>OU015589.1:10005000-15317966 GCA_907165245.1 Habrosyne pyritoides
TATACGATATATGTATCGTATCGTAGGACAGTCCTCACACATATCTTACAATTTCGGGGATAATGGGCCACATATTTCTAACATATAGAGTTTATGTAGTTAGGGCTTCTAGATTTAGGCCGTGTAGAGTTAGAAGCTTGGCTCTACACGAAACCTGATAACTTTGGCAGTGCGAGCCCTATATGTGTATGGTCTCGTCTTGACCACATCTTATATGAAAATGTTTTTCAAGGAATTTTATATTTCGCCCTATTCTAAATAATAAGCTCTTAGAGAAAATAACTACCGCTCTTACCCTCTTGGGGTACAAACGTTTTAAAAAACGGTACAATCCGATTCAAACGCGGTCCAATCGAATGCCATTCATAATTTTTTTTTATTGAATACTCGGTAAAACTGAAGGGTATTGTGGACGAGATTTTCCCATCCCCCTATCTCTTACCCTCTTGAGGTAGAAACTTTTTAAAAACGGTATAATCCGGTACAAACGCGGTACAATCGAATGGCATTAATTAAAATTAGTTATTGTAAACTTTGCAAAATTAAGAGTATTGCACTGTCAAAAAGTTATCAGATCGCATGTAGAGCCAAACTTCTAACTCTACACGGCCTAACTCTACAAGCCTTAGGGCTAGCTTCACAAACTCTACATCTTCGTCACACTATGTGGCCCATTATCCCCGAAGACGTAAGTACAATATGTGTGAGGACTTTCCTAGGATACATATATTTGTTTATTTTTATGATAGAGATATAGGCACTCTACGAAGAATAGTGATATGCACTCTATCAATACTAGAAATAAGCATAAACTTGTCACTTCTGCATATAGACTTCAAAAGGTGCAGGGCTCATTTTTAGGACTTAGTGCACGCATCTATTATAGAATCCCTGCTGAAATTTTAAATTTTCATAGCCTTTATACTCTAGAATCTAGATTTTATTGAAATCTAAAAACCCCCGATTTCGTCACTGACTCACTCACTCACTGATTATCATCAAAAATAGGTATCTTAGAATAGTTTCATTTAATTAACTTCATTAGATAGACTTTACTTTGATCTTAATGTAGGTTAAAATTGTTGTTAGTTCATTTAGTTTAAATTTTACCTAAATTATCATTGCGCAAAATGATAAAAGAAATTACGCCATGACGGGTGGAAGGCTGAGGGGTTCGGGGACGATAATGAGTGGTTAGCCAGTCGATTCAACCAAGTCAAAAACAATTCGGGTATACCTCATTATTTTTATTACATTCTGTGTGATTTGACTAAAATGTAGAGTTTGTGTAGTTAGGGCTTGTAGAGTAAGGGCGTGTTGGAAGCTTGACTCTACATGAGATCTGATAACTTTGTCAGTGCGAGCAATAATATGTATATGGTCTCGTCTTGACCACATTTAACATGAAAATGTTTTTGGTGGAATTTTATATTCCGGGCTATTCGTAAGCTGCAAACATAAAAAGCTGTTAGAGAAAATAACTATCGCACCACCCTGTCTCTCAGGATCTTGAGGTACAAACTTTTTAAGAAGGGTACAATCCTTTACAAACGCGGTACAATCGAATGGCATTCATAATAATTTGTTATTGTATACCCTGAAAACTTAAGGGTATTTGCGGGCCAGATTTTCCCATTCCCCTATCTCATACCCTCTTGGAGTACAAACGTTTTAAAAAACGGTACAATCCGGTACAAACGCGGTACAATCGAATGGCATTAACTAAAATAAGTTATTGTAAACTTTGTAAAATTAAGGGTATTGCGGGCCAAATTTTTGCATCCCCCTATCTCTTACCCCTTTGAGGTACAAACGATTAAAAAAAACGGTACAATCCGGTACAAACGGGGTACAATCGAATGGCACTAATTAAAATTAGTTATTGTAAACTTTGCAAAATTAAGGGTATTGCGGGCCAAACTTTCACACCCTCCTGTCTCTTACCCTCTTGAGATAGAAACTTTTTAAAAACGGTACAATCCGGTACAAACGCGGTACAAACGAATGACATTCATAAAAAAATGTTATTGAGTATTCTGAAAACTGAAGGGTATTGCGGGCCAAATTTTTCCATCCCCCTATCCCTTGTCCCTTTGAGGTACAAACGATTTAAAACGGTACAATCCGGTACAAACGGGGTACAATCGAATGGCATTAATTAAAATTAGTTATTGTAAACTTTGCAAAATTAAGGGTATTGCGGGCCAAACTTTCACACCCTCCTGTCTCTTACCCTCTTGAGATAGAAACTTTTTAAAAACGGTACAATCCGGTACAAACGCGGTACAAACGAATGACATTCATAAAACAATGTTATTGAGTATTCTGAAAACTGAAGAGTATTGCGGGCCAAATTTTTGCATCCCCCTATCTCGTACCCCTTTGAGGTACAAACGATTTAAAAAACGGTACAATCCGGTACAAACGCGGTACAATCGAATGGCATTCATTAAAATTAGTTATTGTAAACTTTGCAAAATTAAGGGTATTGCGGGCCAAATGTTTGCATTCCCCTATCTCTTACCCCTTTGAGGTACAAACGATTTAAAAAACGGTACAATCCGGTACAAACGCGGTACAATCGAATGGCATTCATTAAAATTAGTTATTGTAAACTTTGCAAAATTAAGGGTATTGCGGGCCAAACTTTCACACCCTCCTGTCTCTTACCCTCTTGAGATAGAAACTTTTTAAAAACGGTACAATCCGGTACAAACGCGGTACAAACGAATGACATTCATAAAACAATGTTATTGAGTATTCTGAAAACTGAAGAGTATTGCGGGCCAAATTTTTGCATCCCCCTATCTCGTACCCCTTTGAGGTACAAACGATTTAAAAAACGGTACAATCCGGTACAAACGCGGTACAATCGAATGGCATTCATTAAAATTAGTTATTGTAAACTTTGCAAAATTAAGGGTATTGCGGGCCAAATGTTTGCATTCCCCTATCTCTTACCCCTTTGAGGTACAAACGATTTAAAAAACGGTACAATCCGGTACAAACGCGGTACAATCGAATGGCATTCATTAAAATTAGTTATTGTAAACTTTGCAAAATTAAGGGTATTGCGGGCCAAACTTTCACACCCTCCTGTCTCTTACCCTCTTGAGATAGAAACTTTTTAAAAACGGTACAATCCGGTACAAACGCGGTACAAACGAATGACATTCATAAAAAAATGTTATTGAGTATTCTGAAAACTGAAGGGTATTGCGGGCCAAATGTTTGCATCCCCCTATCTCTTACCCCTTTGAGGTACAAACGATTTAAAAAACGGTACAATCCGGTACAAACGGGGTACAATCGAATGGCATTCATGAAAATTAGTTATTGTATTTTCAGTTGCCAGGTTCACATAGGTGGAACGCCCCACTATCCCGTTCAATACGGATCCTTAATATTATGTCGCAGGATATCGACATCTTTAGTTGCAATCTGTCTGAATTCGCAGAATCAGCATACAGGTGTATAGAGAACAATAATATACCTAAATGAATGTACCTAATATAAAATAGATTTTTGTAAATTAGTTTATAGTATATTTTAGTATTAGTATTTGTAAAGTTTTTTTTAATTATATGTTATTGTATTTAAGTTATAGTGTCGAATTGGTGTAAACTGTAAGGATGTTATAACTTAAGTAAATAAATAAATTAATAAATAAACTATTAATTATTGTACCTTATTTTATAATGTCATTATCTCGCTTGTATAAAACCCACAATTGCCCATTGGAATTTATCAATGTGGTCTAAGTATCAACATGATGACAATCAATTCTTATCCTGAGTATATAGTAAGTAACTTCTAGTGACTCGAGTGGAAAGTTATCGATGTCCCATCTCTAGAAGGTACAGCATCTAATTGAGAAAAGTTTCGCACGCTACAATAGGTCGTATGTAGATGAGGTTGCAACACTAAGATTTTATGGGAGACATGGATTATGGTGTTATTTAAAGCAATGACTTTTCGTTATTAGGAGATAATTATGAGCTGACATGCAATTTTATAGATTTTTTTTTCATGAAAAATAAAGATAAAACAATCGTCAGTGACCTATTTGGCTGTAATTGAGAGACTGTAATAATGAAATGTCTGAGTAACAATTTTAATAAAAGAGGACTACTTAAATGACTATACTTAAGTACGAGTATACTGAAGTAGCCCTCTTTCATTAAAAAGAAATTGCATTCAAATGGAATTTTGATATATTCAATTGATCATAAAAAGTACCAAAATCGTTCCACTTATACAAATAATATCTTATTATTTTCTTCTATAACTAGTAGTTCTATTCCAGTACTAAATAATTTAACTTCCGCATTTTCACAGCTAATAATAATTCACAGTAAGTGATATGCAAACATGAGCTCCATGTATGCACCTAATAGGTACTTAAAACATAATAGGTATGGGACTACAACAAATAGTTCGAGGCTAACTAATTTTCACAGATAGCAAATAGATCTGAACTATTGATGAAATTGGAAATTTAAAGCTAAGCCATATACTTTACGGTGCCTTTTCCTTTACTTAAAATCGACAATGTAGCAAAAAATGAACCAAACATTGTCCAACCCCAATTATTAGGAACAGAGCAGGCTGAAGAAGGATTAACAGTTTGGACAGGCCAGTTGGCTTGGTGGTTAGCGACTCTGACTGCCAAACCGAAGGTCGCGGGTTCGATTCCCTCCTAGGACAAACATTTGTGTGCATGAATATGTCTGTTTGTTCTGTGTCTGGGTGTAAATATCTATATAAGTATGTATTTTGAAAAAAAAAGTAGATGTAGTATATCAGTTATCTGGTTTCCATAGTACAAGCTCTGCTTAGTTTGGGATCAGATGGCCGTGTGTTAAAGAATGTCCCAAGATATTTTATATTTATTTAACATAAGTTTTATTATACTATTTTCGCACTCAAGGAGAGCCAAAGACAAATAAGGATGAAACAAAATAGATTCTAAACGATTCTAAGTAGGTACTCCATTTGATCGAGGACGCTCCTTCCTATTTAGACTATACGATATTCCTAACAATGGGTACTAAACGTATTATCTACCATCTGTGGAGTTGAAGACCAAATAATTGAACATAATTTTTGCTCATCCGCATTTCTAAAATGGTATCAAAATGCGAAGGTTTTTGGAAATAGTATCCATAGGGAATATAAGTAATTACTATTATTTAAAGAATTTCTTCGTCTTAGTATCATCCGCATTTAAAAAGGTATCAATAGAGAATATAAGATTGACATGGCCAGTTGGCTTGGTGGTTAGTGACCCTGACTGCTAAGTCGCAGGTTGCGGGTTCGATTCCCACCCAGGACAAACATTTGTGTGCATGAACATGTCTGTTTGTTCTGTGTCTGGGTGTAAAATATCTATATAAGGATGTATTTAAAAAAAGTAGTATGTGTTGAATATCAGTTATCTGGTTTCCATAGTACAAGCTCTGCTTAGTTTGGGACACGGTCGTGTGTAAAAAATGTCCCAGGATATTTATTTATTTATAAGTAGTTGTAAAAGGATTTATTCGACTTACTTATTTACATTCTTAATCGACCCAGCCCTGCAAATACATATTATTTTGGTCTCACTTCTAAAATGTAAAATAAAAATATTTATTTTTCATCTTACTTTTGATTTAGAATGCTGTGTTGAATATGCCTATGAAATAAATATTTAATTATTTTTTGAGTGCAAATTCCAATAAATATAAAACGTACTTGTAATAAATAGGAGGGAAGTAGGCTGTATCAACATTATGCGATGACCAGACGCCAAAACGAATTGGATATCCTAAGCAAAGAGCCGCAAGTAGGTAACCGTGGCTAAACTCTTCCACTATCAAAAAGCAAACACTCGCCAGTTCCGCCAAATCTCTCTAAGGTTAATACATCCTGGATTGCTATACGTAACAATAGTGCTGCTAATCAAATAATTATATTAATACAAGACAAAGGGAGAAGTTAGTTGTTCCATATTTTAGACTAGCTAAAGTTAGCAAGTTCTTTTTGGTTATTTTGTTCGATTCTATAATAAAATACCGGTTTCGATAACCAAAATGTCAGATCACAAATACAAATATCCTATTACGATTGTTTTGAAGGAAAGAGAGTATTACAAGGTAGTTAATTATATGGTAGATAGACCTCTATCAGAGGTAGAGGAGAATATGCAGAGTGCAGCTACTTATCAACAGGTGTTGTCCACAGACAAGGAAGGTTGACTTCCGAACCAGTGGTAGCTTCAGTTATTAGATATTAGTTATTAGAGTCAGACTATTCATAAAGTATTTGTAAAGGCCTATTTGAATAAAAATATTTTCATTTCATATATTGACCGTCATAAGTGCCTTCCGCGGGCCTAAGCTGAACAAAGGATTTAGAATTTAGAAAATTTTGAATTGTATGTATATTTACCTTTTTTGACGTTATTTTTCTTACCCTTGCTTATTTGATGATAATTTTCCAAAGCATGTTTTAGAAATTCATCTAAGACATGTCAATAAAGTAAATACGATTGTAGCCGAGAACTCGAACCGTATACATAAGACCATTCGTGAAATATGTGTCTCACAGAAATTAATTTAATGATTTAAAGACAATAGATTAGAGAGATTAAAAGAAGTTATGCACATATTGACTATACATATATATATAAGGAAAATAGGGGACCTTTGACGCACCATCACCTCAAAACTACTGAACATATTGGGATGGGACTGCTACCATTCGACGCGGAACTTTTCCCTAATGATTATAGGCTATATATTATATCGATTAACGCGGATGAGACCGCGGCGGACAGCTAGTAAGTATTTATATTTGATATACTATATATTAGAGTAGTAGAGCTCTTAGTGCAGAGTTCATCCGGGGAATTGTGGGAGTGCAATTGTATTACTGTGTTTCGGTTAGAAAGGTAAGGGGGCCGGTGAAATTACAGGCACATGAGACTTAACAACTTCACGTCTCAGGGTTGACAACGCATTGGCGATGCCCCTAGTGTTGCAAATGTCCATAGGCGGTGGTGACCACTTACCATCAGGTGGACCGTCCGCTTGTTTGTCGGCCCACGTGGTATAAAAAAAAATACTTTAGCAATTATGACGAGGAATAGTGTTAGTACTTGTTCATCGTAATCTAAACTTTACTAATAAAAACTCATTTTGTATTCTTATAACACAAAGGGCCTATGAAGTAATTAAATAAGTAATTAAATATTTGGACAATGCTAACACAACCTTCAAGCTCGCATGATACGTTTAAAGACGTGGTACGGTAAAAAGCTAAAACAGGTAGAATACCTTACGAGCATCGCGAAACAAAGTATATTGTGTATTTGTTCTTGATTTTTCACATGCACATGTAAGTATTCTATAAGATCGTTGGGTTTTGATTATACCATTGTATTGCAAGTAGATAGTGCGTATTATACCAAAGTACCAGCATATCTTAGTTTACATACCTACCTACTTAAGGTAGAAGTGGAAGGTCCAGCTGTCTTGGTTGTTAGGTACCTGAGCTGCAACTACAGCTCGATTTTTACCCAGTTTATCGCTTGTTTCTTTTGTGTCTGGGTGTAAATATCAATTTAGGCGTGTTTTTACAAAAATGTAGGAAATAAATAAATATTCTGGGACATTCTTTACACACGGCCATCTGATCCCAAACTAAGCAGAGCTTTTACTATAGACACCAGATAACTGATATACTACTTTTCTTTTTTTCTAAATACATACTTATATAGATATTTACACCCAGACACAGAACAAACAGACATGTTCATGCACACAAATGTTTGTCTTGGGTGGGAATCGAACCGGCGACCTTCGGTTTGCCAAAGTCGCTAACCACCAAGCCAATTGGTCTGTTATGAATACTTATATATAGATATTCACACCCATAGTAAATGTAGAATATGTATCAAATATCTGATTTCCATAGTTCAAGCTATGCTAGTGTGCGAGCAGCTGTCCCTAGTGAATCGGGTTAGCGCTGATTAAAATGAGAAGGTAAATCACGGAGATTTTTTTTAGATTATAATCCTTTACCTATATTTTAAATGGCAAGTATCCCGTTTATTTATTATTTCTAAATATCAATAAATATTTGTTACGATTTTTCAGAAAAAAAAATTAAATTTGAGATAGATTTTAATTATCTATATAACTGCGGACAAAATTACGGAGTCAGTAATTGTCAATATTTAATAGATAGGAGGATAATTCAAAAAACCAAAACATAAGATGCCAATTTTATTGACAAATTTTATATTCTATAACAGTGTCTTACAATACATAACATTTAAAGGAGTGTTAACAGCATTTTCACTACAAACATTAATCTAAAATAACTCAGGTACAACGTGAAGAATTATAAAAATAAATAAGCCAAAGAATAAAAATTCAACAACTTAGACAATAGAGATCAAGAGTTTTGACTTAAAACAATTTGAATCCTCTCATTTTGTCTATAATTATTGCACTACACTATAATTAAGAATAACGTAACCTACAATTAAATAGGCAATTATAAACTTAACAATTAAAGCGAAAATTGGCCATAAGTTGAAAACATCGTAACATTTCATACTTTAAGTGATCAAAACACATAATATCCAATCCATGTTTCAAATGTGGAATCAAACATAAATACTGTCATCTTTAGACCATCAGAACCAATTCAATAAATACCATTTATTATTAAAGTGCAAAGTAGTACTGAATAGGATTTTTTAAACTAATAAGGTCTGATTAAAACTCGAGACAGAATAATCCCTAGCACATAGCATTAACTTCGTAATTAATGGTGACGGTGAAGATGGGCTGCCTCGTGGACTGATATTGGTGCTGTTTTGTGAACAACAGCATTGAATCCATTATGCTTGTCAGCGGTGTAGTCGACTGTACGAATAGAACCGTCAGGCTCTACGACAGTGTATTGACCTAAAAATAAAAACAAGAATATATGTATATATTTAGATATGTATATGTACATTGATTGTAGTTGAGGTCTTAGTGCAGTATTCGTCCAGGGGAAGTACAACCACCTTACCCATTCCCGCCGTGAAGCAGTAATGCACTTGGATTTGTGTGTTTCGATTAGGTAAGGGGGCCAGTAAAATTACAGGCAAATGAGACCTAACAACTTCACGTCACAGGGTTAACAAAGTTTATCGACAAAAATGGTCGATTTGTAAGAATGGATTGGATGAAATTTCTTACATAGATAGAGCATGCCCTTGGTTACAACAGGGCATAAAAGATACTTTTTATGCCGGAAAATGCAACATCCCTCGGGATTTTTGTAAATTTTTTAATTATTTGTTTTTGACAAACATACATTGATTATAATATTTATTACTCTCTAGCTTCCGGCCCGTGGCTTCACCCGCGGTCCCGATAAAAAAACTACCCTATGTTTTATGTAGCTGGCAACACACTCACTCACAAACTTACGTTTCAATAATATAAATAAAATAAAAAACGCCCCAACGCAAAAATATCCAAACTTAATTTGAAACTCAAAACAATATGTTGTTTTAACACGTTATGCATGCAGTTTACATGTGAAAGATAGTGAAAGTGGATAATAAACATTTATTTACCTTTGACAACATCGCCGTCTCGGCTCTCATGGTGCGTCTTAATGTCACCTGTGTGGAAGTCATTAACCCCATATTTGAACTCGTACTTAGGGTATGCCTGTAATGAACAATATTATTTTTATTTACTGTCAAAATCCATGTTCTATTTTTAAACTCATATTTCTAGACCAATAAATAAAGAGCCCAACAGAGACTAGTCATGATTGAAACAGTAAATTCAAAACAGAGTATAGGTCTTCGTGCACGTGGTAACAGATCTTCGGAAGCATTCGTATCGCGTGCAGTGAAACCGTTTATACGAGCCATGTGTTTTGCGTAATCGCATTATCCGTGATCGTGTTCAAGTTACGAGCAGAAAGCGTGTCAAGTATCAAGTTAACTATAACATTTTAAAACTGTTTATTGCCAAGTTATATCATTGAAATATAATACATATTCTTACGATATAAGAGATTGTCGCGAACCGGAACGTACTACGTACCTACACCCTCATCTAACGTACAACCACTTCAAAAAAACGTAACGTTATTACCGCTAGCGCAACCGCCATCATCGCATCATAATGTACGGTCGAATCACCAGTTATATTTAGTTATTAAATAAATCATTTCCAATATTTGCTACCCCCGCTTTAAGTAGAGCTGATATACGATTTATCAGTAAGAAGTGATAATAGAGGAATTTTATTCCTTACATTTTTGTAGGATAATCTTAATTCCTAGTAAAGAATATCTAACCTAGTAAGTTATTTTTTTAGTATGTTAGTTTGTTTTTGGACCCCACATCAGTCTCCTCCAAAGATGCTCCCATCCGTCTCTTTCTTATACTATTTTTCCCCTGTTTGGCCAGCTGTCCGTTTGATCTAGTCTTCCCATTTAGTCAGTGCACAACACATTACACAAGAAGTAATACAATGCTGTTATTCATTTATTCCTAACCCGCTTTCCGCATTTCAATTAGCCACACATACGAGAGCAAAAAAACTGGCGCGCGCGCAGCTAATGTACTAACAAGCGGAACATAGGAAGTGCTATCTTGTTGACTGCAATTCCTGTTCTTTCACAGATGGATGTAAACCGTAATTATGCGGCGTCTATGCTTTTTGTCTATTTATAGTTGTCTTTGTTGAAAATAATGTTCTATAATTATGTTATTACGGTTGCTTTTATCTGATTTTGTTTTACTAGGATTCTATTAAATTTACTACAAGCTATTATTAGCTATTATATTAACCTTATTTTTGAATCTTTTATACAATTTATTTATTAATAATAATCATGAAAATATAACACCATAAAAATAAAAAATTACTAAAAAAATAAAATAATTATAAGCTATGAAATACCATATTATTATTGAATTAATGATCATGAACAGTTTTTAGACAGATACTTAAAATTTTCCACAAATAGTTTTCCACAAAGATTGCAAAAAACATTTTAAATAAAAAAATCTCTCTAATAATAATCTCCTATAAATATATTCTGAATTATCGATATTTACAATCGTAAAATCGAAGTGGATCATTCTAGGTTGTCAACACAGAAAGTGAGTAAATGAAAGTGCCTTCGACGAGTACCGTAACAGAAACCATTGGCTTATGCACTGGAATACGATACTGTGTAAAGGTGAAATGATTTCCATCTCAGATCGGAAAATACTATATTAACTGAATATTATTATTTAGAGCTTGTGAAAAAGGCTTCACTCATGCAGTGGAGGGAAATAATTAACGGGTTATTTTTGATCCCTGCAGACCCTGGAAGTCACACGAGAACGCTTGGATTATTACTAGTTTCTCCGGAAGTTCTACTTATATGGCAAGGGCATGGCTTTTCCATTCTATCATCATTGCTACATTCATGCAAAAATAACAACAAAAGGTCTCTTTATATTAGTAGGATGAAAAACTTGAAATTTTAGTCATAAACGCGACCATATAATAAAAATATTTTGACGTTACTTATTTATTCAAATATTTAGTATTTTTGGTAAAATGAATATGTTTTTTTTGGAGAATTTATTTGGATCGCTGTGCGTGTTCACGATGGACATTTGTTATATCGTTATAAAATATAAATTGTACTATTTTGCTATAAAAAAGAAACCTCCCATTAGTCACGTTTGGAAGCACAATATAACCATTAGTTTGACGGATGGTAACACTGACACATTGATTGAAATACCGTATTCTTCCTCCTTACGTTCCAGTAACATATATTTAAATTTTTTAACCATAAGTTCAAACAAGCCAGTGTTAAGGAGCCGATAACAAGAATATCACAAAGTAAAGGAAAGAAAAAAAATAAAAAAAAAATAGTAGGGTTAAAAAAGATCTAAGTGGTTTAAAAGATTAATTACTAAGCTATTGATGTACCTAAATTTAACATATTAATTTGTATATATAACTATTTCAATGTTTGTACTAACATAGTCTTAAGGTTTTGTACCACTAACAAAATGGAGAAATCTGAATTAAAGAATTATTATTATTATTATTGAATCATATCAGGTTCCTGTATATACATATGTATGACACGTATGTATGACACACTTTCCTTTGAAACAAACCTTATAGTTTCGTCATGTCCATCTATTCGTAATGACCATTTTGCAAAAGCAAAGTTTTACATAGCAAAGGATCGTAATACGTTTTGGTTACAATATTTTGTACCCACAGCAGAAAGTTGATCGTTTTAAATGGGGTTATTAACACTAACCATACCAACACTTACTAGGTATCTATTTCTACCATAGGGAGTCAAATGTGACTTTATATTTCCTGCTTGAATGTATGAAATATGGTTGTTAGGAAGGGAAATAAATAGTATAACTGTATATTAATTAGTAAGAAAAAGTCATGTAGTCAAATGTGCAAAAGCAATAAGATGATACATGATGATGCATTTTCAATGCAAATTTCAAAATAGGTCATTTCAGCTGGTTATGGTATTTTTAGTGTTAAGACCTAGTTTCCCTAGCTATACACTATGTAAATGTATAGACGGTCAAAAAAACATTACGTTTCAGCTATTCAACTACATTGATGCAACAACGATGAGACAACGGCATCGACTTCGTACAATAAACTATTTAGGTACCACACATGTACATTTGTTAGTAGTTGCAAAAAAATAATACTTACATAATAGTCAACGTGTTGATCTTCAGATATGTGATGATGCTCGAAGCCGTGCCTTGGTTGAGCGTGAACTATGGTCTGAGCTGGTTGAAGATCCACATGCTTGATCGGTCTCAAATACGTGAAGAGTCGTGCGTGTGCGCACGCCACGATAGTCAGCACTACGATGATCGACTGGAATTATTGAATTGTCTTGTTGAACTACATGGTAGAGCAGTACAGGAGGATAATTAAGGTACAACATAATTGTATTTAAGTCCTATCCTGAATAGAAATGTAAAAATTAACAATCATATATTCTCACGACCCCTATGTTCTCTCTCTCTCTCTCTCTCTCTCTCTTTTGTTAAATACGTACTAAAAGTCCCAAACCTAGTGATGAGCAGGCTCCATATCTGGTTTCATTGCATTTAAAATAGCCCTACCCTATTTTCAAATAAAAAAAACTTAATGCTTTGCGAGTTCAATAAAAAAATATTTTTGTACTAAAATATATAAATTGGTTCGTGGGGCCTCTAGTTTTTAGAGCCCCAGAGTTAGAGAGAGATTATTAAGAGGTGGGTCAAAGGTAGCAATGAGTCTAAACAGAATAAATGGTTTTGAATTTTAAATGTGTATGATGGTTCCTTATTGCTTTCTCATCCAAAAGTAGGACCTATTATGCCAACATGAAGCAGAGGTACCAAATAAACTTACAAATATAATTTCATAAAATGTGAGGTTATATTCAACCCTTTCGTGACTCATTATAGTAACGGTTACAAATAGTGTTACAAAATGTAACAACTTCCGTCTTTCTATTACATTATCATGTTACATCTTCGATACGTGATTGAACTATTATTAAATAATAAACCTTACATTTTCTAGCACGAAACAAAAGATTACTTCACTTTCCTACATTTTAACTTTGTGGAATTTATACGAGCTCCATTAAAAAGGTTTTTTCCAAATCAATTGACTTTTCAGTAATCTCTTAGAAATTCAATAAACAATACAATATCAAAGCAAATTATTCAAAAATATTTTTTATAGGTACAACAGGGGCCAACAAGCAAGCACACAGTCCACCCGATGGTAAATGGTCACCGCCGCCTATGGACATTAGCAACACAAGGACATCGCCAATGCGCTGTCGACCCTGAGACGTGAAGATGTTAAGTCTCATGTGCATTAATGCGGGATTTACTGCGGTCATCATTTAGCATGTATGCATGTCCACTGCTAATCTTTCTCTAAGGATTTCCACTACAAACGGTCTTAAAAGAGAGTTGGAAGCAGTTAAATAATAAATAAATAAATATCCTGGGACATTCTTTACACACGGCCATCTGGTTCCAAACTAAGCAGAGCTTGTAGTATGGAAACCAGGTAAATGATATACTACATGTAGTATATATTTCTAAATACATACTTACATAGATATTTACACTCTGACACAGAACAAACAGACATGTTCATGCACACAAATGTTTGTCCTGGGTGGGAATCGAACCCACTTTAAACCTAGTTTATAGTCGCGAGCCCATGTGAAAATCCTTTCTACAACTCTCATCAATAACATCTAAAACAATTATACCTACATACCGATTAGTATAGGTATCAATGCATCTTCAATAGACAATGATTTTTTTCTCCGATAATTCCCACACTCACTTTCAAGTCACATTTAATAGTTACTATGAAGATTTCTTGTTGTAAATGCCTTTGTTAGGTTACCCACTTACTTTTATTTTCACTTTGATAATTATAAGCTTATTTGCTGACTATAACATTTTATAGTCGGGAAATTAGCTTACCATGTACCCCATTGAGTACGAAGTGAAATTATGTACTCTCAAAGTCAATAAAATTCGATTTGGAATTAGGACTAAGAATAAAGAAACATAAGTAACTCCTTATTATGCTAACTAATATAATATAAACATAAATATAAAAGCGAGTCTTTTGGAAGAAATATAGTCATGACTACAGGATAAGCATACCGTTTCCTTTAAGATTAAAAAAAAAATGTGTTGTGAATTTTCAATGATACTTTGAATTTTAAAGCCGCCCTCGCAAACTTTGACAGACCAAATAGTAAGCTATGCTTTTTCCTCCATCCGTAGATAAGGGATCGAAATCAAACTAAGCAATTTTGAAAAATGAACATGACATGACAATAAGAAAGTTATAGAAGCAATTTTAAGTATATTTTAGCAGGTCTTATTGTTAAAATTGATAATTATACATTTTGATCAATATGGAATTATCAATTAGGACATAATATAGTATATTACAGCTCCTTTGAATTCTATATTGAATATGATTTTTTATAACTACACATAACCTTTAAAAAAAATTATTTGACCTGAGATATTTCCAAAATTAAATAAAAGTTATTATTATTACCTTAAAGGCCATGTTCTCCTTCTCAAAAGAACAACACAGATTTTAGTTAAAGCACCAAAACACCGGATATTACTATCGATAAAAAGACAAATAACGTACGATACACGCGTTTGAAAAGCAATGTTTCGAATGTGGCAAGTGAAACTTTACGGTGAATTTATATATGGGTGCATGCAGGGTGACTGGTGGGCATAGCGCGCTTACTGCATATCGGAAAAAATAAAAATATCTTCTGCGAGATACCTTATCGACACGCCCCGGCTTCGCTCAGGTGCAATGTAGATACATATAAACCTTCCTCTTCAATCACTCTATCTATTAAAAAAACCGCAACAAAATCCGTTGCGTAGTTTTAAAGATATAAGCATACATAGGGATATAGGGACAGAGAAAGCGACTTTGTAGTGAAGTACTGAGTAAGTAAAATATGAAATTCCTATATTAAATTCACTTTAATCATTATCCTATTCTATCCTATATTCTATAATTAATGCGAAAATCTGTGTGTGTGTGTTATCTATATGTTTATACAATTACAATGGCAAAGCAGTAATTTCCCTTTATCTTTTAAAATAGGTTAGACATAATTGATTAAGATAAGAAATCAATCTATGATCTCGCTAATACATACCACACAACACGTAATGATCTCGCGCCTTCCGCGTCCCATCTACTTTATAAATTCATTTGACCATCCGGCAATAATAAATCCTTACTTATTGAAACCACGTTTTCCGTGTTATACTATGTTCCTCACCAGAGTTCAGCTTTTCTTCTAGCAACCTTGAAAACGAAGTAAATAGACCTACAGATAGGCTCATTTTTAGGACAAATTTAAGGAAAGAATTGAGACTGCTGAGTAAAAAAGGCTTTCTACAACATAAAAATTTTAATGACGACAATGCTTGGGTGTAGCTCTGGCTGCAGCAGGACACATCTTTATGTACAAAGTCTTATTAGAAAAGAGTAATTGCTGAGTTTATTGCCGGCTCTTCTCAGTAAAGGTTACCTTCCGAACCGGTGTTAGAGTCTAATTCTACGTTTTTTTATGATTTTATAATATCAGTTGGGAGTGACTTGGTAATCAAGTTTTTACCTAAAGCAGTTATTAATAATACAAAGTCGATGAAACGTTACGTCCACTTCTGTTATACGCCTCACTTGCCTTACTGGTTTATTATTATTATTATTATTTCTAGTCACACGGCTGAGTAAACTCCATCCTATCTTTCTTTATAAAATTTTATGGTAGGTCCTTGAAAAAGGAGTCAGTCTTCTCACGTCGCATCCGTCTGGAGCCCCGCGATGTCATCTATCGTTTTGTAGGACCCATTTCTATGCGATATTGGGCCGAAGTTTCCCAGTCAGTCCCATTTGACTCAAAGAAATAATAAAAACAAATTCATTATTGACACATAATTGGGTACATACCAAAATTGCAACTATGACAATAGTCTTCATTGTGCCAGCTGGTTTCAATAAGTTGCACGGTTGAGCACCTAATGCCTAAGCAGGCCTAAAATTTGGAAGATGAAAACTTCGTGAGGAAACTTGAAGGCCGAAGAAGTAAAATATGTTAAGTCTGCTGATTCGCAAAGACCCCGCATGCTGGACTATGGACCTAATCTTCCTCATTCTTAGGAGAAGCTCTGACAATATGAACGGAGACAACATTTATTCAGAAAGAAATGACGTGATACTATAAAGTTAAAGGCCAATTGGCTTGGTGGTTAGCGACCCTGACTGCCAATTCGAAGGTCGCGGGTTCGATTCCCACCCAGGACAAACATTTGTGTGCATGAACATGTCTGTTTGTTATGTGTCGGGGTGTAAATATCTATATATGTATGTATTTAGAAGAATAATAATAAAAAGTAGTATATGTAGTATATCAGTTATCGGTTTCCATAGTACAAGCTCTGCTTAGTTTGGGATCAGATGGCCGTGTAAAAAAATGTCCCAGGATGTTTATTTAGTTAACAACAAAATCTAGATAGAATTTACAAACTAATGTGATCTAAGAAAAATCTGTGAAATAAAAGGATTAACGAATGAAGATATAAAAAATCTCAACCATGTCTAAAAAACCTAGTCCAGCTCGTTGAATATCAGTAAATAGCAAAATAGCTCGAGTCATTACTTATCGTAATAATTTAAAACGATAAAATTTTGTCAACTCACTTAGTTGCTCAGTTAAGTGGGTAATTTTGCCATATTTTCGAATCTTATTACAATATGTCACTAATACGCGAGAATCATTACATAATGCACGCGTGCTCGCTGGTCCACTTTCCTTACTCCATCTAATTATGTGACAATGTCGGTAACAAATTACTTGTAAATAACTATATTACCATTACTCAATGGTTACTTATAGTAAAAACATTTTTTAGACAGATTATGTAGTTATTGTATGTACCTATGTAATAATAATAAAATAGCTTTATTTGATTCCACAATAATTAGTTACAATTAATTAATTTGACATTTTATAAATTTTAGTAACTCTAAAAAAATATTTACTACTCGTGTAATTTACTCTCCTTCTAATGTGGACCCCCTCAGGGTTAAAGCCTCCTCCAAAGAATTCCATGTATGTACCTATATCATAAAGTTAATCTTTTTACATGCATAATTTTTCAAAATATGTTTAAAACGACTTTACGATTTCTAATAATTAAATAAATATCCTGGGACATTCTTTACACACGGCCATCTGATCCCAACCTAAGCAGAGCTTGTACTATGGAAACCAGATACTACATATACTACTTTATTTTTTTTCTAATTACATACTTAAATATATATTTACACCCAGACACAGAACAAACAGATATGTTCATGCACACAAATGTTTGTCCTGGGTGGGAATCGAACTCGCGACCTTCGGTTTGGCAGTCAGAGCGTTAACCACCAAGCCAACTGGCCTGTCTAATTGTCAATCCAAACACGTTCATCCATCTTTTATCTTATTTAAACTTAGAACAGTAATTAGATCTCTTTTAGTAGTAGTATTTGATAGTGTTGATTATAAGTATAGGTTAATTAAACTGTGTTATTTTGATGTGGACTAATAATTCGATGTTATGATGTGTCAACGATCACAACACAGTTCAGCTTATGACCTCAATTGAAAGCTAATGTTTCAACATTTATTTAATACCTATTAAGCTACGGTTTTCAAGTTCGGTCCCGTCACATGCGAAGTCACAAAAACACCGTGGTTTCTTAGAGAGCGGTATTGAAAAGCAAAATTTAAGAATAATGCCATTTGCATGGCGTCTCTTCGGTGCAAAACAAGTTACTGTTGTGTAATGTTTTTTTATCGACATGACATGAAAAGTAAAATAAATTTGACAAAAAAGAGAGAGGAGTGGTGAGTGGTGATAGGCATTTGAGTAGAGGATAACAGAACATAAAATGGTTGGACTGTATGAGAGATGATATGTATAAGAGCTGAACGGAAGAAGAATGCATATTGCGCCAACACTAATATATCGTAAATAATATTTCGTTATATGCCGAAAATAATAAATATATAATAACTCGAAACAGCAGCTTATAGATTGCTGGTAGATTTATAGGCGGTGAAAAGTGAGTCCCCATTTCGACGCTATGGATCTTTCTACAAGTGGTCACCATTATGACGGCCAACTTTTACGTCCGCTTTAAAACGGCAGTACTCTTTTAAGTATCAACGGCTTTACTAATAGTTACGTAGGGTACATTTTACTTTATTTTAACATAAAACAAGAAAATCTTATTTTGAAAAGAGTAATTGCTGAGTTTATTGCCGGCTCTTCTCAGTAAAAGCAACCCTTCCGAACCAGTGGTAGAGTCTGACCATTCATAAGTGCCTGTGAAGGCCTATTTGAATAAAATATTTCATTTCATTTCATTAAATAATAGGGAGGATACTACTGACACTTCTAGGTGACATGTAAGTGATGATTGAGCCGAAGGTAATATACAATTGGTAGATGTTTATCGATAGATTTCCATCGTGAGTATTGCAGCTTAAAACCAAAGTACCCTGCCACCGAGTTTTATTTACCAAAGGCTCGAGGTCAAAGGAGGTTATTTACGTTATAAGTAACTAGCGATCCGCGCCAGCTTCACCTGAAATGCCTTTTGGATGAAATTCTCTAAGTATTGGAATTCAAATTCCCTAAATAAAATCTGTTGCATAGTGTAAAGTAAAGCACACAAACCGACAGACAAAAGTAGTGACTTTGTTTTATATTTGTACATACATTTCGTTACAGTTAATAGAAAATAACACTCATAACTGATCTTTTGATGAAAAACCAATAGGTACTTAGTTTATAATTAGAGAATGTAATGCATTACGCCTGTTGTTACGATATGTCAGTTATACAATCTATTAACGTTTTGTTACAAAGAAAATTGTTTCTTAAACTAATAATTATATGGTCATGATATGATTGGTTCATATTTAAAATTACCATTTTATTATCTCTATTACCTACATGATGAGTACTAAAGCATTATGTTGATTAATTAATGTATGCGTTCAATTATTTAACGATATGAGTAAATGTTTGACCATCCGAATAATTAGTTAAAGACGAATCGATTCGATCGTTTGTCTATTTTTTACATATAGAATTCTACCGTTCATGTGTATGTCACTGAACTTCTCCTAAGCGGCTGGATAGATTTTGATGGAATTTTTTGTGTGTATTCTAATGAATTTGATAATGGTTTAGATACACAATTGGAACCGGCAGGTGGCGCTGCGAGCGAATTCCTGCATTTTTTATGGACCTATTTCGACAGGACGACGTCTGTCCGGGCAACTAGTATTATATATATAATATATTTTAATATCGATATGGCTTGTCCTTCAAACTAAGGAATTTTCGATGGCTCTGCTAAAATAGGATGAAAATTTGTTACAATCCAATTGATTTGTGAAGCACACTGTACGGCATACCTTTATCTATTGACACTAAAAAAAATGATATAAATTATTTTCTTGACGGAACGGTAATGGCCATTCAAAGTGCCTGAAGTCTCCTTTAAACAAAACAAAAAAAATACAAAAATTCTAAAGAGAAATTATAATGTTTCCATAATATATGTAGTGGGAAAATACATGACTGATTTTGAAAAAAAATATGTCACCATCCGAAATTATGTTACATATGATACAACTGATTGTATTGTTAGCAATGCAACATCATCATCAATGTTGTCATCATTATAGAAATATGTAACAATACCCAGTTACGGCTTTACGGTTTCGGTGAAATTTGCGCATTTTACATAACAATCACCGATACGAAAAAATGTTGTATGACTCCCCATATCGATGATTGCGCTACTAATCGATACAATTTAATACTGGTTCGCCATTCGAGTCTCGTAAAAAGTCTACTAAATACTAAAAACTAGAAAATCTAAAAAACATGACATTTCTGGCACACAATAAGTAGTACATAACTACAGGAATAACTTTTTTATTTTACAGTCTTTAATAGTTGTCCTCTGCGGTTTCACTCGTGTTTATAGATATCTCATATAGCTGCGCGAGATAGCAGCTCCCGAACATGCGAAATAAAACTCATGAGATTCATAAATAGTCGGCAATATCTAATCTCATAAAAGAAGAAGTGTCAAAACCTTAGATCTGTCAACGACTCTATGGATATGTCACCTCTGTAGTAATATTACACATTGAACACTAAGGAGGGCGATATGGTAATGGAAGCCACATAGCCTATAACCATCTACGAAAAATTCCCTGTCGAATGGTAGCAGTCCCATCCTAATATTTTCAGTAGTTTTGAGGTGATGGTAAGATTTCTGATATCTTACTATTTCTGAGAAGGTCAATTCATTAGACAAAAAGGTTTGTTTAATTAAATAATATGGGCTTAAAAAACAAGATACCATAGCTTGTCAGTTCTATAACATACACTGTCAATATACTTACAATTTTAATTTTGTAGAGACTTTTAGGAATATATTTAATATGATAAATAATGTAAGTATCACAACTTAATCACAGGCGTTTATCGTAGACAGAATACAATTACTTTAACCGTTCTGTATGCATTAAACATAGCTTATTTCGTCATATGTATAGTCCGGATGCAAAACCGATCGAACGCTAGATGGCTATAGTAATAGGTCGCACTTTCGCTACAAGTATCTATAAATTCCAACTTACAAAACATAAAACGGAACAGTCAACTGTGAAGAACAATATTTGCATATATAGGCACGTGGAATAACAAAGTTGTACTACAAAAACTGGCTCAACTTTACACAGTAATAATGTGATAGTTTTTAAGACCTAGTCGTTGGGATAGATGTAAAATTTGCAAGAATTCTTTATTTTAAATAATAACTAAAACCATATATATAATTTAATGATTTTGTTATAAATAGAATTTTTACCGAATAGCTAATTTTAAGCAGTAGGTACAACACAGAAACTTAAACCAACAGAAGAAAGGTTTAGAGGTTAAAGTTGTAACTACTCGATTTATTTGTTGGGTATTTGAATACCCAAGATCAATCTCACACATAATCCCAAACGAAGCATAGCTTGCAATATGAACACACGTTCATAAGTTCGTGTAAACCACCAACTAGGCCTTAAACTAAACGCCCATTATGCACAAAACAAGGGATTTTGTTACACTGTGTTACCTCATCTGAAAGTCTCATACCTTCATCTGTTTCTAATAGGTGAGTGAATAGATAACAAATGCATACAAATAAGTATTATACAATAGCATAAACGGTTCATTGTTATAACAAACACAGTGCAGAAAACGACGTAACTAGAGCAACCTATGTTGATATCTAAATATACAAAATAACAATTACCTACTGACTTACGAGATCAAAATCTAAACTGCTGGTCATAGAAAAATTACAATCAGAGGGTAGCTTCTTTTTGTAGCGTAGGGATGTGGATTTTCTGATAACCAAAATATGCATGTCATACATAATCGTGTATCATAATCCCACTGGAATGTGAGTAAGTAAAAACGTAGGGTAGAAATATATATTTTTTTTATTCCTTTATTACAGGCTCAAAAATAACAATAAAATAATGATTACATAGTAGATTTATGCTGGTTGTTTTGGATTATCATCAGCATCATCATCAGACCATGTTCATTCACTGATTATTATTATCCTAATGATATGAAATAGAAACTCACCAAATAATTAACAGATTTTGTTTTTATATTTCAGGTTTTAAAGGCATCTAGTAATATCTCGTATTCGAGAAAAGATTCTTTACAATGTTCATTATGTAAAAATCCCTCTGGTAAGACAATAGTATATGTTTGTAACTCAGGGCACGTTATATGTGGAAATTGTCAAAATGTTGGTGAGTGTTCTATTCATATTCATTATTCAAATAGACTTTAATTGACAATTCTGCTTAAAAAAAGATTTAAAAAATGTACTTTAATGTGAATAATTATGAAGCATTTATTTTTCTACAGATATCAAACAAGACTGTGGTGATAACGTTGAAAATAGAGCTGAGAGAAAAAACATTTCTACATCTAAAATAAAATCTCCAGACCTCAATTTGGCTAGCGGTGACCACTTTGAACCAGCTGAATGTGAGCTATAAAATTTACAGAACAAACATATAGCTATAGAGTACAGGCACCCTTAACTTAAAAATTTTATAAAGAGAGAGTACGAATTTTATGTGTTATCTCAGGAACCACTCAAACAGTCCCATAGAATAGGGGAGATTTAAAAAAGAAACTGAAAGAAAGCCACAAGACCCAGTGATATAGATCATATTTTTTTTTTAATACTACATGGCCCGACAAACAAGCAGACGGTCCACCTGATGTGCAGTGGTCAACGCAGCCTATAGACATTTGCAACACCAAGGGCATCGCCAATGCGTTGTCGACCCTGAGACGTGAAGTTGGTAAGTCTCATGTGCCTGTAATTTCACCGGCCCCAATACCTTTCTAACCGAAACACAGTAATACAAGTGCACTACTGCTTCACGGCGGAAATGGGTAAGGTGGTAGTACTTCCCCGGACGAACTCTGCGCTAAAAGCTCTACTACTCAGATACGGATATATTAAATTCCTCACGAACGCGAATGAAACCGTGCAAGGCTAGCTAGTTTAATGTTAACATACAACTACTACTTTCAGGTGTCAATCATGAGCATGAAAATAAAAGTTTAAAAAGCCTACGCAATGTTGATGTTATTGAAAATAACAAGCTAGATAAGCACATGTTATTTCAGAATAAGAAAACTACAGTTGTATTCAAGAATCTTAACTATAAACATACTATGTCTAGTTCAGATTCAAGTTTAAGTCATGATAGAGATAACGTACTACAGAAGAGCAAAGTAACATCAAGGTAAAGAATTACAGAAAAAGTTTATTCATTATAATTATTATAGACAACGGGTCTAAATCATTTAATAATTTGAGGTAAAAATACCTTTTTTAACCCGACGTCTATTTATTCCACTTTTTCTTTCCTGTTATTTCTTTGTAGCACTACAATCTTGTTTTATGTTTTTCAGACCTATTATTTGCCCAGTTGCCAAATGTTCCAAAATGGTTGCCACAGATTCACTATCATTACATTTTTATTTCGACCATTCCAAGATTCCAAGATTAAAGTTAAACTACACTAACTCCCAGGAAATAAATTTGAAAGCCACTAATTTCACAACAGAAACTCAATGTATAGGTATATTATTGATAAAGAAAGAAGGGCTGTGAGTATTCTTTCGAACATTCATAATGCACTACCCTAGGACTAATTAAAGAAATTAACAAAGATTATTTTGATTATAGAATAAATCAATCATGTCAAGACGATATAGCTCGTACTGAAGTTACTCAAGATTCTAGAAATGAAATTCTTTTACTATTAATGATTGCAAGGATCTCAACAGAAACGATTACATCAAAATCTACAACAAGTGCAAAATTCACACGAAACAGTTCAACACAAACAGAATCTTCTCAAATTATTAATTCAACGGTAAAGATACTTCTCGCTTTAAATAATAGTTACTTACTATGTGTTATTTTTTCTTACATTACATTATTATATACGTATATTATATGGCTTCATTAATATTATTTAAGGCCCGAAACACCCTCCATAACCCAAAATGTAAAGATGCAAATTATAATAGCTCTGCAGTTCAAGAGCATGATTTCAAAAACGATGATATTTTTATTCTCTGGCTTTGTACATTTGAAGATAATAACACAATTTATAGCGTAAGTAAAAACAATAAAAATAATAAATTCAAAGCAATTTTTTTTGTTGTCTAGGTTAGCTTCCAGCGTCAATATTAGAGAAAAGAATAAAATTTTATAATGAAAAAAAATTTGTTCCACAGATATCTCTCTGCAGAGAAGATAAAAAACTCAGTTACTTATATTCTGGAGAAGCTTGTCATGTTCGAAATAAACAAGATTCATTGTCTGTATTCCATAGACATGAAGGTCTACAGATAAAAGGAGCTGCTGTTAGCAAATGCTTGAACAAGAAGAAACAAGTGCAAGTTTCTGTTAAAATAGTAAATTAATTTATTAAATAAAGGAAATACAAGATTATATTATTTTCTTTATTCAATTAAGCAAGTATATAACTAAAACTGGTCACAATATTGAGAGTCTCCATAATTATTAATGGCATCTCGAGTTCTTCTTTTCTCAATGTCATAGTATATCTTGATTTTGTTATTGTGGCAGTTACCAGGACTATCCTTCAGTTCTTTTTGGTAGTAAATTTCATAGTCAGAATTAGTTTTGTCAACTTTACCATTATTCATTTTACCAGCATCTTTGTTTAAAGATTCGAAAGGGTCTTCGTAATCCGATTTCATAACATTATGCGTATTTATAAGGTCGGACATTACTTTTGGTTGCGGTTCATTTGTCATATCATCAGTATTTCTTATTTTTAACGGCAGTTTTTGGGTAGCATCAATTATTTTGACGCTATTTAACTCAACCCTGGAATGAAAGCCTGGTATTTTATATAAGAATAATTAGCCCGGTAATTTTTTTATACATGGCCATCTATAATCAAAATAAACAGAGGTTGTACTTTTGCTACCAGATTAATATCATATCTAGGTCCTCCTCGATTGATCGCTTGAGTGCTTTCTGCGCTCACTGAAAAGTCCGCGTAAGGATGTAAAAGCCAAAAGAAGCTAACACGTCAAGTCCCGTCAAAAAATAAAAAGAAACACCTACTTCTTACACTACACAAAATACTTATAAAAATCTTTAACGATCAACAAAATTAAATGCAATACAACCATTTCATAAAATGGTCGGCTGCATCATGAAAGGATCAATTCTAAGGTCGGGCCAAGATATGTACAGAAATGTTTGTCCTGGTATAGAATCAAATCAATAACCAGTCCTTGGCAGTCAGGGTATTTCACCATATCTAGCGGCGTGTAAGCACAAGTAGTGTTTCCTATGCTACATACATATATGTTAAATTTAAAGAATAAAACACCATACATGTCTTTATACTTATTTATGCGAGTAACAAGTACCTAAGTTATGATAACTAATATAATATTGAATAATGGATGATATATTCAACTAGAATATATATTTTATGTGTCTTCAAGACCATATCTACAATACTTAGGTTATTATATACTACAGAATATTCATAATATATCAAAGAATTTCAGTATTTTTACCCATAGCTTGTATTGTCTGCATAGTATTTGACATTTATTGGATTTCCTTCTAAATCTAGATAACTATATTTTCCAATGATTGTTCCATTGGGTAGACGTATCTCATTCTTTGTATTGGGTTTATTATTTTGATCACACTTGTTGATGGGAAAAGCTGAATAAAACAACGTACAATGTAGTTTTGGTATAATAACATATTTGGACAATTATTTCACTGAAGAATTCTTGTCAGTAATGAATGACTCTCGCCAAAAAAGAATACATAGTACCTCCTTTATTTAAACAGTTAAAATTATCTCCATTGTTTGCTATAAGCTAGGATCATGGAAAATAGGGTTCCTTTGGCGAATCAACACCTCAAAACTACTGAACATATCGGGATGGGTCTACTACCATTCGACGTGGATTTTTGTAAAAATAATTCTACAAAAAATAGCTATAAAGCTGTAGCCTATAAAGGCTATAGCTATCTACGATATCGATAAACGCGGGTGACACCGCGGGTGACACCTAGCACACAATAAAATAAAAGACACAAATTTGACTTACATGTAACCAGTGCATAGAACATACTAAAAGCACAAAACAATATTGGATCGTGCCTCATTCTTAGATGCTTATTGTAGGTTTAAATAATTATTTAAGATAAATCAAAGATATGTGTAAAAGTTCTCAATCTATTATATCAAGTTGATAGAAAAATATTTGCATTATTGACATTGACATTTCAGTCATTTATATGCATGAACAACATAACGCATAAAGCACTACGATAGACTTTTTAATCCAAATCAATACAATCAAAAGCAGTCTATAGATTTAATGTGTCCTTTTTACATCGGATACCAAGTTTTCAAAGTTAATGCATTTAGAAGCGACCTCTCCCGGCTTCTTCTAAGCGGTATAATAATATTATAAATGTATACTCCCACTAAATTAAAAAAATATATCTGAAAAGCAAATCAAAATCTATTGCAGAGATTACGAGAGATTTGGCGTATCAACTAGCTACTCTCTGCACAGTGCACCTCTAATTTTCTTGTTTAAGTTGTAAGTACCTAATTATTGTTATTTTCTATTTTGTAGCCCTATTTATTTATTTTTTTGTTTTGTTTTTGAATGTTACCTATAATAAGTATTTTGTTATTGTTAAATATAAATTATGTAAAATTGAAATTATAAAATAGCAAAAAATTATTTAAAAAAAAGAATGTAACGTTGAAGGCTAACTTCCGAACCGGTTGTAGCTTCAGTAAATTTAAATTTTACCTTCATAAGTGCCCTCCGAAGGCCTAAACTGAATAAATGGTTTTGAATTTAGATTTTTTTTTTAATTGAACCGTAAGACAGTAATAGTGACTTGATTGTTTACTTTGAATCTACATAAAGATTTTGATATGCTTGCATAGGATTTTTAAACTTAGACAAGTATCTAAACACCATCGCATCATTGGAAAAGCCGCCCCGTGTAGCGAGAAAAGGCGAGGTTAAAGAAGAAGAAGTCGAGTATCTAAACTAGTAGGTAATTAACAATAATTAATAAGAAATTTAATTCCAAAACGGCAAAACTAGATTTAAACAAGATTGCGACGAACTTAATAGCCTACAATTAATTTTAATATGTAACTATATTGTTTGGTAGGCAGGCAGTAATATAACTTATTAATTATTTAGAATCTTTTAAATAGAATATACAAATAAACTATTCAATCCTAATCGCGTAAGGCATAGTAACTAGGAGGGTTGTTAACATTTAAATACGGACGCTTTTCTTCACTAGGAACAGTATTAATTAGATTGACTTCGGTTTTCTTCTTAATAGGTCGTTTTGGACGACTCCAAGTTATCGATGATTCCATAGGTTTACTCTTTGGATTTTCTGTTGTATATGCCATCTGGTCTATTACGAAGGGTTGTTGAGGAACGTCGTTAGATACTCTAGAATTAATAATAAAGACACTTTAATTGATATCTAACTTAGAGATATTTAATTTTTAAACAATCTAAACGTAAATTTTGAAAGTGGAAAGCCTTGTGAAATAATTTAGCAACAAACTTAGTTAGTGGTACTTTTCTATCACTATTTACAAAGTGTCTTAGCGGTTCTACTTCATGTTTGCAAAAACAGAAGCCCTTACGACAATATTTAAGTAATTTCCATTAGAATTTTATATCGTAATATTATTAATGAAGCACAAATAGGACAGTCAAGACACACCTTATAAGTAAAACCATTTAATTATTCCCAATTACTTTTGAATAGCATAGATTGTGTTATCATTCATTTTAATTCATTATTTTTCGACACATCAAAAGGTTTTGGATCAGAATTTCAAAGGCCTCCCATAAGGTTTCATTACAAAAGGTTTAATGATCATTTAGAAAACATACCTGTATCCTCCTTCATCAGCAATATACCGGAAACGCTGCATGACGCCTAAAGCGTCAAGGTATCCATATGCACCAACTACGGTACCATTGGGATACCGGTCTTCAGTGCGGTACTGAGTGTTACCAGTCGCCAGGTCCGACACATCATAACCAAATGAATAGGCGTTTGAGTTTCCTGAAATGAATAGCATCTGGAGCATTAAAAACGGCTAAGTATGTTCAGTTTCTGGAAACTACAATATCTAGCATTAAAAAAATTATCGCGTTTTAATTTGAGAACTAATTTTTTTTTTTACTACCATAATTTTTTTTATCGATATTCAACACACTTCAAGACTAAACTTTTAATCGAATAATCTTACAACTACTATAAATCTAAAAGTTTGGATGGATGTATGTTTGTAACTCAATAACGCCAGAACAGCTGAACGGAGGTGGATGTAATTTGGGACAGAGATAGATTTATAGTCTGGAATAGCTCATATAACTACACAACGAAATAGAACACCCTTCGGGAACGGGAGTAAAACCGCGGGGGACAGCCAGTCATTCCGTTAATAAACACATCAAGTCTATTTTTCTCAAATGTCCCTATTTTTACAAAAAATAAATATCCCAAGACATTCTTCACACATGGTTACCTGATCCCAAGTTAAGCAGAGTGTGCTGCTTGTAGTATGGCTACCAGGTATGCTAACCTGATATACTACATTTACTATTTTTTTTTATTTTTCTAAATACATACATATATAGATATTTACACCCAGACACAGAACAAACAGACATGTCCATGCACACAAATGATTGTGCTGGGTGGGAATCGTACCCGCGACCTTCGGTTTGACAGTTAGGGTCTCTAACCACCAAGCCAACTGGCCCGTCTAAACAAACACTAAACAATAACTTTAACTATTCGCAAATGCTTACGGACAATAACTTAACTATCATGCTTACCATCAATATTACTGTAGAAGTAACTAGGTGTTTCTGCTATTGTCAGCCTGGCTCTTCTTGGAGCTGCCTGTATTTGTACATACCATATGCAGCAAATAAGAAATGAGATCTGAAATCATAAATAAAAAAAAAAACTTAAATACCACTATAGATTAACGGCAACAATAAATATTCGCTTGTGATTCAAAATCGAACCGAATTTATTTCTTAACATTACGGTACGATTTTTGGCTTTAAAATGTATGTCCAAAAGAACACCAACCCAAAGATTTTACATCGAAATCGAATATTAGTTTGATTGTAAGATAAATTAATGTTACAATTAATCTCTGAAGTTAGATGAGTTTGATATGCGTGTCTTTTTTGTGAGAAGCTAACATTTGTCTCTATTAAAGTCATTTTGAGTAATGTGAGACATTAGCCTCCAAAACAGTAAATTTTATATGCTCCGGTTTGTATGTATGGATGTTTGTTACTCTTTCACGCAAAAACTACCAACCGGATTTAGATGCAACTTGGCACATATATAGAGCATATCCTGGAATAACATATAGGCTACTTTTAATTCCGGTAAAAGTTACATCCCTGGGAAACACGGGTAAAACCGCGGGGGTTGCTAGTATATATATATATAAGGAAAATAGGGTTCATTTGACGCACCATCACCTTACAACTACTGAACATATCGGGATGGGACTTTTTTTTTTTTTTTTTTTTTTTTATTGCTACCGCTCAAATTGACTCCATGCTGCCTGATGGTAAGCAGTCAATGAAGTCCCCTAGTGATGGCCATCATCCCAGTAGCCAGCGTAGCATTGTGGCATGATGGCCCTCACCTTGACGGCCTTGTGAAAAGCTTTTTCACGCCCCGCTTAAAGGACCCAGGATCATAAGAGAAGGGAAACACGTGGGCTGGTAGCGAGTTCCACGACACTCTGGACTGCTAGCATTCGACGCGGAATTATTATGCTACAATAATTTTATTAGTTAATTTTTGGAGTAGAACTCTTTAGTGCGGAGTTCGTCTGGGGAAGTAGGTACTACCACATTTCCCATTTCTCCCGTGAAACATTAGTACACATGTATTACTGTGTTTTGGTTAGAAGGGCGGTGAAAAGTGTAGAGGCACTAATGGAGTCTCAGGGTCGACAACGCATTGGCAATACCCAAATGTTAATGTCCATAGGCGGCGGTGACCACTTACCGTCAGGTAGACCGGCTCTCAGTGTCAACCTACTTGACTTAAAAAACACTTGGTTTTTATTGCAATTTATATTATAGTTCAAACAATGATTATTTATTTTAATATGCTATTATTTATTATTTTCTTTAGTTTCACAGAGCAAACAGGTAGTAAATACACACAAATGTTTATCCTAGGTGGAATCAAACTAACAAAAGTTAGCGGAGGCATTAAGATATCTATCCCGGATCGACTCTAACCCGTCATTTATCGAATTATACATGAATGAGAGCAAATCACGTAAGTGCAGTGTACCGTAATTCTGATAAAACACCACTGCACTCAAATTAAAATAATAAATGTAGTAAGGTGTCTACAGTTTTCTGCTTGATCTCATTAAAGCAAAGCAAGTTATAGTCTTACGACGAAGAATAAATACTCCTGCCATTCTATTTAATATAAAGATAATATCAAGATTTTTAAAAGAAAGCACTATTTACCTACCTTTAAAAGAGTGTCCATAGCCAATTCCCAAAGCTTAGTCTCAAAACAATGTTGTATTCACAGAAACCACGGAAGTAGTGTAGTCAGTAAAACGAGCGGACAACACATGCGTGGATTCCTATATTGCCGACTCCTTTTAGTGGTTTTTACTTGACAGAAAACAACAGCCACGCATGAACTTCGTAAACTCAGTGGGTGAAGGTAATTTCGCCCATATCCGCTTTAAACTGATGTCATACTATTGGGTATGGCAGGATAAGGATCGCCTTTTGTGGCAAGGAAATCACTATACCTAGTTTTATACTGATCTATAAGATGAACGGTGCTTTAGATTCCTGTTTGGCTGCAGGAATTTATCTTGGTATAGTTCAATAAATGACTATAACTGACTGTACAGCCATGACAGTACGTAACCACGGAGCGTTCTTCAATAATATAGGATTTCTTGATACATTAATAAATTTCTCTTGTTTCGTTTGTAGACTCATCTGTTACCATAATACTGTCGCTGTAAGTAGTTTTAATACTACATACAGTAGTACATCAAGGTGACAGATATTATTTCCAAACTGTCTGTACTTAAAAGTTGAATTGAAATCGGCTTTTGATTATAAAAAGTTTACTATCTTTACACTTTATTATTATTTATTAAATGTTGCGCTTATTCTGAGATTATTACATGCTCTTAAACTTTGTTGATGACAAAGAAAAGGTAAACATAACTAAGGTCAGCGAAGCTTCTAGGGGTTTTCCGAAACGAAATATGTCGAAACGTAGTATGCTTCATCGAACTTACTGCAGGTGAGGGTTGAAGTTAATGAATCCAGGGCTTCGATTCTGTACGGAAAATGACACCTACCTCAACGATTTTTCGACGCAGTCTGTTTTCTCTGTCTCGTTCCCTAACTACGCAATTATGTGAGAGGTAAGCTCTCGGAGGCCTCGACACCTCGCCGATGAAGTTTGCATTAGCTGCACCAGAACACCATCAGGCATTGTTTCTTATTTAACCAGATTTTTGGCCAAGCGTCATCCTATTCAGATGTGCGGAAATAAAATCAGATACATTAATAATGATTTCATGGTGTTAGCGCCATCGTAAAACCATAAACATTTACTTCAAAATAATTTTATGGGCCTTTTACTTGTATGACCAAAAACAATAAACTTTACACGATTATTTCTTTATTATATCGTTCCTGGAGAGGAAGTTAAAATAAATTTGGTTTGAAAAGGCGTGATACCGTAAATTTACTAATTTGGCGAGTTTACGACGCCGCCAGTGGGATTCCACCCACGAAGTCAACATATGAACTTATTTAGTTGGTAACAATATAAATGGTTATGACTTAGCTGTTGAAGTTTATATATTATGCTTTTTTCTTTTTTATTGGTCAAATATTTGATAGATAAATATTTTTGTTAACACCCTTAAACCAGTGTTGGTATGTCCGGGAGTTACAATCAGTTGAGTTGATAACAACAGTTCAGCCGCTATTGTGGGTATACTCGTAGTTGCATAGCAGATTTTATTAACCTTTTTTCTTATTTATCGGTCAAATATTTGATACTTAAATATTTTTGTTAACACCCTTAAACCAGTGTCGGTATGTCCGGGAGTTACAATCAGTTGAGTTGATAACAACAGTTCAGCCGCTATAGTAGGTACCGTTGCATAGCAGATTCTAGAATAACTTCTTTAGTGAAATAAAGGGTGCTATCGGAAACTGCAGTTACGTTGTCTTTTCGCTTCTATAACAATTAAGATCATGTAGCTACAAGCAATCCACTTCACAATGATTACGGGCATCATGTATTCAATGTGTCTCAAAACGTTTGATTAGATTAGATGGTCATTTTGCTGGTCATCATGGTGATTTTAATTGTAAAAGTTATAAATACATATATCTACTTAGGCAAAAAATAATTCCAATAAATATAAATTTATTTTATTCGTCGTATAAGTGTCTAGTCGTCCGCTAAACGGATGAATAAAATAACTTAATCGTCCGATAACGTCTCCGATAATCTGTTAAATATTTTTTTTTAACGTGGCCCTTCTGTGATATGTCGAGTACTCATAAAAAGCAGAGAACTACTGTAAATTAATGTAAACTTGCCCTATAAGAAAGTGGCGTCAGCGTCAGCCCGAAGCCGTCAGTCAAAAGCTATGAAGTTTTCTTAAGACGCACTCCCTATGTCTATTGACCCTTACAAAATTAATACGTAGCGACTATCACTACGGTAGCCGGATAGATGACCAAAACACAAGAGTAAAATATAGATTAGGGTTATTTCTTTTTTATTTATATATTTTTTTCTTTTACCTAAATAATTTATTTACAATTTACGTAAATTCTTTAGTCATCCGACAGACGGATGAATAAATTAAATTAGTTGTCCGATTTATCGGACGACTAGCAACAGCCTATTTTATTTAGGGGTCACATTAGTTGACGTAGCTCATACCATTAAAAAAAATCAAAATTCAAAACTATTTATTCAGTTTAGGCCCTCGGAAGGCACTTATGAAGGTCAAATTTAAAATTACTGAAGCTACTATCGGTTCGGAAGTCAGCCTTCAACTGAGAAGAACCGGCAAGAAACTCAGCAAGGTTACATTCTTTTTTATTTTTATTAAATAATTTTTTATATAAATTTTATCTATTCTGACTTTTAGGCTATTATATAATATCAATTTTATATTTAACAATTACAAAATACTTAATATAGGTAACATAAAAAAAACAAAAAAAAAGAAATAACTACCAAATATAAAATAACAATAATTACTTACAACTACAACAAGAAAATTAGAGGTGCACTGTGCAGAGAGTAGCTATTTCCATACATTTTTATCTTCAATATAATGAACTACCTTGTAATACGCTTTTTCTTTTCTAAACTTTCCTAATGTAATTTTTAAATTAAGGATCAGACATTTTGGTTACTGAAAGCGGTATCTTATTATAAAATCTAACACAATTACCAAGAAATTACTTGTTTACTTTAGTAAGTCTAAAGTATGGAACAAATAACTTCTCCCTTTGTCTTGTATTAATATTATGGATATCCAATTTTGTCTCAAACATTCCTATGTTTCTACGTATAAACATTATATTTTCATAAATATATATTGAAGGGTATGTCATTATATATATTTCCCTAAATACCTAAATCGCTTAATCTTGAAGAGGTTTAGTTAGTATAAGTTTGTGGTAATAGGCGCCATTCCCCTTATTTAGACTAGCCATACTCGAATAGTGTAACTCTTTCGGATTCAATGTGGTAGCCTTTTTCATAATAGATTGATGGCTTGGTGCTTGAGCAGTGTGGGAACAGCAGTCGTTGCGCCGCCAATGTAATACAAAATTAACTGCAATGTTTTTTGTGTGTAGCTTCAGTAAGTTTGACCTTTATAAGTGCCTTCCGCGGGCCTAAACTGAATAAATGGTTTTGAATTTTGATTCTGATTGCAATGACCCTGGTGATCTGTTGCCATTCCGATCGGAAAGAACAATTTTATTGCGGAAAATGTCTGCTGCAGTACTCTGGCAGTTCTGTAGTTCCAGTATTTCAGCTCGTCACCCGATTCGGGTACTCACGCGAACAAGTATATCTCAGTATATCTTTATTATTATTATATCAGCACATTTTATAGCCAAGTAATAGCACTGTCGTAAAAACCTTACAAATATTCAAGATTCAGTTTCCAAAATAGGACAAGCACGTACTAAAATGATAAAACTTTTGTAACGGCTATTTGTGGAGCTTGTTTTGACGTATATGGAATTTCAAGCAAATAAATATTATGGTGGCATATATTAAGTAGGTAACGACCAAAATAAGCTACCGCAGGTTAACGAACTTTTAATATTGTATCGCACTAATAAGTCTACAATTAATCTGCTGATATTGGTATGCTAATATTGCGATAACAGGTAGAAAAGTATTCGTGATCATATTAATACCATGCTGATGGCAGCAATTCCGCATCCTTCTCGAAATAAAAGTTTCAAAGATCCAAAATTTGTTATCTATCTCTGATAAAAACCATTTTACGGGTAATGCTACCAAAAATACAAAAGTAAATATTCTAGGACATTTTTTTACTAACGGTCACCTGATCCCAAACTAAGCAGAGTTCGTGCTATGCAAACCAGACAACTACGTTTTTTTTTATTATAATTCTTAGATATATCGATGTTTACACCCGGACCGAAAAAATATACATGTTTGTTCATGCTGTGTGCATGGTTGTCTTGGATGGGAATCGAACGTCTTGTGACTTGGTCAGGGTCTATAACCACCAAGCCAACTGGCAATCTACACAAACAAAAGACGCTCGTTTCCAAGTTATTCATGTTGATAATATTTAATATACAAAGCAACCTAGTTTATATCATACGATTTGTTACGTGTGCTTTGACCCCGAACTTGTATTTATCAAGTTTACCATTAAAGCTTGCCGGCGGCAGGTTCGCTTTTTATTTATTGCAGCAATTTTGCAAACATACTTTATTGGACTGAGTTAGATCGCGGAAGAGCAGTTTTAAATAAAGGACACTATAGAATTATTTTGTGATGCTTCCCTGAGATGAATTTAGTTAAAGAATTGAATATTTGCCACCAATAACCCCATCTACGAGTCTCGTCAAAAGAAAACCATTTCCAGTATGATGATAGATTATTAAAAGTTTATTACTGTTACTTTTATTTTCTTTATAAGTATGTTTAAGGTACATACATTTCACTATCCACTGCGGTTTTACCCGCATTCTCGGGGGATGTAATATTTTCTCATGATAAAACGCTTTCTAATTGCTAACTAAGGTAATAAACAATAAAATTGAGCCGTTTTTCTTTTTTTTTTATACCACTTCGGCCGACAAACAAGCAGCGGTCCACCTGATGGTAAGTGGTCACCGCCGCCTATGGACACTTGCAACACCAGGGGCAACGCCAATGCGTTATCGACCCTGAGACGTGAAGTTGTTAAGTCTCATGTGAATGTAATTTCACCGGCCCCCTAACCTTTCTAACCGAAACACAGTAATACAAGTGCACTACTGCTACACGGCAGAAATCGGTAAGGTGGTAGTACTTCCCCGGACGAAATCTGCACTAAGAAGCTCTATTACTCTACAAATGTTTTGTAGCATTTGCGCGAAAGAGTAACAAACATCCGTACAAACATCCATACAAATATCCTTACAAACATTCGCATTTATAATACTAGATGTCCCCCACGGTTTCACCCGAAAGAAGTTACATTCTCGGCATTCCGAGAGTTTTCATTAAAACTAGTCTGTTTCCAGGCTATAATCTATCTCTGTGCCAAATTTCACCCAGATACGTTCATTCGATCTAAGTTTTATGATTAGAGTATGATTAGAAGGATTGATCAAAATAAAGGTAGTTTATAAAATTAGATAGGGGTAGATAATAAAATATCATGGATGAAGTTATCATTTAATTACAGTTATATACCTAGATCATACAAATTTGACAAGTACCTAAGTTGGATATTTACAGAACTTTAGAGCGTAGATTGAGATCATCATAAATGATTCAGACAATTTAGAAAGTGGTGAACTAAGTTGTGACTAAATCAAGTAGTGACAAGGATTTGAATACAATACATACAGTTATCATGTACCTGACGATGTTTTCATTAATAAAACCAAGATGAAGCTTCTATTACACTGAAGAGTCGAATAAAACATGTTTTTTTAGCAGCGCTATTTAACAGCACTACTTCAGTAAAAGTTGGGGAAACATCAAATGATACAAAGATTTCATAAATACTGTCAAATAAATAAACATGTACTTCTTATTTTTCTTACGACAAACAATACACACAAAATTACAAATATCAATTACTTGTACTTCAGATGCTAAACTTAAATGAAATGGCAAGTTGATCACACTTTTCAGAGTAATTAAATATCCTCTTAAAACCAACTGCGACTTATTACAAGGGACTCCCAGACAATATGACATTCCTTATAGCCGTTCGAAAACTTGCATTCATTGTAATATCGTGGTCTTAATACCAGCATTGTGTAATCTGCTCGGAATCGATGTTACAGTCAATTTTGTATTACAATCACTGCAACTGTAGAACACCACTACTGCCAACGCTGCTCACGCTTCGAACCATCAATCTATTATAAAATAGTCTTCCACATTGATTTCGAGAGAGTTACACAATTCGGGTGTTGATCCCCATTAAAATACAATCATATAACCAACATTTTCCATCTCCATTTTCTCAAAAAACCCTGCGTACCAACTTTTTATTTTTCAGTGCATATAAAAATAATACATTCCTAAAGCTAAAGAATACGTCTCGTTATATACTAGGTAGTGGATGATGCTTAGTGGAGGCCATAATGCGACAACGATATAGCTGGGGCCGCAGCGTAGTGCGCTACTGGGGCCGGTGCGTAATGCGCTACTGGGGCCGCAGCGTAGTGTGCTACTGGGGCCGCTGCGTAGTGCGCTACGGGTGCTACCGCCACTTGTTGCTGAAATAAAAATAAATTAATAACCTGAGAAATTCTTTACACAAGGCCCTCTGATCCCAGACTAAGCAGAGCTTGTACTATGGAAACCAGATAATTGATATACCTACAACTTTTTTTTACATCCAGATCCAGAACAAATAGACCTGTTCATGCACACAAATATTTGACGTTGGTGGGAATTTGGCGTGGCAGTCATGTTCTCTAACCACCAAGCCAACGGGCCTGTCATTGTCTATGTATAAATTGCTTGTATTTTATTTAACACACTGCATATGAAAATTCTTGTCTTTTTATAAAGAGAGATTTATCGTGACGCTATTTTTTTTTGCGTGTCGATCGTTTTGGCTAAATTTGTTTAGACCAGAATTCTGCCAGGCGTACTGTGTCATCTGTAGTATTATACAGGTCTTCTGGCGTGCAAGATGAGGGGCACGCAGGGCACGACAATAGATGTGCCATTGTCTGCGGGGCGCCGCAGTTGCACAGGTTGCTTGTACGCTATCATAATAGTGTATCTTATTCTGTCCCCGCATTTATCGATATCATATATAGCCTATAACCATGTTATGAGGTGATGGTGCGTCAAAGGAACCCCATTTTGCTATATACATATAGAGAAGGTAATAAGATATACGTATTTTACACGAAACTATGTAATACTAGCTGTCCCCCGTGGCTTCACCCGCGTTCCCAAGAGATGTTACATTTTCCCGGGATAAAAAGTAGCCTATATGTTATTCCAATATATGCTTTATCTATGTGGCAAGTTTCATCCAATTCCGTTTGGTAGTTTTTGCTTGAAAGAGGAACAAACATCCATACATTCAAACTTTCGCATTTATAATATTAGTAGGATAGGGCTACTAATAGGGTAATCATGGGCTTGAGAAATAAAATAAAACTCAAACATTGACACCGTGTCATTCTGGTTCAAGGTTATAAGCACTCGAGCGATGCATTTCACTCGTTGGAAATCAGGCTTTTTTTTTAAGAACAGCACGCATGAATGAATCTCTTTCTAGAACGTATTCAATGAGTAATTTCTGCACTACAACATTAACAAAAAAGTTGAAAGGGTGAAAGACATGTCTGAATAAGTTTTTTTTACTATTGGCAATAGTTTATTTTAATTTTGTACAGTCAGCAGCACAAACAGCTAAACAGGTTCTAATTTACAAAATATTTGTATACGTATGTATAATAAAGTACAATACCCACAAATCTACATTTTACATTTCTAGATTGTAGATTAGTTCAAGGGTACAGTTGTTAAGTAAATTTGAAGCTACTTATGTTGCTGACTGTACTTACTTAGAGTTTTATCATCTAAACATAAAATATATTACAGGGACAGCCAAACAATTTGTAATTTTCAGACTTGTTTACAAGAATCTATTTTTTGCGCTACTGCGGCGAGCACTTATAAATTTTAATTAAACTGCATTGATAACATTCTGGTCTGGTTTCAATAGCATAGCTGTTGTAAGTCTTATGACGTAATAATAAGGTAGGTATTAAAATATAAATACTAGACTCGTTATATAAAGGTGATTGTTTTGAAAGACATGTTATATAAATTGAGCTATTTATTAAGAAGAAAAATATTTCTTCAAGTTTGGTGATTAAAATCCGAACGTTAAATGACCACATCAAAATATAACGCAAAATTACTATTATTATTGTTGATTTACTTAGGGCCCTAGAGTTAATTCAGCCCTTAGTAAATCAATAATAATAATAGTAATTTTGCGTTATATTTTGAAGGCAGACCTCCAAACCGGTGTATTAGTGACTACAGTAACTTGATCGTGTGTTGATAAATTGCCCTAGTCTAGTCACATATAATATTATATTCTTAATTTTCTTTTTTAAAACAGTAATATTGGACCTTCAGCAAAAATCTTTTAAGAAAAATAACACCTGAATATAACCTGAATAAAAACCAAAACAAAAGGTGTTATTTTGGAAAGATTCCTAAAATGTATTCAAAATCGGTCAACGTACTGAGTATTGGAAATAACTATCAGTTTTCTGTGAATAGCCCACGATCCTTATCTACGAAATTCGGTAAAAAATACATTGACCAAGATTGACGTTAAAAGTTTCCTTATAAGCCTACGAGCCATTAGCATTTGCGCAAGAGTATGGCGTCGCGCGCGCACGCTCGCAATCACAGAGAAATCGCGTTTGTGAAATGCCGGGCCCTGTGACAAACTATCAGTAGGAAATTATTATTCTATAGATATCAGGTATTAAACTGGATTAGGTTCCGTTTGTTACCGATGTGATATTGTTCAGTTATGAAAGGACAACTTTCCAATGAGTATCCATATTATTCTCATAGAAGGGTTTGAGACGTCTCACCGGCTTATGGTTTCATAACTCATAAAATGACTTCTTATTTCAAATTACACAGCAATCGTTTCACATGAAAATTATAAAAAAGCAGAGAAGTGGGAAAATAGTAACAGTAGTACCTTTATACGATAAAACAGGTACTAAAAAGAGATAGTAATTACCAAAGGCACAAATTAAGCAATGAACGCTTTAACTGCGCATGTGTTAGGACTATGTTTATAAATGACATATTACCGGATGCACAGCGTGTCCGGATTTGTGCACGATCGCGTTGAAGCCGGTGTGGTCGTCCGCAGAGTAGGCCACAGTACGAGTGGAGCCGTCGGGTTCAACTAGCGAGTAGCTTCCTGTTAGCAAAATTAAATGTTGTGTTAACATACTGGAATACAATGTGAAATGTATTGATACATTTAATTTATTTCCTACTAGCTCTCCCCCGCGGTTTCACCCGCGTTCCCGAGGGATGTAACATTTTCCCGGCACAAAAAGTATCTTATGTTACTTCCAATACCTCCAAGAATACGAGTATGTATACAAAGTTTCGTGATGATCGGTTAAGTAGTTTTCGCTTGAAAGCGTAACAAACAAACTTACATTCACATTTATAATAGGTATTAGTAGGGATATTAAAATTTTACAGCTCTTTTCTAATACTTAGTACAATTACAACCAGAAAAATATGTAACCATAGAGTTCGGAAATAATATCTGATACCCGTCACATAATTCAATAGCACAGTTATTGTAATATTTGCCGTCTATAAATGAAAGATGTTAAATTAATGAATGAATCATGCAATCAGATGTTATTGTAGAACTCTCCGTGGTTACATATTTATGCTCAAGACTGTAAGGACATCGAATTGTATGCACATTATTACTACAAATCTTCAATAAGTATTATTATATAGCCTTTCAGAGATATATCGCAAATCAGACTCTAGTTGGTATACGCTCAAATTATTTATGGCAAGAGATAGTATGCTGGAACTGAATAACCTTTAACAACATCGCCATCTCTCTCCTCCTGCTGAGACTTGATGTCTCCGGTGTGCGGATCTTTCACGCCGTAGTTAAACGCGTATTTTGGATAGGACTGCAAAAAATACATTAATAATAGGTTTGTTTTATAACTTCATCTGCAGTGTGTTTCAGCCTGAGAAAAGTAATTTATTATTAATTAATTTCAATTAAGTTATTATTATTATATTATTAAGTTAGTGAATTTAATGAAAGACTTAAGTTTAGCAGTAAATATCCCTTGGCCAAATTAGATTCTAATTAGAGCCTAAAAGACATGCCAGTTGGCTTGGCGGTTAGTGACCCTGACTGCCAAGACAGGTCGCGCGTTCGATTCCCACCCAGGCCAAACATATGTTTGCATGAACATGTCTGTTCATGTTTGTTCTGTGTCTGGATATAAATATCTATATTTGTATGTATTTAGAAAAATAAAAAGTAGTATATTTAGTAGGTATATCAGTTATCTGATTTCCATAGTACAAGCTCTGCTTAGTTTGAGATCAGCTGGCATGTAAGGAATGACCGAGGATATTTATATTTATAATACGATAATCAAATGTAAGGTAATTAATATAGGGACAAGCACACAACCCACGACCGGTGGCATGGCAGTCAGGGTCTCTTACCATCAAGCAAACTGGTCCGTCATCAAATAATAAAAATGGTATATTATATAGTTGCTTACGACTGGTTCAGCGGCAACTGCATGGACCGCCACAGGTGCATGGACTGCAATCGGCGCATGCGCAAGATAACCGCCTCCATGAACTGCGTACTCGAGCGGCACCGCCATCACTGCACTGGCACACGCTAATACCACGAATACCTAAAACAAATTGGAGATAAACTTTAATTATAGAATTTTAAGTGTAGAAAATTACCACTGGCTGTCTATAAAATATAATTTCTCAACTCTATTTTTCAACTTTTGGTTCCATTCCATGTATTCATGTATGAATAAAAATGTTAAAATTAAAATAGGTTTTAAATATCTTCATTAATCTCTATAATAATAAAGTACCATGATACTCTTATTCCATACTTTTTTAAAGATTTTGGAAGAATTGCAAGAATTCTATTTTTTTTTCCCTAAAATATACTACATATGTTAGATTGAAATTCTTATATTTCTAATATTTAATTTTGTTCCTAACTATTAGTGTACCTAACCTAAATAATATACACGCTACAATACTCACAAACATGATTTTCTGAAGTCAATGAATGCACTATGTGACACACACGCAACACAATCCAGGCTGCCTGCGCGAGCGCATTCGCCTTATAAATATAGGACCCCACCATTCCCTACACCTGACGTTAGATGCACCTAAAGTGTGTACCACTTTAGCAAGCAAGTACTTATTCCATTACTTTTCTCCAACAAGTACTTTTTTTTTTTCTACAGATGATTTAGGACACTTTATGCCTATGAAAATAAAAAAAATACGAAAAAAATATGGAAAAAGATAAATAAAAAAAATTGTTCATCTGTGAATAAAGTCATATTTATTTCATATTTCGACATTCATTGCAATGTAACTTTAGATCCTGAGATATAGTCTGGAATTCATGACCATCAAAAAGCACTTTCTGTGCGACATTTTCCATTTATTTTTTACTTCAAACCTAATTTAGATATTTTCATAAATTGATAAATCGGTTCCGCAGTTCTCAAATGATGCACTTACCAACGAACAGCATTTCATTTTTATTGATATAGATCAATATTAATTAAACTTAAGCCTAATTGTATAAGTAATCTAGTTTGTATGAGGCTTATTGACTCCCGAATGAATAAAATGTAATAAACAATTAATAAATAAAAAAAAAGAATAAAAAAAGTACTTCTCCACTCCTTAATTGAATTACTGTAACTATAAATAAACATGTATATAGATAGAAGTTTTACAATATAGGGTAGGTATTGCAAAATTCAAGCCAATACTTAATCCACATGTTAGCCGATATAAATCAGTCGTTGGTACAAATATTGCGTTATGTAACAGCTGTCCCACGCTTGCTGAACTAATTTTATAAATCTTGCTTTAGAAAGCATACATTACATATAATTATTATCTATTACAGTTTATTATATTAAATGACTTAAAGCTTAAATAAACTCAAAATCGCGAGAAGTGGAAGGAAGGAAAGGAAGGTCACTATAATTATAAGAAAAGTGGTGTTGGTCAAGAGTATTTAGAATAAATATAAATCGAGCCAGAATTCGCGGATTTATGAATGTAGATCTATACTACTAATCCCACAATTATTTTAATCTTACGATTCTACTAATCCTACGGTTCTACTAACTCTACGATTCTACTAATCCTACGGTTCTACTTACTCTACGATTCTACTAATTCTAGTAATCCTACGGTTCTACTAACTCTACGATTCTACTAATTCTACTAATCCTACGGTTCTACAAACTCTACGATTCTACTAATCCTACGGTCTACTTACTCTACGATTCTACTAATTCTACTAATCCTACGGTTCTACTAACTCTAAGATTCTACTAATCCTACGGTTCTACAAACTCTACGATTCTACTAATCCTACGGTTCTACTTACTCTACGATTCTACTAATTCTACTAATCCTACGGTTCTACTAACTCTACGATTCTACTAATCCTACGGTTCTACTAATTCTACGATTCTACTAATTCTACTAATTCTACTAATCTTACGGTTCTACTAACTCTACGATTCTACTAATCCTACGGTTCTACTAACTCTACGATTCTACTAATTCTACTAATCCTATGGTTCTACTAACTCTACGACTCTACTAATTCTACTAATCCTACGGTTCTACTAATCCTACGGTTCTACTAACTCTACGATTCTACTAGTTCTACTCATCCTACGATTCTACTAACTCTAAGATTCTACTAATCCTACGGTTCTACTAACTCTACGAGTCTACTAATTCTACTAATCCTACGGTTCTACTAACTCTACGATTCTGTTAATCCTACGGTTCTAGTAATTCTACTAAAACTACGGTTCTACTAACCCTACAATTCTATTATGCCTACTTAGTCTACTAGTCCTGTTCCTACTAATAAAAAAATGAGAAGGTAAGCTTTTTGTTTTTACATCCTTGTCAGCAAGTCTAAATGACTTCATCATCGCTTGACAAAAGTTTTTCTATGGAACGCGATGGCATCCGTGGAGCTAGTTAGATGAAAACAAAGTAAATGAAAGGTAATATTCAAGAAAAATAACATACGTTTAAGTTAGCTTAAATCAACGCCATCATAAATAAGTATGTGTCTCTGATATATTGAATACAATATTTTCAAGTATACCACGTGTAGTCAAACGTTTCTGTCGACACGTACGCAACCTGGTTTGGTTGTACGGACTGAGAAAATATTATAATTAAGCTTTTTAATGATGTGGTTTATAGGCAAACAGTTTATATTCAAAGTGACTATTAATATGAAATAGCGGATTTTAGTTAAAGTTTTGACTTATAATACACACTCAAATAAGGTTCTATGACTTGGGACGTTGCATTCGTCGCCTAGGTTTTTCTGATAAATACTTGAATATCATTCCCCAATATGTGATCATTCGGTGCACTCAGTGCAAAATTATTTGGCAAGACAGGTGTAAAGTACATAATAATAATGTGGTCGATAATACGCTTTAGTCGTCACTTAACCCACCATAGTAATGAGATATAAACAACCAGAAAACGAAAAAGTAAGAAGATAGAGAACTTAATCATTGACATGGTGGTAGTTTCGAGATTCTAAAATCATGGCCGTAGAATAAACCATGAAGGAAGAGGTTTCATGGTACATTTTAATAATTCCCATGTCGAATAGGACTACATCTTATGCAAAATATTTGTTTCTATGACTTCACGTACGTCATTTTCGATGCGTAGAGTACAGTTTGGAAAGGAAACTCATCACTACATAGTATAAAACAAAGTCGCTTCCTCTGTCCCTATGTCCCTATGTATGCTTCAATCTTTAAAACTACGCAACGGATTTTGATGCGTTTTTTTTAAATAGATAGAATGATTGAAGAGGAAGGTTTTTATGTATAATACATGTGACATCCCACGGGAACGCGGGTAAAACCGCGGGGGACAGCTAGTATCTTTATAATTTATCGTAAAATGTAGCGATTTTCCTAGTAAAAAACCGAGTGCCAAGTATATTAGCCGAAGCGGCTGTGGTTGTGACCAATAAATACTTAAAAACTAACTTGCATCGATATAATACATCCATGATAATCAGTTTATTGAAAAATTCATATCCTTATTCATGGTGCAACTTTTATCATCTCCAAAAGTGAGTCAAGTATTTATAATTTTTGCTTTCAAATATAATACTTATTTACAAATAAATATCCTGGAACTTTACACACGGCCATCTGGTCCCAAACTAAGCAGAGCTTGTACTATGGAAACCAGATAACTGATATACTACATATACCATTTTTTTTTCTAAATACATACTTATATAGATATTTACACCCAGACACAGAACAAACAGACATGTTCATTATTGTTCATGCACATAAATGTTTATCCTGGATGGAAATCTAACCCGCGACTTTCGGTTTGGCAGTCAGAGTCGCTAACCACAAAGCCAACTGGCCTGTCATATATATAAATATAATTAATGTACAATGTAATATAATTAGTAATTTAGTGTAGAATATATAATACAAGTTTCTCTGATGTCGAAATACACAATCTCCGAGTAGGTGTACATTTGAGACGCGTGGTGCAACCTAAATTTGTGGCTAGATCAACGCGCACTAGGGCACACTCAACACGCCTATTCTGGTATGCATTATACTATTTACATTTCGCAACTGTTAACTACCAGATCCCTATAGATATGTGTTACTTAATTATCTACTCTAAATAAATGCTTGCAAAGTATATTATTATCCTTTACTATCTTTCTCTAGTTGATTAGAGTTGATTTCTAATTTTATTTATTCTTATTGACAAATTCTCACGCGCCTATTTGTGAATCAAATTATCGAATAGGACTGCCTTAACAGAATACTTGCAAATCAACGCACGAAGTAATCGTAATACCTAGATCGTAAGCCAGCTCCAGAATGTTGTATAGAAACCCTTTCCATTATTATACAACAATAACAAACAAACGGTCAGATAGCTATCAGGTAATATTTGTAAGAGCATAATAGCTCTCAATCTATCATGTTATATCATAAAATTGTTGGTTCTGTGAAAGCTACTATCAGTACCAAAGATTAAAGTATTTACACTCCACTATAAATATTGGGTTTTGTTGGCGCCTACAGAAAAAAAGGAAAATAAAAAAAAAAGATTATTTTCTATTGGTCTACAAAACTAAGAAGGTACAATCAAAGACCTGCTTCAATATATTAATATACTAGCGACCCGCCCCGGCTTCGCTCAGGTGCAATGTAGATACTAATACATATAAACCTTCCACTTCAATCACTCTATCTATTAAAAAAGCCGCATCAAAATCCGTTGCGTAGTTTTAAAGATTTAAGCATACATAGGGATATAGGGACAGAGAAAGCGACTTTGTTTTATACTATGTAGTGATAAAAAAAAATGTACAAGATTGAAAAGCGATTGAACCCTTCATGCATACATTAGGTTAAATATTATTAGTTAAGTCAAAAGATGAAATCTCCGTCAGGCTTCAAAAAGCGCAACTTTTCTAAGTGATTCCTTAATAAAATCTATGGTGTATGTACTTTATTAATCAACAACATTTCTATAAAACTTTTCTAAGAATCTATACAAAAAAGAACATAATAGCCCGCAATACCGGTGATAAAATTCGAACAACTTCGCATTGCGACCCAAAAAGAACTTGACAAATATTTTCCAATCAAATTAATTATATTGCCGGGTTTTGTAACAATTTTATGTGCACTGCTTTACCTTTGCAGGTTTATTACATCATTAAATTGTTAATATCATGGGAGAGTATTATGAATTGGTCTGATAAGGAAAATCGCTCTACGAGGTATTTGAAATGTAAAGAATTCTTTCTTCAGAGTAATATTTCAACAATACTTTTAAAGAATTTTTTTATCTGTGCATATTTACTGTACCTTACCAAATATTTCGTATTAGTATAAAAACTTCCACAGTTTTTTAATGGATCCGAAGAATAATACCATAATTATTGAATATAGACTGTCAAATTATATAAAAATGCGATTGCAATGGATCGCACTTTTCTTAAAAATGTCATAATTTTAAAAAATATTAAAATGAAGTAAAATTCTAAAATAATAATTAAAAGTAATTCGAATAACAACTAGAGGTAACCAGTTTATTCAAAGCCCCAGATTATATAATGAAAGGCCGTGTTGACTTTACCAGATTACAGAAGTCATCAAACGCATCGCAGTGAGCGGGTCTGCCAACTCTAAAAGATCACACGACATCCTGTCTTATATCATACAATGTATCGCTTTAAGTTTCCTGTCAAAATTATATACATTGTGTAAATTAACACGAGCCATAAAACATTGATATCGTTTTGTTATATATTGTTACAGGAACCTACTTGCTTGTTTGGACGTTCCCATAACACAACGGTTTATTATAAAACTCTTGTGAAATGAGTTAAGTTAGCCTTTGTATTTTACCTTTGCATAAAAAAAGTTTTTCGTAAATTTGTTTTAAAGAATATAAGGCTATATATTGCTGCAATCTGGAAACTGCATCGTTGGCATACCAGTGGATAGAGATTTGCGAGCAGCGCATAACATGTAAAAAATAGCATAAAAGAGACGATGGGCACAGCCTTGTATAATAAAGTTAGCTATCCACTGGATGTACTACTTACTTCAGAGTCGCTACCCTTTTTGACTTTACATATTATTACGGAATCAGTTTGACTCGTTCTTTGATTTTGATTTTAATTTGTTTGTTTATTTAACTAGATGTGCCCGCATCTTCGTACGGGTGATAGTATCATTTTCTTTCGTAATCCGATTATGATAAAAAAATGCCTATGAATGCCTCGAGATACGTTCCAGTTTCCAGTTAAAGCACCATTAAATATCGTCTAGTAATTTCCGAGATGTGACCGTTCGTCAAACAGACAAACTAAGATATAGACTGACAGACAGACAAAGTGTTCAAAAATGGTCTTATTGTATTCTGTTACACTCCGTACATGAAACGCAATTGGTTTCTTGCAAATATTTTCAATGGTCAGCTTACAGACAAGACGGCTCCACAGTTTGACTATAACATAGATAGATAGAAGAAGAAGATAGAAAATAGGATATAGTTAAAGATATATAAAAGAAGATAAAGATGATAATGTATGTATATTCTTTTATCAAACATTTGATTATGAGATCAACAGCACCGAAGAATACATACTTGTAACTAATAAGCGCAAATATCTCGAAATTGCATTGACCCTGTACAAGTGTCTTTAAAAGAATGAGCATTCAAGCATACATCCAACAACAGTTTAATAAATAACTCATTTAATGACTGCAAATATAAATTCTATGCGACTCCCACCTCAGTTTCGTTAACGCATCATAAAATAAAGATAATGTTCTATCGCAGATAATTAATTTATGTTTTTAGTTTAGTATCCCCAAAACTGATAATTTGGTTGAACGAAAATAGCCGCGGCTACATAAACTGGGGAGACGTCAGTCTGAGATCAAAGGTACGCCATGGGTGTTGGACATCGACCTTACTCTGTTACAACTGTGTTCTAGTTAATGTCGTCTGCAAAATTTTGCACAGGAGTTCACAAAAAATACGCGGATACCTGAAAAATTCAAGACTATTGCACCTAAGGCCCTTTGGCACCATGTGCAAAGTTACATATTACAGTTAAGTACATAATTTATTCCGTATTCTTGAGATAAAAATAATTGTCTTATTAATCGCATAAATGCGAACCAAATTCTAAAAGTTTTTTTACAGTTAAATGTAACCTACATAGTAATATTTTAACGAAAAAAATAATTTACGTGTTTGTGTTGATTGCTCAATCTAAACTCAACGGTGTTACAAATCTAAATGAAAAATGTAAACAGTTATGTTTGACCTGGAGTAGCACAATAGACCAGGTCGATCACCTGGTACTCGGCTTGCCACAGACAAAGCCGTGAGCCAGTATTAGTGCAAACTTACAGTCTATACTAAAATAAACAAAATATCAAATTAGATTGTAAGAGATTTAAAAGACTGATTTGTGGCATAAATATTGTGTAGGTACATTATAATAACGGCAACAATCTGCAACAGGCGTGTTGGTAATTTACGCCACGTGTGTGGAACAACGTCAATCCACAAAAATAGATTGAGTACAAAGCATTTATAATTTTTTATTTTCTGCATGTAAGTGAGCTCATTCGGCACTTCTCGTAATCATGTAGGTAGGTCTCGAGATGGCATTAACAAATTAACGTAAAGCAAACAATCGGATATTCACACATTTATTATCTAAACATCCTCCAACAAATTATGTACTGCAGTGGCTCATGATCCGCTTCCAGAATACCTAATTCTCGCAATTTGGAGCACCGCAGGTCGGTGAGCGCCCGCGCCCGACGATATGGCTGAAAGTGCGTTATTTATTTATTTTTACCGACCTGGTCTTTCGCGGCTCTCACCTTAGTATCATTATAGACACCGGTTAGAAGACACGACCACTTAGCATCCTTTGACAAAAAGTCAATGCGCCGTACATTGCTCGGTGTCTCGGTCCTCCACATGGATTTCGGTTGCCTCGACAAGGACTCTGGGGAAGTGGAGTGCTACCTCGAAATACGTAAATACATTTTGCCTAAACGCTATCGACGGTGATTTATAGCTTTCTTATTGTTGTGGAACATCGCATTGTAATTGATATTTTTAGTTGCGATTCAGTGTAGTTTTTGGGTCGTGTAAACAGCCGGACTCTTCTGACAGTAAGTTAGTCCGCATGACAGCGCAGTCTGTGATTGTTAGCCGAGTTAAACGCTGTTATTAGCATATATTACTGTTTCCTTCGTAGTAACGATAACATAATAGTAGTAACGCGTTCTTACAAATCAAAATGCGCCGCTCCGATTTAAGAACAATAAGCACTAGACGTGACAACATTCCGAGTCGTGAGTAAATAGAAAATTTGAGTTCTTGGCGAATAAAGAATCGGATCCTACTTAATATTGTATTAAATATTTTAGATTGCGATACGGGTACGTCTTGCGCTATCACGATACAAATGCGTAAGTACCTTAATACGAGTGGTTCTTGCAAAAATACGTTACTTTCCCTGTGTGATTTGAATTAACATTCTTTTCAATCAGTAGCTCATAGTGATATAATTATAATGAAAAAAACTTCAGCGCTATTATAAAGTAGATACAACAATAAGCCGGACTATGCGAATGAGGGCGTTGAATAAAGAAGTGCTCGTTACGAAAAGTTGTTTAATATAAAGTGTTGTTTTTTTTTCTATGACAGCAAATCCTGATTCAGTGGGATGTATAGAAAGATTCGCCACATTCCTTTCGTTCCTGCTTGTTATCATCACTTTCCCGTTTTCATTGTTTGAATGTTTTAAGGTAAGTCTAAAAAAGATCTATATTTATCTTAATAATTAATATAACAAAGAGAGTCCTAATTTCTCGAGTTTTTGTGTATGTGGATGCTAATATAAAAGCTTTTACAGATAGAAAGCTACACTATTTCCGAGTGACGTAGGTACGGGATACATTAAATCCCTCGGACACGCCGGTGAAACTGCGGGTCAGTAACTAATATGAAAATAAAATAGGTGTGTCTAATATCTACACTAATATTATAAAGTGGAAAGATTTGTATGTAAGTATGTTTGTTACTATTTCACGCAAAAACTACTTCTCGGATATGGATGAAACTTGGCACATAGATAGAGCATATCCTGGAATAACATATAGGCTTTTATCCCGGGAAAATGTGATATCCCTCGGGAACGCGGGTAAAACCGCGGGGGACAGCTAGTAAATAAATAAAATAAAAGCTCTGGATAGATTTTTGTCAGTTGAAGGCTGACATTATAGAAATGTAGAATCAGAATTGTAAATTAGAAAAGTAGGGAAGCCAATGAAGTATCATAAAGCCTAAATTGATGATTATATGGATTTGAAATTTAGGGTTTTAAAAGTATTTATAAGGGAGTTTCTGTTTTGGGATTTAGAGTTTCCAGAAACTGGATTATTTTTTCCCCAAACCTCTTTGGAAATTTAACTTGCGTTTTTTTATTTAAGGTGCCAACAGAGTGTTGTCAAAAGGTCAGAATTCATTAATTATACGTTTAACTAGTTTAGTTATAAATACTTGACGTGCCATAACTCATGTATCTTCTCTTTGATTTAATTGTATTTGAGAGGCAGTACTTTACTCCGGCTAGTGTTAGGTACCTACTATGTGAGTGTCAATACCTATGTAAGACTGTAATTTAGATAAAAACAGTGGTATCTGAAGTAGAGTACAGAAGTAACGGTGCGGCAGGTTGAAAGAAACAAATTCTCTATAGGTTTATTCATAAGTCCAAAACAGCGTTTCACTGCCCTCTGATTGCTGGTGGCTTCCCTTATATCAGTTATCTGGTTTCCATAGTGCTAGCACTACAAAGTTTCGGATCAGCCGTATGTAAAGAATGTACCAGGCTTACCAGACCATATTTATTTATTTACACTAGTGACGTTGAAACGTCTGGAACCATTTCCAAGAACATCATAGCATACCAGAATTGCTTGCTTGTCTATTATGAACTTATTAACAGGTGGTACAAGAGTTCGAGCGTGCTGTCATCTTCAGACTGGGGCGAGTACGAAAGGGCGGTGCGAGAGGACCTGGACTTTTCTTCGTGCTGCCCTGCATCGATACTTATAGAAAAGTCGACCTTAGAACAGTATCTTTCGATGTACCTCCACAAGAGGTAAGTATCGTGTCCGATAAGCAATCAAATATTGGTTACAAAACACAAATTTATTTCATTCAGTTGTCAAATTTTACTATTACAAATCCGAAAGTTTTGGGTGGATGTTTTTTACTCTTACACACCAGAACGCTAAACGGATCTGGATGAAATTTGGCACAGAGATCAATTCTGTGGCCTGGAGCTAATAGGGGCAAAGTACGTTTTTGTATGAAACGAGATTGTAATGCCAGTTTATTGTAAAAATATGATATATTTATTATACTTAAAAATATAAATCAAATAAAAGAAAAATATTTTTGCCATACTACAATATAACACCTGAATAATAACTATGTATGCTAATTCAGTGTTATAACGCTCATTACTGAAAATAATGATTATTGATATTGGCCCTATTAGCACCAGGCCACAGAATTATAGTCTGGAATCACATAGGCTTCAATCTGGGGAAAATACAACGGGAATGAAGGTGAAACCGCGGGGCTCAGAATGTTGGTTATAAATTGATCTTGACAAAAGTTGAGTCTATAGCTGAGTTGAGTGTATAGCTTTGTGTTGGTCCACAATCTGCCACAATATGGCCTATAAACTTTCAAGTGTAGACATTGATTCTCAACATAAGGATAGTGATAGCCAGGGGGGTACAGTCAGTAATATAACTAATAAAAGCGCCTGTTTTTACTAAAACTAATCCATTACGTAAAAAAAATATTGTGTAGGTTTTTGTAGAAACATGGTTAATAAGCACCCATTTACTTTACCCTTCGATATCCCGGATGGATGCAGTGTACAGTTCTTTTATAAATGTGTATGTGTTTAGCTACCTATGTTGCTGACTGTGCAGCAAAGTGCCGTACCACCGTGCTGTGGTTTTCTCACAATGTTTTTCTTTCACCAAAGCTCATTGTAGTTTTCAAATCTACGAATATCTTCACGGTATTTAACGTCACGATCATCGTATACATATAGATAGATTATAAATATATTACATACATCTAATACATAAAATTCTCGTGTCACAGTGTTAGATACCGTACTCCTCCGAAACGGCTTGACCGATTCTCATGAAGTTTTGTGTGCATATTGGGTAGGTCTGAGAATAGGCCAACGTCAATTTTTCATCCCCCTAAATGATAAGGGTGACCCACGCCTAAATATTTTATTTTTATCATTTTGACAAAAAAAAATATTATGGCATTGATAAAAGTACATACGACTTCAAATTTTCACCCTTCTACGATCAACCTCTGTTTTTCTTATCGCGATTTTTATATTATTCTGTTCCATCCACAGATCTGCAATAGGGTTGCAAGATGGCAATCGAATATAATAATTGTAGTACCATAAATTTTCATGTGTAGTATATAATAAAATAAATATGGCAAAGCAACGTTTGCCGGGTCAACTAGTTATATATATATATTCTACTAGCTGACCCGACAGACGTTGTCCTGTCTTAACAATGAATATTGAATTCGAATCTTCCGATTGAATCGACTGTGAAATGTGCAATAAGAAATTATAAATTAAATATTTTATCAACATAATTCCGACCAATGCCTCTGTTTTAAACGATATTGTCAAACAACTGACATTTATGTCAAACACCATAAGGTTACATTATAGGAGTTTATATTGTCAAAAGCGGTAAAGTTACATTAGAAAAGTTTATATGGCCGTTATATTTTCTTAAATTTTCTAATTTTCCCTGCAACTTTCTTTATTTTTTCCTTCATAAGAACCTTCTCCTGACAATAACAAACACAACAAAACAAGAATTAGCGAAATCAGTCCAGCCCTCCATGCGTGATGCCGTGATCAAGTAAAATAGGGATTCATTTTTATATATATAGATATAGATCATAGGATATATTCTTCATGATACTGATGTTGATGAACTGATGTTTGCATCAATTACTTAATTTCTGAATGAAAAATTCTATTCATAAAATATTGAAGATGATATTGGCTTCTTTATCAAGACATAGGATGTTACGCAGTTCCATTAACAATCAAAATACCAATCTAAACAGCTTCATCAAAGCTAACAATCAATCATTTTCAGGTTATTAATACTTTTTCTAGTAATTTAATTTTCCCGAAGTAATCTGTTTATCTTTATCGACAAGTCCATTATCAACATGATTGAAATGTTTACCTAACGTATTCTAGGTTATTGCTTAAGGCTTACTTATTATACTTGGCATATATGCGGTTTGTGTACATACATTTTTAATGTTGTAATGAAAAGCTTAATAATTGAAAGGTTTGGTAATGTCATCAATAAAGGCTCCCGCCTCGCGACTTTACTCGATTTCTTTAGGGATTTAACCTTCCCTTTGATATCATCTTTTAAAGTCAAATCGAAAAATATTAATCGAATTTATTGTAAATTTATTTTGTAAGCTACCAATTTTATACAGGGAAAATAATTGATTAATCCGACATAGTATATAATGTTAATTGATAACAATTTTGAACTCCGAGAACAAGTTGCATTTTGAGCTGAATGACAATAATAGTCCGATTTACTACCCATTATCATTCTAAAAATATTTCCGAATACAAATTTAAAATCTAAATAGTAGATATATATATAGCCTTATTACCAGACCAGCCGGTTCGACAACTGGATTACAAGAAACGATTGTTTTGTATATCGTTAAACTTTGATTGATAGTTTACAGCCGCATCAATTAATCGTTAGCCGACTGAGCGGGAACAGCAACTAGGTTAACTGTTTTCAATACCAATGCCATACCAGAACACATTTCGTAGCCACCACGTGGTACACAAAATGTGTTTGTTGCTTTATTCCTTTGCGATAACACTGAAACAATGAACGCATTCCGTGAGAATACATTCAAGCCGATGTTGCACGGTTTCAATAAATTAAATATAATCGATGAATTTATTGATTTGCATCGTTATGTTCAAGTACGTGCATTCATCGTAATCTTGCACAGGGATATGCAAACGAGCACAGCCGTCATATTATCCACCGACCGACGAATAACAAGCATAATTTTTGATCTGACACTTGAATCTAACACGAAAAAAAGCCTGCAAATAGACGATGAGCATTAACTTGTGTGGTCTTTATTTCACTTCCACTACTTATTTAATTCATTGCGTAACAAAATATTTTACATCGAACAATAAATAATGACGTACTACTCTTGCTCCATACAACATCGTACAACAAATTATTTTATCGGTACACGTGTAAATAAATGGTCAGTATCATAATTCGGGTAATACGATGTTTATTTTAACATGTCCAATGTTCCGTAGCCGTGAACAGACACCTCACAGTTGCGGAGTCGACCTGGATACATTGAACAAGCACCATTAGTGTTCCTTGTCAATAAAGTTTAATCGTCCTCAATTTATTTTATTATTATAGGTCGATACCGTTCGGGCTTAAATTAGATGATATCCAGAATTAAGAAATGTCTACCGATGGATACATCGTTCCTTTCTTGTACCGATCGATATATATGGCTGGTTTTCTATAGACGTCTAACTACTTAGTAGTATTTACAAACTCTAAATTCGTTGAACTCAAACTCATTTGTTTACACTGTTTCGGGAAATTTGTAAGAAATATATAATTCTATTGCGCCCATGAGTTTTTTTTATACCACATGCGCCGACAAGCATGCGGAAGGTCCACTTGATAGTAAGTGGTCACCGCCGCTTGTGGACATTTGCAACACTAGGGGCATCGCCAATGCGTTGTCAACCCTGAGACGTGAAGTTGTTAAGTCTCATGTGCCTGTAATTTCACCGGCCCCCTTACCTTTCTAACCGAAACACTGTAATACTAGTGCACTACTGCGTCACGGTAGAAATGGGTAAGGTGGTAGTATTTCCCCGGACGAACTCTGCACTAAGAGCTCTACTACTCAAATATATACATATATGAATATTGTAACTGGAAGACGATACATACTTAGGAACATGTTTGTAATGCTCTAATAATGACTTTACTTCAGATGTAATATTGTTGGCACGTCAATAATAGCAATAGCATATTATGGAGGAGGTTAGATACAGAAAGGAGTAAGTACAGTACAGCCTTTCAAAAAATTCCGTTAAAACTTGCACACAAATTAAATTAAACCTATATTTTTATAAAATACTTACTGTCCCCGCGGTTTTACCCGCGTTCCCGAGGGATATCATATTTTTCCGGGATAAAAAGTAGCCTTTATGTTAATCCAGGATATGTTCTATCTATGTACTAAGTTTCATTCATATCCGATTAAAAGTTTTTGCGTGAAAGAGTAACAAACATACTTACATACAAATCTTTCCTCTTTATAATATTAATAAAGATATATATCGGCTATCAGTTACAATTATATGGATCTGCAGTAAGCACATATTATCCAAGCATATTATACGACACATTTCAATCTAAATATATATTGTAGTACTTAGTCTTAAACATTGATCTTGACTTGCTTCTTGAATAACGAATGTCGTGATGCTGCCGAGAGAGCGGCAGTGCTATGCTAGTTTCCCACGGCATTTGAACTTGGCAAATGTCATCCCGCACCAACTAATTCTTGCGGTCACAAACACATGTCACTTCTCTAGTAAATGTCTCGAGTATTTAACATGCTTGCTTATTGTACTCTGCTGGCATAAAACATACTAGCTGTCACGCGCGGTTTCATGCGCTTTCCCGAGGGATAAAAAGTATCTTATATGCTCCAATTATGTGCCAACCTTAATTCAAATACGTCAGGTAGTTTTTGCGCGAAAGAGTAACAAACAAACATCGATACATCCTTACAAACTTTTGTATTTATAATATTAGCAGGGTCGTGTTTGACATAAAGTTGTACAAAACAATATTAAATAGAAAATATTAAGAGTCATAGATGTTCGACGTCACATGGCTATTAAACAATCTATTAACTATATTGTAAAATGAAAGGATTATTTTTATTAGTAATGAATAAACTCGTCAACTACTAGACCGATTTTAATAATTAACTAACCCCTTACGGGATGAATCTTAGTATTCAAACATGTCAAAATTCAATGTTAATAATCGATTGCACTAGGGAGTTTTAATTCCGATTTCGAATTAAATCTGATGAAGATCAAACTCCTTTTCATCCCCTTAGGGGAGGAATTTTCAAAAACCTTTCTTTCAAAAGCCAAATTTCTTGGTTCTAGACCCAGTGGTTTCACCTGTGCGTTTATCGATCAGTCATACACCCTAGCTTGCATCAATGTACACGTCATAGTGAAAATATCAGAATATAAATAATCAATACAACATTATCCCTACTAATATTATATATGAAAGGTAAGTTTGTTTGTTACGCTTGTACGCGAAAACTACTTAACCGACCATCATGAAATATTATACGCATATTCTCGGAGGTATTAGAAGTAACATAGGTTACTTTTTGTGCCGGGGAAATGTTTCATTATTTGGGAACGTGGGTGAAACCGCGGAGGACAGCTAGTATATTACAAATGTTTTTATTGAAGGCACTTTCTATTTAGATTCCCACATTTAACAATAAAATTGTTGATTCCGTGATTCCCTAATCGGTACGACTGTCCTTGTGTACATTGAGAAATTAGGTACCTACTATAATATTCTATTTACATTTCGTTTCCAGGTGTTAACGAGAGATTCAGTAACTGTAGCAGTAGATGCAGTTGTTTACTACAGAATAAAGGAGCCACTCAACGCAGTTGTTAGAGTTGCTGATTACAGGTAATTTGACGAATTGGAATTATCATTATTGATTTCGGAGTTTAATTTTGAATTCAGATAAAATTAGAAAATAAAAATAGATTTTTGGTTACAGTTGTAAAATAATTCTATTTTGCACCTAATTCTACTCTCTTTTACTTTTCAAGGATTAAACTCATCCAGGGTAATGAAATGAAATGAAATATTTATTCAAATAGGCCTTAACACCGGTTCGGAAGGTTGCTTTTACTGAGAAGAGCCGGCAATAAACTCAGCAATTACTCTTTTCAAAATAAGATTTTGTACATAAAGATGTGTCCTGCTGGAGCGAGCGCTACACCAACGGTAGGATTTATATCTGCAAAACACTATCGTTACCCCATCAGATAAATGTTGCAAAAATATTTTTACTTCTCTATAAGGAATACCTAGGTTAAAATATCTGAAATAAAAGTAGAATTATATTGTAAACTCTAAATAAAAAAAATAAAAAATAAGTTAAACATAATAATTTACTCTTTTGTTAGCTTACATTTATTTTAGCACAGCAATTAAATGGTTATACAAACTAACGGTTGAATTAGTTTGCTATTTAATTAATGAAATTAATAAACGCGTAATTGGAATTAAAAGTTTTGTTGTAAGAACGATTCTGATATATGTACCGATGTGAGGAACAATAAGCATCTCTTCTCATCTGCATTTTCATATGAAGATAACGCCTGGAAGAAAAACAAAAGCAAACTAGTATTATCTAGGTTATGTACAGACGAAGTTATATCCCCTACAGACTCTATAGAACTATAAGGCTTGGCTTTCATTTACGACAAAAAAAAATATTCCAGTATGGTTATACTGCCCTTTCGTATTAACAACATAAGTAAAATATTTCAAAATGTTATCGCTTAAATTAAATTCATTCCAGCGCATCAACCCGTCTTCTCGCTGCGACAACCCTCCGCAATGTGCTAGGCATGCGGGACTTAGCACAGCTTCTATCAGACAGAGAAGCCATTAGTCACATGATGCAAGCCAACTTGGACGAAGCCACTGACCCCTGGGGCGTTGAAGTGGAAAGGGTAGAGATGTAAGTTTATTTGTAATTTGTTTATGTTCTTAAAAATATAGTGATCATTTTTGGTGTCACACTAAGGACAAAATAGCAAGGAAGATAATTAAATTAATGACTACTAGATACTATAAAATATGAACGATATTAAAATTAAAATAAAATGAAAATATTATTATTCAAATAGGCATTTACAAGCACTTATGAATTTTCTGACTCTAATACCGGTTCGAAAGGTTGTTTTTGCTGAGAAGAGCCGGCAATAAACACAGCATTTACATATAATAAATATTCTATGTTTAAAATTTTTATAATGACTAAGCAAGTAAATATTTTAAATACCCACTATTTTTTTATCAAATCTGCCTTTTCACCGTTTATCTAATGCACAACCTTGACCTACTGGTACAGTCCCACCACAAAAGAGAAAACGATAATTGATTAAAACTGCAAGCATTCCTTTTATTGATTTTTAGTAAAGACGTTAGACTGCCAGTCCAGCTACAAAGGGCCATGGCCGCTGAAGCGGAGGCGGATCGTGAAGCTCGAGCAAAAATCATTGCAGCCGAAGGCGAGATAAAAGCATCTAAGGCGCTGAAAGAAGCCTCACTTGTGATGATTGACAACCCTATGGCACTTCAGGTATGTTACACCTTAAACCTATCTGTCTAGTTGCAGACAAGAGGCAATTTTGTTCGGAAGATAGAAAAGTAAATACGTCTGGTCATGGATTTCTCTTTTAGTTGATAGCGATTTGCTAGCAATTATTATTATAAAACTTACTGAAGTTTGTTAGAGACATAAATACCAGATTACTTTAGTTACTAGCTAGCAATGTATTTTAGTTAATTTAAAGGGCTTTCTGTCCTATAAAGGCTCTTGCTTTTCCATCCTTTATTTAAAATATCATATTGATAACGTATTTTTTTTCAATTTACTCTTTTGTTTCGAAATACATGTACTTATTAGATACCCAAATAGTAGAGGCATTCTGAAAGGTTTATTATAATTTTCAGTTGCGGTATCTACAATCTTTGAATACAATATCAGCTGAGAAAAACTCCACAATTATATTTCCATTTCCGATGGATTTCCTGAAGACATTCTTAGGTGGTCCAGGTCCAAGTACATCGCATTCTCTACACGCATGACGATGAAACTTACATCTTCATTCTATAGTAAAATAATTCTAGTCGTTATTGTAAATGATTTGTAAATAAATTATTATGATATTACCTTATTTGGAACAATTTATTTCACCTTATCAATTTAACTCTGTGGCAAAAGTACACATGGTACCTAGTCAAACTTGGGAAACCCGTGAAGACGTTTTTAAAAACAATAAAAACAATTAAAGTTGAATTGAATTTAATGTGTGAACTGACTAACGACTAATTACAGCCTGACTTATTCTAAAGCTTCGAGTCCCAGGACTCGGTGATGCTACATCAGCAAAACGACCCGCCGGATGGCGCGACGTCGCGTCAGGCCGCGTGGGTGCATTGATAAGCACCTGGTGCGAATAACAATTCTAAGAAAGTCATCGGATGTTTTTAACGGTTACTTATGGTGCTAGAAATATCTGATGACTTGGTGATGTTGATAACATAACTCCTCCCTCCGTAAGTTCGAGATCACCCGAGGATTGAGGATTATCTCGAATATTCCATAAGTTACATAATTTTATAATTCTACGTTTACATGCTAACAATACTAGGCAAATTATAACTAAAATGTAAAAAACTATATGTCCTATGTTAACACTGTTATTATCTAAAACACTTGAATGATTATCGCTAACTTCACTTTCACTTTTCTGTAGTAAGTAGTTCAGGAACTGAATGTCGTCGAGATCAATTCCATTGAGGTTGACAGGTTTTCTCTGCATGTCCGATGGTCTGGTCAGTATTTTAGGCAGGTTCATAACTGGAATCTTAGCGTAAGTTATATCTTTGCCTTGATTTTGGTGTCTTTTGATCGAGAATTCTTTTATTTTAACTAGACAATCATCATCCATTGACAATATGTAAGTTCCGCAGATAGATTCTTGCGAGATCTCATTTTCACAATATTTGGTGAGTAATGTTTCACTTTTCGCGTAAACTATCCAACTATTGGGTTGTATAAGGTCAGTTTTTACGTCATCAATCGTTACAGGAACAGGATGACAACTCGAGATGTTTGTGGAAAACTTTATAAGTTCAGTAATACAGACATCTTCCATCAGAGGTAAAACGTCGTTTTCGAAACACAGGAAACGGGCTTCATCTATTTCGCTGCATGACTGGGAGAGCAACTTTATTTTCAAACCTTTCACAAGGATGTAAGGGTATTTGGGTAGGATAAGAGTGGTAAGGGCAGTGCTACTATTATACATAGGCAAAGGAATCAATTTATAATAATTAAACATTTCGTTTCTAATTAATGGAATGTGCATAATGAATTTTATCTGATTTTGTTTCACGTATGCTTTTATCTGTATACATTGCTCTATTTGTACAATATTCTGAATTTTAGCTGGATACACTAATTTTTCTGTTTTCTCAATAATAATAAACAATAGTAATAATTCATCTGTATCTACAATTGATTGATGCAATACTTTAATCTTAGCGAAAGCAATAGCTGTTTCAATTTCATTCAGACGAATGTAAATTGTTTGAAAATTATTTGTTATAATATTATAGATATGGATTAATTTATTACTAGTTTGAAATAACCTTGATTCGTTTAAGCTACGATTAATATCTTCAATACTTTCCTTAATATGAATGAAATTATTCTTAGTAGAGTTAGCTATGTTTGAGAAGGTACCCACCATTTCAGCGACTATTGTCATTTTCTTAGCTATCGCGTCTTGCTTAGATTTCAAATTATTAATTAATAGTTCGTACTTGATAGCGTCGTCGTGATCAAGATTACCAGTAACTATTTTGATCAGAGAACCAAGGGGATTAAGTAAACCACGTTTAGTTCTTACTAATGATGGAACCAATTGCCTATACTTTTCTATTGTTATATTCATAGCATATTCGGATTGTAATTCAACTCCTATAAAATCTGAGTCAAACGCGTTGGCATAACAGTCTAGAATATATTGTTTAAGTTTTACATAACTATCTATATTTAACTCTAATTGATCGTAGATTCCCTTTAAATCTAGAATCTTAATAAAAGTCCATTTATCATGGCTGACGATAGCTTGACCTTCCTTTACAGGTAGTAGACCTGGGTTCTTGTCAATCAGCTGCAGATGAAGGGCCTGGCTGAGGATCACTTGGACCGCCATGAATATTAATCTGTGGAGGACGCTTGATGTCTTTAATGGGAACTTTAGTTTTACTATTTTGTGTTGTGACTGGTACAATGTTTCTATGTATTGTTCCAGTGACCTGAGCTTTTTGGTAGCGCGGTTTATCCTTGCTACGTCTAGTATTTACTCCTTTTATAAATACCGTGTCTCCTATATTTATGTCAAATTCGGTTTCTCCTCCACGTTTACCAATTATTCCTGTCTTTTTATTAATAATTTTATCTGTCAAGTACTGGTACAGATATTTTGTCTTCCTTGCGTGTTCCCTAACTAATTGTTGAGTGAACTGCTTATCAAAATCTACATTAAATGCACTATTGGATTCGGTATGACCGAAGACTACTTCAAATGGAGTAAGATTTGTGGTGGAATGAATGGTATGGTTATATGACATAACTGCATAACTCATAACAGACGCTGCGTCCGTTATTTTACGTTCGTATTTAGCTATTCGATAAATTTCTATTATGGTGGAGTGGAACCTTTCAACTATTCCCATAGAGTTAGGGTTGTGTGGGGTTCCAATGTGTAGATCAATCTTATAAAATGATAGCATTTCTTTCATGAGTGTATTGTTAAATTCCATACCGGGGTCTGAATTAATTGTAATGGGAGTACCATACATAGAGAAGTACTTTATAAGTGCTCGTACTGCTTCCGGAGTGGATTTAGTATTAACTTCAATAGCTTGACCTAATTTGCTGAAGGCATCGACTATTGTTAGATAATTTTTTCCTTCTATTGAAAATGTATCAATAAATAGGTCTTGGAAAGATTTCGTTTGTGTTTGAGATAATTGTAATTGGGGCTTCAAAGGCTTGCGGTCATATTTCATCTTTTTACATATCTCACACGCATTTATAATACTAGCTACTATTGTATCCATATTGTGCCAAAAATAGTTTCGCCTAAGGTGTACTAATGTTTCTTTAATTCCTCTGTGACAATTTTTACCTAGGTAATATTTACTAACGACGTCACGTTGTTCTTTCTCATCTTCTATATAAATCACTCTCTTAGTACATTCATAAAACTTTACTGTTCCCTTTTGAAAAAGTAATATAGTAGCTTCTGAAAACTGTTTACGGTGTAATTTATCTTCAAAATAAAAGAAATGTTTGATTTTAGGTCTAATATGTTCTTTCAAAAATCTTTTTACGAGATCTAGATTGTCTATAGGCAAGTGAACTTCTAGTATCTTTTGTTTTGCTGTAGATAAATCTTTAACGGTTAATTCGTTTCTGTTCCATGTATATACAAGAATTTGATTTGGTTTAGCATCTATAGCTTCTTGTAAAATAGGTATGCCATCCGTATCTAAGTCACAGGCTGAATGTATAGTGCCTATACTATCACTATTTGATTTTTCCGATGCGGTTATGGTACTACTATTAAATGAACACGGAGATTGTCGTCCGTCAATTGATGGAATACTTAAAGTTCTTTGTGAATCTGATGAGATTACCATTGGAGATGGTGTATTTTTATTTTGAAGTCGAAGTTTTTGTTCCTTTTTATCTAAATTTACCTTCATTGAAATATCATCGTTTTCACCTAAAGCATTAATCCTGATACGTGATAATGCATCTGCGTTACAATTTTGTTTTCCGTTTTTGTATATAATGTTATAATCAAATTCTTCCAAACGTAACTTCCATCTAGTTAGTTTACTGTTCGGTTCTTTAATCGAATTTATCCAAGCTAGTGGTCTATGATCTGTATATATAGTGAATTTCTTGCCGTACAAATAAGGTCGAAAATACTTGGTGGCCCAAACGATGACTAAAAGTTCTTTTTCGATCGTACTGTATCGAGTTTCAGCATCGTTTAGAGTACGACTCGCATATGCTATGGGTTTGTCGCTGCCGACGGGACCTTGAGAAAGGACAGCGCCTAATGCATAATTTGATGCATCCGTCGTGAGGACAAATGGTTTTGAAAAATCGGGGAATTGTAAAACGGGGGCGTTAGTTAAAAGCTCTTTACACTTTTCAAACGCGTCTATCTAATCCTGTTTAGTAACATCTATATTATTCTTCTTTTTTAAACACGATGTAAGTGGCTGTGTTAATTTTGCAAAGTCTTTGATAAATTTGCGGTACTATCCTACTAGCCCGAGAAAACTCTTGATTTCTGTAGTTGTTCGTGGTAGTGGGAAATTTAAAACTGCACGTATCTTATCACTATTAGGCATAAGGCCATTTTTGGTGATAGTGTGACCCAGATAAAGGACTTCTTTCCTTAAAAATTCACATTTATCCAATGTGACTTTTAAGTTCATTTCCCTAAGTCGGTTAAAAATTATACGGAGTTTATCGACGTGTTCTTGGAGACTTGAAGAGTATACTATTATATCATCAAGGTATACTAAGCAGTGTATACCCTGAAGGCCTCGCAGTACATTATCCATGGCACGTTGAAACGTCGCGGGTGCCGTTTTTAAGCCAAACGGCATCCTTTTAAACTCATAATGTCCTGATTGAGTTGTGAACGCGGTTTTCGATCTATCTGTTTCATTGACCTCTATTTGATGGAATCCACTTGCAAGATCAAGTGTACTAAAATATTGGGATTTGCCCAGTTTATCAAAAAGGTCTGTTATATTAGGCAAGGGATATTTATCATCGACTGTGATTTCATTAAGACGCCTATAGTCGATTACCATTCTAAATTTCTTTTCACCAGTCGCATCCATTTTTTTTGGAACTATGTGTACGGGTGCACTCCAAGGTGAGTGAGAATTTTGTATGACGTTATCGTCCAAAAGTTTATCTCCTTGATTCTGTATCTCTAAATTAAGACAAGGTGGGTGCCTATAAGGTCGTATATAAATTGGATCTTCATTTGTCGTTCTAATATTATGTTTAACTTGGTTCGTGAAAGATAATGGTATTTTATCGGAATAAAATATATCGCGATATTCGTGACATAGTTGTTCGATAACATTACGCTCTTCCTTATTCATATGATCCATTCGTAGTTTACTCAAATTTTCTTTTAATACTTTATCTATATCAAAGTCATTTTCTATAAAATTAACTTCACATTCATCATTATTGAACAATGTGACCTCAAATGGTTTATTGAATGTTATGGTAGCTTTGTTTTCAGAAACATTTTGAATCACTGTTTCTGCAAAGAAATCGTTACATTTCACAAGAGCAGTAGGTATACGTACATCTTCTTTAAATTGCATAAAATCTAAAATAGCGTCACCATATTGTAAGTTTGTTGGAATTCTTACTCGCGTCTCAGATCTAGGCATGACACTTATCTCATAAGGAGGGTTATAAATTATTGGTATAGTTGCATTATGTGTTTGTAACACTTGATTATTCATATCAATGTTTGCTCTTAATTTTTTAAGAAGGTCAGATCCTATGAGTCCGTCATATCTTCCGTCAACATTATAAACATAAAATTTATGAGAAAGTGTGCTTCTAAATGTTTTTAATAATGGTATATGTATTACTTCATTGTGGATACTCTGAGCATGGGTACTAACGACTGTAAAAGGTTCGTAGTATTTATGTTCATTAAAAAATTCGTTGGCTTTAGTAGGACTAATAAAGGAACGACTGCTGCCAGTGTCGATCAAAAACTTTGAATTGATTTCAGGGATCTCAATATGGGGTAATTTTAGAATACTGTCGCAATAATTTAAGTTTATTATTTCACTATGCTGTCCGAGGCTGTTTCCTGGAAATTTTCAGGATTTATAGTCTCATGCTGCGTGGAGTCACTCTGATTGTAATATTCTAGATAATTACAATCAGTAGATGGTTGTTCTACATACTCGTTATATTGTTCATTAATATTATGGTCATAGTAATAATCATAGTTATTATCTGAGATATATTCTTGACAAGAGGATGGTTCTTCGATATAGTATAAATCGTTTGCAATCATGTTTTGCCTAACAGGGGCTGTGCGCATTGACACGTCAGAATCTACAAGTCTAGGAGCTTGTTGTTGATTAGGGGTTGTTTGGGGTTGGTTCTGAATACCGAACTTAAAACCTTGTTGTTGAGGGATACCAAACTTATATCCGTTGTGTTGAAACGGTGCGCGAGCTTGTTGGAAAGGCACGCGAGCTTGTTGGAAAGGTAGCTGATTAAAATTTCGTTGAGGCTGATTTGGGTTTACTCCAAATCTGTAACCTTGAGGAGGTGTAAATTTATTAGATGGCACAAAATTTGGTTTAAAACCTGTATGTTGTGGGTTACCAAATTTAAAATTATTATTAGATGGTTGCAAATTAAATATGGGCTTTATACCTTGGGCTACGGGCATTGACTTAAACGAATTTTGTAATGTTGATGGTTGCGCTGAATTTTGTTTAGTTAATTTATTTTTTGCATTATATTGGAATTGAAAATTAACTTCTTCAGTTACAATGCTTAAGGCATCTTCAAGATTGGTGCAAGATTTCAACCGTACAATACGAATAAGATCTTCAGGTAAGTTAAACAGAAATACGTTCATAGCTGTATTGTTGTAAATAATTAATTTTGCCGCTTTGATTCCTTCATCGGTAAGCCTATTTACTTTCGCAACTAAGGAACTTTTAGTGTTCTGAATTCTATGACAAAATGTAATGTACGTTTCTCCTTGTTTCATTTTCATAGACTCGAGTTCAATCGCCGAAATATTGCGTAAGGATTTCCTTCAAACTATCCCATGACGTTATATTTGGGTGGTCGCTAATAAGTGACGCTGCTCTACCAATAAGTCGGCTGCTTAAGGCATGGAATAAATACAATTCCTGTACTACATTTCCTGCAATCCTAGATCCGCTAAGTACATATTCACATTTAGACACAAATAGGTTTAATAAGTTCTCATCGCCGTCATATTTAGGGACAAGCGCTAAGATTTCTTTCGGAACTTGTCGTATTCCTTCCATCTTACTTAAATAAATTTACGTTTACTTATACTAACACAAAATAATTAAAATAATGATAAAGTTGCCAATGTAAGTGCAAACAAAATCAGATATTAACACTAATGATAAAGTTACCAATGTAAGTGCAAACTAAATCAGATACTAACACTAATGATAAAGTTGCCAATGTAAGTGCAAACAAAATCAGATACTAACTCGACGATTTATGTTCGAGGATAAAATGTGGAAAAGACTGGGAATATGAAAGACAGGAAGTGAAAATTTTTACTCACAAGCTGCTCGATCCCATGTCCTCCTGAGCTGGATCAGTCGCCACGCCACACGAAGTTTCCGCGGAGACGTATTTATTTGGTTCGGTAATTTCGCGATATCAGTCGAAGTACTATTCGTGAAACCGATTTTAGGGTTAACGAAGAATAGCTTTACGATATTTCGCGAAATATCCACAAGGCTGCGCCAGTCAAACTTGGGAAACCCGTGAAGACGTTTTTAAAAACAATAAAAACAATTAAAGTTGAATTGAATTTAATGTGTGAACTGACTAACGACTAATTACAGCCTGACTTATTCTAAAGCTTCGAGTCCCAGGGCTCGGTGATGCTACATCAGCAAAACGACCCGCCGGATGGCGCGACGTCGCGTCAGGCCGCGTGGGTGCATTGATAAGCACCTGGTGCGAATAACAATTCTAAGAAAGTCATCGGATGTTTTAACGGTTACTTATGGTGCTAGAAATATCTGATGACTTGGTGATGTTGATAACATAACTACCTTCTGTTTTGTCGCATACAACAACCTACAGCTAAAAATAAGGGAGGGTAGGAGTATTCGTTTCCTCTATACCATTCAATCAAATTAAAACCGTCAAAATTTTATACTGTGCATACGTACGTAGTATTCTTGAATACTGCTCACAAATATGGAATCCTCAATACAATTGCCATTCAGTTCGTCTTGAAAGTATTCAGCGACAATTTGTAAAATACCTACAATTCAAGTCCGGTCAGTATGATGATAATTACGAATAACGCTGTAGACGTCATCATCTGTTGCCATTGCACCTTCGAAGAGACATTTCTGATGTGGTTTATTTTTTAAAGATTATTAAAGGTAAGATCGACAGTAGTGAACTTCTTGAAAAAAATTGTCTGCACCTACATTTTCGTCAAGATTCACACCATTATTGGCATTACCTTCATCCAGAACTAATTACCAGCAAAATACATTACTTTATCGGAGCCCTAAGCTACTAAACGATATACTAAAGAAGCATAAATCCACTGATATATTTTTCAACAGTGTGACATCTGTTTCGCTGCTCATGGCTAGGGATTTTTTCGGTTCTTGATCAATATGTTTTCTTACGTGTCCAATATGTTTGTATTGATATGTCTTTTATAATAATATATGTCGTTATATATAATTTATATTATGTTCATATTGTAATTGTTGTTGATTTTCTTTCTTTTGTAGTGCTTGTTAGTGTTTTTATTTTTTATTTTTTGGTCTTTTTCTGGATTCATGTTTTTTGCTCCTTCTTGCTTATTACGTTTACTCTGCAACAGCGTTTGTTATTTAACTTTTCTTCATCATAGTTTTTATGTTATATTCAATATATATATATATATATATATATTTGATTTTCTTACTAACGGCGAAAAACTTGTAATTGGTCTTTTTTTTCTATATTTTAAACCATTGTTTTAGGCTGTAAGTTTTTCCTTATAAAATAAAATAAAATAAAATAGTATACAGAAATAAAAAAAAACTGTGATGAAAATACTAAAATTGTACAAACCTTATTAATATATAGTTTTAAATGGAATGTTTATGGTAACTTAAAAATCATAAACGTCAATACGACAAACTCTTATACAAAAATTCAGTAATTATATCAGAGCTATAAACAACAAATTTGAATTGGATTTTTTTTGATAGATATAACGCTCAGATAATTATTTATATTTATATCATACTTCGGTACCACTAATAATGAGTTTCTCCATATAGGATATACTTGTCACCACCAGAGGTATAATTTGGAAGACATAATGGAAGTTCATAAGTCGAAGTATATACTTACGGGTACTTTATTTAAATAATTATGTATTAGAGCTAGTTAATATTTAATCAGATTGGCGTAGATTTTGCTTTCTTTTTGATGAAAGATTAAAAAATATTCTGTTAAATTATTTTGATATATTGTTTTCTGTGACCAAAGCACGAACATCTGTCGTAGGCGTAGCGGCATCGTATCAAGTCCGCCAAAAAGCTATTTTGTATGGAAGATTTAACACTGCGCATACCGTACGATGTTCAATTTCCGATTACATTGGTTTTTGGCGCTCTCGATACGATGACGCTACGTTTGCTATCGGCGTTCATGCTGGATCACTGAACGCCAAACAAAGCAGAGCTTGTACTAAATATACGTCATTTTAAGGCTAAATATAGAACAATTACTAGTTGATGAGATGTTCGCATCTTACAATGAGCTTGAGCTTTGGGTAAAGGAACCATAGCAAAGTGGTAGTGTAGGGTTGTAGGGCTAGCAACCACTCTCAGTTGAAAATGTGTCGCCAAGCAGCTGCTGGTGTATTCCGAGGGATGAAACTTGAGAACCTGTTTCCTTCGAAGCTTTCACGTACATCATATAATAAATAAATATCCCAAGACATTCTTCACACATGGTTACCTGATCCCAAGTTAAGCAGAGTGTACTGCTTGTAGTATGGCTACCAGGTAACTGATATACTGATATTTTGTACTACTTTTTAAATACATCCTTATATAGATATTTACAGACAGAGAACAAACAGACATGTTCATGCACACAAATGTTTGTCCTGGGTGGGAATCGAACCCGCGACCTTCGGTTTGGCAGACAGGGTCTTTAACCACCAAGCCAACTGGCCCGTCAAATAATCACTTACCATGATGAGATTGTTAGACCACACAAGCCTATAACACAGTAAAATAACTGATTTTTTAATACCTATATAAAATCTATTTAGGTAGATATAAACACATCCAAACATAAAACAGACATGCTCATGCATACAAATGTAACCCTGTTGTCCTGGATGGGTATCGAATACGCGACCTGCAGCGCAATAGACTGGGCTACTCTGCCCAGATGCAGCCTTAGAGTAGTGGTTAGATAAATAGCTCCTAAAGAGATTAGTACCAACTAATTTAGCTATATTATTATATTATATTGCAACACTGGGGGCATCGCCAATGCGTTGTCGGCCCTGAGACGTGAAGTTGTTAAGTCTCATGCTCCTGTAATGTCACCGGTCCCCTTACCTTTCTAACCGAAACACAGTAATACAAGTGCACTACTGCTTCACGGCGGAAATGGGTAAGGTAGTACTTTATTACTACTACGTAGTTAGTACGTACGATAGTACTACTCTATTTTCATTTGAGCCTAAAATATTATTGTTTCAGAGATAAAGCGCGAAACATTAATTGAAATGATGTTTCGGTTCATTGCCATTTTGTTCATAATCCTTTTTCCCATGTCCCTGCTCTGTTGTTTTAGGGTAGGTATTTACTTTACTTTTGTAAATAATATTTACTCTATGTTTACTATTTAACCACAATGATACTAAATGTATTATTGTAATACCAAAATAGTTTTAAAAAAAAATTGTCTGTCTTTACGTCTGGGTGATATCTCAGTGCTTACATAATAACATGAAATTAGTATAGACGACTTGCTTGCCCGCGTCTATGTATGGTAAAAAAATTGATGAAATATGAAACTCGAACATTTATGTAACATATTTTTGACTTACGCTGCATGAGAAAGAAATTGCGATATTTTGGGACCTCAAACATTGAAATAATTCAGACTGTCAGATACATAAATATTTTATTGGGAAACTTATTTATTTTTCCCCTGTTAAAATAAACTTTGTATTTACCTATGTGCGTGAGTTTAACTAGATCACCTAGCACCCGGTTCTATTTTTTTAATTATTATAGTATAATTTATAATTGCCTTTTGAGAAACTTTTTACTCATTAGGTTGTAAAGCAATACAAAAGAGCAGTCATCCTGCGTTTTGGAAGAGTAAGAGGAGATTCTCCGGCGGGGCCCGGCATTTTATGGGTAGTACCTTGTACTGACAGTGTTCTTCTTATCGATCTGAGAACGCACTCCTTTAATTTGCCACCACAAGAGGTATAATTTACTTCTCGTATTTTCAGAGTGATATCTATTTTTATGAGTACTACTTTTCTGCCTAATACTACTGTTTTTTGATTCAATATTTTTTCAGATCTTAACAAAAGACTCTGTAACCGTCACAGTTGATGCTGTCGTCTACTTTCACGTATCAAAACCTCTTAATTGCTTATTAAATGTTCAGTCTCACAAGTAATTATTGCGTTAAAATTATTGTCAAATAAAATACGGATTTGTCAAAAAATTACAATGATTTCCGTCCGATTGCAGACGTGCAACAGAACTAATTGCTATTGCAAGCTTAAGAAATATTTTGGGTACATTAACATTGACTGATGTATTGACAAGCCGCAAAGCCATCAGTTACTCAACCAGAAATGAAATAGATAGAGTAACAGCTGAATGGGGTGTCGAAATAGAACGCGTTGAAATGTAACAGTATTCGTCATTAGACCTTTTTTCTATATGCAAATCACTGGCTAACGTTATAAGTGTACCTAATTCATGATCTTACAAAGTTTAACTTATTACTTTATTTATTTATTTATTTACTTTATAGAAAAGACGTATTATTGCCCTTTGGCTTACAAAAGGCTATGGCAGCTGAAGCTGAAGGAACACGCTTAGCCAAAGCCAAAATAATTGAGGCAGAAGGTGAAATAAAAGCCGCTGAATATTTGAAAGAAGCATCAAGATTGATGGTGGAGACTCCTCAAGTTATGCGAGTGAGAACTGACCATTCGATGAATTATTAGAATTATCAGAACTGCGAACTAATTCTTTATATCTTTTTAGCTTAGATATTTGCAGACACTGAATTTTATAGCATCACAACAAACCACATCAATAATTTTTCCGTTTCCACAAAACTTTGATCAACCAAATTAAAAAAGGTGAGTAGGATGATAATAATTCTTGACAGAATTTTGCTACACAGTCTAATCAAAACCAATTTTGATTCTAAATAAAGATGCAAACATAAAAATGATATCTAACGATATTTAAAAAAAAACGAGTAATGATGAGACTTGGGTATTTGGTGAAATTGTCGGAGAGGTCATTTTGCAGCCAGATTTGTTAGATAGAAGAATTCTATTGAGTATTGAATCAGCTTAATATTTATGTCCCAGCAAAACCTCTTTTATGCGTAAGTAATTTCTTATTTTAACTAACGACATGACATTTCACAATCATGTCACAATCTTTTTTTATTATGACAATAGCACCTATTAGCTAGAATATTTATTTGTGATCATAATTCTATACATAGTATAGATAAATATTTAATATACAATAACCTCATAGTACGATAATGATAAACGATACTAACCAAGCCGTACCACCTCAAGATAACGAACAGGACCAACTTTACTCACCAAGTAATACTATCCGGAACCCAGAGATAATACTCAAAGTAAATGAACCCTCAATAGTGTCAGGAGAAAGCTTTCAAAAACGGTACTCTCGTGTGAATAATGATAATGCAGGTACTTCAATCAATCATTTATTATTACAGTACAATTGAACATCTATTATCATCATCATCAGGACAGGAATTGTCCATTAGTTGTCATATCCTGGGTCCGAAACCTGGGGGGATTTCGCTTGATATTGGCACAACAGTGAAGGACTTCCTACAATTCGCTTGCATCACATGATGCTCAGTCAAAATCACGTCTACCAATATAACCACTACCACTTTGGCTCCATTTGCAAAAAGTCCTCATATTGGTATAAATTTTAATCAATCTTTTTCTTTTGTTTGTTTTAGGTGGTGTCAAGTTTATTGAAACATTATTAGTCGCTTTATCTATACTTATAGCAATTATAACCTTTCCTGTTTCTTTATTCTGTATATTTGTAGTAAGTTTTTTTTGTAACTATGTATCTATGATGAATTTATTTTTTTAACTTTCCTATAGAATATTGTAGTAATTTTATTAAAAAGAACAGGTGGTCCGTCAATTTGAACGTGCTGTTATTCTTCGCAACGGAAAAGTGTATAAAAACCGTGCCTTTGGTCCAGGTCTTATTTATTACCTTCCTTGTGTTGACACTATACGGTTCACCGATCTACGAATCTTCAGCTACGCCGTGCCGCCGCAGATATCTATTAAGTATATAACATTTGGAGAATTTTGGCGGTTCTGGTTTTAATATATGAATTCATTGGTCCACAGGCTTTAACGAAAGATTCTTTATCAGTAACAGTGGACGCAGTCGTCTTTTACAAAATATGTGATCCCGTATGGGCGGTTATTAACGTAGCCAATTACGAGTAAGTGTTTAAGAGCCCTAATGCCCACTAATGTTATAAATGCGAAAGATTGTGAAGAAAATAGATAGAAGTTTATTACTATTTCACGTAAAAACTACCGAACGAATTTAGATAAAAGTTGGAACATAGATACCCCACTTTTTATACCGGTAAACATATACTTAACCACGGCACCACGGGTGAAACCGCGGTGGACAGCTAGTTGTCTATAATTTTATAAAGTACTTCTTGAAAATAATATTCGAAGTTTTAATATAGAATGTCAACACAATACTTGGCGGCAACAACACTTCGAAACGCACTTGGTATGAAAAAGCTTTCAGAAGTTCTTGTTGATCGACAAGCAGTAAGTTTCCAAGTTTTCAAGCATATGAAACATTTAACTCGTGAATGGGGAATCAAAGTTGTCAGGGTTGAAATGTTAGTGTCATACCTACTTGTGCATTTTAATATAATATGTATTAACGAAATTATTAAAACACCTCATGTAATTATTTACAGCAAAGATATATGTCTTCCGTTACAATTACAAAAGGCAATGGCAGCAGAAGCAGAATCCTTTAGATTAGCAAATGCAAAAATAATAGTTGCTAAAGCAGAAATAGAATCAACTAAAAGCCTTCAAAAAGCCACTGAAATGCTTATGGATAATCCATTTTGTATGCAGGTTAATAATTTTTTGAGTGTTCTGAATAGAGGCTAACTGATATTAGAATCTATGGAAAATACCAAAATGATTTTTTTGTTTTTCCAGTTGCGATATTTGCAATCACTACACACTATTGCTGGAGACAAAACTCATACCATAGTCTTACCGATTTCTGTCAAAACGCTTAAAGATTTTTTTAAATGAATCTTTATATTTTATTTCTTAATTATATTTATGGTTGTTTAATATACGCTCTCCTTTAAAATACAATTATAGAAGTTCTTTAAGTCTCATCTTTTATTATGCAACAGTAATAAATAATCAACAAAACAGTATACAACTAAATGAGGTTTTTTCAAGACTAGTATTCCCTGGAATCATCTTCCTCTTGGTTCTTCGTTTGGCCATAATGGACGGGTTTTTGAGCTTGACCATTTGCCTGTTTATGCACCACCGCCTGTAAATTACATTATTTTAGATAATGACAATGTCAGTAACCTGTTACCAACTTAATTGGTTTTCTTATATAATCTGTAAAAACATATTAAGCAAAATGGTATATTGCACATTCACTCTATAATTTTACAGTGATTAGCTTATATCAGCTATTACTCAAAAACCACTCAAGCGGTACACGTTATTATGTAGAACTCAACAATTTGCTAGAGACAAGACAATGTTGTTTCCTTCTGTACGAAGATTATATATAGCTTTCGAATGGACTTTTCGGCTCAATTTAATTATCACATTACCTGGAAACCGTTCTTAGGATCAGCAGTATAACGCACTAGACGGATTGAACCGTCAGGCTCAACAAGCGAGTACTCGCCACGAACGACATCACCATCGCGCTGTTCCTTATGGTTCTGAAGATTACCGGTATGAGGGTCATCAACTCCATATGCATAGGTATAATCGGGCTTGGCCTGAAATAATGGTTGTAAATTACAAATCAAATGCCTACTTATAATGCATTGCGGGGGATAATCTATATTATACATATACTCGTATATAAAAGGGGAAGCTGACTGACTGACTGACATATCACCGCAGGGCCTAAACTATAAGGGTTAGAAACTTGAAATTTTTCACAGGGATTCCTTTTATAACTTAGGGGAGCACTAAGAAAGGATTTTTGAAAGTTCACCTCCTAAGGGGGTAAAACGGGTGTGAAAAGTAAGTATGGAACAACATGTTTTCTTGGTCTGATCAACTTCAAACTTGGCATTTATATTCTTTAAAAGATTGAATGTAATACGTGTTTCATCGTTTTTATATCCATCGGGAACGCGGGTAAAACCGCGGGGGACAGCTAGTCTATCATATAAAAAAATCAACTAAATATTTTGGTGGTAGCAATAAGTTCAACAAAAAAAAGAAGATCAAGAACAAAAAGTTGGTTGATGATCGTACTTTCTCTTCCCAACATAAGTTATTGGATGGGCTGATCACATAAAATATAATAAAACTGTAACACTTACCACATAATCAACAGTTTTTAAATGAGCGTATTTGGCCGTGTCAGGATGGATCTGTCCTGAATTATGGTCATAGCCATAGTCAGCGTGTTGTTGAGCCGGAATACCTTCAGCTGCAGGTACTTGCACCTCCACAATCTGACCACTCACAGGACCACTGAAGCGATTGTACGAGTAACCACCTGGTGCTCTCCCGGAAAGAGCTACTGATGCCAATGTGAGGGGAATAAGAATCTAAAATAAAATTAATATTTATATCAATTATTATTATTATACATAAATATCCTTGGGAATAGATTGACCAGTATGTCTTAAAATGAGAGGGGTACACGAATACCAATGAAATTAATTGGGAAGTTAATTTTGATACCTCCATTACCTTGGAGAGACACCTGCACTGGAAGTATCCTGATATTTCCCATATATGGTCCACCAGGGGAGACACGAGAAATTTAAATGGGTCAAAGTATATATCCACAACGCCGGTCCATCAGAAAGGAGCAATTTTGGTTATCTCAATGGTATTTCTTTTGTGGAATGAGAGTCAATAAGCATTTCACTTATTACACGTCTCCAATACAACTTAAACCGAGAAAATCATTCATTGGCACTACTTTATAGCATTTGTAATAAGAGCATTAATTTTTTTGTATCGCCGTGATTTCTCTATGTGCCAATTGACAAAAATAAATGTGTATGCCTAGCATAAAAATACACAACTATTATTACCTATTTTCATTACAATCTCACAGTAGTGCTCTGACGTAGGTAGTAAGCACTTAAGACATATGTAACTAAACATCGTCGTGTAGGGGAACATGCCTAGTGTAATTTGCAGAATGCAGCAGAATCAACAGAACTCTTTTGGCTGATACAGCATTGTTCACTTTTTAACGAGCCCACTACCACTTGTAATAAAAACTGCGACGACCTTCACGGTCATTGGCTACTATCTCGTTACTCAATAATGGTGACAATGAAAATCAATGGACAACGAAGAAAGTTATGACTGGAGGTTTTTATGTCCTAATAATCAGGGGTATCTGATTGAATTTGGGTAATTGTTATTTATTTTTTAGGCTCAAGGTAATCAATATTTTTATTACTTACTAGTTTTACATTATAATAATTGAAATACCTGCAGTGTTTAAATTTGAATCGAAAGAGATTAAATAGGTATTATAGAATCTAACTTAATTTAAAATATGAATGAAATCTAGACTTTGGATATAATTCTATTAAATAATTTTGGCTATTCAAATAATAACTTACTAATGTATTATATTATAGTTAATGTGATCTACGCTTTATTTATCTCATAATAGTAAGTATTGATTGAGTTAAGTGGTAATTGACGTAAATTTTCAGTTAAAAAGTGTTTAGTCAAATTACTACAAATTTTTAAGAAAACTGAAAATAGTTTCATTTGCGTAATACCTACTTTAATTCATAAAATATAGTAGGTACCTACCTTGTATAAGAAAGCCATTTTGTTTGAAGGACTGCGTGCGGTCAGTGGTTTACAGCAATGATCCTAGCGGGACTGATGCCCGTGCCAAAGGTGTTTGTGGTTTTATACCAACTACTGAACTCGGAGAGAATAGGTGCAATCGTCAATCGTGAACTTGTCCAGTTCGGTTGCAGCAAACTATGAATCAATAATTTACAATATTCGGCTACGCAGCCAAACGTTACAGAAATTGCGTAGATCAGTTTCTAAGGTCAATTAGATTTTTGACAATTATGATTTTCAAAATGTTTCTTATTCCTATAGTAGGAAGTGCCTGGTATCCATTGGGATAAAGCCATATGCTGGGTTTCATATCATAACATTTGATTTATTTAATAATGGCAAAAATAAATTGTATTAAGATTTTTGACTGTAAATTAACCTGGGTATCTATACGGGGGTGCACAGTGGGCTACAAACCGTCACTGCATAGTATATTTTTATTTTATGCTAGCTGTGCCTGGCATGCGTTACTATGCGACTTTTTGTTGTGTTACTCATTAAAGTTTCATTGTTATTGGATAAATAGAATGAAAAGGCATAGGGTACAAAGATACAAACATTTATTTAAATATAATTTTATTTAGTTATAATATAAACGTTATGGCTTATAATTGCGGATCATAACGTAGAGCACCTTAAAGCGATGATACATCAGTTGATAGTGACGTCGAATGGCGTGACGAGAGTCGTGGATTCGAATTAATTTTGGATCTAGCACTATAGGTATAGGTGTAGCAAAGCATCGTAATAAAATCGTAACATTTTGGCAGGGTAGTTGTTAGTACCCGCACAAATGGGTACCACCCTCAAGTTGAAAATCTGCATATCAGCTGACGCAATCGATGTGTTCCGGACAATCTACTCAGATCCCTACTTCCCGTGTGATAGTGCCTAATAAGTTAATAACAACCCAATTAATAATTACAAATAAGATATGAAAGAGTGTTAGTTTTCTAATAGGTAGGTTGGTACTTGGAGAAGAGGATAGTTTGTCATAAAAATATCTTCTGTGAATATCCTATAGCCTATTTATATCAAAAACCTACCTGGGTATACATTTTAAACGACTCCAAAACAGATTAGAATTAAAAACCATTAAGTAATGATACTCTCTAGGTGTAGTAGCTAGGAACTATATTGAAAAGAGTGAAAAAAATAACGACTTTGAATTTGAAATTTTCTGGAAGCCTGAGGTTTAGTACTTGCTGTTGACAAATTCCGTCTCATCTATAAAGAATTATAGGTATTGGTTCAAATTTGATAGACATATATGCAAAAACTATGAAGATAATTATCAAGATTGGCAAGGAGATAGATTATACTTTGGGGAAGGACATAAAGAACATGGGCCATCTTTTGTCTCAAAAAATAAACTTGAAGTGGATAAAATTGGGGTTGAAAGATGGCAATCCATAATTCCTCGAGTTAGCGATCTGAAAATTATTATTATTTAGGCTATTGGTAACAATTAAAGAAATACGTGTTTCAACTTTTTTGCAAAGTCACCCCTAAAGCAGCCAAAGTAAAGGGTTAAACCAATGAGGTATTCTTTAGATGCACTCCATATGTGAAGTTTATGGACCTTACATAATTAAAATTAACCTATCACCAGGGTTTAGGTTACAGTGCTATAAACTTACGTAATGTCACAGACGTAGGTTACGTTGAGTCAGTGAGCTGAAGTGGCAATGGGTAGATCACATCACTCGATGTACTGTTAACTGAGGGCGTAAAAAAGGTTCTCGAATGGCGACCACGTACAGGAAAGCAACTAGTGGGACGACCTCTCATCAGATAGACCGACGACCAGAGTGGGAGCCGGTGGATCCAGGCGGCCCATGTTTAGCTGTGGAAATCCCTGATTTATATGTATCACGAATGATGTCAAAGTAGGTTTCTGCTACTACTTGTCAACCATTTGTGGCTGCATAAATATCAATTACCTACTTGAATATGGTTAGAATCCATAGAATTTTTACAACATATACGTGTATATAGATATATTATAACATCACAGCAGAGTCAAACAGTTTTTTTTTTCACAAGTTGTTACAATGAGACTTATTTTGGAACGAAGTTCCTTATCGCGTGTTGTGAAGGGGGCTAAACGGAAAAAATTTATACGATGAGTTATAACGACACTTTTTTTCATATTGTTGCGTATGGTTTATTATTGGGTTTGTTTTTTTCATAATTTATTTAAAGGCTACATACAACATGTTTAAAATTCTGTTCCATTTATAAATTAGTAATTATTAACACAGTCTTGATCTTTTATTGAAGACCTAATACTAAAGACGAGAGATTGTAAGTTTTTCTCAACACTGGACCTAAACTCAGCGTTTTAGCAATTCCAATGCGTATCTTCGTTCCATCCGGGTGTCCCTTGACACCTCTCAATTTTAGTATCCGGGATACAGCCGGATACTAAATTACTATCCAGTATCCGGCCGGATTGTAAAATAAAAAACTCAACAAACAGTAACTACAAACTTGCCAATAAAAAAAATATGCCGTGAAAAAGATAACAGTGAAAATTGCTCGTTATAATCAAGATCCGGTGAATTTTGATACTGAGAGCAGACTTTTGTTTATTGAATGAGTTACAGTATTATTAACCTGTCGGTTTTGTGTCGGGAATTAAAAATAGAGAACCTTGCATGGGAAGAATTGTGACTTGTGTTTATTTATTAAAAATGACACATCAATTGTAGGTGTATACATACATATTAAGGATTTTATAATAAAGCAATCATTTTATAATTATAGATGTGTACATCAATTAACACATTTGGAACGAATGTAAGATTATAAAAGTTTAGGACAAGAAAAATAAGATAAATTTAAAAACTAAAACCATGAATTGCAATCTAAAATCTAAACAAATTGTTTATTTTTCTTTTTATAAGACCACAATAGAACAAAGGTAAAAGCTTAGTAAAATTCAGTTATTTAGAAATGATTTCAATATCCTATTCCTGAATTTGGGTAGTGAATCATAAAATATGTCGATACCATATGATTGTGTTGATTATTTATCAACAGTTTTTCGTATTATAATAAAAACACGACTGCCTTTACGCATTACTCTATATATTTGACGTAATTAATACTGTCAATAGATTACGTAATTTTTTTTTCCCTTTTGCCTCTTGAGGCCAGACTATAGTCTTTCGACCATACTGCCTATACGTATTTTCTTTCTTCCGTTTATAAGTATTTTAATGTCTTTCGTTTTTTTTTCTTCTTCCGTTTAATTTACAATTTAATTTCTTTCGTTTTTTTTCTTTCTACCCTTTATAAGTTTACAATATAATGTCTTTAGTTTTAGGATACGTAATTAAAATCGAACATTTTTTACTTACATTTTAGATTAATCGTATTTACCTTTTAGATAAGACTTCGTACTTCATGGAATGGAATGCATTTAAGGCAACACTCAATGTCATGTCATAAAAAAATATACAAACAACGAGCGTTAGATAGACTGAACTGAGGGAGAATTAAATATTATTAGAAGTTTGGCGTCGTTATTCATCCACACTATTATTTTTGACTGATTTGATATTATTAAATTAAAAAGCATGAATAGCCCAAAGAAGAAAAAAGCTAGGGTAACATCAGACTCTTCTACCATACAACCGAAAAGAGAATTAGATATGGAGGAAACACACAATAAGCGAATGAAATCTGATAACCCTGCTAAAGAAGACCTACAAGCTAAGAAGAGAAAAAATTTCATAGCAGCTTGCGAGCAGGTGTCTTATAAAGCATACTTCGACCACAGCAGTAGATTTCACTTAATTTATTTACCTACTTGCGTTGATAGCGGCACTTGCAAACATCATGACTTGAATAAAGTAGTAAGTTCCAAGTGCCTTTGGTTAGGTACCTACATACCTTTCATTTTATTTTGTAGTTTTCTTAACTATGAGCGGATCTTCATATTGACGTTGATCCGCTCAAAGTTTCGTTAAAATTGGCTACAGAGTTTGAAGGAATAATTTGCTGTACTTTCGTGAAATATCATGAGCGAACAATCATCAAAATGACCATTCATGATCTTAGTTCAAACCAAGCTCAATAGTTTCTACTAAGCCCAAATTGCTTTACATGCAATATATATCTTCTATGTTCCTGCATAAACAAAGTAGGTAAATAAACTAGCAGCCAAGAACTCTTAAATTACAGCCACATGAGTCTTTACAGCTTCACGACTTAAGAATGACCATACATTGGTGATGCCCCGGGTGTTGCTAATGTTAACAGGCGGTAGTAAACATTAATCATCAAGTGGACCGTCTGCTTGTTTGTCAGCCCATGAGATATTTAAAAAGAAATTAAGATATTTGCAGGTTTCTTTATTATTGTATTACTATAAAATCTCCAGACTCGTTTACAGATTCAAAATTATTAACATTTTAGGGCTAATTTTTCAATCAGTGGATAATTCTTGGATACCCCATTCCTTTCATTGTATAGTCTAGTAAATTACACAGTACATTTTTTTATGCTACTTAAACACTTTGAAAACATGTAAAACACTATGCTTACAGGAGTATTACAAACAAATGCCACCCTATGCTGAGGAATCATTTAACATAGAAATGAAAACTAATATGTGGTGTGAGGCACTAGAAGTGTGCCTGATGTGCATCACAGTTGATCAGTATTTGTCAGCAAATGTTCTCCGAGGGGTTGTGGAAATTATATTGGTAAATATAACAACAGTTATGGATAACATCTTGAACACTGAGCATGTTCCAATAAGAATATATTCTTTTTAGAAGCCTATATTTAATTTCACGTATATACTATATAGTAATATACATATTCACCCATTAAAACTTGCTTAACTTGCTGAACTTTAGACCAAGACCCCAATCACATGATGAACTATGCTATGTAATTCTAAATCCTATATGGCAATATAATAAGATTGTCATTTATTAATTCATAAGCCTCACATGAGGTATACACTCTTTTGGTGAAAGATTGCATTAAATTTGTTTCTCTTTACTTGCTTACTGAATATTCATACCATAAATGGTTATAAAAATCGTAATTGCCACAAAAGTAGACAACAAAACTGACATAGACATCTGTAAAATAATAGATGTAAAATGTAACTTTATTGAATTTACCCTATTATCACTATTGTTATTGTATTTCAGAATGCTCATGAAGATGATTTTGCAGGCTACACAATTTCCTACTTAATTGATAAATGTCAGCAAATTTTGGCTCAAAATTTTAGTGCTCACCCACCATGCCTTGTAAAAAGCCTGAGAAAATGTTACAACAACTTTTTGACAAAACCAATGGACCTTAAAGAGAAAACATTTACTAATCGAACAAAATTTGGATGTGATAAAGGCATTGTATGGTATTGTATGAATAGGTTGGAATATGAGCTTAGCTCTGATAGCAAGGATGAACCACTGGTTGATAAATATGAGAACATTCCAGAAGAAATGCAACAAAGTGTGAAAGGTTTGCATTGGCAAAAAGAGAAATTTGAAATATTTGAATTGCTTAATAGACCACATCGAATTGAGAGATTAATGGCTGTACTTGAAAGTGTCATCGAGTTGATACAATTTGATTTAGCTATTTGGCATTCAAGGTGAAACTATACATGGATAAGTTTTATGTTGATATAAGGTCTAGATACAAGTTTGCAATAGTAATATTTTTTTGGTAAATTGAAATATTCATGTATTTCTAGGTACACTAATGACTTAGGACGTCATATCATGAGATCGGATAAGCCTCTTATGGCTTACGTTTTATGGTCAAATAATATACTTCTGACTGGAGGTGTGAACTTTAAAAGTCGACAAATTTTGAAACTGTTTGTGAACTTAATACATCTGGAATATCCTGAGAAACACATCAGGATCATGGCTGTAGGTAACTTAAGTCTTAATGGTGGAAATGCCCTTATATATTTATCAAATACAGTAATTTTACCTCCGAACATAACATTACAGACATGGCTTAATACAATGATCCAGACTTTTTACATATGTGAAACTAATTCCAACAGTGACTATCCTAACATAGGAAAATATTGCACAAGTTTTGCAAAGGAATTCTATAAAATTATTCAAGGTAAGAATACTAGACAGTATTTATTTGATTTTTAGTTGATTGCTATTATAAAGTCTACTTGATTTCGATAAGTAAGTTGCGACGGATAATAATCCAGGTACTTGATAGGCATTTTCCCAGAAAGGCTATTTATTACATGGCATAAGGTTTACTTGTTCTCAAATGCCATTTTTTAGGATGATCTATCAGTTACGATACTACAGTCAGTAGTCAGACCTTATTTCTGTTTATTATTCATAACATTACTCTTCATTAAAGTATCCCGTGACAATGTTGTTTTCATGGGTAGTCTCTAATCTGGTTGAAAGTTGATTGTAGATTGCATCTTTTATTGTTTCGTCTGCTGTTTCTGTTGGTGCATAGACTTGTACTATGGTCCACTTGTTTTTGTACTAATTTGTATATTGAAAACATAAACAATTTGATTACTTTTATGATTTTATCTATACTAATATTATAAATAGGAAAGGTTTGTATGTATGTTTGTTACTCTTTCACACAAAAACTACCAAACGGATATGGATGAAACATGGCACATTGATAGAGCATATCCTGGAACAACATATAGACTACTCTTTATCCCGGGAAAATGTGATATCCCTTGGGGACACGGATAAAACCGCGGGGGACAACTATTAATTAATAAAGCATTCATGTACACAGCATACACAAAGGTACTGCATCTACATTATATTGAATTAATTGTATTTCAGAAATGCCAGACAGAACTATACTCAAAATACTGGAATGGATTGAGCCAAATTACATGCGATATCTTTTGGGAACTCTTCATATCAGAACATTGCTTTTAACAAAGGAAGAATGTCCCATCAAAATTTTAACAAATTTTATAGAACACTCACAGTGGAATAAATTCCCAGACAACAATGACAAAATAGTATTATCACAGAACAAATTCTTTACACCAAAAAGAATCAAACGAATTTCAATTTATCTTTCAAACAAATGTAAAGCTTTTATGAACACACCTCAGATGGGTAAAAATGATAAAATATTGTATCCAAAACTTAACAAAATTGACTTTACAAATGATTTTGAAGTTAGTCAAAATTATGTTATTCATACTCTTTATACGATATTAGAAGCTTATTTAGATGCTCACAGTGTACATTCTGTTCAAGATACTTTAGATAGCTTAAATGAAAAACTGATGCAAAATGAATTGGAAACAGAAAATACACTTCCTGGATTTGGGTCATATTCTGTGACAGAAAATTTTATTAAAAAATACAGGTCAATATACCAGATGTTAAAAGAACTAGTTCTTAGATTACAAGAAAAGAAAAGCAGTGGAACTTTGCCAGAAGCCTTAAAAATATTTGAGAACATAGGATTAGAATTGTAAGTAATTCTCAGAGACCATAACTGTTTTTTGTACAACCAATACAATTATTACTTAATTATGAATATAAAATTTGAAAGAGAATAGAAAAACAAGTACAAAACAAGAATGCTTCGTCAGAAGTCATGAATATCATGAATCAGAAAGATATAAATTGGTTCATGCCCATGATCCTTAAAAAGGTAGGCAGGTTTGAACACTGCAACCCAGATTTCACTTAAAACCTCAATGTAGTGAGTTTTGTCTTGTGTTTCTCAGGGGCATTACCAACCAATCCTAGGCTTATGTAATAAGAATAAGGAATAAACCAGGAATTCACTATTATTATACTTGACATGCCAGTTGGCTTGGTGGTTAGCGACTCTGACTGCCAAACCGAAGGTCGCAGGTTCGATTCCCACTCAGGACAAACATTTGTGTGCATGAACATGTCTGTTTGTTCTGTGTCTGGGTATAAATATTGATATAAGTATGTATTTTAAAAAAATATAGTATATGTATATCAGTTATCTTTTCTATAGTACAAGCTCTGCTTAGTTTCAGACCAGATGGCCGTGTGTAAAGAATGTCCCAGGATATTTATTATTAATTAGCACTCTAAGTCATCAAATGTTTGGCTAACTGGTACTTAATTAACAATTCAACTAATTATTTAGATAAGAGGAAGGTCAAAACTTTTGTGAGAAGAACTGGCAGAAATATCTCTTATAAGTGCCTATATCCTGTTGCTCTCAAATAGTTCTTCTCTTTGAGCCAAGTTCAATTATACTAAATATTTGTATTGAGTGTAATTTGCATATGGTATGTCTTTAATTGCTATTATAATTTAATTGTGAAGTGATCTTTAAAACTGTAAAGAATAATCATGTCAGAGAAGATAAGTATATACTGATGTCAAGATGGTCTGATTATGGAGACCACATCTACCAATTGCTTACATCTATTTAGTTTAAATACCTAATATACAGTGGGTACTGCAAATGATAGTAATTTTTAAGATACCATTTATTTATGTTTAGAGATATTAAATCCCTTTTGAAGTACAAATATAATATTTAGTTATCACATAAGTTTTTAATGATGTTAATTTCAACTTATGATGAGTAGGTAGGTACTTAAATATAATGGAATGTATTAATTCTTGCTCATTGTTTTATTTTATTAAATTATATCATATTATTTATTCTTGAGAGCAATTTGATGTCATCCAGACATTGAAGATTGTTTGTGTTGGTGTTAAAATCTTCCAATCCCTTAAAAATGGTAATAGTGAGTTTGACATAAAAGAGGTCTAAACATATAATAAGAGAAATAAAACCAATTATGTAATTAATTTTACCTACATAAAACCCATTTATTTAATACTTAGGAAAGAAATGGCCCCTAGCCTTTTTGCTGCGCTTAGCCTTTTCAATATCAACATCAGGATATTCAGCCTTCAAATTTTCTGTTGCCATGTTGGGGAAACGTTTGAGTAGATGTTGAACATGGTTGAAGTCCCTGTTGCGAGCCCTTCTTTTTTCATTAAATAACTTTTCTTTATACAACCTGAGGAACCTCTTCACAGCAAAACTATTTGTAAGACCATGTTCCAAGTAAGGCCTCACCCAACGAGTATTCATAAAATGTGGTAGGTAATGCTCTGATCTTTTATATTTTTCAGGTAAACCAATAATATTGACAACATCATCAACTGGTCGTTCACCAGTCTCACCTGTTTCGAGCTTGTAATAAGCTACGTTGCGTTCCCTGACAACTGTTTCTATATTATCCATAGATATTTGCACTTTGTCTAACCTTTCAGGATTAGGGAATAGCCGCACTTGTTCTTTACACTCATGCTCCATCGTGTAAAGCATATTACGTTCTTTTAACAAAATATACCACAATTTGTGAAGATCTGTGTTCGATTTTATTCTCAATTCGTCCAATTTCCAAGCTCTACCTACTCGTATGTTAGTTTCACCCCAATTTTTCTTGGAATCAAAAAACTCCATCAAATCATATGACGAATTTGTCAAGTGTATGTCTCTTTTTATAATAGATGCAGCTCCAAAAAATGCATTATGCGAACGGTAGCATAGAGCTATTGTATTTTTAAGAATATTACTGAATATTGCAGAATTCATACTGCAATATTTAAATAAACACCTACCAAATTGAAGACTAGGTTAAATAATAAATACAGTGCTGTCTACACAGATTAATGAATTTATAAATGAATGAACAATGCCAGCCTAAAATAATCGACGAAAAGTGTTGTAAATAATCGACTATTCTTTGAATAGTCTTTTTGATACTGAATTATGTTCATTTATATAATAATCATTATAACTTAAATGAAATTAATATGAATGATATTTTAAATATAATGCACTCGAAAAGCTGAACCATACTGTCAATCTGAGTTATTAACGGCAACGTCTATAGACGTTCCTAACGATAGGACAATTTGTATGATGCTGATGCTGTGGTAGTCGCAATATAAACCACAATTGAATTTTACTTGTACGTATACAATATAATAATATAGCATTGATATATAAGCTAAGTTTTCATTAATTCCTACCGAGAACTATTTCAAGTTCAAAACATTTACCATAATTCGGTTAGGTAGTTAAAAATATCCATCGGGTATTTGAATTCGTTTTAATCAAAAGATATAATACCTACTAGTAATCGACTAATGTACACGTTAATAATTAATATATTTTGTCTGAATCAGTAAATCACATAGTAGTTTGTAAGGAATGTCCCAGGATTATTTTTATTATTTGGTACTACATATTTAGTAACTATAGATAATATTACTAACACTTTTAATTGTACAAGAAAACTTGAAAAGTCATAATAATATATTCATTTTACTCACTGCACTGGTGTATTGAATAAAAAACTACCGAAATAATTCAACATGCACAATTATTATGAAAAAAGAAAATGCAACGCCACTTCGTAAGTTCGCGCCAAAGAACCCGGCCTTTTACTGAAATACTTTTGTAGGTATGTATCGAATGTCCACAGTATAAAGCTTGTTTCTTATACCATTCACTTTTTTCATTGGTAAACGTTTTGTTATTAGGTATTTAGTAACTAAATAGAATAAAAATTTGCAAAAAAACTTGGTTTCAATTGCAGTTACATGAAAAAAGAATTTTGTATTAAATATTTTTATATTTTGTGAGTTTTATTTGAAAATGCAATAAAGATATAGACATAAAAAAAAGTATTTGACATAAAATATTTGAAGCAATAATAAAATGCTTTAGTTGAAAAATTTCGTGATTGGAATATGTTCGTGTAGTGGTGTAGTGGTGGTTTGATTGAGTTGGAACTTGACTAACTTTATTTGGGTATTGGGATAAAAGTTATCAAACATAGTGAAGAGTACTAAGTTATTTACATGTTAATTTATTTGAAATTACAGTAAATATTTTGCTTATTGAAATATCCGTGTGTTTGTGTACATGTTATTTTGGCTTGGAAGAATCTGTCATCGGTGCGGAAGCTTGAAGGTACTCGAACAGCATTCTTTTCCTGACACTTTGTTTTTATTTAGTCGTAACTTTTAAATTAAGACTCAGCAAAGTTTAATTGAGAAAAAACTTAATAATATAATTTGAAAGTGGTGGTTTCATAACATAGTCATTGATTTATATAATTAAAACAACTATTTCTGATACAATTTACAAACAAAGAGCTTGATTTTTATGATTTATGAACTTCTTTATATATAGAAAAGTAAATGATTAAATCTCATATAAAATAGAAATTAAAACAAACTTATTAATTGTACCTAAAAATATTATTTTATAGGAATAAGGCTAGGAAAGAATCTTGACAATAGATAAGGGATGTCATCTATTTCTCAAAAGAATTCTTGGTACCTATTTAATTATAATTTTAATGAGGTTGAAACGTAATGATTATGATCGCTGATTGAAACAGTAAAACTCACTAAACAGTCAGTTTATATCTCAAGACATATTATTGTATCGGAAGGACATGACATATTATGTTGTATGGGAATTGCTGGCTGGGTGAGGATATATAGGCTTCTTTTTATTCATTCGATGTAGGTGAGACTGTATGTGTGTGAGGTGTTTTAAGGTTGCTGGTTTAGTGACAACAACAAACGAAATATTATCTGGATGAATCAATTTAGAACAATAGTTGTTATCAATTGTAACACTTCTTAATGATAAAAAAATTTAAATTCATATTAAAACATTGTTGTAAAATAATTTTCTGTTTTAGTATGATCCAGAGGTACCAATAAAATTAAAAGGGTATAAATTAAATGACTTAATACTTACAAGTATTCAACCCTTTGCACTCCAGCGGATTTACTGTTAGATTTTTAATGTCGCATATACGGCGACAACAGAGTGCAAAGGTTTAATATATGAATTGCCAACTTATTGTTGTTATAAACTCAAACTATATGTACATACAGACAGCCACATTGCTTGTAGTTTGTTTAAGTCTGTGGGAATCATTCAGTGAATTACAATTGATAGAAACTGTTATATGAGACATAAGAACTTTATTAATGTGACTTTTTAGAATATACAGGGGCTGGAGGATAGATTCTAATTAAAAGTAGTATTATTCCATATTCTATGGGCTCAGACACAACTTTTCTAAAATTCAATAATGTGTAGGATATGTGATATATATAAAAAAAATATAAAAATATTTTTATCAAGTAAGAAATATATTTCCCACCACAATGATGACTTTAAACCATAAATTGTACCAGTAAAAAGCCAGTACTTATAGGATATTTTTGCATAATCAATAAAAAGCAATAAAACCATTCACTTTTGTGTTAAATACCTACACATAACTACTAAAACAACCATTGTATCACAGCAATTTTTTCATCTTGGTCTTATCACAGTATTGGCATATATGTACTTTGATATATATATATACTAGCTGTCCCCCGCGGTTTTACCCGCGTTCCCGTGGGATGTCACATGTATTATACATAAAAACTTTCCTCTTCAATCACTCTATCAATTATAAAAAACTGCATCAAAATCCGTTGAGTAGTTTTAAAGATACATAGGGATATAGGGACAGAGAAAGCGACTTTGTTTTATACTATGTCGTGATATACATAAGTTGGTGATAGCTTGAACCTTATGCTTTGTCAGGAAATATATAAGGTGAGTAAATAATTTAATTAAGAAAGCGCCCATCCTGTCATCACTTTCGCTTATAATTTGTCGTGTGCATTAACCAAGTTGCGCGCTCGTTACGGTCCCGCAGCCTCGCACCCGCCAAACAACCTAATGTCTCAATTGCTCGCTCCTCCGCCTCCAGACGACGCCGTAAACATTTTACATGATAGCACGCTTATGACTCCAACTGACGCGGTTTTTACATAACGTTTATTTGTATTTTACCTAGGTACCTGAAACCTTCTTGAAAGATGATTCTTAAGACTCACAATGACTTATTAGCCACTAGCATCTGCCCTGCGAATTTACCCGCGATCTCGAGGAAACTTGTTAAGTCCTTCATAAAAGTGTAATTTTTGTGTACTTGAGTCAAAAACATCAATTAATAAAATTAGGAATTAAAAAAAAAAAGTATGTCTTTAGGTCCCTTCCCTGTCAAGGTGTCCCAGAAATAGGATCGGCATTCAACTCCCTTAAATTTGATATACATAGGGAAACTGTGATTTTATCCAACACCTAGTTTACATTAATTTTTTATTTATTTAAATATTTAATTTTAATTTAATTTAACTACTGTGTTGACTTGAGTCATTATTTTGTATGCTGGGCAGAAGGAGACTATTCCAAAAGAGTGTGTATTGATTATTTTACTTGCTCCTGAGACTCGTTCTGTGACCGGAATGACATAATAACTGCCATCGTATTATGTATGAGTAATCGGAACTTGCAAACCATGGAAAAAATGTGTAATGTTTTTTAAGTGACTTTTGAATTAGGGATTCATTTCTCGCTTCGTGGTCAATTTATTGATCGTATACATAATTTATTACATCTTGATAGTTTAGTCTATTATGTTGAATTAATGCCACGTATCACTTACTATATCCATCTATCATCGTACCAAGTACGTACTCGGTCGATTACACTATGTACCTAAGCACCGGCTTACATAGATCTTAGTATAGAATCGTTGATTAAATCAGGCGCCGTGCTTTGTTTAGGCAGGGATCGCATTATCTCGCATGCTTGTCAGTCACACTCGACCCGTTTGTGACGTCGGACATCTCTCAGCCCTAGTTCGTAAGCCCGGAACTGACAGGAGGGATCCCATTCCATAACATAATAGCCTATCGAAATTAACACATATGTGTACCAGCGAGATTATTTCTTGAGTCACCGTATTTATTATTGATCCAGTTCAATAGCTTCTACATTTTATTCGGCGGGTCCCATAGCTATCGAAGTAATGCGAGTATATAGCTTTAGTAAGATGGATTAGTGATTAAATCGGGCAGCACGTTCTTTGGTACGAGGACGCTCTTTATCTTGCACGGCCGTCACCCTCATTCGGCGATCGCGTAAAGTAAATGCTCTCCTTTTTTGCCCGACTACTTATTATCTAGAATTATCTACTTTTGGTACGAGAAATCTTTACAAGTAAATCCTTTTTTTATTGTTGTGTTGATTATTCCCAAAAAAAACAAATTTTACGGATTCACTGGCAAGATACGTACGTTCGCATGTCACAACAACAATTATTTTTCGTCCCTTCGAGTGGAATATCGTTCAAAAAGCTTTAAATATAGTCATAGTTTGTGAGATCTATTTTATATTGATTTATTCAACAATACAAATTTTGAATATTTTTCTACGAAAATTACAAACATTTTATTTGATCTACTGTGCCCGCTACGTACACGGATAACTTTAAATTAATAATATATTCTTTTCGTGAGCTGATTTTGAGAAATAAAACCTATATGAACCCCACGCTTCGTCTCAGTTACATGTGAAAACCCCAAACAAAAAACCTTTAGTTTCGGTGATTAGTATGTTCAAACAGACAGGCTAACAATGTTTTCGTCTTATCAAGTTTTGGCAAATATTTTCAATGTAGGTACATACATGACGTTTTTATAGTTTTAATATGGTATAGATATCAGAGCAGAACTAAACAAATATCATGCAACGAACAAATTCAAATTCCATATTCAAAGCAAAAGAGGTTTAGACGTTTTTCCAACGAAAGATCAAAGTTTTTGAAGTGAATAAGCATGAAGGATATGCCTACCTATCTCCCAGTGCTTTTAAAGAGCTACTATCCATTTTGGCTGCGGTATTTAGAGATGACTTAGAAACATATTTTTCAATTGATTGAACCCTTATTGATGATACGAGACTTTTTACTAATCTAAGGTCTTTTGTCACAATCTGTGTTTTAGTTAGGCTCTGGAAAATTAGTAGTTTAATCTAGTTCGTACAGTAGTTAGTACAGTTCAAAATTACCCAGTAATTAAAATTCGCTTGGAATTTAGCCTTTCGGTTCCAATTCGTACTTCCCTGTAATAGGAAAAGTTTACGGGCTTTCTACATTACCTATGTTCCTCTTATTTTGTACCTATTTCCATTAGATATGTGCTATTAATAAAAATCTTAGTTGACGGTACACAATATGTTTTGACGCAAATTGCGGAAATTCCCAATCCCTGATTTTTACTCGGACTAAGTTGATTTCTGGCATTTAACCAAAGCCATTAAAAAGCAGATCTACAAGGTCCGAATCATAAAGGTGAAGCTGGCTTCTCCTTCATGCTTCTTGAATTGCTTTATGATTTCGTCGCTGTAGCCGAAACTGCCGTGCTATTCACAACCCAAAACAAGCCGAGTGATCACTCAGGTGAACACGCGGATAGCGGACCTCTCGTCCAGTTTGATTGCAGCAAAAATAATCGCAGAAAGCGAATAAGTGAGCATGCTTTGAAATTGGCGAGTATATGTGAGTGAGTCAGTCCGTCAGTATCCGATTGTGCTTTGAGAGGCCGGAGGTATTTATCTTTTTATTGCTTTGCGTCATAAGCTTGAAACCAATGACGCTGTATTAGACGCTATTCGAAAAAGATTCCGAAAAAACCGAGCAAGTGCGAGTTGAAGTTAGGTTCTCAGGGTTTTCGTATGATAGAAATATATACTAATATATTACTAATATAACTAGCCAGCAACTCTATACTACCTACTTTTTAAAGGAAGTTTATTGTCTAGGTACTACAAAATCTTCGTATGAAAACTGAAAATTTTTTGTGAAAAATAATTATTGCATTTTATTTTCCGAGGAAAACCATCGCGACATAATGGCCTGCAGACTCGAAGTCTTAGGATAGGCGTACTATTTTGGTATATGGTATTTAGGCTTTTATTGACTAGTAGCTTCTGGTATTTTCCTCGAGAGCTTTACATAGATGTTTTGCGTTTTGTTTCATGATTGTGGCTATTATTGTTCACACACGCTTTATTCTAGAGAGGGCACACGTTATCTAAAACAGCTGTCGGGAACACACGGCCTACAATGGACTCGTTTGTAACCGTGCCGTGTAATATTGTTTGTAATTTAAAATATCGGGTGTGTTGGCGCGGGTGGCGGCCGGTTTATTTTCCAGCTCAATTGTGGAGTTATCCGAGGTGTATTGTTGCGTTGATTAGATCAGGGGAGCTTTGTTCCGAGGAGAATGGCCGGCTTCATGCCGCTATCGTCTGTCGGCTGCACGCGACCTGGCCATGAGCTTGTGGCTACACACCGTATACCCGTTTCAGCCATCTCTGACTGACCGCAGCATACATTAATGTCTAGAAACAACATAGGTACAGGATTATCTTTGCTACATTCACTGAATTTCCGAGATTAAAATTAAGCCCCCCAGTTCTAAATTTTCTTTCGTTTTGCAATGTGTGGTATTTTTTTCGCTCTTGTTTAATACATAGCAGTACCTACTTACATACTATGAAAGTATTCGATGTTTACAGTAATACTTTCTTTCAGTCTAAGTCAACGCCTTTTTACGGTTTCAAAATATTCACATTTTATTTCTAGAGTGGCTTCCAAATTTGTCTACAGCTTTTGGATGTTCTAGAGTGTTATATTTTTACTCCGGTATCGTGTTTGCACGTTAGTAGGTCTACAAATAAAATGTGGCGTATCTTTATATTATTTTTGGGAAATATATTATGCACCTTACTTTAGTGGTAGATAACCTAGATCTCAAAATTAAACAATTATTTTCTTTAATTAAGAAACCTACATCAGCGCCTATAATGCGTCCTGGAGAATAATACTTCATAACTCTCATCTTATTTCTAATCGGTAATCTCTAAAAATCAAACAGAAAACTATATCGTAGTGACTACTCTTAGTTTTAAAATGCGTGTAAATAAACTGACCTCGTGGATGTATTACCACGGATACTGTAGCATTCTGGTGTTATATTGTTGACCAAATTGTTACAAAACAATGTTACTTACAACTGCGGCTACATTTGATCGTTTTGAATAATGAAATATTATGATCGATTATAGCTCATGAAGTCTACTTCACGAATCTTCTAAGATTCGTTATCCGTGCCAGTTTGCCTCGTAATATAACGCTTTAGATATTAACGCTTAAATAACTATATTTTACTTTTAGCTGTAGCGTAAGGGACGTGTTTAACTCACGAAAAACTGCAAAATTAGCAAATTATATTTCGTATTTAGTAAATTATACAGACAAAAAATTGCACGAACATTTCTGACAAGACTATATACAAATTGTTGTTTCTATGTTTCATTAAAGATTACATTAATATCGTCGTCTTATTGAAACAAATAAATAAAAGATAATTTGAACATTATATTGAGAAAACGCGATCGTTGAATTTTCTTAATGATACTCGTATATTAACTAATGAGAACGTAATGAATGGATGAATACGAAGCATATTTATTACCAACCTATTTGCAGTGAATAAGTACCCTAATATCTTTAAAAAATGTCCAACCTTTTATACTTATTTATTTACCCCTTAGTTAAATGATGTCCATATTTCATTTCCTCAGAATGTTCTTTCCAGCGCCAATTCATTACGGCTTTCCCTGAATGTTTGTAATGAATGTCCCGGTTTCTCTTAGTAAATGTAAGACGGTATTAAATAAAATAAGTAAACAGCCATGGTATAATGTGTATTCACTATGGAACGATACCGAAGCATGATTTATTTTGATACAGGCACTCGAAGATACTCGACCAAAACCGCCAAAATGGAGGGCACGGCTGAAAAGACGCTAACAATACGCTAATGGCTTATGTTTGCGATGACTGTCCCTCCCAGCCAGCAGGCTCTATTATCACGGGCGGTCCCTGTGCGCTGAATTGGCTAAATGTTTTGTGCCCCTGAAAAGATTCGAGATGACGGTGAAATTGTTGAGAAAATTGATCACTTCCACTCGAACAACTTGGCCTTGTTATTCTAGAGAGAGCGTTTCGGTTTTGTTTATTTCGCAAAGCCTAAACGCTAACCAAAAGTTGTCTTCTAGTACCTAGGTGATGTACATATTTAGTATTTTTGTATGACTTTCACTTTTTATTTCATTACCAATGAGCGTGTAGTTTTTTTGTAGAATATTTTATTTTTCTAGATTGAAAACTTTAATTCTTAGAAAAAATCTTCATAGAGTTATTACGACTTTCTATAATATGCTTACCATTATTATACAATAAAAACATTAACCAGTCTCGATACGAAAGCGAATGATTCGTTCATTTATGACCTATTTGCAGAGGACTAGCTTCCTGATGTATCTTGGGGGCTATATTTTTTCAGGCGCGGGTCCAAAAACATTTCTGTCGCTGGTATTAGGTTGAAAATCCCTTTCCCCGGGGCTTTAAAGTTAAGAACAGGGTACACCACGGTTATATAAATTTTCATAAATGACTGTTTCAAGATAGCAGGCTTTAGTTAATAACTTTGTAAAGTTTTAAAGAGGTTGATGGGTTCTTTTTGGGGTTTCGTTTCTAAAGGGTCCTCTGGAACCCATTATCATTTGTCCATTTAAGCCGATCAAATTACAATGCGTAGACTTGAAATCATACTAGAACTTCTTAAGTCTTTTTTGTTTATTTAATTGTTAATTAGAGCTCTACACTTTTAGAAATCCCTACACTCCTGGCAAATGCAGTATAAGCTACAAAATCCTAAAGCATTATTTATTAAAATTATATATATACCTATAAGGTTTGTGAGTAAGGTACACTTATTAGGGTTGCGTACCATAATGTTAAAAAAACGACAATGAAATGAGATTTCTCATATCTAGGTATTATATCTATTTCTACTTAGGTATGCAACAACTTTTTAGCAATGGCCAAGAATTTCTACAGAAATTCGTTGCACTCCTTATCTCTAAAATGAACGACCTGTAAAATATAAAATAACTCACTCTGATAGGTACCTATAGAAATTATATTAAAAGATAAAAATATTTTTTTTAAAACAAGACGAAGGGTTAAGTAAAGTATCATACTAAAAATCTGGCCATGTTGGGTTGACTACGCCTAATCCTCTAAAAATCATATAATTACAGTTATTTTTTGTTTTTTCTTATGTGAAATAAATGGCTAGTCCATGTCTTCACGTTTATGCCGCAAATTTGGAATATGTGATGGATTACGCGCGATATCGTGGAGGCGATGTAAGCGATGTGTGTGCACACGTCATGGGGGTGTGTCGATCAATCACCGGCGCGGATGGACGCGCGACAGGCCATTAGGGGGCGCCTCGTCCGGACTCAGGTGCCGGCTGCTCCGTCCGTCACATCGCCAGCTCGCCACCAATGGGTACCTAACATGCCAAGCAACTACACAAAAGCACTGGCCTTGCCTTCAATCACCCCAAAGACAGACTACACATATCTAATCACGATGTTTTACGTCTGTATAGCTGAAGTAATGTTTCATTTGTATATATAAAAGTTATACGATTTTTAAAGTACAAGTTTCGTGATATCTCGAAATATGGCGTTAAGAAAAACTCGACGCGATGTTACGAAATTTAGTAATATTGCGAAAACGTGGACTGAGACTCGTGCCTTTTGGACTAGTTTACGATACTTCAACTTTATTTTTTGCTTCGTTACTTTAGTTTCACTGGATCTGTGAACGTTACTTAGGTGCATGAAATTCCTTCAAAAAAATGAAGGAACGATCTCAATGCAGTAGAGTTTTGGAGACATTTTACATACGCTTTGCAAATCTCCGTATAAGATGAACGGCATGCAATATAAAATGAGTTCGGTCACAGGGAACTACCATTGTGTGCGACAGATGCCATCTTAACTATGTGCAAGGCAGCATACTAGATGAATTCTGCATTTCGTATGTGAAACTTGCATAAAAGCCGTTCAAAAGTCTAGACAATTTCAAAGAACAGAAAACTATATTTAAGTGTGAACTATTATTATTTCTACATAGCAATCATCTCCTCAAAACTCTTAAATAATTTTATTAGGTACCTACTTGCTTATTTTAAAATTCTCAACGGTATGTTCTATACGTTCATGAGTATTATAAAAATACCTAAAAGCTTTTTTTTCCACAGTTTATTTTCAGTCGAACTATTAACCGTTAACATTACTAAAATACTGTTGAAATCAAAAACGCACGCGACACGAATTCTTGCTTGTCCCCGTCATTGATTTATTTGGTTCGCGTCCATTAACTCCGATACATTATACATCTAGCAAACAATTATGTAGTTTTTTTATGTCACTATGTTATTTACCGCCATTAAAGGTATATTACCACCAGGTATATTACGGTGCACAATAAATTATGTAGATTCGTAGTATTATGATTTTATTAATTTAATACGGGTTGTTTAGCAGCATAGCACACACAATAGCCTTTTATGAAATAACCACAGACGTAAATGTGTTTTGCAACAGTGTAATTGTAAAAGACTTTTAACATTTTACTAGTCTGCTTGCGTTTTTTGTGTAATAACATAATTTTCTATTAATTACAGCGCGTACACTGCAGTATTCTACAAATAGAGAAACGTGCACGTATTTAATAGATAGGAACATATAAGCATGTACAACACGTCGCTTCCACACAATAATAGACTGTGTCCATTAATTAGACCAACATGTTTCATCGTAATGGACATCGGTGACGCGCACTGTACGGTAGCCGGCCGGGCGCCCGGTATAACGTGTAGTAATTGATGGCCGCACCTCAACAAATTTCTGCTATGCCTAAAACATTCTTCTAAGACTACTGCATACTTTTTTCTAGCGTTTTCCAGTCTACTCTAGCGCATTCATATATTATTATCAAAGGCAGGTAAGTAAATAAACCATCATCCATCTTCAGCGAGTAGGTTATATCGCCCCGTGTTAGGATGGAGCCATTCACCTTTCACATGTAGGCCATTAGTAGAAAGATAGGCTCGATATTGTAGCACGTGCCGCCTCCCGCGCCCGCCTCGTTTGAGATAAGCCTGGAGCGTTAAATATGTGCCTCTAGTGGCTTGTGGCCGGTGATACCGTTTACTAAACAGAATACCATACTCTGTTTATATTTGATTGTAATCATATTTTTCAAGATAATTACTTTTTAAATGTTACTTAATTTATATCTTATTTGTTTCAGGTAAGCGAAAATTGCTGCGACCTTGTAAATTGGTATTCAGGCACGGTAGAACATTACCGTGATTCAGGTATATTAATGCATGTTCCTTATTAAATAGTAGAATAGAAAGTGATTTAAAGTACATTGATTATTTATCTTTGTACACCGTCACATAGCAACTATAATTTTGTATAAATTACGCTATAATGAGAAAATCAAATCGAGTTCTTTGCTTTTGCTTGTGTATTATTGTAATAGAATTGTTTACGGTAGAGTCAATAATCCTGGCTACCTACATCTTGACGTTCGGAATACCACGATTGACGATTTCACGAGTTTGCTGTCATGGAATGTAGAGACAAATCGAGCACTGCGGCCGAATATCATTTGATTAAATACCTTGATGTCGAATACTATGTCGACTTTGATTCGCCGTTTGTGAACCTATTCTTTCTACATAGTAACACTATATCTCTCAAGTAAGTAATCATATTTAGATGTATCCCCCTCAGAATTAGAATAATGCTTCGATTGTTTACCGACGGTTAGATCATCAGCTGTAAATTAGCATCCTAAATGTCAATTTGTATTGTTTATTTTGTTGGTTCTGGTAAGATACGAGCTCGAATTTATATCCATATTTATTAAGGTCGGTGCTTTTAGAAACGACGGTAGGCAATATCCTGAAGCCACCGTTATTCGTGAAGCGATTAAGGTTAAAATTGAAATGGAAGATGCCGCAAATATTTTATTCGAACGCTTTAAACGTTGATATCATCTAAATAAATATTTGAAATGAATCGCCCGGAGGTTTCAGCTAAGTTTTAGGAGTTTGACTGAATGTCGGTTTATTGCAATGATTAAGAGAATGATCATCAAATACTTAGTTTATCGACGATTTAAACTTCTGTTCGATCCATTCTCGCAAGGTCAAATATAGGTACAGTCTCAAGGTGCTCAAATTATTCTAGTTTTTTAATATGAATCGATTTAAATTATCCTTTTTCCGATACAGAAAAAATAACTTTGACGATAGGTATGCGTTATATGCATGTTTTTAGTAGATTAGGATTTTGAGTTTAGTAGAACCTAATATATCGGATATTTTCGCGTATTAGATATTTGAGTCCTTTAGTGACCACGATGTATGCGATTTGATCGTGCATAGAAAATATGAGATGTATAAATATGACAATAATATGGCACTGTTTTTAGAAGCTTTTATATAACTTCACTCGTTTGGGATTTGCGTCATGTACCCAGAATTCAATCTTTGCTCTTTTTGCTGAATATTATTTATAATTTCAGTCAGACAACTACCTGTAACTTTAATATCTACTTTTCAGTCCATAAATGTTTTAGAGTCGGGTCGTAATATTCTGTTATACATAGACTATCTCGAATTGATTGTTCAAAATGGATGAAGTTTAGCGACATAAGGAACTTTCCCGCACTAGCTTTATTAAGAAGATGTGATTATGACCTAAGTATTGAAGTTATATTAGTCACACAAATTGTATTATTATTAAGTAGGTATATGTTGGTATCTGTAATACATTACAGCATAGATGTGAGTTAGAACAGTTAACACACAAGGTATTGTTCTCGTGAGCGCGGGTGCGGACGGCACGGGGCGGCGGCGGCGTAGGGCGACGTCGGAAGACCTTTGTTCTAGGAGGGCACGGACGCGAACCGTTACTTTATCTCATTACACGTGTCGCTGCCGGTCTAACCAAGCTGCCCGGCGCAATTGTTCCACCTTCTGAAATAATGTGTCCCGTCTTATAATAGCCACATTAACTAAGTATACCACGTCCATTAAACTCGACACCGAGGTGTAACGTTGCAGGATCAAATTTATTCTTGACAACACCTCGGTAAATTTCCAAGCTATACCGTCGTAATTAACCGGAATTCATCCTTCAAAGCATCCTAATCACGATACGGCAAACACTACGTCTCTTTCTTGGCGGTTTAATCAGAATTACTCCGAGACTAGGTGCGTTTTCTTTTTATTTTCTATTTCTCCAACCAATTGATGTCGGAGAGACTGTTTCTCGGATGTGTTGTTTAATAATATAGCCCTATTACAGTAGTGATTTTGTTAATGCACGATGCCCGTTTGTCTCTCGGTTCGTAATAACAATGTTATGATCGTAATCAACGGAAAACCTTCCACACAGCAGTATAAAAGATAATATGTATGAGTGGAAATGTTTGATATGTACATGTATCGACTTTGCCGCATTAACATTTATGTGAATTTCCAATATGCTGCAGTTGCGTGACACCAGCGTGTTTTGCCCGCACTGTAAATAAAAAGACGTCATATTTTAACAATTTTTACGAATCTTACGCAGTTTAACCGCCGCGGTAATGTATTTAGAATCGCGCTGCGCGGCGTGCTTTTGTAGGTGGTGAACAAGATGATAATGTAAAGTCAAGTCACCTGTTATTTTCTCCCGCACCCAAATCCCGAGAATATGTCTAATAGTTATGTACCCCGTATTACACGATTTATCACTGACAAAGGTAACTAGATAACTTATTAAGACGACTACACGTGCGTAACAAAGAATATTTGTCTTGTTTAAGACAAGGAAAAAGAAAACACAGGTTTCGTAATCATCTGAGATGTTTCCTTACACAATCTTTATTACATTACTTTTTTATTCGCAAGCTTGATTTATTGCACCTGAACATATTTTTCTTCCGATATATCTAACCATTGGTTATTTGAAGGTTTATTCCAATAAGAATATCTCTAAGGTTTATTTGTATTGACTGAAATGTTAGTCGTCGGGAATATTGCAATGTTTGTCATCTCATTTTTATCCGTACACTGAGTTGTGAGATCCGATAAACCTGTTGAGAGTTTTAAAGTAGAATAGGGACTATACAACACAGGTAGTTTTTTATCCGTAATTGTTTCAAAACACCGCATATATCGTTGTAAAGCGACCACAAATGGTGGCAGATGCTAAATTGCCTTTCGTTAAGACCTGGATTGCTGCAGTTGGCTATGCTGCGTTGGGACTATGGCGCGTTAATGAGTTCATGCCATATGCGCCATAATACAACGTCCTCGTATTGTTTCCACAGATAACACCCGCGCTTTGTGCAATGCTGTTTTGTTTTATTTATTTTTATACTACTTGTATTTACAAAACATTACTTGTAGATAGATAGGTACTTATGATAAATTCATGAATACTTACATACGGTATGTCTTTAGATTTTTGTTATTAGGTATTAATTTATTTATAAAAATGAGTTGCAAAGTCTACTTTATTCACTGATTTGTTGGAATGGTTAAATTTCGAGAACAAATGTTTTCGCTTTCCGACTTTGCTAATAGGTATAACTTTTGCCAAATAATATAGAACTGAGATCAATTAGAACTTTTAATAAATGTTATTAATATAAATTACCATATTATTGAAATAATATCGCAAATTAATTTTAGGTTAGGTATTCCTTGTTTTACGGTGACCACAATCCGGATCTATAGTAAAACAAGGAACTACCTTGTATCAAACACATTTTTTATATTTAGTTATCATAGTCGTAGGTATTTATTTTATGGATTTATAATCTTGATTTCTGTACTTTACATAATTATTACGGTCGTGCAAGGGTTAATTTTCTTTTTAAAAAGATGCTCTATTATCTTGACTGTAAACTACTAACATGGTATTTGAAATTTCCTTCATGGTCTAGATTCTGTTACGCTAACAACACTGGCGTCATTACCTTGTGTAGTTTAAATTATGTTTGCATATTTATGTTTTAATTTAGGAGTCCAAAGTGAGTGTCATAATAAAATAAAGCAACATACGATATTAGATGCGGCTGATTGACTTTTTGAAGGGTTAATTTAATTAAATAATATTTTGTATGATAATCATGATATCGCTGTTTTTATTGTTATATAAATCCAGCTATTTTAGACCCGCCTGTTGGCATGTTCATTAAAGACCCTGAGTAACACGCCACAGGTCGCGGTTTCGATTCCCACCCAGAACAAACATGTGTGGGCATGAGCATGTCTGTTCTATGTGGGTGTAAAGTATCCATATAAGTATTTATATCAATTATCTGGTCTCCATAGTACAAGAAGTACAAGCTCTGCTTTATTTGATTCAAAGGATTGATTTTGAGGATCGTGGCTCCTTCTGACATTGTCAACCAGCTGTCTCCATCGGTTTGATCCATTGCTTGGTGCATTGCAGCACTAATCGGCGTCCCTAGCTCCTGCTATATCTGGTCTGTCTACCACCTGGGGCTTTCCCAATCACCATTTATCCAATGTTTCAAAAAACGGTAATTTCGTTTCAAATGTGAAATAAGCATTTTTATGTTGAAGTTAAATTAATTTCTGCAAGTTATGAAATACATGCACGCTTAGACACCCAACTTAAATTTATGTATAATATAATGCAAAGTAAGACGGGGCATCTTTTGCAGCACCTGCTTACTTAATTAATCGTCCCATGGACTTAACGTTAGTTCCCCTTAGTGATGTGACGTGAAAATTCACAGTTGAGTAGAAATTAAAAAAATATATTTTAACAGAGTAGTTGTAGTTGATCAATACGCCTTAATCTGTAAGGTAAAAATTCGTAAAAAAAAACCGTTTCGCGAACAAATTTCAGCCATAAGTAAAGCGAGCATCATCTTCGACCTTATCTTCGCTTACCATCAGGTGAGATTAATTAAAAAAATTAATGGCAAACCCGTCAAAAATCAATTTAAAAAAAACTTGAGCAGTTAGAGGAATTTAATTTTATTTAAATTATTTAAAATTTTAGAGCTGTTTTAATAAGTCCAATTGTCTTCAGAACCGTACTTTAAATATAATTATTAATTATCTAAAGCCCTGTCCATTACTATAGCTATTCAGTAGCTATTACTAACTATAGTTCCAGCTATTCAAAACAATGAAGAAGATATTTTAATCAGTCATTAAATTCTTATTGACGTCTTTAAATGCGACCGTAACTTTATAAATATTTATACATCTCGCAACACTAGTTTGTTCTCTGAAATAATTAATACAGTTCGTCTTAGACTGTGTTAAGTTATTAACATCGTTGAAAACTGCATTAGTATTGTGTTTACTTTTCATTGGGTTGGTAATACTTATTTTATAATATACTAGGCGTCCCCTGCAGTTTCATCCGCGTTTATCGGTATCATACATGGCCTATAACTGTCTACTAAAAATTCCGCGTCGAATGGTATGGTAGTAATGGTAGTCCCATCCCGATATGTTCAGTAGTTTTGAGGTGATGGTTCGTCAAAGGAACCCTATTTTGCTTATATTTATTATAAAGATAGATATAAATAGACTAATAATTCTGAATAATACAAATGTTTATGAGTAACATTCTTTCAAAATAAATTACGATCCCAAATGATGATTTTGTAATTAGAATATCCTTATGATAATCAAACATAAAGGATTTTTTTTAAATTTTATTTTAGGTATGTCGGTAATCAATCCATATGAAGCATCTTAATTTATATTTCTTATATTAGATTGACTTATTGAATCTGAGGAACCGAATTTCTAAAATTAAACTTGGTAGTATGTAGAATTCTTACGACAATACATTCATATTGCAACAGCGATATACTCTGTAATGTAGTCACACGAACTTCATATCTGTATTCATATGTAACCTAGTCGAGTTTGAGATTCTTGGAATGGTTTTAAATGGTCATTAATTATATTTAGTGTCTGATATTTATATGTGTGTACGTTTAATATAGGTATGTTCTAATGCAGATTCATTTCTTTAGGTAATTAGTTTTATCACTTTTGGTATATAAGCATCGAAAACAATGTTGAAAGCTTTGAAAGTTTGAAAACAATAAATAAATGCCGGAAGAAAATACTCTCTTTGTTCCCATTAGCAAGCCATATTTTAAATGAGAAAACGTTTTTACTTTTAAGTTATGTAGGGACAGCGTCCATTGTTTTTCTCTGTTATAATTACGGAAGTGACTGTCAACCCGATTACAACCTGTTGGTAGGCTTTTCTGTAAAATAGAAAGTGTGTGGACTGCGAATGGTTTTGTTTTGTACTGAAAATTACAAATAAAACAATTGTAGCTACCTACTTCTACTGTCAGTGTATTTACAATGCCAAAATTGTTTTTCAGTAGATTTTAATATGAGATAATAAAAAAAAAATGTGCAAACGTTTTCCTATCATAGAAATTAAAGTCCTTTCACAGACTATTATTTCATTTTCATTTCATGCCCAACACCCGATTTAAAATAGAATGAAGCCAAAATTTTGCTCCTAAATTGAATTAACATGTGAACCCTGTACAATCCATTCAGTTGTTCCGAAAATTTACGTGTTCAAAGAGATATAAAGACAAAAAAAATTAAATTTTCTATTTACATCCTGTTACTCTTCACATCACGTATCTTATTACAATTCCATAATATATATAGTTTATAGACGTGAAGCTAAAATGCCAGTGGAAAAATTAATCTAGTATCCGGGACCGACAAATATTGTTGTTTGGTCGCCCACTCTAGAGGCTATAAGTAATCTCAGCACGTTATGCACTCTGTCGGTTGGTTTATTGGAAAAGTAGATGCCGTGTTGGCACATCTACTGCTATACAAAATTCCTTTGATATACTGCCCCTGAACCCTATTTATAGTAGAATTATGACATTTATACCTCAATAAATGAAAATGATTTAGTTTTCTATTAAAAAAAAACACTAGGTATTTTTGGCCTGTGTACAAAAACATTTTTGTTTATAGTCTAATCTGTATATTAATATATAGGTACTGTTTTAGGAAAACAAAGAAACTCCTCCGTGAAGCTTTTCTAGGTGTTTCTTTTTTTATTGCTAGTGTTTTTTGTGTAATCGAAAGCTAAATCAGCTAGGGTGGTAATCCGCCACCTACTCTGCTTATTAACCCCCCTAGTAGAAGGTATACCGTTTACATAAATACATCAAATATCAAAAAATTACGGAAATATGGATTCCTGATTTACTATATATGTACTATGTCAAATTAAATTTAACCTATTCAATTAAAAGGATTTTAGATTATAGAATCTGAAAACGTTTTTATTATTTTCAAGTAATAGAAAGATTATGATTTTCGACATTAGAAAGCACTTAAATAAGTGTTTCACTTAATTTTGCTGTGAGACCCACCCATTGCTATATTTTTAGTGGCACTTTTCAACTCGTTCAATATTCAAGCCGTCCCGTTCGTTTTGGTTCAATTAATTTATTTAATAAATTCGTAAAGGTTCCCGCGTACCGTCTGTCTCCGCTCCGTTCCGAAGTTATGAATTTATATAGCCGGACGTGTTCAGAATTTATGCGCAGATGTGTTTTCTTAGTTTGTGCTCCCTTGCAACCGTAAGGAATGCTACCTACCATCAGGAATGTGACCTTTGCCATATTCTCATTTATTTTATCCACCGTTAATTTCCGTTGTTTTAGTTTCCATGTGATTATATTCCACCATTTTTGTAGAGGAAAGATGCCAAAAGGGCGTAACCTGAGGCATTTTCATTAGTTCACATAATCACTTCCATCAATCAGTTGCTTAATCGCCCCAACGATGACCATAAATTATGGGTTCCGAAGTGGACAAAAGTGTACATACAAACAACATACCTAATGTTTGATTGAATGCTTTAGTTAATGATGGACTGATATGAAAAAAAATATACAAAGATGTATAAATTTATTGATTTGTAGCAAGGAAAATTTTCACATATCGATGGTAGTAAGCAGATCAGCAGCAGATAGTTCTGAGCAGTAGTACTGAATTATGAATGGAATTGAGTGGAAGCTAAACATCGGTCGGATTTCCGCTCCACAATTCAATAGCTAAGTTGGGTCCTAAACTCGTTGAGAAGTAATCTTAGATCGCACTTAACAGTTGTAGTTGACAGCTGAAATGACGGCTACGGCTACCGTCGCTTTGTTGTCTCGCAGTTCTCGCACGGGCAATGTCCCCTTTATTCCCCCGTTTAGTTTTAATTAAGTTTTGACTGTTCACTTCCGATAAGGTACAAAATCTCACCAAATGTACATTATAGTTTTTTCTTCTTATTATAGCTACGCCTCAAACTCTATTCAGTTATGCGTTAGTCATATTACGTATTTCCCGAAGGAAACGCTCCATCGATATTCCGCTGTAGATAACTATTTCTGCTCTCCGTTCTTCTTTTTTAATTTCCTTAGCAATGACCGATCGGTACTGGCTTGTGTTCTTATAAATTCATCAGTTTTATTCTCTGTTCTCTCAGATACTGTTACAATTATATTAATAATGTATTATATCTAATAAAATAGGTACTTATCCATTTATGTTGTGGATTGCAGTGAATGCAGAATTGAAAGCCGTCTTAATATCAAATATCGGCGTGGGAGGTGCTAGCGACATTTAACTTGGTCTTTGAAGGCACCGAGATGTAATTAAAATAAATATTTGGCACGAAATCCGGGCCGCGGCGGTTAAGCAGAGACATTTCCACCCTTTGAACAAGTTCTTGTTTATGTTTGCTCATTAAACAAATAAAAGTGGAAATTCTGTCTTAATCTGGCGAAACTTTTACGTTACCCACCGTGCAGAGTGGAAATTATTTTGCGTAAATAAATTCACAATTTCAAAAGTCAACATTTTATTAGTTAATCCTGGTTTCGTTGTGGTCAAGGCATTTAAAGGGGTGGTTGATGTTTTAAAAATGTTGTACAGTATAATAATAAGACGTTTGCATGGAATTACACGGTCGATTTGAATTCATAGGGCGTACGCATAATTAAGTGGTGGTCACCGGCGCTATTTGATTGCACATTAGCAAGCTAACTCGATGCCAAGTCACGACTAATGGTACAACAACACTCTCATCTAATGGACTTGAATGCATATGCACAATATTATAACAATACACATTATCAAATCACATTTTCCGTTGAATTGGGGAATCATAATAATTAACTTACTATGTTGCGTTGTATATTATTTCGTTTTATGATTTCTCTTGAATAAAGAACTTAATTTTTATAATTCCGTCCCAAAGTGTAATCTAGTCAAATAATTGGGAAATAATAGAAAACAGTTTCGATACGTAAAGTACATGGCAAAGAGTGAAAATTTGATAGAATCGTATTGAAATACTACACTGATGTAAGACAGTCTTTATTTCTTGATCATAATGTCTAATAACTGTACAATAGTCATATATAGATTTTTATACAGTTCAAACGTTTAAAAAGTTAATTGCAATGTTGGCGACATTCCATTTCAGCCGATAATGTGGAAATGCACAGCGGCGCGGCCTTATCTAATACTTTTTATTCTATTTCCTCGCTCGTCTCTCTGCACCTGCACTGTAGGTAATCACTTCTTTATTGGGCTACTATTTTACTTTAAATACCTACCAGCTTTAGTGTTCCTTTTAATTATTATTAAGCGAATCCTTAATAAGTACATGAACAATTGCTGATTATAATCAGCAATTAAATTTATTAACAAAACTATATTTTTGATGTTAACTGATTCGTGTTATTACTTCAGATTGTGTTTAGTACTAAATAAACATAAATACGAAATGTACTTCTTCTGAAATACGATTCCGTATGTCTGCTTGCATTACCTCAGCGCTTTTCCTGGAATATGTTTATAAGCTGGAGCGGAAATGTATTTTCCGAACTCAGAGATGTCATGTCTGCGTAGTAAAGTTCATAGGTCGTAAGCGAAATACTTATATGTATTTGGTAATATTCATAGTTTCGAATTCATTTGTAGTTACTTAAACTGTAGTTACTGAAATTTATTCGCAATGCTGCCATTTTAGTAGAGCCTTATTGGAAGCGCAGATAAATTGGAAAAGGGAAGCGCTTTGACGATTACATTTTATTTCCTTCTTATTTTGATCATCAGTCGCCTCAAAGGTCGCACTGTCATTAATCGCTTTATAAGAGAGGAGTGCAAAGTGGAGCGTACGAGCACGCTCGAGCATCCCCACCCTGCTCTCCGCGGACCTGAATTCATTATTGTCCTCCAGCCGAGGATGCGCTTCAAAGAAACTGCTGACTTCCACTCTATGTCGACCCGTGAGAGGGTTCAACACTTTATTGCGCTTTCGGAAACTTTGTTTATTGATATTGAGGTTAGTTACCTACAGACGTGAATCTGGATGCATATTGCTCAAAGTGTGCTGCACTGCAGTCAACATTTTCACTAAATTACGTAAGAATTCTCATTAATGATTCTCTAGGTTGAAAATGTTCAATGATTTCAATTTTGAAGTTTTTAACAAAGCTTTATTTATAAATCTTCAGTGTAGTAAGCAGCCGAGAGATTTAAACTTAGTCGTTCCACTCCACGTGAATGAAAACTTTTTAATGAAAACAACTAATTACATTAAATAAAAGATGAGTAGATAATACTCGTTTTAAACTATTTCATAATTGCGAACTGATCCTATTATTAAAATTCAATGAAATATAGTAATTTAAAGAATGTAATAATATACGTTGTTTTTAGGTGTGTTAACACGAAATAAGGGCGACACTAGATCTTGGTCTTGGTACATTTCAAACAAAAATGAATTTCTATTTTGTTAGTATAACGAAGCTTGACTATGCCAAGGTTTTAATTAAAATTCGTCCATCTCTATTCGTCTTTCCATAAGGTAAGTAAGTGTCCTGAAATTGAGAGAAAATGAGGGAGTAGGTAAGTAATACTTGACGGAGCTCGAGATGATTTAGTAAAATTGTACTGAAAGCCAGGTGTCTCTACGTAGTACTTTAGCTACAGAAAAGCAATAAGAACTAGTAGCAATTTCAAGTGTCACTATAAGTAAGATTACTATTATAAATCTTTGTTGTAAATTCAACACTTTTTGCCGCGGATTTTGTGAAGGTGAGAACAATGTATCAAACTTACATTTGTTTCTCTCGTATTTTCTTTTCACATGCTGCATTGCAGGTGTGGGTGAAACGGATGAACTGGTGTTGCGGTCCTGTGCTTTTGTTTCAAGGGCCACGGCAATTAAAGCGACATTTTTTCTTCTTAATAGAACTAATTAAATTGTATCTTGAAAAAAGCATTGTTGTTTAGGGGCATCGATGTGGTCCAACGGGTAGGGACGGAGGTTGACGGGTCGACGCGACTCTTGGCAGTCTTGGCACCAGCCGGACACTTGAGACGCTGGCTCCCGCCCAATGCGCTTTATCTTAATGCTCTCGCCTGTCCTCTCCCTTCACTGTGGCCATAACTTGCTTTTCCACTCCACAATTGTTTCAGCTATATGCCGCGTCGTTAGCGCGAAATTTGATACGACCGTCGCTATTTTACAAAGAACAATGTTCAACAAGACAACACACTTTAACTATATAATACACCTTATTTTAGTTTTGTTAAATGTAACTGAAACGTGGACGCTTTGGCGAAGAGAGCAGGAATTTAATTCGGTTGTTGCTCCTCCCAGGGAGTGACGGCTTGTGACATGCAGCGACGTTCACTCGACGATTTTCGCCACATTTTATGTAACCGAGAGGAAATTTTATTGTATTACCCAAATTCCAACGGCAGAACATTCAGAATATCGTTTTCCTATATATTATGTTACTTAAATTCTTGCTTTTTTGAGTAACTGTTTTTTTTTACTATGCATGTAATCGGCCTCGAACATTTTGATAAAGCATGTCAGTTATAAGATTGCGGTCACTAATTAAGAAAGAAACTGTGAAACGAACTCAATTTTTCAGGTATTTTTCGTTCAAATATTAGGCATTAGCAATAAAAAAAGGGTCATTAACAACAATTTGAAAGGTTCACTTGTATAGAGAGCAGTTATTTTCAGACATCTCTCTTCAATGTAATGAGATACTTTGTAATACGCTATAAATATATGAATTAGATTTTTTGGAAACGCACCTATAATTATGCAGAAACTAGACCTCATAACGATTAAACATAACTCATTCATTATATAATACTACTGTAAGATATTTTTATTATAAATCTACGTAGAAATGTAAGTTAATGTCAAGTATCCAAAAAAAAAACAAAGATGAATCTAGGCGCTGCTTTCGATGAATTCTTTTATCTGAAAACTTAAAACTGAACTTTCTCAAAAGGAAACATCTGTCGTCTCTTGGACTTGAAATTGAAGTTGGATACAATGTTCCGAACTGTTAACGATTGTTTTAAATCTCAGTTCACTGTTTCTGATTCTGTTGTATTGTGAACCGATCAAGATTTTTTTGGGATCAACATATGATTCTTTAAACTAAAAAAATGCAGGACCACTACTACATTTGTGACAAGATTTTGATATTTTTGTTTTGGGATCAAATTATGATTTCTTCAAGGATCGGAAGCATGACCATTCGTAATTTTTTAATGACCCATGTGAGTTTTAGTTAATAAGCGATATACGTTATTCATGATATTTATGATGATTAAAGTGCCGTCTAATAATGTCAGTTGTACCTTGTATATTAGGTCACAGCTTGGACATTAGACTTGTACTGCAACTGTGATTAACATGTTGTTATATCAAACGGAACAGGTTACTGAACTATATACGATGATGTGTTGTGACTTGACACATTATTAGCTGGGATCGTTACGATTTCATGGCATACAGCCCCTAGCTCTGTTTCTATATTATTATTTTGAAGTAATGTGAGGAGTTATATTTCTAACTAACTATACCACGCGGTTTTTACCGCGTTCCAGACGGGATATTACCTTTTGGGATACAAAGTTAAAGCCAAGTTACTTCTGATAACATCAGCTATCTGTCAGCGAAAATCCTATTTAAATCAGTCCAGCCGTTTCGGAGATTAGCTGGTACAAACAGACAGGCACATAGACAAAATACAATGTATTTAATTAGTTACTACTACCATATTATATACTTTAATGTATTGGATTTAGTATAAAGCTGTTGATTTTGACACTACAAATAGACATTTCAATTTTATTTATTGTGTTGAGATAGTTGCTCATGGAAAAGGTAATATTGACGTTACTTTGCACATATGGCCTGAATTATGTAATGCAGACGAAAGTGTTGTTTTAATATAATTATTATATGCTTGTGTTTGATGTAGATTACCAGGATAAGTAATGATGTGGCCTAAAATAGTAAGCACATAGATTCTTAACAGAATGTCATTACACAGCGATAGGTGCTTAGCGACAGATCTTCACATGCAGGCGGTCTAACCACGGGCAGGCGTTTTGGTCAAAATATTAATTAACATCTATATTATAATGCTAGCTGCCTCCTGCGGTTTCACGCGTTTATCGATATCATACTAGTGTATAGCCTATATCCATCTAGGAAAAGTTCTGCGTCGAATGAAAGTGGAAGTCCCATCCCAATATGTTTAGTAGTTTTGAGGTGATGGATATGTCATAGGAACCATATTTTGCTTTTATCTATTGTGTGTATAAATATATATAAACTAGCTGACGCGACAGACGTCGTTCTGTCTTAACAATGAATATTGAATTCGAATCTTCCGATTGAATCGACTGTGAAATGTGCAATAAGAAATTGTAAATTAATTTATCTTATCCATATAATTCCGACCCATGCCTCTATTTTAAACGATATTTGCAGCGCGCATTCTGTAAATCGCTCCAGCTGTCAAACGATTGATAAAAGTTTATATCGTCAAAAGCGCTAGTAAAGTGGGTAAGTTTTCTGAAATTTTCTAATTTTCCACGCAAATTTCTTATTTTTTTCTTGCGTAAGAACCTTCTCCTGACAGTAACAAACACAACAAAAAAATAATTTGCGAAATCGGTACAGCCGTCCATGCGTGATGCCGTGACCAAGGGAAATAGGGATTCATTTTTATATATATATATATATATATATAAATAGTTGTAATATCCCATCTTATTTAAACAGTTAAGTAAATTATCGTACTATTATTGTAATGAAAATTTGTGAAGATGGATCATCCTCTATTTAACATTCATACGATGTTTGTTGCTCTTTCACGCTAAAAGTACCGAACAGATTTGGATGTAACTTCGCACATAGATAGAGCGTGTCTTGGAATAACATAAAGTTTTCTTTATATCCCGGGAAAATGTTTCAATCCTCGGGAACATGGATGAATCCGCGGGGGACAGCTAGTACTAATAATAATGCTTTGTGCGAAAATGTATTTGTTTATTAACAATTTTCCTTGTTCTCAAAGCAACAGACCGACTTGATTTAATGCACAAAATTAGCTGACTGTGTGGTAAAAGACATATTTGAGATGGTAAGCTAGTCATCGAGACGTAGAATGTGCCCGCATTATTTTCTAAAACACTACAAAGGTTGGTCCAATAAATCATGAACTTAGTTTGTGCTCGCTCATATCTTCGCTGGGTATCGATTATGCAGAGAGGTCTATAAATGTGTAACGTATTAGGTTAGGTATGTACGATACGAATAGATTTATGTTCATGTTAGAATTACTTTCCGGTAATATTTTCAAGTCACGTAAACATACCACAGATTTTGAAACTATTCAACATGTTTTCAAATTCTTAGCTATACAGTGCTGTGTACCTAATTTATATGTAACGCGTATGATTTATGTTATGTCGGTGAGAATTTTACATAATTAGCGTCGATATAAAATATGAATAGAAATCGAAAGAGCTTTTCACGTTACACACATCTCGCTAGGCATCGGTAGGGCTGTAGGTATAGGCTTACAATATTGGAAGTGGAATCACGTTCTATTTCGCGGCGGATATAGGGCCCCGCGTTACGGGCCAATGCGACGACACGATGATGGTTCGTCGACGGCTACGATTTCCGGCTCGCACGCGCTTATGCGCCAGTTTATTCCATGTTCACGCCCTTCGTAAACGCCATTTAGCATCGATAGAGGCGTCAAAACAACCACTTTACGTTTTTCGATGCTATCTGTGTATCCCCTTTCCAGAATTATTTAAGGCTGGCACGTCTTTTCGAACCATATTGTTTAGGTCGAATCTAAGTAAGCGACAGCTAGCACAAAATTCGATTACCGGTTTACAAACTTTATGAGAACGACTCTAGAGATTCTAAACTCCTTATTCATTTATAGAAACGTAAATGTTTTGTGTCTATATATGTATTCTGTAGCTAACTCCAGTTTAAGAAACCCGATTGTTGGGAAGTAGTAAGTTAAACAACTCGACTGACAAATCTTTAAACAGAAACACGTTTGGTTTAGTGAATGGAATAGATAAATGTCCAACAGGTTAGGGAAGCGGCAGGGTCCACAAAGCCTGTTGGACAAACACGAAGCAGCGCTGAGTAAACATTAGTCTTCTACGCGCTAATGCATAAGAACCTCTGGTGCCTCACCTACTCCACTACTCCAAGGGAATGTGTTAAGTGCTTTTTTAAAACAGCCATGTTTTTACTTACTACAATTATAACATTGTTGTAGACGTCTCGCATGGTTTTAGTTTAACTTTAGATATTCGATTAGATTTAGTTATGCTGGTTATAAATTGTGTGCCTGTATGTATCTACGTTATGTCATAATTTAGTTATTGCCATACGATCTCTTTAATAATCGTATCAATATGCAAATGCTATTCTAGAAAACGGCGTAGGTAACTGAATATTCAGCCGTTCACAACAATGAACTGATTTACTACTTTGCGATTCAGCGTGCGTCCGCACTGTTCGGCCGACTCGCTGGCGCTACTACGTAAGAGGACCTTATCCATACCGATGCTTGCGTAAAATGCGGAGGACGTAAAATTTTCCCTTTTATTATCGTGGCTTATCATTATACGTGATGGAGCTCCTCAATCCTACTCGAACGGGCGCATGAAATTCTTGGCGCATGTCGTGAAGCGATTAAATTGGGGTTCGTTTTACCGCTGGTTATGGTACCGTACTAAAACTGAGCTACGTTCAAATGAAAGATAAAGATTATAATTCACTAAAATAAACATCGTAAAGGTCGCTCAAGACGGGACCCATGAAATTTGCATGCGGAATGAGATTTGTCATCCCGCGTTTGGTTGTGGGCGGGCGAGACGGGGCGGCTTACTTGAACGTATTTTATTTACCGAGCGCACGTGACGGACTCGGCTCAAGACGCAGCCGGTGCTCAACCGCTCGTTTGTCACTCAAAATTACCTAAAGCCAGAGACATTTAATCGTTTGAAATTTGAAATATTTAATAAAATCGAACTTTACGTCACTTCGTCTCCGCTTGCAATTACCAGTGAACAAATTCATTCTTAATGTAGATTGATGAACACAAACAATTTTCATATTACAGTTAGTAGCAATTAATCATGTGTAAAAGAAATGTCCAGGATATTTAAAAACAAATATCTATTTAATGAGGTAAATAATGTTAAAGAACGTACATAAAAAATCATATCTTACTAATAAAGTAAACGTATATTTTTATTACCTCCGTTTTTAACTAGGTTTTAAATAAGATTCCTACCCATAAAAACATTTTTATTCATTAGTTTGTTCCGGGACAACTTCCACATTTCATTTCCGGGCTTAATTAAACCAGCTCGGAAATCAGATTTTTAAATTGAGTGTTGCCTTGCGCACATATGAATCTGAAAACAAACAAGATTATACCTTCCTGAAATTCTGAATTGCAGACATGTACCAATATTTAATAATCCATTTTATTCATGATTTATTTTTAATAATAAAATAAAGAATTACCCAGGTTATTTATTATCTATGTTGTTTTCTAATTAACCACAATGAGTTGATACAGTGTCCTAACTAAATTTATAACATATATATCCGCTAGTACTTCTTCTCGCTGCGACTTTGTTTTGTATTATTTAGGGATGAAGTAGAGAAGGTAATACCTTAACCTATGTCAAAGTTGAACTCTGCATACGTGCTTCACGAACAACTAATCAGCTGAGTACCTATAAGGTTGTTGAAATGTGTAAATAGCCTTTTTAGAGCGTGGCCGAAATCCCATTAAGAGAGACGTCGCATTGGGGGCCGCAAATTGGATTCAGGAGGGATGGACGGGCCGAAATAATGCGGCTTCGACGTACCCACCTTTTTAATTTGCGTGAAAAAATTTAATGTTGGTTCTAGGAGTCCTGGGATGATTAAATTCATTATATCTGACATGTGTTATATTATAATCGATTTTTTTACTTATATGACTTTATCAATCAAATTTACCTAAGCTACCTATTTTTTCGTCTCAGATCTGTTTAGTAAAGTACCAAGAATTTCCGTAATTTATTTTTAAAATAATTTTATTGATTTTGATTGATGCGAAAAATGTTTCATCCATCAATTCTATTGGTTTAATAGTAAATGGCTAGACATAATTCGTAATTTGTCAAGATTGATAAAATTAGTTTTTGTTAATAATTCTCTTATTAAATAAATAAATTAACTGTGACATTTCTTACACATAATCAATGATAATGTATTAACAGCCAAACATGGAACAAAAATACACCTTAATGTACACAAATTGTCCTTGCAGGGAACGAACTGGATCGTCAAATTAGCTTCTCCAACTCAATAATAAAATATACTCTTTTACGTATTTTTAATTCAACGGATCCAATACCACACGGTATTTATCGATTATACATAAAGGTATTAAACAGTTGAAGCGCGTACAAGCTTCAAGTACCCACCGAAAGCAAAACGTTATTGCTGTGAGTCAATTGCCTGTTCAAACAGGCAGACGTAAGCGGAATAGCAATGTTAGGCGCCTATATGCTATATAACATTATATTGAGAAGAATCCACGTGCGACATTCTAACGCACACCATTATATAATATTTTATTTGAGCTTATCTCTAATCTCTCTAAAAACTCGTGCGGTAGTTACGCATCCCCGCAAACACGTCAGCGGTTGTCGCTCATGTGTGAACATTTTAATCTTTTTTTTTACGCATGAACGATTTCAAAATGATAAAACATATTTCACACGAAAGTAGCTTTTAAATTTATTTTCAGCTGCCGAATACTTAGCGCTTCTTTACGTTAAAAAGCCTGTTATTTCCTGGAATTTTAAAAGTTTTATCGAATACGATAAAAAATAATAGGCTTTTTCCCCGTGGGTCCAATCAAAAATGGGACAAATTTTCTTAACGACCCCACAATATATGGTTACTTTTATTTTGTGACATATTTAGGTATACATATAACATTTAAAGTACCGCGTGTTATGTTAAACGAATATTCTCTATTTAATTACCTATTTTAAGGCTACAGTACCATAGCTTTTTTATTGAGACTATTATTATATTGTAGTTCTATCGCGATGGAATATCAATATTTACGATTGCATGGTTTTTGATCAACATAAATTTTTTATCAAATACAGTTTGAAGGTGAAACTTATTTTATTTAATAACAAAGAGAAATAAGTAACGAATAAAACTTAATAATTTATTAGGCCTATTAATGTACCTTTGATTGATTTATGACCGCGTTGGCCCTAGAATAACAAAAATCTACTGCCGCGCTGACATAAGCGTGAATGTTTTCATCAGAAATAAACGACAAATTATGACGATGTGCTAATATTGGTGAAAATAGAAAATGTTTTCGATTTTCAACGATTCGATAAACTTTGAGGTTCAGTCAGTAAATAAGTGTTATTAGCTCGATGATATATTGAAATAAACTTGTATAAAATTAAAACGAAAATCAGACAGATTTTATTCGATATAGCCGTTTTCGATTTACAATATTAGCTTTATTATTTATTACTTTGATCCCACATCGTCTCTCAATATTTGATCTAACTTTTTCTGAGTAATTTAGAAGATCTTCCAAACAGTGAGAAACTGATATGCCGAGCTTAACATACGGAAGGGTATAGATGAATATAGGTCATGATAATCCGTTTGCAAACGTGTCAGTTGAATGGCCAGCTCAATTTCGACCCTGTAATTAAGGAGTCACCTGCGTGAACGACTCCCTCCACGTAATTAAAGCTTTCAACTTGGGTCGAGTTATGTCGACCCACTACCACTAGGGAGACTGCGGTTTGTGAGTCAAATTTCATGCAGATAATAGGTCCTCTATAGCTGCGCAACTTGTGAACTAAACCACGATTTAATTGAAAACGAGAATAAACTAGCCAAGCCAACAATACATATAGGCTACCAGTTTATACAATATTTGAATTATTCATGGTAAAACAATCAATATAAATAAAATGACATATTGTTTGCACTTGAGAACAGCATTACATTTTATTATGTGTGGCCTATTTTTCAATAAAATGTTCGTTAAAGTGGTTTTGGGTAAAAATTGCAATAGTTGCCCGGAAAATTCGGGAACGATTTAAAGTGCCAATTTGGACAGAACGTCTGATGGATCAGTTGGTACTAAGACTTATAGACTTTTAAAGTTTTACATGGACATGAACAATTTAAAATCATGTTATCTTGATTTATATTTAATGAAATAAATAAAGCGATTACTTAATACGTTGTACGCCTACTTAGTACGCCACAAATTAGCAATTACATAACCCCTTACTATAGCTACGCAAGGAAGTTTGTCTTACGTCTTATCTTTCAATTATTTATCAATGTTTCAGAAGTATTTTGTTTAATCTGATATGGTGTTTCATATGTGTTATATTGATCAGTTGTTATGAAAATCATAGTCTAATATGTAGGTAGCTAATAGAGCAATAGCTGTATTTCAAATAAGAAGCCAGTGTTGGCGGTAGCGCCGGCGCCCCAGCCCACTTGGCCTCCAGCCAACGCCTACTGTTTGTTTATAACATTAAAACGTTTAATGTCGCCCAACCTCTTTTGCTTTGAACAATGTAAATTTTTTAAATTGTTATTGGGTAGTTAGGATATTTAAAAGTTCGTATTTCAGAAAAAAAAAAATGCGAATTTACTGTTATATTTATGTGGTAGCTGCAATTGCGAAAATAAGACTGTTACCAAACGTTTACAAAACTAAAATACTTACAGATCAATTTTCATATTACAGAATTAGAAATATTACTACATGTGAATCAAAGGATTTTCTTAACATTATGAACTGTGTTGTTAAGGATACTTTTATCTTACGATAGGTACTCAAAAAGAAAGATAATTCTCTCAACTATTACACATTTAAAATCTTTGAAAAATGTGTCAGTAATAAACGAAAAAATAATAAGTAATTATGTAAATACATCAAGGAAAATTATAAGCAACATTTACTCCTGTTACTCAATGCATAGGACTTATATCAATATATGCACAAACTGTGACGAATAGTTGTTGAATTCCGTGGTTGAATTATATAATTATAACTATTTATATTCGTGTATATATAGTTTCGTTAATAGACAAAATAGGGCGATGTTTAATCATACGCTACGTGCAAATGTCCGTGTTTACATAGGGCTCAGAAACATCTGGTTTTGATGAACTGAATACTTCGCATTCAGGTTGGTGGCACTTGAAATCGTGCCAGCTTATTTTAAGTGGCGACGTCTGCTCAAGATTTGTGTCTAATGCCCTTTGCTATAATATTTTATAGCTCGTATCGAAATAAATTGTTGGCTTCGATCCATTATTTACCTCAACCGCCATTATCATTTTATAGATTATTATAACTAAAGAGAATATGTTTACGTTTGGAATATCGTCGTATTCAAGTTAACGATTTCACTTTCATGCCATTCACTCTCTCCATGATCGGTGTGAATACATCGATGTGCTTCGATGACTCCAATGCGATGTTTAATTCATATCTTATTTGCAACGTATTCGAACAATTAAACTCAAACCCACGTTGCACATACAAAGTAAATTGGAATTAACTTGATATGTACGTCTATTGAATATTAATTAATCTTTTAGCACATAAAGCTAACAGTTAAAACATTTTATATCCCTGTGTTTTCCGTCGGTCTACAGCGTTGAAGTTTCAACTTTTAACGATAGTTAAACTATTCACATCTTATAGTCTCTGTTACGCAATTTGTGCGGTCCTTCCGTGGTTTCCTCGATTGCTAGTACAGCCATAGCTATGATAATGAAGTAGGTTATAGTTTGTTCCCAATATCCCCCGTAACGACGGCAACTCGACGGCGAGTCCCGCCGGAAACAAAGTTTGATTTAGTTTAGACACGACAATCCGCTTGTTGTATAGTAACGAATCCAATTATAGGTTTACCTACCTACCTTGTAGTTAAGCTTTTGATTTGCGTGTGTAACTTGTTAAATCGGGGAGATGAAAGCTATTCTCAAACGAACGACCTGGTTGTTAATAATTGGTTTCTGAAGTATAAATCAAAAAGATTCATATAACTCTATCTATATTATCATGTATCATTTAGAATTTGAGGAAAATATCCCGAAAATATAATATTGTTTGATTTCCGGGGAAACAGTTAACATATATTCCTTTATTCATATTGCCTTCAGCAAAGGGTACATGTACAAGATATGTCCATTTCCCATTTTAACACATCTGCTAGAAAGTCTCCAGTAAAGCCGGGCCTTCGCATCGCCCCGAGCAGTCGTCAGCTGTTCACCCGTCTCTAAGATCCTTGCACATTTATGAAAAAACTTTTATCTACATTCTTGGCATTGTCTTCCGACTCGTTGATCAAATTACTATATCTATAACTACTAATTGTACGTGTTCATAGAATATTTTATGGCACCGGTTTTATAAAATACGAAATGTAATAGGAAATTAGGTTACACTAATGTAACGACTAGAAGAAGACTATTGCAGAAGAATTGCTAGGATAGAAAATATAGGTACATAGCTTGTTATTTTCCATAATTTATTTTCATTCTTAATTTTTCTCACAAGCAAAATAATGTTGTCCACATATTTTATGGTTTCCTTTAATTATATCGCATAAGTTACAAGCAAGTTAAAAAAAACAGTACCTAAAGTTATAAAAGTTAATAAGTAACCTCGACAACTGTTCACTTGCTTGCGCTCTTTCTTCGCAGCCCACTGGCTGGTTGTACTTTTATGAAAAAAGTTTTACTCGTTGCACTCCACTACGGCTTTCGCCTTTGCAAATTCCAGTTTTCCACAAAACTTCAGTACCTTCTCAAACCGTTATTGTATGTATGTTACATAAATATTATTGAACTAATCGTCTTATAAAGGCTGTCAATAAATTTATCGTAATCACTTTAGGGTCGGTAATCCATTCTCCAGAAGTGTCACCTCCTAAATCATCATTGATTTTCGTTTATATAATCCGTATTAGTCCCTTGATAATAATATCTACTGTGCTGTGATATCCAGATATGAATTTGGCAGAGTACACACAGTAAAAGCTTTCTATTCTTGGTAGGAAAGTCAAGACATCACAGGCAAAGGCGCGTTGGCTGAGCCGCTTATGTGGCCCGTCACGATGCGCGCTCCAGAGCTTATGCGGCGCTGCATGTGGCCGAACTGCCCTATCTATTTGCGCAGACGTTCAATCAGCCATGCCGATGCAAACTATTATATATTTTCAAGCTAAAACCTATTTCGAACCTCTCATTCCGCACTACAGTGTGTGCATAGTTTTTTAAACATAAATTTATTTGTCCGTCTGCTAGTGTGTACAATAGTTTATTTGATGCAATATTGCGTTAGTAGTTCGTTATTCTTTATGTTACTTCCTTTGGTTAAATTATTACATTAAAGCTTTATCAACAGCGTGGTTTTAAAAATGCAGGAGTTATTTACCGCTTAATGTTCCTAGACGAAAATAATGTGAGTCTATCATGTTTACATTCCATAACACTGCGAAATGCCTGACTTCGTATCGGTGCATCGGAACAACAACGATACTTTGTCATGTAAAATACGAATTAATGAGACGGATGCCTTCAAAGATAACCAATGGAACTTTTTGTTATGCTACAAAATCTTCTATAAGTGGTTACAGCTTATTCAATACTTGATTTATGTAAAGGCTCGAAGGAAAGGCGATTTGAATAGAGCTTCCTGTTAACCGTGTCGAACCTGAAAGCTTTTCATAAATGAACGTACTGATGTAGCTTCACCTCAGTGCAGGTTGCTAAAAGCTCCTGTTGTTATAGGGAACTTTATACTTTGTGATGCGATGAAACATACTGAGGCATCTATTGTGTCACAAAGGCATTAAAAGTGTGACGTTAATTCAAGGTGCGTTGAGTGTGTATCTCGTTGGATATGACGCAGCCATTCGACAAAATCTAAGACGATCATTGTAGTACGGCTGCTGTTGGAATATGGCTACGAAAGATACATTAGCTCATTTACAAGCAACTCATTACACGTTACTTTCTTATGGCCGTCGCATGCACGTGTTCCATTTACGAGCATTCCACACTTTACCACGTCACTCGATCGCACCGCCAATTAATCCATTATAATTGAGGAGCCCAGGAATTCTACAATTCACTTTCGCTACAATGTTTACTTTCGCAAACTTTGTGTGAACAACAGCTGGATTAAGAAGGATTATGTCATAATTCCATTGGCTCGTTGTTTATGCCATACCAGCCAGTCATAAAATATATTAAGTTTTCCCATGTCGACCTTACCCTAACTTTACCCGGATGAAAAACGGTATACGATGCTAATTCAAATTTTGAACGACATGAACTATGCACATGAATTATGTCAGCAAATTCACAAAATTATATTTTTATTCACATACGTAGCCAGTAGTAGGTTAAATATATATATGATTTCATTAAATAACAACAATCCCTTTATCGCTTTTAATTATGTTTGTGAGAAGAGCGTACGTTATTTGATAAGACTTATTAAATAAATAAACAATTAACAAATCTGATCGCTTGGACGTGTGATTTTCATTCGAAGACTTAATAGGAAGAACAAAGCTGTTTTCGGAATTAAGTTTTCTAGTAAAAGTCGATCAGCGGTTATTTTAATTGAGTCACCATTATGGTTTTTCCATGGCCGTGTCGAGTCATACTTTCCTTCTTGAACAAACACGCAATGTGATATCATTTACGATTTTATTTTCGATGTTGAATTGAACACAAATTGCTTCAAGTAACAGAATACTTGATTTTAGGTATGTGCGCGCAAAGCGTGGAACTGTCTAAGAATAAGATACAAATATATAAATATGCAGCTGAACGAATTTAGATGAAATTCGTCGATGATATGTTCCGAACATGAGATACTTTTTATACCAGGAAACCATTCCATGGGGAAACCGGGTAAAACCAGTTACTCATATTAATTCGTGTGCGAGTGCCCCCGGGGACGATAAACTGTGCTATGCTAGAATACTTAGCACACATTAAGTTCTTATTTAATTATGTCCTTTGAAATTCTATGGTTATACTGTTTTGTTTATTTTTTGAGACCAATTACTTTATAGGTAAATTATAAGAAAAACGTTTATTTAATATAATAATAATAAACGTAATTAACCTTAACTAACTTTGAAGAAATTTTAAAATCTTACTGTATCAATGAATAGGATCGATACCGTGAATGCGCATACATCCTATATGAGATGAACATCGCAACGATACCGTTTGTTACCGCGCATGGTCTCAGCAATTATCACTTTCCACGACACGCACGGTTTTTTTAATACCCACTTAAATATATTTCATTTATTTTACCAGACACTTTATTGCTCAGATTATAAAACAGTCGAGAGTGAATCTTCATGACAGCTGTGATTTATAAACAATTTCACTTTCAATGAACGTTAGTGGTTTTAGTCATAAGTTTTACTTGTGTTTTTAAACAAAGTGTATCATAATATTTCGGTCTTAATGAAAATGTTACATTGATTGTCAATGCAATTTTTTTTATACCACATGGGCCGAATGACAAGCAGACGGTCAACCTGTGGGGATGTGGTCTCCGCCATCTGTGGACATTTGCAACACTAATGTCATTGCCAACGTTGTCGACCCTGCGACGTGAAGTTGTTAAGCCAAGGCAAGGGGGCCGGTGAAATTACAGACCTTGCCTTTCCAACCGAAACACACTAATACAAGTTGGTACACTACTACTTCACGGCGGAAATGGGTAAGGTGGTAGTAGTTCCCTGGACGAACTCTGCACTAAAAGCTCTACTACTCAAAAATGATTAATTAACAGCATTAATAAAACTGTGCCATAATGAAAAATATATATTTAACAAATTATGTTAGCATAATAAAATCTGGACGTTATTTACACTAGACAGGCTTTTCATCGAGTAGATAATTCAATGATTTACAGTTTCCTTAAAGGCCTTGTTGAGTTTAATAGGCTTATAAAAAGTTGGTCCCGAGGGCGTACTTTCCTACAATCTCATGTAAATTTTGCGAGGTATCCGAGAGACGACAGTAAAAGACCACGTGTAATAAAACAAGCAAACCGAGTGAGGGCGCGTTTCTTAGTAGCATAATTATAACCGTTTTCTCAACTGGCGATCTGTCTAAGTTTAAGATGGGGCTGTTGCTCAGCGATCCGTTTTCTAGTGCCGCTTTTTACAATTTGAAAACTGCTCAAATTATAAAAAGCACGCACCACATTAATAATAATGCCACATTCCAGCTTAGAAACATTACTTAATACTTATTTGTTATTTAAAATAATATTTCCTTCATGAAACCTATCTCAATGTCAAAAGGATAGGAAATTGAATCTTTTTTTATTTATTTTTTATATATCGAATTCTTTTTCCTTTATGCAACAGCAAAAACACAAAACTTTAATCTCATTCCATTTTACTGAAGCATGTCTGTCGAATAAGAGATTTATGGAAACATTATTTTTCTCAGTAGATTATCTTTCTAGTTGTTAGTATGTTTGATTTAATATAGTTTCTCGTAAAGCAAAATTAATAATACGTATAACATATTTGACCTCAATAACTTATATCGATGCTCAAATTACTTTAATTAACTTCCCGACTATTTTCTTTTGTATGAAACATATGGCACATACATCAGGACCCTGAGCTACGAATCACAATGTTCGAACTTCTTGAGCTTACCGCTCCGCTTACTGTTAAAAGCTTTACGGGTCAACAAAAGGCGTGTAGAGGACGTATAAAGTCAGACACACATCGGGAATAATGTAGGCACTAGAACACTACACGAATTCGGGCAATTTCGACATGTAAAAGCTTTTGTAAAGGAATAAAGGCAGTCAGCAGCGGTGGATTACAGTAATATCACGCCGGAACCTTTCACCAGAGCCCCATACATTAATTAGGAGAGGATTACCCGCCACGCTTTTATATGGGTGATCTGTCGGCTCAGAGCTGGGACTACTCCAGTCATTTATTTAAAATCAATATCTAAGGATATCTTTTCTCATAAATATTTCCATTCTGTATTGATGGCAATGTTAACTACATTATGAATATTAATAATTAATTATGTTAGCTTAAATTTGGAGAATCGCGTTTCCTAGTTGAAGTTCTTCGCTTTTTTTACAATTGATGTCTAAATGTAAAGTGCATAGAGTAATTTTTTGATGTGTGCTAGATATTGAGACGGAATTATACAGCGATTTTCACGTCATACAAACGCTAATAAACACAATTTGGAATCGCAACATTAGCTTAGACTACATTTTTTTTTTCGTTTAAAGCCAAACACAAATCTCTTCGAACAAAACATGTGTTGTTACATAATATTAGGTACTGATGTCATTTTAAGTAGCTGCTGAACATTACATTTAAATATATTATCGTGACAAACTAAATTAAAAATATAATCCTGCAACATTATATACTGTTTAATGCTATTTTTTTTTGCGTGTCGATCGTTTTGGCTAAATTTGTTATGCTATAAAATAAATCGAATACTAAAATAGCAGATTTAGAACGAAACAATACCAAAATAAATTCCGGAACGTATCGAAGGTAGGCGATTTGTCAAGCAAACGTGAGTGTCCCATTAATAAAAGGGAACGAATCTTCCATGCAAGACAAAGAAGCTAGTATCAATATTTATTGGCGTGCTTAGTATTAATCGGGTCGGATCGTGACGCTGTATCGCGACGGAGCGGGGCGTACGTTAGCGGCTGTGAATAGATGGACTGTCGTGGTGTAAGCGTGCCTAATTTTTCATGGCTTGCAGATAAAAAATACTCTTGAAAATCGATATACCTACATACAAATTAATGGACATTTATTTGGTAGTTATCCATTGCCATATAAGGAAGCTCTGAATATTTTATCTTAAATATAAAATGTTTAATAATTAACTACAATTCAAAGAATGCAAATTTGATAAGATAAGTTTTTTGTTGTTCATTTCCATAGTGTAGCCCGGTAGACTATGCCCGTAGCGCGTAGCGTTTCGTAGCCGCGCCCGCCCTACGCGCCCCGCGTCGAGCGACCGCGCTCGCTGTGATATCGGCGGAGTTGCCTACGGCTTCGCCGATTCAGAGTACGATCGGTTCGTTCTGCCAGTCAGTATGCCCCTAGCCTAAGGAGAGGTCGGACGTGCAGCGCGCCGCGATCTCGGCCACTATTCGCGTACGAAATGTGTGACAATAAGTGTTGCTTCCTCTTTGTTATCTAAAATTTTTATGTGTTTATAGATTAACTGTTGGTAATAATTATAATATCTAAGACTTTTAGACAATAATGACTTATTAAACAAATTTGTAAATAATCAGTTCATTCGTACTTCCTGCGAATGACGTAGACATTAAAGGGTAAGATTTTTTTTACTATTACTACTATAGCATGTAATGGCTATTTATAAAAAAAATAGAAATTAAACATCGATTGTCGCTGATTTTCATCGCAACCACTTGGTAACCGACCGCTATCATACACTACGCACGCGATATGATTTCATCGTGCATTACCTGTGTTATTTTACGCGTCATATTAATCGGTGAATCATATTATGATGAACAGTTTATTATTTAAACGTTAAATAAGTTCATTGTGGTACAAAGGAAGCCCATGCGATGACATTATAATACCTATTGTTGAAGCATTAATTTTTTTAGACATGAATAGGTGTACAAAAGTTAATTGAATATAGCTTTAACAAACATATCGTTACCTATCGATGCGCTTAACATTAATTTTTAATACATAAAAAGGTATGTAATAATCTTTATTACCTCATATAATAATCCTTACAAAATTCAACAAAAGATTATTTTGATGATCCATTGTAATTTTTTACAAAACATTTTTTTACGTGAATAGTCTTTTTTTTCGAACATGCGTTGCCCTGTTATTTGCAGCAACAACTACTTATATAAGAGCCCCGGTTCACTATAAACGCTGAGGCTATAAAATTCAGCCACAAAAAGTGCGATGTAATATCCGTTCCGCCTACAGCCTTTGCCATATCACATCACATCAGTATTCGCAACGTTGCTGCGATTGGCATTGTAATCATACGAGGAACGAGAAGCGATTACTAGGTTTAAGCCTAGACCTATCTAAAAATAAACCAATTTGAATTTGTATTGTTATTTCCTTATCTACTTCCTCGTCCATGTTTTACCGAAAACTTTGAACGTGAAAGTTAAATTTGCAACTATATAATTAATGCAATTATACGCTTAACAACTCGTTTTATTTAGACTTAGCATTTTATAATTCTCCAGCCGACTCTAGTCCCAGTATATTACTGGAAAAGAAAATTCAGAAAAGTACTCCGAGAAGTGAGCGGGGGCGCGTTGCTCTTGCCATTTAAGATGAGAAATGGGCAGCAATGCAGTTGCGACAGCGTCGTCGGCGAGGCACTAAGATTGCGGCCGCATTATGTTTATGCACTGAATATTCATTGTCGGTCGCACTGGGCTTGAAGCTCTTTAAAAACTCCTTTCGCCGGCTCGCAATCCCTTTGTAATAATCAGTATGGTGTCAAAATCGTCAACCTTAAACAAATGTAAATTCATAATTTTTTGAAATTCAAAATTTTAATGTAACAGATGCAACGATTAAGCCAATACATTTATATTCTTTCAATTAATTAACAATCTACAAACAGTTCTTTTGTTTCAATAGATTGGAAAGCTATCAAATGTATGACCTCTTTGGAAGTACACGTAATATAAATAAAAAAGGCTTTTTATTAAAATACGTTCGTTTGCCATCCAATATAATAGAGTTTATAAACGTAAGCTATCAGCCAAATGGTTTGTTTCATTTATTTTCAGCTGGGAGTGGAAAGTAGTCCGTATGATGTGTCGGTATAGATACGGCCGTAAGGATGAGATAATTGATTAATTAAAATGTAAATTGTAACTAAAATGGCGTTGCCATATAATAAATACCTTGGGACATAACGTTTCGTCAAAAGCCAATAAACACAACCTTATAACTAACGAAAGCAAACTTAAATCATTAAAACCCCATGGACACTGGGGATCTAAGAGCGAAATTACTCGAAAAATTGGTTTGGAAAGGATCCCTGTGGTAGCGTTATTGAAAAAAGGTCGACTTGATTGATATTCGAACTTTACACGTTGAAAATGCGGAGCGTTTCGGTTTTTCGTCTCTGGCAAAAAAAGATTGACTCAATTTGTTCTTGTCCGTTGCGCAATAAACTCAGCGAAGGGTATTTTTAACTACGGATTTATCTTTCGAGAAATTCTGTAATCGCCCTAATTTCATGTAACGAAATTAGGATTTCATTTTCGTTAGATAATGGTATATTTATTGATGATCATGTTAAGTTATGACAAAGGCCATTGCTTTTTGATTTCCGCATGGCTTCTGTCACCGAAAAACGATAACAGTAACATCTAAAATCTATTCGCTACCGTATTTGTCTTAAGGCTACATTCATTTCTATAATTCCTATTTTACTAAACGAACATTTCAGTATAATAAAGGTGATCTGTTTGTTCTTTGTATGTATGTGTCTTTAAAAACCACAAAAACTGTTCGAATGCATTCCTTTAAAACGTTTTAAAAAATGTCTCTAAACGTTTTGCTAATTACCTACGTTTCTCCTTCATAACTTATGAAGGCGCTAACGAAATCGTCCCACTCTTGTTAAAATACCGAGTTTTTTCCGGACGCTGTCATTATTTTCTAACAAATATTTAATTACCTCAACTGCAGTGCTCAGGGGAGCCATTCTGCTTCAAATAAAATGTCGTACGCACTGCCGGGGACGGTCACGAGAGAGCTCACCGTGATAGATGATATTCGAGAACAATTAATCTTGCGCAAAATATGCGGACGATTTGCGAGCGAGTGGTCGGGCCTAATGGTCGGGAGATTATCACGCGTCCGCGTCCCTACTCCCGTGCTTAGCCTCCACCCGCCGTCATTAGCAGTAAAATAACATCGCATTGACCTAATCTAATACAAATATAAGTTACAAATATATGCTTATAAACAAACGATTGGTGTCAAACTAAAGGTAATGCCGACATATAAAACATATTCGTGGAGGCAATAACGTGTCGGCACACACCCATATATCACCGTGAGGGCTTTCATAAAGGAGGCGGGGAAACCGTGCCGCTTGGACACTGAAGGCGTTGTTATGCGACGCCGCTGTCCTCGGATAATGTCTTGCATAAATTTACTGTAATCGTGTAAAGCCAGTGCCACTTGCATAATTTAATGCGAGCAAGCAATGCAGTTTATATTAAAAACGTCACAGACAGATTTTGTTTTATACTCACAGAAAGTGCGAAACATATAATACCCTACTAATATAAAATAAATGTACTACTTATGCATGAATAAACATTCATAAACAATAAATGAATGGTCTAATGATCCTTAAAGTAGCCTAATACCTATTTGATACATATTGTATTGAAACGAGAATTGGTTCTTATAGATGCCTATCTGTGGGTATATATGTAGCATTAATATCGAAACTGAAGCTCTGATTGCTTTTGTTCAATTTACAATAGCACTTTGAGGAAATCAATATACCTTGTACAGTACGGACAACATAATTACAACTCAATATAATTGCAATATTGGGCTATAATTATACTGTTGTTTTCCAATTGAATTAGCTAGCGAGTCAAAAAATATGACTGGGGAACCTAGAGACGTAGATATAATCATTTATGTATATTTTTTTCGCTGTAACTGGACAAATAAAGAATCTGTTGTTGACTTACTTTATGACCTGACAAAATTACCATACTTATGTAGTCAAAAATAAAACCATACCAACTATAGAATAAAAGCTGCAACAATTTTGATAAAAATATTTTTGGTTAAATAAAGAAGCTATACGTTTTATATTAACCCGGTAAAAATAAATAATTACTGCATTTAATGGGTAAGTTAGATGCATACCATAGGAGTGAAACTCAAACGAGCGCAGCAGGCTTGCAGTGTAAGTCCTCGCGCCAATGCAAATTAGTGGAATCACAATTAGTGCTCGATTGTTGTTCCCCCTGCAGCTTGCATTTAGCAAATGAAACAACCAGGTAAGAGATTCAGCAAATAAATTATGGAACAGCATGCTCTGTTTTCCTTTCGAAGCATACCTTCTGTTCTGTTGAATTTCGTGCAAATAACAGATTCAATGTAGTTAGGTACCTATTGTAGTGTTAGGTATCTTTAATATTTATTCAACTGTAGGTACATCATGTGGACTTTATATTGGGTTTTACATTCCTTATTGAGTATGGTTTATTTATTAGCTTGTTTTCTTAATTTCTGAATTAATTTTGTATGCTAAATGATACGTGTTGAATATGCAGTTTGTTACTAATCCGAACTTTGGTCTTATTGTAATGATTGTTATACATATTATTATGGGCATATCTTCACACATATTATTCTCAAAGAGGCAGGCCTCAATAATGAGATCCACATTCCACTTATAATATTTTTAGTTACAAAGTGACATGAAAACAATGTTACCGTCTCTCAGGCACTTTACCAGTTATTATTTCTTTCTCTCACTCTCAATACATATAAATAAAATAAGATCAATAGAACCAACAATAAAAGACCTGCCAATTTCGATTTATGGGCAAATTTCTAAAAATATTATATTACCTTATAAACAGCAATCACGAGCGACACACTGACCTCCAAACGTTTAGCGATGATTCACAATTACGTATAGAATTATTTCTTAACATTAAAACAAAATCTCGTGGACCTAATTTCCATCACAGGAGAGTTTAATATACTGAGTCTGAGGCTAAGAACAATTCTACAAAATATTTTGGATATTTTTTTATTATGTAGCCGTTTATAGGGCTCCTCAGACCGACCCTTTTGAGGAACAATAATTAATAACGTGCAACAAGATGAATATGTTGAGAGCTATTTATATGGCAAACAAAATGTCCACGGAATGTCCCCCTGGCCTGACAGATGATGTTAGGGGCAATTAATCTTGACCAAATATGCGGGCGAATTGTGGGTTTCGCCTTCGTGCCCTAATGACGACGTTACTGCGATCTTCCAACGCCTTACGCTCCGTTTCACTCCACAGTAACATTTCAAATAAATACGCCGCCGTTTGTGTATATGACATTTGCAAATACACAAACGTTATTTAGTTCATCATTAATATATCAACCAAGTTTACTCGTTATTCGCTTTCAATTATCACAATGTTCTAAACATAACTGATGATTCACAAACTACCTAATTGTATTAGTATAGGACCATTCATTACAGTAATTGCTAGATTCGTATTTCAATTAAATATTTTCGAATACATAATTTTCAGCCAGCCACAGCCAGTCATTGCAATATGACCGCAAAATGAGCACAATACACCGTTGTTTACTTTTAGAACATTTAATATTGTATCGATGGACCCCTGTCATTGTCAGTGTATCGTCCTCTGATTCATAATAATCCAATATTTCAGAAGTGTGATCCGCACAATATAGAGTTTCATGTTGACTACGAGACGGGAGCATTATTATGCGGGTTCCCGAACGGGCCGTGACGAGGTGTGGTGAACGAGCAAAGTTATAATAAGTTGGACCTATCCCTTCATCTCCACCGTAAGAGCATTGTCTTTTGAACTGATATAATAGCGCAGTCTCTTATCTCAAACTATACACGTTATATTTGAAACGGGATTATAAAAATGTTATTACTTGTCTATGTATACGTCTGTTTGTAATAGGAACGAGGCCTAGATAGTCAGATAAATTTATGTACGTCACTTATACATATATTGTTACATAATATAATATAGCGAATATATGGGACTTTAGTATTGATTGTTGTATCATCGTTGATTTCTTATTCTGTTAAACCGCGTACCGTTGATTTCCTATCAATAAAAATAAATAAACTCGTAAATGGGCTACATTTGCATTAATATATATTTCAAGGCATAAACTTTTTGTAATAAATACAGAAACCCTCACAAAGAGCTTCTGTCAATCGGCGACCCTAATTGGTAAATAGGTACTTTGACTCGGTTATATTTCTTGAAAAGGTCCCAGGGTTAACTAATAATTGTTTTCGGTCATTACGTGTTCCGCTACGGACGGTATCCCATCCGGATCGTTTACGCTCATTGTCCGTAATGAGATTAATGCACTGTACTATCTAAGTGGGGCACCTACCCTAACAGTTTATGGCGTACAATTTACACATGGTCACATTTACGTCAAATGCAGTGTGGACTATACGCAGAATAGTAAATTCCTATAATAAATATCAACATAAAAATGTCGTGATATTTATTTATTTGAATATTTGATTCTGTTCGTGCGACATCAATAATAGTTTAACCATTTTATTGGAGTTTTTATTATATTCGTAGAACTGAAAATGGTTTTTACTTTTTGTATAAATATCTTCACGGCCATTATCCCTGAATACATAGGCTGCGGTTTCAGGGCTGTTGTGGCTTATGTATTTTATTTATGTATGTCTAACTTAAGCTTATTATAAGTTTAATTAAAATTTTCAACCCTTTTTAATTAATGACTCCCCTGTACCTTAATTTTAGGGTTCAGTGCAGAAAAAAAAAGCACTAATGGATTTACTGAGGTGTGTGTTTGTTTGTATGTCACAGGTGTTTTTCTCAATAACTACAAATGTTATGGACTTCTTATTTACAATGCGGTTGAAATAAAGCTCCGACGCATCATGAGTAAATGGGGTTTGAGATGGGACTTCGAAATCTGGAAGCGCAGTTACTACGGCCAGTAAGAGTTCTATTAAAAGTTTTTACTTATTACCATAAATGTTCAAAATCCCTGATTCACGAAGTTTGCCAGCCCAAATCTCTGAAATAACTTAGACTGATCCTTAATAAAAATTTAGTAATCAAATTATTTCATATTTCAAAATGATGTTGCTTTATTGTACCTATAGGTACATACTAAAATCTAAATGTTAGTAGGTATTTGACATAATAGCAGAAACACTTTTTTTTAAGTAGGTACCTGTTGAGATATAGTTAGATTTAGAGTTTTTGTTGTGAGAAGTTATGTTTATTCTACTGAAAATGGCCATGAAATCATTTACTATTATGTGTATAATGTATCGGTACCTCCAAAGAAGAAAGGAAAAACATGGAAGTTAAATGAGACCCAAAAGTCTACCTCATTTCTTTTAGTTTCAATTTACCATTTGCCCTAACAATTTTACCTCGGGTGTAGAAATGAAGCACGTCCCGACAGTGAGCAGTTTGAATTAACCTTTCGAGTAGCCTTGTAGATTCGTGGCCCGGTTACGAGCGGGTCATCTGCTAGTTAATATTCAAAGGGTCGCACAATCACTGATTCCGTACGCGTCTGTGTTCCACTGAGCGCTCCGAAACTCTATGCGAGCTCCCGAAAATCTCACATTTTAGCCGACAAAAAGACTGTTTGTCTGTGTTAAAGGTAGCTGCGTAATTTACCCAGATGAAAGAAAAATTAAAAAAAGAACACCCGAATTTTGCAATTTTCAACCGAAGATACACAAGAATACGTACCTTCACAAAATTTCATTACATTTCAGACATGTGTTTGGACAATGGGTATAGCCAACGGTATAGCTGAATGAATATTCACATAAACTGGGATCCCTCGATTACGTTTCGTTCGTTTACGGAATAAAAATACTGACATTTTTACAAAATCTTGTGCTACATTTATTTAATTTTTTTCTCTAGAATCTGGATACAAAAGGTGAACAAAAATACACTCCATAGGTTCACTTGCTGATGAGTTTAGAACACGTCACATTAGGCTGTTGTTTTTTTTTTTCAATATGATATTATTATACATTCATACCTTTTGAAAGGATTACACGATAAGAGGTAGAGGAGACAGCGACAGAATAATCTACAACATCTTTTACGTGAATGCGTGTTTAACCAGTATTGTGCAGGGCCTCGATTCTGTAAGGGAAATGACACTAACTCGAAGATGTTTCGTCGCGGCCTCCTTGCTCTGTCTCTTTCGCTAACTACGCTAATACCACTAATCACGTGAGAGATACGCTTGCTGAGGCCTCTGTGAAGCGGCTCGCCGACGAAGTTTGTATTAGTTGAATATGGGGCTGATCACATTTACCTACAAGGAAAATGTTATCATGTTCTATCCTACTAATATTAAAAATGCAAATGTTTGTGAGCATGGTTCTATGGATGTGTTGATTTTTGTTACTTTCACGCAAATAGTACTCAACTGTACCTCTACCATGAGTTGCTATCGAAACTTACTTTAGTCACTAGCGAGTAAACTACTATCGATACAGTATTTCTCGATAGCAACTGTCAAATTTATGACTCATGGTACCGAATTTCTATAGCAAAGGCTAAAAAACGTTACTCGCTAGTGTCTACATTTCGATAGGTTTTTTACCTATCGACTCGTACAACTATCGTACACTCGATTTTAGTTCTTTATGTGACCGCTAGTGGCGCTGTACACATTTGTCATCGAAATGTTTTACGCCGTCGCTATCGAGTACGTACGTTAAAAACTCATGGTAAAGGCACTGAACGAATTTGGATGAAACTTGGCACATAGATAAAGCATGCCTTATAATAACATATAGGCTATTTTTATCCCGGGAAAATGTAACGTTCCTCGGGAACGCAAGTGAAACCCCGGGGACAGCTAGTTCAGAATACGCCAGTCCACAGATCTATTACATCGTAGCAACGGTTCATTGTTGTCTGAAATGGATTCAACATTCATTGCTTAACTTTCTGATCAAATTAATTCAAAATTTAAAGGATGGTTTATCCAATATCGTGGTTGAATGGTTTTGTTTCAACGGTCATGCAAAGAAGTGTTTCAATATCAGCCTTTATTTAAATAACGGCAAGGTCATATTTACCAAAGCGGCCGACTGATGTGAAGTTTCTTCTCACATCAACGAATTCAAAGATCTCGAAAGATAAATATAATTGATTTTCAAGATAACATTTAAAGAAAATATCAAAAATTCTTTAAAGCTCTGTTATTTCAATTTGAATTTTAGTCTAGTACTGGAAAGAAAATATCTTAATCGAAAATGTTATATTTAAAGTAATAGACTTACATTTTTGACAGCGAGCATTCAACATTTACAATATTTAAGACCAAGAATACTATTCTTGGTCCAAGTACTGTGAAAAATTACCGCTTATTGAGTTTCAGAAGTTGGAAGTGATCACCATATACGAAGTAGTGATTACATATTTATGTTTAGCTATCCGACTGGATTAATATGTTACTCTCTCGGATTCAATGTGGAACCGTATTTCATAATAGATCGATGGTTCAGCGCGCAAGCAGGGTGGGACAACACTCGTAGTAACGTCAATGTACTGCAAATTTGACTGCAACGACGATTCCTAGAGCATTACACAATTACCCTGCAGGTCTTCCTTATAAAGTGTTAAGTGCTTCAATTATACAATCCATGGTTGGTTTTCAGTTATTCGGTGTTGAAGGCAGTTAGGAAGGTCAATAATTACAGTTCTTAACACTGTAATAAGAAAATAATTAAAAAGAAACTACCATGTGCCTGTCAGACCACACACATCGTAGAGGGTTCCGTGCCATAACCATGGTAGCAATTTATTGTTATGTTCATTTTATCTACGACAAAAATTGAATATCATAATATTTTACAGTCATATACATAGTTATAACTTGCGATGGTTGTACTCGAACTGAGAATAATGGATATCAAAACTTAATAATGTTTCTTGTTCAAACAAGTTTTGTTGAATTCAATATTCCAGACACCATTTTTACGACTTTATTTTACTATGACTATTGAATTGAGTAAAAAAAATACTTTATATTATAATATATTTTATCTCATTTTAAAAGCCCAAAATACAATACGCATAATTGGTACCCACTTATGTACCAAACATATAATTTCTGTAGTTGTTACAATAAACGTATTTTTTTGTTACAGACATTACTGATGAGCGCTAAAGCAGTGGACGGTAATTGGTCTCGCACACGGATGCCGTGAGCTCTGGCACCAGGAGCGCACGACGTCGCCGTGATGAGCACAACCCGCCATAATGCGTCTGCGGCCATTATAAACCGGGAACAGACGCGTTTGTCGGCTCGAGATGGCCGTCAATCGCGGTGTACGCGCACTCAGCCTCCCCGAGCACGCGCACTCCCGTACTCCACCGCAGCACTATGAAATGTGGAAACACGGCAAGTGGCGACAAAAAACGTCACCACCAAGGACAAACGCAGCCGTTAGGGTTCCCAGATAGAAACTTTGTATAGTGAAACCCCTAGAGGCCTAAGTGTTACTGTTCTGTGTAAATATAGTGGGGTGTAGATGTTAAGGATGGCGGGCGAGGGTCGGGGTGCGCGTGCGCCGCTGCTCGAGTGCGGGGGCGAGTTCGCGCACACGCACAAGACGTCGGCACCGCGGTGCTGCTTCTGGCTCGCGAGCCATGTAAACGTGAGGAAATGCGTCGCTGGCGTCATGCTGCTATCCGTCCTCACCATATTCTTCTATACATATTATGTCACAGTACCTCTCACAAGGTCAGTATTTAATTAAATATATTTTATATTCTTACAAAGAAATAAGTCTGAAAGGTTAGGAAAATGGAACGCTAATACGCCTGCTACAACATTACAAAGCTATTTGATGTTATAACATATACTACATTATAATTATAAATTAAACTTGCGCTGAAATATGTCATAAATAAATTAATTTGGTACCTACTCTAGGTGGATGAAAATATGCGTCATTCACATAAAATCCAATTTACTTGCTATCGGCAGCAAACACATCGCTGATACGAATTAATAATATGAAATTATCGCATTCGGACAACTGCTCGTACCGATATACCATACTGTAATTTATTGGGATTAGTCTGCGGATGGTTTTATTTCCACATTTTATAGCGAAACTCATTATTAATGTGTATAAGTCCCAGATGATTTGCGACACTAATTTAAAACCGATTTAAGTTATACGAATTACTCGATATCTACGTGAAGTATGTTAGGATAAGACATCAGCAGCAACAACCGATCGATACTGGCTTCGGCGATGGTCTAGCTAGTATCTTTTTCTTCCGGCTTATTGAAAGAACATGTTCTTTGTACTAAAAGAGAACAATTATCTTTTCCTTTATTTGGGCTCTCAAATCATTTTTTGAAAGACAGGGTTATAATTTGTATGTGTTACCTACATAGATCCATATCTTTTCGTTTGTTCTGTATGCAGTATTTTCTTGTTTTATGCAGCAATGTTTTATTTTTTAATCATGTTCCTCGTATTATTAATTCCTTAAATCATAGAAATTACAACAACTCGAAGTATAGCTGTCTCTTAGTGTGTACGGGCTTGAGATTGAGGTCAAACATAGGCATAGGTATTTAAAAAAATACCAAAAAATTTAACTTAACATTTTTTTTAAAGGATAAAAATATATATCTTATTATATAGATATACTTATATAGACGACGAGTTTTCACCTCTCCATTACTAAGGTATATGCCTAAAGTAATTTTTCGGTCAATCTTAAATTCATATTTGTTTGTGCCCCAAATCTTTCGAACACACCTTACATATTTTAACAAGTATGTTTCCGGCGCCATGTGAACCAGACACCGTTGTTTGAAGAAGTTATTCAACTTTTGTATCCACGCGTATGTCAGATACGACAAAATGTTTGCATAAACTCATTCTATCTTGGTCTTTTGTGAAGATACACACCCGAACAGAAAACTCTCATTTCTTGGTCGGTATTTTGCACGTCTAAAGCAAACTCTATGTAGATATATGATTCACAATAAATGTGTCCGTAGGTAGGTACTATGATTCTTAAATAGGATTCTTTTTGCATAATATTGACAGTTAATACCAACAGGAAATTGCTTCGGAAGTATTAAAGGCGTTTAACTTTGTACCAAGCGTCCTTGTCGCCCTTTGTTTGGCAGCTTTTCACGGCTAAATTAGGACAAGGAGCCAAATATTTCAAAGTAATTTATAACGTGATTTTATGTAATTAGGGCGGATGTCGTGTAGCTGGGACTATATTATTTTATTTTATCGGCTTAAATTTTCACCACACCGAGATGAGCGGCAGGGGCGGTAAGTTTTGCCGACTCAGTTGAATTTATAGCAAAACTTGTGTTCTGGCTAATTAATGGAAGCTGCTCGGCTAACGCGTTGGGTACCCGCTGATTTAAACGCGTATTGTTTTATTACTGTTTATTAACTATGAACGCATTATTAGATAACGCTTCCGTTGAGCCATTGACATGCCTATTTAAGTAGTGGTCTGATAACCTGATTAAGGCGCTATACGGTTTCGGTTTCTACCCAGGATAAACATTTGTTTGCATTTATTTATTTTATTTAGAAAACCAACAACTATTTTACAGAACATGTTTACAATCAAAAATACAACTTATCTTAAGCTAATTATAGGTTTTCCTAGATTAAACTTGAACTTGAACATGTCTGTATTTTCTGTGTTTATCTAGATGCATTTAAAAAGTTGTGTATTTAGATTGTAGTGATCCTACCTCAGTTTTTATTCAGGCGTGGCTTTCATTAAGGCAAAGGAGCCACAAGTCTTAGCCACGGCTCACAGGATCGCCGCCTACGGATAAAATATTTTCACAAATTCCTGGCGTTATTTACTTTACGCTATTGAGATAAACCTTAATGGCGCTTTGATGTGGCTCTCACTTGGGTGGTACGCAGCTTTCACTTTGGCGGTCTTTGATTGATTTTCATCATAATATCGTTATGAAGGTTACTTAGGCAATGGTTGACTTGCAAAAAACTTCCAAGTGCTTCACAGATTTGTACGAGCGAACGAAACCTATTTTTCTTTAGTTTGTGAGTTCGAACTTAACTATTATTCAGCCCAAATCGACCCATGGTGCATGACTTCTTATCACATTTTTTCTGGTTCAGCGCCAGTTTCATTCGGGGCCTTCTCATAGCATAAAATTGTCTGACCTCTATGGTCAGACAATTTGGCCGGTGGTCTGTCGAGCAGTCGTCTAGAATCTCTTTGCTACTTTCAGACACTGCCTTGGTCTAACTGCCTTCTATCCCCCATGCCAGATTCCCCACCCTCCTTCACTCAACCTCGTGACCTACTTACCTAAGTCTCCTATTTACTACCTATTTAGTTCGTCGTCAAATTTCTAAGTCTGGTATGCGATACAGGAGGTTTCTTCAAGCGTTAGAATATGGAACAAACAAGACTACAAGCAATCATTACCATAATAAGCATTTTCCTGATAACGTGTACGATCATACCCTTTAAACAACATTACAACTGCCACAAATAAGTAACAACTTTTTCAAGAACCTATGTGAAATTCCCTGTAGCCATGGAACATGCTTATACTATGAGTGCGATGAGCCAAAATAACCGAAGAACGGGAGGCGCAGAGGGATAGTAGGTACAGTTAAACGTTGCACACTGATAATAATAAAAACCACTAACTGGTCAAAATAATTTGATAAACATTTTGTCGACAGTTTGGTTTGGCGCGACCGTGTCCCGCGACCGCTTTCCCAATGCTCGTTGTTGGCATCGCAGCAGCAGGCGGCGCGGGACCACCGCTCGGACGCGCGGCTCCGGATCGACGCCAAAGTACTCGTGATTGTCGAGTCGGCCTACTCGCGACTCGGCCGCGATATCGCCGAGCTGCTTGTCGCCAACCGTATACGGTGAGTTCACTACATCTTTTCTATTGCATGTACTTCATAAGGTCACGAACTTGCGGCATAGGAAACTGCAAAGTTATTTATTATTCTTCAATTACACCACAATATCTATTCTTATTATGCACTCAATTGTGTACCCAAACCTCGTCCTGATTGATTTGATTATTTAGAAGGATAGGTTCCTAATAATATAAAATTTTTGTGGTTTGAACAACGCAAGATGCAATATGCACTTGCAGTTGCTGTTGTCGTCTGTATTCTCGATTGAAGTACCTGATGCTTTGATCGAAGCCATACTAGACTGACGTTTGATTTGAATTTAAATTGGGTATAGTACCTAAGCGAAACCACAGAGAATCAGTCTTAACAAATCACACTGAAATAAAATAGTCGATATGTCGACTTCACATGAACCAACGGAAAGTATCAACAGGCAATTTTTGTACTGGTACCTTCTTTAAACTCTGTAATATGTAAATATTTACCGTTCTGGCTGGGATGATGCCTATCAAAGGGTTATGTTTATTTTTCCGTATCGATAGCGCGAGGCGATTGGTTTTGGCTGTTGAAAGCTAAAGCGATCTACGTGGTGTTCGGTATAATGATTTATTTAATATACACACCCGTGTCATAACAATTAAAACGGAGATTTTGCAATGTAACTGATTATTTAACGTTAAAACAAACACCGCCTGGGATACAGATTATATTTGAGGAAACACTAGCCGTGAATCCGTATATTCGAAATAGCTCCGAGAACAGCGTGTACCATCTGTGAACATAAGTTTCCAAGAATTTATCTAACTACACAACTGACATTCTAACCTTTCGTGATAAACAATGTACAAATTAATGCAGAGTAGATACATCATTATCTTATTAGAACGTACTCATCATTAATATTGGATTAATTTATATACCTAATGTAAAATATCAATGAGATCAGCTCTAAAACTAGCAACTATTGGAATATTGTATACGTTTAACATTAAGTTGATAGACAGGGTGCTTAGGACGAAAGGCCCGTTTATGCGGGCCCGCGGGCCCAAAGCCTTATAATATTTTTTTATATTTATTTGAAGGTGGCGCTATAGGCCACTTGAAAAAAATGCAATATAGATAGACATATATTTATGAATTAGCCCCTGAAATAAGGTAACCGTTTTTGATACTAAGATTTTTTTTTTTTTGTGAAATTACGTTAAATCAGAGTGGGCTGGTTTTCAGTGAAATATCTTAAAGGGAAGACGTCTTTCAAACGAAATAATTTCTAATTCATATTTCTTAAAACATACTTTATATGGTAATTTTGACCCCTTAATATGTTCTTTAGTTTGTAGGTATACGCATTTTAGCTGTTACTCCATGTGTAGGTCAAAAAGGCTTTTGTTTTTGACATCTCCTTACTGTCTGAGGCACGCAGATCTTAAAGTGCTGGTAATAGGAACATGAAATTTGGAGGTCGTCCTTTGTAGAGTGATTTTTTTTTTCTAATATGTAAGGAAATTAGAAAATAAGAAAATATAAGGAATTTAATAGCGGAGTGTGTGAAGTTAATGTTATATGTATGAAAATCCGAAATAACGTTTATTAAAGAAGAACTTTCATAGATAATAAGGGTTGGCGACAAATGCTGTAATTTTATGTTTTACAAGCTTTCCCCCGCGGTTTCACCCGCATTCCCGAGGGATGTAACATTTTCCCAACACAAAAAGTATCCTATGTGTTATTCCAGGACATTTTCTATATATGTGCCAAGTTTCACCCAAATTCGATCGGTAGTTTTTGGGTGAAAGTAACAAACGTACATACAAATTTTCGCGTTTATAATATTAGTTGGATCATACCATAAAAATAATTAATTGTAGTTAATTGTTACATAACAAAAAGCCTATCTCTATATTTCAACTTATGTTATAACAATCGCGCCGTCTGCCGTTTTCCCCTAGTTGCGTCATACGAGACTTTTTTCCCGTTCGGGCTCAAAAATCGGTTTCCTCTCGAAGCTGACTGAACTACGCCATGCTTGTTTCTGAAATGTTTGACGGGTTAGGAATTAGTTTTACTCCATGATGTTTTTTGTTTGTCCTTTCTTCAAGTCCCGTATTTTCTGTTCTAACGTGGATATATATAGAAACATAAGATTATTTTGTATTAAATATTGATATATCAAATATTTTGAACTTCTCTTAAAATTATTAAACAATGCCATTATTTTTGTCTGTATGTTTGCGCGCTTTGTTCTTTTTAACCAAGCCATGGATTTTGATATTGTTTTCATTATAATTTTGAGAATTCCTTCAGAAAATTTGTTATCTCAGGTAAAGTCGGGTCACTAGTAAATTATTACTAATATCTTACTGAAATGCTTCTTAGACACTTTTTAATTCTATTATGTATCTAAATATTCTAATTTTAAGACTGGCAATTACGAATTGGTTTATAAGTCGTATACTTATTAGTTACAGTAATAAATACTAAGAAAAGCTAGACTGATATCGGATTATCCGATGCCACAGACAAACAAAGACTTGAAACATATAAAACCCCTCTTCTCGTGTCGGGGGTTAATAAAATATTCATAAAGTGAAAAGTTGGAGCAAAGTAATTGAATTTAATTTGCCAATTAGCGTACGCGGTCCCTTAGCGGGCGTAGGCGCCCTCAGATCGGCCTCCTTTTATGACTTGTTTATACGATGGAAAGTATTCTTGTCAATAGACTGTAAACTCCATTGTTAGGAAGAAACTCTGTTCTTCCATTGAAAATAAAAATTACTTTTCTTGTGATTTTTTTTCCTCGGCAAAGTTCTGCGATTTTTCACGATTGTAGGTAGACCGAAGAAAACGTTTGACAGTATTGTTTGAGATTCTTTGAGATGATTTTTGAGCTTGTTAGTTGTTATAATAATTAGATTTTAAATATTGTGGGTACTATAAAATTATTTTTAACTAAAACCCTTTCAATCTTTAGGTAATAAACCAGTCTGTTCAAATAATAAGTAAAAGCACCCCCGCTGTATAACATTGTTTATTACGAGTGCCATTGACCCAAATGGTTCTGTTGCTTATTTAATTAATATAACCTCGCAGTGCATTGCGGTGTAATTAGCAGATAATTTGAAAACAAACTCCAAGTTCTGTACGTACGGAACAGTAATGTAAACTTAATTAAATATAAAGCAAGGTGTAAGGTGACAGCTGAGTCGCAAATGTGGCGGGCGAGGCGCGGCTTTGCGAGGCGCGAGTCATCCAAGGCGAGTCGTTGCGGCTACAGTTAGTTAGTAGTGCCATTAGAGGCAAGCCCGCGGCATCCCGCCCCCTATCTCACCGCCTCGTTCTCCATTAATGCTCGTTTGTGTCAAAACGACTTAATTACTTTACATTAAGTCGTTTTGACACTATTTCCTTTAATCCTACCCAAATCTTGCAGCCTCCGTATGCTATTCGCAACTACTATAGATTGTTGCTTGGATAGTATTCTTCTACGAGACCGCACTAGCGATGCAAATTTTCAAAGTACCTAATAAGTAAGGAAGTTGACAATCGACAGTATTAAGTTAGTAGGTTTCTAGAATAGGTATGTACTTTCATTATAACAATCACCTAAGCCCTCATAATAGCCCGGATAGTTTCTTCATATATCCCCTACATAGTAAGTTTTGAAGTTTGATTGTTCACGTCCACTTGACCCTTCAGAGATGTAAACTTTGGCACTGTTTATTACTCGGCCCCTCGTAAACTTCCCTTTATAGTGCACCAAAGAGCAAATCGCTTTTTTAATAGAGCGTTAATGGACTCTATAATCCAATAGGCACCCGTCGGATCAACCCTCTGGTCCCTTTAGGCTATCATTGCAGTTTATTGATATCGTTCACAATAGCTATCTCTTTTTCCCTCTAAAAGGAAGTAAATCAGTAGACAAAATAAGTCACGGTAATCAACATTAAATTGGCGTATTTTAAAAACTTTATACGTAACTTTGGGAAGGCAGCCCCAAAGAACCCCCATGAAAGTAAGAGTACCGACCGTAGAGAAATAGAATCTATATTGCCTAATTTAAAAGTAGTTAAAGAAAAGTAGATAGATATCTTTTTTTATTTCCGTTTTATACGACTGTTACAGTTTTGTAGGAAGATGAAATTATTTGTTCTGTTCTATATCAGTATTCAAAATTTTCTGTTCATCGATATTAATTTGTCTTATCGTTAGATAATAAAGTTTCTCAGTAAATATTCTATTTATTTTTATTGGATCTCATAACTAATAAATGTCTGCTTTCATTCCGTCGCTTCATGTTTCAATTTTGTTTGTAACAAGCACTAGTGTTCTACTAAGCAAAGTCCACGTCATCTTTACTTCAACAACACACGCCCTAAAGTTTAATGTAATTAGTTGTGTCAACTTGTATCAGGTACAACGGTCGACTTTAAAGTTTGTTAATTGCCTGCATCTAAGCCTAAGCTGGCGTACCTAACCTAAAATTTGTTAGTTTAATAATTTTTTTTTTGAATAAAATTAGCCACAACATAGTTACGCTGGCCTCTTTACGATAACTGTTGTTCCAAGGGGCGGTGGCAGGTCGCAAAGGTCGTGACATTGCTCCCTTTTATTGAACTCACTTGCGCTCCCTTATCGCGAATTAGCCCTTGTCGCATTCGGTTCACGGACAAAAGTAGGCCGTTTCGCGTGCTCTAATTTAAACCGAGGCGTTCTCTCGTTTTAACAGCAGGACACTAATTAAGGTAATTAGAGCAAGTTGAATAGTGACACGGTGCAGGCGCCTACATTGCCCGTCTAGTTCTCGTTTTCGTTGTGCTGACCTACCACAATATAAGTAAAAGTGTATTTGTATCATTGTATGGGGTGAATGGTCCATTTACTTGTTTAATATACGAGCAACTACGCAAAGTTGCCAACGAGTGCCCCGTACATTAGAGCAGTGAGACGAACCAGTACGAGTAGGTAAATGCTATTTGCAAGTTGCCATTCGCCCTAGACTCAGACTGTAGTGCTCTCGGTCTGCCAAATTGAAACGGGCCTCACTGGAGCAAAATGAACGGTAGCCTCTCGATACTTTCATATAACTTGCTACTCTTTTTCACCTTACAGTCGGTGCATTCTACTATATCCGGTTCCGAGTGACCTGTATTGGACTCAAAGACCTGTCAGATTTTACCAATAACGCTTAAGTGGATGCTTTTGATTGAAAATTGGAAAGTATCCTAAAAGCGAATGTTTGGACAGTTCAATTTTCAATATTGCCAATCAACTTCGACCGCTTGTTCGGTGTTTGACAAGGAGGGGCAATGGCTGGTTTCTATTTAAATTGTACAATTTTATGACAAGGGTCGACCTTCATTGCCTTGATTAGTATCTATCCGAGTTTATTACTTCGAATTCCAAATATTGACGCTTCAATGGTATTATAATGAAGGCTGATTCTGAAATGATTTCAAATCGATTGAGGAACATTTTGGATAAATGTTATTTTAATTTGATGAATAATATTGTCGAAAACAAAGTGTAAACAAACAAAAACTTCTGTCATGGAGTAATAAGTAGATGGCTGTGAGAATCGGAGCTGGGATAAAGAGTCGCATCTATAGTATATGACACGGTATACCTGTTGTAGACATTGTACGTTCCAGAGTAGCGCAGGCAAGCTCTTTGCCTTCTCGGTATTGATCTCATATAAAAGCCTGTCTAGCTTATCTTTTGGAGGGGAGATTTTATAATTATTTTCTTTCCAGTTTTTAAGAAATAAAGGTACGATACCAATTCTTGTTTCAATGTATTAAATACAGCGACTTGAAACATATAATTATATTTATTTTGTATTGTAGTTGAAATTATATTGATATTTTGGCATACCTAATTATTTATTTATTGAATGTTAAGTAATACTATGTGTTCTGTTTTTAAATGTTAATTACATATAACACAAATTATAACATTACACAAACATGAAATTACTGCTGATAAATTTACCTTTATAATTAATGGCGTAGTTTTCCTGCAGTTGATTTTTATTTTTTAACGTACTATAGAATTTACGTGACCATGCTATTACACCTCTAGTCATATAACCATGACTACAATACTACACTACTATATATATTTAACTCTAACCTTGCAATGGATAATAATTATGTTTCATCTTCATATTCAAACTTGGTACGTCCACAGCAGAATATCTCGCCCACATATTTCAATAGCGTAATAACAGTCATAATCCGCATGCATCGCAACACCGACTACCGGATCTAGCCGGTATTATTATTATAATAGTTATAAATATATACAAATACTGGCTATCCCGCGCGGTTTCATCCGTTTGGCGCTATCATACATAGCCTATAACCGACTATGAAAAATTCTGTTTCGAATGGTAGCAGTCCCATCCCGGTACAGTAGTTTGGAGGTGATGGTGCGTCAAAGGAAACATATTTTGCTTACTTATATATAGATAGATATATTAAAATGCAATACTATAATATGTATGTTAAAATATGTATTATATATTAAAGTATTATCATATAGTATCTAGATGATCATGTTATTTTTGTTGATGATGGTCTTCATTATGCAAATAATAAAACAATCCCACTATTATTATTAAATGTTTGGATGTTTGTGACTCAATCCCGGTTTTAACGTGTGATAGGATTTGGGTGAACTTTACCACACATTTCATGTGACCTACAGAAATTCGGTACAAACAACTGTTGCTAGTTAAAAATAAAAATGTTTTCTTATGCAGGTACAAAGTGGAAGTCGCGGGTAAGAGTTTGCCAGTACTTACCACTTTGGACAAGGGGCGATACGGCGTTATCGTGTTCGAGTCGCTTTCGAAATACGCGAATATGGACAAGTGGAATCGCGAACTCCTCGACAAATACTGTCGGGAATATTCGGTGGGTGTCGTTGGATTCGCGACACCCGGCGAGGAGACACTAGTCGGTGCCCAGTTGAAAGGATTTCCACTTTTTATGCACACCAATCTGAGGCTAAAGGTATGTCATGTTTTGTTTTATTTTCTTTATTTTCGAACCTAACACATTATTATCATAGTCTAACAAATATTCTTTGTCTGACATTCACTATTACAACATACATAAACATTTCATACTAAGATTATATTAGCCACTCGTAGATTCTTCCCCGAATTTTACAGTTTTTGTGTGTGTTTATTAGTTTTAACGCTTAAATTATAAAACCACAGATGTTTCAATTAACACGCGCTACTGATTTATTGGGCCAAAATACGTAATACTTTATAAACCATGCAATCAACAAAAATAGAAGAATGTTTTTTTAAATGCATCCAGATATATCTCGCGTTTTGTATATTTTATTTGCGGTATTTTAAATCACTATTTCGCCGAAACATAAATGATTTAGTTGTAGTCACATTTGTATCTCATAGTGTCAAGTTAAATAGATAACACCCTGTTTATGTTGCAACTATTACTCCATGAGCAAACAAGTACAGTCAACATTGGTAAATTGTTATTGTATATCGAAAACCACATTCCTTCGCAATGTCAGTGCAATATTGTTAGCAAGGTGTTCTGATTAGTTAGACCTCATTCTCGAATATGGGTGGTGTTTGTCTATTCTTGGAATCTGGTCAATGTTTTCACCTTATTTAGGGTATATAGTAACCTACGGTGACATAAGGACGCTTATTTCTCTATACTCGTCTATCGTGATCGATAACATTAAAGTAATCACCATCTTAAAAGATCGTTTTAATAAGTGTCATTGAAAAACTAACTTTATTCTATTAGAAATAAAGTGCATCTTTTCGTTGTTTTCGTTAATTCGTTAATTTTATAGTGATGTAAATGCACCTTATTATAAAGCAGTAAGATTAATTTTACTATAACGTTCTTGGCTGTCAAAGTGGCCCTTATAGATTGTGACGACTTAAAGCTTCTAGGAAAGCTGTTTGATTAAGATTCTTTATGAGTCTTTGTTTTTTTAACTACTATCCTCTCTGATTTCTCGATTATGTACGCCTTTTGTTTTTATTGCTCGCCAGTTGGCTTGTTGGTAAGAGACTTTGGCTGCCACGCCACAGGTCGCAGGTTCGATTCCTACTTACAAAAAAATCTGTACATGAACATTTCTGTGTAACTTTGGGTGTGAAAACAGATAGTATGTAATATCCCCATAGCATACAAGCTCTACTTAGTTAGGTATCAAATGGCCGTATTTAAAATAATGTCCCAGGGTATTTTTTTATTTGTGAGAAAAATTACATAATATATGATGGTACTCAGGATGCAACACTAAACTCAGCGTCACCAGTGTTGCGACTGGCGCGTGCTGGGGAAACAGCGTGGGGTGCGCTCCCGGGTGACCATTGGACTGTCTTCAGAGCAAACAGTTCCACTTATGAACCAGTTGGCTGGGCGAATAGACAGAACGAATATGGTCCTGATGGTAAGTAATTGATAATTTAATGCGTTATTTTTAAGAATGAAAACAGCATAGACACCGTTTTATGTGAGTACTTCTGAACATATAACACCTTCTGTAACTTAGAAGCGCCGTCTAGCTAGGGTGTTAACTGAATTAATGCTTTGTTTTTTATGAAAGCGGTTTTGTAAATATTCATTTCATTGAATTAATTAAATTACTAACTGAAGCTTTTTATAACCGGTAAGTAAACATATTAAAGTCTCGATACGGTTATAAAAAAATGTTTAATTATTAATGACGCTGACTGTACACGCTCCAGATTACCACATACGGTATGAATTTCCGTGAAATTCAGTCGGGTTGCTGAAATATAGTAGACCACGGTCTTGCCACGACACCGCGCATTCCTTTATGCCGCCGTACAACACATATTCGTTACTTTGTTGTAAAATACGAGTTTAATTAAGCAATTGTAAATATGTATGGCGTATATTAAACACATTTACGAATATGTACGAACCAAATAACGACAAATTAATATCAATCTCTTACTTTCGAATTACTGTCGGAAATTTATCGTCGGTTATTTTTGTACTAAATATAGACAGACTAGCTGTCCCGTGCGGTTTCACCCGCAATCCCGAGGGATGTAACATTTTCCCGGTACAAAAAGTATCCTATGTTACTTCTAATACCTCCAAGAATATGTGTACAAAGTTTCATAATAATCGGTTAAGTTGTTTTCGCGTGAAAACGTAACAAACAAACTTATATTCACATTTATAATATTAGCAGGGATATAATATAGGTTCATAATAAATTGATTAAATATATTATATTGTCATATTTGATTCACGTCAACTTATTAATTTGATCTAAACTAATGGTAGTTTCGAGTTACGTTGATTAATATTAATCACGCCTATTATCATGCCCTAATTAATAGTAGAAATTCCACAACAATTGTTCTTAAACGAGCAATGTCATCTATTTTTCCTTGAATGTCATTATTTATGCCATATGTGTTGTAACTTACTAACTGGTAGTTAAGTGCGCGTGTACTGGTTTGGCCTTTGTGACGTCACAGTGCTAAGAAGTCGTAAAATTTATATGAGCGATAAATCTGCAATAAACAATAAAACTGAATACCTAGATAATTTATGAACAATTAAATTAAATCGATTCAATTATTTACGTCCCATCAATCGATGCATGTTTATGCAATTTTAATCGATCAAAGTGCGCAGTTTATTATGTAATGAAATACTACAATATACGTTCATATTTTGTCAATTTCAACTGTAAGATTAAATGAAAACTTGTATATATTTTTTTAGATAATGGACATTTACTCTAGTTAGTATCTCTTACTATCTCCCTTAGTATCTCTTAGTTAGGGATAACAATTAAATATGCTAATATGTAATTGCTTAATATCAGAGCACAAACAGTACGTTAAACTCTTATTATCTACTGATCAACTCCTCATGTGGAATTAAACTGTTCAAATGCGGTTCATAATAAAAAAAATGGATTCATAACTTCCATAGTTGGATGGTCTAGATTCGTCTAGCGGATTTCCGTTATGTATGACTGTAGTTAAGAGATAAATACAAATTGATAAACTTTTATAAATTTCCTAAAATCCATGCTAATATTATAAATTCGTGAACGCCTCTGTCTGTCTGTTACATTTTCACGGCTGAATCGAAATTGCTAAAATTGACACACACGTAGCCAATATATATGAAGGGACATACGATTTTATCAAATTCAACGCGGGCGAAACAACGGTGTGGAAACTAGTCTTCTATTAAATCCAGTTTGGCTCGGTTCAAGCTAAAATACAAAACATAATATTGAGTTAAAATGGTAAGTGCAACTTTAAACGCATCAATGAACTATTTCCGACCGAAGCATCCTAAATAATGTGTTGTTTACAGAGGACCGTATGCCACTGGCTACAGTGATACAAGACCACGGACGTTTGGACGGCGTCCAACGCGTGCTATTCGGCTCGGGTCTGCAATTTTGGTTGCATAGACTTCTATTCCTCGACGCGCTCAGTTACCTCAGCCACGGACAACTCAGCCTCAGTCTGGAGCGCTGGATACTCGTCGACATAGATGACATCTTTGTAGGCGAGAGAGGTACGACACTATTCAATTAATTAAATGTGAATACCATAAATCAGAAGCCTTTGTTTAAACAAATTAGTATGCAGTTGCGTCTTGAATGCCATTAACGCTGCTAACTTGAATGCGTTCGAGATAATGCGCGATGCGCAACACGGCTTGATTGAAATGTTTAAGTTAATCAACGGGTTGGTGTTAGTTGATATAACTTTATAGACATTGCTACGTTTAGCTTAATTATAGTAACTTAATAGAGGCTATTACCATCGTAGCTTTGCGAGTCCTGACTATTAGGGTACAGGCCTCCCCTCATAACTAAGGATCACAAATCATTGTTCACAGAGTAAGGAGGCTTTCGAACTAAGCTACCCCGGCTACCTATTCTATTAGATTCCATGATTATTGCTGATTGTTGAACAATCAGATTACCTCCTCATTGATAATTCATGCCAGCCTTTTCTCTATATAAGATGCCAAGATACGTCTACACATGCACAATACGTATTATCCTTATCTATTCATATATACTCGTATAGTTCATATTTGTTTTCTTAGCTGTTAATTGCTCCTTAGTATGTTAATATTACAAATTAATAGCGGAAGCCTCACATGGCTATCTACGGAGGCGTCGTTTACCCCACACGCACACACTCCCCTCCCACACACCCTTATCGTTATTTTATCACACTTTTTACTAGGGTTGCCTACTCTCGTGGCCGTAACACGAACTCCACAATAATGTTTAGTGCTTTATTTTTACCAAGAGTGCCCTATACTATACGTTTTAAAGGAGCATAATATGCTCGCCTTTATTTTACTGAAGCCATAATATCGTTCCGTATTAAATAACTTAAGGCATACCAAACATGTTGATATACAAATTTCATTACGTCCGCTCAAAAGGCAGCAAGCTGTTGAACTGAAAACAATTTTGTTACTTAATTGCAAATAATTACAACATTTATGCAAATCAAATTAACATTGTACATATTCGACAGGGTTTTAAGGTTGTTTCCATTCATAGTTCATCATTATTGTACCGGAATAATTGCATTCAAATTGTTTAGCTGAACCTGTTTTTAAGCTACCTACAATATCTTAAATGACATTCTGAGACCAAAACTGGTTTTAAAAAAAATTGTGAATAAAAAACATTCTTCTTACTAAAATCGATCGATTTGCAAGTTTACCATGTTTCCACACAGTTGTAGTACAAGTGAGTTAACTTGTAACTTTATAATCAGGTACTCGTCTCCACGAACAAGATGTGGCAGCATTATTAGCGTCGCAAGCGGCCCTGCAGCGACTAGTGCCGGGTTTTCGGTTCAATCTCGGGTACAGTGCCAAGTATTATCATCACGGCACGGTTCTTGAAAACCGAGGCGACGACGCCTTGTTGAAGAACAGGGAGTATTTTTCATGGTAAGTCAGTAGTGCGGGTATGTTTATGAGCAATTAATGTCGTTATATTTCATGTAATATATAAAAATATGACTTTCTTTTTTTGTCTTCTTTGATGCAAACAGCAAGTTTCATGAAATTTCTAAATGTTTATATTAAACCTGTTATTACACCTTTCTAGGATAAAAAGTACTTTACTTCATGTTTTTCTTCATCATTGGTGTTGTAGTTTAGCCATGAAAACGTTGCACAATGACAATCAGACTCAATATTAGTGAAAAAAAAATTGTAGTTCATACATATCTCTTGTGCTAGGTTCTGTCACATGTGGAATCACCAGCAGCCGCACTTAAACAACAACGTCACCCACCTCGAAGCCGAGATGATGCTTAACAAACAGTTCGCAATAGAGCACGGTATACCGACCAACTCCTCGTACTCGGTGTCCCCTCACCACTCGGGCGTGTACCCGGTGCATGAGCCGCTCTTTGAGGCGTGGAGGAAGGTGTGGGATGTCCGGGTCACCAGCACCGAAGAGTATCCGCATTTGAGACCTGCTCGGTAAGTTATTGTACCTTGTGTAAACGTGGTTAGTAAGTACACCGGTACCTATTTGTTTTACATATTGCGACACTGCTCGATTTTCGTGATTATTTTTCTACTCTATTATAATAGTACTTCTCGGCTGAAATAGATTATTTGTACGTACTGTGACATACTGTGGTTTTTTTTTATCGGAAAATGTTTCTTTGTTAACACCAAGTATAGGTTCGACCGATCAAAATCCATGTATGCATTTTGAAATTCCACCACAGACGAGCATTAAATTGAATGTCAAAAAAACTAATTACTTTAAAGAACTAATGAGAACTAATTTATAACTTCGTTCCAACGAACTTACAAACATAATCGTACCGTTCAAGCTCTGAGGTTTGGCACACTTGAGTCGCGCCCCGCACCCCGGCTTTGGTGATGTGACCGAAAGTGATATGAACACAAAGCCTAATTTAATTCCTAAACTACTCTGTTAATAGCACTAAAACTCTAACAGAATCATCTGAATTTCAACATTCGTTACAATGGAATCACTAACAATGCCAATTTTGAACACGATTAACCTCGTGATTCCTAGTTCTGAATGCAGCATATAAAACTATACGAGCGTGCTTAGTAGTCTTAGTTTATGCCCAGCATCAAAAACTTTATCCCAACTCGAATAAAACCAATATCTAAACCGCCATGAGAATCGTAAAGCATATACTTCACAACTTATATGGATGCAATATACGTAACAAAAGCGAGATACTAACGATCGCAATAAGTGTCCCTGTTACTGGGAAATGTTTGTGGTAATGGTGCGGTGGTTACCAAACTCCTATTGACCGCAAACGTTGCGTTGTGGCGTTGCGAGTATCCCGATAGCCAGCCAACAGACGATGAAATTCCAATAATTATATTACCCACCAATGCCCATATTTGAATATCACTGGACGAGAGAAGAATCGGTGTGGTCCACAAAAGCTTTGTTATTAAAAACTTTTACAATGGAGGTTGATTTATGTAGGGACGTGATAACTAAAACAACTCCACTCACTGGAGACTCATTTTGTTACGTACATTTAGGTAATCTGGTAACTGGAAAATTCGAGCATACTCGCTTACCAGTGCTATTTCTGTCTTTCCTAAAATGGATTAGTTATTCATTTTACTGTTTGCCAGGCTACGTCGCGGTTTCAGACATAGAGGAGTAATGGTTCTACCAAGACAGACTTGTGGTCTCTTCACACATACTTTACTTCTGGAAAGATATCCAGGAGGCAGGCATCGACTCGACCGCTCCATACAGGGCGGAGAACTCTTCCAGACTGTTATCAATAATCCTGTAAGTACATAATTATTTGAATATACCTATGTCTTCATAACATATTTTTTTGTAGTTTTAACACGCAATATTGCTCTTTTAAGTACACCGAACAAGAAAAACAGAGATTAAATAAATCAAATAACAATTAACTTTAAATTTATGCACAATGAGCGGTCTTATCGCTTTAAAGCGATCACTTCCAGACGACTTTTGGATAGAGAGGAATTAAAAGACGTTAACTAACGGTGGTGTATCTAAATGGTAGAAAATTTTGAGAAGACAATTGTAAAAAAAATATAAGTACCATAAAAATCTTATAATATAGTTCTCATACAAATACAATTAAATTAAACACTTGCGCTGTACGCCCGTCAGTACTTATGATTGAAAGCAATTATTTATCAATATCTATGACACAGGCAAATGTAATATTATTTCCACGTTTATTTCAAGTGCTCGCCAATAATGTTTAATGTTTATTATCATACGAATTTTCAATAAAAAGCACTCCGACGTTCAATGTGTCTGTGCACTTGTCATGGTATATTGATGCCATAATACCATCACGCTTCGATGAAATTGATTACAGCTCGCAAAATATGGTTTGTATAAGTACCCATTACAATTCATCGTTTTTATTTAACTCTTATTAAAGATTTTTTTCTCTATCTTTATTTTGTTAACACGCTGTTATTAGCTTGGTATGTAACGGAATCTTTGAACATGATTTTCATGCCTTTCTAATGAACGGATTGATTTGAAACTTTGCATACTTATCAAGGGTCGATGACAATGCAATAATTTGTCCCATTGTCCTTACCAGGATCTTCAGGATTTGCGATTTGAAAAACAAAAAAATACGCTTTTTAAAATTACTCAAAAAAAATATTATAATTAACAAAAAACTAAGAAACACGCTACTACTTTACAATTACTAACACAACAACTAAGTTTTAGTTTGGTTTTAATTAAAGCGTGTTATTTTTATTACCTGCTCGCATTTAAATGTTTACACAATGAAGTAGACTTAGGTGAGCCAGAGCGCTGATATTACGCCAATTAATTACTTAGTGATACGGGAAAAGAGCTTATTCAAACTTTTATCGGTTGTATGTTATGAATGGTTAGTTAAGGTATGGTTCGATATTATAATGAGACGTAATTATAATGATTTTATACTTTATGTTCTTTAATTTTATATTCATTACACGTTATTATCAATAATCGTTTCACTACAATAAAAAACAAATTTAATTGTTTTTGTTGCCAGAAAATTTAAGCTTCCCATCACCCCTTTTGTTTGTCGACTTTATGATATAGTATTAGTATTTATTACTACAGGTTTTTTTAAGTGAAATCTTACTTAGCACGTTGTGATTTGAAAGTCGATGAAACGAACAATTGACAGTAAAAAGGGACAAAACATATAAATCTCTAGGATTTAGCCTGGGAAATGAGATAGGTAGTTTTCTGAAGGTTTCATTTCTACCTCGTGTGAAATGCACACATTAAACTATATTTCTGTTTATCAATAGTAGTATATATAGTAGTATACTGGTTATAATTGTGCAAATTTTGCTTAGTTTGGGATAATATAACTGCGTGTAAAACATATCCCCGAAAATTTATTTATACTCTTCTGGTTTTAGATATTTGATAATTAGAACGGTGGCAACAATAACACTAATTACACATATCTACTAAAACGGATAACAATAAATGAAATCAATAAATTTACAAAAACAAAACCTGTCACTCCAAAACTATCGTCTGCCATCCGTCCGCAAATAGATCACATAAGGTATATCAGTAATATGTTACTTTATTCCAAGATCAACGTGTTCATGACGCACATGTCGAACTATGGCAACGACCGCCTCGCCCTGTACACGTTCGAGTCGGTGGTGAAGTTCCTACGTTGCTGGACGAACGTTCGGCTCGCTTCGGCGCCGCCGCTCGCGCTCGCCGACAAATACTTCCAGCTCCGGCCCGATGAACTCAATCCTTTATGGGGGGTGAGTTAAACATTACGTTCATCTAGGTTCACCTGTGAGTTAAAGTTGGCCATCTGTAACTTGGGAAAGGTAATGCTTATCACAAGGACTTCCTCGGACCTTATGAGCGTTGCTGAAAGATGTTATATTCTCCGCTTTATGTAAGTGTTAATCTAGAAAATATATAGTAGTAGAGTGTAGAGTTCGTTCGGAGAAGTACCATCATACCCATTTCCGCCGTGAAGCAGTAATGTATTTGCTTTACGGTGTTTCGGCTAGAAAGGTAAGGGGGTTGGTAAAATTATGGGCTCATAAGACTTAATATCTTCACATCTCAGGGTCGACAACGCATTAACAATGCCCCAGGTGTTGCACATGTCCATAGGCGGTTGTAAGCACTTACATAAGCTGACCCAAAAAACCACAGACCCATTTTATTTATTGGTATAAATTAGATTCGGCCCCTCAAATTTACCGGCGTTTCTAAAAAGCTAATGTTTAACCAAGATAAAATCTGTAAAGGTCTACCAATGTGCCAAGTTTGATCCAAATCACCAACTAAAACTTTAGCATTTACAATGAAATTTACGATCTAGCCATTATTGTGTCCGTGATATAGGTTTAGGTCTACCCTGGAGTTCCACGCGGCGGGTCGACATGACAGGCCACCGGGCCAGACAAGCAGTGATGAGCGTTAATTAATCTAACTGATTTCTATGTAGATTCACAATAGAAATTCGGCTTCTGTTCCCTAAAATGTCAAACATTAATGTCGGTCCGTCACTTCACAAATTCGTACGTTATATAGTGAAATCAAAGGAAATACGACCAAATAAATTGGTGAATAGGATCATAATTGAATGTCGGCAATGTGTAATGGCCATAGATAAACATGGCAGTATTTATCCGCGATGGAAATAGATCGCGGCTCGTCACGAATAATGCATTGTTATCGATCACCCACGCCACACAACAACATATGAGTGCCGTCCATCCCTAGCCATAATTGAGGACTTTCACTATCATTTCATAACGACAAGTGACTAGTTTGTGTAGCAGTTTTTTCTTTATACCGGTTAACAGGCAGGTGGTGCACCTGATGGGAAGTGGTCACTGCCACCTATGGATATTTGCATCACCAGACGCAATGCCAATGCGTTGTCGACTCTAAGACGTGAAGTTATTAAGTCTCATATAGCTGTAATTAGATATCCAGACTGCTATACCCAGGGGTTGGATTCATAACGAGGACATACATTTCTGTTTTTTCTATGTCTAGATGTTAACTTATTAAGTAAATTAAAGTGGTATATAAGAAGCTGATATTTTTTCCACTGTATACTTAGATATTTGTCTTTGCTTTGTATGGGATCTGATGGTTGTATATGAAGAACTATCCAAGGATATCACACTAAGATTTGTTTAATTTAAGATACCTATATATTCTGTAATAACTCTGAGTTTGTGTAAGTGACAGTACATAAGAATGAAAGTATAAAAATCCAATTACGTATTAGACACGAACAGGGAGAAACTAAACTTTTGAACGTGCAAACTTGAGATTTTACGTGGAGACAACTTTCACGTCACAAGTTACTGCTGGAGTTAGTATCATGCACGTGTGCTGTATAAGCGTGTATATTTTATAACGCACCGACAATAAAGAAAAACCAGTAAAGGAAATCTCAATTTCATACGCATCAGATAGGCAATCAATTAAAAAGGTAATATTACTTATCCAGTAGTGCTTGGGGCATGAACTGGATCTTTGTATGAACTTATATCGATGATAAATATAGAAACCTTTCACACAAAGTCTTGACATCAACATTGAACTGTCGACCTATTCAGACAAGAAGCTTTTAATCTGTCATGGCGTAATTATGAATGAAGTAAGTAGAAACATACCATACGATGTAGGTACTGTTTTAAACTGAACGTAAAATTGTGTCATTCACATCTAACGCTCCGAACTTCGAATCTATTCATAAACTATTCTAGAACAAAGTTCAAAGTATTTCGATGCAAATAAAGAAGAATGTTACGCTTTTGGAACTTAAACGGGCGTACCGGATACCTTTTGTTGGCGAAATCAATTATCTTTTGCTTAATTGTTTGACAGTATCACTCGTCGTTTCCGCAATTCAATGTCCGGTAAAGTAAGGGTATTTCAAAGATGAATATTGTTGGGGTTTTCATCAGATAAAAATTATTGGTACTTTATTTTTTTAGACTTCTTGTTTTTTTATACGACGTTTTTTTTGACGGGCCAGTTGGCTAGTTGTTGGAGAACCATTTGTGCACATAAACATGGAGGTTTATTCTGTGTCTGAATGTAAATATTTATATACGTATGTATTAAAAAACATAATATATGTTGTATTTCAGATGTCTGGTTCCATAGTACAAGCTCTGCTTAGTTTAGGTTCAGGTGGATGTGTGTAAAGAATATTCCAGAATATTTATTTTTGAAGTTATACTTTATTACGTTGTGAATCAATGATGTGAGTGAAATTTTAAGATGCGCGCGCATCAGTGTTACACAAAATTCTCATAGATGAAGTTAGCTGATGACGGTCCCTCCGGAACATCGCACAAACCGCAACTGTCAGTGTCAATGAGTGAGTAATGATGTTATTGTCAATAATAACCTAACAACGTCTAAAATTGTTATTTTTTGCTATAGACAGGTGCAAAGAGTTTGGACACTACAATTTCACGACTGAATAGTAAAAAATGCTTTTAGTGCATTTTTTCTCACTTATAATTTCGGGTATAAATTCTTACGTGCGTACATAAGTACACACACATGTTTCTATATTATATCATACGTTTTGTACTTGTTTTCGATAATGCTTTTAGCCCCTCTAGATTTCAAAGACTGAACGAAATTTATACTGGGAATTTCAAATAGATCACATAAGCCTTTTATTTATATGATGAAATGAATATAATTGGTTTTAGTTAACTAACACATGTATACACAGGTGAATCATTTAAACCTCCTAATGAGTACAAAGCTATTACCAAATTAACTCCGAATAAAGCTACAGTTCGTTACAATATCATTAGTTATTTAAAACTGGATAATAGGGATGTTGACTGACATGTCAAATTAGCAACTTTTTACTAAATGTCAAAACAAACGAATGTATGGAGTTTTGTATGAAATAGCAAGTTGTGACGTCATAATTGTACAGCATCAAAAGATCTACACTTTTTAGTTAGATTGGTGCTTAAAAATCATATTGATTATAAAGTTTTGGTCACATTTGATGTATAGTATTTGATCATTTATCTTGAATACAGGAAAGTTCCCTATTACAGATATAACTGGAGCCGGTAACCGTCGTGTGAAAATTTTCTTACCTAACTCTATACTAGTGATACTGAACAAACTAATGTTTAATTAATAAATTTAATTTGACATATTTCGATTTTGTTCGTTCTATAGTACTTTTGTATGTGACATGAGCGTAGATTATATATTTTTTATTTGTTTTTAATCTGACATTACATTGTATATTTGTATTTGTATGGTTATGAAAAGCTAGATGGACAGAACCTATAACTTGTAACACCTTAATGTAAAACCACATATAGATGTGGTTTTACATTCTATTAAAATAAAAACAACAGTAACAAATCGGATAAAATATATCGGCACCGTAACAATATATATTGCATACAAAATATATCGGCAGCTCCGTAACAATATATATTGCATACAAAATATATCTAACATATATACACATTTTATCTTGCACGATGCTGCCACGAACTTTACTCCGAAACAATATGCATGCTACGATTTTTAATATTTTATTGCCTCGCGATATATGCAGGATATCATTGAAATATGAATCGGAAATCGAAAATATATTTTGTATTGCGAAATGTAGACCGATTGTTTATTGCCTGAATAAAGCCCAATATTATTTATTATTCAATGAACAATATTGATGTCTGAAGAAAAGCTCTTTTGATTGATGACATCAGCTTATATCAGACTAGTGTATTCACGCTGCTTCTCCTTTTACACAAATAAATTACTAGCTGTCCCCCGCGGTTTCACCCGCGTTCCCGAGGGATATAAGCTATAAGATATTATCTGATGAAAAATATTTTTGCAACCCTCCTTTATCATTTTAGGGGTTGAATATTAAAAAACAATGAAACACATGTTTAATTAAATATTTTAAAGAATGAATATGCCACGTTTGAAGTTGATCAAGAAAATTCTTATCACTTAAGGAATATTTACACAAAATTTCATGGTTCTAGACCCAGCGGTTTCAGCTGTGCGTTGATCGATCAGTTAGTCAATTTCTGCTTTTATATACTCGTATATAGATAGATTGGTGTCACTTAAATAAAAGCAGGTCAATATTAGTACATATTTTCTCTTACGGCTGTAAAAATAAAGTATTAATTTACAGTCTAAAACAAGACGATAACGAGCGCATGTAATAAAATACGCCAAATACCAAATACGTTTAAATTGCGACGACAAATCCAGGCTACGAATATGGAGAAATAATAGTTAACAAGTTATTGTGGAGTGAATGAATAAATTTGAATTTAACCGGTATTCTATTTTTATTCCCATAACACTATAAATTATACGGTTTATTTCAGTGCAGCACTATAATAGTGATAAAGTGTTCAAAGCAATTCAAAGGCTAGTGTCGAACCGGGTGTCTAGATCAACACTATTTACATATTATCAACATCGCTACACACCTTGCCCATGTCAAACAGGCCTGTCTACCAACATAATGTTTTCGCATATTTACACGTTTTAAAATATTAGCATCAATCTGAATAACAAATCGACATTTCGAATGCTTAATGCATAGTTATCGCGTTCTCACAATCGTCAGTTAAGAAAATGAAGTTAAAACGAGTGCAACAAAAGTGTACCAACAATTCCCTGTGTGTGAATCTCATGTTGCATAATTCTGAAAGCGTGGTCATTTATTTTCATTAAACATTTATTCATTTTGTTACATAATCATTTGTTATCGGCGTTGTATGATATGAAAAATTATGTAACACCATAGATAATAGTCGACATAAGCATTGCTTATCTATAGTGCCAAATGGCTAATTTGATTATTGATATTTCATGAGGTACATTTTTACCATTCGAGCCTACTGCATATTGGCAGAATCACATGCATAGAATTCGATTTCTCAGCCATTCATGTTCCATTACGATATTGTCCTTCACCGAAGAGCTAGTTGTGAATCCGTACGTAAATTTGAAGCACAGAGGTATAGTCTTTGTACCTACAGCCCCATTTGATTATAGGATCATCTGGATAACACAATATATGTTTCCTGGAAATGGAAATCGTATAGCAATAGCATTACACTGCTCCGGATAGAGATGTAAGGGGGCCGGGTCATATTGCAGGCACATGAAAATTCGTTGCCATGCTCTTGGTGTTACAAATGTCTATTGGCGGCTATGACCGCTTACGGGGGTGGACCCTCTGCCCGTTTATCAGCAAAAAAAGAAAAAAAACGTGTGTGTGTACTTATGCACGTAAGAACTTATACCCGAAATTATAGGTGAGCAAAACTGCACTAAAGCATTTTTTACTATTCAGTCGGGAAATTGTAGTGTCCAAACTCTTTGCACCTGTCTGTAGCAACGAATAACAATTTTTGTCTCACTCATTGACAGTGACAGTTGCTATTTGTGCGATATTCCGGAGAGACCGTTAGCAGCTAACTTCATCCGTGAGATTTTTGAGTTACACTGATGCGCGCGCATCTTAAAATTTCACTGTCATCATTTTTTCATAACGCGCCTAAAGAAGTATAACTTCAAAAATATATTGTTCAATAACCAATAGGTAATAAATAATGGTAGCTGATTGAATTATTTTCTAATCTAGAATCCATGCGATGACATACGTCACCGTCGCATCTGGTCGAAGAGTAAGTGGTGCGGTACATTACCCAAAGTGTTGGTGGTGGGACCGCAGAAGACTGGCAGTACAGCATTGTACACGTTCCTGGCCATGCACCCGACCCTCGTGGCGAACCTGCCGAGCCCGACTACGTACGAAGAGTTGCAGTTCTTCAACAACAACAACTATCTGAAGGGATTGGATTGGTGAGTATTCTAAATGAAATTTATTTTACCTCAGTTTAGACATTGTAGAATGAATACTAAATGTACTTTCGGAGAGTTTGCAAATAATTAAACAGTACCTAGGTAACTATGTATCGGAATAGGTAAACATGTTGGCTCGTCATGTTTACATTGTAACTTTATACATTCTAATTTAATAACCTTTATCGTAAATTGAGTTACGGAATGCTCGTGCACAGACAAAAGAAGAAAACATAAAACGAACTTTATATTCGTACATTTTCGTCGCGTTAATAATACCTACTGTTTGTTTAAATATAATAATAAAAGTCATTCTCATTTATCTGTTTGTTTGTTCCGTTTTCACGGTAAGCTTTGGTAAGAAGAGAGATTGTGTATGGAGGTTGGCTTTGGCTAAAAAAAAAATATTTTCACTAAAAAAAATTATCTTTAACCTATATTATTTTTTATATTTTTTATTTTTTTCTTATATTATTGTAAATGGTGTACCGTAATAATTTAAGTTTAACTAAATAAGTATAACAATTTGAATGACAGCCTAAACTAAAAAAACATTGAAATGGAATCGAATCGAGGTGTAACTTTATAGAAAAAAAATCATTAGCAGTAAACGCCCTAATATACACCGATGTTACTGAGTATTTTATTAAAACATTCACAGTATTCCATTTAAACTGAAGCTTGAAAACAACTTTGTTGTTCAACCACTCGTAAGAGTTTATACCTTTGAAGGTCGTAATCGAATGGCCGCACTAAACTCGGTGCAATGTTATATTATAATTTAAAAAAAGTATAGGCACATTCAGCTTTTATTGGATCCCTCCCAATATATTTTCATCAAAAAAAGTTTATTACTTTATGGGTCAATACCATAGATAAAACAATAATGTGAACAAGAGATAAAACATATTTTTTGCCACAGAACATAGTATATTATATTTTATTATACAACTTCTGTATCGACTAATGTAAAGTGGATATCAAAAAAGAAAATAGATCGTCAAATATCATTTTTATTTCATGTTGATTCTTGCATGATACGAATATGTTCGTGTTTTTATAGCCTTCGTTATAAATGTTAATATAGCTAATCTATGGTGATCGTTGGCTTTATTGATAAATTGCATAAATGTACATTTTTAAATACACAATAAAATCACATTCAATAGAAAAGGATCGTTATTCAAATATACTAATCGTCTTTGATTTCCTACGAATTGGATTTTTATAATATGTATTCAACCATGAAAGTATATAGATCATTGTTATCATCTAAATGTTTTATACAGTATAAAAATAAATAGTAGGATAACAAATAAATAAATATACCATGGTTACAATTATACTATTGCCAGCACCAATGGGGAATAGAAATAATCAAATCCGCAATCCATGTTACACAGCGCTATAGCAATTTTGAAATCCCGCAAAAATAATTGATGCATAATTTAATCCTATTAGATATGACTAGTGTAGTAACATTGCAAGTGCTGAAACATTCCCGTGTTCCACTGAGCGAACGGGGAACTCTCGCTATCCCTACGGACTAGGTATGATTTAAGCGCTCATCCACCATGCATACACACGCTGTATATCCAATGTAATAGCTATTATAAACTTCGTGAACTTATCATATGTAGAAACGTATTTGTTTTTGTTATAAAAGGTAATATCAAGTAGTGACTTGATTAGATAGGCATGGTTTTCTAAATTGAACCCTATCGTTAAGTGCACAAAGTATTTATTTAGTCCATTTGAAGTGAATGATAAAGGGTATAACAACGTATTAATACTGCTGTATAATCGAGTTTAACTAATCCGGTCCTGTCATCTAAACGGAAACCAGGTTTTGCTATTAATATTGTGAACAGTTAAATTGCTTACCCATAACATTTATAGATTAGTTGTTGATAGAATTGTATGTTGCAGTAAATTACAGTTATTTTACTGAATGAAATTAATGGATCTGGATTCAAATTACGAACGCATTCGCTTATTTTATAACAGTATCAGTATTAGTGCGAGTAGAAAATATGCAAATTTTTTTAAACTTCTTATGTCTTTGAAATTGTGATCCGCAACCATTTTGTGTGACGAAAAATAAATTAATGATAAACACAATCTACGCTATTCAAAAGTGATTGATCAATAATAAAAAACGATTTTAACGTCTTTACGATCAAACCTATTTTTTTAAACATCCGTATTTCTTGAATTAAAAAAAAACATTTTTTTCCTTGAAAGATGAAGGAAATCGGTTATTTAATAACTCACCGTTACTACGTTTTCGCTATTTGTAAGTTATTTTTACTTCTTCCAACAGGTACTTGAACTTTTTCCCACCTGGCCTAAGCAACAACACTCAGGTCATGTTTGAAAAGTCCGCGACATACTTCGACGGCGACATGGTGCCGCGAAGGGCCCATGCACTATTACCTAATGCCAAAATCATCGTGATTCTCATCTCACCTTCTAAAAGGTAAGTGTAATTTTTTTTTTTCCACCTGATGGTAAGTGGTCAACGCCGCCTATGGACATTTGCAACACTGGGGGCATCGCCAATGCGTTGCCGACCCTGAGACGTGAAGTTTTTAAGTCTCATGTGCCTGTAATTTCACCGGCCCCCTTACCTTTCTAACCGAAACACAGTAATACGAGTGCACTACGGCTTCACGGCAGAAATATGAGCTCTACTACTCAAAAAATATTATTAGATATTATATATAATAAGGTTTCTGTCAATTCGAGTACAAAAAATGAATTCGCAATAGGTAGGTGATTTAATTTTCGTGTTGAAAACAATTTGTAAACCACGCAATGTGTACGGTTGTGGTTGAGTTCAGATAGCTGTGTCCCTCCCTTGTCGCGTGCTCACACAAAATATAATCCAGCCATATTGATACAACTTTATGAAACTGCCCTTAAATGTATAGTGATACTGCCTACTAAAACTTGTCGGTTTGCAAAACTTCCCAGGTACATTTAATTATTACATTATGTATTTACATATGTAAGCAATCAACGTCTATTCAGTCTCATTAGCAAGCTTGGAGTCTATTTAAATTAGTTACTATTCACACCGGCCTAATGAATATAAATGATCGCTTCCATAGAAATAAATTTATGATATTTGAATTTCAAATCGGGTAAGTACCTACTGAGTTATAATAAAACCGATATCACATAAATTATTTGTAAGATATACTTTGCAATGCCATTTATGTATTTTTATTTTTTAGTTGGTGTAAAGTAAAAGTCCCGATTATCTCGGATGGTTTTCCTGTTTTTCTACTTTATTTTCTGCCGTTATAATAAATTATACAGTAGGTACAGTCTCTTAAACACGCAACGCTTGGTGTTTATATGCAAATCAAAGTTAAAAAGAATGCATAAAGTACCTTGTGAATTTGATAGTGCAAGTAAAATATTGGTTTGATTGTTTAAAAGTAAACGAAGAACACCTTTAAATATTACGGATTTAAAGTTGCTACTTCGACTAATTTCGAAAAGGGATTTTACTTTACATTAAGTTATTGAGATTCGAAAAGATAAAAAAACGGTATTGTAAATTAAATTTGTTGTTATAAAACTCCCTTAAACTTGAGTTTTTATTCGTGTTGCAAAATTATAAACGGTCTAAGGCCGGCTCAAGGGTTCGCTAATACAAAGAGGGCCGCCATAAAAAAGAAAGATAAGAAACTCAAGATAACTTTTCATGAAAATCAGATAGTAGCCAGCTATATTTCATCAAAGTAGAATCCAGTTTTTAATTCCAGTTTCGCGAAATGTGTTTGTTTATTTTGTTAAAGCATACCAAAAATGTACTAAAAGTAATTTAAAATAGATTGTTTGCGAAATGTAAACAGGAAAGCTAGTCTCAATCTAAACCTGGCGGACCGGCGCGCAGCGGGTATAGAACACTGTTTGATGTTATACATTTTCGGTTATATATTTGATACGTACCGTATAAATGTATTTTGTACATAAATGTAAGCATTATTGGGATGAAACTAAGGAATTGCACATACCACACTACTTTTGGAGTTTTAAGTGATGACATAAAATTGTTTATTTTAACTTGAATTACAATTCATATTTTGTCCTTTTAATATTATAAATGCGATAGTTTGCGATGATGGATCTTTGTTACTCTTTCACGCAAAAACGACTATAAAACATTCATAGAAAAGTCTGTTAAAAATATAACTTTCCACTTGGGCACGCAAGTGAAACCGCTTGGTACAGCTAGTCAGGAATAAACGAACTAAAACTATGGATAGATATACCTATATCAGAGTACATCACGAAATACAAAAATAACGTCGAAGCTTCAAAACATAATTTTGTATGAGGCCTCTTTAAATGTTTGATATTGAATACAGGGCGTACTCATGGTACCAACACATACGGTCGCACGGCGATCCCGTCGCAAACAACTACACATTCCACACGGTGATCACGGCGAATGATTCTGCCCAGAAACCTCTCAGGGATTTGAGGTAACTTTTTACAATATAGTTTTTTTACTGCAGCAAGAATGTTTGGCACAGATTTTTGCATAACGAACTGTCGGTTTTATACGATGTATTTACGATAGGACTTAAAGGATTTTGTTGAGATTGAAATTCTTCGTAACACTTTAATGAATTAATTTATACTATTAATATAAGAATATAAGTTGTTTTTCTATTAATTGGGCAGCATCTAGCAATGTTGTTGTATGAATGTTTTCATCATTCTTGGTTAAATGGGTCTGGCTCGAAGGACCATTAAACAATACTTATTAAAATAATTGTGTATACCATTCTGAAACCGCAGTTCTATGTCAAACATTAAACAACTGAGGCTCGATGGTCTGCATAAATGTGAATTCCGTGTTTAGGAATCGATGTCTCAATCCCGGGAAATATAGTCATTATTTGGAACGATGGCTGGCCGAGTACAGCGGGCACCAGCTGCACATCATCGACGGGTCGCTGCTCCGCTCCGAGCCCGCAGCCGTCATGAACACGCTGCAGAAATTCCTCAAAATATCACCACATATCGACTACAACAAATTGCTCAAGTATGTCACTTTACCCTAAATGTTAACAGAACTATTTCCCATTGAAATGTACAATCTAGATTCAAGAATTATGCAAGTCCAAATTAACCGTCACGATATGCATCGACCGCGCGTATTCCAGTCTCCGGCTGGTCCGGCGCCGCGGCCGCCCTGCAATTGGCGATAACTTGGATACAATGGCCTATTAAACTCCAAGCACAACTTTAGAAACAAGTCGTCGAGGCTAATAACGCTGCACAATAGTTACAGACCTATCTCTATGTTAAAGCAGTTTTGTCACTGTAAGCTCCTCAAAGGATATTTCTGTTTAGTCTCCTATTTTAACTCCCAAAAACCCTTCAGTGCCCGTATTATAGAGGTACGGAATAAAATATACGTGTAGGTAGGTACCTTGAAACGCAATAACAGAGAGAGGCACGCTCTGTTGGTTCGGACATTTCAGCCAAATGGATGATGAAATTATTGAAAGGCTTACGGAATAATAGATACAGGCTTGAGAAAGGGAATGTTACACGACTAGGAGCTGGAGTAAATAATGTAGAACGAGATCTGAATAGATACCTCTTTTGTACCAAACAATAATCGAATAGATATTCGGGAATTATTGCGGGAAATTAGAGTACATTTTCCACAAGGCGATATTTCACATTACTTTTGTTACAGGTACGATGCGAAAAAAGGATTTTTCTGCCAGGCTATGAGCAACGACCGGACGAAATGCCTCGGCAAGTCCAAAGGTCGGATATACCCACCCATGGAGGACCGCTCGGCCAAATTCTTAAAACGATACTACACACCACACAACACGGCCCTCTCCAAACTGCTGGTGAGGGTAGGTCGCCCCGTCCCGCAGTGGCTCAAAGACGAACTGTCGTCTAATGGATAGCATATCTTACAACCTTTAAGGTTGGAACGAAAGAAAATCGCACACAGATTGATCCGGATCTGTGTCGTCACGATACCCTGACGTGGTCCGAGGGTGGTGGCAACGATAGTCCAGTAGTTACAAACTATGGACAAAGGTCGCAATGTTGTTTTTCAAAGTGTTTCAATGTGAGAGTATTCTTGTTGAAAAATGTTTTGTCTATCGAATCTTGTAATATAACGTTTTAGAGAGTGAAATATTACAAATGACTTAATGCTCTTGACCTGTTTGAGACGAAGAGAATGCGTTATTAGTTTAATTTTGAATGTCTCGTAGGTGTAGTAAACGACTCCGTGTTCCCAGTGAAACTATTACAATTTCGACTTTGCTTGCCTGAAACGTGTTATTTCTTAGCCATAAAATAATGTTTTGAATTTACCGAGGCGTTTGGCCTGCTTTTTATTTATGTGCCGGTTTAGGTGCTATTTGGTAGTGGATTGCGATTGTGATCATATCTGTTCGTTCATAACGTTTTCTATATCGATAACTTTACCTAAGTGATGTGATGTTACTGTCTCGGGTTTCTCGGCGCAGCTGAATCAAAATAATTGAGCTTATATCCACAGTTATTGCCTATCTTGCATATTTTGCTTATAACGTCGAAATTGTTGCAAACTCATTCCACGCTATTACCGACTATCGTTACACGCATATTTTAATGTTTGTTTGTATAATAACAATGTACGTACCTGATGGAATTAGTAAATTGATAGTTAATTTTGTACGTTTCATATCGAATATTTAAAACAAAATAACAATCTCTGTAAACTTTTCTGTGCCATATGATATAATGTATTATGGCGATAAAACAATGTTTTCTACGGAATAATTAAATGGTAGTGCATATTTTGACAATAGAATAATTTACTAGTCTTTCGTTTATATTTATTGGCGTCACGTCAATTTATGTCGATGCTTCGTTATCTAATCGAAACATCGCAACATGTTATAAATACATGATGGAAAAGTACCCTTTTGGAATACATCTATAATACAATTTTATTAGTTCAGTTACCGTTTTAGCCGTTAAGGATTTTTGATATACATAATAATAAAAATGTGACGTTATAATATTTTAAGTAAAGTGAAAGAATATCAAATAACGACACGTTGAATGAAACATAAGATGTATTCGGTATATATTTTGATATGCATGAATTTATCGGCGAGGTGACACGGTGTGACGATCGTTTTTGTAAAACAGAATCAATATGGGAGATATCTTAATCTTTTGTAATAGATGTCGGTACTTAAACTTGTAAAACATCTTTTTCAGAGAAATAGAGAAATGCAGAAGATTATATTACGATGATATTAAAATATAGTGTTAAATATTAATGTTTTGGTACGATAATATTGAGTTTTATTATTATTTATTTTACATGTCTTTCATAATGCTTGAAATTGAAATGTGTATTTAAATTCAGATGTTCTTAATCGATATTGTGAAGATGTGTGTTAAGTAGAAAATGGCCTTACAATGTATAGAAGCGAACTCGTAACGGTGTTTCAGTCTGTGGACATGCTGCGTTAAACGTTTACATACAGGCGATGTATCCAGACCGTACGGTCTTGTTTCATGTTTGTTTCTATCTAGTTGTACCTGGTAGGGGTTGCCCACATAATCATTGAATTTCGTTATGAAATTATAGTTGTTATTTTTATTATGTATTATTAAATATTTTTAACGATACAGCCAATGACTGCTCTTAAAATGTGTTCTTTATAAGAAATTAATACATCACTTATTTTATTAAATGATTTAAAACTTTAACGTGTTTTAATTAATTCATTTTGACATTACCTTACTCTAGCAGATATGCAACAATCATGAAGGTACCTACAGTAGCTATAAAATAAATTACTGGAATCTATTACTAACATAATTTAACTTTAGTTGTACCAACGAAACATATTGCGCAATGATACTAACGATACTTTCGAAAAGCAAGGCATTTAGTGAACTCGTAGCTCTATTTCCACATCCCATGCATTTCCAGTAATAAGTTACGTTCAAGGTAAGTGCAATTCTGGAGAAATACAACCCGACCGCCTTCGAGCGTCTTGAAAAATGTATTTTCTTGCCGTATTGTTCGATACAATTTTAGCGGAAAACTTTAGGTATAGACACAACTATAACTTCCGATATCAATATGTGTACCTATCCTTAAACAAAGGAGTTTGTACACACGAGTCCCATATAAGGCTTGCCACACCGTAGACTAAAATATTTCTTTTTTTACGCGATTTATGAATTGATATAACTATGACGTCACGTCCGCCATATTGGTTATAGAATTACGTCATATAACGATCGTACATGTCACCAAAACCAAATTTGTGTGCCACATTTCTGCTCAATCGGATTGGGAACTTTGCTTACAATTCAGTGACATGTGATGTTAAATAAAAGCTTGTAAAATACCAATGTTTGTTGGCTAACATGCTAATGTTATAAGTGGATGTTTATTATGTTTGTAAATCAATAAGGCATAAACCGGTGACAAGAACTGAAATAAATTTGTCACACAGACATGTTTCGGATTTTAAACATAAATAAAATAATATTAAGATTATTTTCTCCTAAAACACACATATAAATAGAGTTCTTTAATGTATGGCAAGTAAGCAAATAACCAGACAGACGGTCAACCCGATGGTAAGTGGTCACCGCCGCCTATGTAGATACATTTGTAAGACGCGTTGCCAATGCGTTGTCGACCCTGAGATGTGAATATGTTAAATTTGAAAAAAAAAAAAAGTTTATAGTGCCCTCCGCGGGCCTAAACTGAAAAAATAGATTTGATTTTTGATGATTCTGCATGTAATGAAAAGAAAAAGAGACAGTGTGGATACTAGCACGTGTCCCCCCCATTTTGTCCATTTTTTCCTGAAAATCAATTTGTTTTTAAATAACTGTGACGTAATATTTTTATATACAAAAATATAATTTAATAGAAATCGCCCACCATTGATATTGCGAAAGTAGAAGCGTTACCATGAAACTCAGACGTATGAAACGACATACCGTCCACTAATATAGTAATACATTTTTATGTATTAATTTTACCTACTTACTTTAATAGCAATTTGTTAATTTTGTATAGAAATCAATCAAATCAGTTGGGTGAATAGAAATCAAGACAAATTTATAAGAGATTCACCACGTTCCCATAGGATCCAATGTATCAAGGAATTAACAGCCTATGTCGCAAGAGTGTAGATTACTACTACCAGTAAAAATAGTTAATTAAATAAGGAAATTGTTCAAATTATATTTGGTCCGCTCTATTATACAATATTTTCCTCATAATCGATTGGACTTATTTATTACCAGATTTCTAAGTTACTATAGAATTCAGTATGGGTGAATCGTAACCCGAAAAGTACGGCATGCCCAATTTAAGTCAAAAGTATACACAGTATACATAAAAAACAGTAGCTTTAAAAATAATGATTTGCTCTCGGAGTAAACCATACACTAGTGGCTATTCCATTGGGAAAAACCTTATGTCCGTTACAGGCACGGCCAGTAACTGGACAGATCAATAGAGACCATCTGTTTAATTTCATCCGACATAGTTTACTGGTCAAGAAAAATCGTGTTAAACTAACTCGCAGTTTCACCCGCGTTCTTGAAGGTTGTAACATTTTCCCGACATAAAAAGTATCTTATATGTTAATCCAGGTTATAATCTTTCTATGTGCCATGTTTCATCCAAATCCATTAGTAGTTTTTGCTTAAACTTCAATAAACGTCCTCACTCATACTTCATACTAACTGTAGATTTTAGGCACTATAAAATATATTATACTGGCTGATCACGTGCTTCCACCGCCATTCCTGGGATAAAAAGTAGCCTGATACCATAGGCTATATATGTGCCCAATTTAAGCAAAATCAGATTTCAGCAGTTGTTAAACCTTCCGCATTTATAATATTAGTTAGAATTTGAATATTGAATAATAGTCTAGATTAATAAAAATCCTGGCACCGAAGGTAGGGTAAGGGTGACAGCAATGTGGCAGCGAAGGAGCAACCTGCGCATTATGGCTTTTATCTTAAAATTACCGACAGTGATGGATGACGGCTGCCGACGTAATTCATTTATCTGCGATTAAGGACCAGGCGCCTGGTGCTGCGGTGCCTGCTTCATCAAACCAACTACAAATTGACAACTTGAAATGTTGTTGCGCTAACGGTTAGCGACATTATCGTGGCGCTACATTAAATTCTTTTGAAACCCCTTGCTGTAATTTTTATAGTCAGTTCCGATGAATTACATGACGCATCTTAAATGGTAAGTATATAGAAAGAAAGAAAGAAAGAAAATACGTTTATTCGTGGCAACACACAACATTACATTACATTAAAAAAATAATAATAATAAGTGAAAAACAAACAAACAAACACCAAACGTTTTTAAAAATGTGGCAATGTTGAGTGATGCCAGGAATAGGTCCCGACTCAGCAAAAAGCTAAGGCTATTAAAAATAGCCCTCGCGCTGGTTTTCAGTCGGAGCCTACGTCCATGACATCACGAACCTCAGACACAAACACAATATGGAAATAAAAACAGGAAACAAAAAAAAACAATTTTACACAAACAAAGTCAGGCAGACCGACGCGTCAGGCGGTAGGACAGCCAGTGTGATATCATACCATACTAGTAAAGTCAGAGCAACAAGAGAGCGCTGTCTGAGGCGACCATATCCGTCACGTGTCAAAAAAATTACCACGCGCGCCACGTCACGTCAGTCAGCCAGAACGACAAAATCTAAATAATAATTTTAAGGTCTTTACCTTTATTCCTGAATAAGAAATTAGGTATTAAAGCATATAGTATATAGCAAGTTGAACTTTGGAAAGCTATTATGTTTTTGGGACCAATAAATGTCAAAAAACAAAATGTATAAAGATGACTAAATTTTAATGCTTGGTTCGACATCTAGGATTGTCATTGCTAAATCATATTTATTGCTTCAACGATAAGGTTCATCTACTGTTTATTTGTTAGGTATTTCTATGATAATGAACCTTATCACGTAACCGCATAAGGAAATTATTTCTGAACTCTCTTAGCTGTCAAAAAAGGGCTTATTAAATCACGACAACCTTAATAAGTAACATATTTATTGTTATATCCACTTTGTTAATTAACATTCTTCACTTTGAATACCTCTGTAATGTCCAAAAATCGAGGTAAGCTACCAGTGTTTACGCTCTTGATAGGTAGTTAGTGTGGGCACACTGCTTGAATTAATCTACGCCGAACACAAACAATTAGCCTTCAAAGATCGTCTTTAAATGCGGCGGCATACGGTTTTCCATCGTACATTAAATGTCAAAAGTCAAAAAAAGTATTACCAAAGTGATGTAGGTAAACGTAGCTGACGGGATGCCACTAGCGAAAGATCATAGGGACCTACATACATCATTTCGACAAAATGTCGCAAATGTTTACTTCTTCAGGATATAGGTTATATACCTACCTTTGTGGGTATTTACAATGAAAGCTGACAAGGAAAGCAAGTATAATGCTGAAGTATTTAATAAACTGGGTATGAAATTAAATTAAAGTGACTTAAGCGCTTTACATAAAACGATATTAACTCTTTCCGTCTAGCTATAAAAATGTCTTAGAAGGTGCACGGGAGCGCATTTGCATCACCCAATTATATGGGGTACGATATTACTTGGTGTTACGTACCTACTCTAGGTGCAGACGAGATATTTTGCCATTTTATGACGTGATGCCGGCAGCGAGCTTTATTACACAGAACCGAGCTAGCCCGGTTTCGAAATCGAAATTCATCTGTATTTTATACCTTATCGAATGGTGATAAGGTCTTACTGTGGCGAGCACGTCTGTTTGGATAATAGTCGGCGTCGCATGATCCCGAGTGCCTCTGATTTGTTAGTGTGGAGCTGATAACGTGATTTTGATGAGCTCCCAGAACCACTCTAGTGTGCATTCTATCATTTCCTGATGTCATTCGAACCGACATTTTTAATGCCGATGCTGGATGGATAGATAAGATAATATCTAGGTACATAGGTTACGTAGTGCTTGCTTTAATATTACTCTGCAATATTTTTGAGCAAACTCGCATGAAAATGCTAGTTAAAACGATGTTACCAATTATTATTTATTTGCGTAGGCTTTAACATCTTTAGTATCAAACAGCAATTTTCGTGTTTATCCTGTAAAGAAAATTATCCTCTGTTTTAGTTCATAATTATTAAGTGGATAAGTCTTTAAAAATCTTTTTAATATATTATATAGCTGTCCGGATATCACATTTTCCCGGGATAAAAAGTAGTCTATATGTTATTCCAGGATATGCTCTATCTATTAGTCAAGTTTCATCCATATCCGTTAAGTAGTTTTTGCGTGAAAGAGTTACACATACTTACATACAAATCTTTCCTCTTTATAATATTAGTATAGATATAGGTTATATATGAGCTAAAATTAAACTTCTAATAAATATAATTAAATTTCCGAACAAGGTTTGTGTAAAGGTCTGCGAAGGGCTCGAGACGACTATTCAAAACATGAGATTCCGTCTCTACAAGAAAAATCAACCAACAGTCCTCGTCAAGCGATTACGGAAGGTATTTAAAAGTCGTAGGTAATTGCGCTTATGACTTGCTTGGTTTTTTGCATGCCATTTATGGTCACGTTTTCCAACATTTTATAACATGATCACCCCTTTTGTTTTTGTGAATTCTATGCACGATGCATTTAAAATAAGAATTTTGCAGTTTAGTTTTAACTCCATTTGACTAGATTAACCCTATTATCTATATACTAATAATCATCGAGCAAACATTTTTGAATTCACTTTAATGGCGTATCCATAAATTGAGTTTTAGTATCAAAAGTTAAATCGTGGACAGACGATCTTGGTGACGTGACACCCTGCACTTTTCCCATACAAATACGAGTTCTTACTCACTCAAGACTTGTCCTTGCAGGTATATCGATTTTTCTCACAATAGGTACTATAAAGGAAAGCCAGGCTTAAGGTTGAACCACATTTCAAATAATAGGTACCACCTACCACTTAGTGAAACTTTTTTTGTTTGATGATTTGATTGTAGAGTTATTAGGAAATGTTACTGTGGTTCATTACTTTTACAAGCTTTTTTATAGACTTATGTTTGACCGCAATCTCATTGTGGTAAGTGATGACGTAGTCGAAGGGGGTAAGTAAGCACACAAGACCTATTAGAGTGTAGTATCTACGCTATTGCTAGTATTTCTGGATTACGTAAAATGTGTTCCGGTACCTTATCTAGTTCGGTACCTACGAATTATATAGGTTCTTAGATATAAACTATAAAGTATCTAGAGTCGCAATCTACGGCAAAGGATGCCCAACAAACAATATCTAAGTTTGTGTCGCTTTGTTGTAATATTTGCCAAGACTCCGAAAACTCAGGCGGAGTTTGAGTGACTCCTCAAGCTTATTACTATTTGTGTTGCCAAGATTCCCGTCTCCTTTACATTCTGACAGATACGTACCCTACTGTGAAAACTGTTTCGGAAACTTGTTTTTAATAGGTACCTAAGTTAAAATCTTTAATACTGTAATAAGAAAATTCTACCCACTCCGAATGAAGGCTTCGGATTATTATTGATTTTCTCTAATTGGTTATTCCCGAGCAACTAAGGAGACCCGATGTTAAGGATAAATGGAAATAGAATAAGTAGGTAGACTCATTTTAATTATCGGTACGACATTGGGAGATACTTACCTAGGAGTCTTAATCAATTAGAAGTAAAAAATATTGTAATAAATATAACCAAATGTACAGTCATCGTCGTTTTTCTAAACAATATCTCCCAAATAAACAAAAGTAAAGACATTATAAATTGACTTCTGTATTTTTACGCTAACGTATCTACTGAAGACGAATGTGCTGCCAGTTACATAGGTGGCAGAATATTCATTTTCTGGTTGTTTTGCAGCTAGATAACGTGTCTCGTGTTTAATGAATGGAAACGGTTCATGGATCTCTTTATTTGGCGCGAACAGTACAGTATCGGAGGAGGAATGAACGGCATGTGTTTACGTCACTCTAAGTAAGAATAATGGGCATACATAAATCAGTGGCATCTTCACGTCGTTTTGAATACTCACAAAGGATGTCAGTTCCTCGCAAAGACTCAATTCAGTCGAGACAAACACCGGGCGAGTAACCCCAATTGTATTTTGTATAATTTACGAAACAAACAAAGACCTCCATTAATTCCATAATATCTAGTCATTCATTGGCTGATTAGAGTGAGTTAGTGATTGTTTACTCAAAATACATTATGATCAATAATAAATCATTTTCATTTTGCAGTTCTGCCTACAATACAATAGCTGTTTGGGACAGTTTTGAATTCAATGTCAGTGTAGGGGTAGCGGGTCGCGTGACTCGATATCAACGTTTGTACTTAAATGGCTAGGTCGTCAATCAAACATTGTTGATTGAATCAATATTTTTGGTCAATTATAACTTTTCTGTATAATAACAGACTTTAATATTCTCCAAACGACAATATTTTGCATTTAGATGTCTAATAAATATTAAATATAACCTTAATAAAACCCGATTTCCTTTCATAAGGTAACTCCCAAATGCTCAATAACAACTTTATTACGCCGACAGCTATTATTATAACAAGATAGAGCGGATATCTTACATTATAATTCTAAAGGAAGGTACGTATTTACTTCATATCTTAAGCTTCTAAATACTGTTTGGTACACAACACAGGTAGATCGTAGATAGGGGTTTGTTGAATACGGGGCACATGAAAGTGAAAATTATGTGAATAAGTTATCAGAACAAACATCTACGGAGGCACACAGACTAGGGAGGTTGCTACGCAATAACTTTAATCGATTATTAAGCTTCCTACTTAATATTAATGTATAATGTTGTCTTCTTATTAGCTACATTGATTTTAATTAGTTGTTAAGATTTAAATTATTCGAATCATTAATCATTTTGTGAGAAATAAAGGAAAATAAAAGTTGGAGTAAATCATTTTGCTATATGTTGCATCGCCTGTAATACCTAACATTGGAACCATAGTAAAATAAAAATCTCTGTGGAAATTTAATAATTTGAGACTATTCAGAAACGATTGGCAGTTTATATAATCACGAATTCAAATCAAACAGATGTGTAGTATATGAGATGAGTTGCTGTCATTGGACTTTCTGCCAAAAAGTTGCGATGCAAGTTGTTATTGTAGTTCCGTCAGAGCGCGGCCGAGCGAGCGCGAAACTTGTGCGAGTACCAAGCGTTTATTGAGCGGAAAGCGAGCGAGCCGAGCGAGTTGTCGACTGCCGCCCGCCGCTACCCGAGCTGTTCCAACTTTATTTTGTTTCAAAGTTTGAGCTTCACTTTTTGCATGACAGGTAGCTAACCGATTAGTCGGCTTGGTTGAAATTAAGCTATTACAATAACCTACGTGATTTCCCTTTTCGAGAGAAGGTACTTGTAACGCGACCGTAACCTAAATTGATTTTGCGGAACATTTTGCAAGTCAAACATTGTTAAGAAAAAAGGAGCAATTTCGCGCGTCCCTTCGGAGGGGTGAGGACTCTTATAAACATCGGGGCTCCGGCAAACTGCTGGTGCCGTAATCTCCCGAAAACATAAAAGCGTATGAAAACTTTAGTGTCCAATAAATTTTGCCAATACAAGCGAGGACGGTATGAGATATTTTAGTAAATAGCGTGTTAGCCTATACACACTGCGCCACAGAATGTTACAGCTTGAGGTCCTTGTTCTAGAAGAGCTGATGAGGAGTACAGAATAGGAATACAGAACATAACTTTAATTAATATATTTAAATGAAGCCATCTTTTGTTCTAATGGGCTGAGGCCACCCACCATGATGTCTCAGCACTTAGAGTAGGCCCCGTAGGCCTGGTCGTGGTTGGTACTACGACACTTGTTTTTGAGGAAAATAGAAGGGATAAATGTTGGGGATTAACAGAATCAGAAAATTGTAATGGTTCAAATCGTAAAACGATTGAAAAACATTTATTTCTTTATAATTTTTTGATAATATTTAGATAAAGATTAAATGGATTCATTTCACTTATAGTTATTTGTTAATAAAACTACTGTGCGCCATTTTAAGGTTATGTTATGAATAAAACATCAATTTACTTCAAAGGTAAAAGCAAGACTAGGTACTTACTTAACAATAAGTAAAACGGTACCTATCAAACATTATAGATATCACGAAGATATATAATACCCCTTTCAACTAATAGAACCGCTTTTGAACACAGTAAAACTAGATTTTACGATCTACAAAGAAATTTCCCCGACTTTTCTAGAAATATCTTCTCTTTCTTTTCTGTACGTTATGGGTTAAGTCCGCGCTGTAAGTTAGGTCATGTAAGTTTATGATTGTGAAATAATGTCACGGCCCAGACTTATAATCGAATTATTACACCACATGCTTTTAAATAAACCGAGTTTCTTGATGAGGAAATATTGCCAACGGAAGAAATTCCAGGAAAGCAAAAAAAAAAACGATTTTTTGACGCAATGCTTCATTAACGTAGCATCCGTACAAGGACCTAATTGCACCTACAGTATTTTGTTCTAAAAGTTATTTAAAAGCTTTCTTAGTTACTCGTAAAATTCCCGTCAAAATCGGAGATCGTTTCGCCAGTCAAAACAAACCAAGTAACAGATTTTTTTAATTGTTAATATAAGTACCGTATAATGAAATGAAATGAAACAAAAAAAATGAGCCTGTGTTACAGCGAATACTTAAATTCTACATTTTGGTATTAGTTGCAACAGAAAAACATTAATGGAATTCAAATAACAAATGAATAAACTCGCGTAAAAAGTTTTTCTCCACTTGTTGCTTCCACGTTGCTTCACATCTTCCGTTCGACACCTTTCTTGGCCAAGTTTATATAGTCCTGTCATATCAAATTATAAAGTTTTTAATACTTTATTCACAAACAGTTTCTTGATTTATTTTTTCATTTGGTGCCTACAAATCTCGTTATGCTGTTGCGTAATTTTGATGAAGAGTTTACTCCAACGGTTTTACAGTAATTCCTGTTATATTATATAATACTTCCAATGAAATATAGATTATAACAATTGGCTGTTGTTTCACTGAAACACACTGCTCAAACAGCGCTCGTGAGTTAAGTGGCACTTAGGAAATGCTCTGGTAGTTGATCAACAGTTTATCGACAACTTATTTCCCTCGTTTCCCACGTATTTGAACGAGTGCTTTAGTGGTTCATCAAAGCGTCCATTAGGCAAATATTTTGTGACATCTGACGGGCGAAAGCTGCCCACAGCGCGCTCGCTTCGGCCGAGCGACTCGATTAATTATCACAGAGATCTGATTAGCTAGTGCGATCAATCGGCGCACGCGGTACTCGATAATTTGCGTTAGTTAGCTCTCAGTGGGTACTAGCGGCCTCCTAGCATCATTAAACTGATTATTTTACCGATTTCCTCATCAGACTAGTCATATTATAAATTAGCTGTCCCCCACGGTTTTACTCGCGTTTCCGAAGGATATCACATTTTCCCGGGATAAAAAGTAGCCTATATGTTATTCCAGGATATGCTCTATCTATGTGCCAAGTTTCATCCATATCCGTTTAGTAGTTTTTGCGTGAAAGAGTAACAAACATACTTACATACATATCATTCCCCTTTATAATATTAGTATAGAATTTGTGAGGATGTACGAGTATATCGAGTTAATATATGAATGTTTGTTACTTTTACACGCAAAAAATATCAAATGGATTTGGATGAAACATATCCTGGGAAAGGACACTTTTGATACCGGGAAAATGTAACATTTCTCGGGAATGCGGGGAAAACCGCCGGGGATAACTAGTTGTTAATACAAATGTCGCAGATGTAGATTTTGTAATTGGCGGTAAGCCTTTAATTAACCAAAGAATTTAAATTAGTTGTGTTGATTTGCTTTTACAGCATGAACGAGTGAACAATGCAAGCAAATGTCAATGCCCGCAAATTCCAATCTCCTACAAATCACTAAAGATCATAATTTGCATAAAATGCTTCGCTATTTCTTCATTTTACAAATAACTAGTTCCCGGTTCGCCGTTTTACCCACGCTTTAAAGTAAACTAATTATTTTTTGAAGAAAAGGTACCCTTTGTCCTTCGCCAGTATACAATCTATCTCCATACTTAATATCATTAAGATCCGTTCAATTTAGGTATAATAAACGTAACAAACATACAAACAGAGGCCCTAGGATTGATTATAATAATAAGTAGCTGTCCCCCATGGTTTCATCCGCGTACTCGGGATTCAATCCCTCTCCATAGGCTATGTGCATGCCAATTTCACCAAGATTCGATCTGTAGTTTAGTCGCATATGTCAAAAAATTCAAAATTCAAAACCATTTATTCAGTTTAGGCCTTCGGAGGGCACTTATGAAGGTCAAATTTAAAGTTACTGAAGCTACAACCGGTTCGGAAGTCAGCCTTCAACTGAGAAGAACCGGCAAGAAACTCAGCAAGGTTACATTCTTTTTTATTTGTTATATAAATTTTTATCTATTCTGACTTTTTGACTATTTTATAATTTCAATTTTACATAATTTTATATTTAACAATTACAAAATTCTTATTATAGGTAACATTAAAAAAAAAAACAAAACAAAAAAAAATATGACAAGACTACAAAATAGAAAATAACAATAATTAGGTACTTACAACTTAAACAAGAGATTTAGAGGTGCACTGTGCAGAGAGCAGCTATTTCCATACATTTTTATCTTCAATATAATGAACTACCTTGTAATACGCTTTTTCTTTCAAAACTTTCCTAATGTAATTTTTAAATTTATGATCAGACATTTTGGTTTTTGAAAGCGGTATCTTATTATAAAATCGAACATAATTACCAAGAAATGCCTTGTTAACTTTAGTTACTCTAAAGTATGGAATAACTAACTTCTCCCTTTGTCTTGTATTTATACTATGAATATCTAATTTTGACTCAAACATTCCTATGTTTCTACGTATAAACATTATATTTTCATAAATATATAGTGAAGGTAATGTCATTATATTTATTTCCCGAAATAAATCTCTTAATGATTCACGGGGACCCCATACTGTAAATTGCACGATTCTATATCCGCTGCTGCTCCCCAAAACAAAATACCATAGGACAAGAGGCTATGAAAATATGCAAAATAAACTAATTTGGCCGTCTCAACATTCGTCAATTGTTTAATTTTCCTAACAGCAAAAGCAGCCGAACTTAATTTAGCAGCTAGAGTATCAACCTGAGGTCCCCATTGCAATTTATTGTCTAATGTAAGACCCAAAAATACCGTTTTATTTACAAGATCAATATGGCTCCCATCTATTATTATTTGGCTATCTACTTGTGCTACATTTGGTAAAGAAAACCTTAAGCATTTAGTTTTCTTTGAAATTAGTAATAGATTATTTGTAGCAAACCACCCACAGACAATTGACATAGTATGATTAACTTTAATTAGATCTATGTCTTTTCTATTAACTTTAAAAATTAATGATGTATCATCAGCAAACAAGCCAATATGTGTGAGGTCATTTACAACATATGGCAAATCATTTATATATACTAAAAACAAAAATGGACCTAAAATTGAACCCTGGGGTACCCCCATTTCGACTAAAGAGCCCTTGGATGTTGTGCCGGTAATCCCTACCTTTTGCTGGCGATTTGATAAATAAGATGAAACAAGATCATGAGCAGTTCCACGAATTCCGTAGAAGTCAAGTTTTAGTAGTAGCGTACGGTGGTCAACGCAATCGAATGCCTTGGACAGATCACAAAAAATGCCAATCGCATCCTGTGAATCCTCCCATGCGCCATAAATGTGCCTCAGCAATGTTGCTGCCGCATCGGATGTAGATCTTCCCTTCGTGAAACCGAACTGATGACCATGCAATACCTTATGCTTAGTAAAGTGACTTGACATTTGATTAGGCAGCAGTTTTTCAAAAATTTTACTAAGTGCTGGCAGAACGGAAACTGGTCTGTAATCAGATGGATTCTCCTTACAACCGGACTTGAAAATAGGTACCATTTTACTATATTTCATTAAATCAGGAAAACAACCCTGATCAATGCATTCATTAAAAATATTTGACAAAACAGGTGCAATCACTGTTATTATTGATTTTACGATTGTTACTGATAAGCCCCATAAATCTTCAGTACTTTTCATATTGAGAGAATTAAAAGTTATTATGATATCGCTATCATTAATATGGTCAAATTTAAAACTTGGAAATGTATTATGAATATGCTGCTTGAGTAAAGATTCCGCTGCTATAGGACATGATTTAAGGCTTTTAGTAGTTTTACCAGGTATACTCGTGAAGAAGTTTTCAAAAGCACAGGCTACATCTAAATTATTTGTTAGAATTTTATCATTAATTTTAAGAGTTACCTGTTCATTATTATTTCTAATTTTACCAGTTTCCGTATTAATAACATTCCAGACTGTCTTTATTTTGTTATTAGCATTACCTATTTTATTACATATAAAGTAAGATTTAGCTTGATTACACACTAACTTGAAAGTCTTTGAAAAATTTCTAACATATTTATGAAATTCCTCGTTCTGAGTTAGAGATTTTAAATGATTAAGTTCATACAACCTATCCCTGCTCTTACGAATACCTTTTGTAGCCCAGTCACTAAATCCCATTATACTATTTACCTTCACTATTTTAGTAGGACAGGCTCCATTAAAATTATCGCAAATCCCAGACAATAAACCTTCATACAAGACATTGGACTCAACACTATGATATATTGTATTACAGAGTTTCAGTTCTAAATTATTTTTAAAGGTATCTAATCTTGCCTTAATAGTAGGTCTGATTATTTTCGATACATTAAATACTTGTCTTTTAAATGGCAATTCTATTAATTGAGCCTTATGATCCGAGCGAACACCACTAATAATCGATTTCCCCAGTATACTACTATTAGTTAATATATTATCAATACAAGTAGCCGAAGTGGCTGTAGATCTTGTTGACTCACTAAACAATAAATCTAAGTTGAATGATTTGAATAAGGCAACAAAATTCCGACTTTCAGATGAATTACTAAGAGTATCTACATTAAAATCGCCACATACAACTATTGACTTGTTAGAATTATTAAATAACTTACGAAGAATCTCTTCCATTATAGACGTAAACAATAAAAAATTTGATGCCGGTGGCCTATAAACACAAACAATAATATAGTTCTGCAACTCTGCACAAGACACCTCACAAACACGCTCAACAGAGAGGCTACAAATATCTTTCCGATCCTTGAATTTAATATTATTATTTATAAGAATTATTGTGCCGCCACCTTCTGCAGATAATCTATTGAATATACTGGCAAGTGTAAAGTTTTTAATATTAAAAAGCATAGTGCCCGGTTTCAACCATGTCTCTGTAAAACATAATATATCTATATTTATTTTATCTAATAATAAATGAATATCAAGAATTTTGCCAAAGAAGCGATTAATATTCTGATGTAATAAAAAAGTCGAACTGTTTAGCTTCTCTGTTGTCAAAAGTTTTTGTTTAAAGAACTATTCTGAGATTTAATGTTAAAATGACTTGTTCTTACTGTGTTATCCCTTATCCTATTAATATTTTATGCTACAAGTGATGCAATCAATTACTTAAGTTTTTTTGGAATAAACAGGGTATCCTGTTTCAATTTCAAATTACTAACAAACTTGTTAGTATCAAAATAAATAAAATTAGCACTATGACATGTAACATTATGCATATGGTTATTTAAATGCCAAATATAGTTATTCTCCATATCCGAGTAGTTGGAAGAGTATGGGAAAGCACATAACATTATTTTCATTACCTCTAATTTTGATAAAGAATTGAGACTATTTATCAAGTCTTTTTTACTTATATTTATAGCATTGCCAATTAAAATTATTATTATGGTATTTTCATCAAACTTTGTATGCAAAATCTTATCTATTATTTGTTTGTACGATGCTCCTGGCATACAATAATTTATTACTGAATCAGTTATTTGGTTAATATAGCTGCCCCCACGGTTTTACCCGCGTTCCCGAGGGATATCAAATTTTCCCGGGATAAAAAAGTAGCAGTAGTATATGTTATTCCAGGATATGCTCTATTTACATACAAATCTTTCCTCTTTATAATATTAGTATAGACTAGTATAGATAAGTAAGGGTTATTTGTCTGACCCAATGTATTACAGTATATGTAAATTAATTACAGTTTTATTAGATCATAACATGTTAGTTGGTAGATGATAAACCTCAAATAATTACGTCTACTTTAATATCAAACGGCACTAGGTAGTTACAACACGACAGTTGTGGCAAACATTTTCCTTCTCGGGAATGAGTTTTGTATCTATATTAGCCAAGGGACAGGCACGTTCACAATTTGCGGCTGCGGATTGGCACGAATGGAGCGTGCAATATCAAAGCTTCGGCAGAATATAGGTTCGAATATGGGTTTCGATTGGCGAGTGACGGACCAGAACTGTGAGAAAACCGCATCACAGCGCACCGCACCTTCACGCTGATCTCCGGCTGCGTCGCCTGCACACCATACGATTTGTAATTCAATTATGACTAGTGGAGACCGCAATTCTTGCTACAACCGTCCATTCCCGGCCACCGTTCGCAATAAAATTCATGAGACTGTTGTTACATTCATGAGAATTGAGAAAAAATACGTTGGCAATACACAAGATATGTAGATTTTAAGATAGAATGTCAGAAATGCTGATTTTGCGATGGAAATTATGATTTTGCACTCTTTTGGCCGCTGGCATTCTGCTACCCTTGTGTTCCAAAATCCCGTACATACAACATATACTATTGTGCAATGCTATAAACCTTCAACGACTTTTTCAATTTTAATTCATTAAGCCTATAACTACACAGTCTAATTAGTTGCAAAAGATTTTCAGAACGAAACGTTACTTACCTGTCTCTGGTCAAAATAATACGAGCTTACCGTTAAATATTAACACGAAATTTGTTATTCATCTGAGACTAATAAAATCGGGAAAAGCCTTTATTTGGAACAACCTTAAATATTTTATTATTTCTTGGCGCCAGTATGATGGTAAGCAAATTTATTGCCTTGTATCGTATTTTAATTATAAAAGATTTATATTTTCTCAAATTTATTGCCTAGCAAGTTTAATGACTTTTAAAACCGATCCTGAACTGGATTTATGGTGGAAGGGAAACTGGCGTTTTTATTTCGCAAAGTGTCATGTTATCGGAATGATTTGCATAACAAAACGGAGGAAGCTTAGCATGAAAATTGCTTCGAAATTGGAGAAATATTCCGAGTGTTTCATCTAAATGAAGCTTTGAGAAAGCCAGTTTCCTTTTCTATTTTAAAACATAATATTATTTTATAATCTAATAATTGTACTTGTAACGGATTTTGTAATTCATGTCTGATTGTTTCAGTGTATGGGTGAATGTAAATGGGTACTTTGTAATCATAGGACAGTGTGTGAAAATTACCCATGATTTAATTCATTCTTTGATAATAATACTTAAAGTGTCTAAAAAGTTTAAAGTAAAAGTGCCATCACAAAATAAGAACTATTGCCGAATTTACTTTCCACGAGTATATAAAATAACCGAGACAGTGCAACTACAACTATTGGCACAGACTATAAAATACGAGTATCATCCCACCGGTTTTCCTGCAAACTTCCTTCTCGTCGACATAATATAACAAAACTCTCCTCTCGACGCCGCCTGTGTATTTCTCCTATAAAAGTAAATGATGGGATATTTATTGACCGTAACGACGGAAAGTTTCGCCGTTAGCGGCACCAAAAATTAGATATTAAGGAAATTTCCTGATAGGTAATGGCTTTAGCCACCACAGACTTGATGTGACTTCAGCTTTGCCTCCACTTCATGTGATCAAATAAATGTGCCATTGTTGGTTGCGTGAACACAATACCTTCATTATCAAAAGGTATCATTAAATGGCATGATTTTCGTAGAGCCGCTACGAATGAGTCTACGAGAAATGTTTCTATGAGTTACGTCAAAACATGAAAGTAAACATTTATGTTTTAACATTTGCATCAATAACTTACTGTACCCGTCTCCGGACAGTTTATTTGATGAAACAAAAATGTTTATCGCCATTGCACGTGGCTAACAGGGATTATGTACGAGTTGAATCATTGCGGCAGCGGCGGCGTGCAGTAATAGCGCTCTTTATTTACTGTGCAATGCGATATTTGCAGCTGTCCCATGTGGGGTATTAGCCAAAATATAATCGTATATTTGTTCAATAACCAATAATCTATTAATAAATCTACAATTCAGACTCTGCATATATAATTATATCCTGTGCGAAGATTCATAATGAATTAACCTAGTTACGCAGTTGAGACAGTTAGAACAAAAGCAACGGCCAAAGTTTCCCATACAAACTATTTCTCATTGTCATACTACTTACTTCCTCACACAAAACTTAGGAGTAATTTCCCGTTTGGTCCAACATTGATTGAACAGAATTTCGTGACTTTATGAACGATTCCGCGCTCCGATATAGCGCAAACTTAGAGGGTCCTAATTTTCCAACGAGGCCTCGCAAATTACAAGCACCGGGCCTTCCGCATAAATCCAACCTTTTCAAGTTAATAAAAATGATTTAAGTACGCATTAAAAGGATCTTTTTCCCACTGAGAACATGGAATTTATAATGGTAATAATTCCGCCGATTGTCCTGTAGAATTTCCTAATGTACGTTGCGATACGGCCGACCGATACTGGTGAGCGTTAACAAAAAGTTTTTAAAAGCTAAATGTCATTTAGAAAGAAAAGTACCTTTACGTTTTCTCGAGAAGCCTTTTAATTTCGTAGATTAATAACTGGAAGATAATACTCCTGTTAGACGCAAACAATAGTGGCTGGATACGGCGACGGGTCGTGAACCGTGGAAACATTTAGAGAATTGCGAGTGGCCGCCTCTCCTCAGATATATCCGCTGCGATTCATCTACAGTCAAGAAAATATTGTCCTCTCCCCCTTTCTTCTGTGTGACCTGTGCTCGTTTTTATTTTTGTTTTAAATTGTGCAATTATATCGAGGATAAGACTTGCAGTTGAGTACCTGGAATAAACTTCTATGGTGATGATAGCTCAGTGGGAGGAATGTCGAATGCCGTTGCGATGGTCGTGAGTTCGATGTCTATAATTAGATGTAGCTAGGTAAAGGAAAACATTAAAAAGGAACCATGCACTATAATAGCATGGTATACCCTTGTTTTTTCTACCCGCCTAGACTAGCCCCAAGATGAAAATCAATTGCAAATCTTTTATTGGGTGTTTCCGTATGGTGTTGCTTCATTGGTATTGCTTATTCCGATGATGTAAAACTTTGGGTCATGAAACCATTTTTTGTTGTATTCTATTTTTTTATTTATAAGAGCATATGATTTATCTCAGTACAATAGCGCTAAATATGATATTCTGTGGTAGAAGCTGGTATTTTGTCATAATTAAACAGAGGAAAATTTACAAAATTAGACCGTTTTGTCAATTAGCTACTAATGTTTGATATTAAACGCATAATGAATATTGTCTCACTTTGAAGTGTACCCATTTCATTAAAGTTGTAAGTGTGCGTTTCAATATGCTCTAATCAAGTATTATTTTTGTGCATGAACGGCTTTCCTCATTAAACTGTATTCAACTAAGACATTGTTGTCACTCATTTATTGAAAAGCTTCTACTAACAATTCAAGTTTATTTACGTAAGTATCTAGAATTTCAAGAGTGTTTTCATTTATTTTGGTGTCTTTAGTGACAGATGATGAATACTATTAAGCGCTGTTTATCCTTACATTCTTTGAGTATTAGTACCACGTTACCCATTTCCACCGTGAAGCAGTAGTACGCTTGTATTACTGTGTTTCGGTTAGAAAGGTAAGGGGGCCGGTGAAATTACAGGCACAAGAGACTTAACAACTTTGCGTCTCACATGTCCATAGGTGGCGGTGACCACTTACCACCAAGTGGACCGTGTGCTTATTTGAAGGCTCATGTGGTATATATATAAAAATACAAATAGTTTGATACTATTTTCACTTCTGGTTGCATATTGTATTTAATTTTTTATTACGCTATTGCGTGTTAAGTGCTATCAATATAAACATTTGGAAACATTTTGTATTTTTTTAAGATTATGGGCGATTTTCGACCAGTAGGGCAACACTAGTTATAAAATAGACAATAACAGAATAAGCATGAATTACATTAACCATCTTGTTGGCGACTTAGTGACCTAGTACTGTCCTCGTTGTATAACAAACAATCTGCCAAGTGATCCGTACTTATTGAGAACAAACGTGCTTGCGACTAGAGGAGGCGTCACCGCCTCACGGGGTGCACGCTGCACAGGGTAAAATTATTGTTGTAGAGAACTATAATTTTGCTTTCCAAATGCATTTAATATCAAATTAAGATACTAATGTTATTATTTATAAGGGTGTGATCTTCTAATGTTGTTGTCTGAAGCAAAATGATCTTGTAATTATCTATACTAATACTAATAATATTATAAAGAAGAAAGATTTGTATGTAAGTATATTTGTTACTCTTTCACCCAAAAACTACTGAACGAATATGGATGAAACTTGGCACATAGATAGAGCATATCCTGGAATAACATATACGTTACTTTTTATCCCGGAAAAATGTTATATCCCTCGGGAACGCGGGTAAAACCGCGGGGGACCGCTATAATTTATACTATACAGAATCTATGGATATTATAATAAGGTACTTCGCTATTAAAATTCATTTCTTCTATTTTCAACGGTCCGTCGTAATATTACAGTTTTGAGTACAGGTTTTTAAGTATTACAAGTTTTAGGACGAGTATGTGTAATGTGTTTTTGTCACGGTTTGTTACTCTGATATTACTTCTACACTGTGGCACAGAGGCGGGACAAAGAGAGAAACTTTGAGACAACAAACTGAATCTCATTAAACGAAGCAAAGAAAACTCGTTGACGTCAATATCGAGCGCGTCAGCTTTAACAATTTTTCGAAATCAAACCCCTTCAATGTTTCCGCTCCAACGACACGCAAATTGTTAACATTTAATAAGAAGATTGTTATATAAAATTGGGGCAATAGGGATGTTGACTGACATGTCAAATTAGCAACTTTTTATTAAATGTCAAAACGAACGAATGAATGGAGTGTTGAATGAAATACCAAGTTGTGACCTCATAAATGTACAGCATCAAAATATCTACTCTTTATGGTTAGATTGATACCTAAAAATCATATTATTTATAAAATTTTGCTCACATTTCATGTATCCGTTCATTTTGTAAGGTTCAATACACTGGCTAGTGTTTTATCATTTATTTTGAGTACAGGATAGTTCCCTATTATGGCCGCGTTCACTTGTTAGATACAAGTGGTTTTTGACGATGATGTTTGACATAACGTAAGTCAATCTGTACATCACGGTATATATATGTATACCTCACTAATTGCTGATATCCCTACTAATATTATAAATGTGAATGTAAGTTTGTTTGTTACGCTTTTATGCGAAAACTTCTAAACCGATCATCATAAAACTTTGTACACATATTCTTGGAGGTATTATTTCGAGTAGTAGAGCTCTTAGTGCAGAGTTCGTCAGGGGAAGTACTACCACCTTACCTATTGAAGCAGTAGTGCACTTGTATTGCTGTGTTTCGGTTAGAAAGGTAAGGGGGCCGATGAAATTACAAGCACATGAGACTTAACAACTTCACGTGTCAGGGTCGACAACGCATTGGCGATACCCTTAGTGTTGCAAATGTCCATAGGTGGCGGTAATCACTTACCATCAGGTGGACCGTTCGCTTATTTGTCGGCCATTGTGGTATAAAAAAAAAAAAAAAAAGTAACATAGGATACTCTTTGTGCCGGGAGAATTTTACATCCCTCAAGAACGCGGGTGAAACCGCAGGGGACATCTAGTATTTTAATAAACTCGAGTAACATTTTCCTAATAACTCCCATTTGTGATAAAAGCGATGGTAGATCATCAAATTTGAGTATTATTTTGTCGAGTATCGTTTTATAGCATTTTCCCGGTGTTTATGTTGTAAACTGTATATTTAAATTACACCATTAAAATTTTAAGCCAAATATAAAATTAGCAGGAAAGCTTTCATGTTTCAAGCGCCTAATTCTTTAAGAATTTATCGTTTGGATGAGTATCTAATAAATGCTTGTTTTCAATTTATTAGAAAATATTTAATTTGGGATCGGCAAATAGACTCGACAATCCTTTTTATTGAGATTCTTCTTAAATATCACGAACTTAGTAGATAGAAGTTATATCTAACTGTAGCTGATAATGAGACATTAGGTCTTCTGTTGGAAAAATATATTAAACAATACAGCACAATTTATATTAGTCACTACCATTGTAATTTCAAGGTTGTCTCTTTTGTATTTTCATTAAAATATATATTCAGAGTTGAACCAACATTAATTAGAGGTTCCTTTCTTCATCAGCTGTCGGATAGGAAGCTAATTTACTGCCCTATTTCGTATTTTAATTAAAACAGTTCCTTAGTTTCCCTTATACACCAGCGTAATACTTGGAGTTATAGCGGGAGTAAAGTGATCTAAATGAAAATCATAACTGTTAAAACATCTGTTCTATATAATCCTTGGGCTACTTTGTTAACTAGAATACTTACGTCCACGTAATGGTTATTCAATCACTTAGCTACAGTGTTCGGGGTAATGCTATATGAATTATGGTATCTATGGTATTAAATTATACCTCTGAATTCTAAAGTAGTCAAGTATTTTTGGGCTCACAATAGGGGCCGACAAAGAAACACACGGTCCACCTGATGGTAAGTGGTCACCGCCGCCAATGGACATTTGCAATACCAGGGCATCGTCAATGCATTGTCGACCCTGGGGCGAAGTTGTTAAGTCTCATGTGCCTGTAATTTCACCGGCCCCCTTACCTTTTTAACCGAAACACAGCAATACAAGTGCACTACTGCTTCAATAGGTAAGGTGGTAGTACTTCCCCGGACGAACTCTGCACTAAGAGCTCTACTACCCAAAAGCAGAATTTTTTTCATTGTTGTTAAAGCGTTTTACTCTTAACAACCTATAGTGAACAGATGTTAACTGATTTTGCGACAGGTAATGTAAACAAAAGTATCTATTTATTGTTTACAATACAGTACAGTAGTATTAAAATAAGAACTAAATTGTCTTTACATTTCTTTACGCTATTATTAACCTTATAATAATAATTGTTTGGAATAGCAAATTTATCGTAGTTATGAAGACTAATTTTAGTTTCAAGCTGGAAAAATATATAATATCTATTTTTGTTTCATTATTTTGTATGGTACGATGAAAATATCATTTTTATTAAACAATCTACCCGTATCTTTTATTCCCTATCTCTTTTAAAGTAATAAAGACATTATTTTAGGACGCATATGGATTACAAATAAACCCCTAGCAGACGGATGTAGGTACTTATAAACAAGGTTTTATTGATGGGTGGTAGAGTTAATGTACTATGTAGGGACTAGAATTTCTCGGCAGATATGTGAGTAAAAAAACCATAGTTATCACAGAACAGTGAGCTCTTTACACCCGCCCGCTTCCGTCCAGTTGATCGGCTATCAGAGTCAACACATGGTCAACACTCAACTAAAGATCGTACAGGCGAATCATTGGGTACAGTGAAACAAAGCCTAGCCCGCGGTCATTTCACTGGCGGCACACACGAACCGAAATAAAAATAATATTGTAACACACTGAATGATATGCTAAAATATACTATATAACTATTGAATATTTAAGAAATTTGAAGTATTCAATTATATCGCCAACCTGCTGGAGTACAATCCTCCTATTTGATTAACTATTATATATGAAGTAAATGCTGTCAAGGGTCAATACGAATTTATTCAATAATATTCTCTAAAGACCTAAACATAGAACCTTATATCCTTTTAAGGTTTCCGTATACCCATGAGCGATTGAACTGCACTTCCATTATTTCTAGTAGATGATTCACGCGTGTGTACCTATTCACAGGAGGTCACTGCATGCATTCATAATGGTGTCAATACGGGAGTCGCACTCGCCGCCGACGCGAGATTACTGAGAGTCATAAACTTACCAAGTTTACTTCGCACTGATGCCACAATGCTACTTTCCTCAGTAGTCGTATAAATCATTATTTATTCTATTACTTGAGAACATTTACGAGTTCTATATTTATTCATACTACTACACGGGGTTTGTCTTTCGTATTTATACTTTAATTTGATGATAAAAAAACGTGTGTGATAAAACTAAATTCGCAAATAGTTTCACTTACAGCTATGGGCACAAGCTTTAGTAATCCATCACAGCGGGTGGTGAACACGGCTCACTGGGTCCATTTCTGTTGGTCAATCAGCACATACGGAATCGAAAAAATGCCGTCATTTTATAGCTTTGGCTTTCTGAAGCAACACACCATAAGAATTATCGAATTGTAATCAACGAAACAGTAGAAACCGGTAAACCACTTGGTTATTGTAGTTTAGGCGCCTACCCACATGCTTACTTGGCGAAATTCCGCTTTTTATATTACAAAGCAAACTCGGGATATTTTTATTTAAGTCAGCGCCTTTTTCTGCGATTCAATCTGCAGTAACTTTTCATCGTGGCAGGTTTTGCAGCATAAGGAGGGCCATTATTTTTCAAAAGGCATGATTATGTGAGTCGAAAAATCACAGGGAAAATGTTTGTCTCGAAAAGTAGGTAGGAGGATTTTCTAGAGAAAGTTGTATCCTTTACTCGTGGAGGATAACCTGAGAGTCTTTCAATCTCGTGCTATGTTACTTGTTTATTTATTTTCGCAAAGAAGATTCTTAGATGAAACATGGCGAGTAAAACTATTGATATTTGTATTATGAATAAGATGCAGGCAAAATAATGTTTTAAAACCTGGATAAGCTGTACTAATATCCGCTGGGAAAGTTATTTGTCCGTTATAAACTACAATAGTTACAGAACAATAACTGTATTTTTTGCGTAGTATAGCCCTTAGTGTAGGGTTTGTCCGGGGAAGTACTACAATCTTACCCATTTCCATATCCATTTTTTTGAAGTAGCAGTGCACTTGTATTACTGTATTTCAGTTAGAAAGGTAAGGGGACTGGTGAAATTACAGACACGTGAGACTTAACAACACAACGTCGTAAGGACGACAACCTATTGGCGGTGCCCATGGTGTTGTAAATGTCCATAAGCAGTGGTGACCACTTACCATCAGGTGGACCGCCTGCCTGCTCATCGATCCAAGTAAGCATAAAATAATAACCTCAAGAAATATATTACTGTCTTATATTCATATTATATTTTTGCTTAATCAGATAGTCAATTATTGAGAAATCTTTTCCGATCCTTGAAAATAGCTTGATTAGTATCTCAAAAATTATTCTAAAGCGCCAACAAATATCAAATTTCCAACCTTTCAGTGCTATCTGGGACTCGAGTTTATTTTTTTATCAAAAGCATATTTCAATTGCAGAACCCAGAGCAAATAGAAAATTATGCGCAACGTTGATCATATTTAAATATGATTTTATAACAAAAAGAATTTACCTCAAAAGGGATCCTTTTTGCCAATACATATCAACAAGATCAACTTCAAACAAAAAATGTTCTTTGACGGTGAACTTACCGATAGGAATATTGCCAAAGTAAAACGTTTTCTTCATGGTTATACCATCGAAACTAGTGATGCGGCTCGAGTGATACTTTTCCACTTCCCTTACTCGGTATTATTTACAAAATTATTTAGGCGAGTAGGTACTTGAATAGGTGCTTTACTTGTAGATGTATCATTTTCTTAATATAATTTTTGTTCTAGCAATAACTACTTAATTTTCTGAACTGTATTTCAACATGATAAGTGCGACTGTATTTCAACATTATGCGAAAATTTATTGGAATATTGTAGAGACGCGTGACTTGATGACCTCTTAACCTGGAAATGATATCGATACTTAACCAGACGTAACACTAAAAAGGATTCTAGGAACAATAATTGAAACTGACTATCCGAAAGATCCTTAAGACCAACATACACACAAATATTTCGTTTACACAAAAGACCCATAGATATAATACACGCAATCAAGACGAGTTAGAAGTACCAAGAGTGAGACCCTGTACGGCATTAAAACTATACAGTATGAGGGGGTTCGGCTATACAATAAATTACCTAAAATCGTCATGGAGTGTACAAGCATACCAACATTTAAAAAAGGCCTAAGGAATTACATATAAGACACTATAACATAAGTTTAGCATTACTGTTTTGTTAACGTTTCTCTCTAAGTGAACTGTAAATTGTTCTTTAAGAAATAAAATATCTTTAAGCCGAAATTTCAACGACAACAAAACTTTAAACTAACCTCAACTCATTCTAGAATCTAACAGCAAGTCAACTCTTCTATAAAGAAAACTCCATATGACTTTCCATCGATCTAGTCGCATTGCGTCACGAAACCTATTAGATTTGGCAATCATAATTTACATGAAAATTCACGTCTTATGTGTATGTATAAAGACAGTGATGGAACGGTGGAACGGGACGAATGACGTGTCAAATCCAATCAAGAGGTCCAAAGAGCTTGGTTAATTACTTTACGTAGAGCGCTGACGCCGGAGATGACGACGTGTTGGGTGAATTTTATTACCCAGATTATGTCTCACTATGGCCAATAATAAATTTATACTCAAAACCTTTGGGTCCTTTATTATGAATTTTTTTGGGATTCTTGCTAAGATTCAATTTGCAAATACCGTAATACCTAAGTCTTAAATTCATCAGTATGAGCAAGGTATGATACTAACTAAGGTATCACTAACACGTAAATAATAAGGTGTACTAACAATAATGAGCCTCTAAGTTGCTTGAATAAATGACAATTATTATTATATGATACCTACCTTTTTGATATATTTCAGTATGTTAATAAATATGTAGCGAAAACGTCTACAATTTTAAATTAATATTTGGTACCCTGGCAACATTGGGTAATTTCACATCAGCAGCAAAATATTACAAAATACAAAAAACTGTGCGATTGAGGGATTTTTCCATGTCCGTCGTCAATTTGTTATGTGATTATAAATTCAAGAAATAAACATTCTGTGTGCTTCAGTATCTTTCCATTGAATAAGACCTACAGAAAACTACAGTCCACGTTAAATTAAGCAATATATATAAATACCTATTAAGTATTAATTTCCACATTTTCTTAACTTAAACTTGCTCAGTAAGACAGTAGCTTTCCGCTGCACTCTCCTAACTTCCCTGAGAGTAAATTGGTTATTAGAATATAGCCAAGATTAATAAAGTTACTATGGTCATAGTGTAGTAAGCCGGCTAGGAATAGCCTGTTCATAACCCAAACATGGTTAAAGTTTAGGATGAAGTTGCCACCTACGTGACTGCAAGGTACTGAAAATATCAACTTCATTATCGGTCCAAAAATTTACTCAGTGCAGTTTTAGCTACAACTACGAAATAAACTATCAATGAATAATTAATATGGCTTTATCATGCATTATGATAACCCCGATATTTTTTTATTAATTTCCTGGGATATTCTTTACACCTGGCCATCTGGTCCCACATTAAGCAGAGCTTCTACTATGGAACAAACATATACTTTTTAATAAATACTTAGATACCCATTATTTAACAAATATGTATTGTTAAAATAAAGATAAAATACAAATGATAACAAACAAGACCCATGAAAATAAACAAGATTGAGAATTGTATAATCAAATTCGTGCATATTAGATATATATAAACGCAAATTCTTATACAAATATGATCCATCAAAATGGAGGGAGTCCCTCACTTATTGCATTATCTACTTATTCACCTCCAGGCTTTCATCTTTGCTCTAAGTTAATTGACTTTCAGTAATAATTCATATTGAGTAATCTAATAGCGCATTCTGAGTCGCGCAATTATCGTAGCTTTTATCCTGCTCTGCCTTTTTGTTGAGTAAATGCTCTTAATTTTGTAGTAATGCGTATATTGGGATATGATCTTTCCGGTTGAAATTATTTTAGGTTTTCCGTATGAAAGACTAACTGTAGTAATTTTCCAAATAATAAATAATAATAATAAATAAATATCCAGGGACTTTCTTTTACACACGGCCATCTGATCCCAAACTAAGCCGAGCTTGTACTATGGAAACCAGATAACTGATATACTACTTTTTATTTTTCTAAATACATACATACATATTATATATTTACACTGACTAGAAGTACCCAGGCTCAAGTGTAGTGCATTTCGTTGTATTATAAATTAAAACTGCAGCATTCTCACTGTGACGTTACACGTATTAGTTACAGCATCTTTAACTCAAGAATGGCTGCATAGATATCAATGATCTTTTAATTGTTGGATTTCTCTCCGTTCCCAATAACAGAATAAGAATAATTAATTAATATATTTTATTAATTAATTATTTTTATTATTGGCTTTCTCTGACATTTTTCGTTATCAAGATCTCTGAGGACAGAAACTACAATCCTTGGGAACACGGGTAAAACTGCAGGGCATAGTTAGTTGATGATAAAGCTATAAGTGCTGAATAGAGGAAGAATATTAAATCCCGAATAATGTCAAAATGGCATTGTAGTTAGCCGCGTAATTCAAAATCTCGCTTGAGATGCACTTAACGTAGTTACACTTAAGTTAAACTTTAGACTGAAAGCGTATATTATAATCTATGCCTTAGGTTTCAAAGTTTTGTTTCGTATGACAAAATTGATACAAGAGTGAAGCGCGCTCAATCTCGACTTGAATCTAACTATAAATACGTAGCTTAATGTTCCTTTAGTTTCTACACCCTTATTCAGCTAATACAAACTTCGTCGGCGAGCCGCTTCACAGAGGCATCGGAGAGCTTATCTCTCACGTGGTTCGTAGTATTAGCGTAGTAAGCGACAGAGACAGAACATAGAGGCCGCGACGAAACATCCTCGAGTTAGTGTAATTTTCCTTACAGAATCGAGCTCCTGAACATTGTTTATTACGTGTTGTTTCAATTAATGAGTGTTGTCGAGCTAGTACGAACATTCGGGTCTGAAATTGACTTGACACTTTCTGACTTTAATCGTTCGCTAAGATAGTTAATTAGAGCTATATATATATAATAGTTACTTCGTAAGGTATTTAACTCAAATAGCAACATTTCAACATGAACAAGTAAATTATATTAAACAATATATATCCTCGGATATTCTTTTACACACCGCTATCTGGTCCTAAACTAAGCAGAACTTGTACTATGGAAACCAGATAACTGATATACTACATTTTTTTTCTAAATACATACATATTTACATATTTACACTCAGACACAGAACAAACAGACATGTTCATGCACACAAATGTTTGTCCTGGGTGGGAATCTAACCGGGGACCTTCGGTTTGGCGGTCAGAGTCGCTAACCACCAAGCCAACTGGCCTGTAAAAATTATGTCATAAGTAATCAGTCTCATACAAATTATAAACGTTACAGTACTAAAACCGCTTATCGTTTTTAATTTGACCCTTAACGCCTCGTAATTAAGTACATAACTTAAACCTAAAAGTAAATTAATACCGTATCTCCATAATATAAATAAAGCGAGTGGACTGTTAGTGAACGACAGCGGTGCTCAATGTTCTACGTAATCTGGGATAAGCTTCTAATTTTCTGGTGGCTGCGATTTACGCGCTCCAACCCTATATAAAATTCTCGCTCCTCGTATAATACAATAAAAAGATATAATTAAATATATTTCAGCACTCCACCTACTGAATATACTTATACAGATTTATAAAGGGACATCGCCAACAGTATAACAATAAGAAATTACAAAATTCTACATTCACCATTCATGTTTATCGACTATAACATTTTTGTAGTCACTTTTAGTATTTGATACCTTAATTTTCATACAACTTTTACCTCTGAAACTCGAGTGACACAGCCAACCAAAAGCTACAATGACGCTTATTTTGGTTACAAAAATCATTTTTAACCAATAAAAGATCGTAACAGTGTAGGTACCGATCACAATATGCATTATAGTTGAGGGACGGCAGCGAAATTGACTAGAAATTCTTTCATCGAGCGGAAAATGAACGGACCGTCCCGGCTTAAACTATTTCCCGAATTTCACAGTTTCTGGGATTTTCGGCTACCTGCAGTGTTCACATATTAAACATTCTCTTTTATCCGCATTTCACTTTTAAATTGTATTTCCGGGGTTGTTTAATAATCACAAAGAATCTTGATATAATATATATATTATATTTTTATGTTTAAAAAATTGTTGGTTTTTTTAAATTGCGTTGGATAGATTTTCCTGTATAAAAGTTATAAAGAAACATCAAACACATCAACAAGAACATAACTTTGTTTATTGAAAAAGAAAATTTTACCAAAAGAAAATATCACGCATGACCAGTTCTTTGTTATCCAATCCATACACCCTAAACAGTTATGGTCAACTTTTACTTTACTTGTTAATACGTAATGGTAACGCGATGAATAATTTAAACATAAATAACGGGATGATTCTATAATCCTTTCCGGGTTTCCGATGTGGGATGCGTCCCAACTATAGGCAACAAAGTTAGTCTTCCGCACAAGAGATGTACGTGACCAGTTATTGAATGAGATATCTCTATACATTTTACATCCTATTTCATTCGGAACAGATATAAATAAAATTACCCTTCTTAGTCATTTGCATTTTCATATTTTTCTTATAAAGGTGGATACTAACATTTTGAGAACAGTAGAGCTTTTAGTGCAGAGTTCGTCCGGGGAAGTACTAACACCTTAGCCATTTCTGCAGTGAAGCAGTAGTGCACTTGTATTACTGTGTTTCGGTTGTAAAAGGTAAGGGGGCCGGTGAAATTACAGGCACATGAGACTTAACAACTTCACGTCTCAGGGTCGACAACGCATTGGCGATGCCCCTAGTGTTGCAAATGTCCATAGGCGGCAGTGACCACTTACCATCAGCTGGACCGTCTGATGTTTGTCGGCCGAAGTGGTATAAAAATAAATTCAGACACGCAGACTATGACGGACCAGTTGGTATGGTGGCTCACTCACAAATATTTGTGTTTGTACATGTCTGTTTGTTATGTCTCTGGATGTGAATATATATATATATATGAATAGGTAGGTATTTATTTAATTAGAAGAAAAAAGTAGTACCTATACGAACCATATCAGTTATCTGATTTCCACAGCAAAGCTGCAAGCTTAGTTTGGGACCAAGGAGTTTTATACTTTGATTTGCAATAGTAAATAGAAGAAAAAAATTGTGTCGCAGTGATTCTGAACTGCAGTGAAAATGGTTCCTATACCAGAAACGTGTTTTTTCTGATGCAGTTCAGTAACTCTTATCGATAATAATTACCTAAACGATACGCGAAATCTAAAATTCAGCTCAATATAATCCCACTAGTTGACCCCCGCGGCTTCACCCGCGTTCTCGAAGGATGTTTCATTTTCCCCGGATATGTATAAATAAATAATAAATAATAGTATCCTATATTTTGTTACAGGGCATGCTCTATCTAAGCCAAGTTTCATCAAAATCCGTTTGGTAGGTTTTACGTAAAAAGTAACAAACATCATCAAGAACTTTCGCATTTATCATATTTATTTTATTTATTTATTTTCTCTTAGGAAGAATTCCAGCAAAATTATAATTATATTATAAACATACAATGTAGTCCTATGCCATTTATAAATCTCCATCAATAGACGATATAAGTAGAGATATAAGTAGATTCCATAATAAATAGCTTCAGGTACTAATCTGAATGTGTGTGTCTTTGGATCTTTGTCGTTTATACACTGTGTAATGGCCAAATGAATTCGGATGAAACATAGGTCCTTAGGCAGATCATATTTTGGATTCAAATAGACGAGTTTCATCATGGGAGAACCATGATTTCCCGCAGGAGCACTGGTGAAACCGTCGAGTAAGTTATAAAACTAAAAAAAATTGGTAGGTTTTTATTTATTTCATACTTTCAGTTTCGGAATAAGTAGGTATTATACTGACAGGCCAGTTGGCTTGGTGGTTAGCGACTCTGACTGCCAAGCCGAAGGTCGCGGATTCGATTCCCATCCGGGACAAACATTTGTGTGCATGAACATGTTTGTTTGTTCTGTGACTGGGTGGTAAAAAAACTGTATATGTAGTATATCAGCTATCTGGTTGCCATAGTACAAGCTCTGTTTAGTTTGGGACCAGATAGCCGTGTGTAAGAGAATGTCCCGGGATATTTATTATTTCTACGTTTTTACTTATTACTAATACTTACCTATTTACTTATTACATTTATCTTTACATAAATCTTTCACAGAAAACTAATGTTGTAATATAAAAAAAAGTTGTCACATAGAAATTTATAACCTGCATTAATAGATGCTTTTCTCTCGGGGAAACGTAACAACCATTGGGAACGCGGGTAAAACCACGGGAGACAACTAGTGCAACTAAAAATGTTATTCCACTGATCCGTAATATTTTGAAAGACATGTAAAGTTAAACAATAACTAGTATTACAAAACAAAGTACTAGCGAAAATCCTTGTGTATTGAAAGACGCCTAGCAAAAGTTTATGAATTAATTATTGTTAAAGTAGTCTACTTATACCTTTGTTCTTCATCTATTCTCGGACTTGTAAGTTCTGAAAGTGCTAACAACATGTAACTTAGGCCCAACTATTAGTTACCGACTAGTTATAAAATCTTAACTTTGTACTTTGCAACCAATACCTTTAATTAGTAATCCAGTCCAAACTGGTTTCGTTGCCGAGAACAAAAAAGGAATAGGTCCTCAATTCTAGACAATGCTCTTTTCTCACAGAATGCATGAATTTATCTTTGGTTATCTTATTGGTCAAAGGACACTTTTAATTTACTTTAAAAAAAGTAAAACCAACTCCAAAATAGATTTGCATTGAAAAGTATAAAATAATGATCCAATTATTAATTATTATTATTTATTACTTGATTTTCAAGTCAGCATAATCTGTTATTACCGAGAAACGTTAAACCTACCCCTTAAATTTATTATTAATAGCTATTATACATCGAGAGCACAGTCAAGAGTAAAATTAATACCTTATTGACCTTATCAGTACTTTCTCAATACAGAGTTATTTTCTCTTCTTAGTAATCATATCTCTGAACTTTGAACTCTAAGTAGCAGTCTTAAGCTTTCATATTCGCATATGATAAATCACCACCTGAATGCAACAAATGCAGTAATGCTCGTGTGTAATGGATTAGGTAGGTTATAACCGGTTATATAAGAGTATAGAAGTAAGAAAACATATTCCGGGTACCCGGATGAAACCTCTAATGTTTTCACGTATGAACGAGCGTTAAGTAGAACCAGGTAACCCCGTCCAGTGGGTCATCAAATATTTTAAATTTTCTTTTTTAATGCACAATTGCACACGTAGGAGTGTGAGATTGTGTCCGAATGATGTGCTGGCCTCGTGGCTGGAGGGGAGCCAAATCTAAGCGCCCCTAGGGAACAGTGTGGCGCTGCCAAAAGCTAACTGATCGATGGCCTTAGGAATTTGCAACCGGATTTCGAGCTACAGATTCTGCTATTTTCACAGATAATAATAAAAAAAATATATAGCCGTTGGTTCCAAATTCTTTAATAGGCCGGTCGCCTTTTTAAGGATATCGAAATCGTGATAAAAGTTCTTGCAGTAAAACACAGATCGAAGAAATAAAATAATACTGTCGTCTATTTCATGTAACATTTTAGAAATCTCGGCTCATCGAGTTCGTACAGATGCCCGTGCAATTAGCTTTCATACCACCAATCTGCATGCAAACTCAGCCAATGTTTGCCAATTAATAATCCCACTGCTATAAACATGGCAATATGTAGAGAGAGTCTAAAAGCCTCTATAATCCGATATTTAAGTATTACTTAAATGAATGATGTAATTTCATCAGAGAGGTATTGGAAATATAAATCTTGCCTCTCCTTATATCTTACTTTCCTTTATTACTCCTGTAAAGGAAAATCTATTTTAATGTCAGTACTAAAATATACACTTATTTTTTCAATGATTATAAATTACACAAAAAATTAATATCTCAAAAAATTCAAAATTCAAAATTCAAAACCATTTATTCAGTTTAGGCCTTCGGAGGGCACTTATGAAGGTCAAATTTAAAGTTACTGAAGCTACAACCGGTTCGGAAGTCAGCCTTCAACTGAGAAGAACCGGCAAGAAACTCAGCAAGGTTACATTCTTTTTTATTTGTTATATAAATTTTTATCTATTCTGACTTTTTGGCTATTTTATAATTTCAATTTTACATAATTTTATATTTAACAATTACAAAATACTTATTATAGGTAACATTAATAAAAACAAAACAAAAAAAAAAAAAAAAATATGACAAGACTACAAAATAGAAAATAACAATAATTAGGTACTTACAACTTAAACAAGAGATTTAGAGGTGCACTGTGCAGAGAGCAGCTATTTCCATACATTTTTATCTTCAATATAATGAACTACCTTGTAATACGCTTTTTCTTTCAAAACTTTCCTAATATAATTTTTAAATTTATGATCAGACATTTTGGTTATTGAAAGCGGTATCTTATTATAAAATCGAACACAATTACCAAGAAATGACTTGTTAACTTTAGTTAGTCTAAAGTATGGAACAACTAACTTCTCCCTTTGTCTTGTATTTATACTATGAATATCTAATTTTGACTCAAACATTCCTATGTTTCTACGTATAAACATTATATTTTCATAAATATATAGTGAAGGTAATGTCATTATATTTATTTCCCTAAATAAATCTCTTAATGATTCACGGGGACCCATACTGTAAATTGCACGAATTGCTCTTTTTTGTATAATAAATATTGATTCTATATCCGCTGCTGCTCCCCAAAACAAAATACCATAGGACAAGAGGCTATGAAAATATGCAAAATAAACTAATTTGGCCGTCTCAACATTCGTCAATTGTCTAGTCACTATTTCTAATAATATCAAAAATAAATATCATTGCATTGCTACGTCTGAGTCAATTAGATATGATTATAAATGATAAAAAAATAGCGGGACATACTAGGAAAAGACAAGCGCAGAATCGCATTCGATGGCGAACTAGAGTTAGAGGGAAGGCCTATGCTGAACTGCAAGACAAGCTTGACGTACCGGTGTCAAACAATTAAATTAGATTATTGTAACTATATTGTAAGAAAGATTGTTGAAAAAGCTATTATTATCTATATATATAAAAATGTATGTCCTTTATAAAATCGCAAACTATGCAGCGGATTTTATTGCAGTTTTCATCAATAGATAGAGTAATTCAAGAGGAAGGTTTATAACCAGGATTGAAAGCGGGCAAAGCCGCAGGGTGCAGCTTGTTATTATATAAATATTAAAATTACGAACATACCTATATGAAATATATTTTCAGTAAAACATTTACTCACAAAAAGGTTCGTTCTCGAATAAGATACCTATCAACAGTTCCTGGATTTTTCAAAAGAATTAATACGTTCGCGAAGGCAACGTAAGTAAACGTAGGTAAGATAAGGCAGTTAAAATATTCACGAGGGCACGGAATCCAATATTCCCGTTATCTAGTTAGCAAGAGGCGAGATCTCTCAACAAAATAAACATCTCCTCTTTCTATGTTTACAGAGAGGTAGTTTTACATAATCCCTGTAATCAAATAAGTATTTCATGACAATACCTGTAATAAAAAATATTTTATACATAAACACTAGCAACCACACCGCGGTTTTGCCCGCGTTCCAGAGGACCCTGAAATTTTCTAGTTTAAATTGTTTCCCATATGTTATTCTAAAAGATGCTCTATCTATGTGCCAAGTTTCATCTAAATGCGCTTAGAATTTTTTGTGTCAAAATCATAATTATCCATCGTCCTCACACCTCTCGCATTTATAATATTAGCAAAGGTATATGAAAATAAGTCAGTTCTTTATTTAATAACATTTGAAGCAATAGGATATTTGAATATTACAAAGAAATCTCCGTAACAAATCATTACGTAAACACTTTGCATTTTGTTATTTTATCAGGTAATAAACATGTAGAGTCAGTGAAAACTAGTCCCTTGGTGCTAATAGCACTGTAATGTACGAGTGCAATGAAGTGAGCTTTATTTACTGTTACGCTTTTGCTAATATCAAAAGTGCTTTGCGCTTTTTGTTTACTGATATTCTGCCCTAAACTATTTTTCTTAACTGTTAGTCATAATTTTTTTTTAATATCATGTTTGAATGTATTTATTATGATGATTATACGTGTAACTAAATTTAAGTAAATCTTAAGTATTTATTTATAATCCATGCATTCAACAATTGAAAAATGAAATGTAATACTATATATTAAGGAATCACTAGTCTCAGTTCAAAACAACGAGCTGAGCAAGCGCGGAAAGATGTTAATTTATAAAAACACAATACAATTAATATTAAAATAATTTATCATAGAATCTTCAAAGAGTACAGACTAAAACTCCGTAGAAAATTTAAAAAGAAATAAATAAAAAAAATAAAAATGAATCCCTATTTCCCTTGGTCACGGCATCACGCATGAACGGCTGGACCGATTTCGCTAATTCTTTTTTGGTTGTGTTTTTTATTGTCAGGAAAATTAGAAAATTTAAGAAAACATAACGACCAAATTAACTTTCCTTATGTAACCTTACCGCTTTTGACAATATAAACTATTATAATGTAACCTTTGGGTGTTTGACATAAATGTCAGTCGTTTGACAATATCGTTTATCGTAACAGAGGCATGGGTCGGAATAATATTGATAAAATAATTAATTTATCATTACTTACTGCTCATTTCACAGTCGATTTAATCGGAAAATTGTAGTGTAATGTACAGTGAGTTTTTTAAGAAGTGTTTTTTCATCAAGAATAATAAACAGTATGTTTTTTGGTATTTTATTTCTATTAATGATAAGACAGGACAACATCTGCCGGGTCAGCTAGTTTAATATAAATATTAGTATGTCCATTTTAAATATACTTCGTAAAAGTTGCCAAACACGCTTAATTTTTTTTTTTAAATAAACTTTATAATAGGTATGCTATATGCTCACCTATATAGAACATAAAACAGTCCTCAGCAACGGAGTACTTACTAATTATTCCTACTAGGTAGGAAGGTAGGGAAGATAGGGGACCCTCAAACGACTACCCATGTACATATTGTTACATAAACATTTCTCATTGAGACAGTTCATTAACATTTATAACTCCAATTCGGCTTCTCCGAGGTGTGTTTCTTAGTAAATTTTTCCCAAGTTGCTCGTTTTTAATCGACTCTAAAAATGGGATGAGTTTTTCAATTGAATTTGTGTATTCTTTTCATACAAATAGACTCGATGTGGTTATTTTTTACGAAGTACCTTTTCTTCACAATTATAAGGAAACAGTCAGTCGTATGATTATTTGTACCTGGAAATTCTTGTTTTATTTTAAGTTCTGAATTAAGAATTAATTCCGAAGTGATAGTTATTCAGTTTATATTTAAAACTAGCTATCCCCTGCGGTTTTCCCCGCGTTTCTAAAGATTTTTTGACCAGAAAAATAGTATTCTATATATTATTCCAGTGCATGTTTTATCTATGTGCAAAGTTTCATCCAAATCTGATTGTTTTGGCATGAAAGAGTAACAAACATCCAATACCCTCACAAACTTTCACATTAAAATTAGTAAGATGAAATAGTGATAAAAATGAAAATATATTCTCCAAATTTAACTATTGGAGATATAAATCCAAACGAAGATGGAGCGCTCACATTTAAATATAGAGCGTGACGCTCTATATTTTCGCGAATCGGTAACTATATAATAGGATATTTCGCACATGATAAATGAGAAGTCCGTCATAACCCTTGAGAGAGATCAGCGAACGGATCAGTTTACCGCGTGAGCTCGCATTTGTATGCTTGTGGATTTACACAGTTTATCTCTCGTTCCCTTTGTGTCTTGTTTGGCTTTCTGTGAAGCCTCCAACGGATATACAAGCCATTTGGACGAGAACAAACTGACGTTCCGAAGTATCCCGTATTGATATGAGATATCGCTTTAGGGGATTAAGTTGTTTGAACGATGCGTTTATATAGTTAGTGCGAATAAGCGAAAGGCAAAACCATAATGTTTAACACTGCATGTGCCTACTATGTATGTACTATATATTTTTTGAAATTATTATTCGGTTTAAAGAATTTATTTCTCAAAAGAACATTACATAGTTCACTTAATATGAGAAACTTTATACAATTGTAAAATATAAGTGTTACATTTGTTATTCGATCTGTCAGTTTCATGGTTAACAGTTATTATTGTTTAAAAGGTACATTTATAATCAAGTTTTAAAAGTATTTATGGTTATTGAATCTTTAACTATTTTAGGTAATTTGTTAAATAGCTGAGCTCCCTCATATTGTTAATTCTTTTTACCGTATAATGTTCTAACGGAGGGTAGTTCTATATTATTCCTGTTTCTTGTATGTTGCATGTATTAGTTACTTTACTAGGGGGAAAACTAATGACGCGTTAGTTGACTTGATAGTTAGAGACCTTGACTGTCACGCTACAGGTCGAAGATTTGATTCCCATCCAGGTCAAAATACTCTTAAACATGTCTCTTAGTTCTCTACCTGAGTGTATATCAATTTATCAGGCCAAATATGGCCGCTAAGATCATTTTGAAATCGGAAAATCATATGTGAAGAATATCCTAAGATAATTGCTTACCTATAGATATTTAACGTCATAAGATGAATGAATTTCTCTATCCTTCTAATTGTATTGAAACTAACCTTACGATAGTTAACTGTACATTTCTTAAACACTTTTAAGTACAGCTAGCGTTAGAATTGTTATTGTCAGTATAATTGCATCAACAATTAGCGTTTTAGGGAAGGAACGTTCAACGATCCGATGCTATTAGGTGATTACACCATTGTACTGCACTTTATATCGAAGCTAATGGCCTTTATTGTTATAAACGTTTTACTTGAACGAAACAACTTGCGCGTGCGGTTTCTCTTATTAACGCGTCAACAAACACTTAAAGAACCTTCGGTGACTACTTTCAAGTAATTTTCACCACAAAGTAAAACAGAATGCACAATACCTTACTAACTTCCCCGGACAGAGACATCGTAATATATTAGTTCCCGGGAGGCTTAAGCACACAACCTCATTTTCTCTTCCCATTACACTAAAGAGGATGTCAAAGTGGCTACGTACGCATAACAAAGCCGTATCGGGGAAATTCAAAGACGTACAGACCGAAAGGGAATCCCTACAAACAACCATAAACGTTTAACATCGAAACAAACATTTAATTTAGAATGTACGTACTTTTTTGAATAAACATAAAAACTTTCCGATTCTCCGCTTTGGAAATGGGAAATATTAAGGGGAATGTTTTTAATTAAAGTTGCGTGACGTTGTGCATAGATGAAAGAATCGCCGAGTCGGAAACTCGGCAACTTTAGTCCATCGTCGGTGTTCGCTGCCGACTTCGGCCCATTTTCAGATTCAAGCCGCTTTCATCAGGCTATCTTCCTTTGATACAATTTTCAGTCGTTCCGTAACTTTTTACCGTCTGAGTCAACGAACACTGAGTAACTTCTAATGAGCTTTATTTATAAACCTTGGTTTAACTTACCTACCTCATAAAAGGTGGGTTACAATTTATCCTATTTTATAACCCTATTAAAAACGTCAGAGTATGTGGACAAATCTTATGTTTAATAAGTATTTTCTATTTACTATACAATATACTCGTACATTTTTCCGAGTTCAAATCGTACATTGAGTTTCCTTCGCAACTTCAACATAGTCCAAACAAAGCTTACACTTTAGTTTCCCGATACCACATAACATGAATAAAATATTTTTATCTAGCAAGTTGTGAAGAAAACTAGTGAAGAAAATAACAATTTGAATAGATAAGTGTGTTCTTTACTTTGTAAGGTGCGTCTCGCGACTTAGTTTCGCGGAGGTTCTGCGGCAACAAAATGGCGAAGTTTTATAAAAGTCACGACAGATACGTTTAGTGCGCTCGCTGACAAATATCTGTAAAGTTTGAGACGACGCCACGGAGCGCTCGCACTGGAAGTTCCTCCCACGTTACGTGCCCAGCATGCCCAACATACGACACTATACAACACACGCACACTCATCATAAATCACAATATTTTCATATTGAGTGATTTATTAATGCGGCATTGCAGTTCACCAAACTGATAATCTTATTCTGTATTACACATACGTCAGGAATAAAGTTTATTATAATGATCCACAGAATTCAAAGATGTGTCAGCGAAGGGCAGAGTAGAGTCCAGCGAAGTGGAGATACCTTCACTACCACATTTTTAGGAAATTAATCTTTCTTGATTTGTAATCTTAATCCTTCGTAATCGTGGAAAAGTTTGTGAAGGACATCTAGAGGAAACCTTAGCGCGGTGGTTAGGGTACTTTGTGGCCTCCCGTCCACTTGGCTACTACCCTCTAGTTGAAAATTGGTCACCCAACTCCGATTATCGATGTGTTCTAGCGGTTGTACTTGCTAGCCTATTGTTATGTAGGGTTTGTTATTAACTTATCAATATAAGTAAAGGTGACCACTTACCATCAGGTGAGCTTTTAGCCTTAGGACCGCCATATTCCACAGAAGATGTTAATGCTCCTATCTCACCTGTAGTGGACGTTAACATAACTTGAACATTAGCTTCGGATAATAATTTTGAACAAAGAAACGTCAATGGCTTCCTAACTTTAAACCGCACGACCCCAAAGTTAAATTAAAAATACGATACAATAAACTTGCGTCAATACAGAAAATCATTAATTAATGCGTTTTAGTTAATAAATAAACGCATGAATTATTATTACCTTTGCGATATTTTACGGAACAGGGGAGATAATGTAAGATAATGGACAAGAGTGACATGTGGATAGAAGGCACATAGAATTCTTTCTCAGTTCAGGACGGATGACACTTCGGTTAACTTTTGCAGGCATCCGCCGATTCTTCGAGGAAAGTTGAAGACGTGCCTAGCATCCAGGCCGCGTATAGCCCGACCTCTGCAAAGACGACTACCGATCACTCCCGGATTATTGAAATCCCTTTGTTAGCCTAACAATAGACATGCCTACATTCAGATTATGCAAATTAGGACGCACGTTGATGGAAAACTCTGTGAACCACTGCGATAAAACGGGGACTCGATAAATGCTTACAAAGGCCACAAATATACATTTTCCTAACGGGCAAGTTAAGTCGCATAATACCCTTGTTAACAAAAAATCCTGCCGCAGTGAAAGGGACCGTATTGTCAACATTTGGGTTTATAATAGCAATAATGCGCAATTTCACTACAATAATGTACATGCGTGAATATTTGAGCGTGTATTTTTTATATATAATAAGCTTTTCATGTTAATAATTTTATTTGGAATATTACACTAATTGAATTGGATGTTTATTATCATTATTAACTTGTAAATTTAATGAATTTTAAAAATGTTACAAAAATATGTATTCGTAAAATAATTTACTTAATCTTTTTGTAAAGAATTAGCAAGACGACTTTGTTTTGAGTACACCCAATGTACAAAGAAGGAGCAACGCAAATGAAGAAACTTTAAATACTGAAATTTACCATTAGCAGGATATAAAGACATGAAGAAAATGAAGTAGTCAAGCTATATCCATAAAGCGAAGAGCAGCTGTACATCTGCAAACTTATCTAATTACCGCAAACAGAGGCTCTCGACTTAGCTGTCCTTAAGACCAACTTCCTCTAACTAACGGAGGCTATATTATTACTTGTCCTGTGTTTCGCTATTACTACTTCTTTAAATAAATAGTCCTTGTTTAATATTTTCCAAGTCTTTCTTACAAAAGTAACGACTTGTCTTCATTTTCTATTAAGATTCATTTTGTTTTTCAGCAAACAATAACCAACTAGCATGTTTTATTTAAATAGTAAAAAGTTAGTTATAACTAAGAAATGAACCAAAGCCACACTTTTTGAATACCTACAAACGTTCCAATAATACAATTCTGATACCAATTGGTAGTTATGATTCGATGATATTTGTAATAAAAACTCAGAAATTAAAACAATCTATAATATATTTTACTTCTTTTAATTTTCAACAGCAGGTATATTACGGCCATAAAATTTCATGTAGCTTGCAATGTAAACGTTTATGAACGAAGTCGAATTTTTCATTACTCGCAACGAAAACAATACCTAGATGAAATGAAGCTCGCAGTATGATATTACACGCAGTTTTGTTCCACAAACAATAGTTACGAGCGGTAGGAAATTATGTAGGGCTTTTATTAAAACAATCTCGAAAAGTTTCGGCGGAAGATCTCGCGGGAAAAAATATATAATTGCAATAGTATTGCGGTGAAATATGCGGGTTCGGTTGCAATCTCGTTGAAAGCTACGTTTGACCTGATTTCAAATAGCGAGCTTGTGTATGATGATATCATGTCAGGCTATCACGATTTTTTATACCACAACACAATAAGTCTTAAGAGTAACTAAATTTTTTCCACGATATTTTCTTTGTGAAATCGACCGTAATCTGTTATATTTTAACGTTACTTTTTGCTCGGGCTCGGACTTGATCGTTAATCATTCGCAACATTTTTATGTTTCGAGCGCGATTAAACATTGGCTTGTGGTTTTGAAATTGAATGAAAGATTTATAAGCATTTATCACCTGTCACATTCATGGATCAGAGCATCAAAAATCGGCTGATAGATGACGTGGTGCTCATGTCTGCACACACACTGGTTATACGTATTTGCGCCAATTCTCGTCGTGATTGCACCAGTTTCGCTCATATATCACAGTCGTAGGGATCGAATTGAAATTTTCGAGCAATATAAATATTTGTGAATGATTCCTACATTTATCATACTTATATTTTTCGAGTAAGTCGTATCAACTGTTAATAAATACTACTTCTATGATTGGCTCCAATTGAATTGTATTATTATAATTTACACTAAGCTAATAAATGTTCAATACAAAACACCTTCAAAGCGAGTGATAATACTCGTCGTCAAAAAAACGCACGAAATACAGACGTCATCATTCCCTGAAATCTATCCGACAATGAGTTCTCGAAAAATCTGTAAAACGTACGAGTCTCAGCCGCGCGAACGTGTTGTCGTGACAGAAAAAGCCCTCCATCAATCTGCCGCAAACCTATTTCCCAACACATTCCCGTCCTCGTCCTTTCATATCACGCCATAGGTTGGCATTTCAGATATTGCCGAACGTATTACGACTCTATATTCAACATTTTTTCGAAGCGAAATGACAGTAAAAGATTCTTTCCCCTTTGAAACAATTTTTTTCCGTCGATACGACGACTTACAAAGTACCTAATCGTTGTAAATCGATAAAGTAACTTTGTACCCGATCGACAGCGGAAAAGTTATATAAATTGTTTTTTATGTTTTCGCTTTGTATCGTTTTCTACAGCCGACCGAGTTTTTGGCCGCAATACATAAAAAAATACATAAAAAGTTTATTTTCAATTTAAATTCTACGAGGGAAAACATAGTAACTAATATCTTCATGCTCACTATCCCCAAAAAAGTGCATAGAGCAGTATAAAGTACAAAACAGTACAAGTAAAAACATAATGTTTTTCAATACAATGAAACAGCATGGAAACTGAAAAAGCGGATGGCCTCTGTCGACGCTTTAAAAATATTTACTTACTATTGAAAAATCGTGTCCAACTGGAAAGCGTTCCGATTTCGAATGTATACGGGTACTGTTCGAAAAAAGAGAATACCAACAATAAAATGTACGTATTATGTAGACGCTGCGGTATTAAAAAAAACATTACGAGAACAAAGAATTCAGCAACAACACCGATATGATAATTAAATACTATAGTTGGAATTGGATATGTATGTCATGTCACATGCGAATGCCGGATGATGTCACAACATAGTTTAGCAATGAATTGCGTCAGAACTACCCATGATACTCTACATTTTGTATATGGAGCAGAAATTGAGTTGGAAATGTCCAAATCATTGTATAAGACATGTGTTGCGCCGACTGGCGCGTCGTTGACCTAAGGGATCCCTGTTTTTGTTGATACCTGCTTTCCTTTTTCATAAAGCAGCGTATAAATAATCAGTACTTATATATGATGAAATTTTGACGTGGGTCTGTGGGGAAACCTTTTAAGCTATGAGGTTTACTCAGTAGATTTTAGAGAAAACAAATATTTGGAATAACACATATACAACTTTATATAAGTAGTAGATTAAAAATATTGTTATAAGCTGTCTTCTGCGTCTGCCCGCGGTTTTACCCGCGTTCCGGTGGGATATCACGTTTTCTCGGGACAAAAAGTAGCCCATATGTTTTTCCAGGATATGCTCTATCTATGTGCCAAGTTTCATCCATATCCGTTTGGTAGTTTTTGCGTGAAAGAGTAACAAACATACTTACATACAATTCTTTCCTCTTTATAATATTAGTTTAGATATAGACTAATATAGATATAGAGAAAATTATGAAAAAAAACAACATTAACTCACATTAAATTAACAATTAAGAGAGCATCCGATGCGACACGAACATTTCCGACAGAGTACCTACAAAGCTCTATGATGACAGCCGTGGAAGCATACATAATGCAGGTGATACAAACTTCATTACTGAAATAGTTTCACACTAAATACTCAGTCGAGAAACAATTCACAATATTTTGTTACCAAAATTCACAACACTGCAGCACAGTGCTAGTAGATAAAATTGTTTAACCGTTCGTTTTGTATACCTGCATGTTCACAAACAGCCTGTGTATCTAGTGCTACAGGAAATCTAAACGACTGGTCTGAAAAATATTCACTTTAACCCTAAAAATACATCAAACATTTATTTTCACCGGTTATTTAGATAATATATCTATATATAGTTGACCAAGTAATGCTATCACTAGAATATAATATATCCAAAATTCTAAACAAACCTATTTAATTAAACGTCAGACTCCATACTTAAATACTGTCGGGGTAACCACAATGTTACGACTTGCGACGTGATCGTAGCACCGCTACGTCGTAGCACCGTAGGCAACGTAGCACCATTCCACACGCATGGCTGACGTCGCTGACTCGCCGGAACACAACTCAAAGGACAGACCCCTGGCAGGCCTACCCCGCCTTTTGTAGCGGCGACGTGAGATGGCTAATTACAAGCGATGTGTGTTTACCCTGGCGCAGATTACCTGTCGTGTGTCGCATTGTCCCGCAGAGACAATATGTACACCCAACAATAGCTTCAGGGCAAAAATACCTTTGAAATGCCGCCGAAACATTCACTCACACCTAAAACATTACGTCACAAGCATACAATATGCGGTACGGTAGGTATACGTGTTGACGCAAACGTACGACACGGTGAATACTGAACAATGAGGAAATAAGAAAAAATATAAGAGAAAGGATATTAAAAAGTGTGTAAGGTACGTGTTAGAAAAATGAACGATATCGGAAATTCTATTTCCCTGAATATGTTTAACAAACGAGGTGAACTGACAACTTTGAGTGAGGTCAAAAATAGGTAAGTACCAGAAATTACAATAATGCTCATGTGGGAAATTGAATTTATTTATCTGGAATTATTTCCTTAAAACTTTTACGGAGTTAGTCAATTGAAATTAAACATTTTTAGATTTAATCGGCTGTATTGCCCAAACATAAGGTATGTTTTCCGTAGAGTATCGCTACTCGTGTGTGCAAATAGCGCGGGATAAGCGCGTGCTGAGTTCACACGCACCCACACACCGTTCGAAGCGATACGCGGGGGATGGAGAATGATTTTTCTGCCCGAAGCTGTTCTCCACAATAATGAGTCACTTGACGTATTGTCCCGCGGGCGCCATCTCGTCCAAATTACGAAGCTATTGTTACTGAGATATTGTTCGTCGCCTCGTGAATATGTGCGAAAGGAAATGAAACTGTTCCCTTGCGCCGTCACCGTTTGTTGGCTTCCCCGAGCCGACACTCACGGCTATATTTCCATTTCACTCGTGATCCTGTGCTAAATGAGACTCCATACGTCATATACCTACAAAGTGTTACGTCCCCTTCATTATTTATCACAAGAATAGGTTTTGACATAAATAACGTTTCAAGTAAGAGAGAAATAAATAAATTATTATTATTAACAACTTACATTTTTAACCACAATTCAGAAATGCTAATTTAGTTACGGTTGTAAGGATCTACTCTCGGAGAAAAAGCCACAACGCTACGTGCCGCACGATGTCGGATAAAATAATATGTACGCAAATACAAACGTAGTTACATGGGTACTAATGCAATATACCGATCATGTCATTTTGTATTATGGAACATGTGTTATTGGGTTGTATTTCATTTATTTATGGTTACAAATTGTTTACTTTTATATGTACACATTTACACGTCTTACGGTAAAGATAACTTCAAATTTTAACTTCTTTACAAAGGCTCGCCAAGCCAAGATATACTTTATTATACTGATACATACACCATAATAACATACACCATTTTATAATTAAGTACATAATTATATTCTATTCCAATTAAACGATTTTATAATCTGTACATTCAACAGAAACCTAGCTCTTGTTCCATGTATATAATAAAACTTTGATTAACGTTAACCCAAAAATAGTTAGTATTAAGTATTCATGAAAATATAGGTTTAAGAATATAGAGAAGAAACAATTTTATTTATCAACAACATAATTTCATACTTTTAACATAGCAATATAGCAATGATAAATTATAAAATAAAATAGGCCACAAATACTGACCTTTTTTTAAATTAGTTTATATTCTTATAAAATTTCAACTTCAATTGACGCCGCGGCGTCGCTCGCTTGTATGGCTGAAATTGCCGTATAAGTGTGATATGAGAGGCGAGCTCTCAGAAACACCATACGAGAGAAAGAGAGAGAAATAATTTAAATTACTGTTTTACTCCGAATTATAGAGTTAGGCATTCCAAAATGTTTTGTATTTTATATCGAAACCAAGATAAAATAATAAAGGAACGGTTTATTTAAGTAGTATAAATATAGTTTATTAATTATTTGGGCTACTTGGTATACGCTTCTAGTTAGGGATCAGATGTCCATGTGTAAAGAGTGTCCCAGTATATTTATTTATTTATTTTAGAGGGTTTATATTATAATCATAAAGCTATATGACCCGCAGGATCTTGAAAAACGGGTCTTTCAACCTAAGGAGCCCTTATGCTTTTGACAAAATGTCAATTTAGAGATATTTATTTTCTATTTGATCAATTTACTCGAACAATGGCAATCTTATTAAAGTTGCAGGACTCTGTCTCGCTATAATTGGATTGTACCAAAAGGGGAGACTAACAGTCTAACAATCGTTCTTTTCCAATAAAAATCATTGTCTTTGATCTCCTCTAGCTTACTGCAATTAACGTATCTACAGAAAATAGACTCGATTTGATTCAATTCGATTTTCAGGTAAAGATATTAATAACTCCTCATCGCCGATGCGAAAGTCCAGATGCACAAAACCATTTCATTCTTTAGTAGCTTAACTTTACAATTCAGCTTGTTAACTTTTTTAAACTCACTGCTCTGTGCGACTTTCCTTATTGAAGTTCGCCAGCTTATATTACATATTCAATATGATGACAATGGCTCTGCAACGCGAGCTCTTTGCTTTTGTCTATGGAATACGTGAAGTAATTTGATGAGAAACGTTTGAGAGTAATATATTTAAATTACTTTAGGGTTGAATTTTCGAAAATATTCGGTGAGGACACCCCTAAGTTGTAAAAATAAGTCTTTAAAATTTTATATTCCTATTATCAGCAATTTGAGGCTCTTAGTCGATTAGGACTCACGTTAAAAATGTCTAGACTAAATTCTATATCAATTTCTCTGCTACTTTTACTCTGGTATTAGTTTCCCCTTATTTATATAAAATAGAAGCAATTTTTATGAGTATCTGCTACAATACATTCAATTTATTCCCATCGTTCTGCTATGTTCTTGAAGATACTTGTACGTATATTGTTCCATTTCCAGTAGCTCTGCCCACACACAGGGCTCTTATAGAACTGATATCGAATATTGAAAACTGTTACATTTATTTTTACGGAACAACTTTACATTTAGTTGAAACTATATTTGTTTTTAAGTTAACGTTATAGTCGCTTATTTAAAATATAGAAGCACATTCGTCAGATTTTCTTTACATTTCTATTTAATTTGAGGAAAATATCCAATAAATAGTTTTTCCATTTTATTTCGTAAAGCATATTTTATTGTATCAATAAACTTGTCAGGAACCCGTCAAGGCAAAATAAAATACCTCACATAAAATAAATACGTGCCAGTAATTCCAAATATTTTTCCAATATTTACGGGGGGAAATCACGGCGTTCATTTTATATTTATGACAGAAATCCTTTTTCCATTTATTTAAACAAAAAAATTTACGAAATACCTTTCAAAAATAACTAAACAATCAATAAATAGACTCGAGGCCGCCAATTTAAAAATTTATTATATTTTTTAAGTGTTAGTCCATCAAATTCTCGTTCATTTTGGCACCAATTCAGGACATAAGACTGGTGAGGTCACGCTAGGCACATTTAGCGCATAATCGCAAATCCCTCGTCTACAAAATGAGCCGAGAGCTTGCGAGTCGAGAATTATCGCAAATTTCCAGATACCCATTATGTAGCAATTCTGGCCGTTTGTGAGGTACGTTTCATGTTAGAAGCACTAATAGCAATGTAGTGGATAAATTTATACAATAATTAAAAGTACGTTTAAATTAATAATTATAGTAATGAGAGAACAATACCAAATTATGTTAAAGTTACACGCATGTGGCTTAATTAAACATTGCATAATATACTTTCAATTAATAATTATGTATGTTTCGATTTTCGTATTTAATGTTGAGCTTGCCAACGCTACCCCATAATTAATGCTCTACGTATAAACGCTCGGACGCATATAAATAAACACGCTACAGAGAGGTTGAGCTCAAAACAATTCAGAGAACGTTACTTACGATATGTCTCCGAGACCACTGCAATGCCATTCAATGTAACGGAATTTTAACTGAATTTCTGCAGGAGTATTGCAATACAATCGCCACTCCCATCTAATATAATGGGTGGAATGAAATTGATAGGCACCTAGCTAACATTCGAGAAGAAAGGAGGGTAAAACAGAAAATGGTCCCGTAATAAATTATTGCTTCAACAAATGATACAATACGTTGTTCAGTCATACCTATGACAAGATAATTGGGTATGGCTTTCGGAAAGATATCGCTAAAACAAAGAGCGTCGTAATTGTAATCACTTATGCTACCCAATGTTTTGGTGTTGTTATTTTATTTAGCTTTACTTGTTTTGAATTTGTACACCTTATATTAATGATTTGGCTTCTGTGGTGTTGTTTATTTCTTTACTACAAATCGAAAGTCTGTATACTCTATCCCCTACAAAAAATAAGTATACTAGCATTTAAATTACAAAAGCTAACACAAGAATCCGCGGGGCACAATTAGTTTTATACGTAGAATGGTAAATTTGAAATCCGTTTATTTTCGCTGGGATTATTCTGTATTATTTGTTAAGGGTAACGGTATCAGCAAAATGGATAATCCCTCATCGACAACAGACCATTTATTATGATATTGAGTGGATATGCCCTGCGTTTATAAACAAACGATAAATCACTAAACTAATGTACTAAACATACACCCACATCGAAGGGGGTGGGGCGGCATTCATACCGATGGAAAATGGTGCCATTTTGTAAATGATTTATATTTTATATGCAAGCATTCTTGAACTTCAAACCAATAAAATATTTGTCGCTATTTATTTTAAAAACTATTTTATTACGTGCATTCGAAAGAATTTATTTTCTTATGTAAGTGCTTTTATCATATCGATGGACAGCAGTAATATATTATTATATACCACTTATTATTTGTCTGGAAATGGGAATCTATTCAATAAATATTACTGACATACATTAAAAACGCACATGGGATCCGTCTCTTTAGCATAAGATTATTTTACAATTGAATGACTAACTAAAAGTAGTTGAATACTTCTGGTTGTACCACGAGCTTCCCTCCATAGCGCCTCAGTCTCCTCAGAATTGCAAAGACAAGGAAGTTCATTTATTAAGTGGCCTCCAATGCTCGCTCAAGTTGAGACTGGAATTTTAACTAAATTTTACGCTACTGAACCCACGAGTACCTGAATGTTTTAAATTAATGCATTGTGAGCTTCGCATTGGATATTTTAAAAATAAAAGGGATGTTTCCTTCTTTAAGATTTATTTTAGAATTATTAGACCCACCTAAAACTTACTCAAACCAATCAATAAAAACATTAATTAAGAATTGTGTCGTATCGTGCCAAATAATAAGTAATCTCCTTTAACTCTAGCTAGAAATATTATACTTCTAACTGTTGAAGGCCAACCATATAAAGGAATCCCTAAAAACCTAGCGTAAACAATCGGTTCCCCACTATTGGCAGACGTGTATTTGATGACCGACTATATGCTAAAATCCGATCTAGCTAAATCTCAAATAGGAGTACGGATTAGTGTAGTTCAAAAGCGATATTAACCGACAGACGAAGCAGTACAAGCATCTATCTTCAGATTTGAATTGCAGCTTATAAGCAATTTCTAAAAACAGCAATTTACTTCCTAATTAGGTACAAAGGTGTAAGTAACACTCAGATGAAAAACAAATGTATAAAACAAAATATGCAATACAACAGCTATACAGAACTGCGAGTACATTTTAATAAAGCTAATATTTCGTGGAATATACTACCTTTAATAAAAATAAAAAGCTTTCAGTTCAAAATGCACGTTGCACCATTATATTATGTTTGGTTTGGCGGCGGCCGCGCCCTCTGTCGGCCGCAGAAGAGAAACCACCACATTGCCAACCACGCCGAAATGCATGCCGACTTACAAAAAAAATACAAGGTTTTATGCAGTAAGTGCTATTAAAATAAAATGTACCTTTCGGACATGCGTTATCCAGAACGACTCTTAAAACTAAGTGGTGTTTGTATTTAAATTATAGAAATTAACAACTTTAAAAATTAAAGTAACAAAACCGCGTTTCGTAATTTTTTGCATATCATTTTACTGTAGACAGGGTTATGTTTGACGATAATTACCTACACTATGTTAAGTGATGATGATGTAAATAAGCACAAAGTTTAGAAGGAAACTGGCTGTCAAGAGCACCAGCGCTTGGGTTTCCTCACGATGTCTTCCTTTACCAAAAGTTATTGCTCATTGCGCATTCGATCTTAAAAACTTCGTCACGGCATTCGACATTCAACTGAGCATTTCTCATTTCATTCGTGCTTTCTCGAATGAAGACTAAGATTCCTAGTCGAACTTTACAGTCGATTCGCTCTCAACTCGAGCGCTCCCCTTTACTTCCCGAATTAATAGCTAATTAGCTCACCTTGTTCACGTCCCCTCGCACTGAGTCCTTGAGTGACGTGCTCGTTTGAACATACGGTATTTGAGTTCATTTGCGAGTTCTTGGATGCGTCTACGATCCGATCCAACCAGTTTAATTAAGGCATAAAATTATATGTTACTTACATATCGTAGTTATTTGCTAATTAAATGAATTTGGTTTGAAGAAATTTTGTTCTGGCTTGTAAAATTTAGTTATATATATATATATATATATATATATATATATATATATATATATATATATATATATAGTATAGCTGTTTATTTTAAAATAATTTTTGGTGGGGCTGTTTATTAACGATAGCTGTCCCCCGCGGTTTCACCCGCGTTTAGTTTAATGTTGATCAGACCAAGAAAACACATGTTTTAACCCCTTTGGAGGCAAATTTTCAAAAATCCTTTCTTAGTGCTCTACGCATATGGTACGCTCTATGCATAGAGCCCTACGTTATAATAGGATATGTCAGTCAGTCAGCTTCCTTTCATTTCTCCTTTAATATATATATAGATTTCTAAAGATTAAATTAGCATCAAATAAAAGTAACCGATGATCCGAATAGCATGAAACTAACGAGAAATCTTCACATTTCCTACGTGTCGTAGCATTCAACAGAGCTACAAACTAACGATTATAGCCGGTGAAATAATAAATGGCTGGGAAATGTTGAAAATCAAACGAAATATTGTAGACGTGTATATGAAGTCGACAGCATTAGAAAAACTTTCTTATACATAAAGTCTACGAGATGTTATTATTCGTAGCATTTGCTACGAGATTTTGGTAATTGTAACGTTTTTCAGTTCATATATTCCTATGATAATTTTCTTCAATTAATTAATATGATTACATACTCCACTTACTCACATACAAAGTTTCGAAAGGACAGAGAACGTTTTGGGCTTCACGTTGTTTGTCTAGGTCGGATTGTTGGACTAGACTAGCCATGTTTTGTACTTCTTCCCATTAGGACACTGCAGTGAGTGAATTAGTTAGATTAATTTAATTAATTGCTATCTAACTAGGTTATCATACAATGTCTCTTAAATTAAGCCTAATTGATTCACTTATTTTCATTAGGCACTATATAATACGCTTATGCATATTCAAACTATTCAAAATAATTTTAAGGCGTGTAAAAAAGGCTTTTTGTTTTTTTCTTTTTAATATGAACATGAAAATGGTATAAGTAATTATTATATCGGTGTAAATATTTATATATAAGTATGTATTTAGAAAAAAAAGTTGTAGTATATGTAGTATATCAGTTATCTGGTTTCCATAGTACAAGCTCTGCTTACTTTGGGATCAGATGACCGTGTGTAAAAAATGTCCCAGGATATTTATTATTATGCTCATGGTTTTCGTGATACTTTCAAAAGTAATGTTTTATATCCAGCTATAGGTAGTTTTAACTGGTTTTAGAGTGAAACTATTACAGCAGCTTGTGCGCTTGCTTCACACGTAATGTCGACAGTTTCGTCGGCGTTGGCTCATTAGCGATATTCTCGTTTAACGCTACTTTAAACACAGCGTATTTCACGTAATGTTATGTAAAACTCATATGTTTAATAAATATTATAAAATTGAACAGACTGGACGCTACTCGGTAAGTTAATTAAAGTATTTTACGAGCAGTTTTGTTTGATACAAGAAAATATTTGTTTGTAGGTTATAATTATAATAAAACCTTAATTTACCTTATCGTTAACCTAATTTGATTTGTAATAATGTAACTGACTAATAAAATAAGAATATTTAGATATATAGATACCTACTGTATTCCTAGGGTTCTGTTTTTAGCATTTCGATGGGAACTCTATTTAAGCATTTAAGTATTTAAAAAAATGTAATTAAAAAACAATTTTTTAATTTTCCCCACTCTTAATTATTACCTTCATTACTATTACTGCTTCTTAACCGACTGCCCCAGAAGCAGAGTTACGTTTATTACCAATTTTAGTTTATTGCTTCACCAAAAGAATGGAGCTTCCGTAATTACTGCTTTCATGAAATTTTACGGGTAAAAAAGTAGCATGGGGCATATAAGCATGTACTCTGCCATGACAGGCCAGTTGGCTTGGTAATTAGCCACACTGATTGCCAAGCCGAAGGTCGCGGGTTCGATTCCCACCCAGGACAAACATTTGTGTGCATGACTATGTCGGTTCGTTCTGTGTCTGGGTGTAAACATCTATATAATTAAGTATTTAGAAAAAAAAATGTAAAGGTATGTAGTATATCAGTTATCTGGTTTCCATAGTACAAGCTCTGCTTAGTTTGGGATCAGATGGTGTGTATAGAATCTCCTAGGATATTTATTTATTTACTGTACTCGAGTACAAACAGTGGAAGTAAGTAAAGAAAATCAGAAAAGTTACTAAAAAGTTTTCATTATGAGCTGTCATTTCCATGCACGTATACGGATACATAACATAGATACCAGCGCCACAAATAGGGTGCAGTGTTTTCATTGCGGTTTTTTCGGTGAATCACCTGCCAGCTGTTGCCTTACCTAGTTGCCATTACAATTATTCCAGTTAAATATCGCGTTTCTAATGTAGCTAAAAATGTGCGATGCGTGGTAGCAGCGAAGAATACCACATCCCGGAACCATATTTAGGGTGAATCTCTGTGGTAAGAGGCAATTCAAGAATATAAAGAGTACCTTATCCATTTCCGCCGTGAAGCGGTTAGTGCACTTGTATTACTGTGTTTCGGTTAGAAAGGTAAGAGGGCCGATGAAATTACAAGCACATGAGACTTAACAACTTCACGTCTCAGGGTCGACAACGCATTAGCTATGCCCTGGTGTTGCAAATGTGGCGCTGACCACTTACCCTCAGATGGACCGTGTACCTGTTTGTCGAACACTGTGGTATAAAAAAAAATAAGTTATAAAATACTGATGACACACAAAGTGCACTTATACCAAAGGGGTCTTAAAAATCTGCCAAATCTCTTGTGTAATACATGTAATGCACCAATGGCCAGAAATGATATGTATTGCACCGCCCCTAAATTTTTGCTAACAGAGTAGGTAGTAGGTAAGATGATGATGATGATAAATTAAAAGATGTTGTTTTTATTTAGAAATGATTACCTGTTGGCCTGAGATTGGTAAAGTGCCTGAGAGACGGCAATGTGTCATATTAACTTTGTCACATTGGGAAATTAGATATCTTTGGTTATATTTGGGTCTCATTCTGCCTACCTTTTCGGCGAAAATGAATGGGAAAAATACATCACATATATTTATTTTATTTCATCTTAGTTGTTACCAAATCAAAATCCTCCACAAATCTTTGACAGTAATAATATAATAGTTCATAATTAAACCAAATAATATTTAATACGATTGCCAGCTTGCTAATCCATTGCTTGTTTACCCTAAGGGCTGAAGGTGTTCAGCTTTTAATTTATGAGCAAACTTCTCGTATAAAAGGGTGAAGTGGACCCTAGTAGCAATAGGTTTGCAAATATTAAAGCTTGAGACAACATGGGCAACAATTTCCTTCTTCATCGTGAGTATTTTCATGACTCATTTATGTTTGTAGGTATTATGAAAATTCAACTAAGAAGGACCAGCAAGAAACTTACAGAAGGTTACCCAAATTTTTCACCATTTGATACAAAAATTAAAAACACAAAAGAAAAATAGTTTCATTAATAATAATTACTCAAACAAGAGGTTTGAAATGTGCACTTGCGGCTTGTTCAGAGAGCAGCTATTTCCAGACATCTTTATCTTCAATGTAATGAGTTACCTTGAAATACGCCCTCTCAATTTGAGGATATGTTTTCTAACTCCTAGATTTAGAAGACCTGCAAAGTAAAGTAAATAGGTACCAGGTTTTAAGCACGTTCTATCAAAATGATCTATTTGTTCACATTTTTAATGAATTAAAAGAAAGTAAACTGTCACTCAAACACTAAGGACGCTTATTGTATTTAAACCTTCATTGTTAGTACAATGTGGGCGAAACGTTTTAATCACATTACGATACTTGAACTAACTAGTCAAACAAGTACTACCGACGACATGGGGCATAGGCTACTACATAATATATTTGGCGGCAGTAAACTCACAGAACCAATCTAACGGTTTACACAGCGCATGTTAGTGTAAGCTAGAGCTATACGATTAGCGATCAGCGAGTCGGAATGGTATATTCGCAGCTGACAACATATAGCTAAATCAATATGAATTTAATACAATTTTATTTTCTGAAGGTCAGAAAATAATGTAAAATAAATTAATTTAGATTTTTTTCCATTCTTAACGTAATCAGCATTTTATGTTCATTAAAAAAATATCTTTGATATTTAAAACGATTGAAAATCTTATATACTGTGACAGACCGTAGTACAATCAAAACATAGGCAAAGCTTAAAACCATTCAGCCGACTAGATAGTGCGACATTTTAAATATGAACATTTTTGACGGTTTTCTTTTAAATTATGCATACATATTTTTTATTGCTTTGAACTCAGATTGGAAAAATAAAAAAAGAATTATATATTTTTCTCTTTAAGGTGCTAAGAATGCTGTTCATTACAAGCAAATTATAGCATTAAAATTTATCTCTTCATCAATCTAGGAAACAAAGGATTCAACATAGCCTTTCAATCGTTAACAATTTTGCTCGCCAAAACTCGCGGGGTGCGCAAGTATTTTAAACTTATTTAATTTTGAAAATTTACAACGGTAGCATACTTTACCACGCACACATTATAAATTTCAAAGTATTTATATTTAAATGGTAAACAAAATATAGGGAAGAGGACTGGCATGTAATAATGATCAAAAAACCTGTCATATTCCAACTATTGCGTGCATATAACAAATATCCATATCATAATCATTTACCTTTCTAACAATGATTGTTACCTATATAACGCGTTAGCTGACCGATGGTTCAATTAATCATTTCTGCGAGCGGAGCCTTACGTATTGAACCTTCCCACTGGTTAGTACCACCCCTACTCAGTGCTCTAAACATTACTCTGACGTAGGTACTGGCACATACTCGAACGTGCCGGTCTGTTAATAAGGTCATTTCAGGGAATGCAACCTATTTGTTATGTTATTTGATACATTAATAATATCATTTTATCTAGTAGTACATTTTACACGTAAAATATTACATATTTGAAATAGTTTAGTATAACTTTAATCAACATATAATCGGGAAACTTTCACCACATTTATTCTATTAGTAAAATGGCAGTGGGCAGTCCATTCTTTCTGCAAAGATAGGTGTTGTGGTATTTTAATTATTTATTATGTTTGCTTTACGTACTTCTGGAACTGTAAATATAAATAAGTATGGTATTAGGTTTGGAAACCTAGATTTATAAATACCTATTCTTAGGTTTGGTCTTGCAGAATAGTAATTCCATTCGTATAAATATGACCCCCGACAAATAAAAAGAAATATTGTCCAAAGCACATTATATTTTGTAAAGTAAGAAGTAATATTTTACTGTTAAATTTATACTTAGAAGAGAAAGCTTAAATGTCACTGATGTCCTTTTCCATAGACACGGAAGAAAAACCTATCAAAAATCCATTAAGAAAACCAAATAACAAGGGTGTAAATCAGGAAGGCCGCAAGAAAAGAGCAAAGCCACGACGCAAGGCCGGAAGCTTGCTCATAAATTCTCACATCATTTGCTCGGGATTGCCATAATTTCAAAAGGCAATCTTCACGATATTCGCACATTCCAATAACTGATGGCATTCTAAATAATCACTACACTAATCGGTTTTTTTTTCCCCAGATGAAAACAACGCAGGAAAATCATTGTATTTTTATTCGTTTGGTGGAAGATGAAAGAACAAGCTTTATCCATTAAATGGTAAGGGCAGAAGAGTAATATATTAAATCACTAACCGAAACCTTGTAATAGCATTTATTGAAAAATACTTCTTTAGGAGCTCTTTTATTGTAGGCAGATAGGAAAATACAAAGCACTACAACGAGTATTATATTACTGAATACCCTTGAAATGATTTCCTTCGAATAACAGTCCGTTCAAAAAGAGATTTCCAAAAAATATAATAACATTCCTCTAGTAGGAAAAAGTAATCTCGTATCTCAAGCACTTATTCTAAATGATCTAGCAGAGTAAACAAATATTATAAAATAAATAGGACTACGTATAGTGGGGTTGAGATCGCGAGGCATATCCTTCCACTTCCACAATATTCCTCAAGACTCATAGCGACAGGGTGAGGGTAGATTTATATGCAACCATTATTTTTGTCAAAGCGACGTAAGCACATGCTATTTCAATGCGGCACATGCAGCTTATTATTTAGAATATCCTTCTTTATTCTTGTTCATCTTTAGGGCGCTCAGCCAAAATGGCTACTTAACATGAATCAAACCAAATATTGTGCTAGCATTTATTAAACTATGTTAAATATATACTAAATACGACGAAGATGGGCCAGGTGGCTTGGTATTTTTGGTGACGCTACAGGTCGTCGATTCGATTAACACCGAGGACAATAATTTGTGTTCATAAACATGTCTGTTTGTGCGTTAACTGGTGTAAATATTTCTAAATAAAAAAAAGTTATCGGTTAAATGTTTTTCATATCATAACCTCTGTCTGCTAAGTTTGAGACCAAATTACTAATATATTATTTATAAAATAAGTTACACAATACATACGATAGATACATATATATATATATAGATATATTTACAAAATAAAAAGGGTATAAACACAAAGTTAGTTATAAAATACCTGTGATGTCCTTAAACTGAAAAACATACTAAGAAAAATTACTGGAAATAGCTGCTCTCTGAATTGGTCGCAGGTGCACCTTTGATACTTTTAGTTTAATTCATTATCATTTTTTAAATAATTTTTAGTTTTTTATTTTTTTTCTTTTGTTTTTAATTATTTTATTAAATGTAGAAAATTTTGGTAAACTTTTCGAGTTTCTTACTGGTTCTTGTCAGTTGAAGGTTGACTTCCGAACTGTTGACAGCTTCCGTAAATTTGACCTTCATAGGTGCCATCCCCGGGGGCTAAACTGAATAAATGGTACTATATATTAATTATGGTGAATATTAGACGTTTCTTTGTTAGAAATGATTGAAAAATGAACCCAGGATTGTTTGGATGTGCTCGAAAAACGCTAAAAACATTCAACCCCCTCTGTCACCTTACTTTCAAAAATATCTTCGGTTCCACTACTGAGATCTCTGCCTACCTCATTTGGGATAATTAGCGTGAAGATTTCTCATGATATATTAAAACATTAAAAATTAAATACATTCACAAAAAATATGTAATATACATAGTATTACGTTTTTGTAAACCTTATACAGTGCAACCTCAATATAACAAATCGGAGGGGAACAAGTAAATATTCGTTATATCAAGTAATTCGTTGAACTGAGGTTTGTTATGTTGAGGTTAGGTTGGTCTAAAATTCGTTATAAGAGGTAAAAAAATAGTTTTATTCACCTCAACATTACGTACTCATTTTGTTATAGCGAACAACTTCTACTAATAAATGATAACACATTTCTATCAAATTACTGTATGTATTTTCTATTTAAAAATAATTAGGCAAGTAACAAATTTTTTTCTTACATTAATAATCAAAATTAAATGCAGTAAAAACCGTGACAGTAGGTACATATCTTTGTGGGTACATACATTATGTAGGTAATTTAATGTTAATTTCAAAGATTCGCACAACAAAACTCACGAATTAAAGGTAAAGAATCAACAATGTGGTTATACATATGTAGTAGCTTAATCTCAATTTTGTTCATTTTGATTAGAAAAAAACAACAATGATTGATTTACGAACAAAAGCGTGGCGAAACATGTCGCGACATGAATCACATACTATGAGATTAAAAGTCATACATTGGTGACACTACAACTTTATATAAAGGTTTTGGGTTGACAAAATTCGTTAATTAGAGGTATTTATACTTTTTCTTGATAGTGAAAATTCGTTATAAAGAGGTTGTTCACAAAAAATGTTCGCAATGTAAAGGTATATTTTATATTGACTCTTATGGACAATTCAAGGGGATTACGAAGAATTTGTTAAATCGAGGAAGTCGTTATATTGAGGTACGTTATATAAAGGTTGCACTGTATTACCAAAACAAATCCGTAGCAACCACTAATTAAATTACAGCTTATTGCGAATGGATTAATTCGTTCACATCACTGATTTTCTAAGACAGTTAACAAGTATACCGTTGGCTTAGTTAAGTAAAATATCTTATTATCTTATCCTCGAATTCCCTAAGTATAGGGTAGCGGACTGTATTAAAATTAAATTAAGAATTATTATTATATTATCAAAAAGATTGTCTCAAAACACCCCTATAAAGTTAGCGATTATGGCAAATTTTATATTAATAAAACAATAAAAAAAGTACAGCAATTGAGTATGAAAAATGATGATGTCATACGTTCGTACTCAGTACATTTTGCATACAAAATTTGCGTTTTGACAGATGATAAAAAGTAACTGATTTGACAAGGCAGTCCGGTACTACCCTATTGGTAATCTATTATAAAAAACATATATTTTAAAACTTCCCTTTATGTTTTTATCTCACAATCTGTAGAACGAATCCACTCGAAATAGGGGCTCGATTCTGTAAGGAAAATGCCACTAACTCGATGATGTTTCATCATGGCCTCTGTGCTTTGTCTCTTTCGCTAACTACGCTAATACTACTTACTATATTACTACTATTCACATGAGAGATAAGCTCGCCGAAGCCTCCGTGAATCGGCTCGCCGACGAAGTTTGTATTAGCTGAATAAGGGGGCAACACTAAGATTGGATTCCAAAATTATATGTACTCACAAGACCCATCAGTAACTATGGGATCCACATATTCCAAAACTGAGAATAGGTATGTTTTAATAAGGGTCTAAGGTACGCCGAAAGATATCAATAACACCCTGAATTTGACTCCAAACGGGGGGCTTAATGCGACGGATCTTCTACGCACAAATAAATAATATGGACATATCAATCAGTAAATTGAAACGGAAATCCCACACATTTGCCAATATAACGAACAGCAATACAATGAATGTACACGAGGTTTTATAAATTTGTCATCGATTCTATAGATAACGATTGTCTATACACTAAAACATATTACATAGCTAATGAATATGTACCATGAGAAATTATAGGCTGTTAACATATAACGATATCGGTAAAGCTATCGAGTTATGTTGCGATGTCAAGCGAGTTTCCTTCCGCACCGGTCGGATAAGCGAAGTATAGAAAGTAGGTATGTAACGACCTACTCCTAACCTAAACAAGTAACAGCTTGTACTAACACTGCAAACTTGTCACTCGAATTCTCAACTGCTTAATCCTAATCTATGACATGTGTGTTGGCAAATGTTCCTACGTTGAGAAATAGAGCATCTTAATAGAGCTCTAAGTTGCAACTGTTCTGTTACTAACTACGTACCTAGAAAATTACATGTTTCCCATCTTTTTTTTTAATGAGATTTGCCTGTGATTTAATGTAATATATGGTTTCAGTAATCACAAAAATATTGTTGATTTTGTCATTACTTAAATTGGCATAGGTATTTTGGTATCTATCTTCCTTGTAAAGATTTTTTTTAAATATTTAGTTGGACGCAAAAAAAGAAACCATACCTGCTGAGCACTCAGCCGAGTTCATAATTATAATGGCTCCAGAAACGCAGTTTTAAACTAGTTCGCTAGATTCGAAAACAGTGTGTAACACGTTTTATGTCGAGAACTCATTTTATATTTGTAATTTATTTACCAACATTGTATTCTGGTAGTACTATCCTATTAGTAAACCCATTTCTTCTTCAGATTAGAAAGCTAAAAAAGCATTGATAGACCAGATAATAATAACAAAGAAGTAAGTATATTTTAATCTTGCCTACGGTAAAATCGGACAAAGGATGACTCGTAGGTGGTCTATTCATTAAGGTAGCGTGTATCAAAACCAAAGGCTTAGGTAAATAGAATCCTCAGAGGTATTTATATTATAATAGAATAGAATACACAACCCACATTACTTACTAACAGAGCCTGTCTTCATCAACATTCCTGTAAGCTTTGTAGTAAGTAGAGTTGATTATTACATCATTCTCATTTGTTTAAATTATTGTTATTTTGTGTACACACATTTAGGTCGGTATTGTGGTATACCTAATAAATTTGTTTCAACCTCCAGCTAAACATGTTATAATATTAAAATATATTTCAAATATTAAACGATAACTCTTGTAAAGTAAATAATCGTTTACAATATTAAATACCACACACAGGCTCCTAAACCACAGATTACTCAATATTTACTATGTCAAATTTATTTATTTTTATTTTTTAATTCAACAAAATTTATTAAGGCACGTTACAATACCTGATGGTGCAACATAACGTTACAGATATTATGGCAAAGTCATTCACTAGCCAACGTAGGTATACTTACCTGACGTAGAGAGTATAAAAATCTTAATTAGAACGTGTGTATTAATGGTGTTCACGTAATTTTCCGCTGTGTAAAATTAATATGAAAGTTTCTCTTTTACCAGGACGACAGAAGTGTGGATGAACACACTTGTAAATTATCACGTCATTTAAGCGGGACTCGGCGGTGCAATTTCATGGCCGAGTGAATCCCGCCCGTCCCAAAGCGTGCCTCGCTTACTGTACTGCTACTACTACACTACCTACTTTCCACATGAAAATTACTTCTCATTGTTAATTGCGAGACGGGGTTACGGTTTCTGTCAAATGTAAGGTATAATATCTACGTTAATTAGGAATATCAATGTGGCTACCTCGTCACAGTAAATATTGTAAAGTAAACATTTGCTTCACTTAGATGGATAAGTAACTCAGTATGTCTATGTCTATATAATTATCTAGAAAGGCCTACTCGTAAACTGTATCTACCATTAACTCAATAGCTAGTATCTTATATTACATAAAAGGTTTCTTAAGCTATTGAAAATTTGGTGATTTAAGGGTATCGATGTAATATCCTGGCGTAATAACATTGCCCGGAGGCGAAGAGATGATAACAATGAAATCGACGGTTTAAGAGCTAATAAAATGGGATCGTAAGGACTTTTGTGTATATATATAACCTGATGGAAAATGGATTACCTATGTAATCAGTTGATGGATGTCGATGGACTGCGATATATAATTAACTACCTACATACAACTTATTAACCGACTTCTCGCTTGTATGGATCCTAGTCCTAAATTCTTTTCTAGCAGGAAAGACCGTGGCGTATACGATTTATGGTCCATATCTTGTGAAAATCATCAGTAAGTATATGTATATCATGTACCTATGATAAAAGGGTGTATAATACCCACGGAAATTTTATATTTTTATTGCGCATCGCGTACATAAGTAGAATGGACAAAAAAGGAAAATGTTGGCAAAACAAACCAATTACTTTAAAAAAAAACAGGGAATGTACGAGATGGCTTCGCACGCACAGGTTTCCGTAGCCCCACTTATGTTAAAACCCACTGAATATTGTACGACTAGCCAAAGTTCTAATTATCAATTAAATACCTCTAGAGCTTAAATTAATGACTCGAATATATATTAAGTAGGTAAATACCTTCTTGGGTAGATTCAAATAAAAGTCTCCGTCTTTATGGTAGAAACAGAAGTTTTCCGTAGACAAAGCGGTAGGTACGATTGATGACAATAGGTGGGGAGGTACGGTGCGCCGAGATCAAGCACTTTCATAGAACAAAACCGAACCGCAAGTTTTGTCCTCTCGACTCGACTCGACCACGTTATGAACAATTGTATGGGTTTTATTGTACGAACTTTATTTATTCATGTTTTTGGTTGGCCAAAACATTTTTTGGCATATAGGGTATATTTGAACGGAGTATGTCGCGGTTGACATTTGTGTAACCAGGGCAGTCTTTAAACTATTGGATGCCCTGGGCACTAGGATTATGTGGCCCCTAAGACTATGCTATGATTGCTCATACCCATCGGGTCTGACGAGACGATCTGTCGCGTGCGTTCTCTGTAACCACTGGTCGTCCAACGGCTTCCATTCCTTCCGAACTAGAGGGCTCCGTGGATCGCGGGGCCCTGGGCTCACTAGAATATGATTTTATTATTATGATTCCTTACTAAAATGGCATAAGCTGTATGTGCCGAAATTATAGACTTATTTAGTAGTACTTTTTATAAGTCTAGTTGTTGTACTTGGTACCTACTAGTATTTATTCTTTTACAACTTAGATAGCGCAAATGAGCGTTGTTTCTTTATAATGAAACGATAGAGTCAGAAACTCCGCTGCGATCATAACTGTCATTGTGTATTTATCAAATCTCTACTCTCGGGATGCTCTCGGACTGTTCAAGACAGACGTCCCCTAGAGAAAAATGGGGTTAACATCGTTCAACGTAATTTCTGAAGAGGGTCATCAGGAAAATATAATGCTATTTCTGTACCCTTGATGTCTTTTTAAGTGCGGACCCACTTAACCCTAACGTGGGGTGGAGTTTGCTGCTATTCGCTGTCACCTCTGAAAAAGTTCGTAATGGAAGTGATACGTAATACCTAAAAAAAATTAAGCATACACAGCGATTATGAATTCATTTGCATGAGCAAAAATGTATTTACGCCGTTTCGTAATATACTATCATAATATTTCTTATGCGTTATTTTCTGTAGGTACAATACAATACAAATTATCACGTTAAAGAATAAAATAATTGCAAAAATATTTACCTAGATAGTACTTCTATTACGGTTGGCTTTAGATAACTGGGCGATTGGTTTGGCATTTTGTATTTCACTGATAAAAGATCACGCGATTCATGCGGTAAAGTAGCTCGGAAAGCTTTAGGTACTATGCAATGCATGGTGCGAATATATTAAATTAAATTGGATATTTTCAATTCGGACCTTGTATTTTAGGGTTCCGTAGCACTAAGAAAAGTGTATATAAGTAATCACTTCGTTAACCCTCTTCAATACCCTTTTTCTGACAATTTTAATAATTCCGGAATATTATAACCTATAGGGTCCATTCCATGAGCTAGAATCATAAAATGTGTCAAGAAGCAAAGTATAACACACAGCACAAGCAAAAAAAAATACGAATCGATAACATGTTGATATAACACACAAAGCAGCATTGTTTTGAGATAACAATTTTATATTTTGAACTCAGAAAGAGACTTATTTTCCGTGCTTTCACAGTTTATGAAATGTAAGTAGGTGTTAATTTTGGTTTACTGCTGTACAAAATAATCTAACTGTTATACCTACTAATAATCAAGTAAACATTAATATACGCTTGTCTTTACTTGCGCTTGTCAGTTTACAGTACCTACTTAGGTACTAAAATGCCTGACAAACCAAGGGCCGAAATTTTACTACAGAATAAGCGTCCTGTAAAATCATATCCCTTTAAATAATTAAAAGATGATATATTGATTCTAGCCCTATCCCTTTCTACTGCAATTTAATAGATACAGATGGAGATATTATAATCAAATAGCAACGAATCTGACTGCGGTTATAAATATTTACCTTACAGCTTATATTACCTTAGAGCTTCAATAAAACTGAAACGAATCCCGCGCGGAACGCAGGGCGCATCGGCTAACTTGGAAGCATGGAACTCAACCTGGAACGCAAACAGTCGCATGAATTTAAACGGGAATAAAAAATGCTCTTCAGTTTTGAAAAAAAATCTCACCCGTGATTTTCAGCTTAAAATCGTCTTTGTCTTCGAAATTTGAATATTACGTTTCAATGAAGGAACCAATAATTAATTTTATGATTTGCATACCGCACCCCGCGCTGGATTCGCCTTTTGTTTGAGTGAGTGAAGCATAATTAATATATGAACTTAGCGAAAAAAGTATGTACATAACAGCCGGCGAAATATTTTAAAAATGCGCCGTGAATTTGAAATAAGACCAGAAAAGGAATTTGGTTAATGTTAAGTAAAAGTCTAATGGTAACACTTAGCTGATAAATCGGAACCAAGATAGTCAAAAGTATTGTATTTATTTGAAATAGTCTATTTATTCGACCATAAATTTAGCCTTTTGTAATATACAATTATAGTAATGTTTTTTTTAAAGAAAATATTAACAATTCTTGGTCAGGGTAAACTAGGTGCAGAAACTGAATTATTTAGAAACTGTAAGACGTCGTATTGGATATTTTGCGGAAACAGCTGTGTGTGTTGCCATGCTAACAAGCAAGCGTCGAATTTGATTTGACAGTTTCCCTACCGCGTCCTAACAGCTGTTTTATTGAGTGTCCCTTCAAAAAGTGCGATTTAAATCGGTTAGCCACACGTGTTGACTAATTCGTAGCAGAAAGTGTTTGAAGTTAATATCTAAGTCATGGAAGAAGGCGGTGTTCCTATAGGTATTTGAATTTTTTTAATCAATATAGAGAAATGGTGCTCATAAAGCGTTAATTTCTGGTGAAAGAAGTTAAGGCCTCGAGCTACTACGCCTTTTCTTTTTTGGATTCAATTTTATGAATTACTTGTCTATAATTTTCCTGTTTTATTTCGAAAATGTACATGGGATTTCCTTTGTCCCTTTGAGTTGTTACTGATGCCAAAATCTCTGTAGTTCAGAAAAGCTCCAAACCGCATGGCGTCGGTCTTTTTATCAAGAATCTTAAAAATCATTCGCCGACATATTCGTATTCTATTAAGTAATTAATCGTAATGCTTCTAAAACAATAATTTTTCAAATCAATCTATATGTGTACTTGATGTCTTTAAACCAATAGCAGTATGTACTGTTTATAAATGTATATTGTTAGTACTTTGGAACCTATGCTTCTAACTAGTTTGGTTGTCTGATAGCAACCTTCTTTATTTCATTCAAAGGAGACTAGTCCTGTGACTGTGAAGTGCCATTTAATGAAACAATGGGTCTCATTATATACTAGACAACCTAAGATCATATGGAATTGCTAACATAGACAGACTATTTTAGTCTCATTATAATACTACAGATATATATTTTCTAAGTATTCATTGAATTGATTATTGAGTATTATAATTTCTGTAAAAAAAACAATTATTTTTAAATCATAACCAACCCATCCAAATGTTACTGAAATGTGGGCAGGCAGATGATGATTTTTTTCTCAAGTTTTAATGTTATTTTAAGGTAACATAAATTAGTATAATTCCTATAGTTCAAATTTTAAAACAATGCATGTAAGTCCCTGATAACCACTCATATTTCTCAAATAAAACTACACCTGACACAATTTTAAGCTATTACATATAAATAAATGTCATCAGGGGTCAATACAACAACAATCAGAATAAATACTTTATATGTATTACTATTGATTGTTTATACCAATACATTTGGATTATTTGGATATTTAAGAATGTCCCAGGATATTTTATTTGTCTGAAATAGTGATTTTAGTGTGCTAGGGCATAACAAATCATTTTTAATTCATGTAAAGAAATTTCTAATTCCAGTTAAGCTTACTCGACTCAGGCGAAGGCTGTCAGTGGAAGCTGAAGATGTTAAGTCACCCAGCACTCCATCCACTCCAACTAAGAAAAGAGGTGGAAGATTGGCTGCAAAACCACTGCTTGAGTTAATTGATGAACATGGTATGATTTGGCGGATAAAACGTTGGTTTCCTTTTATTCTATTTGAAAATAGTAGAATATTTAACACAGTATTATTATTATAGATTATTTTATCCAAATGAGATATAATGATAGAAATAGCTTATTATATGGCATAGCTACTAATAGGGTAAAAGCCTCCACCATCTTTTTCTATTTTTGTCCATGTTAAGTAGGAGTAGTGCTTATCCAATTTTTCCTAGCCGTTTTTAAGTTAATCAAAGTGTGGCATAGCATTATATAAAACAACCAATCAACTAAGAAATTCTGCTTTCCAGCTGGGGAGAATGTTCCAAAAAAGCCAACAGGGAAATCAATAGTCCGAGATATTGTTGATGTTGTTGAGAAACCAGTGACACCATCCAGACGCAGTGCTAGGATTAGATCCAATACCAGTATTGTATCCGATACTCCACAAAATGTCGACTCACCAAGAGCTAAGAGAGCTGCCCGCAGAATCTCTCAAGCAGGTATATATAACTTTTTCAGGTACAACAGGTATTACAAATTTTCATCTCTTATGTGGCAGTCTTATAGGTAAAGTGCTCTAGTTTTATGCTAATGGTGATAAGAAATAAATCAACCCTTATATTATAAAAAAATTTATATGCAAGTGTGCAACCTACACTGTTCCTCAGTCACATAGGCCATGTTATAACCCCAGGTTACATTTTAATAGATCTTATTAAAATATTTGTCCTGGATGGAAATGGAATTCATGGCTTGAGGTTTGATAGTCAGAATATCTTACCACTGTTCACATACTGAAATTTATTTTTAGGAAGTGATAATGAATGTCCTAGTACACCTGCAAGGCAAACCAGAAGAACTAGAAAAGATTCCACATCTAGTCTAGATAAAGGTTAGATCTTATTTCTTTTTAAATCTTTATTTTTCTGTCTGTGTGTCCCTCTTAACTGCTGCTGCGAATGTACTGATTTTTATGAAATTTTGTGTGTGGATTTGAGTCGGTCTCCCTGGATAGCTTAGATTCACAATTGGACCCAGTAGATGGCGCTCTGAACTAGGAATAGATTTTTTTATTTTCTGGCATAAGCTAGATGATATAAAACTGTTTCAACGTAAAATTTTATACTGCACAAAAACTTCTAAATTCGCACCCTCAGTACGATAAGGGGTTAACTCAAAAGTTTGCGAAATGAAGTTACGATCATAGAGAGACTAAACAAAGTACGCTCTATCCGATGCATAGTAAAACATAGTAAATTTTATGATAGAATAAGCATACTGATACTTCAGCCTCTTTAACACCGGTACCTACCCTCCCCCGCTCAGTGCAACAGTGACACAATCAGAGATGTGCCAAATGTGATTTTTTTGAGTTAAGCCCCTATCGTTCTGAGGGTACGAATAGATACGAAATGAAAATTCATAAATATAGTTATACACGGCTGGTGGCTTATAAACGTGTCTGCACCAAAATGAAGTAACATAAAGTTTCACTAACAATTGCATGCAAATAAAACATGTTCCAAAACATTACGTGGATTATATGTTGCTGTTACTTTGTCCTAACATTTCTTATAGCATAAGCATTAATAAGTATCATTGCTTTAAGTCTAATTCATGCTCTACAAAAATAACTTAATTTTTTACAGTTGATGCAGTAGCAAATAACAAAATATCACCAGTTACAGATGTGATTGTTGAGGAAGTTGAGAACTCTTTGAAGGGCACTAAGGATTCTGATAGTGGAAATTCTGAAACTCCGAGTAAAAAGAGTCCCCGATTAAAGAAAAACGGAAGAAGAAGCGGCTCATTCAAACCTGATGATACTGTTCTAAATGAAACTCATGAAAATAAAACACTAAACACATCAATTGACAAAAATGAACTTACATCTCTAGAGGGAAATGCCAAGACGTACAAACTACTTTCGCCTGTGCCTCTACCTGTCAAAAGTGACTTGGAAGAGGCACCTGAAGCAAAATGTGAAGAAGAACCTAATCTTTCAATTACCAGTTCTAACTTGATTAAAGAGCTTGATACAGAATCGAAGAAAACAAATAAAAAATATTTGAATAAAAGCTTATCATCTGTAGAAGTAGAAAATAATTTAACAAAGAAGAGGCATAGAACTAAATCATGGACAACTATTACAAAAAGCTCTTCAAGTGATGGAAGCTTTTACAGTGATACTGAAATATCTAAGCAAAAAGAAAGAATAAAAAATAAATCTTTCAGTTTATCTAACACATCTGGAGTTGGCTTATTCAATAAAGATGAAGAAAAGGAAAACAGTGAAACTAAACAAGCACAGGAAAATCTTGATGAAATTGTTACTTTTGCATCCAAGGCCAATAAATCCATAACGCAAAATATATGCATTGAAGAAGCCGTAAATATATCTGCATCGGAAAAACCTAATGATTGTAAATCCAGCACAGAAACTACAAAGGATTTAAATCATAGTACTGAAAGCAAGGCAAATTCACAAACAAAAAATGAATTAAAAAAATCTGAAAAGGTATTTGAGGTATTTGTGTACATTGACGATTCTGACTCAAATGCAGGTAACTCTGAAAAGCAGAGTATACAAAAAATTTCTGATGAAGATCAATGTGTACCAGTTGTACCAGTTGCAGAACAGCAGCTAGTCAAACATGAAGCTACGGCTTCCACACATAACGACACCTGTGAGCCAATGGATATTGACGAAACAATACCAGAAAATGTAACAATACCAGATTTTCAGAACCAAACTTCAAATTCAATATGTAAGTCTACATTAAGCATTCCACCAGCAATTGAAACAAGTGCTAATAATAGCAACAATAAATCGATGAGGAAATCCATCACAATATCGGAATCGCAAAATCTAGACAAAAGTGGTAATGACAATAAAAGCACTCTAATACTGTCACAAATTAAGGATTTATCATCTAATGAATCAAAATCTATGAAAGTCACAAGAAATGAAGATTCACCGATAGTTAAATTAGCAGCTGACACGGATTTAAAAACTCAGTCTCAAAACTATTCAACAAGTACTCCTCTGCAACAAAAAGCGAATAAAAGGTTAGGACTGCCATTGAACACATCAATAATATCTTCCAACAAAAGCGAAGGAGTAAAAGATATTAAGAATACATCTCAAAATAAAATATCCGACAATACTATAAACTCAGATTCTTCAGAACAAAACTCAGACTCAGATGAGGAACCAAAAGAAAAAAGTAGAATGTTTGATGATGAAGCTGAAGAAGCGAGTGATGACTATGAATCAGGTGATAGTAGAAACGAAGACGAACGGCGGTATGAGGAGGAGAATGAAATAAAGGAAAGAGGTGAAACATTAGATTCAGATGATGATATATCAAATGATACAGATTATGAAAAGGACTCGTTTCTAGTGAGCTCTGATGAAGAAGATAATGATTTATTGAGTGGGTCTGGTGACGATCTCTCTTTAACAGATAATGAACTCACCATGAGCGCCAAATCAAAAAATAAATTTAATAAACGTAAAGAAAAAGAACAAAAAATTGCGTCGAGGGAAATGTACGATGCTCGCCATAAAAACGACAACATCGATACAAGCCGAAATTCAGAATCTGCAAAGCCTAAGAAAAATAATCGAATGCGTTTGGACTCTACACTTATGGATTCCGATAGTGAAGATGTCACTGTCCCCTCAAAGAAAAATAGTCGACAGCGAATTGATTCGGTTCAGGATATTAGTACCCAATCAGAAACTGATAAGTCTGTGTCTAGAATAAAAAAGAAAACTAAACGATTGTCAGAATCATTTGGTAATGAAAGCGTAATTAAAGAAAAAGAAATAACAATCAATAATCAAAGTATATTGGACAAAAATGATCCTCTAGCGATACAGTTAAAACAAGAGCCAAAGACTCCACAAAAAGATCTTGATCTTTCGACAGTACTTATCACTAATGGGGACGAAGTTGAAGAGGTTAATGTTAACGAAAATAATTTAACAGCTATGAATATGAATGAAACATCTGATCCATTACAGGCGACAGTGGTGATTACTGATGATTCGTCTTCCAGCAATGATAATGCGGAAATCATTAAAAACTATGATTCTATGCTCAATAACCTGAACAGTGACGTTAAGAAGAAACGGTCAAACGTGTGGGATACATCCTTGAATTTAAACAAAAAAACTAAATCAAAATCTAATGCGCCGATAGTTGATCAACTAAATTTAACACTAACTAGGAAAACAAAGAAAACAACAGGCAGTGAAGATGTTGTGATTGAAACACAAGATGATACAGGCTCTGCTACCACATCTAAAACGATAGTTCAGAATAATGATGAAGATTTTTCATCTGATTCTATTGATATGCGATTATTATTTCCCGAAGACAGCAATGATAGTGAAGCTGCTTGTAAAAATAATAACGATAAACCTAACATGGACACAGATGAGTTTATTCCTTTGAAAAGAACTGAAGGCAAAACCGACATAACCCAGAGTTTAGGTATGTGAAAACAATTTGTATAATGTACATACTGATAATATACAGTGACTCGCAATTTCTTTACTTTTTATGGTGTTATAAAAAAATGTATATGTTTTATTGCAGATGCAACAACTGACCCAAAGGAGGTTTCTATTCTGAATATAAGTAAGAAAAAAGACAAAAAACGCCAATCAGCTGTACAAACGCCTGAACAAATGGAATCAAAAAGTAGGTATACCAATAAGTTATAATATTTAATATACCTCAGTTTGAGAGCCCTCAGCGTTTACTGAATTGGCCACCTAAGAGTGTAAAAGCCAACACCTAGTCCATTGGAGAGATGAAAGAAGAGTTATATGCATTTGTTTAATAAATGATTTAAAAAAAAGCATTCAGAAACTAATAAAGAATTTCACATGACTTAAGATTAACTGTAATGTAGCGTTTTTTCATAAATAAAGTGATACATACCATTTTCAGATACAACTATTGAACCGAAGGAAGAATCTACTCTAAATATAAGCAAGAAAAAAGAGAAAAAACGCAAATCGTCGTTATGTTTGCAAGAACAAATAGAATCAAACAGTAGGTTTTTAATTCACTCATATTAATTAATTATAAAAATTACTATGCATTTGTTGAAGAAGGTACATGTTTTGTACGTATGAATTTAGTTTAGTTGCAATAGCTTCAATACTCAACCTCTGTATACACGTAGGAGATATTTCGATTTTGTATACTTATATAAAATTATACTTTCTATAATAGATTCCCTCATTCTGTTGTCTCATATCCTTCAATGTTAAATACAGCGCACATAGGGCAAACATTTCTAATCTAGATGCACTTCAGATTTACAAAAATAATACATCATACTTTAATCCAATAGTAAGAATGGCTCATCAATTTAACCAATTGTCTCAAAATAATTCAGAAGTTGATATTTTTGATCCTAAGTTTAGTAATTTAATAAAAACCATCAAAGATATCCTCTTGATCAAACCGATTGGTTCATACCCAGCAGATAAATTAAGTCTAAATAAATAATATATATTTATAGTTTCTAAATAATAAGATTTTTATCTATATTGTCATTTAGGAGTGCTCACTTGCACTTTCATCGCATTGGTCTTGGTATTCTTTTCTTGTTTTGTTTTTCTGTATACATATGTTTTGAGTTACAACCCAGCTCTAAATGTATTATTACTTATTATGTGGTTACCTTTTGGTTGTAATTTGTATTGTGTATCCTAAATAAAAAATTACAAATAAACAAGCTTTTATAAATCACTGTTTCAGATACAATATTTGATGCTGAAGAGTGTTATATGAATATGAGCAAGAAAGACAAAAAACGCAAATCATCTATATGTGTTCCCGAACAAATCCAATCAAGTGGTATGCTCTTTATTTAATTCTATAATTATATTTAATCATATCAAGTGATTAAGAAAATAACAATGACACAAATCAGTTGAATCTTAAAAAATGGCCATAAAAGGCGTACAAAAATTTGCAAAGCAAGTTCCGATTGTACAAAATAAACAAACATGTAATCATAAAAATGTTAACCGAAAACAAAAATTACGTAGTCGTAAATTTTATAATAACAATTCTCTATCAATAATTTAGTCAATCGATTTTTAATCTTTATTAAAGGCATACATTTTATTACATTGGATATTTTTTTATATATTCTGGTTGCAAAACCAAAAAAAGCTCTTATTCGTCCACCTTTTTTTAAGTTATTACACTTAACATGACTCGGTTGTATGTTATGTGCGTACTGGAATATTTTCTTTACGTTTGAAACTTTTTGAAATAAGTGTGGGGTCGTTTTTACGAACAATGCAATTTCCATGATATACAAACCAGGGATGTTATGGATATGAAATTTCGAATCTGGGCACGGATATATTCAAACTATTATATAGGTTTCGGATTATCCCATAGTTTCGGATAATTTCGGTTACGGATATTAGGTTTTTAGAAATTGGTTTATACAAAGTAAAGATGATAAATTACTGCAAGCAGTAATTAATTAATTATTAGTAGTAGGGACTATTATAGTTAAAAAAAATCAGTAGATAACTTTCTATGCAAAAACAAAATTATATTAACCAAAAACGATTTTTTGTATTAGTTCCTAGTATATTATTCAATGTTGGTTTATGGGAATAATAAGTATAAAAAATATATTAAGTAATAACTACATAGTTTGTACACGCAAAGATAGTTTGATTGGTACGGCATCAGCATGTTTAAGAGTCTGCGTATTAAAAAGTTAAAACTTAATTAACGGGCGTAAAAGATGTCATAACGTATCTCAATTAGTCTCCGCCATATCCGAAACATTTATATCGGATACGGTTTCAAGATAGTTTTTAATTTCGGATATCCGATTGTTTCGGTTACGGAGCTCCATAACGTCCCTGATGATGGCAGACCTGGTGTTAATATTTTTAACAACGACTTAAAATAAGATCCACACGTATCTATTGTCACACATCGACCTTATATAACGCTTTTGCAATGATTAATGTATTTTATGTTTAATTTATTTCAGTTGAGGTATCAGAACATAATGAAAATTCAACAATTAATGTAAGCCAAAAGAAAGAGAAAAAACGTAAATCTTCTCAATGTCCACCAGAAGAAATAAATTTATCAAGTAAGTTTTCTGTTTAAATAATTTCTGATAATTTAAACCTATTTAACAAAAAAAATACCGCCGTTCTCATCTATATCAATAAATATGTATTTTTTATTAATCCAGATGAAGTGTCTGAAAGTACGGAGGAATCAATACTGAATGTGAGCAAGAAAGAAAAAAAACGGAACTCTTTAAGCACTCCAAAAGATATTTCATCAAATGGTAAGTTTGTAATAAACTGTCACTAATTGCATTTCACTAAGAATGTGTGCTGTGACCATCCTAAAATAATTGATGCCTAAACTTTATTTGTTGATTATATTTACTATTAACTATATTCTGTCCCGCGGTCCTCTAATAACAAGAGACATGTCAACCAACAACTGATAAAAGCTCAAACAAATAAACTCCCAGGATGAAAAGTACCCTATGTCTCATTCCACAACCAGTAAGTGACTATATTCTAAAATTACACTTACAAAACTTTGCCAAGTATTATATTAGTAATATTTGTAAGAAGTACGGTGAAATACATAGGTTTATATAGGCTATTTATACCAAGATCTTATTTGTAACTACAGGTAGAGATCTTTTTTAGAATATTATATACAGGAGTTAGTCTGACCGTTCATAATTGCCTGTGAGAATGAATAAATTTCATGTTATTATTATTCTATTACAGATGAAGAACCGGCATTCTTTGGTTTCTATGTGGACACTACAGGTGCAGGATTTGATACGGTTCCAATAAGTGATGTATCTCTCACAAACAGTGCAAAGAAAAAAAATAGGAAGAATAAAAATAAAAGCATATCATCTGTAAGAGATCCTAAAGTTGAAGATAATGGTATGTAACACTATATCATAACCAATACCATATTGATGATTGATAAACCCCTAAAAAGATATTATTCAGTATTTTTGCTTTGACCTTCATACATAACTACTACAATAAATTTATTCTCTTGACTTGATCTTTTTCAGGAGAAGAATGTGACAACGACGCACCTCTAGAAATTTCATATCAAAATGATAAAAAAAAAAAGTCTAAGCTGGTCTTGGATATTTCTCAAACTGCAGAAAATAAAACAGGTACAAAGCATATTCATTACTATATTACCACTTATAATAACTAACTGTTAGGTGATCAAAAACAAGTGCAAGAGGAGGCATATCCTCTCACCAGTCTTTTCAGGCCTGTACTATTCCGATCCATAATTTGCGCGCCTTCTAATATATGTCTGATCTTATACTTAATCAATATTTATAAAATACTTTACCTACTTGTCTTCCATTACAGCAGATATTGAGAATACTGCCGGTAACACTTCGCAACATAAGAAGAAAAAGTCTATGCAGTCACTAGATAGTTCTCAAATTATACTGGATTTACAGACAGACACATTATTCTCAGGTATGATTATATATCCTATTAGTATTATGAATGCGAAATTAACTCTGAATCGATCGATAATGACATTTGGCACGCACGTAGCCTATCGGACTGGACATAGCCTAATTTGTATTCATTTTAAACTGGATAAAACCTAGTTGTATATAAAGCATTATACAGTAGTTCACTTATATAAGTTCACAATATTTTTACTTAATGAAACCACTCAACATTATAGTTTCCTATTACTATGTGTAGAAACCATTATAATAAAATCAAAGAAAATATACATAATGCGGTCAACCCAATGGAATTATCTTCACTATTAATGTTTCATACTGATCTAATAGAGCTATTAAGTGTGTATAAAAGTATTTGGCGTTATTTCAGACAATGTACCTGACGTATCAATAAGTCGGAAAGATAAGAAAAAAAATAAAAGGCTTTCAGAAACTGCTCAAAGTGGAATTGAAGTACAAACTGAAGATAAAGGTTTGTCTAGTCCAGTCATCTATTATTTTTTAAGAAAATATTAACTAACGTAACTAAATGTAAAGAGTAACACTTTCCATCCATCCTTTCATGCTAATCAACCACAAAAACAGTATTTGAATGGTAATCTATAAAAGGGTCACATTATTTTAAATCACAGGATGGTGGTGTTATAATAATATAGCGTTTTCTGAGTAACAATGTAATACAATAACATTACACTGATTTTATAATAATTAATTTTGACACAAGCTAATGGGTATATTGTGCAGTGCCTAATCATCAAAACTCAACTTTTAGATAACAATCTGATAAGCCAAGAAGAAGAAACTAGTCCCAAGAAAGGCAAACGTAAATCTTCGGGCGAACCAAATAGAGAAGGTATTGTAAGATTTGATTAATATAATAAATCGGTTAATAAAATAACGATACAATTGCTTGCACATATCTATTATTACATTATGCAATAATAACCTATTTTCTGTGTTCAATATTATTAGATTGAATACATATGTTATCCCTTTAGGATCTTATTATATAGGAATTATCTTATCTATCAATTATGCATACTGATCAGAGAGGGCTATTAAGTGTAAGACTGAAAATAATAGTATTTGGCTTTATTTCAGACAATGTACCTGGTGTATCAATAAGTCGGAAAGATAAGAAAAACAATAAAAAGCTTTCTGAAACAGCTCAAAGTGATATTAAAGTACAAACTGAAGATAATGGTTTGTGTAGTCACTCTTATTTTTTAAGAATGTATTCATAACTTAATGTGAAGTGTAACACCATTTCTCTTACAATGCTAATGCTAACCAAAACAGTATTTGAATGATAAATAATTTAACCGTCACATTATTTGACAATGACTGGATGGTGGTCGATAAATATGTGACAAATTATAATAGTGTTATAAAAATATTTCGTTTTGGGAGTAATAATTTAATTCAATAGCTTTACGCTGGTTTTGTATTAATTAATTAAGTTATTTAGAATATTTTACAATCCCTAATCTTCAAATTTCAACTTTTAGATGACAATCTGATAAGCCATGAAGAAGAAACTAGTTCAAAGAAACGCAAACGCAAGTCTTCAGGCGAACCAAATAGAGAAGGTATAAAAATATTTGGCATGATATAATTCTGCTTATTAACTATTGTACGACTTGACAAAAATAATACAAGAAAAGTTACCTGCCTTGTGACTAAAAAGTTTTGCTATTCTGATAATAAAATAAATGTAAATTTTTTTTGCACATATCCATATAATAAAATACTGTTATGCAATAGTAAACTGTTCTCTATGTTCAAATATTTTTATTCAATTTAATACACATATTATGCGTTTTAGATTTGGGAGAGGCAACAAAAACATTGAACGAATCATTAACGGTAAATAATAAAAAGAAGAAACAAAAAATCACGAATAAAAATGAAGTTTTTACAGCAGAACCATGGGGTAATCAATATTAATATATTTTTTTATCATTTGATTACTTACGCCCCACGTCTAACCCGCATCAACGAAACGCTTTACTTATACAGGTTATTGTTTTCAGATCTTGTCAGTATAGATGCAGAAACAGTTAATATTGCTCAAGATGATACAAGTGACAAAAAATCTAAAGTCAACAAACAGTTAGTGAACCAAGAAAATATTAAAAAATGTGCTGCATTAGTTAATGGTATGTAAATTACTGATTCAAATATCAAATATTAGTCATGGTGGCTATCTATGACGATCAAAACGTTTCTCCTGGAATGAAATTTGCTTTTATAGTTCTGCTAATTACAGATTTTTCAAAGAAGAGCAGAAAAAGAAAAGACAGAGATGGTGATGATGCCAGTAAAATATCAAAGGTAAAATAGGGAAAACCCAATGTATAGATATATATAATATGTACTAATTATTATTTGCATATTATTTTACTAATTAATCAATAATAATTTCAGATTTTTAAGGCAAATTCCTTTGATAAAGTACATGTGCCACGGCTGCCTGCAAGTATAATTAATCAACTAGATGCTAAACCTCAGGAAGTTCTAGGAATTAAGAAGCCAAATGCTGTATCCACTACACAGTTTATTGTTGAAAAAACCAAAAAGAAGAAGAGTACACCATCGAATTACTTGGAAGAGAGTGTTTATTTAAATGAGTCGCCTATATCTGTAAAACAAAAAGGGTCTCTCAAAAAACCCAAAGTGTTACCTTTTATTCCTACTGCCTCAACATCCGCCAGTGGCTTCACAACAAAATTCAGAGTCAACCAGATCCCCAAAGAAACTCAGTTTATTGCACAATCGAGCAATATTTCTAATTTCAAAAATGATTACTTGCAAAGCAAAAGAATAAAAAAATTGGGAACATATGAAATGTATAAAAAGGGCAGGAATATTAAATTATCAAAGTTTTAAATTGTTACCGGCCTCAATTATAAAAGGATCTACTACGGTCTCGCCTTATTGTTAAACATTTGAAAAATTAAGGTTGACATTGGCATCACACGTATATTTTTAAATGAAATATGTTGATTTAAAAAGAATTTCAAATTAAGTGTAGCAGCGTTATTTATGTAAATCGAACATACTGGTCTGATCATACATACGTTTCAGCCTCAGCCATGTAATAATACTTTTATTTTGCCTGATTACATTGATATAAAATGGTTTTAAATTGAAGTCGTTGGGCTTGGAGTGATTGTTTTTTTGTGCATGTTCTTATGAATGTTTACGTGTATGTTAATTGAATGTGTTTTTGTAATGACTTTCTATTTTTTGTTTATTGACTATGTGTACTGTGTTGACATTTTGAATATCCCGCCATTAATGCTAGAATGTTAAGAATTGTCCGCTAGTTGGCGCTGGCGTATATGAAAGTGGTATCGCCCATGTGCATTTTAGTTTCTTTAATATTAATAATAATGTTCTATAAATATTATCTTATTCAATAAATATTGTTCTCTGAATATTAACATTTATTTTTAAATAAAAAGACTTATGAATAGGTGTACATACGCCACAGAAGTACTTCCCGCCTTATCATGCCGGTGTAAACAAACCGCCATGTTGTTGTGAATGGACGAGCCGTGATACTTGTAAGTAAAGCAGTAAAGTTGTTTTATTATTGTAACATACCAACTTGTGATCTTAAAAAAACATTATTATATTTTTCATGACCTTTACTTTCATATAATAACTAAACAAGATCTTCTATCCTACCATTACAATTTAATAGTAACTCATTTGATGTATGACGTCAACGTACGTTACCGTCTGAACCAATGGTAGCATTTTACAACCGATCACGTGGGTAAAGCCCTCCAATGGTAAACGACACCATTCTTTGTGTACCTTTTCACAGAATAGTAAAACAGATTGTGGTTTTTAGGAGTGAGTGGTATTTTAGCTGTCAATCTAATGATTTTGATTAAAAACGTAAATGTGTGAAATTCAGGATTTTTCGGTCGAGCATAAGGATATTTATACTAATAAATATTCGGTAAGTGATTCTAAAACAATATTATACTTTGTTATGTTGTTGATGTTGTAAAAACAAGATCTCTCTCAACGATGGGAAAGTCCAACGAGTTAACATGTCATGTCCCGCTCTTTTTTACGTCATTTATAGATAGGGTACAGGAATCTCTTAAACCTAGTTTTAATATAAGATTTATGTATTCTTAAGCACCACATAATAGTGATAAATATCAAAACAAACATTATATATCTCTAATAAGGCGAGTTAGACTCATGTAGTCACTTCTGTTATTGAAAACGAAGTCTACAAAGTGGCGGGAAATCATTTTAATGTATAGCTAACCACTATCCTCTTTAAACTTGTAAACTGAATTATTGATGAAGTGACACTTTGTCAATTGTATTATTCGGTTTTAGATTGTGGTGTTTATTTCTAAACAGTGGCGGGCAATCACTTATGTTACGTTCATAAATTCATCGTCTCTTTTCTTGACATGAAATGAAACTAAAGAGTGATAAGGACTGCTTTTCAAATTATTATATTTTTCTGTTCCGTTGGTCGCCACTTTCCTTGCATGCACCATGGTTCGATATTGTTAACTTCAATAATTAAATTATTACTTATTTGTTTTGTACGTCTACACATAAAAATTAAATTATTTTTACAAAACCTGGAATGGCGCCAATTTGCCGTCAATGAACTTACAAACGATTGTTGTGATTTGTGTAAGTTCATTTTTGTATCGTACGTTAGGTTAGGTACTTTAAAGTCGGATTGTTCGGTATCCTTCCGTAACAATTTGATTGCGAATTTGTTTTTATCCTAGTAACTAAATATAGGCACAACATGTAGTTTTTGTAGTTGTGACATTCACTTTATTGATGCCGGTCGTACGTGCATGATATTAACTTGTCCAAAATATATTAAGCTATTTGGGCCGTTAATCGTATTTATATACAATATAGGTAGTTATAAGAAAGATTGGATGAATAACTTGAGTTCCTACTTTAATTTAAACCTATTCGTTTGGCAATTTCTCCTTAATCCAGTAGGAATCTACTGAACTATGTTGTTCCCACGGCCGGTTTTGTGCAAGCGAGAATTTCAAAACGTTGAACAATGAGTGCATCGTGCATTTGTAGCTGTGTGTGTGCAAAGTGTAGAGTATGCATGCATGCACGCACGCAGCGGTTGCATAGTGTTCCGCCTGTGTGCACCGCGAGTGTAGTATTCAACGAAACGAAACGAGACAGGAGAACTCGGGAGAAGCGGCCGAACAGGCAATCTCTCAATGTACGGGTGCTTTTTTGTACGTAGTAGTTGTATACAAACACAAACATTCCGTTACACACACCTGTGATACTTGGTAAATGGTCGATACGAAGATATCAATGGGTTCCCTCCATCCTTGCGACCATGATCTCTTTCACTTCTTAAAAATAATGTTTGAGGTTAATTATACTGTAGGAGGGTAGGTAGATATATTATTAATAAGATAGGATTAACTATTTTATTTAGCAGTAACAGCAAACTTATTAAATATATATAAATATTAAAATAACTATATAATATATGTATGCAGATATTTAGTTATATGTAGGAGTATATCAGTATCTGGTTTCCAAAGCTTAATTCGGGATTAGCTACCCATCTGTAAAAACGACCCAGAATATTTTTCTTATATTTATAAGTCAAATTAAGGTATTTTAACCCAATAGGTTAGTATTTTACTTAGAAAATTAAGTGTTAGGTCGCGATCCAACGGGGCCTGTTTGTAACTGAAGTAACTAGGTACACACCTTTTGTAGTTTACCTTTTAACGAGTTTAATTTTGTCAATTACCGACCTACATATTTTTTTTTTATATACGGTAAGTAGAACTTTATCTCTTTTTAAAAATTAAATTAAACCAACCAACAATTTGGCGAAAATATGGAGACTAAAAACTCATTCGAATTCGTAAATGGCTCCGGAAGTGCCACACATCCTCATCGCAAATGTATCACGTCTTTTAGGGTTCCGTAGTCGTCAAAGAACCCTTATAGTGTTGCCATGTTCGTCTGTCCGCAGAATTACTCAGAGACCCTACACAAAAAGCTCTAATTCGGCATGGTTATACATATTATAGTCTGACGTTTTAAAATAAAGCCTTGAAAAAGCAAAATCGAGTAAGTACCTACTACATCCGATACACCTAAAGTGGTTATGACTCTTTTTAATCCTATTTTCCGCGGTGTGGATTGTCGTTGGATAGCTATAACGAAGTTAAAATGCAAACTCACAGCTACATAATCTTTACAAATTAACAAGTAATAGTCGACGAAATGAGAAAACCACAGAACCCCTGCACTGCGTGTGGCCCGGCGCATTTGGCTGGTTTTAGTTTAATAATACTGACTTCTTCCCTTTCGTGGCAGGCTACCTACTGAAAACCATTTCTCGAACTAGGTACCAACAATTTGATTGCTAAGCTGAATGGAAACAATCAAACATTAGTCCCACTCGGTGGTTGCATGTTTTGCGTACCCATGTAGAAGGGTGTGGTCTCCTAGAAATAGCATATTTTGATTGGTTTAAATGGCGTAGATAGGTATGAAATGATCAAATACTAGCTTTTGGCTAGGTTTGATTGACAGATTAACTTTAAGAACCTGACAAGTTTGATAAATGTAAAAATACTAAGCCTGTTTATTATAATGTGATCACTACATGCTACATACCTACTCGGTAATTCACAGCGAGGCCGTTGAACCGTGCGCCATCTGCCTTTCATCATTAGGTACCTACCTGTTACCTAGATAAGTTCTATTATAACCACCGAACTATTTAACTGAGCCTAGCTAATGCTTACCTATTTTTCAAATAAGCTATTAGGTGTGGCAATAAAAGTAGGTTCCAATTCTTAACAATTAGGAAGGCAAGTACCTCGGTCATGCTTGCATCATCATAAGAGAGAAAGATACCTACGTACCTACTCACCAACGTGAAATATTTCACTTTCCCTCCCGTTTGTAACAGGGAAGTAAGATGCAGGGCGGAGGTGAGAGGGGAGTAGCCCGCGCGTAATCAATACGGAACCCCTCCCTGTGTGGTATTGTTACGTGTTGCGCGCGCAATTTTCTTTCGCGCCAAATAACTTCCTGGTTCTTGTCTCAAATAAAATATTTATACAGACCTATTCTCGGGGTACTTACTATTGATACTACCTCTACTCTTCTTGATATAGGTATTTAATCTAAAGGAATCGTATATAGACATAGAAACATTTTTTTTTATAAGCAACGTGTTACGTAGAACATTTTGAGAAGTAAATTTTTCGCGGTCATATACGAGCTGGCCGACCATCATGGGCGCAAGAGTAGACAACGAACGATGAGTTCAAGGCGATCGCGCGCGGTCAGGTTCGAGGACGCGACGACGACGACGGCGACGGCGCGAGGCTAGCGGCCGGCGGCCCCCCTCACAGTGCCTCCACGGCTCCCTCTTTAATTCGAGTTGGGTATCAACCTACATTGTTAAAACCCTGTTGATTAAACTACCTAGATAGGGTTTCTCATATTCTAATGAATGATTTAATCGATAAGTTAATACAAACCGACCATAAAAAGACACGAGCTTGTTGTTACTAGCAAACTTTTTTTATATAGCCTATTCATACCTGTCTAAAGTATGTATACACTAATACGATATTACTCTTACTATAAAAATAACAACTACCTAACTTACTAAGCAGCTGATAACCTATTGTAAAAAAAAACTTCCTGGTGTAAATTTAAATGAATAAACATTTTGCTCCATGTATGTATTCTGAAGATATTGCTTCAATTATTTGCAAAATACCTATAAGTACCTACCTACCTAATACTTGCCAAAAACAGCCAGTGAGACGCATCGTTATCAGATCTTCTCATTCATATATAATAAGACGTAGGTATAAACTCGAGAAATGCCTACAAAAGACGAGTTCATGGCCCTCTATGCCACGACACGAGTATTATTCGAAACGAACGTACATTTTCGGTCTGAGAAATACCAACTAACATGTACCTACCTAACCTCCAACGCAAGTACTGAGGCATGCATACAGTACCTACCGGTATGATTATCGTTTTTTTTTTTTTTTTTCAATAGGATCAGGTACCAATTCATAATTACTGTGTTTATGTGCGATTAATTGTACCTAGGTTCCGAATAACCAGAAATGTGCCTGAACATATAATTTTAAATGACAAAATAGGACCCTTTGTATATATACCTTCTAAAATGATCGACCAGCCTACCGCGTTTTCTTTAGGGTTGGTTCACCCCCTCGTCGTTCGAATATAGCTATCTCTTTCTGCCACCCTCTTTGCGAGTCGGTCTCTTTCTTTCAATTTATGCATTGGTACAACATTTCGTTCAGTTAGCGAACAGTCCCGTTATTTCGGCGGGAAAATAACAATGGAAAGTTATAGTGGAGTTTCTAAAATGGCAGTATCTCATAAAAGCTAACATTTTAAGTTAGTAGCTTTTATTCAGGCAGTTTGGATACCGGGTGTGATATGATAATTGTATACTATCATATAATAACTCAATATTATAGGTAACTAAATATCTATGGGTATTACCTACCTGAGTATGTCAATAAATAACTGATTCTTTCTTCATGGTCACGTGGAACATTATCAGTCAGTGAACTCATTCGCATGAATTTTGGCTTTCATGTGATCGCATGGAATGTGATTTGATTTTATGATAGACTGTAATTCTATAATGGAATATATTGTTAATTATTTGGTCATCAAGTACAATGCAGTTTATTTTCTATAACGAGCATGAGCTTTCAGTGATGATCTAGCTGGTTAAAGTTAAAATCACCAACCGGCTTTATCTTTATCCAGGTGTACTTGAGAGTTTCTCAACATTCATTAGGTAGCTGTTCCTAATATGATAAACTATAAATATATATCTTTTTATTTACGTCTTGCTTAATTCATTCATATCACAGCCGATCGGAAGAAGATGAAAGTAAACATCGGTAAATTAACGTAACTTAATGGATCACACACAGCATACCAGAACAAGTTTATTAATAGAACAAGAGTAAAAGAACGGACAAAAAATATCGTCCCGAATGTAAATGCCCGTCAGCCTTCGGTCGGATGGTTCCGTTCGTTAGTTTGTGTTTTTATACACGTCATTTGGAAGCAACCCAGTCGACCCAGCCCTCGGCCGATACAAGGCACTGTGTGTTGGTGTAGGCCACTTTCGTTAAAACAAAATGCTACAATTACTTATTATACTACCAATATGAAACATCATGATATCAAAGATTGTTAAGATTATATTTAGTGGTGGCTTGATTTTACAAACACAAAATCATTGAAAATATTAGTACATATTTTTTATGTAGGATAATTCCTTCCTGTCTATTATTTTATAAGATTCAACTTTAAGTACATAACATTAAATAGCAAAGTAGTTTTTTTCCCCAGGTGGTATAATATAATAATATATTATACATTATAGATACAAACCTTCCGGGCGTAATTCCGTAAATTATGGTAAATACTGCTAAAATTGATTGCGTAGTTCAAAAGTTATAAACGGACAAACAGACAGACAGAAATCGTGACGTGTTATATTATTTAGTGATATCCCAGTTTCTCTGTTTGGTGGGGTAGCAAGTAGCGCATACCACAAAGCCAAAGTTTTGTAACACAACAGGTTTTCTGTACTACGCGTAGTGGTTTCATTGTAAATAGGTTCCGCTACGCTCCGTCCCACAAATCCCACTTCTAGAATTGTCTCACGTCCGTCTGTATGCAATGGCGGGAAAACATCGATGCATTGATTTTACTTTCAAAATATTTTACAATATGGATTTTTTACTTACAGGGGTGGGTAAACATGGATCTGTACATCACTGACTCACTACAGGACATGCTGGACATGGATATCAAGAATGAGATAGCCACTGATCTAAGCAGTATCAGTGATTTTCCAGTAAGAATGAAAATATTTTTATTGATAACCTTTAATGTAGGTAAGGTAGATGAAATATGTAGGTACTAATGTCCGTTTATTGTTTCAGGATTCCTTAGGATTAAATTTCTCTGAAATGCCGCCATTATTAGATATGGACACAGATAACTCTGCAGCATGGCTTAATAATTCTTCAAGTTTTGTGCACAATTTGGATTTATATGGTTCTGAGGCGAATGCCGTGATGGTTAATCCTAATTCTGTAATGCCATCTACATTTGCCGATACACCTGTAAAGAGTATAGTTAAAGAAGAAGCCTCGAATTTGTTACTAACTTCGGCAGCAAACAGTGATTTGAATAACAGTAAATCCCCTCCCAGTCCCAAAGAAGAAAAGAGCCATTTAACGTTTTCTCCCAATACAATCAAGGTATCAAAAGTACAGGAACCTGAAGAACTTGCTACAAAAAAGAAATCAGATTTAGAAGAAGCCACACAAATGGTAATCTACGTCAGAAAACAAGAAAAAACCGTCGTTAAGGACTTATTAAAAGACTTGGACAAGACGAAAGTATCAAACACCCCAACACCAACATTACGGCTAAAATCTCAATCGGAACTCATAAAAATCAATAAAAGTTGTTCTATCCTAAATACCAACCAAAAAATAACACAACAATTAGGAACAAAAACTATTATTTCTGGTAATATACACATATTGGACGCACAACAAATCAGTCAATCTAGAACAATTTTAGCAAATGCTAACAAAAACCAAGCGACGATACTGATTGATAATTCATCTTTAAATAATAATAGACAAATAATTAAAACTACAGTAAATGGAGCATTTACAGTTGAAACTAGCCAAGCGAAATATGTGAATGCGTCTATCAAAAGTAATGTGGGAGAATTCCCTAAGCCAGCATATTCTTATTCTTGTCTAATAGCAATGGCGCTAAAAAATTCAAGAACTGGCAGTTTGCCTGTATCAGAAATTTATAATTTTATGTGGTAAGTGATATACATACACAGAACAATTTTACTGCCATATTTAAAGTTGTTTGTTATTTTATTGGAAAACTGATGTATTTTTTTATTTGCAGTCAACATTTCCCGTATTTCAAAACTGCGCCAAATGGATGGAAGAATTCTGTCAGACATAATCTTAGTTTAAATAAGTGCTTCGAGAAAATTGAGAAACCTTCAACAAATGGAAGTCAAAGAAAAGGTGTGTTTAAGGAAAATTTCTCAATCATGAGTCATTAAAGTGGGATTGTGTGTGATGTCAAAAATAATTATTAATTTATCTATACAGGATGCTTATGGGCAATGAATCCATCAAAAGTTAGAAAAATGGATGAGGAAGTACAAAAATGGTCACGAAAAGATCCGCAAGCAATAAAAAAAGCGATGGTTTACCCTGGTAAGACAATAAGATTATTTATATCTGATATACCAACAACTCTCTTTGAGTAGTAGAGCTCTTAGTGCAGAGTTCGTCCGGGGAACTACTACCACGTTACCCATTTCCGCCGTGAAGCAGTAGTGCACTTGCATTTCTGTGTTTCGGTTAGAAAGGTAAGGGGGCCGGTGAAAATACAGGCACATGAGACTTAACAACTTCACGTCTCAGGGACGACAAGGTATTGTGCTGCAAATGTCAATAGACGGCGGTGACCACTTACCATCCGGTGGACCGTCCGCTTTGGAATAATAATAAAAAATAAAAAAAATCCTTATATTACCGTCAAAAAAAAAACTACAGATACCGCCAAAATAGCAACTCGGATAAAAAACATAATCTTACTTGTATAATATGCTTACTTAATGTTTACAGAAAGTCTTGAAGCACTCGAGCGCGGTGAGATGAAGTACAGCGGCGTCGGCGTCGGCGACCCCGACGCAGACGACGAGGGAGATGTGGACGCCGATGCAGACCTCGACCCTGACGTCGAGATCGACCCCGAGGTTAAGGAGGAGGGCGATGAAGAAGAGGCTATTGTTGAACAGGTGCGATGATCATAATAATGTCAACTAATAGAGACATTTATTAATAGTGTCATTCATATAAAAGGGCACTTTTTTCATGTTATTATTATTATACCGCTTTCGCTCCTTTTCGTCACCATCAGATATTAAATTCATTAGAGGCTAACACATTCTTGTCTTTTAAAAAAAATACATTTAAGTATATACATATATTGAAATGAAATATTTATACAAATAGGCCTTCACAGGCACTTATTAATGGTCAGACTCTAACACCGGTTGTCGTCATTAAAATAATCATTTGTGTTGTAGACGAAAGCCTTTTGTACTAAAACGTTCTAAATTCTTTCTTAAAATTTTTGTAAAGGCAAATTTGAAATTTCAGCAGGGATTTTATGCGTGCACTAAGTCCTAAAAATGACCAAGTATTGATGGCGTGCATATCACTCTTTTTGACATAAAGACTAATATTTTGATGTGCAAATATTATGTTTGCATACTGCATACTGCGATGCAACTGTGAGGATATCAATTTGTTTAAACTTGTCTCTAAGGGAAGCTCGAGAACTCAAATTATAATTTGCTCGAACTGCTCTTTTTTGCAATATAAAAATTGTTTCTATATCAGCAGCTTTACCCCAAAGCAAAATGCCGTAGGTCATAACAATATGAAAGTAGCTAAAATAAACTAATCTAGCCGTATCGACATCTGTAATCTGCCTGATTTTTCTAACTGCGTAAGCTGCTGATCTAAAGTTTTCCCGCAAGACATATTTGTGTCCCCCATTGAAGTTTTGAGTCTAAAGTAATTCCTAAGAAAACTGTTGACTCAACAAGGGTAAGAGCTTCATTGTCTAACATTAAACTACAGTCATCATTGTCATCATAAGGACAGTAAATTTTTTTTAAAACGTTTCCATTTAAACGCTACTTAATTTATAGCATACTATACATCTACAAGATTGATATTCCATTTTCTAATAAACAAATGTGTGTTCTCCAGGAGGTGTCAGACCAAGAGTTAGAGGTGGAAGAAGTGGTGGAAGGAACGGGCATGGTGGGCGGAACGTACCGGCTACTCGCCACGACGCCTTCGCTTGCTTCATACATCACCGACATGGAGTCAGCTGATGAAATTAGTGATATTGAGGTAAATATAAATTTTCTATCCTAGCGTTTCCCACTCTAAATAAAAAAAACATTTGAATTTAATACGTACAGCATTTTTTTATTTTAAAGTATTTTCTCTGTATGTCGGATAGAAATAATTCGGCTTTAGAAGTCCATGCAACGCTCATATAGATTTATTTATTTTACGACAAAGTTCAAAGCCTAATATTAATTACTCGATACTGATCGATCTTTTATTCAACATTAAATTTGTGTTAAAACTAGCCATTGTAAGATTACTTCAACAAATTAAGAAAACAATCTGCTTTACATCACTAGTCTCATTTGAATGCCAATGTACTATAACAGTATTATTATGGGTTCCTTGTTTGACTTAATATATGGTTCTATAACAATTTTAATAAGGTTTATATAATCAAAAGATACTATATCTGACATCCTACTGACCTAATTATTGTTTATTTGCAGGTATTGGACCAGTCGTATGAAGAAATCGACATAGATGTTACAAAACCAATGAAGCTAGATTTGTCTTTAACAGAAAACTATACTTGTAAGTAATTTAATCTTTACAGTACGTTAATTTACAGTTTCGTGAGTTTATACAGGTTTTTTCCTTCTAACCGTTAGCATACTAACATTATGTGTATTATTATTTTTCAGTACATCCGACTAAACGCGCTAAAACAAGTTACATATATCGACCTGTGTCGGCTCAATCACACACAAGTAGACGGAAGACGCCACTCGTGAACCGAGTTGCATTAATATAAAACAATATTCCTAATTTAAAAGACTTGTATTAAACAAATGTGATCATTACGTTATGGGGTCAACTTACAGTAGTTATAGCGTAGTTTCTGCAGTGATTGTTCCATTACTATTTTAGATTTTGATATATAATTCGAATTTCTGTTTGTTGTATTAGGGTTGCTAACGTGATAGTCTGTACCAGATATGTGTATTTACATGTTTTCGTAAATGGGACACTTGTTACATATCTTACACTTTAATTTAATTTTATTAAGTCAACTCCTGAACGCCCAGGCGTTCATCTCAATATTGGAATTCTTGTATAATAGGAGTAGATATTGAATGGTATGTGTATCATAACACATTAAGTAGTTGTTTAATAAGTATTCCTTTATGTAGTTCATAAGTGGTTCATTGCAGCCATATTGTCAGTACAAAGACGTAAAGTAATGTTTCTGCTATATTGACACATTTTTTATACTACTGCTTGTGGTGTGGGACTTTTGGTAAATATCACCGGAATCGTGAAATATTCTTTATTGATGTTTCCATGGTCGATGAAAACGTCAGTAGGTTTTAGGCAATTAAAAGTAAGTACAAGATCTTTTAATTAAAGATAAATTAGGTTTTAATGTGGCACTAACCACCTACTATGTCAATGTAAGCGTATAATGAAATGTCTCAATTCAGTGGTAATTTAAATAATAGGCGGGTATATAAATTAAATTCCCACCGCTGGTAATGTGTAAATATTATGTATATCTATTATAATATGTATTTCTTGACACTGGCAGCTTTTGGGGAATTGAGTAAAGCGAGCAAAATTACTTTTTTTTACATCAAGTTTAGTGTAGTATAATAAATAATAAGTGTATATTGTGCTGCAATATGAACATACTTAACGAAGAGCCCATTAGTAGATAAATATATCTTAGAAAAAATATTGTTGAACTTTCCGAGATCTTCATTTATGTTTAATGGTTTTCATATTGTAGCAATTAAGGCCCTAACTATTAAACATGTTGTATGACGTAGCAATAATTGAAACATGTTTGTATGTGTAATGCGATAATATAAACTTATCACAGTTCATAAATAATTAAAAATCTCACTGTACTTATGTTGTCTTGACGACGATATTACACCTCCATTTTAGGCATAATATATCGTCATTGATAGAACATGATTAAACTATTTCAATGTTAAATTATTGTTGTCCCAGGTGCAAAGATTAGCTCAATATCAAAGTGTTGTTTGTGTTGTGAGATCTCTTGAATGTTTAGAATATGATAATGATTTGTGTATAAGAATTAATAGGTATTGAATTCAGTGCCCATCACAAGTGAAAAAGATTGGTAAATTTGAGATTATTGATCACTTGATTTATTGATTGATTACGAAATAAGGAGACGTTCTTATAAGTGTTCTGTTGATAATTTTTAAATGTATAGTGTATGTGGCATAGGAACGTCTTCTGTTTTCGATTTGGCCCCTTACAATGTGGCCAGCTTTAATGTTCGGAAGTTAATAATTCGGTTGTTATTTTACAGATAACTATGAATCCTCTAGACTATATTATAGTGATTTAAGTATTAAAGGGCACATTTTTTCACTAAATTGTAGCAATCTCCTCTATGTTAATCGATTTAGACTAGTTGATACTGTGATATGAGATTTGCTATTTTCATTAACTTCCTTGAAGCTCGATTATTTTTCATCAAAGGGTTTAACATTTTATAATGTTTCCCAGTGACTTTTATTTTATTAAAAATAATTGGTAGGTACCTTACTGTATTCTGTATTTTGCTTGATTATCATAGTAAAATCTTGAAATCAAAACGCGAATTGCGTTGCAAATGGTAGATTTTTATGTATTAATAACGATTTTTTTCTGATCTATTAAACAGAGTGTTTGTGCGTCTTGAGAGAATTAAGTTATTTTAATCTGCATCACTGCAACGTCGTCAATGTACTACTTACCCTTTCATTTAATATATCAGCAAGTTTGTTTGCGCTTAATAACATACGACAATACAATACTTACCTACATAAAATTAGAAAGTTTGTGTATTAGAGACCCACTCAAAGCATAATATAGATGGCTTATGGACTCATCTAATATGTGTATTGTGCTTTCAGCGGCTTTCTTTATATGTAGTAAATAACTTAAATGTATTATTATATGGTATGTTGAATAAAACTGTTAGTGTTCTAAATAACTAAATATTAAATTAAAACACCAATAAATAGCTAAATACACTGTAACACTTCAGAAATCAGAAACCATATTAGGGAATTAATTAGGTGCTCTTTGTATACTGATTGCGACACGAGAGTGCAATTCTGTATGTATATAACTAGGTAATAATCATTTGAATAATTGCTTTTGTATTGTTATTGTGCATTACATTTAATTAAGGAAAATTGATCGTGTTGTATGAATTAAATATAGAAATTGTTTTGTCGTAAGAATAATGTTGTATGCGCGCCTAAGACCATTATAAAGTGACAACGTCCGTTGTGATAAAAAAACTAACCTGGAGTGTTTGGTATGTTCGCAAATTTATAATTACTTATCAATAGGCCAAAAGTCTAGAAATATTTTTCCAATAAATCTGAGTCTAGAGTCTGAACATGAACACATTAGCCTTATACAGAGTGGTGACATATAGTTTGCTAATTTACAGAATATTTTAATATTCAATATACATACTTACAAAAAAAAATTCTAATCCATATTAGCAAGGTTAGTTTTCAAAAGTGTGGTAACTAATATTTATTAATTTAATTAACAATATTATTATTTTTCTTAACACTGTAAATTAGCAAGCACATCAGCATCCTGAACTCAAACTAAACTTGTAATATTTTAGCAGTTTTCACTAGCCAAGTGTAAGCTGTATTTTTGTACAATAAACATGAAAATAGAAAGTAATGTATTTTTCCACTGCCAGTATTTCAACATCCAAGTAAAAAAAAACTAAGCATTTAGATATAAGTAGAAGTTAATAGTTTAGTTCTTAGAATCTATTATCGTAAGAAGTTAGTGGAATGATTTTAATAACATTTTGTAATAAAATTAAATGAGTACCTAAAATGTATGATTATTGATTTCAAAAATCCATTAAATTTGCAATTCATGAAAACCTAAATAAAATAGGTTATAGATTTCTTTTTCCATACAAACTTTTTAACTTAAATACAGTAATCAAACGAGTCTCTAGGAATCAAGATGAATATTTGTTTTTAACATTATTTCGTTCCTAGAATGATTGATTTATTAATTAGCATTTTTTTCATACAAACTTTTTAACTTACATACAGTAATCAAATGAGCCTATCTAGGTGAATATTTTTCGAAAATTTCGTACCTAGAATGACTGCATTTATTAGTATGCATCTTTTTATTTATATTGTTTTACATATTCAATTAGATTTCTACTTAGATAACAAATAATATACTGTCTATGTGTATACCTGCATGTATTGATTTAAAAAACGCTCCCAATTTTTTTATGAATAAGAATATATATATCGTTATTTAAGAAAGCTTCTCTCAACTCAAAATTAATGATGGGGGTCCTAGATTTGTAGAACTTTTTCTCTTGTCGTCACTGTTAAGTTGAAATAGTTTAAAAAAGGTTTATAATCAAAAGCCGGAGTAATAAAAATATATAATTTATCCGGTTACCGGATTAACATACCGGGCCATTGAGAAAATTGGCATGGTGGAAAATTTACATATATGCCCTATTGTCACGACATACCGAATTTTATCAGATTTGCTTGATAGGTGATTATTTTTCGTAAAAACTTGTGAAGTCTGCTTCATTAAACCGCAAATTATCTTTGTCACGATATATACAATTTTTTACACAACATGGTCGAACGAGCCTGACGATGTAGGTCACTTTAAAAAACTGCCTAACGTGTTTACAATAGTGACAAGTTAAGATTTTACCTGTCGATACTACTCGATACGGTTTTTGTTAGATTCCTGGCACGACCGTACTGAAATCATATATCTCAATTGGGCTCCTCCCCTTTGCATTTATATAGGATAGATGAATTTCATAAGCTTTTTTAGGCATTTCTATTTAAATGAGAGATTCAAGGAAAAACAATTCATCATATCGTCCGGGATAGTGTAAATCCGCGAATCTACCATACGTAAAGGCCGCGTATCTGCAACAGACCCAGTTTTACAGGAGAAGGTTAAAACTTAATAACTTTATTAATTCAAGTAACTTTAAGCTCATTTTTACATAAAAAGTAATTAGTAATGTGTTTTATCTCTTGCTAGAAAATATATCAATTTAAGTAAATAATTAAGGCCCTACGACAATTACGCGTATTTGCTTTGACCATAAACTTATAACATTGGAACTTAAGAGGAAGGTACGCGGTTTTGAAATTAAACAAATATCATTATTTTAACAACAATATTATTTAATGTTGAAAATAAAATAATAAAATGAATGTAACAAAACTAACATAAACTTTTTCTCTTATAAACATCTGTTATAAACTAAATTACTCTCATAAACATCTCTTTCAATTACTCTTATAAATAAATGAATAGTTCTAAAGTGTTAACACAATTAAATCTAATATTTATTCAGAGGATAATCAGCGTTTTAAGTAATTTAAATTGGAATACTCCAGAATATCACAAATCTTAAATATTAATAAAATAAAATTATACCAAAATCAAACAGTCTTAGTGCTTTAAATTACGTACTTAAAAATAATAGTAGGCACTTGTAGGTAATAATTAAAATCAAATTATAAAAAATCAACAAAGGAACTAAACAAAAACTAAACATTTCTAACTAAAATAAAATAACCAAATTGACCATTTATAAGGTGTGAACAGGTATAGATTACTATTAATTAATAATTGGTAGGTACGAATTAGGTATTTCTGTATGGCAGGTTGTCATAGAATTCATGGTAATCTGAAGGTATAACACTTTTTAATTGTTGTAAATGTTCATACTTTGATTTCGATATTGGCAACCTATCAGTAAAGGGCTGTGGTTCACATCTTCAAATAGTTTTCTTGAAGCCACTCTCTGTGTTTTTTTTGTTGCCTCTTCAACATAGACACGATACAATTCACGTTTAGACTGTATTATTGGCTCTACATATAATTTCGTAATTTCTTTTCTGCAGTAGTGAGAAGGCATTTTGGGGAGATCCCTTAAAAATGCTTGGACAAATTCATTAACGTACTCGTAGGCAACGCATTATCCTCCCTTCTGTTCATTGTTGTTTCATTACTCTGTGTCTCTCCTAACCAGTACCTTACAGTCCACTCCTTTATGCCTAATGTCCCTAAGAATGTCTTTAAACATACTCTATATTTTTGGTCATTTAATTTCAGATAATACTCTTCGTCAAGTTCATTAATTTCAGTTAATCAGCCCTTCCAGTGGTTTTTCTGTTAGTCGGTTTTTTATCTACTAAGGATGAAACAAATTTTTTTTTCTCAATCCAGCTCATCTCCCAGAATTCTTTAAAAATATTTAATCGTACAGTTTCAGTAAACTTTTCACAGTTAATCACCTTGCTCCTAATACAATTGCTTGACTTACAAGCCTCTCCAAGTTTCCGTGCCGGTCTAATAGAGTCTTGTATGAATTGATCTGTCTTCCTGAAACCTATGTATTCCCGACCTAACATTCTTAACCTCTTATTCCTAAACCTTTTTGAAGACATTTTATCTGCTTTTCGTTTCCTTATCCTAGACTCTAGGCTACAACTTCACGTTCTAAGTGACTTTCAGGAATCAGATCATTATTACTGTCCGCCGATGATGAAACTATCGGTGCAACATTTGTTATTTCAGACAATGGAGCATAATTTGGATCAGCCACAGAGTCATCTGATGAAAAATAAAGGATTGAAGATCCATTTAGTGCGTCAATACAGGCATTCATCTCAGGAGAACTGGATAGAATGTTGTTAGTAGCAGTTATAGCAGGCTCAGAAACATTATCTGGATCCCCAAATTTCAGCAGCTTTATTGCAAAATTAAACAACAAACTCGTTGCCGGTGTCACCAAGTCACTTACGCGGTGTTGATACTTGCCCGCGAAAGATACGCAGTGTTGTTACTTGGCGAGAAATTGGCTTCCGATTGGTCGAAATGAACTCGTGTCAAAGCGGTGGCAGCCTATCAAGATTATGCGGGATTTGCCCGCGAAAACTTAAATTGTCTACATTTGTCAGATACGCGGAATTATCCAATGCTAGTTTCGCGGATTTGCACTATCCCCGACGATATAAATATTTTCAGTTATCTTGTATTTTCTGAAGAGTTCTGACAATGCGTAGCATAGTTACCGATTTGGTTCATGATCTCCAATACTGCATTGTCTATGGCAACATAAAAAAATACCTACTATAAGAATCAGTATTCGGAACCGTACGATAATTATCGTCCAAATACGATAATTTTGTCCCTACGTATTATCGTACGCAGATTGAACGATTACACCGGCACACAAAAAAACAAGTGGAATGTATTATACTTTGGACCGGACCTACCTACCGACATGTTTTTCAACCCGCTGAATCTGAATTTCCGTTTGGCCCGGTCAGTTTTGAAAAATTTCTTGTGGACACGGATCACGAATGATTTTTATGAAATTCAGATTTAGCGGGTCGTCCGGGTAGCTCCGGTCCAAAGTACTCTCCACTTTTTTTTTGTGTGCCGTTGTTATGTTCACAGTGTTGCAAATAATGAGACTTAATTTTACTCATACGCTGATAGCCTAGAGCGCAGTAGCATGATGGTTAAACCGTCTTAACTTAATTGGTATTTATTTTAGTTACAAAAAGGTCTTTAAGTAAGCTGAACAATACTGATTGGATGCGATATAATTTCATTTAAAAGTTATAATTAAAAACCGATTATTATTCTCATGTTATCGGATAATTATCATAACCACTAAATGGAATTATCTTAAACATAAGGATAATATCAACTCATCGTAGTAAATAATATCACTCAAAATTATATTTATGGAAAATAAACACATACATGTGAGATTCAGTTTTATTTTGACAACTATCCAGCGTCTCGCTTCATAACAACGGGACTGTCTGTTTCACTACTTGAAAGATCTTTATGCTTCAGATTTAAATCTTTACAATGTTTCATTAAGTCATCATTGCAGTAATTAAATAAGTTATTGCTGAAAAAGCAAAATACGTCGGTAAATATATTTAACTCCTCGAGTCTATCTTTTATGTATGATCTAGAATTCAAAAAAATATATCTACTTTGTATTTGATCACTAGGTTCATATTGAAATTATATTGTTATTCTTCTTGGAGGAATTGTATTTATTGGTGGGAAATCTGCTTCAACGTTAAGTTCCTGAGCCACATTTGTGGCTTCTTCTAACACCATTTCAAAGTGTTCACCCGTGCCATATATTTTATGATCTTATCAATCAACTTATTTAACAAATCTATGCAGATTTGATTATTTATTATGGGGCATGGCATCATTTTGCTCAGAGCAATTTCGTTTAAAATATTAAACTATGCCGATTAAGCAAATAAATCTGTAATTTTGAATCTTTAGAGCAAGCGAATAAGCTGTGTGAGATGTAGACTACTTGTGTCACTCCATCAGTGCCACAACGGGCGGGTATACGATAACTGGATCCTCGGGCCGTGACCAGGGTATCGTCGGTGTAACACGATACGTTGACTCCCGAATACACGCATTTTAGTTTTAATGGATGCCAATAAATAGCGATGCTAACGATATATAAAGATATTATTATATATTCTCTCGAGTAGTAGAGCACTTAGTACAGAGTTCGTCCGGGGAAGTACTACCACCTGACCCATTTCTGCCGTGAAGCAGTAGTGCGCTTGTGTTACTGTGTTTCGGTTAGAAAGGTAAGGGGGCCGGTGAAATTACAGGTACATGAGACTTAACAACTTCACGTCTCAGGGTCGACAACGCAGTGGCGATGCCCTTAGTGTTGCAAATGTCCATAGGCGGCGGTAATCACTTACCATCAGGTGGACCGTTCGCTTGTTTGTCGGCCCATGTGCTATAAAAAAAAAATGTTTTTCGGGATAATGCCATGGTTAATATTGTTTAATTGCATCGATTCTGCTAGACCATCGCGTGGCACTTAAGGCTTTTAATTTTAAATCTGGTAATGTTTGCAAATTACAGATCACCTTTTAGTAGATGATAAAGGGAAAGGTGGACCGTTCGCTTGTTTGGCCCATGTGGTATAAAAAAAATAAAAATATATATAAAGAAAAAATTAATTGTAGTGGGTATTATGACAATGACTTGAGCATCCATGACATGAATATTATGTGATGGATGCCCTAGGCCAGGCCCGCCGTAAGCGGGCGTGTAAGGCGTGCACGGCACGCGGGCGGCACGTCCTGGGGGCGGCAAACCTGGGGCATCCATCAAAGTCATTGTCATAATACCCACTACAATTACTATTTTCGTTTACATTATATCGTTAACATCGCTAAATGTTTTCTTTCTTTCTTTCTCTTTTTTATTTATTGGCCATTAAAAGCGTCTGTCGGCATGGTGAACCGCTGCGCCCTCGCTCGACGGCACCTGAAATTCGATACAAGAATAAAGGGAATCCCATCCATAGAGTCGAGCTATATGAAAGACAGGACTGGCAAAGTAATGATCCCTGGACGTGTTTTGGCCCGACCGAGGACGCCGTGAAGCTTCATCTGACAGGGCTGTTTGACGCCTGTCTCGCTCAAGCGTTAATTGCACAGAGGTGGAAGACAGGCCGTCTAGTCCTCTATCAGAAGAAGGAACGTCCAGCGGAGTCTCTCTCCGCCTAGCGGCCCATTGTGCTGCTCGACGATATCGGCAAATTCTTCGAGAGAGTGATCGCAGGCCGAATCATCGGTACCTGTGCCGGGTGGCGGGAAGGTAGCCCACGGAGTCGGTGGCAGTCGCGGATACGGCGCGTCACTCGCGCAAGAAGTGCCCAGCATGGGCGGTCCCTCGCGCCGCCTTGTCTGCGACAGTCGGGGTGGACTTGCTGAATGCCATGGTCAGCAGCGAGGAGTCATGGAAGGTAGTCACAGAAGGAGGCGGCGGAGCGGGAATGGGAAGACGACGTCAACTCGGCCCGGCTCCGTCGCCGGAGGTACGGCAGGCGGCGTCTGGCCTTCGCGGCCCGGATGCCACCGTAAGCTGAGGACTGCGGGTGGCGGATCGGGGCAGATCCGCCGCCTGCACTAAATGTCCCAAACTGGAGGCGCCCATTGTTCCTTGGGCACCTCGGCGAAGCGAGGCAGTCTGTGTGACAAACCCGCGACGCCAACGGGGCAGGCGGTCGTAGGACTCATCTATATTTTAGTGGTTAGGCTCCCCGGTCTTTTCCCGCAGGGGAAGGGATCGGGGAGTTCCACATAACCACCGCGCCTGCCCTATCGCGGGGGTATGCGTAAGGCATTTCCCCTCGTAAAAAAAAGGCCGAATCATCGGATTATGGAGTGCCCCTGTACCTACGTCGTGGCCCTTACCTTTCCCAGCGCTCGGTGGTCTGCCCATGCCAGTAGGGCTGGGGTCATAGGAAGGCGACAAGCGGAGTTCCACAGGGGTCGGTTTTGGGTCCGCTCGTGTAGAACGCGGAATATGACATGGTCCTGCGGGTGTCATGTATTCGGTGGTCAACGTAACGTGTTGCACCGGCGATACCCACCTATCGTGGCACCGATGGAGTTGTAGAGTATGGAGTAGTAGACCTGATACGGCGATTGGGCTTGGAGGTGGCCCTCAATAAGTCTGAAGCCATGTCTTTTCATGCACCTCGACATGTGCCGCCTCAGGATGCCTATATCGTCGTGAATGGAGTCCGCACCGCCATCGTGGCGTCGATGAAGTATTTGGGCCTCGTCCTGGATTGTGGGACTTTACAGCCCACTTCGGACGTCTGGTGCCAAGGGAGATGGGTGCGGCGGCTGCTGTCGACTTCCGAGTGCCACCACTGTGACGGATGCCTTGAAGAAGAGGCCCAGCACACGCTGGAGACATGCACAGCCTGGACAAGCGAGTACAGCGAGCTCTACGCTGTAGTGAGGAATAGTCTTTCATTGCCGAGCGTGGCTCACGCTATCGTCGACAACGATAGGTCCTGGGGCGCACTCCACTCCTTTTGCGAGATAATCATGCTCGCAAAGGGGGCATTGGAAAGAGACGCATGTCTCTTACATTTTACGTTCCATGCTCAACTCATAGTCTTCATTTGGTAAATGCAGCAAATATCACGTACTAAACTGTGATTTCTTTAATATAATTCAAGGAATGTACGTTTTCCCTTTATCATCTACTAAAAGGTGATCTGTAATTTGCAAACATTACCAGATTTAAAATTAAAAGCCTTAAGTGCCACGCGATGGTCTAGCAGAATCGATGCAATTAAACAATATTAACCATGGCATTATCCCGAAAAACATTTTTTTTTTATAGCACATGGGCCGACAAACAAGCGAACGGTCCACCTGATGGTAAGTGATTACCGCCGCCTATGGACATTTGCAACACTAAGGGCATCGCCAATGCGTTGTCGACCCTGAGACGTGAAGTTGTTAAGTCTCATGTGCCTGTTATTTCACCGGCCCTCTTACCTTTCTAACTGAAACACAGTAATACAAGTGCACTACTGCTTCACGGCAGAAATGGGTAAGGTGGTAGTACTTCCCCGGACGAACTCTGCACTAAGAGCTCTACTACTCATTCCATGCATTGCTGGAAATATCTGAAACTTCGTCGGAATGGGATTGTTCTGCATCTCACAAAGCTTATTCGCTTGCCTTAAACATTCAAAATTACAGATTTATTTGCTTAGTCGCAATTTGGTTTAATATTTTAAACGAAATTGCTCTGAGCAAAATGATGCCGAATAATGAATAATCAAATCTGCATAGATTTGTTAAATAAGTTTATTGATAATTTCACTAAATATCGCATCGTTGAAGCAGATTTCCTATCAATAAATACAATTCCTCCAAGAAGAAAAACAATATAATTTCAATATGAACCTAGTGATGAAGTTTTACAATACCCCAAAATTAAATACAAAGTAGAGATTTTTTTAGAATTCTAGATCATACATAAAGTTCTTTAAATGATAGACTCGATGAGTTAAATACATTTACCGACGTATTTGGCTTTTACAGCAATAACTTATTTCATTACTGCAATGATGACTTAATGACATTGTGAAGATTTAAATCTCGGTAATTATATGTTCAATGAACTCATTGCTATAAAGTTGCATTTTCCAGAAAACCACTCTAATAATCCTAATAGCAATGTCGTTTTACTAATGACTTGATTTCAACGTTTCCGAACACATCAGAATTTTACTTTGTTTTATTTTATTTGGTTTATTTAAAATACTGTACAAAGCACTCAAACGTACATAGCCGGTTTCAGTTGCATCTAGTGAAAGGACCTTTACAAAGTTACAAATTATTAAAAACTATTTAAGATCAACGATGCTCACGCAAAGCTAAAATTATATAGCTTCAACTTCTTTAGTTACGATTGAACATCAAGTTGTAGACAGCTTGGATACAAGAAAATTTATAGCAGATTTCGCAATTATAAAGAAAAAAATAGCTCTATTTCTGTAGATAACAATTTATACAGTTTAACACTTATGCAAACGAAAATAAATATTTTTCTTTTCTGTTATTACACCCTTATGGGGCTACAGTATACACCATTTTTGACAAGCTCAGCATGGGTAGTCACAGACGAACAGGGGCGGCATAATCGGTATTGCACACGGGCGCTCAAATAACTAGCGGTGGGCCTGCCCTAGGCTTGCCGCCCCCCTGTACGTGCCGCCCGCGTGCTGTGCACGCCTTGCACGCCTGCTTGCGGCGGGCCTGCACGGGACTCCCTTTAAGTTCCAGTAACACTTCGCTGCACAAAATATTTATTTATAATTTATCTTTTCGTAACACAGCTTTCACACAATAATTCATAAATACCGTTTTAAATTATTTTATTATTTCAAATTATTTTATTGCAAACAGAAAGAACAAAAAAAAATAAAACGTGTGCGTGTACTTATGCACGTAAGAAGTTATATTTCTTTAAAGGAAAAGTTTAGCCCCATGATAATGACAATAGAGCATTCAGGCATGAAAATATGTTGTGATGAACATGGGAACATGCATAACATTATGTGTTTCCTGACTTATGATTAAGTAGTTTTTCATTAGTGAGCATTTACAGTGACTTTCCAACATAAGTATATGGGAACTATTTGAAGTCAATTGTCAAACTTGCAATAAAGATAGTATATTATTATTATCAATAATAACCTTAAAATCTGTTATTCGTTGCTATAGGTGCACAGAGTTTGGACACAACAAAAATCTATTTCTCGACTGAATAGTAAAGACAAATGCTTCTAGTGCAGTTTTTCTTACCCTTAATTTCGAGCGAATCTATTTATAGTTTAATGTTTTTTGTCTCCTCTGATAGAAAAACTTATTGTTGATTTATGAATATTTGAGAATGTACTTTGAATATAGTGTTAGGTTTATTTTGATTTTAAATAAAACCAATTTATTAGTTGGATCTCTGCCGATATTTTTCAATAAAACGGCAACACCAGAAATAAAGAAAATAAAAAAAGGGAGAGATATGACTTGGCGGGCGGGAAAATTGGAAATGATGATTATTATTATTTAGAGCATCGAGTCTGAACGAAAGAAAATAAGAGGCATTATAAAACGATTGGAATATATGATTAACTGAAGTAAGTCCATGTGAGTTTTATTACATTTCAGAAGTGGGATACCATCGCTTACTAATTCGATTAAGTAAATACTCATATGTATTGTCTGTTTGGACCATTCATTTTGGTGTACTCTTAGTAACAATATTTGCCTTTGCTAGTTGCATTATGTAAATAGGCCAAAAAGGCTATCTAAATTAAATACATAGTACATAAATTGAATTTTATTATTTAAGAACGTAAGAGCATAGCAAGATACTCGGTGCTACTCCTACTTGATTATTAAAGTAACGAAATAATCAGATAATCCCTATGGTCGCTTAATCGTATAATGCAGGCAAAATAGTTTAGGGTCACGTATATCATGTGGGAGTGAAATGCGAAAGCTAGAAAACGCAGTTGCGAGATATTTCATCTTTGTTTGCATTTTAAGCGCATAACTACAATTAAAAGATATTGAATAATAATAAAAGCTGTAGTATTATTATATTATAATGAATGGTTACATAGTCTCCGTTTACAAGTTACAGAATCATGCCACGTGATAGTGAACATTCACAACCGCGGCGTGTGCGGACTCCACTACCAGACCGAGATGAAGCTGGAGCTTGTCGTGCATCTGAGAGGCGTAGTCGTAGTCGTATGCGTCGAGGAAGTCATAGCTACCGTAGTCGCAGTCCCTTAGCTAGTTCCCATCAAGAGCAAGGGCGCGACAGAAGATTTCCCGACTGGACTCTTGAACTAGAACGACAACGCGATAGATTACGCGCTCTTGAGGAAGATTTGCGCCGAGAGCGCAGCCAATTGCGACGTGGTACGAGTACAAGGCGGGAAATACGATCCCGTGAAACCAACAAACCGACTGGAAACGAAACCGGGCAACGTGGCACGCGCCGGACACGCAGCCCCGAAGATCAACGACGGTTACACACAGCATACAGTAGTGATGACAACGCAGCGGCAACTCGGCGGGTCAGACGGTCAGAAAGTCCCACATTTACCTCAAAAGATCTTATAAGCTTGATAAATTCTTTAAATCACGCTAAGTCTCAGCCGTTGGCATTGGCTACTTCTTCACAAAGTACCGGCAAATTAAATTACAAAAATATTTTGCCGGATTTTGAAAGAAAGTGAACGAATGTGCTACTGTTTACGGCTGGGACGAAAAGACAATTATACATTTCGCAATGCAAAAACTCAGAGGCTTGGCCAAAACCTGGTACGAAAGTTTAAATTCAATTCTATTTAGTTGGACTGAGTGGCAGCAAAAGCTGACGAATGCTTTTCCGTTTGAACAAAATTATGGCCAAACCGTAAGTAAAACCGAAAAGTAGATATAATGAACCCCTTGAGATTTATTACTATGAAAAACTGGCTCTTTTGAACCAATGCGACATCGATGGCAAACGGACAGTTGATTGCATAATTCACGGCTTGATTGACAAAACCATGAGGTCTAGTGCTAATGCATTACGTTGCACACAGCCCGACCAGCTGTTACCATTTCTTATGAGTAATAGTGACGTCTCTTCCTCGTCGTATGATCGTGCTAATTTAAGGGTTAAATCTTCGCTAGAATTAAATTCTCGAAACAATAACGTGAATAGCCGATCTATTAGAAGTGGGAATAATCTTAGTAGAGAACTTTTTTTGCTTTAACTGTAAAGAGAAAGGGCACCCCTATCTCAAATGTCCCAAACCGTTAATTCAGTGTACTACATGTCGTAGGTTCGGTCACAAAGCTGAAAATTGTATGATTAAGTCAGATGTCAATAGCCCCAATGATGTGCGTAAAACCATGCGTATATTTACGTCGGAATCTAATTCTAAATTTATCAAGGATTGTCGAATAAATGACGTTGTAATGAAATCTTTCATAGACTTTGGAAGTGAAGTGACGCTAATTATAAAGTCCGCTGCGTCCTCCTTAGGTTTAGTTTGCGACAAATGTCCTATACCTTTAAAGGGTTTCGGTAATGAAGTTATCCAATCCAATGGTGGAGTTGATTTGGATGTATGTATTGACGGTGTCTGTGCTCGTGTTCCATGCCAGGTAGTAGAAGATAAATTTCTTGAATTACCATTGCTGATAGGGCAGACTTTCACGGAGCATTTATCAACATCGTTGTGTATAAAAATGCTGAGGAATTAAAGTTTTACAATGTTAACGTTGAGCTTCCATTTTCAGAATTTGATATTTGTGAAGATATGTCCATTGCCATATTGTCTGTTGCCGATATTGAAATCTATGGTCCAGCTACGGTTAGGGCCCGGACTAATGCAGTCACAGATCGAAGCATTTTATTAGGTGGTAAAATGAGAGTAAAACCAAATCTACAATTTACAGTTAATGGAGGTGTGTATCAGGTTGTAAATGGTTATCTTTTTGTTTACATTAGTCCTCAGTCAAAGTCATGTCAGTTGCGAGAAGGAACAATCATAAGTCGCGGTGTAAAAGTTCAGGTGGTGAGACATATATCATAAAATTCTGATGTTGCCGAAAATAGTGTAATAGATTTAAGTCAGGTTAACGTGGGTAAAACAGTAAACGAGTCCCAAAAGTGGAAGTTAAGAGAGCTGTTAGAAAAGTATAAACATTGCTTTGCGACGTCATTAAAAGATTTGGGATGCACGAACGTCACCACTATGAATATCGTATTAAGTAGCAAACGATCTATTGTGTATCGACCCTACAGATTATCACTTAAGGAACGAGAGCAAGTGAGGGATATGGTTGATGAGATGCTAGAAGCTAGTATTGTGAGGGAATCTGTTTCAGAATACGCCAGTCCTATTATTTTAGTGCGTAAAAAAGATGGCAAGCAGAGGCTGTGCGTTGATTATAGGCAATTAAATTCAGTTACTGTTAAAGAGCGATATCCAATGCCTATAATTGAAGACGAAATTGCTCGTCTTTCAGGACAGGCGTATTTCATTACTTTGGATATGGCATCTGGATATTTTCAGGTGCCCATTTCGGAGGCAAGCAAATCTTTTACATCATTCGTCACCCCGGACGGCCAGTACGAATTTAGTCGCATGCCTTTCGGACTGGCAAATGCCCCTGCAGTTTTCCAAAGAATGATGAACAGAGTTCTCGGGTCTGCTAGGTTTACAGAGGCAACTGCTTACATTGATGATGTGCTAATTTACGGTAAAACTGTGGAGGAATGCTTGGAAAGGTTTGAAAAAGTGATTCAATTGCTTGAAAAAGCTAATCTTACCCTTTATTTAACCAAATGTTTCTTCCTCCAAGATAAGATATACTACTTGGGGTATGAAATCAGTGCTGATGGTGTTCGGCTTGGTGATAGGAAAGTAAGATCGGTTTTAGACTTTCCTTGCCCTACCAATTCACATTCGGTACGACAGTTTCTTGGTTTGATCGGATATTTTAGGAAGTTCATAAAGAACTTTGCAATATTATCACATCCATTAAACAAGTTACTGAAGAAGGATGTTGAATGGGTTTGGTCCAATGAGCAGGAAACTGCATTTAGGATGCTTAAAGACAGGTTGGTTGTTAGGCCGATATTAGCTATTTTCGACCCTACTGCTGAAACTGAATTGCACACCAATGCCAGCAAAGTAGGTATTGGAGGTATATTGCTGCAGCGTTTACATAGCAGTGGTTCGTTTCAGCCCGTGGCATATTACAGTCGACAGACCTCTCCAGAAGAAAAGAACTTTCATTCATACGAACTTGAGACCTTAGCTGTAGTGTGTTCACTAAAGAAATTTCGAGTTTACTTGCTGGGGCTAAATTTTGAAATCGTCACGGATTGTAGTGCTTTGCGATCTACCTTTGCAAAATGGGACTTAATTCCACGTATGTGTGTGTACGTTGGTGGCTTCTTTTACAGGAGTTTCAATGTATTGTGGAATATCGCTTCGGTAATAAAATGGCGCACGTAGATGCTTTGTCGCGGAACCCGGTCGAGGATGTAGATGATCCAGATCAATACCCAAGCGTTATGTTGATCAATGGTGACGACTGGTTGCACACATTGCAGTTAGGGGATTCGGAACTCTGTCGGATACGTGATATGCTTTCAAATAATATAGATGCGGATGGTCTTAAATATATAAAAGATAATTATTTGATCAAAGATAATAAGCTTTATAGGTGTTTAAACGGGGACAAAACCAAATTACGCTGGGTAGTCCCGAAGGGCGCTAGGTGGCAGCTCTGCCGTATGAACCACGACGAAATAGTACACTTTGGAGTAGAAAAGACCTTAGAACGTATTAAGAAAACATATTGGTTCCCCAAATATCGAAGTTTGTAAAAAAATACGTTCAGGCTTGTATAGAATGCACATATTCAAAAAAAAGTTTCTACAAACGAAGGCCTGTTGCATACCATTACTAAAGTGGAAGTGCCATTTCATACTCTACACGTAGACCACCTTGGGCCCTTTGTAAGGTCAAAAAGAGGAAATACTAAAACACAGTCAGCTATAAAGGTTCTCGAAGATATATTTTATGTTTTTAGGAATCCGGACCGGATTGTTAGTGACCGCGGCACGTGTTTTACATCTCATGCGTTTAGGCGATTTTGCTTAGATAAAGACATAAAGCATGTTTTAAATGCGGTTGCAAGTCCAAGGTCGAATGGACAAGTAGAGCGGTATAACCGCACCATTCTTAACTCGTTAACTGCTCAGAATTTAAATTATGATGAGAAAGACTGGGATGACAAGGTTGGTAGAGTACAATGGGGGATGAATAATACATGTCAAAAGACAACGGGTAGGGCACCGGCTGAAGTCATGTTCGGAATCAGTATGAACGCAGTAATAGATCCGCGCTTGAATGAGATAGTTCACGAAACTAGAGAAATCGAAGATACGGTGGAAATAAGGGAATCCGTTAAAGATAAAATTGATGAGGAACAAGAAAAGCAACAACGTTATTATGACAGGAACCGGCGCCCTGCTCGTATATATGTAGAAGGAGAGCATGTTAAAATTACGAGAACTTCTTTTTCTATGATGGAAAGAGCAAAAAACTTATTTCGGCATACATTGGTCCATATCGGGTAGTTGCAGTATTGGGTAATGACCGCTATAAAGTAGCTGCAATTCCAGGTCTAACCACCGCCAAAAATAAACGCACAACTACTGTCGCCGCCGATCGTATGTCGCCTTGGGTTCATATAGCCGCCTTAAATGTTGACGAGGGTAACAACGATGACAATGAGATAGATAGTTCGGACAGAGATGATGCAGAACATTTGTAATGGTTTTAAGTCACATTAATAATTTTTATTATTATATTTTTGTGTAAGTTACTTTTAGTTTATATCGCTTTTCAATATTTCAATATATGAAATATTGTATTAAAATAAGGAAATTAACGAAGATTGATAATTTTCTCTTTATCTTAATTAACTTTGAAGGCGACGTAAAATAGTAAATTGATAAAAACAATAATTTGTGAATAGGACATAGCTTTTAAGAAGAAGTGTTAGGTTTTAGATACTTGTGAGAAGGAGGGTTCGCAAGTGGCGCATAATTATTTAAAAAATATGAATTGTACATTTTGCATCCGAGTTGATCATGATGGCTTGTGAAAGGATCACATCCATACTGACAACAATACATTAAGGGTATGTGTTGTTTACGAGAAGGAGGGTTCGTAAGCAACGCATATCATTAAACAAACGATAATTGTATGTCTGGACTAGGATTTGTCGTGATGGCTTGTGAGAATGAAGGGTTCACATCCATACTGACAGCAATACATTAAGGATATGTGTTGTTTACGAGAAGGAGGGTTCGTAAGCAGCGCATATCATTAAACAAACGATAATTGTATATCTGGACTAGGGTTTGTCATGATGGCTTGTGAGAATGAAGGGTTCACATCCATACAGACAGCAATACATTAAGGATATGTCTTGTTTACGAGAAGGAGGGTTCGTAAGCAGCGCATATCATTAAACAAACGATAATTGTATATCTGGACTAGGGTTTGTCATGATGGCTTGTGAGAATGAAGGGTTCACATCCATACAGACAGCAATACATTAAGGATATGTCTTGTTTACGAGAAGGAGGGTTCGTAAGCAACGCATATCATAAAATATAAATAATTACGTATGTTTTGTACTTGAGTTTGTCATGATGATCTGTGAGAAAGAGGGTTCACAACCATAATGACAACAAAATTTAATGATATATGTGTTGTTTTTGAGAAGGAGGGTTCGAAAACAACGCATGTTATTGAAGATTATTATTGTAAGTTTGGATTCGATGCGAGCTATATGTGATTCAATTGGCCGAGTGTTAGGTTACTTCGGGCATTTTGTCTCTGTGCATGAGGACATGCACAGCGTCAGGATGGTCGAGTGTTAGGTTTATTTTGATTTTAAATAAAACCAATTTATTAGTTGGATCTCTGCCGATATTTTTCAATAAAACGGCAACACCAGAAATAAAGAAAATAAAAAAAGGGAGAGATATGACTTGGCGGGCGGGAAAATTGGAAATGATGATTATTATTATTTAGAGCATCGAGTCTGAACGAAAGAAAATAAGAGGCATTATAAAACGATTGGAATATATGATTAACTGAAGTAAGTCCATGTGAGTTTTATTACAATAGTTATTAGTTTTCACGGGAACCGGAGGGACAGTCATTAGCTAACTGGACGTTTTGAGGTTATTATTAACAATTATAATATTACTCACTGAAAGTTGCGATTTGTGCGATATTTTGTTCAAAATCCACGCTCATATCTTAAAACTAAGTTTTTGTACAATCACAACTAATTTTCATGGCTGAATGCTCTATTGTCATTATCATGGGACTAAACTTTCTCCTATGAAGAAGTATAACTTTTGACGTGCGTACTTAAATACACACTCATTAATTTTAAATTGTGAATATCATTGCAGGTTTCGTACAAAACTAATTTATACGATTATGCTATTTATGGCAACAACTGTTTCTTTTTTCGTAAAACATACCGATTTCTACCGTTTTTAGCAGGCAAGCCTACCAATATTTTATTTAATGTCACTTTTGCAACACTGGAAGTGAAGTGAAGTTGTAATTTGTATTTTTATTTTGCGGAAACAATTAATTTGTTTACAATGGCTACACGTGAAATAATCACCATACAGTTTGGTAATTACTCAAACTACGTCGGAACCCACTTTTGGAACTTGCAAGAGCTAAGTTTTGATTACAGTGGAACTATAAAGACTGAAATAAATCATGATATTTTGTATCGGGAAGGACGAACTGCGCAAGGAGAGGTAACATACACTCCCAGATTACTTATAGCGGATTTAAAAGGTTCGTTGAAAACTTTACCTGAATCTGGGAGTCTGTCAAATGAATTTGAATGCGATATAGAATGGGACTCTATTGAAAAAATAGAAGACCCACCAGCAAAGAAAAATGAATATTTAAAAGATATTGATGCCGAAGGAACATCAAATACAGAATCAAAGGAATATAATTTTGAAGAGACTGTGAATACATGGACAGATTTCTTATATCCCAGATTTCATTCCAGAACAGTAAACATTGTCAAGGAATATCAACATGGTAATGAAAGTGTATGTATCTCCTATACAGCCTTATATTAAATTAACTAATAATAAAACCATATGTTTTGTTTCATGATAGGCCTTGCATCATCCATACATTATTATACATTTTGTTATAGCCTACTGTTTAATTCAGTAATTGTTGTTAATTTGTTGCATGGTTGTAAATAAACTATATTTATATATATACATTTTACAGGAGAGCTTTGATATTTACAACTCTGGTAAATCACTATGGAAAGCAGACTATGGGGACACATTCAGTGATAATATTAGAAAATATTTAGAGGAGTGTGACAGTTTACAAGGTTTTCAGGTAAATTTTGACTGTACTGATGGATTCTCAGGTCTTGCTATGGGTTGTATTGAACACCTAGTAGATGAATACTCAAAATCAATTCTTGTACACCCAATAATTGCATCACACTTTACTGATAACAGTACAACAACACAGGAAGAAAGAGACATTTCCAATTTAAAGGACTCTATAAGATTAGTAAACATAGCCCTATCAATTCAAGGATTATCAGAACATGCAACATTTTTTGTTCCTCTTTGCACTGGTGAGAGGGGGTGGAGAAAACCAGGAAATCCCAGAGCTTTTGAATGCCTCAATTATGATCCTATGAAGTATTATCATTCATCAGCGTTGCTGGCTACAGCTATGGACTCTTTGAGTCAAAAATATAGAAATAAGAGTAATTTCTATACTTTGTCAGACATTTGTGCTGATATGACAGGTTATGGACGAAAAATGGCAGCAGCTTCACTAGGTTTACCCATTCCCATGGGAGATTCACAATATCTAATCGAGTATTTAAATGAAACCACTAAACCTATTTACTCATCAATTACACCCAGTTGTAAAATTGCAAATGACAAACTATTCCAGTTGATTACAGTAAGAGGTATACCTGAGAGTTATTTGAAAGCATCAAATAAAGAAGCTAAAGAGCAAATGAATTTACCTGCATACAGGTGTAGTAATGTTAAAGAAATGTTTGAATTATATTTTCAAGCAAATAATTTCCTCTCAGCCACAAATGTAACAGTATGTGAGAAAGCTCTAAGGGTAAAGACTCCATATCCAAAGATTTTCTCCAGTGCTGTAAATAAGTATGGGTTTATTTCAACTGCTAATGAAGAAAAAGTGGAGAGTTGCCCAGTCATAGCAGGATACCACAATGGCAACTTCTTAACAGACATGTTAGAGAAACTCCATAGAGAAGTCAGTAGAATTAAATTCCAAAAATTACACAGATTTGAAGAAGAGGGTTTAGAGTCTGCAGATTTTACAGAGAGTTTGGACAAATTGTCAGAATTCAAAGATAATTATGAAGATGATTTTGAACTATAAGTGAAAGCATTTAACATCATTTAATTCCATATGTTAATAAGCTCCACATTATTTGCACTAATAAAACAAAATTAATATTTCATATAACTTTATTGTTGATTTAGATAAAATAAATCATATCCCATCCACACAAATGCAATTATACACATTTACATCCAATCTCAAGTCTATGGTTGATCATGAAGAACGTTCAAGAGCCCTCTCTTTCATTCTTGTAATAAATGCTGCTCCTTTGTTTTTTCTGAAGTTTTCATAAGGGTCATTGAGGTTAACACCGATACCTAGAAGAAAATAATATCATCAACATGTGCTGTGTACCCAACTTAATTCCCTTATTACAATGGTGTTTTATTCTGATCATTCATAAGAAGGCTGTGAAGTCCATTTGATAAATATATTTCATTTCACCAAACATTAGGAAACCATTAAATAAAAAATTAAAATAGATAAATCTGATTTGCAGGGTGACTATACTAAAAACTATGTGAATTTAGACTAAACCATGCACTGTATGTGTAATTAATGCATCTACTTTAAAAAAAGTTGACACCAACACATCATAAAACTAGAACAATTTTATAATTTATTTATTTTACAATATCCACAATCTTAAAAACATCACAACTCAATTATTTCTGCAAAAAGACCCTGTATAAAGATCTAAAATTTACTATGAAAGAGAGATCCAGGTTCCCCTAGGTGGACAAAATGGCTTTGACCGTCTTCTAAAATATAAACAATCATAGGTCAACAGCTGTGTCTTTTTTTAAGGAATGACTTTTGGGAGTATATTTGCTGCTAATGGACACTGTTTCATAGTCAATATATAGCAGGGGATTTATTGCACTTGGATTTGATTAAAAATCTCTAAATCCAGTCTTTTCTATAAAGGAGGCCTATGTTTACATAGGTAGAAGTTACAATATCGAACATAATTATACTATCAGGGTCAACCTTTGTATTGGTCTTGTTTATCGCGCACCATGCCTCCACTAATCGGTTCGGCGATGCCTTGTCCGGATGCACCCAGGCCGCCCGCACTCCAGCCCATTTTCTGTAATAACTGGTGCCCTTTATTGCTTGAATCCAATCCACTAGATGTGCTTGGATATGTCCCACCTCTAAAAAATAAAAACTGATTTATATAACTGGCCTGTGTAAATAATTTCACACGCTAAAGGCACTTTATAGATTTCACGGAGGCAAGCGTGACTCTCCACACACTTGTTTTGTCACTCCAAGTTTCGCTGGATCGCAAGGCCATTCATATTGACGCAACTTCAGGTGTCATCTTATATGTTGAATCCTCAATGAAAAAGATAAAACATGTACATATTTAGATTTCGAAAAGTTTTAGCGAATGTTTTTGGCGAAGCAGAAAAATTATTTAAAATATTTAAAGTACATTTTATAATATTAATCTAATAGTCTTTTATATGTTGCCAAAACAGCGATGACTGCTTCTTTTTACAACGCCTAAAGTAAATCGCGTCCCGAGTGGGAGTTTCCCAGGGGCTTATACGGGGCTCCCGGGCCACGGGGGCCCCGGTGTGCGTAAGGAAAAAGTTAATAAAAAACTTCCCAATTTTTTTCATTTCAGAAATAACAAATGTTAAAAATAGCGTTAAGGTGGGTTCAAAAGTTGGCAACACCCTACATCGGTTATCGCGGGCTACAATAATCGATGTACATACGATGATAAACCACGGAGAGCAGTGTTTATTGACGCGTTTTATTTAAATATGCAATTGTAATACAATACAAACAATTGTTCTTCTGGTTTAGAAGTATTAGTAGCGATCAGTAAAAAGCAATGAGTGAAAGGAAAAGAGATTATCCCAGCGGAGCTACGAAATGAAAGAGTAAACAAAAAAGGGAGGAGGTTATAAAAAAGTGCCCAAATTTTATCAATTTACAATTATATAATATTTATAATTATTATTTTAATAATAATAATAATAAATTTCTAATAATAAATAATAAGTAATTTGCACCCATTAAGCAAACATTTTTTTCTTTTGTGAGAAATCTTTAAATTAAGTAACACTCCATATTCCATGAATAAGTCGTTATTTTTCGAAAATTTGAAGACATCCTGTCGCCCAAAATCAGCATAAGTATAATCACTTACCATATTAAAAAAATAATAGAATAGTAAAATATCACGCAATAAAAACAGAACTTACAGGAAACTGGGCGGCGTGGGTGATCTGGACTTTTCGACGCGTCTTGACCGCGGCGAGTCGCGATGGCGCTCGCGGGACCTGCTGCGGGATCGCGATTTGGACCTAGACCGAGAGCGCCGACGACCTTGTATAGCAAAATATTTTATTACAATTTTTTTTATATATAGTTACTCATTGTTTTTGGCAATTGAAAAGTTTTGAGATGGCGCTGATTTACCAAGAGGTGGACCATCTGTCTGCTTGTCAGCCCTTCCACATAATAGTTCTACTTATAGTTCTCTAGTTATTTTTTTCCAATTAAATAAAAAAATTATATCTGTGTAGCTTTTTGCTGACGCAGCATTACCCATTGATTATGTGAGCTCAGTGATAAGTAAATCCGATATAAGTTTGGGTTCCCTATTCCCGAATCCGACTTAACGGTGATAATATAAAACAGATTATATGTACTATCTCTTTCTCTCCTCCATGATTTGCGTCTCGGCGATGGAGACGGGGACGGTGACCGTGACTTCGCTGGCGATGGTTTCTCAGGTGTTTTACTCTTCGATCTGTATCCATTGTAAATTACATATTAACATCGTGTATTGTTTATTTAATTTTTATTAACAACCAGAAGGGAACAACCTCACCAATCTATATATTTCAATATATTAGGTACTAGCATTCGACCCGTGGTTTCACCTGTTTCCGGGATAAAAAATACCGTACAACTATTATATACATGTTCAAAAACATGCAAGATCTCAGCCATCTTTTCTCTAAAATAGTTAGTAGTATCTCCAAAAACATAATTAACTGATTTTAGATTCACATAGTAGCTTCATAAGTGCCTTCCGAGGGCCTAAACTGAATAAATGGTTTTGGATTCAATCCTTTTATTCATATCATTAAATATTAATTTGAATACCTGTATCTTCTTCCTGGTGGTGTGGGTTGTTTTTGCAAATCTTTGGGTATTGGACTTGGAGACTTCGACTTTTCTCTGAAGCCCTGAGCAATAGCCTCCTCCTTCAGCTTCCTCGCACTATTTTTTGCTTTGTAGTATTCATATAATCCTAATTTCTCCCAACCCTCACTGGAACAATAAAATCATAAAATGAACACATTTTTTTTAATTTGTCCCGACGTGTTCGCCCGCGTTCCCGGGGATCATAGATTTTCTCGGAATAAAAAGTATGCTATATGTTGTTCCTGGACATACTCTATTTGCCAAGTGTTATCCAAATCCATTGAGTAGTTTTTGCGTGAAACAGTAAAAAACATACATATAGATACATCCTTATAAACTTACATAGCCTTACACTTGCTCTGAGAATGACGACAGAGTATGTAACATGCTTGCTCAGAAGATTTCCACTCATTCTATGACTTGAGACCCCAAGTTCTAGGTATCAAAAACTCCTTGGATGCTTTGCCGACTGTTCAGAGTTTAGAATATTTATGAATTTACTAACTTGTCCCTCGGTCGCTCATGGTTGGGCGATGCGTAGAATGCATCTACAGCTGCAAGGAGCCTTTCATTTGGTGGAGCCGGCGGAGGTAGACGGATACTGGCTGGATCTAACGGGCGATATCTGTCTTCTTCTAACTGGAAGTTTAATATAGAACCAAATTCATATTTGACAGGATGTCTTGTATGGACATGTCATGAGGAGGGTTGCAAGAGTGATGAATATTAAAGTAGATGGGACATTTGGGTAAAGGAAGACCAAAGAAGAAATAGAAGGATTGTGTATCTTCTACATATAATCCATGAATAAGAAAAGATCACTCCCTTTTATTCATATCAACCCTCTACTATGTTCAATCGAAAAAATTAACATATTGCGCCGACTCCGCCGACGGTACAGAGCAGACAGATGATGATTCAGAACTAAAATATATCTCACGAGGAATCAACTAACTCACCATTATAAGGGGGACCATCAATCCAGCTGGCAACTCAAAGTATGGAACTGAAGGCATCAAATCATCATTATTTATATCAAGGAATGGAGGGAAGCCCGGTGGGGGTTTACTCAAATCTGGAAGACCATTTTGGAATGCTAACAATACAGAGTTATCGTTAGTTGTGAACCCAGGTGGTGGTAGGGAAAAATTTACGTTAGGAAGGTTTGATAAGTCGGGCTCTTCGATTTCGTTGTTTCTTTGATTCGTGATTTGATCAAATGTCTGACTATCATAACTGTTATCATTCCCACTTATACTATTGTTTGAAGGGTAATTATCGCCACACTCGCTGCCGTAATGTTGATTGTTCGAATTAAAGTTCTGGTCATAGCCACCCAATTGAGGAAAACCTTGATCATTAAAGTTGTTATTTGGAAAGGAGTTCTGTTGCATGTTGTCTTTGTTTTGATCATGATTGTTCTGCATATCCATGGCATGTTTTTGCATTTCTAGTTGCTGTATTTGTTGCATCGTGTGAGCGACAAATGCTTGATGCTGTGATTGATAACTGAAATAATAAATATAGTGTCAAAAGAAATTAGTTAGTTTTTTTTTCAATAACAATATTTTAATACCTACTTTTCGAACGTAGCTTTAGTTTGCTGCGTTAAATGAGCTATCGTATTTGAGTGCTGAGCGATTAGATTGTTTTGATATTCCTGGTAGGAACTGGTGGGACTCTTCATTTTTTCAATGACTGCAGACTCGAAATAGTTCGACTTGGACTCCCAGAGTCGGAGCAGCTTGTTTAACTTAGCCTCCTGCTCTTCCGTGACCGCTGAAACAGCCAAATAATTAAACTGTTGTCGTATGAGCCGAGGTGACACTAAGCAAGTTACCTGACTGGTGCAAACCACAGGCGATGATGTTCTAGAGATGCTTTAAACTGATGACAATGCACAATAAAATAAGAGAGACCTACATCTTGAGGGCATTATTATAAATATGTTACCTATACTGGCATTGCAAAACATTGGAACCACCACATTTTCCAAATTTTTCTTGAGATCTTCTGCGTTTTTGCGTGCACTGTAATTAGGAATAATAGTATCATAGACACCGAATTGACAATTACAGTAAGGAACACGAGTTAAAATCATTGAAACTTGGAAGTATTTGTCTTTCACCAAAATCTTCACATGCATTATCAATTATGTTGTTTTGTATTTTAAATCCCTATAAGTGCTTCTACTGCTTGCTACATAATTTCAAAAATAATCTGTCATATAAAATACATCATGGTAATAATTTTAGTAACAATTCTACAATCGTAATATAGTTAACTATTGATCTGAAACTGACCGTATGATACGAGTTTTGAAACGTGCAATCTTTAACAAGTTAGTAAGAAATAAGTTCTTGAATCCAGAATTAAGGAATGACGTCTCAAAGAATTAGGAGCCCATGATTAAGGTATAACCTAGGTTTAAGTACTAACCAATGGTGGAGTACATCATTGACGAGGTAAATGATGTGCAACTTCTGTGTAAACGCTGCACCTTGCTGTGTTACTTTTCTGAGCAGATGCTGCGATATCACTTTGCCGGCGTCGTGTGAAGTCGCGTGTTGTAATATCCATCCCTTCCCTATAATTTTATATAAAACAGTGTTTGACTATACCATACTTTTACAATTTTATTTATACGCAGCTTAACTTAACCAGTTATATAACCTAGGTATAGTTGAGTTATTAGAGACCTAGATTATAATAAGGTTTTAGTTTTTCACGTAACATAGAGAATTTGGGAGTTTTAGCATATCCATGCTGTATAAGTAAATAAAATTTAGTAAACCTTATCATACCAAACACAAGCCAACAACAAAGTTTAAAAAACTTCTACCCCTACATTAGAAAACTCAAGCCAAAAGACTCACTCATGGATATAAACTTCTATAAGTCCATAAAACACACATTTTCAGGTAAAAAAATATTATAGTGGTATATATTTATTGCTGCCTAGCAGTAGGTAGGTACTACTATTTTACTTTTAAAATGTATTCTTGCTATTCTTGTTATTTAGGATTTTTTTTCGAGTTATTTTTGTGCTCAAGTTGGGTTTTATAACAGTGTTATCGTTCCTGCAGTCAGAGGCGGCTTTATCTATAGTGCAGGGTGTGCATTGCATACGGGCGCAGCAGTGTTAGGGGACGATCGAGTTACTACGAAAAATTTGATTTTTATTTTTTTTATTGACATGTTAATAATAACAACCTATTCCATTTTGACAGCGCTTACTTGAGGGCGCTAGGATGATGATTGCACACGGGCTGTACATGAGCTACAGACAACTCTGCCTGTAGTAAAATACTCTTAATACTTGTGTATTAATTAATTCACATCTTTGAATCCAATATACGAGTATTATTTCAATATCTATAAACACCAGTGCCGGATTAACCACGTAGCATAGCGTAGCAATTGCTTCCGGCCCCGCGCAAAAGGGGCCCCGTGTGTCTAAGCCCAGCCACCTCCGCCTCAGCGTATTTTTTTCAGTGAATCTTATTAAGACGTTACTTTTATGAATTTTCTTGATGTCACATAAAAGTGGAATGTAAAACCTTTTTAGGCTAAAACGGATCCGAAACGGTAACCGATTATTCCGGTGGCGAACATAAAACAGAATTTCAACAAAAAATTTAATGTGTGTCATGTGTAATGCAGAATTCAAATATGCAATTCCACATTTTGAAATTATCTATTAACTTAAGGTTTAAAGAAGTTTAAATTCTAAAGCGCGAGTCTCGCACTTGTTTTTTTAATCACTTTATGCGTAAGGACCCATAGCAAAACAAGGGCCCCTCGACAAAATTCGCTACAGGCCCTGCACTTGCTTAATCTGGCACTGATGTACACTAACCTGGATGGGAATCAAATATGCAAACCTCAATATATCAGGATCACTAACCTCCATACCAAAATGTTTCTGTTGGTCTACAGATAATGTTTCATCAACACAAAGCAAAATAATCTGAGCAAGAGTGTTAAATTACACGCATATCATAGCACATATTACAAAGATTGTATAGAATATCACGAAAATTTATTGACCTACCTTTTTAAACACTCTATATGTGCTTTATGATAAATAAAAATTATATAAATTATTTTCATCCTTTGGTGATAAAGTAAGACACTTTTTAATAGCAGTGGTAGCCAACTGGATAAACTAGATGTTTTGTAAATATAAAAGATGTAAGACAAACCAGTTACAACACCTTCTAACAAAAAATGCATAACATCATGAGAAATGCTATGGATAAATAGTGGCAGATCATCTATTTGAAGATACAAATACCCAGGATGACCATGATCATTGGCCATTTTGAAACAACACAACTTATGTAACATTCCCCTCACACTATTACATAACAATGTTTACATCTTCACTTAGTAAGACTTGATAAACTACAAAATAAATTCTCAATTTTGGCCAAGTTTTACCATACTATTCTTACATCATACCCAATTTTTACCATTTACCACTTTAATGTTCTTTGACAATTTATTACCTGATGATATACTATCTTTGGTGCATGTATCTATGATTGGCTGCAGAATGCTGTCAAGCTCGGCGAGGCTGATATGGTTCTCTTCTGCCATCATCTGAATGGTCTCCAGCTGAGCCTTCCTCACCAACTCATTGATTTTAGCTTGCTGCTGTTGTATTAACACCTAAAATAAGTCATTATCTTAGAAATGTAGACAATGTGAAAATTGTTTATTTCACAGTTTAATATTATGAATTTAATCCAATAACTTTATTAGGTTTGGTCATCAAATCAGATTATATTTATAGAACCATGCCTAGATATCTAGGATATTCATAGTTATAGAAAACTATAGTTTTCAAAATAGTGCTTCTTTTAATGCATGTTGAGACAAAGCCTGTAAATTAATATCTATAGTAAGACAAAAACATTTTTAAATGTATGTTATCTCTTATATGAACATGTAATGTATATATCAATTTACTATAAGTACATAAAAATAAATGAAGTGTTTATCAATTTAGAAGATTGTGTTACAATACATATACTGCAAACAACTCCTATTAATAAAACAAATACAGTACAGTACAGGTTGTATATAGAAATGGAAAAATACATAAAAAGTAAATCCTTCATGAATGCAATGCATAAACTAACCGTGTGTTGAGCACTAAGATTTTTCTCAGACTGAGTAATTTGCTCTTTTAACATGTTGATCTGTGTGGTGATGTTGTCGTTTCCACCGGGATGTGAATGCGGTGTGTTGCCAGCAGGTGTCGAGTTGGCCGCCAGCCACTGCTGGAGCGCCGGCGCCGCCGCCATCGACGCCGCCAGACCCAGCTGTGCGGGCGTCGCGCCGCCCTGTTGGGGCATTACATATTGCCTGTTCTGTGCCATATAAGCCCCGGCGGGTGCGGGAGCCGCCTGGCCACCGGCTGATTGCTTTAGAACTATAAACAGCGGAGGTTCACTTAAATCGGTTATGGCTACACTCAATCAGTGATCATTGGAACATCACATTTCTCACATCGTCATTTCACAATGCTTACTTGCTTGCTCCGTCGTCACTTTGTACTGGTAGTAGTTGAAGTATTCGCCGCCATACAGGAAGCTGAATTTTGGATTATTCTTCTGTTTGTTCTTGGTCATTTTCTCGAATTCGGGGCCATTTCTAGCGACAAACTGGGCTAGCTTGTCAATAATATTGCGAAGATCTTGATCTGGAAAAGGAAATAAATAGTATAGTTAAGCATGAATAATGTAGTTTGAATCAAAACATGAATCAAGAAATTCAGACTAAAACATACCTTGAGGTGGCTGTGGTAGCTCCATTTTTCGAAATTGAGGTTAGAGGTTGATTTTCTCCTTTCAATGATAGTAGTCATATGAGAAATCTTGCAACATTTTACGCTTCCGTGAAATTATTTCATTTGATGCGAAAGAGTCATTAAAAATATAGTACACACGACTTAGAAACTATATTCTATAGAATTTCTCGTGAAAATAATAACACTAAATTATTTTCAGCCATTTGTAAAATATTTTTATTCTTGTTGGATCGGTGTTGCTAACAACTTTTTTTCAATTTTGCAAAAATTGATAGAAATTAAATAAGAAAAGTAAATATAAATAAACAAAATTAAATTGAGTCTGACAATTCATAAGTTATGAGCCCTAACGTCCTGTTCAGGAAGACGCTTACCTAGGAAATATATTTGTGCACATGAACTATGGAGTGTAGAAGTAAAGGAGGACCATATTGTATGGAGGATTAGTCGAAAAGTATCCAATTGTAAACAGCAAATTAGTTTTCGATAATTTAAAAAAATGCGCTGTAACAAAACGGATATGATACTTTCGTTTTTTATTAATTTTGTATCTTACTCTAATAATTTGTGGCGCTCTATTTAAAATTCTTCCACTTGCTACAGTAGCGCCACCTTAATTTGTTCCCTTTCAACAGACACTTCTTAGTACAATTTTGAGATGGTCCTCCTTTACTTCTACACTCCATAACATAATATTAACTGTCTGTCATGTGCCTGTAAAGCACTTATGTGTGTATTTAGAATAAAATAGTTGTATTTGCAGAATCTTGTCCAGTTTCCATAGTACAAGCTCTTTTTGGTTTGGGAACAGGTGGCCAGATTATGGATATTCCATGGACATTGTTTCTTTATTAATTAAAATCAAATAAATCGTTTGGGACCGTGATGGTAGAGTCACATCACAAAATACGAAATACTACCTAATCCGCTAGATAGTCCGGCAGTAAATCCGTAACATTGGTAGTACCGTGTAGGATTAGTTGGTCCGGTGTTGCTAGCGGGTAAAATATAATAGTTTGATTAAATATTTGAATCAAACGGATTCGCGGTAAGTGTTTCCACACTTAACCGATATTGTTATCGGACGAGCCGCTGCGCGCCTTCTCGGGTCGTTGAGCACCAGTTTTACCAACTACTAACTTTTCGGTAGATCTACCAACTTTTACTCCTATCCCTGCAAAAAAAATCTACCAACTTTTCAAATCTTTAAATCTATATATCCGCAAAAGTGATATTAATGCCAGGGATTTCAATGAGTAACTGTCAGTAGTTGATAAATAGAAGTCGTTCTTCCCGCCCAAATACAATCTTAAAATTGTATTGCCAGCTTACTTGCTTACACAATCTACATATATTTACAGATTATAAATAATACTTTTAACTGTATAATAATATATAACAGTAGTCTTCATGAAAAGCCCTCTTTTTTACAATTTTCGTTCTGTATGTTATTTGGCTACTAAACTTGAACGGTGTTGTTATTCTTATGCACATGATCACTAACCTGTTAGGAGTAATCTGATGCTTAGTAAGCTCCAAACGTATTTACGCACAGTTATTTCAGACTTTTCTCAACGTAGCAAATTATGCTGGAATTGTAAATAGCAGAGTTTTGTGCCAATGGTCTTTATAATAATTGTAAAATCTAAATATTAGTATTTTTTTATCATTACAAACGTATTTTCGTATGACTAAATCTTTGTGGTTTCAATTAAAATTTTCTGTATGGCAATGTTACCAATGCAGCAGAGCAAAGAGCAAATTGCAAGTATTGATCGTTCAACAACCAATGATTTTTCGCCAAATTGAATTCGTCGCAGTCATTCGTTGTTCAGTGACGGCTCGGTTGCTCCATCCATGTCGATTTGTCAACTAATTGGTCGACGTGAATCATTTAACACAAAATAAATTAGTGCAGGAAGATTAAAATTATTAAACATGTCCACATTGGTAAGTCTAAATCTATTAATTGACTAAATAATAAACTAGCTGTGCTATACTTACACTACCTCCATGAACAATAGGATAAAGGATGATAAATGTTAAAAAATGTTGGTTTTATCCGTGGTTTATCAATAAATTCGATAGCAGAGAGAATTTAATTAATCACTACGGTCATTTTTACAGGAAATGCTTTGTATGCATTTCAGTAATTTATTCGATTTTGGAATTCTTGTAAAAATACATTACAAATTTATTTCACAATATTTGGGATAGTTTGTATTCTTAAATAATATTGCTTTTAAAACGCAGCTGTTTATAATGTACAAGATCATTAAAATTTTATACAGAACAGATTAGTTATTTAACTACTAAGTCGATGATATTGTTGAGAAAATATATGAATCATGTAATATTTTTTAATTTCAACAACTTTTTGAGTGTTAACTTTATGGTGAAACCTAGATCATAATCCTAGCAATGATTTTTTCTCAGCGTATGAAGGCTGCAAAATGCCCATCAGATGAGCTTGCCATCACAAACTGTGCTCTGATCAATTCTGATGACTTTCCCAGTGATACCAAGTAAGTATTCGGCTCTCATTACTCCATTATAAGTTGGTCTCTGAATCTTGATGATGTAGGTACTATAAAAAGCCCCATTGTTATAGGATCTTATCTTATACCATTTTTTGGGCTACATTCCTATTCATATGAAGGAAATATTTTCCAAAATCTTGCCAGTATGCTAGATTTTTTAAATTATAATTTGTTTTTAATTTAGCATGTTGTGAATGAAAGCCAGCAGACACATACTTAACATTTATAGAATATGTTTTCTTTTATACTTCAGCTTTTCATACTTAAGAAGTGCAAGCTAGTATATTGAATAATATTTGCATTAACAACTGTACAATGGAACAAAGTTTTCATTTTAAACAGGCAAGAAAACATACCATAACCATATCTTTTATTTTATCAGGCACATAGAAATAGCTACTGGACCCTCACAGCACTTTGTGTTCAGCATCAGATTCTACAGTGGTGTGGATCGGGGCACTGTTGGATTTTCCGCTCCACAAAGAAAATGGGCTACATTGTCCATTGGCCAAGTAAGACTGTCTTAGAAAATAGTTTTATTATAGGTTCCTATATGATACCATGTCACATTTTTAATGCCAGAAAATATTGCACTTTAACCAAGTATTAATATTAAGAACAAGAAATATATTTCCATAGGTACCTACATTATCTTAACTATGATATAAAAATGTTTCCCCACTGCAGTGTCATCCGCGTTCCGGAGGCATTATACATTATAAACTATCCTTGTGCCAAATTTTATTGAAATCTGTTGTGTAGTTTTTGCGTGATTGCTTGTATGATTACTCATACAAATTTTCATAATTATAATATTAGTAGAATTATAAAGATATAATGAGTGCAAATATTGTAAATTAGTGATTATGTGGAGAGTTATCTCCGGAACCACCTATTTTAGAATTTCTTAGGTCACACAAGATCCATTGGAACGTGGCTATAATCGTATGACCGTAACTATTAAAAAATTTAATTACGTCATAAAATTGTATTACGTCATCAGTACACCAACTCCCTTTAAATAAATGCGATGATGACATAATCTCGGCTCTAGCCTTGGAGACTTAAGCTTTTTTTTTTTTTTTTTTTTTTTTTTTTCGGAGGGGAAATGCATTACGCATACCACCGCGCCCGGGGAGAGACGCGGTGGTTATGTGGGACTCCCACTCGCAAACTCCCCTTCTCATATCAAAAATGAGAAGGGGCCCGAGGGTATACCCACTAAAACCCCTCCGATGTTCCTTCGCACACTTGAGCGCCGAGGGTCGCGGGCACGAATTCAGCTTCCGCAACCCCCGGCTGGTGCCGGCCCGCCACCGCGGGCCCCGTCTGGTCGAGGGGGGGGAGCGAGGTGTTAACTCCTCCCCCCCCGACTTCTCTGAGGGGCGCGCGTGGAACATCACACGCGCGCCGCCACCTCGGGTCCTTATGATGTTGTGGGGCGACAGACGTATCCCCGTGTCTGACGCCCCTGGACCCATTTAGGGGGGCTGGAAGAGGGCGTTGTCCGCCCTCCGCCGACGCCTGGTGCGTCTGCTGCGGATCGGGTGAGGGGTTGAAATCTCCCTCTCCCTTTCCGCAGCCTCCTTCTGCGAGATAACCGTCTCGCAGAAGGTTACCACTGCGTCCCAGGCCTCTTCGCCGCCGACCATAGACTCGATCACGGCCGGCAGCGAGAGGTCCGGGCCTACTCCGGCGATGAGGGCACGGCGCGGCTCCTCCCAAGCGGCACACTCTGCCAGCGTGTGCCGCGCCGTGTCCTCCCGGCAATGGACGCAGTGGTGACACCGGGCGTCCGGCTCCCTGTTTATGCGACACAGGTACTTCCCGAAGCAACCGTGCCCCGAGAGCACCTGCGTCGCCCGAAACGACAGGGAGCCGTGCCTCCTCCCGAGCCAGCGCTCGAGCACCGGCCGGATCGCCCCGACTATGTCGAGGCCGGCGGTAGGGCGCGAAAGCCTGTCCCGCCATTCCGCCACTAGGACCTCGCGGAGCTGAGACCGACGCAGCTCGACTTGACGCTGCATCGGTCGTTCGCCCCGCTCCGCCTCTTCCTCGCGCCACTGATACAGCGACGCGAGTACTTTGGCCTCCAGGTCCCAGGGCGGGGATCCGGCCAGTGCACAAGCCCCCTCATACGAGATCGTGCGATACCCCCGTATGACTCTGACGGCCATGGCTCTTTGCGGTTTCCGAAGAACCGCAATCGAGCCGGCCGTCAGGTCGTGGGCCCAGATCGGGGCCCCGTACAGGGCCATGGATCGCACGATACCCGTATAGAGCCGTCTACAGACGGAGCTCGGGCCCCCCAGATTGGGAAGCAGCGTTGCGAGCGCTCCCGCCGCGCCCAACAGCTTGGGCGCCAGCCGTCGAAAATGGGGTCCGAAGTCCCACCGGCTGTCGAGCACCAATCCTAGGTACTTCATGGTGGGCTCGACAGCGATTCGGACCCCCCCGACCATGATGTGTGAGTCGGGCGGCGGCGCCCGCCGGGGGCCATGGAACGTCATGGCCTCCGACTTGCTGAGGGCCACCTCCAGGCCCAGGCGACGGATGCGGCTCACCACCTGTGACACCGCAGCCGTCGCCAGCAACGCTGCTTCCCTGTGCGAGCTCCCCCGGGCGGTGACCAGCGTGTCGTCCGCGTAACACGTCAGGTCCACCCCCGGGCTGAGCTCGCCCCTCAGCACCCAGTCGTAGCCGATGTTCCACAGGAGCGGCCCAAGAACCGAACCCTGTGGAACACCGCACGACATCGGGTTGGAGACTTAAGCTGACACAACTTAACATGTGAATGAAGTGGAATGCAAGTATTCCACTATCTATCTTAAGGCGAAGTTACCTCGGCGGTATTCACGTCGAATGGCGTGTTGTGTGGCGACGATTCCGACAGTGGAATATATCACCGTGATATATCCTACAGTGATATATTCCACTGTAGGATTCGAACCCAGAATCGTCGGCATGGCAGGGCCGGATTAAGGGGAGAAATTTGTCACCAAGAGAAAAATTTAGAAGAGAATTGTCCGGTTTTGTTCCAGTGCTTGATCATCTTTGTGTTTCTCACACTGAAAGTTTGCATGCATACGAAGCTATTCGTTCGAGATTTGGATTTCTCAAACACCTAGAGGAGAAAGACGTTGCACATTTGTATTCTGCTGCAGAGGAATTGGTAAAAAATTACAAAAATGATTAAAACCTAGCCTCGTAATGAATTGGTTCATTTTTTATATCTTTAATAAAATTATACAAAGAAATACTGAAAAATACCAATCTAAGGATCTATTTTACTATCGCATGCTTAGAAATCTAAATTTCGGAGCTAAATTGCCAAACAATGAAATTACACTAAGAATGTACTTGGTTTTGATGGTCACCAATAGCAAGGGAGAGTGCTCGTTTTCAAAAAATTTAATGATATAGCCGGGTGACGACGATGGGACAAAACTGACTATCGAAACTAACCCTGCAAGAGGGAGACCGATGTTCAGCAGTGGACATCCTTAGGCTGATATGATGATCATGAATAAGTTTTAGACTGGACCCAATATAAATATACGAAAACAAATATAGATATATCAATATATTGCAAACATAGGACCTACATAGTTAATCCATGTTGATTTCCAAGAAGAAAATTGAAAAGTTTCAAACATTGTTTTTGATTTTGTTTTAATGATTTTTAAAGCCGTTCTCAACACATATAACAAAACGCAGCCGCCATCAAAGCTGCAGTAAACCAAAGCGGCAATCCAGAAGATAGGACCAAACCAGGAGTACGGTTTAAAAAAATCATGAAAACCATCAAAACACTAGGCACCATCATTTTGTAACCGTGCGGATCTATTAAAGGCTTTCTGTTTTCTATGTAAAATTATAGTTTATTATATATTTTATTTATAGCTGTAGATCTTCCTTTCATAAATAAATAAAATAAAATAAGAGCGACCAAAGAGGTCAGTCTCATGACGTGCAAAAGTCGACGAAAGTCTGTTGAACACGTTACTTAAGGAGTTATATGGCTGCGTATAGCGCAACTAGTCGCTTTGTGGAGGAAGAAAGTGAGCGAGCAAATCCACCATAATTCAACACTACATCGGACGACATCAGTCATCAGCCCGGTGCAGAAAAATAATGCTTGACGACAAGATCCTAGGAATGACCAAAACCATCTCAGGAGACTTTAGTACAGGAGTAGCGTGGGAAGACTGAGTCATACCCATATTCAACTGGGTAAATGGGCCGCATATGGCAAAACAGCTTGGATAACCAAGCTGAAAAGAAAAGGCATTTTTGACCAGGAATATAGCTTATAGCATGAAAACCATAGCTATAGCTCGGTAAAGTTTTACCCGCCTCAGTGGTGACCACCCTCATAAGTATAAAGCTTCTAAAGCTAAGCATCTTCTGGTGTATTCTATTTCCCTTCTAAGGTTTTCGGGTTTAACACCAGCCACATAAATAAATAAACATCCCGTGACGTTCTTTAAACACGGGCATCTGATCTCAAACTAAGGAGACCTTATACTATGGAAACAATAAAACTGATATACTAGATAAATATTTTTTTTTTTATGTAAAAGCATTTTCTAAATTCATATCTACCTATAGAGATATTTACACCCAGACACAGAACAAGAAGACATGTTCTTGCACACAAATGTTTGTCCTGGGTAGCAATCGAACCACGAACGCAACCTGCGGCCTGACACTCAAGCTCGCTAACCACCAAGCCAAGTGTCCTGTCATCACATACTTGAGATTGCGGCCAAACGATGTTTTTACAAAAATACTTTAAAAAAAGAAGTTCGCATTCGGTTCCTTCATGTTTCACGAAAATATCAACAATATAGTATTAGATAATACCTAATCCATTGATGGTATGCTACAATATTGTATTGAAACTTAAATATTTATTCTTTTTCTAGATTATCGACGTGAAGCCTTTCAAACCACAGAATGCAGATTGTCTTTGCAGTGTAACTTTAGAAGCTGATTTTATGCAGAAGAAAATGTGAGTATCTTATAGCCATAGTGCCCATAGTAGCCTGTAACCATCTACGAAAAATTCCGCGTTGAATCGTAACAGTCCCATCTCGATATGTTTAGTAGTTTAGAAGTGATAGTGCGACAAAGGAACCGTATTTACTTATATATATACTAGCTGACCCGGCAAACGTTGTTTTGCCACATTTACTTGATTATAAACTATACATGAAAATTTATCGTACCACAATTATTATATTCGATTGCCATCTAGCAACCCTATTGCGAATCTGCGGATGGAACAGAATAATATAAAAATCGCGATTAAAAAACACAGTTTGATCGTAGAAGGGTGAAAATTTTAAGTTGAACTATGTATTTGTCAATGATAAAGCATAATAAAATAAAAAATGTTGTCAAGAGAATAAAAATAAATTATATATATTATATATTTAGGGGTAGGTCACGCTTATCATTTAAGGGTATGAAAAGTAGATGTTGCCCGATTCCTCAGACATACCCGATATGCACACACAATTTCATACAAATCGATTCAGCCGTTTCGGAGGAGTTTGTTATCAAACACCGCGACATGAGAATTTTAAATATTAGATAGTAGGGATAGGGATTGTCTTCAAATAAATTAAGTTATTATTTTAGGTTATAAATCCTTTTATCAGACATTGGTAAAAAAGAGTAACTTAATATTGTATTCGTTTGCTTATTATTTGACTTACCTTTCACAATAATAAAACAGGTATATTTATTAAAGACGTAACACGTTTTCGTTTTGATTTAAAACTATTTCCAAAAAATGTTAAGTACTCTCACTACGTCATACGCTCACAACATGTGTTTATTTACATGAGAAAAATAAAATAAAATACGTATAACAGTCACTGCTACGATCGATACACAAATAAAACAAAAAAAAAATGGTTTCCTGGGACACCAGATAGGAACAAAGTTCCTTATTATAAATAATATGAGAAAGTATCATTTTTGTGATTATATAAATAAAACATGGCTGCGGTGACAGTTTACCATCAGACCGGCTGTCAACTTGTTTTCCACCTTAGTAGTAACAAAAGAAACAAATATTTTCAGTTCGGTAGTCACGTGGCAAATTAATTTACCCTTACATCATCTGACGATCATCAGATCAATCGATATAGGTAATTATTAAAAATAAAAGAAAGTTTAAATCGCGATGATAAAATAGGGGTTGATCGTAGAGAGGTGGAAAATTAAGAGTAATATTTTTTTTTATTCCAAGTCATGACAAAATAAGAATAAAAGTCTTGCTAAAAAAAATCAGATTTCTAATTTACAAATAAAAAATAGGGGTTGATCGTAGAGGGTTGAAAATTCAGGGTTGTATTTGTTTTTAATGCTGTATCATAAATAAATAAAAAAATAAAAATGTATCTAAAAATTAAAAAATAATAATTTGTTGTGGACTACCCTTTACATTTAGGGGGATTCTCAGACCTACCCAATATGCACACAAAATTTCATGAGAATCGGTCAAGCCGTTTCGGAAGAGTACGGTATCTAACACTGTGATACGAGAATTTTATATATTAGATATGTATATAGGTACGAAAAATTCCGCGTCGAATGGTAGCAGTCCCATCCCGATATGTTCAGTAGTTTTGAGGTGAAGGGTACCTTTGATGCGTCAAATATATTATTTCTAACCTCATTCCTTTACTAATTTCCTAGTCTTCTTAATAGAATGATCTTCGAGAAAATTTTAAGGCCTAATCATTTTGATACCTTTTACTTTAGGCAGGTTGGAAGTCAACCTTCTGTTCCTATAACATGGCTAAAACTAACTAAATTTGTTTATTTCAGTACAACATTGGATCCATACGATTCGGAACAGATGGCTCGCGATTTTCTGATCCAGTTTTCCAATCAGGTATTCACTGTTGGTCAACAGCTGGCGTTCTCCTTCCAGGATAAGAAAGTTCTATCATTGATCGTCAAGAATTTGGAAGGTAATTGTTTAGAAAACATTTTTTTATACTGGTTTGGACGACAACCAAGCAGACGGTCCACCTGGTGGTGAGTGGTCACTTCTGTCTGTGGACATTTGCAACGCCAGGGGAATCGCCTATGTGTTGTCGTCCCTGTGACATGGAGTTATTAAATCCCATGTGCCTATAATTTTACCGGTCTCCTTCTAAATGGAAAACAGTTATAGAAGTGCACTACTTAGCGGCGGAGATGAGTAAAGTGGTAGTAATTCCCCAGACGAACACAGTAAGACGTAGGTCTACCTACGCCCGAAACTATTTCTTTTGTTTATGTATTATACAAAAATAAAAATGGGTACTCAAACCAAAAGTGACCTCAATACTTATAGAGCCTTCATGTCAGTATACAGTCCTTTACACACAAGTCTCAGAACTTGGGACTGGTTTGCCATTGAGCACATCTTGCGGGCATTAACTTGGCAAATAGTTCGCATCAAATCAACAGTAAAACGACATAAATTAAATATATCTATGTTTGAATTGAAATGAACATAGTAGCATAGTTTAAATATAAATTATAAAATATATATGTTTAAATGTAAAATATGCTACAGGAACACAATGTCACTATTGTGTAAAAGTTCTCATATGGACTTGGTCGATAGGATTCCTATTTATAATTTTGACTGATATTTACTCCCAAACACGTAACAAACAGACATGTTCAAACACATAAAGGTTAGTCCTCCAACCAACAAGACAACTGGCCGGGCAGTAAATAATACATTATATTTGTAGCGGTTGATCTGCAAGCCTTAGCAGCCGGATCTAACAAAGTTCCACGTCGGGTGAGAATGGGTCGACTGCTACCTGACGCCTGCATCCAGTTCGATAAAGCTGAGAACTCATCGATCAATCTTATTGGGAAAGCTAAAGGGTGAGTATATTTATAAATTCTATTTTCGAACGAGTCATAACTTCTGCAACTTTAGCCTTTAAAACTGACCAAATAGAGCCGTCAATTTGATAAATGATTTTTTGATCATGTTGAATAATAGATCTTACAGTACATATTAGGCAAGAAGTAAAATTCGTTTCGTAGACTTATTTTTTTTTGTTTATTTCAGAAAACAACCTCGTCAGTCCATTATCAACCCAGACTGGGATTTCGGTAAAATGGGCATCGGTGGTCTGGACAGAGAGTTCAATGCTATTTTCAGACGAGCGTTCGCTTCTCGCGTCTTTCCACCTGAAGTAGTCGAGCAGTTGGGTATGTAATAGGAATATATTAGATTGTAAACTTATATTAAGATAAGCCATTTTGGACTCTCTTCAATGCCTATATGGTCAAGTTTATAGATATTTATTTTATTTATTTAGGATACACAATACAAATTATAATCAAAAGGTAACCACATAATAAGTTATAATACATTTAGAGTATATATATCATAACATTGTGTGATTTAAATGTATATAGCCCCATTAGTAACATTAGAAGACAAAAACTACCTTGAGTCTTGATGCATAAAGTATTTTTCGTTTTCAGGCTGCAAACACGTAAAAGGTATCTTGCTTTACGGACCACCTGGTACCGGTAAAACTTTGATGGCTCGTCAGATAGGTAACATGTTGAACGCACGAGAACCGAAAATCGTCAACGGTCCACAGATATTGGACAAATATGTTGGTGAGAGTGAGGCCAACATCCGACGACTGTTCGCTGACGCTGAAGAGGAAGAAAAGAGGGTAGGGATTGGGTCAAATGTTTGTTTACACATGTCCAAGTGAGTCATACTAATAAATTTCTACCTCTGCAGTGTGGACCAAACAGCGGGCTACATATTATTATCTTTGATGAGATTGATGCCATTTGTAAGGCAAGAGGATCGGTGGGTGGCAATACTGGCGTCCATGACACAGTTGTTAATCAGCTCCTGTCGAAAATCGATGGTAATTATCCTTTAAATTAATCTAGAGAAAGAAAAACTAATTTACCGTTTATTTATACCTCAACCCCATAAAATAACATTCTGCACGAATTTTTATGTTCACACAGGTGTGGATCAACTGAACAACATCCTTGTTATCGGCATGACGAATCGTCGTGACATGATTGACGAGGCTCTCATGCGACCTGGCAGACTCGAGGTCCAGATGGAGATCGGTCTGCCCGATGAGACTGGCAGAGTGCAGATATTGAACATTCACACTAAACGCATGAAAGAGTACAAGAAGATTGCTGACGATGTCGATAGTAAGGTAAGAATTATAGGTATGCACAGTTGTTTCGTTAGAAAGTGCAATGTGAAATCAATTTTATTGCTTTTGGATTAAGTGCAAAATTGCAAATGCATTATTCCAGTGAAAAAAATCAAAGAGCAGCAACCCACTGTTTCCTGGGTGATAACAATATAATTTCATTCGCAAATCAGTAAAGTAATTTATATAATACTAGCTGTCCGGACAGACGTCGTTCCGTCGAAATAAGTCCATACAAAAATGCAGGAATTCGCTCGCAGCGCCACCTACCAGGTCCAATTGTTTATCTAAACCATCCAGGGCGCCACCCAAATGCATACAAAAAAATTCATTCAAATCGGTCCAGCCGTTTAGGAGCAGTTCACTGTCAACACACATACAGAAGAATTATATACATAAAGATAATTATAATACACAGGAACTCGCATCTATGACAAAGAACTTCTCGGGAGCGGAGTTGGAAGGTCTCGTCCGCGCCGCGCAGTCTACCGCCATGAACCGACTGATCAAGGCGTCCAGCAAGGTGGAGGTCGACCCTGAAGCCATGGAGAAACTCATGGTAGAGCGAGGGGACTTCTTACACGCCCTCGAGAATGATATCAAACCGGTAAGTGTCTTTTTCTTTTTTGAAAATTCTTACTTTTGAGAAATTATTACTTGTGTAGTGGTTTAGAACTCTTGGTTAGCGATTGCGATTCGCACTTGACAGATTTTTTGATAACACCTGTAGGTGTAACTAATATCAAAAAAAATATCATTTGTTAAAATTATAGTCAAATATTTTTATCACTACACTTGAATCACTGTCTCTTCAATGCTGCAAAAAAGACCAGCGAAATGAAAACTATACAATCTATTAGAAAAATCCATCTAACCACACAAATAAAACATATTATGTTAATACTCGTATTTACTACAGTTTTGTGAGGATACTTAAGTTTACTAATGATTGGAGACAAGAATCTTTTTGGTCTTGTGAATTCTTGTGGATGGCAAAATTATACAGAGAAAATTTTACGTAGGCCTTCGGTACCGCTGCTGAAGCATTGGAGCACTTCTTATCCCGAGGAATCATCAACTGGGGCACTCCCGTGTCTTCGTTGCTTGAAGATGGACAGCTTTATACTCAGCAGGCAAGGGCTACCGAAGCTAGCGGTAAGTACTGGTCGTCCGGCTATAACACGATATTGCAGCACCTATCGACGGTTTGCCTAATGGTTTTTATAAGTAAATTTTTTGTCACTCCTAATGTGTCGGAATACATTGATTACGCTACTTTCTAAATAATGATAATAGGAATACTGCTATAGCTACTCCCACACCCTAATGCAAAAATGATTATCATGACAAAAGTATCTGTTTCATTGATTGGTGTTTGTAGGTTTTATACGTATGCATCAAATCCCAAGCTCTTTTTTCAGTGCATAAAATACACTGTCAATTAATGACTTGATTATGTGCACGGTAATTTCAGTAATGTCAGTGACTTATCAATTTGTGAATACATAGCATTAGTTTGGGTTTCGTTAGTGTACACTATTTTTAATTTGTATACATCCATACAAGATTTTTTGGAATTTAGGCTAACTCTTATATATAAATAAATAATATTTGGTAGGCTTATCCGTAGAAAAGTATTATAAACTAAACTAAATGAAAAGTTATATGAGAAGTCATCAATGCAAAAACTAAAAATCTTAGAAGTAAATTATTTAGGCTTATAAAAACGTATTATGGCATACTTTTTGGCATCATAGCGGGATTTTTCCAAACGGGTTTCTATTTTCACTTCCTTTAGGTCTGGTATCAGTTCTTCTGGAAGGTCCACCCAACAGCGGTAAGACAGCGCTTGCAGCTGAACTGGCGAAGCTATCAGACTTCCCGTTCGTAAAGGTGTGCTCTCCTGAAGATATGGTCGGTTTCACTGAGACTTCGAAGTGCTTGCAGATAAGGAAGGTTAGTAAACGACAATTTGATTCTACGTTTCCAAAAGTAATAAAATTTGAGACAATATGAAGTTATTTTCATCTCATTATCGTAAGATCGATAGACGTTCGTGCAGAGGCCTCTGATCCTAAAGTAAACAGAACTTGTACTATTAACTATTTAACTGATATTCCACATATTTTCGGTAAAAATATACTTTTATAGAAACTTGCAACCAAACACAACGAAACCACAATAAACATACGGACATGTTCATATACACAAATGTATGTCCTGGTTGGGAATCGAACCTATGAACTGTGACGTGGAGGCAGGGTCGCTAAGGGCCAGGACGCTAGGATCTCTAACCACCAGCCCAATTACATGTTAAGACATTATTGCGATAGTAGAGTCAGCATTATTATAAAAAAGGTTTTCTCTAAACTTCAAATAAGAATATATCTATAGAATTGTAAATTAATGTAATAATAACACTATTTTAATGCATAATAATTTATTAGTGCATCTACCTTTAATTATCTCTGCATCACCCGAAGGTTGTCTGGTAGAGAATGACTTTGGCATTAAGACCGCCTTTGTACGCTACTGTACATATTAAATAAATAAATATTTTTGTTCAGTACTTCGACGATGCCTACCGCTCAAGTCTGTCCTGCATCCTGGTGGACAACATCGAACGTCTCCTGGACTACGGGCCCATCGGACCTCGGTATTCCAACCTCACGCTGCAGGCTCTGTTGGTCCTGCTCAAGAAACAGCCGCCTAAGGGCAGGAAACTGCTCATATTGTGCACTAGCAGTCGCAGGTTTGTTTCTTTTTTTTATTTTTATCCCTTTATGTATATGGCTACTGGTGCTGGCTAAGCGTAAGCTGATCTATTGGAAACAGCGATAATGGCATAATTAAGGGCGGGGATTTCGGTGCCTGCAAAGAAATTTACTTGCTTGACTACTACTATATACGATTACTACTACTACTGCGGGGTCTTCTCACACTCCCTCTAAGGAGCGTGGAGGTAATTGTTACAATCCTGTTACATTTAGATATAGAATAACGTCTTTCGGTGATAGGAAGGCCTCAAGACATTTGCCTACCTCTTTGGTTAAAAATGGGCATGAAGATTTTTGTTTTACCCTAACAAAAATACATTGTCATTTAAGAACACTAAGTCTCTAAATAAAATTTAAAAAACAAATATTCCATAGACAAGTACTTGAGGACATGGAGATACTATCGGCGTTCACGGGCGTCCTGCACGTGCCCAACCTGTCGCAGCCCGAGCACGTCATGGCCGTGCTCGAGGAGAGCGACGCCTTCACCAAGCGGGACCTGGCCAAGATACAGAACGACCTGCGCGGCGCCAGGTATGTACCTATACAATGAGACAGTCCACCCATCTGATGGTAAGGGAGCCGAACCTCACCCAATCTCACGTAACAAATCACAAAGAAGTAGTAGGCTCGAGCAAAATCTCATGGAGAGGGTGGTTGAAAAATCGCCAATATTGTCTTAATAATAAATGGATGCCCCTAAGTACATTTGCAACCCCAGGGGCATTGCCAATGGGTTGTCGTCCCTGAGATGTGAAGTTGTTAAGTCTCATGTGCCTGTAATTTTACGGGTCTCCTTAGCTTTCTAACCGAAACACAGTAATACAAGTGCACTACTGCTTCACGGCGGAAATGGGTAAGGTGGTAGTACTTCCCCAGATTAACTCTGCAATTAAAGCTCTAATATTTCTAATGCAGCATTCAATGCCAGCTTGCCAATATATTGATGATCTAAGGCACTAGCTGGTTACTGTTTCATTATTTCTGTGCTTCGATTGTACATTTAATACGTTTTTACAGAATCTTTATTGGAATCAAGAAACTGTTAGCTCTAATTGACATGGTGAAACAGACGGACGTAGACAGCAGAGTTTTCAAATTCCTGACAAAAATGCAGGAGGAAGGCGGCCTCGACCTAGGCACCAATGTACAATAAGAATCATTGCAACCTTAGGGATTACATGCGCATACCACACTCTCGCCCTCACCTGATCATTCAGCATCTAATGCACATATCTGTTCATCGAAACACCACATCGCTAAAGCAACGGAGAGCAGCCCCTGCGCCTCCGATCTAAGGAGCTATGAAATCGATTACGACGAACTCAGCGAATGTACCGAATCGTTACTCGATCCTTGCCACAAAAGAGGCATGACGGCCAAAGGCAACGAAATATCACCAGCGAAAATGCCTCTGATGAGAATACGAAGCGTCGAAATTGTGTTCGAGGACGAAATGTCCACGTGCACAGATACAGGTCTACTGGACAGGAGTATCGAATTGATAGTATCTGACAGCAGCGACGATTCCACCAAATGTGTTGACGACTTGGAACACCTACATGACAGGAACGAATATGACTCTGTGACGTTGAACGCGGAGGTAGAGTTATCTGATGATAATTCTGTTTCGTTAACGAGAGACACAGAAGATGTCGTTCATGATCCCAATTTAAGCTTCCAAGACGTCGATGACAGCACTCGAGGCCAGTGCGATAGTATAACGTTGGCTAACGACGACGTCACATTGTCTCCCAACGTGTCGGAGATAGGTGACTCCGGTCGTTTCACCGAAGACGCGAGCTCATCCCATTTCGAAGCGATGCCTATCGTCGCATTCGACGATGCTTTGCTTTCACAAGCAATCGATATAATTGCGGATAAAACATCTACATTAACGTTTCAAATGTCTGATCTCTGCAGCGTGTCTGCGGAGACGACGTCGAGGTTGTTTGAATATATCGATAGCAATAGCGATACCGATTCGGATAACACGGCTACGTGCGATGTGGAAAAGGTTCCAACCCAACGTCTTACGTCACTCAGCAGTATAACAGTTTCCGATGGCGATAATACTGTATGTGACGGCTCTGACCTACAGTATGATTCTTTTATTGACATGGGAAAATTTTAAACTCTACTAATATTAAAAACATGTTTAAAGTTAACTAACGCAATAAAAATGTGACGCTTCTCGATGGATATATTTAATCGTATATGTGTTAAATGATATTTGAATCATCTGCATAATTTATTGATCGAAGTCATTTATTTTGTTATCAGCTTTTACTGAATTATGAAAAAAAAGTTTATGATTATCAATGATTGCTTTAGTTTCATAATATGAATTTCTATCAATACAGTTTTAATCATGACATACGAAGATTTACCGGTTTCCTAGTCAATTAAAGAATTAGTTTTGATTATCTATAGAGATTGCAGCAGAAATGTATGATTTTATTTTGAACACAGCCATCTGCAATGTGCAAAATGTTTCAAAATACTATACAGAACAAAATATTTGAATAATTTATTTGTTTTATATTTATAATGATTGAATTGCATTTCTCTGTATGATAATAAAGTTGATTATATTAAATGAGATTTTGGTCACCTGCTAAGTTATTATTAAATTAAATAAAATTATAATCAATGATATACATGAAAATTTACCGCACCATAGGATAAGGTTTGTTTTATGCCAGCGTGGTTAACTTTTATTGTGAGCTATTCTGATACCTTATATACCTTCTACACAGCTTGTGCACAGAGGGGCTCGGTGGTATGCGGCTCTCGTAACCATGTCATGTCCCTTCCTCTTATAGTATAAATTATGGAGTAGTTACTTTTTGTAAATAATATATGCAAATATTGTGTTCATGTGTGCAATCTAGCATTTATTAACGAAATGTGTGCCGAACTATGACATGGTTACAGAAATCCCTGGGTTGTAAGTTTAGGCAATAGCTCAATGCCTCTACAGTGTATTATATTTTTTTTACTAGAAAGATTTATTTATTTATTTCAATTTGTTATTGAAATGTAATGTAGCTTGATGCTGCGTTATTGTGTTAATACTTAAATAGGCATATTTTGATCATTATATAATATTATTATGTAGCTGTAAGGAAAATATGTTGTCAATATAAACTTAAATAGTATTAATAAACAATTTATTATTGTTGTTATGTAGGACACAACGCAAAGCTTGACTCTGAAGCGTTAGTTAGTACAATTTAGTAAGTAAGTAATATATTTACTTGCATGTAGATGTCACAGTCAATTACTTGCGCACGCAAAAATAATATGATCTGTAGTGAAACACAATTGCCAAATCTAAAATTGTGCTTAAAAATTGCATGTTATATCTACACTAGTGTAGATAATAAGCATTTATTATATGGAAAATTACTTCACTGTGAATGTTACTCTCTAGCTATAATAGATTTTGAAGACATTTAACTAATTTAATTGGAAATGATAAATTAAAGTGTTGCTATATGATATATTAGTAGGTTTATTGTTATATTCTATATAGCTCCTTGGCATTGTTGATGTTCTTAAATAGTTTTATTACATTCCATTTTCAGTAATTAATAATGACAACTATAAACTAATCAATCAATAAATATGATGTTATGTTTGATTCAATTTAAATATTGTATTAGGAGCCAGCTTTTAAATGGATTGTCTCTGTAGCGCTTGGAAATTTAACTATCTGCCTATTTTTATCTGTATGTCTTGTAAAATTTATACAGGTCAATGTATAGCCATTATGGGTATATGTATAATTAATGTGAAATTCTTAAATGCAATATTGATAACTCTTGTGCATATCCATCATCCTTGTAAGCATTGGCTTGCTTCTACAACTCTTGCTTCAATATACATCATTGTCAATACAAAAGAGAATATTTATATACCTATTTACTATTATAAATCAAATAATTTTGTGAAGTGGCTATGTAAGCATTGACCTGGCCTTAACTGTTGATAAATAAAATGATTAACAAACTAATTTGTGTAATTTCCTTTAATTTAGATATAGAATTATATCCTACTCAATCCAAAGGTATACCTTGCTATATTCATAGCCAAAATTAGAAATGTAAAACTAATCATACATAAGTATCATCAAATAATGCATGTCTTATGGAATAAATTGATTGTTGATGCTTTGCAACATTAATAAGCAAATGAGATTAAAGAAATATATAATTATCACATAAAATTAAACCAAGTATGATCTTAAATTAATTGGCATTCTCACAGGCATCCACCCAGTCATTATACACATCAATGGGCTCAGATAATACATTTGTTGATGTCTGGAAGTCCTCTAAGCAAACACGACATTGTATTCGGGCTGTATTCCTCGCCCGGTCCCTGAAATTTTAAGTTTACTATCAGCTGATGACAATTAACAAATTTGTTTCCGAATAATAGATGCAAATACATACATTTTCACTTCACAAGACTTTTCATGGTTACAAAATGGGCAGTTGAACTGCTGATCCAGAGGCTCAATGGCTTTTCTTTTCGGTGGAGGCTTACGTTTTGATTTGCGGCGACCCATACCTGTAAACTAAAATTTTGGTTTTAATTAATTAATACGTGGCACATTGAGTTACAATATACATAAAGTACTATTTGTCATATAATTATAATTTCACTAACCTTACAGTAAAGTAACAGTCACACAAACTACTTTATTTACTTCGGTATTCTTTTATGAAATCAAACAAATTCTGCAACCGAGCACGGCACAATCGATTTAATTGATATGCCAAGATGACATTGACCGTCAGAGTCGTCAGAGATTATAAATTTCTCAACACCGACTTACTCTGTGACTGACCAACTGACTGTTAACACCTTGGTCACGTTAAGGTAGTGTAACATTAACATTGTGAATCAGCCGCTCACTGAATGAGCCGGCAACCGAAACGCCCCACCAAATTTGTACATTACGCGCGGTATGGATATTTAAATATTATGAGCCGGCAAACTGGAAGCAAACAGTCTGCGGCTATCTGTGCACCTAATGAGGATGCGCCCTAAGCTTTGTCTAATTTTACATAAGATGGCAATACATGTTGGTCATAGCTCGCCCAATGAAAGAGGAGAACTAACGTATAATATAATTTGTATGTACCGATTTGACCATAAAGAGTATATAAATAAATAATGCAATCATTGTACATCAAAATATTTATTACACAATATGTAAAAAAGAGTAAAGTGACAGTACACGCTAATATAAAAAAAAAAATTAAATTTGTCTTTATTAAAAGTTAAAAAGGGCTGTTTTAGAAGGCACAGAAGGCATTCTGATTTTTTTAATGAAGACAATGGTTGGACGTAGCGCTTGTTCCACCAAGACAAAATCTTATTTTGGAAACAGTAATCGCGGAGTTTACTGCCGGCTCTTCTTAGTAAAATCAATCCAAGCCGGTGCGGCGCTAGAGTCTGGCCAGTTTTAAGTCTGTGAGGGGCTATTTAAATAAAAATATTTAATAATAAATTAATTAATTAAAATATTTGCTCACCCAATAGCTAAAAAGCTTAACAGTAATATATGTAATTTGATATCAAAGATTGCTGTAGACGTTTCGGAGATTACCCATCGTATACATACAAACTTACAAAATTCGCACTCTGTGATCATTTATCTAATATGTACCTTTATACGAGCAATTAGGATCTCGAAAACGGCTCCAACGATTTTCATGAAATTTAGTATGCAGAGGGTTTTGGGGGCGTTAAATCGATCTAGCAGGATTCATTTTCAGAAAATGTCGTTTTATCCGTGTTTTTAGGCAATGAAAACTGCTACAATGTCATTAGAAGGTAAAGTTATCAAATTAAATCTTTTGTGAGAAATACTGTTATTACGAGTCCTTTATTATCGCATCTAATTCGTATCTAGGTATATATGATAGTGCTTTAAAAAAGAGAATACGGTAGAAGTCACGTTAGTAAAGAAATCCCGAGAAATGCTCGGCCATCCCGGTACTTTATTTATATAAGACACATCAACAGACTAGCGACAGATTATTGACACGTTCCTTAAATTAATACACACAATTCGAATTCGGATATTTAAACAAATAAGAGGTGTGTACAACGTTTATGCAGGATTGTGGCTTAAGTTTATATAACTATTCCAATCAAATCTAATGCGTACCTGAGCTATACTGAATAATCTTTATTAATTCTGTATTAATCAAATATACTATTTCATAATCTCAAAATAGTTGGTTCAGTGCTCTGAAAAAATAAATTGGCGTTAGTAACCCTGGCGCGTGTCTTAATTCGCCTCTCTTCTATTTATCTGTGGATTGAATTATATCTAGTTTGAAAAAAAATAAAAAAGTTTCTAGTTTGAAGTTGAGTGGTGCGCGTTAGGCCGCTATTTTCATAAAATATCTCTTTTCGATGTATTAGATATATTTCTAATAAGATGACTCGAAATACATATTTCCTAGCCATAGTTTATTTAATTTACTTAAACGGTAAGTGAAGTTCAATGTTTTTGCATTTTATTACATTTAAAAGTGGAAACGCCCTAGTAACGAACGTATTTTGTTCCAGTGGTACCCATTTATGGGGATTGCTCGATACCGACAGTGCTGAGAAATACTTGGTTTTCATTTGAAAATGGGAAACAAACTATTACTGATATCAACGCTAGTGATATGACTGGAAGGTAAATTTAACCAATAGCTATTATTGATTCACTCACTCATAACAAACTTTATATTTAACTGGAATATACAAATTCATGGAAATAACAACTAAAAAAAAGCGCAATATAAATTAAAAACCAACTTACTCCAACTTGAATCTGATAACAAATGGTTGTTAAATTTAAAAGTCTTTATATTTTATAAAGAATAACACAATAAACTGTAACATAATTCCCAACCAAAACATGAAATGTAAATAATGTCATGTTTAGCATTGCAATTAACCAAATCAGTGATTTTAGTTAGTATTGAAGCACCTATTCTTTAACTATGTCATAAATTGCTTTGTCTTTATCAACCATATCAATATAAGATATTTTTTAATAAATATAGAGAGATTCGGCAATCACAGGGCTCAAATCAAACATTGCTGCATGGAAATACCTTCTCAGATTGCAGATAAATTTATATTAGGTAGATAAGTTGTTATGTCCCCTTCAAATGTGAAGTCACTTTGTTTATTATAGAAATAATAATGTCTAATTTTGATACAGTCACAAAGTTTTGGTAACTAAATAAGCATAATTTATGACTAAGTTGAACAATTGGTGCTTTCATACTGACAAATAATTGACTTGGCCTTATATGCGATCTCTCAACTTTTTGTGGTGGAAGAATTGTGTTGCTCAACTTGTTATTTTTATACATTTTATGTTTTTGATGGGATCCCATTTTCTTTTGTATCTTCCTTTTTTTTCTTCTCAGGTAAGTTTTCATACACATCGCAACAGATTTTCTGAAAGCCCAATTTCCTATCTCTTTTGGTTATCTCATAGGCTTAGATGAAAAAAAAAAATTACAAGACTAGACGATTAGTGCTTCTAATATTCAGCTATTGCAGGCTCCGGGGCTATGGTACTACAGATGTTGACATTAATTAGATGTAATCTGTCCAGACTTGTCACTGTAGGTTTGTAGATACCAACCATCTGCATTTAATGTAAATCAATTATAAAATTAGAATTCATTAAGTAGGTATTAGTAGTTAGTAAGAAAAAAATTCCAAAAATTCAAAACCATTTATTCAGTTTAGGCCTTCGGAGGGCACTTATAAAGGTCAAATTTAAAGTTACTGAAGCTACAACCGGTTCGGAAGTCAGCCCTCAACTGAGAAGAACCGGCAAGAAACTCAGCAAGGTTACATTCTTTTTTATTTGATATATAAATTTTTATCTATTCTGACTTTTTGGCTATTTTATAATTTCAATTTTACATAATTTTATATTTAACAATTACAAAATACTTATTATAGGTAACGTTAAAAAACAACAAGACTACAAAATAGAAAATAACAATAATTAGGTACTTACAACTTAAACAAGAGATTTAGAGGATTCACTGTGCAGAGAGCAGCTATTTCCATACATTTTTATCTTCAATATAATGAACTACCTTGTAATACGCTTTTTCTTTCAAAACTTTCCTAATATAATTTTTAAATTTATGATCAGACATTTTGGTTATTGAAAGCCGTATCTTATTATAAAATCGAACACAATTACCAAGAAATGACTTGTTAACTTTAGTTAGTCTAAAGTATGGAACAACTAACTTCTCCCTTTGTCTTGTATTTATACTATGAATATCTAATTTTGACTCAAACATTCCTATGTTTCTACATATAAACATTATATTTTCATAAATATATAGTGAAGGTAATGTCATTATATTTATTTCCCTAAATAAATCTCTTAATGATTCACGGGGACCCATACTGTAAATTGCATGAATTGCTCTTTTTTGTATAATAAATATTGATTCTATATCTGCTGCTGCTCCCCAAAACAAAATACCATAGGACAAGAGGCTATGAAAATATGCAAAAAAAACTAATTTGGCTGTCTCAACAATCGTCAATTGTTTAATTTTCCTAACAGCAAATGCAGCCGAACTTAATTTAGCAGCTAGAGTATCAACCTGAGGTCCCCATTGCAATTTATTGTCTAATGTAAGACCCAAAAATACTGTTTTATTTACAAGATCAATATGGCTCCAATAATAACTATGAAACTTTTTAAAATTTTATCATTTATTCATATTCATAGCTTAATTAATAATTCTAAATGTTTATGTATCGTATTGTGAAGATTTATCTATATTGAGTTAGTTTGTTTTTAAATAATTTGTTAGCTTTTATCTTATATGTGGTGTTTACCTATAAGTGATTGTTACATAGGTATAAGGTTTTCTTGTATGCTGTGTGTATTGCATTTTATGTAAACAATTGTTGGTAAACCTTAAATAAATAAAAAAAAAAAAAAAGAAACCAGAAAATGGCCCTCGAAAGTATGGGCAGAGCCTAATAGAATAGGTTGAACCTATATAGCTGATTATAATCAGATATACAATCAGGCATCTGGTATTACCTATTGATACCTGATCTATGGCATAATTTTTTTTTATAAAGATTTTTTTTTGTGTAAACCATAGCAAAATCTACAATTTTAAATTTCTATGCTAGAAGCACCCTTAAAATTTGAATCGGTCACAAATTTGCCATTGCTCATAAATATTAAGTGTCTTTATTTTTTTCAGGGGTATATGTGTTAATATAAAGGCAGACTTCAGAGTGAACTACACAATGGTTTTTAAGTACACCAACTGCTATTATTGTGTCAAACTACTTGTACGCACAGTTAATGTACTTGAAAAGATAGAAACACCATGTGTGGATGTGGCCCCTCATGAAGAGCCAACAGTAGAGAGAGTTTGTAAAGGCCTTAATCCTGATCAGAATCTTATTACATTATTTTCGGAGAATTATGTCCCAGTGAGTGTCATTGGATAAATTTATTTCAAGAACTATCTCAATGCGTTATAGAAAAATATCTACATATGTATTTGTTTTTTCTTTAGGTTAATTGTCGGTCATCTTTGGAGGGAGTATGGCAATTTGCATATCAAAATCGTTTCCGTTTCACTGGCGAATGCAACCATCCTGACGCTCAGATTAAGTCATGTCAGACAGCCGGTACACAGTTTTTAATAACAAACCAAAAGTTCAACATTACATATAGAAAGTGTCCAGGAATGTCTAACACATTTGATGGAGTTGTTGAGTACAGTTGTTTGGGTAAGATAATAATAATTACATAGCCATTAAAATACCAAAGTCATGCACTTCACCTCATGAGTTTATCTTTAAAATATTATGCTTAAAAAACAAATTCATTTTCCCAGGTCATTGGTTTGTAGACAAGAATCATTTCTTCGCTGTAGCAAATACAAAGGAGTCTCGTAAAGATGAAAGATATCGATGTTTCTTGAAAAATCGTGATGATGATTTATATATTGGAGCCTCTATTACACCAGAGTGCAATACATTGAAGACTGTTGAAAAGTCCCCTGAGAGATACAGAGTTAATCCTGTGAAGGTAAATAATACCTATTAATAAATATAAATATTCCGGGATATTCTTTACACAGGCCATCTGATGTCATATTAAACAGCGGTTGTACTGCTTGTACTCTAACTGTAGTTACAGTAAGTCGATTTGTGGTAAAATTGGGTTATATATCCGGCGTGTCTGCACAACGAGGCTTGCAAGAAATTAGGGCGCATACATTAATTGCGTGAGGTGATTTTGGCGATTTTGACCCCCTCTCCCCCCATGGTGAATAGTCGTGAGATTTTGTGCGACTCCCTCTCCCTTCCTTAATCTCACGTGAAATTTGTTACTGCTAATTTGTCCCGTTCGTATAAAGGCAATCATAATTTTTTCATGTGGTTCACGCATTTAGTGGATATATTTTTTTACTTCGTTACCCAGTTTTCGGGTAATTTACAGTTTCATGCAGCAAAAAATATCACGTGATATTTGTCGAGACCCTCCCTCTCCCCCACGTGATAAAAGGTGAGATTTTGCTCGACCCCCTCCCGCCCCTAAACACCTCACGTAATTAATAGACGCCCCCTTACCTCTCTCATGACATCTCCTATTTTAGGCATATTGAGCGCACGGAGGATTGTGAGATTTATTTATACCAAAATGCTGCATCTTCTGTTAACAGTCTGAATAGTATTGTTTAATTTCATTAATTCGAGTAGTAGAGCTCTTAGTGCAGAGTTCGTCCGGGGAAGTACTACCACCTTACCCATTTCTGCCGTGAAGCAGTAGTGCACTTGTGTTACTGTGTTTCGGTCAGAAAGGTAAGGGGGCCGGTGAAATTACAGGCACATGAGACTTAACAACTTCACGTCTCAGGGTCGACAACGCATTGGCGATGCCCTTAGTGTTGCAAATGTCCATAGGCGGCGGTAATCACTTACCATCAGGTGGACCGTTCGCTTGTTTGTCGGCCCATGTGGTATAAAAAAAAAAATCTAGAAGTCTTCATTTAGTTCTTATGTTTCCTGATTTATTACCAAATTATCTATCTAAATATATAAAATAAATTGCTGTTTGTTAGTCTCGCTAAAACTCTGAAGTGGCTTGATGGCCGATTTGAATAATTTTTATTTTTTTGTTCATTTTTATACAGCGGTGGTTTGAAAAGAAAAATAATAGTGGCAAAGCTAAAAAGAAACATAATTTTCTATGGAAAAACGGTCATCAAGGAAAAGTACAAGGGAGATAATATTTTCATTCCGCGAATACCGATCATTCTAACACAATGTGTCGCGACAGCACATCGGAATGCCATCATCTTTGTATTTCTGACCGAAAATCAAAACAAAATACAGAGTTCATCAGTATATCAACTTTATATTGAAATAACTATATTTATATTTCATGTACATAAAAATACGTAGGAACAATTTTAATTGTGCGCAAGATTATTTTAATAACCTAACGAAATTCAAACCGTATAAGATATAGCCAATAAATTTAACAAATAAAATATTGTCGGTTCAAATGAAATAAGGTGTTCTTGAGTTTTAGCGGGACAGCAATTCATTTTTAAATTTAGATAGATAAATTGTAAGTGATACGAAGTTCAACGGGTCATCTAGTTTCAAAATAAAAATATGTTTACAAATCTATTTTATAAATTAATGATTAAGTACTTCATTTATGATACAATGGTTTTAAGTGTCACAATAAAAATAGTGGATAAAATTCTAATCAATAATATAGTAAATTTTATAGATCCAGGCGCCATTTTGGTTGTCTTCCATAGTATAATGATAATATATATAAGGTCTTTCTAATCACTATAATAGCTAATAATAACCTACTTTCCTAAACATAAATTAACACTGTAGTTTCCTATTATTTAATAAATAAATGGAACCAAATACATTTTGTTATATTAAAGACGTTCAACCCATATTTTATGATTACGTGTATATTTTTAATTTAAAAGTTTTTTTTATGGTTTTATATGTACATTTTCTACGGACTCTTCGTCCGTACTCTTTAGATATTGTACGTATTTTTATTTTTTAAATATTAATTTAAAACCCATTTCAACCTTTGCTTTTTGGCACATACCATCATTATCATTAGCGCAGCAGAAAATACATGTTCAGGCACACAAATGTTTGTCCTGGCTGTGAATCAAACGCACAACATGTGGTATGGCATCCAGGATCTGGAGGAAGGGATTAAAATCTTAATAATTAAACAAACATTACCAACCATTTTGGCATATTATATCCAACCCAAAGTCACTGTCACTCACAATATAATAAAATTAATATCCTGGGACATTATTTTACACATGGCTATCTGATCCCAAACTAAGCAGAGTTTGTACTATGGAAACCAAATATACTACTTTTCTGTATTATTATTATATATCTTTAAATATCAATTTTAGGCTGAAGTGGTAGAACCAGGGTGTCGCTTACCCCAGAACTTCTCCGGAGATTGGATAAATACAGCCAATATTGATGCTGATGTGTTTATCAATGAAACCCATATTATAGAAACTTATTATCCAGATGAGGGCAGATATAGAAGAACTATTTATGTGTGCAGGTTAGTATTTTAGTAGTACATATTTAATTATTTATTGATATTATAAAACTGCAGCTCTCAAATTCTATGTGATATATATGTACAGCTAAGACTGTTTCAATAACCAATTATAGATATACATTTTACTTATTGACAAGGCACTGATTTACTTAATATTTAATTATGTCAAACTAGGTGTGAGTACATGATTGTGCGTTTGTGTGTATGATTTAGTGACTGCTTTAGTTCATATGTAAGGTGGTTAATCACTACATAGTATAAAACAAAGTCGCTTTCTCTGTCCCTATATCCCTATGTATACTTAAATCTTTAAAACTACGCAACGATGCGGTTTTTTTAATAGATAGAGTGATTGAAGAGGAAGGTTTTTATGTATAATACATGTGACATCCCACGGGAACGCGGGTAAAACCGCGGGGGACAGCTAGTTAGTAATAATTTGATCTTTCAAATTTCAGAGAACAACGTGACAGTCGTGTGATGATGGCGCGTCTCACGGTCGACGGTTGTCAGAAGGATTATGTTTGTTTCGATTTTGTACCCCAACATCATAATATTATCAGGTATTATATTTTTTACTAAATTCGATAACATCAAATATAGCAGAATTTTAACCTTTTGTGTGTCCTTGTTTGCACCAGGTAATGAATACACATATTAAATATAATGGGCATTTTATTATCTTTACAAAAGAAGACTTAATGCATGTCAATATTTCACATTGGAATCTCTAATGTTAGTTAATGATATTAGCCTTTTGTTAGGTTCCTTGATTTATATCTGGTTTTGTTGCGTATCAGAGAGATATTAATCTTGTTATTTACATTCAGGTTCCGAAAAGGTCTAGCCATGATCCAAAGCAACTTCCACACAGTCTGCTCATGGGTACAGTTCCCGAACAAACAGGAATGGCGTTACGATATCTTTCTCAAAAAAGATCCATCGCCAATCCGATGTCCCGTCGCGGGAAAATTCAATTTCACCCAGAGAGGAGATGTGAAGTTTGAAACTAGAATACTTGGTGGAGTAACTTTAAGTCCTCGTCCTAATTTATACTGCAAGTTAAACATAAGTGACTTTTCAGTATGTGATAAGGATCAGAAAATTATACAAGTCAAGGAAAATTACTGCCTATCTGTTGACCATTTAGGTAGGCCTGTAGACATTTACAGTGATCCTGATTATAGGATGAAATGCATTGGTTATTGGAAAGAGAATTTAAAATCGTATCTTATTACTTACGATGAGTTGGATCCATTCTCAAAGTATAGGTGTTGGGTGTACCAGAAAGCAGATCTTGACAGGTATGTTTATTGCCCTCATACTTAAATCATTATTTTGTTGGTTTGAATCCAACCAGATCACTCTCCAATAATCCAGATACTTTATACAAAATACTTGAAAAACCCTTCATACTAAATTGCTACATTGATCCATTTGTTCACTTACTAATTTTTTTTCGAAACATAATATTGCTACTTTACTATTGCAGAATTCTCATGTCTCAAGCACTAGGTCCCTATTGTGATCTTAAACAAGACGTAACATCGTGGAACTATACAGAGGGCGCCGCAGTCGCGATAGAGATGCAAGAGTATGAGAGAGAGCGAGACCAGTGCCCTATGGACTTTGATGACGGCAGTTATCCGTGGGCGAAGAAGAAAAACGATATCAAAATCATAGCCCCATGGGGTGTAAATGGCGCTTCAGCTGTTGAAATTAGTATTTGGGCACTTTTGTCATCAATTTTATTAAATTTATCCCATTAATATAACCATAGACTTCTAAAACTATGACTGACTGATGGAAACTTTAACATTACAGCTTTTTTTTTATATGATTCTTTTTTAGGTCACTATTATTTAAGTAGGTACTTTTTTACTTCCTTATACTTTGATGTTTTTTACACAAAAATCATTTTAACATTTGTATTTTATATTCCTTTTTATTACCAGTGTTATTTGTAGAGTGACTCGAATATTGTATCTCTGTTTTATACATGGTAAGTATTATGTGCCTTAACATTGTAGTAGAATACTTAAATATTAATAGGTAAAAATGTATATAGTGATTCATATACATGAACTGTATGTTATGCTTAAGTGCCTACATCACAAATCTCTCTTCAATGTAGGCTGCAGTGGCATCTGTAATGCGTAGCATTTATTTAGTTATATATACTATAGTTATCTATCTATGAATGATATATCTACCTATGTAGGTACAGACCGCAAAAGTAATTTAACTGTAATCTATTGTTCTATATAGTTTGGAATTATTGTATATCAAAAACAATATTTCTATATTGTTGATATTACACTATGTTTTAGTGTAGTGTATTAGATTAAATAAGGTAGTAAATTACTAATCAACAAACTTTTAATAGAACTGTGTACCTTGATACCTTTTATATTTAATGCTAAGGTTAATGTCAGGTTCTGCAGTTGTGAAGTCAATTATCAAATTTATCTAATAGTTTAGTTGCTGATATTCACTTTTACAAAGTTAATTGTGGTCTCTACTCAGCAGTAGAGTTGGACTATATTCTATAAATTTATATCTATTAAATTTGTACTTCATAAAAAGAAATATAACTATATATTAATATGTATCTTGGAACATAATTATGACATTTTAATATTTTGTGAGACTATATTGTAATCAACAGTAGTTATATTGTATTAAGATGTGATAGGGACTTAATATGACCTCTGAATGAAGTAGAGGTGGTTGTCTTGGTAGCAGTGAGGCAGGAGCTTCATGTTACAAGTGTAGGGGGTATGTCTGTGTCGAGTTGGTGCCAACAGTAGCGATGGGCAGGCTCATCAATAATGTTGGGCACTCACAACATGACACTTTGCTGTTCGAAGTCACTGCCTTAATGGTAATCTAATCTTCACACATTTATGCTAATAATTTTGACATCATTTGTAATTAATACATGAAATCAAACCTGCACGGCAATTGTGTAATTCTCTTGATATCATAGTTTTAGTCAATTTTGTATAACATTGATGGTGGTATGAGTGCTGTCCAACACTGCTCGCACACCTAACCATAAATCTACTATGTTATGGGCTTCCACATTGACTCCAAGAGAGTTACATAATTTTGGTGCTGACCTCAATATTGTGGTGGTTACAACTTGAATTAGCTACACTAGGAATCTCAATAAGGTAATCTCTCCAACTTTATGAAGATGAACTCATTGATAATGTATAGAAGCAGTTATGTAATTTAATAAAATCTAGTGAAGTAAGAAGCAATAATGATAATGTACATTTAGAACAACAACCATTCCAAACACTGATTTCACTTGAGTGCTTAATATTGTTTAATCATAAGATTAAGTGATAAGTAACAGAAACCGTCCAAAATCAACATTATTAATTAGATTTTATGTGTTCATATAAAATAAAATAATGTTATATAAACAGTTTATTTCATTTGTAGTTTTTCAAACTATTTAAAACTAGCTGTCCCTCGCGGTTATACCCGCGTTCCCGAGGGATATCACATTTTCCCAGGATAAAAAGTAGCCTATATGTTATTCCAGGATATGCTCTTTCTATGTGCCAAGTTTCATCCATATCCATTTAGTAGTTTTGGTAGGAAAGAGTAACAAACATACTTACATACAAATCTTTCATTTTTATAATATTAGCATAGATAACAACAACAAAAGAACTTTGATACCACCAACTTTTATAGGGATTAAACTAAGCAAAAAGGCTGAATTCTGAAATGTCACCATGTGTGCCATATATTTTAACACAAAAACTATAAGAGACCAACCCTTATAGTTTTTATGATAGGCCTATAATCTCTTAGTCACAGAGGTTATCTTTTTAAAACAAACATAAATTGAGTTACAAAAAAAAGCACTAGCAGCAAATAACAGCTGTAATTACAAAAGTATAACCAAATCAGTTTTAAATAATTTATTGAATTTAATTGTACAGAAAGCTTTCACTGAAGACAAGAATATAATATTACTTGAGAACAATTTAAAGACTTGGTACAATTATCCCATAATCACAAAACACTTTAGATTTCTTCACTTCAAAACCCAGTACACAAACAAGGTTAAATTATTTGGTCCAAGACACCTTAGGTATGTCAAAGTGCTCAGTCAAGCTATCAAGGTGTTGGTTGAATTTTTCCACTCTCTGTTTGTGTGTCATTTCTGCTTTTTGTTGAATTCGCTGCTTTTGCTGGAAAATCAAAACTTACAGTTTACTATAATGATTATATATTATTTGATAAATATAATGTTGTTATTCTCCCCAATTAGGAACCAGCCATTGATTTCCTAGCATTTACTTTAGGGGCTGGGTAATTTTGAAGGCAATTGCATTCTAGGTTATCATAGGACCTCTTAGCCTACATTACTAATTCAATAACTATTAAAATCATCAATTCATACCATTTTCTCCTGCATTTTCTGAAAAGCAATCTCGGCTTTTGTCTTCTTGTCTGAGTCAGCAATCTGTTTTATATGTTCCTTGACTTCATTTTCCATTAGTTTCTCAATATCTTTGTTTGTTTTCTTCTTCTTTTTCTTTTTGATACCAGAGTTATCTTTAATCTTCAGTTGTGTTCTATTTACACACGCATATTCATCATCTTCCCCCATTATGATTAATAGTTATGGTGTACAGCGCATATAATTCGCAGAGACAACTAAAAATTAGAAATGAAATTCAATCTCAATCAACATTTATTTCACAACAACTACACAATAACTTAATGATGTCAAAGTGAATCTGACAGTATACAGTGTTGCCAACTCTTATTTTTTAATAAATTCTAAAACAATATCACGATCCAAAGTATAAGTGGTGTCGAATATGGTGACATATCACTTTGCTACAGTAATAGTGTCTGTCAACAATATTTAGGTAAATCTCTAATTAGTTCTCTAAGTAAGCTCGATAAGGCTTTGATCAATGAATGCGTAGGATATTACTATTAGACCACCATTAACTCGAGAACCAAAATATTATTTCGATCGTGAGCAATCGAGCATGCTCCCATCTCATTTTGTTTTCTTTAAGAACTATCATCTAAAACAAATGAATAAACTATTTCGTTTTCTCTTTTAGCGTACACACTATGCACATGTATGCATTGTTCATCTATTGTTTATCTCGACTGTTAACCGGTTATTCTAAGATATTATGACTTCGAGAATCGAAATATTTGTTGCCTATAACATTTTTAACCGTTTTCTTTGGTAATTTGATCATATAACAACTACAGGGTTAGTCGGAAAAGGTGTGCTAAGCCGTGGCTGGTGCCATAACATAATTGACGGATGATGGCCATTCTACGGAAGGTAAATATCGCATCAATTATATTAATAGTTACTTTTATGCTTTAAACTTTAAAGCTCGTTAAACTTAGAACTTTAAAGCTTAAAGAAATAACTATTTTTTTCTTTTATTTCCTAATAAAAAAAATATAGTCTAATATTTAGTCATAAACAGGTTTTTAAATTAATAATAAATAAAATTTTCGTTATTAGTACAAACACCACAAATACAGTCTCGATCTTCAATTTGGTGCCAATTTAAGGTAGACAAAGTAGTTAAAGTAAAGTAAAGCGAAAGTAAAAGATATCGAGTTACTGTACTTCATATTTTAGCATTTAAATTGGTCATGTTATTATTGATAACGCGTCGTGCAGCCGTTTGGAACTTTTGACCTTACTGCATTATGAACACGGGGTGTTCTTAGTCAGTTTGTCAGTGAGTAACTCCAAAATTAATATGTATTTTTTAAATTACTCTTTGAAAAAAGGATTCGATTTCGACGTAATTTTAGTTTTAATTAAAGTTGTAAAAATCTTATATAATCTTATAGAAACTACACCTAGGTACTACCAGTTTTCCGTCAAGCACAAGGTCGGTTTTATTCTTTTGGTGGTACAAAACGCATATCGAGATTCAACAGACCATATCACATCACGGTTTTTAAGTAGTTTAGCAATTTAAAATTAAGGGATCTAGTATCTCCGTGCCTGTCATAGGTACTGTAGTGAAATACAATATCCAAAATGGAGTGCTATAGTATTATTTGACTCATAATAATAACAAGGCCGCAAGACATGCTTGTGGCGAGCTGTTGGTGAGAACTTCCACAAACCAACATAGGAACCGCCGAGTTCTTATTTAAAATAAGGAAGGTAACTACCCACCCAGTTTTACTAACACCTAAATCATAGCTCCGTTCTCCCAATGCCTCCCATCCAAGACATCCACCCTCATAACGGCGACAAACGTGGGGCTTTAGTTCAGTTAAGTACGCATTAACTCACGAGGGTGGCAGGTTGACTAGTAGCAAATATCATAAATAAATAAGTGATTGTTCGCGACAAAAGAGCGGGAATGAATGGCATTTCTTGGCGTTATCGGGATGGCGCACGCGCTCTGCCCGCCGACGCGTACGGACTGGAGATTAGTTCGATTTCAGGCCACGTGGCGCCACGTGCTCACCGACTACCCGCCAAATAAGATTAACGGATTTGCACACTACAGATTGCACACGAATGAGCGGGAAGTGGAAAGTGAAACTCCGGTAATGAGATCGTTTTGTGGGATGACGCGGCTTTTAATTAATCCTACAAATGAAATCCTAAAGTTAATTTACTCTGAGAGCTGGTGGTACCAGCTACCTAGGTACTTTTATGGTTATGTAGTTTCTATATAAACCGCTATACAATTAGTGTAGTAAATAGGTATCAATTACTTTATCGGAAGTAGGTTGTTTTAAAACCACTCATACTGACGAAACGCCCTTGATCAGACCCCGAAAATAAAACTGAGTAGAACCAGTAAAATGTTCCACATTTCTTGTTGCAAGCGAAACGATGCCACGTGCCTGGTATCTTGAACAGGCGTACCTACCTAAATGTATCAGAACATGCAGTCTATCGATCTGTGACCTTGCCCTTTTGTCAAGGTAATGCTGACATTGTTGCATTCTTGGGAAATCGATGAGTTGGTTAGTACGTTGCTTTCTGAACCATCTACAAATATATTTTTTTAACGGGTCATTTGGATTGTTTGGAGACCCGGACTACCACACCTCAGGTTGTGGGTTCGATTCCCAAAAATATTTGTGTGCATGAACGGTTGTTTGTTCTATGTATGTTATTTATATAGTATGTATTTAAAAAAAAAAAGGATAAGTAGGGTTTCAGTTAGGTGTAAAAAGAATGTCGCAGGATATTTAATAATGGGTAATTAATTTATTTTATTAGTTTTATATTTCCAAATATCTTTAAGAATGTTGAAAATCTTCCCAGATTTAGAGAAACGCATTAGGCACTTTTATTGTTTGTATATATAGTATTGTAGGATTATAAAAATGAATTGCATACAATTTGCAGTAGTTAGGTACTTGACAGAACTAAAGTGTGTTGACACATTAACGTCTCCGTGCGAAAGTCACCGGCTTATATCGGCATTAGCTGAATAAATCCAAATAATTCAAATCGTCAACGGAGAACAAAGCGTGGGTCTAATAGACATTAATACAGCATTAGATGTAAGGGCGGCGGCACACGCCGACGACGCCTTGTTTGCCAAACTGCCCTAATCCGCTATTTGTAATGTAGGGATACCATGCGTTAGCAGCATTTATTGGACAATACATGAGAATTAAGTTTTGTTTCGTAGCAACATAGTAGAGTTGGCTTATCATAGACATTGCATAAGAACTTACTACTTCCTAAATACGTATTTTTAATATAATATTATTACCACACAAGTCTGTGTGGTAATCCACACCGTCGTATAAACGGTAAATAAAATTACTGTAACAGTTTTGTTATTGTAAAATTAATATTATTTTTAGTTTTACGTAGTAAGAAACAAGAACAGTAAAGAAATAGACATAATTATGTATTTTACATTACACGATCAATCATCGATTGACATAGTTATCTAATCACGACTTTTCCAAATCTTGAAACATCTTCTCCGTCTGTAGGTACTCCAGAAAAATTATGAAAACTATAATAGAGCCCTATTTGGCCACCCTACATTGTTGCAGAATGTCGCTTTGACTTCTGAGAGGAAATCCTTTTCCCACGAGCTTTATTCAAACATATGTAAAGCGTATGATGGATGATGCTAGACCGCCCTTAAGCGGGGGTTAGCCGTTTAAATCACAATCATGTGGCCCCTAATACACTTTTTCGCTGGTCACTGAACGTTATGTTGAAATTTATAATGTAATTTATACTAGGAGTTCATTTATAGAAAGAGTTGAAATGGCACACGTCAAAATGATTGCGCTTTTTATTGTCACCCACCCTGAGCCCAGGGGTATTGTGTTACCTACGGAACCGCGTCTGGGACAGAAGTATAAAATTGAAAATCGACCATTAAATCAAACGAAAGAAAATATGTTATGTTGCACAAGTTGTTGAAAGAAGATTAAACAATAAAACCTTTTAGGTGTGCGTAATGCGAGTTACCAAACTTGAAATTGTTGTTGCGTCATGAGTTGGGTAAATATGTCTAGAAAACAATGGAAATTAACATAATACGTGAAGCAAAAATTGTCTCGCGATCGTTCGGGGTGATGGGGCGAAGTCGTGGAAGTTTTCCCATTACGCAACTCGCAGACATTAGCAGCCCTCTCGGGTTCATTAAAATTTGTCAGCTTGTCGTATAGGGAGCAACTTCTAAATGGATGTAGAAACTTCTCTAAGTGAAACTCGGCTGACGTAAAAAGTTTGTCGGATTTTGAGTCGGCGTTTTTTAGACGCCATCAATTTCTCAGCCCGTCAAGAAGATTATTCGCACTCGTAATGCGGAAAAAAGAGTAATTTAAGTTTTCTAGAAGAGTCGTTGCGTAGGAGTTATGATCTTTGTTTGAAACTTTGATTGATTTATGAAAATCCCTTTGGAGTGATTAGGGATTCACATTTATTTAAGACTGCATTGTTATTGGATTGTAAGGTAACCTCATCTAATAATATTTATGTCTCACTTTAGTAAGTGTTTAACCTCCGACACGATTGAACTTTAAAAAGAGCATTTCAAAGTTATTCTTAGTTACTTAGATATTATATTGATATATTCTCATGTACCAATACATTTCAAAAATTGAAAGTAAAGCACGAAACACAATAATATATGCGTAAGGCTACAGAAACCATTTTCGGCTAACACCTTGAATGTGGTAAATTAAAAAAATAAGAAAAAAAATTATAGGTTACTTTTAATATCTTACGCCTGAGATTCAAACATTGGCAATCAGTTGCTCGCGACCGCTTAACGACCAGTCGGTTATTGTTCCCTTTATGTGATCGAGGGGTTAAATGAGCCCTAGAATAACGGAGGGTGACGACGGGAGCTGGGGATAGTTTAACTTTAAACAGATGTAATTGTGTTTGAATTAATGAACGCAAAATGTGAACGGTTGGATAAAATAGTAGCGTAATTGACACTATGGGAGCCGATGTGTTCATATGTTTTCGATGTTATTAACAGTGAACGAATGAAGTGATGAACTAAGTACCTTATTTGTATAACAGTACTAGAGTCATGATATTATAGATTACAGTAAAGACAATATACAATGGTTAATACTGACAATATACATTGTAATAAAGCAATACGTAAGTATTTAGATGAAAATATAATAATTTATATGTTTAATATATAAAAATCAATAATCATAATGGTATGTATGTTGGTATCATGGTAGTCATGTCCTTGTTTGAGGGATTCGTCTCCCAAATGGTAGAAAAGGAACCTTAAACAGTGGGATTAGAGTCTATATCTGTCTGTATATCGACTCGAAATTTTGAACTAAACAATACTTGCACACATCCAAGGTAAATTTTTTAAATAATAATATAGTTATAAGAGTGGTATTACATCGCCAAATTAGTAGTAAAACCAAGCCATTCCCTAAGTTTGAAAATTTAACATTTTAAAAATAATTTATTAGAATATTACAGTTGCATTACACACGCAGTTTCTTGACCAGCTTTTATAAAATATAAAACAATTTTTCGTCTGTTCCAATCGTCAGCTAAATGAACTTTATTTAATATGTACTTGTACGGGTGTCATATCACCGCGGGGTATAATCAAGGGTGGCATGTAACGAGATACGACTGTAAATCAGATTCATTGTGGGGCAATCCACTCACCGCCGGCAGTGGTTGCGAGCTTAGATATACAACAGTATTCTTAATTGTAGAAAGGGATTTATGCCATTATTATTACCAACATCGAAACTGCAAATTTCTCAAAGATATTCTATTTTTAAATCCATGATAAAAAGAGTTGGTCCCATAGTAATTATTTAGGATAAAAAAATTATGATACACATTGACTATCAAATGGTCCGACTACTAAAGTTAGACTTACTAACAGGATATTAATTGATCTATCAAAAGTGAAATCCTGCCATAAAACACGTAATACATCTTCCACCTTTTATATTTACTTATTATAACAGAGGATGTAATAGGTTATCGATTTAAATGGCTTGATACACTGAATCTCGGTTTATGTATAGATAGACTTATCAAATAAATAACGTATCTATAGCGTTTATTTATCGATTGAGAATCAGCCCTAAAAAGTTTTATTAGTTTTTATAAATAGCCCAATTGGCACTCTTATGTGAGAAAATAATTTCTTAATTTGCCTTGTCGAAAACTCGATGTTATCCGATCTTTGTGTGAGGAACTGTAATCAAAACACCGCTATAAAGGAAGATATTGTTAGAAATCAGTTACTCTTAAGTGCATCTGGATTTAATTAAGTCATTTATTTATTCCGACGCCAGCATGTGGTGTTACTACAAGACTTTTGATGTAAATAGTCGCTTTGATATCACTTGTGTGAGTTACGACTGTTATTAGACACAATTTATAGTCTATTTATGACGATGTATTTTATAATTGACAGGGATCTATTTTTAATCAAACTTTTTTATTATTAACTGGTAGTTGGTATTGGCCCTTACTTTTTTAAACATTTTGGCCATAAACAATTGCGCATTAATAAGATGTCACTTTTGACATAAAGTAGGGGGAAGTGTCAAGTATACTCACAGTCCCGCGGCCGCGGGCATAGACAAAGAGCACGCGTACCGGCGCCTGCGCATCAAACCGCGCTAATTCCGCTTCCTGTAACTTCGTACCCCACACGGAGATACTGTGACATGAACTATGATAACGCACGATTAGGCACTGCGTACTTTGTGAGTGATCTTTTTAAAGGGTTAGTATCTGATCATATTTTTTGCGCGTGGCGGAATTAAGTTCAATGAGTTAATAATAACCGGCTAAGAGAGAGTCGTGGCCGCACAATAGGGAACTATCCTGTATTCAAGACAAATGATCAAACACTAGCAAGTGTATTGTACATCCAAAAATACACGGATACATTAAATGTGATCTTTAAATACCAATCTAACTAAAAAGAGTAGATCCTTTGATGCTGTACAATGATGACATCACAAGTTGCTATTTCATACAAAACTCCATACATTCGTTCGATTTTATATTTAATAAAAAGTTGCTAATTTGATTTTTACAAAAAAAAAAAAATTATGATTACATGTCAGTCAATATCCCTATTAGGGCTTCGTACCAGTAACGCAGTGAGCAGTATATTAGCCACCAAATAAAAGTAATTTTTAGTGTATGTTTAAATATACTCCCATATAATATCCCATTATAGCCAGGTAAAGTTTGTATATTTGGATTTAGGTATCTCAAACTACTCATAGAATAAAAAAAATGTTGACTGGTAAAAGCTGCTATATCCGTGAGTGAGGTTAGGTTGTTATACCAAGAAAATGTAAGAACACTTGCTATTGTTATATATACATCACGATTGGTTGGCTGTAGTAGCTGTAAGCAGCAGTATTTTACTGTTCTGGGCGTAATTATTAACTTTGTCCTGGCTCCTAAAGTAGATAGGTATGGACGACGTAGGTACATCTAAATTACACGACGTAGAAAGTGAATTTGATTTTTATTTGAAAGGGATTAACACTTTAAATCTAGAACAACAGGCCTTTGTGATTAAATATCTATTATTATTAAATATATAATTATTTCAGGCAATTAAAAAAGTCTGGTAGTCTATGACTGCGAAAACCTTGGAATACAGAGGTTCAGAAGGCCTTGGGATCAGATGGCATTGAGATCAGGTGGCCTTGGGATCAAATGGTATTGGGATAAAAACATCCTTACTGGACGGTTTGATTCCTCATGACAATGTTCTCGACCGAGCTGAGGAGCTACAGCTTTATTTTTTTAATCATGTTGGCTGACTAGCATGCAGACAGTCGACCTCGAACATTTAGGAATTTCCACCGTATTAGGAAATTGTAATTGAAATTGGCTTTAATTTTCATAAGTACTGCCACTTGATACCCAGAAAATTAAAAAACTAATGATTTTTTTAACATCTTTCTTACCCCGGTAGCCACACTGTTTGTAAACAATGCTCAGTCTAAAACAAACATGCTGTTCAGTGATTCCAGCGACGTCACAACAACATCATGTGACCACCACAATGACCAGATGTTACGCAACTCCATTGATACAATAAATGGGTGTTGACATACATTACACGAGGTGTTTGTGGTTATAATCGTCCCCAGAGGCTCAATACTATTAAGGGTGGTTTATTGCGACATTAAACATAGACAGTTGTTTGCCGTGTCTGTTGTTGATCTAATACAATAGCGTTCTATTTAGTGATATAGTTTTTATTAAAATTCAAAAATTTCAAATTCAAAATTCAAAACCATTTATTCAGTTTAGGCCCTCGGAGGGCACTAATGAAGGTCAAATTTAAAGTTACTGAAGTTACAACCGGTTCGGAAGTCAGCCTTCAACTGAGAAGAAACGGCAAGAAACTTAGCAAGGTTACATTCTTTTTTATTTTTATTAAATAATTTTTTATATAAATTTTATGTATTCTGACTTTTTGGCTATTTTATAATATAAATTTTACATAATTTTATATTTAACAAACTACTACTTACAAAATACTTAATATAGGTAACATTCAAAAACAAAACAAAAAGAAATAACAAGACTACAAAATAGAAAATAACAATAATTAGGTACTTACATAACAATAATTTGATAAAAAGAAAAATTATTTTAAATCTCAAGGGGTCTTTTTTATTTTCTTTGTGCTAATTTATTCTATATCTGGAAAAAATGGATAAGCAAAACAAATATCTTAGGACATTCTTTACACACGGCCGTCTGGACCCAAACTAAATAGAGCTTGTACTATGGAAAGCAGATTAGATATACTACGTATATGTACTACTGTTTTTTTTTCTAAATACATACTTAATTATAAAATTACACTACATGTATACAGAACAAACAGATCTGTTCATGCACATAAATGTTGATCCTATTGGGAATCGAATCCACGATCTACGGCGGGGCAGTCTAGGTCTCTAACTACTAAGTCAACTGGCCCGCCTAAGCTATTGCTCTGGTATGTGTATACATGAAAAACGTTATGATGAAAATCAACAATCATTATCCATATGTTAAATAAGGATTTGAGTACATAAAACTTTTGCAGTATAAATATTCTCATCGTAAAAATAAATTTGGTTTTGTTTTAAAAATGAAACAAGGTTAAGACAGCGGGTTAAAACGGTAAATATTTAATTGTATAAAATAGACGCAGGTATTCTAATATAACTGTAATAAAGTACAGCTTTAATACAGGAAAATAAGAAACATATTTTTTTTAAGTCGATTGAAAGGAACACTAGTTACAATTCTAGTAAAGTAAAATCGGCTCCATAAGTATTAGTCTAATATTGGTTAATTTTATTTCTTGAATGAATTCTTTTTAATGTTTATTCTGTTATTGTATCTATAGGTCTATAGATTGGTTTGTATACGCTTCAAAAACTCAAAAAGTTCTGCACCTCGAGCTGAAATTTTAGCATGATATATAATCCGTATCAAGGATTGCTTTTATTTATTTTTTGCATCAGTCACATATCCGCGACCGTCTTTATTTTGTTTCTCATTTCTCAACCATTCAATCACAATGTGCCACAGCGAAGCGTGGCAGGGTACAGCTAGTTATCTATATATATATATTATATACAAATAGGTTCCTTTGACGCACCAGCACCACAAAACTACTGAACTTATCTACATGGGATTACTACCATTCGACGCGAAATTTTTCGTAGATGGATCTAGGCTATATTATATCGATAAACGCGAGTGAAACCGCAAGGGACAGCTAGTGCTATATACAATCAGATCATAGTAGAAAATGATGACCAAAACTCGATTTACGACCACCAATGTTAAACGACAGTATATAACTACAGAGATGTATGTACTAACGTTAGGGTAAGTAATTAGGCGACGCACGAGCTAGTGGGAGGTGGGCGCCGGAACCGGAAGCGCGCCGGAGATGAAGGCGCGATACAATATCCGGTTAGACGCCATTTCCGCCGCGAGACGACTCGTGTGTGGATGCCTTTAGGTATATAGGGTTACCGTCCTAACTAATATAGTTTATACTGTATCTTTATTTATTACATATTACCATCTTAAATATATCTATTTATATTCCACAGCAATCTATAAAATAATACAAAGTAAAATAATCATTCCATAAATTGCAGAGCTTGTCTTTTATACTAAAATAGATAAATCGATATTTAGAGAGAGGCAGAATCGTGACAATGTTGCGATTCAAACCTCAGAAGTAGCCTAAATAGAAAATCGAATATATGGTAACCCTAAGTAAATACGTCTTGAACACAGTGATTTTATATTGGCGATTTGTGGATTTACGACACTGTTGAAACTATTGTTTATGTTTGTATCAAAGTTTCATTGTTTAGAAATGTGTTACGAGGTCATTACAGTGAGCGTAGGGAGTTGTATTAAACGTACTTGGGGGTAAAGCAAGGTTTATTGTACTATTTCGGGACATATTTCGTGTTTCAACAAATAGGTACGGTCGGGGATTAGTCGTAGGTGTAAAGTAGGTAATATGGAATTAAAATGTTTTTAATAAAACCTTCATGGTAACCTACTTGATAGCTCACGATAAGAGCTTACAAATATTAACTTTCATGAAGGAAAGTTAAATAAATAAGTCAAATAGTTTCGTACCAACTAAGTTATGTTGACATAAAACTTATAGCGATTATTGATAAATAAATAAATATCCATATGATCCCAAACTAAACAGAGTACTATGGAAACCAGATAACTGATAAGAATATGATAAGATAGTAATCGAAACCGCGAACTGCGACTTGGCAGTCAGTGTCGCTAACCACCAAGCCTACTGGCCCGTCGATTAATGAATAATAATATATCCTGGAAACTGTACAATCTATTTGAAATCAGGAAGGTTTAGTAATACATTTCCTGGAGTACACAGAAGTGCCTCACGCATTACTGCTTTCAAGTATACTTAGCAAAGTAGATACTCAGACCTCCAGACAGCGTCAATTGTCTTCAAGACCACTCATTCCTTACTCAGACTGGAAAATCACATAAAAGCATAATTCTCGGGCAACAATCCTGTTTCCCTCTCACCGAACAATGGGAGGGTCAGGAGTGCTCAGCCTCCGAGCTGATGAGGGCCTGGTCCGGTATGCCTTATCGATATCATCGCAGCTCCACTTAATTGATTCGCATTAACTTTGATTGGATATTAATCGTTCGTTAAAGAATTTAATTTGTAGTGCTGGTTTGTTAACAAAATTACTCATCAATATAGATCATCAATTCTTCTTAATCATTAAGGCCTTACATCACCACTCGTTTATACCAATTTTAGAGAAAGAGAGAGTGTGTTTTGTGTATAGATTATCTCCGAAACCACCTATTTGAAAAGGTTCTTTTAAAATTTGAAAGGTACATTATTTTACATGGACATAGGCTTTGCTGTAATCCAGGATCACATGAAATCCCTCAGGAATCGAGGTGAAACCGCGCAACGAAAGCTAGTAATTAATGAAGATAAGGTTAAGAACCTCATGCATATTATAATTTAGCATTGTTTCAAATTTCGTCCCTTATTAACTCTATAAAAGATCCTATTAAAAGAGGTCATACCTACGAGTAATTTCGAATATCAAATTCAATTTCAATTATAAGCGCCAGACATTCGTCGCGTTACCAAGCAGTTTGACTAGATATACTGTATCAATGTATAAGTTGTATATGTAGTAATAATTATTCGGCGGCGTGTTGCGATAATACAGATTTAGATAGAGCACCGACTGCGGAGATAACCCCTTACATAGCTCAGAGCACATAGCGCCTATCCGCCCACCACGCGTACCGTTCACAGAACAAGTCGTCTTGTACAACCTTTAATTCTTATGAGAACTGCACGACGATACTAAAAAATCCTGGAGCATTTTTTATACACGGCCATCTGTACCAAAACTAAGCAAAGCTTGTACTATGGTAACCAAATAACTGATATACCTTTTTTAAATACATACTTATAGTTGCCCAGACATTGTTGTGTCACAAAAATGTTTGTCTATGATGGGAATCTACCCTACCACGCCATCTGAACTAGAATATCCTACTACCAAAGTGTCAAAATATATTAGGAGAGAATAACCGTTGAAAGTAATGCTTTCCAGCGCATTTTTCAGTTGTAACGTTGATTTTGAACCGAAGTGGTAGATTCGTCAATTACATGAAATATTCATAAGTGTTAGTTCCTAATTTGATTTGTAGGTGTGAATGGAATAATTTGAAGTTAATTAACCAATTAATGAAATATTTGATCCAGTTCATTTAATTAGGTAAACAAACTACAATAGATATTTGAAAGTTGTGTCAATTGTTTCTATAAAAACATTCGGACTTCTAGCAAATACTCATTCAGATTTGTGAGTGACTGCTGAGTGTACAAAATAGCCATTATGAAGACTGTGAGTTCTTAATACTGTAAAGTGGTTAATTTATTCTTAACTTACTATCCCCCGTGGTTTCATTTGCGTTACTTGGATAAATTGGCTAAGTCCCTCGCCATACTATAGGCTATGTGTGTGCCAAATTTCAGCATGATCGGTTTAGTAGTTAAGCCGTGAAAGCGTAAAAAACAAACTCACTTTCGCATTTGTTAGGATTTCTTAGTCTTTATCGCGTTCTAATCACGTATACTTTAAAGTTAAAACATACCAATGTTTCTCTTCCAGTTGATTATACTCAGCTGCGTATTTGCAACAGCGTGGTGTGTTCCAGTCGACATGTCAATCCGGATACTACCGGCTCTCAGGCACGAGGAGGTGCACGATGAGTACGGACAGTATGCCCTTCGGTACATCACTGCTGAGAGTATGTATATTTTGGACATACTTTATTTAATGTTTTATATAGCACAAATAATGTTTTGTTTGGTTTATTGTTCAGTAAATTGTTAGGACTCATTTATTAGTATCACTCGTGGTTCTATGAGGCAGTATAGCTCTCCCCCACTATTCACCCGCGTTCCCGGGAGATTTTAAATTTCCCCGGGATAAAAAGTAGTCAATGTTACTTATTATAACATCAGCTATCAGTAGTCATCATACTAATATTTGTCCTGGGTGCGAATAGAACCCACGGCCTGTGGCGTGGCTTTAACAACCATGGCAATTGGCTCGAATTTGAAGATAAACCCAAAAATACTGTTTTTAATAATATGTTTCCTTATTTGGACTTTCCCCAACTCACACTTTAAAATGTATTATTATGTACTGAAAAACTGACTTGAATATTTTTTTGTTATTCAGATACTGTAGTGTCAGAACGCGGCCGCTTAGTTCCCAGCGACAATGATGAATATGTCCTGGAAATTGAAGGCCAATACCAGTACGTTGGCGATGACAATAAGATCTACGTGACCAAGTATAGGGGAGGCACCAACGGCTTCCATGTCGAAGCTCCACACCTACCTCATCATGTACCAGTACCTGTCGTTGCCTAATAAACAAATTTAATATGATATTTTGTGTATATATCGAATACCTATCTAATCTATCGATTTCCAATTCACTATATCGCTATTCTGTAAAAAACGATAATAATAAAATTAGGCTATCAGTAAATTCCGGATCCACAGCATAAAAGCAGATTCCCATTATCTTTCAAAAGAACACTATTTTCAATATTTTCGGCATGGTATGTAACTGGCTATGCCAACGGTACTTGGCGGATTTCTGAAAGGATCTAAGGAGGGTGGCGAGAGGCCTCGAGGATGCGCCGGGGGAAGGCAGGGAGCCGCGCGGTGCGGGGACGCGGGCTGCGCTGTGACGTCACGTCCTATCTCGGCGGCCATCTTGGATTATCTCGTCGCACCTGGGGGGCGCGGGGGGGGTTTCAGTATCGACCCGTTTGCCGTCCCTGCACATTTTTCAGGTTAAACTTGATAATGTCTACTTGATGTTTGTTTTTGATCTCCGCTTTGATCGTTACGTAAGTTTATTTTTTGGCAATAAAAATATGGAGAGTTTTATCGCTTCGGACTAGGTCTAGGTGTTAGCAACACTCTTACTATTAATGTAGATGATTGATTTGTCGGTGACTATAAACACACATACACTTAAAAGGGCTAAATAACAGGGCAAATTTAGCTTAGTTAACGATTTAGAATCAATCTTGAGAGTGGTAGCAAACCAAGCAGGACAATATGTTCTACCACTGCACCTATGGTCCTCACGGTGGTAAACTTCTCGTATTGGAACCCAGATCTTTTAGACTGGTGTCTGATTATGTCTGGTATGATTATTGATTGAGCCAGAACCATTTTAAAAGAGGTTGTACATTTATAAGATGTTACAACTTTAGCCAATGGATAACCTTGAAAATCTATAGCTCTATCTACAACGAATTCTTGGCAGTTTCGACAGTATTCTATTGTTTTTATATGTAATATTTGCCCGCGTAATATATAGCTAACGGGTCAAATTAAGTACCAACTGCTGTCAGTAAAAAGTTCAATTAAGAATAAATTGCTATAAATCCTTTAATTAATAACCCCGCAATATCTTATCTAATTCAAATATCTCCGTCAACCATAACATTTCAATTAACCGTTTGCTCAACTTGGTACGCCACAACTTATATTAGGTATATTAAAATTCAGCCCGCACACACGCACACCGTTATCTGTCTGTGGCAGTTTGGACACGCTGATAGGATCTGTGGAACCCCCCTTTGACCTCTCGCCCCCCACATTTCGCGCTCTAGGGCGGCTTTGTACCGACTTCAAACGATGATCCACCCTCGCTTGCCTGTATTTACAAAGACCTAACGCGCAATTTTATTTTTACTTATCAGAGGCTTTGAGTTCATGTTTTACTGTCTTGTCGTTTGCAGTTTATTTTTAGAAGGTGTCTGTAACCGTGAAAGGCGTGGAATTATTCTAATGTAATTATTGTTGAATCTGTCGATTTCAGAGAACTCTGGTTTCCTTATCGTTATCCGAATAAGGGTTAAATTAGCAGTGTTGATAAGCTTTCTGTGTTTTTTAATTTATGTACAACATGTAACACTTAACCTTTGTTTACTCTGCCGTAAAAATTAACTACCATTAGTGATATGTTGTAGGTATAAGACCTATTAGTTATATCTAGAGGAAATTACAGGCACATGAGTCTTAACAACTTCACGTCTCAGGGTCGTCAACGCATTAGCGATGCCTGGTGTTTAAAAAACCTATTATAAATGTGAAATTGAGTTTCGACGTCGTTCCTTATGGAAACAAAACAAATCATCAACAATTTTTTTTGTAGGGCATGACTAAGGCTACATTATATACTGGGAACGCGGTTAAACCTACAAATCTTAGTATTTCCTCCTACCATGATGCTTTCATAAATGTTCAAGCGAGTTAAGCTTGTCCTTCCTACGGGTCGACTTCATATTTTCACTGGGGTAGTTGATATAGTGGAGATGGACATAGGATCTAGGGACTGAGGATAATACCGCTGGATGGAATCTAGATAAATATGCCATATATTTATGGAATACATTATTTGCTCACTAAGTATTAAAATAAACAACTATTAGGTACTCAGGATGGCATTTCCTATTGAACTTTTATAACAAGCAATGTTTACGATTCAGAGCCATATCATAATACTTTGTATTATATAATAATTGTAAGTGCTGGTAGGTCATTAAGAGGCGATCAACATATTAATTGCGGACCACCAGGGTATAACGGTAAGGGTTGACACTTAACAGAAACAATACACTTCATGGCATTAAGAGCGCGTGCTAGCCGCAGCTGCGTATGCGCACCTCACTGTATCAAACACTCGTCTAGAGGGCGCTGTTGTTTTGTCCGGAAGTTTTGTTCGAGAGGTGTTGAGAGGGTAAACTGACGGCACGTGCTGACGCCTGGTGGTCTGACCACCGCTGTGGTGATTTCTGGGGGTCCAATAGACTATGTATTTGTAGATACAAGCTACCGTCCCGCGGCTTTGTCCGGGTAAGGATGTAAGAGTTATTCGAGGCTAAAACTTTCGTCCTATAAAAAAAAGTTCTCGCGGCTTCACCCACGTTCCTAAGGGTTCTAAAGTATTTTAGATATACTGTGTACTCAGGAACAGTGTAGCTTTCTATCAATGAAATAATTCTTTTGTTGATTTCAATCGAATGATTTGTTTCAAAGATTAACACCTAAATTCACTTACTTCTTTATAATATTAGTACCTATATATAGACCAGTTAGATACTTCGTGCAAAAGATCGTACATCAATGGCTCGATTAGATTTGTAACACAATTATAGAATTAAATCTCATAACAGAGATTCGGCAATAAATAAAAATCTTCAACCAGACTAGTATAATATTGGGGTCAATGCATCTTTTGTCTAAAACATAACGATAGAGCTGCGAACATTTACTGCGTTTCGGGCGTAACAGTAAAGATAACGAAATGGACTTTAAAATCTTATTGGAGAGGAAAGTGTTTTCTGAGGCGTCGTATTAATTGCAGACTAGTCCTAATCTCTATTTATAGTTATTATACATGCCTTTATAATAATGCAATTCAGTTTTATGATGAGCAATGTATGCGTTGAAATCTATCGTAAAAATATGTTTATGTGTTTCTTATGAGACTTTACATTTTTCTATCCGAGGGAATACTTATTGAATAAGTTTATTTTATTTCTAACTAACTGTGCCCCCGGCTTCACCCGCGTTTATGGTTATTGTGTCGTAAAAAAAAAAAAAATTGTGTCGTATCATGATGTTATATAACCCTATAGCTTTCCTCGTTAACTATAACTAATGTTTAATTCGAACCAGTAGTTTCTGAGATTAGGGCGTTCAACCAAACAAACTTTTCAGCTTTATATATTAGTATACTTAACAAGAACAGGTATAATTATTACTAGCTCTCCCCCGCGGTTTCACCCGCGTTCCCGAGGAATGTTACATTTTCCCGGCACAAAAAGCATCCCATTTTACTTCTAATACCTCCAAGAATATTCTTTACACTTTAAACTTTGTACACATATGTGTACAAAGTTTCATGATGATCGGTTTAGTAGATTTCGCGTGAAAGCGTAACAAAGTAACTTACATTCACATTTATAATATTAGTAGGGGTAAGCCATACAAAGAGGCAACGTAGTCAGCCTTCTGGGCACTTTACCTATAGACAGCTCTAACAATTTAAATTCAGTTTTTTATTCAGGTTTCATTTAAGGTTATTGCTTTATTTATTAGTTAATTTTAAGTAGTTTATTATTATATATTAATATTTAATTGATCGTTTCTTTATATTAAACACTATTTAATTTACCTCACTTATTACGTTCCGGTCGTAATTTAGAGAATAATCCCAAACCTTGACCCAAGGATGTAAGGCTATTAATAGATTAAGAAATTGTCAACTGGCGAAATAAATGGCTTAATATCATATGTTAAAGTAAACATTTGTGATGCAATATCCTTTTAATGGTTCTTTGGTAAGTCAAATGACGGGATGTGACTCCAATTAGAATGTATATTTTAAACCAGTTGGAATAAATTTAGTATAAAATTCTGATTTTGTAGTTTAATAATCGAAGTATTTTATAAATGATAGTTGTATGTATATTCCTTATAATATTGATTATGGTATTGAGCAGAAGGGACACACCAGCTGCCGGCGAATCGCGGGGGTCCTGTCATAGAATAGTCAAGTGTATTTTAAACAGAAGCGATACTCGTAATAAGAGAAGTGAGCGATTCTTATTAGAACCTACATACTTATTATTGCTTACACCTGAGATTAAACTTTATATTATCTTCCAAATATATACAATAAAATGTACTAAAGTAGACAATATTTTTGCGTTGAAATATCCTAAGACCATGGAACATTTTAATTTTATTCATTTTATAATCTCTTTCAATGTATGGGATTAGCTAGAGTTTTAATATTATGAAGAGAAAAGGTGTGTATTTCATTAGAAAGCTATTTGAAATTTATTGAATCGCCTTCATGTAAAAAATGTGTCGTGCTATAAGACGTAAATAAAAAAAAATTTTGCTCGGTTTTAAAAAACCAATTCATATCCTATATTTAGGTTAGTACAGAATTTAGTGCCACGAACTATAAACTTAAATAGAGAAACAAAATTTGTTCAGTTTTAAAAAAGCCATTCATATCCCCACATTTTATGTCACCAAAAAATTTTGCACTGCGTTATTTGTCTTAATTATTTTTCCGTTTCAATCTTTACCTACTACCCCGTCTGTTACTTATGAAATCTGTTTACTGAGTCAAGTATACCGGTGGCAAAGCACGGACCGTCCATTTGTTAAGCACCACGTGATATTATTATATTATATATTGACCTCCGCGGCTTCCGACGGGCACCGTGGCCAGCTTTTGATTTCAACTAGTTTAATACATATTTCCACGAATACGTGTATCGTTTGGTTCGTATCACATCATTTAGTAATGAGAATATCTCAAAAATCGTACTTTGAAGAGAGTAAGATAATAACCTAGTTAACCTTAAACCAAATTGACAGGTACACAAAGTTCAATGATATATAAATCAAATAACAGGTACATAGTTGTCATAGAAGGTATGGGCTATTGATGTCTATAGAACAGTTGCTGTGTGCAACTAGTTTAGGCATCAATGGTCAAAATGTGCTACTATCTTATGTATACTGAATAAGAGCAAACATGTATAATTTTACTACTATTTTGAGTCAAATAAACAATTATTATTATTATATTATTAATTGCTGAGTTTATTGCTGGCTCTCCTCAGTAAAAGCAACCTTCCGAACCGGCGTTAGAGTCTGGACCTTCATAAGTGCCTGTAAATAAAAAATAAAAATACAGACGAATTGATAACCTCCTCCTTTTTTGAAGTCGGTTAAAAATATATTTAATTTCATATCCTAGCTAAACCCCTTTTGTTTTTAGAAGCTATAGACTATTGAGGTAATTCATGTATTTTGACGGACACGGTTTGGAGATACTGACTGCCATGCTACAGGTCGCGGGTTCGATTCCCATCCAGGAGAAACATTTGTGTACATAAATATGTCTGTTTTTTCTGTGTCTGGGTGTAAATATCCATAATATATAAGTCTATAAAAAATTATAATAGTATATGTAGTATATAAATTAGTTATCTGTATAGTACATAGTACAAGCTCTGCTTAGTTTGGGATCAGATGGCCGTGTGTAAAGAATGTCCCAGGATATTTGATTAATTTGTATTGAAGTAAAATAAAAACTTACAATATATGTAGGTATTAGTAGACATAGTTAGAGTCTGACTATAAGGTGTCTGTGAAGGCCTATTTTATTTCATGTCATTCCATCTATACTAATATTATAAAGAGGAAAGATTTGTATGTAAGTATGTTTGCTACTCTTTCACGTAAAAACTACTAAACGCATATGGATGAAACTTGGTACATAGATAGAGCATATTCTGGAATAACATATAGGGTACTTTTCATCCCGAGAAAATGTGATATCCCTCGGGAACGCGGGTAAAACCGCGGGGACAGCTATATTTTATAAGAATCTTCAAAACCACTCTATGTACTCGCAGTGCCGTTTATCACTTAAACTTTAACAGATAATTAAATTATAATAAACATTGACTACATGTGGGGGCAAAAAGTAACATTGTGGTCACGTAGGTACCTGCTCATGCAACAAGATCTCCTCTATAGAAAAATATGAACATCGACACAATAAAAATGATATTATAAAGGCGTGAATACGTTTGAAGGAGGTAAAGGCTTCGTATTTCAAAACAACGAATATGATATCTCAATTTTTCGCGGGTTTTATGCACGATGACGATGTGTGGGAATAATTTTTTAAGCATTTATTATGTGGTTAATGTATTGCGAGTGCATGTTTGAAGGATGAAATTACAGGACAGATGATACTTAATTTATTTGTATCTATATTGATAAATTCTTACCGTAGAATAAAATATAGTGCCTGCAGATTATTATGTCATAGATAATATGCGTTTTTTTTTAAAGGAATGATCTCAGCCTCACTTATTTGCTTATCGATGAATCTGTAACTGGCCTTTGACTTTTTAACATAAAAACAATCAATTTTGTAAATTTTAGCCTAAGCTCTGTTGTCCATGTGTTTTTTGTGCATTAAATTTTTAATACAATGATTGAAGGATATCACACTAACATCGAGCACACGCGTCGAAAAAATAAATCAAACATTCTCTTTACGACGCCCACCATTAATAAAACTCTTTAAAATATATTTAATAATGTCCACAAAGGTAGGGAGCACAATGCTCGAACCATAAAGGGGCAGCATTTATTATGGCGACAATATATCGAATACAAAAAGATATTGTGACAAAGACGCGTACTTTTTAATAATATTGTCATTTCTCAGCAGCAGTGGACTCTTTCAAAAAGCCATAACGCAATAATTTATCTCTTTATAAGAGTTTTTTATCTGTGGGAGAGTAGGTGTGCGGGGCCAGGTGAGCTCGGGTTAACTTTGTAAAGCCTTCTGTGGAGCCTCTTATATCTAGTCGAATGGATTGATTCAATTTTATTTTTATTTAAATTCACATTTTAGGGCAAGGAGGCTGCTAATGTATAAGTCGATTGCGTACGTCACTCGATGGAAATATATCGGTGTGAAACAAGATTTGCGTTATTGCGCAAAAAAATTAACGACAGTCTTTATAGCTATCGTCGAGACGGGGTTGACATTGGAGCCACAATAAAATCGATGAAATATTTAAGGGGCAGTCGCAATAACTCATAGCGGGCGAGTTAAGGGCCAGCGCCTATTGTGACAATGTTTGCACAGGTAGGCGCACAGTGGGTTGTCACTAGTCGTTATACAAATCACAGATTCATGAGCTCTCGATAGACCTACATGAAATTTTGATTGTTTTATTATTATGCTAATGAATTTGAAGCTCGCTTTGTTGTCGGAAGGTTTTATTGCAAAGAGAAAGCTGAATTTTATTTTAAGACTTTTTATTTGCCGCACTTACAGCTATAATTAAGAAAAAAAGAAGGAAGAGATGGACATAGTAGTTGTTAAATTTTTAATAACATCGAAGTTTTAGTTGGTGTCAGAGATAAAAGCTAGACGTATATTTTCCGACGTCTAAACTTGCGATTTCAGCCAAGGGTGCTCCGTCCGCGTCGTTACGATTCAGTTTATGGATTCAATAAATGTGAAATTATGAGTATTATTAGATCTGAGATTTTATCATTTTAGTCAGAAATCCCAGAAAAACAGACATTAATTATATATTTGGGTGAGTTTAGAATAACTTTCTATTGTAATCTCCGGATGATTCCCTAACACTATTTCTATCCATAGCAATTATTTATTTAGCTCTGAATAAAACCCAAGCTTGATTTATACGCCTTGATATTATGTATTATAGTATGGATTTAATACATATGTAATTGTAGAGGGTACATTTCATACTCAGTCTTATTAGAATTTCGAATAAATGGTAAAATGTCAAATTGAAACTAATTTATTCGATCACTCTTGTACCTACACGGTACTGCAGGACAAACAAAAGAAATAGATCGTTGACCTTTCTCCCATGGGAGCAGGTATGTCACGTACGTACACAGGTAAGGCTTGAGCACTCCGGGACTAGTTTCACTAAATCCCGGGTTCCGGGAAGCTGCATGAAGTCGTCACGTGGGGCGCCCCGCGGGGTCGGTAGCGCGCGGGCGGTCCTGACACCCGCCCCCCTTTAATTAATTTTAATGCGTACCTGCATTGGTGGTTTCTGTTCCCGGGAATCTGTGTAAGATATTTGACAACTATTATACATTTGATGTTTTGGTGCTTTCGTCAATATGGAGGTTTTAGTAAGAGTTATGTTGCTTGTATCTTTAAATGAATTGATACTACAAACACGAAATATTTTAGAAGTGAGTAAAGAAACAAACGAATAGATTGAGCAGAGATGGATTGCGTACTTTTTTAACCAGAATTCTCTCGTATAAAAGCATATTTACATGAAAATAGTATCACAAATAATTTATGTCTTGAGTCAAATGAAATTATAGATATAAAAATCTGTCGGTTAATTAGTATGGATTTGATAACTACCCACGTTAATTTCCAATTAAATATCATTATTTACCTAATTAGAAGGTACGGTGCAACATTCAGTATCAACCTCTTCGTGTACATTAACGTCTCCATTGGAATTATTAATAACCGTATTTTATAGCCACGTGATCCTTGTGAATAAGGCAATTGAGATAAACATCGACTTCCGAACGCATCTCGGCTTCTTTCATTATTTATATCAAATTAGACTAATTATATTTTTTTCCAGAAGGCCGGTAGCTGTTAATTAAGTAGGTATATTATTGGGTAATCATTAATTTGTTTGTATAATATTTGTGTGCCGTTTTGGCAAGGTTAGTTCGAGTGCCAATGTCTACACCGGATGTGAGGACGTGGTCAGCCTCTTCATCATCACCTAGTTACAAATATCTGCATATTAATGCATTATAAATGTTATTTTGTTTCCTATTGCGACACCATTCTGGCGTCGTAATTCCACCTGTTTATTTTGATATTTGTATTATTGCAAACTCATTTCATATACTTATATTTTTAAGTAAGTAACATCCGAACTAGTGTCGTTGATGGGAAACTAAACTCTAATGACAATGGTTTAATAATTTAATTTCAATAACTGGGGCCTTGACATAAGCTGATAATGCCGTCCAATTCAGTTTAAACAGAATTGTTTTTGCACGGAAAGGCGGGAGAATATGAAGAAAGAGTGACGTTTGACAGAAAAGCATATTAGTTTCGGTCGCGTAAAATCATAATAAAAGGTACACAAAAGTATTACAACCCCTAAATCAAATCTATTTTTCACCGAAACTATTTGTGCTTATTAGTGGGTGTGCAGACTCGTGGCAAGTAATTTGCGTACACCCCCGACCCCATCGTTTATTAACCGCATAGTTCACTAGCCGAAACAAATCACTGATGAGCCATTCCTAATCATAGACCCCTAAACATTGTTAGGTAATTTGCGTTTTATTGCCACTGACTCTATGCTTAGAATTATATTAGAGATGCGTTTATCTTATTATCGAATAAATTGTGGAATAGAAGAAATATCTTGACATCTCCTAACACAAGCAAATCTTTGCTTAAAAGGAGATCCCAAAAAAAAACAAATCTATTCTAAGCTAAGTTTTTGAAATAAATTTATTTATTTATCTTTTTTTTGCACATCGTAAATCTTTTTACTATTCACTACATAGTATAAAACAAAGTAGCTTTCTCTGTCCCTATATCCCTATGTATGCTTAAATCTTTAAAACTACGCAACGGATTTTGATGCGGTTTTTTTTGAATATATAGAGTGATTGAAGAGGAAGGTTTTTATGTATAATACATGTGACATCCCACGGGAACGCGGGTAAAACCGCGGGGGACAGCTAGTATTATAAATGGGAAAGTTTGTGACGATGGATGTTTGTTATTCTTTCACGCAAAAACTAATCAATGGATTTGGATAAAATTTGGCACATAGATAGAGCAAGCCCTGGAATAATATACCTACAGGTTATTTATTATCTCGCGAAATGTAACATTATCACACCAACGGGTCAAAATAGGGGGACAGATAGAAATATTTTAAATGGGAAAGTGAGATTGTTTGTTAGTTACGCATTCACCACTAAACAATTGAACCGATCTTGCTGAAATTTGATACGCACGTAGCCTATGAGTATGGATATACGAAAACTATATCAATTTAACCCGAGTGAAACCGCGGTGTTGATATTAGTTTTATCGTGTATGGAAGATTCTATATCCATATATTCTAATAAAATAATAATGAAACGGAAAATTTGTCATATAATTTTTTTTTTATTATAAGTATTTTACTATCTTGTATCAGCTCAAATTGATAACATCTCAAAAGATTTACTGCAGAATAATCATTGGAAACACGAGCAATGGTAGCATTTCTCACAATTAAACAACACATAAAATTGAAATTGCAATTACGACATCACGCCCGAACGATTAGTAAGTGCTGTGATCTTTGTCAACGAATTAAACTTTGACCGAATTATGGTAACGCGGCGGTCGTAGGGAGGCGTTCACATCGTTAAATTATCTAATATTGCTATAAATATGTCGGTGTTTTGTGTTATATCGGTGTGTTTGGCAACAAGGCAGGCCGTGTCGAATTCTTTTAGAAGTAATAGCGTGTGCAATTGTAGGGTTGTTGTGGAGCCCGTCTGCCTGTGTGGCGCTACCCATCATACTTTTTTTGTTTAAATTATTGCATTGTCAGTTTTGTTGTTATAGTTGATTTATTGCTTTGTTTATTTTAAGTGTTTTTGATAGGCTGGAGTTATTTTGTCTGTGAATTGAGTTTTGTGTAGCTAACTAAATTTTTTTCTTAAATATATTTTTGGAAATATTAAACATTCCTATTTTGTTATCAAGAATTGTATTCGTCATTAATTATTTAGTTAACTTAACAAAAATATCTCCCCGATTCTTTTGTGCAAATACCTAATTGAACTTAACTTTAATCTACGCCCTTCTCTCTCTTTTCCTAAAGTTGAAAAGAGTGAGGGATATATATAGTTCGGACTGTTTGATCATAGCCATTTATTTTAACGATATTTTAATTAATTACCTTAAAACAAACCAAACGTAATTTAAGAACTTCTTTCTCTTTTCAATCTTTTAAAATGGAAAGAGATCCTTCTTCTTTTCATTAAGCTTAGCGATGCACAATAGATTTGGCACCATTCCAATTTAAAGTTTGCGATTTTTTTTTTATAAACATATTTTCATTCTGTGTTCATACGGAGTACCATACTTGCATAAGAGACTTTTAAGTATGTTTGCAGTTATTTTCTATGTATCAGCAAAATGACCACGGTAAAGGAATGAAAACGAGCAAAATCTTGGTATGAGTCACAATTCTAACGTTAACATCATATCTTTAAAATATTAGTATCTTTATTGCAGTCAATAAGCGAGCCTTTAGTATGTAAATATAAGATTCTAAGAATACTTGTACTATAGATATAACATCATATGTTCTAAATAATAAATGAAATAAATAAAAAAAAACGTAAATATCTAAATGATATTGCTGATTGACTTGAAACGTAATTCGCGTAGAGTGAGTTGTATGAAGGTCATATAAAATAGCGGTAAATATACTCGAAACTCGAAAGATATAGTTGTCTATTTCACTTTAAAAAAATTGGGAAAAACAAACACAATTCAAGTGAATTCATTGTGGTCAAGTGTTTATCTGCCAGAGAGGCACTGGAGGCTGTTTGTAGTTTCTGCAAACACAAAGAATCGACAAATATCACTGGCTATACAAATATTGAAGTACAATAATCTTTTGAAAACCAAAATAAATCAATATTGTCATTATTGCCCACTGTGTTGCTAACTACCGCTTGGTGTTGCTACTGTCATACAAATTGACAAAAGATAGTAATAAATTCTATTACAATGGTATGTCACCGCATTTGTTATGCAATTAATGGAAAATTGAACAATTGTCAAATATAAAATAGGTGTGATTTTGGATAATAACAATCATTATTGGCACAGGCATGGTAATAGTACCTACGTATAATCATTGTTTATAGCTTATACATTCTAGTTTCGAATACTTATTTAGGCAGATATTATTTTAATAATGCCATGCTAAAATACATGGTACCTACCTATTTTCTGTAAATAATAATCTCTAATATCACTTGACTAGGCATTTTCAATATAGTTACCGAAAGTAAAATTCTTGATATCGAAATTGCAAAAAAGTCCAGCGTCACGAATATTTTGGCCGCTTTTAGATATCTATTAAGGGATCATTAGCTCCACTCTGCCCATATACCTGCCCATACATTATCTTGTCAAAATATTTCGTTGAAACCGAGTTTAGGTGTATTTTTTGTCTAGAATATTTTCGTGAATTTGCTCGATTGTTGGCGCACAATGGTCGCAGTGACATCTCAATATTGGTCACAAAGGGAATCATTTGTCATTGTCCATTAAAATATATTGTTGGCTAACATTATAAAATATTAACTGATGTATTGTTATTAGAATGTATGTAGGATTAAAAATGATTATTTAATTTATTTATTGTGTATTATACACGGTGTTACATAACTATCCGTAAAGCCGAAAGGAGGTTAAATGGGGCCTTATAACGATTCCATTCACAATATTTAAGAACCGTAGTAACGCTGTATAACATACCCCAAAAATAAAAAAAACTGACTTTTTAGTATGAAAAATAGAAAAACTATTAAAGTAGACAATTATTAGATAAAATACGTACGTAGGTAGGTACGTAGGTCTTTCTGTTAAATAATCTGGTTCTCTGAAATACTAGGGTTGTTGACTTTGATAATGAATTATATTTTTACGGGGTATTTTGTAACACTTGTAGTATAATATAGATATTACAGAGTGGTACGAAGTCAGCATGCAAACCGTCACACACGCACATTACATTAGATTCGTTATAGAGAACAATTAACATAATGTAATATCATTATTTTCTAGTTTCTCAAACACTGCCATACATCTTAATAAATATTTTAAATGCGCAATGAGTTTATTTATTATGCTTTCACGGCTAAATGACTGCCCCGATTTTGTTGAAATTTTCTACACGGCTTTGGACATAGGCTACTTTTTAGATCGGTAACGCGTGTGAAACCACGGGAGACAGCTAGTTTAATTCTTTTTTTGAGCTATCGCTATTTCTTTTTATTATTTTTGTTGTCTAGAGTTTTTATAAATTTTTCGTTTAAGCTACAAACATTATTTACTGGTAAGTTAAGCACGTGGTTCAAGGGCTTTGCTGAAAACCAGCGCTGAGTACTTGTTCTTCCCGGAAATTACTCAGCACATGCTGATGCTAAGTCCTTTCCTTACAGTAACTACCGTTATATCTGTGTCTAAAATAATTGTATTGTATTTTCATGTATCGATAAGCTGTAAGGAATAAATGTTTTTTCTTTCTTTCTTAATTATAATTATATATTATCTCTTCATTCAGTATACAATTCAATTTAGTACACTGCTAACTACCCTTTACATTTTCCTATGTAATTCTTTCCATCCAATGGTTGTCTGGAAGAAATTGCTTTTAGCGATAAGACCTCCAATTGTACCTTTATTTAAGAATCAACTTCTGTACCATACTTCTTTCAGTGTACAATAAAGCATATTTACTTACTATCACTAAAATCCAATTATCGTTTCTTACACGGGCCAATTGGCTTGGTGGTTAGCAACCCTGACTGCCGAGTCGCAGGTTGCGGGATCGAATCTCACCCAGTACAAACATTTGTGTGCATGAACATGTCTGTTTGTTCTGTGTCTGGGTGTAAATATCTATATAAGTATGTATTTAGTAGTATATCAGTTATCTGGTTTCCAGTATGTATTTAGTAGTATATATGTGGCATATCAGTTACCTGGTTTCCATAGTACAAGCTCTGCTTAGTTTGGGATCAGATGGCCGTGTGTAAAGAATGTCTCAAGATATTTTTTTATTATTATTAGTGGATGACCTTAATAAAAATTAACTCAAATTAACTTAAATAATCAAACCAAGGTCCAGGCTTTCGTTTTTTGTCGACCAAGCTTTACCTCAATAAACTGAGTAGTAAGTACTAATAAACATAAAAATTTGGTACCTAGTAAACACCTTATTGCTAGGTCACGTAAAGTAAGCTAACATATTCCAATAAAATAGGCACTGTAGCAGTCTGCATACCTAATTTCAGTTAGTAGGTGACTAAACTATTGGTTTAATTTTGGGAGATATATAATACTATATTTGACGAGCCAGTAGGCTCGATGGTTAGAGACCTGCCAAGACGCAGGTCATAGGTTCGATTCCCACCCAGGACAAACATTTGTGTGCATGTCATTTATTTCGTGACTGGGTGTAAATAAGTATGTATTTAAAAAGTAGTATATGTTGTATTTTAGTTGCCTGGTAGCCGTAGTACCTACAATCAGTATTTTGCTTAAATTGGGATCATATATTATTATAGTTAGAAGACACGTGCATAAGGTGCTTGTTGTTATAAGATATGCCGTTTGATGGGAAAGGAAGCTTTGCAATCTATATTTTCATTTTCAAAACGAATATTATATAACGGTAAAGTTTGTTTGTTTGTAAGTTTAGATGTTGAATAGAATAATTATTTCACTGCTAGAACTCTACCTATACTATTTTCGAGTATGTTATACGTTAGAATTGGGAACGTGAGTAAAACCGCAGGACGGAAGTTAGTTTGCAATAAAATCTTTCGGTTCTTATCATCATTATAAACGGGTACCGATATCTTATCTTAGTTGCCAAGTAGCGATTGTTACATTATAGCTATATAGAGTGTTACAAAACTACCCGTAAAGCCGAAATGAGGTAAAATAGGGCCTTATAACGAATCCATTCACAATATTTAAGAACCGTAGTAACGCTGTATAATATACCCCAAAAAAATAAAAGAACTGATTTTTATGAATTCAATAGAAAATTAAAACTATTAAGTAGACAATTATTAGGTAAAATAGGTAGGCCTTTCTGTTAAATAATCTGGTTCCCTGACATGACAGCTTACTAGGGTTGTAGGCTTTGATAATTAATTATATTTTTACAGGGTATTTTGTAACACGTTGTATAGACTATAAGTTATAGTATGTTACTTCTATTCGTTTACAAATTCTTACAACCAATTCAAGAAAAATACAGGCATAAAAATGTAGGAAGTTCATACGAATGTAGCATAAAATAAAAATCGCATTGTAATCCGGTATTGGCTATAGATAAGGAGGGCTTGTGACAAGGCAAGAATTATGTGCTCCAGAGGGCAATTTTTCTTTCCCGGGATTTATTCCCGTAATTTATAGAGGATCCGCCTGTATCTGGGCTAACCCGACGCTGGGTCTAGCGAGGCCCGCAATTAAGACCAACCTCCCCTAATTAAGATTCTTATATACGAGTATATCTGTGGTTTTCAAATTCATCAAATTTTTACTATCCTGTTAGTTATGAGATACATTTGTTATGGCAGTAAGTTGATTGATTTTGGTGTTATTTTGTAATATTAGGCTGACAAGGATGATACTAGAATTCATAGGGGGTCATACATTATCTAAGTCCCATCAGGCGGAGTAAACCAGCAAGAGTAAAATCCATAAGTTACTCATTTATCCGGCTAAGATACTTCATAAATTATCAGTTTCTTACACTAGCATTTGTCGATAAAATTTTCATCACCATTGTAAGAATTTAAACGTGCTGAAATAAATTAATTCAGTAGGTACAGAAGAAGGCACGAAATTCATGGAAAACAAAAGTATTATCATTTGTACATTGGTAATAATCGTAAATGTGAAACACAATGACAGTTTTGACGATTTCCCTAATCTCGACATCAATCGACCGTTCGGCGTGCGGTAATTTGACACGCAAAATTTTTGTCGAACGTGCTTCGCAATGAATTGTCGGTGACAAAAGTGTCTGTCGGGGCGAAGCGTCGAGAGTCAGCTTAATACCAGCCCCCACCCCTCAGCCGCAGTCGTAAATTTAGGGTTTCATAAAACCAGATCCGAGATAAGACACAGTGTGGAGTGAGCGCGCCCGGATCAAATGCGAGCCTCCGATCCCGCACCGCGGCCCTACACAATAAAAATATCGCACGCGCATCTGCGGACAGCGTTTTACATCACCATGAAATTTGTCGTGTTTACATAAAATACATGTTTACGATAGCGATCGAGGATTCGCCAGAAATCGGTGAAAAATATGTCATTTCTCGGGCGTACGCAGCGGTCGCGACACGAAACCACGAAAGATTAGACAGAAAAAATACAAAGTAAGCTGTCAAAGGAGCAACAAAAGCGCATTATGATTTTAACAGTTTTTGAATCGCTCTACTATTATGAGGCGTGTATTATGCTTTTCACTCAGTGTAAGGGTATTTGGGCGCCTTTGTGGCTCGATATTGACAAATAAGTAAGTTTTACTTTAAAAGCAAAAGTAATGGAGGATTAGGATGGTGCTGTGTTTTTTTCTCTTTATTCTTTCGGAATGGATGGCGCCACTGGTCCGATATTGCATTATTCCAACAGTCGGCTCAGTTGTTATGCAGTGTTTATAGCAATATTGCAAATAGATCAAGTGGAAACTTCAACGCCATTCATTGCGATGGAAAGCGGAGTTTGCGCAACTTTACACACGAATAAACAATGTCGTTACAAAGAGAAAGAATAGGCTTAATTCAAGGGACTCTCGAATACTTAGTATAGTACGCTTTGTTAGATTATATCCAAAACTGCACACCTGATTTAAGTGTTCGTGTTTTTTGCTTGTACATAGATACCTACATTAAGTGATTCGCCACAGCCAACAAACGTCTTATATAATTTATATGAAGGCATCGTGTTCTACGTAGAAACGGGTTGTAGGCATAACTACGTGTCGGGGACATATATTTAAAGCTTCAGTAGATAGGGGTGCAATAATTTTGACAATGACTAGCAGCCTTACCCGGGCGAGGCGTAGGCGCGGGGGACGCGGGGCGCGAGGGGCAATCTGCGCACTAAATCACGCTACGAATAAAATTTATGGCGCCGAGATAAAAACTCGCAGCTTTTCTCTTTTACGTTCCTTCCCCCTCCGCCGCCCCTTCCCTCCGCGCGCCCTCATCACCCCGCGCGGAAAATCCATAGGGATTTTTCCAAGTGTTCGGCGACGGCGTGTGTGGGGTCGAAACGATTTTGTTTTATGCTTATTGCCGGTTGCGATGTTTTGTTTGCTAAGTTGCACAGATAAGGGATAGGTACGGAGATCGTCTGCTCAGCAGGACAACAACGCGACGTAAATTCGGTCCGCACTTTTATGTGTATATAGTTTCGGGGCCGATAGCGCCACTGCAGCTTTATATCGTGTTGACTTGTCACAGGTCACAGCTTTGTGTCGACTGTAAGGAATAATAAAGAGTTTAATTATTCACGCATTTCTAAACACTCCATCATGTTTGTACTAAATTCTTAAGCACGTGAGCGAAGTCATGGAATAACTTTATGGAATATTTATATTAGTCCGTCAGAACCTGACATTATAAGCCGAACGGTTATCGCACTTTCACTTAGCACCACTTTAAACCCTGCAAGGTGTTTTGCTTTGGTCAAATTTTATGTGTTTTCAAACCTAAGTATGTATGTGTGTCAGTAATAAGTAAATCGGTAATTACATGTAGCCCAGAAGTCTGAAGTCTTTGTACAAAATATTTCAATATACTCGTATGTCTTTATACATATTATTTCTGTAGTTTTTTTCTGAATGATTAAGTTTATAGATATGTTTCGGATGTTTAGGTATTAAGTATGCCGTGATCACCTATGAATAAGATGCGACGCAGTTTTTAGGTTGGTCTTATTCTTAAATGCGATCCTATTTTGAATAAATAAAATTGTGACGTAAATTCTTTGTTATTTTCAAGGTAAATACATTAAAACCCCTCAAATATTCACATCTCCAATATACAATAATTACTCCGGTCTACTAGATGAAGTTTCTTATTTAAACCATAACCTGAATAATAATTTCGAACGAGCCAACATAATCGTAATATATAATGATCATTAAACATCTTCTCTGTTCAAAATATTCTAAAACAGAAAGTTAATGAACCTTGACGTAAAACTGAACCTTATCAGATTAGTAATACCGACGAGATTTATAAACGAGGCGGATTAAAAACCCTTTTGACCCGTCTATTAAGTAAGTAAGCACCTTGAATGCATGTTGGCGGTAATTTTAAATGAAATGCGATCGTGTTGCTTATCTGTGACCGTTTGTGTGGCGTGATCAACGGTGTAACTTCTGTTGTCGGTCCGATATGGCCACCTTTATTGCTTAATTCAACAAAACACACCGATACTGGAGTGCTTGGCTCAGCAATAACACTCGAAGCCGACAACTGAGCTCGTCATTTTCATAAAAATCTTATTTTTATTGTGCTATTGAGTGGTGGGATTGCTGACTAGTCTTTTGTTTGCATTTAAGTTACTTGCGCTGTGGGGACATTAAAATGTAACTATAGGTACCTACTACGTTCTATGTTGTTTTATATGTGTATCGTAAAACTGGCTGATTTGAATTCTGAATTAAAAATATTGTGGTAGCCAAAGCCGGTTGAGTGTAAAATAAGAACACCTATTAATGATGCCGTTATTTGACAATTTTTATTTATATATTTGCACCATTACAGCTTATAAAAGTAATAATGCTATGGTACTAAATAAATTGTATAGTATTATATCTTGCAAAAGTTAAATGTCATTTTTCAATGAGTATTTTAGTAATTTGGTAATATTTTCAAGCTAAGGTACAGTGATTCCAGCAAGAGGAAAACCAATTAAGCATACCTACCAGAATATGTTTGAATATTTACATAGGATTTCTAGACTCATTAAAATTATATTACACAATTTTCATTATGGAGGAAAAAATTGTGGTACTATATAAACAATTTTTACTACCCACTTGAGTTACCTTTGGGATATAACATTTGATTGGGATAATTATAAATGGGACATGGTTTTTAAATCTTGGTATCGTTTATTGTAAAGAATTGTCAAATACTATGTAAGCTGGTGAAGCTGCAACTCCGTAAGGCAGCTGACACAAATTCTCAGTAACATTAGGCTTTGCATGTCAATCCGAGGCTTAAATTCGCGCCACAACAAAAAAACAAGACATCCAAGGACAAAACCCCGATTGTCTTACTTATCTATACTCAATCAGTGTTTACAATATTGTGGCGGCGTGCTTCACGTCAAAATAATGTCCCTATTAGAGTACAAAGCGAGATTTTCAAAGAATCACCAGCAAAAAAATGTCAAAATATCCACGTCGAGAGCAGAGATTACATGAGAGCAAGGCCATCTGTGGATATTGAGACCGTCTCACACGAGATAGCTTATCGGCCGATCTCGACTCAGATTCTGTGAAGAAAAAGTGAGAGAAAAGGCTCCTATTTATAGATGAAGAGCCATAGAGTACGAAGCGCTCACGCCACAATCGCATTAGGTCGGCGGCTGTCGAATACAACGATGATTTGAATTTCCATTGTTTATGGTGGCAGACATGTGTCAAAGTTCGATTGGAATTTAAATTCGGCTTCTTTGTTATTTTATTCTTTTTTGTCGAGTTGTAAACACGGCACGGTGATGTTCCAATTTGGTTACCAGACTTTGCCGATGGCTGGTTGTATCTATGACTTCTCGTATGATATTTTTGACGTCGGTATGCCGTATGAATAATTACGAATCATGTTTGAGATTCCGACTAGTCCAACTAGCCGACTACATAATATGTAAATATGAGCGTATATAATACCTACGTATTCAACGTCTGTAGGTAGGAACTACAAGCGCTGGATGCAGTCGACATCAAAGGTACCAAACATCTGCTAAATTACCAAACTCAAGGCAGTCAGAAGCAGGGGCAATGCACAAAGCGACTACCATTTTGTTCCGACACTTTTCAAAATTGGAACGTGACGGTTGCAAGCGCTCTCCGAGCAGAGACAATGACATGAAAAGGAAAAATGTAAACGGACCTATTTTAAATAGACGTATTGCGACCAGTAATATTTTATATCGCTGTTGTTGTTCAAGCGATATTGATCTTAATTATTTTCCAGTGTGCAACAGACTAAGAGTCATAATGGCATGTATTTAAATTGTGTCGTAAGTCATTCGAGAATTCAGAGCAGTTAATTTAAAAGTGCGTTCTTGAACCCTTTCAGAGGCATTGTATCTTTGTGCGCTTTGTACGAGAGATGGTTTATCTAAGTCGCGGGGTACATAAGTGCTGTTTTTTCATTCCGTAATGCTTTTACATTTCAAAGGGGTTAAATGTTATTCAGACTGGTTGCCCGCTTAGAAAATGTGTGGGTGTCGTGGGGACCGGGAAATAGGTCTTTATTAACTCTGTTTTTGGTATAAACAGCTATTCAGATTATGTTTTCTATTCACTATATTATGTAGTGCTATATACATATTTTATTGAGATTGTATGTAACTTCAAAATTGCAAGTCTAGCGATATAATTAATCGGTAAAATATTGAAGAAAAGTAATAAATAACCATTGTTATTATGATTAAGTAACTAGTAAATCCTTGATACAAGGATTACTGGAAGGGCATACTCATATAGGATAAAGGTATGTGAGTTTCTATCGGCCACTAGATTCAAATTATTAATGATTTGAATTACACACAGTTAAGTTGTCAAGAAAAACTGTTTTTAAAGTGTTTTAATTGTAAAATATATTGTACACGTATTAAATAAATATTTAAAAAAATAAAGATAGTGTGCAGTTATATTACCTACAGCTATAGGTATTTGCAACTAAAAAAAATATTTAGAATTATTCATTCAGTTTAGGCCGGCGCTGTGCACTTATGAAGGTTAAAGTTACTTAAGTTACCAACAATTCGGAAGGCAGCCTTCAACTGGGAAGAACCGGTTAGAAACTCAGCAAGGTAAAAAAAATAGCAATGAAAATTTCTGAGTATCATCGTGAGTTTGTGTCGCAGGTCTTTTAGGCTTTCAAAATTCAAAACCATTTATTCAGTTTAGGCCCTCGGAAGGCACTTATGAAGGTCAAATTTAAAGTTATTGAAGCTATAACCGGTTCGGAGGTCAGCCTTCAACTGAGAAGAACCGGCAAGAAACTCAGCAAGGTTATTGACTAAGTACCATCCCGCGGTTCCACCTGCGTTTTTAAGGTATATAATGTGTCCTGGGATTTTAATATAATATAGCCTATGTTACTTGGGAATACCTACTGTAGCTTTCTACTAGGGATTTTTTTATCGGATTTGTAGTTGCGGAGATTACCTCCTACATTCAAACATACAGAGTTTACGTATTAAAGTGGCATAATCATTATCAGCTGTAAAACTTTGTAAATCATCAAGTTAAAGTATTATTTAGGTAGGTATCATAATTGTTATTAGATTTACATCATTTTACCAAATTGATTCTTCGGTGTTGTTAGTAATAACCGACAATATATTTTAATAAAAATGATACCACTTAGATTATCAAAATGCTGGTGGTAGCTTCAGTAACTTTAAATTTGACCTTCAAAAGTGCCCTCCGCGGGCCTAAACTGAATAAAAGGTTCTGAATTTTGAAAAGCGTTGTAATAAATATATGTATATTCAAAGCCAAAACGCAGTAACATTCCAATAACATTTCAGAAACTACTTTCTTATTATAATGAGAAAATATTTGTATTTTTGTTTGTTAAAGTAACCTACTCGTAATGGTGTGATTTTGTCTCAACAACTACTTCACCGATATCCATTTTATGTCACTATAAGAATGTTATTTAATCCAGGAGTAACATAGGCTGTGTTATTTATTTATGTAATGCCTTTAAACGAGCAATTCTTGTATATACATATTTATATATATATATATAATTAGGATCTCGGAAACGGCTCCAACGATTTAATGAAATTTAGTATGCAGGGGGTTTCGGGGGCATTAAATCATCCTGATGATTCTTTTTCAGAAAATGTCTATTCTATAAATGTTTTATCCGTGTTTTTAAGCAATGAATACTGCTACAATGTCATTAGATGGTAAGGTTTTCAAGTTACATCTTTTGTGAAAAATACTGTTATTGGGAGCCCTTTATTATCGCTTCTAATTCGTATCTAAGTACATATATATACAGTGCTTTAAAAAAGAGGATACGGTATAAGTCACGTTGGTAAAGAAAACCCGAGCAATACTCGGCCATCCAGGTACTTTAATATTTTATGTACAGTAGTGTACAAAGGCGGTCTTAATGCCAAAGTCATTCTCTACCAGACGACCTTTGGGTGATGCAGAGATAATTAAAGGTAGATGCACTAAGAAGTAATGGGAGAGATTTATAGTTTGGAAGAAAAAACAGATATATAAATTATCCCAGGTTACATAAGATCCTTTGGTAATGCGAGTAAAACCGCGAGTTGGTACCTTGTTTTGAAGTATAAGTGAAGTTTGACAGAAGAACGAGAAATACCTAATTTAATATTCTAGGCCTTCCATGCACTGAACCCGACGGCCCAATATAACATTGGATTATAGATGACCTAGAAAATATTGTTCGTACCAGAGCGCTACGTCATTAGCCATTAACGCGCAACACTAGCTCCAGATAGTGTTGTACCCGACAGATTTATAGCGCGCGGGTATATAAAATAAATCACCCGCGGGAGTAGGAGGGGTGGAGGGAAACGGGGGCCTTAGCAATGTCTCCAGAGTTTCGTAGTTTTTGTTTTAACTAAACAAGATTAGCTTGGATGAAATGAGTTATACCTGCGTCTTGCGTGTTGATTCAAAAGAAGTTCTAAGAAGAAAGTCGCAATTCCAACTTTATTCTTCTAGCTAGGAGGATTCAGGTGCAGTATGGATTTATGGATAATTGCATTTTCAATAAATTTTCTGTTACCGGTCTTGTTTTATGAGTAGGTATTATTATTATAGTTAATAGAGTTATTGTATTTCACGCAGTTCGTTCAGACATTTACGTTACACATATGAAAGGTACGCTGGCTTTGTAGCAGCATGAGTACTACGCGCAATAAAACAATGTAGCTGCATATTATATACAAACAACAAAAAGTTTGCGTTTATTTGGAAACGACTAAAAAGTTTTGAATTTTATTTTGAAACCATTTGTTCTTTGTTTAAAAATATAAAGTAATATTAATTTATTTTGTAGCTTAGAGGTTATTAAAAAAAAACAAGTAAGATTTATTATTTTTCGGAATCATAAAATATCTTAAGTTTTTCAAGTGAACGCAAACTTTTTTATTCGGTGTGCATAAGTAGTAAGTACTATATCACAAACACGTGACAAGTCGACAACATCAAATAGAAACTAACATCGTGAGATGGAATTATCAACAAATTTATATGTTTTATAACATATTATTTCTTATCTTGCTAATCTAATTTGTATATTAAACAAATGTGACAGTTTATGTGTATTATTTGGCACACATATTGACCTTTTTCTGTACTAATACTTACTTTATTTCGGGGAAATCTGAAAATTTCCTCGAGTATTGTACATCGCGCGTCGGTAGCAAGAAAACCCTACGCATGTCAACTTAATTAGACTAGTTGACAATATAACACTGTCGTTGTAACGCTTTTGACTAGGACATATAATTATTACCTCGAAGAGGCCTAATGCCTATGTCACAGGCTTACCTAGTTTAGGCATTAAGTGCTCAACCGAGCAACTTTTTGCAACCAGCTGGCACAATGAAGATTATTGTCATAGTTGCAATTTTTGTATTTACCCAATAATGTGTCAATAAAGAATTTATTATTATTATTATAATTGTAAAACTCAAGTCCTGGTAGTATTTTCAAAACTATTGGCTTATTGTTAAATAAGTACATATTCTTGTGATTGCAAAATTATTTTTATCAGAATAAACCTACAGCTATTTAAAATATATCGGCAACACGCGAGTGATCCCCACGGTGTTGCAAGCGTCCATAGGCTCCGGTGACCGTTTACCATCAGACGAGCTGTCACCTTGTATGCTACCTTAGTAGTATTAAAAAAAACCAACCCACCAATGCCTGTAAATAACTTTATCTCACATTGGAATTGAATGTTATCAAAAGTAAGTTAAACCTGGATTTTAAATTATAGAACTCATCTGTTCAATATGAATGAATAACTTCTCATATATAATATCTTATATTAACTAGAAAATTTATTAGCATACTTTATATATTGAATCAGACAGCAACCAGTAAATAAAATCTTTAATTTTTAATTTCTTAACCAATATTTTAAATGTCATGCCGACAAACGGGCAGACGGTGCACCTGATGGTAAGTGGTCATCGCCGCCTATTAACATTTGGAATGCCAGTGTCGTCGCCGACCCTGAGCCATGAAGAAGTTAAGCCCTATGTCCCTGTAATTTTACTCTGCGTAGATATTAATTAAGTACTCAAAATACCAAGTTTCGACCTAAATTGAAATGTATTGATAAAATTAAAAAAATATAATGGTCCTGGGATCCTCACATACAGTTATCTGATACTTTAACACTAATCATACCAACACTTACTAGGTACCTATTTCTACCATAGCGGGTCAAATGTGACTTTATGTTTCCTGCTTGCATGTATGAAATATGGTTGTTAGGAAGGGAAATAAATAGTATAACTGTATATTAATTAGTAAGAAAAAGTCTTGAAGTCAAATGTGCAAATACAATAAGATGATACGTGCATCTTCAATGCGCAGTTCTAAATGGGTCATTTGACCTGGTTATGGTATGTTTAGTGTTAATTAAGCTGAGCTTGTACCAACTGCTTGCTCTATGGTAACCAGATAACTCATATAGGAACGTACCTATTACCTATATAAATATAATATTTTTGAATACATACCTACTAATATAAACACAAAAAAAAAAAAAAAAATATATAAACACAGAACAGACATGGTTGTGCACAAAAATGTTTGACCTGGGTGGAAATCGAACAAACGACTTGTGTGTCAATCAGGGTCTATATCTCTGTCAACGAATAAACAAAAATAAAAAAAAAATCGTCACTAAGTTCTGACTACGTTTATGATAAAATAATTAATAAATAGTAATAAATAATTTTAAGAGAACATTTTCTATTATTAACCTTTTATTAAATACCTACTTACTATTAAAATAATTCATTCTTAATACTGTAGTATAGGTACAACAAATTCCTACTCCAATTCTTAACATTAAAATGTTTTGTCAAAATACGAAACAATTTAATATCTAAGCTGTGAACGTAAATTTTAGTTCATTCTTAATAAAATATATAATATTCTATGATCAGAGTGAAAAGCATTTATATAGTTTAGCCCCGCAGTGGGCACATATAATGGTCAAAGTTACTAACAACAAAATAATTAAAGCTCACTCCACATTTTATATAAAAGTAGCTGTTTCCGGCATGGGTTGCCTTTTTTAAATATTTTTTTTTTCAAATATCGCAATACAACTTCCAAAATTTCATCGTAACCTGATGAAAGGTATTGAAACGCATTAAATACCAAAAAAACATTTTTTTTATAAATTAAATTGCACTACTCAACTAAAACAATTAACTTATTAAAATTTTATCGTAAAATTTGGAGGCGTTCTTTTTTATAATAAAGTTGATTACTAAAAATAAATATTTATACCTAATGATTAATTAAGCAACAAGGTGTGAATAAATCTGTTTGTATGAAATCTTACCTATTAATAATAAATCGGTATCAAGGAACAAAAATAAACGTACAATATTTAAACTCAATAATCTTTTTAGCACCAAAAACGTAATAGGTATCTATAGATAGTTAATATAATATTGGTATGAATATACCATAGACTATACATCTACGTTATATGTAGTTGTAGGTATTTTATAATTATTTTTGATTCAGAGATCAAGTAATAATATTGTAATCTATATTTCCTAAATTCATAAAGCCACGCTTTATTGGCAGTGAAAAAAGAAAAGAAAAATTTACAATTGTCCTATTTTAAAGATTTCGACATGAGATTCCAAAAGGTATATAGTATAAATTGTATGTGTGTATAATATACCTGTTTATTCAAGCAAACATTTCAAGTAACAAGCACTCGACAAGGCGCTAACTCATATTTCATAACTCAATTAGACCGTCTTAAAGAATTAATCTGTTTTTGTATTCAATTGGAATTCCTTGGAAATCCCTCTTTCAGTAAGGAATAGTAAAAAGTGTTTCTAGCTAGGAATATGATCCGACGGCTCGCCGTCAAGCAGCATAACAAAATACAAGAATGCCTCCATTATAAGTTCACCCGCCATCCATCAAGCGCGGCGCGCGTTCGTCGACTGAACGCACACCACCACACTACCCGCCCAAAAAGAGAAAAAGAAAATTTGAAAAGAGAACACTCCCATTAGAGGCGCAAGTCCCGCCCTAGACGGCCGCCCGTCCTCCGCGTCGACCAATCGGCTCGCTGATATTTCCGAACGGCAGTCGTCGGCGCCGATCGTAGCCGAGGGCGGCCGATTGCGCGCGCTCACAACAAAAAGTCACACGACTGGTTTAGTGTCGGGTTGCGTCCCATCGGCGCCGCATCACGTGTCGCGCGCCTCGACGAAGCCGTACTTGCGCTTGCGCTCTTAACATGGACTGTTTTTGTAATTTTAACCTGATCTAACGCTGTTTGGTCAGATATTGTACACGTTTAGTAAATTATTTATACATTTTTAATAACAAATTGTGATCTGTGATATATGAGATTTTTCCGATTTTCCAAATGAAAATGAACATGCAAACGGAATGGAGCTCATGATTTCAGTGTGTTTTGATCTCTGCTCAGTATTTACAGTGATACATAGTGATAGTGATCTACATTGTGATAAGCATCTGATAAGGACAGTTGAGGTATTTGGTTATTTGATATATTTTGCATAATTTATGGTCATTACCATGCAACAACCATAAACAAGATTTATAATGAGTCATTATTATATAATTTGTGTGATATTATTTACGAATTTTGATGAGAGCAAAAACATATTTTTAAATTGATTAGCAAAATTGTGGTCTCTGAATTTATCCAATAGGAAAACACAGTGTTATTATCGTTACACTAATGAAAATAAAAGCAATAAATAACAAGATAATTTGAATAAAAAGCATGAATAATCCAAAAGGCTTTATTTTCACCGTAGTTATTTCAAAAGGCAGGGGAGATAATGGTTTTATTTTTAGTTATAAACGGTGCAGATAGCGATTACCCGTCGGACGGTAGAGTGTAGCGCGCGCTTAAATAAGCTTGTTGCGAAAACAATTTGCTTAAAATTTCAATTAATAAATTGTTTTTATACAATTTTATATAAAAAAAACAACATTAGGTAATTATAAATTTTTAACAATTTTCCTAACCTCCCTAACTAAAATAATAAATTAACATATAAAAATGATATTTTTTTATTACATATAAATAAAATTATAACAAAACTACGCAAAAGAATAAATACTCTATCTATTGTTTATTAACATTTAATTTTGACTACAAAATGTTAGTTTGTATGATCGATATAAAAGACATAAACGAGAGCCTATTTTGCAATCCGTTCATTATGTCTATGAAATCAGGCAATATATTTTATTTTATTTATTTATTTATTATTAGGTCCTAATTACTTATCTGACTAAGCTGTAATAAGCAAGGTATATAGTTATAGTATATTTTAAGCTATTTGACAACACTTTAAAGTACATTTGTAGGCGTATATTTTGTTTCATAGTAGATGTAATTGAACAAAAGTAATAGGCACCGACATTTCTCTTAGATATAGAGAAAACTTATGCAGTAATAGAAGTGGGTACATAAGTACCATTTACCTTTACTTAGAATACAGATTTATCTTAATTATAATGAAGTGAAATATATAGTTATTCAATGGAATATAATAATAATTATTCGTTTTGGTTTAAAAAGTATTGACTTAATTGGAACTTCAATCAATAAATATCATAAGATATTCAAATACTGCCATTCTGATTCCAAACTATGCAGAGCTTGTTCTATGGTAATTAGATAACTGATATACCTACTATATTAAGGATGTTAATATATATATACTTCAGTATAGATATTTATACACCGAGACATACTTAGATTAGGCAGCTACTTCGCTTATCCTCGTTGGGAACCGAACCCACAACATCTGGTGCGGTAGTTAGGGTATCTAGCAAGTCATCGGTGCGTTAAAATAATAACTTATTTTTAACGGTTTACACTGATAGAGATCAAAAAAAAGTTTTAACTGATAAGCGGTTCTATGGATAGGTATTTTTGTACCAGCCGACTAATGTTCTAGTGTATCTCTGTTTAACCAAATTCTTTGTTTAAATTTTCCCCAAGTACACAAGCACCGACCAATCAATGTCAATGTCACCTCACTTCGTTTTCATATCAGTCGCTCGGTTGTTTTCGGGCGCACGATTGGACGCCATGACAGTTCACGTTCGAAATTTGAATGCGGTTCGAGATGCGCAAACGCTGCTATCGATTAGCCATCGATAAGCTTCATGTATGTGTGCGTGGAGGCAAGTAAACGTTTCCGCCGGAGATACATATGTAGTGGCCAGCATCCTGTCCGCATTATTATAGTTTTTTTTTTAAAGAAATATTTATATTAAAAATTATAAATTAACATAACATTAACATAATACGCCGTGTTTTCACAGCATGCATATTTGAAATATGAAATTATTTTGATAATTTAGATTCTGCTCAATGGCTACTTGTTAGCTTCTGATGATAGTTATGACACATATTTTGATTTACCGATTCCGAATTTGTATCTACTGAGTTTTGTTAAATTGAAACAGTATCTATTTTTTTAGTTAGTTTTTTTACATTTTAATAGCTTCTAATAATCGGTAGGAAGGTAATAGAGTTTGTTTTTGTACTTGCGTCTAAGATGTTACAACAGTTCCTATTAGTTTAGTCTACAAGTATGTTGTCAGGGGGTAAAGAAAGAATAAATTAAAATCAGAAGTCTTAAAAAATATTTAACAAGTAAAAAAAATTTTTTTTAATTTTTTTACGAAATAAATTTAAGATAACTAAGTAGGTATTAAGACATATTAAAGCTGAGGGTGTAGGTAATATACGTTACAATTTAAACGTAAAAAGCTTCAAAGGAAGATAAATGGATTAAATTATATTTTGCTATATAAATTAGGTATTTCACCTACCTTTAATATAACAAATATTAATATTAAATTTACTATGCTGTCTAAAATGATGTCTCACCTATTATTTTATATGAAAAATGTCAGCAACTCAATGAATTAATATACAGTGTACTAAAATTATGATCTCAAACGACCATTAGTACATAATTATTATTCCATCTTAACAATCTTGTTTGCCGATAAAACTAAACTGTTAGTGTAACAATCAGCGGTGGTTTTTATTAAATATTGATTGTCGATAAATTATTCAACCTCTTTTAGGAGGCATCGATCAAATCCTATCGTGGTCTTGTAAATGAAGCAAAGTAACACCCGAGTTTGTTACTCCCGTCAGAGATTATACTTTATCTGTGGAGAGGTTATAATGTTTTGTTTGTTTTCTTTTTGTGACAGAAGTTTTGTTAGATTTGGGAGCGTAATCTCTATTGTTTGGATATGTGGCTATTACAGAGTTGTTAGTTGTTACTATGACAATAGATATTGGTGTATTTTTTTTTTATCTTTTGTAGAGTACCTCTTCTAAATCGTTACAGGATATACCTTACCATCAGACGTTTGAAACATTTTGTCTTTAATAAAAACAATTATAAAAATAATTTGAACCTGCAATTATGCAAACAAAATACGTTACCAACCTAATATACTAATATAACCCAAAATACCAAGTAGTTGAAGCTTTAGTTGTAAAATGTATGATTAATATGTAATTTAGCATGAAGAAATGTCACCTCGCATGAGAGCTGTCAGCTGTACAAGCCATCAGAGGCCTAACGTTCTAGACTATAAAACAGAAAAAAAAAATGCAAACACATTTCTTCAGAACAAAATTCAATTCCCTGTGAGATTTATAACAATTCAGTAAATTAACCTTACCGTGTTGTTTATATATTGGAATTTGCTTGAGTTTTGGTCTAGACTTAGAATTGTAATAAATAACTTAAAGAATTCCTGTTTTGTTTATATTTCAATTATTTAACATAAATCTATTAAAATACGTTGGAATAGTCGAATGTTTATGTATTTCAGATAACTGTCAGTATGAAGTTAAACGAAACATGGTTATTCAATAGACGCCAAACAATTTGTACGCAATTATAACCTGCAATTCTTCTGTCAACGTCTACACCTACCTTTATAATTATTTATTTTAATCAAGTTATTTTACTTAGATAAGAAGGTTTCAAATAATCATAGAGAAAGTCTAGTACTTTTAGTATAATTTTTAGTTATTTATATGACAGTGGATTAGTCTTAACAATTATCAGGATAGGCCAGTTGGCTTAGAAGTTAGCGAGTGACTGCCAAGCCGAAGGTCGCGTGTTCGATCCCACCCATGACAAACATTTGTGTGCATGAACATGTCTGGGATCAGTTGGCCGTGTGTAAAGAATGTCCCGGAAATTTATTTATTTACAATGCGTATACAAATAAACAATCAAATAAAATAAAAAAACAGTAACAAAAAATGGATTTACATCTTTTAAATCGGAAACCAATACACAATCTAAATTAAATAAATTTAATGATTATTTTGTTCTGAGTAACAAATTTATTTTCTGTTTTTTAGTTTGGTTTTCTATATAAAGCGTGTTTTTTAAATTTTTTTTAACTATTATTTATTTTTCATTTTTTATTTAAATTTTTTTGAGTGCCCGAAAGAGTAAGTCTGGAACTGCACGCATGCGTAGTTCGCGCACTAGCTCTATCTCTCTTACTCGCATGCAAAGGATGCGGAAATAAATTAATTAATACTGGCGAATCTAATTAGGATAATCGGTTGCTTTGATCGGATTATTGCATTGTCATCGGTCTTTGACAGGTGTGCAAAGTTTGAATTAAATCTGATCGTTCAAAGTAGGACAAAATCGAGCTCAATGGGGTCGGTTACATACATACATACAGGTGAAGCTAATATAAAGCGTGTAAAAATGTCTGTGGATCAAAATGATTAGTTCGATAGAAAACCACATCAAAAAATTGCATTTAACAAACTCATTACCATATTACCACCATTCTTGGCTTTATAACCACCTTAAGCGCACATCATCACTTACCACAGGTAGCTAATAGTAAAGCAAGCCTTTTTAACATGAATAAACAAGTTCTGCTAAAGCTAACAAGTAAACAGCAATGAACGGGTATTGAAAACATCTGTCAGTTCCATATACCATACAATTCCAGTTTCAAATTTATACACTCCATTCCACAGATCTTACAACATACCAAATTAATGAAAGAGTATCTCGTTAATTAGAGCAAATGATATGTAGTGAGGGTATTGGATACCTTTGTGGTTTCTGTAAGTATATTATGGTCAGGTAAGTAAAGTATGCTTGCACTTAACATAAAAATAGAACACTTAGAAGTTTGATCTTTAGTTTGTGGTAACTTCAGTACCGTTGACTTTAAAAAGTTACTTTCTGTTTTTTTTTTACTTTGAATTTTTAAAGTACATTTTTTTATTTTTCACTTATTAGGATAAACAAACAGTGGCACAATAAATATTAAAATAAAAATTTCGGAACATAACTTAATAATAGTGACACCAACACCGTTTACCACATATATCAGGCTGATAATGAATTTTGAATTAAAAAAACAACATTTACAAGTGTAGAGTATATTTTGCATTTTTTTTATATGAGCCACACAAAATCAAAAGAAAAATATAATAGTATATTTTTAAATAAAATATTTATGAATCAATATTTTAATCAAGAAAGTAGGTAGTTTTAACGTATAAATAAATATTACAATATTCCGCCGTTTAAATTGGTAATGTCGTATCTGAGTACATAATTTTCCAATTAAACCAATTATCAATGTAGTTGACGTTAATTTATATTTATTAATGCATTGCAAATTAAAACGAATTAAAGGGAATAAAACCAAATATATGTTTGGCGATAATAAATACTTGATAGTGAAGTAGTAATTTCTGATATCCTACTAAAAGATATGAGGTATCAATCCTTTAATGTACACTGATACGCAAGTTTTGGTATCACCACCACTTATCTTTATTTATTTTAGGATCTGTGGTGAAGTGGTGTGGACTTAAAAATACAGTTAGTTAATGTAGTAAGAATACAAAAGTATTAATCTGGGTATGTTTTAGGCGTTTATGGAAACAGATAAATTAGAAAATAGTTTTTTTTTATAAGTAACCTGAGGTATTCTTTACACACGGCCATCTGATTTCAAACTAAGCATATCTTGTGCTATGGATACTACATTTACAACTTTTTCTTAAAACATTCTTAGGGATTTTTACAAACTTAACATTTAAGTACAATGCCTTCTATTATGATTATATTTTATTTTACTCCTAGGTAATTGGTAGGTAGGTAGGTATAAGGTAGGTGTATAAGTTATAGCAAACTCAAAAAAAAAGGGTAAGTAGGTACTAATTTTGAAAGATAAAATAACATTTATAGTTCAATAATATCGCCCCTAGGTCATTCAATTTATTGTAACATCGAGCTTCGATAAGGCCCCAAGATAGTGTCGAACAAGTTTTTTTGTAAACTTAGGCCTCACGAAGACGGCCGGAGGTCCAGAGAATCAATTATCTTAATTGGAAGTTGGCCTAATCTTAATAAGAGCCCGTCGAGCCCAAGTGTTTATAAACATGATGTGTTTGAGATTAATATGTTTATCTTTTTAACTAGATAGCATCTATTACTACTTTATCTTCAGCTTTTGTGATGTTGCAGGCTGTAGGTGTTATAGTTGATTTTTTAAATTGTGGCTTTTATATATACACACTTACGCACCAAGTTGACTACTGTAATTAAAAGAAATGGGGGCCTGGAGCTCCAAAATACAGGCCCAGGCTTAGTTTGGACTCCAGATCTCCCTCAAATTGCAATTTTTTCCCAATCTTCCTGTCAACTGTATTTTATCATTACATGTAATTTGTGGAGATAAATAAAAAAAAAAAAAAAAAAATATAAATTAATTATTATATTTGATGGTTTATTAACATTGTTGATTTAAATTCAAAATTTTTGGGTTGTCTCAAATGCCTTATGTCTCTAAATTTTATAAAACATTGTTATAACTTTTAAAGTACGCAATAAATGTTTATGCGGTTTTCATCATTATTTAAAAAATATATCACACTCAGGTAAAGCCGGGGCGGGTTGTTAATAAATAAATAAACGATTATTAGTCATGAATAATTGTTTGTAATACGGATATGATAAATATTCACATTAGAAATAGTAACACATCGAGCAAATTACAAAGGGATTTTCGAATTATTTTTATTAATTAAGGAAAAACTTTTACGGTTATATCCGCACCACAAATATAATTATTAACCATCCAACCACCAAAATGCATACAGATAGACATCAATATACTAAATATAGTAATAGCTAAGGATTTCTCCACATTCATCATCCCCAAAGAGGCATACATGAGCACATACAAAGTTACTACCTTCTTAGCTTGTTAGCACAAGTTTTGTATGTAGCTTATCCAGTGTTTCTCAAACATAATAGCCCTAAGCCCCAAATTACGTTATTGATATTAGGTATTATGTTTAATGCCGCTTTATTTTTGTTAAACGACTCTATATACATTATTAACAGCAATAACTCCCACTCATTTTTTTGGTACGTTAAATAGTTATATATCCCCTAGAGTTTGATATAAGCATAGTAACACGCATAATGATCGATATAAATCAGCCTGCAAATAGTAAATTATATATGAATACCTATTTATGTAACAAAATCGGGTTGTAACTAAAGTTAAGTAATTTCCTAACCTTAATTTTGTTTGTTTTAAATCAAACTGATTTTTACAGTAACTTTAGTAAGGTTGAATGGCAGACCAACTAGCGCAAGAAACGACCCGTCTTTTTTTCAGTGTTTTCAAGTATAAAAATTAAGATATTCAAATTATTTAGATTTTGAGTCCTGTACCTAGTAAAAATGGTTCTGCATAAAACCCTAGTTATGTTTTAATGACATTTGGACTCTTACTTCTATTATAAATGCCAAAAATTTGGATGGACGGATGTTTGTTACTCCATCACGCCAGAACAGCTTGAACGGATCTGGATCAAATTAAGTACAGAGATAGATTATAGGTAGGAATATAGGAAACATAGGGTTTTTATTCGGGAATATATCTCAATAATATTCCTCGAGAGCGCAGGTGAAATCGGAGGACAGCAAGTTAATCATAGATTTTCTGTATTGGAACACACCTCAATTATAATTTATAATAGTAAAGACGTATGTAAAATGACAATGGATACATTCCAATGCTGCCCATAAGCAATCATCAATGATTTATAGTTCTGTGCTACTGCGTACACGCAGATCATGCCATCGTGATCCATGGACCGATAGGCCTATACCTATAGATTAGTCGTATCGGTGCGCAAGCGCATCGATCACTCCCGTTGGTATCATGGATCAATTGGGACCAGTTTATGCAGTTGGCGTACAGCAAATAAAGTTACGAGGAATTTAATGGCTAAAGCAGTACCTGCTTTACCTATCGTGTTACCATATACGTTCATTATAAGAGAATAAGATTGTTTTCTTAAATTCTTTTCTTTTTTTAAAGTTTAAGCCAGAATTTAGGAATTAGGAATGTATAAAGTATAAGCCTAAAAATGTATTTAATACTAGCTGTCCATCGCGGTTTCACCCGCGTTCCCTAGGGATGTCACGTTTTCTCGGGATAAAAGGTAGCATATATGTTATTCCTGGATATGCTCTATCTTTGTGCCAAGGTGCATCTAAATTCATACATACAAACTTTCACATTTATAATATTAGAAGGATTTTTGTGTTTTGAAATAATTTTGGTTTGTGAATAGGTAAGTTTGCGTAAGTAAAGTAGGCAAGTGCAAAAAATGATGATAAAACACCACAATCACCTTCAACACTCAAATAGAACCTTGAGAAATGGGAATTAGTGAAAAATGAAGATATTTCTAGCGAAGCCATCGGCACCTTATCTGACCATATCTCTCGGCATTACGAGGAAATCATACAAAATCGACGTAATTTGCGATAATATGTGTGATTTCTTTTTTTTATCAGCAAATCCATTTTTCAGTCGATGGTCAGATAGCGGCCCCGTCGGTTGTTTAAGATCATTTGCTATAGTATATTGTATAGACTATATATTTCATTCATTATCTATCTTCATTGGTGCAGATTTCATCTTATCAGCATTGGTAAGGGTCTGACTTTTTTTGGCAATTGCTCTTTAGTTATTTTTTTATCTGTTGTTAGAAATTATATAATAATATTTAAAAATATAATATTACTAATTCAAACCATGAATAACGTTATTTTATGTTTAAATGGTTTTAATGGCTAAGATGCTAAATATTATTTGAATTACAATAAAATAGATAAAATTAAACGGTTCAGTTTAACGGAAAAATTAAACTAATACCCTTAATTTTTATTAAATAGTGATAAGAATATTTATTTAAAAAATAATAATATTTATTGAATAATATAATACAAAATCCAGACAATAATAACTAACATTTAAATATTATTTAAATTACAATAAAATATTATAGATAAAATTAAACGGTTCGGTTTAACGGAAAACTTGAACTAATACCCTTATTTTTTTGTTAAATAGTGATAAAAATGTTAATTTAAAAAATAATAATTTTTAAAACCCATGTCAAACATACTGAAGTCTTTAAAAAAAAACGTTTAAAGAACAATATTCCATATGATTTTTTCCGCCGTTTGTGAAATGTTTTATTTATAAGAGATTTTATCATCATTAGACAAGAAAATGTGCCTACAGTTTTATGAAGAGTGATGACACCGAGATGTTTGACATAATCAAGTGAACCACGTTTTTGCTTAGATTCTTTGACGTAATGATATCCGCATATGATATCGTTTGCCTTAAACGAAACGTCAGTGGTTTCGGTATATGACAGAAAAAAATATTTTAAGCCTGTTTTTTTAAATGCCAGAAATTGCAGCCAGTACCTGTTTGTAATTTGAATTAAGAAGTATTTTTGTATAGACAAAGGAATAGCGTATCCGAGGTTTATAAATCGATTGAGAAATCAGATTTAGTTAATAGTTGCAATAGATTGCGTGCATCTTTTATAAGTTATAAGACAGTCTGTCAAGCTAAATATCTCGAGCATAGCTTTTGCATCCGTATGATACTTTCAAACATATTTTGTTTAGTTTATTGCCTCTGTTAAATTGAATACGCCTGTGTATTTATCTCATTACGGATCAAGAAAATATTTTTTATATCGTTTTACATCTCGTTAAATTATAAATTGTTTAATCTATAAAAAATCTATGGTAAAATGAAGGTTTTATTAAATAAATATTTCAGACTCCTTAGCCATGACCTTATAAAATATTAGTAGCCTTTAAGTAAGTTGAAAAAAAACACAATAAACATTCATCACGGTTCAGTAAGTTGTAAAATGCCTATGATAGATTTATAGCTATTTGCTGTATGAGAAACTGTAGTGCGATTGTTTTTGCTCTCATTAAAATATTTATGAATGGCATTTGAATTTCAATGCAATGCGGTATTTTCTAAGATTTGCTTCCTTTGATAGCCGGCTTATTAATGCCGGTAACATAAAAAAAAGAAACTGTGCATAGATATTTTTTAAAAATAGGCCTAAAGTATGCGATATTTAAGAAATTAAAAAGAAATGTCTTCCTAAAATAAATAATTTGTTTTGCCATGAATAAAGTAATTATAGTTGAATTAAATCTACCTACACTCACGATAAAAAAGCTTAAAGTCTATGTTTGCTCATGATTAAATATTTTTTATTGGCCAAATAAAATCATAGTGCCTATTCAATAAATCCCTAATGATGTTCAATGACATCGATAACGTTGCTAATCGATATTATCGCTCGAAATTGATTGGAATATCTGACGTATCTAATCTAAATCATAATTAATTACAGCAAAAATGTTTTACTCGTGTATCGTGCTTTACGTGCTTCAAGTAATTTTTGGGTTTTTCCAATTTCCCGTGTAAAATGATATTGGTGACTGCAATCATTTTTCCAAAGATTATAAGCACATCAAATGTTTTAATTATTTGGTTTACCCCAGAGGTTTATACTCCCGTTTTCCAAAAGAAATTAAAATGTAACCTATCTTAATTCCCTGTTAGTTAAAATATTAGTTAATTCAGAGCATAATGTAAATATGTTAGAAATAGTTCAAAACCATTTATTCAGTTTAGGCCCTCGAAAGGCACTTATGAAGGTCAAATTTAAAGTTCCTGAAGCTACGTTTACGGAAATCTGTTGACCCGTTTATCTGTTTATGCGTGATTGAGGTACAAATATACAAAAAAATGTTAATTTAAACATTCGTATTTATAGTAGGTGCTATTGGGCTATACAATATTGCCAGGTGCTTGCCATAAGTGTCTACTTATTTTTATTTTGTGTCACTAGTGTACCTACAACTTCATGTTTTATCATTTAAAAAATCACACTAGAAATAATCATATTAGAGTTGGACCATTCATAAGTGCCTGTAAAGGCCTTATTTAAATTTCATACTATGAGATAGAAATGGTTAAAAATTCTATAATTTCGAGATCCTTTTCATGACAATATTCTGAGCATTATTTGACCATTGTTTGAGCCAAATCGTGTAAGGTTTTGTTATGTTGGCAAATATTAGGTTATGTTATAGTAGGCATTTTAAAAACATACTAGAAGTAAATTAGTATAGTCGGACCATTCATAAGTGCCTGTGAAAGACTATTTGAATAAATGAAATATATTAATTTCAAACCTTAAGATTTAAAGGGTAAAATCCAAAAATTTCGAGACTGTTTTCATAACAATATTCTGAGCATTAATTAACCATTGTATGAGCCAATCCGTGTTAGGTTTTGTTATGTTGGCAAAATTTAGGTTATGTTATATTAGGCATTTCAAAAATCACACTTGAAATAAAGATATTATAGTCGGACCATTCATAAGTGCCTGTGAAAGCCTATTTGAATAAATATATATTTCATCATTCATAGGTTTGAAACCTTAAGATTTAAAGGTTAAAAATGTAATAATTCCGAGACTGTTTTCATGACAATATTCTGAGCATTATTTAACCATTGTATGAGCCAATCCGTGTTAGGACAAATATTAGGTATTTCGGTCGCGGTATTCATGAACGGTTCTACAACAGTAAGATATTAAGTGCAGATATCTTTAGCGAGTTTAGTGGTAATAAAAATCACGGCTCGGTTGGCTAACAACGCTTAATACGCTCTTATCGCTTATCGCGGCGGTATCGAGTGTTGTTCGCACCGTATCAGTTAATCAAATTGGGAGCGTATCGATATCACCGACGTCTTTGATAGCGCACCACTATTATCTTAATTGATTGTCTGTTTTTTGACAAAACACCGGCGTACGGTTTGCTTATTTATTTATATTTTTGATTAATTTCTTTGATGTTGCGCATATTGTGATAAGCTGTGTGACAGGTATGTGTGACACTTTAATGCCTTGACGGAGATTTTATTTTTCAAGTTGTTTGTGACTCGTATACTTGATTAAAAAAAAGTTGCTGATAAAAGTGCTATCTTATAAAAACGCAAAGGAACTGTGGTATTATGCGCAGAAAACGCCATTGAATTATACCTATTCCTACCTATATACATGTGTAGTGATAAAAATATCTCTGAAGTTTAATGTATTATTTTTTGGAAGAAGATTTTTGTGTGGAAGCTAACAACGCCAACGAGGCGTAATTTTAATAATCTAGTTAGATCCATCTCTCGATATACTCATTTAGGAGATACAATTCCTTATCATGCGTACATTGGTACCTAAAGCCCTGTCGATAAGGTTAGCAGAACGATAAAGTTATTAAAATTAAAAGAAATCATAACTTTTGTCATTCCTTTTCAGATACGTGCAATATGAACTGGTTGTCGTGTCGGTTGTAAAAACGACGACGTGAGGCCGCTTGACACGTGACTGCAACGATGCTAAGACTGAGCTCGGTTACATTCGCATTGTGATCGGGCTGACGCGTTCTCAACATCGATAGACTGTTTGAAATGCGGATAGGGGTGTGGACTTATAGTGTGTGCGTATAAAAGCGATGCATGGTTTGTGAGGTCGGTGCGGCGGTCATGGACATGAGCGGCGAGGGTGGCGGCGCGGGTGCGGGCTCGAGTGCGCTGCAGCAGCGGTGGTACGACAGCCGCGTCAACGGCAGCCCGGCCGCCGGCGACGCCAATTCAGAGGCGAATGGAGACGGATACTTCCATTCACCACTGGAAGGCGGCCACCACAGCCGCGCCCGCTACTACCATCAACAAATGCACGCCCCTTACTCGGCCGCGGTCGGATCGCACGGTAAGTCTTACTTAATATTATTGTCAACCGTTTTTAGTATCGAGTGAATTTTTCAACAGAAGGTCCAAGAACCGGATGCCATAACAATTAAGAACACCAAGAGAAGCTCTAATTCCAAGTCCGAAACTGTCAGAATTAAGCAAATTGCCCCCACGGACGGTAGGCAGCTCGTTCGTGCGACGTTATCGCACATCAGACGATATCTCTCCAAAACTCCACAATTAATTCAACGGACCCGACCAGTCAAAATCGCCATTCTGTAAGGTGACAGCTTAGGTAAACACGATCTAAAATGGGCCTCGGTCGTTCAGAGGAAAAAAAATCGTTCTATACTTTTGTTTTTTCATTTTGAGGTTTAAATTTTATGGCGGCTATAAAGTTTTTCGTGGAGACAGGTGGCTCTTCTTTATATTTTAACTACAGTTTGGGGCACGTACAAAACTTCATCTATAGCGCGGTGCTTAGGGGCTAGATTGGCATGTGGCCGATATGGGAACGATTAGAATTTATTTAGCGGTCCGTTGGTAGTGATGTGACACTCAAGAAACTGTGTCACTTCTCGGAATCGGAACTGGGAATTGATTTCGTCGCGTTCACAGCAGTTATGTGGCGTAGTTTATGTGTGTCCCTCCAGTACTACAATTTTCGGGCTTTGTAAAGCTCTGTTTACCGTGTTAGTGTCGGCCTCGGCGCTGCTTCTTGCCGCGCTGATTATATCTGAATTTGGTAAATTCGTCGCTACACACGGCGGCGTTTCGATTAGGTTACTTACATATAAAATTACGTGAAACATTGATTTTCGACAGCAGATAAGTACCTGTATTAAATAATACCTATATTTTTTTTATGTTCCCTGTTTAAAACATATGTGTAAATAGGTTTTTTTGTTATGTTTTATGTCGGATCTGTACTTTTGCGGTCGAGGTACCGGGTTATATTATAAAAAGCTTTTTAAAATGTACAGAGACGAACATAAACTTGTTACGATGACAACACAGATCGTTTTCACTTTGCTGAGGAATTTTATTGCAGTCCTTATGCCGCATGCGCTGACTGACCACAATAATAATACATATTTTATTTATTAAAATGTATAAACTTGTTTTATGTAGCCGGTTTAAAGTTAAACCTTATTAAGGCATTATTTTATTCAACATTAGTTTAAAACAAACTTCGTAGGAATTTGTTGGGTTTTTGAGGGCCAATTAAACTTTTTTTAATGACAGTTCGGTTACCATGGTGACGGGTGTGCCCTGTAATACGATATGGGACCTCCGATTTGACGCGCGCACGATAATTTATAGCTCAGTGACGCGATTGATGACGATGTGGAAATTATTTATTTCACTTCGGTAGAGATTCCTTTATATTGTTGTTTTTATTTGCTTTAACTTCTGTAATGTTACACCTATAGGAGTTATACCTACCTACTGCATGAAAGTTTTATTGTTCACAGTTTAGGTTTCATTTGAGATGCGTTGTAACTTTGTAGAATTTATCTACATAATTCATTTGATTAAGATATAGGTGATTTTATACATTTCTTTTTATTTCACTAATGTTACTTTTAATCGGTTTTTAAAAGAAATATATAATACCAATAATCCTGGCGATCCAAAGATGACAGTTACTGTTCGTTACGGAATACAAAAGACAAATAATAAATAAATAAAAAAGATCCAGGGTCATTCTATACCCACGGCCAATCCAAACTAAGCAAGGCCTGTACTATAGATACCAGACAACTAATAGACTAAATATACGACTTATTTTCTTCTAAATACATAGGTAAATACAGATATTACTAACTAGACAGAACAAACTAACATGTTCATGCACACAAATGTTTGTCCAGGAATCGAACGAAATATGAAACACGAACTCCTAACAAAACATTCAATATTCAAATCCAGTATTAACCATAGCTTGTGCTTGTATCATTGGTTGTATAAACGCTTGAGTGAGTTTGAGCATTCAAACACAAGTAAAACAAACAAAACTACCGTATTATTCAATCCAACGTCCTGTATCGGCTACTCATCGCCAATTTCACACCTATTGAACATTGACAAACGTCGGAGCTTTCCACAATTAAAAATCAATTTTAACTAACATGTTATAGGGCTGATTTTGAAATAGATCGGTCGGATAAAAAACTTTGTAGGTAATAGTTATTATACGTTTTTGAATTATTAAGTGTGAGCAATTACGCAATTTAATATGGATGTAATTGGCTTGAATTGCTAGGAGGAACCTATACCTGTTTTGATATTACCGTATTTAAAAGGTATTCTAGGTGTAAGGTTTTCTAGAATAAATATTAAAGAGGACGTAGATAGATTTTTATTGAAGTTTTTGTGATGAAAATTCCTTACAAATAATAATTAAGATATTGTGAAATGTTCTATAAGGTAATAAAAAAATATGGCAATGTTGTAATTTTTTTTAACACTCAATAATTTATTTCAAAGTATTGTACCTGCCTTTTGGTATGACATTTACTATTGTGTTTTTTGTGATAATGATATATGATTAATTTCATATCTGATTGCTTTTTTCATCGAAATCTTAAACGGGTTCCATTGGAATTTTCATACTTCCACTTCCATATCATATCTCCTTAAATTGCTGAAAATCCTTCATCAGAAGGTACCTGCCCTACATGTCTTCGCTATTGAATTAAAGCTTTCCTAAAAATTACATTTTCCTTAATTGTTTGCGTTGTCTCTCAGCAATAACTTGTCCATTTATAAATATGTAACTTTAGCAAAGATTGTTTTAAATAAAAAGAAAAATAAATCGCAGTGAATATTGAGACGAAAGTAGCTAAGTGTATTTGGAACATGAAATTCAGTTTGAAGTATTTATATATTGTTATCTTCTTCTTCTATCTATATATCTACTTTAATAAAACCATAGAGTAGAAACGTTTTGTCATTACAAATGTGTGACAAAAACTGATCGCAGTTGATGTAGGGAGTAACAGAAATCTATGCAGCCAGTCATAGATATAGTCTATTTGAAAACGTTATTCTTCGAATAACTAGATACATTTTAATAACGTTTTCTCAAATAACTGGAATGTAGCTTGGAGCAACATATTGGCTTAACTACACCAAAATCGGTAGTTAGCACGCGTACGAATTCGCGAGCACAACTAAATAATGAATAATAATTTTAGCCGTATCTCCTAAATATGTATTTAAAAAAATAGGTATTGCCAACTGTCAAATATATTTAAACGTTTATTATTTCAACACTTGTAATATATAAGACTAAATTTAAATACAAAACGCATAATGCATTACAATGCGTTTGAATGAATTGATTGAATTGTCAACACTTGTTTTTTTTTTAAACCGTTGTGATTGGTACACTGACTACATGATTTTGTATTTTAATGTGCGATGGTACAATGGTTTTTTTAGAATTCCATTGTAGTTGTCATTATAAAGAATAACAGATTTAAAAAACTCCCTTTTCATCTGACGCAAAATACATATTAGATATATGTAAGTACATTGTATAGCAGTAACTTTAAACTTTACATTTGACCTTCATAAGTACTTTCAGCGGGCCTAAACTGAATTAATGGCTTTGATTTTTGTATACCTACTAAAATAGATTCTAAATTAAGGTAGAAGACTTAAAGCATATGTCTATAGATCTTTATTAATCACAAAAACAACTACGCTACGAAACTGCTACGGAATGCGCTACGAAAACCTGGAGATGCATTTGTAACTTGGACTATTTGCCAGTTGAAAAAAAAACAAAAGCAGTTTATTCTTAACATATATCTAGTATGGAGTAAAGTCATAAAAGCAAGTAGGTTTCATTCCTAGGTAACTTCAACTACGTTGTAGCTATGTAAAGCTAAGGTACGTACAATAAAAAGGTAGCAACAAGGCTACCAGGATTAAGCCAGACATTCATTTACCTTTTTTATTACACCTTTACCGCAAGTTTACATCACTAGACGGGAGAAAATGAGATTTTTTCAATTACCGTGTTCTGCGGGTAAAATAAATGAACGTAGCAGTAACGAGTCACTGTCTACACCGTCCGTCTGTCTGGCTCATCACTACGCACACCTATTAAACTGACTAACTGTTTGTTTTGCTTATTCCATTCTTGGTCGGATTCTTTATTTTAACTTTTGCGTAGGTACTGCTATAGTACCTATAGGCAAAATCTATTTATTTGAAGTGTATTCTAACAGGCATGTTAGTACAAAAAATTATCTCTCAAAAGTGCGCGTTTACACAATTAGTTATCTTGAATTTATTTCTATGTAATATACAGAAGGGTCTTCGGGAATAAATGTAAAGATTTTTATGAACATTCCTATTAAGAAATAAAATTATTGTTATTCGAGACCTGACAAAAAGATAACTAGGCATTAACACAACTTTTATACTTATTTTATTATGTATGCTCGCTTGAATAAACCTATTATATTCAACAATTTAAGTCTCCGGGCACTAATATATTTAAATTTTCCTGCGTGTGCGTGTTTGGCAAATGCAACGTTTGTCATTGGTGTACGCATGTGTGCGTGCGTGTGTGTGCGCGTGTGCGTGCGGTGCGCCCCGCAGATTGGCGCAATTAGCGGAGCGGGGGGCGGGGCCTGCGCCCGCGCACGCGGCGACATCTCCTCCCAGACGCACACCACATCGCCCGTTATCATAGCAGAAAATAATGTTGCCATCAACCGTTAATTATTTCCCCATGTAGTTTGCAACCGTACCCATGTGCGACCACAGCGTGCATAATTATTTTATAAATTAAATATTTTCTTTGGTGAAATTAAATACTAATGGTATGTCATTGTTGCCGTCAGATTTAATATATTAATAAAATAATATCATCAAAAATAGTAATAGTAGTACCATTTTCACTATAGGTTGGAAACTAAAGTTGTAAAGTACGAAATCAAATAAAGTTCGGGAAACGTTAATTGCAGTATAAAGTTTCTCACCAATACGGACAACGGCTTAAAGTTTCCCTATTAACTCGATACAGTCGGCAGAACAATCTATGAATCTGATGTTAAAAATATTTCGAAAAAAATCAAAATTTACTGGCACAAATACTATTCAGTTGTCGTTATCGTAATTTTGCCCGTAAGAAGTGCCTTTCTTACTTAATGGTTTAGTTTATTTAAATTATTTGTGTAAAATTATTATAACAAATAAAACAAAGTGATTTGGTCTATATCTAGCGCTCTAAATCATTTAAATACATATATATAATTATCATCTGATAACAGATACAATTCGTTTTTAATTTTTACAACAATTAAAGTACTATTTCGGCTGCTAACCATTTTTTTAAATATCAAACTTTTGGTAACATGATACAAAAAAATTATGACAGGAATTGATGTGCCTAATTGAAACTAAAATCTAAAAAAAGGACAATCTACATTTAAACAAACAAACACTGAAATAGATAAATAATGAATATTATAAAAAAAAACTAACAAACAAAATCTAAAATAATTATTTGCACTACACAGAAAACCTGTTATTCTCGACAGTACAAAGAAAACTAAATAAAAATTAGAGAAAGAGACAGGATGTGCCAAAATCTTATCTAAATCAAGTAGTTACGTTGCCAACAGTACAGTGTTCCGGCGGCGACGCGGCGAAGCGACGGGCTCGCGGCGGGCACGGCTACTACGCCGCTTTCGGTGCATTCGCGCGGAAATGGAATATTGCCACTTAACTTTCCAGACGAAACACTCTTGCATTCGATATTACACCCAAATCTAGTTGCTTTTGAATGTACCGTACCGCATGAAGTGCTGTGTAGCCAAATATCCTCATAAGATTACGATGTTTTCAATTAATTTACGCCACACGACAGTTTTAATCTATAGAGTAGTTTTACGGTAACAAAATTGGAAGTAAACGCAATAAAATCCAGTATCAGTCACAAAAATAAATATTTTGAGAAAGAATTTAAGAAATTAAAGATTAAGTTAATTGAAGTCCAGAGCAGCTTTGAAGTCTGTTGTCTTCTCTTATAAAATATTCTCTTTTAATTTATTACAAAAAAATCGAAATAATTTTTCCGTGTCGTAGAAAACAAAACTTACTTCTTTCTCCTTTTTATAGACCATTAAAACTTTTTTAACAAAAACTCTTTTGGCTGCAACAAACCTACTGAGTATGAAACAATGTATGAGGAAAATCGAAAGTCAGTCCAACCAGGAGCACTTCACGATTAATTAAGTCAAACTGTCCCGTTATTCATTAGAGCGGGCGTTTATAAGCCGTCACAATACATTTAACAGGCGGCCACATTAAAGAAGCGAATGTATGGAACAAAAAGTTGCACAATCGTAACTGTACGGTTCTATTGAGCTTATAACAGCCGGTCGAAAACACCCTGCCCTTTTGTAGCCAGAAAATGTGTAGGTATAGGTATCAGTTTAGAATAATTTGGAAGCTATTTTCGATCTGTTTGAGACATTATTAGATTCGGATATTTTAAACCTTTTGATTATGAGAGAGAGAGAGATGCGATCCAGAGAGCGTGCAAGACGCTTATAAGTTACATTGGATACTATTTTTCATTTTCTAAACAATTATTAAAATTCTTTAGAAGCACTGGTTATACTTATCTACACTTTGGATTTATAATTACTATACTATTAAACTAAGTAAAATAATAAATAAAGTTTTGATTAAATTTATTACTATATATTATTATCTTCTTAATATATATAAATCTCGTGTCACAATGTTTGTCCTCAATGGACTCCTAAACCACTTAACCGATTATAATAAAATTCGCACACCATGTGCAGTTCGATCCAACTTGAGAGATAGGATAGTTTAAATCTCAAATTATAGTCGCAATTTTAATTTATTGCTAATTATTTGTCTGTTATTATTTGACAGTCACAATTATCTGTTAACTCCAAATGATTCTAAGAGATGTCGATACCTTTCGACTGGGTTGAGTAAGTCATCAATAGATGGCGCTGCTATGGTAAATCTACGAACGTGTCATATAAGCTACAATTCAATATCATGATTACCACGTGTTATTGAGGCTAATGTATAAATTAAATTTATTTTGTAGTAAACGAAATACCGTGAAATTCAATTATTTCTTCTTTTTTAATACGGCTGGACCGATTGGAATGTTTTTTTTTGTTTGCGTTTGGGTGGTGCCCTGGATGGTTTAGATTCACAATTGGACCCGGTAGGTGGCGCTGCGAGCGAATTCCTGCATTTTTGTATGGACTTATTTCGACAGAACGACGTCTGTCCGGGCAGCTAGTAATATTATATATTTATTTATTTTATTTAATATTTTTATATATACTCGTATAATATATGCAGAAAGATATCTGTAGCAAAAAAAAATATTGTAAAACACACATGCCAGTAACATCCAGCCAATAAAATACCTTATACTCTTTAAAAACTATAGACTAAAAATATCACCTAACAAACAAAACCCTCACAAATTCAAAGCTGAAGAATATGTTAACGAAGCCTACAAAAGCATTTTGTAGTAGCAGTGTTGTGTCGATTACAATTAGAAATATCGATTGAGTACGTACTTCGAACATTCGTAGCCAACAAAACAACGGGCGTTTAGTTTTATTGACGTCTTTTGTATGTTCGCCCTCCATATCGACCGCCATTGCCTCCGAACACGGGACCGGTTGACCTAATTAGTTAACTTTTTAAATTAACCAGCGTTCTTTGTTTAGACGGGCTGGGCTATAGTTTCTCAAAATTGTTAGTTTTAATTTCTTGTGTTTTCGATTCTATTTCGATTCCGATATAGGCTTTTTTTATGCTAATATCTATGAATGGAAGCCTTTAGAGTATGAATTATTATTATATTAGTATACATATATCTAGTCTTAATAAAAAACGCTTACTATTGCAATTGTAGTATTCTTTGTAATTTTATCAATTTCATCTATTTTAATGTTTATGAATTTAGCCGATTATAGCTATTTTTTACTCTTAAATAATATTTCATGTTGGAGCCATATCTAGGGTTCGATTTAAATCATTAGGTACTTACTAATTGTTTTTTAGTTTCAGCTAAGAGATATTATAAAAAAAAATAAGATGGTGATGTACCATGGCAGAAACAAACAGTAACTGTTGGTTACTCATACAATCATCATTATAAGAGCAAGTTTCGTTTAGGTTTTAGAAAAACCAATAAGTCCTGCATTTTCGATTCATAATATATTTATAAGGAAAGAAGAGCGCACAGTACCTTACATTGAGAAATACAGGCCCGAATATTTACCCTCGTCCCTTCCTAATTTAAATCCCGGCTAATTCATATTCAAACTTGCTTACGTCATGACAATGTATTTAATACGTTGGGTACACAGTTCCCAGCGTGTTTTTTTCTAATCGGTCATTATTAGGCACCGTATAAAAAAATCTACGGTGGTGTTCGGTCCAGTGCACCCGACGCCGTTCACTAAAGAAGTTAATGTATTCATTTTGCTTTTATATCTTTCGCGTGATTAACTTTGATTGATTGCATCCAAATATTGATATTTGATATTAAAATCTGGCGACCGTCGGCGTGCGACAAGGATGGAAGATGTGAAATAGCACGTGTAAGAAGCAATATAATCTTCCCCGTCGTTTGCATGACAATGAGTAATAATTGCGTTTGCGACCTCGGAAGCATTTTTGAGATAAAATGCGAAAACTTGGGGATAAAATAAATTATTAAGTTTACCAATATTAGTATTCGATACTGTCCTTAAGTTTATTTTTAACGATTCTTTGACAGAATAAAAAAATACTTTATCGATTGGATCGTATTTCTAAGCAAAATATAAATATTTATGAGTGATTCATCATTTGTTTAGCTCTTTATCTCGTTGGATTCTACTGTTTATGGTGTTTTAATGAATAGCTGTAAAACTGCCAAGGTTGTGATAGATAAAGTTATAGATCAATATGGATATAAATAATGTTATTTAAATATTGCTTTTAATGATGACAGGCGAATTAGTTAAAATGAAAATATGGAGGCAATCAATTGGTACGTATATTAAGTATAGCTTTTGCCTGCGACAGTACTCGAGTGGAGTTCATAAAATAGTCCAACTGTCATATTTTACTATTTTGTCATTGAGCTCTCGAATATGTAAGTAAGTCAGTAAAATCAGCTTATAACTAAACCTAAAAAACCGTTTTCTCTTTTTTGAATACTAAGAAAGTCTTTCTATTATTTCCGAATTAAACATTACAATAAAATACCTACGTACATATATTATATGCATAATAAATATCGTTAAAATATGTTATTACTTGCAAGTGTACCATTCCATCTTAATACTACATAATTATATTTTAGTATGTTTAGTTTTGTTTTTAAGGTTGCCTTTGTCCAATTTAGAGGTTGGTTAGGGTCTTGTTTCCGGTCGATTGCCACGCTGAAAGTGATGCACTCGGAGCTTGATGGATGGAGGCAACAGTACGCAGGCATGCGGTAGAGCCACATCATTTCGTGTAGCCAACCGCAAACGTAACGTTAACATTCCACAACTAGAGTATAGGGCACTTATCTCTTTTAAAATAAAGCACAAAATGGCTTGTAATTATATTTGAAATCTAGTAAAATATTATGTTGCGCAGATGAGTCGGTGGTTTTGTCACGATTTGTCATACATCGATATGCGGTCAGAGACGTCCCTAGAAATTGCTGCAGCCTATATCTTAAGCAGAAGTTATGATAAAAATGTCGTGAGAACGGCCAATGAACTATGTCTTGTACATTTTTTAATTGATTAGGCTCGAATATCCGACTAATGGCGATCGTGCGTCGAACAAAATAACTTGTTCACAAAGCAAGCTCTATAAACTAAAACTTAATTATTGATTCACGATTCATATTCATTGTATTAATATCGATAGTATTAGATAGTTTTTATTCTTTAAAGTTATTTTTGCTTAAATGATTTTAATAATGGCTTCATTTAGTTTTACAAGTGTAACTGTGATTGGATTTTACAATGGGTCTAAATGAAATGAAAATAATTTAAAATAGGGCTAGAGTTTGTATAGCTTAAAAAGAAAGCTTTTGGATCCAAACGCCAACACCCGCGAACTGGTCCGCAACATCCAACAAATAAGCCATTTGTGGCGTGGTGTGCTGACGTTAAAAACTGCTGTTAAATAAATTGCCAGCAACTACAGATTTATATTTTCATTACCGTCGTATTTTTTTAACTTTACAAAACATTTAGGCCAGGGGGCGTTTGCGTCGCTGCTCCGTTCCGAATGGAAGCCTATTTTCGCAGCACATTACTGAGGATGAATGATTTCCTGGGCCGCCATGATTTATGCCCCACTGTTCTACGGCTACCAGCCAGCGGCCAGCGACATAGACTCATTATAGCACCGCACCACACTTGAAGGATGGACACTTCTTTGTTTTGGGAAAGAGTAGCGTTTCTCTTGCTTTGTTATTGTCGACAAGAGATAGCTATCGCACAGGATACTCAAGGTTTATTTACTGATTTTCATTCAACTTCTACTGAAATGAAAACATCAAGATATTTAATGGTTAATAAACATCCCAAGTTTTTATATTATTGTACATATAAATATTGGAAAAAAATACACTGCCTGTCCTCCACCATGGAGGACAGGCAGTGTATTTCACTCGCTTTCCTTAAAGGGTTTTAGATTTTTCCGGCATAAAATGTAGACGAAGTTACTCCTTATAACATCAGCTACCCGTTTAGGTGGAACAGAAAAAAGAAATATTTAGAAGAAGCTGTTATTTTCACATTACAAGTAGATACTTTAATATTATTACTATACGTATTTGTATAGATAATTATTAACAGACTGATACTTAAAACAGGTACGTAAAAATTAAAGATTGACTATTTTTTCTTTTCTTTTTATACCGTGCCTTCTTCATTCATATGTAGCGTCTGAACTTATTTAATCTATACCGGTAACACGAGTTGATTCCACGGTCGCTTGCCCCCAGTTTCTTGCTATCGAGCGCTGATATTCAAATAGAGCAAATAAAATGAAAATAAATGGCTTTTTAAGTACACTAGTATAAATTATAATAAAAATCTAATAACTAAGTAAAATAAACTTCTTTCTATAAAATAAAAAAAAATCTTTTACGTTATTTCATGTTCAGAAATATTTAACATTAAAGCTAATTAATTAATTATGTTATTTTAATCACATTTGTTATATTTACAAGTTTATTTAGATATACTCATAAGGTTTAACGAAATTAAATAATTAGAAGATAAAAACATAGTTTTTCACTTGGGACTAAATATAATTTATATAATACTTGTTGTCCCCCACGGTTTCAGCCACGATCCCGTCGGATGCTGCAATTTTTTTGGAAAAGAAGTATCCTGTATGTTATTCCAAGGCATGCTCTATGTGCCAAATTTCATCTAATTCCATTCCTATTGCAAAAACAACTAGGAATCGACTTGTATCTAACACCGCTTAAAATAAACAAACCAACTCTTGCATCAACAATATTAGCAAGATTAGTAAGATTCATATTATCAACGATGTGCACAAAACATCAATAGCAATCTAGATCAGAACCATTGACCCTAGGATGCCATAATGCACCTGTGAGGATACCATCCGGCAACAATGCCTTCCATCCGAGGATAATAAGTGAAGTTGGTGGGTGTGCGCGGACTCGAACCAAATTACGGTCATCAACTATAACCCAGCCGGTTGCAGGTGTACACCGCTAGGTATTATATTGCTGGTTAGAAATGACCCGTTTCAATTTTACTACTATTTTAAATGCGAATGTTTCATTTAATAATTTATTTTATTTATCTCCACAAATTACATGCAATGATAAAATACAGTTGACAGGAAGATTGAGAAAAAATTGCAATTTGAGGGAGATCTGGAGTCCAAACTAAGCCTGAGCCTGTATTTTGGAGCTCCAGGCCCCCATTTCCTTTAATTACAGTAGTCAACGTGGTGGGTAAGTGTGTATAAATGTGTGAGTAAATGAGTAAGGGTTTGTGTGTGTGTATGTGTGTGTGTGGGTGCGTGTGACTGCGTGTGTGTGCGTGCGTGTGTGTTTAGATGGTTGTTTGTTACTCTATCACTTTAAGCTGAACAGAACTGGGTGAAAATTGGCAGATATTGATTATAGTCTGGAATAGCACATAGGCTTTTTTGTCCCGGGAATTTGTAACATCCCTCGGAAACGCGGGTGTCCCCTTAGGGGACAGCTAGTTGCAAATATAAATTTGCTAGTTTTTTATTTGTTTCTTTTATACGAAGCTCTGACTGTGGGGTAAACAGAAGTATTTAATTGCCAACAATATTTCATTTCATAATAAATTGCTTTACAATTAATAAAAAAACATTGAATGTATAATAGGATTAAACTAGTGATAATTTTAGAAGTGTATTATAAATAAACCTTTAAATAAGTACTTATTCCACTTAACCATTCATTCATCGTTCTATTAATATTCCTTTACTTAAACCGAGCTTTGACCTGAGGCTATGTTTGCGTCTATAATATCAGAGATCCAAAGAAATACTTTTTCATAAATTGACACTCAGAACAGACAGTATTTTTTATTTATATACTAGTTGTCCGCCGCGGTATCACCCGCGTTCCCGAGGGATGTAACATTTTCTCGGGATGATCTATGTTTTATCCAAATCCGTTGGGTAGTTTTTGCGTGAAAGAGGGACAAACATCCATACATTCATACATCTATACATACAAACTTTCGCGGATATAATATTAGTAGGATGTACAAAATATTTAACAATCAAACACCTAAAAAACCAAAGGTTTCCTTTGGGCGTTACATTACAACAGCAATTTATGTAAGTTTATACCAGTGAAGATGACTAAAACCTAATGAATCAAGTGTTAATACATCATTGCAACTTTGAACATAGATCGCTGGGTATAAAGATATTCGTGACTGTCCTGTATAACGTATAGTAGGTATCTATTGATCACTCGGCCCCGGGCTAAGATCACCGCGATCTGTCATCTGGCGACGCAATAATATCGATTAAAATATCCACTAAGTAAGTAATAATGCAACACTTGATTTATTATATTACATTTCAACACTGCCCATAAAGTTGTCGTGTCGCCTTCGATAATAATAAACATCTTTGTCTCTAAAGTCTTAACTGAAGGTTTTAAGTAGCTATGAAGGTTTTTGAGCCTCAAAGGGCATACTAACTTGAATCTTAATCCCATGTTTGAGATGTCAAAATTGCTTGGATAATCGCGACTATTACTAACAAGTATATACGTACGTGTAAGATTGGGCCGTGCATAAAAAACAATAGAATGTCTGAACAGTTATCCCCGTGGTGTTTAGATATCAAAAGATGTTCAACATCGACCTAAATACAATTTAATAAAAATAACGGAAAAGCCTATTAAAATTTTTAGTATCATGTTGAGCGTTAATGAGAGCCCCATTGTCAAGTAATGGCCTAAAGGTCGCTAGCCGTAGCTTATCTCGAGGGATTAAGTTATAGGTTGTTGACGATCCGTGAACGAGTTACAAAACTGCGTGCACAGGGACGGACTTAAACCGATATCCTCATTTTGAGGCTATAAAAAATACTCTCGAACATTAGCCAACGGTTCCATGCTACTTATTCTAAGCACAATAAACTCCTTATCTAACTACTGCAAAAAGTATTGGTAGCAATAAATCCTATCACATAAATGTTATTTATTACTTTTATAGGTTTTCCTTTCACCGATCAAAGAATGCGATCGCGTGTGTTTTTTTTACCACTTCAATTTTATTTCCTTTTTAATTAATTTTACTACTTACATCATATAATTTACGCCCTTTAAATATGTATACGGTTCATTTTCCTTTTTAAATTAATATGGCATCTATTCATATGTAAAGGTCGTCTATTTATTTTATAATTAATGTTCCTTTTTAGTACGGTAATTTTTATTATCATAATTGCGGTGCAATGTAGAAATAAAAAACCTGTAGCCTGTAGGCTGGTAATAGGAATGCCATATTGTCACCGGTCCGGCCCTGTGTGTGCTGGAGTCGTATTTTTCTCTCGATACCGTAATGCGCAAGTCACGAGCGGTTATGTAAGCAGGCTGCCGGCCGGCGCGCCGTCATTATAGGTATTATTACAGGAACACTCGGTCTCTCGCCCGGCCATTGTCAAGATTGTGGGGTCAGAGAGACCCCGGCCGACGTTAACCAACTTGTAATTTCGCAACAACTATTCCTATAACCCAATAAATCGTTGCTTGTAAAACAATTTACTAGCGACCGTGATATTACTTTTCAAGGGAAGCTGCGTTGCTTCTTGTATCACGTTCGATGACGGATCGTGACCGACCTATGGTTATTAATTTATTGTAATAATTATGTCGACTCATATTGTGTTCATGTCGTGTTGTATTACATACTGTACTTACTTAAGCTTAAGTATACTTACTTGTGTGTTGCTAACTTATTAATGGCCGTATTCACGGATGAGTAGCGCTCACTTAATTTCCTTAACGGTTGTTTAACTCTTAGTTTTTTCTATCGTTAGGTACTAAGTCGTTTCAATAATCAGTGACATGATAAGGAAAATTCGCGGTTTAAAATCTACTTTATACTATTTTTTTTTTTAAATCATTTATTTCAAAGTAAAAAATAACAAAATACACATACAATTTTCCTTGCCAAGCTATATAGCTTATATATATCTAGGTACTTATATTTTGATATAATTCTAAATATACTGTTAATTGATTTGATAGTATTTTGAAATGAGTTTATCAGTTTTGTTCGTTAATAATGGGCAAGATTGCGATCATTTTAAATATGGATACTCCGTCCTATGGCATCCTCATTATCATTAGCTTCTACGTGTTCGATCCTCTCCTTAAAACATAAATCCTAAATTAAAAAGTAACAAAAATAATAATAGAATCATGAGCTGGTTCGTTTGTGGAAAATTACGTTTATGTATTATCATCCAAGTCTATGAAACCATTAAGTTTAGAAAGGAAAACAATATTGGGCCTTTTTATTTTCTGTCACACTGGCCAGTAAATAAACTAGCCCAAAGATTTGAGCGTAATTTTATGTGCCAAATGACAATCTATAAAGAACATATACTATTTTATCACCATATCGACAAAATAAAAGACAAACCTTCCAGGAGATAATACAACATTGTATGATATTAATGATAAATAGACAAATCACAACACTATCATGTGATTTGAACAGATAGGGCTGTAATTACTTGAATAAAATTTACTGATTTAATTATTATGATAAACCTCCTTATATTATCATTAATAGCGAACACGTCATCAACACTATCATAATAAGGACTCAACCCAGAATCCAATACCATGCACAAGTCATGTCAGAAAATCATGTAGAGAAAGAAATACTGGATATGGTAAAATACGCTTATTGGAATATTAGCTGTCCCCCGCGGTTTCACCCGCCTTGTCGAGGCATGTAACATTTTCCCGGGATAAAAAATAGCCTATATGTTATTGCAATATATGCAATAAATCTAACTTCTTCTTATAGTTTGTAGGTACTATAATAAAACTGTAGAACCGTTGTGTTTGTACATTGAACATATTTGCCAAAAACCGATTGCGGTTGATGTATGGAGTGTGACAGAGTAAAATAAAACCATTTTTGAAAATTTGTTTGTTTGACATGCAAAATCACAAAACAAATTTTAAAAGGGTGTTCACAGGAAACTGGAACGCAGCATAGGCTATATAGGGGTTATATTTAATCAGAATCAGCACACTAAATAAAATATACCTTAATTTAGAGTTATCACACGTACGAAGTTATGGGCACAGCTTGTTGGTAATAAAAGTACCTACCTATCAACTGAAGGTATTCAATATTTTACCGAAACGACTGCATAATTAATCTCGCAATGAAAAAGGCTAATTTGAGGTATAGAAAGAAAGAAGAAAGAAAGAAAAACATTTATTAACACACGCAAAAGAATATACACACATCTATAGAGCGTAGTGTTGATTAGCAAAAAGTGGTATTGGTAGAATTACTCTGATCTCTCTTAGTTATTTCTATTGTAATGTATAAAGATGATACTGAATGGTCATTCTCCACTAGATCATAAGTATCCAAATACCGAGCTGTCAAGTGAATCGTAGTGGAAACTAGAGGCAGGTTCTGCGATTGCTGGTACGCAGCCGGCATAGCAAAGAGTCGGTGCGTTTGATCTCGTGGATCACAAGTGTACCGTGACATATCCGACCGGGGTCTGCGGTCACTGTCAAAACTGGTTTTTTAACTACTTGCCTATCTTAGAGTAGAACAAGTATTTGATGGGCCAGTTAGCTTGGTGAAGAGACCCTGCCTTGTCATAGGACGTGGCGATTTCCACCCAGGACAAAGATTTCTGCGCATGAAAATGGCTGTTTGTTCTGTGTCTGGGTGTAAATATAAGTACAAATTTAGAAAATTATCGGTTATTTGGTTATGATAGAACAAGCTCTGCTTAGTTTAAGATCACGTAGCTGTGTGTCAAAATTTGCAAAGATATTCACGATGTAAGTATTAATTATTGAACAATCGGGGTTTTAGTAAACCCAATTAAGAATTTATTGGGAACTTTTCTCCGCAAAACCAACCTTCTGGACTGACGTTAGAGTCTCGCAATGTATATGTGCATGTGAAGGCTTGTTTGAATATTTTATTTAAAATTTAAAAACTTTATTGGCATTGTTGGCATTTCTAAGTCATTTCAACAAATTGAGTCATTGAAGATTCCGTATTATTTAGTGTATTTTTTTCATACGTTCCATAATTACATCTTCGTGTCTCTTAAGCTAATAGAATAATAATTGCCATACTCTGGGTAATATGTGGGTGGCCAACATTGATGTCCTATGAGACAGTAGTTCTGTCAAACATGTCCATTAGGTCAAATGTATTCCATTGAAATTCAATAAACGCTCCCAAAATTTCAATCAACAAAAATACAAGGATGATACTTCCTTCCTTAGTATTCGGAAATGTAAGTAGAGGTCCATTGACAAGCCTTTCGAACAATGAAATTTATTAAAATGCAATAACAATAAAATTCGTGTCCGGACATTAGCGATGTTAAGTTATTCTCCAAACGCCACTTAATGAGAAGTGATGGGTTCGTAAGAAAATAAAATAAAAATACAATGTACCCTCTCCGGGTTCCAACGAGGCAGCCGCATTGCGTATGCAGGGCGCGTGCACTTGAAATTACATGGCCTGTATGCAAACAAATTCCTTACACGGTTTCGTTGTAACACAAGAAATTGTACTATCATCTTCTTACATACCTAATTATTATAATTGTCAGCTCTATACAAATCCACTTACCAACTCAATGATTGCTTATACAGGATCGGTTTGCTAAGTTACTATGAATATTGATATTTGGCAAAGGCAATACCTATGTGTTGTTGTAATTTTGTAAAATTAATTTAAAGTATTCCCTCGATTTAGTTTTTATATCAGGGGCTCGATTTCGTATGGAAAATTACACTAACTCGAGGATGTTTCGTCGCGGCCTCCGTGCTCTGTCTCTTTCACTAACTACGCTAATACTACTAATCACGTGAGAGATAAGCTCTCCGCGGCCTCCGTGAAGCGGCTCACCGAGGAAGTTTGTATTAGCTGAATAACGGGGCTGAAACGATGATTAGTTAAAGTGCATCTCAAATACTTAGATGAATAATTTAAGTACAATCATAGACACAATATACATGTAGGTACAGTCTATGGTACAATACGAAATGAGGTTTTAGCAACAATAACTTTGTATAGGATCTAGGTGCGTACGCTATCTTTGGCGCGTTGCTGCGTAAAGACCTTGAGTAATCATTGCTTAGAATGGTATAATTTGTTATGAATGGAGGTATGTATGTAGAAAAACAGATAAAAATGGTATCTATATGACCTAAAACTCATATTTAATACCTTTAGATATTCTTGATCCCATCTTGAGTAGAGAATGTCGTGCGTAAGTAAATTTTAGAAAACAACTGGCTCTTAAAACAATGCTTTAAATCAATGTCAAGTTAGTCTCAAGATTTCTAACTTCTGAGTGGTCACCGCATATAAAGTAAAAAGAGTCCCCAATAATATTCAAATCTAAATTACATTTTGTCAACAACATGACATATGATTTAATGAATTATCTACAGAAAACAAGAAGAGACATGGTATTATTGAAAGTCCATAACCGATGTGATGTCATGTTATAAATCACTGAGACACCCACGACGATCACTCGGCTAAACTAGACGAATGTAGGGGAAACTGTACAGTAACTGGTCATGATGCTTCAACATTTAAAAAATAAAATAATTAAGTGACGCCATGTGTCATGTCATCACTTTAAATTTTGAATTCTATTCTAATTTGGAATAACAAGTAAAACTTAATAATTAATTTCAAAATAATTAATAGTTGGTCCGTGAATTTTGGTAATTTACAGTAAAAGTAACTTTGAGGTCGGCGCTTAAGCTTTAGCCTACGATTTGACCACAAAATATTAAAATACTCAATTAGACTGAAGTGGCCAGTTACAGTGTAGTTTACCGTATTATAATCCGAGTGGGCTTAACGGCTGCCGCCGATCCCCATCACATACAAATATCAAATTAAAGTAACCACTTATGAAAATAATAAGTGTCGTTATTGAATACAACGACTTTTTGGTTATTTATTTCTAGCACGATTTTATGTTATTATTAAAATAAAATTTGTGAGAATATAAATATATATGTACTGTTTTGTCATAGAAGGATGTTTAGTTAAACTCATTATTTTATTTAATCATAATGTTTAATTATTTAATTTTATTATAAATAGCTACCAAACAATCGCTCTGAGCATTTAATTTCACTTCAGACAAATAAGATTCTCCCATAATTTTAATTAACTAAAAGTCAGTTGGGATATTAACAGAGTCGATACAAATCGATCGCTGCAACAGCCGCCGTTCGACTAGACAGCTTTTCCGTCCTTGTTCGACACTAGTTGTTATTCCCGACGTGGCCTGTCACACGCCACTCGGTAGCACCCATCCGTAATAATAAGAATTGTAATATAAAAGCATTATAATCCAATCAGGACGTAAGGTGTAGTGTGACCGCCCGCGAGCTCGATTTACCATTCGTAGCGCGCCCGTGTCGATCGTAAAATATTTTTGTATTGTACAACACTAAAAAGAATTAGAGGTAAATAGGCAGTACAAGACACACACATCGTCGGGTGTTTATTAAAAACGGTCCGGTCGCATTCGGTCACTTTCGTCGGTATTCCACGAATTTTCCGTTCGGAGTTCGTTGACGTTTTTGGTGCGGAGTTGATCGCGAAAACATTATTATGTTATTTGAACTTCGAATTATATAGTTTACTTATCGTGGGTAATAAAAACAATTGCGAATCGAGATAGTGGACTCTTTGGTTGTCACATCATATGATGATTTAGGGACTACAATGCTTTGACAATTGTCGATGGTGCTTGACGTTGGATTTTTAACTTGAGCTGGCCAGTTGGTCTATACCATAGAGCACTCCATGGAGATATGATGCTATGGTTCCCATCACCGAAAGCTCTCGCTCATTATAATGTTCAAACGACCTTTGCGACTGTAGCCGCCAATTAGCCGCTATCATTCTATTAAAACTTAGATATACCTAATATAACCATAGTATTAGATTAGGTATCAACAAATAATACTGGAATTGGCATATAAAGGACATATGACAGCTCATTTGACAGCGCATTAAAGTTGCTAAGAAGCTGTGATGTACAGGCACATCTAAAAGAAGGAGAAAGAATAGTTTTTGTATCTATACTCCTACAGCAAGTGTCCTGTAGTCTTGGAGCTATGTAATATGTGTCATAAATGTGTGTTAAAAAGGTGCCAGAGTAGAAAAATATAAGTAATCAAGGTTTAATTCAGATTGATTTCATTCATTAGTTGGTAGAAAAAAAGCACTTTAGGTATTTTAATTTGCATACTTTCAATAAGAGCAGTAAATCCGCCTAATTAGCGAGTGAATATTTTCCGTCCGACCGTCACGGCTCGCCCGCAAACTCTGATGGACATTCGTAAACGATATGATATTTTAATAGGCAATTATAAAGTTAACCACCGTACTGAGGGCTCCTGTTCTCTACCACAAGTCATAAACAGCAATAATAAAAGTAATTTTAAATTGCATTATTTCCACAATTTATAATTCTGAATTCGAGAACGTAGGTACACATTTCAATGCATCATGTTTTGTATGTGTGCCAGAGTGACCCAAAACTAATCTTTACTGGCCTTGTTTAACAATATTTGACACGGGATAATGTTTTAAATAAATATATTAAAAGCGAAGAAGCGTTGCGACGTTAGTAGGCACCTAAAATACTCTTCGTCGATACGACGATCAATAAATTAAAATTAATTCGGCGTGCGAACGGCGAGATCCGATACGCGATACCGACGCCTACATTTATCATTCGCTAACACGTCGGACATTTCACAGAGGACGCTCGCCGAGGGAACGTGGCCCTTATGACGACGTGCATAAAGGTTACGGGGCCACCGATGATTGAGCACGTAATGATCTGCCGCGGTAACAAAGGATAACACGTCTAAAGACAACTAGTGGAAGGGATAAGATGGCATGCGTATTGGCGGTTGTAAAGGCTCGAACACACGCGCGGGCACGCACGTCGCATGCGGATGTGGCTGATGTCACGGCGTGCAAATAAACTGCGGTAGACTGGACGACGCTGCCCGCGTGACCTTGACGCGGACCCGGGAAAGTTCTCACGATGCCTCGATTATGCTTGCCTGTGGTCCCTTCTGATAGCACTAAAACGTCTCAACACTATATTAACACCGCCGAATGTAAAATAACAGTGTACGTAACTCAAATTGGGGGAACAAGAATATAACTGTCACCGGAAGACGTCACGCTGTGTACGACATGCACATATTAGAGTTTATTACGTACATGTGCACCAGTACGAGGCAGTTTAAACTAAAAGGGGCAATTTTAGCCCCGAGCTAAGGAATATAAAAAAGGAGGGAGCTCACTATCGTTGTAACCACGCCTCAATGCTTTCGTGGATGTTAGGTTAAGCCAGGGGCGGATAAATGAAGTCAGTGAATAATTTGGAACGTATATTCACAATGTGTTAATGGGATTTGAAAAATTATAAATTCGTCAAACTAACGCACAATTTTTATTGAGTGTGTTAGAGTCGATCCACCTTCCACGAAGCAATTTTCCGACAAACACTTAAACTAAAATACGTTTTACACGTCTGCGGTACGTAAAACGATATCTCGATATATCTACTAACAAATAACGTTTTGTGGCTATATCTTTGTTTTATTTATATCGATTATGTTGTATGAGAACGTATTCAATAAGATTTTATCATCAACAAAATTTTTCAATCAAAAAGTCTTTCACCTGGCACCAGCATCCATAGTGCAAAAATCTATTAAGGGGTTGGTAAAAACCGTTAGAGAAAATAAACAAGACGGATGTTTCGTAAATTTTAACAACACTTGCAACCCTGTGGCGCTTCATGATGATAAGATCTTGGCGCTGCATCTGCCGCCGGGGAGGCCGGGGTAGTGGGACACATGGGGGCATAGGTTGGGGTTCAATTCCGGTGTTTTGTTTCGACGCTGGCTGTGAGAACCTGCGGGACTCGCCTGTGATTGGTTTGTGATTTGATTTAATACATACCACATCTAAATTTTACTATGTGTGGGTCATGTTTGGTTAAACCTACCCTTTATTGAGATAGAATTTGCTTTTCATAACTCATTTACGTCGCTATTCCCACCAGATGTAGAATTAGGCGAGATCCTAATTCAATTTCCGCCGCATTTATTAACGTGCGCTTAGTTTTTGTTTTCTATTAGCCTCGGTGCTTGTAAAACACGAAATCCCTTAACAATCAGGCTTAGTGGCATACAAACGGCGTATCTAGTACAATGGCCGAAACTTGCAGCCCTTTAATGAATAAAAAGCGCCGGTGGGCGGCCGGTACTAAGTTATAGCTCGATGAAAAGAGTTACCGTTTTAAATGAGAAGGTACGGATGAGGCCGTACCGCGTCGTATTGAAATTGGCGTTTTGGAAAACCGTGGTAGGGGGCAGGTAGGGCATGTGGCGAGATGGTGCGATAACAGGAATTATTCATACGCGCGTTATCGGTCCGCCATCGCTAAAGCTATTGTGAACGCGGGCTAACGCGCGAGGGGTGGCTCCCGGTTGTCGCAAGCGCTGTCAAAACTGTTGTTGTGTGTACTGGGCCTAATGTGACGCCGCGGCCGGTACGGATTGATTATTGTTTTATTCCGTGTTGTTCACTGTAATGACCCTAACGATCGATGCTCGATTCACTCGTATCCGAAACGACTTTCCCGATGTTATCTCCGATCTAACTCATCGGAAAAACTGTTACGATATTGCATTATTACGGTATCAATCTAATAGTTTCAAGGATTTTAAACGACGTAATTCTAACGGATCTATGTATATCCAAGGTTACTTAATCACTGAATCAATATCAGATTTTGGTAATTAATTACTTTCGACATTCATTGTCCGCAAAGTTCATTCCCCCACCCAGTCTAGCCATGACTAGGCCGCAATGTACGGGTGCCCTTGTGATAAGGATCGTCGATAATCTCGAACTGCGATCGACACCTGGATCGACACGATGCGGGTTTTAGTACACGATACACAATGTTCTACTGTATTGTTTGTGACGAATATTTCAATGACGCTTTTAGATATTATTGGCAAGCAATATCGGTCGATTTGTTTTTAGAAGTTCAAGGGTGTATTTATTCATTTGTTTTTCCGCGATAACCTGCTGCTGGTTATACTTACTATCACCGTTTTATTTACTTTGAAAATTCGAGTAGTGAAGCCGGAATATTACGGATTTCAATCATAGCTTTGTATCGAAAAGCTGCAGTAGGTATTAAATAAATGTTTGGTAAGTTGATTGTAAGTAACCATCTATTAAGTACCCGTAGCGCTCCACAGGGATGCGCCAGCAATTCAGTTCCCTGCTGCTTTTACACAGGGAATTGCGTGAAGGGATGTGCCCCCAACAAAAATCAACCAATCCCAGAACCGTTCACTACACAGATATCATTAATACGAACACCCTTCACTACCAAATGTATTCGTACATATGTTTGCTTTCACTTATAAATAATAATAAAAGTTACCGACTGTTTCAGAGTTCAAAAAAGGGGCAAGTTATTTTGGATTGTTATTTTGTTTTAGTATCTGTATAATTTGAATGCACAACGTATGCTATTGATTTCCAAATACTGGAAAACATTACGTAAATAAATGAGAACACTGAACAAAACATGTATTAACCGCGTATGCAAACATATCATCATAGAGTATCATCAAACTGACACTACTATGTACATAATTAATGAAATTTCCAGTTGGCCTACTATTTTAATTGCTCCGTGTTGTGACACGGCGCTTTTGAAACATTTCGGAAAAGTAAGGCCTTTTGTTCGCGGAGGCAACCATCGAAACCCGAGCACAGTTATGCCTCCATTATTTGTTTATCAAATACCCATTAGAACCGAGAATATTCATGACCATAATTACAATGAACGAGGATGAAGATGTCGTGTGAAAGACCAGTTGTTAGGTACTAATGATATTAATTTAGGTAAGCGCGGGCAGGGTAACAAAACGCCTCCAAATTGTTCGCCTTAATGACAACAAGTTTTGATGTTTCGGACTTTATAGTGGTTCGTATCGGTAGATCTCTGTCAAACATGACAACGATCACTTAAGCGCTCGTAAACATGGAGATTTCAAGGAAGTTCATCGTTTATTTTACCTATTTATTTTAAAGATGCATTTATGTGTGCACAGGTCGGACGTTGGGCGGCGGCAGCGGGCAAGTCTGTCGGCCGCACTTCCACACGCCGCTGCATCCATGGCTGGACTCGAAGGCGCTCGGCGGCGGCGCGTGGGGAAGCGGCTTCCAGCAGGACGCCGCGCCTGCGGACAAACCCCTTTCCCCAGCGCAGCACCATCACCCTCATCCCCTATTCTCGTTCCCTCCTACGCCACCGAAAGACTCGACGCCGGACTCCGTAGCGGCAGCGGCTTTGGGACAACAGGACTACCAAGCGGCCGTCGCGCACGCTACGGCCATGAGCGTAGCGTTCATGCAGCAGCAGCAGGAGTTGCCGCTCTGTGGCGATGTGAAACCTATGATGGGTGCGCCGCCTTCGAAGCAAAGAGAAGGTGCGCAGCCGGACTCGTGCCCTCAGGAGTCGAGCCAGCCCTCCGGGGAATACAACGCGCAGTACAACGCCGCCGGTGGCGACTACTACAACTACCAGGGGAAGGGTTATAGTGGGGCGCAGCAGCAGAATAAGCCGCGACCGAACAAGACGCGAACTAGCGCCGGTGAGTCCGCGGGGACTGCCTCTCATTGCACCGCTCTTGCTGCGAAGCACTCGATACACTTACACGACATCGCTCTCCGCTGATCCGATCACATAGGCCTACCACCTTGTTAAATAACGTCGTAAAAATACTTTAGTTAGTGACATTGTTAACTCTTCTTGTTAAATTTCAGTACTTCATACAGCTTTCACTCGTAGAGTTCGCACTATCTAATCATTTAATAAATCAAATACACAGAGAGCCGTTCAAGGCTGGTTAATCGAAGCCTTTACAAAATGGCTGCCACGATACTCTCTGCGTAATTAGAATCTCAATGCAGATTGTCTCATCGACAATTGCGATTTATTAATTCGATAAATGTGCCAAGATTAATATTTCATTTGGTAATACGAAATGGCATTGTCGATATTGGGCCTGTGATGTGGTCGGATAAGCGAGGTATCTTGCACAGGGGGTTGTGGCGGCACTCGTTTTCTATCTGTAACACGTAACACGATATCGAGAGCGCTTTTATCTTGTCGGTGTTACTAACGCTTGTCTCATACTAACTGTTGAATTCGGTGGAGGGATATTAATGTTACTAATGAATCATTGGCTTTTTACAGTTTCACAACAATTATGAATGTTCGATATTCAATATTTTCATTGAATAACTTATTATTTACAAAATACAGTAATCGCGTAATATAATAAAATTAAAAATATTTCAGAAAGTAGGTTCCAGGCGTTCTTTCCCAATAGCTTAGTCATTGCTCGGAGCTGCGCCGGCGCAACTCTTCATTGTTAAACCTGTACATGTGAACTCACGCGGCCTCCTCTGATGTTGACCAAACAAACTAGACGTTTCTCATTACTTAATTGCGACTCACTATTGTTTTAAGTCCGTTAGTAATTAAACAAACGCTGCTAAGCAGTTTTCTATTAATTTCCGAGACAGTTTTCTAAATTAGTCACGAGTTACCGTATAACAATTCTCCGTACATTTCTATTCGAATGTGAACTCACTAATTTATTGCGTATTTATATCATGCCACTTACTTTATTGTGAAGAGATAAAATTCTTATCTAAGTTTTAACATAAATAATTATGTATGAATGTCGAATAGAGCATCATAATTATTTATGTCTTACTTGAACACAATTTAACGTTACACAATAAGTAAAGCAATTAATTTTAATTAATGATGATTATTACATAATTCGGTTAACATAAAATTGACACTGGTACGACAGGTGAGGTAAACATAATTAGATATTGGGTAAAAAAAAATGTAAATAGATAATAGCAGTATTTAAAAAAAGAGAGATCGCGTTACTGAAACTAAAGTAGGTTAATTCTTAAATTATTTCATTAGAAACAAAAGGTAAGTAACAGGTACATAGTTGGACGTGACCTCCACAATTATCGCTGGCACGTTACATTGCAAATTGAATGCAAGTTTTCGTAATAAAACATATACACGGTATACGTCATACAGTCCCAACAGACAATAAAATAACAGAGAATTACTCAACATTAATTGTATTAACACTACATTATATTTTTATATATAATTGTGTCTCTCATACTTGTTAAACTTTGACAATGGACGGGAACCAACATGGCCGTCCGTGATTGTCTATTAGAATAATGAATGAAGAGAATTATATAGGATGACTGTTAATATAAAACGTTGCGATTATGTTTGTTCAATATTTTGTGAAATTTTAGTTTGGTTGGTTCACACTACCTATTTTAATGTGCAATCTTCCTTTGCTAACAATATAATTTATCTTGCTGAAACCTCTTAACGAAAACGCATTAAGTTACGTTTCGTCGCGAAAGAGACATTTCTTATAACCTCAGCTTGTAGCTTTTTAACGATAAATTAAAATAAAAGTCGAGTAATGATGGAACGGCACCTGAACGAGAGCTCAGTGACACCGCATTGCAAGACCAGCTCGCTAGTGTGAATCGACACACAGTAAACGGATGAAGTTCTAATCTCACGAGCAGCGACTCATCAAGATTGTGATAATGGATTTCTCGTGAGATAATTAGACTTGTATTGAAAAAATGTGCTTGCCACTTTAATTGCAATGGATTGAGTCGTTAACTTAAAGAGCATTCATTTGTCAATGCGCTTGGCACTCTGCACTTCCACGATGTTGTACTTTTTGATATTTCTTTAAATGTTCTTGAAAGTATTTGTCAAATTGTTTACTGAGCAAGTAAATATTTCGCTGCAATTAAGAATTGATTAGCTTCTTTGGTCTATTAGACTGCTATTAGTTTTTCTGCAGGTCAATGATGATTAGCTGTTTGTGTTTAGGATGTGATAAGTTTAAACATACAATCTATACTGAATCTAAGCGGGGCCCGAAGTACTGTTAACGGTTAGCTGATATGTTACCAATATTTTTTGAATATATAAGGGATGTTACATTTTCTATAGCCTATATGTAATTCCAGGGCATCTTAATGGCAAGTTTCATCGATATTCATTAGGTAAATTTTCCATGAATGAGTTATAAACATCCCTCTACATCTATCCTCACAAACATTCGCATTTATAATGTACTAGCTGTCCCCTGCGGTTTTACCCGCGATATATATATTTTTTTTTAATTTATAGTTTACAATAAAATTTTAGTTTGCCTTAGTGCCTAAAAACCTGAGGGGTTTGTCCAGGCACTGCACAATCGTCCCCGAAGGATATCACATTTTCCCGGGATAAAAAGTAGCCTATATGTTATTCCAGGATAGGCTCTATCTATGTGCCAAGTTTAATCCATATCCGTTTCGAAGTTTTTGTGTGAAAGAGTAACAAACATACTTACATACAAATCTTTCCTCTTTATAATATTAGTATAGAAGTAGGATTTGTAGGATAAGTAGAATAGGATAAAGGTTCTATACCCAAACACAGAACATAAAGAAATGTACATGTATACAAAATCATGTAATCTAACCCTTCCTATACGTGAAAACCTTTACTAAGTCAACGCAATATAAATTTCATCTGCAGTATAATTCGGTTAAATAAAAAAGTTGTGCATCTCAGTCGGAATAGTAAGGTGCAAAGATTTAACTCGTGTAGACCGAAGCGTATTTCCAATTTACACATTGTTACGCGTCGTTAACTAGTTTTTGTTCCCTTGTACACGTTCTGTTTAATTGTGGTAAAAAACATGGAATATACATTGTACGTGTGTTGGACGTAATTGGAAATTTACTATTGACTAATTTATATAATTCGAAGATAGCTTTTCATATACAGTTTGGTACATAATATCTAAAGCATTTTATAACTTAACTAGCTGTCCCCCGCGGTTTTACGCGCGTGGGATGTTACATGTATTATACATAAAAACCTTCCTCTTCAATCACTATCTATTTAAAAAAACCGCATCAAAATCCGTTCCGTAGTTTTAAAGATTTAAGCATACATAGTGTATAACATAATACATGTAGTGATAAATCATGATCAATTGATCATATTTCGTATAGTCGTATTTTTTTTAAATTTTCGTGTTCATGGTACAGTTGAATTCAACTCTATCAGAACAATTAATTTCTAGTTTGTACAATATACAAACAATATAATAGATTAAACCTTTTTATAGTGATTTAAATGTTGAAGTCTTTTTTGGTACTGTATAAAAATTCCACCAACCATGAATGACATGAATGTTTTACGTACTATAATGTTACGATAGCTATAGAAGATGAATATTATAATAACTCGCACAATAACAATGAGGTATGCATATACCTATGCGAACCATGGTATCGCTATGTAGGTGGTAGGTGGCAGTTCCTTGGTGGAAGCAATATTATGATAATGCGCGTTGGCCGGATGTGGACCATTCCATTGTTGCCTGTGCCGATCGCTTGACCTCGGCCACTCGCGCCTCCTGGCGTTTCTGTTCTATTATGTAGATTGTAGAACACATTTGTACCAAGAGTAACACTATTCTTTAAACCCCAGCAGTGGAACAATACTCCAAAAATCGTGACGAACATTCTACCCGAAGAATGTCATGGAAAGGGCAATTGAAATAAACGGTCAGTTACCTGTTATTATGCAGCCCATTTATTATGCAGCGTATTTCTTAAAGTTCCATTCAACACTTTCTAAAACAATACGCGTTCGCTAAAATGATATTCAAATTATTCAATGATTTTGCGCTAATAATTCAAATGCTGTGTCCACTTCTGGTTCTATATTAGTATGCCGTTCTGTAGTTCTTATAATGATAGAGATAAAGTTGATATCAGGATGGCGTGTGGGCTAGATGGTGTCGCATCGCGTTGCAGCAACGCGTACGCTGCGAGCGTTGCGCAACCAATTAGCGCGGTGGTACGAGCGCGCGCGCCACGGACCGCCGGATCACAGGAATGAAGTCCGGGCGGCTCTCTTAATATGTTATTATTTTTGCTAAAGCGAACAATTTTTTGTTACATGTAGGTACCTACTGTGTAATATTAACAGACACATTACTAAATTGCTACAATGATGAATGTTACAAAATGATTAATATATGATCTACAACGAAATCTAGGTAGACTGAATTGTTTTTAATAAGGCACTATATAATTGCGTATTTTTTTAACTGGCACACAAACAAGGTATAGTTAGGTATAGTAAATTCGTCACGGTCTGCCGGCATACATTGTGGGATACAATTGCATCAACCGAAATTTGCATTTTACGTTGGACATCCGCAGAAGTCGAGTGATTAATTCACTTGTACCTAATTAAAATGAAATATGAAATATGTAAAAAAATGCTTGTATCAAACTGTTCACCGGACCAATTGATCTATAATTAAACAGAGCAAATTGAAAAAATCATAGATGCCGTGACCGGTAGATAGGGGCTTATTAGTCGAGTGCCTACTGAGCTTGTTGGTATCATCATATGACCGGTATATCGCTAATAATTACATCGGGCTCAGTGCTGGTTGCAACTGAGCGGCATTGCATCGCTCGTCACACGTAATTATCTCTCAGTATGCTAATAACGAATGCAAATATGGCCGTCCGGCCGACCGCGCGCAGCATTGGACGGTGCCGCTGCCGGTGCAAGCGCCGTGAAAAATGACTTCATTCCTTCTGACCACTGCCAGTTATATCAATTTGTATTTCGATTGCAAACTGAAATATTCAAAACTTTAATATAAAAGTCAATGACTCGGCACATTAGACGTTCAAACTACACAATGCTCAATAAAGAGAAAACCCGCGCAAGACCATCGCCTTCCATTAAATTTTTCTATTTGCATACAGACATATAATTAAAGGGTAATAATAGCCTCTGTGGTGCAACAAAGAATAAGTTTTGAGCAATAATTTAATGGTTTGTATGCAAAATAGCCTCACCGTTACGTGTTGATGGGCCGATGCGCCGAGAGAGCGCGTCACGGTACACGGGAGCGAATTAGTCCTTCATTTAAATTACATTACCCCGCGTACATTAGCGTAATACGTGACCGAGCTGGCGTTTTTACTCACCGCTATCATTCAGGAGTAACGGGGCGGACTCTTTTCGAACGCATCGATAATTCTGAGAGGTCAACATCACTCGACGCGTGTGAGTTTGCACACTCAGCTGAAGGCTCGGGTGTAGTGGCGGCGGCGGCGGCTGTTTTCCCCAAGCGGGCGACCCGTGTGAAAACTTTGCGAGTTCTCGATGAACCCTGAGTACCTGGAGACTCTCGAAAAATAAAAACCGCCCACTCGGCTACGTAAATATGGCAGATGAAAATCTTTTATCGCGGTCACGTAGCGCCGCTGCGTCACGACCGCACGTCACTCCGGGCAATAAAGACCGAGCCGCATTCTAATTTGGTACTAACGCTGGAATTTTTCGCTCAATCTTCGTACCTCTCGCAGTCGTTCAGGATAGGCTCTGTTCTCTGTGCTCTGGACGTACCGTTACCGACGGCAGTAAAATATATCTTTATTTCGAGTCAAAATCACGTCCGGGCGGAGCAGTCGACGGATAGTCGGAATGTCTCAGGGGAAATGAAGAAATAACTCGCGGTGTGAACATATCAAACCACAGTTATCGTTACGACTGAACCGGATTGAACAATTAAAACGTATTGTAATTAATCAGAAACACTGTTCTCTTTAATAATACGTGTAATATCGACGTAGGTACGAGAGGCGATCGGCTGTAAATCATGTAAAACGCCGCCGCCTGCGGCACCACCGACTTTCACAAACGTTTTTACCAATAGAGACGTTACTATTGAACTGAATCAGTCTCAAATGCTAGAGACACTATCATAAAACGTCCGCGGCATGTGTAATATCCTGTTATTTTTTCCTAATAATCGTTATTGGTGTTTATTTATTACAAACCTCGGAACAAATTACAGGTTTTATCGGTGCAACAAAAAATATAAAGGGTTAGACCAAAAAGTGAGTCGTCGCTCCGATCGCAATAAGTTTTCGATAAGGTCCGGGCGATTTAATTGCCGGGTTTGATCTGGTTTTACATAAAAAAGATGAATGGCCGCACTGCCTAAAGCTCATAAAACATTCTCGGTTCGTTTAACTTTATTATTATTTTTTTGTTCTATTGGATATTCGACCACTTTCACCTTTCATATTACGACTATCCTGGCGCATCATTATTTATTCAGCGCACCGCGACCGCGACGTCTGCCCGGGGACTTGGATAATCAGATCTAGATACATATTATTATAATGTAGATATCGATTGATACATATCCGATTAATATAATCGGTAACTTAATAAACCCGTTTCCTATAAATAATGTAAGATTTAATTTTATTAAACGTTCATAATAAATTTCCCACAGCTTAGCTCGGTGTTATCTCTTTTATATTGATTGTATTTAAAGAGAGGATGCGAAGGTGTAACGAGATGAGCTTCTAAATTCGATCTCGGTAAATCATCGATCGTGTAATCGAGTTTAGAGAGAGATTGTGGGCGGCGCACGCGCACCCCATATGTGAACACATCCTCTCAATAACCGTGAAACGCGAGGCACTTTGGTGAAATTGCTTCACTTGTTCTTTACGATACGTATTCCCTGGAGGGCGGCTCATCCTAGGGTCAGATTTATTTCTATAAAGCATGCCTAGACTAAAGCATGCGTAATCAATAAACCATAAAATTGTCTTCTGATTTAATGCTTCATTAGTTTACTGTAGGTGTCAAATGTAGCGTATTAGTTAATTCATTTGATGATAGAATTTGCAATTCAACACAGTTCATGGATGAGATGCGATGGCTTGCGTTGAAAATTGTTTCAGACATACACTTGCATACGTATACGTATAGTGAAAATTAGCATGTAGGTAATACTTAACTTTATAGCTCTGGTTATGCTCTGTTTCACATGCTAGACGCTCTGGAACATTTTTGCAACAAACATTTTTTATTTATATGGCAACACTTTGGTTGCTGTACTTTTTTAAACGATTTTGTAATGCCTTATTGATTTAATTTCATTTGTTTTAAAGTTTTATGGCTTTTAGTTCGAATAATGCTGTGTACTCTTTGATTAGATTTTCTATTTATTAATACAATTTAAAGGGCATATTTGCATGTCGGGTAAATGTACTTACGCCCGTAACTTTCTCTTGGTTTTTCTTCGCGTGTTAATAAAATCTTGATATTTTTTTCTCGAGTTTCACTCGTCGCGCTTTCCCTAGTGTTGTAATTGATTATTTTACTATTTTCGTAGTAATTGCAATTACGTTGTTAAGATATGAAATGTTTAGGATGATATAGTACATTTATGTAAAAGTGTAAGTGTAGGTACTTAAGTGTTACCGCATGCTTTGTTACTTAGTGAAATTCTATATGTAATGTTTCTGAATGTGATTTTTCTCTCGTCTTTCCCAGCCTGCCAGGAGACAGGTAATTTTCAAACATTAAGTCCTGCATAATAACGCTTTTTATACAATACTAATATATATTATTATTAACAGAAACTGATAATTACTTAAATGCTTTTTATTTTGTACTTTGGTGTTGGATTTATGTGAATCATTTGCATTTTAAATGGGTTTGGTTAATAAATAAGTTTTCGTTCAAATTTCATTCCACTATCTTAATTTATGAAATGCAAATTTTAACTTTACCCCATAGTTATAAAAATCCATTTTGGATATACCTACCTAGAAATATATTAACAGACCTGAAGTCCATAACGTAACATTGGGTAGAAAAGACTTGTGAAATTCGCTGTTGTCGAGACTAGACAATAACGAACGCAACAAGATGGTATAACGCCGTGTTTCACTATCAAATTTTCTACCCTAAAGTACTCTTAAGGCCACGTATGTACTCCCGTCCACGAAAAAAATATTTTCCCACAACCCAACAACAGTTTTCCCCATCTGACTCACTCATGTATGGTTCAGAGGGTCGAGAGTGCGTGAACTGCGGTGCGACGAGTACGCCCCTGTGGCGGCGCGACGGCACCGGCCACTACCTCTGCAATGCGTGCGGCTTATACTACAAGATGAACGGGCAGAATCGCCCCTTGATCAAGCCCAAGCGAAGATTGGTGAGTGTAAGAATCCGACCAATTTTAATTGTATTTTAAATAGCTCGCACTTTTGAGACCGCGTCATTTTTAATTGCTTAGGGATGACTTGTGACTCTTGAAAAATATTGACTAGGTTGTTGAAATTAAATTAAAACTACTAAGTACAGATTACTAGCAATTTATTACTAGATTCAATCTCTTTGGACGACATTTTTGTGCAAATGAAATTGATTGGTGCTTTATCATAAGTTTTTATGCTTGGTGTGTGGTTTATATTAGATACAACTATGGTTTGGTATAATTACGCTATTATATGATTTGGTTAAATTTGTGGAAGCCGTCGAAGAGATCTGCCGCAACTGGTAGGCTCTGTTACTGTATTGTATAAACGGCGAGCGCATCGTTTTCTCCGACAACAAATAAAAATAAGTGTATCGCGCATTTCCGAGATAAAATACCATCATCTACAAATAGCATTCCAAGACAATCCCAGCGAGAATGGGTGTTGTTTACAGTTAAGGGGCAGCAATAAAAAGGCGGAGCATGTACGACCGAGCACGACACCGCATTAAGCGCTCCCACAAATTGGCCTCTTATGAAAGTTGAACGTTTCGTCGAAAGAACATAGAGTCCACTAAACTAGCCTCTCCGTAGCCGCTATAAATCTCGCAGTTAACATTTAATCTAAGGTCGGGTACGCATAAAACTGAAACAATGCGACATTCGGGCGCGCAGTGTCACGTCAGGCCGGCATGTCGCCTAACGAGTGGCCCGTGCGCGCAATTGTACGTACAATTTACCTTAATACCCGTCTCACAGACATAAACTAGCGGAATGGCTCGGAATATTTGCCTTTTGTTGGCCAAATTACGTAATGCTCGAGCGTTATGATTTCATTGCAACGTTCCGCGCAGCATTATGGCGGCTGCGGCGTAAGTTAGCCATCATACGTTATTAACAATTGTGTTTATTTTCCGTGCACTTTTCTTACCTAATATAAGGTCTTAAGCTATTAATAATAAAGGTGATTTTGTAAACAATTTGTTTTCTAACTACTTAGATCTAGTCATGGTTATTAAGGCCGGATGTTGGTAACGTTGTTTTGATATTTAGATTCAGTGTAGTGTATAGAGATACCGTTAATGTGCCACGGAAAAGATTGAATTCTCACTTTTATTTTCGTTGTGAGAAATGGGAGACAATGCGCACCTTTTGACTCTTTACCTATTCATCTTGCGTCGGTTAAGCCTGAAGAAAGCTTGCAATTAACAGTTTTTAGAAATAGCTTCTATTTTATTCATAAAACATCGGCCAAGTGCTTTGGGTTCTCTACCATGTCATAAGAAACAGGTTATAATTTACTTACTATGTTAATATTTGAGGCTACGAAAATAAGTTTGTACATCTTTATATTTTACTATGATGCAATGTTATGCTGTGCGGTCGTAAAACTCAAATAAAAATTAATAATTTATAATTGGACATCGTTAAAAAACAGAATGACAGACCAGTTGGCTTGGTGGTTAACGCTCTGACTGCCAAACCGAAGGTCGCGGGTTCGATTCCCACCCAGGACAAACATTTGTGTGCATGAACATGTCTGTTTGTTCTGTGTCTGGGTGTAAATAACTATATAAGTATGTATTCAGAAAAAAAGTAGTGTATGTATTATATCAGTTATCTGGTTTCCGTAGTACAAGCTCTGCTTAGTTTGGGACCAGATGGCCGTGTGTAATAGAATGTCCCAGGATATTTATTTATTTATTTATTATATTAATGTCTCACATTCAAACAAAATTTCGTTGAAAACATTTCCATGGCGACGACGACACCAGACTTTAGAAGCACGTGTCTCACAATCTATTGACTCAAGCAATCTAATAATATCCGAAACTCAAACTTCTATCTTTATTTTCAACTTTATGGTAATAAAACCTTTAAATTTATTTATATCAAGCAAGTAGGTATAACATCATAATTAAGAAATCACGTTGTCCTTGTTCAAAAGCAAGCTAATTGAACAATGCATTAACTACTTAATGCAATCCCAACAATTGAATTAAAGCCTAATTTTCTATTCATAATCTAAACCAGCCCAATTACCAGGGTGCACTTGACATGAATTATAAAATCCAGTGGGAAACAACAGACAATACAAATTGGAGGTGCAGACGAGACAGTTAAATATATTTACCTCACTTATTAATATGAATAACCTTGCAATTAAACAATGAAAGATTCAATTACCATTTACACAATCTGTGCTGAAATAAAAATAAGTTGATATACAATTTTGTTACGTTCCAGTTGCTTTATAGTATACTAGCTGTCCCCCGCGGTTTTGCCCGCGTTCCCGTGGTATGTCACATGTATTATACATAAAAATCTTGCACTTCGATCATTTTATCTATTAAAAAAAACCGCATCAAAATCCGTTGCGTAGTTTTAATGATTTAAACATACATAGGGACATAGGGATATAGGGACAGAGAAAGCGCCTTTGTTTTATACTATGTAGTGAAAACTAAATCGCTTCTCCTTGTCTGTACGCTTAGATCGTAATTACGCAACGGATTTTGATGCGGTTTTAAACAATATATAGAATAATTCCAGAAAAAGGTTTGTGTATGCTTATATTTCTGGCTGGTATGTATATTTATTTATATGTAATTAAAAAAAATAATAATATAATAAATTACACCTTATCAATATTATCTATAACAAGTTATTTTATTTGCATTTGATTCGAAATCTGAAAGTCTAGACTGAGAATAAAAAGAAATCAGATTAGCTTTCCGAATACTTGTTCATATGAAAATGGTGCATATTAAAACTTTTTTATGTTAACTTTTTACTTTAATTGATACTGATACTTGAAATTTAATATAATTAATACTTATAATTTAATACCTTATAAATATTCATATCACTTACCCATTTTTATCTATAAAATGCATAAATCGAAGTTTATAATATAATATCCAAATTAACAGTCACAAATAAAAGTAATAGGTGTAGGTATCTAATACATTTTATTTTTGAGATCGTATCCATATTTCATATAATTAGCATTCTGTCCCGTGGTTTCACCTTCATTTCTTCACCAATTTTATCCCCTATTGAACCCACTTAGGGGAGGGATAACGTAAAAACCTTTTTAAGTATATTTCTAAGACTAGTATTTTTATTATTAGAGTTATTAGTATTAGAGTCAGGCTATTCATAAGTGCTTGTAAAGGCCTATTTGAATAAAAATATTTTCATTACATTTTATTTCATAGTAGTTTGAGTTCTATTATGATCATTCTGCTAGGACTTGTTCTACAGAATTCTTACATAGATAATAACAATAGTATATTTGTTGTCTTCCAAAAAAGAAAATAACTACCATAGACTGGACTTGACCATCTGTATAAATTGCTTAAGTTATTGTTTGAAAATAATGGCATATATTATATACCTATATAATATTCTCGGTTGTAGCTTCAGTAACTTTAAATTTGACCTTCATAAGTGCCCTCCGAAGGCCTAAACTGAATAAATGGTTTTGAATTTTGAATTTTTGAATTTTTATAAAGGTAGGTCATCAAATTCACTCCTTGAGTTTGAGATCAAAATCATTGGCGGATATAGGCCTCTCCCATATTTCCACAATAATAATAATGATATTAAATACAATATAACAATAAATTTCCACAATGTCCTAATAAAACGTAATTTTTAGTGTTGGTTGAAATAGAAAAATCTCAAATTACTTTATTTAACAGTTCTATAAATTAGGTCATTACTAACATAAAATGCTATAAAAATTGTAAATGCAAATAAATATTATTATTCTGTCTGTTTGGATAGATTTAAAAGTATAATTTTGTATTTGAAATGGTGTTAGATTTAATTATAGTAAACATATACGACATAAAACGATAATGAAAAATGTTTCATATATTTGTAAATTTAATTAAGATAAATAAAATTAAACAGTGGATTTTTTTTAAATTTGTAAATATTTTTTATATTGAAATTATTTCCCATAATTTTGCCTTCGTAGGGTAATCTATTATATAGTAGGGTATTCTTTTTTTAAGCAGCAACACTTATCTCCATAACCAAAACGTCAAGATAAGTTTCATCATCATCAGCCTATCTCCGTCCACTGCGACACTGCATAGGCCTCACCTATGGCACGCTACTGAGCTCGATCTTCAGCTCTTTGTTTCCAACAGCTGCCAGCCAGCTTGCGTATATCATCGCTCCATCTAGCTGGAGGGCGCCCTACACTACGTTTACCGAGCCGTAAGATAAGCTTCATTACTTTTTAATTTTATCTAATAAAATTGCTAAATAACAACATTAAATGTTACAGTATCTAGCTTCTACTTTAATATAGGGAAAATACGGTTCCTTTGATGCACCATCACCTCAAAACTACAAAAGATATCGGGATGAGGCTGCTACCATTCGACGCGAATTTTTTCGTAGATGGTTATAGGCTATATATGATATCGAAAACGCGCGGGTAGTTATTCAAATAAAAATGTAATATACTAGCTGTACCCTGCCACGTTTCGCTCTGGCACATTGTGATTGATTGATAAATGAGAAACAAAACAAAGACGGTCGCGGATATGTGACTGATGCAAAATATAGATAAAAACAATCCTTGATGCGGATTATATATCATGCTAAAATTTCAGCTTGATCGGTGCCGAACTTTTTGAGTTTTTGAAGCGTACACAAACCAACATAACATTTTTATATATATAGATATACAATAATTGTTCTATACAGAACCTACTTTAATACATGTAAAGAATATTCTATACCTAGTTACAAGTAAAGTTCTATCAACATATACATAATCAGATCATGTTACAACAAGTATGCTATACCTAAAGGTGTGTATTTTCTCTAGTTCTACTAACATCAAAAGAGAATACATTAAAGCGATATTATTGCGTGGATTACGTTACATTATTGCAATGCATTTTAATTTGAAATAACCTTTTAATTAACTGGATTTGGAAAATGGTTTCATTCCCAATCTACGAGTAGGTATACTAATATTATAAAGAGAATTAGAACTCCTTAACTATTTATTCGATTTCCAATGTACTTATACTGATAGAAAGCTGCACTGTTGCCGAGTGATATAGGCTAATATTATAATGGGGGGAATCATTCGATTCCCTAGAAACGTGGTGAAAACCACGGTACGGTAGCTAGTAGAACACAAATAGGTAGTTGCAAAACCGCTATATTTAATTGATTGCAACAACCTTACGTTAAAGACTCGCTGTTAATTACTATTTTTATGCTATTTTGGTAAGAATTGCTAGTTTAAGCAAATATTTGACTTCATCGATCTCTGGCATCACAGGGAAGGGCTTCATGATTTGAGTTTTTGGCGGGTGCAAAGTCATTGGAGGGTTTTCAATGACTGGTATATAATCTTATTTTTACTAAACGATGATTTGATATTGCCCAACAAGATTTACAGTATTTTTTTTATGACGGGATTGCAGTTGATTTATTATACAACATTTTTTTTATGACCTGATGTAAAATGGGGGTGGTTACCCTTATACTTACACTGCCACACATTGCAGGTTTGATTCCCACACAAGACAAAAATGTTGATTATTTTGTGTCTGGATGTCAGCCATATACAAAAGCGTAATGAAAAGTAAATTCTGTGTGTAATATATCAGTTACAGGAAAGTTTATGATTAGTAGCGGTTTTTTATATAAGAATAAAGTTAATTTTATAATTCGTATTTAGATTCATACTTGTTAAGTCGGCAGACATTGTCAACCATGCGCTAACATAAATTGCTTGGATATAAAAGAGAATTATTATGGAAATAAAGAGTATCTGCGCAAGCGCACCTGCACCTTCAGAGGATTATAAAGGGGCAGATATACTAAAAGCTAACCTACGGAACATGGTTAGAATGTAAATTATGTATTTGTGAGATGATTTACTTAGAATTCTTCAGATTAAAGTAATCATAAAGTCACGGTATTCATAACTATTTATGCGAAGTAATGAGAGTATTATGTTCCTTATTAAATAATCTAAGTTGCTTGGCTATAATAATTTAAAAAAAAACTTTATTTCGATCACAATAAGTTACACAATTGTAAGTAGGTAATGTTATTGTCGTTGTTAACGTAGGTACGCATTCATAAAAAATAGTAAAACATATGCATTTCACACGCGGTAGAAGTGAAATTGTCACAAAACTGTCTATCTCATTCTCACGCAAGCTAAATCCTATATATATGTTTGTCACTATCTAGTGTCACTTTTTCGTTTCATTGAGATTCAAATCAAAACATCGCCAAGTTTTCAACAAAAAAAAATTGTGAAGCCTTCATGGGATAGGTAATAAAAAATACCTATCGTACCTACGGCAAGTGTAGCCGCATCTTTAAAAGCAAAGCAATAAAACAGCGCAAGCGTGCAGCGCACTATAAACTGCGCTATGCGTTACGAGCGATATCTAGCAATATATTGTGCGCAGCGCACTGTGCCGCTAGTCTGCGCGGCCCACGGGAGCTTGCAGAAAAACAAACAGACATGCGTGTGAACATGCGATCGTTTTGTCTGCAACAACCATAAGCCTACATACTTATTTGGTACAGTATTCGAGTAAGATTAATCTAAATGCTATCATTAGATTAGAAATACGCAGCCCCCATTAGTAAGAAGCCATGCGCTTTGCAAAGTGAAAATGTAAATCATGCCTACAGCAAAGTCCAGTTTATAAAAAATAAACGCTTGTTACATACTTCGATGCGATCGTAATAATAAGTTAGGTATGTCTTAATCTTGTAACGAACAGTAACTTCCTTCTTACTAACAAGAGCATAAAAAATATTATAAATAATAAGCTATAGCAAAAAACCTGTGTGTAGGAAGTAAAAGATCATAAGAATTCGATACGCGTATTGCAGTAAATATAAAAATACGTCTTGTGAACAATATTAAATAGGCACATTAAAAATGGTATCCCAACATGTCGGTACATATCTAAGTATAGAAAATAATGAACATAAATTTTCGAGCTATTTGTAACCTACGAACATTAAATATATAGGTAAGTTCTCGTGTTACATATTTAAATTTTAAACAACGAAGCACTGAACACAGAAAACGGACGGTCATAGAACTTTCCTATTTGGCATTCATGGGCCGAACTAGTGCCAAATAAACTATTACAATGAGAATTCTATAGCCTTAAATGTGGAGGCAGGAATCGGTCCCACACTGTCTGCCTGATCTATAATCGCTATGATGTCATAAATTAGCAACAATTTATTACTCGCCTACGAACATAAAAATCTGTTATTTGTCTTTAAAATTGTTAGATACGAGGAATTATTCCGGGTTAACGATATCATTTTGCAACGGTCTCTCTTGTGAAATTGCTATAAACTGCGCGAACCAATTAAGAGATAATGTTTCAATGAGTAGGTATGTCCTAAACAAAGAGATGTCGTTTTCATTAAATCAAATAAAAATTTGGAACGTGGTAATTTTTTTTTATTTGGAACGGTAGTGGCCGTAGTCCGTGTTGTCTCGGTGGCCGGGACAAGTCTCACCGGCAATCGATCACCGCGGGCCGTCGAATAAATTCTGTGCTCTTTGGTGTGGCCCAAAGCATAAACTAATAACGAAAAAAAATATTTTGATGTGGCAATTCAAAATTTTAATAGAATTCTTTTAATAAAAAGATTTTGTCTCAGAATGTAATGTGATGTAATGAGGTAAGTAAAGGTAGTAAGCCTAAGCCTAAAAGTGACTATCTTTTTTATTTCTATACATAGTTATGTATGGGCGTGGTTAATCACACTCTCACCATAGCTAGTGATGATTTGCCTAAGCACAAAGCCTAGTAACAAACAGGCTCTCAAGAGCAACTGTCGGAGCATACCGACAAGTACTCGGCGAAAGATTCTCTTTAAGTGTGGTAGCCAGCCAGTGTATTACAAAGCACCCTTCCTTCAACCGTGCTATGGTTTCATCACAATGTGTTCCTTCACCGAAAACTCAAGCTCGTTGATACATACTGTACGATAGCTAAGTATCTTTTTTTGGCTGTCCTTTTTATATGGGGAATTAGTGAGTCATACTCCGTCACACGAGCTGCAGACTGTGCGGTTGACCCACTCACGTTTTGCGGTCACTCGACAACAGAATTAAAAGCCCAAGTTGATATGTTGATTTGTATTATTGTTTATAGTTGAAATAATAACGGCTTGTTGAATTAATATTGCCGTTTAAGATCTATATCGTAGTGATCTCCGGACGTCACAGTTTCGTGTGTCCATGCTTATTGTGTGTCGCTTTGAACTTTAATTAAATTGGTCGTGTGATAGTCTCCCATTGATTTAATTGTCATACAATGGTAGCTCTACACAACACTAATTACACAATGTTATGCTACAATAATTTGTACACACTGTGCACGCTATTACTTTAATGTCTTAAAAACCTTCGCTCTATTTCAAAAAAATTTTTTTTTTTTGTTGAACTACAAAAGCGTTTATTTGTTATTTCATATTATTAACAATAGGCTGTCTGGCATCATCCATTCAACACCACATTTTTCATAGCAAGAGCACCATTTGAAATTAACATTCTTTCCTATTAGTTTTATGTAGCTATAAATTTTGATTCACGACGTATTTTTGCATACCTATTATAATTTACACGTGATTTCTAGAACATGGTGTCATCAATTCAATTTCGTTAGTTGCCAGTTTTGTTAACATCTCGTTGATATACAATTATAAATTTAATTATTTAAATTTACTAACCATTTACTATTGGTGGACCTTTTCTGATTAATTGATTGACAATGATATTTTTTATTTATCGCTGGTCATAAGAATAAATCATTAGGTGAATAATATCTTATTATAGCAACCTAAGTACTTAGCTATTTTAATTGGGATTTTGGTAACTTGATTTCACCAAACAAATTTTGGTTAACTTGCACCAAAACGTAATAGTTTTAGTTTGCCATCAAATGTATGCTAAAGCTCGGGTTAAAGATTATTTATTATCATTTCTCACAAGAATTTAGTTTATTTAAAACAAGTTTTATGTTTGGGCGCATTTCCACTCAAATTGCCATTTAAGCCAGCGTCGACACCTTTCTCATAATACAAAGAATGACTGTTGAGATTTCAACAGATTATAAATTTTTATATTTATTACCGCAATAAAGTCGTTATATTTATATAGAGTTTATTGTAATAATGATATAAAACGTCTGTTTATATAAATTCTTTGTATAAAAAGTATAAGATGGAGTGTGAGTGACATACGGGACTCTATCCGCACCGCGGGGCGCACTCACATTTTTACCATTCCCAAGTTCCACACTACCTGACCGTGTGAGCCACAAGTGGTGTGGTGCTTTAGCGAACAGGTGAGTCGAGGTTCGATTCCATAACTAAGAACGAATAACGAGAGAACTTATTTATAATTGCTTTAATTAGTAAATTAAATTATTGCGTTAAAATTCATTTGTGCATAACTTTATATGTTTAGGAGAGGCATGCAAAATCTTTAATTGGAAGTTCAAGTTAGATACGATTTTGTGATTGTATTAAATCTTTTAAAAATAAATATAATTTGGTATGTTTGTATGTGCACAAGTAGTGCAAGTGAAGCTACCAAAGTTAATCCACGGCTGCGCCTGCGCAACGTTCGGCTTATTTTTATTGCATTTCCATAAACACGGACCCTTTTTTCATCCCACGGCCAGAGCATGAGGAAAAAAAAAACACTTTTGTCAACGCCTTGATTGATATGGTAACCTTCCCTTGTTTTAGCAATAACCCAAAGTCTTTAGTTTATTTTTTCTTCATCGTCTGGTACATTTTTATTTGCCACGTCAAACAGGTTTGACATATCACTAAATTTTGTAAGAAAAATTACTATTCTCAGGATTTTTATACCGGTGGCCGAGCGTTATAAATTTAAGATTTTTTTTCACCTGACTCAACGTTCATTGTTCGGAATTGAGCGTTTTTGTACGTATTTTATAGTTTCGTGCTCTACCTGTGTTAGGCGCCAGTGGCTGTGACATTTATGGCCAGGATATTGGGACACTATTAATGTCGATATTAATAACGAGGAAACTAGTGGGACGCCATAAATTCACATGATGGAGTGTAGAGGGCAAACATGGTACATTTCTTGTCAAAATACCTTTGAGTTTTTTTTATTTCCGAGAAAGCTTGCGTATTCATTGGTTTTATTGGCGTGTCTAATATCGAGTTTAGAGTCGGGAGCTTCTTTTAATAGAATAAGGGCTCGTGTAATCGAATCGGGCGGTGTAGTAAATGGCGATCGATTGTGTATGAGAGCGCGCGCTCGATTTCACGCGGCGCGGAGCGGGCCGAATCGATTGGCAGCCTTGCCCGAGCCCAGCCAGCCCACTACGTGCTCCCATTCAAGGGACAACGGCTAACTACTGGGGCCCACTTACAAATTTCACGTATAACAATACCGTTTTGTTATTATAAAGTTTCCCATACATTAACGTTTTAAACGATATCAAAAGTAATACAAAGTGACAGCTTATCGGTTTCTAGGTAATAATGATTCAATTATACTTGCTAAATTATTCAAATTGTTCTTCGATAATAAAATCAACAGTTAATATTCTAATAGCATTTATAGACACTTATACATATTTTTAGAAATTTTATAATATCCTAAATTGTGAAACACAATACTTTTAAAATATTCATACAAATAAGGAATCGGAAATATCGTGGAGTCAATTGCGCGGTCATTTGATTCTGGATAATATTAATGTCCAATGGCATAATAACTTAATAAAACTGTTGTTTGGCACTTGAAGATGAACGATATTGTTGTTAAACAAATCGTTCCAGCCAAGATGTTGCGGCGCGTTGTTATTTATCGGTAGCTGTTGACTCAGCAAGGGATGCCTTGCCTTGATTTAAAGCCTTAAATTGCATAGCTCGGATTTACCGAAGCAATCATCTCGATTTAACTACGCGTGCAATCGACACTTCTGTTTTTAATGTGAGCCCAAGTTGCCACACGGCGCAGGGGTTGTCAAACTAAAAGTAAATGTTAATTAATCATATCAAATATCGACATGTATGACCAACATATTAATATTATATTAGGCTAAATCTGTGATCGGCAATGATTACACTTAGATTGACTAAAGATGATAGATGCTCATTTTATATTCATGATAGAAATCGCATTAATAAACAAACGCTCGCGAATAGCATAGTGCTTCGGTGGTGGTTAATCGCCACTAAAAAAACTTATCCGTAAGTGTCAGAAATTCGTCACGAGGTTTTTGTCGATCCGCACCACAGCAATTAAAGGCATTAAGCAATCGTTTGAATGGCACCAGATACAAGCAAACTACCGTATTACGTTATAATCTGGACTAAGCCCCGGCGAGACTGACAGTCGGGTAAGTGCCTCGGCTACCGAACGTGACGCAACAGAACAAAACCAAAACCTCGATCTAATAAATAATGCGATGCGCCCGCGCCTATTGACTTCCTCTCGACAATTAACATAGCAGGAAACGCGGGCTGTCATTAACCCGTCAGCGGTCGGTAGCGCCAACTGTTCCAAAAAGCATTACTCGAATCACAGTTTACGTTCACCGCCAATATAATTAGGATCCGAATGCTTTATAAATACAAATAAATAAAAGTAGCGGTGCGAGGTGGCAGCCTGCAATTTAGCAGTGCGTTCGGCGAGCGCTGCCCGCGTCCAAATTGTCGGGTTGGAGCGCAGTGTCTCACTGACTAATGACGCGACTCCCGGACAATACCAACACCGTGTTATAAGCATATTTAATAAGTTACGTTTTCAATTATTTATTCATATCGGCCACATGTGCCGCGGGCTAGGCATCGATTCGTGAATGTGTTGGACTCAGTCGATTGTCGCTTTGGGGTTTTGTTTTCCTTGGATAGCCTACGATTTACTACAAGAAAAATTATGGTTTCGAATACCTACTTCATGATAAGTCTCAATTGCAACTAACTATTAGTTACCTATCAAATAATTGTGTACAAAAGCCTCAAGTAATGAAATTATGTTTTAGGTATTATTATTGATTTGAATTTATTCACCAAGTTTAACCTCCAACTTAACTGTTCTCTAAATCTTAATACGAGTACCGCGGGTAAAACCGCTATTTTGTCAATGGTGTGATGTAGTCGACCCACGCGCGGCGTGTACAAGCTCCGGCGAGGCTCCCGGTTCGATTCCCGGTCACTTCCGTGTCTACACTCCTTCGCTAAATGGAACAAACGAGCTCCCTTCGCTACCAATTGGACTCGTTTTATTCTATTTCTACTCTTATTGGATGTAATGTGAATAAGATTCTATTGTGTCTTCGAATTATATTATTGTGAGGTTACATTTTATTTGTTTTTATTTTATCTACAACTTAGGTATGTTGTAGTTGTATGTTGGCTTTAAGTATTGATTTGTAAACTGTGGTGAGGGGATTTAGAGTAAAACGTTTTATTATGCATTTGCTTGTCTATTTGATTAAATAGACATTTTTTGACCTCAAACAATTTTTATTCTAGAATATTTTCTTTTGAGCTTTAAAAATAGTTTTTTTTTCGTAACACTAAATTCTACAATAAAACTAGAAAGAATATTATATTGTAACAATGTGAGCAACACTATAAAATAGCTCTCATATAATATTCGTTTTGGAGTCGTTGTTCGCTAAATAAAGGTCGTTGCATACAATACATTCGTATGTATCGCGCGATCGCGCCGGATCGCGTAATTGACGCAATCCGATATTATCCGCGATGTAAGATCACGCATCGCGATGCGATAGCCTTATTGAATGTGACAGTATTTACCCACGTTAAATGTTTAATGAGCTTTAGATCAACATAATTGCTTTCTATTAGAACAAATTACTGGTTAGTCTAATTTGATATATGTAGGTACTTATCCAACACAATATTATTACATCTGTACGTTTGTTGGAATTCGTGATTTTTTAAAAATATACTATGAGTTTTGGACGCTAACAACATCTACCTAAATCTAAAATTGATGGCAATTTAACATACTCATTAATTCAAAAGTTAGACAATTATACTTAAGCCTCGGTAAAGCCTGTTTTAACTATTAATCTTTTCTTTCAAATTAAGCAATTCAAACACAAAAACATTTAAATAAACTCGTGTATCTATGTACAATAATGTCCAATGAAGTTAATAACACCGAAACAGGTCTTGGCGTATCTAATACCTCTAATACAGCCAATGTTCTTGCCGTCTGAAAAGATAAACGGCTGCTATGTATAGAGTGATCATTGTCCGAGCGTGTTAAAGACCGGTTGGACGGCGACTCGTAACGAGCGTTTCGTATACAATAGACCTTTTAGCGTCATGTGGTCGCACGTCAATCGCAACCAAGACGCGCGTCAGGTTGTCGTCGGTGAACGCTCGCCTTTATTACGCTTACCTACGATACTATCTAGGTCGTCTAGAATTGTTAAAGTTTACGTTGACTTCCGTGAATTTTCTAGGCCAATCATATTTTCAATGATAATTTATTTATAAATGTTAATAAATTACCAAGATAACAAGTATTTATTGATTTTATAACTTACTAAAGTTAATATTTACATACAATTGTTTACATTAGCACGTTATTATGTCAATTGGTTTTTATTTGCTGCAGTTATTGAATTTCTATAACGGTTATCTTACACATGAATAAAATTCAAAGTCAAAAAGATTCCAGTGAAACTAAAAGCTCGATAAAACCTCACACGATAAACAATTATAAAATAGCCGTATTAGGTACGAGACTCGGTTACGACAACTATGATAACAAAAAACAAGGCGAGTCAGTCCGATTCGTATGAAAATAAAACATATCCTGGGGACTGACGTGCGTCCGGCGTCACTTAGCAGCGCTGGAATGATGTGACAGCCTTTGCCGAACCGAATTCCTTTTTTATATTTTAAATTAAAAATAGTACAAAAAGCAAAACAAACTCCCCGAATCTGTTCCATTGTGTTCACGTTTTGGAAAAATTTAAATGACCGAACGCTGGCCGCTTTTTTGATAATCGGAATCTCGAATTCGGCGTTTAAATACATACAGTTTCGCGGTTTAGCGCCATGTTTTTTCCATTTTCTGCACATTTTGGCGCGTTGAATTCGAAACGATGCGGTAGATTTTGCGCGATTAAACCCCGGAGGTCGATAGAGTAAGTTGTTAGTGTTAACAATCTAAATCGTCCGTAAACACCTCGACTGACGTGATTTTGTGCGGATAATCATGACTGCCTGTCCGGTGGAATTATTGGATCGAATAGTTGACATGATTTCATACTCTCGTTTCTCGGAGATGTTATTTATCTATCGTGTAATGGCGTAATGACTAGATGCGCCGCAAATAAAATACGCATAGCATCGTCGTAACGGATGATTGCATATTTTTTTAGTAAGCCGGCGTTTGAGAAACGTGTAGTATGGGGCATCGATCGCAGATATTTAGAGTGGCAATATGAATGTATTTATTCAGGGCTGAGGGCGGCCTCCGCCTAACAATGCTATGCTTGTCGCTGCCGCCTCGCGCGTCGTTTCGCTAGGGTCGACTCAACAAGTTCCACAACAATATACCTCTACTTCGAGCACAAGCCAGCTTAGTAAGTGACCTAGTTTAAAAAACGCAGAATCGACTATTTTGTTAACCTACATTTATAACGATGCTAAAAATTGGTTATAAGCAGAAAAAAATCTAAGATGCGCTTGTAGTCTTTTTCCAATCTTCCTTAATTTTAATCAAACAAACTTTATTTTAAATTAATTATAATTAGTGGAGACGATTGGCAACCCTAAGTTGTACGTCTGTGAATCAGGGCTGTCACAGGAGCTTGGTGGTCCGTGCGTCACAATAAGCGCGTGCGCCGCTCTGTTCGCATGTATTTCAACCCTGCCAATTTGCATTTAAGTAGCTTACACACATGGATATGTCGGAATGGGTAATGGGTTTAAAAATCATTGAAAGTTTTATGAATATTAATTCCGGTCGGAGATAATTAGCCTGATGACATAGTAAGAAAGCGATAGTCATGTTAGTCTATTATCGTTATCCTATTATCTGGGACACGATAATAGATGCATTTACGCACGATCTTCTAATTCGTAACAAACAGAACTATGGATGAACTGTAAATACATTTTTTTCTATATTTTATTTCACAACAAGTTTTCAGCAGTATATTAACAGTTTGATTGTAAATTCTCTAAAGGAGTCAACTGTCAAATCCACAGCTTATGAAGTTACATTCATAGAAAGTAACTTCTACATCAATCGGGCCGTCAGTTAATTATATTGTGTATCTATTACATTAGTCTCAGAAGTTTAAAATGTGCAACACTGCACTTAGTGCGGTGCGGCGCGGGCAGCAGCAGTAGGCAGGAGGGACGTGTCTCAGTGTGTACAGGCATAGCTCCCACCGCCGCGAGCGAGCTCCACTTTTGCTCATTTTGCGCCCGTTTGCCATTGTGTTTACCGCTTTTACCATTGTTCGAGGCCCATATAAATTGGGCCGCGACGTTCTACACCGGTGACAGGTATATTTGAGTTGTCGATTTCAGCCGATAATTAATCCGTATTGTTAACTGGAACGGCCCACCCTTGTTTACCGATCTCCAACATTACAGCCTTTTGTCCCAACCGTCCGACTCTTAATTCGATCGTCGTTATATCACAAACATGGACCACAAATCCACTGTCATTTTACGTAAGAAATTAACGTTTATATTCATCGTTGTGGCTAATGAAGCCAACTTTACTGTGGCTCGTAAAACTGGCAGTAACTGTGCGTAGAGTGTAGAACACGATTACAATTATTCCTTAATTAAAACTGATATATTCCACCATTCACACAGCATAAAATTTTATGAATAGACGCATTGCACATGCGATCGTATAGTACTATAAGTCAATTGAATAACACCCCATCATTTTATACTTAATTACGAGCAAAAAGTGGTGAATTAAACGAAACCTAATGCATTCTTCGTTAATAGATCCAAGGAAGAATTTTACTCGATGCCATCACTCACGTGTCGCTTCCGACAAAAACTGAAAAACTCAGTCGCGAAAGAAAAAAAAAGTTCTTTAACTCCTCATACTGAATGTCATTTCACGGTTACTTAGGGCACAAAGAGGTTGCTTTTAATTAATTGGATAGCCAAGTTATAATCAGTGTCATTATTTTATTTTTTGTTGCCAAACAACAATTTAACTTCAACTTAAAAGTGCTGGTTGAAATATATTTTTGCTATTTTATATAGCTTGGCGTTAAAGTTCTTGATTAATTGTTGTACGAATTAGCACTTGGAATGTCTTGTCGATTTCACACTTTACTATTAAACGTTGTTCATAAATCTATTCGTTATGACTTATTTGAATAGTTCTATTAAATCTTTTACAACCGGCAATTGTCGTAGAATCCCGTTTTTAGCAGGTGCTCATATATTTTATTTATTAATTCTTTTTCTATTCAAATTGCTCAACTAATAAAATAGTTTTATATCTCGTAAGAGTTAATAAAAACAAATCCATGATAATAACATATCTTACTATTAATTAGGGCTGTCAGGTTTGCTTAAATTATAATTTATATAAATCTAACAAGCTACACCCAATTTCTTAGTATTCAGGTACGTGTTGCCATAATGTATTGAATTTACCAAGTGCGCTTCGAATGATAAATGTAACGAAACTGTATAAGTTTGTCAACGTCCCAAATAATAGAATGCATTTTTTGTTTAGTCAACCCTATCTGTAACTTTCAAATTTATGTTAATCTATGCATATTTTAAAGAAATCCGTTTTAACTGTTTATATTTCTCGAAATACATTAAATTGATTCAGGAAGCAAAAAAGTATTAGATACAATAATTTTATTAAAAAAAATGCAAGATAACAAATATTTTGATATCAATTCCGATTATCTTTTTAGTTTAGAATATATATTAAAATAAACAAATACATTTGACCATGCAGTGTTACGTCATAGTCTAGTTTATGGACTATAAGGCGCACTAAATGGTAGCTATAAACCAAAATGCCATCCACCTTGGACGACCTACAGGGCACCACACCTGCCTTATACCTTTCTACAATATACGACTACGCTGGCCAGCGCATTTAGAATTGGTTGTAAATGAATTGAAAACTGTTTCTATTGTTGCAAAATAGTACCTCATTTATATTCTATGTCCTCAAGTAACTAGCGGAGAGATATCATAATTTGATGATTAATAAGATGAGAAAAATCTTTTTAAAGAATTAAAAGAAGTCAGTTTTTATTTTGTTATTCTCATGGACACATTTACTTTCTAATTTGCCGTTTAAATATTCTAGAATTGATATTAACGATGTGTCTATGTTTATAAAGTCTAGGGGTGCCATTATAGTATCATTTTGAATCAGTGTTTAAAAAAACACAGTCTGTGACCTTGTAGTGATCTTACATCTGGCGAATCCATATTCAATTCTCTGTATTTTCCACCTTAAAATCTGATGAAATTGTTATCACCTTTGACGAGTGTTATCAGGATCACGTATAAAAATACTTTGCATGTCTATGTTCCTTCTATGTTAATTTGGAGGCTTTATGAGCCGTTAGTTTGATAGTAGATAGAAATAGCCGATTGTCATACTCAAATTGATTTTATGATATTAATAGTTTCAACTCTCATGTTTTACATAAATCTATTATCTTCAATTATAATGTTAATCTTATTTTTATCTAGCTGTTCCCCGCGGTTTCACCTGCGTCTATCGATATCATATTCTAATAATATTATAAACGATAACTTTTGGTACGTATGGATGTATAGATGTACGGATGTTTGTTCCTCTTTCACGCAAAACTAACCAACGGATTTGGATGAAACTTGGTACATAGATACAGCATATGTTGGAATAACATATAGGCTAGTTTTTTTTCCCGGGAAAATCTTACATCCCTTGGGAACGCGCGTGAAACCGCTGAGGACATCTAGTATAGCCTACAACCATCTATGACAAATTCCGCGTCGAATGTCAGCAGTCCCATCTCGATATGTTCAGTAGTTTTGATGTCATGATGCGTCAAAGGAATCGTATTTTGCTTATAATAGTTCTTAAGATCAAATCTATGGTTCAATTATTAGCCATTTAGCAGGTCGGTAGAAAACAATTTTACGTTGATGAACAAAATAAAGTTTGTGTAGCCATTCTATGGTTATTATCTAATAATAAATACAAATAGAACCGTTAAATACCTTAAAGAGCGTTCAATCGCTGGCCAATGATTGCTTTGAGTCGCGCCGGTTACTTGCCGGCGGGCGGTCTAACAGAGGAATTATTAAAAATGTACCAGTCAACATTATGTCTGAACATATGAAGAGCTGTCAGGGTAGTGACGCGTGCACGACTGACTACCGTCCGACTCCCATGGACTCCGTAGGAGCAGATGTGGATTGTGACCTTCGAGGTTCATCTAGTGTAGATGATTGTGTAATTATAAAAATGTGACCTTGTGGGGCGAAAGGATTTTACGAAATTCACAAGGTAGTAAAGTAGGTATCCTAAAACATTTCTATTAAAAAGCATATTTATTAATTTACTACCATTTGAAATGTGCAAGTTTACATCTTTGTTACTCAATTGCGCCAGAACTGCTTAACAGATCGGAAAAGAAATTCTCAATGAGATATTATGTCTGGAATAGCATATAGGCTACTTTTTATCACGGATATATGTCGCACCCTCAATACGATAAGGGCTTAACTCAAAATTTTGCGAAATGGAGTTACGATCATAGACTAAACAAAGTACACTCTATCTGATTAATAGTAAAACATAGTCAATTTAATGATAGAATAAGCATACCGATACTTCAGCCTCTTTAACACCGGGACCCACCCTCCCCACTCAGTGTGAAAGTGACCCAATCAGAGATGTGCCAAAAGTGTTTTTTTGAGTTAAGCCCCTATCGTTCTGACGGTGCGATGTTACATACCTCAGACAAGCGAGTGAAATCTAAAAGTTAAAATATGATTTTTTATATTGAGCTACCTGATGTTACAATTTTATTAATATGTTAATGCAAGGCTGGATAGCAATCTAGAAAAGTAATAGCTTAATTAGAATATTGATTTAGACTTAACATTTTTTTTGCATTTTAGTAATACATATATATAAACTACTTTATAAAACTGTTTTTGCATTTTACAATTAAATTAATGACCGATAGAATATTAATATGGAACAAAAGACAAGAGCTTCCACGAATCGAGTAAATTAAAATGCACCATCAGGTGGGGGAATTAAATTCAGGTTTCCTTTACAATAATATTATAATAAAATATATTTTCAAAGTAAATCTTCATAATTTTTTGTAATAACACAAACAACATGATATACATGAACGTAATATTTCTATTTAGCTCTTATAAATTCCATTATATGTACCACGTGGATGTATGTATATTTGTGACTGTAACACGCATAAACGGCTTTGAACGAAATTTGGAACACACAAAGAATGTGTTCTTGACTAACCCATACTATAAGAAAAATGGCATGATAAAATTAGCAACATTTTATTTAATGTCAAAACGAACGAATGTATGGAGTTTTGTATGAAATAGCAAGTTGTGACGGCATAATTGTACATCATCAAAAGATCTACTCTTTTTGGTTAGATTGGTGCTGAAAAATCATATTAATTATAAAATTTGATCACATTTGATGTAGCCGTGAATTTTTGGTTGTTCAATGCACTGGCTAGTGTTTGATCATTTATCTATAATACAGGATAGTTCCCAATTGATCATGGGACACCTCCCTCTCTTACTACTTTACTTAATACCATCATAATGTAAATAACAGATATAATAATAAAGCTCAATTCACAAAGAAAATAGGTAGTTTGGAAACAGTAACATTAAAAACTAAACATGTTTGACTCGTCTCTGGGTTGGGTCGCATTTTTGCCTTTTAACTTAACCAATGGTACCTGTCCATGTCTTTTTTATAGTAACGTTCATGTGAGGAACTTACTACTTACTGAGCATTACGGCAGCTAAAATTTGACATGACCGTGACAGAGGGGAGATCAGATCAAACAACTGACATACGAATTAAAAATCGAGCTATGCCTGTCGACGTAAAAAAATCTAAACAGTAATGTGAAGTGGTAAAAAGTTTTATGAGGGTTTTTTTTTACTGTACGACCATAACAAAAAAATTACCATCGCGTGTATATACAAGATTTACCATAAATTTTCTCGGAATTATTTCATCATAACCCATAAAGTAAGTAACATGTAAGTACCTACTGCATTTTTCAATTCATTTACGCGAACGAGAGGTCTTGTAACGAATCATCCCGTCTCACCCTTCATCGAAATTTATCATTTCTCGTTAAAGAAATGATCCAATTAAAAGGTACCGTGCAGCTTCAATAAGTTACCGAAAGCGAGTTAAAAATCTCTCGCACACCCATTGTAATAACGCATGCGCCCTCAATATTAAATTTTAACAAGGTATTAATTAAAAAAACTAAAGCGAAAATATCTTTAAATTTTCTCAGGGCGCGCTCGGCCCCCTCGCATTATTTTATTTTTAATTCATTTTATTCGGCGCTGGCCGAGCGGTGCGGTACGCCCACCGGTGATTTAAAATTTTGATTTATCGACGCGCGCGCAGCTCGGCAGAGCGAGCGCCTAGTCTGCGAAGCGCGCACGCGGTCCGCCCGCGGTAATTATAAATATGACGCGGTGCTAAACTGTGCGAAATGACCTGCCGACCCCGTGCGACCGTCGTGTTCGCACTCCTGCACATCTTGCACTCGCATTGCGTACATACAATAATACAATCATCTAGTCGACCTATCTTATTGTACTAAATAACCATTGGAATAAAAGTTTTTATCTATATCGTAGTTTCTATCATAATTAACTTTCAAGTGCTTTGTTTGGAATACACTGACAATAAAATTTTGTGTTCAGCCCCAGTCTATGTTAAGGCAGTATAGGAATTTATTGTTGGCATTATAAAAGAATAGTTACACTGGAGGCTAATTTTGCACATTTTCAAATAGTGTTGTGCAATTTCAATACAAATGTCAAATCAGCAAGTTAAGGTAGAACTGTATATTAAAGGGATCGGTAAGAGGCAGCTGCCATCGTATTTACGACTTCCACCGGCGCAGCTTTACAAGAACCCCGTGCACACACTCACTCGCACTGTTTTGTGCACCTGTTTTATTTGATTAATTGCCGCGAGCAATCACCCCCGTCATATAATTGTATCATTATCCACGCGTTGGGGAAGACGATGAAGGCAAATGTTGATAGTTCCATAATAAATGTTGCTCTAGAAAATATCAAACTATATTTCAACGCGTAAAGATAAATATGAGAATTAATTTGTAACCATAATATAACTCACGCGATGACGTCAGATGGCAGCTGGTCATCGTACTTTGACTATAAAATTGTCTATAATCGGAATGTTGATTTTGATATCAAGTAACAAATGCGATTATCATTCTACCTGATGTATAAGTTTTGTGCTAATATTCTAAATAAATACTATCATTTCATTAAATTAATTTCGTGAATCCCACATACAGTAACAACATGCGTTATGAAATGCAATGTTTTCCACTTACACACCACTGTATCACTAGCGGTGAGTGGTTTCATAATCAGAATCATATTAAAGGACACAATGTAACTCAGTGTCAGTCTGTGTGCTCATTTTGAAAACGCCCTCAGTGAGTCCTTTGCCATTCAATGCAAATTCACACGTTATAAGAAGCGATTCAGGTAGAATTACCAACGTTTAGTCGCCTCCGGAACATAATTTCAACTTACTTTGTAATTTTGCCGAACTCACGCCTTGTTTATTATTATTAGGGTTATTTTTATCCGATTTAAACAATTTTGGAGATCAATATTGACAGTGCGTTTGAAATTTTATTCTGTAGCACTATATTTAATCTGCTGTAAGTATTATGCCTGTATTCTATGATTCTACAATATTACGTTATTATAAAATAACTAGCTGTCCCCCGCGGTTTCACCCGCGTTCCGGAGGTCTGTAATACGCGAACTGTCAAACGCGCGCAGTTAAAATAGTTGTAATTCTTTAAAATTCTCGCATTTTCTCAATTATAATATGCATGTATCATACATAAAAACCTTTCTCTTGAAGCACTCTACCTATTAAAAAAACTGCATCATAATCCGTTGCGTAGTTTTATAGATCTAGGCATATATACAGACAGACAGCGGGAAGTGACTTTGGTTTATACTATGTAGTGATGTAGCTTTGTACCATAGTTTAAAAGTTGGTCGACTATGAAATACTCGTTCGCTTGTAAAGGCTACTTAACTAATATAGTTCCATTTAACTTCATTAGATATATTGTGATTTTTTTCACATATCCGTGATTTTATTTCACAAATTACAGCTTCATAGTATAAAGAATTTCTAAGTTAAACCGCAAACAGACCGACAGACGGCACATGGTATCATAAATAAGCAAAATTAGCATACTTCGTGTAATAAATAGTTGTTGGTAACTGATTATACGAATGCATATGCATTATTAGGTACGTGTATGATATAGTCCTTCACCTCTCGGCCCGGTGACACCGCTATGATGCATGGAGACGTCGACGCACGCGCGCCCATCGATCATGTAAGCCTGCGCATGATCTATCCTTTGCTGTGTAGAATTATTTTATTAACCTACTACCTGCGCCTGCGGTTTTACCCGCGTTGACGGTATAAAGCATAAGTTACTCCTTAAGACTTTGGCTATATGCCAGTTAAAGTCTCGTCAAAATCAGTCCAGTCGTTCCGGTTATTAGAAGGAATAAACAGAGACAAAGACAGAAAGAAAAATATTGTATTCAGCAGTATACTTTCATATGTATTTAGCAAAAAGATGTTATTTTGACATTACAAACTTACATTTTATTTATTTTAATAGATACGTGTTTCTGTTTAATAAATAGATAATACTAAAAGATAGGAAAACATATGCTAATATTGAATTCTGTTTGATTGATGAATACCATAAATCGTCAATAAATTGTTAAAATACTTTTATTATCTTAGAGAGACAGGAGGCTTAACAATGTCACGTCTCAGGGTTGACAACGCATTGGCGATGCTCCTGGTGCTGCAAATGTTCATTAGCGGCGGTGACCACTTACCATCAGGTGGTCTGCCTGTTTTTCGACCTAATTACCTGAAAAAAAGGGGGCCAGAGATTATGGATATAACATTATTAAATTTATAACAATTGTAATTTTTCATACACTGTTATCTGACCCCACTTTAAGCACAGCTTATTCTATGTGACACCAGATAATATGTACATATAATATTATCACCCCGACACAAAACAAGCAGACATATGTTCATGCACACAAATGTTTTCCTGTAATTCAAACTCTCGATCTGCGGGGAAATAGACAGGGCATCTAACCACCGCGCCAGCTGGGCTTTCATAATCCATCTGAAATAAATAACACATCAGAGCTTTCATGAGTTAAAATAAGTCGCGATTTTATCAAAACAAATATTTCCATATATTGTAGGATATATGGATTAACATAATATTATGTTTAAATTTTTTTTTTTTTTTTTATGCCACTTGGGCCGACAAACAAGCAGACGGTCCACCTGATGGTAAGTGGTCACCGCCGCCTATGGACATTTGCAACACTAGGAGCATCGCCAATGCGTTGTCGACCCTGAGACGTGAAGTTGTTAAGTCTCATGTGCCTGTAATTTCACCGGCCCCCTTACCTTTCTAACCGAAACACAGTAATACAAGTGCACTACTGCTTCACGGGAGAAATGGGTAAGGTGGTAGTACTTCCCCGGACGAACTCTGCACTAAGAGCTCTACTACTCTAAAAATACTCTAATTAAAATAATATCTACTGGTGTGTTGATATTTTATTCGATACCCAATCGATATTTATTGCTATTAGAGTCATTTTAAATACCTTTCCTTACGAAGAAATATTGTTAATATAAATATAAGGTATATATTAATATTCGGTGTTCCAATAAATTGATTACAAAATTACCAATTATTTAGATAAATAAATATATAGAAGTTATTTTATACCAAAGATGGCAAAGTAACCTATAAAAATAAATTAGTCATAGATTAGTATTTAGATTACGATCTGAGCTAACTCAATCAAGATTTAAACAAAGCTTTTTTAACATCTCATGAATATTGAATAAAACAAATTTCGTAAGAGCCAATTTATAATATTAGTTGTCAATAAAATCCATAATGTTACAATACTAATGTTAATTTAACCTTATATTAGGTGCTTGGAAATTCCATGCGAAGTATCTTTGAAACGGAATGCTTTTACTTGACTTGCGATACAGTGGCGCCATCCATCAACGTCTTACTGAACTAATTAATCTTTGATGTATAACTTGCTTTCATACTATGAACTGTCTTTATCAGGTTAAAAATAGGTAGAGAATCCTTTTAAAAAGTATTATGTTACCTTGTTTTTGGCTTTATAGAAGTTCATCGATAATCTATAGCTATGAGGTATTGAAATAGGTACCTACTTATATAAATAATAAAATAGAATTTTGAATGGATATGCCTATCTATTTGTCATTGGAATACCATCAAGGAGTAGTAAAAAGAGATTTGGCAGCATCAATGAGGCGGCAGCGTGACGTCGGCGTGTCGATTACGAGGTGAATGTATTTCGATGGTAATCTCCAACGAGCGACTGGCGGTTTGATGTGTCAATCCGAGCGAGCGGTCGATGGCTATCGCACGATAGCTCCTATTGGGCAACTGCCACGCTTTGTTATCATAACGGACTTATAAAATTCGACGGCCCATGAACAGTGATCAGGGAACAATACCAGCGTCTTTCCATGCGACGTTTCCGTGAAGCCTTCATTTACATAGACGACGGCGCCATCTACGCCAATTAAAGGTCTCCAATGAATTTCACATGAGTCCTATTTCTGGCTGTTACACGGTAATCGAGGTGTACGCGGCCGGCCGGCGCTACGATCCGCACACAAATAAATCGTTAAGCGAATTTCCCAACATGGCTTCCGCGGGTATGGCCAATGGGAGGCAGGGGGCGGTGCGGGGCGGGGGCGACCTGGTGTTGCATCTTCATGTGAAAATTAAAAAATTACAAGCAGCACTTTTATTTTTAAGACCGCTTTGACTATGCTCGCCTGAGTGACATTCTCGAAGAAATGAAAAAACACAATCGAGAAATAATTAGTCAATCGTTTTGCTACTCCTTTTACATCCTTCTTTTTAATTTGGTATATGATATCATAATTCTATGACCATATTAATCAAATATAAGCCTAAATAATAATTGTCGAAATTCCTTTAAGTCTACTATGGCACGACACAGCGTTAGGTAGTTATTTATGAATAAATAAACAAAGGCAATATCATCAAAAGAACCTTCCCACAACATCAAACTTTTGTCGACCCTCACACTATTCGAAGAGCCCTTCCGTCCACACATATACATACCCACCCATTCTACCGACGTGAATTACGCACACCACTAAAGTACCACATTACGTAGTAGCTGAAACTATCGTGGTGTGAGTGAACACGATGAAAATCTTTATTTTCACGCTCTATCTCTCTTTATCTAATCGCTTCGGTCAGATAAGGACGGAGCGCCGGAAAAACTGGTGCGGGGCGAGGGGTAAAGGCTACATCGATTCCGCGCTTTCACTGCTAGGGGCCGTGTAAACCTTTAAAAACATCGCTTTTGCCGCGCGATTGTCATCTCTAACTATGCACGGTTAAGAGGAAAATTTCAGTGAAGCGTCAGTTCTAGTAAATGGATTGCCTCCCCCTTGGGGGTTCTCGTAGTGGGATCTAGATGGCGTAGATATGCTGATACGCGGCTCTGTGTGTGTCGTGATGTGACTGAACCGCTTCAGTGTGTTTGTATCGGGTAGGTTTGTGTTTTCCGGCTTCGACTATGAATTCGTATGTACTGGGGTGCTTCCGGGTAGGTTAAATTTTGCTTGTGTTCGCAAATATATGAGGGGCTGTAGGTATCCCTTTTTGCAATATAATTTTATGTTCGACGGGTAGATAGGTAGATAGATTAGGGAAGACGGAGGCTGTGATTTGATTTGATTAGGAGGTGTTCGCAGGAGGGTCGGGGGAGATAAGGCTGATTGGATCGCGGGGAGGGCAGGGCTTTATGAAAATATGTTTTTAATGTGGTCGGCTTATTGAATTAGTCGAGTTTGCTGTCAAGTGACGCGAAAGTAATCCGTTTATTGTGTTGGTGTTCATAATTAGCTCGTGCTCATTGGTTTCTTGCCTTCATGTGGAATGCGTTATAATATGTTTTTTCCAATAACATTGTTGTGAGTTATTGCCTTCCTAAGCTGCTTTAAATGTCGCTGTATTATATAGAACAAAATGTTCACTTGTTTGGTCAGCACACAATTTCAATATTTCCGTCCAAAAATCCAACAAAGGGGATGTTTTTGTTCGCGTCATGATGACAATAGAGGCCCTTGATGTTGTCACGGCGCATGTTCTTTGAGTTTACACTACGCTGAAAATTAAAGTGCCACAACAATATGTTCAGTATTTTCTGTTTGTGAAGTATTTTTTTATCTTTGTCGGCATGTTTTCTGTTTGTTTGTTGTTTTTTTTTTCTGGGAGTATGTAAGATATCGATCCGAGTGGAATGTCGTTGACAGTGAAATGGGTTTAACAATTAATAAACCTCTCTGAGGGCCCCGTACAAGTGTCCGCATACTTGGCATTTTATCGTTTTTATCTTATTTTAACGTTTTTTAGTTCTAAACTGGAGCTATTTAGTAATGTTTGTAGATGGCGGGTATTTAAACAGTAAATAACCTAGATAGGGACTAATGAAAAAGTTAAAACTAATAATTGAATTAAAGCTGAGTTAGTTCCACGGGTAGAACAAGAGTTTAGTAAGTGGCATTAGGTACGTCAAAAAAAATTCATACAAAAGTTAAAGAATAAATCAGGATTTAATATTGTAAATAAAAATAAATATTACGTTTATTTCCGGTCGCTGAAAACATGCGATGTCCGCGACTAATAAAAAATGACCCGAATAAAAAATAATCCCGCTCATAAAATTTACGACATTTTCCAGCCATTTCAGCGTTTGAGGAGCGAAAGTAATTCGCCTATAAAATTACGAGTAAACAGCCGTTCTCCATGGAAATAAAACCTCCCTCTCAACGGGCGGCTTGACTCCTGTAATCGGCTTACTAACCCCTCTGATTTAGGCTCCCTCCCTCGGGATCAGTGCATCATGCACCCGCTATAACTTGATGGGAATCTTTATCCACAGATTATAAAAACAGATTCTGGTAATTGAGTCGTGCGTATAATATCAAGCTTTGGAATTTGACTACAGCATTCAGTCTAACTAACCCTGTACCTAAATGTGTAAATTACCCTGTAAATACATCAACAATGATGATGGATAGTTTTATTTTGTAGTTATTGACTTTCTACCGTTTACTTAAGCTTAACATTCAAAGATACGAGTATATTAAACTTCTTATTAAACTGTCATAATAAAATATGCAGCACAAAAATAAACAAAATAAAGGTACAAATAAATCGTATGACACAAATGGAAGTCCATTCGAGTCATCCTCGTGGCAATGGGAAGAAAAAGTCTCGGTTGTAGGCTCGGCTAATATAGCGAGCTCTAATCTCATTCTGGCACAAAGGAGCTGCCATGACGAGGCGAATATTGACGCAAACCATTTAATATTTAGGTATTCCAATATGCATCTGTACTGGCACGCACAACTCGTAATAGCGAAATAGATTTATTGATTCAGAATGTATCACTTACTTGACCATTTTTAGAGATACATTTCTTACATTAATTTACATAAATACTCGTATAATGTTACAAGCAGTTATTGGAAACAATTTAGCTAATAAAATGAGTCTAGATTAGCTACCAATTATTTTAAAATAACGAGAATTGACATATGTTTTGATATATACAACGGTTTGTTTGATACTGTTCTACATATGTCATGTCAAAAAAATTCAAAATTCAAAACCATTTATTCAGTTTAGGCCTTCGGAGGGCACTTATGAAGGTCAAATTTAAAGTTACTGAAGCTACAACCGGTTCGGAAGTCAGCCTTCAACTGAGAAGAACCGGCAAGAAACTCAGCAAGGTTACATTCTTTTTTATTTGTTATATAAATTTTTATCTATTCTGACTTTTTGGCTATTTTATAATTTCAATTTTACATAATTTTATATTTAGCAATTACAAAATACTTATAATAGGTAACATGAAAAAAAAAAAAACAAAACAAATAAAAATATGACAAGACTGCAAAATAGAAAATAACAATAATTAGGTTCTTACAACTTAAACAAGAGATTTAGAGGTGCACTGTGCAGAGAGCAGCTATTTCCATACATTTTTATCTTCAATATAATGAACTACCTTGTAATACGCTTTTTCTTTCAAAACTTTCCTAATATAATTTTTAAATTTATGATCAGACATTTTGGTTATTGAAAGCGGTATCTTATTATAAAATCGAACACAATTACCAAGAAATGACTTGTTAACTTTAGTTAGTCTAAAGTATGGAACAACTAACTTCTCCCTTTGTCTTGTATTTATACTATGAATATCTAATTTTGACTCAAACGTTCCTATGTTTCTACGTATAAACATTATATTTTCATAAATATATAGTGAAGGTAATGTCATTATATTTATTTCCCTAAATAAATCTCTTAATGATTCAAGGGGACCCATACTGTAAATTGCACGAATTGCTCTTTTTTGTATAATAAATATTGATTCTATATCCGCTGCTGCTCCCCAAAACAAAATACCATAGGACAAGAGGCTATGAAAATATGCAAAATAAACTAATTTGGCCGTCTCAACATTCGTCAATTGTTTAATTTTCCTAACAGCAAAAGCAGCCGAACTTAATTTAGCAGCTAGAGTATCAACCTGAGGTCCCCATTGCAATTTATTGTCTAATGTAAGACCCAAAAATACCGTTTTATTTACAAGATCAATATGGCTCCCGTCCATTTCCAATTCTAATTAATACAACGTAGGTATGCACCCACCACAAAGGATCTGGGAAATCAATTTGGATTGAAATATCTTTTGTATGTGAATGTACCATCTCCGTCGCCCGAGTCCGACATAGTCACTTACGATATTAAATCGGACAATACACCGATGCGGTCTCGATAATCTTTGGTAGTATTCGATTCTAGTTACTGAGAATCGTCCAGCCGGTGTTCCGAATAGTTGGTTATGTTTTACGACCTCAAAATAGTTTTTATTCGATAAATGACATGACAAATTAATGGATTTATTATGAGTCGGATTGCGCCGACTCTTTTTATTTTCGTGTCGGTTTAGGACGAATGCATTTTTAATTGAGTGAGGCACTTTTGTGGACTGTATAAAGCGGCCACCGCATGCCTTGGGTATTTTTTGTTTGATTGACGGGTAGTAATGGGCAGGTGCGTAAGAGGGGCCGTCGATAGCTACCTCGCTTTTTCCACTCGCTTTTCGAATACCCGCTTTTTGTGAGTCGCGACGTTTTGCGACCCGATTCTGTTGTTTCTTTTAACCTATATTTTAAGTTGTTTTTGGGTTGTCAATAAAATTGTGGTTTTATTACCCCTATGATCTCGTTTAATTAGGCCAATATATAAAAGAAGTAAATTCAGCATGCCAAACAAAAATGGAACGCTATAAGCCTCCTTGTAGTTCGAACAATAATGAAAATGTATGAAATATGTGTTTGTTTCAAAACCGGCATACTGTTAATCGGCTATTGCCGTGCAGAAATTACCCTCACGAATAAGTGATGATTCATGGAATATATAAAAAAGACTAGTCTGTGGTCCAATCGGTAACAAAGGCTTATTACGGATTATAATTTCAACTGTATTAGAATATGATTTCCCAATTGTGTGCATGTAACGTTTAAGTTCTATTATCAATTTAACTTCTAAAGTAAGCTTATAAAGTCCATATTCTAAACAAAACGTACTGAAAATGTGTCCACTTGTAAAAAAACTTGTACATTACCGACCTATTATTACATAAATATCCAAAATTGAATGCGTATATCTGTTTATGTGCAGTCGCTACAAAGTGCAGCGAGGCGAGCAGGCACGTCGTGTGCCAACTGCAAGACAACTACCACCACGCTATGGAGGCGCAACCAGAACGGTGAACCTGTGTGCAACGCCTGCGGACTCTACTATAAACTACATAATGTAAGTCAAGCTTTAGTTACTAATGTTATTTTGGTGAATATATATCTAAGCTCTGAAATAGTTGAACGTGCTCTGGTAGATAAAGAGAATCCCATTGGAAGATTAAATTTTAAAGCAATTTTAAAAGCACCCTAAAAATAATATCACACAAGAATATTTTAAAATAATTACGTTCTAATAATTCCAGTAAAATGATTTGACGTCACCTTGTTCAACCGGCCCATTCAAAATGGTTATTTAAAACTCATACCGAGATACTCCCTCGATTTATTCCAGTTAATCCCGCAGACCCTAGGGACGGTGTCCCTCAGGATGAATTGACACTATCTTGGTGACAGATAGCTCGGTACCCCAGTCAAAGCGTTCACCCCTGAAGTTAGGCTAATGTGTCATAAAACCCAAAACGATTGTCTCAAATGAATTACGGCCGCGCGCGATAACATCAATAAATGGTTAATAAAATTGTACATCTGCATTTATATATCATACAAATAATACTGTAGTTGGAAGTTCAAATTAATTAAAGTATGTTTTAGCAGACCTTCGCCGTGGGGGATGCACCGGCACGAGCGGCATGAAGGACTAAAACCTTTTTTACTTCGCAAATTAAATAAAACAAATAAGTAAATAAATTTAATTAAACGACAAACAAATGGGTACTTAGCGGAATGTTGACCTTATAACAGTTTAACAACGCGAACGTCAACGTAGAAGTTAATGAATTCTAGCAACGTTCCGGGAATGACTGAAATATTTTCTGTTTTTAAGAGGCTCACTTAACAAGATGTAAAATTTTAATGTCAAGAAACAATTCTCACGACTCTCACAGCCCCGCCGCGAAAACAATAAACAAAACCCCTCACGCAATTTCAGTCGGCGAAACGTTCGTGCACGAAAAAAGCACAAACATAAGGCGGGAACGCAACAATGACAAAAATTAACTGTCAAAGCGACCCTTCGATGAGGGCACTCGAGATTTTTTCCTGTTGAAATGTATACTTTATTGCTGGTTCGATGTATCGAGCGACAATGTTGTTTGCTCTAATTATTCGGAAGGAGCGACAAAGGAACGAATGGGAGTGCCTGCTACTTTAGACGTTGAAGGTATAATGACGGGTGCACAATAAGGGAATATGGTAGCATTGTCAAGGGCCCGTACACGCCTCCTCATACATATTTATACAATGCTCATATCACAGATTCCTTGCCCTTTAAAACCCGGCGTCCGACGTAGAGCGTTGCAATAATTTATATTAATTCATTCGCTAAAATCTTGTTTCCAAACGAATAATGAATGTGTAATGACGCGATTGCTTATCTTGTTTTGACACTGCACGATGACATTTATATGGGCCATAAAATATTGATCACCTAAGGTTGCATTTATACATACGTGTGAGCCATTGTTTAAAAAATGCCAATAGCACTAAATTATTTGACCGCATCTAAAATACTAACAAAGATCCGTTTTTATGTGGATAGACTTCCTATCTGCGTATTGAAATTAATTTAAAAACCGCATATAAAGACATGTCTCCGATAGAGATTTAAACTCAAGATAAGATAAGTAAGGTACTTAAGTTTTGTAATTTTAAGTAACAATGTGTAAATAAATTCAGTATAGTATTGGTCCCTGAGGCGGATACATCGTGATCGATTTCTCTCAAAAAACGCAATTCATACAACAAAGTACGGGCGCATTGTGATTTACCGACGTCACCCTCCCACGCGCGACCGCACCATCTTGATACATTATACAATAAAATAAATAAATTGAGAAAAATTACACTCGGGCTGACACTGTAACCGAAAAAATATTTTTATAATATTCAAAATCAACAACATACAGTACATAACTATTATAAATTTTAAATCCAAGATAAGACCTATAAACTAAATCAATTGAAGCATGAGATGTGCGTATGAAGTACAAGTATTAGTCACTGATTTCATAAGAGCTTTCGTTCATATTTATATCCAATAATGCAATTATGATTGAATAGAAAACATCACTAAAAAATCAAGTATTAAAACGACTACACCGAAGTATACAACAGAACAAACAATATTCAAGTGTGTTTACTATAAATATTTTTCTTAGCTTAAAGACTCTACAGTATTGTGTTCGACAAATACTTATATCCACTCAAATTGCCCTCATCGAGTAAGGCCCATGAATGAACCAATGAAGAAACAAACAAGGATCATGTTATTTTGGTCCTCGCACAATAAGCGCTTGTTATTGTTTTTAATAAAAACATTTTATTAGTAATCGATACAGTTTATTTGTTTCTTGCAATTGATTGATGTGGGAATACTTTTCGGTTGCGAATTGTACTTTTGTCTCTGATTTATAATATAACATTTAGGTTCTTAAAGAAAGTCTTAAAAGCCAATGTATTTATTTGGTGAACTTATTTGATACCTTTATAAATATTTATTTCGCTAAACTAAAGGAACCCATCGAATCGTTAATCCATTTTTTTAAACATAATGATTCTGCAAACCCAAACTAACAATTGTCATGGGATCAAACCTCTGTTGTATAACGATTGTATGAAATCGACAATAAATTATTTATTTGCCCATCTACAATAGCCGGTTAATAGGATTACTGTAGGTGCGTGGGTTCGATTCCCGCATACCTGCCAACCGCAATATACCATAACAAAGCTGCTCGTCCGTCTGTTCGTGTGAGTTTTTATAAATTTGTTTATTTAATTTATCACGCCCGTTTATACGTCACTTCCGCCATGTTATGGCCGTTTAGCTTTTTGTGGTTTGTATTCAAGTTTTTTGGCTCGACCTTTACGATCCCAATGAAATGGTATTAAAGTTTTTGCGGTCGTCATCGATTGTTTTCAACTTTTATGATTATTTAACCGATTGCGTCGTAAAATGTTGTAATGTTAATTTTTAAGCTGACAGTGACATGACTTACATTTAAATTATTTTTTAATTTAGTTTCGAATACGAAAGCCTCCTTCTTTTTTTTTAAAGTTTAAGTTATGCATTTTACGCAGCAATTTTATATAAAATTTGCTGTGCAGTACTAATGAAAATGTGCCTCATGCATAGTAAATAAGAAAAACTAGGAAAAGAAGTACAATCAAGCCAGTTCAATAAGATTGCCATAATTTAATCCTTAAACACAAACAAATCGATTCCCAGTAGTACATGCGACCTTTTAAAGCTGAGTCTGAACGTTAAGTGCCTTCCATACAAAAGTATTGGATTACCAGTTTGTATAGAGCGCTAGAGAGAGCGCCCATAATAATAACAGCTCAAATGATACATTTGGAATACAATGGAGCGATCAATTCAATTTTTTGAATCGAGAACGCTCTTCTAGTTTTCTTTTTTTATTTCGTCTAAAGTGCTGTTTTGTTCAGCCAACATCCGAGGGAATTTGACAGTCACTGTTTCTTCTCCCGTTTTTCTCTGGCATTAGATTTAATATTAGGTTATAGATACATAGTCGTTTTTGATGATGGACAACTTCACAGTTTGTAATGGTTGGTGCTCAACAAGATAAAGTTTATACGAAACTTTAATGGCCGACTTGGCTTCTTTGTTTGATTTTAGAGTATGTGGAAATTGCTTAATGTGTGGAATACATAGATCCCTACATTAATCTACTATGTTATTACATAATGGCCTGTGTTACGGCATACAACCTGAAGATTTTGCTACAGAAATAAAGTCCTCAAAACTTATTTAAATAGTGCAAAAAGGTGCTAATCGCTTCCAACATGCAAAACTCAGGTTAGAATTCCCCAACAGCCGAACATTGTAAAACATATCCGCTGCCTGCCAACACACTAGGCGAGCTTTGACTCGCGTGCGAGATAAAAAAAAGGGAACACTTAATTTACTCATTACATTACATTACATATTCGTCCATGCGGCTGGCTAGTTGCCAAACAGCCTGCACGTTTGGCCGAATGTTATAATGACATCAATTTGAATATTCAACATTGAACAGCCATCCCATTTACATAAGTTCGACCGTTGAATTTTGTGGCGATGCAAATGCTATTCGCTACACTAATTGTACTGTTCATTGTTCACACAAAAAATGTAAGCGCAGTTTTTTCTATTATTGTTTCATTCAATGTTCTACAGCATGTGTAACCTTTGTGTCCTCCAGCTCTGAAGATTTAGAGCTTGATAACTTCATCTATTTCAAAGCTGAACTCTACTTTGTAAGATACTATTACAATGTAATGTTCCGAGTCTCGACGCTTGGATACCTACTCATTTGGATATATTTTACCTTTTGTCAATAATATATAACATCATTTCAATTACAATTTTTCTTCAACAAACACTCCTACTTTTGCCAAATGTGATCACATAAAAATAAAATAAAAGCGGGCGTTCGCGCAGTAGGCCGGAAAGATTTTATCTGTTGGCAATACAGAAAAAATGGCGCCCACCGGAAGTGTCCGAGCGGCGCGCGGCGCGTTACTATTTTTTTCCTTTTTTTGTTTTAAATGGCTTTTTCCCGGCAGCGTTCGACCGGAAATGCGTTTGCGTAGAACTGCCCCACATTGCCGAATAGCGTTACGTTAGGTGAAGCTTGTAAGCAATTTTGATTCTTGATACTGATGTATAAGGCTATAAGTCGCGTGCCCAAATTAAAAAAAAATGTTTTGAAAGACCTGAAGACGTGGCGAGTGTAGCGCTAAATACTGTGTTTTTATTCATGAGACTTTAAGCTCCCATTTTGTTTAGTGAGCGACCTCCGGCTGATTTACCGCCTACGTAATAAATTTTGTGAAAATGTGGGAACAAGACTGCTTAGAAACAATTAAAATGTGTTCAAACGCATACTGATTATGTAGTAATAAAGCTGTTGAAGTTAAATTTAATGTTATTTAAAAATAGTTTTGTGATATATTGTCCAACATATGAGAATTCACATCGCTACGAATAAATATTAAAATTAGAACTGTAAAATAAATTACATTTAACCTAAAAAAACAATACTTACTACAAAATATAATAGTGTAAAAAGATTTTTTTATGTTTATTTAATATGAACTATTGAAGAACTGAGTAGACAGGTACCTTTGAGCTCAAACTGCACCACAGTAAAATTCTTGTGGAAACCAATTCGACTAAAATAAATTGAAAAATTCTAAAACAAAAGACAAACGCGATACCGGCAACGGACACGTCACCAAATCAATTTCCATTTACATTCTAGTTTTATAGAGGGTATTTTTATAAAAAAAGGAACTAAAATGGCAGCTGCACGTCAGTTGAGCGATCGTCGGGTGCGATAAGCGTTGTGTCCTTCTACAAAACAATTATTGCGCTTAGGTCGGGTGGAGCGAGATTTGCGCAATATACTATTGTCGAAACGCAAGCTTTTGTAGCAATTGGTGATTTGTAAGTATCGATATCGATATTACAAGGCGACTGTGCTCTGCAGCACTTTTATCCGATGTCGTGGTATTTAATTCAGCTATTCACGTTATCTTAATGTTGCTCTTGTTAAAATATAGTTTCAATTAAATTTAGTACTTAAATCTTTGGGGTAACGAGTATTTATTAAATTATTCTATGAAATAATTATTTATTTTATGGTTATTTTTAGATTATTAGCATTGCTATGTTGTATCTAAGACTCAGAAAAAATGGTCTAAGGGCTTTACACGATATTAGGATAGCCAAATTAAATAGATTCTTATACCTTATTTTATGTTACCCCAATAGATAAGTTCGTCAATAATTTAGGATGGCCCTTAATAAATAGGGTTCAGGGACGTATATCCCATTAGACCTGGTTCTAAATATCTTAAGCAACGTAACAGCGTAGATCTAGGTCTGAATCCTCTCTAATCTATGTATAATGTGTTAGGTTAGCAACGGTAACTCTAATCTTGTAATTAGGCGATGAAACCCCGAGACGAGATGATCACAGATCTGGCTCTACGCCACGATATCAGTGCCATCTAGCGTGATCTACGGGCGAACAGAAATATATACACATTACACTATAACATGAAGATGGTAAAAAAGGCCCCACTGGTGAGATTTCAGTGTGTCTGTTTGTAAGTCAAGGCAGTTTTTCTAAACGGCATTGTTAAGAAACTATGTTTTTACTGATAGCCAGTCAGATATCTGAAATAATGGAAATTTACTGATTAATAATGTTTTATAGGATCCATAATTTGTTTTTTTTTATTGCAAAGAACCCTCCTGACTGTGAGTTAGTTTACACTTACTTGGTCTTTCTTCACGTTGAACTGTGATGTGAGATCTAATAATTCACCTACTACAGTATGTTAAAAAAAGGTATGTTGGTACCTCCCAATTCACCCATTTGTAGTAGAAACTTAAACAACGCAATATGTACCTTGTTTTCAATTTCGAAATTTAATTTTGAATAAACAATAATTCATACATTTTTGACATTAAATCGATGATTCAACATGTTTAAAAACTTGTGGCTTTTGAATAACATTCAACAAAACAATGCGCGTAATTAACTAACAGTCTATCAAGCATATTAGTGTTGCTCGGTCGATTGCTTCCACGAGAGAGTTTGGGCCGTTACCCCTCCGGTACATCTGTAAACATCTTCCAGATAACCATCTGACGTTTGACACAAAGCGCGGTTGCGAGAGATACTATCTTGAAACTATCCCAGCCCCTCTCGTTCCCCTACTTCCTCTCCTCTCTGTCTAATTATTTATTTATGCCCTCCTATCACACCATCGATGCGCTCGAGTGCAAAACTGTGCGGACGAGTTTACACGAATTCAAATTTAGAATATGAAACGTTTCGTTATCATATAGGCGATCTCGGTGACAGTTTATAAAATTAGTGCAATGTCTCTTTATAAATAGCGTTTCGTTTACACAAAAAATTTACTTGAGGAAGGTTTGTGAACTTTTGTATGTGAAATCGCTTCTGTTGTCCTTTTTCAAAATACAAAAGTGTCTCTTCAAACTAACAAAAGGCTTTTTATGTTCACTTACCGATTGAGTTTGTGCCGCTCTAGAAACATTGCCGCTGTTGAAAGATTTTTTACAAATATATGTGCTAAAAACAGTGTTCTTGCAATCAACATTATAAGTATTTGTTAATAACAGAATATAACTATAGTTATTTTAAAAATATATCATTTTACACCGCTGTCGGTCACCACGCAACCGTCGAATGGAAATAATTGGTCAAAATAAAAAAAGTTTATGACATCTCACTCATACAAAGTGGCCAGGCCAAGGTGTAATTTGATTGAAAGCACCAAAAAAAGTCTTATAATCATATAATAAGTGGTGGAATAATTACTAGGGGCTTAGGAGCAGGTGGTTTCGTGTAGTCGCCGCACGCGCCGACCCGACCGGCCCTTTACAACCTCGAACCGAAAGACAAATGATTATTATCCAACGTGGAATAGTATTTATTATCTTAATATTTATTTCGATGGCTTGAATCGATTGTTGGCAGTTGAATATTGTAAAAATGAATTTGGTGAATTTAAACTCGCATTTCTCTAACAAATTGTGGTCCTTTGCGAATTATTTAGTCATCAATATTTAAAGTTAGTCAAGTCTTTCGATCGGTGTATAGATAAATTGTGGTATAAATGATAAATGAAATGCATAAATCGTTTATTTTTTATTGTTATGTTATCTTTATTTCCTTAGTCTCGTAGACTTTAGTTATCATAATAAAGATAATTTTTATGAATTTAAAGCGCATTCGTATACACCTACACATACTTTAATCTTTATTATTGTTCAAGTATAATCAAAATGATTCTATATTATACAAGTAAATAAAGTTATAAAAGTAAAACTCGCAGCTCGGTATGGGATCGGAAGTTCGAGTTTTTACAGCAAAAGCTACTTGCACTTGAGCAATAGTGCGGCGACGTCGCAGTTATCGATAATCGAGAAATTGTTAAAGTTTGTGTCGATGTTGACAGTTACGAGCGCTCGTTGGCGGGCGCGTATGAATTAGTGTAGCATGGTAGCCACGTGAGATTTAGTGCGGACGCGGTTGCTCTCTAATTGGACCGGGTTCGATGCCACAGGCGCGAAACGTTTAAATTTATTGTCTTCCATAATTGTTTTTGTGATGTGAGCATAGAGAATCTGCCACATATACCATCTTCATTATAAATATTTAAAAATGACTACTTATTTAAGTATGTTAACGTCGATTGAAATGTCTCTTCACCTGTCATAAATTGATGGTGATTAATCATTTATATTATTAAATTCATATTAATGTTACGATATTCACGAATAAATAAGCAGATAGTAAATAAGATAAATCTGGTATTAAATTGTATGTATTTCATATTAAATTAATACAGAACCGTCGTAAATAAAATGAGTAGACGTAATACAGTATTCATTCTGAGACTTACAATGTTAATAAGATATAATTAATAACTTTATTAAACATTTATGATATTTAAAACAAATCATTGCCCCGCTATCAGCCTCACGAAAGTTTATGTTTGCAAAATATTCTTGAGAACCATTTAAATTGAACATAATTTAAAATTTATCTAATTATAAGATAAGGATAAGTTATAGCGATTTATTAGACTGAGAATAAACGATTTAATTTACCTAATCTACAACACTAATTGCATTTCTCTGAATGTCTCGTTCATAATGATAATTACTTGGTGACAGCTTAATTGTAAGTCTTGATTACATAAACTGCTATTGAGAAATTATCAACTTCCGTATGCACTTATTTGTATTTGAAGCCAGTTAGTTATACGTGAAGTGAATGAGGTGAAATTGAATGTAACTTTAATAACTGATGCATAAGGCTACACTCCTACTATAAATCGCTTTTGTCGATAAATTTGGCGGGTGTATAAATCGTCGTTTCAATTATCTTTCAGAGTAGCAGCTGTCGGCGCGGGCTCTCGGCTACTGCCCGAAGTATTTATTTTAATCACGTGCACATATCAAACAGCTAAGACTTCTTTTATCGATATCTCCACTGGCACATCCTTAATTATTTAATTTACTTAGTACTGATAGGATTCCTAGGTGAAGTACAAGAAATTTTCACTGTTCAGTAGGTACATAACACTTTATAAGGGATTATTTTATTTTTTTAATTGCCACGTGTTACTCTTTTAATTGAATTCCTTGCGTGTTATAACACAAGGCTAGTGAGCGTTGTTATTTATGTTGTGGCAACTCCATGGAAAAAGTATTGATCAAATACTAATATGCCTAATAGTTTGAGAAGGTAAAGGCTGAAAACTATCTGAACAGTTTTATTACATTTTATGACATGCTTCTGCAGGAGTGACAGCGTATGAACATACAATGGTAAACATTCTCTGTAAATTATAAAGTAGAATCATGCTGTAGTTTTGAAAGATCTGGCAACATCGCACACTTTTGCAAATATCCCCGTAGCAAAATCTAGTTTTGACCTTCATAAGCATATTTACATGCTAAATCAAATAACTACCTAGATAGAATTTTGAATTTCGACTGCTATCATTAAAAAACCTCTTGTAACTTATAAGCATACGTAACAAATGAAGGGGTGTCTCAGATGATCTGCGCGGGCGCCGGCACGCATGATTGCGGCCCTCACTAACTACGCGGAACTAATACACTAACAGAACTGAAGTGCCGCCTTTTTGCCATTACACCCGTCAACGAAAACATTTTTATTTGACTTATGTCGCGACGAGATTAGGAAAAAGTTTTTTAACCCTTCAATCCTCATTTGGTCTTCAATTATGCGATACGTTACGACGTTACGGCTGAATTGATGTCATTAGTGAGTAGAATTTAGTTATTTCTGATTCTACCTAAACTTAGCATTATTTATTCATGTTGAGTACTTATTTGGTAGCTGTACATAAATATTATATTTTTTCCATTATTATTAATAACTACCGCCAAATCATAATTCCAAACGATAAGATTTATTTATTAACGCCAATCAAGAATTTATGTGTTCTTAACCCTACATCGGCAAAGAAATATTTAAATCAACAAATAAATACGTCACTCGTGAGTCCGTGAGACGTGACACAAAAATTTCACTGATTCCGAGTAGTTGATCTCGCGTGTGGCCGCCAGCCACCGGTGTAGCCCGATGCGCCCAATCGCCACCAGGATTGTTTATTTGCCATCCACGCCACATCTACCTCGTACGGCCACAGTTTTAATTGCGACTTTCGACACTCCACTGATTTGTTACATCGTATAACTGGAAAACGAGTTTTGGCAGTGTTATAGTTTTAAACAGCATTTATATGCCACAAAAGTATATAAAAATATGCATGTATACCTAAACTATTGTATTTTAAGTTTCCCAATTTACATAATATGTAAAATGATGGCAAACAAATGCAGGCCTTTTTATTTTAGTAAAGACAAATACCCCAATATGATCGCTCGGGTAATACAAGTTGATAGAGTAATTTAAGACTCACGTATTACTCTGTCTTTTGTACCGAGTGCTAATTTGAATAATTGTAAAATACTTTCGTAGCAAGTCCAGAGCTGTCAAAGAAGGTGCTCCTACAATTCACACGGTGGAAAAATGCACCAAGCCTCTGTCTGTATGCAGAAATTTCTTGTGCAGTCCATAATGAGCTGAAATATAAAACTCGTTTGAATACAAAAATAAATAAGGCAACTTGCACGCGACTTAAGGTGTCGCTAAATAGAAATAGACACGGGTAAAAAAAATACAATGCGTTGTTTTCTTTACTTTTAATTTATTGTATGCTCCTTATAAGTGCGGCATGTCAGTATTAATAAAATTACTCTTATTTACATTTTCTATATTAATCATGATGTAAATTTAATGGCCTATAATTTGAACATGCGTTTTATTAAAATAATTGATTTAAGTCTATTGTCATATTTTTTAATTGAAATGTCTTAAAGACGCCGCCTTAACAATCTTAAGTGGACTGTCGCTAATAAGTAGTTGGTTAACTGATACAGACTGTGCGCATAAACTAATATTTTTTAATCATTAGTATTGAAGTGACACCTGTCATGCCATTATTAATTGTAAACTTTCATGTTATGAGAACAAGAATACTTTGTTGCAACTACATACTAATAAATTAATTACTTTTTTTTATTGCACTTACTTGAATACGTAAAACCACAATTATTTTTATCGATAAATTTCGTTATACCGGGTACAACACTATAACAATTCTCATAGCTTATTTAGGTAAACACGGACAAACGTCGAGTTGTAAAGTGACGAACAAAAAGCCTGTAATTGTGCTATCGATTTCAATACAGCAATTTACAGTACTTTTTGCCGTTTAATGTTTGTATAGGCATTTTTTACTCTATAATTGGTTGCTAATTCTTAAGTTCTGTCGTGCACGGGGCTCGCTGTCTAATTCATCTGATCTTTATCGATTGATTTACAGCTAGACCACGAAGCATTTCTCCCATTTCTAAGATACAAGAGTCAGAACGTTTGCTTGGATAAAATTAATTCATGATGCTAGAACTGAATACGGAACTTATGTTCGGTCGGACAGAGTTCAGTTTTGATAACAGAAATAACAATTGTAGTAATTAGCAGAACATTTGAGTTTGATTCAATACGTGTTAGACGTATGTAATTCTTAACATTACTGGTTCGTTATATTGGTTAATCGATAGTAGACTAGCTGTCCCCCGCAGTTTCACTCGCGATCCCGAGACATGTAACTTTTTCCTGGGATATAAAGTAGCTTATATGTTATTCTAATATATGTTCTATCTATGTGCCAAGTTTCATCCAAATCTGTTAGGTAGTTTTTGCGTGAAAGAGGAACAAACATCCATACATACAAACCATCGCCTTTATAATATTAGTAGGATATATGTATGTACATTGACTTTTTCCATATACTGACGGAACAGTTTCCTACGCTGCCTCTAGTGTTTTCTATCTATTAACTCTACTGGTATGATTTTGTTCACTCACTATCGCAATCGATATAGATTTTATGGTTCATTCGTCATTGTTCATTTTCATAATAACATTTATGGTCAATAAAACATACGTTTGCCATTTTCCTACAATTAACGACATAATAAAGCTTTCTAGCGGTTGGAAAAAATTACAGCGAGGGGCCGTGTGCCGCATTTTCCATGGCATTGTGGAGTGAACCTGTTATTTTCCCATTTGAGCGGTTTTATGGCTATGTTTGTGTGGCAGATGAGCGCAGATAGTGTAATAACTTGCGCACTCTCCGTCCTAGAAACGTAACGCAATTATTCGCACGCATACCGACAACGCAACGCGTGTCGAGCGTTCGCGAATATTATGCCCAATCACGCATCCATTGCTCCGTTGTTGTTCACCATTAAACAGCAATCCAAATTGAGCGATCAATCTAATACGTACTTGACTTTATATTCGCAATAAATTGTACAAAATGCGTCGGAATTTAAATGCACTGTAGTGCATACCCGATCTAATCTTTATTTTAGTACTACTTATTGTTTATGCTCGGTTCCGTGGAATTTTTATGATGAAACCTATTATTTTTTCCGTATAGTAATTGCCAATCAGGTTGTGATGCCTGTTGCATATCATTATGCTGTGCTATTTAGTATGATTTACTTGTCATAGATTTCTACGTGACTTGATGTTACGATGCGCCGGACTTCTATTTGTTTACTTAAAACTTAAATAGCTTCCATATGAATCAGCGCGGAATAGTTGGACTCTGAATAAGTTTAATGCATAAATGGTTACATACTTCCAATGTTTGTTGGAATTTTTTTGGTTTAATATTAAAACTGTTACAAATCCTATGATACAGCTTGTTCTATAGAAGAAGTCTTTTTGAGACTTGAAAATGTGTTCTTAATGTTAAAGTTTAACAACTAACCTTTGAATCAATTCACAATTCAACATTATATCAAAGGTAATAAAAGTATTTATTCAACAGCATTTCTAAACGCCAACAAGGACTTATTTATGGTATCGACTATAGTCACCATTTCCATTCTACCACCCTGAAAACACGGTTTATTAATTACCAGCCTGCCTGCCTAAAAACTATCCATACCATCCGTAGCGTGCACTACCAACATTACAGTAACATGTTGGTACATGTCATAGTGCATGTCTAGTGCAGGTTTTGAACCGACACCGCTTTTATGACTGCCAACTACTCTAGTGAACCTTGTCGCTTGAAATAACATCACTACATCAAGTATGGGGATATAGGCCAAGTATTTTGTTTGTTTTAGTAGGTTTAGGTTGTTTAGGGGAGTTGTTGCTTCCACGGTTATTATGGTTTCGAGGTTTTGTATAAATTTATTGCACAAGCAAAGCTTATGTGAACTCGACAGTGCATTAAGTAATATTTTTAAATAATCTTTAGTCAAAACCAGTCGCTTTTTACATTTATAAATAATCATGGGAAATTCTTTTACATACGGCCATCTGATCTCAAACTAAGCAGAGCTTGTACTATGGAAACCAGGTAATTGATATATTACATATACTACTTTTTTTTTTCTAAATACATACTTGTATAGATATTTACATCCAGACACAGAACAAACAGACATGTTCATGCACACAAATGTTTGTTCTGGGTGGGATCGAACCCGCGACTTTCGGCTCGGCAACCAACAAGCTAACTGGCCTGTCAATCAGTCATATATACTATAAGGGAGCTATAGGTATAATTGATATATTGCAAATAGGACTTTTAAAATGTAAATTCGAGTACATACAAACAAACAAATGTTTGTCATGCACACAAATGTTTGTTCAATGTAGGAATCGAAGGCATGACCCTTGTTGTTGCAGTCAGGGTATTCACCACTCTAACCGACCCGTTATGTCACTATAGTATGATCATATACAGTACTAGTTGTTACCCGCGACTTCATTTGTGTTTTCAAAGAATTATGGGTTGCCTATACAAGTTTCATTTCTCCTGCAACCCCCTTAAAATATTAATTATTTAAACAAAAGGAAGCATTCCCCTAGATACAATCTATCTCCTTTCCAAATTTTATCAAGCTCCGTTCAGTCGAGAAAACGGTAAAATCAGACAGGTACTTTAGAATTAATTATATTAGAATGAATTAGGTAACATTGATTACATTAATGTATTTTACTTTGATTATTATTATTGTCTTGATGATTTTGTACTAACATTTTCTATTTCACAAAAAAATGCCATTCAATAAAATTCTTTAGGAGTATAGAAACATAGTAACATTTAATGTACAAGCATTGCTACAATGTCTCTACAGATACTCAATTCCGAGGGTGCTAAACAAGCTCGTATCAGTTTATTTATAAAATCACAGTACATAAATGGACTAGTTTTAAGTTTTTGTAGAATTCATAAGAGCGCGCGCACTTAGTGGGTAAATAAATGTGTGCCAAGCACGCCATGGAACCCATTGTTGAGGAGGCTAGTCATGACACCTTGTTTATAACTGCCTTTTCCTGAATAAATTAAAACGCTGTTTCCGTTCTTTGTAATTTTCATATACAATTTATTAACTGTAACTAAATATTAAAATGAATCCTATATCCCTTCGAATGCTTTTTAAAAAGAAGTTCATAAAATTAAGATAGTTTGAAAATAGAACTAAGTAATCCTGTAATGTTTGATACTCTTTCACGCAAAAACTACCAAACGGATTTTGATTAAACTTGGCACATAGATAGAGCATATCTTGGAACATATAGGATACTTTTTATCCCGGGAAATGTGAAATCCCTCGGGAACGCGGGTAAAACTGGGGACAGCTGGTTTCTTAATAATATTAACTAAAATGCACACTTTCACTGAAATTTTTGAATAGTGGCAACATTGTACCATGGGTTTACAGAACGCCGTATAATCGATTTCCCAAAGGTCACCTTATTGCAGCAGTAATAACCCCGGTATGGTATATGACGTAACATTAATTTTACATTCACATAGAGCCCTCGTCACGTGGCTGCATGTAGGCGGATTGCATGCGAAGGGTGTGTATCGTTATACTGAGCCCAAAGCCAGTCGCCGGAAAGCGAATTCATTGCTCTATGACCGTTGTATTTCTACTCTGTGAGTAATTATGATTGTACTTTGTGTTGCCAGTGGAAACTTTTCAGTGATAACGTGAGGTGGATCGGTAATAGAAGTTGGGTTTGATGGTGGATGTAATTTATTGGAAGGTTATGAGAAACTTTTTACACAAATACAAATGTGTTTCGATTAGTATAAGGCAGTTACAGGCTCATGACATTTGCCAACTTCACCTTCCCGCTGGTGTTGCTAATGTCCATAGTCAGTGGAGACCACATACCATCAGATGGATCGTCTGCTTGTTTGTCGGCATAGGAGCAAATTTAGTGATTTTTATCATCATTGGTTATTGAATATACTAATAGCTGTTATATATTTTCTGAGCACAATATATCATACATACTTAACATTTTGCCATCATTATCAATCATACTTAAATAGATTACTAAATCTAACATACGTAGTCTGTCTCATAATCCAAGATAAGTGTATAATGACGGAATAACAAAGCTCCACTTCCTACTTGGTATGTAGACAATAACACATACCTATGTATTATCCCATCTAAATACCAAATAGGCCGAGCCTTACATATGTACAGTGGGAACATCCAACGATGTAATTAACGTAGCATAATGGCCAGTTATTAAGCAATTTCTGCACTAACATGGCGGATGTCTTATGTCATATAGGTTGGATGTACCTACGGGTATCTTAGTATGTATACTTTACGGTATAAACCTTCCGTGTATAGTCTATGGTCTATGGTTTATAGTCTATGAGCTGTAATCCCTACGAGTCCTATTTTGCATGCAAAATATGTAACATGGTTCTGATCGCAATTGTTAATTTGTTGTTTAAGCTTTTATAAGTATTTGGGTCTACGTATAGCTAATGTTTTACTTTACTGATTGGGTGAAAACTATTTTGTTATTATATGTTCTGTGCCCCGATTTCACCCGTGTTCCTTAGAGATCTAATGTATCCTCCATCCGCAATGCATCTTTGAAATGATGAAGGAACTTTTTAAATGCCGTGGTTAAGGTTACCTTTACATACAAACAAACTCAAAAAAATTGCACTCATAATATTACTATTGATTTAATAAAAAAAAAAATACCAACGAGAAATTAACATGCAACATGGTACGTCGAAACTAGCAGAACGTTTTTACGAGCACTACCACCGACATACATAACATTATCGGCACATAAGGCTTTGCATTGACCTAATTTCGGTGCACTCACAACACTAAATCTGTCGGCATGTGCACACTAATGTTAATGCATTTTATATTGGTTCAATTGGGAGGAGCGACGTCGCGGTATGCAGCCGCGATGTGTGGGCGATTCCCTGGAACGCATTAGGGACGCCAGGAATTGGCACGCACTACTTGTACTTTAAACCCTAGATTAATACTGTTTTAGCGCTGTATCGGGCAAATTTGTCCCTTGCAAATGGCCGTCGGGTTGATTACTTAATCTCTCTTTGTTATGGCATCGCACCACTATTGATTGTGGTATCTTTACATGGATTTTTTTTACCAGCTTATCTGTATCTAATTGGTATCTATTGTCTTGCACTTCAATGTATTCACCTTCCTATTTCCATTCTTAAATACTAAAAAGCTGTCCGATTCGTCACTAGATAAGGCTCAATACAGAAATGGCGCTCGAAAGTAATTTCATTGAGTATCTAAGTAGTTTTCATATGCTTATCAGATATTCAATTAAAACCGTTTCATATTCAGTACTAGCGTTCTTAATTTGTAAACGAGACGAATTGCATATCACCAAAAACAACGCCAACAAGCAGGTCATGCGCATGGGCTGGTCCGGGGCGCGGGCGCAACGCAATCGTGCGTTTAGGGCTCACATGCCGCCGCCAAGTTCCCTGGAAGGCGATGAATAACTCATTGTCCGTCCGTCCGTCCGTCGTCGTGACGCACGCTTCTTAGAACAACGATGCAAAGCAGAAAGTGACCGAGATAGTCGAACCTTGAATTTTGGCAGAGAAACATATAGTTTGGGAATCGGCTCCAAGTCTAGAAGACGGCAATTCTATTCTCTTTTAGTACACATCACTTATGCAACTATAAGTTTTTACATATGATGTAGAAATAACATAAGCGTAATAAACAAAATATTTGAACAATTCATTTGATGACATTTGAACTCAAGTGAACTATTTTTATTTATGCAAATTGAAGTATGAACAGTTGTAAACAGATTGGGATTACAATCCAACTTAGTATAAGTACGTATCAACATTTTTATCGACATGATTCAATGTGGAAATGAGTTCACCATTGAAGGAAACCTTTGGCAGGGCCATACAGTCGGAGGGCCTTAACCTCGAAAGCGCGTCACCATCGATTCCCACCAAACGCGCACAAAACACATCCACAAAGTGCATAGCTGCAGTAATTAGGATGCGCCGTGTGACGCCGTGTTGTCGGCATCGGACACTAAACAGCTGAATATTCGCACAACACTATTGTGATACCATTTTATGGTTTCGGCCTCCCTTTATACTCGCTAGTTAGCATTCTAAATTGGTGCCGCAGACGTTTTTTCATACCGCTAAATGTCGTGTCAGAGCAATAAAATGGAATACGGCCGAGCAAAAGTTGTATGATTCAACGAGACAATTACGATTATTAGTCGCGTATATGTAATATTGCGATGTTTCAATTACATGTCGTATTATATTCAAAGTAAGCAATTTAGCCGAAACGTGATTGTGTTTTGTTTCGTTATAAAAAATATGTAGTCGCTTTGTTATTAGTTCAGTAATAGATATCAATTTACGTTCTTTCTTTGCGTAGAGATGTATTCATATTCTACTCTTCGAATTTTTGCTTTATGCATTTATATCTAAAGTATACAATCCCTTGTCACCAGGTCAACCGGCCACTAACAATGAAGAAGGAAGGCATCCAAACGAGGAATCGCAAGCTCAGCAGTAAAAGTAAGAAGAAGAAAGGCGGTATGGGTATGGGAGGTGGCGGCGCATGCGCTTTGGCCCTCGGCGGAGTCATGGGAGACATGATCAAGCCTCTAGGAGACGCTACGAAAGGCTTCGGCGGTTCCGCCTTCCCTTCGGCTATGGAATTTGGTAAGAGGCCTATGTGTGGTAGAATTCTTTATGTCTCCGCTGGTGCATGTTAGAAGCTTTATTAGATATCTATTAGGATTCTTATACTTTTTCAAGCATTTATCTATAATTAACCTTTCGTAGTGGCTATGTAGTATTTTGTGGCCTACCAAATTTCCAGTCAGGAATTCCATCCGAAGTGAATAAAATTGTTTAAATACTATCATTTGTTACTAATATTCGTTCTCCTGACTCTACTAATGAAACTTGCTTAATTTATTTATACCATTTTGTTTTCGTGCAAAAACTTAACTCTGCTTAAAATATTTACAATAACAACTAACTTTGTTCTGTGACTAGTTGTAAATAGCTATCTAAGTATGTTTTTAGATAAAAAAAAGTAGTAAATGTAGTATATCAGTTAACTGGTTTCCATAGTATAAGCTCTGCTTAGTTTGGGACATGGCTGTGTGTAAAAGAATGTCCCAAATAAATAAATATTCATAATTACCCGATATTTAAACTCAATAGATTACTCGTGAACTAAGCATTATGTTTCCTTTGTCCAGGTCAACACCAAGTGGGTCTGATGCACCCGGCGGCGGCGCACATGTCGCACTGGTACGGGGCGCCGCACCAGGGCTTCGCGCCCCCACCGGCCTCGCACAACCCTTATCACCACCATCACCTTGCACAGCTCAATTCTATGGTAAGAATATCACATATTTGACCTGTATTATGATTCTCGTCCATTTGTTAGTACATAGTTAGATCTTGTAACTTCTGAACGATTTGAGTGATTGATATAATATTATTAATATCCTTACTTTGTATTTCTCTAACGTGTTCTCGGCTGAAACCGTAGGGGATAGCTAGTGTACACAATACATTAAATTGTCAACACGAAGGTTATTAACTCATTTCGCTACCTACTGGAAAGGGTAAAACCAGAGGTGTCATTCTGTTAGGTAAAATTACACTAGCAGACGATGTTTATCCGCGGCCTCTATGCACTGTCTCTTTCGCTAACTACATAATCACATGAGAGGTCTGCTCTCGGTGGCCTCGTTACGCCGTCTCGCCGACGAAGTCTGCATTAGCTGAATCAGGTGGTCGGTCTGCTAAGTCTGCTACTTTTAAATATAGAATAAGTGAAATGGTAATAAGCTTTTGGTACGGCAGCATCGTGATGAAATAATCTGGGTTTTTTACGTAAATTTTTACCCACGATAGTGTGAGGTGTTATATGATTATATGATATACGGTATATAATATAGATTGTGTGTTCTGTTACCATTCTGAAAAGTAATAGTCTTCTTAGTTCTAGATCATAGATTAAAGAGAAATAATATAGGTAACCGACGGAATTTTAAAGTCGTAGTGACGTAACACAGTTCTGATGTTCTTTTGTTTTTGTTTGCAGACTGGCTGGAGGAGTGAGTACACGTGATAAGTCAACCAAACACACAAACATAATTGCATAAGAATAAATATGTCGTTCGTGAAATTATAATATAACGCTCAACGCATATGCGTTACAGCCGTCCATGTTACTGGACGTGACACAAAATGGACCTTTACAAGAGAAATCAGAGACAAAACAGACGCTGTGATTTCCAACATAGTTGACACAAGAAGATTGCGATAAATACTTTGACACATCACATTAATTAATGAGACTGTTTAGCAGAATTGACGTTTGTAACACTATACAAACTTAAACAGTTTGAATTGATACGAACATATCGGACCTATGTCCACAATGGATCACTTTGTCCCAGTAAATGTTCCCCAATGAAAAACTTTTGGTATTCCGCGATCAGTTTCCTACAAGTATTAAAATTAAGAGTGTTTTACATGAAGTAACTAGCGAAATTGTACAGTATTATAAAATTGTAAGGTAATTTGTGAGGTCGGCCGTCGAGTCGACTTTTATGATTACAATTATAAGTATAGTTCAAACAACATTTTCCTGTAATTTTGTACATAATTATTAAGTTATATTCTCCGTTCCTGTGTACATTGGTTAATAATACTTTTATTTTTATATATTTAATTAGATGGGTTCGTTTTCACTATAGGAATTGTGATGTGTTCAGAGAGTTATTCAAGAGTTTTCATTTTGTACATTGTATTTTATTTGTGTAGTTGATATTGAATGAAATGCAATAGTAATTTATGTAATAGATATAAATCGTGCGATTTTTGTAAATAAAAGCCGTTTTAAAATAGTGACAACGATACGGAACTGATTATCTGTGGATATCATTCGAGATTGTTATTTTTATGTTTTATTAAAGGAAATATTAAAACTGGTCACCGAATTGGATTGTATAATTTATTATATGAAATTGATTATTGTCACAAAAATGTGTATCATAAAGATTTTTGTATCATTGTACCGTTGTAAAATTAAGATAATGAGTGGCCATAAATTGTGCGATGCTGTTTGTAAATGTAGCAACTACAATTACTTCCCATATGACTATGGTAGTTTTGTTTCTGTATCTAAGTTATGAACACCTTGAATTGTACGTTTCAGTAGAATCAATCTCCTTATTTATTATGTTAAACTTAAGTACTATCTTGAAGGATAATTGGTTTCTATAATTTTGTTTCTTAATTTAAACCTTATTTATATAAAAAAATCTTGAAGTTGCTACAATATCAAACCTCATTGCTGGACCCCAAAATCATGTAAATATGAAATTGTAAATGAAACATGTAGATGATAAATGAAAAAATCATTATAAGACTATCAAAATAAAAACATTGTAAATTAGTGATCACTGCAAAACAGCCTATAACGATATCCCGTACCTTAAAGATTTTAGTTTATTAAACAAAACATTGTGAAGTTGTGTATTTTAAATGAAATTGTGAATAAATTATCAATATTGATATTAAGAATAAATTTTCATTTAATTCAAACTCCCCAACGCCAATTCTAATGCGAGGACAATTCTTTTTACACTCACTGTCCGCCGAAAAGGGCAAAGGCCCCTAAAATTTAAAAGCAAATCAATTGACCATCCAATTACGTCGTCTTATACGTCCGCCGCAATAAGTCACAGGATCAATTCCGCTATTCCGTAGAAAAAGTCGTCCAAAAGTCGCGCTTATCTCGCGGCAAATTGAAAATGCAACCGGGCGTATGATTGTGACGCAACGGGACGATGCCGGCGACATATGGACCTATTCAATTTTAATCGCATTTCAGAAGAATGGACATCGGATAAAAGTACCTATAAAACGCACCCCGGCCCGCGCTGATAGGCCTTAGTTAATAACTTGGTTTTATTTGCGGTTTACTGGGAGAGGATTCCAAGGGTGTACCATTGTTGGTACACAATTAATGTTTGCGTTTGATCTTTTTAAGTTCCACGGAGATTTGGGTGAGTTTGTAAGCGTGTACGCTCTGTTGCATCTATGATTGTGATTCTTGACAGATTCTATATAGCGAAACACTGTTGCAAACTTCCTTATGGTTGAATTTTATCGTCAGATACTTCTTGTTAGTGAATGTTTGTTATCATTCCGAATAGGGTAACATTTAGGTAGGAATCGAACGAGATTCGCTATTGAATATCCGGTTCTTTCAGTAGCCAGCTTACGTATAAATACAATATTACGTTGAGCTTATTTTATAAGTTTGCCGCAAGAATATTAAAAACAAAAAGGAGGTTTTAAAAATGGGACAGCATTTCGCTAGTGACTTTTGAGACATAGCGGCGTATAAGTCACCGTCAGCGGCGCTGGCCGGCCGCCGGTCCGGTGACTCCGGTGATATATTTGCTGCTAGCGCGGGAAAAAATGTCGCGCAACAAAAACTGCACCATCACTCTACGCGATTTATTGCTCACGGCAGCACTGTGGAATATTCGAGAGCCAACACTTGAGGGCAAATATTCTTACACCTACATCGGAATGTTCGTCTTTACCCCCCGATGTGACGGAACTTCGCACCTCGCTAAATTACGACCAACGCGCTGCCGTATTTCGGAATGTCGGTACATACGCTGAGAAAAGTGGATTAACAGCTAAACTTTGTATAGCGAGCGTTCTGAACGGTAACAACTAACAAGAGAACAATATAAATCTGGCGTGAAGTACACTGTTACTATAATTAGGTGCTACAGATAAAGAAATAGAATTATTGCAGCCGGTTGAAGCAGTTGCTAACTATTTCTGAGGAGTTTATATAATAAATTGCTTACTAATAAACATAGCCAAACAAGTGAATGTTTACACGCCGAGTTGTAACAAAGTCGCAATCGAAATGAATCCTTTAAATTGATATTAGTATCAAAGTATCGGTTATGTTTCATGTCTATTGAATAGGAATTTTCTGGATAAGAAAGCTCTATCCTCAATGTACTTCCAAAAGGAATATATTTATATCTATTTAGGTAGTAACTATAAATATATTCAATGACTAGCCCATGGTTTTATCAGGGTTATCGAAGCATATTTTCACAGTAAAATGTATCCTATGAGTTAGTCCGGAAAATATATTATCGTTTTGAAGCCTTCGGATACAAACTTTCAGAGACACAAATTCAATAATTTACGTTTCGGTTTAAAGATATTTTATTTCTCAAAGAACAAATTACAGTTCACTTAGAGAGAAACTTAAACAAAACAGTTATGCTAAAATTATGTTATAGTTTTTAAAAATCATTTAGATACCACATTTTATTAAAATTTTGCATTTATTGAGAAATGACAAACTTCAATTATATTTATTGGTATAGATAATTATTGAGTTCCAACTCATATTGGCAGTACTAACAATTTTGTAATAATTAATATATTTGGATTTTGAGACACAAAAGCAATGACGTCACAGCCATTTATATAAGATGAATTGTTAAAGCTTGGGAAAGGAAAAATTGAAACGGTCTATTGTATTGTTGTTTCTGGTTTCACAGGTCTAAACAGACTTGCATATGCTCAGGTTTTTTTAAAAGATAAAACTGCTGATTTAACTAATTAAATAGATTTCGCAACGTCGACGTAGGAGTCGTCCCTGAGACGTGAAGTTGTTATGTCTCTCTCCTCTCTCTAGTCGTCTCCCTCGCTGCTGAGGATCGTGGCTCCTTCTGACTTTGTCAACCAGCTGTCTCCATCGGTTTCGATCCGTTGCTTGGTGCATTGCAGCACTAACCGGCATCTCCAGCTCCTGCGCTATCTGGTCTGCCCACCGCCTGGGGCTCCGGCCTCTCGGTCTCTTTCATTCCACCCTTCCAGTGGGTGTTATGTCTCATGTGCCTGTAATTTCACCGGCCTTATCTTTCTAACCGAAACACAGTAATATAAGTGCACTACTGCTTCACGATGGAAATGGGTAAGTTAGGTAGTACTTTCCCAGACGAACTCTGCACTTAGAGCTATACTTACAATACCACTCTAAAATTATTATTAATATTATTATTAATAAATATAAATGTAAATAAATGGCAGACAGTTTTAGAAACCATAATTATTTAATCTTACCATAATCCGCGTAAGAAAGCAATAATATAAATAGAGTTTCACACCTATTTATTTTAACATCCCCAAGAAATATATTATCTACAATTGCATAAATTAAAGCAAAACAAGCTTTCTTATTATTCACACCGGCAGAATTATGGAAACATAAAAAAATACGTTGTTAATATACATTAGCAAGTACAAGTACTTTTTCAAATTTGATTTAAACTTTCTGTTTTCTTATTTGTGTCAGTTTGTATATTCATGTATAAAAAAATATATTCAAAATTGTTTATGCACTAAATAGTAAAACCTAACACGAAAGCCGTTATGAAAATATGATAAAATATTATTTAAGAACAAATACCCGATTATTACTGATAAATATCAAGATAGGTTTGAATGAGTCCAAGTCGAACCTCACAAATCCCTAAAGGACGCCCAGTCATAGAGCGCAGTGAATCGTGAGTAAAGGATCGCCTACACTTGAGCAGCTGCGACTATCCGTCTGATCCCAGTATCAATCTCTGACTTAAGTTGCGCTTATCTCGCTGACCCCGCGCCACGCCAGACGAATGTCACGACACATTTGATTTGCTTTTCAATTTTATTTTGGGCATTATTTACTCACTGTATTGGAGAGTTTTTCAAAGAGTGGTCATGGGTTACCAGATCCTTCGTAGATACGGCACTCTTATTTAGAACTTTTAAAGAAGCATCGTGATGAGTGATCTGTGATTGTTTATTAAACTACTATGTAATTTTTTGAATTATCTATTGCAACGCAAATAACAACTAGGAATTATCGATTTATTTGTGGTTTCTAGACTGGTCTAGTAATAAAGTTAAAAAACACAGAGATAGACAAGAGTTAATTTCAACTATATGCAGATAAACTGTACACAATCACAGTGCACATGGCAGGGTAGGACGGCAGGGGGATATAATAACTCAGCTTATCCTTCGCCAACTTAGTGCCGTGCCGTTACTCGGCCGAAGGACCGACCCTGGATTTATTCGGATCTCTTAAATCAGATGTGAACACAGCTTTATTATTATTGCAGGCATATCGTATCATGAATCTTTTTAAATAAGTAGAAATTGTGTAATTTACCAAATTTATCGACACGAAACTATCTGATAAATGCACAAATCTTTACAGCTATTTTCAAGGAATACCTACTCATAAAACTTTTGATACCTACTGTAAACTCGATCATTAAACAAAGTAATAAACGATGACGAAACTGGTTCTATCACAGCTAAGAATCGGAGAATTTTGTTCTGGGAACTACTCCTAAAGATAACAGATCAGAGATCATTTCAAATTAAATGGGAACGATTAACTTCCCGACGGTTTCCAAAACTGAAGAAGCGGTGACATATAAAATACTTATTTTAAATACACGCGACGGTTCTCGCCGGCATCCGAACGCGCCGTAGACATACGTGTCGTATACGTTGTAATGCGTTATTTACGTGCGTACATCATCATAATAAACAAAGTGTGTGGGTATTGAGTATCTGTAACTTAATAACGTTGGGAGCACCTGCCCGCGCCTCCCTCGCACATTAATATTATAATATATACAAGGAAAACGGCCCTTTAATGCATTCGGCAGACGAACTTGTGTAATTATTATTTGGTGTAAACGTATTGAATATTAAGTCCTGCATTGGGGGGCAAGTTATAATCTTTTTGTGAGGTTTGAGTATGCTAATTGTGTGGCGGTGAGTAGTAACGAACTTCGGGTAACAAGGGGCTCGGACAGGTGACATGGTAAAAACTAACAGAATTTTGATAAAGTAATGTCATGTATTTGTGTCGTTATACCTAATTATTTTGTTAATAAGAGTTGTACTGTTGGTGACATTACATTCCAAAGATGTGAGATAAAAGCGTCAATTTAAATATTGAAATTTAATTAATTGGTGCAATTGGATACAACGAAGAAATTGCATATCAAATGAAACCATATTGTTAAGACATTGCCGACCTTTTCTATGACATTTTCATATTTCGAATCTGAAAAATTTATTTATGATCTGTCCATGATTAACAGAGTCGCGCAGGTAATGCAGTTCATAAAGAGATTACATAGTCTACCTTTTGTGTTTTGTTCTGATATTATTCTAAAGCAATGATTATGAATGTGATATTAAAGTTTGATAGTATCTATGTATGTTTATTTTTCAATAATATTATTACATTTGAATGTAAGTACTTACTTGTAGTACGTGTTGTACGTACTTGTACATACTAATAGGCATATTTTTCATTGCTGGAAAATATTTCAGCATACTGAACGCTGGTAAAAGTTTGGGATGATTATATTCATCATTATCATTATCATCATCATCATCATCAGCCTATCTCCGTCCACTGCTGGACATAGGCCTCACCTATGGCACGCCACTGAGCTCGATCTTCTGCTCTTTGTTTCCAACCGCTGCCAGCCAGCTTGCGTATATCATCGCTCCATCTAGCTGGATTATATTATTGACATGAGAATACTAATGCATTTGTGAGCTAATGATTGTTAGCCATAGTTAAAGCTAAATAATTATTTGCTGGAGTATTTTTATTCTAACTTCTTTACATCATTTTAGCCTAAAATTCCAGGTGCTTTAACAAATTGATCTTTTAGAATAAAATGTGTGTACTATCTGTTTGAGTATACCGCCTCACGATGTTTCTGATTACCCAGTAGACGAACAATGGGTGTAAATTGTAGAATAATTTAGCAACTAAAAGGTTATTAGCAATTGACAGCTTAGTGAATATTCAGCAAAGACAGTGTTACTTTATCCTAGAATTAAAAAAAAATGTGTCAGATGGATTGGCCTTTGTGGACATTATCCGTCTGTATAAAAAATATTCCATGCGTTAAAGAATGTCTAATATATCTTTAATGTTTCTTAAAAATACGTTACTTTGTACGATATTCGGTTTATTGACTATAGGTGAAGTTTTGCGTTTTTTTAACTCATTTGGAAAACAAAAAAATATAATTCAATACATATTTGATTCTAAATTGCGGGGTTGGAGTTGGTTACTGAATGTTAAACAATTTTTAAAATTATTGTTTTTCTGTTTAAGCTAATAAGGATAATTTTTGTTTTTGCAACCTCAGTATAATGTCTTCTTTGGTAGCTTAGTTGACAATCTATCCCTTTTATTGTAAAGCGATCCATATAGATTACTTTCATTACTTTCACCTACGACTTTAATCAAAATCTTTATAATTGTATGGCACTTTTAGGATAAAAATGCTCGAGGAAAATAATGTGACGAGTCACATGAGTCGATTTTATCGATGAAAAAATCTTTAGATTCGAAATTCAAACATTGTTAATTTTATTATGTAAGTATACAAGTGTCACAATTCTTAGTATTTCGATATTATTGCCTATATCGCTTCCATTCCAAGAAAGCAAACTGCAGTTTTTGTTTCGTAGTTGAACTTGAACAAAATTCATAGAAACGAAAGGTGTAAGATGTTTGACATTTACTGTACCTTTCAGTTCGATAGATAAAGCAATTAAGAATGCTTATGCAGCGTTGTTGTTAAGGTATCGATGCAATTTACTCATATACTATAACTATTAAGCCCTGCGGTTTTATCCGGCTTCCGAACTTTTTTTTCCCGGTAATAAAAGTATCCAGGACTTTCAACATGTTTTTCACAGTAACCGTGTGCTAGAGTTTATCCATATTCATTCAGCAATTTAACACCCAACGTAGACGTTTACAAGATTAATGTATTTTTTATATATTTTCAAATCATCATTTGTATCTGACACTGGCTATTTTTAGATTATTATTTTAATATAATCAAATTTCTAATATAGTACGGAGCATGTTGGTTGTTCTTCAAATGTAAATAATTGTTAGTATCCACTAATAATAACATGAGCTTCATCCTTTTAACATTATAAATGCGAAAGTTTGTGAGGACGGACGGTGGATATTTGTTACTCATTCACGCAGAAACTACCAATCGGAATTGGATGAAACTTGGCAAATATATAGTTTATAACCTCGATTAACACATAGGACACGTTTTATCCCGTGAAAATGTAGCATGCTTCGAAAAAGCTGGTGAAACCGCGGGGGACAGCTAGTTCTATTATATTTAAAAGCTTCGCTCTTGACTGTGTAGCTTCCTACACTCTATTCTGTTGCAACTTCCCGACCTCTTTGTACGAAACGACGGCAACTTTTCACTTTCTATTACTACCCAATAAATAACCTGAAATATTGAGACGTTCAGCTGATTTTCAAAAAGATATTTAGTGCCCAAATTGTCTGCAACCAATCTCTCAATCAATAATAAGGAGAATGCGTATCTATTAGTAGATTTTGCTAGGACTTATCACTTAATCCTACGTCGGAGTAGATAGTCTAGTGAGAGCTATAGTAATATACTGTTGAAGTAACATTTGCTGGAGCCAACAATATGAAGAATAGGTATCTATAAGCAGATTTTGCTAGGACTAATCACTTAATTCTGCCTCGTAGTATATAGTCTCATGAGAGCTATAGTAATATACCGTTGAAGTAAAATTTGCTGGAACCAACAATATGAAGAATACGTATCTATAAGTAGATCTTGCTAGGACTTATCACATAAACCTACGTCGGAGTAGATAGTCTCGTGAGAGCTATAGTAATATACCGTTGAAGTAAAATTTACTTAGTAGTATATGTAGAATATCAGTTAGCCGGTAGCCGTACTACAAGCAGTACACTCTGCTTAACTTGGGATCAGGTAACTATGAGTGAAGAGTGTCTTGGGATATTATATATGTTCCTATCGCGTTACCTACCTATTTCTTACAAGCTATACCCTAATTAATTCAAGACTGGCTACCCTAAACAAAAAGCGAGAATATTTATAAATACAGTGAGGAGCACCTGTGCCTAAAGCTGCGAGTGGTGCGTTTATTGCCCCTGATTGCGAGCCGAAGCCGCCGCCACCCGCGCCACTTCCGACACTAACGGAAGTTTAGCCACGCACCTTTTAGTGCTGTGCCCACTTGACCTGCTTTGCTTTTACCTACTTGACCGGTAAAGGTATTTTAACAATCCAAAAGGTCGAAAGAGAATCAATAAAATATCTCCAAAACATACTTTTAAATTTTATAGTCTTATATGAAATGAAATATTTTATTCAAATAGGCCTTCTCAGGCACTTATGAATGGACTCTACAGACAGACTCTAACACCGGTTCGGAAGGTTGCTTTTATTGAGAAGAGCCGGCAATAAACTCAGCAATTACTCTTTTCAAAATAAGATTTTGTACATAAAGATGTGTCCTGGTGGAGCGAGCGCTACACCCAAGCATTGTCGTCATTAAGACTGTCGATTGAGATAGTCACTCAATAAGAATGGCTTGTAAGCAATATGGTAGGTACTTGTCACGGTGAATATGAAGACTTATTATAGTGTACATCCTGAAATGTAAGTGTGTAATATATGTGTTCAAATGGCCGTCTTCGGTACTTATGAATTAGTTGTTAACAGCGGTTCGAAGGATACTTTTGCACTAAACTCCGCTATTCCTTTTTTCAAACAATACTCAATGATAAAAGATTTACAAACATTAACATGTACGTTTTGGTACCTTTATCTCTATATATATAATTCTTCCGTACGTGTGTTGACAGTGAACTCCTCCTAAGCGGCTGGACCGATTTGAATGAATTTTTGTATGCGTTTGGGTGGCGCCCTGGATGGTTTAGATTCACAATGGGACCCGGTAGGTGATGCTGAGAGCGAATTCGTGCATTTTTCTATGGACTTATTTCGACAGAACAACGTCTGTCCGGGCGGCTAGTGTATGTATAAAAATGAGTGTATTATATCCACTGTTGAACATAATCTTTGGATTTTTACTGCGAACGGTCCTGAGCCGCCTGCATCCAGTGGCATCCAGCGATTCTGACCAGGTCGACGGTCCACCTGGTAGGAGGACATCCCACTCGGCACTTTCCTGTAGGTATTTATTTTAAAATAAAAATAATGTATGTGGTCTATTAGATTACAAATGATTTTTTGGCACCTTAGTGCTTATCAACATAATTTTTAAACATACATCATTAAGTTTTCGCGATAATACTTGTGTCATAGAATCTATATATCAATATTATTATGTATTATTAGCCGACAATGATTTTTGTTTTTGGTTCCATAAAAGGCACCGCTCTGGTGAGACTTCGATATCTGCTGCTGTGCAAGAACCTGCCAGTAACAAGATAAAGTAACGTTAAAATAGGGATGTGTATTGATATGTCAAATCAGCTACTTTTTATAAAATGTCAAAATGATTGAACGTTCGGAGGTTTATATGAAATTGCAAGTTGTGACGTTATAATTGTACAGCATCAACACAACAGATATACTCTTTGTGATTACATCGATCCTCAAAAATAATATTAATTATACAATTTTGATCTTATTTACATCCGTATATTTTTGGTTGTTCAATACACTGGTTAGTCTTGACTATAAAATCAAAGTTCAATGAATCAGTAGAGTGATCAAATGCAATATGATACATTGTAAGCGGTGGAGGCAGGTTGGCTGGGCCCGCGCCTGTGTCAGCCTGTCTGAGGTTACATGTCAACGCTCGGCGCACGCGTCCCTGGCACCTGCCCCTCAATTCAGCTAACGACTATATACCGAATAACTACGAGGCCTCAGAGAGCTTACCTCTCACGTGATAGCGTAGTTAGCGAAAGAGACCACGCATAGAGTCTGCGACGAAACATCCTCGAGCTAGTGTCATTTTCCTTACAGAATCGAAGCCCTGAGCATCCCAAAAAGATGCAGGTGATACAGGATTGTTAGTAGAGGTGTTTATTTTGAGTACTTTGTAATAAGACAGATTATACAAAAAAGCTGAGTTTCTTGCTGGTTCTTATCAATTGAACGCTGACATCAGTATTTATGACGTTCATACTTATGATCTATTCAGATTAGGACTTCCTAAACTGAATAGATTATAAGTAGTAGAGAAAGGTCATATGGGCAAGTACTAACCTTACCGATTTCCGCAGTGAGGAGGTAGTGCATTTGTATAACTGTGTTTCGGTTAGAAAGGTAAGGTGGCCGGTGAAATTACAGGCACATAAGTCTTAACATATTCGCGTCTCAATGTCGATAACGCATTCGTGGATGCCTCTGGTATTGCGAGGTGGACCAGAAGATCTGTTAGTTCATCATCATCAGCCTATCTCCGTCCACTGCTGGACATAGGCCTCACCTAGGGCACGCCACTGAGCTCGATCTTCAGCTCTTTGTTTCCAACCGCTGCCAGCCAGCTTGCGTATATCATCGCTCCATCTAGCTGGAGGGCGCCCTACACTACGTTTACCGAGCCGTGGTCTCCACTCTAGAACACGTCTACCCCAACGGTTATCGGTTCTGCGACAGATGTGACCAGCCCACTGCCACTTCAGCTTGCCAATCCTTTGAGCTATGTCGATAACTTTGGTTCTCTGACGGATGACTTCATTTCGAATTCGATCCTTCAGAGAGACTCCGAGCATAGCTCTCTCCATAGCTCGCTGAGCGACTTTGAGTTGGTGAACCAGTCGCACCGTCAGTGTCCACGTCTCGGCTCCGTAAGTCATAACAGGTAGGACGCACTCGTTAAAGACTTTCGTCTTTAGACATTGGGGTATGGGCGATGAAAAGACTCGACGAAGTTTTCCAAATGCTGCCCACCCTAGCTGTACTCTTCTGCGAGCTTCCTTCTCGAAGTTGTGTCTACCCAATTGCAAGATTTGCCCAAGGTAGACGTATTCGTGAACAACTTCGAGAGGAACCCCGTCAAGGGCAACCGGTTCCGGAATAACATGCTCGTTGAACATGATCTTGGTTTTATCCAAGTTCATCCGGAGACCGATGCGTGCAGAAGAATCAGCCAGGGTAGTCAGCATGAATTGGAGATCTTGCACGGTTTCAGCCATGATGACGATATCATCCGCAAATCTAAGGTGTGAGAGGTACTCGCCGTTAATATTTATGCCCCGTCCTTTCCAATTTAGGGACTTGAACATATCCTCCAGAGTGTTAGTGAACAATTTGGGGGAAATAACGTCCCCTTGTCTCACTCCTCTATGTAAGGGGATATGTTCAGTCTGCTGATTTTGTACTTGGACGGTCATAGTCGCGGTGTCATACAGTCCTCTCAGCACTTGGACGTATCGCCAATCAACTTGGCACCGTTGCAAAGACTCCAGAACAGACCAGGTTTCAACGGAGTCAAAGGCTTTCTCATAGTCCACAAACGCAAGGCACAGGGGCTGGTTATACTCTTCGGTCTTCTGTATAACCTGCCGCACTGTGTGAATGTGGTCTATGGTGCCGTATCCTCCTCGAAACCCAGCCTGCTCCGGAGGCTGAAACTCGTCGAGTCTACGCGCGAGACGATTTGTGATGACTCTCGAAAACAGCTTATAGACGTGGCTCAAGAGTGAAATGGGTCGATAGTTCTTCAAAAGGGTTTTGTCACCTTTTTTGAAGAACATAACGACCACACTCTTACTCCACGCCTTCGGAGTTCTCCCCGAAAAGAGGACGGAATTAAATATACGCTGAAGCTGAAGTAGCGTTGGAGTTCCACCAGCTTTTAGGAGCTCCGTTGTAATTCCATCCTCCCCGGGGGCTTTTCCGTTTTTAAGCTGTCTGAGAGCCATCATGACCTCGTCCAGGCTGACCTCTGGCAGATCCTCGGTGTAATGGCGGGTCAGAGTGGCCCTGGGATCCTCGGGATGGGGTTGAGGACGAGACGCTTGCGAGGTATATAGTTGGCCGTAGAAGTCTTCCACCTCCCTAAGTATCTCCGGCTTAGAAGCGACGAGATTCCCGCTCGATGTGGTCAACTTCGTCAAATGGCTTCGACCGAGCTGTTGAACAAAGACTCTAGACCCCCGGTTTCGCTCAATCGCTTCTTGAATAGAGCGTGTGTTGGAGCTCCGGAGGTCACGTCTTACCAGCTGAGAGATTTTTTTGTTCAAAGCTCGTTGATCTGACGTAGTGACTGCGGGATTTTCTCGTCGCTTCTGCATTAGCTGCAGAGATTCTTTTGAAAGCTTAGACCTCTTACCGGCACCTCGCGTCTCGCAGAATTTCTTCCCCTCCTCCCCGAGGATTCCTACCACTCGGTCGAGATCCTGGTCGACATCAACGTCGATTGTGGTTTCCAAGGCAGCGAATCGGTTCTCCAGTTTCAACTGGAACGTTTCAGACCCAACCACGGATTGGAGCATATTAGGCCGGAGCGTAGATTTCATTAGACGGACTCGTTCAAGCTTACAGTTTATATCTAGAGTGCCTCGGACCAGTCGGTGATCACTTCCGGTTTTGAACCTAGTGATCACTGAGACATCTCTAAATATACGCTTTTTGTCCGTCATAATGAAATCAATCTCATTTTTGGTCGCAGCGTCGGGGCTTTGCCACGTCCACTTCCGCCGGGGTTTCTTCTGAAAGAAAGAATTCATCAGAAAAAACCCTTCTTTCTCCAGGAAGTTGACGAGCATTTGCCCCCTATGGTTCCTGCTTCCAAATCCGTGTGGTCCTACTACCGATTCGCCGCTTGTTTGTACTCCCACTTTAGCGTTGAGATCCCCCATGACAACGTTGAAGTGGGCCTTTTGGGTGGTGTATAAGGCCTTGGAAATGTCCTCGTACATTTCCTCCACTTCATCATCCGAGTGTGCCGAAGTCGGCGCGTATACTTGGATAACCTTGAGGCTATACCTCTCGGTGAGTTTGATCACAAGATACGCTACCCTAGTCGACACACTGGAGATTTCTATGACGTTGTCAGAGAGGGCCTTGTGTACCAAGAACCCGACGCCGCCTTGGGATGGTTGGTCTCCCTCTCTGAAGTACATAAGATGGCCTGATTCTAGGGTTACAGTATCCTCCCCCTCTCTTCGGACTTCACATAGCCCCAAAATGTGCCATCTTATGTTCCTCAGCTCCTCTTCGAGTTGCGCCAGATGTTCGTCGAGCCGTAGCGTGCGTCCGTTGTACGTAGCCAGAGTCAGTCGGTGTTGGCGGCCTACCGTAGCCCGGGGATTCTTAGCACCCCCTACCCCGCCGTGACCATGACCGCCGCCTTGGCCAGGAATAGCGGGGCGACCGGGAACTGGGGGCCGTTGTTGTGGTGTGCTACCCATGATGGTTTATGCCCGTAATCACCACACGCTGGGCAGGCGGGTTGGGTGATCGCAGAACGTAGCTCTCGCACCGGTGACGCTGCTGCCCGTCACCGGCCTGTGCCATTTCACTACGTTGTTTAGAATGGTTATACCGCCATTAGTCGGTCGCCAGAGCCTCGTTCGCTGGTCGGCAGGATGCACCACGGGCAGGTGAGGTTGGCTGGGAGCACTAAGATGACATTGTGCTCCCTTACATCCCTGTTTGTCTGTTAGTTAGTCGACATATATGTCACAAAAAGAAAAACAAACGTTTATGAATTTTATGTTTAGAAATAATAAGTAGGTATAATAAATTATTGACAAAAAAAAATTTAAATACTTCGTACACCTAGATATAAATTATATGTAAGAATTAAGACTACGATGAGTAAAATGGATATTGGAGTTATTCTCCTCTTGGAGTCAATCAGATTTATTTTCTGTTTTTATAGTCTATCTGAGAGTTTGGTTACGTAATTTGATTGGACAAAAAAATAAACGTTGACTACAGGATCAGCTTTTTGAATAATAGTATAGTTACTACCCACTTTGTCAATTACAATATTAATTTGTACGAATAGATTTATTACCTTTACCAAACTGTTTTATTAGCAACTAGCTACCGTCCCGCGGTATCACTCGCGTTCCGGAGAGTCGAATGTTGGTTATAACATTTTGGCACATAATGACACCTGTAATGAAACTGTGACATTTTCTTTGCTATTATTTACAAGTGAGTTATAGGTTTTATTTTTATTTTGTGGTTTTGGCGTGAAAGAGTAACAATTACCCATACATCATGCTGTCACATTTATAATATTAGTACGATACGATAAGATATTAGTAGAACTTGAAAGACTATGCCCTTAAGGTCCTTTGTGCCAAATTACAAACAGTAAATTAATTATTTGCACGAACACTTAAAAATACGTTATGCAATAAAGTGTCTATAAAACGTACATCAAATCATTTGAATGGCCACATATTAACGGCTCGGCTGTACCGGCATGTACAGAAAGGAAAAATTATTAATTTTATGACAGTCCTTGAGACAGACAGAGCACCTTGTTTATACAAATACACCTGATCGATTTTGTTACTTGCACCTTGCTCCAAATGTGAACGGTTGGTTACACCTGTCTCTTTTTCTTTAAAGTAATGATATACAGCTATCTCCCTTGCTCTGGGATAAACTAATGGCGATAATAAAGGGATTGTAAATGTAAAATAGTGGCATCCAAGCCGCCAGCGATTTGTGCTGGATTAAGTTTGATATAAGGGTGCAAAAAGTGTAATGTGGTTCGGATAATGTAACGTCTATTTATTTTGCTTTTAAAACTTATTACGCCTTGAACTATAGAATAACTTTTTTTTTCATATAGGTATATTTATAAAAATAATCTGTCTGTTAAAGTATTTTAAAAACACCGAATTCTTTTCGGTAACGTTAAAAAACGTTTAAAAACGTATGCACTGAAAAGTATAAAATAATTATGCAGGTACTCTAATCTGACTCAAAAGACTCATACTTAATTGAATATTAAAGTATTTAAAAGTTCGAGCTCAATTCCTTGAAAACATATTCTTAACATACATTCGAGTACACTCGCATTTTGAATTGTTTCACCTCATTACGCGCACGAATATCTCCAACTTCTGAGACCTCAGAATCATTCTGCCCATTCTAAAGTACACTTTTGCTAATTATAAATAAAGTTCATATTACGGAGGCCAGAGTAACGCTACGTTGTTTCTAAAGAACGGCTTAAGTAGACAAATTTAGACTTAATACGCTAGAATAGAAATATCGAAATTGGCTGGTTTTAAATCTGTTCTGGTTAACATACCTACGCATTTGAAAATATATCCCATGTTGCTACAAATAAAGATGATATTGGTGTAAATGTCGAGATATTTCTAAGTGAGAAAACATTCGTTGGGTATGCGACGATTTTGCTTATTGGATACAGAACTTAGACTAATACTTCACCATTCCACATGTTTGCAATTAAAATAGTTCTTGTCAGAATAAATAAAACATTACCAATTAGAAAATTTTATTTATTAGAAGATGGATCACCAAAATTTAGATTTAAAAATAACTAATATAGCATATACTTAAAAATACATTTTGAAATTAATCTTATTTCCTAAAACCACTAACAATTCAAATTCCTAATCCTTCCTCAAAACTATTTACATAACCGGTACAAATTTCCAAAAAATTTAATAATCGAGGTGTTTCTTATCATTTATACTGTCACAACTTTTAATTAATTGAGAAGTTACAGTAGATGCGTGTAAAATTTGCATAAACACAGCGTTCACTATCGCAAAACAAAAACACGATTTTGAACTCGAGCCCACGTGAAATAAGTCGAATAAAAAAATCGATTTTAAACCGTCGATCTGCGCCAGAGTCGATGCAATTAAAGGGTTCCGAGAACCGATGCCCAGGGACTGCGCGGTGCCCACACGAATATACTTACGCCACCAGGCTATGAGCCGGGGACAAAATTCTATAAAAATAAATCAGATAGCTATCGTTATGATAATTGTTTATGTATCTAGTATGTGGTAGCCTTATAAGTTACTTCTACTGGTTTTGTAAGAGGATAGGAAGTCTCGTCTAGATTTGCTGTCTTGTTATGTAATGCATTAATTTTGTAGAAGTATTTAGTAGAATAGCGTGGCATCTTTTTTTTTAAATAATTTTTTTTTTTTTATCCTATGCTGGTTTTTAAACATTAATGCAGGGCCAAACGCAAAACCATACATAAAAAAATATTGCTCATTACTTTCATGTCATCCGATAGGAACGACAAATATACACAATAGAATAAGTGAATGCCATATTTAAAAAAAAATAATTAAAAGGTAGGATTATCATAATTTTAATTTAGCATCTTTGTTTAACTTTTCCCTCGTTCCGTTCGACTCATGAATGACCAACTGAAATGTTATCTTATATTTCTCATAGTATGTGAATTGTATTCTGTTTTTGAAAAATAAATATCTTAAACCATATTCATTAATACGCATTAAAATGCACATTCAAAAAACAACCATAAGATACATTATTCTAAGGTATTTTTTAGCTGTTGACCTTAACTTTCCGTCATTAAAATTCCCAGACAAGTTTTGGTGACTTCAAAACTAGATTGTCGATGAAATTAAGATTTCTGAACATACAGTGTATAATTGCGTAGATTGTTAGTTAGTGACCATTGTGTGGAACAATTTCGGCTGCATTTTTTCTACTATAGCTATAAGATAATCCAATTAAATATGTACATCTCGTTACTTTTTATCTAAATGTTATATGTTAGGCATTACTGTAATTTAAAACATGTATTCATAGTTACTAGCATAATAATAGGAATTTCTTATCTGTGGATAAAATTGAAGAAAACCTACGCATATTTTAAATTTAGACTTTTTTTGAAAGTGCTGTAAAATTTCTCGAATAGTTAGATAGGCAATGTATTACACAAAATATGAAACGAAACTCACAGAAAACTAACCATCAATATTTTTATGAGGTGAAAACAAAAGGAATCCCAATCGATAATAATCTATATCTCACGCATAATCCCCGAAGTTGTTATTGCTAACAAAGCTCGGGGACGACTAAACAAGGTGTTTACGATCCAGATTTCGATCTAAGGAAAAAACGTGGTACAAAACTAAATCCTTAGCGAATAAATTATAAAGAGAGAGTCGAGTGTCCCATCCTCCGTTGGCCGCGTGTCCCTCCGCCTTAATTGGGCCATGTAGCTCGGACAACGGAAAAAACTGAACATTTGTTAGGTATTCCAAGAATTATACACTTGTTGCTTTGAGACGGTGACCAGTTTTATTTCTGTACGCATCTGTAATTTAAAAATATTTATGTCGATATACTTAGTTATTATTAGTTGAAACATTTTTATAAACATAACTAATTTATATAACAAACGTAGACATGAAGTGTATCTAATTGGAGAATATGAAGAGACTATTATCTATCTAATACCTTTAAACGAACAATTCTGGTATATATACGAGTATATAATTAGGATCTCGGAAACGGCTCCAACGATTTTCATACAATTTAGTATGCAGGGATTTTCGGGGGCGATAAATCGATCTAGTTAGGATTCATTTTTAGAAAACGTCGTTTTATCCGTGTTTTTAGGGAATGAAAACTGCTACAATACCATTAGAATACGAAGGTAAAAGCACTTACACTAAAAGAGACGCCCTTTATGATATCATCAAAATTCGTATGTAGGTAGGTGTATATCACAGTACTTTAAAGTGGAGAATACGGCAGTAGTCACATTAGTAAGGAAAACCCGAGCAAAGCTCGGCCATCCAGGTACTTTAATTAAACAGTGCAATGAATGACTGACCACATAAATAATAAATTTCTGCAACTTTATAACTCAACTTCCCATTTATTGAACTCGTTGACGACTTTGATAAATATCTTAATTTTATCCCAATAACATGTTTTCTTTGGTCCTGTAATGAGTCATAACCAGTAGTGATGGCTCAGTTTAAATGGTGTTTCAATTTTCAAATTTATACCGTGCTGAAATTGACTGAAAAACAACTGTATTACCTAGTGTCTAAGTTGAAAATGACAATGGAGTCTATCAATAAGCACTTTGTCAATTGATCTACATGGGGAGGCCCCAGTATTGGGAATACCGTGAAATAGTATGTTTTGTAAACGGTATGAGTTGTTGATGATGGTGATAAAGAGTTTTGATATTCGAATGACGGTCTTTCTTGGTTTTTCTGAAGCTGAGTGGTAATTTGTCGTATACAGTAATTAATAATAATAATAATATCCTGGGACATTCTTTACATACGACCATCTGATCCCAAACTAAGCAGATCTTGTAATATGGAACCAAGATAGCTGATATACTACATATACCTTTTTTTTTTCAAAATACATATTATAGATATTTACACGCAGACACAGAACAAACAGACATGTTCATGCACACAATTTTTTGTCCTGGGTGGGAATCGAACCCACAACCTTCGGCTTGGCAGTCAGGGTCGCTAACCACCAAGCCAACTGGCCTGTCGTTAATTATCTAAGCGGTTTAAAGTTTGCATTATTGGATTCATGAGCTTTTAGAGGTAGAAAACTAAAGTTCAAGAATTTCGATTTACCTATAATGCAGTAGAGTTCTAGTGTACTCACATCGCCACATTGCTAATCAACGGACACGGTTAGTGTCATATAATCCCGCGGGGATTACACGGGATCCCGGCGTTTACGGGACTGTGCCGAGAGTTCCCCGTATTGCCAATAGTAGGGTTTATAGTATTGTCTATGCTGTTTTGTTTGGGTGTTATTTGGAAGGAATTGCCATTAGAGTAATGATGAGTACATAAGTACAGCCAGCGACACGAGTATCTGAACCTACTCTGATTTACTGAACATTTTTACACTACTACCACTATTCATAATAAGATATTTAAATAGGAATTATAAATATGTTTCCATACAAACTTGTACTTTAGCATTACTACATTACGGTTTAGTTTTAATGTCACATGTGTTTTGTAGGTCCGGATCGATTCAGCTACTTACCTATGGGACTGACCGCATCTAAACATATTTTTACGACAATCAGTGACTATGGTACTTATTCTTTTGGCCATTGAAAACTTAGTAAATCTATGTATCCATTTTGTAAAGTACTTACTCATGAAATGATTATGGAAAGAGAAAGTAAATATTATTGTTACTCCCAGTCAAAGTGGCTTATGTCATAGCTTTTTAGTGGTAACCAATGCGGTATGCATTAAACTATATTTCAAACTGAAATGTCTGTAAATTTCTTCACTCTTCCCAACGTTAAATAAAGATAGAGAGGTACATAGTATAATATTAAGTCTATAGCCTTAAGTTAGTAGGTAAGTATACCGAGTAGAAATAAGCACCAACAATAAGCTATTCGGTTACCTACAGCCGAAAGTAGTAGCCATTAAACTCTTTGCTAATATTTTAATTAAAATATGAATATCTATGAAACCAAGATTTTTCCCTACGAAAAAGTGTTCGTGTAAAAATCTCTGATGGCTAATACTAAAGGTGTAATGACGGAGTGCGCGCGTGTCGCCGAACGTAAATTGTTTATTATTTTTTATGGGATTTTCATGAGAACGATCGCGGGACTCGTTAGGTCGGTACACCACTACTTTGACACGCTTGACATAAGAGTTAAGAGCTCATTGTTTGATATTTTGCCTTGTTAAAGGTTGTTCTAAGTTTGTGTCACGTAATGATATTTGCTTTTAATGAAATTAGAATATTTATTTTACTATGTATTTACTGTATGTATTTATTATTCTACTGTACACTGAACTCCTCCTAAACGGCTGGATAGATTTTGATGAAGTTATTTGTGTGTGTTCCAGTGGATTCGAGAATAGTTTCGATTCATAATTGGACCCGGTAGGTGGCGCAGCAATCGAATTCCTGCATTTTTGTATGGACTTATTTCGATCGGACAACGTCTGTCTGGAAAACTAGTATTGTATATATTAGTAGCCAGTAATAATATGAACGCATTTTACGTATTTGTTTATATTTAATTTGTATAGGTACTACGGCAGCATATTGACCATTTCAACATCTTTATAGTAATTTTATCAAAACAAAATGATTCGAATGACACGATCATTAACTTGTCATTACGTCACACATAATACGCGCTCGTATTTTCCACTTCTCCCAAGATTTCGCGAGGTGAAATCGCTAAGCGGTGCCCTGATGTTTGAGGATGAGAAATGAGCGGAATGGGGGCACCCAAGTAAGGGGGTTGTATTGTAAACACAATTACCTACCCCCCCTTCCCCCCAGGGGCAACAAATGGCGGCTAAACGACCCATTCGCCTGTGATTTGTTAGCAATATGCTTGAGATTTGGAACAAGAATACTTTTAAAATTTGCTTTTCGTGTTTTTGAGGAATTCGCATTTTACGTTTCGCGTTCGGCCTCAGGTAATGATATTGCGGAGGAGTCAATTTGGGTTAACATTAGTATACAAATAAAACATTTTTTTTATTATTTTGATAGAAATATGGGTTTCATTGTTAAAAACTTTCAGTCAGCTCAGCGCAATGTCTAATTTTGGACCCACAAGTAACCTGGAGAATTCACCAGCTATTTATTTAGGTTATTATGATAAGCGCTCTTAACGAAATGGAAACAGGGCAGCATTCCCTTTGCTAATAATGTTCTGAAGACCTGGTTAGTATTAACATTGGGTGTAAATATCTATATAAGTATGTATTTAGAAAAAAACGTAGTATATCAGTTATCTGATTTCCATATTAATTGGTAGTAGCTTCAGTAACTTTAAATTTGACCTTCATAAGTGCCTTCTGAGAGCCTAAAATGAATAAATGGTTTAAAATTTGTTGAATGCATTGTACAAGCTCTGCTTAGTTTAGGATCAGATGGCCTAGTGTAAAGAATGTCCTGGAATATTAATTTATTTGGATATTGTAAATCCAGATGTTACGATCAGAACCATTGAGCGGCTTTACAGCGGCGTTTTTAAGACTTCCCTATTGGCTGAGGTTTGACAACAATCTTAATATAGTTAGTAGTAATTTGACAGAAGACGATGAGCACAAAAAGTATTGATGCAAAGGAACTGTTCATTAGATGATAATCGACAGGCCAGTTGGCTTGATGTTTAGCGACTTTGACTACCAAGCCGATGGTCGCGGGTTGGATTCCCACCCAGTGTTGTGTGCATGAACATATCTGTTTGTTCTGTATTTGGGTGTAAATATCTATTTAAGTATGTATTTAGAAAAGAGTAGTATATCAGTTATCTGGTTTCCATAGTATAAGCTCTGCTTAGTTTGGTATCAGGTGGCCGTGTGTAAATGATGTCCCAGGATATTTATTATATAAAACAAAAGTACTGATATGTCTGTCATTTTCGATTACAAAACATCAAACCACTGTATTTTTGAAGCAAAAGTTATTTAAATCACCGACTCTACAATCCCATTATATCGTTCTATCTTCGATTGAAAACAACTCGAATCATAACACTGTTTTATAAATATGCATAACATAACACTGCACTGGGTGTCTGGTACTCGTAACTTGTTAATCCCTTACGGTTGTAACAAGCCAGGCGCTGGTCGGGGGCGGAGCCCTAGCGCCTCTCCCGCCGTCCCGGGTATAAACAACTCGCGTACAACATTTAATTATCGCTGTTTATTAAACCCAACGCAACGCCACCACACAACGTACCGGTGATATGAATCATTGTTAAATGATAAAGTGTTGGTATGAACAAAGAAATTGTCTTTCACACCTACCGGTCTGGTTTTGGTTATGAGTGGAAGATCGTGTTGGATTTGTAATCAAGTATCAAGGATTCCAGGATGACAGGCCAGTTGGTTTGGTGGTGAGCGACTCTGACTGCCAAACCGAAGGTCGCGGGTTCGATTCCCACCCAGGACAAACATTTGTGTGCTTGAACATGTCTGTTTGTTCTGTGTCTCGGTGTAAATATCTATATAAGTATGTATATAGAAAAAAAAAGTAGTATATGTAGTATATCAGTTATCTGGTTTCCATAGTACAATCTCTGCTTAGTTTGGGACCAGATGGCCGTGTGAAAAAAATATCCCGGGATATTTATTTATTATTATTTATTCTTGAGTCCGGGTCCGGGATTGAGGCTGGGGGACATGTATGCAGAAATATGGTAAAGTAGATCAAACTTGACAAACTGTAGAATGACATATTCAGACGAGCCAGTCGGCTTGGTGGTTATGGAGGAGTTCCTGACTGCCATGGGCCATGAGTTCGATTCCCACCCAGGATAAACAATTGTGCGCGTGAATAAGTCTGTTTGTTATATTTCTGGGTGTAACTATCTTTAAAGTATTTATTTAGAACAGATATGTAGTACATCAGTAATCTGGATTTCATAGTACCAAGCTCTACTTAGTACTACTTACTACTTTAGCTCGTAGTAGAGCTCTTAGTGCAGTGTTCGTCCGGGGAAGTACTACCACCTTACCCATTTCTGCCGTGAAGCATTAGTACATTTGTATTACTGTGTTTCGGTTAGAAAGGTAAGAGGGCCGGTGAAATTACAGGCACATGAGACTTAAAAACTTCACGTCTCAGGGTCGACAACGCATTGGTGATGCCCCTAGTGTTGCAAATGTCCATAGGCGGCGGTGACCACTTTCCATCAGGTGGACCGATCGCTTGTTTGTCGGCCCGTTTGTTTGTTCAGATGACCGTGTATATACTTGATACATATATAATAATCGTATTCATAAACAAAATTGATAATCTAGATATTACCATCTACACATTATTATATTTCTAACAACTGCTAGACAAATGCCTCTACCTCATTCGGTTGCTCCCAAAGTGTCTAATCTTGTTGTCAGAGCACTTGGAGACCAAACTTATAGATAATATTAGCATAAATTAACAACACGAGATTCGAACCAGCTGCTGATGGATTAAGCTGCTTTTAAACGCGATCGGAACCTGCAACAAAGACGCTAGTAGAGATAGAGGAAGTATACCTAATATAAAAAGGGGGGTAAAATATACACAACATAAAAAGATAAACCTATTAGTAATCTGTTCAAAGAATTTTACAAGCATGATATGATTTCCACACGAAAAATCACTTCTCTTCTCATCCTTCATCGACTTTTTTCATTCTATTAATTGATACCGCGACCTTTGCCTCAGAATCCGAAGTCTTATTTTATTTTTTTTACTTCTGACGAGATTGCGATTGTCTAGCCAGTAGTACCAACCTAAAATAAAAAATGGAGATAAGAATACCAAAAACACTAATATTTCGACATAAACTAAATCACTGCACCTTCTTTCTCAGCCTACTTATACCTTTAGGCACCTTCAGATAGTGCCTGTTTCCATTTCCAACATTTTTTGTTTCATATCACACGACAACTAAACGTTATCGATATAACACCTTATTTATTTAATAAACTAAAAAAATATCAAGTGGTCATCGCCTTGCATTGTCGAAGCACCAACTGATGTACCGCAATTCGCAAAATACTGTATTATCAGTTTAATGTAGTAAAAATATGGGTAGCTGAGTTTTTAGTTGCGATTTTTTCCATCACAGAAACTGCAATATTCACGCCGTATATAAAGCCACTCAGCAGTTAGGTTATCTGCATTCATTACTGAGTCACCGTAATTTTTCTAATTACTTGCTAATCAGAAAATCGTCTGGACTATGAAAACGCATAGCTTAGAAGTGCGCAAAACGGAGCAAACGCCAGCGGCGCAAGCTCGGACGGGCCATTTATCGACGCACGCGCATTCACCCCGCGCACCACGCCCCCCGCCTGCGGGGCCTGCACGACCACCACGCCCTGCCCAGGAACGGACCTGGGAAACTGCCCCGTGTGAAAAAAAACTACGCTAAGTACTATGCCTGCGCACAACCGTCGTTGAGAGGTCATTTCGACACTACAATGTCGATGTAGTAAAACTGTCCTCTAATGTGTGAATCAAATTCTGCAGGGCGATTGTCTAATACTTTTAGTTTTGTAGTTACAGTCAATTTTGTATTACATTGATGGGGCTACGACTGTAGTCCCACACTGCTCGTTCGTTGAACTATTAATCTATAATGAAATAGGCTTCAATAAGAAATCCGAGAGAGTAACACAATTTGGGTGCTCGAACTTACCTGGTAAATAGCTGCGGTTCAACATGTGATCATTAATAAATTTGCTGAAGTTTAGGTAATATTCATGTTTATATGCCACTTGGGATAAATAGGGAATCCCCTCTATTTCTTAAGTGTTCTAAATATTCAGATCGCTACTGATCTGACTACGTCTCTGTAAACCTTACTTCGATACTGAGGGCGCGTGAAATAGTATGCGATCTCATTGCGGCCCCGAGCTGCCATTATAATGAGATGTTATTTATTAAACAATTCCATAACTAATCACTTCGGACACTCGAAGCAGATAAACGAGACGGCACCGTGCTATATGCATGTCGAGAACAATAGCGAGCGATATTTTAGTGGTATTACATAGTCCGGCTTTGGTTACGGGAGGGACTTAGAAACAAGTTTAGCAGAAAGGTAACAAAATTTTAAAACATTACTTATATCAACACTATTTGAGATAAATATGTCTTGAAATTAATAAGTCTCACTTAAATATTTTACTTTAGGTTTAGTAGACCGACAAACATGTCGATTATCTTGAAAGGAAGTGGCCACCATTGGCAATACCAAAAGCATTTCCAAAGCGTAGTCATCCTTGAGACATGAAGTTGTTAAGTCTCATGTTTCTGAATTTTGCCGCCCCCGTACCTTTCTTAGCGAAACACAATATAGTACACTACCGCTTCTTTAGATTCTATCCTAAAAGGACGAAATATTTTACAAACATAGCTGGTTCAACAGGCTTAGGAACTCTCTCTCTTTTAGAACTTGGGTAAACTCTCCTCAAGAGCTTTAAAACAGATATAAAACAATATTAAGCAGGGTTTTGCAGGCGACTGTACGTGGCGTCCGAGGCTCGACACCCTGCGCACGCCCATCGAAGATAGTGCTAACGAGTCCGACTATCCTATGATCTCAATACAACCATTAACTCTGCTCCATTATGACTGATCACTTAACGTTATTGGTGCGTATCAATGACAGCTGCCCATTGATATTAAACGCCGCTGAAGTTGTGAAAAATGATTAAAATTTTATCACCTTATTATTAAAGCGGCTAATGGTAATTAAATTCAAATTTAGAATATGGAGGCAGACTAAGATCGAGGTTGGCTCATTTTAATGCATTTGAGAGACTCTTGCATCAAAACCTGTAAAGAGATTTTACTAAATCTATATAGTTTGAGTTTCCAATAAATACCTACGTTGCTCTTATATAACTAATCCGAATCATCTATACTAATATTCTAAAGAGGAAAGATTTGCATGTAAGTATGTTTGTTACTCTTTCACGCAAAATCTACTAAACGGATATGGATGAAACTTGGCACATAGATACAGCATATCCTGGAATAACATATAGGCTACTTTTTATTCCGGGAAGATGAGATATCCCTCGTGAATGCGGGTAAAACCGCGGGGGACAGCTAGTTAATATAATGAATTGCAGGATATTGTAATGTTTTAAATGTCTTTTTTTTCTTTATAATGCTTTGCCGTTTCTAATTAATAAAGAATGGCAAAAGAAGAGCGATGCATTATTACATTACCTTATTACAAGTATTTCATACATAAAAGGAGGTTTCATATACTCTTAAAAAAATGTAAATTCGTGATAAAGTAAATAAACATCTTGTATTGTGTATAAAATTATAAGTAGGAGGTACTTGGATATTCTCTAGGTATTTTAAATAATGGAAGAGTTTCAAAATCTTCACCGGATGCTTTTCCGGGGCAATCAAAAATCTTTTTATGCAATATTGAGGCATGATCTCTTGTTGCATTATACAGCCGACTTTTCATAAAATAGGCTTTCTCATATTTTTTATAAAGTTGTGTTCTGCCCCCTTATGGAGGAGCGGCCTTGGAGAGCTTATCTCTCACGTGATTAGTAGTATTAGCGTAGTTAGCGAAAGAGACAGAGCATGAAAGCCGCGACGAAACATCCTCGAGTTTAATTTTCCTTACAGAATCGAGCCCAAGGAAACTGAAAAAAAAAACACGTCCTTAAAATTGTAAGTTGCGAGAATTTTGCAGCGGTCACGTTGGAATGTCATACATTGAATGAATAATACATTGTAGGTACTACACCACCACTAAAATACCCTTTTTTTAAGTCAAATAATAAAAAAAGTTGTATTATTAATAGTTGTACAAAGTTTTAACTAAGTAACTTACCTAGTTTAATCATATTTACAACAATCACTTCCCGTCATAACATGGTTTCTAATAAGGTTACAAAGATAAAAAAAAACATTGTCCTTACTAGAAGAGTCTTATGAGAAAATTCAATCTAGGGTCCCACATCATAGGTGATCAAAGAATATACGGTTTAGTAGGAAAACCACGTGTATGTACTTCATACTACGCACCTAGAGTTCAACAAAATAATTCCCAAAGAGTATTGGGGTCTAGCAAGCGGCAGGCCGTAAAAAACCTGTCAAATCTCTTGTTATGTTATGCACCTTATGGAAGGTTGGTTAAGGTTTAACTTACTATGTATAGACTTGTATTTGACCATAAGTTTACAATGGTAAGTAATGATCTGAAGGTGTTAAGCATGCTAAGTCTAGAAGGGAACTGGTTATCACATGTACCTGCCGGAAAACATTGCTACCCAGCTTGTTGGCAGATTATCAATCAGAACCAGCTATACGAGTAATAGTAGAAGGTACTATTATATACTATTACTTTAGTTATATATCTACTTATGGTCCAAAGGTTTCCTCACACTGTTTTCCTTCAACGAGTCCTTAAGCTCATAGCAAAATTCAAACCCTTGACATTCGGCGACACAACCACTCTGCTATCTAAACTAATGATCAACGGGCGCATTGACTTGGTGGTTTGAGACTAGACTGCCACGCCACGGGTTGTGGGTTTGATTCCCAACTAGGACAATTTTTTGTATGCACAAACATGTCTGTTTGATTTGCCTGGATATAAATATTAATTAAAAGAAATAAATATTAAATAAAAAATATAGTATAGGGTATGTAGTATATCAGTTGTAGCAGACAACTATAATAGTAAGCTGTGGTAAGTTTGCGATTAGAAGGCCGTGCGTAAACAATGTCGCAGGATAACTTCTGGCCCATTTTCAAATATATGACCCACACTACTTATAAATTTGCGCAATGTATAATTATATTCATTATAAAGTTATATTATTGTTGCGAGCCTGTTTGCAGAATGTTGCTACTTGCAATCGAGACAAACCTTCGTGGTTTTTTAGATTGTAATGATTGTAATTATGTTGTAAGATGTTTTTAATAGTAATAAATAAAAAAAATATTATAATAATAATATTGATAAGCGCGCACTTCCCATGATACCTCGCCGCTTCCAGTTATTAAGTTTCAACTATAAAACAAAACAACCGCATCACTGTGCCCCACAAAAAGTAACAAGGATAGCAGAGAAATTAAATTGAGGCAATTAAAAATGATCGAAAAAAATGTTTAGCAAGCTGCATTGTATTTATCAGTTTACAGGATGAATCGAAATTATAAACAAACCCATGATGCAGGTATTTATTTAGATACACCTTTTATTGAGCTTCCAGTCTAATTGGCCACATTTTATATTGGAAGGTACATGTCGTTGCCCGTTGCCTTAGACCGAGGACTCAAAAAGTTAATAAGCATTGAAGATGAATAAAAACACTAATCAGCAGTGTAAAACAGTACTTTTATCATTACAATTGCAATTCCAAATTCTACAACAGTCAAGTTCATCCTCTTGATTAAGTTACCATGTCATGTTCACATTTGGTCAAGTACATATTCCCGAGGTTAGACTCCCCCTGTACAGCCAAGATGATAGCAAGTATATGGTGGTATTAGGATGAGTCAGCGGGCCGCGATGTTCTCATGTTTGCCGGCTAGACCGCACTGTACATACTAATTCGATGTAGCATCAGTGGGGGCAATAAACTCTACCTTTTTTACGCATGCGATGACATGCTGTGTGTTCCCAAATATAATCAGGAGTAAACTTTACTATTTACCATTCGCTTGTAACTGTCAATGGTTGTGTTCGAGTAATATACCAGTTATGTGCATCTGTTAAAGTATAAAGGGAAATTCTAGTAAAAATCGGAATTCATAAAATAAAGGAAACATTTCATTGGGCATCCATATAGTGAATGAATAACAGGTTGGTGATATTAATACCAATGTTTTACGTACATCAATTGCGTGCCGTTACAGAACGGGATTAAAACATTATATACGGACGCAAAACGTTTCCCATAACAGTTCAGCATTCAAACAACAAACACAGAAAGGCGATACCCATTCACAAAACCTATTATGTTAATTTAAAACACATCAGAGAGGCGATAACATCTCGACTCGTTCACACCACACCTCCCGAAACAATAGTTAATAAGATGATTTATATCGATCGGAGATAGGTGAGTTCGACACGTCTCAACATCGCTTTAGCATAATCTCGGGTTCGGATCGAGTGCTATATCGATTGGTACAGATGTTACGAACTGAATACGGCGCCCGGTTGTAGCCGTCATAATATCCTTGAGGAAACATCTTATGGAACAACAACGTAGCCAATTATACGAGGAGAGATAGAAACGATATTGTCTGTAATGTAAAGCTGAAAGTTGCTTCTGTAACAATATATTTTCACTTCGGTTTATAGTCACTATAACCTAAGACTTAAGAGCCACTGATCTCATCGGGTGAGAGCCTTACTATATTTTATTAAATAGTCACTTATTCTAAAATCATACCTACGTATTGGCCCCTATACAAACATATTCATTACCAGTTTTTATATGCGATTATTGTAAATAAAAAAAAAGTTGCAATGTAAAATCATGATAGGAAGATGGAAGTCAAGCAAGCCGGCAACTTGTCAAAGAGTCTTGCAACTTGATCCCTCGTATTAGCAACTAATAGGTAACTGCCAAGCATAAGTAGCATTACCTTGATCTTTCAACCAGATATATGAGAAAGAAATTGATACGGATTTTACTAACAATGTACGGTAGGAAGACACGCCTTAAAATGCGTCATTTTAGTGTTTGGAAATCCCGAACTACTATTGTATTATTGTACCGCTACTTCCGTGATATAATATTGTTTGTCGAACAAACCGTAACACAAGTAAAAAAAAAATACAATTCAATATCAATAAAAAACAATAATATTTTGTTCTTATCGATCAAGATAAATGACAACAAATACTAAGACAGTAAGTGTTTGCCATTGTGTGACTACAATCTAAGAGGTTACAAATACAGTTAGCTTTCCAAGTAGGTTTATGGAGCAGGTAACGACATTATATTATTTTTAGAGAGTTAAATAGATTTTTCTTTACAGCGGTTACCAACTCAAATATACTTAAAATTTACGTATTTTCTTATAGAGTAATAATTTTTGAAATAATGTTAGTAAATGAATATCAGCGTTATTGAAAATCAAATTAAGGTTAGTTTTTGTTTCCTTAAGCTACCTACTAGCTATGATTGTGAATGGTAACACTTATGTTTCCCGGATATTCGCGGAAGTGACAACAAGCCGATTGATCTATGCCGGAGTGACGTTACCGCCCAGAATGGGGCAATTAATTTGGTAAGAGTTGGTTATTTGCCGTGGGCCGCAGCCGCAGCATGACACGGAGGTTTCGTTCGCCCTCTATACGAGTTATTATAAAATAATGAAAGGCGAACCGCCCGCTGAGAGCCACAATTGGCCTGCTTAGCCGCCTCACCACTGGCCGTTTAGCTATTTTAATTTTTAGTTTGTCTACTAACGGTGTACGGTTTCGTAAGGCTGTATCAGAAAGCAATCATCGGTTTCTGCGCTTCGCACGCCGCCTACGTACTGTTGCGGATGGGCTGATCTCTACGTTCTCTGTTAATTTAATTTGAAACGATATGTACAGACACACCTTCGTGTTTGATTGCTCTCTTGTTCTCAGGTTCATTATCTGATGGACAGTATTGTTATTTCACCTGTAAGTAAAGAAGAAATTATTGGATTATCAGCTTGAGGCCGACGGTTTCACCTTTAAGAAAAGCCTATCTCCCTCTCCGCAAGCAATATCGGTTCAGCCATTAAACCGTGAAAACGTAACAAACTGACCTACCAGACCTACCAGTTCCTATAGATTAGCCTGCTGCTATTTACGATGCACAATAATGGTGAAAATTCTGTTGTGCATCGCTAAACATAATTAAGTCTAGGTTAGTCTAAGTGTAGTTTCGCCATGTCAAAGTCGGTTTTGCCATAATGCTTTAGTATACTGGCGTATAATAAAAACGCGTCAAATTGAAGATTTTGTGCAAAATTAAAATGACATCCTCACACTATTCAACTTAAGAAAATTAAATATAGCTATACTTAAGTTACATTTGAACATAAGAATCGAGAAAATTCCATGTTCCAATGAATTTGTTATTCGACGTCTTTTTAACCATCTATTAAAATAATATTTTAAAAAATGCCAGTAGGTAGGTACCTAAACGAATTTTAATACTTTCGCACTATCTACCGTGTAAAAATCATACAGTGGGCCAATTTGCGAGTGTGACACGCAAACGAGCGGTGACGCGCGACTGCACGAGGCGGGCTGCGCAGGCGCGTCATGTGGCCTGGCGGTTGGATATCGCGGCATCTTCACGCGCCGCTCGCTGCGTATACGCACCCTCGCACGCAGCACAAGCGCAGGGGACTTGTTGATTAGTTATTGCACTAAATAACACCAATTAGCTGCTATGAATTCTCTGAAAATTGAGGAAATAAACTTAATGAATTTCGGCGTCGGAAATTGTTCCCAACGAATTATGGATAAACTTTAAGGAAGGATCATAAAGCTGTAAGAGAGGTTGTCGCTGGTAAGAAGACTCTTTCTACGGCTCATTTCACTATTTATGTAACTGAGGTAGGAAACGGGAAATAGAATTTAAAAGTTACTACATTTGTTAATTTGTCTCATGTCCGATGGGAAATAGCTGGAAAGCTATTTATTACCTACATAAAAACTATGTAAATTCATGTTTGAACTCCATAGATTACCATAAATACCAACAACCTGTTAGCTAACGTGGTCGACCAGTTAATGATTTACAAAATTTTCAGCATATTCGAATCAAAGCTATACCTACTTATTCATCACACTTTTTCTTTAGGGAGAGTTTCTGTACGAGAGAAATTAGTGTAGCTGACATAATCCTTTTAATTCTGATACGCCAGTTAAATAACAAACTAGACTATTTTAAAATGACTTCAGATATTGAGCTTTCTAAATTGGTAGCTCTTATGAACAGACAATATCAAGTAAGGTTTCGATGCAACAGAATATTTTTCTTTTATTCAAACAATTAGTTACCAAATTCTGTGCAAAGCATACCTCACATTACCAAGAAGCCAATTTCAAAATCAAAGTTTAGAACGTTCGATTAACATGAACTTTAATCAATGAAGTTATGTCGGCGTCTTTGCGAGTTAACTAACCGAACAGAGTAGCGATGTGTGCACCGAAATGGATGTGGTATAACAGATGACCAAGCAGTACTAATAGAGTAAGTTAATACTAAACTTCATGACTTCTTCTTACTAATTAATATACAGTTATACTATTTATTTCCCTTCCTAACAACCATATTTCATACATTCAAGCAGGAACATTAAAGTCACATTTGATCTGCTATGGTAGAAATAGGTACCTAGTAAGTGTTTTTATGATTAGTGTTAATCTACGAGACTACGAACTTGATAAGAAATTCGACAATCCATTTTCTTAGTATTTGATTTACGTGTAGTTTGAAGTGCTAAATATTATTGTCATCACTTTTACTGCAAATTGATGTAAATTTAGAAGGTAGATTCACATGAGAATAGAAACAGCTTACTGGAAATTTGCACTACTCGCTAACATTAAACATTGATTCTTTGAACTAATCAACTTAAAATACTGAGTCAAAAATATCACAAAATCACTTTGCTTTCATTAAACTTGAGTCTTCAATCTAAAACTTGACTTCAGCTTTGTATTGTTCTGTTATATTTAAATATTCCTAGATCTCTGTTTCTTCGCGCTCGGCTAGTTACAAGGCTTGTCCCGCAAGATTCTTGCTGACTCAGCGTCTCCTCTTTAACTCTTACCAATGATTGTTCCATTCGGCATTGTCTGTCAATATTACCCCTCCCCTCGCCACACACTTCGTCTCTGCCTCTAGCAGTTAATTACTTTTCATTAGACAATAACTATGCAATGTCTAGGATCGATTGTCTTGCGCAATCTTTAGGTTTGCCATGTCTGTATTTGAATTTACACAAGGTTTTACCTTCAAATTGGCATAACGACATGCTTTAAATGGAATTATTTTGAGATTTAATGAATGAACATGTCCGAACGTCATAACGTTCAAAGCCAAGAAGCTTCCGCCTAAGGTAAGCCAAACTAGGTAAGGTAAGTTAAACTTATTTGAATTTGACTTAATTTTATTTATCAAATTATATTAGGTTGGGGAAAAAGTCTTTTCGCATTATAGTATGTATGAACTTGTAATAAAATCAAATTTTGGTATCATTGAAAGTTAAAATTTTAAAGAACATAATTCCAAATTCGAATAAGGAAAATGTGTGATTTGCATTAGTTTTTCGTACCGCCAAGATGAGTGAATCTAATGAAGAAATTCGATTCATTTTAAAATTTTACTACAAAAAAGGTAAAAATGCAACGCAAGCCGCGAAAAAAATTTGCGATGTTTATGGACCTAGTGCAGTGTCTGTGAGAGTAGTACAAATTTGGTTTAAGCGTTTTCAATCCGGAAATTTTGATGTCAAAGGTGCACGTCGCTCTGGTCGCCCCATTACGGATAAAATGGATGCCATTTTTGAAAAAGTGGAGCAAGATCGGCATATCAGTAGTTACGACGTAGCCGAAGAACTGGGAATTGATCACAAAACAGTTTTGGCGCATTTGAAAAAAACTGGGTACACAAAAAAGCTAGATATTTGGGTACCTCACGAGCTCACTGAAAGAAACCTAATGAACCGTGTACTCCTTTGTGATTCTTTATTACGACGTCATGAAACCGAACCATTTTTGAAGAAGCTGATAACTTAGGATGAAAAGTGGATCACGTACGACAAGAACGTGCAAAAAAGGTCGTGGTCAAAGGCCGGTCAGGCTTCACAGACTGTGGCGAAACCCGGGTTAACTCGCAACAAGGTGATGCTGTATGTGTGGTGGGATTGGAAGGGCATTATTGATTATGAGCTGTTACCACCAGGCAGGACCATCGATTCTGAACTCTACTGCGAACAACTGATGAGATTAAAGCAAGACGTTGAGAGAAAGCGGCCGGAATTAATCAACAGAAGGGGTGTGGTTTTTCATCATGATAACGCTAGACCTCACACATCTGTAGCCGCTCAGCAATAGTTTGGCTGGGAGGTATTAATGCATATGCTGTATAGTCCTGACCTTGCACCTTCAGATTTCCACCTATTTCGGTCTCTTCAGAAATCTTGTCAGGTTAACATTACGAGAGGACTGTCAAAACCACTTGTCGCAGTATTTTGATCAGAAGTCCCAAAATTTCTATAGCAATGGGATCATGTCCCTACCTACAAGATGGCAAAAAGTTATCGAACAAAATTGTACCTACATACTTTAGTTAAATGTAAATAAACTATATTAAAAATGTTTCGAATTTTCTTAAAATATACGAAGGAACTTTTTCCCCAACCTATTATTTACAAGCCTCGTGGGGCTTAGACGAGTAAATTATTAGATCTCTTGGATCTAGTGCTCACATGGGCTCTAATTAAAAAAGTACCTACCTATAAAGATAATTAGAGTCAAATTCTGATCATGAAAACGACTCATTACATTTGGTACAGCCTAAAATGATCTATGCTAAAAAGTGGGTTCAAAAATGTCTCGAGTATAAGAAAATGCGGTTGATTCATACATTACGACATAATCACTGTAAACAATAAAAACTAGAATTCTAAGTTGCAATTACTAATCTATGTCGACTGAACAAAAGGTCGCCTCAAGATATTGTCCGCTAATTTCATATTCATCAGTCCATCTAGTGTCAAAGGTTGAAGGTAATCCAATCACGAGGTGAAAGGACATCGATTGTTATTGACCACTGCATTAACCCGCGGTAATTATGAAAGCGATAAAATTGCACATATCGCTACAGGCGAAATACAAATGATTCTATCTATTTTTGATCTGTTTGCTAGTGGCGTACTTTGGCGCGTGTTTTGTGATTACAATGATGATAATAATTAACAAATTAATCAAATTTTTGATGGCACTTAATATAACGATGATCTAGATATTGTTTGCCCGAAGCCAGAAGTTAGAGGTGTGTTGTGAGGTGCTTTAGAAGGTTAGAAGCTTATTAACACCTTGGATTTTTATCGTTGTATTCCATTAATCAATCGATATTTATTAGCAGCACTAACTCGATTATTCCCCGGGGATATCGCACGAGCTATAATGACTATTGCAACTGTTGTTTTCAATGTAAGGTCTTTGCTGAATAAGGAAAGGCCACTGAAGTAACTGTAAAGTATGTAGTTAGGTTCATACTAGGTGTATGTATGTTGTACTTTTTATTTACATTGGCTCGATTCTCATGACTATAACGAGAAGAGTATTCATGTATATGTAAATATATAAGTTATTAATTTCCTTTTATGGAAACTAGCTGGCGTACGTTGCAACCCGGACTTTGTTTCTGTTCTGGGACTCGATTCTGTAAGGAAAATTACACAAACTCGAGGATGTTTCGTCGCGGCCTCCGTGCTCTGTCTCTTTCGCTAACTACGCTAGTACTACTAACAAACGTGAGAAATAAGCTTTTCGAGGCCTGCGTGAAGCGGCTCGCCGACGAAGTTTGTATTAGCTGATCTGTGATCATTTCCAACGTTGTGTCATAGATATGATTATGGTCAAACGGAAAGCCTATCATTGAATAAAACTGTATTTTTGCCCCATTGAAAGAACATTTTTATTTACAAAACAAATTATTTATAAAAAGTTTGATTCCCTATAGCATAACCTAATCCTTCCATCCAATACATACAACCAATAAAACTATAGTTTAACGGTATTTTTATCCTGGAATAAACAAGTAAAACAGGCCTATGGTCATTAAAAACTATAATATCCCTTATCTATGATTATCAAGTTAAACAGACATAGAATGGTAACAAACATGGTCACATATAGAAAGTAAAGGGTACAGTGGATGGTCGTGCCAGAAGCACATTTACAAACTTGTATTTGCATAGTAATCGGTCCGTCGGACGCGGCCCGCTTTTAATTATACCCCTCTAGGGTTGACCACTGAAAACTTTTACTGTTACAGAATGTATATAGAGCCGTTATCGGAGCCTTGTGATTTTGTCCTTTTAGTGAAAAAAAAAAGAAAAATTATGTTGTTATTTATGGGTGCTATTAAGTACTATGAAATTATAGGTACATATATTTTTTTTAATTATAAGACGGGGTGGTTGCCTTGGTCGACAGATCTGACTGTCACGGCATAGGTTGAGGGTTTTGTGTGCATGCATGTTTGTTCTGTCTGGGTCCCTATCTATAAATATATCGAAATAAAAGCTAGTACGTATAGTAGTAGGTGTAAAAGAATTTTGTTTTTTTTTTATAATTCAGCGTCCATTTGTAAAAATGACTGTATTTTAATGTACACTTACAATGGTTGGTTTGAAGAAGAATTTTAACATCAGTAACATTATCTAATTAGGAAAAAAACTGCCCCTGTTGGTAATTAAGTTCATTAAAGAACATCCATTATGTTCAGTAAATATCTAGATGTAAGCAGACGCAGTAATTAAAAAAAAATCTTAAATACAAGACCTAGTTAAGTAGGTTCGAAGTCGAAAAAGAAAAATCTTACCAGAATTGCTTACGTCGGTATTTAAAAAAAGCCCCAATGCTTGAAAGTACGCAGTTTTACACGTCAAATTTAAAGCGATTAAGTGAAATTTATCTACAGTTTATACAAAACGAATGCCCATTGGTCAGCGTTTTACGACAACGGACCCAGTTTAGATTTCATGCCGCGGTGCCGTTGGGGCCGTCTTGACCCCGTCGGTAACAATTAATTAAAATACAATGTGTGGCTAACTTTATGTTGGGACCATTCGACCCCCACAAATTGTAAAAAATATTGCTTTAGCTTTGGAAGGGTTGAAAAGGAAAATTCTTACGTATGACTACAAAACGGTGGCAGTAATACGAAATTCCTAGAATTTCTTGCAATTTGTTAATTTAGAGCAGGGTGAAGTAAATCTCAAATTACAAAAGCATCGTTGACTAATGTTGACTCGACATGGAATCCTTAAATTGATTAGAAATTTAGTAAACAAGCACTGTAACCAGTTGCAGTTGCTTGTTTTGTTTAAAATTGATTAATAAGGCTTTAAATGAAAAACCTTTAGTTACTGGCCAAAATAGTTCAAACAAAACAGATTTTTAGAGTAGTAGAGCTCTTAGTGCAGAGTTCGTCCGGGGAAGTACTACCACCTTACCCATTTCCGCCGTGAAGCAGTAGTGCAATTGTATTACTGTGTTTCGGTTAGAAAGGTAAGGGGGCCGGTGAAATTACAGGCACATGAGACTTAACAACTTTACGTCTCAGGGTCGACAACGCATTGGCGATGCTCCTAGTGTTGCAAATGTCCATAGGCGGCGGTGACCACTTACCATCAGGTGGACCGTCTGCTTGTTTGTCGGCCCAAGCGGTATAAAAAAAAAAAAAACACCAGTAACTGTTTTCTCCCAAACGAAAGGTAATGTTTTTTTTCACAAAAATGCAAGGTCAGAAAGTAATTTAAAAAAAGGTTCAAATTTTTTTTATTGCGCCCTATTTAATATCAAACCTATTGTTTCGCATGTACACATATACAAATAGATATTTCCTTTGACACATGGAGTGTTTTGACGGGGACGGATATAGATCACAAAGGCCGATCCAGCAGACATTTTTTTCATCCGACCAAAAATGACATCATTCGTACAGCAGAATAATCACGGGAACCTATTGACCCGTCCGCTAAAGGATTGTTTACAATTGTCGGAAAGCATTGCGGTGTAAACGGCCGATAACTGAGCCACAATAAAAACGAGAAAACACCCATCATGCGATTCAAGTAGTGACAATGTGTGCAAGGATCCGTAAATTGTGCATTTTTTTTATTAAAAATATACCCAGTTTTAACCGTTGTTCATATTAAACAATTGTTTTTTGACATCGGCTTGATGCTAATATACTATATTTTAGCATTTTTTTATTTAATGCCCTTTTAAACCACCCATTACTTGATTAAAATCCTTGATAAGATACCAAATCTCGTACACCAACTCTAGTAATTATTAAAAAAAGAAAATATTCACATCTTTTTATTTGCTAATTCATTAGGATCACAATCAATGATCATGTATAAAAAACAGGATTTAAAAACATCAAATATTGCTTAATAATTCAGTACCTAGTATATTCCTTTACATGATTACTGAAACCCCAACTTCTATTAACAATATACAGGTAAGTAAATAAAAACGAATGGAATTTCCATCTCAATTATTGTCAGACAAAGGGCAAATCCAATTTTTAGACAAGCTATTCAATTGGCTATGTGTGGCTGTGAGTGAGAGACAGGCGGCGCGGGGACGGCGCGGGGACGGCGCGGGGACGGCGTAGGGACGGCACGGGGATGGCGCGGGGACGGCGGCGGGCTTTCCCGTGAAAAATGCGAATTACGTTTGAAGATGGCCAGCCAGTCAGAAACTCATTGTTGTCCCCGATAACGATATTCAGCGATGCCTCTCCACGCGGTGTCGGGACGCCATTGCTCGTGAAATTATTATAGAAGCGGAAAAGTGGGAACATAAATATAGTAGCTAGAAAAATAAATAGAAAAATAAATAGAAAAATGGATTTTAATGTTAAAGATATTTCTGATACACATATTATGAAAATAGTTTTATTACCATTCCAGAAAACCTAAACTAAATAATTAAAGTTAGTTTCCAACGCAAATTTTATTTACCTCCACTGTATTTCTGGAAAAGAAAATAGTTTTCCTTAACTGACCTGGGCAGTAACATTAATCATGAGTCAGGTGATCTGAATATGCCATTTGCATCAAGACAGAAAACCTTTTTCTAAAATAATTTCGGCCTTACACTTAAATAAAACGTAAATGAACTATAACACTGTTTTCGTCCATCATTTCATCACCTTCCTGACATTATAAAAAAAATTAGAATGGCCTCGATTCTGTTCTCCATTAAACTAAACTTAAGCCTAGTAACGTCTCTTTCCTTTCCTAAAGTTAAAAAGAGTAAGAAACATCACATTGATCAAACATAAATTTTTACGCGATTTTAATCACATCAACGAACATCACCAAAAACACTAAAGGCGAGTTTATCAGGACAAAACTAAATTTAACACTTACTTTCTATTTTCCACTCAACAATCAATCAATCAACACAGTTACTATTTAAAATAGTTCTTCAATTAATTAGCGTATTATATTGGATAATAATTATCAGTCTAAATAGTGATCATGAAAAAGATATACATTTCCAATACACAAAAGATATCCAATACATCTAGTTATATTTCAACGCATGAGTGGTTTATGTACCTATGTGTTCTAAACAGAATTGCAGAAATTCGGACGATATCGACAAGCGGACACGAGCCGACCAACTGGGACCTCGCACCACTATAATATTCAATACAGTATATGTAAACTTTGCAGATAAATACTTTCTGTTTATTAAAAAAACAGCCAGTAGACAGTGGATATAAAAATCGTTTGGAAACAAACATTTCCATTAAAATTACCATCTCTCATGACGTTTAATTACTAGGGATAAAGTTAAACATGAACTTAGTATATACAGATGTAACAAAGTACCTAATCCTACCAAAATTATAAATGCGGAAGTTTTTGAGGATGGATATGTGCATGTTTGTCACCCTTTCACACAAAGACAACCGAACGGATTTGGATGAAACTTGGCACATAGATAGAACATGCACCGGAATAGCATACAGGCTACACACAGTCACAATCCCTTAGGAACGCAGGTGAAACCACAGGGGAAAGTTAGTAAATAATAAATAAACCCACAGTAACATTGAGGTGTGCTGAAGGTAAAATAAATATTATTTGAAAATCAATACCAATGCGGGTAGTGCCGCGAGGTAAAACATATAGGTAGATAATTGATGTGTAAAGTGTGTATATACTGCGTTATCAGTTGGTTTGGTTCGGTTCCACGTGTCCCGGCCCCCGATCGTTAATTGACTTTTGGCTCCAAGTGGTTTCGGCCAGTCATCGTTCTAGTTTTGTATTTTTGGCGCCTATTCCATCCTAACAGCCCTCTATATTTTTTTACATGGCAGATCAATTATGATTTCGAATTGGTTTGATGAATCTGAATAAAATCCCATTGCTGTTGTTTAATTGCCTTGTTGGTTGTTTGAAAAATGGTTTAATCAATACTATAAACGTTTTGTAGCCAACAAATAGAGAGGAAGGACCGCTATAAATAAAGAACAATAGTGAGCTCGCGGCATTTGTTCATGTCGCAGAATTAACTCCGATCATAATGGATTCATTACATCGGACGAAATATAAATATCTTCAACTTAAATAAAACCATTAACTTTATTGTTGGATTAATCGAAACAATAATTAAACAGGCGTGTCAATGTTAATTTAAGATATTGACAGAAAAGTTAAGATAACATCTACGAGAAATAAAGAACTCGTAAACTTTTGTCTGATTGTAAATGTCTCAGAAATGTGTACGAAATTGTTAATATAATGGAGTAGTTATTGCGTACTCTTTAATTGGACATGCGCTTTGAACATGCGTGTACGCACATCAAATGAGGATGCGATACAACCGTAAAAAATATTCAATTTGAATGCAAATAACAGCGAAATTACGCGAAACGAGCATTTTCGCTTTCGAGTTGGCGATGGGATCACGATAATTGTCGCTTATCTGTTTATAGTGTGTCAGAAAAAGTTTGCGGTACATCCTAAACTGGAGTCGGTGGGAAGGAACGGGCGATATTCGCTAAGATATGAGTTTTGATAAATAGCTGAGGCGGTAACAAATTGCGCGACGAAAACTACAAGGCTCGGGCGGGATCGAAATGTACTAGTGTCACGCGAAACTTGTGGGTACTTGGTAATCGGTGAAACAATCGACATTCGAGATGTATCGATGTCATGATATTCGTGTTGTCTAATTAGTTATAGGCTAGGATTTCGTTTGTTATCTTTGATCATTATTAGATATTCTAAATTGTTGGGAGACGTTTGATAAGTGTATCGATAGGCTCTGTCCATCAGTAAGAACATCCTTAAAAACATGGTGGAAATAATATTTTTTTGCCTCAGATGAAACAAATATCTTCTAAATTTATAAGAATCTTAGCATGGTATTTATTATATTTTAATGCATTCTCTACTAATATTATAAATGTGAATGTAAGTTTGTTTGTTACGCTTTCACACGAAAACTACTTAACCAATCATCATGAAACATTGTAGACATATTCTTGGAGGTATTAAAAGTAAAATAGGATACTTTATGTGCCGGGAAAATGTTACATCCCTCGGGAACGCGGGTGAAACCGCGGGGGACAGCTAGTATTATATATTCGGAAGTTTGTGAGGGTAGAAGGATGTTTGTTACTCTTTCACGGAAAATCTACTAAGAGGATTTGGATAGAATCTGGCACATAGATAGTTTATTATCTAGATTAACAAATAGGATACTTTTTATCCCAAGAAAATTTTAAATCTCGGCAAGGCGCGTGAAACCACGGGTTAGCCAGACCGTTATAATGATAAATTTGTTTAAAAAATTTACTGCCTCAACAACCGCAAAATCTCTCTGAATTTTTCGATGGCCTTCCTCTTTCTATTGGATTATATTCTGCACTAGCTGTCCCCCGCGGTTTTACCCGCGTTCCCGTGCAATGTCACATGTATTATACATAAAAACCTTCGTCTTCAATCACTCTATCTATTAAAAAAAAAACCGCATCGAAATCCGTTGCGTAGTTTTAAAGATTACAAGCGTTTAAGATTTAAGCGTACATAGGGATATAGGGACAGAGAAAGCGACTTTGTTTTATACTATGTAGTGATAAGTAAACAGTCATAAAAGTAACAACGTAGTTCATCATCCAATCATGAAATCCCACTACAAGTTAATTATGAATACCTACGGATGTTAAAACTATGTAGGCTTAACTACATATTATATTATTCATGACTAATATAAACTTTTCTATTTTAACATTACTGTAATATTTTATTTTCTTTTTACATTTGCTACGGACTCTTAGACCGTACTCTTTGAAGATTCTAAGATTAATTATTTTAAGATTAATTGTATTTTGTTTTTATAAATTAACTTCTTTCCGCGCTTGCTCAGCTCGTTGTTTTAAACTGAGCTTGTCGTTCCTTAATGTATAGTATTACATTTCATTTTCTATTGCTGAATACATGGATCATAAAGAAATACCTTAAGATTTACCTCAATTTAGTTACACTTATTAATTACTGGAATATTTACAGAAGTAACGTACATCATATAAAGTACGAGAGTATAAATAGTTGATATTACAGTCCCAACTTTTCCAGTTTGTAGAAACAATAGAAAATCACTCTGTAAAGATGATTGAGACTGATAGTACTCATAAGTGAATGCACTATTCTCATAAGCTCAGTTCATTTGCGTAAATTAAAACACAAACATTAGGTAATTCACATTCCCATAATTATGTACGTGTAGTTTTGCATGTGAATTCGTTGTTTATGTATGAGTGCAGTTGGAACGTCGCGTCGCCTCGGCGCGTCGTCGCGAGGGTGTTAGGCAGACGATGCAATCGCTTGCTATGGACAGTTGGCAAATACGGACGAGCCCCCATAATGTTGGAGTTTTTAACAAAATTATTTTAAGAAAATACACAGGCGATTTCTTTTTCTTACATAAAAATCATTGCATTGATATTTTTTAATAAATAGACATCCTGGGACATTCTTTTACACACGGCCATCCGATCCCAAACTAAGCAGAGCTTGTACTATGGAAACCATAACTGATATGCTACATATACTACTTTTTTTTCTTAATACATACTTATATAGATATTTACACCCAGATACAGAACAAACAGACATGTTCATGCAACACAAACAACACAAATGTTTGTCCTAGGTGGAAATCAAACGCACGACCTTCGGTTTGGCAGTCAGAGTCGCTAACCACCAAGCCAACTGGCCTGTCGACATTTTCTCGTCGAATAGACTGTAATGGCAGTAGTAGGAATAAATACGCTATCATTGACAATATACAGGTTGTATAAATTATATCTAATCCCGGACGAGCCACAATAATGTTGTGGAATATGGCTTGAATAAAATACGTGACTGCGTATTTTCTTAAATTATTAAAAAAAATATAAATTATTAATTTTCAAACATTAAAAAACCATTAAAAAAATCCCATATATTGACATTCCATTTTCTGACATCTCTTTTTTCTCGTCGATTAGACTCTAATGGCAGTGGTAGGTATAAATAAAATAAGGATCTAATCCACATAATATAGAAATAAATGTGTGTATGTATTCCATATGGACTTCAAAACGGCTAGATTGATTTTGACGGGATATCACTGGCTGATAACTGTTGTTATAAAATATCTGACGCTTTTTTATCACTGAAAAATGTAATGTTACTTGAGTGTGAGTGAAACAGTGGGAGACAGCTAGTATATCTATTACAGCTAGTGTATTCGGCAATTATTAACACAATTTTCATACATTGTTAACACTTCTGCCAACCTTACATACGCAAAAAGCTTGGCAAGTTTCGATACTATCAACTGAATACATAACTATGCAGGTTGATTAATTAAAAACAATAATATTTTTAATTACCTTTCAGTTTATTAATACTAGAGTTACATTGAACTAATAACAAGATGTATTGACTCAAGTCATGTGAGATGACAACATTCATAAGACATTCATTTGTAATGAGTAATTAATTGATTTATTCTTTATATAAACACTAGCTGTTCCTCGCGGTTTCACCCGCGTTACTGTGGTATGCTATGAGTATATGTGCTATTCCAGACTATAATCTAAATATAATATATTAACCGTTTTCACAGCGTATGAAACGGAAGCTCTAAAAAGGAATATCTTTTCCCCGTTTTTGCCACATTTTTTATTGATGTTCCGCTCCTCTTAGTCGTAGCGTGATGTTATATAGTCTATAGTCTTCCTCGATAATTGGACTATTCGACACAAAGTTTTTCAACCAAACAAACAAACAAACTGTTATAAGTTAATAAGGTTTGAAATGCTAAAACGGATGGTATCGGAGATAGCAAACGTAATGTGGTAATTAAATAATATATCAAGACATGTGGTAATGTCATGTAACTATTTTAATTGAAATATTTACCGATTCATTTAATTGTTATGTACCAGGTTGTCAGTTATTGAAGAATATTATCGGTTTTACTTCATTAAATACTAGCTGTCCCCCGCGGTTTTACCCGCGTTCCCGTGGGTCCCGTGTATTATACATAAAAACCTTCCTCTTCAATCACTCTATCTATTAAAAAAACAGTAACGATATGTTCAGTAGTTTTGAGGTGATAGTGCGTCAAAGGAACCCTATTTTGCTTATACAATATATAGACTAGGTGTCCCCCGTGGTTTCACCTGCGTTTGTCTATGTCATATATTGCCTATAATCATCTCGGAAAAAAAATGCGTCGAATGCTAGCAGTCCCATCCCGATATGTTCAGTAGTTTTGAGGTGATGGTGAGCAAAGGAACTATAGAAACGTCTATTTTGCTTATTTAAATATATAGATAATGGAGGGTAGTAACTTTAGTAGTTATATTAAGGTCTATCGCTAAATATATGAGGTCAGCTAGAAACTCTACGGTCCTGTGCTATTCCTCGTTCGAACAAAAAAAAACTTTAATTTTACATATTTTAAACTTTTTTTGGTTTAGAAATTATTTATTTTTGCCTGGGACTGGGTTGAATATTTTTACGTTAGGTACTTGTTATTAATGTAATTCATGATACATTTAAAATATAATTCTTAAAGACATTTATAATTCCACAAGTACTCAATTGAACTATAATACGATAAAAAATAATTCAACAGAAAAAACAAACCGTCGCATGTCACAAGTATATTTTTTAAAAAGAATTACCTATGTTCGACACAAAGTGCAAAAATTTCGCGCTTTCATCCGACATTTAACACTACTTCGCCCACCAACTGATAATAACATTCACTTACAAATTAACAATGATAGGAAATTAAATGCTAATGGGAAAAAATGGTTCAAATTCTATCTGTTGCCGTAGGAAATTATCGATCAGGTTGTGGACAGGTTGATTGCTCTGCCAGTTGTCTCCCTGACCGCAAAAGCGCGCAGGAGCTTAGACCTCGCGTGTCTACCACTCTTGCGGTTTAACAATGTTTGAGTGTACCACATAAATTAACTATCGAGGTGTAAGTTGATACCAATCATTCTTTGTTAAGTTTGTTTACCATTATTATCAGTTTAACCTTCTTAGCATAGCTTTGAAATTGTTTATCCTGCTAATCTTTATGTATATTATATTAATATTATAAAGAGGAAAGATTTGTATGTAAGTATGTTTGTTACTCTTTCACGCAAAAACTACTAAACGAATATGGATGAAACTTGGCACATAGATAGAGCATATCCTGGAATAACAAACATATAGGCTACTTTTTACCCCGGGAAAATGTGATATCCCTCGGGAACGCGGGTAATATTATAAATTGGAAAGTTTGTGAGGATGTATGGATGCTTGTTACTCTTTCACGCAAAAACTACTAAACGAATATGGATGAAACTTGGCACATAGATAGAACATATCCTCGAATAACATATAGGCTATTTTTTATCCCGGGAAAATGTGATATCCCTAGAGAACGCGGGTAATACCGCGGGGGACACCTATTTATGTGATTTTTATAAAATGTTTGCTTAAGAATCATAATCCCACTGAAAAAACAGAACCAGCACATTTCTAAAAAGTAACGTGAAAATGTGATATCCCTCAGGAACGCGGGTAATATTATAAATTGGAAAGTTTGTGAGGATGTATGGATGTTTGTTACTCTTTCACACAAAAACTACTAAACGAATATGGATGAAACTTGGCACATAGATAGAGCATATCCTCGAATAACATATAGGCTATTTTTTATCCCGGGAAAATGTGATATCCCTAGAGAACGCGGGTAATACCGCGGGGGATACCTATTTATGTGATTTTTATAAAATGTTTGCTTAAGAATCATAATCCCACTGAAAAAACAGAACCAGCACATTTCTAAAAAGCAACGCCGTTATCTGATAAGTGTTATTAGATACTAGCTTCCGTTCCGCAGCTTTCCAAGGTATTGTTTTCGTCTATAATATATTAAATATATTTTACACTTAGTCCCTCAGATTGGCTTGTTAAAAATATTTTCTGATGAATAAGTACCTAATAATATGCAAAACTGGGACTGAATATGCCCTGAAGGAAATTGGTACAGATGGTGTATTTTTTTAGATGATGCATAATATTGCTTCTATAATGATGACCACAGAACAGGTTTCATAGATGAATCTTTATTATATATGCGATTGTGAGTCTTATTGATATGCTTTTAGAGTTCAACAACTGAAGCAATCTTTCTGGATATTTAGGCTGGATATTTATTTAGGAACGCATAGACTATGCCATAGATTATGCGTACTATGCCATAGTCTATGGTATGGAGAGGTTGGTAATAATAAAGGTGGTTTGCAGTTCCCAATCATAGCTTCCGACTTCTTTCGTTGAAGGAAAGCTCTTTGCCCTCAGGCTTTTTCAAGCAATTATTACTCCCCCTTTTTTTGTAAGTATGCACCCACGTCGTAGGTATTTCATGTAAATTCAATACAGGAATGCAATTAGACGCAGAACATGCGTACATTGCACCAAAACATTTCTAATGCCCACATATTTCATTCGCTTACATTTCTCGTCGCTCATAAATTATATAACTATTTCGATAACACAGCAAATTTAAATTTATGCTCAAGGAATGCATTTTATACGTGTAAAGGCAGGCTTGGAGCAAAAAACATGGCGTACAGCGCGCCTAATCTCACGTGATCTTTGCCAGGTTTCTCGTTTCGTCTTCCTTCAAACATCTGGTACCGCTTGTATACTTTTTAGAGAATTTTGTGAGCTTTTTATCAGGTACCTTTGTACATGTACAGGTATGTGCTCAATACTTCACGGGGTAGATAAATTCGTTGGTTATTGTTATATCACCATGGTACCTACTACATAAATAAGTGAAATTGTTTTTGTTTCAGCATAAATTGATAATTTTTAGTTTCTGTTTTAAATCTTCGAACGTTAGTGTAATGAATATTAAATGTAGGTATGTAATTGTAATGTCATTTTAGCACATTGAAAATTACTTAAGCTTCAAGAAAAAGTTTTATAGAATAATTTAATGTTTATAAAATATAGGGTAGTACTCTTTTAAATGATCTTTTGCATCTTATATTTTATTAACAAATTATATCTTAATATAATAATGATCTTAATGTCTTGAGCATTTTAACGCATCTATACGAATGAGCAATAAGTACCAATGTCCCATAGCAAAATATAAAAAAATGTTTCAAAGAGAATATTGACCACGACACCACTTATGACTAGCTGTCCCCCGCGGTTTCACCCGCGTTTATCGATATCATATATAGCCTATATCCATCTACGAAAAATTCCGCGTCGAATGGTAGCAGTCCCATCCCGATATCTTCAGTAGTTTTGAGGTGATGGTGCGTCAAAGGAACCCTATTTTCCTTATATATATATATATATAGATTATTATATGAATTTAGGGATCAATTTCCAACACTATTGATTAAACAATAATTAATTAATTAGTCACATTTAAAGTTTGCGCTTCCATTGTAGAGACAGGTGTGTTTGCAACTAATATTTTTAATGCATTCGCTTCATTATCGATACGATTCCAATCTCTCTGTACAGTGATGACGAAACGCTCGACAAATATGATGCATTGGCACGATGCACGATAAACAAGCTGAATCGTTTAAAGTAAATCACTTACCGTCAGTAAACAATATTGATAATCAAAAACCTACTTTACTGCTACGTAATAAGCATCTCTCAACTATGACAAAGAAATGTTCAGCTGCAAATGTATCGCAGCAGTTGTTTCACTATCGCAATTAGTAGGTAATGTAGGGAAATCAATGAGGGCTCATATTGTAGATTACCTGCCTACTCGTATAAAATGAATGATCGAACCTTTCAACTGGGTAGATATCTTTCGACGTACATGCATTTTTTCTTTTTATAGTAAACATATAATTTCCTAATTAATAGTTAATTAAGTTTTATATACAATTACTAGATGATTTTAACGATAAAAAGGTTTTCTATAAAAATGCTACCATTTCTTATGTACAAAGAAACTATAGCAAAAATACCTAACTCTGAGTTCAAATTCGTGATTTCAATACACATCGGTAAGTATGGTGGATACCTATCAATCAAAATATATAAATTGGGATTTTAATTAGATTTTTTTAAAATATTAAATAATTTTATTTAATGTTGACGAGTAGGTGCACCTATGGTGAAATCTCTATCCCATTGGTTAATTATACTTTCATTAAGTGAAACGATTTCAATTAATTGTTAATCACTTTCAATTTATTCATTAGTTTCAATACCTACGCACTTACCTACGTAACACAATGAAAGTTTCATGCTAATAAATAAGTCAGCCAACACCTATTGTTGTACCTACGTATAAAATAGATTTGTCAACCGACCTCCCGTGGAGTATTAAATCGGTAATTAAAAAGAGAATGAGCTAGGCATAGACACACTGATGAAATATTCTAATCAGTCACTAGTCGTTGTAAAAACTGCGGTGGCGGGCGATGGTCGATAAGGCCGTGTCACACGGACGGAGGCGCACAAACGAGCGATTGTAAGCCCGCACACGGCGCCTGCGCGCTTTGCATAACAAAGGGCGCAATTTGGAGGAAAAATGGGCACAATCTTGGAACATCTCGGGAGCTTTCGGCCGCTCTCGGGTGACATCGCCTATGCGCCCGCGCCTACTAAACAGACATATAAAATAGCGTACCTAATGTTTTTCCTTCATCTGTTCCTATACTGAATCAGTTAGATAATAATTTATTACATATTTGCGAAAACCATTGAAACTCTACACTATCTATTAGCAGGTGCAATACTATCAAGGTTATGTATAATGTGGCCATAAAATTCATCTACAAAACTAGAAAATAAACAGTGAAAGGCACCAGCAACAATACTCTCTCGTAAGTGAAAATATCATAGGATTCTATCTACAGGTTGTTCATTAAATCTTTCTCTCTATCTAATGAGTAGTGTTGTAGACTTTGGCACCTGAATGTTGGTCCGGGAAAATGTAATTTTTAAGGCTATTTAATGTCAAACAGGTGGGAGAGGCCCTATGTTCTGGTTTTAGTTCAGACAGCTGATTTTGACGACTGGTGTGACCTTAGCTAGTTTCTCTAAGTATTTAGACAAATAAATTAAATAGTATAACTATTTCAGATTAGATGTTACAGAACATTTTCTCATAGTAGGAAACGTGGTTCCAGGTCTTTGGGCAGACTTGATAATCCTAACTTTTAATTTGATCAGTATTCTTTCAACGTATGTACTTGCGTGTGATAGTGCCGGTGAAAACTACCTCGCTAACTCTTCTTTAGGTTGTTATAAGAGGCGACTAAATATACCTATGACCCCTTTGCCTTACACCTTGCAGTAAATGGTTAGCAAAAACGTTTTGTGATATGTAATGCATCAAATTGACGATCCGTTGGCTTGGTGATTAGAGACCCTGACCACCACGCTATAAAATTGGTTCGATTCCTAAGCCGGACAAACATTTGTCTACATGAACATGTATATTTGTTAATATTGTAAAAATTGTTGTCTGTATCGAATTAACAGAAATCTACTTCTGGTATTTATTGGGCAGATCCCAATAGATTAGGAGCTGGCCAGGCAGATGTGGATCCGGAAAGAAGAGGAGAATGTAAATAAAACAACATTCTATATTTGACATTCAAGTTAGCTATTCTAAACATGGACTGATACATTACAGATTAAAATGTGAGGATATCAATCTAGATATTTATTATTCTGCTCTTGCACTGCACGACTTGCATTTTACCTAAATAATATTTCACTTAGTTTATGAAAATATCACGATTTTATAAAGAAATTTTGTCTCTGGTCACGTTTCATAAAATTTCCATTTTTTTTAAATATATTAACATATTAGTAACGATAACTTAATGTGATTGATTAATTACTTAACTCCCATGAATTCCTTCAAATATTTTTTTTTCAATTAGATATTTGCAATAGAATAAAAATCATGCAAAGATGGACTGGGTACACAAATATGATACCAACATGATACATAGGTATGTATGTAGCCATATAAGTAACTGATAAGTAAATTACCACAATAAGAAGTAAAATAAGATGTAGGTAGTAGCATAATGTGTATTTTTCCCTCCTTATTTTATCTCTTTAGAAATAAGAACCATGAATACTAGTTATTGTAAAAGTATGTGCCCATTGTTGTCATACAATGGTTCGATATCTAAATGGTAATTAACATTCACATTAGGTAGGCTAGGCACCTAGGCCTTCCTATTTGCGAGTTGTTGCAACACGCCCTGCGTGTTTGTTTTCCACAACAATCGCGTTGTTTTTACAAAATTTGCATGCGGCCCCCGCAGAACAATGCACTGAGGAGTCGACTTGTTAATATCGTTGAGAATTAACCGGGAGTGGATTGTCGCGCACTCGACCACAATAAACAATACAAAACGTCGCCGAGCAAAAACAAACTATTGAAACAGTACTACAACAAGAAGAATAGGAAAATTGCTTTTGTTTAAAAAAATCTATTTGTTCGTGTCTCGAGATGAACGCGCCTACGGTGCGTCGGCGGCGGGCCAATGGCGAGCGAGCCGCTTCCCGCCCCCGCTGCGGCGGCCAATGGCGGCGAGGCCCACCGCCGCAAGAGCAGTTTCCTTTTTTAAAAGTTTCGCCCTCGACTTCCATCCGATTTCCCGCCTTGACTCCTTAAGTTATGGACGGTGAAAAAAATTCGTTGATTTATTTATTGACACAACTTTTTGCGAAGTTAAATTATGATGTTGACTGAAGACGCGGCACCCTCGTCCGCGCTCACTGAATGTTTCAAAGTTTTACATCACTACGTGTGTATGTGTGTTACTGGTTTCTTTAAACTTTTTTAAATTTTTATTGCACGACTGCTGTCTGCAATGTGGAATATCCTGTAGAACTGTGCGATTTGTCACTTCTCCTTTTCATTGATATCCACGTAACTTATGGTACTCAAAGTAGTCATGTATAATAAGTAATCTACGAAAAGCATCAACATAACGCCAGAATGAATTTTCTAATAAAAAGGAACTTTTAAAATATTAACTTTAAAAGCTGTCTAATCATCTGATTAAGCTTGGGAAATATCTGGCCAAGTTAGTCAATGATATCCCACTATCTACCAAAGTTTCTTACTTAATACTTAATTTTACTTAACACACCATACTTACCTATTAATACTACCACAACTATAAATCCATGCAAACCAAATATCTACATAAATATCTGTACTGCTTTGGGTAAGTTATATTACACTGTTACAAAAACTGAAAATCCGTTTACTTGTGACATACTTTTTCAAAAAAGTTTAAACCGCCAGACTGAAATATCTTAAACAACAAGCCTGTAGAAATTTTCTAAAAGGTTTTTTCACTAAAATTATATCAGACATGCTGTATATAATAGTATACAGACAGATATAAGTGTTCGAAAATTAGAGAACAGTACCTAGTTGACCATTGGCCATTGGGATATATCCAATTATGGATTAAAAACATCTTCAAATCTTACACTCATACCAAATTCAAATTACAAATACGTTACTAATGTCCGCCCTTTTACTCGCTAAGGATAAATTTTTTTCTGATATAAAAGTATTCCATGTACCAATTCCAGAAACTGTACGCCAAATATTATTCAAATTCGGCTGTAATATGTCCGTGTGTATGAATATATCCAATCACTTTATAACAGTATTGGGACTGAAATTATGGAATCAAACAGTCTTTTTTCATATAGGTACTTACATATTAATTGTGTTAACATTGTTTTCATAGTGTGTTCATGTAATTTCTAACATGCCAGCACTTCTCAGTTGAAGGCTGATTTCAAAATCCGGGGCAACATATATAGCTCTCATCTTCGTTTTCTGGGTCTTCCCTGAATAAATGATTTTGACTTCATATGATATTGGAGAACTAATGCCTCCAAATTGAATTGAAAGCAAGGTAAACCTCTGTGATTCTAAAAGTTAGTTTTAGTATATTAACAAACTGACTAATATTTATTCAATTTACCAGCTGTAGCACCGAGGGTTGTTACTTTTTCGGATCCGGATTATAATTTATTCATGCGCCAAAGTTTCATCCAAATCCGTTGAGTAGATTTTGCGAGAAAGACTAACAAACATCCATCTATCCGTCCATCCACCTCAAACTCTCATGTCTCAAACTTTTGCATCTATAATATTAGTAGGATTTCGAAAACCGTAATACAACCCATAATAGCTAGAGAAATAGCCATTTTGGAAAATGTATAGTATACTAAACAGTACTTCAGTGGTTCTTTTAAAGAGAACATGTTAACAATAAAAGTGGGACTTAAATCGTTTCTTCTAAAGCCTTCTTTTCCCAACGAGCTGTTTTGTTAACTTAAGGTAACTTTAATAGATTTGTTTTCATGACTAACTCAGAAACTCTTTTAGTTGTGGTAAGTCAAAATATTCAAACTAAATATGTTTCATAAAACCAGAGCATTCATTAGTTGTAGATGGATCAGGTGGCGTGTGAGATACCTCGACTGCCATGCTACAGGTCGTGGGTTCGATTCCCACTCATGAAAGATATTTGTGTGCACGAACATATCTGTTTGTTATGTTTGGGAATCAGTACCAATATGAATATATTTTGGTAGTAATAGGTAATACGTGTAGTATTTTTAGTTATTAGGTGACAATAGTTACTTTAAAATCTGCTTAGTTTGGAGTGTGTAAATGATCTGGAATAATTAATAGTTTATCTATAGGTAATTATATTTATTATTCAATAAAAACATATAATGATTTTGTATTCTTCATTTAAAATTTCCGTGCCCATTTAATTAACAATTTGGAACAGGGTATGGACATGATCATGATGGTCTGTATCACCCACTAAGATATAAGAATAATAAGATATTACCTATATACTAAACGCAGAAAATATTATTATTAGCTTTAAATTGCGCGAAAAAATAAAAAAACTTCAGTTGTCTAAAAGAGTTCAACAAACTCCGAAAGAGATCGCTCACAGTAGATTTATTAATCAATCAATGAATAGCGAAGGTGACCTATCACGCATCGATCTTTACCCGAAAACACATATCATTTGCCTAATTAGATTGGGCGTTAAATCGCCAAACAACCATTTATAATCTGTTCATTTAAAAATAATGCCGCATAAAAAACTCGTCAAAGATATTGTCAGGAGATACCGGCTACAGTCTGTTCGCAGGCATCGCTCGGTAAAAAAAAACTAAAAAAAACTTACTCGAGGCGATCCGTGACTCCTATTTTTTTGCTTTATTATTTTTAATTCATATTATCGTACGGCTATCCCCTTTAATTTTGTTTTTAAGTATGGCCCTCGGTATGCTGGCAGCTACGTTTATGGATCTTCAGAATTCCGTGGCGTATCGTCCACGGGGCGATTTCGTTTTATGTAAATGTGTGTCGGTGTGTGCAGGTGTGTCTCGATAATTGTGACAGATGTAAAGAGAACGCAACCACTAATTTACCAACAATAACTACCACTGACGAACCAAATAAGAAACGCCTTAAGTGTAATTAATAAAAAATTGCCTTTGGTCATTTGCGAATATCTAAAATTTTTATTTTAGCTTTAAAATACCTTCAAGTTTCAAAAATTATAGCGTAATAAACCGTAACGTTACTGTAAAAATATATTTGAAGCAGATTTTTATTTTGTCTAGAAAATGCAGAAGTATAACAGCGATAAAAAATATTCCTTGGCATATTAGTATGGCAACCGTTTGAAGAATTCAGGTAACCTTTTTAAGAACAAAAAAAATCCTGGGACACTCTTTACACACGCCCATCTGATCTCTAACTACTTTAAGAAACGTATAAGTTCTGTAAAGATCAATCTAAAAAACCATGTCCTTAATCTTGTTTTATGTCTGGTAGGCCGATAAACAGACGATCCACCTGATGGTAAGTGTTCACCGGTCACACAAACAAAACATACTTCTATGTGAAATTGTGCAAACATTTCAGTAATCCATTTAATCAAAAAAAGTATGAATCTAATACCTTAAAACGAGCAATTCTTATATATATATATATATATATATATATATATAATTAGGATATCGGAAACGGCTCCTACGATTTTCATGAAATTTAGTATGCAGGGGGTTTCGGGGGCATTAAATCGATCTAGCTAGGATTCATTTTCAGAAAATGTCGTTTTATCCGTGTTTTAGGCAATGACAACTGTCTGCTACAATGTCATTAGAAGGTAAGGTTTTCAAGTTACATCTTTTGTGAGAAATACTGTTATTGGGAGCCCTTTATTATCGCATCTAATTCGTATCTAGGTATATATGACAGTGCTTTAAAAAAGAGAATACGGTAGAAGCCACGTTAGTAAAGAAATCCCGAGCAATGCTCGGCCATCAAGGTACTTACTCATTAATTAAAAACAACTGTAATAACTTATTGTTTTACTGTAATGAACTTTACTTCTAACATAAGTAGGCATACTAGGTACTATAACTCCAACGCTTATCCGGAAAATTTCGTTATCGAAAATCATTTTCAAATATCAATATCGGTACTACAACTTGCTACCGATAATACATACCTATAACACTTTAAATCGCAAACAGAAATAGTTAAATTTGCCCCATCTCGTATTATGCTTCTGATAAGCTGTAATTATTACAAAAAAAAGAATGAATTCGATTTATAAGAGACTAGCTGTCGCCCGTGGTTTCACTCGCGTTTTTCGATATACACATCGCAATAAACATCTAGGAAAAAATGGTGCCGAATGGTAGCAGTCCCATCCCGATATGTTCAGTAGTTTTGAGGTGATGGTGCGTCAAAGGCACCCCATTTTCCTCATATACTCGTATATAAAGATAGATTGTGAAAGCCTTAATAAATAAACTATAATTTTATTTCTAGAGACAGAAGTAAAAATTATCTGATCTATATAATACTTAGGATATAGTTTTGATTAAAATTTTGTGGTATCTTTTTTGTGATATCGGATATCGCTTGGCTAATCGATATGATAATGAAGTGAGATATTTATTCATATAGGCCTTCACAGGCACTTATGAATGGTCAGACTCAAACGATAACTCTATGATAATCCGAAATGCTTATATAATGGTATCTGTTTCAAATAGGTATTGCTTTGATACAGCGAATACGACATGAATATGTGAAATGAAATGAAATATTTTATTCAAATAGGCCTTCACAGGCACTTATGAATGGTCAGACTCTACCACCTATTGTGGCTATTGGTTGTTGACCTATTAAAAACCATTCATATAATAAATATCCCAAGAAATTCTTCACACATGGTTACCAGATCCCAAGTTAAGCAGAGCTTGTATGGCTACCAGATAACTGATATACTACATATACTACTTTTTAAATACATATTTATATTGATATTTACACCCAGACACAGAACAAACAGACATGTTCATGCACAGAAATATTTGTCCTGGACGGCAATCGAACCCGCGACCTTCGGTTTGGCAGTCAGGGTCTCTAACCACAAAGCCAACTGGCCCGTCGAATTTGTTTTGTTATATGTTTTTTTAATTATAGGTATAATAATACGGAATTAGATCCTCTATTCTCTTCATTCTTATCTCCTATTTGCGGGCCAGTTCGCGGTTAAATACATTGACTGACCCGCTACGGGTCGTGGGTTCGATTGCCGTCCAGGACAAATATTTCTGTGCATGAACATTTCTAATCTAGTAAGTTTAATTTGGGTCTGGGTGTAAATAGCTATTTAAGTATGTATTTAGAAAAAAAAGTAGTATATGTAGTAAATCACTTATCTGGTTTCCATAGTACAAGCTCTACTTAGTTTGGGATCAGATGGCTGTATGAAATGAACTTGCGAGAATATTTATCATTAAATTATAAAAATATTTTCATACAATAACAAACCTAATTGGCAGAAAATACTTTTTCGGCTATGAATTTTAAATAACCAAAGTATGATGGGACTGAAGCATCTAGATTCCATTACGATCAGTGCAGCATCGTCAAACATGAGCGAACAATCAACTTGCTCGCTTCAGATTTGCGATCGGCCGCCCCGCCCTGCGCGCGAGGCGCAAGGGCGGAACACTCGTCTTTTTGTACCTTGTTAGGTACAAGCGAGAAATAAGAGGTGAGAATACAGCCTACTTGGATTAATCTCGTGAATAATAATTATGATATTTTATAGGGTTCCGTTACCAGAACATGCTAACGGGACTATCACAAACGTAACGTAAAGTATCGTCCTTCCGTCCGTCTGTCTGTCAGCGATCTGTATCTCTTGAACCGTAATATTGAATTTTTCACATATAACACAATAAATATAAAAGTAAGTTAAGAAATTAAGATTTTTTATCGGTATTTTTTAGAAGAGCATTATGCTCTGGTATTGAACCCTGCGTTTGCGTGTCCGACTCTTACTTTGCCGCTTTTTTATCATTCTAGTGCCAGTAACTATTATTCGTACATAGGCTTACCATCAGGTGGACCGTCTGCTTGTTTGCGTCCAAAGTGGTATAAAAAAAAATTACAAACCGTAACAAGAAACAAAAGTAGGTATGGAATGATCTCTATGATGATTCCATACCTAATTCTAATCTGACCATATAAGTTAAATACTAAAATAAAATAAAATAAAAACACCTACAGTCCAAAATGTACAGAAACATAAAGGAACAATATATTATAATAAGTAGCCTATGTTCAGCATTCCGGAGCTGATAATGTAACATTCTCAAAAATACAAAGGGATCTCTTATTTATCAATAGTGTTCAAAATTACGTTTAAATATAACAATATTATCTACCATATTAAACAGCTATAATTCAAATTCATGACGTCTTGGTGTATTTTCTATGAGTGTTTTTAATCTACCAAAGAAATGAAAGGAATGTAACAAGGCATTGCAATATCGGCTTAGATAGTTAATTTTGCGTAGACACACACACTCAGCCTTATGTGAATAAAGGAACGAAGAGAGAGGTGTTATAGCTAGATGTATCTTCGCTAAGCAATAGTTCACTCGGCGATGCGAAGATAACGTCGCCTCCTCTCCCGACGCAGCATCACTCACAACTATAAACAACAAAGCAAGAGAGCATGAACACAAACTTGTAAAATATTGTTAATGCAATGTTAACGAGATCTCGCTTATGTAAAGATGCAATATTTTGCATTTAATAAGGGCCGTACATAGCATGGCGCGCGTGGCCGACGGCGAGAGATGGATCCCGAGATACAGTACCCTCGATCGTTGAGTATGAAATTATTGGAAAACTCGATTCGTGCTCGATGCATCTGCTCGAAAACGAAGACGGCGCGAGCCCAGCTAATGTTGCTTGCAAACGATCCGAGAAAGCCGGGTAGGTTTTAAAGATAAATCTGAGAGATAGGAAAAAGACTTTCTTAGTGCCCGCCCGTTGCATATAGTTACGGTTCCAGAGAAAACTTTGCGCTCGATATATATTTTAATTTTAAATGGTTCGTATTCAATGACTTCTGTTGGGGTCGGTGACCCAAAGGCGGGAATGCAAAATGCGTCGGTATACCATTAATAAGTACACGTTGTCCATATAAATAAAGTGTATTGAAGGTAACGTTTGGCCGGCATATATAAGTGTGGAGGCCCGGGGCCGGGGCGGGCTCCGGCACCTGTAACATGCATTTGAATATTCCTCCCAAATCGATATTTCATGTGATCGCTGCTCATCTGTAATTAAGTTCGGATTAAAGTTCATTTTTTTCGGGTCGAATGATCACGCCTAGGCGTTATAATTGTGGTTGATAACCGACACTTTTGTGTGAATCATTTGTTTGTTTTGTCATTAGGTTGCTCGGGATACCACAAGCTTCAAAATTTCAAGTCTATTGTAATTGTAATATCAAAAAAGTTTATTATTTAAATAAAGGTACTCGTAGAATAAACAACAAAAATATAGCTTAGATATAAGTAGCATCTTTTAAACTACATAGAACAAATAAATAAGTACAAATAATCTGTAAATAATAGAATGATTTATCCTACAACCATAATCCTCAATATTAGATTTAGTCGTAAAATTATCAAAGGAACAAACATACCCAATTCTTATATAGGTACATAGTTTACCATGCAAAGTTGTAACATAAATGTAATTATTCCTATATAAGCAACGGTCACCCAAAAATGGCTCCCAAATACATGAAACGAAGTACCTACGTCGCATACAATAAACATGATCATAAATAAATAAATAAGGCCGAATTTAATAACAAGCTCGGACCTAAGTAATGGTCGCCAGAAGGCAGCGTTACATATATTATAAAGCCCCTCGATTTTATAACTTTTACGCACATTTCTTAGCGCTGTATTAAAATGTTTAAACACTATAATTTGGAGATGACCGAAGGTATAGGAACTTTTTTTAGTCGAAACGAATATTTGAGACTTGTACTCCAAAAGAAAGGGATGAGCGTTGATCAATATTGATGAACGCTCAGTTACGATGCACTGCTGTCAAAATAAGCCGGTATGTAATGAATGAATTCCTATATTGCATATGGTAAACAGCTTGCTAACGGCTTATGATTTTGAAATATTAAAAATAACCTACCGTACTCAAAAATGCATTTGAATTCCATAACCGCAAATTTAAAAGAATAATAGTAGAACCTATTTCACCGCTAAACCACAAAATATTTTTCATTAAATCTTTTCACATTTGATACTCACTCTTCTACAGAAAAGTCGAAAATTTTTATAGGCTATATAGTTATAAAGGATTTCGCTTATTTGTAATTCCATTGACGTACGAAATCAAGTGGCGAATTTCACATGCCCTTATATCAAGAACAAAAATCACGCGAATGATAAAATGGCAATAACACACCACTGCATTACACCTTCCAAAAGTGTCTTGGCAGTTCATCCGAATTAAATTAATATTATAGAAAAAGTAAGAATGTGCATCGGGCAAGTTTGCACATGTGCCATGTCCGACACGGCTGGTGACGAAACTCACGACGAATAAGAACCGACTAATGGCATTCCGATCGCGACAATTGGACTTTTTACTTCTTCATTTGCCATTGTGGCAAATTTCCGAACGGCAGACAACCTGACCGTCGTGAAGTTCAAAATATTCTCATTAAGGTGTTATTCCATTGAATTTGATCGTACGTGAAGTTATGCAGAAATATTGTCACCTTAGCGAGGTTGCCGTATAAGGAGCCAATACCACACTTGAAAATAATTAATAAATTATTATTTCAACCTGGAATATCTTCTGTGCGCTCAGTGCTTTAAAAAAGGATAGTGATCATCGACAAAAACGAATGCCAATCGCGAGCAAATAAAGACATAAGCGCACTCGCAGCGATTGCGCTAGGATGCCATCACGAGTCGGCTCTGGTGAATAGTTGCTTTGCGCTGCGTTTTTCAAAGGCATACCTCGTGCGGGTGCGGCTGCGCATGTCGCCGGTGAGGACTTTATCCGTCGAGTGCATGTCTTTGGTGTGCGGACGCCGCGATCTAGATCTTGCGGCGCCGGCGACTCGTGGCGGTACGATGGTATCGTAAAACGTCGTCCGCGCGACAATTGCTAACACCGGCGCCGTACAACAACGCGAATTATTCAAAAGCCGATGAGGCATCCGACGCTCTGTGCCGCCGCCTGACCTCCACGCTTCTCCAACATTGCTAACATTCCAATTTCAAAGGTGTTACAATTTTTTTTCTTGATCCAACTGTGGTTCTGACCATTTGATTCATTGTGATCGATAAATTATACATAAGATTAGATTTACTCGTATTAGCAACAACATTTTGAGAATATTTTAAATAATTTTGCGTCGCCATTACCTACATGAAAGCACCATAAAACTAAAAAGACAGCCATCAAAAACCTTAGGATTCGCATCTAGCTAAAATCAGAGCTGGACATCACAGATACGGGTCACGCACGAGACATTCCGTACTGGCCGAAAAGACTTGTGACAAAGACGTGGGGACACGCGCCAACGAGCTGAGAAGAATCTGTTCCATTTCTGAGAAGGCGGGTGGTGCGTGAGGTTAGCAAGGTGAAGCGAGGGGGTAAAGCGGGGCGGGATGGTCTCACGTGCGCGTGCGCATCTGATAGCGGCGGCAACGCCGACGCCGCGCGCCGCAAGGGAATGTACCACGTTGAGTCTTTGCGGTTTCACATCAACACGCAAACGAGCTCGCAAAACTACCGCTCCAATCTATCTATTTATGTAACAATAAATGATTGTATGTTTGTACCCAATGCCTTTTTACACTACTTTTCGATACCGAGGAACTATAGTAAGTTGTTCTACATACTCTTGTGACAAAAAAACAACTATAAATAAATGTCACATAGTAACGCATATCTGGAGTAAATATTAAATATTAATAGTAATCTCATGGACAAATAAAGGTTATATTCTACACCTCTAGTACATTCGTAATCATGTGACTAGTACCAATACTAGGTATCTATTATGAAAAATACTAGAGATGACCAAATTTGTCCAGAAAACGAATGTAAGTTTTACGCTCAAATCTGTTTAAAGAATTAACTCGGTTGCTCTATTCATGTCAACAAACTATGCACACTATTATATAGAACTAAAAACAAATAATGTACCTCACAAATTGATTTCTGTAGATAGTCACAGATAACAAACTCCTAATATATAATATAACCCTCTATAAACATAGCTTAATCCCCAATAAAAATATACATAACAGGAGCTAGGTAAGGAAGACAAAATTGTTCATTGACTCAAGATGTAGGAATATGTTAGTCGTATATTAGTCTACAAGACTATTAGACGAAGATATTTTCAAATGGAAATTGAAGATAGGCTTTGTAAAATTTTAAAATTTCGGATACGGTCGTAGACAAAAGCATTTCGAAAACATAGGTCTTTTACAAATGGTTTATTTATGCAATAATATAATATGGTGCAAATGGAGTTGAAGTATTGAGTTTATAAATAAAGTAAAGGAAACTATTGAAACCGTCTCAAAAATAGATAAGCACTGAAAAGTATTTAAAATTATGTATTTCCTTTAGACCCAAGGCTCTTATTGAGGTCACAGATATTATAGTTACTAACGGATTGGAAATTAGCTTCGACTGAGAAGAACCGGCCAGTAGGTAAGGCAACCAGGTTACATTTTATATATAATATTGTTTTGTAACCTTACTTTTGAACTATAAAAAATAATAATTTTTAAAATACGGTTTATAAAAAATTTAAGCAAAAAAGTTACAAGGTAAATAATTAAAAAATTATAACTGTAACAAGCATGTGCAAGGTGCACTTGTGCTGAGTGCAGCTATTTCCAGACATCCCTATCCTCAATATAATTCTACCGCTCTATCTTTCAAAATTTTCTTAACATCGTTTTTAAAAAGATCAGACATCTTATTTACCGGTATTTTATTATAAAATTAAACACAATTATCGATAAATTACTGTAGCTAGTTTAGAATATGGAATAAATAATTGAATGAGAACTCTCATTATCACAAGATAATTAATAATTTTTGGCTTACATTTTTTAATTAACTATGTAATAATGATATTTTTATTTAAATAAAAAAAATATTATTAGGTACCTACTATTCTTATGTTTCGGTTTAAAGAATTTATTTCTCAAAAGAACATTACATAGTTCACTTAATATTAGAAACTTTATACAATTGTAAAATATTTGTGTTACATTTGTTATTCGATCTGTCGGTTTTATGGTTAACAGTTATTATTATTTAAAAGGTACATTTTTAATCTAGTTTTAAAAGTGTTTATGGTTATTGAATCTTTAACTATTGCTGAGCTCATATTGTAAATTCTTTTTGCCGTATAATGTTCTAACGGAAGGTAGTTCTATATAATTCATGTTTCTTGTATGAAGGCGGTGTAATTCGTGATTGAAAGAAAGTTGTGTATGTATAGTTTTAGTTAGTATTTTAAGTATTAATAAACATGTGTGATATGTGTATAATTTTTCCAAGTTTCTACATTTAAACATATTCAAAAAAGAAGTGTACTGAAGGTAAAGACAATTATTCATGAATGATTCACGAGGAACCATACTCTCAATTACATGCAAGTAAGTACCAAAATTTTCTTTTCGTAGTAGCAAAATAGTTTTTATATCTGCCCCCTCCATACTAAAGGACAAGAGACTATATTCATACGGAAAAAAAACCAATTTGTCCGTCCTAACATTTGTTTAATTTTTCATCAAGCAATTACAGCACAACTTTATATATCATTGTAATTTGTTGCCTAATGTACCCAAAATAAAAGGTTTGATTAACGAGATACAGATTGGTCACAGAGTATCTACTTGTGCTTCATGAGGAATAAAGTAAAGGTGAGTGTTTCAACTGAATTTAGTTATTATTGTACACTAGCTATCCCCCGCGGTTTCACCCGCGTTCCGGAGGTCTGTAATGCGCGAACGTTCAAATGCGTGCAGTTAAAATAGTCACAATAGAAATAAAAATAAAATTCGTTGCGTAGTTTAAAAGGTCTAAGCGTACAAGCATCGGGAGCGACTTCGTTTTATTCTATGTAAAGACAAGGCATATCAGACAACTCCTCTCTCTTTCGCTCTTTTTTCAATGACTTCAATACAGTACCTAATAACTAGAGTCAGATATGAAAACCAATTTTTTTTTAAGAATTATCATGGGACAAACTCGGATATCCGGTCACAAATTAGGTTGAGCATATACTATAGCCTCCGAGGTTTACCCGCGTTCCCGAGGAAAAGCACAATTTCCCGGGATAAAAAGTTTCCTATGTGTTAATCTAGGTTGTGAACTATCGGGAGGCGGTCGTAGGACTTGTCTGGTCCCGCAGCCCCGTCAACGACGGAAAACTTGGGTTTTAGTGGGAATGGTCCTGGGCCCGTTCCCATAGGGGAAGGGATCGGGGAGAGTCGCACATAACTACCGCGCCCTGCCCCGGCGCGGTGGTCCGCGTAACGCATTTCCCCTCGTAAAAAAAACGGTTATGAACTATCAATGTCCCAATGTTTTACATAAATCCGTTTGGTAGTTTTTGCGTGAAAGGGTAACATCGATCCATCCTTACAAACTTTCTCATTTATAATATCAGTAGGAAACCTAAAATTTTAGATATAGATAATTTGAGATAGATTAATAGGACATACAGCCCCCTTAATGTGTATGTTTTCCCTATCCTACTTAAAACGATAAAAAAAAGATTTTTTATAGTCTTAAAAGAAGTATTTTCGTATAATACTGACTGTCACAGATTTTTAGGAAATAGCTACACTAATTTGGATGGTTTAAATTTTATTCTAAAATAGATCTAGAGGTATTTTTTAATGAAGTGAAACTATATTTCAAAAATATAGAATAACCAGATATAAGAGTGAGACAAGTATCAGGATTAGGATTATATACATTATTTAGTTTTAAGAAGTCAACGAAAAGAACAGTCACAACAATAATTAATTACTACAACCACTAGGTACTGGTAGGAAGGTACCTAACTCATTATTAAATACTCTTCAGTCCATACACATTTTGAGTCGGTATTTTTGATAACAGGCCAGTTGTCTTGGTGGTTAGCGACTCCGACTGCCAAGCCGAAGGTCACGGGTTCGATTCCCACCCAGGACAAACATTTGTGTGCATGAACATGTCTGTTTGTTCTGTGTCTGGGTGTTAATATCTATATAAGTATGTATTTACAAAAAATTAAAGTAGTATATGTAGTATATCAGTTATCTGGTTTCCATAGTACAAGCTCTGCTTAGTTTGCGATCAGATGGCCGTGTGTAAGGAAAGTCCCAGGATATTTATTATTAATTTATTTATTTTATATTTACCTGAAAAGTACCAATTCGGTTAAAACATCACCATTCAAACTATACTTCAGCACCTGAAACTGATAAAGCCACGCAAAACAATTTGTAGCCTATAACAATAGAGTAAAATAAAACAAGTGTTTCAAAAGATGAGTTTGAGCATCGAAAAAGCGTCACGACATGGAATACGCATGCACGGCAGAGACCGCCGGGCGCGCGCGCACATTCCCGCCTTTTTGCCTGTCACCAGAGACGTATTTATTGCAACACTGATGCCGCGATCCACGGCTAAAAGATACCAGATTTGACAACGATCCTCTCCACGTCGATACCGAAACTCCTATTGTATCCGATGTTGTTTTTCTCGTCAGTCTTTGATATTCGTTCGCGCCAGAATTCATACACGGTAGCTTCACTCCACACATTTAGTTGATTTCTAAAATTCTCATACAACTGTTGAATATTTACATTATATGTATCATGTAGATTCCTCTTGGTTATATTGGCTTTGAATATAGAATATTAGGACATAAATAGACATACTTAGAGCACATGTATCCACATACGTCTTCTTAGAGATTTTTTCAAGGCTGTAAGGGCCTATTATACACACAATTGTCTTAAATTTTAATTGATATGAAATATCCAACTCAGATGAAGATCAAAAGAGTCTCTGTAGAGTTTTTGTCTCAACAATGCACGGTGAGAATCAATCCCGTACGCGAACCACTTAACTGTTTTTGGCGCTACATATCTGTCGGTTAATTAAGAAAATGGTTGGGAACCAATTTTTTAAAACATGAAATCGAACCTCCAACTTTTGGAGTATTTCAACAACTCCGCTGTGGTGGGACCACCGGTCAGGGAATATGAATAAATTGCATAAATATTTATCGGCACACATTATGCTACCTCACCACCGGCGTCTATAGTGCAAAAGGACACAAAAGATTAATACAACATTCTCCATCGACATAATTGTTTTTATAGATTGCTTGGGAATCTAATCGGGCTATTTTTGAGATGAAATTCACACATACAAACATGCCTTCACGCTTGATCCTGCAGCCGATAGGACATACCTTCTTGGGTTGGCTTCTCATATTTTTGACGCTAATATTGTAATTTTAATCATTAGTGAGGTAGGTAGACAAACTATATACTCACTCAAATAATTTGATGAATTAAAAGCAAAAAAAAATCTAGGATTTTGCAAGAATAATTGTTCAGTTACCAACGCGAGATGAAATTCATGAAAGAAGATATAGGTCGGAGGAAATTGGGCAAGTATTTTTTATAACCTTGTCTAGATTAATTGCTGCTAAGAAATAAACTTTGTAGTTTAGAAAAGCATTGCAAATTACTATTGAGGCCGTCTTCTAATGGCCGTATGTTAAATTCAATGCGACTAAAATTGCTATCGCCGATGTGTCGTGGAAATACATCAGGTAAGCCATGTCTGTGTATTCTGTATTGTTATAAATCAAAACATTGCTCTATCCGTCGTTGTGTCCTTCAGTTCCAATATGGGCGTCCTGCTGTTTAACCGCACAAATTTACGATCGCACCCGAACAGTACCGTCGGCCATACAACACGAGATGCCGATCGTTTTCTCAGCGTTATTTCAACAAAATATTGTGATTTATACAAAACTGAAGGCACTACGCTTCGGTACATTCGCGGTACTAATATATCTCTTATGACGTAATAAATTGCGGAATGGCTTATATGTTCTGATGTTGGTTCGAAGTGGTGAAGTGTAATGCCAAGAAATTCTATTCTGATAACTTAAGTAAGCAAGTTATTTTATGTTACTGGCAAGAACCTTATTCAAATACCCAGGGATTAATGATAGAAAAAAAAGCTTGGATGCGTCATTAACCTTTATTTGAGGACAACGGCTAAAATAATTGTAATGAAAATTATGGATAACTCACTAATAAGATCTAATGAAGTATGAGCCGCGTAACTTTCTCAGCCCACAAGTAAATGCACACAACAAACGCAAATAACATTTGAAGGCTCGATACGAAGCACAAATAAATTTCCCTTTTATTCCAATTTGTCAGCTAAGCCACTCTCAGCGGCGAGTTATCTCCGTATTCAACGGTAAGCTCCCGCCAAAACAATACGCTTGTATCGTTAAAAAACGTGCTTGAATACTGCATTTATCATCGTTGATTAAATACCATTGTTTTGTATCGGCAGACTCGGGGTCCCCGCGAGTTATCTTCCTTTTTCGTTTCCCTCCATGTCTCGCATTGTAGTCGAACGGAGACAATAAGTCTGTTAAATTGGCCCCCAATACTCGTTATATTATGTGCCAGAGGAGTTTGTATTTATGTCTCGTGGACGCGGCGCGTGCATCGCTTGCTCGCATGAGAAGAAAATTTGTTTTCGCTGCGATCAGAGTTATGATTTTACCTTTTGCGAATTTGTTATCGGTTTACATATTACATTAACTATCACATTGGTTCACATGCACTGAGGTGCATGAGGTTTTGCATAATTAGAAACATTTTCCATAGTTGCTACTATTTGAAAGTAATATAAAATTCTTGTGGTTACTATAGCAGATTAATCTTTAGCAAAAAATCTATGTCTTCTTATCAAGGGGTCAGATACAAGATGTCAGTTTGCCTGGACATTTTCATATCGCACTATAATTCACAGAATTCGTAGAACACGAAAATCATGTCAGAACAGTTCCCTGTGCCCACGCGCCACTGAATCACGTACTGCAATTTCCAAATCTAGATTTAGAAAACAACGGAATATGTAGGTTTCTTAAAAGCGAATGCATTTCTGAGAAAATATCTCAGTCAAGTGTCCTCTACGTGACAACATATTCAGCGTCGCGGCGGTGCGACATCAATGGACGCGAGCGCGTGCTCGCTCTGTTTTTCCAGTTTTTCCACACACAAACTTACGCTCCCGCCTTTTATGTCATTATACTTTTACAAGCCCCGCATGCCACACTAACAAAACCTTAAACAACTACCTAATAAGAATGATAATAATATTCATCCGGACACACGAATCACAAATAAGATCGCTTCGTAAAACTCTTAAAGCCCCTTCGCTTATCTTAACGACTTAAACCTCCGAACTCTGCGCAAAACCTTCCCGAGAGCGCGCCTCTCATTAATTATTGCGAAAACAAATCAGAAAATATGACATAAATTATGAACCGAATGGCGCTTCGATTTAATCGGGAAAAAATATGAATGACTGTCATAACATAGTCCCAATACGGAGTTCTCAAGGATTTTTTTTGATGATCATAATTAATTTTAATATATTAATTACAAAATATGAACATGCACGCAGAACGAGATCATGCCGTATAGAGGGTCCCACAAAAAGGGGGAATGCCGCGGTTGGCAGTAAAAATGTAGCTCGGACAAATACGAACGTGGCAGAAGAAAAACTGGAATCGCTCAAGCGTCGTATTAACATGGATAATTAATTTATTAATTAGCATCAATTAATCGTAATACGGCGGTAGCGGCGGGCCCTCGCCACGGACGGATAGTCTTTCCGGCGATGGTCAGTTTTTAGACGACCATTAGCATCATGTCTACGTAATATTAAACGTGAATTCTAGTAGTTGCCGACGGGCTTGTTATGAAATGTTAATGTGAATGATGATTCCAAAAGGAAAAACTGCCTACGACCGATACGACTAAAGAAGTATGCGGGGCCACGTTTGATTTTCTTACTGCGACGTTCTAAGAACAATAATAGGTCGGAATGCATGTTTAAGACAAAGTTGTGAAAGCGGAGCGAATGCCTTCTGAATGCTAATACCAATATTTGCAACGGATGTTACCTCGCATCGAGTCAAGCAGACATTGACAAATAAACAGCTGTCAATAGTCTGTCCGGGCGGCGGCGAAATTCGAAAATGGTCCGGGTTCATTAATAACCGGAATGGATTGTGAGTCGCGAGAGAGATGATGGTGATACGCTACCTGTGTTCGTGATTAGCCGCCTATAAGTTCAACCTAGATGGAGCACTCATTTTATTTGTAACACACAGTACACTGTAGTACACTTCAATATAAATAGCACTTCAAAGATGTGGGCAACTAATGAATTACATCACAGATGTAACTAAACTACTCTCATCCATAACAAAAAATAAATGTAAGTTTTTCTCCGTCTTAAGAGCGTAAGTTAGAAGTCCATAAATCAACATCGGCTCTCGGTTAATGTTATGTTAAATTTATGTTCGGTGTAACGCAGAATGACAGATTTTAGATGTTATGTAGGCACAATATATGGTTTTAAACACCAGCTCGGTTTAATAACGGAACGGACTCCGAAGCGTCCACCAAGGTCGTACTTTTATTATATTTTTATAGTCGATTAGCATAAAGTTTTGCGCGTCGACGCATTTCGTTTTATTGTGGTATTTTATGTTTAGCGTTATAAATATTGGCAGTTTCTTCCTCGTGGATATCTGCCCGGCGATTAGGGCTTCGACGCGGCATTTTGTGGACTCATTTATGGATCGTATACTTGGTTTACCGTCACCGTTCTAGATAACGGTGTATTGATGGCTTTTAGATTAGCCCTTTAGCAAAGCGACGCGAGGCGTTTAATGTGTTATAAAATTAGCACACGCAACGCCGCAGTATTGACATTGTTTGATTTGGTCGTATCTAAACTGTTTATAGCGCTATGTAAACGGTAAGATGTCAATCTTATGCTTATTAGAATGGAATTTAATAAACTAAATAGCGTATAGTGGTGTGACTGACCGGTTGCGTCGCTACTGTAGCGTATCAGATTCGGTAGCAGCGGCTTGTATCTCGGCCATTACTTTATCATATCTTATCGATTCTCGGGGTATGTTCGACCCAAAACGTCCCAGATATATCTGTCGATGCCTGGCCATCATAGACGGTTATGGTGCTCTTATAGATTGGACCAAAAAAATAAGGTCGGCCACCTATCTAAATTATCGGTTGAATTTAACCAGAGGTCAGAATTCTTATTTTTTTTACAAAAAACATAATATCCTTTAGAAAATTCTTACCATATTTAGTTACCTACAGTTTAGTAACTAACATTTATTATTAATGGAACCTCCTTTAGGTTCCATAAATAATAACATTTATAATGATAGTGTGAAGACCTTAATTGATTTTTAATGTGAAATTATTATTAATGCCAATGTTTGTGAGTGTGTTTGTAACGGCTGAACGGGTATTTAGTAAAATTTTAAAAATAGTTATTGTAGGTCATGGAATAAATCTTAGGATACTTTTCATCCCGGGAAAGCAAGTGTAACCGCGGGATAGAAGCTAGTAATTTACCATTATGACTTCTATTAGTGATCTCTAATTATGTATGAAACTAAAGTCATACTATGAGAATCTATAACCTACCGTTCTTTGGGCAGGTGTATCTTTAAGAGGCACTTAAAAAAATAATTGACACTGGTGCACAATAAAAGTGTGGTCAATGTTAGGTCTATGCTAAGTAAAAAAAAATTTTTCAGAGCCGTTTAAGTATATTAATTTATATATAATTATCTCCACTTAAAATGAAACATTAGTTTGGCAAGTGACAAGCCAGCAGGTGTCCTCGAGGGCGCTACTGAGCCTGAGGGTCCATCAGACCGCAGGGGGCGGTCTCACGGTCCCCAACTATACTGGGAGGAATGTCGAAGGATGCCTTAAAAAAATAATGTTCTATCTTTTCCCATTTCAAAACGGAAGTATTGGATAGATTATTATCTATTTTACGACAAACCGATATTATTATATTTGGGTGTAGTTATCGCATCGGTAAAAATTAAGTTTAAAGTAATGATTTCATGGCAGTAATGACATTGAATGTTGTGACGATGATTTCAGGGGGTGTCTCTATCTATGTCTTCTAGAGTGGAAGAATACTTTGTAATACACATTTGCCAGGAGAATTTGGTAGCTTGGATTAATGCTAAGTATTAACTATTAATTTTTCAGCTTAATATTTTGATTAGCATAATGATGATGAACAACATAGACCCTCAATATATTCGATACCAAAATAAATAAAGCCCTTATTCCAAGAAGAGGTGACCCGAGGCCTAAAGTAACGAGGCCAGGACAGGCGTCATCACTCACATCTTTTCACTTATAATGATGTTAAAAACGTTACCTAACAGTCGTTCGTGTCCACCCATTGTACTGCTCAATAACAAAAAAAGGAGGCTCTTTAAAAAATGACTCTCAATTTATTTGGAGTATAAAAAAGTCACATTTTCCCATGACACCAGTATGGGCGTTCTTTCTGCTCGCATCGGAGCGCCATCCTTCTTCAATATTTCTTTGTCGTTTTTTATTTGTACGGCTTTGACATTTGGGAGTCGGGTCACTTATTAAATTAGTCTTTGTATTCAAATGAACAATTAATTATAAGTCCAAGTGGCTCCCGGTTTGGGTTCTGCGATAAGATTTATGCCTATAGTTATGTTTGACATGTCCAAAATCTACATACCTACTTTCGAACCTATTGTCTGTTTGATGCCATTTGGGGTGGGTATATTCAAGAAAATAATTTTATTATTTTTAAATTACTGATTACGTTACCGTAATATTAAAAGTAAAAATTAAATTTCAGGAAGTTTTGAGGTTTTGTTAGGTTGTAAATCAAAAGAGATTAACTGAAATCAGAACTTCGATCGAATTTCTAAATTCTTTGTTCATCTCAGTAGAAAACTGTTTGTCTCAAACATCAGCGCGTATAGCCAAAAAAACATTAATCATCTTAAATACAAGAATGGAACCCAATAGTTTCGTAACACTGGTAGGTATTTTATCAGTAACATCAACCATCAGAAAACAATCGTACGTGTCCACATCCATTCAATATCCGATATCCAACAGTTCTCAGTAACTTTACTGGACAAAGTAACTGATGTCGAACATTAATCCTAATGTACCGATCTACTGGCTAAACGTCATTTAATCTAAACAAAAATATTTCAATGCGCCCAATAAAACTATGGTGCGGTGAAAAAAGCCTGGTCGAATGGACCACGGTGCTCGTAAGGTATTCAATGAGTACGACTTCTGAGAAGCTATGCAGACCACTGTCATATCACGACCGGTAGGGTTGCCCGTTGATATGTCAAGAATCTTTATCGACATTATTTTATGGTCATGTCGATAAATGGATATCGTAGTTGGATATTATAGTTTTATTACTGACCTGTGTGCGGTAGATTTGCGCAATAATTAAACCGGTTTGTACCGGTAAATATGTTAATAGTTTTTAATTTCATTTTTAATTGGAGAAGTGTTAAATAAACCTGCATATTTCTTTAAGTAATATCTATATGACAAAACAATATATTTTAACGCCTTGACCGTTTTCCGGAACTTACTATTTTAGAAACCTTACTATCAACGAATATTTTTTGCTCTGGTCAAAAACATCGATAAATCGTGGACACATTACTATATGAGTACAGGCGCAGGCGCACGACAGATGATCAGTCATGCGCCAGATGCTGCCCGATAAGCCAGCGGTAGCCGCTCATTAATCTACCCACTCCCCACTACCTACCGCTACTACTTTACCAATTAACTAGACACGATGATACATAGGTACGGATTCTTAGAATCATGGATACAGTTATCCGAAAAATACATAGGTTAAGTTATATATAAAAAAAGAAGTAGGCATGGAAATAGAATCAACAACGGCGACCATAAGCTGACAGATAAATAAGAGATAGTTGTACAGGTCAGCAAACTCTAGAATTGGAACCTTTTCATTTAAATTATTTAAAATGATAACCATACTCTTAAGGTTTTATAATATAAAGATAGTGCGGAAAACATTTAAGATTAAAAATTTTGCAAAACCACTTATGTATATTCCAGTTTTATAATAGAGGAAGAAGGTTTATGAGATCAAAAGCTTTTGAGGGCGTAATTTTAACGGTTTCCTGCATTTCACATCAAATGGACCATATTCATCAACGAAACTTAAAAGGATGTAATTTTTATTTTAAGCGGAATTAACATAGATCATATTTTTCAAAAACAGTATCTCAATTCTGTGGACAACTAAATGGAAAGTGAGGTGAAGAGCTTCTTGACACAATTGTAGGTAATCCGATAATTCCTCACGATACCGTAATAGGTAAAAGAAATGTGTCACATCAACCGTAACAACTTGAGTAGATTCTAGCAAGTGGTCAATAGCATAAATTTCACGGCAGCGATGATTCTGCGGATATCCACAATAAAGCCGCCGCCATGAGGCTTAGTTTCCTTTTTCCACATAGTTATCTATCATACAATCCTCTATCTATAGTTCAAACCATCTCTAGACTCAGAATAATGTAAAACAAAGTCGCAATTTCTCTTTCTCTATTTGTTTTCTCATCTTTTAAATGCGGTATAATTTGGAGAATTTCTTCCGGAAAGCTTATTTGTATGATAAATTTGTAAACAGGTGAAGTCGGGGCGGGTAGCTAGTGTTAAATAAATCGTCTCCCGTATTGGTCGCCTATAGACCATGCGTGACTAAACGAGTTTATTCAAGATGTAGTTCCCATGGTTACCTACTATTCTAGCTGTTATTTATACTGTGACAATACACTCGCCGAAATTAATGTGGACCATACAAAAGTCATCAACCGTAATATTTGCAACTTACGGATATCGCCTTAGCTTAAAGTGGCCTACTTTATAACTATGTTGGTGCATTACACGCAAAACACTGCGATTTTAATGCCGTTCGGTAGCAATCATAACCCGGGCGTCGCTCCGGTCGTTACCGACGAGAATTTATCAATCAAGTGGCGAGTTTACGAGTTCTGTCGGCTTAATGTCCTCAGCAGTAAAACGCTGCGTTTGTTTAATGTTATTCATTCGTTTAATTGTGGGGGTAAGGCTCACCGCAGGCGGCCGCTGCCGAATTCGAGCCTACAACTGTTTTATTACCTTTGTTGACTACCGAATGTATAAATTTATTAATATTTACATGCCTAATTAAAGACATAGTGGTGCGAAAGTTGCATTTCAAGATACTGACGGGCAACGATGCATTGACCTTGTTCTCACAGGAGTGGTCTCACGGTCGAGTTTGAAGCATTAACATGTTGATATTTGCTAGTGAATATTTAATTCTGTTTTGAATTTCGTATATTTTATTCATTTGAAGATCTTATTTCCTACAATTTACTTTCCCTGGAACTTCACAAAACCTATTTTTTTAAGTATATTTGGAGTTATTTGTTATCTAGACTCCAACCGCCATCTAGTGGTAAAAGCTGGGACCATGCAAATGCGGAAGCGATTTTGCGGCTATCCATCGCACTACCGGCTGTGGTATGCGTTGCTTGACCTAAAAATAATCCATTGCTGTTTCAACTTGTTAAAGGTTACCTTGAACTATAACAATGCAATACATTGTATATTGGCCTCAAATAACTTTTTAAGACGATAATAGCTCAATGATAAAAATGTATTATATTATTAAATTAACCCACGCATTTTGTATTTAATTTTATTCGGAATCATTACTTCCAAGAACACATATGTTGGTAGGACTTCCAAATAACTTTGGATGTAGCAACGGATCGTATAACCAGTTGCTGCTTGGTATTTTTTTGCAAATTCTTCAAATAATCATTTCTCACAGGCTAAATTCCAGTGTAGACCGTGGTGCTAGATTTCATTGCGTTAGTTCATCATGGGTAAGTATGTTCTTAATAAACAATTTAGGCATCTTGTTGCGACTCAAAACAAACGAGCGACGAAAAAGATACTGTCTACGTAATATTATGTTTTTATCTATTTTTTAGCTTCACCCCAAGTTGCATTAGGGTATTTGCTTAGATAAGCTTATCAATCAAATTGTAACAAATAGTAATATTAATTTTAAAATCTGGCTGATGACAAAAACAGTATAACGACCGCTATAAAAGTTTAACGAGCTCATAACACAACTAAATACATAATCTCGCAACATTAATTATACTGTGGCATCACGAGTGACCACATCAACTTAATTTAATTTAGACAATTTACTGTTTTCGGGAGAGCGTCGTGTCGTGCCGTATCACTGCGTGTTCTTGGAAATCGTAAACGCTGTGGACTGCGCGGGCGCATCGTTTGTACATATCATCCCGCTTTCTACGTATATCTGTTACAGGCATTTAGGAATTTCCGCCATTCGAATAAATATCTCTTATTTTATTTGATTTTTTTGAAGCTCACTTCAATATAGAGTATCGCAATGACGTGAGACTTTATTGAGAACTTTTAATGCAACTCTAATCATTAATTTCTGACAGATTAGATGCATCAGTTTTTGTATGGTATTTAATATACAAATATAAATAAATAAATTAATTTTACACACGGCCATCTGGTCCCAAACTAAGCAGAGCTTGTACTATGGAAACCAGATAACTGATATACTACTTTTTCTAAACACATACTTATATTGATATTTACACCCAGACACAGTACAACCAGACATGTTCATGCACACAAATGTTTGACCTGGGTGGGAATCCAACCCGCGACCTTAGGTTTGGCATTCAGAGCGTTAACCACCAAGCCAACTGGCCTGTCAAATTATAGATGGCCTATGAAATTATACATATATTACAAGTACCTTCTAGTACCTACAAGTACTTGTTAGATATGTCTCTGCCTATTCCTATAGAAAAAGAATATACACTAATTACCATGTATGATATTGGTTGTATGATGGTCTATCTAGGTACAGTAGGTTTCGTGGTATTGGAAATAGGTAGTGTCATGGAACAATGAACCAAAAGACGGATTAAATAAATGATCGCAACATTCATACATTCGGTAACGGACAAAAGCACAATGTTTTATTCATGAGCCAAAGTAATGTACATTGTAAATGTGTTTTCGCAATGTCTTACAACTATTATAAATCCTGCTATTTAAAATTATATGGTCATATTTACTTCCAATACTAAATATTACATAAATGATGAATAAATAAAAAGTCTATGAATCTGTATACTTATGAAATCACAAACATAGTAATTTAATTTCATAATGTTAGGTTCAAAATCTAACAGTATGGAAAGAAATTTATGAATTAGATATTAATTTCATCAAAATATATAAGAATTGACCAAAAGGTGAACTGCGAAGCATCTGAAATTCTACATCAATGCAAAATGGTATCATGATCACATCACTACATACGAGTACATAGTATAAAACAAAGTCGCTTTCTCTGTCCCTATATCCTTTAGTATGCTTAAATATTTAAAACTACGCAACGGATTTTGATGCGGTTTTTTTAATAGATAGAGTGATTGAAGAGGAAGGTTTTAATGTGTAAGACATGTGACATCCCACGGGAACGCGGGTAAAACCGCGGGGGACAGCTAGTTTCCAATAAACTTCTAACAGTAAAAACTAAGCCATTTATTCAAATACCATTAGAAGGCAACTTACCATTACATCGTACAATACCATAAAAATAAACGAAACGCACCAAGTCAATGGGTTCTCAGCTCTTGCAGCTTACTAGAGCCTATTTCCATGTCATTAAACGTGTGAGCAGACCGTGTCGAGACAGCATATTAATATCGTATGCCGGTCAAAAGTTAATCGGGTTTAAGTCGTTCGTATCGCCCACGAAGATTCATCACAATCGTCATTATTCACACACAAATTATGTAATTTCAATAAATGGAGCTTATTGAATAGTGATGAGCGTCGGTAGGCCGCGCCGGACTCCCTGCCGCGACCTCCGACCAACCGCACAATTACTTACGCTATCATATTCCACCACAATTTTAAGGCGCATTCCATTGCTCGTTTAAACATATTATTAAATATTTATAATACGAAATGAGCAATGTAAACTGCCAATGTTCGATAGGTAGTGTTAATATGTTTTAGTGGTAGTTACTCTCCCAATAAGCGTTTAGATCCTCATTGTCTAAAATAAATGTATTTTGTTTGAATAAATCAAGTTGGTGTCGAATGTTATGGGTGTTAATGAATCGGATATCAATCTTTATGTTTAAGATACCTATTTAAACTGTAAGAATTAGTAGAGCCACTAGAATTAAGTTTGAGTCAAACTTATAAAACAGGTAGGGATTATTTCGTACTGTTAAAAAGTAACCGCTTGACTATGTAGGTCCTGTACTTATATTATTATGTTGCAAATGTTGGTAAGTAGGTGGATTTCATAATCTTGGCTTTGGCATACATTATTGTTACCTAATATAAGTAACTACGTAACAAGGCGTAAGAACGTGTGTAATTTATCACAAGCTTTAAAGAACGGAGTACAATAATAGAGCGCTAAGTGCTAAGAGACTCCCCACACGTCCATAATTGATTTATAGGTAAATATTAAATCTGTTCTCACCAGGCCTCGCGATGACTAATGACCGTACCTATTGCTGTTTGAGTTTTTGTTTTTCACTCATTTATTCATCTATTACTTGCACTTGTCAGTCTGATTGACGCGCTGCTTGGTGCACGATGGAAACCCAATCGATCAGGCAAATTAAACTCCTTAAAATGGAATTTAGTACTTACTGATATGTTGGTATCCATATCAATCAAGCGTGTATGGTGAATGTAAAATGTCAACAAAACGTCCGGGCGCAACAGCATCACACTTATCAAAACAATACAAAACGCGGGATGTTATCGATAATGATCGCGGGCACGACAACCCTCTAAGTCCATTTTTTGTCGGTTGACATCGCGCTAATAATACTCATGAGAAAAATGCGCGCCGGACCCCCGTCATCCTCCTTTTGTTTTTAATTTCTACCTCAGTGGCACCGATTTAATTGGGCTCAACTCGAGCGAGCGCACCTTCGTATTTCACCTCTGCTCGCTTCATTTGAATATTTAAAGCATTTCGGGTCCCTGCCGCATTATTTTTCTTTATTTACACAATATTTATATATTTATTTCAGGCCCGGCGTCATTTATTCGGTGACGTGACTTACCGATGTCGCGTCCTTCCCAGTATCGACATAGTTAACGCGGTGAATTCTCTCGCGTTCCATTTAAAAGTTTGGAGTTCTTTCTTTGGTTTGTCTTTTTGTCCGGTCGCGTCGCTGCCGCGTGTGGCGAGCTCTGCTCTTCGTTGTTTTCTCGCCAGCTCTTATCTTCGACAAGATTGCTCGTTTTTAAATGAAGTTATATCGTCCCGATTGAACACCGGGCCATGGAGGCGAGGCGAATTTTTAATTAGTTTCCGAAGATAGAGAATTTTAAGGAGGAATGCGGGAGCCGTGTTGCGAGTGTGCGCAGATATCTTAATTGAGACGTGGACGCAACGTTTCGAACACCGAGAGCCGATTTGTTAAATACTGGGAGATTAATTATGAATTAAAGACTTAAATCGACATCCGCGCTGCAGCGTACGCTGACTGACTTTGCCGGTATTCGCTAATGAAGAGAATTAATGGACGCCATTTTTCGTAGTGCCATATTGAAGGATCGCGTGATGTGGCTGCGCGGGCTTGTCACGTCACCGCTATGCGATTATTTCATTAGTGATGATTCTCTTAACAACCTACATCCACTCTACTCGTTTTTAAATGATCGGTTGACAAAGTAATCAATATATATTCATGAGAAAGTAAGGATGAACAAATTAAATTGAAAGTACTACTGTGCTGGAACGAGGGCAATAACATTGAAGCCGATGTTATCTGGCTCTCTGGCGATGAATTCGCGGCAAATCTTCGCAGCATCCTCTAGAAATGTGTCAGGATTAGTCTGGCCATGATTTATTGGGAAAGACTTGCGTCCATCCAGCTCGAACAAATGGCCATCTTTGTGAATGAAGGTAACGAAATGGTTGTTCACGGTATCGATATTTTCCGCTGCTTCTTCGCTACCGGTGCGGACTATATCCCTATAAGCTTCTAAAATGGGAGTGGAGTTTTCGAGAAGTACTCCTTTAGCTGAAGCGTCGAGGCCTTGGGCGTCTTTCAAGTACTTCTTTAGAAGACCTTCATTTATTTCGATATGATGAGTGTTGTTAGCTACGCTATGAACTAGCGCGATAGTTCCACATACGTTGCTGAGTACTTGCTTCAAATGGAAAACGTCTTTGGGCGCCTCCAAGCCTTGAGTCAGTAGTTCACTTTCTTGCTCACGCCGATGTGTTTCATAGGCATCTGATAGTGGGAACAGAAGGATGACAGCGAGAACTGGGCGTGGCACCCAAGCCAAAGCCTCATCTTCCAATCCTATGACGTCTACCATACGCCATTTATCAGAAACGCCCAACTTCAACAAATATTTGGTCATCGTTTCTGGGTTGGATTCCATAGGTAATGCAACGGCCATTGTAGGAAGATTTTATCGCTTTAATTTTACTAATTGCAAATTATAATTGACATTAACTGCCAGGATCGCATAAGATAAAAGTAATGTAGGCTGTCACAGTGCAATGTCAACGATTTTCTTCGTCACAAAAGAATTTACGGTACCTAGCCGAAAAAGATCTTATTTAAAGGTTTATTTGGAAGTTAAAGACAAACAATTATATCAAGCAATGTGGTCAATCAAATTGGTATCGATAGCTAAGACCCTTCTCCACTGAGTGAATCTTCCTTTAGCCCTTCTCCCTTGCCCTTGGTCACGACCCAAAAATCATAAGAAATTGTCCATTTGTTTCGGTATTTGGGTAAGTACGTATGCATATGAACTAGCAGCGAATGTATTATAAGACTTTTGAATATCCATCCATATCCCTGATCTCACAAAACAAGCACTTTTTAAGCTTCATAATGAAGATAACGATAGCGACCTGAATTAAAACATTGAGTTGTAGCAAGTCGAACATTTCACACCCGATGTATTCACATAACGTTATCCGATTTTATCTGAACTCGCACACTTTTATTGGCATATCGAAGTGTAATTGTTATCTATTAATTGCAATAAAAACGCAGGTGTCTTCATTTGCAAGGTCTATTTATTCACTTAGCGTCGCGGCCGCCCTTGGCATGGCCCATTTATTTAATTTTCAATACAATTTCACATGTTAATACGTCGCAATTAATGTACTTCGCTAAGTAAGCACACCCTCCGTTAGTGGCCGTAATAGCGTTTTTTATATCTCTATTTCAATGACTAGAATTAAATTTCATTTTAGAATTGTAATGCATGTCTTACTTTTTTGTCTTTATCGATCCCTATTATGCTATGAATAAAAATGGAATGAAATCCACTGAGTAAGAATAAGAACATTATCAGAGCCTTATTCTTTACCTTTTTTTTACAGACGGGATTACGAATCGCCTCATTCTCACCTGATGGTAAGTGAATATGAGGCCGTAGATGGAGCTCGCTTTCCCGTTAGTAGCCTATTCACTCTCTTCTTAAAGAGCCCCAAGTTGTAGGTTTCTACTTGTGATGATATGAATAATTATTGACTCTATATTTAGATATTTATTTAGTATCTAAGATCCAATATTTTGGTCGCAATTTTCACGGATTATAAAATTGATATTTCTAAACAACGATACTTAGACACAGACACAGGAATAAAAACACGTGATCACACAACCTACATTAAACTATTAGGTACTAGCTGTTCCTGCAGTTTCACTCGCGTTCCCGAAGGATGTCACATTTTCCCGTCACAAAAAGTATCCTATGTTACTTCTTTTACCTCCAAGAATATGTGTACAAAGTTTCATAATGACCAGTTAAGTAGTTTTTGCGTGAAAACGTAACAAACCAACTTACATTCACATTTATAATATTACTAGCTGTCCCCCGCGGTTTCACCCGCGTTTCCGCGTGATGTAACATTGTCCCGTCACAAAAAGTATGCTATGTTACTTCTAATACCTCCAAGAATATGTATACATAGTTTGATGATGATCGGTGAAGTAGTTTTTGTGTGAAAGCGTAACAAACAAACTTATATTCACATTTATAATATTAGTAGGGAAGTAAGGATAGTAGGGATTCGCATTACATTGACCATCTAAGCTTTCGATTAACGTACATACAATAGGCATGTTGTAATAGGGTCCGGGTCACATTATTCAGTGCCTTAAGCGCTTCCCTCTCATTATTGTGTCAAATTTTGTCAAATATATTCTCGGCATCCATTAAGGGCACCAGTGGGCGGTGCTATTGAAAAGTTATCAGTAATGATATACACGGCACTGTGATAGCGAGATAAGTCTGTAGGTAATCTTGTATTTTGCTGAATAGTACTGATTTAAGCAATTTTGCAGTTATAGTAATTTTACATTTATAAGATTTCTGTACCTAAGCCTAAGCAAAAAAAATACTATAAAAATTTTTGGAATTAAGTTAGAAATTAAAAACGTTTACTAACCTTATCAACTAATAACTTCCCTGTATAATCATTATGACATTATCCCTTTTTGTAATTATGAAAACAATTACGACTAAGACTGAACACAGATGATATTGTAAATATCTCAAGATCAATCCTAACCAATATTCTCATGCTCAGCTCCTTGCCAATAGAGGCGTGTCTGAGTGTCCGCGGTGACTACCTTCAATTACTGCGCTAAGAGCGCTTATTATTTAGAAATTCGATCGGTAAATACAATAATCGATTCGCATGACGCGCCGCGGACGCTTCGCCGACGGCACCAGACGTTGGGCCATCACTTTCAATTTTATCCTTATTTAATTACCATAAAAAAGGAAGGAAGTACCACTATTATAATTAACCACCTACTATGCTATAAATATCATGGGTGGCGATGAAATATACCTATCTATAAAGGTTGGGTATTCTTTTCAAAGATGGGCAACATTAATAATAATTGAAAAGAAGGATGTAATGCAATTTTTAAAGTAATAAACACCCTTCTAGGAAATTAAGCTGTTAACTGTGAAGTTTGTGTAATAGAGTAAGAGCCATCAGAAGCTAACACCTTCGTCCCAAAAAATTGTGTGATATACTTGGAATGAATTAAAATGATATGCAAACCCATGCTTCCATCTAAATATTTATTTTCGCTCATTTACATACACATATAGATTAGAAACGGCTACACACTAGTCAGCGTTGTTCCTCTTAAAATTATAACCACTACACTTTGTACTGAGTAATTTCATTTGGCGTCCATCTATCCATCTCTCTAAATCTATCATTCGTATAATTTAGTTTTCTAAAGCGATCAGTACAAGTCGAACAACATTATTTTGTCGTATATCGATACTTTGTAACTTTTTTGTTATTTCTGATAAAATCCTGGAATCAGTAAATGTGAGATAAACTATTATTTGTCTTTCATTGCTAATTCGGATTTAAAATGCTCACTCATTATTAATTAATATTCAATTATAATAGTTAATACAATATTTAATTAGGTTACAGAATATCGATTTATGACAAATTTAAATATTTAATTGTGATAATCCATTACAAAAATAGCCGATATTATTTTTGGTACGATTAAATAATTATATAAACATAAATTCATTGACTTCGCTACTGAGAAAAATATGTAGCATTTTCATTATAAAGGAATACACGCATAAAAAATAATTCGATATAATCTCGAATAATATCAGTCAAAAACAATCAAACTTATTGGGTAACTCAATACTTCTTAAGTAAATCATCAGTTGCCTACAAATCGATGAGTTTAAGCATTATAATCATCCGTTACTAATTTATAATAATCGATTTAAGTCATCGATTTACAAGCAATAATTAAAAGGAATAATAAGTATGGTGATAAAGAGAATATTCATAATAATGACTAAAACATAAAGGTCTATAATAAAATAAAAAAAATATAGTCTTATGACAAAAATACGTTTTTTTTAATGACATTTTTATATTTACGAAATATTTTCTCAAGGACCGCGATTACGGTAGATATTGACTTTTGGAAAAATCCTTAAACCTAATTTAAATGTTTTTTCGGAAGACTGTTTATAATTGTGCCACCAATATAAATTGTTCACTGTATTAAGGTAGGTAAGTGGCTTAGTTCTGCTTGCGGCCAAACTCTACCTGTTCCAAACTGTTGATAGATTTACTTCTTGACAGAAATTTTAAAGAAGGTAATGTCAAAAATCTACATTAAACCAGATTTTTCAGGATCTTCCTTTAATTTTGGCCGTAAGCATTTCCAATTTTGCAACAATATTTAACCCGCAGCTTGCGGTATTGTCAGTGAATATATTTTTTTAAGAAACTGATACAAATGTTCTAACTCCTATTAAATTTTGAAGAACGAATTGATAATAACTTACATGAATTGGTATGAATACCATCATAAGTATTCGAAAATAACCAGTAACTTAAAACCTGGAACTTGGGTATGTAATATTTTGTTACACCAGGCCACCGATCTGTCAAATAACGTTACCCATACATCAAATATCAATTGGTATAGATGCCTAAGCTTGCAACAGCTTATAACTATGTCAACACAAAACTACAATAGTATAAAAATACACGAGTTGAAAATTACAATACAATAACATACGAGTAAACATACAATATTTAAAATTACAATAAATTGTTCGTTGGAAAAGTGATTCTTAACAACTAAAACTTAAGTGCTATAGTAAAAATACTATGGTACGCATAGTATGAAAAATATCGCTAGATTAATCGGAAAGACTTGTATGAAAGTTTGCACAGTTAAAAAATACTATTCTTATTAATTATACGTACTTTGTTAATATTGCATTTCGTATAAAAAAGATGTAAAAACTTTCAAAAAAGTTCTAATAGGCGAAAAAAAGAATCGCAAGGAGTTTATAAAAGTTTTGCACAAATAAGAATACAAAGTGTCTCATACAAATGTGCATTTTGAAATCAGTCCGAGATCAAAATATTAAAAGCGATTTCATTCTGCTAGTTTAAAAAATATTTAAGTTCATAAACAATACTAAATTTATTCAATTCAATTCAACTTACAACTACGAAATTATTGGATCATAAGAATGTCATAAAAATAACATCAATCACATTGGATGGTTACATTATTTTAATATCATCTTAGTACTAATAATAGTAAAAAAAAATACAGACTAAAATAAATTGCACCATTAGTAGAGGTTTTGTAATAATCACAACATCATTTTGTTTGTATATCGCAGTGATATTACAATGTGCTAGCTAAAGCAGATATATTTTAGGTTTAGATTATATTGTAGCGTAAGTTAAGCTGCGTTAAAACAGCTAAATATGCTACCTAATTAAAAAAAAATACTCCTGCGGTAAAGCGCGCCTAATATCACGCCTGTCATGATATTGCAATGTAATCGAAAATTGACAAATAGATGCAAAGATGATAATTAATTATATCAAACCATACCAAACATACATTCCTAATTTTGTGTATCTTAAACATCGAGACGCATATCAAACGTGACATGGGAATATAAGCTGCGGCCGCGTAAGCGTTTTAAAAACTGTTACCTAATTTACGGTTGAAAGTATTATTTACGTCGAAATATAAAGCATGAACTACACTTAGGCTAGAGTTTGTAATATCGCTGCGATATCTACAAGAAAATTGTTTAATACTGTCCATTAATAAATGTGAACGTTTTCAAAATTAGAGTGTATAAAAAAAGCATAAGGGTACGTTAGTGATTATACGACTTAGTTTATAAGATTAAAATAAATATTGCATTGTTTATTGAGCGATTAAAAAAATTTGATTATGTGATTATCAAGACCTACTAAAATAATTCCACACAGTAATAATTAATTCGCCAACAATGTCAGTGCTACATTAAGTTACACGACATTTAGACTTTTAAATTCGAGATAATTTTCTCACTCTTAAATACGTGATAAACAGTAATAAAGTAAACGCGTTTATAAGCAACCTGTAATATTAATGTAAATTTTTTCCATGATTAGGTAAATTTAATACTTCGCATAGGAATCATATAAATATTATTATCACAAATTATAATAAAACGATAAATTTCTTGAAATAGATACGTACCATCCATTGGAATATTATTATCACCTAATGCCCTTAAAAATAATTTTGATTGTAGAATAAACAGTTTAAACATGGTCAAACATAGCTTTATAAATATTGAAAAACAGAAACATATTTGTTAAAAAAAAACAGATATTTTGTAATAAGCCTGTATATTTGGCCAGTTATAATAGAGTGTCTAATCCAGTCTATTTCTTGTCTAGGTTATGTTTACTAAATAGTTGTCAAATAAATGTTACAATCTGTAAGTGTACATTATCACTTGTTATGGCCCCGATACGAAAACAAAAACTAAATGCGTTATTCTATAAATGAAAAAATATTACTAATCTTCACAAATTATAATCTTAATTTACTAATACATATCCATCATAATGATATGCGTATACGAAAACATTTCATTGTAATTTAGACTCCCATAAGTCAATAGTAATATTATATAGAAGCAAATTCTAAGTTGGGAATTATTGCTATTAACATTTTTGAAGGCGTATTAATATACATTTAGTATAAGCGTACTTTCAGATGATGAGCGCTCAACGTGCGTATTTCATTTCAGTGTGTATGTTTAATGTACACTTAGTAAAACGCACGTTGATTGCTCATAATCTGACCATACCTTAAGGAAAGAAAAAAAAAACATTCTAGAGCAACACGCAACGCCCTTACAAGTATTTTCATCTCGATCATGCCGATGCACTTCATAAATGATATATTTTTATTTATTTATAATAATGGTTCTTTATATTCAACTTTTTGCTGTAAGCCTTCAACCTTGAATTATAGTTCAGTTTGATAATTAGTTCCAACTTCTATTGTATCACAAAAATCATGGCACGATCTTGCATTTTGTCATTGCATTGATGTCGCATTATATCTTTGAACATAGTTTTACTTTGATAGAAATGTGTCATATCTATTGACAAAAATATCGTCTGAAAACACGAGAATCGGTCTACATAAGAGTTTCAATATTTTTTCCTACTGAGAAAACGATTTTGCGTTTAGAGCCGCAATTACACCGCGATATAAACAATAAACATCTATTGAATGGCTTCAAATCATTTACCTTTCCTCCACATTACCAAGTTATGTTAACAATGAGACTCTCCGTTTTCGTGGTGTCCGGAATCAAAGCTGCTCAAATGTCCGAGGCCTTTAGGTGGAATCGGGGGAGGCGTCTCACCCTCGTCTACTCGTAACGGTTCCGACATCATGGAGATTATCTCCTCATAGCGTCGTGAATCTATTGTGAGGTCGAGATCTGGAAATGAGAATGAACGGGAGTTAGTTATAAGGGTAATAATAGCTTCAATGAATTCTTAAGCATATTGCAAATCATACCTATTTCTGTGCACACATACGGTAGTGTTAATAATACTATGTACAATAAAAACATTCTGTAACTCATTGAGTGATTACAGACATGATCCGGCTGATATTAATTTATTTTTATTCATCTTTGAGTGATAGCTATATTGCAGAATGTGTATACGATTAAAGTAAATATCAAATTGTGAACAGAATCTTGATTTTTCAAAACCTGTCTGACGCCAATCCTCTTTAGGAATGGCTCACTGACATGTTTTAGTGCAAAGTGCACGTGGCTATCTCAGCACTCTTTAGTCGTGTCTTACAACATTCTAAGTTAGGTAGTATATTAGTTCACCAAAATATAGGTCGGGACAACTAGAGCGTACCTTTATTATGATGTCGGTGTTCATCGGCGTTAGTGTAAGCGTGTGCGTCGACACTGACGCCCGAGTCGCGCGCGTCGTCGGCGCGGTCGGCGCGCCCGCCGCCCCCCGGCCCGCCGCCCCCCGGCCCGCCGCCGCCCGGCCCGCCGCCCGCGCCACCCGGCCCGCCGCGACGCGGCACCGCTGGCGGAGCCTCGCTCCATGATCGTTTGTCACCTGAAACAAACCATTTATTTTTCATGTCTTGTGTATTATTGTCTTCTAGTATCTCCCCCATGGATTTCAACATCGTCCTAGGCCGCCTCCAGCGACTCTGGCCAGATCGTCTGTTCACCTGGTGATAGGTCGTCCCACTGTGCGCTTTCCTGACCGTGATCACCACTCGAGAACCTTTTTTGGACATGGTTAATCAATTCTTCGAGCGATCTGATCTGCCCATTGTCACCTCAGCTCACTGATGCTACGAGCTATATCCGAAGCCTTCGTTTCCCAACGAAGGTCCTCATTTTGGTCCGCGTCTCGTAGCGAAATTTCGAGTGAAGCCCGTTCAGTAACTCGCTGAGTGACTTAGAGTTTATTTACAGCAATAAAAGACTATCACGTCTTGTTACGAGCTCATATTTTCAGCCGGTAGATGGAGTCTTAGCATATAAATTGCGATTTCGGTATTGCGGGGGCATACATGTAGCTTTTCACGTGATCAAGTAAGCAACGACTTTTATAGGTAGTCAAATACACTCCAACTCAAATCTATACTAATATTATAAAGAGGAAAGATTTGTTTGTTTGTAATGAATAGGCTCCGAAACTACTGGACCGATTTCAAAAATTCTTTCACCTTTGGAAAGCTACATTATCCCCGAGTAACATATTATCCCCGAGGCTATATTATATTTAAAAGAAAATTAGGGATCCTTACTAAAACTCCAATAATGTAACCCAAGGTGTGAAAAAATTACAAAACATTCTTGCGCTGCGAAAACTATTGATGATAGAATGAACAAAATAATGTAACATCCCTCGGCAACGCGGGTGAAACCGCGGGGGACAGCTAGTATTAAATAAAATAACAAGTACCTGAAACTCGTGGCGGTAGAGGCGGTGCATCACCAGCTTCACTCCATGACAATCTGCTATGTCTGCGCGTTTCGACTACTTCTCCGTCGATGGAATCACTAAAATAAAGTAAATTGAAGTTAACAATAATAGTTGATATTGCATTGTGTACTATTTTAATAGTGCCATTATAATTTGTAAGTAAATAACATTGGATCGATATGAAGAGACACAATCAATCTGAAATTCCATAGTTAGTCATAAATGTGGTACCTTTAATTGTACTCTTTTTTGGAGTATAATCAACATTTTATAATTTCAAACTAAATAGTAACTAGGATATTTGTTTGTACCTAGTGTATATCTCATAATTTATTTTCAGTTAGGTTTTCAAGTCTATAAATAATAATGACCCTTTTAATCATATTTGTAAATGGTTGTAGGTTTGTAACTCAATCACTCATTAGCTGAACGGCAATTCTGACCAGTCATATCATTCATTGGGAATATACGTAAGGCCTCAAAGCGATGCTAATACAAAATATGATTTCTCACCGATATTTGTCAAGTGGCAGCTTAGTAGGACTTCTTGGGTCTCCGGACTTGGGTCTCGTCGGTAACGGTGGGGCGGACTTCACCATGGAATTGTCATCGTTAACATCTCTGTTGTCTGTCACTGGTAGACTATTTGACATTATGCTCTGCTGATCTAATGGATCTTCTATGGAGAGCTGCAATACATTGTTACGTCAGATAGATGTCGATGATTGTAAAAAAGGTGCATGGCGATAGAATTTCATCGCGATAAAAGTCACTTCGACATCTTATGTCAATTCCATACTGTATGGGCCATACAGAAGTGCTACGTCTCATCACATATACATATGTGACAATTTCATTATATTTAAAAACCCAAATAAAAAAATCTTCATTATTATTTACTGGTTTCGATTTGGCAACGCCAATTTTGGCGAAAAACACTAAATGGTTTTGTGATCTTTGCCTGGTTTGTTTTACTACCAATCAGATATTTTTTTAATTTGTTGTATACAATATTTACGTCAAAACTGCAGAACTAGTAATAAAAACTCACAGGCTTATCGTATAGGTGTCCATCTTCATAATAGTTGTCTTGCTGCTGAATACTCTGTGATCTTTTATCCAACGCTGGGACCGGTGGTAATGGAGTGCTGATGAAAATTTGTATACAAATATTTTTACAGATTTTAGTATCTGATGTCCTTAGACAAAGTATCCTATTTGTTTAAACTCATACTATCTGTGTGCAAAGTCCCATCCGCTTACACGTAATTGAAACCGAGCAGGCAGACTTTTTATCCTTTATAATATTAGTCGGATTATATTGAAATGTAAATTAAAGTGCCAAAAGAAATGAATATAAAAAAGTACTCACTTGACAATGCTTTCAGACATCTGCCGCCTCGCTCGCGCCAAACCCGGGCCCAAATTCTGCCTTAGTTGGTTAAATCTTTCCACTAGTCTCCTGAAAAGTTATATTAGACATATTTATTTCATATACCCAGTTCCATTCCATATACAACAGTATGTACTTATTTAATAAGGATAAGAGATATAATTAAGTACCAATTACCATCTCTTAAAACACGAATGGTTAATTTCGTGGATATGCTTAAATCATCAAAGTTCATTATTAATAAGTTACAAATTCGACTCATTTTCACTTTTCATTATTCTACATTCGAATCCATTAATGTCACACAATCGACATGATTGTTAGTCTTAGTACCGACATCTATGAACACACTCGCGAGAATCCTATATCACAATACCGATATTCTTTTAGGATTTGACAATATATAGAAGTTTCCAACATCAAGGGGCACCGCCCCGAACAATTACCTCCACTCCCCCTAGAGAGTGTGAGAAAACCTCGCAGTGTAACAGTTGGACCGCAGTCCCCAGGCACGATCACCTAACCTGGAGAAAGATCTTCCTTTTTAAATTGAGGAGTCGTCACACCTCGCTCTCCCTTAGTCTTCTTCACATAAAATACACAAATCTATCAACCATCTATTCGTCTCATGATCATCACTCAAAAGTTAGCATAAAATAACATACCTATGTAATGGCTTGACATCCTCCGGTGCTAACCGGCCATGTAGCGACAATCCCGCGTCCACAACAGCCAGTTGGTAAGACACCAGCCTTCTTAATTTAGCCGCGGCCGCAGCTTCTCTAGGTGTAGCGTTTCTCGCGAATTCAGCCGTAAGGAAAGCTTGTTCGTACTTTGTGATTCCACCTGATTTATGAAATGCGCGTAGTTACTATTTAAAACGATAAAATTGTAACTACAGTGAACCCGCGGTAATCCGACAAACGTTTTGCAGGGCAGTGTCGGACTATCGAATTTGTCGGACTATAGAGTACTGCTTAAGAGTCCCGAAATTTATTTATTTAAAATTACAGATAAAAATGATTAGATACTATGTAAAGATTTGCCTAAATAATGTTTGTGTACCCAAATTCAAATGAAAATACTAAATTAAACAGTGGTTATTTACCAGGAACATTTATTGCTTGTGTCAAAGACACTTGAACACTCAAAGAACGACACTCAAATATCGAATAGATTACAAACACTTTGCATTTATACTGTGCCAGTATATACCCAAATGCATACAAATTCAACAGTGATAGGCATGTCGGATTACAGGGGGTGCCGGATTAGACAGGGGCCGTATTAGCGGGGGTCCACTGTATAATAATATCGAAGAGTCTGGGTGGGGAAAGACAAAAGCCTTGTTGATATTACGGTGTTTTAGTAGTCTACGGAATCTGTCAGAATCAGAATCATTTATTTGTGAAACATAGGTGTCTAAAGAACAATTCACACACAACTGCCAAGTATAGCCACAGACTATTGTAAGATGTTCTGGCTTCCGCCTCTCGGTTTTACCTTCTCGAAGGTAGTAGTAGAAACGTATCCCATTTCTCTATTCATTACGAAGAATACGTGCATGCCCAATTCAATCTCAATGCGTGATGACGTTGGGGGTAAAGAGGCAACAAACTAACAAACAAAATTTTAAATTTCGAATCGATAATTATCATCAAGATAATTAGTGTTTAAAGCCCGAGTGCAGTCTGTAGACAATAACAACCATAAAAATAGGTTTATCGACAATCCACTCATTCCTGGATTAGTACAATTTCTTACCTTGTACATTAGCGTCGATGGTGCCTTGCAGACGCATTGAGAACGGGTTGATGTTGCGGGTTGGATCGGCGGTGTACTGAGATATGAGGCTGCGCAGCTCGCGTTCTGTCGCCTCCATCGTTTCGCAGGCGAACTGGTGAGAACAAGACTATTAATATTTGTGTCTTTATATTAGAAACTAGTTGACCCCTGCGGTTTGATCCGCATTTCCGAAGTATGTTGCATTTTCCAAAATAAATTTATTAATTTATAAATTAAATTTTAGATAAAGCATTTCGTAATCCATATTTCCATATTCTAGGAAATGCTTTATCTATGAGCAAAGTTTCATCCAAATTGGATCGGCAGTTCTTGCGTGAAAAAATAACATCCTTACATCTGTACAGATTATATCCATCTTCACAAACTATATTTATGCATATTTTTGTTTATTATTTGTCACACTGATTAATATGACAGACTTATAGAGGGATCATGATGTGAATATACCTTTCGTTACGTTAATAGTAATAATCGATGAGTGGTAAGTTACTTACTTCGACCGGTGGTATTTCTTCAACAGATCTTGATGTTACTTCAGACCATCTCAATATACCGGGTAGTGTATTTTCCGTCACCAGTGTCGTCCTTTCGATCCATAGACTCTGAAAGTTATAATTTACATTGTCAACCAGCTGCCTGCTAAGTTCTCTAGTAAATTTTATCTCAATTAATGTAATGAAACTCGAATTACTACAATGAATCTATACAATCATGGAACTATAGTGGTACTGTCCACAGTACTCTTGTTTGCTTGTTAAATAAAATAGTTTATTAACGTCGTGTATTTTATTCTATTACCCTATTATCTATATTTATATATTTTTTTTTATAAGATATACCATTCTCGTTCAATTTAGACCCGGGAAGTGGTCGTTAAGCGTGCCGTAATGGTAAGTTACTGTACAGTGGCAGTGGAGGGGCGGTGGCTGTGACGGCGTGGGTACCTTGAACTCGTTGTCCTTGTCGATGGGCGGCTTGTGCAGCGGGCGGTCGCACAGGAAGGTGTCGACGTCGTTGCACGCGTAGAAGCGCCGCACCGGCTCGGGGGCCGCCGAGGGCCATACGCGCCGCCCCGACACCGGCTTTACGTTGCAGATCTGGATGTCTGGAAGGGGGGGGGAAGGCCTTCAGTACTAGAAACAAATCCTTCTTAGTATATTTACAAAATTATAATGTCTACCGTAAGGACCCGTTTATTGACATCCAGACACAGATTCATATAAAAATAAAATTACAATTGGTCATTTAATTTTCTTTTTGTCCTGGATGGAAACCAAAGCCGCCCGTCAGTGTTCGCAATCTTAAGATGTTTTGTTTATGACCGAAAAACAATCAGTTTGTAGCACATTAAGTGTGCTGATACATCCGGAAAGTCTAGCAGAAAACTTATCTTCAAATCCTGCCAAACATTCATAACGATATCGATGTAGATTTCCTACATCGATCGTTATCCTACATAAAAATTACTAGGCTTAGGTAAAACAATATGTGGGTGCTTACATTGTCCGTCGTTAGCGATGATGGAGTCATCGGGCTGCGTGTTGCGCATCAGTATGTGCGCCGCCACGTACTCGGCCTGCAAGCGCTGCGTGAACGCGCCGATGCGCTCGTAGTCGTGGCCTCGATACACGAATTGTTTATTCTGCATTAAACAAATCAATATCAATAACTCAATATAATACTCGAGTGTCGAGTTCAAGCATCGTATGTTAACCAAATTCCACTATTTCATGGTGAGTTTCTTAGCTATATTTTTACCAAACTCTATCTTCAGATGAGTAGAATACATATAATATATTTTCTAAACTGTTATCTCTTACCCTGACAAATAATGGGCACCCCTTCCCATAGAATCCAACTCTAAAGTACTCGGGTTCTGGCCGCAGCTGCTCCAGCACAGAGTCGAGGAAGGTGGCGTGCGTCCGCAGGCAGTGCGCGAGCCGCGCGTAGTCGCAGAGCTTCACCTCGTACAGTGTTGCCAGTTCGCGAAGCAACGAGAGACCTTTCTCCCAGCACTGAAAATTTCCCACATCTTAACATTCATTGATCAAATTCAACATACATTTTATTGAGATTGAAAAAGCATTTTACCTCTCTATTCAATGTAAATACGGTATGTCTAAATAAGTAGTCTAGTTTTAGGTATAAGCAAAAGTTAAGTCGTAGTTCTCAACTTGATGCATATTGCATAGTCATGATAGGTCTAAAAAATAAAAATAAAGAAATATTCTGGGAAATTCTTGACCCACGGCCATCTGATCCCAAACTAAGCAAAGTACTATTAAAACCAGATAACTGATATACTACATTTACAACTTTTTTCCTACTTACATACTTATATAGATATTTACACTAAGTCACAGAACAAACAGACATGTTCAATTAAATAATATTGCAAAGTTTAATCGCCTTAAGTCAGTATTACCGAACATATATAATATATATTTTACTTAGTTAGATTTACCTGTCCACGATCAAAATACTGAAGCACTTGATTGTATAGGGCTTCTTTACGTTTCCATTCCGGTGTCTCAGGATGTTCCGAGTCTACGCCGACTTGATCACTATCCCAACTTAACGTTTCTGCATATAACTGTAAATAAATATGTATCAAGTCTTAAATAATGAAGATTATTCGTTGAAACTCAAAAAATATTTGAATTGAAATCTTCTTTAGCAACATTGTGATTTGTAAAAAGAGACTAACGTATAGATCTACAGGATTTAGTCTGCGAGAGAATGAGATTGGTAGTTTTCTGAAGGTTTCTCTTCTAAGTGAACAGAACACATTTAATTTTTATTTTTAAATATTGTAATTAATTTAAGAAAAAATTGTAAGTAAATCTCACCAAAAGAGTACATCCGGCTTCAACAAAGTTATCAGATGCAATGTGCAGGTCGTGCAGTTTGTATACATAGCGTAGATACATTTCCTTGCGATCGATTTCGTTTTTGTAGAAATTCTATAAAAAACATATTAATGTCAATATCAGAAACCTTTATACAAAGGTGGCAACAACCAAACATTAATAATTAAAACTGGAGTTGCTCGTTATAAAATTTAAAAAAAGAACACCATATTATTACTGCTGCCGGATTGTGTAACTGTGGGATTCAATGTGGAACCCCATTTCATAATGGATTGATGGTTCGCCGCACGAGCAGTGTGGAACAACAAACGTAGCACCGTCAACGTAATACAAAACTGACTGCAATCACGATTCCGAGAATCCGCATTACACAATCACCCTTCTGGTCTTTAGTATTTTGATCGAGTAAATATGGATTTTCTATTCTAAACACATATAAAAAAAAACAAATTAAAACAAAATTTTACTATATTCAACTCACAAGTAAATTAACAGTAGCTGCCATCCTTTTATCCCTGTGTTCGGCGCCTTGCATGACGGCGCGGTAGTCCAACAATCTCTCTAATAACCTCGTCACACAACCGACAAACGCAGCGCCCGCTTCTCGCCAACCTTCCGTTGATACTCTTTCCATTAGCCTGTATTAAAACGTTCAATTAAATTCGCACCTGTGCTGATAGAAGTACCATATACAGACTAAGGAACTACATATGAATTACTTGGTGGCAAGGTTCATTTTCGCCTACAAAGATTAGCAACACCAGGAGATGACTAATGTATTACCGACCTATACAAACAGTATTAGGCTACTAGTTTGCAAGTGTAACTGCTAGAACACACTGGTAGGTGCTTAGTGACAGATCTGGGTGGAAGCTAGGCAGGCGGGTACTACTCTACCACCGCGCAAGATTTTATAATACAATTCAAAAAGTCAATGTTAAAACATTTTGAAAGTAAAGTAGTTTGTATGCTAAAGCAATAAGGTTATTTTTTTAACGACAATCATTAAAGTAATAAATAAACCATGAACAGAATATACGTTATTAGAATTATTCGAAATTTTTTAAGTAACTCCTAAATTAAATAGTACAATATAATATTAAGATAAGTAAAAATAGTATGGTACTTACACCGAACTTAAGTATTCCCTGAGTAAATGTGGCGTAAACAGATGAAAATGAAGATTATCAAAACAATACAAAAACAATTTTGTAACTTGGAATATTTGTAAATAAATAGATACAAAAAAAGTATCGTCTATTTTACAAAAGAAAGTGCTGGCACATCAAATGTGAGTTAGCGACAAAGTCAATTATACGATACTGTAATGTGTATAAAATAGGTTAGTAGTGAAGTGATAACGAAACTAGTTTGACTATCATTCAAGAATATAGTAGTGCAGTTGAGTTTGATAAATCGAAGGCAAAATGTGCTAGCGCCTTAACGCAAAAGGCACCAAAGTATCAACTAAGGCAGTCGCAATATAGTGCACAAAGTACTAAACAGCAGCGTGAAATCACAAATTTCTTTTCGGAGTTCATCATTAATTTTACTGCTTCGGCAAGTGACCGGAGCCGCGAGCAAGCACATACTTGGTAGTATTGCTTGAGCAGGAATTCTTAGCTTTTTATTTAATCTTCAATAAACCGGTAATATATCTACCTAGTTCTTGGATGTCCTAATATTACGACCCGCCAATTTGAATTTCGAAGCGGTTTAAATCTCACAAGATAAGAACATAATCTCATATCTACTCACTTCGAAGTATAAATAAACCTCCAATTTTAATCGACTTCTAAAAAAGGAGGTAAAAAAATTGACTGCATGTCAAGTAATTAAGGTAAAATAAAGGTTAAAATAGCTACTTACACAGTATCGAAAAGTCGTCGATAATGATCATCGGCCTTATTATCGGCAACGAGTGAATCCAGCTTATCAACCAGAGCTGCTTCGGTTCGTGCTGCAGATCCGGTTGCCGCTCGTTCAGCTGCCATTAGCCCCACTAGAGCACCTAAAGCTGCTCGACGTAGCGCACCAACCAGAGTAATCTCTAAGAGAGCGCCTACTGCACCGCCGATTAGATGGAGTTGAGCGTTGCCTGGAATATAATGTTGGCTCCAACACTTGACAAAATATACCATACAGGTTAAATGCAGGTTTTATCAGGCAACCGCCACGTACACTATCTTGTGGTTAGGTCAAACATATTTTCTTAGAAATACAGTACAAAAATTATCAGGTAGCATGATGTGGCTTTGATTTTTTATTATGAACCATCCTTAGTAAATATCTTGTCGCACTCTAGTGCATGCCTATTCAGTCGCACAATTAATTCCTCGTAGTTTCAAAACTATTCCGCAAGTGACAACTCATAGCAAGACTGTCCGACCACAAGCATGACAAACTTGCATTTGTCAATAATAAAATGAGGATTCCTACAGTATTTCCTGTAAATAATTTAACAAAATTCTGTGAAACATGTTTTGAACGAACAATTATTAAATTTATAATACCAAACAAGTTCGAAACTGTAATTTGACTATTTAATATTTCCGAAATTGGGCTTCTGAACTGATTATTTTTTCATTAATTGTTGGCATTTCAGCTTTGTAAAGACCGTAGCTTACACCTTCAATGCAATAGGTGTAGCGAGCACGTTTACATTTTTAATTTCTTATTTTTTTGTACCCTGGCAACATTGGTTAATTACCTGTAGATGGTAAAGCTTAATTCGACAATTGTTGAAATTTTTGAAATACAGGGTGCGCCAGAGAAACTTACATATTTGAAAGGTCAATAAAAAAAAAGTACTTCAGTTATTGTTTTAAATTTTTTTTTATTTGAGAATACAATATCCCATTTTTTTTTATGCAGTCTTAAAAATGACATCGGATAAATGGCGACCCCCATTGCGCATACACTGATGGAGTCGATTTTTGAAATTCGTATCCACTCTTCGCAGCATATCAATCGGTATGTTGGCAATGGAATCGCGAATGTTGTTCTTGAGGTGTGCTATGGTCCGTGGTCGATCGACATAAACCAGAGATTTCAAATAACCCCATAAAAATAAATCGCATGGAGTCAAATCTGGAGAGCGTGCCGGCCATTGGAGATCGCCTCTGAGAGAGATGAGGCGGTCGGGGAAATGTTGTCGCAACAAATTCATTGAGTCTCGTGCTGTGTGTGCTGTGGCTCCATCTTGCTGTAACCACACGTTCCTAACGTTCATTTCTTCGAGTCTTGGAAGAAAAAATTCCTCGATCATGTTCCTGTAACGAGCTCCATTCACGGTAACTGCGCGAGAAAAGAAGCTCTCAACTGCGAAGGCCCGCTGCTCTCTAGACCAGAGCATGATGGCAACTGACTGGAGGGAGAAACAAACTTGGGAACTTCCCCCTCCAGATGCGCCCCCACTTGCCCCTCTACCCGCCCAACTCACCGCGCGGGAATTTTTTCAAATAAGTAAGTTTCTCTGGCGCACCCTGTACTTAGCCTAGCTTTACATAGAGCAACAGCAACCTATAGTCTACACAAAATGAGACAACAGTAGGGGAAGTGGTGGTGGTGGCGGTAGTTACCGAGCATGGTCCAGGTGGAGAGCACCTGCAGGCCGGCGGCGGCGCGCATGCGGGCGCGGTCGGGCCCGCGGCTGGCCCAGCGCTCCGGCTGCAGCGCCGCCGACGTCACCAGCGCCACGCCCAGCTCCATGTAGCCCGACCACAGCTGACGATTATACCACCATATCATTAACATTTCCACCATATTATTTACATTTACTAACTGTCCTCCACGAATTCACCCGCGTTCCTGGATAAAAGTAGCCTATATGTTATTCCAATGCTTTATCAATGTGCCAAGGTCCATCCAAATACGCTTGGTAGTTTTAGCTAGAAAGAGTAACAATCATCCATACATCTTTACATCTATATTCCATCTTCACAAACTAACCCTTTTATATATTAATATAAATAAACAAATACTATTTGATTTTTAGTTCTGTCAGACCAAAACTATTACACGTTATTTTAATTCCTGTCACTACTATGACCAAGGGGAGGTTGAGAAAATTTAACTAAATTTAAGAAAATTTCTCTTTTTAACTAATTCAAATAGCAAGAGTTGTACCTATGTATATTAAAATAAATATAGACATAATTATTGTTAATTGATTGAAATAAGTTATATGTATTACCAACCATGGTAATAACAATTTTTCACAGTTACACTTGGATAGAAACTTATATAGCTCTATCTTAGTACCAATAGGTTGTTCGATATTACCTGCGTATCAAATTGCGGTGGTTCTTCTCCCAAAAACCTTTCCAGCAACGGTACCGCTAGATCTTGAAGCGCAGATAGAAGTACTTTGCAGCTTTGCACTCGTAGTACCATCCAGTCTGATGGGAATACCTTTAAAAGTGAAGTGCAGGAATTATTTCATGCTCTCTAGTACATTTAACAAAGCTCAAGTGCCATCTAATGATAAAATTCTGAAACTGACAAAGGATTCATTAAACCTTTGATATTGAAGTTAACATTAGTGTCTAGATTTTAGCCCCGGTCATGTCTAGTGATCAAAATCGGTCATCATTTATTCTCATACTACAAATATCACACAGAACTTCTAGTAGCTTGCCACTAGATGGCGCTGCACTATATCAACTATCTATACCTTTTAACTGTGCCATGAGTACGTAGTAAGCGTATCGTCATGGTATTGAGTGCGCCAAAAACCAATGCAATGGGAAATTTTCTAGACAAAGTTTTTTAAGTCATCTTATGCCTCTGATCGCCATGAAAATAACTATCCATAGGTATTTGAGCTCGCAACAGGACAACGCCTTTCGGGTTTTACTAGTATGCGTCAAAAACCGTTCTCATATTGATAGACGATAATCAATGTATCAATTGTAGACCAAATACACAAGAAAAGGTGACAAATATAGTAACTTATGAGACGATAAAGGAAAAACTTACGTCCTGTTCAATGAGATGTCTAAACACTAGGAAAGCTCTCATTAGGAAGTCCTTCAGAGGCTTGCGATCGTGCGGATGCGGCGCTAGGTGACTCCACAATCTCTGGTAATGTATTGGTTTCAATAGTTCCATCGCACCGAGTAGACCAGCTACCATTGAGCCCTGAAAACAAATAAGTTATATTAGATTAATTTAGGGAGGATTCAGACTTAAAATAAAAGAGACATAAGTAAATTTACAAATTACTACTTATGGAAAACGGTACCTCATTAGCCATCTTCATAAATTTGGAATAAATATGAATTTGATAACGGGCTACTCTGGATTTTAATTATTCCACTGCAAATCCATGTCCTCAATTGAAAGTAACTTACCAAAACCGGTGAATTCCCTCCAATCAGATGCAGTACAGTCTCCACAAGCACATCGAGAGTGTTCAGACATAATACATCCACATCAGGATCAAGTTCATCCTCGTTGATAGGTTGATCCGGGTCCTGCTTCTTCCACAATAGAGCGACTAACTCCCCGAGCATTTCAGCGCATTGTGGTAATTCATCCCCACGCGCGAGGTGGACGCGTAAATGATGGCATGCCGTAGTAAGGACAATGTTGCGTGCCTCTAGAAATGAGAAATGGTAAGTTTTATTACTGATTGCAGTTCAAATTATTAAATTTTGCTAAAAATGCGAATTGAAAATTAACCGATATAATATGTCGTAATTATGGGTCCTACGTAGTGATGTTATAATATAGTGCACCGCGCCCAGCGCGCTCGCCACCTGACACTATATGAGCACGACACGGGAGGCTACATACCGGGCTCCTCCCCCAGCGGCCCCTTGAGCGTGTCCTGCGCGGCGGCGAGGCGCGCGCGGGCCAGCGCGGGCGGCGCGCCGGCGGCGGGCGCGTCCAGCATGCTCGCCGACACGCGCGCCGCCTCCACCGCGCCCAGCGCGCTCGCCACCTCCGCCGCCACGCGAGCCCACGACGTCATAAGCGCCACCTGCACATACACTCAGATTACTCATTGATCGGGCTCCACCGAGTACAGAAGCACCACCGCTTGTACTTGGATTTTACCTGCGCCGGCGCCAGATGGTCCCTATGCGGGTGCTGCGCGAAGGTCTTGAGTGCGTGCAGCGCGGCCCGCACGTCCCTGCGGAAGCTGTCCTCGTACTGGCCGCCGGTGGCGCGCGCGAACAGGCGGCGCGAGCGCACGGCGAGGCGGAACACGGCGCCCAGCGAGCGCAGGCACTTGCGGATGGGGTCCTGCCCCTCGGCGCCGGCCGCCCACTCCGCGCAGTGCTGCACCGATGACAGGAGACCCCTGAAAATATTCAACGTTAAAAAATTAATACGTTAATAAATATTGCACAACCAGTCATCCCTATAAGCAAGATAAAATATGACCACTCGATATATAGAGTTCGTGGGCACTAGAATTGTGCCCACACAACAAGAGTTCCTTTAATATATTTTTAATCTAATACTTTGACAGGTGTATATTTTCTTAATGTGATTTTTTTTCTGTGTATATTGTTTTGCAATTCCAACTTCACATTTTCTTTAATACCCTACCCATATTGAATTCCTCATAAAAGCTTACCTCATAAAACATATCCCTGTTAACAATGTATGTAATAAAACTCTCACCAATAACTAACAATTGATGATAAGTGGAACAATAATACTAACTTGTAAACGAGTGCAGCCGAAAAATGCTCTTCTATATAGACGTCTAAAACGGGCCGGAAGTGTTGAAACCGACTCTCGTCGAGGTGGCTGCATATCGATATTAGCACCAGAAATACTGTGCCTGAATGTGGCGTGCTGAAAAATTCAAAAAAATCAAAACCATTTATGAAGGTCAAATTTAAAGTTACTGAAGCTACAACCGGTTCGGAAGTCAGCCTTCAACTGAGAAAAACCGGCAAGAAACTCAGCAAGGTTATATCCTTTTTTATTTTTCATTAAATCATTTTTTATATAAATTTTATCTATTCTGACTTTTTGGCTATTTTATAATATCAATTTTACATAATTTAATATTTAACAACTACAAAATACATAATATAGGTAACATTCAAAAACAAAACATAAAAAGAATTAACAAGACTACAAAATAGAAAATAACAATATTACTTACAACTTAAACAAGAAAATAAGAGGTGCACTGTGCAGAGAGTAGCGAATTCCATACATTTTTATCTTCTATATAATGAATTACCTTGTAATACGCTTTTCCTTTCAAAACTTTCCTAATATAATTTTTAAATTTATGATCAGACATTTTGGTTACTGACAGCGGTATCTTATTATAAAATCGAACACAATTACCAAGAAATGACTTGTTTACTTTAGTTGGTCTAAAGTATGGAACAACTAACTTCTCCCTTGGTCTTGTATTAATATTATGAATATCCAATTTTAACTCAAACATTCCTATGTGTGTACGTACAAAATATTATCTGTAGTACAAATCCCGTAATTGAAATAGTCAAACTACCTCTTAGTCTAGTCTCGATATGATCAGCGTCATAAATGGCATTCTTATAAACTAAATTAATTAAAAAAAAACGTAAATTTCTAGGTTGACATGCAAATGACAGTAAATCCACCATCTATCCAGAAACTATCAAATGCTGAATTAATTTTTCCAGACCTTTTTAAGGTACTAATATGTTAGCCACTGGCTGCTCTTACATGGACCCCGTTACCTTTCCAACCGAAACACATCTAAGTGCACTACTGCCTCACGGCGAAATTAGGTATGGTGGTACTACTTCTTAACCAAAATAAACTCTTAATATTTATTTATTTAGATGTATTATTTAGTAATTTTCCCCGACCTGTTGGAAGTCGCTTTACGCTTTATAAACTTCTAACGCTTGCCAAAATTATAGCTTTTCATACAAATTTATCAATTTGACTTATGTTAGGCAATCGTTGATAAAACTGGACTAAAGTCTCTTACCTATTCCCATCTTCAGTTGAAAACAAAGCAAATAACGCGTCTAATACGTCTCTTAGGAACTTGATGAGCTCTTCGCAACTAAGACCGTCGCCTAATCGTAATACCCTCAGTAGTGTTTCTTGTACTTTTTCTGGTCGAGCTCGCCATTGTAGGAGAGCTAGGAGATCCTCTGTGAAATAATTGTTTGAAATTAATAAATATTAGTTGCAATATAGGTAACTAACTGTCCCCCGCGGTTTTACCCGCGTTCCCGTGGGATGTCACGTGTATTATAAATAAACGCATTCCTCTTCAATCACTCTATCTTTTAAAAAAATCCGCATCAAAATCCGTTGTGTAGTTTTAAAGATTTAAGCATACATAGGGATATAGGGGCAGAGAAAGCGACTTTGTTTTATACTATGTAGTGATAGTGATATAACAGCCAACACTTTTGTCTGCATATTTAATTCAGGATCCATAATTATCCATCTGTAGATAGCATAGACTACACATTTTATTACATTACAATACATCTACATTATTGAGATTTTCCCAGGAATTTCACAATTCCAGGATATTTTTTTAGGTTTACTCATTGCTTAAAATACTGGGGATATAGAAGTCTACTAATATCTGTGTATGAAATAAAAAACTAAAATCTGTATATTACTGATTTAAAACCAATAGACTATTTATTGAACTCAAATGTTTTAGAAGTAAATATGAGTCAAAAAATACTTGATCAGGTACAAAGAATAGTGGTAACAATAAAGATATTTTCTTACCATTTTGAGTAAGCTTAGTTGAACAAAGCAGTGTGCTTATAGTACAGTTTTCTTTGGAACTTCTTTGGAAGGATGGCACAACGCCATTGACGGATGGAGTGCGAGCAGTGTCGTTTGCACACGACGGCAGAGACAAGTAGCTTGCTGTTGTTAACCTTAAACAAATATTTATAAAGATGAAAGTTGGTTGTCTATACTAATATTATAAAGTGAAAACATTTGTATGTAAGTATGTTTGTTACTCTTTCACGCAAAAACTACTAAACGGATATGGATGAAACTTGGCACATAGATAGAGCATATCCTGGAATAGCATATAGTCTACTTTTTATCCCGGGAAAATGTGATATCCTTCGGGAACGCGGGTAAAACCGCGGGGGACAGCTAGTGTATAATAATAGTAAGGACGTTTTCTACTTTCTTTGTTAATATGTTACTAGCTGTCCGCCGTGGTTCCATCCCAAGGGATTTTATTTTCCCGCGATAAAAAGTAGCCTCAGTTACTCCTTATAACTATCAGCTCTCTACCATTAACAATCCTGTAAAATTAGTCCAATCGTTATGGAATAATATAATAATTATTATTATTTATTTATTTCCACAAAGTTTACAATTGTTACTTATCATCTAGACTAGGCTAGATTAAAAGTAAATATATTAAAAAGCATCTGCTGCCGAACTAGGAACGAAATTCCTGTATTTCTATATAGGAATGGTTAGGGAACATCGATTTTTATGTATCTTTATAGATAGATTGCTCAGCTGACAGCTTTTTAGGATCGGTTTCTGGTCCATAACTCACAAAGCGTAATGATTTCTAGAACTTGGCAGTACCTAATAATACATAACTTACTTGGTGGGGTCGTCACATTTGTACACATATAACTCGTGAGCGCCATCCCGGAGGGTCGCCCCACTCGCTTCCATAAGTCGACCGAACGCGAACCCGAATAACTTCCTCTCGTTTTTGTCTCGAGCTTTGAAAAATATGGCGAAACATAACAATTAGATGAACATAGTTTCTGTTGCATCATCCAATGCCAAAACAACTTACTTATTGTAGGTAAACACAAAGCTCTTTTTACGGGCCGGTGTACATAGTGGTTTCGATATTCACCGCTAAAAACATTTATGTCTATATGTTCCGTATCTGAGTGAAAATTATCTTTTAAAGCATATATTATTTAATATGTACTACATGTAGGATATATGCAGTTATCTGGTTAGCAAAGCACAAGTTCCGCTTAGTTTGGGATCAGATGGCTGTAAAATAAATGTCCCTGGATACTTTAATTAATACAGGCCTGAATATAATACTATCATGATAATACAGCTTAAAAATGTGGCCCTTTAGTACCGACCTTGCGATATATTATGTCCAATATGTTTCTCAAAAAGCATTAACCTCTCACGTGTTAACGATAATACGTTTCTACGTACGTACTCTTTTCTTATGGACGGCCGTGCGGGAGAGAAAGCGCGCGAAAGGTTAACTACAGACCAATCGAAATTTTCTTAAACATTTTTTGAGAAATACCTATCGAATGAGAATTCTTTAGATTGATGTAGACTTTTGATATTTGTCACTGTCCTATTAATTATAAATGTAAGTACCTAAATTATAAGGAAAGAAACAATACCATTTTTCCCTTTCTTTATTATTATTTAGCATTGAGCATACCCACATAATCATCACTTACTAGAACAATGCCTGAACTCGATCCTGACATGGGCGTTTGTGAATGTGTCTAGCGGAACCGTGAGTCGAAGCTGTTCTCCCCACGCGGGACTATTGTTGTGGTACAACACTAGGGATTCGTAGAGAGTGCTGCCACTACCGCTAGCACCCCAGACGCATTCCTGCAGAGGAAAAAAAATGATCTATTTAATAATTGTCAAGGATTAAAGTGATAGGTGCTCTCATTAGTATCAACTATTAACAGCTCATTTAATATGACTATTTACATTCAAGTTATTTCATTGATGACCAACAAGACTATGAAAGCGCAATAACAAAGTATTGACGAATAACCGCATAGTGGTGAAAATCCCTATTCCTCGCGCCTTTAAGGAAAAACAAACAACATCGAATATAGGCACAATAACATTTAGTAAAACCCACGGAAAAACATTCATACTGACATCAATAATCTGCCCCGTATTGTCATGAACGGTCACCGTAGCCAATACGTTTTTAGCAGTGCTCTTGCCGCCTCTCTCGAACTCGGCTCTCTCCAACGTCAGATAGAGATCGTTGCGTACGTCACCGGGCATGATGACGTCAGGGAAGCCCCGCTTGGCCGTCACGGTAGCGCCGGACGCCACCGCTTCGGTTATGCTGCCTGCATTTGTTAGTAGGCGGAGCGCTACTACTATTCCTGTAATTAAATTTTGTGACGTCATCGTTTAGATGTCAACAATCTTCTACGTTATATATGTTATTTATGGCTACTCCGATAGGTTGTAAGTTGGATTCTCACCGAAGGCTGTTTATTGTTACTGTATCTGAGTGTCAATATTGATTAAAAATATATAAAGATGTTAATTATTGTCTGGCTTCCAATATTACAAGTTTTACTTAGTTTGAGTAAAGGAAGCGTCAAAAATCTAGACTCTTCAAGGCTAGCAGTTTCCTTGTTTATTAAAAATTCAAAACTCAAAACCAATTTAGGCCCCCGGAAGGCACTTATGAAGGTCGAATTTAAAGTTACTGAAGCTACTACTTGTGGTTTTAATAGTACCATTTTTTGTGGAAACAAATATTAAATAAGTAAATGTAGGGAATATCATATCCACAGTATTTCACTCAACCGTGGATAGTTTAGTTAAACAACTAATTGTACCATATTTTGTATTTATAATGTGTGTGCAGAAGAAAGGACCAAGTTCATTATTGCGGCAAATCAGCACTATCGATATTGTATAGATAATAATTAACATTGCTATACGCATAGCCAGGTTATAAGCACCTAAGCAAGGCTTGCTGTTAAACTACATGCCGCAGTTTCACTCCTTTTCCAAATTTAATGCATCCCGGTATTATAACATAGCCTATGTCTGTGTAACCATAATCTTGTAGAAAAAATGGACACATTTTATTAGTGTCTTAAAAAGTCGCGATCCCTTTAATATCTTAAAAACATTTCGCCCTGGACACTCGTATGATCATTTGCTTTATCTAGATTCAGATTTATAGCATAATATCGTATTACATATAAGAGAACCTAACTAGACTACATATCTAGTATTGTATGTAGTTTGTTCACACAATAATAATGTTGATTCAGTAATCAAATCACCAATCAGCTGACGTTTATATTCAATGCGTCATTTGTTACTAATTATCATAATTATACAGAGCAAACAACTTGCTACATATAACTGATAATTAATGATGATATTGCCATCAATACAATGTACTATAAAGCTTATATCGGTAAAATAAGGGCGTTTTTCTTATGATTCATATTAAATATATTGTACAGAATAGAATTTATCGTCTTTACTACAAGATAGAAGATGATTTAGATTTATTGTAAACTGGTTTGGCTTGCTTAAACTTTAATTAGGCGCGCCAATAAACTAACATTGTTAGTCGCGCGGGGTCTGCAGTTACCAAATGGATAGGGATGAAATTAGAAACTAGACCTAGAACTAGGGGACTAGAGAGTTAGAAAGCTAGCAAGAAATTCGGGTTGACAGCGTTAATAGGTATAAAAATAACTTAAGTTGAAGATCACTAGGGGTCACGGCCACCCCGCTCGCCTAATTAAAGGTTAAATATAACATAATTATATAGTTAATGCATCATGTATTTAATTTAAACAATTTAAAAAATATTATTTTAGCATTACCTACACTCTTAAATGTATGTTTAGTAAATTTATCTAATTTTGATTTATTAATTTAAACACTGAAAATATTAAAAGAATATAATTATATGATTGATTGGATTATAGAGATGATATTATGAGTTTCTAGTGTCTTCAATTATATTATGAGTTACCTATTTACAACCTATATGTTTGTTTAATTAAATTGTCTAATTTGATTAATTCATTTAGAAGCTGAAAATATTAAAAGAATATTATAGTTATATAATTGATAACATTATAGAGATATTATAGGTTTCTTTCTTCAATTTATTATTAAAAATATATATATTTGATTATGATTAAAAAACTTACAATACATAATATACATACCATAATTTGGTTGTCCGGGTAAAATATTGCACTTATTTGTTTGCTTTCGTATTAACATATCATTAAGTTGATGGAAGTCTTTTTCTTCACATTGATACACCTGAGAAACAAAATGATATGGGATCATAACTTGGAAACAGCAAATTCACCCTTGCAAGTAAGACTATGATAGTCTAGTTAGTGCTAACATCTTTCAAATTTACCTTGTAACGAGATTCTTAGAAAGACTGTGCAATAGAGTCGCTTTTTGTGTATTTTATTGCTTTTGACTATTGTTTTCAGATGTCTATTGATAATAGTTAGTCAGAAGAGATAGTTGTCTTTTTTAAATTCTAACAAGAGTTCCATAAGCTGAGCAACTTTTATAAATAGATATATTTAGGATATGCAACAAAAGCAACCATTCAAAAATTTTATATTTCATCATTTATATCCTGCTTACCTTAAAAGTATACTCCTTCTCAGCGGGGTGCTGCCCTGGTTGCCTTAGAAACTCGGCCAGGTTCAAGACTCCAGCGCCTAAAGGTCTCCTAGCTACAGGCCCTCGCCTCTCCCCCGTGCCGCTGCCACTGCTGCCCGCTCCCGCCCATCGACCCACGCGGATCACCCACGCGACTAGCCACAGTTCACGTGTGAGGTCTGTTGTCGATAGATCCTGATAGGATGTCATATGGTAGGTCAAGTGTCGGCAGGTTTAGATAGGATCATCGAATATAAATGTTGCTGAGAGACAGAGGAGGACTGAATCGGTTGGAGTGGTATTAGGTATTAAGTGATAAGACATGATGATATCAATATTGTGGCAATATTAGTAAGCTTTTACCCCCTGAATTGTACAAGTCAATTATTCATGATAACGACGGCAGTCTTTTTTTGAAAATAGGCTTTGCAACGATACTTTCAAGTGAACGTCAATAATCGTTCTACATTATTGTAAAAATGTAATTTGGGGAGATAAATATATGGTATTATTATAATTATTAATATAATTAGAACAATTTGAAACCTTATACTTACAGCAAACAAAGTGCTATTCGCATGCAGTCTATCGACATAATTCGAAAATCCATCCCTTGCTATCCTGACCCTGAACCTCTCTGACAATGGTGCCGCTCTCCTTGCGTCATGGAGCCACAGTAGAAGTTCAGCTTCATCACCACCAGCCGTGTGACCGAAGTCCCGCATGCTGCACATGAGGTGGTGGGATTGGAATGTGGTGGTTGAGGAGATATTGTTCGAGTTGTTTGTAAGAGTGCCGGAGTTGAAGCTGCTTCCTGAACCGCCTGCTCGACGCAATGTACCTCGCCACTGCAGGAAAAATGGATCCTCATGTTATTACTGTAGTGTAAACCTTTAATAAGGTTGATATTTTCCTGGTAAGCTAAAGAATTATATGTTATCTAATTTATCTAAATATTTATTTTTTTATTATGACGTAGGTAACAAACGATGTCATAATGATTGGGTTTAAACAAGTTACAAGTAAACAATCGTTTAAATATATACAAATACTAGCTGTCCCCCGCAGGTTCATCCGCATTCCCGAAGGATGTTTATTTCCTGGTATAAAAATCCTATGTGCTATTCCAGACTATAATTTATCTCTTTGCCAAATTTCATTCAGATCCGTTCTGCAGTTCTAAGGTGATAGAGTAACAAACATCGGAAAAAACTTTGGCATTTATAATAGTAGTAGGGTTATACAATGCTAGCCAGTGCTAGCTGGAGTAGACAGATAGGGGCGACAGTGAACTTTGTGTCATAATTATGTAGGTAATTAAGTTGAAGTTGATAAGAAAACGAGGAATGCAACTATAAAAATAAAACAACAACGTGGTTTTATACGTCATGCCTCAATTATTTTCTGCATTGATAAATTAATGTCAATCAATCTGATGTCGATTGATGAGGGAAACAAATACCAAACCCAAAAAATTCTTTAAAATGTGGTTCCATCCAATTATTGACTATAAAATACTTACACAGCTAATATAATATGTTTTAACATTTGCCTTAAAAACACATGTTTGTGTTAATGTAACATACGAGTATGTTTGTACAACTTTTACTAAAAGCCCTGACCTAGTGTAAATGCAATATAAATTCTGTCGATGACAGATATCATTTTGTAAGGGATAGTCAAAGAGATATAACGTGTATTTGAGGGTAGGGGTTGAAGGTAGTTTAGCACCTCACCACATATCACCAGGGGGGGGTCCTAATGATATGAAATGAATATATATTTATTCAAATACAATTGCCTTTACTTAGTACTTATGAAAAGTCTGACTCTAATACCGGTTTGGAAGGTTGTTTTTTACTGAGAAGAGCCAGCAATAAACTCAGGAACTCCTCTTTTTAAAAACGAACTTAGATTTATTACATACAATTTATTTAGTCTCACTGACAATACCTGTGTGTTATCGTAAAAGTTAAGATAATATTAGGAATATCTAATAATAATAATTTAAAAATACAAACAAACTAATGAGTAATAATAAATATTAACATATCTATTGTGTTTCTCTAACAGACAACAGACTGCTGATTCGTAAAATATGCAATCAAACATATCACAGCAACACAGCTGCGAAGAAATCTTGAACGTAAAATATACAGTTGTCATATATCTATAAAAGTAATACTTGTGTATGACATGTCAGCGACTTATGAAACCCAACCTCTTAAACAAGTCAGCAAAACCATGTACAGATATATATGTATGCCGTAAAAGGCAACTTATACGAGCACGTTTGATAACCCATTTCCAACTCGAGATAAAATTTTATCCGATATAAAAGGTATAATTGTATCGATTGAATGGAAATGTGACTAGAACTTTCTTTGCAGCCTTTTTTTATACGATTCTCATGTAATAAAGAACGGATCAGTTGTGGTGATGGTTTGATGACTGAGTATTGGCCAGAGGTCGTGAGTTCAATTGGCACACATATCTATGTGTGTATTTATAATAAGTATGTATTATTTAATATATCAGTTATCTGGTAACCATAGTATAAGCTCTGCTTAGTTTGAGATCAGATAACCGGCTGTAAGAATGTCTTATTATCTATCTAATACCTTTAAACGAGCAATTCTTGTATATACATATATAATTAGGATCTCGGAAACGGCTCCAACGATTTTCATGACATTTAGTATGCAGGGAGTTTCGGGGGCGATAAATCGATCATGCTAAGATTCATTTTCAGAAAATGTCGTTTTATCTGTGTTTATAGGCAATGAAAACTGCTACAATGTCATTAGAAGGTAAGGTCTTCAAGTTACATCTTTTGTGAGAAATACTGTTATTGGGAGCCCTTAATTATCGCAACTAATTCATATCTAGGTATATATGACAGTGCTTTAAAAAATAGAATACGATAGAAGTCACGTTAGTAAAGAAATCCCGAGCAATGCTCGGCCATCCAAGTACTATTTATTAATAAAAGTCACATGTTAATCAAATTTCCCTAACAAAGAAGTAAATAGTTGATTCATATTGAATATTGACGATTTGTAAACACAGAGTGATTCACTACAAATAATGTGTCATTAAATTTCATTGAGTATGAAATACTTGTTGGAATTTACACCTGGCGGAAGATCAATGGGTTTGATATTGCAGAATTTACTATACATGCATGGTAAATATAATACAGGATAATGATAATGGTCGGTCAAGTATGTGCTTTCTTAATTACCTAACAACTTTAAGGTAAAAACAAACATTTTTGGTAGCATCCTGATACATTTGTATTTATATTATATTTGTATACAAGTTGTATAACATCCCTAAATTGACATTTGTATGTAATTAGTTAGTTTAATGCATAGTATGATCACTCAGTACAATCATACAAAACAGGACTATATACCTGAGTGAGAAGTACGTGTATATATGCTTGATTCTATGTTAATATAGGGCACATAAATTTTTTATATAAAGCTAACTTAACATGTAATTTTATTCAAATAGCTGGTGTATTAGAATGCACTGGTTTTTTAAAGTATTTTGTATGCCAAGTATACCGACAAACAGGCAGATAGCCCTTCATCATTCATCGTCATTTGCAACACTAGGAGTATTGCCAATGCGTTGTCGACCCTGAGACGTGAAATTTATTGTCTCATGTAATTGTAATTTCACCGGCCCCTTACCTTTCTAACCAAAACACAGCAATACAAGCGCACAACTGGTTCACGGCGGAAATAGGTACTCTGCACAAAGAGTACTACTATTTCTAAAGTAGACTTTTATTATTTAGCTCATCGATGTATAAAAGGCAAATTTTAATAATACTAGCCGTCCCCCGCGGTTTCAACCGCATTTCCGTTAGGGGTTAATAGCGGCCAATAGCGAGTTTGACCCTCATACGAAGGGTTCTGTGCCACCTCTCGACGAGTTAACAAAAGGCCGGAAAAAACATGTTTTTTGTATGGGGACATCCTTAAATTTTTACTTTATTTTATTAATATTATTTGTTGTTACAGTGGCCATAGTAGAACTACTGGGGGGCAATTCCACTAACATATTATGCACCGAACCATTACCATATCACAACCAAACGTCAAATTTGACGTTTAATCGTATTGTAATAAATACACCAACGATCGAACTGAAGTTGTGTTTCGGTAATGGTTCACATTCGTTCGAAATATTACGTCAAAATGTATGTTTGTTTCGGTTGTAGTGCGTAGGAATACCATATTTTTGAAATGTCAAACTTCAATTTGACATTAATCGTAACCATTGCCGAATCAAACGTGCTACTCGAACGTTGCATTTAGTGAAATTGTGCCCCTGTTCTGACCATAGTAATACAAATTTTAACTGTCTATGGATAGGTAATGTCTGGTTTGTCTACTGTATGTCTACCAGGCTATTTACCTACTACCACGCTATTACATCTCTTCGCTCGGCGTTCTTCTAACCTTTTTAGTTTTTTACTCGGCCCTTAGAGTAGTGCGCGTAGCGTGATGTTAAATAGCCTTTAACCTTCCATAAGAATTGGGCTATCAAATGTTATAAGATCACACTCATATCCGTCTGCCAGTTTCAGAGATTAACGAATTCAAGTAAATTCAACAGCTATATTATATTAGTATGCATTTATAATGTCAAAGTTTTTAAATATGAACGTAATTAAGATTAAGAGTAACCATAAGTAATGATAATCGTAAAGGCGAGCTCAAGTCACTCATTTTGCAATATATATATGGAAACCTGATTGGTCCCGCGCTTCGAGTTGCAATTACATATTTGAAAACCTGTACTTGTAGAGTTGAAGACGTACAAGTAAATTGCGTCCCGAGCTAGAATAATCGCTTCCGGGAAGAGCGGAATAAATTCCTAGAATTCATGGTTATGTCATGTAAATTGTGCTGCGTACTGGATTATTTGAGGTCGTACTAAAATTAGGCACAGTAAGTACATACGTTTTACACATAGAGCTTTATTTAGTACCAGCGACCCGCCCCGGCTTCGCACGGGTACAATGTAGCTACTGATGCATAAAAATCTTCCTCGTCAATCACTCTATCTATTAAAAAAAACCGCATCGAAATCCGTTGCGTAGTTTTAAAGATTTAACCATATATAGGGATATAGGGACAGAGAAAGCGACTTTGTTTTATACTATGTAGTGAAGAGATAATCAGCAATTAACATAAGTTGACGTATGAATGACAGAAATGACGCTCTACTTTCGGGTTGCTTTTTACCAAACCTAAAAAAGCCTAAGAAATGCTAGGTTGTATATAAATAAATCAAACCTCACGAGCAGGTTCCGCACTGATTTATGATTGTGACAATTTATTGCAAATGGCAATACTCGCCGGTGAAATGGTTTTTATTTTCACTACAGGTACTTCTACATCTAGTTGTTACGAACTCGATGGTGGTCAAAGATTGAAAATGATATCTTCGTTCATCCCTGAACGGTAGAAGGCTGAGGTCCGAGTAGTGACACTGAGTCGCAAATTTCACCGAAGATATTTAAGTTCAAACGTGACGTAGTGAATACTGGCACAGAATCTAAGGCATTCCAGCGTAGAGCAAAACATTTTAAAAAATGAGAAATGTCCTTGCCGTCCGACCAAGAATGCGAGGCTTTATGCCACTCGACCACCGAGGTGCTTTCACATTGTATTATTAAAATTGCGTTGTGAATATCATGATGTAGGTTAAATCACAACCGGGACAAACATTTGTGCGCATGAAAATTAGGGTATGTACTGTATCTGTGTATACAACGTGTTACAAAATACCCCGTAAAAATATAATTAACTATCTAAGCCAAAAACGCTAGTAAGCTGTCATGTCAGGGAACCAGATTATTTACGAGAAAGGCCTACGTACCTTTTTTACCTAATATTTGTCTACTTTCATAGTTTTTATATTTTTCATTCAAACATCTTTCTTTTTGGGCACATTATACAGCGTTACTACGGTTCTTAAATATTGTGAATGGATATTTATACCTATATAAGGCCCCATTTAACCTCCTTTCGGCTTTACGGGTAGTTTTGTAACAGCCTGTATATTAATTAAAAGTAGTATATCTAATTATGTAGTATATATCAGTTATTTTACAACCAACCCCTTTTTAGTTTGGGATCAGATACGTGTGGTAAGAATACCTTGGGATAGTCAGTTTTTTTTAATGCACAGATACGTCACGTCAATAAGAACATTTATTTATTTTTGACAAGATATGATGGCTACGTTCAATATTGCGCGATAATAGATAATTATGGAATTTTATAAAACAAGTAATAAACATTATTAGACCCATTGCAATCAATAGGCGGTAAATGTCAATTACCGCAAAATGGCAAGCAATAGGTACACACACATGCCTGCCAATGGAAAAATGCATGGAACTCGTTTAATAATACTTTTTATAAATAAAACTTATCGATAACGATTTAACTATCCATTAACAAAGTTTAGCAGACGATTTTGAACTTTATGTTAGTTGTTTTAAGTTCTGTCAGATTGACAGACAAATACTTATTAATCCGAAGGATTCTAGTTGAACGCGAAGCACTGGTTTCGTAGTTATAATTATATACCATCGATTTAAATAAAGGATAAATAACTGTTTTATTTGACGCGATACAGGTCCAGGATGTTCGAGGTCTCTAGATCAACATTTATCCATTAACGCCACAAACGTCACAAAGGTGTGACGTTTATTTATGAAACTAGCAACCGCGTTCCCCAGGGATGTAAAATTTTCCCGGGATAAAAATTTGCATATATGTTATTCCAATATATGATCTATCTCTGTGCCTAAGTTTCATCCTTTTGCGTGAAAGAGGAACAAACATCCATAAAAAATTCAAAAAAAATTCAAAATTCAAAACCATTTATTCAGTTTAGGCCCTCAGAAGGCACTTATGAAGGTCAAATTTAAAGTTACTGAAGCTACTACCGGTTCGGAAGACAGCCTTCAACTGAGAAGAACCGGCAAGAAACTCAGCAAGGTTACATTCTTTTTTATTTTATTAAATTCTTTTTTATCTATTCTGACTTTTTGGCTATTTTATAACATCAATTTTACATATTTTTATATTTAACAATTACAAAATACTTAATAAAGCTAACATTCAAAAACAAAAAACAAAAAAAAAAGAAATAACAAGACTACAAAATAGAAAATGACAATAATTACTTACAACTTAAACAAGAAAATTAGAGGTGCACTGTGCAGAGAGCAGCTATTTCCATACATTTTTATCTTCAATATAATGAACCACCTTGTAATACGCTTTTTCTTTCAAAACTTTCCTAATATAATTTTTAAATTTATGATCAGACATTTTGGTTACTGAAAGCGGTATCTTATTATAAAATCGAACACAATTACCAAGAAACGACTTGTTTACTTTAGTTAGTCTAAAATATGGAACAACTAACTTCTCCCTTTGTCTTGTATTAATATTATGGATATCCAATTTTGACTCAAACATTCCTATGTTTCTACGTATAAACATTATATTTTCATAAATATATAATGAAGGCAATGTCATTATATTTATTTCCCTAAATAAATCTCTTAATGATTCACGGGGACCCATACCGTAAATTGCACGAATTGCTCTTTTTTGTATAATAAATATTGATTCTATATCCGCTGCTGCTCCCCTAAATAAAATACCATAGGACAAGAGGCTATGAAAATATGCAAAATAAACTAATTTATACATACAAACTTTCGCGTTTATAATATTATTAGAATTCTTTACAGATAGATTCCAAATACGAGTAATGAGGAAAAATCTAAGGCTATAAAGATTTTTAATCAATTTCAGATCCTTACCTAGTATGAACATACTAGTTTGCGAAGCGTGGAATTTTTTAACGACACCTTGAGATGAAACTAGTTTTACAGTAAAAAGAAAACATTTATTTCGAATAATTTTTTTATCTGTGGTAAACACGTGGACTTTAATATTACATAGCCGTTAAATTACTAAAAGTGGTGCTAATTGCACCACTTTGCATCACCTGTCTGGGACTTCCATAATTACAAAGTAACAAGAATAAAATCGAGGAAAACAAATAGGTGCTTAATTAATGCTTAGACCTATATTACAACAGAACAATGACCTCATACATTGCATGGATATTCCATAAAATTGCAATGGCATTGTGCGATAACATACATACCCTAGGTAATATTTTTAATTACGTGATAAGGTAATGGACTCTAAGTCTTGGAGTAATCATCAATTTAGGACGTTGAGTCATGAAGTTGGGATGCTTAACCCAATTACCCTTCCCAGATTGGGATAATATTGGTTAAATATAGGGGTTTAAATTAGGAAGGTAGCTTACCGCAGCGGCTCGCTCAGCACTTTCTACATGCACCCTATACAGTTCAACAAGGCTCATGTCCTCGGGGTCAACAGCCTCAGCACCGCGGCGCGGCACCAACTCCAGGCCCAATTTCCTGAAATTATACATTTTATTTTAATCTGAAACTAACAGCATTGATCTTATAAATAATTACACGTAAAACGAAATAAATATTCTCGGACATTCTTTACAGATGGCCTTATCCGAAACTTTGCAGAGCTTGCACTATGGAAACCAGATAACTGATATATCATATACACTATACTACCTCTTTTGACTAAACACATACTTATACAGATACATATTTACACTCTAGACACAGAAAAAACAGACATACACACAAGTGTTTGTCCTGGGCGGGAATCGAACCCAACCAAATAGGTACTGAAACAAATATGCATTCGGGAAACAACACTTTGTTTCTAGGGTAAACATGTTGACACAGAAATGTGTTGACGCGATTAAAATACAGGGAAATAGATGAATTTTTTACTTCTTAACCTTTCGTAATAAAAATAAATGACTAACTGTTTGATGGACAACAAACAACACCATCAAAGTACCTACAAACATATACGCACTAGGTCTTGAAATAATAAAGTTTAAGATAGGTATGTTTTTTATTCCACGTGGGCCGAACAACAGGCAGACGGTCCACCTGATGGCAAAGAGTAACCACCCCCTATAGTATCACATATATGCAACATCAGGGGCATCGCCAATATGTTGTTGACCTTGGGACGTAAGGTTGTTAAGTCTCATTTGCCTGTAATTCCACCGGCCCGTGAGCCAGTCTGCAATTAGTTGTATATATAAATAACCAAAATAGAAGGAAAAATATCACAGCTGAGTACGCTTTACAACTTAACAATTTCGCGAGTAATAATCAAACAATTTAGAAAAATACGGAACACTACACTGTGCATGGGCCGACACGCACTTAACCTGTTTTTATTTTCGCATAATCCTATAACGATATATCGAGTCCTTTAGTGAGCTTAAGATTTCTGCGAAGGAAGCAGTGTAGTAATTAGAAAAGAGCGCCTTCAAGATTCAATAAGGACTTAACAAACTTTGTCAAATTATCATTTTCGAATTTGTTCTCCGAAACAAACCAATTTAAAAAAACAGTCGTGCCCTACGGAATTTAGATTTTAAACCATTAGGCATACGAGGTTTTGAGCATTGCTTCATGCAAATCACGGGACAATGATGACATACTAATAACAAACCACTTCGCCTCAGCAAATTTCCTTGTAAAAAAACCAACCACACAAATAAGTAAGGTACAGACCCGTGTGAATATTATGAATCACATAAAAAGTATTCTAAGAATCAACCATGTACCGGATTTTGTTTGCCAGACCTTTGACAAAATTATTGATAGTTAAAATACAAATACTAAGGTGAAAGTAATAGAATTTTCGACCTTGCAATGATATTTAAAAATGGCGAATTAAATGTTCAAAACACACTAAACGCTTCTAATTTTCATGTCAAATGGCTCACCATTAAATAAGGGGCCGGAGATCGAAACATATAATGATATGTTTAAGTAAAACTATTTTAAAAGCCAAATTAGATGAGTAGATAATCGGTCACGTAATCGCCGTTGTAGTCTGAGCTTTCAATCAACTCACGCGCATGTGCAGAAATGTTTTCTACATTCAAAGCTTTAGAGGTAAATAAGACCTTAGCTTAACGCAGTGATGGTTGAATTTTGAAAGAATGTGACATGAGATGAACTTTATATGATTATTCTAGTACTCTTTAAGAGCATACATGCCATGCTATGTAAGACTTCTATAATGTGAAAGCTTACTACCTTTTCATAACGCAACGAAGCACAATGCAAATAAAGGTGTTATTTCTAATTAAACCGTAAAACCAACGTAAAACCAACGTAAAACCCCCGGCAACAAATTCTCGAGGAAATAAATGATGAGAAATATGCCGGCAAAAAGGCAAACCCACCTGTTGGTTAGTAGTCAGCGCCGCCTATGGAATTTTGCAATTTAGTGGCATCGCCAAAACGTAGCTATACTTCATCGGATGTATTCCGCACTACGACTATCTACTACTCCATAAATAATTTGCTAATAATGAATTAATAAAAAGGGCTTTGAATTTCATATATCTTAAGCGGCTACATATTCGCTTAGACAGTTGTGTTACTGCCAAGCCCAGATTCAAGTTTATAACTTGCTTTTCAACAAGCTTTAAAACAAGTCATCTAAAAAAATGTCCCGTAACGGTTGTCGCTATTTATGAGTAGAAAAGTTTCGCACCTACACCGTAACATTGATCGTTATTTTATATATACATTATTATATCATACCTTCACTCTGTCTCATTACCTATCGCTTGGCATACGCGGTTTTGCTCACGTGTCCAAGGGACCAATATTCCCAGGAATAAAGCAGTCATATTCTTTCTACAAGTGTGCAAAGTTAAATCTAAATCCGTTGACCTCCCTTATACGTGATATAGTCAAGCCACAGTAAGATCCAAAACTTCAAAAATAAATTAAAAACTTGCCGAGAGCGATGATGGCGCGAGTACGGAGGGCTCCGTACAATAAAAATAAATCTTATTTAATTTTGTAATACATTACAAGATGATGAAAATTTACAGTAGAATACCTTTTGATATATATAATTGCTGAATGATGGTTCATAGATGTATACCTGGTTTAGATAATTAGATTTTAATTTTCTCACCAAACCTTTTCTATATCTTATGTTAGATCTAACATCCGATAGGTGGCGTTGTAGTTAAGTTACTATTAGCTCATAGCGCCACCTACTGGACAGAACATCTGCCGAGTCAGCTAGTTACCTAATTAAAAAGGTTCCTGAACTACTGCATTGCATTTTAAACTAAGGGAACCAAATTGCGATCTGGTTACAAAAAAAAAATTTATGAATAAAATATGTATTTAGCAAATTTGATCTAGGTTTATATTGCAAGGTATTTGAGTAGAATGGTATTTAGCAAATGCCGGTGAAGGCATTTGTTCTTTATACGATCGGTTGGTGGTCACAAAAAAGTCCATGGCATGGGTTCGTTCGGCGTGCAACATACAAAAGGTCACCAAACCAGTTATTCAAGCGACACTGGCTGACGTCTGGCACTGCTTGCGACGCGTTGCTGCCTAATACGCATACGTTCAAGTCCAAAATTAAGTTATGTCTATGATTAATTACTCCTTGATAGAATATAGTCGGTTGCAGACATCTCTATACATTTTCTTTCAGCTAACTTCAAGTATGACCAGTCAATATCATTAGCGTGACTAATATCCGCCTTCATAAATATTTGGAGGTCTACGACCTCCTCAAGTATTAATTCGATAGTTAAAAAAGTTGTAACACGTGTGTAAAATAAACAATCGTAGCAAACTTTAGCGAATTAAGCTATCGGTTGACACCTCGGCCAATCAACTAAATCTTGATTAAGGCATTCGGCAATTTCCGCCAGTTACAACGGCGACAAATCAAACTCAATTATCAAAACCCTTAAGGCAATTCTTATCGACCCATAAACGTTTGACTCCAATAAATAAGTAGGCATTTAGTCTGTTCCAGTTAATTTACTGATAGATCTTTTAGATAGTGGGTGTGATAATCAGAACCTAATTAAATATACGGGACGGTCTATATGGATATAACACCATGATTTAATGCCACATATTTTCACTGAAATATTCTTAGATCACACCTGTAATTCATATACATTTTCAAAGATTAGTGGTGACAATATCTTATGGAAATTATAGGTATTGCATGTCTTAGGGGATATCCCTTAAGACCTAATTATATGTAACCCCGTCTACAGATTTACATATTTAGATCTGTGGGAACATTACTGGTACTATCAAAAATGTTGTAGAATCAATAGAAGATGAAAACAGCACCAAAATTTACATAAAATCTATAAAGTAAAATATCGTTAGTCTCAAAAGTTAGTATTATTCGCCCAAGCACAGCCAAAAATAAACGAGAGATGAAGCTAGATAGCGTCCAACGTGACAGCCGAAACTGGGAAAACCAGTTTTGCAAAAACTTCTTGGCGCATCGAACTTCAATGTTCGTTATGCCATTTTATTATTTATTTCATAACTTACTCTTATACATCGAATCAACTTTCTCATTATTTAATTAAGCACCAAACTACACGCCTGAAACAACATCATCGTTTCGGCAAAAATGGTGTACATATTTCATGAAAAATTAATAATTCTCGATCATTAATTACTCAGAAATAAAATAGCAAAGGAATTTAAAATCAGGATTGAAATAAACTGTGCAACTAACAAAATCTTCTACAGCCGTGAAATGTTGCTTTTATTATTTTTTTATTTCGGGACACGCTACAGGTAGACGGTTCGCATGCCTATCCAATGACAGTGTAGATGTCGGCCAGAGTTGACCAGATGAACTACGCAAGTCATATGACTTTAATTGTCTTTATTAGTCGATACTTACGGTATTTTAAATATGGTACGAATGCCCAGTGCCTCATTCATTATAACAAAGGAGTATTTAATTTCATATCAAATGTTTTATGTTCTTCAATAATTGACAACATAACTAATTGATTCAAAATTAAGCAACAACTTATGCATATATGCAGTACCATTTTAATCATGTCCATTGTTCGTATTATATAACATAATTATAAGTTTAACTACAGGTATAACTATGTGCGATTTGCCAAAACATAATAAGTTATTTTAATAAAATACATGTGGGCTGAATTTTTTTTCAGCTATCTACATTAATTTGAGCACTTATTCATTTCATTATTATGAATACATGATTTAATTACTGCAACATACAATGTGTTAATTAAAAGCCCCGAGCCATTCTCACTCGTTAAAACTGGTGATCATCGTACAAAAAAATCAGCATACGAAACATTAAGTATTGCCCACGAAGAAAAAGCGAAACGAAGTCAAAGTCTTCGACAAAACTTGTTCACCAATGGATTCTCTTGGCTACCGACTTGTGCACTCGCTTTGATTTTAGAGGGGGAAATAAACGTGAGCGCAGTAGCACCGGCATAGCCGAGAGCGAGAAAGAAGATATGCGCACACGCAGCACGCCGGCAAAGTTCATAGTAAATAAAATACACGCGCGTCGCCGGGCGCACTGAGTAGCGAGCGATTGAATCGACTGCCCTATCCAGTTTGTGTTTCCGACTCGAGAGCAGCTGGTGTGTCGTATGCTGCCGAGCCCCCGCTGCCATCGTATTAATCCAATAATTATATAGTTATATATGACAATTCAACGATGTTAATATTTTGTGACGTAATTTTAAAACGGTAAAGTGATGCTGTAACTGTGTTGTGTATGAAGACTAATAACGTGAGATAAGTTAAAAGAAACTACGACTGGAAAGTAACTGTTTGATTTAAAAGGGTAAGTTGAGTCATTAAAATTTGGAGAAATAAATTCGAGACGAGACTAAATCACTACGAAGTTATAAGGAATGCCGTTTGACAGCATACATGCGGCTTTTGTTCCCGACGAAAGCCTTGTGCACAGTCATTCCATTTCTTTTTCATTCTGCCCGCTTTCTTGCGAAGAATCAATGTGATGATAATATTTCGGGTTATAACTTGAATTGAATACGATCAAAACGTATGAATGATGCATGTTGACCTGTAATGCCAGTATGAAGTTTCTCACAGTCACAGGTAGCGAGCCTGTCCCGTTTACCTGAGCGGTGAGCACAGGGGGAAGGGACGCGGTTCACGCGGTGCTCTGTACCGGGAACTATATTTGAATAGAATGGACAAAGCAGAAGTAAACACATTTTACCACAGCCGTGATGAATGAAATAATTACCACGTTTTAAAAAGAAATGACACTGGTGCCGATATAGGCGATGTAATATTAGATTTTTAGTTTTAGGTCAATGCCAAAGTAAATATTGGTAATGGATTTCAAATAGTAAAGTGTACTTTGATATTTGTAATCGAAAATGCTTGATTATTGACGTTGTGAGTAACAAGTGATATTTTCACGGTCCACGAACCTTCATTGAAGATGTTTCGCGTCGGCCAAGGACATGTGAAATAAAAACGTCGACTTACATAAAAATACAAACAGTTTCAATTAAACAAAGCATACCCGGATACGTTCTTGAGTAAAAATAAATAATACATTGGATGGTGACTGCAGAAAACCATTTCCTACAACACCTAATGGGTTATTGTAATTCAATCATTGTTAACGAGAACCTGTTAACGACTATTAATTTATTATTTCGGCTACAATTATCGGTGTCGGAAATAATTAATGATCAAATGTAATGTACATTATTCATCAAATCACGATTTTATAAAGTACGAATTATAGTGTCGCAATAACCTACTAATCACATCATTGTGTCATCGATCAATTACATTAAGAGCGTTATCATTTAATGACCCTTTCAGTCCATTTAAAAACACCATGGGCACTCAATAGAAATGTAATTTAAATTTTGAATAGCACGTTCAGGAATGCCCTTGGGAATTATTGTTTGGAGTACAGTGTGAGAGTTTCATTGGTATGATTTCACAAAAGGGGGCATCTTCCAACGGTCACAGTCATTGAATTCTTGTCACGGAGTATGCGCTACGCCACCTGCATCGTCAATCGACAGGCGCCTGGTGATAGCCTATAATGAATGCCGTGAACTTGCCAGGTTCATATCAACATATAATAATTACCTTCTTTCCCACAATTTAATTTAATGGAGATATTAACTTACGTGCATTCAAGAGGCCTTTGTAACTACGGGGAATAACTTATCCTTTACCTCCCAATACAATTCGACTCGGTGTACGAATTCCTTTTAGTTTACTTATTTGTATTCATAGTCACCACGATCAGATCGTTTATTATAACCCAATTAATATTACAAATGGTAAAGATTGTTTGTGCGTGGATACTTTTTATCTGAAGGAAACATAAGATGTTTGGGAACGCGGGGCGAAAGGTTACCTAGTATCTCTGATTTTATGATGTTGCATTGAATTATGCGATTCCTCTGTCTCTGGATTAACGTCAACGTTTACTGAGTAAAAGAAGTATCCCAACATTAATTGATACGTTGGTTTGAAAGTCGATTAAAGATTCCTCATTACGTACGCAGCACACGCGATACCAATTATGGCCCGCATAAGTTTAACATTGCTAGCTTTGTTTGAGTAAGTATTTCGATCGTATAATATCTGACCTTACGATTGTATAAATATTCTCATCTCTTGAAATTAACGTTCATTATAAGGTAAATCATATTTCACTTATAAATTTGGTTAATAACATACCTAAGCTGGTTTAGTGTAACCGCAGTGTTGGTATTCAAAGCGCATTTCCGCATCAACCGATACTACATGTAGTGATGACGAAACTTTGACACACTCATTGCGGATGTAATGACCAATAACAGCTTATCAATCCCTCGTACAGCACACTTAAAACAAAATCTGGTTACTAGCTCGTTACGTCTCAAAACACGTGTTGGCACATACTTTATTAACGAACAAAACAATGTTGTTGATGCGGGACCGGCAGTCGGTGACAGCACCGAATGAAGGCCTAATTATTTTAGACACGAGACCTCAACATTTAAGACAAATGGGACCAATTGAACGCACCGTCGTCCGTCGTCGTACCTTGAATTGCCGCGAGCATGGTCCGATATCAGAAAATAAATTACAACAGAGGCGACAAACTGGCCATTCACTCGACAGATCTTGCTCTCGGTATTACCTAATATTCAGACCGATCGTTTCATGTGATTAGTTACGCTTTTACTGCTTATGAAAGGCTCTATGAAAGGGTGTCGATATCGGATCGAAATTCTTTCCCACGGACAGGTTGCCGGTGTTATGTGAAGTTGTGTAGACGTGTGATGCTCAGATGGACGCGGCCCTCATCTACCGCAATTAGTGTCCATTCAGATCGGAGCCGACGCGTGCCGATCGACTTAAATAAGTACAGCAGCTGGTAATGTACACACTTTAGCTCGTTATCATTTGGTTTTAGATAGAAATCGAACGATAAGTTTGTGTGATATTTAAGGATTACCCGCTTCAAAAATATGTTTTAAATTGCGGCTGCTGAGAGCAACATACGAATTCTGTCTACAGTTATATATTGTAAAAAAGGGACGAGAAGTGCCAAAGATTAATGGACAACGGCAACAAGCGAGTGTAACAAGGATGCATAGTTATGAGTCGCACAAGGCTCGGAGAGGCAGCCCACCCGCCATCGCCATCGCGCCAGTGCCTGTGTGCTTGCGCATGTCATAAACTGTGGAATGTTCGCCTCGGCCCGCTTCTCCCGCTTGTCTTATTATCAGTCACCAGCACCACGTTAGCAAATAATACTCACCTCAAATTTCGGGAATATTAGAGATAGCATACAGATAACGATACTTTTAATAAATGAGCAATAGACAAATATTGATGAATCATTTAATTCTAATTTGGACAACAGTCGAGTTGGAAATTGCGATGGTTGGTAAATTCTTTGTACGAAATCAACCATACAAAACACTGCCTCCAAAACTAATCGATCGCTGAGATGAAGACGTGCAAAAGTTGCTATGTTGTCGCTCAAACTGGTTTCCGCGTAAAATTCGCGTTGCCATGCGATGCATCAGCACTGGTTCGAGGGAGGTAAAGCAGCGAGGTAGGGGCGGGGGAGGGGCAGTTGAAAACGCAGAGGAGGCGCACGAGCAGCGGCCGGTCGACGACCCGCCACATGCCCTGCGCCGGCGCAACATTCGCTTCCACGACGAACGATCCTAACACGATTACGATAATGTTAGCAAATTTTAAGAAATACCCCTATGCTATAATTTTTGCACATGTAGAATGTAATACACGAATTTACTTAAACAAGCGTATGGTATGATTGTGTATAATAATGTAAAAATTATTGAAGACAAAACTGCTAATCAGCATTAACTAAACGAAAATCGCCATTAAAATTGTACTATAAACAACTACAACTGTTATTAATCACAGTCGACAACTACAAACGATCATTAATTTTGTACCCTACGGTCGACCTAAATAACACATGTTGGACATATGACACTGCGTAGGAACGAGATCAAGAAGTCGTCAAGGCTGGATCCATTTATCATGAATTGTCTTCTAGATTTTATCCTACCTACCTACTTGTTTGCGAACGTCCTACGATAATCTGGCAACTACAATTCATAGATAATGTATGTAAATAAGAGGAACCTATATCTATACTGTAAGTGTGAACGCGGTGGTCTAGTCGTATAGAAAAAATATTGGTTTATAAAAAGCGACGGACTCGTCTACCTAATGCGGAGCGTGGGCGAGAGGTAGCCGCATCGTTAAATTATGTTTGAGGTCATTGATTGAGAAGACCCGAGCTCTGGTATCTAATGTACCAATAGACTACTCGACAGATTCTCACTAACGGTTCACCGAAATAACAAATTCATGGAGCCCTCAACAGTGTCACAACACGTTAACGAACTTAAAACACAAATGAGGATACAGTACCAGCTGCAGCACACATTGGTTGAATCAAAATACCAATAATGTTTACCGTTTATGTTCTAATTTGGTATGGATAGCGTATGGCACTTGTCACTTCGCTCGTTTGTGTAGATTTATTTATAGTAATCCTTTGTCGCTGTTGTTCGATTCCCTTACAAGGGATCATTGTTGTATTTTTATATGGAGATAACTTGTATTCTATTTCAGATAAGAATAGTAAACAGATACATTCAAGATGGCGGTGTTTGGCTTGGTGTCCTCGGTAGCGGGGTTCGTCAAAGTCCGCTACCTGATCGACAAGGCTGTCATCGACAATATGGTGTTCCGAATGCACTACCGCATCACTTCAGCCATATTGTTCCTGTGCTGCGTACTTGTTACGGCCAATAATCTTATTGGTAAGTCATTTATTTCATCATTAGTCTATACATATACAAATATTCATTATCTGACTACTAATAAACGTAAATATTGTTGTCATAATTTGCATCCGTAATGTCTTTGACAATACTAGTCTTAAATTTAGTTTAATTCTACCGAAAAAACTCAGAATTTTAGATGAGATCAGATATTCATTGTAGCAGTTACGCCTCAGTAATTTACCTTATTGTTAGCCGTCACTTTTTTGCGTATTTCTAACAAAGCTGTTAAAGAATCACCATTTGAGAAATTATAAAACTGAAATTACAACCAGACAGATTACATTTCTGAAAGTTTGTTACATCGCAGATGCTGCTAGATCGCTAGAACTAAGTGAAAGTTAAACTGAAATGTTTTGTTAATTACTAGACGCAGTTTTCATTAACACCTGCCAGATTATATTGACCTGACTGAGTGACCCACAGAGCATTTTAACATAATAGAATACAGACGTGAAAATAACAGTATGAGCAGACATATCGCTTACCGTAAACATGAGTCATTTTCAGGTCGTTCTATAGTGTAGAAACCCCTTGTTGTAACAGTTACCCGTATTGAGATGTCATGACAAATTGGTTATACAAACAAAATACAAACAGTCGTAAACGTACGTGATAAGATTGAATTCAGTGGAGCAAATCGGGTCAGTGAACCTGGTGCAACCATAACATATGCTTATAGCGTTGAGTAACAGGTGTAACTTACTATTTTATTTACATTTGAATTGCATTAATGAAGGTAGTCATTTTATGGATTTTTTAGTAATTTGCATATGTTTCTAACCTAGTGAGTATTCCGATGTTTGCTAAGGTCCACTTTAAGATAGCTTATAACATTTTCTATCAATTTTTTAAATTGAAATATGATGAGACTAGATTTGCTAGTTGTTTATAAAAGTGATCCATTTCTAGCAGTTTTTGTTGCACCTTAGCGGTCAGTGACTAAGCAATTCTTCTGTGAAATTACATTTTTACTTCAATTGATCTGAGATACATACTTGCCTTAAACAACGTCATAATTATAAAAAAGCAAAACAATGTAGAACAGATAATAAAATGACCCAATTATCAACGCATGGCACTCCACAATAATAGACATGGAAGAAGCACCATTAATGAAATGATTACACCTATTAAACATACTATCAGCGTTGATTCTAGCGAATATCTGACGAGACGTTATAACGATCTAAAGATACGTGATCCCCAGTCGGAACAGCTTCAAGTGGCAACAAAGCTAGCTGAAACACGTTCCATAAATGATGTTTATGTTCACGTTATCGCGTGCCCCTCATTTGATGAGCTACTAACACAAACAGAGCTACTTAATGATCACTTCTAACTTATACTTGTAGCTTCGATAGGGTCATAAGAATACTACTTGAAAGGTTAGTTGATATAAGTATGATTACTTATTAAACGGTAAAGAAAAAAAAAGTTGTTTACACAAGATGACACTTAACAGGTCATTAGGCCGCACCTCATTGTCTGTAACTTTCCAACGCATATAGAAGTTGGTACTTAGTTTACTATGAATTGCTACATCATTTACATGAGCTAAGTCACGACTGAAGTTAGTAAAATCAACGATGTGTGCTTAGAAACAATTACACAGCATCGTATACACTTTGAGAGCAACGTTTGCAATTCGTGATACCCGACCGTGTATGCAACTTCTGAACAATCACATTTCTGCCTCAGGTGTTAGTAATCAAAACACCATTGCAATTCCAATTGCATGCGATAACATAGTTAATAGTTTAGTAGTTGCTATGTAAGTAATATTAAGATGATATACTTAGCTGGTCTTGTAAGTAATGTTCTTTAAAAACCACTTTCCGTCAAAATAAATGTACATACACTTGAAATACCTACTTTATATTCAGAACGAACACTAGCTTTAAAGTTGAATGTCCTATTGAAGCTATTTAAGGCATTTTATTGCATAATCTGAATTAGTTACCAAATATGATCAACTAAACATGGTCATTGTTATTATTCCATTTTTGAATACGTGAGCACAAAATATGCGAGTATTATAAACGTGCAAATCCCACGTAAACGCATTTACTGGCTGCAAAAATTTCACTTTTTTTATTTTACATCATGACCCGAATAATTACCTGTACAAGGATGAATCATATCACAGTTTAGAGGACAAAATCAGCTCATAATACGGTATATTTTTATGTTTGTTATATGACGGTAAAGTTCATACGACGATGTTCGCCATGACCTACTATTTTACCTGGCAATCGCAGTAGAACGAGCCAAAAGCCAATTGCTATCGGTACAAAGCTGGTAATAAAATAAAAGCACTCATAATGCGTTATGTACGTATTATTCTACTACTTGTTGGTACTTTAATTTATCATAATAAAACGGGATCAACTGCATATATTTATTGAGTGAGCAATTGTACTTACGGTTTTAGCCGGAATAATATTAAGATTGAAGCATCACTCAGTGTTTAAATACAGAACCAAGAATTAAAAAAAACTTACTATATAAAATTCTCATTAGTATATAATACAATCGAATAATAATAAGTTTAAAAACAAGTACTAAAGCTAATAAATGATTCGAATTATCCCCACAAGGAGATTCGTGACGAGATAAAATTTAAACAAAAAGCACTTCTCAATACCCCACGTTTGTTATTTTTTGTTTTTGTTTCGCGTAACGTTGTAGTCGTATCTTGAGACGATGATGAATGCACTAACGATGCTAACGGCCTGTTATGGAGCAATTAACTAGCATGTGACTTTAGTAAAACTGACACCTCCCGGGTATCATTGCTCTCTGACTCATTATAACTGTTCTTATGTCACAGTTTCTACAATGAAATGTTTTTAGGACTTCATATGAGGTCACGGTCAGCCTAAATTTATTAAGATTTAGGTATTACTAAGCTTCATCATTATCATCAGCCTACCTCCGTCCACTGATGGACATAGGCCTCACCTATGGCACGCCACTGAGCTCTATCTTCAGTTCTTTGTTTCCAACCGCTGCCAGCTTGCGTATATCATCGCTCCATCTAGCTAGAGGGCGCCCTACACTATGTTTACTAAGCTTACAGTATTCATAATGCATATAAATCTTATCATAATAGGAAAACATTAGTAACAATGTGTTATTTCCTTAAAATATTAGCTACTCCAGATAATAAACGTAGCACAACTAAAAAAAATATTTATTGAATTTATTATCTTATAAGTTAGTAAAGGTATGATTTAATTGGAATATTCATAAAAATAGATATATGTAAGTTGTTAATTGGTAAGTACAGCGCTTTAGAAGAAAATTCTGAATATTTTTTTCATTAATAATAAATAGTACCTCAAAAATTGAGAAATTGAGGAAAAAATTAAGTGCTCTTCTATAGGATTTCTGCATGTACAAATTTGGACAGGACTTCCTCTGTTGGGTTAGCTAGTCAATATTATCCATGATCGGTATGTTACACCCGTTATTTTGAGTCGGTCACTCCCCACATTGTCACGCCGTCTGACCAGTGACCAGTTTTGTGGTATTGACATACTCGTATTATGTGGTTCAATGTTACCCAAGCCAGATGCACGTCAAATAATGAGATCGCTTTTACAAATAGAAATAATGTCTATGACTATGTTCCATTAATGATTTTTTTATCAAAATTTGCCATTAACTCTGGGGAAGTACGGAATAGAGTCCTATTGAATAAACAACACTTAACAACGGAAGGTATTCATTTCGGTTCTTACCCACTTGTGTTGAATAACATTTTTAGGAAGTTCTTAATTTAAAAACCCCGACTGCAGTTAAAAAAAATTTGCGCATTTAAAACAAGAAAAGATGTGGTACCTGAATCTTATAGCAGTTCTTAAATTGGTAGAGGGTTTTCAAACCGCCCATCAGCCCATGAAATACAAGCTACAAAAACCTTTGTGTCCTTAAATAAATCCCACACAACGGGCAAGGTGATTACAGTCACGGTCGACACAATTGCAACAGGTAGAGGGGCAGCTGCACAACCATTAAATATACTAGTAATATTAGCTCCATCCGCAAACGCTCCAGTGCAATGTCGAGGGCAGATGACGAGGATAGGTTGATAATCGAAACTGGATAAAAATATAAAATAATGAACAGGTGTTACTGAGCGTTCAAGCGTTTTATTGCTAAGTCATTCCTTGGCTTAACCACAAAACCTATGTTCGATTGGAATTCTTAGAAATGTTTTTTCCTATTAGAAATAGTTTGCATATATTTGAGGAAAATCTATTAAATATTAATAATCTATTCCAGGTGACCCGATCTCTTGCATTAACGACGGAGCAATTCCTGGACACGTCATCAATACTTTTTGCTGGATCACGTATACGTTCACTCTACCTCATGCTGATACAAGAGGGATAGCTCATCCTGGTCTCGGAAACGAGTTTGGAGAGGAGAAGCGTGTCCATGCATACTACCAATGGGTGCCATTCATGCTGTTTTTCCAGGTATTATTACCGTGACAAAATAATTGTTTCCTCTCAAAGACATATTTGCGTCAGTTACAAGGGTAATTCAAAATGTTGCTTAAGTACACGTTATTGCATTACGCAAAACAAGATGACGTAAGCTGCAACTTTTATGAACAGAGCAGACAATTGCAACTCTGAATGAATTTCTTTGTATTTCTAAATGACATGTTTAAAGCGAATGCCACTGTAATATTTTCAGGGATTGCTGTTTTATTTACCCCACTGGGTCTGGAAGAACTGGGAGGAAGGCAAAGTCCGCATGATCTCAGATGGTATGCGAGGATCTGCCGCTTGTATTGCTGATGATAAGAGTAACCGCCAGGTGAGAATCAAACAATCACTATCCTATCAACTAAGAGACCCTAATAAAATACTATATATAGACCACAATAGATCAAAAACACATCTACATTACAATACCTAAGTATTAAGATTCGTATTAAAATACAGTTTTACATGACTTTATACGCATATCCAGTTTCTTTGCCAATTAATAGCCAGCGAAGTCTTAGTAGTAAATTACTCGTAAAGATTGATGATTGTCCTTAATAAGATAAATTAAGAAGGCGTGCAGTTGTTTCTGCATAATCTTAGATGGTAGGTGACTGAATAATCTATATGTGGTATTAAAACTATATTAATTTATATAATTTCAGAGTCGATTGGTCCAGTATCTTATGGATACTCTGCATATGCACAACACTTATTCCTTTGGTTACTTCTTCTGCGAAGTATTGAACTTCTTCAATGTTGTAAGTACCGAATCTAACTTAACTATTCAAATAAATATAAAGTCTTACTATTTCATACAAATCTAAATTATTCTCTAAATTCCAGGTGGGCAATATGTTCTTCCTAGACACGTTCCTCGGCGGAGCCTTCTTAACATATGGTACCGATGTCGTCAAATTCTCAAACATGAACCAGGAAGTGAGGACAGATCCTATGGTAAGTAACAAGTTTTAACTACCTACTTTAAATATACTGTGACAAATTAATAATGATTTTATTAATAATATTGTTAGTAAACAACTATGAATACAATTATTCATTATTCTTTTCCAGATCGAAGTGTTCCCGAGAATAACAAAGTGTACATTCCACAAGTTTGGTGCCTCCGGAACATTGCAGAAACACGACGCGCTCTGCGTTCTGGCTTTGAACATTCTCAATGAAAAGATTTTCATCTTCCTGTGGTTCTGGTACGTGTACAATATAAAGCCAATTCATATTTCTTGCTTTAAAGTCAAAGTAAAGTGAGCCTTGACCTAAAATCGGGAATTTAATATTGTTTGTATCGTTTACAGGTTCATTATCCTAGCTCTAGTGTCTGGCTTGGCCTTAATATACTCTGCTGCTGTGATACTCCTACCGAGCACTCGCGAAACGATTCTAAAGCGACGATTCCGTTTCGGTACTCCCAACGGAGTTGAAGCCCTTGTTAGAAAAACTCAGGTTCGTAGACATAAGTCTTTCTTAATATTGGATCCATTAATGTTTCTTATAATACGTTTGATCATTAGCTATATTTGGTCCACTAGTAACTTTACAATATATTATAATACTCTTTATCCCAAAATACTAATAGATAATATTTAAAATTTCAATTCCAGGTTGGTGACTTCCTACTTCTTCATCTATTAGGACAGAACATGTCCTTACGTGTATTTGGTGAAGTCCTGGACGAGTTATCACGGCGACTGCACCTCGGCTCCAATGCACCTTCAGCCCCCTCAACCCTCGAGATGACACCAATTTATCCAGACATTGAGAAATTCTCAAAGGAGACTGAGACGTAAGCTTATTCCGATAGATAGATCAGTACACTGGACATCCCAATTCACTGGTAATATTCAATGTCATGTCTCGAATACATATTTTAGAGATCTTTTGTAATTCCAAGGCTGATTTATTGTAAGAACTCGTTCAATACGGGACGGATATTTAAGACTGCATTTTTGCACGGACAAATCATCCATCTGAAATTAGTCCTGTATGAACTCCTAAGCCAAGCCAAATTTGGCTTTTTCGAATTAATTTTATACTTTAGTTCCTTTACTAATTAACCAAACAAAAATTTCTCAAATTATGTATTGATGGCACACTTGTTTGTTCCTCTAATATGCATGTTGAATTTATTACCCGTGTGTACTGGTCGTTATCTAAATGATGGTTGTTCATTTAAGTATAACATAGAAATTCCAGTAATGAAACATCGTGCACAATGATGCAACTAAACATGACATTCCTTTTAACCACCGTTTGCCTTTGTAGCATAAAAAATTTAAATGTAGGTTGCGATTCAATGAAATTTATTATACAAGGTTTATTGAACTAGCAAAATTTATTTTTTATAATCGAATATTGAGATAGGTTATCATGGATTTGTTAACTGAAACCGGTTAGAATCGGTTTGCCTGCAGCGGCAATGAATATGTTTGGCAAAGACTGCTTGTGAAAAACTATTAGGGATGAGTCAAACTGGGACATATATGTTTTAAGGGATGTAATTGGCAGTTAGGTTGTAAGTATAGTTTTATCATACCCGTGGAATAAAACTTTTGGAATTGATGTTATATGCTTGTCGTTTTACATCGTCATTAAAAAATAAAGTACATGCGTAATTTTTTTGTTTATGCGAGTTAAATATTATAAGCATTTTACATTGATAAGGCAAAATATGACACAGGATTATTTAGGTTTTCTTCTCAAACGAAAACTTTGTAAACGTCTTCTTATTATTTATAACATAGTAAATAATAAGTCGATGCGTATAAAAGACATATCGACTATACAATAGTATAAGATCCTCATTTAACAGTAGTTAGTTTAGCTTTTTCTTTTCTTTGACGGCTTTTATTATTTCTAAATTGGCAACCCATTTACTGCCATTTCCTAGTTATCTGCATTTTGTGACGTATTCTTTGACTATAGGAAATTATATTGCCATTAAGTTGTGAAGTAACATTTTGCAATGAGTACAAAACGTTTTAAATTCGAAAGTATATTGCAATTTGATATTAGACCAATTTAGTATTAAGTGTTCGGTGCAAAAGATAAGGTGTTGATTTATGTATAGAATATGTTTTACTCATGTAATTTACTCATAAGTATTGTGCCATTGTAAACACATTTGAAATGTCACTTTAATATCAATTTCAAAATTATTGTACCGCTCTAAACAATTGTCTATTGCATCAAGGGACCAATTGCATGTTGTTAAACTCTTATCGTAGGCTAAGGTAAATATTATCGTTTATGAATAGTTCTGGAATCTCAAGGTCTTCCGCACTGACTATGCCAGTTAACAGCATAAAATATGTGACTAATCACGATATGTCTTGCAGTGTATCTGTGACGTTAAATATATTTTCGAATACTAGTTAAGGATCCTATGTAACGATATCATTCCTACACTGAAACAGATGAGTATATTATCATATTTAGGAAGACTGCTATTATGACAATATTTTTATACTATTCTGTGATTTGGTTGTCTCTCAATTAAACAAATAAAATTAAATCATGCTGTTTTATTTTAATATAATAAACATTAACACAATACCAGAAAATCATTAAAAAATTAAGTAAGATGATTTATCTCTTTTTATTTTAAATCGAATAGCCGAGGAACTCTGCATTAAATCTAACTAAAGTTTTATTTATTATGAGATATTGTGGTAAGGATATCTGGCCTATCTGCAATTTATCGTCCGCTGTTCGACGATCCGACACATGCAACACAAATGAGCGGATATTTGTGCAAGTCTGATACTAAGGAGATCGCAAAACAAAACCAGCTAAGGCTTCCTTTGGTTATGAAGTATATCTTCCATCCGAATATTCCACAATGCTTAGAGACTTAAGACATTCTAACAATGCTCATCTTATAACTTCGGCAAGATGTACAAAATACTGGTTGCTCAGAGCCACAGACACACACAAAGAGATAGTGAAATCTAAGAGGTGGTAGAACTTTCAGCGAAGTGAAATTACAGTAGATGCACAGGGTGGTGGCAAAGTCTGAGGTCATAAAATATCACCACCAGGTCGATGATCATTCGATATTCAATGATAAGTGGCCATCATGCTTGGGTTGGGTTGAAAGATGATGCTTAGGTTGGTATCTTTATCCGACGGCACAGTATATTAACATCCTCTATCAGTCATATTATAATTGGGAACAATTGTATCTATTCAATCACTCAGCGTCGCTGTAATAGCTGAACGGAGTTTTGGAAAGTTTTTTATGTAGTTACTTAAAGGCATGGACTTTTCATTACAAAAACGGAGTGGAACTTGCTTCCGGGGTCTGTGATTCCGGAGTCTTATGACCTGGAAACTATTAGGACTAGGCTTCTTCTGGGAATGCGCGCTCCCCTTATCTTCACCCTTTTTGTATGGCTCAGTGGCCAAACGCAAGCCCATTAAAAAGAAAAAAAAAGCCTATAGGTTGTCATACTAGTTCAAGCTCAAGAAACAAAGGCACTTACCTATTCCCCCAGTCCAACTTAGCGACGAGTTTCAACCTCATCGCCCTCGTCTGATCCTGGGTCAGAGTGCCAGCAAGAAGAGCTCGTCTTCCACTGAGCAGTTCTCGCATCACCTTTGCTACTGCACTGAATCTGTAGGTTTCGCGCTCCTGTAGAAATAAATTAAGAACTGTAATGATCATAAACAAAACATTAAATACCTAAATAACTTCACATATGATTAACGAAACTTTTGTTTAGTTGGGACCAGGCCGCCCTGAAAAATAACCATTATTGATACGCCAATGATGACCAATTAAACTCGCTTACGAAGTAAGACTGGTAGGCGAGACAAAAAAAAAGAACAAAGCATTTACTAATTAGTACTGTCCGAGAAACAATGCCCAAATTGCTTTGAGATAGTGCTTAATACTGTGAGATATAGAGAAAAGTAGTCTTGGAGGTTCAATAAATGTATTTTTTCGAGAATCTAATATAAATCGTTTATACGTGTTTTTTTTTTTAAGAAATATATCCTATCAAATCGTATACACATTCAAGGAAAATCGCTACTCTCGTTATATGTAGCCCCTGTAAAAAATCGAAGCCGCCAAAAATAATATAAGATATCAATATAGCTATGCTTGGAACGAAGGTGAATTGTTTGTTCAAAAAACCCAGTGCAACCCAATCGTTAAACTATTGGCGGTTTCGAAATACAGCTTTTTTTATTTTAAGAAATGTACGAATGTGTTTGCCTCAAACATATAGAGGTACCTTTCGAACTAACGCCGTGACGGCGCACGGCTTTAGTCTGACCATTCATATGTGTGTAAAAAACGCCTATTTACACATATTTCATCAAGCGATTTTTGTCGTACTTACATAACTACCCATAAAGAACACTGCAAGTAGGTTAAGACATCATCACTTGCTATGGTGTGGCTGTGGTCAAACGAAATTAAGTTTTTTAACGAGAAAGACCAAAAATTTTTTTTGGTTTCCTTGTAAATACTCAAGGTATTGAGATTACCTACCTTACCGAAATAGAATAAGTTTTTGTTAAGGTACAAAAAACAAATGAGCAAGTATGACAATGATGATTCACAAGTTTTAGTTGGTAATTAACAAAGAAACTATTCACACAGGTGATTTGCAATGCTAAGTACATAATTATAATAGGAAGACTCAAAATTGTTGCCAAAACGGACAAAAACAAGAAATATTAATTGTTATAATATTCTGCTTAACTGGGTTTAAAATAATTGTGATGAACATTATGAAAATGCAGACAGGTATACTGACTGATTTTAGAGTAAAGTAATCCAAACTGAACAAATACAATATAAAAAAAAATAATAGGTTTTATAAACTATTACCAATTTTATGTAAAGTATTAGGAGTTTTATTTCCAATTAATGTAAAAATTAATGAAATTAATGAATTAATTAATGAATTAATTAATGAAATTACATAGTCATTAGACCATGAACTCCTTGGTGAATATTGTAGGTTGGAGTCCTGAGATTTAGTTGAAGAATATATTTTAAGTGAACTAAAGAAGAAAACCTATTGCTGAGCACTTATTGGTGTGTCCTTCCCTTTAACGCCTGATTTGCAAGTAATTACTTAGTCTAAGCTTACCCAAATAGAAAAGAAAAAACATACCACATAAAGCTTCTTCCAAAGGCGCGCCCATTCTCTTAAGACGCAGGCTATCTCCCGGACTAATGGGTCATCCTTCAACTCCGCAATTGCAGTTGCTCCTGAACCTCTGACTATACAAGGTCGAATAGAAACAATGCAGGCAGGAAATATACCCCATGCTGACCTATTCTTTGTACTGAATCCTCTGTACCATCCTGGAAAAACATTTTGTTTGTTTATGAATACTGTTGCGGCTAAATAGTAAGTGGACTGTATTTAGGATAATTTGTGCCTCGCATTTCTTTGTCCTTCTTCGGGATAAAATGTAATCAGGCTCCACGGACTAAATTGCTTTGGCTAGACTCTTTACTAGTTGTAGCACTGTAAACAAGATTCACAGAAAACTGTTTCTTGGAACCACTATTTACAAATTTGAGATCATTTTGGTAATCGCCATATAGATACAAAACAATTATGAGTTATGATAAATTTATTTCAATTACTTAAATAAATCTCTGTGAAAGGAAACATGGTAAGAAAGCCATAAGAATGGTGACAGGATTCTTTACAATGCCTATTTTGCTAGCTACCATCCAGTAGCTCTGCAGCTGTATTCGTACACCAGTTCCCTTTATGGCATTAGGACACTTCAACCTCAGACACAACATAGAAAAGTAAGTACAAATAAATGATTTATTATAGTTCTATGTAACAATGAATCTATGAAAAAATATAAAAAGGAAAAGATGCTTAAGAAAGGTCCATCTTTATTTGATATGGGAATAAATATAACTCAAACAATCACCTCCATTTTCCTCCAATATTTGTACAGTCTCCCCAATCTCAAGAGGCAAACCTGATCGAACATCACCCTTCCAATTGAAGACAGCTGAAACAGAGATGAACATTCTTTGAATAATGATAATAAATGATGATGATTCTTGGAGAGAACTGATGGTTTTCATTAAAGTTTTGTTTTCTTGTCCTGACTCATTTTGATTTCAACAACATTATTCTTAAGGTCTATGCCACAAGTCAAGTTTATTTCTGACAACAGTACTGCCGGTAGTAGCAAACCAAAAAAAATATAGTTTAATTATTTTGCTGCATGCAGCATTATTATAGACAGATGGTAACCCAAAAAAACCTTATTTTAAGTGTATTTTTTAATTAATTAAACATTAAGTTAAACTCTACTACATGGAAAATATATGAGGCGCCTAGACATGTATATGTTGTGGTGGCAACTGCAGATATTCCTAGTTTATTTTTTAATTTGGAGAATTGTTAGTAGTACTTTTTTGGGACAAACTTATTTATGTTATCATACTAGTAGCATCAGTAACATTAAATTTTACCTTCATAAGTGCCTTCCAAGGGCCTAAACTGAATAAATGGTTTTGAATTTTTTGAAGTAGTTAATTTATAATATATTTAACTATTCCCCCCTAGCCATAGAAACATCAAACAGAGCCTGTTCCTATAAAACTGTACCTAGGGGTGCACTAACAATAAATAAATAAAAACTTTTACAGATATAAGTAAAACTTCAAAGCAATATATTTCTCTAAAATAAATCACACACAACAAATCTGAGATTAAAATTTATTAAAACATTAATGGATAAAGCAGCATTCATCTTTTCAAATAAAAACATGAACTGAAACTGGAAGGACACTCAATTATCAATGGTTTTAAACGATACTTAAAGATTCAACAATAATGATTCAAAGCCCTTGATGGTAAGCAAAAACAAAAATCTTTTATTTTAAATTCGTATCATGTTAATGCATTTCCGTTGTAATTGGCAGGATGTATCCTCAACTTGCAGTGTAATGTTGATTGAATAAAAAAACGTCAACACTTACCGACGGCTAATTTTGTATTTTTCGATGGAATCCACATACTGAAACGTGAAATTTCCTTGTCACAAAAGATTATTTTTGGGATCTTTAAATCATTGTAAATAATAGTTTATTTTCATTGGAATAAAACCAATTCGGATCGAACAAAACCTGCGTTCGATCAACTTCCATAGACTATATCACTCAACTTTGATTAATCATATTTTATTTTGACAGTAAGCAAAGCAAGTGATGCGATTATAGAGCTGATGATCGCTACAAACCATAAATAGTTACTGAAGTTTAATACAAACTGGTATTAAAGGCAATTTTTAGAAAACGATATTGGTTTCTGCTTCATAAATATAGTCGTTTTATTCTTCGTTTCCAAATATATTGATCCGAATGTAATATTTTGCGTACTCAAACTACTATATGATTAGTCGAGACCTAACCTGAAGAATCTCATGGCTCTTACGCGCTTACGCGGACAAAGGTCCAACTGATGTTGTTCGAAGCTTATATAAATGATCAAATCCTGACAAAACTTCGATAGCGCGATGTAGGATTCTCGTGTGCGTGTCCATAGATGTCGCGCTGAGCTCGCTGCGCTAAGCTCAGCCCCCTTATTCAGCCAATACAAACTTCGTCGACGAGCCGCCGCTCGGAGGCCTCGGAGAGCTTACCTCTCACGTGTATAATAGTATTAGCGTAGTTAGCGAAAGAGACAGAGCACGGAAGCTGTGACGAAACTTCCTCTAGTTAGTGTCTTTTTCCTTACAGAATCGAGCCCCAAGGCGTTGCAAGATGGGAATTATGTCGGGGGTCACCAATAATGAAGGAGTGAGGTTTGAGACTCTTCCATTAAAAAGGCAAGATCTACCGCCAAGCTAGAAGATCCGGCCTTGGGGCCACGGTTCAACTGTCCGTAGTATTGTTGTTATAAAATAGGAACTATTTTCTGTAACCTCTATCATCGATAATTGTTCCCTGGTAACTGGTTGTTGATTAGTTACTGTTTTTTGAGTTGTCAACGTAGAAAAACGTATTTTGTGTTCTGAATATATAATGTATATATTTTACTTTAAATACAACCACTGCAAGTTACACGAGTATTATTATTCAGGGTAATCTAATTCTAACAGCTTATGGGCCCAGGTATACATTCTGGTTACCGTTTCCGGTGTACTTACGTACATGGGTAACTGACTTACCTACCTATTAAACTCTAATATAATTATCTGATCTCGAATTGTAAAAAATGCAAGCTGTTCCTTATATGAAAAGCTTTGAGAAACTCTCTGGCCAGGCCAATTATGGCACATGGGCCTTTGCCATGGAAATGTTTCTGACAGACGAGGACTTATGGGAGTGCATTAATGATGATTTTAAGCTAGATTCAGTGGAGGCAAAAAGGAGAGATGCCAAAGCTAGGAGCAAAATTTGTCTTATGTGCACGGATAAGATATATCCCATGATAATGCATGTCAATACAGCGAGAGATACTTGGTTAGTACTAAAACGAGCGTATGCTGACGGTGGACTACTGCGGCGGCTATATCTGTTGCGGAAGCTGTTCAACGTCAAACTATCAATGTTCAGCACTATGGAGGAATACTTGAATGACATTCAGACTACGAATCAGGCATTAATATGCATAAAATCTGGTCTTGATGACGAGTTCGTCGGGATTATAATGCTGGCTGGTTTGACAGATGCCTTCAATTCTCTGGTGATGACATTAGAGCATTCGAACATACAGATTTCGACAGAAACTGTGATGGCAGCGTTACTAAAAGAAAGTATAAGAAAGAGCACAACCGAAGACAACTCGGCACTTATGTCAAAGAGTGACAAAACCAAGAAGGTGGTTATATGTCATCTGTGTAAGAAGAAAGGTCATTATAAATGGCAGTGCAAAGACAGGAAATCTAATGACAACAAGAGTAATGCACCACACGATAAGAAGAATAGTAAAGAAACAGTCGGGCTGATTACTGTTTTGTCAGCCACGGTCAGCAAAAGCGAATGGGTCATAGATTCTGGTGCCACAGCACATATGACGTCAGATAAACACATTTTGGAGAACAAGGAAAACGTTAGTTCAAAGGTGGTAACAACTGCGAACAATGATAAAATTGTATCCAACGTAAAGGGGGATGTGTTTGCCATGAGTCGTTCTATCAGGTTTGAAGATGTTTTAAATGTACCAGGTTTGATGACTAATTTACTATCAGTAAGTAAGATGTGTAGTAAAGATTGTGTTGTTGTTTTTGATAAAACTTGTTGTAAGGTTTTTAAGCAAAATGACGTAGCTGTAGGTAGCAATGCTTTGTTAACAGCACCCCTGAAACATGGTTTATGTTTTAAATAAAGAGACAGCGATGGTTCTTACGTCTCCTCCAGATACTACTTCTAGTGATTTCAATTTATGGCACAGAAGATTGGGTTATTTGAGTAGGCCTTTGATGGAAAAATTGAAAGGTTTAGCAGATGGATTGTCGTATGGAGCAGTTAGGACGGAACCGTGTGAAGTTTGCTGCAAGGGGAAAGAACACGTCATGAAATTTCCGAAAAGGAAAGGTAAGAGAGCAAAGGGATTGCTCGAACTAGTGCATTCAGATTTGGCAGGTCCAATGGAGGTAGAATCCTATGGTGGAAATAAATACTTTTTAGTTTTCGTAGATGATTTTAGTAGAAAAACTTTTACATATCTTCTACAATCGAAAACCGAAGTATTTGCGAAATTCAAGGAATTCAAGGCGCTAGTTGAAAATCAAACGGGCAAAAGAATCAAAAAGTTACGTACTGACAACGGGACGGAGTACGTAAATCATGAATTTGGTGATTTTCTTCAAAAGCATAGTATCCAGCATCAGACGGCTGTACCGTATACACCTCAGCAAAATGGAGTGGCAGAGCGGACTATACAGACTTTAACTGAAAAAGCGAGATGCATGATACACGATGCTGGTCTAAGCAAGAAGTTATGGGGTGAGGCTGTTGGATGTGCTGTGTATCTTAAAAATAGATCTCCCACAATGGCTTTGTCGGATAAGATTCCAGAAGAGGTATTTACGAATGAACGAGTTGACTTGTCGAATCTTAAAGTATTTGGATCCAAGGCTCAAGTTCTTATTAAAGACCCTTGCAGAAAGAAATTTGATCCGAAAACGGTTTCAATGATAATGACGGGGTATTCCAATAACCAGAAGGCGTACCGATTTATCGATGTACATAATAACCCAACTAAAATAACTATTGCTCGAGACGCAACATTTTTCGAGAATGTGCCCAAATTAAAAGAGAAACGAGATACAGTTTCAAAGAAAAAAATTGTGGACATATATGTACATGATGACATTCCTGGGACTAGTCGTCCTACCACTGAACCAGAGGTACCAAGGTTAACTGGACCTGTTGCAGTGGGGGTACCGGTGTCTAGCCCGAATGTCTTGATCGAAACAAATGAGGAAGATTTCAGACCACGGAGTCCGGTTGTTCACGTAGATGTTCAAGGAAGCACATCTAGTTCAATACACGAATCAGATTCGGGAGAGAACTTCTTCGACTCTGTCGATTCAGAGAGTCCTGTATCAGAAAATTTGCGATTTGCTGATCCTGCAAATGATGTGGTTGCTCCTACTGAACGACGTTAGCCAATTCGAAATAGACGTCCCAGGAGAGATGAGGACATGGTCTATAATTTTCATGTAGCTGATATTCCTGATCCTGTATCAGTTCAAGATGCTATGGAGCGTTCTGACAAAAGGTTGTGGTTAGAAGCGATGAAAGATGAGATGACTTCCATGAAAATAAACAACACATGGGAGCTTGTTGTAAACGTCATAAAATCTAAATGGGTTTTTAAATTGAAGGTTGGGGCGGATGGTAGCGTGCAGCGCCATAAGGCCAGGCTGGTCGCTAAGGGCTATTCGCAGAGACTAGGAGTTGACTATTTTGAAACGTTTGCTCCAGTTGTAAAAATTTCGTCAATTCGTCTTTTACTTGCGCTGGCAGCTGAAAAGGATTTAAGCATTCATCACATAGATGTGACAACCGCTTTTCTAAATGGAGATATACAAGGGGAAATTTACATGGAACAGCCAGAATTTTTCGTCCAAAAGGGGGAAGATCGCAAGGTTTGCAAGCTAAAGAAATCTCTGTATGGCTTGAAACAAGCGGCTCGATGTTGGAACGAGAAAATTCATGCTCACATTTTGAAAATGGGTTTTACGCGATCTAATTATGATCAATGCGTATACACCAAGATAAAAGGTAGTATAACTGTTTGTAGCTATTGCACTTTATGTAGACGATTTTTATATATTTACAAATAATGAAACTGCAGCTAAAACAGTGAAAGAGCATATTGAAAGTTCTTTTATAATAAAGGATCTTGGGTTAGCAAGAGAGTGTCTTGGAATGCTGATTGAGCGGGATATGGACAAACAAGAGATTCGTCTTTCTCAGAAGACATACATACACAAGATAATTGAAAAATTTGGGATGCAAGACTGTAAACCTGTATTCACACCGATTGAAGCAAATCTTCATCTGAAATGTGGAATTAAGAATGACGATACGCGGTATCAAGAGATCATTGGATCGCTCATGTACCTGGCGTGTTGTACTAGACCAGACATATCATTTGCGGTAACCATGTTGAATCAGTTCAACAACTGCAATGATTTGACTCATATGGCAGCGCTGAAACGAGTGCTTAGGTATCTGAAGGGGACAGTGGAGCTATCGCTGTGTTATAAGAAATGTAACAAACCTTTGGTTGCTTATGCTGACGCTGACTGGGGAAATGGGCCTGATGCTAAATCATTTTCAAGCTATGCCCTATTTTTCGGTGGTGCTGCAGTAGCTTGGCAATCCAAGAAACAGCGATGTATAGCATTAAGTACGGCTGAGGCCGAATATATCGCGATTTGTGAGGTTGCTAAAGAAGTTATTTCTGTTAAGGGTTTATATGCTGAACTCACTGACCAGACAAACACTATTACTATATTTAGTGATAGTCAAAGTGCTTCTAAGCTAGTTTATATTCCTGCAATAGGAAAACGGTCAAAGCATATAAATATTAGGTATCATTTTGTTCGAGATTTGGCAGAGCAAGGGGTGATTTGTATTGAATATTGTCAAACAACCCTTATGCCTGCAGATATGTTAACAAAGGGAGTTGCCAGACAGAAACACCAGTTTTGTGTTAAGCATTGTGGATTAAGTGGGGGTGTTATAGAATAGGAACTATTTTCTGTAACCTCTATCATCGACAATTGTTCCCTGGTAACGTTTTTTGAGTTGTCAACGTAGAAAAACGTATTTTGTGTTCTAAATATATAATGTATATATTTTACTTTAAATACAACCACTGCAAGTTACACGAGTATTATTATTCAGGGTAACCTAATTCTAACAATTGTTACTACAAATGTTTTTATAATTTGTTTACAAACTACGATACGAACATTTCCCCTTCGCCCTTGCCCTTCGATTCGATTGACGGCTGTCATTGATTGAATGAATCGTAGACAGACAGCATTGAATGAATGAATGAATGGCTAGTCAGTCAGTTGCTCAGTCGATAAAAGCAAAGCAAAATAAACAAATGACCAAAATAATTTTATTTATTTCAATAAGTGATTTCTGTACAAGCACAATTGGTTTATTATAAATTCGTGTAACCAGCTATTGTCTCACAATGTCTGACAATTTTATACCTTTAAATCAAAGTACTCCAGACCAGAATAAATGGCAACATGGGAGGAATCATAATCAGAGAGGATATTCAAACAAACGTTACCAGAATGGTGGTGGTAACAGACGTGGAGGTTACCCTAACCGATGGGGGAATAATTCCCGAAACAGCAGCTATGGGGTATGCTATATATTTTTTTTTTTTTTATCCCGGGACATTCTTTTACACACGGCCATCTGATCCCATACTAAGCAGAGCTTGTACTATGGAAACCAGATAACTGATACTACATATACAACTTTTTTTTTTTTCAAATAACATACTTATATAGATATTTACACCCAGACACAGAACAAACAGACATATTAATGCACACAAATGTTTGTCCTAGGTGGGAATCGAACCCGCGACCTTAGGTTTGGCAGTCAGAGCATTAACCACCAAGCCAACTGGCCTGTCAAAGTATAAGTTAAATACTTAAGGCCACGGATCATTTATAATTGGTAAATAATAAGCAGTAGGAACCTCTTTGAGATCTCCTGACCTTAATTTTATGATGGGTTAATGGCTAATTATGTTAATTGAGTTGATAAGGATATGTTCTATTTCAATGAGGAACATGCATAAATAGTTTCATTATTTTCATTGTCATTAATGCAATTTATCATTGTACATTTAATAATTCCAGAGTGAGAGCAACAGTAGCATCGGACAAGATAACAAGCATAATATAGATGCATACCTACATCCATCAATGCTGCAAGATCCATGGGCTAATTTGCGACAACAAAATAATTAAAGAAATAATCTTTAGAAGAAACAAGACATGATAATGAAGTTTTTATCATCTTAGAGTTTATTCCATTTTAAACTCTATAATCTGACATTTAACATTAAATATCAAATTGACTGTGGCTGAAAAAATGAAATGATCTGTGGCCTCATTTCTTGATTGACTCTCTAATCTTTATTTATAAAAAATATCACCACAAATACTTCCAGCTTCCAATGACAATAAAGTTATGTCTCCAGGGTCCAAGCAAGCCTTCCAACGAATATCAACAAACTTGCTTGCGATTTGCTGTGAAAATGTATTTAGACCCCTTTTCTTCCAATAAGTATAGATATTGAACTCTTATTGCAGTTCTTGTAATTTTATTATTATCATTTTGATGTTACACTATCTCTACTTGCAGAGAAGACAAATAATTTGTCTTACTCTACCTACCTCATAGATATTTTTTAAAGAGATACAAATATTGAAATAAAGGTAAACCATGACAGTATTATTTATGTAACATGGGTACATGGCATATAATACTTAAATATTATTGTGACTTTGTTTACAAAAATCAACTTGGGTTTTTTATTATAAAGATATACTCTATTAGGAAATGTAAATAAGAGTTGTAGATTATAGTCATATTTATATGTATTTCCTTCTACTTTTAGAATAATTAATAAGTTAGGCAACCATAGAGTTACATGATTGTGGGAAACAAGAAGTAGATTGAAGAACAAGAAGTATAAATGAGAATTTATATTCCTTGTATTAAGACAAAAAAATAATTAATATTTTGCAATTAAAAGGTTCAATGTTTGCCTCGCTATAGCAAATGTATTAGCTTTTTAAGAATTATTCTTTATAATGATCTGTTTTTAGGCAAGACTTAGGATGGTAGCTGGGATACTGTATCGAAATGGCTTTTGACGTATAACCACGCTCTGAATTCTCGTCGCTTGATCACTATCTTTGTGCGCGCAACTGTGAGATAGTAAAGGAATCACTTAATATGCTCATTTTTAACCGACCTCAAAAAAGGAGGAGGCTCTGAATTCGTCCGTATAATTTTTATTTTTTTTTATGTTTGTTACCTCATAACTTTCGACTGGGCGAAGCGATTTTATCTATGTTACTTATAGGCTGTAACATTTTTTTGCGCTGTTAACTCTACAATAGTAGTTCCTTCGTATGTTCAAGGTTTCGGAGTTGCTTAAAAAATAATGAAAATGAGAGTCGGCCTTCTTGTAACCCTTTAAATCTGCCGCCCTAGGCCCAAGCTTCACAGCTGGATAATAAATCAATAACTCATTAAATATTAACAAATTCAAAGGTTACAAGAACTTCCACTAAATGGGTTAGTAGGTAGGTACCTAATTTAGGCGCATTTTATTTTTAAGTACTTAATCGATAATGTGGTCAGACCAGTTTCGGGTGACATATACGATGAACTTTACTTGATTATAAATACATTGTCACATGGTATTGGTTTTATTAACTTAACGGTATTGGTACGCAATGGGTGTGCATTACATTGTGATGAAGATTTTCGTTTTCGTAATTTTTGGAGCTTTTGTGACATTTGTTAACGCTTCAGGCAAGTATCAAGTTTACTTTCCCATTAAAATTATCAATAAAAATTAAAAGTACCTACCAATAATTTTTTTATGTTTGACAATCACTATCACTTTTAAAAACAGCTATACACATTTTGATGAAACTTGCCACACATATTAGGATAATAAAGTGTATAAAAAACATCTGTGGCGAAAGGGGCGGAAGCTTGTAAGTAATTTAAATATGTACTTACTTAAAACCAGTCGTGGTGTTTACTTCGTATCTCTGTGGCAATCGGTAATTTTTTGAAACCGGTTGAATAATGGGGTTTTTGAGATAATTTAATTACGCCCTGACTGCACACTAAAATTGCAAATATAACTTGACTAGAACGGAAACCCTATTTATGCTGCGTAGGTAATACCACTACCTATTTAAAATCATTTGCAAATTCAAGAAATCGTTAATCTGATAAACTTACCTAAATAAGTAGGCAGGTACCTATACTATACCTACCTACCTATCCTGGTTAAGTAAGTTTCTGCCTTTTATATGTATAGGTATTACTGTAAAAGCCCGAATAGTGGTAAATCTAAAGTCTTTTTTGTAAACCTTAAGATTTACCAACATCATTTAGTACCTAAATGTTAGGATTCATACTAACCTGATCAGAGTAAATAATGGTAGGTAAACATCCGAATTTTATGACTTGTTAGGTACAAGTATCTAGAGAGTACATCGGCAATTTACTACTATTACTTGGTTGATCTTAGGTTTCAATGAAAAATCTTGGAATTTACCATAAGTAGCTGTAATGTTAGAACGTTAGGTGTCTCAACAGCCAAATTCTTAAATTTCTAAATAAAACTTTATTTTTCAGCAGAATGTCCATCTGGTGAACAGAATCCAGGACCTAATTGTGGCTTGGAGCCCACATGCATAACAAGTCCTCATTTGTTCCCGAAATTTGCTTGCGACTGCTGGTGTAATCCAGGCACTTATAGGAAAATAGATAGTAACACCTGTGTTACATTGGAAAACTGTTAATGTTTGACTCAATTAAAGGGTAATCGCTATTTCATTGTCATTAGGTATATTGTAGATACGTAAAATATTACACAGGTACCTACATCTATCGAAAAAACTAATAGCAATTAGGTAATGTTGTCCAACACAAAATCACGTTATGTTAAAAACTTTGTAGTTATATGTAGGACATTGTAGGTAATGTAATACTTAGTTTTTGTTTGTAGGTATTGTTTTAAAGCTTTGTGCGTTGATTCTTAAGCATTTGATGGATTTGCAAAGAGAGGCAAAATAACAATACAAAAAGCTTAGAAGATTAGCTTTCTGTTTTGTTGTTATTTTGCCAAATGTAGAAACTATTGAGGTTTTTACATCTGGAAAGTAGGTAGGTACTAGATTAGCGTCCACCAGTTTGTCAAACTACCATGATAGTATAATCAGCACCTAAGCGCTGTTTAGGTGACTTGGCTTCATGTACACAGTAAACAGTGATTTTATGGCAAATACATTTTTAAAAGAAAACATCTCTTATTACCTAATGAGCTACCTTATAAGCTTTTCCTTTCAACACTTTCCTGATGTGAAGCTTAAAATTTATTATCCGACATCTTGTCTTGGTAACTGAATGATATTTTACTGTAAACGGGTGTTTTTCACAAATAATGACCCTGTGACGAACGGGAAATATAATTTTGGCATTACATGAAATTGTTTATATTTACTCTGATATTTAAGAATATATTATTTACTAGCTAAATATGTTATTTAAATTAAAATTACTGCATAAATATAAGAAATATTCAAGTTTTTCAGGCAGCATATGACGCATAGTATTCCTGTGCGTTACAAAATGTAATCAATCAGAAATAAGACCACCGAGTATTGAAACAAAATCAACTTATATTAGCGAGATATGCTTAAAATCTTTCCAAAAATAACAAAAGGCTTGCATAATTCTATCAAATTAATAAATAATCAGCGAAATCGTTTCATGTTCGCCACTTCTAGGACACATCGCACTAGAAAAATTGGCATTATTAATTATACGTGTTACAAATACAAAAATCAAGCAATGTGAGGAATTTTTGGCAATAACCTAATACTGATAATGACATAATAAATACTATAAAATGAAAAATATATATTTTAAAGCCATTTTTTACCATTCAGAATATGGGACAGTGACTATTAGGACAAACAGGAATAATTTGAGCAGTGTCCATACTGCCGGTTTAAAAACACAATCAAAGGGACTAAATATTATAAATTATTATCAATGAAACATTTTCGAAACATGAAAAGAACACCATAAAATGCTGCAGTTTCATACTATCATTGATTTTTCGCTGACATCCGAAACACTTCTTAGTAATTATGAACTGTGTAATAGGCCAGGGCCACTTAGCATTATTAATGTAACATTGATTTAAATCATAAAATGTTACGATTTTGTCAACTTCCCAAAAGACTACCATAGCTGCTAGCAGAGTGCATAGGCATGCTAAATGCCTATTTAATCTGAAACAAAAAAGGTCCTAAGTATAACAATATTTTATAAATAATACAAACAATCATCAATTACCGTCAAATCTGGGTAAAAAGTAGTCCATTTATAGCACTCCAGAATAATTAGCTTTCTTTATAATACAGTAATTTCTTTATCCAATGAGTAGTTACAGAGATTACCTACGTACAAACAAACAATACAAATGTCATCTCTTTACAATACCTATTAACAAAATTAGTTAACAGGTAAGTAGGTATCTACTAAATGAAAGTAAAACATATTTTTTTTTATTTCATTCTACACTAAGCTTTACAATTCAAGTTCGTCACGATCTTGTTCCGGTAGTATGTCACATGACGCACAGGAGGTGACGTATTCATCCCACGAAACTTTTAAAATTAAAAATCACATATTTACTAAAATTAACTTGTTTTTAGCTTTACAAATCTCATAAAGGTTAGTTTATTGTTGTAAATACAATATGATAAAGTAAAGAAAACGAGTTTATTTACCTTTTAACTTGGTCACTATCCGGAAACTTTTTTTGTACCCCGATGACACCAAAACTTTCGTCTCAGTTTTTGTCCCAACTGGCGTTTAAAACAACAATGAGGGTATCATTTAAGATCACAATATCGCCAGGAAGGCCGAAAAAAATACAAATAAGTAGGTTTTGTCTCGTGTAAGATATCAAATTCACCGTGACGCAACCGGATTTTCCGGTAGTAGTACTTTCGTAGGACAACATTAAAATAATGATATTTCTTAATTTATCATATAGAGACTGCAAAGACACTTTTAGACACACAACAACTATTTTCAAACACTTAAACGTACTCAAAGACTTAGATTCTACAAGTGAGATACATTTGAAATCTCGGTGTGCGCCGTGGGACACACGAAATTTTTACCTCATATTTTGCTTATTTTTAAATATAAAAATAACTATCCGCTTATATGGTACTTTTTAAATTTAATTAAATTTTGAAACAAATACCTAAATTATATAAAATTTCACTTCTACATGTGCCATATAAAAAAGTAAAAATAAAAATGGTTGAAATTGTGGGACAGTACGATTTCAATAGGGTCATTTTTTAAATAGTCTGACTAATACCGGTTCGGAAGGTTTACCTAGTCTGAAATACACTGTCTCTTTTTATTAAGGATAAAACAATTTCAATATCTACAGCTTCCCATGATAAGATACCGAACTTAATTTACTGGCTAAGGATTCTACACGAGGAACCCATTGCAATTTGTTATTTTAAGAAGAACCCAGAAGTAACTCAGGCAAAAAGGTTTGGTAATGTTAAGGTTTGTACATTTAAACTTATTAATAGGTATAACAAAGAGAACACCTAGGAAGAAACGGTAACCCTACAAATTTAATTTTTTTTTTGGAAAATATGAAGGCCCATATATTTCCAGCGTTGGATATAGGCTGCCAAAGATAATGGTTACAATATATTAAAAAATATTGAAACAATAAAAGAAATTCAGTAACATTAAATTTGACCTTCATAAGTGCCCTCCGAAGGCCTAAACTGAATAAATGGTTTTGAATTTTGAATTTTTGAACCCTCAGTTTAGGATTCATTTGTTGGTGATGTCATCTGTCAATTTTTAAAGTAGGTAACAAACCTAGCCAATGCTTTCCTCAAGATAACGAGTTCAATGACTACTTGCAAATGTTATCAATGGTTGCCATAACGTCAGTTGAGTGTAAAAGGCGTTCGTAAAACTAAGCTATCCGAAGTTTACAAAATAATGAATTCAGCTTAATCCATTAAATTCCCGATTCCTTGCGACTCTAGGTTTGCAGTTGAATTTTCGTGGGCCTATTTTAATCAATTCTTTTCAATTACTTAATCAAGTTGTGATAACTTAGTTGTTACTTTACTTCCTACTAATATTATGAATGCAAAAATTTGTTAAGATCGATATACGAATGTTTGTATCACTTTCACGCAAAAACGACCTAACGGTTTTGAAACGTGGCAAACAGATAGAGCATTCCCTGGTAACTCATACCTAGTGGAGACTTTGTGTCTCGGGAAAATGTAAGTTCCCTTGGTAACGCGGGTGAAACCGCGGGAGAAAACTAGTCACATATGTATTTACGACCAAACATAAAATTAAGAATGTATACATGGAAATTTTATCAGTTTACAAGCTCCATAACACAGAAACATTAGTATTCATGACATACCTACAAGCAATTCATTAGAAAATTATTTCCCTTATCTTCTCCCAACGTGTACACATCAAATCCAACAGAATCGATTTTCTATCTCGTAAATACAATTAAAACGTTGTAACGATTAAGCATAGATAATACAGGTGAAGGTTATATAAACAGTTCACTTTGATAAATTATTTACTTACATACAACATCTTCGGTAGGTGTAACGCGTCGACATGAGACTTTTAGCAATTCTTTTGTTTGTAGTTTTTGTTTGCCTGGAGTATTCTTTAGGTGAGTACAACTCATTTATCTTACGTCAAAGGAGGGAATGTGTTTTGTGTCTCTTGCAAATAAGTTATGTTAGTGGTCTTCAAACTTTTCCGCAAAAACGACGAAGTGTCGGAAGTGTCTTTATAATATTTATTTGTTTAAGCTAAGTTAGTTTTGGTTGGTTAGTTAGTGGTGGAGACATTATATCCATTGAATCGACAACTTTTTTGTGACGGTTAAAAAGTGATGTGTTTCTTTTAAAATTAATTAACGAGTCACCTATATTCAGGGTTTTTTATCATTCCACATAGGATGAGTTGTGTCAGTTGAAAGTTTTTTTAACCATATCTTGTGAAATAGCTCTTGATTACTCTGTTATACTAAATGCTTCATGAGACCTTGCTCTGTTACGGTATCCCCTTATTATGTCGAAATAAACATAAACTTTTGAGATATCTTATAAAACATCATGTGCGCCTCATGCTATTTGAAAAATATTATAAATTAATGTGATGTTCAATGATTCTCTCATTGTAGCCATAACTAGTTTCATGAAAAAGCTATTAACTACTAATACGTAAGTATTCACCCAAAGCATGGATTTAAAGTTCTAGGTACTTCGCAAACAAATATTGTGCAAGGAGCTTAATGCCATAGTTTCAATGAAGTTCTGGAATAATGTCTCATATTCTCATGAGATTGTTTGCATTCTCTTCATTGACTTTGTATAGACACCAAGGCTCACAATAAGAAAGTTACACTTCCATTGTAAATTACTCTACAACTCTACAACTGTAGAGTATATTTGTATAAAATATGTATAAACATTTTGACATTAAATTAAATTCGAATATTTTAATGTGAGAGGTGATAATGTTTGTTAAAGAAATTACCTATATTTATCTATTTAATATCTGTATCTGTGTAATATACAACGTGTTCCAAAATACCCCGTAAAATATAATTAATTATCAAAGCCAACAACCTTAGTAAGCTGTCATGTCAGGGAACCAGATTATTTAACAGAGAGGGCTACGTACCTATTTTACCTAATAATTGTCTACTTTAATAGTTTTTCTATTTTTCATTCATAAAAATAAGTTTTTTAATTTTTTTGGGGTATGATATACAGCGTTACTACGGTTCTTAAATATTGTGAATGGACTCGTTATAAGACCCCATTTAACCTCCTTTCGGCTTTACGGGTAGTTTTGTAACACCCTGTATTGTATAATCAATAATATGTCTAGAGCAGAAATACACAATGCCGTACGTTCAAATGTGATATACAAAATTAGAAAACAATATGTAGTTTTTCTTTTCAACAGTTAAGTTAGGCTGTGCTCACATACTTTACCATTGGGCAAAACTATATTCTTTTTCGAAAATTTTACCACTAAAATAATTCTAAAATAAGTACCTTAATACCCACCCAATTTTAAACTCATTTCAAACGTTAAACGGCACCAACTTAAATGTTACCTCCTTGATTTCAGCGGAGTGTCCATCCGGAGAATACAATCCAGGGCCTGGCTGCAGTTTTGAGGTGATATGTGGATTGAGGAGCGCTCACTCACAAAGAAGGCATTATTGTGACTGTTGGTGCAACCCCGGCCTTACCCGGGATTCGGAGACAAATATGTGCGTGGAGAAATGTCCCTGATCATGAAAAAACATCACTATACCTTTTATATGTTAATTTATAAATAAAAGTCTGATTACAATTCCCGTAGTTTACAAAACAAGGTATTTTAGTTTGGAATGGATTTGAAATTCATATTAACAAAAAAAAAATAACAATGACCAAAGATCTCACGTGAATCGGGCTGTAAAAACCCGAGATAAGAAAACCCGTCTGATGACGTGATTCGTATTAATATTTCAATGTGGAATAATGGCGCTTGAGATATTTTAATAATTAACTGGAGTCGGCATTAGATAGGTATACATAGTTATTTCAGATAATACATGGTATCTAGCCAGGCACGGGTCCAGCCCACAAAAAAGGTTGTAGTCACAGTCTTATGAAAATCGGCAAAGTGTGATTCGAAGTACGAGCAACTCGCTCACGATCGATATAGTACATTCCTATAAAGAAGTGTTTTATTTTATAAAGGCATTGGATAAAAAAGCATCTGCCTATGGATCTCAATAGACCGTGGAAGTGTGACATCACAAGTCTATTGGGGTTGTGGGCATGCCCATCGTGCCCATAACGGTGGATCCGCGCTTGTGCCTAGTTAGGTAGGTATAGAAGAGCAGACTGGTAGATATGGACAAAACAATACGTATGTGCAAATGAAATCCTCACTAGAATACAATTGAAACAAAAACTTACTACTGTGAAGTTATGCACGGTTTTACGTAAATCAATTTGCGAACACTAACATATGTGTTCGTAATGGTTTATTCTATTCAAATTTCGAATGTTTTAAAATTGTAACCAAAATATTTTGCTCGCATTTAGAATATTTTATTGGCATAACGAACTCCTTGTGTGCCTTGTTAATGTAGATGATTGTCTTTGGTATTTTTTGATTTTTTTTGGAATTATTTCTGGTTTAGTATTGTTCCTAATACGTGTGCATGTATTATGTGTGTTTCTAAGGGAAGGAGACAATCAAACAAGTTAAATGCCTCTAGAAATATTTTCTTTTGTATCCTTTGCTTAGGTATGTTTAGTGTGCTTAGTACTTATATTAAGTGATTTGGTGTACCTAGGCGTCTTTTTAATGACTTAATACCGTATGAACATTTAATTACGTAAATTTTGTTGCATAACTTTGATAATATTAATGTGAAAATTTTATTAAATAAAGATATAAATATCCTGGGACTTTCTTTACACACGGTCATCGGATCCCAAACTAAGCAGATCTTGTACTATAGAAACCAGATAACTGATATACTACATATACAACTTTTTAATTTTTTCTAAATACATACTTATGTTATAGATATTTACTACCAGATCGTTCCGATCCAGATCGTTCTGTGAACAAACAGACATGTTCATGCTTACAAATATTTGTCCTAGGTGGGAATCGAAACCGCGACCTGCGACTTGGCATTCAGGGTCGCTAACTACAAGCTAACTGGCCTGTCTAATTGTTATTGCTTATGTTATAAATTTTTACTTCTTCCAGTACTTATTTTAAATGTTTGTTTCTAAATTTAATGAAATAAAATAAAACTATACCTAAATAATTTTGGAATTTGGGAAATATCAGATGTAAACATTTTTGTATTATAGTTACTCATATCTATATTTACGATTCAATTTGAGGCTATATTATATTTTTTTTATGTATTAACTACTGTATATACGGTTACTATTTCTATTGAGTGCTATAAATATATAATATAACATGTAATTATTTTCATTAATGACTTTAATACATGTAAGACCCACGTACAATAATATAATTTGACGACGGTTTTTAGAATAAAGAAAAATATTCGTTATATTTACCTATATCAAATATTATTTACCACAGAATTACCTATGAACGAAGTAGGAAACACGATTTATTGAGATCCTAGCGATATTAAAAGAAACAGGTCAACAATTTTGCGTGATGAGTCAATTGAAAATTGTAACGATAGCTTTAAAATTTTTTACAGGTCTATTAAAAACTTCATCAACTGTAATCGAGGTTGATCAAACAATATGAGTTTCGAATAGCCCAATTATTGAACTGCGTGTTTTATTTTTTTTCGTACACTTATCAAGATGTTAATAAAATTTACATTCATTCACAATTTAGATTAATAAATATAAAAATCCAGCTGTCCCCCGTGGTTCCCGAGGGTTGTCACGTTTTCCCGGGATAAAAAGTATTCTAAAGTAGCCTTTATCTTATTCCAGGATATACTATATCTACGTCTATGTCTATATCTATACTAATATTATAAAGAGGAAAGATTTGTATGTAAGTATGTTTGATACTCTTTCACACAAAAACGACTAAACAGATATGGATGAAACTTGGCACATAGATAGAGCATATGCTGGAATAACATATACTTTTTATACCAGGAAAATATGATATCCCTCGGAACGCGGGTAAAAACGCAGGGGACAGCTATTATTTATAATATTAGTAGGGTATAAAATCATCAGTTTGGCCACACTAAAGATAGGACTAATAAGAAGTAAGATATTATTTAATAATCATACATAGCTCAGCATTAAAACAGTCTAAGGCAAATATTTTCTTCATATGAGATGACAGGAATGTGTTTAAATTTGTCGCTCGTAGCACCCCGTAGAGGTCCTTCGAGTCCTGTAGCACCCAAAGCTCGAAGAGCAAAAATTAACATACTTGTAGTTCTAGCTCACTCTCCGATAATATCACTGTCTTTGTCACAAGATGTCACGATGACATATCACTTTGTTGATGGTTTGAATTATCTTCAATCTGTCTATACATAAGTATTGCTGATTGCCAGAACACATAAACTGTTATACAGTACTGTATATCAGACAGATGATAATTTGGATAGCGTATTCCTTATAAGTGTCCGCATTTTCAGGAAGTAAAAAGGGGTTTTCATATATATTAATAAAAAAAATATATATTAACAAATTGTCATAATCAATGCAACGGCGTGGTGTCTAGGCCATTTCCAAAGTATTAATAAAATTATGGCATGTACTTGGACTATTTTTCTTTGTTTATTTTAATTAGCGTTTATTGGGATCTGTTTTGTTATAGCGTAATATAAAATTAATAAAATTGAGTTGATATATTTAATTTTTTGTGAAGAAATATAGTTCTATTACGTCCATTTTTTGCATTACTTCTCCAAATCCGATCCAAAGATTGTGGCTGTAAGCTTTCATAATCACTAGCTTTTTCAATATTACTAAGCCGACTTTAAAGTGTCACCCAAGATGGAAATTTCAACTGTAAAAAGCTAAACATTTTTGATTTTTTTTGATTTTTGTTGTTTCAGTGTTAAGAATGAGAGACTCGATAGAAAATTTCATGAGTTAACACTTCAATATTTTTTTGTCCCGAGAAAACATGAGACTTTCAGGAACGCGGGTAAAACTAAGGGTCGGAAGTTAGTAATTCAGAAAGAAATCTATCCTTACAACTTGTGCTTACAACTTGTACTTACATATATTCTTTTTATATTGAGAATATATAATAAATATTTCAAACTCAACATCGAAGACACAAATCTCAACGCATTCATCCACATTTGCAATTTGACTTTTTGCACCATATGGGTTTACGGAAAAAGTCCGTTAGAATTCCATTAATTTACTCGTAAGTACAAAAGTGGCCGGACGATCTCAAAGGCTGTATCCAGGGAGGACAGCACCCTCCCTCGTGTGGTTTAGACCGGTCCATGCGGTCGCCGGACGTTACCAAAACGCCGCCGTGTAATAGCTTATTATTGCCCTTAAAACGCATTTGACTTTTGGCCCTTATAATTATTACTACACGGTCGTAATTGAGGGCGTACTCAAAATGTTCTCTCACTAATTGGCACTGAAACATAAAATGACAGTTTTATTTTCAGCGCAACATTACGGGATTGTACAGAATATTTTATACTCAACTGTTGGAATTTCTGCGACCAAGAGCGCGTTTTATATTCTTGAAGAGTTATGAACATCAATCGTATGAAACATTATGCCCTACTAAACCAGATAAATATTCTATAGAAATGAAGAAATGTGAAGAATATCATTATGGTTCTGGCCAATATCAATACAAGAACTGGACACCTACGGCGATAATATGGCACTTAAACGGGTGATGTCAGAATGCGATTAATAGGTCGTCTGCCCGCTTCTCGGGTGCACCGCGGTGGTCTAGCGACCGGAAGTGGCTAGCACCGAATAATCGCATCGATCGCCAAAAAACTAACCCACATACGCACTGGCAGCGTAGCCGGAATTATTAATCGTGAGGAGTACGGGGCCGGGGGCAAGGCGGAGGGTGGCGCCTCGGCGGGCTCGGGGCGCAGGCGCGGGCGCGGGCGTGTGGCGGGCACTCCGCGAGGAAGGCTCGCGCGCTCCGGCCGCGTCCTGACGCCCGGCGGCGTCGCGATGCGCGAGCACCCGGCCCCGCGGCCGCTCCCGCAAGCGCCGCGCTAACCTGTACCCATGCAGTGGCGAAAACTTACCAGGTTGAAGTCTTCGCCGGGCGGACAGTCGCGCGCTCGGAGGATGCTCTGCTGCGGCCGCAGGAAGGTATGCGATCCGATCGATAGCGCGCGCCGAAACCGTCGCCCCTCCCGGCCCGGACGCCGACGCCGTTTCGTTACGCCGTTCGACGACCCCGCCGCTATAGCCTCACTCACGCTTCTTTTTAACTATCATCTTCTAAAAATCTATGTCATCTTGTGTAAAACTGGCTCAAATCTTAAAAATTGCTATAGATTTAAGTGTTGTCTAGATATTTTGTATTCAGCCAGTGTCAATGTTACCAGCTTGGTTACGAGTTACCGCTCTTGATAGTAATGGCCTCCATTGAAATATTAATCAAGTTGTAAGACCTTGATTTTATCTACTACATAATTGATGTTTCAAAGTTATTAACCGTATGTATCAAATTATGGTTTTGATCTATTAGTTGTAAGCAGTTGTAGAGCGCCAATCTATAGGTCACTCGAATGTGGGCCGTTTAAGTAATCGATCGTAATACTGAGACCTCTCGACTATTACAAGTGATCGGATTAAATAGACTCTCATGATTTCAGTGTCTATTTTCAGGAATGCGCGACCGAGTTTATTTTTTAATAGCTAGCACCATTTTGGCGACCCCGCACGGTTGTATTTCTAAAATACATCTACGTTAGCATACTGCGTGTCTTTATTTCTGCTTTGAGCTTTATTAAGTACATTACTTTACAATACAGATCTTGCAGCATCCTCGCCATCTTGTATCAGGAGTATTAAAGCATTGTGAAGTGAACTTATAGATACGTTATGCTTGTTACTACGTTAATTCAAAATCATGATTAACATAAATATGAAGGCATTTTTCCGTTAATTTATGTTGACTACTCGATCGATTTTAGGGTTCGAAGGAGGATCAGAAAGCGTACTAAAATGGTAACTTCTATCTCTTATTCACTTAAAAATTTATAATTCTTTCTTGTCCTAGGTAGTTGCTGTATTATTTGAACAACTGGCTCTCAAGTCCTACTCTCTAATCATATCATACATAGCGGGTATAGCGACAGATTTTCTACACGAGCTATGTGAATGCATATACATGAGTTAATATATTTCATTTCACAGCGCTATGTATAACCAGCCACTTATAACCTGTATTTGATGCTATCTTTCCGCCGCGCAGTTTCACCCGCGTTCTCATTATCAAAAATAGCCTATAGTTTCAGGTTAATCCCCAAAAGGAATATGTACCTGTCTATTACATCTTCCTGCTCTATATTTAAGCAAATATTACCATGGAATATTTTTTTCCTTTAGAAACGTTTTTCCCCATTTACCCCTTTTCACCCCTTTAGCGATGGATTTTTCAATATGTTTCATTTAAATATTTTATTTATAACATAGAGCCTAAATATCAATTTTGATGACCCTAACTTTAAACTAACGATTTACTCATTTCAACCCCATTTTTTTTGCTATTTTAAAAATCCTTAAATACTTGTAATATTTAAAAAGAGAAGCCCAAATACCAATTTCTATGTCTCTAACTTCAAAACTTACGGTATCTCCTTGTAAATTTTCACCCTTCAGGGAGGGTTGATCAAAAAATCATCTATTCCTTTAAAAACAAAGTTGCCAGTGCATTCTAAATAACTAACAACATTTTACCTTTTGGAGTCAACAGTTTGGTCAAAACATAGATGAATCAGTCAATCAGTCTGTCCGAACATGGCATTTTATATATATACCTATAAATTAAAGCAGTCACGTCATTTAATAAAATTTAATTATTTACGTTTAAAAAATAAACGTTCTTACTTTTTAATTCAAATTACTAATTAGGCAATACAAATGTAATTAAACCTGTAATTAAATTCGTATTCCATTTCAACACCACAGCAAACATCATTCAGTGAGCCAGGTGCATATTGAACATGAGTAATGAGTGGTTGGCCGTGAAAGTCCACACAGTGCATGTACTTGTGCATACAATTTAGATGTGATTGCCACGCTACATTAGAAAATGAAAGTATATTTTTCTTGATTTTGCATTTGCTCTACTGTACTATGCTATTTACTATGGATTATATAATAATTCTTTAATTCAGATTTCTCCATTTTGTTAGTAGTACAAAACCTTAAGACTATGTTAGTATAAACATTGAATTATAATATAAATATATAAATCTGATATTTGTTCCTGATTTTGATGAGTTTTGATTTTCTGTGGACGTTTCGATATTCGTGAATAACGGCCAAAATTGAGATACGATCCCTATCTAAAATCGCAAGATTGAAGTATAATTTTGACATTACGTGTATTAAAATTACTGTCAAAAGGTTCATCAATCCATGGATTTTCGATCGGGATTGCATATTAATTTTCGCCGTTAGACTGCTAGTTCAAAATAATAATATGGGTATCGGAATCATTACCAAAAATACGTTTTATTATGATGGTAAAGCAAAATTTAATTTATGTATGAGTGAATGATTATTGTATCCACGTGTAGTATCATTATGTAGGTCAATTGTGGCATGTAGGGAGGATAGTGTTTAATCGAAGGCCAGTAGTTTATTTATAAACAAACAAATGACATTTTCACCCCTCGGCTTATAATAAAATAATTGAAATAGATTTTCTATAAACTGTTAAAAAATGCTTCAAACTTTAACGACAAATAGGTATTCGAAACCAAAGAGATTAAAAAATCTCAATAATTCTTTCAATTATAGGAAAGTACAGTATTCGCGAATAATATATGCTATGTTTTAATCCCAGAATACGTTATATCCCTTGGAAACGCGGGTGTAACCGCAGAGAGGTAGCTAGTCTATACATACATATGATAGGTAACGGCCGGATTTCATAAAATCAAAGCTCTATTTTATAGTGAACTGTCGCTAGTTGATACTCCGTATTTAGAACCTCAAGTTGGGCGTGGTTAAGTCCAAATTACAATAATCAATGTCCCACAGCTCTTTGAATAAATAACCAAGTTCCAGCCAAGGGTTTGTTGTGGCCACTCGACGGCTCGAACTTGTTGACATAAGTTGATGTCGAACTGTTGCCGACTAATATCAAGTTTTAGAGTCAATATTTTAATAATTCTAGTAAATGTTGTATGAATAAATGTAAAACATATTACAGTTATAAAATATTTTAATTGAAATACAATGGGTTTAATATAATGACAAAGGTTAAACATAAGATATATCGTAGAGATTTTATTGGATTGTTGGTTATTATTGGGTATTATTAACAATTTATCCTCTTCAGATTTTTAGTTCTTAACCACCGATGTTACGTACTTTTAAGATAAATATGATTTTTCTGTAGTGAAAATATTATTATTCAGCTATCTTGGTGTGTTTGAGTACGAACATCTACATTAAAAAAATAGCATCCGATTTATGGGATTAAGGTGAAGTAACAATCTTACATATAAAATTTTTGTGTCACAATGTTAGTTACTATACTTCTCCGAAACAGCTTGACTTGACCGATATTTATGAAATTTTATATTCATATTCAGTAGGTCTGAGAATCGCCCTAAGTGATAAGGGTTGCCCACCCCTAACATTTTATGTGTATTTTTTTTAATGTGGCATTAAAAAAATATACAACCCAAAATTTTTACTCTTCTGTCACCAACCCCTAATTTTTAATCGCGATTTTTATATTACTCTGTTCCATTCACAGATCCGCAATATGGCTGCAAGATGGCAATCGAATATAGTAATTGTTATTCGATACATTTTCAAGAATAATTTATAATAAAATAAATATGGCAAAACAACGTTTTCCGGGTCAGCTAGTTATTCTATAAAATTTATGTTATTCAAAAGCAACACTATTTGATACAAAATATCTTGAAATCCTTGACGTTTTCGTAGTCTTAAAAGATTAGTCGAAAATGTTCCTCATATAATTTCATGTTATATGGTACAAGTATGATCCTTCGGCAGGTTTTAACAGAAATGTAATTGATCGTTTTAGCATCGTTGTCATGGGAAACAGATATTGCAGTGTCTGACGTCACGCGTAGGTGTAGGCGGACAGTACTTGAAAGCTTTCAGCCCGTAACATGTTTCATGAATGAGACAGAAATATTGATACCAGGTAAAGTTCAAGGACTTTTATAGCTATATGCGTTGTTACGCTCATTTGTTTTATTGATTGCGTCCATTCAAGCTTGTGCAGCAAATAGGACAGAATATTGGGTTGTACACAAAAGTTTTATTATAGTATTTAGGTTGTCAATCAGTAAAATAAAGAAAGTCCTCTTATTGATGAGGTGATAGGCGTGATGATTAGTCACTCTAAATGATATTAACACGTACAGAGTGCGTGGGTTCGATAACCATCCCTGACAAACATTTCATGAACATGTCTGTTTGTCCTGTGTATATAAAAAATTCAAGCTTGAACTTTGCTTTGTTGAGAATCAAACCGTGTGTAAAGAACATCATAGGATATATATATTTATTTTAGCGAAGTACATAACCTAAAGATAAAAATTGTTAAATAAATACTGCTGTTTCGTGTCCAAACGACTCTGACTTGTACTTTCAAAGTATTTTCTACGAGAATAACATTTTTGACAGTACTTACTGTAATATTTATACGAATATGTGAAGCCTTGAGTGCTAAGCTTTCAGGTGCTTTCAAACGTTATTATAGTATATAGGTAGGTTGTTCGATAAGTTTGTTATCAAATTGATATAGCAGATAAAGTTCCTATATGCATTTGCCATTTTACATAGATAATTTAAATAATTGTATGTAGTTCATTTTAAATGTTGCTATTTTAAGGAATTTATACTCTATTTCAATCATTAATCAATAAATGCCACCTCATAGTTTGTACTATTGATTACAAATAACTTCTCAGGCTTAGAACTAACATACATTTTCAATTTGATCTTGATTCTCCGAACTATTTAGTACAGCGAACTTCTGAGACAGCAATGAAATTTAATCTGCTAGAAATATTTGTCAATATAAACATTCAGTGTTTGTTTATTTCAAAGTTCCATTTCTTACTTAGTTAATTAAACTTTTGCTGCAGCTATGTGCCATCTACGAGATTCGTAGCGCTTGCTACGAAATTCGTAGCAAACGTGCATTGCAGAGCTGTAACTTTCTTCCATTATATTGGATCCATATTAAAAATGTATATTCATACATGGCGTATAACGCATACAGTAAGTTATATGGTATTCTAATCAAATAATTTAATAGTCATCAGGTCGAACAGTTTGTAGGTTCGTTTTTACCACGTTTTTGTGTAAATCGATCCGATTCTTATCTTAAAGTGAAAGTAGTTGGTAGTTTGGACTGGTAGATGGAAATACAATGCAATTATTAACCCATTAGGTTTTGTATCGACTTTTTTATTCTATACCTTATGTTTTACATTCAGTACAACTCAGTACAACATGTTACATAAAATATTTATGAGTACAAGCTCGTAAAACCGTGGTTTTGTTACTTTTGATACTTTGGGTTATATTCGTGGAGTGTTTTTGAATAATACTTTTTATGTTTTATTACAGTTTGTGCCTATTTAATAACATGAGTTGTTAAGACATCATTTGGTTATTTTGTTGTTTATTCAAACATAGCTTAATATATTTTTTTGAATTTTTATAACATTAGATTTTTACAATATCGAATTTGTTTCCGCAAGTTTTAAAATTTACTTTGATTTTGAATATTTTAATTTAAGGATTCTTTTGGTAGTTGGTTCTTTTTCTTACTTCAAATATAAACCTGTCCACGTTTCTTAGAATTTGAAATAATATTTTTTCTGATACCAAGAAAGAAGGCTTAGAGAGTATCGAAAAAAAATCAAAAAGCTTTATTAATGAGGCAAGATACTTTTTATTTTAAGAATCTCTTTGTTTGCTTCCTTCCTTTACTTTTTATATTTTGTAACTGTAAAACAGTTATTAATAATTCTTCTGTTTCATTTCCATTTTATACTAGTTATAAAGAGAGAAATAAAATTTGTTTGATGAAGGAGAAATTTTTGATCTACCGATTTGATTGTGAATATTCCACTGCTACTAGCAAGACAATTACTATGACATAGACATATCTATTTTCATCTGTACAAGTGTCCTCGAATATGCTATAAGCATATTTATTTCAATCGTGGTAAAGCATAAGATCCCTTGGCAACGCGGGTTAAACTGTGTGAAGCTAGTTCTGTATCAAATAATTTCGTTCTATTAAAAAATTACGAGAAAAGAATATTACTACATTCTTGAGTAATTTTATCAATATACCGGCATCTCGTAAGTCAAAGAGACAATATTATCTTTACAGACCACACCAACTCTACGTCATTTAAAATAAAGTTCATTTTCGTTTTATTTGTAGAAATACCGTTTGCGAGGGCGTCCCGGCTCTCGACGTTCTAGAGCTCTTCAGAGTTCGAGTTGGCACCAAATTTTAGGTTTCAACGCTTCTCATTAGGCGCCGCTCACAGAGACAGGCGAGAAAGGGGGAATGGACCGGGGTGCCAAGAGCAGGGAGGGGTGTGAGGCGTCAGACCGGGGGACTATTGTACTTTAAGACGAAGCGTTTTGTTCCTCAGCTCTTTATGTGTGAACTGTAGGTGTACTGAGGTTTTATGGAGTGATACGTAGGGTGCCTCACTTACAGATATTATCCTGTGCTCAGTGATGGTAAAAATTACCATAAGTGATATGGATATCTTGGAGCCAGAACTTTCAATAAAACACTTCCTTGCTTATGTAATATATATTTGTAGAGAAAGCACATATCCTGCACACAATCCACGATCTTATCTATAAGTATTTTGATTTCTATTTTCTATATTCCCTTTTAATTATTATCTGTTTCTTCCTTGTTATCTCTGTGGTCAATTTCCAGATTATTATTATTATATATATGTCGTGGATTGATGGAGCCATAGTAACGAGCAACGCCATCTCACAATACTTTTGTGAATTAATAAAAATCATTACCGGAAACGCAAGCGCGCCCTACCGCTTGGACACGATCGTCGGTAGAGGGGATGCAGTGAGGACTAGAGAAGGGACGGAGTGTTGACACATTCGACCCCGGACAACCTTGGCAGACACTCACTACCAACGCACGTGTTTGTTTCTTACATTGTAAAACCGTTAGTTTGAATAAAGTTATTCTGATTTAAATTATCTTTCGTTCGAGTACCCACGACTGTGCCCACATCTACTTGCAACCATGTCTGATCGTGAAGAAGACCCGATGCTTCACGTATCAGCCACCGCTACTGCGACATCAGAAGTTGGATTCACTCGAGCTGAAGAAAACACTGAGACTGGAACGATGACGTCACGGTGCGACGAGAACTTACTTCGGACGCTGCTGGCTGCTCAAAACCAGAACATGATGTCCTTGATAGAAGCCATCAAGGGCCCGGCAGGAGGTCACCGAGCATCTGACTGCCGATCAAGAAGTGAGGCGAAAGGCAAGCCAGCCAATGCTACCACCTCGGCGTCAAGTTCTACAGGACCAAAGCAGCGTTTGGACATCATCTGTTTCCGATGCGGCAGCGCCGGACATTTTGCAACAAGATGTCCACGAAGCCAGGGTGGAGGCACCGGCGCGACTGGTGGACCAAGCAGCTCCGGGGCAGCGACTGCAGCAGCGACGAGCAGCGAGCGACGCGTTGACGTTTGCTATGTCACCAATCCCAGCGGCGTGCTGATGAACACTGGTGAGTCGTACCTATTTTATTATGATTCTGGTGCCGAATGCTCTCTCATCAAAGATTGTGTTGCGTCAAAGTTTAGTGGTAAACGTGTAAACAATATTGTTAATTTAACCGGAATCGGTCATGGTAGTGTGCAAAGTACCCTACAAATTTTATCTGAGGTTATGATTAATTATTTACGGTTAGACATATTATTCCATGTTGTACCGGATAGTTGCCTTAAAAATGATATTTTAATTGGCCGTGAGATTTTAGATCAGGGATTTAGCGTTAATATGACTTCTGATAGTGTTGTTTTGTGTCGTGATATGGTTGTTAGGTTATGTGATGTTTCAAATAAACTCCAAAATAATTGTAATTATCAAATTGATTTAGATAAAGTTGACACAGACGTTCCGCCTGAATTTCGTTCCCAATTAATTGATCTTTTGTCAGAATACTCATCTTCGTTTTCTACTAACGTATCTAGATCCCGTGTTACGACAGGACAGTTACAAATTAGGCTTGTTGATCCTGGTCGAACAGTGAATCGTCGCCCTTATAGGCTTAGTGCTAGTGAACGCGAAGTTGTTATTGCTAAAGTTCGAGAATTAGAGGAAGCGGGTATTATTAGGCCAAGTTGTTCGCCTTTTTCGAGTCCTGTCTTGCTCGTCAAGAAAAAGGATGGTTCAGATCGCATGTGTGTCGACTACAGGGAACTGAACGACAACACTGTATCGGATAGGTTTCCATTGCCTTTAATTGAGGACCTTGTATCCAGGTTAGGTGGTGCTACATGGTTCACGTGTCTTGACATGTTATCAGGTTATCACCAGATTCCAGTTCATCCTGAGTCAATAGAGCGCACTGCATTCGTTACACCTGACGGTCAATGGGAATACCTGACCATGCCGTTCGGTTTGAAGAATGCAAGCTCAGTTTATCAGCGTGCAGTGATGAAAGCATTGGGTGATCTTGCTTATAGCTATGCTGTGACGTATGTCGACGATATTCTAGTGATAGGATCGTCTGTGGAGGAGAGTTTAGTTCGTCTTCGCACTGTATTCGATAAATTAACAAAAGTTGGTTTTTCCCTAAATTTTGCTAAGTGTTCATTTCTCAAGCGACGTGTTGAATATTTAGGCTTTGTTGTTGAGAACGGTCAAATCAGACCCAACCCAAATAAAATTGTAGCTTTGTCCAGACTTCCCCCACCTAAAACCATCACTCAGCTGAGACAGTTTATAGGACTGGCCACTTATTTTAGACAATTTGTGCCTCAGTTCTCCAAAACGATGGCTCCCCTGTTTCGTTTAACGAGTGGCAAGAATAGGTCCATTGGTTGGGAACCGAGCCATGAGGCAATTCGTCAGAAAATTATTTCTTACTTAACCAGTGAGCCTGTTCTAACAATCTTTGACCCTGCGCAACTAATCGAGCTACATACCGATGCCAGTGCTGAAGGATATGGTGCCATTTTTATTCAAAAGATTAATGGGAAACAACATGTGGTTGCTTATTATAGTCGTCGTACGTCCCCAGCCGAATCTAAGTATCATTCGTTTGAATTAGAAACGTTAGCTGTCTTTAATGCCATAAAGCATTTTCGACATTATTTGCTAGGTCGCAAGTTTACCGTTGTGACAGACTGCAGTTCTGTTAAAGCTTCTAAAAGCAAAACTGACTTGTCTCCACGTGTTCATCGGTGGTGGGCCTACATGCAGTCATTTGAGTTTGACATTGTTTATCGTGAAGGCAGTAGGATGAGCCATGTAGACTTTCTGTCTAGGAATCCTCTCCCCGCATCTAAACAAGCTTTCACTCGTGTAGAACAAAAGCGTGTCGATTTAGCTGAGCTTTCTAGTAACTGGTTGCAAGCTGAACAAGAAAAGGACGAAGAGATCAGTAAGATTGTTTCTGATCTTCGTAATGAAGTTTTTCCTGAGGAAACTCGCAAAACCTACGAAATTCGTAAGAGCATTCTGTATCGCAAAATACAGCGTAACGGTCGCACTCGATGTCTACCTATTGTACCTAGGTCGCTTAGGTGGTCTGTAATTAATAATGTCCATGAGTCTGTCATGCATTTAGGATGGGAGAAAACTCTCGAAAAGATTTACGAGCACTATTGGTTTGAAGGCATGTGGAAATTTGTGGACAATTGTATTACTTGCAAAGTAGCGAAGCCCCACTCGGGTAAAGTTCAAGCAGCACTTCACCCAATTCCCAAGTTCAATATCCCATGGCACACGATTCATATTGACGCTTCTGGTAAACTGTCTGGTAAGAATGATATTAAGGAATACGTGTTTGTCGTCATAGATGCTTTTACTAAATTTGTGTTACTCCGTCATTCGCTCAGCATCGACACTAACAGTAGTATTTGTGCTATTAACTTCTGTATAGCTTTGTTTGGTGCGCCGAAACGCATAATAGCGGATCAAGGTCGTTGTTTCGCTAGCAAAGATTTTTCTAGTTTCTGTACTTCTAACAACATAGAGTTACACTTGATAGCTACTGGAGGTAGTCGTGCAAATGGTCAGGTCGAAAGGGTAATGAGTACCCTCAAGAGTATGTTGACAGCTGTAGAGACTAGTCGTGACCGCTCTTGGCAGGACGCATTAGGAGAGGTTCAACTGGCTATGAACTCTACTATTAATAGGGTAACTAAATCTAGCCCTCTAGAGTTGATGATAGGAAGGGTAGCACGACCACTCAGTTTGGTGACCGGTGATGATGATGATGTGACTGACGTTAATTTAGATGAGGTTAGAGAGCACGCGACACAGAACATTGAAAAGAATGCCGAGTATGATAAAAATCGATTTGACCAAAATAAGGCTCAGGTTTCTAAATTGGCTATTAATGATTATGTTTTAATCGAAAATGAGGAACGGAATCAAACGAAATTAGATACTAAGTTTAAAGGTCCATTTAAGATTATTGATGTGTTAGAAGGGGATAGATACCTACTAAAGGCGCTGGACTCTAAGCGAACCTACAAATACCCCCATGATCGTGTGAGGAAAATCCCCGATCACCAAGTTCCTCGAGAGCTAGATGTCATAGTTGATGACAGTGGTAGTGAGACCAAATCTGATTAAGAATTGGCTTGTACACTCATACTCGAAACTTCGGACCGCACCTCATGAGTAACATGTGGCGATGGGTCTGTAAGGAATCGTTGGTGCGATTCCTGTCTGTGTTGGTGCACAGAGTGCTTTGTGTGTTGTAGCACATATTGCGCTAGATTGCTGAGTCGTTGGTGCGATTCTAGTCTGTGTTGGTGCACAGAGCCCCTCATATGTTGTAGCATATGTGGCGGCAGATATGTAAAGAATCGTTGGTGCGATTCTGACCTGCGTTAGTGCGCAGATTACAATGAAAAGTTCATGGGTTGAGTGTGCAATGCCTATGAGCTATGGAGTAGCAGAGTAGCAGTAAGAGTAACAGAGTTGTTAGAACTGTTGTAACTTGTTGATCGGACCTTTTCCAATGAATGATGTTGTGCAGGAAGCACTGTGTACGAAGCCTTAATAACAAGGCATTGTTAATCATGGTAGTTGATTATTGTACTTAGATTTAGGAGAAATAAAGTACCATTAAGAATAAACCTTTGTGTCGATTGGCAGGATAGCCGAGCTAGATTTACTCTCTGAGCACATTTTGTCCACAGGTACTTCACCCGAGGACGGGTGCTAGTCAGAGATGGCCGTGTCGTGGATTGATGGAGCCATAGTAACGAGCAACGCCATCTCACAATACTTTTGTGAATTAATAAAAATCATTACCGGAAACGCAAGCGCGCCCTACCGCTTGGACACGATCGTCGGTAGAGGGGATGCAGTGAGGACTAGAGAAGGGACGGAGTGTTGACACATTCGACCCCGGACAACCTTGGCAGACACTCACTACCAACGCACGTGTTTGTTTCTTACATTGTAAAACCGTTAGTTTGAATAAAGTTATTCTGATTTAAATTATCTTTCGTTCGAGTACCCACGACTGTGCCCACATCTACTTGCAACCATGTCTGATCGTGAAGAAGACCCGATGCTTCACGTATCAGCCACCGCTACTGCGACATATATATTCTTTGTAAGAAATGATTACTGTAGACTAGAATTGGGAGCGAAAGTGTTCACCATATATATTGTTTGGGCTTAATTTTTTTTCATGAACATTATAGCACTATATTCATATATTATATCACATAGCCTTTAAAAATAATATAATATATCTAAGTAATAGATTCAAATTTATATTGGCGTAGGTAAACGTTAAGACCCCGATCAAAACTTGAACATTAAAACTGTGTGTGTTTAGTCTCAGCGCACTTTATTGCGAATCCACAAATTCAAGACGAAAATTTAAATATCCCTCGTAACCTTACATATACGCTCAACTAGATTATTCTTGTTAAACCTTATTTGTCACCTAACACACATAATTAGGTACTGTAACTGTTTTCAAGTTATGTATGATAAACCAACATATGTTCGGAACCATTATATAGGAAGGTTGGTTTGTATTTTTTCGGGTCGTACAAAGTAATTACTTTTCCCATCAGACCCCTCGCATCGTTTAGGGGAAGCTGGTTGGCTCAGAGAATTTTAAACCGTTTCGAATTGAGTTACAAATTAGATTACAATAAATTTACTGAACTGTTCGCGATACGGTATTCAATAAAAATATTGTGTTCATTAATTTTGCTCGTGGTTAGCTTGTGGTTGACTGCCGTCCTTATTTTGCTGTCAGCTATTGATTAAACTTCTGATTAAATATCAAAGACATTCTAAGTAATATTAAGTATTTTCTTAAAAGAAAACGAAGAAGTAGTAGATATATAGTATAGAAAGTATATTTAAAAGTAAAGATGCTGCATCGCCAGTAATTTTAATATTTCATAATTTCCGAGTAAAAACACTCCAGGCAGACGATTCCCGGGCTATTAAGTCTGTCTAGAGAGCGTGTGTAGGCCTTAATTGGGCGTGGTCACGTCTGGAGCCGACGCGTGTAGGCGGCCTTAATGAGCTATAACATCATAGGATGAAACTTGACCCTTATTTACAGAGTACTAAAGGTTGCTTTCCGTTGTTTACTCGTAACTTTAAAGGAGATGATGGAGGGTTGTCAAAGATTGACAAAAAGCTTTATGGAGCTTAAAGTCATTTTCTAACTTACGTTTTAGCTGTTGATAAATTTATCATGGACAGGGAGAAAATCCATGCAAAGCCGAGAGGTATTTATTCAGCTTTATTTTCATGCAAATTAGATTCTTTTATTTAGCTTCTTAAATGTTTTGGTCAGGTTTGTTTTTTGTTTGTACACTTAAGTTTGACAGGTGAAACGTATAAATTACGTTATTTTATTTTGATTTGTGGACTAGGACAAAAAAAAAAAACGAAATAACAATTATTAATCGTGGGAGTGTTATTGAGATGAGGGGATTTCTTAAACTAAGCAGAACTTGTGAAATAAAAACATACATATCTATCTTTATCTATATAAGTATGTATTTAGAAAAAAAAATTATGTAGTATATCAGCTATCTGGTTTCCATAGTACAAGCTCTGCTTAGTTTGGGATCAGGTGGCCGTGTGTACAGAATGTCCCAGGATATTTATTTATACAACATGATATACTTCTATAAAATAAAAAAAATACACTTCAGTGTGATCTTGATGAGAATCAAACATTGCATAAAAGAGCGAACCTCCACAAAAAAAGAAATAACACATCAGTGTGACATGTCTTCCAAAACCTTAATAATAACCCTTAGAACATATTTCTTATAAAACGATGTTACGTTATGTGATGCAAAACTTTTTAATGGGGAAGGCGTGAGACGTAAGTGAAGTGGCTATAATAGCTCCACTGCATATTATGAGACTTGAGAACATTTTGCTAAATTTGGGTGTGAACATGCCAAGCATCAAAGGATTATAAACTCTTACATTAAATGTTAAGGAATATTTAGTGTTTCATGAGTGAAGAGCGTGTATACGCGTGTATGCGCATTTCACACATATGTATAGGGTTGAGCTACTAATTTAATAAGCGGGTAGTCTTAAGACAATAAAAATACAATCTCAAGCAACAATAACACTTATTACTTCCCTATTAACTTTGGTAGTAAGTTGACACAAGTAGGTATCGTCTAAAGTTTTTTTTTAATTTTATAGAATCATTTATTAACAAAAACTTATGCATGACTAAGTGATATTGTGTGTAATTTGGTTTTCAACCCTAAAGCAATTTGTTACTACAGCGATCTGAAATTAGTCAGAAAATGTTCAATACATATTAACTACAGGTAGTTTAAATCACCCTTATAGGTAAAAGAAAGCGACTCAGTCGAGGTGGTGAGTCACCCACCCTTGTACGACACCTTGTTAACGTCATCTGGTAATCCCAACATTTTCACTATACCTCTTATTCATAAACGACTTGAACAATATTAACTCATGTCCTAGTATTAACCAATTTATTCACAAATAAAACTTAGCTTTTTTCTTAAAATTACCATCACATTTTCTTACTAATAAATTTACAACGAAATTTCAAGATATTTTTAAGGCATTGAAAATATTTAAACGTCCGCTACTTTTTTTGCGCAAAATTAAAAGCATAATCGGAATTCTTAAAAAACATTCCAATTCTTGAATTTCGTAGATACCTATAATTTTCATAAAATAATTTAAAATTGTATAAACAAATGAAAATCCGTAATAATTGTATTTTGTTACTCGGAAAGGTTTACGTGAAATTCCAGGTTGCGCTAATGGCACATTAGGCACTTTTAGTTGCAGTGTTGTTTTGTGCATCATAAATCTAGCAGATTACTCACGCAGCGGTGGTTAGAGATAAACCTTTAAACTTTACACAGTAAAAATGTACTGAGGGTTTATTTTTTTAATTCTTGGATAGGACGTACTAGATTAAACGAGCCATCTCTAAACTGTATAAAACAAAGCTACTATTCCTATGTCAGTATTTTTGTTTAAATCTTTTAAGCTATTTCCACTGTCATTAAGATAATTTCATCCACCTAAAGTTTTAATGTGTTTGATAAATTTATATTATCGTACTTAGGCGAAGTCGGAGCCGGTCGCTAGTATCAACGACTATTAACATAATTTTGTTTATTTCTCGCACTATAATAATTTGAATTTATGTAAAAAATAATTTTGTCTCTATAGTGAATATAAAACAAAACTGTGCTTCAATAATAATTAAAAACAAAAAAGGGACAAGAACCATATATTTCCTTAACGTCATTATGTTATTGAATGCTGACAAATTAACGGTAATTTTACTCTTAATCAGCTTCTGATGTAAGCCAAGCATCGCTCGAGATTACGTTTAAATTGTAAGGGAGGTCGGATCATCCAACTTGGATGATAAAAGCCTTTATACATTCAAAGGAATTCCTCTGACAGTGTAGGTATTGTTTACAATGCTTCAGCCTTTTGTTATGGAAATGCTAATAGGTATAAGGCGAGAATAAATTAACAATTTCAAAGTAATAGGAGAATTTTTGTGCTTGTGAAACAAATAAATTAAGTTAATATCATGGCCGCCAAGCCAATGGGCCTGTTATATTGAAAGATCTTTGTGATATATTTTGATAAGTAAATCTATTTGATGTAAAAAAATGATGCTAAAAAAATTCAGCCATAATCACAAGAATAATTACACCTACGAACGGCATGCACCAGGATATTAGACTTTATATAGGTCTTGTGATAAAAGGGTCCATTATTTATCTATATAAGGGTGTGAGAGCCACCAGAGGCTTACACAGTCGTCCATTCTAAAAAAAATATAGGTCCATTATTCACAGGAGCAGGTAAGGGCTCGAGCCCTTGACATAACGCAACATTACATCGAACATGCAAATGTAGTAAAGTAATTAACAAAATTGTCCTGTTTCTGTCGAATCCAGTAATAAAAGTGTTTAAATAAAACAAATGCAAAACACGAACATTATGTAGCGCAGTGATATTTTCAATAGATTTTATCAACGGAACTAGGTCGTCTGAAGTAGAGGACACAGTTTCCACTTGTCAAGGCTTCAATTATCGAAGGGTTATTGTAGTTACGTCATGGTTGAGACTCGGCGTCATTATGGGTGTTAAGTTGACGGCTGGTGGCGCCGTCTAGACTTTGGAAGGACTTTGTGTTACTTAGCTCTCACTTTTGTCTAATCTCTATAAGTAGGTACCTATTTTTAAGTCAGAGATTAATGACAACAGCTTCTGGGGAAACTGAAAACGGTAATAGCTTTGTAAATTAACTGATCTTTTGCTACGATATTAATTTAAATCAAATTCGATTAGGAAACAAGATATGGAACCATGGCTTCCATTGGAGTACAGACCTATACAATGATTATGGAATGCTTAATATACATTCAAAATTATATCAAGTGAAAACGAATAACAAACTCAAATGAAAACTTGTCTGCAAAACTAACTCTTTTAGTTTAAGATCCATCGCAAAACTATGAAACGAATGTGCTACCTATTTGCGAACAATTTTTATTAAATTCATGGACCTTGAACAACACGTATGGGAGCAAAATACCCACATAGAGCACAGTATGAGCTTATTGCATGTCCCATGGCTATGCTGAAACGTCATGTGACAGATGACATATTAATATCAGTTGTTGGGCTCTGATAGTTGATAGTTCCAGCCATTTGTCTAGACAGCCGGCAGCCTTGATGTGTCACAGTAAATAAAGCAGTAACTCAACAAGGTTGTTTTCTTCAGATAAAATATGTATACCTACTACATGGAGAACGTGGCAGACCGCTCATCTCGATGTTGGTTTCACTTACGACGTGTCTGGAGCGAAAATAGGTCGGTTCTATTGTGTTGTTTAACTGATTTACAGCTATCTTTACTAATATTATATATACATGTGAGTTTGTATGTATACTGAAGCCCCGGCGACTATTTGAAAAATTTTAAAGTTTCATTATATGATATATTATATGAATGACTATATATAATAGGTTATATATTAGATCTTACGGGAACGGGTGAAGCCGCAGAACGTAAAACTAGTATATTATATATAGGTCGTGGTACCTGAGTTTTTACTTCTGGCATTTGCAGGCTAGGTCTGACTTAGTAACTTTTGAGTCATATACCTACGAGATATTGATATAATAATATAGGAAATAAGTCCCACATTTCAGGAGTATATTTCAAGAAAGCAGATGTTTACTTTTACGGTTTTTTCAATGATTGGTAAATTTTGTCACAAATAAAACGTAGGTGATATCGTAAGGGTGATCCGTGTGTCAAAGGTTTAGCCACCTTCCAGATTTCCTTTGTTTGAATAAAATTTTTCAAACAGCATGGGTACCTACTTCATGTACTTATTGTTCACTTTTATGATGATATATATGTGATTAGTATTATATGCTGCGGTAATTTTCAAAATATTTATTTTTTTAAACATTAATTATAAAAATAATAGAATCATTAAAATAAATGTGTAACATACTGGCATGTGTAGACTGTAGAACTCTGATTTTCAACTGCTCATATGTTTATGAACAGATATAAGGGCGGACTAAGATAAATACATGTTACCCTTTAATTTAATTTGTAATCTGGATAATATTATTCAAATACACCCCTATTAGATTATAAATGATGCCCACACGAAATTTAAGAGAAAATATCAAAATGTGTAGGTATGTTTTTTATAGTAAATTAACCTTAGGTTGGTACAAGTTCACTTCAACTTTTATAAAAGGCCAAAATAATTAGTTAACATAACCTTATTTTACAACACTTCCATTGATATTATTTCTGGTTGCTTTATTATTTAATACATTATTGAGATATAATTTTGTTACTCCCACTTTACAAAGTGTAAATGCTAAGATTCGTGGGCGAATACGCTGTGATGAACTATAAACTTTATCGAGGCTTATCACAGATTCAATTATAATTGTTAAATATGCTCTAGGGAGGCTCTACAGTATACATTTGAATTAATATGAGACTGGCATAAAAATGAACACCTAAATTGAAACAGTTTTTAAGTGATTCACCACCGTTGTAATTAAATCGTTTACGGGTTAAAGTGACATTTGACAGAAAATCTATAATCAAAATCAGTTTAGGCACAGTTGAATCGCACTCGGATGTGGTGGGATTCTGATTGTGACATTAACCTTTAAATGTCAAGTGCCATCAGTGGTATCTTATTTATAGGTACCTATTTAAATTCTTGTTTATAATGCAAAAGCAAAAAATGTTAATCGCTCCAGTTTTCACTTCAATGGCAGCCCTTCATTACGCCTTCCAATAACGCTAACGAAGATCATTATCATGCCTCCTACACCACTAGCCACTACTATGCACCCTTGAGTGCAACGCCGAAGGTTGCTGTGGTGCAATGACTCCTACTAACCGCCCAAATTTAATACACTAACAGAGCTTGCGCGGTGAAAAAGCGAGACGGCCTACCCTAACCAGTCGGTTTATAAATGGGTGGTAGTATTAAGCAACAGGTGTTAGTTCTGCGCGTTACGTAAGTCAGGCGGCGCGCGCACCCCATTGAAGCGGTAGTACGATGTTATCGATTAGGAGTACGACCACCCATCGATCTGGGGTCCTTGTATGCGGCTCGAACGTCTTTTTAATATCGTCTTGGATTGTCTTCTATATTTTCAAACTCTGACTGTTGCTAATTAGACTGACTGCGATTATAAATTGAGACGTGAATTACCGCTTAGTCCGGAAAATGGAAGTAAAATATTCTTTCACTTTATATTTTCTGGGCCTGATTATTAATTTTAATGTAAGCAGTTTGTTAGTACTAAAAGGGTGAAGGGACGTCAACTATTAAACACTTTTCATATAATATAAACGTTCAAATAATAATACATATAGTATGGGAGAGGTCTAATAAATGTTGACTGTTTGGGGATGTATTCAAGTTTGGGTATATCGTGAGAAATAGAAAATATTTTTCTATTCCATTTTCTAAATCTCATCGCACAGGTACCTGATGTCTTGCCTGACACGATTTCTGAGAAAGGTTAGCTATTTGTTTTTATTCTCACTTTTTTAGTAACTTGGGACAAGTTACTGTGCCTACTAGTTTAGTATAAACTGTGGAAATCTAAATCGGCTTTGCAATATGTAATATTTAAAATCTAGATTCCTCGTGAATCTAATAAGCTGTTGATTTTCTCATAAAATAAATAAAACAATTCCATGTCATTTTATATATTATATAAATATATTTTAGACTTTTTGCTATTGTTCATTTTTGGGTATATTAAAATGTTTTCACAAAATCTTTGCTGCATAACCGTATTTTAGTTTGTATAAAAACACTTTATACAAAAACATTACATTTAACATATAACAAGCCCACAAAATGTATTAAAACAACATACCTACCGATAAGAATTTTAATGGCTAACTAAGTACATAATATTACTTACATACCTTACATAAATTAGTATTCAAAGCATCTAGATCTCATTAAGTGCCTAAATACCAAATAATTCTTAAAGCCAGAATTATTCAATCAAAGGTTAATAATATACTAGTAGGTGGAAATAAAATGTACTTATTTATTTTATTCAATTACTAGCTGTCCCCCGCGGTTTTACCCGCATTCCCAAGGGATATCACATTTTTCCGGGATAAAAGTAGCCTATATGTTATTCTAGGATATGTTCTCTCTATGTGCCAAGTTTCATCCATATCCGTTGAGTAGATTTTGCGTGAAAGAGTAACAAACATACTTACATACAAATATTTCCTCTTTATAATATTAGTATGGATTTATTAAACTTAAATTATTACGCTATACCATTTACAATAATTAAAATAAAAAATTCATTAAATCTAATAACAGTAATGTTGTGTCTTTACCCTGATAGCCTATTCCATATTTAAAACTGGTTGAAGATGCCATTTTAATGCTACCTTTCCGCTAAGCCTATGAAATGGGGTGACCGACTTTCCGCTATTTCGGAAACCTCGAATGACATGGCTGGCAAACACATTTAACTCATTCACAAAGTTATTATGGATGTTCGTATTGATCACGGGACTTGTAGATAGGAAACTGGAATGGATTCTATTCTAAAATAGAAGCCTACTTCTATATGCAAATCTTACTTCTATACTAATATTATATAGAGGAAATATTTGTATATAAGTATGTTTGTTACCCTTTCACGCAAAAACTATTAAACGGATATAGATGAAACTAGGCACATAGATAGAGCATATCCTGGAATAGCATTTGGCTACTTATCATCCCGGGAAAAGGTGATATCCCTCGGGAACGCGGGTGAAACCGCGGGAAACAGCGAGTATATTATATATGCGAATGTTTGTAAGGATAAACGGATGGATCTTAGTGCTCCTTCTCGCATTAACTACATGTAGATAGAAATGTAACATCCATTGGGAACGCGGGTGAAACTACGGGGAAAGCTTGTATATTTAGTCGCCTACTTAGTGAAAAGTTCGCTTCTTTAATATAATTATAATAGCGAACATTTAAATAATACTTTACAGTTATAGTTAATATATTTCTATACCTATAACACCAAATCCTAATTAGGTGTATGTTGTATGGTTCTATAAATAGAAATATATCATTTCTGTTATACCTAAGATCAATCCCATTTGAACATTAACTCTTAAATTTTAATTGGTCTATTACTTACTGTTTAATACTTAATATATGGTTTCCAAACTTCTTTTGTCGCCTGATTCTTTCGTTACTTATAAATTATTAGTTTATTATTATAAAATCTTGACGGGCCAGTTGGCTTGGTGGTTAGTGACCCTAACTGCCAAATCGCAGGTCGCGGGTTCGATTCCCACCCAGGACAAACATTATATATCTATTTATCTAATTAGAAAAAAATTAAGTAGGTAGTATATCAGTTATCTGGTTTCCATAGTACAAGCTCTGTACGGTGCAACCGTACATTCTTCATACTTCGTTCATACTTAGTTTGGGATCAGATGGCCGTGTGTAAAAGAATGTCCCGGGATATTTATATATTTAAATTTAGAATAACTATGGATATTAATTAATTGCGATGAAAGTTTACAAGTCTCAATTTACATCATTCTTCCAAAAAAAATGAAACCGACTTTATACCGTATTCTCTTAGTAACTATGACCATATTTCAATGGATAAACCCACATACAAAAACTATTCTTTATTCTCTAACGGTAACTAGATAACTGATAAGCTACATGTTGTACTTTTTAAATACAAAATCATATCCCAAAGGTATGATTTACAAACAAAATACTAAGTATTTGTTTCCATCTAGTCTAACCTCATTTGTGACCTTATCATCCATCAAAATGATTAATTCAGTACCTAAATGCAGGTACTAAAAATCCAGCTATTTGTAGCCATTTGAAAAAAGAAAAACTTGTATTGTTGTTTGTATTCTATAAAGTTTGATGTGATTTTATCCTGTTTTTCTTAGAAGTTCTTTCAAAAAGAGTAATAGCCTAATAATAATTTCATTGTCTACGTTTAGATGGACGAAAGCATGGATCATTTTGTAAGATGTATAATATGTGGATATGAGGATTTGTGCTTATATATATACTAGCTGTTCCCCGCCGTTTCGCTTGCATTCTCGAGGGAAGTAACATTTTCCCGACAAAAAAAATTTTCCTATGTATTAATTCAGGGCATTTTCTATATATATGCCAAGTTTCATCCAAATCCGTTTGGTAGTTTTTGCGTGAGAGTAACAAACATCCATACATACAAACTTTCGCATTTATAATAAATATTAGTAAGCATTTGGATACTTTTCATCCCGGGAAAAGGTGATATCCCTCGGGAACGCGGGTAAAACCGCGGGGGATAGCGAGTCTATTATATATGCGAATGTTTGTAAGGATAAACGGATGGATCTTAGTGCTCCTTCTCGCATTAACTACATGTAGATAGAAATGTAACATCCATTGGGAACGCGGGTGAAACTACGGGGAAAGCTTGTATATTTAGTAACAAACATTTATAACAAACATCCGCACATACAAACTTTCGCATTTATAATAAATATTAGTAAGATGAATATATAATACAAGCTTCCAGCCCGCGATTTCTCCTGCGAACTCGAAATAAAAAATACCATGACCTAATGTAACTATATACCAACGTTACGGAACTGAGTGGAATCAAACACACACACAAATTACCATTTATAATATTAGTGAGATAAGATAAATACAAAAAAAAAATTCAAAATTCAAAACCATTTATTCAGTTTAGGCCTTCGGAGGGCACTTATGAAGGTCAAATTTAAAGTTACTGAAGCTACAACCGGTTCGGAAGTCAGCCTTCAACTGAGAAGAACCGGCAAGAAACTCAGCAAGGTTACATTCTTTTTTATTTGTTATATAAATTTTTATCTATTCTGATTTCAATTTTACATAATTTTATATTTAACAATTACAAAATACTTATTATAGGTACATTAATAAAAACAAAACAAAAAAAAAAAATATGACAAGACTACAAAATAGAAAATAACAATAATTAGGTACTTACAACTTAAACAAGAGATTTAGAGGTGCACTGTGCAGAGAGCAGCTATTTCCATACATTTTTATCTTCAATATAATGAACTACCTTGTAATACGCTTTTTCTTTCAAAACTTTCCTAATATAATTTTTAAATTTATGATCAGACATTTTGGTTATTGAAAGCGGTATCTTATTATAAAATCGAACACAATTACCAAGAAATGACTTGTTAAATTTAGTTAGTCTAAAGTATGGAACAACTAACTTCTCCCTTTGTCTTGTATTTATACTATGAATATCTAATTTTGACTCAAACATTCCTATGTTTCTACGTATAAACATTATATTTTCATAAATATATAGTGAAGGTAATGTCATTATATTTATTTCCCTAAATAAATCTCTTAATGATTCACGGGGACCCATACTGTAAATTGCATGAATTGCTCTTTTTTGTATAATAAATATTGATTCTATATCCGCTGCTGCTCCCCAAAACAAAATACCATAGGACAAGAGGCTATGAAAATATGCAAAATAAACTAATTTGGCCGTCTCAACATTCGTCAATTGTTTAATTTTCCTAACAGCAAAAGCAGCCGAACTTAATTTAGCAGCTAGAGTATCAACCTGAGGTCCCCATTGCAATTTATTGTCTAATGTAAGACCCAAAAATACCGTTTTATTTACAAGATCAATATGGCTCCCATCTATTATTATTTGGCTATCTACTTGTGCTACATTTGGTAAAGAAAACCTTAAGCATTTAGTTTTCTTTGAATTTAGTAATAGATTATTTGTAGCAAACCACCCACAGACAATTGACATAGTATGATTTACTTTAGTTAGATCTTTGTCCTTTCTATTTACTTTAAAAATTAATGATGTATCATCAGCAAACAAGACAATATCTGTGAGGTCATTTACAACATATGGCAAATCATTTATATATACTAAAAACAAAAATGGACCTAAAATTGAACCCTGGGGTACCCCCATTTCGACTAAAGAGCCCTTGGATGTTGTGCCGGTAATCCCTACCTTTTGCTATAGCACCGAAGTCACTTATACGATACGTTAAATATATAATAAACTAGCTGTCCCCCGCGGTTTTACCCGCGTTCCCGTGGGATGTCACATGTATTATACATAAAAACCTTCCTCTGCAATCATTCTATCTACTAAAAAAAACGCATCAAAATCCGTTGCGTAGTTTTAAAGATTTAAGCATACATAGGGATATAGGGACATAGGGACAGAGAAAGCGACTTTGTTGTATACTATGTAGTAATAATGTCGATTAAATGCCTGCGGGGTAAAGTCTAGATTCTAATAAAATCTAAAGATTAGTTTCAAAGCAATAAGACTAGAGATATTGTATGACAGTTACCAAGAACTCCATTATATCTCGGTTCGTTGTCAGGGGTGCAGTATTGAATATTAAACTATTTTATGCAGAATAAAATGAACCTTATATCAGTTGAATAAGATGTAATATACGATGTGTAATCATACTGTTTTGAAATGCACGTGCGGCGTGTACACGGAAAGAGTTACGTTAGCCATGTAATTGCTTTGCAAACTGAAAAGGTTTGAAAAGTCACGTCCGATGAATCATGGAGCTTAATCGGATTTTTTGTAATAACTCTTTTCTGTGCTCTTTTATTTGGATGGGTTGTATTTGGGTCAAATTAATAAACAATAAATTGGTATGCAATGTGATAAGGTTTTGTTTTTACGACGACTAGCTTCTACGCGGCGTTATTCGCGTTTCAGAGGGATCAAGTTTTATTCCAAAATTAAATATCTTATATTTTATTCCAGGGCATACCCCAGATACAGTCTGAATCTGTAATAGGACTCTAGCATCCATAAAATTTATAGGCTTGTACAACAGATTTGCTTTTGAAGATTTTATAATATACTAGCGACCCGCCCCGGCTTCGCTCAGGTGCAATGTAGATACTAATACATATATACCTTCCTCTTCAATCACTATCTATTGAAAAAACCGCAACAAAATCCGTTGCGTAATTTTAAAGATTTAAGCATACATAGGGATATAGGGACAGAGAAAGCGACTTTGTTTTATACTACTTAGAATATGCGGTTTTATCTTATATACTGACATACATTCGTGGGAAATAAAATAATGATGTTCGTTAAAATAATTCACCCAAAAATGTTAAGTCTACGTTTGAAGTTCTTTACGGTACAATCAAACGTTTTCTTCATACTCGCCCTCATTTCACCACATTATTCATAAACTCTGACAAATTGCGTGCTCGTTCCGTAACCATGTCGTGTAAGCACAAATATTACCTAAATAGACGTCTACGAATTTCGTAGATGCCGCTACGTGTTTCGTAGAGATTTACAAGCTACGAAGGGATAAAGGCGAGCGCGTATGTTCGGTAGTCATTGTGTGGGATAGTCCAACCACCTCTGCGGTATTCAGGAGCTTGCAACTGCAGTACAGTGACCTCGTGCGTACGCGAGAGGGGATCGGGGGACAGACTCGGAACTGGGTCATGGCTCCCCTTCCCCTCTACTCCCCGACAGCGACGCCGCACTCAATCGACCGCCAATTTTTTTAACGCATTCGTTGAGAAACAAAAATGTTTGTGAGTCAATTGTGAATTGAATCAGAATATTACATTTATTAAATGTTGATCTGTTTATGGAGAATAAAAAAAATATTTTGTACATTTCTTTAATAATAAGTTTTCTTAAATAAATAATCTGTTTGATTTAAAATATATCTATATCTATTTACTTTTAAAAATTTGAGTCATCGGAAACCGCTTACATGTTAAGATACCGCTATATATAGACCTTTAATAATTAATCGTTTCGTATCAGGTTGAAAATCTCATTTATATTCATAGAAGTTTCTGTACAGTATCGCTTACGAGTTCAACATCTAAAGATGGGTGTGTCAGCTAAAGCCTCTTCTGTTCATATGCTTATGCTTAGATTTATTCCCCAATCATTTCATGCATAGAAATATGAGCTTACTGTTTACACAACGATACAATATGAAACACAATATCTAAAAATCTTACTGCAAGGGATTTTGAAAGCACTTGAACTCATTAAAAAGGAATCCCTACTAATATTATAAACGTGAATGTTAGTTTGTTTGTTACGCTTTCACGCAAAAACTATTTAACCGTTCATCATGAAACCTAATACACATTCATGGAGGTATTAGAAGTAATATAGGATACTTATTGTGCCGGGGATATGTTACATCCCCCAGGAATGCGGGTGATACCGCGGGTTACAGCTAGTTTTTAAGGATAGGCTAGATTTCTGTATTTAGAAATGGGTTGGTTGGAATCAACTAGTATAAATATTTTTTATACCTTTTAGTGGTAGTCAAACAATTACCGTCTTAAAGCGTTTTAGGTTAAGGGAACCGTCGCCAGTAAACCAACGCAGAAAGAAAGGAGGTATGTAACAGTCTTCTTCTAGGCCTTTTATACTAACTACCTTTAGCCTTATCACAACTAATCACGATCAGTAGTCAAACAAAAATAAACGCAAAATATATTTCTTGGTCCTTGATTCGTCTTCGTAAAGGGCTGAGGATATAACGATGAAGAATGTATACAACATTCCAATCTTGCCCAGTACAGTTGCAAATGTAAATCCAAGGCAATATGTTTCAACCCTTTAACCTCTTTCCTGTTTATCGCTCGCGCCGCGTACTCGATTGAAATGAAATAGGATGCAAGGATATTACTTTACATCGGAAATAAGAACGCTGGGGCGATCTGTTTGTTGATTAATCTTTGGACATAGCATGTCGAATATTCGGAATTATATATAAATGTGTGTGAATGTATGGATGTTTGTTACTCTTTCACGCAAAAGCTACCGAACGGTTTTGGAAGAAACTTGGCACTTAGATAGGTCATAGCCTGGAATACCACAAAGGCTACTTTTTATCCCGGGACAATGTTACATCCCTCGGGAACGCGGGGGACAGCTAGTGATTAACTGTGTTAGTTTATTACTAATTGTACTACCACAACTACATCTAACTCAGGAGTAATTCACAGTATTATTCAATACTAACGGCTGTATCACGGCTTGGTAATAGCTTAACTCATAATACTTACTTAATTCATAAGATAGAACACCTGATTAAAAGTGGTTATTGCTACCTAAGACATTTGTATTAACATGTAACCCAAAACGTTGTCAATCCTAAGTTTTTTTTTTCTTTTTATGCCACTTGGGCCGACAAACAAGCAGACGGTCCACCTGATGGTAAGTGGTCACCGCCGCCTATGGACATTTGTAACACTAGGAGCATCGCCAATGCGTTGTCGACCCTGAGACGTGAAGTTGTTAAGCCTCATGCGTCTGTAATTTCACCGGCCTCCTTACCTTCCTAACCGAAACACAGTAATATAATTGCACTACTGCTTCACGGCGGAAATGGGTAAGGTAGTACTTCCCCGGACCAATTCTGCACTAAGAGCTCTACTACTCCAAAAAAAGTCATGTAGTTGTCATGTAATTTATCCAGCCTTTTCTAACCAAAATAGAGTGATACATGTACTGTTTAACAGAGGTAATGTGTATGGTGGTAGTACTTACTCGAAAGAACTCCGTACCAAGAGCCCAACTAAGTCTATCTAGAAATGGAGCACGGTGACCAAATAATATTAAAAGTACGTTTTGTATTACCAGGAGAATGGCCGCGCGGCGCCGGACCTGACGGCGTCGCCTGGGCGCGCGCCGCCCGGTCCGCCGCAGCCGCCGCGCGCCAATCACGCCCCGCCCTGCGTGCTGCAGCCAGACTTCCGAAAGGTACCTAAACTAAATCATACAAGATTTTAGCTTGCGTATGTGCTGTAGTAGTGGCGACGAATACTACCACCCCAACAAATCTCTAGAGGCGCCTAAACAGCATGCCGATGATCAGGTTACTTTTCCCCCGTCGAATTCCCAATGAGGGTTGATCTCAGCCGTAAAAACTCTGCCAAATATATTGTAATATGTAATGTACGGAATGGCGAAGAGCCAACGATACATATTGCGCTGACCCTAAACTATTGGGAACACAGCAAGCAGATGAAGAATAGAAACATAAAGTAGAGCATAAGACCTTTGCAGTAATCCTATAAAGAAGGAAGGATTAAAATTCCATCCGATAAAAAAATTGCATCTACTATTTTAATCCCTTCAATAGCACCTTAATTAATTAAGAATCTTAATTAATTAAGATAGAGTAACGTCTTTGGATTTTATTTTAATTCCAATTTGCAGGTATCAGGAGTGAGCAATGAAATATTCAGGCAGATTGAAATGGTTGAAAATGATCATGACGCGACCACTGCCGCGGCGCTCGAGGTGGGTTGAGTGAATTATAATTAATGCCCTTTTGTCGTTGCTGCCCTCTTACTTGGCTGTACAACAAGCCGTAGACTTATCGCTATCGATAAAATAGCCAACATGAAAATAGACAAATTACTAGTTAAGTTATGTATAATTAGTAACACATTGCAATAGTAACTTCATACTACTAAAATAAACTTTACTCTACTGATTAGTGCGGCTAAATGACTGTCGCCGTCTTTGTCGGTATATCTGCGCTTTAAAAAATAAACAAATAAAGTAGGAATGTTTTTTTCGCGTATTTTTTTAATATTTTTCATTAAAGGTCAAATGACTGCTCCAATATTTCTTAATATCTAGTGTTAAATTTTCAACTCCGACATGGTTGATTTGAAAATATTAAAATAACGTTCAGTAGTATAGTGTTTACTTCATAAGACATTCAGCGTGGTTTACATTATTGACTTATTCTTAACAGACAATCGCTTTCAAAGCAATATTAGCTATACAAAAGCCCCCAACTAAGTATGATTGATTTGGGCTTTTCAAGACAACCAAATCTCCGATTTTTACTCTTTTACATTCCTTCCATTTGGTCACCATTGAATCTTTGTCAGATATAAATTTAATATATAAATATCGTGGGACATTCATTACACACGGGCATCTGATCCCAAACTAAGCAGAGCTTGTACTATGGAAACCAGATAACTGATATACTACATATACAACTTTTTTTTCTAAATACATACTTATATAGATATTTACACCCAGACACAGAACAAACAGACATGTTCATGCACATAAATGTTTGCCCTGGGTGGGAATCGAACCCGCGACCTTCTGTTTGGCAGTCAGACTCGCTAACCACCAAGCCAACTGGCTTTTCAATTCTATTATATTCTATATAAATATATATTTATTGTATTTTCAGGCGGTGGAGCGACGCGGCGAAATGATTGTGCGGATCCTCGAAGTCAGACAAGTGGGCCGTAACAATATTGACGCCGCCAAGAAATTCTTCGCATTACAGGTAATATTCACATACTCTACACGAATATTATATTAGGTGGAAGGCAATGTGCTCACATTTTTGAGATTGAAGATGATCAGGAGTATCGAGAATGTGATTTATGTCAATAACGTTATTAAGCGTTCAAATAATGCGACAGTTTATTACATGGTTTATTACACATACCTATAGTAGCGTAATAGCCTACTTTAATATCACAACATGATATTGTTTGTTTTCTAACATCTTGGGACGACTTTATGCAACACCGTGTAAAATTGAAACTTCAAATAAATTCACTTTTTCTTAAAAGAAAACTAAAACCGTAACTGTTCATATAACAGGTAATTTTCCCGCTCCATTGACCCGAATAGTCTGCTCGTAACCTAGTACAGAACCCTGTGAAAGAACGCTACTCCAGTGAACCCTATTGTTCGAGCCAGCCTGGCCTAGATCGCGGGGAATGTGAACGCAATTTAGACTAGCATTGTTGGGATGTGCAGTACAGTTCATACATCTCCGCTATGTAATATTGCGGGAAACAGACATTTCTGTGGTCGATTCTACTTGAGGCTAACTAGAACTGTCGAGCCGCGGTTGGTCTGATTTGATTCGTGATTTATAGCATCAGTTCCAATGCGGGGTTTGATTTCCGCAATGTTGTCGCAGCCAATACATAGTTTTAGACCTATTAGTTTAACTAAATTACGAGTACATACGGTGAGTGGTGTGATTCCTTACTCGTAACTAAAACAAAAAAAAACTGCATCTAAAAATTTTAACGCTCAGCTTTTCCAACACACATTATGACATTTTTAATTATACATTGCACACACTCTATTGTTCAAAGTTGATTACTTTTGTCATTTACAGATTTACATGAGCTTAAACCAGATTGGTATCTCTTGTTACAGGATACGCGCCACATGGTCCAACTGGTCGAAATAGTGAAACGTCCCGGACAAACCCTAGGTCTGTACATCAGGGAAGGTGACGGTGGCGCTAGAACAGACGGAGTATTCATCTCGCGAATAGCTTTGGAGTCAGCAGTTTACAACAGTGGTTGTCTGAAGGTCGGCGACGAGATCCTCGCTGTGAACTTGGTTGATGTCAGACGAATGTCGCTGGACGACGTCGTCATTATTATGTCGATACCTAGAAGGTTGTTGCTATGCACGAGGCAAAGGAAAGGTACGTTTTTATTCTTTACTGTATTATTATTTTATTTTGAGAATGATGAAATTGCCGGTTGTTTCTAAATATATTGCATACATTTTGTGGGCATTGTTTGGCCATTACGTTAGAACCCAAAATAAACAGCAACTCTCTCAGAACAACATTTTTATGGAAATGATACAAGTTTTTTCTGCAATTTGAAAAATACGGCTTTTCTAGATGGTTCAAAATCACAAAATGTATAATAAGAATAATCTTGTTTACAATCGACAGGTAAATCAGGGCCTGGGTCTCCATCGATGATGAGGTCTGAGCACAAACCACCGCCAGTCGTAGTACTGAAGAGAGATTGCCGAGATGATGATGATAGGGATCGAGATCGAGTTGATGGATTATATTCACAGTGAGTATTAATGGTCTTTTTTAGTCTTACTTTACTTTAATAATACTGACGACAGTGTATCAGTGTGTATAACTGTGTACCCATTTTGAAGAATGGCATTGCAAAAGAAAAGAGTAAATATTTTATTCTTAACCTTGTTATACAGACATGGAACACTTCGTTCGGTGGGTGGTCCAGGCAGTTCGGTGCGTCCAGTGGGAGATGGTAGGGAAGAGCGAAGCCGACTGCAACTCGGGACGTTGTCGCCAGATGGCAATCCGCTAGATCTGTACTACAATCCACGACCACAGTCGGATCATTCCACTTGGAGGTAGGAATTATAGAGATAATTATACATCTGTACAAGTAAATTTGGGAGGGTAGCTGGTAGGCACATTTATATCATGGTGATCAATATCACAAATTTTGTTTTCTTAATTTTCAGTACCTGCCTACTGGTTGGACTTATACAAAAAAAAAAAACTTTAATCTTCTATTTATATGTTCATAGACGATCTTAACTGTTTAAAATCAATTATTTCTATTTAAATTCTCTATTCCATTATGTTCACCTAGTTGTAAATAACTTATTAATTGTTTTCAGCTATCGTCCACCACCACCAGTCATAACCGAGCAGCCAAAGTCTGGGGCAACACATTTCGTGCCATACGAGAGATCATACCCGAACACGCTCGAAAGTCTGGCTGAGAAGGTGCATTCATTCTATCCAGCTGATAGTGGAAGGTATGCATAAGATCTGATCTTTTTAGCTGACTCTATCAGTTGCATGAATCAGCTTTTAAATTAAAACAGAAGATTTTCTTCGTTGTTAACTGTAATATTAGAATAATAAATGTGCAATGTACTATTTTCAAGATGTATCTGATCTAAATCAGTTCGTATTATTGTTTCCAGTACCCGTTTTGGTGGAAGGGTACCACGATCGGGCTCAGAACAGCAATTGCCTCGAGCTGAGACCCATTCAGACTTTGGTCGCCACTCGCTGCTCCGTTCAAGTCTGAAGGCTTCTGCAGCTACCGGTGGAGGTAACATTTATTCATAATTGAAAAGGTCTTAGTTTCTTGGCTGATCATATCTGAAGTAATCAATCATACTATTTTCTCTTACAGCTTCAAGTCTGCAATCCAGATACAATCAACGATACGGTGGCGTGGGAATGACTGGAACTGGCTTAACAAGCAGTGGTCTTACTGGTACTGGGTTATCTGGGTCAGGACTTGGAGGTCCAGGTCTTCCATCAGGATTGTCTACCACTGGTCTTAGTGGCCTTACTGGTTCAAGTTTGGTAGGGTCTGGTCTAACCAGCTCTGGTCTTGGATCTGGTTTGACAGGCTCTGGATTAGGCTCAACACTTGGTGCAGGTTATGGAACTACTGGATTGGGTCTGCCGTCATATAGCAGCAAGTTTGGAACTACCAGAAGGAATCGTAGCTTGGACTATTCTTCCGATACTGAAGCTACGGCTCCTTCAAGACCTCCTTACTATTCAGGTTTGAGTGGTTACAGGAGTAGCACTTTAGGAAGGGATATTGGATCGAAATTTAATTCACTGCCAAGGGATGTCAGAGGAACTGGTCAGAGGTAAATACGCCTCATCATGATTATTACTTAAATTTGGCGTTCACATGTACTTACTCGTATATATTTGAGTTTTCTGTATAGATTGGGATTGTCGAGGCGCGCAGGAAGTGTTCTTCAAGATGAGCCTGAGCCATTGTCCTCACGTTTGGATCTACGTTCTTCCAGAGGTATCATAGATTCGCAAGCGATTAATAAATATCTATCTATAATCTATATATTAGGTTGGGGAAAAAGTCTTTTCGCATTATAGTATGTATGAACTTGTAATAAAATCTCTTTGGCCATACAATTTGTATCTGGCTGGTTTTGGTATCATTGAAAGTTTAAATTTTAAAAAATATAATTCCAAATTCAAATTAGGAAAATGTGTGATTTTCAATTGCTTTTTGTACCGCCAAGATGAGTGAATCTAATGAAGAAATTCGAAATAAAATTGCGATGTTTATGGACCTAGTACAGTGTCTAAGATTTGGTTTAAGCGTTTTCAATCCGGAAATTTTGATGTCAAAGATGCACGTCGCTTTGGTCGCCCTATTACGGATAAAATGGATGCTGTACGGATGAACTGGGTACACAAGCTCGATATTTGGGTACCTCACAAACTCACTGAAAAATACGTAATGAACCGTGTACTCATTTATGATTCTTTATTACAACCTAATGAAACCGAACCATTTTTGAAGAAGCTGATAACTGGTGATGAAAAGTGGGTCACGTATGACAAGAACGTGCGAAAAAGATCGTGGTCAAAGGCCGGTCAGGCTTCAAAGACTATGGCGAAACCCGGGTTAACTCGCAACAAGGTGATGCTGTGTGTGTGGTGGGATTGAAAGGGCATTATTAATTATGAGCTGTTACCACCAGGCAGGTCCATCGATTCTGAACTCTACTGCGAACAACTGATGAGATTAAAGCAAGAAGTTGAGAGAAAGCGGCCGGAATTAATCAACAGAAGGGGTGTGGTTTTTCATCATGATAACGCTAGACCTCACACATCTTTAGCCACTCAGCAAAAATTAAGAGAGTTTGGCTGGGAGGTATTAATGCATCTGCCGTATAGTCCTGACCTTGCACCTTCAGATTTCCACCTGTTTCGCCACTGCCTATATTCTTTCGGCAGTGGCCCAAAGAATTCTGAAGAGAAAGTCAGGTTAACATCACGAGAGGACTGCCAAAACCACTTGTCGCGGTATTTTGATCAGAAGTCCCAAAATTTCTATAGCAATGAGATGAGATGTAGGTAGGAACATACCTACAAGATGGCAAAAAGTTATCGAATAAAATGGTACCTACATACTTTAGTTAAATGTAAATAAACTATACTAAAAAATGTTTTTAATTTCCTAAAAAAAATGAAGAAACTTTTTCCCCAACTTATTATATAAAAGCGGAGGGCAACTCTCTTGCTGACTATACATGAAATCTCAAATACTACTGTACGTATCCTAAAGCTGAAATTTGCCAGCTTGTATAAACCCTAAGTCACCCAAGAACGAGTTTTGCAATAGGCCCGAGTTAATGGGGGTATAAAGGCTATCGTGAGTTTTCATTCCTATGTTCTTGCTGCTTAAGACATGAAGAAATTCTGCTCTAAAATGTTAAATATGTAAAAATCGCGGGGGAGTTATTAATATATCTTTATCTTAGACTATATTTGAAACTGTGTTTGTGAGTTAGTTGGTTTATCTTTAAGCAATAGAGCAAATAAACGATGCAATATTCTGCATAGATAGAATTTAAAGATCAGTTTAGCTCGAACGAGAATGCGGGTGGAACTGCGGGGGACAGCAGTAATTTATATACGCCAACCGTAACAGTAAACAGAATCCAAAAAAAGTGATTTTAGCTAAACAGTATCATACGAAATGTGTGACAGTATTCCACTAGTACCCGTGTCGTAACCAGGTCGTCTCCCGTCCTCACCGTCAGTGTTCACGTCGGACGAGTACCGCGCGTGGTTGTCACGAGCTCCGTCCACCAGCGCGCTGTACGAGACGCTTCGCCCTCGCTTGCCTACACACTATTCCGCTGAGAATATACATGATGCACTTAAGAATGTGAGTTTTGATAAAAGTTTAATTATTTAATTACAGGGAAAACTGATTCGAAATCTTAACACGTTATCGGAATATATATATTTGAAAGATGTTTGTTAAACCACCGTAATCGGTGAACCAGTAAGTTGCACGCTTTAACCCTGTTAATAATGTCATCTGCCATCGGAGTATATGTTGAATAGCGACATTTCGTTGAAATGCTACAAAATGTAGAAAAAAACATGTTGACTAATAAACGACTCACAAACCTACTTTAGAATTTAATTTGAAATAAAAATGTTTTTCTTGCTAATGACGTATAACAAAAATAAAGTACATGAAGATTCTAACACGTTTATAATCAACCAGATGGAAAGCGGTAGTCGCTTTGGCTCGACTCTCGGTCTGGCGAACCGGCGCGTAGAGCGACCACGTCACCTCCCGGCTCGCTCGGTCTCCTCGCAACAGCTCGGTGGCGCGGGCGGTGCGGGAGGCGGCTCGCCCTCAGCACGGCGAGTGCGACAGCTTCTAGAGCTAGGCTCCAGGTTCAACTGTCCAAATCCCAGCCCCGTGCCAACACCAGGATCGAGGCAACAGCGTGTCATCGAAATAAATCCTGCTGGTGAGTGTTCTCGTCATCAAATCGGTCGGGAATTGGAAGAACTTTTTTAAAGCAGCATTGGGCTTGCTTGATACAGAGAGGTTAATTGTAACATACTAATAATACATGTAATGCCTTGTTGGATCTACTCAATGAGACGTATCATTTTGAGATATGGCTAGGTGTGAAAATGTTGGGCCGATTTATTACTTATTCACGTGCATCATGCAACATTTTCTATGATGACTAACTAAAGCTGTATTGTAAACCTAATAATTTCTTTGCAGAATATCCACGCTACAGAATAGAAAAAGGCCTGGCTGGTGCCATCTCCGGATCGTACTCAGGGTTGTCCCGTCTCGGTGCTGGCACATCTGGCATGTTGTGGATGCACCTAGTATCTGGTAGAGGGCTTCGACCCCATGCTACCGGCATGTCTCCAAATTCACCACCATCTGGCCCACTCGCACCAGTCCTACCACCCGTGGCACCAAGGGACTTATACTGCGTGCTGGAATGTGATCGTGTGCACAAAGCTCGTACTGTGGTAAGACTTATAATATTTCTGGAAATGTTGAAGGAAAAGCATGAAAAATTTACGTTGCAACCATCATACCCACATCATCACAGAGTTATAATAAAATTTGTCAACGAAAAGTATTCATTAAAACGTTACTATGCGACTATTTTAATTGGTAGATAGAGTGAGGAGTGCTACACAAACAATATTTAATAAGGTTTTCTGATTTGTATGCCACACTAGGTCCGCACTGGAGAGCTTCAATTCGAATGGGATGAATCGTTTGACCTGGAACTGGTGGATAATAGACAATTGGACGTGCTAGTCTATTCATGGGATCCACAGCATAGACACAAGCTATGTTACCGGGGGCTCGTGTACATTCCAGATTTACAATCGTACACAAATACACAAAAGCTCAGCATCAAGGTATTCAATATTTGATGATTATTTCTTAATGCAGCATTATTCAAGTGACTCATGTGGGTGTGTATTTAAGAATAACATGATGTCCTAGTTCTTGCCATTATGCAATTGATTTGATTGGGATACTACGACCTACCTGGTCTGAACAAAATTAAAAATAATCCGATTCACTTGAATTTCTGTCCAATGCCATATTAAATTCTGTGTCTAAAGCTAATAACATCATATCCTCTAGCTGGAGCCTCGCGGAGTACTCTTCGTGAAAGTGAAACACACGGAACCTCACGAACTATTCCGAAGGCGTCCGATGGCTGGAAGGATATCCCCGCCACCACTATTCGGTGCGGAGTTGGAAGCAGTGGTTGCTCGGGAAGTCCGCGTCCCTCATGCTCCGCCAATACCACTCATTGTTAGACGATGCGTGGAGGAGATCGAACGACGTGGCCTTGATATAATTGGTGAATATTATTTCTAAATAAAAAAACAAAGGTTATTTCTACAATCAATTAGTTGGAACTGGAAATGTTACCAAGCAAGTAAAAATACTATTTATTTTTGCAAATGGTAAAATTTCAATTTGAGTAACAAAATAAATGGTTTTTTGCAGGTTTATATCGGCTATGTGGTTCGGCAAGCAAAAAGAAAGTTCTTCGCGATGCTTTTGAACGTAACGCACGGGGAGTTGAATTGTCTCCGGATTCGGTTCCTGACATCAACGTCATCACGGGATTGTTGAAGGACTATTTGAGGGAGCTACCTCAGCCACTGTTCAGTCGCTGCTTGTATCAAATGACTTTGGATGCTCTAGGTTAGGAAATATGTCATGTTTTCATTTTTGATTCAAATAAAACCAGAATATGAATTATGAGATATAGAATAAAAGAAAAATAGAATAAGCTACAGAATGATTTTAGAAGATGCTTATAGAGAATGAAACGTAGAAAGATAATAATCCCAGATCAAAATAAAAATAGGAATGAAAGCAGGAATTTTCGAATGGGAAAATCAGTTTTTAAGTTATAGTTACCTTACAAAGTGTACTAACTGTTAGCTTATGATACTATGGTACTTTGGTATTAATACTTTTTCTGAAAAACTACAATTTATCCCACAGGAGTATGCCTCCCGGACGATCGAGAAGGGAATGCTCGTTTAATGGCCTCCATAGTAGAATGTCTGCCACGTGCCGCCAGAGCAACTCTTATCTTCCTACTCGACCATCTGGCCTTAGTAGTAGCTGCTCAAGATCGAAACAAGATGTCTCCACAACACCTTGCAGTGGCTCTAGCACCACCATTGATGTTACAATCACAGCCGACGGAACGGATTGACCTAGATTATCAAAGGCCAATACATGTTCTTCAGTGTCTCCTTCAAATTTGGCCTGCTCCTAAGCGTTCAGGTAATGTCACCTCCCATTTTGTTTAATAACCACAACAGTTTGACACCACATATGACGCTTGTTGCTTTTTAATTTTATGGGTTTATTTTTGTTTTAACTAGTAACTTTTTTAATAACCTATTTTTTTTCACATTTGCTTCGTGAAGGAGTTACATCCTCTCTCCGTATTTTATTTTGCCACGACTTTATATATAAAACTATAGTTCATGTTACTGTTATGCATGTTTGTTTATCACTGTTTATTTATTTATATTATACACGTGACACTTGATGTTATTGAATGCTAAGCGGTGCCTTAACGCATGTATGTTTGTAGACAGTTCGGCGCGGCGAGCCAGCAGCCGGGCCGCGTGGAAGCAGAGTCAGTGCATTGCCTCAGGTCTCAGCCACCCTCCCCCCAGGTCAGATATACACTATTTAATGACTTAAACAACAATCGTTGATTTTTTATTATTAGGTAGCAACAATGAAGTCTCGTGCTTTACACTCAGTATATTTTATTTTGCACAGTCATTTATCTCAGTATCATTAGGTTTTTTTTCTTTGCAATAATTCCCACAGGCATTTCTAGCGAGTGCTTATCGTATTAACTTTTTTGTCTAGTCTTCATATCATTGAGCTAAATCATTTATTACGTAGGCCGAGTTCCGCCCTCAGTCAGTCCATATCGGCCTCAAGCGGTAGCATCAGCAGCATCTCCGCCGCCAGCTCTCTCGGGTCGGCCCGCGCCCGACCGCTCGCCGCCCGCACATGTACGTAGCCCCTCCGCTTCAATATTGTCACTTGAAACCTATCCAGAAGCGAGCGCTTCCCGTGCAGCTTTCAGCATCGACTTTCAATCGGCAGGTTCTCTCATCGGTCAGGGGCGGCCAATATCGTCCGCAGTCGCCTCACCGCGGTCCGCTCCCCGCGCCACCGCGGTCGCGGCAGGTGACGGTGTCGTCGCCCGGCTCGGCCAGTAGCAGCTCCGGCAGCCACAGCCCCGCGGACACCATTAAGCACGGCGGCTCAGTGTCGTCGATCCTGCGCGCGCCGGAGCGGGGCTCGCCACGCGCGTCGCCGCGGAGCTCGCCGCGCGGCTCGCCGGCGCCGCGGGACTCGCCGCGCACCGCCACGCCGCGCGACGCCCGCGAGCGGGACTCGCCGCGCTCCGCCATCCCCGGCACCTCGGCGGGGCTGGCGGTGACGCTGAACAGCGGGGCCGGCGGGCCGGCGGGCTCCCCGGCGGCGGTGGCGGGGGCACTGAGCCCACGCTACAGCTCCACCAACCCGTTCCTGCAGCAGTACGACGCGGAGGAGGAAGCGGAGGCGTGGCGCGCCGCCGACATCTTCTCGCCACCCGACGCACCCGCGTAGTCCTAGCGAATTGAGATTTTCTAGTCAATTTTTTTAAACGAATCGAAAGAGTGCTACGATTCCGCTGTATATTATGTTGTTTCGGCGAACGTGGTGCGCGTTCGCGTGTTTGTTATGTATAGAGCGAGTTACGTGTATATTACGTGAGAATGTAATGATGCCGGCGCGCGAGGTGGCCTCGCTGCCTGCCGGCGCCCCGCCCCGTAGCCTCTATAGTGTTTATCGTATTGTATTTTACATTGTATATAATATACGTATATGTAGGTACACTCCAATTTTGTACCGTATGGGCGGGACCGCGGCGGGCGGCCCGCGGCGCTACACACATCATCCCACATATCAGAGACTTGTGGACGCGACCGACACCTCGTACCTCCATTAACGAATATAATAATATTATTAGGCCCACATGAAGTAATTCCCCGATCATACCAAATATTCAATGAAACCTCATATTAATTAATTAAGGCTGTGTTCACATCCCACAAATCATCATCCAATCACCATCTAGTCAAATATATACACACCTAGTAAAACATATATATTAATTAATATAGGAGTTATGACCACTACTAGTCACTAGTTACTAATTAAAAAGCAGTACATAATGACGCGTGTGGGTCACGGACACAAGTCAGTAGCTCGAATAGGGAGAGTGTATCATAGTTCAGACGTGCGGACTGTCTTGAGACTGAGACCATATCAGAGTAGCTCGTAGACGTACTCGAAAGGCATCCGTCGTAGAACGAGCGATTACGTGACATATTGAAAAAGAGTCTAGCAAACGCATGCTGTTATCGTGAATGTTAAAAATAACTAAATCTAAATAATCCTTGTTCATTAAATAACGTAATAAATATGTAACGGTATATAAACTAAAAATAGGACTTAGTGAAGCATTTTTACGAGTCGCTAATTCTATGAAGGAATGGTATTTTTAATTCCGATGGGATCGGTCGCATTCTCAAGATCAGAGGTTCTATGTTCGAAAATCGATACATTTATCTTTAAACATATTCGGAATTCGAAAAAAGAACCTCAGTTCTTATTATAGCGTCTACTAGACATATAAGAGTGGGAGAAATTGACCAATGACAGCACTGATCCTCTTTCAATGCCATGGTTGGTCCATTTTTTTTATAGAATGCATAATTATTATACACTTGTTTATATGTCTGTCGGAGGCTACATGGTTACTAATTATTTTTGAGCGACACTTCAAGACGTAATTTCGTTGTTAAAATAAATACTGTTTATAAAAATAGCATTGCACAAATAACACGACTGATATGGGACACAAAATGTTTTTGATACTTTTTACTTTTTGTACCTGTTCCTCGTTTGTAATTAAATAATCGAAACTAGGAATTATGTTGAAGAACCTCGCCTTTACTGTACATCTGTAAATAAATAAGAAAACATATTCGTACACGAATTCCGGATACATTAATTTGTTCTTCTTTCGCAGGGGCCTGTTGACTGTAGAACAATCAAGTAATTAATAAAATAATATTAATTAAGTAATGCATATTTTTCAACGAATTCGTGCACGGATACAATTAAAAATATCTTGTATGAAGGCTGAAAATCGATGACAATATGTAGCGATAATTTTTTTAATCGATCGAATTACGAATTGAAACTTTCGAACGATTGCCTTCATAAAGATTTTTGAGATCGGTTCATATTATCGGACGCAAAATTTTCGTAGATTCCTATAATCAGAACACAGATCGTATATACATGATAAAATGTTAGATTTGTGAAAGTCGGAGGGTAAAAATATTCCTTTGGGCCGATTTGTCGTTCTTCCATGTTATTAACATAATTAAAAAATAATTGAATATGACATTTGTCTTCTCAGGCTGTTTTTTATAATGTCCGTTGATACGAACCGAACATTTACTAACTGTTCGCATTCACTACGCTGTTTACATAATCCATCTATCTATCAATATTGCGCCATATTTCCATAAGGTAAACTACCTATTTTGACTTGCAAAATTAGTTAAAATAGCGTAGTGTGTGAGCACTCATAGCTGTATAAAATGTGTTTACAAGGGCAATTTTCAATTTAAAACACGATAATGGTCACTATAATGTAACTTTTGTAAGTTTTAAAGATAAAGCGGAGCAACTGTTGCGCTGCGGCTGCTCCACTTAAAGTTGCCCGTGTACGCACTAAATGTTGTGAGTGGCTTGAAGTGTCGCTCGACAGTCTGGTAGCCGCGTGTAGCGGTAGTAGTGTGTAGTGACTACGGCGCACGGCTTCAGTTAGCTTCTTTGGGGCAATAATTATGAGAGGTTACACTCAGGCCACAATAAATATATATAAATATAGAAATTATTAGATAGTTGTATATTTTTAATTATCCATAGAGTTTATAATTAGGTTAAAAACTCTGTTTCTACAACCCCGACGAGAATAGTTAATATTTTACCTAATTCAATTATATACAAAAAATACCCTCCATATAATCTATGTAGGAGTGTATATGTACCCCAATAGATTCGATAATCGTTAAAATAATAAAGGAAATTTGAAAAATCAAACATCTATACAATTAGATTATTTATCATAGAATGTAATCGGAGGCTAAAATTCAGTCGCTATTTTAAAGTTTGTAAATGATTATTGACCGAAAAACTAGGTGTCTTCTCTATCAAAAAAACATGTTTCTAAATCATAAAAAAGCCCGTTTCAACATACTATGATGTCAATTTATTCTCTTATCCTGTTTGCTACAATAGGAATATACTATATTTATCATATATGTGGACTGACAGGGGCATATGCAACTTATAACAAAACTCAGCATATAATCCTTAGTCACGCCTCGACCTAAACCCATATTGAATATAAATTAAATAATTAAGAATACAACAAAAATGAAGAATATTGTAAAAATCTCAATTTTATAGATTGTCTCATAATTCCATATAATTGTTTTATGTTTAAATGTTTAATTGTATTCGATGTTATAAATTAATAATAACTATATGGAATAATGTTCTGATTGCCCAAATGTACCTGTTAGCGTTTCCCAATATTTCCAAATGTCATTCTGTTAGAGCTTTAACGTAATGTATCTCGCCTCTATAACCTATAAATTGTTTTATTGATAAATTAACTAGATTAATTAGTGTATTAGAGATTTATATAAATGTCCGAGTTCTAACCTCTCAAGGTTAATGCCGCTGTATGTTTGTGTTGCGAGGCCTTCGGCCTCTCAGATAATATCAGTATTTCGACAATTTGATAAAAAGTAGCGTTACTACATACGTGTAATTAACGTAACGATTAAACGCCGCCCGTATCTGTACCGGGCGGCTGGAACACACGAAAATAAATAATACGACGTTAAAATATTGCGTTTTTTTTCTCTAGTTACCTTTATATTCCTGTAGTTATATTAAGGACAGAATCGGAAATGAGAATGAGTCAAGATATATATTTCTCTAGTATTGTAAGGGTACATTCAGCAACAGAAGTCACTGAACACAATGAAGTGCCAAAACACCTATGCATTACTACTTACCAAAAATAACTGATCAAAGTAAATTACAAAATAACCTTGTCAGCGTAAAATTACAAAAGTAGCTAAGTTCTGTTGTGACATAAATTGCTTAACATTACTGACGACAAAAATACGTTATCAATATCAAATCCAAAAGTCGCTGAACATAGATTGTTTGTTATAACAAGAACGATTCTCTAATGTAACTTCTACCTTCAGATATTTGTTTTTGTTCATTGAAGTTTAATACATATTTTTTTACATCTACCTTCAACCCACCAACTCCTATCAGCGATCAACACAAATAGAGAAATTTTGTATACACGTTTATTTTGGATGACAATACACGACGTCACTCTAAATCCAATATGGCGAAATAGTTATTTTTTATGCGTTTCTACAATATGGGTATCAAATGAAAGGATTGTTGAGAGTAATTCGAAAGATAATGTGACGTTATTTTAAATCCAATGAGGCGGAACATGCATGATAGCGGAATACTTTATTTTTATGCACTTCTGCAATATGGGTATCACATGAAAGGGCTTGTTGAGAGTAACTCGAAAAATAATGTGTAAATTTTAAAGGAAAATTTTTATTATCTAAAAAGAAGTTTTTAGAGCATTTAAACGAAAGCTTTTTTAAAAAAAGGTTTTGTATTATAAATCCATTTTTTAACATCCAAGTAAAAAAAATGTTTTCTTTAAGTTTTGCAATATCGTAGTTAGATAACATACAAAGACTAATATTATTAGTTTTATTTAGAAGCACACGATAAATAAAAGAAAAAGTTAAAAATTTCTTTCCCTGTAAGTTCACGAAAGCAAACTTAACTTTTACTTTTATACCCAATGATTGAGTAACACTATTATTCAGACAAGTCGTAACTAGACATGACTAATAACTTTGAATTAGTGTTGAGCGACTTATTGCATATAAGTGCTCAGTGCGAATTAATGGTCAACGATTTATGGTATAATCATGTTCAGCAACTTATGGAATATTGGTAATCAGCTTTTGTAACATTGAAATGAAAACCTTGTTTTGTACTCTACTGTGGTTAGTGATTTATGACAGTTTTAGTGCTCAGTTGTTTTGGAAATTTGAATCTGTTCATGGACTTTCGTTGCTGACTGTACGATTTGGTAAGTGATATGCGACCTCATTTCCGACAACTCTCGCTCTCTTTTGTCCAATGGTCACCAATTAATTTCGCTCGGATTCCATTTTAAGAAATGAAATCCACCATCGCGGTCCGCATAACATTTTACAGAAAAAATATTTATTAAAGAAATGTAATTACGGAAATGGCAAAGGTATTTTTTTAACCTATTTTATTAAATAACGTACACTGTAGTGCAAGTTGCTGTGTTTCCGCGGTCCGCACAAAATGGGTCGGCGGTCCGGACACAAAAGAATTAGATGGTCCGAATGCGGACCGCGGTCTGCCATTTGGCGACCACTCCTCTAGTCGTATCTCTCACTGCTGAAGATCGTAGCTCCTTCTGATTTTAAAGAAATTTGTCAATCAGCTGTCTAAGACAACTAAAACAAATCAAATTACTTTATATGTGAGTCACAGCGACATACGAGTATATGAATAAAAACGTTATAAAAAAAAGTGCATACATTTGGAAATCATTATCTAAAAGTCTTTTTAATAATGTTATCTTGCTTAAATGAGTACCATCTAAATACTTTTTTTAAACAGAAGATGCTGGAAAACTGAATTAAATACTTTCAGTTTTTCCGAGTGAACGCAAACTATTTTTGTTGTGTGTCATGTACACATTTATTTTAATACCTAAGTCTATATATATTAAAATGAATCCCTATTTCCCTTGGTCACGGCATCATGCATGGACGGCTGAACCGATTTCGCTATTTGTTGTGTTTGTTATTGTCAGGAGAAGGTTCTTATGAAAGAAAAATTTCCGCGGAAAATTAAAAAAAATTAGCTAAAAAACAAATAAACTTAACCACTTTACTAGCGCTTTTGACAGTATAAACTTTTTTAATATAACCTGTTTGAAATAATTGTCAGTCGTTTGACAGTTGGCGCGATTGACAGAATGCGCGCTGCAAATATCGTGTAGAATAGAGGCATGGGTCGGAATTATATTGATAAAATAATTAATTTATAATTTCTTAGTGCACGTTTCGCAGTCGATTTAATCAGAAGATTCGAATTCAATATTCATTGTTAAGACAGGACAACGTGTCGAGTCAGCTAGTACAGAATAAATATGATTACCTCTGAAACATGAAATATTAAAGACCAAAGGAGGTCATAGGAAGTATATGAATGATTCAATAATTTATCATTGGGGCTTTCAATTATCGACTATGCGTTAAAAAGAAGAACTCACTAAGTGTCCATTTACCTATTGAAACCAAAATGAAGTACAAAGCCTACACCGTTTTTCGATAGATGGCGTTAAAATTATAAAATTTTCTCATCACATTACGGACGGTTGATACCCTGACTTTAACGTAGCCCTAGGACTTGGGTTCGAATCTAACTAGAATAACATTTATGTGTATGAACAATGAACATGGTTATTTGTTCTATATAATTAGTTAGCATAAGTAGTCATTTTATATATTTTTTTTTTATATAGGTAGTAGTTCTTTTTTGTTTTTGAATGTTACCTATATTAAGTATTTTGTAATTATGAAATATATAATACTGATATTATAAAATAGCCAAAAATTCAGAATAGATAAAATTTATATAAATTATTTAATAAAAAATAAAAAAAGAATGTAACCTTGCTGAGTTTCTTGCCGGTTCTTCTCAGTTGAAGGCTGACTTCCGAACCGGTAGTAGCTTCAGTAACTTTAAATTTGACCTTCATAATTTCAAATTTTTATTCAGTACTTAACTATAACCCGTGGTTTCACCAGTGTTCCCGAGGGAATATCCATTTTCCCGCGATAAAAGTATCTTATAAATCATCTATTCTATCTTCCAAATCGGTATAGTAGTTTTTGCGTGAAACAGTATCAAAAAAACACTTGTTTCGCATTTTATAATATTATTAGAATATCAGTCACCATAGCGCAAGAATTGGTTAGTAAGGATCAATGCAATATAATGGCTTAGATATTTGTATTATTTATATAAGTAATAGAGTACTGAGATAAGAAACAAATCAAATGTAACAATACCATTTATACATCGTATCATCCAGCTCAATAATCAATTTCTCTGGTAGCGCTTATTTTTTAAGGCAGAGAAAATTGTTCACGATAATCCTTTTAGGCTGATTCAATGACGCGGCTATACTGCCGCGCCAGTCTTAATTTTTCTGCAAACGTAAATTGGTTTTTCTCTTCGAATTACGTGAACATTGGACAATTTATATCGCTTCTGAGAATAATTGAAAATAGTGCCAACGCCTTGGAATTTTTCGAGTTCTTTTCGGGAGATATTTATTGATTTCAGAATTAGAATTAAAAATAATTACTTTCTAAACAAGTTATTTTATCAATAATATATTTAAATACAACACGCAAATTATAGTACGCGTCGGGCTCGTCGTGGCTTGGTGGATATGCCCTGATGCAGGTCTTGGGTTTGATCCCGATCAAGACAAATGTTCATATGCATGAACAAGTTTACTTGTTCTGTGTCTGAGCGTAAATATTAATAAATATACACAGTATAATAGTTATTTGGTTTTCAAATCAAAAGCTCTACTTTTTTTTGTATTCGATGGCCTTGTGTATAGAATATACATTGTTGTTTACTATTAGCTGTGCCATGCGGTTTTCCCCGCTTTCAATCCTAGTTACAAACCTTTCTCTTGAATTACTCTATCTATTGCTGAAAACTACATTAAAATTCGTTGCATAGTTTACGATTCATTTCACATTTGTCCTTGAATATATTTATTTCATATTTTAACATGAAACACTATAAGTGGAGTCAACACCCAAAATGCTTTACCCATTTGCAAATATCAGTCCAATATCATCAATATCAGATCCAGATATCTCGGCTGCGATACCAAATTCATTTCCGTTGGCCGGATTTCAAAACGTTACAAACTTACCCGATGCCTATTCTACGTTAAGGCGAAGATTTTTCACATACTATGTTGTTTTTATATTAAAGTGCAGTGATTACATTTTCCTACTATTATAAAGTGCGAAAGTTTTGATGGATGGATCTTTGCTACACAATCACGCCACGCTGAACTGATCTTAGATTAAATTTGGCACAGAAATAAATCGTAGTCTGGAATAGCACATAGGTTACTTTTTATCTCGGGAAATTGTAACATCACTCGGGAACGCGGCTGAAACCGCGGGGGACACCTAGTATATAATATAATAGAAAAATGTAAAGGCTTCTGAGAATCGAAAGCTTATAAAACAAATTCAAGGCTTATATAAAATTGATAAGTTGAAAGTGAATAAGGTATAAGTCAAATGATGCCTAAATAAAAATTTATAGTGTTTCAGGACATTGGAGAACTCTACGAATAACTTAATCGTAAGGATGTGTCATAACCGAACCTTAAAAAAATCTTGATTAAATTATAATAAAAAAATTATATGACGGAATTAGTTATGTAGTTTTGAGTAGGCTCTTAGTGCAGAGTTCGTCCGGGGAAGTACTACCACCTTACCCATATTCACCGTAAAACAGTAGTGCACTTGTATTGCTGTGTTTCGGTTAGAAAGATAAGAGGGCCGGCGAAATTACAAGCACATGAGACTTAACAACTTCACGTCTCAGGGCCGATAACGCATTGGCATGTTCATAGTCGGTGGTGAGCATTTACTATCATGTGGACCGCCTGCTTGTCAGCCCTTCACTACATAGTATAAAACAAAGTCGCTTTCTCTGTCCCTATATCCCTATATATGCTTAAATCTTTAAAACTACGCAACGGACTTTGATGCGGTTTTTTTTAATAAATAAAGTTATTTAAGAAGAAGGTTTTTACGTATATATATATGTGTATATTCACATGTATGTGACATCCCACGGGAACGCGGGTAAATATGGTAAAAATAAATAATAGTTTATTTTTTAGTTGGATTTTCTGTAAAAAGCGTATTTTTTAAACTATTATTTATTTTTCATTTTTTAGTGATTATGTTAGCGATTATTTTAACGATTATTTTAGTGATTATTTTAGCAATAGCTTTATGATATTTACATCTCTATTAGCTATTGCATCGAAGAGCGGTGTTCCACCTTGACGGTCTCTGCAATTGTCATATAGGTCCTTTATTGTTGGGATTAGCTCCCAATTTTAACAGCTCTTCCACAATATTAACAAAGCCTACTTCAACCGCTATACATATTAATATCTTATTATTGACATTTTGATGTTCAAGTGTAACACCATATTTAAAATGCATCACTATAACTTTATTGGATTCATATTTATTATAAAAGTCAATGGTATCAAGTATGTCATGATTATTTTAAAATAATAGTTTTAAAATCTCTGCAGGCAACAGCAACACAAAGAGAAGAAATTCTAGAATTATTTTCGATATTAACATCATCATGCTGTAATATTAAATCGTTGATTGGACGACGTCCTTTTGAAATGGCTAGATGTAAAGCAGTTGACCGTTTTTCTCTTGAGTATTGACATCAGCGCCTCTTTTTAAAAGATGCTCTATCATCCTTGATTACTGTCATCCAAGATATAGGACCTGGGATATGGTATAAATTATGAAAGAAAGCAGTTAGCATTGGCAATTCGGATGTCATTCAACAACTCCTTTGGTCTTGACGCAGACCTTCCGGGTCTCAGGAAAACAAAAATCGCTGATCCTGATTATCCTAGTAAGGATAACGGGTCAAAATGTTTAAAATATTGAATTGTCATCGGTCCTTAATAAGTATGCCGAATTTCGAGTTAATCCGACGTTTTGAAGGGGGTTAAAATCATGTTCAAAGAATCCGTTACATACTAACATACGTCTGAAGCTAATAAAAGCGTATTAAAAAGAAAATAATAATAAAAAATTAATATTTTTTGGTACAAACGCATACCAACATTTTATATATGAAGGTAAAGGTAAATAGATGGAATAAAGCATTCTCCTTAAACATTCTTGCAACAAATTTTAAAGTTTTTTACTTAGCGTTACTGAGTTGTCCAACTTCCGCTGTGGCTTCTTCAAGTTCCAGAGTTGAGTGTTTATTACTGTCGCAATAAAATGTTTGTGGGAAGACTGGCTCATTGCAGGCAATTAACTGTTTATGTGCTATCCTTACTTATACTTTAAATACCTTATTATAAATACCTTCCTACATTAATTTAAGACACGAAAGACAAGGATTTTATACAGAAGTCTTTCTACAATATCAACGACTAGCTATCCCCAGCGGTTTTATTCATGTTCCCGAGGGATACCACATTTTCCCGGGATAAAAAGTAGCCTATATGTTATTCCAGGATATGTTCTATCTGTGTGCCAAGTTTCATCCATATCCGTTTAGTAGTTTTTGCGTGAAAGAGTAACAAACATAGTTACATACAAATCTTTCCTCTTTATAATATAATATTAGTATAGATTATCTTAATGACGATAATATTTGGGTGTAGCGCTCGCTCTTCCAGGACCATTATGTATCAAATCTTGATTTTGAAAAGATTTATTGCTTTGTTTATTGCCATTATTCTCAACAAAAGCAACCTTCTGAAACGGTGTTAGAGTCTAACTATTCCTATTTGAATAAATAAAGTTAATTTAATTTCGTTGAAATTTTATTTTTTCCCCTAATCCAAAAGAGCATGTTATAGGTTGAAAGCGTTGTTTCTGTCTCTCTGTGCATCTTACAAACGACAGAACCGACTTAAATTTGCTTCTTTTTATTTTATTTTAAGGCCGAGTTAAAATATTAGCTCGTGAATTAATTGGAGTCGCTGGAAGCCACTGGATGCAGGCGGCTCAGAACCGTTCGAGGTGAAAATCCAAGGGGGTGGCCCATGTTCAGCAGTGGACATCCCTGGGCTGATATGATGATAATATATTAGATATTCAGGTTTACCTAAGCATGCGGGTCTCAGTCAATATTACCAAAAACCTAACACCCATATTCTAAGACGTTTCCTCGAAAATTCCTCGACTCCACTCAACCTCACTCAAAGATCATCTCTCACTCGTGGTGAGGAAGCAACTGTTAACTTCAGGTACGTCGGGACCAACCTTAAGGATGTTTATTGATTGTGAACAGTTACTGAAACGCATGATTTTATTTCATTCATATTTTATCTATAATATAATGACGTAATTAATGACATGTTACCCCGACTTCACTTCGACTCAACCTCAGTCGGGGTTGCTCGAGTTTTACTCAAGTTATAACTTAGAATACCAATTTTGATGATTCCTCGAGAAAATGCTTGAGGTATCCTCAGTCGAGTTGTAGTCTAGTGACGTATGAGGAAATGTCTTAGAATATGGGTGTAAGACATAAATCCAACATGCTCATGCAAACAAATGTTTGTTCTGGGTAGGAGTCGAACCTGTGGTGTGACAGTACTGGGGCTGTAACCATCAAGCCTACCCCATCGAATAATTCGATAAAAAAACTATTATAGTTTTTATCTTTTATTATCGAGTTTATCAATCAATAATAATCATTATTGGCCTAAACATACAAATATTTAAGTCTCATACCATTTAGAGGTACTTACACAGGTACAACTTCCTACAACCATAAATAGTTCTTGTTTTAACGTGACTCACTAAAGTACAATCAAACGTCACATAGACTAATGTTGGCTCCAAGTTTGCTTTCAGCCGTATATTACTTGGCCGGGAGTTATCGTCTCCGTGTTCCGTGATGGGGGTCCGATCGAATAAACTTTACCTAGGGTCTTGACATTGGGAATAAATTGAGCCGGCATGTTGCTATTTTGGGTAAATAGTAAATACGTGATCGCTCTTTTGGTACCTATATACAGTGGCGGCCTTACCCATTGCGAGGCTCCGGACGGCAGGTCATTGCGAGGCCCTTTGTCCTTCGTGAAAAGTATGTGATGCGAAAGTAAGTCTGGTTGTTTGGTTTAGGTATTTGTCATGTTTGACAAGAAATGCTAAAGTTACACAAATAAATTAAATTTGAAATCTATATTTTTTTAATTTGCTTGCCAGGGCCAGGTTGCGCGAGGGCTGCAAGTGCGAGGCCCCGGGCGATTGCCCCGTTCGCCACCCCCTAAGGCCGCCTCTGTCTATATATACAAGTACGTCCAATGAAAGAGCTAAAATACATTCATAAGAATATGAGCTTTAGTCCCGAGTTTTTAGGCATAGGCATTAGGAGTATATTTTATTTTAATTGTACCATATTTGTACTAGCTGTACTGTTCAATGAATAACTATTACAGAGGTAGTTTCGTAGAAGACTTCTTGGTCAACTTTTCCTCGTAATTAAAGTTTTTCAAGCAAAATAAGTTTTACAAGTAAGTAGACATGGCATTTACCATCTTGCTTCTTAAGTAGACTCTCCACAATGACACGACAAAAAAGTCGTTGCAACGCTGCATTTAAATAGTCAACTCGGTAGTTAATGCTGCTACGAAGCCAAATATTCTTCATGATTTCCAAATATCACTAAACAAACAAGCACAAAAAAGATCAAATAAGTAATAAAATAATGTAAAAAAATGAACACACCACAAATGAAAAACGCTTGGGGCGAACCTAATTAGTAATAATTCAAGATGACAAATCGACGAACCAAATTTCAGTCCCATTTTGAAAGGTCTATAGATTCATTCTATAGGAATCTTTTGATTAATAATGGTTATCTGGATTAGTGGATTCAGACAGCTGAGTTCCTTACTAATGTTCTCTACAGGACGCATTAACATTCAAGGGAGAAATGGAATGAATGCGTCGACCCCAATCGTTGGACCTGAATCGAAAGTTGACTCGAGAAATGATTACTACAGAAATGATAAATTGAAGCTTTTTAGAAATTCTTTTTTCATTCGCAATAAGTAATGGAATCTTTCTGTAAAACTTGACACTTATTAAAAATAACAATATGAATACGTTTCTTTTATCATATACATCAGCAGTGATTATTATAGAAATGATCAAACATCTTTATGTAATTTGAATAGAACAGCGTAGTTAACAAGATGAGATGTAGGGATGACAACAATATGGAATGACTGATGGTAACTGGGAAGTTGGAAGGAAAGAGACCGAGAGTCCGGAGCCCCAAGCGGTGGGCAGACCAGATATCGCAGGAGCTGGAGATGCCGGTTAGTGCTGCAATGTACCAACGGATGTAGCAACGGATCGAAACCGATGAAAACAGCTGGTTGCCAAAGTCAGAAGGAGCCACGATCCTCAACAGTGAGGGACACGTCTAAAGAGAGAGTTAACAAGAACAGAATGTTACCGAACATATTTTAGTTATTAATCCTCAGTAAACTCCACGAAATAAAGTATGTTGCCGTAAATTATGAAATTCAGAACGACAGGTAGGCACTCGGTCCTGTCATCAATCAAACCGGAATATTATTACCCCCTCAAAGGTATTTTAATAACGGGCTCAGCAGTTAGTCAATTAATCATTTGAAGTGTTAAAGCAACCGTGTACCGTGTAATTATCTCTTTTTGAACCAAATTGTATGTTAGCTATGCCAGAGTTTATTTTGCACAGTTCAAAACATTATTTTGTCGAAAGTAATTATTTAATTTCATAAATAATTTTTCCACCAGTGTTGGAGTGTTCCGCGGTAGGTGGACTTGAGGGCCAGTTTATTTCTATCTTTTTTGTCAAGGTGGTTTAGTTATGTACATTCGTAGTGTAGTTATGATTAGCTTTTTCAAACTCAATTCGTGCAAAAGAGACAAGGGTAGAACGATTCAGCGAAAAAGAGTTTTTGCATTCCTCTGATTCATTCTCCGATTGCTGTGTATCATTCATAAGATGAATATAGAGAACTCTGGTTTAAAACTGTAATTTTTTTTTATTTTTACTTTGATGTTAAAATACGTTTTTTTCACAAGGGTAATTTATAAAATACCCGTCTAATATAATATTCGAACATGTAAAATATATGTCGGAAAAGTCATTAGTACGGGAGTTGATTTGACAACGAGACGAAAGCGTTATGACGTCAGCGCTTTGACAGAGTCTGGACTTGTGTGAGATAACGAAGACATTCGGCAATCCCGAGCACGCACTTCTCTGCTGGCTGCCGCGCGGACAACTAGTCTAGGAACTGTCTCACGTTTCGTAGCGTTTAGTGTGATTGTATTAAAGTACCTAAGTTAACCTACCTACGACTTTAATTTTTCTCAAAGAAACATATCTACGCCCATATAATGTCTGACTGTGATGATACTACCTATGATCGGCCTCTTATCCCGACATATATATATTAGACTGTAGAACTAGAGTTTGACTGAAAAAATTGTAGGAGAGAAAATTACTGTCTACCCCTTTTAACAAAATTAGCGAGATCATTAGGTACTATATTTATGAGTAGTAGAGCTAAGTGCAGAGTTCGTCCGGGGAAGTACTGCCACTTTACCTATCTCCGCCGTAAAACAGTTGTGCATTTGTATTACTGTGTTTCGGTGAGAAAAGTAAGGGGGCCGGTGAAATAATAGGCACATGAGACTTAATAACTTCACGTCTCAGGTTCGACAACGCATTAGCAAAGTCGCTTGTGTTGCAAATGTACACAGGTGGCGGTAACCATTTACCATCAGGTGGGCCGTCTGCTTGTTTGGTGGTATAAAAAACACTTGTTAAAATGAGATTGTCAGGATACTGAGTATCAATTTAAAAAATGAGCAATTATAATTAACATGTTCATTACGATATTTCTCAAAAAAATCGGAATTGCCTCTAGCAGAATACCAACAGGAATAAATTAGTTCTATTAGTTAAGTTCCAGTCTGAAGTTGTCCCAAATAGTGGACGAGATCTCTATGGGATTTGCTTAGACCTATCTAACAAACGGCTGAAAAGATTTTTATGTAACATATCTAAATGCAATCCCGAAACAGTATTGTAATAAAAAAAAAACAATTTGGAATGCTACAAAACCCCAAACAGAAATACAGAAAAAAGCGTCTGGGTTAAAAGCAACGTATATACTTGAACTAAATTCACTTTCAATACATTTTAGTCTACTGTCAGCTACACTTACCTAACCCTACCCAAATCACATCCATAAATCATGTATCCAAGAATTGTTAATTACTCTGACTTTCTAGGAATCTAGACATAGTCCATTACTGTTTTGAATTGCATAATCCAGTCTATTGTGGAGTTTCGTGGGAATCTATGTTGGTTCAATTAATTACTTGTGGAACTATCGTGTCCCTAGAGCGCTATTTGGGCTGGATTCCCGAGAGAATGCTATTTCTGATTGAAGCGTGTTTGTTTTGGACGGGTAAGTAAGTGCTTACCAAATAAGTAGATATAAAGTTACTACAGCTTATCATCATCGTTCAAAGATATTAAATTGTAACGGGTGATCGATTCCAATTTATAAATTTCATCATTTTGAGGTTCCCAGATATTTTTCAATATCACTCAAACGGATACCTAAATTTGGGACGTTACTCACTATCTATATCTGATGTATAGCAACCCTCGGGGTAGCTCGCTCAATTTTATTTCTATTCAGACCTTTTGTCCCGTTTCCCGTGCCTCAGGAATGTTTTTTTTTCTTATCTCCGCTATATTATTTTGCTACTGAACTCTTTTTCAATTTATTTTATTGGGTGTTTCATGTTCGGGGAAACGTTGATTGAGATACGTCGAGAAATAGCTCGTAGTGCGATGATTGAGACAAATTACATAGTCTTTGATAGATACAGAATAGTTATTATTATATATATCAGAATAACTGTGATTATGACACTATCTGGGTTGTAAAATTGTGCTGGTAAAATCAATGTGTGAGGACGTTTTTTTTTTTCTTATTCTTAAAGTAATATTAGATTTTAATGTTTTTATCTTTGTAAAAATATGTACAGTATGTTAAGGAAGAGCGATGGCTCCTAATACAGGTATTCTATACTTAAAAGGAGGCATCGAATCACTGTACCGAAAAATGTAAAACATGTCATAGAAAAGAAACATTTTGTATTTTTTGTAATTATGTAAATTGTATTATTAAAAAGTACGGTACTATATAATAAAGTATAGTATAAAGGTTGACATTGGAATTACCCACAGCGGATTTTCAGCAGCCTCATATGCAATTCAGTTTGATGATGGAACGTTAAAAGCAATCTTGTTTGCCAATAAAAACTGGAACGGTCCCGCAATCCGTAAGCTTCAATCCACCGCAAAATTGAAGTGATCACTAATGGTTTCTACATCTGTGTATGTTCAACCATTGTTTGGGCAACGTATGCTCACAATCAGTGCATCGATTGTTTATTTAAATTGTTGCTGAATATCCACTATTTGAAGTGTACCAATCAATACAACGTCACTTCAATAGTTAGGCATTTATTTTATATATTTTATACGCATAGAAGTCAATCTCTGTACCCTGGATTTTCTTCTTGAATATTTTTTTGTTAACGTCTTTTGTATTTCTTTAGCGTTGTTAATTTTTTCCTAGAAAATAATTGTGAAAATATATAGTTCTAATGTTTATTTAAATTAAATGATTATAACCCACGTAATCGTATCTTTCATTAAGAAAAAGAAGCAAATAAAGTTAACACAATACTTTGTGACAAATCAACCAATGGATGAAATAGAGTTTCCAATAACTATATTATACGTGGATCACATAGTAGTAAAAAGTATATTATATAAGTAGTTATGTACTTAATAACTTAAGTACATAAATATATACTTTGGGAATTACAGGTACTCCTAGATGGCCGAGCATTGCTCGGGATTTCTTTACTAACGTGACTTCTACCGTATTCTCTTTTTTAAAGCACTGTCATATATACCTAGATGAAAACACGGATAAAACGACATTTTCTGAAAATAAATCCTAGCTAGATCGATTTAACACCCCCCAAAAACCCTTCCATACTAAATTTCATGAAAATCGTTGGAGCCGTTTCCGAGACCCTAATTATATATATATGTATGTACAAGAATTGCTCGCTTAAAGGTATTAGATAGATAGAGACCTTAGATCCTACCTCGCTATGCATATTCATTATTTTCTCCCAAACTGTATAAAGAAAATAAGACCATGTTAATAATTTTTTGTGAAAGGGTGAACAAGCCACCAGAGACTACCTTTTAATTCTAAAACAGGGTGCATCGCAATGACACTCGATAGCAATGAACCTTTTAATTATTCATCTAACACTTTTGAATAATAATTAATAATTGCATAGACTGTGTTTATCATTAATTAATTTTTCGTTACACAAAAAGGTAGCGGATCAGAATTTCATAGTCGATAAGAAGATTCACTTAAAAAAAACTGGCAACTTTGATCAAAAACTTATAGTTTATTTTAAAACATACCCTACTACACTACATACAGTTGAAAATTTTAGAACCACTAGCCTTATATTAAACAGCAGAATCAAAGCCCAACATTTTATAATTCAACACAAAATCGTCGAGATTCGGTTCTGCTTTCCGATTGCGTCCGACGCGGACTTTTCATTACTGTACGCCGAAGTTATTGACGATGGGAAATTGAAATAGATACACACTGTGAGGTAATATCTTACGATATCGACAGATGGGGCGACCGAGGATGCTCGGCTATCTCCGGAGCGTGGAACGAACCGTGTCCGACAGCACCCAAATTGAAAAGTTTAATCGAGTATTTTTTCGATGTCGTTTAAAACGTTTATAATATGTATTTCGAGTGGTTGAACTAGCATATTTGGAGGCATACTAGCCAGGTGGAATTGGTTGCATAATCTTACTGTTTTTCTAAATAGCTAAGATGACTGTTGGTTTGGTAGAGACATCTTCTTGGTTGAAGCTTGGTAGCTAGTTTCTTAATGGTTTGAATCCGGATCGAAGGACCTTGTGGGAGGATGACTCTAGGTTTGGTAGATACATTATCTTTATTGGTTAAAATGTTTGTGAGTACGCTATACAAAATGGTAATGTGTTGATTCGATGGAGGTGAACCGCGTACTGACGTAAATAAGGCACACATAATGTAAGTGCGTTTAAATTACATAAAGTGTATAAAATCGCTATGCTGAGCTGTTCGGTTGCGTAACTCCGAACGATGTTTGTAAATCAATTACGCCAGAACGGCTAAACGGATCGTGATGCATTCTGCCACATAGATAAATTGTAGTCTGGAATTACACATATGCTACTTTTTATCCCGGGAAAGTTTTACATCCCTTGGGAACGCAGGTGAATCCACGTTAGACAGCTAGTATATATATAAATAAGCGGAGACAAAATAGTTAAGTACTATTTTCTCTTCTATTTGTGAATCGATTTTTATTTTTGGTTATCTACCTATTAATTAGCTATTATAGTGTTAACAATCCATTTTTTTAATAGGGTACCGGGATGCCTTGTCAAATCAGTTACTTTTTATCATCTGTCAAAACGCAAATTTTGTATGCAAAATGTACTGAGTACTAACTTATGACGTCATCATTTTTCATACTCAATTGCTGTACTTTTTTTATTGTCTTTTTAATATAAAATTTGCTATAATCACAAAATTTAAATTGAAGGACATTTATAGGGGTGCTTTGAGACAATCTTTTTGATGAATGATAATTCGCAATTTAATTTTAATACAGTCCGCTACATTTGTTATGGATAAGGCCATCTAGTTGCTATTTTTGGTGTCGTTATATTATAAGTCTTATAATGTGACGAAAAGGTTATAAATTCGGACGTGTAGGTACGTAAAGTATATCCTCCCAGTTGCCATACACGACTGTGCCTCATGCCTGTGAATAGACTTCATAGAGAAAAGGATGAACCTTTTACGACCGATTGCACCTTTGACACTTTCCTTGCATACCTAGAACGGACTGTGAAAAGTGGATCGACCCCGGCTTGATGTGATGGCTATGTTAATAAATGCTTGTAATTTTGATGAACAATATTTAAATGAAACTTAAAATAAAAACTAAGAATTTGACTCTAGATTTAATTAAGGTGGGTAATGGCACTTATGACTAAGGCTTAATGGAAAAAGACAGACAAATTAATACTATTATCCTACAATACCTACTAATATTATGAATGCGTTTTTATGTATGGATGTTTGTTACTCTTTCACACAAAAACTACCAAATTGATGTGTATGAAACATGGCATAGAAAATGCCCTGAAAGAAGATATAGGATACTTTTTGTGCCGGGAAAATGTTACATCCCTCGGGAACGCGGGTGACACCGCGGGGGACAGCTAGTATTATATATGCGAATGTTTAAGAGGATGGATGTTTGTTACTCTTTCACGCAAAAGCTACTGAACGGTTTTGGATCAAACTTAGCATATATGTAGATAGTTTACAATAAGATACTTTTTGTTTCGGGAAATTTTACTCTGGAATACAGATGAAACCGCGGGGGGCAGCTAGTTTTTAATATTTATAAGTGAGGTGTGACGAATCTATACTTTTAAATAGTACTAGTAGTCGTAGAACTTTTCCTTACTAATAATTTTATTTTATTTCCCTTAAAATAAATAAAAAAAAAACTAAAATACTTAAAATTCTAACTTTTAAAACGATTTAAACTCCATGGATAAAATACCTCCATTATTTACCTAACCGACGTACTTCATTAATTGCGGTTTGGTAAAAAAGGATTGAACTTTTAAATTAACTTTCTAACATTTGCCCTTTTCTCAACCTCTCCCCTTTCATTTACAAGGTTGTTTAAAAATGAGAAATATATTTTTCAATGTAACGTAACCCCGATGAAGTGAAAATAATTCATAATATTCTTATTACACTTAATCATAAATAAATATCACTTTAAAATTGTTTATTTTGCAAGACTCTTTCTAACTTGCTGTAGTGTGTTGATAAAATAAAAAAATATGCGTTCGGTATTAAATATGTGTTTGTTATTAAATTTCCCCAAAAAACGAAAGATGATATTTTGTTTACAATTAAAATAAATAAATAATAACAAATATCCTGGGCCATTCTTTAACACACGGCCATCTGATCCCAAACTAAGCAGAGCTTCTACTATGGAAACCAGATAACTGATATACTACATATACTACTTTTCATTTTTCTAAATACATACATATCAATTGTTATTTACACCCAGACACAGAAAAAACAGACATGTTCATGCACACAAATGTTTCTCCTGGGTGGGAATCGAACCCGCGACCTTTGACTTGGCAGTCCGGGTCGCTAACCACCAAGCCAATTGGCCTGTCAATTTTTATTTTACACAGTTCAACCAATGAGTTCAGTAAGAAACAAAGTAGAAAGTGTGTAGCAGCTGTATCATAGACAATATATTTATAGATAAAACACGAAGAAGGTTGTCCTTAAACAGAGCGTGACACGACTGTTGACTGATATTCAGTTCATTAGTCTATTTGTCTTCAGCTTGTTTATTTGCTTCATGATTTATCAAACGCTCCTGTAGAAACGTAAGCTTCGAGTGTTGTTTCAATATTTAAGCTTTCCACATTTGTCATACGCTTGTAAATTATGTTCTCATATTTTATATCCGTGGATTGCAGACTTTGCTGGAAGTCAATGGTTGATAGGGCATTGAACTCTTCATGGTAAAATGAGAAGGGAAAACCTCTGATTCATCATCTGTCTGCCCTGCTGTCACTATTTTGGGGGTCGACGCAATATGGAAGCTTTCTGTCCCTTTTAATGTTAAAAGAGATTTGGCAGAAATTATATGGCCGGCCTGCCTGATGCTAGACATCTTAAAACAGAATTATGTATAAAAACCCAAGTTCAAGTCAAAATGTAACCAAAAAAGATCTACATTCATAACAATCTTGTATTCATAAAACAATTATACCCGTAATAAAAATGGAATAAGCAATTTAAACTCCACATCTGAGATACACTGCGGACATAAATTACATAGCGATTGCATATACATTAGTTTACTCTCTTAGCTCCAATAGTTTTATTAACCTAGAAACCCAGCAAGGAACATAATACATTTAGAGCTAAACGGATTGTAAAAAGATTCAGAATAACAGGCAGATGCATATTGTGTAGAAATCCGATTTCACAGTAACATGGTTTCCGCTTCAAGGAAAACTTTATTTGATAAATTCTAACGTAGAATATTTGGTACTTGGATTTAGAGTTTGAACGTAATATTTCGTGTATTATCGCGTGTAATATGAATGAATATTATTTTATAGACTCAAAAGTGGCAAATAAATATCATTTTACTGCCTTTCTTAAAACAAATACTTATACTATCGCTCTATTGACTTGGAACTCACGTAGGTATATTTAAAATAATAACCCATGTTACGAAATAGTTTCTATTTTATATTCAAATTTCTATCAGTATTGAATGTGATTATATTTTTATTATTTGAACGAAATCGCGATTTATGAATAAGTACCTAGATGGCCGGGATTTCTTTACTAACGCGACTTCTACCGTATTCTCTTTTTTAAAGCACTTTCATATATACCTAGATACGAATTAGATGCGATAATAAAGGGCTCCCAATAACAGTATTTCTCACAAAATATGTAACTTGAAAATCTTACCTTCTAATGACATTGTAGCAGTTTTCATTGCCTAAAAACACGGATAAAACTACATTTTCTGAAAATGAATCCCAGCTAGATCGATTTAACGCCCCCGATAACCCCTCCCCTGCACACTAAATTTCATGAAAATCGTCGGAGCCGTTTCCGGGATCCTACTAGAGAATTGCTCGTTTAAAGGTATTCGATATGAGACAGAAACAACATTAGGTATATTTATAATATTCCAGTACTTTTTATTCCCCTATTGAACTTTATTCAGAATTCGAACATAAACTTTTTCCAATACTATCAAAATTCACTACCTCACCGCAGTTCATTGAAATATTTTTTCGAATTTCACTTCAATTAGTGAGTTTCAAACTGTCAAGAGGCAACTTTCCAACTATTCGAAATTCGAATGTGCCATTCAAATCAGAGCTTCATTTATGTCATGGAGTATTCAATTCAAATAGCGAAAATTTCGTTAATGTAAGTACAGTCACAGCCAGAAATGTACCTAACGTTTCAACTCAACCTTTCAAAAACAACGCAGTGAGCTGTTCAATGTTCCGTAAAAGACACCTGTCCAATGCATGCTAAAAAAATATACTGAAAATGGTAAATTAAATTATGTTTTTTTTCTCCAAAGTAGGCAAATGAATTAATGATATTAGGTACTTTCATTTTAAATATTTCGAGTTCCAGACGTTTTTTATTTACTGCTACGACCGACAAACAAGAAGACAGTCCACCTGGTGGTAAGTGGTCACGTTCTCGTCCCTGAGAAGTGAAGTTGTCAAGTCTCATGTGCCTGTAATTTCAATATTTTTATTCAAATTCTCTATGACGATAATTATAATACTTTTTGTATGGCATCATTGTGCTATAATAGATCATATTGAACCAGAGGCAATATGGCTGACTCATTACTACATTGATTGTTGATACTTATTATATTGAAGGGATGACTAAAATTTACCACAATATAACGTAATAAAGCCTTCATATGCGTAATATTCACGATATACCCTTTAAGAATGTATGCTCGTAATTTTCGCGACAACGGCATTTTCGGTCTTAACAATCTGCGTGGCGTGTCATGGCATAACGACATCCACCTCAAATCCTAAATACATTATTCATTACTTAACACGTCACGAATTGTGTTGCGTTGTTAAATTCTGATTCAGGGAATTTTGAAAAGTGATTTCTGTATTCCTGGAATTTAACTTAGTTATTAATTAAAATTGTAATACGTATATTATTTCAGTTGTTTTGCGAGTTTGTTTGGAACATTAGAGTAGGTATACTCGTATGAGAAATTGTTTAATGATAAATTTTGTAACTGGAGCTTAGTTTTAAGCGGAAATTTCACAAACTGATAAAAAGTACTGTGTTACTGTGTTTCGGTTAAAAAGATAAAGGAGGTGGAAAATGACTTAACAACTTTACGTTTCAGGGTCGACAATGCATTGGCGGTGCCCCTGGTGTTGCAAATATCCATTGGCGGCGGTGACCACTTACCATCAGGTGGACCGTCTGCCCTAGTGGTATAAAAATATGAGAATATTTGAAAAAAACTTTTTTATGTATTCCTAATATGGGTTTATTCTAAAAAAGACACGCTAGAAGTTAAACTTTTGTATAACGGAAACATATTAATTATTCATCAATAACTTTTGAATAGCATAGATTGTGTTTATCATTCATTTATTTTTCGACACACAAAAAGGTTGCGGATCAGAATTTCAAAGCAAAATAAGAAGTATCAATTCAAAAATAAAAGGTAGCATTTAAAATTAAATCCATCAGTTCGATGTTTCTGAAGCTTGATATGCGATGTGAAGTATGAATAATTCATGGTAGTTTCGTTCACCGCCACAGGTACGGACACGTGACATCCTCCAGCCCACAGCTCCAGGACAATAGGTGATTCAATCTTGGAACTAGGTATATAGCCTTGTTGCAACTGTAAGCTTCATGAAAGGAGGTAAGATCAATATTCTTATGTAATATAAAATATAAACTAAAATGAACGAATTCAATAAATTACTGTGGAAATATAAACTATATTAATCTGTTTAATTAAATTCGGGGGCTCGATTCTGTATGGTAAATGACACTAACTCGAGGATGTTTGGTCTCTATGCTCTGTCTTTGTCGCTTACTACGCTAATACTACTAATCACGTGAGAGGTAAGCTCTCCGAGGCCTCCGTGAAGCGGCTCGCCGACGAAGTTTGTATGAGCTCAATAAGGGGGCTGATTAATTCTTAAGTGGCGGTTCTTACGTGGCGGATTGATAAAAAGTATACACATTGTGAAGCACTAAAATGGAAAGTGGAAACTCCGGGTACGTGTTGTTCTGGTGGTAAAGTTTCACTTCCATCCCTTGGTGAGCCAGAAGAAATGTTTATAAATGATGCAAACGGATTATGGTAACAATGTGAAGCTCACTAATATTATGAATTTAAAATTAATAATATTATTCACATAATACTGACAGGCCAGTTGGCTTTGTGGTTAGCGACTCTGACTGCCAAGTCATGGGTTCGATTCCCACCCAGGACAAACATTTTGACAAACATGTCTGTTTGTTCCGTGTCTGGGTATAATTATCTATATAAGTATGTATTTAGAAAAAAATAGTATATGTAGTATATCAGTTATCTGGTTTCCATAGTACAAGCTCTGCTTAGTTTGGGATCAGATGGCCGTCTGTAAGAGAATGTCCCAGGGTATTTATTTATATATTATCTAGTTGAGTTTAATATCTGCGAAAAATTGTTAGAAAAGTCAGAAAATTATGGGCGATGGCGCATTATACGCGGAATAAAATTCACAGATAGACGTTTTTGAAATGAAATTTCTTATGAAGGGCTTTGAAGTTCTGATCCCCAACCTTTTTGTTTGACAAAATATAATTTAATGATAAACTCCATCCACCTACTGTGCTAAAAGTGATTGATGAATAATTAGAATGTTTTTCCTGTAGTACAAAAGTTTTACTTCTCTCTACTTTAAGACATACCCCGTTTTTTCTGTAAATAAAATTGCAATTGTTATAAATAAAAAAGTGAAAAAGTATGCGGTCAAAACGACATCAAAAAATGATGGTATGACGTAATTCCATTTATTCGTGCCAACCACTGTAATGGCGGGACGCGCGGCGCATGCAGCACTCATACTTAACGTAAATAACAATGTTTAGTCATCTCTCTCACTAACAAGAGGTAAACCGTAAGGCGACATATATTGCCCATCCCTTTCTTCGCACGTACAGGTACCTATCTAGTATTTACGCTGTTTTTGAGAGCATTGAAGTTGGTAATGACATATCTATATTATAAAAAGAAATTTTTCATTTTCAATGTTTTATTGGTTAACACGCTTTTTTATTCGAAGCTTCATAGATCTCAATACACAATATATTTATTCAAATAAGCCATTACAGGCACTTTTGAATTGTCATACTCTGACGCCGGTGCAAAAGGTTGATTATGCTGAGAGGAGCCGGCAATGTACTCAGCAATTACCCTTTACAAAACAAGATTTTATACACACATCTTCAGTGACATCTTAGTCTCTTCGAAGAGCGAGCTACGCCCAAGCATTGATATCATTAAAATAATCGTTTATGCTATGCATAAATATTTACTTATTTTAATCTTTCCAAAAATGTTTTTTTACAGTAAATATATGAATATAATTATCCCGGGATATTCTTCACACACGGCCATCTGATCCCAAACTAAGCATAGCTTGTACTGTGGAAACCAGATAATTGAAAAAATCTAAATACATACTTATATATATATATGTACATACTTTACTATACTACACTTATATATTTACCCCCCCCCCCCCCCCCCCCCCCCCAACTCACCCGCGTTCCCGAGATTTTATCCCCAATATTTTATGATGATCAGTTCAGTTACTTTCACGTGCAAGCGTTATAAACAAACTGGCATTCACATTTATAATAATAAAACATATATAGGTATATTTATTTAAATGTAAATACTTGTAACATTCACTTTGCCGATACCAGCTTTTAGTAATAAAATATAATGATGTGTATCAGAAACATGAGAGCGTATTTTACCTTTTTCTCACAACTATCAATGAGAGCTTTTTCTTTAGATATATTCAATCCATTTCAATCAAGTAATGTACCTATTCATCATGGGCCTTTTCCCGTTACAAAGTGCGGCTCCCATTCGAATAAGCTACACTTGTTTGTTATATACGTTTCATATTAAATTCATGAAAGATGTGCCAGGTTTATAAAAATACTCATTCTTTAGGATTGTTTTTTTTCTCTGTCGAATGCCATGAAGAAGACTTTGGATTAGGATCCGGAGAAATACATTAAATACATTTTGAGGAAGTAATCGTGAGGAAGCTACAGCACAGTTGTCAGTTGTCTACTACCCGCAAGTTGAAAGTTCGCCTCCAATCGATGTCATACGACACTGGCAATTGAGAGGCAGTTTTCTTGTAGGCTTTTCGATCGATTTATTCGATTTATTACTACATACACGATTATTTTAATTACGATAATGCTTCGGTGTAGCGCTCGCTCCAGCAAGATACATCTTCATGCACAAAACTTTATTTTAAAAAGAGTAATTGCTGAGTTTATTGCCGGCTCTTCTCCGTAAAAGCAACCTTCCAAACTGATGTTAGAGTCTGACCATTCACGAAAGACTATTTGAATAAATTATTCATTTATCACAATTAATATGAAAAACTTTATCAAAACATTAGATATCAATTTTTATTATTTTATGTATAGTTTCTTAATAATAAGATTTTTATCTATATTGTCATTTGGGAGAGCTCACTTGCACTTTCATCGCATTTGTCTTGGTATTCCTTTCTAGTTTTGTTTTTCTGTATACATATGTTTTGAGTTACAATCCAGCTCTAAATGTATTTTTACTTATTATGTGGTTACCTTTTGGTTGTAATTTGTATTGTGTATCCTAAATAAATAAATAAAAAATACGAGTGTCACATTTATTATTAGATCTGTCTAGGTTTATGCGTTACAAGTCGTTGTAAAATCTTTTATAAATTTATGTCGCTTATTGTATACCTTCTACTACATTATCATTATGTACACAAGCCTACATACATTGTAAAAATTATTTCGAAATCCCAACTTCACCATATCTGAGGTATATGCATGAAGAAAATTGTCATGCAGAATTCAACCCCGAGAGACTTAGCTCTTGGCATACCTGTGCTCCACATTCATAATCCTGCACCTATTTGCGTTATATATTTGTCAGTTTTGGGTGCTTGCCACATCCCATAGTCAATACATTCCATACAGTTGTTGCCAAGGGTTCTTATTTCTTTATTTAACTCTTCCAGTTGTGGTGGTTAATGTCACTAACCACCTTTTCCAGTGCAAACAGTGCTTTCGGTTGTTAGTTGCATTTAAACGATAATACACTTCTCCTTTGATAAACATTGAGTGCTACTCATTGGTCATAAAGTCTGTTACAAACCGAACTTATTTACATCACCTTTTAAATACTAAAAGTACTAACAGTCAGTGGCTCTAGAAAAGTTCACAGAAGGTTTTTTCACATTGTCTTGTTAATTGATTTTAAATAAACTGTGGCTTCAATCCAGCGCCCTTTTTAATTTCGAATAGTATATAATAATATTAATATTTATTTATTTTGCCACACATAAGAAAAATATATAAAAAAATGGTATAAAAAAAATACCGTAAACTGTATTTACCGTAAATCTATAAAAAACGTTTAATGTTTGGCAAATATTCTAATGATTTACAGCGAAGTTGTAGGCGATGCTTTTAAAAAATAGAATTCATAAAAAAATAATAAACCTTTAACCGTAACAAATGTAATGGCTAACCTATTATATTTCCAGTAAAAATAAATCGAGGTTCAATTTTAAAATAAATTTTCCCGGAAACCTATTTCAGCGCAGGTATAACGTGGCATGTCGCTTGTGTGAGAAATTACAGGAAAGTGCTTTATCGTGAAAGTTTACTTTTTTATTTTTGTTGTGCGGCGGAGCACTCTCGCTAATGCGCACCCGGTGCGCTCACACATTTTACCTTGTTATTGCATTACCAATGTTTCATAGGATAATACAACGTGATTTAGGCGAACTACTAAAGCCTGCCATGAAAGCAAATTGATTGCACTTAAACATGTAATATTCGATAATGAAAAAATAATAACGTCATATTTAATCATGAACTAAACATGTAACAGATAACCTAATTCTGATAAACATTAACCGATCTGTAGTTCAATATATAGAAGAGACCTACGGCCAAAATTAAGATACGATCCCGATCTAAAATCGCAAGATTGAAGTATAATTTTGAGATTACGTGTATTAAAATTACTGTCAAAAGGTTCATCAATCCATGGATTTTCGGGATTGCATATTGATTTTCGCTGCTAGGAGACTTGTGACAATTTTGCGACATATCTCGTTTTAGAAACATTCCACTGTTATGACCTATGTGAATTAATGTAGCACCACTCTTTCCCTTTCCAAAACAATTATCAAAATTAATAAAAGTATTATTATACTTGCAAAAATCGACTAAAACGAAGACTACTCCCAATGTCACAAGTGTCACAATTCACCTATCATCGAAGTGAGTTGTGACAGGATTCGAGGTTAGTTGTGACAGCTTTGAATTTAGACTATTTGAGTATTCAAAAATATCCATATATTATAAAGAAATGCAACATGTTCTTTTTGCAACAAGTAATTTAATCATCTTTTAGTACACTAAGTAGGTACATAAGCATATCTATATAAATATATATGCAAATTTATATAAAGTATTGTAACTATAACAGAATATATTGTGATCTACGATCTTTCGTTGACAATATGCTACGGTCGTAGCAATGTTCTACGATCGTACCAAAGGTCTACGAGCTTTAGTTCATTTAAAAGCGCAAAGCTTAGGTTTCCAGTATGTGTACAGTCCTTTACCTGAGCCATACATGTTCTGGATACATTATTCATGTTCTGAATTTACATACGAAGCTAGTACAATATGACACGTATTACTTAGCGAAAATTACTACCATTAAGGTGGACTAAATATACATTTTATATGGAAATTGATGATCGAATGAATATAAATTTTGCACGTAACACAATATTTCATACGAAACAACATTCAAGCTAGTGTTTATAACTATCGTATGAATTTTGAACGCGTAAGCTAATCTTACAGAACGGAATTTTAACAGAAAAAAGCTTAGATAATTTCATAAATAATAATAATAAATAAATATCCTGGGACATTCTTTACACACGGTCATCTGATCCCAAACTAAGCCGAGCTTGTACTATGGAAACCAAATACCTGATATACTACATATTCTACCTTTTTTTTTGCATACATACTTAATAAATATTTACACCCAGACACAGAACAAACAGACATGTTCATGCACACAGATGTTTGTCCCGGGTGGGAATCGAACTCGCACTGCGACTTGCCAGTCAGATCAACCAACAAGCCAACTGGCCTGTAACGTCCATAGAGTTCATATTACAATATCTCTGGCAATAAAAAATAGGTACATATTTAAATCAAAATAAAAGTCAATTTAAAAGCATACAAGAGAAACGTGCCATCGCACAATACAAACAAGTTGTTGGACTATACGAGTATGGTCAGCGTAAGTTCCGCTCAGTAAACTGAACCGAGCCCGAGCGATGTTAATAATGTTATACCTAGATTTAATAAAGCAGAAAACGATATTGTACGTTTTAATGTGTTGCCAGCTGTGAGGTACAGGACTCAATAACAGTAAGGTACTCGCAGCGAGAAATAATTGTACGAAACGCCATCCGACAGATATGAGGAGTTATAAAAGCGAGGAAAGTTTAATAACAATTATATATTAGATTGTAGAATCTAGCACTGTTTGTTATGAATATAACGATGATTTTATACTGTTGAACATTTCTTTGTTACAAGCGATTTTCTTCCTTATAATATACAAGCAGACTCGGCAAACGTTGTTATGCCATATTTACTTTATTATAAACTTATACATAAAATTGCGCTAAGTAATGATAAATTAATTATTTCATCAATATAATTCCGACACATGCCTCTATTTTACACGATCTTGTTAAACGACTGACATTTATGTCAAACACCATAAGGTTACATTATAAGAGTTAATATTGTCAAAAGAGATAAGGTTCGCATCAGAAAAGTTGTCGTTATGTTTTCTTAAATTTTCTAATTTTCCACGAAACTTTCTTATTTTTTTCTTTCATAAAAACCTTCTCCTGACAATACACATAAAACAAAAAAAGAATTAACAAAATCGGTCCAGCCGTCCATTAGTGATGACGTGACCAAGGGAAATAGGGATTCATTTTTATATAGTCGTATATAGATGTATATTCGTAATGACATTTTGGTTAGAAAAAAATAGGGTGTAGTGCAATTTAAAAGCTTTTAACTTTACTTGGGTGTGCATGTTTGGGTCAAGGTTGCAGTTGATTTTTAAACAGGGGTCCCTTATCAGCTCGATTAACAAAGTGACATCATTCTTAATCCAATATGGCGGATGTGATGGTAATTAAAATTTCACAAAAATACACCACCCCTAGTGCACGGGTATCTAAAGAAAGGGTTTATCTAAGAACGTGACGTCAATTTTATGGTTTAAAAAAGCTAGATTTTTTTTTCTGGATAATTTATTATGCAGTCAGAATGAAATTTTGTCTTTTTCTGAGAAAATCGGGGTTGTAGTTATGTACCTAAGCCTTAAATCGTGCTGGATTGGATGGGCACTAGCTCGACTTAATTTTAGGGCTCTATGCTCTCTATCTCTGTCTCTCTAGTTAGGACGCAATTACGTGAGAGGTCCACTCTCTGAGACCTCGTAGACTGGATATTGGAGCGGTTTCTTTCAAAATAGCCACAATTACAAATAATATAATTAATCATTAATTTTTAGGTCAATTTCAGTTATAAATAATCATCATAACACCATACACCTACTGTTAAACTAAATATTTCTAAGTTGTATTAATAGTAACATAAATAAATAAGTTTAGATATCGTGATACACGTCCTTAAATCCCAAAATTATGAAAAGCCTTTTAATAGTTCTGTTATAGATAAACAAGTACACCAAAAAATATCCGAATCTCACCAAAATAAAATTTCCTACTCATGTCAGTGTAGATATGTCAGTACTTCAGTTTTCAAGAGCACCTTAGCATCGTGCAAGTGCACGGCCCCGCACGGAACAACATGCAAGTGTGTGGAGAGCACTTGGAAACGTGCAAAGGTTTACAGGCTTCTTAGTTAAACATAGTTACAACAGAACATCTGGGAGTTTTCATTCGATCTCTTGCAATTATGATAGAACTGGTACCTGGCCAATTCATTACGTTATTTTTTTTATATAATTATATGAAACACTAACTTTATACCTACCATCAGCATCATTATGTACAAAAAAATATTTAAACTACATAATACTTAATTCATAAGGACACAAACATAGTTCTTATTGGCACATCCAGAACGCATCCAATCAATCAGCTTTATTTAGAGCCATTATTAAAATGTTATATCTAAATGAACGGACGTGTAACCTGTCATAACATATCTTATATAGTCTCCGCCTATATCCGAAACTATTATATCGGATTCGGTTACGGTTACAGATAATTTTTTATTTCGGATATCCGAAAGGTTCGATTATGGTTACGGAGCTCCACAACATCCCTGCTCAACACCAATCAAAAACATAAACAACTACAAACTAATTAATAAATAAAAAGAAAATAATTACATCATAATAAGTTTAACTGATTATAAAATTTATTATACTTAAGTGAGAAAAGAACAAACTATACTAGTAATTACCGAGATGGACTCAGCACTTATATATTGAAGCAAAAATATATATATTAAAATCCTTTTTGGAGGTAGAAGTTGTATTGAATGGCTATTCCTATCTTTGTGACAATGGTGATAACATAAAACCCAGTTAGAATTGCATAGGTTGAGGTCTTAGTGCAGAGATCTTCCGAGGAAGTACTATCACTTTACCCATTTCAGCTGTGAAGCAGTAGTGTACTTGTATTACTGTGCCTCGGTTAGGAAGGTAAGAGGGTCGGTGAAATTACAAGCGGATGAGACTTAACAACGTCTCAGCTAAGACGCAGGGAAAATGCCCTATGTATTGTAATTATTTACAGAGAGCGGTGACCGCTTACCATCAAATATCAGGTCTGCCTGTTTGTCAGTTTATTATTAGAGAATGGCAGCTTCCAAAAAGAGTCGAGTAGAATCGTGGTGCAACGAATCACTTATCTAAGACTTTTCTATTCAGTTTCTTTTGACAGTAGGAGGAAAACCTAAAAGAAAATAGAGACCAGTGCATTTTTCTTTATGCGATGAATAAAACGTGAAGTGAAAGGGTGTAAGCCCCTTTTTTATGCGTGCATCACATACGTTTCAAATTTAACCAGAAGTAATCCTTAAGCACCTGTTTTTGTAGAATTGATTACCACGCCAGTTTACATTTTACCTAAAATTTCTAGCTGCTGCAAAACAAATATTGCGTCTCGAAATCAAAGGTAACAATCTCGAATATCATCATTTCAAAATATTTTTACGCAGAGAACAGAAGTATATTGCTCCGAAAAACAAACCAAATAAAACTCGTGCCGTGGATCGTATCAAATCACTGTTTATATAACATTTTGATGTCGGCCTAGTGGTCGTATTGTGAATTATTTATTTTCAATCTAGCACAGTAAGGCTTTTGTTTTTGTGCAGTTTATGAGCTATAACAGTGTTTGTTATGTCTGTTATACAATGACCTGCAACCATTAAAAATTTGTTATCGACGAATCGAAAAATTTATCGATACTTATGAATCTACTATGCACCGTGTATGTGAATGATTAATCATTATTTCAAATCTTAAATACGTACGTAATACCTTGTGAGTCAATTTGCTGTAAACACTTTAACAGCCGTACAAGAACATTAGCGACTTGATCCTCGATGCTCATTGTGTGTTTAAAACATATCGCACCTGTCGCGAACTACGTCGCGAAATGTACCATAAATTGTAAATAACTAAAACGTCAAACCTTGTTAGTATTAAAGACTGGCAACCCAAAAAGCCCTGTCACCGTCATTGACACATTTTTACCGCGACTGCTACCCACATAAAATAGAAAATCAATTATAAAGTGTGAACAAAGAAAATAACTAACTATCCAGGCAGATATTCAGAGATGTGAGTGTAGCAACCTGGGCGCGCGTGTTGCGGGAGGCCTAGGTGAGTGCTTTAGATTAAGTTGATTGTAATACCAAGTACCTAGTTGACATTCGTGCGTGCGGTTCGGAAACATTGTACTTACGGTTGTTGTTACTTGCTATAGTGGGATGTGCCTGCTTGCCTCGGATAGATATTGGTAGGGACGTGATCGTTGGATCATGCTCGATGCTTAGACATACGTTGGTATGGAGAAGGAGATGATCGTTGGATCATGCTCGATGCTTAGACATACGTTGGTATGGAGAAGGAGATGATCGTTGGATCATGCTCGAGGCTCAGACATACGTTGGTATGGAGAAGGAGATGATCGTTGGATCATGCTCGAGGCTCAGACATACGTTGGTATGGAGAAGGAGATGATCGTTGGATCATGCTCGAGGCTTAGACATACGTTGGTATGGAGAAGGAGATGATCGTTGGAACATGCTCGATGCTTAGACATACGTTGGTATGGAGAAGGAGATGATCGTTGGATCATGCTCGATGCTTAGACATACGTTGGTATGGAGAAGGAGATGATCGTTGGATCATGCTCGAGGCTCAGACATACGTTGGTATGGAGAAGGAGATGATCGTTGGATCATGCTCGAGGCTCAGACATACGTTGGTACGGAGAAGGAGATGATCGTTGGATCATGCTCGAGGCTCAGACATACGTTGGTATGGAGAAGGAGATGATCGTTGGATCATGCTCGAGGCTCAGACATACGTTGGTATGGAGAAGGATATGATCGTTTGATCATGCTCGATACTTAGCCAGTCATATTACTCAGGTAAACTGAGATGGACATGAGTGGAAAGGGGTCGCTATAAGGGGTGGCGGAGGCGACTTAAAAATAGTCCATAAACTGAAGAGAAATAGTAAGAGAAAGATAAGAAAAAGAGAAAAGTAAGAGAAAGAGAAATGTAAGAGAAAGAGAAAAGTAAAATGAAGAGTATAAACCCTCAACACAGTTTGCTCTCAGACAATCACCATTCAGATCATCTACATGCATATTATTTATCAGTTGAGATATGATGCATCAATTCCTGTATAAAATAAGGAATTGATGTCTACTGCATCCGCGTTGTTAGATATATAGATTCTTTGGAAACCAGGCTGGAATTATTTACTATCTATAGGTACATTTACTTACCTTCAAATATCATTAATAATTCCTATATTTATCAGCTATTCGCTAGACCTATTTTACTTATTAGTACAAGTTTGGCGACATGGTGGAGGTGCTGGGATTTGAGGAAGTAGTCCTGTTTGTCCAAACTCAGAGGCTGATTCATAATATCATGAGAGAATATTGATAAGTTAAATATGAGGTGTGTCCTTGGTCTTGAGTGATTGTAAGACTATTAAGGTATACTATTAAGTCCTTATTGTCTAATATATTAAGGTAATAAATGAATAATAATTAAAACTATGAATGTGAGGATTGTGATTGAACAATTGAATAAATCATCTGAAATAAAAAGATAAAATTATAGTTAAGTTACTATGGTGAGATAGTTTTAAACAAGCACACAAATGCATTAAGTTGAGAATTCAGAATATTAGAGGATAATAGTTGTATGTGAAATGAAAATAAAGAAATACCTACTGTTTAAAAGATTATGTGTAATACTACAAGGTATTACTAATGGTACAACAATGATATAGAATACTCATGATGCTATAAACAACAACAATAATAAGCAATTATCTACAAAAAAAAAATGCAATGATAAACAGTAATTAGAAAAAGAAAATCAGAATGCTTGTGGCATAATATAGAGGTTACAAAACTCAGTGGTAAACCTTATTTGTGTACTCTTTATAGAAATATCTAATATGAGATTATTAATAATGTAATAATAAATAGGTATGTCCTCTTTTATGTTAACATATAGAGATCTACAGTTAACAGGTTAACATGATGGATTATTATGAAAGTTTTGCATTATAAAAAAAAAAGGTATTTATATGGGTTATAAAATAAACCAGATTACATAACTAATTACAATGAAGTAAGATAGATTGCTGATTGTGCTTGCAGTGGTCAAGCATATAGGAGATGTCTGGTGTATTTGTCCTCTGTAGGTACAATAGGTACATATTGTTCAGCAACAGTTCTTGCAATGGTCATGCATACTGGAGATGTTTGGTTTGTTTCTCTTTTGTAGGGACAAAATTAAGTAATGTTGTTTAACAATGCTTATCTAATAAATTGGTCGGTATAATCAAGTTTAAATAAGGATGTTTGAGATCTACTAACAAAATAATATGTAAGAGAATAAAGGCAAAAAAAAAACAAAAATTGAATAAATAATAATGAATATGAATAAATATATGTTACATGGTTTCTATGACTAAATGCATATAGGATGCATTACATGCTTATTGTAGTAAATTAATATATACAAAGCTTTAAAAGTATAATGAGAAGTAATATCTTTAAATGGTAATATAATTTATTATTGATGTCATGCAATGGGGAGTTTTATGAATATAATTATAAATATTGATTTATTGTGCATGAATCTTTATACAATGAAAATAAATTATGACATAGAATTCTAATTAATAGAATACCTAAGTAATAATATTGAAATGCTTTCACCTATACACAAAGGTTACTAATGAAATTTACTAGGTTGAGATGGTAAAAACATATATAACAAAGGTGCAAAAATTTACAATATACAATAATAAGAAATACAGCAAATTATATTAAGCTTTCCTTACATTGGTGAATCATCAAAGGTAATGATTGATAAATAAGTATAAGGGCCTATTGTGCTTATTTCCTGGCATGGTTGGGACAAACATGCTTTCTTAAGTTTGTTGTGGAAAGTAATAGGAAACGTGTACACTTGATGGTTTTGCTGTTTATTCAAAATGCAATTGATTGTCAGTGTTGACTCCTTGTGGGGATTACAATATGCAGGCCTAATTAATGCCTGAAATTTCAATGTCCAGATAAACAGTATCTGAGAATTGATTTCAAATTATAACTGCTTTGTGTGGCTTAGTGGTCAAATAGCTTACCTCAGATTTTTAAAGTCATTGATGAGTCAATGCCTTGATTCAATTATTAAAGTTATCATGCATGTAAAATTATGAATATTAATTGCTACTTGTTGGAAGTGGTAATGAACATCAGAGGCAAAAAGAAACAAGAATTATCTATCAAAATGGACAGTGTTTTGATAAGACGATTGCAACAGATTATTATTATTATTATTTAATTATCAGACAGGCAGTTGATTCAACTGTCGAGTGCCTGTATCCTGTTGTTCTTTTTGAGATGGTTGTCAAGTCGGTTTTTGAATTGATTAACATGTTGAGCTGTTACAACGTCTTCGGAGAGCTTGTTCCACGCTTTGACCACTCTGTTGTTTAGGGAATATTTGTGAGGGTTGTTGTTTGAGAAACTAGTGCTCAATTTAAGACAGTGGCCCCTTAAACGGTCATTACTGTCTCGTTTAAATAGACTTTGGAACTCCTACACGTCAAAATGATAATAGAAAGCTGGTGTTAAATTGAAATCTATATGTAATTTCAATGATGATGAAACAAAGGACGCTAAAATGGTCTGTAAAAGGCTAGAGATATTCATCACGAAATTTACTTCAGGTTGAGCTCAGAGCCATCAGCTGATGATGTTTCCCACTTCACCACGGTACAACTACAGGCTAAAGAAATTCATATTGAATTAGCGTTAAAAGTTAAACAAATGAAAGGGTGCGAATTGAAACATGTCAATGTTCTTTCCAGGAAATTACCTAAACTAACATTGCCAGAATAAGATGGAAATATTTTACAATGGAAAGTATTTTGGGATCAGTTTGCATCAAATATAACTGAACGTGATTAAGCCGACGCAGACAAATTGCTTTTCGAGACGTATTGGAGAATACCTTATCAGCCAGAGAAGAAGCAAGTCATTTGGTACAAGAAATGGATTCCCATTTAATTTAAAAGACAATACGGTAGCAATTCTCCATCTATTTGACCAGCCAATTGGCTTGGTGGTTAGCGACTCTGACTGCCATGCCGAGGGTCGCGGGTTCGATTCCCACTCGGGACGAACGTTTTTGTGCGTGAGCGTGTCTGTTTTTTCTGTGTCTGGGTGTAAATATCTATAAGCATATATAAGGATGTATCAAGAAACAAAACATAGCGACAACGGTCAAAACAACGGAACTACAAATTACAGAAGAAGTAAGGAAATTTATGATTCAAAAGGAAATTTGGTCGATCCGATCATAGAACAACAGAAATTACAGAAATACCGTTAAGATCAAGCATCAGAAATGAAGAAGTGAGAAGAGATGCCGTGTCAGGAGAGAAGTTACGAGTTGGAGGAGAAAAAGATAAAGTAATGTCTGATTTTTAGAGATTCCCATTTTAATGAAGAGTGCGCTGAGTTAGAGTCAATTGTAGAAGGTAAGGCTGGACTGATCGTTGCTGCGGTTGCTTTCGCCTGGGACACAGTAGTATGAGTTGCTGCTGGGAGAGACTTTGTGTGCACTGTAAAAGGAATCCGATGGTCATAGTGGAGCTCTATGTCTCGGAATTTTTCCAGTCAAGAGTGAAGCATCAGGTGCGTTTCAGCCAACGCAAGGAATACATCGACTGTGGTGCGGCGATTGTGTACGTGCAAAGGCGCTCAAAACTTTACTCTTGCTTGAATTTTACAATGTCGTAGTCTCATAGATTCTTGTAGTCAGTGTGGCTATATAGCGCAAAAAATTGCCAAGGAACTTGATCATTTAATAGCAGAAGAGATCCATGGGGGCTCAATGGTAGAGGTGAAGTTCCAAACACGAAGAGTTGGGACTCGAACTATATCTGCAAGTGTTATGTCGGTGATTTTTATTGTTCTAGTAATAAGCATAATGGTTTAGTATAGATATTAGGTGTGTATCAAGTGTTAGTGCAAGAGGTGTCCACCTATAATGGTTGTGCATTTAGTGTTTATGTTTAAGTTTTAGTTTAAGATTTGTATGTAATAGTGTAGCAACTGCTGGTGAACCATAATAAATAAATAAATTTCTCAGTGTTCCATATACTAAGCAGAGGTTCTGCAATGAGGGAGATCCCTATACTCGTGCAGATGGTTCCTTGTCTGACAGAGTTAACATATTGATTGGTAACCATGCAGTGATGTGTATAAAAGGGAAGTACTGCTTCAAGAGATTTTGTTTTGGTCTATTCTAAACTAGGCTATCTATTAGGAACTGTTGTGGTTACTGAGTACTGCGATTATCTATTCTCAATTCGGTACGGGTTTGGTCGGCCGGACCTACCATTAGATGATGGGAGTCTTGAATTTCTTTGGGGACTGGAATCTATAAGTGTCATAGATTCAGCTAAGGCGGATCAGTAAGAGGAGGCAATGAAGAATTTGAGTGAGACTGCAGTATTGGTGAATAATAGTTGCTGTGTTTGTTGGGCCTGGTCTGAACATTCCGCAGACTTGCCCACTAATTGCGGCCTGGCATTTTAGTCGTTTGGTCAATTTGATAAGAAACCTAGATTCGAAAGCATTGCTATTGGTGGGTTTTTTAAACGGGCCTTAACAAAAAAGGCTACGTACATTCACGAACATTCATAATCTGTGGAATAAAAAGGTATTTCGACGCCAATCAGCATCATCGTTTTGGGCCACCGGATACAGTACACAGCAAGCAGAACTCTCACGCCAGCCGGCAGCGAAAACCCCATTAAGAAGAAAATACCTCAAACGTGTGTGATGTGAAATTATTGGTGTATGAACATGCCTCAGAACATTCAGTAAGTGCGTAGTCAATAATATCAAGCCCGAATTTCATTACATTTCATTCAAACGCTAGGCGCGTACACGTATAATCAAAAACTATAAGAACAACTAGGAAAGGTAATAATTGTAATAGTACTACGGATAATCTTCAAGAGTATCCTCTACAGTACCTACCACATCATAGTGTGACACAATTAGGAAAACCTATTAGAATTATAAGATTGAAATCTCACTGCATTATAATATCAGCAGATATCGTGAAGGCGTTTCTACAGATTGGTTTGATAGAAGGGACAGAAATTTTACGAAATTTCTATGGGTGAAGGATACAAATCAACCGATGACAGAAAATAATTTATTACTTGTAAGGTTCAGTAGAGTACCATTTGGCATCATATCAAGTGCATTTGTACTGAAAGCTACAATCATGTATCACCTTTGTAAAACTGAAACCATATAATGAACTCTCATTTCTCGCTGGGGAGGATCTATCGAAAACTGATGACCTTATAAATACAAAGATATAGAAGATGATAGTGTTAGTAATACACATGAGAATTTAAGATGAAAATGAAGTTAATGTTGTGGATGAAAATTATTCCTTACAAGAACTTGGAAGAAATATACAACGGGAATATTACCCGGAGGAAACTTGTGGCATGGGGGCAAAATTTTGTCGAAATTTGAAACTCCGTTGATGTGGATGGACTTTCACGCTGCAAAGACATTAACAGATAAGATTACTGTTAGAAGAGAACCCTTCAGTCACAATTAATAAGAAACAACGAACTGCTCACAAGTTCACACGAGGAACACAAGAGGAAGTTGAAGCGGTTCTTAACACCTGACCACTTACCTACGTCGACTTTGAAGTGGGTCATATATTGAAACCGTTGGATTTTTATCAATGGGTAAAACCTTACCTTGCAACAAACGATTAAATGATGTAAAGATATATTCGCTAATCGGTGTCCACTAGACTTGGGAGAACGGTATGGGAATGCAAACAAATAGCCAAGAGTGATATATGTGAGCCTTGCTAGTGAATGCAAGACTGTATAAATTAAAGGAGACTCGAAATATCGAGAGAACTGGAGCGTCGGGAAAATAGTGGAACATTTTAAAAGCAAAGATGGTCTTTGCATAGTATCCCTGGGCATATCCGGAAATACGGTATACACAAAATCCATCGCTCATATGTATCCCCTCGAATTTGAGGATACTAATAAAGATCTTATAGAGTAAATTGTCGAAGCAACAATATTTGAAACAGTTTGTACCACAAATCGAAAGAACACCTTTTCATGAGACCATCAATGTGGCCATGCATGAGACCCTACATCAGCATCATAAGCGACATCCTTGTCAATATATGATAATACAAGAGATATGGAATCACGTGAAGTAAGATTGGATAAACCTTAAAATTTTACTGAGAACGATGTACAGACATCACAGAGTAATGAAAGACCTGAAGTAGCTCGACAAAAAGGGCTGCGGCAACCGTGGCCTTAACTCTGACACATAATAGAAACTCATAACTTTGCTCCAACATTTCCCCGGTGGGAGTGTCGCGAACTACGTCGCGAAATGTACCATAAATTGTAAATAACTAAAACGTCAAACCTTGTTAGTATTAAAGACTGGCAACCCAAAAAGCCCTGTCACCGTCATTGACACATTTTTACCGCGACTGCTACCCACATAAAATAGAAAATCAATTATAAAGTGTGAACAAAGAAAATAACTAACTATCCAGGCAGATATTCAGAGATGTGAGTGTAGCAACCTGGGCGCGCGTGTTGCGGGAGGCCTAGGTGAGTGCTTTAGATTAAGTTGATTGTAATACCAAGTACCTAGTTGACATTCGTGCGTGCGGTTCGGAAACATTGTACTTACGGTTGTTGTTACTTGCTATAGTGGGATGTGCCTGCTTGCCTCGGATAGATATTGGTAGGGACGTGATCGTTGGATCATGCTCGATGCTTAGACATACGTTGGTATGGAGAAGGAGATGATCGTTGGATCATGCTCGATGCTAAGACATACGTTGGTATGGAGAAGGAGATGATCGTTGGATCATGCTCGAGGCTCAGACATACGTTGGTATGGAGAAGGAGATGATCGTTGGATCATGCTCGAGGCTCAGACATACGTTGGTATGGAGAAGGAGATGATCGTTGGATCATGCTCGAGGCTTAGACATACGTTGGTATGGAGAAGGAGATGATCGTTGGAACATGCTCGATGCTTAGACATACGTTGGTATGGAGAAGGAGATGATCGTTGGATCATGCTCGATGCTTAGACATACGTTGGTATGGAGAAGGAGATGATCGTTGGATCATGCTCGAGGCTCAGACATACGTTGGTATGGAGAAGGAGATGATCGTTGGATCATGCTCGAGGCTCAGACATACGTTGGTACGGAGAAGGAGATGATCGTTGGATCATGCTCGAGGCTCAGACATACGTTGGTATGGAGAAGGAGATGATCGTTGGATCATGCTCGAGGCTCAGACATACGTTGGTATGGAGAAGGATATGATCGTTGGATCATGCTCGATACTTAGCCAGTCATATTACTCAGGTAAACTGAGATGGACATGAGTGGAAAGGGGTCGCTATAAGGGGTGGCGGAGGCGACTTAAAAATAGTCCATAAACTGAAGAGAAATAGTAAGAGAAAAATAAGAAAAAGAGAAAAGTAAGAGAAAGAGAAATGTAAGAGAAAGAGAAAAGTAAAATGAAGAGTATAAACCCTCAACACAGTTTGCTCTCAGACAATCACCATTCAGATCATCTACATGCATATTATTTATCAGTTGAGATATGATGCATCAATTCCTGTATAAAATAAGGAATTGATGTCTACTGCATCCGCGTTGTTAGATATATAGATTCTTTGGAAACCAGGCTGGAATTATTTACTATCTATAGGTACATTTACTTACCTTCAAATATCATTAATAATTCCTATATTTATCAGCTATTCGCTAGACCTATTTTACTTATTAGTACAAGTTTGGCGACAGCACCCTCAGAACGATAGGGGCTTAACTCAAAAAATCACTTTTGGCACATCTCTGATTGGATCACTTTTGTACTGGGCGGGGAGGGTGTTAAAGAAGCTGAAGTATCGGTATGCTTATTCTATCAATAAATTGACTATGTTTTACTATTCATCGGATAGCGCGTACTTTGTTTAGTCTCTCTATGATCGTAACTCCATTTCGCAAAATTTTTAGTTAAGCCCTTATCGTACTGAGGGTGCGATTTATATTTTGATGAAAATTTGTCAGCACCATCATCATAACAGACTGAACCTTGAAGAACCACTGCAGTTTGGATAATCTATATCTATACTATATACTCGTTTGCATTGAATGGCCTCCGAAACTACTGGACCGATTTGAAAAATTCTTTCACCGTTGGGAAGCTATGCTATCCTCAGATAACATGGGCCATATTATATTTTCAAAAAAGATAGGGATCCTTACTAAAACTCCAATAATGTAAACCAAGGTGTAAAATATACTATAAAACTAAAAATTCCTTACATCGTGTGCACTGCGAAAGCTATTGATGATAAAAGAACGAAAGAATGTAACATTCCTCGGGAACGTAGGTTACAAATATTCTCACTGAAATATATACTTGCAATAAAATTTTCAATGTTTTTTTTAAATAATATAAACTAGCGCTTGACTGCGATCCCACCTGATGGTAAGCAGTGATGCAATCTTTGATGTTGAGGCGCACTAGTCATAACATTAGAAAATGCGAATTGTATTTCAACAAAGTATTTTGATTTTAAATACATAAATAATTAAGCCCGTTAGCAAAGAAACCTTATGTTTTTTATCAGATTTTATGATTTTTACCCACTGTAGGGTATGATTACATTATGATTTGTTTATTAATAATTTTATTAGTGCTTCGCTTCTTTTAAATAATTAACAGTGCAGTTGACGGCCTCTTAATACGACATGGTTGTTAACAAACCTACGAAAACAATGTTGAACATTTCCAGCTCGTTAAAATTCCACTACGTAATAAAGCTTATGTGGTCAACATTAATTAAAATGGTGACCTGAATAGACAAAGCGGGGCGAGGTGGGTCAAGAGACTCGGTTAGCGAGGTGTGACAGCCGCCTGGGGCAGATCGTCGACTACTGCGTGAAATGTCGATTAAAAACGAGCATTACCGACCCATATATGCCAATAGAGTTTTATTTAAATTTATTACTTATGAATCATTTAGGGTTGATACTTTTTTTAACTTCGAATAAAATGTCATTTTTTGGGTCGATAAGGCTGACAATCCACCTGATGATAAGTCGTCACCGCCACTTGGACATTTGCAATATCGTAAGCATGTCAATGCATTGTCGACCCTGAGATAATAAAGTTGTAAAGTATTTTTCTTTTATACCACTTGGGCCGACAAACAAGCAGACGTTCCACCTGATGGACATTTGCAACACTAGGGGCATCGCCAATGTGTTGTCGACCCTGAGATGTGAAGCTGTCAAGTCTCATGTGCCTGTAATTTCACCGGCCCCCTTACCTTTCTAACTGAAACACAGTAATACAAGTGCACTTCTGCTTAACGGCAGAAATGGGGATGGTGGTAGTACTTCTTCGAACGAACTTCATACTAAAAACTTTACTACTTCTTATCTAATTGTTATAAGATAAGTTATGCTGGACCGACGTTCTCAAAAAGATTGTTGAACAGGGCTAGATGTGGATAGCAAAGAAATTATTCACTCTTGAAGGAACCCTATTTTAACGAAATGAAACCATGTCAAAAATCTATAGGCACGTGTGATAACAAATACCTCAGTCAAGTTATACAAAGTCAAACTTTACAATACTCTTATCTATATTTTGTAACATTCAGTCCTTTTCCACATACAAAAGACGCCTGACTTTTCCGGTCTACTATCACGTCACTCATTCTTTTCATCCCTTCATTGACGTTACTTGCTTTTACGTCATATTTTGTATCCAAAAATAGTAACTGGATGTAGCTGTCTCTGTCACGCTTTTGTTAAGAATATTCGTTATGCAAGATGAAGCCTTTAAGCTTAAAACAATTAGTCTCCTTAAATCAGATTTACACAAATAGTAAAGAGCAGGATGAATATGTAAATTTAATTAACAGTACAAATCTGAATAAATCGGTAGAAACATCTGCATCAAGGTGAAAACACAAAACCAATTGTTTTATGTTCAGGTACGCAGTTATACAATTTAAAGTTACTTTCTGGTTTATTTAAATAAAATGCTACTATAATTCGGTAATAAATACTTATTAATATTTGTTAAAATGGCTTGCAAAATAAGAGGCAAAATGCATAACCCTGAAAAAAATTCAACCGGACTTGCACGTGGACACTTACTTTAACCCCCTAATGGATCGGCAAGGCTTATGCCCCAGGAGGGGGGATATCTAAAGCCGACAATGATGGATGTCTGCCGGCTGCACTAAGAGGTTTCACATATATAGAATTTGCTTTAAAATATCAAAATGCCCAAGCTAACCATTTTCATCAATTAATTTAAGATTGGACTATAATTATTTTATAGTCTACTGAATTGCCGTAAGATGTAGATTTCACGCAAATTTAATATTAATCGAAGCCCTATTATATTTGAGTGCCCTTAACCTGATTGCCTTTTGTACTTCAATTAAATTTATCATTAGTTAAATATTTTCAATTCATTAAAACTTTTAAATTGAAAACGGAATTTTATACGTCAATACGCTACAAAGGTTCGGCCGAAAATTATCTTAGTTGCTAATCAATTTTGCAGACTGAAAGTCTTTGTTTGGGCTCAAGAGGTATTTGTATTTGAGGTTTTAAAATAAGGTGAATATTTTCAGTTAAATTGCTGAATTTGAACGATTATATAATTTTACCATAGAGGATATAATAAAAGGAAGTCGGCATGTAAAATCTTAACATATATAATTCTTCCGTCCGTGTGTATGTTAGTGAACTCCTCCAAATCGGCTGGAATGATTTTGATGTAATTTTTTGTGTGTGGATTTCAGTGGATTCGTTGATGAATTATTTAAATTTACAATTTGAACTGGCAAGTGGCGCTGCGATTGAATTCCTACATGGTCTTCTTTTATTGATCTTTTGTATGGACTTATTTTGACAGGACAACGTCTGTCAGGACAGTTAGTGTTTATATAAGTATATTTTTAGATGAAAAATCTAAATTGCATGAATATTTAGTATTGAGTATCTGCTTTCCTTAGCACAAGCGATGCTTGGTTTGGAATCATGTGTAAAGTCACAGGATATTTATATGCTGATGCATTAATCGTCTGTATTATTTTCACCTTTTTTTACAATCATATGCTAATAAGAAGTACTTACATCAAATCACTTCTCAACATCTTTTAATAAACCATTAAAGAACAATGCTCTAGATAAGTAGCTCTTAGATAAGAGTCCTTTGCCTAAACAGACAAAACAACTCCAAAGACTTAATCACAAAGGTTTTCAATTTATATAATTAAAGCAGTCGTAGCCTCTCGAGGCGCAATAGTTTGAATTGTAAATTAGTTACAATCTCACGCTTCTGCTTTTATCTGAAGTTGAATCGTTCTGATTAAAAGGCTGGTATATGGAAATCGAATTATTTGGGGTAACTTTTATCTCTCAAGATTATTAATAATGAGAACATCGTGGCGTCTGCGATGACAATTTTTATTTACATAAATATGAAAAAAAAAATACATAATTGACAACTTGAAAAGAGGATTGAAAGCAATCTACTCCCTGTTTGGATACAGAATAATAATTGGACACTCTATGGACATACAGTCTACCAATACCATCTGATGATTCAGTTCAACTTGTTTTTTTAAATATTTTTTTAATCAGTTAAGCGATTTCTGGCTATTCATTTGAATTAATAACAGTTGCGCAATCGTGCCTCAGCGTGATAATAATTAGAATTTAGATGTCACATACTAACTCTATATTTAAAACAGACCTTGTAGACAGAGTTTGGCAACAATGTACATAACGTTATGTGACTTCATTCAAAATCCAAAATGACGGACGTGATGAGATGAGATTTATTATTTTCTATGCACCTTAAAATTAGTATCAAATGAAAGGGTTTGGGTTTAGTACTATAAGTGACTCGATTTTATTCGTTTACAATTGCTATCATTATTAACAGTTGTATAAACATTTCAACAGAACATTTCTTTAATTATTCAATTCGCCTGCTCACAGTTTGCACTCCAGAGATGTTTACCTCTCATTTTACATATAAATAAAAGCTATACTATAGAAGGGACACGGGTACTCAGCGACCGCTCTTCGTTCCGTGCTCATAGAATATTCTATGTAGAGCGGGCGTTGTAATGAGTTACCCGTGTACTGGAATTAAGTATCACGGACGGTTTTTTATTTCAACATTAATTTTAATAACGAGCGACCTTGTATTCACTTTCCTACTCCTTTATATACACTTGCAAATGACTTTGTTAGTTATATTATACAAGCGTAAGTCTCTTTTCGTTTGGAATAGCTCTAATTAAATATTGTTATTATTTTTCTTCTGCAATAGTTAGTGTCTATGTTTGGTACCACTCTCTATTACAGTTGATCAACAGAACAAGCTTAATATTCCGTGGGTTGATCAGATTTGGCGCACAGAGAATATATTCTATATATGAATTAGCTTTAATATGTTGATGGTTTATGTTTATTATATTATTAAGCTATATATTGTAGTCCAAGCGAGGAACCACTGGTGACTCAAAATACAGGTATCCACCTAGTTTGAGAGTCAGAGGCAAATCGATTTTGAACATATAATTTTATAGCCTGTCTCACTGTAATTGTCACATATTATACATTTTATATTTGTATCTGGCTGATTAAATGAATTATTATCATTATTATTATTATTAATATTATTATTATTATTATTATTATTATTATTATTATTATTATTATTATTATTATTATTATTATTATTATTATTATTATTATTATTATTATTATTATTATTATTATTATTATTATTATTATTATTATTATTATCTTTCTTTCCTTTTTTTTTCTCGGTTTCTTATTACGGAAAACCGGTAATTTACAATATCTACGGGCTATCAGCCAAGTAAATATTGCGTTGTAGTCAATCTATGTGATAATATCGTCCGATTGCAGAAATTTTCGAACGATACGGCATGTATTTAGTATTGCAGCTTTCTGTAAAGTAATATATAAAGTTTCTTTAAGATCTAGTAATTTTAAGCTGTGGTGTAAATGCTTTGGTATAATGCCAGTAGTGGACAATACCACGGGCACAATATAAACTTTATTTTGTTTCCATATTCTAGTTACTTCATCTTTCAATTCTGTGTATTTGTGAATTTTTTCAGTTATAGTTTTGCTTATATTGTGAGTATTAGGTACGGCGATATCTATTAAATATGTAATTTTATTGGTTTTATCAATTAATATAATATCAGGTCTATTGTAATGTATCGTTCTATCAGTGAGAACTGCGCGATCATAATAGAGTTTAAACGAGTTGTTTTCTATTATTGGGCTAGGTTTGTATTTATAGTATGGTGTATGCGTATCCTGTATGAGTTTATTTTTGAGTCCAAGCTTCTGGTGTATGATGCTTGCTATTTGGTTGTGTCTATGGGTATAATCAGTCTGTGTGAGGTGCGGGCATGCTCCTGTGATGTGCTGGATGGTTTCAGAGTGAACGTGACATTTGCGACATTTATCATCTCGCACAGTATTATCCTTAATTATGTGTTTCCTATAGTTTTTTGTGTTAATTACTTGGTCTTGAATAGCGATTATAAAGCCCTCAGTTTCTGGAAAAAGTGAACCAATTTTAAGCCACTTGTTAGAAGCTTCAGCGTCTATATGCGGTTGTTCTAAGTCATGCGGATGGCGTCCATGAAGAACCTTCTTCTTCCATTCTTCGATTTTCAGATTCTCTTCTTCTCTGCTACTGGGGGTTCGTTCGCCAGACTGTTTTGCTAAATTTAATGCCGTAAATCCTATATCATTCTGTGTAACTGCTCTATGTATCTTACTCGTTTGTGCTTTACGTTTGAAAAATGTATTTAAATTATGAATCTGCTTTTTCCATAAAATATGAATATTTATAAGGCCCCGTCCACCATTTTGTCTTTTGATTACAAGTCTTTCTACTGCTGACTTAGGATGTAGATTATTATACCTAGTAAGGGTAGTGCGAGTTTGACGCTCTAAATTGACAATATCCGTTTTAGTCCACTTTACAATACCAAATGAATATGTAAGAATTGGGATAGCATACGTGTTTATTGCTTTTATGAGGTGTTTTCCAGTGAGTTGTGTTTTACATAAACTAGTAAGTCTTTTCTTGTATTCATTGGTAAGTTGATGTTTGATGGTGGTATGGTCTAAGCCCTTCAATTGGTGGTATCCTAGATATTTGTATAAGTCGTTTGGATTTATTATTATTATTATTATTATTATTTTTCATTTGTTTTTTTTTTCTCAGCTTGGAGCTGGTAATATTTTGACCATCACGGGCCTAAGCCAAGTCATGTTCAAGGTTGGGGGTAGATATAGGGGGTGTATTTTCAGGCGTCTGCAAAAACTTTCTAACTATTCTGCACGTATTTAGAATCACTGCGTTTTGCAGAAGGTTATACATGAACGGTGGTAAGTCGAGAGTTTTAAGAGAATGATGAAGTTGTTTGGGTATAACCCCTGTTGTTGAGAGTATTATCGGTACAATTGTTACTCGTTGTAATCGCCACATTCGAGTAATCTCATCCTTCAGTTCCGTGTATTTGGTAAATTTTTGAGCTATTGTGTTTTGTAGATTATGTGTATTAGGAATACCTATATCTATTAAAAAAGTGGTCTTGTTAACTTTATCAATTACGGTTATGTCTGGGCGGTTGAAGTGCACGGTTCGGTCAGTAAGTATTGCGCGGTCAAAGTATAATTTGTGTGTAGGGTTCTCTAATATTGTTTCGGCTGTATATTTGTAGTAGGGAATGGGTGGTAATGAGATGAGTTTTAATTTGTGGGCTATATTTTGATGAATGATGTTGGCTACCTGGTCATGTCTATGTTTGTAGTCGGTTTGAACAATAGCCTTACAGGCACCTGTGATGTGTTGTATAGTTTCTGATCCACTATTGCATTTCCTACAGTTGTCGGTCTCAATTTGTGTTTTCATTATATATTTTTGATAATTACGGGTTTCGATTATTTGGTCTTGAATAGCTATCATGAATCCTTCAGTCTCCGGGAAGAGATCGCCTCTGTGCAGCCATGCGTTCGACGCATCCAAGTCGACATTGGGCTGGCACAGATCTTTACGATGTCTTCCATGAAGCGACTTCTGGTTCCAATCATCTATTTTATTTTGCCTTGTTACTATATATTCGTTCTGTTGTGTGCATGTGTCGTGTAAGTTGAGTGGTGTGTATTTTATGTCATTTTGAGTTATTGCTCTGTGCAAATTGGAAAAGTCAGCTTTGCTATAAAAATATGACCTCATAGTTGTGATCTGGCTATTATGCAAGTTAAGAATATCTATTATTCCACGACCACCATCTGTTCGTGGTAATGTTGTTCTTTGCACACATGATCTAGGGTGATGTTTCCGGTGCTTGGTCATCGTGGTGTTAATAAGCCTTTGTAATTTTTTTAGTTCCGTCTTTGTCCATTTTATTATACCAAAAGAATAAGTTAGAATTGGAATTGCGTAACTGTTAATAGCTTTAATAAGATTACGGGAGTATAAGTCAGATTTCAAGATGGTGTCTAATCTTCGTTTAAATTGCTGGGTGAGTGAAGCTTTAGTTTCTTTATGGAGTATTTGTTTGAGTTGGTTATACCCCAAGTACTTGTATGCACTATTCTCGTCTATCGATTCAATAGTTTCTCCAGTAAGCATTTCATAATTGAGCTGATGATGATGTCCCGATTTTATCGTATTTACTTTACATTTATCTATTCCAAACTCCATCTTGATATCTAAAGAAAATTAGTCTCAAAAAAAAAAGGTCTCAGTAATTTCTGCTAAACGATATATATATAACTCAGGTTCGGAAGAAGCATACAGTTTTATATCATCCATGTAGAGTAAATGATTTAGTCTTACTTCCTGATCATCTGTCTTATTGACGTATTTAAGTGGATATCCTATATTTGACTTATTTAACTGGTTAGAGAGGGGATTGATCGCGAGACAAAACCAAAGTGGGCTAAGAGCATCTCCCTGGAATATGCCTCTCTGGATTTTTATCGGCTCTATGTCTAGTGACTTATCATTTGTATTTAATTTAATTTGAGTAGTCCAGCTGCTTACAGTGTTTTGAAGGAATGAAATGATTGTAGGGTGTATTTTATATATTTGCAGTATTTTTAACAACCAGGAATGTGGAACTGAATCATAAGCTTTTTTATAGTCAATGTACATAGAGAAAAGATCACGTTTTTGTTTTAATACTTGGCTCAGTATGACGGCATCTATTGTTAACTGTTCTTTGCATCCCTGACTAAACTTTCTGCATCCTTTTTGTTCTTCGTTTAACATATTATTGTCAATAACGTGTTTGTAAATAGATTTTGCTAAGCAAGATGTTATAATTTTGTAAATAGTTTGTAGGCACGTGATTGGTCTATATTTAGCTGGATTTTTACGATCACTGAGGTCTTTAGGAATCATATAAGTTATACCAGATGTGATATAGTTAGGTAACGTGGTCGGGTTTTGGATGAAATTATTGATATGATTGTAAAGAAATGGCTGAATATAGGTAAATTTTTTGTACCAGTAATTATGTATTTGGTCTGATCCCGGTGCCTTCCAGTTATGTAACTGTTTGATTACATTATGAAACGTATCTATTGGTATTGTATTATATTCCATTTGTTGTGTGAGTCTATTATTGTTATCTTCTTCTGCTATCCATTCCGCTTCACTATTATGATCAACAGGAGACTCCCAAATATTAGCCCAAAACTGTCGTAGCTGTTCTGGGGAAGGGGTTTCCTCAATTGAGGAATTATCTGTGATTACGTTATTAGATTTTCTTAGATTGCGGTAGAAACTTTTCTCACTATTTGTAAATTGAGCATTTTCTGTTTTGCGTTTGGTACACATTGTATAGCGATTTAATCTATTGACTGCAACTGACAGTTTTTGTTTAAGTGTGTCTTAAAAGTGTGGCATTTGTGAATTATACTGTTCATGTGTGGAATGTACTCTATACTGTCTAAATATTGCTTCTACTTTTTTGCAAAAAAATTTCCACGGTCTCCGTTAATGTAATGAGAAAGCCTGCCTATATTTGCCCTAAGAGTTTCAATTTTTCGTTCTAATCGAATTTGCCATTTAGGTTTTAATTTATTTCTATTATTTAATATTCTATTTCTGGGTGGGATAAACAGCTTTGCTCCATTCTGTTTAGCCGCCGTCCATGCCGCACAATATATGATGGTTTGTAATGTATTAAAGTCGGAGTCTATATTAACATGTTCCCTAAGTACTACATCATTTATATATGTTACAATTTGTGATAGTTTTGTAGATGATTTTTGTTTTGGTATGTGGTCTCTTTCAGTTGGGTTTGTATTTTGATGATATTGTAGTGCTTGTACAAAAAGCTGGTCAATTTCTGGGCGTTTATCTGAATCAGATTGATGTGGAGCGTTTTGTTCTTGCAGCAGGTCTCGTTGTGTTGTGTCTATAAGGGCGGTAGAGATAACTTCTTGACATTCAGGTGTTTCTATCTGTATTCTTTGATTAGTCATCGTGTCGTTGTTTATTGAATCTTGGGTTTGGTGTTTTGCGTTAAGCTCTGCTATTACCTCTTGGCGAATCCGGTCAAGTACGTGTGTTTCAATATACCCGTTTTTAAAAATAATTCGTCTCTGATCCGCTACTCTTTGTTCAGTAACTTTTGAAAAGTTTGGAAATTTCTCAGTAAATTTAATGTGTAATATTTTTCTGTAGGCTGTTTTATTCGATTCTAGTTCTGTTATAAGTAGATATGTTCTAGCTATGAACTCGTTGTGTTCATTTGACCAATTCATACGTGTATTTGAGTGCGAAAGGGGAATATTATATTCATTCATTGTGGTATTTTTTCCGTCATTTAGTCTGTGATTATTTATGGCAGTATTAAGAGATTGTATTTCTGTTTTGACTTCTTGGTATATAGTATTAATTTTTTCTATCGATAGTAGATTATTACGGGTGATTGCTCGACGTTGATCACCAAGTCTCTGTCTTGTGACATCAATTTGTGGGAACTTTTCCTTAAATTTTGAATACAGTGGGGTGAGATAATCTTTAGTGTCACGTTCGAGTGAAGTTAGTTGAAGGTAGGTGCGCAGAATAAATTCGTTTTGTTCTGAACTCCATCGCCTGCGCGTGGGTTTGTTGGTAGGGGGCACCAAGAATTCGGCAGGGTGCGCCTCTTGTGAAACATCTACCAACAAGTAGTCGCTCATCGTTGAAGAAGTTGTTGGCGACACGGGGGTTCGAAATGACGAACCTGATGAGGTGATGACTGCTGATAGTAGTGCAGTGGCATTGACATCGGCTGTAGCATTTTCCCGGAGAGCCCGCCTTCTCAACTCTCCATCGTCGGCTGTAGTAGATTGTTCGACCGGAACCCGCCTGTTCGACTCCGCGTCGCCGATGGTTCGCATCCTGTGGCATCCAGCATCGGCTCCAGATGCGCCCCGGCGACCCCCGGGCAGCGACCGCAAATTATATCGTTTTTCATTCATATTCTCCATGTTGGGTTGCCAGTGCCACGTTGGCCGTGTAAGTTCTAACTGTACACGTTACCGCCCCCTACGTGGATCGGATGGGTGATCCGGACGTGTGGCTGGACTTTAGGGGGCTTATTATTATTATTATTATTATTCTAATCGAAAAACTCTTTCGAAAACGTGCGTAAAACCGTGTAACGGAAGCTAGTATACAAGTACATGAAAAGATTTTCAATTTTAATCTTAAGTGTACTTAAGATAACTTTGAAAAGTTTTGAAAAAGTTTAAATAGAATGACTAGACGCGATAAATATCGGGAGTTATTTACCAACAATGTCCCCCTTTATTTCCAGTCAGTATTGGCAGTTTATAAGGCGTTATAAATTTTAATGTGGACTGCTTAGCACATAAATTGCAATGGATACATAGTGCAATATCGTTGCGATGACTTTGGCACGTAACATGTCGAATAAAATACTCTGTGATGAAGTAAATTGGCTATATCGATGGTTTCTAGTTTATTTTAATAGTATACAATACTAATAATATCTTACAAAAGCTTCATTGATTTTTATGGAATAAAGTAAAGCCATCAATAAAAAAAGACACTCAAATTGCAAATAAGGGGAATAACATCGAATCTAGAGATAACATTATTTGGAGTTTTCTAGTTATAAAATCTATAGTGTAATATATTCATATACGCGATACTCACATTCGAAAGGCTTTGAAATCCAAACCAATCTGGACTTACTTTTGTTTGAATATTTTGATATTTTTATCAGCAGCAAGAGAAGTCTTGAGATTTACTGACATTTGAGAGTTCTTGACGATTTTGGCGTTATTATACAAAACTTTTAACTTAGCTTGATCCACTTGGCTCGATCCAAAGGCGGGCCACTCATATCGTTGAATCCGAAGTTTCTTGCGGCTAAGAACCTCTTAACCTTTGAAGAGGCTCACACTGTGGATTCTATCGCCTGTAGAGTAGGGAGTCAGTTAAACGGAGGCTATTTTTAACCTGGCGATATGTTTACGTTAACATTTTTATTTCATGACACCGCTCGTCGGCATAGAGCCTATGCTGCCTTTGTCGTCCACACAACGATTAAGTAGCACTTTGCTATCACTCAAAGGTTTTTCTAAAGCGCCACAATATTGGGGTCTTAAAAAATGACGTGGAAAGAGGTACTCAATCTCCCTGTTATTGCAAATATCCCAAAGCTGCGGAAACCACTTATCAACAAGGAGTCAGTCTTAACAACCTATGGCATTAAACCTGTTAGGTACTTTTGGTAATCATATGGAATATTATATCAAGTTACATACTACGGTATCAAAATATACAGTCCAATAAGAGAGTGCTGACTAAGCCAGACGGCAGCCGGGGCATGTTCACGTATCGTGTCATTTCAACTCGCAAATTACTCTCTGTATCCGCAAATGTGCATTTTAAATCACAACGGGCTTCTTCGTGTCTAAAGTCTGGAAATAAATATTAGGCCATTAGTTGCGACGGGAACTTTCTTTCCTTGTTTGTGAGATTTGTTTGCTTTGTTATCTTAGTACAGTTGTTCTAGTCCGTTCGGGTGGTGTAGAGGTAGTATTTACAGGAGTGTGCATAAGCTTCTTAGTAAATACTGCTACGCACGCTAAAGCAGTATATATTTGCACGCGTGACCTAAAGAGTGAATAGGCTCTTAATAAACTAGTGCGCCTCAACATCTAAGATTGCATCACTGCTTACCATCAGGTGGGATCGCAGTCAAGCACTAGTTTATATTATTTAAAAAAAAAAAAAAAAAGACAAATGTACTGCCCGAGTTCAAAATTCAAATCTCAAAACCATTTATTCCAAAGGGCACCTATGAAGGTCTAATTTAAAGTTACTGAAGCTACCACCGATTCGGATGTTAACCTTCTGAGAAGTACTGGCAAGATACTCAACAAGGCTTAATTTTTTTTTAATAATTGTTATTTAAATTTTATCTAATCTGACTTTATGGCTATTTTACTATTTCAATTCAGTTAGAATACAGATATTCTTAATTGGTTTTAGCTTTATAGGTTTGGTTTCCAATTAAATTAAATTAGATAGGGGTGATTAAAAAGTCCTTTAGTATGTCAAATTAAATACTCTGTGCTCTTAATTGTTATTAAATTCTATTCTACTTAAACCTTAGGTAAAGCTGAGTGGTTTAGTACGATTTTACTATTCTTTAACGCTTGTAAATTTTGGATTACACAGAAAGCCTATTCCCTCTGGTTAAGAGTTAAAAAAAACTATTTGGTTTTAGCGTATCTGGCCTTTTAACTTCGTGGGCGATCCGCTTCACGGTAGCCTCGGACAGGTTATCTCTCACGTGATTAGTAGTATTAGTGTAGTTGGCGAAAGAGACAGAGCACGGAGGCCGCAACGAAACATCCTCCAGTTAGTGTCATTTTTCTTACAGAATCGGGCCCCTGTATTCTAACTCGACCAGTACACTTGTGTTTAGGTGTTGCCACACGTGCAAATATACACCGCTTGTGTGTGCGTAACTGTATTTGCTAAAAAGCTTACGCACACATGCGTCAGTAAATACTACCTCTATACTATTTTATAAGACATTGTTAACTTAATGTCCTTACCTCTCCTGTAGTTAAATTGGTGTACTTCTCGTTTGATTTCTCTACAGTTTTATTATATCTTACGATGTTACGGGCTGGGGAAGTGAGTTTTCGTCGTTTTGTCTTAGGTATAAACAGATGTTTAGCAGCTTCAAATGCTTTAAACTAAATAAAATTGGAGTAATCTAAACAAATACAGCTCGATTGATCTGTTTAACTGTGACAAGGGTACTAATTAATTATTTTGTATTAATATTATATATATCTTTGTAACGTATTTTTTTAAGCTATTTTATTCTCTGTATGTGGCATGGTGTTATTTGTGGATGTTTCTGTATTTTGTATTTTTTTAATAATTGATGTTTCTAAATTGTATAAACTCATTTTTCTTTAAAGTGTTTTTGCTTTTATCTTTAACGCGAACTTTTCTTTGTTCATCTGCTATTTATAGGCTGTTTAATATACCTATATGAAGTAAATCCATAATTGGATGTAAGGGCCAATAGTATTTATATACTCTTTTCATAGATTTAAGATCTGTGGTTTTTGTAAAATAAAAAATAAAAAGCCTTCTAACGATTAGCGTATTATAATTATGATTAAAAAAACCACAACCAACTTTCCATTTAAATTATTGTTCATTTAAAAAGTTCCTATTGCATTCAATTAATCGTCTGGCAAACTTAGGAGCAGTTTGTTGATTTATTGCGTTGGGAATTTATGAACGCAATTCTGTCTATGGCGAATGGTTTAATTGGAAATGAGCTCGTTTACCATGATTTATGCTATTATAAGTTCTTCTCCCCAATTCTACGTTTTTAACTCAGAATCTAAATCAGTGTCTGATGGCTATATAGATGGGTCTACTACGATATTTTTCGAGCGATATTGAAATAAAATAATGAAATGAGCGAATAATCTTCTTAAATATTTTATAAATTGGCAGAATACTAAAACCAATAACATGACTTACTGTGACTTAATGCCCTATGTCCCCTGGATGGGGCAGAGGGCGTCCACAATACGTCGCCATCCCGAACGCATATAGTATACGCGAATAGCATATAAGTATGCTAGATCACCAAGATTGCTCTCAAGTGGTACTGTGCCCAGGATGCTGACGACGTTGCTCCGTTGTATTGATATACGAACCATTGGGAAAATTATTCGTCAGATTTCCGGTCACTTGAAATAATTAAACTAGCATTACAAATATTAATAACATCTTAATATGACTGAATGGGATGTGAGAAAAACCTTCGAGCCGAAAAAAGCTTTTATCTGGCGGTCATATCGGTTAAAGATTTTCCACCTTTCACTCTCACGCCCACATCACTCGAATCGCTTACGAATGAAACATTAAACAGTCACACCTGACAGTGATCTTCTCCAACCGATGTTGAGCGGTCACTGTGGGACTGGATACTAATTAATCAAATGTGGAATTTAAGTATATTGGATCTTAGTAAATACTAATATTATATCTCCACTTACCGATTGATCATATACGGTTTAGTACCCGCAATCCAGAGACACATTTGTTTTTTTTGTACCAATGAGTTTCCGAATATAAATTAGAATCAATATAAAAGTAGAATTGAAATTGCTCCTTATTCTATTTTTTTCTTAACCTTTATCTTACCTTGCAAATCTTTATCTATCTACATTAATAGTTTCATTTATATACCAATATTATCTTCTCTCGATCTTATAAATTCGCGATTTTTTAAATTATATTTTCGCGATGTTCCTATACCTGTAAGTATTAAGAGAAGATGGTCTTGTAAAGAGCTAAATTAAGAAACCTAACTTTATATCTAAAGCCATAAGATTGAATATACTAGTTATTATCCTTTTGTATGTTGTATCTATTTGTATATAAGAGAGTTAGTCCCGTCAGCTCGTAAATTATTAAAAACAAGTATGGCGCGCTGTATTTGAAACTGAATGTTCGTAGCGGCGTGGTTTATTAAATTTTCATAAATCGTGAACACGCAGCCTACGTTCAAACTCCAATTCTATGTTTAAAGTTACGGCTAATATTGTATCTTAGATAAATTTGTAAAAGTATGATATTTACGATCGTATTAAGATTGTTGCATTTTATTGAAACAGTTTTTGCTAAATCGTTTTCATAGTGTTATTAATAATACTTTAATTTACAATGTTTTGCTTTCAAAGTAAAAAAAAATTGGTAACTTAATGTTACAAAAGTAAGTACTTTGTTTGGCTTTCATACTTGTTGGTAATTTTCATTATTATTCTAACTAATATTATAAATGCGTAAGTGAGTTTGGTTGTTACAGTTTCAAGGATGACCAGAGGTTTGTTTGGGATATTGTACACCGCGCGTACCATGACGTTGCGCGATGTTCATTGCATTGGTCTTTAGCGCACTCGATACGATGACGATAAGCTTGCGATAGATGTTCGTGCTCAGGGCACTGATCTTGCTGAAATTAAGCACACACGTAGCCTATATATGGAGAAGGACATAGCCTAATGTTATCTTGAGAACGCAGGTGAAATCGCGGGGAGCTAGTGAGAATAAATCTAAGAAATCGCCAACAGGTATGAATGCAAATATTAGCATATCAAACCGAAACATTCGTCTATACTAATATTATAAAGATGAAGTTTGGGATGAATGATGAGGATGATGTAAGGGTAAAGTTTTTAGGTTTGAATGTTTGGATGTAGGTGGTAATCTCCGAAACTATTAATCCGATTTCAATAATTCTTTGACTGTTAGAAAGCGACACTATTCTCGAGTTACTGATGGTTATAATCATAGGATACAATAGAGAATGGAACGCGAGAAAATCCGCGGGACCGTAACTAGTCTATAATATAAACAAACGAGCTTTTATATACAGCCACTAATTAAAAGCTATAATGTAAGAAACAAAAGACAAGGAGTGCAATCAAGAGTAATGGCCTCGCCGGAAGGGACGCAGAAAAACAACAATTTGTCATTGTTTCGTTACGGACTCGCCCATATTTATGTTATTTTTATATATTTTTCTGCACTTAACGGCCTCGGAGGTCGACATTATTTATCACAATTTATAACGACTCCATCTATCAAACTAGACTAGCAAAATGTCTTTTATACTCTAAAATAAAATTTTTACGTCATGAAAACCTGAGATCCCGTTTCTTTTTACTAGAAATATGTATGTTCGGCGGTCCGTGGTCGCAGCAGCGATTTATTTTCTTTGTGCCTTAGTCTTCACTATAGTGTATGTACATCCAAACTTTACCTCTTTCAATATTATTATTATAGTACTTTTCTTCTGATTTTAAAAGTTCTTTAGTTGTATTCCTTCGACCGCTTTGGAAATCAAAGGTTCGAACCCAGTTTATTTTTTTACAATTATTTTTATTTTCCTAATAAGAAAAATAATTCTGATTTCGAAACTGGTTTCCAATACAGAATATAAAAAAATTATTTTGAAACTCATTCAATATATTTACAAACTAGCTGTCCCCCGCGGTTTCACCCGCGTTCCTGAGGGATTTACATTTTCCTTAGATAAAAAGTAGCCTATGTTACTCGGGGATAATGTAGCTTTCCAAAGGTGAAAGAATTTTTGAAATCGGTCCAGTAGTTTCGGAGCCTATTCATTACAAACAAACAAACAAACAAATCTTTCCTCTTTATAATATTAGTATAGACTACTGGATTAGATATAATTTCCTGGCCACTTAGAAATATTTTACAACATTGACAAGAAATCATCACAATATCAATATGTGATAGAACTGATAGATTTCTAAAGCAGATTTTTTAATTTGAAATAAGTTGTGTATTCGAATGTACACTTTGATGTCCGCGGCCATAACCGCGCGATTGTAGCTAGTGGTTTATATTGTTTGTAAGTATGTATCCAAATCCTCAACATGTGATAAATATTGTATTGTAGACAATTTTCGAATATGGATATCACAGCGAACATAATCTGTATGTTTGAGTCAACACAATGCCATCTTCAAAGTTCATAAGCCTTAAGTTAACGAACTTCAAGTTTGCGATAATATTCCAAAATCACTGCTTTTAAAAACTATCCCAGTAACCAAATTGAATTAAAAAGAAAGGCGGACTTTCGAACTGGTGTCAGCTCCAGTAACTTTAACTAAGCTGGTTTTGAATATTATTTTTTCAAACTGTGCACAAATTCGATTTCCATCCAGGCACCGTCGTAAGCTTAGCTTTATTTTAGCCAGTAGGCTTAGAGCTAATAAAACTGAGACAGTTATTAATGCCTTTATATTGTGACGGTGGTAATAACTGTCAGCTGGCAATCATTGCGGTTTATTATCTCACAACATAACTATATAGTTTAAGGTTTATTGTTGTTTATGTTATTAATTTTCTTGTTTGGTGTACAATAAAGAGTTATCTATCTATCTATCTATCTATCTATCTAACATATTAAAACTGTGGCTGCGAGGGAGGTCATTCTGTAAGGTCGACACAAGCTCGACGATGTTTTATCACGGCCTCTATGCTCTGTCTCGATCGCTAACTACACAGTCACGCGAGAAGTCCGTTTTTCAAGGCCTCGTTTCGTCGACGTAGTTTGTATTTACTTAATAGGTGCTGTAACCGGTGGCCAATAGTAAGTAAGCTTCCGCCGTTGTTGTACAGTTACGAGAATTAATATATAACCATGGGGAGTTTGGAAATAATATCTGACACCCTTCGCTTAATTCAATATCACTGTTTATACTTACAACACACAGTAAGAACAAGTCATTTTAACATTAAATCTCAGAATAGTTCTTTAAACAAAAACTTTTGACAACAGAAAAGCTAAACAGTTCGACTTTTTTATTACATCAGAATATTAATCGCTTCTTTGGCAAAATTCTTGATATTCATTTATTATTAGATAAAATAAATATAGATATATTATGTTTTACAGAGACATGGTTGAAACCGGGCACTATGCTTTTTAATATTAAAAACTTTACAGTTGCCAGTATATTCAATAGATTATCTGCAGAAGGTGGCGGCACAATAATTCTTATAAATACTAATATTAAATTCAAGGATCGTAAAGATATTTGTAGCCTCTCTGTTGAGCGTGTTTGTGAGGTGTCTTGTGCAGAGTTGCAGAACTATATTATTGTTTGTGTTTATAGGCCACCGGCATCAAATTTTTTATTGTTTACGTCTATAATGGAATAGATTCTTCGTAAGTTATTTAATAATTCTAACAAGTCAATAGTTGTATGTGGCGACTTTAATGTAGATACTCTTAGTAATTCATCTGAAAGTCGGAATTTTGTTGCCTTATTCAAATCGTTCAACTTAGATTTATTGTTTAGTGAGTCAACAAGATCTACAGCCACTTCGGCTACTTGTATTGATAATATATTAACTAATAGTAGTATACTAGGGAAATCGATTATTAGTGGTGTTCGCTCGGATCATAAGGCTCAATTAATAGAATTGCCATTTAAAAGACAAGTATTTAAAGTAACGAAAGTAATTAGACCTACTACTAAGGCAAGATTAGACACCTTTAAGAATAATTTAGAGCTGAAACTCTGTAATACAATATATCATAGTGATGAGCCCAATGTCTTGTATAAAGGTTTATTGTCTGGGATTTGCGATAATTTAAATAGAGCCTGTCCTACTAAAATAGTGAAGGTAAATAGTAAAATGGGATTTAGTGACTGGGCTACAAAAGGTATTCGTAAGAGCAGGGATAGGTTGTATGAACTTTATCATTTAAAATCTCTAACTCAGAACGAAGAATTTCATAAATATGTTAGAAAATTTTCAAAGACTTTCAAGTTAGTGTGTAATCAAGCTAAATCTTACTTTATATGTAATAAAATAGGTAATGCTAATAACAAAATAAAGACAGTCTGGAATGTTATTAATACGGAAACTGGTAAAATTAGAAATAATAATGAACAGGTAACTCTTAAAATTAATGAAAAAATTCTAACAAATAATTTAGATGTAGCCTGTGCTTTTGAAAACTTCTTCACGAGTATACCTGGTAAAACTACTAAAAGCCTTAAATCATGTCCTATAGCAGCGGAATCTTTACTCAAGCAGCATATTCATAATACATTTCCAAGTTTTAAATTTGACCATATTAATGCTAGCGATATCATAATAACTTTTAATTCTCTCAATATGAAAAGTACTGAAGATTTATGGGGCTTATCAGTAACAATCGTAAAATCAATAATAACAGTGATTGCACCTGTTTTGTCAAATATTTTTAATGAATGCATTGATCAGGGTTGTTTTCCTGATTTAATGAAATATAGTAAAATAGTACCTATTTTCAAGTCCGGTTGTAGGGAGAATCCATCTGATTACAGACCAGTTTCCGTTCTGCCAGCACTTAGTAAAATCTTTGAAAAATTGCTGCTTAATCAAATGTCAAGTCACTTTACTAAGCATAAGGTATTGCATGGTCATCAGTTCGGTTTCACGAAGGGAAGATCTACATCCGATGCGGCAGCAACATTGCTGAGGCACATTTATGGCGCATGGGAGGATTCACAGGATGCGATTGGCATTTTTTGTGATCTGTCCAAGGCATTCGATTGCGTTGACCACCGTACGCTACTACTAAAACTTGACTTCTACGGAATTCGTGGAACTGCTCATGATCTTGTTTTATCTTATTTATCAAATCGCCAGCAAAAGGTAGGGATTACCGGCACAACATCCAAGGGCTCTTTAGTCGAAATGGGGGTACCCCAGGGTTCAATTTTAGGTCCATTTTTGTTTTTAGTATATATAAATGATTTGCCATATGTTGTAAATGACCTCACAGATATTGTCTTGTTTGCTGATGATACATCATTAATTTTTAAAGTTAATAGAAAAGACAAAGATCTAACTAAAGTTAATCATACTATGTCAATTGTCTGTGGGTGGTTTGCTACAAATAATCTATTACTAAATTCAAAGAAAACTAAATGCTTAAGGTTTTTTTTACCAAATGTAGCACAAGTAGATAGCCAAATAATAATAGATGGGAGCCATATTGATCTTGTAAATAAAACGGTATTTTTGGGTCTTACATTAGACAATAAATTGCAATGGGGACCTCAGGTTGATACTCTAGCTGCTAAATTAAGTTCGGCTGCTTTTGCTGTTAGGAAAATTAAACAATTGACGAATGTTGAGACGGCCAAATTAGTTTATTTTGCATATTTTCATAGCCTCTTGTCCTATGGTATTTTGTTTTGGGGAGCAGCAGCGGATATAGAATCAATATTTATTATACAAAAAAGAGCAATTCGTGCAATTTACAGTATGGGTCCCCGTGAATCATTAAGAGATTTATTTAGGGAAATAAATATAATGACATTACCTTCACTATATATTTATGAAAATATAATGTTTATACGTAGAAACATAGGAATGTTTGAGGCAAAATTAGATATTCATAGTATAAATACAAGACAAAGGGAGAAGTTAGTTGTTCCATACTTTAGACTAACTAAAGTTAACAAGTCATTTATTGGTAATTGTGTTCGATTGTATAATAAGATACCGCTTTCAATAACCAAAATGTCTGATCATAAATTTAAAAATTATATTAGGAAAGTTTTGAAAGAAAAAGCGTATTACAAGGTAGTTCATTATATTGAAGATAAAAATGTATGGAAATAGCTGCTCTCTGCACAGTGCACCTCTAAATCTCTTGTTTAAGTTGTAAGTACCTAATTATTGTTATTTTCTATTTTGTAGTCTTGTCATATTTTTTTTGTTTTGTTTTTATTAATGTTACCTATAATAAGTATCTTGTAATTGTTAAATATAAAATTATGTAAAATTGAAATTATAAAATAGCCAAAAAGTCAGAATAGATAAAAATTTATATAACAAATAAAAAAAAATGTAACCTTGCTGAGTTTCTTGCCGGTTCTTCTCAGTTGAAGGCTGACTTCCGAACCGGTTGTAGCTTCAGTAACTTTAAATTTGACCTTCATAAGTGCCCTCCGAAGGCCTAAACTGAATAAATGGTTTTGAATTTTTTTTTTTTTTTTTTGAAGTGACGTAGTTATTATTATAGTTGAGTCTACAAATGAAAGAACATAAATGTTTGAATTGATTATTAAATAAATAGTTATGAATAAATAAATAAATTATTATCCAGGGATTTTTTGTACACACGGCTATTTTATCCCAAACAAAGCAGAGGTTGTACTATCGAAACCAGATAACTGTCATAGGTACAATTTTTTTTTCTAAATGCATACTTATGTAGATATTTACACCAAGGCACAGAACAAACATACATGTTCATGCACACAAGTGTTTGTCCCGGGTGGGAATCGAACCGAACATTCAGCGTCTCGAACCGCAAAGGCAACCGGACCATTATTAAATATTAATAACTAGTACTAATGATTTAACGCCAATGATTATTTACATTAAATAACAAAATTAGAATTTGAGATACTTGTCAAATAGAACTTCGTGGTTATATATTTATGATCATGACTGTACCCGGGATATTAAACTTTCTGAGCTCATCTAGAACATATTAGTTAGCTTCAAACTTTATAATTCCATAAACGATTGTTGTTGTTTTTTAAATTTGACTTGTTCATTGCATTAGTTTGGAATTTTGTTAATCATAATTACTGCATAATTTAAGATAATGCTGTTGGTATGTTATCTTTTTAATAGTATGCGGTCTCGTTGTTGTAGAGTGTTTTGTTTTTAAAGAGATGTAATACTCCTGTTAGACATAATTTAATTATTTGTATAACGAATATCTAATATAAAAAGCTATAATACATTAAATTATTTGAATCATTTTAAAACCTAACTAAATGTTAACAGGACTCCCACAAATTGTAGATTTGACTGCAACCAGGAGAAAAAATTGTGTACATAAACTGGGGCTCGATTCTGTATGGAAAATGACACTAATTCGAGGATGTTTCGTCGCGGCCTCCGTGCTCTGTCTCTTTCGGCTCTTCTCTGTTCTAACTATTATAATACTACTAATGACGTGAGAGATAAGCTCTCCGAGGCCTCCGTGAAGCGCTTCGCCGACAAAGATTGTATTAGAAGAATAAGGGGGCTGGTCTGTTTATTCTATGTGTTAGTGTAAATATGAAAATAACTTAATATAGTGTCTCCCACAACACAGGGTAACCTAATGTGGGAGTGCAGCCAAATAATTAATGTTCTTATTTCTTCGAATAAACATATTTTTCATTTTCATTTTTCATATTATATAATATATGTTCTGGGCAAGTTAATTAACATAGTGTTTAAGAAATGAAGTCTATTAATTAAAATATTTATATTCGAAACAATCATTCACTAACTTAATTTATGATTTTCCATGAAAAGTCCTAACACTCAAAGTACACTGCCTAGTAGAGGCAAAGACATCCTAATATTACCAACTTTGATCTAACTTCTCAAGAACCTGACTTAGATTAATGAGTCCTCATTCTTCATTATAAAGAGCTCGAGGATCAAACTACTATTTCAGAACATCATACATTCATACTCTACAATATCTAAAATGTTTTGTCTGTTTTAAGTTAATGAAACTCCTTCAATGTACTCAAATTATCATCATTGCGATGAATTCTAGAAGAAGTAGAGCTCTTAGTGTAGCGTTTGTCTGGGGAAGATTATCACCTTATCGATTTCCACCGTGAAGTAGTAGTGCATTTGTTTTGTGTTTCGGTTAGAAAGGTAAGGGGGCCGGTGAAATCACAGGCACATGACACTTAACAACTTCACGTCTCAGGGTCGACAAGATATGATGTATTATTTTTTTTTCTTTTTTTATTTGAGCCTAACAAGATGACTCCACCCTGCCTGATCTGAAGCAGCAATGGAGTCCAAAAATGAGACCCTTCGGCGAGGTGCTGAAGTCACAATTATTTACAAGTCTTCAGACTATAGGTGAAACACAATAACCAAAAGTAGGCACTTAGAACAACATAAATAAACGTGTTAATATTAATAGTTAATCATAGCTTAACCTAATGCTCAAGCTTGAATGGTTTTTCATATGAAAACACATCCTATTTACGCTACAGCCGATGAAAAATGATGATTTATTATGGAGTTCTCGGAAGGACTGCTGGCGTAATGGTGCTGCCCAAATTATTAATGGTCTTTGTATGAAAACGACAACCATGGCGAGCGGGCGATAATCTTTTAATGGAGGAAGTTATAATCAACGTATTTATTCGAGAATCATTACTATTATTATATATTAATAGTATTTAACCACAATTCGACTGGTATGCGAACCAAACTTTTTCATTTATTTTTATTTTTTTTTGAACGATCTCGGCGCGCAATAAACAAAAGCTCTAAATCTAAAAGTTGCTCTCACTCAAGCGTTAATGTTATGAAATAACAGGGTTTCAGTACCGCGGTTCTACCCGTTCCTGAGGGAACTAATGGATCCCAGGATACAGCATATGTAATACCGTTCAAATGGTGAATGAAATTTGGAAATAGCTGCCGTTGTACCGAAGACTATCCTGCACATACAAACTCATACTCCCACTCCATCTGTCTAATATTTGTGTAGATTACCAGTAAAGGAAACTATGAAAATAAATATGGGTGCCGGGAGGGGGTGCAAAGGGGGCATATGCACCCCCCTAATATGAAAATAACCTTGATATCCAGACCATTTAGTCTCGCGTCTCCCAGCGCTCACAGACCGATTTTAGGTATATTAATATAGGCGTACGTGCCTATTTTTATATCTCCTACGTATAAATAAATAATATTAAAAGTCTTTTATTTCCAGTTAAATTACATATCTTAAAATCTATGTACGCGTTAGGTATATATAATTTAATCTATATATCCTATCTATATGCTGCACTATTATACAATAAAATCTTATCAGATATTTAATTTATCTAGTAGTTAATCCACACTAATATTATTAAGAGGAAAGATTTGTATTTTTGTATGTAACGAATAAACTCAAAAAGTACTGGACCGATTTTAATAATTCTTTTTTCATTAGAAAGCTACATTATCACTGAGTAACATAGGCTATATCACATTTTCAAAAATATTAGGGATCCTTTCTTAAAATCCAATAATTTAACACAAGGTGTAAAAACTGACCTAAAAAATTACATCGCGTGCGCTACGAAAGCTATTGATAATAGAAAGAACAAAATAATGTAACATCCCTAGGGAACGCGGGTAAAACCGCGGGGGACAGCTAGTATAATATATGGAGGCAGATGCACTCCCTTGAAAATAATCTTGCCGATGTCCATGGCAATTAAAGATATACGAGTATATAATGGGCTAAATATCTATTTATGTATAAAAAATTTCTTTACCCCTTATTAATTAATAGATAAAAAGTGTAAACTTTACACTATTATACTCATGATCAACCAAATTTATTTTTGTTCGGGTACGGTATCCAACAGGAGATCATCTTTCTGTTTGTTTATCAAAATATATTTTGGGTAAGGGTTGAAACATAGTATTTTGTCTATGGGTTGATACGATTGTGTAACACCCCTGTGCTATGTGTATCCCTTTTCTACCTCTATAAATGAGTCGGTTGCTTATACACCCAGGGGATGAAGATGTATTGGTTTTCGTTGCGGTGTGATGAAATGATTCTCGGAAGAGTGATTTCAAAGATTTACACGAAATGAACTGTTTGGATTTTTTTTCGTAAAATGGATTGTTAAGTGATGAACCGAGGAGTTACCTCATCCTTGAGTTTTGAGCATTGAAACATGGCTGTGAATGAATACCAATCAACAATCAACTTAAGTAACCCCGCGATACTCAACGCGAAACTCAGCGATATTTACGTATAACTATATACGTAAATATCACTGAGTTTTATCTATGAAATGGTAAGGTATGTATTGTAACCCTTTCTGATAAAGGAAATGATTAAGAAAATTGCTACTCCCAACTTATTAAAATTTTTGGATTATTTTTTTAAGATTTTAACACTTTAATCGTAACATCATGGAGATTCAATTTATATATTTATTTATTTACTTTAATAACAGTGTAGTATACCAATTATAATAATATAATGCATATAACAAAAAATATAACTTATGATATAAACATTGAGGATATCCTATGCTTCAGCGAGTGCGTATGATTTTTGTATATTTTCTATGTTTTCCGAGCAAATATGCTGTATTTGTGTATACTGATAAATACGCTTCTGATAGGGAAATTGGAGTGGAAAAATGGTTCCATTTCTACTTATAACGTATGTGTTTTTAATGGTTGATGGCAGATATTTATGTATAAAATTGTTTGTGAATTACTGAATTTTTATTTTCTATTCATTAAATTTTTGAATAGCTAAGAATTAAATGATCCTACTTATATTATAAATGGGAAAGTATATGAGTGGATGTTAGTTACTCTTTCACGCAAAAACTACCGAACGGATTTAGATGTAACTTGGCACGTACGTAAAGCATATCCTGGAATAACATATACGCTACTTTTTCCGGGAAAACGTGACATTCCTCGAGAGTGCGGGTAAAACTGCGGGGTAAAGCTATTATAGTAATTATATAAAACTAGCTGTCCCCCGCGGTTTCACCCGCGTTCCGGAGGTCTGTAATACGCGTACTGTCAAACGCGCACAATAAAAATAGTTGTCATTCTTTCAAATTCACGCATTTGTTCAATTATATTTTGCGTATATTATACATAACGATCTTCGTCTTGAATCATTATATCTATAAAAAAAACCGCAACAAAATCCGTTGTGTAGTTTTAAAGATCCAAGCATACATAGAGACAGACAAGAGGGAAACGACTCTGTTTTATACTACGAGTATGATGTGATTTTGAATATGTTTTATTACAAATGAAGCAATTTACACGCCTTTTACTATATTAGCTTTTTTATGTACCTAATGACTTTTCATAGATTATACATATACTACATAAGTTATTATGTATCAGCGTGTATCGGTTCTATGGTATAGCTACTGAAAAAAAGTATAAATTTTTCAATTCTATGATTAACTGTGAAAAATCTGACTGTAAAGAAAGTAGGACGGGAGGGCGAGGCGAGCCCTGAATGCCCTCAATGCCCCTCATTACTGAACACGTGCCCTCCCAAGCATTCATTCGCATTCTAATACGAGCGTCGTTATTTGCACTGAAAACGGAAAATCAATTTGATGTCTCGAATATTGGGCCGTGGTTGATATTATAGGCTGACATTGTGCGATTCAATTTTACTTGGTTTCTTGTAATAATATTATGAATTGACATTTGTTTATTGTCTGTTTCTTTTAACCATATTTTGTGAGATAGGCTATTATAGCTAAATATAAATGATATTATAGCTGTCCCCCGCGGTTTTACCCGCGTTCCCGAGGTATATCACTTTTTCCCGAGATAAAAAGTAGCCTATATATTATTCCAGGATATGCTCTATCTATGTGCCAAGTTTCATCCATATCCGTTTAATAATTTTTGCGTGAAAGAGTAACAAACATATTTTAAGTACTTAAACTTATACCAATTAAACTCATAGTAATATTTACAACTTATTTATTTTTACTATTATTCCGTTTTATCAATATTCAATACAACCTATTCAATATACCTATAATAAGTATTTTGTAATTGTTAAATATAAAATTACGTAAAATTGAAATTATAAAATAGCCAAAAAGTCAGAATAGATAAAAATTTATATAACAAATAAAAAAGAATGTAACCTTGCTGAGTTTCTTGCTGGTTCTTCTCAGTTGAAGGCTGACTTCCGAACCGGTTGTAGCTTCAGTAACTTTAAATTTGACCTTCATAAGTGCCCTCCGAAGGCCTAAACTGAATAAATGGTTTTGAATTTTGAATTTTGAATTTTGAACACCCTTATCAAACAACAACATCTTATCTATCCGTTAATATTGCCACTCTCTAAATTCTAATTACTTCAATATCGGACTTATTTCGGCCATTATATCTGAATAGTGAACACATACTTACATACAAATCTTTCCTCTTTATAATATTGGTATAGATATAGATTTGAATTTTTTTTTTTTCAAATTGCTAGGTTTATTTCCCGCTCCTAGACAAGAACAGGCACCGCATTAATATTATGCATGAAATATTGATTTTAATTAAGACAAAAAAAACATGACAAGATAAATTAGTTTTATTCATACGGTATGCATTCATCGTAAAATACTTCCATAGCATTCATTATTTTAACCTTACGGCGACGGAATAAGATTGCAATTCGCGTAAGACCTTATTTTTTTGTTCCATTTGATCATTTCCAACCTAAACTAAACATCTATCTCCATTTCAGTATAATAACGTAACAGTGCCATCCCCTGACGGTCAAGTCCTGGTCATTTCCGTGCCCTTCGGTCAGCAATTGTCCCCTTAGCGGTGATACTCGCTCAGTATGCGTAGCGCACGCAAGTGATGACCCTACGTAGGTACTGTGCCCCCTTATTCAGCTCATACATTTTCGTCGGCGAGCCGCTTCACGGGGACCTCGGAGAGCTTACTTCTCACGTGATTAGTAGTATTAGCGTAGTAAGCGACAGAGACAGAGCATAGAGGCCGCGACGAAACATCCTCGAGTTAGTGTCATTTTCCTTAAGGAATCGAGCCCCTGAAGCGACATTCTTATATCGACATTCATGTAAAAAGGTTAGGTTATGGAGAAGTCTCACGAAATGAACATCTGGTACTTTCTTTATACATGGCCATCTGATCCGCAGATCTTGCACTATAGAAACAAGATATCTGATATACCTACTACACATACAATTTCTAGACTTATAGAAAAATAATACCCAGGCACAGAAAAAACAGACATGTCATCTACAGACACGCATTTTAAACGAGGGTGGGAATCGAACCCGTGTTTCTAAAGAGCATAACAGTTAATGTATGAAATGTTTTTATCCAGATCAGGATATTCGGTCAGTGAACTGGCCAGATGGTTCACTGGCTAAACACCAGAACTGCCACACCTCTGTTCCTGGGTTCGATACTCGCTTACGATAAACATGAACATGTCTATTTGTTCTGTGTTTTAGTGTGTAATATTTTTTTAAGTATGTAATTTATAAAAACTGAAAATATATGTGGGTTCCATAGCACGATGTCTGCTTAGTTTGTGATCAGATATCCATGTGTGATGAAGTCCCAAGATACTATTATTTGTGTTCAAAATTTTTTGTTGTTGCTTATTATCGCCATGCGATTTAATAAGTTAATGTTATATGTTAGTTATGTTAGTAATAGTTTACTTTTACTATTTATATTAATCGTAAATATTCCGAGATAATTATCTGGTTTTTATATTATAGTTAATTTTGCTTAGATTAGGATCAGTTTTGTAGATGCAGAGGTATGAAGAATGCTCTAGATTTTTCAAATATTGGAATTGGCATTTTAATAAAATTTAATTCGGTACAAAGAAATAATAGTTTCTTCTCTAGGCTATAGTGGCTTATCCATTTTATTACATCATCCAAGGTGTTCGCTTTGACTTTGCGATTAGCGCCACAAAGGCGCTCCAGGGTGGTCATTATCGTTGCCCAATGGCCTCCCCATACACGTGAATAGAATCACAAAGCCATTCTCAATTCAAAACCTATAACTTTTTATAAATAGAGGTACCTTTAGTTACTAAGCTGTAATCCCTTAATAGCTACAGTCGCGAGAAATGGACAACCAAAACGTAATAGGGTCTTTTGAGTAAATTTTATCCCAACTTTTTGCAGCTATTGTAACTTTATAACGCAAATTTTAGTTTAGTAAGACTAAACTTGGGATTTATATTTTAGCTAGATGTATCCATCGGCGTATATAGAAGGGGGGGGGGGTGCCCACCTCAGTATGACGGAATATGACGGACCTCAGACCAGACGCATAGTTAATCGTTACTACCTAGGTACATAACAACATTTTATTTCGACTTTGCTTGATCAAATCACCTATGACATCTTAGGTGCCCCCTGAAATAACCCTGAATACGCCAGTGAATGGATCCGAGGGTTACATATTCCTGGGATCAAAAGTAGTCTATCTACTAATCAATATGTATGCCAAATTTCATCCATATGCGTTCAGCCGTTCTGGCGTGGATGAGTAACAAACATCCATCCAGACAGTCGCATTTATAATGGTAGTAGAATAAGTCTTGAAGTTAGGTAGGACATTGTATGCAAATCTTAGCTATAAATCATAAAAATTCATAACAACTTTTTTATTAAACTTCAATTTCAATTCAGTATAAGCTATCGTGTTCTCTAGATTTATAGTGTAGTCCCGTCACGTCTTTAATTTCACCTAAATCGCCTTGTCTCTCGTTTAGATCGTTTAGTCGATTGATGGTCCGAGCTTATTGAATTTTTTGTAAAATGTGAAATATGAACTTGTACGAATGATTAAGTGAATGGAGTTCAAATTTTGATTTGGTGAAGGTGAAAGGTTAACAACCTGTGAAAAGACTGATGAGCCCAAATAAATCGGTACTTTCATAATTATAGTTTGCTATTTCATCGTTTTTTTTATATTAATGGTAATAAACTTGAAACTTAAGTATTTTTGATTTCGTATTAGGTATTTATTATTTACAATGTACTTAATTATTGACAGCATCTATCGGTGATCTTATTATAACTAGATAATATTTTAAATCTATCTTACATGTTTGTATGTTATTTTTCTCTTTCGTTTCGGGCGATCAAATATTCGTGAATTATGGTATATGTAGGTGATACCATATTTCACGAAATAATATTATAAATGCGAAACCTTGTGAGAATGGGTGTTTGTTACTCTTTAACGCAAAAAATATTTAACGGATTTGGATGAAACTTGGCACATAGATAGTTTATAACCTGGATTATCACTATTGATATTTTTATCCTGCGAAAATTTAACATCCATTGGGAACGTGGGTAAAACCGCGGGGGGCTCTTGTACTTTGTATAATGGAGTAGAGAATTATATTTCTTTTCGTTCTTGAAACGCGAGTAAAGAGAAGGGCGAGAAGAGAAGTATTTAAATGAATATAAAATGACTTTATTTATAAGCACAATTTTTTGTCTGAGACAAAGTAAATTGAATTTACAAACTAATTTTAAATATTTATTAATCTGTTCATTAATTTCTGTTGCAAATTAAAATAATGTTCTGCAATGACAAGATTTTGTTACCAGATTCATATTATAAATACAATCCACTAAAATGGGTAAATATCCTCCGCTATTTTCAGCTAACACACACTTCGCCGGCGAGCCGAGGTCTCTTGTGATTGCGCAGTTAGCGAAAGAGATGAAGCATAAGCCGCGTCCAAGCCACGTTGCACTAGTGTTTTTTTAACTTACTGTACCTATGTCCCCTGCTTGAGCTAGCCCAAGCAACACTATAATATAATTAAATATGTATGTCCTGTATATGTATGTGTATAAAAAAAAATATTCAGGGACATTCTTTTACATATGATCCCAAACTTAGCAGAGCTTGAACCAGATAACTGGGGGGCAATTCCACTAAGATATTATGCACCGAACCATTACCATATCACAACCAAACGTCAAATTTGATATTTAATCGTATTGTACTAAACACACCAACGATCGAACTTCGGTTGTGTTTCGGTAATGCTTCACATTCTTTCGAAAGATTACGTCAAAATGTATGTTTGTTTCGGTTGTAGTGCGCAGGAATACCATATTTATGAAATGTCAAACTCCAATTTGACATTAATCGTAACCATACCATTGCCGAACCAAATGTGCTAAACGAACGTTGCACTTAGTGGAATTGGGCCCCTGATAAACTACATTATACTACTTTTTATTTTACTAAATTCATACATATCTATATTTTTTTTTATTTATTATTGAACAAACATGGATACTACATGGATAAATACATGGAAAATAAAACATAAAATCATTCACAAAAAACCACAAAGGTTTATAATAGGAATGACTTATTCGACATTCAATCCTTAAATTACTAAATTTCCTACAAATTTCTTTGAGGTAGATACATAAGTACCTATTTCATCACATACCATATTGATAAAATATAATTAAAATAAACAGTGTGTGGGTAGTGAGAATAAAAGTGGATAGATGTGCGATGTTGTGCCGACACTCACTCAATATTTGTACATACATTTTTTTATAGTGTTAAAGGTTCGATACAAGTGATGTTTTAATTTAATTTTTGAAGGAGTTTCATATTTTTCCTAATTTCGCTATCAAGTTGGTTAATCATACGAGGAATTATGTAGGAGCATGTTCGTTGGCCGTAGGCGTTGGTTTCTTTTGTGTCATTTGTCGTGCTATAATTTTGTGTTCTAAATTCAATTGTAATTGTACAGGGAGAGTGTTGCAGTGTTTAAATAAAAGGTTATCGTCATTGGCACACTTCTGTTTAATATTTGGGGAAACTATGTGTTTTAGTATTCTAATCTGGACTCGGTAAATGCTATTTAAGTACGTTTGGTATGTTCGCCCGTAGCTACTTAGACCATAACACACAACGGAATCAACGAAAGCATTGTAGATCCATTAGCCGAGTTTTAAATGGTATTCGTTTTTTTATAACAGCAATAGTGGCCAAGAAGGCTCTTAGTTTGTCACACACTCGATCAATATGGGGTTGCCAGTTGAAGGTACTATCGATAATGAGACCCAGGTATGTATGGCTCCCAACAACCTCGATGACTTTGCAATTTTGTTCGCAAGTTTGGGCCAAGGTCAGATCATGTAGGCAAGAGTGACTGTGGCAAATGAGATCCTTAAATAATGTGTCAGGTTTATATGCTGAGTGGATATGAAGAATTTTAGTCTTCTGGGCATTAAGCACCAATCCTGCATCGTGGCGCCACTTGCTCAGGTTGTCAAAGTCAACCTGCATTTTTGTAATTGCTTTGTTTACATCACGATCCGCTGCAAGCAAGCAAGTGTCATCAGCAAATTGGTAGGAAGTGCAGAAGCGTAAAATATTGTGCATATCATTGACGTAGGCCAAGAAATGCAAAGGCCCTAATACTGAGCCTTGAGCAGTGCCTTCAGTTATCCTCACATTTACACTAGAGCTATCCAGCACTTTCACGCAGTATGATCGGCCTTGAAGATAACTTTGGCACCACCGCAGAAGTGGACCGCTTACTCCGGTGTAGTCTTGTCATGGTCTAAGGTATCAAACGCCCGAGAAAAGTCAATGAACAAGACAAGTACCTGGTTCTTATTGTTAAGATTATCATTAATGAAATCAGTGAATTGAGAAAGTAGGGAAGTTGTACTCTTTCCTGGTTGGAAACCAAATTGGTTCTTGGAAATTATGTTAATTTTTTTTATAATAAACCATTTTGTACCATTTTGTTCGATACCGTTTTGTCATCTTGTAGGTAGGGACATGATACCATTGCTAAAGAAATTTTGGGACTTCTGGTCAAAATACCGCGACAAGTGGTTTGGGCATTCCTCTCGTGATGTTGTGACCTGACACTGCCTAAAGAATTCTGAAGAGACAGAAACAGGTGGAAATCTGAAGGTGCAAGGTTAGGACTATACGGCGGATGCATTAATATCTCCCAGCCAAACTCTCTTAATTTTTGCTGAGTGGCTAAAGATGTGTGAGGTCTAGCGTTATCATGATGAAAAACCACACCCCTTCTGTTGATTGATTCCGGCCGTTTTCTCTCAACTTCTTGCTTTAATCTCATCAGTTGTTCGCAGTAGAGTTCAGAATCGATTGTCCTGCCTGGTGGTAACATTTCATAATTAATAATGCCCTTCCAATCCCACCATACACACAGCATCACCTTGTTGCAAGTTAACTCGGGGTCGCCATAGTCTTTGAAGCCTGACCGGCCTTTGACCCCGACCTTTTTCGCACATTCTTGTCATACGTGATACACTTTTCATCACCAGTTATCAGCTTCTTCAAAAATGGTTCGGTTTCATTAGGTCGTAATAAAGAATCACAAATGAGTACACGGTTCATTACGTTTCTTTGCAGTGAGTTTGTGAGGTACCCAAATATCGAGCTTGTGTACCCAGTTTTTTTCAAACGCGCCAAAACTGTTTTGTGGTCAATTCCCAGTTCTTCAGCTACGTCGTAACTACTGATCGCATCCATTTGACATCCGTAATAGGGCGACCAGAGCGACGTGCATCTTTACCATCAAAATTACCGGATTGAAAACGCTTAAACCAAATTTGTGCTACTCTCACCGACACTGCACTAGGTCCATAAACATTGCAAATTTTTTTCGCAACTTGCGTTGCCTTTTTACATTTTTTGTAGTAAAATTTTAAAATGTAACGAATTTTTTCATTAGATTCACTCATTTTGACGGTACGAAAAACAATTGAAAATCACACATCTTCCTAATTTGAATTTGGAATTATGTTCTTTAAAATTTAAACTTACAATGATACCAAAACCAGCCAGATACAAATAGTATAACCAAAGCGATTTTATTACAAGTTCATACATACTATATAATGCGAAAAGACTTTTTCCCCGAACCAATATGTATATCCCATTATATGGAGGAATATAATGACTATTATAGTATTCATATCCAGACACTGACCAAATAGAAATGTTCATGCAACCCAAAAAATCTATGTGTAACCAAGACGCCAACTGTACAGTATATACTTCCCAGAAATACAAATAAAGCTACGTAACGTAGCTACAGTAAATACACAATGAGTGCACTGTGAAACTGTGAATATCACATACCTATATGTGTTATACTAGTTAGCGCAATAACCCCTTAATGTGAGTCGACCATAAATCGTTCAACCAACACTTTAAAAGCACTTTCCAGTCACAAAGCCCGAGACGTCATTATTGGGCGAAGGCCGGTACTCTCCGGTGAAATGTGAGACGCACACCGACCACACTTACATGAATACCCCATTTAAACTTACACACTTTAGTAACAAAGTGCTTTTTAAAATACGAAGGATTAAAGCGGCGTGATTGTGATGAATGGTCTGAAAGAAGTTATCTTTCTCTTTCTTATATTACAGGGCAGTTGGTTTGGTGGTTAGATACTTTTGCTATCACGGCGTAGTCTGTTGGTTCGATTCCCACCCAGAATATTTGTGTGTATGAACAAATTCGTGCATATATGTTCTGTGCTTGGGACTATATATTTTTATTAGAAATAGGCTTGCGTTTGGCCTTCGACTAACCCCAGAAGCTTGTATACCTACAATACATATGTTTTTTAAAACTACTGTATCAGTTATCTGGTTGCTATAGTACAATCTCTGCTTAATTTACCATCAGCCCTATTCATCTAATCTTCTTCGTCAGCGAACCGGGATAACGAGGCCTCTTATGTGATTTTATAGTTAACAAATGAGACAGAGCCATATAGTAACAAATCGAATGAATCAATCGTCGCATGGCACTTTAATTTTTCTGTACCATCTGTATTTTTTTTATATCAAAAGAACGTTTTACAAATACTTTTAAGCTTGAACTTTATTCAAGAGTTTTCTTTAATTATTATATTTTTTTTTTATTTTACGACAGCTGCGGGCGTGTACAAATACTTCATTATGTGTTTGACATCGGCAGTATGAACGTAAATGATTTGTTTGAATTTATTTATTATTTTTGTTACTCTTAATATATAAAAAAATATGGGCACACTTCCATATACACTTTAACTATACCAAATCTCGCTTTCCTCTGTGCGCTATATGCTTTAATAGGGGTACAAAGTTTTCACGTCACGTATTAATATATAAAGATTCAGGTTCAGTTTGAATATTTAACATACGAGAATAATCTAGTGTTCAAAATAGTGCCCATCCGAAATGCATCACTTTTATACTGCTAGATAGATTTGGTCACCGCCAGTTCATCTATTGATAGGTAATTCTGCTTGGCGGGCCTGCTATTTCCATTCTGGTTGGCTACGAGCTATATAACATTATACATTATACAACCATTGTAGTGGGGTAGTTGACATTAATTTCGATACTTTAAAAAGCTTGTGTAAATACTCACAAATGCCTATTACTTCTTTATAAATTAAAAAATATTCTTATATAATTGTAGTAGGTGATTTATGTTGTACTGAATGTGTAAGTAGTTCATCATACTTATTTTCTTGCTGTGTTTACATTTACTTTGTCTTTTTTCTTGTTTTTAACTAATTGTAATATGTCATGTGGTGTTTGCCTGTAATTGGTTGCGCTCTTATATTTAGTTTTTGATGTGAAACATCTATAGCCGCACATACAATCGATTTCTAGTGTGGCGACGTATGCCGTGGCGACGCGTCGCCACGCTATGTGATGAGTTGTCAAAATTGTGACGGCTCACATTTTTTTTATGTATGTATATGTTCATATGTATTATTGTAACAACTATTGGCAGAACTTAAATTAATAAATAAATAAGGTTTGGTTTTAAGGGCAGCTACTGTGTAACATTGGGTTGGTAGCAAATTTTCTGAGCATCGGTGGTAGGAGGGTATGTTTTAGTTTCCTCATGATGTTTTCCATTCGACCCCTTGGTTCTCGTCACGCTATTCTACACCACTACTCCCTATCAGTGGCTTAAAACGTGTTTAGATATGGAGAGTTTTTTTTTTATTACAGGCATTTCTTCCTATTTGTGCACCAAACCTAACCCTGTATAAAAAACGTGTGTCAAAAATACATATGATAGAGGTCAAACTTTTGGATTACATATTGTATCTACCCCCACCACTTTTCATCACACAAAAAGGTTGCAGATACGAATTTTTATAAGAAGAATTTTTACTTCAACATAATCACTGCAAGGTTTGAAGAGCTATTCCTAAATATAAACGCTGAACATAGTTAAACATCTTCTACATTCTACAAGCGTGTAACATGAACTTATATGTATGATTTAAGCACTAACAATTCGCTGTGATTTTCATTTACAAACGTAAACTGAAATTCAAGTATGAAAAGAACGAAACATAGCGATGTGGGCCAAGTGTATTTGTTCAAGAAATTCTAGTAGTTAAACGTTTTAGAGATAGTTTACATCGTCTATTTGAGCTCATATCTTCAAAAGTGGAGCAAATGTGTTTGCAGCGCATTGCAAGGTCTTTTATAAATATTAGTTTTGTTAATAGATATGTGCCACTGACGTTTTTGAAGTGGCTGGTATTAAGTTAAAATATGATTAATGTTAAAATATGTATAAATTTTATTTTCTAATTAGAAACTATTGTTATTTGGCCAATGCTGTACACGCCTCATATAGGTTTACGTATCAGAATCAAAATTATATTGTAAAAATACTAATGAACGTGGCAATATGTGAACTGTTGGTGTGTCTTATAAATAAATAAATTGATTTGATAAAAATATTTTAAAATGTTGGTTTTTTTTGCTATTATTTTAGAATAAAAAATAAATATAAATTCTTCATATTTTACTATAAAATATCATTAATTTATTATTTTCTGATCTATGGTTATACTTGCGCTAAGATATATATACATCTATACTATCTTAATATATATATTTCTTGTGTGCGTGTGTATCTGACTGAACTCCTCCTAAACGACTGGACCGATTTTGATGAAATTTTTTGTGTGTGTTCGTGGAGATTCGAGAATGGTTTAGATTTACAATTGGACCCGGTAGGGGGCGCTGCGATCGAAACCCTGAATTTTTGTATGGACTTATTTTGGCAGGACAACGTCTGTCCGGACAGCTAGTTATATAATAATACTGTAGAACCGTCTTTACTGAACATTAAAAATATTTGCCGAAAACTGGATGCAGAGTACAATAAGACTGGCTTTATAATTTTTATAATATTATTTTATCATTCATAATTTATAATATACATATACTTCAATTGTATATTTAACAGTATAATTATGAGTAGTAGAACCCTTAGTGCAAAGATCGTCCGGGGAAGTACTACCACCTTACCCGTTTCCGCCGCGGAGCCGTAGTGCACATGTATCACTGTGTTTCGGTTAGAAATGTAAGGGGGCCGGTGAAATTACAGGCACATGAGACTAACAATTTTACGTCTCAGAATCGAGAACGCATTGGCAATTCCCCTAGTGTTACAAATATCCATAGACGGCGGTCACCTTTAGGTGAACCGTTTACTTGTTTGTCGGCACATGTGATATAAAAAAAAACATGAATTACTTAATTTTTAACCTTCCTGTACCCGCGTCAATTACATTAACACATATACCCGCGTCGGTCTCCGGGACCGATAGTTCTAACGTTTACTAAATAAATAGCTATCATTATAATCACACTAAAATGTAATTTATGATTAAAAAGGACTTTTACACAATCAATATAAACGAAATGTATGGCAATATTAATGTTTATTACTGACTAACAGTCTTTTTATTACAGCCTTTGAAAAACAGTACTTATTCTTATAAACTACATAAATTGCAACAAAAAATATCTCTTCTGAAATCAAACAAAATAAAACACTTAAATCTTGGAAATAACTAAATAAATAATAAAAGGCTATAGATTAATTTTCGTCTGATGGTCCACCATAGCAGTCAGAGCACACCATAATTGCATGTTCCATACAAAAATATTTCTTGCAAGTAGTGCAGTTATATCTCGTCTTGCGATTTTTTTTGGAGCTGCAATAATAGCAACGACCCGTTTTATTATTATTTGTAGTTGCTGTGGACTCTGGACCATCTAATTTACAAATTTCAGCAAGTCTTTGTCTTATGAGTCTTGGTAAATGTGTGTTTGTACTACGTCGCCTCAGATGTGGATTTATGAGATCATATGATAGAGCTTCCAAAAATGATCTGCGAATGATTTTTTTGTTGGGATTATTGTGGACATATATAACGTACGAATTTATTCCTGCCACATTCATTAGACTATAAAATATCACCATGGGCCATCTGTTCGTGCCCCTTGCAACATTGTAAGTTTCGCACATTTTGTCCACGGTATCGACGCCTCCTTTCGTTGCATTGTAGTCCATGATTATTTCAGGTTTTTGAGTATTCTCATCAATGATTCCGTTGTCATGCATACTAGACACAAGCAATACATTTTTATTTTTTTTGGGCACGTACGAAACCAGAGTACAATTGCCTCGATAGCCAAATAAGCTGGATTTCTCCATTCGGCCTCGGATTTCAATGAATTCGTTGGGCAACTCTTTTTTATTTTTTCGAATAGTGCCGATTATTGTCAACCTATACTCTTGCACCAGTTTATCAATCAAGGGCAGACTTGTAAAAAAATTATCACATGTAATGTTACGGCCAGTATTGTGAATAATATCACTAACTACCACTAAAACCAAAGCCAACGATGAGTTATCCTGTGAATATGGGCCTTCAGGCTGTTTTCCAACGTAAACTTCCAAGTTGAATGTATAAAACATTTTAGCATCTGTCAGTGCATAAATTTTTATACCGTATTTGTTGGGTTTGGACGGAATATATTGCCTGAAACCGCAACGACCTCTGAATGCCTCCAGTTTCTCATCGATCGTGACAAACTGCGATGCACTGTAATATTTTTTGAATGAGGCTACAATCTCATCAAACAAATCTCTAATGGGAGCTAATTTGTCTACAGAGATCCGTGCATCCCGTGTATCTTTGTCGTCGAATCTTAGACACCGCAAAAGCAAATAGAAACGGTTCCAACTCATAGTTAGACGAAAGATCTCTGGTGATGAGCCATCAGTCTTGAATAAATCTTTGGCATTCAATCTACTATTGCGTCTAACACCAGCAAAGAGTAAAAGACCTAGAAAGGCTTGAATTTCAATCTCATCAGTCGGAGTACAATCTCTTTCTCTATCAAACTGAGGTAATATGCGTTGTAATTGTTGATTGGTGTATTTTGTAATCTGGCTTAATACATTTTGGGAGACAAACAAATTCCATATCTCACCTGGTTCCTTCAAATTTTTAGCCTCGCCTTTTACACCTGGTAATTGAGTAACAATGTTTCTAGCGCGTCTTCTGACTGTCATTGACGGAGCAGTTTTATTCCATTTTGTTTGATTATCTTTGCCGAGATAGTAGTCACTAAAAGTTCTTCGTTCCTCTACTTCGCTGTCAGAATCTCCCTCTTGCGCACTATTACTTTTTTCGGCCTCTATTTCCACATTATCCTCGAAATCACTGTCGTTTTCGTCATCGTAGTTAGAATCTGAATCGTTCTCCTCTAAAATCAGTCTTATTCGCTCTTCGTCCATTTTGAGATAATAATTTAATCTGAAAGTAGTTTGAAAGTATATTATAAAATAGTAATCGAATAATAATATAAGAAATCATTGAAATTATAGGACTAATGAAACGCAGCACTTACCTTAAACTGTAACGGCTATACCCGCGTCGGTCTCGCGGACCAGCCGGTGTCGTGTACTGTCACACGTGTTACCCGCGCAAGCGCTCGCGCCACACTAAACAGACGCCGGCGACGATTCACGCAGCTAGCAGTGAGCCCAATGTGCTAACATTTTCCGTTAATAAGAAAAAGACGCAAACTTAAACTGCCGGTCTGACAGACCAATACGCGGGTATAGGAAGGTTAATAAAAAGACATTAAAACAAAGCTTTAGACATCTTATTTTATTTCATCTTACTAATATTATTAATACGTAAGCTTGTGTGGGTTCCAACGTAGCTCCAAAGCGGTTCTTCAAATATGAACATAATTTGGATTTTTAAAATGACGATGGATTTTTATCGCGGAAAAATGTACCTATACTTCGGAAAGCAAATAACGCCGAGATGCGGAAGCAGTATTAAATATTTTCGTTGTCGTAGACGTTTTCTTATACGCATAAGGTTCTACAATGAATAAACCCCATACAAATGTTAAGAGGAAAATAAATAAAATAGAGATATCCATACCCAAGTTCAATAAATATAATGTTGACCGTACAGAAGTTGTATGTGTACGAAACCTTATGATATCTTTCACGACTGACCGATTTTCCGTTTGATCGGGCGCTTATTGAAAAAGGTCTGAAGGAAGATTAGAAATTTATTGGAAAGGTCTAAGCTGCAGATGAGATTGGATGTCTTATACTTATAAGTTGCACCTTTTCATGACCCCTAGAGGCGCCTACATTCGGGTATTTAATGGGATTCCTGTGTACAGTTCTCTTATGTATCGATTCTCCAATATTATCGGAAGGGTAAAGTTTTGTACGAGGAGAAAGTGTGTTAGCCTCTATTTTTTTTATGATATTGCCTAAAGAAAAATGTCTGGCCTATATTGCTGTTTTTTTAACACAGGGAGCATAGAGCGGTAATATAAAAGAAAATGTAAGGGAGGGAATATAAACTGTTCTTTGTACTATGATTTTGGTTCAAAAGGCTGTTAATATACTTATAACAATGTTATTTTACGTGAAATAGACATACATAGAGGCGTGTGAATCTTTTATTTCGCTATATTAGCTACAGGCGGCAAGCCGGGGTGTCGCATTAAGCGGAAATTAAATTGTCTACCGTAAAAAAAGGAAATAACATTTTGATGTGACGGGAGATACGTTTACGCTGCGAGTAATTTTTCCTCATTTATGCTATGTAAAAGAGATATTCGTTTATGGGTGAATTTTTCAGGCTTCACGTTTAAAAAATATATATTTTTATGAACGTAGCAAATTGGTAGGAATTGTTCGTGACATTTCAGCACATAGGGTCCCTAATGTCGTTTTGAGACTGTAACTTTAGTTAGGTATGTCGTGGATCCTAATTTGGGAATACAAAGCTTGTACATAAAACTTTCATACGTATGTATGTATGTTTTAGTACTTTGCCTTTCAACTCTAAGTAGTACCAACATCTGCTTACTCGATAAGGTAATGTTTACTAACAGTAGTGCGCTCTCGTATTAATATATATCAAAATCTGCAATATTCATGTCATATATATCTACAATATATAATTGTCCGATGTGGGAATTGAACCCATGACCCGTAGATCTGATTCTTCGATACTTTTGAAAGCATGAACCAGTATATTTTATAGTTCTGTATCTATCTGTAGATTTATGTCTAAGTTTATAATCCATGTATTCAGCAATAGAAAAATTCAATGTAACACTATATATTAAGGAACCACAAGCCTCAGTTCAAAACAACGAGCTGAGCAAGCGCGGAAATATGTTAATTTATAAAAACACAATACAATTAATCTTAAAATAATTTATTGCAGAATCTTCAAAGAGTACGGACTAAGAGTCCGTAGAAAATGTAAAAAGAAATTTAAAAAAGTTTGTAATTTAAAAGTTTTATATCCGTAATCGGGTTACCATAGTATCTACCTACAAGCTTGGTTTGAAATTAGATAGACGGAAAAAAACTATTTTGAAGTCCAAAGAAGACGAAAAAACATAACATTTTATATATTCAGATATGCATTTAATGTAAGTTTCTAAAATAAAATCTGCGAAGCATAATCTGTCTTCGCTAGAGCTTCTACTTTCCTTACGACATAAAGTATTGGATCCACCTAATATGTTTGTGGAGTTATAAATCTTGCTTCAGTACCTATTTGTCGGAACATAAATAGAAAATTTATGGCTCAAGGGTGTCAGATAGAAAAAATATTGGTTATAAGATTTTATTCTTATATGCAGACATATGTACAAACCTCGTAAATTTACCCTTTAGTTGCACCTAAGAAATGATTTCTCTAGATTTTTGCTTTTACAACCATAATGGTGAGACTTCTGTGTCCGTCTATCATGGCTGTTTTTCTAAACTCTCTGTGGAACTCGCTACCAGCCCACGTGTTTCCCTTCACTTATGATCCTGGGTTTTTTAAGCGGGGCGCGAAAAAGCATCTCTCAATGCCGTTAACGTGAGGGCCATCATGCCACAATGGTATGCTGGCTGCTGGGATGATGGCCATCACTACGGGACTTCATTGACTGCTTAACATCAGGCAGCATGGAGTCAATTTGTGCGGTAGCAATAAAAAAATAAAAATAAACAACTGTAATTGTATCGACTTTAAATTTGTGTTGTACCTTGGCAGGTTCGCCATTCGATGTGGTCAGTTGGGGCTATTAAAATGTAACCCTTCAATCGACGTTTACTCTACTAATACTTCCAGTAGCGATGCTACAGGCTAATATATGAGATAATAATAATAATGTTTATTTCATTCCTCCATACAAAATAGGTTTTTTGAACAAGGCTTAAAAATGACTTACAATTATAAAGTTTGTAGGAGAAACTGGTTTCCAAGCTAAGCCGAAGCCTTTTTTTTTTTTTTTTTATGCTTCTTGGGCCGACAAACAAGCAGACGGTCCACCTGATGGTAAGTGGTCACCGCCGCCTATGGACATTTGCAACACTAGGAGCATCGCCAATGCGTTGTCGACCCTGAGACGTGAAGTTGTTAAGTCTCATGTGCCTGTAATTTCACCGGCCCCCTTACCTTTCTAACCGAAACACAGTAATACAATAGCACTACTGCTTCACGGCGGAAATGGGTAAGGTGGTAGTACTTCCCCGTACGAACTCTGCACTAAGAGCTCTACTACTCTGCATGTGTTATGGAAAGTAGTCTCTTCCACCTCGGACTCTCATTAAATCTCTGAAATCAAATACAATCTTAATATATATAAATCTCGTGTCACAATGTTTGTCCTCAATGGACTCCTAAACCACTTAACCGATTATAATAAAATTCGCACACCATGTGCAGTTCGATCCAACTTGAGAGATAGGATAGTTTAAATCTCAAATTATAGTCGCAATTTTAATTTATTGCTAATTATTTGTCTGTTATTATTTGACAGTCACAATTATCTGTTAACTCCAAATGATTCTAAGAGATGTCGATACCTTTCGACTGGGTTGAGTAAGTCATCAATAGATGGCGCTGCTATGGTAAATCTACGAACGTGTCATATAAGCTACAATTCAATATCATGATTACCACGTGTTATTGAGGCTAATGTATAAATTAAATTTATTTTGTAGTAAACGAAATACCGTGAAATTCAATTATTTCTTCTTTTTTAATACGGCTGGACCGATTGGAATGTTTTTTTTTGTTTGCGTTTGGGTGGTGCCCTGGATGGTTTAGATTCACAATTGGACCCGGTAGGTGGCGCTGCGAGCGAATTCCTGCATTTTTGTATGGACTTATTTCGACAGAACGACGTCTGTCCGGGCAGCTAGTATACTATATGGTACGTACCTACTACTAAACAATTAAATATTTCAGTAAGGAAAATTGTGTCGAGGAGTCAATACACTACAAGTTACTCGTATATAATTGACCAGTCCGCATTCATCCAATAACTCGATTAATGGGATCTAAAATGGAAATTCACAACGCTATGTAGGAATCATTTAAACCATTCCTTCCACATTCCAAACCAATTTATTTACATATCATCACCATCATCATCATAATCAGCCTATTTATTAAAAATAACTAAACCAATCTAGAGTGACAATTCCGTTCCCAGTCATTTTGAATGCTTTTAAATAAATACTGCATTTTTATTAGGGTTTTATTATTAGGTATGCAGAGACAATTTCTAAATGAAAATGCTTTTTCAAATACTCATTTATTCCATTTATAAAGAGAATCGTGCTTGAATAAAAATGTATTAAGCGCACTATATAAGTACTGATGTAACTATATATGTACTGTACTGATAATGTACTACACTATGGTCGCAATAATCCATCAGTATTGGTTTTCATTACTAGACGATCGTAAGAGCTTATTGGAGTGAATTTTGTTCGAGTAGTAGAGCTCTTAGTGCAGAGTTCGTCCGGGGAAGTACTACCACCTTACCCATTTCTGCCGTGAAGCAGTAGTGCACTTGTGTTACTGTGTTTCGGTTAGAAAGGTAAGGGGGCCGGTGAAATTACAGGCACATGAGACTTAACAACTTCACGTCTCAGGGTCGACAACGCATTGGCGATGTGTTTCACCTATTATTTACATGCTTTCCTGTATGTTAAAATAAAAAAGATAGGTACTACCAAAAAGAAACAATTTGCCGTATGTAGTGAAATGTAAATGTCTATTATCCGGGTAAGGTATAGCCCGGGGCGTACCCGGTGGGCTTAACGGAGCACTTTTATCTTGACCAGCGTGCATCATTAGGGGCACAAAGCGTTTGCGGTCCGCCGACGAATCGCGGTTAGAGACACAATTGTGCTGTCCAAGCGGACTGTCTTTTTATAAGTTATTATAAAAGGGTCGATCTATTTTTGGAGAATTTTAACACAATATAAATATTGTTTTAAGGGCCTCGTTCGATGATTCTTTTGAATTAATTGATTCAAATATCGAGTTTTGCTTGTTTTAGATCTAAGCTTTACACTAATGATAAGTTATTAATGCATACTTAAATATAAAGGTATATTTCGTTCAAGTTTGGAAAAGCAAATTTTAATATTTATTCGAACTCTTTTATCTTTTGATTAATTTTTATTTTCTCTCTTGCTCATCTGAATGTGTCTCTATGTATCTTAACATGATTTTTAAGGCTAAGATATACTATATCTGATATTATAAATTAATAAAAAATATCCTAATAGTTTATTTACACACGGCCATCTGATCCCAACCTAAGGAGTACTATTGAAACCAGATAACTGACATACTTCATAATGTATAACTTTTTTTTCTTCGGAATATAACTTAACACCCAGGCACAAAACAAACAGGCATGTTCGTGCACACAAAAGTTTGACCTGTGTAAATAATATATCTTCTATATATTAAAGCAAAATAGGATTCCTTTGACGCACCATAACTTAAAAAATTACTGAACATGAGGGATTGATGGGACTTCTACCATTCGACGCGGAATTTTTCCTAGATGTTATAGGCTATATATAAAACCGCGGGGGACAGCTAGTAAATAATAAGTACAACATATTTAAAGAGTAGATTACGGCAAGTTATCTAAAATTAAAGATATCTCACATTACAAAATGAAGATTAAACCATATTATATCGACCATTTACTTACACCACACCACAATCTATTGTGATGAAAACCTATTGTTTCCAGTAAGCCGTTCCGGGCTGGCCTGGATCAATGCTACTCCCGACCTATCGGAAGCCATTGTCTGAACTAACAGGTTGCCTGGAGTTAGGTGCCTTGAATATTAACGCACCATAACTTGCAGTACGGAATACTATGCCCCATTTCAATTATGTGATAAATGTAAGTAGGAATTTATTTTGGTTTGAATGTTTGGTATCTTAATGATGAAATTATTTGCGACGAATCAATATTTTTGTAATACAAATAAAGTTTTGACAATTGTGTTGATTTTTGTCTATTTTTTCTTGTAATTTGGTGTTGATACATCAAATAGTTATTATTCTATCTATTTATAGTTGATATTTTTGTAAATTTGAGTTTTTCGGAGATTAAAAACGTTGATATCAAAACTTTAGATTTTCATCCCAATCGTTAGAGCCGATTAAAAAACCTTCAAGCAATACAATAAACACATTCGTGTTTCGTTTTGGTCATTTAATATAGAGGTAGATATCTACCGAATTGCTGTGTTATCAAGATTTTCCTCAAAATAAAAGACAATCCTCGCGACAAATAAGATATTTTAAAACTGAAATTACTTTCTCGACATATTCCTCAATTTATATCGATTAAGCAAAACAATAGGCAAAAGTTTGCCGAACTAAATGCAAAGTCATGCATATAATAATTCCATAGCCTGTGTGCGATAGAACTTCTTTCATAACTCTCATTAATCATAACACAATACTTACACTTTGTTTTAGTTTCCGCACGCCGTGAGAAGTTAAAGCAATGATTCAAGTAAAGGAGAAAACAATTTGGTACTAGGTGCTACAGTACAGAGCTGAGAATTACGACGCCTAGGGGAAATTTGCCGGACGCACGGACGCTACAAAACGCAATGGTACTCCGATATGGGTCGTTACACGTAGCCATTCTTAAATGAGGGTTTTAAGGCTTCGCCTGGATGTTATGGAAGAAGAATAAATATTGAGGAATGTAATATAAAAAAAAAATCGGTAGATGATAAATTTGATTAACAAGTAGTTCAGACAAAATAAGAAGACAACGTGATTTTCAGTTCTATCAGTTAACACCGCGTAATAAATCAAGTCAATACGTTGCTACATTATAATTTGAAGACATGACTATCAAACATGCACACTATCGTAAGAAGTTTCAAAATGACTTATTAAATGGCAACGCTCACTTGAAGATCACGGCACATGTTTTTACACACGGCTATCCGATTCAACCTAAGTAGAGCAAGTATGAAAACCAGATAGCTGGCATACTTCCTACATATCTATATAAGGTAGTAAAATCCTATAGGTTCTGAAAGCAGAGTATCGTTACGCAATTTTGATATATCGGCGCTGGGAGACGTCACTCGGGTTCACGGGGACATTCCATCATCATTTGTTTGCCCATCCATCGTTTATGGATGTCAAAAGTTGAGGGTGCGCCCGCAGCCGCCCCCAGGTCTGTTTGCTTATAATAAAATGTAAGCGCTTGGAGGGATTATTTTTTTACTTTTCAGATTTAACCGTAAACGTGTATACACGTTGAATCAAGAACATTCTATTTTTAAAACACGTTTATTAGCTTATGTTCTTCAAGAAGTGGATAACAACCTACTTCTGATTTTTCGTATTGAAACTTGGCAAGTGAATATGGTTTGGATGACTATACAATAATTACCATTAATTACCATAGGTACCATTGATTTGATGATGGAGCTGGAAAGTAGGCACTGGAACTCCATAGCGTAACAACGCATCCTATCCACGTTTGTTGTGTTTAAAACGGCAGAAGGATTTTTTTAAGTCATAAATTTTATACATTGTAAATAAATCTAGTTATTATAAAAGCTATGTAGACACGAATCCGCTACAATGAATTCATCTATTTTACAAAAAGGGAAAATTGTTCAGTGCCATTTTTCCTTCACTCTTCTGTTTGGGTTTTTTTTATTTAATTTTCCGTTTAACGATCTTTAGTTGTATCAATAAGTTAGTATTTTTTTGAACTATAATATCTAGCATTTATAAATATAATTCAAAAGATACAAATGATTGTTTTCAGTACTTTACATAAGCGTAGTAAACGAAAGTAGTAACCATAAAACTTACGTCCATTTTTACAGGCAAGCCTAATGCGACAGAGTAGTTGATCTTATCATCTATCTTATGTCTAATCTATACTATTCTTAATATTACATTGTTTTTCCCTACAATCGAATACAACTTAGACTATACGTACTGCAGAGGCAATAAGCAGCCTTTGTGAGTTTTGGATAAGTCATATGGAATTGTAATTAATAAAATTAATAGCTGTGTATTTTAGAATGTATAATATATTAGTTATGAAGTCATATAGCATTAAAGGAACAAAACATGTATTCTACCTATAACAAATCGAAACAGAAGATTGCCTTTTAACTCTTATTGAAAGTCACTCAACCGTACTTTTGAGTGAAACTAGAAACTTGTTACAAAAGAGGGGGCCATTGAACAAAATGAATTTACATTTTGGGTGTGCGCCAGAAACTTCGTCTCGTGGATGAGAATATTCGTGTCATCTAAGGAAAATATATTAATGAGCCATATCCTTTACCAAATAGTTTCCGGGAAGATACTATGAAATTAATATAGCTATGATGGCCAAAAGCTATGATTAAAAATCTATAATATGGTAAACAAAAATCTGTTTACTACATGCTTTATTTTTTTTTATATATATAAACTTGAGCGCATTTGACTAGATCTCACCTGATGGAAAGTGACGATGCAGTTGAGGAAAGTACACGCGAACTCAAGTAATGCCTTAGTATTTTACTCATTGCACGCGTTAGCTCATCTAGTTTCATAAATTTTTTTGTGAGCAAGTCGTCTTATATTGAACATCATCTACTAGATCACTTTTATATTTGACTAGTAGTCCCCCACGTTTTCACCCGCGTTCCCATTACATTTTCAATGTACATGTCAATGCAGGTTCTAAGGTCTTCTGCCAAGTTTCTTCCAAATCCATTTCGTAGTCATTGCATGAAATAGTTTAGACGATAGGAATGACCTGGAGCGAAGTAAAGCGCGAAGCCCAAGACCGTTCGATGGCGACGTGGTGTGGACGCCCTCTGCCCTATCCAGGGGACATAAGACATTAAGTCAAGTAGGTAAAAAGCATGAAAGAGTAACAAAAATATATCGCTACATCCACTCTCTCAAACTTTCGCATATACAAATAGTTGGAAGAAAGTAATATAGTTGCTTTCTATATTGAAGTTATTACAATATCATAAATCTTCTTAAGAAATTCCAGTTATTAAAACGCACACATCTTCAATCTTTGCTTAAGTTTACAAACACTAGATTTAACATATGAAATGAAGTAAATCTGAAGTTCAAACAAACGGGAAGGAAGTATCCATTTCAATATCCGACATTGATATTCAATATTGGTGGCGGCACTCAGCAAAGCATATGAAAAGCCCTCGTCATTCTAGACTGTCTTTATCTAACTTTCAAAATTACATTTTTTGCTCCTCATACAGTGGGATGATATATATGGATGGATGTGTAAATCACTACATAGTATAAAACAAAGTCGCTTTCTCTGTCCCAATGTATGCTTAAATCTTTAAAACTACGCAACGGATTTTGATGCGGTTTTTATTTAATAGATAGAGTGATTGAAGAGGAAGGTTTATATGTATTAGTATCTACATTGCACCTGAGCGAAGCCGGGGCGGGTGGCTAGTATTTATATAACATATCAATTTCAAATCTATTCATTTAGATTAGGCCCTAGAAGGGCACTTAAGGTCAAAGCTTCTAAATCAAATACAACCGACAAAAACTACTGGTCAAAGCTTTGATTTTCAATAAAGCATGCCCCACAATTATTTTTAATTTGAACACCATAATTTGATTGTATGCACCATAATATAAGTTTGTAAATTTTTACTAAATTAAAAAAATAATAATTTAGGCTTAGTGCAACTAAAATAAAATAGAATAGACTTTGATGTTCTTTTCTTCTACAATATATTCCTTATCTGTTATTTGTTTCTTTTCTTTCTTGCGGGGAAGGCTGTCAGTTGCCAGTGATGTCAACATGGGCTCGATTCTGTAAGGAAAATGACACTAACTCGAGGATGTTTCGTCGCGGCCTCGGTGCTCTGTCTCTTTCACTAACTACTAGTATTAGCTGCATAACGAGAAGCTGTAAATAATTAATACAATATAAGAAGAAAGGAATGACATGCCCCCTTATACAGCTAATACAAACTTCGTCGGCGAGCCGCTTCACGGAGGCCTCGGAGAGCTTATCTCTCACGTCATTTGTAGTATTAGCGTAGTAAGCGAAAGAGACAGAGCACGGAGGAACTGGAATAATATAGGCTATATATAACATAGGCTACTTTTTATCCCGGGAAAAAGTAACATCCTTCAGAAATGCGGGTGAAACCGCGGGAGACAGCTAGTTTATCATAAAACTCGAGCTCTCATATAAACAAAAGGCGAGAGGCCTACAAAGCCATAATGTCGGGTGTCTCGGTAGTATAAATTAGATGTTTTTATATAGTGAAGTACAAAAAACGCAAGTTGGCATCGTTGCGGTGTCGGGTCGGTGTTTCACGGAAACGCTTACCCACAAAGGCTTTCAGGGTATTTCAGAACAACAAAAGAAACTGGCGAACGGTTAACCAGGATTATAGTGACCAAGTACATGATACAATTATGGACCACACATATCTATCTAATCTAATACCGTTAAACGAGCAATTTCTTATAATATATTATTAGGATCTCGGAAACGGCTCCAACGATTTTCATGATATTTAGTATGCACGGGTTTTCAAGTTACATCTTTTGTGAGAAATACTGTTATTGGGAACCCTTTCTTATCGCATCTTATTCGTATCTAGTTATATATGACAGTGCTTTAAAAAAGAGAATACGTAGAAGTCACGTTAGTAAAGAAATCCCGAGCAATGCTCGGCCATCTAGGAACTCTATACTTATATGAGCGCTATGTGGAAAACAAACTCAACCTTGAGATACTAAAAAAAATATATAAATTTGGTACTGAGATATTCTGTATACTGGATATCTGATCTTTCCAAACTAAGCAAAGCATATGCTAGCTGTGTATGTAATATTCTGTGTGCATTAATCCACATATATAAGCAGAGGTAAATGCGTCTGTCTACTTACTACGTTTTCACGACTAATCTTTATCAAAAGGTAGTTCAGAACGCCAGTGCCGGATTAAGCAAGTGCGGGTCCCGTAGCATATTCTGTCAAGGAGCCTTTGGTCTGCTATGGGTTCCTAAGTATAAAGTGGTAAAAAAAATAATCGGTGGTGGGCGGCCTTAGACACGCGGGGCCCCCTTTAGCGCGGGGCCCGTAGCAATTACTACTCTTGCTACGTGTTTAATCCGGCACTGCATAACGCCGAGATAGATATCTCAGATAGAACTATGAATTACGATGAAGAACTATATCATACAACAGAATGTAATCAAATAATAATATACCAATGACATTAACAATAATCCATCATGATAAGATCAAGAAATTGTTGGTACTTACTTACCTATTGCAAACTTCACACAAGCTAGATAGCCTATGGTTGAAAACTTAAAAATGGCTGAAAAATATGCCTGAACTAATACATTTCTTAAAGCCAAATAATAATTCTAAGAAACTTGGGTGTAACAAAAGGTACATATTTATAATTAACAAGGTTATTACGTATTAGAACGAATTAGAAAATTCGTTAGGACTAAAATTCTGCTAATAGTGCATACAATCAGTAATATATTACAAAGTATATGAAATACAGAATTGAGTTTATGAAAGCATAAAATAAATTAACTTAACTTTGAAGAACGTTTATATTAACAAACTTTCGTTACACCTCAAAGTATTCTATCAATCAATCATTCAATCTTCAAGTATTTGATCACTTAACTGCAAAGTAATTCATCAAAGTCTCGTAAAATAACAAATTTTGAAGTTTCCCAACACATGGTTACTCTACCGGTGCAGGATAATGGGTTTGGATTTTTATGTAAGAGAAAATACAAAAAAGTGTTCGGAAAGAAGTGAGCAGCGGCACTGGTGTGAGAAACGTCGTTTTATTTCGTGACGTTACGAAATGTAGTGAGCGTTTATTTATTTACTTATTTGGAGCCAGCAAGCCTCTCGTGAATTTCGCTTCTGGGCTATTTAACTGAGAGTTTTTTTTGTCTTTGTTCGTATAAACTAGTTACTCGTATATCGAGTCTGCAATGTATTTGTTTTATATTTGTTTGATTGATGTGTACTCGAGACTAGATGATACAATTGCTCTTCAAATAATAAGATATAATCCCTAAAAAATAATATACATATGTCGAACATAGGTTATAGTTGATAAAAGAATTTTAAAATAATATACATATGTCGAACATAGGTTATAGTTGATAAAAGAATTTTAAAATAATATACATATGTCGAACATAGGTTATAGTTGATAAAAGAATTTTAAAATAATATACATATGTCGAACATAGGTTATAGTTGATAAAAGAATTTTAAAAATAAAACCTTCTTTCGCTCTACCGATTAAAAGGTAAGTTATCTACAGTTCCGAGCCGTTGCGCGATTATCCTGTCCTACCCACATAAACCGGACTTGGTCGTGATTTTTAGCTTTGAAAATTCTCGTAGCGGAAAGTCAAATTAGAAAGGGTCGCGAGACAAGAATAACAATGTCTGCAAAAGTGAGAAGTTCCCGACAAGAACGAGAATTAACGAGACCACCATTATGCAGGGACAGATTTAGGACAAAAATGCCGCGCTAGGCGGTGAATATATTAATGCGATGCCAAAATTATAGCTAGTAGATTAATCTTCTTGTAGAAAAAAATACTTAAGATTTCATAATGTAGTTTTTTAATATACCTTCATGTTAGAAAGGAGAGTTCATCTCAGTTTGATATAATTTTATTATAAAATAATATTACGTTATTAATTTTAAAACAATATTATTTCAAAGCACTCCAGCCCTGCCCAGACAAAAGACGTCCCGAACATTAATGAGGGTATGACTTCAGTCGATTACTTGAGACTTATGAGCTGGGGAAATTGAATTGTTGCTTCACTTGTTTCTTAATAACATGCAAATTACGTCGTTCCATGTATCCCCTGTGCCCACTAAGCGTGGAACTCGCTCTTCGTTATAAATTCCGTCTAAAACTTTTCTTCCAAATTAAGGTTATGTTTTGCTTCAATGTATGTGTTCAATACACAGCATTGAACCTATTTTATTACATCGCAATACATCAGCGTGTCTAAGGCCTAAATTGAATCTATACAAATGCAAGCTTATGTTAGATTGGAATTTGGAACTGTAGCACCAATGGCTACTGATTACTAGCTTCCATCCGTGGTTTAGTCCCCGGATACAGTAGTAGAGCTCTTAGTGCAGAGTTCGTCCGGGGAAGTACCACTTACCATCAGGTGGACCGTATGCTTGTTTATCGGCTCAGGTGGTATAAAATACTTTGTTTTCGCGGGGTATAAAGAATCCTAGAAAATTGTTTGAAATTTGAGTGCGATGATTTTTCTGAAAATCCTTTCAGCCGTAATTTCGTGATACAGTTACGTATCCAAACGTGAACATGTGAGAATTAATGAACAACATTAGATGAATAGGTAAGTGTGTGCAAACTCCTTGTTAGATTTACAGATTTGATTTTACGCAAAAAAAACTTCAATCCTAACAAGGAGTTTGCGACAGGTGTATATAAAATTTTTAAAAATGTTACTATCCGGCACATAGGCAAAAGACGTTGCTCTTTATTTTAAAGAAAATAAACGAAAACTTTTTGGAATACTCAGTACAAGTCCTCAACTTAATTAGACATTTGAATTTATAAATAGAACATCCAGTCACGGAAGGTAGCGATTAAATTTATCCTCGCAGAATTATCTTCGGTCCTTTTTTCCTCCGATATTCGCAAAATAGAAGTACCCTGGACGGCAGAACACTGATTGGAGCTGATTGGTTATAGCATCAAGACGAGGCTTGTTAATCTTAACGAACATCTTATTTAGACATGCGAACAACTTTATTCAAAAATCAACAATTTTTTAAGTCTTAAAAAAAAAATATTTCGATACTCGTTAGATTAGCTTCGACTATTAAAAAAATCTTGTATTTACATATTCTTAAAGCATCAATGCATATTGTACCTAATATCACACATCATTACCCCTGAATATGGTCGATTAGACAAGAAGAGGAGAAAAAACACGAGGGTTGAAATTTGCAAAATGAATTTTACATAAGTATAGAAAATTTTATATAAAATTATAGAGCAAAAAACATCACTTTGTGGTAATAGCAATGGATTCTACCACTCATCTTTAGGGTGTCGTATGAAGCTATTAGAACAGATATTGATGGTGGTGTGCACTAAGCATATTGTACCAAGTGGTCAACAAATGCATTCCCAAAGAGCAGCGGCCGGTATAAAAGCCCTGCCAAATCTCTTGTAATATGTAATCCCCGAACATACATTTTGCCTCCGAAATGATCGAGAAAAGATAGGTAGACGATGACACATGTTGCGGATGGCAATGGAATCCATGACAATGACTCAGGGCAGGGTATTTAAACCTTATACTAACCAGCCCATTTTATAAAAGAAAATCTTACAGTTAAACTACCTTCAAATCATTTTGGTTGGAATCCACTTCAATATTCCGATCAGACTTGAACTCAGACAAACAACTTCAACGTGTTCGAATATCGATAGATTATACCTTTTTTAGTCAAACAAGAGTTTAAATAATGCTAAACCATCCAAAATACACAATTCAGAATTTAAATATTCAAATACTTATATACGTTCCTTGGCCAATAAACTTGAGGGTTTTACTGAATAAATAATTCAGGAGGCGTTGAGGAGAAAGTCGAACTTTTTATCCTCAATAGCACTTTTATTATGGCAAGGGAATCGAGATTAGCGGCCAGTTAACATTGGCCCCCGAAGGCTCTCGTTACAATGTAATTACTTATGAAGTCGATACTTAAAGTGTGTCTATTTACATTGGTCAAATGTATGTCCGAAAAACCTGGAATACTTTTTTGTGTTACATGAATCGAATTCTCTTTGTTGTGCTGTATTGTGAGGGATTATGAATGGAAATTTTCTTTTTATCGACAGGTACCGATTTACTATAAAACTAGTCATCAGTTATGGAATGAAAAATATTTTTCGGTAATTGTTCTTAGAAGTTAAAAAATTGCAAATACTGACAGAAAAGCTTACGTCCTGATAAATATATGTGAAAGTTAATTAATGGGAGAATCGATTTTAATTATAAATTGGCAAACTGGCTGGACTCTGGAGATTAAAAAAAGAAGTCTTTTTCATCATGATATACAAGCCGTGCACGGCACGTGTTGCAATGCGACTTTTTTTTTCGCAAGTGGATACACATCCGACAGTGCGCCAGTTATTTTGCTTCATCCCTTTTGCGGGCGTACGCACAACATCTCTTCAAAGTTTCGTCGTTATCTGTTGAATAGTATATTATATATATTGATAGACGAACACACAAACAAACAGTTATTTATATATGTGTGTCTAATTTGAGAATCGTTATAGGATAAAGCAGTATTAAAGCTATAATTTAATACACATAATAATATTTTAAGCACAAACTTACTATATTCCAATAAAAAAAAATAGATAATGTTGAGGTCAACGTTTCTTATTAAGTACATTGTTATAAAGACTTTTTTTGTGGCTGTACCCACACACATCGGTTAAGCACCGATGCCAAGTGTGGTAATAGTCAATCAATCACAAATAGGCTTTTACGGAAAACTGTTGTCGGGGGAGAAATCGACTTATTTATTATTACTTGGGAACAAAAAGTTAAATGGAAAACAGAAAATTTAGCGCCATTTGTAAATGAGTTCTTTCTGATAGAAAAAGTTTTATTAGGTATTTGTTTGAAAATAATGAGCACTTATTTGGTAAATTTTACTTACAGAATGTACTTTTTACTTACAGAATGTACTTTTTAATAAAACAATAAAATTCAAGCGGGGGCACATCTAAATTGCAAATAGTTTATAAAAATATTTTACTTCCACGATGCATTTTCCAGTCAAACCACAGAAAGTACATTTTCATATGATACCTAGTCCACGTTAAACCAAAACTGTTTATTAGTAAAGCCACCATGAAATATTCTAATAAAATACAAAGGTAATTCATTAAAATAAGCATTCGCATAAAATCTGCGGAATATTACAGGAGGCAGGAAATTAGCGGGATATAAGCAAGGTATCGCGTATCCGCGTGAACGTTGGGCGGGCGGGCCGCACCTTGCCTCCCAGCCCAGCACGGTGCGGTGACACCCGCGTGCCCGCACCACACCGCCCGCAGTCTGCCTTCCGCCGCCGCGAGTGACACCCGTGTCGTTCCCGCTTACCGTACCGCATAGCTCACGCAGTGCGATATTCACAATTAATCACGAAACGTGAATTAAAACTATTGTGTCCTAACTTATATACGATCCGTTAGTGCTTATTAGTGAGTGCTGTAGTGTTTGTAATTTATTTTTAGTGATAAATTATCTGTGGACGGCTTATTTCGTGAACTTGAACGCCGGTTTTTTGTTTGACTTGTCTCATCTGAGGTAAGTTTAAAGTTTATTTTTAAATTATATTAATATTTGCTTGTTTCGAAACATTTCAAAATACTTTATTTATTTTACTGATTTCTTTTAATAATTGGTTTTATGAATTTAAATTATTTGCTTTATAGAAATAATTATTTATTAGCACGCTTCGTTTGATGGATCACAAGTTATTTTATTTTATGTTTGAGTCATTATTATCGATGTTCTTATTTTTTGGTAGATAGGTCAGTACTTACATCCTGTTGCAGAGGCAATTCCATGCACATGACTTATGTTGGTCGAATTATTCCCAACGTTTTGTTCAAAAGAATAATGTTATTGGACATCCAAATTAAATTAATTAAGCATATTATTTTAGGAGGTTTTGTACTTATTTAAGCTAATTATTCGACAATTAATATTTTATAGATCAGCAAACGTACATTTAATTACTGTCTATATTAAAATTGAAACACTATTCTATCTCCACAATAATAATGGTATTCCAGCCTGTACCGCAGGTTAAACTATGATTATGAAGAAAGAAATAAAAAAACACAATTAAATTCCGAACCTTCTTTTTGAGGTCGATTAAAAAAAACAATTGTACCATTTCGTAAACTTGTCTTTGATTTTAAATACGCCATAATACGGTTGTAATTCCGACCATAGTTATAATTTAGAACATTAGGGAAATATTACTACAAAATAGTTTCAACAATCCATATATAATTATCTATACTAATATTATAAAGAGGAAATATTTGTTTGTTTGTAATGAATAGGCTCCGAAACTACTGGACCGATTTCAAAAATTCTTTCACCTTTGGAAAGCTACATTATCCCCGAGTAGCATAGGATATATTATATTTTTTTTAAAATTAGGGATCCTTACTAAAACTCCAATAATGTAACATAAGGTGTAAAAAAATGACCTGAAAAATTCCCTACGTCGCGTGCGCTGCGAAAACTATTGATGATAGAATGAACAAAATAATGTAACATCCCTCGGCAACGCGGGTGAAACCGCGGGGGACAGCTAGTTAAAAATAAAAATAATTACCGCGTGCCTAAACTATCTGTACAAAACTAATATACTATAATCTTTACGTAAGTTTAAGTTTTATTAATAGAAGATAATACATATATTGAAGATAAGATAGTGCGAGAACGTTTGTTGTTATTACAATAATTATTACTGTTTACATAATACCTACATAATATTTGCTTTACCTATGAACACTATATACCTACTAATATATTACCACATAAGAAGCAAGTAATAATACTATGTAATATTACAATATATCTGTTATTATTATTCACGAATGTTCAACTCCAACTAAGATCATGAAACTTTTCTCTTACAGCATATTTTTTTTTCTATTTTTTTAATTTCTGTGTCTTAGAACATAAAGCGTTTTTTAAATTACAATTTATAATAGTTTTTTTTCTTGCATTGTAGAACATTTGGAGACAGAATCTATATTTTTATTTCTACTAATATAATATAAAGAAAATATTATTATTTTAATTTTTTTTGCTTGAATAAAATTAACTCAAAAACTACAAAACGGATTTTAATAATTATTTCACTATTAGGAAGCTACTTTATCCTGGAGTAACATAGGCTAAGTTCCCGGGAACATTAGATCCTTCAGGAAAGCATATTACACCTCGAAACAGTAGCTAATTTAATATATTACAAATCACTGGGTTGAATAGTTGAAATACATAGTCTTGACAAAGCCTTTTATCATAACAAAACTGGGTCGGAGGAAAATGATGTGTAATGCGCTTAATCGGTACTCCCTTCTCTATGGATTTGGAACACCATGGTAAAATGGTCCACTCGCTGTTTGTGAAAGCGTGTAAGCTTCAGAGAAACCGTGTTATGACGTTAACGACAATAAACATTAGCATATAAAAACCTTTATAAGTCACTACTTGTTTTACCTATGGTAGTTACATATAGTATATGAGTATTGACAGGCCAGTTGGCTTGGTGGATAGCGACTCTGACTGCCAAACCCGAGGTCGCGGGTTCGATTCCCATCCAGGACAAACATTTGTGTGCATGAACATGTCTGTTTGTTCTGTGTCTGGGTGTAAATATCTATATAAGTATGTATTTAGAAAAAAAAGTAGTATATGTAGTATATCAGTTATCTGGTTTCCATAGTACAAGCTCTGCTTAGTTTGGGACCAGATGGTCATGTGTAAAAAATGTCCCAGGATGTTTATTTAATTATTATTTATCATGACTTATTTAGGATAAGTCACCAATCAACTCACATATATGTATCTTTCTTTGAAAACATATATGTATAACAAGTGATTTAAGCAGAATACAGAATTAAAAGTAAAATCTAATTTTATTAAAAAATACCGAAGGAACTATTCGAAATGGTTTTTTATAGGTCTAAAATAATAATGAAGATCCGATGAATGATTTTCAAAATCGGTATACTTGCATAGTATACTATGAATAGAAAATATGCCCAGGATGTTGAAAATAGTTATGAAAAATAAATGAAAAAAAAACGTAATATGCGATTTTGACAGTTATGAATAAATATGCCTAGGACGTTGGAAAAGGTTCAAAAATCGTACCTAGCCTAAAAGGGAAGGAAATTTACGATATTCACAATTGTATTCAGCAGATCACGATTTTTCTGAAACTTTAAGAAAATTGAAAACTATAATATATATATTTACCTATACATTATAGTTAACACAGAAGTAATGGGTTGTTCGGAAACGGATGGGTAAATAGATTAAATCTGGCGGGTTGACGTGGAACAGCAACCTCAGCCTATCAATAATTTTCGGTAAGTGACGTTTCGGTAGATTTGACACATATCGCACGCTGTATTAGGAAATTGGGAGTAAGAAAATAGCTTCTTATGAAAGTACAATTTGTATAACGAATGCTTAATTAAAACCAAATCCAGAAAATAATCTAGTGTAGTCTTGGAGCTAAAATTACCTAAAACAATATTTACCTGTGGAAATCGGTGGCCAGTATTTCCAGGAAATTTAAAAACACAGGGTATGTAAAGACACGATAGAAGTGAAACTTTTGTATTACAGGGAAACATTTGTGATGATTGTGTTTATCATTGATTTATTTTTAATTATACAAAAAGGTTGCGGATCAGAATTTCACAGCCGTTAAAGAAGTTTCACTAAAAAAATATGAAAGAAGCAGGTTTTAGTTTTTTCAACAGTTTTAAATTTAGAATAAAGTTTGTTGTAGTTCAATAGTTCGCAGTCAATAAACTCTATAGGTTCAGCAGCGAGACGTTGCGCCTATGTCAACCACTCATCAGGTAGGCTGTTACTCATAGAGCCTGGTGACGTCAGTAGATGACGTCACATTAGTGCGTTCCACTCGGTGATAAGATATAGATAGTATGCGTTTGTTTACTCCTTGAAACATATGGAACTTGACGACGCTTTTACAAACATAGCTTAAAAATCTAATAGCAAATTTAGGTTGTGCGCCTGTATATTTAGAGTCCATTGCTCTTAAGCTAAACTAAACTGCTTAAAATTAATTCTTTTTTTAAAATGTATTACGTATTTCCTTTTTCAAAATAAATGTGTTTTTAAATTAACTGCAGCGCAGTGTTGCCAGGGGCGGTGAGGATCGTAGACCCCGGTGCGGTAATAACAAACTCTATATTTTCTCATTGAAGCCGTTACAAAAATATGCTGCAGAATTAATATCCTACAAAATGAGTTTATTTTGGACTTATGCAGAATATCGTACGGACGCTTAAAGAAGTTTCAATTATTATTAATAGCTCATACAGTTTTGACAGACGGTAGATCTGGAAGTGCTGGCTGCGTTATCTATAAACAATGGAATGTAAACAATATTAAAGTGACGTCATGCGGGCACAATTCTGGCAGATGGGCGTATCTTTACACTTTACGCACTCTTTTAGATAATACCGCTTTGTGTTTTATATTCATAAATTTGAGATAATCATTATTGAAAAGAATATGAAAGTAGGCCTGTTTATTATATAATTCTACCAGTCTTATGTGTATCATACCTATCTAATATACCATATTTATTTACAGTATAATCATGTATCATATTTATCATATTTATCATGCGCTACTTAAGTTTTAATAGATTTCTATTTTATAAACTGTATTATAATCAGCCCCCTAATTCAGCTAATACAAACTTCGTCGGCGAGCCGCTTCATAGAGGCCTCGGAGAACTTATTTCTCACGTGATTAGTAGTATTAGCGTAGTTAGCGAAAGAGACAGAGCACGGAGGCCGTGACGAAACATCCTGGAGTTAGTGTAATTTTCCTTACAGAATCGAGCCCCGGAATCTAAAGTCATGGCCACTAATTCATTAATAAGAAAAAGAAAACAATTGACTGACTAAAAGGTTCACGGAATGTCCATCGAATACCTTTATACAACTTATTCATGTGAAAAAAAGACCTAATATACAAACCATTTGAGTTCTCAACGTGATGTGTTAAAGAACTCCATGCGTCTATTTAATTTAGAATTCAGAATGTCGATTGTAAAAGTAGAGACGTGGATTAAAGAGATGTGGCGAGGTGTAAACGGGGCATTTATTTATTTTTCGTCGTTACTGGTGAGCAGCCAAAACGCACAATTTATTATTATTATGCATCCGACTTTGAAGTCTGTAATTTATGAGAATTTCCAGGGCATACGAGCGCTTTAAAATGATTAGCTTAATACTTTCGCAGATGGTTTGATTTCAAAAAGTAGTTTTTACTAGATCGGGATTTTCTCATTATTAACTTGTGCTATGTAGAGATATATGCTTATAATCTCCGTAACTATTTATCCGATTAAAAAAATATTTCAGTAATAGGAATGTCCACTATTCGCGATTGACATGGCCATATCCCGGGATAAAGTAGTTCCCTCGGGAATGCGGGTGAAACCGGTGGACGGTACCTAGTCTATTTATAAATTAAAAATATGATAGAAGCAATCTACCTAAATTGCTTGTCTGTATTAGTTCACATCTATTTTAATTGCAATATGGCCGGCATCATATTGCTTAATTATTTTTATTTGGTTATCAGTATATGACATAATAGTGTCTGGCTGTGGTTATTTTTAATTACAGTTTTAATTATCTGGCGTTAAGATCTATATTTATTTATTGTATTTTATTACCTTTAGGCAGTGTGTCGGAATAATACTTCATAACAATATTGTTTAAAAGCTTTTGTTACTATACATAACTTCACTAACATTAACTACACATCCATACACTCCCTAAACTGACACATCCTCACACATTCTACCATTTCCACACACTTTTAATTTATGTTCGGTTTCATTGTATGTGATATATATTTTTATCTTTATATAGCTATCTTTTGTATATTCTATTACATTTTCTTTCAAACTTAAAAAATAAGTCCCAACCTACGTAATTACTAAACTTGTATTGTATTAAATAATGTTTTTTTACTGACGTACCTATGCATGATATGCGGCAGCAAAAAATAATCCTTATTTAATATTGTATACTTAGGCCTTTTTCTATAATCACACAGAGGTTAAATAATACTTACTGTGGCGACATCTATGAACACGCCTACAGTCCTTCACGCCCGCACTACAGTGATGTGGTGACATCTATCAACGAGTAGAAACACGCGAGAATCCTACATCGCGCTATCAAGATTCTCTCAGGATTTGTTATACGAGTATATACAAACATCTAACATTTTGAAAATGGCAGTTGAACCGCGGTCCCCAAGCATTATCACCGGGCCTGGCGGAAGATCTTTCCTTTTAAATGGAGGATTCCATACCTCGCGCCTCCATACTTACGACCAATTGCAGTATGCATCATTGCACCAACATCTAGAATATTACTTGTTTATTGAAATTAAAGGACCAAGCACTATGGCTGATCAAACAAAATCTAAAGAGTAAAATATATCGTTTTTGATAACGGCACTTAATTATACTCCTGAACGTAATTAAAGCGTAAAGTCTTTTATCTTCCCGCATAAGCTCTACTTTATTTCCGCAAAGGAGGGATTAAGTTTCGTACAAATACCTTTGGTAAGGAATATTTCTCAGTGATCCAAGAACTGGTTGAAAGCCGAAATAGAGGGATCCTAAACAAACAGCGGGATCAGAAGGCAAAAAACGTTGCTATCGGAAAATTCATCGTAAAAGTTTGTCCAAGTATTTTTGACAAATGTTGCAAATACTTTGGTTACAAAACATAGTGGTTGTCGGGACGGATGTTTATCTGAAAATACGGCAAGAAGTTACGATATATGGCAGGATGATTCGCGATCTCTCTTGTGACCTAAACTTCTCATGTAAGAATATATGGGTAGTAATGTCATTGGAGTTGCCTCTGGTATTTCAAATATCCGTAGGCGGTGGTGACCACTTACCATCAGATAGACTGCGTGTCTGTATATCTGGCTACTTGAATAAAAAAAATCATTTGGTGAATTGCGAATTAATAATAATCATAGTAATAAATTGGAATATATTGGAAGCAAAGAGCTGAAGATCGAGCTCAGTGGCGTGCCATAGGTGAGGCCTATGTCCAGCAGTGGACGGAGACAGGCTGATGATGATAGTAATAAATATATATATAAATTTAGTTATAAATTTAGTAAAATTAGTAATACAATTCATATTAAAACGCCTTTTGTTGATTTTGTCGGTGAAATTAAAGTTGATTATATAACGTACTTATATAAATTAAATAAACAAATATTCTGTGACATTCTTTACACCATTTGATCCCAAACTAAGCAGAGAATATACCTACTACGCAAACCAGATAACTGATATACTACAAGAATTTCCATCCAGACAGAGAACAAACAGACAACTACAAATATTTGTCCTGAAAAGGAACCAAATCTACAACTTGCCGCGTGAGAGTCAGGGTATCTAATCACCACGTCAACTGATCACTTTTATTATATTTGACGGGCCAGTTGTCTTTGAACATGAACATGTATTTTAATTCGGTGTCTGTTGAAGGGAATAATAAATATATATACAACTATAGTCCCCCGCGGTTTTACCCGCGTTTATCGATGTCATACTACTGAACAAAGCGGGATGGGACTGCTACCATTCGAATTGGAATTTTTTGTAGATGGTTATAATCTACAATATTTGCATGTATCAGTGTATGTTTTGTTGGTTGTCCAAATTAAATAAATATATGATAGATATCGATAAACGCGGGTGAAACCGCGGGGGACGGCTAGTCGATCCAGTAGCCATCTGGTAACACTTTAGTATACTCGTACTAGATCTGTTTAGTTTAGAATCAGATAACCATGTGTGAAGAATGTCCCATTTTATTTATTTATCGACAGCCCACTGTAAGCACGTACCACCAAGTTTATATTACAGAAATGTATCAAAATTCATGAAAAATATACCATTGGAATATGTAACTTATATTTTGCTCGATAAACCAGCGAATCAACAAACTTGCGCATTTTATATCAGCAGAGAACGCGGTACGAAATACCATATACCTACTAAGTTTTTGGATTAATATTTTAGTGAACGCCTGCGACAGTATTTCTCAACAATAGAAAATTGTGTTGATATATTTTTGTTATACTCCACTCTGTAACTTCCAACGTAAACACTAAGGGAAATTGAATACAGCCATTTATCTGATGAAATATACCTCTAACAGTATTTATTGTATATCCTACTAGCTGTCCCCCGCGGTTTCACCCGCGTTCCCGAGGGATGTAACTTTTTCTTGGGATAAAAAGTAGCCTATATGTTATTCCAATATATGCTCTATCTATGTGCCAAGTTTCATCCAAATTCAATGGGTAGTTTTTACGTGAAAGAGGAACATCTATCTATACTGCGTAGGCTCCGACTGAAAACCAACGCGAGGGCTATATTTAATGGCCTTAGGTTTTTGCTGAGTCGGGACCTATTCCTGGCATCACTCAGCATTGCTACATTTTTAAAACGTTTGGTTTATTGTTTGTTTTCTCATATTATTTTGTTTTTTAATGCATTGTTATGTAGTGTGTTGCCACGAATAAATGTATTTTTTTTCTATACATCCATACATTCACATTTATAATATTAGTCCTACTGATATTTTAAATGCAAATGTTTGTATGTATTGATGCTTGTTTCTCTTTCCCGCAAAAACTACCGGACAGATTTGGATGAAACTTGACACATAGATAGGACATATCCCGGTATAACATATAGGCTGCCTTTATACCGGCAAAATGTGACATCCCTCGGGAACGCGGGAATCATTTCTAAACAAAGAAAGGTTAATATTACCTTGTCCGACCTAGGAATCGAAACCAGGACTCATTCATATATATATATAGGCCAATGTATAAAATGTACCTTGATCATCTGACGGGGCATCTCAAACTATCAACCATCTAAAAATCTATTAATCTATAAGTAGTATAACAGTTACCAGCTATAGTACAAGTAGCCCCCTTATTCAGCTAATACAAACTTCTTCGGCGAGCCGCTTCACGGTGGCCTCGGAGAGCTTATCTCTCACGTGATTAGTAGTATTAGCGTAGTTAGCGAAAGAGGCAGAGCACGGAGGCCGCGACGAAACATCCTCGAGTTAGTGTCATTTTTCTTACAGAATCGAGCCCCAGTACGCTCTGCTTAATTTGGGATCAGGTAACCATGTACGAAGAATCTCCTGGGATATTTATATACAACCTAGTGATACCAATTCTAAGACTGTGGAAATCATTTCTTTTTAGAGTAAAAAAAAAGAACCAGCAATGGAATTCCATGAGTAAAACATTACCTAATAGTTTAATTTACCGTATTTCGGTACCGAGAACTGGAAGTTACCAACAATAGGCGATATGTAGTTGAGAATGCGTCTGTATTGTGACGTCCTTATCTAAGGGTTGAAGTTCAGTCAAGTTTGAATAGACCCTGATTAACAGTCGAGATGCTAATTTGCATATGAATGTGCGTTGTGTTGATTTAACGTCAAGGTTTATCTAACTTGGTCGGTTGTTACTGATTCTCATGTAATTTAATAATCAATCGGTTGATTGCAATTATAAAATCAGTGATTTTACCTGAAACTCTTGTTAAGGGCTGTTGATTATCTGAAGGGAGCATCTTTCAGAAATAAGAATGTCCTTCGATAAATAACTAATTCGTTATTTGGAGAATACTAGTTACCTACTCAAATAAAAATAAACAGACATCCACTTACTGCTATTTACTCATATTCTTATTTACCACTTGGGCCGACAAACAAGTGTACACCTGATGGTAAGTGGTCACCACCGCTTTTAGACATTTGCAACACCAGGGGCATCGCCAATGCGTTGTCGACCCTGAGACGTGAAGTTGTTAAGTGTCATGTGCCTGTAATTTCACCGCCCCCCTTACCTTTCTAACCGAAACACAGTAATACAAGTGCACTACTATTTCACGGCAGAAATGGGTAAGGTGGTAATTCCCCGGACGAACTCTGCAGTAAGAGCTATACTACTGGAAAAAATATACTAATTTTTTTTTGGGAAAAATAAATCATAATTGGTGATTGATTGTGCTGAACGAGTTCCCTCATAAAAGTATTTTTATTTAAAATTCATTGGAGGTTGGTAAAGTAGTAAATTTAGTCCTCAATATGACATTATAGACAATGATTTATTGATTCATTGACGATTTTGAAAACATGCATTTGACGGGTTGTTTCGATTCAATTAAAAGTAGGTAAATATATAGTTTGTTAAAAAGTTCGTACCTAAATTATAGTGGAACTTCTACTTACTCATTTCTTCGGGAAAAAATGGGTGTGAAGATAATATTATCTATTTGTTTTTAATTTAGGTGATCTTTGTACATGTGGTTAGTGCAGTAAATTGTCACCTAAGATTTCACTTTCTATGAATTCGTCTACTATATTCACTAATTAGCGGTAAACTCAACCTTTTTAAATATACTAAACCTCTTTTGATAAAAATAAATAATCATAATCCCATCTCATTGTATTAACCTTAAAAAGTTCTAAAGTTATTAATGGACCAACTAACCTTTTTTCTCTGGCATTAATTAACAACATCTAATTACCTTTTGATACACCATATTGTTAAAATGGCTCGTTCCATATTAATTGAATGTCGACATCCCTTCAGGTGCGTTTATATAAGTTATTATAAATTGGTACATAAATATCCTGGGACATTCTTTACACACGGCCTCCGATCCCAAACTTGTGTTATAGAAAGAGACCTGAAATCTATCTAATATATATAAATGGGGTTCCTTTGACGCACCATCACCTCGAAACTACTGAACATATCGGGATGGGACTAGACATGGGCAACTCAACCAAAATGCGAGAGCTACGGTTCAGCTCACAGCTCACGTTTGTGAGCCGGAGCTGCGAACCGGTTCATAAACCATCTCAAATATTGCCGACCAATCACAGAGTCTCTACGCCACTGCCGCGCCGCAGTTCGACAACGACTCAATATGACAAAATAGATCACAGATTGTGTACCGACTGTAAAATAATAAGTGAGCCATGAGCTGTTTAGTCGACAGTTCAAGTAGGTATGATGAGTACTTTCTTATTTCGAAATACGTACTTGTATAGATATTTTCACTCGTTGAACTAAATAAGGTTGGGTATAAATAAGTGAACTGGATAGTTGGGTAGAAGAGGCGCCCCACATTATATATTTACAGAAGTACTAGAATGCCGATAGGCCGGACCGCTATTTTAGCATGTACAGCCTTTATTTAGGTCACAATCCTACTAACGTCTTCACTAGCCTTTATTTAACTTTACCTGTTGGTATTATGTTTGGGTATACATACAACGAAAGAAGTCCAAATAAAAATTGAATTATTAAAATTGTTCTATTTTTAAAGATTTTTAAACTTTTTAGGGAGGGCGCTCAAATTCTGATCCGCAACCTTATTGTGTGACGAAATATAAATGAATGATAAACACAATCTATGATATTCAATAGTGATTGATGAATAATTCGAAAGTTTCACTTGTATCGTGTGTTATTATGACACTGTTTTTTTTTTTCTAGCTTAAATGTATATATCTATCTAATACCTTTAAACGAGCAATTCTTGTATATATATATATCATGAAATTTAGTATGCAGATGGGTTTCGGGGGCGTTAAATCGATCTAGCTAGAATTCATTTTTAGAACATGTCGTTTTATCCATGTTTTTAGGCAATGAAAACTGCTACAATGTCATTATAAGGTAAGGTTTTCAAGTTACATCTTTTGTGAGAAATACTGTTATTGGGAAACCTTTATTATCGCATCTAATTCGTATCTAGGTTTAGAATTGAGAATTTAAAACCTGTTCCCATCCGACTGAGTTGAAATTTTATAAAAAGCATTTGCTTTTGGTTACAATGTACGATTGGCTAAGTGACGTAATTTTAAATCCAACATGGCAGACGTGACTAGATCGCAATTTATTATTTTTATTACCATCACCATCACCATCACCATCACCACCACCACCACCACCACCACCACCACCACTTCTAAGTATTAAATAAGGTTCATCAAGTGAAATACGCGACGTCAATTTTGTTCGTTACATGTACATAGTTTATTTTTACACCTTCATTAATTGATCAATAAGGCTGTTACGAAATTGGTACCTACCTCCTTTAAGTTCAGATTGAGCCTGATGCTTTTTGAGAATTAACTTTTCTTAATCTGTATAAGTCAGATGGTCTAATTTTACTATATTTGCATACATCAATAAATAAATATCCTGGGACATTCTGTACACACGGCCATCTGATCCCAAACTAAGCAGAGCTTGTTATGGAAACCAGACAACTGATACATTACATATACTCGTACTACTTTTAAATACATTCTTATATAGATATTTACATCCAGACACAGAAAAAAGAGACATGTTCATGCACACAAATATTTGTCCTGGGTGGGAATCGAACACGCGACCTGTGAGGCAGTCAAGGACTTTAACCACCAAGCCAACTGGTCCGGCTTAATAATATATTTTCGCAGTAAGTACCTACATTCAGTTTATGAAATCTGCAAGATTGTGAAACATTTTCCGTCCTGAGAGCGGCAGAGTAGACGGCAAAAGGTAATTTATTATAGGAAATAAGTAGACGATCATGCATTTTCATCCTAAAATGTATATTTACGGTTAAATAGGCTTATATCTGACAAAGACTTTTTCTACTTTATTGGGCCATTTCGCTTTGCTCCACCGTTCTCCATTTTAGTGGAAAATCACCTCTGCTCTGAAACAATTTTACACAATCCTGCTCCTAGGAACAATTTTATGTAAAATAGACCATACGGGAACGTGAATAGAAACTGTTATGGGTTATTTGAATTTTTAAACCAATTACTCATGCTCTTCTCTTGTCTTCAATTGTTTTTTTGAACGGATGCCTAGTTGTATTAAAGCGTAAAATAAAATGGATTCCTATGTTTTACTTGATTATAAGTTTCCTACTTACTTTGGAAATAATGGAATGGAAAAAATACATTTCAAAGAATATAGTAAATTGCTTATTAGTTAATTTGAATCAATAAATAATTAACCTCTTTCCTGCTTACACTAAAATCATAAGAAATACCGATATAGAATATCGAAAATAGTCTTTGTCTTTTTCAAACTGAACTCTGACTCTATTATAATTAATTTAAAAACGATTTTCCTTCCACCCAAATCAAGTCTACGAAACAGGGTCGTTTCTCTTTACCCTAAACGAAAATACCGAATTTTGGTAAACGTCGATCTTTTATTACGAACTTCTGATAATTAGTTCAAGTCGTGATCAATTCTTAAGTGGTTTTTGTCTGGGAAAAGTTTCCAACAATTCCTTTTAAGGTCGACCTTTTCCGCCTGATCGATTATTAGAGGTCTGATTTAATTCGCCTCCGACAACATTACGTCATTAAATATTTGCGAACGGCTTGAAGTAAGCCCCTTTAAATAAAATAGTAGGCTTATATATAAATTCGATTGGGGAAGTGGGAAGCTCTTCCCACTTTGTGTTAGTCGAACTTATTTAGAAAGAGTTTTTCTTCATATTTCTGATTATGAGTGTAAAAAGTACACATAATTCTAAAAAAAATTTTTATCTGACTAGCTGTCCCCCGCGGTTTCACCCGACTTCCTGATAGCTGTTATATTTTTCAGCATAAATTAACCTTAGTTACTCCTTATAACATCAGCTATCTACCAGTGAAAATCCCGTGAAAAAGTGTCCAGCCTATTCGGAGCCGATAGGGAACATATGGAGTCAAGCCGAAAATCGTACCTGCAAATAGTTTCGTGTAGTAATAGAATATTCAAAAATTATAACTCAAACTACATATTTAATAGAATACTAGGTTTTACCCGCGGTTTCACCTTCGTCCATGAATAAACATCGTCTATGCATATGGCCTTTTCCGCCCTCTCAGCGATCTCCGTGCAAAGAAAGTTTCATACTTGTATTTGAATAAATAAATTTATTTATCTCCCCAAAAGTCTAAATATGAATTTGCATATCCCTAACTTGAGGATGGGTTTCCCATACAAATTTCCACCCCCATTTCCAATCCCCTTCAAGATTATTTTTTCCAGATCAAGGGTAACTACCCTTGATCGGAAAACGAACGTGAAAACGAAACAAACGAACTTACGATCAAACAAACAGACGGACAGAGTTACTTAAAATTAACAGTATAAGCATCGATTTTTAAATCACCTGTACTGTACTGTCAACAGTATCAAAGCTGATAATATCTTTTACAAAACATCTGTCTATACACTTACAATCTGACCATTCATAAGTGCCAGTGAAGGCATATTTGAATTAATATCCTAAATATATAAATTCTAATATTCTTCTAATATTATAAATGCGAAAGTTTGTTTGTATGGACGTTTGATACTCTTTCACGCAAAAACTAACATAGAAATTGAATGAAACTTGGCACATATATCGAAAATTTCCTGGAAAAACACATACTTTAAACGGATACTTTTTGTGCCGGGAAAAGTGTTATATCCCTCGGGAACCCGGGTGAAACCGTGAGGGAGAGCTAGTTTTTCATATTACAATGTCCCGTGGCTTGTATTTTATTTTTACATTATGAATTCCTTTTAGTGAACAAGTATTCTGGGGATCTGATAAGCTAATGTGCTAATCGTGCCATGCTGAAATTGTTTCTTAGCCAGTTAAATATGCGCTAGTAATAATTCAATGGGACTTAACCACCTGTTGAAATTATAGCTCGATTTAATATTTGTCTTGGTTTCGTACGTTGCCAAGTTGCGACCGCACACGTCAATCAATCGACAAAGCAAATAATATTTAATTTAGTTGTTATACCTACCAATTTGTGGTTGGCCATTATTATTCACAATCAAACCTCTTTGGGGCGATGGTGTGGGGATTTGATACCCTCGTTACACAACACCATGCGTTGTATTACCCCTCAGGATAAACATATGTCTAATCGATCTGTGTCTAGGTGTAAATATACGTTTAATAACAGACGGTTTATGAAATATATAATAAAAGCTCCTATTTTATTAAGATTACTAGATTTAAAAAAAGTTTAAAAGCTAAAGTTTACTAGGAGTTCCTATAGCCACTGCTTCATCATCAGACTGGGCACAACGCAAGGTAAATAGTTTATGTCAAGACAAATCAAACGAAACGAGATACAAAATTAAAGAGGACTTCTTAAGGACACATATTATATCAATGTTGTCTTAATTTTCTGCATAGATTTAAAGTATGTTAACCAAATACTTTTCTTGCATTAATTTTGATTCAATTCAAGCTATATGATGACTTTATAATGTAAATTGTAACTAATACAAAGATTATACAATTAACATATATCTAGTAACCAATTACGCTGGATCTCCTTCCCTGTCAAGTCGAAAAAGGAAACTCAACTAACACAAAGTTGAGTCAGTTACCATTCACATCAAAGTCTGGTTCTGGTGGTTGCTACTAAAACTTTTCACATGCTTTAAGAGACATCTTGAAAATATGGAATAAGAAACACATTCATTTCATTTCACTGGTTTACTGGGTAAAGATAAAACACGAAATCATTCCATAAAACTCAAAATGACCGATTTTGAGAAAATTAACGAATCATTTGGCAAGTATCGACCAAAAAGTTCGTATACCAAGTAATGTATATACATATTTAATTTAAAAATAAAAAGACAATACTAATGACAACGTTTTTTAAACAAAGAGGTTGGTAATGTACAGTTCGAATTTAGAATTTGACAGGTAATAGAAAGTAACCTTCTAAGCGACGAACATCTGAAATGGCATAATGTTTTGTGTTGTCACTTTTCAAACCAGTCTCATTTTTCGAGATGGCATAGGTTTGATATAAAGCAGTAGGCGTTGCCCAATAAAACATCACTTTGTTAATGTTTTGGTTCAAACGTCCAACATCTGTATGTTTGACAAAGATATATTGTGTTTTTATTTTTATCTAATAGCTTTTGTATTTTTACAGACACATTGAGAGCCATCTTGTGAACATTTTTGTATGCGATATATTTAAATTTATTTTATAAGGTATATTTAGTAGAGGCCAGTTATCACTAGTGGTGAACCCATCAACTTAATATCAGGAGAGTGCAGGTTTAAATCGCTGTCCCGTTTTCAGCTTAAACGGATTTACTAGGTTCTCAGTGTAAGAGAATATCGTAAGGAAATCTGCAGAAATCAAATTCGAAGGCGTGAAATCCACAAATCCGCATTGTCGAACTTGGTGGACTTGATGTCATGAGAGATACTTGCCAACAGTGAATAAACATAAAGTTCGACAAGTATATTTGTTTTAAAATAGAACTCTTAACACTTATAAATTCTAATCTCAGAAAGACCACGAAGGATTGACTCGATTGCAAATAGTAGCATTCAGCATATGCAAAAGCCTTCCAAACTATTTCAGCATAGCCAAAAAGTTATCTAAAAAGCAAATGCCGATGATGCCAGAGGCTACCCATGAATACCTAGTTTTAGAGCAAATCGTTTTGCTCAATAACATAGTTCATATATCAAGTTCATTTTACAACACAGTGTGTTGGTATTTTGTATCACGAGTTATGAAACTTAACTCAAGCGGAAATGTCCTCGGTAACTAGCATTATCGAGTCCACAAACTTTTACCGAGTACAGAAATTATTATATGTAATTATATCAGTGAGGTGTTGATATCAAGTTGTCAGACCCTTTGTCTGGCGGCATTGTGTTTATTTTAAACGTACTTAAGATGACCTTGATGAGTGAAACTGCTGTAACTACGTAAATAGTCTTTGAAAAACTTAAAGTCATATTAGAACTAATGAAAAAACTTTTAATGTAAAAATAAAATTACAGCCCGTGACATAAGGGTGGGCCCATTCTGAAGCTATTAGGGATTTAAAAAAATATATGCTTGCCGGTTATTCTCAGTTTAAGGCTGACTTCCGAACCGGTGGCAACTTTAGTAAATTTAAATTTGACCTCATAAGTGCCCTCCACGGGCCTAAACTGAATAGATGGCTTTGAATTTTGATTTTATTTTAAATTAATCATAGCAGCTTAAATCAATGTAATGTATGTAATCATAGTCTTTTGCAAATTATTCTCGCTTTTTTGGAATATTATCTAGCTTATGTCTAGGTCATATTTGTTAACTACTTACGTTACTAAACAAACTCTATATAATAATAATCCACTTTGACTCCTAAAAATTGCTGTATTTACTAATACACAATTATTTTGATCAGAAATGGTAGAGTAGTACAACTCTGCAATCCCCTTCCTTTCGTTAAATATAAAGAAATGTATTCACATTAAGTTTCAAATTAATCTGACTAGAATTTTAGGAGTTGAATATTTTAATAAAGTACCAAATAATAAAACTTTTTGGATTTCTCACATAACGGTTGAGTCTAAAATGGTTAAGTCAGATAAAACATTGCCTTCCATAAAATACATTACCCATGCTTTGTAAACATGTTTAAATAAACATCAACATTAAATTAATGACAACACTAACCATTCATTGGAATACTCATTCATCTTATCAATCAATATTCATTCATTCAATTATTTCCCATTCATGAATGATATGTGAGAATCTATGCATGTGTCGTGAAAGGGACATCGAATGCGGAACATAAAGCTAACTGAGGCGTGTAAGCGAAATTGTGATGTACGACACATTATGTATTCAAAAGAGGAACAAGCAAAAAGTGGTAATGTATTATACGTTGCTGGTAACGTATCGTTTCCTTAAATGAAGAATAGAGATGGTAGAGGATCAAATGGTTTGAAAAAACATGTGAGATAAGAAAGAACATTTACTACGAATGTACCGTGGGTTGGTTGTGTTAAATTTATCGTTTGGACTTGGTTATAAGGGCTCATTTCAAGTAAACTTGATATAAAAAAGGAGAAGAGCTCTTAGTGCAGAGTTCGTTGGGGGAAGTACTACCTTACCCATTTCTGCCGTGAAGCAGTAGTGCACTTGTATTACTGTGTTTCGATTAGAAAGGTAAGGGGGCCGGTGAAATTACAGGCACATCAGACTTAACAACTTCACGTCTCAAGGTTGACAACGCATTGGCAATGCCTCCTGGTATTACAAATGACCATTGGCGACGGTGACCACTTACAATCAGGTGGATCGTCTGCTTGTTTGTCAGACAATTGTAGTACGGAACCCAAAAAAGTAGTAGCTTAACAGAACTTATGTTATTTATACGTTCATAAAAGAAATTTTAGGTCCATTATGATGAGCATTGTTGCCGTCTATCGGATATATTATTACTAAACTTCTACAGATAATTTCTTAGCATTTCAACTTTAATTGCACCTTACTAGAGCTGTAAATCGAACCCAAGAGCATTACGAATGAACCCTACAAGATCTGAGTTTATTGCAAACTCTTCTCAGTAAGAAACAACCTTCCGAAACGGTATTAGAGTCCAATTATTCATAAGTGCTTGTAAAGGCCTATTTAAATTTTATTTCAATTTCATTACACCACTTGGCAACCAAAGCGAAATATATTTAAATATAGAACAAAACTTGTTACTTTATACGTTCGTATGTCATTCTTGTAAGATAACTTTATTTATCTGAGTTATTAAATTGTAAAATTCTTATCAACAATATTATTCTTCACATCAAAGGTAAATTCTATTGGTTGCTATGACGTCAATCATATGTCTATTTGTACGAATCCGCCATTAGGGTGTAAATATCCATATGAGTATGTATTTAGAAAAAAGAAGCCTAAGTAGTATATCAGTTATCTGGTTATTATAGAGCTAGCTTTGCTAAGTTAGGGATCAGGTGGCCGTGTGTAAAAATGTCCTAGGAAATATCCTGAAATAATAAATATATTATTACAAATTTCTTTCTTTTTTCACGTCGGTTATTCGTAGATAAATAAATCAACCCAGGCATTCCACTGCTAAAATATGATTAGTGTTGTATTGCATGTCGATTGCTCCCTATGTTTGAGCCAGGATGTCAGACAATTTGATAAAAGCCCGTCCCACCTCTATGACGTAGTCGCATATCAAGAGCCTTTGTGTTATATTCGTGCAATAAAGCCTAAATTCCCACTACAGCTTACCTGACCAATAAAACACTACGAGAGTGCCGAAAGAACTGAAAACTGACATGAATATGTATCTATGTTGTACGTATATACACAATATAATAAAAATAATAAATATCCTGGGACATTCTTTACACACGGCCATCTGGTCCCAAACTAAGCAGAGCTTGTACTATGGAAACCAGATAACTAATATACTACATATAATACTATTATTTTTTTCTAAATACATACTTATATAGATATTTACACCCAGACACAGAACAAACAGACATGTTCATGCACACAAATGTTTGTCCTGGGTGAATCGAACCCGCGACCTTCGGTTTGGCAGTCAGAGCGCTAACCACAAAGCCAACTGGCCTGTCAACAAAAATATCTGTCAATATATGTTTATATTATCAATTTAAACTCAACTCTCGTGTAAGCGGAGCCAATATATGTAGGTGCCTATATACAGAGGTGTCGGTAAAGGTAACAGTAACAATGTCGCGAGTTCAATTGTTTTTTCCCATCTCAAACATGCCCAACGCGCCTAAAGAAGTTTTAACTTCGAAGATTACCTTATTACATTGTGAACATTTTGATATTTTGAAATACTTCATTTCACCATTCATTGTACATCAACGAGCCTTAAATATTCACGACTTAAACAGACATTACATAGTTATGTAAACTATGCTACTAGCGAATAGAGTCCATATTGACTTAACATTTAACAATAGCTATGATCTTAGTTTGCTTATTTTATCACCAGGCAAATAATGTCTCGGTGCCATTAGGTATTGTTCGACACTTGCTTGGTTTTTTTGTTGTAGATTGACAAGTTACTGGCATTATATAAACCAGTAGGTACTTTGTAATGTCAGTTTGAAAAACATCTGAATATCTGAGTAGTAGAGCCTTACCCATTTGAGCATTCGTGAAGCAGTAGTGCAATTGTATTACTGTGTTTTGGTTAGAAAGGTAAGGGGGCCGGTGAATTTACAGGCACATGAGGCTTACCAACTTCACGTCTCAGGGTCGACAACGCATTGGAGATGCCCCTGGTGTTGCAAATGTCCATAGGCTGCGGTGACCACTTACCATCAGGTGGACCGTCTGCTTATATATCAGCCTATGTAGTATAAAAAAAATCAAAATATCGTTATGTTTAAAAATGGTTCAATACAAATTCCGTTTCCAGTGCATCCTACATAGTTATAGGAACGAAGTTCCTTATCGCGCGTTGTGAAAGGGCCAGACGGAAAAAATTCATAGAAAAAGTTGTAAAGACTTTTTTTTTCATATTGTTACGTTCGAAATTTAAATGATATGGTTTATTATTGGGTTTGTTTTTAATACGCTTTTATTAGCTTCAGACGTATGTATGTTAGTATGTAACGGAATCTTTGAACATGATTTTGACCCCCTTCAAAACGTCGGATTAACTCGAAATTCGGCATACTTATTAAGGACTGATGATAATTCAATATTTTAAACGTTTTGACCCGTTATCCTTACTAGGATAATCAGGATCAACGATTTTTATTTTCCTGAGACCCGGAAGGTCTGCGTCAAGACCAAAGGAGTTGTTGAATGACATCCGAATTGCCAATGCTAACTGCTTTCTTTCATAATTTATACCATATCCCAGGTCCTATATCTTGGATGACAGTAATCACGGAAAAAGGATGATAGAGCATCTTTTAAAAAGAGGCGCTGATGTCAATACTCAAGAGAAAAACGGTCAACTGCTTTACATCTAGCCATTTCAAAAGGACGTCGTCCAATCATCGATTTAATATTACAGCATGATGATGTTAATATCGAAAATAATTCTAGAATATCTTCTCTTTGTGTTGCTGCTGCCTGCAGAGATTTTAAAACTATTATTTTAAAATAATCATGACATACTTGATACCATTAATAAATATGAATCCAATAAAGTTATAGCGATGCATTTTAAATATGGTGTTACAATTGAACATCAAAATGTCAATAATAAGATATTAATACGTACAGCGGTTGAAGTAGGCTTTGTTAATATTGTGGAAGAGCTGTTAAAATTGGGAGCTAATCCCAACAATAAAGGACCTATATGACAATTGCAGAGACCGTCAAGATGGAACACCGCTCTTCGATGCAATAGCTAATAGAGATGTAAATATCATAAAGCTATTGCTAAAATAATCACTAAAATAATAGTTAAAATAATCGCTAAAATAATCACTAAAAATAAATATATAATAGTTTAAAAAAACTAAAAAAATACGCTTTTTACAGAAAATCCTAAACTACCTAAACAATAAAAAATAAAATTTTAAAAATTTGAATTAAGAATTGTGTAAATAAGAAAAAAATATTTTTATTGTAAAAAAAGCGTGGGGTGCATGGTGTCAATAGCTATAAATATTTTATTGACAGATATGAGTAGAAGGATTATCATTTTGATAATATCTTAAAAAGCACCCCACGCTTTTTTTTACAATAAAAATATTTTTTCTTATTTACACTATTCTTAATTAAATTTTTAAAATTTTATTTTTTATTTTTTAGTTGGATTTTCTGTAAAAAGCGTATTTTTTTACGTAGATATAGAAAAATGAATACTCTACATTTGTGAAGGACCTCAAAAGCTCATACACAATCACAGTCTAAAATTGAGATGTGGTCAGAAACTCGTATTAAAAACGTATAAAATAAAACATAGCTTGGTTCATGCTTAATCAAATTACTAACGCTTGCTTAGGCGAAACGCGCCTTTGTCGATCGCCTCCAGGAGCATTCGACTGTGACATACAGACACCCGTACGTGGATTACTTATCTTTGTTGTCTGTTTATATTTTAAACACCGACATATACATTTCAAATACACGCAAATTTAAATTAGATATTTAAGAAATTCGTATCTGTTTGAATAAAAATTGATTACAGTAAACCTACGAAATAGCTATGCAGGGCGACTGTGTAATACTGTCGCAATCGCAATCGAAGCCGATTTTAAAATACATTGACGGCCCAACTATTGCTATCCCTCTCTGCGCGTAGATGTGTGAATGAGATAGCAATCACCTAACCGTCAATTTAGTAGCAAATCAGCGTCAATTTAGACCCCAAGAGTATTAATAATAGTAATACAATTGCGCAGCAGCACATCTCGTTATGTGCATACTTTACTTGATGGTACCATCCTATCAGATTCCTGAACACGATTTCACTAATAATCTTATTAGCATTCGATATCAGTAATTTATTTGATGTCGAGTTATTCCGTGCTTGAAAGCAACCCAGTTAAATTTATTGATTCGTTTTGCCACAATTAAGAAACTTAAATGTACCTTTGTAGCAAGGTATAATAATATAGTTTATGAATTAACAATTGAACTAACAGAAATACTTTGATTTTCTTTAGGCCAAACATTAATAGTTATATATAGTTGATGTTACTTTCACGCCAGGTTTGACCAAAGTTTATGACGATAGCCGATCAATCGCCTTCGTCTTCGACCAGGAATCGGCAATCGACGTAATCAGTTTAGATCCTGTTATCGCAATAAGAGTCAAATATTCAACAGCATATTATTATTTCCTCCGTAACTATTTAATATTAAAGTAGCTAGATCAGTAATTCTCAAAAAACCTGTGAGAAAATCGAATACAATAAAACCACTTGTGTTTAACTTAACGACTTTTTAAACTGTTTACCAAGCTTCTTGATGTTTAAAATGTGACGTTTTAAAGTGACATTTAATCACCTTTTTTTAAATATTATAAGGTTACATTTAGTTACATGTACGATGTAAGTTGGCAAACACTTATAATAAAATAGTTGACCCCGGCATGGATTGCTATGCGACTTTTTTTTAGGGACAGAAACTTTCGTAGACTTACGTAGAACAACTCACTAAAGTAAAACATACAAACATTTATATACAGACAGAGAGCGAATTCTAAAACTACTACACTATTTAAAACACCCATACTAGAAAGCTACGCTATTCCGGAGTGACATAGGCTATGTAATAATCTCGTAATTCATTAGATCGCTTTGGAAACGCCGGTGAAAACACGGCATAGTGGCTAGTATAATATATAGATTGTGAACTCGGATTCGTTGTTGGGGTTGATTTTCCATTACATTTATTTTATTTATTTATTTATATTCATTGGCGGCGCTACGGCTGTTGTCCCAAACTATTCGATAGCCGACCCATCAATCTATTATGAAATCGGTTTAAAAATCGATTCCGAGAGAGTTACATTTCAGAGTGTCCAACCACGCTACCTAAGCCCGAATTGGACTACGTGGTTATTAAATGCGCATTTCGTTTACATATTCAAGTTGACAGAACTTAAAGCCACGCTTTATGTTCTAACCAAATGAACTACAGACTATTCTGAAAATGTTCTCGCTATTTTTATTCGATGTAAACAAACTCGAGTTGCGGCTAACTACCGGATTTAAATTACAAAGGCCGTTCGGAATAAACATTGGAAGTTGAAAATAAAAGTTAGGGTATTTAAACTTCTTCACTTTGGGGTATTAAGGTTTCTTATTACTTTTACATTGTACTTAAGTGAAGGCGGATTTTTATTATATTGTTTTCTTTAAATTGAGATTAGGTTAATTTTATTATTATATAACAATTAATTTTAATAAATTCCATATCTACCAAAATTATGGTTTTATACTCTGCCTACATTATCACATTTATGAGCATGATGATCTATCTATTTAATTCTATATTAGACCATGTTGCAAGACCTGTATAGAGAAGGTCCTTCTTAATTTTTTTTTATTTACTTATTTCTATATGTAAAACTGTAGCATATGTAGCTGTTATTGGTAACATCGGCATGTTACCAACAAGCTATCGATATTTTTATAGTTCGTAAGATGATTTCCATAGTCCCATATAACAAATCTATATTATTTTGTATTAATATAGTCCCCATATGTAATACATTACATACACGTTTCTCGTTTGCATATCAATTTAGTTTACGCCGATGGTAGCAGATATTAACTGAAGTGGACATTGTACAATGTTTACCTATGGCATTCACTGCAATCGTTTGGTTGTAGTAATGTTATGGGACTCTGTGGTCGAGTGGTGTAAAGCTTGGCTAAAGCGCTGGAGGTCTTGGGTTCCGTTCCCAGGTTGGGCAAGGTAATAATGATTTTGAAACGATTACCTGTAACTCGAGATAACTAAACTCCCCTAGAGTCGGCGACAATTCAAAATTCAAAACCATTAACAGTTTAGGCCCGCGGAGGGCACTTATGAAGGTCAAATTTAAAGTTTAAAGTTTGTCAAGCTACCTCCTTAATCAATCACAACTCACAATCCCCAGCACATGGGACACAGCACTAGTAGAGCCTTAAAAATATCTTCAGTGAAAATTTTTTTTCGTTATAAATTCTGCCTATCTGTTCAGGAGTAATCGGCGTAAAAATATGAATATATGTTAGTAATGTTATGTACCTATGGTGGAGATATATTTTTTTACTTTGAACTGTTTTGATTTATTTTTAATTTTTATTGATTTATTTAGGTTTGCTAGCAAGAGTACATTAAAACAAAAATATTATCACTTTGAACCACAATCTAGAATAATCTAGATCAACTGTTTCTACGGTAAGCAGCAGATCTACCTTTTCTTTCAATTTTAATGTAGGTATATAGTTTAATGTAATTTTAAGTATTAATTAGGTTAGTAATACCTATTTAGTAACCTATGTGTATCGTTTTTTACTAAATATCAAATATAAGATAAATTTAAAAAAATATATTCATTTTGATAAATAATAAAATGCCCAATATACAAATGGTAATAATATCAACTGATTACATTTTTTGTTTTTGATTTTTTTACTGATTAATAGTTATCTGTACATAGTAACTATAATATATTTTGTAGACGAATTTGTATGATATTGGTACCTAATATAAAAGCATCAAATAATTGTACATAGCGTACCTATTATATAAAGAGGGTTGAATTACTCAAGAACATAACCACGTTTTATCAATCTCGATTCATTCTACCGAAATTGTTCCATTTGATTTTGCCTCTGTGGTATAATAATGATATATCAACCTTACCTACCTATTTAGTATCTTCAGTAACTTTAAATTTGACCTTCATAAGTGCCTTCTGAGGGCCAAAACTGAATAAATGGTTTTGAATTTTGAATTTCATGTTAGTCTCAAGCAAGGCGGTTAGATAAATATCTATTATAAATTTCGGAATTTACTTATAAATTTCAGAAAATATAATTTAATACACACTAATGAAAATTGTAACTATGCATGCATAATTTTAATACAAGACAAAGGGAGAAGTTAGTTGTTCCATACTTTAGACTAACTAAAGTAAACAAGTCATTTCTTGGTAATTTTGTTCGATTTTATAATAAGATACCGCTGTCAGTAACCAAAATGTCTGATCATAAATTTAAAAATTATATTAGGAAAGTTTTGAAAGAAAAAGCGTATTACAAGGTAGTTCATTATATTGAAGATAAAAATGTATGGAAATAGCTACTCTCTGCACAGTGCACCTCTAATTTTCTTGTTTAAGTTGTAAGTACCTAATTATTGTTATTTTCTATTTTCTAGTCTTGTTATTTCTTTTTTTTGTTTTGTTTTTGAATGTTACCTATATTAAGTATTTTGTAATTGTTAAATATAAAATTATGTAAAATTTCTATTATAAAATAGCCAAAAAGTCAGAATACATAAAATTTATATAAAAAATTATTGAATAAAAATAAAAAAGAATGTAACCTTGCCCGAACCGGTTGTACTTTCAGTAACTTTAAATAAACGGAATAAATGGTTTTGAATTTTTGTATTTTATATTGGAAACACATTTTTTTTTTCATTTATCTATTATATAACTAGCGATCCGCCCGATCCTTGCCTGAGTAAACCTTCCGGAACAAATTATCTACATGATGGTGAAAACCGCAGACTAAACCGCGTAATTTACAATATAAAAGCAGACAAACAAAGATTGATTTAGTATTAAACTATTTATTATTATAGGTAGCTATGTAGACTAGCTGCCCCGCGGTTTCACTCGCGTTTATCGACATCATATATAGCCAATAACCATCTACGAAAGATTCCGCGTCGAAAGGTAAATGGTCGATGAGTATTTACATGCCTACGAACTCGCTAGAAAACTTACCGGATTTTACGGATTGCTTAAGTACGGTGAGCGCCATTATAGACGAATATGGTATTGATTCTATTTTTATGTTGGGTGATTATAATGCTAATTTATATGAATTATTTTATAATGAACTTTTACATTTCTGTAACGAACTCTTTCCTGGGTATTGACTCGGGCACATACACTTTTATTTGTGATGTACACCGGTCTTGTAGCTGGTTGGATCACTGCGTGGTAACTCAGTCGGCAAAGCAAGCTGTTGTTAACGTCTATGTTAAATATGACACTCTATGGTCAGACCATTTTCCCCTAATTATAGAGTGTAAATTAGAATTGTTAACATTAAAGATGCCTCATAGTGACTTTTTTTTTTTTTAACAATAATGACGTAGTATGGGGTGAGAAAAATGAGAAAGAGATAGGTAAATATACCAGTGAGTGTCATAAGCGACTGAGAGAAATTGATTTTCCTATGGAGTGTATAAACTGTGCTGATATGTATTGTAATGACCATGGCCGCCGGGGTGCTCTTGATAGACTGTATTTTGATATTGTGTCCGCGTTTCGGGATGCGTCGAGGGCAAGTCGAGGAGTTCGGGGGGCGCGTGGGAGTGGGTCGCACATAATTGGCTGGAACAAACACGTCAGCGAGGCTCATCGGGAGGCCAGGACTATGTTTCTTGAATGGGTAGCGTGTGGGAGACCTAAAGTAGGCTTTATGTACGAAGAAATGTATAGGAGTAAAAGGGTGTTTAAGTCGCGCTTAATATGGTGCCAAGATCATCAGAACCAGATTAGAATGGACACCCTTGCCGACAAGCATTCTAAGGCCGACTTTCGTGGCTTCTGGAAGGGTACCAGTAAATTAAATGTAAAGCCTGGTCTTCCGATGAGCGTCGATGGAGTGAATGACCATAAGGACATTGCGGGTATCTTTAGGGATCATTTCTCTGTTCGGTCCCCTTTGGGCCAGGCGGATGAGGGTTCTATTCCCGTGATGGAAACAGGGGCTGTAGGAGTAAGATTTCTTGCCAAGGATGTGCCTATAACCATCAGAAATATGACGAGAGGCAAATCACCGGGCCATGATGGCCTCAGCATTGAGCACCTACAGCACGCCGGCCCACATGTACCTAGAGTGCTAGCAATGTTCTACTCGCTGTGTGTGAGCCACTCTTACCTGCCGTCCGACCTCATGAAAACCGTTGTCGTGCCTGTGGTGAAGAATAAAACGGGGGACCTTGCTGATAAAAACAACTATAGACCTATTTCTTTGGCTACAATCGTTGCAAAAGTGTTTGATGGTTTGCTTAATACACAGTTAAATAAACATATAGTTCTGCACGATAATCAGTTTGGATTTAGACCCAAATTATCTACTGAGAGTGCCATACTGTGTCTTAAGCATACCATTAGATATTACACGGACCGTAAAACACCAGTATATGCGTGTTTCCTCGACTTGTCCAAGGCCTTCGATCTGGTGGCGTATGACATTCTGTGGAAAAAGCTTGAAGACACTGACTTACCACGCGAAATTGTTAACATATTTAAGTATTGGTATACGCACCAGGTCAACAGCGTCAGATGGGCGGGGGCAATGTCGGAATCATATCGGCTAGAGTGCGGAGTTAGACAGGGGGGACTTACCTCACCCACGCTATTCAACCTGTATATAAACGCGCTGATCGTGGCGCTTAGCAGTCAAAATGTCGGTTGTCGCATTGACGGCTTATCCGTTAACAATCTGAGTTATGCAGATGACATGGTGCTGCTGAGCGCTTCCGTCTGTGGGTTGAGGAAGCTGTTGCAAGTCTGTGAGGCGTACGCAGGTGGCCAAGGTCTAATATATAATGTGACTAAAAGTCAGTACATGGTATTTGAGGCTGCTCGTGCAAAATGTCCGGATAATGTACCACCCGTTCTACTTAATGGTTTTTCTCTAGAAAGGGTGGACCAACTCAAATACCTGGGGCACATAGTCACGGCCAGCCTCAAGGACAATGCCGATATTGAAAGGGAGCGGAGGGCGCTGTCAAGGAGAGCGAATATGCTGGCCCGCAGGTTTGCGCCATGCTCGGATCAGGTGAAGATAACACTTTTCCGAGCGTACTGCACATCGCTGTACACGTGCAGCCTGTGGGTTAATTACACGCAGAAAAGCTACAGCTCCCTCCGTGTCCAGTTCAATAATGCGTTCAGGGCGGTGTTGGGGCTGCCTCGCTTCTGCAGTGCCTCAGGCATGTTCGTGGAGGCGCGCACCGATTGTTTCCACGCGAGTATGCGCAAGAGATGCGCGTCTCTGGTACACAGGGTGCGGGCCAGCTCTAACACCGTCCTGGCCATGATAGGTAATAAGTTAGATTGTCCCTATATCCGGCACTGCTGTGATAGGCATACTACTTGCAGTGCCGGATAAAGCGGCTATATTATGTATATTTGTGTGTGTGTTTTATGTATTTTTCTGTATTTATTTTTATTTATTTGTAATGTGTAATTTTGCTTTTAATGTTTTTAATGTATGGGTCGTGTAACTTGCAATAAATGAATTTGAATTTTGAAAGGTAGCAGTCCCATCCCGATATGTTCAGTAGTTTTGAGGTGATGGTGCGTCAAAGGAACCCTTTTTTCCTTATTTTTATAAATAGATAGACAATAAATGAAAAAAAAAAACGATATACAATTTCAATACAAAGTAATTGATATGGAGTCACGGTGATTTTTTACGTTAACAGTTAATGCATACAAAAGCCACTTCAGTTTGTTTATCAAATAAATTAATTACGCAGTCATAATATACAAAATTCCGTATACTCTACGGCTAATCAAGAATTCCGATTCAAATGCAGATTACAGAGCGCAATCCACAAAGCTACATTTAACTTTGCAATGTTTCATTCTATTTCCGTTTTTAAAGACCGGTAAATTCACGAGCGATGATTCACCGTGTTTATGTTCCGAATATGAGAATAAAATGATAAACACACGCTGAATTCTACTATATACATACCTACGACCAATGAAAAAAGGCAACTAGTAAATAAAACAAAAATAAAATAAAAAAGCCGTTTTATTCCATAGCTCACTAGCTCTCCCCCTCGGTGTCACCTGCGTTCCCGAGGGATGTAACATTTTTCCGATACAAAAAATATCCTATGTTACTTCTAATACCTCCAAGAATATGTGTACAAAGTTTCATGATGATTGGTTAAGTTTTCGCGTAACAGTGTAACAAACAAACTTACATTCACATTTATAATAGTAGTAGGATTTCTAAGTTACATTTCAAATGTTAATATTAAATTTTCTTAGTCTTTTTTTGTTGAAGTATGGACTGCTTTTTGGGTAAAGGCCTCCTCCAGATTTTGCCCTTCCCTGTATTTATCCAGTCGTTTCCTGACACCTGGATGTCATCAGCCCACAATCTTACAGGTCTACCAACATTCCTCTTTCCCTGTGGACCTTTCCATCGTGTGGTTTCAATGGTCCATCTTTTATCAGTGTAACGTGCAATGTGTCCAGCAACTACATCTAGTGTAGTTGTAAAATATATAGAGACTTTTGTTAGCGAAAGTACGTAAACAAACGTTATTTTTAATCTGGGAAATCTTAGATTATTCCAATATTATGGATGAGTCGAATCAGTTTATGCATCGACGGAAAGTGTATTAAATACCTTACTGTATAAGTTTAATATTGAAATTATTCGCGTTGTTTATTTATACAAGGAGTAAGAGATTTAATTATTTTAGGCTTGTAGCGTCTTCTGCCAAGTTTCTCACTTTATGATTAAACCTACAGAGTTTATATTCTTCTGTCAAAAGGCTGACAAGTTCTGCCTGATAGTACATAGTCACTGCCGTCAATAGACATTATCAATACAGGGGATTGGCAATGTGTTTCCGACCTATACAATGCTTATGTAGGCGACCTCTACACCGGAACACATCGGCAGGTGTTAGGTCACAGACTTAGCTTTAGGGTGGTAGCCAGCTGGGTAACAAAGGAACAAACCTTTCACTGCGTAATTTATTTATAAAAAGTTTTTGATCTTTTTAAAAAAACAGCCAATCGTCAAGTCACAGTGTAATGAGGTTGAATTGCGGTATTACCTTCATGCAAAAAGTATGTTATTGGTTATTCTTTTTATGAAATACTATCTGTTCCTGACATGCGATGCTGCACGACTTTCTTTATTGATGTGAAATTTCTTGTGGGAGGGCTTCGAAATTTTGATCTGCAACCTTTTTGTGTGACGAAAAATCATTGAATGATAAACATGCATCATCAACACTATGCTATTCAAAAGTGATTGATGAATATTTTTTTTTCCCTGTAATAAAAAAGTTTCTCATATCGTCTCTTTACGACACATCGTATATTTCTCAGGAAGGCCCCACATACAACAAGCGACTAAAATTTAACAATCCGATTAATGATTCAGGAGCCTTTAGTGGACAAACATACATTGATTTAATGTTTAAATAGATATAGATGATTAAATTGCTACACAAAGGGGCATAAGCCTATTTGGTAATGCAGTGGTTAATGATATGATTATGACATCGGCTTTCTGCAACAGATGGTGCCGACATATATACCAACGCATTGTGCACGTGTGTGTTTACATTTAAAGGACGATTTATATAGGCACGTAACGAGTTCGCTACGGCTAATAAAAAATGGCCTCAAACTATAGAAATTTTCTTAATCATTTTTTTTAATATTATTACCAATCAAATAACGGTGTAAATATCTATTTAAATATGCAGATAAAAATGTAGTATGTACTCAGAGTAATGTATCAGTTATCCGGATTCCATAATTATGCTCAATTTGGGACCAGATGGCCGTGTATAAAAATGTCCCAGGATATTTAATTATTGTATTTATATGATAGAAATAAATGTAATGTTTGAATAAACTAACTATGAGCAATTACAGTAAATTAGCTGTGTGTTACTGAGCACCAAAGATTTGGTATCATTGTAGAGGAATGCGCTAAGTATGACTTATAAGCTAAGGAGAGGATTTTGGATAAATTTTAAGGCACCCCTGTCTCCTTCTATACTAATATAGTAGTAGTAGTAGAGCTCTTAGTGCAGAGTTCGTCCGGAGAAGTACTACCACCTTACCCATTTCCGCCATGAAGCAGTAATGCAATTGTATTACTGTGTTTCGGTTAGAAAGGTAAGGGGGCCGGTGAAATTACAGGCACATGAGACTTAACAACTGCACGTCTCAAGGTTGACAACGCATTGGCAATGCCTCCTGGTATTACAAATGACCATTGGCGACGGTGACCACTTACCATCAGGTGGACCGTCTGCTTGTTTGTCGGCCCAAGTGGCATAAAAAAATAATAATAATAATATTATAAAGAGGAAAGATTTGTATGTAAGTATGTTTTTTACTCTTTCAGGCAAAAACTACGAAACGGATATGGATGAAACTTGGCACATAGGTAGAGTATATCCTGGAATAACATATAGGCTACTTTTTATCCCGGGAAAATGTGATATCCCTTGGGAACGCGGGTAATGCGGGGGATAGCTGCCAAATGGGGTAATGTTTAATGTATCTGACCGACGGGCTCCTTGTCTAACTTTAAACACGTTGCCTCTACCCGTAGCGATATAAACGCACCTTCAGCGCATGTGGAGCGTAATTATTTCAGAATTAGGTCACGCGGTTTACCTCCTAATACGTAAACTAATAAACTAAATCGTTAGATAAGATTATTAATCAAATGTGGATTACGAATAATCAGGACGCATTATGTTAAATCAAATAACAAAAAAGTTTGATGTAAATTTCTATGTAGGTTTAATGCAAAATGTTGATTTGCTGTTGTTATTACCTAGTCTTTGTGGTTTTTTTTCTCTACTTTAATTTATTCTTAGGTTTTTTAAATAAGGTAAGTTTTAGGATGTGAAGTATTCATAAAGTGATCATTAATCTTAATATGTTGATAATAATTGGTTCGTATATTAAACCCAATAATAATATTTTGATAATAATTTGTGCCTGAATATGCCCGATATATAATAAAAAAAAACATAAACCACCAAAACATTTATAACGCATATTATTATTACTTTCGTCAAACAGTTGACTTTCGATATCGATTAAAATAATAAACATTAGGTGTATATAGAAGAGCAAAAAATAACTAAATGAAAATTGAAAGATAACATTTTTATATTCCGCACTCTCGCCGACTTAACAGATCTCGCCCGAACGTTGATAGATTATGGAAATATAAGAATAATAGATCGAAATAAAATGTCCGAGCTCTCTGGTATTATTTTAAAATTTACCTTTATGTGTAAGAAGTCAACAATTTTTTTGTTTTAAGTAATTTTAGTAATAATAATATTTTTCGTGTTACTACGGAGCCGTAAACATCTAAACATGTATTATTCATAATAATGATATTATATTATGTATTTGACCAACCAACGTTGAGTCTAGTCGAGAAGTGAGATTTCTGCAAAAAATCGTGCTAAAAATGTAGTTATCTTGAAAATATAACTACATATTATTATTATATGACTATAGCTATTATATCGATTCGAAATGCGATTCTGACAAACACGTTTTTTTTCGCGAACAAAAATTGCAAATGTTACAAACAAAAATAAAAGGGGCCTCCGTTTTTTACAATAACTGAAAAACTGTTATGGTAGCGGCGACAATTACTACTAATACTCTACTCTCTCTATTATCTACTACAACTCATATCTAAGATGTAAGAGCTGACTAAAAAGCATACCGATGACCACATGTGCTACAATCTCTCACCAAGTGGTAACAAGAGCATTCCCAAAAAGGGTTACCGTCAGAAAGGCTAGTCGCAAAAGTATTTATAAATCTCTTTAAATATTTAATGCACCTAATGGTCAAGAGCCAATGATACATATTCCACTGACCACAAGTGATTCAAAACAGGGTAGAACATAATAATGACCTTCTCACGTATCAAGATTTAATAAAATCTGCTTAGCCACTGTAGCGTGATTGATTGACATACGTCTTCGCGAAAATACTTTTCTATTTTCCTGGTTGCGACTTATATCATGTGTATGACTTATAATAATTCCACGATTATCGTAGTCCATATTCTTACTGAACCCCATAACTTATGAACCGTCAGTCATAATAAATGTTGCATCGCTAATATCTTAATATACTTGTTCCTTTCTTACGTACCTATTAATGAAGTCCATTATGGATTTGACGGGATTTAGTAACAAAATAAATAAAAGAAGGAAATTAAAAATACCTGCCAGCATAATTAATAAACATGATCACTCAACTTTTAATGGACAGCTCGATTGAAAGGTGGAAATTTTTTAATAAATTATACGTTTATGACATTTGGTTTCACTCGTTCCTTAAAAAGTACAGTAAAAAATGTATTTTATTGTTATTCAAACGTTCTGTGTTTGCAAAATATACAAAGAAAGAAAAATACTGCTACATTACTGTTGAAGAAAACGACCAATACAGACGCGTAGATGGCCTACGATATTTCGTAGAGGTCATTTTGATTATTTTATCTATATTTTTTTTTATTATGTCGGATAGGGGTTTGTGATTAAAATCTCAATGTAGTAAGATAGGGCCATTAAATATGAAATATTCTATTTTAAGAAAACAATAAAATGTACCATTACAAATTGTATGGTAGCTTCGATAACTTTAAATTTGATCTTCATGAGCCTTCCGGGGCCAAATTGAATAAATGGTTTTCAATTTTAAATATAGCTGGAGTACAAACTAGAAATTGATTCTAAAGATACCGATCAACGTTTTCTTCGTAACAATGTAACTATTTTCATAAACAAAACCACTATTATCCCCATTTATACACTTAATATTCAGCTAAAGGAAGCTCACCGGACATGATGAGTAGAGGGGACAATCGTTTATAGTGCCACCCCGAAACTGGGGGGAATAAACAGGATACAATAGGTAGTATGGGGTAATGAATGAATACCGAACAGTCGTGAATAGTCTATTTGAATGTACACTTTGCTAATGGCATTTTGATAATTACACTTTATTACGATGCTTTGAGAACTATGAAATTATAACAATTTAGTTAATTTTGGTTTGTTAAGGTTAAGGTAACTTAAGATTTTGCATGGTTATGATAAAATATATTAAAAAATATTTTTATAACGCTATCTTGTTTAAATACGTTTAATATATACATTTAAGCTACAAAATATACTAATATTACATTTTCTATTTTTAAACAAATAACAAATACTTAAAAGTTATATTTAATATTAAACAGTTCTGGCGATCGGTTGTAATTTTTTTTTGTTTTTCTTTTTTCTTTTCTATTTATAACTGTTTAACGCGCCTTTTCCTGACTATAACATGCTCTTATTTATATATTTTTTTTAAATCTCAACATATTTGAGTAGGTTTCTTTTACTAAAGCCTTCAAAAAGGAGAAGTATTTATTTTTTAACGAAACACACGTGGCCTCCTTTTGTTATACGATCGCAAGTGTCTTCTAGAAGAAAACCATAAAAGGAAACTAAAAGTTTGGGCTTTAACATTTAATGTCTTTTCTATTCAATTTCTGCCATATGGTTTTAATACCCAAATCATAGATTTTTATATGCTATTACTTGCATAACGCGCCGCCATTTCACAGTACGTTGCTCGCTTGATGCAAAAAGCCTACAAGATATTTCTGTTAAAGAATTAAAACATCTACCTACTTTACAATCGATGTTTTCTCAGTTTATAACTATGTTTAGCTGCTAACTTCAGCTCCTCAGATATCACGAACTTCACTTCACAGTTGGGGATGTCAAACTATTATCCTACTAACATTATAAATCCAAAAGTTTGTAAGTATGGATGTGTGTTACTCTTTCACGCAGAAATGTCAGATTTGGGTGAATCTTGGCACATATATAGTTTATAACCTGGATATGTGTAAACATAAGATACTTTTTGTTCCGAGGAAATGTTACTTTCCCCGGGAACGGGGGGGATAGCTATAATATATGATCAAAAGCGGCGTGGATGAAATTATGCGAAATATTTTATGACAACTATATTGTCTTCTTTTTAACCTTTTGAACGCCAATGTCGGCTATACTCGACAATAAACAGTTCACCATAAAATACAAAATAAACATATTAGATCAATTCTTTAATGTATTTAATCATACAAACAAGTATTTATATCGACGTACAGGACATGGAGATGTCGTTATAGCATGGCGTTCAAAAGGTTAACTGTCACCAGTGAAGTGACCTTTTTGAAGTTATACTTATTTAGGCGCGTTATGAAAAAATCATGAGAGTGAAATTTCAAGTTAAAGGTCTCTCCGGAACATTGCACAAATCGCAACTGTCAATGTCAATGAGTAATGATGTTATTGTCAATTAAAAAAAAACAAAATTTATTATTTGTTGCTATAGACAGGTGCAAAGAGTTTGGACACTACAATTTCACTACTAAATAGCAAAGACAAATGCATTAAGTGCAGTTTTTCTCACCAATTATTACGGGTATAAATTCTTACGTGCGTACATAAGTTACAAAAAGTACCTTTATAGGCTCAATCACATTTCATCTCGGGAAAATGTAACATCCCCCGGGAACTGTGTGATACCACGTTGTGATAGCTAGTTGTATATACGTTAAGTAACGTAAATACTTGCATAAAAAACAAATGCAATACAAAAGGGTAATCATACAAAAACATTCCACTACATAACACTACACAGTATTGCATGAAATAACAAAAATATAGTAAACATGCGGTATTATCAACAAAGTAGCTGTATACCCCGAGGGATGTGTTACCGTAATGTGTCCTTATGTCACCTTAGTAAATGAAATCATATGGCTCCATAGGGATATAGGGTAAGGTAGTTCACACCCTTTTTATGTTACTCAAAAGGAATAGTGCGTGTGGGAACATCATTATTATATTTTTGACACGCAATGTCTGTTTATTAACTCTGATTGATGTCATTATTCTTTAAGCTCCCTTCGTTGTATGTTTTTTTCTTTTTGAAGTGAAAACTTCTTTAGCGGCGTTGAGCACTTTTCTTAGGATGGGTATAAACTGTTAAACTCGCGTTAAGGACACGTGACCTGATCGAAAATTCGTAAGACGGTAAAAATGCACAACACGATTGCAATTGATCTCAACTTATCAATGTCCTAATAATAAATAAATTTCCCAGGACATTCTTCACACATGGTTACCTGATCCTAAATTAAGAAGAGTGTACTGCTTGTACTATGGCTACCAGGTAACTGATATACTATTTTTTAAATAAATACTTTTATAGATATTTACACCCAGACACAGAACAGACATGTTTATTTTTCATGCACACAAATGTTTATTCTGAATGGGAATCGAAGCCACAACCTGCGGCTTGGCAGTCAGAGTTTCTAACCGCCAACTGGCCTGTCAAATAATCTATCCAATAGTTAAAACATATTTTTTTGTAATTTCTATTTTTTACCTAAGTTGAATAAAAAATCCATACAAACTGTTAACAGTAACCTTTTTCTCCAAATTTAATTAACCACCTTTTTTTACGGTTACACAAGCAACCTGGATACTTAATATGCGAAAACTCGGCGACTATAACCCGGTATAACAATGGAGACCGTAATACCGCACTGGGTAGCGCCACTGAGCCTGGGGATCGATAGTGCGTCGCAACAGGTACCCGGCGGGCTTAACCGAGCTAGTCCAGGAGGAATCGGCGCATGAGTACCGAAAACTATTCCACCTCAATTTTTTTATGCGATCCTCTTTAAATTGTCCTACTGATGATATAAATGCATGTTGCCATGGGGCAACCCCGTGCCATATTGTTTAAACTGAAATTGTTTAAACAATTGTAAGGAATTGTTGTTTTTCAACCGGACAAATTTTTTTTATATTCTTTATTGAAATACGAATAAAAAAAGTCCTATGACTTTTCACGATAAAGTTAATATTTTTAGAGATATGAATTTTTAAAGGTTCGAAAAATCTCAAATTTGGGTACTTTTGACCCATGAAAAATATATTAAAAAAAAAAAAAAAATATAAATAATATTTTTTTTTTAATTCTTTATACAATAGTTAATAATATTCTTAATAGATACTTTTAAAAATGTTATTGTTTATACCTGTTTCATAATTGTTAATTTCACGCGCTCACAAGTATGCGCCGCTTACCTTTAAGTATCGCCGTCTCTCTCTGACTCATGCGCTGCATCGGCCTCTCTGTGTCCTGAATCATTATTTATCATTTATCTTAAAAACTATTAACTTTATCAAGATTGTTAAGGAGAGCAATGTTATTAATAATTAAATTGTCTACAATTTGTTTTCTATAACATTGCTCTCCTTAACAATCTTGATAAAGTTAATAGTTTTTAAGATAAATGATAAATAATGATTCAGGACACAGAGAGGCCGATGCAGCGCATGAGTCAGAGAGAGACGGCGATACTTAAAGGTAAGCGGCGCATACTTGTGAGCGCGTGAAATTAACAATTATGAAACAGGTATAAACAATAACATTTTTAAAAGTATCTATTAAGAATATTATTAACTATTGTATAAAGAATTAAAAAAAAAATATTATTTATATTTTATTTTTTTTTTTAATATATTTTTCATGGGTCAAAAGTACCCAAATTTGAGATTTTTCGAACCTTTAAAAATTCATATCTCTAAAAATATTAACTTTATCGTGAAAAGTCATAGGACTTTTTTTATTCGTATTTCAATAAAGAATATAAAAAAAATTTGTCCGGTTGAAAAACAACAATTCCTTACAATTGTTTAAACAATTTCAGTTTAAACAATATGGCACGGGGTTGCCCCATGGCAACATGCATTTATATCATCAGTAGGACAATTTAAAGAGGATCGCATAAAAAAATTGAGGTGGAATAGTTTTCGGTACTCATGCGCCGATTCCTCCTGGACTAAGCCCCTAATGAGCTTGTGTGTAAGCGCTTTTATAATGACTTTAACATTTAAAATAGATTACCGTTTTAATTGCACACAGAAAGGATTTTGATTTGATGCGTTTTAATTGACGATTTTTGACATTAGCTGTAATATGAGTAGACGGTTACCCAAATAGTTTTTTTTTCTGTTACACTATTAAGCAAATTTTCCTTTTTTCATTATTGAGGAAAGATAAATAGATGAAGAAAATAAAATATAATATCATTAAAAAAACACAGAGTGAATGAAAAGTGTTTATGCCATTATTATTTTACCTCTTCTTTATTTCGCTTTTAATTCTTCAGGCAACTGAAACTTCAGGTATTTTTCCCCACAGGGTAACATCCCGTAGATTGAAATACCCACAAATCTTCATACTACGATATTGTCTTTTATATGGTCCTTCTACTGAAGTCTTTGATTAAAATAACAGATTTTTTTCATAATGCCAACTTACATTTATAATTAACTAGCTGTCCCCCGCGGTTTTACCCGCGTTCCCGTGGGATGTCACATGTATTATAATGAAAACCTTCCTCTTCAATCACTCTATATATTAAAAAAAACCGCAGCAAAATCTGTTGCGTAGTTTTCAAAATTTAAGCATACATAGGGATATAGGGACAGAGAAAGCGACTTTGTTTTATACTATGTAGTGATGAAGAGGTTAATTTTTTTTTATAAAGAGGCTTATCTCTAGAACTAGTGATTCTGATAAAGCTTATATAGTTACTTTATTCCTCAAAAACATTAATTTCCCACGGAAACGCGAATGATACCGCGGGACAAAAGCTAGTTTGAACGAAACTCGTTTAATAACAAAAGTACTGAGTAAGTAGATAATTACAAGTTCAGGAAAATTACCTAAAAGGGTATACCATATGTATACCTCAACTATACAATTTAGTCGCTTATAATTTGTGGCTATTAAGAATAATAGCCTACTTTTGTGTCCTTGTTGATTTATTATTAATATTTGGTCGATTAGTTATCATATTCGGACTTTGTGCTCATTAATATTTATTTTGCGTATTTCATTTCAATTCATTAAAATGTGTTCGTAGATTAATGATAACATTTTTTTTTTAATCATATAGTTACTGAGTTGAACATTTTAAATGGTGACTCATTAATTGGTTATTCTTGAGTCGCTCTCATGTCATGTTATTGCTTATAGTACCATGTAAGGCGTTCTTTTTTGCCATGGAACTATACTACATCTATTGACCCAAAAGTTTATTGTATGAACATTGTCATAAAGCAAAGTTGACAAAGTTCACAAAAATAAAATATAATAAAATAAAATAGACTAAGGTCATATTTTAGTATTTATTCTATCTTTGTGACTAAATATTATAAAGATTGTGAACAACAGCCAATGGTTATTATATCATTTTGGTACGAGACCCTAAAAATACAACAGAGTAGAATATTTTTCAGGTTTTCCAGAATAGATTAAAAAAATACTTATAACAAGAAAATTGTACACAAGCTAAATAAAACCTTTTTTTAATTAAACAAGCGCAATATTACATATCCAGAATAATTGCCTTCCAACTACACACGACCCAGCTCTAATAACACTGCATGAACCCTGTATCCTCAGTAAAAACGGATCCCTTTAGTAAAAAGAACGAAATATTACGCCCAAAGCCGTATCAAGCAATCTTTTCTGCGAAATATAACAACACATGTCATGCAGGGAGGCCCATAAAGAAAACAATAAACTTTCATTAATGACTCACAAAACACTACGCTAGTTCACAGATATAGAAAGTGTGCTACCTAGTAGAACTAGGAAACTTAATTTACAAAAGCTTTCTCAACTGACTTTTACGTACGGTTTAAAATTTTGTGGGAGATGCAATGTTTCCCGAATTGGGTTAAATAGAATACAATTTTAGTGATTAATAATCAAGGTCTATTTTTAAGTGAAGTTTCAAAAATATTGTTAAGTCATTACGATCTGATTGTCTAACGGAAAATTTATAGAGACTACTCGATAGGTAATGGTTTGGAACTATGACTTTACTACACGACTAGGTGTCCCCCGTGCAACAACTAGGTGATAATCCTAGTTATAAACTATCCATGTGCCAAGTTTCATTAAAATCCGTTTAATACTTTTTTCAATAAAGACTAACAAACGCAGTAATAGGATGATCCAGCAATCAATACATTTGATGAAAATACTGAAAAATACTGTAAATGTTTTTGTAAAACATATATGTATAAATAAATAAAAAAGCATCCTAGGATATTTAAAGACATTTACAAAACTTATTTATTTGATATTCAACTCTAACATCTTTTGTTTGGAAATTATTACCTGTAACCTGTTCACCACATTTCAAATCTGTACGAAAAAAATCAACGGCGGATTGCTGGTCCCAAAACTATGATCTTTGGTTACTACATCGGGGATAATGGGCGTAATAATACAGAAATACATGTACAATGGAGGAAATTAAAATTAATTGTATTTTAAACAAAAGCTGCTTTAGGAAAAACCACTAACTACGTGTTTTGCTCCATCAAATACTTCCAGAAACTTTATTTACAATTAAATACTTTAAAAGTTTCTAGTTTATTCTACATCTGCGGTCCGTTCATTAACAGTTATATTTCACGGTGAAATTATAGTCGTATCTCACAAACCATGTCACGCGATCGCATTGCACGTTTCGGCCAGTTCCCGTAAATAATTCCTAATTTCCTCTAACCCGAGGTGGTTTACTGATAACGTCCTGGCTTTAATTACAGGTAATTACAGCTTTAATAAATCGACAGTTGGAGATAACGATCGTACGGTATATTGAGACATTTTCATTTCGCAAGTAGCAGTTTGGTCTTTATATGTGTGTATATTTATTTTTTCTTAATTAGGGTTGGCTTTATTTCTTTGTTTATTGTTGTTTTACCTCATCCTCTTAATGATAAGTTAAAGTCACATATACGAGGGCTTGTTCCTAACTATAGTCGTCGAGATCTTATGGAGGAGCGAGGTGTGAGACTCCTCCATTTAAAAGGGGAAAATTTTCCGCCAGGCTATGTGACCTGGGGACGGTTGATATTGGATGCCTGTATATATATCAAATCCTGGAAGAATCTCGATATCGCGATGTAGGATTCTCGCGTGTTTCAACTTGTTCATCGATGTCGCCACATCACTGTGGTGCGGGGTGAAGGATTGCATGCGTGTTCATAGATGTGGCCACAATCTTAAAGGTCAGTTTTGATAGTTATAAAATGTCACAGAAATCATCTTTATGACATTTGTAATAATCTATTCCATCTATTGATCCAATGGTTGATTGTATGATAGTCCTGATGAACCTTACCATGATGCCATAGGGTTGTTATTTCTATAGCATACTTAGCTCTCAAAATGGACATAATAAACTAGATTAAAGCTGCAGTTTTAAATCAATTAATACCATTAAAATATTTGAATTACAAGTACAAAATATTCAATTAAATCATATTTTGAACTATGCATAACATATTAATTATGCTTGTGAGCAGGCAATGCGGATAATAACAAAATTATTAGCACTTACTGAAACGTGAGAGTCTATTTTTCATTATTTGATCACGTTTTGAACTTTGCGTAGGCTGTATGTATAGTGTGTACATATTATGTATTTTAGTCGTGGTGTAGTATAACCATTATATAAATATACTTATTATATAAGACTTGGTACACGCACATAGGATATTTTTACCCCGGAAAAAGGGGTAATAATATCCTTATTAGCTTTCTCAGGAACGCGGGTAACATCGGGTGGAAGCTAATAGTGCATAAAAGTAATACACAATAGTCATATTCAAGAAGCCGAATAAAAATTTATCGATATAATATTATAGCCCTAACTACTATTGTAATAAGAATCATAAATGCAGAAAAGTATAAAATCGCCATCACTTAGCGCCTAAGGGCTTAAAGTTGTTCTCCGAGACGTAACGGATTTTAACACGTAGGTATAATATATACCTTCATATAGAACAGGGATTTACCTTATTTTACCCTTACCCTTGCGTAAGATATTATTTTGGGAAAATATTTAAGAACCCTACGCATATTTTTCGATGTGAAAAAGATATATGTAGGTACACTGTTCTGGTATTTTTATTTGTTGATTATATTAAAGTGTTACAAGAAAAAGCACTCACCTAGTGTTTTATTAAAGTTCCAAGCTCCAAAAGGGATATACGAAACCCTTATCAATTTTTCCTAGACAAGTAAGGTAGTATTTGTGAAAGTATAATCAATATAGTAAAATCACTTTTAGATTTTTTCCAAATGCCCGGTATTTTTTTTTTTGGTAAATTCTGTAAAATTGATTATTGGCTTAGTGTTGCTTAACAACGCCGTCTACTGGAGTAGCTTTAGTGTTGTTGTGTCGTTAAAACAGTTAATGTCAGGAAGCTGTTTTTTTTTCAGGTTATGTTTAAGTCAATTATCGATAAAGCTGATCACTGAAAACAGAGATAAAACGACATTTTCTGAAAATGAATACTAGCTAGATCGATTTAACGCCCCCGAAACCCCCTGCATACTAAACTTCATGAAAATCCTTGGAGCCGTTTCCGAGATCCTAATTATATATATAGATATATAGATTATATATATATATAAGAATTGCTCGTTTAAAGTTAGATTTTAAATTAAAATATTATATTATTATTATATATATTTTTAAATTTAGAGTTTAAATTAGATAAATAAAACAGTAAGAAACGATCGCCTTAATGACCGAGCAGTACTAAAAGCTCAACCGGAGACCAGGAGGCCCTAGGTTTGATTCCCGGAACGGGCAAGGTAATACAAACGTTTATTTGTATATAAATAACCAGTGGCCTGAGATTGGTAAAGTGCCTGAGAGACGGCGACACTTCTCGTTTGAATTTAAAATGATTTCAGTAGATTGCGGGTACTTATACAACTTTTTGCGGATAATTGGCTTGGTGAATGCACGTTTAAGATTTCCAAAGACTTTTCAAGACTAATAAAGGTTTCAAAAGATCATGAAACAAATGTTCTTAGACCAGGGCTGTCTTAAAATAGGGAGCTCTGTGCCCTATCCGCGAACATCAGGCCAATTGGCTTGGTGGTTAGCGACTCTGACTGCCAAACCGAAGGTCGCGGGCTCGATTCCCACCCAAGACAAACAGTTGTGTGGATTTTTAAGCCTCGTCCCTACAACAGGGGCTGTGATTTAAGTATTTTAGTATAACGACCGTATTCATCGTACCGTTACAGGTTTTCACGATACGGTTATTACGAACATGACTCAGTTGCCACGATCACGCGATCTTACTATAATGGAAAAACAATATTGCAATAAAAAAACTGTAATTGGCTTTTACAACCATTTCTTTTTTAAGGTTCCTTGCCTAAATGGTAAAACGGGACACTATAACTAACACTCCGCTGTCCGTCTATCTGTCTGTTTGACACCGGGCTGTATCTCATGAATCGTGATAGTTAGATAGTTGAAATTTTCACTGATGATGCGTTTCTGTTGCCGCTATAACAACAAATACTAAAAAACAGAATAAAATAAATATTTAAGGGAACCCTCGGTGGGCAAGTCCGGCTCGCACTTGTCCGTTTTTTTTTTGTATTAACTCTTGCTCCCGTTTAAATATAACTATAATCGAAAAACATATATATGAATATATTGCAATAAATAAACTGTAACTAGTTTTTCAAACATTTTTTTTTATCTTCTCTTGCTCCCGGAGTCCCTTAGTCCTGGATTAGACCATAGCTTAGATCACACAAAAATAGTGCAGCTTTCTCTTAATTAACCTTTCTATAATCCTAAAATATTCTACTATTATTATAAATCTTATCCTATATAAAGTTATCCTGATAGTCTTAACATGTCATTTATATTTAATAGTAAAATAATTCATATTTAAATTTATACAAAAAAATATTTTGATGACTTAACAAACAAGATTCCATTCATGAGAACACAGATTATACTATTTCATTCATCTCAAACAGCTGTTTACGTTTAAATATTACACAATTACTGACAAATGTAAACAATTTTCCGATATGATTAGTAGGCCTTTCATATATCTTTCCTTATGTTTATCTCATTTCGCTTCCTGAGCCATTTGTTCACTACATACTTTTTAAATAGATTTTGGTGAATTATGGAGTTATACAAACTTTTTACTAGATTTATGGCTACTTTTATGTTTTTTTTTTCTCTATGACTATCATCTGCCAGTCTCATCGTGTCCTAGCCCCGTTTCTAACTTCATTGAGAGCTGCCACAATTTTTTTTTCTATGGCTATTATCTGCCACTGTTTCATCGTCTCCTAGCCCTGTTTCTAACCTCATTGATAGCTGCCACAATATTTTCACCCTTTTCATGCATTCTCCGAGTTTATTACCTGCTTAACTATTCACCCTTGTTGCCCTTAAATCAGTTTGTTGAGTTATTATAGGCGCAATGAAAAGGGAAGATATTCCGTTGGGCTAGTTGTCAATGCCCGGGGTCTGTAGTTGAACGTTTCTTGTTTGGGAAGTCGTATAGGTATATTCTAAGCGTTGAGTGGTCGTTGATAGTATTATTTAGGTTTGTGGAGTCATCATATTATGTCTATTGTTATGAGGACTTGCTTTAACTTCACATTACTTTTTCTATATGCACTTTATTCACAAAAAAAATGTGATTATCACTAAGGTGCCTAAGTCAAGTAAGTAATGCAGCTTATGGACGTTTGTCGCACCAGTACCACTCACGCGTCCTAACCCTGCCAAAGTCTCCTCACACTCTACTGAAAGAACGCCGTGCTGTACTTACTTAAGAGAACCATGATGGGGAACTAATTCTATTCGACCGCTTCCGCAGTTAAGCCCGAGAGGCTTCCGTGGGAGCTATATAAACATTAATTGTATACTTGTATTAGTGTTCAATAAATGATTTAAAAAATGTCGCACGGTAGATATTCTTTTAAACATATATTATCATTGGTCCAAATAACATGTCTGTGCTCCGATAAATGGACACGCTCTTCTAAATATTCAGAGCTTCTAAATGTTATAAGGGTACTTTAAATGTTGTAAGTTTCAAAGTTTTGATATTGGAGGTAATCTCCGAAACTTCTCATCTTCACAAAATTCTTTCACTGATAGAAAGCTGTATTATTTTTAAATGGTGTTACCTAAGTACTCGGGAAAACATAAATTCTCTCAGGACAGTAACTGAAACCGCGGAACGGAAGCTATTTCTTTTTCAATAATTTTGACATTACATTCATTATGTGATATGATATTATTGCTTTTGATACCCAAATATTTGCATTCACAAGCATACTAATTGGTTAAATTTTAAATATCCTTGGGCATTCTTTTCACACGACCATCTGATCCCAAACTAAGCAGAGCTTGTACTATGGAAACCAGATAACTGATATACTACATATACCACTTTTTTATTTTTCAAAATACATACATATATAGATATTTAGACCCAGACATGTCCATACACACAAATGTTTGCCCTGGGTGGGAATCAAACCCGCGACCTACGACTTGGCAGTCAGGGTCGTTAACCACCAAGCCAACTGGCCTGTACAATCTGGTTATTACGTTGCAGTGTTAAGTCTGTTGTAGATTTCCGTGTGCAGCCGCAGCAGTGTAGGAATATTGAAAATCGATTTAGCTCCCCATCAGAATTTAATTAAATTATAATCTCAAACTTATCGATATTGAATGCGCACAGAGATAATTAGCAAAATGCATAACAAATTTCATAAGTATGATAAAAAATACTGTGACATACTTCGTCAGTAATATAAGTTTGAAGTGATCGTGGATCAGTGGTAGCGAAGTAATATGCCATGATGAAGGTCTTAGGTAGAAATTCTTCAATAAGCTTGGATTTGTCAGGCCAGTTGGCTTCGTGGTTAGCCTTCTGGCAGCCAAACCGAAGGTCGCGGATTCGATTCCCACCCAGGACAAACATTTGTGTGCATGAACATGTCTGTTTGTTCTGTGTCTGGGTGTAAATGTCTATTTAAGTATGTATTTAGAAAAAAAAAGTAGCATATGTAGTATATCAGTTATTTGGTTTCCATAGTCAAGCTCTACCTATTATGAGACCAGATGGCCGTGTGTAAAGAATGTCCCGGGATATTTATTATTTATTATTTTTAACTTTCGTTGGAGGAATTCATTGTGAGAAAACACCGTAACAGGGTGAAGGGTGCTAGGCTGGCTACCAGTGAATATGTTCCAGGAGTTGGATTTGAGTTCCAGTAGCATTCCAGGCTGTATCAGTCAGTAACTTATTGATAACCCCACCTATAATCTATTGCTGCTGAATGTATGTAAGGAATGAAGGTGTACTGTCTACCTGCCAACAGCCTTACAACTAACTTTATTTTCAGCAACTAAAAAAACACAAATACTTTGGATAATAAAACAAAAATCTTCGTTGTGGCAAATTATTCAGAAAAACTTCAAGAATAATAAAAAAATATGCCAGTAGATAGTTTGGATGATGTTAAGAAGTTTCCGAAACGTCTACCAACTAAGTAACGATATGCATGATACTGCGCAAATCCAAAAATAATAATACCCGGTGAACTGTATAAAACCTTTTTAGATCTACGGTGCTAACAGAATTTCGTGCAGCACAAAAAAGGGTAGGTATTTCAGCGTGATGGAATGAATGACGTCACATCCACGCTCAGTTTGTGTACAAAATTTAATTAAATCCTGCCACAGAACCGTTTAACAACGAAAGGATTAACGTTACCTACGAAACAAGATAAAACGGCGCTCTATCGATCTATATATATATATGTGTACTAAACTAACTGTACATAATTATCAACTACATAGTACCAACCGATTTCAAACGATGTAAATGCAGAAGAGAAAACCGTTTGGCAAAGGTGTTACGACACGGTGTGAGTAGGCCGAGTGTACATGGAAATTTAAATTTTACATAAAAGTGACGTTGCGTATGCAAATGAAAGGTACATAAGATTGTAAAGTTTTGGGACGGGCGTAACTTTCGAGCTTACATGCCGAAAATTATGCAAAATGAAATTCGAGGATGTAACGAAAATTTATTTTATTTTTCATAATTTTGAGTCTTTTTACCCAAGACGAGGAAGTGATGTTTTAAAAAAGATAAACATTCTAATATTAAGGTACTTATTGCTCTAATTAGAATAATTTGATACTTATTTCCTTTCCAATCTTTGTGTTCTTTACTGGCAACGTTGTTAAGAAACTTTCTACGATACTTTAATTAAATAACATAAAAAATCTATTTTATGTTGCCAGCAGTGTTTGTACAACCGACGTCAAACATGAACGATTGACTAAAAACAATTCGTCGAAAAAGGCGCTGAATTTTTTGACGTAATAAAAGTTTACCAGGGTCTAAAAAGGGATGTATTGTATTTTATAATACATTGTTCAAAGCAAACATCGCAATAGACCTCTGACCTAATTCTGGATGAACACGACGGTACCGTATCCTGTTCCGCACATTGTGGTTACCTAACATTACTTAAGTTTATTTTTAATCAGAAATACGTATTATCAACAGCATAACAGATCTTTTACAAAATACTTGACAATACAACAATTCATACCATTGCTTAGCGGTGCTGTGGTATGGTTTCCTCACAATGTTTTTTTAACCGAATGCTCAAATTCATTGAAGAATTGAACCGATGGCATTTAACATTACTACTGCTGCACTATAATCCCCATAAAACACATACCCTGTTCATTGCCTTAGGACTAATCGAAGCACAAAAAGTTGCTTTTTTAAGACTATATGATTATGTCGTCAATACGCAGTATTTTATATATGAACATACATTTAAACAAATGCATACAAACGAACACAAAACCTCTCTAAAAAAACTCCTTGTAAAGAATTAACAATATAAAAAAGTTACAGATTTCATATGCAGTTAAGCTAAAACTTCTAAAGTAATCAATAGTCTAAAATAATACCTACAAAAAAAAGTACTGCAATCATAATTTTTTCAAAGAGCTCCCCCAGCTTCCAGCATACGGTAACAGTAGAAATTAAGCCTCGTAGATATACGTTGTAAATGACGTGTGAACAACACGGTATAAGCAATCCCCGGATCGATATGCGTGAACGCCACAGGTGCGCCAAGTTATAACACTTTTTAGCATATAATATGTGGTGTAAATTACCATTACGTAACCGAATTTAAAATTTTGAGGCAAATTTTCTGGTTATATTGAGCTATAGTATGTCTGCTTAAGTCTTAATGATCCAAACGTATGAGTGGAACTTCTAGGCCAGTTGGCTTGGTGGTTAGCGAGTCTGACTGCCAAACCGAAGGTCGCAGGTTCGATTCCCACCCAGGACAAACATTTGTGTGCATGAAATTGTCTGTTTGTCCTGTGTCTGGGTGTAAATATCTATATAAGTATGTATTTAGAAAAAAAAAGTAGTATTTGTAGTATATCACTTATCTGGTTTCCATAGTACAAGCTCTGCTTAGTTTGGGATCAGATGGCCGTGTGTAAAGAATGTCCCACGATATTTATTTTATTCTTCAAGCTTTTATTGCAGTTTGGAAAGTATGAAGATCTAGACTAAACTGCAATAGCACAATACTACATTAAGCTCATTAGTTTGATTCCCACGCAGGACAAACATTTACTCAATATGTCCTCATGAAAATATCTCTTTGTTGTGTATGTTAATATTGTGAAAATCAAATGGAGTTTCCAAAATTCCAATTTTGGTGTGGGCTTGGACCTTCATCCCATTTATATACGAACATGTCCGCGGGTGGAAGCCAGTTGTTAAAAAGGTTTTATAATCTGACCAACTTCCGCTGCTCATATTTTTTCATCTATACTAATATTATAAAGAGGAAAGATTTGTATGTAAGTATGTTTGTTACTTTTCCACGCAAAAACCAATTAACGGATATGGATGAAACGTGGCACATAGATAGAGCATATCCTGGAATAACATATAGGTATTATAACATATATATAAAATACTTTTTATCCCGGGAAAATGTGATATCCCTCGGGAACTCGGGTAAAACCGCGGGGGACAGCTAGTCTTATATAATCCTTCTAATATTATAAATGCAAAAGTTTGTATGTATGGATGTATGTTACTCTTTCACGCAAAAACCACTTAACGAATTTGGATTAAACTTGCCACATATGTAGAAAATACCCAGGAATAACACATAGGATAATTTTGTGCCGGGAAAATGTTACAACCTACGGGAACGCGGGTGAAAACGCGGGGTACAGCTAGTAAATTATAATCATAAAGGTGTATTATATCTTAAAAATGGTGAAGCTAAAGAATCTCAGCTTCAATCTTAATAACTACAAACGCATTACGTACACTAAGCGTTGCATACGTCAGCACGTCTTTGTAATTAAACCTTTATACGTATACATGTGGGAGATCTTTCATCAGATGATATTCCAGCTTAATGCTGAGTGATGAATTATTCACAAGATAATTGTGCGTATTTGTGTCAGACAAAGCTTCTACCGCCTGGATTCTAGAATTGCCGTCTCATAACTCTGAACGCTCTTTATGAATATTACAAACAAAAACGAGGGCTTTTCAAGCAGGATTACTGTTTGGAAACACTGTCTTTGAATAAATAAAGGGATCCCATCTTTTGAGATAAGGGTAGCTAGGCTGTGTTATATTGGCGACACATATATAGCATGATTAAAAATAGGTATAAGTATTGTTATTAAAAAAGGATTCAAAATTCAAAAATTCAAAAAATTCAAAATTTCTTTATTACATTATAAGTACAGTAATTACACGGGTTGGGACTCCCCTTTTAAGTTTTTAAAAACCCCATATTAAGAGAGACCCTATTTAAATATAGGATATACGGAAAATCCGAGCAATACGATATTTAAGAAAATAGAAAGAAACAAGAGAAAGAGTAAACAATATAAATGGATTTTTCCATTCCATTAGATACAGTATATTGGCATTTGAAACATATGTTGCATTGCTGTTATTTGCGTAGAACAACGCGTTCACAAACACATGACTCGCTTATGCGAAAAATATTATGTAAGGTTTCATATTTTATTTTATTGCACGTTTATTTATTTATTTATTTATTTATTTATTTATTTATTTATTTATTTATTTATTTATTTATTTATTTATTTATTTATTTATTTATTTATTTATTTATTTATTTATTTATTTATTTATTTATTTATTTATTTATTTATTTATTTATTTATTTATTTATTTATTTATTTATTTATTTATTTATTTATTTATTTATTTATTTATTTATTTATTTATTTATTTATTTATTTATTTATTTATTTATTTATTTATTTATTTATTTATTTATTTATTTATTTATTTATTTATTTATTTATTTATTACAATATAATTTTGATTCTGATACGTAAACCTATAAGAGACGTGTACAGCATTTGCCAAATAACAATAGTTTCTAATTAGAAAATTTAATTTATACATATCTAAAAAATACAATAAAAAAGTTAACTAAAATAAACCAAGAAGCAAATAAATTAATTTACAAATTGAACCAACAAATACATAATATGTATATATTATTATACAGACAGAAATATGGTTAACTGAATGTCGTCAGTACCTACCTTAGATTTAAATGCAACCAATGAATCATAAAATATATCGATATCATGTACTTTACTGTGTACGCTGTTGTATTCGTTACACATTCTTATTGCAGGTGAGTTGAGACCGAGATTAGTTTTAACGGATGGTTAATATTATGCCGGATTATTTTAATCGATTGACAATGTTTTGATGTAATTGGTTTAGTAAGTAACGATACCAATATTTGTATAGTCACACTTTTGTTTCTTTTATTTTGAAAATTAATATTTTTGACTTATCCTCTTTTAAGTGGAGGGTGTGATTCATCGCACAGTTTATACTTTGCTATGAATAATTCCAGTCAGAAACTTGATATTTTATTCTAATTCAATTTTCGTAAAGTATCATTGAATAATCCATTGAAATACTTACTTTATTTGATTTTCATATTATTATGACTTTTGCGATTATAAAAAATGTACTGTCTTTTTTTACTGTGATTCGGTTTAAAGAATTTATATCCCAAAAAGAACATTACATAGTTCACTTAGAATGAGAAACTTAAAATTATAATATAATGTGAGTTTAATCTACCATATTGTATTATTGATTGATAGAATCTTAATATGGTTAGTTGTCATGTGGTCGAAGAGGTCAGGATACAGATAAGAATCGAACTACGAGTAATGTGGCTACTGGAACACCCTGATGATGGCGACGTATTTTCTTAAGGTTGTTATTTAGTCAGTTCCACTCACCCTTTGTTATATATGCCGGTGAAGAGTTGCTTGTTATTTTATTAACACTGAGATACAGAAAGGAAATAAAAATAACTTTAATACCAAACTTACTTTACTTTTAACTAGTATAATTTTAACATAACTTAAGAGCCAATAACAAAAAAAAAATGTAGAGAGGTTAAAAATAACATTGAAATGTTTGTCCTGGGTGGGAATCGAACCCGCGACCTTCGGTTTGGCAGTCAGACTCGTTAACCACCAAGCCAACTGGCCTGTCAATATTAGATAGGATATTGTCGATTGATTCTGTTGCAATTTTGGTATGAATTTCTAAAATGATTAGGTATGATGTATTAAGACCGATAAGATCCGATCTGAACCTTATTCAGTAGATTGGTTTCGAGATAATCCGATTGGGGAGAGCACTTTCAATCTATTATACGTGATCGAAGAATTAAATTATAAACCGCTTATTTTTTATATAAATATATTATCTCTTTTTATATAAAGCTTTCTACATCTAATATAAAACGGCTGTAAGACTGAGATTAATCAGTTCTTTTATGTTAAATTTTAGTTAATGAATAAGGTGCGAGAACAAAGGAATCATCTTTAATTAAGGTTCATTGTTGAGGCCATCTTTGTGATCTCTATAGATACAATAAATGAAGTCGCATGTCAGTCAGTTTTTTTTTTATATACCACGTGGGCCGACAAACAAGCGGACGGTCCACCTGATGGGAAGTGGTCACCGCCGCCTATGGACATTTGCAACACTAGGGGCATCACCAATGCGTTGTCGACCCTGAGACGTGAAGTTGTTAAGTCTCATGTGCCTGTAATTTCACCGGCCCCCTTACCTTTCTAACCGAAATACAGTAATATAATTGCACTACAGCTTCACGGCGGAAATGGGTAGGGGGGTAGTACTTCCCCGGACGAACTCTGCACTAAGAGCTCTACTACTCTAAATAGTCGGATAGTTCATGAACAAAGTGATGTAAGAATCAATATTGATTAATTTATCTTATATTTACTTAAAAGTGGCAGTCAGTGGTCAGAATCAATATATATATATATATATGTGAATGTTTGTCTGTATGTCCTTTATAGAATCGTAAACTATGCAATGAATTTTAATGCAGGTTTCAGTAATAGATAGAGTAATTCAAGAGGAAGGTTTATAACCAGGATTGAAAGCGAGCAAAGCCGCAGGGCGCAGCTAGTTGATTAATATATCTCATATTTACTTAAAAGTGGCAGTCATTGATCGAGTAGTTGATGTACCAAGTGATATAAGAATCAATATTTATTAATATAACTTTTTACTAAAAAAAGACCCATAAAAACTATATTTCCAATCCAAAGTTACAAGCTACCTATTTATAAAAAATAAAATGTTGAAATAGATATCGTGGAAAACATTTGCACGAACTTTGTCGGAGCTTCGTTGTTGGAAAGCTCACAGAGTTATTTGAAACTGAAACACGTCAGTACTTACTACCTTTTTCTAAACAATAGTACATTCTCGTATTGTACACACTACGTAACGTAAGTGACAATGAAAAGGTGAAATAAAATATGTTTCGCTAAATGTATGTTTTAAATGTCGTCTTTAAAAAGCTTATTGGTTAAGTCTTCAGTGTTTTAAGGCTTTTAGATTCCCCTTGGTACTTTGTGCAAAAGATAGCTCCGTCTTTTTATTTTGTAAGCTCGTAAATATTATAAATTAAGTTACAATTTCTGTTTGATTGATTAAGTATTTCAAACAACGTAATAGATTTTCATGCGGTTTTCACTATCATATAGAAAGTATGTTTCGAAAGGTTAATGACTTAATACATTATTATTATCCCAATATGGCTTGGGTTATTACTATTATAAATGCGATAATTTGGATGTATGGATGTTGGTCACTGAACCACGCCAGAACGGCTATGCAGATTGGGATGAAATTTGATACAGAGAGAAATTAATACTGGTCTAGAATACCACATAGGCTACTTTTTATCCCGGGAATATGTGACATCCCTCGGGAACGCGGGTGTAACCGCGGGGGACTGCTAGTTAACTACAAAATCAGAAAGCTATTTAAAAAAATACGGCGACACTGTAGTGACATAAACTGTGACAGAGTTGTAACATCATTTACGATAAGGACATCATTTTTAATTTGAGGATAGTGTCGTTTTACGCTGAATAAGTATACAAATACAATGTAGACAAATACTATTGATAAAATTATTATACTAGGAACTAATGCTCACAGCTTCGATTACATAATGTACCGTATATACGGATAGCTCGAATATTAATCAAACTAACGCAAATCCTGTTTGCATTTCCACGAATTCAACAATAACTAGGTTCTCAATTTCAAACATACATACGTCCTAACGCTTGGTCTATTGATTTTGATTTCAATACGTATTTCTAACTATTGAAACATTACAACTTCAATGGAATATTATTATTGGAATTATTAATATAGTTGTTTATATGGAATTAAAACGTTTGTGAAACGGAGTGACTTTCCTTGGTGATATCGGAATTTCATAACATTCTTTTCTTCAGCTAAAACCATCCATCAGTTTTAATAATGAAGTTAACTATAATAATATTATTCTGGGACATTCTTTACACACGGCCATCTAGTCCCAAACTAAGCAAAGCTTGTAATATGGAAACTAGATAACTGATATAATACTTATAGATATTTACACCCGACACAGAACAAACAGACATGTTCATGCACACAAATGTTTTTCCTGGGTGAGAATCGAACCCACGACCTTCGGCTTGGCAGTCAGAGTCGCTAACCACCAAGCCAACTGTCCTATAATAATATAAAAATAAACGTGTTGGTTTTTCTCTCACAAAAGTTCTTAAAAACTTTAAAGCTAATTTACATTGTAGAGTTTGCTATATTTCTATAATATTTTTTGAGAGACTGGTACCATACTAGGAAACCTTGTTTTACAGGTCATCAGGCCCCCACCACTCGGGCGTATACTGTTTTACAACAAACAATAATGTAATAGTACCTTAAGTTAAAAAAAATATGGTTACAGATAAAAATGCGAATAATCGAGTTTTATGAAGTATAAGGTTGTTAGAGAGATAAGCAAGAAACTAAATAAAAGACGAAACAAATATTGGTGTATCAATTTACAATTATTCATATAAAAAAATCTACATCGAATCTACGTGAGAAGCGAATTTATTGTTTATTTTCCATTAACCTGACAAAAGCACAGACGCCTACTAAAACATAGATACAGCATCCTGGCTATTCCCATTATGGGATAAGTATAGGTTATAAATCTTCCCAGTTCCTTCTCATTGTGAGTAGCTATAAAAAGAGGTATAATGTGGACACCCTCCGAGTAGCTTTTGATTAGAGCCCTTTTGTATTCAGCACAATCTGCGAAGAGAATAATTTCTTCAACATTACCTTTAATAATAATTTCAGCTTCTAGGAAAGTTGAGTGCAATTTTTTATTGAAAATGAAAAATGATACTTATTCCCTGACAGTAAAGTGCTTTACTTACTGAATCAATTTAATTGTGGTAGAACTAAAAGACTTGGCATCGCAGGTGCACCGACTAAAATGTGCCAAGCAAAATTGAGTTCTAGGCTACCTCATTCCAATATTAGTTCATAATATTGACCTTTGAGGTTACCGAGTGCCAGATAATCCTTTGCTATCGTGAACAACTGCTAGCTGACCGAATACAGCTATTAAGAAGTTATCAGAGGGGGGTCGAACGCGCAAAGCGTTTTCCACCTTGAAAAAAAAAAAAAAAAAGGTATAAATGGCGGTGTAAATTCTGCTTATTTTTGAGAGGTTGAGGTCTTATCTGATAGAAAAGAATATAGTATATAAATCGACAGTAAAAAATATAATCATACGGATCGACCCACCATCGTCGCCTAACAAAATAAGACCAATTTTATGACAAGCCATAAGTAAACCATAAGACTTGATGAATTTAGCTTACTTTTATATCTAATTTGAGGTGAAATGTGACAATAAAAATAAATTTGGTATTGTTTACGCAGATCTATTATTTTTACATGTTATAAAGTAAAAGATATAAGTATTCCTCGTTTGTTTTATAGCCGTACCCAAACTGCTATTTGGGTAAATGTCAGCAACACTCGCTTGTAGACAAATTGATATAACTTGTACACACTTATACCAAACATATTTTTCTTTTAGCTGTGATTTCTGCCACTGACATCATTATTATAATTTAAATTATTGCGTTTGTTATTTCAGTATTGTTTTGAATATTATTCTCATTTCTTAATGTACTTTTATGGGTATATTAAAGGCACATGAGTTGTGGCTATTAATAAGGATTGAAAAAGCAGTAATTCAAATTTAGATTCGCAGCGGAAAGTAAGCTATGGCAGACTGACTCTGTCTGTTGGCCTACTTGAAATAAAAACAATTGAGAACATCCTAAATATCTATCCTTTTTTTATTCCGCATGGGCCGACAAACAAGCAGACGGTCCACCGGATTCTAAGTGGTCACCGCCGCCTATGGACATTAGCAACACCAGGGGCATCGCCAATGCATTCTCGTCCCTGGGACGTCAAGTTGTCAAGTCCGATGTCCCTGTAATTTCACCACCCCCCTTGCCATTCTATCCAAAACACAGTAATATAAGTCCATTACTTTCCATTACGGCGGTAATGGATAAGGTGGTGGTACTTCTCCGGATAAACTCTGGCCTAAGAGCTCTACTACTCTAATCTCATTCCATTTAATGTAGAACACTTGGTAATTTTAGTTTTTCTTTTTTAGAATGCCGTGGGGAGAAGTATCAAGTGCGGGGTGAGGTGAAGTAGGGGCGCGATGAGCGCTCCGGAGCCTGCAGTGCTTCAAGCGCTGCAAGGCTTCACGCAGCTAAGCGACAAGTGGCCCGGGCCTCGAGCGGTGAAGATATACGTTGCGTCTGTTTACAATGGTTAGTATTATGAATCATATACATGCCACAGGAATTTGGCGCTTATTGCCTTAGAGTTGGGAGTCCTGCAAATAATTAGCATATCTAAGGGTTTCTCAGCTTATTTCTGTTATAATTATTATACAATCAAATCGTTGCACGTTTTTTATGGTGATAGTAAAATTTTTGGATTTCGAAGAAACTCTCAGAATAACAGAATTCTGGATACAAAAATGAGTTTGTCTTCTTCAGGAACCTGTATCGTGATGCAGTAGAATATTTTTATTTATACTTTCTAGTTATTACATTATTGTATTCTTCTTTTCAAGGGTATTAAGTAATACTTAAACTTGTTGCGTCGCCAGCTTATCCTACCAAGTACAGTCGGATCAATGCAGCTACACTTTAAACAAGTGGTTTAAATCATATTGCATTTATTGCCAATTACTTCTTCTTTCTTCTTCTCCCAGAGACATTTGATACACAATGACTATTGTTATCTGAAATGTATCTGGTTTATACAACTATTTGACACTTATATATTACATTGACAGTTCCTAAATAAGTATAGTCTAAAATTAAACTTAAATAGGCCTACTCAAGATTGCTTTTGCTACAATGAGCCCGCAATTTAGTCCACAATAACTCCTTTCAAACTAACATTGATTTATTGCCTTAAATTTTCATTCTAGTCAAAGCGGCAAGAAACAATAGTGATGTCGAAAAGAATCATTATTGTCTTGTCAATATTCAAAATGATTATACAAAAACAAATATCTAGTAACTAATTCCGCTGGATCTGTCAAGTCCCAAACAAAGAAAATCTTTGTTAGTTACTAGATATTTGTTTGTGTATAATCTTACAATGGATTTCCGCATGGTCATGCCTGAGTCAATTTTTTTTTTTTTTTTTTTTTTTTTAAATAATATAAACTAGTAATTAGTTAATATTCAAAATATCACCACATATAAGCAGCGCCTATTCTCAAGTATGGGGCTATCAAACATATTCATCATATTTCTTCCATCATTCAAATTATACTTGTCATCATAATCACGATAAAAATTTTATGGAACTATAAGTCGTGAATACCATTCTATCCCAATTCAAAATTCAATATCTAACAATTTCTTTGAATTTACCTACATACTTGATGATTTGGTTTTATATGAAGTTTAGATAATATATTGAAAAATTATTTTACGTTGTGTATAGTGTTAACAAATATCATAGAATATTTATTTCTTTAATGATGCTTTCATAGCTATAAATTTGAAACGATTGCATACATAACAAAAAAGGGTAAAGGAATACCTAGTGAGAAACCCTTCAGGGTTGGGAAGAAATTTTGAGATATGTGAATTCATGCCAATAGGTCCGTAGCGGTCACAGATGGTGGGCCGTGACCCAAACTCCCTCATTATTAGGGTAGCAAGGACATAAAGGTATCACAATGAATAGAATGCCATTTTTACTATAGAGTAATATCTCTATGGGAAGCATTTATTTACATTGTTAAATGGTTTTTATTCCCGATACGGCCAGATGTCCAGTAGCAATTGAATCTGACTGCAGCAGCGTACTGATAAAAATCTAATCGCAAACATATCAAACGCTGCGCTTTCCAACCATGAAGATCAAATTCGAATAAGAATTTGTGGAGTTGTAATGAATGTGGCTAACGGAAAAATTAATATTTGATGCCGACTTAAAAAAGATAAAACAAAAATTGTCCTGAAATTTCTGTTGAAAAGTACATCTATTTTTCGATTTTGATGACTTAAATTAAAATTTGAAAAAAAAATGGTGTGTCAATAATGATTATTAACATTTTACTGATATAAAATGTCTTCTAATGATAGTCAATTTTTACGGATTTGTAAACCCACCCTAAGCCTTGTCGTAGGCGAAACTATGAAAAATTCGCAATTTTTATAACCTATTTTTACTCTGGATCTATCTAAAAATGTATAGTTATCAATAATAAATATTTGTCTTATTGATTTTGAAACATGAAATATATAAACCAATGTACTATTTAATTAAGTATAAGGTTTTCCTTAATTACCTACTGAGTACAATCATCGCAATCATTTATATTTCTTACATTGTCTTTTTAATTTTAGATTTCCGAGAGGAAAGGCGTCAAGTCCTCGAGTTGGTCGGGCCGGAGTTGCAGTCAACGTATGATGATAGATACATTGAGGTATACCGTTATTCATTTGTTTTTTATTTGAACATAATTCAGATTCTTTTGTCAAATGGTACCAATGACTCTAAAATTGGTTAGTATATTACGTCAAAAAGATTTGCATTGAATTAATGAGTTAGTGTATGAATGAGTAAGGAATGACGATGACATCGGCAGTTTAAGCGTATTTAATTTATTTGTAACACATATTACATATTTACTTTTTACACTACTCCATGTAAACTTAAACAACGTGCGCCAAAAAGCTGGTTTGTATGAAACATGGAACACCACGCACACCGTGACGTTGCGCGATTTTCAATTTGCAATTACATTGGATTTTGGCACACTCGATACGATGACGACACGGTTACGATAAATGTTCGTGCTTAGGGCACAGATTAGAAATATGGATAAATCGAAATATTTATTTCAAACAAAAATAATCCACTTAGCATAAGGGAACGTACCCATACTACGTAACCCATTCTTTTACAATTTTCCCCCCTTCCCCCCTTGGTGACCACGCGTAGTATATGCCAAGATTTATTTGTACTTAGTAATTTATAAATACGGCTTTTAACGATATTTCGCAAATAGAATGTCAAAAAAATTGCTTAATAAGGCACCCCATATTTGAATAAACCTAAAAGGCGCGAGATTTCCTTAGACGTTATTGACTACATGACTCCCTATGTCATCCCCATGACTGTGACTAAGCGTGGTATTCTAAAGACCTTCCTCTCCCCCCTGAATGGGTCAGGTAGTTTGGTTACGTTCCCTAAAAAGATTGAAGTAAAATTTCACATTATTGTGACCTACTTCATAAACACAGCCTATTCGCAAAACTAAGCCTATAAATAAGTCGTTAGGTTTGTTACCAACATGGGTGTTACATTTCAACGGGCAAACTTCTGCCAGCGAAGTTCCCATTTCGCGACATACCTACTAATGTTTCACGTACGAAACCCGGACGACATCGCGAAAACTTTCACGGCTGACAGACGTAACTTCGTGATGCAGTGCCACGCGAAGTTTCAAAGGTATATCAGTCTCAACATGTAAATGAACATTACTCTAGTTGGCATTAATGGTTTATCAATCACATACGAAAATAAGGGTTAGAAGCTTTACTACATCTCGATATGACTACTACATAGCGGGTATGACTAGATCGTTTTAAAACATCTAGAAATTACTACATTACCATAGATCTATATAGCTGTCCGATCATATATGCATATATCAGATTGACTTAATATCAATATGGTATGGAGGAGCGAGGTATGAGACTCCTCCATTTAAAAAGGAAGATTTTCCGCCAGGCTAGGTGATCATGCCTGTTGGATGCTTGTATATATGTCAAACCCTGAGAGAATCTTGATAGTGCGATGTAGGATTCTCGCGTGTTTCTACTCATTCATAGATGTCGCCACATCACTGTAGTGCGGGCGGTGAAGGATTGTAGGTGTGTTCATAGATGTCGCTACAATGGCAATGGAATTTAAAAGTAACAATGCTGCAGTTCAACCTCACACTTCAGTATTATACTTCGTGGAGAAAAAGCAATCCACTGACCATGGACTTCGGTAACCTAATAACATAAAAGTTGTTATTTTGACTCTTCAATCATTTAAAAAGGTTAGGTGTCCATTACTTTCTCGACTGGAAAAAGGTGATTTTATATTTATTAGGTTTTTAAATTCCTCGAATATAAACTCAGAGTATTATTTAGTTAATGAATACTTATTTGACTACAAAGAACTGTTTCACTAAATGATATATCATTTGTGGTTCAACGTCCTCGATCATTCATTTGAAGTTCGCTGGCTTTAATTAAAGTAGAAATTTATTTTGTACACATCAATATATCATCGTCAGGTCTCTCGATGTTATTCTTTATTATTTTGAGCTGAAAGTAAATACCAGATGTCTACGAAAAACATTAAAGGAGAGTTTCGTGTAATTTATAAATACACTGTGTATTTTAGGTATCCGTGCGTGCATACCAACTTCGGCAAATAAGTTAGTAGTTAAGTTAGTAAATCAGTATGTGTAGTTTCAGGAATTTTGGTAACCTTATGCATTGAGTCTGCTTCCGAAACTTTGACGGTGCGTAATTTCCGATGTTCTCGTAATTCCTAGAGTTGAATCAGACTCAGAATTTGCGAATTAAGTGAAACAGATACGATTATTTTGCTACTTAACCAAACTACTGAAGAAATATGTGTTCAAAATAAATAAAAAAATCAAAATTCAAAACCATTTATTCAGTTTAGGCCCTCGGAAGGCACTTATAAAGGTCAAGTTGAAAGTTACTGAAGCTACAACCGGTTCGGAAGTCAGCCTTCAACTGAGCAGAACCGGCAAGAAACTCAGCAAGGTTACATTCTTTTTTTTCTTATTAAATATTTTTTTATATAAATTTTATCTATTCTGACTTTTTGGCTATTTTATAATATACATTTTTTATATTTAACAATTACAAAATACTAAATATGGGTACATACACATTTTTGAATGTGTTATATGAATTTATATGTGGGATATGGCATGAAACAAATTAATTTGAAGAAAATACGCACTTACTTTAATTTTTCTATCTTCCATCAAAACCACTAACTATATGGACAACATTTTTTCCGACGTTCCTTTTCTCATCGAATACTCGAATTGCTGTAGAATGCATACTTAAAATAAGGATCTAATCTACAAATATGTGTGTATGTACTATATCTATTTTTTGTTACACTCGACAGCCGAAATGTACTATTCTTAAAAACGACAAAACTGCTTCGTGAACTTTAGATAGAAATAGTCTAGAAGGCTTTCAACTGCAACTATATTTAATCCATGACCTTTGATATTGAAACAGAGATTTCCCTCATCTGATGCTCGTTTTCCAGCTGTTGGTTTGGTTTATAGCTTTCTCAATAATCTACTTTATTTTAGCTATGTCGGTCCAGAAATAAACATCGCATACGTTTTTGTCGCTTATCTATATCTTATACAAGCTGCGCCCTACGGTTTTGCCCGCTTTCAATCCTGGTTATAAACCTTTCTCTTGAATTACTCTATCTATTGCTGAAAACTGCATTAAAATCCGTTGCATAGTTTACGATTCTATAAAGGACATACAGACAGTACTGAGACCTACTTTTGACTGAAGGAATTTAAGCGTCAATGTGACATGTGATGACCACTGTAACCGTCTTTATTACCAATACCTAGGTTATAGGTTTTCATATCTTACTTATATCATAATTGCAAAAAATGTGTAAAAATAAGTGTTTGATCGCATTTTAATGAATTTTGGTGCACAGATAGATCCTATTTTGGAATTATGTATAATTTTTTATAGCAGTTGTACTGTCGTATTAATCGTGTTATGATGTTTATCCCACTTATATAAGTAAAAATTAGTTATTAGAAAGAAATAAAGAAAATACGTTTATTCGTGGCAACATACAACATACATGTGTGTAAAACAAAATAATATGTGAAAACAAACTATAAACCAAACGTTTTAAAAATGTAAAAAAATTGTATACACTGCTCACTTATAAATATATATTATTTCATAAATAAAAATTGTATTTGTTATAATTAAAGAGCTTATCATGTATAATACTTTGTACTTGACGGGCCAGTTGGCTTGGTGGTTAGCGCTCTGACTGCCAAACCGAAGGTCGCGGGTTCGATTCCCACCCAAGACAAACATTTGTGTGCATGAACATGTCTGTTTTTTCTGTGTCTGGTTATAAATATCTATATAAGTATGTATTTAGAAAAAAAAAAGAAGTAGTATATGTAGTATATCAGTTATCTGGTTTCCATAGTACAAGCTCTGCTTAGTTTGGGACCAGGTGGCCGTGTGTAAAGAATGTTCCGGGATATTTATTTATCACAAAGATGCTTCGAAGACAACGGGTGTAGCCGCAGGGCTTGCTACTGTACAATAAATATGTACTATGGACTTTTCGAACTAGATCATATGGAACAAAATAGTAATAAAAACCATACAAATAAAATTGTAAAGGCACTTACATAACATCTGAACTGCAATTTATCATCTTCGAATCCATCCGAGCGTGAATTTCGCACGGCTGGACATTGTACAATAGTTTCTAACATGGTTATGACATTTTGTAAAGCTTTATGTGAACTTTAAGCTTTTGAACTACAATAATAGAATTGTTAAAGCTCTTAATAAGCTTCTCACGTAAGAACTTTAACACGTAGAGACTAGGTAGTATAGAAGATATTTCTATTAAGCTATGGAAGAAATAAATCAATACCCGAAAATAATCGAAGGAATGGAAAATAACTATTTTATTTTGAGTATTTTACATAATTAAGGATAGTTTTTTTTTAAATATGCCTTATTGGAAGGCTTACAGTATAAAACTGGAACGAATTTTGTTTGCCTCTATAGTTCTAAGTCTATTGCATTTTTTATTAAAGTCTGTTAAACATCCAACGCGTCAACATGGCACGTTTGTTTTCACCAGGTGACCATCAAACGAAATAGGTTTTTCATTGGAAAACATCAAAAGATTCAAACGTACAAAGAGGTACGAATGGGCTTAAAATGCAAGCGTACGTTGGAATTTGCACTGACATAGGAATTTTAGCACTCAATGTTTTTTTATTGATTAACTCTGGTATTTTTAATCAGTTCGAGTTCGTGGACATGCACTACGGGACAGACGGCGGCGATGAGACAAATCCAGCATTGCTTCGATACCATCTCGACGAGATACGTTGCTGTAATCAATGGTCAAAAGCTGGATATTTTCTGGTAAGAATTATAAAAAAAGAAATGACGCATTTATGACACTGGCTGGATCAAAGTTGAAATAAGAATAAGAAAAAAACAAGGTCATATCTTAAAACTGTATTATAATTATTTCAGTTTCAGACAGATTATTGACATAAGGCGCATAATCAAACTTCATCTGACTTAATTAATAAGGCACGATAGCTATTAGTTTCGACCAATGTTCTTTTGAATATTCGAGACTGGAAACTTTAAAAAGTATTTTCTTTTTGGTGTAAAACCTGGCCTTTTATACTTTTTTTCGCAGTGTATAATTGGGGGTGAAACATCATCATATCAGCCAGTGCTACCATTCACAGTTCCAGCTGAAATATTTGTGGATCTAGTGAAGGGAGACAATCCTCAGACGGCCCTAGTAAGAGCCTGTTATAGGCTTCATGGTGACGGCAATTACCATCTAGAAGGCGATGATAAATGGTAAGTGAGAAAATTCAGTTCAAGTTAGATGTCAAATTCATAGAATGTTTTACTTTTAATATTTGAATATTTCTATAACGCCAGTATTACAGGTTGCCATGGTAAATGTCAGCTGTTCTGTTTAAACCTTCTTTTGGAGAAAAAAAGATAAAACCTTTTTCTTATTCCTTGGCATTTTGTATTATTTTCTTTTATCTGAGTTTAGTTATATTTTACAAGAGTACTTTAATCATTCTTATCCAGTCTCATCTATTTATGCTATTACAATTTACGATTATTTCCCCGCAACGAGGTCCGATTACTCAGAGAGGTCGTAAAATAAATAATTTATCGAATGGCCAGGCGGGCTCCGTTCACATAAATATTGCTACACCTTTAAAAGGGTCCTACAGGTTAACTTTTATTGCAAAGACAGGGGACCGGGACAAAGATAGGATGTTAAAGAATGAAAGTAGCATTAATACCCGTAACTTTTAACTAAATAGAATGAAATACTTGTAAGCTAATCTTATAACTTCACACAAAATTACTTTACTTATTTCATAAAAAATGACTTTACGCCATCGCCACAAAAGCTCACTTTTATCTCATTAAATTACAAAGATAAAGCAAATTGTATTCGTCCAAACAGAAATACAATAAATAAATATTTAATGTCTGCCCCATTCTACATTGTCGTAGCTTTAGTAATTAAATAACAGGGGAAAAACTCGTGAAATTGCTTAGCTAATTGAATTGCGGTCGCTCGTCGGAGGGTATTTTACTTGAGCACATTCTTACAAAAAAGAATTTTCTTTATGTTTGATACAATATCTTGTATCATATAGGAAAGCGGTTTACCGCCTTGTTATAAGAGTGCCGTATTACTTTCTACAGATAGTAAATCTTCTGTACTAATATTATAAAAGGAGAGTTCATTTTGTGAGTTCGTATGTGTGGGGGAGTAATCTTCGGAACCACGGCACATATCTGAAAAAATATTTCACTATTTGAAAGGTACATTATTCCGAATAGACATAGGCTATGTTATAAGCCCGGCAACAATTAGATATCTCGGGGACGCAGATGCAAATGTGGCAAGGAAAGATATACATTTAAAATCGAAAAAAAAACTTCTGACTCTATTTCTGTATCTATATAAAAATAAGTTGTTATATCCACACATCTTTTAATAAAATGAAAATATAACTGTTTTGCTCTGGCTGTTTGTAAATAGCTACTGGAAACATTACTAGTAGTTATTCTGGAAGGAATGGAATTACCTCGTTTACACGAAGTGCTGTCGGTAATCATTATATCTGATGTAGACACTTCCGCAATTTGTCTGCGTTGGGTTGGAGTATGAGATCGTTGCACGCGATGCATCCGACTATTCATAAGATCTAAATTCAAGGCCTCAGACATTATGTCAGAATGAAAATACAAACTTCACTTTGGGTATAAATAAATCAGTAAAAGAACCGTTTTTAAATCCATATCTTTAAGCCCTTAAATAAATTAAAATGATGCCATGTTCTGCTCATTTCATTAGACTAGATGTCCATCGCGGTTTCATCTACGTTTATTTATATCTTAAATAGCCTATCGTTTGCGCAATCACTTATTTCGACTGTACCAATTTACATCAAGATCGAGCAAATCGTTTTTGAGGAAAGGACATACAGACAGACAAACAAAAATGTTTTTAATTGTAGTGTCGACGTCATTGAGTCATAAAACGAATTTTTATACAAAATTTGACAAAAAAAATAAAAGTTACAGACAGATCCTACATATTTATATATACGAAGATAAATATTTGTCAAAAAAACACTTGTCACATCCGCCATATTGGTTTTAAATGTCAGCTAGCTGATCATGCATTGTCACCAAAACCAAATGTATAAGCAAAATTGCAGCTTAACCGTATGGGATTTGGATTAAAATTTAACTGCAACATGTAACTCAACATACTAACTAATATGTAAAGTGTAATAAAAGCTTTTGAAAAAATCAAATCTTCTTTTTACTAGTCTACAAATCGACTGCTAACATTTGTGAAAACGTCAAAGCTGATACCACTGAACGCTTTGTTGAGCGTCAAACATATTTTACATCCGCCAGTAGAGTTTGTATATATACTGTACACATAAAACAGTACAGTATCGTATCCAATACGATGCAATATGATGGAGCAATCTAACAACACTCTAAAATAAAACTCCGGAATAGATATGTAAAAATAAAACACATTTTAGCTTTCATGATCCGAATTCCGATATGTATCCATGCAGTGGAAATTGTCTCATGCAGTCTTTACAACTGTGTAGAAAAACTGTGTGAAATACGTTTTGTTAAGTTATTATATTATATTTATTTTTCGGGTCAGTTATCTTGCTAGTTAGAGACCTTGACTGCCAAGTCCCAGGACAAACATTTGTGTGCATGAACATGTCTGTTTGTTCTGTGTCTGGGTGTAAATATCAATATAAGTGTGTATTTAAAAAGTAGTAAATGTAGTTCAAAATTCAAAACCATTTATTCAGTTTAGGCCCTCGGAGGGCACTTATGAAGGTCAAATTTAAAGTTACTGAAGCTACATAGCATAGTTTATCAGTTACCTGACAGCCATAGTACAAGCAGTACACTTTGCTTAATTTGGAATCAGGTAAGCATGTGAAGAATGCCCTGGGGATATTTATTTATTTAATAGATTTGTAACCTCTACTTACGAAATAACCTTCTAACCTAAGAAAATGTTTTGCCATATTTTAGTGCTATACAACTGCGTGTCAGTATATATTTTGTTTTCAATGTATGTTCCATAGGTATTGTAACAATTCCTTTTCTACAGGTTCAGTGATTTATTAGAACGCGAGGAGCAGAGAAACCGATTGTCTGAGGTACAGAAAGCTTTCACCGCTTCCGTACTGGAAGCATTAGGAAGAGGTGCTGACGTCGCAGATTTATTAAAAAGTTCTGTAGAAGTTCAGTGTGATATAGCTTTAGGTAAGTAATAAGTATTTATTTTGGTACATTTGTAAGTTTATTTGCCTGACCTTAAATATATGTAAGTTAGTAGGTAAGTACATCGTTTAAATATACCTTCATTGATAAATTTCGACATCAAATGATTAATTATTTTCATAAAAGCATAATGGTTTACTAACCATACTATTTAATACCTGATTTGGTTATAAATGTGAATAAAATTTCACAGTTTGACCTGAAAACCACGAATAAACGAATCGTAAATTTAAACAATGATATGAAAATGTTGTACATTTGCACTTTGCATGGCTATCGAAGCTGATAAGAGATTAACTTTTGTGTGTATTAATTATAGAGCATCAGAAATAGTTTATTTAACAAATTACAACAACTGATAAAGGTTGATTACAATTTTATTTTAAATGGTAACTATTATTTCAAATATGTAATCGTGTAAAATTAAAAGTGCTTTGATAGTCGTCCGATTCAATTACACGTAAAGAACGGCCACATGTATATATTTTTTGGACGTGTTTTGTTTTTTCTTTTCATCGCTACGCATTCGGAATATACGGATTCTATCTATTTTTATCTTAATTGGAATGTTCAATACCTTTTGGTTCGCTGCATGTTAAAAGTGGAAATGGCGTATGAAAACTGTCGAATGGGAAAATATTTTGATGTCCAATTGTCAGTTAACTAAATATTTATAATACTTTAGATATGTATGAATCATATCAACATCAATTACAATGCGTACTCGTATCCGTCTATATCATGTGACGGTGGACTTTTGTGTTAATAAAATGAATATCATCAAGCCCATTATCTCTGGAGAGGTAGACAGAGGTTCTAGAACTGAAATTTACATTCCACGTATGATACTTTAGGTTAGCATTGTCGCCGTGTTTAAGGTATATTACCAAACACACTACAGCTGATCATTCTAACAAAGAAACGTTAATTATACCTTGCCTTACCTGGGTATCGAAGCCCAGGACTTCTGGTCTTCAGTGGACCCTTTCAGACCCCTCGACCACCAATGCGACAAACTAACAATCTGCAACAGATATTGCAGCAAACTTCTTTTACTATCTTAGTCTACAAAAAACAATTTTCTTTCAGAATTGTTAGCGAATGGAAAACATCCGAAGGGCGTAATTGCCGTTTTTCGAGACATGCCCGACCTTGAGCCCGATGAATCAAAACTGGCGGTATTAGCGCACACTAGGTTAAAAGACTTAATTAAAAAATTAGAAGACACACTGCCTGAAACACATTTAATAAGGCTCGAGTAAGTAAAATTTACATTTGTTTCATTAAAGTAAAAAATATCTTAGAAAATTAATACTGACTGACACCAAACAAAAAATACTTTATGTATTTATTCGTAGAATTATAGAATTTCAATCTTAAGGCTTTAGGTTTCTTTTTGTAAGCCTATAATGGGTGAACATTGTTGTGTTAAACAAGTTTTACATTTCTGCGAAAAATCCAGGCTTGAATATCAACAGGTGAATACTTAGGTTATATAAATTGAAAAGTATTAACTTCTTAAATATAACAAGGCTTAGGTACGGTATCTAAATTGATTTTGAAGAAGAGCCTCCTAGAAATGAGGATAAAGTAACGAAAATTATAACAAACTTTGGGGTTTGATTACAATTTATCAATCCAGGATTTCATCAGCGGAATCGTCAAGAACAGATGTAGCATCCGATAACGAAGAAAAGTTTGCGCCTTTTAGGGAAAGTGTGCAAGCTGTTGTTAGTTCACTTGTTGACGATTGCCTTAGCACGGAGCCCGATCAGGGGAAGGGGAGGAAAAAAACTGTACAGGTACTGTTTATATTTAAACCAAATTCCTTGGTATCTTTGAGATTTGTATATTATTATTTATGAAGATAAGGATAAGGTTGCAAGCAATTGCAATTTAATAAAGATTCCTTCTAGTTTTTAACATTTAGTGTTAACATTCAATTTGGAAAGACCTTACTCTTACACAGTTTACTGCTATCAGACATGATATAAAATATTGCAGTATTATTTTCCCTACTCTTTTGGGAACTATTAAAATATCAAAAAGCATTGGGAGTATTAGTATAAAACTTTATGATACCACATCATAATCCAGAGATATAAAGATGCCAAGAATCTTGTACAAGAAATACAAGATTTTTTATTTTACTTCATACAAAAGGCCTTGATAGTAAGCTTCATTAATCATACGTTTACAGTACAACATTTATCTTTCAGGAAGTATTTCTGGAACACATCACTCATCTTAGGATATGTATAGAACATAATCGTATGTATAAGGTAAATGTTAAGCAAATTGAAGACGCCGCTACAAGTATACTAAATAATGCTAAGGAGAATTATACAAACAAAACTCGGCATCCACCAGCTCTTATATACGGACCTGATGCTTCAGGAAAAAGCACTTTATTAACGCATTTATACTTCAAATGCGAAGAAATTTTCCGTAAGCCCGTGTTGAGAATAATTCGATTTTCCGCTTCAACGCCAAGATCGGCCTACAACTTGGAACTGCTGAGAGTCATGTGCCAACAGATATCAATAATTTTAAACATTCCTGAAGGATATTTGCCGAAAGACGCGAGTTTTGATCCTTTATATATAAACAATTGGTTTCAAAGTCTTTTGAAGAGATGCGAGGACATGGAGAATGAGATTTTGCTTATATTCATCGATAATGTCCATAGGGTAAATCCTCTGGAGTGTGATATAGTTACTGGACTCTCATGGCTGCCCATGTCGTTGCCACGGAATGTGTTTTTAGTATGTACTAGTGCTGTGTCATTGGAACTGCTCCAGTTGACTCCAGCTCAGAAGGAGAAATTCAAAGCACAGAATTGCTACTACTTATTGGATCCGATAGAAGAAACTCCTGAGAATAAAAGTTATGGAGACTACATTGATGGTGCCTTCGATAATTTAGAAGTCGTTTTTGGTTCTAAAGCATTTAGTAAATTGGCAAGTAAGTATCATCATGTTATACAGTAAATATTGTCCATATATCTCTATATAGAAATACATAGCGGCTTATATAGTTTGTAATCTAAACACAACTTCGTCCAACATGTCGTGTCTCGTTGATTTAACCAATTACTTCCACTTGTCAGAGACTGCGTGTGTCCCGGCGGGATGCTCATAACACTTGTCCTTTACTTGTTTTCTATTGTTTCGTAGGTTATATAACTTGTTCCGAGTTTGGTCTCACGGAACTTGAACTATTGGAACTTTTGATGCCGACCAGTAACAGCGAGGCGGTTATAACACTGAAAGATGCTAACTACAACTTTTCTACCATATGTGTCGCCAAATACATGATGAGTGAGTATTACGTGTTTTTTGGTAAATCATTTTAAAATGCTTTTATATTATTAATCCATGAAATAGAGTAGTTTGTTCATTGAATTACTAGTTAAATATCTGTCATAAAACACCTATTTTTCCAACTGGTATTTTCATTTTCGATAGCAGCATTCTCTCTGACGGCGTTGCGAGCGGATTAAAATATTTAAGGACTAAAAGAATGTTCGCAATTCGTTTTCATAAAGTTCGGTTTCAAACATTCCGCGGTTACCTTTATTCAGTTGGCTTCCCAACATTGTGAAATTAATTTAAAATTGGGACTTATCTCATAATCTCATGTTCAAATTTGAGCGTAGCCCTCAAAATTTCATGTTTCCATGACCAGGGGCTTAGGCTCTGCGTTCAGTCAGTCAATCAATCAATCAAGGCTTGGTCTTTGATGTGTTAAACGTTATGTTTAATTGTCTGTACAGCTACAATAGACTGCCTATTGAGCAAGGATTATCTTTTCCACCGCCCATTCATGCGTTCATGGCAAACGTACCGAAGCTCTCTCTCTCAGCGAAAGCTTTTGTAATGGTACCGATAATTATGATAGGACCTCTTCTCCTAGATAACCTCATAGCAGAGAACGTAGTATCGGGTCGGTGTACATGGCGGTGGCGCGCGGCCGCTGCAGGAGCGCGCGCACGCCGCCGTTATGTGCGCGTGCAGGCCGCTCTACGCGACGCGCACTCTGACCTCGCCGCGCTGCACTTTGCTAGCTTCCTGCACGACGTTGACGATACGGACACCTCGGAGGCACAAGAACCGGGTAAGTTAAGTGCAGTGTCTCCAGATATCATCGGATACCATAAAGATTGGAAAGATGCTCTTGACTTAACACATAGTTATCGTACTCACAAGTCATTTAGATAAAAATATCTTCGGAAGAAGTAATAAAAGAAAACGTTGAATGACAAAATAAAAACCGGTAGGTTATTTTCTCACAGGTGTAGTGGAAGATGACGACGCATTGCTGGATTCAACACCATTCCATTCCGCCAGCAGAACAGCCGCAGCATTTACACAAAGACACGTGGAAGAGTCCTGGCTTCACCTGCTCTTGGCTGGAGACTTCTCGAAGTTGAAAGACCTGACTGTCTGCAACTTTGATTTTTTGCTTGCCGCTGTAAGAATTTCTCTTATATCATCATCTACCATTCACATAATTAGGCTTCACATCAGACCTTCATTAAAATTTAATTTAAACCGCTGACCCTTATAATTTTTAACCAAAAATTTGCATTCCTTTATCATTTTGTCAAACGAGTGCGACATCATTTTGTGAACAAAAGTTTTAATTAAAATTTCCTGACTCAATTATAGCTGAAGATTTTTCAGGATGTGCTATTAAAATCCTTAAAAAGATATCTGTAAGTTCACCTCCGTTTTTAGGGCTGCGTAGTGAAGGGGCAACAAACGGAATCCTTATAATTGCATCCTGGGTCTCCTTCCGTATTACACAGTCATTATAACAGTGGACTTTGATAAAGTTTGGAAGTTTTTCTATGCACAGTTATACAAGGGTGGAAAGAAATTACGTAAAAGAAATTTTGGGGTAACACTCCAGTACCTACATATGAATAAAATCAGATTACATAAGCGTATGATAGATTTGTAAAACCAAAAAAAGGAGTTGAAAAATTCTGATAATGAAAATTCAGAACTTGGAACGGTTTCGACGTAAAATTGTTTGAATACTTTTGAAGCTGTAAAGATATGAGATATTTTTGTTTACTCTCTATTTTGAGATTACCCACCGCAGAAAGTAGCGTTATTTTTCAGACATAAATGTACTATGTTAAACATACCTACTTATTTTTACTGCCTATTAAATTAATAATGTTCATTCGCAAATCCTAATATTGTAAACGTGAAAGATTGTGAAAATTTATGTATGGATGATTGTTACTCTGTCACGAAAAAACTACAAAACGAATTGAAATGAAATTTGGCACGTAGATAGTACATGAAACATCATATAGCATACTTTTTATCCCGCTAAAATTATCCCTCAAAAAGCGGGTGAAACTGGGGGCAAAATCAAGTTTTTTTTTAACCACAGTAGCCGACAAACAGGCACACGGTCCATCTGATGGTAAGTGGTCACCGCCGCGTGAAGTTGTTAAGTCTCACGTGCCTGTATTTCACTATTCGAAATAATTTATTTTAACTGTGAACGTTCATTCATACTTTTGAACCACGCTCCTTTTTTACCAAAGTCTAATTAAGTTCCAAGCCTACGTAATAGTGGTTATTACCTAACGTCACGACTTAAGGTAAGCGATAGAGTTTGAACAACTTGTATCGTTACCGGAGCTAGAAACCAACCGAAGTTTTAAGATCCTGTACCCATTAGCCGTTAATTTGCCGACCAAAACACCCAAGTTTACCAGTTAAGATACAAAACGCGGCGACTTTACCAAAGCTTGTTTACATGTAAGGAGTTTTCAACTGTTCATATGAGAAGTTGTAAAACTTTATCAGAGATAGTTTCAACTTGGAATCACACATTATTCTCAACGATGGAGACGGATTGTTCTTTGAGTAAAACGACAGACAGCGGTTAAGCTGGCATGATAGATGGATGCTCTTACTTTGTTAGTTTGTACCTATAATTTTCTCAGACATTTTCTTCATAAGACTTAACCTAGTTAACTAACTGTGTGTGTAACTTTAGCTCTAGTATATTATATTCGTACTATTATTATGAATGCGATAGTTTGTTATCAGTCACCCAAAAACTATTCTGCAGATTTGGATGAAATTTGGCATATATTTAAAAGTAACAAAAAAAAATATTTTATCATAAAACATTGTGACACGAACAAGATACAAAGAACTACGAACTTAATAGTAAATTATAGTACAAAAATGTTTGTTGAAAACAGTTGTATCCAAGGGAGATTTACTTATCACTACCTAGTATAAAACAAAGTCGCTTTCTCTGTCCCTATACCCCTATGTATGCTTAAATCTTTAAAACTACAAAACGGATTTTGTTGCGGCTTTTTTAATAGATAGAGTGATTGAAGAGGAAGGTTTTTATGTATAATACATGTGACATCCCACGGGAACGCGGGTAAAACCGCGGGGGACAGATAGTTAATATATAATTAGATTATTAATAATTATAGAAATTATAAAAGATAATGTACAGTTATCATGGATACCAAGGTTTGATAACAGCTTACAAGTAAGTTTAATTAAAGTTATCTGAACCTATTTAAACAAATTTGGAGGAAGTTTTCAGTCTCGGTATAACTTGTAGAAAGAAGCCAGTTTCATACTTTATTTTTGCATTCAATTTTATTTAGGGAGTATTATTTATAACCTAGATTAACACAGCATACTTATCGCACCCTCAGTACGATAAGGGCTTAACTCAAAATTTTGCGAAATGGAGTTACGATCATAGAGAGACTAAACAAAGCACGCTCTATCCGATGAATAGTAAAACATAGTCAATTTAATGATAGAATAAGCATACCGATACTTCAGCCTCTTTAACAGCGGGACCCACCCTCCCCGCTCAGTGCGAAAGTGACCCAATCAGAGATGTGCCAAAGGTGATTTTTTGAGTTAAGCCCCTATCGTTCTGAGGGTGCGCTATTACACTAGGAAAATTTTATTGATCATCAATTCGGTTACCAAATCGATTAGGTATAAGCTAGTATACGTAATATTCATTAAAGTTACTAAACCACTCCTGTTTATAATAAACTAGCTTTCCCCGCGGTTTTATCCGCATTCCTGTGGGATGTCACATGTATTATACATAAAAACCTTCCTCTTCAATCACTCTATCTATTAAAAAACCGCATCAAAATCCGTTGCGTAGTTTTAAAGATTTAAGCGTACATAGGGATATAGGGACAGAGAAAGCGACTTTGTTTTATACTATGTAGTGATTTTAGTAATTTCTACTATTATTCATATTAAGTAGGTACATACTTATACCGTAAATCAGACAAAGCTCAGGATCTACACTAGGGTTTTAATAAAAAATCTATTCGAGTATTAATATTCATATAGAACCAGAAGATATTATTTTGAAATGGCACCAGCATCTGAAAATAATATCATTCGTATTTCCACCAAGGTAAAAAACTCGTTTGAGAAATGAAAATATTTAACATTGAACTTTATCGACCATAGTTTTAGGTTCATTCTTTACTGACAAATGAAACTACCCTGTCGTTCGATGTAAGAAAGTCTCCAGAGACGATATTAAGCTAAGTACACGGCCGATGTAAATATATCAATTTTTTCCAACATAAATAACAATGAATTAGGATAATGGAGATCGTTTGTAAGGAGAACATCGCACTTTTGAAATTAAATTCCTTAATGCTAGCTAAATATTATATACGTACACAGAATCGTGCAATTTCTATGGCGGTTTGGTCTAACATCGTTCACAGACGTCTTTTGAATTCTAAAGATACACAAATAGATATTCATATGTTGTATTTGTCGGCACCTTTTGATATCCTCGCCATCGACAGTTAGTACTATTATCTATTCTTTACTTACAGCATAAGGTGCCTTAGTATAATATTAATAGCCTTTACAATATTATTTTCTCCCAAGTTGTATATCTGATACTAGCTGTCCCCCGCGGTTTTATCCGCGTTCCCGAGGGATATCACATTTTCCCTGAATAAAAAGTAGCCTATACGTTATTCCAGGATATGCTCTATCTATGTGCCAAGTATCACCCATATCCGTTTAGTAGTTTTTGCGTGAAAGAGTAAACATACTTACATACAAATCATTCCTATTTATAATATTAGTATAGATGAAAACATGCTGTGTATGCTGTCCTCTGCAATCCATTCACACACTAACGTCTAAAAAATGAAATAAAGAAATATCCTGGGACATTTTTACGTGAAATTACTTTGATTCCAAACTGAGCAAAAATGGAAACATGATTACTCTTTTCTAAAGGTTTGATTGAAATTTTTACCTATATGTATAAGATGGGTAATTACATCTATGAATAAATCAAACAGACTTATTTGTCCAATCGATTCCATGATCTATGGAGTAGCAGTTAGGGTATATAATCACTTCACGTAAAACCATCCATTACTATGAAGGTGGAAATTATTGTGCATCACCTCACAGATTTGAGTCTAAAGCGCATCACACACCATGAACAGATTATAACATTTTATCGAATGGTCAATGAGACAGCAATATACGCCAAAAAGAGATCAAGCTATCTTTCTTTAATTTCCTTTTCTTTCACTTGTATGACGCTCTCATTAATCTTAACATAAAATATTATAGAATCTTCATCGTAAGTGACGCGCTTAAGTCCTTTAAAATATAAACAGAGTTGACCTTTCACAACTGCCTTATACATACTCGTATATAGCCCGCGCATTTCCCGCATCCTGCCCCCTTATTCAGCTAATACAAACTTCGTCGGCGAGCCGCTTCACGGAGGCTTCGGAGAGCTTACGTCTCACGTGATTAGTAGTATTAGCGTAGTACGCGACAGAGACAGAGCATAGAGGCCGCGAAGAAATATCCTCGAGTTAGTGTAATTTTCCTTACAGAATCGAGATCATCTTATTATGAGTACATAGTATTCTAATAAATAAATGAATATCCCGGGACATTCTTTACACATGGTCTTCTGATCCCAACCTGACCAGATCTTTTACTATGGAAACCAGATAACTGATATTCCAACTACCTTTTTTCTAAAGACATGTGTTCTTATAGATATATTTACACCTAGACACAAAAGAAAGGCATATTAATACACATAAATGTTTGTAATGGCTGGGAATCGAACTCACGACCTGTGGCGTGGAAGTCAGGGTCTAAGCACCAAGTCAATTGGCCCGTATTCTTAGATCTATTATTAATATCAGAATTTTCTCAAATAGGTACAAACGGTAACAATATCGTATTTACGGTGCATATTGGAGCACGTTCGTTGCTACATCTTGGATCGGGACGTGGAACTGGTGTATGGAGCCGTGAGGAAGGCCAGTGATATCCTCACTAGGGATCCTATGCAGTTAGGAGCACAGGTTTGTTCACTTCCTCCATGTAGTTCCGAGCAGTTGATTAATAAATAGATCAATGTAAAAAATGGTGTATCGCTTGAATCAACCATTTGTTTGTTATCTACTACATGTTATGAAAATATTATTCTATAAAATAAAACAAATAATGAGCGTACTTATTTTTATTAGAATTTGAAAAATGTTTGTTGAATTCAGACAATTAAATAATATTTTTTATCTCATTGGGAACACACCACAATTATTTGACTAATATCTATTTTACTTATTACTAAATAATAAAAATGACAGTTTTTATTTTTCTCTTTTATTAGCAGAGAGCTTGGAAACAATTTATCACGTGAACGAAGTTAATACCACGAGATGGAAATTAGAATATCTATTACAATTCTAAATTCAAAGCTTGGTTATACTTAGACGAAGCCGGTTCGGGATTTATAAGCACTAACTTAAAAAATAAGTGTAAAGAAAATTCGTCAGCTGTTTCCCTCGTGATTCGAGAAATCTGTTGTTAGTTTAATCTGTGTAAAGGACCCTACTTTATAGATGGCTATCAGTCGATACAGCACCCTTCCAACAACCCGGCCCTGTCAGCACAAACCATAAAGTCCTTAACGGGTTTCAATAGTCCTTTGTCGATGGGAAACTTCGCAAACTGACGAGATTGGTATATCGAGACACAAATTGGGCAATAAAATAATTTTATGGTGATAAATAACTATCGTTACCTACGTGCGAAACTTTTCGAAAGTGTTTCCATTCTTTTCTTTTTTAATTTGACTGATGGCTTGCTTTTTGTAAAACTACATTTTTTGGGAATATATAAATACTGAACGATTATATCTATACTTTGTGATAAAAAGTTCAATTTTGTTTGAAAATTGGTGTGGCTCAATTTATTTACTAACGGTGTATTGTAGTATATATTATTTGTAATTTGATGGCTACATTTGACATTGTAGATTTATGATTACTATAATATGATATCTGTGTAAATCTGTGTATTTGGGGTAAATTGTCATACATGCATTTGAATTGTATTCTTTCGAATTCAAATTTGAAACTGATTTCTTAATAGGTTGATGATACGGCGTACGCATAATAAAATGCAATAAAGAATCTGCATTGACATCGATTCTCAGAGCATTACACAATCTACCCGCTGGGATGGGAAAATAGTCAATAAAGACATTAAATTATACCAATTTCTGTTAGATAATAGCGTGGCTGCGTCCGGCGGTGGCGCGACGTGGGGTGCTGGCGACCCTAGTTACCGCTGCCATGGCGTGGTGTGACGGGTACGACAAACCCTTGCTCGTCCCCTTGAATGGATGGTGAGTCATTACTTTTTGGAATAATTTAACTTTGCATAAGATTGTACGCTGACGATGCTTCCAGAAATTGTTGTGTGTTTTTTTGGGATCGGTACCCAAATCGGAAGTCGTCCGTCTGTCAGTCAACAGACTATATCTCACGATCCGTTATAAGTAGACAGCTGAAATTTACAGAGTGTGTACTACTATGGCCGTTATAACAACAAATAATTTAAATTAAAGTTAAGTAATAAATACTTATTTTGTATTTAAAGTACTAAGACGTCAAATATAAAGATCATATGGTGGTGCATATTATCTTTAATAACAATGCAAGATACAGATTATTTATCTTGTCTAGTTGTCTGGTTCCCACCGCTTTTTGCAGGATATACTCATTCTAGGATTCGAAACCACATCTTCATCACTACATTCCAAATCACAACCACTGAGCTATCATAGCCTTGGAAATGTTCAGGGAATCCGGATAAATCACGAAGGCACGTGTAATATATATAACACTAAAATATTATCAACCAGAGAACAAATACTACTTTATTTCAAACATAAATAACAGTACACCAAAAAGGCACTTACTTAAACACACAAAATAAGTAGTTTGTAATTTATTACAGTACCGTATAATAAATGGTGTAAAACACGCTACTGCCTACGTTGCTTTTATTACATACTAACTTCTCCTTAATAAAATCGATAATACAAAAAATTCTGCTTTCAGCTCTGCCATTTATTTCAATTTACTTTTGGTACTTCACGAGAAATTACTGGCAGTCATGCTATTCATACCGAGGGATCCATTAATTAATAATATTGACAGTCAATACGACGTCACCGTATTGAAATAGTAATGGGGAACTAGCCTGTATTCAAGATAAATGAGCAAACACTAACCAGTGTATTGACCATCAAAAATACACGAATACATCAAATATGATTTTTAGTGCCGATCGAACCACAAATAGTTAAACTTTTGATACTGTACAATAATGACGTCACATCATACTATTTCATACAAAATAAGATCGTTTTGACAATTAATAAAAAGTAGCTGAATTGACTCATCCCTATTATGCAGGTTCAGACTGCCAATTCATAGTAGTGTATTTCCAAAGGATTTTATTATTATAATAGGACTAACAACGGAACAACAAAAACTAATTAATAAAATTGGCTAGGACATTTTAATGGGTTTATTAAAGTAAGAACTTTTTAGCACCGTCATCATTTGAAACTCCATGAACCCAAAAAGAGACAAACATATATATTCATCTACATTCTACAGGATGTTACAAAACTATACCCGTAAAGCCGAAAGGAGGTTAAATGGGGTCTAATAACGAGTCCATTCACAATATTTAAGAACCGTAGTAACATACCCCATAAAAATTAAAAAAAACAATTTTTTTTTAATTAAAAATAGAAAAACTATTAAAGTAGACAATTATTAGGAAAATAGGTACTTTCTGTTAAATAATCTGGTTCCCTGACATGACAGCTTACTAGGGTTGTTGGCTTTGATAAATTAATTATATTTTTACGAGGTATTTTGTAACAAGTTATATAAGCCTGCGAGATAATGAGATAAATAGACATAGTTTTTTTGTCAGTTTTTTTTCTGCTGATTTATATTGCATAATCGACCATGATTTTACGTACGAGCAACAAGTAAATTGCTCACATAATTCCTATACGGTAACAAAATGGCTCCCCGTAACTCAACCCCTTAACGAAAGTAGCGAGCAGGTAAAGTGATCAATTAAGCTGAGGCACTTGATAACTAACACGTAACAGCGGCTAGTGATCAATACGACCAATACTGTTGTTCCATTTTATTCAATTACCCAAACGATCCGTACGTGGGTAACTTTGGGTAAATTGGACGACTGACCGCACCTGTTATATCGTATCTACATTTCAAGTAGGGGTCAGAGTGTTCAAGAATTGCGCAGTAACCCCCACATTGCTATGCCGCAGTTTTGTTTACATCTTCGAAATATTCTTGACGAGGAAGAGATCATTATTTTATGCTGTGTTCAATTAGGTACAAACAAATGTTTTTGTATAATGTACAGTACCTGGATGACCGAGCTTTGCTCGGGGCTTCTTTACTAACGTAACTACTACCGTTATCTTTTTTTTAAAGCACTGTCACAAACGAATTAGAAGCGATAATAAAGGGCTCCCAATACCAGTATTTCTCACAAAAGATGTAACTTGAAAACCTTACCTTCTAATGACATTATAGCAGTTTTCATCGCCTAAAAACACGAATAAAATGACATTTTCTGAAAATGAATCCTAGCTAGATCGATTTTACGCCTCTGAAACCCTCTGCATACTAAATTTCATGAAAATCGTTGGAGCCGTTTCCGAGATCCTAATTATTACAAGATTTGCTCGTTTGAAGTATTAGAGATTGATAAAAGAAGAATGATTCATTTAAATTTAGCTCTTGTTTTATCAGAAATGTTTTGTTTAATGGTTATTTATGTGAAATAGAATTTAATTAGCTTGCTTTTTTTTATTTTTAAATATTGAACAAAGATAAATACACGAAGGATATAAAACATAATATCATTCACAAAAAACCACAGACGTTTATAAGAGGAATGACTGGTTCCACACTCAGTCATTAAGGTACTAAATTACTCATTTATTTGAGATAGTTTTTTAAGTAATAGTCAGTCTGTTGTCTGTTTCTGTACCTACAAAATGAAATAAAATTACAGTTCATTAGTTATATATTAATTATAATAGATTTGGTGTGGGTAGTGTGAATAAAAGTGGATAAATGTGCGATGCGGTGACACTTCACTACATAGTATAAAACAAAGTCGAAAATCTTTAAAACTACGCAACGGATTTTGATGCGGTTTTTTAATCGATAGAGTGATTGAAGAGGAAGGTGTTTATGAATAATACATGTGACGGAAACGCGGGTAAAGCCGCGGTGGACAGCTTCAATATACTATACAGTATTCAATATACATTTTTATAGTGAATCTCAAAATAACATTTCAACAAACTTAGATATATAAATTGTTTGAAATAGAAACAGAACCATATATAGCATTATTTATTCCCCTCGTTAGCTTGCTATAGGTACTACAGTGATAAATGCCTCCGGTGTCAACTTAGAAAGTGCCCACTAACTTGGGACCCGTTATCTGTAATGAGAGATCTTGGGAAAATGAATGTAGATGCCCGAGAAAAAAATCTTTTACCATTAAGCACAATAATTGCGTAAGTTATGTAAGTATTCCCGAAGATTTATGTAACTATACTGATGCAGAGTTTTTTACGAAGTTACTCAACGTTTTTTTAGACGACTTATCGCTTCACTTTATAAATTGTAATAAATGTTGTTTAAGTCATTTTGGAATAGATGCATCCGTCTGCTTTCCTTTAAAGTCCCTTTTTGAATGTCATAAAAACATAATTTATAGCTTCTGAAATAAGGTGCATCAATTGTTCCAATCGTTGATTAATCAATGGAAACTAAACCTTATCAAAAATGTATAAAAGATTATTTTTCAGTAACATTATTATGCTTGGTAGACACGTGGTATCAGTTCTGTCTGCATATTTAAACTTTGGAGAGTTTTTGTACAGAAATATGGAAGAAATGGTGAATTTGAAGCATATCCATCGATTGAGAATCGAACCTTTAACAACGGAAACAAAGCCTTATTACAATGAAATAAACTACAAGTTGCTATCAGTCGCCTCGAGTGCTTGGTCATATAGAAAAAATCACAGAGAAGAAGAATTACTAATGGAGAATTTTTCTCTCCCAGGCTCCAACCACCAATAGCATCAACAGTTCGAGTGGTTTCAGTGGGCGGGTCGACCCCTGGGGCTGGGGCAAAACTGCTCCAACTTGCACCTTCGGGGCAACATCTAGTGCTTGCCCCATCTGCTGGGGACCCTCAGCTGTGGCATGTCATGTCTAACTCTAAAGTTCACACTTTTAAAGGTCAGTTCTTAGTCATAAGGTTAATATTTACAGGGTATAATTAAAACCTTTTAATGTGTTATTTCATGCTGGTATTACTTTAATTACTCATAAATGCCTTTTTATAAGCATCTTTAAATAAGAATGAGCGTAATAAAATTTTATTAAATTATTTATTGCAGCTCTTTCTCATTACAAAGTTGCCAACGGTAAATATAAAAAAACTATTATAAAACCTACAAAGCGCTTAACAACCTTCTTTACTCAACGATAATTACCAACTTTATACTAATATTAAATCTGGAGTTTTCATTACTTAGCTTATTTGTTTTATTCCACAAAATGCCAAGTGTACCCTTTCTCATAGTTAACAGAGTCAACAAAACACTGGCTGAATTAAGATTAATCTGTGTTTCCCAGCACCTCGCAACACCGAAATAATTATTAATAAAAGCTTTTAATAACTATGACATTAAGTTTTTTAATAGATTTTACAACTTAGAATATAAATAAATAATAATATTAAATACTTATTACTGAATGTTGCCAGCATTGTTCAAAGAATTGACAAAGGGGAGAGAAAAGAGGATGATATTCTTACTTGATAATTAATGAAGTTGACTTATTCCAATTAGTAGTTTTAATAGCAATTTATGAAACAAGCTTATGTCCAGTAGTATCTAGGGATTTACAAACAGTTTACATAATATTCAATCGAATTGATTAACATTTATGTAGGTAGCTGAAAGGCTTTCAACCGAACATAATATTTTAAATTAAATCAAGTTAATGTTATTGGTTGTTCAGTCTATTGAAAACTTAATTGAAAGCTTTGATACAAATCAATAAACGCATGATCAACAATAACGTGAATATTAATTAAAAAATAATTAGTTTGCATTCGTAAAGGTTAAAGTTATTTTCCTCACGTTAGTAAAACCATTGTATATATGTATTTGAAACTTGTTCGAAAATAGAAAGTCCGTTTTTTTACTTTTTCTAAATATGTTTCTCATTCTCAACGACTTAAACACATTAAGTGGAACGCAGTAGAATAGAAAGATATGCCTTTGACTTGTCTCAACAAGACAATATTGTGGCAAACCGGAATGAATAAACTAAGTTAAAGATCACTAAACTATTCAACCGTCTTTATGACGTCATTTTCACGCCCTTTTTTTTGTCGATAGTACTCGAAGCTGAGGCTTTTCTTAGGGTTTTATAAATCATAGCTGTTCCCCGCGGTTTTAGCCGCGTTCCCGAGGGATATCACATTTTCCCGGGATAAAAAGTACCCTATATGTTATTCCAGGTTATGCTCTATCTATGTGCCAAGTTGCATCCGTTTAGTAGTTTTTGCGTGAAAGAGTAACAAATATTTCATATACTTTAAGAACGTAACCAGTTACTAGAATAATGAGGTATCTATAATATAGTATCAAATCTCTAATTCAACAGCAACACGAAGGAAAATCTAGTTATATGTATTCTAGATTAAAAATTTATCCTATGTTCATCAGGACACTCTGGCAGAATCCTCTGCATGTGTGTGACGAGAGAATCGCAGTATCTTCTCACCGGATCTGAAGATACCAGTGTCATCGTATGGGATCTACACACATTGGCTGTCAAGACTAAAATACTGTAAGTAATTATGACCTAATACTATCTCATTAACATTATACTCAAAACTAAATAAGTGTCAAAGTTATTAAAACCTCTATAGTTAGGCAGTTATTTTATCTTTACTTTGGTACTTAACAAAGTAGTCCAGCATTTAATGCCTCAAAGGAAAAGTAAAGGAGTTTGCATATAGTTTTTACTTCACTAACAAAAGATCCCTCCGTAAGCCTCTTTAAAACTCACGAAAAGCACCTTAATCTTAATATACATATTTCTTGTGTGCGTGTGTATGTGACTGAACTCCTCCTAAACGACTGGACCGATTTTGATGAAATTTTTTGTGTGTGTTCGTGGAGATTCGAGAATGGTTTAGATTTACAATTGGACCCGGTAGGTGGCGCTGCGAGCGAATTCCTGCATTTTTGTATGGACTTATTTTGACAGAACGACGTCTGTCCGGGCAGCTAGTTTAAATATAAAACATGACACTGATGAAAATCAAAGCTATCGCTGTACATGTATACATTGAAAGTTTATAATAGGAACATTAGTATTACCACGCATACATCCAAGTCCATCTATATAGATAATTGTAATAACCCGAATTGTATAACTCTCGCGGCCTGAATGTTAAAGCCGATTTCATCATAGATTGATCGTTTGGCACGCGAGAAGTGTGGAGACAACAGTCGAAGCGCCGCCAATGTATTATAAAATTGATTATGACGGCAATTGCGACAGCATACACAATCGCCCTGCGGAGGCCAATTCAGATGATTAACAAAAAAACCTAATAATAACACAATGTTATATAGCTTAAAATTTAAATGAATAGATTCACAATCATAATTCACTGTCTCAACATCGATTTTGCCAATAAATCTCTTAAGCATTGTTCAAAATAACAATCTAATCGTCTATAAGTCTATCGATTGTACCCAAACAAACACCTTCACCTTTGACCTCGACCTGTTACCATATTTAGTGAGCTATCAATTTTTAGTACGTTTATTGTTAGAGGAACGATTACCAAAGGCACAGCGATCGAACATAAAACCTAACATAACGATTAACACGAGTCCGTTAGACTTTTACCTTTATAAAAAGGTAAACCATAACAATAAAGTTTAAGTTAAATACCAAGGGAAAAGCTGTCGATGATAATATATTAAGGCTAATACTACAACAATATTTTAGTTCCAAAGTAAGTAATGGTATTTACCTCTAGAGCCGTTACTGTTTGTTGTAAAGTTTCTGGGCTATCATTAGATACGTCCTATACATATACAATACAATATTATATACTTTATTTGTACAACTAGAGAAGAAGAAACACAAAGAAGTGGATAACAGAACAAGTGATTCTAAAATAGGCGGTCTTATCGCTATAGCGATTTCTTCAGTCAACCTAGGTGCAGGATTCCGATGATAGCAGGTGTTGCCCGTTGAAATAAATAACGAAAACGTGGATGCCAATAACTATTTTAATATATATTTAGGAAATATAACTGTATATGTAGTATATCAGTTAGTTTCCATAATACAAGATCTGCTTAGTTTGGGAGAAGATGGCCGTGTGCAAAGAATGTCTCAGGATATTTATTTATTTAATAAAAAGAAATGTAGTCTGGTTTATGATAAGGTGCATTATGATATAATTAGCCGTTAGATTAATAGATGAACCTAATATCAATAAAGTTCAATTTTCTATGACAATCTTCCCTGTCGAAAGGCGCCTATTCGTTTGGGGCGACCTTAGTAATGCTTATTTACTGGAAATATTAGTTTCCTTACCCAACCCGGCCGGCCCTCCGTTCACCATCATTACTCAATGACAACAAATGTCACTTAACGGCAGACGATGCTTTATTGATTCCAAGAGGACATCCATTATCACAAAACAAAATTTACGATACTTTAAACAGAGTAATTTTAAAATAATCCTTACTGACCTCAGAATATTTTTGATTTGAATTTTATTTTGGGGGCCTTTTTAAATTCTAATCCGCAACCCTTGTGTGATGAAAAATAATAAATGATTAACACAATCTATGCTAATCAAAAGTGATTGATGAATAATTAAAATGCTTCCCTGTCATACGAAAGTTTTACTGCTATTGTGTGTCATTACGATGTTGTTTTTTTACTTTTTTTCTGCCTTGAATCTTATTTTTTGTTTTACTAATCATAAAAACAAATAGCTTGCTATAGGTCATCATATATAGTAACACCTGAATAGTATGTACATCAATATATATTTACTATCGTCCCGCGCCATGGGGGTCGAATTTACAAAATTCTTCTTTAGCGGAAACTTACACGTTCTGAGGAATCTACATGACAAAATTCAAGTTAGTATCAATTATAGTTTTTTAAATTTCGTGATTAATCTGTGAGTGGTCTTTTTAGCCGACTTCAAAAAAGGAGGGGGTTATCAATTCGTCTGTATGTTTTTTTTTATGTTTGTTACCTCATAACTTTCGACTGGGCGAAGCGATTTGAATGATTATTGTTTTTCTTTTGAAGATTATAGTATCACTTCATAGAAGAGTAGGTAATCGAAATCTATATATCGCTTTAACCTTTATCAGTTGTCATCTTTAGGGGTTGTGATGAAATTATTATAAAATGTACTCATCAATTCATTATTTTAAATAAACACGTGGGTTTATTGTCTGCAGAGTGAATGTCGTGTAATATTAAAATGCCAATGGCAATTAATAATTAACGGCATACTTTATTGAACGTACATTCATTTATTTAACATGATAATAGGTAGGTATGAACAAAATACAAACCCTTTTTTTATCATGTCAAAATATGTTTGTTTATCTTTACAAAGAGTTTTTGTTTAATTAAAAACAGACGTTATGCTAATATTACGGTAGAATTGATTTTCTTTGTCGGAAAAAAGCCTGAAAATATTGTAACAGTGTAGACAAATCACATACGTAATATAGTATGGACACATTCGACAGGCCGTTTGAATTGGTGGTTAGCGACTCTGACTGCCAAGCCGAAGGTCGCGGGTTCGATTCCCACCCAGGACAAATATTTGTGTGCATGAACATGTCTGTTTGTTCTGTGTCTGGGTGTAAATATCTATATTAATATGTATTTAGAAAGAAAAAGTAGTATATGTAGTATATCGGCTATCTGGTTTCCATAGTACAAGCTCTGCTTAGTTTGGGATCAGATGGCCGTGTAAAAAGAGTGTCCCAGGATATTTATTATTTTCGGAACTATCTCTAGTTTTTATTTTAATGGGTGTCTTAATCTCTGCGACGACAATCGTTTTATATAGATAGCTATACATATAATCTTAACGTGGAACACCTGCCATCCTCTTCTGTATCCTGCTACCCCAGAGATGTCTGGAAGTAACAGGTAGCTTTAGCGATAATACCGCCTACTTTGCACAGTGTACACACTTCTTCTGTTATCTACTTCCATAATCGTTTTTGCTGTAATGTGTTGTACAGATAAAGTATATTGTGTTGTATATACAGCATAAACCATCTAAGTCACTGATGGTTCTTATATTTTGTGTAGGGAACACATAGCACCAGTGCTATGCGTAGCAGCCATCGTGAGCAGATCTTTAGTAATCAGTGGCGGGGAAGACTCTGCAGTCATCATCACATCTCTTGTTGATGGGGCTTTGGTAAGAAATGATCTATTTATTAATAATCTTAATTATTGACCTAATTAAAATTGTAAATTAGATTAAAATTCCACTAACACTATAACCTGAATCAGCAATTTCTTAATGTCTTCTAGACACGTACTTAGCAATCTACAAAAACTTTAAGATAAGCAAAAACTTGAAACTCTCTGTTGTTCAAATTTGAACGTCTGTAATTCCAATTGTATCGAAAACTTTGTATCGTTGACTTTTACCTATAGGTAGACAAAGAAAACTGAGACCCAAACTTTTTTATAGGTAACGAAACTAGATCATCATCGAGGACCAGTGACGGTAGTGAAAGTGATCCAAGATGGCGACATCCTGGTCACAGCATCACAAGACGGGACAGTTTGCACGTGGAACGTTGAAAATTTCACATTACTCAGCACTGTGACAGCAGGTGTACCGGTTCATGCAATGGATGTCACGGATGATAACGTATTCCTTATAACATTGCAAGGGGAGAACGAGTTACATTTGAGAACGTTTATAACTGGCACGCATTTACATGTTTTGAAGCGGCATAAAGCTAAGGTAAGTGATGCTTGAAGCGTTAAGATGTTACGCTGTTCGTTCTACTGTTACTGACGCGTGTTAGGAACAGAGCCGGCGTTGTGAATGGCGTTATTTGAAAGTCATCAAAATTCTTGGTTGAGATTTTCTGGTCTAACTGTTTTGAATGTTTACTGAAGCACGTATCTACCTTTCGTAAGATGCTTACAATAAATTATATCACTAATTGGATACTCCTGTTTTTTTTGTAAGCATGAACTAAGTAGGTAAATACCGTTTTGTTAATTAATTATTGTCAGTAAAAAGAAAAACAATGCTTTCATAAAGATTCCTGAAATATTAAAAGGTCAAGGCAGTATTCAAAAAATAGAAAACGATCCTCAAAAAATAAGTTAATTGCTTAGTAAAGCTTCTTTATAAACAAGAATTATGTTTTGAAATCAACAAAGCTATTAGACAACATATTTAGTTAACAACATAATTATAATAGTCTAATATTATTATTTATTTATTTAGGATACACAATACAAATTACAACCAAAAGGTAACCACATAATAAGTAATAATACATTTAGAGCTGGGTTGTAACTCAAAACATATGTATACAGAAAAACAAAACTAGAAATGAATACCAAGACAAATGCGATGAAAGTGCAAGTGAGCACTCCCAAATGAAAATATAGATAAAAATCTTAATATTTAGAAACTATATATAAATATTATTTATTTAGACTTCATTTATCTGCTGGGTATGAACCGGTTTGATTTGGAAGATATCTTCTATGGTTTCAAATTTCTAAACTTAGGACCAAAAATATCAACTTCTGAATTATTTTTAGACAATTCGCTAAATTGACGAGCCATTCTTATGTCAGTCTAAAAATTAAAACATAATAGATATTACAGAGTAAGTGAACTGCTATTAGGCTTTTCCTGTATTAAATTCAAACAGATAACGTATAGAATTGAACCTCCTTCAAATTTACAAGCAATCATTAAAACTTTATCATGGTATACACTTACTACATCAGAAACTATATTCGACTTTAAAAAATCTCTGCCAACAATTAAATGTATACTTGCTGTAGAATAAGCAACTTCACTTAAAGTTTTATAAGTAATTTATACGACTGCATTGTACTTACCTATAAAAAAAAGCAAGAGATAACATAATATTTTTGGCACAACCCTACGAAAAATAAATTAACACTAAACATACCATAACCGGGTCAAATGACCCATTTTAAACTTTGCAATGAAAATGCACGTATCATCTCATTGCTTTTGCACATTTGACTTCATGACTTATTCTTACTAATTAATATACAGTTATACTATTTATTTCCCTTCCTAACAACCATATTTCATACTTACAAGCAGGAAATATAAAGTCACATTTGCCCCGCTATGGTAGAAATTGGTACGTAGTAAGTGTTGGTATGATTAGTGTTAACAAATCGTGTTATTCATTAAATACTTCAACTTCTTCGAACTCTTCTTTGATTTGAAATACAAAGGCTAGAAAACGTTCGCGTTAAAAGGTTCATGACTAAAAAAGCTCAAATACATGTGTAAGTACGTATAAAACTCAATAGCGAAGTAATTGGGGATCACTAAATTGCTTAAGCTCTTACTTATACGTTACCCAAGGAAAATAGATTACCACCGATTTGTAGTAAGTGCTCTTAGTCCCCTCTTCTTATTACATTTGCCGGTAACGTTGAGACGACTGGCCGCGTTTATATAGCCATTCATATAGAGGTACGGGGATTAGCAAATGTATATTTTCAGACGTATTGTTACTGATCGTAACTATACGAAATGATAGAGGGCCCTGGATTGAAGCCACAGTTCATATCTATCTAATACCTTTAAACAAGTAATTCTTATATGTGTGTATAATAAGGATACGGAAAAGGCTCCAATGATTTTCATGAAATTTAGTGTGCAAGGGCGTGTTACGGGGGCATTAATTCGATCTAGCTAGGATTCATATTCAGAAAATGACGTTTTATCAGTGTTATTAGGCAATGCAAACTGCTACAATATCATTAGAAGGTAAGGTTTTGTAGTATCATCTTTAGTGAGAAATATTGTTAATGGGAGCCCTTTATTATCGCATCTAATTCGTATCTAGTATACTCGTATATGACAGTGCTTTAAAAAAGAGAATACGGTAGAAGTCACGTTAGTAAAGAAATCCCGAGCAATGCTTGGCCATCCAGGTACTTTTAAATTAATTTACAAGATCAATGAGAAAACCAGCGAACTTTTATAATGTAACTGCCTGTCAGTACTTTTTAAATTTAGAAGACAAAATAAAATCCAAAAAGGTGATGTAAATGAGTTCGGTTCGTAACACGTATTGTGCGCTTCGATAGCTTTAAAATTTCGTTATTTGAAAACAGTGTGGCTAGATACTTAATGAAATACAACTCACCAATGTTATCCAGGAACCGAACGTGTCCCGGGACGGAATTCTTATCACAAACGTTCACTGTCACTTAGACCATACGGAACAGCACAGTTGATAGTGTTTATTTGGATGGTTTATATTTTTATTGAATATTACAGTGGAGACGCGTACGCGCGGCTTCTTGAGTTTTGACTACAGCAGCGCCATGGGTTGATGTGGCGGCGCGCGTAAACAACGTTCGTTGCAGGTTCCGGAAGTTTAGGCGGGAGTTTTATATCTAGCCACAGATTAAATAAGAACCCAACATTTCCCCCCACCGAAATCCGCAAGGATTTCCCAGTTACGATACCATGGCAAAGTTGAAATAGATAAAACTTAAGGTATAGATAATGTGTACTTGAATATAAATTGAAATATAATTAAAGTGTTAGTGGACTGTATAATAGAATATAAATTGAATAGTTGAATTATATAATAGTTAATAAATTATGTATAGGTAGATACAATTTTAGATACAAATAAAGCCTGAAATTATTTATAAACATTCTGAGTCCTGATCCAACGGTAGAGGACTCACTTTTGAAACGGGACGTGTAAATTCGTTTCCGTTTGAATTTTTTAAAACAATGACACGGACCACACCGTCCGGACCACCGTGTAATTTTGTAATTCTAGCTAACCCCCACTTGAGAGGTGGAGCATCAGTATTAATTAATACAAGATCACCGACATTAAGACTACGACAATTAGTAAACCATTTTTGACGTTGCTGTAAAGTATGTAAATAATCTTGCCTCCAAAGTTTCCAAAAATGTTGTGATATTTGTTGGACGCATTGCCAACGATTCAATCTAGAACTGGTCAAATCAGTTAAACTGTATTCCGGTACCGATAAGAGTTCTCTACCTATGAGGAAATGTGAGGGAGTTAGAACCTCAAACTCGTTTGGATCGCTGGATAAAGCACACAATGGCCTTGAATTAAGTACAGCTTCGACGCGAGCCAAGAGTGTCCCTAGCTCTTCAAACGATAGAGCACGTGTACCGATACTACGTTTTAGGTGTAGTTTCGCAGATTTGACAACAGCTTCGTAAAGTCCACCAAAATTACTGCCTGTCGGTGGATTATGTCTCCAAATTACTCCGCGAGAAACGAAGCCATGCGATATATTTTCTAAATCCGAATTTAGGAATTTTACTACCTCAGTCAGCTGTTTACCAGCTGACACAAAATTGGTGCCATTATCGGACACAATAGAATGACATAGACCTCTCCTTGCCGTGAAACGGTCGAAACATGCGAGAAAGCACTCGGTACTCAGAGAGGACAAGACCTCTAAGTGTACCGCTCGTGTGGCACAACACACGAACACGCACAAATAAGATTTGGATACGTGAGCATTTCTACGAGTTGACTCCTTCGTAGAAAAGGGTCCGCCTATGTCAACGCCTACGGTATGAAAAACATGAATGTCTTGCGTACGATATTTAGGAAGTTCCCCCATTATTGGTGGTCGATTTATGGGAGATACCCTAAAGCAGGCAATGCATTTCATGGTACGTGATCGAATAGCATCACGCGCTGAAATGATCCAATAATTTTGTGTTATTATGCTTTGAAGAGTTCGTGGACCTACGTGCAAATAAGCTTTATGAAAATGATCAATTAATATATTAGTGAAATTACATTTCTTAGAAAGTAACAGAGGATGCTTCTTTTCATACGTTAAATCTGACTGTGAAAGGCGACCCCCCACCCTGAGGAAACCGTTGGAATCTATGAAAGGGTTGAGCTTTCGCAAGGAATGACTGCAGCAACTATCCTTTGATAAAGATACTATATCGCTCGAAAAATGTTGTTTTTGAACAGATTTCACTAAAATATCATGTGCCTTCCTGAGGTCCGAAACAGCGAGAGATCTACGCTCCTCAGCAGCTGACTTGCAATTATGTATAAACTGATAGCATCGAGCAACGACGTTGAGCAATTTATTGTAGCTAGAATATGTTTTCGTTAAGCTATACACTATTTCATACGTGTCAGACTCAGTTGACACTAAAACTGGCTTAGGACACTTGAGTTCAGGAGGATTGCAGTCACGGAATTCAGCCATGGTTTTAATTGGCCACTTAGATTGATCCCGATCGATCCAACCAGGTCCGTTGAACCATTCTGGTGTCGCTAGCAACACAGATGGTAAAACACCGCGAGAGCAAATGTCGGCTGGATTAGACCCATCGCTTACATGATACCAGCATTCGCTAGATACGCTGTCATTAATTTTGGACACCCTAGTGGACACAAATGTTTTGAGTGTGTAACTGGGAGTATTAAGCCAGGCTAGAACAACGGAAGAATCCGTAAACAGCATTATATTATTGATTTCGAGACGATTACGCAATATCGATTGGACGTATTTGGTAAGCTTTGCTAGCAAATGTGCAGCCATGAGTTCAAGACGCGGAATAGTGACAGTTTTTAATGGGGCAACCTTAGATTTGGCCATTACTAGACTAACTTTAGTCTCACCATCGTCGTTTTTAGTTCGGAGGTACACAACCGCAGCATAACCGAGAGAAGAGGCGTCGCAAAAACCTAGAATCTGACAGTAGGTATGGCGTTCTACCTTAACATGGCGATCATGTTTTATTTTTGTTAGCAATGGGAGTTCGTTGACATATGCCCGCCACTGTGACTCAAGATCTGACGGCAGACTTTGGTCCCAGTCAAGTTGACGAGACCAAAGTTCCTGCATGCGACATTTGGCATAAAATATGCAAGGAGCTACAAAGCCTAGTGGATCGAACTGTCGACCAATTTGGGACAAGATTGTTCTCTTTGAAACGACAAGATTGGGCGGAGTGATGGCAAAAGAAAATGCATCATAGGCTGGGGACCACTGAAGCCCGAGCACTTTGATGGACATATTACTTTCATCGTCGAATGCAACCGGCGTTTCGCGATGAGCATCATCCAGATGTTCCAATACCTGTGCGCAGTTGCTCGACCACTTGCGGAGAATAAAGCCTCCCGCTTTCAATAAATTCATGAGCTCTTTCTGAAGTTCTAAGGCTTCTGCTATGGTCTCGACAGACCATATTAAATCGTCCATGAAGAAACCAGTTTTCAAAATTTCAGCAGCTTTTGGAAATTGTACTCTTTCGTCATCTGCTAAGGTGTGCAGCACTTTTATAGCTAGATAAGGGCAGCTGGCTACACCGTACGTTAGTGTATTCAAAGTATTCATATATTTGAATAGGTTGGTCCAATGAATAACGCCATAGAATATGTTGATATGGTCGTTGACACTGGTCGACAATAATCTGGCGGTACATTTTGCAAATGTCCGCAGAGATACATATTTTATGAAGCCGAAAGTTGATTAAAAGTTCATTGATATCAGCTTGAAGCTTGGGCCCTGGCAACACTATTGAGTTGAGTGACATATTGTTTGATGTTTTCCCAGAGGCATCAAATACCACACGGTGAGACGTCGTGGTACTTGTCGGTTTGACGATGCAGAAATGCGGGATGATGTATTTCGAATCCACGTTCTGGACATCACCAAGACAAGACATATGCCCGAGGTCCTCGTACTCACGCATGAACTTATGATATTGTATTTTGAGTTCAGGGTCTCTTTCTAATTTTGACTCTAAGTTAAGCAGTCGACGATTTGCCTTTTGGTTCGAGTCGCCGAGCTCAATCGTTGATCGCAGAGGATATTTCACTGTATACCTACCCATTGCATCGCGACTATGCTCTTTTGAAAATAAATAATCCGCAAGTTCATCATCTGGGTTACGTGGTACCTCAGATGGTACATTTTCCACCTCCCAGAAGGAGCGAATAACTTGATCGAGGTTCACGGTGAATGCACAGAAAGTACCATTAATAGTAGCGGATGGCGCAGCATGATTGCGAGTTGGTGGAGAGAGTTCAGTCTGACCCATTAGAACGTACCCAAATACTGAGCTCATTGCAACAGGTAATCCGTGTACTCGCGGGAGTATCTTCTTACCGTCGTAGATGTACGGAAACAGATCACATGCTAACAGTATGTCAATGGGTGCAGGTCTATAGAAGTCCGGGTCAGCTAACATCAAATGTTGAAACTCAACGATCACTTTATCCGAAAGAGGCACTGTAGCTAGATTACCGGCTATTGTAGACACAATGACCGCATCAGTAGATAGGATGGGTCCGGCTGAGTGTAGCGGCTTAACATTACAAGTAGTTAACCCAAACTCTTTTACGGGATTGCCCCCTAAACCAATGGGTTCAAAATTGCAGTTACGTCGTGACAGACCTAATTGTTTTGCACAGTCTTGAGTTATATAGCTTGTCATAGCCCCGCTATCTATTAAAACACGCACCTTGTGGTACTGGCCCCAACAATCTGCGACGTGTATAACCGCGGTGCCGAGCAAGACTGTCAAATTAGCCGAGCACGTCAATGCGACTGCACTAGAATTCGAATTTGCAAATGAGTCTATGTGCAGTGTATGGTGATGCTTGCTTTTGCAGACCGTACACCGTACCTTTGATGGACAGTCGTCGACAGAATGTGCACGTAAACAATTTTCGCATAACTTTAATTGTTTAATCCTAACGAGACGCTGCGCCGGACTCAGGTCGGTGTAGTCGGTGCATCGATAAATAGAATGCATCTTTTTGCAATACAAACACTCCATGGAATTCGTTGATTTAACATGTTGGTTTGTATCGATAACAGCTGACGACATGGTAGGTCGCAGTGCATAATTTGATTTTGAAGTAAAGGGTTGACTGGATTTAGTTTGTCCCCGAGTATACGATACACTTTTAGTACTAGTGGAATTTGTAGTACACTCGGACATCTCAAGAGCGCGTACGTGTTTTTCAATAAAAGTCATCAAATCGTCATAGGTAGGTAACTCATTTTGTCCTAACTCCTTTTCCAATTCACGCCTAGTCGCGGGGTCAAGGTTACGTAATGCGACATAAAACAACATAAATCCCGATAAATCTGTTATGTTCAAAATCTGTAGAGCTTTGATGTTTTCTTGATATGTCTGTAAGAAAACATTAAGTCCCGATACAGACTCATTCACCAAAGGTTTGAAGTTGAATATTTTATCGAGATACGTAGTCGCTAATGCGCGTTTGTTTTCAAACCGTTTTACTAACGCACTCCACACGATTTGATAATTATCGGAAGTGACGGGCATAGACTTTACGATAATTAAAGCGGACCCGCTTACTGCCGACAGTAAATAATAAAACTTCTCAATATTTGCTATGTGTGTGTTGTTATGTATAAGACTAGAAAAGGTATCACGGAAGGTGGGCCAGTTTTCAAGTTTACTGTCAAAAGGATATAGTTCCAACTTAGGTAACCTAGGCTTTACGCAGCTGCCTCCCGCCTTCAATGTTGCATTATGTTGGTTATCCATATCCACATTCAACCTACTTGAAACACCGCGTATGAAATAGAACATAACATCAAAACTTTCGAGTTCTGTATATGATGGCACATAGTCGGAATTTAATTTCTTTTTTAAGAGTGTGATGGCACAAATACTTTTATCGTACTTTTCCCGCCATTCGGGCAAATCATGAAAACGGGCATTAAATTCACTAATTAATTCCGGTTTATCAGAAACTTTTTTGGAAACTTCATATAAGGCCTGCAATCTCATAAAACACATTTCTTTTGTCGTAATATGTGGTTGTACTAATTTTTCGTATTCTTCTTCGAATTTGACATCATGCTTGGGCGGCATTTTGCAACAAATTATTTATCAAACAACAAGAATTAATAATGGCGGCCGGCTAGCGTCGGTAAATTTTACGTAATGAATTTTCGAAAACAACTATTTAAATTAATGGTTTCGGAAATGAAATACACATTGGATTAGGAGAATGGACACAAAAGAATAAGATCTGAATGTGATTCAGAATTCTAAGTAGTATACTTTTAGAGATATAAGCAAATTAGTACACAAAGTTATGAGTGTACCTAACCTACTCCCGACACTGAATAGTACTTTATTAAATGTGAATTATACCAATAATTATGTAAATAAATAGATATTTAGTTGCATAGATTTCGTAACTGGTTAATCCCGGCACGATAGACCAAAATGTGCGCTTCGATAGCTTTAAAATTTCGTTATTTGAAAACAGTGTGGCTAGATACTTAATGAAATACAACTCACCAATGTTATCCAGGAACCGAACGTGTCCCGGGACGGAATTCTTATCTCAAACGTTCACTGTCACTTAGACCATACGGAACAGCACAGTTGATAGTGTTTATTTGGATGGTTTATATTTTTATTGAATATTACAGTGAAGACGCGTACGCGCGGCTTCTTGAGTTTTGACTACAGCAGCGCCATGGGTTGATGTGGCGGCGCGCGTAAACAACGTTCGTTGCAGGTTCCGGAAGTTTAGGCGGGAGTTTTATATCTAGCCACAGATTAAATAAGAACCCAACACGTATCACATGCCTACTTTCATACAAATATTATAACGCGAATGTAAGATTGTTACAGTTTCACGGCTCAACGACTTTAGTGAAAATTTATATGCGATAGAAAATATTAAAGAATATTTTTTTAGCCCCGAAAAAGCGAGCGCCGTTTAGAAAATATTATACAGAATCACATTTATATTCGACTCCAAAAACTTTCTTCACCTGCAAAAGTTTTTATTTTATAGAGTCTGATGAGATATGTTTAGATCTCTCTTATTATCAGCATGAAAGATATTTACCTAACTTCACTATGTAATGAATAATGAGGCATCTACTTTTGAACCTGAGCACAAGCTCGGCTTAGTTTTAGGAACAGATAGTCGTATGTATAGATTTTTTCCAGGATATAGCGATACGAGATTAACCCTGTTAAAATATGCCGAAAATATTCCCTTACTTTGTCTCATTTTGATATAAGGTTTACAATAGTTTGTTTTCGTAGAGCAGGTGACAGCGCCATGTTGTTTTCAATGACAACAAAGTCCTTTTATATCCTTTTACGTATTGTCCAATAAATTCCAAACATTGTCGTTACATCGATGCCTTGAATGATAACTTGAGCTAGTTTTATGACATTCTTATGACCTAACTTTATGATTTTAGTTTATTTACCTGTAAAAATATTTATGGCCACTGTTACTTAATGATACAATATTGTAAGTGAAGGCAACTCTGTCCTAAAAGATGATAATACTATTTTATATTTTACCAAGTAAATGCAATCTATAGAATGTTTGGATAAACTGTGACTGCATATTTTGTAGTTTCTAAAACTATCGTCATTACTTGTATGTCATTTATTTGGTCAGTAAAAGACATAAAACCACTGCGTTCTATAAAATGTATGAGTATGCAGTTGCTGTAAAATGTTCTAGTAAATGCAAACATTAATTTACTCCGCCGACATTTTTAATATTTATTCTAGAAAATAAGCCGTCCGTCCATTGCGGACTTAAAGCAACGTGCAAGATTCGGCACATTGGCTTTAGCCTAATTATAATTCTTATTTGAATGTCTATGTTCTCGTCGGCATTCCGAGATTTACTTTTTTGGGCCACGTCTTCACTTACTAAAGTGATACTATAAAGTTATAATTACTGAAATTGTATTTTTACTTTTAGGAAGGTTTTTCATGCGTTTTTTCAATTTTGACCCAAAATATAAACATCGTAACCCTTATATTACGGAATCACAAGCCTCAGTTCAAAACAACGAGCTGAGCAAACGCGGAAAGATATTAATTTATAAAACCACAATACAATTAATCGTAGAATCTTCAAAGAGTCCGTAGAAAATGTAAAAAGACATATAGCAAATAAGAAAAACCCTTATATTACGTAAAAATGCTTATAATTGTATTATCCGTGTAAGGATTTAAAGCCATCAAACGCTAGAAGATCTTAATTTTCTATTGCATTCCAAAAAATATATATCTTTCTAAGCTTATTGCGTAAAAAATGCTTGTCAGTTTCTATATAGGACACCCCTTTTTTAATCTCAAACTAATTCTTCTTGATATTTTCCGATATTGACTCCAGAAAATAAGTCAGCCATTCCTTTCAGGTGAAATGTTTCTGCGTAGCTCATGATTCTTCCCGCGCTGCAGTCGGCTGCACAGACCAACGCATATACGTGTATAGTTTGCACAGCGCACAACTTGTGCGCACGATGGCCGTAGCGCACGACCTTGCGGCATTGGCCGTTGCTGACAAAGACCACTTCTTGTTGGCTGCTGGTGAGTTCCATAGATACTTCACGTGTTCTTTATCTACAAGAGGTCCCGTAGTAATCGAAAAGCATTTTGGATGGCAAAATCTTCAGGGCTCCTTCTAGAATTTTCGATGTTTTTCGGAATTTTTTCGCGTGTTAACACTAATTTTAATGAGAATGATTGTAAATAACTACCACTAAAACTAAAACATTTACACGGCAGGGGCACGTTAATAGTTATAAAAATAGTAGAGTTAAGCAAGCTATTAAGCAGCGGAAAACGTTAACTTAATTATGTCCTACTCAAGAATGCACTCACAAAATACCCACGCATTTAGAATAAAGTTGCGTCGAGCTTTATTCAAATATGAACTATAAGAACAGAAGATTTAGGTAAATTTTTGATTTTTCGATTTCTTAGTATATTCAATGGCATCTCATTTGTAAATTGTTTACAGGCGGCAACAGAGTGACAATTTTTTCATTCCATACTGAAGATAACTTAACGAACTTCCGACCTACCAAGCAGCTGAAAAGGCGACAAACCAAATCGAAAACGAACGTCAGTCTATTACAGGTAAAATTAAATATATTCTCAAGAATTCATAACCATAATATTTGTCATATTGTCTTGAAATTCAGAACCTTGAAGCATCAATCTAGTTAACATTTCTGGGGTTTGATTCTGTATAATAAATTAATCTAGCTCGAACATGTTTCGTTGTGCCCTCTAAGCTCTGTCTCTTTTGCTAACTACGAAATCATGTGAGAGGTCTGCTCTCAAGGCGTCGTCGCGCCGACTCGCCAACGAAGTTTCTAATAGCTGATCTTACTGTTGAACATTTTGCTTTTACCAGGCAGAACAAAGTGAGCTTATACCGATCAGCTGTCTTGAAGTATCCCGGGATGGGCAACTAGCAGCAAGTGGATGTGCTCGAGGATTAGTCCGCGTATGGCAACTGTCCACACATCGTCTGCAAGCTACCCTGAGTGGACATATGGGACATATCACTTGTGTGACCTTTTCCCCAAATAACCTGCTGGTTTTGAGCGGCTCTGAGGACAGAACCATTGTCGTGTGGCAGCTTGCTGATAACTCACCGTCATTGACTTACAAGGTAAGTGATTATTAGGAAAAGAAAGACAAGTCCGAGTTAAACTCGCGGGGAGCGGGTTCCGTGAGATGTATATTTATAAGACTTACCATGTTATTTTAAAACCATAGAAGTCATAATTTTAGACGTAGAGAAAAATCTGAGGCTTTAAAATTATCATGTTTTTTCTTAATTAACTATAAACTATTCATTTTTTAATTATAAAAAATATTGTTCGGCTTCCCACAATAAGCCCTTTTATTTGATATATCACACAGTAGAGTTCAATTTATATTATCCAGGATATTAAATTTATTCTTATTACTTTTTCAATTTTTTTTAATTTGCCCTCAAAACATATCATCCATATCACAGTAAACAGCAAATTGGCGATGACAGATGGACAGACATGGAGACACACGAGTGATCCTATAATAACATTCATTCGGTCGGACGGTACCCTAAAGATATTTCTGCCATTCTAATCGCTTTTTTTAAAGGTCCCTGCGATACGTGTGCATTCTTTTTTTTTGTTAAAAATGTCATTGGCTTAAACCAGCTTGAAGAAAACCTTATCTTACCTTTAGTCTAGATTTTAGATAACAATAAGTGTCTTGAGACAAAGGTCTAATAGTCTAGTGACGTTCTTGTCTTGACATTTTCAACATAATTTTAATCAAGGTAAATTCAGGCTCAAGATCTTTAAGCGATATTATCATAGTAGAAAATCTCGAATATTCAATAAAAATACAAACACAATATAATCAGAGAATCAGAATAGCTATAGAATATTGTTTAAAGATAGATATAAGATATGTGGATAATTAAAGTAAGTTAAAAAGAAACACATATTTACTATGACACATACAGACAAACTGTAACATTCCTCCGTATTTTAATTTTCATGTATAGATTCTAGTACCTACCAAGTTGCACTTTGCAATAGTTAGTTGTTACATGATGATACTCATTAACTTGCAGCTAAAGTTTTCTTGTTATAATAAGTTTTCTTCAAGATTGTTTTATAGAATACATTGTTACAACCTAAGTTATAACAAGTCAGTATCAACACTATCTGTTTTTGATACGCCTACATATTTCTCATGATATAAGAGTTTTAAAATAATTTCAGACCAATAGTTCGAAATTTAAGGTATTATATTAGCTTTAAAATAACTTCGTACGTTTTGGAATGGATCTACATTCACTAATCAAAGATACCGCCAAAAACTCTCCAACTGAAATTTGAACTAAGATGTTAACTGTGCTTTAGGATTTTAAAATCACTATAACACAGGACATGAGGATGCTTTAAGGCTGTATTTCCATGACACAATCTTATCTACGTTTTGTAACTCGGTTATACTGTACATGCACCGTTCAAAGATACCGCTTTCAGATCAGACCAAAGTCCGAACTAGGATATTAGCTGTCTTTGGGTTTAAAAATCATTGTATTATAGGTATTGAGGATTTTAAAGGTTATTTTATATGTCAGATTGTGTAGGATATATAATATATATACTTTCAGTATAATAATGCGTTTAGGGCGATGTTGGGGCTGCCCCGCTACTGTAGTGCTTAGGGTATGTTAGCAGAGGCGCGAACAGACTGCTTTTATGTGACTAAACGGTGCGCGTCTCTGGTGTGCAGGGTGCGCGCCAGCCCCAACAACGTCCTGGCCATGATAGCGGATAGATTAGACTGTCCGTACTTACGTCGGTGCTGTCACTTGCATAACTTGTTGTAACATAGCAAAAATTGTACTTAATAGGTATATGTTTATAATTACTAACTAACACGTAGATAATAAGGTGTACTAACAAAAATGTGTGTAAGTTACATGAATTAAATGAATTATTATTATTCTTCTTCTCTCCTAGGGGCACACATCAGCCCTTCAAACCCTTCAAATGATGTCAGACGGCCGCCGAGCCATGTCCAGTGATAGAGCCCGCAATGTTCACGTGTGGCTTGTTGACTCAGGAATAGTTCTGCACTCCACTACCGGGCCTTCTGCTAACATAAGCGTTACTTTGAACATGAAGTATTCGGTAAGTCGTATTTTTTTATGGAAGCGAAATTTCTATTGCGATAAAAATTACGAAAGAGCGACTATTCTCTTCGACGTTCTATCGGTATCTGTTCGACATATTTTATTGGAAGTTGTAAATAAACATAAAAAAATTCCCAGGTTCTATCAGACGGTGACAACTCCGTTCGTATTTGGGCATTAGCTGGTGCCGACAGCGGTGAGGATAGACGATCAGTATCTCACGCTGAAAGGATCACATGCTTCGCTCTGACGGCTGATTCGCAACATGTCGTTACTGGCTCTATGGACATGTCACTCAAAGTATGGAAATTGGATGGAGGGAAACTGTCACAGGTATATTTAAAAAAATTATTAACCGCCACTTCCTTGTAACTTTGTGGCAGTTGTAACCAACGAAGCCTTGAGAAATATTTACCGACCAAAACTTAATATTCGATCTCATTGGATTAATGAAATCTCAGTGCTAGTAATGTCAAAAATCAACATCAATTCAGCTCTTTAGGATCAGGCGAATATTGTTTCGCCCCTACAAGTTTGCTTCCAAAGCAGTAAGGGAAGTGAAGGGTGAAAGAATTATCTACCGAGTAGACTAAAACAATCCTATAAAGCCAATTTATAGATTGCTCCACCCAATTACAATTCGGAACCCATCTTTATTGATGAGCCAATCAGAGTTTCGACTGTGACTAATCTATTCGAAAAGGTTGCTCTCGAAATTATTAGTAGAAACGTAATAGTTAAATGGGACAAAGTTGGATTCAGTAAAGTTGGAATAACTGATTGAGTTCATATATGGCTTTTGGAAACTGTTTATTGGATAGTAGAATCCTTTATCCTTTTATGTTAAAGAATAAGAGTTCTTGAATACATCCAATTTAACCGTTTATTTTACCAACACAGGTGTTAGTCGGTCACTCAGACATAGTAACTTGCGTGGCTGTATCAATTACAAACAAGACACAAGTGGTGTCTGGCTCGTGGGACTGCAACCTCATCGTTTGGGATATCAACACTGGCTCTGACCTCCACTTGTTATCAGGACATTTGGGGAAGGTCACTTGTGTAAAAGTGACAGGTGATGGCACCATTGCTGTTTCTGGTAAGACATTATTATTTCCTTCCACTTTTGGGCCCTTTTTTATAATGTAGGTACCAAAATTGATTTTAAATGCAGCAAACCCAGCTAAATTTGGCACACGAATAGAATATTTTCTCGATTAATAAAGTAATGGTTAATTTAACGCCGTAGAAACTTAAAATCACTCAGGTTCGCGTAAAATCCTCAGCGCGGAAGCTAATCATGTATAAATATTCTAAATATAACAGAAATTTACTTTGTTGTTGAAACTACTGAAACTTTCACATGTAGTTACTAAATGAATGGCAGCTTGATGTGTTAAAGAATTTCATATTATTAAAACGTTTACATACTGTTACCAAACAAATTATAACTTTCCTCCTTTAGGTGCAGAGGATAAAACTCTTATAATATGGGAGACGAAGCGAGGTCTAGCTCTGACGTCACTGTCTCTACACGTTCCACTCTTAGGCTTCCAGATCACCAGCGACTGTGCAAGAATTGTTGTACATCTCTTGGATAGAGGTAATTAGAAATTATGTAACATTTTTTCCAACTCAAGAAGTAGGTATTCGTAAGTTCCAAGAAATTGATATAACTACTCCAAAGATTTACACTACGTGAATTTAATTCCAACTTTAACATTATAAATTAATAATACAGTTACTTTATTAAAAAAGTTATCCCAAATTTGTGAAGTTTTTCAATTATAGAATTCTGCTTTGAAAACAATTAGGTAGGTACTTTTTCCAATTATCAGATAAGATTATTAAATTGGTCTTATTCATTTGCATTTATTTGACAAGACAGACATGTAAAGACAATAATGCTCTACAAATTACATATGGATGAAGCGTGTGACATGTCAATATCAAAATAATAACGTTGTACGGGCAATGTGATTCGCAGTCATCTGATTTATGCAACTCAACAGGTTGTCTCCCAATAATCTGCTTACATAATACTCCGGCTACTTATGTCAAGATACCGACTTACGCCGCGCCAACCAAAGATGTCGATGGTAAGTGTTCTTAAAGATTAGAGTTTTCATCCACTATATTATCAAGCTGTAAGGTAGATTGTAAGTTTGGACCTATGAGGTAATCACGAAATCCACTAATCCGATTTCGATTATTCTTTCGCTGGTATAAGGCTACACTATTCCCGGGTGACATAGGCTATGTTTGAATCTCGAGAAACTTTAGATTCCTTTGGGAATGCCATTATTAACTTTGTAAGAAAGCTGACTTTAATTATGTAGGTAATTGTTTTTATAATTAACAAAATTTGAAGCGGCCATTGTCTTTTAATGAGCTGTTATAAATGCCATAAAGAGTTTCATAGGCTATTTCACTCTACTTATTTCGATTTACGAATAATAATAAGTAATAAACTTCTACTCATCTTAATCATACAACTTATTGATCAATGAGAATCAATTTAGAGAGATAGCCAATGAAAAGGAATGTATCCTCTTTCCACACAGAACTACGTCCATTAGCACCAAAGCGACCAATGAGGCGGTTGCTCAAGAAGGAAGTGTCTCTTGACACGTACACATGGCAGAAGAAATATGGACACCTTACATCAGCAGCCATGATGGCACAAGTAGACGAGCGCTTGAAGAGAAGGTAAACTTTACACCATCTATTTAAAACAAAGTGGAATTTGATCGTGTTATGGAAGATTTTCTCAATAATCTGCTATTGTATTTACAATTAAGGTCTGAAATGATTTGTTTATAGGTTTTCGGTGTCCGCGTCAATGGAAGAAATCTCCAAAATTCAAGAGGCTAAGAACAAAGATTTGGGTTCACAGGTAAACTAACTTTAAAGATCGTATTTGAGAAGACGTCCTTATGAGTCTTAAAATTTGTAATGTTTGTAATGTTTATACATATAATACATTTAATTAAATTATTTAATATTACAAATGTTAATGTTATTTATTGCATAGGTGAGCCTGGGTCCAGAAGAAGCGGCAATAGCTCAGTCACAGCACTTTGATCAACTGGAAGCTCTGTGGAACAAGATATCTCCTCCACGACGTCGCTCCAACAAGGTACTTAGACAACTTAACATACTTAAAAAATCACTTTGTAATAGGAGTCAAATTTGTCCTTTATTTTTTAAAAACACTATCTATATGATGTCTTGTATTTCAATCTAATTTTTATGATGTACATACGTCATAAGGTTTGTTTTTAATTGTACCAATAAATTAAATTAAATATAGCATTTATTATTATAAATAATAAATAATAATAGTAATAATAAAATATTTATTCATCTCCACAAATTACAAGTCTTGGTAGCATACAAATGGTTATGAAGATACAATAGTGTCATTTGTCGGAGATCTGGAGCCTGAACTGCTGTCTTTGTCTTAAGTATAAGGCACAAAGGCTCTAACTTAAACATTTTGTTACAGTCACTTTCGAAACAAAGTTCGCTGATAGAAAGTAGATTTGATTCGTCTGACGAAGAGCACACGCCAGTTGAAGAACAAGGTAAACTTATAACTACGCACTTCCTTTAACTCTCATGACGATTGCCTTAGTTTTGTATTTCTCCTCGGTATTTGGATCATGTATTTCCTATGTATTAGATATTAAGAACCTACTTTAGTATTGTCTCATTAATATAATACACTTGCCATTTATTTTGCGTTTAACTTATTGATAGAACTTCGAGTTATGATTTTTTATGAATAGAAATTGCCTATATAGTTTTTTTACGCAGTGCATGTTTTTTATTTGTATAATTTATGGTTTAGTGCACCGAAGAAGTATTTAATGTTCAAAAATTTCCTTTCTATTATTTAAGCAAAATACCATTTATTTTTAAAAGGATAAACACATTGTGGTATTTTTCGTTCACAGAACACATGGTCGAGTAGATTGCAGCAGAAATTATAGCACCTGATTTAATTTTGTTAACTTTATCGTTAAATAAATTGACCTCATTAGTTTAATTATTAACAGCACCCTCACAGTGAGCTGGTCTCGATTCATTTCAGTGGAATTTAATTTTCGTTGGAAATTATCCTTTATAGTCAGTGTTTATAGTGGATATAAATTCCTTGGTACATCGCGCGCTTTTGTTGAATTTTTAATTAAATTGAGTATTTCAAAATTGGATTAAATAATAGTGAGTAGACGTTACCTTGTAATGAATCAGTGTATGAAATATTTAATCATAGTTTAGTATAACTATTTTTACTATTAAAGTTGTCCTTGGTCACAACTGCAAATATTTTAGATACTTTTAGGCCTCTAGCTTTAGACTCTACATAATGTGATCTTCTAGATGTAGCTTTCTATCGTTTCAGGGCCAGTTTCTTTAAAATTATTCCAAATTATTTTTGTCTTCGATTATTTTTAGAAATGTCCTCTACTCGTAAATATTTTTTTATTTTGTTTTATATTAATGAGACCTTTAACATTGAAACCTTTGCATCGATTATAAAAAAAAATACTGTCACAAGAATGAAATGTCTTCAAATTATTGCAGTTATTTATGATTATTTGAAACTGGCCCCTAAGTTACGTCTAAGCAGTAAAATTTGCTGTCCTCGCTAAACTTATTAGGTGTCAGTTCGTACATTACCATTCTCAAATGTTAAAGTAGGGATTAAGCTAAGCTATCGCATACGAAGCTAAGCAAATGTTATGTCAGTAATTTCTTTTAGATCCTTGATTAATATTAATTTTAATTGAAGGCTTGAAAGATACTCAATGTAAATTTACTTCGTAACATCGCCTTGGAGCGCTGGAACTAATATTTGAATAAAATATTACGTTCATCGAAACAGAGCCTCAAGAGTACATAGTTTTCCATTTCAATTACTTATGAGGAAAATCTCCTGTCGATTCTTTTTACATTGTGTAACTTTGCCTAAAACCAAAACATGCTACTTTTCGCTAAGGTCCATTCCAAACCACGAACATTTTGTCTGCGTCTTTTAGTTGGCTTAATGCACACAAATCATGCAAAAAGTGAATGTTTTTAACACAGTGACTTAACACAGTTATTTGTCGCATAATTCTATTTTTTTTTCGTATTCAAAATGTTGGCCAACGAAATGTGCGTCGTTTAAGCTGGGCCTTAGTCATTTAACCATCATGGAACACTGTTTTTTTTACCATGATGAAAATATTATGTCCCGCTATAGCACTTAAGTAATTAAGTATATACGTATTCTTATTTATCAGTTAAGTGGTAACTTATTATCTGTATGTCGTTTATCAATTGTTTTCAGTCTTATAAGTTCTGTAATAAGATATATTTTTACCTGACTACCCCAGGAGGGAGATGTTTTTGATTTATTGTGCAATAGTTTACCAAAGTTTATTTATTTACAAAACTGTAAGAGGTATAGTTTCTTTATATTAATTAACAATCAAATATGTGTAGGAGACATTATATACATATTTATCATAATTATAGGTTATGTAGCATAATATAAACATATAATAGAAACCTTCGTTAATTTTTTATTATAATCAAATATATGTTTGTTGTTAAAAAAATCTTGTAAATTTTTATTTAAATAAATTTTTTAATTTAAAAATCTCAAATATTACTGTTTTTATTTGCACTAAGTTTAAAATATTGTTGCAAATCTCCTTTTGACTTATTATTTCATTTTAAGTAAATTTATTGTTTGTTCTCAAAAATAAGGTAGGTACTAAGTTTAGTATTAATAAAAAAAAATTAGAATTATCTCCCCGATCGATGTATCGAACTAGTGTTTTCCAAACTGTGATCCCTTATAAAGACTTCTATGTAAGTACACATAGTAAACGAACTACAAAGTTATCCTTATTATTAAATTAGTGTAAAATTAATGTTTAATAAGCACTCAATTATATCTACAAACGTTTTTGGATCTTATTAAACTGCAACTGTTTTACAAATACATTGATTAACTTCATAAAAAAATCTCAGAAAATTATATGTATACATACTCTTTGCAGATTAAAAAGAAATTTGGACAGAAATTCAAATGAATTTCATTTTTGTTCCCATTTACAAAAGCCATTAAAACAGAAAAAAGTAATGATTATTCATAAACTGAATCAGTTCGAACTCATGAATGCAGATACAGAAATAACGAGTTACATAATAAAAATATTCTAAATTCTCTGTGGTTTGAATGTTCTCATTTCGAAATTGTTGGCTTGTGGTTCCAATTATTCATCGTTAGCCTAATTTCAAAATAATAATATCATTAATAATTTCACAAATAAATCAAATGTATAATAGAATATCGCGCTTGTTAATCGTTTAGCTGAAACAATAATTTACGCCACAAGTCGAAAAGCTTTTTAAATATATCTGTAGGATTTCTTAATAATAAATGTTGACGTTTAGACGTTACTATAAATTACTAGACAATGCAATAATATTTCATAAGTAGCTGCACTTGTAGATAAGTATTAGATAAACAACTGAATTCTCTTCTCAGATGAACTTAACAAACTCTTGCGCCAATCCTAGCACAGTCAATGTAACCAATCACGCTTACAATATGTCATTCAAATTGAAAAGAAAAAGATTGAAAGGGAATTCGGTACTCACTTGATGACAAAAATTTTGCAAAGTTTTTTTAGTATGCGCCTTGGTTCATTTAAATTATAAAAAATATATTCTCAATTGAATATTACTGCTCTTCTTTGCTTTCGTTCTTTACCTTTTCGTAACATCATTTTTTTTATATCTTCAATAACTCGGATGTTTTTATCTTCGTAAATTGTTATTATGCGACAAAAGTGACGAAATTAACACTTCTTCATTTATTCATATGGGTATAATTATACAATTTTCTTGATGATTGATTTACAATTATTTGAATTGATTTGTATGTATATTTTCCAAAACTTTTGTCATCAAAGCAACGTAGGTTCGCAATAAGTTTAAAAATACTGTAATCGTTAGACACTGTCACCTTGTTAACTATTTGTATAGAGTTTTATATATTTATCGTTTCTTATTCCTCACAAGGGTGAGTTTTATTTTTGACCTGTCGTGGTATTATATCTGAAAATATATTCTCTGTGTTTCTTATATGGGTTATTTTATTTTAACTCCTCATCCTAATTATTAAACCTAATAAACATAGATGTACGGGTTTAATTGCTCTAACGACGGCTGAAAACCAGAAATATCTCATCGTTTCTTTAATTTTATCTGACCAGCAAGTCCTAAAATAAACAATACAATGTAAAGACTATAAAAAAAAGTAGCTTGTCGATTAGCCAGATGAATAAATCTGTATATTTCTGATTGTTCCTCAAATGATCCTTTGAACATGTTAACTAAGTCGCATGTAAATATTTTGATCCTCAACAATTGATAAAGCTAATAACATAATATTGATATCAGATGATAGCTGTTTATCGTAATATTAAAACATCCAATCTAATCATAGAGAGATATAACATACTTTAATGAAACACAGTTCAGTGATTAACAACCGCTTTTAAAGAAAACATGTGCAAAATGTTCATTTGGTTTTTATGACTAATAATATCATGAGCACTTCCAATGTGTGATTAGCAAATGGCTTACCTACATTATTTATTTTAAAACAAAACTATTTTGAGTCAGTGAATTCTTATTTTGTTCTGTAATGATTTCATCATTAAAATCATACAAATGCTCTAAGAAGTAAATGTGAAAAGTAATGATGACACTTAAAACTTAAATTGATGAGCTAAGGTGCACAGAAAGCAGCCATCATGTATGTTATTGAAGTAGAACAAGGCAGTGTCATTCACGGATCACAAAACGGGACGACATTCCTTACCATCGCGACTTTTGCACTCAGCACTCTCGGCCTAGCTTTGTCAACAGCAGCTTTGGTGCTACTATTTCTGACGGCCCTCATATTCGCCGAGTGGAGACAGATTTACAAAAACAAACTGCTCATTCAATTTATGACGGCGAGGTTCTTTTACACGTTCCTGAGGTACTACTATGACCTGCGAAATGTTATTGCACCAAAAGAACGTATGATATACTGGGATCATCTAGGAATGATTTACACCGAAGTGGCACTGGTGTCGTGGATGTTCATTTTCAGTCGGCAAATGTACGATTCATTAGTAAAAGTGTTTCAAGTTGATAACTACAGTATTTGGAAAGTGTCTGTGATCACGTGGATGGTTCCCGCTGTTATATCGTTGTCGATGCAGTTGTTGTACCAAAAACAGTATAATAAAGACTTTAGAGTTTTTCTAACATACCTTATTCTTATCAAGTGGCCTTTGTTAATAGCCAATGCAATTCTCTTGATTGTAGGATTGAAGGCAGTTCTCAAGAACAATAAGAGTAAGCCTGAAAATAACCTAAGAATAGCGTTTGTGATGATTGTGCTGATATTCACATTCGGTTTCCAACAGATTATTATAGATATTTGCAAGATTCTACATATATTGTACCTTCACAAGTATAATAGTCTTTCATATGTTCTGCTTATAGGAAATATGTTTTCAATGTATCAATGTGCATTCTCTATAACATTTTGGGTTTTTGGTAATGTGAATACGAGAAATTTGTGGAAAAAGAAAAAGGTTGTCAGAACACAGAGTCAAATAGAACTGAATATTAGAAGTAGTACAAAATAGATAAACTATAATTCTAGTGACAAATGATCTGCAAATAGTTCATGCTTGTATTATTATATGATAGAAGTAAACTCATAAATCAACATACACGCGTTTTCTTTATCTCCTATGGAACAAGGTATCTGTAAAATATACGCCAGTGCGATCGATATCATGCAATTATTTCGACAACACCTTACTCAGAATGGCACAGATTCTGATGTACACCGGGATGCGTAGGTATTATATAAATGCGTTACCAGGATTAAGACCTTTTTGAGGACCTAATGTAACTATATTATATTCTTATATACTGACCGGTTGGCTTGGTGGTTAGAGTCCCTGACTGCCGCGCCAAACGTGGGTTCGATTCCCACCGAAGTCAAACATTTATGTAAATGAATATGTCTGTTAATTCTATTTAATTAGGGAATAAATATATAATTAAGTATGTAAAATATATACAAAAATAAAAGCAGTATATGTGTAATGTATCAGTTATCTGGTTTCCTCAGTACAAGCTCTGCTTGGGCGTGGAATTAGATGGCCGTGTGTATAGAATGTCCTAGGATATTATTTATTTATAATTTCAAGGAAATCACCCGTTCAGTGACAAACGCATATTAATTTATAGTATTCCTCAGCTTTTACATAAAAAAGATTAGGTTATTTTAATCAGCTATTGAATTCTAATTGTAGCAGTGCCGTCCGTGTTTAAATAGTATATAAATTTTATAATATCTTATATTATAATTACATATATGTATTGGAACTTTTCATTGATAACTTTTCTTGTTATTATATACCTCATACAGAGTATACATTCAGTTGGATATTAAAGAAAACATGTTGCTGATATCTATATCGTACCTAATCCGATTTTCTAGAAAGATTTGAAACAAACGATTTATTGACAAAATGTATTACTGACTGCATTATCTCTCGGTTTAAATAAACAGTATATATCTAGTACCATAAAACTGATAACTTAAACGAGCCAGTTGCCTTGGTGGTTAGAGACCTGGACTGCCATGCCACAGGTCATGGGTTCGATTCCCATTCAGGATAAACATTTGGGTGTAAGTTTCTATTTTAAAACAGAAAATAGTAGCATATGTGTATCAGGTGTCTGGTTTCCATAGAACAAGTTCTGCTTAGTTTGGGATCAGCCCCCTTAACTGGCTCACATCGGCACCTCAACTCGGCTAACATAAACTTCGTCGGAGAGCTGCCGCACGGAGGCTTCGGAGAGCTTACCTCTCACGTGATTGAGTAGTCAGCGAAAGAGACAGAGCATAGAGGCCGCGACGAAACATACTCGAGCTAGTGTCATTTTCCTTACAGAATCGAGCCCCTGGTGGTCGTGTATAAAGAATGTCCCGGATATTAAGTCATAATAAAATTATATTACCTATATATATTACAAAAATGTAGCCTTTCTGCGTTTCTTGCCGGTTCTTTTGAGTTGGAGGCTGACTTCCGAGCCGGTAGTAGCTTCAGTAACTTTAAATTTGACCTTCATAAGTGCCCTCTGTGGGCCAAAACTGAATAAATGGTTTCAATGAAAAAAAGTAATTTTTTGATTTCTTACTGTATTGCAGGTATAAAATTTAATATGTCATGAGGAAATCGTTTTTCAGTGACATTAGAATCACATTGTATTTCATATTTAGATCCACAGCGTGGGCCTGGCAACAGTAATGACGAATCAACAGGTCCGCGAATAAACTCCCGTAACGGCCAACAAAAACAAACATTACCAAATCCAACGCAATGTAATATTTCTTTTATAACATTATTTTAAGCTCTAACGGAACGTGCTGATTTAAATATTATTAAACAAGCCCCTGATTTATCGTCGACGTGCTGTTGTATCGAATACCTTTTATATAAATAATCTGTTAATTAAAAGGTTTGGATTAAGATTTTTAATGAACCCAGAAAAAACACAATAAGCGTGTTTATCGCTGATCGCTTTTCTTGTATCGATTTCCTGGTTCCTGAAGGATTTACTGTAGGTATACTGCGATTATAATATAGCCTATGTCCATTGAATAATATATATGTTTGTATATAATATATATGTTTGTATATAATATATACAAAATAATGAAATATTGTATAATAGATATAAGAATAATGTTACCTCTCATTTCACAGTTCAGTTGGCTTGGTTAGCGTCCCTGACTGCCAAGCTGCAGGTCGCGGGTTCGTTTCCACCTCAGGACAAATATGTGTGCATGGACATGTTTGTTTGTTCTGTAATAAGTATCTATTTAGAACAAAAAACGTTATACCAGTCATTTGGTTTTCATTGTACAAACTACTATTTAATTCAAATTGTATTTTGGGTATATGGATAATGGATATAATGGGTGCCGTTTCAAAAATTACCCACCAAATACATACAAACTTTAATAGTTTTTCTATTTTTCAATCATAAAAATCAGTTTATTTATTATATTTTATTTGGGTTATATTATTCAGCGTTACTACGGTTCTTAAATATTGTGAATGGATTCGTTATAAGGCTCCATTTAACTTCCTTTCGGCTTTACGGGTAGTTTTGTAACAGCCTGTATATAGCTAAGGTTATTTCATACAAACTCCTAGAGGGAGCTGAGTCTCAGGTGCAGCTGCCGGAACACGTAGGTACTTGGCAACAGATTTCCAACTGCGCGAGCGGATGCAACTAAGTCGCCACTAGCGCTTTCGCGTGCAACAAGTCCTGGAAAGTAATTTACTCTACAGTTTAACAACTAAATACATTTATCAAAATGTTATCACAAAAGAGTACCAACTTATATACATTTTGATTTGGACGAAACATCGTTCAATGTCCCTTTAAGAGCCCTTTACTAGATTGTAAAGTGATGGACGTGTTGCATTAAAATTGATAAACTCATCCTGTCTATAGAATGCAGACTATCTTAATTGACAAACGATAGTAAAGATTTGACAGGCCAGTTGGATTTGTGGTTAGTGACTCTGACTCACAAACCGAAGGTCGCGGTTTCGATTCCTAGCCTGGACAAACATTTGTGTGCATGAACATGTCTGTTTGTTCTGTGTCTGGGGGTCAATATCTATATATTTTGAAAAAAAAAAAAAAACAAGTAGTATATGTAGTATATCAGTTATCTGGTTTCCATAGTACGAGCTCTGCTTAGTTTGGGACCATATGGCCGTGTGTAATGAATGTCCCTGGATATTTATTATTAATATTTATTTTAAAAAACAAGTAGTATATGTAGTATACCAGTTATCTGGTTTCCATAGTACAAGCTCTGCTTAGTTTGGGACCAAATGGCCGTGTGTAACGAATGTCCCTGGATATTTATTCATTTATTATTATTATTTATTTTAAAAATATTGAAAAATAAATTTTAGATGTACTAGAGCTCTTCATGCCATATTCCCGCTGTGAAGCAGTAGTGGACTTGTATTACTGTGCTTCGTTTAGAAAGTTAAAGGGGCCAGTGGAAATACAGGCACAATGAGACTTAACAACTTCACATCTTATGGTAAACGAAAGTTTCTGTTTACTCTTCCACGTAGAAACTTCCGAGGAAATTTGAATGAAATATGCGGCAAATAGCAAATAGGTAGAGCATGCCCTGTAATAACATATAGGCTACCTTTTATCCCGAGAAAGTGTAACGTTCCTCGGGAACGCGGGTGAAACCGCTAGGTATAGCTAGTATACTATATTTCTAATTACCTAATCAGTCAGCGTGACAAATGGTAAACAAACTAATCGAGCAAAACTTATTAATTATCTATGATTTATCTAATAAATATTGTTTTTCATCCATTATCAATATCAAAAAGAAAAGCAAAATAATATCCATCCAATTTTGATCATCTTTTACAATATACAATGATTATACACTAGATTCCGCACCGTGGTTTCGCCAGCTTTTCAAAGGATTTGTTTTTGAGACAAAAGGTGGCCTCTCTTTCAGCAAGATACGGTAGCATGATATTTGGTAAGGAGATAGCACTCTATCTCCATCATCAAGGTTAGATCTACCGTAAAGCCGTGAAAACGTAAGTCTGAGGCACTTTCGAATTTATAATATTAGTGATTATTTCGTACACCTGACTGATGTAAGTGTGTGAATTTTATTTTCTCCCGTCAAATGAAAATTACGGTACATTAATGTAACACGAGTAGGTAACGCGATGCTGAACTTCCTCCTAATTGAGCTGGAAATGTGTTTAACGCCAACCCAAATTGGTTCGTAATTAGTGCTAAATTACAGCCAGAAATGGGTCTCGAGATTTAAGTGGGTCTGCGAGGTTCGACTCTAAGAAAAGGTCATATTTTCCAGGTGCCAACTAAACGTCCCAAGTCTATGCATAGGTAATTAATTTATTACAAGTAGAGAAGTTTCCATAGTACAAGCTCTGGTTAGTTTGGGATCAGATGGCCGTGTGTAAAAGAATGTCGCAGGATATTTATTTATTTAATTTATACATTTTAATTTCCACTTGGATTCAATATATAAACATCTGCTCAATACCCCGCCAAAAAAACCTAATCAGCAATTGATAATAGCTTCTAAAAATATAGAAACAATGTCAAAACTATAGTTTTGATTATCAAGAGCTTTACTAGCCTTATTAATGGTTACCTACCTAATTTACAAGTCAATTTATTCAGGCGTGAATTCAAACGGGATCATCCAGATAGAATGGCCAAGTATCATCCAAATAGACTCAGATATATGTTATCTAATAACCTAGCATAGTCAGCAACATAAGCTTGTTTTACTACACGAATCCTTGCCATAATATGGAACGATAAATTGAACACAAGTTGATTTGTAAAAATATCTATCTACAGAAGCCTACATAACTTCATAAGACTTCAAAATTGTGAATTAGTTTATTTTGCTGACCATACCTATTCAAATTAAGAACAATTAATTCCTTTCATTAGTTAAACACTTTTTTATGTGAGAGTAATATTTATTGTCTTTGGAACAAGTCGTTAGTTAATCTATACAACAAAACAGTTGAAACATTGTGTCTGTACATAATCACAGTTGATTAATTTATCAAAAGATGAGCATGGGCAATAAAAAAAAGAGTAACAGAACCTAAAAGCATTTTTGTCTGTCTCTTTGTATGTATTCGCTAATCTCTGAATCAGCTGAACGGATTTTCATGCGATTTTCAAAGATAAAGCTCAGCTTGGAGCAACATTTTTTACAAGACAAATGTAATTTTAGTGAAAAGTTTGTCATGAAAAAAATATTTTAAATTCGCCACCCTTTTATGCTTTCCAACAGGGTGATAAAACACGACATTTGTGTGTCTTTCACGCGAATAAAGTCGCGGGCACAAGCTAGTCCCACTAATATTACAAATGCGAACGTTTGTGAGAACGGACGTTTGTTACTCTGTCACTCAAAAACTACTGATCGGATTTGGATGAAATTTGGCACATAGATAGTTTATAGCCTGGGTTAACACATAGGATATTTTCTGTTCCGGGAAAATATTACAGTCGTGGGTGAAACCGCGGGGGACAGCTAGCTAAAAATAAACTTCAAATCAATTGGCTAAATCGTATTTTATGGATAGAGTTGTCTTAATGAAAACGTGGAGAGGAATTATGGGACATAAAAATAATTATGGCACATAAAGTCTTTGACGTTTACGATAAATACGAGTTACAGATTTCATCTTCATGAAGCATAGATTTTACGACCTGTATACGGGCAGTGGTATGTATTAAAGTGGCTCCTTTGTCAATTAAACTGGGTGGAAAGGAACGACTGACGACTGTTTTAAATCGTTTTTCTGTCTGAAACTGAAAATTACCTAGATTTTATCGCTTCATTTATTTTAGTATCAATTTATCGTTCGATAATCATCATATTTCTCCCCTGTTCCCGATCATTAGGGTCGAAGAAACATATTTATGCGTTTAGTCTATTTGATTCAATATATATTACATCAGGTATGGGCAACCTTTGACATGTTGAGGGCCAAACTTTAGCGTGCAAATACTTTCGCGGGCTTTTAATGGGTTTTTTCAAAATGTCTCGCGGGCCGGGTCATATCTTACTTATATGTATTACATATTTAATGTATAAGTGGTTCGGTAGCTATTTGTGAAGTCAAACTGTATTTAGTAATACATATCCTGACAATCTTTACAGACGGCCATCTCATCCCAAACTAAGCAGAGCTTGTACTAAACAAACCATATATATGATATACACATCGCACCCTCAATACGATAAGGGCTTAACGTAAAATTTTGCGAAACGAAGCTACGATCATAGAGAGACTAAACAAAGTACGCTCTATCCGATGAATAGTAAAACATAGTCAATTTAATGAGAGAATAAGCATACCGATACTTCAGCCTCTTTAACACCGGGACCCACCCTCCCCGCTCAGTGCGAAAGTGACCCAATCAGAGATGTGCCAAAAGTGTTTTTTATTTAGATAAGTATCTATCGTTCTAAGGGTGCGACATGTTTTTGCACACAAATATGGTATAACACACCGAAGGTCGCGGGTTCGATTCCCACCCAGTACAAACATTTGTGTGCATGAACATGTCTGGGAGTATATATCTATATAAGTATGAATTTAAAAAGTAGTATATGTAGTATATCAGTTACCTGGTAGCCATACTACAAGCAGTATACTCTGCTTAACTTGGGATCAGGTAACCATGTGTGAAGAATGTCTTGGGATATTTATTATTTATAATGGGGGACTACCCAATTAGTTAGGTACCTAAGATTTGTAAGCAATACATCATATAGTTAATTTTACAAACAAAATCAAAATGTCATCAATTTAATTTGTAATTACAACGAATATAATTAACATACTCCTCCAACATTGGATTAAATTACTCAATTACCTATATTTATTGTAGGTCTATTATGAGTACCTCTATTGCGTACTTACGTTTACTTAATTTATGCACTCCGTTTTGCAGCTCCAAACTAAAACCATAATTACAAGTTAAGGTTGTTTAAGTTCTGATGCAAAAGCTATTAAGAAGTTTAAATGCTTGTCTACTCGTCTCTGCATGATGGAACTTTGAATTAAAATAACGATAGTGGCGGTTGCTGTTCAGATTGCTGCAAACTTTGGTGACATTGACAGATGGTAACTAAACGTTGTTCGGTATTTAAATTATACATCGTTTGAACTTTAATAATTTTTCTTTTTTCTTTTAATTGATCACTTGCTTTTGCGGTGGACTATCTATACATATTAGAAAAGTTTCCTTGGTTCGGATAAAAAAGGTTGGTTATGTTAAAATATTAAAAAAAAAGTATTTTAATTATGCTATTATTCGAACCATCTAAGTAAGCCACAAAATAAATCAATAATATTTTATATTTTTAAACAAAGACCAAATCCTTAAAATTTTTATTCAAACCTTCTCCAAGTCCTATAGGGAATATTTATTTTGTAAGGTATAGCTAAATAGATATATATATATAGTATGAAAGTACCTTCGATTTGTAGGATAATAGAAAACCTCCTCCATGTTTCTCTTCCATATTTAAACATTTGCCAGCATACAAATTCCAAAAATAAAAAATATAAATTAAAAAAAAACTAGTAAATGTAGTGTAACTATTGTCTGGTCTCAATGGTACTAGACGTAGTAACTTTTAAGTAATCTGTAGTACTAGCTCTTGATTACCCTATGTAAAAAAAAATCCTCAGGATATTTATATTTATCATACCTTGCCCGACTAGGGCATCGAACCCAGGATCATCGATTTCAAGCAAAGTCTATATACCGCTCGACTACTACGATTAAATGGCTACTATTATACCTGAGTAATTATATAAATAGGATACTTTAATGATATCATTAGAAACTTCAGTAGGGGTCGTGATAGAGGGTGTTCCCACAACGCGACCCGTCCCGACCGCCTGAGGCCGCACGCCGTGGCCTAACTACATGCAACCTGTCATTTTCCTACCTTTATCGGACTGCCGTACCGTTATGCCTATAGACAGAGGCCTAGCGTAGACATCCTAAGTTAATATAGCATACATTATATAAGGACCTGAATGCATGATCGTATCTAATATTTTAAAATTTAATGTTTGTTCCTTCGTTCGTCATTACGACGAAACTTTGTGCTGTTGCGCGCTTGCGAAAATAATGCGTAAAAAAGGACGCAGTGAATGCTGGGCACAACTAGTCAGTATATAAAAATATGCAAGTGAAGCCGACGACATTTGCTAGTAATATATTTTAATATAAAAAGGTGGGTCTACGTGAAAAGCAATAGTATTAAACAATGACATTTTGGTATTTTAAATTTTATCTGGTATCTGGTATTACGGTATCTTTTGCCAAACCAGATTAATACCCTGCATTCCGTAGCCTCAAGTATATATATTATATTAACAGTTACATAGATAGTACATATATAAAATAGCTGACGAAGAGCAAAATAATATAAATTTATCGGTAAAGAAGAAGAAATATACTTATAAATATTTAAAATTAGATACATGACAGTGATACCCGGTTCCTTTGACCGACGCGAGGGTGCCTCGAGATGTCACTCCGCCTGACATTGCCTGACATCGGCTGACGTCGTTGACCCGACGAGGGCTGCACGCGGCCTGTATTTTCCTTACATCCGTTTGCTTTACGTTTCACAAAATACTCTACCTGTATAGCGTATAGTTAGGTTAGTATATATTGTTTTCGCGAGTTTTGTCTTATTTAATTTTGCTGCATTGTTTGCGCTGATAGAGTTAGAAATCGACTAAATGAAAATACGACTGATATAAATGAAATCGACGACATATGAAAATCCATAGATTGATGAACCTTTTGACAGTAATTTTAAAACAGGTAATGTCAAAATTCTTCAATCTTGCGATTTTAGATCCGTAAGTGGCCGATTGGCCGTAAGTGCTGCTTGTGGGGGCTGGTCAGCTTTAGTTTGTTTGTATATTTTTTTTAAATTAGATATAGAATAGATATTCATAATATTATATTATTGTTCTATAATTCTAACTACTAAGTACTATAATTAATAACACACACAGGTATTATCAGTGAGACTAAATACATTTTATGTAATAAATCTAAGTTCGTTTTTAAAAAGAGTAATTGCTGAGTTTATTGCCGGCTAAAAAACAATCTTCACAACCGGTATTACAGTCAGACTATTCATAAGTGCTTGTAAAGGCCTATTTGAATAAAAATATTTTCAATTCATTTTATTTTCAATTTTTCATTAATATTTACTAATTTTTTTCTATGAGTTGTGTCTACCACTAAACTAGGTTATAGAATAGGCATACGAATTTGTCTTATATTGTATTTAATGTATAAAAAACTGTGCTGTTGGTGTACCTATTAAAACAAAAAAAAAGATAATTAATCAAATTAATAAATTCCAAATGGTTAGATAGCCTGGACTGTCACACCACCAGTCGAGGTTTCGATTTCTATCCAGGACGAACATTTGTGTGCTTGAACATATCTGTTCTGTCTAAGCGTAATATCTATTGAAGTACCTACTAACTAAGAAAAGGAATATCAACTATCTGGCTCAAGTAAAATATCTGCTTAGTTTAAACACGGAAAATGGCCGACTGTCAAGTACGTCCGAGATTGTTCATTACTCGTTACCCTCCCCCAGTTTTACTTGGGTTCTCGAGTTGTCTAAAGTATAGCCAATTTCAATCGGGGCTGACGTAGCTTTTTATCAGTGAAATATGTGCAGTAAATTCACAGTCTTTATTTGAAGATAATTGTGACAGAACCTTCCGCAAACTTCCTGTACCTTGTACCACCATAGTAAAACCTGTCGCTATTTCAGAGAAGAGGTTTCCGTACTCAACCGGGTCAAATACTTATTGTAAGCCGTAGCTCTTGACACGTGGATCTCTAACGATACCAATTCCAGAGAAATACCTCGATGTTGTCGTGCTATAAAATAAACAAGTGTCCTCTCAGAGCTTGGAAATTCTAGTGATTTAAATCGTTGGGTATAGAGAATATAGAATTTTATATTTTATAAAAATGTAGTTTAAGATCTTCTTTGATTTTAAATTTCGAATACAGAACAAAGACACTCAGTAACTTATTTTCATCTTTGATTTAAATTGAAATTTCGAATACAGAATACAATTGAACTTTTCTGTCCATTTGTATCGTAATTTTATAACGTATTTGGAGTGTTCTGTAACATGTCAGCGGCAGTGCCTGGATCCAATCACGTAAGAGTGGTCGTTCAATCTGGCCGCACTTAATCTCTGATCAAACGTAAACAACCCGCGAAACCGGGAGTTCTGGGATCCGGGATCCGTGAACCACTTCGCGTACGTCAACATGGCATTCGCGGTTCAAATGGGAAATTCAATTAGCTTGTAAAAACGAACAAAAGGCTGCAGTTCTGTGATGGATTATAGGAAAACTATCCAAAAAAATTAATCAAAATCATTTTTGTCTAGATTGTTTTTATTACATATTATGTAACAAGTTTATCCTTACTTATATTATAAATGCTAATGTGAGTATGTTTGTAAATGTATTGGTGTGTTGCAGATTCATAGACAAACGACTGAAACGATCCACCTGAAATTTGGTAAACTCGTTGTTTTTATAAATTTTAACGAAAGTGGTACCACGGGTCAGCAGCTAGTTTTAATTAATTAAAATTGTAGAATAGTATAATGTATGTTAGTTTTACTAAAACAATCAATGTTTTAGTACACTATATATCGTCTTTTATTTTATTTCTTCTATAGTCACTTATTCATGAAAAGGGTTTTTCCCAAATACAACAAAATCCTTTAATAAAGTTATTTAAAAAATCTCTTTCAAAAAGAACGATTACATCCAATTTACTACGCAACTCGCCGAAAAACATCTAATAGCCAGAATAAAATATTTGTTCAATCCTTCACATAATGAAATGGCCACACCTGCGCCTAATCCGTCTAGTGACCACAAGCCGGTCGCCGGTTCGAGTCCCGGCCCGCATAAATTATGCAAAATGCGGGTACACTGACAAACAAGCTTAAATAAACAACTCGCAAAAGATAATATTTTATCACCCTACTGAATAAAGCGCACATATTTCATGAAGGTTACGTTAATGAAAATAATGTTGCAAGAGAAAGCTTTGATTTACTTTCCATTTGGACTGTAGACAGGGGCACTGAGTGACCTAATTCGTTTAAAAACGATTTAGGTTGTTTTATACTCTACAGTCAACTATGTTGACGGGAGTTCCGATGTCTTTAATTAAATCTAGAAGCGTAAGTCTAGGCGTTTATTTAAACGAGTAATTCTCTAGCTAATATTAGATAGGTATTGTAGTAACTTCTGCCCCGTGGTTTTATCTCGTTCCCTAGGGATATTTTGTTTACTGAGATAAGGAGTAACCTTACTGTCATTCAAACCTGTTTCGATCTTACCCCTGCGGTTTCACCCGCGTTCTAGAGATCTATATTCGCGAACTGTCAAACGCGCGCAGTTAAAATAGTTGTAAATCTTTAAAATATATAATATATATACAATATGCATGTATTATACATAAAGACCTTCCTATTGAATCACTATTATCTTAAAAATCACTGCATCACAATTCTTTGCGTAGTTTTAAAGACCTAAGCATACATAGGGACAGACAGACAGCGGGAACCGACTTTGTTTTAGACTATGTAGTGAGTGTAGACATGCCCTGGCCTTCTAGAAAAAGGCGTATTCGTTTATAGTCTAGTATCAGAGGCATGAAGGGTCTATATAATAATCGATTTGTCAGTGTCTCAGCTTCCAGAAAATTAATTTTGCAACCCGAGTCTGGCTCCCAGACTACTATATTTTAAATCCGTTCAGTTTCAGTATCGTTATTAATTTCATGAACTACGGAGCCAATTTAATGCAATTTCAATTAGCGGAGACAAAAGCTTTTAAAACGTTGGATTAATTCGTGAACTAAACTTGAATCATTGAAGTACTCGTGATACAATAAATTTATTATAACTCCTATCTTCGTAATGCTATAATAGATGTATTTATATGCAAGTTTAGTAAGTACCAAAATCAAATATGCGTATTTAATTATCTATGGTGGTTGCCTAGCGATCTAAATTCGACCATAATTCTATACAGTTTAAGTTTGAACTTTATTGAGGTTTTTTTATCAGAGTACCTTTATAGCCTCTATGATCATTGCACAGAAGGTTTTTGAATTCCCTGTTTGACAATAGCTGTATGAGCGTAAGCTATTTATATTATAAACTATGTGTGTTTGTCAAACTTATGGTTGTGTGTGTTATGTTTATTTTAATTAATTTAACACCAAACATACCATAACCGGGTCAAATGACCCACTTTGAACTTTGCATTGAAAATGCACGTATCATCTGATTGCTTTTACACATTTGACTTCATGACTTTTTCTTAGTAATTAATATACAGTTATACTATTTATTTCCCTTCCTAACAACCATATTTCATACATTCAAGCAGGAAACATAAAGTCACATTTGACCCGCTATGGTAGAAATTGGTACCTAGTAAGTGTTGGTATGATTAGTGTTAATGTGTTTTGTAACAATAAATATTTATAAATTTAAGCTTTCTGCACTCCTTCTTCATATAAACTTTGACTATGACAAGTCTCACTCGCCTCCGTGTGGGCAATATGGTTAAAAAGATTTCTCTTCACGTATTAATATATAGACTAAGTATTAAATTAAAGTATGGCGTAAAACAATTTTTCAGTTTTATAGAACTGTTTCAACAAATCCCTGCATAAAGAAACAAAAATTACGATCCACACAATAAAAGTGCTTCAACAGGAGAGTTTGTGAAAAAAAATGGATTTATCACATTTTAATCTCGCACGGCCGTTCGAACATAGTGTGGAAAATGAGAAAACTTTCCAATTGCCTATGCCCACGCAACTGCGGGGTTCCGTATAAAAAGTTTTAATTGATTGACCCGAACAATTATCGTACGTAGCCCTCGGGGAGGCAAACCGAATCCTTCATCCTTCATATTAAAAAGATTTCAGTGGGGAATGATCATATAATAATCATTTGCAGTGATGCAGTAAAAGTTGCGTCTTTATACCGTATGTAAAGACGCAAAATTTACTACATACATCTGCGGATCATTTGTAGATAAAATATTTCAAAGATTTTGTGTCCTATGCGTTAGGGCATAGGGGACACTTTCCCCTCTCTAGTTTGTAACTAAGACAATCTAAAAAAATATTTTTTTAATTTATTTATTTGATAACAAATGATTAATTTATTCGATAAGTATTTTAATTAAATACAACGGTTAGATAAAGAATGAATACTTTTAAATTAAATAGCACCACCAAAATACAACCAAATTTCGAGTTTTCCTGCATTCGCTCACCCCTAAACAAACCCTGCGTACGCCAAGGGGAAAGTATATTGTACACAACATCCGACTTTACAAAGGTCTAAAATAATTAAAAAAGTTACAAGCACTGCAAAGTACTTCGTAACTCCATCAAGAACCTTAATTATACAAACTCCAAAGGACTTTACCAAATAGCACTCCAAGGTAGTCAGTTGATACGCGCTGGATGTTTAGTGAGTCTTAACTATATTAGTATGTAGTTTGACCGCTCAAGTTTGGCCCGCAATCAATTGGCTCAACATTCAAGCGCCATCCTATCTCGGATTGTAACTTCAAAACTTTACCAATAACTATAAATAAAACAACTATTTTGACTCGTAAACGTACCTTAGGGATGTTTGGAAACTACCAAGCTAAGGTAGAATTACAATCGGTTGAACTTAAGTTTAAACAGTAAACGTAAGTAGTATAAATGTTTTACTTGTTTACGTTTCTCGTTAGTTGCAAGATGAATTTACAATCTTACTATTATTTTAAAAGCGAACGTTTGAATGGATGTATGTTTTTACTCAATCGCGCTAAAACTACTGAACGAATCTGAATGAAATTTGGCACAAAGTTAGATTAGTCTGAAATAGCATTGTTACGAACCGAACTCATTTATTTCACCTTTTTGGATTTTATTTTGTTTTCTAAATTCAAAAAGTACTGACAGTTAGTTACACTAGAGAAATTCGTTGGTTTTCTTGTAGGTCTTGTAAATTATTTTAAAATTCAAACTGTGGCTTCAATCCAGCACCCTCTTTCATTTCATATAATTACGATCAGTAACAAGCACATAGGCTACTTATTTCCCGGGAATATATAAAATCCCTCGGGAACGCGGGTGAAACCACGAAGGAGGTAGTGTAAAAATAAATGGTATAGTACGTCCAAGCAAAAAATAAAAAATCAATTTAAAAAATGTTATGCCGAGAAAATATTGTAAAAAATGTTTGTCATGAAAATGACGATTTTGGCAATGAAATTTAAAACCAATAATGATACAAATTAAACAGAAATCGATCAAGCTGTCGCGCGCGGATATAACTCGATTCCGTTGTCCTAATTTCTTGTTACAATTCGAGACTGTATTTTATATTCGTAAGCGAGATGAATAATTGAAACTGAGAGCCGGCGAAGGAGAATTAAAAATTTAATTCATTCTCACAAAATTGCTAAATTCGCTTAGACTCAGAACGAAACGTTACAAACGGGCTTACTACGTAATCAAGTCTTGCCCTGGCGACGTTTCGCAATCATTTTTATTTTTTCTATAAGTATTCAAAGGCATTTTCGTCGCAAAAACTTTGTATCAACTTTCCGAGGTCACAACGAAACGCTTTCATAAGTTGGCAACATCGAAACTCTGGAATTTGTTTTACATTTACTTACCTTTCGTTTCATTTTTATTTCAAAAGGTATTTATGAAGCAATTTGAAACTCTTCTAACTTTCAACCGAGGGAACTTTTTCTTGTGAAACAGAACTTTGCGGCCGACAATTAAAACAATTAATTTTAAGAAGCCATTTAGTATACGCATTTTTATATTCATGAAGGTAAATGTATACTGTTTGATTACGTCTTGAAATGTGGAAAAGTCGAAATAAATTCATTTAATTATATAGTAATTAATGTCGGCAGGGTATTCTAACCTAAGAATTATGACAGGCCAGTTGGCTTAGTGACTGCCAAGCCGAAGGTCGTGGGTTCGATTCCCACCCAGGACAAACATTTGTGTGCATGAACATGTCTGTTTATTCTGTGTCTGGGTATCAATATATATATATTAGTAAATAAAAATGTATTATATCAGTTATCTGGTTTCCATAGTACAAGCTCTGCTTAGTTTGGGATCAGATGGCCCTGTGTAAAGAATGTCCCTGGATATTTATTATTATTTATTTATTAATTTAAATTTTCCAATTACAATGGATCCTTGTTATACAGTCTTTAATTTATCATCTTTTATTTAGACATCCATCTGGTGGTTATAGCCAAAGGTGTTAATATTTTCCAGATATAGAAATCACTGTATAAATCCGGAACGTATGCTATCTGTGTGGCAAATTTCATTTGAATCAGTTCATTATTCTGAGTCACAGTAATCCATACATCCAAACTTGCACATTAAAAATACAGATTATAAATGGAATCATATTCGAAACAAGGTTGTAAATGTCATTTACATGTCTTTACAATATAGCATAAGTATGGAATAAGCTCTGGGATTTGCGGTCGTAACAAACGTATCCTAATCTTACATATTATTTTGTGTACCGATATTCCCAGTAGATATTTTTGGAATCACGCTCTAAATGGAGTCGGGAAGATACGGAGTTGGTTTATATATACTTATTGTATATAAGAGATTATGTACGTACATATCTTCTTACCCACAAAAAAGTGAATTGAGTATTATCCTATTAATATTATAAATGTGAAAGTTTGTGAGTATGGATGTTTGTTATTCTTTCACGGACAACTACTGAACGGATTTGGATGAAATTTGGCACATATGTAGAGCATGCCCTAGAATAATAATTCAACGGGTGAAAGGCGACTTGACTCAACCGCCATTTTTGACGAAAGTAACATTTTTCTCAATGAATTATACTACTATGATGGCCCATGCACAAATTCGTTGAAGCTTGCATTTAGTTATAATATTCAACAGCTTCGATGTGGAATGTTAAGAAGTTTAGGTGCAGTATCTGTTTTTGGGTTTTTAAATTTTCAAATAGCTCTCCTGTAAAGTTTTCAAAATGGCGCTTGAATCAAGTCGCCTTTTAACTATCGATGTAGGATATTTTTATTTCGAAATATTGTAACATCCCTTGGGAACGCGGATGAAATCGCGGGGGACAGCTAGTATTAAATAGCGTAGATTTATAAAAACGTATAATACTTTATTTGGGGGTATTTATACCTACATAACTGATTCTTAGGATTCCGTGCCCAAAAGTTGCTCAATGGAACCTTATTACTTAGCCTATGTCATATATCTGTCTGTCAAAGACTATTTCTTTTTAATAGCTAATGGTTTTATTTACAGAATACTTACTATGGCCTATATCATGAAAATTATTAACAAATCTAAAACCATAGATAACTTTATTATAAATTTAAACATTATACTCTATGATGCGACAGAAAAGTCTTCTAAAACCCGCATTTCACCCATTTTACCTAACTCACCTATCCCGGGCCACAGGTAATCGTTTCAAAACAAAGAAATGTCAATAAAACATTGATTTATTATGATACATATAAAATCTTGCGAATATTCACCCTAACACGCGATGTTTTAAGGTCGTATTCAAATTGAAGCAATAACGGATTTACATGTAACACTATTGGCTGGTTCCCGAAATGACAATGTTATCAACCATCCAAATGGGTCGGCCGATGTTTGTCCAGCATGGGATTAATTAAATTTCAACCGAGATATAGGTACCGCTGTGATTCGCATTGAAATTGTAGATTCATCAATATGAATTAGCTTAATTATGAACTAGTAATGTATTTATCTTGCTATCCCCTTTGGGATTTCAATTTGCTTGCAAAATTTAAATCTAACTTTGGATGCTTGTTATTCTCCAGAACGGCGAAAAGGATTTGGATGCTTCAGTTACTTTAAATTTGACCTACATAAGTGCCTTCCGAGGGCCTAAACTGAATAAACGGTTTTGAATTATGATTTTTTAATTTTTGATGATATTTTGCACTATGTAGGGAATTATCTGAAAAATCAAAAATCATATTTTTTATACCGGCAAAAAGGAACATCCTTCGGGAAAGCGAGTGTATCCGCGGAGTCAGCTAGTAAAATACATTAAATAGTTATTTGATTGTCTTGGTAATCATTATTATTGGTGGTCGAGCGATATGAAGTTCTGACCGAAAGTTTACGGCTTGATCAAGTCGTGTAAAGTACATGACATTTCTTTGTTAGAAATTAGTACTTGTTGCTCGGGATTAGCAACGTGGCTGTGAGAACGCAACAATACTCACCACATGTCATGTGGGGTCTTAAAATATCTACGCTGTAATGTGGGTCTTAGTAACTGTAATGTAAATGTTCTTTTTCACCTTCTGCCTTAATATTACAAATTAACGATACATATTCCAATTTCTATAAATTCTAAAATTTATAAAAAATTACTCAACTTACCATAATTTTTAATACAAATCGAGGTTCTCCAAGCACTTTTCATAAAGTATAACTTCCTTCAAAACCTTCAATGATAAATCATTCCCAATCCTTTAAAAACTTCTTAAGTAGTTTATAATGGAAATACTTTGAAATATTATTATTTTGCTTAATATGGAACTGTCCTGTATTAATGATAAATGATCAAACACTAACTGTACGGTGCAACCGCACATCCTTTCCGTCCGATTAGCACTTTTACGCGCAATGACGCTTTTTATAATTTTACATTTTAGTTCGTCATAGGCACCCGCCGCGCGCACTCACTTTATATCAATGTTATTCATTTATTCTAGATATCATCATTATATCAATATCAGCCAATTTCTCTATGAACTTTAATTATACTAGATTTTATCATCAAAGACTTTTATTCTATCAACGTATAGTTGTACAGACCGTACAGAAAACAATGTATTGGACATCCAAAAATATACAATACCACCAAAAATGATCAAAAATAAATCATTAATGTGATTTTTAAGTACCAATCTAATTATAAAGAGTATGTTATTTGATGCAATACAATTATGACGTCACAACTTAATATTTAATACCAAACTCCATTCATTCGATCGTTTTGACATTTCATAAAGAATTGCTGATTTGACATGTCAGTTCACATCCCTATTGGCTATAAAAGGTGCATGTACATAAAGAAACCTTGAAATAGAGTAGCTTTATGACAGTTGGAAGTGCTCAGTACCCATTTAGGTCTGTAATTACGTAGGTTGAGAGCCATTACTGAGCTAATGCTGTTATCCAGCCGCCCCTATGTGCCATCTACTGGAAGCTAACAAGATAACTCAACATTTATAATGTATTTTCAGTTGTATTGTTTTTATTAGATATTTGTTTAATAATTCTTCACTTCTGCGATAACACACAGGTATTGTCAGTGAGACTAAGTAAATCTTATATAATAAATCTAAGTTCTTATTTAAAATTATTATTTTGTAAAAAAAGTGTGGGGTGCATGGTGTCAATAGTTCTAAATATTTTATTGACAGATATCGATTTAGATGATTATCAAAGCAAAAAAAAAGTATTATTAATTTCTACGTTAAATGTTCTCAAATCAATTTTGTTGTTATAAAGCAGGTTCCATAGAATATATTTCTTGTTTCAATAATCTATGTTGTATTTCCAACAAGAAATATTTTGAAGAATTGTTACACTGACTAACCGGAATAAAATCCTGGAATTTAAATGTTCCATGTTTATCCGAGAAATACTAAAACTACATAAAGAGATTTCATACTAACGCGAGATATGCGAGAAACTCTATGCTTACAACCATTTTCATAAACTGTTCAATGTTTCAACTGAAATTGTATTACAGTAAAATTAAGTTACAGTAAAAGGATGCTCAACAAACAACAATACCTAATTGAAATTTTCATTCATTTGAGATATATCTCATTGTTTATAAACAATGTGTTTTAATCTATTTATATAAAAATGTTATGATGGTTTGTGTACGCTTCAAAAACTCACAATTCAAAAAGTTCTGCACCGATCGAGCTGAAATTTTAGCATGATATATAATCCGCATCAAGGATTGTTTTTATCTATTTTTGCATCAGTCACATATCCGTGACCGTCTTTGTTTTGTTTCTTATTTGTCAACCATTCAAACACAATGTGCCACAGCGAAGCGTGGCAGGGTACAGCTAGTTGAGATTAAACTATTCTTTTCTTATTCTCTTATCAATTACAATACTAAATTAATTAAACAAGATATTTATCTTGCATCACAAAAAAGCCTAAAATCCGAAATCCCTAACCATTTTTAGTTACATTGTTATCTTCAAAGAGAACATCAAACAGATGAAAATCTCAAGGAAAGTACCGAAACAATTCGCTGATAAGGTAACTTTGAAAGTTACCGACACAATAGACTAAATCTGTCGCGTACAAATGTTCGAGTACGTGAGGGAGCCAGCCGGCATGGCCGAGATAAAACACACGTTCGGTACCATTCCGGTGCGACCTCGTTAGATAACATCCTAGCTAAAATATAACAGTAAATCAATTCTCGACCAAAACACCTTTAAAAACCCATACGGTTGTCATAATTTGACCGTGGAATAAGCGGCCACAAATCACGGAACTTACTCATTCTGTGACGCGTGACAAACCCTGTCTGGTTGTAAGTGAAAGGAAAAAACGTCCATAAAATAAACGTGGGACTACTATTCTTGTTTTACTATGATAAGATACAGCCCGATGAAACGGAACGTGGCTTGTCGGTTCCCTTGAATTTCCTGCCAACAATCGCTTTGGTTTTACAGAACCTTTGTCTGGTGGAAACCGCTTGCGGCTTTGTCAATGTGGATTCCCTAATACCCCAGATTTGCTGGGAAGTTTCGATCCAATTCTTGCATTTTATAAAGATGGCTGCAGAAATACAGTGATTTGGAGTTAGTTAGGCATAACCTTATGGATGAAGATAAAATGCATTAAAATAACAAATTTGTTGTTAGAGTTGCACTCAACCGCTTTATTTGTTCTTCCTCTTGCTTTCTCTTAACTTTGCAAAAATTATAATCTTACCAAAATTTGCATCATCCATTTGCATAGCATTTTTCATGATAATCAGCTTTACTTAAATTTTTCATCCAACCCCAATCTCAAGGAACCGGAAAACTTTAAAATGAAGAAACATTGAAATTCCTCAATGCTTCTAGGTTACCTTTATTAAATATCTCGGAATCTACAGCCTCGAGAAAGCCCCTGAGATTCAAGTGAGCTTCCACGGAGTCTGTTGTCTCACAGAATAACTCTTTGTTATCAAAAGTGCCCTCAAGCGGGACTTAGCCAAGAAATACTTACCAGAACGAAAAGTTATATGATCTCCTGAATAATGTACCTTTTAAATGGTGAAGGATTTTTTAAATTGGTGTCGTGGTTCCAGTAAACAAACTCACAAAGTTCTCACTTTCTCTATATAATATTACTATACATAAGGGATAACGTGAGGTTTTACATAATTATAATTACCTTTATTATACACTGGTTGCACCGCTCTCCGTACCTACTCGGCACGGCTAAATTGCCCTCCGGCTTTCTACAAAGAGACTTTTATGTCCTTCTGAAAGCATTTCTTTGTGATTTCACAATACGTCCCTTCATAAAGACTCCTCATCTTGACCCATTTTTTTGTTATATTTCAGCTGAATTATTTCCCCTTGAAAGATTTTCTTCTTCTATTAAGGAGATCAGAAAATCACGCTTATGACGCCTATCTTTTCAATAACAGTACCTAACGATGTATATGTTACAGTTAAACTCAGTTTTTAGATACAACGCTCTTCTTAGTTAGAACTAGTTTTTACTATATACCATAGTTAAAACTAGAATTAACTGAGTTTACGTTACAAAAATAACAAAACCTATATTTAGACTTTTGCGTTTTGGTTACTGATGAATAGGTAAGTACGTCCCGTATCCATTTCTCTTGACGGTTATTTTGAATCACAAAGTTACTTCAATTGTGTAGTTTTAACTGACTCGCTACGGAAAGACGTGTTTGTTTATTAAGAAATAGTTTTAACTGATATTCAATTTTGAGCATTACTTACTTCTAGTTTTAACAAATGCATATAATATAAACTAGTTTTAACTAGGAATAACGCATTCTATCTAAAAGCTGGTTGACATATACATGTACCGTATCAAGATAGGTAAGTTGGCTGGCAAGCAAATTACTCACGAATCTGATTTACTCCAGGTTAATTAATTGAATTTCGTGTCTCTTAATAAATCTGTTAAACTAATGGAACGCCTTTAAAGGTGAGTGTAATTCCAATCTATTTGATTATGTTCTTTTAAGATAATGGGCGTATAGTTATTGTATATGTTATTTTTAACGTAATTACTAAGAAATTAATACTAACATTAAAAATACGATCTACTGCATGTTTAGGGGCACAAATATTTGTGAAATATAGAATCTCTTTTGTCTTAATTCTTACTGTTAGTCTGATTACAGTAGATATCCTATTAATCTTATAAATCCGAAAGTTTTGAGAATGGGTGGATGGGGGATGGATGAAGGGCGCTTGTTAGTCTTTCACGCAAAAAGTACTCTATGAATATTGATAAAACATGGCACATAAATAGTTTAAAACCTGGAATAGCATATAGACTACTTTAAATCCCGGAAAAACGTAGCATCCCTCGGGAACACGAGTGAAACCGCGGAGGATAGCTAGTGTAAAGATAACAATATCCTATTTGCTAACATATATATAACATATATACCGATAAAACAGCATCGGAAAAGCGGGTGACACCGCGGGGCATATCTAGTCATTCATAAAACTTCATACCACGATCATGAAGAAGGTAAACTGCAATAAAAGCTCTTTACAGAAAAATCCATTCTTAATTGGATAAATTGAGGTATCAACACATTTTAAAACACAACCACGAAAAGAGAATATCAGCAACCTGTTGAAATTTCAGCCGCTTTGTGGACTCAAAGGCCAGAGAAACGAAACGCCTCTCCATGCAACGAGTTCTTTTGACACACTACGACTTTTCTCATTTTGCTGGCGACTCGATATTTTTGCTTCAGTAAATCAAATACTTTGCCGGTAAGGTGTGAAATTAAAACCTGGAACTTTTGAATCGGTTGCAAAATTACATTTGTTCCTTAAAGCTTTATGCACGTTAAGAACCATGTTCCGTTTCATCTAACAGGCAGACACTCCACCTGATGGTAAGTGATCACCGTCGCTCATAAAAAAAATGTGATATCAGCACCTGCATTGTGTAACTCCCTCGGATTCAATGTTAAAGCCTATTTCCTTATAAGTGGATGGTTCGGCGCGTGAGCAGTGTTGAACAACAGTCGTAACGTCTTCAATGTAGTACAAAATTACTGGAATAACGATTTTGAAAAACACGATCGTCCTGCAGGTACATTGCCAATCCTTCGTTCACTCTTATTTCATTTTATTTTTGCCATATTTTTGTTTTCCTCGTAGTTTGCAAGTATTTAATAAACAGTACATACCTATGTCCGCGACTTGGGGTCCTGGTGACCTGTAAAACAGGGTATCCTAGTACAGGCACCAGTCTCTCACAAAGGAGTAGGATTAACTACTTACCTTGATATTAAGAACCTTTGTAAAGAGAGAAATAAATTATTAAATTATAAAAATTATAAAATTATACTCTGAAACATGAAATTTCCATTTCCCCTAACTTTATAATAGTGCTTCCCAATTTCATAGTGTGATATTCCAGATTCAGTATCATGCTCCTTGTGCTTATTTGAGAGAATCTGATAGTTTTAAGTAACAACTCGATCTTATAGTTCAACTATCACTAAATATCCTAAGACATCACCATTAGTACAGAGCTATCTGGTCAAAAACCAACCTGACCTGTTTGACCTTGACTGTGCCTTGAAATTGGCTTGGTGGTGGGTGTAATTCCCAACCAGTACAAACATTTGTACGGATGAACATCTCTGTTTGATCTGTGACAGGGTGTAAATATATATCTAAGAAAAATTAAGTATATGTAGTATATCAGTTATCTGGTTTCCATAGTACAAGCTCTGCTTAGTTTGGGACCAGGTGGCCGTGTGTAAAGAATGTCCCTGGATATTATTTAATTAAAGCCGATCTAATATTCCACATATAGGAACTCCTTTTCTACAGCCAGCCACAAAAGCTTATTATATGCACTGTTTTGTATCCAAATTACTTCAATATACTTAAGGAAATAAAACAAAGGGATTCGAAAGACAAAACCTTTTAAAAAAAAATATTTAATATGAACACAGTGTGGACGAATGGAAGCATTTCACCGTAGTAAGTACCAATTAATGTTTGTCCACCTCACAGCCCGCAGGCTGCCGCCCTCTTCAAGCAATTATAAATAATAAGCTTTTCCTCTTTTTAAGCAATGCTATTAAACATTCAGAAAAGTATAATTGATTTAAACTGTCTTACACACAAAAATAGACCACAAATCAACATAAATAGGGATGAAAAAGCTTTAGATTCGACAGCAAACAATATCATGCAATTAAAATGGACCGTAGTTCATATTCTGTACAGCCCTTTATCATACTCAACCCTGACATTGCATAGCTGTGCGAATGACGTCATCAAGTGTGCAGCCGCCCTAAATAACGAAAGCGACGTGATAGGACTCAATAAAGCTCAGTGAATAATGTATAAAGTCATCTCTGGCGGACAGCATTGAATAGAGATAGCTAGATAGATGTTCTTTGAAACCTGAGCTACTTACCTAGTTGGTTGTATTTGTAAGTTTTTCGTAGCTGCTCAAAGAAAAGTTTATCTTAAGGGAGACGAATTTAAATGCAAATTATCTAGTAGCTCGGTAATAAAGAATGGAAACGTGAATGAAATGGGAAGGATAAAACCAGCGTTTTATATAATTACGAGTGAATAAAAAAAATAAAAAAGAGAGTTATCTTTTATTCATGACAGTGACTTACCTAGCTGACATACCTACGACGCTTTGACCACGATTACAATTATAGCTATAATAATAATAATATTTATTTGATATGGCAACACAGAAACCCAATAGTGTTAGTAAGATCTTAAACTAAGTTAGTCGGAGCGAACATAAAACTAAAACTTAAAAGAGATTGTAGAGCTCTTAGTGCAGAGTTCGTCCGGGGAAGTACTACCTTACCCATTTCTGCCGTGAAGCAGTAGTGCACTTGTATTACTGTGTTTCGGTTAGAAAAGTAAGGGGGCCGGTGAAATTACAGGCACATGATACTTAACAACTTCAAGTCTCAGGGTCGACAACGCATTGGCGATGCCCCTAGTGTTGCAAATGTCCATAGGCGGCGGTGACCACTTACCATCAGGTGGACCGTCCACTTGTTTGTCGGCCCATGTGGTATAAAAAAATAACAAAACAGATATTGGTTTTCGTCTTCTGTGTGAGGTAGGTAGTTCTGTACCACATAAGGTACTAAGTAAAAATGACTAGACTGAAACTAGCTTCCATGCGTGTTGCCAGAAAACCCCGCGTAAGGTTTGGCGATAGATTTTCTACTTCAGTGTGTCAATCAGCCTTGCAGGTAGGTCATTTGTGTTACTGTACCTAAGCAATTTTTTTGTTTACAATGAAATGTATTTATTCGAATAGGACTGCTTAGACACTAATAAATTCAGCCTGGCAATAAACTCAAAACTTACAAAAGAAGATTTAATACCTACATTGATATGTGTCTTGCGAGTTCTATACCTAACGAATAATCTTTGACGCGGCATCCGATGTTTCAACTCAAATATGATCTATAAAATAATGACTAATAATAACTAAGTGTTAAACAAAATAATTAATAGCCCAACTATTAATTTTCAATTACGTATTTAGTCAGTAAACTTTCGTAATAGGATGTCTGGTAAATGCTTTATTATTATTCTGAAACCTAGCTCTAATTCATGAAAATACGAAGCAAAAGGTTCTGATTCATGCATTTATAAAGTCAATTAGCCAAGTACAGCACGTCTCAACTGTGGGTGACGAGATATCGTCATAAGGTTAATAAGCACTAGATTTAAAAAAATAAAATTACACCAATAATACTAGATACTTTGACTACTGATTTTTATGTATATGTGTTGGATTCTGGGAGCTTCTTCACAATCACTTTTTAATGCACCAGTATAAAATTCAATATCTGCATTTTGCCTTCTATAATAAATAGTGTACAAAATATAATAACAATTGCGTTTTTAACACTAACGCCGCCTCTTCACACATGGCAAGACGCTGGAGGTACTGTCTTCATCATCAAAAATTAAAGGATAGTATCTAGGTTTCAGACTGTATCCGTGAGTAAATAAAAGCGGCTTTATAGGCTTAACTGTAGTGAATTATGTATAGATGCAATCCAGCTGAGATCACCCCCTTATTATGATATTACAAACTAAGTTGTCACGAAGGCGCAATGAGACCTCCGATAGCGGACCTCTCATATAATTGCGTAGATATCGAAAGAGAAAGAGCAATGAAGCCGCGATGAAACATCGTTGTGCTAATGTCATTTACCTTACAGAACTGAATCCCAGTACAGTAGAATATTGCCATAACCAAAGAGAATGTACATTAAATTATAACCATAACCGTAGACTACCTGCAAAAATACATAGAAAGAAATGCATAAGACGGACTGAGATGGGTGGTAAAAAACAAACGAAATGAGGGTACAAAGTACAATAATTTGAGGTGGGACAACAAAAATAATACGGAGCCAAATTGCAGTTCTGTCTTCCCTAAGAGATTGAAATAATAAAACAAAGGTATAAAAGCGGTAACTAGGTACATCTGGAAATTGGAATTCTTAGGTACCTAAACATATTTTCCTCGAGAGACTTCTTCGCCGTGAAACCTCACAACTTAAAAACTTTACTTCGAAGTAAAGAGAATTGAACAAGACTTAGTCTTAGTTTCAAACAAGTGTTCCGAAATGTATTATGGAAATGGTTAATAATTATATTTTCACTCGACGATTTGAAAACATAAATCTACACCTACGGACAAAAAACAGTAGAATCTTTGTTCGCCAAATGATGGTCTAATTTTATAACTACGAGTATATCTCTTGCTCTTTATTTTTTCCAATCGGAAGTTTTCAGATCAAGCCATTCCATACTTTTTAAATCTATACGATTTACTTACATGTCCTGACTGATTGATTCATCAAAACTCAATCCAAGACGCAAAGTTCTAGAATGATACAATTTTGTACAAAATTTCTTTATGTAATTGACACGAAAGAGAAAAATTATTTATTTTAATTCTGTAATACATTTTTTTTACATTGATATAAAAGAAATGTTAAATAAAAACGCTCCTTTTAGAAATTCAATCAGAAATAAAAAAAAAGAAATGGAAAGGGGTGAGATGGGGGAGAAAGTTTGTAAGTTCCATAAGATTTAAAGTCATACAAGTTGAAATTTGGAGTCTTCCTTTTGGAAAAAATCACCCCAAAAAACACAAGGCAAAGTTGTTAAAAAAACGCTCGAAACGACTCTCGTACCATTAAGTATGCACGTTTTCATGCACGTTTTATAAATATAAGATGCCAAGTAACTTACGTTGCTCCTTCACAAGCAAACATACTTCTACAAAGCTATTACATTTAAAGACAAAAGTATGCATTGCGCTGGTTAGAGTGGCGTATAAATGTCAAGGTGCTTACAACAGACGACTCGGGATGTAACTCAGCACTAGATTTTAGATTGCTAGAATTTAGCGGTGGGTAGGTATTAGCACTAGTGGAGTTGCCTTACGAAATCCAAGTATTTTGGGGTTCGTACATAAAATATTAGAGCAGTTGGCTTTGTTGGTATTTTATTTATACTATCTTTATTAACTACGAGCTGGAGCTTTGCGGTTGCACCCGTGTTCCCGAATAATACTCTCTGAGATAGAGTATATCCTATCCTAAAAGTAAAATTTCGTCTGATTGTCAAAGCATAAATCCGATAACCTGTTTCGGTAATATCTTCTAAACCGGTAATTTATGATTTATCATATAATAATGGCAGTTTTTATTAATGTTTAGTATTTATTTAAAAATCACAGACAGGCACATGGATTTTCCTATTTACTTTTTATTTATTGGTACCTATATAGTAGTCTAATAAGAAGAGATATATTCAATAACAATTTCGAATATATATTTTCTTTATTTCAACCAAACAACAAAATATTCATGATTTTACCCGCGTTCCCGTATGTCACATGTATTATACATAAAAACCTTCCTCTTCAATCACTCTACCTGTTAAAAAACCGCATCAAAATCCGTTGCGTAGTTTTAAAGATTTAAGCATACATAGGGATATAGGGACAGAGAAAGCGACTTTGTTTTATACTATGTAGTGATAAACAAACAGTTTCAAAATAAATCATTGCGACACAATTGTTTCACTGAAAAGGTAACCAAAGTGAAACCTCTAAAAAGTAACAGAATTCATAGGCACAGTTTACGTCGTATGAATAATAAGGCGACGTGAAGCCTCTGTAACTTAAGTTTCCCCTCGTTCACTCAAAGTATTGCTTAAACTTTTCATATTCAAGCGTGTCATTGAAACTTTCCTTCGCTTTTTTATTTCGTTGTTTTGTTAAGTTTTTTTACGCTATCACAGACTTCGCTCGGAGTTTGATCGGAAACTTGATTGGAAGGTGATATTATAAATCAACTTTATGTAGGATGTGTCACACTCGCTTCTTTATTTCCGAGCGCTCCAAATGTCAATGAAATAATATAGAACCATTTTTAGAATTCCGTAGGCAAGCGAGGAACCCTTATATGTCCATCATGGCCATTTTAATAGCGAACTCAAATTATTCAAAGCTTTCAAATTAAATGAAGTGTAGAACTTTTGGGTACCCCAACCTAGGCGGTGTGCTACGCGACAAAAATTAAAGTATTATTTATTTATTTAACATCTGTACAATATACTTAACATTTAAAACACTCTAAAAGGATTGTCTTGGGTATTAAATGCCCTATAAACTATAATTAATATCAACAAAACATTTAAAATAAACATATCTAAGTATAAATGTAAATAGAAGACTTCTATTTTGAAAAATTATTATAACTGTGTACATCCATCCATCCATATTCACCTTTTCATCAACTCAACTTTAATTTTAAAGTTTATTGTTCAACAGAGTTTCATTATTCGACATTCCTCACTCCCAAAAAGAAGTCATTTATTAGGACCTAAATAAAAGGTTAAATTACTGAACTTCCCACCGGTGACATCGGTTCTGAAATCAGTCTTGATCTGCTAAGAACCAACTAAAAGCAATGCAAATAATTATAAATATGTACTACCTTCCGAACCGGTGTTAGAGTCTGACCATTCATAAGTGCCTGTGAAGGCCTATTTGAATAAATATTTCATATTTCATTTCATATGTAAAAGTTGTCAGTTTGTATATTTGGAAGGTAATTTTCGAAACTTCATATCCAATTCTTTTATCTATTAATAGAAAGGTATACATGCGAACCCGGGTCGGATCCCTAGTATATAATAAACCACAACAATTTGGCTTTATCCCACCGCAGCTGAATTCCATTACATAATGCAACATCGGTTTACATTCCACTCTGCAAGTACAATATCCGCTAAAATAATCCATTCTGCACAAGTACTTAGCCGCCGGAATTACATCCTTGCTCTGTGGATTACTATGTTCTTGTATATATAGCTTTAGACTTTAACACACGATTTTAAGCTTTTCCTGCTAATACCATCTTTGGATTAACAAACCCTTGATCTATGCTTTAAGAGAAAAGCACGCTAAGCTTAGGTTAGTTATCTGATATATTAGTATTATATATTATTATTATCACCATTTTGATCCCGTAAAATGAATAAAAAAAACTAAACGACGTATCCTGCAGAATCTATGCTCTGCCTATCTCAAAAATAATAATAAGCTGTGACATTTTTCGTAGTCGGCTCTGATCCAAAATTAATCAGAGTATGCTGCAATTTATTTTTGTGGTGGAATTCTCAATCTCTCTCTCTAATAGATACCCAGCGGCCGGGTTATGTAAGACTCTTAGTAACTAAGGCCCCACAATGGTTGCAATCTGCGCTAAAGAGGGGGGCTTGATTCTCTATCAGAACGAATACCATCGCCTCTCCACGCGCAACAGCCCGTCGTGTGATGTCTCTCCCCAGTACCTACCCTCATCGTGCTATCGATAGGGCGAGACCCATTGCTTCTGGACAATCGGAGCCCCAAAGGTCCCCGTAGAGTCGCCTCTTGGGACAGGTAGGGAAGCGACGTAGCTGCCAGCTGCAGGACAAGCGAGTGTATGCAAGCATTACACTGTTATCTGTGTTCATCACAGTTACAGTTATCTGATAACTAATAGACTAATAATACTATATATACAATTTTATTTATATATATATATATATATATATCTTATATTGATATTTACACCCAGATATAAAATATACAGTTACAGTACACGTTCATGCACGTAAGAGAAGCCACGACCGGTGGCGTGCAGTCAGGGTCAAGGGTCACCACCTAGTTAACTAGCCTGTCGATTCAATATAATCAGGTGAGGAGTTTGTAGTCCACTGCCAAGTTACGTTGCGCAAGCTTATCGACGAGGTTCAACGGCTGTCGGGAACACGGTCACCACTCGAGGAACATTTTAATTGGTTATGAGGCTTACTAGTGTAAAAGCATGACCACAAAACGGCTTACTTTGATTTTGAGCTCTATTTCAACTAGACTCACGGTTTTATTTGCAATTTAAAAATCATACTAAATATTTACCGCGATGAGTTGTGTAGTACATCTGAATCTGCTCCGCTGTTCACGTTTAAAATATTAATACAACTGTTGAATATTTAAATATTTTCAGTCAAAATTACGAACAGGAAAATTTCTGCCGATAGCAGTTTTAAATTCGTTAACCTTTGCCATTAAAAATAGGCGTTGTAGATTTTAAAAAGTAAAAGGAAATTGATTCACAAATTGGGAGAGCTTTTAAAAGATAACGATGAGTTAGTCGCCACTTACCGTACTAATGTATCGGATAACTTACCTACATTCATAATACATGTATATCACTGATACCTGAACGCAATATCGGTTGCAAATGTCAGTTTGAAATGTATCTTAGTAATCTATTATAACTATCATTAACAGTATCCAATATCCAAAGGTACAGTCACGCAAGATATTCTAAATTTATAAAATGATGAATAAAATATAAATTTTGGTAAAGATTTGTAGCAAATGGGAAATTATGTCCAGAAGATTTGCGGGTTATTATTAATTCAATCAAATTGGTACTTTACTTACCTATCGTAAATAACAAAATCAAGAGTCGACGTATCAAAATGCTACCCAAAAATCTTTAAGTTGGTGTAGTGTAAGTTATAATTTTAAATAAATTTTTAATAGATGTTGTTAACATCCTTGCTTTGCGGAATACTTTGATCTTATATATTATAAAATAGCTTTACACTTTACAAACTATTTGATACTTTACTGCTTAAAGGAAAGATTAAAAACAAAAAGCACCACTAAAGTGCAATTTAGTTAAGTTATGTGTCATATTGACTTGCATTACTACTAGTAGTACCTTAGTTAACTACTAAATACTGTTAAATACTATCCAAAAATGTATTAGTAGGTTAAAATAAAAAAAAACAACTTGCATTGATGTTGTAAACTGTACGTACAGTGTACACATTTCAACCGGCTGTAGCTTCCAATATCTCAATTAAGATCGATGCTCACGTCATTACGACTGCAGCATGTCGCTTCAGTAGAATATAGATTCAGGCTCCATAGAATATAGATTCTAACTACATAGAATATAGAGTACTATATCACATCATTATGTAGTTGTTGGTTTGTTTATATACATCGTACTTATATTACAAATGCGAAAGTTTCTGAGAATGTATGGTTGTTTGTTACTCTGTCACTCAAAAACTTCTATAAGGATTTGCTTGAAACTTAGCACATATATTGTTTACAGCTTGAATTAACACATAGGGTACCTATCTCGGGAAAATTTAATATCCCTCGGGAACGCGAGTGAAACCGCGGGGGACAGCTGTTTAATATTCTAAAGAAGTTATGTCTGTTAAAGTTAGTTAAACCTGTTAGTTTGGATATAAGAGGTAATCTCTGAAACTACTCATTCGATACATACAAAAGATTTGGTACTGCTTTCAGCCTTTTCGCGACTGATTTTGTTGACCACTTGGTGCTAACTCCTGTTGTTATTCATATTCTCTTTATATCTATCTATCTATTTTATCACTCGAGGGATGAGTTAGCGTTGTAGCATTCGTCGCTATCACACAGTTCATATAAATACATAAATCGCAATGGGTATAGCCCACCCGGATGTTGCCTCGATATTCTAGAATACCTTAATTGGTTCACACAAGATTAATGAAACTTTTAAAAATTACCCTAGATGCGCCAATGAGAAATCGATGAAAAATGTTCTACCAATCAGAGTGCGGTAAGAGATACGTCAAAACGATCTCGTTGACCAATATTTGTGACCCAATTACAGTCACAATACCATCTCAAACTTCAACCGGAATCAGTGTAAGCCCCCGAGAGCGTATAAAATATTATCCTTTATACTTTGTTATGAAATATTTTCATTTACCCTACTTTGTTGTGGTTTCATAAAATTTTTTCATCTTTTATTATTCAGGGAATTGTTATACTGTGGTTGGAGTATCTATCTGCCAATATTACTTTTTTATTCTGTCTGCTATATTTTTACAACAAAATAGGTTTATTACGTAGATTTCTGGATGTTTATTTATCTGTGCTTGTGTTGAAGGCTGACTCCAAAACTGAATAAATGGCTTCATATTCAATTGTTTGAGTTGACGATTAGGTATATAATTGTGATGTCACCTAACAAATTTATTAAAATATTTTCTAATTAAATTAAGCCAATTTTAATAGTTATGTTAATCCAGAAATTCCAAGATAATTAGGTGTATCCAGGAAACTGTAAACGCACACTACGTACAGGTAGGTAGACAAATGAAGGTTTAGTAAGAGTAATGTTCGCCCACTGGTCCAAATTCAATCTGAATAATTATTAAAAATTTGAGCAAAACATATATGAATTTGCATGTTAAAAAAATAACCACGTATTTTTATTGATAGCACTAAAGTTCGTCGTAAAAAATCCATTCCCAAACAGAAGAGAAAATAGTTCGGAGCTATTTTGTCTTTGCCCATTTATGTATAGATTTACCTGAATGTAGGTCAGCGGGTAGTTTTCACGATAAACACTCATCAGATTAACAGCACACGGTTAACATAAAGTGATCGTTAAGTTCAATCAATTATGCACAAAGGACGGAAAGGTACAAGGTTTGCTAGTCTTACCAATGAATAAGAAAGTCGTCTTTATAATTCTCTACTCGCGCATAGAAGGTTACTTAGGTCACGCTTAATATTACCAGAAGCGCAATAAAATATTAATTTCATTCCATGGCCATAACTTGTTTCTTACGTAATGCCATTTCTAGAACAAAAACTAAGATAAAATTCGTTGAAACTATGGGACCCCTTGAATGTTGTTTTTTATTAAAAAATATAAACTGCCCACTAATATATAATGTACTGGTTGCGCGTGTACCCCGTGGATTCAGCCACGTTCCCGGGGGATGTAACATGTTCCAGGGATAAACAGACTATATGATATTCCAGACTATAATTTATCTCGATGCCAAATTTCATCCGTTGTTATTCTTGTGAGTAACAAACCTCCATCTAAAATTGCTAAATCGGTCCCGCAGTTTGGATTTTTTTTTAAACAACAGGGGCCGACAAACACGGACACGGTCTATCTGATGGTAGGTGGTCACCGCCGCCTATGAACATTTGCAACACCAGGGCATCGCTAATACGTTGTCGACCCTGAGAGGTGAAGTTGTTAAGTCTCATGTGCCTGTAATTTCACCGGCTCCATTAAAATTATAACTATATATTAAAATTTTATTTATATACATGTATAGCTTAGCTACTTATCTACAAGATACATAGTGAGAGATATCCCTGGTGTTCCACGCGTCTGTAGGCTATAGCATTGATTACCAGCCGAATTATAAAAAAAAACAGAAAAATACGTAGATATCCATAGTGGGTAAAAGTAATTAATACAGGCTTTATAGATATAAAACGCAGTGGATAAAGGTCGGGCATTTAAACCTCCATTACTCGGTGACCCATAATCCATGCCATTAGTTTAATTCAAATATTTTATTGCAAGTGCAGTGCGGCAGTAGGTTACTGACGTAACGTCATAAAAACACAGATGGACGGGTTATGTGTTACGAGTGGTACTACCGCTTATTATAAAGGCGAAGGGTTGATTTCAGATAAGTGTGAGTTTTCAGTGCTCCGTAAATTACTACTGAGCATACCCAGAAGGCCTTTACTGGGCAAATAAATATTCCGGGACATTCTTTACACACAGCCGTCTAATCCCAAACTAAGGAGAGCTGATATAGTTCTTTAATACATACATATATAGACATTTACAGACATGGAACACACAGACATGTTCATGCACACAAATATTTGTCGAACCCACGACCCGCGGCGTGGCAATCACGGTCTCTAACTACTAACCCAACTGCCCCGTCACTGGCTTTTTTAAATAATGTTGATTATTACAATATATTTTTTTTTACCTAGGTATTCGGTGTCTATAAATGCGTAAACAAGACAGTTTTAAAAGCTTGTGAATTTAGTGCACCCAAAAAGCACCCTAGCTTCCGTCCTGAAGTTTCACCCGCTGTCGCGAACTACGTCGTACAATGTACCATAAATTGTAAATAACTAAAACGTCAAACCTTGTTAATAGTAAAGACTGGCAACCCTAAAGGCCCTGTCACCGGCTTTGACACGTTTCCCGCCACTGCTACCCACGAAACTTAAAAACTACACGTTTTATGAATTCATAAAGTGTGAACAAAGAAAATAACTAACCATCCAGAGAGAGATTGTGAGATGTGAGTGTGGTAACCTGGCTGCGCGTGTTGCGGGAGGCCTAGGTAAGCACTTTAGATTTAGTTGATTGTAATACCAAGTACCTAGTGGACAATCGAGCGTGCGGTTCAGAAACTGTGTACTTACAGCGGTTATTACTTGCTATGGTGGGATATGCCTACTTGCCTTGGTGGGAGATTTAAGGACGTGATCGTTCGATCATGCTCGAAGACACAGCTATTCATTTGCTTAGACAGACATATCATTTGGGTGGACTCAGATGAACATTAGTAGGGACTTGAAAGTTGGATCATGCTCAGATTCTCAGCTGTTCATATTACTCAGACAGATATATCACTTAGGTGGACTCAGACGGACATTAGTAAGGAGATGACCCTTGGACCAGACTCAGGTACTTTCGTATTACTCAGACTCAGACGGGCATTAGTAAGGAGCCGATCGTTGGACCAGACTCAGATACTCAGCTATTCGTATTACTCAGACTCAGACAGACATTGGTAAGGAGATGATCGTTGGATCATGCTCAGATGCTCAGCTATTCATATTACTCAGACTCAGATAGACAGTAGTAAATACATGATCGTTGGATCATGCTCAGATGCTCAGCTATTCATATTACTCAGACTCAGATAGACATTAGGAAGGACATGATCGTTGGATCACGCTCAGATACTCAGACAGCTATCACTCAGGTAAACTCAGATGGACATGAGAAGAAAGAGGTCGCCATAAGGGGTGGCAGAGGCGACTTCAAAATAGTCCATAAACTATTCATTCAGGCCATTGCTCAGAAGTGTCTCAGTATAGTAAAATGAAGGTTATACCCTCAACACAGTTTGCTCTCAGACAATCACCACTCAGATCCGCTACATGTATATTATTTATCAGTTCAGATATGATGCTACTACATCTGCATTGTTAGAAATATAGATTCTCTAGAAACCAGGCTGGAATTATTTACTATCTATAGATACATTTACTTACCTTAAAATATCATTAATAATTCCTATATTTATCAGCTATTCGCTAGACCTAATTTGCTTATTAGTACAAATTTGGCGACACCCGCGTTAAGATATATCTTATTTTTCCGAGATAAAAACATAGCATATATCACTCGAGAATAGAGTGGCTTTATAATCAGTAAAGAACTTTTTTAATCGTATAAATAGTTTCGGATATTACCCCCTACATCCAAACATACAAACATTACCTTTTCAGGATATTAATGCTGGATATCCATATAGTATACAATATACATTATTTGTATAACACATGAGAAAAATAAAAATAAAGACGTAGATACATATGAGTAGGATTCCATAGACCTTCGTAACTAATGATCATTTTCGCCGACAAAGGGATCCCCTAACCATAGTAAGGGGGCCGTTAGATGGTTTCTGTTTCACCAACAGTTAGGGGTCACCTAAACGTTAAAAGGTCCCCTAAATTTAAGGGATCGAAATTTCGGGCCCTCAAACCGCCACATAGGTAAGTGGTCTCTTAAGCAACGAAAATGGACAATTATTTATATTAACTTTGTTGAAACTGTTTCTTAAATTCAACGTAAGTAACAACCGCAGACCAAAAATACATGGGAAAATACCAAATTACTTCGAAAATTTTGTTGAAACTGCTTTCTTTCGGAGATATAGTTCAAGTACAGTCAAAAACATAAGTATCTGAACTGATACAAATTCTCTCATAATATGGAAAATTGTAGTAAGTGATGCTTCGTAAATTACTAAAGAACATGCTGTCCCCGCAATTTCATCCGCGACTATACATAGAAACCTTCCTCTTGAATCATTCTGTCTTTCGATAAAGTCCGCATTAAAATCCGTTTATAATATGAATATCCGTAGTTTAAAGGATCTGAGCGTAAACGGCGGGAAGCAACTTTATTTTATATTAATAATAAATATCCTGGGCCATTTTTTTCCATACGGCCATCTAACCCCAAACTAAGCAGAACTTTTACTATGGAAACCAGACAACTGATGTACATACATAACTTTTTATTTTCTAAATACATGCATGTGCAGATATTTCCACCCAACAAACAGATGTTCATGCACACATTAGTCCTGGGTGGCAATCGAACCCGCGACCGGCGACTTGACAGTCAGGGTCGCTAACCACCAAGCCAACTGGCCTGTGTAAGTATGTTCAAACGTATATAATATATATAAAATTATGGGAAATGGAGTTACGATCATAGAGAGACTAAACAAAGTACGCTCTATCCGATGAATAGTAAAACATAGTCAATTTAATGATAGAATAAGCATACCGATACTTCAGCCTCTTTAACAGCGGAACCCCCCGCTCAGTGCGAAAGTGACCCAATCAGAGATGTGCCAAAAGTGATTTTTTGAGTTAAGCCCCTATCGTTCTGAGGATGCGGTATGTTCACCATATAACGTATAATTTTACCTTTCTACTTAACAGGGATAAAAGCGCGAGTGTGCTCACTTAATACCATAATCCTCTTTACAAATTTAAATCCTCATGAGAATGCTTTATGCTCCCGCGACATAAGTAATGCATTGCAACTGAGCGAAGCGAGCTTTCATAAAATATTAGTAGATACGTGCGAAGGTAATCTTGCTAATGGGTCGGGACGCTCGGGGCCAGCTAATTACTGAAGTGTCCTCAGATATACACATAATGCTATATGAGCAACGAAGTCATGTCTTCATTGTCTTTTTAAATGTAAAAGACTGGGTGAAAAGCTGTTTGCTTGTCTGTTTTTGAATTAAGAAGATTAAATACCTCATACATGTCCATAGTCAGTGCCGGATTAACCACGTAGCAAGAGTAGCAAATGCCACGGGTCCCGCGTGTCTAATGCCGCCTACCACCGATTGTTTTTTTACTTAAGAACCCATAGCAGACCAAAGGCCACTACGCGCTTGCTTAATCCGGTACTGTCCATAGTAAAACTTATATTCAAACACCCATACTTAACTCACTGACTCAATGTACACTTACTGATTTTTTATTAGGCTCTCGGTTCTTATTTATTTTTTGTTTTCACACTTTACTGTGATATAAAATAACCTAGTTAACCTTAAACCAAATTGAACAGGTGCACAAAGACCACTGATTTATAAATCATATAACAGGTACATAGTTGTCATAGAAGGTATGGGATATTGATGTCTATAGAACAGTTGCTTTGTGCAACTAGTTTAGGCATCAATGGTCAAAATGTGCTACTATCTTATGTATACTGAATAAGAGCAAACATGTATAATTATATATTTTTTATATTCTATTATTGAATTTAGATATATAAGCGCTATAACATATATATAAATGCTGTTGTATATCCTAATCAATAAATGTTGAATTGATAGTTTAATATTCAGGTTTTAACTTGAAATGGCGGTAACAGAACGGCTTAATGGGACTATGGAGTCATTGATGTGTTTTACGGGCAATAAGCTCTTTAATTACCGCATTTTTATATTATGCTTTGATTTATAATAATAAAAAAAAAATGATTGTGTGGTTTTATGAAACCACGGTAAAAGTGAAACTTTTTTTCACATTATAGACATTTAACTAAACATTTTTGGAATAATATTCCATTATTTTCCACTTGGAAAATTGGAATGATAATGGGAAATGATAAAAGTAGACTAAATCTCCAACTAATATTGGCCTTGGCTGCTCTGGCGAGCGCCTTTCGCTTTATCCCTACTCCGCGGCCGACCGTCACGCGACATGCAACACACAGACCAAAAAGTTTGAGACGATCTAATAAAAGTTTCACTTTAATAAATAAAAATTGTCCTGGGACATACTTTACACACAACCATCTGATCGCAAACTAACCAGAGCATGTACTATGGAAACCACATAACCAATCCTACATACTACATATACCTAGTAACTAACTTTAACTCTTTAAATACATAAATATTCAGATATTTACACTCAGACACAGAACAGACATGTTCATTGACACAAGTTTGTCCTGGGTGGAACAAAACCGCGACCTGCGACTTTGCACTCAGGGTCATTAACCACCCAGCCAACTAGCCTGTCGTTTGTTGATTTTATTAAATAAAATAAATGGACAGTAATGCTGAATTTAGCATTTAGAATTGCTGCAAACTTAAATTTAATAACCTTCGCACTTTAGTAGCACAACATCAAATTCCGGACATCCTAAAATTACCTTAAATCACACAATAAACGTGCAGAAGCGTGCATTTGCATACCGATGTGGTACGTCCACACCTATTTGAATTTTCGGATAGCGTGTGGATCCCTGGAACGGCCATACGAATATTAATGATCGATGGAAACTAGCTAGTGAAAATTACCTGCCTACGCTGTTTATTTTTCAGTATTATACATGGTATTAGGTTTTCAAATTTGACCCTTAATCTATATATATATTGAATATCTCTATGTCTAAACCAGGGATGTAACGGAGGTACTTTTAGCGGAACCGAAGTCGGAGTCGGAGATTTTAAATTCGATTTATCGGAGTCGGAACCGGAGTCGGAGTCGGAGGCGGAGGCAGGGTCGAAAGTGGTGGGAGCCCTTTCCTTTTTTATTAAAGGACAAGTAAACAAAAAATCAACCTTATGTCGTTTTATTTATAAAATAATAAATTTAGAAAGACATTCAAAGTAAAATTCCAAATACAACTTGATTTTGATTTCATTGTCCAACACAAAACTATGAACCTGTGCGTAGCGGTCGTTCGACGCAGGCCGCCGCTGCTATTTGTTATGCTTCGACCTCCGATTAAAACCTCCGATTTAAAAGTTTCGGAGCCGAAGTCGGAACCGAAGGTGTAATAATAATCGGAAGTTCCGACTTAACGGAGTCGGAATCGAAGCTTCGTTACATCCCTGGTCTAAACCCTATGATTTCTGATACTATTTATCTTTTACTTTAGTGAGTTCTTGTACGCAAACTTGCAAAAATCCTGACCAAAAAAAAGTCCCATAGCAACGGAAACACCGGGAACAGCTAGTGAAAAATAATGACCATAAAATTTATAGGTAGCATATGTAGGCAATTATCTAGTTTTCATATAGATTAAGCTATGCTAAATTTGGGAACAGATGGTTGTATGTAAAAATGCTATGTAATGTTAAATGTCCCAGGATATTAAAAAAAAAAGATTATTCATGCCCACAATGCTTTCGAACCCACAATGAAGTGGCAGTCAGGATATGTATCCACCACATCAACTAGTCCCTCAAACCAATATCTACGCGCTGTTATAGAAAAAGTATACTTTCTATAGAAAGCCAGTCTTCAAATATTTGATACACGCCGAGTGCATAGACGTAATCCTTCTTATTGAGATCCAGCTTTGCTGATGCTGTGGTAGTCACATCGTTTTGTAACCGTGGTCGTGTACCGTTAGCCTAGCCTGTTCGAAATAGATGACCGAGTTAGTTCGTCGCCCGAGCTCTGAATAAGCCCGATCATAATTGGAATTAGTCGGAGTGGCTTTCCAGTTTATACGACCGAATAATACTTGAACGATCCGGTCTTTCAAATCCATAAGCGGGTCTAAAAAGCATGATATTCGTATTGCATTCGGTAATCACGCCTCGTTGAATTAAACTATGATGGCCGTTTTGAAGTTTAACAATGACCAAGAAAAATAACCTATATAAGGTGCATCTATTGATCTAACAGCTAATTGTATGATGATAAAAATAAACTTTTTTCCAAAGCAATACAGTTTCTTTTCCTATAAAAATCTGAAACGTCAAAACGGTCATCATAGCGTGCCGGTAGTATAATTCAGTGAGACATACAATAAGCCTCTGGTTAGATGTTAATGGATAATTACAAAAAAGAAAATATGCAGAACTTTAATGGGTAAGACTAGTATTAAAGTAAGACATGTCCTTGGAGATTTTGGTACTGTATGCTATAATACAGGCTTTTTGCCTAGATCAGTGGCAGATGCTAAGCAACTATTATTATAGCCTAGTCTAAGATATCATTGCCAAACACTACCTTGTATTAACTTAGCTGTGACTCATTAACATTATTATTATTATAAAAGTGCCTACTAGTTTATGTAAAACTCGATATTCATAAACACATGAGTAATCCATCAATACACCATTCGTCTACCTTTTAAACACGATTTTTCTTTATACAGTTATCTACAAGATGTAGAAGGTGATGAATAAAAATCCTCTGTCTGTGTCACAGAAGAAGTCGATAAAAAAACTGTTACACTATCACTCATAATATCATCATCATCATCATCAGCCTATCTCCGTCCACTGCTGGACATAGGCCTCACCTATGGCACGCCACTGAGCTCGATCTTCAGCTCTTTGTTTCCAACCGCTGCCAGCCAGCTTGCGTATATCATCGCTCCATCTAGCTGGAGGGCGCCCTACACTACGTTTACCGAGCCGTGGTCTCCACTCTTAGAACACGTCTACCCCAAATAATATATTCAATATCTATATAAATACAAGTTGACCCGACAGACGTTGTCCTGTCTTAACTATGAATATTGAATTCGAATCTCCTGATTAAATCGACTGTAAAATGTGCACTTAATTATATAGAAATAATAATATTTTTTTTATCAATATAATTCCGAGCCATGCCTCTATCGCGCCAACTGTCAAACGACTGACAATAATATCAAAAAGGTTACATTAAAAAAGTTGAAATTGTCAAATGCGCTAGTAAAGTAGTTGTTTTCTTAAATTTTCTAATTTTTCCGCGCAATTTTATTATTTTTTTCATTCATAAGAACCTTCTCCTGACAATAACAAACATAACAAAAAAATAATTAGCGAAATCGGTCCAGCCGTCCATGCGTGATGCCGTGACCAAGGGAAATAGGGATTCATTTTTATATATATAGATAATATTGTTCCTTTACTCGAGAGCCGCATGTGTTATACCGAGAGTGGTTTGGTCCGAAACCCGGATCCATTTGTTTGAAAGTGGGTTCGTGACAATCCGCTTATAACAAATCGTTTTCATCCGTTGCGATGGTTGCTATTCAGCCTCGGTTTTTGATATAAAATAAGAGATTCCACTATAATATACATTGTAATACATATGAAATTAGGATTTTGATGTCTCAATCACGGATTAGGGGGCGGATTTGAATTACATTTATTACACAGATTTGATACATTCTGGACTCAACCTACTTTCAATAGTAGGAAAAATTAACTCTATGACAGCGGATAAAACCGCGGTGAAATAATGTTTAAATTAAATTTATATTTTAAAATATTAATATTGTAACAAGTACGGATACAGTAACGAATACTTTATCGTACTTACCTACACTTAATGCTTGGGGGTTCAATTCTGGCATCTTCGACGTCAATGTCGAATTCGAAATTTGCTGGTATGAATGGCGGAATCCTAAAAACATCCTTGAAGTTAACAGATACACAGACAAACAGATAACAGAACAGAACCAAAAGTATCAGAGCCCTACCTGAAAATTTCATGGAAAATTAAACAAATCAGGAACCTTTAAAGTCTACAAGTACTTACATACTTTTAAAACGATGCGTTTCACAAATAAGTTCTCTTTACCTATTTGTATGGGTTAAACTGAGGATATAGTCTAGTCAACAAGTTAAAAAACGTGAAAAATAGAGATAAAGGTCCTAATAATATGAGCGATGGCTCATTCGATTCGGAATCACCTCTAGAAAAATGTTTTTGAAGGATTTTGGTGCAGGTAAAAAATTGCAATTGTTATTAATAAAATAAGATGAATAAAACATGATATTTATTTTTTTGTTAATAACTCGAAAAATATTAACATATAAGCAATTTTGAAAAATGCTCGTTAAAGGGGAGGAAATTTCCAATAAAAAAGTCGTGACTCCTGGAATTCTATCTCCATTATTTATAATTTTAACTATGTATATAATTTTTATAATTAATTTAATTTATTATAACTTTATAAGATCCTGCGATAAATTTTCATAAAAGTTTATTAATTTGTTAATTATGATTTTTTATAACTATTGAAAAATTATTTTATTAAAAAAAAATTTTTTTTTCAATAAAAAATTTGTTATGCCTAATATAAATATTTAATTGAAAAAAAAAATTATCAACATTTTTTAGATTTAGAATTTTTCAATAGTTATAAAAAAATCATAATTAACAAATTAATAAACTTTTATGAAAATTTATCGCAGGATCTTATAAAGTACATATATCAAAAGGGCTCCACGAAGTTTAAAATTTTTAGGCCAATTATTTATACCTTTCATCCCATTGTTTATTCCAATGGAGATTGGGAAAATATTTGTTAGTTAACAATTGAATAACTTTTTGAAAAATGGTGATTAAACCTATTTTTCTTCAGGGCTCGACTCTTTCAAGTGTTAAGAAGATACTAGAATTTTTTCAAATTTTTAAAATCACATTTTATTATATAAAAAAAATATGTTTATTGCTGAACTCTCTTTAGCGGCGGCGCGCGCATGCCGTAACAGCCGCGCGGAGCCCTGTTTTCAACGTCTAATTAAAATTATAAATAATGGAGATAGAATTCCAGGAGTCACGACTTTTGTATTGGAAATTTCCTCCCCTTTTAACGAGCATTTTTCAAAATTGCTTATATGTTAATATTTTACTTTTTTTATAGTTATTAACAAAAAAAGAAATATCATGTTTTATTCATCTTATTTTGTTAATAACAATTGCAATTTTTTACCTGCACCAAAATCCTTCAAAAACATTTTTCTAGAGGTGATTCCGAATCGAATGAGCCATCACTCATATTTTTAGTACCTTTATCTCTATTTTTCACGTTTTTGAACTTGTTGACTAGACTAATAGGTTAATCAAAGAGGCCGCTTTGTAATAATACGCCAAGTTGGCAAACTTAGCTCACTTGTCAAAGTTTGGTGTGATGTAGGCCAATAGTATAGGATCGCTAAACTTGTTAGCGTCTGGATCCTGAAGCGTGATTCTCAAATTTTCTATATTTATCGAAGATAATTGTCAATTCCATACATTTGTGCATTATTTTTTTATTCTTAATCGTGTTATTATTACGAAAACCTGATAATCGTACCCCTACTATTTGATAATGTACCTTGAGCTTGAATATGATTGACCCCTATGATTGTACATTGTCAATTGGCAATTTATTTAAGCCTAGCATTCCCGGCATGCGTTGCAATTAGGCTTCATGATTTCTCGAGCTTTTCAATTTCTCGGGTCTCGAGAATTCTCGAGGCTAATTTCTCGGGGCTTCTCGGGTTGTCGAGAAATTTACATTTAGCATCAGTCAGCATTGAATTCCATCTAGTTCTGACATCGAGTAACAAAACTAGTTCTTCTCCGAATTCGGCTACTACATGTTTCTGCAGTGTGATTGATTTTAGAGGACTTCTTTCTGAAAAATCTTATAATCGATCGGGTCTCAGTCATTACATTGTTTATGTCATCAATTATTTGCGGACTAGGTTCTTCATTAGATATATAAGATTTATCATCGTTATCAGTGCTGCTGGTTCCATCGGAGCTGCTGTGTTCGTCGTCGTTATGCAAGGCATTCCTAGCACCTGTAACTTCTGACTGTTTTTTGCAAAATGTTTCAAGAATAGCTAAATGGATGGCATGATTTACACATAGAACCATTTCACCGGGGCTTTCTCTGCAAATTTTTTTCATTACGTTTAGCCCATCGCTTGTTACGGCAACAACATCACTCTCAAATTTCACTCCAAAATGTTTCAAGCGTTCCTCCACTATTTGTCTTACTTCAACGGCCCCACATTTACCGGGTATATAGACTAACCCCAAATTATTATGTGTTGTTTCTGTAGTATGACAAATAACACTAAAATAGCGTTTGTTACGTATGCATGTCCACTCGCAATATTCACACTTAGCCGGTTACCTGAAGAACAAATATCTGAAAGTTCTTTTATCATTTCTTTTTCCTTATCCTCATAGTATTTTAGTATTAGATTCATAAAATCATTAATCATCAAAATCATTAAAGCAGAAAGTGAATCATGAATGAATTCACTTTTTGGGATTCCATTTATGGTGAAGCCGTCTTTTGCAGCCAGCCTCGCCAATATTTCACCCAATGATTGTATCGGTGGAGTTTTGAAGTTTAGTTTCTGTTGCTGCATACTTTCATACCCAGGCCTGCTTTTTTTCGGTGCACTCACACCTGAACTTGTAGATACTTCAGATTCGGATTCTTCTTGGGTCCCGCATTTAGTAATATTGATTTTATGCACATGTGCTAAATGTCTCACCAACCCACTAGTATTTGAACCTTTGCAAGCAATGGTTTTTGGGCCCTTTAGGCATTGCGCATTTGCAGATTCCTTATTTTTTTTTTAATATTTCCATACTTTTGATTGGCGGGTTAATTTCTATATAGGTACATGATTACTCGAGTTCTCGACTTTTCTCGATCTAGATTTCCCGGGAACAAAGCCCAACGATTTCCCGGAACCCTAGTTGCAATACGTCTTCGAATCGTGAGTAAGGGTCTGGAAGGTATCATAAAAAAAAACCCATAGAAAAAACGACGAACATTTTTTTTTTAATTTTCTAAAGCAGTTTCTAACACTTAAATTTTCCTTTTTAGAAAAGAAAATAGTCGTTTTAACACTTGAGAATGTGGACTCAAGTGATGCGCCTACCAAAGAATAGCATTTAATTTTTATTTATATAGCAGACTCGCTGTCCCCCGCGGTTTCACCCGCGTTCCCGAGGGGTGTAACATTTTCCCGGCACAAAAACTATCCTATGTGTTATTCTAGGGCATTTTCTATATATGTGGCAAGTTTCATCCAAATCAGTTTGTTAGTTTTAGCGTGATTGAGTAACAAACATCCATACATACAATCTTTCGCATTTATCATATTATTTTAGTAGGATATAAATTATTATGTCATGTTTTTTACTTTCAGATTACCTGATCTGACTACCTAAAATGTTTATACTGTCTGGAAATCGAACCGATGATCTGTGCCGTAGAAGTTAGGGTATTTAACAGCTTCACCTAAGGTCCGACGATAACTCATCTGTAATACATTTGTGATGATTTGCTAACTCAATGGTAGATACAAAATATATAATTAAAAAACATTACAGGCACGTGGGACTTAAAAACTTCGCGTCTCCGGGACGACAACGCCCCTGGCATTGCAAATGTCAATAGACGGCGGCGATCACTTACCATCAGGTAGACCGCCTACTCGTTAGTCGGCCCATGTGGTATTAACAAAAACATTGTATACAAAAGAAGTCTAAAATGTGGGGTTATCTATACTAATATTATATAGAGGAAAGATTTGTATGTAAGTTTGTTTGTTCTCTTTCACGCAAAAACTACTAAACGGATATGGATGAAACTTGGCACATAGATATATATATCCTGGAATAACATATAGGCTACTTTTTATCCCGGGAAAATGTGATATCCCTCGGGATCGCGGGTAAAACCGCGGGGGACAGCTAGTATCTAAATAAGGATAAATCCTAATACTAAAACATATAAGGTTCATTATCAAATGACCGACAATTGTTTGACAGTACATTATTAGAGTATGATAATAAAAGTCATAGATCAATATGAAAAAATAATTTATTAATTGATTAAGGTATAAAAAAAATATTACGTTAAAATTCAAAATGACAACTTAAAAAAACTATACATATCATCCTCATGAAAAAACTGATAAGGTACATAAGTTTCGGAGATAGTATCAGGTAATACAAGTTTCAAGGTAGGTACATATAGATATGTATTTGATACAAGTGATATAGTTAGAAAACATTGCAGAATCCCTATGAGTATTATAAATTCAATGTATCACTTTAACTCTCGTATTCATAACTATTTGAGCGACTTAGCGGCATCTCGTCTCATTTTTTTTATACAGAACAGCTCAAGCCAGAAAGAGACAGAGCGTCATTGTTTTCAGGGGCGTCCGTTTGTCAATAGGCTGTAACTCATGAACGGTAATAGGTAGACTATTATATTACTATCATATACTGTTAAAAAATTTCACAGTGTGTACAACTAAGGTAGCTATAACAACTATCAAAAAATATAAAAGATACCATACAAGAAATGTTTTTCGGAGCCATCAGAGGCTAACACATTCGCCCTTGCAAAAAAAAAGGTTTTCTTAACTTTTATTGATTATTGTACGGTGGCACAGAACCTTTCATATGAGTGTCCGATTTCCACTTGGCCGCTTTTTTTTATGAATACGAGGTTAAGTGTTTATATTTAATATTACAAGTCTCAGCATTTGTTCCTTGTTATTTGTAAGAACAGTGTTATACGATAATACTAGGCTCGATGACTACAACAATGTTAAAAATTATTTTAATATACGTGTAATTTATTTACCTAACACTTGCTTTGTAACAAAGCTAGTAATGTGTACTTAAGAAAAATGTAGGCTCAAAGTCAAACTTTTAAGAATAGCTGTTATACGTAAACATTAACATGTATAAAGTACTTATATAATTCAGTACCGTTGCCCGATGTCACACTTTGTAAAATCACGTAAGGGCTTTGGCACACTGCCCCGCACGACGCTTCAGTGTGAGGCGACGAAGTAAACTCTTCATACGGAAATGCATTGTCAGACTTCCCAGTGCGTCATGTCGCGAGCATATTCGCGAATTGCGAGACAATGTGCAAGGCCCTTAAACAAGGGAATAGGTACTAAATTCATATTAGTTCACTTGCCTATTAGCTGCTTCGCCTATTTCTACTTACTTCTCAAAATAGACGTTTAAACTACTCGTTAACTTCTGGAGTGATTACAGTATTCAATTACTTATACCTATTTACTACCATTTCTAATCTCATAATTTGTAATTATTTTCATTGACAAAATTTATACATCCATATATTATGTGAATTACAATATTTTATATGCTTTAAAGCTTCCAAGATATATAAATAATGTTTACATAATAGCGTTGACTATCACAAGCATATAGGCCTTCAGAAAGCGCTATAACAATCTCAAATCACAATAAACCTTCTATAACAATCCATACTATCACAATAAAATAAAATACATAATACAAATATAAATAAATCACAGATCCCTCACCTCTCGTCACCTCTGAACCCCAAATTTAATTTTTTAATCCAACCTCAATAAACAACGATTATTTGCGTCAAGTGAGATTTTAGTCCAGTGTCATTCGTTAACCATTTATTGAGAGCAGATAAAAATAACGATGTACTTGCTAATGACTTACAAATCAACTGAAATACGACAAAATAAGTTAATGAAGCAGCTTGTCAGAATTTGGTAGAACTCTCAACGTACAGACCGCATATTCTGTCAAACGTCATCATTAACTTCAAACTTCAAAAATAATTACTAATACCATCGTCATTAGGTTTACATTCCAATATTATACTTCGATACTTGCCTTCAAGCGATACACTGAGATATGTGCTCTATTCGTATAGCTCTAAGATAACAATTTGAAGCGTTACTACCTATAACTTATGCCGTATCTGGTGGCGACTTGTGGCGTGTGCGTGGTTGCCACAGCAAGGAGCAAGGGTACATCGTTGACGTCGATGTTAAGTGACTTTGTGAGTGTGGCGATGTCGCAGAAGTCCGTCGACATCAACATGTCGGCCAACGTTTTTGATAGTACGCAGAACTCTCGCAGCTTCCCTTCCAAGAACGAAAGACACTGTAACAAAGGAAAATAGTAATAGTAATAGTAAATAAAAAGAATGTGCCAAATGACGTCATTCATTGATGATTCGACGTTTAGGGGATAATGACAGAACAGATATCCTATTCTCCTATTACAAATGTGATAGTTTGTCACGATGTATGTATAAATGTATGAATGTTTGTTACTCTTTCTAGCAAAAACTACGGAATGGATTTGAAGCTTGGCACATAATAGGTTGGGGAAAAAGTTCCTTCGCATTTTTTAAGAAAATTCAAAAGGTTTTTAATATAGTTTATTTACATTTAACTAAAGTATGTAGGTACATGAACAAGGCACAGGAAGCAGGTAGGGACATGATCCCATTGCTATAGAAATTTTGGGACTTATGATCAAAATACTGCGACAAGTGGTTTTGACAGTCCTCTCGTGATGTTAACCTGACACTGCCTAAAGAATTCAGAAGAGACCGAAACAGGTGGAAATCTGAAGGTGCAAGGTCAGGACTATACGGCGGATGCATTGATACCTCCCAGCCAAACTCTCTTAATTTTTGCTGAGTGGCTAAAGATGTGTGAGGTCTAGCGTTATCATGATGAAAAACCACACCCCTTCTGTTGATTAATTCCGGCCGCTTTCTCTCAACTTCTTGCTTTAATCTTATCAGTTGTTCGCAGTAGAGTTCAGAATCGATGGTCCTGCCTGGTGGTAACAGCTCATAATGAATAATGCTCTTCCAATCCCACCACACACACAGCATCACCTTGTTGCGAGTTAGCCCGGATTTCGCCACAGTCTGTGAAGCCTGACCGGCCTTTGACCACGACCTTTTTCGCACGTTCTTGTCGTACGTGATCCACTTGTCATCACCAGTTATCAGCTTCTTCAAAAATGGTTCGGTTTCATGACGTCGTAATAAAGAATCACAAATGAGTACACGGTTCATTAGGTTTCTTTCAGTGAGCTCGTGAGGTACCCAAATATCTAGCTTTTTTGTGTACCCAGTTTCTTTCAAATGCGCCAAAACTGTTTTGTGGTCAATTCCCAGTTCTTCAGCTACGTCGTAACTACTGATATGCCGATCTTGCTCCACTTTTTCAAAAATGGCATCCATTTTATCCGTAATGGGGTGACCAGAGCGACGTGCATCTTTGACATCAAAATTTCTGGATTGAAAACGCTTATACCAAATTTGTGCTACTCTCACAGACACTGCACTAGGTCCATAAACATCGCAATTTTTTTTCGCAGCTTGCGTTGCATTTTTACCTTTTTTGTAGTAAAATGTTAAAATGAATCGAATTTCTTCATTAGATTCACTCATCTTGGCGGTACGAAAAACAAATGCAAATCACACATTTTCCTAATTTGAATTTGGAATTATGTTCTTTAAAATTTAAACTTTCAATGATACCAAAACCAGCCAGATACAAATAGTTACAAAGAGATTTTATTACAAGTTTATACATACTATAATGCGAAAAGACTTTTTCCCCAACCTAATAGATAGAGCATGCCATGGAATAACATACGTATAGGATACTTTCTAGCTCGGGAAAATGTAAAATATCTCGGAAACGCAGGTGAAACCGCGCGGAAGAGCTAGTAATAAATAAAACACTCTTGGTTGACTTGTACTAATAGTAGACTGCCCTTGAGTATCCATTCTAATGTAACATTGCAAAATCATATCAAAGTCAATTATTACTCTCAAATTACAGTGGTAATGACTAAATTCATTTGTACGAAATTTAACGTGTGATAGAGCTTAATTTATAATGTTATTTACAACCCTATTCATAGAATTATAAAGTTCAAAATGGTATGGGTACTTACGTGCTGGGCAGGCACCCGGGCCTTCAACATGACCGGTAGAGCGTCCAACATTGTCCCTACAAGAGAAGACATTCCACCGGAACCACAATCTCTGCCCACTACTCGAACTTCCCTATAAAAACAAAAAAAAATACATCAATAATACAGTAATTAATATATCTTTAAAGAGAAAAACAACTATATTACATATAATACTATATACATAATAAAATTGCGATGATAGAAGCCAACTACAAATTTAATAAAAACTGTACCGATTGTCTCCAATGTTGGTAATGTATGAATATAAAACACCTCTACACTCAAACCAATCCGAAAACATAGTTGAAAGTACGTCTTTGGCAAATCTTTGAGCAAATGTTTTTTTTTTTTCACAATTATGAATTAAAGTAAAGTTACATTTGATTAATCTAGATTTAATTTATTCTGGCGCAAGCCGCCATTGAAGTTCTCAAAGAAAAGACAAGTACACATCGACCATCAATAAATATGAATTTGAATAGATACTTTACCCATTATTGTCAGAAAGAGAAAGGGACAGAGCACATTATGTGTCTATGTCAATAAAAGCTTTAGAAAGGGACAGGAATAGTATAATACAGTGACAGGTCAGTTGGCTTGGTGGAAAGCGACTCTGACTGCCAACTCGCAGGTCGCGGGTTATATTCCCACCCAAACATTTGTGTGCATGAACATGTCTGTTTGTTTTGTGTCTGGGTGTAATTATATATATACGTATGTATTTAGAAAAAAAAGTAGTATATGTAGTATATCAGTTATCTGGTTTCCGTAGTACAAGTGTTCAGTTTGGGATCAGATGGCCGAGTGTAAAAGAATGTCCCAAGGCATTTATTATTTTTAATAAGCGTTTCGGACTACGGCAGTTGGTGACAAATGTAAAACTAATAATACAATTCCGCATGGATATAGATGGTGGGTGAGCGACCGCGTATAAATAGTCTATTTGTTACTCCTGAGCGTGGATCGCGGCCGTGACATACAAAAATTCATTCAACACGAGACATGATTCATTAACAACCATGAAGATGTTTTAAAGGTCATTATTATATTATAATCTCAATGCTTTTTCTGTTATTATCACGATGTGACAATTGGCAACTTCGTCACGTGCTTTGATGGCATTATTATCAATGTAAATATGAAAATACTAGCGGTTTCGACAGCGTTCCCGAGGGATGTAAATTTTTTCCGGGATAAGAAGTATATTATGTGTTAATCTGGGTTGTATATGTCCCAATTTCCATCCAAATCCGTTAAGTAGTTTTTGTGTAAAAGACTAACAAACATACATAAACTTCCTCACATTGAAGAGAACCGTTTTGAGATCAATAAAATATTAAAAAAAAAAAACATGTTTCTTTTTCTCTACAAAACAGGTATAGGATAACAAGCAGTAGGCATGTAATAAGCTAAATCAAAATGAGAAACTTGAAAAAAGTTATTTCATTATAACTTACCAAGTATTAGTATCCCCTAGAATGGCGACAGCTTGTATCGGTGATTCTAATGATTTGTTCAGATACGATGTTAAGTCTAAGTCCCGGCGCAGATCCATCTCCCATTCGTTAGGCTTTGCGATTGTTCCTGAAAACCAAAAAAATATTTATAAATACTTTTACGACCTTTTACGACCTTTTACGCTTATGATTTCGTAAAGTACCAATCATTTTATTTTAGTTAATCCAATATTTTGTAATAGATAAGGTCGAAAATAGATCGTTTGAATAATATCAGTCATAAGAATTTCATTTATGGCACTTTTAGAAACATGCACTTGCATAAATACACTGATATTGAATATCCCTCACCTTGTAATATCAAATCAGGTACATAATGGTCCGTGACACCACCCAGCAAAGAAGCGTCGAAGCCCGAACGCACTTGCGAAGTTTGCTCGCATACTTGAGGCATCGGGAACTCTATAACTTGCTTCACCTCTATCACTCTATTTTTGTTCTCCCTCACATTCCTCACTTCGGGCCTCTTCGTTTCGACACTGGGCCTTTCATCAGTCTTCACTAAATTAATAACAACCGTGTTCTCTTTCCGCTTTCGGACAAACGTCTTTGGTGTGACGACGTCGCCATCCGCGTCTTGGACTATCGACTCGGTGGCGAACTGCGGCTCGCACTGCCGCGGCATATCGTTCATGTACTCCATCTCGGAGGCGTTGGTGGGCGTCTGTAACATGGACTCCATCAGCTGGCACTTGACGCAAGTCTCACACCTCTCCTCTTGTATCGGGGGCACGATCGTCGGGTCGAACTGGTAATTGTCCAACTTCAAATTCCCCGGTTTGCCGATATAGTGTCTATCTAGTAACTCTAAGTTTTTGCTCTTCATATAATTAGTGACTATTTGAGGGTACTTATCGAACTCGAACTTAAAACCGGAATGTTTTATGGGTTTGGAATGTTGAAGTGTTTGTCCGCAGCACTTCGACGGGCTCTCGGGGCCTTTGACTTTGTCGCAGCCCTCCTTGGCGCATACTTCAGTCTTCTCGTGAATATCTAAGTTCAGCGGCTCGTTGTGGACCTTCGAGGACCGCTTCACGCTCTTCCCACCGTTGGACTTGTTCTTCAACCCCACCAGCTGCTCGTCGTCGCCGAGCACGAACACGACCTTGGGCTCCGCTTCAGAATCCTCCGAAAGGGAGGAGTTTAGACTAGAATCCGAGGAAGCCTTCAACGACAGCATCATAGTGGGGTTCCTCCTCAGCTGGCTTGTCATCGGCCTCTCGCTAGTAGAATTACAGTCTTCCATCGCGAGCTGCGAGCTATTAGAGAGCTTTTGAGTTAAGTCGGCGAGCGTCGATGACTTCTTGAGGCTGACGTCGCTCGCTGTTAGCGTACTGACACTACTATCACTGTTTTGAGTATTAACTGGCACTTGCAGATTTTCCTTCTTTACACACTGTCCTAGATCGACGCGGGTCGCGGTCCTTCTGAGTCCGTTGCACTCGGGTGCTTTGACGTTTATCACTTTGCTCTCGTCGATCACACTGCCTCGGAACGGGATGTCACTTCGTTTCACGTCACCGCAGCGGACGAAGTACGTCAGGACGACTAGTAGCCTGTTGACGAATTGCGTGTTAGTCGTTCCACTGACGATGGTCCTGGCTGCTCTCGGCGGGAAGCCGATGCTGCCGCAGAGGTCGCTGAGTTGTGCCCACAGCGCGTTGTACGGCCGGCGGGACTCCGCGGCTGCGCTCTGCTGCGGATGGTACTCGATGGTGTCGTACGGACTGACGGTCGCCACCCAGCCGAGGTGGTACGTGAGAACGTGTGTTAGAAGCGTGCTGATAAAACTGCAAAAATAAAAAGATTTCTAATTTTAGTCTCGAGAAAATGACAATCATTGGAGATTTGTTTGGTTCTTTAATGAAACAGATCATGGTGCCTTTGAGATAAAGCTATTCAATACGTTTTATTCAAAACATCTGCCTAGCATAATCGTTAGTGTCGCATTAAACATAAAATAGTTATTATAACAAAGAAAACAGACCGATTAATTAGCAGTTCTACAAATAGTTCAAAAGATACACACGCGCCCGAGATTGCACAACAATGTCGGACGATTCTCGGACGTCAAACGATTAAAAAAAACATGGAAATCACGTGAAAACACACGTAAACAATACGTATGAAAATAGCCGGTGAATACCGTACCTGACGTTGTGAATAAATAAAGCACTCGTTTAAAGCTAGACAGCATCTCCATTCGCACATCTGTATAATTAACGGACAAACAAGACGTTATTTTTTAGTATTCGACAGAGTCATTAATCGCTAAGAGCATTGGATTGAATCCAGATAACTAAACAAATTGGAAACGCTTCTAAAATGAGGATTTATTACCACAATTTATATTAATTACATAATAGTTTACCGGAAGAAGTGTGTAAAAAGTTCAAAGATATGTGGCGTGCGAAAATAACATTAAAACTGTCATCATCCATTAGTTATAAAAAAAAAGTTTATGTTTATCAGTTCAATGTGTCGGTATCTGTAATAAAAGTAAGTACAATGTTTTTTAGCTAACTCCTAAATCACACGCTTTCAATAAAAAGAAAAAAAGGAAATTTAAACCTATATTTTGGATTCTTATCTAAAATATACCTAACCTATATACCTAAGATCTTAATGCACTAGTATTGCTGTATAAATACAAAGCAAACACGACATATTAATAGACAATTCAATTAATTTAGTAAATATGATAATTATGAGTACCATTTACGTAACGGTAGAAATGCAATTAGCACTATAAGAACATTTATCGAACATGTGATTGTGTACATTAGAAGTTACCTAACTAACAATCAAATCAGGTGAGTACGTACAGACGTTAAATACGTACTGTCGAGTACATAACAATAATACTTTATAGCCCGTGTCACGTGAATTTTGGAGGCAATAATATATTCTCATACTAATCCGTTTTATGAACGTCGCGCTCGAATGGGCGGTGTGAATTATTACATGTATATTTTTAATCTGTTGAGTGGGATTAAGTGTTGCCACTATTGTCGTGTTTTCACGTGACTGAACTATATTTAACGCTCGTAATATACCTGCGGAAAATTTTACGAGAACTTCAACACAAACATAACATTTATAAAATTTATTTTGGTATTATTAGTTTAATCTATATGTAAAAAAACATGTTTGTACCCTAGACCCTATTTTCAATCCGATAGGTATGAAATTTTATTGAGTTGATCTGTGTAGACCTGCGAGGATTCCTGGCACAAAAAAAAGCGAATAAAAAATCCCATAGCAACTCATCCCGGGAACAGTTGATCAAAAAAAAATTGAATATGATTTACAAGAGCTTGTAAAAGCACATTAATAAAGAACATTTATATTTATATTAACTACCGGCCCCAGAGTTTCAACGCAGACCCAGAGAAATAAAAATATTTTCTTATACCGAGTTTCATCCAATTCCATTCAACTAATATGGCGTGATCGAGTAACACACAGACTTTTACATTTCTGTAGGATATTTAAAAGTTAACTGAATCGTACATTACAACATGACATGTGCATCTAGACCAGGGTCGATAATTTTTAAAACCAAAAAAAATAATAGTAGGATGATACCCATTACAAAAGGAGGGGAATATTATAAAAATGAAAGGAAAAATAATTTACGGGCGATCTAAGGTCGGGAAGGGGATGGGGGTGAGGTTTTAAGGGTAAAAAACGGTTTTTCTCGAGTTCCGGCAAAACTAAAAGTTCTATGGAAAAAAGTTAAATGGCAAAGTTGTAGGTAATAAAAAGATCTAAAACTTTTGTACTTACACTTTTTTCACATAACCTCAAAATTTATGGTGAAAAATTCAAAAAAGCAAGTTTTTCACCGGATCCCTTACCATTCTAACCGAAACACAGTAATACAAGTGCACTACTGTTTCACGGCGGAAATGGGTAAGGTGGTAGTACTTTCCCGGACGAACTCTGCACTAAGAGCTCTACTACTCTTACATTTGGAACGAATGTAAGATTATAAAAGTTCAAAAAAAAAAATAAAGAAAAAAAAATCAACTATAAGCATAAATTTAAATCTAAAAACTAAATAGCTTTTTTTATATAAGTTTGTGAAGGTAACATAGTATAGATAACATAGCGGTATATTGATAAGTGAATAATAATACTTACAAATTGGTGTTCTTGGTGTCACCGACAGTTAGCACGGAGCAGAGATCTGAGAGCAGTGACTCCGCGAGTTTGTTGGACACCCGCGGCTCACTCGTGACTAGATTCAACCACATTGGTTGTATGCGAGGTCCGTAGATCAAGTCTGATATCCTAATGGAACAACACAGCTTTGAAATGTCTATCGGATAAATCCTACATTTTATATAATCTCTTTGAAACAATAGTATAAATAAATAAAACACCAGGACATTCTTCACACATGGTTACCTGATCCCAAATTATGCAGTGTACTGGATTTACTATAGCTACCAGGTAACTACATATACACACATATGATATACTACATATACTACTTTTTAAATACATACTTATATAGATATTTACACCCAGACACAGAACAAACGGACGTTCATGCTCACAAAAGTGTGTCCTGGGAATCGAATCTACGACCTACGAATTGGCAGGCAGGGTCTCTTACAACTAAGCCAACTGGCCCGTCAAAACCAACCTATAAAATAACTGTCGGACAAATCCTACATTTTATTTCGGAAATACATTTCCCTTTTTAAACCTACATATAAATAGCCTTTGAATAATCGCAATTAAGATTTTTTTGAAAGCTAGAAAAATTTACCCTTAAATATATATTACTATAAATTCATTCCAAAAGTAATTTCCTTTCATTTTGAAGATCAATTCAGCACCATCAGCATCATTGTCAATAAATAATAATTTTACTGACATTCCATGACTTCATGTCTTTGAAACGTCCTCTCCCGTTTTTGCCAAGTTTACTAATTGGTTGACATTGACACAACAATATTTTCCAATAATGACTTTTTTACTGTTCTTAGATAATAAGAATATTTAAAACCAATTAGCAAAAAGTTTTGCATCATTTCTTTTTATTATTATCTATACATTTAACTATAAATTAGAGAAACAAGTTATAATAGTATTGCAGCTGCCATACAAGTAAGTTGACCACATGATTGCTAATTTTCTCCTAAGTTTGCTTACCTGCGGCACATTGCTTTTGATTACATCATCATCACTTAACAGACTAAGCAGTATTTAGTTTTAGCCTTGATACGTCATAATGGAGGGATACCTAGGAAGTATATGAAACCTAAATAAAAGGTTCAGTTACAAACTTACCACCTAGCAGCATCTTCAGCCGCCCTGTAAAGGGTGGACACAAACCCGCCTCCCGCTCCCGCCGCTAACGTAGCGAGCCGAAGTCGACACACCAGCGCCTGCAGTTGTGGGGAGTGCTCCACGCATTTACGGACTAAATCCCTGGAATATGCACTCTATGTTTAGGTTGATAAGGTTGATGTTTCTTTGACACTTTGGTGGCTAATGGAAAAGAACATAGAAATGAGAAAACATATGTTTTTTGTTTTATACTAAACATGTAATATAAAGGATCATTAAAAGTACAGGCAAGTCAAAAAGTAAAACAATTAAGTACAAGTGCAGCAAAAAGTGACTTACATCTCAGCAGAATCGGTGACAGTGATCAATAGAGCCAGGCCTAGTTTGTTTTTCTTCTGTGCCATAGAGGACCCGGTGCTGGTCATACTGTCACTAGTTCCGCTCATCGAACTGTTGCTGTATATCTGTTACCAATGAAATACTCACTTAATATTTGATTATTTCAGAGTAGAATTTTGGCTTAGAATATTGTATATTTTAGAGTAAAAAATGCGACTGACGAAGCATCTACTAACGTACTGCCAATGCTTCATCGTAATAATCAATGCGCTTGCCAAATGTGAATCTCCTCTCCCCTAGCTTGTACTTTTTTCGGTAAGCCATAACATTCATACATTAAAACTGTATGAAATTCTCTTAATTTTGTAATTGGCAGATGTACCTTTAATGATGGGAATATAACCAACCATTTGTTTAAAGCCTCTTACAGACAAAAGTCATGATGAGTCATAGATGAAAACTCTAGCTTGGATAATACTAAACTTGATTACGATAAATCATTCTTATCTCTCCAACTAAACTATTTCCATTTATTAATAAACAATCATATTATAAATGCAAGAGTTTTTGAACAAGCTTTTACACAAAAACTTCTGAAGGCTTTTGGATGAAGCTTGTCAAATAGATAGTTGACATGGATATGACCTTATTTTGGACATTTCTTATCCCGGGAAAATGTTACATGCCTCGGGTGAAACCGCAGGACGCAGCTAGTGTTAAATATTTACAATGCTAATAATTCTATTATTCGGTCTGATGAATCAATTGAAAAAAAAAACGCTTTTTGCTAAGCATTTGTTACAATATTAAGAATTGATAGCTCGAGGAGCGACACTTTTAAGCTCAACAAACATAACCATATTAATCAATGCATACTATTTGTATGTGATATAAGCAACCGGCACAAGTATGCGCGTTGATGTAAACATCGAAACTCGGTATACCATTCTGTCAATGCCCTGATAAGAGCTCACAGTCACATGACTGCGTGAACGATAGCCGCGGTCACTCATGTGACGAACATCACGCGCCTTAACATTACAGATAACGATAAAGCTACTTGTAAACAATACCAGCCAACCTTTCAAGTTGGATAACTAATTGAAGTGCTCTCAAGCCTGGATTACTTTTGAGTACACCAATTGATAATGATAATAATGATGAGATAAGATAATGATGATAATCTTCTTTTTTGTATTACTAAGGCGGCAAATCAAGATACGGCCAGCCCGTTGGTAAGCGGTTACCATAGACGTTTGCAAATCAGGGGTCGAAATAATTAAATAAATATCCTGTGACATTTTTTACACACGTATCTGATCTCTAACTAAGCAGAGCTAGTACTATGGAACTGAAAACTGTTTTTATTTTTCAAGATACACAATATTTTCACTCTCGACTTTGCAAAGACGTTCACACAATTGTCAAAAAACCCCAGGCTGTTAAACCATAGCGACCGTTGTCGCGATGTTTCATTTCGATATTCGGATAGTCCGCGGTAGGAAGCTCCATTGAACATTTTAGTATGACAATGTATTGACTAGATACGAAGCAACGGTCAACCAATCGATAAATATAAATTGAATGTTCGCAATACAATTAGGACTTCGTTTGAGTGCACAACATCTAGAAAATTTATCTAATAGTCTATATTTGATCGAATAAGATGCATCTTTGCCAGCACAGATCAATGAGGTTTGATAATGGCATCTATTTTTATAAAGTTAATTATCAAAGTGGTTTAGAGCAAAAAGGAGACAACTTATAGCCCCAAGAAGCCATTTTACATTTTCTAGAAGGCGAAGTTTATTTTATAGAAATACTAGGTATAAACTAACATGTTATAATATTCATTTAGAATAGCAAGAAACAGGCATAACGAAATGTATTTTTAATAATTATGGCCGATATGCTTGTTCGAGGCAAATTATACAAATTTAAAATTTTGTATATCTTTCCGCTGTTTGACACAAACAATAATTTTCATAAATTGAACGCTTTTCAATAGATAATTTAATAATATACTTAAAAAGAGACATGGCACAACTAAACATACCTATTCTTTGAAATATTCAAAAAGATCATCTTGAAATAAGAATTTTTAAAATGTCTATCTATGACTCTATAGATTTATAGTTTCCAAGCAAACACTTCTCTTGGGAGGATGCTGTTACGAAGCAGTGGGTGGTCTTTGTACTGTCTTCGCATTCTTTGTACATTCAAAATTCTCACTATTAATCACCACAGCTATTTCTCACTCTTTTGAGACCGAAATCTATAAAAAGCTTTCGTAGTCAGATTTTAAATGCTTTGGAAAATCTTTAATTTTTTATCGAAATGGAATGAATTGATTATATTTGATTGTTACGGTTTAATATAAAATATCTGTAAAATCGTGCTTCGACTTATTATTAAAATACATGTAACAAGTATTTTTTTTAATCGTAACGGAACAGACAGACTAATGTGTATATTTGTGTTACGACGAGTTATTCTTTGCATTACAAAGGTATCTTTTGGAGATTTGGAAAAATATATATGGATTTATATCCTTTAACATTTCAGAGCTATTTTGTCGATGTTTTTAGTATCGATTACGACGAATCACTCTTTGCGTTACAAAGGAGGTTGTACAATGAAGGTTTGGAAAATGATATAAGGACTAATTTTCTTTAACATTACCGTTAGTAATTTTATTTTATTTGTTCGTAACAATTTAATTTAATAGTCTACATTGAGCAGCTTCCTTTTTTACCCTAAAAATAATTACCTGTGAATCACTACTCGTAGCATTGCTTTCAGACGTTGGCACGTATAATAGGTTCGAGCTGTGATGACCTAGGTGGAACCGCGTGGCTATGTTCTGGAACGTTCTGCGCTGCCAACTGCCATTGCTTGACGTACTTAACTTGCGGCCGGAGGGGGCTGCCACAAATAAACACCTATGTTCAAATGCCCACCGATATAGGAAACCAGCTCATATTCAATATAATGATCCCAAACCAATCAAAGCTTGTATAAAAAAACAGATGTCATGTATAAATACGTTATTTACTTCCATTTACAGAACAAGAACGGTGGTGGATACTTTGTAGTACTCGTCTGGATGGATACCATCTTCAAGTTGAAGATGAAAAAGTTGTTCCTTAAGCTTAACTAGCCCTTCTAGGTTTCTATGCTTACTACCTTCGGTCAGCTCATCACATACCATGATGAGAAAACAAAAAAAATGGACCAGGTGGGAATCGACCCTACGACCTGCTGTCAGAATAGTAGTAGTCAGTTTAGCCTAAAAACCAACCAGCCCATCAAATCATACCGTAGCAAGAACTAACATGGCACATAACCTAACATAAGTCTTTCGTAAACAAATTACATGACAATAAAATTTTCATTATTATTGATACTTACAATTGAAAGTATAGAAATCATCCTGCGCACTGTTGCTGTCCCAAGTGTCAAACATAGAGAAGTAATCGTATGTTGAACCGACACTGCTATACGGTGATTGATCCCCGTAGTAACCTGAAACAGAGCTATTTTATAACAGTCGATCATTTAGTACAAAGTCTGCTTTGATTGAAGTCACTGGGGATAAATTAAGATATATCCTGAGCCAACTAAGCTAAACTACTATAATTTAAATATTTATATATATACTAGCTGCGCCCTGCGGCTTTGCCCGTCTCCAATCCTGGTTATAAACCTTCCTCTTGAATTACTCAATCTATTGCTGAAAACCGCAATAAAATCCGTTATATCCGCATAGTTTACGATTCTATAAAGGACATACAGACAAACATATATATATATATATATAGATTACACCGAGCCTAAAGAATCATCAGCCATAATGTTTGTCATAGGTGGGAATCGAACCCACGACCCGAAGCGTGGCTGTCAGGGTACCTAACCATCATGCCAAACGGCCTGTCACACAATATAGCCATGTAACATCATGAAATTACCAAATGAAGGTAAAAATTGGAAAAACTGGAGTAAGCCGCAGAAGAGAGATAAACCTGATACCCGAAATATCAAAAAGGGCACTGTCGGCCGAAAGTGTCAAATTATGACAATATTTGGAAGTGCTACCGCATGTCTCTTTATTAATAATTCGGAGTTATTGTCAAAATATTAAAATAATAAATCAGTTTCAATTCTGTAACAAAATGACACTAGCTCGAGGATGTTTCGTCTCATTCGTTAACTACACAATCACGTGAGAGGCAAGCTTTTCCATGGCGGCTCACCGACAAAGTTTGTGTAAGCTGAACAAGCGTCCTGGACACGCATGCCATTCGCAAAAAGGTCGCGTGGACGTCAACGGGTCACGGCGAAACAATCACACGAGGAAGCGTTTAACAACCTATTAATTATATTTGTTTCCTCGATCAAGAAAAAAACCGAAAGTAAGAACAAGTTATATGCATTAATAAATAATGATATCTATATATTAGATAGAATACGACAACGATACTCCTATTGAAATGAAGTAGTATTCTGCGGAGTGAAATTTACCTATGATCCAACTACCTTATAGGCTTTTGTGTTTATCATCACGCACTTAATCTCATATTACGGATGGAATCCAAGAAATAAACACAAAAATAAAATCCCTTGACCGTACATATGTTACTATTGTTACAAACGATATATTTGATTACTGAGTCGACTGGTTTTGTAGCTTGACCTCTTATCGGCGGATGTAAGGCTGCTGGACAGAAAATTCGAGAGCAACTGCAATGGAAACTTGGCAGGATACAAAGGTATAACTTTATATCGTATAGTTTATTTTAAACACAAGATATTTTTACTTTACCCATCTCCACTACCACATAGTTATGTTATTTTAAACAACTTAAGGTGCTCAAACGTTTACTGGACACAAATGTCAGCAAAAGAAGACAAAGTCATATACTTCCTACAGTTTAACAACACAATAAACATACCCTAATCTTTAAACTCATAAAGATGTTTGTTACATTAAAATCCAACATTTTATCAACGTGATTCAAATGACAAACAGTCAAATGGAAAATCTAAAGTCAAACGGTTATTGTCTTTTATACGTCACCAATAATAAAAGGTCGTTTGAACTTACCCGAATCTCCTCTATCCATTGAGAAACTCAGCGAAACACCTTCCTCCCTCAACGAGGGTACATTCAAAGGTTTAGAACTACTGCGGAAATCTCCACAGCTTGTCGCTTCTGACCTCCCATTCCTGCGTTCCATTCGACTGACGCGGCGTGTTGTCGGCACACAGAATACTTTTGTGCACATCAACCTGTTGGAGTGTAGGAAATTGATGACAGTTAGTATTTTTATTTTAAGTATGAATATTTTTTACCGAGGTGATAATCCGCTAATATATTTATGAAATTATTTTTAAAGATAATCAGAAAGTAAGATCCCTCAGGCACATCCAACTACTTTTATAAATACGGGGATGTTTGTTACTCTTGCACGCAAGAACTACTAAAGGGTTTTGGATGAAACTTGGCACATTGATAGAGCAAACCCTGGAATAACATATAGGTTACGTTTTATCCCAGAAAATTGTTATATCTCCAGGAACATTCAAGGTCATTTTATATATATGGATTTATACAATCAATGTACTGTTTAATAAGCCGTAAATTATACTGTTCTAATATTCCACTCTGTCATCGTACCAGAAGCTACGTCACAGTTTGAATATACTAGCTCATTCTTATGTTAACAAGACACGTATTTACCTATGTATGTAAAGGGCTTTAGGTAATAATACACGCCAAACAAAGACTTAAGACAATGTCAATAAAGATTACATTATGGTTAAATTCATAAGCGATACAATCCTTTTACTTTGTAACATTTGTTAAATATTTAACGTATTATACCTAGTTTAAAGTCAGAATTATACGTTTAAGGAAGGGATATTTCTGCTACACCTGCCCCCTTATTCAGCTAATATAAACTTCCGAGTGACCTCTCATGTGATTACGCAGTCACGAGAGAGATAGAACATGGAGGCCGCGACGAAACAACCTCAAGCTAGTGTCATTTTACCTTATAGAATGACACCCCAGACCGTACACAGCTTCCTCACTGGTTTATCCGGAAACCAAAATTCCATATCGAATCCATAAAAAGAAAATTAATATTTATAGCTGTACCTCGCGATTTCATCCGCGTTCCCTAGGGATGTTACATTTTAGCAGGATAATAATTGCATGCTCCATCTATTTTATTATATTGCCAAGTTTCATTCAAATCCGTTCGGTAGTTTTTGCATTAAAGACATCCATGATGTTTGTTACTCTTTTAAAGTTTGTGGAAACTTTCACATTTATAATATTAGTGGGATTATTTTTCTGAAATCCTGTAAATCCTAATCCTAACTAATATTATAAATGCGATAATAGCTCTGTCTGTCTGTCTCGCTTTCACGCCAAAACTACTTTTGTATACAATATAAGAAAATACTATCTGTATACAAAAATACTTCGAAATTTGGTATACAGATAGTCTAGAGCCTGAGAAAGGAGATAAGCTACTTTTTAATGCGAAAAAAGGGTTGAAAGGGGGGATGAAAAGTTGTATGGAATTGTATCGTTATTTTTAGAGCTAGAAGTTTAAAACTTATTTTTAAGGCTGTTGATTCGCTATAATTAAATATGACATTCAAAGCTCGGGAACGCGGGTGAAACCGCGGGGGACAGCTAGTATTTTTGTATTTAATAATATCGACAATTATTCATAATAAAAAGAAATAATTTCAATTCAATGCAAATATGAATGGCTACTCAAATAGAATATGTAATAGAATTAATTAACCACAGCATAAAGATCAATGAAAAAATATTCATATCATTCATCATTCATGAATGTGTTTCGACGAGACTGAATGGATATTAGACCTATGTCAACATATTGTCAATACTCTGAACATTTTTAAAAATAAATTTCTTCCATCCACGCGACTTACTCGCTGAAGATAAAACCTAAATCGATGTGTTCTTCTATTATGACTTAACTGTAAAGTAGGTACAAACAGACAAACTCGAACATAAACATATTTTAGTATTGAATATACTACCTTATTTATCCATTCAACAGAGTATATTTGTTTAATAAAAAAGTATCTTACATAATCTCAGTGCTGTTGTTATACGGACCAATGCTGACATCCCACTAATATCAAAAATGTGAAAGTTTGATTTTTTGTAAGTTTATGACGACGCGTAAAAATCCGTTAGACTGTCTTTGATGACTTTTAATACGTAGATAGAACATTTTCAGGATTAACTCAAGAAAACATATGATCCCTCGGAAATGGAGGTAAACCACGGGGTGAAAGTTAATCCTCTATACATATATACTTACCATTCTAAAAACAACCTTAATATCTTTATACTAGAGCACTATATTAAGCCAACATAAGATCAAATCGCAGATCAAGACGAGAAGTATAGTTGTGCCAAATAAAGTTTCATTATATATAATACTAGTTGTACCCTGCCACGCTTCGCTGTGGCACATTGTGATTGAATGGTTGAGGAATGAGAAACAAAGCAAAGACGGTCGCGGATATGTGACTGATGCAAAAAATAGATAAAAACAATCCTTGATTCGGATTATATATCATGCTAAAATTTCAGCTCGATCGGTGCAGAACTTTTTGAGTATTTAAAGTGTACACAAACCAGCATAACATTTTTATATAAATAGATAGGTAATGTAACCTTCTTACCTTCTCGGCTCATCCATAATGTGGATCTTCAAGGATACGCTCTTGTAGTTCATGGCAACAGCGCCGAATATCATCTCACCGAGTACACTCGCGTCCGCCGCCGGGCCTTTATACTGCGACAAACAACACATATAGGTTTAGCTATATTCTACTAATAAGTAGATATTATAAATGTGAGTTTGTGAGGATAGGTGTACGCATGTTTATTAGTCTTTCAAGCAGACTACTAAACGGATTTCAAATTGATTTGAATTTGAAAAAAGATTGGACATATGATAGAACCCGGATTGACACATAGGGTGGACTTTCTATCCCGGGAAAACGGGTGAAACCGCAGGGGACAGCGAGTGCTATACTAAATAATACTATTAGAAAAAGCAATACTAAATTATGATAACAAATCAATGTAAAGGTATTTTATGGTAAACTTTCTCCAAAATGAACAGTGGAGAATGACTATTCTAAGCGTTTGACATTTGAAACACCAATACCTCAAAATAGCATTGTTATCAAATTATATTGTGACATACGACAACAATCCATAACCGAACGGCATCGGCCGATAGCGATTTGCGAGCAAAAAGTGTTATCTATCAAATCACATAATACTTAGGTTCAAGTACAGCTAGCAATACTAGAACTGATGATCCCTGCACTAAATGGTCAACAAAACTATTCGCAAATTGGGATGACGTCAGGCAATTAGGAGTTATTTAGTAGGAGATATTTACAAAAAAAATACAGAAATCACCAATATTAAGCTTACGGATTAAATAATTAATATTCGTTATTATTACATTTTGGAAGAGGCTAGCATTAGCCTAGTTTTTTGAGATATTAAATTATATAGTTTTATGCCACAAGCTTGATGCTACTTAAATTGCCAGAAGGTACTTTAAGTAAACGAGTTGGCCGTTGATTTAAAAAATAAATTTAAAACTTAATTCCAAATTGCCTCGTATATTATATAGGTTGATTTATATGACAGATAGAATAAACACCGCCCAAATACGTCATTAGTATTTTTAATAGCGTCGTCTACCCACGCAGTTATACTAGAATATTATTTTTAAACTAGCTGTCCCCCGCGGTTTTACCCGCGTTCCCGTGGGATGTCACATGTATTATACATAAAAACCTTCCTCTTCAATCACTGTATCTATTAAAAAAACCGCATCAAAATCCGTTGCGTAGTTTTAAAGATTTAAGCATACATAGGGATATAAAGACAGAGAAAGCGACTTTGTTTTATACTATGTAGTGATACTGTCTTAACCTTAAATTTCATGTACTTTGATGCAAAAAGTTTATGTTTGATGCTAGTGTGAAAACTATTAAGTACTAGCCGTCCCACGCGGTTTCACCCGCGTTCCCGAGGGATGTAAAGTTTTCCCGGCACAAATCGTATTCTATGTTACTTCTAATACCTCCAAGAATATGTGTACAAAGTATCATGATGATCGGTTAAGTAGTTTTCGCATGAAAGCGTAACAAACAAACTTACATTCACATTTATAATAGTAGTAGGCATTTGAAGCTTAGAGGCGCCATTTGTGCTAATCTTCAGGTGAAATCTTGGAGTAAATTGCGTGTAAACGGATATTTACACCTACACGTAGGTTTCGATTTATAATTATCACGTGATTCGTGGCTATGCGGTGTACATATTTGCCCAAACATAAGCGTGTATGTATTGGTCATCAAATTAGATTAGATGTGTTGTAGTGTTGTTATAAATTACTCAAAACGTTTGTGTGTTATTATCAGCATAAGTTTATGGACTTTTTCTGCGCTAACACATACACCTTTCCTTTACAAGGGTGTATGTAACGTTATGGTCTTGATACGATCTTCTCAGACAAATAGGTTGTAAGTATAGGTACCTTAGTAAAAACATGGATTAACGAAGCTGCATATTTAATATAGCTGTCCCCCGCGGTTTCACCCGCGTTCCCGAGGGATGTAACATTTTCCCAGGATAAAAAGGAGCCTATATGTTATTCTAATATATGCTCTATCTATGTGCCATGTTTCGTCCAAATCCGTTGGGTATTTTTTGCGTGAAAAGGGTAATTTTTTTACACTTTAGGTTACATTATTGGACTTTTAATAAGGATCACAATTTTTTTTTTTTTTTATATAATACAGCCTATATGCTTCTTCGATAAATGCACTATCCAACACTGAAAGATTTTTTTAAATCGGACCAGCGCGGTTTCTGAGTTTAGCGCGTTCAAACAAACAAACACAACAAACTCTTCAGCTTTATAATATTAGTATAGATTATGGGATGATGAACCTATTAAGGCACTTCGATATCATTTCTTCATGACAATGACTAGACTTTTAATTAGAATTTTAGCTTATTATATTATTATCAACTGTAATTATAACTATCATTATAAAGACAAAGCCTATCATTACTATAAATTAATTAATATGTCAAGAACGATGAGGGCCTATTTGGCTACTAAGAGTCATATAGAAAAATGAACCCTATGGCGTAATGATAAGGTACATTAGCATCATCATACAATTAACCATTGTATCAATAAATGTACCTTATTTCAAGAGGCTTAAAGATGATTTTAGCTGCCAAAACGGGAATTATTGAAACAAACAATCAGAAGAAAAATATTAGCACCACTGAGTGTAAGATAGGTACTAAAAATAGAATAATAAAGCCATAAAAGGCAATAAATTATCACATTCTGTTCAATAACAAGAATAGAGTAAGTAAATGTTGTTAATATAAATTGTCACAACTATAATAGGAATGGGACATGTGATGTCCATTAATTACGATGAAACTAAAATGACGATCCCACGAGATCACTCATCAGACCACTTACGGCAACGGCCGGCCGCGGCCGGTTCGAATGCAATCGAAAACTAACGCCTTAAGTGATCTAAATTTAGAACAAACCATTTGAGAATAAACCATGAATTGAATGTCTTGTGACCGCATGATACGACAATTGTTGTTTTATTTATAAACCGTATCGTAAAGATAACACGCTCGTACCATTATACGCTATTTAATGATATCTGTTTAAATTATATTGTAGCGTAGGTACTATTAAATAAACAACCCAATAATATTGCATAGGTTTTTCAACCTTTAGAGGCAGAATAATCGATATTTTGTGGTCTATGTATAGAAGACCGAATCCACAAATTAACCATAAAATAAACTATACCTCTAACATATAACTATCAGATATAATATCCATATTGCTTGCGAGACATGTCGCACCCTCAGAACGATAGGGGCTTAACTCAATCACTTTTGGCACATCTCTGATTGGGTCACTTTCGCACTGAGCGGGGAACCCTCCCGGTGTTAAAGAGGCTGAAGTATCGGTATGCTTATTCTATCATTAAATTGACTATGTTTTACTATTCATCGGATAGAGCGTACGTTGTTTAATCTCTCTATGATCGTAACTCCATTTCGCAAAATTTTGAGTTAAGCCCTTATCGTACTGAGGGTGCGATGTGATGCTGTCGGGTTTGTAGGTTTGCAATATTCGAAGTTAATAATATTAGCGACGCTCCCTAGACTGTCTAAAAAGGGTCCAAATAGACCATAGAAGTAGACCCTAACACATTTGTGACCACTCAATTACTATAGGTAAGAACCAACTCAATATTTAAGAAATAAATTTTGAAAACCTTTTGGCAGTAAACTTTTAGTTGTGCTCTAAAATTGGCAAAAACGCTGCATTAAGGAAGATTTCAGTATAATGGTTTGCCGACACGCAAACATAGCAACCGCAACCGTGTTCGCCTGCGAACTGGTAGGGGGGGAGAGGGTTTGCCCTCGTCCGATGGGCGATGACCTGAGAGAGGTGGCAGGAATCGGCTGCGAGAATGTGCAGGACCGTTTGTTGTTCCACCTTCTTGGAAGGCTTAAACCACTTTTTATATGAGAATCCAATTAAGAATTTTATTTTGGTAATACTACATCAGATAAAAACTGCTTGTCGATTAAATTAAATGAGGTTATGTGCCATAACAAAATCGTGTTTACTAACTGTACATGACAGCTTATGCTGGAAAGAAAAAAGTTACAATTATGGATTATTCAATTATGTTGGTGGGTAAATATTTAAAATTCTGCACGAAACCATTACATAGGCAGTTTTTACAAAATTTATTCACCAAAATAGTCAAACCTCGCAGATATTATATGAAAGATTTTAAAATAAGTATTGCAATATCCAACATTAACTAGAGAAGCAACATTATGATAAGCTTTGAATGTAGTCAATATTAATAGTAAGAGATACGTAAAAAGGAAAAACAGAAATTTTAATTACTAAAACAAATAACTCATTAGATCATGCCATTTTCGATGGAACGTGTCTTGTAGTATAGCTAAAAGAAATCCCCATAAAGAGCAGGAATAAACGCTAAGTAAATTCAAATAGAAGTGCCAAAATAGCCATAGGTAATAAGTGAAGAAAACACATTACAATAGATAGCTTGCTGATTTTAAATTAAAATCCAAAACGCTTCGGCAAAAGATGTGCCAATAGTGCGTTACGTCCATGTACCTATACAACATGAATCCTATTTCTTTTGTTTACAAAACTTACATAACAAATTGGGTAAAGTTAAGCCGTTTACTTTCTAAAAACATTTTTACGTGGATTGGGCTGATGATATTTATTTATCATTATGATAGTATTGCCAATGACTTGTCCAGCAATTTGAGACTTCACACCGAGACATAGGTACCCTACGTTTCATATAACACTGTTCTTTATTACGGTAAAGGTTGTGAAGTTCGATTTCCGTAGAACTATGTTATCTATGAAGAGAGTCATTATATCCTTGAATAAAGATAAACAAAGCGAAAGCCTGAACGTACCGATGAGGCTAACGTTCTAATCCACTCATAATTTGCGCTAGCTACAGGAAATTGAACAAAAACGTTAATGCATGCGGTAAAATTTAAGTACCAATTGTCGCAATACCTGGGTTACGGTTTTAATAACGTAACTTTTTGAAATTACCTTCCTGACTAGACACTATTTGCTTGCCATACAATCGCGTATGAACACAATCAACTAAAGATCAACACAAAAACCTATAAGACTTCCAGCTGCCAAAAAATCTAGGTAGGTTCATGACAAAGGAGGTATATAGGTTTTTACCCAACTTATTATACGAGCGCAAACTCAATATTGGATCGGAATTCACTAACTCCGCCACACGGCATCACTGAGCTTTCATCGCCTATAGTCGTGTGCCAGTTGTACACTCTTGGCGAGACATACTCGCCTCGTTTCGGTTAGCTTAGCCACACTGCAATTGGTATTGATTTCTGGGACTGATTCAAAGAGCTTTTGTTTCTGCATTACAAGTATAATTACTGGACACAAAAAAACAGCAGTGGTGTCTGATTCATACTGTAATTAACCACAAAAGAGACGATCAGGATGTGTATCTTGAGTAGTGCCAAATCAGTGTATAACTGGCATGAAATTGGGAACATCGCAACGAATCGAGAGGTACTTAAATTGCATATTATGCATACATTCACGTGACCATTGATGGACGTTCGACAAACGAGTTTTTGGTAGTAGGTACCTACTTTGGTATAAGCTAATGTGAATTTTGTTTCCTCGCTGGTCGACATCAAAAAGCTGCAATATTCGGAATCATAAATCTATTTCTGTATCAATCAACTCTCGAACTATTGATTCCATAATCGATTTAGTACGAATGAGTTTTGTTTAAGTGGTTTCGATACTTATGATAATAAATAGCAGAAAATAATATTTCGGTAATTGCTTTCGATAATAATTCACTATTCTGTCACTTTGTAGTTTTATTTAGACTTTGTTAGCACATGAGCCCCAGTTGCCTATTTTGCCCTAAATGTTGGCAACACCTTAGCAATCCCTTGACATTGCTGATATCTAAAGGCGATGGTGACTATTTATCAATCATCCATAAGACCGCATCCCTAATTGTCAAAATTTTGACATAAAAAAATAACACTGCCAAAAATATTTTACCTAATAAGTATCCAATAAGAATGCAACTGTATTCATATTGCTTCTCTTTTCAGCCAATAAAGCCTCTTTTAATATCAAATTTATTACAGACAAGGATAGTTAACTAGTTATCCATGTCATAACAAGAGTGAGACACATGAGAGAGTGAGAAAATAGTATGGTAGGGTAACAAAAAGAGACAAACAACTTTCAAGTGTCTGGAGGCAATCACTGACCTAGCACAACTAACTGATAACAAGTTGTTTATAAGCCTATTGTAGACTAACCACTTGACAATCATGGTTGGTTCTATAATTGTTAATAATATAATATTATCATGCTACAAATAAAAACAATTTAAATAATTAATTAAAAGACCTGTTAAAATGTCTTATTAGTGAATCTCTTATTATAGAATGGCTAATGAACATCAGATCAATATGTTTTCATTTATTTTTCACACATGAGAACAGCAACTATTGAAAATAGGAACTTTCACAAATTATTTGAGTTCCAGCCATCTCATGTATTTCATGCTCTGGCTATAATTTCTGAAATAATAAAATAGAAGTGATAAGAAATGCTTACCACATATTTGAATCCTTCTGATACCTCCACAATACATGGCACCTCATCTGTAGGCCTAATGTTTGGTTTGTCATTTTTATCAGCTACCACCCGATGTATGGCAGATGAGTCAAACAAAAGTTTTCTACCCCTCCAATCACACTCTTTGAATAGAAGCAATCTTACTTGCTCTGGATTTATCTGACAGGACCTGTAGAAAAAAAATAAATGACAATCAAAGAGTTTATCTATCACTACCTAATTAAAAAACAAAGTAAATCATAATTGTAACTCATGTTGTTACATTAATGTTAATGACATAAGATAAAACCTAAATGTAAACATTAAAAGAAACTAATTTCTTATATATATGGTAAATTCATCATGTGACTTTTGTATAAATTTAAATAATAATATAAAACCTAATAAATAAATTATATTCACACAATCTGGAAACTAGGACTAAATATTTTTATTTAAGATTAGTGTTTATTAGTTGCAAGAAAAGTTAAATCCAGTTTGGATGGAATGGTGAATTGAATGGGAATGAAACAAAAGATTTCACATATCATGTTTTGTGTGACCACAACAGACTAAAACTGGTTGACACAGTTGAATGGCAAGAAGTTTACTATAAGTAACAAAAATCAAGATAAATTTGAATTAAATATCATAAAAAGGCAAAAATTTTGTCTCACTTTTTAAATTAAACAAATAATCATGTTATCATAACAAGCACTGTGTGGGTTTTAAGATTTGTTGATCAAAAGCACAAATATGCATTGGTAGCATTGCAAATATAGTATTGGTAACACACAACTGTTTATTAAATAGAGTAAACAATGTAAACTTTCTCTTCTGCTTGTGCAAAGTCACTTGATCTTACCACTTCTAAAATAGTATCAACTATACAAATATCACTAATGATTCACTGCTGAAAACCAGTTTTGACATAATCAGAATTTAGACAGCTATTTATCATCATTGGAATGATTAAATATCTTGCCAAGACTCCATAAGGATACATATGTGATACTACATGATACTTTGGATCACACAAGCTCACACTGCTTCAATCTACTCATCACCTGACCCAAACCTCAATATAGAAACTAAACTGGCTCAAATAATTTAACTCTTGACACAACTACCTAACTATCCAGTGACATATAATTAAAACAATGTAACACAGTAAATCATAATACCTAAATTTCATTTTATTTCATGCTCGCTTCAGCTGTGCTCACAGCTGTTTACCAACATTGACTAAGTCACAGATGGGGAAGAGAAATCTGTGTCACATGCACTCACTGAACAAGAAATGCAACTACCAAGTAGGTTCACACTAAATGCACATCGATAGGCGTATTTAAGCGGACGGGCGTCCGGTTGAAGTGGAATGTGCTGGTGTACTACCTTAGAGATGGCGTGTAAATAACGAGTAAACAGTAAGCGCGACCCGCCCCTCTAGCCGATAGTGACGCGATCGCGCCTACGCCCGCGGCCGCGGCCCGCTCCCCGCGCAGTCATCACATGCTCGCCGTCGCTGCACTGCCAGCCGGAGTCGCGTGCGTCACCGCTCCGACTGCGAAGGTCCACGTCCTGTCTACGGAGCCACCAGCAATTGCCACGAGCGACACTACGTGCGTCAACCCCTCTGTCGCATGCCACTCCATTCAAAAATAGAATCACATGAATGAAAAACATCATTACGTACCTGTCCCGGTTTAGTGATTCGTGGTCAGAATCGAGTTTTCTCTTTAATGAAAACAGTTTATCGAATAGTGCCATAGCGTCACACGTAACATTTCACGACATTCCCATGGCTGGATTTGCCAGGCATTTTTACGAAAGCCCGAAAATGAGGATACTTTTAAAAAAAACTTAAAAACACTTCGATTTATGTAAATAATCTGACAGATCACGTGCGAAAGTCATATGATTAACCATAGACAAGACATTTTACTTTAGCATATAAAGGTCAAGGTCAATACAGATGTTATTTCGTTATGTGAGTATTTATTGAAAAGAATATTTAGATTCACTATTATTACAAACAGTACTCATCGTAATCATTATTGAGAATGTATTACTATTATTGAATATTTTTAATATAATACAATGATTATCTCGACTCATAGACAATTTTTACACGATTCTTTACCCGGAGATGGATAAAGTAAAAATTGGATTAGTTTAATTGCTTGTAAATCGACAACAATTTTAGAAACAGCCAGGCATAGTGCTGCCACCAAATCCCGTTATTAGACATATTTTGGACACGCTGCCGTGTTAACAATAATATAATATCCATGGGATTATTACCTAGCCGTTTAGAGCAGTGAGAATTACTAATAAAAATAAATATAAAATTATAAATACTTAAAAAATACATTTTGGGCATTCGGATTAATGTTTGTTAAAAGTTCAGTCGTTTGTACAAGAATATAAACATTAAATCGTGTAATCAAGTGAAAGGGAGCGGTAAATCATTGAATAAAGGTAAGTAATTTCAAAAGAGAATAATTACACACAGATCAATGATAATAAATATACAGAACTGTAGGAGTTCACTCTTGCTTTCGTTTTAAAATTACCCACCTACTTCAAGATTCCAAACTAAATAAAATTTATCATGCTTACCCGGTAAGTGTCTATTTGAGAGGCAGCACAATACTTTCAAGCGACGTACTTTGCGTCACTGTCACATATTGACAGTATTTGACAGAGACAACTGACAGAGATGAGCTGTCTAAACTTGTAAACACAATGTTTGTTTTTAAAGAGGTTATAAATGATAAGTTATACAAAATAATATAATTTGAATTGGTGCAGTGATACTTTAATCAGATACAAACAATGTCAACAAATTCTGAAGTCTATACAAAACTGGAAGGATTCAAACAAGATGTTGCAGATTCATTGCATGAGGTTCATGAGCTCGATATATCCTGCAAATCTTTACTTTATCGTTACGTAAATTGCAATGAAATAAGTAGTTCTTCAACTACTATAAAAATACAAGCTATCATTGATTATATGTATGAAAAGATTAACATAGGTAACTGGAAGGAGGTGAAACTTTATTTAAGAAAAACTATTACTATAGCCTCTTATTTAAAACTTTTAACACTGATTAAAAGTACTGATCAGCTCGAAAATAATATCATAAAAGAAGCATTCAAAATAATTGATTTCGGAATACTTTTTGGTTGCCCTTTAGACAAAATACCTAATTTATTACAACAATGTGCTGCTATATTGAATATCTCCAATTTAGAACCAAATATAACGGTTGATACTTCCTTGTCAAAACTCGAAGCAAATACTGTTAGCAGCCAAATTAAAATAAATGCAACAACCATTGAAGTGATTGATTGTCCTAGCATGGAGAATTTTTACTCAAATTATGTTTTAAAAGAAAAACCCATTATTCTATCAAATTGCATGAATCATTGGCCTGCATTAAGTAAATGGAATGACCAAAGCTACTTCATCAAACTGGCCGGAATGAGAACAGTATCAATTGAACTGGGCAGTAAATATACAGACTCTGAATGGACACAAAAACTTATGACTGTTGAAGAATTTATCAAGCAGCATATTTGGCAAACAAATGGCCCAACTGGCTACCTTGCTCAGTACCAACTGTTTGATCAAATACCTGAACTGAAGAAAGACATAATAGAGCCAGAATACTGTTGTTTTGCTGAGAGTGATGAACCTGTTGACATAATGGCATGGTATGGCCCAAAAGGCACCTTGTCTCCCCTACACCATGACCCTAAAAATAACTTGCTAGCACAAGTAATCGGAGAAAAACAGATATATTTATTTGCACCAAAAGATTCTGAATACCTTTATCCGCATGAGCATGAGTTGTTGAATAATACAGCAAGAGTTAATCCAAGGGAACCTGATTTAGAAAAGTATCCTAATTACAAAGAGGCTAAGGCATATTATTGTGTACTCCAACCTGGACAAATGTTGTATATCCCAACAAAATGGTGGCATTTTGTTGAGTCACTTTCAATAAGCTTTTCAGTCAGCTTTTGGTGGCATTGAAGATAAGACCAATGATCATGTGGATACTACATTTCTGTCAAGTTATTGAAACAAAGGAAGTGGCAGGTATGTAAAAGTGTTCAATAAAAACTCTTTGTAGCAAATATCTCATATTCATTTATATTCACTATTTAAAGCTCTTCCAATTAGCATTCTTCTAACTTCTGATGTGCCAGCACCAATTTCATAGAGTTTGGCATCTCTGAGTATTCTGCCTGTTGGGTAGTCATTGATAAAGCCATTTCCTCCTGTAATTGTTAAAGTTTTATTATGTTCCAAATTATTCTTTTTTAACCAACCTAGTTTTAATAATTATTTATGTACCTTATTTGAGTTACAATGATTGTAAACTTGTGTTTTAGAGCATAATAAGAGATAAATACAGGGGAATCAAGGTTATGTATGGAAATTGCAAAGGAAACTTCAGTTCACTTCAGTCTGGTTATGGGTGTTCAGTACCTCAGTTCTGATGGCATCACAAGCTACAGCATTACAGTTTCATTTTCTTATTTAAGTCCTTGATAGTGCAATAACAAAGGAAACCATTACAAGGGTAAATTTGGTTTATCAAAAAAATTTACTCAGCTTCAGTATTTTTGACCTTCTTTAGTGGTTTTTAGTTTTTGAATAGAAGTACCTAGGTATATTAAGTGATTCTCTTACAGCTAAAACAATTAATACAAACCCAGTATTTGTATGGCATCCAGAGCAACCTGTGTTGCCCTCTCAGCACAGTACAATATAACTCCAGCGCAGTCTTTGCTGTTAACATGACCTTCATCACATGCCTTTGCAACATTGTAGAGGTAACTCCTACACGCACTTAGTGTGGTGTACATGTCTGCCATTTTACCCTGTAATGTATCTTTAAATTAATCTCATATTGATACTTTATGTCATCAGCTATCCTTGCTACCGTATCCCATTCACAATCATTGGGGTCAGCCTAATTATGAAAATAGGGATGTTGACTGGCACGTCAAATTAGAAACTTTTTATTAAATGTTAATACGAATGAATGTATGGAGTTTTGTATGAATAGCAAGTAGTGTCGTCATAATCACAGCATCAAAAGATCTACTCTTTTTGGTTACATTAGTACCTAAAAATCATATTAATAAAAAATGTTGATAACATTTGATGTATCCATGTATTTTTGGATGTTCAATACACTAACTAGTGTTTGATCATTTATCTTGAATATAGGATAGTTCCCTATTATTCCTCCCTAACACCAGCTATTGTTCGAAGTGTGTTTATTGATCATTCAGTGTAAGGTGTTAAGTGCTAGTGATTGATAATAGTATTTGTCGCCGCTACTGACTGTTTAACGTACTATTTATAAAAATACTAGCTGTCCACAGGTTTTACCCGCATTCCCAAGGGATGTCACGTTTTCCTGGGATAAAAAGTAGCCTATATGTTATTCCAGGATATGCTCTGCGCTATGCTATGTGCCAAGTTGCACCTAAATCCGTTTGGTTGTTTTTGCGTGAAAGAGTAACAAACATTCATACATACAAACATTCATACATACAAACATTCATACATACAAACTTTCACATTTGTAATATTAGTTGGATGGTTACCTACAAGGTGGTCATTTTTGATGGGGTGGGCCTGATACTACTTGAGGGTGTGGACTTGATCTGTTTAATGACTCTCTGACTTCTAAACCACTACTAATTTCAGTGGGTTTGACCTTCATAAGTACACATCCTCCAATTAACCTAAACTAATTAAATAGCTTAATTTTGTTTACTTGATAGACTCTAGCGCCACGTAGCGATGGAAAGAGGCAACACATGTTTGATCAGATTTAAATGATATGTCGTCTTTGATAGTGATTTCCGGTAAACAAAACAATCAAATGACGATATTGGAGTTTGGAATCATGATTAAACATTGATTCCAAGTTTACTGATATCTAGTTACTAAGTGTTACGCGACAATACCGAACTGGGACGAATTTAGTTATGTACGGACGTCATCATACCTGTCAACGTACCCAATTTTAGCCCATTCAACACGTCGAATTCCTGTACGGATTCAAAGGTCAATACAATACACGTGTACACTACAGACACCGAAGAATTTGTACTTTGTATCGACACACCCAAACCTACGCTCCAGTGACGCGCATACTGTTTGTTCGTAATTTTAAAACGCACTTATAAATCACCCGTATCATTATGCGCATTGATTGCTGTCGCTTAGTTTCGCACAAATACACGTTACCTTTATATTAGAAGAAAATCCGTTCGAGCTAGCTAAAATCTATATTATTAATTATTGCTGTCGGGTAAAATTGTGCAATGGTCAATAATAATAATTGTTAGTAGCTTCCTATTCTACTACAGGCAATTCCCCTGTTTCTTAATTATAATACCTACAATATTATGTTGAGACAATAGTAACCTGTAATAACTGGAATTCACCAATCCTCTTTCCAAATTGTTTTCTCGTATGAGCATAGTCAAATGCAGTGTCGATAGCAGCTTGCATCAGGCCAACTGGGCCAGCCGCCAACACCAATCTCTCGAGATCTAACCCCGACATCAGAACATATACGCCTTTATTCTCTCCCCCTAGCATATTTGATGCTGGTACCTGAAAATATTATTAATATTCTAAAATACTATTGATTTCATGATATAATTTCGTAATCTATGTCCAATATACTGAAACTAACCTTACAGTCCTCAAATACTAGTTCTCCGGTATTAGATCCACGCATTCCCAATTTATCTAATTTCTGTGCAGTTGAGAAACCTGGGTAGTCCTTTTCAATCAGGAAAGCTGATATACCATGTTGTGGTTTGCTTGTTGAATCTGTTTTCGCGTAAACCTGTAACACATAGTAGTCACGTATTAAATAATAAAAGAGGTACAAGACCCAAGAAAATTTATTGAATCATCATCAGCATATTGCTTTTGGCCGCATGCTGTTTGGTTATTGGTATAGAAATCGCCAAATAGATTTTTAATTTGTCGATACTGTCATTTCTGTACAAATTTGCAATTAATTTGCTGGGTTCTTTGTCCTGTTTTCGCACATTGTATAATCTACATGAGTTATGTATGTATTTATTTAAATTATCTTGCCTTTTCGTGAACTATTTGCACGCAGTCGTTTACTGTATGTTGCTTTCACATTTAAAATATTAATAGCATGTTTGGTATGTGTTATATTGGTGATTTTTCTTTCTTTTGATCTAGTTGTAGTCCAGTTGGCTTGGTGGTTAGCGCTCTGACTGCCAAACCGAAGGTCGCGGGTTCGATTCCCACCCAGGACAAACATTTGTGTGCATGAACATGTCTGTTTGTTCTGTGTCTGGTTGTAAATATCTATTTATGTATGTATTTAGAAAAAAAAATGTAGTATATGTAGTATATCAGTTATCTGGTTTCCATAGTACAAGCTCTGCTTAGTTTGGGATCAGATGGCCGTGTGTACAGAACGTCCCGGGATATTTATTATTATTATTAATATGTATAACAATCTAATATGTATTTAGAATAAAAAAAGTAGTACATGTAGTATATCAGTTATCTGGTTTCCATAGCACAAGCTCTGCTTAGTTTGGGACCAAATGGCCGTGTGTAAAAGAATGTCCCAGGATATTTATTTATTATTATTATTTAATCTGAATAAAATATGATTTACGGTTTTCGCTTTCGAAAATATTTTTTTTTATTAGCAGGTTTTTTTTTTTTTTTTTTTTTATTTCTACCGCCCAAATTGACTCCATGCTGCCTGATGTTAAGCAATCAATGAAGTCCCCTAGTGATGGCCATCATCCCAGCAGCCAGCGTAGCATTGTGGCATGGGATCGCAGTCAAGCACTAGTTTATATTATTAAAAAAAAAAAAAAAAAATGATGGCCCTCACCTTGACGGCCTTGTGAGAAGCTTTTTCACGCCCCGCTCAAAGGACCCGATTAACGACACAGCCCACAGAGTGTAAGTCTGTGTCGCTCTTTTTGAATTTCGAACCCAAAGGGTGTCATCGAGACCCGATTACTAAGCCCACAGTATCCGCCCGCCGCTCTGTCCCAGGGACAAAATTATCCAGTTAATATTTTACAGAGTACTGTACTACTATTTTTCACTAGGGGCATCGTTAGTGCGTTGTTAACCCTGAGACGTGAAGTTGTTAAGTCTATGTGCCTGTATTTTCATCTTTTTAACCGAAACAGTAGTCTACACTAATATTACAATGTAATATATATGTGTATATCAGTATGGTGGTCGTATTTCCCCGGACAAGCTCCAAGCAAGCAGTGAGCTCTACTATGCTAAACGCCGATTATTATGGAAAATTATATAATTTTGCAATAAAATCAATAAAATTGTATTTTTTTGTGGTGCGGAATTTATGGTACCCGAGACTTACTTGCTCTTAGGCGGATGTTAATGTGAAAGTCAAATCATTAAAGAAAATAAAAGGAACATACCACTAATACATCAGCGTCAGGCGCATTAGTAATCCAAAATTTGTTGCCATTGAGAACGTAGTAGTCCCCTTTCTTCTCAGCGCGAAGTTTCATAGACACTACGTCGCTGCCTGCACCTGGCTCTGACATAGCTAAAGCCCCAAAGTGTTCTCCTGAACATAGCTGAAAATCGGAATTATAAATGCTTATTATGATAACTAGTTCCAGTCCATCTAATGGTTTTCTAGAAGAAATTCGTAGCTATTAGAACGCATCTTTTTCATTAACTCATGTTGTTTTTTTCATGTTCAGTGTACAAATACATAGCTTTCCATGCATCTACAAGTATAATGTCCACAATCAATCCCAATCCCTAAACCATAAAAGCGATGCAGGTAATGTTAGGCCAAAATCCCAGAGCGATCAGACATAACTTATTTTCACATAGATGAAACCTTAGGTTCTCAGTAGCGTCTCATGTTTTTCGAATACTTGCGTGCTTGTGGAGCTCGCCGCTGTGACACCTGGGCAGGTACCAGGTAAGACAGGTAACTAAAAATAAGAGTTATTTAACTTACATTTATATGTCTGATTTTTATATAATATATGTTTTGTAGAATATTATTCTAAAATTGAATCATAAGTGTCAGACACTTTCCATGGACCAAAATGATTGTTTGTGCTCTCGCACTCATTCTCTCGGCTGAATAATTTTTGTGTTAAGGGGATGATTGGTCATTTGTAATAGTTACCTTAACCACATATTTCGAAATCAGACATGTAGATGTGGAGTTTTACAGCGTCTGACTAAAGTTTTGGTCCATGGAAAGTGTCTGACACTTATGATACAATTTTAGAATAATATTCTGCAAAACATATATAAAAATCAGCCACATAAATTTAAGATAAATAACTCATATTTTAAGTTTCCTTTCTTGCCTGGTACCTGCCCTGTATTCAAAGAACATGAGAAAAAAAATGTGAAAATAAGTTATGTCTGATCGCTATAAACTAACTGATTAGCAAGACTAAAGTGGTCGAGATTTTTTGGGCCCGTTTTCGCAGCCAAGTGTTATAGAAAATCAAACCCAATGGCATTGTGTTCAGTTTCTTCAGGACAATCATACAATTGACCATTGGATAAACAGCACCTTACTCTAAATCCAATAGAGATAATTTTTTAATAACTTCTAATTGAACTCACTTGGGGTAAATATTTGCTTTTCTGTTCCTCTGTACCATTTCTATTGATTTGGTTGATGCACAAATTAGAGTGGGCTCCATAGGACAATGCAATTGCGGCGCTGGCTCTGGAAATATACATGTGTTATATAAATTATAGGTATCAGAAATAGTAGAGCTCTTTGTGCAGAGTTCGTCCGGGGAAGTACTATCACCTTACCCTTTTTTGCGTGAAGCAGTATTGCACATGTATTACGGAATTTCGGTTAGAAAGATTTCACATAACGGACACATGAAACTTAACATCTTGACGTCTCAGGGTCGACTACGCATTGACAATGTCCCTGGTCTTGCAAATATGGTGGTCCATTGGTGGTGTTGACCACTTACCATCTGTCTGACAGTTGAAGGCCGACGAAGCTATTTGACTTATACTCAATGAATCGAGTAATTACCTTACCTTGAAAGTTCTTCCATTATAATACAGTGGTCTGAGTATTTGCCCCCAGTGCCCCCATAGTCTGGACTTGCTGTTATACCTAAAATATATATATATATATATATTGTTAGAGAATATAATCTATTCTATATTACTAGTATGTTGGGTTTAAATTCGAATATCGAGAAAATCGTTATTCATATCGTCTCTGGTCCAACCGAAAAGACTTAGATTTAATTAGAACATAAAATTTATAATAATATAATTAAATTGTAAGGCATGATATTATGCCTTGACTTTCCTGGGATAAAATAAAATTCCACTTTTCAGGATAATCAGTTTAAGAGCTCAGTCGTGAAAACTAAGCTAAAAGGCAAACAATCACACACAATTTAGGACGAGTTTCGATTGAGTATACTCGTATTATTATTGTATATGAGAATGATTATATAGATATGTTAGTGACGCAACTGCTAAACAGATTTAAATGAAATTTAGCTCAAAGATAGAATATGTGTATGGATAGGATATCTTTGTACCGGGAAATCTTTAGATTATAAGGGTACTGGGGTAATATTAGTCAAAATACAATGCAGTTACCTAGAAGGCCTAAATGACCTAGTTTCTTCCAGAAAGCTCTTAGGTCTTTGAAATTATTCTCTTTGTCTATCTCTGCTGCTTTGGGCGCTAACTCTTTTTGCGCGAAATCAAACACCACTTGACGAAGCTAGAATAGACACTAAATGTTATCTTCTCATATGTTTTATCCTGTTTAAATATTCTATTGTTAGTACGCATACATACAACAGGATACTTTACGTTCACAATGAAAAACCGGAATTTTTAATTTATTCTTTGACTAAAAATTCTAAACTTTTTTTTTATGTTTCGTATTTAAACATAATAAAATTATTTTAATGCTTTTATCATAACCATTAAATATCTAAGTTTTCAAAAATTCAAAATTCAAAACCATTTATTCAGTTTAGGCCCTCGGAAGGCACTTATGAAGGTCAAATTTAAAGTTACTGAAGCTACTAATTTTCTAAGTGAACGTATGTTCCTCCTCTTTATTCAGACCTACTCGATTGCTATTCCGATCAAATATTTATCAATAAAATTTTATGAAATTTATACCGAATCGATTGTAGTCGCTGTTTTTCCCGTGGTCATTAAATGATCGACTGCTTCTATCAAAATTAAAATTTTAAGTTAAATATTGGTAAGCCATTTAATTCTATAGATGACCAAATCGTTGCGCATCCGGGCAGCTCTGAATAACCGCGAATAATAGACAACTAAATTAATTAATCTTATTCATATCAAATTAAAAACAGCGATACGAATCGTGATTTAAACTAAAACATACCATTTCATCACTTACATAAACAGCAAAATATGATAATTAAAATTGATAAGTTCATCACCTGTTGCTGTTCGCTGGATAGTCCAAATACATGTTCATCTATGGGATAGTGAGACATAGATCTTACACCGGTTTTTCTCGCACATTTCCTTAATATATTGTCACATATTAATCTAACAGCCATTGTGAATGGAAACAACGCCCTCTCGGTACTGTTATTGACTCTACACTGACGCTGGTTCATAACAAACCGTAATCGTTTTCATAAGATCACTAAGTGGTTCTTATTTATTATGTCATAGTAACTATTTTCGCGAATCACAGTTGTACATACCTAATTATGTTAATCGGGTGTAATGATAACGTTCAAGAAATTATGATAATAATATTGTTATCGTGTGAATGGCTCATGACTTCGTTACTTTTGTTGTGAAAGAATGTAAATGTAATAGTTTTATGCTCTTCATGTAATCGGGAATGTAACTGCGGATAATGTATTGCCGGTTCTAAGCGAAACCGGTTTTGATATTTGCAATGTTCCCTTCTGTAAATATAGATCGTACTTTATCGGTTATCAAATTCAAATATTTTTATTCAAATAGGCCTTTACAAGCAATTATGAATAGTCAAACTCTAATATCGGTTAACCATATCTAATAAAGTGTTGTTAATACTTTTGCTTCGCCGGCTCTTTTGAGTTCAAGGCTGACTTCCGAAAATTCGGTAACTTCATAACATATGGGTATTAACTCGAATAGATGGCAGATTTTATTTTACCTATTACTTAAATACTTAAATTACTGATCAACGACTTACTAAAAGGATTGTTTTTTCATCGTTTACAACTCAACTTAGTGGTGTTAAAAATTGGGTTTCAGCAATATTTTCTAAGAAATTTTGTCTCTATTGGACGCTAAGCTTTCATTACCAATGCGTAATTGAACTTGTCCAATATTAATTAGTCTCATAATCATCTAATTTATACATATAATAATCAATGTTTGTCTGTATGTCCTTTACGGAATCGTAAACAATGCAACGGATTTTAATGTAGTTTTCATCAATAGATAGTCAATCAAGAGGAAGGTTTATAACCAGAATTGAAAGCGGGCAAATCCGCAGGGCGCAGCTGGTAGTATTATAAATGCAATATTTTGCGAGCATGGATGTGTTACCCTTTCACATGATTTAGATCGGATTTAGATGAAACTTCACTCAATTTTTTTTTAGTGTACTTTATATCCCAGGAAAAAGTGAAACCTCAGTAACGCGGGTAAAACCACCAGGGTCAGCTAGATTAAAATAAAACAATAATGTCAATATGTCTCTTTATTTGTATATTTAATAAAATTAGCTTTATAAGCACCATATTCACTAACATTATCAATACAACGTTTTATTAATTAATAAAATCTCTTACAAATAACAATACATCCCATCACAATTATAATAATAAAAAAACAACTAATACAATTTGATATGAAGTAATACAAATAATACATTACCACATCTCACTCTATTTGATTAAATTCTATTACTATAGTACGTGCAATTGTCTTATAATAAACTTGTATGTTTGCAGTTTTACAAATCTCATGTCAAGCTTTTCGTAGTGCATTGCAGAAGTGCAGTATTTATGTCTATAAAGCAATTTAACTAATTCCATTTTTAGTTAACATATTAATAGTTGTAAAAACTATAAAGCAAAATAATGGAATGTGTAGAATATACACATAAATCTCTTTCAATATATCATAAACCGCAATCGGGAATGTAGATTAAATAAATAAATAATATTCTCATAGAAATTGTAATATTGCACGCAGTTATAATTATATATATCCAAAATATTTAAGTACAATAAATTATTTATAGATTTTTTGGAAGATAGTATACACCTGAACTACTGTCATGTTAAATTTGCATACTATTCAACTAACTTACTACAATTTTGATTTACTATAATAGAATTCGAAGTACGTCACTGGAATATGTCGATGATTAGGCGTGACATTTAAAAAGTATTTAGGTCTAGAATACTTGTAAGTATTCAATTTGTGTCCATTTTAGACTTCAACGATTGGTAGTATTCGGAGAGTACTCTCCATGCAGTAGGCGCCATGAAACCCTTAGGAGGTTCCTTACCAGATTTAGCAAGACCTGCGAGACAGAATCACAAATATAATAAATTTAAAAATAGTACCTATATCAGATCACCGTGGATCAGGTGGCCCCAGGATATTTATTTACAGCCCAATTGGCTTGGTGGTTAGCGACCCTGACTGCCATGTCGAAGGTCGCGGGTTTGATTCCCACCCAAGACAAATATTTTGTGTGCATGAACATGTTTGTTTGTTCTGTGTCTGGGTGTAAATATCTATATAAATATGTATTTAGAAATTAAAAAGTAGTATATGTAGTATATCAGTTATCTGGTTTCCATAGTACAAGCTCTGCTTAGTTTGGGACCATATGGCCGTGTGTAAAAGAATGTCCCAGGATATTTAAATATTATTTATTATATCCTACTAATAATATAAATGCGAAAGTTTTTGAGAATGGATGTATGTTTGTTGGTCTTTTATGCAAAAACTTTTAAAGGAATTTGGATGAAACTTTGCACACAGGTAGAGTATGCCTTGGAATATAACATATAGGATACTTTTTATTCCCATAAAAGGTAACATCTGCGGAAACGCGGGGCACGTAGTAAATTGAATATTAAAAAAATATATTTATCACGATACCCGCTATCGTTACATTGTTACATTTTCTCGGGTGTGGTTTTCTACCAAATTTAGCATATTCTTCAATGGCTGAGGATCGTTTAAATTAATCGAAAATATGTTTATTTACAGAACGACTTACCTCTCATCCTGGTCCCAGATATAAAGTCGAAGTCCTCCTTGCGCGTGGGGTCGAAGAACGCCATCTTACCAACGGACGTATCGTACGCAGCCACGCGGAATGGAATTATCTGAACAGATCAGATATTTTAGTGATCTAAAAAACTAAGCTACATGTTGCGCAAGCAAAAACTATCCTGACACTTTTTTTAAGACATCAAATGTAAAAGTTATTTTTAAAATCGATATCTGAATTAAGAGTCCATATTTTTGTATATAGATAAGCTCTTTGAGGTGGTCTTGCTAATCTCTTAGTGTTCTGTACTCAAATACAGGAGACCCCATTAATTTACATACAAGAATCATGTTTTTAGCTGTTTTGTTAAATGTACGGTGGTGCGAAACCTTTTGTCACGCTTGGTCACTTTTACTAACTATTTATTTACATAAATAATATAATTTATTATAAATTGCTTTGTGTATATTTGTTTTATTATTCAATGACACCTTTCTTCAAGCATTAAACTGCTACACCAATTAATTCTGCACTGGTTCAGGGTGCATTCAGGTGTCTCTGGTCGTAATCGCAAATAGGTGTACATTTATTTCTAAATTATAATACACATTACATTTTGAATTCAATGTTTTAAAAGGCTATTTCAGTTAAAAACTACGATCTCTGGTCTTATTTTCCTATTATGTACTGCTTAGATCAGGTATGGGCAACCTATGACATGTTGAGGGCCAAACAAAACATAAAATACGTTCGCGGGCCGCGTTTAAAAGTACTTAGTGCATTTACTACTGCAGTACTTAGTGAGTATAAGTACCTATTGTAATTTTTTTTATTGGGTTTTTTCAAAATGTCTCGCGGGCCGGATCATACCTTACAGCGGGCCGGTTGTTGCCCATATATGGCTTAGATACTTAATATAAGAGTCCTACCTCGAGATCATTAAGTCCGGGCGCCATTTTGAGCACCATAGCCCCGTGCCTGGGGTCGAACAGGTCCCCGCCCGCGGCCGGATGCGGTAAGCCGGCGGGGTCGCGGCCAACGATGTAGTGGTTCGCGCCCGCATTCATACGGCATTTCGCGTGCCATTGTACCTGAAAAAATAATTTTTCAATACGCCTTCGATTTATCTATATTATTTTTAATATATACATGGGTAGTTCCTTCATTTATATATGTGAGTATTATGTTATGGAAACTTAACGTACAAGAGCTTTTACGGGTCACTTAAAAGTAATTAATTGCCCCGTACTTGCAAGTAATTTTATACGTACAATTTTATTTTGTATGAAAGATTTTGAATTTTGAGGGAAGACAAAAATCTATTAAAACACTCATTACCTTTCCCATGAGCGACGCCTTGAAAAGCCTAAGCTTAGTTATTTTCTTACCCTCATCACCAAATTTTCCTTCAAAACATTTAAAAAAGCATACCTCAGTAGGTCCAGCGTACATCATGGGGGATGGGAATATAGCAAGAACGGTGGCTTGGGGGTCGAGCACCTTCTCGTTCAACACGGCTTTGTGCTGGTTTATGCGCACTTCTAGAGGCACGTCGTCGTCTTTTGTCCAACCACCTGATTGAAATAAAACACCGTTAGGTTAGGAAGGCTGCTGTAAGCAAGTACAGGTGCCTACCAGTAGGTGTATTTTCTTCCGAAGAAGCCGATATTTCAATGCATTGATAGGTGCCACAGCTGGTGTGACATAATTTGGGTGATGATATTTTACAGTAATTTATTAAGCTCAAAGAAAATATTCTACCAATTCTCTTAAAATTACATATAGATTCCCATATTGTACTGAGTGTAGAATAGTGAAACTAACCACAATGTAGTACATATACCGATGATAGAAATTAATGTATTCTCTATGTTTGACATTATAAATACATAATATTGACTTGTTCGTAGGTTGGAGGTAATCTATGTTATTTCTGATTGACTGATTCTAAAAATTATTTCAGATAGCTACTCTATTTCATAGTAGCATAGACTGTTTAACCAGAGAAAATCTTTGTTCTTCCGTTACAGCTACTTTTATAAATAATAAATATCAAAGGGTATCGCTTACCAAGTGGATGCAACAGTAGGACTGGTTTCTTGAATCCCCTCTCCACTAACTGACGCTGCGTGTCTTGCATTAGCAGAGCGTGACCGTTGTGTATCGGGTTCCGAAGCTATGAATGATAACAAATTTTCTTAATATTAATTAAGTGTGTTGACCACAATATAAACGTGGCTATAAGTGATCACTTCAACTAAAAAGTAGTTTTATTTATTAGTATTGTTTATGGTTAATAAATGTTCATCTATACAAATCCGAATCCGTTAAATATGAACCGATTTATATAATTCTCTAATTTAATAGAGCACTAGGTCTTATACCTATATACGATTTTTTTTAACTGAGTGGAACCTGAAAAAGATTTTAAATACCTTAAAAAAAAATCTAATTCTAAAAGTTTGATTAGAGTGCCAGTATTATTTTTAATCAGTTTTTTTTTATTAAAGTACAGTTTTTTTTTAATTAATATAGAGATAGTATCTCACCTGGAAGGCGAACACAGCATCAGCATTGAGCTCTTTAAACTTGTTCCTCAGCTCGTTGGGCGTGAGACGGTATGAGTCGAGTCCATCGTTCCAGCGAATACGCTCGAACACTTCCAGGTTGCCGCCTACCAGCCAGTCTCCCGAGTCCTTAATCATCTGGGAAATAGAAATAAAGTACTATAAGTATTTTATGCGACAAAATTGATGTACCTGTGAAGGACGAAGGTGCAAACTTCTAATAAATTATGACTTACCAGAGGCCTAAGCACGAACATCTATCGTAAGCGTATCGTCATCGTATCGAGTGCGCCAAAAACCAATGCAATGGGAAAATGAACAACGCGCGATGTCACGGTATAGGCGGTATTCAATTTTACATACAAATCATCTTCATCAACAAAATATTTTTGGTGCACTCAATACGATGATACTTGTGATAGACGTTCTTGCTTAGGCCTCAGGTCGCGGTCCACCTGGTGAGAGGAGGAATGTGTAGGTACCTTAATATAAGGATGTCCAGCATGGTAGATACCAAACTGCCTGCTGCAGCGCTCCTCCTTCCTGTGCGGGTAGAACTCGGGAGCCCGCAGTACCGCCACGGTGCGGCCCGCGTGCTGCAGCGCCAGCGCGCCGCAGCCGCTCAGCCGCTCCTTCAGCGCGCTCGACACCGCCAGCACCACCGGCACCGACTGGTTGATCAGCGACCCGTCCGGCAGCCGCAGGCAGTTCGAGTGGAGGGCCTGGAACGTTCATCGTGTAGCTTAAAGTTAGTAAGCCGGTGGTAGCTTCAGTTACTTTCATCTTCATAATCCAGGAGCTTAAACGGAGTAGGTCTTGATTTTTTTCGAAAAACGTCTGTAACTGTACTGAGATAGTAGCCTGTGATTTTAGTGACGGAAAACATCGTGAGAAAACTACATTTCGGTACTTTGTGGCCGCCTGTCTGACTCGTGCTCCGGTCGCACTTGAGACGCTGTTAAGCTATATAAACTCACCTTCAACCACATCATCCCTTACTATAAATATAAAGTTCAAAGACCTTTACTCATGGAGCAAAATGTGATTGTAGTTATAAAAAGTAACACAATATCGATCTTCAAAAGGATTTCAACCAACATTATAGTTACAATCAATTGTCCCCAAGCGGTGATGTTACTTTATCCCAGGATAAAAAGTACCCTATATGTTATTTCTGGTCATCAGTCTTCTCTATGTGCCAAGTTTCATCCAAATCCGTTCAACAGGTTTTGCGTCAAAGAGTAACAGGCACCCATACACACATATTCACAATATTTTGCCTTTCTAATATTAGTAGCATAGTAGGATGCACACACACAAAAATAAAAGCGATTTTAAGGAAGTAACAGTGAAATATAACTTAATGTACTTACTTGTAAATATTCATGTTCCCTCATAAAGCCCTTCAACGGATAAGCCCAGCCCTCCGAGAGAACCTGTAACACATATTTTAATTATAACAGAGTTTTATCTAATTAGCGTAACGATATGTTATCTAATCGCCATTTGACTGCATTAGACCGTTTATAGACCAACGTCAATTTGATTATGATAATGTAATACACAATAAAAACACATCATTTTACGGTTTTGGTAATATTAGTATAAACAATAGTAGACACGCCCTTGATTCTAATAGGGAATAATACTGTATTCACACCCTCGGCAGAGAGCTATCACCATGGAGTCACCAGACTATAAATTTCGTCATTAAAAAAAATTAAAAAAGATAAATAAACAAACACTAGCCTGCGTATTGAACTTTGATAAATACACGATAGCATAAAATTTTATTTTTTTTAATATGATTTTGAAGTACCCATCTAACCACAAAGAGTAGATCTTTTGATGCTGAATTGTGACGTTACAACTATAAATAAATAAATAATCACTGATTTGACATGTCAGTTATCATCCTTAAAAGTCTTAGTGATTGTCAGAGTAGGGTTTATCACAAAGCATATAAACGTTTCTCGTCAATCTATAATAACCGCTAAAACAGCTAGAATTTGTTATGTAGTTACACTCGTTATCGAAGTTTTAGTTGACTTTTAATTACATTGACGGTAATCAACTGCTGTCTCTTTATGTGCGCGCGTTGAACCATCAATCTATTACACAATGTCCTTATTCTTTAAATCCGAGACTTACTTTTCGGGTACAAATGACCCGCCAGTTTTCTAAGGAAATGCTAGAGTTCACAATATCGTTAGCATTATTTCGTAAAGGCCTTAGAGAAGTAAGTTTTTAGATGTCTTACCTGTACCCACTGCAAGTCCACAGTGCTGATTTCGATCTGGGGTAACCTCGCGGCCTCTTCGATGGCGCTGGTCAGCCGGTTGCCGTATATGAACAGCTCTTCAATTTCCACACGGTTGTTTTCGAATCGTGGGATTATTCCCTAGTAAAAAAAATATATAAATTGTTAAAATATTCGATACTTGATTGACCCAAAATTATTGACCATGAATATTTAAATTATGAAGTTCCTCTAATATATATTTTTTACTAGTTGTCCACTACGAATTCATCCCCTTCACTGTTACATATTCCCGAGAAAAAAATACCCTGTTTTTTTATTTTAGGGTATGATCTATATATGCGACAATATTCATCCAAATCCGTCTGGTAGTTATTGCGTGAAAGAGGAACAATAATCATCCATAATTCCATAGGATAAGTATATCATATAATTATCGAATTATACGAGACAAGTGAAAGCCATATAGCCTTTTAAATATAATTACTGTGTCTGTACATAGAATGAGATCTTTTCCAAATTATTTACGGGTAAGGGAAGTTCATGTAGATTGAAGTTTTTGAATAACATACGATTTCACTTTGAGAAACGCTGTAATCTTAAATATGCGTATAGTTGACATTAAATAACTATAGCATAATCAGTATTACATTGTTAAGTGAACGCTATTTTCAGTATAAATTGACACTGATCGAAGGATACATAACGGTAATTTCTGACATGTCATATCCTAGTGAAAACGAGGTCACGTAATCCCAAGGTGAAGTGAAGGAAAAATAGATCTATCAAGGCCTATTGTAAGGAAATAATTAAACTGACAGGGCGAAAGGTAAACAATTTTTTTATAGCCTAGTCCGTGAAACCAGGCAAAACAATTATATTTTAAAACGTAGTAGATATATAAAACAAATCACATTTAAGTGCTTAATAAAATATTTATTACTTTGTAAGTTAGGTAATTTGTATGTTTTTTGGGCTTAATTCACATTTGCTATATTTTACTTTGAAATAAATCAGTTGTCATATCCTAAATGTTTGAGAACCAGTGAATTCGGTTTTGCAAATTAAAGGAAACAGTACCATATGGAAAGAAGAAACGGTTTAAATTACTTTACAATACGTACCTCTGACTCAAGCAGGTTGACAACATGCATCGTGGACTCCTCGATGGAGTGTCCCACTGTCTGGACAACCAACTCCGGTGATTCTGGACGCTCATAGTCCTGAGTGATGCCTGTGAATCCCTGTCCAAAAGTTGCTTATTTAATATAGTATATATATCCGAAGACATTCTTCACACATGGTTACCTGATTCCAAGTTAAGCAGAGTGTACTGCTTGTAGTATGGCTACCAGGTAACTGATATACTACATATACTACTTCTTTTTAAAAACATACTTATATAGATATTTACACCTAGACACAGAACAACTTTGTCCTGGGTGGGAATCGAACCCGCGACCTTCGGTTTGGCAGTCAGGGTCTCTAACCAAGCCAATTGGGCCGTCTATGTTTTCATACAGACGGAAATACAATGTTTCAAATCATGTGTTATGTTTTGCAGTTTATTGAAGCACGCGTATAAACACATCACACATTATACAATTGAATGTACGCCGTATGTGATGCGTAATAGAGCGCATTCTTGTTCAAACTGAATATACAAAATTATACCTACCCATTGTACAATATTCAATATCGTGTATTGCAATTTGTAACATTAAAGTTCAAAGTCTTCATTTGCTTACAGTGTTTGTCTTGTAATTTACTATTATTATGAGTTAGTGGATGTAATATAGTACCTACTTTCCTAGAACCGTTCCACTTTTTCGTAATTTCCATTTAGGTTATCATTTAAAGAAGTTCAAATGTGTAACGTATATTTGGAACAAATAGTTCAACAAGACTGATAATGCGTCATTTCGCTTTCCCAAACATTAATAAAGGTTTTATGATGTTGTGGGAATCGAGGTAACATTAATATCTGATCCTAAGCTGTACCAACCAAATAACTGATATTTATATTATATTATATTTAATATATATATTATATTATATAATATTTATATTATATAAATCATATAATATATCAGTTATTTTAAATGAATATCCTAGGACATTATTTTACACGTAGCCATCTGATCCCAAACTATATTATACAACTATATTACTTATCCCATACTATGGAAACCAGATAACTGATATACTACTTTTTTTTTCTAAATACCTACATACTTATATAGATATTTACACCCAAACACATAACAAAGACATATTCATGCACACAAATGTTTGTCCTAGGTGGGAATCGAACCTGCGACCTGCGGTTTGGCAGTCAGAGTCGCTAACCACCAAGCCAACTGGCCTGTCAAATGTCACCTGTATTAAACATATACAGGCGTTACAAAACTACCCGTAAAGCCGAAAGGAGGTTAAATGGGGCCTTATAACGAGTTCATTCACAATATTTAAGAACCATAGTAACGCTGAACATACCCCAAAAAATAAAAAAAACTGATTTTTATGAATGAAAAATAGAAAAACTATTAAAGTCGACAATTATTAGGTAAAATAGGTACGTGGGCCTTTCTGGCCTACTAGGGTTGTTGCCTTTGATAATTAATTATATTTTTTCGGGGTATTTTAATTAACGCGTTGTATATCGATATAAGGATAAGTACATTAAAACACTCCTTCCTGCACTCAAAGCAGATATATTGCAGCGGTATGAGAACAAGCTGTCCAAGGGGTATTAAGATAAAGTAATAAACAATAGTGTCACACAAAAATACCTATTACAGATAACGAAAATGGAATACATTGGCAAATCGTATGATTAAAATACGATATATGTTGTAATTTTTTGATAAAGAAATATTTAAGATACAGTTATTTGTGCAAAAAGGGAAATCCAAAAATTACCTATCAATGTGCGAGTGTGACTATAAAGCTGGTATGTAGTATGCACAGGATTACACGATTGGTATGGACAGGATTGCACACATTTATCGGAAAAGGAATCGAAATCGGAGTTTTTGATTTTGGTTATCTGTTTGTTCAAGAACACCACTATTCGCTATGCTTAGATCTCTGATTTAATAGTGTCAAATCGAAGGTCGGAACTGGAGGTGTAATAAAAATCGAAACTTCAGACTTATCGGAGTCGGAGTCGAAGCTCCGTAACATCCCTAATACATACCAACATTACTATGAAGAAGTGTCAATCTTGACTATTACCTTAATCTGTCCATCTCTCGCTTTTTTGTAGAGGCCTTTCGTATCCCTCTGCTCACATACTTCCAAGGGTGTGTCGATGAAAACTTCGAAGAACGGCAGGTCCGAGTCGGTGTGAATCCGGCGAGCTACTTCGCGATCCTAAAATTATTAACCAACATATTATCTTCTTATAATCAGTATTAGGAAAAGCTTATACTCTACTGTGGGAAACAAGAGATAATCCGTCTATGTACTCAATTTTGAAAGAACATTATGACCTTAATTTTTTTTACGGATTTGTTGAGATACGATTTTACTATATTATACGTATAAGTATAATACAAGCTCCGTCCCGCGGTTTCTCCTATGTTCCGAGGGATTCATGTTTCCCGGGAGGACATAGCCAATGTCTGAAATTTGGAACAATTAACGATTCAAATAATGAAAGAATCTTACAATTATGTGCAGCGGTTCGAGAGATTATCCTCCACACAATAAACAATCATAAAATCCAAACATAATTAAAAAAGTAATTTTACATATTTTTTTCATTTACATTTATACATTCTATTATAAATTTGTCATTAACAACAATCATGGGCCTAAAGTTACTGGCAGTACATTATTTAAAGTATTAATTAGGGGTTCAGCTTTATAACAACCTCTGGTGGGTGTTCCTTCGGAGCGTATTCATATATGGATGAAGCTTTATTAAAATTAAGTAAAGCTAATACAAATATTATAAGGGGTATTATTTACCTTTTGGATAAAAAAGATATATCTCTATAAGTAATAGAAATGATCATTATTATCATTTAACAATCTTATAAATCTTATTTTTTTTGGACCAACTAGAATTACTACAGCGGCCTGCATTGATAATATATTTACAAATTTACACCCTACTTCTAAGTCTATCATAAATCAATTAAGTCTAGACCATTGTGCTCAGATAGCCTCATTTAATATAATCTAGGAAACAGGTGATAATAAAAGATATGAGGTGCGTACCTATGAGTGAAAGTCGCCATGAAAATCTTGGGATTCTTATCGACGACAAATTACATTTTGACGCACATATCAATTACATATCTAGTAAAGCCTTCCAATTGTATGGTTTTGTAATGAGAACATGTACTCCTTTTAAGCGACCTAATACGTATCTACTTCTATTTAAGTCCTTGATAAGATGTCAACTGGAATATGCCACAGTCATATGGAATCCACATTTTAAAAAATATTGCGATCAGTTGGAATCGATACAACGCAAATTTCTCCGTACCCTCTATTTCAGATGTTACCGTGCTAGGTCCTCGTATCAGTCCCTCTTAGACAGATTTGTTTTATCGCCGCTAAAAATGAGAAGATTGCTACTGGATCAAACTACTTTATATAAAATTTGCCATGACAGGTTTGATTGCGCTCAACTAATCAATCAAATATATATACGTACCCCTAGCCGTTCCCAACGAATCCGTGATAGTCATAAGCAATGTTTATTTGCACCCAAATTTTGTCGTACTATCGCTGGTGAACGTGCTCCTCTTCGTCGTATAATGCAATCGTATAACGAACATTTTAGTGACATAGATTTATTCTTTCTAACGCATGCACAATTTAAAAAAAATGTGATGCTGATGTCTGTGATCTTTGATATTTATCTAAATCTATATAATCTGTTTTCTTTTTTTATGTTTTGTTCACTTTATTGTTAATATTTTACTTATTCACTTGTTAATCTTGCCATGTTTAGTACATAATTTTGTGAATAACGGTCTTGGTTGTGCAATTACTTTTTTATTTATATATAATATTGTTACATAAGCTTTATTGTGCAATTATTTGTTATTCTCAATAAAGGAAAAAAAAAAAAAATATTTAGAGCAAATATTCAGAAAAAACCGCATTATACCTTTTGTTTGAGAATAATGTAAATTACCTCTATGGTGCCATTTTTAATTTAACTAAAAATGAATTTAATTTTGTATTTAAACCGTAATGTATAAAGCAGAAATCTGGTGTGCCCTTCAGTGATTAGGCAGCGGTGGGAGTGAGCATACATTTTAAACTATAGTAAAGAAAATCTTGTATCAAAAGGGTTTTTATCATCCGGAGACACCGGTGTCTCGCGCCAAGTACACGTCCAACGTGTATCTATTCTCTAACATATGTCAACAAACCTCACATATTTGGGTCTTTAATTTGTTTCTTATTGCCAAGACTTATACTAACTATAACATTTACACTATTTTCAAAAAGTTTCTTTTCACGATATGTATATCTGATTATTTGGATGATAATAACCCTTGGCAATGAATTGCTCGCCTGATAATCTTTTTATTTAACTACCTATTTTTTAATTATTTATGCAATAAATCTAGTTTCGGTTTTAAAAAAGAGTAATTGCTCAGTTTATGGCCGGCTCGTCTGAGTAAAAAAACCTTTTATGCTTTCTGTAATTACTGAACCGATTTTGATTGGACTTTCACAGGAAGATATCTAATGTTTTGGACAGCAATGGACAGCTAGTTAATATAGAAGGGAACAAAATCGGCGGCAAAAGTTAGATTTCTTTATTGCATTGTAATGGGCAACAATTTACGATCGCGTGAGCTTTGTTTGTTTCTATTTCACTCGCACATTCGCTAACTATGATTACACACTGATGCAATGAACACGCACTAATGCAAATGTAGTGGTCTACTACACTACACAGAACTAAGCCGCGCTAGTGACTTGAATGAACTTAATTTTGATCATTTGATATGTTATCAAAATCGGCTCCGTTATTTTATAGTTGTCATAAAATATATATAACGACGGGTAAAAGGCGACTTGACTCAACCGCCATTATTGACGAAAGTAACATACTACTATGATGATGGCCCATGCACAAATTCGCGGAAGCTTGCATTTGGTTTTAATATTCAACAGCTTCGATGTGGAATGTTAAGAAGTTTAGATGCAGTATCTGTTTTTGGGTTTTAACATTTACAAATAGCTCTTCTGTAAAGTTTTCAAAATGGCGCTTAAATCAAGTCACCTTTTAACCGTACATATAATTAAAATAGCATTTATTTTGTATGAATACGTACACAGTAGTTTTTCCACGTGAACGCAAACATTTGATGATTTGTGTACATACATATGGATTGCTAAAATCCTAACCCTTTCTTTTGGCTTTGCGATTGTCGGGTAAAAAGGTTAACCGTGCAATTTTTGTCCCGGCAACATATTTATGGAAAATATTTCGGTATGTTACCTTCCAATCAATATTGTTATTTGAGTCACGTATTGATAATATCTTAATGATTTCAATATCATATCTTAGGTGTATTTTTTTGGGATGTTTAGATAATTTTGCTTTAATTGCAGGTGGATGTAATTCAATGTAAATAAATACTAGAATATCCGCCTCATTCCGGGCCTGCCCCCTGACTGAATTGTATTTGTAATTTAATTTATCTTTATTGCATTTGTAATTTATTTTTATTTATTTATTTATAAGAGGAAAATCTACAGCTAATTTAACAAACTTTTTAATACATAGAAAATAATTAGTTATAGTTGTTTGCCTGTAAGTGGATGTGCACCAAGCTTGCTCTTTTTGTTTGAAATCTTGTATCTTCGTATTGTTTTATTGGTATCATCTGTTGACAACCCTAATATATAAACAGAGTATACAGATACTGCAAAAAAGTATTTTATGTTTTGTAAAATAACCATTGTTTATATACATACATTGAATATATAAGAAAAGGTTGATTTTAGTTGATAATAGCCGTCCCCAGCGGTTTCACCCACATTCCCATGAGAAGTTTCATTTTGAGGAGATCAAATGTAGTTAATCCTTAATTAAATACACTCTTTATAAAATCAACTATCTACCAGTGAAGTCCCAGCTGTTTAGGAGATTAGGCGGAACAGTCTGTTTTTTATAAGAACCGTATATAATTATATATTCATTTAGCATATCAATAGCTGTTTTTAGTTTTTTATGTACTATTGCAATTTTAATTTGTATGGATGATTTATGGTCTGCCTGTTTTACTTTTTTATTATTGACATTGTTAATTTGATTGCAATCCATTATTTTGTACTAAAGTTAAAATAAGGTTAATAGTATTAATCATTAAACAGTTTTATTGTTTTTTCAATATAAATGTGGAGGTAGAATAAAAAAAGAATAATTCTATTGAAATGTATAGAATATGAATTACTAGCTATGCCCCAAAAGTCCCTGCGATTCCCAAGGATGTTTGATATAGCCAGTATACCGTGTGTTATTCCAGGGCATGGTTTATCTATATGCCTAGTTTCATTCAAATCAGTTCGGTAATTTTTGCGTGAAACAGTAACAAACTCCTTTCAAACTTTCGGATTTATAATATTAGTAGGAAGTGGGACAATTACTGCTTTCTTTTTGCAAGAGTTTGTTAGCCATCCATTTAGTTATGAATTGTTACCGAAACACAAATTTACTTGAATACGTAAAGTAAATGCCTTGCATAGAGCCAAACGGTATTTAATGTTAATTTATAACAAAAAACTCCGTTTTGCTGTTGTTAGTTTTCTTAATTAAGTATTTTATCTCAAACTTTATTTTAGAGTACTATACAGTGGAATATATCATCCGACCAAGCCAGTTCTCATCTCGAGCCCGTATATTATGGAACAGGGAGCAACGAATGCGAGTTCTTAGATGAATTATGCCTCGTTAATCTTAAACAATATAATCACGTAGCTAATCAATATGGCAAATATTTAGACCTGGTATTATCTAGTCTCAATGTTTTAGTACATAATGTTCCAGACTCATTAGTCCCGTTAGATTCACACCATAATGCCATAGGTGTAACAATTAATATTAGCTACAAGGCATCCCTGAGACAAGCGCCTCGACTTGGATACTGCTTTCATCGAACCGATTTCGACGCTTACAATTGTGAATTGGCTAAGGTGGACTGGCGGAGTAGTTTAGAGAATCTAACGTTAGATGATGCTGTTGACCTATTTTATAACAAACTTTACACGCTGCGTAACAAACTTGTCCCAACTAAATATGTTCGTAGAAAATCTTTTCCCCCTTGGTATTCGGCTCCACTCATCAAAGTACTGAAGGAAAAGTATAAATATTATTGTAAATATAAAAAGTATAGAATGGTGACCGATAAAACTTCTATCGACATTTTGAGCAAAAGAGCCAAATTATTAGAAGAAAGCTGCTATGAAGCATATATATCTAATGTAGAAAATTCTATTAGGGACAACCCAAAGTACTTTTGGTCTTATTTTAAATCAATTTCTAAAACAAATTCTTTTCCTAGCACCATGAACTATAACGAAATTACTTCAAATTCGGGAGTTGAAATCTGTGACTTTTTCGCAGACTACTTTCACTCGACCTTCCTACCTCCTGCCAGAGACGATGGATCCGTTGGTACCTGCGCTATGCCTTTGCCTACATTTACTGATGCCAACATATCTACAATAAATCTTACCAAGTCTCTCATCGAATCTAAGCTTTGCAAGTTAGACATTGCAAAATCCGCGGGGCCTGACTCGATACCTCCCATTCTACTCGTGAAATGCGCGTCACAACTATCTTTTCCATTATTAATACTTTTCAAACGCTCCATTGTTGAGGGATACGTACCTATTATTTGGAAAAAAGCACTAATTTCGCCTATTCACAAAAAAGGGGCTAAGGATTTAATAACTAATTATCGACCTATATCTAAACTGTGTATTATTGCGAAAGTCTTAGAAAAAATCGTTTATGAGCAACTTTATTCATCGATAAGTAAGTCATTACCACAATCGCAACATGGGTTTCTCAAAGGTAGATCAACCGTTAGTAATTTAATTTTGCTAAATGACTTGATAACCGATTCAATGGATAATGGGGTACAAACTGACGTAGTTTACACCGATTATAGTAAATGTTTCGACAGGATCGACCATAACCGCTTAAATTTAAAACTTAATAGCGCCGGTATCAGAGGTGACTTGCTACGGTGGCTCACCTCATACATCAATAATAGATCTCAGGCAGTAGTATTGGGCAATTATACATCTAAATGGATGTGTGTGCCAAGTGGAGTACCACAAGGATCAATCCTTGGACCACTGTTATTTTTAATCTTCATAGCAGACATAGGTTCATGCTTCCACAATTCCTCCTTACTCAGTTTCGCTGACGACATGAAAATTTTTAAATCCATCGCTTGTCAAGCCGATGCCGTAGCACTACAGGAAGATCTAACCCGGTTAAATGATTATTGCATCATCAATAAACTAGACCTTAATGTATCTAAATGCATGGTTATGACATTTTCAAGAAAATTTAATTCTATTACATTCAATTATTCATTAAAAAACGAAAGTTTAAAACGCGTTACTGAGATGAGGGATTTAGGAGTAATACATGATTCTAAACTAACTTTCCAGGAGCATATATCCACTATCGTTTTAAAAGCATCAAAATCACTAGGTTTTATCATGTGATCGGCTAAAGATTTCAAAAAAGTTAAAACGTTAAAAATTCTATACAGTACATACGTCAGGTGCCATTTGGAATATGCGTCACAGATATGGAACCCTAGGTATGCAATATACATTAACCGTGTTGAAGCAATACAACGTAAATTCCTAAGGTTCCTTAATTATCGTACTAATTATAAGCAAAAAGACTACTTCAAGCAGTGTGCTAAATATCATTTCCTCCCCTTGCAGCATCGACGTAACATATCTGATGTAGTGTTTCTGAAAAAAGTACTAACAGCCTCCATTGACTGTCCCGAGATCCTACATAAAATTAATTTGTACGTGCCCAATAGAACGTTCCGTATTAGTCCCTTACTATACGTCTCAAAAGTTAGAACGAATCATCGCCAGAATACATTTACTCAGCGTGCATGTAGACTATTTAACAAGATCGCTAGAGAGGGCAACGTTGACATTGACCTATTCCATAATAGTCTCGCAGTGGTGAAAAGGCTACTTGCCAAAAGCTTCTTTGATAAATACCTGCCTACCCTCAAGAACAATAGATAATACTACCTAATAATAACTTGCGCTTCACAGTCCCGAATACTTTGCTCAATATATATTTACATTTTCACACGTCAACACTTGCATATTTACAATACCTACTCGCTGTTATTTTCTTTTAATTACATTGCTTCCCACTTTCTTTTGTGATCATGATTTATTATTATTCCCGGTTTAGAATTATTTATCATTAGTATTATGCAACTAAATGTAATATTGATTAGAAACCGAACACACCCTCGTATATAACGCTGTGTAATACTGGTGTGCGAAAATAATGTTAAGTACTTCCTCTATGTTTACTAACAAAAAAAAAAAAAAAAAAAATATATATATATATATATATATACTTTTTTTTTTTTTTTCTTTTCTCGTACTTGCTTACTACAAGTTTAAATTGTTTCTATAAGTGGAAATTTGTAATTGACTCTTTTGCTATTAACTCTGTTAACTATTGTAACATGTATTGTAGTCGATAATTTCCCTAAAATAAATAAATAAAATAAAATAAATAAATAAATTCAAAGACCTCATCTATACTTATTCTAATGACAAATGGTGTGAATTTATAAAATAAAAATAATTTAATTGTGACATTAAAAAAAGACAATTGTTGGAGAAAGTTAACAAGTTTGGTGGAAAATTAAGGATATCATTATAATTTAAGATGTTAAAACCATTTTGAATAGCCCATTTGCTACTTTCACATTGTATTTTTCCCAAGTGTGTGAAACAGACTACAATTCACAAAGAGACATTTAGTTTAACTGTAAGAATTTAATCTTATTAAAATCTTACCTCGGCGAAAGGTGACACAAAACTGCATAGGCAAACGACACCGCTGTCCGCGAAGAGTTTGGCCACTTCTGCAACACGCCTTATGTTCTCCTCGCGATCCTCTTTTGTGAATCCCAGATTCTTGTTCAGGCCAGTTCTGATGTTGTCACCGTCTAAGCCGTATGCTGGAATACCTGGAAAATGTTCTGGATTAAGTATACTTGTATACTGATTGATTAGATTGAAGTCAACTGCGGGTAAATATGGGAATTCGTCGACACTACACTACATGACTAAACCTTTAATAAACAAAGATAGGCAGCCTTATTGGCTAAAGCGATTTCTTCCAGATGATCTATGAAATCATTTACCAGTTTTTAACTGATCGGCTTGCTGTACCAAATCCATCAACTGACAAGACTCACTCACAATCTACACTAATATTATAAAGAGGAAAGATTTGTATTTTTGTATGTAACGAATAGACTCAAAAACTACTGGACCGATTTCAAAAATTCTTTCAGCGTTGTGAAGCTACACTATCCCCGCGTGACATAGGCTATATTAAATTTTCAAAGAATCTAGGGATCCTTATTAATACTCAAAAATTTAACCCAAGGTATACAAAAAATCCTTACATCGCGTGCGCTTCGAAAACTATTGATGATAGAAAGAACAAAATAATGTAATATAACATCCCTCGGAAACGCGGGTGAAACCGCGGGTAACAGCTAGTTATTAATATGCGAGTAACTTCATAATCCATGCCATATCGCGTCACCTTATATTTTAATAAAAAAAAAACTTAAGTGAAACCGCAAATTATCATGTCAACTTGCCTTACAACAGAATCATTAGCAGAACGGAAATGACAATATCCAAACAAAGCCTATAACTTGTCCTTACGTGTAATAATAAATCTAAAAGTCATCGTAATGGAAAACCACACGTGTGACATACAACTTAGCATTTCATTGACAAAACAAGTGTATTTAACCATAGTACAAATATACGCCAATAATTGAAGATAATCGTGTGTCAATAGAGATATATAAAGCTGGCTACACAATGCTTAACACACACAGATCAAATTGCGTTCTCTTATTACTTACCTACACGTTGATAATAAATTATCTACATTTTCTTTATTGCATTCGTCTACGACTACCAGTCAATTGGAGACACTTGCTCTTAAGAAACGAGCAAATAACTAGGTCTGACTACGAATCTATCTATCTAATACCTTTAAACGAGCAATTCCCTATTATTAGGATCTCGAAAACGGCTCCAACGATTTTTATGAAATTTAGTATGCAGAGGATTAATTTTCAGAAAATCCGTGTTTTTAGGCAATGAAAACTGCTACAATGTCATTAGATGGTAAGGTTTTCTAGTTACATCATTTGTGAGAAATACTGTTATTGCGAGCCCTTTATTAGCCATCTAATTTGAATCTAGGTATATATGACAGTGCTTAAAAAAAAAAGAATACGGTAGAAGTCACGTTAGTAAAGAAATCCCGAGCAATGCTCGGCCATCCAGGTACTTATACTTATACTAGCTGTCCCCGGCGGTTTCACCCGCGTTCCCGAGGAATGTAACATTTTCCCGCCACAAAAAGTATCCTATACTTTATATTACTTCTAATACCTCCAAGAATATGTGTACAAGTTTCATGTTGATCGGTTAAGTAGTTTTCGCGTGAAAGCGTAACAAACAAACTTATATTCATATTTATAATATTAGTAGGGATTATTATTCTATATCCTACTAATTCAATTCTAGTAATATTATAAATGCGAAAGTTATTGAGAATGTATGTTTGTTTTCACGCAAAAATTACTAAACTTGACACATAGTAATGAATGAAACGAAATATTTATTCAAATAGGCCTTCATAGGCACTTATGAATGGTCAGACTCTAACACCGGTTCGGAAGGTTGCTTTTTCTGAGAAGAGCCGGCAATAAACTCAGTAATTACTCTTTCCAAAATGCTGGAGCGAGCGCTACACCCAAGCATTGTCGTCAGTAGGTATATAACCTAGATTAACACATTGAAAATTTTATAGATATACACGGGAAAATGTAACATCACACGGGCATGCGAGTGAAACCGCAGAGGACAGGTAGTTATGTAATTACTCCATGAAATTTCCAATTAATATTATTAATATGGTGACACAATGCAATTGTATACTCGAGGGCGCCTTACGCCAATTTATTGTAACATCCCATTTAAAAATAGTTTAGTAACAGACGGTGATGGAACATTTTACGGAAATCTGGAATCTTCACAACGCAGCTTAAAAAACGCGGCGGAAAGTTGCAGTTGTATATTGAGCCGTGGTGCGGGGAACGTTTAAGAAAGTAGGCAACTCCTGTCATATCTATATATACTCTGTCCACTCATAGTCTCATAAAATCGTATCAATTATTTAACAAGCTCTCCTATCACTATCTAACATAACATCATATTCTTAAATTGTGTATCATTTGTGTACACAAAAGTGGATTGCAGTTGGGGCCTTTTCTATTCAATATCATAGCATATCTCCTCGCCGCTTATCCCCGAGAGGAAGGCAGAGACCTCTGTAATGAGACCCATGTTCCACTATTTGGCACATAACCTATTCCGAAATAAAATTATCATTTATACTAAAGAAACGTTGACTACATCAAACCCTTATACCAATCTAACAACATCTTAATACTTAACCACTAAGGCGATATCAATTTATTATTACTGTGTTGTAGGTATTTAAAAAAAATAAAGTACTCACCTTTGGAGACTAGATAAGCTTCAAGCGCGAACGCAATGCTGGTCTTTCCAGCACCACTGAGGCCGGTGAGCCATACTGTGCTGCCCCTGAAGGCCCTGCTGCCGAGAGCTCGACTCCTCTTTGCTCTGGACACCTGATGCTTCTGTTCAACGACATTTGTAGCCACTTGAGCGCACTGGAACAAACATTTAATTGTTACATATGGATGAAAAAAATCGTAAATAATTATATGAGTAAAGTTTTGAAGCTGGTTATTTTTATACGAAATATTATCGGTATTAATGTATAAATTTGGATACAAAACAATTTATTTGTTGTTTATAGTGACTAACTTTTAGCCCCACTAATGTACAGTGTTGTACACCCTAAAAATGTCTAAAGAAAAGTCCGCATTCAAATATTCTGTAGTCTATTTAGTATCAGCATTGCACCCGTGCGAAGCCAGGGTCCCAAGCAATAAACAGCTTCTTAAAATTGTATTTGTACCGTTGACAGTTTAGCAATAGTATTACGCGAACGCTGAACCATTCATGATCAAGTACAAAAAATGACCTTGTTTTTACAGTATATACCTACTTATACGAAAAACTAAAAAAGCCATTAAATAATATTTAAAACATATGGCTCAATAGTTTTATTTTTGTTACCGAAGTTGTTATGTCAGCTTGCAAATGAGATACTTTTTAAATGTCTGATAATGAGCGAATCTAAAGTCATATTGACTAGCTTTAGGTAGGGACTGGAGATAAATGACTAAACCTACTTTTTCGGACAAAATATCTCTATCAGTCACACTATATGGATAGGTTGTAGGAAACCGTGGATCACGTTGTGCAACAACCAAATAACTTGTGGATAAGAAGCGGCACCTTTCATACAATTAGTAAAGTACCCATACAGTAGTTTAAATTGTTTTTTTAATGGATTTATCTGGGTTTAAAGTATGGTTTTCTGACGACAGGAAAACCCCGGTTGGGTCGATCCTCATGACGTGAACCGACGACCTGGTTAAAGTCGCCGTAAGACGCTGGATGTAGACACCTGAGGACCGTTCGAGATGAAAATTGTAAGTACCTAATTATTGTTATTTTCTATTTTGTAGTCTTGTCATATTTTTTTTTATTTTGTTTTTTTTTAATGTTACCTATAATAAGTATTTTGTAATTGTTAAATATAAAATTATGTAAAATTGAAATTATAAAATAGCCAAAAAGTCAGAATAGATAAAAATTTATATAACAAATAAAAAAGAATGTAACCTTGCTGAGTTTCTTGCCGGTTCTTCTCAGTTGAAGGCTGACTTCCGAACCGGTTGTAGCTTCAGTAACTTTAAATTTGACCTTCATAAGTGCCCTCCGAAGGCCTAAACTGAATAAATGGTTTTGAATTTTGAATTTTTTTGAATTGATAACCCAAGGGGTGGCCTATGTTCAGAAGTGGCCATCCCTAGGCTAATAAAATGATAATAGATTTACTTATTAGGTCTTGACTAACTAAACTGGATCGCTTATACAACCGGTACGCGATGATGGCCGTTTTGACGTTTCAGATTGTCATAGGAAAAGAAACTGTTTTGCTTTGGAATAAGCTCATCAGACAATTAGCTGTTGGATCAATAGATGCACCTTTTGTCTGAAGGAATAAATGATTTTTCTTTGCCTGCCGCAAGTTTAATTGTCATAACAATCAAAGATTTGCAGGTTAATTGACAAAGTAACGGAGATCTGGCAACGAAGTGCAAATGCCACTCAAGCTTCAAATCCGATGTGGAGATTCCATTAACCGGACCTCAGATGTACAGATTCGCGGTAATCTGGATTGACAGGTACATACGTACGTACGAAAACATATGTCTAATCTCGTTGATTTTGGTTGATAAGTTAAATTTGTTATTGTTGTTTTGAATAAACACTTAGCATTACGTGTACGCGGGTGAGGTGAGATAATTATCTTTTATAGAGTTAATAATATGTACATTAATCGCTTTCTTTCGGATTATCGATTATCCAAATGCTTTACGACTACAATTAGTCAGGTTATTCGAGTACATGTAACATACGATTTCAGTTCAGTTCTCTAGCTGTTCCCCGCGGTTTCAGCCGCGTATCCTAGAGATGTAAAATTTTCCCGACATAAAAATCATATGTGCTATTCCAGAATATAATATATCTCTCTGCAAAGTTACATCAAGATCCGTTTAGCCGTTCTGGCGTGATTGAGTAACAAACACCGATCCATCCAAACTTCCGAATTTATAATAATTGATAACTTCTGTTTATTCCAATGACATAAAATTAAATCATTAGTACCAGAACAAGAATGGAACTTCAAAGAAGTTGAAATAAATATGATAATACAACCTATTTAAAAGAAATTCTTCATCATAATAACTTAGATAGTACAATTTAGTTTGCTCTTTATCAAATAAGAAATAATTAGATGTAGGTAAAGGGAACAGTCTACATTCAAATTCTTATCAATTTCCGTATTCACAAAGTACTGATATTCCATTAAAAATATAACAACAAGCAATAAAACCAATTATCTTTTACAATATAAGGAACAAAACGCACCATGCACTTCAAACGTGTGATTGAAACATTTAACAATCAAATTCGACCTTAACCAAAGGCCAATACACATTCGCTAAAAAAAAACTATCGATTTTCATCAAACAATAATGAACCGATCAAACTTTATCATTGTTTCCTTCCTCTTCCTATTTTGCATGAGAACAAAAAAACAAAACATATTTTTCCATAACATTATGTGGGAGATATTAAAGAATTTAATGATGCATGAAGGTTATAGTTGATTGACGTGTTGCACATGCAATACTGTTATAGCATACTTTTTTAAGATCTTGAACTACTTTTTGACACATCAATGAAAAGTAACCGCTGAAGAGAAGGAATCTTTCATGAGAATGCTTCATTTAATTACCCGTGTCGTGTCATCTACAGAATCAAATGGCTTGTGTTTTGTATTTACTTATTTCCTTTTGGAATTATTGATCCAGGCACTACATGCTAAATCAGTATACATTTCATTCTATCTTACTAATACTATAAACACGAAAGTTGTGAGGTTTTCTTCTCTTTCACTCAAAAACTATGGAACGAATTTTAATTAAACTTGGCACTTAGGCAGAGCATTTAATAACCTTTAGGATACTTTTAATTACGGGAAAATGAAACATACTGCAGGGCACGGCTAGTCTATACTAATATTATAAAGAGGAAAGATTTATATGTAAGTATTTTTGTTACTCTTTCACGCAAAAACTACTAAACGGATATGGATGAAAATTGGCACATAGATAGAGCATATCCTGGAATAACATATAGGCTACTTTTTATCCCGGGGTAATTTGATATCCCTCGGGAACGCAGGTAAAACCGCGGGGGACAGCTAGTACAATATAAAATACTTTCCACGGATCGAAATGACAACCAAGTACGCAACTGTGGGTCAGTATTCTTTTAAATATCTGTATAAATTGACTGACATACAAACAGCAGAGCTTTAGGGCGTGATGTCTATGATATTCAAACCTAATAGGCACGATCAGGTCAAAACCAATTTAAATAAATAATTGGTAACGGTGAATGGCTTCAAATCGGCCTTGATTTCCAGAACTGCATTTATGCACCAAAGTACGCTTAGAATGTTTAATAGCTCACAAAATTCCGTTCAATAAGTAACAGCCACTACCAACTAGGAAGACTTTTAACAATAGGTAAGTATCGGAAGTATTTACTGTACTTTTCCTGTATTTTTTTGTAAACAACTGAACAGAAAAAGTTACATAGATATAAAAATACAATGGTTATGTAAATATTCGCATTACTACTGTTATAAAAACCAAAAATAAATATATATTTTTCTAAATAAATACACAATATAGAACTATAATTGAAGTATAATTAGGAATATTTCATTAAAAATACAACAATGAACAGTTGTGTAAACTATATAGGTAATTTTATAATTAATGTTAATAAAACTTTACTTTTTAATATAATTTATTATAACTTCAATCAAGCTCCAGACATTTTGTAGAATGATATTATGAAAGATAACAAGCATGTGCATTATGAATTAAAAAATAAAATTTTTAAGTTACCTATTTTATGCGAATAATTTACTCAAAAAACGAATAGCACCTGTTCATATTTAATAATTCATACTGTTTCATGTTAGTAAACAAATACAGTATCTAGGTATCTCTAAAAATAACGTCATTAATGTTTCAAGGATATTTTGTATCGAGCAATTTTGCTGATAATGTAATAATGTAATTGCTTAATTTTAATGTTTTGTCTTCTTCTGACTAAAACAGTCGTGTTTTATTAATTTTCCTTCCTTATTTTTCATCAACATATCATTTCCCTCAATAGGTGAGTGTAAATAGAGACGGCATCGATTAAACGCAAAATGTGCCGTGACACTCGTAAACTACAAATGCAATAAAAAATCTAAATTATTAATAAAAAATCTGTTAACTAAATAGATTATTATAACTATGTCAATAGCTCAATTAGTAAGCCGTCGAATGCAATGACGAGAGTCGTGGTTACGAAAACTACTTAAATCTTGAGCTTTCGGTGAAGGAAAGCATCGTGAGGAAACGAAACGGTATGTGTTACGAAAGCCGCACTTGAGAGCCAGTTCCCTTTGCGTACTTACCACCTTCGGCCATATTATCACTTACCAGGTGAGATTGTGGTCATACACAAACCTGGATGGTAATGATAGATTTCTACTAAATGTGAAAGATGCCTGAAACTACAGGCACATGAGACTTAACAACTTCACGTCTCAGGGTCGACAACGCATTGGCGATGCCCCTAGTATTGCAAATGTCCATAGGCGGCGGTGACCACTTACCATCAGGTGGACCGTCAGCTTGATTGTCGGCCCATGTGGTATTTAAAAAAACAACGGGTCGCACTCCGGGAGTGCCGGCAGAAGTGAAAACTTGAACATTAACGATGTGCATTTTTACCGCCTTACGAATTTTCGATCAGTTCACGTGTCCTGGCGCGAGTTTAACATTTTATACCCATCCCAAGAAAAGTGCTCAACGCTAAAGAAGTTTCACTTCAAAAATGTTTTGATGTGAATGAAAATACTTGGAAAATACCCACAATCTATGACACATACAAGTTCCATGAGCGGTCAATGTTTAAATGAATCGCATGGCATAGGGAATGTGGAGAAAGTGAAGAGTTTACGTAAAAGTGATACCGTCGGCATAACCAGTGAGATAATAACGCACATAATAACTGTTGCAATCTAAAATAACGGTTAATTCCTTGGCATACTTATGTTTGCATTCAATCCATTCAAATTGAATGAAGTCTTTATAATATATTTACTAGTGATCCGACCCGGCTTCGCTCGAGCGGGATTATTTATTTATTATACAGAAAACATCCGGAAGGCATTCTTTAAGTTATGCCGTATGCATCAAAATCTATTACGCAGGAAAGAACAAAGCCCACAAAAAGAAGGACAGAAATAGTGACATTGATTTTTTAAAGATTTTGCCTTTATACTACTATGAATAAATTGAGTGTCCGAAAAAAAAAACAATTTAGTATATCAATGAAATCAGATACATTTTCTTTTTAATTTAAACATAAGTTCGAGGTTCTATTTTCCACAGCGATAAAAAATAATCGCATAAAATAAAATATACGATTCGAATACGATACACTCCGGTGCAGGATAGAGTTCCCCCATAGAGTAGACGACGCGCGCCAGTAAAATAGTTTAGCTGACACCGGATGCATATCATTAGGGATCCCGGAATAAAAAAATAACGAATGGATGCTGATCTATTATATTAGTCTCTTAATAATAAAAGAGTCTAGTTAGGTATTAAGACTTATCTTACTAATATTATAAATCCGAATGTTTGTTTCTCTTTCAAGCAAAAACTATCGAATGGATTAGGATGAAGCTTGGCATTTAAGATAGTTTTTTTCCTGGAATAACATACAGGCTACATTTTATCCCGGGAAAACGTAACATCCCAATAGTTATTCTATTATTTACGCTGTATTTAACCATACTTTAAATACTACAGTACTTGCCTGCTTCAAAAAAGGAAATACACATCTATAACGAAATCACAGATATACTTACATACCGTTTCTATATGTGTTTCACAACAAATCCTTATTTTATATTAATTAATCTAGTTTGTATATTTAATTGTTAAAATGATCTATAATATAGCTGTTGGTTTTCTAAATGAAATAAATTGAGAGATATTTAAATTAAAAATACACTTATAATAAGACTTATGGACACCTAACATAAGACAAATTGATATCAATTGATATTTGCATGAAAATCTGCAATTTTTACATGCATTTCAAATTTCCTAAACTTTAGGCATTTCCTGACAAGTTACTTAAGATGGGGATGATTGTCACTCTAGAAGTAGAAAAGTGTACTTCCTGTTGTTATCGAATTATTATAGTATTTTAAATAATTAGTAAGACTTATGAGATTTTATCGCATAGTACTTCCTCCTTACATCTTTATCATGAATCTTTCCCTTATTAGTTGATAATATGCCGCATTTGGCAATACGTAAGGAATCATATCGTATGTGAATATTATGAGTCAGTACATAGGTAAGTATATTATGTATATAGCTTGCATTTAAGGGGCAAAGAATATATTTGTTTATCTACACATTTTATTGAAGAATTATGTAACTCTAATCTGTTTGATCATTCCGATCCGATATTGCTATAGCTTTTATTGATAAGATACAACTACCATAGAAGTGAATATTGGAAACATAAATTTAACATATTTGCATATGGCAATAGGAAACTATCCTGTATTCAAGATAAATTATCAAACACTACCCAGTGTATTGAACATCCAAAAATACAGGGATACATCAAATGTGATCTAAATTTAATAATTAATATGATTTTTAAGTACCAATCTATCCAAAAAGAGTAGACCTTTTGACGCTGTACAATTATGACGTCATAACTTGCTATTTAATACAACACTCCATACATTCTTCGTTTTGACATTTAATAAAAAGTTACTAATTTGACATGTCAGTCAACATCCCTATTGTGAAAATTTATTTATAATATTGGCAAGAAAGTAGAATCGAAGTAAGCGATAGAAATATTGCAATTCACTTGTGGTGAGCATTTTTGCCGTCTCTTGGGCACGTGACCAATCTAGGGCAACAGGTAATCATTTCTAAACAAATAAACGTTCATATTACCTTGGGGTGACCGGGGTAAAAAAACGAACAAGATATTAAAATCAAAACATGGTATGCACGTCAGAGGGACACAAGAGGTTGAACAGCGGCCATAAAAAAAATCTAAAAATATTCAAATTTAACATTAAATATTTAACAAGTTTGCTGCACAACGAAAAATGTCTTGTCTATGGTCTCTGGTAGAAACGTAAAACTGTCACTTTTTGTGCGATAATATTTATTACAGGATGCAAGACGGGTGTGTAATGACCATTTAAATAATAGTTAATAAGGAATTAAGTCAAAGAAAGTTCAAGACCGGATAGAAAGTTGGACTTCATAAAGGAAATAAACACGGTGAAAGTACATAATGTTATATTTATTTTTACGGAAAATTATTACATTATTACTATTGTGTACTGAGACCTTATAATTGAATATTGTTTTTATTTGAACAGTCTATTATTGTTTCTTTAAACATTTTATTAATTTCAATTATAACTAGTATTCCATTGCAATAACGAAAAGATTTTTTTTAGGTTGGTGACGACAAATGCAAATTATTACCATATTTATAAGTAAGTCTACAAGAAAATATCAAATCATACAAAAATAATATTTTGTTTTCAGGTAAACCGGTTTTCAGGCATTATTTTAGATAAATATAAATAAAATCAGAATAATGAACAATATAATCAACCTGGAAATTATTTAATTGTGATACAGATGTTGTTTTTGCATACCTAAGTAAGCATTCAATGCAAGCAGGGAGTATATGAATAATAAAAATAGAACGTTGAAAATCCTAGGGTATTACAAAAATGGTGGTATAATTGCAGGTTCGTATGTGCATTAGGCCTCTGCATGTACCATACACGAAACTAATCAAAATAGAAAAATAAACAATACTGTGTCAACAATTGGATAAAGAAGTAGGTTCCCGATTATTTTTGATATTGCCCTGACACTGGGCGTGCATACCATTACACAATGTATTTTGGTAAAAAAAGTAATTTACTACAACACAACAAAAAAATATATACACCGATATAATATAAACACATACCGTTCTGATAGTTCCATTTCCCCATTGAGCTATTTTAAACTTTTCAAAGGTTTCGGACACCTTCTTGTTCCTCTGTTCCAAACTCATTGTTCAAAATTTAAAATGATAATAAAATATGAAGTTTCACTTTCGCGCCAAGAGCGGACGAATGCGAAAATAACTGGTTCGGGTAGAACGCGACCGCACGCACGCCGATGTGCACAACACTGGCGCATAAACTCAGCGATACTGTATTTTAAATTGGTAGTAAATAATAGCAGTAGATTTTATTGGACGATAAGTATGACACGACACGCACCGTTCATTTTAACAACATCTCGCTTGACTCGCGGTATCTTTTGGCCAACTAAAAATGTGCATTAAATTATGACCTCGTACTTATTCTTTACTATACTCTATATGGTTTGCATTCATGCTCTTCCTTCATTGCGATCATGAATTTGTTCCTTGTATGAATTATTCCGCTTATCAGACCGCCGCGTCCCACAGGATATAAAAGGTTGTCTATTAGAAATGTTCTCCTTGTTAAAGCTGCTAGTTAAAGTTGCTAGTGCAAGTTAATGTTGTACTAGCGATGAGTGACGTCATTGCTATCTGACGTAATGACGAAAGCGGAAGCTTCATGCACTATTCACTTCCGGCACTGTTACAAGTCTTAAAGAGGTTATAAGTATGGCTTAATTAAATTAGTTATCCCTAATGAAGGTCAACAGTGGTCGTATCTAATTAGTGATGGTTTATTAAAGCCCAAATATTTTTTTGTAAATAACATAAAGAATCATGTGTTTGATTGTCATCTAAATTCTACAGAATAATTAAAAATAAAAAAACAAGTTTGATTATTAAGTAATAGCCGAACCAGCCCACCATGAATCGATAAACAAATTTATGGATTTTTGTTCAATGAGAAATGAATTTATTTCCATGACTATGGTACAAGAAAGGTCATAATCTAACACAAAATAAAGTTCACATATTATATGTGCACCTCATAACCCTCATGACCCTCTCTATAAAAAATAAATTACGTGATCAGTAAATCATTTATAACTAAATTATGACATTCAATTTGAATTCTACTTAAAACAAAAATACAGTGTCTCATTTTAAAATTATACCTAATTAATTCGTAAAATAGCATTCATGTCATCGTTAATTTAATAAACTCTAGTTACTAGGTAATAATTATTAAGGTAGTCACAATAATTTACACAAAAATAATAATTAAGTATCGCAAAATCATTCTTCGTATAAAAACATTTGGTTAAATACCATCTGATGTGAGTAAAATACCAGCGGTTATCTACAATGATCAGCAGGCCTACCATCAACTTTTACTTATCCATTCAATTCCGATGCAATTCAGTTTAGGTGCCTAAACTGAATCGCTAAGATTCGTACCATGAAGTGCCTTTTGCTGACTGGCGTTTGAATCGCTCACGGAGGAATGAACGAACGAAATTTGTCTCTGGTCCGCGGTGAGAAAGAGATAACGCTATACCGTCGTTGCATAAGTCTGTCTCTTTTACTCGAACCATATGTGTTGCGTTTCGAAACCTAGTTGATATGATTTAGCGGTTTCTATGTGTAAAAATAACAAGAAATATATTTTAAAATTGCGCTATTGAGCATAAAATTAAATTCCACTAAGGTTTTCTTAGTACTAAATTACTAATTAGTAATAATAAATAATAGTAATTTATATAATTTTTTACATTACAATTTAAAGGTTTGTTTAGTGTTGTCGTAAAAATAAATTGATTATGACGAGTTTAGAGCGCGCCTCCACTCATGTTGGATTTGACAGAAGGCGGTTGTTATTGTTGAGATTTTTAGAGTTTTGAAAGTAGGTATCTCTAACTACATATTATTGAAAGAAAATTACGTGTTATTATTAGTACATATTTATTTTATTTATAAGTGTTTTAACGTTTCACTGCCTTAAAATAATTGGTAATACGAATAAGGGCGCAAGTATCCTTGTGTAGTTTGTGTAATAATGTTATATTTTCATAATGTAAACTTACAAACTTCTTTATCTCAAACGCGTACCTAACTTAAGTACCAATGTATTTTAAGTGGTTTTTTTACTGTAATGGATCGCGTCGTAGAGTAACGTTCGGTCAACTTGAGCAGCTATGGGAATTTCTGAACCGAAATAAAGACAGCAACGGGCTTTAATAAAAAATCCTCAGTTCATCACACAGTTCTTATACCAATTGTTTAGACAACCGATATCTCTTTATGAATTCTGCATCTTCCAAATAAAAGGGGTCCGATTGTTACCGTGTTAGACGTCTTTTTTGTCGCCGTGTTGTGTTTATTTCATTATCATTTTCCATGAATTCAAAAAGGACTAGTTCGTCAGACATCTACAATAAAAAATGCTCTACAAATCACTTGTTTACATTAACACATAAGAAACACAAAATATTCAACTGAAATACCTTGAATTACGTATATTTTCACTATTTTTTAAAAGTTATTAACAAAACGATTCACTTCACGCCAAGAAAGAAGCAACTTTTATTGGATCGCTTCATTTGACACTTAAACTATCCAATTTAGGTTGATATGTCACCTCATGGTACGAAAAATGAACGAATGAAAACAGTTTGCCATCCAATTGCAGACTTGATTTGGCGTCAACCTAAACTGAATCGCGTTAATGACGTCGTGGTATGAAATAGCGGGGCAGTTTATTTTAGGTCGTCAAATGAATCGCAATAAGAGTTCATAGTAGGCCTGCAGAACTTTGCTAATAGTGGTTCAGATATTGCCAACCTTTTTTCGGAACAATTCTCATCCGTTTACGACAGTACAATCAATTCAAAATGCGACTCCTTTGGCGATGACCTTCATCCTCACAATAAATCTATGAATAACATACAACTCACTGAGCGCAATGTCCTTCATAAAATGAAACAGCTCGATACTTGCAAAGGTTCAGGTCCCGATAATATACCCCCTGTGTTTGTTAAACGTTGTTGTTCTGCTCTTGCTCTGCCCTTGACATTAATCTTCAATAGATCCCTAAGAGACGGATGTTTTCCAGATGAGTGGAAAAGAGCAAGAATAATACCGTTATACAAAAAAGGAGATCCAAGTAATGCTAGGAACTATCGTCCAATAGCTATTTTATCATGTCTCTCCAAATTGTTTGAATCTCTTGTATGTCCCATTCTAACAGCCCATGTTGAGAGTATCTTGTGTCCAAAACAACACGGCTTTAGATCAGGTCGTTCTACCGTAACCAACCTTCACTCATTTGTCTCTGATTTGACTGCTGAGCTTGATCATGGTTGCGAGGTAGACACTATATATACCGACTTTGCTAGTGCTTTCGATAGAGTGAATCACAATCTGCTTATTAAAAAATTAAAACACTTCGGGATATTGGGATCTTTATTGGACTAGTTCAAGTCCTATCTAGCAAAAAGACTTTTAACCGTTTCAGTAAACGGTTATCCGTCTAATCCCTATTATGCCGTCTCTGGGGTACCTCAGGGCTCCCACCTTGGACCAGTCTTATTTTCTATTTTTATCAATGATTTATGTTATGTCATTAGATTTTGCAATTTTCTCTTATTCGCCGACGATTTAAAACTTTATATGAGAATAAAGTCCTCGGAGGATATTTCAAAGGTTCAAGCTGATTTGTCTAGGGTCAATCTATGGTGCACTAACAACTTCATGGAACTGAATACAAATAAGTGCTTCCACATGAGATTCACCAGAAAAAAGAAATCGATTGACTCCCACTATCATATTGATGGGACGATCATACATAAAGTTGACAAGATGAGAGATCTTGGCGTCGTAATGGATAGAGAGCTTCGTTTTAATGCTCACATTGATCATGTTGTAAAGAAATCAGCTCAAATGCTTGGCTTTATTAAACGAAATACAAAAGGCTTCAAATTACAACGCACCAGGATCACGTTGTACAATACCTTAGTTCGTAGCCATCTGGAGTATGCGTGCCAAATTTGGAATCCTCTTTACACTGTCCACTCACAACGCATCGAAAGTATACAACGTGCTTTCACGCGATATCTCGCGTTCATCACACCAGGTATCACTCACCGCTGTAGTTACGGTCAACGCTTAATTTTTTTCAATATGCAGTCCCTATATAATCGCCGCAAAACTCACGATTTAATTCTTCTTTACAAGATAGTAAACAACATTATCGACTCCAGCGACATTCTCAACGGTATATCATTGACGGTACCGAGTAGAATACCTCGTCATCCATTAACTAAGACGTTCCATATACCATCCGTTAAAACTAATCTCGGTCTCAACTCACCTGCAATAAGAATGTGTAACGAATACAACAGCGTACACAGTAAAGTACATGATATCGATATATTTTCTGATTCATTGGTTGCATTTAAATCTAGGGTACTGACGACATTCAGTTAACCATATTTCTGTCTGTATAAATTGTTGGTATAATAATATAAGTATGTTGGTTCAATTTGTAAATTAATTTATTTGCTTCTTGGTTTATATTAGTTAACTTTTTTATTTTATTTTTTTGCATATGTATAAATTTAATTTTCTAACTAGAAACTATTGTTATTTGGCTAATGCTGTACACGCCTCTTATAGGTTTACGTATCAGAATCAAAATTATATTGTAAAAATACTAATGAACGTGGCAATATGTGAACTGTTGGTGTGTCTTATAAATAAATAAATAAATAAATAAATCTGCTTGTACTCTTGCAATTCAATAGATGATATAACATTTTATTTGGTTAAGAACGGTGTACAGTTTGTGGAAAAATGGCATTTCCTGGGCAATTCTTTAAAGAAAATGACACTACTCTACGATGTTTCGTCACGGCATCTATGCTCTGTCTCTTTCGCTAGCTAAGCAAACACGTGAGAGGTAAACTCTCCAACGCCTCGCTCTGCCGGCTTACCGACGAAGTCTGTATTCACGGAATAGGGGGGCTGATCCCTAGATCTGTATGAGGAAGATAAATTGTAACTTGAACAAATCATGTTTTTTATACAAATACAGAAATATAAACAAGGATACTAATGTCATCGTGTTTTACAAATAAAATAAAGGTATTTAAATCAAGTGAATTAGCACAACACAATTATGTATCTATAATACCATAAATGCTTTGTTTATATAATACTAGCTGTCCCCCGCGGTTTTACCCGCGTTTCCGAAGGATGTCACATTTTCCCGAGATGAACACCTATATGTTATTTCAAGATATGCTCTATCTATGTGCCAAGTTTCATTCAAACATTCTGTCCGGTAGTTATTGCGTGAAAGAGTAACTAACACTCGCATTTATATTAATAGTAGGATATACATATTAATGTATATCAGTCGAGTTTTCACACATTTATGGAGAACTTAACTGAAAATTGAGGTAACATACCCGTGATATGCTAAAATTGCAGTTATTACATCGGATATAGATCTCAGTTTCCTGAGAGCGTATAATTTTGACATAACTCAGTATAACAATAACATTTTATTAACTTGCTTATCGATTCGGTTCGATTTTTAACCGTGACCCATTATTTTCTAACGCGAGCAAAATCTTGTTCTATTTGCTATTTATCGAACCATTACGCCGATTATTTTACATGCACACAAAAAAACTTTGCTTATTTCTGCGTAATGTACAGCATATTTATTGATGTACCAGCTGTAATGATAAATGTATATTATTCATCATTATATCGGTCAATTTATATTAGGAACATATGTTTTACAAATTCACGGAAGGAAATTGTCATTCTATTATTATTTATTTTATTATATCATATTAATATTATCAAGAGGTGTTTTTCAGTTTGGCCGTACGAGGTAAATATAATAATACTTTTACCAATATTTAGAATGGACCTTCAGGGACATAGGCTGAATACCCGTTAAAATAAAAGGGCTTTTGCGTTTACCACCTTACCTATTTCCGGCATGAAGCAGTAGTGCACTTTTATAACTGTGTCTCGGTTAGAAAGGTAAGGGGGCCGCTTAAATTACAGGCATATAAAACTTATCAAGTTCACGTCTCAAATACGACGTTGATCGTCAGTGATCAGATGGACCGTGTGCCTCTATGTCGGCCCAAGTGGTATAACGAAACAAGATCAAACTGTTATCATAGTCGGGAACCTTCATTCGGGAACGCGAGTGGATTCGCGGGGAGCCGCCAGTTCTAAATAAAAACTTATTTTCTTCTTAATTTTCGTACAATGTCTTTTTAGATCCATAGTATGCACTGGTATATTTCCATATAGTGTACAGAAGTGATCGGAATGAATTCACTTCCAATAAAATATGGTATGTTTGATATCCCATTTGAATGGGACATAAATTATTAGACCATTTCTAAAGAAAGAATATCAAAACCTATAGGTCATACTACTGAAAGTGCAAATTTAGGTATGCTGTAATATATAAAAAGTTGTATTGATAATATGACTTGTATTTTGGTATTCCTATTTAGTATCCTCATCAACAATGAAGGATGTATGTAATGTAATTTAAATTCTATGTCACATCAGTTCAGAATGATTTATTCTGTTTAGGATCATGGACTCATAAGGTCATAGTTACTGAAACTACCATTTAAATATAAAATATTTTTAAGAACATCTTTTTTTTTGTCTATGCTGGTAACCATTCTGGAGTTCCTTTGACGTGTGCCAACCCTGAGTGCAGCAGCTAGGTAATGGTGCAATTTAAAACTGACCATCAAAAATAAATGTGTTTAAAAAATTTATGTCTATCCTCTTGACTGTTTAGGAATACCATCTGAAGCCAATCCTGGGTCTAAAATAAGGTCATGCTTACCATAAATATATACATTGCCATTGGAACCAATATTTAAAATTTCAACTCCAGATAGAGGAAAAAAAATCTTGTAAAATGGGTTGTTTAGGCTAGTGTAAACAATCCCCGTTGCCATAGTTACACATTGGGATTTTAAGCCCCCATTCTTTAAATACTATAAATTTATGATGTTATAAAGACGTAAGTTCTATTACGGTACTAAATCTTAAGTCAATAGTATCGTAGTTGCTGAGATAAACAGCTGTGCCAGGAACATTTATAATGAGTTCATTAAATTGCCTTGAGTTTTAGTGACTTATTTAAATGTTTTACGTATAATTAACACTTGTGTGTATATTATATATGATAGTACATTCACATATTTAAAAAACTTACTAAACAATGAAGTCAGTGCTGTACATAATTAAATCAAATTATTGGTCAATTATTAATCAAGTTGGGATTATATCCAATAGGCGCTAGATCAGCTGTTAACAAATTTGAAATCACAACTAGTATGTTTGTACTTTACTTTTGGCTTGTATTCAACTTTGATCTCTGAGGTGATTCAAGATGTGGCCAAATGTGGTAAGTACACAAATAGTTGAACATACTGAAAGGGTCTTGGATACTACTGCTGCAGCATTCTTCCTTTGTGCTTTGGTTTGATCACAATGTTTCCATACAACAAAAGCTCTACCTCATTGAATAAATAAAAACTACCTTTCCTGTTGCATTCGACGTACCACCAAACTTCAATCTTCAATATAAAATAATATTAAGTTATTTTTCTTTTCTAATTCTATTTGAGAATGATTTCCAATAATAACAATAGTCGTTTTTATTATCCTTAATAATATATCATTTTATATATTACACATATGTTAGACTAAAATAAAATAAGCGCTAAGATAAGTAATCGATCATTGTAATTGATTAAATATACAAATTTGATTCAGAAATAATTACGTGCTGTAAATACTTTAACGTTAATACATACGGTTTTAAGTTTCTTCTTTGGTCCTGATGGTCCGTCCATTTTTGCACAATATCTTCTGAGATTTAGAAACAAGTTTTATTCACTTTTCTAAAAAATAAACACATCTACTAAATGATAGATAAATCACAAACTTGTCACTTTTTTTGGTAGCGGGAGGGTCGAAGGGGGAAGGAAGTAGAGCTGCGCTAGAATACGAGTTAGGTATTGTATCTAATATTGAGATTAATACTATATTATACTACAATACTAATATTTAGATATTTGTTGACACAGGTAAAAACAATAGTTCAGTATTTTAGTTTTTCTGGTAGATAGTAATTGTCTTTTAGAATTAAGGCACCCCATTTCACTAGCGTGCCTCTATTGGTGTCTATTACTATTATAAAGCTTAACACAATAAAGTATTCATTTATGACTAAAAATAAACGATTATATAAAATTAAACTATAACACTACGACTTTTTATAAACTCCCGCCAAAATTAACAATAATTAGCTTGGATTGTGTAAGAAACAGTATCGATATTGTGCAATCGATTGTATTTTAATTTAATTTAAATTGACTCATTCCGAATTTCTTGATATATATGCTCATTCTTAATTTCGTACACCATTAATAATACTTTAATAATTTGTCCAGTGCAGAGTTTGTTCAGGAATACCATACCCATTTCCGCCGTGAATCAGCTTAGTACTTAAATTATTGTGAATCGGTTAAAAAGGCAAGGGTGCGGTGATATTACATTCACATGAGACATCTTCAGGCGTCAGGGTCGACAACGCATTAGCGATGCGTCTGGTGTATGGAGTGCATAGAACATTTATACTCACGAGATGGAGTGTCGAGTAGAGAACAAATAATTTTGATTGGAGGGCAGTAGTTTAGCTTTAAAAAAATTTATGACTTAACATTAGGACTGTTAGGATAATATATCGATATAATTATTTCGAAATATCGATATTTATTACTAATTTTTTTAACGATATATCGATAGTTCGATATTGAAATGTCGATATCGGTGGTCGATATTTTTTTTTAATATTTTTATTTCGTAATTCATTTAATCTACAAAATCATCGTAAGCTTAATCTACCGTATTTTATTTATGGAAATTAAGTTAGCCGACACTCAACAATGTCTGTTATTTTTATTAATTAAAAATTAGAACTAAAAAAACTATTTTTTTAAAAATTCAACGTATAATTTTTAGATTTGGTACAATACCTGCTGAATTAAAGCAGTATTTAGATCAGCCATATATTTCAAGGTCTTTAAATGCACTGAAATTTTGGATTGATAGTAGGCATTTTACTCCCGTGCTATCAGAAATAGTAGTTAAATATTTGAATTCTTCTCCTACATCTGTAGCATTTGAACGAGTTGCTTCTACAATCATTTTTTAGTGCCTAATAATAGTAGTAGCCAGTAACAGCTGAACATATAAAACAAAGAGTATTTTTAAAAACTCTTACTGAAAAATATTGATATACATAATCGTCTTATTTCAATTTAAAAAATAATGACTTATAACTATAACCTAATACTTATAATTTAATTTGTTTAACAAATATACTGGTCTATAAGGTGTGTAATCATTTTTGAGCTGACTTACGATTTATTTTTTAATAAAGCCAATATATCGAAATTTCGATATATTTTTTCGATATGTCGAACTCCGATATTGATATACATATCGCACCTTTAGAATTGAAGTGGCATAACTCAAAATTTTAAGAAAATGACTTTTGTACATGGAATTACTTATAAACATGTATTCTATCAGTTTATTATAAATAAATAGATTAATTTAGTCCAGAAAAGGACAAACGTGCTATTTCCGTCTCTTTAAAATCACGCGGTTACCGCGCATCCCTCTGTATTGAAGGATCTCATTCAAAGTTGCGTCAACAGTGCTAAACGCTGGACGTAGTGCGGTTGCTCCGTAAAGGGCGGAAACTGTAATCTGCAGTTTTAATACTAAACGCAAGGTAAGTTATATCTTCGATACATATTTTTGTAATGACTCATTTTGGTTTTGGGCGTTTCAATACTAAATGATTATAATATAGTGGTGTCGTATTAGTACTGCCGTCATTTTATTACCAAATATTGCTTAAATGATCGAGCCTTATTTTATATTATTGCTTTACTTTACTACCAATTTTGTGACTACGGAGACGTATAGGTAAATATGTTTATTCTTTACTGAATGATATGAGACTTAGTGAGCTTAATTTTGAGTTGAGTCTTTTTATTTTTATTTCAGTTAAAGTTTGAGATCAATAATGAAAAGAAGTGCAGATCTTATTTTGCATCTATTAAACCGGAATGAAATATTATGCATGAACAGGGTGAAGAGATGAGAACAGCAAGTGCAGAAGGTTATACTAGTGCTTAAAATGGATCCAAAGAGCGTGATAAGGAAAACTATTAGAAAATACCGTTAAAATAATAAGGCGACGGATGGAAGTCCTAGATTGAATTGAAATTTTACCGCAAGTGGAAACTGAACAACGGATTCTAAAGGAGATTAACAATACGTCGATAATCAGCAGTGAGAATAGCGTTAATCCAATTATCAAAGAACAAACATCACAAAACATGAGAGATCGATCCAGTAGTACATCATCATCCAGTTCTGTTGTTTGTTTGTATTATTATTATTATTTTTTTTCATTATTAGTTATTCATAATATTATATTATTGTTCAATAATTCTTCACTTTTGCGATAACACACAGGTATTGTCAGTGAGACTAAATAGATTTTATGTAATAAAGCTAAGTTGGTTTTTAAAAAAAAAGAGTTATTGCTGAGTTTATTGTCGGCTCTTCTCAGTAAAAAACAACCTTCCGAACCGGTATTAGAATCAGACTATTCATAAGTGCTTGGAAAGGCCTATTTGAATAAAAATATTTTCATTTCATTTCATTTCTTCTATGTCATCATCTTCAAGTTCCAGCACAACGTCGTCGTCATCAAAGTCTTTTACATAACCGAAGCAAAGCTGAGACGAAATGAAAATAAATAGCTCACCTTCTATCATGTCAGGTACTCAAATCGATTACACGAATATAATTTGTGCCGAGCCCTCAAATAGCAAAATACGGTTAGATAAAGACATAAACTACCGTCAATCACCTGTGCATTCTTTGCAATCAGAAGTCGATCTGAGTGACGCTGATCCGACTTACAACGATTCATCGCTACGACGCTCTTTCAGTTCATCAACCAACACGTCTGACAGGGATGGGGCACATGATGGTGACGATGCAATTGTTTCCTCAGAATAAAAAATCTAGGAAGCGCCTGCGCAATCCGTCTCAATGGAAACAAAATATTGTTAAATCTCTTCGAAATACCGGAAAAGCCTACCAATCACTTTCTAAATCTAACAAAGTAATTGTGTTTGTAGACTTCGTTGTTCCGATAACATAACCCCTGAGCGAAATATACGACTATTATTTAGCAGCTAAGTAATTTTGACTTGAAGCGATCATTTATCAAGGCATGCACGATGGAGGTGAAACCAATATATCAGTACAAAAATGCTGCCCATCCTCGTAAACCAAACACAGCCATTTATTTTACAGCTGATTGCCAAAGAATTCGCGTTTGTAAAACCTTTTTTTATCAATACACTAGGTACTCGTATTACAGAGAGACAGATAAGAACTGTGAAACTGAAAACTAATGGCTTTGTGGAAGATCTTAGAGGGCGTTCTAGAAGCCGAGCCCCGATTAACCCAAGTCTTGTACAAGATATTAAGGACCATATTAATAGTCTACCGCGCATAGAATCACATTAACTAAGATCTTCTACTTCTCTTGAAGTTTATTGGATATCCAATAATCCATCCATATTATCTTCAAATATATATGGCAGCAAGAGTATAAAAGAGATATGTAGGGACTTTAATAATAATCAAAACAAATCTCACGCCCGTACTGGGTTTTTTACTTAATATTTACAACTGAAATTAATATAAGCTTTTTTTAAGGCCAAAAAATATTTATGAGACTAATGTACAAGATATAAATATATGAATATGTATTATTAACTAAACTAAATGTGCTGTTTATGATCTCGAAGCTGCAATGACCTGTCGTAAAGGCGATGTTTCATCTTTTTATTATAGGTCAAGACTTAATTGTTATAATTTTACAATAGTTGAACTAGCTTCTAAATCAAAACATAATAATAAAAAGAAAAACGATAGTGAACTAGGTGCATATGAAGAAGTATATTGCTACTTTTGGAAAAGAAGACATGGTAATAAAGGGGCTATTGAAATAGGTTTCTGCGTTTTTGATTACTTAAAGTCCCATCAGTGAAAACAATGCAGACAAAACTTTAAATCTAATATTTTATTCAGAAATTGTAATGGTCAAAACAAAAATAAATATATTGCCAGTTTATAGCAGTTTAGGCCACTGCATAAGACAGTGGCCCATTTTGACAACATTCAATCAATAACGCATAAATATCTAATTAAGGGACATACACAGAAAGAGGGAGACAATGCACATAGTTTAATTGAAAAGAAATAAAGAGAAACCTAAGATCTGGTCCTATTGACAAACCGCAACAATATATGCCTTTACTAAGAGGTGCTAGAAAAACTGGCACCCCAATTAGAGTTAAAGAGTTAAGGTTACAATTTTTTATAGACTTAAATGTGTTGCCGAACGAATGGGGGTATAACTTTATTTAGGATGTTGATAAAAATGCAGTGGGTTTGAGGGACTTAGATAGCGAGATAAAAGTGTTAAAATTAGTTAAAGACGAGCTATTTTTATTTTACTATAAAAATACATATGCTGAAAAAGACTTTAAGAAATAAAATGAAAAAAGCATGTGAAATTACAATAACGAATGTTATAGTCCAAAATGGTGCTTGCAGAAAATAAAAAAAAAGATCTGAATTATCTTATAAGAACTAAAGCCGTCCCTAGTATCTACGCCTGGTTCTATGACTCGCGTTTATAATTATTTTTAATAAATCAACTTAATGATCTATTTTGATCTCATTTTAGTGTTGAATCAAGATATGTTATTTTTGCTGTTTATTTAAAAAAAAGTGAATGGTTGATTATGTTAATTAGTTGAGTTTGATAAAAGTTTTTTTATTTCGTAAATTCTTTCTTAGACTTTTTTATTAATATTTTTTGGCCAGTTATTCAAATATAACAAAATGACTTTTACTTTATTATTTTTCTACTCTATTGATAAGAAGTATTTCATTGTTTTATATTATTTTATCAAAGGTTTACATAGTATTTGGAGATTATTTCAAACCATTGATTTTATATACTTACTTTAATTGAATACCAGGTGGTAATGTTATGTTGGTAGCAGTACCAGTAGATTAGTGTTTAATGATGATTAGTGAGGGAAAATTTCAAAATACACGATTTTGAAACCAAAGTCTGTTTTTCACTTTCCTTTAATTTAACTAGTCTACAATAATTAAACTAGCATATTGTAAAATCTGTCATCATGTTCAAATATAACATTAGAAATTAATCGCCTCTTTTTTATATAGGCACAATTTGTTTATGTATCGTTAAGTAAAAAATTGACTCAAAGTCAAATATGCCAATAATATTAAATTGATTTCGGAAAATAAGTGTCATTTTTTTTTTAATGACTAATTAACAAATGTTCTAATTAGTTATACGTAAAGGTTTAGTGTCCAATCATTAAAACAATTCCTACCCTACGGTTAATAACAAAAAAATTAAAAATAAACGCTTAACCTAGAGCAATAAAATTGAAAATCTACAAAACGGCTAATTCTTCTATTACATTTTTGGTGTTTACCAAAAAACAAGAATTTTGGATTAAGCCACTTCAATTCTAAAGGTGCGATATTTAAAAATATCAATAGCCCTACTTCAAATATAGCCTGTGGACAGACTTGTTCATGGTAATGGATTGCCAGCTCCTAAAAATATTTACCCATGAGACTAAAGTCGCATATTAAAATCGCTGGAGGTTACAGAAGCATAATAAGTTCAAAAGGATAATTATATTAAACAACTAAACAATAAACCAAATTACTAATCACAGAAACATTATGACACCCTGGGAAATAATTCACACATTGTTTTATCAGATTTAAAACAAAGCAGAGTATTGCTCTGCTGACGTGTTTAAAAATAGTCAAATATATGAGAGTTTGCCACTGTAGCTCGTTTTATTTGCAACTGATTGAAAAAAGTGTAATTTAAAAGCAGTGTAATGTACGATATATAATTCGTATATGAATAAGTCTTACTCTTTTTTGTCTTAGAATCGATCTTAAGATCTGTAGCGTGATAAATCCCTAATTATATATTTAACCACCACACCAACTGACCCACTTTAAAGTAATTTATATACGTCCCTTAATTTTGGGGTAAAACTCCAATGTCGGATACCTGAGTGTGATAGAAATAAACTGAACGAACTATCTATATACCTACTTGAACTGAACTGACAGATTGACGTGTGTATATATGAAATGTATATCAAAATGTAAATGCATGAAAGTCTGTAGTGTAGTTTTATAAAACATCGAAAAGCATTAAAGTTAAAAGAGAGAATATTACAATATCAAGCCTCCACATCAATCAGGCTTAAATATCAACTTTATTGAGGGTTCAATTGTATTTTTTTACATCTACCGAAATCGTAGATAAATAGCATAGGGTTTGTTTGATGTAGGATTTGTGTTCAAACACCAGAATGCCTGCTGTCACATCGGTTGAGGAACAAAATGCTGAAGATCAGAAGATGTGGAATGCTTTAAAAAGATACATTATAAGAGAAAGGCAGAGGAAAAAAGAAGGTAAATTAATAAACCAGAAAGACCTGAATGTTATTTTATCTTTCTTGTTTTTTTCAATCAGTGTAATGGTTTTTTTTTACTACTGGATCATTGAATTATCGATTTTCTCCCAAATTAGACCATGATATGAATTCAAAAACTTTTTGCCATGGTATTAGTATGTATCTATAATATATTAGTAGTCATCTAAAATGCCTAAATACAAATTGGAAGAGCCTAATATTAGCAAGGTTCTGCACTAAGGTACATAAATGTTGTGATCTTATAACATACATCATTTCATGTTGAAAATCTGTCATCTAACATCTTACCAGTGCGCTCAACAAGTTGCACTTTAAGACGGTTAGTTGCCTTATTTATATCGGTCAGCAACAAATTGATTTGCTAAGGTCAATGGGCAGTAGTACTTATCAGGGGAACTTACCATTCTAAAGGCTGAACTTCTCACATGATAAAGGACAATACATAATGATTGAATGTAATTTCTATAAAATACTTATTTCAGAATATGAAGCTGAGGTAGAAGAGGAGAGGTTGCGTAAAGAGAGGGAAGCTAGAGAAAGGCAAGATGTCATGACACTAGGTATGTGTATCATCATAATCATCAAAATACTCTTCTATCATATAATTTTCTAGGTTTGGTCAATGCAGAGAAAGTATCTCTTGAATATTCACACTCAATAAAATTTATAAGCTTTAATCAAGTGAATGTTATTTGGCATGGTGTGGGTATAAACCATATTCAAATCACATCTGACAAAGCAAAATAATTTAATAATAATTTCTGGGTAAGCATGCTACATCCTCAGCCTGCTCCTTCTGGAGTCAGTCGAAGGCCAAACGCAAGCCCATTCTAAATAAAAAAAGATAGATTTTTTGTTAAGTCATAAATTCAATTTATTTACAGAACACTCTTTTTGCACTTTCTAATAAAAACCCAAATTCAGCTCTTAGTAACTCGTTTCTGGGTAAGTATTCATAACTTATCAGCAAATTATTTTTAATATTCAATTTCTGTATATTGCAGAAGAAACAAAAGAACAAATTGAACAATTGGATCAAAAGTTGAAACAATTAGAAAAAGAGAAACAGCAGTTGTTCATGCAATTGAAGAAAGTTCTTAATGAGGATGAAATTAGAAAGAGACAACAACAGAAGGAGACTAAGTGAGTAATTGAGTATGGACAACATTTTATGCTCATTATTTATTACAATTTTCTATGACTTAATTAACATATTAAGTTTAACTTCTTTTACTTTTATGCATTTATTAAAATGAATTGCAATTGTGAAATTTTCAGTGAAATGCAGCCAATGAAAATGCCAATGGGTAATATTCAGCTCCCAATGTTCCCGATGTCAACTTCAACAGGGCAGGGCGAGCCACCTCCAAATCAGGGCCGCCCCCCGCCGCTAACATCACACATGTTGAACAAGGTAGGCTTAAATTATTTTAACAGACTGCCATGCCACTGATCGTCGATTTGATTCACACTGAATAATATTTTGCTGCATTGATATCTGTTTGGTCTGTGTCTGGGTGCATATTTTAAAGTATAATTATTTAATCTAGCTTTCCACCATGAAGTTTTAATAGCATTTAGAAGGGATTTTTTGTATTCCAGGATTGCATCACATATTTAATTCGATAATTGAGCTATTTGGTATTGACAGAAAACGATTTCAAATTGAATTGTTTTTATTCTAGCCGAAGCACTCAAACTACATGCTGTTCCCGCAACAGCAAACAATAGTCCGTGGTCCCATGCAGTCTGGTGTGAAACGACCAAGAAGTCCATCACCCACATATGCACTGTACACACATAGACTCCACCAAGCTCCAATGAAGCACCAGACTGTTTATTCTGATCACAGTAAGTGTTATTATTGATCATTAATAATTTTACCAAAAACAGGAGAAAAATAATTCTTTAAAAAAAACAGTATTTTCACTGAAATAATTTATTTTAAACAAAGAACATAAACTCTCAGAGGAACCTGTTACTTTTTTAATAATTGAGAATGTCATGGAATGAGTCTTATTGTGTTACAATTAGATCATTAAATCAATTGTAGTATGCATTTTTTTTTGCTGATACAGATATGATCCTTAGTATGACGAAATAATGTAAATTTTTCTCTAACATTTTATAACATCCAAAAAATATTAAATAAAAATCACTGAAATTCTTGCACCTCCTTATTGGTATTCTAAATGGCTCCCTATGTTTTTTTCAGTATCAAAAACACTATACATACATACTATATTTTTTATTGGTTCATGAATGACTTGTCATGAAATCTTTTGCCAAATTTCATGATTTTTTTACAATCTGTACAAATTATACTTTAGAATTATGAATTAAGTGTGTATAATATGAGTTATATAGAGGTATAACTAAGAAATCTTTTACAGAGGTAGAGGATGGGCGTATGGGCCGCCAAATGCGTGCAGTCCTATGGAACAGTGAGTTCATTTCATGCTAGGTGTCGCCACTGTCGCTTGTCATCCTGTTCTTTGTCTCTTTCACTCATCCCTGCTTAAGTTTACTTTATTTTAACCATCTCAACTTTTCGGTTCGTTATTGCCTTTTTTTTATTTAACTGTTTTTCGCTTTTCTTGCTTTTTCTCGCATTTGTTTATCATTTTATTGTCATCATAGTGATTAGATAGATTAAATCATTTTAGATAAGGCTTTGAGACCAACATTTTATTTCTTTTGATAGATACGTCGTTATGTAGGCACCAGATATATTTATTTTACTGTACAAATCAATTAATAAATATATCATGACTTATGAAGTTATTACATACATATTTCTAGTTTCATACATCTTGTCTAAAACAAATTTGTTATAATATGTTCATAATTATTCTGCATGATTGAATAAACAACCATGTAGTCAATTGTTTTGTCATTATTTACTCAAAATCCATCTCTGGCTTACCATGTACCATGTAAGCACTTATGAAAATAACATTTCAAATAATTTGTACTAATATATAAAACATTTTCATGATTTCTATCTAACAGTTTTCTCTTTTAATTCATAATTAATATACTAATATCTAATTAATGAGATTGTTAAGATACCGCGCTTTCGTAGTTCCTTATTAGATGCTTCAGAGTATTTTTGAGTGGTTGAAGATGCTAAGTAGAAATTCACCTATATAACCCACTTCCAGAGGATAAAAATCTGAACCTCGGCTTGGCCCTCTGCGCTTGCTGAACTTGTCCGTATAAAGGTGTAAGAGTGTTTTAAGAAAAAAATGTATGTCACATCTGAAATTACAATAGATAAATATTCCATTTAATTTCCCTTTCCAAGCCTAAATTGCATTGCTATACAAAACAAAAACACCCCGTTTTGAAAAAATAATTTGCCCCAAATTTTACCATAAAACATTTATTACAGAGCCCCCTCAATACTCGTCAAACGTGGGCGGATCCTCAGTGTCCTCGACCGCGTACTACGCGATGCCTAGTTCAGGTGTAGTGGTGGGGGAACGACCTCCCCCATTGCTGTATGCCCACCATGCCCACACTCCGCACACGCCGCATACTCCCCACCACAACCTGATGTATGCGCCGGCGCCGCAGCCGCAGCTCTATTTGGACATGCTCAAGAATAGGGATGGGCAGCCTCATCAGGATCAGAAGAAGGATGCACAGGTATTTTTGTGGTTGCCATAGTGGTACATGGAATCACAAGATTTGAATTGTTATCGTCTTAGTTTTACTAGCTGACAAACTCAGCTTGGCAGGCCTTGTTCTGGCCGGTAGGTGGCGTTATGAGTTAATAGTACTATTACGTTATATAAGTTTGTAGCTTCAGTAACTTTAAAATTGACCTTCATAAGTGCCTTACGAGGGCCTACACTGAATAAATGGTTTTGAATTACTACAGCGCCATCTATCCGATCCTAAATCTAAAAAATATTTAAATAAAAAATTGGTGAATGTTCCGACTTTAACGCCGGTTTGGAAGTTGCTTTTACTGGTTGTGCTCGGTCCGCAGCCGCAGTCTCAGTCGCAGCAGCAGCCGCAGGTGCTGATCGGGCTGAGCGAGGGCCACCACCCGGCGGTGAGCAGCGGGTACGCGCCGCCGCCCTCCGTGTCGCGCCACCTCGCCATCCACGCGCCGCCGCCCGCGCCAGTACAGGCACAACACAACAACATGCAGGTATACCCACCTTTATTATGCTTTACTCAACATTATTATAAGATCATTATTGCAGCATAGCAGTTTTTTCTGTATTATATTTATTTATTATTTTAGTATTATTATTTAAAAAACTGTTTACATATGAATCTGAGTAATAGTCTACAATAAAAATAAACGAGTTTGTCGCAAATTAAGAATCTAATTAAAACATAAAATATCAGAGTGGTATTTCTGAAATCTTGTTTCTTTCTTAATTCAAATATTTGTATGTACAAAATAAGAAAAAGATTATTAGATAGCGTGAGAGTTTATTTGGTAAAAGTAATGCCCCCAGAAACTAGGTGCACATCAGATAAAATTCCCTATTTTACCAGATATTCATGGAATATTAAAGCTATCAATTTGTATGTTATATTCGTTACAGACATCAAAACCCGGCAGTATTACTCAAGGGTACCCAGTCCAGCAGTCGAACCAAAATGTGCAGAACCCCAACATTTATCCGAATAGACACCGTTATTAGCTAGTGATCATCCAGCGCCATCAGGCCAAGAAGCCGCCTTAACATGACACGATACGTTTCAGTGAATATACATACCTACACTTGATGTGTGCATTACCCAAATTTACGTGTTAAAAGATTTTCATACCGTACTTAAAATGGGCACCGGAAGATTATTTTCAGGAATGTGCATCTTAATCGAAATATTATATGCCTACCGTTTAAAGTAGATGACTGATAAAATTTAATTTTATAATAGTGCATTATTAAGATATTTGTAAGTGATATAAAATTTGACACGCACACCAATCCTCTATATATATGTAAGCAAAATGAGTTTCCTTTGACGCATCATCACCTCCTAACTACTGAAGGTATCCCGGGATGGGACTGCTACCATGCGACGCGGAATTTTTCATAGATGGGATCGCCATCTGTGGTGTGGCGTAGTGTATGGTGTAGCCTATCAAGGCTATATATGATATCGATAAACGCGGGTACTAGCTAGTAATAATATGAAAGCTGTCGATCAACGATGGGAGACAGACTAAATGGCCTGGTCATCAAGTTCATGGGAAATTGGTATAAAGATTTATTTTTCCATATTAGGAGAGTGCATCAACCTCCTTGCACCAACCTGTCGGTGCCCATGGTACATAACTATTTTGATTAAAAAAAAATGTGCAAGAAATTTTACTGCGCAAAACTCAACCTTGTTTAGACGTAATAAAGACGCAGCAAAAATATAGGTCGAATAAAGATCGTAATTTAGTGTAATGTGCAATCAAGTGACATACAGAAACGACGGGATTGTTTGTGCAGTGTTAATATACTCTTTGTGTTATCAAAGTTAGTGGAAATATACAAAACGGACTAAATAAAATGATGTTAAGTTGTACAATTACACATAGTTAGTAATCAATGTTACTTTTGTACGTATTTAATTAAGTTATAATGAAATTTATTATTTAAAAAATGAGTCGAAAATTGGTTAATCAAAAGTTGACCATTTATTATGTTACTTTATCGGAATATTATTTTATTACTTGTAAATAATTTGAATTATAAGGCAATCTGTGAAAGTTCTGCATTCAATATGTACATAATTGTAACAAATGTATCGAAATAGTCCTACTGTCAAATGCCTATTAAAATAAAAAAAAAATGCCTTATATAGTTTAATAGTGCGTTACTTGCATATTCATATAAACAAAATACTGTAAGAAATAATAGTTTTGCTACAAATAATACTTATTGTTACTACAGCTACATACATAATTAGATACACGTATACTTCCATTTTGTAAACCAGTAAAATAAGCTAAGAATTGTTCCCCATTATTCAGAAGATTATGATCATCCCAGCTTATGGTGGTTACTTGAAAAATATAATGGAGTTCCAAACAATTATTGTTTTATTCAAACTCACCATTGTGGACCGCGTCTGTCTCCGTGGTAACCCTTTTTGGGGTTCCATAGTCAATAATTCCCTTATTAGCCATGTCTGCTTGTCTGTCTTAACTCAGGCTCTATTGGTACTAAAATTATGTTACGCTGTTATTTGGCATGGTTATACTATTCCCTTTTCGCGCGCGTATACAAACCGGTTCAGTGTCATTAAAATAAAAAAAAAATAAAAAAATCATCTACCAGTCGCTTGATAGTTTGAACACTGTTGTTTAAATGATATCTACCTAAATATGTATATTGCTTTTGCTTAAACCGAGTATACTCCGCATTCAAACCGAGTTATTCGGGCCGAGTACGAGTATCAAAAACCCGCCGAATACCGAGTATCAACCGAGTACTCGGCCCATCTCTAATACCGACAAAATTGTGAAATAAACTTTTGAAAATTAAAGTTACTTGACGGTACCTCCCATACACTTATAGCGAGACATTTTTTTTACTCGTCTATTCCATTGTTTGGGGTATCGTACCTATTTATAAAACAAGCAAGCATTTACTTGTTAAAACCTATTCAAGTTTGAAATTCACCGCAGAGGGCACTTATGATGGTCTAAGTTACTGAAGACTGAGACGGCCAAATTAGTTTATTTTGCATATTTTCATAGCCTCTTGTCCTATGGCATTTTGTTTTGGGGAGCAGCAGCGGATATAGAATCAATATTTATTATACAAAAAAGAGCAATTCGTGCAATTTACAGTATGGGTCCCCGTAAATCATTAAGAGATTTATTTAGGGAAATAAATATAATGACATTACCTTCACTATATATTTATGAAAATATAATGTTTATACGTAGAAACAGGAATGTCTGAGTCAAAATTAGATACTCATAGTATAAATACAAGACAAAGGGAGAAGTTAGTTGTTCCATACTTTAGATTAACTAAAGTAAACAAGTCATTTCTTGGTTATTGTGTTAGATTTTATAATAAGATACCGCTGTCAGTAACCAAAATGTCTGATCATAAATTTAAAAATTATATTAGGAAAGTTTTGAAAGAGAAAGAGTATTACAAGGTAGTTCATTATATTGAAGATAAAAATGTATGGAAATAACTGCTCTCTGCACAGTGCACCTCTAAATCTCTTTTTTAAGTTGTAAGTACCTAATTATTGTTATTTTCTATTTTGTAGTCTTGTCATATTTTTTTTTGTTTTGTTTATTTTAATGTTACCTATAATAAGTATTTTGTAATTGTTAAATATAAAATTGAAATTATAAAATAGCCAAAAAGTCAGAATAGATAAAAATTTATATAACAAATAAAAAAGAATGTAACCTTGCTGAGTTTCTTGCCGGTTCTTCTCAGTTGAAGGTTGACTTGAAAATGAAAATAATGTTATGTGCTTTCCCATACTCTTCAAATTACTCAGATATGGAGAATAATTATATTTGGCATTTAAATAACCATATGCATAATGTTACATGTCATAGTGCTAATTTTATATATTTTGATACTAACAAGTTTGTTAGTAAGTTAAAATTGAAACAGGATACACTGTTTATTCCAAAAAAGCTTAAGAAATCGATTGCGTCACTTGTAGCATATAATATTAATAGGATAAGGGATAACTCAGTAAAAATAAGTAATTTTAACATTAATATTCAGAATAGTTCTTTAAACAAAAACTTTTGACAACAGAGAAGCTCAACAGTTCGATTTTTGTAATACATCAGAATATTAATCGCTTCTTTGGCAAAATTCTAGATATTCATTTATTGTTAGATAAAATAACTATAGACGTATTATGCTTTACAGAGACTTGGTTGAAACCGGGCACTATGCTTTTTAATATTAAAAACTTTACAGTTGCCAGTATATTCAATAGATTATCTGCAGAAGGTGGCGGCACAATAATTCTTATAAATAATAATATTAAATTCAAGGATCGGAAAGATATTTGCAGCCTCTCTGTTGAGCGTGTTTGTGAGGTGTCTTGTGCAGAGTTGCAGAGCTACATTGTTGTATGTGTTTATAGGCCACCGGCATCAAATTTTTTATTGTTTACCTCTATAATAGAAGAGATTCTTCGTAAGTTATTTAATAATTGTAACAAGTCAATAGTTCTATGTGGCGACTTTAATGTAGATACTCTTAGTAATTCATCTGAAAGTCGGAATTTAGTTGGCTTATTCAAATCATTCAACTTAGATTTATTATTTAGTGAGTCAACAAGATCTACAGCCACTTCGGCTACTTGTATTGATAATATATTAACTAATAGTAGTATACTGGGGAAATCGATTATTAGTGGTGTTCGCTCGGATCATAAGGCTCAATTAATAGAATTGCCATTTAAAAGACAAGTATTTAAAGTAACGAAAGTAATTAGACCTACTACTAAGGCAAGATTAGACACCTTTAAGAATAATTTAGAACTGAAACTCTGTAATACAATATATCATAGTAATGAGCCCAATGTCTTGTATGAAGGTTTTTTGTCCGGGATTTGCGATAATTTTAATAGAGCCTGTCCTACTAAAATAGTGAAGGTAAATAGTAAAATGGGATTTAGTGACTGGGCTACTAAAGGTATTCGTAAGAGCAGGGATAGGTTGTATGAACTTTATCATTTAAAATCTCTAACTCATAACGAGGAATTTCATAAATATGTTAGAAACTTTTCAAAAACATTCAAGTTAGTGTGTAATCAAGCTAAATCTTACTATATATGTAATAAAATAGGTAATGCGAATAATTTATTTATTTATTTATTTATTGGATCACCAACAAGACACACATCAATACATTAAAAAATACAAAAACAAAAGAATATAAATCGTAAATGGTGTCCCAATTACAGGTGACGACTACAAGCACTAAAAAAGACACACAACAGAACAAAAAAAAATTGAGGAACTAAATTAAATTAAAGATAAAAATTAAGAATTAAACTTAAATAATTTACACAAAAGACTCATAAAATAATAATAAAAAATAAAACCAACACTATAACGCACTATTACTAACACTCAGCAACTTATTTCTAAAAAGAGTTAGTCTGTCACCAAAAATGTCAACATTGCTTTGTTTAGAAGCTATGTTGTACGCCATGAGCATTCTATTAATTGGAGAGAAATGCCCTAGATTAGACTTAGCCAATATTTCACTAAAAATTTTATAATTGCAACGTCTAGGGAATTTCAAGGGTGCACTTATATCAACACGAGAAAGCAACAATGGGGAATCCAGGACACCTCTCACCAACTTAAAGAGAAACATGTTGTCCAGCAGTAATCTCCTTTCAAGTAGGCTATGCATTTTAAAATAACGTAGTCTGTCCACATAACTAGGCAATTTCTTGGCTAACCCGCAGCTGTACGATAAGTGCCACAAGAAACGCTTTTGAACACTCTCAAGCCTCTTTTTGTATACGTCGTAGTGTGGGTTCCAAACTGAACTACAATACTCGAGTCGACTACGCACTAATGCATTATAAATTATAATTTTGGTGGTGGGTTTGGAGAGGTGCTTACAATTACGCAATACAAAACCGAGGGTTTTAAAACCTTTTTTGCATAAAATATCTATATGAGTATTGAAGCGCAGCTTAGAATCCAACGTAACCCCTAAGTCGCGAATGTGCTCAACTTGCTTTAATGTATTGCCTCTCAGAATATACGATCCGGCTAGTGCAGACTTGGACCTCGTGAAGAGGACTACGTAACATTTTTCTGTGTTTAAAATCATAGAGTTCATCTCACACCATTTATCTAGATTATTCAAATCGTCCTGGAGCAACGCAACACCATTCATCGAGCAGATAGGCCTAAAGATTTTTAAGTCATCAGCATATAGGAAATATTGGGAATTGGTTAAATTGTCACAGATGTCGTTTATAAAAACATTGAATAGTATTGGCCCCAGATGGCTACCCTGGGGCACGCCCGAATAAGCTGTGAAAGGAATCGAAGTGAAACCGTTCACAACCACCGCCGACTGTCTATCAACAAGATAAGAATAAAACCAATCAAGCATGGTACCGGCGATACCATTGCAACATAGCTTTCGAAGTAATATGCTGTGATGAACCGTATCAAATGCTTTGCTGAAGTCGGTGTATATGGCGTCAACAGGACGGCGAAAATCCAGTTCCCTGGAAAGCACATCGACAAAAGAAACTAAATTAGTGGAGGTAGACCTGTACTTAATGAAACCGTGCTGGTGCTCGGAAATAATACCCTTGAGGTGCCACGATAACAGTGGACATATGAGTTTTTCAAACGTCTTTGCAAAAACCGAAAGTATAGAGATGGGTCTATAATTGGCAACCATATTATTGCTTCCACTTTTAAACAGAGGTACCACCAATGCTTTCTTCCAAATAGTCGGGAAGATACCCGAGGCTAAAGACCTATTGAAAATTAAAGAGAGTGGATATGCCAATGTAGATGCGCACTTTGCGGCAAAAACGGAAGGTATACCGTCTGCTCCTAAAAAAAATAAAATAAATAATATAAAGACAGTCTGGAATGTTATTAATACGGAAACTGGTAAAATTAGAAATAATAATGAACAGGTAACTCTTAAAATTAATGATAAAATTTTAACGAATAATTTAGATGTAGCCTGTGCTTTCGAAAACTTCTTCACGAGTATACCTGGTAAAACTACTAAAAGCCTTAAATCATGTCCTATAGTAGCGGAATCTTTACTCAAACAGCATATTCATAATATATTTCCTAGTTTTAAATTTGAGCATATTAATGCTAGCGATATCATAAATACTTTTAATTCGCTCAATATGAAAAGTACTGAAGATATATGGGGCTTATCAGTAACAATCGTAAAATCAATAATAACAGTGATTGCACCGGTTTTGACAAATATTTTTAATGAATGTATTGATCAGGGTTGTTTTCCTGATTTAATGAAATACAGTAAAATAGTACCTATTTTTAAGTCCGGTTGTAAGGAGAATCCTTCTGATTACAGACCAGTTTCCGTTCTGCCAGCACTTAGTAAAATTTTTGAAAAACTGCTGCTTAATCAAATGTTAGGTCACTTTACTAAGCATAAGGTATTGCATGGTCATCAGTTCGGTTTCACGAAGGGAAGATCTACATCCGATGCGGCAGCAACATTGCTGAGACACATTTATGGCGCATGGGAGGATTCTCCGGATGCGATTGGCATTTTTTGTGATCTATCCAAGGCTTTCGATTGCGTTGACCACCGTACACTACTTCTAAAACTTGACTACTACGTGGTACTACGTACTAATTCGTGGAACTGCTCATGATCTTGTTTTATCTTATTTATCAAATCGTCAACAAAAGGTAGGGTTTACTGGCACAACATCCAAGGGCTCTTTAGTCGAAATGGGGGTACCCCAGGGTTCAATTTTAGGTCCATTTTTGTTTTTAGTCTATATAAATGACTTGCCATATGTTGTAAATGATCTCACAGATATTGTCTTGTTTGCTGATGATACATCATTAATTTTTAAAGTTGATAGAAAAGACAAAGATCTAACTAAAGTTAATCATACTATGTCAATTGTCTGTGGGTGGTTTGCTACAAATAATCTATTACTAAATTCAAAGAAAACTAAATGCTTAAGGTTTTCTTTACCGAATGTAGCACAAGTAGATAGCCAAATAATAATAGATGGGAGCCATATTGATCTTGTTAATAAAACGGTATTTTTGGGTCTTACATTAGACAATAAATTGCAGTGGGGACCTCAGGTTGATACTCTAGCTGCTAAGTTAAGTTCGGCTGCATTTGCTGTTAGGAAAATTAAACAATTGACGAATGTTGAGACAGCCAAATTAGTTTATTTTGCATATTTTCATAGCCTCTTGTCCTATGGTATTTTATTTTGGGGAGCAGCAGCGGATATAGAATCAATATTTATTATACAAAAAAGAGCAATTCGTGCAATTTACGGTATGGGACCCCGTGAATCATTAAGAGATTTATTTAGGGAAATAAATATAATGACATTGCCTTCATTATATATTTATGAAAATATAATGTTTATACGTAGAAACATGTTGAGGAATGTTTGAGTCATAATTGGATATCCATAATATTAATACAAGACAAAGGGAGAAGTTAGTTGTTCCATATTTTAGACTAACTAAAGTAAACAAGTCGTTTCTTGGTAATTGTGTTCGATTTTATAATAAGATACCGCTGTCAGTAACGAAAATGTCTGATCATAAATTTAAAAATTATATTAGGAAAGTTTTGAAAGAAAAAGCGTATTACAAGGTGGTTCATTATATTGAAGATAAAAATGTATGGAAATAGCTGCTCTCTGCACAGTGCACCTCTAATTTTCTTGTTTAAGTTGTAAGTAATTATTGTCATTTTCTATTTTGTAGTCTTGTTATTTCTTTTTTTTTTTTTTGTTTTTGAATGTTAGCTTTATTAAGTATTTTGTAATTGTTAAATATAAAAATATGTAAAATTGATATTATAAAATAGCCAAAAAGTCAGAATAGATAAAAAAGAATTTAATAAAATAAAAAAGAATGTAACCTTGCTGAGTTTCTTGCCGGTTCTTCTCAGTTGAAGGCTGACTTCCGAACCGGTAGTAGCTTCAGTAACTTTAAATTTGACCTTCATAAGTGCCCTCCGAAGGCCTAAATTGAATAAATGGTTTTGAATTTTGAAGCTATCAAATATTTGGAAACCAGCCTTCAATTGTGAAATACCGGCAACTCTTTTCAGAAGATAACCTACGAAACGAGGCAGACGGTTACGGGGGGACGTGGAAAGTTAGGTATTGCAACTATTTGGACCCGCACCTCATGTCACGAAGCATGATCGCCCTATGTTCAGCAATGGAGTGGGCAGATGATCTAAGCAGTAGATACCTACTGCGAGATGACAACCGTGTTGGGCTGCCTTTCGCCTGCATGACATTGATTTACATTAATTACGCGCACGTAGTTTGACGGGCCAGTTGGCTTGGTGGTTAACGACCCGAACTCCCGAGCCGTAGGTCTGGGGTTTGATTCCCACCTAGGACAAATATTTGTGTGCATGAACATGTCTGTTTGTTCTGTGTATGTGCGTAAATATCTATATAAGCATGTATGTAGTATTATCAGTTCTGGTTTCCATAGTACAAGCTCCGCTTAGTTTGGGATCATATGGCCGCCTGAAAAGAATGTCCAAGGATAGTAAGGCAGTTTGATATAAGTAACATACCTATGTACTATGTACATATATGTAATGCGTATACCTGTTTCCATTATCTTGCTCGGCGTTTGATACATTTCGTTAATTTCGACGTTAAGACAGATTATTCATTTAGTTAGGAAAGCATCTTTTATTTTTAAGTGTGAAAATATTATTATGGTATACTAGCTGCTAGCCTGCGATAAAAGTAGACTATGTTCCTCACCGTACCATCGCCTATGTGTGTGCCAAATTTCAGCAATCATCGTTTCAGTCGGTTAAGCTGTAAGCGTAACAAAGAAACTCATTTTAGATTTAATAATATTAATTTAGGATTAAGAATTAAACAATAATCGAACTTCTTTAACGCGATTCAGTATTGTTGTTTCAACTTACATTACATACATACAATTATTTACAAAAAATATCATCCAGCCTGTCTCCTATTGGAGTAGGTAAGCTCTGATCCGCGGGGTAGGCAGAGACCACAGATGTCCAGTTGCTACGCACCTGATACACTTTTTCGCTTCCCCTACAGTCCGCGTGCCTACTTACCTACTCGCCTTTTCTGGGTTAACTTTATCAAGCCCTTTATTACAATATCCCCCCTATTGTTGATGTTTGTACGCCTAGGTCCTCCCCTAGCGACTCTTTCATTCAACCTTTCCTTCCTCAATCTCCTTTGTCAATCAACTATTCTCAGTTCAATTTTTTTATCATTTGTCATCAGCGTCATCCATCAAGCAATCAATTATGTCAAGATGAAAAATTTTTGGTAAAAAACAATTCCAAACATTAAAAATAATATATAAATATTTTGGAAATTATAATATTTCGGAAAATAATATAGTAAGTGATAGTAATAGGTAAGTGAGATTCATTATCAATCTGAGAAGGGTTGTAATCTTAAATCTTATACTAATAACACGGCTCACTTTATCATACTAGTTATAGTTTTAATTATTCTTAATTTGTTGATCTATACATCGTATTATATTATTATACTCTATATTGTAGTCCAAGCGAGGAACCACTGGTGACTCAAACCTACTTTGAGAGTCAAGAGGCAAATCGATCTTGAACATATAATTTATAGTCTCACTGTAATATCACATGTTATAGGTATTTTTTTTATATTTGTACCTGGCTGATTAAATACATTTATTATTATTATGACATCTACTTAACTACTAAAAATATGAGCCTAAAAAATTGTTTTCTAATTAGGTCTATGTTCATCCTACAATCAATAATGATGCGCTGTAAGGTAAGTTCACAGATTAAGTTGAATGAAATCAAGGGTGGCGGGACGGCCGCACGATGCAATAGGGCCACCCTGTTGGGTGGTACGGGGTGGTTATTTGACCTGCAAGTAGGTCGACTGGGGCATGCACCACCGATCGATGCAAGCGACCGCTGCATCTTATTCAAACTGCGCCTCTATAATAATTTAATCTAGGACTTCATTTTCGTTTCAGAAACTTTTGTTCTATTAGGTAACACAATAACTAATTATACATGTTTTTTAATACATCCTTAAATTGGTAAACAAACGCTTATACATATACATGAACATATTATATATAGTATAGATGCATATGTGTTATATATACAAATGTCTTGGATGGGAATCTCACTGGGGGTCACACCTGGGTCAACCTCCACCCCAACTTGATGTTATTCAACTGTTTATCTAACAAATATCATATTAGGGTATTTTTAACCTAGAAAATTATTCGATTCTGGGAACGAGGGTAAAACAGGCGGGCGGAAGTTAGTGATAGAACCTGGCTTAAATAACAGAAAGGTGAGAGGCAGTGCTCACTTTAAAGTTGTTAGGAAAGTAGAGGCAATAAAACAATACTTAGTCATCGATAGAACTGGTCAGGTTTTTATTGAGTTTCACGATCTTTTTATTTCAGTAATTACAAGCGTATTAACAGTGAAAACTAAATTATTTATTCCGGAAATTATATCGACAAGAAACTGATGTTAAAAGCAGATCAAAGTAAGTTACCCAAGTTTTTCCTCTATATACCGTTAACAATCTTTTTTGCACGTTGAACTTGGGTTTTACCACAATCTTGCCCAGGTAAGTAATGATGTACTTAGCTAAAGGCACTGACTCTCAGTGGTTGTCGAAACACCGCAATGTAAGTAGCCATTATCAGTGCCGGATTTAGCAAGCGCGGGGCCCGTAGCAAATTGTCGGAGGGCCTATGGTCTGTGGTAAAAAAAAGAAAAAAACAATCGGTGGTGGGCGGCCTTAGACACGCGGGACCCCCTTTTGCGCGGGACCCGTAGCAATTGCTACTCTTGCTTCGTGGTTAATCCGGCACTGGCCATTATGTTATAAACTAACCAGTCAGAAATGGTGGATCATTTAATAGGCTAGATAGTATAAAGGAACTTGATACCTATATATAAAAAAAAAATATCCTAAAAATTTAACTACCTAAGTCTTTACTCTAGTACTTATCTACCCATCTTTATCATGATCGGTCCAAATACTAAGCTTAGTCGTGAAAAGGTAAAAAAGAGACACTTTTGCCTTTACAATATTACTACTGACATTCGTGGGACATAGGAAGTAGGTTGTATTACCGACTAAAACGTAAATTTAAATTTGTTTAGTTTGTTTCGATAGGTAAGAGAACACCATATAGCTTATTTGCTAATACTACTGATCGCCTAGTGATCCAAATTAGTCCGTAATTCTTAATTATCAAAGTTTTTGTTGTGTGTTTTTATAATCATTTCATGAATCTTTTTTCTATTTTGGCAGTATAATAAATGAAAACAATGAATTAAATAAAAAAAAAGATGTATTTTTAACACGTTTATCTATCAATTTCAGCTTTTTGCTCTCCTTCTCTATACACACTTTAATTTTACAAAAACTCACACTGCTACATGCGCGACATATACTTAAAAAGGGGTAGGTACAAAGTTTTCACTAAACGTAATACTATATTATTGATTTTCATAATTACATTATATCTAATTAGCTTAGAATAAGTAGGTAAGTATTTCTTCGTAATAAACCTACCTACTATATATGTGATACAAAACTATAATACTTGCTTAATGGAAAATGAACAAATTTCGGGAAAATATGTTTGTTACAATTGCGATGTTCTGTTTGTTGACATTTATTGGAGTCACGCCAGACCCTGCAGCGGATGTAGATACAAATACAACATAACAAGTTAGGTAGCTAGATTAAGTAATTTTTCTCCGCAGCCTTGAATTGTGTCTCGGAGAAAATACTGCCAGACTACGCATGGTCTTTTTAGGGTTCCGTCTTGGGTGAAAAGTTCAAACGGGTCCCTATGACTAAGACTCCGTCTGTCCGCCTGTCCGTCTGTCCCAGGCTGTACTCATGAACCGTGATAGTTAGACAGTTGAAATTCATAGAAGATGTATTTCTGTTGGCGCCAACAAATTCTAAAAAACATAACAATATAAATATTTAAGGGGACTCTCTAAGCAATAAATATGAATTTTGAATGACATTCCTAAATGTCAAAAGGGCCCTTTTAGAATTTTGATTTGGTTTAGTTTATCTTTATGTGCAAGTCATCCTTACTGTGACTTCTACAAACATAAATCTATAGCAGTCTTTAACGCAATAAATTCCTCAGAATTCCTTTCCTTATCTTTATGACTATTTCATTTATTATAAGATTTAACGAGAGTCATAAATAAATGGGTTAAAAATTGTACGATCCTGCCTAAACTTTTTATAAAGGCTTTTAAAAGCCTACATGAATTACCTTCATTTAATTTAAGTTAAAATAAATTCAGCCTTAAATTTTTTTACTAACTCAAAATGTCTAATAACTTCTACAAAGTATGTACTCAAACCGGTTCAGAACTAATTGACACCAAAATGAAACCATTTCGCTATTACGTTGTCCTTTCAGAATCTAGCTCTCCTCCTTTGTCCTGTAACCACAAGCTTAGCATAATTTCTATAGAACCTTATTTATATTGGTATAGAGGTGACATTGCCTTTGATGTGAAAGTGTAGGATGCGAAAGTACGCAAGCGCCGAGCTATCGACTGCCCCCCTTTCTTCCTGTGCCCACCCCTCGAGCCTGGACGTAGTGCTCACAGGACCTCGAATAAAGGATAGGCTTTCGATGCAATGGAATCTCACGGCTATTAAATCTCAGATGCGTAGGAATCTCTCTGAGTTACCTAATCAAAAGGAGGTCGATGATGTAATAAAAAAAATGTTATATTATATAAAAACTCCTGCATATTATTGTGCAGTAGTCATATTATGCTCTAGTAAGCTTTTCATAAATAAGAAACCACTAGGTATTACTGCAGTCGCGTTTATTAAAAATTGTACAACAAACTTATGACATGTTTTCGCAAATTTATCAGTTTGCATAAGGCTTACTTGAACACCATTGGATTTATCTTTTAACATCCTGACAATTCTTGAGAGTTAGGTAGGTATCTTAAAACAAATATTTATCGAATAGCTGTAGCATTCCAATTCAAGGACTGATGGAAGTACTAAAGTAAAAAAATATTTAAATTGGGTGCTTTAGGTAATTTAAACGTAGGTACTTCGTTTTTGTGTTTCAGTTTCAGGCAATGAATACTATTACTTGGTATTCCTTTGACTGAAAATGGTGGTGGTCAAATCCGGGATTATGTTTGTGGATCCGACACTTATAATAAGTTTGAGGTTTCGATAAGAAAGCCGTGTCAAGGTGACCTTGGTAATGGTGCTTTGTAATCTGGCAGCACTTTATAACTAGTTTCGAAATTCCATCGATGCCATGGGTACCTACTTAAAACTAGACTAAACTATAGTAAAATAGTCCTTAATTCCATTGAAAAAAATACTTTTTTCTGGTACATAGAACTGTTAGACTTTACTGTGGTAAAATCATGTTTCTCTTACAATTAAACATTAGTTTATAGAATTTTAGTGACTGATCGTGGCCTTCTTTGTAGGTGCAAGCATAGTTTCAGGGATCTACTAATTAGTTATTTAGTTAGCGACTAGGCAACGGGGAATACTTTGTGAAAACGTCTTATTTATTTATTCTAACAACCTTTTTTACTGTAGGCACACCTAAATGTTTAATTTAACTGCTGTGTAACAATTTAATTAGCTGATAACGTTGTATGGACTTGTAATTACTCAGAGCGAGTCTAAATGACGTAAATTTTGAAAGATTTTTAGGTGACTGTAAAATGTGCCTCTACCGGTGACACGAAACGTAGGCGGCAGACAATTTTTGCGGGCTCAATGCACAAATTCCTTGACTTTTGTATGACATTTCGTTCTGGGCTAATTTATTGATGTTTATCGGGGTTATTAAGAACTGCTCGGGTGCGCATTCATTCCATATGGCATACCGACTGGATCATGGACATAATCGAATAGATTTCATTATATAATTTCAAATTCCATTTGGAATAGCGGTCGATAGGTAAACGGCGGCGGTTTAAAAATACTGCTACTACCACGACAGAATCAGCATTAAATTGTTCTTACCGATCGCAACGGCATTCGAGTAGGTACATAAGGGTGATATCTCCGTATATGGAACGAAAATACTTGCCTTCAATATCGACCAAAATCAATATCGTTTAAATCATGTATTAGCCTTCCATCGGCAATTTTCATAACTGGATTATGCACGCAGTTCATGGCCAATTTGGGAATGTTTCGTTGGAGGACTTGGAAGTGACATTACTGTGATATTTGACAATTTCACACATATTTCGAAACGATTTCTTAATGGTCAGCTACAGACTGGATGCTTGTATAACATAGAAATAAATTTAAGGAATTTCAGCGTAATATTAGCCTGATAAATTATTCAGTACTAAAAGTGAATAAAATCGAAATGCATTTAAGATCGGGGAGCCCAAGCTGGACCCCATTGATTAGCAAGCCCAAGCCAAGAAGATAACGGACTGTTAGTGTATAATGATTAGCCATCTCAATTCATTGAACAGCAAAGTGAATTACTGTGTATAATTAATTAGTTATTATATAGACATCATGAAGCAATCCAACTCGAACATACTTATACTTTGTTGTAAGATTTTAAATAACAATCGAAACCCAAAGAAAAGGTCGGACGATTCTATAATGTCAACTCATAGCCCTGTGTATACATAAATTATTTCTTAATTCGATCTTCTTCTAAGTATTCAATATCATGGAAATACATAGTTAAAATTATTAAATTGGACAGAGATACGAATATAATCTACCTAAAAAAGTATACAGGACGAATGAAGCTCTCCATTATTTATAATCTATTAACAACTCCAGTTATCCCTTATTGGATGACGTCGCAAATACTAGCGTCTACACATACATTACATTATTAATTGCACAGTCTACTAGAAAACATAAAATTGGAAAAGTGCACTCTCCTGACACTCGCTTCATATATCTACATTAATCCCATAATGTCCAACTATCCCCCATCCACTGCCAAGGTCACATCGATCGACATAAAGAGAGAAAGAGACGTAGCTATCGATAGTATACTCTTTCTCTTTTCTACGGGAAATCTCCGCCGTAGAAAAGACAGTAGACTGTTGGTAAACAAGGAGAAGAGCCATGATAACAATTATCTAACGGGTTTTATAAAACATCGATTTATTTTAGTTTAAACTTTTTTACTACAAAGAACTTTTCATCTAAGGGGTAAATTAAACATTCGCATTGTTTTTTATTGTATTTGTAACATTTTTAGTACAGTAAAGTGTAAGGTCAAGTAGTTAATGGTAAAAAAATGTTTATAAACATTAAATAATTAAAATTAAAAAGCTTTGCAACCTACGGGTCGAATCTAATATTCATATTTATCACTCAAAAATATTCTTTACATTTTGGTACCTTACCTACACCTACAAGCCGCAGATAGCTTTTATTTACACCCTTAGGCAGATAAGTCCGTGAGTGTTGTGGCTTTTTAACCGAGGGAGACATCTACTTAGGTACTAATCTACCTTAAACAGTAGGAACGCTTTCTTAGTCCTTACTTTTTACTTTACTGCGCAATATCTACGTATCTATGTATGTGAGTTTATTATTTATACCCCCGAAAAATCCCAACAGCTGGATGTATATTAATGTATGAGGTGCCTATCGATTCGTCTAAGCCACCAGTGGTTAGTGCAGGGTTATAGGCTATTTTTATAAAATCAATCAAATCAAAATGGTGGCCAATGCAATAGAAAATAGCAGTTGAGAAAAAAATATATTTAATTATATATTCTTACGAATATAAGAATTTTAAATAATTTTTGTTACCTTCAGTCGAATGGACATAACATTCGTCGATATATAGTTATTTTTGTTGGAAGGGGTAATACCAAAAATCACATTTTTATATAGAGTTAATACTTTCATATAAAATATTCTTATTAGAAAATAGGTACCTCGTTTATGGAGGCTTTCATAAATTACGGCCAAGCACTTAGGTACTTGTTTATCTATTAGGCTTTTAGTCAATTAATTATTTTAAAAAATGGTAGGATGTCAATGTGGGAGGAATGTGATGAGGTGTGGAAGGTTGTTAATTTCTTATTGTAGGTCTACCTACTAAAATTAAAAATGCGAAATACATTTTGTATGTATGGATGTTTCTTACTCTTTCACGGAAAAAAGACCAAACGGATTGGGATGAAACTTGGCACATATATAGGAAATACCCTAGAATAAAACATTACATCTTTTTGTGCCGGAGAAATGTTACATCCCTCGGGAATGCTGGTGAAACCGCGGGGGCCAGCTAGTTTTACAATAAATACTACTTTAGTATCTACGCGGTAGTGCATTTTTCCTGTTTACTATTAATAGATTTCAACTCATCCTATGCTCGTAAAGAATTCATTGTGCACCTGCACTACCTATTACGACTAGTTATATAAGGCACTTATGACTTGCTCCTCCCACAATAGATTGCAATGTGACTCATGTAGTTACAATCAATTTACAATTCGTCTGTTCTCGGTTTACGTCTGTGAAGTGGCTTTGATGTTGATGGTTTTGATTTCCAATGCAATGTTTGTAATATATGGGCATTTGACGATGTACACGAATTATGAAGAGTTAAAATTTGTTTGTTTGTATGTTTTAGGTAATTTCTGAGAGTATTTTAATCTATTCAGAAGTTCTATAACTGATAAAAGCTGCGCTATAACATTTTTTATTTATGTAATTTTTCTATAACGTTCTAAAACATAACTTAAAGGATATCTTATATAAAAGACTACAGGTCATGTAAGCGGATAATATCTATCAATAGATAAAAAAGAATCATATACTTTTAATTTTTTTAGTTACAATGATATTCTTGAAGTTATACTACCCTTTACCCTAATGGAAAAGTAATGAAAATGTCTAGGTACATCTTTTTATAAATAGATAAAGTTTGATGATTACAAAATATAATTAATTAATACGCATATATATACGCATATATATATACGGTATATATTCACTATGTACCTATTTTGTAACTATCAAACTTGATTTATGTTTCCTTAATGTACTGCCAGTGAGTGCGTACTATTTTTAACACTTTGCTCACTATTTTATACTAGCTACAGTTTTAATTAGCCTTAATACGTTGATGGTTTATGTTTATTATATTATTAAGCTATATATTGTAGTCCAAGCGAGGAACCACCGGTGACTCAAAATACAGGTATCCACCTAGTTTGAGAGTCAGAGGCAAATCGATTTTGAACATATAATTTTATAGCCTGTCTCTGTAATTGTCACATATTATACATTTTATATTTGTATCTGGCTGATTAAATAAATTATTATTATTATTATTATTTTAATGTACTTTTATTTTTATTCTAATCAAATTATGTGAACGATATAACGAAGTTGTCATAACATCTTAACTTATAAAAGGTAATCTAATCTCATTTTAATGCATGAAAGTTAACAAGGACACAGTTGGCCCAATTCATTATGATAACGATGAGGGACAATCCATTAGTGAGGAAGTTTTCAAGGCCCTCAGGAAGTAAGCCTCAAATTACATGGCGTGAAGTGTTCGGTGGAACAAATTGGCAATTATAGTGTAGGTAGGTATTATAACTATGAAATATTTTAGATATATTGGCTATTGGATAAAAGCCAGTATTTCTAATACTGAATAATTAGGCTTTAATTTTGTTACATAATAAAAAGTGGTATAAGTATGTAGTAATATCAGTTATCTGGTTTCCATAGTACAAGCTCTGCTTAGTTTGGAATGGCCGTGTGTAAAAGAATGTCCCAAGATATTTATTTGTTATTATTATTACATCATCATATAGTTGCTATGGAAAGTTTGTAGTTAAATATAGTAATAATCTTATATATAAAATTCTCGTGTCACAATGTTAATAAATTAATTATAGTACGATACATTTTCATGTATTTATTTATTTATTATATATGGGACGCCAACAGCACACACATTTAGACATAATATTTATACATTGCAAATTTTTAGTTCCGATGCCTATGCCAATTACAGTATGTACAATTACATGTATAGTTTATAATAAAGTAAATATGGTAAAACAATGGTTTGCCGGGTCAGCTAGTAAAATATACGAGTATAATAGTAAAAACATGACTGCTAATAAACATTTTTTTAAATTACTCACTGCCTATCTTTCGTCTTCAAATAATATAAAATAAGACACGATATCGATATTATATATAGCCTATAACCATCTACGAACAATTCCGCGTCGAATGGTACCAGTCCCATCTCGATATATTCAGTCGTTTTGAGGTGATGGTGCGTAAAAGCACTTGTATTTTCCTTAAATTTAAGTAATCCCACTCAGGCAAAGCCAGAGTAGGTCGCTAGTTTATTTATCACGTTTATCTTCTTAAATTACAGCTATTTGATAATTTGATACTAGCTTCCAATGCGCTGTTTTATCTTAATTCAGAAGGGATCCATTGTTTTCCCGGTGTAATCCCGGTTTAAAAGTGAGTTTCAAATGATTCTTGGCTGCAAAGCAAATATAATGAAGAATTTCCCTCTTTAGCCAATGCAAGTATTTTTTTAAGCGGTATCATCATCATCATCATCATTATCAGCCTATCTCCGTCCACTGCTGGACATAGGCCTCACCTATGGCACGCCACTGAGCTCGATCTTTAGCTCTTTGTTTCCAACCGCTGCCAGCCAGCTTGCTTATATCATCGCTCCATCTAGCTAGAGGGCGCCCTACACTACGTTTACCGAGCCGTGGTCTCCACTCTAGAACACGTCTACCCCAACGGTTATCGGTTCTACGGCAGATGTGACCAGCCCACTGCCACTTCAGCTTGCTAATCCTTTGAGCTATGTCGATAACTTTGGTTCTCTGACGGATGACTTCATTTCGAATTCGATCCTTCAGAGAGACTCCGAGCATAGCTCTCTCCATAGCTCGCTGAGTGACTAAGCGGTATAAATACGATGTATTGATTTCCATATTATTCTTTATGTAAGCTTAGTAACACCGTGTATTAGGAACTCATATACAAAATTATAGATAGACTAGCTGTCCCATGCGGTTTTAGCTGCATTACTAAGGGATTACACGTTTTCCCGGTATAAAAAGTAGCATATATGTTATTCCCGGATATGTTCTATTTATGTGCTAAGTTGCATCTAAATCCATTTAATAGTTTTTGCGTGAAAGAGTAACAAACATCCATGTATGCAAACTTTCGAATTTATAATATTAGAAGGATTTACGCACATTGTGCTTACGCGCGTTGCGTAATTTGTTAGAGAAACTACCTATAATTGATTTTTGGAATATGGTCTCTAAATGTACGAGTATGTATTCTACAGCGATGGTCAGCGATCCTCATTCAAGCTTTAGAGCGTAGCAAATAATTTACTACGAAACCCAATATAGAATGACTGAAAATTGAAAACGGTGGGCGTGAACACTAAAATTGCTACGCAGAGCCTTTGGTTCTACGCCGTAGACAGTAGACCTCTACAAGCCTACAAAACGTTCATTTTATCAATTTAGATTTCCATTGCTCGTCGCAAACTGCTGCTTCATCAAATTGCTAGAGGAAAACTAGTGATGTATTTTGTTTCAATCGATACAGTGGTGTAATATTGACGCTGAGTTTTTCATAACAGAACCTTACCTATTATATGTAACTGAGTAAGGCACCCGCCGCCGACGTGCCGGCCGGCAGGCGTGCATTATCATGTTTACATTCAAGATATCTAATTCTAGTATCGATAGACGGCTGAATCGATAAAAAATATACCTCTATCTATATCTAAGCTATGAATTAAGGACATTTTTTTAAACTCAATTTATTTGTTCGATTTGACGTCATTTTTGTTTTCAAAATATCTCCAAAAGTATAACTATTTTCAGTCAGTATTTAAGAACAAAGGAGCCTGATATTTGGTTTTAAAGAATCAATTATGATTCTTTAAAGTAAAATAAAGCACGGTCATTTATAACCAAGCATCGAACCTAGGCTTTAACTTTTAAATTAACAATGTAACAACCATGGAAGAAAATAGAATTGAGCAAAATTTGTCTCCTTAATCTATTCATTGTGTTCCACTGAAATCGAATCATCGATAAAATGTATGCTACCTCACTACACGGAGGAGCTCCGCCCAAGCTCCCTTCAGTCGGCACCGGAGGGCGATCGCGAACGGACTTTCGTCGCCATTTTGTTTTTCCGACGCCATTCTGATCATTCGACTGATCACTTCCTGGTGGATTTCTTGTTTCAAATTTCACAACAGCCTGCTTGGTAAGTAATATTACCATGTTTCATTTGTGTTAAAGTTTAAACTGTGAGTGAGTGGGATGGATGAGAGAGATAGACATACCTACCTGCTCTCAAGGACGTTATTGTTTCAGTCTAAAGTAAATACTGTTGTAGCATATTGCTTCTATTTCCATGTATGTACTAGTATCTAGTAATAGGCATTGCTTCTGTTCTGGTTATTTACGTAATATTATTAACTCTTAAGAGATTCTACACAAGAATACCAATTTAACTCTGATCTTGGTTTATGTAGGGCCATTATTGAGCGATATAATATTTTGCCAAGTGTCATATTTAGAGTAAATAATATAATATAAATTTGAGATTTTTTTGTGAAAAAATTGTAAAATAAAATAATGCAGTGAAAAAATTTAGTTTTTGCTTGCGATTTTAAAGAAATGCAATGAATTAATATTATAATTGTAGGTGAATTTAAATATAATTTTTTTAATATCAATAAAAACTAATATCAGTTAAATAAAATTAAAGTTTTATTTTAAAATACATTTTATTTCACAAACACTAAAAAGAGAGTGAAAAATAGTAAATTGTTTATAAATATTTACCGAATATACTACTAGACAACATCTGATTGCATTGCGTCACAATATGACAGGACGCAAACATTAACATCTAGTACATACTTGTACATGTCAGATAAATTTCTGCATAGAGTAGTACAGTAAACACAACTAGGATATAAGTAACCTAACGGTGTTACGGTAATATTGTAGTAACAATAAGGTAACATTAGGGACTTAGTAACAGCGTCGTCACCCGGTTAAGAAGGCACGCCCACGCCCTCGATCATCGAACCCGGTTGTAATCGGGTCAAAGAAGATCTGATACCCCTAATCCTGATATTAGATAAAAACAACATTATGTAATTAAAAACCAATCCTCTTATACGGAAATTGTATGCTCAAAATTACCACAAATTTGACTATATTATCACGAAAAACGATTATTTCTAACTAAAGTATTGTTAAAAAGGTCACGGATTTATAGACCACTAAACGTAAATAGTACGGTATTGTGAAACAATCCGATGTTAATTATGTGATCGTGTAAACGGTATTTTAGTTTAATTACCTTTTAATAGATGCAGTGCTGTACTAATTGCATGGCTAATTCATTTTAAAGCGACCGCCGGGTTCTGTATTAGTTTTCGTTAGGCCGTAGGCCCATTTTGCCCCAACGTGACTAGGCAGTCTATACAACAATGCTTGTATACGGAAGTGATTGGGAAGATAAAAGAACACGTTATCGAAACTTTCAAGAGGTTTCTTTTAATAATGGATAGGCTTGTGTTGAACTATAATCCCATCAGTCGGTGATGATGTTGTCGAAGGTAAGCTTCAACCGCAACTTAAGGTCAAGGCAGCCGGAACAAACCATTATTTGCATGGCGACAGATTTCCTCCCTGAAGGTCCAAAGTAACCCTGCCACCGTTCTATGGTTTCCTCAAGATGTCTTACAAAACCAAATAAACCCAGTTTTGTATCCGAATCCACGACATGTACCTTATTTATCTTGCGGTAAGGCAGTGTAACTTCCAAATTCATCATATCAAAGTGAATTTTGGGACAAAGACATAGAAATCAAATTTCAGAAAGCTCTTGCGACTAAAAGAGTTTAAAATAGATTCTTACGCTTAAACTGATAAGAAGTAGCCAAGAAGTTTGACAATTAATTGGGTGTAAATATCTATTTAAGTACATACATATATCAGTGATCTGGTTTCCATAGTACAAGCTCTGCTTAATTTGGGATCAGATGGCCGTACGTAAAGAATGGCCCAGGATATTATTTATTATTAATTCACTTTTCCGTAATAGTAAACGAATTGAACATAAAATGGATAATTTTGCCACATACTTACTCATTATTTTATAACTAGCTTTCCGTGCCGCAGTCTCATCTGTTTTTCTGAGGGATATATTATATCTCCAGGTTAATCCCCGGTTATAATGTAGCCTATATCCAGAGTAATGTAGCTTTCAAATGTATTCTTGCCGCTTCTTCCCAGTTGAAGACTGACTTCCAAACCTAGCTACCTCCAGCTTCAGTAACTTTAAATTTGACCTTCATAAGTGCCCTCCGTGGACTTAAAGTGAATAAATGGCTCTGATTTTTTTGACTGAATGGTTAAAGAAATTTGCACATCGATGTCGTGGTTCCGGTGATAACAATCTACATACATACAAGCTCACAATTCGATGTATGACTGATGAAAATTTTATTTTTTTTAATTTTTCTAAAATCTAACTGTAATAATCATCTACTTTATTTGTTATTTTAAGTGCCTTTAGACTTTAAGGTACTTTCTTTTGTTTATTTTCTCAAACACTTTTTATTTTAATAGTCCTCTGCGCTTAAACCTCGTAATTTGTCTATTTCTAAATATAATCTGGCAGATTTCCCAGGCCGGTTGCAGCATGGACTGGTTTGACATGCAGAAATCGAATATAACTGCTATTTCTGCATCAGTTTCAGCAATTACTAATCGGGACGAGAGTTCATGTTTTTCTATTAGTGTACTATCATTTTTAGTTAAATTGACGCTTCATAATTGCCGGTGAAGGCCTATATCAATAAATATAGGTATTTCATTTCCCAAAACTTCTTTGTCAAATTTTCGGTTATTTTGTTGACCCAATTAAATGTACTCTTTTGCAATAATCAAGCCAGCGGATGTACTTTTTTGTGGACAATTGTCTTGATTTTTAAATCATCACACAATAAAATACCCTATTTATTACGTAAAACGATATAAACTTGATTGTTCTCGGAGATCTCTTTTGAGCGTACAAATCGCCAGCCCTACCGGCTTTTATTCCTATATAACTTTACCTCAACTTATTTACTCGAATTCAAATGTCACTTGATGAATTGACTCTCCTTTCATTTAGGGTTAACCCATGTACTTACCGGTTTATGAACATCTGTATATTTTTAATGACTACCATGTCTACCGACTACTCGTCGTGAGTTCTATTCCCACAGAAGACTCACATTTATGTACATGTATGTTTGTTTTGTGCCTGATTGTGAATATCTATACAAGTAAGTATTTAACAGTTATTTGAGTACCAGTGATAGCTCTATATAGTTTGAATTTAGTTGGAAAATGTCTTAAACCATTTTTTTTTATTTGCCCGATTTCACTAATTTCCTTTAAAACTATATTCGTACCATTATAATGGCATTTCCTGTTCCTTTAAACGAAGTATATATCAGTTGTTTAAGTAGCTACTTCTTCTTACATTTAGAATTATATATATTTTTACTCTATTATGTTTGAATTTTGTTGTTAAATGTCTTAAAGTATTTATTTTTATTATTTACCCGAATTCACAAATTTTGCCTACAATTTTTTCCCCTTTAAAACGATATTCATGCCATAGTAGCTCTGTTTAGCACGGGGAAATGTCTCAAGGAATTTATTTTTATTATTTACTTGAATTCACAAATTTCCCGTGCAATTTACCAACTTTACAACCATGTAAGTACTATTGCGAAAAAGTTTAACCGTTCTCAAGTGATGCACTTACCAATAAACAGCTTTTATATACAGAGGCGGCCTTAGGAGGTGGCGATCGGAGCAATTGCCCTGGGCCTCGCTCTTGCATGGGACTTGCATGGGGCAACACAAGCAAATAAAAAAAAAAATATGAATTTCAAATTTTATTTATTTGTTTAGCATTTCTTGTCAAACATGACAAATACCTAAACCAGACTTACTTTCGCATCACATACTTTTCACAAAGAACAAAGGGCTTCGCAATGGGTCGCCGCTGTTTATATAGATTATAACATATTTTTTTGTTAAAATTGTGTGAAACTAGAGTAGGAAGGAAAATGTTAAAATTACGAGTCGTGTAAAACAGTTATTATTTAAACCCAACGTTTTTTATTGAGTCTAATGTTCGACAAGATAATTAAGCTCGGTCTGCGTTTTGTAGACAGGTAGGTATCTTGTCTGTGAGCCCACACAACATCTTACACAGGTTATTGACTGTTATGTTACTTTGTAGATAGAAAATTACCAGGAATTAAAGAGTCAATCATTGTAATCTTTTGAAAAAGAAAGTGAAAGAGCATTTTTGAACATTAGCTTAATTATTTATTATTCGTTTTTTTTTAGTAAAGTAAGGAATTAATACAAAATTCATTATTTTTCATAGAGAAAGTCAATGATTACATCTATATAAAAATATGAATCAGTTTTTTAATTCAAGATTTTTTTTAAGTTTTCCTTATCTTAATATATATATTTCTTGTGTGCGTGTGTATGTGACTGAACTCCTCCTAAACGACTGGACCGATTTTGATGAAATTTTTTGTGTGTGTTCGTGGAGATTCGAGAATGGTTTAGATTTACAATTGGACCCGGTAGGGGGCGCTGCGATCGAAACCCTGAATTTTTGTATGGACTTATTTTGGCAGGACAACGTCTGTCCGGACAGCTAGTGTCATTATAAATAAATAAATATCCTGGGACATTCTTTACGTACGGCCATATGGGAACCAGATATCTGATATACTACATATATTACTTTTTTAAATACTTTAATAGCTATTTTCATCAATCATTACTCCCCAGGATTAGAGCCTTATTAGGAACACTATCGAATGGTATGATAATATAGTAACCTTTTAAACCCAAAATATATTACCTTTTTTTAAATTAATATAATGTATAGCCTGTGTTACTGTAATTGTCACTTAATATACATTTCATATTTGTATCTGGCTGAGAAAATAAATTTATTATACAGCATGTGAAAAAACTCCCCGTAAAACCGAAAGGAGGTTAAATATTGTGAATGGAATCATAACGAGTCCATTCACAATATTTAAGAACCGTACTAACGCTGTATAATATACCCAAAAAAAAAAATTATTTTTATGAATGAAAAATAGAAAATCTATTAAAGTAGACAATTATTAGGTAAAATAGGTACTTACTAGGGTTGTTGGCTTTGATAATTAATTATATTTTTACGAGGTATTTTGTAACACATTGTATAATATTATTTAACTTATTCTGTATTAAACAGTTCACTTTCTATTTAAGTGTAAATATGAGTATAAGCATGTATACGAGTGAACGCACAAAGTAAAAAATTGCAAAATATATAATAATACATATGGTACTCGTTTTTGCATGTATATATCAGAGCAATGAACTCTGGAAATAAGGTCAACCGTCACCACTCGCTTTGCTTCTAAATAAACTGACTTCGCAGTGTATAAACGCTTAAGTATCCGAGTTGTTGAAAATTACTAGGAAATGTTTGCTTCAAAACACATGAACAGCACAAGGGTGCAGTTTGTGTTGATCAACACTATGCTTTATGAAATCTATGTTCATCTCTTTCTATTTTAATAATATGAAAACACTTGAAGTTGAATTTCGTGTCACCAAATTTACTGTGCGGGTGTAAATTTAATATCCGAACAGGACTTAAAATATTACTCACCCTTTTTTTCTTTACGTAAAGAATGAGAGGTTTATAGATTTAAATTAAGTTATTACCAGACTATTATACAGTATTTTTTTAAATAATAATAATAGATTAGCATGACATTAGATTTGTAGACTACACCTTCACTGAGACAAAATCGAATAACCTAAAACCCGAAATACATATACTCGTATCTATAAATACCTATATCAGATGCTTTTTACTTCATCCTCAAATTTCTCAACAACTAAATTGGTAATTGGTCTCGTCGGTAAATTTATTCAATAAATACCAACATTACGAAATGTTGAAACCTTAGAAAGCATGGAACTCCTTCAAATGGTACCTCCGAGCTATATTTGTCACGTTATCGGGCTGGCTGTTGTAAGGTTGTGAAATACTTAAAGGTTACGTCCGAATCCATATTCACGACGTTACGAAAAAAAGTTTACTTTTTAATAATTTGTAGAAGTAATGTAGAATAAAGAATTATATCACAAAATAGATTGTATAAGCTGTGTAAACTACGCAAATATCGTATAAAAATGTCACGCAGCGTATTTGCATATTTAGAACAGATAATAAGTGTATTTTCATGTAGACGGTGTATCTGTTCTTAAATTATAAAGTGTTTTGCAAATATTATATTACCACATTAATTCAGTTTGTTTATTGCTTAATTATAGGCGTATTGTACTAACATACGAGAATGGTCGCTACGGCTTTCATGGAGTATTTTGAACTCCGGTTTTTTATTATGGGAGAGCTTTAAGTTTTAATAACTTTTTGTGTGACGAAAAATAAATCTACACTAATATTATAAAGAGGAAAGATTTGTATTTTTGTATGTAACGAATAAACTCAAAAAGTACTGGACCGATTTTAATAATTATTTTTTCATTAGAAAGCTACATTATCACTGAGTAACATAGGCTACTTTTTATCCTGGGAAAATGTAAATCCCTCAGGAACGCGGGTGAAACCGCGGGGGACAGCTATAAATGATAAATACAATCTATGCTGTTCAAAATGAACGATAAATTAAAATATTTCCCTGTAATACAAAAGTTTCACTTCTATCGCGTGTCGACACACCCTGTTTTTTTTTATTAACACATTTATAGTATCCTATGGTAAAATGTATATTCCAAGATACGTTGTGGACCTACACAGTGTATAAGTTGCAAATAAGATCATAAGTTCTCTCCTACTCTTCGATATAAAGATATTAAAAGCGGATAAATAATGGCTGCCATTCAAGGAGGCTTAATATGAAATGGTATTTATGTCGATAAAAAATGAATCTTCAAATATTTTAGCTATTAAAAACCTAACGACAAAAGAATACCTTCTATTTTGAATTTGTGTGCTTACCACCATAGGCTTCATCATCACTTACCATTTTAAGCCAAACACAAGCTTACGGGTACCAAAATACATTAAGTATCTTAAAACTTAAAAATAGCAATTAACTCTCGCGTTCCTAAGTATGCAACGTGGAGTAGGAACTGCACAGTATCTATCTGTCACTTTCTTTCACGTATAAAAAAGAGCGAGACGGATGCCATTGATATAGAAGCTGTGTTTATTAATATAAGGGTCAGAGGACAAATGCCGGACTTCCAACGCTATTTCCAGATTATTTATAACTAGCTGTCTCCCGCGGTTTCGCCCGCGTTCCGAAGGATGTAACTGTTAAAAGCTAATTTAGTGTAGAAACTACACAGGTGTCAAATACTATCTTTTTTGTTGATATGGTTTGCTTTTTGGATTTAAAGATCTCTTTCAGTGACCAGTACTGCTTCCATCCATTTGCTATTCATCTGTTGATTGCTTTAGTAGATTGGTCTTTGTGGGAGATTATCTGCCCCAGGTAGATGTACCTACTCCTGTACGTATTCTAGTGGTTTGTTATACATTTTTATTACTGTTGGTTTGGAGTTTGTACCCCTCCAAATGGTACCCCAAAGTCGGAAATGCGACAGAAGCCGCCAAGAAACGATATGGAAAAACGATCTCAAACTCACAGCTGGACATCATTGGAGAAGCGTAGCAAGTGACAGAACTTTGAGTAGTAGAGCTCTTAGTGCAGAGTTTGTCCGGGGAACCACTACTACCTTACACAATCCGCTGTGAAGCAGTAGTGCAGTTGTATTACTGTATTTCGGTTTAAAAAGTAAGGGAGCCGGTGAAATTACAGGTACATGAGACTTAACAACTTTACGACTCAGGGTCGACAACCCATTGGCGATGCTCTGGTGTCACAAATGTCCATAGGCGGCGGTGACCACTTACCATCAGGTGGACCGTGTGCTTGATTATCGGCTCGAATGGTGTTAAAAAAAACAGTTAATGTTAGAAGTTACAAAGAGGCACGCTGAGTTAAATCAAAACACGTGATACGTTATTTAACCATGTACTTAAGAGTAAAAGGCTTTATTATCAAATATAACTTTATTCAGCAGGGTTTTCAAAAGGTATTCATTAGATCCTTTTAAACACCTATGTAATAATGCAACTCAATATTCCGAACTAAAGCTTTTGCATCATTACAGTTTCCTAGAAATAATTACGTTATGTTTATAGCGAGAGAAGAGTTCCTGGATTACACTCATGTAACAGGCTTAGTTCATTTGGAACGCCTTTACGTAGAAATTATAATATACCGGGAAATCTAACAACGTCCATACTAATATTATAAATGTGAATGTAAGTTTGTTTGTTACGCTTTCACGCGAAAACTACTTAACCAATCATCATGAAACTTTGTACACATATTTTTGGAGGTATTAGAAGTAACATAAGATACTTTTTGTGCTGGAAAAATGTTACATCCCTCGGTACCGTGTGGGACAGCTAGTATTATAAAAATATTACTGAAATAATAATTAGTACCTGGATCGCCGAGCTTTGCTCGGGTTTTCTTTACTAATGTGACTACTGCCGTATTCTCTTTTTAAAGCACTGTCATATACTCGTATACCTAGATACGAATTAGATGCGACCATAAAGGGGGTACCTTTAAGTGTAAGTGCTTTTACCTTCGTGTTCTAATGGTATTGTAGCAGTTTTCATTGCCTAAAAACACGGATAAAATGACGTTTTCTAAAAATGAAACCTAGCTAGATCGATTTATCGCCCCTGAAAATCCTTGCATACAAAATTTCTTGAAAATCGTTGGAGCCGTTTCCGAGATCCTAATTATATGATCGATTAGATATTAGAATGATTCGATATTAGAAGAAATAGATAACAAAGGGTTTATAATAGGTACGATAATCTATTCATCAATCCCCAAAAAACTTGAATGACCTTGAGATTTCAGTTCCATAAATATCGTGTCGGGAAACATAATCTATACACAAGGAAAATAGGGTTCCTTTGACGCACCATCACCTCAAAACTACTGAACATATCGGGATGTAACTGCTACCATTCGACGCGGAGTTTTCGTAAATGGTTATAGGCTATATATGATATCGATAAACGGGTCAAACCGCGGGGGACAGCTAGTATAAGATTAGAAGGAATAGACAGCTATGTTAACCATTTATTTTCACTTACCCGCTAGGAGACGCATAATGCATGTCAAATTAAGATTATCACTACATAGTCAACGTCTGCTCACTTTGTTGAGAGTAGACGTGTTAATATTATTTCCAAGTGTACAACAAAATAGAACAATCTAATCTCAACATTTACGTAATAGGAACAAGTGATATTACTGTGTGAGTGAAAATCAATTAAAATAAATTCGTACGGTTGCTATCCTTGTCTCGCACCGCATCTCGGAGTCGTGACGGAGAGACGGCCTGCCTCACATTTTTATTTTTTCCTGATTGCAAGTGAATATTGCAATAATGCCACGCACCACACGCACACCACCGAAGCACACATCTAACCCGGACCTATCTACCGAGGCAGAAGATGCATACATAAATATGCGCAAACGTAAGCAGCCTGAGGACGCCGATATGTGTATAAAATTGTTTGAAATGAAATTTGATGAACAGCTGGCGGCCTGGAATAGTAAAATCGATCACACAATCTCACAAGTGATTGCTTCATCTATAAAATCAAGCTTTACTACTGAATTCTCAAAAATATCAGATTCCTTAGACGTCATTAATGAGACTGTAACAGGTTTACGCTCCGATAACACATGTTTTAAGGAATCACTTTGTGATATTAACTACCGTCTGGCTGAGATGGAGAAGTCAATTAATGCCTCTGATACACGTCAGAATACGTTTGATGCACAGCTGCAATCTCTAAAAACTCAAGTATCCCAAACCAACAATTTACCTAATCATGTTCAACAATTAGAGGCCAAATTGGCCTCAATGGAACAGCAAGCAAGAGATTGTAACATTGAGATCGTAAACCTGCCTGATAGACGTAATGAAAACCTAATCGATGCTGTTTTGAAACTCGGAACAGCCATTAAACAACAGATATCATCGTCGGATATCGTAGCGATACATCGTGTGCCTCACGCTGGCCAAAAAGATACTCGGCCCAAAAATGTCATTGTGAAATTTACTACTAGAGTTTTGCGAGACAATATTCTCGCATCATATCGCACCATGAAGGGGCTCAACGCGGAACAGTTGGGTATTTCCGGATCGACACATTCCACGCACAAAGTGTATTTAAATGAACATTTGACCTTAATTAACAAACGTTTGTTTCGGGAATGCCGTGTTAAAGCCAATATCCATGATTATAAATATGTGTGGGTCAAACACGGAATTATCCTTACACGTAAGTCTGACACATCCCCAGTTCTCGCTATACGCACAGAACAAGATCTCACCAAAATTAAATAACTGTATCCAAGTATTTTGTATTGTAGTAATTCAAGCTACCTACATATTTATTCCATCCTTACCTATATTATTTAAGAGTTTCAAACTTATAATCTTGTTACTAACTGTAACTTATTATTATTATAGTAATATACAAGTAATAGTACATAACCTCTTAATTATATACTACATAAATGTATACACCGGTTACAATATAACAAGTAGTTCTTATAACAAAATAATAAGTGTAAGGTATGTTATTACATGCTATATTTTCGGAACTTTTACTAACAGATATCACTCTTCAAGGCATCATAATTTGTTGTTGCATCTAATTTTATGTAAAATAATATATCTAATTCATATATTTCGACGATTTTTACATCATTTAACAAAACTTACTTTTACTAGAATAACACATAAACATTTTATAAAATATTTTTACAGCGTACTGAGAATTCATTTCGGTCACCTTAATATCGTTATTCTGATTCCCTATAGATTAAGAAGTGTTCTACATAACTTATTAATACCGAGTAATATGTTTTATAAAATTCAATAGTCAAAGTCATTTACTATCTATTTACTATCAAAACTGTCGCGGATTAAAAACCAAGCTGAATACTATCTACATGTCTATTTTAAGTCATAATTATGATATTATTATATTGACGGAGACGTGGTTGCATAAGGGCATAGCTAATAATGAGTTCATCGACTCTCGTTACAATGTGTATCGCAGTGACAGGGACCGACAGGCTACGGGACGTCGTGACGGCGGTGGCGTATTGTTGGCCGTGATGCGCTCCCTCTGCGCCGTCCCGTGTTTACCTGTGTTACCTGCTGCAACTCTTGAGCTCCCTCCAATAGTCGACCAGGTTCTATTAGAATTACACATGGGAAATGCTAAGTACATTCTTGGTGCTGTATATATCCCTCCCCAAACGGATGCGGATGTATACCTCGCTTATTTCAACAATATACGAGACTACATACAGATAAAGGGTATCGAATTCCTATGCATATTTGGCGACTTTAATCTACCAAATCTCGATTGGAACTTAGAAGGTACACTTATGAAACCAACAGCTATATGCAGTCATAGACTGCCTAATTCTCATTTATTGCAATTTATATCTTTATTTAATTGCGTTCAAGTTAACACTCTCAAAAATAATTTAAACCGATTACTTGACTTATGTATTACTAATATTCCTAATACTAAAACCTCATCTACGCCAGTTACTCTCGTACCGTCAGATGTATACCATCCCCCTTTTTATTCATTACTATCTCTTGATTGTGTAGAAAAGCGTAAACTAATTAAGCCACAGATCCGATACTGTTTCAAAGTTGCCGACTACGAGATAATTAATACAGACATATCTTCAATCAACTGGAATGAATTATTTCAAAATTATCCCGCTGAACTGTGTGTTAATATGTTTTATGAATCCATTTATAACATTATCCGAAAACATGTACCAACTAAGCGTATCAATAACTACCATTTCCCTGTATGGTTCAGTCCCTCATTAATACACATTTTTAAAAACAAAAATGATGCATGGATTAAGTGGAAAAAATATAAAAATCAATCGGCCTATTCAGTATTTTCTATGTTCCGGGGCAGGCTTAGTAAGGAGTCAAGGGCATGTTATAAAAGATATATTGACTCTGTTGAGGATAGCATAAAACTCAATACTAAGTATTTTTGGACGTATATTAAAAACCGCAATAATCAGTCAGATATCCCTAGTAGTGTTAATTATATGGACTCGACCGCTGATGATCCTGATGATGTATGCAATTTATTCTCAATATTCTTTCAATCAGTGTTCCAGCCTTCTGATATCTCAGATTCTTATAGCTTGTATGATATAGATGACTTAGACATTAAAACTCATACCGACAATATAATTTGTGATGTATTTATTTCTACTGAAAACTTAATTAAGGAACTTAAAGCTCTTGACACAACCAAAGGCTCCGGTATAGATAACATTCCATCTGTTTTTCTTAAAAATACTGCTTCAACTATCTATAAGCCGTTACACGTAATATATAACCGGTGTCTAAAAGAAGGTATTTGTCCAAGCGTGTGGAAATTAGCTAGAATTACGCCAGTACATAAGGGCGGCTCTAAAAGGGAGGTAATTAACTATCGACCAATTTCTATTCTTCCAACTCTGTCGAAACTTCTCGAAAGACTTATCCATAATTATGTGTATCCACTAATTCATACTATAATCATTCCGCAACAGCATGGGTTTGTTTGTAGGCGATCCACTGTTACTAACCTTGTTGTTTATGCATCTAAATTGTTTGAAAGCATCGATGCCAATGAACAGATAGACAGTGTGTACACAGATTTTCAGAAAGCTTTCGATGGAGTGGACCATAAAATCTTGTTACAAAAAATTGCCTTCAATGGGATACGTGGTAGTCTCTGGAGATGGTTCAAGTCGTATATATTTAACAGAACACAAAGAGTTGAGATCAATGGTTTTGAGTCTGACACAGTATCTATTACTTCAGGCGTGCCTCAGGGTTCTATCCTTGGCCCATTTCTATTTATTTTATTTATCAATGATATTTATAGTTGTTTTAAGCATAGTCAGTTCTTATTGTATGCAGATGATCTAAAAATATATCGTATAATTCATGATAATTCAGATCACCTCAACTTACAAGAAGACTTGGATCGATTCTCTTGTTATTGTCATGTTAATAAATTGAAACTCAGTCTCAAAAAATGTAAATTTATAACTTTTACTAAAAAAAAACAAATTAGCAATTTTGCATATTCTTTATGCGGCAATGATCTCGATAGAGTATACACTATCAGGGATCTTGGAGTGACATTAGATACTAAGTTGAGACTGGATACACATGTTGATAGTATTTGTCATAAAGCATATAAAATTTACGGTTTTGTTTTTCGCGCCAGTAATGACTTTAGACGCGCTAGTACATATATATATACTTGTATAAATCATTAATACGCTCACAATTAGAATATGCTACTTCTATATGGGATCCGTTGTATAATACATATTCTGATAGCCTTGAAAGAGTTCAAAAGAAGTTCCTTAAATGTATGCACTTTAAGTGTTTTCGTAGCCGCCTGTCCTACTCTGATCTATTAAATAAATACAATTTGTTGCACTTGAAACATAGAAGACTACAGTTGCAAGCTATGTTACTATATGATTTTTGTCATAATAAGTACGACTGTTCTGATGTTATTGACAGTGTTTATTATCGAGTGCCGGTCAGACCACGCATGCGACTCTGTCGTGCATTAAAATTATTTACTACAAAACATTCTCGCACTAATGCAGGCAAACGGTCGCCTCTGTGTCGTTTGGTTGACATTTATAATGAATTTTTCAGTAGCATAGACATTTTTTCAACGAATGCTAGTACTTTTAGAAAAATGTTAATAAGTCAACTAACTACAATGAATTAATGATGTATGCTCGTTTGTGCAAATTTATATTATTATTGTTATTTAAAGAATACCATAGTTTGACATTTGTATCTATATTTTCTTGCTATTGCTTTGTTTGTGTATTTTTGGTGTATGCTTTTATTTAGTGTTTTTTTTCCCTACGGCGTTGTTCTTTCTGACCTGAGAACTGATGCACCTCAACAACAAATGTAAGGTGTTTATGGTATAAAGGTATAATGTTGTACATTTTTCTTATTAATTGTTTACTTTTCCGTTTTTCTTAAAGTGAAATAATTTTGTTTTGTTTTTACTTTGTACACCTAATTAATAATTAGTGGTTAACGGTGTTGGTGTCACAATTAATTATATTTGCATTGTACTCAACTAATTATTCTTTGTGATACTGTTTGTTTTACCTCAATAAATAAAAAAAAAAAAAAAAATATATAGTATAAAACAAATTCGCTTTCTCTGTCCCTATATCCCTATGTCCCTATGTATGCTTAAATCTTTAAAACTACGCAACGGATTTTGATGCGGTTTTTTTTAATAGATAAAGTGATCGAAGAGGAAGGTTTTTATGTATAATACATGTGACATCCCACGGGAACGCGGGTAAAACCGTGGGAGCCAGCTAGTTATAAATATAACAACAGAGAAGGAGATCCAGCGGAATTAGTTACTAGATATTTGTTCTTGTACTTATAATCTTACAATGGATTTCCGCAAGGTCACGCCTGAATCAATAAGCATGTCAAATTGTCAGTTTATCTTATACGGACATCGTATTGGGATTGAATCAATGCCCAAGAATTCCTTAGTTATTAGTGTTAATGGATAGTGGATTAATATTGAATTCTCATGAGACTTCTGTAATATTTTATCTTATAGCTGAAGCAGATATTTGGGCTAAAAGTTAGACTTGAAAAGTTTGTAAACAAGTCTCGTAGACTATGCTACGAGACCTATGAATTTACTACAATTTCTTACTAGAGAAACCTTGCTAGTAAAATCGTCAATTATATATTCAGGCTTAAATATTCGGTTTCTTTTTTGAGGTAAAGCCCTCTTGACCTTAACTTTTTTCTTTTTCTGGACTATTTATTACAATCCCATTAAATAACCTGCAAATCTCATACTTATTACTTTTACAATAAAAACTACATTTTAACAGTTTCTTACATGAAAGTAGCGATTTCAAGCCATCGTCAAACATAATATTTGTCTTGTAGTTGAAGTAGACATTTGGGGTAGACTTTGGTAAACAAAGAGTCTCGTAGACCATGCTACGAAGCCTACGAATTACGATTACGTTACAGGGTTCTTTGTAACAATTTCGTAGTAGAGAAACCTTACTTTCATCTTCACGTTTAAAAATATTTTGTTTCTTAACAAATATCCCATCCTACTAATGTCACTACACACACATAGTATAAAACAAAGTCGCTTTCCTTGTCCCTATATCCCTATGTATGCTTAAATCTTTAAAACAACTACGCAACGGATTTTGATGCCGTTTTTTTTAATAGATAGAGTGATTGAAGTGGAAGGTTTATATGTATTAGTATCTACATTGCACCTGAGCGAAGCCGGGGCGGGTATCTAGTTAGGTATAAATGCGAAAGTTTGTGAGAATGGATGTCATGCATGTTTGTTACTCACACACATAGATAGAGAAATGCTCTATTCTAAAAAAAAATTGGCTATTTTTATCCTGGGTAAATGTATCATTCTGCGGGAAAGCAGTTGAAACCTCGGGGAAGTGATAATATTTATTTTTAAACCTTCATCACATCTCTGCCGGAGACTCTTAGCACCCCCTGTCCCGGGGCCCCCGGTGACTGGGGGCCGTGCTGGTATGTTTTGTTGACATTTTTTATTGAGGGGGGGAGGTTGCCACCATCCCCACGCTTGGTAGGCGGGTTGGTGATCGCAGTGATGTGGTATTACTCAGGTAGATCATGCTGCCCGTCTCCCGGTGAATTCCTTTAGTCGCCTTTTACGACACTCATAGAATTTAGGTTTGAGTTGATCCTATTCTAAGCTGGAAACTAAACGGCGTCGCATATTTAATTTGCTTAAACTGTTATATATACTACTCTCATAATCATCATCAGCCTATCTCCGTCCACTGCTGGACATAGGCCTCACATATGGCACGCCACTGAGCTCGATCTTCAGCTCTTTGTTTACAATGTACTATTTTAATCATTTTTAATTTACCCGAACATGAAACTAACTAAAAACATGCTAACTAATTACTTTATCAATAAAAACTACATTTCAACATTCCTTTACACGAGCCAAGCAATTCTAAGCCTTCGTGTTCGAATGTACGAAATACATAATTTAGAAGCCATTTAACATATTAAACACCTAGGTACGTACATGGATTCAACACGGATCAGACGACTAATTAGATTTTCTAGCTTACCTACAATACGTAATCAATAATATTAGCTATCTAGAAATACCGTCGAGACCCAGAGGCATCAATTTGAGCCGCTTACCGCAGTAGCATGATGAATTTTATTAATAGCTTTTGAGCTAATAGTGAAGCAGTAGTTCTCATAGTTAATTAATCTTTTCAGAAGAGTGACTTTTGAACCTAACTGTAGTTTTTCATTACTGGGAAGGGTTCATTGACATTCTAAATCTTACAATTTAGATTTAGAATGTCAATGAACCCTTCCCTTCACTAATAAGAACCTCTGAAGGTTTAAATACTCAAAACCAAACAAAGATAGATCTTTTGTTTTAAAATAGTCTTCAAAAATAAATATAACTTTTTAGAGATGTAAATTTGATATCACAGAGAAAAGTCTTTCTTTCACGTGTAGCAGATTAAGAGGAAGCCATTTTTTTTAATACCATTTGGATGATACGGTCCACTTGGTGGTAAGTGGTCACCGCCGCCGATGGACATTTGCAACACTAGGGGCATCGCCAATGCATTGTCGACCCTGAGACGTGAAGTTGTTAAGTCTCATGTGCCTGTAATTTCACCGGCCCCCTTACCTTTCTAACCGAAACACAGTAATACAAGTGCACTACTGCTTCACGGCAGAAATGGGTAAGGTGGTAGTACCTACCCCCCCGAACTCTGCACTAAGAGCTCTACTACTCGAAAAACATTAGAAGTAGGAGTAACATTGTTATCATAATATGTTAATCCCTTACATCTGAAAAAATGTTTTATCGAAAACGGTTGTTATTGACATTAACAGGCATAGTATTTTTTGTAGAGTTGTGTATCCTAGTAGTATCAAAAGTCACAATATTATCGATTATGTATCAGTTGCCGGCGGCATAAGTAATGGAGTAATTTAGAATAATGGCACAGAATTTTATTCTACCAATGTTTTATACAGAAGACATACATTTATCGTTATTTCAAACAAGGCAAAGTATTCAGCATGTTAATATGTTCTATGTAATATGAGATTTTGTATTTTTTACCCTGTTCGTTATTTTATTATACGGTATCAATTCGGCTGGAGATATGAAACCCTGGGTTCAACTACCGGGTCGGACAAGATATTATAATTTCCTAGCTGCCCCCCGCGGTTTCACCCACGTTCCCGGGGGATATAACAATTTACCGGTACAAAAACTATTCTATGTTATTTCTAATAGCTCCAAAACAAAGTACAAAGTTTCATGATGATCGGTTAAGTAGTGTTTGCGTGAAAGCGTACCAAACAAACTTACATTCACATTTATAATATTAGTAGGGATTTATTTATAGACGATTAGCTTGTTAGCTGATGTGATCACACAGTGTTGAAAGTCAATTCGCACTATATACTTCACTTTTTTTGTTTTTTTGTTTTGACGTTTCTTTATGATAGCTATCCATGCCGCGGTTTCACCCGCTTTCCCGAGGTATCTGGTGTATTATGGGGTAATAACATAACTTATGTTCATCTGAAATAAAGTAACACCAAAAACATAAAAGAAATGTCAATACAGTGCCGTGTTTCCGGAGATTTACCTCCGCATTTATACACACTCAGGAAAATTTACTCTCTCTTTATTATACAAGGAAATATAGCTGATACTTATTTGTAGCCAGGGTTTGGTAATTTGATGCAAATTCGACGACTCCTCTCTACATGTCACTTAAGGGATAATTGCCATGAAGACGTACTTAATATTTAGGACATCGCTCAATTAATACAGGAATGAACCCATACATGACTAGTTTGATTATTTCGTACAGAAGTAAAACCTTGAAACATTGCCAAAATGGCCGAGGCTATGTCTACAGAAAGTATATATATATATATATAAGTACTGATGCTTCTCGCAGGTAGACTTGAGATGATATATTTAATATCGCCTCGGTGGTCCAGGACTTCGATTCTCAGGTCCTGCAACCTGACCTTATACTTGTTTATAATATAAGTTATACGCGTAGACCAGCTCCCCTAGTCAGCTAATACAACTTTATCGGCAAGCCGGTGCAACGAGGCGAGCGTGGAAATCTTACCTCTTATGTGATTGCATAGTTAGCGATAGAAACAAACCATAGAGGCCGCGACGAAACATCCTCGAGCTAGTGTAATTTTCCTTCCAGAATTGACGCCCTGTTTTATAGGACAATTAAGAAAATGTAATTGGTAGCTAAGTAATAGAACGTACATACCGATTACAAAAGTCAATTAGTCAGAGTGCATCTATTATATGAGGAGAGAAAATTGTAAAAATAACATTTAATAGCTATTACAATACAATTAGTCGTAGGGAATATGTCTCTAGGGTGTTGTAGAGGTTGAAGAGTACACCGGTGACCACCGTGCACTTTAACTTGCACTAAGAGGTCAGCAAGAGTGTTCTTGATGAGGGTCGAGTGGATGTACTCGTATGGATGGATGTTTGTGACTCTTTCACGCAAGAACTACAGAACGGATTTGGATGAAACTTGGCACATAGATGGATATCACAATTTCCCGGGACAAAATGTAGCTTTTATGTTATTCCAGGATGTACTCTATCTATGTGCCAAGTTTCATCCATATCCGTTAAGTAGTTTTTGCGTGAAATTGAAAATGAAAAATTTGATGCTTACATACAAATCTTTCCTCATAGTAATATCAGTATTAGTATCAATATGATGACAAATAATAATAATAATAATTTATTGCCAGAAAAAAACAAAACATAACAATATGCCTTCTTTCGTGGGTACACACATGAGAAAAATACAATATAAATGACAAGAGAGACTACTTCCTAATAAAGGGTAGAACCCTGTAGCTTAGGATAAGCAGTGCTCTTCCCAAAAACAAAATTCAACACTAAACAACAATTTGTAATTTTATGTAAAGGCATCCTTAAAAATTATATGCGCATTAATGTGGATTCCATATAGGAACCAAAAACAATATTATGTATGCAACATACCTTACAAAACAAAAAAAAAATAAACCTACTTTAAGAATCTTAAAAGATCCTCCGTCTCATCATAATTTTTGAATTGAAGCCAGTCAGTTACAGTTTTCTTGCACAACGTTTTATTTTGTGAGTAAATAGACTATATATAGAAATATTTTTATAATATAATTATGGGTTGAATATTAAAATTTACGAATATTATTCTTAACATAACACGCCAATAACTTCACGGGTTTGGTTATTAATAAATAGGTGAATATACAAACAAACTGATAAATAAGTATAGTTCCGTGAATAGAATAATAATTGTTTATCAAACTGTTTAACTCATTGAGCCGTGTATTTCAATTTCGTGTAACATTGTGTTTATCAGATACTAGCTGTCCCCCGCGGTTTTACCCGCGATATCATATATAGCCAATAACCATCTACGAAGAATTCCGCGTCAAATGGTACAAGTCCCATCTCGATATGTTCAGTAGTTTTGAGGTGATGGTTCGTCGAAACAACCCTATTCTGCTATGTGTTACAAAATACCTCGAAAAATATTATTAATTATCAAAGCCAACAACCCTAGTAAGCTGTCATGTCAGGGAACCCGATTATTTAACAGAAAGGCCTACGTACCTATTTTACCTAATAATTGTCTACTTTAACAGTTTTTCTATTTTTCAGTCATAAAAATCCGTTTTTTTTTTTAAATCTTTTTGAGGTATGTTATAAGGCCTAATTTAACCTCCTTTCGGATTTACGGGTAGTTTTGTAACGCCGTATATTGGAATACCGAATGTAAATAACGTACCATTAAATTATATAAATTATAAACGACTTCTCTTTTGTTCCAGGTTGTAATTGTGGACAGTGAATACATCAAATTCGACTCAGTGTTATTTCAAGATGATAGACGATAATTAGACGTTACCTTATTCAAGTTATTCAAGTGTACGGTAAAATATCATAAGAAATATGACGAGCATAATAATATCCCACTAAAGGTGATTGAGAGCTAAAAAGCTCCATAAACACTTTTCATCCCATCAATGCTAAATTACAGACTAGTCTCAACGCATTTCTTGAAGCAGCCGTAAATCCCTTAGACGGTAACACGCATCGACTGTTCGTGCCGTACCAACATGTGCCGGGACCGCGACATGCTCATGCAAACAAGTGACATCATCAAATAGAGGTTTCCGAACATCTGACTATTAAAATTTAATATTATTAGCGTAGTGTGTATAGTGTAGTGTAAAATTCTCCGTCAAAACGGCGCGTGTATATGCCCTGCCGTTTCGTTTTGTTTCTTTCACTTTGTTTTACATCAAAGGATAAGAAATAGCCCGGTTGTTTAGTGTTTGATTGTGGATATTTGGACGGGGTTTTGCCCAAGAGCGGGCCCCATCCGTGCGACCCTGGCCAGCCGTAGTCGGTACAACATATCCAGGATATTGGACTCCATTGTTGGCGCTGCTAGATATTGCATTGTAAGTATTTATTCTCTGTATATTCTTTTTACATTGAGGTACACAAGTTTGTCTAGTATTTATTGTAGACGAAATAAAATAAATCACTGCCGATAGCGATGAGTCTTCTACGAATATTATTGTAGTGTAGTATGTGCTACTGAGTAGTAGTACGTAGTACTACGGGCATAGCGAACTAAGTGAGTACGGACATCGGAATCTATGAATTTCGCTACAGGGTAGTGACATAGTAAGTGCTACGAGTTAGCGTAATGAGAGCCACAGGCATAGCTAAATGAGTGCTACGATCATCAGTAAGTATGAGTTATACTTCGGGGTAAGGAAGTAGATTGTGCTACGTGGTAGTGGCGTAGTAGAGCTACGAGCTACAGGCTACCCAGCGTAGACACTCGATGCGTGACAGGAACTACGGAGTTACTACGCTTATTTTGAAATGGGGCAAAATTCGGTGAGTGCTGCCTTGTGCGTGACAAATTCGGCGCTACGGCCGGATAAAACCAGTATTGTCCTTGACAATCGCGTGCGTAGATTCTATTCGTTGCTCAGCTGATATTCGAATGGAATTGTATTACAATTTTGCTCTATTTACTTACCTCTCTGTCTGAAAATGCTTGATATAACAAACAATTAAGGACAGAGAATAATAGGACATAACAATGATGGTCGCACAGCCATTCTAATAGTTTATTTTGTATTTAGATGCGTTCATTTGCATTAGTACCAAAACATGATTTAATTTCAGAATCGTCACATTAACTGCCGAAAGCTTTTGGAAATTGGGTGATTTAGTTTCGAACATGGTACAATTGGAAATTTTGCAGGTACATTTGTAAAATTAATAGAAAATGGGGCTTTACATAACATATTCGAACATAGTAGTGTCTTATAAATAATATTAAATATATGATAAAAATCTTAAAGGCTTTATTATACATAATATGCTTTGCAATAAAGTAACACAGGGGTTTATTGGAAAAGTTATATAAATACACAGTTTTTCATGGCATTTTCCTCGATTGATTAAGAAAAAAACGTTAGAAATGCTTGCTTTTCCTTAAACCCTACATAACTCAATGTGTACTCTATCGGTACTCGATAAGGCCGTGTTGTAGAGAATAAAGCTTCATCAAACCTGTGGCAAGATAGTTTATTAGTAATAATGCTTGGCGGAAATTATAAAACACGTTTTATACAGATAATATTAAAACTACACTATACTATCATTAATCATTCACGATCAGAACACATTGAACGCCAATCAATAATTGTAGTGATGGAGTGCAATTTTATGAAACGGAAATTAACTTGAAATGGTTTAAACTTACCCTCCAGTATGTCTAACCTCCGTGGTCTAACTTAACGTCAGGGAACTTTAATAGAATTTGATTGGTTCTCGTTACGCAACATAAAACGTCTCACTGTGTACCTTCTTTTATGCCGTCATTGTATTGACCACTACCTACCGTCTCCGCGTCCGAGAATTGGTGAAATGGATGTGACATCTTCCCGAGATAAAAAAAGCTATATGCTATTCCATACTATAATTTATCTTTGTGCCAAATTTCATCGAGATTTGTTGAACCGTTCTGGCGTAATTGAGTAAGAAACATCCACTTTCGCTTTTATAATAGTAAAAAGATGAAGACTTTTAAAAGTTCTTATAAATCTAGTTATTAATATAGTCTTTACAGGTGTTTTTTCTTAACGTGACGAAACAATTATGTAGGTATATTCTATAAAATTAATATAACTAAGTTACAGAGCTAAGTGGTGACAGACATACAATAACACAAATTTTACAATTATAATATACCTAAGTAAGATAGGATAAGACGTAGATCTATATATATAAAAATGAAGGCTTGTCTGTATGTCCTTTATAGAATAGTAAACTATGCAACGGATTTTAATGCAGTTTTCAGCAATAGATAGAGTAATTCAAAAGGAAGGTTTATAAATAGAATTGAAAGGGGAGAAGCCGCAGGGCACAGCTAGTATATAATAAAAATACATTTCGTATTAATTAATCTACAAATTAATCACGTTTATGAATAGAAAAATTTGACAAGCAATTAGATGATGGATTGGTTTAATATTTAATTGAAAATTCTTTGTTGTTATAATGCCTTATACAAGGTCATGTATGAAACACTCTTGATTATCCATTTTCAGCTTTTGTTAAGAGTTAAGAACCATTTGCAACAACAATATAAATAATATAAATAATATGCTGCTAAGTTAATCAACTGAGAGTTAGTCAGTGCGCTGTGCTTTATAGCTTTTGTGTATAGCTCAGAAAATCGATCCAAATCCATTTTTACGCAGTAGATAGACAGAGACCTTCATAGGTCAGACTAAATTAATACTTACACCTTATCACGCAACAAAACTATAAATTAACCTATGTCTTTGTTCGACTTTGCCTATTAAATCAATCATAAATACGGTTCAGTATTGATAACATACAATGTCGATTTTTTACTATTTATAAAATATTGTTGCACTCCATACTACGATATCAGAGCTTTACCCACCCACAAACCAATGTCAACCTTAACTCCAACGACGGAAAATTCACATTACGACGCACAAAACACGTTACATTAACATTCATACTATGGATAGGGTTACGGGCACGAAAGAGAGTGCCCGAGCGAGCGGCGGGTTGTAATATCTGGGCCTGGGTGGCGTGCGCAGTGCTGCGAGCGGGAGCGCGAGGGGGAGAAGGAGACGGAGGATATGGCGGCGCCTGAGTGCGAGCGAGAGGCCCGCAAGCGACGCGAGCGCCGCGACTCCGGGTGCGCACACGAGAGGAAGGAGAGAAGGCCGCATAGTGAGGAGCGACCTCCACCACCGCCTCCTCCGCCACCGCTACATGACTTTAATCGACTTGAGGTAAATGATCAAATTTTATTTATCCATTAATGTTTCTGATGTCAAGATGCTGGAAAAAGAACTGAAATATATAAAAAAAATATTATTTGCGGAATAAATAGAAGCTATAAGGCAGATACATAGGTTTCGTGTTATAAACACTAAACATCTTAAGTAATAGAAAACTACTTAAACTAGGGTTCCCTGTGCTATGGAGGGGTAGGGAATGGTCACATCAATTTTGGCACGTCCAGCATATTCGATTTGAAATGACTTGACATTTCGAGTTATACTCTTCTCTTACCTAAAGTCTAGTCGTTACAGTGAAATGTAAAAATATCAACAAATAATTACAGTCGGAGCGTCGTGCCGAGCGGTTATCACGCGCTCGCCGCCCGCAGTACGGCGGGAAGCGGCGCCGAGCACCCACCAGAATACTAAAACACCCGAAAGAGAATGAGTGCTTCACAACTACAGAAGATATACGATGCAGCACACCGCCACATTTCGAATATGTCGTCTTGCAGAAACCGCAAAGTATGTTAATTAATTTTGATCGAGATAAGTGGTTTTAATCTTAAATACGCCGCTAACAGACGGTCCTGATGGTAAGCGGTCACCGCCGCCTATGGACATTTACAAAACCAGAGGAATGGCGTTGTGTTGTCAACCACTAAGTTGTCTCATGTGCCTGTAATTACAATGGCACCCTTACCTTTCTAACCGAAACGATAATACAAATGCAAAACTGCTTCACGGCGGATAGGTATATGATGGTAGCACTTCTAGTCTCTTTACATATAGGTAAAACAGATTGATCATAACTGGTATCATGCTTAATTACTAACAATTTCAGTACTAGATGAGCCCGAGACGTTGGACGCAGTCGCTCTCCACCGCCAGGCCGGTCATACAGACAGCGTCTCAGAGCAAGAGAATGTGGATATATGCGTGGAGAACGAGGAGGGCGTAGGCGTCGAAGAAGTGTGCGCGGCCGCCGAGCGCGCCCGTCGCGACGAGCGCAGCGCCGCACCGCATCACCACATCCGCCGTGACCAGCCCTGCCCTGATCGCAGACTTGAAAAGATTAATAAGAAGGTATCGTAATTGGGACATATATATTTTATAACCCGAATTAAAAGATACTTTTTTTCCCAGGAATGTGTGTCATCCCCCGGGAACGTGGGGGACAGAAATTTAATAAAGCATCCTATTTTCCCAGAAAATATAATTGGGAACTAGTATTTTTTTAATATGTAAATCAAAGCCCTTCAGTTAAAGCCACTGCAGTTACCAAAGCTAGTAATGTTAAAAAGTTCCTAGTATAAACGAATTCAGTTTACTTTACTAAGTAGTACTAACCTTCTTACGAGAAGCTTTACTAGATATTTCTAGCATCTTTGATTGTTTGTACTTTGATCGATTGGTATCTGCTACTTTCAGATCACCATGCTGAAAAAGAACATATCGAAGTACGAAACCGATTACGAATCTAAGAATGGTCATGCACTTACACCTAGCGATCGCATAACAGACGTTCAACTGATCCGCATGTACGAAGCACTGCGTCGACTTCAAGCAGAAAAGCGCTGTCTTAAAGCGGATCCCGTTGAGTACGCCCTGAAAGTTCAAGCAGCTAAGCAACAGAAAGAGAGAGACGATAAGCTCGATGCAGCACTGAAAAGTGACAAGTCTATGGCTGAAGTGGTTAGAGATATTGAAGAGGTAACGCGCATATATCTACTACACGTGAGCGTATGTATAATGATTTTAGTGGTTTTTCTACGATGCCAATATTTTATGCTTTATAACCTGTATTTTTTAAATTATCTCATTTTCAAAATTAAACCCATTGGTTTCGTGTTCTGTTACCAGTAACAGAAAATTATTACAACTAGTAAAAGTACATTTACGTCTTATTACAGAAATACCCTTAATTATGCATATAGGCAAGGCCAACTACTCCAACACTGCTCACTGTGTCTTACAATTTCTGCAGTGGCTCGAAAGCTGTCGTCAAGCAGCCGGCCGTTCTGCAGTTCTCGAAGCGAACTGGTCATCTGCTCAACTCGCAGCTGAAAAGGCATGTGTACAGCGGGCATTACTTCGGCTTGAAGCAGCTAGAGGCAGACCGCCGGCTCATTCTGCAGATAGAGGGGCAGCCAGACATCTTTATGAGAGATACAGGGCTGTGAAGCGAGTGCTTGCGTCTTCAAGACCGGATGCTGTAAGTTATTGGATACACAGATTTTATTGAGACCATACATTAAAATTTCATATGGGTTGGCTGATGATTAAATCTAGTATTAAATTTTTCCAAGCTAGTCTTAGTGGTCCATACGAGACTTAGCTGCAAATTCTTATTTCTATACCTTAAGTTTGTGTTGCAGTCAGATGTTTATTCTCATTTAACTTTATTTATGCTCTCGTTTACATTTGTAGTAAACTTACCAACTTACTATTTGTAGGCGATCGGCTGCGTTAACGGCGAATTGGCCACGATCCACGAACATGAGGCAATGCTGTTCAATTCCAGTGTAGATAGCTCCAGCGATTCTCAGGAGAAGCCTTCTGATTCCTCTCAGGTATCTTTGATATGAAACCCCTAGTTTAATACTAATAATAATACAATGCTATACGTATTATGATGGCGCAACGCTAAATTGAACCCGAGTTCAGAATAACATAATTAGGAACCCGCTTCAAAAGTTTGCTTAAACCCTTTTATGGAAAGACTTTTTAAGGCAATGACAAAGAACTCATAGAGCTAATCGTAGAACTTAGAGCTGTCGATTCTTCTTACTCTTTTGAAATTCTTAAACCAGTACAATTTCAGGAGACCACAGAGACTCCCCTCCAGTCACCGCCTACTCGAGAGGGTTCCACCATCGCAGGAGAAGAAGTGCCATCGTCTACATCATCAGCTCAGTCAGCGACTAGTGAAGAAGCTACTCCATCTAATGAAGGACTGCATTGCCTCGGTCTTGATGATTTGACAAGAGCGCTTTCCGAGGCTAAATTGCAGAAATGTGTAAGTATATTTTTAGCTTGTTAACATTATGTTACTTTTAGACAATATTATTCTCTAAGCATTCCTAGTTGTGGAATCAATTCTCTTTTGCTTGATGGTCCCATAAACATGTAACTTTTGAACTATTTGGTACTTGTTCACCGAACGACGTCTTGTTTTGCAGATTAATTTATTTCCCAATATTCCTTGTCTCCGGCCAAATTTTACAATTATTGTTTCGCTAAAATTTTTTGGGCTACAGCGGAAATTAAAAATGTCCAGCTGTTCTCAAGTGATGCAATTACCAACAATTCTGAGTCATCGCAAACATACACACAAAATACCTTAGATTATATGTTCCTCAAAACATTTCTTTCTTGTTCTTATTCTTACAGGTGCTCAGGCGAACTATCAAAGATTACGAAGTTAGTTTCGAATTGCAAAACAGCAGAAAAGTACAGAGGGACGACAAAAAGGGACACGAAGAAGAGTATCTACGCTACAAAGCTGTTAAAGCCAGAATCAAGCTATTGAACGCTCTGATTAACAAACAGAAAGCTTTATTAGCTTGAATGACCATGTTAAACCAATGAGGCATTATCTGGGAGCGGAATAATTGGATGTGTCCTATATTGATGGATATGTTTGTCTGTATATACTTCTTTCGGTATTATGTACCACATAAGATGCCAATCTTATGTTTGTAAATACGCATGAAATACGTGTAAACAACATAAATATTTTTAAGTGAATAGCAATATGTCATATTGCAGAATTCCAAAGCTTGCTGAAAAAGAATTTACAGAATTGAAAACGATAAAATGGTTTTTGAAAAACATAAAATTTACTGAAAGTCAAATCGCTTCTATATTTGTAAAAGATGGAAATAAAGTTTTTGTAATGGACGCTGAAGTGTGAGAGATAGATTGTGTAACAAGGAAAGGTTATATCGGTATGATTCAAAGAAAAGTTCCATAATATTGGTTGTGAGTTGAGTTGGAAAAGCAGGACGTTATTAGCCTTTTATTGTAAATATTCATAAGGACAGTGGAGTGAAAATTTGTTTTGTTTGACATAAACCATTTGACTGCTTGAAATGTGTGAAAATTGTAGTGCTTCCCCTGAAGTTTCAAAGGTTTTCTTCTTTTGTGTCTTGAAAGATGTGTGTAAATGTGTATTCGGATTTTCTGATATGCAGCTACGTCCTAAAAGCTAAGCCCCATAGTATTGTTTTCGTACGTGAATATTACATACCAAATTTGTATTTTACATTGTTTGAGAAATTGTATAGTAGCATTGTCATTCTTTACAATTTTGTAAATAAACTTTATAAAAGAAATATCTAATGTTCTGCTAACGAAAACTTAAAAATATATTATCTAATATTAAATATAAAATTACGTCTACAAAAATATTTCTTAGATATTATGAGTGTTTAAAAGTTCATGTACTTTATTACTAATTAATGCATAGAGATAAAGCATAAATCTCTTAAAATAATCATTAATATACTAATAAAAAATAAATTATTAATTTTAGGTTAAAAAAATATTGTATTTAATGAAAATAGATACAATTGTGGCGTTTAATGACATTACGCGCCGAATATAGATTTTGATACGGGGTATTTTTATTTGACGTACATAGGTCTTACGCCATTAAAAAAAACTTTTATTATGTTTAAATATAAAAGTTTACTTCTAAATGTTGACCAATTTAATTGTATGACTTGTTAAAATTAGACTCACTGCCGGCCGTGAACTTTATGTGGACTTGAATGTATTTAAAAAAAATGCAATAACTATAGCTTTTTTTTTTTTTTTTGAAGGGACGAAGGTGTTAGCCTCAGATGGCTCTTACACCCTTACGCGGACAATTCCGGCGAGCGCTAGGGGCTCTCAGCCGAAAGTACATTTAGATTTTAAACAACAAGCACACTGAGGGTGCCCCCTGTGGGGCTCGGACCTCCGGCTCAGGGCGTTGCGTGGGGGGGTCAAAAGACTTTACATTATCTGATTTACTTTTTAGTGGTTCTTTATTTCAAAACAAAAAACAACAACAATGAATTATTAAAGGGAGCACGGCTAACGTCCACGCCGGCGAGGACGGTATCTAGGCTGATGGCCTTGTGGGTGTGTAGTATCGCGAGCTGAAGATTCAGCTGCAGCTGTCTGAGCTTTGGTGATTTCGTCGTCAGACTCGGAGAGGGGGTGCCTCGGTCTGCGAACGCGACTGATACGGGACGGAGTGTAGGACGCGGCCTTTATTATTAGGGGATAAATGTGGTTTATTGCAGAATCGAAATGGCGGCGAGAAGCCCCTTTGATAAATTGCCTGATGGTCGGCAGTCGTAAATCCATGTGGAGTTGGAGATTTCGCAAGTACCACGGGGCGCCCGTGGCTCTGCGCATGAATTTATTTTGGAGGACTTGAAGTGAATGGATCCGCTTGGGGGCGGCGTGTGCAAAAGTTACACACGCGTACGTCATGATGGGGCAATAACTATAGCGTTTTTAGTTTTTGTACGAAAGATAACTGTTTTCGCTATTACTAGAAATGGCTTGAAAGTCGCAATCAAATGTAAATATTATAATCAATAAAAAAATCATGAAAATAAATGCAAGAGTAAAAAAAAACACTAATTGCTGTATAAACTAGATCTAGAAGCTTAAACGTTGTCGGAATCAATAAATACGACTTTCAAAGTACAAGCTTACACCTAGATATATGAGCTCGATGGGAAAATCGAACCCTTCGTCGCTTATTCTGGCAAAATTACATTTGACACCGTGAAATGTCAATTCTTTCTGGTGAGCCAGTGCAAACAGGTCTTTAATAAGGACCTCTCACGTGTTTGCGTATTAAATGAAAGAGACTATGCATACCTGACACATCGTCGAAATAGTGACATTGTATATTGAATCACCGTTGTTGAAAGTGTTTGGTCTGCAATGTAATTAGTGAAACAGAATGGACATTGAAATTATGGTGGAAAATGAATGTTTTGGAGATCACCTTCTCTTAATCTATCTGGAGTTAAGATCAACAACAACATTTTTGTTTTATTGTCTGGAAGCAAACCGATACGAAATGTACGCATTTAAGTTATTTAAAGGTACATCTATCAATTAAAATCATAAAAAAACGTCGACGAAGTGTCAGTGAGTTGCCTAAAATAAATTGTGGCTGATGTAGTAAAATTGACTCTATCTCTATCAAGAATACGAACTATTTGAAAAGATATAAATATTATTACACTAAACTATAATATAATGTATTGTGAATAACTGCGCGACCTGATCCAATGTATTTTTTTTTAAGAATGACATGGACTTTATGCTGGTATCACGGTCTTCACAAGAAACTGGCACTTAATTTAGCTGGTTAACTTCTCTCTGTATCCACATCTGTCTTTATAGTAATCTTGTATCTATTTATAGTTAAATATTAAACTCGCTTTGCCAGTTTCTTGTACTGTGATGGGTCGCTAGGTTAGCAATGAAATACCAATTTAAAATGCATTTCTTTATGCTATAATTTTGGATGACTACCCTAATGTTAGACGTATCTACCTAATCGTTATTTATTGTGACATTTAAATTTAATATTTTATTTAAATGTTGTAATATTGTATAAGGGTCTTCTTGGATGCGATTCAAACATTTTACTCTGAAAGAGATTATAAAGGCATTATAACAATTGTGTTATAAATAATTATAGCGGATGTATTTAGCCATTAAGTACTTACCTGTGATTTTATTATAACAAACCCATTCTTGTGTAACAAGAAAGTAATTTTCTTTTTTTTTATAATTGTTGTATTAGATGTTAGTTATAAATTATTTCGTTTTTTATTTGTAACTTTTTATTACCTACCCATTATGTTTAAATATTATGAAATGGATGAGACTTGAAATACATAAATTGATATCTATAATGTTAAAATTACATGTACAAAATAAATTATTATGCTTGTGTATGGACGGTGCCGATTTTAAATATGGCAATGTATAGGTTACGAATGTGTCGAGAACGACAAGTAATACTTGAAATTATTCATTAAGGTTATATTACCAAGATAGTTCACTTGGCATAGGATGTACCAGATATAACAGCTTTTCGTAAATAGTTAAGTAAGTCTATCACTCAATAAATGAAATGATTGTGCATAGACAATTAAAACTGCGGATTTTGCACAAAAAAATCCGAAAGCTTATTCGTTGTTATGCCTGAAAACTGCGTGTTAGCGTTTGCGTGACGATACTGTTTATACATTTGAATTAATTTAATATGATTGTCATACTAAAATACACCTTAAGTACTAATGTACATAATATTATTTAATTAAAATCAACTGGCACATATTAAATTATGTACCAATGCTTCTTACACCTATATACCTATTTAAGAAGTAAGTACATAACTATGTTTAAAGCGTGAATCAAATGTAGAAGACGCTTGCTCGGTTAATGCATTATTGTAAAATAAGTCACTAATTTCATGTCACGAAGGGTTCAGTACATGTGAAATAAATGGTCACATAGTATTGAATATATTAGTTTTCACGATACATACTTACACGCAACAACAAACACGCAGTTCTATAGTAATTCGTTGTAATCGGTTGTAATTGATAACCGTGACAAACTATTTGCGTGTTAAAAAAAATATCTGTAAATGATTTATACTAAAATATGTAAATAAGTCTAAAATTATTGTCCTATTTTCCCGCCTAATAAGTGTAATAGCCAATCACAAATTGCCAGTGTCTGCAATAGATTTTTTGTTATGGCAATACTGTATTCGGGAGTAAGACGATAATTGATATGAAATTGTGAAAATATTCAGCCAGTAATGTAGAGTTCCAAGAATTGTCATTATTATCCATATAATATATGATATGTTTGATAAATAAAACATATGGACCTACAATTTGTTTTTGTTTTGATTGCCATTTCTGTCTAATGTGGTGTTTTCATCTATATTCTACGTAAATTATTCTTTTTTGTATCTTCGAAAGTTTAGTCTGTTATTTGCCTTAACAGAGACCAATAATCATGTAGGCCCTAAAATCGATTAATCATAATCAAATAGTAGGCATAGACATTGTGTTAAATAAAAAAATAAAAAATTGTTTGTGGTGCATGCAATGTAACATTACGAGTATAGGCAGTATGTGTCGTTCAGAAAACTCACACCATCATCATCATCAGCCTATATCTGTCCACTGCTGGATATCACCTCACCTGTGGCACGCCACTGAGTTCGATCTTCAGCTCTTTGTTTCCAACAGCTCCCACCCAGCTTGCGTATATCATCGCTCCATTTATCTGGATAGATCATCTCATTCCCCCACATCACTCATAATTTCCAGTACAATATAATTGTAAATGACTTATCTATAGTATTGTAGTGTAAAGTTCACTATTTTGCGCGCCACATTTTCATTTAAAATCTATACAAGTATTTTTCTATAGTTATTAAAATTTCACAATCTGTATGGGGTTATAAAACAATGTGGCTCGGAGAAATTGTTTAGTACTGTGCTGTCTGTTTTAAAAACGTAACAAGTAAATAAATACATTATTCAACTAGTACAGTCAGTACAAGTACAGTCAGTATAATTACAGTCAATACAAGTACAGTCAGCAACATAAGTAGCTGAACAGATCTAAGTTTACATAACAATTGTACACTGCATCTATCCATGAAAATATAAAATAATTAGGAGTTTAATAATTATCTGTCTATAAAAATCTATAAATTTGCTTTTCTCCTTTATTCTTTCGTTTCAGAATTCAGGTATTTTATAATTTATGTACGTTATATATTTTAAGAACGGCTCCTAAATAATTCAATTAATTTAAGCATATACTTTCCAATTTCTATTAAAGTCTCGCTTAACAGGAAAAATATATATTTTTTCGTAGTAATTACGATAATGACTCTTGATATATAGTGCTGGAATATATTAGTAAATTAATTTCGCAGAATAACTACAAATAATATAAATAACCCTTGACCATAGCAGATTTTGTGTATACTTTACATCAGTCCGAAATACTGAGCGTCCCTTCTTTGGTCAAAACGCAACCAATTCCAAATGACCAAACATGCTTCGACAGAATTTAGCTTAGTTTTAAAAGGTGATAAAAGTTAGATTAGTGCTAAAAGTTGGAAAGCATGTGTGTGTAGACATTTCAGAAAATAATCGGCTATAGATATAAGCAAAATAGGGTTCCTTTGACGCACCATCACCTCAAAACTACTGAATATATCGGGATGGGACTGCTACCATTCGACGCGGATTTTTTTGTAGATGGCTATAGGCTGTATATGGTATCGATAAACGCGGGTGAAACCGCGGGTGACAGCTAGTTATTTATAGATTACTAGCTGTCCCCCGCCATTTTACCCGCATTCCCGTGGGATGTCACATGTATTATACATAAAAACCTTCCTCTTTAATCACTCTATCTATTAAAAAAACGGCATCAAAGTCCGTTGCGTAGTTTTAAAGATTTAACCATATATAGGGATATAGGGACAGAGAAAGCGACTTTGTTTTATACTATGTAGTGATGTATGTAATGTATTTAAATGTTCCTCTTATTCACTTTTCACTCATGTAGCATCTAACCTCACAAGTTCACGGCTCCAGATAACATTTATCAGGATCAATAAGTTATCTCTTTTCATATTGTATCGAACTTTATATTGTGAAGTTGCTAACTTAAGAGTAAACAAAATTATTAATTTGTTTGTTCTTGTTAATGTATTGTTATTGTAATTGAAATACATGTTCATTCATCGTATTTTGATGACTAATGACTGCAATTATGTAAGCACCAAAAAAGTACATTAACATCGCTAATAGGGTGTGACAGAGAGAGCGTATAGTTTCGCCCACTCACACTGGATTCTACTATATCCGGGGCTCGATTCTGTAAGGAAAATTACATTTGCCCGAAGATGTTTCGCCCCAGCCTCTATGCTCTGTCTCATTCGCTAATTACGCAAAAAGGTGAGAGGTAAGCTCTCCGAGGTCTCCGTGCAGCGGCTCGACTGAGTTGGTATTAACTGAATAAGGGGACAGTTACTGACGTTATTTGGCGGAAATGTCTATTTAGAATGAAAAGGATATCATAGAAGAATTTCAATATAAAAAAAAAAAAGGTAAAGGTATCTTTATTGTGTCTTGTCTCATATCAGATTTATAATACAGGCATATTAAAAAAATAAATGTTTTCAATTGAAAATAGGTCTTGGGACTAACAGCAAAGGTTTAATTTCGATTCACCCAATAGTAATATTGTGTTGATGATAATCACATACTACGTCTAAATAGGTACTCTATAGTAAAATTTTATCAATTCTTAACGTATGGAGTTTAATAGCCAGAATTATGTAATGCTCTTTAGCGTTTAATAAATCCTATCAAATTTGTAACAGTTAAAACGAAGCAGTGCAATTGCTCTATGTTGTCCGAAATGTAACTCTTAGAAAAGTGATGGTCACTGTTTGGTGGTTTTGTGCCGGTATTATTCATGACAGCTTCTTACCATATGGTACGAGCATTACTGCAGATGTGTACAGTGAAGAACTAAACACAATGATGAAGAAGCTCATAAATTACCAGCCAGCCTTGGTCAATCGCTGTTCACCTGGACAATGCGCGAGCCCACAACAAATGGTCTCCAAGGAACTCTAGCTGTGAGCTAGATTTTCTGTCATCCACAGCATTTACTAGTTCGGGCGCCAACATACTTTTACTATTTTCTATACTACTACTATTTTCCAGTACTTGGGCAACTTCTTGATAGAGAAAAAAATCAATAGCCGAGAAGCAGTATAAAATGCCTATAGAGTTATTATAGATATAGAGTTTATTGCCCTTTAAAATAAAAGCTTTGATAAAATGCGATTGCGCTGGCAAATATGCTATGGGTCAATAATTTGAATAACAAAATTACTATTTAAATGTAACTTTTTTTGTACTAAATGGCAATTTAATTGAAGACCTAATAATAAAAGGAATTTTATAGTATATCTGATTATTTAGAGGATAATAACCTTTGGCAATGAATTGCTCGCCTGACAAGCTATTCATTTAAGTAATTTTATTGTGAAATTATTATGTTTTAATATCATTGTGTAATATTTAAAAAATAACCATGTAAAGACAATTTATAAGAGCCTGTGAAGGCCTAAATGAATAAACAATATTTCTATTCTAATATAATAATAGTAGTAAACACACATAACACTAGGATACATAAAAATATCAGAAACCATTGCGTGTTTTTGCTTTAAAAAAACACTAATACATGATCCTAGGTCTATTGTAAAGACTCAGTAAGATCACACGTAAGTGAGACCCTATATAGTTACAGCGTATCATATTTATTTAGTTGCCTAATTTCTGAACAACAAACAGTTTGCAAGGTGTCAGTTAAGTTTTGATAACCCTATTATCAACATTCGTCAGTAAGCAAACGCCTGAGGTCGAGCATCATACGAGTCATATCGACAATCTGATGCCAGGAGGCTATCCTCAACGTCTTCGTATTATCAGCGAAAAAGATAGAGTATCAACGAACGAGCAACTAGTAGGAACGCTACGAGAACGAATCTAAAAACTATCTTATCACACTACATATGATTATATCTAGTTAGAAACCGTCTTTGGCGTTTTACAATGTCACAGGAAAAGCTACTTTACTGATTTTGAAATAAGGTTCATCTATTAATCCAATGGTTAATTGTATGATGGTGTAAATAACCTTATGAAAAAGCAAAAATATTAATTCTTCTATAATAAGCTTATACGACAAATTGGATCTCTTGAATTGGACAAATGCTCATTCTCTAATTGCTAATTTTAACTCAGTGTCAGCTCAAAATTTTGCTGTCCAAAGTCCATCATCTTCCACCCAGTTCCTATTTATTTCTGTCCAATATATGCTCTTTCCTTTCGCCTTTTTTTGTCTACCATCTACATAATCATAGACCCACGTCTAACTTTGTCTGCTTCTTCCCGTACATCAGTCCCTCATCCCTTTTAGTAACATGAAATTCACATCCCCCATACAATTTATGTTTACAGCAGGCCATCTGCATGACGTCAACTCTGATCATGAATGCTTTGCGTAAACGTGTTCTTTGGTATACTCTAGTCACCTGTTACAGCACCCTTGAGATGAGTTGGGGTGGTGGTATTGGACGCCACTACCACACAGTATTTAATGCTCAATTGAGTCTATCTGCAGAGTCTGCTACGTATCTAAGCACCTGTCTCCTGAACTGATTTTGATGAAACTTGGTAGAACTAAGTTCCGGCGATGGAGAAAGGAATACCAATTATTTATCCATGAACAAGGGCGAAACGAAACACAGTTAGCAAAAGTTTTATTGCGTGTTCAAATGAGATTTTATTCCTCTCAAAGACAAAAGAGAGTAGGTACTTAATTTATTCTAAGAATGCTGATAGCTCACCTTTTAATTCTCTTAAATCAAAGAATAAGACGACAAATGGTACTCATTATAAAGGTAGGACAACATGCCAGCATAATTGTTTAATCGATCTACCAAATAAGGTTAAATGATTTCTTGCGTATTTGGAAATATATTTATTTATCTGAGATTGAGAAAATTTATACGTAAGACCTTAGTATTTCTAACAAAGGTTGCTTAGGTATTGGAATTGTCATCCCTGGATGATCAACTGATTATGGGGGTTATTTAGATCTTCTCGTGTGCGCACACGATTCGAGTGACGAACTGCGTCCTAATTAAATTTACACGAACATCCTCCAACGGGGCTTCAGAGAACGGACCTCTCACGTAACTGCATAGTTAAAGACAGAGGTAGAGCAAGGCCGTGAAGAAACATCTGCATCTAGAGCTAGGATTATTTACGTTACAGAATCGAACCTCTAATCAAATCACTTGTATTTTGTCATTTTATAAAAACTATTTCCTTACTTTCCTTTACTTATATGATAGTGATGATGATATATTATTTCGAATGAGATAGTCAATTGCCACGTGATTGCGTTAAAAAGTACTATAGGTACAAAAGCATCAACATAAATTACCATAGTATAAAATTTAATATATCTAATATATATTGTCTATCTATATAAATGAAAGGAAAATAAGGTTCCTTTGACGCACCATCACATCCAAAACTACTGAACATATCGGGATGGGACTGCTACCATTCGACGCAGAATTTTTCGTACACCTATATATATGTACTATAATAAAAATAGTTTCTACTTATAGGATTGGAAATAGGTAGGTCCGTAATAGGGAGTATGTGTGCTACGCAGAAACCCAATCTTGTAAAATATGCATTATGTTAATATCATCTGGCATTACATACGCACATATAAAAAATTCTCATCATGTGTTCTTGGATCATTTGACATGGTAATTCCATAGATTGTATAGAAATGAGTGTACTGGCGACAATAATACTTTACAATGGGTGCGGTAGGTATGTGTTACAAGCTACGATTAAATATAAAAAAAGTATAAGCAGACAATCATGGCATCGACTCTAAGTACTTTACAAACTACTTGTCTTAGTGAAAAATAATCAGTGCCGGATTAACCACGTAGCAAGAGAAGCGATTGCTACGAGCCCCGCGCAAAAGGGGGCCCCGCGTGTCTAAGGCCGCCCTCCACTGATTGTTTTTTTCACACTGTATACTTAAGAACCCATAGCAGACCAAAGGCCCCTCAACAGAATTTGCTATGGGCCCCGCGCTTGCTTAATCCGGTACTGTAAATAATGTACGATGAAGTTTGAAAATTGTCAGCTCGATGGCCATATGAACATGCTAGCTGTCCCCCGCGTTTCGCCTGCGGTGTTAATCAAGGTACAAACTATCTAGCAATCTAACTTTGTGCCATGTTTGTAGTATGTCAGTGATCCGGTTTCCATAGTACAATCTCTGTTTTGGATCAAATGGCGGTGTGTAACGAATATCCCATACTTATAACTTAATTTGTAAGAATACTTTATATCTAAAGGGACACAATATGATTGAATGGTTGAGAAATGAGAAGCAAAACAAAGACGGTCGCGGATATGTGACTGATACAAAAAATAGATAAAAACAATCCTTGATGCGGATTATATATCATGCTAATTTCAGCTCGATCGGTGCAGAACTTTTTTGAGTTTTTGAAGCGTACACAAACCAACATAACATTTTTATATATATAGATTTATAAATTTATAAGAAACGTTAAGACGATTTATAAGAGCCTGTGAAGGCCTACATGAACGGCTGAATCGATCTTCCTGAAATTTTGCTCACATGTAGCATTTGGTACGGAGAGGGACATATGTTTTTATTAATTTTAACACGGGGCGGTAGCTAGATTCTAATAACATGTCAATGTTATCAATGTCAATTAAGTTACCTCAGACCTGGAAATCAAATCCAAAATCCGATATCTGGCTAAGCTATATACCTTTCGATCAAGGAGGATTCTCTTACTTGTTACCTTCATCTCTTCCAAAAACTAAAAAGTGTGAGTCATAAAGACACACGATAGAAGTGAAACTTTTCTATTACATTTCTATTATAATGTTTCCCACATTTGAATTAATCACTTTTGAATAGCATAGATTGTGTTTATCATTAATTTCTTTTTGGTCACCCAAAAAGGCAACCTTTTTGGATCAGAATTTCAAAACTCTATACTTTAGAAGTTTACTACAAAAAAAAAAGATTCTCTTCTAAACATCTCACGCGACATAATATCTAATGATAATCTACCGCATGACATAGAATAGGCACCCGAGTCGAGACATCCGTATATATATAATGTGGCCTATGGCCATTTGTGCTTCAGTTGACATTCGGCGTCTGGACCTTAAACTTGTCCCTACAACACAGTATACCTAGTTTTCTTCAATATGCTGTTGAAAGCTGTTTTGTTCGCCGTTCTGGCAGTTGGTAAGTGTTTAAAAAAATTACATTTAGAATTTGTTATACATATAGTATGTATAGTCTAATTAATGTAGCATCTTTAGCTTCTCCAATTATTTTTAAATATAATTACAAAACATATCTCGTATCGTTTCTATTATTACATGGAACCTTTTTCTATTTTTATGGCATTTATAAAATGAAGAAAAATGTAAATTGGTGGCCAGTGCTTCCAGCATTATTTATTTTGATAAAGTATCAACTTAATAATTTTTATCTTAATTAAATAGGACTAAATAGGTTCTGTCAAAAAGAATTTAATCCAGACAATATGTACATAGTCTGTTTACTTTATTAGTTAGCATGGAAATTACTTAAAATTATACTTGGAAATGACAGTCAAAATTTTGACAGAAAATGGTTAAATTGTTAATAAAAACCTTAAGATAAATAAAGCAAATTGCGAGTTAAACATAACTTAGTAAACATTATATTTAAATAAGCACAGATGACTTCTAATTTACTCTGTATTTATGTAAAGACCGAGCATACCTATGTATTTATGCTAAGCATTTCCGTCCCTACGTATTGTAGCTGTCCTATTTAACTGTGTAGACCACGGTAGATTCCGTTCGATTTCTTTTTTTTCCTTCCAATTTTGAATATCTACCACAGAATACAAAAACTGACTTTTCCAATTTTGAATTGCCACCACAGAACAAAAACGATGTACCTTAGCCAATGATAGTTGTTTAGTGTCAGTTTTGATGTAAGAATGCATTGTTCACAGCGAGCCGTCTGGTCTCGTTTGTCCCCTCTTCCTGTGCAGCTCGCATCCCGCATCGACCCATTTACCAATTTACTTGACCGATCTCGAGTTAATCTCACTACATTTAGCAATTCCATTCATAATACAATGCCTTAGTAATGATCATTTGCATTTCAGTATCTTAAGGTCTTATTTTACGATTTCTGTTTTTTTTTATTTGAGTCGTCTCCATGAAAAAGTAGTTTAACAGACAGACAAATTGAGCCTGTCAATTATGTAATGAGGTGTTAAACCTGAAGTTGCAGACCAACTGAATTAGATTAGGTTAAAGTGACTTTTGTTTTTAAAAACTGTTATTCCATAGTTCGTCCAAGCTGCATTTAAAAATGGATTCAATATACAACGCAGTAAGGTCGTTTTTAAACCCACTCATAGGGGGCACCTCATGAAGTATAATATATAATGCATGTCGACAGCTCTTATCATATCTAGAATATTAGGTACTTAGAAATGTTATATGCTCCTACAACAACGTACCCAGCTAAAGTTTCAGTCAAAATTCTAATTAATGAATAAGCCATTAGTTAATTATTATTATCTAGACGAAGCTATAATTGTTCCAAAACACTTTGCTGTTTGGTAATCTGACATTATAACTTTGTTTACATTTAGATTAGCTCCCTGGAAACTATTTGGTTATTAAAAATATTTGTTTGAACCAGATAATTAAATGTGAATATTTTGGGTCATTGAGCTTCTGATAAATCGACAGATACCTATTATTTGATAATAATTATGAAGCAAGAACTTAATGTTACAATACTTGCCTATTGCTTAACTCAGTTCAGTATACACTGGCATTAATATTTTTTATTTTCGCGAATTGAATTATTTTAATACGAGATTCATAAAAAAAACATGAATTCAGTTTACGCCGCGAAGGGCACATTATGAATAACAAAGATTGAAGTTACCACTGGTTCAGAAGTTAACCTAACCTGAGAAGAACCAGCAGGAAACTACTACTGTAGAATTGATTGAGTTTATTAGACGGAAGTAAATACTCTAACAATGACCCGCAATAAATACGAAGAACTATCGTAGATATCGCATAGGCTTTCAGCCCCATTATTCAGCTAATACAAACTTCGTCGGCGAGCCGCTTCACGGAGGCCTCAGAGAGTTTACCTCTCACGTGATTAGTAGTGTTAGCGACAGAGACAGAGCACGGAGGCCGCGACGAAACATCCTCGACTTAGTGTAATTTTCCTTACAGAATCGAGCCCCAGATAGTAGTTGTTCAAAATTCAAAAAGAATGCACACAAACGAAAATAAAACCTATTTCTAAGAACACACAATACATTTAAATTTTACAACACTGTCGTATTATTAAACCACTTACCTACTTACGCATTAGTCCATCTTTAAAGATATACTCCGTATAAAATTTTATTATTCTCGCCCAAGTTTACAATCCTCGGAGTGTAACTATATGTAGGTATATATTATTTTGACTCGATCCTAGGAATTCCTAAATTAACGATAAAACCTATACTATAGGTAGTATCGATGCACGTAGTACGATGGTAGAGTCTGACCTTTCATAAGTGCCTGTGAAGGCCTATTTGAATAAAATATTTCATTTCATTTAATTTATAATTATTTCTTGAATTAAAAAATGCCTGTTCAACCCTCTCAATGATTTTACCTTTTATTAAATAAACTTTAGTCATGAAAACCAAAGACAATAATTTTTTTATTCAAGTAATTTTTCTCAAAGTAGAATTGGTCCTTATTACCTACTAATAAGTTGATGGATAATTGTAGGACTGGCTCAGGACATCGTGCTGCCGGATGATAAGCGTAAGGAGATCAAGGAGTATCTTAAAGCCGAGTGCAAGAAGAACGGTGCTGAGGACAAAGTTGACCAGATTGAGGTGAGTTCGAAACATTATTTTGAAATCGAAAAAGGGCAATAATGAAGTTTACATCTTCAGCAGTTACTACAGTTAAATAACTTCACAAAAGATTTACTACCATTTTTGTTTTTGTAATAAATAAATAAATCTCAAGTATGTAGGTTGTGGATTCAAAATGTATTGTATGAAAAAAAACAAAAAAAAATGTTTTGTAATGGAGCCAGGCCCCCCAGAAAAATAACCCTATAACGGCAATGACATCAAAATTGGTACGAAAATTGAAAATTTCAAAAAATGTTACGCTTATTTCTATTTAGTCTGTGCAACCAATTAATAACAATAAAATAGTTATGGTGGCCCAGATTGCTAAGTAATAAAAGTTTGTACAAACACGCTTAAGTACAGATTTGTGAAACTATATTTAATAATTGTTTATATATTTCCAGAACGCTGGCAAAAACTTCGTCGATTGTTTGAAGGGGCTCGTCGACGTGAACGTCCTAAAGAACGAGATTGAAGAGGCTAAGCCGAACGGTGCCCTCGACGAGGTTTTCAAGAAGTAAGTCTAAATTTGATTAAGCTCTTGGTCCTGGGTGGATATTTTTTTAACGGACTCATGGCTTTTTTACCCTTACGACGACAATACAGCGAGCGATGATAGGTCTTAACCGTGGGGTGCCAGCTGATACCATTATAATTTTACGCCCTGGGAGATATACGGTGACAGCATAGTATGGTGGTAGGCTACTCGCCTGGCTGTATACTTATATGGAGTTAATAAAATTAGGTATACAAAAATCTTCGCTTCCGCTTCTCACTTTCTTTCCGTCGGTCGGCAAGGTAACATGTCTGTGGTGTTAGTGTGTCGAGTGCCAGTGCGTCTAATACGTCCTGAAGATGCTTGGTGTCGAAGCGAAACACGTGTCGATTTCCTGTAGAGTTTCCTTGACCGACAAGGAGATCCAGCGGAATTAGTTACTAGATATTTGTTTTTGTATAATCTTACAATGGGTTTCGCAAGGTCACGCCTGAGTCAATTAGTTATCAAGTAAAAAAATTATAGATGTATGTTCCTGTAGCTGTAGATGAAGGCTAGTTTGCTCGCTTGGGGTGCCTACCTATAGCTACATTACTTACCATGAAGAGATTGTGATCAAACGCCTAAAGCCTTTTGCATGACCATAAAATCAATTTGACATCAAATTTTGATGATTGATTTGTCGAGTAGTAGAGCTCTTAGTGCAGAGTTCGTCCGGGGAAGTACAACCACCTTACCCATTTCTGCCGTGAAGCAGTAGTGCACTTGTGTTACTGTGTTTCGGTTAGAAAGGTAAGGGGGCCGGTGAAATTACAGGCACATGAGACTTAACAACTTCACGTCTCGCATTGGCGATGCCCTTAGTGTTGCAAATGTCCATAGGCGGCGGTGATCACTTACCATCAGGTGGACCGTTCGCTTGTTTGTTGGCCCATGTGGCATTAAAAAAAAATTATAGCTGTCATTTAGTAAGCTAAATACTTACGTGTGGTGGGTAAGCAAAATATTCAACCCTTAGAATATAAAAGCTCAAATGTTTTCTCGCTGTGAATGTTTCTTATAGTCCTATGTTAGTATAAGTAGGCAAACACAAAATGGTTAAATACCATTTTCGCTTCTGTTTGTGAATCGTTTTCGGAGGAACTTCGATTAGTCAGCGAACACTAATAATTATAAATTATTTAATTCCAGGTACTGCGCAAAAGCACCTCAGCTGAAGACATGCATCCACACCATTATCGACGTAGTAGGACCATGCTTGGAGGCCAAATCCAGGGAACAGTTGCCCGCAGCCAAAACCGGATCTGACGAGCTCATTGATTTCATTTGCTACAAGGACGGCGACAGAATTGCTCGTAAGTCTCTCAAGATAGGTTCTGGGACATATACTACATGTATATGTATACAATATAAAATATGTATTCTACAATATAAAATATACATGCTTACGAATATTTTTCCTGGGTGAGAATCGAAACCACGAACTAAGATTAGAAGTCAGGTCATCCACTGCACCTACTGGTCCGTCCAGTAAATCGTAATCGCGTGTAAAATAAGTACCTATATGTAGTATATTAGTTAGGTATCTGCTTTCCGTAGTATCTACCTACAAGCTCCGCCTAGTTTGGGATTAGAAAGCCATAGTAATGAATATCCAAAAAGTAATATTTTTTATACATATACCTACCATTTGACAGGAGTTATAATTCTCTCCCGTAACTGGACACGATATGGCTTATGTATTTCTCTACTCTAGGATACGGCAATTTATTTATTAATATTTTTGATTTCCTTCAGTGTTCATCGCAGAGAAAGGACCCGAGTGTTTCCAGGAGCAATCCACAGCCATCAAGGATTGCGGCACCAAGCTCAAGGATAGCTTACCCTCAGTCGAAGCTGCCAAGAGCTTGAGCCTTACTGTAAGTTTGTTTAATATTTTATGCAAATATGGAAAAATGGGCCGCTTATGCTGAGACATAGGTTTCCGCCACGGATATTTATCCCCACAACTTCAAACGCTGTACTATTGTGTGTATCTGTGTATTTGAAATTTGGTGCACTACCTAATAAAAAAATATGTGTATGCAAACACATATTTTTTTTATTGTAGTTGCCTATTATATATCGGGTTTGAAATGGGCGGTTGAATACCCCTCCCAAGTAAGATAGCCAAAGTTCAGAGAGATTGATTTATTAATATCATAGTTATTTAACTTATACCTCACAGGAAATAGTAAAAATGAATCAGTTCTTGAGGAATTAAATAGCCACATTATTATATATCTACATTATGGATTTGTCTACTATAGCAAATAGGCAGATGTACAAACATCTGGTGCTATTATTACCCTAGCAAGTCTAGTCAAAAAACAAGGAATGTGAGTTACCTTAAAGTCCCTGCACCTAGATAGCCTCAATGAAAGCCTTTAAGTTACGAGCTGTCCACATCTTTCTACGCTACTTCTGTGAACGAAACTTCTTGGTCATTATATCCATCCGCATCAATTTAAAAAAGAAACCTAAATTTATGTTACAGGAGAAATGCGGCAAGGTCGACGAGCTGACAAGCTGTATCGTCACTGCTCTGGAGAACTGCTCCACACCCACGCCCGCTAACATGGCAGAATCCCTGTTCAGATACGTACGCAAAGGATCTCCTTGTGCGAAACCGGTAAGCAACCTACAGTTGTAATCATTATTTTCCCTCCAATTGGCTGATAACAGTTACTCTCAATTTATATAGTAGATTACAGTTTCAGGTGACCTAAATAAGGTCACATAAAGGAGGCCTATATTGTTGTATTTCTATCGTTATCTACGTTATTCACCAGCGTTGCCGATGGATATTAACGTTACATATAAACCTTTCTCTTGAATCATTATGTCTATTGATTAAAACCCCAACAAAATCCGTTGCGTAGTATAAAAGATCTATGCGTAGTTGCTCGTTATGCAGCCACATTGGTATGGAAGTAGGAGGTCGTCTCACCTAATAAAGCAATATGAATCTCGCATTGTGCTTGCACACGAAGGTGAACGTAGGTTCACACTTCGCGGCTAACTTACATTCGTTAGCCTTCTTTCATTCAGTTCTTTTGCTCCTATAATCTATTTTCTTGAAAAGAACATAACTGGTAAAATGGAGATGCAGGTATATAAGGCTACATAACCTATGTTTTATGATTTCGTTGATCACATTAATAATAACCTTAAATAATTGTCCACAGAAATGATGCGGAGGCAGTGTGATGATTCAATAAGTGCCATTAAATATTATGTAAATGATTAAAATTAAAATATTTGCAAGATCTTTTATGTTATTTTTACCTCTCCTCTTTAGGAAGGCATCAATTACTTCCTTGGTTATATTTGCTACAAAAAATCTGCATACCTACCTAGGAATTTTTCATCAGTCCAAACTTGAAAAAAATCCCAGTTTTTCAAAAAGCAAAGCTTCTTGCTTCTCTTTATGCAGACGTTCAGGGCGCTCGCCGTTCGGCCACTCTATCCGTCTAAGCGTCAGATTCATTAGCGTTAGACGATATATTGGTGTGAGCCGCAGTTCCCACTCGGTATTTTTAAAACTCGCGTCAGGAGACCTGACCTGACTTCAGCATCACGGCGGAAATGGGTAAGGCGGAGGTGGTACCTACTATAAAAAAAAAAAAACAATATCATTTACCTATTCAGTTTAGACCTGCGGAGGGCACTTAAGTTCAAAGTATTGTCGCCGACTTCGGTTGACATGACACTTAATATAAACGCAAACTGGTTTTAAACGGACAGAACGCCATTTTGATCCTGAGTATCGAACGACACACACAGTTCTTACGCTTTTAATTAAAGAAAATTAAAATTGAATTTAACGTTTTACATTTAGCTTAAATGCTAAATGTAAAACGCATATATGTACATCAATGTTTACTGAATAGCAAGACAGTAATGGTATGTGACCATTTCGAACTAGCAGCGGGCCCCATACTAGACAGAGTATCTTTGTGACCTGTTGGGTTCTTAATTTAATCTATGGCTAGATATAAAACTCCCGTGGTCCGGAACCGGCAACAAATGCTGTTTACGCGCGCCACCTCAACCCATGGCGCCACTGTCGTCCAAACTCGAGTATCCGCTCGGACGCGTCTCCATTAGAAAACAAGTACAATATATAAAACATAGAAATAAACACTATAAACTGAGCTGCTCCACAATTTAAGTGACAGGTAGTAGAATTAGTAATCTAGCCTCTGTTTTTTTTTAATTTTAGAAATATTAAAGCGCACGGTGACCCATTGTGATGTCCCTAATACAAATAATTATCCGTGGCTGATACCACTCGCAGTACACGCGGAATTAGTAAGCTAAGAATAAGGGGAAACTAAAAAGTTTGAAAAAAGGTCCTATAGTGTTCCTATTTATGACCATATAGTTTCACTGGTTGAGTGCAACTCAATAATAAGATCCAAAGAAGGTATTAAAACTTAAGTCCGTAAGGCGTAAGTGTGTATTTATTTTATACCAAATTGTACAACCATTGTACTGAATACTGATTTAATAAAGTATATGTTTTATATACATAATATGGTTGGTTTTGTATTTACCAAAGCTGAAACTACGGAAGCTACCACCGGTTCTGAAGTCAGCCTTCCACTGAGAAGAACCGGCAAGAAACTCAGCAAGGTTACAATGCTAGCTGAATAAATCAGTTTTGTACGAACTGTCCTTTGAACCCCATCAAGCTACTCATTGCTTACCACGTAAAGTTTAAAAAAAAAATCACGAAAAACCTTTATGAAAAATATTTATTAATTCTCTAACCATGAAGGATCCCACTAGGAATCAACCTGGCGAACGACAAAACATCTGCCAAATCTCTTGTATGTATTGGGCCGAATAAACAGAAAGCGTTAACATCTACTTACTTAGGTGATTAATTCCAAATAAATAATTACAATACAAACTAATTGAAATAAATTATAATTTTGTTTAAGTAAATCAAACATTTAACAGTTTAATAAATAACAGCAAATAAAAACATAGTTGTTACTTAAAAATAAATCTTACAATGTTCGGTATTTATTATTACATTTGGACTTATTACTAAGCATGAAACAACACATAAAAATCCCACCAAAATATCTTGATAAAGCCAAACTAAGACATTTTACAAGACTCTGACATCAGTTAATAAATTACGCCTTTTATTTTGCATATGACTTCAGAATACCATTCCTTATATTTTTTTTAACATTGGTCACCTAATTTACGGTACACTTAACCTATAAAAATAATTTAGGGCCCGTATAACATAATAAGGTGACCATTTATTAAAGTTCGGTTTTATCAAATTAAAAGGCTGAAACTAGATATTTCAGTACCCGACTGTCGCCAGCAACATGTGTTTCTGTACTGTTTTGTTTTGGTGCCTTGTCTTCAACGGGCATATGTTTTGTAAAGTGTAGACGTAGCAATAAAAAAAATCTAGTGTTACTCAAATCAGATATACAACAATAAGTGTAATATAAATCTACGCTTTATCTTAATCGAATCGAAACTAAGCTTCCATCTAAGAAAATATTATTTGAAAAGTAGTTTAAAATTGCATCTATAGATTCTATTTAATTTGCAAAGCAGTCTAAGCTTCCAGGCGGCATTATATTTCTAGGTTATGCTTACTTTTTTTTTTACAAGATGGGCCTACAGACAGCAGACTGTCCACCTGACGGTAAGTGATCACCGGTGGCCTATGGACGTCTACGACCCTGAGACGTGAAGTTGTTAAGTTTCATGTAATTTCACCAGCCCCTTTACTATGGGGAAGCCTATCATTACATACAAAAATGTGCAGTAAAACAGTTATATAGTTCCCATAGTCGCTGAACATAAAAGTAAAACAAATCTTGTTAAAGTAATTTATTTAGTATTTTATAGATATCGGTACTTTTTACGTTACTAGCTGTCCCACACGGTTTCACTTGCAATCACTATCTATTACTGAAAACTGAAAACTGCATTTAAATCGTACGTACGTTACGTAGTTAAAAAGATCTAAGCTTTCAAACAGCGGGACCGACATTGTTTTATACTATGTAAATATGTCAGTTTTAGCAACACTTATTTCTTACTAAACTTGCGGCACGCTATCATGGCCGTTTTGACGTTTAACAATGACAAAGAAAAATAACCTTTATTCCTTCAGAAATAAGGTGCATCTATTGATCCAACAATTAATTGTATGATGATGGAAATCAACCTTATTTCAAAGCAATACAGTTTCTTTTCCTATGACAATCTAAAACGTCAAAACGGCCATAATAGCGTGCCGGTAGTATAATTATACCTATGACTATAAAAGCCCTGCTTGCTTCGGGCATCTTCTTTTAGGCGTGTGTATATTCAAGTAATAATTTATTACAAGCTAAGCATATACATGGATACAAAATACATTGGCCATTATCAATTTGGCAAAAATATTATAGCTAGCAGTCTACCCGCGTTTCCGAGGAAAATTAAATTTTCCCGAAAAAAAACCGGATCATAAACTATCTGTGTGCCATGTTTCATACAAATCAGTTCAGTAGTTTTTTGCTTAAAAGCGTAATATACCTTAGTAGGATTTGATGTTCTTATAACAATAATATTGGCATGCTAAAAATAATGTTGTATGTAACAAAATAAATAGAGATAACAAACATAAAATTATCTTAAATATTAAGAATGACGAATTGCTCACAAAAAGCTAGCTTGAAGCAGAAAAGTTACGAATCGAATGTCATCCGCACTTTAATAGCCCTAGATCATATAAAAAAGCAATTAGTTAATCCGTTAGACATATAACCAAGTCGTTCGTTCGTTCTCGTTTAGATTTCAATAATACATAATAACCGTTGCCATTGTTAATAATATTGCTGATGTCAGTTGAATACTTGTAGCCGCATTAGGGTTCCTCTGAAAAAATAAAAACATATTATTTATATTTATGGCCTTGACAATAATCTCAACTTAGCGGGTGCTAATAAGGAATTATAAGAAACACAGACGAGAAATGGCTAGATTTTCAAGTTAAATAAATAAATATCCTTGGACTTTCTTTACACACGGCCATCAGGTCTTATTATTATATTTAACTTATATTTCCTCTTACTTAGATGGTCCTCAGACCTTATTAGGTAGGACCTTGTAGGTCTGGAGTCAATCACCAACCGGTGTTATCAACTCGAGACTTTCTCTTATTTAGTGTACCTTCGACCATACCATGAGATACCATGGTGATATTGCGTCAAATAATGTTATCCATGTAAAAAATGTGATCTGAATTAGTTCTTGTATCAAATGCCGACAGAATATGGGGACATCCATTTATTACGTGAGGTGATTGTAGCGATTTCTCGACCCCCCTCTCCCCTTGATGGGAAGTCGTAAGATCTTGCGCAACACACTCTCCACAATTCAAAACCATTCATTCAGTTTGCCCGCCGAGGGCACTTATGATGGTCAAATTTAAAGTTACCGAAGTTAACCCACATGATATTTTTTCCTGCACTTTGTCTCGTTCGCAAATCCGCAATAAATATTCCTATATGAATTTTACCCATTTTAGTGGTATTTCTTATAATTTTACGCGGATAAAAAAATAACATGATATTTGAGTTTTGGCTTGGGTCCCTATGCCCCCTATTTAGTAAATAGTAAAATGATTGGGGGTAAAAGTTTGTGAAACCAAAATTAATTTTTACCTCTAAAGGGAGATAGCTAGAAGTTGATAAAAATATACCATTAGAGCTCTTGCTATTCAAAAAAATCCCTATAACTTAAAATGTGCATACCTAATAGGTATACAATATTCAACAATGGTTAACAGTTCTATAAATGGAAATGCATGCAATTAAATATCCAGCTTATTTTTAGCTAGAATTTTAGCCTTTTTTCCTTCCTTTTCCGAAAGGATAAGAAAATTTAAATGCAGGTATATATAGCATTATACAGGTAACAAGTAATTTTAATTTAACTTTAACTTCTAGATTCACTTTATACAAGGACTAGCTGTCCCCCGCAGTTTTACCCGCGTTCCCGTGGGATGTCACATGTATTATACATAAAAACCTTCCTCTTCAATCACTCTATCTATTAAAAAAAATGCAAATCCGATGCGTAGTTTTAAAGATTTAGGCATACATAGGGATATAGGGACAGAGAAAGCGACTTTGTTTCATATTATGTGTCAACTCTTTTCTTCTTTACACTGTTAAGGAAAAGACACTTTGTTCAAGTGTTTTAAATAATTGTCAATTTTATTTTACTAAGATATTGAGCATAATTGCATAAGCAAATATCCTAACTATAAAATAACCTATAAATTTTATGATAACTATGCATGTAAAAATGCCATTAAATGCGTAAAAATAAATAGTTTCTAAGACGCGCTTTAAATTATTTAGGTTATTGTTAGCACATCTTCTTTTCCTTTGTGAATCACACTGTTATCGAATATCTACAGGCGTCATACTTTGAATCATTCATTTGTAACCGCGTACAAAAATACTGGCAGTTCTTTATCGCCCAAAAGTAAAGTTAGGTATTTGGCATGTTACTCCTTATCTATGTGGTTATAGGGTACCTATCTATTTAGTATTTTTTTAAATTACTATTACTTCATAATTTTTTTTTTAATCTATTTTCCGTGCTGGTTTTGTTATCTATGTCGAAAACATCTCAAATCAATAAAAAATTTCGGTCACATCATATTGTTATTAATGTGGGTCTCATTATTGAGACTTCTGCCTACCTCATCAGTAATAAAGGGCGTGAGGTATGTCTCAGTAATTTCATTCAATTTAATTTTCTTTAGCGAGGTGATGCTCATGAATCGCAAGAGCGATGTATGACCTTGTTTACCGATTTGTCGGCATCGATATGCGACGTATGCGTCACTCGTACTTCATTGTGTTTAATATTATCCTTAGAACTTACTATTTAATTAACCATTTATGAGTCAGGCTGACTTATAACGATAACCGTAACTCTCTTTAACATGTGACGTATTCTAACAAGCTCAGGAAGGTGGTCTATAAATAGGTGACGCCGTAAAATCTATTAGTAACTACAATATCATACATTGTGTAGACGTAATAAGGTATCAATTTGAATACCATTTTGAACAGTCGCGTGCCATTATAACTATAGGTAACCTAATTTCCTTATACGTTTTAAAATATCGTCAAAAAAGTTTGGTAAAGGCTATGTTAAATTTAATACTTACTGCAAAAGTTTGACAAAGTGTGTCTTTCCGAACGTATTCTAAGAGTGATTCGACAATATCAGCTGTCGTCGACTTGTTACAGTTCCTCAATGAGTTGACCGAGCAGCGTTGTAATGCCGATGTTTGATTGCATGATTCCTCCTGTAATTTTAATGGCATTCGTTAAGATTATAGGACTTTATTTGATATAAAAAAAGCCCTCAACTCGACCTGCAGGACGATTATGTAATGCTCTCGCAATCGCAATCAAAGCCGAATTGTCGGTACATTGCCCAAATATTGTTATCTCTCTCTGCGCGTAGGTGTGTGAATGAGATAGCAATCACCCAACGTTCAATCTAGAAGTAAATCCGTATCCATTTAGATATTTAAAGTACAAAATCAAATTCATTTATTTGCTGACTTATGCGTACAGTGAAGTGTAAATTTGAAATAATATAAAGAAATATATTTAATATTTTCCACATCAATTTCCTAATACATTGCGACTGCTGATTTCCACCAGAAATTGTTTTTATAATGTTAAGATTTGAATTTGGGCAATCTCTTTTAATTTGCAGCAACAGAAAATCAACCATATGCAATTATGACGTCTCAACTGATTATTATGATAATCATAATAAACTTTCGGTTTGATATTGAATGACTCTGCTAAGGGCAAGCGTACACAATTACGCGTCGCACCAAATGGACTTTGATATTCTTTGTATGAGTAGAAAGACAACTATTCCGTGCCGATGAGATCATACGGATGACCACTGTTTGCACCCCACGCTCATTTCTTCTGCCAACAGACAAGCAATCTCGACAAATGATTAGTCTGTTGACAATACATTGTCTCACACATTCACACAAGTTGCATTTGCATTCCGATTGCTACGGATACGTACTGCCATGCGCATGCCTGCCTTAATGGTTTCATTGGTGCGTAGTTTCCAAGCCATAATGGTTTTTATACTACACCTGATTATTTAGAGAATAATAACCCTTGGCAATGAATAGCGTGTCGAGGTATCCATTAAAGTACTTTTATTGTTTTTTTTGTAAATAATAAATTTTTAATATCATTAATCGTTATATTTTGAAAAAAGGCATGAAGAGTCGCATTATAAGAGCCTGTGGTGGCCTTCATGAATATATATTCTATTCTGTTTGTATTGTATTCTAATGATAAGAAAGTAAGGCAAACACAGTAACATTTAGAGATGTAGTAAGTAAATTAAAACCTACGTCAAATGATAAGCTCGGCATAAGAATCAGGTTTATGGGGTCTGCGCTAAATGTGATGTTTTGGCCTAAGGTCGTGCTGAAGCACTTTTCGATATTTATCTTCTGCTCCTTTAAACAATCTTCACCATCTTCTGCTATGAACACTAAAACAAATAACGGGTAATTATTAACATCCAAAGAAACTACAATATCAGCATGATAAATAAGTACTTTAAAAAAATAACATTCTGTTTAAAACTCCTTGTTTCAAAACACATAAAATGATATTTTGACGAAAATATTATGAAAATTGTTTTGACCAATATCTACCATATGATACCATACTATATTGATGCTATTGCTATCGCGAAAAATTGTGATGATAGCTGTATGAATGTTTGTTACTCTTTTACGCAAAAATACGAAAACGGATTTGGGTGAAACTTGCCATATATGTAGCTTGATTTACACATAGGATACTTTTTACACCGGTAAAATGTAACAACCCTTGGGACGGTTGAAACCGTAGGGGACAGCTAGTCATAAAATAAATTTTATTTGAATGTTTGTGGAAGTAAGACAATTAAACTACTCAGTGAGTTGTAAATGTAACGAATAAAATATCTATTTAAATATATATTTAGTATTTATAAAAAATAAGTATAAGCAGTATAAGTTATCTGGTTTCCATAGTAAAAACTCTGCTTAGTCTGGGACCATCTGATCTCAGACCGTGTATATGACCCAGGATATTTATTAAATGTTAAAAATATAGGCTGCTCTTTTATTTACAGCCCAAGTTTATAACAACTAACAATTTGGAGATTGTATGAAGAGTAATAGGCTACTAACGGGAAAGCGAGCTCCGTCTTCGGCCTCATCTTCACTTACTCATCAGGCGAGATTGAGGTCAATCGCAATCCCGTCCGTATAAATCCTTAAAATAAACCCGTAAAAATAATAAAAGAAAACATATTCCATCCTGGGACTGATTGATTTAAAGTTGGAATCATGGAAATATTCCAAATTATTTAAAAACATACATGCAACTCTGCTGCCGTTCTTGTCGCATATGAATTCACTGAGTTGTTTCGTCACATTTTTCAGTGACCCGTAGTTCTTAGCTTCGTCTGGTGCTAAGCAGGACTCGACCACATCTCGCATATTTTGGAAACATTGTTCAAACTCAGGTTTTCTGTTACAGTATCTGTGTATGAAAAACTCATTAGTATCTTTTTTGAAGTGAAACTTCAAATGAAATTCAGATCAGCAACCTTTTTGGGTGACGAAAAATAAATGAATGATAACACACACAGTCTTTGCAAAAAATTATTCAAAAGTGATTGATGAATAAATTAAAAAGTTTCACTTCTATCGTGTCTTTAACATACATCGTGAAGGTATCAGTAGCTTTTACGCTTTTACACGGATAAATACAAACATGGAAAAATCTAAAACAGCCTATAGATTATATCTAATATATAAAAAGTATATGTTGTCGTCTCCCTCCAGTATATCATTAACGAATCAACTTCAATTAAGTTATCAAATAAAAAATCGCTATTAGAACGAGTGTGATTCATGAACTAAGTAGTCTGATTATGTAATGTACTCGGAATCGTCGTTACAGTAAATTTTGTATAGCATTGATGGCGCTACCGCTGTTGTCCCAAACTGCTCGCGTTCTTAACCATTAATCTATTACGAAATAGGGTTCATTGAATCCGAGAGAGTTACACAATTCGGCGGCAGTACCTCTACACTACATATATGTATGCCAATGGAGTATTTAAGGCATTACTTACTTGTTGATGACCTCATTTACTGCACCTGTGGGCTTGGCGTCCTCAATTTCCTGCTTCAATTGCGTTAAATTCACAATATTTTCAAGACATTTTGAAAAGTTTGCAAATCCCTCCTAAAACAATGATTACAAAAACATCAAAGTTGGATAGTATCTTCTTTACTTAGAATCTAGGTAGTTCCTTAATTTCTAAAGTATTCTAGGTTTATATCCCATAGGATATATAGCCTAAGTCACTTAGGAATAGTGTAGTATATTCGTCATTTGTTATGCGATGTAAATTTCGTGATGTGAATAGAAGAAAATTAACTCGAGAAGGTAGATAGTCAGCCCCCTTATTCAGCTAATACAAACTTCGTCGGCGAGCCGTTTCACGGAGGCCTCGGAGAGCTTATCTCTCACGTGATTAGTAGTACATATTAGCGTAGTTAGCGAAAGAGACAGAGCACGGAGGCCGCGACGAAACATCATCGAGTTAGTATCATTTTCCATACATAATCGAGCCCCTGTTGAATACTAAAAAGGGCCCGCGACCACCGTATTGTTTACTTTCACCATGTTCGACAAATAATTTGTAATATTCATATTATAATAGTTGTGTCGTTAACATAAAAAAAAACCCACTGCCTAGTGTGCCAGAATTCAGTTAGTTAACGATAATTGTTAAATAAAAAAATACAATACCAGGTACGTCAATACGACCCAATTATTATCGCATTTTAATGAGGTATTTTTGTCGAAACGAATATTGTTATCAATTTGATATTATTATCAAGCTTTAAGAGGTTGAATATAAAAAAAAAAACAGTTAAATAAGTATAATAACTATATATCATATATTATCCTACTAATATCATAAATATTAATGTGAGTTTGTTTGTTACGCTTTCACGCGAAATCTACTCAACCGATCATCATGAAACTTTGAACACATATTCTTGGAGGTATTAGAAGTAACACAGGATACTTTTTGTGCCGGGAAAATTTTACATCTCTCGGGAACCTAGGTGAAACCGCGGGGAACAGCTAGTATAATATAAGTATATTATTTTTAATGTACCAATTGTAAATTTATTTATTAAGAAAACCAACAGCGTATCACAATAGGTTTCCTAAAAACTAGCAATAAGGCACAGACAAGAAAAATAAAAGGCTGAACGTAAAATCATGTAAACTGTGTTGCGCTGAAATATAAAAACCAAGGTTTCATCCACATACTTATAATTTACCGATATATAAAAGTATAAAAAATATGTAACATTTCATTTGTTGGGGAGTGTCAAGATAATGATACTGTAAGGGGAACTAGGTCGCGCGCAAGCCAAGAAAAAAAGGGCAATAACAGTTTTCCTTTTAGCAACTCCGGCGTATTTTTAGTGTTTACCTGAGCTTTATTTATCGTCATTAAAAAACAAAACTTTGTGGAGGAATAAAAATAATAAAAGGCTTGAATTGATCGGACAAGTAGCTGGAAATCAGAGGAATGTGCTCCACCTACCTTTAAAATATTAAAAGATTTTTAGAAGCATTTAACTATTACATTTGATTTCCTCTCAGGTTAGTGGATACTATATTATTCAAATCACAATGGAACTTATGAAATACATATGAATATAATAAAATCAAACTCACATTCTTAAATCGAAAACTTATATATTATTTATAATTGCAATAATAGAGCTCTAATTCTGCTGTCTCGTTTTTTGAGGTTAGTTATCAACGTAAAACGGAAAACGTTAACTGTGTGGGTTTAAGGACTACGCTATCAGTTTTATGTGTTTACATTGAACGTATGTAACGATATGAAATGCCTTTACGGTTGAGTAGGTTTTGAAAGGAACAGCATTATTTTTGAATTCATTTCCGATTATACTAAAAATTCGTTCGACCTTGTTTGCATATTTGTATTCCAAAATACAGTTACCCGAGTCTCATATAACTGTATATAAAACACTTAATGTGACCATACGTCCCGCAGCCGAATTGTGTAACTCTCTCGGATTCAAGGTGGAAGCCTATTACATAAAAGATTGATGGTTTAGCGCGCGAGCAGTGTAGGACAACACTCATAGTGCCGTGAATGTAATACAAAATTGACTTCGACGACGATTCCGAGAGCATTAAATAATCGCCATGCCGCCGGGCTGAGTCGGAAGTAAAATATATATTTTTAGTAACTTCAATTTAGGCCCTTGAAAAGTATTTATTTTGGTCAGAGCTACTGAAGTTACCTACGGTTCGGAAGTCAGCCGTCAATTAAGTAGAACCGGCAGCCGACAAGACACTCGGCAAGGTATTTGATATTTATTTAAATTTGACTAAAATTTTTTCAAACGTTTAATAATATCAAAATAGTAAATATTAAAACAAAAAAATAACTCATACAAGTTTATAGGTCATAATAATAGTACCGAATTCGCTTTTGTACAATACGGTTTTGAAACAAGCACTTGATTATACATACAGGGAAGGTGCCCTTGTATAGCGAGCAACTATTTCCAGACATCCTTAACTTCTATTTAATGAACGTGAAATTAAAGGGTAACGAAGGTGGTATTTTATTATAAAATAACGAATATAAAGATAAAGGTTACAATACCTTCGTAATGTATATATTATTTTTAATATTACTTATATTTGTTTGTTTGTGTTGTAGGTATTGATATTTTTATCTTAATTAATATAATTTTGGTCATTCAATTATACAAACTGTAAGTTTATCTATGAGTTTTACTTAGTTATGATGCCAGATTATCTTACCGACTTTACCACCCTCTCTTACTGTAATTAAAACATTATTAAGCCTATAAAAGTATTAATAACAGGCTGTGGTAATTAATAATTAGTATTTTTATACAATATACCTAAACATGAGATACATATTTTTCATTTTAAAGTTTTATACACTTGCAGTGCATTTCACACTAAATATGACACAAGTTTCATACTTCAACTGTCATCCTGTAGCCCCTTCGGGAATTCATTTCGAAAAATCCTTTCTTTAATAAGGTACAGTAGAAAATGAGTAAGTATGAATCAATGACATTACTTTAGGACATGAAATGTGTTTTTTTTTTCGATCATCGGTCCCAAGACTCCTTGAAAAATTTACCTGTATATTGAGTTATATTGAATTGGATGTTCGTGATAAAAAATACATAATTTCTGGATGAAATTTTGCTCATACTAAAATACGTTACTTTTTATCCCAGGCGAGCATATGATCCCTCAAACCCCAGATAATTCTATGGGTTAAGCTAGTAATAAATATATAATTATCTTACCTTGAGGTTAAAATAAACGATAACATTATACACATCTATAATTGAAAGTAAGTGCTTCAACGGTCATTGCTACTAATTCTAGTCTTATCTCATGTACTCATAGGCACTCATAGTAAGTGTTTCTTAATAAGAAGTTCTTTCATAAGTATTGCTAAGTTGCCACAACTACTCATACATGCTTGTTGTTGATTAAAATTTTCTACTATTCTACATATTTTATTTTGGTACTAGTGACGCGCCCTGGCTTCGCTCAGGTGCAATGTAGATACTAATACATATAAAACTTCATCTTCAATCACTCTGTCTATTAAAAAAAACTGCACCAAAATCCATTGCATAGTTTTAAAAGATTTAATATATATTATATGTATTTAGTACACTGCTAACTACCCTTTACATTTTCCTATGTAATTCTTTCCATCCAATGGTTGTCTGGAAGAAATTGCTTTTTAGCGATAAGACCGCCAATTGTACCTTTATTTAAGTATCAACTTCTGTACCATACTTCTTTCAGTGTACAATAAAGTATATTTATTATTATTATTATTAAGCATACATAGAGATACAGGGACAGAGAAAGCAACTTTGTTTTATACTATGTAGTGATAATAATAAAAATAACCAGAACCAATATTTAATACAAGAAAAAAACTAGTGCTACATGCATAGAAAACTACCTGTCCCCTGCAGGTTCACCCATGTTCCCCAGGTTGTTACATATTCTCAGAATAAAAAGTATACTATATATATGATATTCCAGGAAATGTTTGATGTGCCATAATTAAATTGAAACCTGTTTAGTTTCTACATGAAAGAGTAACAATTAACCTTACATCCTCATAAATTAATTAAGACAGGATAAAGGAATTTTACCTTAGCATTTTTGTAAGCTTTAAAGCCTCCATGTTTCTGGCACTTTTCTACAATTTGTGGAATTGATTTGTCTTCTGGATCTTGCTCATCAATCCCCCCTATTTTATCTAGAATCTCCGGAGATAGGGTCAATGGCTCAGGTGGAGTATAATTTTCTGTTTGGGCCCATGTGAAACCTGTTGACAATTAAATATATAAAAATAAAGGACAGTGTCTGGGTGTATCTTAAAGTGAGTACCATGCCCTTAAAAAATAATATAAAAAAGAACAATGGGTTTCTTTGCACAAGATAATAAATTTATCACACTTCTGTGAAAACGCATTTCATGTCAACCTATTACCAAGCCTACACCATCTGTTTATTCTACCTTCAACCCTGGCCAGTAAAAAACAACACGACCATAAGGTAGCATCCCATAAAGTGTTTCTTCAGCATATGAAATATATATACATTAAATTAGGTAAAAATTAAATTGAAACTTACTAATTAATACAGTTGCCATCCAGAAGAAAGACTTCATCATATTATTATATTGTAACAATATCAACAAATTCTAAATAAAGACAGCAGCACCACTCTGTAAAAAAAGTGTTATAGATACCATTTAAATGCAATGCAAATTTATAAGTACTGTGAGAAATAAAAATATATTTAATTAAGAAATAAATATTGGTGTTTAAAAGGAATATTGCTGTTTGGAACATACAAAGAAAACTGGTAATGTAAATACTGAAATCTGGTGATGGAAGGGAAGTAGATCCTGATCGACTGCTTTAAATAGATCACTACCGACACCAAACGACCGTTCAGTGTGGTTGAAAATTAATGTTTCACGGACTAAACACGCCTTAAAAAACTTAATTAAAACCTAAATTTTATTTATTAAATTCTCCGAAAGAACACAGAAAAGTATTTGAAATAAATATCCTGGGACATTCTTTCAGCGACCTAATCCCACACTCTTATCGAATAGATAGATTATTACCTGCAGAATACTAATTTCACTCCTATCGAATAAACAGCTTGTACTCTCGCAAATTAATTTTGCAAATCGATCTGTTACACTGCCGGGCTACTAAATATTGCAATATATTTTATTTAGGTATTCCGAAACATTAGAATACTGCTCGATTTCAATTCACTTCACTTCACTTCTTTTATTTGAATGGTACCTTGATGTGTTTCACAAATGCACTACCTTACCGCGGCCTTGCCATGTAGTGCTCTGCTCTGACAGCGACTGTCAAGTCAATTGCTATTATAGTAATGTGAAAACGGTTATAATTATCTTGAAACAAATATCACAACAGTCATTTTTTTACAGTTGTTATTCAATATAAATAATAAGAGTTTATTATCGAAACACTGCTAACCTCCTGTGTTTTGCGTGTTTTTATATTGCTTAGGACTAGCAGAATTAATGTATTAAATATTGATTATAAAAAAAAATGGTGTCGTGGGACACCAGATAGGAACGATGTTCCTTATTATAAATAATATGAGAAAGTATAATTTTTGTGTTTATTGTTTTCCACCTTAGTAGTAACAAAAGAAATAAATATTTTCGGTTCCGTAGTCACGTGGCAAATTAATTTACCCCAACATCTTCGTCCTTGCCGTCTGTCGATTAGTCCATCAGTCCGTCAGTCCGTCAGTCCGTCAGTCCGTCAGTCCGTCAGTCCGTCAGTCCGTCAGTCCGTCAGTCCGTCAGTCCGTCAGTCCGTCAGTCCGTCAGTCCGTCAGTCCGTCAGTCCGTCAGTCCGTCAGTCCGTCAGTCCGTCAGTCCGTCAGTCCGTCAGTCCGTCAGTCCGTCAGTCCGTCAGTCCGTCAGTCCGTCAGTCCGTCAGTCCGTCAGTCCGTCAGTCCGTCAGTCCGTCAGTCCGTCAGTCCGTCAGTCCGTCAGTCCGTCAGTCCGTCAGTCCGTCAGTCCGTCAGTCCGTCAGTCCGTCAGTCCGTCAGTCCGTCAGTCCGTCAGTCCGTCAGTCCGTCAGTCCGTCAGTCCGTCAGTCCGTCAGTCCGTCAGTCCGTCAGTCCGTCAGTTAGCGCAATTGGCGACGATCCCCCTCTCCGCGCGGTCCGCACCCGCGCTACCGATCAAGCCACGCTCTGAGCGAATTAATAATGTTATTTACTTATCACTGATTTACTATAAGAAAATAATGGTTCACGGTTTATGTGTAAGGCCTGTGATAGTAAAATTATTGTTATATATTTTAGTAAAATGAATAAATTAGGTAATTTGATTTATGACGCTTAAAAACAAAACTACTGTCTAGATCTCATTCAAACCAATTTTCGTTAGTAGTTTGTAGTACCCACACGTATAGGTTTGATGAAAAAAAAATTTTTGAGTTTCAGTTCATGTATGGGGAACCCCAAAAATTTTGGATTTTTTTCTGATTTTATTTTAAAATCTTAATGCGGTTTACAGAATACATCTACGCACCAAATTTTAATAATGTAGCTCTTATAGTTTCGGAATAAACTGGCTGACATACGGACGGACGGACGGACAGACGGACAGACGGACAGACGGACAGACAGACAGACAGACAGACAGACAGACAGACAGACAGACAGACAGACAGACAGACAGACAGACAGACGGACATGACGAATCTATAAGGGTCCCGTTTTTGCCATTTGGCTACGGAACCCTAAAAAGTGACGTTACAACTTTTCGTATGAATTTTTTCCGTCTTTCACAACGCGCGATAAGGAACTTCGTTTCAAACAAGCATTATCGCAAAGCAAATAAAAATGTTAGTTTTAGCGAATTTTGAAGTTCATATTTAAATACATTGATTTCTCACTACTTGGCATATTATTTTAGAACTTATCTGGTCAATCTGCGTTTCTTGTTCGTTTATTCGAAATTATATAGTGGGAGTAGCGGGACTTAGAAATGTTTCTTTCCCACGGCACTGAAATGATAACAGCATTACGTTACAATGTTTTATAAAGAACGAAAAGAGAGATGGGTACCTAAATCTATTTATGATGTCACCACCATTATAACAGGCAGGCAGCCCTAGATATTGCTACTTCTTTTAGGCAGTTCCACTTTCTATCGCTTTTGTCTTCGCTGATATAGGAGTGTGTATAGATTTTTGTCAATGATCACCCAAACAGATTAATGTCTAAATCATTTTTTTCCGTGGCAGGAGCAAAATAGCCATAATTTAATAAATCAGCTATTTTATTGACAATAACACATTTCAGTAACGCTAGCGCGTATTTTTCACTGAAAGCATGCGCTTTGAATCTTGGGTCCAAAATGCACATACTATATGGGGTGCGTGAGGTAGTTCCTTTATGAATATTGCAATTAGCTTTTGGGTTATTGGCTGTGTTTAATATAACGTTTATCGTGCATAAATAAAATATTCACTTTTATTATCATCTGGTCCGCGTGGTCTAAGCTGAGCTTTGCATTTGTGTGAGTGATCAACAAATGTAAAGTCAGACAAAAAGCTTTTAAAAATATTTTTTATTATGTTTTAGGTAGGTAAAGCTACTTAACATAAGTGGGAGAGGTTTCTAGCTTAGGTTCTAGGACATTCTAGTTTAAAAATAAAATAAAATGAAATAAGCAAAAATTTGGTAAAATAACGGCCAGCTACGATTTGTATGAGTTTGTGTACATATTTAAGTGTGACTGAGAAGTCAAAAAATTCAAAATTCAAAACCATTTATTCAGTTTAGGCCCGCGAAGGGCACTTATGAAGTTCAAATTTAAGCTGAAGCTACTACCGGTTCGGAAGTCAGCCTTCAACTGAGAAAAACCGGCAAGAAACTCAGAAAGCTTACATTTTTTTCGAGCAGAAGAAGAGATGAGATCAATAAGTAAAATTCAAATATAAAAAAAATATAACAGTTCTTCTATATCGGACATAGTATCTTCATCATTTTCACTCCCGTCTGATATGTCGTTTGTGTTTAATGAATCGTTCCGTTATATCATCAAGATCGGCGTCGTGACCATAAAACTTTTTTTCTTCTTTTATTGCGTGGTCACATACATTTTTCCATTCTTGTACAGTGATAGTGTCAGCTTTTTATTTCGCTAACCTCAATATTGTCTCCATATTCATTGACACGTTTTTTTTCGCCACGTATCCTTTTATCATTGCCCATATATTTTCAATTGGGTTGAAATCCGGGTGGTAGGGTGGTAGACGTAAGACGCTGTGTCCATGTTCTACAAGTAAAGTGTTAATTTTATATTCAATAAATCTTTGTTTGTTTTGTAGTACCAATTGATAGAGTTGAGGTTTAAGCATCGATGTAGAGTAATCGATATTGCGATACTCCATGCGATGCGCCAGTCTTATTACGACTATTTGAGTTGGGAGCGGGATTTTCTAACGAATTGTGGTAAGATGCATTGTCTACTACCACAACGCTATTGGGTTTTAAATTTGGAATTAATTGCGTTTGTAACCATTTCGTGTAGTTTTCTATATTCATATTGTTGTGGTATTTGGTACTAAACCGTCGTCTCCGTCGGCATGAACTATTACTAAACGATTTCCTTTAGAAATTGGTTTCTTCAAACCAGAAGTGCTGCCAACTGAATAAGATTTCGAAGAAGTGTGAGTCGTATCTATAAATGTTTCGTCGGTATAAACGACTGGCCGGCCCTGAATACGATATTCGGAAATTTTAATCAAGAAATTTTTACGTAGATAACGTACATCTCATGTTTTTCCATAAGAATTTTTCTATTATCTTCTTCGCCCTTTTCCATTTAAATCCTAAAAGAGACATTTCTTTACGCAATGACCAAATTGAACCTGGATAGTTTATTTCTGTCTACAACTTTTATGCGTATAACGTGTATTCGCTTCATAGTTGGTACCTCTTTATCAGTAATGTGAAAGTTGTGAATAGTTCGTCGGATTACCGCCATCCTGCATCTGGTCTTTTTCGGAGATTTAAATTTGTTTCCGTCTTTCAAAAGACGTTTACCTTCCAATAAAACTCTTTTGACAGTGGACAGCGGAATTCCCGTTGATGTTGCTACCAAATGGGCTGATGTAGTGACACTTGACATGTCTTTATCGTTAATGTCTTTAAAATAACTATTTAAATTACACAAAATTTCTTTTACATGGCTATTTAAAGGTTTTCGTATTCTTCGTTTATTTGTGTTAGCAGCCATTTCACTAATCGAACACAAATACAAAATATTAAGAATTAAACACGTCACTCTGCTACCAGTACAAGAGGTGAAGTGTGGAAGATCCGCGGCGAAGTTTCGTCGCGCGAAGGACGCATCGCGCCTCAGGCCGGTTGCCAATATGCAGTATAAACCGGTTTAAACCAAGCAAAGGACGCAACGCGCTTTAGGGCGACGTCACAGCTACACTATCTATGTGGACTCACGCAAATGCAAAGCTCGGCTTAGGCCTCGCGGACTTGTACTTTATGTTTTAATTTACTTAATATTTTTAACGAATAAAAATATTGATAAGTACTTAATATTAATATTTATTATGTAAGTAAATTCAACCATTATTGGCATCTCTAATGAATATTCTCGTCGGCACTCGCCAATGACGCCAGTTGTGATGTTTGGAATAAAACTCATGAGCAATTTATTCGAGACTGTTTTATTTGCATTTAGTAGGTAACTTGAACAAAATATATTTTTAAGTTTACCCACATGTATTACTGGAGTAAAAAACGGTTGTCACTTAAATAAATTCAACTGTTATTGTTGTCGGATCGATGGAGACTCGAATGGTGTTCCGAACATTTTATCTTTGTTTGAGGTCGTTGAGAATTTTTGTGATCTTGCATGTTTAACTTGACTGGCCCGAATTGTGTAACTCTCTCGGATTTAATGTTGATGCTGATTTTATAATAGATTTAAAGTTCGGCGCGCGTGCAGTGTGGAACAATAATCGTAGCACCGTCAATGTAAAACAAAATTTACCTCGAAGACTATCCCGAGAGCTTTACTCAATCGCCCTGCAGGCTAGCAGTAGTTAATTGATCAGTTATTAATTAATAATTAATCACTTCGAGATGGCTAATGCGGAGAGTAAACAGCACTGATTTTCTTTGGTGGTAGCCAGTCAGCAGGTAAATAGTCGTCGTCGTGAACGAAGCCTAAGTTCTTTAGCTGAAAAAAAAATAACGATGAGTTGGTACCTTCCTAATAAAAATAATTTAATTATAATAAATACATACTCGTATGTGTCTAATTAATCCGTGGAATAAAAGCTTATTTTTATTAAATAAGAAGTGGAAGTGGTATCAACAAATATCAATGGTGCATGAACAAAACAATTACGTTTGACAACGAGTTCGTTTTTTTTCTCTAGTTATCAGAGTTAGTAGGCACGCGCGGATCCACCGCTGTGGGCACGATGGGCATGCCCACAACCCTGATAGACTTGTGACTTCAAACTTCAACGGTCTATTGAGGTATAGGCTGATTATTATATTATATCCAATGCCTTTATAAAATAAATAAAACTCCTTTATAGGAATGTACTATATCGATCATGAGCGAATTCCACTTGGCCGATCCGCGCTTGAGCTTAGGTATATTATTTTGCTTACCGTAGTTGTTACATAAGAGTTGACGGTGGCGATGCAGATTTGTGATTATTGAGGTAATGAAGCTTTGCAAATATCAATCAAGTGATCAAATATGCCGGTGAGGTAGTTAGCAACACCCTCATTACACTTGTCTTTAACAACATGCGCTACGCAAGTTTTAACATCCTCGGCACTGTCACACGCAGAATCCTAAAATAAATAGTCTACATTAGTATCATTAATGTCACAGGTAATTTTGAAATGACCTTGGTATAGGTAAGGTGTTCTGGGTGGCCTCATCAGAACTACCTAGTAGTTGTACAATTTGTAGCAACCACGCAAACAACGCCCATCTCTTCCCACCCCAGTATGGCCTAGTGCCCACCCCAGGATGTTGAGTTACCGATCCAAAATTCTAGGATGTACAAATGTTTTTCAAAATTTTTGGCTCAGTAGGTTTGAAGTAAACAACGTTCCGAAAATGTATGATCAAGTGACATTGGAGCTTAAAACGTCAGATCATTACAGAACATTACATTACAGACATTACGTGACACAAATCGCACTTATCACTGACTGGTCAATGGGGGTCGACTTTGCTTCATCGCATCGACCATGGCATCATAAGACCCACCCTGAAAAATATACCTAGATACGCCAATACAGACAAATACAAAGTCGAGTTAATTATAATTATGGTAGGTTAATATTAAATACGATACGTGTGACTTATGTAGTAGGTATATTGTATGTTATTGCACGGCGTTTAGCATACTAAGTACTATCTGAGTATTGTCTCCTATTTTATAACTCATGTGACCTAAAGGTTTAAGTTAAAATGCGAGTGCATTTAGTCACGGAGAAGCGTGAATAAGTGGGGGTTTATGTCACACAGTGCTATCAATACTGCGATGCATATTGTGCTGTGTGGTGACGGTGCAGTGTCGTAGCGGAGACGAATACCACAACCCCAACTGATCTCGTAAGAGTCGACTAAGGAGTACACCAATGTCCACGTGCACTTGAATCAAGTGGTCAACAAAAGCATTCCCAAAGAGTGTAGGCGTCAGACAGGCGGGTAGACTGTAAAAAACGCTGTTAAATCTCTTGTAATTCCTGTGCGTGTTAGTTGTGAACAGACGCTAACTCGACAATGGTTAGTGAGTACTGAGTAGATAAACTTACCGTATACTCTGGCTTATTTAAATTTAGCCAGTATTTCGGGTTATACTTTTGCATCTTTATTATGTTACCGGTCAAACCTGTGGCGACGGCAGCGCATTGAACTAAATCTTTTTTATTATTTCTTACGCAATCCATACCATTGTTGTTATAAAAATCTGGAAATCAAATATTACTGTAAGTATATTGATAATACAGAAAGGCTGACAATTAACCCATTTATTCTAAAAGCCTGTGAAATGCGTTTTTACCCGCCTGCACGATAGTCATTGACAAGACATGGACCATGGTTAAGTTGTATACGCGTAGGCTCTGTTTCTAGGCATACTACAAACAGAGACGAAAAGATACGCGTACGCACTGTTAGGTATTGTGCTTATCAGGGACTTTTGTTCCCACTGCTACCACCAAAATTCGACGATATTGATTATTTCACCCTTGCAGTCACTACTGGTAGTTCATGAATAATAATTGATACTTACCTGTCTTAAATTTGCTGTCACTTAAACTGAATGATATCAACTCGAACAAATGGTATTTCCTTTCACTTAATATATTTTGGTATTCCGGCGGAATACAGGATTCGACTGCATGACGACGAAAATTTTCATAGGTTGTGTTAAATTCATTTATATTGCGACATCCATGTTTTGGGCTGTGAAGAAAGAAGCTGGTTAAATGGCTTTTATATACACCTACATCGTTAAGACTTAATATAGGCATTAGAGCCTTGACATAAGAGTCCGGATAATCGGTGTTCGAATAATTGGAATACTACTGTATTTAGAACAGGTACCTATAGAGTTTTATGTGACTAATATTACATATGCGAAGGTTGTACCTATCGATTGATTTATGGATAGGTATATGTTACTCTGTCACCCAAAACACATTGAATGGATTTGAATGTAACTTGGCACATGTGTGGGCGGGCGTACCATGTTTTGAGAAAATGTTAGATCCCTTAGAACGTGGGTGACATCGCGGGCGGAAACTAAATACGTAAGTAATAAAAACCACAATTTCCTGGGACTATACTTCACACACGGCTGAGTGAGAGCAGGTGACAGATACCCTAAATAATATTTTTTGCATAATTAAGGTCTATCCACACACATCAGGGCCGTGCCCGGGACGTGGACGGAACGTGGCTGTGGCAAAAGCATGCATCCGTGCCCCGTGGCCCCGGGGCTTTGTGTTCACAAATGTTATTTTTGTATCTCAAATCCATGTTTTCGGATGAGATAAATTGTACAAAACGCTTTATATGCGTACGGCCTCGATTAACATCTGGTCATTCATATTTAAAGAATAAAAAGACAATGATTGCTCTGAAAATATTAGCACACCCGTGCACGTCACGGCGCCGCCCCGGGCACTGAAGCTCCGTTGCCGCTCCGGAGCCGGACGTGTGTGAATGTCATATAAAATGAAGGCAACGATATTTTTGAGCACCTAACGGAGCACGGCCCTGATATGTGTGGATAGACCTTTATACGGTAGTGGAGCAAAGGTTCTCTATTCAAGCATTAGGCAAAGTAAATTATGAGTTTTAGTAGAGATTAAGTCCTTACCTACTGTTACCAATCTGCTCTTGTACAATTTCAGCGAAGCATACCTCCACAGAATGAAAATCTTTCTGAAATAAATAAAAAAAGGCGTTATATTGTGAGATACCATCATGCATATTTACTACGCAATATTTAGCCTTTTACATATTCCTGGAATAAAAAGTATCCTATGTGGATGTCCAAGTTATAATGTACGCAAACCGGTGAGTAGTTTTTGGAAAATGACTCACAAATATACATCATCCACTTTTCACAAACATTTATAATATTTTGAGGATATATGATTAGTCAATGACGTCATTCAAATCCAATATGGCGGACGAGACAATAATGTAATTTATTATATCCTTAACCACTAGCATAATAGGTACGCCTCATCATATAAATTCGTGTAAGTACATTAATTGAAGGTGTTGAATAGTTGTTAGTCTGTAACATTGATTTATAAGTTCCCATCGCAGGCCTAACCTAAGTAAGAAACTGTTTTTAAATTCTGTTTGTTTTTTTTATTATAAATCTTGCTTCAATTAATCAATTCCTAAGCTACAAAACAATACAAATACGTTTTTAAAATCTATAGTAAACGGAAGGAATGTAGTTAGTTTCCTTTTATTTTTATTTTTGGAAGACGAATCTTTTTCATGTAGGATGAGTTGTGACAGTTGAAGATTTTTTACCCATCATGTGAAAAAGCCCTTGATTACTCTGAGATACTACACTAAATGCTTCACGAGACCTTGCTCTGTCACGATATCCCCTTATTAAGTCGAAATAAACATAAACCATTGAGAAATCTTATGAAACACCATGTGTCACCCAACTCATGCTATTTGAAAACTACTATAGTGGCTCTTCCAACCTCACACGGACAAGAATAGATACCTAATTCCTATTATGTTTTACTTAATTCGATATCAGAGTACACAGAATAATCAAATAAAATGTCTCACCATTACAGCTTCATTGTCGAATATGCAAGATTTTTTAGATACTGTCGCCGCCGCCGCAACAATGGCTGGAAATAAAAATAACATTTAATTTAACTTTGAATTGATTATTATTTAAAATAATATATTTAAGCTCATTATCCTTCGAGAAGCACGCAGTGGTCTCAATACACCGGAGCGATATATTCCACATAAAAAAGCTACAGTACTCGTTGTTCCATCGCGATTGTTCTTAGTTAAAATCCATTGGAGAGAAGTATCAAATCGATTACATATTATAAAAATAGAAATAAGCATGAATATGGTGAAAAAACACAGTCGTTAGGTCTTAGTTATGGAATAGAGTTTCTTTTTAAATAGGAATGTTTTCTTTATTTTACGTTGCCAGGATGAATATTTTTATTTTTTATAAATACTTTTGTTTCACTTTCTGAAAAACGTCCACAGATAAAGCACAAGCCCCTAATATTAACAATTGTTTGCCCAAAAATGGACAAGAGAAATGTATTTAAAAAAATATGTATAAATAATAAATATCACTTACCAGGAAGGGCCGAAGCAACCAATAGTATCAATTTCGTGTACGACATCATTGCCATTCACGAACAGACTGACATAGTTCATATTTATAAACATAATATTTATACATGTAAGCCTATACCTACATAACATCTCAATTTTCCTCATTCCATCTGTAAGTATGTTTTGAAACTGACCGCAATTGAATATTTCATATTTAAGCATGAAATTTGATAAAAATATGGTATATTATATAGTATTATATATATATGTATATCAATTATCTGGTTTCCATAGTACAAGCTCTGCTAAGTTTGGGATCAGCCCCTTGTTCATCTAATACAAACTTCGTCGGCGAGCCACCTCACGGACGCCTCGGAGAGTTTCCCTATTCCGTAGTAAGCCAAAGAGACAGAGCACAGAGACCGCGACGAAACATCCTTGAGCCTATATTGCCTTCTCTTTACAGAATCGAAGCATATAACAAGAACTCGTACAAAAACTTCGACATCATTTCGTTGACGCTTGTCAAAACTGCAATTTGGCTACGATTTATATGGGATGTAGCGATTGACAATGTAGAATCATTTTGAACGATATAAACTTGGCTGTAAACGATATAACGTTGAGATGACGTCATTCCCATACATTTGATTAGTTTTCTATTAGCGTTAACGATTGTAGATGGTCAACATGGCTAAGCCTACCGGGACTCGTGGTCTTCTTTTTTTTATATATTTTCTTTAATATTGTAGATTTTTTTTTTGGTTCATTCCATAGTTTCTGCAGCGTATTCGAGGTGAGACATTTTATGCATAATTTTTTTACACCTTGGGTTACATTATTAAACTTTTAGTAGGGATCCTTATTTTTTTCTAGTAATAAATATAACCGTTGTTACTCAGGGATTACGTAGCATTCTAATCGTGAAAGAATTTTTTAAATCGGTCCAATTGTTTTTGAGTTTATTCGTTTCAAACATACAAAAATAGAGTCTTTCCCCTTTACAATATTTTATTACTATTATATAACTTTATATTATTAATAGTGTAGATTATTATTGTTAAAGTAACATGGAAGGTAGAAATGTTTTATCAGTTTTTTCGTAGAATAATAAATTTAAGGGCTAATTAATTTTTGTGATTCACTTTAATGCATCATAGTATAATGTAAAATCCATCATTTAGTGTACAGGATATTCATTAATATTATTATTAGTATTTATCGTTCGTATTCTGTATAATGTTACATACAAAATAAAATTGATGTGTCCGTTTGTATATAATAGCTTTTTACTAAATGCATATGAATGTATATACGGCTCATATTATTATAACAAAAAAAAAAATTGTATGTCTATTTTATTGCCTAATTTGCGAGACGGCTGGACCAATTTTGAGGTCACTTTTACTGGCAGTGTTTATGTTATAAGGAGTAACTGAGGCAACTTTTAGTTTATAAAGAGAATAGGGTTACAAAAACCCATGAAATTGTGAACAACACTGGATTCATATAGATAGCGTTCCCGAGGTACGTTACATTTTACAGGTTAAAAAATTGCCTAGGTTCTTTATAACATCTATATCTAAACAGCTATTTGCCAGTGAACGACCCGTCAATATTAGTCAAGACTTTTCGGAGATTAGCACAAACAGACAGACAGACAGAAATATAAAAAAATATTTTATCATATGTATGGTATACATTCTCATATGGACTGTAAAATGCTGTTAATTTGACATGACAAATATAGACAAGTAAATTTTTTTTTTCATATTTTATTCAATAAAACACCTTAAAATATAACATTATAATAATAATAGCCTATAGTATGAAGGAGGGAGATAGGCTTATTTTTATGCTAGGAACGCGGGTGAAACCGCGAAGACCGGTAGTCTATACTGTGAAAAAAAATATTATTATTTCCTGAAATAATAATAAATTTCCTGTAATAAACCTACTAACAGTAATTATTTATCCTCTATTTAATTATTACCTTGTTTGTTCATGTTTGTTTCGTCTGTGTGTTTCTTATACTAACTGATGGATGACATCCACCTTTTTGTATGCGTTATAAATAAATAAAATAAAAAATCTTTTTATTCCTTGCAAGTATCTTACAAAACAAAATTGAATTTTGTTGGAATAATTTTCGGTACTATTTCCATTTGCAAGAACCCCTCGGGTAAAGGTCTCCTCCAAAGATAGCCAATCTTCTCTAGATTAAGCTATTTTAACCCAATTTGTTGTTACTTTCTTTACATCTTCTTCCCTTTTAGTAAATGATCTTCCCTCCTTTCTGTTTCCTAGTGGGTCCTTTGACATTGTATCTTTTTTTGTCCATCTCTGGTCCTGTAGGCGTGCTACATCTCCAGCCCATTTCCATTTTTAAGTTAAGACTTGAACTAATGCATCAGTTGCTTTGGTAGTTTCTCTGATTTTTTTGTGTCGGTTCTTCTCCAATTTCTTAAAATTTTGCATACTACGCTTTTCTCCGCATTCCTCTTTGTATGCGTTACCTAATTATAATTTTGCAATAGTATCTTCACGAATACTTCGTTTAGAAGGTGCTTGGAAAATTATAAAAAGAGCTTTACTAGTGCGTCTAACGTCATTTGACGGGCTAATTGGCTTGACAGTTATAGATCCTGAATTCCATGCCACAGGTCGTGGGTTCGATTCCCACCAAGGACTTCTGAATTAAAACTTCTTATGAAATTCTGATCAGCAAACATTTTATGATAAACACAATCTATGCTATTCAAAAGTGATTGATAAATAATAAATAAAAATCACTTCAATCGTGTCTTTACGACACACCAATTTTTTTACTAGATTTGATTTTTGTAACTGTTTGCCTATTTTTATTTTTACATACTGTGGTCTCCTTTGATTGGAGGTGTGCTTCCACCATCCGCCACCTTATATATTTATCATAATGTTGAACTGTTAGTGTGTATCTTTTGTTGGAGATCCAAAGATAAATAAATAAATAAATTGACAAACATTTGTGTGTTCATGCCTGTTTGTTATTTATCAGCCCCCTTATTCAGCTGATACAAACTTCGTCGGTGAGCCGCTTCACGGAGGCCTCGGAGAGCTTATCTCTCACGTGATTAGTAGTATTAGCGTAGTTAGCAAAAGAGACAGAGCACGGAGGCCGTGACGAAATATCCTTGATTTTTTTTTGAAGGGACGAAGGTGTTAGCCTCAGATGGCTCTGACACCTTTCGCGGACAATTGAAATATCCTTGAGTTAGTGTCATTTTCCTTACAGAATCGAGTCCCTGGTTGTAAATATATATCTATATATGTATTTAGAAGATGAAAATGTACATTGTATATACATATAGGCAGAGGTAGGGCACATTGATACACAAGCATTATTTAATTCTGTTAGCTATATTCGAGTGGTGACATCTTTAAAACGCTTTTAAAAACGTTTGAACACATCCACCGTAATCCGGTGATATTTTATAAGTAGTAATAATATGTTTTGAGTGCAGTCAGGTAAAAATATTGGCAAAATAATAATAATTATTATTATTTATTTATTTCTCTCTTTACAAATGTTCTTAATATCTAGGTAAGTAGTTAAAATTAACATTAGAGAGTTTATCAACGCTACTCCTTTGTGATAGACTGGTGCATGTACTAGGATACCCTGTTTTACAGGTCACCAGGACCCCACGCCGCGGACATATGTACTGTTTATTAAATAGTTACATGCAAACTACGAGTAAAACATAAATATGGCAAAAATAAAAGTAAATCTGGTTAGATTTTAGATCTTGTTGGAGTTAAAATGTTTAAGTGTTTCTATGATTTCCTATACCATCCTGTAAAGATCTATATTTACCCAATGTAAGTTGTGGACTGACGGACTGATTTATGAACGCGGAGCCGAAGCTGCTAAACTTGAAATATTGCAAAAAGGTTCCTTAAATGACGTAAGTGAGCACTTAGGGATTTTTGGAAATTACGCCCCGTATGGGGATAATTGAAGGAAGTCCGTCATTTCCAAAGTAAGACGAGATTTTAAATACCTATAGCTTCTGTATATCAGGATTTTCAAAATTTTACGGCTAAGAGGGTTTGCGATTTAGGGGTTGATAGTTTATAAGGGCAGGCCGTAAGTTTTTAAGGAGGTTTGGTATCTTATGTGGACACATCTACTTGGCACCAATGACGTATTATAATATAGACACTACATTCACCAAGCTATAAAAAACAACTACAACAGCACAATTACTAGATAGCTACGTATACACGCGAAGAAAGGAAAAGAAAATTAATGTCACTTGACGGTGTATTCGTTGCTAGATAGAATCAATCTCAATCATTGGATTGAGAGATCCGCGTGTGCCGTCGCGACAGTTCTTGGAGCGCAACTAAATGGAATTAGGTCAATTACCATTATTGAGGAGCGAGGTGTGAGACTCCTCCATCTAGAAGGGAAGATCTTCCGCAAGGCTAAGTGATCATGCCTGGGCACCACGGTCCAACTGTTGATGTTGGAAGCTTGTATATATGTCAAATCCTGAGAGAATCTTGACATCGCGATGTAGTATTCTCGTGTGTTTCTACTCGTTCATAGATGTCGCCACACCATCATTTTATGAGGCCATTTCAGAGCTCGAAAAACGCATCTACAGTTTATATATATATATATATATATATATATATATATATATATAAATATAAATAATAATATATATTTTTGAATAATAATAATAATTTATTTATTTCTCCCACAATAAGTTACAAAAAAATATGAACAACTTTATATACCAAAAAATTTACAATAGCACTTAAATTGCGGGAGACTGGTGCCTAAGTTAGACAGAGCCTGTATTTCAGGACACCAGGTCTCCACCCCAAGAACATCGTAACAAATATATATATATATTGTTTTTTTTTTGTATCAGTGACAAATATTTTTCTTTAGTATTATAAAAATTAATTTAGTAAGTTAAATCTAAACTATAAAACTAAAAACTATAAGAAAGGAAAGATGTGTGAGTGCGTGTGACTGTTGGTTTGTTTATTTGAATGTGTGTGTGTAAGTATGGGTAATTGTGTGGGAGGTGTGATGTTGAATGTGTATTTACGTGACTATGTATGTATGTAGTGTATGTGTGCGTGGGGTTTGTATTTGAGAGTGCGTGTTGGTATGTAAGTGTGAAAGTCATTTCAAAACCACCAATAACTTTTCTGTGTCATTATAACTTTGCCCTTGTAGAGCCTGTTTACAAATATTTTTGTTGAGATGATATAATAAATAGACAAAAGTTTATTAATTTTGTTGTAAAGATAACAACCCAAAAAACAATAAAAACGCTTTGCAAATTCGGTGGAAAACGAGGTGTTAGAAAATACTTTATCTTTACGCCTTCTGAAAGCCACACTATTCGGGTCGAATTGGTGCGAGGTGTGCTGTCTCATAATAATATTTAAAATAAATAGTTGATGGACAGTGAGTACCCTGCCTTTCTGTATAGTTCAGTCGTAGGGAATCTAAAAGGAAGGGAGAACATAACTTTCAGGATCGATCGTTGGGCCCTCTCTAACCTTAATAGGTAACTTTTGTGGGTTCCACCCCAAGAGGACACACAGTACATAAGTAATGATTGGCAGAGCGCAAAGTAAATACTTTTGAGAAGTGGTACATCAGCTCCATGGCGGAGATTTCCAAAAACATAAATAAGTTTTCGTAGTCGGTCAGAAAGTCTGTTAACATGACTCTGGAGATTTAGCTTACAGTCAAGTGTCACCCCTAGATATTTCAGAGTATCAACCTTATCATGCGTTGAGCAACCACAGTCATCATTCACAACTAAATTATTATAGGGAAATGAGCATGAGTGGCATATTAATTTGTGATTTGGTATGGGTTTAATGTCTCATTCGTTATTCCGAACTGAATGAATTTAGTTTTGTCGACATTGATGGTGAGCATATTGTTACGAAGCCATTCAGTAACAACATTTGATCCCATTTGGGCTACAGAATAAAGTACTTGATTTGAGTTTGCATTAAATAATAAGGCTGTGTCATCTGCAAAGGTAATAATTTTACCATGAGCAAGACTTAGATCACAGAGGTCATTAATATAAATTAAGAAAAGGGTAGGGCCAAGTATGCTACCTTGGGGCACACCGTATTTAGATATTGGCAGCTCCTTACTCAATTTACCGTCTATCCTAACACACTGTGTTCGATCCGTTAAATAGTCACGTAGTAGTTGCAGTTGGAAGCCACGTATGCCAACTCTCTCAAGTTTGTTTATTAGGATTGGGACGGAGACCGTGTCAAATGCCTTAGCAAGATCAAGAAAGACACCCATTGTTTTACGTTTTCTATCTAAATTTTGAACAATGTAATCCGTCAAATGGTGCACAGCATCGGACGTGGATTTTCCTGAATGATAGCCTAATTGTGCAGGTGATATATCATTGGGAGTAGTGCCATAATGTACAAATACATTATCTCTGTAGTAGTTTGACGGCTTGACTTGGCACACAGCACCCCGGCCCGTCACAGGCACATATGAATGGTCAGACTCTAACACCGGTTTGGAAGGTTGCTTTTACTGAGAAGAGCCGGCAATAAACTCAGAAATTACTCTTTTCAAAATAAGATTTTGTATATAAAGATACTGGAGCTAGCGCAACATCCAAGCATTGTCGTCATTAAAATAATGATTTGTGTTGTAGAAAGCCTTTTGTACTAAAACAGAAAATATTATGTACTCATATTGTAACTACCAATATATTATGTTAAAATTGATTTTGTCAGTGTCGAATTGAAAGATGAATGTGCGGTGCCTGCACAAAACCATGAGGCACTTTAGGCACTAAGTTAATTGTAAACCCTGTCATAAACATGCACAAAAAGTAAGCAAATAAATAAAGCTACAAAATTAATATTTTTATTTATTTCTGAGTAGGTATTGTTTTAACGCAAATAATCAACACGATACTGGTTTAATAATATAAGTTGATTTATTAAAACAAAGACACATTTCTAATACCTAAATTTTAATCCAATTACAATAAGGCCCAATTTTTTTAAATGCGCAATAATATTCTATTAATTAATTTTGAATATTGAGGCCAATTCAAATCCGATCCCACTTTGGATCAAAATCGATTGCAGTTTGTGACAGAAATATAAATGCGCATAATGTCAAAAATCTATTTTAACCCAGAGATTTTGAATTGGGATCGAATTTCAAAATGGCCGTTACCGAAGAAATAGCGTATCTATTGCGCGTCTATTACTATTATTCGGCTCCTAATCATTTAGAAATTATATTTAATTTTGATGCTTCGTTTAATTTTTAGCACTTTTTTATTACTCATCTGCAAAGTTTTCTTATCGTGACGGTAAGCTTGTGGTTGCCTGATCACCTCAATTGAGGTATTAATAGGATCAACATGGTTTCCAATATGATAGCTGGACCAGCACTGAGTGGAGGAGCCCAGTTCTTTTTCTGAAACAGTATTGAATCATAATTATAATATACAAAGCAAAAACAAGAAACTTTTTTGGCATGATTAATACAAATTTGGTATATGCATTCAGTCAAATTTATTATGAGCAAACGACTAATAGACGAAAGTAAAATCTTTAAAAATAAATAAAAGTATGTGGATACTCTGAAATAAAAAAAAAAAACGTGTTTTCCCCACGCGCCTTGAGAATATGTATATAAAAAAATTCAAAGGTTCAGAAAATATCCACTGTCAGGCTTATTAATCAATGAATAAGATAACTATAAAGTAATCCGCTTCTAAGGGTCCTGGTTTGCAAATGTCCATAGGTGGCGGTGACCACTTACTATCAGGTGAACCATCTGCCTCTTTGTCAGCTGACTTTAATAATAAAAATTTTGAATACTGCACCAAAAATCTATGGGCAGACAAACAGATAGACAGAGGCTTTAAGAGTTTTAAAGATAAAATGAATTTAATTACCGTTACAGGAGCTTCATTGGTAGTACTAGAAGAAGAACTAGTAGATGTTTCAGTGGTAACTGCGCTTTCAGTAGTAACAGATATTTCAGTAGGAACAGATATTTCAGTAGGAACAATTATTTCAACTGTATCGGTTTCACATTTTTTTAGCACATAATCTAATATGCTGGAGATATATTTAGAACTTGGCTCATTACATTTCTTTTCAACATGTTCCATAGCACAGTTCCTAATTTCCTTAGTAGTTTGACACGATTCGTTCTGAAAAACAAAAAATAAATTTATTTATTTTTATTTATTTATTTAGGATACACAATACAAATCACAACCAAAAGGTAACCACATAATAAGGAATAACACATATAGAGCTGGGTTGTAACTCAAAACATATGAATACAGAAAAAGAAAACTAGAAATGAATACCAGGACAAATGCGATGAAAGTGCAGGTGAGCACTCCCAAATAATAGATAAAAATCTTATTATTTAGAAACTATAAATAAATATTATTTATTTAGACTTAATTTATCTGCTGGGTATGAACCGGTTTGATTTGGAGGATATCTTTTACGGTTTTTTTTAAATTGCTAAACTTAGGATCAAAATATCAACTTCTGAATTATTATTAGACAATTCGTTATATTGACGAGCCATTCTTACTATTGGATTAATGTATGAAATATTATTTTTGTAGATCTGAAGTACAAAGATTAGAAATGTTTGCCCTACGTGCGCTGTATTTAACATTGAAGGATATATGAGACAACAGAACGGGGTAATCTATTATTAAATACTTAGTATATTCAAAAAAGGTTTTAAACGATTATTTAATCGGTGTCGTGTTCTGATACACTGCCCCATTATAATAGAATTCGATTTTAAAATAACAGCTGAGGAGTTCCGAATTATCCCGAATATAAACACTCTGTAGTTACAGAGCGACTCGAGCTACACGATCACAGAAATATACTTCAAAATTTTGCTTGAAAAGTTTATCAGAAAAACTAGATGTTCCCCGCGGTTTCACTCGAGTTCCCGAAGGATGTGGCATTTTCGCGGAATAAGAAGTATCCTATGTAGGTACCAAATGTTATTCTAATCCGTAAAGTTACTTTTGCGTGAAAGGGAAATAAAAATCCACACCTTCTCACAAACATTCGCTTTTATAATATTAGTTTTATTAAAAAAACATAACAACTTACGGTGAATTTTGGTTTATTCAAACCAAGCCAGTATCTTGGATTAGACTTTTGCACGTCCGTCATATTCAGCCCTGAGTTTTCAGCGACGCACTTTATAAGATCATCTTTTACATTTCGAACACATTCTGTTCCATTGTTGTTATAAAAATCTGAAATTAAGAGTAATTTATTTGAATGATAATATAAATAGAATTATTTATGGCCTCATCGTATTATGCTACATACTCAGACCGCGTCATCACCTCTAATAGCACATCCAATAAGAAATTGGTGGTCACTTTTTAAAATTTTCAGTAGGTTACATATGTTTCTGATCGCAGTTGTTAAACCAATGTCACCAGCACGAGCGTATATCGCTATCGTATCGTTATCGTATCGGGTGCGCCAACAATCTAGTTCTGTATGTAAATTTGCACATCGTGCATACCGTGATGTTACACAATGTTCAAATTTCTATTGGATTGGTATTTGGAGCACACGATACGATGACGCTACGCTTGCGATAAATGTTCGTGCTTAAGGTCTCTAGTACCTCATCTGATTGAGCTTTAATTAGCACACATTTTTTAGTTTTGGTGACTACGCATAATTGACTAAGTGATGACAATCAAATTCCTACGGCGGATGTGGTTTGTAGGCATGTAACTCAGCTCTGAACCGGTTCAACAGATCAGATCACACCTATTTGAGCTGCGGCTCAAGAGCAAAATAACGACTCACGGCTCACTTATTATTTTACAGCCTGTAAACAATCTGTGATCTATTCTGTCATACTGTGTCGTTGTCGAACTGCAGCGCGGTAGCGGCGTAGAGACTCTGTGATCGGTCTGCAATACTTGAGCTGATCTGTGAACCGGTTCACAACTCCGGCTCACAAACGTGAGTCGTGAGCTGAACAGTAACTCATGCATTTTGGTTGAGTTACCCATGTCTAGTGGTTTGATGACAATTTATTAATTCATCAACTTACATTTCATTGTTATTAAATGACAGGGGTTTGCCAAGCGGAATGCGTGACGCCAATTTTATTAGTGCCACGGCTTTTTATTTTTTTTAACTTTATTTAGCATCAAATTAAACACTTTTACTGTTTAATTATTACTAGTGCCCGCCGTGGGTTCACTCGTGTTAAAATTTATACCAAGAACCTCATAACTTTCCCCGTACCATTGACAAATTTTAATATAGTTTCTTACCTGCAAATGCTTTATTTTTTAAGCTGAATGCCATTAAGTCATACAGGTACTTTTTCCTATCCAAAAGCGCTTTTCGGTTTTTCTCCTCGGCACAGGACTGTATTACGTTAAAGCGGAAAGTTTCAAATGCCGTGTTGAAGTCATCAACCGTGTGACATCCTTCGGGACTGAAAAAAAAACATTGGTTGATTACATTTTGCATTGCTGTAGATTATCTTGGGGCGCAAATCAAAAAGATGCAAAATCAGATAAAAATAACGTGTTACAAAATACCCCGTGTAAATATAATCAGTTATCAAAGCCAACAACTCTAGTAAGCTGTCATGTCAGGGAACCAGATTATTTAACAGAAAGGCCGTACCTATTTTACCTAATAATTGTCTACTTTAATAGTTTTTCTATTTGTCCCTCATAAAATTTTAATTTTAATTTTTTTTGGGGTATGTTATACAGCGTTACTACGGTTCTTAAATATTGTGAATGGAGTCGTTATAAGACCCCATTTAACCTCCTTTCGGTTTTACGGGTAGTTCTGTAACATCCTGTATAACCAAAAATTTACACTAGTCTGTAAAAAGTTACGGTCTGTAAAAAATATACGGGTTGACATGAGAACCTCCTTCTCCTATACGTCGGTTAAAAACTAGTTGCTTATTCAAAATTGAGTGGAGGTTTGTTTTTATTTATACAAAATAATATTTGTTAGTTAGTCGGTACCTATTAATTATTTTTGTAATTTTCATTAAATAACACAATGATTATACGCAATTAAAAATATAATAGTAAATCGATAAATATTTAACAAAAAGTAATTATTAATAAATTATATTACCTAAAGAAAATTACAAAGCTTTATAAAAATACACAATTCATTTCGATACTGGATGTAATGAATGTTGTACTTTTAATAAATAAAACAAGTGCTACTTGCAAACTAAATTGTTGTAATTTTTGTGCGTTATTAAATTTTGGAAGCCTAAATGTATGTATAAGAGGATATTATAACTTAGATATGTAAACCTCATCTATAATAGCGTCATATACTACATATAATAGAGTAAAATGGCTTTGGCATACGGACAGACGTACTGACCGACAGGACGAATCCATAAGGGTTTCAATTTGCTACTTAGCTACGGAATCCTAAAAAACCAAAACGTAGAGTCTTATTTTCATTTTGATAATGAAAATCGAAAAAATAGGTAAATCAATCGAAATTCTGAGAAGGAATAAGAAAATTACAAACCCTCATTTACCAGATACTTGTCTCATATATCTGTCTATCAAAAATGAAATAAAATATAATAATAAAATGTCATTTTTAATAGCTTGGAACATACCTCGTACTGTTGCCAATTTCTTCTAGTATAATGTCTTTGAAGCATACCGCAACAGGCTGGAAAGATTTCTGAAAAAAAAATTAAAAGTTGTAAAGTAATTTAAGTTTCCATATAATTGTCATTAATAAATAGTACCTGGATGGCCGAGCATTGCTCGGGATTTCTTTACTAACGTGACTTCTACCGTATTCTCTTTTTTAAAGCACTGTCATATATACCTAGATACGAATTAGAGGCGATAATAAAGGGCTTCCAATAACAGTATTTTTCACAAAAGATGTAACTTGAAAACCTTACCTTCTAATGACATTGTAGCAGTTTTCATTGCCTAAAAACACGGATAAAACGACATTTTCTGAAAATGAACCCTAGCTAGAACGATTTAACGCCTCCGAAACGCCCATACTAAAATTTATGAAAATCGATGGAGCCGTTTCCGAGATTAATTATTATTTATCAAGAATTTCTCGTTTAAAGGTATTAGATAAATAACGGGTCGAAATTAATAAGTAACACTAATAAATAAAACTATAGTTTAGGCGCGGATCCAGTCCACAAAAAAGGTTGTAGTCACAACCATCTGAAAATCGGCCAAGTGTGATTCGGAGTATCAACTTGAAAAAGTAGACGGTAAAATACCTATTTAATAAAGCATTTAAAATGCCTACTTGACAAACAGTATATTTTAAAAATATTGATAATAACAATTGATATCGTAACTGTGCTTGCGAAAATAGCTCCTTTTCTGTTTTTATATCGAACATTCGAATGTAGATTGTTCGGTCAAACTAGCATAATAATAGATAGTTTATTCAACAATTTACGTTTCGAAGACATATATGGGATTTCCGTAGTGCAAAGGTAAGTGACCTGCTAGCATCCCTAACCGATACCTACCTGTATTTTTACGGACGCCAGAATTTTCCATTGAATTTATAAACAATAATAAGTGGTGTTCCCAGAGTTAAGGAATATAACGTTTTCCTCTACAACAAAGTTAGGTATGCATATTTCCATGTTGCAAGAATTTAATATAGATAACATTTATAAAGGAATTCTACATTATAATGACGTACGTAATATAAATCGCAGAAAAATAACGAAATTTGTATATAGTATGTATCATCAGTGTAAAAATATCTAAAAACTAATTTGTTTGAAGAAACAAACATACGATAGCTTTAACCAAGCACTAGGTAATTATTTAATTTATAAACTGACTATAAATAACAATAGACTAGCTGTCCGCCGCGGTTTCACCCGCGTTCCCGAGGGAAACAACATTATTTTGTTGTTTCTATCATCAATAGTTTTCGCAGCGCACGCGATGTAAGAAAGTTTTTTGGTAATTTTTTCACACCTTACATTATTGTAGTTTTAGTATGGATCCCTAAGTTTTTTGAAAATTTAATGTAGCCTATGTTCACCGGAGATAGTGTAGCTTTCCAACAGTGAATGTTTTCCAAATCGGTCAAGTAGTTTCGGAGCCTATTCAATGCAAACAAACAAACAAAAAAACAATCAAGTCTTTTCTCTTTATAATATTAGTGTAGAAATATGTATTTAACCAAAACAAGTATATCAGTTATCTAACTTCCATAGTACAAGGCTCTGCTTAGTTTGGGATCAGATGGCCGCGTCAATGTACCAGGATTAATTTATTTAAAACTAAAGGTACTCAGACTTTAACTTACCATCACGGTTTCATTTTCGTTTATACAATCTGGTTCTTTTACGGCGTCTCCTACAACGAAGGCTGTAAATTAAAAAAAAATAGATGTAATCATTTATTATAACAAAATAGTACCTAAACCTTTTTTCGCATGAAATGAAATCTAATAATGTTTACCAGATGGGCGTTGGGGACTTTACTTGGCGTATTAACACTTAAAAAAGATGTCTGAAAGGTCGATATGTGTATACTGAACAAACCCCTTAGGTTTTTAGGCACTAAGGCAAACTAAAATTTTATTGTAAACTATAAATAAATAAATAAATAAAAAAAAAAAAAAAAAAAAATACGAGTATGCATGTAGATCGAAATGTTTTCTTTTTTAATAAATTATTTCCAATTAATAACTGCTTTTAAAACTCCAGCGAATTATAACAAACATTTTTTTACGAATTAAAAGCTACCAAACTTTTTGTTTATTTGTTATCTTCTTAATCAACTATCTGTAAAGTATTGGCCGAAAATAATGGTTATCTATAGCAATTATGTATAAATTCGGAAATATCTAGTATAGAATAATTATAAAACTTACCGGGGAGCACTAGACCCAATAACAAGAACAATTTAGTGTGCGACATCCTTCTTGGATTCGACCGGACTGGGAATAATATTGATAGTTTGCTCATTGTATATAAAACATTAATATTATTTACGGTAGGTTAAGGCAAATTTATCCTTATTACTCATCGTTTAGGATTTCTTCTGATGAAAAATGTAATACTACTAAATTAGGCAATGTTAGTTTACCATTTATTATCCCCTGCTGCTCTTTTTTTTATACCACATGAGCCGACAACCAAGCACACCGTCCACCTGATGGTAAGTGACCACCGCCTGCTCTCGCCTGCCGCGATGCTCTGATGTTGCAAATGTCCACAACATTTGCAACATCAGAGCATCGCCAATGCGTTGTCGACCGTGAGACGTGCAGTTGTTAAGTCTCATGTGCCTGTAATTTCACCGGCTCCCTTACCTTTCTAACCGAAACACAGTAAAACAAGTACGCTACTGCTTCACGGCGGAAATGGGTAAGGTTGTAGTACTTCCCCGGAAGAACTCTGGACTAAGAGCTCTACTACTCAACTCCTCTCAAGAATCACGGCGAAATAAATTAATTTAAGCGCAAATTCCATGTAACCTGTATTTTAAAGCCTTTTTTTAGTACTAGTATTTAATTGAGTAAATTAATCTGCTTAGTTTTTTTTTTCAGTTTAATTAAATACTCGCGACAAGCTTTTATGATCAAATAAATTGTATATAATGAGCTTATAATATTTTTATTTTATTTTCTTCTTTTTAGAGCATTAATTTCTCATTAAGGCTTATATTTTGAAAGCCGAAACATACAGATATTTACACCCAGACACAGAACAAATAGACATGTTCATGCACACAAATGTTTGTCCTGGGCGGAAATCGAACCTGCACACTGCAACTTGGTGACTTAGTCAGGTCGCTAACCACCAAGCCAACTGGCCTGTCAACGCCAAGATAATATATACTGCATTGAATTACTTATCAAAACGATATCTGTAAAGATATTAAAACAGAACAAACAGACATGTTGGGAATGTCTAAGGTAACTCTGTAGCGTAAATTGTGATTCTGTGAGTCCTGAACCGATGCAATAACAGCTTAACTTGTGATTGTAATGATTGATTTTTTACACACATTGGATCAGTTTCTATATTATAGAAATGTAAAACCTAGGTAAGCTGCAGTATTGTTCAGTAGGAAACGGTCCTACAGATTTCTACGGACGGCTATTTATACAACATTCAGCTTCCACTATAATATTTAGGTTCACGAATAAATGTGATAACTTATTATTAAATTTGTATTTACTTACTCCTTTGTGAAAAAGAAAACGTCGTTGGTCTATTGTCATCTCCTTGTCATTTTCAGTATCAAAATTACAAGTGGTTGCCCCTATGTAAATATTTGGAAAATTAAACAATGATAAATAGAAAATTGTTTGTGTAGAAATAATGTGTTATTAAATATTTACGCTGCAATATCCCTGCACTTAAAAATGCAGTGATATTACTACATAGTTCTATTGGGAAATGCTATGTGATGTTAATGGAACATTCGGGGGTTTTCATCAAATTGATGAAGTTATACAGGTGCACCACTTTACAATTAATAACACTTCAGTTGTAAAGAAATCGAAGAAACTTCAAAAAAATAAAGAAGTGAAAGATGTTGGTGTCGTACCATTCCCATACTCATATAGATCTGTATCTACAGATCCTTTAGATAAAAATAATAATCTAATTAACTTACATACTCAAAACAATTCAAAACGTGGTATTATGGGAAAAGCAAAAAGGTATACTTTGCCGTCAGTTAAAAAACATAATGTTAATGAATCAAAATCTTGGAATTCAATTATCAAAATGTACGGAGATGCTGATACCACACATTTTTCTGGACCTCCCTATGTGAGTCCTGAGGGAAGGCAGTTAAAAATAAAGAGAGAACCAGTTGAAACTTTATACACTAACGGTGAAAGATCTATGAGAAAAAAGTGTATGCCACGATTACTTTGTAAGTATACTAATAATTTCACTCCTTCAGAAATTTTAAAGCTGAAATGTGATGGTACCTATTGCAAAGGTTTAAGAAAAACTCGGCAATTGATTGATTCTAAGGTAAAGACTGAGCTGGCTGCAAAACAAATTAAACATACAGATGAAAAAATATCTAGAAAACATAAGTCCAGGGAAAAAAAAACTCAATCTGTTATATGTAAATGTGATTATGAAAAAAAAAGGCCTGACATCAAATTTGAAGTAAGACCAACACCCAAAAAGGACCTAGAAAGAGACTACACGGATCATGATATAGTCTGCGATAAAGGAGCAAGGAGCCCCTGCAAGGAGGCTAAACGATTAGGAAAACGGCACGATTGTAAGTGTAAAATACCGGAACGTTTACCCGATGTTGACAGTGAATTCGATGATGTTCATCGTAGTTTAAAAATAAATAATTACATAAGCAAAGGTCAAAAATATCATGTAAGCAAGAAGCCGAAACAAAAAAATGAAGTTGCAAAATACGACCATGGTGATAGTGTTATTGAAAAAGTACATTCAGTAAAGCCTAAGCCGAATGGCATGTACTTAGAAGGACCATGGGTAGACGCAGCGATGAATAATAAAAAAACAATAACTAGGGAAGATACATTACTCGAATTCACTGATATTGCTCGCAAAGCACCATCGACAGTAATGACAAGTAATACATCAATTAGTGAAATAAAGAATAAAATTAAGTGTTTGTGCCAAAAATTGAAAACAAGAGTAGACAAAAAATACGCTGAGGCAAAGAAAAATAAGGAATTAAAGATACTAGAAAGAAGCAAGGCAAGGAATGCTACGATCACCAATACAAATAAAAAAATTGCATGTTTATGTGAGAAATATTCTCAAAAACTGAAATCCAAGAATAACCTAAATTGTGAACCAACCGAAAAAGATCACTTAAAAATGATTTGCTATCCAGAAAACAAATGTATCGTTGATAAAGGTGATCAATCAGGAGAACAACTATTCGAAATTAAAGTAAATAATATTGATAAGTGTCTGCTAAATCCGACAGAGGTTATAGACAAAGTACACCGCTTTGGCAAATTCCAAAAATTACAGCGAACTTGTATATGTCCTTCACATAAAAAACGGAGAGCACATTACTTAAAAGGGCAAGCTTGTGCATCTGGCCCTTGCCAAAAGGCTTTCAGGAATAAAAAAACCAACTTCTCCTGTAAATGTGAGAAAGAATGTACAGATGAAACATGTCATAAACAAGTTGATTTTAAAATCAATAAAATTTGTGAAAATAAGAACAGAACACTGGCTGAACCCATGAAATCCAACGGGCCTTTGCTTGATGTTATATTAGATCAAAAGAATATGTGTGTCACAAATTCAAGAGAAGTAAAGGACCGAATAAAAAACTCGAACAGACCTTTGCTAGATGTTATGTTAGATCAAAAGAATATGTGTGTTATAAATTCAAGAGAAGTAAAGGACCATATAAAAAAAAATTACAGTACTAAGCCTAAGGTATGCAGTTCTGGGATCTGCAAAGATAAGAAGGATATTTTCGGAGCAAAAAATCGTTTTAAATGTAATTGTATTGGTAAAAAGGATAAACTTGAAATATTAGAGTGCTCAGATAAAACAATGAATGTAATCGAAACAACTGAACTTTCAATTTTTGAGAAATTAAAAACAGGAATTTCATATGTTTTTAAACCGGAATTCTGTAAATCATATCTGAAAAAATGCAGAAGTCAGGAACAAGAAAACGGTAATCGTACAAATAATCAAAGTCTTTGTTCTCGAGGAAGGGGGAACAGATGTATTAATTCCGACATTTTTCATAAAACAGCTGGAATAATAGCCAGTTTAGTAGGACATCATGCAGATATTTGTGACTGTGAACAGTGTAAAGCGAAAGAACATGAAAAATATGAAGATGCTGAATTTTGCAAGACAAAAAGTGTGAGTAAATGTGGTGATGTAATTATTGACGGTACATACATATGTGGCACTACTAAAAATGTTGCTCGCGGAGTACTCAAAAGAAACAAAATAATAAAATCCGAAGATGGCATTTGTTGTGTTTGTGGAAATGACAAATCGTGCTGTAAATGTAAAAAAAAACAAAGTAGGTTTTTTCGTAAGAAAAATAATCGACGACATAAAGGTAATAAAAACCGAAAATACAAATCGAAACAAATAAAACGTGGACCACAAACTAAAAATCAAGAAAGAAGGGATGCTTTATCAAAAAGAAAATATATGTTTAAAGAAGAACAGAAATTTGCTAAAGCCCTGAAAAAACAACAAAAAAAAGAAAAAAAAATTCAAGATAAGATAAACAAACAACAACTAAAAGAATTAAAAGCTTTAAATGAAGGTAAAGAAAAATCACAGGAAACCAACATCCTTGTTGAGATATCACTAGGATTACTAAAAATCTTGTTTAGTACAATTAAAAACGTATTTTACACACTTTTTAAAATCGTAACAAATCCCAAAGGAAGCCTTTTATACGCAAGCCATAGAGTAAGGGACCCGAAAGGTACATACGAGAGAATAAAAAAATGGAAGAAAGAAGTGTGGGGATTACAAAAATTGCGAATGGAAAAATCATTATCTGGATCATATACGATGAATATCCTTTCTGATACAGTACAGGATAGTGCAATATATCATGCGTTAGCAAATAAAGGTAGAACCAATGCCGAAAGAAAACTTTTCGACGTGGAAGCTAAACGACGAAAGAGTAGAATAAGGAAAAGGCATGACACGGCTATTTACAGTTGTCAGCATGTTCTTTTAGCTTCACTGAGGAGAACGCCTTGCTTATGGGTATACCATATATGTCCGGCTTTGTATCCCCAATGTTTAAGTTTGTTAGCGTTTATAAAGAATTTTGTTGAAATACTTATATTTTTACTAGCATTTGCAGTGTGGACGCCGTGTATTGCGTGCTGTGAGTGTTGTCGTGCATTGATGTGTTGTTGTTTTTGTACGGGGTAGTGAGCGGGCACAATAAATAATTTGAAAACCTTTTTGACTTCTTTCACTGTTAGGATAACTTTACGGATGGCGGTATATTTTTTTTGTTTGGGAGGGACGAATGTGTTAGCCTCTGCTGGCTGTTACACCGCACTCTCTTACACACATAAACGAGTGGCGGCTCGGTTGGCTAGATTAGGTACCCTGGTAGATGTTACAGATCCGGTACATGTATTTTTTTCTATATATTGGCACTAATATTAGTATCTAAATATTGAAAAAGTTGAATGTGGTAACTCAGACTGAGATTCTCAGTTACTTAATTACAGGTAGTTCAAACTCTGCCTAATTTGGGATCCATGGCAGATAGGAGGGATCTGTAAAAGTAATGTCTTATAATCAAATTTATACAGCTACAACAATATTATTCGTAACTCTTCATTTCGTATTCATAACTTACGTCATTGGATTCGGTGACGCGGTTCGAATGTTTCATAATTTATTTAATAAAAACCCTGTGTCTGTTAATCACTTGCTTGCATCATCAGTTGCTACGTGCTTTGTACATCTTGGTTGGTTAATAATTTAATAAGTAGAAGCAATGCGTAGCAAGTATGTACTGCAGGAAATTCAGTATCTTTTTCAGATTATTCCACACCTAAATTGAATGATTCGGAAAAGCGACACCAGAAATTTACTTTCATTTCCCTATCTGGCTGTCCCAGGATATCAAATTTTATTTATATAAATATTTAAATATAATGTTTTACAACAAGCTAAGGTCCTAGGTCACTGTACTCACTTTCGTCATAAGGCAAAAAACGCACCGTGGTGACTCGACGCGATCCCTGACGAAGAAGGAATTTCAATTCCTTTGTTGTTGACTCATCCTGTTCGCTAGGACGATGTTGCTGTATCCATACATGTTGAAAACGAAGTAGAAGGTAATTAAAACTATTAGTTATATTTAAAGCCTTTATTATCAAATAAATAATAAAACAAAAATTGTGCAAGCAAAAATACATGGACACCAAACAATGAACACTAATGTAAAAAGAAGAAAACGCGTAATTTTTTTTGATTTCTTGATTATGTACACATATTTTGGATAAAACCAGGGACAAATTCTGTATAAAAATGGTTTCCGCTTACCGGGTATTTCATAAAAGTATTTATTGTTGTAGCGATACGTATTGCCGTGTTTTTTTATTGTTCTTGACTTTAAATCGAGTAACGGATTTGTTTTGATAGGAATAGCATCGTAAACTGAATAATCGCTTTTCTTTTTCTTATTTGTATGGTTTTTACGATGTTTATCTTCGAGATATTTATCAAGAACCCTTTGTCGTTTCTTTTCTCTTTTATAATCATCTGCTAGTTTCGAGGAACTTGAATCTGGAGAATTTGACCAAAATACGTCTCCATTGAGCCTTGAATATTTTCTTGGCCTTTTACTGTGAAGCAGTTTTTTTAAAACTCCACGAAGACACTTTAGGTTATTTGAACGCTTTGGCCAAACCATTTTTTTCTTTTTCCTCTTATTATATCTATCATCGTGAACGAAATTATTGTTCGTAGCTTGAATTGGTGATTTAAATATAGTACCATTCTGATCAAAGAAATATATCGTTGGATTTCTTGATGTCTCAAATCCAATGGAATGATCGACTAAATCTTGTTGATACACATTGCTCGGAAATGTATCTTCATCAAAATTGTAGCTCAGTTGGTTTACAGGCTTATATGTAAACATGCTACCATTATGCTTAAAGAAACCATTGCTCAGTTCCATTAGTGTTTGAGAACCGTGAGATATTTTATTGTATGTTTTTCTGCAATTTACACACAGAAACTTTGTTTCATCAATGTCATTGGTTTCGTAATTTATATTTGCCTGAACTAATCGGTGCTTATATTTTTGTACTGGCAATTTTTGTAACTTTAAACCATTGTGATTAAAGGTAAACTGATTAGGCGGGGTAAATGTTTGCGTTTCGTGGTCTTTACTGGAAATAAATCGATTACAATTCACACATGCCGAAGGGTTATTTGACTGTAAAGGCGTGTACATGATGCCATTATTTTCTAAGAAATCCTTTATTAGCCATTCAGATGTTTGACATCCACAATTTTCATCGTCGGACAACCTAGGTCCATCCACTTCGTTACGTTTGTCTGTTTGGACTGAAATATTTCTACGATTTTTTTTTATTTTAATGACATTATGTTTAAGAGCTTTTCTTTGCTCTCCCTCATTATATTGAGATTTCTGAGTATGTTTTGAAAACAAATGATTTAATTTATCAGAAAGTGATTTGTTGTTCTTCTTCTGCGTTGGAGGCCTTCTGCTGGGAGGCAATTTCTTCGGGATGTGTTTAAACATAATTCCGTTTTGCTTGAAGAAATCGTTTATTGTTGTTTGAGACTCATCACTTATGTTTTTTTGATATTTGGATCGTTGTAGCATAGTTTTTTCCAATTCATAAGGTTGTTTCATATGAATTACGTTATTGTTTATTTGTTTTGTAGGTGAATATTCATATAAATATTCTTTAATCAATTTTGAAGATCTTTGAGTCGAAAGTGTAGCTGGCTTATCATCAATTTCAATAAACTTCTTCGTGTCAATCTCATCGGGTGTCGTATTATGACTGTATCTATAATTTGAATCATTATCTTTTCTTACTTTGTCATAATCGAAAAAACTACCTTCATTGCCAGGAAATAAAAAGCTATTTCGTATTTCTTTAAAAGTATTTTCTCGGTCTATTTTGTGTTTGGGCTTTATTGGCACGAATTTAATTTTGATACCGTTATGTGTTGCTGATGTTTGAGCTTCACATGGTTTATTACAACCTTTGCACTCGATACAAAAAGGTAGTTCATTGCCTTCGCTGTCATAATATTCTATTGGAGACCTTTCGCATAATTTATTGATACTAGAACAGTATCCTTTGCATTTTGCACAAAGAGACAATTCTTTACCATCGTCGTCATATTGTTTAATCGGCTTAGAATTTATGTTTATATCGGAACTTTTCGTCATCACAAATTTATTTTTAAGTCGGAATTTTCTTTTGTCAAGCGGTTCATCTATATTGGTGCTTTGAGAAACTGTTTCACTTTCTTTTCTTTTTGATAATCTATTTATGCTGCCACGTTTCATTGCGGGTTGTAACTTAAATTTTCGTCGTTCTCGATCTTGCAACTTATGTTTTGATCTGTTTCTAGGATTGTTATTCTTGCTTTTATAAAGGTTTTGTTTCTTTCTTTTTTTAACACGTATATTAAACCGTCTTCCCTTTATGTTGAAACTAATTTTATGTTGAGGATTTTTTTTCAAAAGGTATTTTAACAGAGGTAGTAAATCGCTTGGAATTTTTTCAGTATCTAGTTCACGCTGATTTGTTTTATCTTTATTTACTTTTTTAATATTATCAGACACTGTACGTTTAGTATTTCTGTGTCTCTTATTCTTAGAAATAATCATTGGATCGGAATTGTTCGTTGTTGGATATGAGGGTTTTGTTTTATTTCTGAGATTATTTTCATCATGAAACCTATTGTTTTCGCTTTTTGCCGCCGTAATTTTTTTTTGTTTAGGTGTGGAAGAATCGATTTCAAGGGATGTTTTTGAGTGTTGTGGACTCTTAAGCAGTTTCATTATTTTCTTATCTTCTAACATTTTGCTCAGTAATGTTTTATCTGAATCACTGAGAAAGTCACTTTTAACCAGTTTCTTGAGTTTTATTTCAGATGGCGTTTCGTATATTTCATTTTTACTTGCAAGTTCCAATTTATCTTTTAATATTTTGTTTTCACTTTCTCTATTTGGCTTGTTTTTATGCCTTGGTGAGGAGATATCGTTTGGCAAAGGTGTTTTTGATCGTTGGGGGTTAATATTGGACCATAGTTTCCTCTTAATTTGTAACATTTTTCTATTAGTTTTTTTATTTGAGTTACTTGTAATGTTGTTAATATTTTTTTTATATTTAGTTTTAGGTGATATCATGTCAGTTATTTCATTTTTATTTACAGGCTCTATTTTATCTTGTAGTATTTGGTTCCCGCTTCTTTTGCTCTTCTTATCTCTATATACTGGTTTATGTGTGTCGGTATGTGGAGATCTTTCTGAGTATGATGGATCAAATTCTCGCATTTCATTCTTATTCTCTAATATTTTCCTTAGTAATCTTCTAGTGGAATCACTTATAAAGCCGTTTTTAATCAATTTATTAAGTTCTAAGTTAGATGGTGTCCTTTTAATTTTATAATCATTTATTGCATTTTGTTGTTTTAGTTTAGTTTGCAATGAATTTTTTGATGGTTGTATGCGAATATCAGGCTGTATTCTTTTTTGAATGGTCTCATCAATTTCAAAGCTATCGGTTTCCAAAAAATCTTTTGAATGATGAGAATGAATATACGAGTTCTTATTAATCTTCCTATCTAATATTTTCTTTTGTAATTGTTTTGTTGAATTACTTAAATGTCCATCGTCGATAATTTTTTTCAATTCCAATGCAGATGGTGTTTCACTACTTTTATTTTTATTATTTATCTTTCCTTTATAGTTTCTTAGGGTGGTGATATCAATTCGCTTTTTATTTTTGCATTTCAAAAAGTCAAGAAATGCGTGTTTCGTTGGAACCATTTTTGATTTCTGTAAAGATGTCTGAACTCCTTGGTTGATCTTATGACTGCTTGACCTGTCGGTCTCTTTCAGGTTTGTGTTTCTATCTTCAAATTTATATTTAAGAGTTAATTTAACATTTTCACTGTCTATAAATTCTGGCTTGTATAGGGGTATATTAAAACGGTTGTCTCTCAATATATTACTTAGAGAAACATCCGAAGGATTATTTATCACTTTAGGATAAGAATTCAATTTCGCCGTTATATTTTTTTTCTGTCTAGCACATTTGCAAAAACACTTATCATTATTGGTGGGACAAAAGCTTGTTTTAACATAATTTACATTATATTCTTTGATTTCGTTTTTGCTACATTTTTCACATTTGGTAAGTTTCAAAATGTCATTGATTGTAAATTTGGATATATTTTTTATACCATTAACATCTTCAATTTGATTTTCATCCCAAATATTGAATTTATTTGCAGTAGTGCAAGTGTTATTAAGGAATACTGTTCTAATTTCCTCTGTTGTAGCTATAGAGGGTTTTTGATTTGATTCAAATGCATAATTTTTTCGATTTGCTTTAACTTTTAAGTCTTTCAGCAAACATTTACTTTGGATACTGGTGTCGTTTGTAAACAACTGTCTTGAAGTTTTGTGATTCTGTTGCTGAATATCCAAATAAGCATTGTGCAATTTTTTTGATGAAGTTTTACTGTTTGCATGAACCAAAAGCATATTTTCAGATTTAAATGATATCTGCTCATTATGCTTAGTTTGTGATTCTTTTCTCCTCTTTGTTTTCGTAAAGATATTTTTTAATTTCTTTCGAAAGCCATTTGCCGTTTTTACTTCTTTTGATATAGATGTATTGGCTGATGTACCTACTTGATTATCAATATAACATTTTGGCAAAAGTGATTTGTCAATTTTATCTATTGATTTATGATCTCCAGACATATATAACTTGACCAATTGGCAGTGTCTCGTGTTTCTATCCATAATTAATTCAGTGTTTTTATTTAAACTGCAAGGAAAATCCTTCGATGATATATTTGTTGTAGAAGCTGCTAATTTTAATTTCTTACATTGTACTCTGTTGAATGAATTACTTTGACTTATTTTGTTATATGTACTATTTCTTCGATCAAGTACGACTTTAGATGTTACAGTAGAATTGCTGGCTTCCAGTTTTTGATTAGTTTTTGGATGCCTCAATTTACTTCTATTTTCGGTACCATGTTTCTTCATACATATTTTCTTTAAATCCTTTCTTTGAAAGCATGAGTTTTGGTTTTTATATTCTTTCCCAGATAAAACACTAGTAGATTTAGCCAATGGTAGCATTATCTTTTCTTTGGCTTGCATTATTTTATTTGCACAGTGTTTTGGTTTTCGGTAAGATAAACTGTGTGTTTCTGTATTCATTTTAAGTTATATGATTACAATTTTTCATAAGTGGGTAGAGAGCTTATTATGTAAAACTAAATATTTTAATTTGATAGAACGCCGCATTGGGGTAACTATAATTTTTTACAGGCTCCAGTCATCCAGTCTGTTGATTGGGAATATTAACATCTGTAATAAAATAATACAAACATTACATCCCTACTAATATATAAATGTGAATGTAAGTTTGTTTGTTACGATTTCAAGCTAAAACTACTTCACCGATCATCATGTAACTTTGTACAACATCCTTGGAGGGATTTGAATTAACATAGGGTACTTTTTGTGCTGGGAAAATGTTACATCCCTCGGGAACGCGGGTGAATTCGCGGGGGACAGCTAATGTAGATACCTATAAATTCACTATGGAGTACTAAGTGATAACACAAGAAACACTGAAAATTTTGAAGTCTTTGATGTCTTTGATCTAATAATTCATTAATATGTAAAGGTATTTAAGTAAATTCACTAAATATTCAGTTAATAGCGATATCATATTGGTAACATCTCGTAACCAAGTCTAAATTGATAAAATAAAAATTGTATACTCACTAAAACTAAATACAACTAGATTATTATTTAATGTAATTATTTCATTTACATGACTGAGTTATTCGGTATAATTAATTATAAATATATGTAATTAATAAAGAACAATATTAAATACTAATCTATATAGTAAAAATAAATATCATTCGTCTTAGCAAATGTGTCACATGTCATGATGATGTCATGCCATAAATAATGGATGACTGATGAAAAAAAAAAACATTTTTGGGATTTTATTGCCAGTGTCTAATTTAATTTTATTCATAAGAAGTGTTACAATTCATGTTATATCATATCAACTTGCTAAATAATGCATACAATAATTGCCGTTTACCCGGTAACCTTTTCCCCATAACATTCTACAGTTATGAATCAGCCCACAGTCATAGGTGTACCTACAATAACCAATCTAAATAAAATAGGAATTTTGTGAATCCCTTGAACCAGCGGACACATTTCCATTTATATAGCATTAAGCAATTATACACGGAAAAATGGTGTGTCGTAAAGACAAGCTCTAGAAGTGAAACAATGGCATTACAGGGAAACCTTTAAATTATTTATTTTTCGTCACATAGCCCTCCGTTTGTCGAATGGTAGCAGTCCCATCCCGGTATGTTTAGTAGTTTTGGGTTAAGGTGCGCCAAAGGATTTTTTGCGTATATGTAGATAAATAAAAATGAATGTTTATCTGTATGTCCTTTATAGAATCGTACACTATGCAACGGATTTTAATGCAGTTTTCAGAAATCAAGAGGAAGGTTTATAGCCAGGATTGAAAGCGGGCAAAGCCATAGGGCGCAGCTAGTATGTAGATTAATAACAATATTGTGTATTAGTAAGACTGCCAACCTAATTTTTTTTTAATACTCGTATATTTGTGTTAAGCTGAAATCTTTTTGGTATGTGCGACTGTAATTATTATCGCTTTGTTCTAACCAGTAAGTGACGCTTAGAGCCAAAAGTAACAACTTCAGCGCCACCGTGGCAAGCTGACGGTCCACCTAATAAATAGACCAAGGCTTTATGTATGGGCATCCAGAGGAGTATGATCAAAATTACACAACACTGCGACCGATAGTTTTACTAACAGATGGACACACGCCGTAGACATAGTTATAGCGCAACCTAATGTGCATATCCAAGGTATACCATTTTGTCCTAAAATTTGGATTGGCTTTCCGAAAAGATTGTTTTACTTAATGTATAAAAATAACACAACACAGTTGTAAAGTAAAAAAATAAATGTAATAACTCCAAAAACAATAATGAATAAGCCTTTTGTTTGTGTCAAATATTTGAAATGCATTAATTTCTACGAATCTTATTACTAACAAATGAAAATAAACGGCAAAACGCTTATTATTAAATATTATAGTTAACCAGTACACATCGTGCAGCACATAAGTGCTCTACTGAGCTCCATACACAGTATACACGGACTCCAAACTACGACAGCTAACAAAAATAAAAGAATATCAATAAATTGTCTCGCAATTGTAAGCAATTGCATGCAATGCGGGTAGAACCACGGGCACGCGTAGTACACAGCTAAATATGGCCTCCTTCGTAGAGAGCTCATATATAAACTGCAGCCAAAATCTATGGGCTCTTTCCCAGTGGTCTTCTTCTTTGGAATAACTTTTTTCATACGTTTTTTGGGATCCTTATCAGCCAAATGAACCATATAATTCAAAATAGGACGTTCCTCCATGCCTTCAATTAAACTTTTTACTGTATCTATAGATTTCACTCTACGTTTGACGCGTCTAAAGGTCGAGCAACAGTCACTGGCTTGCATTTTTTTGTTGACTTGTTTCATTGCCTTTTCCGGATTCTTCGCAGCAAATTTAAACTGCCTGTATGAGTCTTTGGGATCACGTGCTGCTCGATATGTATGTCGTACAGTATTAATTATAGTAGAAATACCTAATTTGGTTAAATCCAAAACTGATTCAGCTATTAACTGTGGTCCTGAACCTGTATTCTTGATGTATTGCAATGCTAATTCATCAGCTCTTTTTCGTTTTTTTTCACGTATAAGATCTTCCTTCCGATATTGTGCTTTCCGTTCCTTTCTTTGATGTTCAGATTCTTTTCTTTTAAGTCGTTTTTCTTTTTCCGCCTTAGATTCAAACCCAAATAATATTCTTCTTTTAGCTATCCTTTTTTTCGGTTTTTGCTTTGGATCACAAATAGAAAAGCATAAAATTGAACGTTTGTTTTTCTTTTTATTCCGACCGGGTTTTTTACCGTTGCCTTTGCGGGAAGTGCCTATAGGTGGTATAGTAGCTTTAGCTTTTTTATAGGCTTTAATACCTTGTAAATTAGATCTAAATTTTAGTTTCTTACAGCTGCAACATTGACATTGTTTACCATGAAGTTGTGGCTTCGTTTTTACATTACGAGGACCCTTTCCCTCTATTATGACGCTAGACACTTCATCTTTATTAATAATTGTCATGTCTTTAGGATTTACTAGCATTTCAACAATAGGTGTAACATCAACTGGTATATCTGCATCTGAAATATAAATAATAAACCAACATTCTTAATTTTACTTCAATAATAAATCGTATAGTACCTTGATGAGGCTTTTTTTATTCTGGGATGTTTTTCTGTACATGGTGTGATTGAAGTTCCACAAAAGCCGAATTTATTGAGGTTAGAAGCTTTATACAATTTTTCAAATAATGAGAAATTTAAAAATGCCAGTTTACCAGCCCTCATGATGTGTAATTTGTAAAAGTATAACACATTTGAGTATTAGTTTCTAGTATGTTCGTATGTAGATACCGGTGTTACTAAGCTATAGTTTTGAATATGATTTGAATGAAATTTGGCATATATATTGAAAGAAAACCTCGTAAACAGTAAAAACAGCAAGGTTGAAACTAGTTATCTTCTTAATAATATTATAACCGTGGACTGTGCTTTTATGTATGGTCGTGTTTGCTATAGTTCAGCGCGGTTACGGTTGAACAGATTTTCATATAAATTAAGCTCATAGTGAATACGCGAATGGAAGCTAATATAATCAAATGACTACCTTTATAATTAACAGCAGAATATTTTGTTCTCATTTTTGAGCAATGAGCACATTCACAAGTATTTTCCTGGGCAGATCTTAGATGCGGGTGTCGTTCGCTTTTGCTAATTCGAACACGTGGTTTGCCGCAAAACGTCGCTCTCATGCTTTGGGATCTGCCAGGCCCAGGATATATTCTTTGATCCCCAGTATTTTCGTAAACTGTTTTTTTCATGTTCCTCAACGCCATTTTTTGTGTATCTAATTCCATTATCATCATCGATTTTAGGACTTTCGGAGCTTCTGGAACTTGGTCGACTTTCTTATGGCTATTCTTTTTACAGAATGAAAATAATTTGCTGAGGATATTATTACCTAGAGACTTGTAAGAGCTACAACTCGGATCTTTATTACATTCACTGTAGCAGTGTTCTTCTTGTGAACTGTGCAAAATATTATCTTTAATTCCATCGAATTTGCTTATTTGTTTTTCAATATTATGGCATATCTTACTGAAAAACTTTAGTGGCTGAGATATGAAACTATTTTCTACCAATTTCGAAGCAGCAGGCGGACATTGACTAGAACAATTGTGATAATTGTCTTTATTTACTATTGTTTTGCTATAGTGCTTAGAAAACTTTCTTTTGGAATAAGGCATAATGGTTTTCATATTATGATCGTTGGTAGCTGTTTGATTTATTTCATGCTTCTTCAGAATTTCTATTTTTAATACTGCATTCGGGTTTGTATTATGTTTAACAGGAAGGTCGTCTGTATCTTTTCTGTATTTTGGGACTGTAAAAGAGAAGATGGTATTTAGTATTAAAAAAATTGGCCTTAAAAATAAAGAAATATTTCTGCAAAAATAATAATATATATTACCAAATGAATTTCCTGTAGTTGGTGTATTGGTACCTCGTCTACAGGAAAGAGAACATCCTTTTGATTTTGAACGCTGTGTCTTCTCATGATTTTTTTTACCGGAAATTGTAGTTACTGAATTGGTTTGTTTCTTTTTTTGCATAGCAGATATTTTGTTTAGCTTTGATTGCCTCTGCGTTTTAAGATTCAATACACAAAAGCATCTTTTTAATACCGATAAATTATTGGTAATAACATTTTTATCATATTTCTTTGAGTTTATCGTAGAGCTAGTTTTATTCTTATATTTATTTATTGTATTTATTCCGACTGATTCGCGACCTGATTCTCGTAAATGCCTTCGTTCTATACGTTTTTCACAATCATATGGATCACATTGCCCTGGTATGCACACGTGAGGTTCACATTCATAACGTCCCAAAGTAATACGCTTTTTAATACTATCTGTTGTAGTGCTTTTAAATCTTACAGATTTACTTTGTCTATAGCGTCGTTTTATATATTTTTCACACTGATAGGGGTCACAATCACCAGGTATACATATTCCCGGTTCACATTCATATGGTTTCAATTTTTGGCCATGTTTAGTTATTGTACTTTTTGATGATGTTCGTATTTTATGAGTTTCATTGAATAGAGTTGGATTCGTGCCATGGTCAACTGATTTAGTTAAGTTTTGCTCTCTTTTTTTTCTTAGATTTAATGTACAAAAACATCTCTGCAGGAAAGGGCCGACTCCTCCTGTACCAGTACTTTTTCTGGCAGGGTCATATATTTGCGATGCACGACTATGATACCGCTGTCTGTATCCTGTAAAAACACCGTTGAAATATTATACGGATATATATAGTAGTGTCTTGTTTTTGTTGTAAATAATTTAATCAAGAAATTACCTTCTGTTTGTTTACATTTGGTTTTCTTCGTCTGCCTCTTACATTCGTAGTTTTTACAGGTATCTTCGTTGCATCTTATATCAGGCATTCGTTTGCTATTGTTAGGAGTAGGTTGGGAATAGTTTACTGGAATCGCATTGTCTTTGAAAAATTCTACGTTAAAATTAAAACTTGAACCAATCCGAACAGCTTGTCTATTAGGATTCGCTAAAATATCTCCATTTTCGAATTGCCTTTTTGACGGTCTTGAATACCTTCTCCTTCTCCTTCTTCTTATTTTTTCTGCTCTTCCCATTATGTTCGATTTAGTTCTGATTGCTTTTGACCTCCCTGTGCCTATTCGAGTATTATTTGAAGCGGATTTAGTTCTCGGATAGTCCGTGCCTACGGAGAACTCCCGTTGTTGCTTAAGTCTATTTTTAATTAATTTTTCACACTCATAGGGATTACACTCACCGGGCACACAAACGTTAGGAGCACACTCATATGGTTCAAGATGAGGCTTATATTTATTTGTCATAGTCATTCGGTTTTCACTGTAACTAATAGGTTGTTGAATATGGACTTTATTAGATGTTCTAGTACCTTTAGTTGCTGACTCTGGTGTGTTTCTTCTTAGTTTCAAAGTACAAAAGCATCTTTTTAAAATAGTACCCATACCAGTAGCCTTAGTTTCACTATTTATATTTTTTTGTGATTCAATATGGCGTTGACATTTTTCTATACAGCTGCCAGTACCATGGCTTTTGGTAAATTTTGGACGAATTTTTTGGCAGTTTTCACCAATATATTCTTTTGCCTCGCATATTTTTTTTAAACTTTTATTTATATAATCACCGATGGGAGGTCCATCTTTGTAAAATTCTATATTAAAACTTATATTTGAGCCAATCCGCACCGCTTGTCGTGATGGACTCTCACTATAAAATTTATCATTTATTTTTCCTCCAGTGCATGTTTTGGGCCTTGATTTTCGTTTATACTTGCGTAAATTAGCTTGAGCATGTTTTGTTCTGGAACCAGGTGACGACTTTGTGTAAGTAAAAGTGGATTTAGTCATAGGGAAATCTGTACCAGATAACTTGGAATATCTTAGTCGGCGTTTAATTCTTCGTAAACATTCGTATGGATCACACTCATTTGGTACACAAACACCGGGTTCGCATTCACCTTTTTGAAGCTTATAAACTGGTTTTTGATAGAACTTTTCCTGAGTGGCAGTAGCAGCTGTTCTACTTGAAATATTATATGTTATATCTTGATTATTAGGTAGGTGCGTACCCACGCTTTCGGATCTTACATTTGAAGATTGATCCTGTTTAGATTTATGGAGTTTCAACGTACAGAAACATCTTTTGGGGTTATTTGGAAAATCTGTAATTGATGATTGTTTTTTTGGCATATTAAATGGTGCTTGCATTTCGGAATTTCGTAAATTGCATCTTTGATCTTGCAAGCACTTGTTTTTATATTTATATGGGCATTTCGTTGCTTTACAAATATTGCGTCTAGGTGGATAATTATTGAGAATGTTATCTATTTTGTTCCTTTTCATCATTTCAATATCCGTATTACCATGATTTTTAAAGAATTCGATGTCAAATGAGAAACTAGATCCAATTCGGATAGATTGACGATTTGGTTCTAATTCTAGTTGGGTAAACTGTTTACTTCGAGTTGTTCTTTGCTTATTTTTCATTCTTCTGCTTAATCTAGGCTGAACTCTCTTGTTTCTAGTTTTTCTATAAAATCTGTTAGTGTTACTATATACAGATTTTGTTCGATGATGCTTTGCACCAACACCTAATTCCTTATATCTTTTAAGTCTTTTCTCACATTCATAAGGATTACATTCTCCAGGAACACAAGTAAAAGGTACGCATTCAAAAGGTTGAAGTGGATGAGAATACATTTTCTTAATTTTCTCTTTACGAGTCATTGTATTAGCATCTGATACTATATGAGCTATATTATTATATGTATAAGAACTTACAAATTGAGATGTAGCATTTCTATATCTTAAATTTTCATTTCGTATTTTCCGTAATTTTAAGGTACAGAAACACCGTTTTAAAAACGATGCAGCATCAGTACCTTTGTGGGTTTTGTGGATATAATTTTGAGATCCTCTATGACGGCGTCTATGGGCCCTTCTCGAACTACCAGTATGCCTGTATTTTCTCGCCTGCTTTTTTCTAGAGTCATGCATTAAAACTGAGGGTTCGCCATTGGCTTTTCTTTTAAGTTCATTATGTTGATTCTGTTCTTTGTAAAATTCCATATCAAAAGAAAATTTTGATCCTATTTTCAAAGCCTGTCTTGATAAATCATTATGTTTACTTTGCATTGATACCTTACTCTCCTTCTCCTTGGAACGATTTGCATTTGTCTGCATAGTTTTTGCATACATTGAAGCTTTTGAGCCTTGAGTAGATATTGATTTGTTATCAAAATATGTCGAAGATTGTACTGATCTGTATTTATTTAAACGTTTTCTTATTCGCTTTTCACACTTGATCGGATCACACTGATATGGTACGCACACACCAGGCTCACATTCGTATTTTTTGAGTTTATGAGGTGTATTGTATGCCATTTCATGAATATTATAAATAAAAAGATTTCTATCGAAAGGACTACGCTTTAGTTTAAACGCTTCGCTTCTAAAATATCCAACTTGATATTCTCTAGTTTGATTCGGATCCGTTACTTTAAGTATTTTGGGATGATGGAATACCTTATTTTTTGAAAATTCCACATCAAAATTGAAACGTGAGCCAATACGTGCAGTTTGTTTGGCCGACGAACTAAATGAATGTGGTATCTTACTTTCAATCTGCCCTTTTTGCTTAGACTGGGGTTTTATAAGCGTGTGATTAGGGCTATAGGTTTGTACCTTTTTTGATTTTGATCTTATGGCAGGGGTCATTATTAATTTAGTTTCAAGATGTGCTTTTTCAGTACCAGTTTTTTTTTTGCTATATTTAGTCTTTTGTGATTCTTGTTTTTCCATGTACTCTGCACATTCAAACGGGTTTGGTATATCAGAATTTATTTTTTTATTTTGTTTACTGTGTTGTTGAAGTGTACAGAAACATCTTCTCAGTAATAACTTTACATTAGAAGCCTTTTCTATTCTATTTTCTGATTTATTAGCTTGTGAGGCATGATGGAAAATATTGACTTTATTGTCGTTGTTTGAGTTCTTAGGTTTATAATAAGCAATACCATTTTTTTTTGTGCTGGCATATAATTTATCTACCATTGGTATATCATCGTCTGGAGTTGATCTTTGTTTGGAAAATTCAATATCAAAGTTAAACTTTGATGTAATTCGTACTGCTTGTCGAGATGGCTTTCTTAATGTTGGTTCATTTTTGGTGCGTACTTGGTCGTACGATTTAAATTGCTTATTTAATTTTGGGTAAGTATGTTTTTTTATCTTTTTTCGACCACGTGTACCGGTTGAGGTCATTGTGGAATGAGTATCACCTCGGTCTGTTGCTATATTAATTTCTCTTAAACTTTTTTTGTCGCGTTTTCGTTCCCTTCGCTGAATTTCTTTATAGTAATCTAAAGTGTTATAAGGCAATGAGTTGGCTAAACCAATTTTCTGGGGGTTCAGCTTATTCTTTGATTCATTTTTTATTTTGGAATGTAAAGTTCCAAGTTTTGATTTTGGGGTCTCTGTTCCTTTATCCTTTTTATTTTTAACTGGCTGTCTAGCATCATTTCCTGATTTATGCAACTTTAATATGCAGAAACATTTTTTCATTCTAGACCCTATATGAATTCCTTTATTTCTTTTATTTAAGTGGGTATCAAATGATTTATGCTCACTCCGTAAACCTTTAGCATGTAATCTGGAATTGAAGTTCTTATGTTTTTTAGTGGCAAGAATCTCAGATTTATAACCAAAATTCTCTTTTCCAACTTCGATAGTTTTACGGTTTGCTGGAATTTTGTCTTTGTAAAATTCTACATTAAAACTGAAGTTAGATCCAATTCGTACAGCTTGTTTATTAAATTTATTATTTACAATGCGATTATGTTCATGTAATCCAAAAGAAGACTCCCTTTTTGTATCCCCTTCATGCTTAACTTTCGAAGCACCCAAATTTGATAAAGATTCTTGGAATTTAGATGATGATCGTGTTTTTGAATTCCTTGTGCGGTATTTATTGTAGTGGATATATTTCTTTTTTCCACATTTGACTGGATTACAGACGTTCTTCATGTCTTCACTCATTATCGATCTATTTCTCAGTATATTCCAAGATCGAGTGTCGTACTGTAAAGGACTAAAGTTGACTCTATTTTTCTTTGATTCAGTTTTAGTGGTCTTGAATAATTTTAATGAACAAAAACATCTTCTCATGAAAGACTCCGGTTTTGAGTTCCGAGTTCTGCTTGTCTGTGATAGTTTATGACGCACACGTGATTTATGTATTTTAATTCCCTGTTCCCCTCTTTTTATTTTATTTGTCATATGTTTGGGGTTGTATTTATTATCATCTTGTATTTTTGCGGCTTTCGGGACCCTATTTTCATGCTCAGGTTGGGATCTATCTTTGTAAAATTGTATATCAAAGCTAAAACTCGAACCTACACGAACTGCTTGTCGTGGTAGTTTAGATAAACTTTTTGACTTTTGTTTCTTCCGCGGTTCATAAGGATTTATATTTCTTGTGGGTTCTTTAAATTTTGATCTGTGCCCTTGTTTCTTCTTTGTTGACGACATAGTCATAGTCTGTGAAATAAAACTCGGAGTCGACTTTTTCCAAATATATGATGTGTTAATTTTTTTAGAACATGGTTTGTATAGATATCCTCTGTTTATATCCAACATATTCGAATTCGTTTCTCCAGGATTACAAAAACATGGTTCATATTGAAAAGGCAGTAATTTAGCAACACTAGTTGTCCATGGCTGATCAATGGTCTGAGTAGCAGATGCTGATTTAATTTGTAACGAAGTTGAGTACTCCGATGGCGCAGTATCTGTACAGTTAACCAAACATTTACGATATATTGGTTTCTTCTGGAACTTCAGTGTGCAAAAACACCGTTTTAACCCATGGCCGTTCTCTGTTTCATTAGGCGCTTGTTTTAAGTGGGATGTGGTGTGTTTGTTGCGATATTTTATTTTATGATCATTTCGTGATAAGTCTTCTTTAACCAAATGGTATGGTTTTACATCTGACTCGATTGCAGTACTACTGGATTCTTTATCATTATAAATTTCATTAAAACTAGAACTTACTCCAAAGGCCTTCTTACGACCTGAATTTAAATAATCTTCAAGAGGATTTTGTTTAAAAATAATATGAGATTTATTCTGCTGTTTTGGTGTATATAATTTATGTGATAGAACATTTCTTAACTTAGAAGAAGTTTTTCTAGACAACGTTGAACTAGCAACGGATTTATTCCCCAAGCAAACTGAATTACATTTTAACAGTTTACTCGGTAGTCTTGACTTTATCATTCTTGTTTTACTACAACTTTCAACATCACATTTAATAGAAGGAAGACATAAACCTGCTGCACATTCTTTTGGAGGTAGTACCTTCATTTCTTTATCTTGCTTTGTGTCGAAGCGTACTTGACCTTTTCTATGGTGATTTTTTTTAATATTGCTAATAATTTCGCTATTAGTTAAGTCTGGATATTTTTGCTTACAAAATTCTATTTGGAATTTGAATGATGAACTTATTCGAACAGCATGTTTACGGGGCTTTCGAATTTTATAATTTACGTCATTTGATTTTGGCTTATATTTTTCCTTTACTTGCATCTTGTGAGGTATTGGTTGTATGGCTTTAGATTGTCCAACTGGAATGCTTATTTTAGTAAAAGGCTCACATACACAATAATTTGGGTTCTCTGTTTGAGTCCGTGAGCTAGACCTTTTTTCAATGTTTGGAATAAAATTAGTACTTGAAGATTTCTGACTTTTTTTTTTCGGATTAATAGTAAATGATATTGCAGATTGAACATCCTTTTTGGTCGCTTTTTGCCGTCGGTGCAGTTTCCTTCTCCGATAGTCATTTTTAAGTTTTTGATAGCACGTTTTTGAAACACAGTAATCGTTTGATAGATTATATTCCTGTGGGATACAATAATCGTCTGGTACACAATAATAATCTGGTACATAATAATCATCTGGTATAAAATATTCAAATTCACCTGGCCTGGATTCATCTCTTTTTTCTGTTCGTTTTCTTTTCAGTTTCTCTTTGAACAACATGATTGAATCCTTTTTTATTCTAAACACTGTTGCAATCGATGTTACACTCTTGTGTATACCTTCACTCAACTTACTTGTAGTACGCTTGAGCTTTTGCCGAGATATATTTGATCTGATCTTAGATACTTTACACGAACAATAAACTTTTTTAGACTTAGTTTTAACGGCTTCAACATTATTTACCTCGGGATTGATTTCTGCATTTTCACTTGAACGCACTTTTTTCAATATTGATTTTGGTACTTCATTTAATGCATTACTCAATTTCCTTGCACATTTACATGAATTTGAACGTATACGCTGAACTTGGAAGCGAACGGCTTCAGCTCCTCTATTGATTCCCTTCTCAATTGACGCTTTTATTATCTGAGTACTACTCCTTGACGCGGTTACCATAGGCTCATACTCAGTCATTTGCTGATGTATATTATGGCTCTTACCATGAAGACATGCTTTAGAACAAGAAAGACAACAGTCACAGCAATCGTAACCTTCACTTGATGGGCGCAATTTTCCTTTATCAATCAAATCTACTATTTTCATGACTTTACTATTCCTGGTTGCAATATCTTTTTCATAATCCTCACTCGTTTTACTAATGTCATCATCACTACCCAAAACGATTTTATTTCTAACATCGTTGTATGCAGTTCGGGCCCGAACTAATCTCTCGACTAATCTTTTATCTTGTAACGGTAACATTTTACCGTGGTAAAGTTTCTCTATCCGGGATCTTTTCACAGCAAGTCGATGCTTGGGCCGCTTTACTGATGTGCTTTCATTTTCTTGATTTATGCACTCACAACTGTCCATGCGCACGTGTTGCTTCATTGTGTTGATGTTAATTAGTACATTAAACTATTTACAAAACGATTTGCACTTACGAACAATAACTAATATAAAAAAATGCTGATATACACATTTCACAACATACGACGCTGGACGGAAATCTGAAACAAATTTAATAATTATGTGAGTTTGATGTTATTTTTATTAGCTACGGCGCTGGCACTCCGGCGTATATATAAAAAATATATTTAAACCTACCAAACCTTTAACTCCTCACTTTCAGGAGGGGTTATAGGAATTCTACTCCCACTAAACATTTCAAGTGATGACCCAAAATACATCTAAACTGAATACATTTAACATAACTGCAAAATTTTTGCAATCACATCACAAATAATTTTGTCCAAAAATTATTTGGATTTCCACCAATGTCACCTCATCTCGGAAAATTTATCTAAATAATGACAATTTACAATAAGCAGAATGTTGTCAGGGGTCGTCACGCCAGTTTTTTGTTTTAATTCTGATATGCATACATTTTATAAGTCTTTTTAAATACGGCCTATTTACTCTCGAATGAAATCAATAAATTTTTGTATTTACGCATTTTAACTGGTATTATTCACAATAATTTAAAGATGCTTTTATAAGATGATCGACCTGTAATTATTTTATTATTTAAATTAACCCGCTTTTGGTTTTTTTAATTAAAATAAAATTTATCAATTGTCATCAGTTCTCATAAGAACACATAATACAGTTACTTGGTATTTTGTATATAGTCAAAGTAGGCAAAGATATGGGTTTCACAAGCGACCTGGTCCATTGTACAACTTGGGCGAATTTAGATTTCTCAGTAGCATTACTGGAGCTCCCTCTTTGAGGATTAGTGCTTGAAACCGTAGACCGTAAGTTAAGTGTATTTAGGAACTATGTATGTACTTGCGAACTACAAGTTTTACAAGTTTGTGCTGGCATTCGTCACCTTCATACGGCTTCAACAAAGTGTTATTAATAACGGAAGCCTGATTGTTCGGTGTCAGAATAGCACGTTTGCACAGCGCAGTATTATTGGTCCAGGAGGAATCGGTGCATGAGTACCGAAAACTATTCCACCTCAATTTTTTTTGACCCATGTAAAATAATTTTTTTTTTAATTCTTTACACTAGTTAATCATATTCTAAATAGAGATTTAAAAAAAAATACTTGTTTATTCCTGTTTAAACAATTTTGGTTTAAACAATATGGCACGGGGTTGTCCCATGGCAACATGCATTTATATCATCAGTTTCCTCCTGGACTATTTGGATCTTATCGACGCTTTCCTACCTAATACTTTTTCCTATTTATTTACCCCATATTAACACCGATGGGGCAAATTTTCGGAAAATTACGTAACACGCTTTGCTTTTAGGAGAAATCCTACGAAGATTCACGTCGAAAAAGACAGCCTCTATTTAATTATGTTATTGCCATTAAAATTTTAACCATAATTTTACCCCGTTATAGGATACATTTTTAAATATACTCCCTTATGCTTTATATACACCATAAACGGCTATTGAGCCATATTCCAGCTTTCTAGGTCCAAAGGTTTGGGCTCGGCATGATGACTCAGTGAGTGAGTCAGGACTTTCCTTTAAATGTTCTATATTTCCCCTTGTATAAAAGATTATATAAATAACCACTAACAAGTATTTACTAAATAAACTTTAATAGACTGACGCTCAGTTCTGGCACACACTACGTTTTCGAAAATCTCATACACTTTTATTTAACACTTTTGCATCTGGTAAATACGTGGTAATAATATCCTCCAGCAGCGGCAAGTCTTCTTCAGCATCTACATTTTCCATGTATTCATCATTGATAATAGAATTCTTGTTTAATGAACCATTTATATATACAATTTTACTGACATTATTGGTTTCATTTCTGTATCGGAGATTCATAGAATCAATCAGAACATAATCTTTTTCATTAATTCTCCCAATTGTGTATATATCATGAAACAGCATTTTGCTTAATTTTGCTTTACTTTCATACAACTTCTGTATTGTAACATTGTTATTATGTTCACTTACAGTAGTGATGTTAAGCAGTTCTGTTACGTTACCTTTTATTTTCTTCATGTGTAAGTTTTTCTTTTTACTTAAATACTTGATATTAGAGTTCGTTTTCTTTGGAAATATAATACAGGGTAAGTTCTCTTCTAATACGCCAATGAAGTCTTCTAAGATGAATAAGTAAAAGACGATGATGAAAGCAACAATTGTGATAAAACAGCATGCACAATAAGTTGAATTCATGCTTGAATAACTGCTCACGGGGCACATGGAAGAGGTAAAGCAGTTTCTTGCACAAACCATTGTCAGGTAATAAGGTATGATAGAAATCCCGTGAATACACATGGAAACATAGCTGTGAAGTAAGTGTACAATCAATCGAAGTATATCTTCTATAGATAAGAGAATTGTGATCAACATTCTGGATACTATTTGAAAAGCACAAAGAACCGGGAGAAATATCATGTAACACATTTTGTGTTTGTATTCAATACGGATACAGCAGAAGCAGAAGAATGCAGCATAAATAAGCGTCATGTATACTTTCACCAAAATGTATCAATGTATTTACCGTTTTTATTATTTTAATTATATTTACACTTTTACGATTTTTTTTATCACACAGAGAACACAAAAAATGTGACGTTATAAGTCGTAGAGGAGTGACAGCGAGTCAAAGGCATAAATTCTAGGTCTGTGCCCTAAGCACGATTATCTATCACAAGCGTATCGTTATCATATCGAGTGCGCCAAAAATCGCGCATACCGTCACATTGCGCGATGTGTAATTTTCCTTTGCATTGGTTTTTGGCGCACTCGATACGATTACGATACGCTTGCGATTGATGTTCATGCTTAGGCCTCTACTATACTGCTCTGCCTATCTATGATGGTAGGTAATTCTTAAGCGTATTATAAAAATAGGATTTGGACTTGAGTCGAATATAATACTTATCTATATTTTCAGACTTTCCTCGTATGAAAAAGAAATACTTTTAAGCATAGTTACCACTTTTAACCGGAATTTTCAGTTAAAAAAATTGTTAGGTCACAATTTATTTGATTATTATACTTATTAAAGATTAGGTATTTTAATCGATTTAAAAACAGGCGTGTCGTAAAGCACGCGATAGAAGTGAAACTTTAGTATAACGTTGTTGTAAACATTTAAATTATTCATCAATCACTTTTGAATAGCATAGATTGTGTTTATCATTCATTTATTTTTCGTCACACAAAAAGGTTGTGAACCATAATTTCAGAGCCCTCCCATAAGAAGGTCCGTCAGTCCGTCAGTCCGTCAGTCCGTCAGTCCGTCAGTCCGTCAGTCCGTCAGTCCGTCAGTCCGTCAGTCCGTCAGTCCGTCAGTCCGTCAGTCCGTCAGTCCGTCAGTCCGTCAGTCCGTCAGTCCGTCAGTCCGTCAGTCCGCCAGTCCGTCAGTCCGTCAGTCCGTCAGTCCGTCAGTCCGCCAGTCAGTCAGTCCGTCACTTCGTCAGTCCGTCAGTCCGTAAAAAGAAACTTATTGAAAATAGTGTGAAGTGTTATAGTTAATATAAGTCTTGGCAATAATAAATAGCAAAAAGTGTCGTTACAACTTTTGGCCTTAATTTTTTCCGTCTAGCACCCTTTCGCAACGCGCGATACATTCGTTCCAATGCATAATTGCAATATTTCATAGTTATAAATATATACTATCAATGAGGAAAACGCTTTTAATAACCGAGAAAACTTATATACAGTTAATTTAAAACAATATAACATTTATATTAAATAATATAAAACCGTGGTCCAATTATTATTTGGTGGTTCACCATATTCCATACCCGTCCTAAGCCATCGTTTAGTAGTAGTTTTTTTTGTTTTTCCTTTCATAGATTTTGTTGTAGTTTCCGTTATTGTGGTATCGTTGTAATCGAAGAAGTCTTCCGTGGTATCATTTCTGGAACATTCGGTGATATCACCCGGCGTGGGTACAAATCTTATCTCAGCAATGGGCTTAGCTTTCGCGTATCCTAAGCTATAGAAAATCTTATCGAGCACGCCAGTCGCTCTGAATATGAAGAAGAGAATGATGAACGCCAAACCAGACATGATGCAGTCACACGCACCACCTCTATTCACCGGGCACGGACCACCGCCTCCACACATGAAACACTTCAATCTTGACGTCAGCAGAAACACCAGGCATATTGGTATGAGTGATATCATTTGCAGGACAAACGATATGAAGTTGTATGTCGTCTGAAGAAGCATACGGATGACGTTTTCAATCATGAGGATGACTGTCATGAAAACTCTCACGAGCATTTGAATGCCGCATATTGCGGTTTGCAGCACCGCGTGCACTGTGCGACACATTTTTTATGATTGCCCTGAAACAATGCATGCAATTATATATTATTCATTCTAAATACCTTCGTATTTACCTACTAATATAGGTACCAATTTATCCTACTAATATTACACATGCGAATGCTTGTATGTATGGATGGTTGTTACTCTTTCACGCAAAAACTACCGAACAGATATGGATAAAACTTGGCACATAGATAGAGCATATACTGGAATAACATATAGGCTACTTTTTATTCTGTGAAATTTTGACATCCTCCGGGTGGTTAAAGATATTTTCGAAAAATCTTAACGTACCTGGTTCCGGTGGATTAATAACAAATAAAGGAGCTAAACGGAATAATTTAACCCCTATCATTTATTTAACAATGTAATTTAAAATTGTTATAAAGGAAACATAATAATAACGAAAATTAATTCATCATTTATAAAATGACATTTTAAAACTATAGTCAAAATAGATCTGTGATTTAAAAAGGAAGGTAGGAACTGTCGTTTTTCTGGATATCATAAATGTAGCAATGGAGGTTTTCTTTCAAGTAGGTTATCCAGTGCAACGGTTTTTTTAGACAACTCTAGTCCAGGAGGTAGGCAAAGAGAACATAAATCAGTTAATTTTACTGGTAAGCACAACACATGCATATATACGTGAGGATAAAGTCTAAACTTGCGGCACGCTATGATGGCCGTTTTGACGTTTAACAATGACAAAGAAGAATAACCTTTATTCCATCAGACATAAGGTGCATCTATTGATCCAACAGCTAATTGTATAATGATGGAAATCAACCTTATTCCAAAGCAATACAGTTTATTTTCCTATGACAATCTGAAACGTCAAAACGGCCATCATAGCGTGCCGGTAGTATAGGCTTCTTTACTTGAAGTATTAACTGCTAAAGGCATTTGCACCGCGAGGACAATGCGGTAAGCGCTGACTGCTCTCAATTGAAAAATCTGTTTTGCCCGTTAAAAATTAATACTGACCATAGAGATCATACAAATCATTTTTTATACCCAATGGGCTGATAAACAGGCAGACGGTCCACCTGATGGTAAGTGGTCATCGCCGCCTATGTAGATGCATTCAAAACCAGGGGCATCACCAATGCGTTGTTGACCCTGAGTCGAGAAGTTGTTACGTCTCATGTGCCTGCTATTTCACCGGCGCCCTTTCATCTTTCTAACCGGTACACAGTAATTAATACAAGGGTACTATGGCTTCACAGGGGGAAATAAGTATGGTGGTAGTACGCACTATGCACTAAGAGCTCTACTACTCTAAATAAAAGACAACGCATGGATCAGCGGCGGTGGCCGCGACAGTGACCACGCGCGGCGATGAGTAAGTAACTAGGCATTTGCTTCTGGCTTCTGTCGCGGATTATACACACGCCGCTGTTGGTATTTTTTAATTTTTTCTAACGACATACGGTTATTAATATTTTAATAATAATATTTTTTTTTGTTTTATTATTTCGGATTTCTATATATAAGAAATGATTTTTTTCAATTATCCCTCGATATAAATAATATAATTTAATCAAATTTAACAATTTGTTTAATTACTTTATTTAAAATTAGCATACAAAAAGGGATTAAATTGAAACAAACATAATGTTATTTATTGTTTACTAATAGGTATAATATAAAAAGAGCATTTACGTAAGTACTAATGTCACATCACATTTAGGGCTTAATGCACCTGACCATTTCACTCTCGGGGCTCGCTATACATCGATAAAGTGAGGTCGGTATCAAACTCTAACAAGAACCAGCCCAGTTCACACGCACATGCACCTTGTCCGTACCTCGTGAACCTCGTATTTGCAAGGCACTTATTGAGTAGCAGCGAGCTGTTCAATCTTAACTATCTGTAATTTAAAAATATTTAATTTAATAAATTTCGTCTCATAGTAAGCACTAGAATACTAGCTGTCCCGCGCGGTTTCACCCGCGTTCCGGAGGGATTAACATTTTCCCAGCACAAAAAGTATCCTATGTTACTTCTAATACCTCCAAGAATATGTGTACCAAGTTTCACGATGATCGGTTAAGTAGTTTTCGCGTGAAATCGTAACAAACAAACTTACATTCATATTTATAATATTAGTAGGGATTACATTGTTCAGTAGTTGGTACTAGGTTGATAAATAATGTAAATATGCCAACAAAATCTAACCTAAAAACTGATCGTGGTCAAAGGTTCTGTGAAAATCCTCTGAATTTCAAACATATGCCTGAACGCTTACAGCTTCAGAATATAGACAAAATTAAGAAAATTCGGTAACTACGAACCGAACCATCTACGAACTTACCTTCGTATATCCTAACATCTCGAAGATCTTATCAAGAACGCCAATCTCTCTGAATATGAAGAAGAGAATGATTATCATAATGATAGACATCATACAGTGGCATATTCCACCTCTATTCGGGCACGGAGTACCAACGCCATATAAGCAGCACCTCATTTTAGAAGTCACCAGAAAGACCAAGCATATTGGTAGAAGCGATATCATTTGCAGCAAAACAGAGACGAAGTTGTAAATCATATGTATAATGGTTCGCAAAATATTCTCGATCATGAGGAATACCATCATGAACATCCTTACGAGCATTTGCAGACCACATATTAGGGTTTGTAGGATTGCGTGCACTGTATTACACATTGTTTATGGCTGCCCTGTAAAAAAAAGATAAAATACTTACATGACTTCCGAATATGAAAGGAACTGTCTCAAAAGTACAGTTTCAGGACACAACTACCTTACCACTTGGTAGCAGATTTTAGTAGCCAACAAGATGCATACTACGTTACCACCGCGTTTCTAAGGAAGATTTCCATAAAGGAAACCTCAAATTCTAAATGGAAGTCGAGTACACAACCTTTAATGCTACCATTGCCTTTAAGATCAGGTGTTAATATGGCGTAGAATGGGCGTGGAAGACATGAATACCTGGGATTATAGGAGGATTTAGTTTGTTTTCTGAAAACTACCTGTAAGCTTGATAACCTCAACCTTCAATGTGAATAAATTTTACAGGCAAGTGTGATATAATCTGCTATATATTCTTTATAAGCTCACTTCTGAAATACTACTATCCACCCAATTCATTGGTGCAGAGGCAGCCTTAGGGGGTGGCGAACGGGGTAATCGCCCGGGGCCTCGCTCTTGCAGGGGCCTCGCGCAACCCAAGCAAATTAAAAAAACATGGATTTTAAATTTAATTCAAAGCATTTTTTGTCAAACATGACAAATACCTAAACCAAACAACCGGACTTACTTTTGCATCACATACTTTTCACGAAGGACAAAGGGCCTCGCAATGACCTGCCGCCCGGAGCCTCGCAATGGGTAAGGCCGCCACTGACCTTACCTCCTTTGGAGGAGTTTAAACCATTAAATCGCAAAGTAGACACTATAGTACCCTACCCAGCTTTTTTGGGTAACTATGAACAACTAACGCCTTTTAAAAAAGTACTATTTAATTGATGAATACCATATTTACCTACTGTGTGCCAATACCAAACTGAATAACTGATAGGTACATATCAAATATTGGTCTGTAAACGTTGTAACATAACAACATACCAGATAATAATAGTAAAAATAAATATGGAAGTAAAAAGGGATAATTTTAATCTATTCATCTAAAATTTCGATGAATCAAATATAATTTACTCAAAAACTCATTCACTGTTTAGAAAATGACAGCAATTGACAGAACAGCAGGTAACATACTGAGGGGGAGAAGAAAATCCATTTCCTTTATAGGTCCACATAGACACGGTAATATTATCTATCATAGATCTGTGGTTATAACCACAGAGGTTTTATAGTCACGCCCCTCGGAGCAATCAATAAGCCTGGAGAAGAAACAATTAATTGAATGTTTTCTACATAGTAGCACTCTTTTAACAAACTAACTTTATAATACGATAGAAAGAGACAACAGGTTGTAATCGACTTGGCATTCAAATCCACATGAAGCCGATTATTAGTTGTGGAAGTTAGTGATTGCGATTTTTTTATTGACAAATTTATCGATAAAACAGTATTGAGTTTTGGCGGGAATATGAGTGTCATGTCAAATTAGGTATGTAGCCATAGACGAAAATAACACTGGTACCAAAGAGAATTTCACGTCATTCCTGCTTCTCCTCATCACACATTTTGTGCACGAGACACGCTGCAATCAATGACGTCATCCGCAGGGCCTTTGCCACTGTTCACGTGCCGGCCATCTTAGAGGCGAACGGAATAGCACGTGATGATGGTAAGTGGCCCGATGGGATGACGTTATTGCCCTGGAGTCGTGGCAAACCTCTAGTGTGGGATGCAACATGTGTAGATACCGTTGCACAATCCCACCTAGAGTCAACTTCCAAGGCGGCGGGTGCGGCATCGACTGCCGCTGAGAGCTCGAAGTTTGGAGTAGAAACGCTAGGGCCATGGGGACCAGAGGCGCGTAAATTATTCAAAGACCTTTCGACGCGCCTCATCGAGTCATCCGGTGACCAGAGGGCTGGCTCGTATTTTGGTCAGAGAATAAGCTTAGCCATACAAAGAGGGAACGTAGCCAGCCTTCTGGGCACTTTACCCATAGACAGCTCTAATAATTTAAATTCAGTTTTTTATTTATAGGTTATTGCTTTACTTATTAGTTAATTTTAAGTAGTTTTGTATATTAATTATTTATATTTATTACTGTTATATATAAGCTTCCAAAATTTTTACTACTTCTCCAAACAATATAAAATATTTGCAGAAAAATTCCGACGATAAGCAATTTATTTTGAACTAGGGATTTAACATACCTACTCTAAATTATCCTCGACTGATCAATAAAAAACAATCCTTGAGTCATCTATTTGTACTATAAAAAGGTAGTATAGGAGGTAGTTATACAATACCCGCAGCTCCGTCTCGACGAGAGAAGGAACTCCCCAGGGCTTTATTACCTCCTACATCCCAACTTTTCTTCACTTTAACATTAGCGTAGATTTTGCGACAATATAGTAAAGAAAATTAAATGTTAGCATTAAAATAGTTTAATCAAATTAACAAAGCATTGTACCACACAATAATAATTTCATTAAATAAACTATGATATTTTTTAAACATCACGAAAGGTATAATATTTGGTGCACTCAGGAACATGGGTATTGCCATTGTCCCGTTCTCTCTCGGTGCGTGCGTGAGTGTGAGCGAGTGAGACAGATATATATAAATGCATATATATTAAAGCTTGTACGCCTGACGCATCATCAGGTCGAAATAGCAGTCATTGTCGATGGACACGCTGATACCGCTGTAGTAGTTCATGAACTCCTCTGGGGTTACCTGCAAAATATATATTTTTATAAAATTTTATAGATTGGCAAAAGTCTTCCAGTACCTGACTGGGAAAGACGCTCTTTATCATTACTTTTAATTAAATCCAAAAATGAATTGGAAAATAATATAATCTTGTCACTATTACATGCACGACTGCTCCTAAACAATTAATTCAGTCATGTTATCTATATTGAAGGACAGAGACGAGATAACTGAGCGGGCGAAGACAAAGGTATTTTATACCCAGAGGATGCAGGTGAAGAAACAGCAGGGCAAAAAGCTAATTCTACATTGAATTTTTTGGACACTAGAATATTTTAGTCTCAGTTGGCTTTTTTTACCCTTACGCGGACTTTTCGCTCCTCTCAACCAAGGTGACTAAGACAAGAATGACTGCCCGATAACTTCTGGAGCATATACACCGTCGATGAATGGTTTCTTCTGGATGTTTTCCTTTAATGGAAGCCCATTCAATAGCAATTAGCGCCTAATTATGATTTGATAAAATCCAACAAAATATTGATGAATCTTAATAAATTTATTCTCACCTTTCCATCGACAGTTCCTTGAGCCTCAAAATTAGCAAGGAACTTATTGAGTATGAGATCAGCTGATTCCTCACCGCTCATATATCTGGAATATGCAACATATTTATTAGCATACTGGAGAAGATAATATGAAAGATAGTCATTCCTCAAGATTTTTCAAGTTTAATAACCATCTTTATCAGACTTAAAAAGAGGAGGAGGTTCTATGTTCGTCAGCTAGTATTTTTAATTTATGTTCACCGACATCTTCAATTATTAACCCATAATAAAGGTTAGTAACCTTTCTCGCTTGATAATATAAGTTTTTTTTATACAAATTGGACAATACCGACTAAGTCAGGCATTCATTTTTAAGATTTTAAACTGATTTTAATTAAATTTTATGTCATCTGATAAATGTATAATACTGCTTATAAGTTTGAATATAGGAGAAAATCTACAAAATCTTGACCGATTTGAAATAGTCTTTCACAGATAAAAAACTACCATATTCAGAATTAATATAGGCACTTTTTATTCCGGTAGAAGATAAGTTCTCTCGTGAAACCGCGGGAGGAATCTAGTCGGATATGTAGTGAGAGCATTAGATATTGTCTATTATTCCATTAGCAATAAAGACTATTTTATAATTTTATAAGTTACCTCGGGTGTGAGGTGACGTCGTAAACGCCACGTATATCTTCCACATTGATAATACCGTCTCCAGACTTGTCCAGTTTCTTGAACGCCTGCTCGACTATAGCGCGTCGCGAGTCTGACATCGGCGGCTGAAAACATCATCAATAGAATTAGATTAATTATTCATTTAATAAAAAATTAAGTACGTTGTAAAGTGCAGCACTTAAGAAAGACTTGTCCCATTTGGCTATTATTAAATGTTTGTAATTGTCTGAATATAATTTTTTAGAGAAAGAAAAGTTCAGAAAGTAGCCTAGAAAACATAAGAAAAGGAGAATAGAGGGTCTGCGGAGTCAGCTAAATTATAATAATAACAGCCAGGGATATATAGTGGAAAAAATAAAGCTCAAATCGATGAAGAAATAACCCAGACTTTGAATTTGATCAAATTCAGTGTGATATTATAATAACATTACATCCTTCGCTTCAGAAATTAGTGTGGGATTCCATTAGTTTAATTTAACATTGAAAGTATGCTGTGTTTATTGTATTTACAATAAACGGTTTTTATCATGGGTCATTGTTGTGTAATATATCCTGGCAATCCTTATTAAAATATTTGGCATGCTAAGATCTGTCTTAACACTTTCAGCACCTTTAACGATGAAAATTCGACAGTTTGAACCAAACTGGGGTTTGACGACATCAGACGGTATTTTTTGACAGTCAATTAGCAGTAAAATCATATTTACCCGTATCTGCATTATGAATTCATCAAGGCTGATTGAGCCACTATGGTCCGTATCGAACTTTTGGAACAGCGACTCCATATCCTGCAAGAAACAAAATATTTCACACAGATACCAATAAACAATCTACCCATCGGTAGCTAATTAAACAATTCACAATTCGATATAATTAGGATAATATAAAACATGGTCAATATTTGGTTTTTTTAAGTGCTATTTTAATTTGTAATAATATCATTTTAAAGAGTATTTTAGTTTAATACAAGACAAAGGGAGAAGTTAGTTGTTCCATACTTTAGACTAACTAAAGTTAACAAGTCATTTCTTGGTAATTGTGTTAAATTTTATAATAAGATACCGCTGTCAGTAACCAAAATGTCTGATCATAAATTTAAAAATTATATTAGGAAAGTTTTGAAAGAAAAAGCGTATTACAAGGTAATTCATTATATTGAAGATAAAAATGTATGGAATTAGCTGCTCTCTGCACAGTGCACCTCTTATTTCCTTGTTTTACTTTTTTGTAGACTTGTTAATTCTTTTTTTTTTTTTTTGTTTTTGAATGTTACCTATTTATTATATAAGTATATATAGTTATATATATTTTGTAATTGTTAAATATAAAATTGTTATTATAAAATAGCCAAAAAGTCAGAATTGATAAAATTTATATAAAATTTATTTAATAAAACAAAAAATAATGTAACCTTGCTGAGTTTCTTGCCGGTTCTTCTCAGTTGAAGGCTGACTTCCGAACCGGTTGTAGCTTCAGTAACTTTAAATTTGACCTTCATAAGTGCCCTCCGAGGGCCTAAACTGAATAAATGGTTTTGAATTTTGAATTTTTGAAGTTCATTATAATTTTATTAATAAGTAACAATTTCTTTGAAATTCCAATTTATTTTAAAAGAATGGCAAAAAATGCGCATAGAATATACATATAAATACCAGCGCTCCGGTATCAACGGCCGCAGCTTATGCTGAGATAGGTGCCTTTTGGGCCTCACACTGTGTATATAATAATTTGTGATGTCAATGAAATTGTCTGTTGATGCTGTGTGCCCCAGAATAAATGTTTTTCTTTCTTTCTTTCTATGAATATATGTGTTTGTATAGTAATATTACCGCATGACTAAGTTCAAGTCCGGTCTCCTTGATTCCGTGGTAAAACTCATCCATGTTCAGCTGCTTACTCCCATCGTCGTCCATTCTTCGGAAAATCCTGAAAAGAGAATATCATCTCATTAATTTAATTCAAATTACTAATATATTATATTCCGGCAAGATTCCCAGAAGGAATCTTTAATTAGTATAAGAACGAAGCATTCTACCAGTCTTTATAAACTACGTCATAGATTTTGATGTGGTTTACCACAATTAAGAAAATATCACCTGAAGATTAATGTGTATAATCCGACTCGGGCGAATCCGGGGCGGGTCACTAGTCAATACAAATTTTACAAACATGTAACGTTTTTAAGCTTGAATGTCGGAGATAATCTTCGATACTCAACCGATTTGAAAAATGCTTTCTCTGATAGAAAGCCACCCTATTCCTGAGTGTTATACACTATGTTATATCCTGGGATACATCATATCCTTTGTGAACTCAGATGAAACCTTGGGACGTTGGTAATACTACCTATTGTGCTGTTTTTTTCGTAATTCTGGGTGTTAGTAAATCGTAATCTATTATATTTTATAACTAAAGCTGACCTCCCAAGACCCATGATCCCGGCGGCGCCTCGAGACAAACACATGAGTCGCAGCTTCTCGAGGGGATCCGTGGTGTTCTGCAGAGCTCGCGCACTTTTCTGCATCAGCTCCTCCTCCACGCGAGAGCTCGCCGACTGGGGTCTGTGCCATGCTACTGTAAACAGAAAATTAAAAGGAGGTTCTAAATTTGATAGGTGAACATTGACACCTTTCACTGAACTCCTGTATCTATAGGATATATGTGCCCCATGGCTGCTATTCGACACATAATTTTTCGTAGATGGTTATAGGCTATATATGATATCGATAAACGCGGGTGAAACCGCGAGGGACAGCTAGTTAATTAGCTTCTAGCAACTCTGGACCTGGTCATCGGTCCACCTGCAGATGTCGTACCATCAACGCTATCCTGTACGAGGTCGCCTTTCTAGGTTCCGGTCATTTTAATATACATATACATATATATAATATACATATATATGTAGATATAAAAAAAAAGAAGATTAAAAAAAAAAAGATATTACTATACTATTTACTATCTTATACCCGATATGTGTTCAAAATAGTCATAACTAGCTTAAGGCACAATTATAATAAATAAATATCCCCGGACGTTCTTTACACTCGGCCATCTGATCCCAAACTAAGCAGAGCTTGTACTATGGAAACCAGATAACTGATATACTTCATATCCTACTTCTTTTTTTAAATGCATACTAATATACATATTTACACCCAGACACAGAACAAACAGACATGTTCATGCACACAAATGTTTGTCCTGGGTGGGAATCGAACCCACGACCTTCGGCTTGGCAGTCAGAGTCGCTAACCACCAAGCCAACTGGCCTGTCTTTTGCAACTTTTCTACTTGCAACTATAGATCTCACTTCAATTACTCAAAAACCGTAAGATTTCATGAAAAGAGCTAAATTTACCGAAGGTCACTCGGTATATAAATTATCTTAACACAACAATAAATAGGCATCTACAAATATTATTTAAAGAAGATTTTACAACTTTTTCAAAATATTGGAGATGTCTTATAAAATATTAACTTTATTAACTTATTTGTCAGTTAATTATAGAAGTATATTTCAATTTGAAATTTTTTCGTTTATCAATAAAACATGAAATCTTAAGTTTTTTCAGTATTAAAGTGTAAATTTTAATAAATACCTCAAAATTGTACATAATGTTTAAAAAAGTGTCGAATTTGAGTTTCAATTTTTTGCATTTTTTGAGAATATTTCCTATAGTAATGTATATTTTTTTTACACCATCAGAAAGTAGATATTTCAACGAACAAAAAAACACAGACTTTTTGGAAAAAGCTGATATTTTGACGTCAGAATTTTCGATTAAAAATTAGGGTGCTTTTTTGATATTAAGTTAAAATAAGGCGAAAAAATAAATATTTTTACAGTGTATTTGGGACATAAAAAGGTAAGTTTTCACCAAATTTCGTAGAAAAAATAAAATTTTTGAAAAAGATATAAATAAAAAACCAAAAACTTGGTTATTTGAAATATTCACCTAAATTTTGAGGTTATGTAAAAAAATTGTAAATACAAAAGTTGTAGATCTTTTTATTACCTACAACTTTGCTATTTAACTTTTTTCCATAGGACGTGTAGTTTTGCCGGAAATCAAGATAAACCATTTTTTACGTAGAAACATAGGAATGTTTGAGGCAAAATTAGATATTCATAGTATAAATACAAGACAAAGGGAGAAGTTAGTTGTTCCATACTTTAGACTAACTAAAGTTAACAAGTCATTTCTTGGTAATTGTGTTCGATTTTATAATAAGATACCGCTTTCAATAACCAAAATGTCTGATCATAAATTTAAAAATTATATTAGGAAAGTTTTGAAAGAAAAAGCGTATTACAAGGTAGTTCATTATATTGAAGATAAAAATGTATGGAAATAGCTGCTCTCTGCACAGTGCACCTCTAAATCTCTTGTTTAAGTTGTAAGTACCTAATTATTGTTATTTTCTATTTTGTAGTCTTGTCATATTTTTTTTGTTTTGTTTTTATTAATGTTACCTATAATAAGTATCTTGTAATTGTTAAATATAAAATTATGTAAAATTGAAATTATAAAATAGCCAAAAAGTCAGAATAGATAAAAATTTATATAACAAATAAAAAAAAAATGTAACCTTGCTGAGTTTCTTGCCGGTTCTTCTCAGTTGAAGGCTGACTTCCGAACCGGTTGTAGCTTCAGTAACTTTAAATTTGACCTTCATAAGTGCCCTCCGAAGGCCTAAACTGAATAAATGGTTTTGAATTTTGAATTTTTTTGAATTTTTTTACCCTTAAAAACTCACCCCCACCCACTTCCCGAACTCGGATCGACCGTAATTTATTTTTCCTTTCATTTTTTTCATATTCCCCTCCTTTTCTAATGGGTTTCATCCTACTGTAATTTTGTTTGGTTTCAAAAATTATCGACCCTGGTCTAATAGTCAGATGTAGTCGGGTATAAAGTCACTTATAAATAGGTGGCAACAGTCGCAAACCAGCATAACATATAAATTTAATAAGCAGGTAATACCATTACCATAACCAGGTTATGGCTCTTTGTGAAACATTATTTCCCAATTCCATCAACAAAGAGTTTCAGCACGCGATCCCATAATAGCGATAGAATCCAATCCGCGCGCCGACCCATATCGATTTTGCTTGTTTTATTTTGATTATAATTTAAATGAATTCATTGTTTGATTGGAAGATTAGTCCGTGCCATGAGCCATCGTGTTGTTCTTAGATGTGGGTTGTAGATAGAGAAGTTCAATTCTCGGTTGTAATATGTAACCTCGACTTTTTTCAATGGAAATTCATTGACCTATGAGTAGTGTATATATTTTTTTTATTTATTACTTGTTTTTAGTACTTCGTAGCACTGTAAGATTATTATTTTACATTACATTTAAACGTTACATTACATAGGTCATTCTTGAGACAATACAATACGGGCCAGTTGGCTTGGTGGTTACGAACCCTTACTGCCAAACCGAAGGTCGCGGGTTCGTTTCCCCATCCAGGACAAACATTTGTGTGCTGTACATGTCTGTTTGTTCTGTGTCTGTGTGTGTTTAACTTGGCATCAGGTAACCATGTGTGAAGAATGTCTTGGGATTTATTATATAATAATGTGGTATAATACCATCCAAGTGGTGGGATGTGGTAGAAACTACATAAAGGCTTGACTACATAATTCATGAGTCTAGTATAAAGGCCAAATAAACGTTTTATAGATATAAAAGTGGACTGTAAATTTTATACACGTCTGTGTAAGAAGGCGTTGCTTTAAATTTCTCTCGATGCAGGCATTGTACCTACATTGCGGTATATTTACTGCGTAACTTTTAGCGGTACTCATGAGGTTTTATATTTAAACTATGTTTTTACTAGCTGTTTCCAGTTAAGTTACGAGTAAGTTTCTCTAGTCTTGATAATTTCATACAAAAATGTCATAAAAAAAAGGATCTTTAGCTTTAACTAAATTTCTACATGTTACGAGCGACTTTTGAAATTTTATCTGCATACGAACCTTTCTCAGAATATTAAAAATAAATTTAAAGAACAGAAAGATTCAGAAAAGAAAATAGCCGTTCTAAAGCGCTGCGCTAACCTACGAAAATCATTTCATTTTATTTTTTTATAATGTGAAGGAAATCGTCAATATGTTATTCCAACCGAGCAAGAATCTTGAAATCAATTTATTAACGAAAATATCTAAGAAACCGAAAGTACGGTTGCCATGGTAACACCACGTAAAATGTTGCCAACAAGTACCGTACAATCGATAAGCGGCGATACATTTATTCCGAGGTGCGTTAATAATTTATTAGCAGTACTTGTTGACCGTAGAATAGTAGGCAATATACTAGGTTCAAGAAACCAGTAAGTGGGTAATTTAGGTAGTTACTTGTCTAAGTTATTGTGCCTATTCATTTAATTATTAATTAGAAGACAGCAAACAAGGTAAAGAAGCGTCCATAGAACCTACACCCACGCCATTATTTAAATTCGTTTCACACTATACCACCGGCACGCTATGATGGCCGTTTTGACGTTTCACAGTGTCATAGGAAAAGAAACTGTATTGCTTTAGCATAAGGTTGATTTCCATCATCATACAATTAGCTGTTGGATCATTAGATGCACCTTATGTCTGAAGGAATAAAGGCTATCTTTCTTTGTCATTGTAAAACGTCAAAACGGCCATCATACCGTGCCCCGGAAGTTTAGTCATACTAACCATAGAGTAACAAGTAGAACCAGTCATCCGACGAAAATCGTTGGATTTAATTCTCAACCCTGCTATTTTGGATCAGGACTTAATATTATATAGCTTTTGCTATTTAAAAACCAGCACCCCGTTACCAGGAATACCTACATTACATTGAGATCTGGTAATCTTCTTTAATATACAATTAAAATAGATTAGATAAATTGTAATAGACATTTAAAAATAATTAAAACCATTTAGGCTATACCGTATAGGCCCCGGACGGCGCACTTTTTACGTAGGATTATGATACCGAAGCTACCAAAATAACTTTTTCATTACAATATAACAAAATATATATATATATTTTTTTTCTCCTACCTCTAACCTTACTGGAGCCTGTTTTGGTACTATCTCTTTCATTCCAGTTCTCGCGTCTATTCTTACTTCTATACTAACTTACATCTATACTAATATTATAAAGAGGAAAGATTTGTATGTTTGTTACTCATTCACTCAAAAACTACTAAACAGATATGGATGAAACTTGGCACATAGATAGAGCATATCCTGGAATAACACATAGACTCCTTTTTATTCCGGGAAAATGTAATATCCCTCGGGAACGCGGGTAAACCCGCGGGGGACAGCTAATAAGATATATTACCTGAACTAATATTATAAAGTGAGCTTATAGGTACCTACACAGTTTGAGAAAGGTAATCTGAACCTAGATATAAAAAAATCTTTACCCAAAGAAAGCTGCACTATTCCCGAGTGACGTAGGCTTTGATTAAATACCGGAATATATTACATCCCTCGAGAACGTGGGTGATAACGCGTGACGGTGCCCAGTTAGGTATAGGTATGTATAAAGAGGAAAGTTTTATAAGTTTGAATATATATATGTGTTACAAATAAAAATATAATTAATTATCAAAGCCAACAACCCTAGTAAGCTGTCATGTCAGGGAACCAGATTATTTAACAGAAAGGCCTACGTACCTATTTACCTAATAATTATCTACTTTAATAGTTTTTGTTTTTAATTTAAAAAAAAACAGTTTTTTTTTTGGGGTAGGTATGTTATCCAGCGTTACTACGGTTCTTAAATATTATGAATGGACTCGTTATAAGGCTCCATTTAACCTCCTTTCGGCTTTCCGGGTAGTTTTGTAGCCTGTATAAGAAGTAATCAATGAAACTAGGTACTCATCCGAAAAAAGATCTTTCACTTATAAAAACCTTCACTATTCCCGAGTTATACACTATACTATACTCCTGAGCAGTGGCATAGCTACCGGAGGCCTAATTAATTTTTTGCCCAAGGGCCAACGGTTACCTAGCTACTGAGCACTGCTCCTGAGATAACTACATTAGTTCCCTCGGGAACTCGAGTGAAACCGCGATACGATAGCTAGTATTAATATAAACTAAACATATTCAGCCTTAAGTTATTCCAAGAGCTATTGAATTCCGACAATGATGATGCAGCGAAGCGTGTCGTTTGACACCTTAAGACGTTGACGAGATTTCTTTCAGCGTCTAGAATAGGTACATTATCTTTAGTCTCTAGTCTCATTACAGTCCATAAATGGAATAGGTATTTCTATACGTGTCAGGACGTCATAAAAAAAACCCTAATTGTTTTATTCGTATGATATAGGTAGGTTCTGCATAAAACATCTCTATCGATCTAGGTACAATAGTCTAAAAGCAAAAAAAGTTATTCCTCTATGCAGTCTTTTCTGCAGTAGGTATTAAACATCAAAGAGGTTTTCCTTTACGTATCAATCAATGATGTGGATAGGTACCCACCACTTAACTTACTTTCGGCAGTTTCAATAAGATAGGTAGGTAGGATATATGTTTATTAAGATACCTACCTAACCTAGACCTAGAAATACAAGCAAAGTTGTACCTATGAACCCTAACTTCAAGGCTTTATTCGAGTGGGCTGTTTAACCTAAATAGTTTAGACCTACATTAATCAATACTAGATAAAAAGATAGAAGTTTTAGTTACCTACATGCGCACTACTTCCTACTCCGAAGAAATTATATAAGATTTCTAGATCTTCTGAATCTACGATTGAAACGGTTGAAATCCCAAAATATTCATTATGAATACATAATGAATATTTTGGGATAACATAAGTTTACATAAACACTATCTGAAAATATAAAAAAAATAATTACACGGTAAAATATCTATTTGTATTTGATATAAATACTTAGTAAGTAATGAGAAACAAATAACTGTTGCTATCTTGAACCAATTTTATTTATTATAAATACTACAAAATGCCCGGTATTAAAAACAAACAATAAACAAATACATAAAAAATAACCTAAAAATTAAGGTCAGGGGAGTATTCAAGGTCAGTAAACCGTTACAATTAACTAATATGAATAATAATAAAAGCCGTAGACCACACATGTCCCGTTTCAGTGATACATTTTGTTTCCTTAGATTGTATACGAGTATATAAAATACCACTTACTGTTTGATGATGTGTGCGGCTTTCCAAGGTACATTTCGTCTACTTCAGTCATTTAGCACTTTTTATTACTCGCCTCTTTTTTTAAATAAGACACTAGACATTTTATACCCAAAACTTGTAATACGTCTTATCGTACGCAGTTACGGAGACCGACTGACTGAACTGAATATCGGATCGGTCTGAGTCAGTCAATTCCCGTTGGTTGTGTTGGTTTGTTTGTATAGACAGGCGCGCCATGCTTGGGGATGGATAGAATTAATCGAATGGATTCTTCTAGTGTTTCTTGTCTGTGGGTATAGCGACCCTATGTTTCACTGCTGCAATAATGGGACTACTTTACTTAGAAAATGTAATGTACAATGGTTTTGTTTTTTATCTTGCATTTTAACTAAGATGAATCAATGCGACGTTGGTTGCAAATTTATAATCTCTTTAGTATTTCACACAATCAGTAAACATTTCGGTGTTTTTAATTCACATTATAAATTCAGTTTCAATACATTTAGTTAATTTAATTCTTAGATGCGAAAATCTTTAATATAAATATAATTCGGCGGAGGCCAGTATCATCACCTGCCTACCCTGTCAATCATTTGGCGTCGGCACAACATATTGTATGCTTTCTTGTCCAGCCGTTGCATTTTAGATATGACTAGAAATTTGACAGAATTTACAGCCGCCCGCCGCCGTGAGCCACCCCAACCTTTTTTGAAAATGCTTGTTGACCACTTAGCCAAAAGTTTACGTGGTTATACGTCCACATCCTAGTATCTACAGTCGGCTCTTACTTACCTTAGAGATATAATTTGGGGTGGTAGTACCAGTAACCACAGAGAAACATGACTCTTTAAAATACCAAAATTAAACGGCACCACATTGTACCTACACATTAAACAAAAAATACCTAGATCCTATTATAAAATTATTTTGATAATAAGTCTTACGATTAGTAAATGGTTTACAATGAATAATAACATCAGCTATACAACAATAGCCAGCCCTACCTTATCCTTTTGTAATACACTAATATAGGTCGTGTTTCAAGGTCTCTAGGAGTGCTATACGAATATAATACTAATAAAAATAGATTCCTAAGTCCTAGCGAATGAGTAAACGGAAGGAAGTGACATTTTACTCAAGATTCGATAAGATGACGTCATATCCTTTAGTACTTTTTTTATAAAGCCTACTCATTAAACTTTATTAAAAGAACAATGGGAAAGAAATGTTTATAAGAAATTGTCTTACAATTAGGGAGTCTATTTCACCTCAAACATCGCGAGCTTCTAAACTTTATTGGGCTCATTTATAGTAACAAAACAAGATGGTACAAAATTAACAAATAATCAGAGTTTAATATGAATACAAAATTACAATACAAAAAAATTACATTAAATAATTGAGTACTTCAACCTAGTACTTAAATCCTTAAGTACCTACTTTACTTCCCTCAAAAGAATAAAGAAAAAAACAAAGAAGTAGGTATTTACCTATCACCACATACGCTAGACAGCTAATTTTCATACATAAATTGAACACTAAAAACTGTATAGTTCATTAATCCTGGGCTATGGTGGTGCTATCAAATAGGTCATTGACTCCCTGAAGGTTTGAATAATGGCTGCCGTGCCGTGTGTGACGATCGCGTGCCACCAGCCCTTTACACGTAATCAACATGCGAGTTTCAATTACTTCTGTACCTAGTTTACTAGCTTATTATAACTAAACAAATCTACACTACCTATTAAGATGTAAATTTATTCGTTTATTTGTATAAGTATACGAACGTAATTCTTTCATTGATCGAAAAGCTACAATATTCCTGAAAGGAGGATTTCTATTTATTCCTACGAAAACAATTGATCCCTCACGGAATCTGTGACAAATTGTATAACAATAAAAGTATTGTGAGTGTGTGATCAATGAAAGAATTACGTTCGTATACTTGCGTCATACTTGCGTCATACTTGCCTCGTTTCAGCCTATTGTGCGTAAAGACGCACATTAGGCTGAAATGATATTTTACGGGATCAAGTAATATTCCGTAAAAACTACGCATTGATTCGAAAAGCACGGTGCCGCTTTACAGCTTTTCTGCTCCTACGCAAGGAGTCATCTAATTTATATGTATACTCCATGTTTAGCTTAAATAAAGACTTTCATGTTTTTTGGTTGCAATTAATGAATTAAACTCACGTCTGGGCGTAGCTAGAGGCGACATTGCACCAAAATTAAACGGTGAACTAAAGCGTTCTCAAAGAAGAGCGGGGCAGCTGGCCGTAGAAAACCTGCCAAATATATATTCCCACCACAATTGTGCCAGCCCTAAAGGATCGGGGTTGACAAATGAAGATGTAGTTTCATCGCAACTACACCCAAGTTCAGCTTCAAGGCACTCAAGAGAAGTGATAAGTCAATTGCATATGACTGCAATGCAGCTTTGTGCTACGTGTGCATTTTCAGGCCATGGAAAAAAAAATGTTCACGCTTGACATGACATGAGGCCGGACGGATGTATGCCGCGGCGTCCAGTAGGATTTCCGGTCCATTACAGTTCCGTACCTTGAGACTTTATCGCGTTACATTTGTCAAATGTGGCCGAGAATAATGCAATGTGGCCTAGTTTATTCTAAGACAGGACATTGTTATAAGAATGGTCGAAGGTAGGTATTATCACTATGGCCACCTAACAGACCTTTTCAACCCTGAGACAGGCAGTTATTAATTCTCATGTTCTTGTTTCGCAGGCACACTAACCTTTGCAAACTGATACACATGTAAAGGTTTAACGGTGATACAATTATACAGTACTTCACGACGGAAATATGTATGGCGGTATTACATCCCCGGAAGTACTCTGTACTAAGGGGTGGTAAGGAATCTGCTACAAACAATGTGATGTGTGAATATCTTAGTTATCCTGTTAGTTCTTCTACTATTTAAATATGATGATGATATGATGTCCCAGAGATAAAATGGTACTTTTGTTAGGCGCCGGCCCTGGGGTAGAGCGAAAGGAGCGGTCACTCTAGGCGCCAGATGGCAAGGGGCGCCAAAATAAATAGCTAATTAGGTACATAGCGGTGGAATTTGCCTTCTTGATTTAATTACCCTAAAAGTTGATTAATGCAATGAAAGTTTTATAACTAAATTGTAATACAATTTATTGATCCACCGGTAAGGCAAGGTCTATAGGGCCAGCTTTTGTTAAAGGTAAGTTAGCAGGTATGTTGGGGAAATCGAAAAAAAATAAAAATTTCACAAGCCCGCATCACTATTTGTCGCTCTTATCGCAGAGTAAGTGAAAAGACTAACGGACTTTCATTTAATGTTTTAATAGCTACCTGGAAGCAACAAAACTATTTTCACCCGAAGATAAAACCCTGACAGATCGTTTGTTAAAACGACGCCTAACTGTTAAAAACAGGCTATAACAATAATTGCTCATTGTAGTATAGGATATTGGTTATTTTTTTTTATTAAATATCATTCTAAGATTATTTTAATAAATGATTTATGTCTGTAATAGGTAGGTTCCAGCACCAAACACAAAAAAAAAAAAAAAAAAAACAATTCATTGGTACCGGGCATGCACTTTCAAATAGCCAGTATTATATTTATTACTTTTTAAATAAGTATTAATTTTTTTATTTAAAAACGTTTAAAATTATCATGTATGTACTTACGAACGCTTTCCATAGTGTTTCTGTCCTTTTCTGCGGCCTTGTTGGGCTTAGGTGCGTTGGCGTTAGCGTTAGCGTTGGCGTTGGCGTTGTCGTAATTGAAGCAGGCTGTGAACAAAAAATGTAGTAGGTACATACAGAAGTGTCATAGGAAAATAACTGGAATAAATACCTTGAGACTATATTCCTACTAATATTATAAATGCGAAAGTTTGTATGCGTCTATGGATGTTTGTTACTCTTTCACGCAAAAACTACCAAACGGATTTGGATGAAACTTGGCACATATATAGAAAATGCCCTGGAATAACACATAACATACTTTTACAGCGGGGGACAGCTACTATGTTATATATATACTATCTAGGTGTCCCTCGCGGTTTCACCCGCGTCCCCGACGGATGTAACATTTTCCCGGGATGAAAAATAGCCTATATGTTATTCCAATATATGCTCTATCTATGTGCCAAGTTTTATCTAAATCCGTTGAGTAGTTTTTGCGTGAAAGAGCAACAAACATAAATACATACAAATATTCGCGTTTATAATATTAGAAGGATATAATAACGACTACTGAGGGCCCAGCCATCCAATACGTCCTACAAATCCCTAATACCAAATATGGAATGAATATTCAGTAAAACCGCAACGAGTAAAATGACAACAACAATGAATTTAGATTGTAATCAATCATTATACTACGCTTAGAAATAAGTTTGCCGTTTCAATTTTATAGAACACTAGCTGTACCCTGCGGTTTCACTTGTGTTTTTCGATATCATATATAGCCTATCATTCACCAATTCACATTCAACAATCACATACTCTGACTATAAGTAGGTAGGTACACCAATTTTCATCAAGATTAGTCTAGTTTAATCCAGTTTTAGTTATTAAAGGTATACAGACATAGAAAAAAGATATATATAATTGGTGTTAGTGATTATGAAAACTAAAAACTAATAATATAGGTACAGACAGATTTATACAATAATAGAATAGATAATCGTTTTTAGTTGTTTAGTCCTGTTTGTATAGGAATATAATGTGAAAAGTTTATATCAATCACAATCAGATATTCGTGTCGCCTGTTAAAATTAAATACATAGTATGTTTTTATCGCAGCAAAATAATAGTCATTAAAATCTGTTATCATACAACATAATAATTATAAAACATTAATGAAAGGGTATTTGGAATGTTACGGTTAGAAAATGAACAAAAATATAATTATCGGGAAAAACCCTAGACAATAAATGGATTACAAAATTTGAGTTGACGTTATAGGAGTCTTAAAGATAAGTCATTAAAGCTTAGTTTTGAATGAGTGCTTTGAAACAAGTACCTATTCTATAGATCAAGTTTTACTTCCAAACATGATTACAATATTTTGGGTTGACGTTAAAAGAGTCTTAAATATAAGAATAAATACTCTGAAACAAGTACCTACACTGTGGATAAATACATATTCATACATGATTTATAGCGAACAAAAGCTACCCTAAATGTAACAGAATGTTATTAATAACGTTTACCAAGTAGGTAATAGTAACGATATCGAAGGAACACAATGCAGAGCCAATTACAATAATCACCCATGAATAAAAAAAAACTAAAGAGGTCACACATCCCATTCCATTGTTCATGATGGACCTACCTTAGTCTTATGACTAGTGGAGTATATCAAGGAAACTGTTATTGTGAGATGTGCTCGCATTATACCTACACATAGGGTTACCAGGTCGCCAAACCCAATAGCCGGAGACCAGTTGATACCAATAGACCAGCCAGTTTGACCGGACAATTGGGTAAAAAGGCCGGACACCCTACATTATTTAAAATTGTTAAATCAAGCGTCTTTGATTTATTACCAGCTCATTCGCGAAATGTAAAAAGCCTAACAAAAACCGGACGTGCCGGACACCGTTTATTTTGGCCGGACGCCTGGCAACGGTTTCTGTTCACAATATCCCGGGATCAATAATAGCTTAATTTACTCCTTATACCATCAACTAACTACCACTGAAAGTCCCGTCACAATTGGTCAAGCCCTTGGTTTGGAGACTAGCCGGAACAAACAGATAGAAATAAGTAAATCATTTAGAAAAATACCCAGGCGATCGACCTTAGCTCAGCATTTTGTTTGGTGTAAATCCGCGATTATATTAGATAAAGTTTTAAAGCAAAATGCAAACTATCATCCAAATCGTTAGATCTTTTTTTTAAGTTTAAATCATTTAAATATTAAAAGGTAAATTCTCACTAAGGGAAACAGAATGGTCCAAATTGAACGCCCTATCAAAAATTCTTTTGTTGTTCTATAGTTTAGGTTTTATCAACACTGTAGCCTCTACTTAGAATACAAATGATAAAACCATATCAAAGCTTTCACAATAAAATAACAAAAACCAATAAAACCCTGAGTAAAATCGATTTCTAGATATTTATGTCTATAATACCTAGGTATATGAATTTATTATATGTACTCTAGCAGCCGTCATTTCCCTCCGATGGTGGTCATCAATAATTCACAGGCGATGTGCCTACTGTATATCTACTTTTATTAGACCTTGGGACGGTAATCTAGGGCAGTTAGGTCATTATGTGGTATCAGTAATATTAGTCTACAAATATTGAAAAGCTTTCCATTTATGTCCGTCATTGTTGGTGGGTAATTTACTCTAATTGATGGTGTATAAAAGACAATAAAAGTTTCAAAGAACTATAAGTACCCGGTAACTATTAGGTAATAGCAGTATTCAAGAAAGTACAAAGGGTCAGGGTATTGTGTTTCATCGAAAGCCTGTCATAAAACTTTAAAACAGGCTTATAAAAAAAACATCAGCACTAAAAAGCGAAAAATAAATTTATATCACTACCAAGGTCCCTACTGATCTTTTTGAAGTCGGTGCCAAGCCAAAAAATAATAAAAAGTATTAAATCCTCTTTTTTTGAAGTCGCTTAACAAGGATTTCTGTCATGTGGCGATTAATGACTTGTAAAATCGATCCGCAGTTTTTATAAAATCGTACCCTTACTGAATGCTTCAACAATGAGTAAAACCTCCTGTATTTTTATTACAAACTTTTTAATTAAAACTTTGATTTGTACCAGTTTTTTTAAAGCTAAATCGAACACCGCGCATTATCTAGTCATATAAAATAAATAAAACCGATATATAGGTCAGACAGGCACGCCAAGACAGAATTCGATCGTAAAGCCAATTGTGTGTACCCACGTAGAGTACATATAGGGTATGTCACAGCTATTAAACTGTACCATCATGTCATGGTCGACTAAACCATGTCAGTGTGAGTCATAGCCAAACCTATTTTCCTTATATTAATCATAGAGAATGCCCCAATGATTAAAGTGTTTCAGCCGTAATTAGGTACATTTATAGGGCTCCGTACACAAAGGGTGCAAGCGGTTTAAATTTGCCTAACTAAACGAATAGTTTGGATTTTTTTTTGAACGATGCCCTATTTGTTTTATTTTTATTTTATTTATTTATTTAGGATACACAATACAAATTACACATAATAAGTAATAACACGTATAGAGCTGGGTTGTAACTCAAAACATATGTATACAGCAAAACAAAACTAGAAATGAATACCAAGACAAATGCGATGAAAGTGCGCACGTGAAGGTGAGCACTCCCAAATGACAATATAGTTAAAAATCTTATTATTTAGAAACTATAAATAAATATTATTTATTTAGGCTTAATTTATCTGGTGGGTACGAACCGGTTTGATTTGGAGGATATCTTTTATGGTTTTTTTCAAATTGCTAAACTTAGGATCAAAAATATCAACTTCTGAATTATTAAACCTCCGCTGTTGATCTGTCAGGGGGCTTTATCCCATTGACCGTAATAGGTAGACAGCTGAAATTTTAAAAGTGTATACCACTATGCTCACTATAAAATCAAATAAAGCAAAGTAAAAAATTAACTTCCGAGAATTTTTATTAACGTCATTTCATAACCTGTTTCATAGATGCATTTTCCTTCTACATTTTTTTGGTACTAAGACCTCCTAAGATCTTAGCAAAATAAACATTAGAAAGACCAAAGCAAATCAAACTTATGATGATTTGCAATGTCAATGGTTTCATGGATTTGCATCAGATCATAACACATCTTGGATACCTCTAACGATGCCCTTTCCAGCTCACGGCCCGCTGATGCGAGCTTCTGCGTTAACTTCTTTTAAACGGACGGAAAATAATGTGTGCCCCTGTCTACTTAGACCTACCATAATATACTATCCAGCAAAGTAGTTAAATTATCCAATGCCTATCTAAAAATAAGATTGTCTCAGCATTCTATCTGTAGGAAATAAACCAAGCATGTAGGTTTTATTTTAATAAATAATAATGTTAGAGCCACGCATGCTTACAACAAAAATCCTTGACTTTGACATTGAAATTTGTATTTATGGTAAACAATACGACTATCGGGTTATTAACCTTTGCTGTTAACAATGTCCTCATTACCGTAAATAGTACCATAAGGGTGTGAGCTTTATAAATGAGTTCTCTATATTCTTATAAGAACGATGTTAAGGATATTATTGAATACGTGTTTCATATATATTTAACTAATAGCTACTAATAACTCGAGCGCAGTGGTGTACTATAGGTGAGGCCTATGTCCAGCAGAGGACATAGATAAGGTGATGATGATGCCAATGATGTTTCGGTGGATTCCGTACTTATTTATTTAGTCATATTATTATTAATATCACTAAATAAATATTGTGATAACAATTATTTTCACTGATTGAAGTTTGTTTTTTTATCTTAATTTATTTTTGTTTGTTTTAAATAAATATCCCACGACATTCATTACACAAATCTTTTTTTCTAAGATTTCGAAGATAAGAATGGGAGAAATTTGATCCACATTTTTGATGCTCTTTGTTCCGTGATTTTTGACCATAAGTAAAAACAATGGATCTTAAAAAAGAAATGTTTTGTAATATTGTAAAGAAAGCTCGTAGATTAAATACCCCATTTCAAAGTAAACTCGCTATCATATTTCGACCCTATTTTAGAAATAGGATTACTTTTATACTTTTTTGCGCGATGCCTAAATCGAATAGATCGCTATACGACAGAAAAGATTAATGTTATTTGCAGAAAACGTGTGTCAAATACGCAGATGCAGACACGATGAACCGGTGTGCAAAAAAGAGTAGGTGGGTAGGTACATAGGTTATTGACCCATAAATTATGTAGACGTTTTCAACTATTGGATAACAATAGTAGTTGCTGAAATATGGAGCGTGACAGACAGGCCGAAAAACAAACAGCCATTTAAGATGTACGACGATTTTTTGTACCGAACCCTAAATACATCTCAAACTTTATCTAACATTCTAACTTCACCATACAGTATTTACAAATAACAAAACAAAAAATAAAAGAAAACAATTCTAATATCAAACAAAATAAAATAAATAATCTTTTTAAAACACTATAAAATTAAAAAAGGAGTTTAATATCGTCATTTCCAAAAGAGAATTTACTTCACTTACCAATAGAAGAGAGCTGAAAACTTTTTCAGGTGAAACAGGCAAACGTACACAATGTCTAAGTAGCCGACTACAACAGACCACTGCTCATACAACAATGGTAATGTCTGATCCACTGTCACCGGCTGAAGGGAGAAATCGATCAACTACTTATAAAATTACCTTTAATTATGTACTAACATGCACAGGCTTTTAACTTCACGCTTCAGGGAAACATTGTGTTCAATGGAGATGTTAAGATCAAATGACGCAATACGGAGCATACGTGTAAAATTACTTATAAGACCTTGTTCCTTATTTGGAGGAAAACGAGCTAGCTGCAAGAGCACTACTAACGTACCTACCTACCATTTAAATACAGTATTTATCTTATACTAGCTATCGGCCCGGTTTTACTCGCGTTTATCGATATCTTATATTGCACTCTATCATTCGCACAAACGCATGTTCTGATTATATACCAATTTATAGTCAAGACCGGTCAAATCGTTCTTGAGTTATAAAAGGACATACAGACTAAGAGATAAAAAAAATATATTGTGGAATGGGCGTCAGTGGGTCATAAATCGTATAAAACTTTACAAAAATATTAAATGTACCGACAGACCTACAGATTTATATATAGAAGTATAGATACATAGATAGAGTATAGATAAATGTGCATTTTTGGTCTACATAGGCAGCGAGAAGAAATGGTTCCAGTGATAGAAAACTCGGTCCTTGTAGAATACAATAGAAAACGTGAGTGAGTACCTATCTACACTATTCTATTGATTATTCAACAATATTGGTCTACTGTCCTACATTTTAATTTGTAGCAATAATAGTAAACTAGGATCATTTTCAGCAATTATAAGTAACAAGTACCTAAACTAGTTTAAATTTAATAAGACTTAAAAAAGGACCGTGTTTCTCAATTCGCCTAATATAATAATAAAAAAATAAAATAATATATCGCAAAATATAATATAATAGGTAAAGTAAAGTTATATTAATAAATAAACATTTTAGGAAACCAACTTTTTAAATACATAATATATATATATATACACATACACAGGACATAATAAGATGCATATGTGTGTGTAATTATATATAATAGGCACCTACTCCTACCTGTCTGAATTATTGAACTTTCACGGTCTGACTATTTTGTCGATTTTAGTTTTGATCAAATGTTCTATTTATAGAAGGATTTCTCAGGTTTTGAGTTATAGTAAAACCTCATGACGTTTTAGTTAAACAGATAACACTATCTGAAACACTAAAAACATAATTCATGAATCATATTATTATCTTCGTCATAAACTGTACTTAATTTACAATGCATAAACACATAACTATTTTACGCGCACGCTATGATGGCTGTTTTGACGTTTCAGACTGTCATAGGAAAAGAAACAGTATTGCTTTAGAATAAGGTTGATTTCCATCATCATACAATTAGCTGTTAGATCAATAGATACTCCTTATATCTAAAGGAATAAAGGTTATTTTCCTTTGTCATTGTTAAACGTCAAAACGGCCATCATGGCGTGCCGCAAGTTTAACTACCGTTCCGCGGTTTCACTCTCCTTCTCGAGGGATTTTATATATCCCCGGGATTATATTATAGCCTATGTCATACAAGAATAGTGTAGTTTTCTATCAGTGAAAGAATTATTTTAATCGGATAAGTAATTTCGGAGATTACCTCCAATATCCAAGCTTACAAATATTACGTAAGTGGTTAGAGGGCCTGACCGCCGCGCCACAGGTTGAGGGTTAGATTTCCACCCAGGACAAACATTTATGTGTATGAACATGTCTGTTTGTTCTGTGTCTGGTGGTATATATAAAGTGACTGATTTACTCAGTTAGATATCGGGTTTCTATAGTACAAGCTTAATTTGGGATCAGAAGGCCGTGTGTTAAGAATGTCGCGGGATATTTATTACTAATTTATTAATTTATAGCTATTCCCTACCGCTGTAGGTAACGCAAAAATAACTCTCGGTATTCCTCAGGGTTTTTGTATGAAGTTCCGCGACTTAGGCGAAAACAGAATAATGTGTTTAAAAAATCTATAAATACCGACAGCGATATCTGCTTCCTTACAGTAGAATTACTCCATTTGTCACTTCTAATCAGGTTTTTTTCTGAATAGACCGATATTTATGTACGCTGATATTAAAAAAAGATTTTATTTCATTATATATGTAAGGAACGAGGCAATCGCAGGATCTATTGATGGAATTCTACCAAATTCGTGGCTTTTTTATTCCGGGATAACATTTGTTCCCTTAGGATCGCGGTTGAAACCGCGTGACAAAAGCTTGTTAAATATGAATGACAAACTTTTTAGGGCTTGAACTGAATTCAATATGGTGTTCTTAATTTTAGCTTCAAATAGACATATTCGCAAGTAGTACGCTTTACTAAAAGCCAATATCTACATTTTTTATAATAAAATATATTAAAAAGATAGTACACTAATGCGATTTGTTATTTCGTAGTGATCAACGTCATACCGAGTATTCTGTAACAGACAAGCACTACTTAGTTTGGGAGCAGGTAGGTCTATGTAAAGAAGTTTTACTTTTTCCCCTGACACCAAAACCAACTGAACTTGCGGCACGCAGTGATGGCCGTTTTGACGTTTAACAAAGACAAAGAAAAATAACCTTTATTCCTTGACCCATAAGGTGCGTCTATTGATTCAACAGCTAATTGTATGATGATGGAAATCAACCTTATTCCAAAGCAATACAGTTTCTTTTCCTATGACAATCTGAAAGGTGTGATTTTTCTGGGAGACAATGGATCATTTTATCATCTTTATCCTTATCGATAAACAATGTCGCTTAAATCTTTTAAACTACGCAACGGATTTTGATGCGGTTTTCATCAATAGATGTAGGAATATAAATGTGACATACCCATGAAAGGCGGGTGAAACCGCGGGGCTTGTTAAACATATTGCATAACAGCAGGCCTACCATCAACTTTTACTTATCCATTCAATTCCGATGCAATTCAGTTTAGGTGCCTAAACTGAATCGCTAAGATTCGTACCATGAAGTGCCTTTTGCTGACTGGCGTTTGAATCGCTCACGGAGGAATGAACGAACGAAATTTGTCTCTGGTCCGCGGTGAGAAAGAGATAACGCTATACCGTCGTTGCATAAGTCTGTCTCTTTTACTCGAACCATATGGGTTGCGTTTCGAAACCTAGTTGATATGATTTAGCGGTTTCTATGTGTAAAAATAACAACAAATATATTTTAAAATTGCGCTATTGAGCATAAAATTAAATACCACTAAGGCTTTCTTAGTACTAAATTACTAATTAGTACTAATAAATAATAGTAATTTATATAATTTTTTACATTACAATTTAAAGGTTTCTTTAGTGTTGTCGTAAAAATAAATTGATTATGACGAGTTTAGAGCGCGCCTCCACTCATGTTGGATTTCACAGAAGGCGGTTGTTATTGTTGAGATTTTTAGAGTTTTGAAAGTAGGTATCTCTAACTATTATTGAAAGAAAATTACGTGTTATTATTAGTACATATTTATTTTATTTATAAGTGTTTTAACGTTTCACTGACTTAAAATAATTGGTAATACGAATAAGGGCGCAAGTATCCTTGTGTAGTTTGTGTAATAATGTTATATTTTCATAATGTAAACTTACAAACTTCTTTATCTCAAACGCGTACCTAACTTAAGTACCAATGTCTTTTAAGTGTTTTTTTTACAGTGATGAATCGCGTCGAAGAGTAACGTTCGGTCAACTTGAGCAGCTTTGGGAATTTCTGAACCGAAATAAAGACATAGCAACGGGCTTTAATAAAAAATCCTCAGTCCATCACACAGTTCTTATACCAATTGTTTAGACAACCGATATCTCTTTATGAATTCTGCATCTTCCAAATAAAAGGGGTCTGATTGTTACCGTGTTAGACGTCTTTTTTGTCGCCGTGTTGTGTTTATTTCATTATCATTTTCCATGAATTCAAAAAGGACTAATTCGTCAGACATCTACAATAAAAAATGCTCTACAAATCACTTGTTTACATTAACACATAAGAAACACAAAATATTCAACTGAAATACCTTGAATTACGTATATTTTCACTATTTTTTAAAAGTTATTAACAAAACGATTCACTTCACGCCAAGAAAGAAGCAACTTTTATTGGATCGCTTAATTTGACACTTAAACTATCCAATTTAGGTTGATATGTCACCTCATGGTACGAAAAATGAACGAATGAAAACAGTTTGCCATCCAATTGCAGACTTGATTTGGCGTCAACCTAAACTGAATCGCGTTAATGACATCGTGGTATGAAATAGCGGGGCAGTTTATTTTAGGTCGTCAAATGAATCGCAATAAGAGTTCATAGTAGGCCTGCAGGTGCTTGTGGGGCCTGGTCAGCTTTAGTTAGTATGTATATTTAAAAAAAAATAGTTATTCATAATATTATAGATATTACCTATTGTTCAATAATTCTTTACTTTTGCGATAACACACACAGGTATTGTCAGTGAGACTAAATAAATTTTATGTAATAAATCTAAGTTCGTTTTTAAAAAGAGTAATTGCTGAGTTTATTGCCGGCTCTTCTCAGTAAAAAAACAACCTTCCGAACTTGTATTTGAGTAAGACTATTGATAAGTGCTTGTATTCAGAAGGCCTATTGGAACAATTTTTTTTTTTTTCATATTTATTTTAAAAAATCGTAGCTCTATATCCGTCTTATCTATGTCCATCAAGCTCATTATACATAGTAATATATTCAAACATTTTCATTCATATTTTATATATTGTCAATAGAAAATGGATATTACTGTAGGTAGGTATCTACTTTCTAATAACTGTGGACGTGAGCAATTACAAAAAAGTTTAAAAAGAAAATATTACGACGGATATAGGTAAAATTTCAATGATATGACTGAAGATTGAAGTCCGGTATGATGTTATTACGTAGGTACACTTCCTAGCTAGGTCATATTGGCGGATTATCCTTATGTGAAAAAAATATGACATTTATCAGAATTTATTTGAACCATTTTTTTTTAATTGATACCGTTTAGTCCGAGAAGGGCACTTAAGGTTATGAAGAGCACCTAGAAACTTAATGAAGCAAAGCACAAAACAGAGAATAGCAAAGAAAACAATTACATACCCGCCATCGAAGCGCTGCTCATTCTTCCGCGCGTAAAATCAATTTTGATAAAATTTCTTTTAACAACAAAACTAATTCGGGGTTTATTATTTGAAAATATTATATTTTATTTTATTGACTGATCTATTTAAAGAAAGAAATATAAATGTCAATGATGTCGAATAATATTTTTTTATTTGACCTTTTGGCATATTCCTTTAAATTGAACACCATAAAGGTCGATACTACATAGATAGCTCTTAAAAAAATATTTTATTTTTTTATTTATTTTATTTATCACCACAAATTACATGTAATGTTAATTATGCAATATGAATTTATAACAATACTGACATTATTTAACATAATATTTATACAATGAAATTATATTATTTTATCTCGTATTAATAAATTGTATTTTTGTAAATATAATATTGTAGGTAGGTACATATAGAGTGTTCGTATATCCTATCTATTTTACCACATTTAAGTAAGTTCTACAAATTACGTGTAGGTGTGCTTCGACATTGGTTCAATTACTCCGTTCGGGTTTAAAAACATAATTAGCATGTTAATATATGAAAGCATATAAAAATAAAGGATCGTCATAAGTAGATACTTCGGTGATAAGTTAGATATGAAATTAATCACAAGTCTGTGAATTTTCTTCTTGAGGTAAGGGACTTTTCCTCAATATCACGTCTAACAAGTTTTACACGTGCGAGAAACTTTTGTATTATTTTATTTGGTACTCTTCATACAAATGTGGCATTATTATTGTGGATGCAAGCGTTTCTAGCAACACTGCATCCATCCGTACCGCGAGTCAGGTGACATGCACGTCACTGTCACTGTCATTGTATCCTATTCAAAAATATGTCAAATTACTGTCACTCGGCGTGCGTACTGGCTGTTTGTTTTGTTTTTTTGTGACTGATAAAGAATCGGCTTTGATTAGATGTTTTATGTAAATAACTTGTAGTTACTTTAAAATACAGTACAAACGATGGCACCAGGAAAAAAAGGCAATGTTCACGGAAAGAGATCAAATCATCACGTGAAACGGGACTATGCTGAAAGACTCAACGATTTAAGTTTACAATCGGCTGAAGAAAACGAAGATAGCGATAGTGGTTCGGAGAGTGAAGGCGTCGAGGCATCGTTTGCCGTGAGCATGTGGGACCTGAATCACTGCGACCCGAAGAAGTGTTCGGGAAGAAAACTTCTGCGACATAACCTCATAAAAAACTTAAAACTTGGACAACGGTTTCCTGGTCTAGTCCTGTCGCCTGTCGGTACTCAGTGCGTCAGCCCCAACGATAAAGATGTAATAGAGAAGTTTGGATTGGCTGTAATTGATTGTTCGTGGGCGAAAATTGATGAGACTCCATTTGGTCGCATGAAGTCACCTCATCCAAGGCTACTGCCATTTTTAGTTGCAGCTAATCCTATTAACTACGGTAAACCATACCAATTGAGTTGTGTGGAAGCATTAGCCGCAGCTATGTTCATTACAGGCCACAAAAAAGAAGCAAAATTTTACTTATCTAAGTTTTCTTGGGGACATTCATTTCTGGAACTTAATTCTGAAGCATTAGATATGTATGCAGCTTGTTCTGATAGTAAAAGTGTGCTTGAGGCCCAGGCTAAGTATTTAGAGTCGGCAAAGGCAGAAGTGGATGACCGACCAATGTGGCCGCCAAGTGATACTGATTCACCATCTGAAGAAAGCTCATAGCTTTTAATCAAATAAACGTAATAAAGTCCTGGGACTTTACACACTACCATGAGATCCAATTCAAGCAGAGCTTGTATGGTGGAAACCAGATAACCAATATACTACATATGTATGCTTATTTTTTAAAATACATACTTGTATAGACATTTTCATGCAGTCATAGTGCAAATCGCAGACATAATTGCATGTTATTACATATAGTCAGAACATGTTACTGCGCAAATGATATGATATTTATAATCGCGGGTGATACAGTGGGGGACAGTTAGTTGTGTTATATAACTATTGTAATATAAGCTTAAAAAATAAATTACTGACCTATTAAATATACGAATTATATCATAAATGTCTATTTTATTGTGTCTATCACATTTATTCCTGAATGCGGAGGCTCGAACCTGTACATTATTCCTTTCATAATGTCTATAAGTTTATGTAGCAACCTCTGGGAGGAAGACTAACTTTGCTAACCACAGTTTAGCTTTACTATTCACATAATATTATTTAAATCTCTTCCAATTATCTGCTAGCTTAAAGTAAAATAATATGATATGAAGTTATAAGGTATTCGCCAAACAAAAAATTAATAATAATAATTAATCGTTTTATATTATTATGCATTATCAGGTATTAATCTGTTTCTCCGTCGACTTGATAACGAAAACAAAAATGCATGTCGAACGATTTAAATAATAGCGCCATCTGTTAGCACTCCAGTGTACTACATAGCAAACTAGTGTCTGCAGTCGTTTGAATATAATGGTGGTGCTGCCATCTAGTATCGTTGTTATAATCATATGTCAGCTACATCATCATACTTCGTTAGATGTCGCTTTAGTCAGTAGTAATAAAAGTTTTTTGGGGTCCGTGAGGTTCCAAGTTGCGATGTATGACGCGCGCGTTTAGTTTGCTTTTGCGGTTTGAGTGTGCAAGTTGTTTTGCGTCGCGTCTAGTGAATGTTACTCGCACGCGGAATAACTTGTTTGTATGATACTTTCATGTGAATTTGTGGTCTTGATGTGTAAAGGAGCTTTATGTTAATTTTGTGTGTGTATTAAGTCGGAACTACACTAAACACTACATCACCCTTGGAAGTGTTAACTTCTAGAACTTTAAAAGGTAAGTTATCGTAAGTAAGTTTGTCCGTTGGTTGACTTCGGTGCAACCTGTCACGCAGGTGTATCGCAAGTCACTAACCTCTATCTGATGAATAAATAAATTTTACTAATTACTTACTCCTTCCATGTATTGACTAGCGCTTATATTTAATTATAATACATGATAATGTAGGACGAATAGAATTTCATTCAAAATTTCACCAACCTGTATGGTTAGCAGCGGAGCGGAAGTAGTTTATTGGATCCAAATTTACAAAACAGCCAGGTTATTTTGGTTGTGAAGTAAATATGCATAGATTTGTAGACAATACACCTGTTTATTATATTATGCCCCGAAGAAAAACTTGGAGTGTTGTAAGTTTGATGCCTATGTCTGCCAGTGGTGTCCTAGGTATCTCCCAAACGGATAGACTGATTTCAATAAAGTTTCTTTAATTGAAAGCTTGTTTAATGTGATTGGTTCTTAGCATTGAATTAATAAATCTGTTTTGCGGTTTGAAAGTTCTTTTCAGAATATGTTATTAATGATTAAATATCAATAGTTACAGACCTACGAGTAATATAAAATTGTTATTTAGTACTTGTAGAAGTAGGTTCATAAGTTTAGAAAGCTATTTAACTATAAGAATGAAATCAGTTTTTGAAAATGTTTTTTTTTTTTATAAATTTCGTCCTCGCTCGGTAAATAGAAAGTGTCTATTCTCCTTGGTTTTCCTTCTTACATAATATTGACTACTACTGGCATATAAATAAACTTTTTTTTATTTAAACCAATTTCATTGTTATGTCATAATTTGTCATATTAGTTTATCGGAGATGCGGTGACAGTTTTATAAAAAGTTGTTTTATAAATTGTTAAATGTATTTTGTGTTGTTTCTTATGTGATTACCATTCCCTGAGGCGGGAAAGTCACCATAATGTCTGGGGTGTACATAGTCAAAATGTAGTGGAATCATGTTCCCTAAACTTTCCGGCCTCTGAATGAGCCATCGGAGTTTTGTTACGGTAAGTTCTATAACCTAACCGTCAGAAACAGTTTTATACCATAAGTTGTCTATATAAGTTCATTTGGATGTGTAGGAATGTTAATGAAAAAAAGCACCATTCGATCATGCACCTTACCTAAAAATCAATAAATATATTTTGTCTGTGATTTTCTTTAATGTCGAAAGAAGTCCTTTTTGCTGTATTAATAGTCTATAGTCTCAGTTTTACTTGCCTGAAGCGCCTACTTTTTATATCCTTTGTATTCAATTCTGCTGTGTCTTTTACTGACCACATAATAAAGTTTAGTCACTCGGTAAGCTATTGAACAGTGTTAAACGTCAGTGACATTCGAATGTTCGTGGCTTTACAATGAAACGTGATTACTCCATGAAGCACAGCAGCTCGAAAAAATTCGCTATCCCGAACGAGACCAAAAAAAAATTTGATAATGACCGGATCATTATCAATTTTTTTTTCTCTCTCTAAATCTCAAAACCTTTAAGCAGCCCAATATTTGCTCAATAATATACAAATCAATCAAATAAAGTACAATTTATCATCTTGTCCAGTTTGCCTTAAATCCATTTAATAGATTCACAGCAAATCTTAAACAATTTCAATATTTTTAATAAAACTTGTTAGCTACTTATTTAAGGTGCGTTGGGTAATGTATGCTTGGTTTTTCAGGTAAATCATGTCATGTGGGGCACTTGTGAAAAGAGTAAATGTGAAGTTGTGTGAAGAGTTTGAATATTTTATTTTGTATTGTTTAAATCGTCGATAATACCTTTGTATACTATCAGAAAAAGCAACACATCAACCATGGCGCCCGTTCAAGGTGATGTCAATGGTAGTCAGAACTGTTCTTGTACATCCTGTTTCTATAAAAGCGAATCTGATCATCCGTCGATGCGAAAAATGATAGCACATGGTTCAAAAATTGACAGATTATACTACGGCAAGTACGTACCGTTGAGAGAAAGGAAATTATTAGACAAATTGGTCAGAACCAGAGCAGTCTACGACGATGTAAGGAAACAGCTACTTTCAAGTAGTAGTATCAGTATCAACAAAAAAGCAGACTTACATCCGAGAAAAAAAATTGCTCCGATAGGAAAAGATCTTAAGGATATAGAAAAAAGTGGAGCCATTTTAGAGCTGGTCGATTTAGTTGATAAAGGTGCTGTTTTGGGCCCCAAAAAATTAAGCGAATGTTGCAGCTGTTGCTTTTGTAGTTCTAACTCCCTTCTTCCTGAACCTGTGAAGAAGAGAAGCCGACTTAGACACGTGCATGGACATAGGCTTGAACACCAGCATGGAGATGCGAGAGAGTCTTCAAATGCCAGTGATGTATCTGGTCACGGAATAGGAATGGAATCGAGGCGGATAAAAAATGTAAAAATAGTAGCTAAACAAATCCAATCTGACCCTTGTGCGTGTTCGATTAAGTTGAGCGGCATGATAAGACGTCGGTCGAAAGCAATGCTTAAAAAACTACGTGTAGAGAGACCTAAACCTATGTACGACTCCGAATGGGCTGACACTCGTCAACGCAGGTGGCACAAACGGGGAGCGCAAATAAAAAAATCATTGCAAGGAATCAAACAAACGCATGAAATTGAAAATGAAATTACAAAATTTCGCCTGGTGGAATCATTAGCAAAAGTTAATCGTTCAAAAGCGAAATTAAGGAATAATTTAGAGACGGGAGCCAAGAAATCTCTCGAAAAAATTAAAACTGCCAAAATTAATTTAAAAGAAAATTTAGATTCTCGCATTAAGGAATCTTTAGCGAAAATAAATATTAAATCTGATCAGTTGAGTAATTTTGAGGGGAAAATATTTAAAATAAAGAAAGATTCTATAACTCAGTTCAGAGAAAAACTAGACAAGAAACGGCAATTGAAGAAGAATAGAATGCAAACTGCCAGACGTCATAAGCATGAAAAAAGTTCCGGAGATATGACAAATTTATCAGATATTAGTGTACAAGCAAGAAAAAAGGAAGCAACAGCTAAGGCAGGAACTAAACAACAAAGTTTAATGTCACGGAAAATAGGGTCTACAAAAGGAGCTCCAGGCCAACGCCTAAGTGTAGATATTACCTTAAAAAAAGGATCAGTTAAACAAGAAGTAAATACGCAAATACAAAAAAAAGTAACAAAACCTAAAGGAGTAGTTATTCAAGAAAATGCTTTTAAAAAACAAGAAAAAAGAACAAAGTTTAAACGAGGAGGCTCACAAGAATTAAGTATAAAAGTCAAAGAAAATGAATTTAAACATAAGCGAGTAGAAAAACAAGAAATCAACCCACAAATAAACCATAAGGTGACAAAATCTAAATCGGTTAAGTCTATGATAAACGTACAACCGAAAATTTCAAATCATTCTAGTTCATCAATAACCAATGCTGTTGAAAAAAGTACTAAAGAGCTTAAGAAAGCTGCTCGTAAAACTGGTTCTCCAAGGTCTGTAAAAAAAGTAGCTTCAAAAGTAAGTTCTGCAAGTGATGAAACTTTGGAACAAGTTTCGGATGACAATAGATCTCCGCGCCATGCTGTAAAAGTTAGTTCTTCAATCAGTTTCAATAATGAATTTTCTAAAGTGAAACCCAAAGGTAATGTAGAACGCAATATTATTTCATTGGTAAAACATAAAGCTGGTACAAGAGATAAAGGTCAGGGACATATGAGACAAACAAGGAATCGTAATAAATATGCAGATGCAAGACATAAACAACTAGCTAAGGATACCCAGGCCGGCTTAGCTTTAAAAAGATGCTTTTGTACCTTAAAGCTGAAAGCAAAGAGAACGAAATTAAAAGCTACTAAATCTAAGTTAATAGCTGCTAATATTTCTAATGAATCCGTCACAAAGGCTATTCAGACGAAGAATTTGCCAACATCGGCGATAAAAATACATAAATCACAACTTAGCTATGAACTCTTACCTTATGAATGCGAACCTTTTTTTTGTATACCAGGTGAATGTAATTCTATTGAATGTGAAAGACGGATCAGAGACCGCAGCAGGAAACATCACACGTCTAATACTAATACTGATTACAGTACGAAATCTACTCCGAGTCTTACATCAAGATCCATATCAAGTGTGACGTCCAGAAGTATCCAAGCTTCTTCACCAAAAGAACAAAAGACGGAGCCATTAACTTCAAATATAGCATCAAAACCTGAGGTCAATGATTCAAAGTCACATAAAAACGCTGTTCGTATAAGTTCAAGCTTTAGTTTTAATATAGAATTTAAAAAAGAAGATACTTTAAACACTTTGGAGGAAAATAATGACATTCCACATAGGCCAAAGGTAACAAAACCGCCCATCAAAAGAACCAAAAATAAGGGCGCAGACCATGCCAAACGTCATATTAGGCACAAACGGTCCCAAATTAGCAGTTCAACTGGAAAATCAAAATACACAATAACAAAACATAACTTACGTAGATGCTTTTGCACATTAAAACTGGCTAAAACTGATAAAAATCAAAAGAAGCAATTATCGAAAAGTACTCTAACGTCAAATCGTAAAATCAAACAAATTCGTTCTACTCAACCCGAAGTTATGTCTAGATCAATAGCCACAGATAAGGAAACGTGTCGAAACAAACCTATTTGTAGAATATTGGCTCATGAATGTGAACCAGGAATTTGTGATCCAGACTATTGCAATCCGTATGATTGTTTAGAAATTATGAAAAGAAATAAAAACCGTTTGAGACGACGCAACGTACAATCAAGTACAGATTATAAAAAAATACGATCTACATCTAGTCTTACTTCAAAGTCTGTTAGATCCTCTACGGCAAAGAAAATCCAATCCTCATTGGTATCCTATAAAAGTGAAGTTCCCATACATTACACCAAGATAAATACAACAGCCCCAAGTGAAGTTAAGACAGTACCTAGTAATTCAAAAAAACAGGTGGTAAAAATTGGATCTAGTTTCAGCTTTGATATAGAATTCTTTAAAGATAAATCTTCGCCTACATTAAACACTCCCGTTAAATATGTACAAGAATCGGTTCGAACACAAAAGAACAAGAAAAAAGAAGTAAAAGATCGTGGCTTTCAAGGAAATGTTAAACGACAACACAAGTCGACACTCATGGACAAAAATAAAAGAAGTGTATTGATTGGCCCAGCAATGAAAAGGTGCTTTTGCACTTTGAAGTTACATAAAACAGGAAAAGATAAAATTAATATCAATACTACCAATACTGGTACTGAGACAATATTAAAAAATAAGGCTAATCTTTATGTGGAAACAGTTTCGAAAGCTACTAAAACAAATGGAAAATTTAAGTATAAGAAGCAGCTAGACCCCTATGAATGTGAACCAAATTATTGTGTTCCGGGAGAATGCGATCCTTACGAATGTTTGAAGAGAATACAAAAACGTGGCGTTGAGTCCAAAGAATTTGGAATGACGACAAATAGATCAAAAATGAGAACGACATCAAGCATCACTCAAAAGATAACTGGGCGATCTAAAAAAAATTATGCTCAGACTAAAGAAAGGAAAACGAAAGATGTCAAGAAACGAAAGTCGCAAAAAGCTATTACATCATCAGAGCAATCCAGAAAATCAGTAAACATTTTTCCGGGTAGTCTGTCAAGGCAAGCTGTTAAGATAGGTTCAAATTTTAGTTTTGATATTCAGTTTTGTAAAGATCGTTCTTCTGGCAAAGTGGTTAAAGACAAAATAGAGGCAGTGAAGTCCATCGGTAAATCTATAAAACAAACAAATAGAGGAGAAAATCCGATGAAAGTTCCATCTATTCAACGAGAATCTCAAGCAGAAATAATAAGAAAGAAACACCGGGCTGCAGGTATTGGAACAGTATTGAAAAGGTGTTTTTGTACTTTAAAATTGCAAAATAATCCACAAAAAAAGCGTCATAGTAACCGAACATTCACACATTTGAAAAACCCTGAAGTATATGCCGTAAGTAGAATACCTGTTGCCGGAAATGAACAAATAAAGCCTTTAATTTCTTTGAGAGATGAAATTGGTTACCGTAAAATAACCGCAAAAAATAATTTGTATAAATCTATTCCTAGTATTGCCACAGAACCTAATATGTTATTTAGATTTAAAGATATGCAGTCTTATTTCCATGAAACCAAGGAAAGTTCGTTTGAGCGTCAACCTTTTAACCAAACTGTGATCAAACAGACATTACAACTTAAGTCTAAGTTTACTAGTAATGTGAAAATCTTAAAAGAAAATAATGATTTTGATTTCTTCAATGAACTAGAAAATATTAAAACAGTATTCAAGGAATCTCAATTATCAACTGAAAGATATTGGCGAACGGCTATAAATTATTTTGATTTATTGAAACATCAAACCTCTGAAATTATTGATGTAAATTTTAAGGCATCCGACATTAATGGTTTCAGTCAATATTTAAAGCGACGATTTTGTACGATGAACATTCAAGTACCAGGTAGAGAGAAGCCATATAGACAGATGACTACTACAGCGTCCACAGATCAAAGACCACAAGCTAATGTAAAACATAAAAAGTATAAACTCGAACCTTATGAATGTGAACCTGGCGTTTGTATTCCTAACGAATGCGATCCTTTTGAATGTCAGAAACGAATAATGAAACGTTTAGCGCGAGGATCTTCTAAAATGTCTGGTACAGACATTAGATCAAAATCTTCTTCTGCGTATACAAACTTCCCAAGACCCAATATTAAAGGTAAAAAAATACAATCCCTTGAACCCCGTCCAAGAAGAGACCCAAGAGAAACACGACAAGGCATAATGTACGAGACGGTTCCTACCACTCGAAGGCAAGCTGTCCGTGTTGGGTCAAAGTTTAGTTTCGATATAGAATTTTCAAAAGGTAGATCACAATCATCGGTAAAGAGAATCAATAAGTCGAAGTATTCGAACAAGAAATTGAAAGCCATGGATGCAAGTTTAAAAACGAGAGGAACAAAAGGCACTCACGGGAATCGTCAGCAAAGAGAAACTCAATCTAGGGTAATTAAAATGGAAAACAGGTCATCGAATATGTCACCCATGCTAAAGAGATGTTTTTGTACACTAAAATTGCAAAAAAAAGGAAGACAACACAAAGAGCGCGCGGAGAAAGTTAATCAAGGAACAGCAACTCCACCAAATTCAAGGCATGATTTCGTTAAATCCAGGTATATGAATGCAGGACAGAACACAAGATCCCCAAAGACTCATAAGCTATTGCCATATGAATGTGAGCCTAACGTATGTGTACCAGGCCAATGTAATCCTTATGAATGTTTAGAGCTAATAAAAAAGAGAAATTACAAAACTAAAAATTTTGGCGCAGGGTCCAGGCATTCGATGTCAAAATCAAGTGCAACTATTAGTCAAAAGAAAAAAAAGAAAGGCAAACATGTTCAATCGAAATCAAAACATAAACCCAAGATTAGAACTGAAACAGATCTTCCAAGCAAACCAGTCATGAGATACGCTACTAAGCCTTCTCGGCAGGCAGTTCGTGTAGGATCTTGTTTTAGTTTTAACGTACAATTTTATAAAGATCGAAATCATGGAGATCAAGCTTCAAACCGACAATTAAAATATGTTACAGAACCACGAAAAATTGTAGATCGTGACATTAAGGTACGTGAACATGCAACAGAACAAGTAGGACGTAGAAAAAAATATATTAAAGAAAGATCATCCCAAGATTCTAAAATATTTAACAATAAAGATAGTCAGATAGAAAGAGTACCAAAACATACTAAATCGTCAATGACAAATTCTTTTATGAAACGTTGTTTCTGTACACTTAAATATTTCAAACCTGTTAAAAAATCTCAAAAGACAGCGAGCACTGAAACGGAGGTAATGATGCAGCAAAATAAATTTGGAAGAGATATTGCTGTACAGCACGGACGAAGACATCGGCATTATGGACTCGACCCAAATGAATGTGAACCTGGCATATGCATCCCCGATGCCTGCGATCCCTATGTATGTGCACAAATTATTAAAAAAAGGAACGCTAACTTTGATTCAAAGATATCAGGCACTGAAAGAGTCAGAACTAGATCGGTGTCATCTAGTTTTGCATCGTCTATGCCTTTAAAACTGAAGCAAACCCAATCACAACCAGAAAGAGCTGCTCGTCAAGTAAAGCCAAAACCCTCTCAAAATTATTCCACTTCGGAAACATATCGTCGCCCTATCTCTAGAAATAGACAGGCAGTACGAATTGGATCTACTTTCAGTTTTGATATTGAGTTTTATAAGGAAAAATCTCCTCATTATAGACAAGTTCAAGCCGCCGCTAAAGCAATCAAAGGAAAACCACATCGTAAACAATTAAAGTCTCGTGAAGTTAAAACAAAGCCGAAAACTAATGACAAGGGAGTAGCAAATGAGGAAATTTCTTTATTTAGCCGGGAATCACAAGCACAAACTGTAAAACAACGAAATCAAGGATCCGGAGTTGGTCCTTTACTGAAGAGATGTTTCTGTACGCTAAAATTACACAAACAGAAAGTTCAAGGAAATACAGAAATTCCAGTGAGTAGAGTGGTTCAAAGTGTAAATACTATAAGTGTGATGACAGATGAGAATAAACCACCAATAAGAAAGAAACATGAAAAAATAAATTTGAAACCTTATGAATGTGAGCCTGGCGTTTGTATTCCTGGAGAATGTGATCCCTATGAGTGTGATAAACTTATCCAAAAAAGAAATAGAAGAGATTCTAGTACTACTATGAGGCACCATGCAACGAAGTCAACATCGAGTTGGGCTAAAACAAATAGTAAAAAGGAGAACAGACATATACAAAATAGCAGCAGGCAAAAGCCACGACAATACAATAAAACAAATACAAAAATGAAGCAACCAAAGGAATATAAAGATATAAAAAAAAAATCAAATCAAGCAGTTAAAATTGGTTCCAATTTTAGTTTTAATGTAGAATTCTTCAAAGATAAATCGTACGGGAGCGGTGACATACATCCAAGATTACCTAAAAAACGGCGTGAGACCATAAGAAGTACAAATAGTTCATCTATAAAGCATCGCCATCAGAAATCCCAACGTGAAAAAAGAGTTCGCCATATGAATTCACAAGTTTTTGCTAAGAAAATGCGATCTAAGATGACAGGCGTGAGTCCTTTTCTAAAAAGATGTTTTTGTACCTTAAAACTGCATAAACCTGAGAATAAAGAGCCGCCTGTAAATAGAAAAACAGCATCTACTGAAGTGCAACAAAAGTTAAAATTAGAAGTGCATCCCACGATCCATACGACAAATAGAGGAACTCATACAAAAAAAACACGTGTTAATCGCTCGCCAAGAAATCTTGATCCTTATGAGTGTGAACCTGGCGTATGTATTCCTTATGAATGTAATCCTTACGAATGTGAAAAAAGAATAAAAAAAAGGTTGATGCGTTCTCAATTTTCCAGTACTGATAAACCTAAAGGACGGTCAGTTTCTATTTTGTCCTCTGATTCAGTCCGCTCTCAAGCAAAAAACACTCAAGCTACATATCAACCCCGCCAACGTAAAAATCGTAAAAAAAGAAAGGATATTAAAAAATATCAAAGTAAAGAAGTAAGACCTTTAAGAGCCAAAGCTAAGAAGCAAGCTGTCAAAGTTGGTTCTTGTTTCAGTTTCAACGTGGAGTTCTTCAAAGATAGGTCTCAAACCCGCAATTCCGCGATTGAGCCCGATACTAGTTATCATCCCTCCGCTATCGGTAAGAAAAACAAAATGAAAGAAGTTGCAACAAAATTAAGGACTAGAAATTCTTCTGCTTTTATAGAAGGTATAAGTTTACGTAATCGCCACTCACAAGCAGAGGGAGCAAGAACTGAATCTAGAGCATCTGGAATGGGGCCATTGTTAAAGAGATGTTTTTGCACACTGAAACTTCAAAAAACTGGGAATAGACAAAAACAACACATTGGAAATGATATACCTAAATTTAGTCCAGTGATCGAAGCACGAAACGTGAATGTCAGCACGGTCACTAGAAGAGGTATACGTTCACCAAAACTGTATCAAACAAAATTTTATCCAGTGATTGAAGCACGGAACGTAAACGTTAGCATACCCAATAGAAACAATCGGCGTTCTCTACAACCATATGAATGCGAACCAAATGTTTGTATTCCAGGGGAATGCGACCCATATGAATGTGATAAAAGAATTAAACGAAGAATGAAAGAACTAGGTACGGGTACAATGAGTTCACCTATGAAATCAGTATCCTGCTTAACTGCACGAAGACCAAAAACAGCCAAGAATTCAAAGTCAATTAAAACATCTATTTCTAAAGAAACTAAAAGCTATCGTAGGAAATTGAAAGATAAAGAACCTAAGCGTATAATCGATCGTACTGATGATAAAAATTGTAGAGGTCGTCAAAGTGTGCATTTGGGTTCCAATTTTAGTTTCGATATGGAGTTTTATAAAGACAGATCACAAGATCGCAGTGGTTTTAACAATAAACAGCCTAATACAAGATTAATATCACCTAGTATTAAAATTAAAGAAAGTGAAAATACAAAGAAACAAATAAGAAAAAGAAGTCAGAGATCTTCCTGTAAAGATCAATGTTTTCAGAATAAAAACTTGCAATCAGAGCCTGTCAAAACAGAATCAAGAGGCTCTGCTATGGGGTCTTTACTAAAAAGATGTTTTTGTACTTTAAAATTACAAGACAAATCTGGGCCATCAAAAATCAAGTGTAGAGACAACAGAAAACCTTCAAAAGTTTCTACACAAACCAAAGGTACCTCAACAAAGATTAAAAAAATACCTCGAGACTTAGACCCGTACGAATGTGAACCATTATCTTGCATTCCTGGGGAATGTGATCCGTATGAGTGTTTAAAGCGTATTAAAAACAGGGATATAAAACGTCAATGTCGAACTATAGCTACTCATACTAGAAAATGTCCACAACTATCAGAATCAAGTATGATCTCGCAATTGAAACCGCTAGGTAAATCTAAAAAAATGCAAGCTAACATAATTAATAAAAAAAATGGTATATCAATGATTGTGGAACAACCTCGTTTTCCAATAAATCGTTTGAATCGCCAGGCCATTAAGATTGGGTCGAATATAAGTTTTAACATTGAATTTTACAAAGAGACTGTACCTTTCAATGAATTTGATTACTCCGGTGCCAAAAAAACTAATAAAGATGTAAAGGAAAGAAAACCAGCGTCAGATTGGGGTTCGTTGAAACATAAATATGTACCTAGCAAATTAGTGAAATTCAACAATACTGAATCGCAAGTGGAAGGTGTTAAAACTGAAAACAAATCTTCCATGGTGAGTAATGCATTGAAAAGATGCTTTTGTACAGCCAAACTACATAAGCCCTGCACACCACAATGTAACTGGCAAAAGAATCCCAACGTAGTAACTGTTAATCATGCTCAAAGATCCCCATTCTATAATCCTCCGGTGAAATGTTACTTCCATTATCAATATCCTAAGTACAATGATACAAATCAAAAATGTATGGAGGCTTGCGCAGTTCATCATACGAATTTAAACGATAAAAAAGCTATTGAAAAATATGAAAAAAAATCATCTAAAAAGGGACTAAAATTACCTAATCTCAATGAAAATAATAATACTAGGAATATGGAAACAATATTCCCTTATACGCCCAGCAAATTTAAAAAAAGTGTTAGTAAAACACTACTTCCTCTAAATAAAAAAGAAGGAATCAACAAGTCGATATTAAAGCAAAATAAAAAAAATATATTAGAAAATGATCATGTAAATGATGAAGCAAAAGTGTCTAAGATTTCTAAAAACAGGACTTTGACTGCCAAAAAAGGTAAAAAGTCTATACAACTGAAACCAATAGATGTAATTACGTCTAATCCTCTTCGTGAATTGATGTGTCGTTGTAAACATATATTTACGAAGCAGAGTAAAGCGATACCTAGTGATGAAACCAATATTTCTGACTTACCTAAGGCAAGAAGAAGGCATTATGGTAGAGGTCCACAAGCAGACCCGTGTATATGTAGTAGAAGTTTACAAACTGACAAATTAAAACCTTCAAAAAGTGAACGTACTGCAAAAAATCTGAAAACAAGCTCTGAACCGAAAAAATCCAAAAGCTTGAAGGCAGCAAAAGTGTCGGATAAACCTGAATGCTTAGATGAATGTCGCTATCTGCTGCAGGGAAAAAGGAAATTTTCAATTTTCCAGAGCGGAGATGCCAAGCAAACCCATTTGAGTAAATCCAAAAAAATCCTTGACAAAGAGGTCAGTAAAGATTCTAGAAAAAAAAATGTGCAATTTTTAAATGTGTCTTCTACTAAAAGCATGACAAATATAGTAAAAAAAAATGGACTGAAAAATAAATCAAACCGTGAATACAAAAAGTGTCATCCGTGTAACGAAATAAGTAAATCGAACAACTTTGAAGAAAAGTTACATAAAAATCCTTCAGGATTGCCCAGCTTTATATCGAAGTGCATTTGTAAATTAAGTAACATGACAAAAGGTAACTCAAAAGCAATAGAGGATGTCAACCAGAGAGAATCAATTAATACTAAAAAGCTTCAGAATACTAAATCACTAGCAAAATGTTGTAAAGCTTGTCCAGGATTCGACAAACACAAGAAGAAAGGTAAAATAAAAAAGGAAAATAAAATTCCTTTCTCCTCAGGAGATGGACTGGCTACGACAGTACCTTCAACGAGATTTGATAAGGCAAATAGTTTGTGTCGAAATACTTGTCACCCAAAAAAATCATTACCTAAAATCAATATAAGTGGTAGTCAAATTATAATACCAAGCAATATGTTACAACCTAAATTTCGTAATATTAAAGGTCCAGTAATAAAGAAGAGTATAAAACGTACAAATATACAAAAAACGCAAAAGAAATCTATACCCGTCATAAAAATAAGTGATGACATCATTACTTATCCTGAAAGTTTGTTTGTTCCTCAAAAATCTACTGCTTTTCGCTTTCCAAAACTGTGTCGCGCTTCAAAATTAAAAATGATCACTGGTGCAAAATTTACTGTTAAACCCAAGGGTAAATTGCCTATCCAAGTATGTACATGTGGTAATTCCACATGTGCCGAAATGTCCATGAAGCGCCAATTAGAAGATCAGGAGGAACTAAGTAAATCAAATCTGCATATTAAGCCATGTATTTGTGGGAGTTCGACTTGTGCTAAAGAAACCAAAAAACGTTTTATGAATGCCGAAAAGAAAGCAAATAACATGAAACTGCCTAAACCATGTATTTGCAAAAGTGCTGTTTGTGCCAAAAAATCAATGAAACGTATATTAGATGAAAAAAAGAAAATCAGAGAAAGTAAACCTGTTAACCCGTGTATTTGTGGTAGTTCGCTATGTGCCAAAGAACAAAAACGTCTGTTGGAATTGCAGAAGAACAAAAATAAAGATCAGAATGAACCATGTAAATGTAAATTCTCGCCATGTGCCAAAGAAAGAAAACGGATATTAGAAAAACAGAAAGATGAAGCTATTAGGGCAAATGCTATACCATGTATTTGCGGAAGCAAAGTTTGCTCTAAAGAACGAGAGAAAATTATTGAATCTAAATTAAAATCAAAAGGGAAGAAGAAGAAACTTAGCCAGAAACAGGGCAAGACACCTGATAATATGACTAAAGATGAACTGAAGGAATATAAGCGACGTCTAAAACAATATAAAAAGGAAGATGACCTAAGAAAAAAAAAACGCATGAGGGATCATGAATTCATGTACGAGCAGGTAAACAGATTTAAAAACGCCAGTGGCGGGCTTCAAGTAGCAGAGTCTGTTCGAGATATCGGTAAATTAGCAATTGATGTTGCTAGCGATATTTTACGGGGGACTTTCAGAGCAATAACCGACCCTAGACGTACTAAGACCGCTGTCAAAACCGCGGTGATGAATCCGAAACATGCTACGTCCCATTTCAAAAATGCTGTGCTTGATACTGGTGTAGGATCGACCCATAAGCGATTGAGGCGCCGATGTGGTACAATCAAAACCATGCAAGCGTTGAAAGATAGACTAGAACAAAATTCTGTGACTAATTATCTCATCCATATAAATGAGAAAGATCCCAAGAAAAGGTTTAATAAAAAGATAAAAGAACGACGAAAAGCACAACATGAGCCTTTGGACTTTGGCTGCAGTCTGTATATGGGTTCACTAAGAAGAAGACCATATCTCGCAGTGTATTATCTTTGTCCTTGGTTTTACCCACATTGCATTAGTTTAATGACTTTATTGAGACAGTTTGTTGATATAATGCTGTTTTTATTAGCCGTTGTTGTTTGGAGCCCTTGTATTGTAGGTATGGAAATATGCCGAGCTATGATGTGTTGCTTTTTCTGTACTGGGTAATAAAATACATATATACAAAATAATAATGTATTGGATCGTTGGTGGCTCAACCTGTATATACTATGTTATAAAACTGTTTTTGAAAAAAAAAAGTATTAGTTTCAATCAATAAACGTAAATAGATTAGTATAATCACACTTTTGAGAATAGTGGAAATGCAGTCCCGTCAGTCTAACCATATTCATGTATGCATGATCATTGTTGCACCCCTAAGTTCATTGACCGCGAAGCCCCAAAAGTATTGGGGGTAGAATTTTAACATAAAACATGTACAAAATTACATTAAAAAAAGCTAAAGCGTTCTCTTTTCGCTTACTTTACTTTTAAACTTTTTTAAACTTTTGCAGACAGATATTTCATTAGATATACGGCTGAAAATTATTATTAATTGACCTTACCATGAACTACTGGGACAATTTTACTCTGAAATCGCTATAAAAGTACAAAAACTTATCCAGAAAACCGAAGTAAAAGAAAAGTTTATTTAATTTAAAGTACTGATTAATTGCCAATTAATCTTCGTATACAACTAACAATTTGCAATAATCCAGAGCTCAACAAACAGTTTTAAATAGTTAAAACACTATCACGAATTGACTCAACGATACACTGCGTTCAAAGTGCGAAAGCAAAAGAGAGCAATATCGACCAAACCCTCAAAAGTGAGAGGGAGAGCCGCCACCCTCTTTATGAGTCAGAGGGGAGGACCCTTGCACGTAGATATTGCGGTACCTACCCTTCTAAGTACTGTGTACACTGCATGCACCCGCGCTCATACTTATTGATCCTTTTGAACCATCTGATTTCGTAACATAACATAATCATTTGTACAAATTAAATTTAAAATTAGGTGTTTGGAAAAATTGTGCGAGGAAATATTTTACAGGTCCATGAACATAACAAATTTAATGAGGCGGACCAAATAGCAAGCCTTGCAGTAGCCAACCGTTTTGGTCCAAGGCAAATTCAGTGATTTGTTTATTTGCATAACGAATTGGGTTCCGCACGTAACAGTTGTTAGTACGCAAGGATTTATTGCTTATTTATCCTATTTTGTTGTTGATAGCTTTTGTATATTCTCAAAAATATGCATAAAAATTACTAGAATTATCTGCATCCCAGTATACTGCATAGTAATCCATTATCGGTAGGTCTCTACAGTGACTTACAAATAATATCTCAATGTTCCTGCACCGGATACACGAACCGGTTTCGTAAAAGCGATCTGTAGATTTGAACGATAAACTTCTCTTGCAAGAATAAGGTCTTAATTTAGTACGAGTGGTTTTTTTATGATTGTTTGTATCATATGTTACTTACGCATTTTGAAACCTAAGAATACTATCATAGGACTTGGGTTTCAGTGGAAACAAAATTGTCATTAAACTAGCTGTCCCCTGCGGTTTCACCCGCGTTCCCGAGGGATGATACCTATCTCTCTATCTATAGGATAAAATGTTATGTGCTATTCCAGCCTATAATCTATGTCTGTATTTTGATGATAAAAATGTATGGAAATAGCTACTCTCTGCACAGTGCATCTCTAATTTGCTTGTTTAGGTTGTAAGTAATTAATCGTATTCTCTATTTTGTAGTCTTGTTATTTCTATTTTGTTTTTGATAGACAAACATTCAGAATAGATCGATAGAGAATTTATATAAAAAAATATTAAAAAACCACTGTAACCTTGCTGAGTTTCTTGCCGGTTCTTCTCAGTTGAAGGCTGACTTCCGAACCGGTAGTAGCTTCAGTAACTTTAAATTTGACCTTCATAAGTGCCTTCCGCGGGCCTAACTGAATAATAGTTTTGAATTTTGTACCAAATTTCATCTAGATTCCTTCACCCGTTCTGACGCGATTGAGAAACAAACATACAAACATCCATCCAAATTTTCGCATTTATAAGTAATAAGATTTTACGGAAATAGGAGTCAAGTGATTCATTTATAATAAACACTTTGGCTTTTTAGGACAACTGTTGAGTCGATATATTGAGTTATGTTGAATTTTGAATATGTATCGATGATTTTTTGTACGGTAAGTTCAAACCACCGAATCAGGTTTTCAACCCTCTATATTGTTAGTCACGGGGACGTGGCCCCTCGCCGCCGAAAGCTGTTGGCCAAAAACTAAGCGCGATTAACCAAATAGGCACTTTAACAACGACATGCGGATCTAAATCGAGCAGTATTTTCTAATATTTTACTCCTGAGACATATGGAATCGAATTAATATTATAAATGTCAAAGTATGGATGTTTATCTTTACTAATAATATTATAAAGAGGAAAGATTTGTATGTAAGTATGTTTGTTACTCTTTCGCGCAAAAACTACTAAACGGATATGCATGAAATTTGGCACATAGATAGATCATATCCTGGAATAACATATAGGCTACTATTTATCCCGGGAAAATGTGATATCCCTCGGGAACGCGGGTAAAACTGCGGGGGACAGCTAGTTTATAATAAAGTAGCTATACATGACTTTTTCTTACTAATTAATATACAGTTATAGCTTATATTTCCCTTCCTAACAACCATATTTCATACATTCACATTTGACCCGCTATGGTAGAAATAGGTACCTAGTAAGAGTTGGTATGATAAGTGTTAAAAAAATCTTCATTGAGAGTAAGCTACGCTATTCCCAAGAGACATAGACTATATAATAAAACATTAGATCTCTAGGGAACCCGGGGTAGACCTAGGAAGGTAGCAAGTCTGAAACAAATTCGTCATCCAGATTGATCAAATCGGCCTTAGGACAAAGCTCCACATAGAATTAACATGTGTTCCATAAATTTCTCAGTCGACTGCCCACGTCATGTAACATGAATATAATATAACTCAACCCTATTTTCATACAGATATTTAAGCATTACATTTACATAATAATTGGTGTTGGCAGTATTAGTGTAGGTCGGTAGGTACTTGTACTTATCTTCTATATATTAATAGCTTTTTCGAGGGTACTAACAAAGGATTTTCTAGCAGATTTACGTTTTCCTGTTAGAAATTTATCAAACTATAAATAACAGATCTTTACAATATTAGTAATTCAAAACTGCTTGGAGATGTGACTTCTTTTTTTAAAATAATAATAAATATCCTGGGACTTTTTTACACACGGCCATCTGATCCTAAACTAAGCAGAGCTTGTACTATGGAATCCAGATAACTGATATACTACATGAACTACTTTTTTTTCTTAATACATACTTAAATAGATATTTACACCCAGACACAGAACAAACAGACATGTTTATGCACACAAATGTTTGTCCTGGGTGGGAATCGAACCCGCGACCATCGGCTTGGCAGTCAAAGTCGCTAACGAACTGGTAAATTTATAAAATTTAGATATTTTGAAATCCGTAGCAAGAAATATTTATAATGGATAGCTGCCCCCCGCGGGTTCACCCGCGTTCTCTAGGAATTGTTTCCCGGGTTTAAAAGTAGCCTAAGTTACTCCTCATAACATCAGCTGCCAGTGCAAGTCCAGTCAAAATCTGTCCAGCCGTTTTGGAGTCGACAGCGAACATTTAAATAATTATGTCAATAAATAAGTATAATAATTCATTTATAGACAACGAATATTACAACAGTAATAGTATTAACAAAGTAAACTTATAATTCCATTCTCCGACCTCTTTTGTAATTATACCCATGAGTGGGGGAGAGACATTGAAACCGATATGAAAACTTCGGTATCAGAACCCAGAACTTTGACATCACTGTTTATCTTTCACCCTAACTTGCTGTTTCTATACACAATATGTTTATTGATACAATACTTCAAAATCCATCATAATTCAAATTTCTGTATTATGTGATACACAAAAATCCTTTTTTCATGTCTGCGATCGTAATTCTATTTCTTTGCCGGCAAAGAAAACACGACAATGTTTAGGCAGTCAGGGGTTTCCCGCCAAAACAAACGTGTTTCCAACATGGCGGCCGGCGAGAGCGTCTCTTTACGACTTCCGTGAAAATTATGGCCGTGTACGTACGTTAAACTTTTATGCTCGACTATGTTAGCTCTACCTATACCCAGTATAGGAACGTGGGTAATAATATGAACACTGAGAAACGAGAACTTCTAATTTATTTTGTTTTTATTCGTTAACTAACTGCGGAAAGTTGATTTAACTGACTGCATTTAATTGGAAAAATATTTTTAGGGAAAAAAAACCCAGCGGTGTAGGAAAACCCACAGACTATGTTTGTATAATTGTTTTCCAGTAATTGCTGATTAATTTTTCTCATATTGTAAAGTATTAAACTTTATATGTTCAGATATACGAAATAATAAAATAAATGCACAGCCGATTTCAAAAATTCTTTCACTGATAAAAAGCTACACAATTCCCAAGTGACATAACCTATGTTATAATTCTGGGATATACTATGAGATCCCTCAGGAAAGCGGGTGAAACCGCACGATAGTAGCTAGTGGAAAATCAAACGTACGCACAATGTTAGTTTGTCGGGTGTTAGTCACCGACACAAATCGATTGTGTGATTCATCGTGGCAGCCAACTTCTACTTTGGTACAAGGTATAAACTGTAAACAGATTTTTACAATTTAGGCATTTAAGATTCCTATTTTAGATTATTCTCGGTATCATGATTATACGTGCTTTTTTTCAATAGAAAGTTAAAAGGTTTTGGGATAACGGGTAGATACTTTCTTCAGTTTGTTGTTTTAAGATTTACTGTTTAAAGCCTTCGATTTATTTAAAAATGTAGACACATTTATAGGCGTTACTTTGAATTTACGAATAAAATTATTCCAACTTTTAACAAAATTTCTTTCAAGACATAAACTATAAATTTAAATCTTATAATCTTTTTGAAGATGAATATATCTTTATAATTGGGCATACATTATCTGCGAGAATGGGGAGTTGTGATAAATTTGTTAGTGAATGTCCAATTTTATTACTTTAGAGACTCTAGAGGAACTTAATGGCAAAACTTATGTTCCGCTAGCCAAAATAATTATCTTCTTACTTTTCTCCTATGAATATTAAAGGACACCATTTCTATTATTACCCAAACTTGACTCATTTTAAAAGAACAATGACCTTCCTTTTTTGTTCTTTGGGGGAAAATGACTTTATTATTGTGGAAAACAAAAATCATAAATGACTGAATATATTTATTACTAGCTGTCTCCCGCGGTATCACCCGCGTTCCTAAGGGATGTTACATAAACCCGGGATAAAAAACCTATGCGCTTTTCCAGGCTTCAATCTATCTCTGTGCCAAATCTCATCCAGATCCGCGTTAGCGTAATTGAGTAACAAACATATATACATCCAAACTGTCCCATTTGTAATAGTAGTAAGATCACAGAAACGAAATCAAAAGTCATAAAACGAATTCGAAAGGAACTTGCATCTCCAAATAAAATATTTGCATATGGAGTCAGTCAACGACCTCTAGGGTCATCGATCAAAAGTTTGAAATGGAAAGCGAAATTCGCTTTTATTGGCTGTCACTTACATGTGGTCGGACCCCTGCAGTTTCCGAAACTGTGACATCTCGTTTGTCAACCCTGTGCAAGGGAGACAGGATGGCCATTTTGTTAATTCGATCAATCATTTTATTGAATTTTGAAAAAAGGAACAACTTCATTCTGGAGATAATGGCTACGCTATCATTGTTTAACATTTCCTACGTAAAAGTAAAATTTAGATTCAAATTCTTTTATGTTTTACCTACTGGAAAGATTTGTAAGATTGAGTGTTTGCGTGACTAAATAACTTTACAGAACTAGGTGATCGCTTTCCAGTGAATTTGATAAAATCAAACGTCGGGTAAAGACTCGTTAATTTAACCAAAATAAAAAGGATCTAAAATTCTTTTAAATATATCAAATGAAATGCTATCATAAATCAGTGGATGTAATCTTTTTCATATATGATGGAGGGACCAGCTTTTAGCCTTGGAAATGGGTCTGAAAATGTAATTAATGATTATTGGAGTTATGTTCGTTTACCGGGGAATGTTTAATTTAAAATGGAGGGTAGCCCACTTATGTTTTGTAAACCTCGGTGATGCTACACGTATCGAAGGCGGGTCATATTATTCCCACCAGGGCAGGGGCTCGATTTTGCAGGGAAAATGACACCAGCTTGAGGATGTTTCGTCGCGGCCTCCGTGCTCTGTCTCTTTCGTTAACTACGCTAATAGTGCTAATACTACTAATCACGTGAGAGATAAGCTCTCCGAGGCCTCCGTGAAGCGGCTCGCCGACGAAGTTTGTATTAGCTGAATAAGGGGGCTGAATCCACTGCCATATTTTTGTCTGTAGTTGAAGAAAGCACTAGCTGACTCGGCAGATGTTGTTCTGCCAAAGGTGTATAAATTTTCCGTGCCTCACTTTTCCATATTTTTATCCTACATGTTAAAATATGTAAATTCGGTCCAGCCGTTCTCAAGTGATGCTGCCAAAGATCAGCATTTAATTTACTGTCAAAATATAACGAAACTCAATGATTTAAGCAATAATCTCCAGTTCAAAAAGGTAGTAGCAGTAACGTCTACCTTATGTATATAAACTACGTAACTTTGCAGATAAAATATTCATTTAGATATTTTATAGTTGGGAAGACGAAGAGGGGAGAAGATCCACTCTCACGGGTCGGGCGAACAATTTATAAATGGATTTTAAAATTAAAACCTAAGGGAATCCCTCTAACATTTTGATTAACGTAAAAGTTTTACTTGTATCGGATGTACATAATAAATTTTATTTCCCTACCCCGCGTTTGATACATTTGGATCACTCTAATTGATTAAAAAAACATTTCTTTCTACACATAAATAGAGAATTTGAAATAGTGTTATTTAAATCTAGTTTTAAGTAAAGATAGTTATGGTTAGAATCACAAATTGCGATCGATTTTAGGAAACGATTATTTATATTATCAAGCCAATGGGTATGGTGCTCGGATATCTTGACTACTACGTCACAGGTCGTGGGTTCGATCCCACCCAGGACTAAAATTTATGTGCATGATCACGATTGTTTCTTCTGTGTCCGTGTAGAAAAAAAGTACATGTAGGTCTCTCTGTTTGGGATCAGATGGCCGTGTATAAAGAATGTCCCAAGTTATTTATTTCGGAACTTATATTAAATACGGAATTAAATAAGTTATGTCAAGGGTAAAGTAATATTCATATATGAACTACCCACTTACCAAAATATTTTGTACCATTTTTATTTCATTGGAACATGGAAAGATCATCGAATATGGCCATAATCGTAAACATGAAAATTTATTGATGCTCATTCGTGTGCGTGACGATTTGAATAAACGGGGGTTACATCGCTTTTATGACAATTTTGATGATATAATTGCGTGTTACAATTTTCATTTGCGATTTACAAGTAATGTTAGTAATATTTTTTGTGCTGAATTACTTCCGTTACATAATAATGCAGCATTGCGAGGTTAAAGTTAGTTATATTGTTTGTGAAAAGACATGCTAGTACTCATTAAAATTAGTCGACACGAAAAAAAACATTTATTGGAACGAAGTTCCTTATCGCTCGTTGTGAAAGGGGGCTAGACGGAAAAAAATCATACGAAAAGTTGTAACGACACTTTTGTTCGAAATTTAAATGATATGGTTTATTATTGGGTTTGTTTTTTTCATAATTTCCATAAAGGCTACATACAACATGTTTAAAATTCTGTTCCATTTATAAATTAGTATAATTAGTATAATTAGTAATTATTATAAGAAAAGAATAAGTTAAAAGTAAATTTTGAATCGCACTGAATTGAAAGAAGCATGTATTATGTCAATGAAAACTTCGTTCCTATCTGGTGTCCCACGACACCATTTTTAATTCTTTTCATAATTTTCACCCTCGTGTCAAATGTTTGGTTTTCTGTCAAATGTCACGTTTTTGCATACGAAATTGACTCAGAGTAGCATCTCATTTGAACAATGACATTTCGAACAATCAAAAACTTTTCGACGAGAGAAGATTTTTTTGGCTTCTTTCATACCGGTAGCATCAGTCCGGTAGCGACTGTTTTGAAAACGAGATAGACAGTAAAAAACAAAACGTGTATCATTTAATCCAATTACGCACACATCAATGATTCGTTACTACATTTGCGTAACTGTCAGGTCGCTTCGACCCTTGCCTTGCAGTGGAACGGTTAAACCCTTTATACATTAGCCCCTTCCAAGCCCTAATCCTTACCTATCCGATTTGAACCCGACTGTCCAACAAAGAATGGAATGGGATCGCGCGATAAAAGGATTAAATTTGTAAAATTTATAACTGGATACGAAATTAAGTCCAACCGCGCGTGAAAGGGGTTTGATCGTAGCATGATATAGGTGTGTACAATAACTATTAGAAATACGCGTAGGTCAGATTGTTTACGATAATGGGACGGCAATTTAGAGAAAGTTTTGGACATACAAACATAATATTTGTTAAATTGTGTTTATCTTTACAAATATGAATTTTTAAAATTTTATGTATTACCAACATACAATTCTACTTTATTATTGAAGCTCTTTTTCATTGCATATGTGAAGAATGTTCCAGGAATGGATGAAAGACTTATAGTTCCTTAACCAAGTCCATATCCGAAATCAGAGCGAACCTCAGGAAATTTTGGTCATAAGCTAATCGTAAAATATTACAAGCTTTTAAATATTTTTATTGTAAAACTATTATGTTTTAATATGATTATGATTTATAGGACCCTGTGAAAGCCTACATGAATAAACAACATTTCTATTTCTTAAACAGCCAAAAGTCCGACACAATTTTTAGCTTTTATAATTTAAGCAAGTATATTGTTTCTACACATAGAATTCCGCGCATTCCAAACTCTATTCTAAATGTCTGAGATATAAACGGCACTTATAATATAAACACTACAATATATATCCGTCCGAATAAATCCCGTCCCAGTAAAGACATATTTTAACTTGCTACTAAAGTTTCTAATACCGATAAATCTCAGAATTCCACATTACACAAGATACTTGTACCCTTAGGGATTATTCTACCTTCATTCTAGTCAGTAATTTTACAGATCTAGACATTTTGCTAATGCCGGTCGTTTGCGCAGACCTAAACGACGGTATTGGGGTCAGCACTGTGAAATTAAATTAGGAATTCTGCTTGTACACTGAATTATAAGTGAGTTTAGTTTCTGCCTCTTTTCCGGGCGGAGGAATTCCGCTTAAATTTTAATGATCATCTCTTGGACAATGCTGTAGACTGGACATTTTTAATATTTTCGAAATTCGTCTCAAGGAATTGATGCTAAGATTCAAAATAGAAATAATTAACGGTAGTTCTTTGCTTAATTATGTATTACTTAAAGTTGTTTTGTTTCATGAATGTGAGTAGTTATCTGAGTACCCATTTCCGCCGTGAAGCAATAGTATGTGAATCCCACAAAATTGTAAAATGAATTACCCAAATGATCTATTTATTCTTTCGATTTACTTCAAATCTTTATAATATTATAATTTCATTTCACGAATTTCTGTTTGAATATCTGTACCTCGCGGTGTATCTGCGTTACCCAGGGAGGTTACATTTTCCCGGGGAAAAAGTATCACATGTCAAATAGTTAACATCCACCCATCCATCCTCAAAATGTGAAATATTGGACTTCTTGATTTATTATTGGCAGAATTTATATTTACTGTTTGAACCCTCAGAAGAACCGTCAGAAATAATTGTCTAATAATAATGATTGAATTGTAATTTAGTATCTAAACGTGATGAAATACGCCAGTTGGTAAAATGGTACAGCTATTTATTCCAGACCTACTTATCTAAGACCTAAGTAATAATTTTGTAATGGATTGTCTCAGGATATTATTTATCTAATACTAAATTACGATTGACAAAATTTTACTAATATTATTAATGCAAAAGTTTGTATGGATGTTTGTTGTTCTTTCATGTGCAAAAACTACTAAAGGGATTTGGTAGAAACTTAGATTAACATACAAGATACTTTTTATCTCGGGAAAATTGTACATCCCTAGGGAACTAAGGATCCCTAGGAATTTTAGTCTTTTGTATTATTGTTTAATAATTCTTCACTTCTGCGATAACACACAGGTTTTGTCAGTGAGACTAAATAAATATTTTGTAATAATCGATCGTTTTTAAAAAGAGTAATTGCTGAGTTTATCGCCGGCTCTTCTCAGTAAAAAACAACCTTCTGAACTGTTATTAGAGTCAGACTACTCATAAGTGCTTGTAAAGGCCTATTTGAATAAAAATATTTTCATTTTCGAACGCGGGGACAGCTAGTTATAAATATGAAGATGGAGCTCTATAAATTATGACTTTGAAATTGTTATGAAGAAAATTACGTAGATGAACGAGAATAGAATCCCAATTTATAACAATTATTTTAAGTCCAAGTTTCCTAATCAGATTAGTAATAATTAACAATCATTATTCGTGTTTCCAAAAACCACAGGGAGTGAGGTAAGCACGATGAGAAAATCTAGTTAATTTAAGGTCTCCCCACAAGCCCTTTGACGTGGTTATCCTTCTCAAAGGTGTCTAGCATCACTAATTAGGGGTAGTGCCATACTATCATGTACTTGATTTTGAAACCGGTATTTCCTCGAATTCTTGGCTACAGGATTATGAACAGGCTATTGCTATATTAGACCATATTGATTAGGTAGTGGTTTGTACTATATAGTGACATCATTGTAATTGTATGTACCTCTAATTATGTTTGTAACTCCATTTTGTTTTAGTGCAAATAAATGATTATTATAAAAAAACACTATAAATGTAGGTACAAAGACTATGTAATTTTAGCAAATTTTCATAACAAATATTACCCAAAGTAAAATTGGTACTACATTTTGATGGCAAGCCAAAATTGCACACGAGTGTTGTTTGGATTTTGTACGATTGATCCTTTAGTTCTCTTTGTGGAAGTTTAAGGCGACGATAGCTCGTTTGGTAGTGATGATCTTGAGCTTTTTGTGAAGGAATACATCATTAAGAAACTAAAGGCCGGTGGTAGGGTTTGATCAAATGTGTTTAAATAGCATTTTCATCCTAAATATTAAAGATTACAAATAAAAAATCTAAAGATCTATAGAAATAGTAGAGAGTACAACTGACATGTACTCTATCTATCGGTCTATCTACATATGTTATTATAATCCCAAAACGCGGACTGACGGATGAAAGCTAACCATCGATAACCGGGGATTTAGCCCGCCCCCCTTATTCTTGAAGTAAAGTTGAAAAATTATACATTGATATAAAAATATAGAAATATAGCGTAAAAACTCAAAAATCCATTATGCGGCGTTCTTTATTAAGGGTTTAGAATAACCGTTTAATTACAAAAGGTTCAGGTAGAAACTTTTTGTTAACTGCATCAAAATCCACTCCAAAGTTAATTATAACCTACGACAGGTAAAAGATTTGTTGCAGATTGCCTTGATTGTAAAACGTACTGTTAGGTATCATAATATAGATTTATAAGTAATAGACTTATTGGAAATTGTTAAAATAAATAGATTTTAAAAAATTGGGACATGCTTCACACCATCTGATCCCACACTAAGCAGAGCTTGTACTATGGAAACCAGATAACTGATATACTATATACACTATGAGTTATAAAACTACCCGTAAAGCCGAAAGGAGGATAAATGGAGTTATAACGAATACATACATACATACCCCAAAATAAAAAATAAAAGATTTTTATGGAAGAAAAATAGAAAAACTATTACCTAAGTAGACAATTATTAGGTAAAATAGGTACGTAGGCCTTTTTGTTAAATAATCTGGTTCCCTGACATGACAGTTTTGCTAGGGTTGTTGGGTTTGATGATTAATAACATATATTATTACGGGGTATTTTGTAACATGTTGTAGATACTAATACCCAGACAGAACAAATGAATATGCATTTAAATGTGTGTCCCGGGTGGGAACCGAACCCCATGTGGTGTGGCAGTCAAGGTCTGTAACCACCAAACTAACTGGCCCAACAGAATAGACTTAGTGTTTTATTTAATTACTTACAAATTAATAATGTACTTCTTGATTTTCTCTTGTGGCCATATACGTTTCTGTTACTAGAAACATTTAATTCCCTCTTTAAAGTTGTAGAGGTTGTATATTGACCATTAAAAGTGCATTATACTCTTGAATTCTTTATTGTACAGGCCTTTGTATAAATTGAAGTTTTTAAAACCTACTTTAAGAAAGGGGGTTTTCTGTTTGATCCATATTTATCTTTATTAGAGTCAGACTATTAATAAGTGCTTGTAAAGGCCTATTTGAATAAAAATATTTTCATTTCATTATTTCCTATTCATTTTTTAAAGCCTCTCACCCTGTTTTGATGGATTTTGAACCCCATTAATGCCTGGGAAGCTTTAAATGCATAAAACGTTGACATAGATTATCAATAACCAAGGTTGTAGACTTAATGAAACAGGAGTAAGTCAGTGATTTTTAACAGACTTCTTTTCGATTTGTTTTTGAAACATAAAATATTCGCGGACATTTTTCACACACTGTTATCTCATCTCAAACTGTGCAGAGTTTTACTATGGTGGCCAAATTACTGATAATTACTACATATGGAGTTATATACCCACAGAAGCAGAACGTAGAAGGTACGTATAACAGAAATTCCACCTTATCGACATATACATACAAAGAGAACCTGAATAAATTAAATTAACAGCTCCAGCTAACAACAGGGTAACATGAATATCGTATGATAACATCCAAGCATTGCTACAAAGTCAATACCGCGTGTAATACGTAACTCTAAATAAAGTCTTGGACCAATAATTACAAAAGAATGCCGGCCGAACGGACGTGCCAGCTGTGGCATTTAAAAAACAAACTTAAAATTATGGTAGCAAGGTAAAAAACCAATTGGCTGCATTGCATTAGCTGAATCAATTATAGTACAATCAGTGAGCTTGGTTGGACTGGTTCTTGTCTGTAGAAGATGGATGAAGGTTCTTGCAGTTGTCGTGGGATCTGTTTTCAAAGTTCATGCGTGGAATGCTTGAGTGAAGAAGATATTAAACTAACAAAATATAATTAGCTTTTGTTCCGTGGAGCTAGTGTTGCCAGGCGTCCGGATAAAGCCGGACATAGTTAGGCTTTTTGTTTGCGTGTCCCGCCAAAATAAACGGTGTCCGTCTTTTTTCATTTCTTAAACAAGCTGGTAATAATCAAAAAAACTTGATTATACATTATTTTGTCGTACCTATTAATACTGACACAAAAGCCTCAATAATGTAGGGTTCCGGACATTTAGTCCGGCCAAACTGACTGGTCCGTCTGGCTGTTAAGTTTGGCGACCTGGCAACCCTACGTGGAGCTTTAATTTAACTTCAATCTTTGCGAATATTTATACTAGTTTCTAGCGGTTTTGTAACAGGTTCCCTGAAAAGCAAGCAGCCATTTCTGCCCTGTCAGATATTCTGACACCCGAATTGTGTAACTCACTCGGTTTAATGTTGAAGCTGATTTTATAGATTGATGGTTCGGCGAGCAGTGTAGCATAACAGTCGTAGCACCTTCAATGTATTACAAAATCGACCTCGATGACGATTCCGAGAGCATTACACAATCGTCCAGCCGTTCAAGTCGATCGGTCGAGAATGGACAAACAAACACCTTCACGCTTGTATTATTAGTAGTTTCAATAACATCGCATTATCACCCCATACTCTCTGTTATATGGTGTATTAAGTCAACCAACAATCATGAAACTCTGTTACAAATGCACCTACGTATGTTATGTACATGTGTTTTGCATATGCATGCTTTACACAGGCTGTTCAGTTCTGAGAATATTTGATTCGTTAGTTTATGTTGAACACATGTCACTGGCATTTGAAATTATTCTAACTGATTATTCTTAATCATCGAAGGGTTTTTTTATATCTCTTATTCCCCGCGGTTTCATCCGCGTTCCCGGGGGATGTTAAATTTTCCCGGGATAAAAAGGAGGCTATGTGCTATTCCAGAATATAATATCTATATAATATATTAACTGTTTACTCAGCGCACGAAGCGGAAGCTCTCAAAAGGAAAAAAAAAACACCGATTTGAAACATTCTTCAGTGCTCCGCTCCTATTGGTCTTAGCGTGATAGTATATATCCTTTAGACTTCCTCGATAAATGCACTATCCATCACTGAAAGAATTTTTCAAATCGTACCAGCGGTTCCTGAGATTAGCGCGTTCAAACAAACAAACTCTTCAGCTTTATAATATTAGCATAGATTTGAATTATATATTATTTGGTATGTATGGATGTGTGTTACTCTTTCACGCAGATAAATAGATAGAGAAGATACCAAACGGATTTTGATGAAACTTATTAGACTCATTAGGCTCATATTAGAAAATGTCCTGAAATAACACATTGCATACTTTTTGTGCTAGGAAAATGTTACATTCCTCGGGATCGCGGGTGAACGGGGACAGCTAGTATAATATATAGATAGATAGAAACAATAAAGACGATTTTTCCTTGGCCTTTTAGATCTCAACTTTACCTCTTTGAATCTTAGAAATGCACATTAGTACAAAGACACTGGAAAATCTTCATTCGTACATTCATTTGTCAAACGTCAGTCTTTTTGTAAGTTTCCACCGCTTCAGGGACCTGCAGAAATGAGACGGTGCAAGAAATTCTGCAAAAATATATTGTCTCTCTAACAATAGATGCTGGTTTCATACCTACCACTACTTCAGGTATTTAATTATAGCTATTCTTTCTTGAATTTATTTCTTTGAGTTTTTCTACATAATGCATTAATAATAACGACAATAAAATACGTTTATTTTCTTCCACATAAATAATATAATTTTTTTTTATAAACTAGTATGTACATTTAATTGTGGGAGACTGGAGCCCAAACTAGGTTTCCCTGTGCTATGAGGCTCCTGCCTCCCCCCTTGGTAAGATGTAGTTGACTAACAAATTGTGAAAAAAAGGAAAAAAAAAGACACCAACCTACTGACCATAAGGTCATGATACAATTTTTTAGATATTTGTCATTATGGTGTGATTCGCAGTACTGAAGGGGTCTGTGACAATTTATTTTCCAGGATACCTTTGGGCTTATTTCATGGGATTACATTCTAGGGGTGAGAATTACCCTTTTCACGAGAACAAAATTGTGCGGAAAATTCTTGTTTATTTTTTAACAGTTGATCGGTTTAATGTATTTATTTTTATTAAACCTTTTTAATGTCTAACCTTTTTACTCGGAAAGGGTTGACCTTTGTTATTTACTCATCGAAGTTTCATTAGTAAATATAATCTACGAGCCGTCGCACGGCGGCCTCGGAGAGCTTACCTCTCACGTAATTGCGTAGTTAGCGATAGAGACAGAGCATAGATGCCTCGACGAAACATCCTCGAGCTAGTGTCATTTTCCTTACAGAATCAAGCCCCTGGTCATCGAAATAGGTATTACGTGAGTACGATCGTAATACGTCGTTAATCGATACGTAAATGATAAAAGAGTCGCGGCGTTTATGCTCTGTCTCTTTCGTTGTCTACGCAATCTCATGAGAGGTGTTCTCAGAGGCGGCCTTAGGGGGTGGCGAATGGGGCAATCGCCCGGGGCCTCGCTCTTGCAGTGGCCTCGCGCTACCCAAGCAAATGAAAAAAAAAATTGGATTTCAAATTTTATTTATTTGTATAACTTTCGCATTTTTGCCAAACATGACAAATACCTAAACCAAACAACCAGACTTACTTTTAAATCACATACTTTTCACGAAGGACAAAGGGCCTCGCAATGACCTGCCGCCCGGAGCCTCGCAATGGGTAAGGCCGCCGCTGCTCATACAGATATACAATAGTGGTGATCGGTGTTCCAAGATACAAAAGACAAGTGTTATTTATAAATAGTAACCTTCTATTACATATTGAGGATTTGTCGGTTTCCTTCATAAAAAGGATTTAGGTAAGTAAGGAATAAAATAGGTACGTACAGGTTCCTAAAATATAATCTTAGCGCGATTACTATCTACTATAATATACTATATACAGTGTAAACGCTTTATAACGTTATCCTTTATAACGATAAACTCCCTATAACGTTGAAGTGAGCCCAAGTTGGTTGGTTTGTTCACTTTGTTTTGTTTTTTTTTGTTCACTCCATATAACGATAACTCTCTATAACGACAAAAAATGCTCAGTCCCTTGAGTTTCGTTATAAAGAGTTTACACTGTACTATAAATAGGTAGGCATCTAAACCGTTTCGCTATTCACTTCAAAATGCAGGTAGATATAACAAAACATGAACCGGCCAAGTGACTGCTGGACTACGTCAAGTGGGTTTCGCAGTTGCATTGCACCCATAACATTACAAAGTTATTATGCGCCTAGTTTTAAATAATTTGTTGGCTAAACGTCCTGAGTTAAACTGCGGACAGACGGACATGTCGAAACTATAATGGTTCCTTGTGGACTAAGGGGCTAAAAACGGGCAAATACAAGTTAGACTGTATAGTTAGTTATAGTATAACTGAATGTTATAATGTTTTGTCTATCTGTCTCTCTCTAATTATTCAAACATGCACCTAATACTTTTTGTAGAGCAATAAAACTATCCCAATTCTTCATCAGCATCATATTTAAATAAATTTATTTTATTGGTGCATGAATCATCACAAACTCCCAATTCTAAATAAGATAAGAGACTCCCAATAATAAAAAAAAACAATGACTTGAATGAATGAATTACTTTTTAACCTAAAACAAATCGTTACATCCGATGCTTTATAAATGATCATCAAACAAGTTGATATTTTCAATTTGGCAACAAATACATTTGGAAGGTTCGGAGATAACTTCCAGGAAGTTTGGAAAGCTCGTTTCACGTGAAAAGGTTCGTTTATTTATAGCCTCTGCGGCGATGGAGCATCGATCCTTGACTCCCGACTCCTGACTGAAAGCGTATGCCTTGTAACTTGCTCCAAGGGGTGAATTAGATACTGAATCGACTGAGACTTCCAAGCTAAACAACTTAACTGTCTAAAATACCGTCTGGAGAACCCATTTGTAATCGACTTAGCTTCGTGCTTGTACCTACCCTTTGTTGAGAGGAAAATGTATATCAATGAACGGGGATCGTTGTGACGAAGTGTTCGTGTAATGTGTAAATCAAATGGCGAACGCTTTCTTTTAGTTTGATAGATTAAATTCCAATATCAATCAACTTGGTCAAGCAATGAACTTGGATGAGGTTTAATATGGGAAAGATTATATATAATAATAATAATAATAATAATAGTTTATTTTCTTCCCACAAAGATACATACATTCTTATAGTCTAGGATAACAACAACTTTATTTGACTGTGTTACATGTAAACATTCGTTCTATGATGTTAAACTTTGCTCAAATTGAACTCATTATAGGCAATAGTAGGCGTCATATTGATTTAATTGTTCTAACAGAAGTAAATATTAAAAGCAATTGTTTACAATTATTTAGTATAACAAACTATTCGGTATACTCATCGCTAAGATCAAACAAACGGGGTGGGGGAATTATTTTGTATGTCCACAATAACCATTATTTTGAAAAACAAGTGCTAAATACTAACTTTTTTGAATCAATTATGGGCACACTTAAAACCGACTATAATTATAATATAGACATTTGTGCTGTCTATAGACCACCTGACTCCAACAAACAATTATTTGTCAATGAATTATACCATTCGCTGAAACGAAGTAGTTTGTCTTACGATTTATTAATGATAGGTGATATTAATATAAACATAATCACAAAAAATAGTAATGTGTGCTCTGAATATCTAAATAAAATGAGTGAACTAGGCTTACACTGCGGGATTAATCAATTTACTAGGGTCGAAAAAACGAAGAACAAAAATAAACAAATTACTATTAATCGGTCATGCATCGATCATATCTTTTTGCGGAGAGTGTGTGGAAGCGACGCACACACTGCCGTTATAAATACGGCGCCAGCTGACCATTACATTATAGGCTGCGCATGTGAGATACCGGCTCACGCGTCTGGCGCCTCACCGTGTACTGCCACTCGTTTAGATAATAAGCGTGTGAGTGAGAGGCTAATGATTGTCGACTGGTCACCTGCACTTGATTATCAATGCCCTGAACACATACTAGATTTTATTTTGGATAAATTTGAGCAAATTTATAAGGAATGTAGAATAACGATAAATAAAAGTAATATCCATAAACTTAAAAAATGTGAATGGGCTAATAATAAAGTAAAATTTATGAGCAAAAAAAGAAATAAACTTTATAAAATTTGGAAAAGTGAACCTACTAACTTAATAAATAGAATAATATATAATAAATATCGTAATAAAACAAATAAATATATAAATTATATTAAAAATAAATATTATAAGACTGAAATTAGTAAAAACTTTCGGAATTCGAAAAAAATATGGAGTATTATTAATTCATTATGTGGGAGCATCACAAAGTCAATAGAGGAAGTCGTTTTCAAGGCATTTAATCGTAAAGAAAAAGAACTAGCCAATACATTCTCAAATGAATTTCAACAAAACGTTGACAGTATAACAAAGCCATGTGACAACACCATATTGGACCCGCTGACATACTCTAGTGACTGCGGTATGTCCCTGCGAATTAACAATATCTCCCACGATAAAGTCCATAAAATTATAAATAACCTAAATATAAATAAAAGTCCCGGCTATGATGAAATACGGGTTTCCGACTTGAAATGTGTATCACAGAAAATTTGTCCAGTCATTACACATCTCATTAATATTAGCTTAAAAACATGTACTTACCCTGATAAACTAAAAATAGGCACTGTTCGCCCAGTTCACAAAAAAGGATCCTTAAAAGACTACAATAACTATAGACCTATCACAATTTTGTCAAGTATTGACAAAGTAGTTGAGCGTTGTATTGGTAATGAAATAAACCACTTTTTAAGAGAGAACAATATAATAAACAGTAAGCAATTTGGTTTTCAGAAAGATCGAAGCGCCGCTCAACTACTGTGTCAATTCAGTAACGAAATGAACTCATACCTTAATGAAAAAAAACATATTTTGATAATTTTTATTGACTTTAGTAAAGCTTTCGACACACTTAATTATAATACACTTTCACAGAAATTAGAAAGCAGTGGTCTAAGGGGTCCCCTTCTTCGTTGGTTTATGAGCTACCACAGCAATAGATATACAACTGTCAAGCTAGGAAACTCGTATAGCGACATGAAATTAACAACTAAAGGAACGGCACAGGGGTCAATATTTGGGCCTACTGAATACCTACTCTATGTCAACCATATGTGCAATACTATAGAGGAAGGCTCTGTATACCAGTTTGCCGATGACACTTGCATCGTGGTAGCTGATAAAGATACTGAAAAGGCTGAGAGTCTTCTTCAAACGAACTTTGACTTACTATGCAAATGGTCGCACGATGTTGATCTCGTCATAAATGCTGACAAAACCAAAGCCATGCACATACATTCTTCACATAATAAAGCAACCTACACTCCTTCCATCAAAGCTCATAGCCATGACTGTTTGCACGCAGTTTGTGCCGGTAGTTGTAGCTGTGAAACACTAGAGTTCGTTAAGGAACACAAGTATATTGGTCTTATAATCGATAACAAAATCAATTGGGTCCCCCATATTAACTATCTATGTGATAGACTAAGATCTATCCTGGGCCGAATAATCGTACTTAAACATAAAATGCCATATAAAACCTTAAGGCTACTATACCTAGCTCTAGCTGACTCCATAATTGGCTATGGTGTCAGTAGCTACGGGAGAACCTATAAAACACATTTAGATAAAATCTACAAACTACAACAACGGATTCTCAAAAATATAGTACCACTTAAAATTAAAACAAAATACCAAAATGATTACTCTGAACTATTTCATTATTGCAACATATTGCCAGTTCACAACATGGTTAAACTTTCTATCTTAAAAGACGAATTTAATAACATAAACAACTTAATCAAAAATACACGACATCCAAAACTAAGAACGTTAGCAAACATGAATACCTTTAGCTTGCCTAGATTTAACAATATATATGGTATGAGAACATACACTGACATATTACCAAAAATAATTAATGAACTTCCTGTGGACATACAAAATGAATACCTCTGCAAACCTAAAAAATCAAAATGTAAATTAAAAAAGTATTTTCTGCAACAGAATGAACTAGTCTAGTTAAGCCTACTAATTTACTAACATTTTTAAATGTAAAATTTACAAATCCACTTAATTTTTTCTTTTTTATATAATTCCGCTAATCCGAACTCACTAGCCATATATAAGCCCATAAAGGCTTTTGTGGTTTTAAGTATAAGAACGATAACTATGTATATTGCTATTTTGATCAGAAATAAAAAAAAAAAAAAAAATATACGTATTAATGTAACAATAAAAGGAGAAAACAAAATAAAAAAACAGTACAGTACGAGAAACATATCAATTGTGGGAGGACAGGAGCCCAAACTAGGTCTGGGACGGGGCAATTGGCTTGGTAGACTACCACGTCACTCAATTCCTACTAATGACAAACATTTGAGTGCATGAACATGTCTGTTTGTACTGTGTCTGGATGTAATTATATATAATAGTACATATTTATAGTACACTGGCTGCACCCTGCCACACATTGCCACGCTTCGCTGTGACAATCCACATCACCAATCAATCACAATGTGCTTGTGATTGATTGGTTGAGAAATGAGAAACAAAACAAAGACGGTCGCGGATATGTGGCTGATGCAAAAAATAGATAAAAACAATCCTTGATGCAGATTATATATCGTGCTAAAATTCCAGCTCGATCGGTGCAGAACTTTTTGAGTTTTTGAAGCGCACACAAACCAACATAACATTTATATATATATATATAGATATAGTGTATCAGTTCTGGTTTCCACAGTACAAGCTCTGATTAGTATGGGATCAGATGGCCGTGTGTAAAGAATAGCCCAGGATATTTATCATTATTACCTAATGTACGGAGCAAGTACACCATATAGTGCACACACTAAATCTAAATTGACCGTGGTCACGTCTATCCCAAATCAACTCCGAAGTGGTCCCCAACCAATCACAATAGGTCCTCTCTGTGTCCCATGTTAAGTCAGTGTTGCGGCGAACAAGATGAAAATTGAGAGACAAATTGTTGACGTTCCCTGAATAATAATTTGATGGATTAACGTGAAAGCAGGGTTGCTCCTTACGATGGGAACAGGTGTAACTACGTTTATTAGTATGTTGACAACTACCGTGAATACTAGTATGATAAACAGTAATTTATATAATGGTTTTAAAATTTTTTTTTTTTTTTGCCTATAATTATTTGGTTTTAACTTCCTATTTTCATCTGCCTATAAAACGTTTGTTGGAGGTGATAGATATGCAATAATTATACCTTACTAGTGACAGGCCTCGGATTCACACGGGTAGCGGTAATTATATGTTGCGCGAGTTATTTAATAAAGTGATATTTTCTGATTTATGATAGTCATCGAAATAACTTCGTAAAACAGCATTCATAAAAAATGTCTTCTTTTTTTTGCGTTACAAGAGGAACTATTCCATCATACATTATTTTCCTATTACTTTAACAATTTACGCTGAGCACGCCTCGACGATTCTTTCCGACTTAATTCACAAATTTCCCTCTAGCTTATATTCGCAAAATGTTCATAAATTATAGGCTTCCTAGATAATCCCTCTTTCTATTGAAAACAGTATGAAAATCCGTACAGTAGTTTCTGAGATTAACCAATACAAACTCAGATCCGCGGGGTCTTTAATTTATAATATGTAGTGAATAAACGAAAGGTAATATATAGTTTCCAATCATAGCAACGGCCAGTATACGACCAGTGTGTGAACTCTAATAGGATGATTAAAAAGGGGGAAAGAACTAAACAGTTAGTCAAGATATAATTAAACTAATTACATTTATACTTGATCTTCACTCAGACCATTTGTGGAATCTTACGACTCGCGACGGCAATTACATTTTATCGAATGGCCATCTCCGTTACGTTGAACTTAAGTACACCATCATTTAGAAGAGTAAAAATGAAGAAAAATATGAAAATTTCTTATATTTCTTTCCAAAAATCATAATGTTAGTGTATTTACTTATTTAGTTCAAGAGTTACTCTTATTTTTAATTTAAAAATAGACTCACGGTCATCTTTATTAGGTGCTGCTCCACTGCATCCCACCATAATCCCGACGAACAACACTGCTACCGTTATTGAAGCCATTTCTGCACTACTTACTGTAATTTTGTCAAACAGCTTTATATAGAGGTGACCGTGACCACCCACGGTCCATCATTAACTTCATACGCCACGGCCTTGGCAATTGAATCATTGTACTTTATCTAAACAGATCGTATTGTCATTCAGAATTATCGTTTTGTTGGGTTCGCATCGCGGCTAGAGCATGTAGCAAACCCTTTGTTTTACGGAATGTTTTTGTGCAACAACTCACCTGTATTTAATGAACGTATGAAGGATTCGTCCTTTCCTGTGAATTGTCATGATCAGAATTGTATTGTTGAAGTGTTGCATGGAATTAAAAGGCTTACTGAAGGATCTGACGGTATTTGACTACCTTTTTTAGGTGTTGGTAACCCCTATAAAATCTTTTGGCCCAAAATGGCTCAAAGTGCAATTATACAAAACCTTTATTTTCCTCATGTATCATATTACTAATTTAATTTGAATCTGATATCAAACGGCAATTTCCAGTAATAAATGTGGATGTAGTGTGATTCGTTATGTTTATTAGAATACTAACACTGCTTATGCTACAATCGATACTCGTTGCCAACCATCTTTTGTTGTTAGGGGATGTTAACCCCCTAAGTGCAGTCCACCCTAACTCCGTATACATTACCAGCGCTTTTTGTGATACCGAGCGCTTTTTTTGCTGAGTTGTGACAACCCTTATTGCCTTTGTCTAATCAATGAGTCTTGCTATTTTTTGTACACATGAGAGTAATTCTTTCAATAAGAATAGGTGTTTGTGTAGGATTCTTTATATATTAATTAACTATTATATTGTAGGGCAGTTGTTATAAAAGTCAGAAAGTATATATTTACCTAAAAATTTTTTTAATTACCACATCGTCACTTTCCATCAGGTGAGATCTAGTCAAATGCGCTCAAGTTTTTATATAAAAAAAAAAAAAAAAAAAAAACTTTGTTTTTGACAATAACATTATGCTATGAAATTCATATTTATTGACTCACTTATGGTAGACAAGAGTTGATACTTTTACCTAATTAAACTTTACGGACGGTTTTCAAATTTTCAGTTTGGGGAATATCAGAATTTTTATTTAACCCAAGTTCTGTTTGATCACGCACTAAGTGGTAATCAAAGAGCCACGATCTTTAAAGAAAGTAATGATTCACCAAAAAGGCCATTAAACTGCGTTCTCATCTACCGGAGTAATATATTTTTGTTTTCTTCAGACTATCTGCAGTTAACCGTAAACTTGGCTCATAATTCTGTCCAACGCCGGAAAGTCTTTACAAGTTGAGCAGGATGTTTTCAGGGAACTTTCACAATACTTTTTGCGCGTTCTATGAAACTGGTGCTGTACTTGGGTTTTTAGAAATGAGTCACGTTTAAAATTGAACTAGATTTATAGGGGGTATCTAATTGTAGCGCAAATCAATATGCGTGAAGTGGAACAATATGTCTCTGAACCGGGTTGAGTGAACCATATTATTATTGATTGATGACACTTGTGTATTCAATTTAAATCAAGAGAAAATGCCTCCAATCTTTATGCTATGGCATTGAATTCCTTCAACTGTCTCATTACCGTAATAGGAACACGATGCGCAAGAACTAGTTCCCTGTTCTGTGAATAAATGGAAACTTCCTTTACAAACTGTTCTGCGAAAAAGCTGGGTCGGGCCTTGTTTTGAGCTCAATAAACTAGTCTTATTTATTATTAGTCCACTTAAGTAATAATAATAGATACTTAGAAAATCTAATCTATTGACGAATATGATTTTCTTTGTAGTGTCTTTTCTTGTAGGTCATTATTGTAAGCATTTTAGGATTAACTTCAATCTATTTATCGTGTATTGTTCTATTTTAATGTTTCTAATTTAGTGTGTTTTTCCATATCCTCGACTAATATGTGTTCCACTGCGCAGCTGAAAATTTGTATGAATAGGTTTCGGGCAGAGGTAAATTATTTATATGGAGCTACGTACTCAGTGCAATTTCTAAAATAATTTATCTTAGCTAAATAACTTTAAGAAGTAGTTGAGCTCTTAGTGCAGAGTTTCTCCAGGGAAGTACTACCAACATATTTATTTCCGCCACAAAGCAGTCATCACTTCTTATATTGTGTTTCGGTTAGAAAGGTTAGGGTGCCGATGAAAATAACAGGTATATGAGACATAACAGCTTCATCCACAACGTATTGGTAATTCCTCTGGTGTTGCATATGACTGTCAGCCAATAAGTCAGAAAAAAAAATTACTGTTTCTGACTCTAATTAATAAATTTGTCATCATTAATACACCACCAACAGCTCAATTTAGTGAATGTAAAGTAAGAGAGAGGGAGAAGGGAGAAAGAAGTTCCGACAAAAATCCCTTTCGTTAAAGGCGTTAATTCTTCTTATAGCCCCAGTGCACATCGGGGACTAATCTAATTACTCAGTCCCTAGTGTGCACTCGCTCAAATGGACCCCCTGCGTCTGGCTCTGACGATTTAACAAAAGACAGGCATCCTACGTATTCGACAGGCGTGACTGTTCAATCGTAGATTGTAGAGCAAGCAATTATTTATTTTAGGTCATCAGTGGGTTGTTGTCACCCTTTAGGCAATGTTACTTTTCGTGTTAATAATAAAAAAAAATTAATAAAGAAACTCTACTGTATTGTACAGAGTAAGATGCCTTTATTAATAGCACTTTTCTTGTTTCAGAATTTCTACCCATCAAAGAAATATAGAGTAAGTGTTTTACCCATATTGTTATAGGAAATTAATGTTAAAACTGTATTATTATGTACGTACAGCATCAGGGTATTTATAAAAGCCACTCGAACAATATTGCTGAATGTTATTTATATTTTCTAGTTACTGTAAATCTTATGGAATTCCAATATTGTTTTTTTGTAAAAATAGTCACTGTATGTTTTTTATAGGATTCAATTAATATACAGATAGATTGCATAACTGTCATTTTGAGAATTGAATTCCATGAACAATATTACTGTAGTCGCCTCTTTAGTTACATGTTGGGCGCCATTTTTCGTGGAAACGAATACTAACAATATACGCAAATTTGAATGCTTTCCGAGAATTGTGAAATGTGAGAATATTTATTATTAATAACTAACTACCCTGATGAGTATAGCTACGTGACTGACACACAATTCTGTTTTAACCAATAATTCTATACATACAATTAAATATTCAAATTTTTCTCAAAACAAATGGTACAAATAGGATGCTTATAAAGACGTTACCATTTGAAGTTCATATGGAGTCCATAATACTGTCCTTAACTCAGGCAAATACAAACTTCTTCTTGAGCCGGTCCAACGAGGCCTCGGAGTCAGGACCTCTCATTTGATTACGTAGTTAGCAAAAGAGACAGAGCATAGAAGCCGCAACGAAACATCATCTAGCTTGTGCCATTTACCAGAATCACACCCTAGATAGCGGAACGATAAAGTTACAGGGTTTTTCCAGGATCTAGAATCTGGGTTTTGGACAATCGTCGTTTTCGATCTAACTCAAATTATGATTTCATAGACACTCTTAAGAAGTCCACTTCGTAACATAGGTCAATGAAAAAGATTATTAGGTATTGCTAGAACGTTCTTGATGTAATGTTTGTCGAATTAATCATTGTAGCAACTCTACAATGAGAGCTTGGACTATTAATTATTGATATTTTTGTATATACGTTGGCAGATGTTGGCGTGGGTAGCAATGGTGAGTCATTCGCAATTATCGGGCTGGGTAGGGGGCGGTGGGGTCAACGTGAGGGTGCATCTCACCCCCGAATCACGAATTAAAATTCCGAGCGTACATAATTTCGTAATAATAGTCGGTCCAAAATTTGAATGGATAATAAATGTGTTCCAATGATATTAAAAATATTGAACACTAGGTACTGTCCTGCGGTTTCACCCGCATTTCCGAGGGATTTAATGTATCCCGGGATTATAACATAGCCTAATCGGGAGTAGTGTAGATTACTATCTGTGAAAGTTTTTTTTTTTAAGTTATATTTGATTGCCTATTTTGAGGCTCAAATTAGATAGTCGAGATTTTAATAAAAAAGAGCAACATAGGGTTCCTCGATACAGGCTTACCTCAAGCAACTCAAGATAGATAGTTGTGTCCGAAGTAAAATAGAATACATTAATATTTAGAAGAGTAACAATTTCGGAAGCGTGACTAAATATAAAAACCGACCAATTGTATATCGGGCCACGTGCTATGTGGTGATTCTGTAGTATCAAAAATGGTTGAAAATAAGTTGGTCGATTTATATACTACTAACTCCCGTTATTTTTTTTGACACTTTTGACTCTAATAAAAATTAAAAGCTACATATGTATTTTGTAAACAAATCCCTGAATCGAAAAAAATTCAATATAATCGGCACCTATTATGGAAATGGAATAGACGAGCAAAAATATTCATCCCCGTTTTAAAGGTATGAAAATTCCCGAAGTGATAGCCGAAAAAGAAAATATTCATGATTTTATCATTATTGTGTCGTGATGAATAATAAATAAATTTTTAATTTAACAACATTTTGTAAATGTAGATGGTGTACCGTACTTATTTAAGATTAATAATTTTTTTTTATTAATATGTATTAACCAAATTACTATTTTAAAGCACCAATTAGCGGACAGATAGTGGTGGCAAAACTAAGGGTATATATATATATAACCATATTGACTACGAGACCCTAACAACGTCATCTCGACAAGTTGCTATAACCTCCCCGAGTCACAAAGTAATGGGGGGGCGGCAATATGGCGACTAATTGCACCGATTCACAACTACCCGACCGTAGAGAACGCGAACTTGATTGATTATTATTGTTCGTAAGTGATATGGAAATCGCCTCGGCTTTTAGCTGTTTCTGAAAGCCAAGTTACAACAGCTAAAGTAATTAGCTAGTATAGATTGAGTATATAATGGTAAACCTTTAAATTTTGATGTTGCAACATTTCACACAGAAAAAAAAAATTGCGTTTCGTTTGAAAAACTAAAAAGTTTTGACATGAATTTTTAAGTATTTGCTCTTTATTTAAAAATACAAAATAATATAAATTTATTTTGTAGGTTAGTAGGTATGTATTTAAACAAGATACCAAGATAAAATTGGTAGCTTCAGTAACACTGACCTTCCTAATTGCCCCTAACTGAATAAATGGTTTTGAATCCGAATTTGAGAAAGCTATTTTTATAGATATAAAATAAATTAAATATCTTGGGACATTCTTTTACACACGGCCATTTGATCCCAAACTAAGCAGAGCTTGTACTATGGAAACCGGATAACTGATATACTACATATATATAGTACTTTCTATTTTACTAAATACATACATATATAGATATTTACACCTGGGTGTAGAACAAACAGAAACGTTCATGCACACAAATGTTTGTCCTGGGTAGGAATTGAACCCGCGACCTTCGCCTTGGCAGTCAGGGTCGCTAACCACCAAGCCAATTGGCCTGTCTTATTTTATCACAACCATAAAATATCTTAATTTTTCCAAGTGAACGCAAATTTGTCTTGTCGTATGTATTTGAAACGAAATATTAAAAGAAATTAAATAAAAAGTCTTGAAGTTGAAACTTTTTGAATGAAGATAATGTAGTGGAGGACGCTGCGGACACTTCAAACAAGTCTTATCAAGTGTTGGGAGATAAAGTTGCGTGTTGAAGGTTATTATCTTGACAAGTCATCCCAAGAAACACCCAAAAAGTAATTAATTAATGTATCTAATTCATTACGACCTCTGTTTCCTTTTTCAACATATTATTATTGTTAGTTATATTTAATTAAAAACACATTTTTTACACGCATACACACACAGCATCAATAAATTACACTATAGACGCCCTCGAATTCTTAATCAAATAAAATTTAAAATAAATTGCATGTACACAAATTAAATTCTTGATCCTAATTATTTTCTAATTTTTATTTATATTTTTTTTCCAATTTATTATTTTTAATTTAGACTACGGAGGCATTTTAGGCATAGAAAAGTGAATAAGGCGTTAAGCGTTCCTGAGCTTAAAATATTAGTCAAAATTAACCTGCACATTGCAAAGTACACAGACAGGATCATTAATATTAACTGTAAGCTCAGTTTTTGCTCGTAGCTCTGCAACACAAACAATTTCACTTAGGAATTTGCTTGCATCCTTTAGTGTAGTCTGCACCCAAATGAACCCTGGTAGACACCACAATGCTACTTATAAACTTGTGAACAGATATGTTCGTGCATATCGCATACTCGAATACTCCGCGGACGTGTATAGAATATTAAAGCCAGTGTCCTTGGCTGGGGAATCTGTTCGTTACTTTTGTTTGAAGCACGATCGATGGCACACGACAAGAATTATGATTTTGTTGAAAAAATGTTAGATAAGCTTGTTTAATAGGCGTTAAATAAAGAATCCTGCTGATGTTAAAGATGTTAAATTTTGTGAGGATGTATGTATGATACTCTATCACACAAAAACTGCCAAACAGATTTGGCTGAAACTTGGCACATTGATAGAGAGAGCACGCCCTGGATTGACATATAGAAAAAAATTAAATCTCTCGAGAACGCAGGTGAAACAGCGGGAGACAGCTAGTGTCTTCATAATGAGATGAATGAAGTTAGGACCTTTTAGCTTGATACAACTTGAAGTTAAGCAACAGCATAGTCAATATCAATGAAGATGATTTATTATTTACTAAGAACAGGTGAAAGTATCACCGTCCGGTGCCATTTTTCACTGTAAAGAAACCTGAAACAAATAATACGGGACAGTTTCCTAAGCGAAGGCTCTTCGAGGCAAATATCTCCCACGAGGCGTATTGAATTTTCACAATTCAGCCTTTGCTCGATTTACGGATCTGTCAGTGCGATAATTTGAAAATGTACTGTTCAGCAGCAAAACTATTTTTACAAGTTTTAAATGTATTAGTCACTAGCTGTCCCCTGCGGTTTTACCCGCGTTCCCGAGGGATATCACATTTTCCCGGGTTAAAAAGTAAAAAGCCAAGTTTCTTCCATATTCGTTTAGTAGATAGTTTTTGCGTGAAAGAGTAACAAACATACTTTCATACAAATCTTTCCTCTCTTTAATATTAGTTAGGATTTATTTATATCGAATCAACATTTAAAAATAAGTTTCAAGCATCTAGCTCTAAAAATGACGATAGTTTCATACAACTTTTCATCCCCCTTTTAACCCCATACAACCCTTTTTTTCGCAAAAACTAGCCTATGTCCTTCCTCAGGCTCTAGAGTATCTGTACACTAAATTTCATTTAAATCGGTTCTGTAGTTTTGGCGTGAAAGCGAGACTGACAGACAGAGTTACTTACGCATTTATTTAGGATTATTGGGTTTTTAGGCTTTTCGTTTTCCTCTGCAAGATTATTTTATAGATGGAGTGAAAACCATTTAAAATAGTAATAACTATGTATACTCGTATATTATTATCCATACCACACTGCTTATTTTGAGGCCATAAAAAATCTAAATATAAAAATAATTATAAATAAGGTAACTTTTGTTATTAAAAAAATAATTGTAGCTCAGTGTAGTTATTCTGCTTATTTTTTAATTATTATTAACTAGCTGTCCCCCACGGTTTTACCCGCGTTCCCGTGGGATGTCACACGTATTATACATAAAAACCTTCCTCTTCAATCACTCTATCTATTGAAAAAAACCGCATCAAAATCCGTTGCGTATTTTTAAAGATTTAAGCATACATAGCGATATAGGGACAGAGAAAGCGACTTTGTTTTATACTATGTAGTGATAAGGTTCCGCCCACGGTTTTATCCACGTTTGTGGTAGTGTTGAATATTCTCTACGTTAAAAGTATCCTATATGTTAATCCTGATTTTTTTTATTTTGTGCCAAAGTTCAGCTAATTCCGAGCAGCCGTCAGAGCCTAACAGTTTTCACAATTTTTTTGACATTTGATTTGGTATAGATAGATATATTTGACTAGAACTTTCTCAATAATTAGAACCACAATTCTAATACTCTTAGCTAGTGTACCTACACCAGTAGGAATACTTAGTAAAATTATTTCTCATACAAACAACAACCGCCGACTTTCTCTGGTCACTGATCCAATTTCATCATCAAAACACTATTCAATCCATCTAGATAACAAATCCAAACATACGAAAATATGTAAATTTAATCATTGATTCTTAAGATATAAACGCAACACCACACCCTGTATTACCAACCATTAAAAATACAGGTTTTCAAATAGAATATTTCGTAGAAGTTCACAAAAAACTTGGCGCTTGAATAGTTGCTCCCATTTTTGCGAGCAATCTAGTTAAAGTTATAAATTACATTCAGGAATTTACACCATTCATTGCTCGCTCGGTACAAGAGAAAAATCTCAGGTGTAATTTAAACCGCATTTAACAGCCGACTTCGTTGACGTTACAAAGATAATGTGATAAAAGTTACGATATAATTAAAGCGGAGTTCACATGAACCGAGGGCTCCCAGCCGGTTCCCGAGTCGTTCCCAGGCATCGAACCGAAACCATACCCGTTCTGCCGCCCATTGTAACCATCGATACCAAGTATTTATGTCGCACCTTGCTTATATATCCAGTTGCATTTTATTAAAACCGCTACTTTGTACAAAGGTTTTTATCATCATTAGCAGTAAACAAGCCTTTTCTTAACTTATATAAGTTTTTCCGATATATTTTTCAAATACTTGCTGGCGTCTGATTGACGTGGAATTAAGCATAATGGCGTATTTAAGTTCGGTGATAATGCAATGTTATGGTACCATCGAGCTGGTCTGATGAGTCGGAAGGTGGTCATAGGAACTGGTAAACTACACATGATAAACCCATCGTGTTTGGGCTCGTTTGATTCGTCTTGATAAAAGCTATTACTTTTTGTGGTGCCCAGGGTCTGATGATTAAGGTGGTTTTTTTTATTTTCCGTTAGGTTAGGATTCTGCTTTAATTATCACACCAATTTCTGTCATAATTTGACTTACTGGTAGTGTGTATAAGTTATCCCCGTAGTATTGTAAATACACTGTCATTTTGAGATCTCTATAGTGGTAACCCAACAAAGTTCTGCGAAATAGAAAGAACCATCGGCGATAATTTGCAAAGATCCACTGTCTATATTCGGAATTTGTAACCAAATTAATGATGGCGCTTTACAATCACAAATACATTGTTCGTTAACTCCATACCTGTTTGCACAAGGGCTTAAACACAATTTGTAAGTAATTGATTTCTCGACCACTTACACGTTATTAGTGGAGTAAGTAATGATTTTTTAAAAGGCACGTTTAACCGGTTGGCTAAGTTTGTTTTGAAGAAGCCTTATAATTAAAAAGTTTTGTCGAAATGTCCATGGTATTTCATTTGTATGCTCCGTAATTTTGCCGGTACAGAAATTGATGTTTTACTTCCTTGACATTGTGCGCAAATTTTATTGGGTTTTGCAAAAGTTCGCAGACTTGGTTTCTCTACAAGGATTCGATTCTTCAATACTAGAATCCACAGCGGTGATCGTAAGTTCACTAAGTTTGAACAGCCTTGAGAAAGTTTGTATCCACAGGGAATTTTATAAGAAAAATATTTGAGGAAACAAGTTGAGATTTGAACTCGTTATTATCATTCAAGTATCTGAATACTTTTATTATGGTTTTCTTTTTTATTTAAATTTGGGGAGGCCTTAATTTTATCGCAGCTTATGAAGAAATATATTAATTTATGGCGGCTATAGCTGATTTAGGTGATAACTTAGTTGGTAGTGACGTCGAATCCAACCATGAGCTTTACTTTTCGGTGAAGCAAAACATCGTGAGGTATACTATGGCACGATGGAAGTGTACTTTGTAATATCGCCTAGCTGACTACCCTTTAGTTGAAAATCTTTTGCTAAGCACTTGCCGTTGCGTTCATACAGCCCTTAAGCTTTTTGTGGTTACCATCTTCGATCACTTTGTCACATACTATGTTGCTATAGGCAATAGAATGAAACACGGGATTTTCTTAGCAACTAACCGCGTCCGAAGCGTGGTTCCGCGAACTACGGTGATGTGTGCACGACTGACCCACGAAGCCATATGTCTCGATATTATAAATAATTGTAGGTTAGTTAACACTTCGGGCGCGCTCTTAATTAATAAAAAGCATATATCATACAAATACCATAATATAAAAATACAGGTAAATCAAAGGTAAGTATAAATATAAAAATGTGTAGTGCGTCGCCTACAGTTGCGATAATGGTAAAACAAAACTAATCTAATAAGAAAACAATATACAAATGTACCAACGAACCTGTCCTAAAATACGATTTAAATTCTTGATACTGCTTTACTGATTCCCCGCGTTCCCGAGGGATGTAACATTTTCCCGACACAAAAAGTTCTCCCATGTTACTTCTAATACCTCCAAAAATATGTGTACACAGTTTCATGATGATCGGTCAAGTAGTTTTCGCGTTAAAGTGTAACATACAAACTTACATTCAAATTTATAATTTTAGTAGGGATTAGCGTACTAGCCCACACTACGTTTCGGTTTGTGGTGCGACTAGTAAAAGCGCCGTGTAGAGATCATAGCGGGTCATGTTACACATCCTACTATATTATAAAAGCGAATGTTCGTGAGGGCGGATGTTTGTTACTCTTTTACCCTGTTTTGCCCGGAAAAATATATTCCAGAACGCGGGCGAAACCGTGACGGATAGCTAGTGTTTTCATGTAACTAGTTAATTTTAATAACATGCTGTGTTTGCGATTAATTGTATTTATACTATGATTTAGTGTATTTCAAAATAGTTTAAGTTGTGTAAGTTGTCAAGCCAAATAAATAAATGATTCTACAGTTTTCCGCACTCCGTTATTGCATTCAAGAAATCATGCCAGAGCCCTCAGTCAAAGCTTAGCAGGTCATAAAATTCTTGAATTTATTCAAGTAGATTCGCAGATTAAATAATAATACCTAGACATTTCTGAATCACCAAAGAATTGTTCGACAGTGGTCATTCGACCGAATACAAACGCCTCTGTGGAAGAAGTAATTTCATTAAAACGCTGTAGCTACCATTTCAACTCCGCTTCAGAATTCCGTGGTTCGACATCGAATTGGCGATAATTCCATTGGTTATGTTTGATCAAATATTCAGTGTTGCCTTGCTGAGCATACGTTCCATAAGTAAACAGTATATGAGCTAGTTTCTGGTAATGTTCGATTGATTTGGCATATTGGAGGTAGATTGTTTAATTCTCCATTATATCGATGCTTATTTTCCCAATGATCGTCGAATTATAAAAGAAATATGTCTAATTATAGAGCTTTTGGGTTCTTGGCTCGGCAGGCCCGTTTTCCAAGTTCCACGGGTCATAGAGCCTAATGAATCTATACTTAATATTATAAAGCTGAAGAGTTTGTTTGTTTGAACGCGCTAATCTCAGGAACCGCTGGTCCGATTTGAAAAAATCTTTCAGTGTTGGATAGTGAATTTATCGAGGAATAGGCTCCACGCTAAGACCAATAGGAGCGGAGCACCAATGAAGAATGCTTCAAATCGGGGTTCTTTTTTCCATTTGAGAGCTTCCGCTTCGTGCGCTGCGTAAACAGTTAATGCATATAGTCTGGAATAGCACATAGCCTCCTTCTTATCTCGGGAAAATGTAACATCCCCGGGTGGTGGTTTTTTTAACATACATGTTTGGTACTAATTTTGATCTTTTCATTAAGCCTAAGTATTTTAAATACGTACTTAAAATTTTCCTATATATTAATACAAGCTCGCGCTCCCAGTTTCCCTTTTATTTTAACTACAACAAAATTTTCGAAAATCTGCTTATAGAAGCTCGTACGAGACATATTTAGGTACAAACTCGCTCGATTTTCATCGAATTACGGTACTTACAGTGCATCTGTTGCTATTTCTCGTTGCATTTCAGTGACAATTTGATTTAACGTGTGAGACTAACTTTATTCATTCGGACTACATAGACTCTTCTGTCTCTCTCTGTTCTCTAAATAATTAACTCCTTTATAGCTACTGTTTTTTTACTGTATATAGATGTTTCCGTAAATAATAGTCTTTAATTTTAGTTATATCTACACAATACTATAAAGTGATAAAATTTGTACAAATTTTTGTATGTTTGGACGTCCGAAATTATTCGTCCGATTTCAAAAATTGGTTAAAATAACATGGAATCGGTGTCAAAGACCGAAAATTTCTAATATTCAATTTAAATAACTCAATTTTAACTATTCTCATAAAGATCCCTCTTTTTTGCGAATTTTGTTAGTTTATGTGTATGTGTACACACATATACCTCCAAAAACACTGTACCTATTTTAACCATTGAAAGTTACACTATTCCCGACTAGCCCGGGAGACATTACATTCCTCGAAAAAGCGGTTAGGTTGCTTGTTATAAATAAAATCAAACATCAAAGCTTTCGATAAATAATTACTGTCTGTAGCAATACTTAATTAATACGCCGAACGAGTTTATCCAACATCGTGTAATTATCGGTAGATATCGTAAGTTGTCAATTGAGATCTATTAATTTTATGGTGACTGGATCTAGGACGCTCCATGTAGACTGTAGAACCTTTTCATGTAGCTTTTGAAATATCTTCAAGAGGTAGGTAGTCCTGAGTCCAACATTCCACCGAATATAACTATTTAAAGTCCCAAGAAATCACATAAAAATATAATCAAAGTTTTTGTCTTATTTACCGGATATACTGATGACAGGTCAGTTGGCTTGGTGCTTAGCAAGCCGAAGGTCGCGGGTTCGATTCTCACCTAGGACAAACGTTTGTGTGCATGAACATGTCTGTTTGTTCTGTGTCTGGGTGTCAATATATATATATAAGTATGTATTTAAAAAAAAAAGAAGTTATCATCTTCACTTACCATCAGGTGAGATTGAGGCCAATTTCAATCCCGTCTGATATTAAAAATATATATATATATATGTAGTATATCAGTTGTCTGGTTTCCATAGTCCAAACTCTGCTTAGTTTGGGACCAGATGCCCGTGTGTATGTCCTGGGATATTTATTTATTTACTATTTTTTACTTCCAATAGGTCTTCATTTAGAATTCTCCTCGTAACGTCCTTTTCGAGTCGATTGAATTAACATAATTGAATGTAGCAGTGAAGTGGTAAAGTAATAGTTAGGTTGACCTGTTGCTTTAAGAGTTGAGATAACCTTAGCCGTATCTATGTTAGAGTAGATACATGTAGAATTAGCAACATAAGAAGCTGAGAGCTACAAATTTACAAAACACGTGTGCACTGTCACTTAATCCATTAAATGGATGGACAAAGTAAACAGGTGTTTTGTCGACACCTACACTCTCCTTTAAATTTAGATCTGTTGGAACTTTTGTTAGCTGGTATACTTAAAAATAAATTTATAAATAAATATCATTTGACATTCTTTAAACACGGCTACGCGACCCCAAATTAAGCATAGCTTGGACTATGGAAACCTTATATGGTTAAAAATCTAAAAAAAAAATCTGAATAGATACATACGTATATCGATACATATCTATAAGTATCGATTATATGTACATATCGTATTTTCCTTCCCAAAGGTGTAAGAAAGATGCCTAACAGCTATGACAGAGTAGAGCGTCGTGCTTTGAACTAAAGTCTTATATTTGAATCTAATTCTGTAATACGCTTTTTATAATGAACAATCGTTTTGGAATGTATGCTGTCCTAGGATGTATGGGTGTTTGTTACTTTTTCACTCAAAATCTACCAAACGGAATTGACTTAAACTTGGCAAATAGATATAGCGTTCCCTGAAATATCATATAGGCCAGTTGGCTTGGTGGTTAGAGACCCTGACTGCCAAACAGAAGGTCACGGGTTCGATTCCCACCCAGGACAAACATTTGTGTGCATGAACATGTATGTTTGTTCTATGCCTGGGTGTAAATATCTATATAAGTATGTATTTAAAAAAGTAGTATAAGTACTATATATACGAATACTACAAGCAGTACACTCTGCTTAACTTGGGATCAGGTAACCATTTGTGAAGAATGTCTTGGGATATTTATTATTATTATTTATTATTCTGGGAAAATGTAATATCCCACTGGAATACGGTTGAAACCGCGGGAGACAGCTAGTCCCTTAATAATCCGACACATTCCCTTCGCCATGACAACGTACGCACTGTCTGCCATCGGCGACCAGTTGGGATCGCGTAGAATACAAATGCTCTCATTTTGAATAATATTACGTTGCACATAACCGCGACGCGTCATAGTCCACACTAGTGTTATTATATACTAACTTTCCATCGCTGTTTCACTTGCCTTAAAATTGATACAAAGAAATAAAATTTTCAGCACGGTCATTACAGTCGTTTAGCCGTGATTGCGCAACAAACATATAAACACATAGTCACTTTCGTGTATATAATCATAAATAATAATAACATGTTGTCTTTGCCAATTAAATAAATATCTAATTATATATATTACTATTTTTATTATATATTTACTTTATTAATAACTATACATGAAAATTTATCGTACTACAATTATTATATTCGATAGCTAACCCGACAATCGTTGTCCTGTTTTAAATATGAATATTGAATTCGAACTGGTATGATTAATAAAAAAACATAGTATTAATGAATCTAATGCTTTAAGATACACAAAAAATTAACTTTTAATATGAGGCATCACAGAGCCATTGATCTGAACTAACTATGATGAACACACACTTAAGTGTTAAAATTTTCATAAATATTTCGAATCTGTGAAATGTGCACAAGTATCAATATAATTCCGACGCATGCCTCAGTTTTAACCGATATTGTCAAACGACCGACATGTATGTCAAACACCATAATGTTACATTATAAGAGTAAACTCTTATTGTCAAAAGCGGTAAGGTTACATTAGAAAAGTTAATATGGTCGTTATGTTTTCTTAAATTTTCAAATTTTCCGCGCAACTCTCTTAACTTTTTCGTTCATAAGAACCATCTCCAGACAATAACAAACACAACAAAAAAAAGAATTAGCGAAATCGGGCCAGCCGTCTATGCGTGATGCCGTGACCAAGGGAAATATGGATTCATTTTTATATATATAGATTATTTATACCTAGTTCAACTTTTCATGCTTACTTACATAGATTTTTACATAACAAACAGACATTACCAAGCCCCGCGATTTAACCTGGGTTCCGGAGGTCTGTAATGCGCTAATACAAACGCGCACAGTTAAAAAGTCGCAATTCTTTGAAATTCTCGCCTTTTCTCTACTACAATATGCATGTTTAATACATAAAAACATAACCCTACCTCTTGAATCATTATGCGTATTGATGAAAACCGCAACAAAAACCGTGGCGTAGAGTTTGTTTATATGATGACTTATCGACCGTTAACAACTTGTTTTAAGCCATCCCTATTCATATTGTAAATGTGAATGTAAGTATGTTTATTACGCTTTCACTCAAAAACTACTTAACCGATCATAATGAAACTTTGTACACATATTCTTGGAGGTATTCAAAGTAACATTGGATACTTTTTGTGCCAGGAAAATGTTACATCCATGGGGAACGCGCGTGAAACCGCGGGGGACAGCTAGTACAGAATAATTGCGCCGTAATTTTCCCTTTTGTATTAGATATATTCTAGATCGCAATAATATAAGTTAGTTTACTCAAAAACTAGTTTTTTTATGTATAAAGCTAATCGAATTACCACTGTATAATGTATTTTTATCAGAAGTGTGAAATCATTATGTAAATGAAGTTATTCGGTACGCTGTATCATAATAACCGGTTAAAATTAACATTAATAACTGAAATTAGAATAAGCTGTGAATATTGTGGTGTATGCAAATGGTAATTTATAGATATGCGTTCTGATACTATAATATGATACAAATAGGTTATTGGTATGAAATTATTTGTCAATATTAACAATACATGAAATGAAAATATTTTTATTCAAAAAGGCCTTTACAAGCACTTATGAATAGTCTGACTCTAACACCGGTTCGGAAGGTCGTTTTTTACTGAGAAGAGTCGGCAATAAACTCAGCAATTACTCCTTTTAGTAAGAATTAAATGAAAATGTGTTGATTAATGCAAAACTACAAAGTAACATGACAATGTGTTTAAAAGTCTAATTTAATATACATAGTATATTAAATTTAACAGTAAGAATTGATTATGGCTTTCACCCAAGGCAAAACATATAATAAAATGTAGATATTATGAAATAATAATTTAAATAAAACCGCGTAACTTTCGGGAAATTTTATTTCCTCATAATTTAAATCCAATGTCCTAATCCAAAAAAAAATCTATCGGTTTGTCAAATCCCATCAGCTGTTAGATGATTAGTGATACCAAACATACATCCATACAAACTCTCGCATTTATCAATATAAGTAAGTACGATAAGATATCATAAAAAAAGAACGTTAGCTACATAATTTTTCTAGCCATTTGCTTACTTAGGTTCGAATATGTATGTACCTTTCACATCTTATAATCTGTCCGATCTTCTCATCATCATCGTAAACCAAAAATTGCGTCTAACCATACAAAGTTTTTCTTTTATACCCAACATATAATATCTTCACGCATATTATCCCCGAAGAGGTAGGCAGAGGGAACAATGAGAGTCACAATGCACTAAGGATATTTTAAATCCATTAATACCTGACCCGGTAAATGAACCTAGAACCGATATTTAGCCGAATTTTATACCACTGGGGCAACAGACTCATAGGCAATACGTATTTACCAGGTTTATATAATACGTGTCCGTATCTCCCGTTGACACATGAGCAAACAATTTAACCTACTTCAGTAAATGTAGAGTCCAGCTAACTTGTCCAACGCCGCTCAAACTCCTCAAGAAGCAACACAACACTAAGCCCTACAAATTGACAACACTCCACAAAACTAGACTAAAACTTAGACCTAACTAAGTCCGCTGCTTTCCCAACATGAAACAGACTTCTGTTTCTGGTCAATTTTAGCTTCGAAGGATTTGCTGTTTTGTTGTGTTGCATTATAAATAAGGTTATAGTTTGGTGTTGTGACTATTACTGCTTCAGCGTTGTTTACACGCTTTATATTAGCTTCACCTGTATGTATGTATGTAACCGACCCCTTTGAGCTCGATTTTGTCCTACTTTGAACGATCAGATTTAATTCAAACTTTGCACACCTGTCAAAGACCGATGACAATGCAATAATCCGATCAAAGCATCCGATTATCCTAATTATTATTTTTTTTTTTTTTTTTTTTTTTTTTTTTTTATTTATTTAAGGTTTACCAACAATTGTTTACATAAAATGCAATACACAAAGCATACAAGAAAACCTTATACCTATGTAACAATCACTTATAGGTAAACACCACATATAAGATAAAAGCTAACAAATTATTTAAAAACAAACTAACTCAATATAGATAAATCTTCACAATACGATACATAAACATTTAGAATTATTAATTAAGCTATGAATATGAATAAATGATAAAATTTTTAGTGACACAGAATTAAGTGAACAGAACGAAGCGAACAGTGACCATAACTGACATGTTAATTTGGTAAATAGTGTGCTCAAAATTATTCAAGATCCGGCAAATTGCTGAGGATGGATTTTTGTTTATTAAAAGAGTCAATATGTAAATCAATATGATCGCTACAGCAATTTACCGTTCTGCAAAACCTCGCATAAGGAGAATGAGCGCCAAGAACCGACTTCCTAAATGGTGGACAAAGTGGTGTGATAGAGCTACGCGGAAGCCTGGACGGAACGTGAAACTTGAAAAGGGACAACAACCGGGGGCAATCAATTTTATGTTGAAAAATCTTGCTTACGAACAATGAATCATTTAGTGATCTGCGATTAGCTAAGGATTTAATGTTAAAGTGTTTCAGTCTACTTTTATAGGAACAAACTTTTTTAGCTAAGCCATTTGAAAATGCGAGATGCCAGAGGAACCGCTTTTGGATACGCTCAAGACGCAGTGAGTGGGTAGCATAGTGTGGCCGCCAGATTACGCTACAATATTCCAAGGTGCTCCGAATCAAACTATTGTATAGCAATATTTTTGTTTTACTATTTCGAAAAGTTTTGCAATATCTTAAAACAAAGCCCAACATTTTCGATGCTCTTTTTATAATACTATCCATATGGGGTGTAAATGTTAATTTCCTGTCAAACAGCACACCTAGGTCCCGGATTGTATCCACTTCATTAATTAGGTCATGGTTTATAAAGTACTTGGAATTTATGAAATTATTCCTTCGCGTATATTTTACGTGATAACACTTGCGGGAATTAAGATGCATTTTGTTATTTATGCACCATTGAACAAGCCTATCAAGGTCGCTCTGTAGATGTCGGGCATCTTCAATTGACCTGATTATTCGTACAAACTTTAAATCATCCGCGTACATGAAAACTTCTGAAAACGTGAAACAATCCGGGATGTCGTTAATGAAAAAATTAAACAAAACTGGTCCCAAATGTGAACCCTGGGGGACACCGGAAGAAATACATTGTAAAGCCGACTGATAGCCGTTGACTACAACAAAATATCTCCGGTCCAGCAAGTATGAAGTTAACCACTGTAAAAAGGTCGCAGAAATACCGTAGGCACGTAATTTATCAATTAAAATTTTATGGGAAACCTTATCAAAAGCTTTACTAAAATCTGTGTAGATGACGTCAGCCTGATGTCCCGAATCTATGGCATTTACTAATAACTCGGTAAAAGGAACCAAATTTGTACTCGTGGATCGAAGCCTGACGAAACCATGCTGATGGTCACTCAAATAGAGCTTTAAATGATTTTGAATATATGGACATATTATTGCTTCGAAAATTTTGGCAAAAGAAGATAAAATTGATATGGGCCTGTAGTTAGATATAGCTGTACTGTCGTCCGATTTATGAATTGGAACTACCTTTGCAGTTTTCCATCTCGATGGAAATACACCAGAAGCTAAAGATCTATTATAGAGAAGCATAAGTGGCATGACTAACTCAGAGGAGCATTTTGCAATAAAGAAGGGAGGTATTCCATCGGGACCTGCTCCTTTGTTAATATCTATACTTTTTAATTTATTTAATAATTTTTCATGATTTAATAAAGGAATGTTTAAACATAAACTATTTTTCTCTAATGATTGTAGATATTCAGAATAGAATTCATCACTAATATTTAGATCGTAACTATAAACAGAAGAGAAGTAGGTAGCGAACATGTTGCATATTTCTGGTCCATCAGATGAAGTATTTAACCCATCGGTCATAGATGTAGGATAAGCACTAGACCCTCCTCGTTTGGCCTTCACATGTGACCAAAATAACTTGGGATTTTTACTGACTTCACTTTCCAGAAATGTCATATACTCCTTATAACATGTCGCGGCCAAGCTATCACAATTTTTTCCAATATATTTCAATTCAATCGCATCTAACGGATTCTTATATTTTTTGTATCGCTTCCTGAGCCTATTTTTAACACTTAACATTTTTATCAGTTTACGGTTAAACCACGGAGGGAATTTATTACTTTTTGGTACACAAAATGGTACAAATTTTTGTATCGCGGTGTTGAGAATTTCATAAAAGACATCAAGCATCTCAGTCACATCACTCTGTCCCTCAAATAAGTCAGCCCAGTTCTGTTCTTTTAGGTATTTACAAATTGATTCATAATCCCCTTTATAAAAATTTAGTCTAGCATCAGCAATCTTATATGGAAGTCTAGCTTCCTCATCTAGAGGGATAACAATATCCAAAAGAGGGTGCAGTAGGTCAACATTACTTATAGGATTTACACATTTACCTACATTACCCAATGAACTAGTAGACAGTACTAGATCTAGAATACGACCAGCAGTATTAGTTACACAATTCAATTGATTGAGCCTGTTGACGTATGTAAAATCCAAAAAACAGTCTCTAATGCTAGATGCCGTACATTCACCAGATTTGGATTTTACTACATTCCAATCGATATTGCTCAAATTAAAATCACCTATGATAAAGACATTAGAATCAGTAATTTGTTCAAAGGCTGCATTACAATGGTCAATATAATGCTCTAAAGCAGATCGGCGAACAGGAGGAGGTAGGTATACAGCACAGAAAACTATTTGACGAACTGCACGTGTACCAGGTATGTCTATAGCTACCCAGAGATCCTCACAACAACTTTCCCAAATCTTAATGCGATGAGAATTCATAGTTTTCTTGATGGCGATTAAAACTCCACCACCTTCTCTACCACACTGTAAACTTGAGGTTTCTCTATCTCTCCTGTAAACTACGTATCTGTCGTCAAACAATTCACCGCTCAGTACAGAATCATTTAGCCAAGTTTCTGATAGAACTATTACATCATAATCATTGCATAATGTATTACAATAGAATGTACTCGTTTTTGTTCTTAAACCACGACTATTTTGGTAATAAACTTTAAGACTACTGAATTTTAAGAGAAAAAGAATAATGATATCAAGCCAAAAACTTAAAAGTAATAGGTAATAAATTAAATATTAAATCCCATTTAAACTATCCCGGTTTTTAATAAGAATAGGAATAGTGTCGTCGCTTTTTTTAATAAAAATCCTGCCGTTTCTCACCCAAACATACTTATAGCCCTTATCCTTTGCTTTGAGTCTAGTAGCCGCATGAAGAGCTTTATTAGCCGGGGACAAATGCTCGACGACATAAATCGGGGTTTTGTTGCCAGCAAATCCAAGGTCCGCACTATTGAGTTTGTTCTCGGTATTTTTTTTATTGTACTCAATGACAGCAGCCAAGAGCTGATGAATTAGATTCGCCAGGATTAATTAATTTCTTTCCGCATCATTGCATGCGAGTAAGAGAGATAGAGCTAGTGCGCGAACTACGCATGCGTGCAGTTCCAGACTTACTCTTTCGGGCACTCAAAAAATTTTAATAAAAAAATAAAAAATAAATAATAGTTAAAAAAAACTAAAAAACACGCTTTAGGTATATAGAAAACCAAACTAAAGAACAGAAAATAAATATTAATTAAGAATAATGTAATTTTTTTTAATAAATATAAGTTATTAATAGTTTGAATAAGAAAACAAATGTTTTATTTAAAAAAAAAACGGGGGTGCTTTTCAAGATATTATCGAAATGATAATCCTTCTCATATCTGTCAATTAAATATTTATAACTATTGACAACATGCACCCCACGCTTTTTTTACAATAAAACATTTGTTTTCTTATTCAAACTATGAATAACTTATATTTATTAAAAAAAATACATTATTCTTAATTAATATTTATTAAAATTTATTTTCTGTTTTTTAGTTTGGTTTTCTATATAAAGCGTGTTTTTTAGTTTTTTGTAACTATTATTTATTTATTTTTTAGTAAAATAGGTCTTTCCCTGTCTCTATATGATGAAAGGGTACTTTTGTTTTTTGACTTTCAGAGAGTCCGTTAAAACTTGTGTTGGGAGAATCCCGGCATTACAACATTGCCTACGATCAGGACAAACATTTGTGTGCATGAACATGTCTGTTTGCTCTGTGTCTGGGTGTAAATATCTATATAAGTAAGTATTTAGAAAAAAGAATGTAGTATATGTAGTATATCAGTTATCTGGTTTCCATAGGACAGCCTTTGCTTATTTTGGGACCTGATGACCGTGTGTCAAGAATATCCCGAGATATTTATGGCATTGCATTATTGGCTTATTGAGCTAATTAATTCATTGCCAAATTATTACATTGCATTCCATGAATACCACATAGGTGAATAGAGCAACTATGCTACGAACTTAGTTGAGCTAAATTCCACGATTAGACATTCCTATACCAATACCAAAAGTTCCTCATGATTACACAAACTAATTAACAATGCACATGATCCAAAACTATTCCTGATAGAGATCAGTTGACTGTCTGAGTTTACGGATTTCCACTCGCTGGAAATAGTAACAGGGTAAGGGACAAACTTGCATGGCAATATTGGCGTCTGGGAACTCTCTTACATTGTTTCTTTGAGTTGCGACAGTCAGATTGTAAATAAATAAGTCAAAATATAATAAATATCCTAAGGCATTCATTATACATTATTATTTTTAGAGTAGTAGTGCACTTGTATTACTGTGCTTCGGTTAGAAAGGTAAGGGGGCCGGTGAAATTACAGGCAAATGAGACTTAACAACTTCACGTCTCAGGGTCGACAACGCATTGGCGATGCCCCTAGTGTTGCAAATGTCCATAGGCGGCGATGACCACTTACCATCAGGTGGACCGTCTGCTTGTTTGTCGGCCCAAGTGGTATATAATTTTTTTTTTAAATACATAATTATATAGATATTTACTTCCAGACACAGAACAAACAGACATGTCCATGCACACAAATAATTTCTTGGTGGGAATCGAACCCACGACATGCGGCGTGGGAGTCAGGGTCTCTGACCACCAAGCTAACTGACCCGTCAAATCTGATTGATGAGAAAACTTTAAAAAAAGTACACCCGATTTACGATCTTATTCACTCGAATAATCACCACATTAATAAATGGTTTGATGGTGATTGTAGTGGTAGTAACGGTGAATATCAAATCTCGAATATCCTTCAAGGAACATGAGGTTTGATGAAGGAAAACAATGCAAGGAAACTATAGCACAGTGTTACGATATTTCGTAGAATCGTCGGCTAGCAGCAGTTGGAGTATTTCAGAGCTGGACTTAAAGCCTGCTGCTGCCGTAGTAGGTGCCTTTCCAGTAGAGATGTGGCAGTTAGCTATGCGGCAGGTTCATCAATAGAATCCCTTTATTAGAGCTCCTATCTGTGAGCTATGAAATTGACCGATCCTTTTGGGGTACTCGTGGCGGACCTCGCACATCTCTATAGAAAGGAAGCCTTATGCTTTGTAGGCTTATCACTTTTGGCCACATCGTCGCTTACCACAATGTGATTGAAGTCATAAGTATATCCATATTATTAAAGAATTACTTCTCATTCCTAACTAGCTTCGAATTTCATCCACATTCTCAGAATAAAAGACTGCTTATGTATAACCTTTCTATTTTCGTTTCTACTGTTCCAGCTATACTCGTCCAAAACTTCGTCGTGGAATAAATAAACAAGCCTACAGACTAATGCATATATGACTTGGATTAAAAAGGAGGTTACAATTCTATTTTGGAGGATAAAAATAAATATCCTGGGACATTCGCTTACACACGGCCATCTGATCCCAAACTAAGCAGAGCTTGTACTATGGAAACCAGATAACTAATATACCACGTACGAGTGTACAATTTTTTTTTCTAAATACGTAATTATATAGATATTTACACCCAGACACAGAACCAACAGACATGTTCATGCACACAAATGTTTGTCCTGGCTGGGAATCGAACCCGCCACCTTCGGCTTGGCAGTCAGAGTCGCTAACCACCAAGCCAATTGGCCTGTCGATTCCGGTAATTGTTCTAAGCCACGTGATATTTTAAAAACGTTTTTAATTTGGTACTAAACTAAATTCCGTAGCGAAAATAGTAAATCACACGGTGAACTGCAATCTATTTGACGCAAATTGACATAATTTATGTTACAGCACGTTTATTGCCAAATTAATGGCTTTAAATGTGGACGTTGCTCTACTTTACTCAGTTTCCACTGAAAAAAGTACCTTAAATGAGATTATTATCTTATGTAAACCAATTTAGTTTATAATTTGTAAGCTTTTTGTCCATTTATAAATTACTAGGTGCCGTACCGGGTGTTCCCGAGGGATATAATGTTTCCCGGGACTCTAACATAGTCTGTCACTCAGGAATAGGCTAGCTTTAGATCTGAGAAAGAATTTTTGAAATCGGATAATTCCACACCTAAACTTACAAACTTTACCAGTTTATAAAAATGTATACTAATATTATAAAGCTGAAGAGTTTGTTTGTTTGTTTGAACGCGCTAATCTCATCAATCTAATCAGTGTTGGATAGTGCATTTATCGAAAAAGGCTATATTATATATATTTTTTTTAATTGGGATCCTTACTAAAAGTCCAATATATTATAAAGAGGAAAGATTTGTATGTAAGTATGTTTGTTTCTCTCTCACGCAAATACTACTAAACGGATATGGATAAAACTTGACACATAGATGTAGAACATCCTGGAATAACATATAGGCTACTTTTTATCCCGGGAAAGTGATATCCCTTCGGGAACGCGGGTAAAATAATTTATAAGACAAAAGAAAGTTTAATGACGTTTCTTGAAACTTCTTAATAAATAATAAATCACTATTCCACCCAATCTATAAAGCCTAGTGTAGCCGTCAATAGCTAAAGAAAAGGGCAACAAAGCTATTCCAACTCCTCGCTTCAGTGGTCTTTGTGCAAAAAGCTGTACCCATGTCAAGACACCTGTCGATGTCTGTCAAAGAATAATGGGATATTTCACGAGCCATTGAGTCTAAATCCCGCTAAACTTGTTTAATATTACACAGGCAAAGTTAAATATATATTGGTAGAAACCTGTTCTATGTAACATGACCTTTCCTATAAGCGTATCGTGTAGTAAATTAAATCGTTTGTAGTATTGCGATTCGAGCATGACTATAGTTAATTGAATTAAAATATATGTTGAGAGCCTTTTTAGTAAGCTGTTGTGAGTAAACTGCAAGTTAAATTTTGCGTGCATATTTTTTCATTATGAAACAATTCTCAGAGACTTTTGTTAGGTTTATAATATAAATCAACATTTATTTCTGACATTGATACATTTTATCCTCTGTAAAGACATTAATATAAATCATTCGTCGTATGCAATTGCAGCAGCGTGTCTATACAATTCCATGCAATAATCTGTGGTTTCCAGTCTCGCCCGAGTGGCGCGAACTTAGAACAGCTTCTTGGCAAGCCGCTTATGTCCCGCGCCGGGAAATTTGCACAAACTTGAAAATTTAATGAAATACGCTCGATCCTCTAGCGTGGAAAGGAAGTCGTTCCGCTCATTCCGTGCCTTTTTGTATTCCCTCTAAAATGTATGGACGAATGGCCATAAGACGGCTGGGCCAAATTGAATAATGTATTTTCCATGTAGAATTGTCTGTGCATTCTTTTATTGATTGTTTGGTAGTCCAATAGTAGCAGCCATGGTTTTACTGAGTTTTGCGTGATAATTCATACGATTCTCAACCTTATGATTTATTCGCATTGCACTGGAATTTCTTTACTACCATAATGGAGTTTTTGTCATCGATCTCTCAGTAGTTGGTCCTACGCGTCTCCTTGACAACTCGAGAGTCAGAATTCTTAATCAGATAAGCTGTCTTGCATTAGTGATTATATTCATTAATTAACATGTAGATGTCTTAACATAATGAACTGATATACTCTATAAAGAAATTTGAAATGCAACTACAGTATGACATTCCTTACACAAGTGGCTTGGGAAACAATCTGTAAACAATTGTAAAACTACCTCGGTTTGTAGACTACAATAGACACTTTACACCGTGGATGTTCGGTAATTTAGAGAGTAATAAACTTAGACAAGGGCTATTACGAGGTTCAAGGGCGTGACTAACGGTCAGTGCCAAGGTCTTGACTTTTGACTCTTGAGTAGTGAAATCAACGAGCTTAGCAAATGTAATGATCATTTGAAAGGTACACGACTTGTGAGCAGTAAAGGAAAACGATTATGTGAAAGGTACGCTCGTGAAGGTGTGGTTACATTAGTATGTATATTCAGAAGTATTGTAAGTGTAGTAGACCAATCCGCTTTAGGTTCGCCATGTGGACTATAATCAAATGCGAGATGGAGTGGAGCAGCGACGAATTCGACACTGAATAAAGATAAGCTTTTCCAGCTTATTCACTTAGGAAGACTAAAGTAAATAAGGTTTAATAAAAAAATAGAATGCCTGTGGTTTTCCCAAAATAAATGGATTTGTAAATCTCAAAGATAAACGAGCTTCAAAACGTGTGGTTAAATTCGCCAGAATCGCCAAATGAATACAACGCGAGAGCCGTAAAAACGACCGGTTACTATTAAGAATTTCATGCATTTTAAATTTAAGCACGAATTCTTAGGAAAAACATCGTATACACGCATATAACCTGAAGTACCTACCTTTTGTGTAAAGTCTTTTTTAACAATAGTATTGGTCTATTTTAAGTCTGGGGGAAGGTATGTCTTGAATCCATCGTAACGTCTCAAAGGACCAACGTTCTGCAAAGTTGGAAACAATGGCAGGAAGTTCGCAAAATGACTATATCCGTCACAAATCCTCGGAATACTTAGAAAGATTTCAATAAGAGACTGTAGAGACACTTAGACGTTTTAGCTTCTTAGCAGAACTTTTTTATGAACACAGCGCCTACGGTTTTCACGAAACTCATTCACGTACGTCTCATATTTGTCTTAAAGTAAACTCATAACCTATTTCCCTGTTTCAGGTAAGGATCCCAGCTGGTTACTTATTCTCAGTAAGTTTATACAGTTTGAAAATTCTACTTAGATTGCAAAATAAAACTGGATAAATACACAGCCGGCTTTCGGCGCAGTTGAATATTTCATAAAAGTCTATCTCTTACAAGAAAAACGGAGCGAAACAAAAGTTCAGATACATTATTGATAAGGGGCTTTTATCGGTGAATTTAAAAATAGGAGATCCGGTTAAGTACTTGAGCATTTAGTTGTAAGGATACCTTAGCATGTCGTATAAGTACCCATCACAGCGCCGTAACGTTTATACTAATCACAACCATCACCATATTTTGGGCAGACATTTTCGCCCGTGGTTACTTATGTATTCTATTTTCCGCATATTTTTATCTTCTTAATTCTCTTGATTTTGATTATGCGCCCGAAGGTGATAACCACAGTAAGTCTAGAAAGGGTATCAAATCCAGCTGCCAGAACACGCCAATAGCTGATTGGGGAAAGCCAGAAAGGTAATCAAGGGCGCTACCACCGTGCTCCGGTTCCACCGCAAGCTCGAGCTCATCGAACTCACGATCTTCGCTACGACATTAAGATTACTACCTCTGAAAGAACAAAGTAATCCGCACCATCTAACGGGATTATCCCCAGAAAAAATGGTGGAAACGTTAAAGCAGATTTCTAAAGGGGTAATTACGAGAGACGATATCCATTCCGTCCGGCATCCATTACTTAAAGAAAGAGACAATCGCAACGATCAGCATTACTGAACACTTACCTAACGAGCTCTCTAAAGCACAGAGTCCAATGCTAATGGCCTCAAACCGCAAGTATCAGCTGCGTTAAACTTTGTCTACCAGATTATTATGATTTGTGTGGTTACTTATTAACCTGGTCTACAGAGTTGGATATTGATAGATTGAGATGCGATTTGGCTTTATTAAACCTTAGAACTAAGCTCTAACTTATGATCATCCCTTATTAAAAGTACTTAAATGACTTTAATTGCGCGTTAATAACATGAACTGCTCAATCTGATGATACGTAACTAAGACGTTTCTAAGACGTCAACATCTTTACTAAAGACTCCCGCGCTAATACAATTAAAATTGTTTATGAGCGAATCGAGTATGACCAATTTTTATGTCCATATTTTCGTCCATATTCGTTCATAGTTCCTCACTATTTTCCACATTCAAAATATCATAGTATCGAAACGGGTTGGATAAACCGGTTGTCTAACTGTAAGCACCAATAAATCCGTACGAGCTAGTGCTGTAAGGCTTTGTGTGCTCTATGTAAATAATACAGACTTTACAGTATCGCTTTGGAATTCCACACGTGTGCCGTTTATTTGAAAATATCTACCTTCTTTCTTTGTCGAAGAAGCGTTTTAGATATTGGCGATTTTTGTGCTGAATTTTGTGGTTTTCTTTTTAGGACTGTAATTAAATTTTTGAAGCTAAGTCGTTCTTTCACGCATAAATATATAAACATGGCTAGTTCGGAAACAATACCTGACACCCTTCACATAATTCAACAGCGACAGAGTTGTTATAATAGTTGAGCTGTCTACAAATTAAATGAGAGAAATAAATGAATTAATCATGAACTCAGCAGTACTGCAGAGTTGTCGATATTTATGCTCATAGCTGTACGATGACCACGTGCACTTTACACACCAAATTGACAATAAAACATTTTCAAAGATGGTTGGTGTCATGTAGTCGCCGACCCAAAATAATTGGAAACTGGCACGTTGAAAACTGAAATTGTATTTCTTACTCTTGCAATGCAGAATGCATTGCCGAGTCTTCACGAAACACTATTATAAAGGAATCGCAGTCGCATAATTCTTCAGCTACTTCGAAATTGGAATTAATTTGCAAACTTATCACCCCAGGAGTGTCCGGAAATTAAAATTGTAGGTACCTTGTTCTAGAACTGGTACGAATTTAAGCGGACTTTCGCAAAGTGGCCTAACGTTTTAATTTATTTTCTACGGTGTACAGTCGGCAATATTGTTTTACTCACGTTATTCCCATTAAGAACAGTGGGGTGCTAATGTTATGTGGTAAGGTGTATGTTGGATATCTAACTTCTCGTTTCTGGTATTTATTGGGTGAGTGCTAGCGTGGAATACATACAGGCGAACAGGTTTGCTTAATGTATTTATGTGCTGTTAGTGTTGTACGTTATCCACTTACTAGGTACAAATTAAATCTACTGCATCTGAATTAACCGAGGCGTCATGCCGGTTTCAATTAGGCGAAATTCAATCTTAAGGCCGTTTATATTGCACGTAAATTTTATTCACTATGTTCAAGATTAAAGAAGGTGGAAAATAAAAATCTTTGCCGCTTTATAAATCAATAGTAGAACTTGATCTGAAAAGTAGATAACTAGTTATTTGTAATTTGAATGCAAGGTGCTTATACTAAATAAATAATGACGTGAAACTAAGTAATCAAATGACTTGGAAAAATATTGTAATGAAATTTTATAAAACGATGACAAAAATCTTTTCAAGTGGAGTAAATTGGAATCAGTTGATGCTTTATTTTGTTATATTCCAGTCTTGCTTCATTTAATGAAAATTTTATTGATTCGTACCACAGTCCTGTATTTTAAATATTACTCACTGTTCCTGGCATGTGTTACTAGGCTAGTTTTATTTTTATCATGAACCTACGCAGGCATACGTAGAAGAACGCACAAATTTCATCACTATCAGATCACTACATAGTATAAAACAAAGTCGCTTTCTCTGTCCCTTTATCCCTATGTATGCTTAAATCTTTAAAACTACGCAACGGATTTTGATGCGGTTTTTTTTAATAGATAGAGTGATTGAAGAGGAAGGTTTATATGTATTAGTATCTACATTGCACCTGAGCGAAGCCGGGGCGGGTCGCTAGTAAATAATATAGGAAAACATAGAGTATACACATACAAACATTCATTTTAATATCTAAGGATTAGCTATTCCCCGCGCTTTCACCCGCGTTTCCGAGGTATGTTTATGAGGTTACATATTCCCGGTACAAAAATTAGCCTGTTCCAGACTATAATCAATGTCTGTGCCCAATATTATCTAGATCCATTCACCATTATTACAGGCACATGAGACTTAATAACTTCACTTCTCAGGATCGACAACGCATTGGCGATGCCCTTAGTGTTGCAAATGTCCATAGGCGGCGGTGATCACTTACCATCAGGTGGGCCGTTCGCTTGTTTGTCGGCCCATGTGGTATTAAAAAAAAAACCATTCCGGTGTGACTGTATAATATAAAAGTAGTAATATTTTCAATGGTATTATGTGGCTTTAACACAAAACTTACCATAACCGGGTCAAATCACCCATTTTGAACTTTGCATTGAAAATGCACGTATCATCTTATTGCTTTTGCACATTTGACTTCTTCGACGGGCCAGTTGGCTTGGTGGTTAGAGACCCTGACTGCCAAACCGAAGGTCGCGGGTTCGATTCCCACCCAGGCACACAAACATTTGTGTGCGTGAACATGTCTGTTTGTTCTGTGTCTGGGTGTAAATATCTATATAAGTATGTATTTTAAAAAGCAGTGTATGTAGTATATCAGTTACCTGGTAGCCATACTACAAGCAGTACACTCTGCTTAACTTGGGATCAGGTAACCATGTGTGAAGAATGTCTTGGGGTCTTGGGATATTTATGACTTTTTCTTACTATTTAATATACAGTTATACTATTCATTTCCCTTCCATATTTCATACATTCGAGCAGGAAACATAAAGTCACATTTGACCCGCTATGGTAGAAATAGTTACCTAGTAAGTATTGGTATGATTAGTGTTAAGTCAACCCCATTTCCCTTTGTTATCCCCTATATTTAATACCATAGTCCCCCGCGGTTTCACCCGCGTTCCTGAGGAATGTAACATTATTTTGTTCTTTCTGTCATCTATAGTTTCCGCAGCGCTCGTGTTGTTAGGATTTTTAACCTTGGGCAACATTTTTGGAGTTTTAGTAAGGATCATTAATTTTATTCAAAATATTATATAGCCCATGTCGCCCGGGCATAGTGTAGCTTCCCAACGGTGAAATAATTTTTCAAATCGGTCCAGTAGTTTCGGAGCCTATTCAATGCAAACAAACAAACAAACATTAGTATAGACTAGTATGAACGAAATTCTAAAAGTTCAATTTAACTACTAGCTTACTAACCCTAATAAGTATTCAATAAAAGAGCAATTAATTAAATAAACTCTATTCACTATCAAAGCCTTATTAGTATCCGTTAAGTAAAAACAATTTAAATTAAATTGCTTGCAAGGTTTCATTGCATCTCTCGTATCTAAGGTTTCGTCAAAGGTTTCACTTTAATTAAGTGACATTTAACACGTTTTTTAAGATCCCTAAAGACCTGACCGTCTGTAAAGTTCCTACATACGATTCTAGGCTTTATCTTTCAAAGTTACAGCATAAATCAGCTTGTAGCTTTTTTGGGATAGGCTACAATCATTTGCATACGAGCAGACCGGTTTTGCGGACGTTGTATTTACGAGTTTCCATTTTACAACGTTATTTTGAGTGCGTATATTGTAATTCAGTTTCAACAAAGGCGGTTTTATGATCTGTTAAAGTATCTGCAGAGCTATTATTATTTTATATCATTCAAAGTACATTTATGTCTGTATTAAGACTATTAAAGCTGGTAACTGCGAAACTTTCAACAAAGTTATTTTATGTAATAGGTACTTAACAACACTTCGGATATCAATTTTAATCTTTATACTGTAACGTTAACAATGTAAATTGTTTAAATTAAGTTACACAATGAATAACATTTACTATAAGTACATTTCTTTTTAAAATCTGAACCTGTTGGAGCGGCCTGTCTACGTCTCAACTAATAATATACACTTTTCTTTTTTTTTGTTTGTAATGAGTAAACTCAAAACTACTAGACCGATTTTAATAATTCTTTCCCTATTAGAAAGCTACTTTATCCAGATGTAATATAGGTTATGTTTTGATACTGGAATATATTAGATCCTTCGGGGAAGCGGGAAAAACCACGAGATGGAAACTGCTCTGTAGTATGTAATGCACCACAATAGGACAAGCGCCGTCCTAGAATCATTACGAACAGTAGTCCTCTCGGAATCGTATTTGCAGTCAATTTTGTATTTCATTGACGGCGTTACGACTGTTGCTCGAACTGCTCGCGACCCGAACCATCAATCTATTGCGTGCATATATACGAGATATGAATCTAAAAGAGTTACACAATTCGGGTAGGGTCAGGAAGATCATGACCTTAATAGTAATAAAAAGGAATAAGGTCGATCAAATTTATTTTCCAATACACCAATATTAGAAAATCGTGATCCAATGGACATGTCAGCTAATACGGCCTGCTACCGGTCTAGTCGGCCCTCCCTTTGCTTTTGTAAGCCTCACTCCTCTTTTGTAATGTCAGGCCAGCCGTGCTCAGTTTACTGGACATTCCATTATGCCTTGCATTCAGTAAATAATGTTGACTTTTAACTCCATGTAAATTAACTTTACCGTTTTTAACTTTTCTAAACTGAATCCTACTAATCCCTACTAATGTTATAAATGTGAATGTAAGTTTATTTGTTACGCTTTCACGCGAAAACTACTTAACCGATCATCATGAAACTTTGTACATATATTCTTGGAGGTATTAGAAGTAAGATTGGATTTTTATCCCAGAAAAATGTTACATCCCTCGGGAACGCGGGTGAATTCGCGGGGGACAGCTAGTAAAATTATAAATGCGAAAGTTTGTGAGTATGGGTGTTTGTTACTCTTTCACGCAAAAACGACTACACGGATTTGCATGAAACTTGGCACATAGATAGAGCATATCCTAGAATAACATATAGGATACTTTTTATCCCGGGAAAATGTAACATACCTCGGACACGTGGGTAAAACCGCAGAGGACAGCTAGTTTGAAATTAAACTTTGGAGTTGATCCAGACTATTTACCAGTAAAATAGATGTTGATTTCTTAAAGGATTAAAGTTTGTTTTTCAATAAACAATCCGTTGTTTACATCAAAGATTTCCAACATAAAACAATGTTTGTTCTTGATATTGACAAACAACTAATACCATTCTATTTTTGGCAGGTTGTTTATTTTGAGTTTAACAATTTTCGATCTTATTCGCGTCATACTAAAACTGAAAGTTATTTCAGTTTTTCAAATACATTAAAAGTCATATTTGGTTAATATCATCGCCTCAACATAGTTCTTATTATACCTTCAGGAATTCCAGCACCTAACAGCCTAATGCATACTAAAATAAAATACGTCTGTGAATTCATTCAGACACTAGTGACTAAAGCGAGAACCGTGTAAATAGGGGGTACCTCAGCCTATTTGCGGAATACAAATTACACGTCGCGTAGTAGTTACGAGTTTACCCACAGGTATGGTTTACCTTAGATTACTCTAAGTTCTTCCTAGCGCATTTACACTACCGTACCTATGAACCCGCACCTGGTCCGTGTAAGACTAATTTAGCTCGAATCAACAACAGATATAGAATGATAGGTGTCGTTTACTTGTTTAGAAATACATTTGTTACACAACTTTACAGAAATAAATCGGGACATTCTTTACACGCGATCTTCTGATCCCAAACTAAGCAGAGCTTGTACTGGAAATTTAATAACTGATATACAACATTCTACTTTTTCTTAAAATACTTATACACCAATATTTACACCCAGACACAGAACAAACAGACAGTTCATCTTCAAAAATGATTGTCCTGGGTGGGAATCCAGCCCACGACCTGCAGTCACGTCCTCTCTTATAGTCAAAAAATATTCAAACATGGAGAAAAAAATATATAATTTAAGCAATCCGTAACATTAGCACAAAATACCGTTTTCACTTACGATATAAGGCCCATAGTCTTTTAAGTTTCATAGGAAAATGTACCTTATAGCTTTATAATTAAGTTTATCTGCATCTTCATTCAATTTACTATTGGGTATAAGAAATGACATGAAATCTTTTTATTCAAATTCCTTCACAATCATTTGTGAATAGTCTGACCCTAATATCGGTTCGAGATTGTTTTTACCAAGAAATGCCGGCAATAAACTCAGCAATACCTCTTTTTATTATGAACTTAGACTGACAATATTTGTGTTATAGCGAAAGTTTTTTTTTGTATGAGTTACTATTAGAAAACCATAAACTAATGCATGTCAACCATAAGCAGCACCTGTTCACAAAAGACACCTCATTTCAAAAGCAATTAAGTTAATTTTCCTTTGACGTCCCATAACGTAAAACAACATAGCTTTAAGTTTATTCTACTAAGAGTTTTTCTCTAGTTAATGATTATATTTTTAAAACTAAATGTCGCAAAATGTCGTAGGCTTTTATTGTCTGGTATAATTTCAATTTCTCAGAACTGTAAGAATATAATTTTATCTTTTCTGTCTACCTACAATCTCCATTTCTTATGAACACAACGTTCAACGGCGCCAACTTTTGCTCGTGAGCTTATCTCTTGATATCATTTACATAATTGAATAGGTAGGTACACATAAATACACGTTTATGCTTTCAATAACATATAAGTGACTTTATTTTGGAACATTTCATATTTGCAAGAATAATATCCTCAGGTTATCGGGATTTCCTTCAAGAAAATACTTTTTGGAAAGTCGACCATAACAAACCCCTTAGAGTAAAGTTTATTCTTTATTTGAAATTCAATATAATTTTTTTTTCCATAACAGGAGTACCCCAAGGAACTATTATGTGACCCAGATTGTTCTTAAGGTATGCTACAGCTTTTACTATCCACGGTTGACTACCCAACCGTATTGTTCACATTCACTTTCTGTTGTGTCATATACATAATTAAACAGTTTTGCTATCAGATCCATTGTTGAAGGTCACTAACAACATATATTCTTTGTATTGAGCAACTAAATCTATCTTGTAATGCATATCAATTACCTTCTTTAAAAGTTTGTTACTGTCTCGAATCTTAAGCAAGAAGTTCTGTATCAATCAATTTTTGCAAGTTCTTACAATTCCATTACTGTAACTAGCCATAGGAAGAGCGTGTCTCCCACAACACAGGGTAACCTAATATGGGAGCGCAGCCAAATAATTAATGTTCTTATTTCTTGGAATAAACATATTTTTCATTTTTTCATCAACTTGTGTATGTATTGAACTTGTTGCCTTCAACTGTAAAGCCTTGTATTAATTAACTACGTATTGTAGAGACACAATTCTCTGTTTCCTCCTATCTCCCATTTATCGTGTTAATGACGTCATCAGCTTAAGACGTCCTTCGAGTAGTTTATCCGAATGGGGTCTCTAGTAAATGTCGGACAATGACCATGCGTAGTGTAGAGACTGAAGTGTCTCGGTCGGTCGACCAAGCGCACCATTTGACACATTATGCTAAACACTTGCTCATTGTGTTATTATTTAACAACTTAACTTACATTCTGCATTATGTCGATTTAGGTGATTAAATTTCATATAAAACTCGGCTTTATGAACAAGCTTCATCAAAGATATGAGTTTGACTTATCTCAATAGATAACGGCATTTACTTAATTTTTTTTTTATTTCAGACATTTTTTTACACACGGCCATCTGATTCCAAACCAAGCAGAGGTTGTACCATGGAGACCAGATAATTGATACATTTTTTTTCATTTTTCTAAATACATACATACAGATACTTACACCCAGAAACAGAACAAACACACATGTTCATGCACACAAAATGTTTGTCCTGGGTGGGAATCGAACCCGCGACCTTCCACTTGGTCGTCAGAGTCGCTAACCACCAAGCCAATTGGCCTGTCAACTTTAACAGGTACTACTAAATTAATATTACCTAAATCCCTTTTACAGCAGTATTTATTCAAATATTGGCAACGTAAGTCAGCAAGATTTAAAATATAATTACTTAAAAAAAAGCTAAGAATAAATGATAACAAAAGAAAAGGTACCACAACGAAATTATCATTGAGGTGAACTCGAAATAGCTTCCTTAAAATATAACTGGGAGCAATTTATAAATTAGTGTCCGAACGAATTTATCCACAAAATTACTTTACAAGAGACGCCCGCGGAGTTTAACAAGAGTTTGATGTAACTTCAAAAAGATATAATCAAAGGAAAACGTTGATTGATTGCTTTACATTTCCTTTACTTGTGAAATTAATCTGAGCGGTTGGTTTAAGTGCTACTTGTTTATTGGGTTTAATAGCCTTGGAAGGTTTACTTCATCTTTACATTAGCCATGATTTATATTAATGAATTCCTCTACAAATATGCTTTCAACTAGTCATTTACAGAGTATGAGTCGCGTAAATAATAAATTACCTTTACATTAAAACAACAAATTTGAACCTTTATATCACACTTGACATACGTAGATAACACTCGAGGAAACATACGAAATGTAAGCAGTAGAAAATAATGGGAAATGTGTTGTAACTTCTAAGTAGGGCGTTGGGAAAGCTTGTTACTTCCAAAAGTAACTTTTGAAATTTCAGTTGGCAATTTATTACCAGTGAAGCAATTCAACAAACTTAAAACGGAGTTGCTTTGCTACTTTAATTTAACAAGACTTTTGTTTTTTAATTGTTTCGTTTACGATTGCAAAAATGTTACTTGCGTTTCTACTGCTTCATCAAACCATTTCAAGTTATCCGCTAATTAAAGTTTATCGCATTCAATGTGTGTCAGAGATACATTATCTTCTGGGTCATCAAGACGAGCTTCGATTCTGTAAAGAAATTGACACTCTACGTTTCGTCGCGGCCTCTGTGCTCTGTCCCTTTCGCTAACTAGGCAATCACGTGAGAGGTAAGCTCTCCGAGGCTTCGTGGCCCTAGCTAGCCAATGATGTTTGTATTAGCTGAATATTGCCTATACCACTTAGTTTGTAATTGTTATTTCAGAAGCAATAATATCTATAAATTCTCCGATAAACCGTAATTTATTGTGAATAGGGCATAAAATAGCAACTCAAAAGCACTGAAGTTACCCTCATTCTCGCACTGTACAATTGCTCGTATAAAAACCACAAAGTCCCCGGAGCAATAGCTACGGGTCTGTGAAAGTTACGAGACTCCCATCCAAACAAATTAATACCAGACAATAATGAAAAAATGCAATATCAAAAATTTCAAATTCTTTCCAATCCAAGCGGACCAAATAAAATACGATTCTTTTATTCCACCGTCTGTTCTTTCTCATAGCTTTCCAATGAACAATACCAGATTCCATTCAAGATTGGTGTAAAAAAATATGAAACTTCGTTCGCTTGCTTTAGATGCTCTTATTAATTGGATACTTATAGCAGAAATTATATGTGAAGTATTTATAAGCTTCACGTGCGGTTTACTTGTCAGTATCATTAATTAATCTCATCCTTATAATCCATAGTGATAAAGGCGCTAATGCAATAGTTTCCAAAACTAATCTCCTAATGGCACTGTCTTCGTTACAATCCTAATTTTGCGATCCAATGAGCTATTCACTAAGGAAATTAGCAGTTCATCAAACCCTCTAATCGAGCTTAGTTAGGAACTGGATCCTTGTTAACTGATATGTGATTAATGAAACGGGCCTCTTGGATATCCGAGGATCCAGTCGGCGGCCATATCCCGGAAAGGGGATTATCCCTACCCTCCCTAGGGATAAGTGTCGAGCGCATTTACAAAAATATCAGGTTTCTTGTGTTTGCTGCTATTTGATTTTGGCTAATGCGATTCTATTTCTTAGGTTACCTCTGTCTTTTGTTATTAACTTAATCATTTGGTATTTAATAAGTCATTTATGAGTAGTTTTAGTATTTTTTTTAAATATACATACCTATTCATTTATTAACTAAACCAACCGCTAAAATAATATCTTTACCTTCTATCATATATATATGTATATATGTATATTTTTTGTGTGATACTTAAGGTAAAAAGTTCAGACGTCTTGAACACTGACTAAACCTGAAATCTTTAGCTATATGAGCGTTACTTAAGGTACCCATTGATAAAAATAAGATTAAACTTAATGTAAAATTTTACAGCATTGACCCATTGTATGTGTATACGCCATATGGTCGCCGAAGACCGGTTCCGCATCGGATTTTAATAAAGTCCTCAATTTTTACGATTTCAATCGTAAAAATATTTTGACGGCATGAAATAAAATGTTTCGAATGTAACGAATTTTATGATCCAAATTCATTCCGTCAAGTATTTAGTATTTCTTTCGTACATACAATAATAATATCAGGATATTGTTTTTCAAATAAAATTTTACGACTTGTAAGCGCCTATTTATGTATTCTATTTTATTCGAAAAACATACAGTCCTATTTTTTTTTGATTCAAGTTAAAATTATAATCTGAACACCATTTAATAGTTTTCACATTTAAATCGCTTACTAACTAAGTAAATACTGGCTTAATTGCCTGCAGCAAACAAAAATAAAATAAATACTATATAGATAGTCAGGAATTCGCACCAAACCATTTAATTGTAGTAACTTTAAAATGAATTTGGAGATACAACAATATACTAATACCTTACAGGAAACCAGATCCTATTGAGATGTACTCTAAGGATCAAATTGCTATACTCAAAACTTGCAAACATTAGACGCTTAGCCTCGACTAGTTGTCACGATCCATTTCTATGAGGCCCAATAGAGTCTACGCTATTAAAGATAGCTCAATAAAACATTTTAAATATTCATCGATACACTTACATTTATCTGAGGGAAAAGTGAAATGTGCCAATGCCGCCCTCGTGGGGGCTTGAACGTGAATTTTATACATATATGGGGAGGCTAGCGTCTGCCCCAACATAATTCAAATTAAGCTCATGACAGAGGGTGGTGGACAAACAGGGACAGAACACGTGGATCTGTGATGCTGTATTTTGGATACGGTATGAGGAATTAATAAATATATCCTGGGATAATCGTCAGAAACGATTATCTCATCCCAAATTAAGTATATCTTGTGCTATGGTAACCAGATAACTGATAAACTACATAGATATACTACTTTTAAAATATTAGGATCTTCAGTAGGTTCTCGCTGTTTTTTTCAGTGTATGGTGGTTTTTGGTTATTGGTTCTGAAAATGTCTAGTTTTGTACTATAAAGTGTATTTGCGGGGAATTTCATTGCACTATTTTATTCAAAAGATATCTGCAGCTGAAGCACATAGAATTCTCGTTGAGATTTAGGGTGACAATGCTCAGTCGGATACGACATGCAGAGACTGGTTTCGACGCCTCAAAAATAATGATTTTGACCCTGAAGGTAATACGTTCTGGCACACCGAAAGAGTTTGAAAGACAAACATTTAGAGGGATTGCTCGATCAAGACTCATATCAGATGCTAGCAGAACTAGAAAAAACATTACAAGTAGATGAGTCAACAGTCTCAAAACGTTTTGAAGCGTCAGAAAAGATCCAGAAGTAAGGACATTAGGTAACGTGTGAGTTGAGGCCGAGAGACGTCGAACATGAACAGTACAAATAAACAGACATGATCATGCACACAAATGATTGTCCTGGATAGGAATATAAGCGACAACTTACGGCGTGACAAGCAGGGTGTCTAAAATGACTCTACAGATTTCAGAGCAGACTAAAATAGTAAATAAGAAGCAAAAAAAGTGTCTAATTTCCTGTTATCACGCGTACGAAGTCATGGGGACACCTAGTTTATTATAAACAACCCCGTAGTGTTACCTACGTTACTAAATGATTTATATATTCCGTAATATCAAACATGCTAATCCCGCACTTATTCTTTGCGCTATGCTATTTTCTAAATTCTTTCCCACTAAAGCCTTACACAGTTTATTTATATTGGTTCACATTCAGCCAAATATTATATTGACAAATATTAGATCTCAGTAAAAGCAACCTTATGAACCGGTGTTAGAGTCTGACCATTCATAAGTGCCTGTGAAGGCATGTTTGAATAAATATTTTGATAAATACGGCCAGTTATCTTATTATATTCTTATCTTATTATATAATATGGGGGGAAGTTTCCCATTATCCATTACCCATTATATTAATGGTCAGCAGACAATAAATTTTGTTGCCAGAAAAAAATTAAAACATGTGACCACGCATTGTTCTCAATGCGTATCATTTCAAAAATCAATTGGCTACTTCTTTGCTAGTAATTTGCGATTACTCTAACCAAATAATAATTAAATAACATTTAAACTACGCTAATCAGATCACTTCAGCCAATACAAAAGCAAAATTTCATGTACGGATTCCTTATTTACAGTCCGCAGCTACAAAAGACTTTAAACCATGCGTCATTCCTCGGGTTTCTGATTAATGAAAGGACCCTTCTCATGAGGACGGGTTGTCTTTCACCCTGTCCCTACTAACGATTCCGACCGAAGCACTCAATCGCTTTCAACTAAATTTATTACGCCTCCGAGAGTTCCAAAGCTTTTTTGAGGCTTTCTAGCCTAGGACTTACACATGACGAACTGTAGTTGGGATGGATGGGAAATTCGAAATTGGAATGTTGATCATATGATCAAAGGTTTCGAGTGCGACTGAGTGAAAAATGACGTTAGTATCTATAGTATTGAATAAAACCTATACGTTTTTCATACTGGAAATAGGCTTAGATTACCACAATATAGATGTTGACTGACATGTCAAATTAGCAACTTTTTATTAAATGTCAAAACGAACGAATGTATGGAGTGTTGTATGAAACAACAAGTTGTGACGTCATAAGTGTATCCGTGTATTTTTGGAGGTTCAATACACCGGCTAGTGTTTTATCATTTATTTTGAATACAGGATAATTCCCTATTTCACCGTAGCTTTTGTGGCGAAAGGAGGTAAACAGAAAAACATAAAAGGGAACTGGATCTCAAGTAATGCCGCTAGAATTTCGATTTAATGTGATGATGGAAGGTTACTAAGTAATAACTACAAACAACTTTACTACCTTAATTACCCTACCACCACTTTCATCACCTTTTGCCTACCTTGATCAATAATTTTCTTGGTGTAAATTCGTGGTCATAGGTACACTTTTCACTCGCCTTTTATAACACCCTAGGGATAAGTTGGGCTTGCACTATTCGCCACTACGACACTTCCCCTTCTAGCCTATATACCTTGTGTTTATTTTGAACTAACTTTTTTAATTCTCCCTCTTTAATATAATTCCCTTCACTTTCTCTGCTTTGCCTATTTGCGATTGCATAATCACCAATTAAGAAACTGTCTGAATTAAAATAAATTTGATGTATCCAAAAAACAAGTCTGGCTGATTATAATTAAGTAATACATCTATTTCCATGTCATGAAAACAAGATGATTATTGGGTATAGAAACTTTTGATTGTGAAAACCCAATATGTTTTTAAACCTAAGAGATATTATTTGCCAAAATTATGACTGTTGTTAACATAGGTAGAGTCTGTGTATAAGTGACGTTTTATCATGTTTTACAGCTTTTGAACTCTCTCCGAATTAAAGTATTTATAATGAAGTCGAACACAACATTTTTGAATAAAAAATTGCGCTTAAATTTTAAATATAGTTAGGTACTAAATTCTACCCCTGTTCATTTTACATTTGCTTATTATAGAGAGATGTAGTGTAGGTAAAGGTGTTTTGTAAAATTGGTTAAGCGAAGCTACTTGTTGTTTCCTGTACAAAGATTAATTATAAAATTTTACCAATGGTTGAATCTGCTACTTATCACTTTCATTATCAGTATATATAATAACTGGAATTAAATGACTGACATAAATATCTGTCAAGTTCAGGCAGAACTATGACAAATCGACGTTGTTAGTTAGTAACATGAAATTATTTGGTGCTGTAAAGTTAGACTTGAACGTTTTTATAAAACAACGAGAGTAAAAAAAGTGACCATGGGTAAGGGGCATAGGAAAAGCCATCTAGTTTTATTTACCCGCTATTCAAATTAAATTTGAAGTAATTATTGAATTAATTAAAGTAGTGGTAAGTTGCAATGTGACGAGCACTTTTTTTTGCATTATTTATTCTACAATTTTAGTAATGTTTTAATTAATAAAGTAATTTAATTTCAAACTTTTCTCAAAAAGCCTGCGAAGTTACAGTCGACCATTACTCTTTGTATTGAGGGAAACCGACCGATTACCACTATTATTAGTTTTATTAACATTTTTTTTATACCGCTTGGGCCGACAAACAAGCAGTCGGTCCACCTGATGGTAAGTGGTCACCGCCGCCTATGGACATTTGCAACATTAGGGGCATCGCCAATGCGTTCTCAAGCCTGGGACGTGAAGTTGTTAAGTCTCATGTGCCTGTAATTTCACCGGCCCCCTTACCTTTCTACCCAGAACACAGTAATACAAGTGCACTACTGCATCACGGCAGAAATGGGTAAGGTGGTAGTACTTCCCCGGACGAACTCTGCACTAAGAGCTCTACTAATCTTAACATTAATAATAAAACTCGAAACTTGCGCAAATAAGACCTAAGTAAGGTTTTAGGGAGAAGGGAAATACCATAGGTGGGTGTATAAAACAAACAAGAAAAATGAGTAGCTGCATAGAGTACCTAAAGTAATATTCCAGGTAACTTGTACAGATCTAAAAGGCAAGATCTAAATAATAATGTCATAGAAAATGCGTCTTTATTGCTTTTAAGGCAAGGTTTATATATGGTTGGATCCATAGTTGGGTTCATTATATCTATATATATAAAAATGAATTCCTATTTCCCTTGGTCACGGCATCGCGCATGGACGGCTGGACCGATTTTGCTAATTCTTTTTTTGTTGTGTTTGTTAATGTCGGGAGAAGGTTCTTATGAAAGAAAAAATTAAGAAAGTTGCGTGGAAAATTAGAAAATTTAAGAAAACTTAACCATTTTACTAGCGCTTTTGACAATATAAACTTTTATTATAGTCAGTCGTTTGACAGTTGGCGCGATTGACAGAATGCACATTGCAAATATCGTTTAAAAAAGAGGCATGGGTCGGAATTATATTGATAAAGTTATTAATGTATAATTTCTTATTGCACCCTTCACAGTCGTTTCAATCGGAAGATTCGAATTCAATATTCATTGTTAAGACAGCACAACGTTTGTCGGGTCAGCTAGTTGATAGTAAAAATGTATGAAAATAGCTGCTCTCTGCACAGTGCACCTCTAATTTGCTTGTTTAGTTTGTAGGTCTGCGAATCTCTGGAAAAATATAAGAAATATCTGAAGGAGTTACTGGTAAAAATCTCGTAATATTAAATATTAAGTTTTACTCAATTTGTTTATCCTTTTTAATCTTTTTATATTCTTGTTTTCACTTCTTAAATTTAATTTTTAATTTTTATTACCACTGTTAGCTTGTTGTTAAGTTTATTGAGCATGCTGTGGTCTCCTATAATTGAAGGAGTACACCAATGTAATACCTCTTTTAAACTATGTTTTATGTCATTTAATGTGTACATCTTTCGTTGGAGATCCTAAATAAATAAAATAAAAATAAAAATAGGTAATTATTAAATTATAATCTTGTTATTTCTTTTTTGTTTGTGATGTTTCCTATTTTACGTATTTTGTACATGTTAAATATCAAAACGTACCTATATTCTAATAATAAAATAGGCAAAAAGTCAGATTAGATAAAATTTTAATAGAATTTTTTTTTTTTTTAAATTCCTTGCTTAGTTTCTTGCCGGTTCTTCTCAGTTGAAGGCTGACTTCTGAACCGGAGCTTCAGTAAGTTTAAATTTGATCTTCATAAGTGCCCTCCCCAAATAGTTTTGAATGTAATGATGCCGATGAGTCTTATCATAGGGTTTCTCTCTAACGATCTAAGCTGTCAAACAGAACCTACAAAACATTCCCATGCTCATTAAAATGTTCTGTAATTATAATAAAATTATTAGCACCATGTTAGCACCCATCTGATTCAAAACCATGATACCAGTTGTAAGAAAGTGGAGCGCATTTTCTAAGGCCCGTTCAAACCAGTTATAAGTGACGGACTGTCTTGAGGAGGCCCGAGGTCTGGAATCTAGTCTACTATTAAATTTAATAAGTGACGTTAAAATTATTGTCCGTGAGGTAAATGTCGATGGTAAACTGACTGTGTCCAGCAAACCCGGAATTGATAATAGTACATTTGCAAGAGTAGGTATATTTGTTTGAGCTATGATTTCCTCTATAAATTATTAGAGAATGTTGTACTTATTCATAAATAATAATTATTAAAGATTAATAGTTATTATAATAATTATGACTAAAGTAATAATAATATAAAATGTCTAAAATGTAAAAAAATAGAACCTAGTTTAAAAATACCTTTGAATCTAATTGTAGTTCTGTGTGGTTATGTTGGTGGTATATTATTAACTTACTTTACTCTACGTTCAGAATAAAGATATATCTTTTGTTTAAAACAATTGGTTTAGGCCTGCGGTGCGCATTTATGAAGGTCATCAATTGTCATCGGTTTGGAAGTCAGTCGACAAGAAAACTGAGAAGAACCGACATGAAAATAACTAAGGTTGTAGCTTCAGTAACTTTAAATTTGACCTTCATAAGTGCCCTCCGAAGGCCTAAACTGAATAAATGGTTTTGAATTTTGAATTTTTAAGATATTTTTATAATCTAACTTTTTTCTGTTAGTCCAGGTACATAATACCTATAAAAATCTTTGGTTTACTTCAAATTGAATCCCTCAGACTGTAATCCTATTAGATTAGTGCCATTTCTCTACAAGCGTACAATATCTGAAATGTTATTTTGTTATTGGATACCTATAGAAAAGGATATCTAGAATTAAATATGGAGATCGGATCGGTACTCAATGTATTTTTACTAAAGAAACTTTTATTTTCTATGCAATTTCATTTCATTGCTTTTATTTACATTTGATCTTTGCAATACATTTATTACTCTGTTTTATTTTAAATAGGACTCACAGTTATGTATTCCTTACATAGCGCGTAAGCTTATAAAAGAGAGGTAATTTAAGCTTCTTAATTAAGAAATAAAATATAGGCAGTTACTGATTTAGGCCCAACATACAATAAATGACAAAAAAAAATCAGGCACATGAGACTTAACAACTTCAAGTCGCAGAGTCGACAACGCACTGTCGATGCTGCTGGTGTTGCAAATGTCCAAAGACGGTGTCCACTTACCGCTAGGTAGACCGTCTGCATGTTTGTCTGCTTGTGGTATAAAAATACATGTCCCTTAAAATAATGCCATTCAAAAAACAAAAGACCTCACAAGAGATCGCAATAAAAAAGGGCTCAATAGATAAATATGTGCCTGTAAAGTTTTCCTTACGCCTTGGTAGTGTTGCAGAAAGAGCCATCATTTTGTATTCTGAATTTATCTCCTCAGACGCTCCATAAACTGGAGTATTACAGCTGACATCGCATATTACGTTAGGCACGCCTATTCTAAACCTCTCCAGGATTTATTACTTTTACTAGATAGTGCATAAGGAACAAGACAATATTTTAAAGAAAATTGTTTGGAGCGTAGAAGGCTTTATTATTAATGAAGACAATTTTCTATTCAAAAGTTATTAATTACGTGCTAAATATAGATTAAGCACAACAAATACAAAAAGATACTGTTGTAGGAAAATGTGTTGTAAAACATTTTTTTTTTTTTGGCTGTTTGTTTGTTTGTTCCGACTTGTCTCCGAAATGGCTGCACCGATTCAATGCTGATCTTATAAGGTACTCTTTAGGGTACTTTTTATCCAGTAACCTACTAACCTAACATAACACATTTTTCCGGGACAAACCTGCCCATTCAAACTGATAAATAAATAAAACCTTCAGGGTTTTCGGTGAAGGGGTTAGCGAATTGAAAAGAAATCGAAGCGAAACACCTCAAAAGGACATATCTAAAAAGAATGCCCGAAAATAACTATTTGCAGTTAAGAAGACCTCGTAACGCTACAAATCATCGCAAAAGCGTGTATTAAAACGGATTGGGTTCTACCACCACCTTTTCAACTTTACCTAAACTACAAATTGAAAAAGTAAACTTCCTGGGACTTTGTCCACACAGTTATCTGATCCCAAATTAGGCAGAGCTTGTATTATGAAACCAGATGAATGTTACACTACTTTTTTCCTATCGAATCGAAGTTTACGACCCGCGGCGCGATATTCAGGGTATCGCACCACCACGCCAACTGGCCCGCAATGATTTGCTTAACTGTCAAAGATAAAAAAAAAATGGTAACTAAATTGGCTCGCAGTAAAAGTTGGTACGGACGTACAAACAAAAAGTTTGAAAAAAGAATATACGGAAATAAAAAAGATATAAATCTCGTAACATTCAAACTTATATCGTATCCATAAACGAATAACATCTGCGTTGTAACCGTATGGAAGCGGCGTTTATATGCATAATGCTGTCTACAAACTCGGCAATGGACTTGCAAAATAGTAGCTAAACAATTTACAGAAGCGCGCTATTAGGCGGCTAGCCAAAATGTCTTCGTCTGGATTAGTTTGGTTGTGTGATGCGATGGTTATTTTGATTCTCGTGGGTGTTTCGTTTTGACCTCAGTTTTCGTACTTTTAGACCTATCAGGTTTGTGGAAGCGTGACGGTTGTGCTTTGTGATGCGAATTCATTGTCCAAAAGTTTTGGTTGTTGGACAATTTTGAGGTGTTCGTGTTTTTCATGATAAGTCAATGACTCAAATTCAATGACTGAACAAATTCTTTGAATTGGACAAAATTTTAAAATGTACTTTTTTGAACAAGGAAACTAGAAACGTATTAGTTCTACTTGGTCCAATACTTTTGAATTAGGAAATAGGGATAGGAGTACCAATAAAAATCTATACAACACTAGCTGCCCGGACAGACGTCGTTCTTTCGAAATAAGTCCATTCAAAAATGCAGGAATTCGCTTGCAGCGCCACCTACCGGGTCCAATTGTGAGTCTAAACCATCCAGGGCGGCACCCAAACGCATACAAAATTCATTCAAATCGGTCCAGCCGTTTAGGAGGAGCTCACTGTCAACACACGTACAGAAGAATTCTATACATTACCTGCATTAAAAAGTACTTGAATCCAAGGTTTTTGGACCGAGATCTAATGTTAATTACGGACATTAGTCGCAATCGACTTAAGTTATATTATTTTAAATCCCACAAGTATAATTAAAGTGAGAGTTAAGATATTTGTGACTTAGCGGCTTTATATTAAATTTACTTGCCAGATAGAATATTTACCGAAGCCTAAGATGCCTCGGAACGCGGATAAAACCGCGTGACGGAAGCTAGTGATTACTATTGTTACTCTGGTAGGTATTTACTATGCTTTTGACTTGATAGTACAGAAGTTTCCATTACAATAATCTTCTAGCTTCTATCTATATATTATAAGGAAAATAGGGTTCCTTTGACGCACCATCACCTCAAAACTACTGAACATATCGGTATGGGACTGCTACCATTCGACGCGGAATTTTCCGTAGAAGGTTATAGGCTAAAAATAATATAGATAAACGCGGGTTTCCGAATCCTATTTATATAGAAGATACATGTATTTTAATAATAATTGCCATAAAATATAGTAGAAACCTGTTGATCGTTATTTGATAGAAGGTATACTCAATAATACATCTAAACGAGAAATAGAGGATATTGAATTCATTGTTAGCAAAAACTACATCGAAATACAATTCGTTCCGCCGATGTCTGTGAAATGAATGTTCTTTGAGAGAATACTTCACGTTCTTCCTATGCGAATGGACGATGTATCGATACTTCAATATTACATTTGGGGAATTTTATAGAACATAGGTAAGTAATATTGGTTACATTTTCATATATTATGAAGTTGATGTACTTATGCAATACAATTTGTAAAATTCTACTAATATAAAAAATGCGAATGGTTGGTATTCTTTCACGCAATAACTACCGAACAGATTTGTAGGAAACTTGGCACGTAGATAGAGCATATCCTGGAATAACATATAGGCATATACCTCGGGAACGCGGGTAAAACGGCGGGGACAGTCAGTAACTATATAATTGAAGCAAAACAGATCATTTATAACTGTAAATATAGCCAATTATATTTTTTACTAAAGTTGATCGCGTATGAATGACGGAATAGTTAATCACGCTTCAGGTTGTGGGTTCGATTCCCACCCAGGGAAAACATTTGTTGTATGAATATGTCGGCTTATTCTGTGTCTGGGTGGAAATTAGGGTTCCTATGACGCACCATCACCTTAAAACTACTGAACATATCAGGATGAGACTGCTACCATTCGTTGCGGAATTTTTCCTAGATGGTTATATACTATATATTATATCGATAGCGGGGCACAGCTAGTATCTATAGAAGGTTAGGTTAGGTTATGTATTTAAAAAGTACTATATCAGTTACAAGCGGGTCGCCGACGATGTTTGTATTAGCTGAATAAGGGAGTTGGTTTCTGGTATTGATAAGCAGTACTGTCTGCTTAATTTAGAATCAGATAATCGTATGTGATGAATGTCCCAAGAGAGAAAATAAAGAAATCCTTTTACAACATCTGTGTATTAAAACAAACTGAAGTAATATTTGTAAGTAATAGGTAGGTATGACGATCAAAAACTTTTTTAAGCTTATCGATGAGGAAAAAGAGTAAATCTCTCGCTACAAGATAAAAGTTAAGTTACATTAAGTTCGGGACGGTAAACTTAAGACGTCTCTAAGTCGCCACTGACTTGCCACTTCGTTTGAGGATAAGCTTTTCTTGGTGAGAAAACTAGATAATGTTGGGAGCTTTGATTGTAATTTAAAAGATTTAACTTTGTTATTCATTTTAGTTGTCTCTGAAACCGCTTGAGCGATTATAAATTAGAATTCAACTAAATAGTATTTAATTAGCTTTTGCTTGAGTTTATTTTGTAGGACTTTATTTCTTCAGAATTCTTTATTTTTACCCGACTGCGGCACAGCTATGGAAAGGTTATGTTTTTAGCAGTCTATGTATGTATATATTTTTTTTATAAACCTGCTTTGTTTAAATTAATTTAAAATTTTAAAAAGTTATAACATGTTAACACACAACATTAAGTATGTAAGATAGGCATTAAAAGGCAACATTCAATGCTTAAATAAAACAAACCTACTAATATTATATAGAGGAAAGATTTGTAAGTAAGTATGTTTGTTACTCTTTCACGCAAAAACTACCAAACGGATTTTTATGAAACTTGGCACATAGATCATAAATAGTATATAACCTGGAGTAATACATAGAATACTTTTTATCCCGGGAAAATTTAACATTCCCCAGGAATGCGAGTGAAACCGCGGCGGACAGCTAGTACATTATAATTCATTTCTGCCTTTGCCATGTCAAATCGTAGTACTCCGACACTCGCTAAGACTGTAATTTCAGAGATTCAGCTACACGCTGCATTTAATGTAATACTACATTTGTTCCTTTCATGTAAAGAGACAAAACCTGAACGTTTGCTGAACAAGAGACTAGCTTTGACATTTTCAAATAATACTTTCAAAGGCAACGTGAATAATAATAAACGAATTGCTCTACGAAATGTTTCATTGCTTCAAACAAATTCTTACAAATACTATAAATGCGAATGTATAGGGATAGATGTATGAATGTCCATTACTCTTTTGCGGGAAAACTACTAAACGGATTTGAATGTTACTTGACACATAGTTAGTATACAACGTGTTACAAAATACCCCGTAAAAATATAATTAATTATCTAAGCCTACAACCCTAGTAAGCTGTCATGTCAGGGAACCAGATTATTTAACAGAAAGGCCTACGTACCTATTTTACCTAATAATTGTCTACTTTAATAGTTTTTCTATTTTTTCATTCATAAAAAACAGCTTTTTAATTCTTTTGGGGTATGTTATACAGCCCCATTTAACCTCCTTTCGGCTTTACGGGTAGTTTTATAACACTTATAATAATACTTTCTATCCTGGGAAAAAGTAACATCCCTCGGGAACGCAGTGAAATTGCGTGTTAGAGCAAGTAATATTTTAAATGCGATTGTTTGTATAGATATATGTATGAATGTTTGTTACTCTTTCACGCAAAAACTGCCAAACGTTTTGGGATGAAATTTTGCAAATAGATAGTTTATAACCTGGATTAGCACATAGGAACTTTTTATCCCGGTAAAATGTTTTCAACGAATGAAAGTCACAGAAAAGCGGCGAAAACTGTGAAACCACGGGGCATGGCTAGTAATTCATAAAACCATTTTCCTATTAACGTCAGTGCATTGCACCCTAACAAATGCATTATATAATTGAGTCGTGGAAATTGTACGGAGTTTAATGTAATAAATGGCTCGCGCTGTATCGAATGATTGAGCTAAGAACACGCGATTCCTAAACGATAATGTCCTAGAATGTTATTAACTATTTTTATGACTAGTTTTAAATAAATAAATTTCCTGCGACTTTGTGCATAAGACTGAACCCGAACTAAGTGGTTATGTGTTGTAGAAACCAAAGATTTTTTAAAAAGCATACGTATGTACAAGTACAGACAAACAAACATGTTCATGCACATGAATGTTTATCCGGGCGGGAAACAAACACACGATTTGTTGCGTGGCACCACAAAGCTTCGTAATAATTATATATCGAGTAACTTAAGTTTTTTTTTCCTACCCGGGTTATCTGGTCTGGCCGACGAGCTAATCTCTGACGTAATCAGAGGCTAAGAGTAACTTAAGTTAGGCAATGATAGCTCGGTAGTGACGTCGAATGCCGAGACCAGAGTCGTAGGTTCGAATCGTAAACTGAACTGAAGCTTTCTGTGAAGGAATACATCATGAAGAAACCATATCATGATTTAAGGATACTTTGTAATACCCTGGTTGGCTACCAAAATCAAGTTTAAAGTCTGTCTCTCTTGAGACTGCTCTTGAGAGCCAGTTCTCCTCCAGGCTTTGTTAGCTTATCACCTTCACTCAGATCATCACTTGCCAAATGCATGTATCGTTAACAAAATAAACTTAATAAAAATTGATTTCATTAGTGAGCTTTTACATACATTTACGTTTATTTTTATGTAAAAAAACGAACTATTTACGAGATATCTCCATAAACTGAGTCACCAATTTAATTCGGTACACTATTACTCCAGGTTTACGGTCGGTAAACGTGAGATTACCATCGTAAAGCCGGGGAAAAAGATGAACTGCATTTCGGTATCCAATTGTTATTCAAGAAGCGTGCGAACCCTCCATGGTAGCAAATACAATTACTGTTTTAGGAGTGACGATTGAGTTACATTAATGTGTTATTAAGTTTTATAATTACATTTGCTAGTATTTTTTTAATACTTAATCTAGTTTACTTTTTTATTTATTCAAGGTCTGCCAACAATACATACATAATGCAAACAGTTATTTTTAAAAGTACAACATATTACAGGCAAACACGATATGAACCATTGTTTATATGTCTATATGAATGTTAGTAGCTTCAGTAACTTTAAATTTGACCTTCATAAGTGCCTAAACTGAATAAATGGTTTTGAATTTTGAATTTTTTGAATTTTGATTAAATGCAACATAAAAGGAGGAGAAACATAGACAATAAAAAAAAAATCCACCACCGAAGCAACCAGAAGATGACAACCATTTGACAGGCCAGTTGGCTTGGTGGCTAGCGCTCTAACTGCCAAACCGAAGGTCGCGGGTTCGATTCCCACCCAGGAAAAACATTTGTGTGCATGAACATGTCTGTTTGTTCTGTGTCTGGGTGTAAATATCTATATAAGTATATATTTAAAAAAAAAAAGTTGTATATGTAGTATATCAGTTATCTGGTTTCCGTAGTACAAGCTCTGCTTAGTTTGGGACCAAATGGCCGTGTGTAAAGAATGTCCCGGGATATTTATTTATTTATTTTAAATTACAAATAACTATTTATTAAACTTAGCGATTGTTTATAGAAATTCATGGTTTCGAGTGTAACACGGCGCTTTCAAATGTATTGTAAGCAAAGTTATTTAATACTAGCTTCCTCCCGTGGTTTTACGCGCATTCCCAAGTTATGTAACATTATCTCGGAATAAACAGTAGCCTATACGTCATTCCAGGGTATCTTCTGTCTTTTGTGCCAACATCCATACATCAATCCTTACAAACTTTGGCATTTATATTAAAATATTAGAAATGCGAGTTTTTAATGGTAGGCGGGCCAGTTAGCCTGAAGTTAAAATAAATAAACAAATACAATGGTCATCAAGTTAATATCAATTCCAATTCTATAAACACTTTTCCAACATAAAAAAAACTGTCACACACTTTACCGACATACATTGATAGTTGTTGAACTATTGAGCCAATAGTCAGTATGTAAGTTGTATTCTAGATTTTGTCTATTTTTATTTAATTTTGTACCTTCATTCTCCCCATATATATAATTAATAACGCAAAATAAACAAAACGTAAACCTTAATTTACATGATGTCCTAAAATTGCATGTGGTGTTTACCTGTAAAGATAGTACAGTAAGATTTATTATAATTTTCCTTCTGTATAAATTGTGTATGTAAGACTGTAACAATAGTTGGTGAACCAATTAAATAAGTAAAAGTGAGATACTCTGTTTGACACACCATAGGTCATGGATTCGATTTTACCGAGAACAAACATTTGTGTGCATGAACATGTCTGTTTGTTCTGTGTCTGGATGTAAATACCTATCTAAATATGTATTCAGTCGAATAGAAACGTATAGTTAGTGTACCAGTTATCTTGTTTAGAAGCTCTACTAAATTTGGGACCAGATAGCGTGTAAAAGAAATTTCCCAATATATTTATTTACATAATCCCTAATAAAGTTATAACAACTTATCTCATATTATATTAACGGCTTAATACATTCATTAACTTCCGAGAAATATGATAACAGACTAATTAAGCGCAAAGGAAATACTGTTTATGATGTAATTAAGAACGGTGTGCTGTGTTACTTACGAGTCCTGGACAGTACCCCGTTAATTAGCTAGGTTGGTTGTAAAGAGCCTTGAAGACTGTTGCCTTGCATATTTTAATGCCTTTATCAAACCGTCCGTACTGTAATCGCTACGGGACATCGCCTCTTCTTAAAACTACACACTGCTCTGAATGTGTGCGAACGTTTATAAGGTTTATATATTACTTTACTATCAGTGCAGTGCGTCTCTGGAATTCTCTCCCACACTCACTACGCGACAGCCCCTCCCTGAACGTGTTCAAGAAGAGAATAAAGGACCATTTCCTCTATAACTAACAACAGTAGGTATTTATTTATGTATACATTTATTTAGGTATATTTATTTATTAATATATTTATTTGTGTATGTATATTTATATTTATTTTGTATTAAATAGGTTTATGCACACTATTCATTTTAATTGTACACTGGTTCTTACCCTCAATATATGTAGTTATCTCTATCACTCAAAGGTTTGCTGGTAGAAAACTCAATTTTGAGTTAAGCTCGCCTATGTACATGACATTTCTTATGTAAGTTTTAAATGTAAATTATTGGTGTACAATAAAGTATAATAATTTATGCAAGCTTAAAAAAAATATATGTATACGAGCTGTTCCCCGCGGTTTCACCCGCGTTAAAGAGGGATGTAACATTTTTCTGGGATAAAAAATATCTATGTTCCTTCTAATACCTCCAAGAATAAGTGTACAAAGTTTCATGATGATCGGTTAAGTAGTTTTTGCGTGAAAGCGTAACAAACTTACATTCACATTTATAATATTAGTAGGGATGTATACAGTGGAACATACAACCTTCTCTTTTTTTTTAAGTCTGTTAAAAATAGTAGAGCTCTTAGTGTGGAGTTCATCTGGAGAAGTACTACCACCATACCCATTTCCGCCGTTAAGCATTAATGCAAGAAAGGCAATGGTGCCGTAAAAATGACAGGTACATGAGACATAGTAACTTCATGTGAGGGTTAACAACGCATTAGCGATGTTGCAAATGTCCATTGGCGGTAAGCAATTACCATCAGGTGGCCAGGTGATAATTGCCAAAATATAAATTAAAAAAAACAAAATGCTCTACTTTTAGTAAGGCAATTTTTTGTTTTTTATGCCACTTAGGCCGACAAACAAGCAGACGGTCCACCTGATGGTAAGTGGTCACCGCCGCCTATGGACATTTGCAACACTAGGAGCATCGCCAATGCGTTGTCGACCCTGAGACGCGAAGTTGTTAAGTCTCATGTGCCTGTAATTTCACCGGCCCCCTTACCATTCTAACCGAAACACAGTAAAACAATTGCACTACTGCTTCACGGCGGAAATGGGTAAGGTGGTAGTACTTCCCCGGACGAACTCTGCACTAAGAGCTCTACTACTCTAAAATTACGGTGTTTCCTTTCCAATCAATTTATAAACCTGCCAGGAAACATCTATAGGTTCTTTATGACGGATTTAGAACTTCAAGGGATCACTACTATGGTTTCTTTACTATGTTTTCCTTCACCGATTTCAACTCACAACTGAAAACGTAAAAAGAAATATTATTAATGCAAATAAAAATACGACACTATATTTAACTGTGTTTATTAATACTCTCTTATGATATGTATGATGAGGCAGTAATAAAAGTGGATGCATTGAGTTCCCCTCAAATAGTCAGTGGTATAAAATGTTACCAGACTAAGCCTCAATGAAAAGTTATTTGACTGTACGAACAGCATCCGAAAGTGCGAAAATATATGGTTCAGCTATTATACAAAGGAATTCCTCAGATTTTTAATCACTCACTACTTACTTAGTGCTCATTTACTACGTGCTTACTTTACTTAACTCAGCATTGAACATTGAACTGTGCCCCCAAAGTCAAAGCCATTTTCTTCAAAGGCACTTATAAAGTTCTAAGTCAGCTGTCAATTGAAAAGAAACTTTAATTTCAGCCTCATGAAATTAGAGCAAATTTTCATCATATACGAGTAGACTAAGTATGCATTTCAACCAAGATAATGTCCATCCTTTCCCTCTCTGTGTATCAAACTGTTATCGTACCCCGGCAGATACAGCCCCATGCCATATTTCATACAGTCCCCCCGTTCGCAGAGCATAATGAAGGTATCGGAGACGGTACCCTGGGAGATTACCGAAGGAGGTGCCCGACGGAGTTGGCAACACGTGTGCACTTTGCCGCCTTTGCCTCCTCAAAATATAACTCGTTACCAATAAACTGGCTGAAGTTTCCCTCACTTTGTAACTAAAAGCTTGACTTTTAGAAAATATTTTTATGTGAAAGCGTTGACTTGAATGTCAGATTTTGTTGCGATTTTTATGTAAAGTTAGTAAAGACTTTTTTCATGTATTTATTTTTCTAACTGGCGTTTAAAACGATTTGTTTGTCGATGTCTGTCTGTAATATCGTTGGTCCTAAACAGATGGTTTGATTTCGGTGCGGTTTTTTTTCTCATGTGTTTCTTATATCACTACTTATCGTCCCATGGTTACTTCCACGTGCAAGAGGAATTAATTGTACCCGAAGTTTATAACATAGCCTATGTCACTCGAAAACAGTGTAGCTTTCATTAAGTGAAAAAGAACCGGAGTAGTTGAGTATTACTTCCTACATCCAAACTCAAAATTTTTACTTCTACTTAATATTAGTATAGACAAATTAATACTTTAATAATGTTGATGAAATCACTGATGAGAATATGTTTCTTTAAAGGTAGAAGTTATAAATGAAAATGGACTGAAATTGAATTGTTTTGAAATGGGATCGCAAGTAACACTAATGCAATGAGAGCTTTTCCTTGTTTCCAGTTTAAAATAGTTTGTTTTTGACATTTTGCTGGACAACTGTGTAAAATCGTTATACAAGTTATATTATTGTTTAGTTAATTAGATTGCGCCATGAAATAATTAACTGGTTTTTGTTTGTGGTCTTTCGTTCCTCGATTAGAAGTTGTTTTGCGTTTCTCACGTAAACTCCATCTCAATAAGGTCTATTTTTAGTTATTCTGGTTAAAAATTTGATCAAACTTTTGATACTTAGTTTGGCAAACATTTGTACTTAGATTTTTAGTATGTTTATCGTAAGCGACGCTCAGGCTACATGGAATGGCGATGATCTGTGGACAACCCGCACGGGGTCGGATTTTAGAAGTCTAAGACCCTGCGTCAGTAAATGAGTGGAGGCCCCAAGACTGTAGCCACGGATACCCTTTTCTTAATCAGGCCCTGTCCCTGTCCATCTCGGAGACATACTATATTGGATATTTTCTATACTAAACTACTCACTCTAACACATCGTGAACAATGAATTTCTCCTTTCTACACAGATTAAGGTACTAAAGAGTACAACACACATATATCTTTATAGATTCAACACTTTTTTCCATTGTTCACCAATCAATCACTTTTTTGGTCTGACATTCGATTACCGTAGTGCGTAACGTCAGCCGCAGATAGTTAAACAAAAGCTCTGGAATATTATTCAGATTTCATCTAGACCTTTTTTATAGTTTCTAGGAAAATTATTACTTGTTGACTTCAGTAACTTTGACCTTTATAAGTGCCCTCTACAGACCTAAAGTGATTAAATAATTCATGTTTTATAAATTTTGATATCAAGATTCTCTCATTATGATTTAAAAAAATAAGAAATTTATATAAAGACTTAAATAAAGGATGTTTTTACTATATTATTAAAACTACCTAAGTATTCATCGCCTAAAGTTTGTTACTAGTTCCAAAGTTAGCTTTAATAATTTTTGGATAGGTAATTAAAAATCGTCTTACGGCGAAAATGAATATGCAATCCCGATCGAAAATCCATGGATTGATGAACCTTTTGACAGAAATTTTAATACAAGTAATGTCACAATTCTGCTTCAATCTTGCGATTTTAGATCGGCTTTTAAATTAATATACGATATATTAATTTTGGTCGTTAACAAATACAGAAATTGACCGCCCATTTTTAGTCACATACTAATTATATTGTATTAATATTTAACAAAGACACGGTTAATTACTTCAGGAGCACTTTCCTGTCAGTAGAAAACAATAGATAGCCTTCAGTATTGCCGACAGAAGTGAAAATTTTAAACTACGAAATAACAGTGCAGAGTTACATGGAATTTCTTACACCGAAAATTGTTCAACGCGTCTAAAGAACTTTTATTTTTAATTATTTGACCATTTATATAATGGGTATGGTGGTAGTACTTTCCCGGACGAATGTGGCACTCGGGTCTACTACTTCTGAAAACGTTAATTACTAAATACAAGAGCAAATTAACTAAAAACACTCAAAAAGGCCAATACATCAGGATTGCAATAAAACTGACAAATGAACGTCAAACAAAGTATTAATCACCAATCGTTATGGGTGACGTTGATAAATTATTTCTATTATTATAATAATAGAGAGGGGGACTCGGAACACATCTGCTATTTGATAATTATCGCGGTGAATAATGCATGGATCATTATTATAGATTACTGAATAATATAATACTAGATTACTTTTACTAAATTGAACGCATTTTTATTTTTTGACAGGCCAGTTGGCTTGGTGTTAGCGACCTGACTGTCAAGTTGCAGGTCGCGGGTTCGATTCCCACCCAGGACAAACATTTGTGTGCATGAAAATGTCTGTTTGTTCTGTGTCTGGATGTAAATATCTATGTATTTATGTATTTACAAAAAATAGTAGTATATGTAATATATCAATTATTTGGTTTCCATAGTACAAACTCGATAATTATTTATTGATTGGTATAACAAAATACACTGCTATTAAACTCTAAGCGAATAATACAGGCCAGACTGTACCATTAGCCAATTATGGATTTACATTATACTTATTAACTTAATAGTGAGTTACATAATATTTAATTATTTTAAACATGGTGTGCGTATTAATGTTAGTATGCGTTTATGTGTTAGTAATTTTTATATATTGTGCAATCTTTTTATAACTGAACAAACATAAAAATAGTGACTTTTATTCAACTTTTTTTTAATTGATCAGGCTACACCAATTTTTTTTATAATGAAAAATAACAGCTGTCACTAAAACCAGCCTCAGTTTTTTACCAACAAAAGAAAAAATATAATGAACAATATTTTCTTTCGAAAAAGAAATTGCCACAGATGAAAAAATGAAATAAACTCTGATTAGAGCGCGGCGGATCGCACCGGTATACTCCCTTCTACCCTACTAATATAATAAAGTTGCCAATTTGTGCCGCCAGTCCCAGAAGCACCAGAATTTTACCTACTAGGAAGTTAATTAAGAATCGGCCGCAGAAACTTTTAGCTAACTTCAGTTTAAACATAGCAACGGCTGCCTGAATACGAATTCCCATATTATGTAAATAGAATTGAAAGATTATGTAATATGTCCAATTTGTGGAACTAATTTTAGACCACGTTTCATCAAGTTTAGCTATTTTTAGAAGCATTTTTTTAAAAGGTTAAATGAAAATTGTTTGAGCTATGTTGCTTTATGCTGTATGCTAAATGCTATATGCTATTTGCTTAGCATAATATTAAGTTACATTATAGCAACAGACATTATAGGTGGTTTTGAGTTGCTTCAAGTTTTGCTATTTTTAGAAGCATTTTTTTTTTACAGGTTAAAATTTAAAGATTGTTTTAGAGCTACTTTCCTAAATGTTATGCTATCAGGTTATCATAATCGGAATGATTGACAGAATATTAAGATACATTATAAATACCTACATAGCAATTTTTTTTTCAAGGCTGATTCAAGTTAAATTAGTTTAAAAAAGTTTAATATAATTAATCCTAAATGCGATTCTGTGAACTGTGAACCATGGGCGATTAGTTAATTAATTCATAATTCTATCAAAACAAATTGTTTAGTTACTAACATGTTGAACTTTAAACAACTTTTGTGGCCGACTGTACGCTACACTACCCACACGCGCTGGTATGTTTGTATTGAATTTCATGGCTCAACAATTAGCTCTAACATCGATACACGTTTGTTCTAAAGGTAAAAAAAACATTGTTTACATTTTCTCGTGTTCCTAAACCACCATTTAATGATATTCTATCCGATCTTTGTGCGGAAATTCCATTATTTTAAGCTCTATTGTGTTGGAATATTGTTCATTCTACGAGTTTCCGAAGCTTTTGCATGTCATGTGGATAATTTTTTTAAGGCTGATTGTTGTTGTTATTTGATACCCTGAGTCTACCCTATAGGTTGTGAGTGTCAAATGAATATATTTGTAGGTATCCGATTGTAATAGGGATGTGTCCTGACATGTCAAATCAGCAATTCTTTATGAAATGTCAAAACGATTGAATGTATGAAGTTTTGTATGAAATAGCAAGTTGTGACATCATAATTGTATAGCATCATATAACATACTCTTTGTGATGAGACTGATACTTAAAAATCATATTAATGATTTAATTTTGATCATATTTGATGTTTTTGTATAATTTTAGATGTTCAATACACTGGTTAGTGATTGATAATTTATATTGAATACAGGACCGTTCACTATTATCTGTAACTTGCTGCAGTTTTGCGGTTTCACCTGCGTTCCCGAAGTATGTGGCACGGGATAATAACAAAGCCTATGCTACTTCGGGATAAAGAAGTTTTATAAAAATAAAATTTGTATAAAAACCGGTTCAGTAGCTTTTAAGTTTATTAATTACAAACAAAAATACCAACATACAATTTTTTTTTTCTTTTTATAAAATCATCAGCGTAATTTGAGATCAGATAGTTGTGTCAATAATGTCCTTGTATATTTATTATTATTATTATGTGACTTCATGTAATTGAAACATATTTTTATATATTTTTTTTATTGCAGATATATGAGAAGACAGTAGGAGATTTAAAATGTAAGTGATAATTCATCATCATTTCAGCCCAGAAATGTCCACTGCTGAACACAGGCATCCCCTTGGATTCCTTGGATAAAATTGATCTTTAAGACACAGTTATATTTAAAAAAGGATCAAATTAATATTTACGTAGATTTCGGCAGTAATTTCTTATTGATCACTGGATATGTTTTTTTATGAATCGCGCATAACCTCAAAAATTCATACATCCCTTCCATTATTAAACTAAAAGCACACTGTGATAGCCACTTTGACGTTTGTCCGAAAAAGTTACAACTGCGTATGATTTAATAACGGAGAACAATAGACTATTCAATAAAAATTATCAACAATAACCAGTGTATTGAACATCTAAAAATACACGGATATATTGAATATGATCGAAATTTTCAAGTACCAATTTAACCACAAAGAGTAATCTTTTGATGCTGTACAATTACGACGTCACAAATTACTATTTCATACAAACAATCGTTTTGACATTTATTAAAAAGTTGCTGATTTGACATGTCAGTCAACATCCATAATGAAGTTCTTTAATACTGCATGACACTACTATGTAGGTTAAAAGGGTAGTCGTTATTATCTAAACGAGTAAAACAAATAAGGCCGGAAGCTTGTGACAAATAAATCAAAGCACAGGATATAATTTACAAAAATATTAAATCTATCAGAAAATCCTCCAGAACAGTTCATTACATGAACTTCTTACAACGTACACAAAAGAATTTTAAACCAGACAGAATTAAAAACCCCATTCAAATCTGAAGGCGAACGGAACAAATTAAAACCGAGTATTCCACCATTGAAATCTAAACGCAAGACTTCAGCAACTCGCACTGATTCTTTAGCAAAATCCTATTTGTGCAACGCTGTTATATCTTTTGCTTAAGAGAAAACCTTTCATACTAAGTTCATTACAGAGTTGCTTTTGAAGTTATAATTAAAATCTACATGTAGTAAATACTGTATGTGTAGGAAAATATTAATGTTTTTCAAAGAACATCTACCATCTCGCGATAAAATTGTTATAACGTAACACTATGTTTCTAGCCTCCACAGGCTACGTGTGTGACAAATTTCAGCTAGATCGGTTTAGTCGTTTAACCTTGAAAGCGTAACAAAATATAATATAAGTTAGGACTAGCTACCGTTTCGCGGATTTATCGCGTGTTTCAGAGGGACCCAATATATATCGGCTTTATTACAGCCTATGCAATGGCGTAGCTAGATAACCATAGGTCCTGGGGCTAAAAATTAAGTAAGGCCCCAACTAAACTATTTAAAATCGTTTGTCCCCCAGACGAAGCTTGGGGGCCCCGGGATCCTGCTCTGTCTAGCCCTCCGGTAGCTACGCTACTGTTTGTAAGTCAGAGTCCGAGGGGCCCCCTGGGCTTGGGGGCCCCGGGGCACTGCCCCGTCTAGCCCTCCGGTAGCTACGCCACTGAGCCTATGCCACTCGGGTTATTCCTGATATAGCTTTCTATCAGTAACAGATTTTTAGTAGCTGGAGTCAGTGTTTCCGGAGATTACATTCCAACAAACTCGCAAAAAAGCACAATTTTTATTAATAAAGATTCGTTTCTGTTAAAAACTAAAGCCTAATTATAACTTAGATATTATTGCAAAGAAATCGAAATTGGTGACAAAAAACCTATAGACTTTCGGTCCATGTCACCAATTCCGATCACTCAGTCATCAATTCTGAACAACGTATCTAGAATAGGAGTCTGGAGAAACCACACTTCCGAGCAGGCAACTCGATTTGCTCTTACGAAGTACTAAAACATTCCTTGTTACGAAACACTTGCATAGTTCGGCTTTCAGATCAATTTCAGTATACTCTATTTCTTGAACACAGCCGATGTTGTAATTTACTTGTCAATTTACTTCTTAACTTGTATTATAAAGAGAGAGGAGTTTGTGTGTATGTCGAAGGTAGGATAGGTATCTTTGTAGTCTCTCCGATGCATTTATTTAAAAAGTTATTTCATTGATAGAGAAACAAAATTCCAGAGTGATCAGGGTGTTTTAAAATCTAGAGATACGTTTGATCCCATGAGAATGCGGGTGAAACTGCGTGACGATACGTAGTGTGTTTATTTATACTTACTAGCTGTACTAGCGGTTTCACCTGCGTTCCCGAGGAATATTACATTATTTTGTTCTTTCTATCATCAATAGTTTTCGCAGCGCACGCGATGTAATAAGATTTTTTAGTAATTTTTTCACACCTTGGGTTACATATTGGAGTTTTAGTATGTATCGCAAACTTTTTAAAAATTTAATATAGCCTATGTTCACCGGAGATAGTGTAGCTTTCCAACAGTGAAAGAATTTTTCAAATCGGTCAAGTAGTTTCGGAGCCTATTCAATGCAAACAAACAAACAAAAAAACAATCAAATCTTTCCTCTTTATAATATTAGTGTAGATTAACATATTTTTAATGTTTGTTTGTATATAAGGGTTAATCTCTGGATTTTATTAAAATATAGTAAATATAGGCTTTTTTAACCTGGGAAAATATTTCTCCTTCGCGAATGCAAGTGCAATATCGAGATGGAACCTAGTTTAAAATAAAAATAAAAAAATTCAAAACAGCGATGCAAATAAATTGCATTGCGAACTACTCGTTTGCGACTGTTTGAGGAGCACCTCAGAACGAAAATTAATTTAGTCAAAGTGGAACGGGCGGCACTCTTGTTCAATTACATGCAAATAACCTGCCATCGTGATTTGGTCGGGTAAAGGCTTGACATATTACATCACGGCCGGCCGTAATCGCAAGGACATTGACCATTACTTTCTTATGTCGGAACGAGGGTTACACGATCATAAACTACGAGATATGGAACATCTTTGTTGTTTAATATAGACCGGGACTTATTATGACCTCACATATCCTTTTCTACAACAGTGTACCTTATAATAATTTTGATCACAGGCAGAGATAAGAAAATTTGTCAGAATAATAATGTTCACTTTCGTTCCCGACTGTGGGTGAATTTCATTTCGTTGGAAAATGACATTAATTTGGAAGCCTAGTCATTTGTTTGTCTTATTTATTAAACACCTGAACCGAGTAAGGTACCAACCTTATACAAATGTACAGCTAATGATAAGTTATATATATTGCCTTGGAGGCTTTGGTACTGGAACGGGGATTCCGCATCTTATTAAACTTAAAGATAAATATGTATTTTAGGGGCACCCACGTTCCACTGAAGATTTTTAGTACCAACGTGATATTTGGTGAACAATATCGGCGTCTATCGAGCTCATTACCCATCCCTCTAATTAATAAAAGTATTATTTTAATATAAATCAACAGGGTGTTACAAAACTACCCGTAAACCCGAAAGGAGGTTAAATGGGACCTTATAACGAGTCCATTCACAATATTTAAGAACCTTAGTACCGCTGTATAACGTACCCCAAAAAAATAAAAAGATTTGATTTTTATGAATGAAATTAGTAGAAAAACTACAATTAAAGTAGAAAATTATTAGGTAAAATAGGTACTTAGGCCTTTCTGTTAAATAATCTGGTTCCCTGACATGACAGCTTACTAGGATTGTTGGCTTTGATAATGAATTATATTTTTACGGGGTATTTTGTAACACGTTGTATATATAAGTAAAATAGAGTTCCTTTGACCCCGCATCACCTCAAAACTACTGAACATATCGGGATATGACTGCTACCATTCGACGCGGAATTGTTCCTAGATGGTTATAGGCTATATATGATATCGATAAACGTGGGGGACAGCTAGTCTATATATATGTAAATAAATTAGGGTTCATTTCACGCGCCATCATCTCAAAACGAACATATCGGGATGGGACTGCTACCATTCGACGTGGATTTTTTCTTAGATGGTAATAACGCTTTAATATTACCCGGCCTGACCCTGAAATAGGCCCCAGGACATCTGGTCTCTGGACGAGCTTTATACCACTCGACTGCTTTTCTTACAGCAGATTTTGGCTATAGCTACAGCAAAATTTGAGTATCATCTCGAAGCCGTCTCGACTCTATGGTATGGTGGTAGTACTTCGCTAAATAAACTCTGCACTAAGTGCTTCTAATTCTTAAACTGGTCCATGTGTACAATATCGGTTACACAATTCATTTATCACACTCAAAGGTCAACAGTACAGAGCAGCCAGTCAAGCGTATCCTCATTCCAAGTGGTCAACAGTTTTAGATGCGGGCTAGTCATTCTCTAATTACAGGATATGCTAATAATTGACTAAAGACTGTGAGATTGGTTAAATTCGTTGTTATTCTACTCATATTTCTGACCTTCTAAGGTTCCCACATTGGCTAATTTCAGTACAGTCGCAATATATAACTGAACAGATCCAAAATTTATAAGACGCTAGTACAGTTCGTATTTATGTAGGTTTGTAAAAGATAGCTCGTATCATTCCATATCGTGAATAGTGATAGATATCCAAGTAATAGAAGGACGTTCTATGTTCTATGTGGCTGACTTCCGAATGGGATTTCAGTAACTGACGTTCATAAGCACCCTCTGCGGGCCTAAACTGGATAATTTTTAAGAATTTCGATTTTTTTTACTCATGTTGCTGACGTACGTAACGTATGCATGAACAACTACCTACTAGGTAGCGTACTCAATTATGTGCCATTTTCTATTAAGGATAAGTCCAATTAAAAAAAAATTCATTTCAGTTTTTATTTAAATGCGTTTTTCAGGCAATCAGATAAATCGAAAAACGATCGAAATAACTGAATTATTTTTGTAATTGTGTCATATTTACCGTACAAATTCAAAATTTGATTTTATCTATTTCTATGGTCCGAAGAGAAAAGGACAACTTGGTATCAAATTTTAACGTAAGTGTAACTTATACACCGCCGTATCTAGGAGTTCCAAATGCAAATTCTATGTAGGCACCATGTTTGACGCCATTTACTGGTGTATTCATGTATTCATAACTGTATTTACTGAGCCATAAAATGATAACTTTAGTGCTAAAGTCTCGACGTCTGCTCGGGTTGGGTCTACACCTAATATAACACTATCGTATTATATACACTTTATGTACTCGTGTCTTGTCAATATACATATTGATTTGGATGTTCAAGTTCAAGATGCTTAATTATACACGACGGTTCAAGAGTATTTTATTACATACTAGCTGTCCCCCGCGGTTTTACCCGCGTTCCCGTTAGATGTCACATGTATTATACATAAAAACCTTCCTCTTTAATCACTCTATCTATTAAATAAAACCCCATCAAAATATGTTGCGTAGTTTAAAAGATTTAAGCATACATAGGGATATAGGGACAGAGAAAGCGACTTTGTTTTAGACATATGTAGTGATGGTAGTACTTCAGTTACTAGATAAATTTGACCTTCATAAGTGCCCTCCGAGAGTCTAAACTGAATAAATGGTTTAGAATTTTTTTTCGACATATGATCCCGTGATGAAAGCTACTTGATGTCCTATTTCATGATTTAAAGTGACATAGGTACCAAATTTCAATAAGATCAGTTCAGACGATTCGATCATATTAATAATCATAATAAATATCCTGGGAGATTCTTTACAAACAGCCACCTGATACCAAACCAAGCAGAGCTTGTACTATGGACCTGTAACTGTACTGTTTTCTAAATTCATACTTATATAGATATTTACGTCCAGACACACAACCAACAGACAAGGTCATGTATACGTACGTTTGTCCTGGGTGGAAATCGAACCCGCGACCTGTGGCGTGGCTGTCAAGCTATCCAACCACTCGGCCAACTAGCCCGTCAAGTAAGTAGTAGCCGATAGACAATGACGATATCCAATGTCCAAATACTCAAGTGATTTAATATTCTTATACCAGGCGAATATTAAAAAACAAAAGCAGATCGCATTCAGCCTTTGGAAAACATTATGTACTGTCCCACGGGTTCACCCGTGTTCCTGAGGGATGTAAGATTTTCCCGGCACAAAAAGTATCCTATGTTACTTCTAATATCTCCAAGAATATGTGTACAAAGTTTCATGATGATCGGTTAAGTAGTTTTCGCGTGAAAGCGTAACAAACAAATTTAATTCACATTTATAATATTAGTAGGGATTACTTCTCCTTCATTAGATAACACACCTTGTCATTCTGTCAACAAAGTAACTATTTTAAAGTATGCATACCTACTGTAGATGATTATGAATATAAAACCCCTCACTAAAACAGAAAACAACTATTAGCACTTCCAATAAACTGCATTATGTGAGTTATCTCACTTACTACCAGATAATGTCCGTTCCGGATGCAAGAATGTGGATATAAAGCTCTATTCCGGACGATCCGCACGGTCCGGAACGCGGTACCGACGTCGTTTCATGGTTTCCCGGCTCTAAGCGATAGTGGTTGGGAGCATTTGAGTTCGAAAATTAATATACCAGGTGTCATCTACGACTTTCTTGATACTGTGTATTGATTTATTTTACTATACTTAATTTATTTCTATTTACCACTTTTTTTTTTGTGAAAAGCAAAATAAAAATACACAACAAAAAGGTTTGCATTGACTTAGAGGAACTGTGTTTTTTTTTTATACGTTTTGTAGTTTTTATAAAAATACCAATTAATATTAATTTACTTTGTCACTTAAATAATACGTATTTTGAAAAAGATATCATTATAAAAAGCTTTCTATATATTTATTATAACTATATTAAATCCAAATAATGCAAACTTTTTTTTTGTGTGTATTAAAAAGTTTCTATTATCCATGCTCATTCAAAACAGCCAATGTGCATCGAAGTTTATTGGCTACGTCGGTAATAATGTTTGTTGTAGCTTGTCCATTACCAAAGACAGACGGATCGACGACAAGTGCCATAAACTATTAATAGCTCCTTTGGGCACGTGACGTGGCCTAATTGAAACTTGCTCTGTGACTGTAAATACCTTTGGTTAACGGCAACTTAACTTGCGGCACGCTATGGTGGCCGTTTTGACGTTAAACACTGACAAAGAAAAATAACCTTTATCCCTTCATACATAAGGTGCATCTATTGATCCAACAGCTAGTTGTATGATGATGGAAATCAACCTTATTCTAAAGCAATACAGCTTCTTTTCCTATGACAATCTGAAACGTCAAAACGGCCGTCATAGCGCGCCGGTAGTATAGTCTAAATGGTCCAGACTAAATGATAGCTTTACTTACGTAAGTAGATTCAGGGTTTTCAAATACTTCTTATTTCATTTACTCGAGTGGTATCTATGTTTTTTCATGCATGTTCGCAGTGTGGTGTCGCCATCCATTTCATGGCTGATGTTTCAAAATGTCGTCCTGCTTAGGTTGTCTTACTTCGCTTACTTTAGGGTATGATAGGTCATCTCGATCTCCGTAAATCATGTAAAATTATCAGATTCGTTATCATTATTATTCTATCTCGTCTGTAAGGAAAATGACACTAACTCTAGGATGTTTCGTCGCGGCCTCTATGCTCTGTCTCTGTCGCTTACTACGCTAATACTACTAATTACGTGAGAGGTAAGCTCTCCGAGGCTTCCGTGAAGCGGCTCGCCGACGAAGTTTGTATTAGCTGAATAAGGGGGCTCATTCTAAATTAGCAGAGCTTGTACTATTGTAACCATTTAACTGACATATTATACTTAAAATACATACTATAAGTATGACTACCTAAAATCATCATCTATACATATTATTGTTACATTACAGGCCAGTTGGCTTGGGGGTTAGCGACTCTGACCGCCAAACTAAAGGTCGCGGATTCGATTCCCACATAGGCTAGGACAAACATTTGTGTGCATGAACATGTCTGTTTGTTCTGTGTCTGGGTGTAAATATCTATATAATAAGTTGTATATGTAGTTTATCAGTTATCTGGTTTCCATAGTACAAGCTCTGCTTAGTTTGGGACCAGATGGCCGTGTGTGAAAGAATGTCCCAGGATATTTATTTATTTTATATTTATATCTTTTCACCTAGAAAATATGTTTATTAGAAAGCTTAGTACCCATTAAAACCTTACGAATAGAAGCTTGATGGTAATAAGCCAATTTGAACTAAAGGTTGCAGTAATACCAGCAATTGTATAGCTCAACGAAACAAATAGCCTAAAGCCTAAGCCTAATGCTCGTCTCAGGCTACATTAGTCAAAGACATACCTAACTTAATCTACTTAGTTAGGATCAACGCGAATTGTCGTAAACAGGGTTAGGGCAAATGTCATGTCGAGCATACAGTGAATGCGTACCAAGTCTGTAGGAGTAAACGCTCATTGAATTTACAAGGCATTTGTATAGTACTTGTAGAATTCAAAAAGTAGACATAAGAATACAGATTGTTTTTTAATAAATTATATATTTGCGGTTTATAACATTGTCGTCTTAACTGAACTAATACTAGTTTAAGGGCCTTAATAAACATTTTTACTACTATTTTTCATCAATAAAAAAAACAAGATGTTGAAAGTAATTTTTTTTTTAACTTTGTCAACTAAACTAAGGAATTGCAACTCCCAGACAAACCAATACTAGTTTAAGGGTGTCAAAAACATTTTTGTTAGTAATATTTCTTTTTTAAATATATGTTTTATAAGGTGTTGAAAGTACTTAAGATTTTTTTTTAATACATAATGTAGTTTATAATTGTCAACTCAACTGAGGAATGGCAACTCCCAGACAAACTAATACTGGTTTAAAGGTGTCAAGAATCATTTTTGTTACTAATTTTATCAACAAAAAAAAATACAAAAAATTATTGAATAAGATTGTTGAAAGTAGGCACTGAATTCCGAGTGTTGAGTCTGATTACAGATGGTTGAACATTAGGTACTTTTAGAACACGCCGCATGTCTTTACTAAGGCATCCATTTCCGCAGGCTGTAAAGTATACTGAGGTATCATTTTATTTTATGAATCCTATTATCCGCTCTGCGGTCTCTTGGTTTTGTCACAAGAAACAGGAAATCCTTCATAGCCCCCATAACCACAAGGCAGACTTGATTTTGATATTATTGTAGCGAATTTCAATGCCACATTTTTTTTTTTTTTATTAGTTATGGCTTGGGTTTGGCCTTCGACTGAAGGAGTTATTACGAAGCCGAGGATGTAGCACGCTTACCCAGAAAATGCCTATTCATTCTTCTATTTAATGAAAAAAGCCATTTTTCAGATCACAAAAAGCTTCTTTACAATATACTCGCAGCAAAACCGCTCTGTACACCAGTATACGAGTACCTATCTAAGGTGTAACATCACTGACACCCGTTGTAAGGTCTTCAGCTCTCAAATAGATCCACAGACTAATAGCATCAAAAAGAACTTAAACACTACGTTTACAAGTTGCCCTCGCGTCGAATCACCGTTCATTCACACGATCGAGACAAACGAAGGTAAATCGATACGATATTAAATCGATTTTACGGTCGATACGAGCACTACAAATTACTCATTAATACCATAGCAAAGTTAAAGAGTTGTTGACCGTATCGTTTTTAGTTATTCAAAGGATATATCGTATGTGCGTGTCCAATTATTGGAAATAATTGACGTTATTAACGAAACCTACCTTTTCGGGCAACCCAGTATTCAATTAAAGCAATTTACTCCTGGCTGCATTAAATTGGTGCTGAAAGTGAACGCCCGCGAATCTGACTACCATACGCAAACATAAAAAAAAAACTATTTCCTATCCAAATAATGTACCCTTTTCAGTTGTCTATCTCTCGACGACAAATGATATATACATTACAAACTAATTACACCCTTACAATATATATGTTAGATTGGGCTAATTAGATTCAGATTGGTAGTACAATATCGTTTTGTCTAATCAGCCCGGACCTTTAGCAAAGCCTCACGTTTGCTAAGCTACTTAATTATAGAGGCAATTTAAGGATGAAGCTCTCAAACCAATTCCGACATGACTGCCTACCTACCACACTTTGCAGCCAATATATCTTGGCCTTTGATATCTCCCCTTTTATTTCATATGGCTTAAATCATAGGGTTGAAAATTGATAGCATGGAGGTTTTATTTACTGGGTATGTTGGCTTTCAGAGTTTAGATGCTCTCCACCCCTGTGTACATAACATGTCAAAGAACTGAACAGCTGAAGTATTTTCGTTCGGCACGTAATACTTAAGTGTTTGAAATTACGGGCAAATATAAGCTGGTATTAATGAGTTGCCTACTTACATGAGTATTGTATGTAATCTCTCTTTATTGAGTACTAAGCACCCTATTACACGACTCAAATTTGTGCAAACATACAGTGTCGGTAATTTTATTACGGAGAATTCTGGTTACCTTATTACTTTAAACACTTATGGAATATGCTTGACTTTTGTTTGTTTCAATGCGGTAAGACATAACAAATAACAAAGAGCAACTCGGTGCATGTTAAATAATAATGAACAAAGAAAAACAAAATCAATAATAAAAGTATGAAATTTAAGTCAGTTTCAAACCGATCGAAATAATCTCAGTATTTCAACCGCAATCATAATAGTGGCGCAAAGCGTAATAACATAGAACCGTGATGTTTCAACCAGTAACCAGCTCACGTCCAAACGTAAACCAAATATAAAAACTGGTTTACAACTAGATGTTTGTAAAAAATATACTCAAAGAAATAGAAGGTAGTGCGTGCAGGTAAACGCGGGCGCAACCGGTCCGCAGGCCTATATTAACGCCGATTACTCTCCAAATTACCCCACTGATGTCTTATCAAAGAAATTCCTGCTCTATATCCTTAGTATAGTCCTTAAAATGAAATGACGGTAAAAGTCCCGTAGGATTTGCGTGCGCCAATAGTTATACTTTTGAACAAAAAAAAGAACGTGAACATGCATCTTATAAAGTAGTGGACCTAATATCGACCCTAGGGTATTATTTTTAATATCCTTTAATAGCACCCCTAGGGTATTAAATGTATAGTTTAAATTGCTTGCTTTTTATAGGAATATTCAGGTAAAAAAGCTTCGTCAAATCAATAATAATATGGAATCTTAGATGACTATAACATTCTGTTTATGATGCTCAAGATTTTTTTCAATGTCAATGAAGCTGACAAACAGACAGACGGTAAGTGGTAATCGCCGCCTATGGACATTTGCAATACCAGTTCATGTACCTGTAACTTCACCGGCCCCTTACCTTTCTAACCGAAACACAGTAATACAAATGCAGTGCTTCTGACGGACGGAAAAGGGTATGATGGTAGTATTTCCCCGGACGAACTCTGCACTAAGAGCTTTATTACTGCTAATAGATAGATAATAGGCAGATGCAAGCTTTTTATATACATTTATAGTCCCGTTACAGAAGACTGGACAGGAAATGCATTAGTGATGTATTATTTCAAAGCATTAACACTAATTGATTAATACGCAGAACGAGTGCAATAACGAAAAAAGGTTTCGATTTCCTGAAAATTACGTAATGTGTAATTGTTGACTTTTTAATTTACCTAATTGGAGCTATGTGAGTATTTATGTTAATAAAAATATAAATATTTTTTTAATGATTTGTTATTTTCAATTCTTCTGCCTGTCCTTTTTCTAATACGGTCGGCGGAATATGTTTTCTTTCTGTCCATTTAGTGCAGGGCTTCCCAAACTTTATGTCGCCGGGCACTATATTATTTTTGGTCTCCCTGAACCAAAAATAATATTATGCCCGGCGATATAAAGTTTCAACAAAAATAAGAAACACCTTGAGAAATATTAATTACTCATATTTACATTTCTTAGTTTCTCCGCTTTTTTTTTCGAAAATGCAAACGTACCTTTTACGCCCCCCTAGAGGGGTGTGCCCCCTTGGTTGGGAAGTCCTGATTTAGTGCAATACATATAAAAGAAGTTTTTCTTTTTTCACTGAATGATATTGGTATAGGATAAGGTTGGTACACTCTTTAGTCATCTTCACAAATCCATAGCGATGGGGCAGTCTAAATGACGGTTTATTATAAATACTAGCTATCTCCCGTGGCTTTCCCCGCATTCCCGAAGGATGTCATTTTAATCAATCTATGTCTGTGTAAAATTTCATCCAGAACCGTTTAGCCATTCTAGCGTGATTGAGTTAAAAAGATACATCCAACCAAACTTTCGCGTTTATAATAGTAGTAATATTACAAATATCATGAAATATTTTATCAAAGGTTTTATTAAACCATCGCAGATACAGATAAATCTATAATCTAGAACAGCGTTGCAGAGGCTCTAACATCATTAGGTTTCCTGGCGGCAACGGTTCATTTCCTGGGAGACCCGACCCAGGACCTTCGTCAGCTATCTTTATACAAACGACACCTCGTCTATTATGTTGTGGTATAAGTTGAAAGAACTAGCGGAATATTATAAACAGTGTTTTCATATCATATTGATTTTTACATGAAAAATTTTATATAAAAAATCATTCATACTAATTTAAAAATTCGTGAGTGAAATCGTCAAAGGTACGTGTGATGATGAAGAGATCCTATAGGGAGTTGAATAAAGGCTACTTTATATCAATTTTAACCCAAGTAAAACCGCGATGCGGGTGTTATAATGTTAGATTGTGCATAAAAGAGATGGTACACTTGTCATTGTTTATCATACGAAGTTAGAAAGAACTGTTACCTATTGAACAGGCTCTCCCATGTTTAAGTGATAGTAAATTTTATTATTAGTTTGTCTTGTAAATCAACACAATATACAATTTACTGTTTCTTAAACAGCCATAAAAAAATAGTGCTAATGTTGAGGTACCTCAAATCCGACTTTTATCATTATTTTCTTAATATAATAAGTTATTATTAGTAATTACTTAGTATAATAAAGTCCACCAGATCACTTAATTTAATAAAGAAAATCCAACTACGTACAAAACCAGTGCTTAATAATTTAAAACGCTTTCCTCCTGTTATTTAAACGCTAAAAACGATTCAACGCGACCAACATAACTTCGGATTGACGATTTTTCCAACGGTAAGAAAGAAAAAACTTTTCCACTGACGTCGGATCATCCATATTATGAACAGTATAAAATGGTCTACTATTTATTTAAGTCTTGAAAAATTACCCATATAATGTTCTTTGACATTTGAATTATGATCAGATAGGGGTTTCTATTTATTGGGACTGGAAATTGATCGACTGGTAGAAATTACTAAGCAGCTGTCGTTTATCTCCTTTTTATCTCACACGAGACAAACCTCCTTTTAAAGTGCCTAAATTTTAAAATATATTATACTCATGTAAAAAGAAACAATGTAACTACTTGTATAAAAAAGAATTATCGAAATTGGACTACTCTGTAATAATATATGCGTCATAGATTAAAATGAAATATGTGAGTCGAGCTACGTTTTTTCGCCTAAAAAAATATTTTATCAGAAAATTGAAGTATTTACATTTACTACAACGTATCTAACTAGAGTTTCTTATCGTAATTTAAAATTTGTTCAAAAATATAACATCAACGAAAAGAAATACCTCCGAAATGAAATAATTTATTACCAAACCTAATTTATTCATGCACCAAATAAAAAACCGACAAATAATCCAACAAATCAAAATCAGACCTCAGAAAGTCCCTCGAAATCCGGTGAAAAATCACGAAAAACTGGCTACCTCAATCCCGCAGAATATAATTCTGGCCCGGCCAAACTTGTAATAGGCAGCGTTCAAAGGATAATCCGGGACTCCAATTTGTCAAGCTTGCCATGGAATGGACACTGGCGCAGTCCTTGATGCTTTATACCTTATATATTCGTATAATCTTGTATTTTATTTCAGTGGAATCTTGTTTAATTAATCAGCATAATAATATCAAAAAGATCTCTTAGAATGTATCGCACTAATTAGTTTATAGTCTTGATTATACTCGTATTTGTATTGCGTAAATTCAAATGTATCAATTGATATATTGAATGGGAATCATAATTGAAAGCCGATTAATCCAGAAATCCCCCATATACAATTACTTCCTGTTTACTCCCAAGAAAGACGTTTCCTTACACGTGAAAATCTATTGTTATCTGATATATTAACGTTCTTTGGTAACAAAATACTCCTATTGAAAATTCGTCGTGAAGTTTCAACAACGTAACGTCGAGTAGCTTAAATTATGTGACATACATTCTTTTAATTTGCTTAAAAAGCATAAGCTTCACTTATTTGAAGTCATAAAAGTGAGGGGTTTTGACAAAAAGTAATGCCAGGACTATATGGCATGACTTCCTTTGAGATTAAATATCTTGTGGTATTATGGAATTTCTTTGGTTTCTTTGCATCCGTTACAATGGAGGAAATGCTTTTATCTTATGCTGGCTAGATTTCTGGTCTTTTTAACGAAGGGGTGTAATTTATCTATAAATCCGTATTTAGATACTGGCTGTTAATTTTATAGGGTAAAATCTAATATTAATGATGATTTTTGAGGCATAGAGATGCGAATCTCATACTTACCCACATTCTTTTTGGCATTATGTCGTGTCTCTTGCTAGTACTTAAACATAAAAAGTATCCCCTTAAGTATATACCCTCAAAAGTACCATCCACGTTTTCTTTTTCTTCGGAATGAAAGCAGCCAAATCGACACAAGTTTAAATAAGCAACACAAATGTTAACTTTCTCAATGAACACTTGTAAAACCACTTATAATACGAGGAAAACTGTCGCGTGCCTTCCCCTCGGATGTAAAGGAGACCGAACCTGCTCTCGACTTCACGAGGACCCTCGATAACTCCCAACATTAGAAGAAAGGTCTTGTTTTAAAAATAAGTCGTGGTTTTTCTACAGATGTATTTTGTTTTATATTTGGAATGCTGCGCCACTCAAACTGGGGTATGATTCCGTAAGGTAAATAACAATAGCTCGACGATGCGTCAACACGGCTCCTTGCTCTGTCACTGTCGATAACTTGGGAATCATGTGAGAGGTCCGCTCTCCGAGGGCTCATTGCGCTGTCTCGTCGACGAGGATTGTATTGAAGAAAACAATTTTACCGAATTTGATGCATAACATTGGCAAACAAAAGCCTGAATCATTTTGGAATGCACGTGCATGTCTATCTGTATTGAAGATATCGTTTTCACATTGTGTACCTATTACCTACTATACCTAAACGATTATACGAGTATACCTATCACAGATTTAATATGAACTGCTATACATCAACTGCCTGCCCTGTTTTACTGTACTCACAGGGCTTTCCTTTTGATACTTTTGCTATTATTATTCCGTTTTTGAATACAGGCTGTTTAAGTTGTTTCATACATGTTTTTAATTATTCTGGGTTGGCGCGATGTACATGCTTTGTCCTTTGCCATTCATTCATTACATATTACATGAGATGTGGCAGTATCATTATGGCCGGCCGCCCGCCTTTTGCCAACCCTTTATAGTCTATGCGAATACTTTTGTTTACCTCTCGATACCAGGTGTAAAGTGCACGGATATTCTTTGGTAGTTTTAATTGACGCTGCCACAGTAGATAATAATCTAAATATATATAAAAATGAATCCCTATTTCCCTTGGTCACGGCATCACGCATGGACGGCTGGACTGATTTCGCTAATTCTTTTTTTGTTGTGTTTGTTATTGTCAGGAGAAGGTTCTTATGTATGAAAAAAATAAGAAAGTAGCGTGGAAAATTAGAAAATTTTCAAAAAACTTTTGACAAAATAAACTTTTTTAATGTAACCGGTTTGACATTATTGTCAGTCGTCTGACAGAATGCGCGCTGCAAATATCGTTTTAAATAGAGGCATGGGTCGGAATTATATTGTAAAAAAAATTATTAGATTATAATTTCTATATAATTAAGTGCACATTTTACAGTCGATTCAATCGGAAGACTCGAATTCAATATTCATAGTTAAGACAGGACAACGTCGGTCGGGTCAGCTATGACAAATAAAAAGTTATTTACTTCAAATATACATCACGGACGGTACTTAACACACGGCCATCGGATCCCTAAGTAAGCAGAGCGTGTACTATGGAAACTACATAACTGATATACTTACAGCTTGTCCAATATAGCTAAAAAAAATATCTACTATTTTTAACTTTTAAATTTTTTTTTTATAATAAATAGATTGCAAAATATAAAACAAATACTCTTCCCAATTTCCCAGTAAATCCCAACGGTGTGTCACGAAATTGATTGCCTTTTTATGAAGGTAGATAGTACCTACTTTATAACCTAGATACCTCATAAAGCGGCAGTAAATATTTTTCGCTGAAAATGATAGTAAGATAGCTGCTGGGAACTGGATTTAGGTACAATATAAATCATTGTACAACTATAATATATAACAACTTATATATCGCACCCTCAGAACGATAGGAGCTTAACTCAAAAAATCACTTTTGGCACATCTCTGATTGGATCACTTTCACACTGAGCGGGGAGGGTGGGTCCCGGTGTTTAGAGGCTGAAGTATCGGTATGCTTATTCTATCATTAAATTGACTATGTTTTACTATTCATCGGATAGAGCGTACTTAGTTTAGTCTCTATGATCGTAACTCTATTTCGCAAAATTTTGAGTAAAGCCCTTATCGAACTGAGGGTGCGAATTATGTTTTATCATTTATGTTATCCAGAAGGTCTGAATTGTTACAAACTACAACAATGCTCGTCCAAATTATATTACTTACCTTTAAATATTTCTCATTTAGTTAGCTCTAATTTCGCCCGTACATTTTTCTTATTATTAAATTTATATTATTATAAAATTCTTGACGAAATATTTTTCCTAGTACATTTTTAGATTGAATTGGGGACCGAATAGACATATTGTAAATCTTTAGGCATTATTATTTCGGTAATTCCATGGGCAAAAAAATAGGCAGGCGGTTCATGTGATGGTAAGTGGTCACCACCGCCTATGGGCATTTACAACAGGGGCATCGATAATCGTCAAGCGTTGTGGACCCTCAGACATGAAGTTGCCTCATGTGCCTGTAATTTCACACGCCCCCTTACTTTTCTAACCAAAACAGTAATAAATAGTCATCGAAACTTTAGAAACTAAGCCAGCTTTAAACAATGTTCAGAAAATAACCCTTATTTCATTTGATAAAGAGAAAACAATCCCCTAAGCAATAAACATATCGACACAACATGTGTTTTTATCAAAACATTTTCTAACATTTTCCTTCGCCGTACGGTCCGTGTAAAACTTAGTCCCCTTTTTCTTTCACATATTTCTTCTAGAAAAATAACATTTCTATACGATGTTATTACATAAACTTGGTCAAGTGCGAGTTGACGCCTGATTTATATTGATTTTAGAAAGTCTTTGTCTCTTTGTTTGCAGAGGGGTGTATGACCGAGTAGGTATGTAATGTAAAGGACACGTCTGTTTTATGAATTCTTAAATAAACAAATTTAAACATTTTACGGGCTTTTGAAAAATATATGGTAGCTTTTTTCATTCTTCCCTGGCTGAAATCTAGTTTTTCATAGAGTAAGGTACTTCAAACGTTCTTAGTTTAACTGTGTTACGACTGTAATGGATTGTATATTATCTGTATTCTTTATAAATAATGACTCGGGAAACGTTGTTCTGTCCATTTAACCACAACGCCACTTTTCGAATACGATTTCAAAACTGTTTTTAAAAAGTTCGGTCGAAATATTAGATCCATCCGATGACCTCATTACTACAAAAATATCATCAAAATCGGTCAAGCCGTTACAGAGAGAAGAATTACGAGAACACACCGGAATTTTATATCATTATCATCATCATCAGCCTATCTCTGTCCACTGCTGGACATAGGCCTCACCTATGGCACGCCACTGAGCTCGATCTTCAGCTCTTCGTTTCCAACCGCTGCCAGCCAGCTTGCGTATATCATCGCTTCATCTAGCTGGAGGGTGCCCTACACTACGTTTACCGAGCCGTGGTCTCCACTCTAGAACACGTCTATATACGTTGGTTCACGAACTCAAAGTCGCTCAGCGAGCTATGGAGAGAGCTATGCTCGAAGTCTCTCTGAAGGATCGAATTCGAAATGAAGTCATTCGTCAGAGAACCAAAGTTATCGACATAGCTCATAGGATTAGCAAGCTGAAGTGGCAGTGGGCTGGTCACATCTGCCGTAGAACCGAATTTTATATAATTATACCCAAATATAAATAAAGAAACACAAACGAAATTTATAACTCAAAGTACTACACCCAATTATACAAAATAAAAAACGAATCAAATATCGTATAACAAAGACACAATTGCGTTTAGCCGATTTCAGTTTCAGTCATTGTGTATGGGGTCCCATTGAGCGTATTGTCCGCTCGTGAATGCGCGCAATCCGCTGTCCACCAACTATCATTGATCTTCCACGTCCCCCGCAGCACGCACCAGCTCGTATTCACACAGGGTGTAATGACGATGATACAGAGGCCAAGTTACAATAGCCACGTTATATGGCTATGTAATTTGTCCAATGATTGCGAGCGAGGTGCGAAAGATTTATAAGCGGGTGTCGTTACCGACTCGATTAGATAGATTTCCTTTGTCCGACGTGAAATGCGTTATATTGCGAACGTATGGCTGTTACTATGACATATATGGCACGTTATTATAGCCGATGGTGATATTTACAGAGCTTTTAGTGTTACGACCGATAAAGGTTATGGGCACTTTGGTATTTTGTCACGAATATTTTGAAGTATTTTTATGTTGTACCATAATTATTGCTGATTGGAATGTGAGAGCTTCCTGTAATAATTTTACTTACTTCCTCCTGCCTTCAAAGGGTTATTAACCTTTATTAATTACATATACTACTAAAACAGTACTAAAGCAGACCGTGTTCGCTAAAAACATTACAAAGTAAACAAAAATTTCCCATCTTCCCGAGTGTGCAAATTGCGAATATTTTCCCAAATACCAATATCATAACACCATAACATTGCTCTATCGAACCCCTCATCGCCATGAAGAGTAACTAAGGTGCATGAATGGGAACGAATAAACCCTCTTAAGCCTATTGAATGGAACCCCATATATGATTTACACAGAAAATGGTATAACGTAGAAGAATAACGTTCAACTTTGTTGTAGGTAGGTACAACTTTTTGCTGTACCTATGCAATCGCAAAATTGTCTACCCAATCATCTAATTTAAAAAAAAATAGAGACGCTGCATTTTCATAAAAAATAACAAATACAAATTTGGTTATATTACCTATCAAATACTTTGCCTCAGTAATTTTTGTCTGTAATTATAAATTTTACAAAAAATAAGCTTAATTTTATAAATTTGATTTATATACAAAAACGTTCAAATTATTCTACATATCCGTTTTCCAAAGTAAACATGCCGTACTCTACGGCGTAATCGTAAATAAAAAATAATAATCAACAGTCTGTAAAAATATTAACGAACCAAAAATGCAGTGAAAAAAATAATCCAGCACATCAGAAACCCTACGTATAAACTCCGTTTCAAAACGCTCGCCGTCATAATTTTCCAGGTGGAAACACGAAAGCGATCCAAGAACAATAAACCACCCTCAAAATAACCAGGATGCCTAGGCATTGTACGACGCCAACGTTTTCAGACCACTCTACGTCCCTCTTAATTAAGGGGGGCAATACTCAAATGCTTCTCTCTGGCGCGTCGAATGGAGGCTATTCAGACGTGTGCCGTCTGCGACGAGATAACGAAGCTCTCTCGGTTATTACCGCTTGTGTTTCTTTCTGTGTGTCTCCTTATATTGTTGGCAACACTGGTTTCACTGCTGCCTGTTTCATTCAACCTTAAATCCCACACTTAAAGCTCAAAATCAAACACCCAAGTTTAAGGGAACTCGTGTCGTGTGGGTGTATGACAAATTCGCTTGATTAAATAACGCGAAAGGCTATATAAACTTGCACCATTGCCTTAAAGGAACGGGTGTAAAAAAGATCGTGTACAGATAATAACGGTGTTTTCTTTTTGTTAACCTGATACCATTTTTACGTGGTAGACCGTAGATTGAATGAGTTTTGTGTGTCCTAATTTGTTTGTCTTCATTTTGGAAATACTTCTGCGAAATTTCAAATTTTAGATAAGTCTTAGTAGACTTGGGACATTTTCAAATCAATGACACGTTTTATAGACAGCTAATACATTACCACCAAGTAAAACTTGTACCATCAAAGCACACCTTCTTTGCAATTTTATCCATGTACTTTTTGTGAACTCTATCGTGAAAGGTATTGAGGCTAATTTATTTTGTATCAGTGGTAGACATAAGTTTTTCATTGCAATCAAATTCCAGGCCAACTAAGGGAATACTGGTTGGCGATGCACCGTTACTTTTAGCTAGCCTTGGCGTAGTAATACCTGGTAAACAGGATTGCTAGAGCGATACTTAACTTGAAAAGTGATGGATGGATAATAATAGATTGAATTTTTATCGACAGAGTGGTCGAAAAATTACCTGGAGCTATTAAGATGACCAGTAATCCTTCTCTCGTAGTTAATACTGATGTTATATTTATGGACCACTAAATCCTGTCCTGTGAATGATTGTGATGATGTATGGATGTTTGTGACTCTTTTACGCAAAACTTCTCGGACTTATGTCCTGGAATAAATTTGTATCCCGAGCAAATGGAAGATCCTCGAAACATCCTTGGAAAATGACAACCGCAGTGGTTTAAAGCTAGTCTTGTAATAAGAGATTCAACAACCAATTCCCATCTCTCTATAAAGGTATAAAATATTTACATTTTAATACAAGCACCTAAGGTATAATTTTATAAGTATCTCAGGTGAATGGGAGACGATTAGCATAATTACCGCACTTGCCTCAACATGTTGGTATCAGAGACTTGAGCCGTTCCAAACTTCAACACTCTGAACTAAAGCCTTAGTTCGTCGTCTGTGCTAATCGTTTAATTTCTACTAATAACAAAGCTTTATTAGGTCTCCTGCATAATTGAATAATTACCTGAATTGAAACCCATTAAAGAGCGATGAAATAAACCTTTCACACCAAATATTTGGATAAGGTAATATTAATTTTAAGGAACAGGACATAAGACGCTTATTGGCGTCCTATGTTCCTTTTCACCATTACAGCTCTAGATAGCGAGGGATCGTCACATACTACGTTTAATCATGTGTGGTCTCCATTTGATAACTCTTCAACAGGTTATCGGTCTTACAGACGTAGCCTGCCCACAGCCTCATCAGCGTAGTCATCCTCAGGGCTATGTCTTTCTTATACTTTCTGAGAGAAATTCCATGCAAAGCCTTTCCAAAACTCACTAAGGGATCTCATCAGCTCAATTGTCAAAGGCCAAACTTATGAGGCAATTGGATGCTCGAATCTAATTTCCATATCCATATCAAATCCGGACAATATATTTAATGAACTAAGTTCCGAACCGAAAACTTACGGGTCGCCGCAAGGCACTACAGCTAAGAAGGAATGAATAAATAACGTGTTCCTAATCCATCAAACACTCCCTTTCTCGCTATATGAAGGATCAAAGGAATTGCTAACAACTGCCCTGAAACATTGAACAACGTATAAGCTCCATAAAATATTCTAAAACAAACTTCCTCGTGCGGTTTGGATGCTCCAAACTTTTGATTGTATTATCCTTGTGCGTAATAAAGAGTGTAATGGGAGATTTCACTAATATAAATTAAATTTAACACGAACATGTGAGTCGGTTATGCGTGTTACACCTTCAAGTTTTATCGGAATGAGATTCCGGAGAAGTAATGAGCGGCAAAATTTTGTTCTCAACTTTTGTACAAGTTGCGGTTGTAGGGATACGTCGGGGGGATTATTCTGTTAAATGGAAAATATTGTACTTAATTAAGGTTTATGCAAACATTTTCATGTAATTGATAAAGTTATGAAACGTTAATATTTGGTATTGGGTAATAAATTGATTCGCAGGATTTAAATAATATGAATGTACTAGTAATAACCATGAACGTCGTTCAAACGGGAAATACTTGTGTAGGTAGACCATTGACATATATGTTTACTAGATGGGGCGTGAGAGGATATATAAATAACATGATAGATCATGTCTATGCATTTGTTACATCTTGCTTTCCAACTCAAATCTATCCATAGTCAATTGTTCGAATTAACACTTAAGTAACGAACTCATGTGCGATTATTCTAATCTAATACAAATGAAATTATAGTTGCAGTCTTATATATTGACAGAAGGTAACGGAACATCGATTCGTGGAAACGTAATCGAGTATTGCTTAGCACCTTGGCTTGGCCATGGCCAGGGCCATAGATAAAAGAGCTTATTGACGCGTCGCGGTCGTTGAACTCATCTTGAAATTGTGATGCTACTGTACCTGACCTAGCCTTAATAAATTTTTTTCATTGTTTTTCAAAAGTTAAAAAAATCCTGTGACGATTCTTCATAGTTTTAATCAAGTATTATTTTACAAATCTGATAATGTGCAGGTGGAACGACCTAGAGAAGAGGATAGACAGTGTAGAGACTGTGGCTGTATATCTAACGGTCCGTATGAAATTGTGTTGCGTTTTAAACACAATCGACAAATCTTTTTGAAGGGCACTGCCCTAAGTAGTTTAATATAAGCGCACTTAATCCGCCAGATTTATTAAAAACCTGAAAAAGTTAAAAGAAGATTAATAGAAATTAGACCGATTTATTCTCGCATTTCATATATACATACATATGCATATATCCATGCCTACACACCTCAAAGATTGTTTGTGTGGCCAACTCACAAGTTTTTTTGTATCGCCTCTATGTAGGTATTAAGTTTTTTGTGACAGCGTTAATACTACACACGTGCCGTCTGTAGTACGCTTATAAAAATGTTCTATGGAAATTATTTGTTCCAATAATTTACGTACGAGCTATTAAACTAGTTACAGAATACTCCTTTTAGATTTCTAAGTAATGATTGTATTATTTTGATCAATTTTTTTGGCGAATTTCAATTATTTATTTATTATAATTATAAAATATATATTATAAATTAATTATTTACTCAATTAAGGGATATCAATATTAATATTTCCCAGTACTTTTAAAACTAACAAAACAGATACTTCTTTTAAAATATTTACTGAAAACTCCTTTTAATTTTGTAATTGTGGATCAGATTTTTTGGCCAAGTTCAATTATTCATTTATTTACTTTTTATTTTATTATAAATTAAATTAAGGAAAAACAATACCACTTTTTCCCAGTATTTTTACCGACTAAATAGAAACTTATATTAATCTTCATTCGAATGGATACGAAACGAAATCACCAGTCGGTCGGTGTACTAATGTTCTCTGTTTCTATAAAATGCAAATCGCTTTCTAATGCGAGTTGTATTAAAGTTGGTAATCATTTGGTAATGCTTAAAAAGCTGGGCTAATGTTAAAATATAATGAGCTTTATTTTACCTATATTATTTTAAAATTGGAATTCTAAAAATTCTATCTATGTTTTAAAACCATTGATAGATTAGTTCATTAGGCGTTTTACCACACATTTTGTTCTATAGGAAGACTCATTTTAGCCGACTCTGAAATAGTTCTCAATTCGGATCTCTAAACAAACAAAACACGATAATTATTTGATGGTTTTTGGACTGAAGGTTTAAAAATTCTTTGATTAAATACTACACTAGTTTTTGCATTATTTCTATCCTTGGAAAATACTGTTGCGAACTATATTTACTTACCTCTTTAAAAAGTTATAGCCTAATTTCAATTCAAAACTATTTCTACAGCTTAGACCCGCGGATGCGCTTATTTAAATCAAAGTTATTGAAGTTACCATCGGTTTTGGGTCGAAGTCAGCCTTCAACTGGGAGTTACCTGAAAGAAACTCATCAATATAACATTATTATTAATCAGAATTATTGGCTATTGTTTGTTTTTCAATGGTAATAAAAGAGTTCGTCCGGGGAAGTAGTACCACCTTACCCATTTGTGCCGTGAAGCAGTAGTGCACTTGTATCACTTTGTTTCGGTTAGAAAGGTAAGGGGGCCGGTGAAATTACATGAGTCATAACAACTTCACGTCTCAGGGTCGACAACGCATTGGCGATGCCCCTAGTGTTGCAAATGTCCATAGGTGGCGGTGACCACTTACCATCAGGTAGGCTGTCCGCTTGATTGTCGGCATATGTGGTATAAAAAAAAAAGAACAAACACAGAAAAAACATGAAAACTGCCCTCCCCTGTCCATGGTATGAGAACCTAAAAGGACATACTTTTACATAATTTTTTTATACATTACTAACATTGTTCGTACAGCCATGTAGCCTACCTCACATTCAAATAACTGTCTATATCCGAACTGTACAGTTGCAGTCATTATAAATAATCAATTCTTGGCTAAGAATTTTAAATTCCAAGTTAGTGGCACCGCGTCACCGAAGCCTGCAATCATAGGCCGGCGACCTCATGCCGGTCGATATACAGTGGTACTTGGTGCTTTGTTATCTGTACCTACTGCTTTTCTATATGCACTTATAGTTTCACTCGCTACTCTGAAGTGTCTAATGATATTCTTTAGATAAAGTATTTTATTTTACTTTAGAATGAATAAATATCCTGGGACATTTTTTACGCACATATATATATACGATACGGATATATGAACTCAAACTAAAGAGCTTGTACTATGGACACCAGATAACTGATATACAATGTATACCATACAATACAATACAAATATGCTTTATTGTTCACACCACATACAAAGAAAATTAAATAAAAAGTATTTTACAAACATTATAAGTGCAAACAATTTAGGCGGCCTTATTGCTGAAGCAATTTCTTCCAGGCAACCTAGGACTATAATTCTTTATAAAATACATATATATTTACATCCAGACACAATTTTGTTTATGCACACAAATGTTTGTCCTGAGTGGGAATCGAAACCACGATTGCGGGGTGGCGGTCAGGTTTTCTAACCACTAAGGTAACTGGCCCGTCAAATATTATCAGTATGTATGAATTTATGATGTATGTCAAATTTCATTCAAATTTCTTTCTGTAGTTACAAAGCTGAGTGGTAACAAACTTTCGCATTAAAAAGCAGCTTCCGCCAATCAGCTCTCTTATTCAGCTCATACAAACTTCGTCGGCGAGCCGCTTCACGGAACCCTCGGAGAGCTTACTGCTCACGTGATTAGTAGTAATAGCGTAGTTAGCGAAAGAGACAGAGCACGAAGGCCGCGACGAAACATCCTCGAGTTTGTGTAATTTTCCTTACAGAATCGAACCCCAGGTTCACCCGCATCATATCCTATCTGTGTCAAAGTTACTCTAAATCCATTTATTCATTACGGAGCTTTGGTAAATACTCACATACACAGACTTTCGCATTATTAAAATTATATCTATAAACCTATTTGTAATGTAGACGAACACGATCATTTATTAAATTGATAGGTATAATTTTGCACAATTACTTATGACTGGGCTTTTACTAACTTAGTGCAATATTATCCATCTCGCTCTTCTGTCCACGGAACGTCATATGCCGGATAAAGACTTCAGAGTAGTTCAAAGTTTTAGTATTCCACGCGGATTAACTTTTTATGAATACGGGCCGCATTTAGATACTTTTATGAACGGTGAATATAGAGCGAAAATCAGAGCTTGTGCAGTGGATATGCAGTTGTTATGCATTTTTTATCAAAAAAAAAAGAATTTTAAATCCTGTGAAAAGTTAATCCAATTAGATTTTTTTCTAGTAAATAATGTTAAATAATCTTTTTTTTTTTTTTTTTTATTGCTACCGCCCAAATTGACTCCATGCTGCCTGATGGTAAGCAGTCAATGAAGTCCCCTAGTGATGGCCATCATCCCAGTAGCCAGCGTAGCATTGTGGCATGATGGCCCTCACCTTGACGGCCTTGTGAGAAGCTTTTTCACGCCCCGCTTAAAGGACCCAGGATCATAAGAGAAGGGAAACACGTGGGCTGGTAGCGAGTTCCACGTCTTAATGGTGCGGCAGAGATAAGAGGCGCCGAACCGTTTGGTGCGTGACGGAATCTGTTCCACCGTGTAAGAGTGGCACCTTAACCCAGCACGTGTCGTTCGGGATAGGAAAGGAGAGGATGGGATTAGTTGAAATAGCTCTTCGGAGCACTCACCGTGATAAATGCGGTAGAAGACAGCCAATGAGGCCACGTCTCTGCGTAATTGCAGTGACTCAAGAGTCTTTGTGGCCTCAGGATCCCCAATGATACGGACAGCACGCCGCTGCAACCTATCGAGGGCGTCCAATAAGTACTGGGCGGAGCCATTCCAAAGGTGAGAGCAGTATTCCACGCAGGAGCGAACCTGAGTTTTATATAATAGACACAACTGCTCCGGCGCGAAAAACCTCCTCACCCTGTTCATGACTCCGAGTTTCCGGGATGCGGATTTGATGACACCCTCAATGTAGTTTTTCTGGTTGAGATTGCGGCGTATGTCCATACCTAGGATATTGAGGCTGTCTTGAATCGGTAGTGGAGTGTCCAGAAGAGAGGGATAGGGAAGGAATGGAGATAATTTAGCTGAAAATGCACACACCTGTGTTTTCTTGGCGTTGAACTCGACCAGGTTCACATCACCCCAACGCGAGATGCAATTCAGAACCCGATCAAGCTCAGCAACAAGTGTTCGCCTATCCTCCTCAGTATCGGCTTGCTTAGCCGCAGGGTGTCCGAGATATCGCCCATGTACAGTGCTGTCATCTGCATAGCAATGAATGCTCCCAAAAGTGAGCATATCATTGATATGCAGAAGAAAAAGCGTGGGCGATAATACGGACCCCTGAGGCACACCAGCATTCACCTCGAGAAACATAGATGAGTGGCCGTCACAGAGAACTCGAATACGGCGCTCATGCAGGAAGCTGGCAACCCAGTTGCACAGTCGAGGCGGCAAGCCGTAGGCTGGAAGCTTGGAAAGAAGCGCACGATGCCAGACTCTATCGAAGGCTTTGGAGATGTCGAGACTAATAGCCAACGACTCCCCATGCCTGTCCATCGCCTCACCCCAGAGGTGAGTGACATACGCTAGAAGATCACCCGTAGACCGTTTCGGTCTGAAGCCATATTGACGATCGCTGATGAGGGAGTGATCTTCTAGGTAGCGAACGAGTTGGTTGTTTATTATTCGTTCAAACACCTTGCAGAGGATAGGGGTGATAGCAATGGGTCGATAATTGCCTGGATCAGAACGATCCCCTTTTTTGGGAATCGGTTGCACGTTCGCCTCTCTCCAAGCCTGCGGCACTATGCCCGAGGCATAAGATAGGCGATACAGGCGTGTAAGCATTGGAGACAACTCGGCTGCGCATTTCCTAAGCACAACCGCTGGAATTCCGTCAGGTCCACTGGCTTTCCGGACATCGAGAGATCGCAGTGTCGCGCGTACATCGCATTGCCTGATTTTGATATCAGGCATGGACTGGCCGGAGTAAGAAATCGAAGGCGGTTGCGCACTACGATCATCGATTCGGGAGTTAGCCGCAAAGAGATTGACAAGCAGGTCAGCTTTCTCTTGCGGCCCATGGGCGAGTGATCCATCAGGGCATCGCAACGGCGGCAATGAAAGCTGGGAGAAATTAGATTGCACGGCTTTGGCCAATCGCCAGTATCCCCGGCTGCCCGTGGGGTGCGACAAAAGTTCTTGACCAAACCGTGCAATGCGCTGGGCATCCGCTCTGATGTATTTTATTTATTTATTTTTATTTTATTTTTATTGAACGGTACAGTAACAGATAACAGATTGCACTTACACAAAAACATAAAGTAAGGAAAAAAAAAAAAAAAGGTAAATCTGCTATCCAATGACAACTGCACACAGCTTAAACAATTAACAATTCACAGTTACACAAGTTCATATACAGATCATCAATCAAATACAAATCTGAGATAAAAAAGAAAAGTACAATTATAAAACAATAATTTAAACTTATAAGTAATAAAGACGAATAAAAAACGAATTAAAAAAGTAAAAATACAATCACTATTAGCAATTTTTTAAACAATTCTTTATATATTCCTCTTTGAACCGCCTAAAACTACCATTAAACAAATCAAGAACATCATTTACACAAGCACAATTAAATGTATTACACATCCTAATCAATGGATCATTTTTTGATACATTGTTACTAGCCATTGGGATGTCAAAAAATTTAGGGTACCGTACTGAGCGTGTTGCGATCCTAAAGTCTAATTTTGCCAATAGTTCACTTCCGAGAACACCATTAGCTATCTTGTGGAGTGTACACATGTCCGACAACTGTCTTCGATCCGCGAGAGTTATCATATTAAACTTTTTTAATCTTTCTTCATAGCTAAATAGCTTACGACGCAAGCCAAACTTAGAGCACAACATTCTCATGAATCGGCGTTGAATCGATTCGATTCTATCCCTGTGTATGTTGTATATGGGTGACCAGACGGATGAGCAATATTCCAATATACTTCGTGTGAGGGACATGTATAGCACAATCAACGAGTTTGGTTTGCTGAAAGGCATAGCGGTACGAAAAATAAAACCAAGACTTCTGTTGGCCTTGTTTACAATGTAGTCATAATGTGTTCTGAATGATAGTGTGGAATCAAACATAACCCCCAAATCACGGATGAAAGCAACTCTCTCAAGGCTGACCCCCTGGATATTATAGTCATACAATATAGGATTTCTACCCTTTGTGAACGAGATTACTTGACACTTTTTGATATTAAGAGTCATATAATTTTGAGTGCACCATTTGTTTATTACTTCGACATACCTTTGTAAAAGCATGCAATCATTAATGCCTTGGATTTTACGAAATATTTTAATATCATCAGCATATGCCAAACATTCACTAGTGATAAGTTCCAGGAGATCATTAATGAAAGCTAGAAACAGAAGTGGGCCAAGGTTTGACCCCTGCGGTACACCAGAATGAGCTAGAAATGGGACAGAATCAAATCCATACAAAGCCACCAATTGCGTCCGATTAACAAGATAAGAGCTTAACCAGCGATGAAGATTACCATGAATTCCCAAGTGATAAACTTTTTTAAGTAAGATCGAATGATTCACCCGGTCAAAGGCTTTTGCAAAATCTGTATATACAGAATCAACTTGAGTTCTGGTATTAAAAGATCTACATAGATAACTCGTGTATATAAGGAGGTTCGTACTAGTTGATCGTCCTGAAATAAATCCATGTTGCTTGTCATTAAGCCTATGCAACAATTGGTTGTACATATGCTCGTATACCATACTTTCAAATACTTTGGCGAAACAACTCAAAATACTCACCGGACGGTAGTTCACAACATCACTTTTATCTCCAGATTTGTAAATGGGGACTATTCTTGCTATTTTCCACAGGGATGGAAAAGTTCCTTCACTCAAAGATCTATTAAATATAATATGTAGGGGTTTGCATAATACAGAGGCACATAAACCGACAAACATGGGATGTATTCCATCCGGACCAGCGCTTTTGGTTGCATCGACTCTCTGTAAACGGTTGCAAATAGTATTCAAATTTAAGTTTAAGTGACACAGAGTATAATTAGAGGGAGAAAATCCTGGTGTGTAACTATCAGTCGAACGTGTTTCATAAACTGATGAGAAGTAATCAGCAAATAAATTGACAATTTCTTTACCAGTATTCGCAGTCTGACCCTTATAGTGCATGTGGTTGGGAATGTCATTCGTCACCTTCTTACTTTTAGAATATCGCCAGAAAGATTTCATGTTCGAAACCAAATCATCCTCTAGGCTGCCAATGTAGGACTTGAAACAGTTAGCACTCAAAATTTTCACTCTAGACCTCAGCAAACAGTAAGTATCGTAATCACGTGGGTTTCCATACAACTTATATCGAGAATGGTATTTGTCTTTACTTTTAAAAAGCTTTTTGAGATTTGCGGAGAACCAAATAGGAAACTTATTCTTATTACATTTTGACTTAGGGGTATATTTTTCTATCGTCAAGTAAAGTTGATCATAAAACAAATGGACAAAGTCGTCACAACTAAGGTTTACTGAAGCTTGCTCCCAGTCAAACTGCTCCAGATCTTTTCGGCAGTTAACATAATCAGTTTTATGAAAACAAAAGCGCTCTGAAGTTGAATTTTCCATTAAAAGGTGAAACTTACTACGAAATAAAAGCTGAAAAGGGGGATGATGAATATCAAGACGACTGATTGGTGAAGCCTGAGATAAAGTAAACAATTCCGAATCATTAGTAAGAACCAGATCCAAGATTCTCTGGTTATGATTACTAATACCATTTAACTGCTTCAGGCCTCCAGTGCATATTAGATCGCACAAAGCGTTTGATTTTTCACTCATTGAATTTAGAGGGCAGGTGAGATCACTCGACCAAGTAAGCCCACCAAGATTGAAATCTCCAACCACACAGGTTATGCAATTGATATTTTCGTTTAGAATTTTTTGACATCTTTGCGTAAAGTCCACAAAACAACCAGTGGCTAAATAATCCGGAAGATAAACAGTACATAAATTGAGATTCAAGTTGTTATTAATTTTAATTTGTATCCATAGATCCTCCAATTGATCGGTTTGCCAATCATATCTAACGGTAAAATCCAAATTTTTTGATAGAGCCACAAGTACTCCACCGCCATAACGTTTTTTATATTTTTCGCAAAAGCTTTTATCCCTGTCTCTACGTATAACTATATACCTATCATCAAACATTTCAGAGGACAGTACTGAATCATTAAGCCAGGTTTCACTCAGACATATAACATCATAGTTACAACAAAGAATTGAATTATAAATGTCGGTAGCCTTACTCTTCATACCACGTATGTTTTGATAATAAATTAACAAAGCCATTTATAATCAATTTAACACTACAAATCTTATATATTATTGTTATAAATAAACTACTTAATAGAATCCAGACTTTTGTCATCCCTGATGAGAATATATTGAGAATCGGGGTTCTTTCTAACATAAATGCGACCATTGCGAACCCAAACGAACATGTATTTCATTTCTCCAGCCTTCTTCCTGGCGGCGGCATGTAGCTGTTTATTTGATGGAGACAAGTGTTCAGAAACAAATATAGGCCTTATCTCACCAGCCATACCCAGAAGAACCGTATTGAGTTTTTCTTTGGGGTTAGCTTTATTGTATCTATGAACTGCCGAATAGAATTCGTCGCGACATCGTGTATTTTTGAATCTGACCACGATTGTACGGGGTAACTTGCTCTCCTTGTTTTGCTTCGCCACTCTAGTACAGTTTACTACATCCGAATCATCAAGCTTGAGACCAACAACTTGTGCACACTGTTGTAGTACGTTAGGGAGACTTTCCGCCCGATGTTCGGGAAGGCCATGAATTTCCAAGTTGTTCTCACGGAGATGCTGCTCGAGATTGTTAACACGATTAGATAACAATGAAACTGAGCCCATGAGGTTTCTGTTATCTTGCTTCAGTTGTTTATTTTCGCATGATAATAAATCAACAGTTTTCTTCATCTCATCCTGCATATTACTGAGAAAATCCATGGATTCGCGCAATTCTTGGAGGTTTTTCATTACTGGTCCAATTTCAGTTTGAATTATTCTTGATATTATTGTCGGTAACTCAGCTCTAATTGCCTCAATCACCTGTTCGCGAATATTGGCAACACCATTTTCAGTCATTTGCTTCACAGAATTACTTGACGATGACATCTCGGATGTTGCGAGATCCTCGCATGGGCTCACTCCCCTTGCTCTGCGCAGTGTAACGTTATTCAGTCCGGTATCTTGGTCGCCTTCAGACTTCTCGGAACGGTTAATAATGGGCGTATTTGTGTTATCGCTCTTAGGCTGCTTACTCTTACATGCGTGACACTTCCAACCACACTTGTTATCCCTGCTCATAGTGTTAAAACGCCTATCGGTAATTTTTGCACATATTAGGTCGTATGCTTGTTGACATAAATAACATTTTAAGTATGTTCCACCACTGATTGGGCTTCGACAACCATCACAAATCAAATTTGCTTTAGACGCCAACTATGATTAGAACGAAGTACTAATCTAACCAGTTACTTGTAAGCAAGTGACAAAAAGGGATGTTTTGAAATTGATGGATTCGATCCACCGTCTCCCGGGCCACAGTTATGAGTACCTTCACCCAAGACAACGTATTAGCGCACCACGCCAGCAAATCACTATGAGACCGGACGAAAATAGTCAACAGTTGTTAGGAAAGATGTTATTATTCTTATAATGTGGGTTGTTCAAGATTCCAATCGAATATGGCACACAACACAATCACTTAAGACACAATAAAATATATGAAGAGTGAAGTTATTGGAACACTAAAGAGTTTAATACTGTCTTTGTTTATGTAAGTAGATGAAAGAGTTTTTAAGGTTTTAATATACGTACTGCTATCACTAAATGACTTAATATATTGACTGTTATTGAATTTTAAACACGGACGAAATAAAAATATGACCAGCCGTAAATGTGACCGCACTATATATGATATAGCCCTCTTGCAGGCCCTGGTGGCTCTATTATAGGCTGCCTTGATGAGATGGACATTCGGATCGCGACGGGACCGAGCCCTGATCCAAGCGCGGTAAGCCGACTGTTTTTGATTAACAGCAGCGGCGCACTCGCGATCGAACCAAGGCCGTACCCTGCTGCTGCTGGTGACGTCAGTGGATGGAATATAATATTCCATACCCAACAAGATTTCCCCAGCAACAGCAGATGCACTCTCCGACACATCCCTCCCACCAAAGCAGCGTTGAGGCCACGGGATGGACGCATAATAGTAATCCTTAAGGATTTCCTTATGTTATCTGTAAAAATATATTAATAAAAAACTCGAACGACGTGGATTCTTGACTGATGTAATTAGATACTATGACCGGTGAATATAAAGCGACAATCGAAGTTGGTGCAGGGAAACGCATTTTTTTATAAAAAAAAAATTCTGCATTTTCACCAAATACTTCATTGTTTAATTTGTGTCGAGTATATAATGTTAAATAAACCTTACCAGTGTTTTTTCTTTGTTTGAAGTGAACACTTCTTTAGCGGCGTTGATCACTTATCTTGGGATGATTTTAAAATGTTAAACTCGCGTCAGGACACGTGACCTGATCGAAAATTCGTTACAAGGTAAAAATGCACAATTTTACACGTTAATTTTCAAATTTACACTTCTGCCGCCACCCCCGGAGTGCAACCTGTTTTTTAACTACTTTTTTTATTGGTTTATTTAATATACTGTACAAAGCACTAAAACGTACATGTAGCCACATAACGCAAACCTCAAAGGCAACTTACCAGTGGCAAACAAGCTGACGGCTCGCCTGATGGTAAACGGTCACCGCACCCTATTGACGCCAACCCTGTAAAAATCTTTTAACACCCTCTTGAGAATCCCCACGCTGTACTCACACTGTGTCCTTTTATAACAATATTTAATTTAAAAAGCCGCGAATAAAGTACCTGACAGATGTCAATATAACATAAATCATATCAGCATTTCTCGGATGATTTATAAGCGACATGCGCAAGAGTGAAACTGAATTCTAAGAACAATCCGGTAGTGAACGTGTGCTCATTAGATTGTGGATATTCTACGGATGTATGCATAACTTTTTACACTTTCTATAATATAAGAACTAAATGTGCGTCTTGGTTTCTTCCGCGTTCCCGGAATAATATAGTTACTGTAGTGAACGGGGGCGTAATTACAAAAAAACTAATTAGATATTAATTATTTATTTTAGTACTTTTTGGTCCACTAAATTTTTTAATCATCTTTTTCCGTGCCCGCGCACCGTTGTAATATATTTTTCTTTTTAAAAACGAATATTAACTTATTTATTCAAATTATCGTCAGCCAGCAACAGTAATAACGGCCAGTGCGCCAGCATAGACCTTCCTTACAGTACTATAGTTATTTAAGTGGTACAGGCTAACCATCTACTTATACTTAATATCGCTAGTAAAATACTAGCCTGGCAGTTGCACTCGCCTTCCCCAGGGAAAATTATGTTCTCCGGGATAAAAAAAATATTTATTCGAAATTTTCTCCAGCTCCGTTACGGCTGATGGGATAGGAATAAATTATCAATGAAGCAGTAAATAGTAATATTCTATATTTACTGGATTATCACGTAGAATATCTCTCAGGATCTCGAGTAAAACCGTAGAGCGTTAGCTGGTTTATAACAAAAATATTTTTTATTATAGGCTTATTTAATGATCCTCGGCTTCACTTTCAAGCCCGCGGGATGTTACAAAATTCAAAATTCAAAATTCAAAACCATTTATTCAGTTTAGGCCTTCGGAGGGCACTTATGAAGGTCAAATTTAAAATTACTGAAGCTACAACCGGTTCGGAAGTCAGCCTTCAACTGAGAAGAACCGGCAAGAAACTCAGCAAGGTTACATTCTTTTTTATTTGTTATATAAATTTTTATCTATTCTGACTTTTTGGCTATTTTATAATTTCAATTTTACATAATTTTATATTTAACAATTACAAAATACTTATTATAGGTAACATTAATAAAAACAAAACAAAAAAAAAAAAAAAAAATATATGACAAGACTACAAAATAGAAAATAACAATAATTAGGTACTTACAACTTAAACAAGAGATTTAGAGGTGCACTGTGCAGAGAGCAGCTATTTCCATACATTTTTATCTTCAATATAATGAACTACCTTGTAATACGCTTTTTCTTTCAAAACTTTCCTAATATAATTTTTAAATTTATGATCAGACATTTTGGTTATTGAAAGCGGTATCTTATTATAAAATCGAACACAATTACCAAGAAATGACTTGTTAACTTTAGTTAGTCTAAAGTATGGAACAACTAACTTCTCCCTTTGTCTTGTATTTATACTATGAATATCTAATTTTGACTCAAACATTCCTATGTTTCTACGTATAAACATTATATTTTCATAAATATATAGTGAAGGTAATGTCATTATATTTATTTCCCTAAATAAATCTCTTAATGATTCACGGGGACCCATACTGTAAATTGCACGAATTGCTCTTTTTTGTATAATAAATATTGATTCTATATCCGCTGCTGCTCCCCAAAACAAAATACCATAGGACAAGAGGCTATGAAAATATGCAAAATAAACTAATTTGGCCGTCTCAACATTCGTCAATTGTTTAATTTTCCTAACAGCAAAAGCAGCCGAACTTAATTTAGCAGCTAGAGTATCAACCTGAGGTCCCCATTGCAATTTATTGTCTAATGTAAGACCCAAAAATACCGTTTTATTTACAAGATCAATATGGCTCCCATCTATTATTATTTGGCTATCTACTTGTGCTACATTTGGTAAAGAAAACCTTAAGCATTTAGTTTTCTTTGAATTTAGTAATAGATTATTTGTAGCAAACCACCCACAGACAATTGACATAGTATGATTAACTTTAGTTAGATCTTTGTCTTTTCTATTAACTTTAAAAATTAATGATGATTGCTTGATTGCTGATGATACAGCAAACAAGACAATATCTGTGAGGTCATTTACAACATATGGCAAATCATTTATATATACTAAAAACAAAAATGGACCTAAAATTGAACCCTGGGGTACCCCCATTTCGACTAAAGAGCCCTTGGATGTTGTGCCGGTAATCCCTACCTACATTTACTTACATTTTCATGGTATAAAAAGTATCCTATATGCTAAGATTAAAATGCCAAGTTTCATCCAAATCTTATCTGTATTTTTTTCGTGAAAGAGTTACATCAAACATACACAAAAAAACACCCATAAATTCCTCCTCACAAACATTCGCAGTTATAATATTAGTGGGATAGCATCTTTGCAATATTCTGTGTTGGCTCGTAAAACGAACACGTTTGACTGTCCAGCCGGTAGCCTGTATTATGTATTGCCATAAACTGTCTGGAAGCAGGAGCCTAGTAGGCTCTCGACTGCACGCTGGTTACGACTACTTCGCAAGGAAGGCAGAATGGAAGTTACATCACATAATTTTTAACGGTGTGCCTCAAGAAACTGTATGATATAGGTAAACACAATAAAACAAGTTTGGATTCACTTTTAAAAGTGAAATATAATTGTTTCTTTTAAGTATTTTCTTTGTTTTTAAAATACAATATGGTATGCATTTATTTTGTAGTTTAGGTGAAACGTATTTAATCAAAATAGCATAATTAAAAAACTTTTTTTTAATATAAATTTTATGAGTGAGCGCATACTCTTTTTGATGTGTGTATTCAATCAGTTATCCTCTGCGGTGAGACTAGACAATGTAGCAGATTATCTTTTTCACTGTCTCTCCATTGTTTTATGGACAATGAGTCGAACCTCGATTATGTCAATCCCATAGTATCTACTCAAAAATAACAGATCAAGGACTTCATAATTTTTGATTACATTTTATACATATACTAAAATTGAACACAAATTAAAAACATTCTAGCCGCGTCTGATGTTTGAGCAGATCAAATGCTTTGAAATATACGTACCTACATCAATAACTTACATATATTAAATAATTAATACCTTTTTTTTAATTTAATTTAATTTGGGTTTAATAACCAGTTTATTAGCTGCTCTTTCCATGCAATCTATACTAATAAAGAAAATTTAATATATCATGAGAACGAAGTGCAATTTTTGATATAAATAAAAACGTCACTTCCAATAGAAATCACCGTAAAATATGATACCATTGTAATTATCTATCATTGTTCTATTTAAATTCTCACACAGCAATGTTTTATTGTTTTACCTAATTACTTCGAATATGATTTTGTTCATTATTGTGTTTGTTGCATGATAGAAAGTTAATCTGTTAATTATTATAACCTTGATCTTCATTAAAAAAACCACGACTGTAACTCTTTTTCAACCGACTTCAGAGAGGTTCTAAATTCGACTGAAACATGTATACTACTCTGGAACTCCGGCATATATGAACGGATTTGATGACTATTTTTCATTGGAGATACCATTAAATTACCTTTTAACAAAATTAAAACCAGCCTTCCTCTTTGGAATCGGAAAGCAAATCTCGTACCTTCTAGTATTAATTACCTAAAGCTTTGCATCTACGAAAACCTTTCCAGCTGAGTCCGTCCCTCTCTACCCGTTAACATCACAGTAAACAGAACAGAATAAATAAAAAAAATGTCGCGCCAACATTAAAATCTTGATAAAAAGCATGAAGCCATGAAAACCTCGTAAAAAATGTACGGTTATGAAGTCTGCAATTAAATAAGCGGGTCCGTTGAACACTCCAATTAAAATGCATAAATTATTGAGGGAATTATTAAGTTGTGCTTGTCTGACAACTTGAATACATTACGTTAGGAAATGAAACGGTTAGCTCGGATTAAAATCAAGGGGCACGATATTAAACGATATAAAATAAGTGTTGATAAATAATACGATAAACGGCTCCGCGATATGATAATCTTTTTAAAAGCAACATTTATGTATAAAACGAAAGAGACATCAAAACTTTATGCCACCCTATTTGTTACTATATAATACGAATTCCTAAGGGTGACAATTTATTATTTAAAAGTTAATTACTCAACACTAGAGTCAGAAACTAACTTCGAAATACAAAGCTTAGACGAGGAAATAAGGGACTAAATCAAATCGAAACTTACTCTGAAAGTTCGGTATATTGGTTCCGAAGGAAATGTCCCTCTTCATCAAGAGCACACGTGAGCCTATTTGAGTCTCCTCTAGTCGTACAGTCAGCTTCATTATTTTGGTATTGAACTCTATATTTCGTGTAATAAAATTGTGCGAATTGTGGGGGCATGTGTACACAGCAGTCACCACATACGTATCGTAATGGTTCAAGGTGCGTGAGCGGCCTTGCAAACTATACATTTGTTTCAGGATTCCCCTGAAAAAATTTAATCCCACATTCTTCCTTTAAACAAAATTAAAGATCACCGAATGTAGTATTGATATTGCTTATTGAATTTGATCCTTATAAACAGTGACTGATATTTAAATCAACAGGAAAATTACTTTATACTGAACCATTCCAGTATATATTTTTATGGATACCAAGATAATTCGCAGATAAAATAAGTGTATTCCGGGCAAAAGTTGAACGGTGAAATGAAATCGTTTATCCCAGCGAAGAATAACGCGCCGAGCTCAACATCCGGAATGCAGATTAGGCTGATTTTCCTTTTTATTTGAGTTCACTGAGAACGACGCGTGTCTTCCAAACGTGTGGGCGATATTAAATTTCTTAGAATTTGAATTGGGCTTTGAATACATGTTGTAATAGCGATGATATCTATCTGTATTTATTGGTGCTAGTAAAATTCTTGGTACTTTGTAATTTGGCATATGAATTACGATGTTGTCACTTAGTAGCAGGGATATAAACTCAGCGAACGCTCACTATACTTTTTCTTAGCTTTACCACTAGCCTCCGACTAAGTGGATTGCTGAAATAAGTAGAAAAGTAGAAGTAAAAAAAATCGATCAATTGACAAAAGGTAAAGAAAATAAAAAACACATCACAACTGAGCTTTAAGTCTCGCTAGAGTTGTCTTTACTAACTCATCAGATTGGTATTGAAAAGATAAAACATTTCAAAACTAAGACGTAGGTAGGTTCTTTAAAAACAAAAAAATCATCAATTAGTAAATAAAATTCGACTGTATTGCGCAATTCTTGTAATAATACCTTGGATAAAATTTTCTTTGAGAAAGTAATAAAGAGGCTTTGCTGGCTGAAAAATGCTGAAAAAAAATTTCTAAACATCCAGAATTCAATGCACTTCTCAAGCATCTGCGACATCAAAGTACCAGGGTAGCATAACAAGTGTGATATCATTTTATAGCGAAGCGACGACACCAGAGCCAACCCTTGAGGCTCGCACGCACTCGACGCCGAGTGGCCACTCGTGCTGGGACAACGTTCTGAGCCAGTCACGCCCCCCTGTGTTGTCGACCGCACTTGACAGTATAGCTGAGAAGTCCTGGCACATTTTTTATGTAATTTTCCTCCATTTTTTAACGCAGAAGTTGATATGTCTAGAAAGTGCGAAAATGTTAATTACAAAGCCCAGATACTTAATAAATTAATCTACGTGTAGGTGGCAAAAGAACATCATCATTTTATTTAAAAAAAAAAAATTATAAAAGTGTATGAATTTTAAAAATAAATACCTCATAAAGCTTGAAAAACTAAGTTCGCTGTTCAGTATTTTGTTTAAGCCCAGCAAAGCCCGGTGCACAAAGCTTGGACTTTTTGTCCGCGGTTAGTTCAACGGCATGAGATTATACCTACATAGTTCTGAATTTAGTTCGCAACAGGTTCGCAAAAACAAAGGTTATATTTTATGTTGGCCTGAATAACTCTGAACTGTCTGAAATGAAATTTGTTTTGTGATTCGTCGTAATTGATTAAGGTATTTTATTGAGGTTCTGCAATAGTCTCTATATTATGATTTTATTTTAAAAGGAAACTATACATGCTTTTAAGGCGGAGGGCACTTTCGGAAGTCAACCTTCAACTGAGAAGAATCGGTATAAAACTCAGCAAGGTTACGGGTTTTTTTTTTATTCTGACTGTATGGCGATTAATTTTGTTTTTTGCGTTTTGAATGTAGTTCTATCCCAGACTAAAATCTACACTTTCGTTCATTCTTTCAACAGAGTAATTGACTGACTTGTAAAACAAATTCTGCTGTATCACATCAGAACAAAGCATTCATAAATCATGTTTCATAGCTTCGCTCTTTACCCGAGCGTGGCCGAAGCTCATTTGTCAAAATTAAAACCCTATTGTTTCTAGATCATTTTCTTTACCACTTAATTCCTTATATAATATTTTAAGACGTTTAAGACTGAGATTTTGGAACAGAAATTAGTTCAGTACTGGTTGGTGATCTACTTTATGAATTAGTAAATTTCTTTGTTACAGATGATTGCTGATTAAGAAGCAAGTAACTACTGAAGATTAAGCAAAGCAAAGGTATGTTGAGTAATTTTTATGTAGAGCACAAAATCGGAAGATACTTCTTCTATAAAAGTCTTCTATAATATCCGTTCTATGTGAGATTTTACTGACATTTTCACCGACGTTTAATAGCCTCTCTATATTTCAAACTTTGACATGTTTACTGACACGTAAACTATTATTTTATCTAAAGTTTGACTCCGAAGCCCATTCCGTAAAAGATATGGGAGAAAATTATAGTCAGGAGCCGTCAATTAAAACTTTTTTATAATATCGATCGGTGACCAAATTAATGGGGATTACGTCTGGATTGACTTTTTATTATACCTATTTGAGATTTTTAAACTGGTTTAAATGAAAGCTGTCCGTGATTCCACGACATTATAGCTTACCTTTATGTGAATTAGTGTTTAATTAACCAAGGTTTGAGTCAATGGTGGCCGGTCTTGGTTACATTTGAATGGTTGATAACAATATTATAGACTTTGAACGTGAATTTTAAGCCGTAAATATCGCGTATACGATTTGGTATCTGTGCCTTCACTTTTATATAGCTTCATAGCAAATTAATTGGTAGACTATTAATTTTATCCGGACTTCGTTCATTACACTTTTTAATGGTTTAGTTTTTGATACACTATATCAGATAGTAGCTTTGGAAATAATGTGGTATCTCATAGACTTTAGTGGTCAGATAAACATTATGTTCGTTCGGTAATATTACGTAGTAAGAGTTTTATCTTATTGGTCGGTTCTAATGACCAGCCGCAGGGGAAATGGTGAGATAAAAACATTCGAATCATTAACCATTTTATAGGGTAGTATGAACCACAAACCAGAAGTTATTGCAGGTATTTCTTGCCTTTAATATGATGAACTCATATAAATTGACACATTTAATAAGACGCCCAAATTGGCTACGGCTTAATCCAGCCATAACCAGATTTTAATTAAATATATGGGTTGACAAGTTTAAGACTACGACCACGCAATATCTTATACGGATATTAAACAGTGCCTTGGGTTTATTCAAACCCTTTTATTTACTGAACTCTAAGGTGCCTATATTAAAATTTTAATTTGCATTAATATCAATTTTATTGTAAGAAGCCTTCTTTTGGGCGGTTGCTTTAAATTAAAAGAAAAAATATATAAAATACCTATATAATGTTTTTTAACTATAAACGAAATAAATGTTAATATCATTATTTACACATGGCCAATTGATCCCAAACTAAGCAGACGTTGTACTATGGAAACCAAATAACTATTTTTTTTCGTCTAAATGTAAACTTCGAAACACAGAATGGTGTGTTCGGTGTGTGCATACACAAATTACACATACATAGATGATGACTTCTGAGTTGGAATCGAACCCACGACCTCTGGCATGTAATGAATAAATTTTATTATTTTATTTTTATTTATTATAGCAGTCTAAAGCTAACTTGCCCATCGATGTGTTTATAGTAATTTATTTTGATAAAAGTAACTTCTGTGTTTGAGATCAATTGCCAGCTCTTCTGAACTAAAGGTAGAATGTATAAGTGCTTGAGAAGGCTGAAAATAATTTTACTTCACCGTAATAACAGGTAAATTTAGATAGGTAAATATAGTAACAGGTAACCGTTGCACCGGTCGACGAATGGAGAAGAAACTTCGCCCGAAAATCGAGGAAAAGTTTAATGCAGTTGCCTGAAAAAAAGTTTAAAAGTGTAATTTATATCGTAACGCTGTCATATCCGGCGCCACTACGGCGCGGCGCGTTCAGCGGGATAGCTCTCGTATTCCATTTAGAATGTTAAATTGCACTTTGTTTAACATGAACTGTGATAAGTCTACTACTGTAATACTAACATTTGGATTTCATAAATAGAAACGGATATTAAACCGCCGTTTTTTTTTACACGCTTTAGTGATGCTAATTATTTGTATGTTTGTTCGTATGTTTGTAAGTTTGTAACCGACTCCTTTGGGCGCGATTTTGACCCACTTTAAACGGTCAGATTTCATTCAAACTTTGTAGATTTATCGAGGACCGATGACAATTCAGTATTTTAAACAGACCTGTTATCCTTACTAGGATAATCAGTATTAGCGGTTTAATTAAAAAATGAAAAATAAATAATAGTAAAAAAAACACGCTTTTATAGAAAATCCAACTAAAAAATAGAAAATATAATTGTATTAAAAATAGTGTAAATAAGAAAAAAAATTATTATATTGTAAAAAAAAACGTGTTTATTTAGCTTTATTAAGTAAATTTATTTTCTATTTTGTAGTTGGATTTTCTATAAAAGCGTATCTTTTAGGATTTTTAAACAATTTTTTTTTTAATGTCAAGTCCTGATGGTTTTATTTTTACAATACCATATCCCCAATGCGCTGCGGTCCCTGAGACGTGAAGTTGCTAAGTATCATCTACCTGTAAATTCACTGGCCCCCTTACCATTCTGACTGAAACACAGAACATTTACAAGCAGCCTGGTCGTCGCGCTGTTCCACCCGTGTTCCCTTATACTTAGTCAAATCTAAATCTCTATCTGATCTTCTGTATTTTCCTGGGATTGTAACAGGTTCATTCCCAAAGATTTTTCAAATATGGTGACTCACAAATATCACTCTGTCTTTATATTAGTAATAATACTGATTAAGATGTAGCTCTTCATTATTATTATATTATTAATATTTAAGAAATAGCAGTCCCCCGCGGATTTACCCGCGTTCCCGAGGGATATCACATTTTCCCGAAATAAAAAGCCCATATGTTATTCCAGCATATACTCTATCTATGTTCAAAGTTTCATCCATATCCGTTTAGTAGTTTTTGCGTGAAAGAGTAACAAACAAACTTACATACAAATCTTTCCTCCTTATAATATTAGTATAGATACGATTATTTTAATAGAGCTTACGTAGAAAAGTGTGAATTAAAACATGAAACATTGCAGTATGTAGTAAAAGTAAACAACAGTCATAAAACTAACTAGCGAAATGTTAAAACGGCCCGCGGCCCCAAGGGGATGAGTAAACTCGATGAAAACAACACCATTCTTTACCCCCATAGAATCGTTATTGGTATGTATACCTACGGCATGGCCAGCCATAGCGTGTAGTGAAACACATTCAGGTAAACAATTAAGGTATAAAACACGGCTGTTGAAGTACTGCAACCCTTTATGAATGCCCTAGCTTAGTTGATTTTATTTATCATGTTTTCTATTTGGTTTTTACGGGTCTTAGAGACGAATAACAACATCAAAACATATATCAAATATGTAAACAGTCCTTCTATTTGTTCCGGGTAATCCGAAACGCCAGGACTGATTTCGATATCATTCACTGACAGATAGCTGATGTTATAAGGAGTAACATAGGCTTTCACTTTGATCCCCGTAACATCCTTAAGGAATGCGGGTGAAATCCCGGTAGACAACTAGTACTTAATATATTAAGGTATAATTATTGTATTAATAAAATTATATTCACTTATGCTTGACCTATTACTGGACATGCTGTACACCCGGCTCTGATCGCAAGTTAAACAAAGCATTTACTATGGAAACTGATATAATATTTTTTTTTCTTCTAAATAAATATTATCTTACACAGATACATGTTTACTATTCATACTTATGTACACCTTATTTTCATGCCCACAAATGTCTGTCGGGTAGGAATCGAAACCACGACCTACGTGGCAGTCAAGGCGCCACCAAACTGGGGCCCGATTCCACTAAATGCAACATTCGAGTAGCACATTTGGTTCGGCAATGGTATGGTTACGATTAATATCAAATTGACGTAATCTTTCGAACGAATGTGAACCATTACCGAAACACAAACGCAGTTCGATCGTTGGTGTATTTATTAAAATACGATTAAACGTCAAATTTGACGTTTGGTTGTGATATGATAATGGTTCGGTGCATAATATGTTAGTGGAATTGCCCCCCTGGCCAGTCATAATATTAAAAATTAAAAGTAAATGATATTGTTACTGTAAGCGCAGGCACGGGCGTACATTACTATAGGTAGGTATACAACATGATCAAATGACCGGGAAGGGTCCGGAATGGGAATCGGATCGCAGATTCCTGCCACGTTTAATTGATAGCGCCATTAGCACTACGGTGACCGTACTTTGGTATTCTAGAGAAAACGTCTTGGTACTAAATTATACCTCTCAAGTTAATGCTAGCCGTAGTTGGCTATTACTGGGTTATATATCAACGGGTACTTGTTTTAGGGTTTCAAATCAATAATCTACATCACCTATACTTATGTACTAAGTAATTATGTTTCAAAGTAAGTATAGTAGTATAGTTCTGTCTCTCTCATTCTCTTCTCGTCCTCTCTGTAACTTTGTCGATTGATTTGCCTTTTTCGCTACTTCGATTTTGATTAAATTACAATGCAATGTAGGTATGCTCTGATTTGCAATTTTGTGAATTATTTTTTGTTTACAGCTGCATGCTTTTTCAGGACTTAATAGAGGTTATAATATAAATCAAATTCTATAAGTTGGCATTAAAAACTGCGTCATATGCATTATTAACATATCATCTATCATTCATTGTTGTCGATACCTATTGTATTGCAAAGCTTATTGTAAGCCTATTTAGGAATGAATAGACTGGTTTGCGTGATAATATGCAAAATTCATACCTATTGACATACGCAGTACGGTACAAAACCGACAATTTGATTGTTTTGTGCAAAATTCTCCGAAAATGTTGGAATTATTAAAGCACGCGAGATTAAATGTTTTGGTCAAGTTCGTGCGTGCTAACACGCATTTACATTAAGTTAACCAAACCAGCTAAAATGGTTACAAACACGGATATTTGCATTATTTAGAGAAAAAGATCTTAAAAATAAAATAAATGTATATCAAAGCATCCAGGATGAGCTTTTCGGTTAGAGGATTCCAATATTTGTGATAAAGGACAATATAAATATAGAGTTGCTACGCATCTCCAAAAAGGAATCTTTGCCCAATGGTACTTTTATATAATATGGGCATAATTTTCCCCATAAATCACGCAGCTTATTAAACGTCTGACGGAAGAAATTACTTATAGTCACCCTACCCTACTCCGGGCGTTTGGGACTAGTTGCTTCTCATTTCGCAAGGGTTAGTTCCGAATGGCTCTTTCCTTTCATTCTTTTATCCCAAAGAAAACAGTTCGTTTTTATGGTTACCTGGTACACGGTTTTATGGCTTATGTAGGACCGTAGATGAAGCAATCTAGAGCTTTTAAGCAAATGCTTGTATACCTTTCCATTTTATTAGTCTACACCTACACTGTTTGAGCGTTGGGTAAATAAAGAGGTTTTATCAGACAACTAAACATATCGTTTATAAAAAATACAGGCACGCTTAAATTATGAACTATTTTGAAACCCAACCTTAAAATAAAAATGAGGTTGCAAACATTGATTTAAAGTGTTTACAATCTCATTTCGAAAATGGCGTTATATTTTTAAACGTGGAATAAATGCACCGAAGCGCGTAACGTTCATTTACCCTCGTTTATTAATTACACAATGTCAACATTATCGATACATCGGAGCTCAGGTGCAAAATGATCCTGGCGCACCACCCCTGAAATTGGAAAACGTGGAAATTGGCGAGCACACGAACGCATCCATTAATTGACGCCATTAATCTTTTGACCGTAACCGACACCTTTTCCCGCTTTTCCCGATCGCAGGCGTAAACAGCCGAACGCATTGGAACAACGATAATTGCTTGCAAAGTATTATACAGAGTTATTAGATTTTCCTACTGCTAATACCGGATTAAATTAGCTTCGGCTGGTTTGCCCCGTATTTGTTTTGTCTCGTTGTAAATTCTGCTTATTTACTATTGTTTCTCTGTCTATATAGATATTAAAATGTTAGTTGACTGAGAGATCTAGTCGGAACTATAGAACTCGGATGAAAAATAAATTTTAAGTATTCTTGTAAAATGATGAAACTTTGAGGACTCAAATTAAAAGTAATATATTAATTATTCCTATTAATTGTATTCTTATTATATTCCTTTCATTAAATTCGATGTATGTCGTGGTGCTGCTTTTTTGTCATTTTTCGTTCAGAAGTTGTAAATAATTTATAGTAGGTTCATATAATTTCGTTAACCATTGCAATTATACAGATGTAATTTGGATTCTAATTAGCCATCGATTAACATAATTTACAAACTTTGCTTTCGGTGATAAAATATTATGTGGGCTTGCTTCCTCTCGTTTTACGAATGTACGAAAATAATCGAATTTTGAAAATAAAATCACAATTCAAAAGTATCTATATTTATTTAAATTGTAATCTATGATCTGTTTAATTTGCATTGGTTAATGTACATGATATGTATCGCAAGTGTACAATTTCTCACTTACAACGAAAAATGCCAGAAAAAGTTTTCTGCACGCACCATTTACTAAAAATATTGTTGTTTCGGACGACTTTGTGATTTATGTAGCAGTACAAGTTACAATTCAAGCAAACAAACATGAAATGAAAACAATAGTTTCTACAATGTATTTATTGTGCTGTTCATATTTTCCTTCGGTTCTCTACAGGAAACAGAATACTACAATGCAATTTATCTCATGTTCCCCGAGTAACATGTTGAGCAATAAAATACCTAGACGTCGTAAATATCAATACTTGAATCTTGAATTTCAAGACTAGAGCGTAGTTTAATACTTTCATAAATTATTCCAAAATACTTCACCACTGAGATATATTCCCCGTGCTAGATACCCCAACTGTTACCTCATAGTTCGTAATTTTGATTTCCACCCAGGACAAATATTTGTTTGCATTTCTATGTCTGGAGTTTATAAATGATCTGGTTGCTATAGTACATGCTCTACTCAATTAGGGATTACCTGAGACAGTTTCACTATACCATATTCTATAAAATTTCGTTAAAGAGCAAACCTAATCACGGTTATTGGTTTCCACTTGCTAACACTTACAAACAGTAGGTATATGCATTAAATGTAAGGAACAGAACCATTTTCTTCCCTAAAGATGTTTCTTATTTGTGCTAAAACAACTTTTTTATTTCAGATGGACAACAGGAACAGCTGGTTGGGTCGACGGCGACGCAGCAGGTGAATTCAAACCAAAATGGCGCGAATATGGGCGCATGTAGTGGTCGCCGCGTTGGCCCTAGCCGCCGCGCGCGCGTACCTCATCATCATACCAGACTCCGCACCCCCTGGCCACGTGGTCCTCGACGCAGCGGTCTACAAGCTCGGATCAGAACGCACCTACACGATAGACGTCCATCGCACTGCCAACTTCGTGCACCACATTCTTCGAGTAAATAGGACAGCTGGACTCGTCACGCTACGAAAGAGATTGAGATGCGATGGCGTTCTTTATCCGAACCTCTTCACTTTCTACGTCGATTCAACTTCAGAACGAATCCGCGACATAGATTACTACAGTCTACCTATCAGGATCCTGGTGACAGGAGAAGACTGCAGCAGGCGGCACGCAGATTTGTACGATATAGATTTCGATAGAGTTTACGATCAAGACGATGCAGCGCTACAGTATGAGGAGGTTCAGATCAGGGATAAGAGAGAAACGATACAGCAAGAGAATATAGACTGGAGGTTGTTAGAAAGCGAAGAGTTAGTCTCTAGTCAATATCAATATAGTGTACTTTCCACGGCCTATCCGTGGTCGAACGCGATGTTCGAGGACTATGTAGCTAGAAATAAAAGTAGAAGAAAAAGATCTCACAGTTTACTTCCGTTTGACATGGCCATAGATGTGAAAATAGCTGAAGCAAAACAGTGGATATCAGAAACCTACGCAAGTTTTGCTATACCGACAACGGATCGATGGCAAGGGATATGTCTTAAAAACTCGCAGTTTGTGAATTCTTTAACGGCATTCTTACCAAGGACAGTGCAGAAAATGTGTAAAGTGCAATTCTTGGATGTGAGTGACCCTCGATTTATGATTGAGAATAGCCAAGGTGATTTAGTTGCGAGTGGGGATTTTTGCATCCAAGAGCCGATGTGGAAAGTGTCAATATTGTTCACGTTCAACTGCGATCGATCGAATATTGTAGATTCGGACCACCGTCTGAAGATAGTATATCATCATCAAGAGCTGAATGACACTGATATCGCGAGAAGGGTAAAGAGAGAACTTCGGAATCAATCGCCATATTTTGAGCAAGCTCTGTATGTTGCTTCTGTGGCTGAGGAACAACCACCTGGAGTTATTGTTACCACGGTTAGAGCTCGGTAAGTTGGGTTTTATTGTATCTTTCAATTTTCAGCACCTGTTTGTGATGATTTGAATTGAGCCATAATCTTAGACATTAAAATGGTATGCAAAAGCCCATAAAAAATAACAAGAACTTTATGTTCTCGTATTCCGGTGTATCCTGCAACAGCCAATTATCACAGTTAGTAAGTAGATTTCAACTGTGAAAACAGGACGTTGGCATTATCCTAATCAACGATTCGTAAATGCCGGCAATAACACCTAACCGTAGTCATAAACCATCTGTCGTTTAATTGACTTTAAGCTGGCTCGTTGAGCTTTTATGAACTCATCTATTTTATGTGGTCCGGAACCATTGTCATGAGCCATTACACGCGTCGCCAGACAATACAGCCGCCGCGCCGTCTATATGAAGCCGCTTCATTTACCCTGATGACGTTGTGATTCTTTCACAAACCGATCATTATCGCATCGTTACAATGTTATAGAAATTATTGCACAGAAGAAACACAGCTTTCTAAGATTTATATCTCGTAATAGAAGGTAATAGTGTTATTTTATAGAGGAGATTAGGAATCATAAGCAATTTGCCGCGTTTCCTTCATGCGAGATGGAACTGAGCTTTGCTTTGCACATCACGAGACCACAATCACGGTAATGACCATTGCGTGTGAATTACGTACGTCAGACTTATTTGCTCTTAAGTATAAAATCATATATTTCCTCTCTATATCAGCAAGGTTTGATTCATCTATCGAATTGAGAATACTCATTTGTTCGATATAAATAATTTCAACACAATAGGGGTTATGAGTCAGCGGTTTATCTATTTGTAAAGTGCTCTCGGTATAATAACTTCATCATGAGATACATCCTTAAAAATCTCGAGAGTAATCTCTTTTTCCGTAAAAATTGCGAGTCATTGAACATTGTTAAGTTTTTCAGCTTAATTTATAGGTTGAAAGCTTTTTTTTGTTTGTTATAATTTTCTTTCTATATGTAAATATTTCATGTACTTCCGCCCCGAGTCTGAGTCATTTACATCCAACTTTCATATTTATATTATAAGTCGGATAAAATCAAATCGCAATAATTAATATAATAAATTAATATGCTTTACGCGGCATGGCACCGTCCTTACAACTTTTAAAGAAACTTATTTTAATAAAATACAATTAGGTGAACAGTATTATATTCTCGCAGTCAATTGTGACTTGTGGTCCCTAAAATAGTTCGTTTAAATACAGCGAGAAAACAACGAAGCACTCCTTATAATTATAGTTGTGACCTAGTTTAACTACACAGAGTTGAGCCCTAATTTGTCGACCCAGAACTTTCAACTAACCTACCTTTTACATAAGTTCCAAAATATGTTACGTCATCTCCAGGGACCCAGAGAACAGTCCAGTGACGTACTCCATGTCAAGTCTCCTGGACTCTCGCTCAGCGGGAATGTTTGCCGTAGACACGAGGACTGGTGTGGTCACCACACAAGCAAGATTAGATAGAGAGAGGCTGGACGTCCATTACTTCAGAGTAGTGGCGCAAGATGACACGTTCCCACCAAGAAGTGGTACTACTACTCTACAGGTACGTTCAAGTATAACTAAGCAACATTAGTAGTTCTAACTGTCCTTCTGACGTTTTTGGTTACAATGGTAGACCAAATAAGAAAGGTATTAATTACTTCCGCCCGGTTCAAGCCGCATTGCGAACGAATTTATGTATTCGAAGATGAAAAGTCTACCCAGAACATATTCTATCTTCTTTCAATTAAATCAGTTGTAATCAGTAGCATGTAAATATTTAAACTTTAACATTTATAATATAGAGGAATTAAGAATTCATAGTTAAGTTTAATGAACAAACTAAATGTAAATTTAAACTTTTCTAACAACCTGACGCTATCAATTTCAGCCGAGCTAACTATGAAAAACATTTCTTTAGAATTTAGACATCTGGTGACACATCTTTATCTTTTTAATTATTATTCACAATTAGACAATGTTAGAAAGATGGTTGATAAAAAATTTATGACGTAAAGAGTGAAAATAGAAAATGCATAAGTTCACTTCCATTCCCATTACGTAGGTACAGTAGAGTAGGAGAGCTCTTAGTACAGAGTTCGTCCGGGGAAGTACTACCACCTTACCCATTTCCGCCGTGAAGCAGTAGTGCAATTGTATTACTGTGTTTCGGTTAGAAAGGTAAGGGGGCCGGTGAAATTACAGGCTCATGAGACTTAGCAGCTTCACGTCTCAGGGTCGACAACGCATTGGCGATGCTCCTAGTGTTGCAAATGCCCATAGGCGGCGGTGACCACTTGCCATCAGGTGGACCGTCTGCTTGTTTATCGGCCCAAGTGGCATAAAAATAAAAAAAAACAGTAGAGCATAAATATGTAACCACGATGTCCAGAAATAATTTGACACCCTTACATAATTCAACAGCACTATTACTACATACAGCGACAGTTGTTGTAATAATTGAGCCGTCTACAATTGACAGAAGAGAAATTAATGAACCATGAAATCATTATTTGCAGAACATTCGTAGTTACGTTATGATCTGATGATGATTTACCTAATTTACGTCATTACGATGACGTTGAATTAAGAAATAATCAGAAGAAAACATACATTTTTGTTACAAACAAAAGGAATCAGTTAATTAAAGAAGCCAACCCTGTATTCTTGTCGTCAGACAGAATGTGGTCGAAAAAAGTAAAACGAAAAAGAGATTTTTCGTACAAGATAAGGTTTTCAAATGTTTGCTCGAGGCACTATGTGTTTGGCTCAAAGAACGTATAATAAATCAATGAAATAGCCGAAAATTACTTATATCCAATAATTATCGTGCAGATTTTATAAATGGAACTACTCTGTAGAATATCAATTACTTTATCTCGACTAGAGATCTGTCTTTATAATCATCTACCGATCCCGTCACACTTTAATATATTTTATTTGTAAAATGTCGTTTTTTTTTCTTGTGTTCTCATTTCATAATTAATCATATGGCGTTTTAAATTATACCTATTTCCGCCATGTGTCAGTAGTGCACTTGTATTACTGTGCTTCGGTTAGAAAGGTAAGGGGGCAGTGAAATTACAATTAGGAAAGAATTAACAATTTAACGTCTCAGGCTTGACAACTCATTGGCGATGCCCCTGGTGTTGCAAATTTCCATAGGCGATGGTGACCACTTACCATTAGGTAGACCATCTGCCTGTTGTTTGTCGGAAAAATCAACATGGTTAAGGAATTTGACTATATTCGCAAATAACAACAGAATGTTCATTACTTGTTCTATAGATAAATGTCCTGGACTGCAACGACCACTCTCCAGTCTTCGAGATGCAACAATATGAAGCGTCAGTGAGGGAAGGAGCCAGCCCGGGTACTACCGTGCTCACCCTGAAGGCAACCGATCAGGATATTGGAAAAAATGCAGAGGTTGGTCTAATTAAAATTTTATAAGAAAAAAAAACATCCTACGACAAGATGACTTTGCAGTTTGCACCAATTAGAGCAAGATTTCTACATCGACGATGATTCATTTACTCAGTTACTATTCTGTTTGGAATAAGACTAGCTTTAGCGTTATTTTAAGGTATTTCGTAAACATAACATTTTCAGCCAAGACAAATTTCGCGTCGTTTTCAATTAGATCCTTTTCAACTTATTGATTAGATGATATGAATAATTTTCTGTGGGTTATTATTAGAAAATTATTTGAATTTGCATGGCTAGACTAGTTAATCTTATCTCGCTGTCAAATTATTCACAAGCGTCTATTAGATGTTTTGATAAAAGCAGTAATAACCATAATTTCGCTTTTTATGTAGTAGACTTATTAAACTGAAACTGATGCTTAAATATAGTATACTTACTTAAGGATTCCGAGCTAAATTAATATTTAGGAATACAAACAGAATCTTGATAGCCAAAAATATTCCAGGTTGAATACTCCATTGAATCTGTAACAGCTGAGAGCCATACAACTGATGACAACGAATCCATAGACACCACTGAAGAACTTCCAGAATCTCAGGACGTGTTCAGGGTTGACGGGAGAAGCGGAGCGTTGTTAACTAGAGCACCACTGGATAGAGAGAAAGTGTCAAGATATACTGTGATTGTGAAGGCTACTGATCAGGCCAGCCCCATATCTGATAGATTGTCTAGCACGTACGTATTAATTTAATAAAGAAAACTGACTACAGGCATAAACCACCTAAACTGTAACTTGATCTACTTGCAAGTTGCTCGTGCGGCGTAATCATTAGAAGAAAACCATTCAAAAATAATAACCACCATACCAGCAGAAGTGCACTTGTTTTAATTGCTGTGTTTCGGTTAGAAAGGTGGGAGGGTATGAATTTACAAGTACCAGCATGATACTTAATAACTTGTTGACTTAAGGTCGACAATCCATTGACGGATATCCCTGGTATTATGTTCAAGGGTGGTTGTGACCTTTTACTATCAAGTGGACCGATTGAGAAATTTGACATTTGAAATTCTCCAATAAATACTATCTGGATCCTCCAATTCAACCTTTTTGACTATTCGAGTCCAAATATCGCATAAATATTGCCCAGGCAGATTCGTAACGTTGCTTACTGTCCGAATAACGAATTCGCATCGCAATGGACATTGCACGGTGTTATTTTTGCAGCTGGCCCATATCTGGATTTTCCAATAGCCGAGGGTAAAATAACAAACAAGAATGTACGGTATTATTTCCAGAGCCACGGTTTACGTGAACATATTGGACGACAATGACAACTACCCTCAGTTCAGTGAGAAGACGTACACCGTCACCGTGGATGAGGACATCAGTGTTGCTGACAACCCTGTTGTCGCCAGGATCAAGTATGTCAACTTTTTTTTAAAAGGCAACTACTTGGAATGCAATTTTTTTATGATTACTAACGCCGCGCGGTTTACTCGCATCCCCGAGGGATCTAATGATTTCCCAGGATGAAATCCTTCCGCATTTTGGCTCTTTCTATATGATAAATAGACTACGTGCGAAATTTTGTTACTATTGGTTGTGCCGAGGTAACAAACAAAATACCCCTTTTTGTATTTATAATTTTAGTTTTACTGATATTTTTGGGATGTTAGATTTCATAATGCTTAGTTAACTTGCCTACAATATTTTATCTTTAGTACGTTTCGTATATATAAAATAAATAAATCGTTTCCTATCTTGGCACCCTAACCCCATAGCGAATGCATCGCCGCCGCCCGCCCGGTTTAAATTTCCTTCTCCATAAATTGTTATTGAAAACGCTCCAGCAGCATGTTAATATTTATTATTTTACTGGAAACGTCTGGCTGCAATACATATTTCATCCGCTTCTGTTAAAATAAAGATTTCGTAGGAAATCTCATATATCATGCAACGACCTCTTTGTTAGAGAGGTTATTGAAAAAAGTATTAAACTAAATAAAGATTGTATGTATTTTAAAGAAGTGGTGAAATTTGATGTGGACTGCGTAGTCCCGAATAATAATAATTTTAACACGACCTTAAAAATTATAAAAGAAATATAATCCTTAAATCTCCTTAATCTCTTTAAAATGTGTTCCTCTACGTGTGTCATTTAGTATTTTTTTGTTGTTTTTTTAATCAAGTTTTTTTTAATAGGGCGACAGACGCGGACGTTGGTGCCAATGCAGCCATCCGCTATGCAATAATCGGCGGGAACACACAAATGCAGTTTTCAATCGACAGTCTCAGCGGAGATGTGTCACTAGTGAAGCCTCTCGACTACGAACAAGTTCGCAGTTACAGACTTGTTATAAGGGCGCAGGGTGAGTCACCTCTACTTTCATAAAACCCTACTTTAGTAGCATGGAATAAAGTTCATATTAAAGTAATTAATGCCAATATGTTTCAGGTAATGTAAATTATCTATTGTAGTAAATGACTAATTTATTTTCTACATCTTCAAATTCTCGTACTAACTCGTAATTTTGTACTCGTATCATTTTGTATAGCACGTAACAAGTGTTTTATTGAATGTCTGGGAATTTCCTCACAAAATACTTCTACACAAACGATTTCCACGTGGTGTAGCGTGTTCTGTTATCGTCCACAGTCACGCCATCTGTTGAGTTACAATAGTAAAGTGTGCGAGACGAGATTTCACTTCAGACTTGATATGAAATCTAAACTTATTGCACTAGATCCTAGACCATTTATAAAGTATATAAATGGTCTCTTAAATAACGACTTATTTTTGAGAATTAACGTTTTAACATTTTGAATATTTTCTCGACTTGACGAATTGTTTAAATTTTATTTTAATTATAATACTTTTATTGTTCAAAAATAAATGTTGTTAACAAAGGGTACCCACTAGCCTCCACATTAGGATTCCCTGTGTCGTGGAGACTAGTCTCTTTCAACTTAACAATAAAATAATGTTGTCTTAATATAAAGTCTTATAACTTTTTTTAAATAAAATAACAATGTAATGGCACAGCTTTTAATAAAAAAAAAAAAATGGTATCTCTCTTACTAAGATAATATACAACCTATTTGAAACAATTCCACAGTTTAAATCTACCACAAATATAATCATAGTCTATGCCTGTTCACAACGCGGTCAACACCCCTCCACCCCATCCAGCGAATCTAGGAATAAAGAAGTACCTAATACAATGTATGATAAACCCTTTTCTAGATGGGGGCAGTCCTTCCCGCTCGAACACCACACAACTTCTGGTAAATGTCAAAGACGTGAATGACAACGCACCGAGATTCTACACATCGCTCTTCCAAGAGTCAGTTAGCGAAAATGTACCAGTCGGATATAGTATTGTTAGGGTAAGTACCTACCTGACCATAGTTATAATCCTTAGGTTTTACACATTGAGTTTTAGAATTAAATAATCAGCTGTTTATCGGCCAGCTTGTGCTTCATAAAGCATCGTCTCTGTAGTTTATACCTTCGTTCTTGTTGCGATAGATAAAAGCAGTTACTTAAAATCCGATGGAGTTACACGATTCAGGTACGACTACTGTATGTAGTTTTAATACAAGTTGAAATCAAACAATTGGTAGGTCTTCAATACACAAAACGAGGAGTATGAAACTAGTATCGTAAAAGAGTTCGAGGGGTTACATGTCATCATATCTTGTACCTCCGTTTATCCGTATAGTAATCGGTTCATAAAAGTCAAACTATCACTTCAAGCAACATCAATTGTAGTCCTGAAACCTTTACAGCGTCACGCCGCGGCGACGTCACGCCAACATTGATCTAATAGAGGAAAATCGAAGGCAATCATAACAATAAGTGTATGCATGTCTGAAAAATGTCCAAGGACATTTATTTATTAGATAACCTTCTGTTAAAGACCTAGCTATATAAATGGCGAATATGATGATGAACAATTTTAATCAAATGTTCTCACAGGTACAAGCATACGACGCTGATGAAGGTGTAAATGCAGAACTAACCTACACTTTGATGGATAAAGAATACAACGGTAACAACGACCTGCCAATCACTATAGACCCGAGATCTGGGTGGGTTTACACATCTTCGCAGCTGGATAGGGAGGTGCAAGCCAAATATCAGCTATTGGTGAGTACCCTTTCACAATACACTCGTTCGTAAGGAGGTTTCTTTTTTTTATATTTTTATTTGATATGGTTTAGGGAAATGGATAAGGACATAGAGTTTTATAACTGAATATTAATTAGCGATAACATTTTGGTTTTTGTTTTTTTTTTAATATTGTAAATGTTACTATCAATATTGCATGTTCGATGTGGACGAGATTGTTGAGACTTATGAAATGTATCTTAAAACACCAATATTCTGTACAGTTTATGCAATAAATTATTTCTGATTTCTTTTATCTTTCACCGTGTTCTTGTAGGCTGACCTCCGAACCTGTGGTAACTTCAGTAGTACTGAATTGGCTTTGATTTCTTTTTTTATTTAAATTTGTTTATATGTGCCAATTCGGAATATTTTCTATCTGAGTGGTAACACAGACAACAAAGAAGTTTGGGATCACTTGGAAAACTGAGATAATATTTTTTATGCTGAATGCATTTGATCTTTGTTTAAATACAATACAATACACAAAATAATAATAATTTATTTTTTGCTCAATTGGTACGTATTTATACAAGATAGAATATATCTTTATGTTTTCCAAGTGAACGAAATACAGATAAACTCTCGCAAGTTAATCTATTTTAAAGATGTGCATGCATCAGGATACTAAGTTGGAAGAATATAATGTGCTCTCAGATTGTGTAATTCTAAGTTTAGGAAACTAATAGAATAACTTAGATGACTTAAGTCTATGAGATTATTAACATTACATCCCTTTTTTTAATACTCGAAGCAATATTCCTACCACCCGCGGTTCAAAGCACAGTATGTTATTTTATTTAAGTTTTATTTCTTTTTTTTTAATCCTTCAGGTCACAGCTACAGACGGCGGTACACCACCGCGTTCAGCAACAGCTTCCGTAGTAGTTGTAGTACAAGACGTTAACGACAACGACCCAGTGTTCTCTCCCGCGCAATACGAAGTGGAGTTAGCAGAGGACGAGCCTCCTGGCACTCCTGTCGTCACGCTCACTGCCACTGATGCTGATGAGGATAATAGGTAAATGTACATAGAACAAGTGCTGGTAAGGTCTTTGCCATTCATACCTTCGCCCTTGTTACGATAGAGACAACGCTCTAAAAAGCCGTGATGGCTCGCTCTGTTTTACATCGAACTCGAAGTGCAAAACTTACAGTAGTCAATTGCTGGATCGATCTGACTGACAAGCCTTAAATTTCTTATGAAATCGTATGTAACTATAAATCCATGTTACACAATTCTGGTATGGGTACTTAATATCAGATGTAGTGTCTGTAGGTAGTTTGTCTGAGTCCAGGTTAAGAGTTTGTATAGCCTATATCTGAATTAGAATATGCGAAGGTAAGTATCGAAGGGGTAGCTTAACATCAGGTATTTTAAACTGTATGAAGGTAGTAGGAAGAACATCTTTAGTCCCATAAGGTTACTAGCTCTATTGCCTATATGGAGATGAATTTCATTATAATTCTATACTGGATTGAAATTGATTCCCCAAATAGCAATTGGTCAAAAATCACGATACAACATATATTAATGATGACGATTGACCGAGGTTATATGACACAAGTGAAAGTAGACATTTTCGTAGATTATAAATATATGTAGTTGGTAAGCCTTGATGAAATCTTTACTATACAATTTTAACCCAGTTCAAAAAACACATAATAATAATTTTCTTATGATATCTATCAAGGAAATCATATAAGTATATAATTAACTCCTTTCCTACGCAGGTTACATTATGAAATCACAGGTGGCAACACCCGTGGAAGGTTCTCGATCACATCACAAAATGGACGCGGCCTCATCACCGTGGCTCAACCGTTAGACTTCAAGCAGGAGCGGCGATATGTCCTTACTGTGACGGCAACTGATTCTGGAGGAAGATCTGACTCAGCCATGGTCCATATTAACATTACTGATGCCAATAACTACGCGCCGGTGTTCGAGAATGCACCTTATACTGCTTCGGTAAGATTGATTTTCTATCCATTCATAATTATTACCATACAATTGTACTTTGTTGAATTATATTGGGACTTATATAGTATTAATTAACACAAGTAATTTAGAATTTAGAAGCAAAAAGTAGTAAATGTAGACTATGTAGTATACCAGTCATCTGGTGTCCATAGTGCGAGCTCTGTTTAGTATGGGATTAGATGACCGTGTGTAAAAAATGTCGCAGGATATTTAATTTATTTGAAAAGATAGCATATAGGTTTTCTGGGTTGCCATAGAAAATTTAAGATCCCATAGAAAATATCTATAACTTCATGCATTACCAAGGAGGTTGAGATTTTACAATTTTTTGTTATTAATTGAAAAGAGTTTGCAATAAAAAAATCCTCTTCATTCATCTAGGTATTCGAAGACGCACCAATAGGCACTACCGTCCTAGTAGTATCAGCTACGGACAGCGACGTCGGTATAAACGCACAGATCACATACAGCCTCAGCTCGGAGATATCTAACGAGGCAGTCGCGCATCACGACCAGGAGTTCATAATCAACCCGCAGACTGGAGCTATTACTACCAATAAATTGCTTGACAGAGAAACTATGAGCGGTAAGTGAGATTGGATGTAAAGGTTTCGGAGTTATATTCCTACTTTATGTTTAGCAACTCTCGCATTAAAATTTTCATATAAACTAGATATATCAATCCTCGCAAAATCGTAGAATAGTTTTATGGTTACTTTGATAAGGTTCCACATTTGGAAACTTATCAGTTCATTTGAATCATCTTTTTTATCATTATCTATTTAATAATATGTATATAACTTTTTTGTGATTGTCAGACCCTAAAGCCTTCGGGTAAGGGTGCTTTCGCTTACAAATTACTGTTTTATTTCCCAAAAGTTTTATCCTATAAAAGCGATCGCTACACCCAAACATTATCGTCACTGAAACTCTCCTTTATGAATTTTCCTTTTTGTGTATTTTATATCCTAACTACAACCAGCTGTACTATTCCAGGGTATCTCCTGACAGTGACAGCGCGCGACGGCGGAGTTCCCGCGCTTTCTGACACTACAGATGTTGAAATATCTGTGGTCGACGTCAATGACAACGAACCCGTGTTCAAGCAGCAGTTATATACCGCCAGTATCATGGAGGATGCTTTAGTTGGTAAGAATCTAGGTTATATAGATATAACTTTTTATTGTACACTAAACAAGAAAGTGTGATCTGTAGTTTATATAATATGGAAATTCTTGGTGGTGGCCTGTGTTCAACAGTGGACATCCGTGGTGTGATGATGTCATAAAAAAGGACTCATTTAAGATATTAAGTACTTATTTACCTGGACTTTTGACAAATTACAGTTTATACCACCCATCTACCATTACCTGACAACTATTATTGATGCAAAAACCTGTGTTGTATATAATATTCTCTAAATAACACTGAATAATGTTTCAGGTACCTCAGTAACCCAAGTAAGCGCAACAGACGCAGACGTTGGCCTCAATGGCAGGGTGCATTACGAATTAGACCCTAAAGACCGGGAAGAAGGTTCCTTTGTGATTGACCCAGCCTCGGGAGTAATCAGAACCAATAAAGCGTTGGATAGAGAATCAGTTGCGACATACGATTTGAAAGCCTTGGCAGTTGACGGTGGAACACCACCTCAGAGTTCTACTGTAAGTATTGTACTTCTTTTTAAGGTTCCCTTTCGGAATGGCGGGCTATATTACAAGAACTGTCATAGGTAAACTGTTGAAATTTTCACATAGTATGTATTATGGCCGCTATAACAACAAGTAATTAAAATAAAGTTACAAATGAAAGAAGGTCCCCATACAAAAAAACGTGTTTTTTCGGCGTTTTATTAAATATTGTACGACACGGAACCCTGCATCTGTGAGTTCGACGGCAAAAACAGGCCATTTCTAAATACATTATTATATATATACTAGCTGTCCCCACGCATTCAGCCAAGGTTTCCGAGTAATATCACGTTTTCCAGATGTAAAAAAAACCTATATATTATTCCAGGCTCTTTTCGCCAAGCTCTATCTATATGCGTATATTAGTAATATTTACACTCACCCATAAAAGCTATACGTCCTTCTAATTCCCAGGTTATAGTCCACATAAAAGTAGAAGATATAAACGACAGTCCGCCGGTGTTCGAGAGCGACTGCCTCACGTTCTACATCCCGGAGAACAGCCCCATCGGCACCACGGTCGGGGAGATACACGCGCATGACCCTGACGAGGGCGCCAACGCTGTTGTACATTACTCTATTAAAGGTAAACCTATATGTATTTATTCTTCTGTAGGTTCGTTACTGAACTCAAGTGGATGGACAGATTTTGATTATTTTTTTAGTGTGTTTCAGTGTAGTTTAGATTAAATTAATATCTTTTAGATGCTTTTATAAACATTGTAAGTCAACTGAATAAGATATACGTATCAAACGCCCCTTATTCCCGAAGACGTAAGCAGAGGTCTAATTCTATCTTAAGTAATTATTTCTAAACAAAGAAACGTTAATATTATATTAACCGATCCGGGAAACCGCACCTAAGACCTCCGGTCTCTAGCTGAGCTTTATAACACTCTACCACCGAGGCGATGATCACTATTGTTCACTATTGTGTACACATTGTAGATTTGCCACTATTGTACATACTCAATTGGCTCGTCAGCAATCCATGTTAGTCATTAAAACTATTACATAAGACCATTTACATATCGATAAAATTAATTTAATTTCTAAAAATAAACTATTGTTTCAGGTGGTGATGATTCCAGCAGCTTCTCACTAGAAACCCGCCAAGGCTCCGACAAAGCGGAACTAGTGACCATGGTAGACCTCGACTACGAAAGTCCCCGAAAGAAATACGAACTGATCATCCGAGCAGCGAGCCCGCCATTATGGAATGACGTCAGAGTCGAGATCCTCGTCACTGATGTGAATGACAACGCGCCCATGATGAAGGATTTCCAGATCATTTTCAATAACTATAAGGACTGTTTTCCTGTGGGGCCTTTCGGAAGAGTTCCGGCGTATGACGCTGATGTAACTGACAAAGTAAGCATATTCTATTGTAATGGGTATTTTTGAAGTAAATACTTTTTTAGCACCGTTGTAGTTTGAAACTCGATGAAACGAAAAAGTCACTAAAAAGAGACAAACATATTCATCAATAGGATTTAGCCTGCGAGTGAATGAGATAGGTAGTTTCCTAAAGGTTTCACTTCCGCCGCGTGTGAACTACATACATTTTTATTTAGAGTTTTCACTATACATCTGATTGATCTCACCGAAATAAACGACATTATAACCAAAATGGTCTTGAAGTTAATTTGCTCTCAAGTGCAACTGCTCGAACTGACAGGTTTCTAAACTTGAGTGTTACAGTTTTTTAAAATAGCCCATTTCGACAACTAAGAGTGTTATCGAAAAATCAACCCTAAAGGGTTATGATAAGGTTCAACAGCATCATCAAACAATGAACCATTGGATAATTTAACTTAAGAGCAATGAAGATCATTTCTCTTTGACATTAATGATTGTCAAATCGGACCTTTTAGATCTAGGCAACTATAATAATAAAGATACCTATCCATTCATCATTACAGGTTCACTATAAAAAGTATTATTATCTTTCTGAATACATTTAAAAGCTAGTTACTACTATCTATACTTTTCTGCAGCTCCAATACAGGATCCTGTCAGGAAATAACGCTAACTTGGTTCTTCTAAATGAAACGTCCGGCGCTATGACTCTCTCGCCGCAACTCAACACAAATGTGCCGAAGTTGGCAACAATGGAGATATCTGTCTCTGGTAAGTAATGTTAAAAGTTTTATGAAAACCGTATTAGCCTATAATTCATGAAATCATTTTGCTAAATAACTACTTGATTGACATTTTGCCCAGTTAATTGGCTAGCAAGCATAACGTATGTTATTCTCCGAGTAAAAGCCATCAAAGGCTAATACTTCTAGACCATTCTAAATAAATGATTATTATGTTTATTAATTGAGAGACATTTCGACCTTTAAATCAGTGATAAGTGAGCCGTACAAAATGAAAACCTAACTGTATTATATGGAGAACCAATATATACACTAGGCAATATTAAGACTCGATATAATGCAGGAAGAGACGGGAGGCTATATAGGTATTACTATTTATTAGTTCGGCCTTAACCAATAAAACTAAAGCCAAGTTCCAGTAACCAATGCTTAACTTTGACAACTCCGGACACACTTTAAAATTTGTCGTGCATTAGCAGTCTCCGCACTCCTCATTCAAATTCTTATATTTTGTAATTCTTTATAATTATAAAATGTCCAACATATCCTGCCACGGGGGGCATACAAAACACATCAGGAGGTACAAAAGATGAGCTGTTGGTAATAGCTTGATATAATTCTCAATTAACAGATGGTGTAAACGAAGTTAAAGCTGTAATGCAGCTCTCAGTTCGATTGATAACAGAAGAGATGTTATTCAACTCAATAACCGTGCGATTGAACGATATGACAGCAGAACAGTTCCTGTCACCACTACTAGGGTTCTTCATTGATGGTCTAGCTGCTATAATACCGTGCCCAAAGGAAAATATTTATATATTCAGTGTACAGGTATGTAAGGTTAAACAAACACTAAAACCACTCTAATAAGAGTGTTTTTCCTTTGGAGTGTTTTCATTTTGTCTCTTCTCTAAGTAAACGTAAATGTTATTTTGAAAAGAGTAATTGCTGAGCTTATTGTCGGCTCTTTTCAGTAATACCAACCTTCCGAAACGGCGTTAGAGTCTGACTATCCAAAAATGCCTGTAAATAAAATATATTCCATTTAATTTCAAAATTATTACAAATTTTTAAATATCGTACTCGTCTCTTATGTCTAAACCGACAACTGCATGTATATATTTTTTTTATTTCTAACAGGACGACACAGATGTAACTGGCAACATTCTAAACGTTTCATTCTCCGGTCGACGGCCGGACGCGGAAGTTGGCATGGCTGGCGATACATCTCAGTACTATTCACCGACGCACTTGAGGGAGCGTGTGTACTTACATAGAGCTACTTTAGCTAGACTTGCTACTGTCCAGGTCAGTACCGAGAATAGCTTCTATTATTTTGTTTGTTTTTAGATAGACCGGACGATTTATTTTATTCCAGTCAAGCGAGGCCGGGGTCACTAAAGTCAGGCATATTAGATCACGACAAATTTATTGATTATATTTATTGCTGTATCCTTGTATCAGTGAAAAAAGGAATGGTCACTGTCACATTGGGACATATAATAAAATCACTTAGTAGATAATGGATGTTTATTTTATGTTTCCAGGTGCTTCCTTTCGACGACAACGTTTGTGTGCACGAGCCGTGTCTCAACTATGAAGAGTGTCTCACAGTGCTCAAGTTCGGCAACGCCTCCGGCTTCATTACCAGCGACTCTGTGTTATTCAGGCCCATTTATCCCGTCACTACTTTCACTTGCAAATGTCCACAAGGGTTTACTGGTAATTATACTTTCATTTAATATTCATTGCACATAATTTACTCGATACACAATCTATACAGCAGCTTTGAAATTGTCCAGTTTTTAAACTTGGGTTTTTATTAAGCTTCAAAATTTATCTATGGTTTTTTATTTTACTCATAAATTATTGGCAGAGTCTGCACTCTTTCAAAAATCCATAAATTATATAAAAAAGCAATTACAGTCGTTAAGTTTATTAAAACTAAATATGATGAGTTCTTTAAATCCTTTCTAAAAAAAGGTACCAGTATTTTCATTCTCTACACAAAATGACAAATTTAAATTAAGTTATCACAACACAGTGTACAGAATTCTCTTCAATATTCTAGGTCTTTCCACAGACGCATCAAAAGGTACTTTCATATGAAACACATGTACATTTAAAAGTGAACTTAATTGTACTTACAAAGGGTATTAATTCCAGGATCACGGGAACATTACATGTGCGATACTGAAGTGGACTTGTGCTATTCGTCTCCATGTTTGAATAACGGGACTTGTATGCGTCGGGAAGGGGGGTACACCTGCGTTTGTACTGGAGGTTTTACTGGTAAGTATTTAAAATAATGTTTCCAACCATTCTTCCTTATCTTTATACAGTTTATATTTATTAAACAAAAACCCTAGCACATTTACCAACAACGGCTCTCAAAAATAGCGCAAAAACTGGATCGGTTATACGCCAGAAGAACGAAAATACCTGTTGTTAGAGAGAGATGAATATCGTTAGTTGCGTTTTGATTGAGCGTGACTAAATGGAATTAGGTCAATTGCCAGCAATTTATGTTGCCTATTTGTTTATTGTGAGCGTGGATAACGCATCTATCGTTTATATATCACTAGCTGTCCCCTGCGGTTTCACCCGCGTTCCCGAGGGATTTAACATGTTCCGGCACAAAAATATTTTTATTAATATTTATAGATTTATATGTGTGCCAAGTTTCATCCAAATCCGTTTAGTAGTTTTTGCGTGAAAGAGTAACAAACATCCATACATACAAACTTTCGCATTTATAATATAAGTAGGATTGTTCATGGCACACTAAAGTTGTGAACTCAAGATTATATTGTGTTTATAGTGTGTTGTGAACAGAGCATTATATTTAGAATCATCATCATCAATCTTAACTACCTCTCTTTCTTTTGTAGGTGTAAACTGCGAAACAATACTAACAAAGGCAACATGTGACCTCAACGGAGATGGTTCTATATGCCGAAGTGGTTCCCAATGTGTAGCGAGAAGGGAAGGCGGAATATTGTGCCAGGGCTGTTCGATAGACGCAGCTTATACTACGTCTATGTGTGAACTGAGAGCAAGGAGCTTTCCAGCATCATCTTTCTTGACATTTCCCGGCTTGAAGAAGCGGAATCGACTGCATTTGAAGCTTAAGTAAGTCAATTTTGCTGTAATTCTCATGTGCTTGAGATAATCCAGTAAAATGTGAATAGCATGTGTAAATGTTAATATTTTGACTACTTGACAAATACTCCTTTATTTGAGAAGGAGATGTCTCTCTATGTTCCGCTATGTTTGTCTTTTTTTGACTTGAATTTAGTTCGTGAAACTATCGTTGTTGTTTTGGGTTTACACTAGAACTTTTTCCCCATATATTTTTTTTGTTAATGGATCTAATTAAATGTCTCAATTTTAAAGCACTTATTCCATTACTACTTTAATGAATTGCTAACTTTGTGGTTTCAATACTTACACCGCAATAAACCTTCAGATTTGCAACACAATCAACCTCCGGACTTCTTCTGTACAACGGACGGTACAACGAGCGACACGACTTTGTCGCGTTGGAGTTGATCAGTACAGGTGCAGGGGCGCGTGGTGCGGAGGGGGGAGGTGCGGGGCTGCGTTTCACCTTCGCGTTGGGAGGGGGGAAGCAGGAAGTGACTGTAGAAAGCGACGTGGGGGATGGCTTGTGGCATACTGTTGAAGTCGAGTATTTTAATAGAGTGAGTATTGTTAAAAAAATTTAATAACTATAACTTAGGTCTTATTATTATATATAATTAGAAGGTCAAAGTTACTGAAGCTACCCCCCTAGAATTGTATATAGATTTTAAGGCTGCTAATTTGCGTTTGGTATTGCATGCTTTTGGCTAGGGTAGGTTTGTGCTCTGGCTTTAAGGATGTAAAATGAGTTGATGCTGTATGATAGCGGCGGCGAAATCTACCATCATAACTTGAAACTAGGTTGTCTTACGAGCCGACAAAAGAGAAAAAATACTACAAACGTATTCCCATAGGAGGTTGGCATCAGGCAGCCGGCCGACCGCAACTAATGCAAAATCTCATATATGTTATAGTGTTATACGATGACTGCAAATCGAATATTAAAATTTCAAGCTTGCTTTTTTTTAAACGTCTGAATTCAATTTGTTTTAGACCGCAACAATGATATTGGACGATTGTGATAAAGCCCTATCACTGGCTGGTGCTGCTGAATTTGGAATTAAGTACGCCTGCGCTAACTTCACGAGGAAGGTTCTTCCGCCGCGTTGTGACATACCAACAGAAACGTGTCATAGGTAAATACAATTTGAATTTTCAATTTAATTTAATAATGAAATATGCTTGTAACAATATGCTTGAAAACCTTTAAATATTGATATTTCATAAAAAAATATCCTGGACCTATTCCATATGGCCATCTGATGCGAAACTAAGCAGAGCTTATCTTATGGATATCTGATATAACAGATACACAAATAAATATACTTTTCATTAAAATATGAATACTGAACAAACAAATTCAAGATGTTTGTCCTGTATAGGAATCAAATCCCCGACCAAACCAACCACTTTATAATGTTGCTCATAGGTTCCTAGATCTGACGGGCCCGCTACAAATCGGTGGACTTCCAAATATACCAAGCAGTTTCCAAGTTAAGAACAAAGACTTCGTCGGATGTATATCTGATTTCCATGTCGATCACAAGTTTGTGGATCTCAATAGGTAAGTTAACTTCTACATATTAATGTTACAATCTATTATAGATTTTATCGCAATAACTTTTTTGCTGATGGATGGGTGAAAATATTGTCTGAGTGTCAACATTTTTGTGTGAGGGATGTATAATAGGGAATATGCACGTGAATCCAAAATGAACAATATATTTTTATTTGTAATCTTTATAGCTAAAAAAACATACTGAAATATTTATTTTTAAAATTTATCATAATTTAATAGTGAAATTTAATCATTAAAATGTGGCTTTTTCGAGATTCCCTCGTAAATTTCCAAAACGCAACGCTATTGGTGGACCATAACGTGACGTCACATTACACTCGACATCTTCTGGCATCAAGTTGTTTGTATTGTTTCTGGTGATTATTTGTTTTGTTTCTCAGTTATTTCATAATAAGTTATTACTTTTCTGTGTTAAAGTATTATATCCTTGTAAAGAAAGACTTAACACAATGACTGAAACCAATTTTGACAAAGGACAATCAGATAAACTTCCTAAAATAAACGCGTTTATGATGATGATGCATCGATCGCATCTAATTCGAATTTTACGTCTGGTGAATTCAGAGGAGTAAAAGCTGCGAGGTAAATAAGTTATATATATGTAATAAATGATCCATTTCATGATTTTGTAAATATAATTTAAGCATAACCTAAAATATGCTACTATAAATAATTTTATTATTTGTATGACAGATCTGAACGAGAATCATATGGAGAATCAGCCATTGGATATGTGCAAGTAAAACGAGAGAAAGATATATGCGCTGTAAAGGCTAAAATAACACCAGAGCATAGTGTCCGTCAAAAATGTTAAAATGTAACAGCTACTTGCAATGAGACTGAGGAACATATTCTGTCTGTGCAATGTGAAGATTGTGCAGCACATTTAGGTAAGTTACTGCTATGAAACAGTGATTTTAATCTGATTAAGTAACAGAAACAATCTAGTCCAGTTTTATATGTACCTATGTGTAACTTTTTGTCATCATAATAATAACCAAGATTATTTTGTTTTACCTAGGTGGCTGTAAGCATGCCATTGCTTTCTTAGCATGGCTTCACAGACGAAGCGAAGATCCACCATCCACAAGTGTGGAATGCTATTGGAACAAAGCTAAATTATCTACAGTTGGCTCAAGCTTAAAATAAATAAAAGCTAAGGAGATTACTTCATTACAGAAGATACATATTGATCCAAAAAGGCCACAAAGTGTGAGTTTTCTATCTATTTTGAAAAATTACAGTCATGATGTGAATGACATGGACAATCAACTTATGAAATATTTCAAAGAACCAACTCATTTGGAAAAATTGTCCATCCATTATCTAAGGAGTAGGATGCCAAGCATGCCATCAAATACTCAAGAATTCATAGAATTTTGTGAACAGAACATGGATATGAGGTCATGTGAAGAAGCTGCACTTGCAACTATCAACCAAAAGTGATAGTCCTCTGTGGTATGAACTTCAATATGCTTGTATAACTGCTTCAAAAGCTCATGAAGCTGCCCAATGTAAAACAATGCAAAGTACTTTAACTGAAACAATAATGGAGGCAACAAAATTAAAGGACACAGAAGCAATGAAAAGCAGTAGACATCTGGAAAACCAAGTGTTGAAAAGGGTTGAACAAATAAAAAAAATGAAAATTAAAAAATGTGGTATAAAATTAAACTCTAAATACTCTATTATGGGTGCTTCACCTGATGGAGTAACTGAAGAATATGTTATAGAAGGGAAATGAATGCCCTTAAACAAACAAAGCAATGAGCCAATACATCAAAGTCAACCAAGTGTCTTTAAAATATAAAGCGCAAGTTCAGCTTCAAATGCATTTTTGCAGTTGCAGCAAGTGATTTTGAGAGAACCACAAATATTAATATAATAGAAGTGAAGTATGATAAGGAGTTCTGTGAAAATATATTGAAAAAATGCACACTATTTTGGTGTAATACTATTTTCCCAATGTTGTACAAATAAAACACATTTAGTTATAATAAATTACTTTTTTATTAACACACCTGTAAAGTTATTAATCTGCAAGCTATTATTATTACTTCATCCGGCAGTAACATATTGAACTCCCTTAGTCTGCCTATAACATATTCTACATGAATTCTTAAAGCTGCCATTTGCTTTGATTGTTTAACATTATTTTTAGTACTTGGAGTAGACTGGGAAACTGAGGGTGGTCTAACCAAGGTACAGTTTTTGTTTTCTACCAGGCGTGCCAAATCTTTAAAAGTCCTGTCTGCCATAACTGCTTCTTATTATGTCTGTTGCCCGGCTGCTATACCCATCAGAAATCTCACATTTCTGATTGTGTCCCTTTGTTCTAATACCATTATTTAGTATTGCATATACTTTTTCTGTATCCTTTTCAAGCTGAAACCCTGTAACAATAGAAAGAAAAATACTCTTACTCTAATAAGTTACATGTTTTCATTCATAGGTATTAAAATACTATAGGTATTACTTTTATGGGTGAATAATTTTAATGTTTTAGATATTGAGGATATCTTCAAGCACTTTTCTTAAACTAGGTTATGTGTTCGTCGAGGTTTGTAAATAAAACATGTACGAGTATGTGCAGGTAATTATGTAAAAATGATTCTTAAATATATTTTATGACTTTTCTGATGTCCTTACTTACATTAAAATGATCTTCACAACAGTATAATCAGCTCAAACACGATACGTTGTCTCTTCTCATCGCCTTGCACCACTTTTTTCCTAAAACTTGCATCTTTCGGCATAAGGAAATATACTTTGTAAGGTGCAGTTTTGATATTATTTTCACATATAGGAACGACACAATATTTATAATAACCTTATGTGTCTTTTTCCATGGTACTAAGTTGATTTTATCGCTCACTTTTTTAATTTTCAGTAAGTTTATGAACCAAACACTTCGTTGTTGACATTGTCCAAGTGTAACCTGACGTCACAGAATAAACGCGCCAAAATGGTCCCGTTTAAGTTGCCCGAAAATGATAGTGATTTTAATATTTTTTTTTTAGCTTAATGGCTTATATTTTGGATGTGTTATATTTATCTTTGGTAATGTAATAACTAGTAGAAACGTTTAAAAAAATAAAAAAAATACATGCATATTCCCTATTGTGTAATTATAATTAATGTTAGTTTTATTTAATTGCTACTTTAAATTATTTTTTAAATGAACTAATTATTGTTAATGGTGTACCGTAATAATTTAAGTTTGAATAAATAAAGAAAATAAAACTTAGGGTTGAATTTGCCTTGGGTTTTGTTAATTGTCAATTTTTTTTTATTCTAGTTTCGTAGCAGATAACGGTACATTGGCTGGGTGTCCTGAAAAACGTTCCCAGTGCGGATCAGCGCCGTGTTACAATGGAGCCACCTGTAAAGACTTGTGGGACACTTATCTATGTGACTGTACTGAAGGTTACACAGGGAAGGACTGCGCTGAATGTAAGTTTTACCTACTTTTAAGTGGGTATAAGTAAGCAGTTTTAGTAAATGGATCGGTGAAGACGGATAAAGAAAGCTGCTCCGAATAAGGGCACACATCAGGACAGTCTGTGAATAAAGTGTAGACTACCTACTTTGTATCTACCTGGCTAATTAAAGAAGATAAATCTATCGCCCCAAATCTCCAGTATGTTCTAGCATCTGAATGTATACTTAAACTAACTCTTTGGACCAGCGCTATAAAGCTTGGCTTTAGGGACAGCAGGTCCTGGGTCGATTCTAGGGTCAAATAAACAACAGTTTGCTTTGCCAGGAATAATTATAAATAAATAAATATCCTGGGACATTCTTTACACACGGCCATCTGATCCCAAACTAAGCAGAGCTTGTACTATGGGAACCAGATAACTGATAACTACATTTTTTTCTAAATTCATACTTATAAGATATTGACACCCAGACAGAACAAACAGACATGTTTATGCACTGGGAATCAAACCCGCGACTTTCGGCTTGGCAGTCGGAGTCGCTAACCACGACTAATAAGCTAACAAGCCAATTGGCCTGTCGTTTATTATATTATTATATATAGCCTAAGATTGGTAACGTGCACATGTCATTGGGACTTAAAATATCACCGCAGAAATGTAGGTTTCAGCACTGATACATATGCCCTTCGGAGATAATGGGCGTGTAGAAATGATATGTATTAAATTCTTACCATACATCTAATTGACACCTACTAGTGGTCCCCCAGCGATCGAAATTCGACCGTAATTCTATATATATTTTAAGTTTGAACTTTATTGAGGTGTTCATCAGAGTATATAACTCTAAATTTATCTACTAAAAAGTATAACATAGAATATATGCCCGCTATGTAGGCTAAGTGTAAAAAGGTATGTAATTAATTTAAAAAAATAATCTTTCCAACAGCAACAAATGCCCCCTGGCGCTTCAGCGGGGATGGCATGCTCTCGTTCAACCCGCTCCTTCGCCCGATACAGCTGCCGTGGCTCAACGCGCTCTCGCTGCGGACTCGACAACACGACGCCTTCCTCATGTCCATACAAGTTGGACAGAACAGCACTATACTTATCAGTGTAAGTATTTTATTAATAATAAACATTTTCTACTGGTTGCTCTCTTTGATATTCTGATCTTTGCTTATCTTTATAAAACAACTAAATTATTTTTAAAGTAACATAAAAATAAATACTATCCGGGGCCTAAGGGCAGCATGTGAATTTTGTCTTTTATGTTGCTTTAAAACTCCCAATACCTAAAGTGGGTATTGTTCTTGAACTACTGAAGACGCCGAACTATCCTGTGTTTCTCCACACTCAAACTAAGTTTAATTTCGTCCAACTTCCACAAAATTTATAAAATAAGAAATTCTAAAATTGATTTCCAATATCGCGTATTTAAATATGACGAACTAAGCCCACAAAAATATTTTGAAAGAATTTCTTTTATATCCCTCTTAGGGTGCGTTTCCACTGACGCGATGTGGGCGAGTGGAGAGGAGCAGACCATAAATAGACCAATTACAGTACTCGAAATCTCCACTCAACAACACACTTGCAATTTTCACTGCTATATTCCGCTGCACTCCGCCCAGTGGAAGTTCCTTGGCAGTGGAAACGCACCCTTACTTCTCTTGCTAAACTTTTTACTCCAACCGTTTTTCCATTTAGCTAAAAAATGGCCTTCTTCACTACTCATACAATGGAGAATCAATGTTCCTACCGACGACAACACTAGCGGATGGCACATGGCATCGTATCGAGATCAAATGGCTCGGAACAGATATATCCGTCACCGTCGACTATGGACTGAGAAATGCCTTGTTACCGATGTTAGCTAATAAAATACAGGGCCAGTATATTGGCAAGATTCTGATCGGTGGACCGGATAGTACAGCTGGATTATTGGCATCTGAAGTCGGATATTTTGAGGGATGTATTCAGGTGAGTCAAAAATCTTAATAATTAACCCGTGTTTTGATCAGACTCACTAAGGAAGATGATTGAGGAAGATGAAAATTGTTCATTCTTATTTAGATAACACTTTCTACCATTCTGCAGTTATACCCGCGTTAACGAGGGATCGGATGTGATCCCAGGAGTACATTGATTCTTATATCGACATGCAGCGTGTTAATTAACAGTCATAATGGAAAATTCAAGTGACACGATCACGCATTGGTTCACTTGATTTGGTGATATCATACCTAATACAAACTAACGGAAAGTCAAAGGCCGTAATATAGAAAGATATATATTTCTAACCTTTATAAAGTACCCTTTACCGAGGCATCTAATGTATCCCGGAATTTATAACATAGCTTATGTTACTCGGGAATAGTGAAGCTTTGTATCAGTAAAATAATTTCATGAAATCTGATGACTAACTCCGAGTACTGCATCCAACTTTACCTCTTTATAATATAAGCATAGATTTAAATTACTATACCTAATACAAGCATTGATTTCAGGATGTGCGAGTGGGCACGGCTCAGTCGTTACTTAACCGACCAACAGTCAGAGAGAATGTAAGAGACGGTTGCCAATCGAGAGCTGATTGCATGCTGTCTATTTGTCCACCCTTTGTAAGTATATGACGAACATTAATTTGGTTTTTTTTTTTTTTTTTTTTTTTATTTGTCCAAAATTTGTTAAACACTAAAATTATACATGAAATCTGCCAAACTGCATAGCAGTTTGTCGGCAGTGTTCCCTCTTGTCTTGGTGTTTTAAGCCAGTTTAACTTTCCAGAGCAAATGCGTACAATCATGGGACAGTAACGAGTGTGAATGCGAGCGCGGGCGCGTGGGCCCGCAGTGCGTGTCGGCGTGCGAGCTGCGGCCGTGCGGCGCGCGGGCCCACTGCGCGCGCCAGCCCTCGCGCGCCGGCTACTCCTGCTCCTGCAGCGACGGCTACCGGCGAGCTGGTCAGTACATCACCAGAGGGGCAGTCAACGTCGCAATTCAAATTCGGATGGTCAACATGATGTTATGACAAAATTTACTAAATGATTTTGGCAGCTGTGTTGTCATGTTGATCGAACCGACTAAACCGTTAACGTAGACAAAGACAGTTACAAAACAGCTTACGTTACTCACTTAAACTAGGAGCGGTTTGTAATTTTTCCCTTCTATTATTAACTAGCTCTAACTGTCTCGCGCGTTCCTTCACCCGAAGTATCTTTTGTATCCCGAGATTATAACATAGCCTTACTTCTGAATAAAGGTGCTTTCTAATAGTAAAACAATGGTAAAAATTGGTCCAGTCGTTATTGAGTTTGTATATCTCGAGTAGTAAAGCTCTTAGTGCAGAGTTCGTCCGGGGACGTACTACCACCTTACCCATTTCCGCCGTGAAGCAGTAGTGCACTTGTATTACTGTGTTTCGGTTGGAAAGGTAAGGGGGCCGGTGAAATTACAGGCACTTGAGACTTAACAACTTCACGTCTCAGGGTCGACAACGCATTGGCGATGCCCCTAGGCAAATGTAGCAAATGTCCATAGGCAGCGGTGACCACTTACCATCAGGTGGATCGTCCGCTTGTTTGTTGGCCCATGTGGTATAAAAAAAAAATCATTACAAAAATACAAACCTTGATATCAGTGTAGATATTATGGGTATTACACATACACTATTTCCATTCAATTTGTCTTTTATATTTATTTAACAACTGTGTTGTTCCAGCATCCGGCTGCGAAGAAATCGGTGTAGAAGAATGTCCGGGGGGGTGGTGGGGAGTGTCCGGCTGCGGGCCCTGCGCCTGTGCCGTGGACCAAGGATACCATCCGCACTGCGATAAGAATACTGGACAATGTCATTGCAAGGTTATTACTTATTTCAATTTACTGTTAATGCTGTCATAAGTATCCTTTGAATATAGCAAGTTATCTTTTAGCGAAACTTTATCAAAAGAGTTTTTTTAAGATACCTTCCTAATAATTGTATTTCTTTAATATGTTGTACACATAGACGCGAGTGACCTCTCTATTTACAGGTATACGCTAGGCTCTTTTAACGTTTTTTCCAACTCGCCAACTTATAAGCCTATGGTAAAATCTGCACCACCACAAGTAGCTTTTGTATTTCACTGTTTACCCAACTGGCTTCCTCTAGTGGAAGGTATCTTGTGAACTCCTTCACGATGTATTCCGGCTTTCACATAAGAGGCAATGGACTTCTTTGAAGGGAGCTATGGCCATGACTGTTTTATTATGTGTTGTTGTGTTCTGAATCCAGGAGAACCACTACAAGCCCCCCGGTTCGGAGGCGTGCCTGCCGTGCCAGTGCTACGCGGCCGGCTCGGCCAACAGCTCGTGCGACGCGTCGTCGGGCCAGTGCCACTGCCGCGCCGGCGTCATCGGTCGCGCCTGCGACTCCTGCGCCAATGTATACGCTGAAGTCGCGCCTAGTACTGGATGTGAAGGTAGCTTCACCTATTGAGTTGTGCAATCACACCTCACTATCCCTGATCCCAGATCTCTCATACCTTTACTAAAACTTAACTTTTTTATTCACATTTATTATATGATCTTTTAAGCGTCTATACTGTAGTTGTATCCGCATTCCCACCTTGCGATGAAATAGCCCATCTGCCAAGTCACTAACATGCATTTTTTTTTCTGAATCAGAATTAGAGATCTTGAAAATTCTAATAAATCTATGGGAAATCTAATGCCTACCTGTTCATAATTTTCTACTGAATACAATGATACCTACAATAGAATTTGTTTACAGTTGTATATGACGGATGCCCTCGCTCGTTCACTCATGGGGTCTGGTGGCCCCGAACTAAGTTTGGAGTCGAAGCTGTTACTGATTGTCCCACAGGTAATATAATAAACACTGTTTTTTCTAGGCATCCTATAGTTCGTAAATTTCTGAATACGAGCTCCTAATTACGAATGTATGTGTTTTTATTATTACGGTTTTATGTTTGTAGGAACGAGTGGTAAAGCAACAAGGATGTGCGACGAAACTCAAATCGTACCATGGCAAGAGCCGGATATGTTTAATTGTACAACGTCTACCTTTTATCAGCTCAGAAAACAGGTGAGTATCTTCTTATTGTGATTTTGTAGTTCCTTAGGGCGTACTATACTTAGTACGTAATGTACTACAACAAAAAATATTAGTGAATTAGTCTATATTCAGTACCAGTAGGGATAGCTCGGTAGTGATAAGTGTACCACCCAAAAAAATGCAGTTCCCACAAAAGATTTTCAGATAACTAATTATTAAAAATTTGTTAAGTTACAACTACAACAATTAAAACTATTAGCTTTGATTTTTTTCTCATTAAGATCTATATTAAATGGGATATTTTTGTTTCCTCGAGCTGGATTATTAGATTTTGTGTTTGCACTGAGATGGTTATTGTACATAAACACAAGTTGATGCTGCAATAATAAAAGTTATGGAAAAATGATATAATAATAATGCCTCTCCATAAAAAAATCGACGTAACTTATTTGAATACTAAGCCAATGTTGGTGTTACCAACATTATAAATAAGAATTTCCCATGTTTTCTAGTTGCACAAAATAGAAACGGGAGAGTTATCTGTAAACACCTTTGTTGGGGTACGACTCGCTGCTGACTTAGCTTTGGCGTGTGAAAATACTCCACAATTATACGGCGCTGATGTATTGGTAGCTGAAGGAATACTACTGGAGTTGATGCAATATGAACTGAAGCAAGCCGGATTGAACCTTACACATAGCCAGGACAAGGACTATGTTCGCGTGAGTAAATGACCAAACTAATTCTTACGATAATAATCCTTTTTGACCGTTTCACAGATACTTATTTGATCTCAAACTTATGGAACTCGAAAACAAAATTTCTCCCTTATTTCATTTAAAAACATACTTATATAGACATAGATAGATACACCCCCAGTCTCGAAACATCTTCATGTACATGTTTGTCTTGAGTGGTAATTAAACCCCAACGGAAAACGGCTACGTACGCTAGTCGCCACGGATCTTTGTGTCAGTAGTGAGCTGCAGGATGTATTAGCAATACAAAGCAACGATGACGCCTTCACCTTTCCGCTCAAGCCTTTATATCTAAATTTAGCTTTCTGCGCAACGTCTTGTCGCCACGAAGATAAGTGGCGAGTATTGTACATATATCGTTTGAATATATGTTACAGAACATAATAAAGTCCGCGAACACAATTCTGAGCCCGCAATACTCGCGGCAGTGGCGGCGCGTGCGCGCGCTGGCGGGGCGCGGCGCCGAGCTGCTGCTGCTGCAGCTCGACCGCTACATCGCGCTGCTGGCCGAGACCCAGCACGACACCTACACCAGCCCCTTCGAGATACTCACCAGCGACCTAGGTAACCTATAAAGCGATGTCGATGAATAGGCGCGACGGTCATTTATTTTTATTCGTTCATTTATATTCATTCGTTCATTTTCATTCACTCGTTTATTTTCATTCATTCATTTATTTACCTTAATTCTTTCATTTTCGTTAATTTAATGCCTAATCGACGCTGGGATAACAAGTTGTATATTTTTTATATAAAAGGAGTTTTGGACGTGACTTTCAGATTTGCGTACCTTCAAGATTTCAGAAATAAAAAAAAAACAAAACATTTAAAAAACTTTTACCTGGTATATAAATAAAAACCTCTTTCTCCGCCCTTGAAGTACCCTACTCTTAACCCTATGAGTGACTAAAGTTTGTTTTTATTAATCAGATTTTGTTCTTTCACAGTAATCGGTGTGGACATTGTAACAGCAGAATCAATATATGGTTTCGAACCTTCCCAACTAAATCGATACAACATTGACTCATACACGACCGAACGAGTCGTCCTACCAGACACGTCCACCTTCATACACTCACCAATTCAAGGGCCCGGTTACTATGGCAACGGGAAAGTTAAGAACAAGAAGCCTTTGAGCCCCACGGTGTCGTTCCCGAAGTACAATAATTATGTGAAGAATAAAAATAAATTCGATAAGTTTACAAGAGTTTTGTTGCCGTTGGATTTACTTGGGATTAATAATAACCATGTTCAAGGTAAGCGTGTTTGTTAAATTCTCTTCATTACCTATTTTAATTTAAAATGTACAAATATAATGACTTATTTAGTGCAATAAAATACAATCATTAGGCGTTACACCATACACAATGGGTCGAAAGGCATAACTCGCAAAAAGGCACGGTATCTACAAATGATTTCTCGGTGATATCAAAAAATATATCATACCTTTTTGACTACTCAACATTTCTCGAAATCGTGTTACACTTTGTCGAAACGAATGGTAGATTATAAGGTTTACTCCACTTGATCTACTAGCTCCTTGCGAGTTGAATAACAGACCTGCAAAAGTCCAATTTGCACTACTTATATTTGGACTTCTATTCCACAGATAACCTCGACACCTACGAATCCCGAGCAGTATTCTCCTACTTGCAATACTCACGGAACACGTCCCAACTAATGCCTCTCCGGATGGACGAGTCAGTCAGTCGGCGTTGGGGGGTTAACATCACCGTGGGGTCTCCCATACTGCAAGTGGCGCTGTTTGTACCCGAATATGTGTGGTTAAGGGAATCTAAGGATACAGATGATAATTCTATGGAGAGTAATGTGGAGGATGAAGGTAAGAGGTTACATGTAATATGCCTACATGCCAACATTAGGGAATTTTGCGATTATTCTATGGTCATATGTTTTGACAGGTGTTGTTGTTAATAAAATTAATTGAAATTAGCTCTCTCTTTAGCTTCTATTGCGCAAACATGGCAAATGTAATGAAAACGTAGTTTTTTCTTACATATATTTTTTTGTTACTCAGTTAACATTTTAATTAATTTCTGACAAATGTGTAACATACGTTTAGTGTACGTAAGAATGTCACGTATGATGTTAATAAGTTAATGGATATAGAAATTTTGTATAATAAGTCATTATATATAAAACCAACTAACTTTTTTACTGATTGGCTATCTCTATATTACTGAAAGGTAACATAAACTATAATTTTCAGGTATTGTATACACGAACAAAGGTAACCACCATCAAACTCAGACAAACAATCACATCAATACCAATCCAAATTCCAAAAGCACATGGCCTCACCCGGACGATGAAGACAATTCGAACAACGAAAACCACGGACCTATCCTTATTCAGCCAGCGTTTAAAAAGCAAGAAAAATCCGCGAATAACGACAATTCCGAAGAAAACGACTCTACATACGTCGCGGAAAAACTGGAAGATGGTCCGAAAGCCATGGCTTTGATAATGGACGAAAAGGGCAATTCTACCAAAGAAGGAAAGAAGAAGCTGGTGTATAAGAGCATGAGTGGAATTAGATTGAAGAAACCGATACGTTTGCAATTGTGGTTGGATATTAATAAAGAGACGTTTGGCTCGAGGACTAATCCGCAGTGTGTTCATTGGTCTACATTGAGAGGGTAAGTGTTAAAAATTTAAAAGTAAAAAATCTAGAAGAAATGTTTGTAATCAAAATTTGGAGATTATACAAAATAATAGCTATGTTTAAATTTGGTACTCGTGTTTTGCAAACTTTGTCAGTGACAAAGCTGATATACCTATTTTAGCGTGATCTTCTCACTCTTTTCTTACAAAAGGTCAGTGTCTCAGGTCGTGGATTCGATTCCCACCCTCGAGAAACATGCATGTGCATAAATGTCTCTATTGTTATCTGGTTAACAAAGTACAAGCTCAGCTTGAAGTTTGGGATTAAATGGCCGTGAAAACTTTGAAATCTATATTATTAGTCAATGAAAATGAACATATTTTTATTCAAATAGGCCTTTACAAGCACTTATGAATAGTCGGACTCTAATACCGGTTTGGAAGGTTATTTTTTACTGAGAAGAGCCGGTAATAAACTCAGCAATTACTCTTTTTAAAAACGAACTTAAATTTATTACATACAATTTATTTAGTCTAACTGACATACCCGTGTGTGTAATATAATATTATGAATATCTAATTTTAAAAAAATTACAAAAACACTAAAGCTGACCAGCCCCCACAAGCAGCACCGGTTCACAAGTATGACGCATGCGGCAGCCATCGCCCTCCTCGCCATTTTGTAGGGAAGTGAGCGACCCGCCACATGACGCCGCCGCAAGCAAAGGCATTAAAGCGAGCATGACTAACGAAGTAGTTTGAGCAATTTACACTTACCCACTAGTATAACAATAGAAACAAACTATAAAAAAATCTTAAATATCAGCAAACTCACTGTATTTTTCCCTATTACCTATAAAGGTCTGGAGAATGGTCACGCGTCGGCTGTCACACTGAGATCGACTACGACTGGTCTCCATACTCTGGCGAGCCTCTATTAATAAACTGCACGTGCAATCATCTGTCAACTTTCGCTGTGCTCGTCGATGAAGTCGATATTGAGGTAAGAGAATCTGCATTTTGCCTCGTATTTAGCCTTACTAGATATCGCTCGCTGTTTCACCCGAGAGATGTAACATTTTTCCGGGATAAATAGCTATGTCCTATTCCTGGCTATAATCTATCTCTGTGCCAAATTTCATTTAGATCTGTTCAGCTGTTCCGGGGTGATTGATTAACAAACATGCATCCATCCAAACAATCGCACGTATAATAGAAGTGAGATTGGTACACCCCGGTGGCCAAGCAGTATAAAGCCCAACTAAGAAACCTTAGGTCCTGGTTTCAATTCCCAAGATCGGGAATTAATAGATTCTTATTTTTCATTTCACTAACATTCAGAAACTTTACATTTTCTCACTTCCATTTGAAAAGAACATATCAATATTGGTACAATAATTTTAGAGCAAATGTGACAGTGAACGCAAGAGCAAGTGGTTCGGTAATTATATGAAAATAGATTCCATGATCGATCATCTTTAATCTTATCGTTGTCACACTGCCAAAAAAATGTGGAACGCTTCACGATTTTGCGTGTCATCCTTGCGCAGGGGCCATGCTAATCTTCTCTGTATCGTTCCAATTTTAGTATATGTACTGCCGAAGCAAGTACACTTGTACTGGTGGAACAATTCTATATATACTAAAACAGCAAGAAAATTTCGATAGCGCGATTCAGGATTATCGCTTTCTATGTAATTGCATTACAGCGCCATCTATCGTAATTTTTTAATAACATTGTGTCTGGTTACATCTTCTAGTTACATGTGCATTGGAACGCCATCTATTAACCCATTTTATAATAACTAGGTCAGCTAATGGCCTATGTGAATAAAAATATTTTCAAAAAAATTAACAACATTTTTTAAATATTATATTTTTGTTACAAGTTCGACCGTATAGAATAAAGCAAACAATTCACCTTTTATTTAAAGGAAACTTGTCACTCAGTCACTTTAGTCACCCTTGCTTATTCAAATTCTTGTACCCCGTTGGAGTGAATTCATTATAATACATAAGGGACGTCTCAGCTCAGCCATACCCTGAGTTAATTAGAAACGAGACTTTATCTAAGAGAGAGAATACACTTAATAGACAGGGAATGATGTCAATGGACTTTTTTATGTGTATCAAAATATTAATATCAACTGAAGCCTGAGATTAATAGTTCCGAGAGACGGTAGGGACTAGGATAACCAATCACCGCCTACTACTTGAATACTGCATGAATATGTCTGTGTGTACTTTTCCCGTTGTAAATCTTCTATATATGTATATATATAATATAAGCAGAATTAGGTTACCTTTGACGCACCATCAGCTCAAAACTACTGAACGAATCGGTATGGGAGTGCTACCAATCGACGCGAAATTTCCTAGCTTTTAATAGGCTAAATATGATATCGATAAACGCGAGTAAAACCGCGGGGGACGGCTTGTATCTATATAAGTATGAATGTATTAAGAAAAATAAGTTGTATATATTTGAAGCTCTGCTTTGTTTACAAGTTAAACAAGTGTGTTAAGCACGTCCCAGGATATAAAAAAAAATATTCTTTTGCCCATAGTTTATCCCGGAGCCATCACTCTTGGAATCGGTGACATCGTACACGGCATTCAGTATATCTTTACCACTTCTGTTCCTGACTTGGGCCGCACTCTGTCTCATGAGGGGTGGTGCTGCTACTGTATCCAACTCAATACATAAGCATCTAATATTTTGCGTGTTTATGGCTGAGTTGCATTACCTGATAGCGTTGAAGGCTCGTACTACTTTGGTACAGAATGAGGTGAGTTTTTTTTGTGTTGACTTGGGCGTGTTGGCCGCAGAAGGCTAATATACCTGCTGGTACTACATAGGTATCTCACAATGGAATGCATTTGTAGATTGCCTAGATAAAGTCCCTTTGCTGTGGGTTGCTAGCCTAAAGCCCTGATATTTGTTAATGTTTTACTGTGTTAAGATTAGGAAGAACGTTTTATTTTTAGGACGGTAAAGGAGTATAGAGGCTGGAGTGTTTACTTGTGTGGACTGTAGATTTTGGTGGCAAAGGAATGAGTCACTGATCCACACTGAATTACCTATTTAGTAAATTTTTTATTACCTTGATCTACATCTATTTCTCACGTCTTTGACATTGTGGTCAAACCTGTGCCTAGTGTGGGGTTCGCACGTGAACTCTAATGATGCTTTTTTATTTCATTGCTAATTGCATATTAAATTATCTTAAACTTAAATAAGGCCTTACTTAATGGAAAGGACCTCAATTCTCAGATTTCTAAACACACTCGATATTTATCAAAAACAACGGTAATTTTTAAACACTACCAAAGTGTATTTTGATAAACATCGATCATGATATTGGATAGTAGGCGTGAGAATGGTAGTATGAGAAGGTGTGAGTATAATGCGTGTGCGGCTGGTCAGTTCTGGTGCAAGGTGATGGCGATGTCGCTGCACTACTGGTGGGTGAGCGCGCTGGCGTGGAGCGCGTGCGACGCGTGGCAGGTGCGGCGCCTGGTGCGCGAGCTGCGCGACGTCAACCACGGCGGGCTCGCCGCGCCGCTCGCCGCCGCCTACGCCGCGCCCGCCGTCGCGCTGGCGCTCGCCGCCTCGCACCACCAGCACCAGTACGGGAACGCGCTCTTGTGAGTACCTACTACCCACCCACCTACCTACCTACCAACTTACATAGGCTACCTACCATGTCTATCAATGTTGACCAACAAAGCCGTAGGAACCTAAACTATTCATTCGATTACGACTAGTGTAGTGTAGCACAGAAGACAACCGACCGAACGAACAAAAAATCAAGGTTTCTTCAATTCTAGTTAGTAAAAGAAAGATCTCTTTATGAGTGTCTTTTTCTATACCTTTTGGTGTGGAAAGTGAAAATTTTATTTTGTTCCCAGCGACAACTTTTTGTTGTTTGTTTGTTAATGCAGATCGAGATATCAATACCTTGAAGAAACCGAAGAACTACCTGGTAGAATAGTTTGTAATTGTAAAACCCAGGTGAATACACCTCGAGTTGAAATCCCCAAACACCTTTTATTGCTTTCGACTACCGCACTCGAGTCTTATCTAAAATCTAATCTATAATATAGATGTTTACTTTATCTTTCCATATTCATAGATAAACTTGTCCAGATCTAATAGGCCCGTTTTGACATCCAAGAGTATTATAGCAAAATGTACCCTATGGAGCTATGATAAAGTTCAGCGACATTATTATACAATTGACCATTGAATCAATATATTTATCTCTATGGCAACAAAAATGTTATTTTTGCGACCTTCCTAGTTGTCGAAACCCGCCTTATAGATATTGACACCTTACTATAGCTGTCATATTAGCCCATTAGGGGAGGCCCTTTGGATATTCACCTCTAACGGTCCTAAACTGCCTGTTTTCCCTTCAACCCGAACAAATTTTTCGCCTTTTACTAATGGTATATTTTATCAATTAAGATCTGTCCAGCTACTTATGTTCCCGACTGCGCTTACCCATACTTTATCCAGCCTTGAATATTCTCATTGATATGGGTACAGTTGTTGGGTGAGCTGCCACGAGCCGGTGGTGTGGTGGGTGGTGGTGCCTGCGGCCGCTTACGCGGTAGCCGCGCTGGCGTGCCTCGCCGGGGCCACCGCCGCCGCGTTCACTGTCCGGGACCACGTCGTCGGCTTCGGAAACTTGCGGTTAGTACATTGCAGTAGGAGAATATATCTAGGAAAGGAGTTAAAGTAATAATAAAATTTAACACTTCTCATAACATTTGAATAACTAGGGTTATTTTAAGACATTTAGGCGCTAGATATGATACTAAATTGAACGCAATACCCACTATTAATACACAATACTAGCTAAGTAAGTCGTCCGCCTCATAACCAAAGAACAATGATAGATAGCAAATCAAAGTTCCGCGAAAGGGTCGGTCCATCACTCACGCATCCGGACTTAAACAAGTGGTGAAATTGAGCAACGCGTGTGTGTCCCTGCCAGGGTGGTGCTGGCGGTGAGTATCGTGTGCCTGCCCCTGCTGTGCGTGGCGTGGGCGGGCGCGCTGGTGCTGGGCAGCGCGGCGGGCGCGGCGCGCGCGCTGCCCGGCGCCGCGCTGGCCGCCGCCGTGGCGCTGCACGCCGCCGCCGCCGCGCTCGGACACATCGCCTTCAACGTGCGCGTCCGGGACAACTTGCGGAGGTTGGTTCTAATATACGATCTCTTTATTATACACTAGCTGTTTCGCCCGTGTCTCTGAGGTATGTTACATTTTACCGGAATAACATTTATACTATGTGATATTCCAGGTTATAAACTATGTATATGGTAAGTTTCATCCAAATCCGATCAGTAGTTTTTGCGTGAAAGAGTAAACATTCATTCATATACATGCATCCTCCCAAACTTTGAGGAGGTTTGTCGAAATATGCGATCTCGTTATGACAGCCTAGTTATTTCACCCGCGTTCTTGAGGGATGATAATAGATATCCTGAGACATTCTTAACACACGCTCGTCTGACCCCAAACTAAGAGCTTGTACTGTGGAAACCAGATAATTGATATACTACATGTGCTATTTTTCTACTTACTTAGAAATAACTGATCTAGTATATCACTAAATAAAATCCCAGGAGAATGTTACATCTATATAAATAATTATAACTATATAACATTTTCTCGGGATAAACAGTGTCCTATGTGTTTATACAAGTTATAAACTATCGACATACCAAGTTTCATTTAAATCCGATTTGTAGTTTTTGCGTGAAAGAGTAACAAACATCTATACCCACATGACCACCGAACATACGGACACAACGTTTTGCATAATTCATAATGCGGACAACAAAAGAGTGAACCTTGCTTCTTGCTGCTTGAAAACTGCATATTTGAACACTTTGAAATCCTTATTTTTGTTTCACAGAACTGTACTCAAATGTTTGGGCAAGAAAGTTCCTCTAGCCGACACGTCTGTCATAATCAGCAGTAGCGCACAAAACCTGTCCCAAGTTAACAGGTAATGAATAATGATACAATCAAATTATGCCTGACCAGGAATATTAATAAAGTTCCTTTTCCAATAGTATACGAGTATTACCACAAGTCGGCATTAGCCTACCATAGCTGTAAAACCAAATATCAAATGAACCCTCTAAAGGCGTGTGATTTTAGTTTAAATTTGATTGTTCTGTTCTACATATCCACAGGTCGGCATACCAAAGGACCTATATAAATGGTACATTAAAATTTCGCCTCTATAGAGATGTTCTTAAAGTTAATATTTAATGGTCGCTTCTTTATTATAATAGGTCGGCACTGGCTTACCACAGCAGTACGGAGCCGGGTCGTCAAATGCGTAATATTGGAATATCTGCATCATCGACTACGTCCAGGTCTACTACCAAAACTAGTTCTAGTCCTTACAGGTAAGGGTTGAATAACATTTATATAAATTAAGAATATCGTAATAATAATAGTCTCGGTGGTCGAATGGAGTAAAGATTGGCTTAGAGATCGGTGGTCGTGGGTTTGATTGCCAGTTCAGGCAACTATCAAGCAAAGTTAAAGTTGACGTTTCTTCATAAGAAATTATTACCTGTATTGGTAATGTGCTGAGAGAAGGTAACAATGTTTGTGACGTTAGGACGTAGAATATATTAGGTGGAATGTAGATGTCAGTACTAAAGTATCTGCCTAACTTTTCGGTATTAAAATCCACCTGATGGTAAGTGGTCAAAATGGTTTATTTATGGACGTTGGCAATACTCGGGGGATTTCCAAAATTTTGTCAACCCTGAGACATAAAGTCACATTACATGCCCGTAATTAAACAATAATACAAGTGACTGGTGGCAGCTGCAATAACATTCAATTTGATGATTTAATAAGTGCCCTCCGCGGGCCTATATGAATAAATAGTTTTGAATTGAACTTTTGCCAGGTATCTAATAAATCTAAGTTCGTCTTGAAAAGAGTAATTGCTGAGTTTATTGCCGCTGTTCTCAGTAAAAACAAACTTGCGAACCGTTACTAGAGTCAGTGCAATTCATAAGTGCATATAAAGGTTTTCATTTCATTTCATTGTGGTATTTATACAACAGCCGCAGCGACGGACAACTCCGCCATACGAGCACTTCGACGTCCAACTACAACACAAGCGCGAGTGACATGCCGGCTTACCTGAGAGGGTTCGACTCCTCGCTGCATACCAGGAAAGATGGTAAAGTATTTTTTGCTACATTGACTACCAGATGTATTGGTAATCTAGAAAAGATATTAAAAGGTTTATCCAGAGAAAGGTTAAAAGTATTCCGTACCAAAATTACATAATAACCCTTACCTATGTTTTGACCTATATGTCGAGAAGGGTTTGCATTTAAAATTTTATCGACTTAAAATTTGTTAAATCTGATTTATGGTTGTTATAAACAGGGTCCACGGAAAATTGGTGTCACAAGGACGGCTTTGCACACTTCATAATTGATTTTGGAGTGTTTCATTGATTCGAAGACAATTGATTGTTTTTTACCATTTTAGGTGATATCGTTTTAAACTTATGGCCAAAAATCGACGAAACTATTAACTGAACGGTCTAACATGCACTTTCCCTGGTTTATCCCATTTCGTAAACTGAAACAATGATTTGTCAGCAGAAGAGAGAAGCCGAAGACGTAAATCTAATCGTGAATCCCGTGAAGGACGGGAGCCAGAAGCAGGCGAGGGCTCCGACAGTGACAGCTCCCACAGCGCCCGCAGCCTGGAGCTGGCCTCCAGCCACTCCTCCGACGACGACGAGACGTCTACAAGACGGTCCAGCCATCCACCTTCTGCCACCAGTCAGTTTATGATCTAAATTATTTAAGGTGAAGTGGAGCCCATAGTAGGTGTCCTGACGTGTTCCTACTTCACGTAAAATACATTTTTTATGCTAAATTTAACTTGGCTCGATAAAAAATGACACAGAATTGCTCAAAAATCAATGGGAAAAGGCTGTTTCTTAAATAAAGATATATCAGTTAAATTTTCTTTCCCACATTCAAATACAAAACGACAGGAACTAAGAGTATAATTTACAGTAAAAGAGAATATTTTATTTTCAAAAAAATCTTAATTATTTTACTGAACGCGGGCCAGACATACTGCTGCTCCCGAGTCTCAATAGACGAGCAATCACTTCACCTTAATAACGTCTGCCTACTTCTCAGTGTTAATCATTTTTATATTCCTATAATATTTCCCCAGGAGAACGAGGTACAAGCGGCAGTGGAGGCAGCTATCTTCCCAACATCACTGAAGGTGCACCATTAGGGGTTTCTCCTAGGTGGCCATCTCACATTAGAGAAGGTACATTTTATCATTCCAAATATTAATAAATAGCAAATAAAACAAAACACTTTTTTCTTTATTTATTCATTTTATTAAGTTCTTATTTAACTTTAAGGATTGTCAAATTTTTCGTAATTATGATTCATAACTAGGAATTTTGTTAAAACTACCTTACATATTTTAACAATACTAATTAGTAGTTATAATTAAAATATTCATCTAATTTTTAATATCTGATATTTATTTATTTATTTCAACAACAAAATCCACAGCTCTTAGTCACAAATATTTGTACTATAACAAAAAAAACTGCTCTAAATTATAGAAAAACAATATCAGCTACAGATGACAAAATCTTCTTACCTATTTTTTTTACTTTACAACTACCTACAGAATCAAATCGTCCTGAAATGGGTCGCTGGTCCCAAGAGACTGGGTCCGACAACGAAGGGCTCAACGTGGGGTTAGCGACACCGTCTCCGAACCCACTACCCAATCCAGACCTGACTTCGGACGTGTATCAACTGAGCCGACATCGACTCAAGCCGTCTATACTGGAGAATGTTCATGACACTTATGTTGCAAGTGTTGATGCGTCCAGATTGCCGCTTGATAATAGGTATTTAAGCATACTCGGATACATTTCTCACCAACACTTTCTAAATCATGAAACCCTAAATTCTAAAATCCTAAATTTATTTACTTATTTTTTTTATATCAACTTGCGTGAACAGATTTGCATAGTAGGAAATACTTGACTCTATCATGGCGTTAAAAAGGATTGCAGATTAGCAACAAACCATAATTATTACATAACTTTCAGATACGGCGTAATGGAAGACGAACTAATGTACGGAGTGTTACCAAACGATACTGAAAAACAAATACCATACGATCCAAACTACCCAATTTCACCCACCATGTATAGACTACCGGGAAATCCGTACGGCTCTAAAACTTATCTGGCTTCGAGAACATCAGACTATGGGTATAGTCCAACAAAATATTTAAACGACGGTAATGTCTATGGTTCAAGGGATTTCAGGGAAGGGGTGACCACAAGGGAACACGATGGGTACCCCCCCAGGGATTTTAGGGATTCAGGAATAGCAACGATGTTGAAGAACGATTATCAAAGGAAAATGGAGAGTCATTACGGTGACTACAATGACAGGATGTCGGAGGGATCAGACAAGCATCATACGCATGACAAATATCTGTTCCCTTATACAGGTGAGTAAGTTTGTTTTGTTGATACTAAGTTTGAGTTTTTGTGAGTGTTTTTATTTATTTGTTTTGCTAAATTTTATCACGTACATATAATTTTAATTGACTTGCAATTTTATTGAGCTATTGTTATAATATATACTGCTGTTGGAGCGCGTCTACTCCCTGTTATTACAAATCAACTTTGACTGATACATCGTTTTTTAATAAAAGTTTCGATTCATTATGTTCTTTAATAAAAAAAAATATTCAATTCAGACAGAGTGGAATCGCATAAGAGTTGAGCGCAGATCCCCTGATCCTTCCCTTTAACTGAGGTAGGTGTGTGGGTGATAGATGCACGACGTCACATCACCAAACTAAACTAGACCTAAATGCCAGAACTGTGGTCACATACACCTCATCAACTGATTGCTTATATTCAACACTAAAGTCAACAAATGATCCTCGAGGGAATCACTCTCTGAAGGAAACTCGCCCTCATGCAGTATTAAAATAGGCTACTTATCCAATCCAATGCTTCTGACCAGTATTTTTGCTTTGCTTTAGCTGAGGAAGACCATGCCACGTTGCGTGGGATCAGCCAAACACCGCTGGTCAATAGTAGTGAGATGGCACGCGCAGGTAAAGTACACATTAGTACGTAGAGGCTCATCCATATATTGTGCGACACAAATTTATGCCATATTTAAAGTAATTTATTCACACTGTTTCATTTTGAGCACAAAGCACTGGTTTCATGATAACACTTCGCATAAATGCGTGACATAATTTATGGATGATCCTTAAGCTATATTTATTTTGCCTTGTTATAATTTTGTTTGTGATTGTATGTACCTAATGTGTGCTGTTTATACAGTTTTGGAACAAAAAGATAAAAATACTATTCAATTCAAGATAATTAGTTTACCTATTTACAAAAATTCAAGGTTAGACGTTTCATCTCTACGCCCTCTTGGAAAATTAGCGTGAAGATTTTTATTTGTATAAATTACAAATAAAAACTCTATCCAAGTCGGTCTATTGGAGAAATTGTCTTTCTTTATTAATTTGGCCTCCACGCCAGAAATAAAATTAGGTACCTACTTCATATTATACGGTCATTTTACTATTAACATATCTATTTTAATTTTGTGTATCTATCTGAGATTAATAGACTTAACATGATACCATAATACGTATTTGTTTATGAGCTTTTTATAGGAGCCGCTAGATGGCGCTGCAATAAATTAACTTTAATACCGTTTCACCGATCGTTATGAAAAGTATACTACTAGCAATACATATTATTTTTACCAATATACATATATATTTTCTAACAGAACTATTGTTTTCCCAGGAGACAATCAGCAGCCAGTGGGTGCGCCGTTAGCGAGTATGGGTGAAACTAGCGAGTAAGTTTTATTAAACGAGTTATATTAATTATTTCCATCAACTTGAAATGATATTCAATCAAAAAAAGTGCATGATTAATAATTATTTAATTTATTGCATGACTGTTTCAAATTATTTTAATTTCTTATCACTTTCTGTAAAAAAATACAAAGTTATAAAGCAATTGATATATTGGAGATGAGAGAAAATACTGATTATTCTATCCTCAATCCACATGTCACGTTGGGACATATCTTCGGTAAAAAGGGACTAGGGTTACTCCACTATACTGAGACCACTGCCCATCAATTCGAGGACAATGGACATGAAGATATTTGTTATATAAGTTATCTACCATAATTTCAACAAATTTACAACAAAAAAGCCAGTCAATAATGAGCCTATACATTATAGAAACTAAAATTATATTTACAGTCGTAATAAAATTTAAGAATAATAAAGAAGATATTTTTTTTAAATATAATAAACGTTTTTTATTTCTTTAAATGGCATCTATCTTCTGAATTCTATCAATTTTATTACATACCGTAAGTGTAATCTGGTGATAACAATAAATTGTCAATAGATGGTGGCGGTTGTATGAGAAACACTCATTGTAATCATCTTTTGCTTTGCTAACCGGTGGTGTTGCCGCTCATCAACTATCATCGTAGGGAGGAGGTAATCAAATGTTTCACAATTGTTTTTAAACCAGCTGAACCTTTATGTGTAAAAAGATGATGAATTTGAATACTGCTGCCATAAAATTTAAAATCTAAATAAATAACTGAATGCCAGTAATATATATACCTACTAATCACATCTTTTTCCACATAACTGTTTAGTTTTTATACATTTTTCTTGTCAATTTATTTTATTAGTTTATTCAGTTCCTAACCTTCTTTTGACATTCTTATAATAATAAATATTTATGACATACTTTTCAAACAAAATATAATGTATTTGTTTTTCGTGTTTCTTTGTCCTGGCAACCCTAGCTATTACCAGAGATACGATAAATGATAGCATGTGATAAATCAATCACGATCACATGCTGATTTACCAATCGCTTAACTTTATGAGAGTTTCATGCATGTAAACTCTAGAATTATTATATTAGAGGTACAGTCAGCAACATAAGTAGCCAAGCATATTTAAATTTAACAAATCTCAAAATTGTAGATCTTGTAGATTTTCAAATCATCTAGATACCTGTTGCCAAATAATTGAAAGTTTGGAATGTCTATAGATATATGTTTTCTAAATAATATTGCTGACCCTACCTAGTACCTAGCCTACATAGAACATTGTTATTAGTTAATAATTTTTGGGTATCTATATAGTTTTGTCCGTAGTACATTGTAGCTTTGAATGAACAATAGGCTAAGGCATTGATTCACACATCTGTCATGATTTACGAATTTAAGTTTTAACTTTACAAATAAATTATTACAGGAAATCTACTACTGAAGATGACGCTGAGACAAGAGTGTAGATGAACTCGCTTACTCGAATAGTACAAGATTTCCAATGAATCTCAATTAGTTTTAATTTTAATCGCATTGTGTAATTTATCTTTAAAATTAATTTGTTTAAGTCTATGAAGTATAAGTAATTAATTTCTGCAAAGACTGTCGTAAACAATCAGTACCCACTGCCATAGCGTAGATTATAACGTATTTATTTCGTCTATGCTTTAAGTAGAAACTATTGAGTGGATCTGATATAATTTTAAGTCACAAATAATTATAATACTCAAGTTTTGTTTTTTTTACATTTATGCATCGATAGATGGGGACATTTTTTTGTATTGTTGCCTATTCTTAAGCTCAAGGGATTTGTAATCTTTTAATAAAATGCCATGAATGGTTTGTATGTTAAATATTAAATGCTCTGTTCATTCCATTTTTAAACAGAGTTCCTCTTTTTGAAGGATTAACTACCGGGACTTGTGCAAAGTAAATTAATTATCCTTGATGCGAGAAAGAAATAATGACATCTAGTTAATGGCATCCAAAGTCATATATGTAAATAGTTATGTTAGCTAAAGTTTACGACCTAAAATAGATTTATTAAATATATATTTATTATCGTGTTCCTGTCGCAGTGTCTAAATGCCAAATTTCAATTTCGTTGCATAACTTTATGACCTTTTTAACCGATGGAGGGCGTTCAAAAACAGCATATTGGTCATTGTATGGAGTAGGTACCATGTTCGCCTGCATGTATTTTTTTTATTATAGGATCTTTTGGAACAGTCGGATAAACAATGACAAGACTTCGAGAAATTATGAAAGTGATTAAATAACACATCTGTCGGGCAGAACCGACTTGGCCGTAGTAAATCTAGCTAATAAACACCACAGTAATGTGACTTATTATAATTTTGTATAGAAAACCAAAATATTTAGAGGGAGCATAGTAATTGAAATGTATAAGGTTGATGATTTTTTACAATCGTAATCCAGCTCCCGAATTGTATAACGCTCTAGAATTTCACCTTTATACCTATTCTTCGTGGATTGATAATTCGGCGCTCCCGAAAGACGGCAGAAAGAAACAAACAGCTGTCTCAGCTGTTGACAATTCTGCTGAAACTGCGAGACCATCACATAATCGCCCTGCCAGTCTTATAAATTAACGTTAATATTTTTCTAATTTTAAATTTAATATAATATGTAACCGTTCGAAAAAGAATGATAATCAGTTATCCAATCAACTTATGCCTAGGATTTTTCTTATTAAGTTCATTGCCAGGTACACCTTTATCTAACAACGTGAAATCTGTTATGAATTTGAGATAAGATTTAATTCCAAGATAAGTTACTTGGAATACTTTATAATATTTCTCTTGTCTTGTTTATAGCACGAGCTTTGATTCGAAGAAAACTAGAGTTAAACTCATAAAGTAACAACAAAAAAGTATCTAAAATGATGTATTTCAAGCAGAATCTAGACATTTTTTCTGTATATAGTGTGTTGTGTGCATTTTGAGCGTTTTAACGAAGAGTCCACCTATTTTGTAAATAATTAGATTTTTACACTTTTTAGTAGTTAAAATAGAATAATGATAGTAAATATTATGGGAAAGCTTTATTTAGGTATTCTCTATAATAGTGTCAGATTGCCATAATAATTGTATAATAAGGCTATAGGGAGCAAGAACTAAATAATGAATTTCTTTACTGATGTAGATAGATGCTAACTACTAGAAAATAACCTGAAAAATAAATATATTAGATTGGTTTAAATGTTCAGAATAAAGTACCTTAAATCTTCTGCGTAATTCTTAACAAAATTGACGATTTATATCACATTAATATATTTTCCAACCTTTTCAACTGTGCTCAGATTGAATGCTTATGTGGTAGTAATAAGTTTATATTAGCTTAATAAAAATTATAGACACTGAAACTATTGGCTCATTTTGATTATTGTTTACATTCCAGTTTGTGATAACATTTTATATTGTATTTTTACAGGCAATGTTTAACATACTTAGTGGTACAAACATCTAAATTGTTTATAATGAAATAAAATATTTTATTGCTAAATTTGTTGGTTTTTTCCCCTGAAGGAGTATCTGGGGGCACGGCAGTGCTCCACCAAGTCAAGCAAGGACAGGCGATCTTCCTCTATCTATGTTAACTATCCATTTCTCAACGCCTCTCAGGAAACTTTCGACCACCATGTAACTTCGTTGTGGATAAAGCTAGAAGGATGTGATTTTCAATTACCAATGGTACATACTACTTACAATTAGCTACATCTCGAAATTTAACTGAAAAATCTGAAATTATCTATTTTTTCGAGCAATAGTTAACGAGCGTTAGAATATATATACTTTAAAATTTTGTCACTTCACCAACTTACGTTCATCAAAATTCTTAGTTACTTCTAGCAGATACACAAACTTAAAATTTTCTATTTAGTGAGTGTTTAGTTCAAAAAGAATGAAAAAACTGAAACATCCCCAACTGTTATTCCCGTTTTTCATTGTAGTTACTACTTTCACGTCTTTTTACAAAGTCTATGATAATAAATAATTTTCCGAAGTTTAAGGCGTTACGACGGCAACAAGGAAAAGCAACACTTTATGTGTGCTGTATGATTACTGAATCCACTATATTTATATAGGAATAAATGTCTAATGTTTGCTAATTAAGACACAATTTACAACAAAGTTGTTGAATATGTGCTTCTATACAACTAAAATAACTGACTTGGCTTTACATGAGATCTCACAACTTTTTACGATGGAAGGATCGCGTTGCAAGACTTGTCATATGTAACATTTTATGTTTTTGATGGGTTTGCCCTCATCTACTAGCTAACTGAATAGCCCATAATAAAAAATAATTGCTGGGGATGTGCCAGTAAGTAGAAACCTTATCCTCTTTTTGTAAATCCGGTAAAAATACAAATTAACTTTTATCTATTTATTCATCAACATACATAATATCTACATTTGCACAATTAAAGTATATTTAACTTAAAATTATATCAGTAAACTGTACCTAAAACTGACATAATACTTTCTCAAACGTTTTGTTCCAAAATTATGTGGACATCTTGCCTAGGAGCCAATATCAACCTAAAATCGATTGATATTTTAACAACAATGGCATTCGCATTAACACCTATAGTAACATTTATATGGATATGAATTTACAAGTACAATAAATTAGTACAGGGCAGCAAACTAATATTTACAAATAATTAGAAATACATAAATTGATTTGATAAATAAAAAAATAATTTAGAACAAGACTATCTTAGTTATTTTATCAATATTAGAGAAATATTCAACAACCAAGTTAAATTCTTTTTAAAGACACTGATCCAAGTAATCTCAACTGAAAGTGATCAATCAAAGTCATATACATTGTATATATAACTGTTGGTTAGAACAAAATAACAAAGTGTATCTAGAAACCCAGAAAACTGTAACAAATTTAGTGTCTAATAGAAAATAACTTGATTGCATACTCCAAGCAAGTAATATTTTAGTATTTATTCACATATTTCATGTATACAACAGGTTATTGACTTAACAAACCAATCATAGCTTTTATAAAACTTGAAATAAGGTTTCATGGAATGTTTAAGACTTCAACAAGAAGACTAAATACAACATTGCATTACTATTAATATATATAATATGTCAAGGCAGTTCACAGTATGTATTTTTATTCAGTTAACATTCTTTTATACAATGCATATCTAGTCTTATATATGGATATTGTAATATTTTTTATACAACACAATCTCTATTAGTTATATAGTTGTCAAATAAACACTCCAAAACAATCCAAAATGGTTCGTCAAAATATCTTGGACCTTAGCATAAAATGCAATGTAGACAAAATATGATTATATTCTAAGCCAGGCAATTTAATAAGTTGTAATTTTATTATATACTGTTACTATGCTAAGGTCAGATATTTGAAGATAAAAAAAGAAGTTTATATAGAATAACACATCAAAGAGTGTGAATTATAGATATATACAAGAGTTCAACACTGTAGTTATTTAAAAACTTAGAAGCTTCTTGTGATAATTAGGTTTTCGTTCAAGCACTGGATGGATACTTCAGTTTGTTAGTTGAAGGTCAAGGTCAAGGCTGGGACAATCCAGTGCTGCACACTGAAAATAAAAAAACAGATTTATTTAACAATTATATTTAATACTCAATGTTCTTATAACATCTATAGATTAATAATGAATAGATGCTAGATAACCTGGCTTAGGATATATTGCTTTGGATTCTATATAAATGGCATCCATATTTTCACACATCTGTGTACCCACACATCAAGATTACATATGACCTGTAATGAAATTGTCCTTTAAAATAAACTAAATGGTTAAGCTAAATTTCTGACGTTTTTACATGTTTTAGTATATTGATCTGATTGTGTTAAGAATTTAGTTTTTATAATGAAAAAATTGAATAGGAAACAGTTAAGCATTCAGAGATTTATGTGGGTAAGTAACATATATCATTTTAGATGTTGCCAGGACAAGTGAAGTTAATAATTTATTATATATGAAAGGCATTGGTGAGGAAATAAAAACGCCTTTGATCTTAAGCATAGTAAGAAACCTTATATTACTGTAACATATTTGGATAGTATTACTACTGAAGTTGAAAAATGCAACTGTAATATCAAATATGACTTATGTGTTACACAATCTCTCATAAAATACTGATTTTATACAAATTATATAAGCCAATGAACCACAGAAATATAGTTTCAAAGATTGTTAATCATCATGTGACATGACACATGATAGTATGCAGGTTGTTTACTCAGTACAGTACATATAACTTGACACATTTCTACAATAATCAGGGTGGTATTTCAAATAAAATGGCTTTAATTTATATCCTAAAGATAATTTACTTATTAGATTTTATAACAATTATTAGGTTAGTTGCTTACTTAGTTAGACAATGCACTGCATGTTAACAGAACTTTACAATATAATTAATCATGTGATTTAATAGTCATTTAACACAATAAATACTCACACTTAAATTCAAGTTTTTATCCTTTTTAAGTTACTGGTTGCCCATTTTGACCTTTGATGTCATGTAAATGCCAACAATCAGGCCAAATAGACCAATGGCTGAACCGAAAATCTCTACAATCAAAATCTTGACAAAAAGGGCTGCATTGGCCGCATCTGACAAGGCTGCTCCAGAACCCACAATACCGACAGCAATACCACAGAACAGGTTGACAAGACCTACGGCAAGCCCAGCTCCGAACATAACATAACCAGCCATCCAATTCTGCTCCCTGATGGAATCACTGGTTATAGGTTCGTCGTATCTCTCCAACATGCCCGATAGTACGATAGCAGTGATCAATCCGTAGATGGCGACAGCTTCACAAAAGATGACTGAGATCAAATTCTTGGTCTTGATTCGGGGCGCTTTGACACCACCGCCGACTATGCTCACTCCGACGGTGTGGATTCCCATAGCCGCGCCCACCACGGAGAAGGAGACGGCGAAGGCGATTCCCAGCGTCCCCCACATATAGGGGGACGTATGCTCGAGGAACCATCCGAAATTAATCTCCTCACCCTTTCCGTTCAGCAAGTAGATCAGCGAGAATATTGGAATGACGATCGCCACGAGTAGCACGAACAGATAACTTAGGAAGTATCTCATCTTGGAGATTTTAGTTGAGCAGAATTGGTGCTGTTTTACCCGCTTATCCCGAAAGGGACGGCCTTTTTTCGCCCAATTTTTGCCTTGACAAGAAAACTCAAAACGGAGAGGTCTTGTGATCACAAGATATCAGAGACAATAAAATGTTGCTACGTATCAAAAATACTTTGTAAGTTATGGTTAATCATTATTGTGTCTATGACAGTTGTCTAATTTTGTTTTAACTATGGTAACCGACCTTATTTATTACGATTTATTTACAATACGTACTATAAAACTAATTTCATTGGTATTTTAACAATTGTAAATCAATACAAGTAGACTAGTGAAGTGAAATGAATGGTTATAGTAAATTCATATAATCATACGTAAGGCTTTAGTAAATGCGAAAGCTTCTTATTTTTAAATGCATATAAAATAATTCAACTTTGGCTAATAGTTCTCGGAAGGCAATTTGGTTGCCATAGATGATGAGCGTTTTTCAATGGATCGAGTTTTATGTGCCCATAGTGGTGGTAATTATCATTCTATAGATATTTGGATTATTTTTGGAACGAAGATCCATATCGCGCGTTATGAAAGGGGGCTAGACGGCAAAAATCATACGAAAATTTGTAACGACACTTTTTTTCGAAATTTAAATGATATGGTTTATTATTGGGTTTGTTTTTTCATAATTTATTTAAAGGCTACATACAAGATGTTTAAAATTCTGTTCCATTTATAAATTAGTATAATTAGTAATTATTAGTACAGTCTTGATCTTTTATTGAAGACCTAATACTAAAGACGAGAGATTGGAAGTTTTTCTCAACACTGGACCTAAACTTAGCGTTTTGGTCGATTCCAATGCGTATCTTCGTTCCATCGGGGTGTCCCTTGACACCTCTCAAGTTTTTTTAATTCTATAAAGAGGGCGCAAATTAAGGTCTCATGGATTTCATTGTAGACTACGGTTTTTACCTATACTATTAGCCGTATTCTATAGCTAGCTGGGGCACAAACTACATTTTGTTTTGTATGAAAAAAAGGTTATGTTATATTTCGCGATACATCAGGTATCACGTTGATGTAAGTCTTTTTGAGGGTTGCTACCTAGTGCACCATCGAGAACGCAACCCCTACCGCAACTCCCACTTATGGGACGACCAAACATTTTCCTAACAAATGGACCGTGTTTAGCGTTATTAAATTAGTAATCTGTACAAATATTTCTCCGTATGCTTATTGCAAGGAAACTTAATTCGTTATACCATTGATATAGTCCCTTAAATATTCCTGCAGTACCTGGGTTGGGGCTACTGACATGACGCCCCGGCAAGAACATTGTCGCGCCTCCTTACGGAAATCATTATCCAGTTATAATTTTTTCCTGAAGATATGTGAACGTATATTATGAATTTAATTTTCCTTTATCGTTACCCAGAGCTAACGACATGAGCGTAGAAATGTTGGTAGCTCTTTTTTAATATTTTAACTTTCCTCAACCTCAACTTTGGCGCCACGGGCCCTAATTTTTTCCTTGTAATCAATATTACAGAGTCGAAGATAATAAAATTATCATAATGCAAAAGATTTTTAATATTTACAATAGCCTCTTCATGCAACTGAATACTTTATTAAGTTATTGACAGGTAAAAAGTTTCACGATATATTTACCGGAATTTCAAAAACATTGTTGGCAGTACTGGGGCTCGATTCTGTAAGGAAAATGACACTAACTCGAGGATGTTTCGTCGCTGCCTCTATGCTCTGTCTCTGTCGCTTATTGCGCTAATACGCTTTAAACACGTGAGAGATAAACTCTCCGAGGCTTCCGTGAAGCGACTCGCCGACGAAGTTTGTATTAGCTGAATAAGGATCACAGAGATAAATAAATTCTCAAAGTGAATAGATGTTTATTTTTCTCTTTGGGTGATTGCCGTCCGCTGTGAGTGTCATCCGCCGTTGGCGTCGCTTGAGCGACCTCGGTATGGATGATCAATCTGTAAGTTCAGCTCAGTCTATCTGTCGAGGTCTTTGTGAGTATTTTGTTATCTATGCATTAGATATAACTTCAGAGTGAATGAAAGAGAAAAAATACGCACTGAAAAATACTGGTTCCTTCCAATTCCCAATGTGTTTTAATAATTTATTTTGCAAAATGTAAGCCCCTTTTAGTTATTCGTATTATCTATTATAAGTTGGGCATGAGTTACGCTGATATGAGAAGATGGAGTAGTGGATTAACTATGAAGCCCATGAATTCATCGAACAAAGATGTTGTCTGCCTACGCCAGGTTTATTGTCCGCCACTCTTACCTCGTCCTTTTCGTTGTAAGTGTTATTTCTACAGTTCTCACTGTGATCCCGTTCATATCCCACGAATTGCCATCATTTTCCGACCCTATAGTTGGGTTCGAGACGCGAGGCACCACACTGGCACATAGATTTTTAGCTTGGGAAAATCTCATAGATGAAACAAGACCTTCACGCAGGCTTGCCGTTAATCCTCAGGAAATAGAAGATCAAATAAGAATGAATCACACATACAACAACAAAACACGACAGGACAGACCTAGGTCAGGGCGTAAGCGCCCCCCGAAGAACAAAGGGCGTAATAAAAAGAGAAAAATGAATTTGAACAACACCATAACTGAAAAGACTTGGCTCTTCACTGAATTTAATGAATCTAATGTCCATGTTCACTGGGGTTTTGGCAAAAATGTATCATTTGAAGATGAGAATGCTGTATTCCTGAAAGATCACACAAGAAAACAATGGGTGTCATTAAAAGAGATGCAGCTGATGCCGGACAAACCAATCCATTACTATTATTCATCTGGCACTTGCGGACCACCTTTATCAGAACATGCTCACTTAGTCATCACAAGTACAGATAATACAACCTTATTGTCCTTTGAAAATGTCAAGAAAATGTGTGCATTTCAGTCAATGCTTGTAAAATTGGGGGACACTGATTACTATGATATGTGCCAAAGATCAACACACTCAGAAGAGCTCTGTTGTCCTGTATGGAGTGTGCCAAATTATATAGCATTAATATCTGGAAGGAATTCATGTGAAAATATAAATGAAGATGATGTTAACAAGACCATAGCTATATTGAAGAAATGTGCTGGTTATTTTCATAACTTTACTTTGATGGCATCATGTGACTTGGATCGCTGTAAGGTACCAAAATATTGTTCCCAGTATGATGCAGTGTATAATTTACTATTTTATTTAGTAGATTCTAAAGCATTTTCTCCACCTGACTTTTCTCAGACTTTTGTTAAAAATGTGATGCTATTTTTGCCATTGCCAAGTAGTAGCACCATATTACCATATTACAAGAAATTGGAGAGGTCAAATTTATCTTATGATACACTTATCATACCAGCGATAGATTTTGGACTGAAAAATGCACTTTTTGATCTATGGGTAATTCAAGACACTTGGTTAATAGGTTTAGGAGGAATATTTGTATTTGTATGTGTATGGGTTTATACAAAATCTCTTATTCTCACTATAATGTTATTTACTGCTATAACATATTCACTTGGTATTGCATACTTTTTGTATGTTTATGTGTTCAATTTAGAGTTCTTTCCCTTTATGAATTTATTAGTGATAGTTGTTGTGATAGGCATTGGAGCTGATGATGCATTTCTATATGTTAAGATTTGGAAAATGATTAGTAAACAGCTTATAAGAGATAATGTAGATAGTCAAGACAATGGTTTGTCTGATATTAAAAATGTATCTAGTGCTGGCGAAACAATTCTTATACAAATATTAGAAGAGACTTTGAAACATTCAGTTGTTACTATGTTTATTACAACATTGACAACTGCTGTAGCCTTTTTTGCTTCCTATGTGAGCTACATTCCAGCTATAAACGGTTTTAGTGTTTTTGCTGGCACTGCTGTTCTAGTCAACTTTTTTCTGATGATAACTTGTTTGCCTGTATCAGTATTTATAATAGATGTTAAATTATGTATAAATCAAAGGAAGGTATTAGATGTAATTCATAAAAGTATTAATGAGATTTGGGATGATATCAGAGTTATAATGAATAGATTTATTATAACATGTGTTACAAAATTACACATAGTGTTTGTTATAATATTGGGTGCTATTGGCATTGGTAGCATTATCATAGTTTTCTATTCTCCAGGACTTCAATTACCTGACTCGAAACAATTTCAGATTTTCCAAACTTCACACCCATTTGAACAGTATGATATCAATTATAGGGAACAATTTATGTTTGAGAGGTTTGGTAAAGATATCAGTGCAGGCATCAAAATGCCTCTGCGTTGGATATGGGGTGTTAAAGCTATAGATAATGGGAATCATATGAATCCGTCTTCCACAGGCCATTTAGTTTTTGATGATGAGTTTTCTATTTCAAATCCTAATTCTCAATTATGGCTATTGGGATTTTGTGCAAGAATAAAAACTCAGCCTTTTTATCAACAAACGTTAGGCCCTTTACTTCCAAATTGTTTTATAGAAAGTTTCAAAATGTTTATGAGTAGAAGATGTATTGATGTTATTGATAAAATTAATAGAACACCTTGTTGTGAATCATCTCGATTCCCCTATAAGAAAGAAGTATTTGATTTTTGTATTATCAAGGCTATAGAATCATTATACCAGACACCTCGAGAACTTTTTATGCCGGGTGTGGCTGGTCCTAAGTTCCTTAGAAGTGCTTCACCTCCCAGAGTCTCTGCTATTGTTGTAGAATTTGAAAGTGTTATTCCTTATTCAATGTCCTATACTGAGATGGACAATTTTTTTATGAATGTTGAAAATTGGACACAACATGAATTGAAATCTGCACCTCCAGGCATGCGGAATGGTTGGTTTTTATCAGATCTTCAATTTTATGACTTGCAAAGAACTTTAGCCAGTGGTACTGTGATGGCTCTTTTATTGTCTGCTAGTTTAGGTTTTGTAGTTCTTATACCGGCTACGTTAAGTTTTATTGTGAGTGTTTGTGCCCTGACAGCTATGATATTTTCTGCAACTGTTACTATTGCGATTCTTGTGCTAAATGATTGGAAATTGAATATTTTAGAAAGTGTAGCTATATCGACATCCGCAGGGTTAGCTGTAGATTTTAGTCTTCACTATGCATTGAGCTACACAAATTCTAATGGTTTAAAATCATCTCGAGTTAAATATGCTTTATCAGCTTCTGCAGGTCCAACTGCTGCTGCTGCATTGACCACAGGATTTGCCGGAATATTCCTTTTGCGTTCACATCTTCTACCCTATTCCCAGATAGGAACGTTTTTAGCTTTAATTATGACTGTTAGTTGGACATACGCAACATTTTTCTTATGTTCTCTGCTTCACATATTTGGACGTGATTCCTCAAAAGACTCTCAACTTGAAGAGAGAAAGACTATCTCACGCGTTAGTTCTATTTGCTCTGGCGTACCAAACTTAGAGAGCCATGAATTGGAGCATTTAGCCGATAGTAATCGTACAAATCTCACGCATTCTCATAGCCCCTCTAGTATAAGCGCCACTACTGTGGTTTTACATGATGAGTATGAGAATCATCACAATAAAATAGATAGACAGCTTAGTATTACAAGTAATATATTATGTGACAATGACTGAATGTTTAGATCTAATCACTAGTATTAACTATTAAGGCAGCAACTTTTTGGAGTATTTTATTAATGTAGCAGTATTAATTTTGATCTTCGCATTTTATCTTTTCGTTAGTATTGGTACTTAAGCTTATGATTATAATTTTTAGATTTTGTCACCGTAGGTAAATATTTGTGGTTTTTCTGATAAAATCAAGGAATAGGAATGATAATTGTGACAATAATTATCACATAATAGTTCACATATGACAATATGAGATCTAAACGAGCTTAGCTTGGTAATTTTATTTTATTTTGTAGTTGCCGTTTTCGATTTTTTCAAACAAACGAATTTTACTTATAGTGAAGGAGTTGGCGAGCAAAATATTCATGTGATAATTTCGATGATTTTGACCATACGCCCCAGAGGCGGACATACCCTTTTTTACGTATACCAATAGGTATATGTAGATTAATTTTGATTTAAGCTTTGATCCCCATTGGTATGAAACGAGCAAAATGCTCACCAGCTAACGTATTACCTTACAACTTCTTTTTTAGTTATTTTTTAACAAACAAATAACATAAACTCCACGAGTACATATCCTATTTGTTCGCAGCTTAGTCAAGTGTGATCACGTCACAAATATAAAAATTTTCATATCTATACCTAGTAGCTATTTACTTTTTCTTAAATCTCGAGGAGTTTAAGCAGATAGCTTTTAAATAAATCGAAATCTACATTTACCTACAAACTTTTTTAGCAACTCGATTTATTTGTCGATCATTAAATAAGTTTTCGATTGCACAATTACTAATTGTATTATGTACTATGAAGACATAGTGACTACTTTTCCACGTGATATATTTATGATTTATCTGCACTTGACTATGATAAATCACATTTATAGGTGGGTCTTTCTTACTGTCGAGACATGAATTTCTTATTTAAATAACATGTTGACGAATTATAAGCGCGAATTGAAAACTCAGAATATAGCGTATCTACCTTCAGGCCTATTTTATTACCAAATTTCGATATTTACCTAAGTATTTACTTGTATTATTATTGAGATGTGTTGTTTGCATGAATTCTATTTGTGTATTGATATGACCACATGATTTAATTCCTTGCAAAATTTGAGGAGCGGCGAGCGAGGCTAAATCTTGGTTTTTTGTTCTGTTCCTACTTTATTGAAAACCTTAACCATAACAATCAATAAACCAATCTAGATCCTAAATATACAATCATGAATAGTTAATGATTTCGCAAGCCAGATTTCGTAACTTGATTTTTGTTTTTTTTTAAATGTAAGCCTATGCCTTATTCTGTTTTCGCGAAAATATGGATTCTCAATTCGTACGGTTAGGATATACTTGTGGAAATATTGTATTACCTTCACATTTAAAAAGACAGCGATATTCATGCAGTATACTTTCTGAACATGTTGAAATTTATGTTCTTAGATATACTACGAAACTAGTAACTACTGTATTGAACACACAAATGTGATGTATGTTTTCATTGTGAAGTATTCACGAGTAGCGTTGTTGGTGTGGTTTCGATTTTTCAAATAAAATTAGGTGCCATAACATGGCGTTGCCAAATGTACCTATACTACAAGAAATCATATTTTTGTTACAATATTGTTGTATCATACTTATTAAAAACCATGAAGTGTTACTGTAAGGATACATTACAAATATCAGTAGGTAGGTACTTGGGTAGAACTAACTTTTATATTGTACTTAATATTATTTTCAAACTAAGGAACAAGTTTGGTTAGTAGGTATCTAAGTGTTTGGCACTTTTGGTGATAATTGGTAAAAATGTACTTAGAGACGAATTTTAAGTGTAAGTGTAAATATTTGCAACGCCGCACCGACTTGTTTCTTAGAAGCCATACTTACACTAAAGTAGAATACCTACTGATGTATTGGTTAAGAGATGAAATAAAATGTTAATGTTTTGTAAAAAATCTGTTTCTTCTTCTTCTTCTTTAATTAAAATGGCGACTGCAGCCAGTAGCGCAATTCCGCCAATGTCACGTTAGTTGACGATATACGAAGGGGATCTGGGTACAAAACAGAATAATAATTTTGATTCGTTATCGAGTGTTGGAGCCTGGCTAACACAATACAAAACACAATACAATGACAAAAACAACAAACAATAAAGGAAAGGAGGGAATATCTGTCAGTATCTGCTAAAGTCTTAAGTTATTTGAAGTTATGAACTGGGATAACGTTAATATTAAGGAAGGGTCCATCAAAGTTAATAAACACTTAAAATTAGTGGGACGGGGAATTTCGGGGGGAAGAATGTCATATAAAGATAACTGTAATTTTGGGCACTGGAAAAATATATGATCGGTTGTTCCTTCGTCAAGACCGCATTCACAGAGAGAATGATCTTTTACTCTGATTTTGTGTAAATGAACAGGAGTTGATGCATGACCTAAACGAAGGCGGCAGATTGTGGATGTACTAGATTTTTTTTAATCCCGGAGCTTACAAAACCATGGTTTCTTAGGAATACTAGGCTGTATGTTCCCATAGTATATGCCTTTTATAAGACGAGTCTTCTGCCATAGCATGTCCCAAGATCCCTCTAAGCGGGGTTTTGCAAGTGCGCAAAGGTCCTCAGCATACACGTCTGTGTACCGCAAGGATCCGGCACGTATAGCATTCCTGGCACATGAGTCAACAGTCTCATTGCCACGAATGCCACAATGACCGGGAATCCATGCAATGACCACGTCCAGACCAAGGACAAAACAATCGAATAATGCTTCTCTAATTTTCATAATAATTGGAAGTTTCGACTTGGAACGAAAGGGATTAGAAAGGATTGAGTGAAGACAGCTTTGGGAATCTGTGAAAATAACGGATTGTGAAAGACTGAGACTTTACATACAGAATTGCTTCTAGTATAGCAATAGCTTCCCCAGTAAAAACGGAATAGAGAGGAGGACATTGGAAATTTAAAATAATTTTAAATTTGGGTATCCATACAGCTGCACCCAAATTTCCCTGTTCAGAGATTTTAGAAGCATCCGTATAAATATAATTCCATCCTGGCCACCTACATGACACTTCATTTAAGAAAAGCCTATCAGCTTGAGGTGAATCTTTGTCAATACCTAGTCCAAGAAGTACATTGGGGCGATAAATCAGAGCATCGTAGTTGGTGACAAACAATGGATGAGCTGGTAATTTTGCTATATTATGTGGGAGGCGAGAGAGTGAAACAAAGCTACGAACAAGACATGGTAAATTATTCAAGGAATGATGGTGGTCAGAGGAAGATTCAAAAAGACTGGCCAGCTTAGGGAGAATTGGATGAGATGAATTTTGGGCTTGTTTGAACAGAAATCTGTCACAAAGGTATTGCCTACGTAGATGTAATGGAGGATCACCGCATTCTACCTGCATTGCATTGATAGGGGAAGATTTCATTGCTCCTATAATTAAACGCAGACACCTGGATTGGACCTTATCTAACTTGTCAATTCCAAACCTATTGCAGTGATCAAATAAAAAAGATCCATAGTCCATGAGACTACGTATAAGTGCGTTATATAACAGTTTCTGGGTATAAGGATGGGCTCCCCACCATACACCAGAAAGACAGCGTAAAACATTAATACCTCTTTCACATTTTTGGGATATGTAAGTGAAATGTGGAACACCAGTCATTCTTGAGTCTAATATTACACCCAAAAACTTAACTTTATCTTTTAAAGGGATCTCTTCATCATTATATTTTACATTAATTAACGGAATGATTCTTTTTTTTGTAAATATGACTAATGAACACTTTGATATAGACAGAGAAAGTCCATGCTCGTTAAGCCAATCACCCAGATACTCAAGGGCTATGTTTAATTTTAAAGATGCTTGTGAAGCTGAACAGGAAGATGTGTAAAGTACCAGGTCATCAGCATATTGAAGGACCTGACTAAAACAGTTTACTGAACTCTCCAGATCGTAAGTGTAAATGCTATACAATAAAGGGCTTAAAACAGATCCCTGCGGAAGTCCTCTCCAGACATATCTAGCATGTGAAGAGTAGTTCTGAGATTTCACTATTACAGTTCTCTGCATGAGTAGATTACATATAAATCTGACCAACCTCTCAGGAATGCTTAGCTTTTGAAGTTTATTCCTAAGTACCGGAAGAAGGACATTATCATATGCAGAGGTAATATCTAGAAATACTCCCAAGATATAGTTTTTCTTAGAAAAGGCCAGTTGTATGTCAGTCGTCAGTATACTTAAACTATCTAAAGTGCTCATACCTTTGCGGAATCCAAATTGAGATTTAGCAAGTAAACCCTTGCTTTCCAATAACCATTCAAGTCGATTCCGCAATAAATGTTCCATAATTTTTGCAAGTACAGAAGATAAGGCGATGGGTCTTCTTGACCCATCGCCTTATCTTCTGGACCTGGTTTAAGTAAAGGGATTACATATTGAGTTTTCCATGATTCTGGAACAATACCATGTTCAAAAAATTTATTTAGTAGATCTAAAAAGAAATATTTTGTTCTGTCACTAGATTTACATAAAAAAGAGTATGGAATACCATCAATGCCCGGAGAAGAGTCTACCAGACCGTCCAGAGCTCTATGGAGCTCATTGAAGGAAAAAAGGGAATCCATTCTATTATGTGACGTAAGAGATGAGCATGGTGAATTAACGGGAATTGAGTCTATAGTTGGAACGTAAGGAGGTGCAAGTTTATTGGTAAATGATTCCAACCAAAGGGCGGGATCATTTGAGGAAGTGTTATCTGAAGCAAGAGACCCACGAAATCTGCGAATCTGTTTCCAGACTACAAATGGTGGCGTACGGGGAGATAAAGATTCACAAAAATTAATCCAACCTTTCTTTTTTTTGCATGATAACAATCTTCGCGTACGAGCAGCCGTATGCTGATAAGAGATGAAATTGTCCATGTTCATGAAGGAGTTGTAAATTTTCTCTGCTTCACTACGCTGATGTACAATTGTAGTGCAATCAGAGTCCCACCAAGGAGGAGAGATTTTAAATTTCCTTTTTTTTTTAATGGAATATTACTATCTGCAGACGAATTAATGGCATTAATGAATTTTTCATAGATACACAAGGGGTTAGAGGAATTTGAACATGGCAATGAGACTAAATGATTATCTAAAGATGTAGAATATGCAGCCCAATCGGCTTTAGCTAATCTGTATTTTAAAAGTGGAGTATGCGTATTGGAATGTACGGGACGATGGGAGAAAGACATCAAAATGGGAAAATGATCACTACCATAGGAAGAAGAGAGAGTTTCCCACGACAGAAGTGATGACAAGGAAGATGAACAGATAGTAAGATCGACTGCACTATTAGGATTTTGCGTAGGGAGTACTCTGCGAGTTGGAGAACCATCATTGATAACACAAAGACTATTATCATCAAGAATATCTAAAATAATGGACGCAAACCAATCACTGTGACCGGATCCCCATGAAATGTGATGGGCATTAAAATCGCCCATTATGATGACTGGTTGAGGTAAGGAAGAGATAATAGAATGGAGAACAGGACCAAGAGAAGAATGGGGATGAGGGATATAAATAGAGAGAAAAGTAACATTATAAGCCCTTAATGCAATCGCATTAATTTTGGGATTAGTGTTAGAAATATTAATTTTTGTAAAAATTGTTGTATGTTTAATGAGTAAGGCAGTTCCAGCATATCCGTCATCTCTATCATCCCGCAGACAAGAGTAGCCAGGTACCCTGAAATGGGAACCAGGCACCAACCAAGTCTCCGAGATGGCAGCAATGGCCGGCATATATGTACCAAGCAAATTAATAAGTTCATGTTTTTTTCGTCGTACGCTTTTAATGTTCCATTGGAGGATTTTGATGGGATCCATTTATGTTAACGATAGATACAATTTGGGCAAGTTTTTCAGCTACGTGGGGCGGTAAATTGTCATTTTGTCTAGATATAAGGCTAATAATTAAAGTTAAAAGAGAGTCCAAGAAATTATCATTGTGAGATGAGGGAGTTGTAGATTGGGATTGAGATAGGGCACATCCATTAGGTGTAGATGAAGGGATATTTGAAATTATAGATGAGTGGGCCTGCTTATCATAACTTTTACCCAAAGGAGAATGTGGATGACGTTGAGTAAAAACAGTTTTCCTATAGGATGTTGGTTCTTTCACTGTAGAAGAAGGTGAGTTATTTAAAGTATGAGGAAATGTGGACTTGGTAAACATAGCCTGAGAAATCTCAGCATAAGATCTTCGTACAGGGGGGAAATGAGCGGCTGCTTCCTCATATGATATATTATCCTGGGACATACACATTTTAATATTTTTCTGCCTATCAAGCTCTGGGCAAATTTTATTGGTGGCAAAGTGTTTGCCGGAGCAGTATAAGCATGTAGATACACTCTCAGGGATATTACAGCTATCTCCAGTATGAGGCTGTGAACAGCGATAACAACGTGGATTGGTAGAACGGCACTGACTTTTAATGTGACCAAACCTGCAACAATTATGGCATTGAATTGTGGGGAGTTTATATGTCTCAACTGGTAGTGATGTATAAAATGAGTAAATTCGAGATGGAAGTAATTGTCCATGAAAAGTTAATACTACACTCTGAGTTGGAACCCATGTCACTTTATCATCCACAATACTTTTTCTATTTAACCTACGAGCCTTTAATACATAACCACAGCCATCGGGAAGACATAATGACTCAACCAATTCGTCCATTGACCATTCAACCGGTATATCACGAACAAGCCCCATACGGGTGATATTATAGGTAGGAATGTTAGCTACATATTTATGCTGGTGTAGTAGGGGGCAATCAAGGAATTTATTTGCATCAACTGCAGATATAAATTCTACAGCAATCCTATTTCGTCCAACCTTTTTAATACCATCTTTACAAATATTTTTAATGTTATTTTTCACCAAAAATTGACCAAACTTGATAGGTCTTATTGTTGTCCCAGCAGAAGGGTCAGGTTCTGATCTAGAAATATGAATGATAAAAGGACCTTTGTCCTCCTTCTCATAGCAACTAAAACCTATTGTTAAGCTATGGTGCATGTATACTGTTTGAATAGATGGAGATGCGGTAGAAGGGTCCACTATAGTTTTCTTTTTAGAAATAGAGGCAGACGAGTTGTTATCGTCATTCTCTAAACGACGTTTAGAACAATTTTGTGGGAATGAAGGCGCGTCTATGGAGTCCATTAAGGTTACTTGATCATCCGGAGGATCGGGGGGCTTAGGGGGAACAATATCCATGTTAAGGAAGATTAGTACAAACCTGCACCTGTCTGTTACCAATATCAACACTTAGCAGCTAAATTCTGCCTAGTTTGAACGGAAACAAAGCAACAAAATAAAATAAAATCCCTCCAACACGTATATCACCCAACAGTCGCGAACCGAAAAAAAAGAAAATCTGTTTCATTGGTACCTTTACTTTTTTTATTACTTTTATGTCACTGTTGTTAAACGGGCAGGCGGTCCATCTGATGGTAAGTAGTCACCGCCGCCTATGGACATTTATTGCTAATTTTGTCAGGGAGATTGCGAGTTTGTTGCCGACCTTGGAGAGCTCTTTTAACGCCCCTTAGGAACCTGAGAGGTTCTAAACCGCCCGTAAGTCCGGGATCGTAAACAATCCGCCTTTGAACACAGGAAAGTGGTTCAAACTGGTGCGCCTGCCCAGAGGTGTGAGCAGCACTCCACATGCGGCCTTACTTGCGCTTTGTACTATTATAGTTAGACGGAGGTATGTTTTTAAAAGTGTTTTAAAAGAGCTAAAAAATCCAAGGAAAAGGTTGGTGAATTAAAGTTATAATTATTTTTTATTGATTATTATTGATAATATCTGATAATTTTCTAGCAAAAATAACAGGTAAATAAGGTATTTTTATGCCATTTAAAAAAAAAAAAAAGAATGATTACGGTTATGCAGGAGTATTTACGTACATTTATATTGTCAAGCATTTTTTCTTACGTCATATTTAAAATTGATCATGGCGATTGCTATCGTAAATAATATTTGCACATGCATGAATGAAGTGTGGCAATTGAGTGTGTTTTGACAATAACGCAGGTCTGTTTCCCGACGGAAAATATAATGTTCACGAAATCTTTACTTTTTTCTGTAATAAATATTAAATCCAAACAGCAAAACAAAATGTCGACCTGCCGATATTTCCAATAAATTGTTTCGACTTTAAGTCGCCACATTGTTAGCAGTTAAGTATTGAGAATGTCCTAACATAAATATATTTAGGGATTTATATTATATATTTGAATAATGAAAAAAACTCCCATTATATTTAGATCTGTCCTGTATGTTGCCCTTCCGATCTATAAAAACAATTTTGTTGTATATATTTATAAAATCAAAACCATTTACCCATTATATCCAGAACCCATTTCATTTTTTTCAGTCTTTTAAATACTGTTTTTCTACCGATTTTTATTTATAATCTCACGTATTTGTATCTGGCAACTTTGCAGTAATAAAATGACGGCGATGACGGAAGAAGTGAGTAATGTATCTATGTAGTGAGTGACTAATAACAAGGAAGCAAACAATATTATTTTTTTCGATTATTAGTTAATTTATTTTAAGATTACTGTAGAATATTAATAAATCAAAATGTTCTCAACCAATACAAATTATACCAAGCTCAAAACTCATTTGAGATTATCTATAAATCGCCTTAAACTTTTGGAAAAAAAGAAAACTGAACTGGCCCAAAAAGCTCGAAAGGAAATTGCAGAATACATAGCTGCAGGAAAAAGTGAAAGAGCGAAAATTCGCGTGGAACATATTATCAGGTCAGTAATAATCTAAAAACCTTAAAAACCCAGTATACTCCAGGTTAACCCCTAAACTTTGATGGGTCTGACCTGGCTATGATAATCCATCATCTAATTGTAAAATATAAGGTAAAACAAGGAAACATCGTATTAAGTAATATGTTACACCTAAAACAAACCTTTATGTTTGTCTTAACAAGTTATTATAATTGAGGTGTTCTAATAAAAAAAGTATATATCAATACTTTTGAGGTTCAGAGTCTAATGTGAAAGAGGCTAGAAGTAATGACTTTTGTGATTCAAAATCAACACTTCATAGAATGGATTGTCATTCTTTCTAACACATCAAAAACTGGAATGCTATTTACGAGTGTTGTTACTTTGAATATTACTTTACTATCAATATTGATAAATAAAGAATAGATTTCCAAAATCAATTCTGAAAATTTCTTTACATCAAATAATATAATTTAACAGGGAGGACTACATGGTTGAGGCAATGGAGATAGTGGAAATGTACTGTGATCTCATCCTGGCCAGGTTTGGTCTTGTCACACAGATGAAGGAACTTGACGAAGGGCTGGCTGAAGCCATATCTACCCTTATATGGGTTGCACCCAGGATGCATACCGATGTTCAGGTAATATATGAAAATTTAAATACAATACATAACAACCAACAACTCATTAATGTTTATTGCAGACCTTGAACATTCCATGACATAAATAGCTAAACAGATCCAAATTTACAAAAAAATTACGATGGGTTGTCTCCGAGTACCAGCAGAAGTGAAAACTTGAACTTAACATTGTGCATTTTTACCATCTTACGAATTTTCGATCAGGTCACAGCCTGACCCGAGTTCAATATTTTAAATCCACCCCAAGAAAAGTGCTCAACACCGCTAAATAAGTTTTCACTACAAAAATTGATGTACAGTGAATCTAATCATATCTTGAAATGGTGATATAGGAGACCCACAGTAACACAACAATTTTGGATGATCAAATTTGCCCTACTATAGAGTACTGATATGGACTCCTTATAGTTTGTAACATCATATTTCAAATGGCATGTTCAGGCCTTCATTCCCAAAGATTTCTCATGAAAAATGGGCTTTGTAACAGGTATTTTGTATTATTGTGTATTGGTGCCAATATGGACTGGGGCCGGATTACTGCTAAACAACTATAGCTAAACATATATGAATAGTTTAATATTATTTAGTTTTGTTAAGCTACTTTGTTTTTGACTGTACCACAAAACGTTATTTTATAAAATTGTGACATGAATGGCTAATAGCTATGTCATCACTATTGACTATTATAAATCTCTTAATATTTATTTCTATTTTGATAATTAATATCCTTAATCATTAAGGTCCTGGGATAAAGAGTTGCCACTTTCACATTTATGATATTAGTCCGGATGGCGAAGTAATATTTCTCTATGGTTATCTGGACCAAGCCTAAGTATTGCTCTGACACCACATGATTTAGAACAGGACATGCAAATGATTCATAAAAATATTACAAATATGTAGGTGTACCTTCTAACCAAGATAAATTCATGTTTTACAGGAGCTCAAAGTAATCTCAGACTTACTGACGGCGAAATACGGTAAAATTTACGCTGACGCATGCAGGAATGAGAATGTTAACACCATTAGTGATAAATTGAAGCACAAGATGTCAGTTCACAGCCCACCTAAAATTCTTGTTGAAAGGTACCTGATTGAGATTGCTAAGAACTATAATGTGGAATATACTCCTGATGAGCAAGTTATGAGGGAAGAGGAAGGTAAATATCACATTTCCTATATATTATTGCATATCTACAAATACATGTAAATACTTTATTGAACGAGTTCTGATCAGGGGCGTAGCTATCGCCGTATCTACTGTATCAATTGTACAGGGGCCCTGAACGTAAGCAAAAAGTTCTAAATCATTATCCATTATTGCAAAAGAAGTAGCAATAATCCATTTTTTTTTTATTTGGACCCCCCATCAAAATTTAATACAGGGCCAGTCTTAGACAAGGTACTCCACTGGTTCTGATAGATAGTTATTTATCTATGTTGTTATAATTGAACATAATTATGTACCCATATCTTTCATTTTAAATAGGTACCAGTAGTATGTCCATTATGAATACTATTTTATCCTGTTATTTTCACCCTCGTTCCCTAGGGATGTTACATTTCCGAGGGCTAAATGTATGTTGCTGTATGGCAATGTAATCAGAATTAAGATTATAAACTATTGTTGTGCCAAGTTTTCCACCCTACAAATGCTTTTATAATATTAGTTGGAATAAAACATATTTTGTAGACTGTGAAGGTCAGAAATTTCTTTATCCTCCTCCTTGCCTCTGCTGTACATATGGACTGTAGTTAATAATAACTTTATTGCCTTCAGGTCGGGACGCTATGTTGATTGATATCAACGGACCGCCCATGCCGCCTGGTTTCATAGGCTACCCTCAAGGGCCGCCAATGCCCAATTTACCTCCACCGCCGCCTTCAGTCCAGCCATTTAGTTATCCATCTGTGAGTTTCTAAGTTTATCTATATTATTGTGAGCATAGTGTGATAATTGAAATCTTAAGTGTGTGATGAATGCACTCTGTACTCCGGAACGAAACTTCGCAAACAAACGAAATTTAAACTAGAGGCCGTTCAAGAATTACGTAAACACTATGAGGGGGCGCGGGGGTTTTTGCTTTGATTATTTTGGATAACATGGGGGTTAGGGGGTCCAGATGATGATTACGTCATCTGTAATAATTTACTTTTTATACATATGGCAACCTACACAATGTCTATGCTCGAAAACGAAACGCATTTTCGGGGATTCCTACAAATAATGAATACGTTTAGGTACTCGCTCAGAATCGAGTAGGGGAATTACCGCGCGCTATTCACTTGTCTAAATTTTCTGTCAGTGTATTTATCTGTCATTAATTGAAAAATGTTTAGGTAAGCATCGGGGGAGGGGATTTGCTTCTTTTACTGACAAGGGGGCTTTCGGTTTTAGGTTAAAATTACGAACTATAGTCTAATTCAAATTTTCATTCATGAATTTAGATTTAGAATAATCTAAGCGTCAAAAAGTTTTCGTTCGTACATAGTTTCGGAACGAATGGAACTGTGGTAGGAAACGCACGAAATTTCGAAACTTCGTTTTTCGTTGAATAAGTGTGGACCCCCAAATGTTCATTAGTAATTTGTATTTTCCTAATTACAGCAACCTTCAGGTGGTAAAGCAGGTGGTTTCATTGCACCCTCACCACCTAACTTTGGTGGGCCAAGTCACCCCCCTATGGGGTACAGTCTACCCCCAGGTGCTGACTCGAAGAATTTGAGCAACAGTTTCCTTCAGGTAAGTTTTATTTGTAGCTAATATTTGCATGTATTTAATAGTTGTTGGTTTTGTTAATGCTTGACACACCCATCATTTCCAATTTGCAGGAGGAAATGAGCAACCTGCCACCCGCTTATGACAGTATACACCATGATATGGTAATGATTTTTATATTTTTTTATACCTGCCAATGAATTAGTTATTTTAGTTATGCCCACTATGCCCACTAGTTGTAGATGCAGTAGTCTTAAATTTGAAGCTTGCATATTTTCGTCTTTATTGTAATATGCTTCATTGTATTGTTAATAACAATAGTAACATTAAAATTCATCAAGCATTGTGAGTGTTGCTAACTTTTATAATACTACATTATATTATTATTAATATGTAAAAATATAAATTATGTGCTTATGTGAGTATTTACAACTAGAAAGATAGCTGACGCCCATGACATATCACAGACGCGGGATCGATACCCATACATGTCTGTCTTTGGTTTGTAAATATTTATCTTGAAAGTGGTATCAGTTATTTAGTTTCCTAAGTACAAGCTTTGCTGACTTTGGGATGTGGCCATCTGTTGTCACTCAAGGTTTCTAGTTGGCCTGGATACCACTTAGTAGATTAAAATGATATTAATGCTTTTTGTATTACAGCCAGCTCACGTGCCGACGCCGCAACCTCGTTACCGCGTGCCTCCGCCATCAAACCCTTTCCCAGAATTACCCGAACTGCCATCAGTGCCTTCAGATCTGGTTCTACCTTCAGTACCTAACAGTAACTCTAACACCAATCCGAATAACCCACCTGATAACGCTGGACAATCAGACGAAATTGATTTCGAAGATTTGAACCGTAGATTTGAGGAGTTGAAGAAGAAAAAGTAAATTGATACATGTATAAAATATATACAAATTCATAAGGTCATCAAAAGAAAAAATAAGGATAAGAAACTTTTTTATGTTTTAATCACGGAATCACCATTTATTATGCACTAATCATCGTTTGTGCATTTTGACTCATCGTAAGTTGATTGAATTGCAAAGATAAACGCCTTCTTCAGTCTGTAATATTAAGGTATATATTTGATTGCTCATTACGGCAAGTTATTTAACAATAAAGCATTATATACTGATTTCCATGGTTATTATAATATTATTTGATATATAACTTTGAATTTAGAATAATGAAAAGCAAGAATGATATGATAAAGTTTTAACATAACGCCCGTCGTGGCTACACTCTTTATTTGCCAAAATGAGAAATATTTCTTAATTTCAACACAAATTAACCTTAGTTATTAAGTATCTGAAGTCAATGTTGAAGAGTGTTTTGTATAGCGACTAGGCGATTGTACATTATGATTATGAAATGTGATAGGTTATTGAAATAAAATATATTTTATTTTTTAAATATTTTATACAATTTTTATTGTTGCTGCTATGTTCTTTTTGATACAAAACATACTTCCATAGATAACAGTAATGTTATACATAGTAAGTAAATGTACCTATTTAAACTATTGCAACACTTGAGAAATACATGTACATTTAATCATTTCATCGAGTTATTATTTAATAACCCTAACACTACACCAGATTCCACCTATAGACGGATTATATAAATAATGTATAATAGTAAAGGTATAAAGTAAGTCTGGAGACGAGTCAGAGTGGTTGTCTAAAAGAACCTCCTGATTGTTTTAGAGTACTGACTCACATCGCATAGTTAATAAAAGAGTAACACTATTATTTTAGAAAGTTTACAAAAGGATTATTTCAATATTCCTTTTACTCCTTACACAGCTTACACCCATTGCTGGACCCACACAACAGTCCTAAAACATTAATATTTTCGTATAAAAATTGCATGGGTTGTTTAAGCCAAACCGTAAAACATGAGTATCTGACGTCGAGGGCTTAGAGTACGGGAGCGATTTTTAAGAAAATCACAAAAAACAGCCTTATGACGAACGTACTTAAGTTCGTAATCTTGTTTATAGGAGTTGTACTATTTGCTGTGAGCACGTGGCGATTTTCTTCATGGTACCATCGAGTGATAGTGTACAACTGTCCTTCTTCAGCCTGTTGTGTAGTTGTGTGTTGGTCACCACTTTAGATTGCAGCATCAGTTTGTTAGGAGATTCAGCTATCAATGTGCCGAGGGCAACTAAACCTCTGTAACAGACAAAATTGATATTAAATGTGAACTCATATGTATTATTTTACTATCTATACTAATATTATAAAGCTGAAGAGTTTGTTTGAACGCGCTAATCTCAAAGCCGTTGGTCCGATTTGAAAAATTCTTTCAGTGTTGGATAGTGCATCCAGGAAGGCTATAGGCTATATATATATATATATATCATCTCGCTAAGACCAATAGGAGCACCAATGAGGAATGTTTTAAAATCGTTTTTTTTTTCCTTTTGAGATCTTACGCTTAATATAGAGATTGTAGTCTGGAATAGCACATCGCCTCCTTTTTATCCCGGGAAAATGTAACATCCCCCGGGAACGCGGCTGAAACCGCGGGGAATAGCTATGCTCAGTAAAAGCAACCTTCCGAACCGGTGTTAGAGTCTGACCATTCATAAGTGCCTGTGAAGGCCTATTTGAATAAATATTTCATTTCATTTCGTTATATAAAAATGATTTTTTGTTAAGGATATAGCATTGCCAAAGATTAAAATAGAATATATATTATACTAGGTACTACCGGCGATTTCACCTTCTTTAAAATTGAGTGTAAAAATTTCAACAAAACGGGTTAAATCATGTAAAAGTCATAAATAGACTGAGATGTAGACACTATCGAATTTATAATACTATTATGAATGTAATTGCCGCACCTGAAATAAGCTTCATTATCAGTAATCCTGTTCAGTAACTGCACTATACACTCGGCAAGTTCCATGTTGTCTGTTTGCTGAGCGAGGGCAACTGATAAGTTCAGTAATAAGGAGGACGCGGCGATCTGAAAAATAATTCATGATGATTTTCATAACGTAACACATTGCTTTAATTTAATAAATAAATTTAGAACATTAGCGAATTCCGTAACAATCCGCTCCTTACTAACTTCTAACATTTATTTCAAAATTTTTGACGGACCAGTAGTATTGGTCGTTAGAACTGCCACACCACATGTCGAGTGTTACCCAGTACACCGATTTGTGTGCATGAACATATAATATCCGTTACTGTCTGTAGTCAAATGAAAATGTTTTAAAATTAAAAACAAATACCTGAGCATTATTATTGAGTTGTGACAGACATATGATGGAGTGGACGACGCTCTCCCTCGCCGACAATACTAACATCTCTCCAGGCAAATCGCTGAACGCGTTGACTAGCACACGCATTGCTAGCATCTGATTCGCAGGCAGATTATCTGTAATAAAACATACAAGAGAAGTTTAAAAAATATATATATTATGATTTGTGGATGAAAATATTTATTTTCAAAAATATATAAGTCTGCTATTTAATAACCATTGCACAAGCTCTGTTAGTCTGACTTAATATAGGTACAGTTGGACAGAGAAAATTATGTTTCAGTACAGATAATAGATTGTTGAAAGAAAGTCACAAGGTTACAGGCACATGAGACTTAACAACTTCACGTCTCAGGGTCGACAACGCATTGGCGATGCCCCTAATGTTGCAAATGTCCATAGGCGGCGGTGACCACTTACCATCAGGTGGACCGTCTGCTTGTCGGACCAAGTGGTATAATAAAAAAAGTCTGTTATTAATGTATGTTCTAGATGTTATAAACTTGTGTATAGATTTTATAAATATTATTAGTGTACCTATTACATAAATAAATAAATAAACGTTGACTACAATTGAACACTAAACATATAGAGATCTTACAGCTACAGACATTTTTATTTCAAAAAACAACTCACCTGGAGCTAATAAAGATAATAGATATTGAACAAATGTTGGCCCATAAGTTGTGTCAAATATTTTTCCATTTATATCTTTGTTTCTGACCGCTAACCTAGTTACATCTAACACTGGAAACAGTATTTCTGAAAACAGAAGTACATTATATTAGTTAATACATACGTATATATATACAATATAAAAATATTGTGTTCACTTATAAAGAATAGCGTTACCTTTCGGCCATTCTAACATTTTCTTCAATAATGTAACAGTTTCAAAATTATAAGTTGTATTCTGTAACATAAAATAAATATTTTCTTTTCATATCTTGTCCACGTAACACCTCAGCCTATTTCTATAAAATTCAGTAATGGGACAGTATATGGATTAGCACAATGATTACAGTTCACTTACCAATTCGCCTAGTTTAACGATATTTTCTAATTGCTCTTCCGTTAAAGGGTTTACTCCATCTCCTACTTTGCTATTGAATTCTTTTAGTTTATCGTATATCGCTTTTAGGTTCGCTTGGTCGAATCTGTAATAAAATAAAACTAAAGTATAAATACATATATATAAAAGGAGAAGCTGGCTCACTGACTGACATATAGAAGCAGAGCCTAAACTATAAGAGTTAGAAGCTTGAAATTTTGCACAGGGGTTCCTTTTATCGGGTGGTACACTTATCCCTACCGAGCAATCCCAACTGGTAGGTAAAAAATATCAATAATATTATTTTTTAACAAATACAAATAAGTTACAAAAAAAAAAATATACATATATATTATTTAAATATTTTATTTAAATTATATATATTTTTATCTACAAAACTTTTTTTTGGTACTAATAAATTAATTGAAAGAATATATATTAGAGTCCGACTATTCATAAGTGCTTGTAAAGGCCTATTTGAATAAAAATATTTTCATTTCATATACAATGTATGTTTGTCTCATGAGCCTGTAAACGTGCAGTTACCTACCATTAGGGATAACTCGGTAGGGATATGTGTACCACTCGGTAATGGGCAGTGCACCTATCCATATCGGTAGAAATAAATCAACAAAAAGTGCACTTATCCCTACCAGTAGGGATAGCTCGGTAGGGATAAGTGTACCACCCGTCTTTTATAACGTATGGCGGTAAATAAAACGGGGTTGCATCATTTGTATGAAACAATGTGGTCTGATCAACTTCAAACTAAGCGTGAGTGAAATCGCGGGGGCCAGCTAGTTTAGTGTAAGTGTTGTGTTAGTGACTTTGAAGTGATGCCTTCGTAGGCTTAAACTGAATAAATGTAATTTCATAATAAAATAATTTAAATTCAGGTTTTGAACATTGAATATCGCGGCAAAGGTTCCATCTTTAATGAGCTTGCTTGGTTAAAGAAAAAATCTTGAAAATACCAGGTGTGTGTAATTTGTAGGACCGTTATTCTACTAGCCCAAAATTATTAAATATAAAATCCGAAACGAAACTATATATCATTATAATGACCGGATATAAGCATCATGCGGCACGAGCGGCTTGTCCGTCTGCGCCTGCGCCGTGGTGTAGGCGGCCGAGCCCGTGAACGGGTCGGCGGCGCGCGCGGCGCTGGCGGCCGCCGGGCCCGTGCCCGGCACGTAGCGGGACTCGCCTGTGAACGGGTCCGCGAAACTGGAATTTAAAATGAAACAAACGTTAAATGTATGCATTTCACATGCGATAAGAGTAACAGTCTCAGAAAACGGATCTCATGCTCCCGCAGGCTAAATCCATTAGATTGTGTCAAATTTAAATGGCAGTTCTTACATGACGCGTGGATCCATGAATAAATATTAATTTAAATTCAAATAAGAAAACAATTATAATAATATTCAATTTTAAATTACCAAAATTAATTTTAATATCATGCATACCTAATGTAATAACAAAAATAATACAAAATTAAAGAAACGATTATTGAATTTTTTTTATAAATGTATGGTATAAAAGGCTTTTTTATTTATCTATTTACGTGATGCGTGCACATCCATCCAAACAGACAAAAAATCCAAAAGTGGTTGAAATGGGTTCCGTTTGTTATCAATATCATTGCTCAGTGGATCAATATATTTTCTCAAAACTTTTAATGGACAGAAACACCACGTATACTGATTTACTATTTGTATATTTTTTTTTATTTTTATTTTCAAAAAGGTACGTCAACAACACACACATTAAAGTCATTACAAAGTAATTTTGATTAATCATAGTATACAGTCTGATGTGTGTGCCAATTACAGACATACACAACGTTAATATAGTGACAACATTATATAATATATAAAAAGAAAACCCCAACTATAATAAAATATGAAATAAAACATAAAACTATAAATAGAAAAATATCAAAAATTAAATACTAGGGTATGCAAAAGTTATCCAAAAAATCTAACTGTATAGATTAAATCCCATCGTGACTCACCCATTACTAGAAGCGGGCAATGTGTCCAGTTTAGCGTTTGTTACTATGAAGTTGGCCACCTGTTCCAAGTACACCTGAGGTAAGTTATTCCTGCAAAACCAAGTAATTCAACATTTAACATGGTAGTGGTTACAAGATTAGGTTTATAACAATAGTATTTCTATGTAGTACCGTCAGCAACATAACATAACGCAGCTTAATAGATCAAAATTTACAAAATGCCTATACTGTAATGCTAATCCATAATGTAATACCAAAGGCTTTTATATACATATTCAAAAATACCTGTTTATTATATCATTTCATAATATGGATAGTAAAATTGTGCATAAGTGTTTTGAAAACTGAAACTGTTTAGTCTATGTTAATGGCTGTTCCACCGTAATGTGCATGTACATGTCTGTTTGTTCTAGATGAATATCTATATATGTATGTATTCAGTAAAAGTTGTATTGTATATCAGTTATCTGGCTACCATAGTACAATTTCTGCTTAGCTTGTGATGACTGTGACTACTGGTACGTTATTCCAGTAGCGCCAGTTCCCCTCTGGAGCTTACGACTTTCCAGTCCATTATCACATTTGAAAATAAGATTATTGTCATGCAAATCTATAGTTTGTTAAAATAAGTATAAAAATAAATATCCTGGGACATTCTCTTACAGACGGTCATCTGATCCCAAACTAAGCAGAGCTTGTACTATAGAAACCAGATAACTGAAATACTACATATACTACTTTTTTTTTCTAAATGCATACTTATATACATATTTTACACCCAGACACAGAACAAACAAACATGTTCATGCACACAAATGTTTGTCCTGGGTGGGAATCGAACCCACGACCTTCGGCTTGGCAGTCAGAGTCGCTAACCAACAAGCCAACTGACCTATCAAAAAAACAAACGATTTTTAACCTTAAACTTTGTTAAAATAAACATAGGTATTAGATCGTTCACTGAGCCAAAGCATTAATTTGAAAGATTCTTATATACCTATGCCTCTTATACTGAGAAGCGAAGCATAAATTATTCCTTACTTGTGTATAAAGGTTTGGGCCGCGACCCACGGGTCTTCTGTCTTATTGAAGGGCAATTTGATGGGTGGTGCTCCGTCTTTGATGTCAACACTGAATACAAAGTCATATTCCTGTAATTAATAATATTACACATATAAACATATAACTTAATATAAACAGCGAGATGCAGTTGTCATGGAGTCTTTTGGGAGGAAAACCATCCGAGGCTGAAATGTCTTAAACAAATATAATATTAATAATGTATAAATTTAGATGAATATAACTGTAACTAAATTTAAGTAACTTTTAAGTTATTTATTTTATAATAAAGGCAATTCAACAATAGAAAAAAAGAAATGTAATACTATATATTAAGGAATCACAGGCGTCAACTCAAAACAACGAGCTGTGCAAGCGCGGAAAGATGTTAATTTATAAAAACGCAGTACAATTTATCTTCAAATATTTTATCATAGAATCTTTAAGCAGTACGGAATGCCGTAGAAAATTTAAAAGGAAATAATAAAAAAGAAAAAAAAAGTCATAATATTATAACATAACTGATACAATTCCGATTTAAGGAATATAAATATAAAGCAAATAAGTTCCGTCCCGCGGCTTCACCCGCTTTGCCGGTGGATTATAACATAGCCTATCCATCGGGAATAAAGTAACTTTCCAATAGTAAAAGAATTTAATAACTTAATTCAAAATTTGATCTTTAGGGGTTTAATTAAAAATATAATACGATAATCTACCTGCCAAATTTCAGGTTTGTAGAATTTATACTTTCTTTTTGTGATTAATCAGTCAGTATTTCCCTTTTATACGAAATAACGAAAAAAATAAATAAGAAGTTATACACATCCAAGCATATAACATTCAATATGTAACTCAATCTATTCACAACCATTGTTTTAATTTCTAAAAACGGTTGTGAAGAAATAGAGGCCTATTTCATAGCTATGTTGCAATCCGTCCTTATTTGAAACTAAACTGTCATACAATCTTTTATAAGTCTCTCTTCTATAAATAATAAGTGTGTTTCGCAGAGGAATTGATAGCAATAAAGTCACATAATAGACCCGTAAATATTAATTCTTATATTACCTGTCCTTGATACATAGTCTTTCCCTCGCTAGGTGGGTTGGCACCCATTACGTCTCCAATTTCATTCCATGTGTTTTCAGCTGCACTCCAAGAGTAACACTTAACGTTTGTGCCTCGACGGACTAGTTTTGTCTGTCCGTTTGTCTTGCCTGGTTCTAGTAATACTTCTGGGCCAGGTAATCTGTTGATAAACAATTATTTATAAATAAATAAATATCCTGGAACATTATTTACAGACGGCCCATCTGATCTAAAACTAAGAAGAGCTTGTAGTATGGAAACCAGATTACTGATAATGTTCATAAGTGCCTACGATATATGTTCACAATGAGGACTTATTAGCAAATAAAATAGTTTAGTTCAGACCGAGTCAATGTAAGTACATCCCAAGTTGTCACAATTGTATTTAATTTGTGACTCTTTAAATTGAGTACTAGTTTTCCGTTTGATTTCATTGGCGTTCCCAAGAGATCTTATGTATTCCGGGAGTATAACATAGGCTGCCTTCTGCATAGATACCAAGTACAAACTCATAAAATACGTACTATCTCCTTATAACATTAGTATAGATTTATTGTTGGAGTTACTCAACAAAGCTACAGCTTTTTTGGTCCTGGATGGTGAGTAAGGAAGGTTTTAAAAAGGTAAACTAAATTTTAAATGTAAAGTTAACTTACTCAGAGAGCTTAAATCCACCGATTTCTTGTTGTGACGCAGCTTGCATCTTCTCAACCTCCTCATCAAACTGCTTGAGAGTAGCTTCATCCGCAAATCTCGTTGGATCTTTTGTGAACACGCGCACTAGACCGTCGCTTGACCCTGTTGAATGCAATACATACAATGGATATATGATATGAAAAAAAATATGCCCAAAAATATGGGGTGGGTGTATGGCTATAAGAGATTTCTTATATCGATTTATTGATTTATCAATATATTATAAATAAATATCCTGGGATATTCTTTACACACAGCCATCTCATTGCTTGTGCTGTGGATAATAGTACTTTACTTAACACACTCTATACAACTGTATGAAATTGAACAGTATGCTTATTCCTTAGATATATGCTAAGTGTCAGCTTTGACTAAAAAAAATATGAGAACCTCACCAGTGACAATATCCCCATTTTCCAAGCAAGCAACACTCCACACAGAGTGTACGGGTAGCCGCAGTTCCCGCACGCAATCCCCTCCCATCCACAGGCGTACGCTGCCATCCTCGCCACACGACGCGAAACCATTTGCTATTGCTGGGTTCATGCTTAAACTGTAAAATTTATAAGTATAGTTTAAAAATCACATTATAAGGCCTCTTTACAAATGTAATGTATAGGACTCAATGAGTGCAAACTCAAGGGCTTATTAGTTATCGTTATCATCTGATCAGTTTGATGGCATCACATTATTGTATTTTTTTTCATATGCCACATGTAAAGTCTCAAATCAATAGACCCATTAGGAGTAGGTAAAATCCTACCTTTCATAAATATCCCCAGGACATTCTTCACATATGGTTGGTTACCTGATCCCAAATTAAGCAGAGTGCTTGTGCTCTGGCTACCAGGTAATTGATATACCACATATACTACCTTTAATACATATTCATATAAATATTTACACCCAGACACAGAACAAACAGGCATGTTCATGCACACAAATGTTTGTCCTAGGTATGAATCAAACTTAGCAATCAGGGTCTCTAACCACCAAGCTAACTGGCCCTTTAAAATTTTACTTTATTACATAGATAGTTACTGAGCAGATTGAAGTTTGTGAAAAAAAAAGGAAATTTTATGTAAACATTTCAGCTGTAGCACAGAGTTTTGGGAATATGAGAGGAACATGTCATGTAATTCTCTAATTTTGGGGCTATCAAAGAAATGCTAAATTCAAGTTAGATAGTACAAGAACTTGTTACTATCAGAGTAATCATAATCTAGATTTATCCATTAGGTCATGATACCACAATATCTTATAAACATATAAAATACTTCTTCCTAGTCCTGGTAAAATAAGTTTTAGATTAGGCAAGGTAGCCATGGATGAATCATTAAGCCTCTTTGGTTACTTCAATCAAGTTATGACCAATGGTTAATAAAAATATGTATAATTTACCTGTAGATATAGTTTGAATGTCCAAAGTAAGTATTAAGGCACTGTCCTTTGTTGGTCCATAATCTAATAGAGGCATCATTGGAGCAACTTAAAAATGTTTCATCATTAGCTACCACTAAACACCTCACACAATCTGTGTGACCTGAAATGGAATGGGCAATATAAGCATTTTTTTTAATGACAACAATGCTTGGGTGCAGTGCTCACACTAGCAGGACCAATCTTTATGTACAAAATCTTATTTTAAAATTAGTCATTGCTGAGTTTATTAATGAGTCTCTTCAGAAGAAGCAACCATTCAAACCAGAGTTAAGAGACCATTAATAAGTGTCTGTGACTGCCTATTTGTATGAATATACTTATTGTGCCGTCCCCAAAGGACAAGGAAATAATAAGACAGTTACTGAAATCCCAGAAATGAAGGGCCACAGAATATGACTTATAGTGACAGAAATACATTTAAGTAGGTATCATATCTATTGATCAGAATTCCAGAGAATATAAATCAGAAGTCATTCCAACTGGCATGTTGCTCATTAAAAATCTCCAGCATACTTTTCATTTATAATGTACCTAAATTTATCAATTTCTAAAATAATCCCTCCTATTTGCAAGGGATGTAAAATTTTCCCAGGTTTAAAAGTATGTGTCAAGTTTCATCCAATTTTTATTTTTTTATTGTTTTAGTGTAAAAGAGTAACAAACATTCATTCATACATCCTTACTGAAGTACGATTTAGAATGTTATCATCAAAATGCATACTTATTGTTATTGCGAAACATTTGATACAAACCTGTTAATGTATTAAGTACCGATCCATCCTTCTTCCACACTTTGATGGTCTTATCAGCAGATGCAGTAACATAAGTGCCATTGGACAGTTCTATGATAGACCATATTGCAGCTTGATGACCTTTGAGAGTCACAGGAGCTGATTGAGAGCGGTTCACATTCCATATTTTTGCAGTACTGTCCCAGCTTGAGCTGTGGACAAAAATATTACCTGGCCATGAATGCTAATAATAATACTAGAATTGAAGCTGCTTTCTATGTTTAAAGATGATTGGCATCCTTTTATGACATATAGCTGCCTGCCTGATAAATAAATAATAATATCACATTTTTATTTGATTACCATGGAGACAAAGGAATGCTAGGTACCCTAAGCTAGTTGTCAGGAGGAAAAGAACCAATGAAATATGTGTGACAAGGAGAAATGTAAAATTGTATTTATGTATTTATTATTGATATGATTTTGTGGGCTTTTAACACTGTAATTTCATTATGGTCACTTCATCATACAATTAAACTGTGAACCAAATATTTATCCAACAATCTACTAGTATAATGTCTTACCTCAAAAGTGTACCAGATTCCCTTCCAGGGTTAACACTGCACACAGCATTCTCATGTCCTTCCAATTTTAACTGACTTGAGCCATCCTGCAGGTTATACCCAAGTATGGTGTTATCATTACTGCCAGTCACTACAATACCGTCTGGGAACGCCTCACACGGTGGCAGCCAACACACGCACGACACGAAATTCCTGTGGCCTTTATATGTGACCACGTTCACATACTCTTTCACACTGGAAAAAAACATTTTTGTCATGATGATAACATTTCTGGCGTTACGAATAATATTAGAGTGGTTCAAATCATGTAGGTTTATGAAGAAGTCTTACTGAGTTAGTAAATAAAGATTCAAATGTATTTAGAGAAACATACCCCTCTGGATGCCACAATTTAGCGGTGTGATCGCGAGATGCTGATAATATGCAATATTCCTTCGATTTCGCTACACACCGCACGTCTAAAGAGTGACCACATAATACGGCGCTGAGTTTATAATCCGGTACAGCCATTGGAGATTGTAATTGTTTATAAAACACCGGACAATCCAAACCGAAATGAAACAATCACGGCGAACGAGCAAAGACGGACGAACAGAACAAAAGTTGTCATGTCATGTTGACGTAAGCTGTCACGTCCAAGACTTTTTTTTTAAATAGGCACATACCAACCTACAGATAAGCTTGAACCCTATTAATTATTAAATAAACTAATATTGCTGCTTTTGGTCACTTATTGTTACATTGGTTTTATTAAAAAAATGTTATTCGTTTATCATTTGGCTGTGAAATCTTCACCAGAGATTGTAACCAGTCCAACACATTTAATATACGTATACAGTATTATAGAAATTATTATTGATGTCGTCAATTCATGAAAAAATCTCAAAATATGATAAAACTAAAAAATACTATATTACAATTCGCCCAGCCTCTTTGTGAGGTAACATATTATAAATAACTATTATACGGGTTTTTCAATATTAAGATTGTAACAGAAATTTTATTTCGAAATAATTTCCATAACCCAGCCGAGGTAAAATTTACTAAAGTAAGTGCATATAACTTTTACATTACATAGTATACATACATAGTTATACAGAATTTAATAGAATAAGCCAGTATACTAAATAACAAATCGAATACAAGGCAAACATTAAGGATTGATTATTTTTAACATTAGTCTTTGTTCAGTTGCATGACGACCAATTTTATTATGTAGTAAAGAGTTTTGAATACATAACTTGTTGAAAGGATAATATTATGTTTTGCCTATGACAATAAAAAAGAAAGAAGAATAAAATGATGTGTAGAACAAAAAAGACGTATTTTATTTAATAAATAATATAAAATATAACTGGAGAATCGACAGGGTCCATCTGTCCGGATGAAAAGAATCTGGACATTCGACAGTCTTCCTTTCACAATGTTTATAAGTTTTGGCGGTTAGACGATCGATTGTATAGCTTCTATAAATATATTATATTATTATGATAATATTTGTTCTAATAAATATATTATTTTTCGATAAGCATAAATAATTATTAACATTACATGAATACAGTAGTGGCTTTAATATACTTTTAAAATAACTTATTGTCTATGTACATACATTCAGTCTTACCAACCTACAGATGTAACCTGTCAGTCAAATTAAGCCCGCGTGATTTAAGAAAATTATTTAATTTCTGATATAATGTCTATAATTTGTTATTTTAGAAGTACCGGAATCTTATCAGGACCTGAAATAGTACGGTAGCAAATGATAGAAGGTTTCAGTGAAGTTTAATTTTATGAGTTCTTGAATTCGTTCACATGATATTGTTTTAATATTAATACCAATTATTATTGTAATGTAGCGTCCCACTAATAGATTCATGGAATATTGGAACCATGATGTAATCAGAATTATGAAGAAAAATGTAGTATTTTCAGATTGATTTAATTGGATGTTTGATAACTTAAAGAAAACTGTTTGTATTATATTTCACTACTTCCAGAGTTCGTGGCGCCAGTGTGACCGTACCGGTGTTTCTATAGACTATAGATATCTACACTTTGTATACATACGTAGTGTAAAGATGGCGTCGACGGTGTGTGTGTCTAGGTGCCGATTGTTAGCTAAATTAGAATTAAATCGTGGTTTGTGTTTATCTCCAATATTAAGGGATTTGTCCAATAACAGGGTACGTATGGTATATTATTGTACAATTTTGAGTATTTAAATACACTACTTTCATATAAGTTTGTCATTTTAGAGACAAAATTTTGATATGCACGTGTATATTAGTAGGTAGGTTTAAGTATGTATGTACGTATAGTTATATAAATAGCAGCTGTTAAACGTCATTCAATTTTGTTTTTATTTTTAAGAACTTTCGTTTGTTTATGGTGGTGTTCATTTTTGTTTTTAATACTTTTTTTAGTCAAGGGAAAGTTAGTAATAAAGTAGTTTTTTTGTGTAGATATTGTGGAATAAATAGTTGATAGGTACATTATTTTGTAACGAAATTCATATTGATGTTATCATGACATCTTTACTAGACACTTCTGTACATTTTGACCTACCTTTTAATAATATTAATTATTTATAAAGAGGATAAATTTATTAGGTATAGGGATTATTCTATATATAACAAGGAAAAAGGGAGGCCGATGATTCTTAACTGTGTATTTGAATTGTATAAATTAAGTCGAAAGGGAAGCTAATTGGAAAAAGACCCTACTGTTTTTATATTGTGAGTTGAGTGAGTCTGACACTATTGCGCTGGATGATAAGAATAATTGGCTAAAACCTAAAACAGATAGACCTTATCGAGTTCATGTCCGTTTACTTACCCATGTGCCGGTTGACACTGTATAATATTTATGTACTAAATGACATGGTCAACAGGCACAAGTTGGTAAGCTAAAAAAAAATGATCGTTATGCAGTGGACCTACTTGGTATATTTTTTATGTATTAAACGACATACTAGAAGATAGATAATACCTTACGCGAAACGCTAAAACCTGCGAAGTGCATGTAGTTGTTGGGCCCCGAAATTTAATTTGGTAGGTTTGTAGTCCCCAATTTTTATCGAATTTTTAAACGAAGCAGGAGATTCATAAGTCAATCCAATTAATCAATTTATATTTAATTATAATAGAGTACGATTTTTACATTATTTTTTTCATGGCCAAATTATTACTGAGAAATTCTGTGCACGGTATTTGTCAGCGTCGTAATGGATACCTACCTCAATTTTATAGGCAAATATTCAATTTGATCTCAGTTCCATTTATTATACCTATATATTAGCATCTACAGGAATAAAGCCGTAAGTACCTTTGTTCGTGTTTTTGTCCGGTCACAACAGGCTGGCCCAAATTCGCGATTACTCTGCTCTGTAGCCAATTCACAAAATAAGTAATCTGTGGCAATGCAATGCAGTTACTTAAGGGGCCTTGTGAAAGTTTAAGTAAGGGAAGGGAATACCGAAATCTAAAAATATCTTGTCCTTGCAAATTTTCGACCTTACTGCCGATGTGCACGGTCCAGCCGGGCGACAAAATAACTGTAGGTATATAAATCAATTACCATGCAGAGTACTAAACAATTATGCATAATTAATTAATGAGTTAAAGTTACGATAATGACTGCTCAAAATATCTCTCGCCTAAAATGTTGCTACCAAGCTTGTACCAAGCATAAAAGATTCCCCAGTCGATATTATTGCTATTCTTTTTTTTTAGCTTATCAATATACTTACCACCCTATTTGTTCGGCAGTTAGACTTGTTATAAGAATGCACTTTTATTACCTTTGCCCATTGAACTGTTCTAAGAATTTAGGTAAAGAAGACTGTTCTTTATATAGGTACTTTCCTTTTGGGTACGAAAGCAATAAGCCTATAGGTATACCTTACCCAACTTAAATAAGTTACATTTAAATGTAGGTCAACAAGTTATTACACTATATGCACACAATCAGTCGACAGGTCATTGCTCTTAAAACCTGTCTGTCTGTGCCACTTTATTGGTAAGATTTAAAATAAAATAAGGAAGAGTTTCATAAAAACTGATGCCTTCCGCAGCATTTTTATTTTTAGTTAAATCGTCTATCTAATTTAATAAAAGTCACATTTTATGCGTAATTCGTGATATATATATCAAATGTCCGTGATGATTATTTCTTGATACATCTATTTCCTATCACCGTTGATGTTCATCACTTATCCGCCTCTATGAATTCGTTAACTGTATTTTATTACAATTACCTTGAAGGTGTTAGTCACGGATGACTTTTACACTCTTACGCGGCGAATTCGGTGAGCGCTAAAAATAATAACTACGATGGTGCCCCCTACGGAGGTCGGTCCTCGGCTCAGGGCATTGCTTGGGACGTGGGACTCACGATAACGGGTAAAGAATATTTGGGGATCGGCTTGTGAGGCCGCGAGGGCCGGTGTGTATTGAGTTAACATGGCGACGGTATCTAATATTCTGCTAGTGGCGTATACACCGGCTTAATATCATTATCATCGGGTTAAAATCACTTACACTTACCACAGTTTAAAATTAATAAACGAATTTGCTGTTAAGGATAATATGGCGATGAAATTTGTTTAGGTACTTGAGATTTGAATTCAACGTCACGTCAGGGAGCCAATTGAAGGTGGCCCGTATTTGTATAGTTAGTAGATGATGTACTCAATTCCCCTCTTTATATATGGCAATGGGAAGCTATATTGACCTATTGATCATGATTATGCTACCTAATTTAGGTAGGTAACCAAAATAAACTAAAATAACTCCCAGTTTTCCGTGTATTTTTCCTCGTGTGCCTGTACAGTATGTATGTACTTGTATTGATGAAAAAATGTTATGCTATCATTCACATTATATCAATAAAATGATACGTATACTCATATAAAATATTCGATAGACAAAACCATGAACAATTCGAAGAAGTCATAGAATATTTAGTTATTGGCTATTCTCATGGAAGAACCTATTACCTACCTACCTTATACATGAGTAATTAAAGTCTGTCTGTCACAAGATGTCCTTTTGACTTTTAGAATGTTATAGAAAAAGTATCTTTATTGCTTTTGAAATATGGCCCATTGATCCAATGGCTAATTGTATGATGATGGAAATTAGCGATGAAACTTATAATAAATAACTTATTTTAAGAAACAAACTGTAGCATGAAATATGAAATGGATCAGTAACGGGTCCTCCATTAACGCGTATGACAAGATAATGTCACCTTATGTAGTGCTGATAATAAACTACACTAACATTGTGATTGTGACGGCAAATGAATACATCACGAGAGTATGTACCTATAAATCTATAGACACTCACTTGTTATATGTGACGTCAGCTGGTCCACTCTGATCTACCATAGACTAGAAAAGAATGGCTATAGATAATCTATAACAAAACGTGACCTGAAAAAGTTTGCCTATGGACATGAAGAACAATAGTGCCAATGTCGTAAAGTAGATAGACAAAAGCTAAACGTAAACCACATTAGTTTATTGTATGAGAGATAACGTTACAAATGGGTCCATCCAAATAGGTAGGGTATTACAAAGATATGTCGAAAATGCATTAAAACACGAGCAAAACGAAACAAAAGATATTCAATGTCGGTCGATGCACTTATCATATAAGGAAGTGGACGTAAATTAACTACACTTTGTATGCTCACAGAATACCTACTAAATTACCAACCAGCACCCGAATAGTGTAACTCTTTCGGATTCAAAGTTTAAGCTGATTTAATAATAGATTGAGGGTTCGGCGCGAACGTGGACAGAGACAGCAGTTGTGGCGCCGTCAATATAACGCAAAATCGGTTTCAAATACAATTTAGGCACCATTACACAGTCGCCCATCAAGCGTATCTTCCTGCACCCATCATCTTTGATAATTTTGTGAAACCGATACGTAATTTAGAGTACAGTAAAAGCTCCTTATTCGCGGGGTATACGTTCCGTTAATATGCCGCGAATACAGAAACCGTGTATATGGAATGGTAATTTATATGGGATTGTAGGGGATACGTTCCTAGGTGACAAAATAAAAAAAACAAATACCTATATAAAAAAACTACAATTAGTAGTTTATGACCATATTGAACGTCTAATATGTTGCTTTACTTAAACATTCTGTTTGTGTACATTCTCAAAAACCGACCGTGGCGAAGGCGGCTTATGACAATGGAAAAGTGGAACCAATACAGCGACGATATCATTTACAACATACTTTAGGCGTAGTTGTAATAAGGTATATTTTACCTTTTTATTAGTCCATTTGACGTCGCGTTTACAAAGGATGTACATATGTACAGGTTAGATCCGCGAATAAAGAAATCTTTATACGCGAATATAGGATTTGGGTCGCATTTTTTTTATCCGCGAATAGTGAAACCGCGAATGAAGGAAGCGCGAATACGGAGCTTTTACTGTATTGTTATGAATTTCCAACTTGTAACTACGAAATAGACCTCTTAGACCAGGTCCAGTGCCGATCGTAGTCGCTTAGATTCTCTAGGTAGGGTACATATTGATTCATTTTGTACCTACATTGTTTTGAGTTTAGAAGGAATTGGTCTATTAGCGAATCTTTTATAACGGATATATGACATCACACTATATGTAGGTACATCATCTTTATCTATATTGATGTTATTTGAATTACTGATTACATAGTCTACATTTAGAAAGTCTAATGCAAAACTATCATAAGATGAATGTTCTCAAATTATAGTTAACTGTTATCTACCAATAAGAATCTTTTTGATACTTTACAGTGCTATTTTTGTACAAGAAAAACACAAAATAACGATTAAAGTTCTATATTGGTGAACTGTAACTAACCTACGATAACATACGTAGATATCATTATTCTACCTACATTCTGGTCTTGATTATAATTTCAAATGAGCACTTTATTATTCTAGAAACATACAAATGCGTCCTAATCTAAACGTAACAATGAGAATACTATCGCTTATTTGTATACAAAACATGATTACTATAATGTTTTTTTTCATTAATAACATTGTTAATGACATTTTTTATGATAGATTTATCACATTAAAAAGCGTTCAATCTTATTTAATAAAACAAGACACTTGCCTTCATGTCTGGCGAGTGGTTATTAATGCCAATTTCTTATGAATCAATTGAACAGCTGTTTGTTTGATCTTTCCCAATTGTATGAGCTACTGGCAATAGGAGCTAATAGCTTCACATTATCAGACTAATAACAGATAGCCCTTGTCAGGCAGACCTTTAAAATTTTATGTTATTTATTCAGTTTAGGTCCTTTATTATTTAAGGGCATTTATCTGAATAATGTTATTAATTTGACTATTTTATTTTTATTTATTATTAACACGTACTCAACAAGGAACTGTTAATAGCTTTGCCATGTCCACCCGTCTCCCAGTCTGTCTTTCAGTCCGTCTGTAGGATTTTTTAATCCGTTTGCGAAATATTAAGCTTAAAATGGTTATTTTTGTTAGATCAATTCCCCATTACAAAGTGAACCCTTGGTATTGGATATGTGAAATAAATCACGGTAGAAGTATATATAAATAAATAACGAAGTTAAAAGGAAATCAATCTCAGTACAAGTTAACGGGTCGCTCAACTTATAAATCTACGGAATCCTTCCCGCACTTGCCGGTTTTCTCCAATGATTAAATAGAAACACTTAAAAGAAAAAACAAGAAAAAATTACAGCTTCGGCTTAACGAAAGCCTGTGGCATTTACCCCTATTTGTAGCTAATTAGCAGTGTTAATGATACTAAGAGATCTCTTACCAAATCTTGTCTGGAGAAAATTGGTTTTATCATTAAGCAATTTTTTAAACCGGCTATTACCAGTTCATTTTCTATTTACCTCGTAATTAAATCTACATTGAAATAAAATGAAAATATTTCTATTCAAAGGCTTGTGAAGGACAAGCACTTGTGAATAGTCTGACTCTAGTACCGGTTCGGGAGGTTGTTTTTTACTGAGAAGAGCCGGAAAAAACTCTGTAATTACTCTTTTCTGAAGGAACTTGAATTTGTTACATTAATTTTATTTACTGACAATATTTGCGTGTTATTATGGAAGTTAATAAATAAAAAAATATTATGAATTATAGGTTAATGTAGCGATTTATGTTATAGTGAAAAGTCGATGCCAAAATATGAATTAATATACTTAGAGGAATATTATTTCCTTCATACAACATTAAACAAGTCTTGTATCTTCATCTGTGATAAACTCAATCTTGGATTTTGGTTACGTGTTAACTCGTCCTCTGGACAAATTGACTCCCTGAGTGGATTCATTCCCGCTAGATTAGTTTCGCAAACCGTTCCTACATGTACAGGAGATGGCAGTGAGGAGCATCCTTAGCAAGATTCGATGTATTTATGAATTCAGTAAAATTTATGAACACTTGTTGTCTGTAGCATAATTTAATTACTAATTTGTTTTTTTATCTTGTTCATTAGGAGTCATGGTGTCGAAGATGGCGGCCCGCGCGTCGATCTTTCTTCACAAGTGTATGTACGCACGGATCCAAAACTACACCAACAAAAGTCGACCACGAAATATCTGACGGTAAGGATTAAACAAAATACGCATCGAAAAATTAATAAAATAAATTTAATACAGAAATTAAGAGACCATCACCAAATATTACGGTACACTTTGTTTGATTCGGAAAGTTAACAGCTAACTAATTTAACAGGGTATACTTAAAATCTAAAATTAGATACATTATAAAGCTAAATATTTATATCTGTAAGTACTAAATTTACTAGCAATAATTTAATAGCGTTATTTGAATACAGATCACAATTATGTAAGCAAAAGCTTATGATAACAAGTAATTTATATATTATTTCATCGATTTATTACTATTTAAACTATCGTAACATGTTTCTAACACTTCAAACTCTTCGAAGACCATCTCTCCAAACTTTCCTGTCGTCGCTTTACTTTGCTCCATATTATCGTTTACATAGTAAAACTTCTTCTCAAAGCTGTGCGCGTCAGGTGTTTGTTTGTCTGTTTGCATTCCATTTTTAAGACCATCAATAGATTCTTCGCTCTCCTCTACTTCGGTGTCCTCTATTTTACCCCCAATAACCACTGGGATGTTCAAGGGGGGCGGAATGTCATTCCTTTTAATACCTTCAGATTGTCTGCTCATTTCAACCCTAGTTTTAAAAATCCCTTTCTTATCATCATTGTCGTTATTTTCAAAAGGAGTTTTAACTATTCCCTTGCTGTAACTCTCCAGTCTACATATTTTATTTTTAACAGAATTTTCGTCATCATAAACCAATGGAGGATCCTCTTTAGAGTTTTGCTTTCGGTACTTTACCCTTGATGTTTTATTATCGTCAGTACCAGTCAACTCAAGTCGACTGCTACAACTGTTAGATTTTACAAGTTTAAATTTAAATCCAGGAAACCCCTCATTACGTTTACTGTCTTGATTTTGATTGAATGTGTCAGTTATCGAATTAGAGATTTGTTTGTTGGTGACCATTTGTTTGTGTTTATCTGCAATAAGGCATGAACACTTTTCACCTCGGCATTTTGTCTGACACGAATAACAATCTCTACTGCAGTTTTTTTGCAGGCTTTTAATTTCGTCCATTATAGCTTTTGTCATCGGACTGACCGAAGAGCCCGTTTTTGAGTTTAATACTTTGCCTCCATAATACGTTACCGAAGTTCCGCATTCTCTTATTTTCTTTAGGATATCTGGACTCACATATTGACTTTCACAGCAGAAGTCTTGGCTCATTGAATCGCAAAGGTATTCATCGCTCGAACTGTATGCATTGTCCTTTAAGTTTTTTTGTGAATATGGACTCAATCCCTCATTGTCGTACTCATTGTTTGAGCTCAGGTCCCCACTCGACACTCCACTAGAAAGACTAGCGTTATCCCATTTTTTGTTGCTAAAATTTGTCTCTATAGTTAATTGCCGAATGACCTTTTTTCTTCCACCAACTTTGTTGCCTTTGGATTCTTCGTTTAAGTTTCTATAGGATGTTGCACGTCTTGTTAAGCCCATAGTTTCGTCGACCAAAGGTGGATCATGAGTTGTCATCGGAGTTTTCATCTTCAAGGTGTCTTCAAATAAGTTTCTTACTTTCTTTACTGTGTCAGGATTTGGCAGCTCTTCCTCTATAATTTCTTTATTTACCCTAATAGGATGATAGAAGAAGTGTCTACGAATAGCGTTTTTAGATTTATCGACCTGCCCTAATCCGCTGTCATTTTTCTTAAGCAATGTAGGTGGAATTTTACAAGTGTCCGTGTTTTTTCTTGGCGCTGGTTCTACTTTAGTTCGTACGGGTTCAATTATTACAATGTTGTTATTAACTAATAGTTCTTGAAAACTGTAGTCTTGTAAATATTGCAATAAACCATCGAATTGAGCCTCTTTGCGATAGTTCGCGATCATGCTGTTTTTAAATAGTTCTGATTTCATAACTTTGTATCGTACATGATCAAATTCATCACACCCTTTTTCATAACTTTTAGCCTTAATCAGTGTAGCTTGTGTCTTTTGATTCTGATTGTCTTCGCAACTTAATTCTACTATTTCAATTTCTGGAGTGTCTCTGCATAATTCTATCTCAGATTTTTTTACCATTGGTTTTTCATAAATGTTTCCTTCTATTTCCTTTACAATTTTTTTCAACGGCGTCTCTTCTATTTCTGAATCACTTTTGACTTTTTCGGTTTCGTCTTTCCATAATTGTATCTTTGTCTGACTAACCTTCCGTATGCTGTCTACAATTTTGACACTTTCCAAAGACTTAATTATGCTTCCTACTGATAATTCAGATTGGCTTTTATTTTCGGCTATATTTTGTTGGTCTTTATTTTCGTTTGTATTATTATTGTTTAAATCTTCTTGTTTCACATTAGTCTCTTCTTTGATATTGTCTTTACCTTCGGGATTTTGGTCTATTAGCTTTGACCAGTAGTTCTTCACTGAGTTTATTTTTTCCTGGTATTCAATATCGGTCTTAATAGCATTGTTTAATTTTTCTTTGTCATTGCTGTCATTTTTTACCTCTCTTACATCTTCTTTTTTTTCAGGGTTATTTTCTGGTTTTGTAGTGTCCATTATTAAAGTATTGTTATTCCTAGGTGTGCTGTCGATTTCGTCTCTACTCTCCATAGTAATGGGTGAAGTCGGGTTTTTCTTCTTGGAATCTATGACTTGAAGCACTTGAGGACGAGTCATAATCGTACTCACTTTCCTAAATGTGTATAATGGTGCCTCAATGCAGTTTTTATTATCTTTAATAATTAGCTTCGCTGGAGGTTTTTCAAACTTATGATGCACAAAAGCGATTTTATCGCTTGTTTCTTTTTTAAATTTTGGTATTGTTGTCTTAACAACTTTATTTAATTTAATAGTTATGAAGGGGTCTTTAGGCGTGTAGTAACTGGAAGTATCTACTGAACTCTCAAGGGAGCTCTTTTTAACTTCCCTAGGTTTTTCAATAACCTGCTCGGAAAACTTCGTTAGAGGTTCTTCTTTATGTATGAGTACAGGTCTTAGATTAATATTTTTGGGCAGCTCTTGTGGCAAGTTTGTGGTTGGAATCTTGTTTTCGTGTAAATTTTGGTTAAGTGGTGGATCTATCACAATAGTTTGATGACCACTTAACGGTACGATAGCAATATTAGATTCTGCAGATGTCTTAAACGATTGGACACGAGACAACAATGAGTGTGTTTTTGTTTCTTCAGTATTAGATGCTCTGATTAGAGTTGGCTCATGAGACTTAGTAAGACTTCTTTCAACCGTATCCGGGCTCGGTAATCGATGAATATCGTCGTCCGTTGGATCACGTTGTCGAAGTGAATAATGTTTCTTGATGCCTGTGCGACTCTTTTTTTCTTGAATTGCTTTGTTGATGTTATCGTTTGAAAAAGACTTTACTATATTAACTTCTGGTCTGTAGACTGCTGAAGCTATCTTTAAACTTTCAGACTTAGTTATAACTTTGTTATTTCTTATTGTTCCTTCTATTTCATTTATTTCTCTTTCGTTTTGATGATGTACATCTGAACGATAGAAAATGGCGTCCTTTTCGTCACCGTTAGAACTTTCGATTGTTATTATAGATTTTAAATCGTCTTCAAGTTTTGTAAAATCTTGTATTATTTGTTGATCTGAATATTCTGGTAAATAGATACAATTATTTGTCTGGATTGTTATGTTGTGATTAGGACTTATTGGTGTCTTAATCAATTGACCGTAATTCTCAGTACCTTTGGATGATAATATTTCTCTAAAATGAGTTTGTGCTATTTCATAAGTATTTTCACAAGGTATATCTTCTGGGTCTTCTTCTCTTAATTGAGCATCAATACGTTCAGATTTTCTCAAACATTTACTGATATTTATATCTGGTAAAGAATAATATTGGTTTTCAATTAAAGTTGTGACAAATGGCTCTGTTGTTATATTTTTGGAAGAAGTGCAGTTACTTTTTATAGAATAATTATCGTTTTCAATATAAGTATTGCTCACATATACTTCGTTGTTTTGCTTCTTGAGTATTTCGTTGAATATATTACCGTTTTTATTTTGACACGAATCTCTTCGAATGTCAGCAAATGTTTTCTTCTTATTTACTTGTGTATATATTGGGTCGGTTTCTTGATGATTTTCAGAGTTTATAGTATGCGATGCAACAGATTCGTTTTCTTTAAATTGTGAGTCGCAATATTCATCAATTTTCTCCGCTAGCGAATTTGCTAAGTATTCTAACTTATGAGATTTATCTGTTGAGGATGCGATTGATATTGAAATGTAAGATGTAATACTGTCGGGAGGACTTGATATAGTTTCGTCGTTTTCAGAAGCTACTGATTGTATATCATCTTCCTTTTCTATTTCAGACGATTTTATTTCGTTGTTTAATTCAACGTTTTCTTTATTTTCACTATGATTGCTTTTAATTGATATTTCGTCATATGTTTCTGTTATTATTACTGGATCTGGTTCTACTTGTTTAACTAATTTTAAATTATTGTTTGATACTACTTCAGATTTTTCTTTTTCACTACGTGTTAAGCTATCGTTAGTGAATGATTTGGGGGTGCTTGCTTTTGATCTATCTCTGTCTTCGGTGTCAGTACCGTGTTCGTCTGTGGTTACATATAGTTCTTTGCTGTGATTTGGCGAAGTAAGCGACCGTTCTGTTTCGGGAGAGCTGTCTTTATAATGTTTCCTATGCGCTTCGAAGTTGTAATGTTTTCTTACGTAGTTGGAATCTAAGCTGTCGATTTCACTCGGATTGCGCGAATGACCAACGCTGCCCTCTGACTGATTTGTTGGTTTTATTTCTTCGTTAAGGTTCGGCCAGCTTCCACTTACGGATCTAGTATGGTGACTATCGTTGCGTGAATGGCGTGAAACAGCGTCCTCCTTTTCAGACTTGTTGTCAGGATTTTCAAGGGTTTCGTTTTCTCTTTGGGCGTTAATATCACCGAAACAAGATGCAGTGCTATCTATGTAAATGCTCTCCAATACTTCCTCTTTAGTCTGGTATTTAGCACGTCCGGGCAACCTGTAATTAAATACAACATTATGAGTGCCTTATTTCATGGGAATATATTGAAATTAATATGCTAATTATTCTCATAATTTGAAGATGAGGATTTATATCCGAAAAAGTATTCGTATCAATATTTTTCTACGAATTATTATGCAAAATTTGGTTCAAATAAAAGTTTATTTTTGATTTGCATTGTTTATTTCATGTGAACTCCTCTTTATGGAAACGAACACTTTTATAAAAGGTAACTTAATACGTTGTTTTTAGTTTAAGACCGAAGTTTACGCAGTTTGCGTAAACTTTGATATATTGTATTATATTAAGTAGTAGAGCTCTTAGTGCAGAGTTCGTCCGGGGAAGTACTACCACCTTACCCATTTCCGCCGTGAAGCAGTAGTGCAATTGTATTACTGTGTTTCGGTTAGAAAGGTAAGGGGGCCGGTGAAATTACAGGCACATGAGACTTAACAACTTCACGTCTCAGGGTCGACAACGCATTGGCGATGCTCCTAGTGTTGCAAATGTCCATAGGCGGCGGTGACCACTTACCATCAGGTGGACCGTCTGCTTGTTTGACGGCCCAAGTGGCATAAAAAAAAATATATATATATTAAATATGTGTATTTTATTAAAAAGTATTCTTGTATACTCTGGAAAGGCTACAGATTTAACATTTATTTATTATCAACCTTACTTAAATGGAACAATAGAGGGAAAAGGTACCTATTCATATATAAGTCGTATCAAATGGACATTATTTGTTTACCTGTCTTTGAAGCAAGGCTTATCGAACAAGCGAGCTCGTGGTATCAGCTGAGATCTCTTGCTCTTGGCGTGGTTTTGAATCTGAAGATCAGTGAAAGTCTCTTCTCTAATCACTGCTAAGCTTCGACTGCGTCGTAGGTTAGATCCTTCAGGTTCTTTATGCTTGCATAATCTCCCGTAGCTACTACTGAATTCTGTATCGGAGTTCGAAAATCGTTTCTGTAGAAGATCTTCCGCCGCTTTCGATCGTGTCAAATGTTGATAAAACTCGTCTTGAGGCAGTTGTACAGGAAGCTTATAGTACTCGGCTAGTTTGCTTTGGTACTTTTCGTGTTTTTTATTTTTGTTCTCGCATAAGTCCTTATCTTTTTCTTTCTCTTTGCTTTTAGATAACTTCCTCTTCTTCGGACGCTCGTCTTGGCTCTTTTTAGATTCTAGCGAATTCCGCGGTTTGTCGAACTCAAGTGTTTCTGCGGGATTTTCAAAGTATTGGATGTCACCGACGGTGTTTGCCGCGGATTTGTGCTCGTCCTGACTCGATTTCCTTTCTACGAGTTCTCGAAGGCGGCTTCTTGTGGAGCTGGTGTTGGACGTGACGCTTTCCGGACGTTTGTTGGGATATTCCAAATTGGAAGACGACCGTCTAAAGAGGCTTGTCTTGATCGACCCGAAGTCGCCCTCGTCTTGACAAGAAGCCGCTGAGAAGTTCTGTGCCCTGATACGGTCAACGTGATTCTGGCTAGAATACGACGCGACCGAGTCCACCGAGTGCCTGAAACGAAAACATAGAAGATTAGATTAAGGTATACTTTCTGTGCGCTTGATAATACTGTTTACATATGATATATGGCTTTGGGCATGGCGAGTCTGAATCATGGTTTTTTCTATAACGATAAGAAGGTTAAATATTCATATAAATTAAGCACTTGACAAGTTATCAAACTAGCGGGCTTAGTTGAAAGGGATTCCACTTCCAGTATAATGTCCGTTGATGTGTTATAGCTTGGGACTTGGGACAATATTGGCATTCTGCCAGAGAAATGCAGCATTGCCGTTGACAACAGACTCCTACAAATACACCCATCTTACGCAGCGAAGAGGGAAAATAGCTAAATATATTTACGCGTATTGTTTGCTCTCCAAACCAAAAATACTTGATGACATAAATATCATGTAATTGGATGTGATATTATTACACATTATCAGTATAATTTGTATTCATAAAAGCAAACAAGCTAGACATTACGACAAGAAATATGCAGCGTGTAAATTACGTAGAAAATATTGGTTTGTCGGAAATTACAGCAATAAAACCGGGTAGGTATTTCATTATTAAACTCTGGTGGAACAAGTGTTGGGGACGGTTCGAACAAAAAAAAGTGCTTGCTGATAAGTATACCCCAGCAATTATACAAATTGATTCCTTCATAATGGATATGCTTCGTTCCTGAAATTACTTATTCTCATATTGAAATATGCTCTATTAAAATAGATACCTTGAAAGCTCCCAATGTGATGCTTAGCATCTTGCGTCGACGTTAACATAATTTACTTGACACTATTTAGTCCTGCTTCACAAAATAAACAGGTTAGCACTATGCTAACATATTTTAATGAGACTTAAAGCATACGACATCTGCACAAACATTTGAAACCCTGCCAAAACGGGCCTGTCTGTAATAAAGAGCTGGCGCCTGACATACCTATACAGAATGATCGCTATGGAAACTAACTTTAAGGTTTACAAAAATTACACCTGAACGAGTGTAACTACTCACATTTTATACACGTGGAACGTACTCAGAACTCAATGTTATCAACTATGTCTCAAGAACTGAAACAGACGTTTTAAATGTGACAGGATATATTTTCATGGGTTCAATATTTTATTTGGCTCATTATCTGATTAATTTCCATATTCAACCATTACTTCATCTTCACGAGTCGTATTTGTAATATAATTTAACTACGATTGACATTTTCGAGATTGGAATCTGTGGATGCGTGTTTAGTCTGTGGAACATGCATGCGTGTTATAATTAAATAATGACAGCATGTATTCAGGTATTCCGAATTAAGATGTATGACATTCTCTTCCGAGCAAGTGAAGGATGCAACGTCTCGTCGTCTCATTCGTTTTTTTTTAAACTGAAAAATGTTAGACTCATTAAATTCAAATCGAGGCTTCAGCATGTTCAATATTCAATGGCATTTGAATAAGGATTTTCCGAGATAAACCGAAAGCAGACCGCAGCGTGGTCGTTACTCAACGGGATAAAATATTTCTTCGCGGCTATAAAAATATCTATAAATATTCATAGATCTGGCACTTGGCGAAGACTTCTGACCTATCAGTTGACAGGTCACTAGAGAATATCACCCTACCGCCATCTTCGATCGAAATATAAGTGCTTTTCAAAAGATTGTTTAATGTAGTGGTAACTTTCCATGAAGTAATGTGAGAATGTAAAAGCAGATCGCCTATTCGATTAGATTTTTTAACATAGTTAATGGCTGATTAGCACTCGAGTTAATTATAACATGGCGTGATAATTACACTCAATCTTTTTGCTCATAAAATTTTAATAGGAGGCGTGGCAAAAATTATCTGGTAAAAGTGGTGAAAAGTCTATATATAAATTGCCGTTGTGGTAGTTTTTAATATTTCTAAATATAAGTGTCCTATAAAAATTTGGCTCTTGTATACACAAATAATAATTATGCCCAGCAATGTGTCGATTCAATAGATATTATAAAAAATATAGGGATATTGTTAAAAAAAAAACGATTTATTCAGTTTAATTCATTTTTTTCATCATCATCAGTTTCATTTATTTAGTTTGTATTACTAAAGCTACAACCTTAGTTGTGCTTAAATGATTACAAATACTGTTACAGTTTTATTCCTGCATGAGATTTGATTTGAATTATGAACATCTTATAACTTGTTAGAATGGGCAACTGTCAATACGTACTCAATCAACCTAAATTTGTGTCTAAAAGCTAAATCAAGACTGCCAATTCTAATGAATATACCAATGAAAATGTGTCGCGCGAAAATGTTTCCTACAACCTCTAATTAATCCATTACGCTCCTACTAATCGACTTAATCAGTAAATACGTTTCCAGCTCCCGACTGTATCCTGGTTGATGCTAAATCATAAACCCGGCATGCGACGTCGAGATAACAGTCGTTTCGAATTGAATCACCGCCTGTAATTACAGCATGGATGGAAATGACATCTACGTCGGTGTAAGGACAATCTCAATTCTCTTGCTCATTTCATACAGTAAAGAACAATAGACTTTTGAATTGAGGAAGCGCGGATTTACAAGCCGCAAATTTTCCATTTATAGGGATTACTTTATAATATTTTTGCACGGTCTCAAAATTCTATGTTGCCAGTATTTTACAATTTGTATCTCATTAAAAATTGCGTGAAATTTTTGTTCCTCCGAATTTCAATTAAGATTGTTTGTTTACATTACATTTGTGACGTATTTTGCGGAGTAACTATTTTTAATTTCGTCTCAAATACATATCATTGTATTTGTTTTTGTATTGGCACGTATCCAATTTTTGTAGTGTACTCGTGTTTGTCACAACTAGTTTTTGTATGCCTAGTGTTAAATATCCGTGCTGAATCATTGAAAGAATATGCAAGTAATTAGGATACTTATTTAAAACAACATTATAGTTTAACCTGTCTTAATGACTTTGTTGAATATGTTTGCCACGGAATAGGGAATTATATATTAAAATTGAATTTTTGTAGGTATGATTGTTTGTCTTCTATGCATTTCTCAACCACTTATCCGTCAAGAAATTTAGTAAGCACATCTATGTACGACCTCCAAAGCTCCTGACGCAAAAAAACGAAATATAAAATTACAGTAGATAGTAGTAAATTTTCTTTTCCAAAAGGCAAAATTTCAATTCAGTTTCGGTGCATTTCCAACGAAGTTGAAATAACTATTCCTCTTCATTTGTTAATTACCGGTTGCCTTAATTTACTGCTCGACACTAAAATGCAGTGTAAATTTCAATATAACCGAGTTTCAACGAGCCCACCTGATGCTTAAACTGCACAGCAGGTGTTGCGGTTTCCACTGTAGGTTACCTTATTATTTGTCGGTTTGAGAGATTTTGTTTTATTACGCGTTAGTTATGTTATAATCATGATGTTTGAATTACATTCCATAAATGATTCCTTTTTTTTTGTTTGATGCCAGATACATTTACATTTTTCGAATACACCGTCACAGAGTATAAATATTTAATGTATTGAGCCAATTACTAAAACTACCTCTTAAAAAACAGTCAGTTTAACAAGTACTTTTGTGAAATCCATACGAACACAAGTCTAACATGAGCCTATCTCTCGAGATTACTAAATAAGATAAAAGACAAAAGATTTGCTCAGCCTCTCGGTCAAGTGATTTCGATTGCCGAGCAAAGATAGGCATGTACATCCAACCATAGACCACTCTATTCATTTGAAATGGAAACCTTACTTCGTAGAGTGAATTCCACAGAGTTTTATGGTCTCCCCTTATGGGTTTTGAAATTGAGCTCGCTGTTATGTTTTTTTCATGGAATGGAATATTGGAGTAAATTTAGTGCTCGCTGATTTATCAATACTTGTAAAGTAAAAAGTTATGCAATTTAGTAAACTTCTTCAAGAGTTCTTCTTCAACTTCAAGATTCTAATCTTCTTAAGAAGATAGGAGACAAGATCAAGGTTTTAATTTTAGATGTTATGTTGTCAGAGATACGAGCTCCCACGATCATTCTTAAACGTTTTTATTATTCTAGTGATCATTATACTGTTCGTTGGGTTGTGTACATGGAAAATGGTTCTAGTTTGTTACCTTATTCTTTCTATTATGAAAAAAGATTACCATAGATAATATCATACCATGGGTATTTTCCACTGCTATAATGAGTGTAAAAAAGAAAAAAACCTCGTAGTAACGCTACGCCAAATAAAGGGTCTTATTAAGCAGAGTTTATACATGCGTTCGGGACATTTTAATACCAATTTAGCAATTAGATTCTTTGATAACATGAAAATTAACCTTTTGCGTTCCTTTCTTTATTATTAAATTGCTTATAATATGCTTTCCTTAAACCCTTATCGGCGTCATTATTTTGGGGTAGTATAAATATTTCTAAATTGCAGCGACAAAATTGTAAAGGCGTAGTGTTAAAAAAAGACAATTATTGTATTCTCCACCATAATAAATGTTTAAAAAAATATGTCTCAATTTAATGAAATCTCATGAAATAATGTTATAAATATTTTCAGCTATCATCTTTTTTATTCTGTACATTTATATAATTCATCAAATTCTCAAGATGAATTTGTGTGTATACCAATCCACAGTTATAAAAGATTTGTGCGTACTATTACCACAGACAAAAAATCGTAATATCCGTAGGGCTGAAAACCTGGATTCCTATTCGTCGCGATTCCGCTGTCGACAGTTAAATTTAACGTACGCAAAGATAGAATCGTGATCCAATGTCAGACTTTATTTTGGGACATTGAACAGATGAAAGTTTCACCCACCGTAAACATAGCGCTAATTTATCGCTTGGTTTATTTGTTACTAATAATTATTATATAGTCTTCAAAGAAACGACGTTATATTTCATATTATGTTGGCTGAAACATGTGTTTCGGTGATTTGTTAACTGGCTATGCACAGATAGTTTCATAGCCTAGAAATACATAACTAGTTCCTCCTCGTGGATTCACCCGCGTTTCTGAAGGATCGTAGATTTTTTCGGAATAAAAAGTATGCTATGTGATATTCCTGGGCTTACTCAATTTATGTGCCAAGTTTCATGCTAGTTCGTTAAGTACTTGTGGGATAAAAGTGTAACAAACATCAATACATTGTCACAAACTTTCTCGATTATTATAAGTACCTATAAGGATATCATGGTATGAATAGTAGAATAAATCATTTTTCACTTCAGTAGCTCAAACCTGTAGGTTTTGCTGCCTGAAATCAGTGAGCTAAATCGCATGCTCAGGATTCAAAATCAGCACTCGCAGCAAAAAATGACTTTGCTCTCTTGTTGCACAAATAACTATTTAAAGTCTGTTATTGCAAAATATCTCCAAACATTGGTACCTATTTAATTATCTTTTAAAATAAATAAGCACCTAATAGAGAACTATTTTCTTACCGCAAGATGATAACTGAGTTACTCTAAGAAAATGAAAGTACCTAAAGATTAATTTATAACAGTTTCTCTACAAGAAATATAATGGTAGAACTTGAACTTTGTTTTTCTAGCTTGAAGTTCATAGGAACTACCGAGGAATATAAATGAGCTGAACAAACACCTGAGAGTATTCTTGTCATAAGCTGTTAGCAACTTACTTAACCTTAATACGAGTTTGTTAAATGTGCCGATCAGTAGACGCCTGTTGAATTTTATTTAAATCTACAGCAAAATAAATTTTCAAATACATTTTTATTTAATGTCTTGGTTTTTAAATGGCCATATACCTACGCAGTATCTGGCTGTTTTTGTATAAGGAATAGCGGTTTGTCCATCGATTCAGAAATTGGCCCGTAATAGTAATAGCTTTCATCGATCTATAAATAATAATGGTAAAGTTATCATTGACGGTCATTGTAATAAGTACAATGTAATGCAAATTACACAGTGAGATCCTATGAACTATTGTAGTGTACTGTGACTGTGAACTAGATGTATTGATTTATCAACCACAATTCCTGAACTTGAAATTATAAAGAATTGGACACTGGACAAGGAACCTCTGATGATACATCAATATCCTTTATCTGTATAACCATTTTACAAACCTAATGATCGCCCACTGGTCGATCATAATCGTTATTGCAAATTTGAAGATCACATATACAAATTAGCAGATTATACAAAAACAAATATCGTATATACGTGTAACCCCGCCGACTTTGACATTCTGTCCAGCGGTGGTCGAGGTAACACGTCTGTAATGCTAGTGCGTCGACTCAGTGACAGCGGGTCTAATACGTTCTGAAGATGCTTCGTGTAGAAGCGAAACACGTGTCGATTTCCTGTTGAGTTTCCAGAAGGAGATCCAGCGGAATTAGTTACTAGATATTTGTTTTTGTATAATCTTACTATGGCTTTCCACAAGGTCACGCCTGAGTCCATTCGTTATAAATTAGCAGGTTAAAAAAAACGGTTTCTAATTGTTTTTATTGATAACACTAAAGCTCGTTAATAGACAAAAAAAAGTTATCCATTCAAAACAGATAAGGAAATTGTACTTAACTATTTTGTCGTTACATATTTATATATACACAGATTTATCGTAAGCATTATATCATATAACCTTCTGTGAATTTTTTGTACAACAAGCAACTGTTTGTTGAAATAAGTTTCTATCATCCAATCCATTTGTGCGTAGGTTGGTACTACTTTAATTAATTAATACGCTGTATACAAAAGCGTGTCCATTCATTTGTCACGCACATTTACTATCTGTTTACGTGAATGCGATGCGGCTAACTAGTGTTGTAACTTTTTATCAGCCTCGACTTTCTTCCGTCCGTGACACCCCAGTTGCGATCTGTGCTCACACTGCATTGTATTATCTAGTATTATAATAGCTTATTGGGTTTGTTTAATTATATAATTTACATGTTAATGGTCAGTTAAACGAAATGAATTGAAATGAAATATTTATTCAAATAGGCCTTCACAGGCACTTATGAATGGTCAGACTCAACACCGGTTGGGAAGGTTGCTTTTACTGAGAAGAACCGGCAATAAACTCATTCCTCTTTTCAAAATAAAATTTTGGACATAAAGATGTGTCCTGCTGTATAATGATGGTGTCGTCCTGTTGATGATGATTAATATTAACGGAATTAGTAGCTCTCTGCATCAGTGCACCTTTCACATGATTGTTATTTTATTAGCCTATATAGCCTAAAATTCAGTTTATAATTACTTATATAAAAAAACTGTAAAAAAATAACCCCTCTGAGTTTCTTACCGGTTCTTCTCAGTTGAAAGCTGGCTTCCAATGCCGGTATACAAAACAAACATAAAAAGGATATGTTAGTGTTATCGCTAAAAAGCAACTTAAAAGCAATATTTGTGATTTTTTTATATATTCCTTGTATCCGTCATCTTGACATTCATATTGCCCATATCACCCTTCACATCTTCGACCTTACTCCCTCTCTCCGAAATGTAAATATTTTAACAAAGTTTATAGTTTGTAACAAATATCGTAGGATAAACCTTGACTGGAAATTGATTCCGAAACCTGGAGTACCAAACATCTTCGGGGAAGTTAGACCCATTAGAAGTGTTCACACCCTTATACTAACTTTCTCTTTGATTCTACATAGACTAGTCTTGATCCAATAAATTATATCTATATATAAGAGTTTGGTTATGTATCATCTATACTTGTATACTCATATTATAAAGAGAAAAGATTTGTATGTAAGTATGTTTGTTACTCTTTCACGCAAAAACTTCTAAACGGATATGGATGAAACTTGGCACATAGATAAAGCATATCCTGGAAATAATATTTAGGCTACTTTTTATCCCGGGTTAAAGTGATATCCCTCGGGATCGCGGGTAAAACCGCGGGAGACAGCTAGTGTTAAATAAAATAATAATTCTTGAACCAAATAAAATACCATAGACTCGTCATCATCTGCTTGCTTTGATCACAATCATGCCAGATTTTTTTACGGCCGGCCTGCCTGACCCCAATCATCTTTGGGCATGCTTTTGACCACTTGGTGCAAGGTGTAAGTGCTCATGGTCATCTTTATATTCTTTAGTCGTATGACACCCTAGAGACAATAGACTACGAAATAGTTTTCTATTACTGACTCCCGATCTCATCCACATTGAAACACTTATTCCATTTATTTCACCGCAGCTCAATATAATCTACTATCTGACAGGGATGGAAGATAACGGCACGGTACTGTTCATATTGGCAAATATTCGTCGGAGTTGAGTGCCAGAGCCGGCTTAATTGGCCCTTGTTTCAATATAATAAGCAGCATTTATTTTCTCTGTTTACAATATCGCACAGTCACGAAATTACAATAAATTATGTACAAGGTCGAACAAATAAATAAAAAGTTTGTAAAATAAATAAGAAATAATAGAGCATTATCTGGAACTAAAATTTTGCGAATTAGAAAAGAAGTATATAACCACTTGGTAGAAAATTATGATGGCAGAAGAGGATACAATATTATTAGCTTTTTTTTTATTCGGATAGTCAACAGCACGACTCTTATAAATAATAATTATATGCCAATTATAGGTCTTCAGGTATAATAACATACTAGTACTTATGGTATATATCCATAAAAAACTAAAATCCCACTAATATTTAATAAGTAATTGTCTGGATCGATTTATGTGACGAACTAAAATACGCATCAACTTGTCCGGGGAAAATTAAATCTACCGGGAACGCAACACCAACCGCGGCACAAAAGCTAGTATATAATAATCGAAAAACAAATTAAGTCGGAGTGTAGGCAGTAAAGCCAGAAGTTCTGACACAGCACAACAATATATTGATTTAACAATGAAATTCTTTGATCAATTGAAACTGTATCGAATTACAAAGCATTCGCCGACACTCTTACTTTCTATTATCAAACAATATTGCCAGTCTGCTTCGCGTCTGACTAAATAAATCAACAAACTGAAACCGGGACATTGACGAGTCTGTTCAAAGTACATATAACAACGGTGATAACGCAAAATCTGTTAAGACCGTTCTTGTTTCGTATGTTTTCGCCTAACAAGATATTTGCCTGGAGAATTATTAACCTACTTTATGCAATTATAAGGGGTTATTTACATGTGGTTGGGTTCGCATTCGATACGGGTGGTAAACCGATTGGGTCATCAAAGAATCAAATGGTTTCTATTTAGTCTCTAATTTAAACTTGGAATGAGGCAGTCGAACGGTATACGACCGCTTATAAAACTTGCGACTACCGCATCAACGGCATACATTTCATACAATAAAATTGTACATTTCGATCGGAATGGCAAACAAGTACCCTAGCCTGGAATAAGGGGAATGGTTAGCTTTTACGTTATGACGTAGCCAAAAGTGGTAAGTATACTAAGCTTAAAATGAAACTGCCTCTCAAGTGCAGCTGTCGGGAAATAAAAAAAATGTTTTTGGCGACATATTTTCAATTTTAGGGTGGTAGCCAAACAGACGGGCATTACGGTACCCTTCCACCGTTCTATAATTACTAACAATATTTTTCTTCATTGAAAGCTCAAGCTCCTTGTAGAATTTGACTTCACTACCAACAGAACTATCATCGCCATTAAGATTGCCTATGGAGAAACCGCTATATTTATTTACAGACGAAAAAATAAACACGAATGAAACTATCTCTCTTGGTATTAATAGGTATGCTTTAACTGTGTCGAACACTGTTTCAATACCAACTTATCTCAGATTGTTTCTAGATAGTTCCAGATTCCAGTGCAAGTTGTGAATTAAAGCCACCCGCTTCGTTTCGGCGTCAGGCTATTGTCATTAAAGTAACTTCTGTAGATTAGTTTGTTTGCTGAACGAGGGAAGCAATGACATTGACAAGTGTTGGCATTATCTTAACCATTGTTCCTGTAGTTGCAGCTTTTTACGAAGTTCTGTCTGCAGACTGTTTCTGGTATGTTAATCTGCTGGTTACGTGTTTGTTTTTAAGTCAATTACGTATAAACAACGCAACGGATTTGGATAAAATTTGGTTCATAGATAGAGTATGTTTTGGATGTACCGCATTTGATGTTTTATTATCCCGGAAGAACATCATAACCCTTGGGGCGTTGTGTTTTATAAAGCCTGTTAAAAAGGGAAACAAGCCATTTAACGGCATGGAATAAAAAATATAGAGGTACATAGATATTTTATAATTTAATTCGAGATTCCGCTATCAGGGGATGCAAAAGTTGTATTAAAAGCTTAAGTAATTTCATGTAACAAAGAAATACATAAAATTGGTTATTACAACACATCTTATTAGCCGTACTCAGTAAGCTGAGGTTAAAGAAGAGTAATCAGACAAGATTTTTTTTTTATGCCATTCGGGCCGACAAACAAGCAGACGGTCCACCTGATGGTAAGTGGTCACCGCCGCCTATGGACATTTGCAACACTAGGAGCATCGCCAATGCGTTGTCGACCCTGAGACGTGAAGTTGTTAAGTCTCATGTGCCTGTAATTTCACCGGCCCCCATACCTTTCTAACCGAAACACAGTAATACAATTGCACTACTGCTTCACGGCGGAAATGGGTAAGGTGGTAGTACTTCCCCGGACGAACTCTGCACTAAGAGCTCTACTACTCTATTATATTATATTATAATGATAATATGATATAATTAATATCTTGTTGTAAATCCATAATGTGGCCTAAATTACGGACGATTGAAAGGTTATTTGTGTTTACAGAACTAAAAGCGACCCGATGCTTGATTTGTGTATATGCTATTGCCACGAAATTCAGTTCATTTACTAACTTAATCTGCCGTCCCTTTCTATTTGTTTTTATATTGATTGCATTATAGTGTAGTAAATCATCAGTCAATTTCGATAGTTGCGGTTCTTGGCAAACTCCGGCAATTTACCGCACATGTTCGTAATTAAAACGATCTATAATAAATACATTCTATTTATAATTAATAAAGATACAAGTACCTACCTAATATACTATAGTGTTCTTTCGCTATCTTTATATATATAATTCTACTGTACGTGTGTATGTCACTGAACTCTTATAGTGCTGGATAGATTTTGATTACATTTTTTGTGTGTGTTCCAGTGGATTCGAGAATGGTTTAGATTCACAATTGGTAGGTGGCGCTGCGATCGAATTCCTGCATTTTTGTATGGACTTATTTGGACAGAACCACGTCTGTCCGGACAGCTAGTTATATATATAAATATATTGGTCGGTTCCACACGTTGAGTACTACTTATTGGTTTACGGGTTTCATTCTGACTCAGGACAAACGTTAGTGTGTTTCTGGATATAAATAAATACGTCTATAAGTATACTACTTTAGAGTAGTGTATGTAGGTAGTATTTTTGTTGACTCTATCGTATTAGAAGTTCTGGGTTATTTAAGAATCAAATCGCCGGAAATTATTAGAGGGTTGACCGTTTTTAAGAAATGTTTTCATGAATATTTATTTACAGCAGTTTCTACAGTATTAATAACTGTTCCAAAGTTTGAATCGCTGTAAACAATCTGCCCACTTGTTATTTGACCAGTGTATTAATGATGGAAAGTGAAAGACGGGTGAGTGAAATATCATCTCTCAGGGACCATTTACGACGCGACAAGATTGATATTTGTAGACGCTTAATAGCAATTCTACTTTATGATGTATGAGAAAGTGCCGATATCAATCTCTTATAGTTTTTTTGATCTTCATTTAATAAGATACCTATCTAGTTTTGGTATTGCGTTGTTATCAACTCATAACTAATCAGATGATTGATCATTATTTATGATGAAGTAGCTTTGTAAGTTACTTCTCTTCTCAACTCTAAATTGTTTATAACAAAGTCTATATTTCTGTCTGTCTGTTTGTCGCTTATGTCTTTTAAGCTACGCAATAGATTTTGATGCATTTTTTAACAACATTGAGACAATTTCTTCTGAAAAGAGGCTATGTTTATATTATCCCACTCATGGGAAGTCGGGGTGGATCGCTAGTTAATTAAATAAATACCGGGGCCTGTAAAACAATAATAGTTTCAATCTTTTATGCATTAAAATTAATTCCTAGTAGTCATGATAATTTGCTCAAACTTTAATGTATTTTATATAAATTAACTACGGACATAACATTATATACATATATTTAAACTATAGTGCTATTTTATCGGTTTTACTACCCATACAATTTTCATCAGCCTCCGCTGGTCCTAACCATACAGTTCGGAGGTATATACAAATACATTGGTATATTTTAAAAATTATTTGATGTGGGCAAGCAAGTTCTACAACTGTACCATATTTCAGTGGCTTAAAAAACAGCCGTGACGTATAGACTACAGACAGCTAGCCCGCCCTTGACATAAGGGTTACATTTTAACATTTTTGACGACCCTAAATTATGAATGCTACGCTTTGAAACAATAGCTATGCATTACAAATTTATATAGTCCTTTTGAATTTTTATGACATAATGAATTCAGTCGATGTCCATTTCTCTGGTCTCTGGTTCTGAATACGGAGCTTAGCAGGCGTAGCACGATTTTTTCTGCCATGTTTACGATACGACCTCGTAAAATATTTCGTAGTTGGTTTAAAAGGAAATTCGTAGACTTGAAGTCGAGCGTGAAACTATATTCGCGGGGTTAGCTCTTGGATCGAGTCACCGATTGTGAAAGTATTGGCTACGTGTACGGATTGTGGGAATTTTTCATATTTACCCTATTTCTTGAAGTTGCTATCTATTGAGACCTTAGTGGAAAGGAAACGGTTTTCCATATTTTGGATGCTCCTAGAGAAGTTTTGGTTTGACCTTATTAACCTAGAAATGTGTTTTAGTTTGTTATTGTCTGTTTGTATATATATTATAATTGACTGAATTATATACCCATTAGGAATAATACTGTAACTATTAGTGAAATTAAATGCTTTATAAAAATCTCCTTTCAAATCCTCTTATTTCTGCTCTCCACCTAAATGCTTAGTATATTCAAACGAGCATTACATGCGTGTTTGAAACAACTTTGACAATTTCGATGAAAAACAGAATTAGAGGGATTTGGAATCTTATAAGTGATCTATCATGATTGATAAAATTACTTTTGAAAGGTTATTTCCATAAATTGTAATGATAATAACGCCGGTCACTCATGCGCTACTTGCAATGTTCGGTGTGATGAAAATCTTCGGTTTAAGCATATTACATTATACATATAAAAGTCCTATTTAACATTATAACTTATTGTCATGTCCCATTTAATAAAGCACCTCTTAATATAGTGACTGAATTTAATATCGTTATCTCTATCTGTTTCACAACAGAAAAACGAGATGCAATTATATGCAATGGTTCTGCAATATGTGTAACTGCATAAGACTTGATTGTTACGCAATAAAAAATGTGAATATACTTTACCCCGAATGTATTTTGACGTAATAAGTTGTAATGTCTTTTTAAACGTTCCGTTACGAATATTTACTATGTGCTAATAAATGCAGTGAAATGAAACGTTATTTTTAAAACTGACTCATTATGTAAGTGATTTACGTGCGTGTTATTTGAAATCTGTTTCGTCTACTATATTTATGAAATACTGTAAAATACTGTCGCGGTTTCACCCTCGTTCCAGACGGAATTTCTCGGAATAAAAAACCTAAATTATTACATATCACATCAGCTATCTACCAGTGCAAGTCTTATCAAAATCGGTCCAGACGTTTTAAAGATTAGCGGGAACAAACAGACAGACAGACAGACAATATATTTTTTTTATATAGTATGTACGGGACTGCTATTGTCCTCAGTCCTACCTGATGGTAAGTGAAAATGAGGCCGAAGAAGGAGCTCGCGTTTCCGTTTTTTGGATTTAGTTATAAGTACACTCATTAGCGTTATGTACTTCCATATGCGTTTAGTAAAATACTGTTTTTTTGACAACACAAAAGGACATTAACTGTGTAGTTATGATTGTTAATTTGATATTATATTGTCACTTGTTAACATCATCATCGTAGTTATTAACTCTATGTACAGAATAAATATGTATGTAGTATGTTATTACTACGTTTTTCAATGAATCGATTATAGTTGACCTCCAACCTTCATCAATGATTTGCTTTCTGTCTTCTTGTCATTTAATTGGACATTCACCTCTAGCGATGCAGCACCGGCTCCACTTGTGAAACTCGGGTTGTTTATAAGGCCTATTTTTTTAAATAAGTCCAAGGAAAACTCTGTTTAGGCAACCACTTGCACAAGATTCTTAATCCTATGTACACACAATTTTACGACAACCGTAAGTACTTACAAGTTTGTTTTGAAATTATTTTCACATTTAATATTCAAAACCAAGGTGTACCAGATACTGAGGAAACCGGTGCGGTGTCTTTAATGTGACTTACTCAATTAATGCTTTCCTCTAAATTTAATTATGTGAACGCTTCAGGCTAGTTACTTTTTATTTGTTAGCCTTGACTGCAATTAAACCGGTAAGTAAACATGACAAACAAATTAATATTTACGATTATTTCAAACACCAACTGCAGGTTTTTTTCTCTTAAATTATGGCGAAGGTTAGGTGTTGGTACTATCTTTCAGGACTCATTTTAAAGATTTGGAATTGATAAACGGATTTTTGCTAGGATAACGTTTTTTCTTAGATCTAATACTTATTTTATAAATAACTTAGCTCGAATGCTTTATTTTTATTTAAAGTTATTATATCTGACCATAAAGCATAAAACACGTTTAATTTCGCCAATGTCATCAGAACATCAGCTGAATAAAAGTCATAAAAAATCCTCAGATACTGTGACGTAATATAAAAAATCGAAACAAGACTATCAATTGTAATTTAATAACAGTGCAGTAGTAAAAAAATCAAAGCGTTGACCGTAAAACAAGTAAAAAAATGGATCTCACTGAATAATATTTAATTCATAGTAGAATCCATCGAGGTCTTTGACATTTACCGAGAAAAAAAACTAGCTATTGTATTTCACAGCATTTTCATGCAAAATAACTCGGAAGGTGTATTATTGGCTCATTTTAAATAACGACAACTAAATAAAAGAGACTTGAAATATTTACAGTAATAAACTTCAAAAGAAAATGTTAACAGTACCTATTTGTAAATTAACATTTTAAATTGAATGAGAATCATCAAATACATATTGGATTTTGACGAGTGCTTTGGTTCGTATATAATTTTGACGAGTGCTTTGGTTCGTATATAATTTTTTGAGAATTTTATGCGTGGGAATCTTTTTGGTAAAAAAATACGTTTTAGTATTTTATAACATGACACTGACTTTTATGACTGATGTTATATAGGACCTAGAGATTTTTATGTCCTGTAGACGGACAAACAGGCAGGCGGTCCACATAATGGTAAGTCGTCACTGCCGCCTATGGGCATTTCCAGCACCAGGGGAATAATCACCTGAGGCGTGAAGTTTATAAGCGAAACAAAATACTAGCATTAAACACAGTAATACAAGTACCTAAACGTGGACTTCACGGCGGAAATTAGTATGGTAGTACTACTTCCCTGGACGAAGATCTCTACTATATGTAATAGATTTATAATTATATATCTAGCCTTAAAATTGTTACGATTTTATAAATACTTTTATCTTCATAGTCGGTTGTCGATCTGGTTCGATTATTATTATTATGTTGCCAGTATAATACAGATTTTTTTTTTATTTACTAATTAGCTAAATAACATCTATTATTACAGGTTTCATCCTAATACGATAGTGTTGTACATACAAATATAGAAAATCAATTAAACTAAAAATATGAAAACACTTGTGCAATATGACAACAAGCAATAAAAATACATTTTGCAAAAATAAACAACATATAAGGATTTAAAAACCAGTTATGGATATGGTAAAGAGAAAATAATATGCATCTCCTGTGGCCTTTTAATGTACCATCAAAAAAGTAAACCCGTTAAAAGGTCATCAGCTTCGCCGAATTGATGAAAGAAATCAAAACAAACCTTGCGAAATCAGTTTTCTCGGCGACCTTAACACCGTTGTGAACTTGGGCGACAATGGCAATACGATATGAACCAATGATGCGGGAGATTCAATAACAGTTTTATGCCTGATTAAAATATCCGTTACTCTTCGTTAAAAAATAACACGGGCTCTGCAAAGTACCTTAAAAATCTTATAAATTATCTAGTCGAGAGCCGCCATTTAGCGCAGCTGTTGTCCAAGATATAGCGATTTTTTTTTCTTTCAAGTTTTTAACACATCTTCTGCCTTATTTTTGTACTTATGGCACCAGAATGATTGTTAGCTTTAGTTGCATCTACCAGATGGCACTGTTAGTCGAGAATTTTTAAATCGGACCGATTTTTATAAAAAGCCTTTTTGATTCTGGGGTCCAATAGATGTAGCTGTAGTAAGCTACTCTTAACTCAAAGCAGAGCTTTGGTGTACTACGTCTGCCGACTTAGCTAGTTTCAGATAGTTTATTACCAAGAAAATTATACGACTATTCTTCGTAGGTTCATTGCGGTACATAAAGCACATATTCCGTATAACATAATATTTCAAACAAGGATAGGGCGTAGGCTCCCCATAAATTCATTCCTAAAGCTTCATACTGCTCCTTTAGGAGATGTAGAACATAAATGCTTTTGTGTTAACTTATAGCTTTTGTGGAACGTTTCTGGGTAGATAACATATTGTCTGAAGATTTTATTACATAATTATCAAATCATAAAAATCTTTTGAACTTGACTGTTTTATTGTTTAGTGCCATAACTAGCCGATTCACATTCCCAAGGGATCAATTTGTTTATTTTTCAGCAAATAAAGTTCTACTCTTTTTTTAAAATTTAGATTTCGTGGAATTTTGAAAATTTTTAAACTAGAGTTTAATATTAGAATTAGAATTCTAATCGATCAAGTTATTGTAAATTTTAGCTGAATAGGATATTATTGTTGCTAGCATATCCATGAATTTTAATTTCTCAAACCTTTTCCTAAATTTAATTTATTGTCTGTCTGCATGTAATTGTTAGGTAATACAATACAATAAAACATTGAAAACGTATAATACCTTCATATTTTTTATCAACAAGTTTATAAACATTCTCACAATACGACAAGACCTTGTCTGTTCACTAATTTCATACACACACGATTTACTCATGCATGCGAATATAGAATTAGTCACCTTGCATTTAAAGATTATTATCCCCTGAACGAATTTTGTTTACTCCACGAGTATCGATTGCAAATCCTTACCCTATTCCCTGAAAATATTGTTTACTGTTGTATTTTACTTTAATTTGCATATCGTTTAGCAAAGCGTGTACAAGGCTGTTTGAATCAATAGTGTCGTCGTGACTGAAACACGTCGGTGTCTTCGATAATTGTATTCTGAGAACCGAAGCCATGAATATGAAGCTATTATGTATTGATATCGGAATTAGTCTGTCATGAAATACATCTATATTGCCTACCACTGCAACGAAATTGCAATTGTGTCTGTAACATTGTGGATCTTGCGAATTGCAATATTGTATTGTTAGAGTATGTTTATGTCATTGATATTTCTTGGAATGTTTATCGACTTTTAATATTTGTAAAAGGTTATCACTTGAGTATTTGTGTCTTCTCGGAAATGGCAAATTGCTTATTCTACGCTAAAATATCTTTAAATTGAGTTATCTTTATTTGCTCTTAAATGGTTTTTTAGCATTTGGTTCACTTACAGTTCGCTATTTCACAGTAATTTTTTTCACCAACAAAAAATATTTATTTATTTTAAAAGATTTTTAATCGGTTCTGAAGGACCTCTTTTTTATTCGTCAATAGAAAACATCTTACGTAATTCCCATCGTAGTATAATAATGACCTTCCTTAACATGTCTAGATTCAGACAGTTATCATGTATTAATTAGCTAGAATAACCGGCGGTAACTTTACCTTTTAATGCCATGTCTAATCGCATGACCAAAGTGATTTTCTGGTTATCAATCTGTAGGATGTGGCACGTCATCATCGTCTATCATGTTCTTCAGATATCTGTGACCTTCAGAATATTCACGGCCAATGTCTACGGTTGAAACATAAGTCAACTGATTTGTAGATTCTTCATTTTGAAGATTCACTGTTTTCAATCTAGTTATACCTACATGTGTTTTTTAATTTGTATAAAGATGTGTTTGACCACATTATTATCTATATATCTTTAAGCGGCGGACACTTATAGGCGGTGACCACTTACTATCAGGCGTGTGTTTGTAGGCCAATGTGGTTTAAAAAAAATGTTATAAAAAAAGTTATGTTTTGAAGGTGGTACGAACGGAAAGCTTAGTAAGGAACTGTATCTCAAGTGCAGCTATCTCACCTCACCAACAGGTGCTTGGCAACAGATTTTTTTACTAAAGAGTAAAAGAAAAGTCCGAAATTCCGTCCAGAACCTTCTAAAGATAGGCTGAGCCTTACTGAATTCTCACGGGAATGCCTAAATTGTAGCTTTGTGTTAGAAGGTTTCCCTTTTCTTTCTTTTCTTACGACCGGTCATTTATTTTTCGTAAAAATGTTTGGTTGGAATTAGTTTGCTTTATATCTTTGGATACCTATCGATAGTGTAATGTTTCCGTAGTTTGAGTCAGATAAGTTTATTTCTTAGGTAGGGTTTCATTTTCAATTGATTTGTTTTAAATGTATGTAAATGAGGCGCCCGTAAGTTGTCTACACACGCGCGCACCGTAGACACGTTAAATAATTTAAGAAAGCGACTACTTTAAATCCATACACATTCGAGAGCGGTACCCTGCTTCGGCTATATTTAAAACAAGCTGTCCCCCGCGGGTTTACCCGCGTTCCCGAGGGATATCGCATTTTCCCGGGATAAAAAGTAGCCTATATGCTATTCCAGGATATGGTCTATCTATGTGCCAAGTTTCATCCATATCCGTTTAGTAGTTTTTGCGTGAAAGAGTAACAAACATACAAATCTTTCCTCTTACATACAATCAACAGCTTAAAAAATAAGTTTCAAGCTTCTAGCTCTAAAAATAACGATAGTTCCATACATCTTTTCAAACCCCTTTTAACCCCTTACAACCCTTTTTTCGCATTTAAAAGTAGCATATGTCCTTCCTCAAACTCTAGACTATCTGTATACCAAATTTCATTTAAATCGGTTCAGTAGTTTTGGCGTGAAAGCGAGACAGGCAAACAGAGTTACTTTCGCATTTATAATATTAGTTAGGATTAAAGAATTGAATGTGACAGTTATTACTGAATATATCATTCAGTACGCTTTAACTGATTAATTTCACGTGCAATATTGGACTACTATTTTGGTATTTGTCGAATGATTTGTACAAACCACAGATCATGATGATTATCTGCTCACACGATAAGAGGTAATCATCACTATTGACTTTTTCAATCATAGTTTCTTTTGCTGTTTTTTTACCACAGCGCTTCTGACGTGTTTTATTTTATTTATACGCATTTCTGAAAGACCATCGTAGTTTATATGTGTGAATTAAATAAGTTAAATTTACTCTACGAATCTGTTTCGCATAGCTTGGTACCAAAACCGATTTGGCTTTGAAGACAAACTGACGACTAATATGGTTCACAAAGTTTATTGGGAAATCTGACTGTGCTGAAGTTTGACTAAGTTTATAATATCCATGACTAGATTACTTAGCAGTTTCGACTGTTGGAATTCTGGTGATTCACGCTTAAATCGATAACACCTGCTCTGGATTGGTGGTTCTTGAATATTCTAACCACGAGCCATGCATGCATATGCGATGTTCATTGCTTACTTAGTGCAACTGTCAATTTAAGCGGAGACAAGCTCAGCTGTGGGAAGTGGGCCAATAGAGTAGCGGCATCATGACCTTCCGGTTCGCATGCTGTAATTCTGTAGATGGAAGCAATTTTATCATCAAGTAATTTAAAATTTCTTAGGTACCACATGGATTTCTGAGTTTTCTGCATTGACAAAAGCTGTAAGATGAAAGTGCAAAAAAATCATCAATATAATAATGACAATAAAATTGATAATGGATCGATAGTATTTTTATTAAGAAGCATTTCTTGAAATCTATTTATATTTATTCGATAAATTTTATACTCCTTATATGGTACGTAACGTATTTGTGGATAAATAAGTGCGTTCGCATGAAATGAGACAAAACTGAGGTCCGATAGGAATAGTCGAACAAATTCACATTTGAACTCAAGGTATGTGAGGTCGCATCGCCACGAATTGAATTTTCCTAAAGATATCGGATAGTAATCTCCTTTAGCCAGAACATTGAAGAAATATGAAATGGTTTTTTGTATTAAAGTATGTTAAGTAAATAACAGATAAGATTTCGCTCTGGAAATAGAACTGTTTATAAAAAAAATGTATTCGTTTTTTATAGCAATTTCCATAGACAATATTATGCTCAATGATATCAAAGGAAATTGCAACCACGATTTTTATTTTAGCGGCAATCAATCTCCATTAGGTGACATATGCAATACCTGTTTCTACATGGAGCGCTCGATATAGACTAATTGTTATACAAGGTTATTGAAGTGTTGATTAGGTAAATTTCATTATTTTGTCATCCCACGCGACATTAAAACTAGGTGGGTATTCCTTTATAGAAAAATATCGGATAGTGACCAGAAAACTCTCTACCTTTATAGAAAAATATCGGATAGTGACCAGAAAACCCTCTCCTACTAATATATGCGTAAAGTTTGTGAGGATGAATTATAACGTGTTTGTGGCTCATCGGATGTTTGTAACTCTTGAAGGCAAAAACTACTAAACAAATTTGGATGTAATTTGGCACGTAGACAGTTTACAACCTAGAATAACAGGACTTTTTATGGTTTACATCCCTAGGTGACGCAGGTGCAGACCTGCAGGGATAGTACTTATTTCAAGGCTTAAAATCACCATTGATATATCAATTAGTTCTATGCTCCCCTTTCATACAAGTAAAGCATTCCGACAACAATGCTAAAAACAAGCTAGCGCTGCGGAAATTTCGAAAAAAATTGTAACATGTCGGATACTGCCATTAGCAGAATGAAATTAACATAAACACATAAAATTATCGTACAAGTATCTATTCGCTTTAAGATCACAACGTGACGATAAGATCTTGATACTGCAACGTTCTCGTAGATACCATGACGCGATACAACACGTTATATTACGTCGCATCTACTCACGAACACAGAACTGCTCTATATTCGGCACAGATAACAGTTTATACATACTGATTTGTCGCAGTTTTAAGATAAGGGTGAAAGTTCTTTTCGTTTTTGTTGTAAATTAAAAATGGAAACTGTGTCACTTTGCATTTACATTGCATGGTTAGACGACTATATTCAGAAGGCGCGCAAGTTGGATGTAGCTGGAGCAAGATCAGATAGAGTAGCGCATAGGCGCCGGCAAGATTATTTTCAGAGAGGTGAGATGCACCTCTCTGAGTCTTGGTGCATCGAAATGGTATATAGCTACTATATAAGTAAATAACTGACAAGATTGGAATTTATAATAGCACATCATTATTATATTCGTAGGTGATATAAAATTAGGCACACACGCTTATTTATGAACTAGCTAACCCTCATGGTTTTACCTGCGTTTATCGATACCATATATAGCCTATCATTCGCGCAATCACTTGTTCTGACTATGTACCAATTTTCATCAAGATCGGTTTAATCGTTCTGACGTTATAAAAGGACATACAAAAATAGTAAGTAGTAAAACTTAATAGTAGCAAAATAAATAGATTGATGAATAATGTGTCGTAAAACGAATACGAGCGATGATATACGCAAGCTGGCTGGCAGCGGTTGGAAACAAAGAGCTGAAGATCGAGCTCAGTGGCGTGCCATAGGTGAGGCCTATGTCCAGCAGTGGACGGAGATAGGCTGATGATGATGATGATGATGAAAACGAATACTCACCAAAAAAATTGCCAAAAAATGTGCAAGCAGATCGTACAGATGTATACTATATAAAAATAGATAGATGTATGTAATCAGTCGGTCAAAGGTGGGAGAAGCGAGACTAAATAGCTTGGTCGTCAAATTCATAAGAAATGGGTATAAAGCATTTTTTTTCCATATTCGGGTAATGCATGTGCACCCCCTTGCACCCCTTCCCAGCCCCCGTGGAGTAGCCTCAAGGAGATTAGGCCCTATCGGAATTGTAGGTATAAAGGCTATAAAACGACATTTAAAAGATTTTTTAAAAACTACTAAACAGCAAAAAATATGTGTTAATAGGTTTTTTATTGCTCTGATTTGGTCCGGTGGTCAGATTATTGTTATATTTTAATTGTAAGAAACATGTGACTCTTGACATTGCATGTTCAACGACTTGTAATTGTACTGTTACCGTGGCATTGATAGTTTATCTCACGTCGTCGCGAAACAGACACCTGGTTGAACGAAATATAGACTTAGATATAAGACTTTAGCCTTTTTTTTACAGTGGATTCGGTTTTTTTTTATAATTTTAAGCCCACTGACGGTTGCAAATTCTGTTGCTGTTATTCACAACTTTCCTTCCCAAAACCTGTTGTCCCAAATATGTCGCGCTAAATTCGAGTTGTTAATGTTTGAAATGGCAATTTCTTTGAGACTTTTAATACTTTCACGATCTCGTTTTGTTTAATTTAACTTCAGAAGCGGCTTAAAGTCCAGAGTGGCAAAAAACTTCTTTAATTAAAGTCTTCACTCAGTAAGACGATTGGCAATTGTTTTTTTTACTAATTCAATTAGATTTTTCCTCCTTGCTTCAGAGTTATCGTCTAATATAAGCTACAATTGGGTTTCCTTATATAAAATCATTATCACGCTTTTGCTTTGCGCAATAAAGGTGTAATGCGTTTTTTTGCATACAAACATGCTGAAAACTGGTCCATCAAGGATTTTGAAAGATGCCACACCACCCTAGTCTCAACTTGTTTACCTAGTTGTTAAACAGTGAATTACAAAACAATGCTTTTCAGCTGTTGTGGAATTGCAAAAAACACATTGTGTATGTGTTGGTACAGAGAAACATGTGTTTTGTAATTCAAATATGTACTATCTAAGAAGTGTGGCATCATTCACTGATGAGTACGTATTAAATGACGCGTGAATGATTGGATACGATGGATTCAACAGTTGATCTATATAACTGTTCATTGTTACTTTGGAATCCGATGATTGTGATGACTTAGTTTGTGTTTGTGATACCAGGTTAGGGTAAGTTCAATAAATAAAAAAAACATTAGAAAACAACCACATCGTTTTAATTTACTTCTAAGGAGAGCAAGAATTCATGACTTTGAGCGGAGTTAAAATATTGACATGATTTAAAGGTGGATTTATTTTTCTAGTCAATTCTTCTAATGAAGTATGAATGTTACTCTATCACGCAATAGCGAACCATAGGACTTGGATGAATCTTGGCAAATAGATAGTTTATATCTAGGAGATAAACTTAATGATGAAAATGTAACAACCCTCGGATATGCAGGTGTAACCGCAGAGGACAGCTAGTATTAATATTTCTCAGGCAAATAAATAACATAATCTAATGACTAATCAAGACAATCGTCGAAATATCAGCTTCAGTCCATTGTTAAAGTTTTAACTACCGCTCATTATTGTTAAGTACTGATTCTTAGCACACACACACCTCTAAACTTCGTAACAAGCAGACATTACCTATAATTACAGATACATAGAGTCATAGACTATAAATACTGTAATGCACAAGTTACATGAGCCATGTGCCACTTTCACGTACTCTGAGACGTGTAGCGCTGACCTAAGAGTGATTATGAAAATTAACGGATATGACACGCGAAATCATCACGTTGATGTCAATTTGACACCATGAATTCACCATATTTTCTATATTCTTGTCTTTTTTCGATGGCCTAATCTGTAGGCAGGTAATAAAGTTTTAACAACCCGACTTCTGAGTGGAAGAAAACTCCTGAAGTAATAAAAACATTTACCAACTGGCAATATCGCAACGCTTAAATTTTTATATGAAAACACCTATTACATAGCAAAACTTTAACAAAGTTGCTGAGCAAGTAACAATATTGCAATATTTACTTTTCTGCTGGAACTAAATGCATATTTTTATTTTCCTATTTTTTGCCCATTCCATGATACGACCTCGTTTGGGAAATTTGCATAGTGATGACGTCACATAGATTAGACTAAAGTGATACAAATGCTACTAATGTGGGAGGGCTTTTACATCGCAAATGAGTTTTCCACCAAAATAGTTTTACAATCGATATAAACTAAAATGGACCTTATTACGTTAGTTATAAGTGACGTTAACTAAAGATTATTATACATAGTAGACGATCTGCAGAGCATAGTTCCTGTCGTATTGTCTCTGCACAAAAACCCGCGTTTGATTATGTTTTACGATAAATTTTTTAGTGCGGAGTTTAGTCATAATTTTCGTGGAAATTTCTTTTAACTGAACTGATAAAATGTTGGTTTCGGGTTGACACCGATTATAAAGTTCACATTTTGCAGAAAGTTCTATAAAAATGCAAATCCAACTGTCAGCTGTTACTATAATCGCGTAAATTTTCTCGCGCTCGGGTCGCATGACAGCCCTCCAATGCCTATGGTACGTGTTGGGTTGTTCACATGAAACTTCTTTCGTGGCTAAAAATAAATCTGCATTTTTATGCCACACGTCCTTTTTAGCCCACTTTAATTTTTCTTTATTCCAAATAGGATGGTATAAATCCATAAGTGTCGAAACAAATTCATATTCCTAATTTAGATGTTAGTAATTTCCATAAAATATTTTTTTACTTCTGAAATAACAAAAATTTGTGATTTTCTTTGGTCATGATCCCATTTGCGCTATTTATTTATAACTTTACTGCGCAGAACATGAGTATAATTGATTTTCATAAAATAATATATTACTTGGCTTGACAAACCTAGTTAAAAACGTAAAGCAAAAATAACTTTAAGGTGACACCGGGGATGCAGTAATTGAGAAAAGTTACGCGCGCAGCAGCAGTTAAAAACAAGCGAGAGATAAACTAGGATTAAAGCGTATGAAATTACGAAACTAATTTACTTAGCAAACACTAAACGTACTTTGGCAGAGCTATGTCACAAACGAATGGACGATGAAGGTAATATTTGGCTATTTGGCAATCTTTATCTACATGACCGGTGTAAACGTGACATTCATATGGAATAAGATTACTTGTTTCTCACTTAATAAATTACTTAAATTATGTTCGTTAATAATTATTTGTGTTAAATTACGACAGTAGTACCTATAGGCATAGTATATGATGTTAATAATGATGCAACAATGTGAAATATACGTTTTTGCGATTTCCTTACATTGCTACAAACTTTTATGAAATTCTCAATATGATAAGTAATGCTGCAAAATATAGTAAGCACAAAATGTGTGGAAGTGAATAGTCACGCAGACACCTAGGGCTTAGGATTCAAATTGCAACAAACAATTTTAAGAAAAATAAAGTTCAATGTTGTAGAAACGAAAAGCAGAAAGTGCCTTCATAAGTAAAGCAAGAATAATGCCACCAAGGCAACTACAAAGTGTAGCGCAAATCTGAGCGTAAAATAAAACAAGTTGTTGTAAGGAAATAATTACATCGCATATTCGAGCGTAGGTAAACTTTCTGTATCATGAGTATTCCAAGTAATCCTCTGGAAATTACGCAACATGCGGTAGTAAAGGTATAAAAGGGCATCGAAATACGAGCCTTGTATACAGCATTTCTTCCACAGAATTATCAGGCCACACACGTTTTGAGTTCACTAAGGGTAATAAAGACAGAGAAAGCACACGGTAATGGTGCAACCTTGATACAGTTTAACATAGAGACATATTGTGACGTCACGCATGTTTCGACGCATGTAATGATGTTAGCAGAGCACTGATAACAAGTTTTGTAAACAATCGTAAGCCTTAACTTGATATCTTTGAAGGTCTTCTTTGGAGTTGGCATTTTGACCCAATAATCTTCTTTGGGAATGAAAAATGATCCTGAATCATGGTTTTTGTACTGAAGCACTGCCCTTGTTGTTGAAGGTCATTGTCATTATTGAGGCGAGTAATAATATTTACCGTTAACTTTTCCTACTGGTTTTGTACTATGTTCCATTTATCATTCGCTATTTTTCCACTGGAATTCGGTTATTCGATGTTTCCGTTCGCCTCGTTATCATAGGCTTCATTTGCATTAAACTTTCACAAAAACGAAAAATACTGTGACTTATGTATTCTGAAATCGTGGGTAAAAAAATTTACTCAATGGATACGTAGAACAAACGTTTTTGCTATGTATTATTTTAGACACAAAACTCTTCAAGGTAGTCAGCTAGATATTGGTTTTCTCAAAGCAAAATGTCTGCAATCATTATAAGCAAACACCATTACGGGGTACTTAAATTTAAATGATTATAGCAAGAACTCCATAAATCATTAGACTCGCTGTTAGAAACAACCTTGAGGACATCGCGAAAATTACCTAAAACCAGCAACTATTTATCTTGATCTCGTCAAATTGTAGCTAGTAAGGTTCGATTCATCAATCTCTGAAGTTACACAAGATATATTTCAACTACGGACTTCATTAAGTACTTACATTCTCTTTACAATTTGTGTTACATAGGTACGAAGTGCTAAGTTGAATTTAATGGTATAAAAGCAATAGTAGGAAGCACGATCTACATTGTAATAATAGCGACAATATAACACTCTTGTAACAGAAATATTACATCTAGATCAGGAATTATGTAATCTTCTAAAAAAGGTACATTGAACGATACACTATCTCAGACCAGATATATTTTTTATCAGCAAATATTGGTGGTTTCAATTCATTTTAGAAGAAATCCCGATACTTAGTGTCAATTTGCCAATAGCTTTGTAAGAGCATTACAAGAAATGTCTTGCTCAATTTCGCTTATTTACCAGAACTAAAACTGTTATCTGTAAGCATCGATGTTTCTAAAAGTTAACCTGAAAAAAAGGTTCTTGAAACGAAGCATCAGGGTACGTTTTTGCTTGACATATTATTATATGTCATATTATATTGCAAACGTATTGTGTAGGAGGTGTATTGAATTTTGATGATTCGAGACATCTCTGTCTGATGTCTGATGAAACAAAAGCACCCAATACAAAGCTGCGGTGTGTCATTGTTTCGAGTTCGTAGACAATATTGGTGAACTCCTTTCAATGCAGCAAATTGAACAAGAAATGCCATCTCGATTGAATCTACCAGGTTTAAGGTTTTAGATTTGAAAAGTTCAAGTTCATTCAATTTTAACAAGTCTTTATGTCATAGACTAAAACATAATTATAATAATTTTACTACTTCATCTATGATTCGTATTTTTGAGTAACCGCTTTAAAAATCAATAGTTTCCTTGTTTGTCAATCTTTAAGACAATGATTGATTATACTGTCATTACCTTGTCATTTGGTATCTCTATTTAGAAAAAATCTAATGTTACCAACTAACAATTATTCAAGCTTGTTAATCTACGAAACATCTGCATTGTCGTTTTACAATACCTTCGCTAAGTTAGAATATATTAAATAATTAAACACTTTACCTTAACAATAAACAATTGTTTACCTATGTGAATAGATATTCACACTAGCGGTAATTGTTACGCGGACATTGTTTACTAATAACTAACATGACATATTTCAAAGTCAAAGGCTTAACTTAAAAGTAACTTAATTAGCTATATTACCTTTGGAAACATCGTGACGGGTTGGTAACGTCGCACTCACACTGAGGTCCACTTAAAAATATTTAAAAAAATTATATACACAGTCACTCGCGATATGTACCGATAAGTGCGGAGGTGTTGTCAGTTATGCGCGGGAGGCTGTCGCGCGGCGGCAGCGCGTCTGAGTTGCGCGCGCGCATGCATCACGTGCGATGACTAGTGGCGCCGTTCAGCCGGCTCGATACGGCAGAGTATGGAACTAACGGGGCTTTTCACGCTCCACTGGTTATCAACAGTGTTGAATGGTTGCAATCTGACGAAACTGTTATTATTGCAATTGATAGGCTTTAATATAGAAAGGTGGGTTTTATATGAAGACTTTCGTAATACGTTACACACTCGATTTATGTGTTACTGGTATCATGATAAAATATTGTTGTGGTACAAATTGGGAAAGGCCTATGTACAGAGATAACTGACGACGGAATATTCTTCGTTTTTTTTCATGTTTATAAAAATCTCAAGCGAGATTGCAGACACGAACGTTAGCAAAACATCACAATGCAAATGTAACCTTCTAACGCCAAATTCTTGCATTGCATTTTTCATGCCAAAGGCTGTGTCAATATTAGAGGGCACATAGGACGCGCCTGTTTCAACCAGTGGCATCGCAGAAATGGCAATTTTATCAACGCTACACCTGACGTTTGGGAATATTGGATAAATGGTTTAACGAACCTTCTTGTTACAAAACATCCTTCGAATCGAAACTTTTGATTGAGGTTCCGATTCCTTTTTCTTTTAGCTTCCATCTGAACTAATCCTAAGTAAGATGGAAATCGTGGGGATCTCAATGTAGTTTGTATACGTAACAAAAGTTTTGATGAAATCCATACGTATGGTAAAAACAGCGCATATTTTTTTCGTAATTTGAAAATAACTGATGCTACCATAGAAGCGTGTTTAAACATATTGTGAGCAGAAAATCATAATGTTTAAATTTACGTGAATACTTATTATAATCTTGTATAGCCTAGGTTAGGAGCAAAATGGGTTCAGTAGAACATTATTCACTTTACTTTATGTTTTTAATTTCATCGCTTGGGCATTTTCCAAATAAGGTATTTATTATGCAAGTGTTTCTTAGTAGGTACAAAAACCTTGTTATAGCACAGAACACGCTATTACTAAAGTAGATGTAATTTCAAGGATATCGGGAAATTTACCCTCTATTTAAAAAATGAGATATACATTTGGAGGAGTACGGAGGACCAAGTAAATGAGGTGAACTTACTACTATGTTTTAGGCTGAATTCACAATCTGGGCCCTCAGTTCCACAGCATATACTTATAGTGACGTCACAACCAAAATGGCGCATTACTTCACACATTGTTAGCATAAATATGACATGAAACGATCATGCTTTTACGTGACGCTTGCATTACACCCGTGTTGAGGACATCACATCAGATTGTCACGTTTCCCACAACGTCCGGTAACACGTGAACTTGTGGAACAATTTCATCTATTCAATGGTATAATTTAGCTTCTAAACTATAAACTGAACCACGTGAAGACTATTGTAATTTGCTACGGAATAACGAGACATTGTTTTACTAATTATTTACATGACAATAAGTTATCTCGTTTTATTAAACGAGTTAGTATAGGATCGATTTTCAATACTGTCTTTTAATATTTGGCCGTTTTCTTGAGATATATGTATATTTGGGACTAGGTGTCCTCCGCGGTTTCTCCCGCATTCCCGAGGGATTTTATTTATTTCCTGGGATAAATAGTAGCCTATGTGCTATTCCGGACTATATTCTATTTCTGCCAAATTTCATTCAGATACGTTCAGCCGTGCTTGCATGATTGCATAACAAACATTCATCCAAATTTTCGCATTTATAGTAGCATAGTAGTAAAATTAGAACAGTTTCCTTAAAAAAATACGCAAGATATACTCGTATTCTCATAAAGGATACGGATAATACGTAACTATGACATGTTATTACAAGGTACTTCACTAAGGTTTATGCTTTTGACATTGAGCCTAGTATATTTCTTTAGACATTCATTATTAAATAGGTTTTAATAGGTTGTTAATGTTTTTATATTTACGTGTTATTTTTTGTTATAACCACATTATAGCTATAGTACACTTGCGACTTTTCCTGCATGGAAAGGTGAAGTCTAAAGATGGTGACTAAGTACCTACTTGATTTTAGAGTAGGGCTGCCATTACCTAAATTGCAAACGCCGGACAAAAATTAAAAAAAAACCTTGGAAATGCCCGTTGGCTTGGTGGTTAGCGACTCTGACTGCCAAGCCGAAGGTCGCGGGTTCGATACCCACTCAGAACAAACATTTGTGTGCATGAACATATTTGTTTGTTCTGTGTCTGGGTGTAAATATCTAAATAAGTATGTATTTAGAAAAAAATGTATATATAGTATATCAGCTATATGGTTTCCATAGTTCAAGCTCTGCTTAGTTTGGGATCATATGGCCGTGTGTAAAAGAATGTCCCGGGATATTTATTTATTTATTATTTATTTAGGTGAAATTGGGTTTGTTCCCAGACACTTAAAAATATTCTTACACTTATAGTTTACATGAATCAATTTTGAACTGCTTTAATCTCTAAACTAGGACACCGGGGAAATCCGGACTTATGGCAGCCGCAGTTATAGTGCATAGTTCTTAACAAGTTAGTTTACAAATATAATATAAAAATTTATATCATTTTTGTTGTTATTGTAAATGCAAGTACCTAAACGTTTTCGTCTTTCCTCAAACTGCCGTAATATCTACTGGGCGAACTAAATTTGAAATCGAAAACGAAAATATAAAATAAATTATTTACCTATCTACTTAAGATTTTTTATTCCATCTTACGAAGATGGTTTGTCGTTGAATCTGATTTGAATAGTGTCACGTGTGCACTTGCAAATTGCACTTGTGTCGGTGTGCGAAACCGTCTTCTCTAAGACGCTTACACGTTAATATGTCATACCTGGGGCCGATTCTGTAAGGAAAATTACACTATCTCGAGGATGTTTCGTCGCGGCCTCCGTGCTCTGTCTCTTTCGCTAACTACGTTAATACTACTGATCACGTGAGAGATAAGCTCTCCGAGGCCTCCGTGAAGCGGCTCGCGACGAAGTTTGTATTAGCTGAATAAGGGGGCTGTAATAGTAACTACATCGATAGCACGGGCTTCATGCGTGATGAAGTTGGTGATAGAACTTATTTTCTACTAGACTAATATTATACTCGTAGATGTTTTTTTTTTTTTTTTTTTTTTATACCACATGGGCCGACAAACAAGCGGACGGTCCACCTGATGGTAAGTGGTCACCGCCGCCTATGGACATTTGCAACACAAGGGGCATCGCCAATGCGTTGTCGACCCTGAGACGTGAAGTTGTTAAGTCTCATGTGCCTGTAATTTCACCGGCCCCCTTACCTTTCTAACCGAAACACAGTAACACAAGTGCACTACTGCTTCAAGGCAGAAATGGGTAAGGTGGTAGTACTTCCCTGGACGAACTCTGCACTAAGAGCTCTACTACTCGACTCGTGACTGTTTCTGTTTGAGAATGAATAGGGATGTTTACTGATATGTCAAATTAGCGACTTTTTATTAAATGTCACAACGAACGTATGAAATACCAAGTTGTGACGTCATAATTGTACAGCATCAAAAGGTCTCTTTTCGTTTAGATTAATACTTAAAAATGTTGGATCACATTTGATGTATTCGTGTATTTTTGCATGTTCAATACACTGCCTAATGTTTTATCATTTATTTTGAATACAGGATAGTTCCCCATTGCGCATAAACAACTGTAGGGATTTAGATGAAACAGGTAGAATTTTACTACTTTTATGAATGTGATAGTTTTGATGGATGGATGAGTGTTTCTAACTATTAGGTTGGGGAAAAAGTTTTTTTGGATTATAGTATGTATGAACTTGTAATAAAATCTCTTTGGCTATACTATTTGTATCTGGCTGGTTTTTGAAAGTTTAAATTTTAAAGAACATAATTCCAAATTCAAATTAGGAAAATGTGTGATTTGCATTTGTTTTTCGTACCGCCAAGATGAGTGAATCTAATGAAGAAATTCGATTCATTTTAAAGTTTTACTACAAAAAAGGTTAAAATGCAACGCAAGCCGCGAAAAAAATTTGCGATGTTTATGGACCTAGTGCAGTGTCTGTGAGAGTAGCACACAGCAGGACCATCGATTCTGAACTCTACTGCCAACAACTGATGCGATTAAAGCAAGAAGTTGAGAGAAAACGGCCGGAATTAATCAACAGAAGGGGTGTGGTTTTTCATCATGATAACGCTAGACCTCACACATCTTTAGCCACTCAGCAAAAATTAAGAGTTCGGCTGGGAGGTATTAATTAATCCGCCGTATAGTCCTGACCTTGCACCTTCAGATTTCCACCTGTTTCGGTCTCTTCAGAATTCTTTAGGCAGTGTCAGGTTAACATCACGAGAGTACTGTCAAAACCACTTGTCGCAGTATTTTGATCAGAAGTCCCAAAATTTCTATAGCAATGGGATCATGTCCCTACCTACAAGATGGCAAAAAGTTATCGAACAAAATGGTACCTACATACTTTAGTTAAATGTAAATAAACTATATTAAAAATGTTTTGAATTTTCTTAAAAAATGCGCAGGAACTTTTTCCCCAACCTATTATACTATTTTTAATAAGAGTTTATACTAATATTATAAAGAGGAAAGATTTGTATGTAAGTATGTTTGTTACTCTTTCACGCAAAAACTACTAAACGGATATGGATGTAACTTGGCACATGGATAGAGCATATCCTGGAATAACATATAGGCTACTTTATATCCCGGGGAAATGTGATATCCCTCGGGAACGCGGGTGAAACCGCGGGGGGCAGCTATATATTATATACTAGTTATGTCGGGAACTCATTAGACATCTTGGGAATGCGAGAAAAATCTCTGATCGGAAGCTAGTTTTATTATAATTCAGTGACTTACGTCATACGTACTGACTTATATTGTAATCTGACCCTGACATTAATGGGATTATGTGTTCAGACTTTACGAAACATGACAATCCTTGACATATTAATCGCAAAATCTGTTGTTTACCTGTTTAATATAGGGATGTGTTGCGTGGCCTTAATATGTCCTTTAACACATCTGAAGTGTACACGTGTCTCTTGTTATTATGATATCCCTTCTCATTATTAATGGGTTCATTCTTCGTTCTATGAAAGTTCTAAGGGTTTTCATGGACGTAGGTTTTCCTTCAATTCAGAAGTACTAAATGCTTGCTATTAGCTCTGGTGATAATATAAATATATTTTTTTTATGCCACATAGGCCGACAAACAAGCGGACGGTCCACCTGATGGTAAGTGGTCACCGCCGCCTATGGACATTTGCAACACTAGGGGCATCGCCGATGCGTTGTTGACCCTGAGTCGTGAAGTTGTTAAATCTCATATGCCTATAATTTCACCGGCCCCCTTACCTTTCTAACCGAAACACAGTAACACAAGTGCACTACTGCTTCACGACAGAAATGGGTAAAGGGGTAGTACTTCCCCGGATGAACTCTGCACTAAGAGTGCACTAGATTAAATATTGGGATCGAAATTAAAATCGCAGGTTTTTTAACGTAGTTCAAAAAGGAGGTATTATACGTAAAAATAAGTATTTAATAAGTCCCCAAATATCAACTAGTTTAAAACCTAATATATTTTGTTTACATAAAGAAAGAGCATCTAGGAGACGCCACGTTTGTTTATGATGTCTCAGTAAAATGCTGTTTTAATATTCGTGCTCTGCATTTTTAGAATATATTATAGTGGAATAAAAAAATGCTTTAGTTTGTGAAAGCTGCAGTAATCCAAATACATTGTAGAGGTAACGAGCACCACATAATATGAGCTTGTTTGTTTTGTACTACACGTACAATGTTGCTAAAGTTGCAACCATAACATGTGTCGCAGTGGTTTGTCCGAGTCTGAATAGTTTTTTTTCCTCTAATAACATTATATGGCTACGCTCTTGTGTGTAGATTATACATTGTTATAATAAAGAATTGGCTAAAAACCTTCATATCATGTAGGTATACAAAAAAAATGCGATCAATTGAAAACCTTAATATATTTTTGAAATACACATAATATACTACTTTTTTTTTCTAAATACATACCTACTTATATGGATATTTATAGTCAGCACAGAACAAACAGACATGTTCAAGTTTATGCACTCATAATATGTTTGTCCTGGGTGGGACGGCTTGGTAGTCAAGAGTCGCTAACTACCAAACCAACTGGTCTGTGATAAAATATATACGTTTGTTGTTTCAATACGAACAATTTTTGCTATAAAATATTTTTTATATACAATAATAAACACAAATATAAAAAAAAATCGTTAATTTTCAATTTTTGGAACATATTTTGATCATTGAAATAAAACATTAAGGCTTTTAGATCCTTATCTCAACTTAAACACGACTACGATGTTCAAACAAATATCTATTGACTGCTTTTTGCGAAGATTTCCTCATCGTGTCATTCGTAAAAAATACCACCTGGTTGTGCGTCGAGTGATTGTATCGCATATTGGAGTCAAGGACTCAAATGATGCGGGAAATAAGCCAAAACAATGGGTAATAAATCGATAATTTATCCCCACTTTCGAACGCACCATTCTTGGCAACATTATTGGAAAATTATGCGTTTTTATCGTCTTTACTTTTTTAATAATTCAAATTAAAAAAAAATATAACAAAGTTGGAAAAACAAATTAAAATCGTGATGCTTAAAATCCATAAGCATAATGAAACGGAATACAACTTTTTCATAAGGAAGATGATATCACCTTTCAAGTAAAAATTGATTAAGCACTCCGCCATAAATGCAGCCAAGGTTTCATCTCAGACTTACCGGAATTGCATTCAACACTTTTTTATCCAATTCACTAGTTTATGGGCAAAAGAAGACTTTAAGTCAATTCTTTAGAGTATTTTTTGCGATAACTTCAGCTATTTTATAACAGTTGCGACCAGTTTCAATATTGTTTTTTTGCAGTTACTAGTTTTTCGCGGTTTCCATTAAGAAATTCGTTTAAAACCGAACTGTTCGTGGGATCGGTCAAGTGTTTCATGTGATTGGCGCGTTGCCATCTTTGTTTACTTATTAGATATAGTTTGATATGGGTGCCCAGTGCCAGATGTTATTGTGAAATGTGGTGGATGGCGTGGATGTTGAATGCAAGTATAGTGTATCGTTGTTTCCAACGTTGGCGCAATGACATATAGGGCATATCGTTTGACACATCATTCAATGTCATGCCGTTGCATTGGTGTAATTTTATTATCGTGATGGTATTCATCATGATACAAATTTAAAAGGTTATAAATGAGGATACTATACAAGGTTTGTTAAACCTTTGTCAATGAATAATGGACTTAAACAAAATATACCTACCAGGTTGATATTTGATTGTAATTCATAATTAAAAGTTGTAAGTAACTATCTTATTACTTTCTGGAAGCAGTTCATTTTGGTTTTATGATTCTCATGCGTATAGTTTTCTGTAAATATTCAAGAACTTTCCGGCGCCGCCCCCAAATAAATGGTCCAAAAAAGTTGTTACACAGAGTTTATAGTGGTGCAGTCACTCTCCAGGGAATTGCTCGGTTCATGCCGGTTCTTCTCAGTTGAGGGCTGCCTTTCGAACCGATGATATCTCTGGCAGCTACATTCATCATATAGGCACTTATCAGTTTAATCAACTGCCTGCCGGATAAATAAATAATACATACTTAAAATTTTATTATTACCCAACTTAAAAGCTTGAAAAACATTTTTGCTTAGGTCTTAGATCATTGGTTGGATCATTGAGCAGTAGTATTTTTTGAAATTATTATTTAATCTGTACATTTAAACGCTTTGCGACCGTCTCGAGTGGCCCTCAGCGATACTCTGTTTGGTTGCAAATTAATAGAATCCCTCGTTTCCATTAAAACTAATGCAATAAAACTGTTAATTGGGCAAACGTGTACATATTTCACCCAGAAGGGTTTCATATGAAATATTATGTACTTACAAAGGCTTTACTTGCCACTAAACATAGTTTTCTTCAACTTATTCACCGCTGTTATAATTTCCAAGGGTGATCGCTGCAGAGCTCCCTTAGGAATAATAAAGCCTACTTTCGCAACAATTTACAGTAGATCTTTCGATAGGCTACAAAAAGTTGGAAATCGGGCTGTATTTTTAAGGTTAATGTACTCAGTTAAGTTAATGGTGGCTCGTCTTGCCAGATGCCTGTTCCATTTACTTTGATGGGTCGATTTTGGCAGCATTTGGCAGCCGCTCGTTGTCTCTCAAGATTATTTGATGTAGTGCTTTATGAGGCTACGAGCTTAAACCATGTCAATGATCCCTCTGGCTTGTACTTTTAGAAATTCAACACGAAAAATAATGTTCCGGGAATGTATCTATCAACATAATTTAATTTCAAGATCGAAGGGCATAAAATAATAATTATTATGTTAAAAAAAAAAAATTTAAAAAAAATGTAAAATCAGAGCGCAGGTAATACCGATGAACAAATGCTGATTTGTGTATTTCTGGGAATCAGATTAATACTTGTATGCAATGGAATAACCACGATATTTGCAATTATTGAGTAAATTTCGGTTATACATTATAAAACGCTTATCAATTGCCTGAATTAGTTTGCAGAAATAATTATACGAATACTTTTTTTATCTATAAAACCGTTAGTAGCTCAATTCGCAAGTTACTTTGAAGTTACGTCTAATAAGCTGCATCTAGGATGCTTTACAAGTAAGTTCATGTTGGTATTAAGGCCCTGCAACAATTGAGATGTTACATAATTCCGGGATAAAAAGCCTATGTGCTATTCCAGACTATAATCTATCTCCGTGCCGAATTCCATCCAGATCCGTCCAGCTATTTTGGCGTGATTACCGAACATCCATAGATCTTGAGGTTCGCATTTATAAAAGTAGCAAGATAGTAAATCTAAAACTTATAGTGTATATTATGTGATTAAAAGCACAACCTTCATTCTGGAATTGAAAAAAAAAACCGCCATAAATAATTATAGAAAAAAAAAAACTGTCATGCTTACAAAATTAAAGGTAAAAAGCATATTTACGAGAATGATTTTGTTGATTAATTAATTTCCCTTTATTTTGACATCGCGTGATTCGTAAATAGGTTCATTTTCGTAAAATGGTAATTAGTAACGTACTCTATGGTTTTAACGTTTAGTTGTACAATATCATGATTAACTTGGTAAGTATATAGAGACATATATAACTTTCCTTACCTATGCGTTGAAATGTTTCACGTCTATATTTATTTAGTTGCCTTTACCTCATCCTTGATTTGTTTAACTTGGTATTAAACGATATTCTACATAATTTTGTTATGCATAGAAGTACATTTAGAGCGGCGATATTGCAATACTCTTGATTAAAGTACTGTTATAAATATCTATAAGTATTAGTAATGTAATTTTGTTTGTAAAGTACTTTATAAGTTATCTGGTTGCCATGGTACAAGTATACTACTTAATTTGGTTTTAGATAATCGTGAGTGATGAATGCCCCAGGATATTTATCTTTATTAATATTTTGCCTTTGAGAGGTATAAACTATTATTTTGAAGATTGGTAAGATTACAGCTATAAATTCCTGAGGCATACTGCGTACCTTCTTAGGGAAATCGTTTAATAATTTACTAGTACCTACCTGACAAAATGGGGCTCATCAGTCAGGGTAATATTAAAAGCCATCAGTTATTAAGTATTCTCTCTTCAAAAATATTTTTCGGAAGATCTTATTTTTAGGATAGAAAATGCTGTCTTTGTCCTTTTAGTAGTTATTGTGTTAGTTAGCTGTGTGGTGCCGGCAGAGTAGAATACCACCACCCCATATCTTCCCGTGGGTATCGTAAAAGGCGATTACGGGAGTGTGAGAAAGTACTGACTCCTTGTAATTTTCTCAACACGATACTGTTCTATCTGTCTGACCTCTTCTCCGGTCGTAACGGTTTCCGTTCCACCGGATCCAGAAGGGCAAGGATGAGTATGTGCACCTGTGTCCTGCGCGTATACTTGTGCACCTAAATATATCCTGCGCATCTGACCGCTTCCGTTATTGGACTCCGAGTACGTAAAAGTCCTGTGGCGATGGGTAAAGGTAGAGAGGTCTAGCCTGATGCAAGCTAGGTTTTGTCTGATACCTGCACGCAGGCGGTCCCGGGGGCGTGAGTACACGTCGTGGTCGTTTCCGTGCTGCAAATTTGGGGCGACAGCACGGGCTCGGCAGCACTCGTGATGACAAAGCAGCCCTGTTTAGGGAGGCACTGCTTTCCCGCTCAGCTGGGGAGGGGGCTAGAAAAGGTGCCCTAAAAAAATGCTCGTCCCGACTTGGCAGATGATAGTAACCGCGGCTATCATCGCATCATTCAAATCGTGGTCGACGTCGCAAAGGTAATTTAAATAGAACATCTATTATGTCATTCGGCGTGTGGAACGTGAGAACGCTTCTTGATCGAGATGGCAACGCCTGCCCTGAACGTAAGACCGCCATAGTAGCTCGGGAACTTCATCGCTATAAAGTGGATGTGGCTGCTCTCAGCGAAACACATCTCCCCGATGAAGGTGAGCTGGTGGAGGTAGGTGGCGGCTACACTTTCTTCTGGAAAGGTTCCGCTGCCTCCGAAACTCGACGATCAGGGGTGGGATTTGCCATCAAGAATCACTTAGCAAATTGTTTAGAGGAGTATCCTGTACATATCTCAGACCGCGTAACCACACTGCGCCTTCACCTGGACAAAGACAACTACCTTAATATCATCAGTGTCTATGCTCCAACGCTAGACAAGTCTGATGACATCAAGGAAAAGTTCTATGAGGAAGTGACTCATTGCCTCGATAGCATAAACGCCAGAGAGCAGGTTTTATTGCTTGGCGATTTAAATGCCAGGGTTGGTCGGGACTATGAGGCTTGGCCTGGAGTTCTAGGTAGACATGGAGTTGGCAACATGAACAGCAATGGTCAGTTGCTGCTCAGTCTTTGTGCTCAATACGGTCTGGCAATTACGAACACTATGTTTAGACTTGCCGCCAAGTACAAGACTACATGGATGCACCCAAGATCCAAGCATTGGCATTTGATTGACTATGCAATCGTGAGGCAAAAAGATCTCAGCCAAGTGCAGGTCACCCGCGTCATGCGTGGTGCGCACTGTTGGTCTGACCACCGACTTATTGTCACAAAGCTGCGAATCCGCCTCCGTCGCCCGCGTAGATCTCTTATTAAAAAACTTGCGTCTTTGAACGTGGATAAGATGACAAATCTCGGGGTCAGGGAGAAATACGCTGAAGTCCTGTCTGATAAGCTATTGCCAGCTAATGAGGTAGATGATGTTGATGCTGCCTGGGGATCTTTGTCATCTCATATCATGGATACCGCTTCAACTGTACTGGGTAAAAAAATCCGCTGCAATGATGACTGGTTTGATGGGAATGATGAAATACTGCGGGCAGCATTCGAAAAACACCGAGATCTCCTGCGACAGCACAAGAGGCAAAGAGGAAGCGTTGCGGTGGTTAAAGCTAGTGACCTCGAATTGCGCAAGCTGTCTCGACATATGAAAGACAAGTGGTGGCAAGATAAAGCTAGTCACATGCATTGGCTCACCGATACAAACCAGCTGGGAGAGTTCTACAGTGAGGTACGTAAGCTGATTGGTACATCCTACCACGCAAGGGTGCCTTTAAGGTCTCTACACGGTAGTCTCCTGTTAACGAGCAAGGAAGATGTACTAAAGCGCTGGGCGGAGCACTTCAATACTCTGCTAAATGTGGATCGATCAGCTGATCTGCAGAGTATCGGCTTAATGCCTCAGCTCCCTCTTGCCTTTGAGCTGGACGAGCCTCTACTGCATGATGAGGTTTTTACTGCCATCAGACAGCAACAAAATAAACGGGCGGCTGGAATTGACCTTATACCGGGAGAGCTAATAAAATACGGCGGAGAGAAGTTACACACGTTAGTGTGGGAACTATTTGTTCGCATGTGGGAGGAGGAGCGCGTTCCGGACACCTTTAAAGTATCGCGCATAAGTGCCATTTACAAGAACAAGGGTGACCGATCTGACTGCAACTCTCACCGCGGCATTTCGCTCCTTTCAGCCCCCGGAAAGGCCTTTGCTAGAGTTCTATTAAACCGCCTCAAGAACTTGTCTGAAAAGATTCTGCCTGAAACCCAGTTTGGCTTCCGCCCAGATCGAGGTACGTGCGAAGCTATATTCTCTGTGCGTCAACTGCAAGAAAAGAGCAGAGAACAGGGTTGTCAGCTGTACCTCTGCTTTGTTGACCTGGAGAAGGCTTTCGACAGCGTGCCTCGGGAAGCTCTATGGTTGGTGCTAGGTAAACTCGGGTGCACGGAAAAGTTTGTGAGACTTCTTAGACTCCTACATGGTGACATGCAATGCTGCGTTGCCGTAGACGGTGAACAGACAGACTTCTTCCCCGTTACCTGTGGGGTGAAGCAAGGATGCGTCTTAGCGCCTACTCTGTTCGCCTTATACTTTGCGGTGGTAGTTAGAGAAGTCTTACACACTGTCTCACAAGGAGTCCGCATCCGTTTCCGCACAGATGGCAGCCTTTTCAATTTGGCTAGACTTAAGGCTCGCACTAAAGTCTCATACGCATTGATCACTGAGATCATGTATGCTGATGATTTGTGCTTCCTAGCAGAATCCCTAGACGGCCTGCAACAGCTGATGTCTGCATTCCACCAAGCCTGCCGTAAGTTCGGCCTGAAGATCAGTGTCAATAAGACGGAGGTGATGTCCCTGGACATACACGGTCACGAGACACTGACCATAAAACTTGGTGAGGATGTGTTGAAGCAAGTGGATAAATTTCGCTATCTGGGGAACACTGTAACATCTAAGTGTGACCTCGATGCCGAGATCAATAGCAGGGTGGGTGCCGCAGCTGCGGCATTCGGCAAGCTAAGTACCAAGGTATTCTGCTCGCATGACCTTAAGCTGGCCACAAAGATATCAGTATATATGGCAATCGTGCTGCCAAACCTCCTATACTCCTCTGAGACGTGGTGTGTATACCGCCGCCACATTCGCACTCTGGATCGCTTCCACCTTAAATGCCTTCGTACAATCATGAAGATCAGATGGTCCGATAGAGTGCGAAATACCGAAGTCCTACGACGAGCCAATGTTGGTGGCATTGAGGCCTATCTAATGCGTCGACAGCTTCGGTGGTGCGGTCACGTATCTCGTATGGCGGAGGATAGAGTGGCGAAGCGCATCTTCTACTCTGAACTGGAGAAGGGCAAGCGGAATCATGGCGGTCCCCTACTCCGGTACAAGGATGTCCAAAAGCGACACATGAAGAGATGCAACATAGAGCCCTCACGTTGGGAACGTTTGGCAGCACAGCGGCCAGAATGGCGCAGGATTGTGAACAGCCAAGTACGCGAGTTCGAGGTTCAGCGTAAAGCTGACCTTGATACCAAACGCGATCACTTAAAGGCTCGCCCACCTGCTGCCATAACTTATAATTATCTGAACGGCGTACTCACGTGCCCTCAGTGTGCACGGAGTTTCGCCGCGAAGATAGGCTACATAAGCCATCTTCGGGTGCACCAGCGCCATCACTCGGACTAGGGGTCGAAGTGGTCGCCATGGCCGAAATCGGTCGGAACCATCATCATCAGTTATTGTGTGAAAGAGTAGTAACATCTTTAACTTTATATCGTCACATACTTCGCATGTATTTTAAGATCTAGTGTTTACTTTTAAAAACTTTTCATATGCAAGAAAGCTAGCAAGCTGTCGTGTGATGAAAAACCCTCGCGACAAACTTATTTAGGGAGCGCACGTGAACTAGGTCAATGGAACGCCCATTTTAACCAGACAAAATGGTCACTCTATTAGAATTTTTGTTCCGTATAGCTTTTTTTTTGCGGCTTTGGATGTTAAATTGAATGTAAACTGACAGTTTGTTGATCGAAAAACTAAAAGCGTTTTATTAATAATCTATGGTTATGTTATGTCAGTATCAGTTTGTATTAATTATGTATCTTAAAAGGTTTCTTTATGTGAGAGTATAGTCTAACCACCAAGCGGTTTCACCCGCGATTCTGAGGCATCTTATGATTTCTGGGATAAATTGGTGTTTTAATCCAGAATATATTTTAAACTGGCTATTTCTCGCAGTCACACCCGCGTTGAGGAAGGCAGCTTTCACCATCCAGAGAAGGAATGTGACATTTTTTGCGGATGTGTTAATCCTGGTAATATAATATATTATCTTTTTGCCAAGTTTCATCCTAATCCATTAATAAGTTTTTGCGTGAAAGATACATCCATGCTAACAAACTTTGGCATTTATAATAATACTACCTGTCCCCCGCGGTTTCACCCGCGTTCCCGAGGGATGTAACATTTTCCCGGCACAAAAAGTTTCCTATGTTACTTCTAATACCTCCAAGAATATGTGTACAAAGTTTCATGATGATCGGTTATGTAGATTTTGCGTGGAAGCGTAACAAACAAACTTACATTCACATTTATAATAGTAGTAGGGATCACTACATAGTATAAAACAAAGTCGCTTTCTCTGTCCCTATATCCCTTGTACGCTTAAATCATGTACGCTTAAATCTTTAAAACTACGCAACGGATTTTGATGCGGTTTTTTTAAATAGATAGAGTGATTGAAGAGGAAGGTTTTTATGTATAATACATGTGACATCCCACGGGAACGCGGGTAAAACCGCGGGAACAGCTAGTTAATAATATAGGATTTGGGTCAAATAAAAGTTCAGTCTAATAAACTGTTACGGAGCTTAGTGGTTACAAACACATACAAACTTTAGTATACATATATTTATTATAATATTATATATTATTAAGACATTTTGAAATGATATTAGATATATCACAACTTACCACACCGCAACACCTGCTTAAAAGTTATTAATCAAAAATCCATTGATCAAATCGGATTTTAATCGAGCGGTAGAATGGGTTTCGATTCATAACTTTACAGAACTCCGTTACGAATGAGAATTGATAACTGATACTTAAATTCGGTTTGATAATTAATATTCCTGGAATTAAATTTAAGGAACATATTCTAGAAATTAAATTCCATCACCTCAAAACTACTGGACATATCGGGATGGGACTGCTACCATTCGATGCGGAATTTTTCCTAGTTGGTCATAGGCTATAAATATGATAAACGCGAGCGAAACCGCGGGGGACAGCTAGTATAAAGGTATATTGACTATATATTAATAGAGTACACTGTATTATTGATCACAAACACAATTGGGATGTGTCCTGTTTTAAAGATAAATGATCAAACACTAACCAGTGTATTGAACATCCAAAAATATATGAAAACATTAAATATGATCAAAATTAAATCATTAATGTGATTTTTCAGTACCGATCTGACCATAAAGAGTATGTTATTTGATGCTGTACAATTATGATGTCACAACGTGCTATTTCATACAAAACTTTATACATTCGATCGTTTTGACATTTCATAAAGAATTGCTGATTTGACATGTCAGGACACATCCCTATTACAGTATTGGGCTGGCTAAATGAAGATGAATCGTGACGTCAGAAGTTATAATAGTGAGATGCGATAATTGAAATGCCGGTTGCTATGACTACGGATATGTAGTTATAGTATAATCTAGGTAAAACTAGGTACAGCACTTTGTATCTTAATAACTATTTTATTTACATTTATAAATTCGTTCTTACATAATTGGCAAGGTAATGAAATATATACGCAATAGCTGTCCCTCACGGTTTCACCTTAGTTCCCGAGGGATGTTACTTGTTCCCGGGATAAAATATATATGTTATTCCAGGGCATGCTCTTTCTATGTGCCAAGTTTTATCCAAAGCCGTTCCGTAACTTTTGCGTGAGAGTAATAAACAGTCATACCTACATATCGCACCCTCAGTACGATAAGGGCTTAACTCAAAATTTTGCTAAATGGAGTTACGATATACGGATAGAGAGACTAAACAAAGTACGCTCTATCCGATAGAATCTATCAAATAAAACATAGTCAATTGAATGATAGAATAAGCATACCGATACTTCAGCTTTAACACCGGGACCCACCCTCCCCGCTCAGTGCGAAAGTGACCCAATCAGAGATGTGCCAAAAGTGATATTTTGAGTTAAGCTCCTATCATTCTGAAGGTCCGATATGTACAGCCATCTTCACAAAACTTTCGCATTTATAATATTACTAGCTGCCCCCGCGGTTTCACCCGCGTTCCCGAGGGATATAAGCAACATATAAACCCTTCTCTTGAATTATTCTGTCCATTGTTGAAAACCGCATCAAAATTCGTTGCGTAGTTTTAAAGATTAAGCATACTAACGGCGGCTGAAACTTTGTTTTATACTATGTAAGGATGTAGGATAGGAAATAAAACAGGAGATACAAAATGCCTAATGTGCTTACAGTCAATAAATTATGTGAAGAAGGAATGTTAAAACATTTATCCAGACTTAGTTCGAAGTTAATTTAATTAAATTAATTCATTTTCATAATTGTTTTAAAATTAAATTAAACAATACTTAAAGTAAAGGGCGAAAGGCTGATGAAGTTGTTAAAACCTTTTAATTAAAGAAACTGCTACACTGTCAGAATTTTCGATCTGTTTTTGATTGAGTCAAATCTTTATTTCTTTGAGCTTTTCTGACTTCCGTTTAAGATTGAGAAAACAGTAACCTTATTAATATTTAATTTATCCTCATCTTTGTAGAATGTCAATTTACTTAAATTGGCAATTTACGATTTTGAAAGCTTTTCTAATTATGTTAAGTCATAAGGGACCTTGTAGCTTTTAATAATGTAGGTACAAGCTCGCTTTGATATTTGATTAGATCTTTAAACAGACTTTAAGTAGTATAAATTATATTGTATGTTGATTACTTGTATGTATAAAAGGCTTGGCAAATTATTGAGTATTTAGCTTGAGTAGTAGAGCTCTTAGTGCGGAGTTCGTCCGGGGAAGTACTACCACTTTACCCATTTCTGTCGTGAAGCAGTAGTGCACTTATATTACTGTTTCGGTTAGAAAGGTGAGGGGGCCGGTGAAATTACAGGCACATGAGACTTAACAACTTCACGTCTCAGGGTCGACAACGCGTTGGCGATACCCCTAGTGTTGCAAATGTCCATAGGCGGCGGTGACCACTTACCATCGGGTGGACCGTCTGCTTGTTTGTCGGTCCAAGTGGTATAAAAAAAATAATTAACTATGGTATGTGAATATTGGAACCCGCGACACTCGTCACGGTATATGACGTCACTACCAACTGAGCTATCTCTTTTCTATATGACATGAGCCGACAAACATGCAAGCGGTTCACCTGATGGTAAGCGCCTATGGACATTTGCAACACTAGGGGCATTGCCAATAATAAGAATGTAACCTTGTTGACTTTCTTGCCAGTTCTTCTCAGTTGAATGCTGACTTCCGAACCGGTTGTAGCTTCAGTAACTTTAAATTTGACCTTCATAAGTGCCCTCCGAGGGCTTAAACTGAATAAATGGTTTTGAATTTTGAATACGTTGTCGATTCAGAGACGTGAAGTTCTTAAGTCTCTTGTGCCTCTAATTTCACCGGACCCTTACCTTTCTACCGAAACACAGTAATACGAGTGTACCAAAGCTTCACGGCAGAAATGGGTAAGGTGGTAGTGCTTTTCCGGCCGAATTCTGCACTAAGAGCTCAACTACTCAAAGCCTATCATCGCCATGATTCATGATTACATAGTGCTTTGGCACACATTTTTCTGTCACAGTTTTAAATATACATATTAACAAATCTTTTTAAAGAATGTAATTAGTAAGGGTGTGGTGGTCTGAATTACAGCCGATGTAAGGCTTAGGAGTTTCACTAACAACTTTAATTGGTGCACCCTTTGCCTGAAAGGAAGGCTAATCAAAGGCAGAACGTCAATTAGTCGCACTGAAGGGTAATTCAGAACTGGCCAGGAACGACGCTGGCGATGTGTTTTTTTCTCTTATTTTTGAATGATCCTCTAATTCCTTTTTTTTAAACAAAGCTTGCAGCTTCATCATAAAATCATTCGGAACCTCAATGTAAAATGAAAATTCATTTCTTGAGTTCAAATTACGGTAGCTTTGAAGGCACTTTATTATACAAATGATCGGTTTGTTAGACAATTTCAATCATTGCTCACTTGGTTGAAAAATGTCTTTACCTTATATTATTTTCGACCTGTTTCTGTGTATATTTAAAAATATTCTCAAACATAAAAACAGCGTCGTACCTCTAATGTGTTTTAATTAACACTCTCAACGGAAAATGTATTCATTAATTGCTTTTCTCTTTCGTTATAAAAGCTGGGCATTTTCAACCCCAATTGCCATTTCTGACAAATGGTTCTCGGTGGTTTTCACATGATTAATAGCACTCCATTTTTTGATAAATGAATATTGAATAAAAACGATAAGTAAGCTTGCGAACCGGCACGGAAAATTATTTTAAAATAGGACAGGTAATAAATTTTCGAATGGTCATATTCGCAAAATCTTTCATGTTTTTATCTACCTACAGGTTAATTAGTTATTTATTTACTAGCTACCGTACCGTTTTAATTGTGTTATCGAGGGATTTATCTGTCTTTAGGGGGATTATATCATAGCCTATGTCACAGGGGAATAGTGTCGTTATTAATAAAAAAAAAACTAAAGTTTTTATTGTTTCTCATACAAATGTTTACAGCGAAAAATTGAGGCAACCCCGGTAACTTAAAGGGATAGTTGTGATGGGGTTACCTCACAACTTCCCATGGGTTACAATTTACAATGTTGATACATAACTAAACTAAAATGAAAATAACAAAAAATTTAATAAAATAAGCAACATTTAGGTTACAAGATCATTATTCATTGTAGCAGGTTCAAATAATAAGTGACAGAATTTTCCTCTTTAAAATATCAACGTATTTGATTTATTGATAAAGTAACACCTATAACATACATATGAAGTATAAACAATATTATAATAATTATATGAAGGTTCAGTATGTCTCTAACAGTTGTACACAACATTCACTGAACTTAGACTACATTTAAATTAAAAAGTCATCATCATCATCATCAGCCTATCTCCGTCCACTGCTGGACATAGTAAAAAAGTAATAATAATATATTAATTAATATTTAATTAGGCGCGCGGTGTGATCAAGTGATCTTCAAGTTAAGTTATTTTTATACCTATTAACGCTGTCAACCCGAATTTCTTGCTAGCTTCCTAATTCTCTAGTCCCCTAGTTCTAGGTCTAGTTTCTAATTTCATACCTATCAATTTGGTAACTGCAGACTCCGCGCGACTAACAATGTTAGTTTATTGGCGCGCCTAATTAAAGGTTAACTAGACTAGACAACAAACTACATTAAATAGGAAAACAAAAAAAAAAAATACTATAAAATAAAACAAATTAATATAAATAAGGTAATGTAGATTCTTGTCTCGTCCTCTTTTATAATTTCGTCCTGTATACTAAAAAGTTTTGGAAACGTCGCGTCGGTACATTGCAGCGTTTACCTCATTTTGATCCTCGTTCGTTGGAAACCTTGCCAAGTTAAAGAACACGACAAAATTGCATGACCTACAGCACTTTGTTTAAACACTGAATTGCCTATAAATATGTAACATCTTACAGACATACGTTCACCTAAAGATGCTTTGTTGAATAAACACACTAACGGTCTTACACATAAAACGCTTTTTAACTAAATCATTATAATTCTCTCCACTCCACTATTTATGTGCGTTTTATATGAGTTCGAGAATTGGTTTGCGTCCATAACCTACCCTAATGCATTATATTACTATAGTCTGTCTACTATAAGAAGTCCTTTTTCACGTTTAAGAACCTCATTGAAAAAACAACTTTATTTGTATTGAAATAAGCTTCATCTATTGACCCCGCGGTTAAATGTATTATGATCTAAATGAGCTTTATCTCAAAGCAAGAGGGTAGACCGCGTTCCCGAGGGATGTAACATTTTCCCGGCACAAAAAGTATCCTATGTTACTCAGTGCCGGATTAAGCAAGTGCGGGGCCCGTAGCAAATTCTGCCGGAGGGCCTTTGGTCTGCTATGAGTTCTTAAGTATAAAGTACTAAAAAAGCAATCGGTGGTGGGCGGCATTAGACACGCGGGGCCCCCTCTTGTGCGGGGCCCGTAGCAATTGCTACTCTTGCTTCGTGGTTAATCCGGCACTGATATTACTTCTAATACCTCCAAGAATGTGTACAAAGTTTCATGATGATGGGTTAATTATATTTCGCGTGAAAGCGTAACAAACAAACTTACATTCACATTTATAATATTAGTAGGAATTATTAGTTATGCCGTTGCTTAATTAATATTATATTGACCTAACACGACCGTTCGTTGTTACTGAATTACACTTGGGTCTAATGAATTAGAAATAACGGGTATCCATCTCTATCCGGGATTGGGATCGTTTGTTCTTCCAGCACGAATGTAATTGGTGGACCCTCGAAATCGACTGATTTATGATAGACATTTTGATTACTTTTGTAATTGGGTTCCTCAATTCATCCGTCCATTCATGAAATGTTCTGATTCAAGTGTGAGTACAGTATTCCTTTCAAATTTGTCTCCACTAATTTATTTATTTTTATTTATTAATTTATTTATTATAGCACACAATACAGAATATAATCTTGAAAAGACAATTGTATGCATTTAAAGGTATTGAACTAGATTACATTCTAATCAATGTATGCCTAAACGCATTATAGTAAAAATTAAAAAAAGATCGCTAGAAGGAATTAGGTATTACTATTTAAGTTTCTGTAGGTATTAATATTTAGTATTAGGTATTTACTCATTGTGAATAAAATTATTAGATTCGACATAAAAATCTATGGGGTTACAATAGGACGTATTGTTTGAAATTTTTCTAAGATTCTCTTCTATTCTCAGTTGTCGGCTTTGTAGAAACATCGATTAGTTATCATATGACTTAAGCTTATAGCTCTATCTGTCTACCCCGGGTTTCTGAAGTTACTTATACATGACACATTTTTTTTTAATTATTAATATGGTTATTAGTATATAAATAAATAAATAAATATCCTGGGACATTCTTTTTACACACAGCCATCTGATCCCAAACTAAGCAGAGCTTGTACTATGGAAACTAGATAACTGATATAGTACATATACTACTTTTTATTTTTCTAAATACATACATATGTAGATATTTACACCCAGACACAGAACAAACAGACATGTTCATGCACACAAATGTTTGTCCTGGTAGGGAATGGAACCCGCGACCTTCGACTTGGCAGTTAGGGTCGCTAACCACCAAGCCAATTGACATATACATATATAGTACATACTTTTAAACCTAGTTGTAATTTAACTCTTCGATAACTGTAGTAGTTAACTAGTCTGTAAAATAGGCTTTCTTTGACGCACCAACACCTCGAAACTACTGAACACATCGGGATGGGACTGCTACCATTCGACGTGCAATTTTTCGTAGATGGTTATATTGTATGATATCGATAAACGCGGGTGAAACCGCGGGGAGTTATAATATAATATGTAACTAGCTGGCCCCCGCGGTCCTTCCTCTTCAATCACTCTGTCTATTAAAAAAACCGCATCAAAATCCGTTGCGTGATTTTAAAGATTTAAGCATACATAGGGATATAGGGACAGAGAAAGCGACTTTGTTTTATACTATGTAGTGAAGACATGCCAATTACATATACTTAGATGTCAAAACGATAGTGGTAAATGATTTTTTATTAAAATGACAAGCTGTGAAATTGTCAACTCATTCTAGATAAGTAATTTAAAATACTTAGTTTTATAAACTGTGCAATCAAATGTTGTCAACTGTCCACTGTCAAATGACAGCTTTGTCTAAGTATCCTGTCGAGTAATGCTATACTACCGGCACGCTATGATGGCCGTTTTGACGTTTCAGATTGTCATACGAAAAGAAACTGTATTGATTTGGAATAAGGTTGATTTCCATCATCATACTATTAGCTGTTGGATCAAAAGATACACCTTCTGTCTGAAGGAATAAAGGTTATTTTTCTTTGTCATTGTTAAACGTCAAAACGGCCATCATAGCGTGGTTGCTTGTCTACGGAACAACTCACTTTTAAGTGTACAATAATGACAATAGAGTTTCAAATTGTATACTTATTATAAGGAAGAAAATCTACTGCGGTATTATCTAGCTTTGAACTTGAGCCTACCCTTGAATATAAGTAGTCTTTAAGGTTGTCAATTTCTAGGAAGTAATATAGTGACTTAGATTCCACGAATAGACATATTATGCGCCAGTTGGTGGCAAACAGCTGTCTATTTTATATAATATGAAAAGAGACATTATAAGAAGTTGTATATAATTCATATCTTTAAATGTTATGTTTCATTACCTAGTTGAAACATTGATTATGAACTAGTAGTCTTTTTCAAAGCATCATGTACAGAGTAAGGAAGATTCGTGTTTAAAATATGAGCTATTTTAAATGTATCGGTTTTATAATTGTTGTTTTGAAACTAGGAATACCTACTACTGTTTATCAATGTTATGCCATTTTTATTTTATTCAACCACTAGCTGTCCCCCGCGGTTTTACCCGCGTTCCCGTGGGATGTCACATGTATTATACATAAAAACCTTCCTTTTCAATCACTCTATCAATAAAAAAAAAACCGCATCTAAATCCGTTGCGTAGTTTTAAAGATTTACGCATACATACGGATATAGGGACAGAGAAAGCGACTTTGTTTTAAACTATAGTAGTAGTGTAGTGATGTATAGTTGTCGCAGATTTTTCCAATAAGCTTTACTAGTTGATATAAAAAAGGAGTATTTTCAAGAACTAAACAGTAAGATGTGTAGAGGGGATGTTTTATTGGAAGGGGATTCTTTTATTGGACTATTATTACATATGAAACGGTGTGGGTTGAAGGAACATCAATTCCGTTATTTCTTTTCATTAAGCAGGCAGTAAGATAAATTTTTGGGCTCAAATTTTCCTTTTTTACCGACTTCATAAAAAGGAAGGTCTTAGTTCGTAGGAATATTTTATTTTGTCAATTCATTATTTTTAAGGATACGCTCATGGTTTTTCTATTCCGTGGTTATATTCTATACCGATTTGCAATAAAATATTTTTCTTACGAAGATCATTCGGGGGCCGGTGAAATTACAGGCACATGAGACTTAACAACTTCACGTCTCAGGGTCGACAACGCATTGGCGATGCCACTAGTGTTGCAAATGTCCATAGGTGGCGGTGACCACTTACCATCAGGTGGACCGCCCGCTTGTTTGTCGGCCTATGTAGTATAAAAAAAAAAATCATCACACAGCCTGAAACAGGCAAACATTCTCTAACTAATTTTGTTCTTATTTTGTTCCAGGTAAATATTGAAGGCACCGTAAAGACTGGTAGAGTAAACCTACTTTCATATTGACATGAATCAACCGCAATCGGTACCCGGATGGACTTTGTTCTTGATTCCCTATCGTTTGACGATTTCGTGTTCCCGCAGTAAAACATACGGCTATTTGTATGTTTGATGACAAAAGTGCCTATTCTGTTCTGCATCACTTAACTTAATGACGCTCATCTATGTACATCTCTTTCCGTTTTAGAGCGATGAAAAGAGAAGGCATTTAATTGAATTTAGTCCTGTCAAAGTAGTTTTTACGTTATTGTTTTATGTGCCGTGTGCAAGTGCGGATTGCGTAAAACAAAAAAATCTTCCTCACTCTTTTCTATACTTGGTAAAAGAAAGAGAGGCGCGTATAAAGTTTGATACCCAATCGAAACAATAGGTACCATTGAAAAACAGTTTTTTTATTTATTTTAAAACGTCTAATATATCTGCATTCCGCCGAAATTCTTCAATAGGACTAAATAGTTTTGTTACAATAAATATGTTTATAAAAAAATTCATCAGTTTATGAAAGGTACGCCCAAAACCACAAGTGCGTGATAAACATCGTTTTAGTATTGATTTAGCACATAATTAAAGGCGGAGCGGCCTAATGTGCGGCTACTCACTCAGATTTTATGTTTGTTTGGTGGCCAATAAAACTATGTTAACTTCACATATTTGCTCGTTGTTAGTTAGTTCTTGTAGCTAATTAAGTTCCGCTCGACCCTTCAATCTAGGCCTCTGACTGCCTCAAAACGTTATTAGCCTTATTTTACTAGGATTAATCTAAAGTTAATACCAAATGCCTTTTTTATGTGTACAGTAAGTTCTTATCATTGATAGTAGATTTCACGATAATGATAAACGTAAATTTAGAATTAGTTTCTCGAGTGAGGTCTGCAATCAGCAACTTTTTTTTATTTTTTATCCTGGGACATTCTTTTACACACGGCCATCTGATCCCAAACTAAGCAGAGCTTGTACTATGGAAACCAGATAGCCGATATACTACACTCCTACTTTTTATTTTCCTAATACATACATATATAGATATTTACACAGAACAAACAGAAATGTTCATGCACACAAATGTTTTTCCTGGGTCGGAATCGAACTCGCGACTTTCGTTTTGGTAGTCAGGGTCGCTAACCTCCAAGCCAATTGGCCTGTCAACTTATATAGTATTTTGTCATCATCAGGCTTTCCTATAAGATTTGATTATATATGTGCATTTACTAGCTTAGGTCTCGCAGTTCCACACGCGTTCCCGATGGATTTAATGTCTCCCGAGAATATAACATAACCTATATTGCTCCTAGATGAAGTAGCTTTCTAATAGGGAAAGATATATTTGGTTATTATAATGAGTTTATTCATTACAAACGCAAATACAAACCTTTATTCTTTATAATATTGATGTTCTAATTAACAGCATAAGACTATTCAAATTCAAATTCATTTATTGCAAGTAACACGACCCATAGATTAAAAACATTAAAAGCAAAATTACACATTAAAAATAAATGAAAAACACACATACAAATATACATAATATATCCGCTTTATCCGGCACTGCAAGTAGTATGCCTATCACAGCAGTGCCGGATATAGGGACAATCTAACTTATTACCTATCATGGCCAGGACGGTGTTAGACTATGCTCTGCTTGTAACGAGCTAACATTCTGTGTGAAAATTAATACTAGCTTTAATATATCGTTTCAAAGTTTGACGTAGAACTAGAAAAGAGCAACGTATGTAGATAATATCTAAAGTGCTCGAAGTAGGGTGGGTTTAAATTTAACGGGTGTCTTAGCCTGCACCCCTTAAATCACCGCCTTATCTCGGCTGCGCTTCGAGTTCACACTTTAATGACAAACTTTTAGCTTTTTGTTAAGGTGATTTTATCTTATATCGTTATTTATAAGGTCCAAATTGCTTTAGTTAGCTTAGTTACAAAAATACAGGATGATACTTTTTTAGCTGATTTAATATAAGATTTTTTAAATTATACATTATTTTTGGCTTTGAAACACTGTGGTGTTTAGTGTACCTGTTTTATGGTGATTATCTTTTTTATTATTTAGATCGGCGTACTCATTTTCTATTTAATTGAAGACTTCAGTAGTCGATTTTTGTTTAAAATATTTTTCTCTAAATAATATCTTAAAGACATTTACAATATGAGCGTCAAAAATAATCGATATTTATGTTCCCACTGGGCTCCGAAATGACTGGACCGATTTTGACGAGACTTTCACTAGCAGATAGCTGATGTTATAAGGAGCAACTTAGGCTTTCTAACCCGGGAAATGTATAATCCCACGGGAACGCGGGTAAAACTGCAAGGGACACTTAGTAACATATAAAACAAGAGTTCAATAAGTAGCAAAGCCAATGTCATGATCGATATAGTACATTCGCCCCGTCTGGTGACCGTGCCAAAAGTTTCACATTCTGAGACATCAAATGTTTGTTTGCTAGTTGAGAACACACTTGTATTTGAGCCGGATACGCGTTTGCCAAATTATTGGCGATGAGAAGTTTTACATACTATATACACATTGGTCTTCGACCAAGAGATGGTAACTGGAGCCCGGCAATTGTAAAATGAAGTAGTTTTTTTAACGTCTATATCCTAACTAGTGACCCGCCCCGGCTTCGCTCAGGTGCAATGTAAATACTAATACATATAAACCTTCCTCTTCAATCACTCTATCTATTAAAAAAAATCGCCTCGAAATCCGTTGCGTAGTTTTAAAGATTTAAGCATACATAGGGATATAGGGACAGAGAAAGAGATTTTGTTTTATACTATGTAGTGAGATTATAAATGCAAAGGTTTGAAGACGTATGGATCTATGGATGTTATTCTTTTATGCATAAACTTCCGAACGGATTTTGAATTAATCGTAGTTTATAGATAAATGTCCCGGAATAACAGATCGGCTACTTTTTATATCGGGAAAATGGAACTTCCCTTGGGAACGCGAGGAAACCGCAGGGACAGCAGTAGGTCTATCTTCTGATTCACCGTAAGGTTGTTTGTATTTTAACATCTAAGAACATAAAGTTCTCCGGGAAAGTACTACCCACCTTACCTTACCCATATCCAACTTGAAGCAGTAGTAAACTTGTAGAACTATGTTTCGGTTAGAAAGGTAAGGAGGGCGGTGAAGTTACAGGCACATAAGACATAACAACTTCACGGCTCAGGGTCGACAATGCATTGGCGATGCCCCTGGTATTGAAAATGTCCATTGGCGGCGGTGACAACTTACCATACTTAAAGGTGGTCGTCTTCCTGTTTCACGGCCCTGACTTAAACACCGCGTCACTAATGCAAAAGTAAAATTCCAATGCATTTTGAAAAAAGTTTTGCTACGGTTAACATTAATTTTTGTTCGATTTTTACAAAGCCTTTCATTCTAAAAGAGCTCTTTCAAATTCGCCTGTCCCATTAGTTTTTGGCTTTGTTTAGACCACTAATTACCTTTATCTATTTTACGTGCTAACAGAATGTCGGTTTCTATTCCGTTGGTAGCTGAGCCTCATTCAATCTTAATTATCGTTCCGATTTCGAGGTTGTTCGATTAGATTGATCTCGTTACTCTTTGTGTTGAAGTCAAAGTTTCGATTTCTATTATCTAGATTACTGGTTTCTACTGAAGTCAGAAAACAGTTTTGTTAGGTATAGTGCCGAAAGTTATAGTGGCTTATTCAGAAAGATAATCTAAACGGTATAGTGTTTCTTGGAACTATTGGAAAAATATATATTATTATTTGTTACTAGCTCACCCGACAGACGTCCAAATATGCACTTTCAATATATCCCGTTTGACACAACACTAGGGGCATCGCAATGCGTTGTCGACCCTGAGGCGTGAAGTTGTTAAGCCTCATGTGTTGAACTTCTCTCAAAACCTCATTAGAATAATTGAAAACAAAAATCGTTCCTCAAGTGATCGGTTACCAACGAATAGAATTATATTTTTATTTAAAAAGAGTCTAAGGTTTCATATGTTTTACAATCTGAAGAGCAGAGGTAAAATATTTTTGTAGTAGTAATGTTCCTATTATTGCGCTGCACTTCAGTTTCCTCTTTCCAAACACAGTTTTGAAGTTATTGGAAATCTTTATTTCCGATGTTCACAGATTTTGTTATTGGTAGAGAAAACGGCCCTCGCCCTTCCTGTGTCAGTTTCTCAGTGAGTTTTAGTAATAATATTTGAGTTTCTCAGCGAGCATGTTGTAGCTTTTTAATACTAGTTGTATTCCGCGGTTTCACTTGTATTCCCTAGGGATGTTATATTTTCCCGGGATAAAAGTATACTGTGTTAATACAGGTTATAAACTATCTTTTTGCCTAGTTTTATCCAAAACCGTTTTGTAGTTTTTGCGTGAAATAGTAACAAACATCTATACATACGGTTCTTAAATATTGTGCATGGACTCGTTATAAGGGCCCATTTTCCCTTCGGCGGGTAGTTTTGTAACACTCTGTATATAAACTGACAGGCCAGTTGGCTTGGTGGTTAATGCTCTGACTGCCAAACCGAAGGTCGCGGGTTCGATTCCCACCCAGGACAGACATTTGTGTGCATGAACATGTCTGTTTGTTCTGTGTCTAAATGTGGGTGTAATAATCTATATAAGTATGTATTTAGAAAAAAAAAAGTCGTATATGTAGTGTATCAGTTATCTGGTTTCCATAGTACAAGCTCTGCTTAGTTTGGGACCAGATGGCTATGTGTAAAGAATGTCCCAGGATATTTATTTTATTTAAAAGCTTTAGGTTACTCACTCATTCGCTCACTGTTTTCAAACAAAATCTCAAAACTACTTGACGTATAAAGCTGTGGTATTTTTTGGTATACATTCCTTTACTACCATAAAGCATTGTCGCGCTTCAGTAATCTCATTTACTTAACAAACATGTTTGTCTGTTTCAAAAACATTAAATTGTCAATTTTCGTGCCAAAACAACGCAATGTTTCCCACAGATTAACAAAATTAACTCAAAAGGCTCATTTTCATTACAATAAACAAATACAAATATAATTTAGAGACCAAACGAATCGGATTCATTTGTCGTCGCATTGCCATTGTTTGTTCTTGACAATGGAGGTTCATTAATATGAATGATGGTAATTTAAAAAAAAAATCGGTGTAATTTGTTGAGGCCTTCCAATGATAGTAATGTTTTGTAAGAGTTATCATCGCTCTCCGAATTATCCGCCTTAGGGTTAAAAGCCATTAGCTGTCATCTAATGAATTAAAAAAGAAAACATTGGATGGCTCGAAATGTTACCATGTATAATAACAGTGTTACTATTATTTTTAGGTATATCTCTACTAACTGTCACCCGGGATTTACCCGCGTTCCCGAGGGATGTCACGTTTTCCCGGGATAAAAAGCCTATACTGTTTGTTTTTCCAGGATATGGTCTATCTTGCCAAGTGACTTCAGCACCCCGCCGATGGGTCTAATTTTTGGACTCCATTGCTGCTTCAGATCAGGCAGGGTGGAGTCAACTTGTTAGGTTAAAAAAAAAAAGCCTATATCCGTTTCGAAGATTTTGCGTGAAAGAGTAACAAACATCCGTACATACTAACAAACTAACACATTTATACTATTAGTAGGATAAATATTGTATGCTGTGAAATTTGTTTCCTAGTACAGACTCTTCCAGAAATTAACAACCTTTCGAAATATCCGAGCTCATTAATATTTAATCTTGTTATATAAAAATATATAGAGTTTTCTAAATTAAGAGAGCTTCTATCACAAATTAATATTTACAAAATATATGTTAAAAGTCTCGAGATAATTTGGATTTCATAACTTGTTTGAGTATCTACTTACTTTCCTGCCAAATTACTTGTTCTATATAAACATTCAAAACTCTGTTTTTAAAGTTGTAGAATAGGGGCCATTCAAGTATTACGTAAGCAGGTTTATTACAAATATATACGCGTAATACTGCGTAATACTTGAACAGCCCCCTAATGAGGTTGTAGGTAATTTAACCGACTTTGGAAAAAGGTGGAGGTTCTCAGTTCGACTGTATATTTTTTTCTTTTTTAGTGCGTATTTTAAACGAATTAGTTACATGTTTTCATTAACTCAGTTGAAATGTTACCGGAACTTGGATAAATTATCTATTATCTTGATTATCTAGGGCTAAAGGGAGGTACCGTACGTAGAACCTACCTCTATTACTGAACGTTTATTAGTTATCATTTAAAAGTGACGTTTTGAACTGGTTTTTAAAATCCAGCAAGCAAATAAAGTAGGGACATAAATATTCACTCACACCTACATGCATAGCTCCTACAAATATTGTTTAGATCTGTATTTGTTCGTTCAGATAAGCCTATTACAAGGTTTTATGTATTTGTACAGAGATTTTAGCGGGCTTAATTTATTTAGGATCAAACTCTTTGGGTGGTAGGTGCCAGCATTATAATTTACGGGGGTTTAGAAAAAAAAACACGGTCATTTTTCACGAAGCAATGGGCTAGTTTTTACAGTAAGTTCAGACATGGTAGATATGTTAAGTCCCAAAGTGACAGATTTTAGTTTATTTCTATCTCTTTTACGGAAGGTATTGCGCTTCTTTTCTATCATCACTTGTTATAAGAATAATTTTAAAATAGAATCAGCTACCAGTTATTTAATGATAAGAGTAAAATTCTATGTATAGTAATATCTATTATATAGTGAAAGAGAGCGGATTGTAAGTTTGTTTATATGTAGGGGGTAATCTCCAGATCCCACTGCACCTTTTTGAAAAATTCTTTCACTATTGGAAAAGTACATTATTCCAGTTGGACATACTACTATGTTACAATCCCGGGATAAATTGAATCCCTTGGGAATACGAGTGAAACCGCAGGACGGAAACTAGTGTGTAATAGACCGAATGAGGAGGGACCAAGCATATAGATTAGACAGCCCCCTATTCAGCGAATGAAATCTTCGTTTGCGAGGCGTCGCACCGAGAGCTTACCTCTCACGTGATTGCGTAGTTAGCGAAAGAGACAGAGCGTAGAGGCCGCGACGAAATATCGTTGAGCCAGAGTAGATCTAGAGCTAGATCATTATGAGTGTGTGTATTTGGAATGAGTAGCAATTTATTATAATGAGTATATATAAAATAGATAACTCACTTAGCTGACATTAAAATAGGTCCTATATCATCATGCCGAAGGTTAAAGATGCAATAATCAGCATTTAATTGTTAAGTATTAACAACATGAGATGTTAAACCTTCTATTACTGGTTTAGATTCCATATCGTGACCGGAAAGTCTTATTATGTATTGCAGATAGAAAGAACTGAACCGTGAAGATTCAAGGAGACGGTTTCTGTTTGTTGTTGTATATTGTTTTACATATTTATTAAGATCTTCTGTGAACTTGCGTTTTCTTTGGCGGATAGTCTTTTTCGGTAAGCGCAGAAGGCACTCTAAACTTCATCTTACTTCTGTTGGAAATTCGAAGTATCAATTCTTCTTGATTATAAAAATATTTAGTTACAGAGTATACAGTTCAAAGGGGGTTAGTGTCGTTTTAGACATACATACTACATACATTTCGATACTTATATAAATAAATAAATAAATATCCTAGGACATTCTTTACACACGGCCATCTGGTCCCAAACTAAGCAGAGCTTGTACTATGGAAACCAGATAACTGATATACTACATATACTACTTTTTTTTTTTTTTCTAAATACATACTTATATAGATATTTACACCCAGACACAGAACAAACAGACATGTTCATGCACACAAATGTTTGTCCTGGGTGGGAATCGAACCCGCGACCTTCGGTTTGGCAGTCAGAGCGTTAACCACCAAGCCAACTGGCCTGTCGAATTATAATATAAGTAAGAATATGATTTATAATTAAAATATTTCCCTGTAATACAAAAGTTTCACTTCTATCGTGATTGGCAAGTAAATAGTGGCAGTTTAGTAATTCTAATTATTAAACTTATGAAGCGTCCGATGCAGATGAAAAAGTGATAGTGACTTTATTAATTTTCAACCATACATGGAAAATTACATGGCCTCATAATACTATACCATTTCCAATATTAAAAAATACTTTGGAAATAGCGCGCACACAAAAACAAATTCTAAATAGTTCAAATAACCACTTCCTTAATTAATTTGAACAATCTCAACCGAATCTTGTTTATTAAATGATAGATATCTGTTTTAATTGGCAACAGATTCGTTTGCACGAAACCACCAAGCTGTTTGACTGGAGATAATCTAGGCTCAGAGGTTAGGTTGTATCAACAGGTTGTTTAATTTTTGTATTTGCTTAAAACAGGATGGGTTGTTGAACTACACATATATTAGCAAATATTAGTATTCACGCATATTAATAAAAATAGCTGTCCCCCGCGGTTTTACCCCCGTTCCCGAGAGATATCACATATTCCCGGGATAAAAAGTAGCCTATATGTCATTCCAGGATATGCTCTATCTGTGTGCCAAGTTTCATCCATATCCTTTTAGTAGTTTTTGCGTGAAAGAGTAACAAACATACTTACATACAAATCTTCCCTGGTTATCATATTAGTATGGATATAGATTAGTATAGATAGAAGCTGATTATTTGTCGCTGCCTAGTCTACTACAACAGTTTTAGAACTTGTGAGGATTTGTCGGTGTAAAAAGGCAAATAGAGAACTTAATGAATGGAATTATTTTAGCCAATTCACAGCTGATTGTATGTTTTTTTTTTTGTTTGGACTCGAATGTGTCAGTCTCAGATGGCTTTAACACACTTTCGCGGACTTTTCGGTAAGCGCAGAAAGCACTTTAAACCGAGAAGATTCTATGCACTTCATCGATTCAATATAGACATATCGTTATAGGATTTCTTGACCCCGATATTTGTAGAGACCTGTCATTAACATAAAATTTCAGCTTCACTACATAGTATAAAACAAAGTCGCTTTCTCTGTCCCTATATCCCTATGTAAACTTAAATCTTTAAAACTACGCAACGGATTTTGATGCGGTTTTTTAATAGATAGAGTGATTGTAGAGGAAGGTTTACATGTATTAGTATCTACATTGCACCTGAGCGAAGCCGGGGCGGGTCGCTAGTTATTGATAAATACCGAGCGTGATAATAATTAAGAACGCTTTAAAATCTTACTTCTGTTGGAAAATCGAAGTATGAGTTAGAGTGGATTTTTGAGACCGCTTGTAATTATTACTTTAATTAATATCTTCCTACCTTACGTTGTATAAAAAAGTGATTGGTGGTTAGTACTACTTCTAATTCTTTGACTTCGGGTAGTATGGTATACCTAGTAGGCAGCGTGCCAATGAATTTCATACTTAAGCTAGGCGCTTTGTAATGAAATACTGAAGAGTAATGGGTAGTTTGCCCGCAGAGGCCAAACCAATCAGTTAGGCCTTATTGATTTCACTTACCCAATATTAAATAGGTACAGGAAGGTATATTGGGAACGTTATTAATTTATATAAACTAGTGTTTGCCCACTGGTAAAATGTCAACCATTATCATTATTAAAAAAAAAACAGGAAATGTATGTATTTGCATGTTTAAAAGAAACTACTTCCAAAAAAATGTATTGATAACCCAAAAGCCTTTAATTTAACAAACAGAAAATTAAAATCAATTCACAAACTGAAAAGACAATTTCTGTAATTTATTTTCAAAAATTCGGATAACAGAAATCCATAGTGTTAGTACATAACATGTTACTTGGTCATCCTCTCCACAAAATGCCTCAGAAAAGGGAAAATTCAAAAAAATTCAAAATTCAAAACCATTTATTCAGTTTAGGCCCTCAGAAGGCACTTATGAAGGTCAAATTTAAAGTTACTGAAGCTACTACCGGTTCGGAAGTCAGCCTTCAACTGAGAAGAACCGGCAAGAAACTCAGCAAGGTTACATTCTTTTTTATTTTATTAAATTCTTTTTTATCTATTCTGACTTTTTGGCTATTTTATAACATCAATTTTACATATTTTTATATTTAACAATTACAAAATACTTAATAAAGCTAACATTCAAAAACAAAAAACAAAAAAAAAAAAAAGAAATAACAAGACTACAAAATAGAAAATGACAATAATTACTTACAACTTAAACAAGAAAATTAGAGGTGCACTGTGCAGAGAGCAGCTATTTCCATACATTTTTATCTTCAATATAATGAACCACCTTGTAATACGCTTTTTCTTTCAAAACTTTCCTAATATAATTTTTAAATTTATGATCAGACATTTTGGTTACTGAAAGCGGTATCTTATTATAAAATCGAACACAATTACCAAGAAATGACTTGTTTACTTTAGTTAGTCTAAAATATGGAACAACTAACTTCTCCCTTTGTCTTGTATTAATATTATGGATATCCAATTTTGACTCAAACACAACCTCCGCCACTGTTTTTATTAGTGTAATGGCTACTAATCATTTTGTCTATTTATATATAAATGATTAATCAACATTTATTTAATATAAACTAACTAGAGGCTTTTGTAATGTTTTTGTATAAACGAACAGTTTTCGAAAAAATATTGCTTTTATTTTTTGTCGAAGATTTTGTGGTTGTTACGCCCCTCATTATAATTTATATTCAAAATTTATTTATACAGAATTGCAATAAAAATAAACGTTGCATACATAATGGCAGTACATTTATAACCAAACTTGATTGTAAATAAAAAAAAGTTAAAGCTTTCTACTCAAATTAAACGGTTTTATATAAACCTGGCCGTTCACAAACTTATTTACATAATGTAACTACTTTATCATATTTATGAAGTCGAATAATTCTATTTAGTTTACTCGATGAAAGTCAAACTAGTTAAAGAGTTTTGTCTGCAAAGTTGTAGAAATGGCGAAATGTTTTCTGGTTTACTCCTTTCATGTTTCGTGAAGGATAGACATTTGAGCACTATTCTAGCATGTTGACTGTAGACTTTTATAGTTTATGTAGCTCATTTATCTATAATGTCTTGTTACATTTTATTGAACAAGCCAGTTGGCTTGGTGGTTAGCGACCCTGACTGCCAAGCCGAAGGTCGCAGGTTCGATTCCCATCCAGGACAAATATTTTTAATATGCATGAACTCGTCTGTTTGTTCTGTGACTGCGTGTAAATATCTAAATAAGTATGCATAAAAAAGTTGCATATGCAATATATCAGTTATTTGGTTTCCATAGTACAAGCTCTGCTTAGTTTGGGATCAGATGGCCGTGTGTTAAATAATGTCCCAGGATATTAATATATGTATTATTATTTGTTTATTGCCAATTCTAGACTTTTATTCGGATATGCTGTCTTAAAAGTAATCGTGTCTCAGAATACTTAGCATGGGCTTGGCTTTATCATTGCTTTACAATGGATGGTAAAAAAATGTGTCGTTTTACTAGTTTTCAGCATAGTCATGTTGAATCACAATAGTACAGTAGGGCCTTATTTTCACACGGCAATCACCCAAACTAAGCAGCGCATGTACTATGATAACTCGAAACGGATTTACTATATATGACATGTTTTTTTTCATATTAATACATATATAGATTACACCTAGACACAAACCGGTTTGAACAAAGAGACAAGTTAATACACACACATATTCGTCCTGTGTTGGAATCGAATCCACGAACCATCAAGGTCTCTATCCTCGAAGCCAACTAACCCTTCAGGGAAATTTTTACAAACTCATTTAAACTCATCTGGCTTGAACTCCACTTTTGATTCAGAGCCCTTTGCAATTTAACTTCCTTGTTTTATAATTACCAAACATGTTTACTTTAGGGACAGCCTAACTTACTTCGCAGTTTGGCCGTAATCTTTAATATTTAAACCTCATGGGGCATAGTTACTTGACAAGCGGAAGGAATTTTGCATGTTGGAAACATTTAGTCTCGCCAGCGTGTCCCTAATAATATAATATACATACGAATGTGAATGAACGTCCGCGTCCATTGTCTTTACACGTCGACTCCGGAAAAATGTGGTTACTGCGACATTAAACGTTATGGAACATGGTCATAAGGTCAAGGGTTCTGTGAGGATGTTTCGAGCAAACATTGCGGTCAAGATCTTACTGCATTGACAGTTCCTTATTATGTACAGTCTGTCCGATATAAGAAACCCTTTTAGTTTTAGAGAATGTTATTGGAAAATTAACCTTTTTGATTTATAATAAGATTTATTTACAGTATCATACAATAAATGATTAGATCAATAGGTAAACCTTATTAATAAAAGCAATAAAGTACATATTTCTGTGACATTTTTAAAAGTTAAAATGGGTTTCTTATATTAGACAATATAGAAAAATATTAATGTTATCTTACTACTATTATAGTTGCGAACTTTTAGATGTTTGTTACTTAATTACGCCAGAACTGAGTCTGGTAGGTAGAATACCAATGGGCAACTTTTTATCACGGGAAAATGTTACATCGGAAAATCGGGAGAAACCGCGGGGTACAGCTAGTATTGTATAAATATATTTTTTCTCATTTACACATCATCTGCTGTGTTCTCATTTGGAGTTGTTGCAATATGTTTGCTCTGTCCATTTGGCGCATTACCTATACAAGAAATTTATTTGTTTCTATTATGGCCGGCTTCTTGTTTGACGCCAACCCTTTATGGGAATGCTTTTGTTGACCATTTGTGGACATCCCTATACTCTATAGTCGCTTATTACGACACCCTTGAACTTTGAATTCGCTACCACTCATAAAAATTTATCGGACTAACACATTGAATTGATTTATTAATTCACTAATTGTAGCATGGCAAGGGAATTCAAAAGCATATATACCATACAGGTATTTTCTCACTATACGTACACAATTCCATCGACACTCGTAACAAGCTCCGCGTGTAAAACTATAAATTTCAACACTACGGAGAAAAAACTATTTTCACCCACAACACTCACTTCAATTTAGCCTTGGAATTTATCGTGTAAGAATTGACCATTATAACAAGACATGTAAAAATCTGCTAACCCTTAGAATTCAGGGCAAAACTATTTTTCATTTCCATTGCTTGAAGTAATGTTTTTTTTCTTTTATTCAGCTTTACCTTGACCTAGTGAAACCTGAATGAATTACCAAGGAACTTACCAATATAATTTGTGGCCGCTTTTATGATTGTGTTTATGCTCCAATTCTAATGTTTTCATTTGTTATGTATATGCAATTATAGTTTCATTATCAAGTACATTTTTAACGAAAACCTAGTTTTCTTGCTCTGATTTTTTTTTATTTTTCTTCATAAAGGGAGAATACGATGCCTTAAATAGGCCAGTTGGTTTGGTGGGTTGACTGCCACGGTACAAGTCATGTGTTCGATTCCAATCTAGGATAAACATTTGTCTGCATGAACATGTCTATTTGTTCTGTGTCTGGGAGTAAATATTTATTTATGTATTAAAAAAAGCTGTATATATGTAGTATATAGTTATCTGGATTCCATAGCACTAGCTCGGTTTTGTTTGGCATCGTATGACCGTGTTTAACAAAAATCCCAGGATATTTGTTTGTTTAATAAAATAATCATATCTATGTATCTTTTGGATTCGTTAAACTAAAAAGTTGAATTCTGTGCGCATATCCTCCTGCCTAAAAACTAACAACAATTTAAGTTAATATACGTAAATCGGAAAGGTTTGACAGTCATCTACAATTGCATTTTTTTATTTTTATTCTTGGTACCAAGTAGGTAGTATACTTGGTACTTGGTAATTACGTTTGGTTGGTACATCCTAAACTTGTCAAGAGCGCTTAACTAAAAGCTGTAAATTTTTAACGACCCTTTTCCATGAGCTTATCCGTAATCAGTCGGTAAATCTAAACACCACTGTTAAATTCTTAAAGAAATTGCTTTTAAAACTTCATAGTATTCCTATGAAATGTGTGATATTTGAAGGCTGGTATGAATAAAAAAACAAAGTGTATTTTTTTATTTGCGTCATTGTTGTTGCGTTTCACTTCATTAATTTCACTCTACATATTATTTGAATGAGAGTTATATTTAATGTTGCTAATTTTCAAGTAAACAAAATACAGATAAATCACGTACATTAATTCATAAATTAAATTATGACGACCAGGCTGCCCGACACCATAGCCGGGATCCCTTAATAATTAACATCTCTTTTACCCAATTTACAAAGTTTATAATTACAAATCCTAGTAATATTATAAATGCAAAAGTTTGTGTGAATGGATGGCCAGATGTTTGTGACTATAACATGGAGCACTACTGATAAAACATGCCCCATGGATAGCTTATAATCAGGATTAACTCCGGGAAAATGTGGTTGAAACCGCGGTGCTCAGATAATAATCAGCGAAAGCCAAAGGTGTTTTCATCAATCAAGAACGAATGTTAGAGGTTTGAAGCCGATTAGATAACGCCCTAGTTCTAACCGTATATATGTCATCTAGCATCTAGCTTCCGGGAAACCAAAGATTTTGGACTCCGGGGGGAGTATGGTTGCAAAGCTGAAACATTGACAGGCCAATTGGCTTGGTGGTTAGCGACCCTGACTGCCAAGTCGAAGGTCGCGGGTTCGATTCCCACCCAGGACAAACATGTGTGTGCCTGAACATGTCTGTTTGTGCTGAGTCTGGGTGTAAATATCTATATATGTATTAGAGAGATAGTATGTATTTAGAAAAATAAAAAGTAGTATATGTAGTATATCAGTTATCTGGTTTCCATAGTACAAGCTCTGCTTAGATTGGGATCTGATGGCCGTGTGTAATAGAATGTCCCAGGATATTTATTTATTATTTATATTATTATTACTTAAAGGAATTGACGGAATGGCACCACCAGGAGTGGAGCCTGCGTCTTAATTTGACTCAACACGGGAAATCTCACCAGGCCCGGACACTGTACACAATACAATTTCAATCCTTGACAATACATTTTTTTATATATATTAAAAAATAGCAGCAATTGTCACTTACCCAAACGTTTATGTGTATCGCTATATGTCACACTTCAGCGCTATCTCTTCCAAGACATTCGACAGAAGTATCTGTTACTTCACAAGTAAAATTCACTGAGTGCCTGTGAAAAGCTCTCTAGAAACTGTCTAAAGGCGCTAAGGGAGTTTGACACCTCTTCTCTTATATCTCGACACTCCATTCAGAGGTTTGATGTATCGACACACTTGGAATGCTATCCTTTTATAACGTTCGCAATCTTTATTGATAATATGTCAAGTCTTTAATGTATGAAGATCCAAAATCTTTAATAGGTATTTCTTTATCATATCATGCTTGAACATTACAGATGTTTCTGTAAAGACGCAGTAGGTAAAGTCGCTTTAATTTATACCCCATTTAAGGTTGAATGTCGTACAGCAACCGTATATCTAGCTACTATTTTAGCATGTAAGTTGATAATGAAAACGCGTTGTGCATTAATGTACAGGCAAATGCTCTCGGATATGCCACTCTCGACCTTAATGCATTATGAGTGTTCTTAGAACATATCAAGAAAATTAAAAAGTTCGTGACCGTTCGACGTAAATACAATTTTATATCAACAGAATAAACAACCTTGTACATAAACGTAAGGTATCCATTTATAATTTAGAATTCAGGCCCAATGAATTGTTTTCACAGAAGCTTTCTATAGAATTACGGTAAATTTTGTAATTATATAAATAATCCATTGTCTAGCAACTCAATTACACTAACTCAATTTGATTTCGAGTTGTTACAATATCAACAGAAACCTCCAATCACAAACCTATTTCGAAGGATGTGAAACTCAATCATAAAATTGTAATATCCAAAGACAATATTGTTCTTTACTTAGGTACACTTCTATTTACCTTCAGGAGTTGGATGTCTGATCGATCTTTTAAGTTAGAAGGAAATGTAGCAAGCTGTTCATAAAGCTTAATAAATTCCTGTAGAAGTTGTTTAGTTCAGAAGCATAATATTTGCACTGCGTGAGTTTACGCTCACTATTTTATTTCAACGTAACTTCTGTACCGCGGTTTCGCCCGCGTTCCCGAGGGATTTTATGTAACCCAGGATTTTGATATAGCCTATGTCATTTTGGATTAATCTACTTTACAAATAGTGAAATAAAAAATCTTATAGGTGCAGTGGTCCCGGAGCTTACCCCTGCAGATATAAACAAACTAATAAAATCCGAAATTTCAGAAAAAAATATTATAGATAACAGCAGTACCTAAAAAGTCTTGGTTCCTATATCTAAGTTGTTGGACTAAATCTATCGTGTTACTTACCTATAGCTGGGGATAAAAAGATTCCTTTGTATGAACATGTTCTATTTGTGTGTCAAAAATCATCAAAATCTGTTAAGCCATGCAAGGGGTTATTAAGACACTAATTTAGCTATTTATTATAGTATTAGTTTAAATTATGATATGACATTACAAAATGGGACAAGGCGGGCCATGTCTGCCGCATGTCGGACGAAACGTGGACTAAAATAGCTATGAACTGTGTCCAACTATATTGCGGCAGAACGAGGCAAAGATGGCGGTACGAAATATTGCAAAGGATTGGTCCAATAGAACTCCGAACCGAGATATCTCCCTTGCAGAATCCATAATGAGCTGATCTCTACTATAAACGGTGGGATTCCAAAGGAGCTTTCTGCCGCGCACGCTTAAGCTGTGAAATAAGCTACCCGCCGTGGTTTCCCAAGAGAGTACAGCATGGGGTTCTTCAAGCAGGGTGTGAAGAGATTTTTGCAGGGTCGGCAACGAGCGAGTGATACCCACGTTGTTGCAAGCGTCCATAGGCTGCGGTGACCGTTTACCATTAGACGGGCCGTCAGCTTGTTTGCTACCTTAGTAGTATAAAAAAAAGAAAATAATAAACCAAATTTGCTATTGCTGGGCCTGTTTGTGGGCTTGGTACTTTTTAATTGAGCAATAGATTTTATTACGGTTTCTACGTTGTTTGGAGACTTTCTTCCCACGAGAAGACGGGCGTGTCGCTAGTAAAATATAATAATGATTCGACGATTTAAAATCACATGTTTTATCAAGCTGAAAAAGCATTTGAAATTGTCTAAAACTTTATAGAGACTAGAAACATTACTCCAGCTTTATATCTCATGTATTTGCTGAACCGTTTTGAGCTTTATAAGTTTTTTAACTTTAATCCACTGATCATGGCTCTGTGAAGTTTTAGACTTGAGCCGAGCTTATTGCTGGATGGTCGAAGTCTTTTAAGTTTTAGACCGAAATAGTGTTCCATTTCAATAGTGTGAAGCCTTATCTTTAATGGAAATCTACTCACAGCTCCAAGTCAAGTTAGTTTTCAAATTCGAAACTTCAGTTTTTATCTGATTAGATTTTTCGTTGGATTGTGCAAATAGCTTCAGTGATCACTTCATGTGATTGTGTGTGCACGTTCAAATGACTGACTTGCACCTTTGTGATAAGTACTATTTTGACTTGATTATAAGTGGAGGGAAAGGAAAAAAAATGTTCTGGGAATATTTCTGCCTGAAAAGTCAATTGCGAAGGTATGTGAAGGCTGTTAATCCGGCTCCTAATCCACACTCGGCCGCGTATTAACTATATTAAGCTCCGAAATTGTTAGAGAAGACTTATGGCCCTTTACCGCGAACGAGTCTTGATAATGAACTGTTGTTAATACACCTTTATGTTTAGGATTAATTCAAATGAAACTATACTTATAAAATTAGATTCAGCACCGCGTTACCGAGAGACATGTTTTCTTGAGATGAAAAGTGTCTTATGTGTTGATACTTAAGCTTTTATTTACCTTGCAATCTATACATTTTTGTTAGTTGTTTAAGTCATGTCTTACACGCTCAAATACACCAATTCCTCTTATCCTACGGAGTTGAAATTTAAGAAGTTGGTTCACGTCTAATGACCATGCATTTGTATGGTAAGTACGGTCTGATTCTAAGAAAAAGCACCTCAACGGCACCAACATAGACATACAATTTTGTAAACACATTTAATTTTGATTGCTCATTTTATATTGCACTATAACCTGGCTGGTGGACCCGGGGATGTCCGGGGGTCTCCGATGAAAGGACTACTTAACGGGTAACAGCAAAGATAGGAAAAGGATGTTTGAAAAATAATATTTTAAGATTATATGCACGAGCACCACACACGTGATAATTTTACTCTATAATAATGATGAACAATTTAAAATCACATGTCTTATCGAGCTAGTTTCTCCTTTAAAGTCGTCTAAAACTTAATATCGACTAGAAATATTACTCCAGCTTTATATCTCATGTATCGAAGAGCTTTATAAGTTTTTTAACTTTTAACCACTGATCAAGCTTGGGTGAAGGTTCAAACTTGAGCCGAGCTTGTTGCGAGATAGTCCAAACAGCAAGCCATAAAAATTTTCTCAACTAAATAGTGTTTGTTAAGGCAAAATAAGTTGTATTGTTTTTAAAACTAAGTACAGTTTGCGAGTGAGTCATGAAGTCACACGAAAGTTTTGCATGCTCAAACACAGGTGTAACATAATGACTAGAAGCTCACACACAAGTAAACTAACATAACTCAAGTAAGTTGTATTACACTACGCAACAAACTTCCACGTTATTCTCTGTTACCTTCTCCATGTCATGACCTCATAAGCAAATAAAATCAGCCAAGAGTTCAGTAGCTACATAGTTTAAGGACTTACTGGGGCGGGATACAAACATGTTATGAGTTATTTTAATTCTAATTATAAAATAAATAAAAATAAAATAGTTTATTTGCATCTTGAAGTTATAAATATGGATTTACAATTTAAATAATCCTTAAGGTGAATAAAGTTGTATGATGCAACTAAGATAACTTAATATCTTGTAATATAGGTATCAGCGCCCACCGTTATATAATAATATTATGTAATGATGTAAATGTGCCTAGTTAGTGCAATATCAAGTATAGATGATTAACATAACCCTAGCAACAACACACCGCCGCTATCACAAAAATGAGCTTCGTAGTGTAACACTTAAAGTTTTATTTCAATTGTGCTACGTGTGTGATTATGATTTTAATGTGATGCTAAATAATAAAATGAACAGCTTTATTGGGTATTAGAAATTCAACTTTCACGGGGTGGAAATGGGTTTTAAATTTTTTTGAAAATGCGGGTAATAGAACATTCAAATCTGCTAAAAACAAATGACAACGTAGGAAAATTTTAGGATTGCGTATCCAAAAAGTTCCCAACTGTACCCCATTTTTACTAAGCCGACGCTGTCCTACTGTATGTGTGTCTTACCATATGTTATACATTTGTATGCACAGTCGACTTTCTATAGGTTGAAACTCAAGGGACCAGAGAAAAATTTCAAATTACCATGAGTTCAAAATAATAGAGTTTGAGAATAATCGAGATTTATTATTTAAAAGATTCGTAAAATTATTCACAAATAATTATTATTTTGGTGGAAAGCGACCCTGACTGCTAAGTCGCAGGTCGCGGGTTCGATTCCCGCCCGGGATAAACATTTGTGTGCATGAACATGTCTGTTTGTTCTGTGTCTGGGTGTAAATATCTATATAAGTATGTATTTAGAAAACTAAAAAGTAGTATATCGGTTATCTGGTGTCCTTAGTACAAGCCCTGCTTAGTTTGGGATCAGATGGCCGATGTAAATAATGTCCCAGGATATTTAAATACTATTGTTAATTAATGAATTATTATTATATTTTATTTAATTCTATATTGGCATACCGACTTAGTACAGCATACAGCATTGCCATTGAACAATAAGTTTTTAAACAATACAATTGAGGCTTCAAAATAAGATAAACCAGTTATCTTGGTATGTCTGTGGTACGTGACCGGACGTGTTAATAAGTTCTGGCAGACATGTGATAAAAAAACTTTTTCGGTTTGATTAGAACTGGTTTGTTCTCGAGGTCAGTTCTGATAAACAAGTTGGTCATAGAATTGAGCTACAAGTCGCCTATTGTCTTTTAGATGATAAAGTATTTTTAGACGTCATTATGAAGGTATGTAACGTAGGTATTGTGATGAAAATCCTTTCGCTTATTAATCTTTTATTTTTTACTAGCAAGGGCTCGATATTGTAAGGAAAACGACACTAGGTCGAGCATGTTTCGTCGCGGCCTCCGTGCTCTGTCTCTTTCGCTAACTACGCTAATACTACTAATCACGTGAGAGATAAGCTCTCCGAGGCCTTCGTGAAGCGGCTCGCCGACGAAGTTTGTATTAGCTGAATAAGGGGGCTTTCCCCGTGCGTTGTTAGGCGACTTTTTTTGGTGTCAGTAACCTTTGCAGGCGTACGTAGAACATCTCATAAAAGTTTCATCGCTATCGGATAAATAATAGTAAACGAAGGCTACTTACATACTTCTATTCATTTTTATATAGTACTAGCTGCGCTCTGCGGCCTTGCCAGCGTTTAACCCTAGTTATAAACTTTCCTCTTGAATTACTCTATCTATTGCTGAAAACTGCATTGAAATCGGTTGCATAGTTTACGATTCTATAAAGGACATACATACAAACATACATTTTTATTTATTTATTTATATATATACAACGTGTTACAAAATACCCCGTAAAAATATAAATGATTATCAAAGCCAACAACCCTAGTAAGCGGTCATGTCAGGGAAGCAGATTATTTAACAGAAAGGCCTACGTACATATTTTACCTAATAATTGTCTACTTTAATAGTTTTTAATATTTTTCATTACCAAAAATATCTTTTTTTTTCTGGGGTATGTTATACAGCGTTACTACGGTTCTTAAATATTGTGAATGGACTCGTTATAAGGCCCCATTTAACCTCATTTCGGCTTTACGGGTAGTTTACTAACAGTCTGTATATAGTATATATGTTTTTCATGTCTGTGTATAGACGTCACATAATATCATATACCACGAATCTATCTACATCTTGAAAATTTGAAGGACGAAAATTTCTCATATTATTTACGGTCGTAGGTTTGTTTGTCACTTTAGTGGCGTAAGAACATACAAGATTAATGGAACAACATAGCAGAGAAGCCTTTAGCGACCGTTTAGGTCTGCATAACCGTTATTTAATAACATACAATATGCCTTTTTATTATGTTTAAACTGCTACAGATCGATAACTAATAATATGTTTATTGAAACATAACTGTAAGGATATTAGAAATCCATACCACTTAGGGTAGTTATTCAAGTTTGAAAGATATATAATAGCTCATTAGAAGCTACCATTAGTCGGGCCTGTGGGCTTGGTGGTTAGAGACCCTGACTGTTACGCCGCAGGTCGCGGGTTCGATTCCCACCCAGGACAAACATTTGTGTGCATGAACGTGTCTTTGTTCTGTGTCTGGGTGTAAATATCTGTATAAGTATGCATTAAAAAAAAGTAGTTTATGTATATAGTAGTATATCGGTTATCTGGTTTCCATAGTACAAGCTGTGCTTAGTTTGGGATAAGATGGCCGTGTGTAAAAGAATGCCCCGGGATATTTATTTAATACTAGCTGTACCCTGCCACGCTTCGCTGTGGCTCATTGTGATTGAATCCTTGATTCGGATTAGGTATATATCATGCTAAAATTTCAGCACGATCGGTGCAGAACTTTTTAAGTTTTTGAAGCGTACACAATCCAACATAATTTTTTTATATATATAGATTTAATTAATAATAATGAATTAATTAAAATATCAAGCTATTCGATAGGTGACATTATTAAAGTAAAAAATGTATGCAAAAGGATATAAAACTGAAACAACTTTTTAATAAGTGCATGTGGGGGCAAACGGTAGCGCTGCAAAAATAGTTCAGTAAAACATAAGAAAAAAAAGAACGATTCAGAATCGACTGAACTTACGCGCTACGACAAAGGTCTACGAATACCGTCAGGTGCTACGAGGTTAACGCTACGCGAGTTTCGTAGCTAAAAGTAAATGTTTAATCACTTATTAAAACTTTAGATAGCCTAGTAATTATTACGGGAAAGTTTGCGTGTAGTCAGGAGTTAGTTTTAAAGTTGGGACAGTTACTATGCTTATTCCTAGGCATATGTTTAGTCTTGAAGACTGGAGTTTTAGTTTATTTTAAAGTTATGTATGGCTCCGTAGAACTTCTCAAATATTTTGTATGTAAAACGTCTACGAAGTTCAGGATATTTTTTATAGCTATTAATTACATTCACAATAATGAAAGGGTTACTGTTTTGTGTTAGGTCACAGAGCAACCCAAAAAAGATGTAACACGTTTCTTCCTTTCACATAGTAAGGCTTTTAAACCTAAGTTTGAAGGTTCTATGTATATAAATAATAATAATAAATATTTTAGGACATTCTTTACACACTGCCATCTGAATCTGATCCGAAACTAAGCAGAGCTTTTACTATGGAAACCAGATAACAGATATACTACTTTTTTTTGTTTTAAATACATACTTATATAGATATTTACACCGAGATACAACAAACGGACATGTTCATGCACACAAATGTTTGTCCTCGGTGGGAATCGAACCCGCGACCTTCGGCTTGGCAGTCAGAGTTGCTAACCACCAAGCCAACTGATCTGTCATATGTTCATAGACTAAAGTATATGCGCCATTTTGATATTTGCCACTGTAAACATAACACATATACCATGTCTTATTTTTCTTCACCGTCACAGATCCGTCAAATAGTGCGCGTGTCACGCCATATTAAAAAATATACGATACGGTGTCATTTTGTTGAGTGCTCTTTTAAAACCCACCGGTTGCTCTGAAAGTTTATCTGTTTTTCTCTTTTATTTCCATGCAATTTATTTTTATGAGTCACGCCGAACCTGTATAGGTATGCGGCTACGAGCCTTTGTTTTTGTAAAGTATTTTATTTCTGCATTCACGACCGCTATTTGGTAATTTTTATGTAGTTTTTATCTTTGTGTAATTTACAGACTTTTTTATTGTCACAATGTGGCGTTTGGAACGTAGTTATGTTGGCTGCCTCGGTTCAGAGGTCATTCCATTTGCGATATTTGCCGCAAATTGAAATATATTGAAAAAATGCGCCATTGACTTGTGAGGCCCAAATATTAGGTTGGAGAAAAAGTCTTTTCGCATTATAGTATGTATGAACTTGTAATAAAATCTCTTTGGCTATACTATTTGTATCTGGCTGGTTTTGGTATCATTGAAAGTTTAAATTTTAAAGAACATAATTCCAAATTCAAATTAGGAAAATGTGTGATTTGCATTTGTTTTTCGTACCGCCAAGATGAGTGAATCTAATGAAGAAATTCGATTCATTTTAAAATTTTACTACAAAAAAGGTAAAAATGCAACGCAAGCCGCGAAAAAAATTTGCGATGTTTATGGACCTAGTGCAGTGTCTGTGAGAGTAGCACAAATTTGGTTTCAGCGTTTTCAATCCGGAAATTTTGATGTCAAAGATGCACGTCGCTCTGGTCGCCCCATTACGGATAAAATGGATACCATTTTTGAAAAAGTGGAGCAAGATATAAGTAGTTACGACGTAGCTGAAGAACTGGGAAATGACCACAAAACTGTTTTGGCGCATTTGAAAAAAACTGGGTACACAAAAAAGCTAGATATTTGGGTACCTCACGAGCTCACTGAAAGAAACCTAATGAACCGTGTACTCATTTGTGATTCTTTATTACGACGTCATGAAACCGAACCATTTTTGAAGAAGTTAATAACTGGTGATGAAAAGTGGATCACGTACGACAAGAACGTGCGAAAAAGGTCGTGGTCAAAGGCCGGTCAGGCTTCTCAGACTGTGGCGAATCCCGGGTTAGCTCGCAACAAGGTGATGCTGTGTGTGTGGTGGGATTGGAAGGGCATTATTCATTATGAGCTGTTACCACCAGGCAGGACCATCGATTCTGAACTCTACTGCGAACAACTGATGAGATTAAAGCAAGAAGTTGAGAGAAAGCGGCCGGAATTAATCAACAGAAGGGGTGTGGTTTTTCATCACGATAACGCTAGACCTCACACATCTTTAGCCACTCAGCAAAAATTAAGAGTTTGGCTGGGAGGTATTAATGCATCCGCCGTATAGTCCTGACCTTGCACCTTCAGATTTCCACCTGTTTCGGTCTCTTTAGAATTCTTTAGGCAGTGTCAGGTTAACATCACGAGAGGACTGTCAAAACCACTTGTCGCAGTATTTTGATCAGTCCCAAAATTTCTATAGCAATGGGATCATGTCCCTACCTACAAGATGGCAAAAAGTTATCGAACAAAATGGTACCTACATACTTTAGTTAAATGTAAATAAACTATATAAAAAATGTTTTGAATTTTCTTAAAAAATGCGAAGGAACTTTTTCCCCAACCTATTATATTACTCTATATCAGGATTTCCCAACCAAGGGGCTAGTAGAGAAATATCAGGGGGGGCGTAATAGATAGGTCGAAAAAAAAAAGCGAGAAGCAAGAAATGTGAAAGTAATTAATGATTTCCAAGTGTACTCTCTAAAAATATTGTATCTGTATTGTACCTATTTAAATTTAAATAAATAATATAATTAATAAAAAGAAAATGTGTTTCTTATTTTTTTTGAAACTTAAGGGGGGCATGAAAATATTTTTTTGGTTCAGAGAGGCTCGACGAAATAAAAGTTGGGAAACCCTGCTCTATATAATATTTCCATTACAAAAGCTACCTTCTAAGCCGCCAGTATTAAAGACAAAGCTCATATAAGCTCCTCCTGTCTTTGCCCTATCTAGGTCTTATACAGGCTTTCCTATGATACCCATCTTTAACTTGCCATCACGTATTTGCGAAATGGAAGCAACTGTATATCATGTGTTTTTTATGCGGCTCTCGCACATATTAAGTTTATTTTGTGGTATATCCTAGCCTATCACGGTTTTATTTGGCTTTCATAGGATCAAAAGTTTTCTCGGAATATAAAATGAATGAAAGAAGATGAAGTAGGAATGTTAATTCAGGGCATAGTCCATAATGTTACTAAGTATTAGCTTTATTCATTTCTAGACATTACTATCATTGTTACTGATCGTAACTATACGAATGAAAAGGCGCTAGAATAACTTGAAGCCACAGTCTATTTATATCGTTTTACAATAATGTAAAAACCAGCAAACTTCACTAGTGCAACTGACTTTCAGTACTTTTAGAATTTAGAAGACAAAATAAAATCCAAAAAGCTGATCCAAAAAGGTGATCCAAAAAGATGATCCAAGAAGTTGATCCAAAAAGTTGATCCAAAAAGGTGATCCAAAAAGGTGATCCAAATAGGTGATCCAAATAGGTGATCCAAAAAGGTGATCCAAATAGGTGATCCAAAAAGGTGATCCAAATAGGTGATCCAAAAAGTTGATCCAAAAAGATGATGCAAATAAGTTCGGTTCGTACCAACTATAATATGCATACAATTTTTGTATTTATTACGTATAGGAAGTCTGTAGTACGATATTTAGGATTTATAATATGCTCCAATATTAAAGAGAGGAAAATAGTACAATCCAACGGATGTTTTCAATGCACAATGTAAATATGTAGCAATTTAAATGCAAAACTCTCATTTTGTCCGAACAACTTTAGTATAAAATGTTGAGTGCGGTTTTCTTCGACTTCACTGCGACTTTTAACCATATTATGACATTGCGACTGCATTATTGAATAAGTCACAAATGGCTCACTATTTAGAAAATATTTTGAAGTCTTATCTGGCTTTGAAATTTAGATCCGCAACCGTTTTGTGTGACGAAAAATAAATAAATGATAAGCACAATATATGTTACTCAAGACGAATAATAATATAATAATAAATGTCCTGGGACATTCTTTACACACGGCCATCTGGTCCCAAACTAAGCAGAGCTTGTGCTATGGAAACCAGATAACTGATATACTACATATTATACTACTTTTTTTTCTAAATACATACTTATATAGATATTTACACCCAGACACAGAACAAACAGACATGTTCATGCACACAAATGTTTGTCCTGGGTGGGAATCGAACCCGCGACTTTCGGCTTGGCAGTCAGAGTCGCTAACCACCAAGCCAACTAGCCTGTAAATGTTTCCCTGTTATACAAAAGATTCACTTCTATCGTGTGTCTTTACAACAGTCTGTTTTTTCCAGTATCTCAGATTGTTCTTAGTACGTGACTTCTATTAATAACTGTTTTAAGTAAACAACATCTTAATCAAGTGTAATGATAATGAGCGAAATGACAAATCGCCGGAGGGCCGCCCGGAAGCACGTCTGTCGCCATCGCGTCACGCCATGAATATTTATTCTCCACTCCCGACACCCGCATCATTTCCACTTGCCATGCCGCTGCTTCCACCGAAATATAATTTAGGACGTAATCAGTGGGGTTGGGAATTAATAACTTCATCTAACCACGAATAGCATTTGCTTCTCTATGTTTTGTGATGCAGAATAAAGTTTTGTTTATTGGAAGGAAGAGAATCTGTCAGGCAGCTGGTAAATTTTCTGGTAATCTAACCTAGCTCGAGTCTTCCCGGTTTTTATTCCGAGATCAGGCATGGTACAATTCACGTATTTTTGTTTTTACGGCGACAATAAACGCATATCTCAATTTGGGGTTCGAAATATTTATTATATTTATTTGTAGATGAGCAATTTGGTAGCTTATGGTATAGCACACAGTGTCGAAAGTCACTTCGCACTTTATAGTTCACTTTTGAAGATTATCTTCAAGCACAAATCTTGTTATTTGTACTATCTATATTACATCGATTTTATTTATGGGAATAAATTTCCCAAAATAGTTTTTTTCTCGGAATTTTTATTCTTAAACTTGTTGTACTATGGAGTTAATAAAACGATTGAATATAGACAGCTGCCATTATTGACTAAGGTACTTTCACCGTGATAATCCCTAAGGGGGGAGATTGGCAGCGGATAGGTTTCAGACTTATGTAGCAGGAGAAAGCGCGTAAAGAATAAAAGCATGTAGAAAGTACATTTCCACAGGGAAATGACGGGAAACATCAGGAAACGCTGGAATTTTATTTCACTTACTAACTTATTCTTGCAACTGTCGTGATGTCGCGTAGTGACTTTTTGTTTGGTCCTCCATTTTTATACTTTAAGACGTACCATGCATATGAATATTTCAATTGAAAGAGAGAGAAATAGGCAGCCATTGGGACTGCCGAGAGAAGTGAAATACCTGAAACCACGATATTACAGTGCAGAGCAACATCTCATACTCATTGGTAATTAAATATAATATTGAAATAATAAAATAGCTAAAAGGACAGATTAAGAAAATGTACACAAAATAATAATTAAAAAAAAGTGTAACCATGCTCAGTTTCTTGCCAGTTCTTCAAAGTTGAAGGCTTGCAAGAAAGTTGCCAGGTACAAATACGCGAGATTATAAACAAAAACCGGTAGAAAATCAGTATTTAAAAGAATAAAAAAAAGAAATGGGTTCCGAATAAAATAATATTGTTTGTAAAACATACTTAGTAGCTTCAGTAACTTTAAATTTGACCTTCATAAGTGCCCTCCGCGGGCATAAACTGAATTAATGGTTTTGAATTTTGAACACATAATATTATTCTCCAGCTCCTCCTCTCCTATTATTGATATGATTAATTATATAAGTAGTCGGTTTATTCTTCGAAACTTGAAGGCGCTTGGTGGCACTTATGCCTAACGTGAGAATCAAAAGAAATGCAACCTAAAGCCAAATTATGATGGACGCGTAAGAGCAATTTGCAATACCGCGTATCAGTATTTTATCAATTTTACAGGAGGAAGAAATAATTGATTATCTTGGTCAATAGAAAGTCGATGGCGCAATAACGAACTTTTGCGATTTTTGTAAATACGCGGTATATGCAGGTTTTCTATGGATAATAGGTATAGTAGCACGGCTTAGTTTTCACATAGATTAATATTTTACTAGCTGTCCTCCGCGGTTTTACCCGCGTTCCCGAGGGATGTCACGATTTCCCGAGATTTAAAGTAGCCCATCTGTTATTCCAGGATATGCTATCTATGTGCTAAGTTACATTAAAATCTGTCCACTAGTTTTTGCGTGAAAGAGTAACAAACATCTATACATACAAACATTGGCATTTATAATATTTGTAGCATTATATTTTTATGATTAATGTGTATATTTCATAATTAAAACAGTAGGTACTATTATTGCCAATAAACTGTAGTACAAATAGTTTAATTTTTATATGAAAAAAGAAGAGCTAGACAAATATACATTAAAGAACACCACCGTAAAATCTATGTTGGTAATAAATTGGCTCGTAGTGATTAAGTACCTTCATATAAAGAGATATACGACCTTTGTGGGTCTAAAAAGGTCGATGATGCTAAACAAACACATATTAAATTACTGACGAATCAATCGTATATACAGTTATGAGGATAAATATAATCACGGACAGTTCTGCAAATATATAAGTTTTAATAACTTTTTTTTTCAGATATGATATTTATTTTTGCATTCACAAATTATAGGTACATTTAAATTGGGATGTGTTCTGTATTAAAGATAAATGATCAAACACTAACCAGTGTATTGAACATTTCTTATTAAATAATGTTTCTGTTCTATTGAAGAATACGTATATGATTAAGACCATTGTCTTCAAGAAAGTTTATATTTTACTTAATGTATTAAAGAACTATCTATTTGGCCCTCAAATTTGCAATACATGAGAAAAGTGAGTTTTTAATACCGTATGTTAATATTTCTATGCCTGCAAAAAAGCCATTGAGTTTTACCTTCCGTATGTTTATTTAAAACCAAATTTGTACACTTGGGATTTATTTTCTACTAGCTGCGCCCAGCGGCATTGTCCGCTTTCAATCCTGGTTATAAACCTTCCTCGTGAATTACTCCATCCATTGCTGAAAACTGCATTAAAATCCGTTGCATAGTTTACGATTCTATAAAGGACATACAGACATTCATTTTTATATATATAGCTGACCATGGTTATATATTTATGTTCTTAACTGTACGACGGACACGAAAATAATGTACGAAAATGAACTGGAAAGTTACGATGTTTGCTTACTTGAGTGATTTCGGCTTTCTTATGAAAGCTAAAAAACTTGTTTATTCGGGCGAGACCCTTAGTGACATTTCAATTTGGTCACTTCAGAAATAATCTTATAAATAGACTTAAGGAATTTGGCAAGACCCATTTTCTTTTATGAAAATGTTCACTTCATTCCGACTTAACCTAATGATACACAAAATAGAAAAATGTTTTTCTTTTATTCGAGTTTTCAATTGATTAAGGCTTGTTTTTGCGTAGTCTGTTGCTGACTGGAGATTTAGAGGCTTACTATAGAATACAAACCAGGTTAAACTGACCGACAAGTACGGGTCGAGTAGCTTCAGACAGTAACAGTAGACTTAGGTTTCCTGTCATTTCTTTCTGGTGAGAACTAGGCTTTAGCAAACCTCAATTTAAGATCTTGGAGTATGGAGCCATCTCCAAATAATTGCTGCAGGAATTGATGCATTCATTTTTTTATTTTAAGGATATACGAGCGTTGCCGGTTACATATCCTATTAATTCTATATTATTACTAGCTGACCCGGCAAACGTTGTTTTGCTATGTTTACTTTATTATAAACAATACATGAAAATGTATCGTACTACAATAATTATATTCGATTGCTATCTTGCAACCCTATTCCGGATCTGTGGATATCCTGAGACAAATATCCTGAGACATTCTTTACACACGGCCATCTGATCCCAAACTAAGCAGAGCTTGTACTATGGAAACCAGATAACTGATATACTACATATACTACTTTTTTTTTTTTTTTTTTTCTAAATACATACTTATATAGATATTTACACCCAGACACAGAACAAACAGACATGTTCATGCACACAAATGTTTGTCCTGGGTGGGAATCGAACCCGCGACCTTCGGTTTGACAGTCAGAGCATTAACCACCAAGCCAACTGGCCTGTCATGGCATGTTCCTGGATGGAACCGAATAATATAAAAATCGCGATTAAAAAACAGGGGTTGATTGTAGAAGGGTGAAAATTTGAAGTTGTATGTACTTTTTAATGCCACATTACAAAAAAAAACGTTAGGCCAAAAAATAAAATGTTAAGTGTGGACAGCCCTTATCACTTAAGGGTATGAAAAGATAGTAGTCGATTCTCAGACCTACTGATATGAAGTTCCATAAAAATCGGTCAAGCCGTTTCGGAGGAGTATGATATCTAACATTGTGACACGAGAATTTTATATACATATAAGATTATTATACCAAATTCAGCCCCTAAAGGGGTTAAATAAGGGGATGTACGTTTGAATAAAGAATTCTGCTGGGGTGTATTAAACAGGACCGGATAGCCATTGTTTATGAAGATTAAATGATTAGCCTCCTTTTAACTACGGTGTGCACATTAGCTTGTTTTAAAACGTAAGGCGCTTACAAAATTGTAGAGCTTATACTAATGCATGCCAACATGCTACAATTACACTGTAACCGACAGTTTGAAGAGATAATGACTAAAATGTTAATACGTTGTAAGAAACTAGGCTAAAGCTGTTGATGTCTAATTTACAAGAGTGTTGCCAGTTTTAAATAAATAAATATCCTGGGACGTTCTTAACACACGGCCACCTGGTTACAAATTTAGCACAGCTTGTACTATGGAAACCAGATAACTGATATATTACATATATACTACTTGCTTTTTTTTCTGAATTCCTACTCAAATAGTAATTTACACCCAGACACAGAACAAACAGACATATTCATGAACACAACTGTTTGTCCTGGGAGGGAATCGAACCCGCTACCTTCGGCTTGCCAGTCAGAGACGCTAACCACCAAGCCTAGTTTACTACCATTGATTTTTTTAAAGTGCTTTAAATACAGGTGAATAAACTTTTCTGACCTTTGTTACCTTCGGGTCTTGAACTTGACGGGCTAGACGGGCAAGCACGCGATGTTAATTGGCGAAAAATCTTTATAATTCTAATAATGTAATCAAAATGTAATATTCATTTTTCTAGATGAGATCTAATCTAGACTAGACAGTAGTCACGTAGTTACAAATAAGTAATTTATATTTTCACTCTGAAATATCACACCTTTTTCAATATTTTCAAAATTGAAAAAATTCAAAACCATTTATTCAGTTTAGGCCCTCGGAAGGCACTTATGAAGGTCAAATTTAAAGTTACTGAAGCTACTACATTAAAGTGATAATTAAGCTGACGGTCCGCTGGTTCGTAAACGGTCACCGCAACCTATTGACGCAAGCAACACCATGTCTCGCTCGTTTCTAAATTGTGTTAGGTTTTTAGTGTTCTAACTGGAACGGTTCCCAGTATGCGTCGTTCATTTAATTACAATTAAATACTGGTTAATGTATTATTTCTGTTCAGAGAACATACCACTCTTTAATTTACTACTTATCAAACCTCTTCAAACTGTACATACGACAAGTTTATTTCTATACAATATATCTACCTCCATACTTATGATTAAAAATTTTAAGGTTAAAAATAATAAATTGCAATTCGTTGGTAAACGCACATTAGTACGGCTTGACTAATTTTGAAATTTTATTTCAAATATTCATAAAAGTTCAATTTTTCATTAGAAATATATCGAAAATTGACCTAAACTGATTGTGCTTTGATAAGGTCACTCTTTGCATTCTGGGGTGTCATTCTGTAAGGTAAAATGACACTAGCTCGAGGGAGTTTTCTTCGAGGCTTCTATGTGCTGTCTCTTTCGCTGTCCACGCAATCACTTGACTGGTTCGTCCTCGGAGGCCTTGTTGTGCCGGCTCGTCGACAAAGTTTGTAATAGTTGAATATGAGACCTCTGTCTCTTTCGGTAACTATTCAAACACGTGAGAGTTACGCTCTCCGAGGGCTAGTCGCGCCAGCTCGCTGTCGAAGTTTGTTTTAGCTGAATAAGGGGGGTTTTCAGCCTGAATCGGATAGCAGTAATAGTTAATAATAAAGCCTTTGAGTTCACATGCCAATAACACTGCATGTATGCTATCAACAGGTGGCCATTAATTCTTGAATCTTTCGACGGTGTATAGAATAAAAAGTTTCAGTACGTTAAATTATTTGCTCTTCAAACACGCAATTGTAATAAATCTTAGGTAAGTGAACTGTTCAAATTATCAAACATTATCGTTTTATACCCGCGGTTTTACCCGCGTTCCCGTGGGATGTCACATGTATTACACATTAAAACCTTCCTCTTCAATCACTCTAACTATTAAAAAACCGCATCAAAATCCGTGGCGTAGTTTTAAAGATTTTAGCATACATAGGTATATAGGGACAGAGAAAGCGACTTTGTTTTATACTATGTAGTGATTACATTACTATCCCAGGTTTTTGGCTCAAATTTTGATAAAGTCAATTTGAAGTAATTTATTATACTCTTACCATAAAACTGTTTTGTTTCAACAAATCATATTGTAATTCTAGTTCTGTAAAATATACGTTCATAATGCAAGCGTTTTTGATTGCGATAAAATATTCTATTATTATTCTCTACCTCGCATACAAAAGATTATGTCGGTCCGTTGACCCATAACGATTTTAGGAAGGATATACATTACATTACATTTCATATACAGGAATACATGTGTATATGTAACATCATTACAAAAGGTTACCCTATAAATAGACTCTTTGGTTCTCAGTACGTAGCAATTAGTAAAATAAAACCTTTCCAATCTTAATTAGGGTTCCGGTATAAATCTCGATCTTCAAACAAGGGTCAGAAGACGTTAAATGGCTTGTAAATCTTGTCGATTTGTCAACGTGGCGAACATTAACTGAGTAATCCGACCCTAAAATATCAGCATAGGCTGAAATTCAACCGTGAAAGCGTGTGTGTCTCGTAAGGAACACGGTTACTGGATAAGGTTTACTTTTGAATGCGTTTTATCTGGAAATGTCAGTTAGTGTGTGTTTAGTTTCTTTTAAAACCTTTTTTTGCGATTGTAATAAACAGCTCCTTTCATTAGAAAGAAATGCCACCGGTTTTGCCTCAAAGATGGAATCTGAATACATAGTTAAAACTAGGTTCGTGAACGATTCCTGAGTATTTGATTAATTTTGTCACTTAAGCTGCGGAAGCCGCTGTCATTCTAGACGCAACTCTGTCCTTTGAATAATTATTTGTAGTTTGTATGCTCAGTCAGAACTACGGTATGGATTTTCTGATAAATAATTGTTTTCAAAGTTACCAATTGTCACGCTATATTACCGTTGAACTGAATAATAAGTATTTAATAGTTGATTGTCGTGCTTATACATTTTTGACAATACCATGACTGGTTTTCACCATTCGAATAACCAAACTAATTGGAATTGACGGCAGTTTTAATAAACAAAACATGTATGATATGTTGTCGAAGTACATATAGGATCTCCTATAGAGGTTATTGATCTGACAAAAGCCAATAATTGTAGAAAGGTCATAAACTCGGTAATTATCTAAAGATATAAGTAATCCCTGTATTTTACGAGTTATGTTGTAAACAATACAATTATCGACAATAAATCGTGTTTAAATATAAGTTATAATGCTAAACTACTTAACGGATATCACTACCTAATTTAAGCAATCAAAGCAAATTACTTGGAGCTCGTAGAAATTTTTGCGAAGTATCAAAATACTAATTTATTTTTGAAGTTTAAACTTCTTTAGCGGCGTTGAGCACTTTTCTTGGGATGGGTATAAAATGTTAAACTCTGGTAAGACGGTAAAAATGCACAACGTTAATGTTCAAGTTTTCACTTCTGCCGGCACTTCTGGAGTTCAACCCGTTGTTTTTATGATAGATCATGGACGAAACCGCGGCGCGTAGCAGTATTTCTATGTATGATGTTGTACCTTTGAGTTAACCATATCACGACATAGGGGATGAAAATAAAATTCCCTCAACCATTGTATTAACAAAAAAAGTCTCAGTGCTTTTCGTGTCTCGACTGTAAGTTGCTCTCATGAATACCAATAACACGTAAATAATAAAGGTAACATCACATTACAGAGAACATGCCGAACGCTTGTGTATTCGGCGTAGCAACTCATCAGAGATATTTATTCGGTGACATACTCGTATATCTTGACACAACGCAAACAGCAGAATATTATGCGTGGATATTATGACCTATATACCTTTTTTATGTTAATTTTATGGCTTTTTTTATTTTACACTGTTTGGTAAACGTAATAAAAATAAATTGTTTGTGAATTAAAAAATGCCAGATAAAAATAGTTAAATATGTGTATTGACACGCGGTAGAAGCGAAACCTTTAGAAAACAATATCTCATTTTCAAATCCTAAATATGTATGTATGTCTCTTTTTAGTGTCCCTTTTAATTTAGTCGACTATCCTGATAATGAAGTGTTCACTTCAAAAATAAAGACGATGGAAACGTTAAAGTACAATATAATGTTGTGCGATGACAATTTTATTATTTTAAAAATTTGACAATTATCAATTATTAAGACAAAGGATTAGCAAGCTGGCTGGCAGCGGTTGGAAACAAAGAGCTGAAGATCGAGCTCAGTAGGTGAGGCCTATGTCCAGCAGTGGACGGAGATAGGCTGATGATGATGACAATTAAAATATTATGTATCTTAATTCAATGACAGACCGACTACCTAACAGTTACCTACATTTATACGCACAGACTACTTGGCGTGGTTTTGACAGTGTAGGGTCTCAAAAATACTTATGAGTATGAAACCGCAGCAACAGTTGGTTCATAGTATGCAGCTATATTAAAAATGCGAAGGTTTATGAGAATGGATGTGTGGATGTTTGTACTCTTTCACGCAAAAACTACCAAACGGATGATGAAAGGACATACATAGAGTATGGTATAGGATACTTTTTATCCCTGGAAAATGTTACATCCCTCGGGAATGCAAGTGAAACCGCGTGAGACAGCTGGTTAGTTTATGTTATGTTCGCGTTCGGTTGAATAATATTAATAAAAACTGTTTACTTTCTTTCTTCTATAGATTGTTTCAGTGCAAAGGTGCTCTATAAAACTTCATCTGTGCGTAATAAGGAATAATTTATTGTTATTATCTAATAGTAAAGTTTATAATATACTTTCCCCTACTCCCGAAACTTGCAAACTATTATGAGTTCTAATGGTCTAATTATTGTGAGTGTATTAGCCTTACTCTGAATTTGATCCCTGCCGAGAATATTGCGAAATTAATTTCAGAAAGTGCTATAACTAGATTACGGTAATCTAAAGTTAGGTTACAAATGGAAATACATCATTAAATTATTTCGTTAGCCCTTGTTTATGTGTAGGTTTCTCGTAGGTTATATTTTTTTATGAGCTTTTTGGAATAACCTTTTTTGTTATTAGTTATAATTTTTTTATTAACTGGGCGTCTTTAATAAAATGAAGTGGTCCAAAAGTATAAAAGCAGAGAAAGATAAAAAATTTGGAGTGACCCTACTGCAAGATCATCCTAAGAGAGATCTTCCTATCTTATGTATTTTGTTTTGTTACTTGCCGGTTTTCTCAATATAAGGTTGACTTGGACGATAGTAACCTCTTGGTAGTTTTGATCCTTAAGGCAATTTTTTTTATTCTTTAACCCCCGACGCAAAAAGAAGTAAGTGTTATAAGTTTGACGTCGATGCCTGTCTCTGTGTGTGTGTGTCTGTCTGTGGCATCGTAGATCCCAAGTGAATGGACCGATTTCTATATGTCTATATATGTATGATGTCCATACTAATATCATAAAGAGGTAAGATTTGTATGTAAATATCCACAAAATAAATATACAGACATTATTTACACACGGCATGTAAGTATGTTTGTTACTCTTTCACGCAAAAACTACTAAACGGATATGGATGAAACTTGGCACATAGGTAGAGCATTTCCTGGAATAACATATAGGCTTTTTACCCCGCGAAAATGTGATATCCCTCGGGAACGCGGGTAAAAACGCGGGGGACAGCTAGTTGTACATAAATTATAACACCCCTCTTTTTTATTGTTAGTTCCATTTTCTGTCAATAGATGGAGCTCCACGGTTTCTACATCGCGCTATGGTTTGGTTCTCAGCGAAAGTACAAGTACCCAGGCATTTGCCACGAATGTTTAACTTTGCGCAGAGGCAATATCGTAACCAATGAGGTTTATCCGAGGTGCGATTATTGCTAGTTGAAAACTTTACCAATACCCCGCCTTGTGGACGTGAAATACCGTCCGCTATGGCAATTTTTGAACGGCTGTAATGGCCATATAATCTATTAAATTATCAACGTACTGTTGAATATATTACAATCTCCTAAGAAGAGTTTGGGAAGTAATATGTGATGCATTAGGACTGTTGATATATTTAAAAATATCGGATTTTCGATAAATCGATATTTTTAAATATATCAATATCGGAGATATGTCGAAAAAAAATATCGACATTTCGCTTTTTAATAAAAAAGAAAAAGTAAGTCAGGTCAAAAATGATTACACAGTTTATGGTCCAGTATATTTATTAAACAAATTAATTTATAAATGCATATTAAAACAAAAAAAATTACATGCATGTAGAAAAATTTAAAAATTAGACGTGGATTTATTTTAAAAAGTTTTTTTAGTTTAATTCATAAAAAAATTAAAAAATTGTTGACTGTCGGCTAACTTAATTTTCATAAATAAAATACGGTAGATAAAGTTGACAATGATTTTGTAGATTAAATGAATTACGAAAAAAAAAATTAAAATTTATTTAAAAAAAATATCGACCATCGATATCGACATTTCAATATCAAACTATCGATATATCGTCCAAAAAAATATTAGTAATAAATATGGATATTTCGAAATAATAATATCGATATTTTATCAACAGTCCTATGATGCATTATTTCAAATGAATGGAATTTCAGCATCGAGGTAGTCCGCATGCTCAAACATAAATGTGGCTTGTAATTTCACCAAATGATGCTTTAAGTAACAATAAAATGGATGCAATTTCTGTTTTTGGATATCCCCGTTGGACTGAATAACTTGCTCGTTGCTTGGATTTCATTATTTTTCTAATCTCTGTATTCTCTCGATTGCTCAGCTGACGTACTGATTTGTGAACAATTACGATGATGAACATTTGACAGGCCAGTTGGCTTGGTGGTTAGCGACTCTGACTGCCATGCCGAACGGCGCGGGTTCGATTCCCACCCAGGACAAACATTTGTGTGCATGAACACGTCTATTCTATTGTTGTTCTGTGTCTGGGTGTAAATATCTATATTCGTATGTATTTAGAAAAAAGAAAAGTAGCACATGTAGTATATCAGTTAGATAAGTTAACTCTGCTTAGTTTGGGATCAGATGGCCGTGTGTAAAGAATGTCTCAGGATATTTATTTATTTAGATATTATTTACCTACTAGTACAACTATTGCATTTGGACATTTAAAAGAGTTTTCGGACTGCCATTATTTAGTAAAAAAAAAATGTAATCAGTTTATAAAAATTACAAAACGAACTTTAATATTCATATTTCAGGTCATAACTTAAAAAATATTTCAAAGCAGATATTTAATAATTAAATCACATACACAAGTTATGGGTAAATAATTGAAATTATCTATTCAAAGTAATACAATTATACAATGACTGTTAATTAGATGATTTTATAGAATTCAAAATTAATAAATAAGTTATTCAAAAACGAAAAATAAAAAAAAATTACGTACATATTTTTATTTTGTAATTGTGTTTTGTTTAATTTTTAAATTATTATTCACAATATTTTTTTTTTCAATTCTATCCCTGGAAACAATTTAAAAGGTCAATAGTTATTGATATATCTGAAGATTGCAGCTGGTGGTTCTGAGATATTAAAAATATCAGTGGTAGAACATTTGTAGGAATCAATTCCTTTATTTCCAAGAAAACTTTTATAAAGTCGAGTCTCACAGTTGGCGAAGTAGGAACGTTTGTTATAGTTCGAATAGTGTTAAAGATTTATGGATCGAAGAGCGTCTGTGTGCTCTCAACAGTTTCAACAAAGAAGATTAGCAACAAAAGAATTTCCGGTCCAAGATAAATGAAAGAATTCGAGCGGCAAAAGTAGCTTAGTGCTGAATAATACTGGTGTTGAAAGAAGTCATATTGCTATGTAAAGAATTAATTTATATATAATGTTGCTATATTTTCATGAAGTCTAATCTTTCCAAAACTTTTATAAATTTCAATGTTCAGATGTTTTTATGTTTGTCACTTTATTTTATTTTTTTATTAGATCACCAACATTACACATTAAACACATGCACAAATAAAGGTTCACAAATAAAAAAATAAAATTATGGTGCCCCATTTACAGGTGACGACCACATGCAAATAAGTATATAACAAACAACAGAATAAAAACTAAAAAGCAAAAATAAGGGACACTGATAAATTAAATTAAAATGAAATTATAGAAATAGCATAATAATTAATGGTAACTTCAAATTACTGCAAAGTTAAAATCAAACAAATGCGATTTGAAAACAACACCAACATTTATCGACTTTGGATAACATACCCCTTTACACATTATTTTTTTATTAGTATGTTAATAAATTACATTTTCATCCCCCCATCCCGGAAAGAGTATTTTTGCTCGATAACTGAGTGCAAAAGCCGTTTTTATCCTCTTGAGAGATAAAGTAAATTGAATTCGGAACATCGTGTCACTTGTGTTTGTGAATTCAAAACATCATTAAACCTATTTACTTCTACCTCCATGGTGCCGAATTTATCATACAACCTATTTAATTTGTTAAAAACTCAGACTCGAAACCTTCTTGGTGTACTTTATTTTCTTTTTTTTGTGTTTAGTAATTTCCTCGCTGAGGTGGGATGAAAAGTTACGTGTGGTACTCGAGTGCAAAGATTTTTCACCTTGTGTTCTTTTGATTCCCTCGCTTACGCTCAAGGTCCTAATTTTTGAATCCTTCGTTTGCTCGGTCATCAAAATTGAGCACGCGGTTAAAAAGCAACTTTGCACTCTTGTATAACAAATAACTATTATTGTAATTTATGTATATTTATATAATAATACGCATACACGGATAAACGAATCTAGATGAAACTCGGCACACAGATCTAATATGACCTTGATTAAAACACTTGATACTTATTTTCCTGGAAAGAAAGTCCCTGGGGAATGCGAGTAAAATCCCGGACCGAAAACTAGTAGGATAGAAAGTTAGATGTAAATATTTGAAAGGGATTAAAATACCTACAAACTATTTGAGTAGCCGGTTTCTAGGGCGGTGTCTCTCAACATCTATAATTCATAGAATAAGTTCTATAATTGGCTTTTTGGAATGAGTCTTACCTGTATAATTCACTTATAATTTAAGAGCTGTAGATTTTTTTATATCAATGAAATGAAATAAAATGAAAATATTTTTATTCAAATAGGCCTTTACAAGCACTTATGAATAGTCTGACTCTAATAACGGCTCGGAAGGTTGTTTTATACTGAGAAGAGCCGGCAATAAACTCAGCAATAAAAAAAAAATACAAATTTAGATATATTATATAAATCAACTGTCGTATATTTAAGATATAGTCCAGTTTAATTTAATCTATACTCATCGTATATCTTCTATATACCATACTAGCTGTCCCCCGCGGTTTCACCCGCGTTCCCGAGGGATGTAACATTTTCCCGGCACAAAAAGTATCCTATGTTACTTCTAATACCTCCAAGAATATGTGTACAAAGTTTCCTGGTGATCGGTTTAGGAGTTCTCGTGTGAAAGCGTAACAAACAAGCTTACATTTGCATTTATAATATTAGTAGGGATATAAGGAAAATAGGGTTCCTTTGACGCACCATCACCTCAAAACTACTGAACATACCGGGATGGGTCTTCTTCCCTTCGACGTAGAACTTTCCTAAATGAAACCGCGGGTGACAGGTAGTAATATTATAAAATAAAATGTTATGTGAGAATGGGAAAAGCGCGCCGCGTCTAATTCTATGCACGTCTCCTGATAAACGTTATGCATAAAATTAAGGCTTGTATTTCACTCTAGATAATTGTATGTACGAGTATATCCGGAAATATTGGACAAATATTACATGCAGAATTTTTTTATCATAATCCTACAGATAACCCCTTAAAAGCAAACAACCATTTATAGAGCTAAAGCCTGTCATAGTATATATATTTTTAATAGTTTTCCGGGACATTCTTTACACGCGGCCATCTGGTCCCAAACTAAGCAGTGCTTGTACTATAGAAACCAGATAACTGATATACTACTTTTTTTTCTAAATACATACTTATATAGATATTGACACCCAGACACAGAACAAACAGACATGTTTATGCACACAAATGTTTGTCCTGGGTGGGAATCAATCCCGCGACCTTCGGCTTGGCAGTCAGAGTCACTTACCACCAAGCCAACTGGCCTGTCGAATATAAAGCCAAAGATTCTCCAGGGGTATGAAGCTCGGCCAGAGACCTGTTAGGTCCAGGTTTGATGACCGGGTCAAGGTAACATTAATTTGATTTGTGGAAATGATTACCTGTTCCCCGCGAGAGGTAGGGCGTGTAAAAGTATGCGAAAACGCTCGCCACATGTTGGATCTTAAAATATTATATGTTCGGTGGAATGTGGTTTTCTAAACTGAGACTGCTGCCTACTTTTTCGGGGTAAATGGGCGTGAAGATGTTATTTTTATTCGGTCAAGAGAAATAGAACGGAGAATATGTAAAATTATTCTCATTGTCGTACGAAAATTAAGGTAGTGCAAGCAGAAAAATAACGCTTGCATGTTAATATGTTGTAAACTAAGGTAGAATTTAATTTCGTATTCAAATCTAGTGAGTTAACATAAATCTGTAGCAATAGAGAGGCCGTTTCGTTTGCTAGTAGTATCAACATAGGTGCAATACTTTGTGTTAATGTCACCTGTCACTTAGTGCTTTATCGAGATCCATTTGACAGTTAAAGCAAAATGGCGGCGATTCAGGCCAGTTGGCTTGGTGGTTAACGCTCTGACTGCCAAACCGAAGGTCGCGGGTTCGATTCCCACCCAGGACAAACATTTGTGTGCATGAACATGTCTGTTTGTTCTGTGTCTGGGTGTAAATATCTATATAAGTATGTATTTAGAAAAAAAAAGTAGTATATGTAGTATATCAGTTGTCTGGTTTCCATAGTACAAGCTCTGCTTAGTTTGGGACTAGATGGCCGTGTGTAAAGTCCCAGGATATTTATTATTATTTATTCATTTCTTCGAACTTCAACTAAAGAGTTTAAACTCTTTGTTTTAAATTCGGTATCTGTGAAAAGTAATAAATCTGACCGTTTCGTGCACTTCCCAGAGGCACGGTGCACTTCAACTCTACCTTCAATATTTTAATTCATTCGCTAATTGCTTTGAAACTTTTGTCGCCCGTCTGACTGCACGAAGTTTTAACGCTATTATACCACTTTTGACAGTACGCGTTTCCATTTACCGAACTTGGATTTTAATTAAGAATTGTTTTCTGTTCAACGCTTTTGGTTCTATGAAACCTGTTATTCTGAATGTTATGCTCATTTTACATGACATCCAACTCGTATACGGCAGAAGTTTTCCTTTTAATTCGGAAATTCTAAATGTTTGTGTTTGTTAAAATGTACATCCTTTGGTAAACTAGGTTGGTTTTCTTATGAAAAGAACCCGCAAAATTCGACAGTTAGCCTTATAACTTCATTGTAATGGTAAAAAACAACACTTGCTTTCATTATTACTTTGTGGGTGTTCTGTAACGAACGCGAAACATTCTTGCAATGGAAACGCTACCCATTTATTTATACAGCCAATGCGTAGATGTATTTTTGTGACCCGCTTTTTTAAATAATTAAGTTTTCACAATTTCACGATGACAAACAGTTTGTTTGGAGTTGATATTTGCGGACGCACTGATATCCGTAGCGTTGTTATTTTTGGTAGAAATAAATAAAATTTTATTCCCTTTGAAATAAGGCTTTATTAAGAAAAACTTTTTGTCTGTGGTGTATTTACATTCATAAAAATGTTTTTGTTCGGATTTTGGCTCTACTATTAGCTCAACGATGTTACGTCGCTCTGTCTCTTTCGCTAACTACGCAATCACATGAGAGATAAGGTCTCCGGGGCTTCGTTGGCTTCCCGACGAAGTTCGTAGTAACTGAATAAGTGGGCTGAAAATGAAGTAAGGCTTTTTAATTTAGAGTTTTAAGATTAGTTCTCACCTTAATCTATATGCAAGTAAAGAACCGACTTAACGCTATGATGGCCGTTTTGACGTTTAACGATGACAAAGAAAAATAACCTTTATTCCTTCAGACATAAGGTGCATCTATTGATCCAACAGGTAATTGTATGATGATGGAAATCAACCTTATTCCAAAGCTATACAGTTTCTTTTCCTATGACAATCAGAAACGTCAAAACCGCCATCATAGCGTGCCAGTAGCATAGTATAGTATAGTTTCTGCAAAATATTGCGAGGTGAATGACTAGCGGGTAGGTATCAAATTATAATATAGTAATATGATCACAAAAACAAATCCCAGAGGTTCTAACAAATTGAATTTCTCCTGCAATTTCAAAAGCAATAACACTTTACGGTGCCTTTGTAAAGTCGAATTTTACACTTAGATTGTATCATTTTCACAATTTACTTGCTTTAAGTGTAGTTTAACATTAACACTTACTAGGTACCTATTGGTACCATGGCGGGTCAAATGTGACTTTATGTTTCCTGCTTGAATGTATGAAATATGGTTGTTAGGAAGAGAAATAAATAGTATAATTGTATATTAATTAGTAAGAAAAAGTCATGAAGTCAAATGTGCAAAAGCAATAAGATGATACGTGCATTTTCAATGCAAAGTTCAGAACTGGTCATTTGAACCGGTTATGGTATGTTTACTGTTTAATAAATTTAATATTGAATACACATTTTTCATTTCATCTTGAACTGATAAAGTGTAATGGAGTTTTTGTAATTTTATCACAGAATTTGGTTCCGACGACAACTGTCGAATATTCTCTAATCGTTTCGATATTCTCGGTGGTGGAATCAATTTGTTTGAACGTCTATTTTATGTGGAGTTTTACTTCAGATCCCTGGTCTGCCTGCTTTAGTCAAATATTTTATATTATTTTATATTATTTTATATTTTTAGAGTAGAGCTTTAAGTGCATAGTTCATCCGAGGAAGTACTACCACCTTACCCATTTCTGCCGTACTTAGTGCACTACTGTGAAGCAGTAGTGCACTCGTATTACTGTGTTTCGGTTAGAAAGGTAAGGGAGCCGGTGAAATTACAGGCACATTAGACTTAACATCTTCACGTCTCAGGGTCGACAATGCATTTGGGATGCCCCTGGTGTTGCAAATGTCCATTGGCGGCGGTGACCACTTACCATCAAGTGGACCGTCTGCTTGGTGTAAAAAAAAACAAATATTATAAATGCAAAAGTGAGTTTGTTTGTTTATAACGCTTTCACGGTTAAACGACTGAATTGATATTGGTGAAAAATTTGGCACACACATAGCCCAAGGTATGGAGAAGGACATAGACATATTTTTTTTTACCTAGGAAGGAGGGTAGAACCGCGAGGGACAGCTAGTTTAAATATACGAACAGCATAAGGTAATTCACATAATAACGTTCAGGCAGTAAATAAGAAAGTGCAGTAAAATCTTTTGATTTATTTCAATAGATTTAGTGTTACAAAGTTTAAAGCAAGTTTTAATGAGTATTTTCTACTTTGATATCTTTGTCTGGAACCTGAAAGGCGAAAATTAAGATTAGTTTAAAGTCTATTTTATTTAAGCTCTGTCTGCCATTACTTTATATTAACTAGCCCTTGGATTGAAGTTTATTATTTGAATTTGTAACTTAGTTGGTTGTGTAATACTGATCATTTTTTAATGCTCAATAAATAAATAAATATCCCGGGACATTCTTTACATTCGGCCATCTGGTCCCAAACTAAGCAGAGCTTGTGCTATGGAAACCAGATAACTGATATACTACATATACTACTTTTTTTTAAATACATACTTAAATAGCTATTTACACCCAGACACAGAACAAACATGTTCATGCATACAAATGTTTGTCCTGAGTGGGAATCGAACCCGCGACCTTTGGCTTGGCAGACAGAGTCACTAACCACCAAGCCAACTGGCCTGTCAAAACAATTCAAAATTTTAGGTTATCAAAGTTTTTTGTAATGTTGATTTACAGTTCCAAATAACAAGAATAGTTTCTTGCATTAAATATTTTGTGCAACATTTCCTTGTTATATTTCTCCAAATCCTCGGAAAGCGTATAAATTACGACCCGCTACGAGATCTACGAATTCGTAGCATTATCTACGAAAGCGTCGCGGCGTGACTCGTGGTGCCCGGTACGAATGCAGTACTTCAGCTTCACGTTGACTCGAGCGTTTGTTTATTTCTACTTGATTACACGACGTCTGAGGGAAGGTTTTTATAGTAAGACCTAAATCTTCGTCACCATTATCGTTTAAAAATCATTTTTATATGTTTTTATTGTTTAAATCTTATACTATTCTGACTGTTCATATATTTGTGATAGTACAAATCACTACACACACTGTATGTATACAACGTGTTACAAAATACCCCGTAAAATGTAATTAATTATCAAAGTCAACAATCCTAATAATGATTTTACCTAATAATTATCTACTCTAATAGTTTTTCAAATCAGTTTATACAGCGTTACTTCGGTTCTTAAATATTGAGAATGGACTCGTTATAAGGCCCCATTTAACCTCCTTTCGGCTTTACGGGGAGTGTTGTATCAAGGTTTCCTTTGACGCACCATCACCTCAAAACTACCCAACCTTCGGGATGGGACCGCTACCATTCGACGCGGAATTCCTAGATGGTTATAGGCTATGATGTCAATAAACGCTAGTGAAATCACGGAGGACAGCTAGTTTATGTATGAAAGCATTTCAAGGAAATTGCATTTCCATATATTACATGAACTATGAAAATAGATGTTGATTAGTGATCATAGCACTCTATTTCAGTTATATAAACGATTGATCATCAATAATAACTGCATAGCCAATGATTGCGCTGCTGTATCACTTTCTATGTTCGATGCCCATTTTTGTTCCAATGTTTCCGTGTTTGTATATTAAAAGATATTGTTTCGTTGCACGCTATTTTGTTGTAGAATTACATTGCACTGGATTCTTCTCATTATTTTGTATACTAATAAATGAATATGTTATACTGAATTGTTATTTCTTTAAGTAATAATGGAGCAACGTGTTGACATAATTTTTAGATGACTAGGTAAAGTCTAAACGAAAATAGTAATAAATAATAATAACTATTAAATATTTATATGAAACCTACAGGAACATGAGACTTGACAACTTCACGTCTGAGGAACGACAACGCATATAGTACACAATAACCATTTCTGCCTTTTTTTTGCTCAGATGGCTCTGACACCCTTACGCGGACAATAACGGTGAGCGCTTAGGACTCTCAGTGAAGCAGTAGTGCACTAGTATTACTGTGTTTCGGTTAGAAAGGTAAGGGAGCCGGTGAAATTACAGGCACATGAGACTTAACAACTTCACGTCTCAGGGTTGACAATGCATTTGCGATGCCCCTGGTGTTGCAAATGTCCATACACGGCGGTGACCATCAGGGGCTCGATTCTGTTAGGAAAATAACACTAGCTCGAGGATGTTTCGTCGCGGCCTCTGTGCCCTCTGTCTCTTTTGCTAACTACGCAATCACGTGAGAGGTAAGCTCTCCGAGGCCTCCGTGCGGTGGCTCGCCGACGAAGTTTGGATTAGCAGAATAAAGGGGCAAGTGGACCGCCTGCTCGTCTGTCAGCCGAAAAAAAATCAAAAATATAATAACGCTGTATTAAATTCTCAGCATTATTTCAGCTGGTCACACCGAGCTATACTCCTATCGTACATTGTTGCGTGCTACGCATTTGTGATTGACGTACGTTTTATTACGCTCAGAAATGTTTGGCTTTACAAAATATAGCGCTGCTTTTTTCGGCATGTCAAAAGAAATAATTGTCAGCTGGAGGCAGTGTCACCGTACGTTAAAATGTGAACAATAAATACGATAAGCGGTGAAAAAATGCTGGCGCATAAACAAGTGTGTTTTTGGCTTTAGGAAAATCTGTAGTGGTTTTATTCGGAGCACTTTGCGCATTTCACAAGTCAGCATATAGTTTGTATAATAATTAAATTATCTATGTATTAATAGGTAAGTTAAGTAGGTACCATTTTCCCTTCTGGTAGTGAATCGGTTTTTAAGTTTTAGAGGGTTATAATCTGCCGAATATAAGAATTCCCCTTTGGCGTATAAGAATGTTATTTATAAATGTACCCTATTGCTTTGAGATAACGTTCATTTAGAAGATCAGACATTTAACCACGCGGTCAATAGATGGACCTTATTTCTATACTAGTAAAGTTGATTTTTCAATGACGTTATGAAACGTCAAAAGGTACTTATAGGAGACAGACTATAGTGTTAACAATAAAAATATATTGTTTTTTATATGCACATTTTTATATATTTTCCTGTAACTTTCAATAATGATTATTGTCGAACACACTAGTATTTGAAATAAGTTAAAAGCAAAACCATTGCATAAGGCTTAACGACTAAAAGCAGTAACATCATTCCATAACCATACTGCTAAATGGTCAAACTTTTTGGAACACGTGTAAAACTATCAAACATAACATTAAAATTGTACTGGTGTTCCGCAAAAACGCTACAGTTTAGTTTCAAACAGTTCCCAACGCATAACATAGTTGTTAATGTGTTCGGTATCCTTCCCCCTTATTTTGCTAATGCAAACTTCGTTGGCGAGCCGCTTCACGGAGGCCTCGGAGAGCTTATCTTTCACGTGATTAGTAGTATTAGCGTAGTTAGCGAAAGGGACAGAGCACGGAGGCCGCGACGAAACATCATCGAGTTAGTCTCATTTTCCTTACAGAATCAAGCCCCTGGAATGTTCCGGGTTTAGCTGAGTGGCTGAGCATCATTGCAATCGCTTCGCAAGTAAAATCCCTCCCTGAAAATGTCGTTTCGATTCTCGATTACACTTGCAATTTGCATACTGTATTGGGTGCTTTAGTAAGTTAGTTGAAAAGTGCTGATATTTGTACGCGAGTTTATTTCTTAAGCATTTCTAATATAATACATAGTTAGATTTCCATTATTTGATATATAATAAGTCATTTTGAATACATACATATCAAACGGTTTACATTGCGACCTTTTGATAACTGAACAACTTTTTTCGATTGTTAAAGTACTAATATATCATATATTTGTATTAAATTATATGATTTATCTCTATTAAGGGACATTTCCTAGTTTCAATCAATCCATATTACTTGTTTTAATTTTAATGTTATTATGAACATTTTAAAATATGTTAATTACTTCTAACTAAGACTTGTATATACATCTATATTCAAAAATTATTCAGTTAAAGCCAGCAGCGAGCATTTATGAAGGCTTCTGAAGCTACCACTGGTACAGAAATCAGCATTCAACCGAGAAGAAGCGACGAGAACCTTAGGAAGTTTACCTCAGTACTACAAGTATAAAACGCTATTATTTTTTCTTCGTTGAAACTTAGACGAAATGACTATTGCAATAACAGTCTACATTTAAGTAAACTACAAGATGAAAGTAGAATTTAAAGCGAAACGTCCAAGACCCCTTTGTAAACAAGACTATACCTAATGCTTTTTAATCTGAAACCAACCTTTGAATGTTCGGAGCAACGATGCTGGCTAAATATTGACCCAGACAGATGCAAATAGAAACATGTTAGCTGTACTGAATTAAAAATGATACTTCACAATGTCGCCGCGACTGACTTGGAACTAACTTGAGTTAGTGAACTACCTTTAAATTTGAATAGAATACTTTGTTATATGGTTATGTATATGGTGCCTATACTACTAGTTATCTAATAAAATCGTAATTTTTTAAAAGATTCGGTTAGGTTTAAAAATGGTATCGTAAAAAAGTTAAGTCTTAAAGTTGTGTAGTTTTTTTTTAAAGATTCTTTGACGAAATATTAAACCTCCTTCGTTTAAAGTAGCTACATTCCACTTCATTTTATTAAGGGCTTTTATTGCTACAGTCATTCAACTTAACAAAAACATTGTATTTCTTTTTTTGTGGTTTGTACATCAACTAGGTATATAAACTTCTATATTTATTGTTTTGTTGCCATATTATTTTTCCGAAAGAAAAATACTTTTTATGTTATTTTAACTTCTGTTCACTTTTCTCAGCTGCGGAGTGGATTGAAGGCTATTAGATTAGATGAGGAAAATGCGTATTACATTTCGAGGAAACGTCCGTACGTAACATGCATATTTATTATTGAAAAGCGAAAAATGTACTCCGCAGTGCGACATAAAAAAGCCTCTGTAAATCTTTTGAGGAATACTTAAAAACGGCGTTCATCCAGTATTTGCATACATGATTTTAACAACATTTGTGTTGGTTTAGTCTATGCATGAACTAACAGATTAAGTTAATCCTGAAATATAAGAGATTTTTTAAACACTAGCTTTTAATTATTTTATTTAATTATTTTATCAATATAATTCCGACCGCGATATTCGCAGCGCGCATTCCAAACGACTGACAATAATTTCAAGCAGGTTTAATTCAAAAAGTTTATAATGTCATATCAGGTTATAATGTTTTCTTAAAATTCTAATTTCCGCGGAACTATTTTATATTAATTTTTTCTTGCACAAGAACCTTCTCCTGACAATAACAAACACAACAAAAAAAGTATTAGTGAAATCGGTTCAGCCGTCCATGCGTGATGCCGTGACCAAGGGAAATAGAGATTAATTTTTATATATATAGATTTTTGCCATCCTGGTAACAAACTTAAGCAATTAAAAACCATATTGTTTCTTTTGTTTGTCTTCAGTCTTTTTTGTTACATGCAAAGCCAGAGTGAGTTAGTGAGCAAGCGTGCTTCGAATCTAAATGGCAGTAGAAAGAATTTCCTCCAAGATTACGATTCGAAATGTTCGGAAAACATTTGACTTGTTTTTGAGCAAATTTAAAATTGAAAAATTTAAAGTAATATTATTATTATTGGAAATAAACCATCTGTGTACAAGTCTTATACCCACTTGTCCCTGTAATAAATAATAAATTTGTAACATCAAATATACTTGCGTTGCGTTTGACCACAACTTTATTTAGGGAAGTGAAAATGTTTCAGAAAGTGGTGAGCACACAAAACAGTGGGAACTCAAGTGCACACCGGAACACGCCGGTAAAGGCTTTTTCAATTTGAGGGCAGTACCCCGGATACTACACCGTGGAAAATATGGCAAAGAGTTATATTATATTTTATTCCTTTCAACATTAGTAATGCATCATTTATTTCTTTTTTTTTGTGATTGACGGATTGACTTGGATTGAAGTGGTCACCGCAGCGTATGGCGATTTTCGCCAATGCATTGTCAACCCTGAGACGTGAAGTTTGTTAAGTCTCATGTGCTCGTAAATTCTCCTGAGAATCATGTTATGAACTTTATCTTTTAAATACTCTGCAGTCAATATAATACGTGACATTTTGCTCTACGATGAAAATACGTGTTGCGCTCTGAGCTTAAAAGTAATTTTAGATTTTAAAAACATCACAAAATATTCTGAAAGAATTTTATATTTGTAGAACATTTGAGAGTATAGTCAGATGAACAGTAATGTTTTGATTATATTCATTTATTGACAGGTTATTCGAAACATCCCAAACTGCTTATTATAGATAGTTTAGTCAACAAGTTAAAAAACGTGGTAATTCTTGATAATGCGAATTAAAATACGCAGGATAGCTTGTTGAACTCGTCATGACGCCTGTAAATGTAAACAATTAAAGATTACAAAAACGTAGACCCCATTTTTTGGAATATTTCTTATTTATAACTTTTGAAATTGTTTAAGTGCGGGTTGAAATTTTTACATTTTTTTTTAGACGTCATGATGAGTCCAACAAGCTATCGTACGTATTTTAATTCGCAGTATCAAGAATAAACACGTTTGTTAACTTGTTGACTAGACTAAAAACCATTGTTAAATATGATTCTTAAACGTATGAGCGAGATGGATTTAAATCTTCGTTTAGTTAACATGCATTTTTGAATTTAAGCAATAAGTGACATATATCTTTCGCTGATCGAAAATGTAAAAATACAGTGCAGGAAACCAGCCAGTCAACTTGCACGTCAAAACCGAATAAGGTTGTGAGTTCAAAGTCCGCAATGAGCTTGAAATTTAGTTTAAGAGAAGCGTTGCGAGGATACCGGAGCACAAATGTATACTTTACTCGCCTGGCTGACTACCATTTTCAACTTCACTTTTTGCAAAACTTCTTTTGGAAAACCGGTTCTCCAGCAATTGTTCTAAAAGCCTACCTTCTAGGCTTTATGACCACTGATAGCCTTCTGTAATGAATCCTAACCATAATATTATAAACTAGCTGTCCCCCGCGGTTTCACGCGTGTTCTCGAATTCAACACGTATTTATTTCATACCAAAACCTAAATATAAATTTTCAGATTCTTAACTTGAGGAATTATGGATTATGAATTATGAAAGATAACTACGTTTAATCGTGAAATGTTAACAAAGTAACAAAAACACTGAGTTAATTTGCATTTGTAATAAGGGTATGGATGCGATAGTGATTAATTTTGTTTGATTATAACGCTTTTAAAGCTAAACGACTAAACCGGTCTTGTTGAAATTTGGCACACATATAACCAATAGTATATAAAAAGTCATGGGTTACTTTGTATCAATTTTAACGCGTTATGTTATATATACAAAAAACTTGTCTAATCATCGTTCTAAACATTGCAGTGCAAAACTCACCATTTTACGGTTTTATTCGTTTATGCAACATTCATTCATCCAATTGTGACGGGTTTTTGTAGCTTTGTTTTTAGGTACAGTCGATATGAGTAAGCTCATAACAACACTCCACTTCTGTAAGGCTTGCGCGAACAATGGTATTTCTACATAGTATGTGTGTAGTGGAAATTAGAGGGATTCTTATTTTCTCTAAAGTATATTAGCCCAATATGTTCTTTACTTGTAATGTTGTTAAGGTCTTTATTTTAGATGTTTTTGTTTATGGGCCGACAAACAAGCAGACGGTCCACCTGATTATAAGTGGTCGCCACCGCTTATTGACATTTGCAACACCAGGAGTTTCGCCAATGCTTTTGTCCTCCCTGAGACGTGATGTTGTTAAGTCTAATCTGTCTGTAATTTCGCCGGCCCCCTTACCTTTCTAAGCGAAACACAGTAATAACACGGCGGAAATCTGTAAGGTGGTATGTACTTCCCCGGACGAACTCCGCACTCAGAGCTCTACTACTCCATATAAGAGTTATCACTTGAAAAAAACATATTTTACAAGTTTAAAAATGAAGCTCTCTTTATTTATTTAACGAATGATTTTCGGAAATGTAATACGAACAGGCATAAAGCTTTTCATTCTGTTATTAACAGAACAAAAGGGGAAATTGGTGTATGTAATTCAAGCCTTGAAACAGAGTTCTCTCAATTTATTTATGATTTTTACTAGAGTTGAATTATTTTATAGGAAATCGAGGCAAATTTCAGAAGAGAAATCAGAGGAATACAAACCTTATTTCTGGTGACTTTTAAGTGCCATATAGTGTAGGCGTAATGAGTGCGTGCGAGGAGTTGCCACAGCTATCACAACAAATACTTACGCTTCAAATTATCCTTTTATTAACCGACTTCAAAAAAGGAGGAGGTTATCAATTCGTCTGTATTATTTTACTTTTTTTATGTTTGTTACCTCATAATTACAAATGTGTTTGGGTCAAATCTTGCTACGTAATTTTAAACCGGACTTGGATTAAAATTCCCTACCGATTTAGCTAAAATTTTGCACACATTTGGTTTTGTTGACTACGCAGGGTAAGCAGCGTGACGTCATTCTAAAACTAATATGGCGAACGTGGCAAGATGATAATTTTATGATACCATAGGGTATCTAATGAAAACGTTTGCTAAGCAGTACACTTGACATCAATTTTATATGTTTTATATTATAGCTTAAAAAAAGTTTATTTTTCACAGATTTTTTTAGGTTTTTATTACGGTGCCTTCTGTACTTAGCCGAGTTCTTGAAAATGTTACTGCTTTCACGGTTTTCGATTATTTGCGACTTCATGTGCCTCTGCTTTTATTATAGACCACAAAATGTTTTTAACAACTCAATAAATATTTTTTTTACTGCAGATTACCTTGGACATTAAACGCGTACATTTTTGGTATAATTGTAACCTAAGTTTACAATTGTAATATTAGCTATATTATGAAATTTTCAAAACACACGCTATGGTAGGTAAATACAAAGCGCCACTTTATCAGAATTATTTTGCCCGCAAGGTAAACTCGAGATTCTACTATAATAATTAAATTTCCCCTTATATCTTTTGTCTTTGATCTATATGTAAACTGTTTGAACATTTCCTGAAGCCACATTGTATTAAAGAACTTGAATATAATTTCGATGTAAAACTTTTGTTATTTATTGTAAGTCGAAGTCGATTGTTTTCGACAGTTATTTTATTGTGCGTCCTATGAAATATCGGTTACTGGGAACAATACGCATTTGGGTCAGGACTTGCCTGCATTGCGTAACGATTGTTAGCCAAGTGTGTAACGGGTTCAATAACCTTTTAATCTGAATAGATTGCCAAGTTCTAGTTTACAATTTCAATGGTGTCGCTGTTTTTGGCTTCCAACTAGGTTTTTTTTTATCAACTGACAGTTTCCCAAAGTGAAAAAGGATCCTATCATTGTTGCACTAAGGCAGAATTTTCTATTTATCTTATTACTGAACTTTCATCACCTAACAATTATAGCTATTTTTCTTTAAACTATTGCAACAATTTTTTTAATATCCATTATAGTATTCATCAAATTGCATGACTTCGGTATCACACCATGTGTACACACTTTGTTTGATAAGATTTCTCAATGGTTTATGATTAGGTACTTGGACATAATTAGGGGATACCGTAACTGAGCAAAGTCTCATGAAGCATTTATCTTAGAAGCATCTCAGAGTAATGAAGTGCTATTTCACAAGATATGGGTAAAAAGCCTTCAACTGTCACGACTCATCCTATTAAGAATAGAGATATTAATTTTAACGACAGACAGACAGACTCTGATCGTAAGAGGTCGCCGCCGCCTATTGATATTTGTAACACCAAATACACTATTGAGAGCACGTCTAGAAATACGTCAAATATAGGGCAACCGTCACCATAAGTCGTCTGAGTTGGAATTCTCATCTACAATAAACTTCTGCGGCTTTTTCTCCATTATAAAACGTATTCATGTTTTCCCAAAGTAATATTCTATGTGTTAATACAGAACAGTGTGCCAAGTTACTGCCGTTTACGTAATTGAGCAACATTAGTGAAATGGTATTTAAATTAAGAGACGTTAAACAACTGTTTTGGGTTTTAATTGGTTTTATTTGGGTGTAAATATCTATATAAGTATGTACCTATCTATAAAAATGTTGTGTATGTAGTAAATCACTTATCTGGTTTACATAGTACATTCAGTACAATTTCTGTTTGGCATTAGATTGCCGTTTGTAAAGAATATCCCTGGATATTTAGGCTTCTAAAGTCTAAAGTACCGTTTTCCAAGATCCCACAGGTTATGGACCTTAATATTTTTTTATATACGTCATATGAGAGAACTCGGCATTTTATTAATATATACATATAGTACTTCACAGACTTTCTTATAACAAAGATATATCTAGATACATACATGTAAGATGTACATATAATGAATAGGGATGTGTCCTGACATGTCAAATCAGCAATTCTTTATGATATGTCAAAACGATCGTATGTGGAGTTTTGTACGAAATAGCAAGTTGTGACGTCATAATTGTACAGCATCAAATAACATACTCTTTATGATTAGATCGGTACTGAAAAATTACATTAATGATTTAATTTTGATCATATTTAATGTTTTCGTATTATTCTGGATGTTCAATACACTGGTTAGTGTTTGATCATTTATCTTTAATACAGGACACATCCCAATTTTTTAACCTTTAACATTTAATCCATAAGGATTACTATGCCTTACCTAAGAATTTGGGTATTTGGGGAACTAAGTAGAGATTTTTGGAAAACGAGTTCAACCATTATATCAAAAGTATTATGCTCGCTTCCAGTACGCTCTTACCTCTATGCTCCAATAGTAATAGATTGAAACCCTATTTTCATTCAAATCAGGTTTCTTACAAGTAAGGAATTCTTTCATAGAATAGATTTTCGAAGTAGATTTTGTAGTATAGAAAATTTATGCATATCACTTTATTAGCCCTTTCTCGCTGAAATAACATTATGTTATCGTAATGTAAGGGTTGGTCCTTTTATAAACCAATTCGAATTTAATAAGATTTTTTTATTATTATTGAAATTGAATTTCACAGACATACTTTGGTATAAATATTATTATTAGTATAGGTACATTAGAAAGTTTAATATTATGAAGATAATTAGAGTTATCTGATTCGCAAAGTTAAAAAAAAAAACATTTGCGTTTAAGTCCCAAAGAATATACCAAAAATTAAATAATTTATTAAAATATTTTATTTTCTTTTCATGTGTTGCACAACCCTATATATGATACGTGAGCTTATGAAAATATAAATATGGGGTTCTGCTAAAGCAGTTTATGCGATACTGCGGAAGTGGGGTTGCGGCTTTCCACTTAAATGGGAGTGGGCTTGTAATATTATATTATATAATAATTTACAATTGATTTTTTTTACATAAGTATCATTTCAGTATTCGATAATATCGACATCATTCGATTTATATATTCTGTTTAATAAAAATGAGATAACTTAGTAGGTACAGTTAGTGGTAGAGTAGCTAAACAGATCCAAATTTACAAAATACCGGTACCCTAGAATTAATTTAAAAAAATTGTGGTTTTGACAAACATTTTAAAAGTATTTTCTTGTATCTATCCAAGTAAATAATGTTTTTTAAAATAGAAACCTAATGTTTATCATAATTAATAATTTTTAGTCTCCCAAATTCATACCACTTAGTACAAAACATAAAACTTTAATTGCATTCAAACCTACTACGTACCATTATTAGAATTTAATCAACATTCAACTCTAATATATCGCATTAAGGTGCATACAGCATACACCCAATGTTGATCTCGAGTAAACACTATAAATTCTAAGGGTAGAGATAATAAATAACCAAGGGATGTACGCTCACTTTGTACAAATGTTATGATTATGAGAGCTTTGCCATTTCTATTTATTATTAATTCATTTTTGCTATCGTTTGGAGTCCTCGGAGTGTAGAGTGAGATATTTTACGCCCGTCACTCTCGGACCAGCCCCATTATTCAGCTAATACAAACTTCGACGACGAGCCGCTTCACGGAGGCCTCGGAGATCTTACGTCTCACGTGATTAGTAGTATCAGCGTCGTAAGCGACAGAGAGAGACCATGGAGACCGTGACGAAGCATTCTCGAGTTAGTGTCATTTACCGAATCGAGCCCCTGGGGTGCCTGCCATTCTGTAAGGTAAAATTACACTAGCTCGAGGATGTTTCGTCGCGGCCTCCGTGCTCTGTCTCTTTCGTTCACTATGCAATCACGTGAGAGGTACGCCCTCGAAGGCTTCGTTGTGACGGCTCGCCGAAAACATTTGTATTATCTGAATAAAGGAACAGCTCCTACATGTTCCAACACAAACTTCATCGGCGAGCTGGTGAAACGAGGCCTCTGAGAGTGGACCTCTCATGTGATTGGTTAGTTAAGAAAAGAGACAGAGCATAGAGGCCGCCGAAACATTGTCAAGTTATTATTTTACTTTACGTACCTAATGGCATCCCAGTCCGTTTCAGTTAAGTTAACTTACCCCTGTTATAAAACGACAAGGCACCAGTTGAAAATTTTAGAATATTTGAATGTTTTTTATGCAGGTTCTCGCAGTCTATAACTAATATTATATATATATATTTTGCATCTTCGAATTTTAATGACTTATTAACGGGTAAACGGTTTTGGATAAATTTTGCACACAGATAGAATATTACAGAAAAACATTAGATCTTTTAGACTTGCGGGTAAATCCGCGGGGCTGATGCTTGTCAAATATATAGGTAGCTTTGAAACTTCTACTAGTATTCTTACAGACTGTGTCCTTGTATAATAATTATTATATCGTTATTTAAACAAACAAATAACTTAGCAAACACTCAAGAACCTTCTGCTAAAATACACTGCAAATTATAACGTTAAAATAAATTAAAAAACATCAAGGAATGTTCAACCGGATGAAGCTATTAAAGGTCGAGAATTTACCCATTTTACCCTTAAACAAGTGAAGGTACGAGTAATAAAACATTCTTAGTTGTGAGTGTAAAACTAAACAACTAAGATACACAACAAAGATTAAAACTTCGAAACAGACGCAATGCGGAAACGGAAGGGATCCTTCCGGTTCCGTTTATAGGCCGTTGTACGTGTTGTTGTGGACCCCAATTTTCAAATTGGTTGTTTTTACGTAGAAACGGTAAATGTAAAGTTAAGTAATTTTTATTTTTAGCGACTTCTTGGGGGACTCTCATAAAAATATCAATGGAAACCAAATTTATATAAAAACGAAATAAAGTTAATTATTATCGTGCTTTTCAAGATTTCATAAATACTCTTCAAGAGAAACCAATTAGAAATGTCAACTTCAGTAAGTCAATTAAATTAAGCGACAAGCGTACATTTTTACCGTTGAAGATATCAGGCCATATTTACGGCGCGAACCTTCTGACGATTAAACTATTATCTTTTCGTAAATGGATTTACTTGTCCGTGTAAGAATGTGTGGTGATGTAGTTTGATGCAGATGTGTGATGATCCAACCTAATGAGGCAAATACTTTCAGTGTAAAAAAAATATTGGAGTTGGACTATAGTGTCTTTTTTATAATTTGAAGTACCTACTGATGACTTTCTCAGTTACTTGTATTTATCTAATATACATTTATTGTTTCGAAAAGTAGAATGGTTCGGCATAATTTGCAACAATTCACTTTCGAAGCTCTACATTAAAAACAATGTAACATCTACAGTGACTTTGACGGGCCGATTAGTGTGGAGGTTAGATATGCTGATAGCTACACTTAAAGTCGTCAGTTCGATTTCCATCACCATCAGGTATGCTTATTCTGTGTCTGTGTGTAATCTATACTAATATAAAGCTGAAAAGTTTGTTTGTTAGTTTGAATGCGCTAGTCTCAAGGATTACTGGTTCGATTTAAAAAAAAAACATGTACTGTTCGATAGCCAATTTATTAAGGAAGGCTATAGACTGCTTTATCCCACTGCTGGGCGCGATATTAAATGTTGTTCACGTGGGCGAGGCCGCGGGCTGAAATTATTATTTATAAAATTTGTATGAGATTTGTATGTAAGTATGTAAGTATGTTTGTTGCTCTTTCACGCAAAAACTACTAAACGGATATGAATGAAACTTGGCACATAGATAGAGCATATCCTGGAATAACATATAGGCTACTTTTTATCCCGGGAAAATATGTTATCCCTCGGGAACGCGGGTAAAATCGCGGGGGTCAGCTAGTTATCTATAAGCATATCAGTTGTACAGTACTCATAGTACAAGCGTACATGAGCTGTACATAAGTTTAGAATCTTAGGAAGCATAAGAACTTCAGTTGCTTTGTCTTTTACACGTACCATTCTTGGGGAATGTGTCTCTTGGGGAATGTGTCAGGAAATAAAAAGCACTTAAACAACTGTCCTAATTTAATTTACATCATCACAAAACCAGTCTTATTTCCACTGTAATTAAAGTTAATTGAATCATCAGCGAATTTCTCAAGTGTTGTTTATTTAATTATTCAGCGTGCGTTCACGTACGGTATTCAATTTGAATATTCATTTGGTTGTCGTAACTGAACATTTAAATCTCACATAGCGTACTCAAGTAATAAGTATACGGAATGAGTTTTACGACATACTACCACATTAACATTTACCACATTGATATTGTGGTCGAAAAAGTTCTTCAAACCCAAAAGTACTTAAAACGTAGGAGAGACCTGAGCCTTTACCATGAGTTTTTAAGGGCGGGGTAAGGGTTTTCACTTTCGAAAAATCGATTTTTTTCGAAAAACAGGCTGAAGACATCGACAATGCTGAAGGATGTGTGCTGTATGGAGCTGGAATTGATGATTCTGTGTAAGTTTAAAAAAAATAATTTTTTCTTCACTTTTTTGCTTCATAAACTTTAAACGCGTTTTTCTCAAAACTACTTTTTCAAAGTCCGTGTTCACTGCCATTTGAAAACTACTCGACCGATTCATTTCAAACTTTGTACACATTTTCTTCATATAAAATACCTCCCCCCTACGTTTAGTAAAAATTTTTTTTTTAACATTAAGGGTGTTTCCCACCCACAAAATGGCGGAAATTTTAGTCGAAAATAACGGTTCACACTTTAGATGGCCGCCAAAAATTTTTAAATTAAAAAAAAAATAATCAAAGAACGTTCGGGGGAAGATTTGTTTATAATTTAACTAATTTTTTATGGTTTTTCATTTTCAGATAATTTCCGGCCGAGTTACAGTGAACACCGCAAATTGTTTTTTTTTCAAGACGTCCTGGGGGAAGCTCTGTCACAGGCTAATGGTTTAATATTTTTGCATGAAAAATTTACAGAACATAGTCAAAACTATGCTCAATAATATATAGAAGGTTTGAATAAAATTGCTCAATCGATATTTGAGATAAAAAATCACAAAAAAGTGTTTTTTTTTACGCTGAAACCCAGACCCCTCCCTTAACGTACATACTCGCTAGCGACAGCGTAAAACATTTCTATGGCAAATGTGTACAGCGCCACTAGCGGTCACCTAAAGAACTAAAATCGATAGTACGAGTTGATAGGTAAAAACCTATCGAAATGTAAACACTAGCGAGTAACGTTTTTTAGTCTTTGCTATAGAAATTCGGTACCATGAGTCACAAATTTGACAGTTGCTATCGAGAAATACTGTATCGATAGTAGTTTACTTGCTAGTGACTAAAGTAAGTTTCGATAGCAACTCATGGTAGAGGTACTGAGCTCGGTTCTGTAAGGAAAGTGACACTAACTCGAGGATGTTTCGACGCGGCCTCTATGCTCTGTCTCTGTCGCTAACTACGCTAATCCCACTAATCACGTGAGAGATAAGCTCTGCGAGGCCACCGTGAAGCGGCTCGCCGACGAAGTTTGTATTAGCTGATTAAGGGGGCTGGAAGTACGTGAGTGTCGCCTCTGGTGAAAACTTTCCACTTAAGTCAGACATTTACGTCCAAAAAAAAATTATTTTCTTAAGTCATCTTTTCTTTTTGTGGGGTGAAAACGTTTACATATCTAGGTTCTTGAGTATATCTTTTATATATACATCCACTGTATATATTTTAAAAGAGCTCACTGCCATTACAAAAATAAAATGTAGTCTTTGGTTCGAAAAGCTTTGTAATAATGTTCTGTCTCGAAATTTAAATTCGATTTACGACCGAGTTTTAATGATGCATTCGATTTCAAACATGATGCTCAACAATGTGATGTGAAGTTTCAAATATCAATGCTGAAAATTGTTCGCACCTAAAAATATCGGCTCCATTGTTTGTCTCTGTTTCATAAATTTGTATTGACACATTGTAAGGAATACATCGGAAAAGGTTATGGAAAGAAGTATTGCCGCATAACTTATTTTTATGATTTTATTTTACGTACAAAACAAATACTGTAAAAATATTTGCTTTTACATCGAGACATGCAAAACGAAGTTAACTAAGTTACTGTTTCATTTCCCCTTATTTATGCTTTGAATTATCTAAAATTTACCTTAAGGCTTTGGTTGGAAGGTAGATTTTGGATTGTATTTACGGATTTAATGAGAAATGCAAATCGGAATACCCTCGGACACGTGAAGCTGAACGTAGATGTCAGCGTTATCTGACATATCTGCCAATTTCAGTTTAGGGTCCTGACATGGGATAATCGTAAACAATTTTCAACCTTAAATCGTTATGGTGGTAGACAGATGACAGTTATTTATGACAAATAATATATAGCTATCTATATGTAGTCCTTTTTATTTTGATGTATTATTTTATGGGTTATTATTATTAATGTAATTGGTACTTAAGCGACATTGAACGGTCAAATTAACTTCAAAAGACGTCTTAAATAAAACACGCCGTTGGATTGGTGGTTAGAGACCTTGACTGCGACGCCACCGGTCGTCATTCCCAACCAGGACAAAATTTTTGTGTATGAACATGTATGTTTGTTCTTTATAAAGTAATGTAGAGTAGTACAAGCTCTGCTTAATTTGAAATCAGACGTCGTTCTGGCGAAATAAATCCATTAAAAAAAAATGCAGTAATATGCTCGCAGCGCCATCTACCGGGTCCAATTGTGAATTTAAACCATCCAGGGCGCCACTCAAACGCATACAAAAAAATCATTCAAATCGGTCCAGCCGTTTAGGAGGAGATTACTGTTAACACACCTACAGAATAATTATATATAAAAAGATTTAGTATAGCCCAAGTTTGTGAGGATGTCTGTATGGATGAAATATGTCACATAGAAAGTGGAAGATAGTTAATAATCTGGATTAACACATATAATTTTATATCATCATCATCACCTGTAGCCCGTACTTTGCCAAAAACGAGGGGCTAAAAAAATTGTTATACAGTAAAAAATCGCCATTACTTATTCAAATGCTCAAGCGAGAGCAAAATACACCCTACATTGCTGTGTGAGTTGCAATCAGTTACCTACACTATTGATATAGCAAGGAAGATAAAATTGTAAGATGGTACAAACAAGATAAACCCTTCAATAAACCACCTAATTAGGGTGCCCATAAAGTTCCTGGGCAAACATCGGAAATCATTAGAAAAGATCTGTTGTAAAAGGGCTCGCTGGAACTTCCCTAATCTCAACAAGTAATGGGAAGAATTTGGAGGGCTTCTCGTATATTTTTTCTGGATTTACTGCCTCGGGGAGCGGTTTTGCGTACATTTGAGTGAATTTACATCGTTATAAGGGTACTTATTTTAAAATACATTTTTTATATGATTTGAGCAAGTTTATTGTTATTTTTTCTGAATATAGGTTATTTTTGCCAGTTTGTCGACGTAAAAAGCATAATGCAAAAACTTATATTGGCGATTTTTTATCATGAGTTAGAATGCCATATTTATTTATTTATTAAATATGACATATCAACAGTACACACATACATAAATTACACGCTTTATATTAAATTAATGAAACAGTATTCTGTTATGTACACCAATTCTAGATGTGTACAGCATTTACCAGATTTGGAACAAATGTAAGATTATAAAAGATCAGAAGAAGAGAAATTTGAAAAATATATATTAAGTAGATACTCCTTGGGAGATATCGTTTTCCTGAAATAACCAGCTTGATTTATGTACCTATTCAATAGATCTTCTGACGATTTCAAATTAAACTGATTCAATATTTTATCAGGACCAATTTAACTATTGAAGTAAGGAATAATCTCAAAGTTAAATCTTAAATGAAACCGTAACCGAGGTAGTCTGGACTTGGAAGCATAATTAAGTTTAGGTTTCGGTAACCTCAACGCTTCGTCTTGTTCCGTAGATTAGTTAGATACATGATAAGGGTTTTACGTCTATGGTAACTTCGCATAGTTGTGTATGTTACGGTTGTTTGACAAGCCAGTTGTCTGTGTAAAGGTTTAGAGAGCAACAGATGTTAACACCAGTGTCACAAAAAATAAAAAATACGCCAGTTGGCTTGGTTGTTAGAAACCATGGGTCGTGTGCTGGATTTTCACCCAAGACAAATATTTGTGTGCATGAAAATCTGTTTGTTCTGTGTCTGGGTGTAAATATCTTATTAATTATGTATTTAAAAAGTAGTATATGTAGTATTTGCTGTCCCCCGCGTTTATGGATATTATATATATTCTACGAAAAATTCTGCGTCGAATGGTAGCAGTCCCATCCCGATATGTTCAATAGTTTTGAGGTGATGGTACGTCGAAGGAACCCTTTTTTTGCTTATATGTATAGATATCAGTTATCTGGTAGCCATAGTACAGCAGTGTACTCAGCATGTTTTACACACGTAAAAATGTGTAAAAAATGTCTCCGAATGTTTATTTATACATAAGTATATAGAGACGAATAATTCAGTGCCTAGAAAAAACCTACCTCTTCTGAAATAATCATGAAGTGCAAAACCTTTGTAAAAAGCTAACCAATAGAATTCAAATTGGCTTTTAATCCATAGTTGACATTATGATCTTGGTTAACAAACTCTTTCTTTTATTGTTTTAAAGTTCGAATGCGACAGAACACTCACAAACAGAAGTTCTTTTATTGCTCTCTTTTTACTGTACTGTAAAATTGAATGTTACAGCAAACAATAGCCAATAATTGGTTAAAAAACGATAGCATAAAAAATAAAACCTTTGTACTGCAGTCGACAGGCAATCAGAAACAGAGTCGAGACTAATTGTTCTTTTGTAAAGGATTTTCCTACAGATTTTATTTTCTCTTTGGTTGTTGGTTATAAAATGGGGTGGAATTTAGCGTATCATTTACTACGTTTGTATTGACACCGTAACTGTGATTAAAGTTTTACTTTTTATGGGTTTTAGGGAGTGAGTTATTGTTGTGTTAACATTAAAGTTAATCCGAACAGAATCACTCAACTGTTGTACAATGAAAGTCGTTCGCTGGATCTCTCTCAATACATTTCCCGAAATAATCAACGCTAGCAGTTGTAAGGGTCGTTCAATGTAGTAGAAGGCAACGAATTACAGCAATAAAGAGAACACAAATAAAATATTCAAATGCTTTTATTTCTTTTGAATATAAAATATGAATATGAATAGAATATGAAATATATATACACGTCTATATTTCAATATTCATCCGAATCTGTTAAGTCGTTTTTGCGTGAAAGAATAACAAACCTCCATCCATCAATTCATTCTCACAATCTTTCGCGATACAATTATAGAAGGATGTATTTTTTTAAACCTTTACTTATGCTATATTCTGATGGTGATATTCATAAAACCTAAAACAAGATACTGCAACAATTCTAATTACACGAGAATTAGAAAACAACCTAAACATTTTTCTCGCCGGCCTGTTTAGTTGAAAAAAGAACAATTTTCTTTTCATCCCCAATAGTAAGCCGTCGTTTACATGCGCAAAACCATCAATACCGAAGCGATTTTCTTTGAACAGGAGGAGGGTTTCATTAGAACAAATACCTCAAGGCAAGGGCGTTTGAAAGACTCTTTATTTTTTTTTTGCTTTTGTACACGAATGATGGTAAATGTAATTTTGGGGTGACGTAATCTGTTGTGTTTTATACAATACAAACCCTTAATAATAGAGATTCTAATAGGCTTATGAATAAGAAGCATTTATTTTTGGCTTTTAGAAAAGGAGGCGCTAATACTGATCTAAAATTTAAATAACTTAAAAAAATAATTTTGGTGTTCACCTTATATGCGTTCCTATTTTGAGGAGTGGTTGTGAGGTTCCAGGATTTTTAAAATCGCGTTGCAAGACTTGCAGGAATCAACCAGTCAATTTTTTTTTGCGTGTCGATCGTTTTACCTAAATTATTTTAGACCAGAATTCTGTCAGACGTATTTCTATTGTTATACATACTCGTATATAAATGAATGTATGTTTCTCATACTATACATTTTATTCGATCGCGATTTAACTTTTGTGAGCCGCTCTTCGTATTTTCTGGTACTACGTACCTAACTTAAGGATAAAGAAACTCATTGCAAAGCATGCTGAAACAGCTAGCAATAAATAAATAAGGTTCCCGACTCAAAAAGAAAAAGAAAGATCGCGTTGTAATGCATCTGAACAGAAATAGCTTGTAGCTTTAATATAAAAAAAACAACATCAAGTCAATTATTAAGTAGTCTCAGATTAAAACACCATTGTTCAATTCTCTCAAAATATTTAATCTCAGCACCGCCCAAGCTGTTACACAATGACAAATGACTCTCATGTAACCATGTAACCATCCACCCTTAAATAACCATGACGTCACCCTCCATAGGGTATAGGATCACCCTTTTCCTGTTAACTGGCGGTTTCATGTAATTTTCCAGGCGGTTAATTGCTTTTCCATGTTGTGTTGTGTTCTTTTGTTTATGCGTTTCGTATTGTATGTATATTACGTACCATAAAAACAAATAAATCGAAATGAAGAATAGAAGTTACTCAATTGGGCAGGAATTCTGAAACTTACTGGTTTTCATGTAGGCCTTCACTTGCTCTTAAATAAATCGTCTTTATATGGTTTCTTAAAAATATTAGAAACAAATACATTCAAAATTATTAATTTCACAATTATCCGCTGTACTTCTGTACGATATTATTTACTGAAAATACAGAAGGTTGTTCTAGATATTGATGTAGATTTCTACGTAAAGGATGTTTTCTTACTTGAGGCCTTACGAAAGACAATAGACGAACATCCCGTTCGGCACACCTTCGTGCTTTTCAGTCGGTTTTAAGGCTCTTTCAATTTTATGTTTAGAACTTAATTTACGTCAGTGAAGAAAATGGTTTTGTAAGGTTCAAAAAAGTATTATAGGGACATCTCATGAGTAAAGATGAAAGCCATGTGACTAAAGAAGTGATAAATATGAAAGCAGATGTATATTTGCGTAGAGGAAGATAGAAGAAGAAAAGGATCTACTGCGGGGATAATATTAGGAAGAAGGGAGTGAAATTAGATATGACAAAAAGAAGGACCTTATGAATGAAATATAAATATGGCGCTGAGTCCAAATAACTAAGCAGGGCAGGCAAAGGATTATAAAATAATTTACCGTAAATCTATGAATACTAGCCAAAGCGTTTTGACACATGCTAAACCAAAACCAAAATGGCCGACCGCATTTAATTGATTAAACCTTAAGAGCAATCTATTCATGAGAATGACAAGTGATCAATTAATGACTCCTGCCCGTCCGTGACCTCACTCGTGTGTGCCTCACCTTGCGTTAATTTAATCTTCGCCGCTTGTTGGTTTGTTAAATTTCGACTTGTGTATTATTTGTAGCCAGAAATAGCAGAGAAAATGTGCTCTCCGTATCTGTGTATTCAGGTTACTTTTCTATGTACGGATTAGTGTTTTCTTTATTTTCAGGTAATGCTTTCCTTTGTATTTGACTCCAATACTTAAGTAAGTAAAGTAGATATTTTTGTTCAAGTTTTTATCTAGCTCCACCTTTTATTTAGTATATTTGAGTGAATTCTGATAGCTGAATTTTGCGCACAGATTTTGTTTTGATGTCAATGTATGCTAAGTTCTAAGCTAAGCTTAGTGACGTCATTTGAATTCCAATATGGCGGAGGTTACAAGATAGTCCTTTGTTATTTCATTATCTACCTTTTATGTTATAAGTATCTAATGAAAGAGTTTGCCAAGCAGAACGTGACACCAATTTTATTTGTTAATAATATCTTGTTCCAGAACTATATTTTTTAACTGATTTATTATTTCATTTTACAGTAGATTTAGGGCTTATTAAAATAAAAAAATGATGCAAATCTATTTGGATATATATAAAGAAAATACTTTAATTACTTTGACGCACCATCACCTCAAAACTACTGAACATATCGGAATGGGACTGCTACCATTCGGTGCGGAATTTATCGTAGACAGGCTATATATGATATCGATAAACGCGAGTAAAACTGTGGGGGAAAGCTAGTATACTTATTTGTATTCCAATAAACCCACGCACGTGTCAAAATGTCGACTCATGACTTCACGCATTGATTTTGTACTCAAAATTCATGAGGGCAATGTTTTACTTATAATATTATTATTCATTGCGACAGTTGCTTTTCGAATATAATATAAGGAATTTAGAACAAAAGCAGAATAATAAAACATTTATGCAACAATGACACTTGTGTCGGAAACGGTAAGTTCATTGTAATTTGTAGCCTTATTTGAAGGAGCCACTACACTCAACAAGTGATTGTGGCCTGACGTCTTACTTAACTTCAGTGCCTTTTGACATATTGCCTTCGACACCCCTTAATTACACTCCACTATGTGTGAAGAAAAATCGTTTTTATTTCCTGCTTGCGAAGATTAGAATTACAAAGTGTAATTTTTTAATTCAACGTTGAATTTTTATAGGAATATTTTATATTTTGTTGTCCATTAAGTAGTATAATTTTCTGGTTTTTTAATTTCATATTTTTAAAACCTGTAATAACGTTTTAATAAAAATGAATAAAAATCCGTCTTCCATATATGAAGGAAAATAGGGTTCCTTTGCACCATCACCTCAAAACTACTGAACATATCGGAATGGGACTGCTACCATTCGACGCGGAATTTTTTAGATGTTATATGTATATTATATCGAAAAAGCTGGTGAACCGCGGGTGGCAGCTAGTATCATACATAACCAATATTAGGAATAACATCGCAGTCACAAGAATAGCCCCACGGGGGGATATTACCATGCACTCATATAAATAATTGTGTTTTTAGATTTTCCTATTTCCATAAACAAATTACCGTTGAAGTAGGTTCTAAACTACATAAATAACCTATTTAAAGACGTTAAGAAGATTTTTTTTTATGTTAAGACCGAAACTAGTATTGTATTAATCCGCAAATTACAAATGCGAAAGTTTATGAAGATGTATATTTGTTACTCTTTCACGCAAAAACTACTGAACAGATTTTAAAGAAACTTTGCACATATATAGTTTATAATTTGGATTAACACACCATAATTCTTATCGCGGGAAAATGCAACATCCCCCGGGAAAACGGGTGTATTCGCGGGGGACAACTAGTACCTACATAAAGCCACGTGCTCTTATCCACACGAACGAAGTTCTTTGACCTCATCATGATTGCGTTCGAGAAAGTGAAAATTCTGAGTCCATCTGTGGAAACGATCAAGGGGGAGGTATTTACATAAAATATGTAAGCTAACCGTTATTATGGCGTGATAACTACGGAAAATTTACATGCAATCATCTCAGTGTAATGTCATATTGCTAAGTTATGCAGTGGCTGTTGTTTATGCATCTTCTTTCGAATGAAAATATAATCCTGCAAGGATCTTGATGAAAATTCTATTTAAAGTAAATGTCCTTGGGTTATATATGCGAGATAATTTTATAAATGCGAGTGTTTGTATGTATGGATGTTTGTAACTCTTTCACGTGAAAACTACCAGACAGATTTGAATGAAACTTAGCACATAGATAAAGCATATCCTGAAATAAAATATAGGCTACTTTTTATCCCGAGAAAATGTAACCTCCCTTGGGAACGCGGGCAGAACCGGGACAGCTAGTTGGAAATATTGTGACGTGAACTCTACCTATCGTTACTATAGATGATGAAAAAAAACAGAGTCGAAAATTTGCATTGAGATGTCATAAAAATTGCGTGTGTTTTGCAGTCAAACGGTTTTTATTACGCATACCTATATGCTTGAGGTAACGTGGGGAGTAACTCTAAGATGTACGATTCACGCAAATGATAAAATTCTTTGAAGCAATCAGTTATTGATGTTGTAAATGAATCATTGACGTAAATTTATAGTGATACGCGTAAAGTTTTTACGGTGTTTACATAAATACCATGCTCTTGAAGTTAAGAATCATATCTTATTAACCCTTTTATATAACAGGCTAGTTGTACCCGGATATATATCTAGCGGATTCACCCACGTTCCCGAGGGATGATATCTTTTCCCGATAAAAAGTAGCTTATGACATCAGCTATGTGCCGGTGAAAGTCCCGTCAAAATCAGTGCTGCCGTTTCGGAGATAGGCCGGAAGAAATAGACATACAATGTTTTGTAGTATTTTTGTAATAAGTATGTATATGTTTTTATGAATTTATTTCCTGATGCACTACACACAATTAATAGTCATTTGTTTTGATATTAATACAATACCCTATATTTATTTTAATGCTTACCAAAATTGGACTAAATCAAATCAGAGTTATTTTGTTTATCTTTGAGGAAATAATATTTTAACAAATAATATGTAAAGTCGCCACGTTTATAATGTTACATACATTACTACTGAAGTCACTATGCTTTTGGAAGGCAGCCCTTAATTAGAACGAAGAAACGGCAAAAAATACAAATCATCAGCAGCTCAATTCATTTTTCACAATATTAATAGAAATTACAGGCACATGAGATTAACAACTTCATGTCTCAGGCAACGCATTGGCAATGCCCCTAGTGTTGCAAATGTCGGCGGCGGTGACCACTTACCATCAGGTGGACCGTCCGCTTGTTTGTCGGCCCATTTGATATAAAAAAAGGGGGTTGCACTCCGGGAGTGCCAGCCGAAATGAACACTTGAACATTAACATTGTGCATTTTTACTGTCTTACGAATTTTCAATCACGTCTCCTGACGCAAATTTTACATTTTATACCCAACCCAAGAAAAGTACTCAACGCCGCTAAAGAAGTTTTAAGAAGAAAATTAATAATAATAAACGTTTAAGAAAACCTACATATGAAGAATAAATAATGTACCTATAGTTTCCCACCGGGCGCAGGTGACAACCGAAATTCATACAATCACGTGAATGAATCCAGATTTATGTTCAAAATTAACACAACATATTTTATCCCAACCCTTTACAAAGCTGCCGCGAGAAAATTAAAGTCCCGGGCACTGCTAGTATTGTATAACCATTTTTAAACGAATTTCGAAATCTTTTTACGTTAAAAAGTGTCCAAAGTTTGCATGTAAAGTTAAAAAGCCATGTGTTTTTGTACACTGCAACGTACTGTAATGCATCGACGGGTCTGTTAGCGTGGTGGGATCCTGACCGCCTCGCCTCGCCGTAGGTCCTGGGTTCGATTTCCATCAATCTCGGTGTAAATATCTATTTAGGTGTGTATTAAGGAAAAAAGTAGTAGGTATAAGTAGTATGTCAGTTATCTGGCTGCAATAGTACAAGCTATGCTTAGTTTGGGATCGGATAGCCGTGTGTAAAGAATGTCCCCGGATATGAATAGGTATGCTTAAAAATATACACGTAATCTTTTTTGTATTAATTGCTCTATTAGTTCATTCATGTAAAGCCACAGAAAAAGGAGATTGTAAAATTCACAAAATACAGGGTAATCAATAAAATTATTTTAATTAGTCACAGTTATTTACTTCAGTCACAGTATATTGAAGCTAAACCTTTCACAAGAAATAACAAGTGAGAGTTATATATCTCTGCTGTGGTCGGGTAAATATCTTAGGTAACCGTGAGGACTTCAACAGATCCATGCAGAGGCTCTTGGCTTTTAAATAATTAATGCCTGAAGCACAGAGCCAAAATTCACCAAATGTCTCCAGAATCAAGATCAGCAAAACTGCGTTTAACATCGTTTACAAACTAGTGCGAATACTGTTAAATTCACCGCCAAATTTAAAACTTAGTAAGACTAGAACGTGTGCGTTCACGTTAAATTGATTGCGTTTATTTAGTCGGTGAAACCGGCCCTAGAAAGAGAATTTTGAAGAGTGTTTGAACGACAAATTGGATTCTAAATTGTTTAGACAGACGTACACTTTTATTCTCTCCTAGTAAGTATATAAAAGAAGTGCTAAGCTAACTTATGTAGCCAAATGTTTGCGTTAGGGATAACAAATAATGTTTGTCGACATTTAACATACGTGCTGAATCTATTTTTCATCCTGTCTCAGTTTCTCAGGGGAAATAAATTGGACATATATATTTACACGTGAAATAATACATAACGTTTTGTTGTTGAAAGTTGCCTCAGTTTACCTTGTCAACGATGTTGTCGGAATGTGAATGTTAATATGTCTCAGCTCCTTGACGACTGGACTGATTTGAATGAAATTTGACACACAGATAGAATATAGTTGGGATTAACACGTATGCTACCTTTTATTCCGGGGAAACATGATATCCCTAGGGGAACCGCAGCGTAAACTTGCCATTACTACATGGTATTAAACAAAGTCACTTTCCGCTGTATGTCTGTCCCTATGCTTTGATCTTTAAAATTAAATAACGGATTTTGATGCATTTTTTTTAATAGATAGAGTGATTCAAGAGGAAGGTTCATGTGTATGCTTTTTCGGTCGGAAATCAACTGTAAAAGCCTAGTACCTGAATGGCCGAGCATTGCTCGGCATTTCTTTATCGTGACTTCCACCGTATTCTCTTTTTTAAAGCACTGTCATATATACCTAGATACAATTTAGATGCGATAATAAAGGGCTCCCAATAACAGTATTTCTCACAAAATATGTAACTTGAAAACCTTACCTTCTAATGACATTGTAGCGGTTTTCATTAAACAAAAAAGAAGGATAAAATGATATTTTCTGAAAATGAATCCTAGCTAGATTGATTTAACGCTCCCGAAACACCCTGCATACTAAATTTTATGAAAATCATTGGAGCCGTTTCCGAGATCCTTATTATATATATATATATATATACAAGAATTGCTCGTTTAAAGGTCGTTTAAAGATAGATAGATAGATATACAACTTTTTCATACCGTCCAACGTCTGAGTTAATAACAAGACATCAATTACCCTGGACACATGGGACTCAAAGCTCTATACTTTAAATCGGGCACAGAACCCTGAAACAACATGCAAAGTTATTTCATCAAAAATATGAGTGTTGGTAAAAAGTTTTAATCCTCTTGTTGAAAAATACACGCTATGTACGGGACAAAGGATGTTAAATTGTTATTATGGGTGTTGTTTGCGCTGCTTTGGTTCATGGGGACCCTTATGTTTGTTTGTCACCTCACAGTCAGCTTTGTTTTTAAATGCTTATTAATAAAACCTGGTGTTAGGATAACAACCTTTTTGTTACATTATGTATGTCCAGGCTGACTAAGTAATGTCATTTCAACACGAGTTATGGGACATCTGGACCTCTACCAAATTAAAGTCTTTTTGCATTGTTACCTAAGATTATCAGTGTCTGACTTTATTTTAATTTCTGTGTTAACCAATAACTCAAACTGAGCATGGCAATTACTCTGCCAAATAAGAAGTCACAAACGGGTATTGGCAGAGATAATGCCGTAGCCCATAAAAAAAAAGGGGGGGGGGAGGGGGGGGGGGGGGGGGGATGGTTCACTTAGGTGATGGATTTTTCACATTATTTTTGTAAGTAAGCCTTTATTTTTGTAAGTAAGCCTATAGAAAATAGTTATATTATGGATTTTAAAACTAAAGTAAAACATGAACACTTCTGTTTGTTCTATGCCTGGGTGTAATCGTTTATATTGGTAAGTATAATATATCGCACCCTCAGAACGATAGGGGCTTAACTCAAAAAATCACATTTGGCACTTCTCTGATTGGGTCACATTCGCACTGTGCGGGGAGGGTGGGTCCCGGTGTTAAAGAGGCTGAAGTATCGTTATGCTTATTCTATCAATAAATTGACTATGTTTTACTATTCATCGGATAGAGCGTACTTTGTTTAGTCTCTCTATGATCTTAACTACATTTCGCAAAATTTTAAGTTAAGCCCATATCGTACTGAGGGTGCGATATATTAAAATGTTCTATTAATATTTAGTTAAACAACTATCTAGTTAGCGTAATAAAATATTTACTAAAATCAGGTTTAGATTATATAACAGTTGCTTTGTAAATAAACGATTATTATTATTAGATAGCCGTGTAATAAGAAATGTCACGTCATATCATTAAAATACCAGCAAAAATACAGTTAAAAACAAACAATGCGTGAAAACAAATTTTTCACACAAATCAATCTGACGCAAGTGAAAACAAGCAAATCTCTATTTCGATAAAGATCCAATTTAACTACCAAACCAAACCAACAATCTAGTGGTCTTGCGTAGTCCAGATAGCGTGACGCGATTCTGCAACGTACATGTGTGTCATATAGAAATATGTAGTGTAGAGAAACGCGAAACGCGAGCGAGAGATGTGCCGCTCTGTTGAACGCCTCTTTTTACACGTAATATAGGTCGGGGTCCCATTGACAGCGATGTTGTGATGACATGTTTTGATGCGGTGTTAATAGTGTTTACTTTTGTGTTTCTATTGCAGCCTTTTTAAATTTCAGTCCTTGCTTGATTACAACGAGCGTTTGATAAGAAGGTTTCTAATAATTTGCCGTTTGTTACATGTTGCCAGTAAATCTGGATAATAATAATGGAAAATTATTGATTTAGTAACTGCGATGAAGTAGGAAAAAGAACTTGTAGTTATTTATCATAATAAGTAATCATTTGTATATCGAATAAGTTTACTTTTATTTACATCAATTTAAGATTGAGTATGTTTTAATAAGAAAGTGCACTGGCTTCTGTAACACAGGTATGTATGCCTAGCGTAGAAGTCAGAGACTGAATTTAAATTGTGTAAGTTTATTGATATGAATCAATTTATTATTATTATAATTGAAGATCCAGATAATATTTCTCTAGTAGTTAATACATAAACAAACAGAAAATAACGCTGTAAATATTATATAACACCAGGTAGATATTCGCATATTTATTAATCGTTTTGTTTTATTTTAGGACCTTGTTTAATTTGCAATGTAAAGTATCAGGTGCTAACCATTTCAATTTACATATAAATATTAAAATGAAGCCAATTGACATGAAACTTTAGAGAGTTGAGTACTCACACCCAAGAAGGTTTCCAAATAAATAAATAAAATAAACATTACAACGCCCACCGAGTAATAATACCCACCCAATAGTTAATAAATAATGATGAATTACATATACGCTAACACTGGGTCCTCTATGTTATTGTCGGATGAAGACAGTTGGCGCACAGTTGTGTGCAAAATCATTATTAAATTGTTCTCCACTACTGCCGTTGAACATGCTAATACTCTGTGGAGTTAGCTTAATGAAATCCGTCTTAGGAAAGGCATTAGTTAAAATGGATTTATATTGTATACCTACAACATTGTATATGGAAACAATAAATGGAAAAAGCAGGCAAGTTCGAGCTAGGCTCCTCACGGAGTACCACCATACAATATTATACAAAAAGTCTCTTGTACCGTTTAATGTTTCACTGTATTTCTTTTTTATTATTTCTCATTAAAGCGGCCAATAGTAATACACACTGAACATTTCAACGGTCTACATTTTTTTTTATTTATTTATAATAATACGTCTTACAATAATGAATCCTTACAATCTAAAAAAACACGGAGGATGTCTCGATTGCATTACCTGCATGAGATAGGTACAGTCCGCTGACTGATAGACATGCGGACGGACACCATAGCCTTAGCAATAGGGTTCCCTTTGAGTACGGAATCCTAATAATCATATAATTAACATTGCTATCCAACGTGGCAAAGCCGCCAGTATTCTTTGGACATTGCCAACTGACAATAATTTCTATAATTAAAATTTTGCTTAGTTGATACATATATGATATTGTAAAATATTACGGTCAGTATTTATTTTATAATCTTTTCATTAAATGAGTCTCTACCCAGATCTCCAATTAAATTTGTGTTGACATACTCTCTGGGGCATTAGCCTCCCCAATCAACGAGGGTAATTAAGGCCATGGTCCCCAACTGAAGCATGGTTCAGATTTCCGGATTTTAAATACAATTTTTTACTTCATTGGCATACAGTTTTCTTGCGATATTTTTTTAATAAGTCTCTACTCAGATCTCCAAATAAATTTGAACTGATTTACTCTCTGGGGCACAGGCTTCCCCAATCAACGAGGTTAATTAAGGCCATGGTCCCCAACCGCCCGGTTGCAGGATTTTAAATATGTACTATGTTTTATTCCTTTGGCACACAGTTTTCTTCTCGATGTTTTTTATCTGGGAAACTATAGATACTAGATATTGTAGGTGTCAACTTTCCCCAAGTTTCCTACAAAGTCACCCCTTCCATTAGACTAGAACTATTGCAGTTTATATGTTGTTCACACTTATGTTTGTAAACAAAACTGACACTTGGATTCTTCGTTGTTCCATTGTGTTACTTTAAAAAGGAAAATTACATCTATCTGTATATATAAGGCATAATAGGGTTCCATTGACAGATTGGTAGACAGGCCAGTTGGCTTGGTGGTTAACGCTCTGACTGCCAAACCGAAGGTCGCGGGTTCGATTCCCACCCAGGACAAACATTTGTGTGCATGAACATGTCTGTTTGTTCTGTGTCTGGGTGTAAATATCTATATAAGTATGTGTTTAGAAAAAAAAAAAAAACTAGTATATGTAGTATATCAGTTATCTGGTTTCCATAGTACAAGCTCTGCTTAGTTTGGGACCAGATGGCCGTGTGTAAAGAATGTCCCAGGATATTTATTTATTATTATTTATTTATTGACGCACCATCACCTCAAAACTACTTAACGTATCGGGATGGGACTGCTACCATTCGACGCGGAATTTTTCCCAGATGGTATATATGACATCGATAAACGCGGGTGAAACCGCGGGGGACAGCTAATACAAGAATAAACACACACAGTGCATAGTGAGCTATATTTATTTTCTAAAACTTATTATTTAACTCGATTACCTATTAACATGCTAATTTGTCTGTTGTTTTCTTTTCTTTCATGTATTCATTAGGGTAATGACTACTTTACTCGGGCAATGATTGCTACATGACGGTGTGTGACCGACTTTCTTCTGCTGACTGCTACCGGGTGTCACGGCGTGATGATATAATTGTTAGTTATTTTTTAGTTAGTGGATATTACAGTAACTAACATGTTTAATGGCTGATTGATATATCGATATAAATGAACTATAATATTTTCTTAATATTAAGTTCGTAAATTTTACGATAAACAGATTACTTTTATTTTCTAGAATTATTACTTATTATAAGTATATATTATATTCAAGTTACTAGATTATAGTAAGTAACATGTTTAAATCATGACTGATTTATAAATCGAAATCAATATATATTTTTCAAATTAAATTCTCAAATTTTACAATAAACCGACAAATTATGTTCTATCTCAAAAATCACACCTATGGTAAGCATATCTGACTTAATTCTATATTAATTCGGACAATTTTGGAACATTTGATCTACATAAATAAAAATGAGGTTGGTATCTACACAGACGATGCCGGCGGCAAAAGCTTAATAACATTTAATTATGGTCTACGGTAGCATCTTTACATATTGATAGTTAAAAAACATTGATAACGGCGGGCGGTCCGCAGGTATCCAGTTAGGCCACGCTCTAATTGTTTGTAAATACCGCTCAGTTTTGTGCGTCTGCGCATCAAATCTCCATTGGACTTCATAAAGATTGCACACAAGATCTATAGTCTACGGTCTAGCGATAATGGCGCGGACTTAACGTGTTGTTACAATGTTTTTTAAGGAGAAAATGTTAAAAGTAGAAGTATGAAATTTTCAAGTGATTGGGAGTGATTTATTTGAGTTCGTGTAGATTTTATTGGTCATCACTTTTGGTCATTAAATTAGGTAAAAGAATGTCTTGAGATATAAATGTATCGCACGTTATTGAATCATAGTTGTTCTGCTGTAATATGATTGGGATAAAGTGAAATGAAAGAAGAAATACGTAGAATTTAGTTCAAAAAAATAAGTCAAATTGAGAACTTTTAAACCGCCACTTTTTTTGAAAATAGTAAAAAAAAGGATTAACAAACATGATTCATTCAAATTATGTTGAATATAATAAGGTTAAGTTAAATAACGTATCAGAAATAATGTAAACAAAGGCAGTTATAATCGAAACAGAGAAAGTATAACATTTATTAATGATTATAACTCATTTTAACACGATGAATGTACCTACTTGCCCGATGACTTACAATAGGGAACTATTCTGTATTAAAAATAAATAATCAAACGCTAACCAGTGTATTGAACATCTAAAAATACGCGACTATATCAAATTTGATCAAGATTTTATTATTAATATGATTGTAAGTACCAATCTAACCAAAAAGAGTAGATCATTTGGCGCTGTACAATGATGGCGTCACATCTTCTATTTCATACAAAACTCCATACATCCAATCGTTTTGACGTTTAATAAAAAGTTGCTAATTTGACATGTCAGTCAACATCCCTATTAGCACTTTAAATATATTTAAAGCAAAAAAAAGCATGTAAAAAGCATTATTACAAATGAGACCCTGTATATCTTCTGTTTTTGTTTGCTTACAAAAAATATTATAAATGCGAAAATTTGTGACGATGAAGTTTTGGATGTATGGACATTTGTAACTCTTTCATGCAAAAGCTACCGAACGGATTAAGATGAAACTTGGCACGTAGATAGAATATACCCTGATATAACATATAGGATACTTTTGCCGAGAGAATGTAACAGCCTCGGGAAAAACTAGTATTTAATACAGCTATTGGCGTAATCTTTATTTGAAAATAGAATATACTGTTGGATGTTGAACTTTAAATCTTAGCTTGACTTCGTGGTCGGTCTTACGATTGGGAATTCTTTTTGATTTATCATATTTCTTAAGTTCTCGTATCTGATAAATCTCTCGGCTTACGGTTTCAAAACGAAATGTTATAAATGATAGTCGACATCCGCATTTGTTTCAACATTTTAAGTATGGTATTTTAGGGTTGCCATATATCAAGATATTTATTTCATAATATAGCACTATATTTGTTACCTCAGCCCTTTACATTACATTTATAACACAGACGATTTCTGCATAAATGGTTTCGTAATTTCATTATGATGTTATACTTTACACTTGCTAATTATATTATCTATAAATATACTGGAACATCTTCACTCGATTATCTGCCCCCTTATTCAGCTAATACAAACTTCGTCGGCGAGCCGCTTCACGGAGGCCTCGGAGAGCTTATCTCTCACGTGATTAGTAGTATTAGCGTAGTTAGCGAAAGAGATAGAGCACGGAGGCCGCGACGAAACATCCTCGAGTTAGTGTCATTTTCCTTACTGAATCGAGCCTATTGAGTCGAAAATGGATCTGTAATTTATTTTTCATTCTATACACAAATAAATGCTATGCTTAGTTTGGGACCAGATGGCTGCCGTGTGTAAATAATGTCCCAGGATATTTATTGATTATTTATTTAAGTATCCCGGGGCATTCTTCGTTCGCACTTTCGCAACCAGATATATCTGAAACAGTACATTCATAGTGGTTCTTTACAGTATATATTTCTCTGCTTAAAAATTATATATAATAATAATATTCCGGGACATTCTACAATCTGATCCCAAACTAAGCAGAGCTTGTACTATGGAAACCAGATAACTGATATATTTATTATACTACTTTTTTTACTTTCTAAATACATACTTATTAGACATGTTCATGCACGCAAATGTTTGTCCTGGGTAGGAATCGTACCCGCGACCTGCGACTTGACAGTCAGGGTCGCTAACCACCACACTAAATGTACTTATCATTCAAACTGTCGCTGGAAATTCCGGGCTTCATTATACATTGTTTTTCAGTCGTCACTAAGTCGTTTCATGAGCCATACTGAGTTCACTTAGTTTTTCTAGTTAACTAAAGCTGTTAAGGGAATTTCACAACAAAGTTAGTGTCTGCAATGGTACTGGCACCACGTCTAATGGACATTTGCTTTTATTTTTACAAATGAACTACGCTGGCGTTAAAACTAGTTGGTATTATGTGGTTTTGTACTCTTGGATTACCATGAAGATAAATCGGTTCCTACTAAGTCCAATATTCCAATGTTATTGAAAAATTAACCTATTTCCTTAATGATAAGGTTCAGCTTCATTTACATCATCATACAAATAAGCATGAAAATAATATTTTCCTACAAGATTGTCCAGTATAAGTTACCCCTTTTAAGGTTTAACATAAATACTTCCATAAACGTATTTTTCGAAGTTATATTAAATATTTTACGGTGGCACAGAACCCTTAGTGTGTAAGTACGACTCTCACTTGACCACTTCTTTCAATATTATACTCATCAGTTAAAATAATAAATATCCTGGGACATTCTTTACACAGGGCCATCCGATCCCAAACTAAGCTGAACTTGTACTATAGAAAGAAGATAACTGATATACTACTTTTTCTTTTTCTAAATACATACTTATACATATGGATATATTACACCCAGCCACAGAACAAACAGACATGTCCATGCACACGCATGTTTGTCCTGAGTGGCAGTCAATATCGCCAACCACCAAACCAAATGGTCTGTCAAAACAGCCACGAAGGTATGACATATAACAAAGCACAGTCACCAATACAATTACTGATTGTTAAGTGTATTGTTTAACCGCACTAATTAATTGACTTGAACATTGATATGGTTGGATTGGCACCCTCTTTGCAGACATATGATTATAGAATAAATAGTTACAGAACGGAGTACAAAATAATAATAACAGGCCAGTTGGCTTGGTTGCCAAGCCGAAGGTCGCGGGTTCGATTCCCACCCAGGACAAACATTTGTGTGCATGAACATGTTTGTTTGTTCTGTGTCTGTGTGTAATTATCTACATAAGTATGTATTTAGAAAAAAAAGTATATGTAGTATATCAGCTATCTGGTTTCCATAGTACAAGCTCTGCTTAGTTTGGGACCAGATGGCCGAGTGTAACAGAATGTCCCAGGATATTTATTATTTTGTTATTGGGTACATACAAAAATGGCAACTATGACTACAATCTTCATTGTGCCTGCTGGTTTCAATTAAGTAGCACGGTTGAGCACTTAATGCCTAAACTAGGTAAGCCTGTGACATAGGCATGTCGCATAGACATTAGGCCTCTTCCTTGTAGACTCAGTTAAAAAAAAACTAAAGCAAATATAATGGGCATTACCTGGACATTAATGAGGTTGACGTGCTGGTTCGATACTTTATCATGCCTCACGACGTGGATTCGATTCCCAGTCAATACAAACGTGTGTATGAACATGTCTGCTGGTTCTGTTTGGGTGTAAATATCAATGCCACTGTAAACCAGTGTGGAAAGTAATGTATCAGTTATATCTGGTTGTGAAAGTCTGGTGAAGAATGTCCCGGGATATGTTGTTATGTATAGACAATATTAAAAGTTCGTCTAAAGTATGGAATGAAAAATATATTACAGATCCATTTTTAAAAATCGTATGATATTAACTTTTTTATGTAATTTTTTTTTACGACTTTTTACCTCTTTTGTTCAAGGCACGAACCAAGTACTTAAACTCCTAAACACTCCTCCATTTGCCCAAGCGCTCTTGTGAAGGAAATTGAAAAATCGCTTTGTGGAGCAATGGATTGCACTTCAGTGGTACACTCGTACTGAAGTTAATAATGTAGTAGGTAGTAGAACTGTTCTTTATTTCAGTTGAAATAAAATTTATTTATTTCCTGAATTTGGAAGTTCTTCACGTCAATTACCTAATATTATTATTCATGAAAAATGTAATATAATATGATCTCATAATAATGCATCATAATTTTTTTAAAGAATACGTAGAAAATGTAAAAAGAAAAATAAAAGGAATGTTTATGGTCTAAAGTAGTAGATTCAGTTATTTATATTTGACCTTCATAAGTGCCCTTTACGGGCACCATAAACTAAAAACTGAATGAATGGTTTTGAATTTGGAATTTTTGAAAGCTAGTCAATTAATTCTTATAATTTATTTGTTTCGTTTTCGAGAATTTAATTTAGAAGTTATGATTTTTTACGATCATTATATCTATAACTTTAGATTCTGATTTGAAAAATGAAAACAAATAACAAGCCTAATAACTGTACATACGTTTTAATTTCACCGGTCCGATGCTTTTCAAATAGGTAATTGAAAACAAAACAACATGAAATACGATCCTTTTGATACAGCCCTGTATGCGATTCTGCAATATTTTGCCATGTGTAGAAGTTGAACTACTCCTGTTGGAACTGTGCCAAATTTGCTCAAAGATTGAAAATGTCTTGAGACAAATTGCGAGGCTCGTGATTTTCTCCTAGCTCGATATACGACTATGTTTATTGTAACCCATAATCATTATTCACTGTGTATTTTTTGTGGGTCAATAACCCTTTTTACCACGAATATTATTTTTGTGTAACTAAATTGAAATCATCGGTCTATATTATTTTTATTTACTTTTAAAATATGGGACTGCTGTATATATAAATATCGTATGTCTATAATTGTTTACGCAGTTGGCGTGGTGTTTAGAAACCCTTTTTTGATGTAACTAAATTGAAATCATCGGTCCATATTATTTTTATTTACTTTGAAAATATGGGACTGCTGTATATAAATATCGTATGTATATAATTATTTACGGAGTTGGCGTGGTGTTTAGAATCTCTTTTTTGATGTAACTAAATTGAAATCATCGGTCTATATTATTTTGTTTATTTACTTTGAAAACCTGAGGCTGGTGTATTGTTGTATTCCATTGTTTTTTTTAAATAAATATCGTAGATATTTAATTATTTACGAGGTTGGTGTGATAGATACCCTAACTTTAACGCTCTATGTCGTTGTTTCAATTCCCATCCAGGACAAACTTTGTGTGCATGAACATATCTGTTTGTCTGTCTATAAATGTATGTTTTTATAAAGTAGTATATATTATATATCAGTAATCTTGTTACCGTACAATATATGCTTAGTTATCAGACAATTCTATGTGAACTATGTGCCAGGATATTTATTTTCTGTGATTTTCCACTAACAAACACAAATAATGAACCCACTAATGGATTGCATACCGTATTCACTCATTAAATATGTAGGTATCTGAAACATTATAGGATCTGTGGTACACGTAACCTGCTAAATCCGCTTGGACACTCGACTATTTCTGGAATAAGAAAATTGCTACTGCGCTCATTAATAGCATTCTGATTTGGAATTAACATTTTTTTTTTATACCACATGGACCGACGAACAAGCGGACGGTCCACCTGATGGTAAGTGGTCACCGCCGCCTATGGACATTTGCAACACTACGGGCATCGCCAATGCGTTGTCGACCCTGAGACGTGAAGTTGTTAAGATAAAGATAAAGATATTTATTTGCACAAAGTATGGTACATGGTGGTAATTTTTTTATGAAATGGAACATACATACTTTGCCATATTACTTGGAATGCAAAATATTAAATTCATTACAAATAAACATTTAAAATCAAAATTATTAGACACATTCGATTACACTAGTTCAAAACAAAATAAGTTGTAGTACACATGACACATTTCAGTAAATAATAACAATAATTTAAGTCTCAAGTGCCTGTAATTTCACCGGCCCCCTTACCTTTCCAACCGAAACACAGTACGTAAGTGCACTACTGCTTCATGGCGGAAATGGGTAAGATAGTAGTACTTCCCCGGACGAACTCTGCACTAAGAGCTCTACTGCCCGATTTGAATTGAAATTCATATTGATATGAATTATATTCAGTTTACTACTCAGTGACAATTTATAGTCTATAGCTAATTCCCGCGGTTTCACCTGCGTGTCCGAGTGATGTAACATTATTTTGTTCTTTCTATCACCAATAGTTTTCGCAGCGCACGCGAAGTTAGGAATTTTGAAGTTATTTTACGGTTATTTATTTTTATTATTTTAGGGTAACATTTTTAGAGGCTTAGTGAAGATCCCAATTTTTTATTGGAAATTTTATGTTGGCTATGTCACCCGGGGATAGAGTAGCTTCCCAATGGTGAAAGAATTTTTCAAATCGGTCCAGTAGTTTCGGAGCGTATTCAATGCAAAAATAAAACTCACAATCAGTTATCAGTATAAAAGAGAATAACGCTATCTGTGCTGGCAATCCTGTGTTAAAACCCTTTCAAGTACTGCATGGGGTTTTATAAGATAGGCGCGAAGAGATTTTTACAAGATCGACAATTTGCAAGCGTCAATATGCTGCGGTGACTTGTTTATCAGGGGGGCAGTAAGTTAAGTTTGCAACCTTAGTGGCATAAAAAGTGTGGTGAAATAGAGTTCTTTCTAAGTACTAACCATCTTGGTTTATACCTTCTTTCGTACCTATTGGTGACGAGCGCGATAGACGGCGTTTACTACTTATTCTTGGTGTTGCAAGTGTCAATAAGCTGCGGTGACTGTTTATCGGACGGGCAGTAAGTTTAGTTTGTAACCTTGTGACATTAAAAAGGCGTGGTGAAATAGACTTCTAACTACTAAACCGTTTTGCTACCCTAGTGTTAAGCCTTTAATTGGCGGGATGAGCCCGACATATGACATTTACTACATCATCACATAGTTGGAAAAGACGTAACTTTGTTAGAAAATACATACGTAAGTACTATATGTTCGGAAAAGTGATATTTGACAGTCCGATAGACCGCCTTTACTACTTATTATTTAGTTGGAAAAGACGTAACTAAGTTAGAAAATACGTAAGTGTGTTTGGAAAAGGGATTTTTGACAGTTAAGCAAATCAGTTTAAGTCAAGTTTAATAGCTATAGGAGGAGTCCTAATACCTTTGTTGGTTTTGAATATAATCCGAGTAATTTGTGCCTTTATGATTTCGTGTCTGTTGAAATAATTGTCGTTTAATAACCTACTGAGCTAATACAATTTGTTATGTCTACTCTGCAAGGTAAATACAAAAATGTTATCACCAACTCATCCGAAGAAAGATTGGGTTACCATATCTTATTGATAGGTGAATTTGTTGATTTAGGACAGTCGCTTTATAAGGGTTGAGGGTAAAGGCCACTTTTCTAGTTCTAGCATTAAACATGTATCAACGAATTTGGATCTGTGAATTGAAAAGCTTAGTCTCGTGTAGTCCTTTTTTCGATGGTTGATTTTTCCCGACTATAAATTCAATAAATTTTGTACATCACTTGAATGTTTTACAGAATTTGCATGTTCGTATCGAATTTATTGTCAAATTCATGATAAAGGAGTCTTTCGTCTGCACTAATATTGAAAAGAGAAAAAAATTGTGTTTTGTTTGTAATCAATAAACTAAAATACTAGACTGACTTTAATAATTATTTCACTCTTAGAAAGCTACTTTACCCCGAAGTCTTGACTATGTAGACTATGTTATAATCCCGAATCTTTCGAGAACGCGGATGATACCTCGTGACGGAAGCTAGTATTCAATATTTTAACGTGGACCAAATTAGAGTAGTAGAGCTCTTAGTGCAGAGTTCGTCCGGGGAAGTACTATCATCTTACCCATTTCTGCCGTGAAGCAGTAGTGCACTTTTATTACTGTGTTTCGGTTAGAAAGGTAAGACCGGTGACATTACAGGCACATGAGACTTAACAACTTCACGTCTCAGGGTCGACAACGCTTTGGCGATGCCCCTAGTGTTGCAAATGTCCATAGGCGGTGGTGACCACATACCATCAGGTGGACCGTCTGCTTGTTTGTGGCTTGTGGTATAAAAAAAATCAGTATCGCCATTTAATTTCTTAATTCCAAAGTTTGTTACACGATTGCAAAGTCGATTGATTAAACTCGATCTAAGCCGGAGCAATGCGCGTATTTACAATTCCATGCAATTATTTTAGAAGCGAATTGCAATATCTATTGAATTATTATTGTTGTGCAGTAGCGGCGTTTCATATTCATTTATACGTGTGACAAGCAGAAATATAATTTAATACTATGTTCGCAAATTCGTAATATTAATATTTGCTTTACACAACACTGATTCATTCGTTCGAAAATCAGTTTTTGCGGGATGACAAAATTATTTGCATCTTATTATAATATATTTCAGTCGAATTTCACAGTTATTTTGGTCCGTTTCTTTTTTCAATAATTGTTATAATTATTCCTACTAATATTATTAATGTAAATGTAAGTTTGTTTGTTACGCTTCCACGCGAAAACTACTAAACTGATCATCACGAAACTTTGTACACATATGCTTGTAGGTATTAGAAGTAACAAAGGATAAGTATCCTTTGGGAACGCGGGTGAAACCGCGAGGGACAGCTAGTCTGTTATAATTTAAACTTTTTAATTGAATAATTCTTTGTTAGTCATTTTGTTCCTACTAAGGTTCAGACTTAATAACAAGGAATCGAAATTGCTACACTAACCTCAACATATCCTCAGCCACCTATGCATTCTAAGCGTTGAAAATCTAGTCGTTATACTTGACTGGCTCGTTTGATCCGAATGACACTTATCTTAGTTTAGCGTCCAGTTTCTTTGCAACTTTAAAGTTTCTACTTGTTATTCGATGGGCTTCCTTAACGTATTTTGCCTTAACTATCTTCCAGGTTTCAAATCCTTGGTTTCTTTTGACTTTCACAACTTCTACTTATTACCTCTCATCGAACTGTTACGTAAGTTTTATATATTGCTTTTACAAACTCATGTCTTCATAATATTGGGCTATTTATCTGCTAAATCATATTTACTGAATTGTATCTTCTATGAGCCTTCACTCAAAGTTGAGATTAGAATGACCTTATTGAGAGACCCAAAATCATTCTAGTAAATCCTTCGATAAGCAGAAATGTCTGATCGTAGATAACACATCATTTTTATCGGGTACAAAGGACAAAATACATTATCCCTCAAGAGGTAGAGATCACAATCTAGTGAGCTTTCTATCGAAGATATTTTAAGTAACTAAACTGCAACACTAGTGTCAGATATACGTCTATTATATTGACGCGTCTATAATAAAGCATTAAATAGAGCATATCGAAGATATAATGATGTAGAATGTACCGTATTATCATTATTTTTCTTGCTGATGTTTTGTTAAATTTGAAATCGCTGTTTGCGAAAACATAATTATCAATTAGAAGCCAAATAACGGTATCTTACATACAATCTTGTGTTTTTTGTATCATTTTGACTGTCTATAGGTATATAGAATTACATTCAATTTAACCTACATGTTTAGAGGTATGCTTAGGAAACACAATTTTGTCTCCAAGGCAAAGAGAAATAGGATACGTACTTAAACGTTAGGTTTTAAGTTAATAGTTTTAGATATAAATACCTAATAATAGGACCAATTAATAAATTCATGTAATTGATATCTCTTGTTAATTTTAATGTGGTCTGGTTATTCGATATTTGAACTTAGCTTAGTTGATCAGTCGCACACCGACTACAATACAAATGAAAGGAACAATAATTAAGGTATAAATGCCAGTATATGCTAGCAGATGAAAATAATGAAACTTATTCTGCTATCCTTACCTCCGCCTCCTGCTGTAGCTCTTCCGCCGATCGTGGGCGGGCGGGTCGCTTGCGTACGCGCCGCCATCGCCCTCAGCACTATGTCCCGCCCCCATCTTAACCCATACCACAACACACACAGTCACTGACAGACACACGCCACCGGCGACACCCTTAAAGCACTAAAGGTTGCATAGGAAGGTTCGACTGAGGTTTATAAGCGAAAGGTGTCGCGGTGTTTGATTGCCCAGAGGCCAACGGTATGCCCGGGCGGCTCGCGGCGCGAATGTGAAGCGTACCGTCGCACGCGCATACGATCGCGCCCGCCTTGCCGTGCTGATTGGCAGCTCGTGTCATGAGCGCCAGCGGGGTTTTATTAGACTATGTTTCATGATGTATGTAAGTTGAAAATAATCATGTTGAATAAATCGTTAATACGTTTTAAGCACACTCCAAAAGCAAGTTGGCGTTCTCTTGGAAAAACTAAAGAAAACATTTTTTAACCATTTTCTATATTACAATATAATTTATAAATCATGTTGTAGCTTAGCTGGTATTTATTTAAACAAAATAGTATTATTGTAAAGTAATTTTTTATTTATTGTATTAATATATACATATATGTATAATAATCATAAGTTTATCAAGTGAGAGCAACCTTTTTAGTTGTGTGCTCTCTTCGATATTGGAACTAGGATTTTTAAGATTAATCTTAATAATAAATCATGTTTTTTTTAATTGTTTTCAAATAACCTTTTTCTTTAAGCAACACCATGTAACTTGCTGGCATTATCAATACATTTTTCTAACATTCTCAGACCTCAAATTGTTATTCTTAATGTCGTAATCCTCACAACGTAAGCTGTCCACTTATAAATTAGACAGGCGCACACACGGGCTACTAATTGTTGCGCGATCCGCCTCGGAAATCGCTTCGCTCTCGTTTCTACTAATTACACGACCCGCTGCTTTCCCAAAGGAAAACGTCGCGCCTTACCACCGTCGCCGGAAGGAAACGTTGACACGCCCTCGACTGTCTTCGTATTCACTTGACCGACCAAGTGACAAGTTCACTAGATAGAAGAATCCAGTCGTATTCAGCTCCCCCTTACAGACTTACTCAAAAAACGATAGACAATCAAAATAAATAAATTAAAACAAAAAATTTCTATTGGCGAGCAGCTCGGTATCTGATGTGTCTATATCACACAGTTTTGAAAGTCACTTCGCACTTTATAGCTCACTTTTGAAGATGTTTAGTCTTTGTCCAATTTGTTTTTAAATGAGTTAATTGAAGTAGCAGATACTACTTCGTCCGGTAGTCGGTTCCAATTCCGGACCACTCTGTTACTTTGAACGTGATGTGTAGTGTTTGATTTAGATGGTGCATGATTTATTTTGTACTGTAGCCTATATCTTGGGACATTCTGTATAGACCGCCCAAACTAAGCAGAGCTTGTACTATGGAAACCAGATAATGATACTTCTTATAGTCCTTTTATTCAAATACATACCTACTTATTTAGATATTAACATCCAGAGACAGAACAAACATACATGATAAAAAAATTCAAAACCATTTATTCAGTTTAGGCCCTCGGAAGGCACTTATGAAGGTCAAATTTAAAGGTACTGAAACTACATGTTCATGTACACAAATGTTTGTCCTGGGTCAGGGTCTCTTACCAACAACCCAACTGGCCTGTCAAAAACCCTATCTATGTGGTCATGCAAATAACGTCACATCTCTGATAATGACAGCGAAGTGCCAATAAGTGGTATAAACCTTTCAACATGCTAATTTAAGAGTAGTAGAGCTCTTAGTGCAGAGTTCGTCCGGGGAAGTACTACCACCTTACCCATTTCCGCCGTGAAGCAGTAGTGCAATTGTATTACTGTGTTTCGGTTAGAAAGGTAAGGGGGCCGGTGAAATTACAGGCACATGAGACTTAACAACTTCACGTCTCAGGGTCGACAACGCATTGGCGATGCTCCTAGTGTTGCAAATGTCCATAGGCGGCGGTGACCACTTACCATCAGGTGGACCGTCTGCTTGTTTGTCGGCCCAAATGGCATAAAAAAAAAATTATGCTAAAAGCTGAAACAAATGGCTTTTAGAGAAGTTAAGTCCATCGTTTTTCCAATACCTACATACTGATCCACTTCATAGTGAATTTTCAACCCTGACTTAGGAATCCATTAATACTGTTTTGGGAGCGAATTTAATTATTGAACCCTTTGAGGTTTTGTTTGATACTGTGGTGATTAGTGAATGTATTGGAGAGTGTTCGATGATTAATTTAAAGGTCACATCGGTTATTAAACTTGCCTAAATGTAATTTAATTATTATATCATAGAGAAATAACGTTTTGTTCAGACATGATCACTTGTTGCTCGGGATTAGATATCTGCCCGAGAAATTGACGCCATTTGCAACATGTCAAGTTAGGGCATAAAATATGTTGGTCTCATTACTGGGACCTCTACTTACCTTTGGGGATAATAGGCGTGAAGACATGTTAGTAATGATATTGGAAATATCGCACCCTCAGTACGATAAGGGCTTAACTCAAAATTTTGTGTAATGGAGTTACGATCATAGACAGATAAACAAAGTACGCTCTATCCGATGAATAGTAAAACATAGTCAATTTAATTATAGAATAAGCATACCGATACTTCAGCCTCTAAACACCGGGACCCACCCTCCCCGCTCAGTGCGAAAGTGATTTTTTGAGTTAAGCCCCTATCGTTCTGAGGGTGCGATATGTAGTCAAGCTAAAATTGGAATAAAAATGTTTTCCAACCTTACAGATCGGTCGAAAAGTATCAACTAGTCAATTTCATTAAAAATATAATAATAATAATAATTTATTTATATATTGGACAGCAAAGATCCACGTGTTAGCTACAGATACTTAATTAAATAGTTAGTGTTATTATCTAAACATTAAAATAATTGTTATCCTACATAAAAACTTAAGTGCTATCTAACTATCATTATTATTAAAATTTTAATTTATATAATACTACAAATAGGAATACATATTCCTCGCAAATTGTACCGTCTTGATAATTCAAATAACAAGCAGAAAAGAACAGCTCGATCTCGGCTGGAATTTAATGGTGAACAAAAGACCTCAGAACCCCGTCACACAAAAAAGGTTCAGCGAGAAAGTAGCGCTCAGTTTTACACTTAACAAGATACTGGTGATATTAAATTCTACCTTACTTAAAGAATATTTAAATTAAGGCTTTAATTAAAAATATGAACACGTGTATTTTTATTTTATTTATGTTTTACTAGCTGTCACCAACGGTTTCACCCGCGTTCCCGAGGGATATAACATTTTCCCGGAACAAAAATTGTCCTTTGTATTATTCCAGGGTATTTTCTATATATCATATGTGCCAAGTTTCAGACAAATCCGTTTGGTAGGTTTTGCGTGAAAGAGTAACAAACATCGATACATACAAACTTTCGCATTTATAATATTAGTATGATTTAGGGTAGGTAAAATTTCAATGGCAACTCAGAAGTTGAGAACTACGTAAGTCTCATACATTCGTCCGGTTAAATTTAATTCTGCCAGTTTCCGCTTCAAAGAAGTTTACAACTATTCCTCATCGTCCGTCCTTTTCTTTTCCTACGCGGTAGAAAGAAACAACTATTCCAACGGTAATGTTACACTGCGAAAATTATTATCAACGCAATTATGATCGTAGTGGTCTGTGGCACCGTTTGTTAGTCGGTCACTGTAGCGAGAGAGTTATTAGTTGTTATGAATCGAGACGGGCCTTTGGCGTAGTGTGGTTTAATACTTTGACTGGCTGTTTCAGGGCGTGATCTATTTCTTTGTTATGTTTGGGTACCTGTCGGTATAATTATGCATTAAAATATATATTCTGACTAACATCCTCTTTCTTTTGCATCACTACTAGCTTTCCCGCGTTTCCGAGGAATCTATGGTATCCTGGTATTATAACATAGCATAATGTACCTTTCTTCGGTGAGAGAATTTTTCTTAAAGATGCCCTGGTTCCGGAGATTTGCCTTTGCATACGTACAAGGTCACATAACTCACATTCTTTTTTTACATTAATATAGATGTGCCTATGTAGTAAATCAGTTATCTGGTTTCCTTAACCGCAGCGGTGTTGGCAGGCCAATTACTTCATATCTTCAGACTTAAAGGCTCTAACTGCTTTTAAAACTCGAGTCGGTTATTATTCCTTGCCTTGAAATGACAGATCATAGGAAATCTCTTCAGAATAAAGAAATGACCGAAAAAAAGGCAAAAGTTTTAATACATTTTTCCAGGATAAATAAAGTTTACCGTCGCAACCTTGCGCATACAATGTAACAGGTAAATCCCACGTGTAAGCTGTCGGCTTCTCTTTGTACATCCCCAATATGATCTGAGTGTGACAATAAAGTGACATGTGAATTCGGGACTAGGGTTGGTGAAAAAGTTTTAATAAACATTGGCATATTGGACAAACAATTGTGTGCATGAACATGTCTCTTTAGTCTGTATCTTCAGTACTAATAAATTTATCAGTTATCTTGTCCATAGTACAAGCTATGCTTTGTTAAGGATTGCAGTGTGTGGAGAATACCTTAGTATATTCATGTATTAATTTTTCTGTTAATATATATTTAAGGACACTTTCTGTCGTGAGTAATCGGATATCACCTGACAGTGACCAAACAATAGCCTGTTACTAATGAAACATTTATTTTGGCTAGTGAATTTGATGTGCCATATTTTGTAATAAAATGAATATAAATTTGTATATGCCAGAATGTGTCGATATTTATTGTGATAGATATAAGTGGAAATGGAAATTATTAGCTGTGTTAGTGCAGTTTACTTTACGAAAGTAAGTTCTTCATCTTTAAAAGATATATCACCAAAGATATTTTAGATAAGGACGTCATTTGCCACATTATCTATCTCGGGTTACGGGTAACAACAACTTACAAAAACATGTCAATTGTACCTTGACCTGAAAATTCTACGCAGCTCTCTAAACTATTCGAATACCGAAGCTTTCACCATTCTGTTTTTTTTTATAATTAAGGTACCAAACATACCGCCCGCCTAATGGTGAGCAGTTACCACAACCTATTGACGCTTGCAACACCAGGTGCATATCTATCGCGTTGCCAACCCTGTAAAAATCTCTTTAAATTTATCAGTTTGACAACCCTACATAAAAAAAATGTAACATTTTCCTAAGCTGATATAAACCTTTTGCTAACGAGCGGGGTGTCAAACTCGTTAACCTATAAAACTTCTGTCGAACCTTTCTCCCACATCGTTATACACACTCACTCGGCTGGGTTTTGAAGTTTTTTTTATTGTAAAAGACCTAAGGGGATGGGAGGGGTGGGTTTTGAAATTTAATTTTGCTGACAACAGAATTTTTTCTCATCGATGTTTCTGTTTCTTTAGTTTCGAAAATAATACTGTGTGTAATATAATTTTGGTTGTTAGGCTAATTCTAGTTTCGAGAAAATACAATCATAACCCTTTTTATTATTGCTGCAGTTGAGAAAATAACCTAAATTTTTTTGTTCATTGTTTTATAGATCCGGCCCATTGAAAAAAATAAATTTTCATCTCTTAGAAGGTATGACCCGCGGGTTTTCCAATGGAACACCCCCATTTAGCCTAAGGAACTAATATAGACAACTAACAATATCTAATGAAATCAATAAATTTTTGCTCAAATTATGTGAAAAAACCTGTGTAAACAAACGATAAACCATACAAAATAAATTGTTCACTTACAAAAGCCAGGGCTGGTTCTATTTTCTCCGAATCATGCCCAATATTGGACTTTTACTTTGCAACTTCACTAGGGTTAGCAACTTTCCTAATTTAAAAAAACAGAATGTAAATAAAATCTTTTTGCTAGACAAATATTATTTTTACATTTTTCCCGAAAATATTTTTTTTATTATTCTATTTTCAAATGCCTTCAACAATGAAAAAGACAATGCTGCCATATGCCGTAAACTAACAATTATACCTGCTATGCAAGTGGGACACTAAGAACGTGCACTTTACTTATACGGCAATAAACCTGCCAATTCTCATCGAAATTGAAACATTCTTTAAATTAGGATTCAACCCACGACTTTCCAACTGACTGCGGAATCCCGGGCATTTTTCACCCCACTTTTAAGTGGATTCCTGAATCGCGCCCTTGGAATGGAGTCGTACGTTTTTATCACCTGCTTAATCTTTATTGCTTTCCATGTATGTCAAATTAAGATATTGCCAAACGATACTTATATTTATGAGTCTATTGTATTTAACGATACAACTAAATAATCTATACTAAATATTATAAAGAGAGTGTGATTTATGAGTTTGTATGGTAGCGAAGGTTAATATAAGACAAAGGGAGAAGTTAGTTGTTCCATATTTTAGACTAACTAAAGTAAACAAGTCATTTCTTGGTAATTGTGTTCGATTTTATAATAAGATACCGCTTTCAGTAACCAAAATGTCTGATCATAAATTTAAAAATTATATTAGGAAAGTTTTGAAAGAAAAAGCGTATTACAAGGTGCTTCATTATATTGAAGATAAAAATGTATGGAAATAGCTGCTCTCTGCACAGTGCACCTCTAATTTTCTTGTTTAAGTTGTAAGTAATTATTGTCATTTTCTATTTTGTAGTCTTGTTATTTCTTTTTTTTGTTTTTGAATGTTAGCTTTATTAAGTATTTTGTAATTATTACATATAAAAATATGTAAAATTGATGTTATAAAATAGCCAAAAAGTCAGAATAGATAAAAAAGAATTTAATAAAATAAAAAAGAATGTAACCTTGCTGAGTTTCTTGCCGGTTCTTCTCAGTTGAAGGCTGACTTCCGAACCGGTAGTAGCTTCAGTAACTTTAAATTTGACCTTCATAAGTGCCTTCTGAGGGCCTAAACTGAATAAATGGTTTTGAATTTTTGAATTTTGAATCTTCTGAACTAAGGCACCTTTGAAAGATACATTTTTCCGAATAGACATAGACTTAGTAACATATAATGCCTGGTTTAATAAGATCATACGGGAACCCGAGTGGAACTGCGGGACAAAACAAAGTTTAATTTACAAAATATTTGTACACACACATATACAATAATGATTAAATATTTAATTTATTGTGTAAATGTATTATTTACTGTCTTTAAGAAAAATTACAACGAAATATTTAAGGTTAAACTATAATAAAAAATTTACACCAATTTCGTATCAACTATAAAATCATATAAAAATTTACGTGGCAACCCTAACATGAAAGCTAAGTTTCATTTTCGATAAGCATAACCAATATTGCGGTGGTCTGTTGTGTAATCCAGCCATCTGCCGCTTCCGGACTACATTATTATATAAATTTACATTATTAAATATATTTACGCTGCACTTTATTAAACGTTTTGCATTATGGTTTATAGCGTGCTCCCTTTTGTTTTTTTTTAATACCAATTAGGCCGACAAGCAGGCGGACGGTCCACTTAATGGACTTACCATCTCTTGATCCTCGTCGCCTAAGGACACCAGAGACATCGCCAATGCGTTGTCGACCCTGAGACTTGAAGTTGTTAAGTAGTGGAGCTCTTAGTGCAGAGTTCGTCCGGTGAAGTACTACCTTACCCATTTCTGCCGTGAAGCAGTAGTGGACTTGTATTACTGTCTTTCGGTTAGAAAGGTAAGGGGGCCGGTGAAATTACAGGCACATGAGACTTAACAACTTCACGTCTCAGGGCCGACAACGCATTGGCGATGCCGCTTGTTAATGCAAATGTCGATAGACGGTGGTGACCACTTACCATCAGGGGGACTGTCTGTTTGTGTGTCAGTACATTTGGCTTAAAAAAAATCTGCTATCTGCTTTGTTCACCAATAAACAAATAAATAATGACGACATTGTACATACATGATCCATTTTACAATAAAGCTTCCAAAGAAACTGAGAAGAAAACGAAACCGACAACGCATTGGCGATGCCTCTAGTGTTGCAAATGTCCATAGGCGGCGGTGACCACTTACCATCAGGTGGACCGTCTGGTTGTTTGTAGGCCCAAGTGGTAAAAAAAAAAGTCTCATGTGCCTGTAATTTCACTGCCCCCCTTACATTTCTAACCGAGTGCACAGTAATATAAGTGCACTACTACTTTACGGCGTAAATGCGAAAATCTGCACACAGAACTCTACTACTTCTAAAGTGTCCCTTTGCCTTGTACCTACTCTATAATAGTGATGGAAAGTTTTTGCAGGGAATGAATTCATACTGCACTAGGAGTCACTTCGACTAGTAATTGTATCACTACATAGTATAAAACAAAGTCGCTTTCTCTATATCCCTATGTATGCTTAAATCTTTAATATAATAGGTTGGGGAAAAAGTACCTTCGCATTTTTTAAGGAAATTCAAAACATTTTTAATATAGTTTATTTACATTTAACCAGAGTATGTAGGTACCATTTTGTTCGATAACTTTTTGCCATCTTGTAGGTAGGGACATGATCCCATTGCTATAGAAATTTTGGGACTTCTGATCAAAATACTGCGACAAGTGGTTTTGACAGTCCTCTCGTGATGTTAACCTGACACTGCTTAAAGAATTCTGAAGAGACCGAAACAGGTGGAAATCTGAAGGTGCAAGGTCAGGACTATACGGCGGATGCATTAATACCTCCCAGCCAAACTCTCTTAATTTTTGCTGAGTGGCTAAATATGTGTGAGGTCGAACGTTATCATGATGAAAAACCACACCCCTTCTGTTGAGTAATTCCGGCCGCTTTCTCTCAACTTCTTGCTTTAATCTCATCAGTTGTTCGCAGTAGAGTTCAGAATTGATGGTCCTGCCTGGTGGTAACAGCTCATAATGAATAATGCCCTTCCAATCCCACCACACACACAGCATCACCTTGTTGCGAGTTAACCCGGGTTTCGCCACAGTCTGTGAATCCTGACCGGCCTTTGACCACGACCTTTTTCGCACGTTCTTGTCGTACGTGATCCACTTTTCATCACCAGTGATCAGCTTCTTCAAAAATGGTTCGGTTTCATGACGTCGTAATAAAGAATCACAAAGAGTACACGGTTCATTAGGTTTCTTTCAGTTAGCTCGTGAGGTACCCAAATATCTAGTTTTTTTGTGTACCCTTTTTTTTCAAATGCACCAAAACTGTTTTGTGGTCAATTCCCAGTTCTTCAGCTACGTCGTAACTACTGACATGCCGATCTTGCTCCACTTTTTCAAAAATGGCATCCATTTTATCCGTAATGGGGCGACCAGAGCGACGTGCATCTTTGACATCAAAATTTCCGGATTGTAAACGCTTAAACCAAATTTGTGCTACTCTCACAGACACTGCACTAGGTCCATAAACATCGCAAATTGTTTTCGCGGCTTGCGTTGCATTTTTACCTTTTTTGTAGTAAAATTTTAAAATGAATCGAATTTCTTCATTAGATTCACTCATCTTGGCGGTACGAAAAACAAATGCAAATTACACATTTTCCTAATTTGAATTCGGAATAATGTTCTTTAAAATTTAAACTGTCAATGATACCAAAACCAGCCAGATACAAATAGTATAGCCAAAGAGATTTTATTACAAGTTCATACATACTATAATGCGAAAAGACTTTTTCCCCAACCTAATATATAGGCGCGCGATATTTTTTTATATTTATTATATTTACATTACTAGAATCATAGCTGATAGTTAAGTTGAGAAGTCGAATGAAAAGAATCGATTCTCGATCGACTTTAAAAAGTAAGTAGTAGCTTTAAATTTGACCTTCATAAGTGCCTTTCAAGGGCCTAAACTGGATAAAAGTTTCGAATTTTGATTTTTTTAAATTAAGAGTCGTCTCCCAAAAATTGTTTATTTCAAGTCGATTCTCGAGTAGAATCGGAAACAACTTTGCCATCTCTACTGTATAAGCTATTTCTACTAACTTTAGACTATTGCAGAGTTAGAGGTGACTCAGCTTAATACTTGAGTGCAAGGTAACTCAATTAATGTAAATTTTCAGTATTCACAGTTTCATCGCACACTTTGTTTTACGTGATCAGTTATCACATCATATATCAGTTGACATGCCAGTTGGCTTGGTGGTTAACGCTCTGACTGCCAAACCGAAGGTCGCGGGTTCGATTCCCACCCAGGACAAACATTTGCGTACATAAACATGTCTGTTTGTTCTGTTTCTGGGTGTAAATATCTATATAAGTATGTATTTAGAAAAAAAAAATAGTATATTTAGTATATCAGTTATCTGGTTTCCATAGTACAAGCTCTGCTTAGTTTGGGATCAGATGGCCGTGAGTAAAGAATATCCCAGGATATTTATTTATTAATAACGTCGATTGACAACCTCTCTATCTGTCTATAATAATAATAATAATAATAATAGCCTTTATTTCAGACAGTATCAATTTAACAGGTTACATATTTTACTTAATAATACTAATTTTTTTTACTTATATTACTTCCAAATTACGTTCAAATATTACGTAACGACAATCCTGTCTGTATGCCACTTATTGGCAAAGGCCTCCTCCATCCGTCTCCATTCCTCTCTATCCTTCGCCGTTCTCGTCCACTTGCCTCCTGCTATGGCTTTAATGTCATCCACCCATCTCCTAAGTGGTCTACCTCTTTTCCTTTTCATATGACTTGTGAACCAGTGCATTATTACTTAAGACCATTTTTCACTCCCTCTAATTGTATGACCTGACCATTTCCATTTCAACTTTTTTATTGTTTTTGTGACGTCTTTTGTTTTTGTGTGTTTCTTTATGGTTTCCATTCTTATTCTATTTGATAGTCTTTTCCCAAGCATACTCCTTTCCATTGAGTTTTGGCAAGTTTCTAACTTTCTGATATGTGTTTTAGTGAGTGCCCAGGTTTGGCAACCATAAGTAAGTACAGGAAGTATGCTGGTATCAAAGAGTTTCCGTTTAATATTTATGTTGATATCTTTATTTTTCATTACTTCCTTTAAGCTCCAAAATGTCTTCCAAGTATTTCCAATGCGTCTATCAATTTCTTTCGAGGTTAAATCTACAGGAGAGATTATTTGGCCTAAATAGATGTATTCATTGACATATTCAATTGGGTTATTATTGATCAGAATAGGTTCTTGCCTGGCATTAGTCATAGCCTTGGTCTTCAGTCTATTCATGGCCAGTCCCACCTTACCACTTTCTCTAATCAGGTCATTCAGCATCGATTGCAGTCCCTCACTTGATGACGAGAGAACTATTAGGTCATCCGCAAATCTTAAATGTGATAGGTTTTCTCCATTAATCGATAACCCACATTCCTCCCAGTCTAATTGACGAAATACTTCTTGTAAAACGGCTGTGAAAAGTTTTGGCGATAACGGGTCCCCTTGGCGTACGCCTCTTTCTATTTTAATCTCCTTGCCTTCCTTCTCTAGTTTTATTTTTGCCTTGCTGTTGTCGTAGATGTTTTTTATAATTCTGATGTATTTATTTTCGATACCTTGGTTTTTGAGGGCCTGCCAGAGTTTTTCATGCTCTATCGTATCGAAAGCTTTACTGTAGTCCACGAAGCAACAGTAGAACTTTATGTTATATTCTTTGCCTTTTTCGAACAGTTGTTTGATAACATAAATGTGGTCTAAAGTCGAATAACCACTCCTGAATCCCGCCTGCTCTCTTGGTTGATTTTCATCTAGCTTATTAGTTATTCTGTAGAGTATAACTTTAGCGAAGATTTTGTATATATTCGAGGAGACGCTTATAGGTCTGTAATTATTTATGTTATTTTTATCTCCTTTTTTGTGTAGAAGTATTATGGACGACGTTGTCCATTGGCAAGGTATTATCTCGTTTTGTAAGATTTCATTGAAGAGATGTTTGAGAATTGGTATTAGGTGGTGTCTATTTAAGATGAGGAACTCGTTACTTATACCATCTGATCCTGGAGCTTTATCCGGTTTTTGAGTTTTCACAGCTTTTCTATTTCTCCATATATTATTTCTGGTATTTCACCATCTCCTGTCAAGATTGTTGTCCTTGTAGTACCTTCCCTGGAGTATAGTTCTTTGAAAAATTGAGTAGCTATGGATATAATTTCTGGGCGTCGTTTTTCGCATTTGTTATTTTTATTTATTAAATTTGGTATCCAGTCTCGCTTTTCCAATAGAAATTTTGCTGCTATTTTAGTGCCTCCAGTTCTTTGTATGCATTTCTCCAATTGTTCTAATCTGTATCTCTGACGATCTTTCCCCATATGTGCTTTAATTTTTTTACTTATATTGGATATTTCGTTTCTTATAGTTTTTGTCTTTTCTGGGTTAGATATTAGGCCTGCTCTCTTTCTTATCAGTTCTTCTGTTTCGGTTGTTATCCATTTTTGCCTGTCACATTTTCTGTCTCGTTTACCTTTTTTATTAGTGTAGAGAAGTTCTTGGAATTTGTTGTATTTACTCTGTATGTCTAAGTTCTTTGATTTTCTATGTACTGGTCTAACTTTTCTTTTAGTGGTTCGGTACTTTCTAGTGATATGCTGTTGTTTTGCTTTGCTTTAAAGGGTCTATTTTTGCTTGGAGTGTTTATTTGCAACTTAGCTCTTATCATTCTGTGGTTACTGTTAAAATTAATATTATTTAAAACTCTACAGTCTCGAAAGTCTTTACTTTTGTTTGTTAGTATATAATCTATCTCATTTTTGTGGTGGCCATCAGGAGATATCCATGTCCATCTGTTGCTTTCCCGTCTTTTGTACAGAGTATTTAGTATTTTTAAGTTGTTTTCGTATGCCAGTTGTATAAGTTTCTCCCCGTTTCTTGTCCTTTTGCCTGCGCAATATGGGCCCAGTATAGCTTGTTCCCCATCTCCTCTTGCCCCCGTTCTTGCATTAAAATCACCCATTACTATTATATTGTTGTGGGAGTGATTGTTTATTGCCTCTTGTAGCATGGAGTAGAAGGTGTCGATTTCTGTTCTGCTGGATTGTTCAGTTGGAGAATAGACTTGAACAATTGACCACTTTTCGTTCTTCGGGGGGAGTTTTATATTAAGTACTACGATACGCTCTGAGACGCCAACGAACTCATCGATAAGTGGTTTTAATTCGTTTTTAATTAAGAATCCTATTCCATATAGACCTGGTGTTTCTCCTTTGTAATAGAATATAAAATGTCCATGGTCTTCTATCCCCTCACCTAGGCGTCGGACTTCGCTGAGACCCAGTATTGACCAATTTATATTTTTTAAAGCTAGCATTAGTTCCGTTAGGCTGTCATTAGTTCTTAAGGATAGCGTATTGTAAGTTGCAATGTGTATAATATCTTCAATTTGGTGATGTTTTTCTTCTGTTCTATCTGTCTATGCTATATATTAAATACATTCATTGTACTAGCAGGTTCAAATATAAACTAAAGCAATAACGTTACGTAATAGACCCGCAGTAATCATTCAACACAAAAGAGTTTGGTGGTCCTCCCGGAACATTACATTATCTGTAAGATACTTTCGACTAGCGTTGTTCATATCCATATAAGTTTATAATATTTTTTAAAATAAAATATCTGTGAAACAAAATTTTACAAAATTACCTATTTTGTTCGAATATACAATCGCATTTTATTATAGATAAGTTGTAATAGCTTTCATATTAACTTTATATTTAAATAGCTGTCTCCCGCGGTTTCACCCGCGTTTATCGATAGCATTCCGCGTCGAATGGTAGCAGTCCCATTCTGCTATGTTCAGTAGTTTTGAAGTGATGGTGCGTCAATGGCAGAGGCGGCCTTAGGGGGTGGCGAACGGGGTAATCGCACGGGGCCTCGCTCTTGCAGGGACCTCGCGCAACCCAAGCAAATAAAAAAAGATATGGATTTTAAATTTTATTTATTTGTATAACTTTAGCATTTCTTGTCAAACCTGACAATTACCCAAACCAAACAACCAGTCTTACTTTCGCATCACATACTTTTCACGAAGGACAATTTTTTGACATCAGTAAATCAAAAGCAAACCATAGCTCTGAAACCAAAAACGTTTCATTCAATGTGACAGTTAGTGGCATAAAACAGCATTTGGTAGCTATTATTGTGTTGATTAGAAGCGACCGCAGTTTGATTAGGTTTGACGGGCTAGATATTCTTGCTGTCACGCCACATGTCGTTGGTTCGATTCCCACCCAAGGCAAACATTTAGTGTACACGCACATTTTTGTCTATAATATATGCAATGTATATAATTAATTATATATACGAGTCGAGTATGTAGTATATCAGTTAATTGCATTAGAAAACTCTGCTAAATTTGGATAAACAAGTTAAAAGAATGTTCCAATATTTCTTTTCGAAAGATATATAAATTTTTCAAGGTATATTTTATGTAGTACCTCAAATCACGTAGATCTTCTCACGTTTCACTGCATCAGCTAGACAAAAAAAGGTAAAATGAGCCTAATTGAAGTGTGAATCCGAAAACTCGTCTACGAAAGACTTTGCCGTAAAAACTCCGAGCCCTGCCGTTACCTGCCTGCCGTAAAATACCGCACCTTTTTCCTAAAACCTACCCCTACCGGTACTTTAGCTAAACGATATAGGCTTTCAGGTGTGTCGTATATTGCCAATATTGGGACGGTTCCGTACATAAATGAACTTTGTTTATAACGTAGGGTCGAAAAGTTTTGTGTTAGGAAACTTCTGAAACCGTTTCTAAGACAAAGTTGCATTCATGTTAGATTTGGGTTAGATTTAGTTGAGTTTACAAAGTTCAAACTAACTAATCAATTGAGAACTGCATTTAGTTCCTTTCCGCTTGTATTGATTTTGGATATTAAATCGATTATTTTGTTCAATTCAATTCAAAACCATTTATTCAGTTTAGGCCCTCGGAGGGTACTTATGAAGGTCAAATTTAAAGTTACTGAAGCTACAAAGCTGATTTGTCCTTAATAAAATCTGTCCAAATGACTTTGGAAATAAAAAATAACTATCGAACTATTTCTACATTATAATATCGTCTGTACTACTACTCTACCATACAATACAATACAATACAATACAATACAAATATTCTATCCTTTTCACACCAGATAATAAGAAAATAAAAGAACACTACAAACATTAAAATTGGAAACAATTTAGGCGGCCTTATTGATGAAGCAATTTCTTCCAGTCAACCTAGACTCTACTTTATATTTGATAATAATGATGTTTTATTTGCAGGATTTGACGTAACATTCTGTAACATAAATAATTAAGAAATTAATTGATACATTTGTTCACGACAATTAAGTACAAAAAACTAATGAAGTTCCTAGTGAAAATTAATTGTCTCTAGTTGCTCCATAATGGGTTTTTTCGTTCGCGGAACCCTAATAAAGAGAAATGTGATGCCTTCAGACCATAAACACGGACGTTGACAAAGGTGGCGCGATGACAACAGTCTTCTAAACCGGGATTTTATTGCCTATTTGTCCCTGATAAAAGAAGTACCAACTTTGCTATTTTCTTTACGAATATTTCGCACAATGTTATGAAATGGTTAAAATAAATAAAAATTAAAAAAAATAAAGCCACAGTGACCAACATCATCCGTCTTGCCACTACATCACTGGGTATTTCACAAACCCCATGCTTTCACAGTTTCCCTGCGACATAAATAAAGCGAGTTTCTCCAACGCGATTAATCTTCATTCTTGTCGTAGGGAGATTTAATTCACGTTAATAAAATGGAATTTCGCAATGTACATTGCTTTCAATTTAACTGACACGATGATGTATTTTGCCTTTACAGGTATGATGTGTCTAATAATATCTATCTACTGACTTCATTATTAGTAGAGTTTTGACAGGGACATTAAAAAACTGCTTTTAATTCGTCTGAGAGCAAACATTGTTAAAATGATTTTATAGATTTTCAATAGTATTTCCAACATCTATGCGCTCATTCTTTACTTTTACTCATTTTAATTTTGTGTATTTTTATTTGATTTTATTTTGTAACTTTTCGTCTATTTATTTATTTATATTTTGGGATGGTGTGGTCTCGTGATCTTGTGATATCCCTGGGGAACGCGGGTAAAATCGCGGGGGGCAGCTATTATTAAATATAGGTTCAACAACACTTGTGGAATATTAAAGTTAATAATGTACGTTTTTTGCGGGGCTTTATTTCTCTACTTATTTTGCGGAGATTTTCTGTTAAAGCTTTTTACTTTTGCCTCTAGACTTGGTACCGTCTTGTTATTTTTTATAGGTAAATGAGAGATTAAACAATGTTCCTTGCAAATACAATGGAATGGCTGTGTTGAGTTTTCCAGTTCAATGAAAAATTATACAAACTACCCGTAAAGCCGAAAGGAGGTTAAATGGGGCCTTTTATAACGAGTCCATTCACAATATTTAAGAACCGTAGTAACGCTGTATAACATACCCCAAAAAAATTAAAAAACGGAATTTGAAGAATGGAAAATAGAAAAACTATTAAAGTAGACAATTGTTAGGTAAAATAGGTACGTATGCCTTTCTGTTAAATAATCTGGTTCCCAGACATGACAGCTTACTAGGGTTGTTGGCTTTGATAATTAATTATATTTTTACGGGGTATTTGGTAACACGTTGTATAATGTACGGAAATCTTTCGCGTTTTCGTCTATAAAACATGACTCTTATTTACATTTATTCTAATGCTTCCGTTATGATGTAACATAAAATAATACACCGTCTCGCCAAATTAATTAAAGCGTTGAGTGAGAGAGAACCCATTAGAACAGCCCTAAGTGCTTCCCATCACGCTTCCACGGGCAAAGAGTGAAAATGGCGTGGAAACTCGAAAAACAACCGCCGTAAAATATGCGAATAAAATGAACATCACGGGGTGAATGGTGATCGATGATTATAAATGATATTCATTTGTTTGTTTCATGTGACAAATGTTGGCCCAAACGTGAGTAAAGGAGTTCGATGTTGGGAAGTGAACTGTATATTGTTGTAGTTGAAAAACTAATAGATAATTTAGTTTCTTGTGAGCGGAAATTTATAACCTCTACGATGTTGGTGTTGCCAGCTGCCTTCCTTTTCCTTATATCGGGTATATTTTGTGAAAATTTAAAGAACTTGGTTTCCTAATTTTTCATCTAGTTTTCTTAGTACATTTTCGGTGGCGTAGTGTATTCAACATTGATGACTCATTCATTGCAATGCCCATAAAACAATATTATGGTTTAGTTGATTTCGTTTAAAAAAAAATATATCAAAAAGCTAAGTTATAAAACCCGCCCTTTACCAAATTTACCAGTTCCTAATTATTTACTTGGTACCATCTTATAAACCAAATGGATGTTAAGAAATTATAATGACAGGACCCTAATCCACGCATAATGGGGACCATGATAAAGCCGTGACAAAGGGAAAATTTTCCTTATCCAAAATAATTTACAAATGGACCTTGTTAGGGGGATCTTTACATAGACTAAAAGGAATAACATTTTCCTCTTAGCTTTAAACGGAAATCTGATATAATTTTAATTTGATGTTTTAATGTGATTTAAAATGTCATAATATTATGATAATGATCTTACTGAAGTTATTGGGTACGTTCTAAATTTAAAAAGCTGACGGCTCTTGGATTACGGTAATCAATTCATAGATGAGAGAAAGCGAGAGTGTTTTTGCTAGAAGTCGTCTCTTATTTGATAAATGAGACTGAAACACGTTATATAATGTAATAAACAAGTTTTTTTATTAACATGGCATGCTCTACTATTAATTCTGATCTGTTGTAATAATATTGTTGGAGGATTAAAGATTTTTTTCGCTAGATAGAACACTCTTGTCAGTTTCTTAAGCTCGACGGTATATCAACTTCTATGCTCTGTCCCTTTCGTTAACTGACTATCACGTGAGAGGTCGCCGGCGAAGTTTGTATGTAGCTGAAACTCGAAGACGTAAATTAATTAGAAATAAACATATCTTGCTACCGGCTCTATTATTGTCCGCAAATTGTTGGCCGCACTTGGACCAACCACCTTGGCCCAAAACGAATATTATTTTTACTGATTGAATAATCTATGTAGTGTACATACCTGTCTTGAAAAATAAATGTGAATTGTACTAGGTTTTTCCGCTAAAGCCCATCTCAGACGGATCAATCATTGTCTGAACTTCACCTAATAATATTATTTTCCCATCAGCAGAACCTTAAACCATCTGTGTCATATTTTAGGTCCTTTTCTCGGTGAAATACAGTAATAATTTTCTATATATATGCTTACTTTTCCACGGGACATCATTCCTAAAACGTCGTTCTCACGCCGATTCTTCTGTTTTTTGGGTACCTTTGTTTATAATAAAATAAACATTAATTTGAGCTTATACAAAAAACTTTACCACGAATGCAAAATAGTAGGTTGTAGCTTCAGTAACTTTAAATTTGACCTTCATAAGTGCCCTCCGAAGGCCTAAACTGAATAAATGGTTTTGAATTTTGAATTTTGAATTTTTGAAGTAGTTTATAATTATCTGCTCAACCTAGACTATTGTGAGACTGAATGCATTATTGAACTCACTAAATAATATTTCTCCTGTAATTATTTGCGGACGCAAATTACACATTCCCTTTTATATGTCTGAATATAAATTTATTTGTCTCTTTCAAGACACTGGGCTCTCGATCCCAAGGCAATTTACAACACCTTAGGGCAATCAGGTATACTATTTAATACAGTCGCACTCTTGTCGACAGCTGTTTTTCCCCGCGATTTTAAAAAGGGTAATAAATTGCACATAATCATTCACAAATCATTTCACTCACTCTCACTCATACACACACACACACTCATACACACATTCACAAGCACATACAAACTCCCCTACACAATTTTCCTTACTCAAATATTTTATTCTTCAGTAGTAGGTACATACCATGTAGTAATTTGTATTTGTTTTTAGAGATTTTATGAGAGTCCGAGGTGGAAGAGACTGGTTTCCATAACACAGGCCTTGGCTTAGCTTGGAAACCAGTTTCTCCAGCAAACTTTAATATTATAAGTCATTTGTAAGCCTTGTTCAAAAATATCTAGTTTGTATGGAGAAAGGAAATAAAAATTATTATTATTATTATTACTTTTACGTATTCATTCTCATCTCCACATGCTTACCTTACTTAATGTTCGTGACGTATACTTTTTAATCTGTAATTTGAACTTACATAAATGATTCAGATATACTGATTTGACTAAAGTTATCTTGAAAATGTTGTTTGTTGAAAAAGGTACTCTATGTGGTTATGATAAGGATATTCAGCAATTATACAATACCACTGCATAAATAGATGAACCGTATCCTTAAAGCTATAAAGATGATTTTGCTCTGACATTTTGAGCTGTCAAGACGGAGCTTTTAGATCTCGACAAATTTACCCAGTAGCAGGAATAGTTCCGTGAATGGAATTTTGTGGCCATTAAAAATTGGAATATCGCCAAAAACACCGCAGAGATGTGCCAGCCCACTAAACTGCTTTTAACGACATTTTTTGACAGTAAAGTTGATTTCAAGAAGGTTTTCTATAAATTCCGTATTCCATCATAGTCACGTAGCCCATCCAACATTCAGTTTCGAAATCTGCAAATATTTCGACGAACCAAACATTCTTTGTGAATTACAATTGTACCTTGAATCTTGTTATGAAATAACTTGCAGAAAAATTGTAAATGTAGCGCGGTAAGATGTTTAATAAAGGTGAAATTGAAATTGTATCATATATTTAATCTTGCGTCCTAGGAATGTTTTTGTTTATGAGAGCGAAAAAAATACCTATTATAACCTTACTTTTATTACAATCTAGCCTGGTACTTAGATTACCTTATATTATAAGTTATATATTATAGGTAGGACATTTGCAACAACATCGTCAATGCGTTGTTGACACAGACCCCATATTGAGCTAATACAAACTTCGTCGGAGAGCCGGCGCTCGGAGAGCTTACCTCTCACGTGATTGCGTAGTTAGAGAAAGAGAGAGCACAGAGGCCGAGACAAACATCCTCGAGCTAGTGTCATTTTCCTTACAGAATCGAGCCTCTGTTCCTGTTTCACCTATCACCTTTCTAACATAAACACAGTAATTCAAGAGTACTACTGCTTCACGGCGGAAATGGGTATTGGTGGTAGTAACTCGGCACTAAGAGAGGTCTTCTTCTAAAAAATAGAATAGGATAAAAGATCCCATCGTATAGTATAAATCGTATGCCTTACTGCTGAGGGACGTGACTTTTATAGTTGATCTTTTCGCGGACTACATTTGCAATCCTGTCCTCCTGGCTCAGTTGTGTGGGTAACATCACATTGTTGGAGGGCTACTTAGGCACTTACTTAGGTACTGCCAGAACCAACGTTCTCAAATATTCAGTGGATATAGATTGTTACTACCGTATACTGGTAATTATTGCAAAAAGTATATCGAGATATAGAACACATTTACATATGTAACAACTACAATCGTGTAAGAAAAACTTCGCATAAAACACCTAACAAGTAATAATAACATGAATAAATTATACGCAGATAAAAAAAAAATTTAATAGTTATACAAATCAAAACATCTTTCTTTAATAAAAAGTCTGAAAAATAACATCGCATGCAATATCTGTTAATCAAACATTGAAGAGAAACGCTGGACTGTATGATGATAATTAGGAAAGTGACAGGGCAATTACAGCGTCTGCCGACATGTGCGCAGGCGTCGCTTTGTGCTGCGTACGCGCATAATAAACATCGGTGCAAGATGTCGGATGGAGCGGGTGCGTCTAACACATAAGATGAACTGAAATATCTAATTACTTAAATCTTGTTATTCTTATCTATAATTTGGTAATTTCGACCTTAGATTTAACTACTCACAAAATAAGAATCCTAAGTAGGTATTTAGGTTCCCCCCACTTCAGGACATTCATTATTTACTCCAGTAAGATCAAAGTCATGTTTGAATAAGTTTGAGAGTTATTTTCTACACTAGTTCGATTAAAAAGAAAGCAAATCCGAGCCTTTATTTCTCGAGATATTACGCGATACATTATCTATACATCAATAATATTTCATATAGAATCGACTCTAACGATATTCCCAGTGCCGGATTAAGCAAGCGCGGGGCCCGTAGAAAATTCTGTCGGAGGGCCTTTGGTCTATGCTATGGGTTCTTAAGTATAAAGCAAAAAAAAAACAAACGGTGGTGGGCGGCCTTAGACACACGGGGCCCCCTTTTGCTAAGGGCCCGTAGCAATTGCTACTCATGCTACGTGGTTAATCCGGCACTGGATATTCCCAATAATGCTGGATTCTTTCGCGAATAAGTTCCGAAAAATATCACTAATCGAACCCTTAGGCAATAACAACGTTGTTTTGTACGAGATATGAAATAAATATTGCGCTAAATGGCCCTTGGGAAACGTTTATACTACCCACCTCTAGTAAGGGTTTCTTAAATGGCCTATATAGGGTATCTCTCGCATTATCTCCATCAACTGAAAGGGGTACTCGGCGCAGTTGGCCAAATTGAGGTTAGCTTATTAATTTTAGTTTTGTAGTTTCGACATATAATTTGAAATGTTTGACCTCTCGTAAATTCGTCATTTCTTATAACTTGTTACGCGGACAATGCGTTTTGTCTCTTTCTAGCGAGCGATTAATCTGCTTGAAAGTTTAACAAAGTATTTTGTACAGTCGCATTAAAAAATGTTTACATAATGAAGCGATATGTTGGGCGGATACTGGGAAGGATATCGGCAGATATATAGAGAAAATAAAAAAAAACATACTCGTATTATGCAATAATAGTGGTTATAGGTAGGTACTTATTATTAAAGAGTTTAGGAAAAGTGATCATATTTTTATCGTATTCTAATATATAAGCCAACAGAAATAGTCTGAAAATACCTGCTGTATTTTTTTGTAAAACTGTGAATAAGGTCTATAGTCGCTAGATAATATTTAAAAGATAGCCAGTCGACTATAATCCTTATTTCAAGAGTAATTAATATTAATATAGGTAGTCATTCAACAGTTGTTCTGAGAGTTTAGGCCTGTAAATCCCATATGGAATCCAGTATTATCTGGATGATTAATTTCGGCCACGTCTCTCTTAGTTATGAGGATCGGATTTAATGGAATATGCTCAGTTCGGATTTACTATACCTTCGTCGTAAATCAAAGATTATGAAGGTAATGTATTTGAAAACACGCATCTGTTACGCGATTCTAGTTTTTATTACACTTGTGTTAGTATTCTTTTTACTGTGATTTTTTTGTAAATAAAATGTTCCAAAAATATAAACCTTTGAAAGTATATATTGTTTTATGGAAGTTAAGGCTCGGTTCGAAAGTCAGCCGACAAGAAACTCAGGGGGAATGTGAGAAAATCATATTAAGTAATCTGACTTATATGGGAGTATTATTTTATCATATTTTTAAATTAAGGAGAAAATGTTTCAATAATTTTTTTAACACGCTTTCGTTAATGTTCATTAATTTAAAAGTTTAATCCTCACGAAACTTTGCAATTTTAGGGTTTAAAAGGCCTATTTTCGTACCAAAATCATGAAAATATAACTAAATTATTGAGCTGGGGCTCGATTCTGTAAGGAAAATACTAAATACTAACTCGAGGATGTTTCATCGCGGCCTCTATGCTCTGTCTCTGTCGCTTACTACGCTAATACTACTAATCACGTGAGAGGTAAGCTCTCCGAAGCCTCCGTGAAGCGGCTCGCCAATGAAGTTTGTATTAGCTGAATAAAGCAGTAGCAAAATTAAAGCTAAATCAAAAACCAACGTAATTTCGATAATTATTTGCATATAGTAATTCATACGCTATAAAATTGTATGTCGTACAACGTACAGACAATATATCACTGTTCATAATATATTTTTCCTGTATTTTAATATTCATTTAATTAAAAGTTTTATTCCATACGGAAATTTGCAATTTGAGGGTACTAGAAGCCTTAAATAGTGTATTATTAGTAAGGTCGTAACCTTCCAGTAAAAGTTTTTGACGTCTGGCAAGCGATTGCGGACGCTGTGCAGCAGTTCACTGCTTATGTATACGTAATAAGGTCGGTGTTGCCTCAATTAATAAAGTACGGTTACCACAACCACAATTTGTTGGCAATTTCTTTTTCATATCTACAGTGGGCCATAAACGATGTCATAAAAGCTCGGTGCATTTCGCTGCTATCAGGCGTTGTTGTAATTAAAAAGCGGCAAATGCGCTATATGCTTATTTTCGCGTGTATTTTTTTGGATATGAGGCACTATTAATGCTATAGTATTTTTTTTTTACTTCTTTTGCATTTAAAATCAGAAACCATTTATAATGCCAGGCGTAAATTAAACAAATAAGATGATTCTGATGATACTTTGTCACATCTATTTATTATGGGTTTAAATATCTATATAATTAATTTATTAAACTTAAATTATTATGGACCACCAATTACAATAACTAGTAAATTTTATTAAATTCAAAATTAATTTGAACTAGCAATTGAATACAATTCAAATTAATAATAATTACTCAATCATACATCCCTCTCATACGTATGTATGTATTTAGAAAATGAAAGAAGTATATCAGTTATTTGGTTCCCATAGTACAAGCTCTGCTTATTTTAGGATCAGATAGCCGTGTAGAAAGAATATCCCAGAATATTTATTTCATGTTCTAAGTGATCCCTTACGTACAATATTATGTAATGTGAAGGAGAGTTATTTTTTCCTCGCCTCGCATTACAGAAATAGCTATTATATGTCGTCTCGTAAAATATTTCTGCACACACCTGAGGTAGAACACGGCGAATGCTATTAATCAACAGAAGTTTATCAACAAAATGTGTGGCAATCAATTAGAACTGTCGTGAGCACTTACGCGGGCGACTGTACGGGTAAGTGGAGCGCGTCGACAATCAGCCGGAGAAGGCCGACCGACGCCCGAAGTCTGCGGAGAAAAAAATCTGTACTCTATGGTTTTTACGCCATACTGCCATTTTTCTATTAAAGATGATAGTTTTTAGCAATGAGTACATAACATATCTTCACGCCCATTATGACGGAAGAGGTATCAATGATGAGACCCTAACAACAACAAAATTTCAAGTTACATATGGTGAGTATTATCGCCGTTTCTCAGGCACTTTATCTATCTCAGAGTTGCGGTATACATTCATCAAACAATGGAACGTTAATTACTTATCCATCTCGGGAATCGAACCTGGAACCTCCAGGTCTCTAGCTGGACTTGGCACCGTGTTTTTATGGATGGTTTATATAAAAAATAATGAAATAACTCTGGGGGCTATAATTTACTAGAGCACTAAACGGTACGACTTCCCATCCCATCGTGTGTTCTTATTATCAGGGGCCTTCGCCTTCGCTGCATTCCCAATTATACTTGTAGCGACATCTATGAACACGTTACCGAGAATCCTGCATCGCGATAACGAAACTTTCTCACGGGCTAAATCCTAAGCACGAACGTCTATCGCAAGAGGAGTCATCGTACCGAGTGCTCCAAAAATATAGTCTGTATGGGAAATTGAACATCGTGCATACCGTGACGTTGTGCGATGTTCAATTTCCCATTGCATTGGTTTTGGTGCACACGATACGATGACGATACGCTTATGATAGTTCATGCTCATGGCACTGAGCATACATCTATGCTTCCAACATCAACAGTTAGACCACATTCTCCAGCCACAATCTTCTGGAAGATCTTTTCTTCAAAATAATAATAGTAATGTTTATTTCCTTTCTCCATAAAACTAGGTATTTTTGAACAAGGCTTAAAAATTACTTTTTATATTAAAGTTTGCAGGAGAAACTGGTTTCCAAGCTAAGCCGAAGCTTGTGTTATGGAAAGTAGTCTCTTCCACCTCGGACTCTCATTAAATCTGTAAAATCAAATACAATTTACTATGCGTATGTACCTACTACTAAAGAATTAAATATTTAAGTAAGGAAAATTGTGTAGAGGAGTTTGTATGTGCGTGTGAATGTGTGTGTGAGGGTGTGTATGAGTGTGTGTGAAATGATGGAGGACTCTTATACCTCCCTTCTCCATGGGGATTAATCCATAATTTTAATATAATGCTTCTACATTAATTGTATTAAACGGCGTAACTACCGCTCAACGTTAGTATTAACATTTGCGTGTCAATTTATAGCAATTAAAAAGGAATTCAATTTAGATATGAAGCATATCTGATATACATGATACTAGTTACCCATACGGCTTTACCTGACTGGGATAATGTAAATGTATTACACATAAACCGATAGAAAGTGACTTAGTTTTATACTATTTTGAGAAGATCTACAATTTTGTAAATATTTTTAATGAGAATTATCTTAGAATTTGTGAAGCTGTAACTGTGGCGAAAATACTTAGCTGATCAGCTCTCATATCTATTTTAGCGTAAACAATAGTTTTAATACGATACTCGGTCGAATTGATTGAATCTCGGGATTATAACAAAACCTATGTCAGGGGATTAGCGTAACTTCCTACCAGTGATTTTTTTTTATTCGAATGAGTCGTTTCTAGGGATTTTTCTACATTCAAAATACATTATTATTATTATTTAACATATTAACTTTCAAACATTACGTCTGAATAATATCAAATCTTAATTTTATTCGTTCAATTCACATGAACCTAACCAAACCCCAGCTTTTCCATTGATATAAAAGAAATCACAATAAGATTGACGACTTTATATACATGTTTCTTTTACTACCTATCCCCGCGGTTAAACCTGCAATTATAGATATTTATATAGACATATCTACGAAAAAAACAGCGTACAATGGTAGCAGTCCCATCCCGATACGTTCAGTAGTTTTGAGGTGATGGTGCGTCAATGGAACCCTATTTTTCTTATATATGTAGTGTCTTGTAAACGTGGCCAATATATATTAGGTTGGGGAAAAAGTCTTTTCGCATTATAGTATGTATGAACTTGTAATAAAATCTCTTTGGCTATACTATTTGTATCTGACTGGTTTTGGAATCATTGAAAGTTTAAATTTTAAAGAACATCATTCCAAATTCAAATTAGGAAAATGTGTGATTTGCATTTGTTTTTCGTACCGCCAAGATGAGTGAATCTAATGAAGAAATTCGATTCATTTTAAAATTTTACTACAAAAATGGTAAAAATGCAACGCAAGCCGCGAAAAAAAATTGCGATGTTTATTATGACCTAGTGCAGTGTCTGTGAGAGTAGCACAAATTTGGTTTAAGCGTTTTCAATCCGGAAATTTTGATGTCAAAGATGCAAGTTATCGAACAAAATGGTACCTACATACTTTAGTTAAATGTAAATAAACTATATTAAAAATGTTTTGAATTTTCTTAAAAAATGCGAAGGAACTTTTTCCCCAACCTATTATGTAGATACTTATATACAGAGGTGTCGGTAACGGTAACAGTGTCACGAAATCAATTGTCTTTACCACCTCAAAAATGCTTAACGAGCTTAAAGAAGTTTTCACTTTGAAAAAAAAGAAGCCTTAAATACACGCGTTTCTCCCAAAATACATATCGTTTAATCTTAGTTAACCTCAACAGTCACTGAGACTACAGTGGCTTTCAAAGCTAAGTGTTTGACGACCCTACAACAAAGGCCAGTAATATCCCGCAGGCAAAACTTGAGGTTCTCCAGTAGGCGTACAACCTACTCACAAAGTGTAAGTCCTTATGTTAAGCTTACAAAAAGAAATGTAGAGCAACAGGCTATTGCGTTTTGGAGACGTTTTAGAGATACGAACACTGGAAATGAGTTTTTTATGAAGTTAACACTTTTAGCTTCAATTTAAAAGTCTTTTCAAGGAGCGAAAATGCGCCTAGCTCCATTTTATCGCTGATTTGTTATCCAACAATCGTTTTGGTTATCCGGTTACGATATGAAATTCATTTAAAATAGTTCTTCACAGGAACTTATAAATGGTCAGACTCTAACGGCGGTTCAGAAGGTTGTTTTTACAGAGAAAATCCGGAAATAAACTCAGCAATTACAGTTTTCAAAATTAGATCCTGTACGTAAAAATGTGTCCTGCTGGAGCGAGCGATACACCCAAGCATTGTCGCCATTAAAATAATCGTTTACCTTCTATACTAACAGTCTTAATTCTTTCCAAAAATTTTCGTTAAGGCAAATTTTAATTCAGTTTCATTCTTCATTGTGAAATCTCTGCTTAGTTCCGTACTATCCGTATATTAACAACTAGCTGTCCCCCGCGGTTTTACCCGCATTCCCGTGGGATGTCACATGTGTTATACATAAAAACCTTCCTCTTTAATCACTCTATCTATTAAAAAAAACCGCATCAAAATCCGTTGCGTAGTTTGAAAGATTTAAGCATACATAGTGACAGAGAAGGCGACTTTGTTTTATACTATGTATTGATGTCCCATAGGATCTCTCTTTATTTCTTTTACACCGATTAGGTACTTACACAGTATTTGTAATTGACTTTTGCATATTTCATCAGCTATTTAGCAAAAGCTTAAGGAATACGCGACTTGGTCGGTCGGTCTTTCTTATTGTGCTCTTAAGGGAGCTCAACTAGTTTCAGTGCCCACAAAACACTTACTTTAACTTTCCATATTATGTTTAGTTGCTCTGAACATTGTGTTTGCTGAATTCGGGTCACAAGAAGCTGGTACAGTCAAAGATATAAATAATTTAGCGGATAAAAATTACAAAACACTTTTAAACTCCGTAATGTGGACATGTAATACTGTAGGTTTTTGTGAAGGATTTACAATACATCTGTTAACTTTATCATTATAATAATAGAAATAAATAAATATCCTGGGACGTTCTAAACACACGGACATCTAAACGCAAAATTAGTAGTCCTTGTACTACCAGATAACTGCCATACATTTTTTTTTCTCTAGATACATACTTAATAGATATTTAAGACCAGACACAGAAAGTTTGTCCTGCGTGGCGTCTCTAACCGCCACAGCAACTGGCCAGTCGATTTTTAACAATTTTGCATTGTTCCATTTCATGGATAGCTACAAAGCTACAGTTGTTTTGTAAATGTCGAATTGTTCATCGGTTTATGTAGCTAACTGAACCTTTACTTTCTTCATTACAGGAGTGACAGTGACGTACCGCCGCGGCCTGCCCGTGATCACAGTGCCGCTGCCATCCCGCCGCGAGCGCTGCCGGTTCACCCTCCGTCCGGTCTCACAGACCGTAGGTGACTTGCTCGAACAGGTGAGTGAGAGATAATTACTGTTTAATATATAACGACAAACAGGCAGATGGTCCACCTAATGGTATTTGGTCACCGTCACCTATAAACATCTGTAACACCTGGGATGTCGCCATTGGATTGTCAACCCTCAGACGAGCGTTGTAGACCCTGACTTGTTTATTCGTTCCCGAGGAATCTATTGTATTTCGGGATTACGACATCTGGGGAATATTGAGATAATTATTGAAATCTGATGAGTAGTTTCGGAGATTACCTTGTACGTCCGTTATTATTATTTTTTTTATATCTGAGAAAGCATAGACTGCATTCTACCTGATGTAAAGTTGAACTGTAGTCCAAATCCGAGAACCGCTAGTGCCAGTACAGGAGTGTACAACAGTAGCCGCCCTCACCCTGCCGGCCCGCAAGGTGCTTCTTCATACCTCATAACTTACCATACATTCATACCTCTTTATAATATTGGCATAGATTAAGTAGTAAAATGAGAATATTGATAATTTATTTCTGCTGTAAATGTTGTTGCCTTCATAAAATTAATAAGAAGTAGATTTTTTACATTTTAAGTAACTTAGAGCGCTTAAATATTACTAATTAGCTTATGCGATAGCGTATGTAATTAGTTACTTGTGTAATTCCACAGTATGTCGGTACCGCCGCAATATTGCGAGCAAGGGGGTGATTTCGTAAGATAAATGTGACTAACAGGACGATGAATCTGCGCTATCATAATGGTCTGCCTCTTTCGTTAACAAGCAATAACGTAAGAAGTCCACTGAGAGAATGAAAGGGCTGTACCGGGACCGATTGATCTACCTTCCAATTTGGATCATTGGAGACTTAAGGAAGAAATTGGAGGGTTTGAAAGTGTCATGTTATACACTCATGACCTAATTAGTGGATTTACCTCTGCCTAGTTTCACAGATCGTTAGTTAAACGGCTTCGAGATTAGATGAGGATCTAAAAGACTTCAATAAAGCCTTATTGGCTCCTAAAGCTTATCGGTAAGCCCATAAGTCATACCGATTCAATTCAAATCATCAAGAATCCATTAGGTTTGCGATATTGTAACTCATTCGTCAATGTTCCTCGACTAGGTAAAAAATCTTTAGAGGAATGCTTGCTTACAGAGAAAAATATTGATGGGGAAAGCATCAGGGATGTCTACCAAAAAATTGGCCTAATCATAACTTCTGTCCGTGAAATCTAATGCTTCCCTTACGTAGGTTGTTGAAGGTTAAGATAACTTATTGATGACCCTAATAACTCCAAACTGTCCTAGTCTATAAATCCCAAATCTCCAGGGCTATCATTAATTACGTTTTATGACTTCTCGAAGTTGAGTCATTCCCCTGACTAATGGTCTAAGGGATTACTCGGTGAAGTTTCTATAGAAAATCCTTGATGTACCGTATGCCTAGGTCATTCATTTTTCACACAAATGTCGGTTCGTTTTTTTTTTGCTATAGACGTTGACATAAGAGCTTAACCAGCTCAAACTCACTTCTAGCAAGTGGGTTATTAATTAATTATAATAATTCATTTATTTCTAAGAATATGACACAAAGAGATGGATTTGTGAATTTATTCGCATATTCTACCAATAGTGGTGAAGAAATATTAAAACTCAAATCACACAAATAAACTTAAGGGGAAAATTAATAAAAAGAGTTTTTTATTATAATTAATCTTTTATTTGGAACAGCTAATGTATTTTCTCATGATTCTACAAAAAAAGATGCCATACACTGAAACTGCAAATCTTTGCAATTGAATTGTTGGGTCGTGGTTAATAATGTGATAACGCCAATCTTGCGGTTTCCTCTCAGTTGAAAGTTACACTTACAAACCGGTGGTGACATCAGTATCTTTAGCTTTTATAAGACACATCATAGTTTTTTTTTTCTTAATCGTTTTTTTTTTAATACTCAGGTAAAAGCCGAAGATCGTGGAGTGGAGCGTGCAGCTGCGTTGGCCGCAGACGAGCGAGTGCGCATCGCTGCCAGCGACACTGTCGAGTCGCTTCTGGAGACTGACTTCCGGCTCATCATCAACGACACAGAGTACTATGTCAAGAGTCCAACCCAGGTTAGTATTTCACCAATTTTTATAATTTTGCTTCGGTGATCGAGTGCTATAAAGGTCGGCTAGCGACCTGAGGATCTTCGTTTAAATTTGCGAGTTGGAGAAGTTAATGTAATCGTTTCTTTTTTGTTATGTAATGATAGACCTATATCCGGGATTGGTAACGTGTCCGAAAGACGGCAAGTCGCTCAGCTAGCTATGGAGAGAGCTATGCTCGAAGTCTCTCTGAAGGATCGAATTCGAAATGAAGTCATCCGTCAGAGAACCAAAGTTATCGACATAGCTCAGAGGATTAGCAAGCTGAAGTGGCAGTGGGCTGGTCACATCTGCCGTAGAACCGATAACCGTTGGGGTAGACGTGTTCTAGAGTGGAGACCATGGCTCGCTAAACGTAGTGTAGGGCGCCCTCCAGCTAGATAGAGCGATGACATATGCAAGCTGGCTGGCAGCGGTTGGAAACAAAGAGCTGATCGAGATCAATGGCGTGCCATAGGTGAGGCCTATGTCCAGCAGTGGATGGAGATAGGCTGATGATGATGATGATGGGATTGGGATTGTGCCCGAGAGACGGCGACAATACTCCCCACATGTCACGTAGGAACAGAGCTTCGATGGAAGATGGGTCTCATTAATAAGGCCTAAGTCTGCCTCTTAGAGCAAAATGGGTGCAAATATGTTAAGTTATGTATGCTTATCATGTTATCGCTAACACCACTGAAGAATGAGTAGGGCAGGTGTCTGGCTGACATAAAGTTAATACAATTTTTACTTTCTTTGTATTCAAATAGGCCTTTACAAGCAAGTCTGAACCGAATAACTGTTGTACCTGGCTTGGAGATATTGTACAAAAAAAAAAATGTTTAGACCGAATTCTGCACAAGGTATGGGATAGCCCCAGCAGAAGCATAACTTTTTCCTACAATATTTTCCAGGAAAAAACATTTATATCCTTTCTATCTTTATGCCAAATCGACACAACATACACAGTAACTTTTGGGTTGTTGGACGCCAGAAAATTTACCCTGAGCATAAAAAAATACCATAAGCTTAGGCAGTGGTATCGTGTAAATGGTGAAACCTACCCTACTGTGTTACGGGAGCCTGATTGATATTTGCCAGGGGTTGGCCCGTTTGTATTTGTCAAAGCGCTTAATTGCAGTTTGGCGTTAGGCCAATCGGATTTGAATGCAATCATTGGCGGCAATAAACGGGCTTAGGCCTCAACGTATGTGAACTTATTGCTCTTGTTTATTTGGAATTAATTTAAATAATTGTTTTGCTAATGTATTATTAGATTTAAACAGTGTTAGCGTTTAAGATAATGAAATTAAATATGTACATATGTTTATTTAAATAAAATAGGCACTTATATTTTAGTGGTACATTCTACAAGTTCCGCAGGAGAAAAGTAGTACACCGACCGTTGTCATCTTCTGCATCACAGCACCTTCGCGGGCGAGAATGCCCTACTTTTCTCTTATATAATATAATATTTTGCGCCGGAATTCAAAACTATCAAATAATTATACATCTTCCCTACATGTCACCTACGTTTCCGATGTTACATTGCATTATTTTGTTCCTTAAATCATCAATAGTTGATGCACGCGATGTAAGGATTTTTTTACACCTTGGATTACATTATTGGAGTTAGTAAGGATTCCTAATTTCTTTGAAAATATAATACAGCCTATATCACTCGGCGATAATGTAGCTTCACAACGCTGGAAGATTTTATTAAATATAAAAAAATATTTAATAAAAAAAAAACTAATGTAATCTTGCTGAGTTTCTTGCCGGTTCTTCTCAGTTGAAGGCTGACTTCCGAATCGGTAGTAGCTTCAGTAACTTTAAATTTAACCTTCATAAGTGCCCTCCGAGGGCCTAAACTGAATAAATGGTTTTCAATTTTGAATTTTAAATGCGTTCAGTAGTTTTTAAGTTTATTCGTTACATACAAAAATACAAATCTTTCCACTTTATTTGGTTTAGGTTAATATTTCTACATGATCATGATTATTTTTAAAAACATATTATATATTAGTACTATGTCCAATTAATTCTATGTCGAATCCAACGCCAATTAGTTGATGGTAAGCTACTGAATCACAAATACATTATGGTACCATTAGTTCGCTAAATTATAGACCAGCCTGCTTTAATCGCGTTACATCAAAGCATATATTATGTGTATACCTAACTTGATTAGGGAGGAATACATTTAAATAGACACCTTTTCGCTCACAGACAGCTGTGTTCTAAATTTGAATTTATATATACAATGTTTTTAATTTTTTTTTACGTATGAAGGTTTACTCTTTGTACTAATTTTACACTTAATACTCTTTTGGCTGTCAAAATTGAACCTATACAGGCTGTTACAAAACTACCCGTAAAGCCGAAAGGAGGTTAAATGGGGCCTTATAACGTCCATTCACAATATTTAAGAACCGTAGTAACGCTATAAGACAGATTTTTATGAATGAAAAATAGAAAAACAATTTAAAGTAGACAATTATTAGGTAAAATAGGTACGTAGGCCTTTCTGTTAAATAATCTGGTTCCCTGACATGACAGCTTATTAGGGTTGTTGGCTTTGATAATTAATTATATTTTTACAGGGTATTTTGTAACACGTTGTATAACACGCTTGTTCAGGTTATTGTTTTGCTGTAATTTTTTTGTAAATGTTAAACAGGCCGCTATCACTGACTCAACGCACTAGCACCATAGCCGTGTTACCTCGCCGACCGTCGGTTAGAAAACTTTTTGTCCCACGTCTAATATGTACTGATGATGCTTCGTGCAGCGAAAGACGTGTCGATTTCCTGTTGAGTTTCCTTGTTTGGGACAGAGAAGTATATCCAGCGGAATTAGTTACTAGATATTTGTTTTTGTATAATAAAAAAAATTACAGAGGAATTGGAAGCTTCAGTAACTTTGATTTTCATAAGCGCCCTCCGCGGGCCAAACTTAATAAATTATTTTGAATTTTTCGTATAAGATCTCTGAAACTTTAATCATTTTTACTTCTAAGTTAGAAGAACTAATCAAATTACAAGCAGGAACTCAACTGGCACTCACTGCCATGTTTGCTGTGGCTCTAGCATTTATCAAGTTAGACCAATTAGGTTAAGTGCAAGCTGCACTTGAGAGTCGGGACTCGAACGTACACGTAAATGGAACAAAGGGTGCAGCCGCACTGGTTGTGTTAGCTAGAAGATTAGATAAATGCAGAAGGAACACTTTAGCCTAGCATTAAAGTTTATCATTATGCCGGCCAACAGGCGTGGTCACCGTCGCCTATGGATATTTGCAACCACCGGTGTCAAGATGTAAAGTCTTATGTGACTGAAATGTCATCGTACCCCTAACCTATCTAACCGAAACACAGTAATACAAGCGCTATTACAGCTTCACGGTGGAAATGGGTAAGGTCGTACTACTTCCCCAGGACGAACACTATACTTACAAACATTCGCTTTTATAATATTAGTACGATTACATAAGAAAGGATTTCAAAAAATGTGTATTACTTATACGATAACTGTAGTTAATGTTTGAGTATAGGTAAAAAAGTAATGTACAGTTCTCTGGTTAGAAGTCAATTGGAATATTGCAGTGTGGTCTGGTCTCCTGGGTATAATGTTCACATTGCTCGAATTGAGAAGTTACAGAAAAAAATTCTATGGCATTTAACATATAGCTGCAACATGGGCAAAAAACTCAAATCATACCAACAGAGATTAAAACACTTCAAAATGATATCGTTGGAACGGCGTAGAGAAGTTTCTGATTTAGTTTTTCTCAAGAAACTCATATCAGGCTTAATGAACTGTCCTGATCTGCTTAGCAAAGTAGATTTTTTGGCTCCACGAATCTTACCAAGACGTTCTAATAAAAAACTTTTTTGTTCACCAAAATGCTATTCCAACTTAAGGCAGCACTGTTCATTATCTAGAATGTATAAATTGTACAGTAAGCATGAGGAAGTCATGGATTTAAACGTCACTTCAATATCGTCTCTTAAAAAGTTAATAAATTAAATTAAATAAATTAGGTTAAAATTAAATTAAGTTAATGTGGTATCAGTATGTATCTGTATTAAATGTATTTAGTGTCATAGTTATAGTTCTTGTTAGTATATAGTAGGCTAACAATTAAATATTTAATTATGTTATTCACCTGCGCGGCTTTAAGTGCATGCTGTGTTCTTCTTTAAGTAATGTGACACTTAGATATAAGTTTGGCTTTGTTATTGTTTATCTTTGTAATGGTGTACTCATTGTTGAAGAACCAAGTCAATAAATAAATAAATAAAAATCTAGGACTACCTGCGGAGTGGACTTTCTGTACTTATCTTTTTTGTGGTCGCACACAGATTGGGCACGTAAACGGTGCAAAAAGGAAAATTCTGACCAGTAGCTTCAAGATTCGGTTCGTTAGTAGAGTATCAAGTACATTTAAGTTTCACTTAGAGGTTTAGTAATTTTGGTCAGTACCTATCTAAAGGTTTAGATGAATAAAATATTTTAAGCTACTATTTTTATGCCCAGTTCGGTAATCAGCGCTTATGAGAAGAACACCCAGACATTTTACATTCTTTGATTTTACTCTAAAGTGCTTGTTTTTACAAGCATTTATTTATGTTAGTACTAGCTGTCCCCCGCGGTTTCACCCGCGTTCTCGAGGGATGTAACCCTTTCCCAGCACAAAAAGTATCCTGTGTTACTTCTAATATCTCCAAGAGTATGAGTACAAAGTTTCATGATGATCGCTTTAGTAGCTTTCGCGTGAAAGCGTAACAAACAAACTAACATTCACATTTATAAATAACTAGCTGTTCCCCGCGGTTTTACCTGCATTCCCGAGGGATAAAACATGTTCCCGAGATAAAAAGTAGCCTATATGTTATTTCAGGATATGCTCTATCTATGTGCCAAGTTTCATCCATATCCGTTTTGTAGTTTTTGCGTGAAAGATTAACAAACATACAAATCTTTCCTCTTTATCATATTAGTATAGATATTATTAGCAACAGAAAGCTGAAGTTTAGCACACTCAATTGTGTTTGTTGACTTTGCGTGATTAGCTATGTGACGTCATTCTAAATCATCAATATGGCGGACGTGATGAAATGGTAATTTATTAATTCACTAGCCGTCCCCCGCGGTTTCCTGCGGGATGTTATTTACCGACTTAAAAAGCCGAAAAAGAAAATCCTATATGTTATTCCAGGGCATGTTCTATCTATGTGCCAAGTTTCATCCAAATTCGTTCCAGAGTGATTGCACAAAATACATCTATTCTCACAAACATTCACATTTATATAATTAGCAGACAGTAGGGTAAGCCACCTCCATATCACGGGTATCTAATGAAAGGGTTTGCTAAGCGGCATACGTGACGTCAGTTTTTATTTTATGGCTTAAGACTTGATTTTAAAAACGTTTTTTGAACCGAATATTATTCAAGATTTCCTCGGAATCAAATGAAAATTGTTTACAGAATTTGGAATGATAATCAACATTTTTAAATTCATATGTCAGCTAGTAAAAGCACTGAAAACAATTTATTTTATTGTTCACCATTACATTTGGTAAACCGACTTAATAATGCATGCTTCATCAAATATGTATATCCAGAGAACTCACCTCTATGGCTTTATAAATTTATAAAAGCCGGGGCTCGATTCTGTATGGAAAATGACACTAACTCGAGGATGTTTCGTCGCGGCCTCGGTGCTCTGTCTCTTTCGCTAACTACGCTAATACTACTAATCACGTGAGAGGTAAGCTCTCCGAGGCCTCCGTGAAGCGGCTCGTCGAAGTTTGATTTAGCTGAATAAGGGGGCAGATCGAATGGACTGTAATAATGCTTCGTTTACCTACACTTAGTAAGTTGGTTGGCAGGTTAGTTGCTTTGATGTAGTCAACTGATCTATCTATATATATAAGGAAAATAGGGTTCCTTTATCGCACCACCTCTTCAAAACTATTGAACATATCGGGATGGAATTGCTGCCATTCGACGCGGAATTTTTCCAAGGTGGCTATAGGCTATATTTGATATCGATAAACGCGGGTGAAACCGCGGGAGACAGCCATTTATATATAAAAGTAGCAACTATTTGCCGTTTCACTCGCGTTTCTGAGGGATCTAACGTATTCCGGGAATATGGCCTGTGTCATTTATTGAAGTCGGTTAAGTAGTCTCGGAGATTACCCCCAACATCATAATTTTATTCTATAATATTATTATTATTATAAAAGTACAGATGCACTTATTCCATTCTGCGATTTTATCAAAGAAAATATTTTTTCTGTAATGCAATTAATTTTGGCATTGCTTTTCTGAAAGTGTTTACAACAAGGGAGTGATATGTAAATGGCCATTTTTCTTAAAAAAATGAACAATTGAAATTTATGAAAATAAATGTGTCCGTAAATTTGTTTTCAAAACTAACTTCAGGCAGCTACTAAGCGCACGTAAACGGTACATAAATTCAAATGGGAATACTCGCTTAAGTATTTAGTTTGTTTTTCCATCCTTCTAGCGGGATATCACATGTGACGTTAATGAGTTCCTGGACTTAATGAGATTTTCTGCTACAGAGATAGATTTTCACTGACTTCAGTGCATGGCTTAGTAATTTACCGATACTTTTATAGTAGGAATTGTACAAATTGGTTTCTTTTTTAAACATGTTTTTTAATAAAAAGTAATTTTATTGTACACTATATTCGGTTACTCAACATAATTATAGCATTTAATATTGATTATCTTCTCGTACACTTGGTGTTGTGGCTAGGTCTGTCATCCGTCCGGGTTTCCCCGGATTTGTTCTAGTCTAGATCCGGTTTAGGTGTCCGGGGAGCGTCCGGATGGGGTTTTCAAAAAGTGTCCACTTTTTATGTCAGGAGAGTCGCAATTAATTGATAGATAAGCAGTTAAAAATGGATTCGTAATTGTTGAAGGCGTGTCCGGGAAATGAAACAATTGCATCTAAATGTCCGAGGTTTTTAAGTTTTTGCGTTGGAAATTTAGGTGAAGGCATAGTTGTGGTAATACTTGATCCTTAAATAAATTATTTATTTTAAAATTGTATGTGATACTTTCTACAGTGCTTCGAGCAGCATTTATAATGGACTAGCTTCCGTCTCGCGGTTTTACCTGCGTTTTCGAAGGATCTAATGTGATGATTATAACATAGCCTATTTTATTTTTGGATAAAGTAACTTTCTCATTGTGGAAGAGTAATTAAAATCGGTCCAGTAGTTTTGAGTTTATTTATTAAATTCATCATTAAACAAAATACCTATTAATATTTTATCTTTATAATATTAGTTATGATTGGTTTAATGAAAAGGTATTCTTCCCTTTTTTATGACAAGTTGGCCGTTAAACAGGCAGACGGTCCGGACAGGATGGTACCTATGTGGTCACCGCTGCCTATAGACATTTGCAACACCAGGATCATCACCAATGCCTTGTCGACCCTGAGATGTGAAGATGTTAAGTCGCATGTGGCTGTAAATTCACTGGCATCTTCTTCTTTGGTCTTTAACAACATTTTTTTTTATTTTAACTATTTTATTGATTTCTAGGCACTCGTTTGATACCGCCGGGTCATTAAAAGGGAATTTATCAAAGTCAAATTTCGTATATAGAAGGAAATACCTAACATTCCGATAAATAAATTTACGATAGCAATTATGATTACCAAAGTTTTTGCTCTATTATATGCCAAACAAAACAAAGCTTCAAAGTACTAACAATAAAAATGAAAACAAGTCTTCAAGTCTCAGGTGTGTCCCATACTTCGCTCCCTTTAATAAAATGGAAACCATAACAAAAAGGATGGCTCTCCATTATGCCATCTCTCGACTGAAATATACAAAGGAGTTTTCTTTTTGTTTTTAACGTTGCTTTCTGTGGGAGTCATGTTTGGGAAACAAAACTTTGCTACATCATTTCTATACTAAAACTTCCATACATCTCGTACTTTTATGGCTGGATAACGACCAAATGCTTTACATAAGTGGTTCTTGGCAATGCCATGTAGAAACAATATCTATATATATAAAAATGAATCCCTATTTCCCTTGGTCACTGCATCACGCATGGACGGTTGGACCGATTTCGCTAATTATTTTTTTGTTGTGTTTGTTACTGTCAGGAGAAGGTTCTTATGAAAGAAAAAAATAAGAAAGTTGCGTGTAAAATTAGAAAATTTCAGAAAACTTAACCACTTTACTAGCGCTTTTGACAATATAAACTTTTATTATGTACAGTCGTTTGACAGCTGGAGCGATTGACAGAGTGCGCTCCGAAAATAAAAAATATAATAAATTTTTACTTAGTGCACATTTCACAGTCGATTCGATCGGAATATTTATGAAAATTTTAGCACTTAATTTTTAACAGTTAAGTGTGTGTTCATCACAGTTAGTTCAGAGCAATCACGCCTCATATAAAAAGTAAAAATTTTGTGTATTTTAAAGCATTAGATTCATGAAAACTATCTTATTGATTTTTGTTATTAATCATACCAGTTCGAATTCAATATTTATATTTAAAACAGGACAAGGACTATCGGGTCAGCTATCGAATATACAATACAATATACTTTATTTGTACAACACATAACAAGAGAAGGAGTAACATAAAGAGGTGAATAACAGAAGTGTTTACAAAATAGGCGGTCTTATCGCTAAAGCGATTTCTTCCAGACAATCTAGGCGATACAGAAGAGGATAGCAGGTGTTGCACGTTCAGACATATGAAATGGAAAAGATTAAGAGAAAAAAAAGAATATAATTATTGTAGTACGATAAATTTTCATGTTTAGTTTTTAGTAAAGTAAATATGGCAAAACAACGTTTGCCGGGTCCGCTAGTTACAAATAAAATTCAATCAAAAGTTAAGGTAAAATGTTGCAATATTACTCTTTGGATCGCTTTCAACAAATTGTTCTCTATAATCTACTCTCCCTTTATCTTCAAACCAAAACACTAGCTATCAATCCAAAAGTTATCCCGGAACTAACTTGAAAATTTCAAATTGTATTAAGTTAGTTACCTACAAGCGTCCCCTCCCACTTCCTCCTGTCAGAAATGGTAAAGTAACATTAAATTCAACCATTAGCAAGAGATCAAATATTCATGTATAACAGGACTTGCCGCAAAATTAGACGGGAGACCCTGGCGCTTGGCGCAGAGTTCGTAGGGTTGTCTCGCAAGATACATTATTTAAAACGTTTATAATAATACCATTGAGTGTGAAAAAATCGTATTGTTCTTGTTACATAATTGATATAATATAACTTAATTCATTATAATAAAGTTCAATATTGTAGCTTCAGAAACTTACAGTAGCTACATTTGACCTTTATAAGTGCCTTCCGAGGGCCTAAACTGAATAAATAGTTTTGAATTGAATTTTGAATAATAATAAATATTTTGAAATTATTGGATAACATACATTAATATATAATTTTTAGAGAGGGCTTTTATAATTCTCGTACATATTTTTTACGCCACAGTTAATTTTTCCCTATATTGCCAACCCTAATCAACTGGTTGTATCTCATTTAAATATTTCTGAGGCAGAAAAACTATTACTTTTACTGTCGAATTTTAATAGCTATATTAGAGAAAGCCCTCTATACAGGTACCAAAAAGACAAACAGCCAGACAAATCGAAAGAATCCGTGTAGTCGTTTAGCTTTTAAAAAATGAAGAGTTTAATGCATATTAAAGTATAGGTTCGCAAATTGCTTACACGAGATGATCCTTAGATGCTTGTGACTCAATCATGCATTAATAGCGGTATTAGATAAAATCTAGTATACAGATAAAATATTCCGAAAAACGTTAGGTTTCTCGGGTACCTGCTTATCAGTAAACTAATGTATATTTAGTAGGTACAGTCACGAGAATTAATATAAGACCATGGACGGTTCGGAAATAATATCTGACAAGAGAAGTGTTTCACATAATTCGAGAGCATTGTTTCTACTTAAAGAGACAGAGTTGTAATAGTTGAGCCGTCTACTACGAACTGAATGAATTAATCAACAGACTGCTGTGGTTATTTATTTATACTAGCTGTCCCTCGAAGTTAACATGGGATGTAACATTTTCCCCAGATAAGTTACTCCTTATAACATTAGCTATCTGCGAGTGAAAGTCTCGTCAAAATCGGCCCAGCCGTTTCGGAGAAGCAAAAGAGAGGCTGACAAAAAGTTTAAAAATATTTTTTTTGTTATAAGTACCGTAAATATTTCTAAGTTCATTTGGTAAAATGCTGTTATTTTGACATTACAAAGGAAGTGATTCTTCAATATTATTTATTTCTACAGATGATGATATAAGATTAAAGCATAATTATAACTTGTCAATTATTATTCCAGGAACGCTTAAGTACCGAAGAGATAACGCGGTTGAGCGATGTCCGAAACCTGGTGAACCAGCTGTACGAGGCGTTGAATGTCCGCGAACACCAAATAAGGAAGGAGCGCGAGCTACGGTCCCAGGTGGAGAAACTGTCCACTGAGTTGCAGCCCTTGGAAGAGGTAATTACAAACCATAAACACTAGTTTACTTTTACCTTAATCACCTCGATGGTCTAGTGGTATCAAGCTTGCCTTAAATACAGGTTTGATTCCGCGGCCGGGTAAGGTACAGCTATTTTTCTTTTATTCCACATGGGTCGACAAACAGGCAGACAGTCCACCTGATAGTAAGTGGTCACCGCCGCCTATGGACATTTGCAACACCAGGAGTATCGCCAATGCGTTGTCTGAGACGTGAAGTTGTTAAGTCTCATATGCTTGTAATTTCCTTTACTTCAAAGGTTCAACAAGCTAATTTAACCTTTGTGAAAGACTGGTGTCTGTACTAGGATAACCTATATTACAGATTACCAGGCTCTCGCCCTGTCCAGATATTAACTGCCTTCTAGTTTATAAATAGTACACGTTTCTTTGTAAGAAACCTTTAGCCCGATATCGATAATGCGACTGAGAAACGGAGAGTATAGTACTTTTTACATTTAATACGGACTCGTAGACCATACTCTTTAAAGTTTTTTAATAAATCATTGTTAAATCATAATATTATATTGCATTTTTATAGATTAACCACTTTGACCCATGCACCTTTCAATTCATACTAACTTTCTCATCGCGTCATCTCCAGAAACGCAAGAGCCTGGAATTGGAGACGACGCGCAAGACCTCGGCGCTGACGTGGGTCGGCCTTACCCTGATGGGCGTGCAGTTCGGAGTACTCGCGCGCCTCACCTGGTGGGAGTACTCTTGGGACATCATGGAACCCGTCACGTATTTCGTCACGTACGGCACTGCGATGGCTGGTTACGCGTACTTTGTGCTCACTAAACAGGTAAGGTTTTTTTACCACATGGGCCGACAAACTTGTAGCACTTGATGGTAAGTGGTCACCGCCGCCTGTTGACACTTGCGATACTTGGCATCGCCAATGGATTGTCGTCCCTGAGACGTGAAGTTGTTGTCTCATGTGCCTGTAATTTCACCGCCCCCCTTACCTTACTAACCGAAACACAGTAATGCAAGTGCACTACTACTTCATGGCGGAAATGGGTCAGGTGGTAGTAATTTCCCGGAGGAGCTCAGCACTAAGAGCTCTGCTACTCTACTCTGACTCTCAAGTGACGTATGAAATGTCGTGCATGTACTCCTTCTTCGAACTCTAAAGTAATCACAATAGTTATAAAATGTACATGTATCCTACTAATATTATTAATGTGAAACTTGGTAAGGACGGATCCAGCCCCCTTATTCAGCTAATTCAAACTTCGTCGGCGAGCCGCTTCATGGAGACCTCGGAGAGCTTATCTCTCACGTGATTAGTAGTATTAGCGTAGTAAGCGAGTAGAGACAGAGCATAGAGGCCGCGACGAAACATCCTCGAGTTAGTGTCATTTTCCTTACAGAATCGAGCCGCTGATCTCGCTCTCACTTTAACGATTTTTAATTTAATTTCAGGAATATGTACTGCCTGATGTGAAGGATCGCCAGCACCTGTTGACTTTGCATAAAAAAGCGAAAAAGATCGGCCTCGATATCACCCATTACAATCATCTTAAAGATGAGGTAAATAGTTCATTTTTATCCAACAATTTTTTACCTCACTTTTATTATTATTATAAACTTTTATGGGCTATTATTTTTCATGTATTTTTTTTTGTTTCAAATGTTTATTATGTGTATATTATATTTAAGACTTGGATATTCTTAAGCATTTGTAAAATTTTAATTGTCGAATAAGTCTGATTAAAAGAAAATTAGAAAAAAGGAAATTTTGCTAAGTTCCTTGCCGCTTGCTTTCTATTGAAGGGTACCTTTGACCTTTACTAGTGCCCATCTCAGGCCTAAATCGAATAAACGCTTTTGAATTTAAAAAAAATCTAGCATTTTTATGATTGAAATAATATATCTTAAATGCCCAGCAGTTCAGAAATCAAGATTTATGAGTGTTTCAACCACTGATTTTGGCTTTCGACAGACACACAGATGTTATCAAATTTATTCACATCCCATGTAATTCTAAAATTATTTTTATATTTACAGATTGACAAGCTAGAAAAAGATTTGGCGCGCCTCCGCGACCCACTTCAAATCCACCTGCCCCCTTCTTACCCGGGTAAATCGGGGGATGACAAACGCTCCCCTCTCACCAAAATCAAGGACATGCTGGAGGAGACCAGTAAGAAGATGAAAATGACGTAATATTGGCTAAACGTAACGCGTCGCGTTTTCCATTTGAAACCTAAGACGCGGTAAACTCTATTGTCGCATTTGAAGGTATGTATCCTTCTCTGTCGTATCTTTGTGAGTGAGAGGGATAGATAACGTGCAAATGTTACATGGGTTCGTTAGGGTAATGCTTGTTGATAAATTCGTCTGTTGTTACTTGCTGTTTGTGTTATGCGCTAAGGTGTTTGTTAATATACTAACTGCCGTACTCCGATACGCCCTTTAAATGTAAGTATTGACTATGCTTTGTCTCTTTCTATAGCTATTCAATGAACAGGTAAGGAGATATTATAATCAGTAATTTAATTCTAAATGGCGTCTTTGGGGATGGCCGTTCGTTTTTAAATAATGTTAGAGATTTGTAATGAAAACTTTTTTTAGATTAACTTTTTTTTAATGTATAATTTGACACTAACAACAGAAATAGTCACGGATTGCTTGCACTCAATGAAATAGAGTTAATTTCGCCTTAAAAGTTCTAAGACTGTAATTGTCAAAACATTCGCTATGTTCTGTTAATATTATTAATATGGAAGTGCGTAATTTCTTGTTAGTGAGAATGTCATCATACTATATATTAAACATAGTATTTTGAAGCAATGCAATCATTTTATTAACCAACAGTATGTTATTTTTTACTTAGATACCGCAAATAGGCAAGGGTATCAATTTTAAATATCATTAAAGATAATGGTCCTTCGTTGAACACCTTTGTGCCAAACACAAACTTTTCTTTTATAATGTTGTCAAGTTATAAAGCGAGCGTATTTTAATATTTAATGCTAGTTAATTAATTATTTTTTATCAAAGAGTCTCATACTTATTAAGAAGTGGCAATGTTCAATCATGTTTCGATACGTCACGGTAAATTCTTGCCACAACAAAATATTGAATTAGAAAAAATTTATTAGATGCAATTTATGAATTATTTAAAGTATATACGTGTTTAAATTGTTTTGATGTGTTTTCATTTATTTGGTCGAATATTTTAATTTTATTAGGATTTTTAATTGTGCTCAGATAAATTGTTTCCTATTTAGAATTTATATTAAGTAATTTTATGGTAACACTAAATTAAAGTGAGAGTTGAAAATCGATTGAAGGTGTTATCGATTGATTAAAAGGGATCGGTGCCAAGATTAATAGTCAAATCCCAAAATGGATTGTAATGAAAATTTAAAATATTTTTTAATAATAAAATCTTTTTTTTGAACTGACTATTTAGCCTTGGGGGTAAGTTTATCGGTACCTATCTTAATTTCTAATCTCCCGATAAACTTACAAGAATAATCACTAAGAAGTCACCAACATAACATTGTTGATAAATAAAATTATTTAAAATCTAGTCTTGCACTATCATTACGAATTAAATTGTCATAAATGTAGAAATAAAGTGCATACCTACTTTGGTATTTATGTCCTAGGACTTATGGTTTGTTATCCAAAAATATTTATGTGTTTAGTAATATAACATTTGTGTTTGATTGAATTGTTAAAACGCAAGTTTAGTTTAAAAAATACTAACAAATTAGAGAAATCCAAAAATGTTTCTTTTTTAATATCTTAATTATAAATTATGCTATAATTTGTGCAATTTTTGAATTTATAACAGTTAATGCTCATGTTTTTTAATTATTATTATATATATTAATAATTATATTATTATAATTATATTGGATTGTTGTTACAAAATTACTAGTGTGAATAAATTCTTTAATTGCGCAAAATTGTTCATACAAAGACCATAAAGAAGCTATCTACGTAGTAATTTATTTCATAGCGTAATAATAAAATAGTATTTCAAGAACAAATAAGGCATAAAAATCTTTAAACGCTTTTTCACTATCTTATTTGCACAAATTCGTGTCACGCGCAAACAAGAAATAGTAAAAAAAAAAATCTTTAGTTATTTATCACAATCATTGCTTACTTTATTTATGTTTTCATTTTTATAAATATTCGGAATTGTATTGGTTTGAATTTGAAAATTTAAAATGTAGTCCAAATTTTTTCATTAAATATATATAGATATTAGTTGTTTTTTAGTTGCTAACATGTCTGTTTGGTATTAACACTTATTTTCCCTGTGGTTTTACACTTACATATAATAATTAATTTTATTATTTATATATAGTTTTTATTGTATATTATTAAATTATATCTCTTGAGTATGAATGAAGTCACAACAAAAAAAGGTTTTCGTTAATATTCCAGCCATGTTTAAAGCGATTACAATCATAATAGGGATGTGTACTGACATGTCAATTCAGCAACTCTTTATGAAATGTCAAACGAACAAATGTGTGAAGTGTATGAAATAGCAAGTTGTGACGTCATAATTGTACAGCATCAAATAACATACTCTTTATGATTAGATCGGTATGTAAAAATCATATTAATTATACAATTTTGATTATGTTTTATGTATCCGTGTATTTTTTGATGTTCAATATACTGGTTAGTGATTGATAATTTCTCTATAATACAGGACAGTTCCCTATTTTCATCATCAACATCAGCGTATCTCAGTCCACTGCTGGACATAGGCCTCACCTATGATAATTATTTTACTGTTAATTTGAGTAACAACTATTACAACAGTAACACTGATGATTGCAATTTATGATCCAATTGTAAAGATTACTTGATTGAAAAGTACACGAAAATAGTGTACTTACAGTGGCGCCCTCTTGTGACTGCAGTAATGATACAGCTTACTAATATATATAGTATTAAAATAGTAAACACGCACACATAAAAAAATAAAAGAAACACGCAACGGCTCCAACGATTTTCCTGAATTTAGTATGCAGGGGTTTTCGGGGGCGATAAATCGATTTAGCTAAGATTCAATGTCGTTTTATCCGTGTTTTTAATGATCAACTTTATTGATAAATAGACTTAAACATAACCTGAAAAAAATGACTTCCTGACATTAACTGTTTTAACGACACACCAACACTAAAGCTACTCCAGTAGATGGCGTTGTTAAGCATCGCTAAGCGATTAATCAACTTTACATAATTTACCAAAAGAAAAATACCGAGCAAAGCTCGGGCATCCAGGTACTGGTAATTATAGAAGACAATATTATGACATAGTGGTTAGTGTCACTAACCACCGTTTCCAGACGTTTTTAATTAAAAACGGTGCTTTTTTTCGGTTATTGGTTGCACTTACACGATAATACACATCTTCTATGACAAAGACTGAGTACTACATTTCTCCGCACATCAGTCATAAAGTCACTAGTAAAATGTTGGTATTATTATGCTTTTACCTGCATAATACGTGTGTCTGAAAGAGTAAGGGTGTAACAGACATCTGAGGCACCATCATGGCCACTTTGTACGGCAACACTTCTAGGTATAAAATTCTTTGTCTTATGTTTCCGATGTAGGAAAACAGAAATACGTTATTATTTAAAGAAACCCCTCTAGAATCTAAAGAGACAGTATATAGGGGTTCAGTGCCCACCGCAGTATGGTCTAGTGCCCATCCCAGGATGTTGTACTGATTCGAAATTCTAGAATACCTAAATAACTGCACACAAGATTAACGAAATATAACGTTTTTACTGGAAACTAACCATAGACACGCCAATGAGCATACTTAGAATAAGTAAGTCCCATACATTCTTGCCACTAATAGTTATTACGCGCAAAAATATCTGACCATACATATGTTTTTTATCATACACATTTTATGCATACTCGTACAAATGCTACTTTTCTGTTTTATAGAATAGGTAGTGGATTACCTTTTCATACAATCTGTATATAAATTGATCGCTTACATACCGTATTTATTGGACTTTAATTTAATTAAACGTATTAATTAATCATAATAAATTAATAATTCATAGTTATTATATACAGTAGATTAAATATTGGCTGTGAAATAAATGTGAACAACCATTTTCAGTCCATAGTTAATGAAATACCACTGTATTATGTGGTTACATATTAGATGAGTAAATAATAAATCGAATACAAAAAATAGTAGATAAAAAACATCGAATCAAAATAAATATTATACCGTAAACTTTATTTTACAATTTCATCGATTTTTTAATCGATACTATGGCTATATCGATTGAATGGTTGATGAAATTGTATTAAATCCAGCATTAGTGGAATGTACATCGTTATCTAAAGTTGGTTAGAATCTTTCTCAATAATAGGTATCTATTGCACAATCTACGAGTAATATAAGAAAACGAAACATCGTTTCGCCTGTGGCTTGATTATGATATAATACAGGATTCTTGGGCCCCTAAATTGTAAAAACTATGTTAAGAAACGGAAAGAACGCACGGTGAAGTAACTTAACAATTTTGCTTACGATGGCTTTCGATTAGGCCCCCATTGTAAATGTGAATAAAAAAAATGTTTCTATGAAAATTAACTCTACGTCTGAGGTTTAGGATTTAAATTTAATTGCTTGATCTCGACTAAAGACTGGACTTGATAACATTGATCCACTGTCATTGGGGTCTTCATTTCTCACATAAAATGTTACTCTCATCGTAATCAAACTTGTTTCAGTAACTTGGATCTAAAGGCCTTGTAATAATGGTCTAAATTCTTTGTACATACCCATAATAATCTAATTGTAAGCACGCACATACAATTATTCGCTCTATATAGCTTTCTCCTTGTGATTTGCTAATCTGCCTTTTTAGAGTCTTTTCTATATAAGGGTTTTTTCTATCTATTATATATAAATAGTGTTATATACATTATAGCGGTAGGATGGAGCAAAGCTTCAGTTTAGATATCTAATTACATTTATTTACTGTAATAACATTTTTATGTATTTTTCAGTTATTTTACATATGTCTATATTATATAATACTTCTGCAGTAGCTCTATATTAGGATATTGTATTATCTGTTATATAGAACCAATTAGTGATTTAAATTTGCGATGGAGCGCCTATTTGGTATAACATAATTGCATCATTGTTCTATTAAGAAAGCCTTTATTTTAAATCATGTATGCACTGTTTAGAACTATATATAAGTTATTTATTTACATTAGTTTTTTCCATTTCAAATTATTCTAAAATTAATGAAAAATTTTTTTAATTATTTTCTGTATCCTATAGATCTGTAACCGATATTATACTCTTTGAAATTATAGTAAATATAAAAATTATTTAAATTTCAACAATCAAGTAGTTAGGTACTTAATTATAATGAATATCTATTTAGACTAATTAATTTAACCACGTACTAAAAATCTTGTTAATTATCACTAATTAAAATTGCCAAAATTTACCCTTCCAAATACTACAATTTCCTTGTTATCTTTGTTACACCCTTTTTGCATTAAATAATACATATTTATAATCGTTATTCATGGTACGGGTGCGGGAGTGTGGGATGCAGTGACGTCATAGGTACATAAACAAACAAAAAATCCGACTCCTTGTAACAGTTACTATATTGCATTTTGTTAAATTTACAGTCGTGTTGTTCGAATAAATTTTTCAATAAATGTATGGTTTTTATTTAATATAGATGCTGTCCTACGGTTTTACCCGTGTTCCCAAGGTATCTCAAGTAACTCAGGTTTATAACATAGTCTATGCCACCCTCGGCAATTATTGAGCTTTTTATCAGTGTAAGAATAACTGAAATCGGTTGAGTAGTTTTAAAAATTACCTCCTATATTCAAATTTACATCGAATCCTCCCAAAAATCCTGTAAAAAAAGCACAAAATTTTTCCGAATTTTCAAATTTTGTGAGTTACTTTTCATTGCCAAAAAGCCGTATTCGTCCGAATACGGCTTTTTGGCAATTCTCATGCAATCTTCATGATTAAGCCTTAACTATGTAATATAAACTCGGTAATGTACCTACCGTCAAAGACTAACAAGTGTATTTTAAATTATGTAATTAAGATTTTTAACTAAGGTTAAATTCACACGTAATTTCAATGCAATGCTAACATTGTACATAATGTTCCTGAGGCGTGTGACTTGTACATTATGTTCCTTATTATTTAATTGTTGTCTGCGGATAATATATGATGAGCATTCATAAAATTGTATACGACATTGAAGGAATTCACTTCCTAAATATTTATTTAAATTAATTATTTATTTTATGACATTGAATATCATCTATTCTGTACATGATCTCGACAATTCATTCGGCGTATCTATAACCCTCTTGCGATCTTCGTAATCGAACTTGATCTAAAACGTGGGACTTTAAAATGTCTTCAGTAGTATGGGGGTCTTATTTCTATTACCTTTGCCTAACGTCAGGCGAATATAAGTATGTATGTATGATTGCTGTGTCTTATATTATTTCTTGTTTTATTATCCTTAGAAAGTAAAATAACATTTTTGGCCATGTTTTGCAAATATTGGAGTAGGCCAGTATCATTGTGGTGGTGAGTTAAATGAGCTGACGGTGACAATTGTCATTAAAAAATAATTAAATATATATGTCCCTTAATATTTGGTACCTACGTTCGTTTGTTAGTTTTGAGCTAATGGAGACTTCTAGTGTAATTGCGTAGTTAAAGACGCGCTGATACCTACATCATTGACTTTTAGTCGCTAAATGTACGGAATCACCTGCAGCATTCTAGCAATTATACTTTCTATTACCCAGACATAAATCAAAGACATCGCTAATAACTATTGTTTATTATTATAAGTTACTTTTATTAAAATTACATTTCTATTTACTTGCTAATGTGTACGAGAGATTGTGCAGGTTTTTAAATAATAACATGTGTCTTACGTGTCGTCTTTTTCAAGAGCTTCCGAAGGTGATATTGGCTTAGAATTGAACGGATATAAGTCAATACTTTGAACGTGGGCTCTTACGGAAACGCCCGGTGGGACGCCGAAATAGTCTTGTCCTATATTCCTAATGATTGTGGTAGCAGTTCCAGGCTTATTATGATTAATATTGAATCCTATAGCAAATTGTGGGGCATTTTTATCATTCCCCGGATCATAATCGTCGTTGTCGTCATTATTGTTCGTAGTCTGGAAAGGTTTTAGTGGCACATAGGGTTTCTTCGATGGTCTATATGGCTTGCTGGGAGGACGGCCTGGTTTGCCTGTAATTTGTAATGATCTCTAAATTCTTTATACAGTGCTTTGCTTTTTGTGCTGCGGTGCCGTAAGGTGTTGGTGTAATAAAAACCAAATTGGTTGTGAATAATATTTATTGCGATCAAGCAATTATAATAAATTAAATTCGTGCGCATTATCTTCTACTAGATTGAAAATTGTGATCTTGTTTCCTTTCCATTGTAAATATATTTCAGTATTAATGTTTTCTTCATATATTGTTTCGTTAATCAAAGAGGATAGAAGCTCTGCCAGTAAACTTTTGTGATTGATATTATCAAAAGCTTCTGTCAAATCTTTTATGCAACAAACTTCGTATTTAGTAACAAGATCACTAACATCAATCACTGAGCCATCATCCGTGCTATTCATCACCTGGTCCTTTAGTAGGTTTCGGGCCTCCAAAACTTGAAATGTCTTCATCACCGTAGCCAGCTTCATCGGTTCCTGAATTACCGAAGCTAGGTGCTTGGTTATATCCGCTGTCGCTAGGGGCATCAGGAATTGAGCTAGAGTCATCTGGCCCTGAACTAGGTGGGTTAGGTCTATCTTTATCATTAATTGGGAAAGGAGGTGGTTTAACGTGACCTGATGCTGCAGTGCCGTCTGGTCCTGAAAAATATTGAAGGACCATAATATAATTATGGACTAAACTGTTATGTTTCTTATATGATTCACAAGGTAAATGTCAACTTAAGAATCCGGATGAACTAATATTGTTAAATGTTATCAAATTTATGTTATAGTTCGGTCTGATTTTATTTGTGTTGGTTATGCAAAAAATTATACCTTTAAACACGTCATCGGAACTGGCATCTTCAGGAGAGTATGCTGGTGCGGCGGCGTTGATGAAGTCAGGGTCATAAGCGCTGGGTATTGTGGGGAAGTAAGCTGGGATGTAGGGGTCTTTGCTGTTCTTCACTATGCGGTATCCGATGCCTGGACCAGCAATGTAGTTCACCGTCCTGATTAAATGGACATAAGTTGTTTGTTTGATATTAAGCAACAACATACACTTAGAAGCAGAGCTATAAGTGCAGAGTTTCAAGGTTTTCCATGAGGTTAAACCGCATTTACGTAAAATTTAATCTTTGGGTTTCGGGTCAGTAATTTGGACTTGAACCATTATTATAGTGTGCTAGGTAACACCACTGAGCTTCCACATATCATATTTTATCATTCCACTGACAGTATTCTTCAACAAGTAAGGGATATATTTTATTTCGCATACCTTTGAACTCCTTTATCATCCAAAAATGTGTAGGATCCTCTAACATTGCCTGAGGCGTCGCTACTCTCTGTTCTTCGCTGATCAGGTCCTGCTGATATGAATCTGTACAAGATATTAGAAATATTCACGTTATTTTTTTGTGTTGTTAACACTGAGTTTTTGGAGTAGGTGGAAACTAATAACTTTTCCCACAAGCTAATTGTGAGATTCGAATCCACGATAGCTATCGCTGCTCTAAAATATAGACCTGCAAATGACTTATGCTATTCGTGATTTCAAATATCATATAGGTAACACCATATTTATGTTATCACAAAAAAATCGTTGTAGACATTTCCTAGTATTACCCGTATTTTACAGATGTGAGTAAAACAAATGTCCGAAACATACCTGTAAGAGCCATCAAGTCCCCTTTGCACAGCAGTCCTACCCCTAGGTCTAGTCTCTCCCCTCACTAGCGGTTGTCTATGGAACGGGGATCCAATTAGGTTGGGGCTGTCGGGGTGCGATGATGATACATGGAAGCCGGTGTCGCGACCAGCTATGTAGGAGACATCGTGACGCTCACCCGCATCGTCGACGAAAGAGTAGTGACCTGGTTTTGTGGTTAATTGAAATTAGGACTTCTGCAGCTGTACAGAAAGGTGTTCATATTTGGCGCAGTGTGGAAGACTTCCATTGGTAAAGTTGGAATGTGTTAAATAACACTTTGAATGTTTTTTATTTGTTACAGGAATACATTTAGTAAGCCAAGAAATTTACATAAAATATTAATAAATATCGTCACGCCAATTATCCCCGCAGTATGACCCTCACATTTAATTGAACATATTTTAAATTTCAATTTGTCTTGTGGTGAAAATTGACACCGTCTCTGGGTTACAATACTAGTTCCGGCATACATGTAACAATTTTAAACAAAGACCCGTCAATTGTAGTATCTGCGACCTGTGAGTGAACCCCAGTCAAAACCTCCTGTTTCTAGAATAAGTGTCACTCATCAGCTCTACTCCAGCTAGCTGTGCCTTTGTATAAATAAATAAATAAAAACAATTGAATGTCACTAAACTACATTAGGATGATTGAATGGAGATACAAAGGAGAAGGTCTGAAGAAGACCGGATATGAAAGACAAGATCCAAGAGCTTTAACAAACCTTTAACATCGCCCCTACTGTCAGCATTCTCATTCTTAGAATAAGACCTCGTGTCAAATTTGAACGAGTAGCTGGGGTCCTCGTTAGGATCCGCGTAAGGATCGTCCTTGGTTCCAATGGGCCCTCGGGGACGCTGGTCGAGATCTATCTGTCTATGGACGTTGGGACCTTTTGCTCGGAAACTGGAAAGTTAACATTATGAGAATGGAAATAAAATATTTTTTATAATTTTATGGGGTTCGTGTCAGGAGGACATTATAAAAGACGGACGGAGTAAGTTATAACAGGAATTCGGAGGAATAATGCCCACAAAGGCATAATGGCACCAAATCCCCTTGGAGACAGCAGTTTGATATCTATCAGAAACAGCATTATGTAGGTTATCATTCATGTTATTTTAATGAATAATAAGCTTTCTGTGAGATGGAGGATTACTAGCATTAAAGTACTTTTACAAAACTTATTCAATAACCAAGAGTGACACAGTTTAGATTTGGTGAACTCAGGTATTGAAGTGTCCAGAGTCTGTAAGTATAAAGATCATAGAGGTGTAGGCAGAGGGTTTTTTAGAACTAAATGCGATGCTCACCCTCTTGGTCCAGCAGTGTAGATGGTCTCCTTAATGGTGTCAGTGGCAGGATCTTTGCCCCCGAATCTACCGCCGACCACGCCGGTGGCGCTGCCATGTGCCAAATGGTAAGCTGATCCTCGATCCTTGTTTGCATATCTAGGATATAAAAAGTAATAACATGTTAATATCATAATTTTTTTAAGCATTATACTAATGCTGGGGTTCAGTATGAAAAAGCCAGTATCAACCCCATCAGATTTTTTTCGGTACAATACATACTTAAGTACTGTAAAATTTGACTATATAACTGTTAACACTACAAGTTGGTATGTACCTAATCAATAATTTTATTTAGTTTCCAAAAAAACAATTAATGGGATTGTTGTAATTTCCGCCTAGATTTTAATTATATCTGAAATACTTAATACTAGATACTCAGATATAGGAATAACGATTTTTATTTAGTATGGAAAAAAATACAATAAAAACAAGTATTAATATAAATGTAAAAACTTCAAGGTACATTCTCTGAACAATATTTTACTGAAAAGACACTTCACTAACACAAAAAGTTTTATATCATCAAACATCGACTTAATTTCGACGTGAACACGTCAAAACTAATATATTTACCCAAAATCAAAGGATCCATCTGTATTCACGTTATTGTAATCACCATCGTTCGTCCTGGACTTGCCAGGTATTACTTGAGTCCTTGCCAACGCACACATACACACAAAACAAACACTTTGCCAGCCAAAAGACATGTTAAACACTTGTTTTACAATTAACTACTTAATATTTCATCTCTATTCACGGATCGTGTTAAAGCCTGCAAGTTCGGGATATGACTATGGATTTAAAAAACAAAGCCTTACTTATATATGGCGCTAAAAATGAGCGTCCAGCGGAGTCATACCGCGTGAAAAAGACCGGACGTCATTGTTATTAATATTGGGTGTGTACTCCAGTGGTAGCTTTGGATTCTGCGCTTTTTTTCTATAGTTCTGAGTTTCTTACTTTACTTACTTCCAGACAGGCCTAGTCTTGCTGCAGGTATAAGATTTAAGTGGCATAGCAGGACAGGAAAATATCAGGAAGAAATCTGGGAGGTGTTACGTGTTTGTATTTGCGGTTTCAATTTTTTATTTATTTATAAAACGGTATTAAATGCATGAAATTCATCAGAATTTTATGCAATTGATAACTTATTTAATACTAATATAGCTAATATAAACTAATATGGCCTTAAATAAACTAGATACTAAAATACGATACCGTTATGTATATTTCTACTTCTAAACGAATAAATGTAGGTGCAAAATTAACGCCGTTTTTTAGGGTTTTTGCATATTGTCCCAAGTATGCGCTCTACAATACAAGTATAGCTAAATAGAAACATTAAACTGGCTTTTTAATTTATCCCACTTAGGAAACAGAATCAACATTTTATTTATTTGAGGGGTTTAGAATTTAAAAATGTTACCAATTGTAAACCAAACTTCAAAGGTAGCACAGCTTATAGTATGCACAATCATGAATAGTTTGGAGATGCAGCGGCTTAAGATACGGGGGCCGCTACATCCTCCGTTCAGCTCATACCAGGAACCAATAGTTTACCACTTTTTAAACTTGAATGTAGAAACATTACGCTGTCATTTAAAAATGTTGCTATTATTTTGTTTTAGACTATCGTTTGGATATGCAATTGATTTATTGTATAAAGAGATTGAGTGGTTTGAAAATAAAAACTTTTTTTACTATAGCCCACACAGTTTCTTGCCAGTTATTCTCAGTTGAAGGCTGACTACAGAACCGGTTGGTGTCTTCAGCAGCTTAGACCTTCGTAAGTGCTAAAGCTAAACAAATAGCCGTCTCAATGTTATTTTCTCAAAAACAACTAGTATAATTAATTTTAGTAGTAGAGCTCTTAGTGCAAAGTTCGTCCGGGGAAGAACTACCACCTTACCCAATTCCGCCGTGGAGCATTACTTGTACTGAGTTTCAGTTAGAAAGGTAAGGGGGCCGGTAAAAATACAGGTACATGAGACTTAACATCTTCACGTCTCAGGGTCGACAACGCATTGGCGATGCCCTGGTGTCCATAGACGCAATATATGACCACTTACGATCAGGTGGACCGTGTGCTTGATTGTCGGTATTTGTGGTATAAAAAAAAGTAAAAATGTGGTTTGGTTGCTAAAATTTTATAATGATAGTACTTCCAGTAGAAAAATGTACTAATAAATACAAAATAAACAGTTAATACTGTCTTCCTTAAAGATTAAACATTTTAATTACTCACAAACCGAGTACATTTTAATTTATTCAGACTTAACTGTCAACGTTATTTGATAAAATCTTTAGAGGTTTCTCATTCATACTGGAATAATTATTTTTATTTTAACTTAATTACGTACTTCCTGCAATATTGTAGAACGATTATGATGTGGGTATAGTTAAATATAATAAATAGTAAATATTAATATCAAACGTTTGAACAATGAAAGGGCATAAATATTCAAAGATGGTTTCATTTGCAGTCAATCACTGTATGCAAATGCAGCTAGCTATTTGAACATTAACTTGTTCTATGTACACTATATACATATATGTATGAACATGCTGGCCCCCGCGGTTTCACACGCGTTCCAGGACTATTTTTGCAGGTTAACAAAGTAGCGGATATGCTATTTCACTATGAACTATACCGTGTAAAATTTCATCCTGATTTCGTTCAGTCGTAAATTTTTTAGTTGACGGGACTGCGATTGACCTCAATCTCACCTGATGGTAAGGGAAGATGAGACCGAAGATGGTGCTGGCATGTCCATTAGTAGGTCACTCTTTTCTTGAAGAGACCCAAGTTTCAGGGATCACAGGTGCAGATTGCAAAAGCCTTACACCATAGAACCGCAAATAATATATGTACAAAATCTTATTTTGAATAGAGTAATTGCTGATTTTATTGGCGGCTCTTCTCAGTAAAAGCAACCTTTCGAACCGGTGTTAGAATCTGACCATTCATAAGTGCCTGTAAAGGCCTATCTGAATAAATATTTCATTTCATTTCAAAAAAAATTGCGTATAGGTCCTAAAGTGATTTTTCAAAGACTTTGAATGACAGCAATGACCCAAAATAAAAAATTGAATAGAACAAAATGGCGTAGTAAAAAATGATTAACACAAAGTAACTATGTACTCCAATTGTATAGAAGTTAAACGAAGGTAGCTGTACTGAAAAATGCAACAAAGAATAAGATAAAATCATTACATGCATACTCCATACAATGTACAATAAAAACTACTTACGTACCCGCAGGCATACTTGCGGCTTGTATGAAGTTATACAAATAATATCGTTGGTCAAAAACAGTAATGGAACATTTCTAAGTATGATGTTTTGAGTATTTGATGGTTAAAGATTAAATGCTAGTTTACATCGGCTGAGAGCCCCTAGCGCTCGCCGGAATTGTCCGCGCAAGGGTGTAAGAGCCATCGTCCCTTCAAAAAAAAAAAAAAAAAAAAATGCTAGTTTACTACAGATTTAGTACCGTTTTATTGTATGGTAGCTACGTTTGATTATCTACCATTCTGCATACCTATCTCTCAACACGTGCTTCGGAAATGGTCCGGTAATTAATCTGACCGACATTTAGTGACATGAGATTCTTAAAAAAAATTATAATCTTGTGGCAACCAAATTCGAAACTAATTCTTCAGTTTTGACCCGCGGAGCACTTATGAAGGGCGAAGTTACTGAAGCAACCACTGGTTCGGAAGTCATCATTCTTTTGAGAAGGACTCTCGGATCCATAGGCAGCGGTGACCAGTTAGCATCAGATGGACCGACTGTTTGATTATCAAACTTCTGGACATAAAAGTATTTATACAAATTCTAACACAAATTATGGTTATCCACTGCCATGAATAGTATTAGATTCATACCCTTCGATACAATTTTACTCCAAACTTCAAAAGGTAAGTTTAAAAAATTCGACATCACAGAATATGTGAACCAAGGTCCATATGGTATTTGATGATCCAGATACACCTTATATCAAAGAAATAGAGTACATATTTCTGTAACATTCTGAACCCCTTTATCTTCGTGCAAAACATATCGGTTATACCTAAAATCTTCCGAATTCCTTTCTTCTCCATTCTTACCTCAATGTCACATTTCAAGGATCGCCAACCAATGGATTCATTAGCGGCATTTATTAATTATCGACTTAATTAATATCAGCGTCCGGCGTTTGTCTCGCTTCCTTGTCCGTTTGCGCTGAGCACTCGCTGAGCCTTGTGCAGCACAATGCTGTAATAAATGTCTAGTTCTGATGAGAGACCTTTGGCGGAGTGTGGCTCCATTGATCACACGATACGTTAAACAATAAATGTCTTCAAACTCAAAATGGTATGTGTGACGTTCTACCGTAGCACCTCTAATGGAATCAAATGAAAATATTTGTTAATCAAATAGGCCTTTGCAAGCCCTTATGAATAGTCTGGCTCTAATAAGAGTACTCTAAATGGAGTTGATAAATTTTAAGAATGTTTTTCTTTGCTCAATCAAAAGTTACAATATTGATGTATTGAAAATTGTCTGTTCTCATCACATACTTATAATTATGTACCTACTGTTCTTATCTCTATACAAACACATTTGAAGGTATCTTTTAACCTAAAATACGTATTGGTTGTACATCTCTAAATAATAATAATTTGTAATTGGAAACGGTATGCACGTTTCTAACCAATAATTCCTTTCACACGGGTGCGATACTGAATATCGTGAGACAATGGAAACATTCCAACCCGATGCTCGTTCCGGTGCGATCATCTCATATTATAGTGTCGAATTGTACTCGCTGAGTTGTGAAACCAATTTACATGTTGACCTTATCAAACAAAGTTCATTCTACAGCAGACAGATCAACTCATACTGGTCATAAGCATTAGATTAGCATGTGTCCTTCCAAACTCGCTATTGTTCGGCAGAACGATATATAAGTTTGGCTCCGCATTTGATGGTACAAAGATATCTGAACTGGTGTAACAAACAAGACAATAGACCCCTGCTGATGGTGAATAAACCAGCGGTAGGTTTATGAGATAATTAGTGATGGAGAAAAAGGTTCTCTGCGGCTGCATCACTATTGTATAACATGTTTTTGATCAATTAATCGGTCTATTGACGGACAAAAAGCGTACATTCGTTTAAAATGAGCCACTACTTGTTATATGTATTAGTATTAGAATATCAGGCAATTTAAGCCATTTCAGAAAATCAATCATAAGAAACAAACGAAAGCTATTGTCAAAAATAAAATCATACACAAAATATACCTGATCTTGGGTATTTGATTGCGAAAAATATGTCTGTATCTGCTAGCATAATACCTACAATAGTAAGTACACCTAAATGCTGCAAAATGATTCCCTGCCATGAATTATTAAGGTTATTAAATTATAAAATACCCCTGCACCCCAGTTCAGGGGGAGAAAATTATTCGTTGACATCAACATATACCTAAAATCCTGTTCGAAAAAGCCAAAAAATTGTCATGAAAGTTGTCTCAAGTCCTGGACTGAGAGAAAAGATTTTTTTGATCCTAGTTGTTGTTCCAAATGTTCAGACAGACATACTCGATGTGGAGTTGTTTTATAATACATCATTTTTCTCTACTGCATATTTAGTAGCACCAGCTTCACATATAACCTATTCTGTAGACATCAAGTTAATTCAAAGTTTCATGTGTTTCCACCACACTCAATCATTTGAAGACACGGCAGGGCTAACAAGCTTATCGCATGTCCATCGCCACTCATATTTCTGCACAATTCGGTGAAGCAACTTCCTTCAATGGTAGTTAGTACTTACCCCTATTGAATGTTAAACCGCTGTACGGTTCGTTGGTCATACCATGTACCTGATATTGAATCGTGTATGGCCTCTTAACCTATATTCCTTGAATAGTTGGTAAGCAGTATTTCGAGTTTGTACTAATATTGATATTATAAAATAGCCAATAAGCCAGAATTGATAAAATTTATATAAAAAAATATTTAATAAAAATAAAAAAGAATGTGAATTTGCTGAGTTTCTTGCCGGTTCTTCTCAGTTGAAGGCTGACTTCCGAACCGGTAGCAGCTTCAGTAACTTTAAATTTGACCTTCATAAGTGCCTTCCGAGGGCCTAAACTGAATAAATGGTTTAGAATTTTTGATTTTTTTTTAAATTGAATTTTGAATTATTATTAAAAATGTGAATGTAAGTTTGTTGATCATCATGAAACTTTGTACTATACTATGAGGTATTAGAAGTAACATAAGGTACTTTTTATCCCGGGAAAATATTACACCCCTGGGGAACGCGGGTGAAAACGCGGGGGACAACTAGTATTATATATTTTAAGGAAAATACGGCTTCTTTGACGCACCATCACCTCAAAACTACTGTCTATATCGGGATGGGAATGCTACCATTCGACGCGAATATTTTCCTAGGTGGGTATAGGCCATATATGATATCGATAAACGCAGGCAAAACCGCGGGGGACAGCTAGTTGGATATAATTTGATGCTATGAGATTTACATTCAATAGACTTTAACGCGAGCATTAATTAAAATGATTTGGCTGATTTCAAGTAACGAAATGTGTAAAAAGAAAATTACACAGGGTTAACAAAATACACTGGTGTCAAAAAATAGGTTGACTCTACTTTATTTTTTTAAATTGTCAATTTAACAATTTTTAGAGGTTCGATACAAAACAAGCCAGTAACATTGTAGTCAAGTTTTTTTTTTCTTCATTTTACTAGTATGGTACTAGTGTTTTTCATATATCAAGAAAATTGTCTCTAACTGGATAGTTTCGAGAACTAGGTTTCTATACTAGGCCAAGCCTCGAAAAAAAAATCAAAACGAAATTATTTATTTTGTACAAGCGTAGTACTTATTGATAGAGTCATCATCAGTTCATGGCTGAAGCGGCTAAGACTGGCAGCATACGCATATATATCTACATGCTATATCTCTTTAACGAAATGACGTAAATACATTCTGCCGAAACTCGGCGAGGGTGTGCGGAGGACGGAGGTCGGAGGGCCTCGGTACAATGGAGCGGACTTGGGTCCGAAGGGCATCTACATCTTCACGGTGGATGCGCCTGCGCCGAACGACTGGTACCTTTCCTCACGGTATCGGTAGTTATTGAGGGCTTGGTTGTATTTTTACACATCCTGTAACATGCTTGATATTAGGGATCCATAGATGGGTTCTTTAAAACTAATACTAACCGAAAAAAAACTTACAATACACTAGTATTTAGAATCTATCTATGTATATAAAAATGAATGTTTGTACCTTATGCCTTTTTATACTATTTATTTATTTATTTCAACAACAAAATCCAGGTACAGTGTATAAAAGAAGTATATTATGCCTCTCACGCGATCAGATATATCAGTAATGGTATAATTGCTATGAATTGACACCTTTTAATTCAAAGATTCATTCACGATTTTCTCGGAAATGTTTTACAATGTGATAGGCTTTTTTTATTTCTAATAAAAGGTAAATGAGATGTTTCTCAGTTTTGAGATTCTTCAAGTCTTTTTAAACATGTGCATACTTAGTTAAACTGCAATGACCTTAATTTTTCACATTGTTATTTTTTTATTTGGCTATCAGCGTTGAATCTGTTTTGATAATGGATACATCTGCAATTTTGTAAAGGAAATAGCTTTTTTGCACACTTCCGGGCGGTATCATCGTTCATCGCATTGGTAATTATTTTATACTACCAACTTAATAGTTATTTAATTTCTTCGCAGCCCGTTTAAATTGAAATAAGTTTAGATTAGGTTCAAATTACTTATCGTCGGGATAATTCAAAAGCGCATAAGTAGAATTGATAAATGCTGTTACGCAGCATTTATAATATGCAGCATGTATAAAATATTTATGTAGAAAGTAGAAAATAATAATAATAATAAATATCCTGTGATAATGTTTACAAACGATTATCTGATCCCAATTTATGCAGAGCGTGTACTATAGCAACCTGATAACTAATATTACTTTGCTTTTTAAATAGATCATTATCTAGATACCTATTTACAGCCAGACACAGAACAAACAATCATGTTCATGCACAAATATTTGAGCTGTGTTGTTATTGGACCCGGGACATGCGGAGTGATAATCATCATAGGAATCTGTGACTGAAATGCATTATTGAAATATCCCCGACATTCTGTTTCCTGTGTCCTTCATCATCTTGAATGATATCCACGAGAAAGCTTTTATACATGAGTACCTGTTATCTTGCAGGTACTGGGATAAGGTAGTGGATTATTTTATGAAAGATATATCACATACCTACCTATCTGCCATCTTCCTTACTGTCTTGACTTAACTTGTCAGGCCTTGGCTTGGTGATTTGAGAGTCTGACTGCCAATGGTTCGATTCCTATCTAGGAAAATCTTTTGTGGGCATGAACATATCTGATTGCTCTGTCTCTGATTGTTAATATCTATTAAAGTATGTATTTATAAGAAACTATAGCAGTGGTATGTAGTAAATGAGTTATCTAGTTACCATAGCACACGCTCTGCTTAGTTTGGGATCAGATGGCAGTGTGTAAATAATGTTCCAGGACTTTGCGTGGAAGGTTGTCTTGATTGTTTCCATCTCAAAACTGTCTTCGTTTTTGGAGTCACAATTTATTCGCTGTTCTGTCGTGTCTTACAAACATTTAATGTCTCTTTTGACTTCTGAACTGAACATTTATCTGAGGAAACCTCATTATTTTTCATCCGAGAGATACATATTTGAGGAGCTAAAGAATTTATTAATTAATCCTTTTTACAACAAAATTAATTCAGACGCCATACAAATGTTAATTCGTCAGTAGCTTATTAAATACATGTCCCGGATCTTTAGCGGCTTGTTAGGAAAAACCTACATTTATGGTAATTAGTGAGCATTAGAAGTGAACCTTATCTAGTCTCTACAATTGAATTTAGAAGCAAACGGATCTGAGAGAGGTCGTGAGAGAAACACACAATTGCATGATTGTGATCATCAATTTTGTTAACGCTTTTGTATATTGTTGATGGTTTATGACTAGGAAGTTTAAGTTCTGTAGTTTTATGAGTTATAAGCAATATATTTATTAAACAAATTAAATTACCTATCAAATGTAATCAAAAGCTTAACCTAATTATAAAACTAGAGAAGTGTCAAGGGACACTCGGATGGAACGACGATACGCATTGGAATTGACCAAAACGCTGAGTTTAGGTCCAGTGTTGAGAAAAACTTGCAATCTCTCGTCTTTAGTATTAGGTCTTCAATAAAAGATCAAGACTGTGCTAATTATTACTAATTATACTAATTTATAAATGGAACAGAATTTTAAACATGTTGTAGCCTTTAAATAAATTATGAAAAAAAAATCCCAATAATAAACCATATCATTTAAATTTCGAAAAAAAGTGTCGTTACAACTTTTCGTATGATTTTTTTCTGTCTAGCCCCCTTTCACAACGCGCGATAAGGAACTTCGTTCCAATTATTGTATGTATTATAAATAAAAAACCTCCCCTAGATCCTGTCCTGGTGGCACAGTACCAAGAGTGCTTGCGGCATTGCCTCGCTATTTTGATTATTGTTTTATTGTATAATTTAAGTTAAAACTTGTTTAGGAGCGTTGGGAGCTCTATGGGTGTTAAAGAACAGATGGAAGTCTCCGGTATATTTATTTATTATGCTATTAATGTTATTACATTCCAGGAACAAAAAAACATTTCTGACACTTGGCAAGGTGACCTGTATCGCTAGAAATTACGATCTTTTTTTACCTATTGAAACCATATCTGCCTTGTAAATAACAAGTATATTTTGGCTTAATTAAAATATATTCTAGACTAGATACGTACATACGATACGATAAGTAGAAATATGTTGTCAATTCAACAGCTTCAATAGCATTAGGTGTTCAAACATGTGAGTGAAAAGTTAATATTATAATATTTTACTTTTTGTGTACAGTTTCAAGTAGATAAACAAATTTAAGTCTTCACAATACCTGTTTCTAAATATACTACTATTTATTATTATAAGCTAAAGAAAACAATTATTTTGTAATATGTGCCTTCAAAAATTTACAATGTTAGATTACTACGTTATGGATTATGACAGACATATTCATGCACAGAATTGTTTGTCCTAGGTGGGAATCGAACCCACGACCTGTGGCTTGCAACTCAGTGTATTTAACCAAAAAGTCAACTGGTCCTTCCAAATTACATTGCTGGCTGTGCAATTGATATTGTCTGTGGTATATGATATCAATTACTTTACGAAAAACATATGAATATTCAAGTATACATATGCAGGCATGTTACAAAACTCCCCGTAAAGCCGAAAAGAGTTTAAATGGGGCCTTATAATGAGTCCATTCACAATATTTAAGAACCGTAGTAACGCTGTATAACATACCCCAAAAAAATAAAAATACAGATTTTTATGAATGAAAAATAGAAAAACTATTAAAGTAGACAATTATTAGGTAAAAAAAAATATTAGGGACGTAGGCCTTTCTGTTAAATAATCTGGTTCCCTGACATGACAGCTTACTAGGGTTGTTGGCTTTGATAATTAATTATATTTTTACGGGGTATTTTGTAACACGTTGTATAAATATAATAAAATCACACAAAAGATATTCTAATACAGATAAAATATTGAATCAGGAAACAAAAAACTCGTGGGATACGAATTATGAATAATTATAATGGAATTGTTTTGAAACTTTTCTCGCATGGGATTAAGACGTGACACACACCTAATTACAACACCTCTAGTAGTCTATACTAATAATAATATTAGCTAAAATCTACTATTATACGAGCAATTCTTGTTTATAATATATATAGCAGTGGACGGAGGTAGGCTGATGATGATGATGATGATGATATATATAGCTGTCCCCCGCGGTTTCACCCTCGTTTATAATAAATAGAAAAATATAAAAAAAATAATTTTAGTTATTATTAAGAAATACTATCTATGACCGGGACAGCCAGTAGTGCTGCATTTTTTGTTTTAGATTTGACCCTGATTGTGTAAATGGTACCTAAAGGAATGCATAGAAGACATACGGACCAAGAAACCTCATTGACTAGATCAATTCATTAGATTGGTACCCTGACTGAGTCATAGGTCGTGGGTTCGCTTCCCACCCAAGAAAACCATTTTTAAACATGAACATTCTTTGTCTTGTGTCAGGGCTAAACATATATTTTAACTAGTTTTTTCCCATGTAGTATATCAGTTATCAGCAGGGGCTCGATTCTGTAAGGAAAATGACAATAACTCGAGGATGTGTCGTCGCGGCCTCCGTGCTCTGTTTCTTTGGCTAACTACGCTAATACTACTATCACGTGAGAGATAAGTTTTCCGACGCTCGCCGACGTAGTTTGTATTAGCTGAATAAGGGGGCTGGTTATAAATGCTGCTTTGTTTGAGGTTAGATAACCGTGTGTATCAGACATATTTGTCTTCATACGACATGGCATAGGTGCCTACCAAAAAATTATTACATGTACCTAAAGTAGTTGACACATCTATTTGACTTTCTATGTCAGCGCCGCCTGAAAAATGGTAACAAGCAAATTGCCTCGTATTATCATTGCTCGAATTTATGGTTAAGGCACTGTGGGTATTTACAGTCAAATCAGCAACTCTTTATAACGACGTGAAGCTGTGGTGCATTTGCATTATAGGGTTTTGGTTAGTAAGGGGTTCGGTGAAATTACAGGCCCATGTCCTTTAACATCTTCACGACTCAGGGTCGACACGCATGGGCGATGCTCTGGTGTTGCAAATGTCCATAGGCGGCGGTGACCACTTACCATCAGGTGGACCGTCAGCCTGTTTGTCGACTTACATGGAATAAAAAAAAGAAATTTAAATTCATACATGGATGCTACGTCTAAATTGTTCTTGGTTGAAAAAAGTACTCAAATTGTTTTTATCCTCATTTCCTTTCACCTTTTTTAGCAAATAATATTAATTATTCTTAAGGAACTCCATTTAAAAAATTGTACGAAATTCTGTCTAGTAATAAGTAAGCTAATAATACAGTGTTATTAAAAATCTTGAAAAACTCAAAGATAAGTGGTATTTTCTAATAATATATTCCAAGAATAGGCAGATACTGAATACAATCATGATCCTCATGCGCATTTATAGTATAAAAAGAAATCATTATTTAATTTTGGAGTTCATTTTCATAGTAAGAGGTTACTTTTGGATCTAGAATTTGAATTAGAAAGACCATTTTCCTATTAATCATATATTGGCAGGTGCTATGTTCGTGAAATAATTTTAAGGAGGTACATAGCTTCTTTATTTATAACAATATAGATAGAAAGATAGACCTGTCTAAATTTTAATCATTTTATTCCATCCCATAAAAAAGCACATAAAACTAATCCAAAAAATTCTTCTCCGGAATCTTCTTAATTTTTTGCGTTATTTGACTTATTACATTAATTCACAAAACATAGCCATTTCGACGACCTCTCGAATATCTAGATATACCTGTAAGTTCACTAAATTCAGATAAGATCGGGGCTGTGATTCTGTAAGATAATTAAGACTAGCTCGACGGCCTCTATGCTTTGTCTCATTTGTTAACTATGCAATCAGGTCCACTCTCAGAGGCCCCTGCACTGATGTCGCACACGACACCATTATTTTTCTAATTTTATCAGATTATGGGCCCAGCCTAGCCTGGCGTTGAAAGTTATCTTTGTCATTTGAACAGTATATTCCTATTCTTTAATTTAGATAAAAAAATATAACCAATATTTGTTATGTGATTGGTCAAATATATATATAATAAGCGTAAAAATATATATTTACAAAAAAATATGAAATCCCACAAAAAACAGTTTCACTGTAAAATGTCGCGCCAAGTACACCCCCAATATTGTAACAGAGACAATGATGACCAATTTGTTGCAAAAATAAAAAACAATCTATTCTTTACAAAACAATATGAAATAAAAAAAGCCAAGTACAAAAAACATCTCTTATTAAAAAAAAACTCATTAGAAATGGTGAAAATTAAAAAAAAAATTGGTGTACTTTATTGATATAATAAAAAAACAAAAGAAAAATTTGCACTTTACAAAAAGATATAAAATAAAAAAAAAGCCAACTAATCGTCACGATTTTCAATAATTGAAAAATTTTTGTCCCAAATTTAACAATCAAAACAATTTTTAAAAGGTACTTGGCGCGCGTAATTGGGTACCCCAATTTTTTTCCAATGTGTTTGAAATTACTCCACAATTCCACTAAGATAAAGGATAAACGTCGTGCAGCTAGTTTTGGATTCTTGATTACAAGTATGGGCTATTATTTTAAAGTTGTTGTCTTTATAAGATAAGTTACGAATTGAAAATGTAATGTATTGCGTCTTATTAGTATTTAGAGTAAGATTATTTAGTACCATCCAGTATATTATATATAAATGTAGATTTCACTCAACAAGAAAATCCCACGTTGGTGTCGACCATGAGCGTACAAACATTCAGTTGACCACGTGTTTTATTTAGTCGCTCGAGAAATAATTTCAAGATATTTTTTTTGTAATGTTAAATAATTATGGAGTGCTTTTGTGTAATTTGCTTTGTCAATTGACAACCCTACTTTTTGAGAGAAAAAAGAAGAAGTGATTTAGGCTTTCTTGCTATGGCTAGATGTTATATTGCCTGAAAATTGGAATGACGAAGTAAAAGGCTATATATATATTCCTCTTGTTACAGTGTTGTTCTAGTGAAATCTAAATATTTGTCCTGTGAAAGGTAAGTCGAACGAATATTTTTTTACTTTATTTTTAAAATAATATGTTATCTTACTACTAACGTAATTATGTAAAATCGAGCATTAGTATTTTGAAATTATTGTTACATTTTTAAACAATAATTTTAAAAATTATATTATATTTTTTTATTTATACTTCGTACAGAAACATGTACAAGGTGGACTTAATGCCCATATTTTCTTAGTAAACTTACAGTATAATATTAATATATTTAATGCATTAGTAAACTTTACCACGTGTTTATCGTTAACTCGATCAACTAAGCGTTGGAGAATTCGAGTATGTTCGGATATGCTCGACTCTTCTCGGGAATACTTAACAATTATGACACTGAAATTAGCAGACACTTGGCTTGGGTTTTTCTTGATTTCTTGAGTCTACAAAGTAATTAAAAAAAAAATACATTTATAATTTTTCAGAGCTTATAGAGATGAAGCATTTCAATTTTTTTTTTTGTGTAAATTATTAATTATAAAATTTCTAAAAATTATCTGATGTCTCAAATTTTAGATGGAATGATCAGTAAACCTGACAATCAATTAATATAAGCCTCTACATAAAATATATGAAGATATTCTTTAACTTATCACGCCCTAGGATTAATCACAATACAATTTTATTCTTCACCAGTAATGAAATTCGGAATGTAAATATAGATAACTCAGGAATTCGATTTTTCAACCGTGTGCGAAATAAAACTGACTTTCATTGTCTTGGGTACCACAGCTAGTATATTAATAAATGTATTTTAGCTCGCTGCTATCACCACCGTCGGCATGGTCAGTTACTGAGTGACTGTGATCATAGCTTAACTTTATAAATTATCTGATACTGAATTTTTAGTTTAAGATTATATTATCGTTAAATATAATCTTAAACGACTGTTATAAGTTTATGAGGACACAAACGTTTCGTGAAACGCCGCGTCGCATGAAAAAATGCCAAGAAGGCATGAAAATTACCCTAGAAGGTTGAACTTGCAAAGTGCGTGCATAGTGCGAAGGAAAAACTGGCGTTCAACCAACTTGCGCACAACCGACGGTGGTGGGCACGGCGAGAAATATGAAGTTGCCTATATAATGTTTCTGTGAGAACGTAACCATAGCTTGTTTAATTTCAGGACAGCGCCATCTGTTATCGGTGAAAGTAATTGCATATTTACGTTGACTTCGTTAAAACTTAATGGAATAGTTTTAGTATGTACAGTCTATGCCAGTCAATGTGAATTTAATTCCAATCAGAGTTATTCAAATGCCCAATAAAAATGATGAAAGTGGCTAATGATATCGGCAAATAATGTGTCATGAGAAGAACATGGTTTTAATAATACTTTTAATGATTTTTCAACTGTTTCCTATCAATTCACAGAACTAGAAAATAACTGTATTTTGTCATAACGCTCTTTGTTACTACAAACAATGGTAGGAAATGCGAAAAAGATGACAGGAATAGCAATATCATTAAATTATAGATATTAGTAAAGCCTTCCTTACATTCATCCGGAGACACAAACGTGTCTCGCGCCAAGTACACGACAATATATGACGTGAGACAACAACGTGTCTCTATTCTCTAACATATATTATGTCAACATAACCTCCTCACATATTTTGGTCTATATTTTTTTATTATTGCCAAGACTTATACTAACTATTCACACTATTTTCAATAATATTCTTTTTATGAATTATCCACATATTACAAAAAAATATTGGGTTTTAACAATAATTTAATATAAGCTCAACTTTGAAAATTTTTGCTTGCGCCTGTTTTCGATTCTACGAGAGATTTTACAAATTTAGGGCGAATTGTTGATTGTATGGATGCCTGCGCTAAAGTAAATAATAGCACTGAGTGAGTGAGAGAAATCCAAGATGGCGGCTACAATAAATTATCAACTTTCTCGTCATGCGTATCGCTTTCATGGTTTTCAAGGGTGTTAAATTATCAATTTTTATTTTTAAACTAGTTATTTTTATACGATTGAATGATCACTACAAAACTCTTTTATATTTTTATAAAAAGTCAATATAAAAAAGGTTGCAAGTGACAACCCTATAGCTTCAATAGTGCGTAAGTAATTATTTTTACAAATAGGCTTAGTTTCCATACTGTTTCATATTTATTCTGTGCCGCAGCCATGCTTTATTTAAATAATCACAAAATTTATATCTTCTCATATTATTTATAATAAGGAACTTCGTTCCAGCTGGTACCCCACAGTCGCAATACATTAAATTGAATTGGTTGATTTGATTGTAGTAATTTTTTTTCAAGGATAATAGAGGTAAGTAAAAATGCATACATATTTATTTATAGTTAGCTATCTACAGTATTTTATTAGAAACAAATTAAAACTAAATTAGTCTATCAGTTCGTTAAGATTTAAGAATTAAGTAACTGAAATCACATCAAAAACTTTTGACACATAGTTAAACATTGTCGGAAAGATGGTTATTTTTTATTTCACCAGAGTTTTCCAATAGTATAATTTATTAAATAATTTTAAACCGACATTTTATTTAAAATTGGCAGTATTTGTAACATGAATCCAAAGGAAATAATTTATGGTAATTTTTTTTTTACATAAAAGAAAAAACAGAAATAAGAAGAAAAAAATGGAGGATTACTATAGTTGCTTCTGTTAAAGGGCAATTTTTAAGTTACCCAATATTAAACATAATATTATGGGATCCCCCGCATTCCCGAGAAATGTAACATTTTCCCTACACAAAAATTACCTATGTGTTATTCCAGGGCATTTTCTATTTAAGTGCCAAGTTTCATCCAAATCCATTAGGTACTTTTTGTGTGAAAGAGTAAAACATAATAAATAATACATTCATACATACAAACTTTAGCATTTATAATATTATAGTAGAATTCTGTTAATGGTCCTATATAGTCAAATAAAAGCTAGTAGAAACAATTGAAGATATTGCAATGTAAATTTTGACATTTTAGTAATGTAGAGTAATGAACGGAAATAGGTAAATCTATTATAATTATTAATTATCTAAGTAGTTATTGAGCATCACAATTTAGTATAGTTAATCACTAACCTATTACTCTATATACACATTATACAACTACATATAATATATTTATTTGTTGATGTATTGGTAACTATTGTCAATATGGTATATTGTGTAATCAAATTACATAATGTAAAACATTTTGCTTTTATAATCAATCAATTTTAGAACTTACAACCGCTTACAACAGATGTTATTCAAATAAACTGTGTTTCATACGATTCAAATCTACGAAATTTATGTTTAATATTATTGTAAATTAAGACACAAATTTGCTTGGCAAAATATATGGATGATTAAAACTGTGCGATTCTCACTTTAGCGTGTTCTAGATTCAAAGTCTCGATATGAAAGTAATTATGCACTAAGCATACATTGATCCCTATAATAAAGACCGTTTCCACGGTGGGTGAAGAATAGCAGCATTGGTTGGTACATTTGTTCAAAGGCCAGTGGTACCGCAGTATTCACCGATGCGATCGGAGATGCACTCGAATATGTCGAAAGATATGTCGCAGTTGCGGCCGTTATCTGAAAAAAAGAAAAATAATGAGTAAGCAGTTTTTAACCGGCACCGTATGATGGCCGTTTTGACGTATCAGATTGTCATAGGAAAAGAAACTGTATTGCCTTGGAATAACGGTGATTTCCATCATCATACAATTAGCTGTTGGATCAACCTTATGTCTGAAGTAATAAAGGTTATTATTCTCTATCATTGTTAAACGTCCAAACGGCTATCATAGCGTACCGCAAGTTTAGTGTCTCCAGACAGTGTTTGTCAAATACTTTTAATTATAAATTTCAAAACTTAACAATACCTCTTTGGGGATAAAAGTTACAAAATCTCTCTTGCTCTAATATTATAATATTGTAATGTCGACTCCCTTGTTGTGCGGTATAAAACTCGGCTAAAAACCGGAGATCATGGGTTCGATTCTCAGGAACTATTTGTGTGTTTAGTAATGATAGCCTGTATTTTTACTGATTCATGATAACAGTATGAGACTCGAATACATGTACCCCTGCCCGAAAGACAGCAACAATGACATAAAATATCTTTAGTGGTATGTGGGTCTTATAACTCAGACGTCTACCCACTTCATCCGGGATAATGGGCGTGTAGTTATAAATATTTTAAACAAACCCATAGGAACAGTCCTGGAGAACTGGTCGTGGTTTCTCATGAGGCACTCCCTGGAAGCCTCCAGCACTGCCATGAAGTAGCCGCGCTCGTTCACACCATCAGAGTAGAGGCCCACTAGGCCTTCCAGAGTCGGGAAGCCAAAACCATCCACCTGAAATTGGTACAATTTATGAAGGCCGAAAAACAGACTGTCAAGTTGATTTTTGAACCATTTCCAGGGGCATCGCCAATGCGTTGTCTACCTTGAGGCATATCTGATATATTCACGGCCTGGCCTTTCTAACCGAAACACGGTAATGCAAGTGCACTACTGCTTCACAGCCGAAATAGGTAAGGCAGCAGTATTTCTCCGGACGGAGTCTGCGCTAAGAACTCGACTGTTTACCATCTCTTTTCTATCTCTACATAGTAATGCCCGGGATAACGCTACAATTTATAGTACTTCACTAAACGTTTCAGAAATAAAAAGGTTTTCTTTTATAATAATGAATGGCACTGTCCAAATACCTACGTGGTATAAAAGCTAAATGCAGCTTACACCTTCACGTTAATTAAAATAACCTCCTTATTTGTGGGTCTATTTTGTGTGCATCTTGTGGTTTGTGATCGATCTACTTAGGTTTCCTTTCATCAAATTCAGACTAGTATCATAAAGCTACAGAACTGGGTTGAAAGAGACTATTCTAGACATCCCTTGCAAGTTACTATTATCAATTCTTTTTTAAATTTTACGGCACCCATCCATCACTCATAAAAATATATACACACAGCTGTCCGAAAATACACTCATAAAAGTGAATATGCGAAGAAAAAATATAATAAGACGCCTGCGTAGAACTCGGGACTTATGCACTATTAAATTGAATACAGCATTCTGTTAATAATAATGGCAAAATAAAATACAAATTACAGCGTGTTCGGGCCTCGAGTTTTATGACTGCAATATTTCTGTTCAAGGGATTTTTCAACCGTAATAAATAGACAACGAATTTTTCCTTTACGACTTCGCCCTCATGTTTTATAGTTAACAAATTGGAGCAATCAGTTCGTGACAGTACGTTAAAGCATTAAAACTCGATTTAAAATGAATTTTGTGGTTATTTTCTTTTTAAGTTATATGTATCGTCTGCCCTGGGAACTTAACAATGCACTTGAAAATAATAATTATATTTACGTCAATGATGTCGATCGGGCTTTTAAATAAAATACAGACTATAAACGTTGTCGCTTTAGGTCATAAATAAAAGCTTAGTGGGTGAACCCGGGGTTAACATAAAGTGCTCTATAACTTTACGAGCGAATTTGTTTATTATTTATGTAATAAAATATTGAATATCAAAAAAGACGGTGTAGGTGTTGGGACCAGTTCTATTTTTGGACTATAAATAAAGGATGGCTTTTCTTGGTATATCTCTAAATATTATAAAACGCATTCACTATTCTGTCTATTTGTCCGTTTATCTTTTAAACTACGATATTGATATCGTTTTTTTTTCATAATTTTGAAAAGGTGTTTAAAACATTTATATTATCCAATACAGGCGAAGCAAGGATGGTCGCTAGATCATTAAACAAATACAGATGAAAGTAAAAAGTAATATAATATATGATTTCAAAAAAGGAAATGCTAGCTTTCGTTTAACTTAAGATAACTATATCAATAAATTTATTGTAAATATGCCTCTAATACTACTGTTGAGACGGTTTTAAAAATCAAAGAGGAGATGACTTGCTCGATCGTTTAATGTGTATTCAAAAGTCAAACGGAAAGGAAAAAACAAGTAAATTCAAAAATTACAAAATGGTGGTAGTGGGGGGCTCGCCATTGGTTGACGTTAATGTTGCCCGTTTACAAAAGCCTGGTCATTACACTGGTGTCTTAACAACTACCAAGTAGCTTAATCGAATAGAATTACTCTCGCTATAAATACAATGAATATAATAAACATAAGTAACTGAATAGATTTTACAAACTTGTACCCTATAACTATCCATAAATATGAAATTCTACCAATATTATAAATGCCAATGTTTGTGTTAATGGATGGATGTACGTTAGCTACCCTTTATGCAATCCTTAGGGGATTTGGATGAAACTTGGCACACAAATAGTTTATAACCTTTTTTTGATACCACTTGGGCCGACAAACAAGCAGACGGTCCACCTGATGGTAGGTAGTCACCACCGCCTATGGACATTTGCAACACAAGGCATCGCCAATGCGTTGTCGACCTTGAGACGTAAAGTTGTTAAGTCTCATGTGCCTGTAATTTCACCTTTCCTTTCTAACCGAAACACAGTAATACAAGTGTACTACTGCTTCACGGCAAAAATGGGTAAGGTGTACATCCCCGAACGAACTCTGCACTAAGAGCTCTACTTCTCTAAAGTAGGTAATACAGTTCACAGGTGTTTTTTAAACATGTCTACAAAAACCTACACGCACATTCCTAGAGTTTGCATCAGATTTAGTGTAGGTACAGGTATTTTTATGGTGAAACTACTTTTGTCGTGACTGTACAAAGATCTAAAGAAACCAAAAGTCTTCAATAATTATAATTGTATTGACATAGTTAGAGCACAATAAATAATGGTAAAAAACGGAACCGTGTCGCGTTATCTCACTGATCGAAGTAAACGTGTTAACTTTTACTTGGAGAGATTAATTTGTACTGCATCTAAGATACTTACAGCTTTCACTTTGCGATAGACGCACTGCAGCAGGCACTGGAAAATAATGGAAAAATAACGTGAAAATTACTAGAAATCATATATACCTAATATAAGTTTAGTATTCTATTTTTTTATTTATTTCTGAGGCAAGTTTTTGATCACAACTTCACCATGACAAGTCATGATATGGTAAGCAGAAGTCTTAGAAGGGAACTGGCTCGCATAAACTATTCTCGGAATATAAAAACAGGTGCTTGGCGACAGATTTTCAATCGAGAGTGGTATTCGACAATACGGGTACTTTCTACAAAGTACTTTTACCGTGCTAAGGTTTCCTCACGATGTATTCCTTTTCCGAAAGCTTAAGTTCATTGGAGGATTTAAACCTACGATACTCGCACAGCATTCGACATCACTAGCAACTGAGCTATTATCGCTTTTGACAGTTTTTGTTGTCAGTAAAACACTGACATGTCAACATTATGGTTAGTAGTCATCGTCGCCTATAGACATTAGCAATACCAGGTAATTCTCAATGTGTAACCAACATATCTGCGTGTTCTGGGTCTAGGTGTAAATATAAATATGCATTTAGGAGAAAAAAGGAGTATCTAGGATATCGGTTGCTTAGTTAACAAAGTACAAGCTCTGCTTAGTTTCGGATCAGATGGGAGCGTGTTAAGACTGTCCGGGATATTTATTTATTATTAAATCACTAGGAATTGAATCTACGAATAATGTTATACAACAATAAACCCAATTAACCTTTACAAAGGGGAATACTTCCACAAATACTTGAAGACTTTAAAGGCTATCTACATGATTATAGTCAGAATACGCTTTGCACCTCCCATGTGGTATATCATATCGCTAAATTGACATAAAGGAATGAACTTTGACCTTAGCCCTGTTAACCTTATTGTCTGACGAGGCACTAACGATCGTTAAGGACTGGAGGAGTACCAAATAGGATATGTACTAAATAGCTCTTTGTTACTGGCTTGTATAAATTGTTGAAATGTATTTTAAATTGAGAATGCCTAGAGGTATATAATACATTTTTTTCTACATTTTTTTTTATATATATGCTATCAATAAACGCGGGTGTAATCGCGGGGGACAGATAGTCATTATATGAATAGATTCATTATTAACTGCCGCCAAGTCGAGTTTTTTAAATTGTTTGACTGACAGGGAGTTTGGAATGTTTTTGTCTATTCCCTTATCAAAGACTAGTAGTTGTGCAAAGAGTTATTAGCGATGGACTATACTCATTCTAAAAATTGTTAAGCTCACACAGTGTTATACAAAAATGAACTCTATGACGTCATTCTGACGTGGGCATTCTTAGCTGTCAAAATAAGAAATAATTTTACCAATCCTATGCGATAGTTCGAATGTTTGTTACTCTTTCAACAACTACCGAACGGATTTGGATCAAACATAGAGGGAGCCTACTGAAGAATAACATATAGGGTACTTTTAATCTAGGGAAAATCGATATTTCCGCGGGGACGCGAGTCAAACCGCGGGGATCAGCTAGTTTCAAATGATTAATGAATAATAGATAACTTATTTGGAAACTGTTTGTTATATTTCCAATAACGATAGGCAAAGGAGAAATAATTAAAGGTATACAACTTACCCCAGCAATTCTTTTTTCATCATGCGTAAAAGGAACGTCTCTCTTGTTGCGTTTCCGTTGTGCTGGCATCGTGTGTTCTTCCTTGATAACGTCGAGGGCCTCTGAAATTAACACATTTATTGACATTAATGAATATATTAATGAATTTGCTATTAAAAAGCACATCATTATTAACAGCCCTATTTAGGACCTCCAACTAGCAGTAACCCGGGGTTTCAAACACATTCCCGAGGGATTTCCCTGCATCAAAAGAATCCTAAGTTAACTGTTTATGTGCCGTGTTTCATTCAAATCTGTTCAGTAGTTTTTGCGTGTAAGAGTAACGAACGTCCATACGTTCATCTTCACAAACTTTCGCATTTATAATACTAGCATTCCACCGCGGTTTCACCCGCGTTCCTAAGGCCTGTTTTATTTTCCCGGGATAAAAAGTATTCTGTGTTAATACAGGTTATAAACTATATCTGCCCCCCCGCGGTTTAACCCGCGTTCCCGAGGGATATCACATTTTCCCGGGATAAAAAGTAACCTATATGTTATTACAGGATAGCATCTAGTATGATGCTCTATCTATGTGCCAAGTTTCATCAATATCCGTTTAGTAGTTTTTGCGTGAAAGAGTAACAAACATAAGTATGTTTGTTACTCTTTCACGCAAAAACTTTATAAAGAGGAAAGATTTCTATGTAAGTACATAGAAATCTTTCCTCTTTATAATATTAGTATAGATATAGATATATTTTCCAAGCTTAATCCAAATCCGTTTAATAGTATTTGCGTGAGTTACAAATATCCGTACATCCATACTCGCAAACATTTTATTATATTACTAGATGTCCCCCGCGGTTGCATCCGCGTTTATCGATATCGTTTATAGCCAATAACCTATGTAAAATTTCGCGTCGAATGGTAGCAGTCCCATCGCGATATGTTCAGTAGTTTTGAGGTGATGGTGCGTCAAGGGAACCTTATTTTGCTTAAATACATAGTTATCGACATAGCTCAAAGGATTAGCAAGCTGAAGTGGCAGTGGGCTGGTCACATCTGCCGTAGAACCGATAACCGTTGGGGTAGACGTGTTCTAGAGTGGAGACCACGGCTCGGTAAACGTAGTGTAGGGCGCCCTCCAGCTAGATGGAGCGATGATATACGCAAGCTGGCTGGCAGCGGTTGGAAACAAAGAGCTGAAGATCGAGCTCAGTGGCGTGCCATAGGTGAGGCCTATGTCCAGCAGTGGACGGAGATAGGCTGATGATGATGATGATACTATAGATAGATAAATAGGGACATCCGAACTGGCAATTAATAAGTGACCATTAATGTAATATTTCTGCTCATAAGTGATATAAGCTTATAGGTGATCGTAAAAGCTTAAATATTGTTGTATTTCGATTAAAATCCAATTTACTCGGGTTACGGATGGTTATATTAGCTAATAATAACGTATTCATTAAAATTATAAGCTTAAAGGTCATCTTCGGATGTAACCGATGTATGAAATAAAATGGAAATTATTATTATAAATAATTATTCAGATACAGTGTAAACTCTTTATAACGTTATCCTTTATAACGATAAACTCCCTATAACGTTGAAGTGAACCCAAGTTGGTTGGTTTGTTCACTTTGTTTTGTTTTTTTTTGTTCACTCCATATAACGATAACTCTCTATAACGACAAAAAATGCTCAGTCCCTTGAGTTTCGTTATAAAGAGTTTACACTGTATTAACAAATTATTTACAAATTTATCCTTGATGACAGGAACTCGAAATACTAAAATATTTTTATTTAATATTTGAGTGCATTTTGTGCAAGAATAGTGCAACTTGGTGTTCTAGTAGTAGTGACTAATGAGGAAATAGACGCATACAAATGAAGATATACTTACAGGGCGATACAAAACTACCCGAAAAGCCGAAAGGAGGTTTAATGGGGCCTTATAACGAGTCCATTAACAATATTTAAGAACCGTAGTAACGCTGTATAGCATACCCCAAAAAAATAAAAAAAACTAATTTTTATGAATGAAAAATAGAAAAACTAATAAAGTAGACAATTATTAGGTAAAATACGTACGTAGGCCTCTCTCTTAAATAATCTGGTTCCCTGACATGACAGCTTACTAGAGTTGTTGGCTTTGATAATTAATTATATTTTACGGGGTATTTGTAGCACGTTGTATATAGTTACACTATAATTGCGAGGAGGGTAAAACACTGCAATTAAACCATAAAAATTTGAGTCACATTTAAGTAAAAATTTATGGTAGGTTTCTGCCTGCCCTTTTCAATTATTTGGGATTGGCACAATAATATAAATGATTTTTATAACCGACCGGTCTGCCCGATGCAAACCCTTAGAGAGTTGTAAATATGTAGGTATATATTTTAATTATTGTATATTATTATATTTATTTGTGTAATGTTACCTTAATCACTACATAGTATATAACAAAGTCGCTTTCTCTGTCTCTATGTCCCTATATCCCTATGTATGCTTAAATCTTTAAAACTACGCAACGGATTTTGATGCAGATTTTTTAATAGATAGAGTGATTGAAGAGGAAGGTTTTTATGTATAATACATGTGACATCCCACGGGAACGCGGGTAAAACCGCGGGGGACAGCTAGTATAGCTATAAATACGAGAGATTGGATGAACGGATGTTTGTTGCCTAATCAGACCAGACTGGCTGAATGGATCTGGTTAAAACTTGGCATAAAGATCTGATATAGCACATCGACTATTTTTGTCCCGGGAAAATGTGACTTTAGGGAACGGGAGCGTAACCGCTAGGTATTTAAAAACAACTTCACCTACTAAACGATATAAATTATACATTTATTTTTTAGAGCCTAAGAGTCTTCTGCAGTGGACATCCCTATGTAAATATATTACTATATAGGCCATTAAAATCCAAAAAAAAATCTTTAATAATGCAATGTAATGTAATCGACACCTATCAACGAGTGTTCAATTTGTTTGCATAATTTCCGATTTCACACAGTATTAATTGCCCAAGATTTGATTGTGGTGGATTAACGGTAAAATGGTAGGAAATCCTTAATTGGCGCTTCTTGCCTTCTATTGCCTACTTACTTAGTGTGGAAATATCCTGTAACTTATCAAATTTACAGATTTTTCTCCTTCGGACTATATCAAAACTATAGTATACTTACGAGAGGATTAAATTGAGAACTGGTGTGAAAGAGAGTAGTTCCGATAACGTTGGAGAAAGAAGAAAAAAATACTATAGTATACTAGCTGCCCCCTGCGGTTTTACCCGCGATCCCGGGATAAAAAATAACCAATATCTCTCTCCGTACCATAGGCTATGTGTGTGCCAAACTTTTAAGGTTCAGACGTTTAACCGTGAAAGCATAACAAACAAACTAACTTTCGCATATATAATATTAGTTAAGATTGATTTCAGAAGTGAATTGGAATTACAACATTTATTTTTTGTAAAAACTATATTTTTGCGTTCTTAGTATTTGCAGCGCGATTGTACTTTTAGGGTCTTTATCTTTTGTGAATTGAAGCCCTCAAATTAATGGTAATAAAAATTGGTTACACCGTTTTATTCACGTTATTTATCCTGCTAATTATTATCAGTTAGCTTGGTAGGTAATGCTCTGACTGCCAAACCGAAGGTCGCGGGTTCGAGTCCCACCCAGGACAAACATTTGTGTGCATGAACATGTCTGTTTGTTCTGTGTCTGGGTGTAAATATCTATATAAGTAAGTATTTAGAAAAAAAAAGTAGTATATGTAGTATATCAGTTATCTGGTTTTCATAGTACAAGCTCTGCTTAGTTTGGGATCAGATGGCCGTGTGTAAAGAATGTCCCAGGATATTTATTTATTTTATCAAGTGTTCGTTGTTTCTTTTATAAGATTTATTATACACACATTATAAATATAGTGAGATGAGACCTTCCACTGGATAAGTTACTTCTAAGACCGAGAGAAGTAGTTACTGCTTCTCTCGGCTTGGAACCAGCAGGCCTACCATCAACTTTTACTTATCCATTCAATTCCGATGCAATTCAGTTTAGGTGCCTAAACTGAATCGCTAAGATTCGTACCATGAAGTGCCTTTTGCTGACTGGCGTTTGAATCGCTCACGGAGGAATGAACGAACGAAATTTGTCTCTGGTCCGCGGTGAGAAAGAGATAACGCTATACCGTCGTTGCATAAGTCTGTCTCTTTTACTCGAACCATATGTGTTGCGTTTCGAAACCTAGTTGATATGATTTAGCGGTTTCTATGTGTATAAATAACAACAAATACATTTTAAAATTGCGCTATTGAGCATAAAATTAAATACCACGAAGGCTTTCTTAGTACTAAATTACTAATTAGTCTACAGTCTAATTACACTACAATTTAAAGGTTTGTTTAGTGTTGTCGTAAAAATAAATTGATTATGACGAGTTTAGAGCGCGCCTCCACTCACGTTGGATTTGACAGAAGGCGGTTGTTATTGTTGAGATTTTTAGAGTTTTGAAAGTAGGTATCTCTAACTATTATTGAAAGAAAATTACGTGTTATTATTAGTACATATTTATTTTATTTATAAGTGTTTTAACGTTTCACTGACTTAAAATAATTGGTAATACGAATAAGGGCGCAAGTATCCTTGTGTAGTTTGTGTAATAATGTTATATTTTCATAATGTAAACTTACAAACTTCTTTATCTCAAACGCGTGCCTAACTTAAGTACCAATGTATTTAAAGTGGTTTTTTTACAGTGATGAATCGCGTCGAAGAGTGATGTTCGGTCAACTTGAGCAGCTTTAGGAATTTCTGAACCGAAATAAAGACATAGGATTTTAATAGCAACGGGCTTTAATATCTCCTCAGGAAAATCCTCAGTCCATCTCACAGTTCTTATACCAATTGTTTAGACAACCGATATCACTTTATGAATTCTGCATCTTCCAAATAAAAGGGGTCCGATTGTTACCGTGTTAGACGTCTTTTTTGTCGCCGTGTTGTGTTTATTTCATTATCATTTTCCATGAATTCAAAAAGGACTAATTCGTCAGACATCTACAATAAAAAATGCTCTACAAATCACTTGTTTACATTAACACATAAGAAACACAAAATATTCAACTGAAATACCTTGAATTACGTATATTTTCACTATTTTTTAAAAGTTATTAACAAAACGATTCACTTCACGCCAAGAAAGAAGCAACTTTTATTGGATCGCTTAATTTGACACTTAAACTATCCAATTTAGGTTGATATGTCACCTCATGGTACGAAAAATGAACGAATGAAAACAGTTTGCCATCCAATTGCAGACTTGATTTGGCGTCAACCTAAACTGAATCGCGTTAATGACGTCGTGGTATGAAATAGCGGGGCAGTTTATTTTAGGTCGTCAAATGAATCGCAATAAGAGTTCATAGTAGGCCTGCAGGGGCTCGATTCTGTAAGGAAAATGACAATAGCTCGAGGATGTTTCGTTGCGGCTTCTATGCTCTGTCTCTATCGCTTACTACGCTAATACTACTAATCAAGTGAGAGGTAAGCTCTCCGAAGCCTCCGTGAAGCGCCGTTTGTATTAGCTGAATAAGGGGGCAGCACTGGGTAGATGCGGGCTATCAATAACGATGATTAAAATATTAAAACATTCTTAAATCTCATGCAAGATTTTGACTTAATTTCGTTACCAGAATGATAATTTTCTTAAATACATAGTTCAGTTACAGTATAGACTCGGTAACAACTCATTTTAGTACATACTTTTTCTTTCGTATATCAACGTCAAAAATAATACCAAGATATACACAACAAAACAAGATTGCGTTCACGTGGAATACTTATGATAAAATATATAAAAAAAAGGTTTTTAATTATTGTACCATTCCAGCTACATCAAAAATTAATATGACTTTGTTTTTTTTTACAAAAACTAATGCTAAAATTAAAGTAAAAAAATGCAGTTTTTCCAAATGTTGCTACCGATTTAGTGAGAATGTTATGACATTGACATTTATCAAAACTAGATCGCGACTATTTTATAGTACCTACAGCAACTTCACATATTAACTAACTACCGCCCGTGATTTGACCCGCGTTCCTGAAGGATCGAATGTAGCTTCAGTAACTTTAAATTTGACCTTCATTAGCCTTCCAAAGGTAGGCCCTTTGGAAGGCTAATAAAAACTGACTAAATGGTTTTGAATTTAGAATTTTTTTAATATCCCGGGACTATAACATAGCCAATGTTACTAATGTAGATTTCTATCAGTACTTTTTTTTTTAAAGTTCGTAGTTCCAGGATGTTCCACATACACACACACTTACAAAATACTCTCTCTTTACATTATTTGTTAAAATTTACCCATAATTTTTTTTTGTTAATTGCAAGTGCAAGTAAAGATGCACTCCGACAAATCTTGCAATAGTTCCGCAAATTCGCAATGCCTAGTAACAGTCGAGTGAACATCGCATGTCGCAGTCGCCGGTCGCGTTGCAGTTGCAAGCTTATGCAAGTATTATGCAACTAACAACTATATGGGTCAGTTGAAACAACCGCTATTGCAATCCAAAGGTGTGTTTAGTAAATACTTGTATTAGATAGTGGTTTATGTGATAATTATATTTGACATATAACGGAAAAATGTTTATTAATATAATTTTTGCATTATGCTGTACTAGTTGTTCCCCGCGGTTTTATCCACTATCCTGACTCCACTGTTCCATATTAGGTGGTATTATGTTATAAACTATCTAAGTGCCAAGTTTCATTCAAATCTGATCAGTAGTTTTTGCTTGAAGGAGAAAAAAACATTCGTCTGTACCAACAAACTTCCACATTTATAATATTAGCTGTCACCCGCGTTCCGGAGTGTTGTTACATTTCCCGAGATAATAAATATCCTATATGATAATCCAGTACATAAACTATCCAATTGCCAAGTTTGATTTAAATCCGTTAGGTAGTTTTTGCATAAAATAGTAAAAATAGTAGCTTCAGTAACTTTAAATTTGACCTTCATAAGTGCCTTCTGAGGGCCTAAACTGAATAAATGGTTTTGAATTTTGAATTTTTTGAATTTTGAAAAAACATCAATCCTCACAAATTTTCGCAGTGAGATTTTCTTGAGTAGTCAAACGTTTAAATAAAAACTAAACATTTGTCTTTTAGGTATAGTTCTTACGAAAATGGCTTTATAACATCTGTGTAAACCAAACATTGTCTCATTACCAGCCCCCTTATTCAGCTAATACAAACTTCGTCGGCGAGCCGCTTCACGGAGGCCTCAGAGAGCTTATCTCTCACGTGAACAGCGTAGTAAGCGACAGAGACAAAGCATCCTCGAGTTAGTGTCATTTTCCTTACAGAATCGAGCCCCAGCTTTAATCATCATATTACTGACGCGCTATTTAGTTAACAATTTCATGGTACGACCTTCACATTCAAAATCTATGAGTAACATTATATGACTAATTGTTTATCGTGTAGTATAAGTACTAGTTATTATTTCACTTTTGTGAAACCTCCATTATATGACGATTTCAATATATATGTATACTCGGTTCGGTTCGAAAGGTTAGAGGCCGGTGAAATTACAGGTACATGAGACTTCACGACTCAGGGTGACAACGTATTGGCGATACCCCTGTTGTTACAAATGTCTATGGGCGGCGGTGACCACTTACTATCAGATGGACTGTCTACCTGTTTGTTTGTCCATGTGGTAAATAAAATAAACAACAGTCGACTAAATCGGGAATCTGACTTTTTAGGAATTATTGCCAAATTAAAAAATGATGAACACTGCTTAAATTAAATTTTTTGATAATAAAATTAAAGCCATGTGATCCTACAGTTGCCTATGCCACCAGGTGGACTAGTTTAAAAGTAATTTTATTATAATCATTGCATTTACAAAAGTAATATAATTATTATTTACAATTAATAAAACTAAAATGCATACTCGATATAATGGTACGATTTTACGAGACTTGAATTCACATCCTTCTGATGGTAGATTGTAGCAATTCATATGATCCTCACATCTCCACATCCCGAAATAATTACGGTACAGTTACAACTTCTCTTGCAAAACTTTTTGTCGCTCCATAACAGAAAATGAACCGTTTCACGCAATGTTAATAACATTAAATTAAGGGATATTAAACCGACTAATTACATTCGGTAATAATGTGAAGAATATTTTCCGGTCAACGTAAGTAAGATGGCGCGCGTAGTGACGTCCTGCGCCGACGCACCTTTTTTGGAGAAATCTTGTAGGCGTAGTTAATTTGACCTTAAGTGTTTTAAAGGCTGATTAAAGCGGTTAAGGTTTTTATAAAGTTTTGCCGTTCGAGGAAATTCATAAGAACCTAATTGAGATGTATGGAGATGGTTAGTTCCGCCATTTATAAATTAAAATTGAGATTTAAATTACAAATCAATTTATAGGGCCGTATGCTGATGAAAATATAAAGTTTACATTACATTAACTCATTAATGTCCCGACCAGGATACTGATTGCGAGTATACAGTGAATGGTGTTGCGATATTTGCGATTACAACGCAATACTATAATTGGCATAATTGGGCATTTTGTGATTTGGATCCTTTCCTCATAAGGGGATAAATGAAATCCATATTATGACCTGATATGATACATAACGCTGGCACAATGGAGTAACTCCATTTTTTATAACTCCAAGCTGTTCTCCCCGGTTCCACCCGCGTTTATCGATATCATATATAACCTATAACCATTTACGAAATATTCCGCGTCGGATGGTAGAAGTCCCATTTCGATATGTTCAGTAGTTGTGATGTAATGGTGCGTCAGAGGAACCCTATTTTTTTTTTGCTTTTTTTTATACCACTAGGGCTGACTAACAAGCGGACGGTCCACCTGATGGTAAGTGGTCAACGCCGCCTATGGACACTGGGGCAACACTGGGTTATCGACCCTGCGACGTGAAGTTTTTAAGTCTCATGTGCCTGTAATTTCACCACCCCCCTTACCTTTCTAACCGAAACAGTAATACAACTGCACTACTGTTTCACGACAGAAATGGGTGGTAGTACTTCCCCGGACGAACGCTGCACTAAGAGCTCTACTACACAAAGATGTCAAATCTTTATTTTGACACATAATAATTTTATTCAAAGAACACCTCCATGTTTTCATAAGCATTCATTTGGAAGAACGTCATAAACGTGCGTTCTATTTCGACTTAGGACAAACAATTCTGTTCTGTGTCTCAGTATCAATATGTAGGTATATAGAAGGTACTTGATTATGTACTATATTAGTTACCAGGTTTCTGTAGAACAACATACTTAGTTTGGGACCAGCCCCCTTATTCAGCTAATACAAACTACGTCGGCGAACCGCTTCACGGAGGCCTCAGAGAGCTTATCTCTCACGTGATTAGTAGTATTAGCGTAGTTAGTGAAAGAGACAGAGCACGGACGCCGCGACAAAACATCATCGAGTTAGTGTCATTTTCCTTACAGAATCGAGCACCAGATGGCCGTGTGTAAATAATGACTCAGGATTTATTATTATTTTTATTTACGTGTAATTTAGTCATAAAGGGTATTAGAACATTTATGTTACTTTATAAAATCCCTACAGAAATCCTTGTTAAGCTAAAAAATTGATGTATCATAAACTATTTCCACTAGATTTGTGACTACAATACTAATTGCCCGGCAGAGGCTGTAGGTAGTCATGACTCAGAAAGTGATCTCAGATAATACAGTTAACATACAACCTTCCTTATATAGAGCCTACACGAGCGGCGACGTTTCAATATGCATCGAGGACATTATCAACAATAGCTGATTTTAGAAATAACCTTAACATTTTTCTAGCAGGTTGATGAAGGCAATACAAGGCTTTCATCAGTATTTTTTTCTGCGCTATATTTCTAGAGTTATATGGAAAGAGCAGGCAATGGTTTATGCAGTTTGTTCACAATAGTTCTACTAAAAAGTTTGTATTGATATATTGATTTTTGACATTACGTGCATCTGTCAAAAATTATATAATTATATTATCTATAGTATAAGTATCTGTTATAAATATTCTTTAGTACAAAACTTTTTAAGTATGGAGACAGCTGGCCGTGTGTAAAGAATGTCCCAGAATATATTAGGTTGGGGAAAAAGTCTTTTCGCATTATAGTATGTATGAACTTGTAATAAAATCTCTTTGGTTATACAGATATTCAGATTTCCACCAGTGTCAGGTTAACATCACGAGAGGACTGCCAAAACCACTTGTCGCGGTATTTTGATCAGAAGTACCAAAATTTCTGTAGCAATGGGATCATGTCTCTACCTAGAAGATGGCAAAAAGTTATCGAACAAAATGGTACCTACATACTTTAGTTAGATGTAAATAAAATATATTAAAAAATGTTTTGGATTTTCTTAAAAAATGCGAAGAAACTTTTTCCCCAACCTATTTTATTAATTATTTATTGATCCAATAATTTTGCATCTTGAATTTTGAATATTAATTTTAGCTTTTTTTATACCCGTTTTGTTTGAGATGCTACACAAAATGTTAAGTTAAACTTTATCTTTTTCAAGTAATATTTTGCAGAAATCGAATAGAATATTACCTTCGGCATTAGGAGTCCCGTTGAAACGTGCCAAAAATGGCAATAAATTTTAACAATATTAGTTCGAGATAGAGCGAAAATCTGTTACGGACCGTTTGAAATTGGTAAAGTCGACTCCTCTACTATAAAGTTAAACTTCGAAGTATTTGGCATATGTTTTATAAGCATTCACAACGGTGTTGTCCGGATCGCTAGGTAGCTTCAGTAACTTTAAATTTGACCTTCATAAGTGCCCTTCGCGGGCCTAAACTGAACAAATGGTTTTGAATTTTGAATATTTTTCCCGGGAATTAAATATTATTGGTGTATAATCTAGATTAAATTCCAACTATGAACAAAATATCATCGAAATGTTTTCAGCCTGTTATGCTCGATAGTCTAAAAACCAAACTTTAACATTTATAAAACAGAAGAATTCTATCAATATAGCGTACGTCTAAATGGAACGTAAGAACAGAGGTTCCTTATTCAAAACAGACTTCTTATTTATAAACCCGATAAAAAAAGTTAAGAATGCTCTGGGAATCTAGAACGTATCTTGAACAGTTATACAATGATTTTTAGTGCTCTAAAATAGAGGTCAATATCAAATGCAGTTATAGAATGGAAATCATCTCATGCGGACGGAGGCTAGTAACCTTTAGCTAACAGCCGATAATTCAAAACAAGGTTACAAGTTGTGAACGCATTTGGAATTGGCCTATCTGACAGCATACGGTTTACCATTTTGAATGTTCTGTTAATATGTAAATTGTTTTTTTTAATTAAAATTCATCACTGTGTTAAAGGTTATCAATATCTTATCACATAATTTGGATTAATTTCAATATATTTCAATGCTTTAGCTTGAGTCTAAATATTATATTTAATTAATTTTATTTATAAATGTATTCAAACTTCTTACGAGGTAAACATCGTTGCAGTTTCTTTCAACACTATAAATATGATTTTATTTTTATTTTATTGGCTTGTATAAATGTATTTTTTTTTTATTCCGGATACCTTACCTTACTAAGACTTAGGGATGCAATATTAAATTAATAATTTCAGTAAAATATTTTTTGAAACTAATATATAGGTGTTTTCAAACCGACGCGATTTCATTACGAAAAATACAACAGAAATAAATAATAACGGTCTCAACCAGCCAGAAATATTCTATTTTGCACCCTACATAAGATCTAAGGGAGATGGGACTAAGTAAAAAGCCGTACATGGACTGAAGTTGAGTAGTATTTCACTTTTTAATTTTTTTGTGAGAATTTTGTTTGCACACGATCGGCGGACCTAAGTCTAAAACTGTTAATCCTTGAGAATTATATATGAAATTAAGCTTATATTATGTTTCCCCTACGTTATGCCTTTTATAAATAATTTACCTCCATGAAACCATCGATGGATAAAACCGGACAAAAATACTGACAGAAATTACTTTCTATAAGGCTATTTAGAGAAAAGATTAAACATAACACAGTTACCTACACATTTAAAAATAAAATACGTTCAAAAAAGCCTAACACATATCGATTGCAATCGTTGATTGTACGCAATTACCCAACGCAACTAACAATTCATGCTTTTACTAAAGAATACTATCACTTTGACTTTCTCTTTAGGCATTCAATGATTTTATTAATTAAAAGTGTAATTACTGACATGCATATGTGTTTATGAAAATTGTACAGTATGAAACTTTGGGGATTTGTTTTGCTAGTGGATTGGTAACTGAAGAAAAAAAAGACGCATTGCAACGCATGCCAGTAACATATAAGTAGATTTCTATCTATATTGTCATTTGGGAGTGCTCACTTGCATTTTCATCGCATTTGTCTTGGTATTCATTTCTAGTTTTGTTTTTCTGTATACATATGTTTTGAGTTACAACCCAGCTCTATAAGTATTATTACTTATTAGGTGGTTACCTTTTGGTTGTAATTTGTATTGTGTATCCTAAATAAATTAATATCTGTAGACAATTTAGTTTAAGAAATACAATTTAGATTTTCCTAAAGTATAAAAAGGTTTCACCACCATCTTACCATAGCAAGGATGATGAGGCAGAAGGTATCCACACAAACAATTGACAGTAAAGTGGAGCTGTGTTAACATGAGAGTGGTAACTATTAAGACTACCATTTCTGATGATTATTTCCATCACCGCAAGTTCTAGCTCTTCGTAGGGTTTGGAACCCATGACATTCTATGATTTTCAAATTTACCCTACACTAACTAAAGGCCCATTTGGCACCTAAGAATACCATTAAAAATCATCTTTATTACTTTTGGAAGAGAGTCGATCTATTGATCCAACGGCTAATTGTATAATGATGCTGATGAACCTTATTTTTACGTCATATGGTTGATTATTCTATAACACTATCAAATCGGGCCTATTAGATATCGACAACTTCAAGTATAGAATGTACCAATAACACTCTTAGTTGCCAATACGGGGCTATTAGATTACGACAACTTTAAGTACAGTATTACATTCTTTTTTACAAGAATGTTACCTTTTGATTGAATGTACAATATTATAGTTGGTTATTTTGTTCCTACAGTCCAATGTACCAAAATCCGGCATTACGCATAAATCTGATTGCCAAATAGTAACCAGTCTAAAGTTTCCTCACACAAACTTTTTACTTTTTCTTGCATCTGCAATGCAGTGTAACATAATTTGAATATCTGTGCACACCGAATACTAATTGTCTTGGAAAGACGAACTTTTAAAATTCACAAACAACGACTGGGTGAGAACAGCCCAAGATAGGAAAAAGTAGAGTGAGATGGAGGAGGCCTATAATCGTCGAGAAATCCTTACTCAAAATTTAAAAAAATAAAACTGTTTTAAGTAGATTATTACAAAGGAAATAAAGAGGCTAAAATAAAACAAATAAAGTTGCCAGCAATTGGTTGTGTATTTTTTGCTTATTTTAGGAAAACTGGTTACACATTTATCTATGGAATGTCACATTTAAAAATAATCAAGGTTTACATTCCGCCATAATCTTACTCCATAATAAATAAAGTTCTTCTAGAAATCCATGTTCTTTAAAAGTAACCATACCATATCGATCATTGTGAGTTGAGCCTAACATCAGAGGCCAGTTGTGTGTGACGCTTGTAATTGTTGTTACGTAGATTGTGGGCTACATTTACTTTCACTACAGACTGCAGAGGCGACCTTGACAACGGGCGACCCCGCGCCATGTGATCGGGTACAGTACGCTGTACGACGTAATGTTTGTAATTCAAGGAAATGTAAATTGTTTTTTTAGGCATTACCGTCGTCGCATCGAGCTTATACGCTACTAATATTATAAATGCGACAGTTTGTATGTGTAGTGTTTGAATATAGAATTTAATAAATAGTCAATTATTGTACACTTTCACACAAAAACTACCTAATGGATTTGGATGAAACTTGGTTCATATATAGAATATGCCCTGGAATAACACATAGGATAATACTTATACTTTTTGTGCCGGTTAAATGCTACATCCCTCGGGAAAGCGAGTGAAACCGCGGGGGACAGCTAGTCTCCTTGTAAAAAAGACACTGGAACAATTTGTTGCGTAAATTTTACGAATGGTATAAGAGGTTGTAATTTTCTATAAATATTTTTTTATTTGAACAAATGGTTTTTATGGAGTAAAGAGTTTGCGATCCTTTTTATTGTTGTTGTAATTTTTTTTAAGGCGTATTATCACCTAATAAAGTAAGATTTTTTTTATTTAGAGTTACTTTAAATCCATGTTATTTAAAAAAATAGGCTAGCGTGGTTTGGATACACACTTATTAGATTTCTAAGAGCCAATAAAACGATTGCTTGACAAAATGTGAAGCAACGATGAATTATATGGTATGTTCTATTAGAACCGGCTCCTCTAGCCAAAAAGAGACACTGGTAGACACTCTGAATATTCATTGGCTAATTGCGTTAGAACTGAATAAATTATTATCGAACGTGACATATCTCTTTATGTAAGCCATTTATGTCCAGACAAACTGCAACAGAGCGAATTCATTCAGACAAATGCTTTTGTCACATACCCTCGACAGTATTAGGCTGGTATCATTAACACTGCCCGTAGTCGGTCATTCGATGGAAGTGACAAGTTAAACTTGTCAAATAAGTCCGTTATTACAAATAAAAGTGTTAAAGAAAAATCAACCCTATGAAGATATGATAAGGTACATCAACACCTTCAAACAATTATACATTGGATCAATAGATGGACCGTATCTCAAGGCAATAAAGTTTAATTTTCAATAACACTCTTAACTGTCAAAACGGACAAAATAGAACTTGAATTTTGTCGTTGTCACCTTCAGAGTGTCAACCTTTATCTACATACAGGATTTACATGTGTCAGTGTTACAACATAAGGCGATAACTTATTATTACATTATGTAAACGTGTACTATACCCTTCTACTACGCCTGGGTATATGAATGAAATCAGTGGTATTACAGCCGTCTCTTTCTTTCGTACACGGACCTCACGTAACTGAGAGAGACTTCAGTGGTGTAGCAATGCGGCTACATTTACACTGCAGGTAATAAGAACTTAATGAGTGGAATGTTACATAAATGTATATTGAATATTATTTCACAATATTTCTTTGAACTAAGTTATTAATTATAATATTGACCCGAGAGTTGTTCAGTATCGAAAATATGATTTAAATCGATTTATGATTTCTCAAGTTTATCTTCTATTTCTCTAAATTGTATCAAACAAAGGCACTATTTGTCTGTCAGCTTGTCCGTTTATATCTTATTTCGATTCATTTGTTTCTATAAATTTTTTACACACTTTTTTAAATCTATACAACGTGTTACAAAATACCCCGTAAAATATAATTAATTATGAAAGCCAACATCCCTAGTAAGCTGTCATGTCAGGGAACTAGATTATTTTACAAAAGGCCTACGTACCTATTTTACAATTATAATAATTGTCTACTTTAATAGTTTCTTTTTCATTCATAAAAATCAGTTTTTTTTATTTTTTTGGGGTATGTTATACAGCGTTACTACGGTTCTTAAATATTGTGAATGGACTTTTTATAAGGCCCCATTTAACCTCTTTCGGCTTTACGGGTAATTTTGTAGCACTCTGTATAGCTTTCCAATTCCAAGTTTTTAATGATCTAATAATTCATATTAATTTATTATATTGGGTATATCACTTTCCTAGGGGTGGAGTGGGGAGACATAGTTAATACTATACAAAATTATTAAAAAGAGTTACACAAATAGTTTCTTTTAAAAGGTTTTCCTAACTGTCGGGAAATAGGCTAGCTTACCTCTTAATATGGATAGTTTTATTTCATCTTGACAAAGTGTGATGACCCTTTCAATCTTTTGTGGCGCTGTAGGTGGGTTCCGGCATCTTTGTTCCTGTGAAAAGAGAGTTTTATTAACCAAAAAAAAAAATCAATAAACGATATTTCAATTAGACGTGTATTTTCTTGTAGATGTAACTCATAACTCACAGGATCGATTTTGATATTTCTTTTTACTTTTTTCTGTTGTACTTTATGACTGCAGTCACATTTAAGTACCTTACATGACAATACTTTTTGAGTATGTTTTATTCTTTTTTAAAACCTCAAAATATTACAATACAATACTAACGAAATAATACACGAAGCCATTTTGGAATGGGCATTGAGACCAACATTTTGGGTGAGTAACATAATAGCTTAACACATCCGTACTCTATAACTAATCCTAGAATGTAGAAATGTTATTGTGTAGGTTTTCGTTGACACATGTATTTAAAAATTGCATTACATTACATGTTTTCATGATGTTATGGATATTCGTATTGTACTGTGTTTTGTTAATTTGGATAAATTTAATTTTTGTTCCCATCTGTTAAAGAACTATTACCTACTCTAACGCCTAGGGTCTAGGTACATTGTACTTATTCTAAAGACTTCTGAAGTTATCGCATCACACATTTTGTTCAAATGAAAAAGTAGGTTCTATTAGGTAAGGACCAGCTTTAGTACTTGAGAGCTACTTTTCTGAACTCTGTATAGGTTGGCAACATATTGCCAATATCCCAGGTTTTGCTGTAAATATCAATATCAGTAGTATATTTATCAGTAATTTGGATGGCTGTGTGGAAAGAATGTCCCAGGACATTTTATTTTATTTTTATTAATTATCATGGTTCTATCAAGCTCCCATATCAGTAAGTGCCGGATTTTGTACTTGTGAGCTACTTTTTGGACTTTGTATAGGTATTCCCAGGTATTGCTGACTATAGGCGACGGTGACTTCTTACCCTTAGATGGCCCGTCTGACTACTTATCATTCTTTAAAGAAAATCTCTATTTAAATACAGTATAACTAAAGCTCTTACCAGTCGTATTGTCGTACAGAGTAACTTGTGTATTGGAAAGTTACATACAAATTTTATGAGCCACTGAGTTAGAACATAATAGTTACTAACTTTCTAAAATATGAGTATTGTATTAAGGCAACCTTTCTGCGTCGCATCTGCATGTTTTATTTATAAATGACATATAATTACAAAAGAAAGTAATTATTTTTAATTTTTTTAACTGGCAGGTTGCGTGACCTTAACCAGCAAAGAGTTTTTGACTGCGCGATGACAGCAGCTGTCAAAAAAATAAAGTCTTCTATCAGGTTGATTATGTGCCTCATTTTGCACATGGCAACCGTCTTGTTTAGATTCACATTTATAATGTCAGAATTTAAATGTCACCATTCCAATTAAAGCAATCTTAGGTACCTACCTAATAAGTTGAACATGTTTTGTTAATACCAAAAGTTAATACAGCGACAATAAATACAAGATAATTAGTGCGGTGTGGGCAGTCTTGGCTACTCTCCTCAAAATCATAAAAAGAGGAGATCACACTGAATGTCATTTAATTCCATAAATACCTACTGTAGCCAGACGATTTACGACGCTATTTTAAGTAGTTAGAGCTTCTACTTTTCCTTACGTTCGAGATGAACCATAGACCCTTCACTAATGTTTAAAATTAAGATAAAACTACAACCCAAAAGCTAAAGTAGACCTCGCACGGACATGGGAGATTGGTCATGGATTCGCGTTAAACAATGTCTATAGTTTTTGTCTATTGTCCCTAACAATTCATTAACAGCGAACATGAATAAACAATGAATGGTTGTTTTATTGATAATGTTAAATTCAATGCTATTAGGGTTGGGTCAATTTTAACGGTTGGGACTTCAGGCTAGTTTTAAACCACTAAATCGTAGTATAAAACAAAGTCGCTTTCTCTGTCCCTATATCCCTATGCATGCTTAAATCTTTAAAACCACGCAACGGATTTTTATGCGGTTTTTTAATAGATAGAGTGATTGAAGAGGAAGGTTTTTATGTATAATACATGTGACATCTCACGAGGACGCGGGTAAAACTGCAGGGGACAGCTAGTAGTTGATAATTAATTATGGCGATTCAAAGTTAATGTGGTAAAGATCTGGCGCAATGGTAAATAAGTTCAAGCGGGCCGGATTATCCATTAGGCAGTATAGGCAACTGCCTAGGACAATGTGGGGCGCATTGGGCAAGGGCCCGCACGTCGAGAAAAAAACTTTTGAAAATGGTTTTTAAAGTCTCATAATAATATAATTCCCATTTTTTTTAACATGGTACACAGGTATACTCTTTTATGAAGAGAGACATAAGACAATTTTTTTTAGCCGCGTTTAACTGCGGGGTAGGTACGGCTAGTTGTGCATATTGCGTTTAAGTTGAAAACATACATATATTTAAGGAAGTTAGTAAAGGGTCCCCGTGCAGTGGCGTAGCATAGGTCACTCGGTACGAATTCCAAATTACCCACATCTTACTTTTGCAATTCATTATCAAAAAATTGGGGCATGGTAAAATGGTACTTTTATTGAATAACACTAACCTGAGAAGCGAAATATATAGGATAGTTGATTCGCTAAAGGTATGTTTATCAGTATGCGCATACGCACACTGTATTTCTAATCACCAGTAGTTTTTAGAGTGGATAATTGGCCTGATTTCACTCGTCTAGTAGTTATTGATTGTCACATTAAGGTCACATTATTTGGTGTTGTCACCAAGGTCTAGCTAAGTGTCAATCAATTATGTACTGCTTAGTAATTCACCACTATGGTCTAGTGATATAACCTCGGCTGTAGGTCTAGAGGTCCTGGCTTGTATTTGGTTCGTAGATTGTGCTCAAAAATTATTTCTTTGTAGCCCGAGATAGGTAAAGTCTATGAGAGACGGCGACAATCCTCATCAAATATCACGCTAGGAGTTTTAATATTTTCAATGGAACGAGAATCTCATTCGACTAAATATTTTCAATTAAAAAGAATAAAAGTTACGGCGCTACATAATAATACTGCTTCGGGATTTTAAGAACCAACCTGCAGTCATACAAATAAAATTATCGAATCAAAATCGAAATAAAACGTTTTAAAAAATATGTTGCTTTTTTTGTCGGTTTCAATATTTCCTCTTTAATATAATAAGACCAAAACAAATGCTAAACATACATTTCCATACTCGACATTACACAACGGCTTGAGCCACATGCATGGTAACCATCGCAGTACTTCACCAGGTCTAGGTCGTATCCATATTTTGACAGAACCATTGCCACACTGAAACTGGTTGACCAATAAAGCTGCTAAGTGAATCGTGAGAAGGTAGTTATTGCAGGTTTTCACACTTCACGTGTAATTTATAATAAAAGTATGCATATTTAAAATAGTGTTTGTTATTTAATTTGCCAATTAAACTCACGGGCGTCAGGTTATGTTTTTTTAAAAGTCTGTTCGTCAGTATGCTATTTTTTCTCATTTTTAGGAGCGATAGGAAAAAACCATTTCAGGTTCAAAAATAAAATGGGACATTTTTTAAGCAATGAAAAATACACTTACTATGTTTTAACTGCTAAGGCTACTTAATCCCAAACAATTATGTATTTAGATGACTTTAGTCGTTAAATGTATGTGTAGTAGAGTATAATTTCCTTTAAACTAGTTTTAAAGTATTTTTGTAAGCACTAAGAAGACACATCATACATTATATGACCCATAGATATATAATGCAATTGCAAAATATCATAGCAAATACATAATTATCAGATGCTTTCATTTTCCCCTCAGATGCACCGACACAATTGTAAAAGTGTAAGGTAAGTGTATCAAATCGTAGAAAGTAATCTAGTCACACACGATCAGCATAGGTTATCTTACTTTCGAGTGACTCGAGCACTAGATGCGTGTTTTGCTCACATTTTTATAGCCTTTGAAGAGCAATTGTATCATATTTTCAAACATGGATCTACTGAGGTTGGTACTTTGATCGTATTTTTATTTGGACATTTTCTATTGGAACCTTATTTAAAGTATCACTCATGTTTGTGGAGTATACTATAATTAAAATAAAATAAAATAAAAAATGAAGTGTCAATAAAATAATTTAATTAAATACTGTACCTATACAGTATACTGTAGCCTTCAGATTGGTAATATGCCCAGAGGCGCCGACCGAAAGATGTATGTCACATTGAGACTTTAACACTAAACATACCCTAACCGGGTCAAATGAATAAATTGAATTGAATTTTCATTGAAAATGCACGTATCATCTTATTGCTTTTGCACATTTGACTTCATGACTTTTTCTTACTAATTAATATACAGTTATTTATTTCCCTTGTTTGCCATATTTCATACACACAAGCAGGAAATATAATGTCACATTTGAATGCTATGGTAGATATTGGTAGCTAGTAAGTGTTGGTCTGATTAGTGTTAAAATATCTATGTAAGATTGAATGTGACTCGTCACGACCAACCTCTTATATTATAACGAAGATTTTTAAATGTATTTTTCACTTATTTATAAAAGTGATTGAGAAACAAGTTTAAAAATAATCAGAAGCTACGATATTAATTTCCTTATTTACAATAATTAACAGGCAGATTACTGTAATTTAAACTGAAGTTTCGAAGTAAATTTATAGTGTTATTAACCAAGGTATGACCTGACAACCGGCTTGTTATATCATCAAGCGAGACTGAACTCTACCTATTTTGCAATAAGTTCGTCGCGAACAGGGTTGTCACTTGCAAGTAAATGTAATTTTATAAGTTATTTATCACTGATATTAGAAGTATTACGTAATTTGTATTACTATGAGAGTACTCCATCGAAAATAAATATATTATGATTATTTTTACTCACGCCATATGATGCTAAAGTAAGCAGAGCTTGTACTATGGTAACCAGATAACTGATATACTCCATAATTCCAACAGTTTTTTTTTTCATTTTTTATTTATGACGGTATAAGTTTTTAAATACTATGTACTAATTAATTATTATAAATAAATATAAAATAAAAAAGCCTTTTATATCACGCAAGAATCATACTAACATTACAAATAATTTATTAACCCCCCCTTAATCAAGTATAATACAATGTCCTCCTTATTTATCTCATGTACATTTTATATTTATATTTTAAAGTAAGCAAAAATAATGATAACAATTTTTTTTTCATGTAATGACAACCCTAATATTAAAGAGATCAATAGGTATTTGTTACCAGCACTAGTGCAATATGAGATGTACTGTAACTCGCTTATGCAACAATCTAAAATAGTTTCAATAACCTTTATAATAAGGTATAATCTGTGAAATTACTTAATGTGGGCATAGAATTTAATTTCATCGTATCTTAATGTTTTGTTCAAGATTACCAAACTTTTATAACGTAAGTAAATTGAAAATTCGTTTTGCTTTACATAATATTCTATAGAGCTAGGATTTATCTATTAAAAGACATTTTAGAAATGACTCTGAATAAGCCATTTGGAAATTTAAAAAAATAATTCTAATAAATAAATATCCTGGGACATTCGTTACACACGGCCATGCTATGGAAACCAGATAACATGATACTTTTTCTACATACTTATAATACATATTTACACACAGACACAGAACAGACAAACATGTTTATGTACAAAAATGTTTGCCCTGGATGGGAATCGAACCCGCAACCTGTAGCGTGGCAGTCAGAGTCTGTAACCAAGCCAACTGGCCCGTCATAACGCTTTTGACCAATTCAAAGAATGAGAAAAATTAAGATATTTAATCGTAACAAAACCATTTCGTCAGAAAAATGTGTGTTCAAATAAACCTCTGAAGCCGGAGAAGACAAACTTGTGAATTGAGTCACCATCGCCTCGCCCGTGGGTGTAACCTTGCTAAAACGTATTCATCTAACTCTATATTAGGCTTTGTGTAGGATGAATGAGGCTGGAGCATAGATTTTGAATGTTTTTAATCAAACTTTGTTAAGTTTTAAGTAAAGTCATTCAATTTATAATTTTTTTTATAACAAGTTGGCCGGTAATCAGGGAGACGGTCCACCTGATGTTATGTGGTCACCGCCGTCTATGGACATTTGCAACACCAAAGGCATTGTCAATGCGTTGTCGACCCTGAGACGTCAAGATGTTAAGTCTCATGTGCCTATAATTTCACCGGCCCCCTTACCTTTCTCACCGAAACACAATAATACAAGTGCATTATTACTGAAATGGGTAAGGTGGTACTTCCCCCGACGAACTCTTCACTAAGAGCTTTACTACTACAAAAATATTAAACACTCTCTACACCTGGTTTACGGCCAAAATTAATTTCCAAACTCGATCCAAAATGTCTGGTTTGATGTATATTTTTACATTTCTCGGACATTTATGCCCAAAATTTTAAAATGTATGGATCAGGAAAGAATAATACTTTTCGTCGATACTAATTCTCGCTCGTTCCCCGAATTAAGATTTTTGTTTTTTTTAATGGACGAAGGTGTTAAGCCTCTGATGGGACTTACACCCTTACGCGGACATTATGCTTTGCATTATGACAGTTCTCCTTATAATACCCTACTGAGTCAGGTGTTGGAAACGTTTATTTGCTTTGCTTTACAGTGCAAAAAGCATACAAATGTAACTCATTAATGACAGGCATACGACTTTGATATTTCCTTATTATCATGTCTTGTCATCCTTGCGTCAGAAATGGTAAACATTCTCCGTGTCTTCCTTACCAGCGAAATTGTCTATTACGTGTTGTTTGTAAATTGATTTGTTAGTGGTTTGCGTGGATAACCGCTGCCAGAGAATCGTAATCGACATCAGTCGGTAAACTGACGTAATGGTAACGTTAAAAATAAAAAGAAATAATTATTTTGAGTTTTTTCTACACGAATTGGCAAATGTGAATGTTAGTACATTACGTGCTCGAGTTGAGGTCAGATATATAAGAAACACTTATTAACACGTAATGGAATCCTTGGCATTAAATAATTATTGTATTCATAACCTTTATTTTATTACAATATCGTTAGGTCAATGAGCAAAAACAATGTATAAAAGTAAAAAATGCTCTTCGTTGGTAAGTGCATCACGTGGGAACTTTATTTTGTTATGTTCTTTTTATGGTTTATTATGTTCTTAATTTACTGAATAAGGTTTTTAGTGAAAGGAAAATAAGTTGCCCGTAAAAATCCTGAAAAACTAAAAGTTATTTTGTCTAATACATTTTGTCCATATCACGATTCGAAGTCGCATTGCAACGAATATCGAAAATATCACACGATTTTTTAATATTTTATTTTAGTATAAGTTCAATTAAACGTCTTAAATATTAATATATAGAAAATATGATTAAAAAAATAGGAATACGTCCTATTTGAAATTTCAGATTATATTTATTTTTATTTCGATATAAAATCAAGTAAGAGGCATACCTCTTGAAAAACAAATCCATCTCTCATATAAAAAGTAACCTAAAGCGCAAAAACGAACAACATTTACATATTTTTTTACAAAATCCGGAGCACTTGGAGCGTAAATTCCTTATGTAGGTCATTGCAGAATCCATATAAGTAAGTGAGGTTATCTTAATAAAGAACTTGAAAAACAGCGATATTGACAACTGAATACAATCCTTTATTCAACTAGTTTTGTTTTTATATTTATGTTACAATGTTTTAACAGAATTTCATGTTTTTTCAAACAAATGATGATTTAAAGAAAAAAGGTTTGTTTTAAAAATTACTAAGATAATAGTTCTTTATGATTTTATTTAAGATCTGGGTGGCCGACGTTGTTTTTTGTAAAATCGTGTTTTTTCCAAGAAAGACATGTAGGTATATAACAAATTTCCATCTAAATACGTATACAACCCAATATTTACGTTTCCGAGATATCGATTTATAAATAAATTTATATAGGTGCATACATTTAAACAAGAAATGCTCTTTTATTAGTAATATATGTTGACGATGGCCTTGTTAGCTTTTAGTTTTTAGTTCATAGGTATGAAGAACAACTACTGACCCAACAAATACTTACACTACAAAGCTACAAATTAACCAACTTTATGTGATTTTCTTTACAATTTTTAATAATATACATTCACAAACATCATAATTAATAAAAACGTAGCTTAACGTAACAAAATCATGACACCAAAACAAAATAGTGATGTGAAACACCAGACTAGTGTATTGTATGCATACATTTTCGCTTTCTGACCGACAAAGCAAAAACCATGGTGTTAAACATAATTAGCGTTAACCATGACAAACCATAGCACAATGCAGTGCAATGCGCTCACTTTCTCCCGTTGTTTCATTTCTACGCACCAATTGTTGAGGACACCTAACTTGTGAACCTATGTTGCATAAACTTTGCCTTTTAAATGTTAATATACGAGTATATAATAATAAATAAATTATAAATAATATATATTAATTTAATTATACTAAATTTATGTAAATTAATAGAAAAAGTATAACCAAAAATTCATCAGCATCATCAGCTTATCTCCGTCCACTGCTGGACATAGGCCTTACCTAAGGCACGCCATTCAGCTCGATCTTCAGGTCTTGATAACTCTCAACCAAAAATCATGTACTTCTATATATTAAGGAATCACAAGCCTCAGCTGAAAATATCGAGCAGAGCAAGCGCGAAAAGATATTTGATGAATTTATAAAAAAAGTTAAATAATATAATCCTCAATATAAATATAATATGAAATCTTTAGAGGGTACGGACTAATAGACCGTAGAAAACGTAAAAAGAAATCAATAATAAACGTCAATGTATATGGTATTTAATACAATTGATATAAATGTTTGTAATCTGTTATGTTCTCCAATGAATAATTCAATGTTGCCATCTATATTCATTGGTAATTAATTGCATTATTATGTTGCTTAGTATATTGCAACGTTGGAATGAAGGTGGAAGTTAGTCGTTTGAATTTTTATTGTTGTTGTTTTCTTCCTTATAATATGGGTGAGGGATAAACGACATTTATAATAGACTAGCTGTGCCCGCGACTTTGTACGTCTGTGATCATATTTAGGTTATAAAACCAGAATTTTATGAAGGTTGAATGAATGTTTGTAAGTCTTTAACGCAAAAGCTACCAAACGGATTTGGATGAAACTTGCCACATCGATAGAGCATGATATTGAATAGCATATAAGATTAGTTTTATTTCGGAGAAATGTAACGTTCCTTGGGAACGCGGGTGAGTCCGGAAATAACAAGTCTTTTAAATATTGTTTGTTATTAAAATTACATACTCGTATATCTTGTATATTTTATATCCAATTATTACTTTCGAGTAACTTAAAACCAATTAATTTATACAAGTCTTATCAAATACGCGGATTTGTTACGATACAACTAAAGAACTATATTGCGATGATTATATTCTGTGGCCAGACAGTGTCCTTGCTTTCATTATTGATACATATCTACAGATCCATATCCTACATATATTTGTCAAAACGTTGTTATGAAAATATATCGACCAACTTAAAAATTTGATTTAAAAAAAAGAAAAATATTTTATTTTTATTTTATAACCAATATTAATTAATATAAAAATATTGGTAAATTACATAGCGGTAATTAGGCATTCTTATAGCTATTCATTAAAATATTTTCAATTATATACTTCCTTATATATCTTAAAGTGATAATGTAGCTGTGGTACATAATACTAATCTGGTATGACAAGTTACATTCAAGGCCGATAGAAACTGGAGCACTAGTTAGGTGTTTTAACAAAGGTCGCTTTAATTACTTTACGTAATTAAACCACGTTTTTGCAAAAAAAAAAACAAAAGAAACAAAATAAAAATAATAAATCAACTTACTTTTTCAGCGGATATAGCGCTGTCGCTCAATGAAATGCCGAAAACGCATAAGCAGCACAAAAGCGCACTAATTTTACGAACCATTTTTACACCAACACAAAATTCAATTTTGGAATACGTGTATGTCACTCGAGGTTTTAAATTACGATTGGTTTTTTTTTATTTGATCGGCAAAAGCGGCGTGCGGCGAAAGGTGCGCGCTCGGTTGCAATATGGAACGCAACTTGTGAATGGCGATTTTTGAAAGGCCCGCGTAGGAGGGTTTCGCGCCAATTTATGGTCACGGTCCATTTTACGCAAACCGCAATACACTGACATAAGTAATATTAATAAAAAATTTAATATTAGCTTTATTTATGTAATATTACTCTCAACTAGATTAATATTATTAAATCATGATTTACTATTTAAAGTTACCTATTTTAAATTTAGTGTCGATTAGCGCCTAAATAAAAGTAATGAGCAATTTTGCTCAACTACTTTTTTTTTTATAGGCTCGCGTTTGACCATTATGGTCACAGTGGTCGCTGACTTTTTTTATTGAATTATATTTTTAAAACGTGGAAAACATTATTATTGTTATAAACCAGAATCACAAGAGAAAGCATAAACATTCATACTAATAAAGAAATACAATTAAAAACTACTGAAACTGTATTTAATAGAGATTAATCCAATTTCAGTAATGAATATATATTTTTAATTTTATTATACCTAAGTCATAATTTTTGCTTGAAAACCACTGAGTATCAGGCGCCAATTACAAAATATTCGTAATTTACGTCGCGCTAATTAATTCCCTAGCTGTTTAAGTATGTTTCTTGGTTTTCTACAACTTTATATAATAGAATTTATATAGAGTAGATATGTCGCATACATTTGGTATTACCATTTTTATTAATATCATTAGCATTTCCAAATCTATGTATTATTATTTCAGGTGAACGCATAAACTTCCTATCGAACTAAATTAAACGAACCGAGCTGAACTACTATACTTGCCAGCTATAGTGCCTCATAAGCCGGTGGTGATGAAAATTTGGGGATGGGAGTAACCACCAGCTTCATCTACCTTCCATATTGCTGAACTGGCATGAATGACGTTTTACATAAACTTTCCGATTGGTTGCACAGAGCAATTGGAAGAATATTGAGCTCAATTTTTGTACAATAACCTATCACTATCTCCCAAATAGAAATGAAAATATTTATAGTGCAGTCTACATATATAAGCTGTAATATCTGTTACTTGAAAACAATATCAAAAAATATTTCATGTAATATTTTTCATTAATTATTTACAATTCTCATTTATTTATAATAATTATTTTATGTACCTAAGAAGGATGGATTTACCTACTAATTTAATGTTAGCAATTACAATAGACTAACAGTTATATTTCTGAAACCACAATGGGACTTGTTTTGAGAATTGTTGTGATATAGTTACTTATAGAGCACAATGATTTCTTCAATCTCTTACTAACTCTGTCTCTATCTAGTCGTATCCCTCACTGCTGAGGGTCGTGGCTCCTTCTGACTTTGTCACCTAACTGTCTCCATCGGTAACGATCCGTTGCTTGGTGCATTGCAGCACTAACCAGCATCTCCAGCTCTTTTTACTAACAAGTATAATTAAATCTCGGATTGATGCCCATAATCACAACCAACGGTTAAAAAAAATTACCTGTGGTCAATTATTAATTAATTTTATCTAAGAAGCTATTTGTAAACGAGTAAGCAATAAGCTTAAACGAGACAGAAGTAAACAACTATTGCTTCACCGATACATCAAAATAAATAAATAATAAATATCCTGCGACATTCTTTATCCCAAACTAAGCAGAGCTTGTATTATGGCAACCAGATTACTGATATACTATATATACATTTTTTACAAATACATACTTATATAGATATTTACATCCAGACACAGAACGAATAGACATGTTCACAAATGTTTGTCCCGGATGGGAATCGAACCCGCAACCTGCGAGGCAGTCAGGGTCTCTAACCACCAAGCCAACAGGCCCGTCATCTATAAAAAAGTATAATAGATTTAGTCTCTGATGTATGGAATACGAATACGTGAATAACCACCACCAGAATAAACACGTTTTTTCAGTATTTTACTATAGAATGTCCAAGTCAATTAATTGTTGACTTTTTCCGAATCCCAATAATCTATTATTATTATACTTGTTATTCGTATCGTATGGTACAGGGTCATAAAAAGAAAGTAATAATTACGGTACATGACATTATAAGGCACTGAAAATTAAATGATAAAGAGAATGAATTTTAAATAAATTTGTAACGATTGACAAACAATACAACGCAATGTAAAACAACCTTTATCTGTTTGAAGTAGGAATGTAAATAGGTAGCATTCTTACTAACGCTGGAAAGATATCATTAGTATTGCTTAAGACTTCATTGAACACGGACATTTTAAAATGAGTACAAAGTGGGATAATGACGAGGTAGTGCAAAGGTTTAGGGACTATTTGAAAATACCTAGTGTACACCCTGATGTGGATTATAGTAAGTTTTATCTAAATTTTAGTTAATGACCACTTTACAGCTGCGTTCGTATCCCAACCAGGGCAACATTTCTGTGAATGGACACGTCTATTTTTTATTTAGTTATATAGTGAACACCTGCAAGAAAAATGTCGGTAAGCAATGCATGCCGGGAACCGGGTTATGGTTCCAAATTAAGCATAATAACATAGCATTTATAACATAAATAAATATAGTTTATTTTTTCAGTGTTTGGGTGTAAATACCAATTCATGTATTTTGAAAAAAATATGTGTAGTATATCAGTTATCTGGTTCCGATAGTACTTACAAGCAGTACATTATGCTTAATTTGGGATCATAAACATGTGTGATGAATGTCCCAGGGTATTTAGTGGAATGCTTAAGGTATTGTGAGACGATAGAGTGACAGGTAGAGTTTTTTAATTTATTTTTTAATGTTTTTCTTTTTGTAGTGTGATATGTGTAATTTGTGTTATTGGTGAAAACCGTTCTAATTGTTAAAATAAATAAATTTATTATTTACTAGTTGTTCCCGGCATGGGTTGCTTTGCGACATTTTTTTTTGCAGGTGTACGCTATACAGTTTGTACGTACTCACAAAAGTGTTATAGTTATCGGATAGTATACGAAGGCATAGGGTACAAACATACAAACATAAATATATATTATTACATCATTATTTGGACAACTGGGTTTGTTTTCAGCATTATCGGTGACATTTAAGTGCGGGTCAACGGCCTACAACAATGTTTCGAAATAAAGAGCAATTCGTGCAATTTACAGTATGGGTCCCCGTGAGTCATTAAGAGATTTATTTAGGGAAATAAATATAATGACATTACCTTCACTATATATTTATGAAAATATAATGTTTATACGTAGAAACATAGGAATGTTTGAGTCAAAATTAGATACTCATAGTATAAATACAAGACAAAGGGAGAAGTTAGTTGTTCCATACTTTAGATTAACTAAAGTAAACAAGTCATTTCTTGGTAATTGTGTTAGATTTTATAATAAGATACCGCTGTCAGTAACCAAAATGTCTGATCATAAATTTAAAAATTATATTAGGAAAGTTTTGAAAGAGAAAGCGTATTACAAGGTAGTTCATTATATTGAAGATAAAAATGTATGGAAATAGCTGCTCTCTGCACAGTGCACCTCTAAATCTCTTTTTTAAGTTGTAAGTACCTAATTATTGTTATTTTCTATTTTGTAGTCTTGTCATATTTTTTTTTTGTTTTTTAATGTTACCTAAAAAAAAGTCAGAATAGATAAAAATTTATATAACAAATAAAAAGAATGTAACCTTGCTGAGTTTCTTGCCGGTTCTTCTCAGTTGAAGGCTGACTTCCGAACCGGTTGTAGCTTCAGTAACTTTAAATTTGACCTTCATAAGTGCCCTCCGAAGGCCTAAACTGAATAAATGGTTTTGAATTTTGAAAGAATTTATTTTAGAACTTCGTTAAAATTCATAAGATTTGCTTAAAATAATGATGAAGGAATTTGCTTTGTTTTGAATTTGGCTTTCTTTTAAATACAAATTGAATATTGCGTCAACACAACATATTAGGCTCAGTTGTGTTGTTATATTTTTTTCAAATATTATTAATTGGGTAACACATGGTGTTTTATAAGATTTCTCTTTTTATGTTTATTTAGGAATAATAAGGGGATACCTACTGTTACAGAGTAGTTGTTAGAGTAGTAGAGCTCTTAGTGCAGAGTTCGTCCGGGGAAGTACTCCCACCTTACCCATTTCTGCCGTGAAGCAGTAGTCCACTTGTATTACTGTGTTTCGGTTAGAAAGGTAAGGGGGCCGGTGAAATTACAGGCACATGAGACTTAACAACTTCACCTCTCAGGGTCGACAACGCATTGGCGATGCCCCTAGTGTTGCAAATGTCCATAGGCGGCGGTGACCACTTACCATCAGGTGGACCGTCTGCTTGTTTGTCGGCCCAAGTGGTATAAAAAAAAACAAAAAAAAAGATGTCTCATAAAGCATTTAGTGTAGTCAAGTGCTATTTCACAAGATAAGGGTAAAAAACCTTCAACTGTCACGACTCATCCTATGTGAAAAAGTTATACACGGTTGACATATTAGGTCTATACACGTGGGACCTAAATTGAGGTCTTATGAACTGGTTTGCGCCAGACTGCTACAATTATAGTAATTAGACCAATCACCGCCTGTTAGGGAAACTTAAGATATAATAACAGAAATGCAGAACTTAGTATTCGCTTTTACATAGAGGGTACTTTTTCAAAGTCCGTTTATATATAGCTATATAAAAAATCTTCCTTTTGAAATGAACGATGTGAAAGTTTGTATGTTGCTAATTTTGGTCTAAAAATACAATATGTCCTCGATCAACATGTAGAAATTTATTTTCCCGGGAAACATCATATTCCATGGAAAACCGGTTGAACCTCAGCAATTTTTTCGAGCATAAATACAGTATGATTTTTCCGAGTGGTTATGGATGGCCCATCCAAAATTATGTGGACAAGCAAAAACTAGGAAGATTGTTAAAAAAAAAACAATAATTTAATTATGGCTTATATCAAAATCGTGCCCAAGACTTCGTTGAGTATGTTACGCCATTCCTCACTGTTTCGAATCAAACCAAGCCCCAAAAAATCTTGTAATAATTCAACATTACTATTATATTTTCAGTCGTTGTAATAGTTGAGCCAGTTGATATAAAAGATAGAAGACAAATTAATTAATGAAACATAAAATCATATATTACTGGAGAACTCTCCGTGTTCTCATATTACAGGTGAATGCGTCAACTTCCTGACGAAGCAAGCGGAACTACTAAACTTGCCAGTTGTGGTGCACGAGCTGGTGCCTCAGAAGCCAGTGGTGGTTATAACATGGGTGGGACAACAGCCTCAACTACCTTCTATATTGCTGAACTCGCATATGGATGTTGTACCTGTATATGAGGTTCGTTGTTAATCAAAACTAGCCAAAGTTCCAAGAGAAAAGCTTATAAAGGCAAAAGTTTCGTGGACCAAAGACCATGTAACACTCTTGGAGTATAAGTTAAAGCTGAATGTTTATTTATTTTAACAACATAATCCACATCTCTTAGTCACTAAAATTTTACATATATGTATACCAATAGGTACTTACAGCCAATTATGGATTTAAATTTAGATTTTTTAACCTAGTGTTAATTAATGCAGTCACAGCCATACTGTATTCAGTACTTAATTATATCACACAAAATTATACAAAAACAAGAATATGTGTAGTATATAGGGAACGGTATGTGTGTGTGCGTGTGTATGTGTGTGTGTTATGCGTTGTCAGTGCCACCGGCCTTCTTCTGCTGTCTTTTGGGCACCTCTCAACCTATTATTCCATTATGAAATCGGTATCAATTCAGGTGCTAACTAGAGTCAAGGAACGGACTAGGTATTTTATAAGGAAATCAATTGGCTACCCCTATGTCAGAGGCCATTAAACTTGATGTACCCGAACTGATTTTGAATAAGGAATCAGACCTAAGATAATTAAATATTTTCATATATATATGCTTTGTTCTACTCGACCAAAATGTATGTAACAGCTGCTCTCCAAATTTTTGAGTTAATCCATAGTTGTTTATATTGTTGATTATTTTTATCTCGTACATTGCGGTAATAAACATTTATCTATATACCATTATTTGTACATAATCTGTGGTAAAACACATTATATGACAAGTTATATCATTCGAGATAACACAACTGTCCCGGGATATTTATTTATTTACTATCAGTAAATAAGACTATAAAAATATCGCATTACTAACAACCAAAGTGACCTTGATGAAATTGAAGCCATTTTTTTATTAAAATACTTTCCTTCTTAAGTCTTTTTCCCATCATTTTTATGTCAACTAGACGATAAACAGGCATTCGGTCCACATGATGCTAAGTGGTCACCGCCGTCTATGGACATTTGCATTACCAGGGACATCGCCAATGCATTGGCGCCCTGAGCTTGTGTTAGGGCTCGATTCTGAAAGGAGAATTACACTAACTCGAAGATGATTGCGACCTCCTTGCTCTGTCTCTTTCACTAACTACGCTAATCGCGTGAGAGATAAGCTCTCCGAGGCCTCCGTGAAGCGGCTCGCTGATGAAGTTTGTATTAGCTGAATAAGGGGCAGTTAATACAAACCTAATCGGCGAGCCGGTACAAGAGCGAAACTCTCATGTAATTGCTTAGTTAGCAAAAGAGACAGAGCATAGAAACCATGACGAAACATCGTAGAGCTAGTGTGATTTACCTTACCCTCGTTATTGATTATACTTTTAGGAACATTGGAAATACCCTCCATTTGACGCTACTATCTCGGAAGATGGGTTCATATACGCCCGCGGTACTCAGGATATGAAGTCAGTCGGCATGTTCCATCTGGAAGCTGTCAGAAGATTAAAGGATGCTGGTATCAGATTGAAAAGAACTATACACATAAGCTTTGTACCAGGTAAGTGGACTGTCTAACTTAATGCATACACGTGTAATGAAGATTATTTTACATTTAAAAAGTTTTGGAACATGGCGGGACAATGACGGCATATTTTGGGATAAGCAATAAGGCCAGAAAGCTTTTGAGTTTTTTTTTATATTTTCGGGTCAGTGCAATATTTTTTTAACAACCCTTTTTAAGAAATAATGATGATTAAATCTTAAATATAGTTGAAATAAACATTAAAATCGAAAATATTATTATTTTAACGTAAAGTCGAGTTCTGCTACAGATCGGATGTCTAGAGGTGCCATTCTGTTACACGATTTTTTAAAACTAGATTTAGCTCAACAAAACGTCAATGTTCTGTCTCTTTCGCTAACTACGCAATCACATGAGAGATACACTTTCGGAGGCCTCATTGCGAAGGCTCCCCAACGAAGTTTATATTAGCTAAATAAGGACTGTAAGACATCTAGAATAATACGTCAATATATTTGTTTCAGATGAAGAAATCGGAAGTCTACATGGTATGAAAAAGTTTGCAGAATCAGATGAATTTCGGAAACTAAACGTAGGTTTTGAGCTAGATGAGAGCATCGCCGATCTGAGTTCGGATACCATCAAAGTTTTCTATGGGGAGAGGATTTCAGTACGTAAGTATGAAATAAAATAACTCTTATAAATCCTTCAAAAATGTAATTTTAGTAATAAACAAACAATATTATAAATATTAAAGATTTGCAATAAAAATATAGGTAGGTAGTAATTATTAGTCAGGCGAGTAATATGTGTTAAGGCCTCTATGCACTGTCTCTTTTGCTAACTAAGCAATCACATGAGAGGTAAACTCTCTCAAGCAACGTTGTGTCGGCCGGCTCGCCGACTAAGTTTAATTCTATGGTGTACTAACATAATACCTGCAAATAAACCTTTTCATTAATTGATCTACCTAGAATAAAGGATATATCCTAATAAAGATTTTGTTCCACAAGCTTAAGAAACATATTGCGATACCGCCAGTGATAATCATCGTGGTTTAGAAATCAGTGTGTGAGTAACATGTAAAGGAATAAACGTGGAATTTCCTACTTGAGAAACTTATAATTAAGATAAACATCTATGTTGCGAGAAATTAAACAACTTAACGAACATTATAGTTAACGCAAGTCTCTAATGGATAGCTAAAGTTTATTTAAACAGTTTATTGTACTTTCTTCACACTTATCTGATTGCAAAACCAAGCAGATATTTGGAAACCAGCCTCCTTATTCAATAATACAAACTTCGTCGGCGAGCGGCTTCACGGAGGCCTCGGAGAGCTTATCTCTCACGTGATTAGAAGTATTAGCGTAGATAGCGAAAGAGACAGAGCACGGAGGCTGCGACGAAACATCCTCGAGTTAGTGTAATTTTCTTTACAGATTCGAGCCCCAGACAACTAAGATAAAATAATATAAATATGTATGTATGTACTTACACTGCATATGTTTACAACGTTGTTAATATATGTATAGGTACCCTATATATATATTTACACGCCATCTAACAGACTAGGCAAATATGTTCTTGGAAACAAATGTTCGTTCTGGTTGGGAATCAAACCTTCCAATGTATATTTAGGGTATCAACCAATTCCCCAAAACCATATACCTAACCCTATGATCTCCGAAACTCGCGTGCATTTTTTTCAGAATTCAAGATCACATGCCATGGAGAGCCTGGTCACGGATCACTCATGCAAAGAGGAACAGCCGGTGAAAAGGTAAAAATTACTTTGAGATCAACAGATAATTAGAATATTCCTAAGAAAGAGACAAGGAAAACATCTATTAACACGAGACCTTTGCACTGTGTTTTTTCCGCTTTTGATATCTATATGATATCATTATTTGTTAAAAATAATCAGATACTTTTTGCAGCGCATGACACTCATCAGATTTGAACTTAATATAATTAAATACAGGGGCATGTTTTAACTTCCTGCTTCGTTCTTTAATACTTCTTACAATTTCAATAATTTTCAGCTACACTATGTCATGGACAAATTAATGACACTTCGTGATAAAGAGATGGAGAAAATGGAAGCGGTCAACGGTTGGTTTGGTGACTACATTGCTATCAACTTAACGCAGCTTGAGGTGGGTAAGCGACACATGGGCCAACTTGGGTCTAGCTTGTAAGGAAACGGGAACATTTGTATTTGGCATTTAATCTGGCATTCATAAAAATACGCGGGGTATTATTTTTTTAATTGACTTAATAATGTTAGCTGCTGATGACCATTCCTCCCTTACTTACTTGGTACCACAATGTGGTGAGCGCTGGGCTCGCAGTCGAGGGTTAGTTAAGCTACCCTAAAGTGCCCACAATTGAACTCGAACGTTGTCTCAGAGCGTTGCTAGGGATGTGGGATTCCCATGAAAAGTTTAGGGGGTTAATTTAGTCGGGAGGCCGTCCGGCGAGAGGCGAAGGATGCCATCGTCCACCATTGGGCGGAGGACCTCGCCTCTGCCGTGTTCGGCCGCCGAACGCTGGACGCTGTCGGGCCAGTCTTACGGGATTGGCTCGAGCGGCCCCACGGCTTCCTCTCGTTCCGTCTGGTGCAGGTATTGTCCGGGCACGGGTGTTTCGGATCGTATCTGCACAGGATCGGGCGGGAGGAGGCCCCGTCGTGCCACGGTTGCGGCGCGGCGGAGGACACGGCGCAGCACACCCTCGAGGTGTGCCCGTCGTGGAACGAACCGCGACGCGACCTGGTCGCGGTGGTCGGACCTTTCACTTCCCAGTGTGGTCAACTCCATGCTGGGGGGCGGGGCCGGCTGGGCCGCGGTCGCCTCCTTCTGTGAGGATGTGATGTCACAGAAGGAGGCGGCAGAGCGCGCACGGGAGGAGGACCCTCTTGCGCCGCTGTGCAGGCTTAGAAGAAGGGGTAGGAGAAGGCGAGGATAGTCGCCTTCTCTCTCCTCTTGTGGTGGTGAACGGCGGGAGACAGACGTGGAGGCGTCTTCTCCCGCATTGCACTCGTTCACCATCTCCGTCGGGCGGGAACGGCAAAGTCGCTGCCGTTTCCGGGCCCCTCCTTGCAGGGGGAGGGGCGTGCGGGCCCCGCCGTAAATGGCGGGTGGTCGACGGGGGGGGGCTGGACGTCAAGGCTCTGCCGGTTTCCCAGCCCCTCTCCACATAGACGATGCCTGAGCGCCGCTGGGTCGTTTAGTGGGTAAACCGGGCCACTAGGGTCCGGGAGTCCCACATACCCCCCCCATCCTCCAATGGGGGGGAATGCGGAACGCATTTTTCCCAGCGAAAAAAAAAAAAAAAAAAAAAGGGGGTTAATTTAGTAAAAGAATACCGGTATTGAGTTGTCTGGACCTCATTGCGGCCACCAGATATCTGATATAATTTATGAAACTGTTATGAATTCCTAAGTTCGGGACTAATTAAATAACTACTGATTCAATTAATTTTCAGGGTGGTGTTCAAGTGAATGTACTACCCAATAGTTTGTCAGCGTCATTTGACACAAGAATTCCACCTCATGTTAACAAAGATGAATATGTTAGTATGGTAAGTAAATTTATTACCAGATACTTTATCTAGAATATGTAAAATGTGCAGATACAGCCACTAAACATAAAAATAAAATCACAAAAACCATCCAAAAATCATTATCCATTAGAGAAGAGTGCAAACCAAAATTGTCTTTCGAAGATACAAAGTAAGTTAAACACCAATATGCAATAAGTCGCTGTGATCCTCAGAAACTTATTGAGTGTTGGTATGATTAGTTTTAATAAAATAATTATATTTATAGCAACATTTTTTAGTAACCAGCGTCTTTTTAAGACGATGATTCTCCAATTGGGAGTGACGTCGGTCGTGCGTTCGAATCTTTTCGAGCTTTTCGAAAACCAAAGGACCATGCACCTGTTAGTGTTATCCGACAGCTGCACTTGTTAGCTTGTTTAATTAACATTCTTACCATAAATTATTTCAGATAGAAAAATGGTGTGTCGAAGCAGGAGACGACGTGACATTAGAGCACCTGGCCAATAATCCTCAAGTACAGAGCACTAAGATAGACGACAGTGTCCCATTTTGGACAGCTCTCAAAGAAACTGTTAACACAATGTGAGTAAAAGTACTTGCTGCTAGGCAAAAGTCACCCTTAGCAAGAGATAAAATAAGGATATATGAATTCTTAGGAGCTTGTACTATGGTAACCAGATAACAAATAAATCTAGCACATACTAATACACTACTACATAATACACTAGTGGGTGGGTGAGTCGAACCCATCCAAGTGCACAAATGCACTATTCCTTTTATTTGTTTTCTTTATTTGAGACATCAACAGTCTTAAACTATAAAAAATTACATGGTTTGAACTTATAATCACGAGACCAATTATAGCTATCCACGTACTAAAATTGAATTTTTACCAATATCTTACATAACACAAGTTTGAAGCAAACAACAAATATACGTATGAGTATTATCAAAAAGAAAGAAAAAATTACAATAATAACAACAATATGCTATGTATTTAATAAGTCTATATAAAAACTATGCCCAGTTCTTCATTTCAATTAACAACCAATCTGGCCATTGGAAAGTCAGGCTTAGCTTGTTTAATGGAGAAAGCCATCTTCTTTTTCAGGGGCTTTAAAATTGAAGCGAATATCTGTCCAGGTGCAACAGATGCACGCTTCGTTCGAGCTCAAAACATCCCAGCTATAAACTTCACGCCAATTCTGAATACGCCATTATTGCTTCATGCACACAATGAGACCTTACACGTGGACGAATATAAAAGAGGGATAGATATCATGGAAAAAGTCGTTGCTGCAGTAGCAAATGTATGAGATATTGCAGTATTTATCTGGTCTCAGTGACACTGCCGATTCTGGCTTAATATTAAACTTCTTAATTTTAGCGGTAAGGTTACATTAGAAAAGTTAATATGGTCGTTAGGTTTTCTTAAATTTTCTAATTTTCCGCGCAACTTTCTCATTTTTTTCATTCATAAGAACCTTCTGGCAATAAAAAACATACTAAAAAAAGAATTAGCGAAATCGGTCCAGCCGTCCATGCGTGATGCCGTGACCAAGGGAAATAGGGATTCATTTTTATATATATAGATTTCAATAAAAACCAATACGGTCCAAACTTTTATTTCAAATACCTACTTACTTATATACAATAATATTTTACATAAATTATACTAATAGTAATAAACTCATCACCTCAATCCATAAAAAAAGATCTTATTTACATCGCTTCTGTTTCTGACACTTCAACTTTGCTTATTAATACTAGCAATTTACTGCCATACGCATATTAAATTAAATGATTGATTTTCGCTATCCCTTTCTTACAGCAATTATTAAACAAAGATGACAATACATTAATCTTTCATTTAATTGCTAAAATATTAACGCCTCTAAGTGCCGCCGTAAAAATTTATAACGCATCTTTACTTTCAGTTTCGTATTATCATTTCTGTGATGATGGACCAGCTTCATCATCTTTCCGTTTTTTATTTACATCAGTATTTTCAGAAGTATCTTCTTTAACTTTCTTGTTTTCAATTTTCTTGTTATTATCTTTCTTGGTATCAACTTTCTTGATATCTTCTCTCTTGTCATCATCATTCTCATCATCTATAGATATTATTCCAGTACTAGACTTTGATTTAATATTTATGTAGGATATAGCTACTTTAACATTATCTTCTATGGACTTGGCAATTCCTAGTGGTCTCTTAAAGGACTGATCTACGGCATACATCGACGACTCCCTGCCTACTAAAGAAAATCGTCGAGAGTCCAGGTTAGGTTTGCGAGCATTGAAATACTCTTCGATTTCACTCAGGGTTAAATGTTTTGTCTCGGGTAAACAGAAATAAAGGAAAATAGAACCTGAAATTGTTTTAATTTTATAATTTATTTTTGGAATGGTAAGAAGTCTTTACAATTTCATGTCAACTTCAATGTCTTAGGGTAGATGCCCAAAGAGATCCCCATAGTGATCCCCATAGATCATCGCTCATGCCATGCGGTGAGCACTTCCACTCAGGTGGACCGTCTCCCTAAATGTCATTCCATAATCTGGCATTAATGTCTTATTTAAATAAGAGTTAATGAAATTTTGACTTTAAAATTAGCAATCTTGCAATAAGGTATTGAATAACTGGCTAATAGTTCATTAGGTAAGTTTTATAACGGTATGTGTGTTTTGGTAAGGTTGTTAGAGTCACCAGAGGCTAACAACTTAATCAGATCAAAAAAACATTTTAAAACATAAAATCTCTTTGCTGATGGACTAAGTTTCTGACGTTTTGTCGAAATAACTACTACTTATTTATGACTACTTACATAGTATGGAGAAAATACCAAATACGATCATCGTATTTGCGTGTCCCATTAGCGTTCTAATAAATTGATGAGTCAAGTTAGTACTAAATACTATGATGTAGAAAAAGGCTATAGATATACCGCCGAGCAAGCCTCGAACCTGGAAAATTATAATTAGCTGAGTAAAGAGCTAAAACCCTTACAATCTCATAGGCCCGTTTAGACACCTAATATTGTCACTGAAAAAGCTATCATATTGCATTATGATAGGGTTTATTTCCAACATCATACAATTAACGATTGAGCGAGGTATGTGACTCCTCGGGAGGACACGCTGGCAGAGTGTGCCGCTTGGGAGGAGCCGCGTCGTGCCCTCATCGCCGGAGTAGGCCCGGACCTCTCGCTGCCGGCCGTGGTCGAGTCGATGGTCGGCGGCGAGGAGGCCTGGGACGCAGTGGTCACCTTCTGCGAAACAGTTATCGCGCAGAAGGAGGCTGCGGAAAGGGAGAGGGAGATCTCAACCCCTCACCCGATCCGCAGCAGACGCACCGGGCGTCGGCGGAGGGCGGACAACGCCCTCTTCCAGCCCCCCTAAATGGGTCCAGGGGCGACGGACTCGGGGACGTTCGTCGCCCCCCTACAACATCAGGACCCGAGGTGGTGGGCGTTGTGGTGTTCCACGCGCGCCCCTCAGAGAAGTCGGGGGGGAGGAGTTAACACCTCACTCCCCCCCCTCGACCAGACGGGGCCCGCGGTGGCGGGCCAGCACCAGCCGGGGGTTGCGGAAGCTGAATACGTGCCCGCGACCCTCGGCGCTCAGGTGTGTGAAGGAACACCGGAGGGGTTTTTGTGGGTATACCTCTCGGACCCCTTCTAATTTTAATTGAGAAGGGGAGTTTGCGAGAGGGAATCCCACATAACCACCACGTCTCCCCGGACGCGGTGGTATGTGCAAAGCATTTCCCCTCCTAAAAAAAAATAAAAAAAAAAAAACCTCTCCTCACAACAAAACCAAAACTCCTACCCTGCTATTTTTAAAATTCACCGATTGATCACTCAGGGGAACACGCGGATAGCGGGCTTCTCGCCTACTTGGGGGGTCGCGATAGTGACAGGGAAATAGTCACTTAGTGAATTTATCGTATAGTTTGGTTGCAGAATATAATAGCTGAGTGATGTAGGAAGCTTGTATATAATAGGTTGGGGAAAAAGTTCCTTCGCATTTTTTAAGAAAATTCAAAACATTTTTAATATAGTTTATTTACATTTAACTAAAGTATGAAGGTACCATTTTGATCGATAACTTTTTGCCATCTTGTAGGTAGGGACATGATCCCATTGCTATAGAAATTTTGGGACTTCTGATCAAAATACTGCGACAAGTGGTTTTGACAGTCCTCTCGTGATGTTAACCTGACACTGCCTAAAGAATTCTGAAGAGACCGAAACAGGTGGAAATCAGAAGGTGCATAGAGTTCAGAATCGATGGTCCTGCCTGGTGTTAACAGCTCATAATGAATAATGCCCTTCCAATCCCACCACACACACAGCATCACCTTGTTGGGAGTTAACCCGGGTTTCGCCACAGTCTGTGAAGCCTGACCGGCCTTTGACCACGACCTTTTTCGCACGTGATCCACTTTTCATCACCAGTATTCAGCTTCTTCAAAAATGGTTCAATTCAAAAAAATTCAAAATTCAAAACCATTTATTCAGTTTAGGCCTTCGGAGGGCACTTATGAAGGTCAAATTTAAAGTTACTGAAGCTACAACCGGTTCGGAAGTCAGCCTTCAACTGAGAAGAACCGGCAAGAAACTCAGCAAGGTTACATTCTTTTTTATTTGTTATATAAATTTTTATCTATTCTGACTTTTTGGCTATTTTATAATTTCAATTTTACATAATTTTATATTTAACAATTACAAAATACTTATTATAGGTAACATTAATAAAAACAAAACAAAAAAAAATATGACAAGACTACAAAATAGAAAATAACAATAATTAGGTACTTACAACTTAAACAAGAGATTTAGAGGTTTAGAGGTGCACTGTGCAGAGAGCAGCTATTTCCATACATTTTTATCTTCAATATAATGAACTACCTTGTAATACGCTTTTTCTTTCAAAACTTTCCTAATATAATTTTTAAATTTATGATCAGACATTTTGGTTATTGAAAGCGGTATCTTATTATAAAATCGAACACAATTACCAAGAAATGACTTGTGAACTTTAGTTAGTCTAAAGTATGGAACAACTAACTTCTCCCTTTGTCTTGTATTTATACTATGAATAAATAATTTTGACTCAAACATTCCTATGTTTCTACGTATAAACATTATATTTTCATAAATATATAGTGAAGGTAATGTCATTATATTTATTTCCCTAAATAAATCTCTTAATGATTCACGGGGACCCATACTGTAAATTGCACGAATTGCTCTTTTTTGTATAATAAATATTGATTCTATATCCGCTGCTGCTCCCCAAAACAAAATACCATCGGACAAGAGGCTATGAAAATATGCAAAATAAACTAATTTGGCCGTCTCAACATTCGTCAATTGTTTAATTTTCCTAACAGCAAAAGCAGCCGAACTTAATTTAGCAGCTAGAGTATCAACCTGAGGTCCCAATTGCAATTTATTGTCTAATGTAAGACCCAAAAGTACCGTTTTATTTACAAGATCAATATGGCTCCCATCTACTATTATTTGGCTATCTACTTGTGCTACATTTGGTAAAGAAAACCTTAAGCATTTAGTTTTCTTTGAATTTAGTAATAGATTATTTGTAGCAAACCACCCACAGACAATTGACATAGTATGATTAACTTTAGTTAGATCTTTGTCTTTTCTATTAACTTTAAAAATTAATGATGTATCATCAGCAAACAAGACAATATCTGTGAGGTCATTTACAACATATGGCAAATCATTTATATATACTAAAAACAAAAATGGACCTAAAATTGAACCCTGGGGTACCCCCATTTCGACTAAAGAGCCCTTGGATGTTGTGCCGGTAATCCCTACCTTTTGCTGGCGATTTGATAAATAAGATAAAACAAGATCATGAGCAGTTCCACGAATTCCGTAGAAGTCAAGTTTTAATAGTAGCGTACGGTGGTCAACGCAATCGAATGCCTTGGACAGATCACAAAAAATGCCAATTGCATCCTGTGAATCCTCCCATGCGCCATAAATGTGCCTCAGCAATGTTGCTGCCGCATCGGATGTAGATCTTCCCTTCGTGAAACCGAACTGATGACCATGCAATACCTTATGCTTAGTAAAGTGACTTGACATTTGATTAAGCAGCAATTTTTCAAAGATTTTACTAAGTGCTGGCAGAACGGAAACTGGTCTGTAATCAGATGGATTCTCCCTACAACCGGACTTGAAAATAGGTACTATTTTACTATATTTCATTAAATCAGGAAAACAACCCTGATCAATGCATTCATTAAAAATATTTGATAAAACAGGTGCAATCACTGTTATTATTGATTTTACGATTGTTACTGATAAGCCCCATAAATCTTCAGTACTTTTCATATTGAGAGAATTAAAAGTTATTATGATATCGTTAGCATTAATATGGTCAAATTTAAAACTTGGAAATTTATTATGAATATGCTGCTTGAGTAAAGATTCCGCTGCTATAGGACATGATTTAAGGCTTTTAGTAGTTTTACCAGGTATACTCGTGAAGAAGTTTTCAAAAGCACAGGCTACATCTAAATTATTTGTTAGAATTTTATCATTAATTTTAAGAGTTACCTGTTCATTATTATTTCTAATTTTACCAGTTTCCGTATTAATAACATTCCAGACTGTCTTTATTTTGTTATTAGCATTACCTATTTTATTACATTTACACTAACTTGAAAGACTTTGAAAATTTTCTAACATATTTATGAAATTCCTCGTTCTGAGTAAGAGATTTTAAATGATAAAGTTCATACAACCTATCCCTGCTCTTACGAATACCTTTTGTAGCCCAGTCACTTAATCCCATTTTACTATTTACCTTCACTATTTTAGTAGGACAGGCTCTATTAAAATTATCGCAAATCCCAGACAATAAACCTTTATACAAGACATTGGGCTCAACACTATGATATATTGTATTACAGAGTTTCAGTTCTAAATTATTCTTAAAGGTGTCTAATCTTGCCTTAGTAGTAGGTCTAATTACTTTCGTTACTTTAAATACTTGTCTTTTAAATGCCAATTCTATTAATTGAGCCTTATGATCCGAGCGAACACCACTAATAATCGATTTCCCTAGTATACTACTATTAGTTAATATATTATCAATACAAGTAGCCGAAGTGGCTGTAGATCTTGTTGACTCACTAAACAATAAATCTAAGTCGAACGATTTGAATAAGGCAACAAAATTCCGACTTTCAGATGAATTACTAAGAGTATCTACATTAAAGTCGCCACATACAACTATTGACTTGTTAGAATTATTAAATAACTTACGAAGAATCTCTTCCATTATAGACGTAAACAATAAAAAATTTGATGCCGGTGGCCTATAAACACAAACAATAATATAGTTCTGCAACTCTGCACAAGACACCTCACAAACACGCTCAACAGAGAGGCTACAAATATCTTTACGATCCTTGAATTTAATATTATTATTTATAAGAATTATTGTGCCGCCACCTTCTGCAGATAATCTATTGAATATACTGGCAACTGTAAAGTTTTTAATATTAAAAAGCATAGTGCCCGGTTTCAACCATGGCGGTGTCGACATTGGCACGTCAGATGAGATCAAGATCCTGGGGCTCACAATTGACAGAAAGCTGACGTTCAACGCCCATACTGCACACACGTGCAAAAAGGCGTTGAACATATACAAGCAATTGTCCAGAGCCGCCAGGATAAGCTGGGGTCTCCACCCGGAGGTTATACGGACGATCTACACGGCCACAGTAGAGCCAGTCATCCTGTACGCCTCTAGCGCATGGGCGCCTGCAACCAAAAAACTCGGTGTATAGCGGCAACTGGGCGCGGTTCAGAGAGGGTTCGCGCAGAAGTTATGCGGGGCCTATCGCACCGTCTCCCTAAACGCGGCACTGGTGCTGGCGGGGATACTACCTCTCGACCTCCGGATCCAGGAGGCGGCCGCCCTGTTCGAGGCGAAGAGAGGAGTCCCCCTGCCAGTGCTAGGCGATAGGGAGATGAAACGCGCAGTGGCCTTCGCCAAAAACCCGCATCCAGCAGAGCAAATAAGCCTGAAGTTTAGCAGCCTGGTAGACCAGAAACAAGTGGACGACCGCGCCAACCAAGCGGTCCGCATATACACAGATGGCAGCAAGATTGAGGGTAAGGTCGGAGCAGCGCTGTCCCTGTGGCAAGATGGGACAGAAACCAAGACCCTCAAACTTAAGCTGTCATCCCACTGCACGGTCTACCAGGCAGAGCTCCTGGCCATAAGCAGGGCCACCAGGCTCATATTAAAATGCTCTGAACCTACCTTCGGAATCTTCAGTGATTCGCGTTCGGCGCTTGAAACGGTCGCAAACCCTAGTACCCCCCACCCCCTCGCGGTAGAAGCCCGCCGCAATATCCAACGCGGCACACTCCAGAACAAGGAGATATCCCTGTTCTGGATCAAAGCACATGCGGGCCTGGAGGGGAACGAGCGAGCGGACCATCTGGCAAAGGAAGCTGCCCTGCGACTGAAGAGACGCCCCGACCACGACGCGTGCCCGGTTTCATTCGCCAAGCGAGAGCTACGTAAGCAATCGCTGGACGAATGGAACCGCAGATACAAAGCCGGCTCTACAGCAGGAACCACGAAAATGTTTTTTCCCGACGCGGTGGAGGCCTACGCGGTTGTCCGAAAGCTCCGCCCGGCAGGCATAGTCACGCAGGTGCTGACGGGGCACGGTGGGTTCTCCGAGTACTTACACAGGTTCAAGTGCAAGGAAGACCCATCGTGCTTCTGCGAACCGGGCGTGAGCCAAAGCATCGGACACATATTAGCAGAGTGCCCCGCGTTCGGGAGAGAGCGTTTTGAAGCTGAAACCCGGATCGGCGATACTATTAAATCCCAAAACCTGGAGAGCCTGATAAGAGGGAAGCACTCGCAACAACCATTCCTAGAATATTGTGTAAAGGTGGCTGAAAGGGTGATACGTAAGAACAAGACGAAAAAGTAAGATGAAGAAAGAGATGTATGAAAAAAAAAAAAAAAAAAAAAAAAAAAAAACAAAAAAATTTGTTGGGTTGTGCTCACTCTATTTACTTTCTTACTTGTTTTACTATTTTATTTCTATATTTTACTGTGTTTATTACTTAAGTTTAATTTTTACTATGTTACAATTACTTACTTGATCAACTATTTTATTCTCTTTATTAATTTACTGTTTTTCACTGTGTTATAACTATTTACTTCACTTGTTTAACTGTTTATTCTTTTAAATTAATATACTGTGTTTATTGTTTAACTTTAACTACTAATATTTTAACTTTGCTTACCTATTGTACTTTATGTTATAATTAATTACCTTCACTTGTTCACTATTTTATTCTGTATATTAATTTACTGTGTTTATTGTTTAACTTTAACTTCAAATATTTTAACTTTGCCTACTTATTGTACTTTATGTTATAATTATTTACTTTCACTTGTTCACTATTTTACCCTGTATATTAATGTAATGTTTTTATTGTTTAACTTTAACTTTAATTTTAGTATATTTTTATTTATGTTGCACTTATTATATGTATTTACAGTAGTTAGAAATAGTAGTATATTATTAGTTATATTTAAGTAAGTATTTATTTTATATCCATTATTTATTTATGTATTTACAGTAGTAATTAGTAGCACTATTATTAACATTAAGCTTATATTAAACCTAGTTTGTAAGATTAAGTATTTTTAAGTTTTTAGACCCCCTTTTATACCTAGACATACTTATAAATTGTAATTAAATAATGTGTTAGATTAAGTTACAAATGTTTTAGATGTTTTACTTTGTAGTAATAAAGAATATTAAAGTCTTTTAATGTCTCTGACCCTCGAGTCAGGGGATTAGCTCGCGGGCCGGGCCAGATAGCGCCCGGACAGGAAAAAAAAAAAAAAAAAAAAAAAAAACCATGTCTCTGTAAAACATAATATATCTATATTTATTTTATCTAATAATAAATGAATATCAAGAATTTTGCCAAAGAAGCGATTAATATTCTGATGTAATAAAAAAGTCGAACTGTTTAGCTTCTCTGTTGTCAAAAGTTTTTGTTTAAAGAACTATTCTGAGATTTAATGTTAAAATGACTTGTTCTTTCTGTGTTATCCCTTATCCTATTAATATTATATGCTATAAGTGATGCAATCAATTTCTTAAGTTTTTTTGGAATAAACAGGGTATCCTGTTTCAATTTCAAATTACTAACAAACTTGTTAGTATCAAAATAAATAAAATTAGCACTATGACATGTTACATTATGCATATGGTTATTTAAATGCCAAATATAGTTCTATAGTAATATTCTCCATATCCGAGTAGTTGGAAGAGTATGGGAAAGCACATAACATTATTTTCATTACCTCTAATTTTGATAAAGAATTGAGACTATTTATCAAGTCTTTTTTACTTATATTTATAGCATTGCCAATTAAAATTATTATTATGGTATTTTCATCAAACTTTGTATGCAAAATCTTATCTATTATTTGTTTGTATGATGCTCCTGGCATACAATAATTTATTACTGAATCAGTTATTTGGTTACTTATTATTGAGCCAAAGTCAGATCCTATTTTATCAGAAAAAACTATTGTCTTTGTGACTCTAGGAGAAGGATTTGAATCTAATTGCATGACCCGAACATCAGTCTGATTCATTTGTGATATTGGAAGCGACTCACCTGGCCCAGCTGGTGAAGGGTCACAATCACATATATGATTATGGGACAGAGATCTTAATGTGTCCTCATTGTACTTACATAAGTCAACCAGGTGTGTTGCCGCCAATATATGCTCATTTATTTGTTTTTGAGCAATTTCATACCTAGAAACTAAGTCCCTAAGACAGATCTCCTTGTGCTCAAGGTCTGAGAGCAAGCGCTGAGTGTCAGTATCATACAATTTTTGACAATTATTTAATTTGTTATTGCAATCTTTTAAATTTCTAATTATTTGAATCCTTTCTTTCCTCAATTCAACATTTTTATAAAAACATTTTTGTTTTTTAACTACTGAGTTTACTTTTCTAATAAATTTATTTAATTTTAAATATTTCTTAATTTTATTGTGACTTCGTAATTCAACTTTTGCACTATTTGCTTCAGAATTTTCCGGCTGAGTACACAAATCACTCCCAAACAGCTCATCATAGAGGCTCAATGTATTGTTGGTTTGGTGACAACATGCTTCGGTTTCCAGGCGGTTAATTTTGTCCTTCGCCTGACCCAAGCTGCTCTCCAGACCAGATAACCGAGTCAGTGTTTTCTCATAAGTGGTACTACACTCATTGAATGTAGCCACCACCTTCTCTAAGTGGTCGCGCTGATCAGTGACTTCCATGTAGTTGTTGTGAAGCTCAGCCAGGTCCTTCTTCAGCTGACAAATAGTCAGCAGAACAACAGAAATCTGTTGTTCACATTTCTAACTTCCTCCTCGCCTTCTTCACGTTCCTGAATTAGCCGGTCACAGAGAAGTTGGGAGGCCTTAAGGTCTTCTAAAGCCTTTCTGAGCTTGATCTCGACATCACGGGCACAGGCCATGCGAGTCATCATGTTAACAGACATGAATCCACAGACCCTGAAGTGCAAGGACAGAAAGCTGAGAAAGTGAACAATTTAAAATTCTATCTGCTATCTATTAATGAAGCAGGTTCAATGTTAGTTTTATCTTTTATTTGTAGGTAGGTATGATAAAAGGGGATATTAAACTAAACTAGGGGCTATTACTACTTAAATACAAATATTATATGTATATTGTTTAGTTATGTACAGTGTACAGTGTTAAACTATGTATTAAAGTGTCTGAGGCAAGTTATTCTATCATCAACTTTGCTTCCACAAATTTGTCAAACAAGGTGAGATTTTAAGATGCCAAACTGAGTAATGGACGTCGCTCAGAGATCTGAGCCGTGAGTAGGGTTAATGTATACTATGTTGTGTGTAAAAATGAACATAAATAAATACAATACTCCTCAGGTTTAAAGTCGTTCCGTTCAAATTTTGTCCGTTTCGAGCCGTTGTTTGGTTGAATTTTTCCGATGATAGGATTGATAATTTGTCACCAACACTTTAACATGAATTTATTTAGGTTTACAATGATTTTGGCTTTGAATTTCGATTAAATATTGTGTTTAAGCTTCGGTTTCATGACGTCGTAATAAAGAATCACAAATGAGTACACGGTTCATTAGGTTTCTTTCAGTGAGCTCGTGAGGTACCCAAATATCTAGCTTTTTTGTGTACCCAGTATTTTTCAAATGCGCCATAACTGTTTTGTGGTCAATTCCCAGTTCTTCAGCTACGTCGTAACTACTGATATGCCGATCTTGCTCCATTTTTTCAAAAACGGCATCCATTTTATCCGCAATGGGGCGACCAGAGCGACGTGCATCTTTGACATCAAAATTTCCGGATTGACAACGCTTAAACCAAATTTGTGCTACTCTCACAGACACTGCACTAGGTACATAAACATCGCAAATTTTTTTCGCGGCTTGCTTTGCATTTTTACCTTTTTTGTAGTAAAATTTTAAAATGAATCGAATTTCTTCATTAGATTCACTCATCTTGGCGGTACGAAAAACAAATCACACATTTTCCTAATTTGAATTTGGAATGTCCTTTAAAATTTAAACTTTCAATGATGCGAAAACCAGCCAAATACAAATAGTATAGCCAAAGAGATTTTATTACAAGTTCATACATACTATAATGCGAAAAGACTTTTTCCCCAACCTAATATGTAAAGTAAAACTCTCGAGAAAACTTCGATATCGCGATGTAGGATTATCGCGTGTCTATTCATAGTAGTCGCCACACCACTGTGGTGCGGGTGGTGAAGGATTCTTGCATGAGTGTTCATAGATGTTGCCACAGAATCAAAAGTTAGCCCTTATTACAAGAGCAATAAAACAATTTTTTCCATGGCATTCTCAACTGCTAAAACGGGCTCATTAGATTATAATTTATTTATGACATAGTTTAAGGATCTGCATGACAAGATGCAATACAAAATTTATGTGGAACCCAATAATTGATGCCATTTTGTGTACATTTTTTATGAACACTTACTTGCAGTGGAAATAGCTCATACATAATCGAAAATGGCAATGTATAATAGCCTACGCTGGCAAATATCATGTACCCGACGTAGCAGATTATAGGGAATATACTGGGCTCTTTGGCTACGTGAATAAATATGCCTACAGCTAAGGCCGTTGCCGCTACACCGATACCTGGAATAAGAATACAAATTGTGATTCGATAAGAATGTCAAAGAAAAATGAACCCTAAGGTAAATATCTGCAACATGATAGGTTAATTATTGGATCAATAAATGTACCTTATTTCAAAAGCATAAAGTTACATTTTCTAATACACTAAAACAACAAAACAGTCTTCTGTTTACTGCGGTACCATATATACGGAACCGATTTCGATTAAATTTGGAGCCACTAGCTTAGAACCCAAAAATGGAACCTAACATATTCTCCTGGAAACCGTGAGTGAAACCTGTAGGGATTGCTAGTTATAAAATGTATGTTAGTGGAGAAATCTCACTTGATATAAGAGCCAATGGCCGCCGACCAAATTTAAAATACAGAAATGCCGACACAATTGCTGAAATCACTCTTGTTATGCTTAGAATTATGTTAGCGAAGTATGGATCAACCGACGATTTTGAGTCCTGCGAAAAAGAACACGTAGGAAATATCATAATTTTTTTTTGTGTCATTTAATATTTGTACCTAAGTACTTCACAAATATTTCAAAATTAAGTTAAGTACCTCTATCATTTCGATAGCCCACATTATCAATAATGTGACTCCTGTAAACTGCATTAAAAATATATACGTATTCACTATAGCAAATGGTATACATGAAGATCGTCTAAAAAGTGCATTTATTTGTTCCCTTACTCCTAGTCTGAAAAAGAACGCAATTAGCTTCAAATTCACTGTACTATTATAGTTGAATATACCTTGGTATATGAATATGGATGGTATATCCAAAAGGCCCATATTGACAGCTAAGTGTTAAAGAAAAATGAATCCTATCGCATTGGGAGAAGGTTCGTCAGTGTCATTCAAATAACCATTGGATCAATAGATGAACCTTATTTTAAAAGCACTTCATGTGATTTCTGAAAATAGCAGGAGGTTCTATGTTCGTGGAGGGAGGTCAATGTTTTTTATATTTTTTTCTTTGACATTCTGAGTTGTCAAAAGGGGTCTCTTATCTTTAAATTTCGATAACTTTAAATTAATATGAACTTTAAGGGCGAGCTGGTGTAACGAGGCCTCGGAAACCTCTCACGAGATAGCATATAATAATCCGAAGAGACAGACCATAGAGGTAGAATGAAACCTGAACCCTAAACATGAAAAAAAATATTGTTTATAAAGCTGCATCATTACGCCAAAGTAAAATCATTTAAACAAAAAAACATTGTACTCACTTATGAATATTGTTCAACTGCTTAAACTCTTTTAACTCATTCAATTCTGCTTCAATATCAAAATTACGCGATCTAAACCGTTTGAGGGTAGATCTTGCGTTTTCAGCAGTGCCTTTCAGTAGTAAATAATACGGTGTCTCAGGGAGGAACATGTTTGCTAACAACAGGGTAGCCGTGTAGATGGCGCAAATATGACATATAACATACCAATTCAAGAAAGAACTTAACTCCGCCTGAAAAACGAAGTTGATGAAATAAAATCGAACCGATGCGAAAATTCCAGGAAAAGAGGTAAGATTCCGTAATCCTACAAATATTATATAAATAATAAATTAATATTCTAAATTTTTTTTAAATATCTGAATAGATTGAAATCCCACATTAATAAATAAATAAATAAATATCCTGGGACATTCTTTACACACGGCCATCTGGTACCAAACTAAGCAGAGCTTGTACTATGGAAACCAGATAACTGATATACTACTATTTTTTTTTTTACTTTTCTAAATACATACTTATATATATATTTACGACCAGACACAGAACAAACAGACATGTTCATGCGCACAAATGTTTGCCCAGGGTGGGAATCGAACCCGCGACCTTAGGTTTGGCAGTCAGAGTCGCTAACCACCAAGCCAACTGGCCTATCTATAATTGCTGCAGTATACATCTCTCCGATTCGTCATTTGAGGCTTCCTGGACCTCATTATAAGACACGATTTCTATTACCTTCACTTAATTCATAGAGAAAACCAACAAGACGAAAATATCAGAGCACACGGAAACAAAAGAGAGAGTGGTGCAACAGTTGGCAATACCAAAAAACATCATTTAAAGGAAACCATAAAAGGGAAAGACCAAGGATAAACTTCATAGATCAAATAAAGATACATAATTACCTGAACAAAAATACCAAGTGCCATAGCAATATTTGGAAAGGCTCCGATAAGCCCTCGCATGTTTGGCAAAGTAATTTCAGTCACATAAACTCGGGGACCACTTACAACCATTCCACTTCCAAGACCCGTTATTGTTCTTCCTAAAAAATAGAATAATTCGTTTTAGTTCGACCGGGGAAGTACGACAACTACACGCAATTCCTAGTATCTTAAACTTTCTGAAGTTCAATCGATTTCGCTCTGGCCAAAGTGCTCACTTAGGCATTATCATTGAGCTATACCTTTTGTATCTTAAGCTATCCATTAGGGAAGGTGCGAGTCCTTCCTAGCACTCTTTCTTCTTCTATAGTGTATCTAGTATCTTTAGGTCACTTACTGTTACGTCTCGCCCTGTATTTAACTTTAAGAATTTGATATACTGTGTTTATAACATTTTTATTATCATTATTTATACCAAGTAGTCGTATGCTGACGCTTATTAAAAACACGCAAAATTGTATGGACTGGACTAAATAACTCCCTTAATATTTTTAACTTAAGGAAATTAAAGAGAGGTTCATAGATTTATGTATAGGAAAGAATAAAGAACTTTAGGTGTTGCCATTCTGATTCATACTCACCAATGATTAGATCTTTAGAGGTGCGAGCCAACCCCGTATACAGCCATCCAATCAATAAGGGTACTTGACATATTACAAGTACCGATCTACGCCCAAATCGGTCCATTAATACACCACAGCTTATACAACCCACGAGAGAAGAAAGAAAAATACAGCTCACTGAAAGGAACGTTGATAAAATTAACCATCTGTAGTTATGGTCATGATGGCAATTCAGAGGGAATTCGTAAGGCAAAAGTCATGGGTTTGAATTTTACAATAAACTTCCTGGTAAAAAAAACTATCGCCTCACGTGGTCATCGCATGGTAGTCAGTAAAATCTATAGTTCATGTTTAAAATCTGTCTCTAAGGACCTACCATTTTACTGGCTTAAACTGACCCGCGGTTAAAGGATTATATGGTTACCCCATTCCACCACTCAAGGCTAGAGTTCTCTAATAAAAACCTAAGCGAATCTACAAACAGGCAGTTCAACACAATTAAACATTTTAAAGTATTGCTTACCAATCCAAGAATTATCAGCAGTACTGGTTTTGATGATTGAATCTTCAGAATTAAGCTGCGGGATTATCACTGCCGAAAATGCAAAAACCATTCCAATTTGAATAGCGGTTAGGTTCACCCAAATACCATAACTCAACTGAATCAGTGAGGTTTTCGACCAGAAAACTGGGTCGACGCCTATTTCATTATGTGAATCCGACATTTTAACCCATATTTAACAATGATCTTAGACCATTCATGGGCTTAGCTGCATACAACATAACCTGAATGCTGAAAGCATGCTTATAGCATAATGAATCTGTCACCATATTGTTATTTGGTCATAGACAAAAAGAGGCCTCTGCAATCAATGTAAAGAGTTCGGATGTACAAAATGATAAATACCAAATGAAAAGAAAATCATGCATATTTTTTAGGCAACTGGCGGAGGACTGCTGGATGACAGGCTAATTGAGTTTATAAAACGAGTGAGCGAAACGAGTGAGCCCCAATGAAGATGCGTCTTTTGTCCCAATCCTTGTATAATTCTACATAACATACTATCCCTTTACCACCATTAAATGGTGTTCTTGTGATGTATGCTTTCACTACCAACTATTATCTCATATTTATATTGAGTAACTAAAAAAAACTTTTTTCTAAGCCATTTATATACCTTAGGCTAGAGGAGACTGAATCTTCCTCCGGTCCGGAAGTCATCTGCCGGTTCTTCGGCAAGAAATACAGCAAGGTATCATTTTTATATAAACTTTTTATTCTGCTTTCTCTATTTCATAATATTTAATATCAAAATAAATAATGTATTAATTAATATAAAAATTATATGATCGCAACTTCATGAAGTCCCCTTGCTGCTGGTGATGATTATAAAAATATAAATATAGTGGTATATTATAGTCTAATAAATGTACCTACATAAGCGTCCTACCACTATAATTTAGGAAGAAACGGCTTCTTTTATTTTATGCAGGTTTATACACTTGAGGGTAAATAAACGGGTTCGTGTACATATTATTGGCAAACTGCGCTGAGAACATCGGCTTCACCTTCTTCCCTTTGATTCTGGCGTTAATATTCTCTTCAAATGTTGCCAGTATCTTCAGTAAAGTTCCACGAGATATCTCGTTGAATTCAATGCCATCGGAAAACCTTACTGGTTTGTTGGTTTTCTTCTTTTTATCACCTAAAATTAATAATTTGTGTAGAATATGAATCCTACTTATTTACATTATGCATGCGAAAGTTTTTGAGGATGGAAGGATTTTTTACGGATTTGTATGAAATTTGCCATATATAGTCTGAATCGAGACATAGGATATATTTTATTCGCAAAATTATTATGCCTGAAGAAAGTGTGTGAAACCACAGGGAACAGCTAGTAGCAAATAAATAATAATATCCTGAGCCTTTTTTTATATCCCTTGGACCGATAAAAAGACGGTCCAAATTATGGTAAGTGGTCACGCGCGCCTATTAACAGTTGCAACACCAGGGGCTTGCCATTGCGTTGTTGTCCCTAAAACGTCAAGTTGTTAAGTCTCATGCGCCTGTAATGTCACCGGCCCCCTTACCTTTCTAACCGAAACACTAGTGCAAGTAGTGCAAGTGCACTACTGCTTCACGGCGCGGTAGAAGTCAGGTTTTAATTTAAAGGAGAACACTTAAATTATCGATTATTGCATTATATTATTAGGAAATAAAGGTTTTCAACAAGAAGCAATATACATTAGCAATATATAATATTTTATGCTTCGTTACTTTGTACTGAAAATATAAATTTCAGTTTTAAATCTTATTGGGTTTTTTTTTAATTTTATTTGTCCAAAATTTGTTAAACACTAAAATTATACATGAAATCTGCCAAATTGCATAGCAGTTTGTCGGCAGTTGTTCTCGTCCAACATTATTTACAAATTTTGATAATTAATGATTACAATGTACAAATTATTGGTAATTGTTAACGGTATTTATGTAAACATGGACTCCTTTTCCAATACCTAGTGATAAATAAAATCAAATAATTACCAGCTCTTCGAAGATTATCATAGTTAAATGCGTCAATGATCCAAAATATCGATATAAAACACAAAATATACGAAACCAAACGCATGACTTGAAGAAACAAAGAAAACTGATAAGGAATAGTTGTTGTTTCTAGACCAGCTAACGTAAAATCGCAATTACACTTGTCTTTTTAATGTACGTGTGGCAGCCTGATTGAAAAATCCGCCATCTTTCTACATGCCTAGTTTTATTTTAGCTTATACCTTTATATGAAATGAAATGAAAATATTTTTATGTAAATAGGCCTTCACAAGCACTTATGAATAGTTGACTCTAATATCGGTTTTACTGAGAATAGCCGGCAATAAACTCAGCTATTACTCTTTTTTATAAATGAACTAAGAATTATTACATAATATTTATTTAGTGTATATGACGAGACATAGACAACCGACTCTCTCTCTCCCTATATTATAATAATTTCCATTTATAAATAATAAGACCGCTGCACAAACCTCATTGTCACGTTTATTATCTACGCTTTTTTAAAAAATACTTACGTACTTCCTGCAGCTCATTGTCCGCTTCAGCTTTATTGATTAGCAAGCTGGGATGTGGTATGATGACCGAACCGAGTGAGCCAAACGACTGAACGAAACGAGCGTGTGATAAGAATGGGACGAGCGAAATTTCAGTATATTTTTATTTCTGAGATCGTATTTACGGGATACAATAAAAGTTGAAATAATACACTGATATTTTTTTAAATATTTTCTATTTTGTAAATTCAGATATGTTCAACATTTTCTTCATTTAATCTATCTACAACTACAAACACTATCACAAATGCTTTCTTAATTATTCATTTCTATACATAAAACATAAATATAATAGTTCAAATGCATTGCATGCAGTTTGGTGACAACGTTTACCTATACAGAATTAAATAATTAATTAAAACTTCCCATTAAAGGCACTTTATTAATTTTACTAACAATAATATGATCTATCAATCTTATATCAAAACAAATAAATAAAACCAAATTTCTATTGACACAGTCATCTAACGGTCCCAAACTAAGCAGAGCTTGTTCTATGGAAACCAGATCTGCTTGAAGATATTTACACCCAGACACAGAACAAACAGACATGTTCATATACGTCGATGTTTGTCCTAGGTGGGAATCGAACCCACGACATGTGGCATTCAAGCTCATTTCGAGAACCAGCCCGCCTTCGTCTTCAGTCATAGCAAAATTCTTCATCATTCTCAAAAAACTATTATTTAAAAAACAAAAGCAAAAAATATATGTTATTTTAAACAACCTGTATGCATTGTTTCTATTATATAGATTCAAAATGTAATTTATATTTTACTATTAATGTATTTACAAATAAATTAAATCTCTTGTTATTATGATATGGTTGACACATGTTAACAAATGGCACAAGACTCTATGACACATATTTCTTAATTACTAATTAAAATATTTATTAATAACTCTTAAACAAATATAATACTTTCATAAAAATATACATGACACATAAACACAACAGTAATTTTCACACGTCTATACAATTAAAACAATTTAAGTAATATCAAGGCACATTTTAAAAGGCACATCACGTAGATCACCAATCATAACGATCTTTGTAGATTAAAAAAAAAACAACATGGACATTTTGGCATAACATTCAAAGTATAATTTTTTTTTAAATAACACTTTGATATGTCTAAACATTTTACTACAACAAATATTTTTTATTTTATTCAAAGAGGTATTATTCAAGACTTTTTTGTATAATATTATAATCATTTGAGGCAGAAAACGAATCGAGACTTAAACTTCACCTGGATCACCAGATTGACTAAAATTCCAATTTTATTTCTTTGCTATTTATTAAAAAGAATGTTATTTCAAAAAGTATAGGCTTAATCGGGCATACATCTTCTGATAGGCTAAGGTTAGTATAAAAAAGAGGCACTAGGAATCCGGTTTAGGCCGCATTAAAGCAGTTAAAACAGTATCTTACATAGCGGTTAAGAAACAGTATTAAGCAAAGTATTTCAGCGCAACAAATACACCCATTTATATTTAGGAAAGAAGGCCAAAGCTGCTATTTAGGGCCCCTTTCCTGTCAAGTGTCACTAGCCACATGAAAGAAAAAGGCTCCCAAAATATCCTTGTAGTCTAAATCAAAATTGTACCTACATCCATCTTCTTCATCCATTACGTGCATAATAAACAAAACACAAAACTAATTCTAAATAAGCCTTCACGCGTTGCCTTCGCTCTGTTTCCTAAGGGATTTGGTTCTACCGCAAAAGTAATCTTCTATCTCTTGTAGAGTCCTGCCTTTCGTTTCTGGTAGGAAGAAGTAGAAGAATAGGATGCCTGAAAAAGAAAGGAATAAAGTAAGTATTTAAGTCATAACAAATTAAGGCACCGACGAAAATCATAGTTTGAAATGCATATCGACAAAATTACTGTTTTAACGTCCATCCCTTTCTATCAAATGTGTTACACAAGCTGCCTCCCGCGGTTTCACTGAAGAGTATGCTCTCTCTATGTGCCAAGTTTCATCAAAATCCGTTCGCTAGTTTTTGCGTCAAAGATTTACAAACACACATACATTCTCACATCTATGCATCCATACTTCCACCCTCAATAACTTTATATAAAAACTTGCTGTCCTCCGCGGTTTTACCCGCGTTTCCAGGGGATATCACATTTTCCCGGGATAAAAAGAAGCCTATATGCTATTCCAGGATATGCTCTATCTATGTGCCAAGTTTCATCCATATCCGTTTAGTAGTTTTTGTGTGAAATAGTAACAAACATACAAACCTTTCCTCTTTACTATATTAGTAGTATAGACGGGTAATTTTGACCCCCTGGAACATACCATCTAGCATTGACAACCTAATTAAGGATTATAATAATAAGTTTATATACTGACTAGCAATAGACATGGTCCCGTAAAGACCGAAGACTCCGTAATCATTGAGTTGTGACTTCAAGAAGGGGAAGGTCTTCACCACGGAGAATACAGACAAGTGAGCCGCGCAAGTCGTCATACCGCCCACTATGCCTCGGACCTGGAATAATATTTTTGATTCAAATAAACGAGATACACCTGCTAAATTAACAATTAAGGCATGAACCCACAAGGGTTCTTTCCTGTCCGTAAAAATTGGTCTATACGTGTGTTTTCTCTTGAAGTATCTCATAACAGGACAAACTTTTGTGTGCATGAACAAACATGTTTTCTTTTTATCATTCTGGGCATGTGTCAATATATGTAAGTGTGCATTGAAAAATAAAATTCAATAAAAACCATTTTTCAGTTTACGACCCGCGGAGGGCACTTATAAAGATCGAATTTAAACTTACTGAAGCTACTACCGGTAGTCTGCCTTCAATACTATTAATACTATATATCGGTTACCAAATTACAAGCACTGCTAGTTTGATATCAGACAACCGTTTGTGAAGTTCCCCAGAATATTGATTTATGAAAACCAATGACTGAAAAGCTAGTTAGGTAGTTATCCGGCAGTAATGCTAGATATCGTCGCATAATGTACTTCTTCTTTGGCCTCGCCTTTTCCCGCTACACGGGGTCGGCTTTTCCAATCATGCGACGCCACGTGGTCCGTCGCTATGCGTCCTCTTGATGTCGCATAATATACTATTTAGCGAAATACTATTTTGGTACTATTCTGTTAGATAAGCGAAAAGCACAATAGATAATGATCATACGAGAGAAGTTTACGAAAAAGGCTTCAAACTCCTCACCTGCGTAGGGTACACTTCACCGATCATCACCCAGGGTACGATAAGGAAGCCCAGGGTACACGACACGGTGAACACGTAGATGGTGGCCACAGGTATCCAAGAGTACATCGGTACGATATCATTCTCTTTCCAAAACTTCACGTAGTACATGTACACAGAGAGGATTATCATTGTGATGCCGCAGCCGACAGCTGGAAGAAAAAAAAAACTATAATGCAACTAATTCGAAATGTTAAACACTTAGGTCTATTATCAGGAAGCTCCAACTGATGGTAAGTAGCCACAGATTAGGGGTTAGAATCCCGCCCAGGACAAACATTTGGACGCATGAACTAACATGTCTGTTCTGTCTGTATGTATGCAGTGGCGTAACTAGGTAACCAAAGGCCCGGGGGTAAAAAAAATAGTATGGCCCCAACTAAACTATTTAAAATCGTTTGTCCCCCAGCCGAAGCATGGGGGCCCCGGGACACTGCCCCGTCTAGCCCTCGGTAGCTACGCCACCGTTTGTAAGTCAGAGTTCGAGGGGCCCCTAAGCTTAGGAGCCCTGAGGCACTGCCTTGTCTAGCTCTCCGGTAGCTACGCCACTGGGTGTATTTAAGAAAAAAGTCAAAGTAGTATATGAGTTATTTGGTTGCCATAGTACAAGCTCTGCTTTATTTGGGATCAAATTACCGAGTGACGAGTAAAAGAATGTCCCAGGATATTTATTATTTACTACCTATCCCCCGCGGTTACACCCACGTTCATGAGAGATTTTACATTTTTGGGATAAAAAGTATTCTATATGTTAATCCAGATAATAAACTATCTATTCGCTAAGTATCATCCAAATCTGTAGGGTGTTTTTTCGCAGAGAGTAACAAACAAACATCCATCCTCCCAAACTTTCGCTTTTAGGATATTAGTAAGGGGGCGTCCATTAATTACATAAGGCATTTAGGGGGGGGGGGGGGGAGGGGATCAAGCCGAATCTCACCGGATCTCACGTGGAGAAGAGGGGGGGGGTCTCGGCAAATATCACGTAATTTTTTTATTAGCAAGAAACAGTGTAAAATTGCTAGAAGAGGGTTATATTTAGTAATAATATTCTATTTAGTAGTATATATTGGGGACTGGGGGTCGAGAAAAATCTCACGACATCTCACCAAAGGGAGTGGGGGGGGTCGAAAAATCGCCAAAATCACCTCACGTAACTAATGGATGCCCCCTAAGATACTCACATGAAATAAACGTGAGCGGTCTTCTTCCACATCTCCTGCACAGTATGCAGCCGATTACAGTGAATATAACGCGGAGTATCCCCATGGAAATTGTCAGCCAGTACTTGGAGCCGGTTGCAGCGCCTGACGCCTGAACAATGCAAAGTTTATGTTATATGTGTAACTCTTAAAATATGAACACCGGTTATATTACATTTATGGACTCTAGCAAGTATTAATTTAGGGATCAAATAGTTAAATGAAATGAAACTCAATCTGAATATTCAATCAACATTCACAGGCACTTATGAATGGTCAGACTCTAACGCCGGTTCGGAAGGTTGCTTATACTGAGAAGAGCCGGCAATAAACTCAGCAATTACTATTTTCAAAATAAGATTTAGTAGGTACATTTACGGCCAAAATTAATATACGATCCCGGTCCAAAGATCCCAAGATTGAAGTAGAATTTTCACATTACGTGTATTAAAATTACTGTCAAAAGATTCATCAATCCATGGATTTTCGATCGGGATTGCATATTAATTTTCGCTATTAAAGATGTGTCCTGCAGGTGAGAGCGCTTCACCCAAGCATTATCCTCATTAAAATAATCGTTTATTTGAAGAAAGCCTTGTGTACTAAAACAGTCTTAACTCTTTTAGTCGCTATGGTTTATGTCATTAACAACCTTTTCATGATGTTTTTAATTGAAAACAGCGCTTTCTTTCAGTTGTTGGTTGCATTTACACGGTAATACACATCTTCTTTGACAAAGACTGAGTACATTGGTCATAAAGTCATTACTAAAATACGTGTGATGGAAAGAATTAATAGACAGTTAAACAACCTTTCGTAAAGTAACCTTGCTCGGTCTGTTTGAACTAGCAACCGTCCCACGGCTTTCGCGATAAAGTCAATAAAAAATTCATAAACAAATATTGAGTTTAAGATCGTTATCACATCGATCGTCAGAGTTTCCCGAGGAACTTACTTATGAAGGTCAAAATTACCAAAGTAATACAGGTTCAGGTGTTATTGCAAAGTTTGAAACAAATAATTACAGGTCAGCTGTTTATGCGTGATGGATGAAAAAACATTCAAACTTTAAGATATGTATAATATATATTGAAGATAAATAAATATAGACAAAAATGAACCTTACTCCTTCACAACATGGTTGAACTGTATCATCATACAAAAATCCAATTAATATGACATTCCTTTAAAGCTCTGTTCAAGATTCTAAATTCAAATCTAACATTGAATAATTTAAATTCAGTTTTTTATTTATAGGTTATTGCTTTACTTATAAGTTAATTTTAAGTAGTTTAGTATGTACACTTTGTTTTATTAAACTTAATCATATAATTAAATGTTACAGTTTATGGAACATTGAGTTAAGAACTAGAGTTAAATAATATCAATCAAAACTGAACCTTACTCCTTCACAATATGGTACAATCAAAATACTAGAATATACAACTTGAACATAGTTATCGATTTTCATGCCACCTAGAACTAACTTTACTATGTAGAATTCAGGTGTCGGTGTGCGCGCGCATCGTAAAAATTCACTCTCACCATTTTTTTCCATCGCGCCAAAAGAAGTATAACTTCAAAAAACAAACTTCCAAACAATTTATTCAAAAACATATTTAGGCCCGCGGAGGGCATTTATGAAGGTCTCGGGCTGAAGCTACAGTAACTTTAAAATAGATTCAAAAGTCATTTCATAGTTAGAATACGTAAATGTGGATGGCTCAAAAATGTACCCTGTTCGTATAAACTTATTTGATGCAAAAAATCTTACCTCAAAAACTTCAACAGCATAGAAAGTGATAGTATTGACACCACACCACTGGTAAACGAAGAAGTAAATCGCTAGGATTCCGAACGGCTTCAGTGCTGACGGTGAGAGAAGAGCTTTGATCACATCTTTTGGTGTCTTCAAGCTGAAAAACAGAAAAATAATATATCATACTGTTTTATTCTTAACTTATTAAGATTTAAGGCTTACGTGGTAAGGGTAAAAGATATAGATGGACTTTTTGTCTCGCTTACACACTTGAAACGAACAGAATGCAAGAAACAAGCTGAACCAAAAAGAAACATGACAATTATTTGCATGATCCATATTAAATAACGACTTTTCTAAAGTTCAAAGTCTCCGTAACTTGCGTATGGACAAAATAAATATCCGAAACCGAACAGAAATCTTTGGATTGATGTATATTTTTAATATTACATTGGAATTTCTGTAAAAAAATCAACATAAATTCAACTTTTTCTCACCGGATTTGAATAACTTTTAGCCGTAATAAATTATCTCAAACGAAGACTGTAAACTAAAAATAGGATAATAAAAACATTTCAAAAGAACATCCAGCAATAATTCAGTGAATATTATTTTAATTAGCGTACTCGTAACATTGTATAGAATTGTAAACTAGATACTTATTTCAATTTCACGAGGAAACTAATGTATTACCTTTAACATTCTAAAGTGAATATGGTAATGTTTGTCGTGACATTCAGTCAACAATGTTGAACAGTGAGCGACACTGCATGACGCAGGAAGTAGACTTTTATTGTTCTTGTAATTTTACAATGTTTGCACCTACTCCTGGATGAATAATATGCACACCGTTGACTGTTACTTCTTAATCATATTTTTTTTATGGACTTGAAGGTGTCTTTTAGATCCGTACGCGGATAACTCGGCGAGCACAGAGGGCTCTGAACTTGAGCTAAGGGTAGGTACCTACGGAGCTAGGATTTTGGTTGTCTTGTGACTGACGTGAAATGATTATTTGGGGGTCGGTTTGGGTGGTGGCTCACAACATGACGCTAAGTGGAAGAATCAAATAATTATTGAGTGAATCCTCATGCATTTCATGCACATGTATCAGTTTGAGTTTCAAACACGGTGTAAGTAGTATAATACTACGTATTATAGGTCATACTTGTTACAAAACTTTTAATATATTCCAGAAAAATGTAAAAGAGTCTATCGCATGTTCTGAATAAAATTATATTTATATTTAAGTTAATTCCCTTTGCTTCAGAAAAAAGGCGCCGAAATATCAAAAAGCAGTGGCCCGTGCACTCAAAATGGCATTTAAATAGTAGAACTTACGGCTCGACGTGATTCTTCTCCTTAAACGCGATCATCTTCTGTATCTCATCTTCAAGGTTGCACGTGGAGCCTCTTAACTTAGCGAGAGAGCTCTCAGCCCTCTCCCTCTTGTCTTGAGTGAGGAGGAAATTGGGTGTTTCCGGGATGAGCAGCATGCCAAGGAGTGATAGCATCGGGATTATTGCACTGATGCCAGCGAGGATATTCCAGGTTGTTACACTGCCTATTACGTACTGGAAGAAGGGAAAGGTTATTGTTAGTGGTGGATTTCTTAAAATAGCAGGCAAGGTAGCTCACAGAAAAGTAATAAAATAAATGGTAAGTCATAATAAGCGGCAGAACCTTTTTTTAGAATTTCTTCAAAGGTCACCGTATACTAAATTAAGGAATACACACATTCTTAACATTCATACTGTAATCTTGCAATAGTTAAGTATCCATTCATATGGATCCACAATTTTGTTTTCAATACTTATTTGTATTGTAATCCTAACCAATGTTATAAATGCGAATGTGTGTTTGTTTGTATAATACTTTCACGACTAAACGCTCAAACCAATGATGCTAAAAATTGGCATACCCTGTGGTATGCAGAGAGACAATAGGATAGACCTTTCTACCCGGGAACGCGGGTAAAACAGCGGGGGACATCTAGTTTAAACATAAAAGAACAATCTCGTGACACCTCGTAATATTTACATTAATTATCTAATAAAACATGGGGTAAACTGTTGTTTAGCGATGTTATTGTTTGCCCAACGGCGACAAATCTAATTTTACCCGAACCGACGCGTTTGTCGTTCAATTACATCGTTTATCACAGTTTGTTGATACATGACTGTTCGAGTGTCATCACCCTGTAACTCACATGATGCGAGGTGATGTGACTCTCACGACTCATGGATTAATAAATTAATATCGTGAGATATTCTTCACACATGGTTAACTAAGAGTTTTTTTTAAATAAACTTGTATATATATTGTTAACCCGCATAGCCTATATCCATCTACAAAAAATTCCGCGTCGAATGATAGCAGTCCCATCCCGATATGTTCACTAGTTTTAAGGTGATAGTGCGTCAGATTAAGCCTTTTTTTCTTATATATATATATATAAATATATAAATAGGTTATTATATTATTTACACAGGACAAATAGACATGCTCATCTACACAAACATTTGCCCCGAGTAAGAATCGCGAATACCTACGCCAACTGGCTTGCTAAATAAGCAGCAAATAGAGCTCTTCCACCATATTTATTTCCTCAGTAATAGTACGTTTTTGACGTTAAGGACTGATAAAATTACGAGCACGATCCCTACGACGTAGCACTTCGTAGCACGTAGTGTAGTAACCAAAGGTGGAGCAGGCGGTCCACCGTGGAGCGGATGGTAAGTGGTCACCGCCGCCTATGGACATTTGCAACACCAGGGCACGGTACCAGGGGCATCGCCAATGCGTTGTCGACCCTGAGACGTGAATTTGTAAGTTTCACCAGCCGCCTTACCTTTCTAATCAAAACACAGTAATACAAGTGCACTACTGTTTCACGGCGGAAATGGGTAAGGTGGTAGTACTTCCCCGGACGAACTCTACACTAAGAGCTCTATTACTCGAATAGTAACTAATTGACTCAGCCGTTGCTTTGCGAGTCCATTGTAAGAATATACCAAAAAACAAATATCTAGTCACTAATTTCGCTGGATTTCCTTCTCTGTGAAGTCTCTGAAGATGCTTCGTGTAGAAGCGAAACACGTGTCGATTTCCTGTTGAGTTTCCTTATTTGGGACCTGACAGAGAAGGAGATCCAGAGGAATTTGTTACTAGATATTAATTTTTGTACAATCTTACTCAAATAATAAATAATAAAAAAGATTTATTTCATCACACAATAATTAGTTAGAGTTTGAATTCATTAATTTGATATTTTATAACCGACTTCAAAAAAGGAGGAGGTTCTCAATTCGTCCGTATTCTTTTTTATGTTTATTACCTTTCGACTGGGCGAAGCGATTTTAATGATTCTTTTGTTATTTGAAAGCTGGTGCTTCTCGAGTGGTGCCATTTCAATTTGGTCCAGTTCTGACAATGGCACCCATGAGAAAACCAAGTCTAAAATTAGCATTAAGTATGTGTGCGACAAATGAACGAGTAACTCAATATCATTACTAAGTAACTAATAAATCTACTACTAGTGCAATTTAACCTCCTTCTAATGTGGACCCCCTCCGGGTAAAAGCCTCCTACAAAGAATTCCATTTTTCCCTATCCATAGCAGTGGTCATCCAGTCTCTTCCTGCTTTGGATACAATCTTACTCAAATAGTGATAATAAAAACCTTTAAGTTGTAAGAAAAATTGTATTTCGTCCAGATTGCAACAATATGTGAGTATAACGTGACTAGTTACGTATCACTTTAGTGCTATAATACTAAGCTAGGATATCTATACTAAGAACGCACGTTTTCTCAGAATACTTAAACTTAGAGTCACGGTTTTAAATCCGAAGCATGTTCAAATAAATAATTTATAGATAAACTAAACTGTTAAACCCGAAGTAAGCATTTTTTATTATAGTAGTAATTAGTTATAGTTAAATAATTATTTCCAACTAAAAGGCTTTGTTCTTATTTAAACATAAAAAATATGTTAAATAAATTGAAATGGAAAACCTTTTAGCCAAATTATTATTGCCTTTACATGTCTAAAATTAATATTTATATAAATAAAAATGATCTGAAATGCTGTTCGTTGGTTAGTGCATCACTTGAAAACGGCTACACCTATTTCGCATATTTTTATATATATTTTTTACAATCTCTATAGCCCCAATTAGGTTTTTGGTGCAAGAAAAATAGCATAGAAATTTGTAATATGCTTTTTCACTTCAGTAGCTCAAACAAGTAGGTTTTGCTGCCTGAAATCGAATCACTGAGTGAGACAAAGTAACTTTTTAATTTTTGTTTCTTTAGCCTTGGTATAATCATACAATTCGGAACATGCGAACAGATAGATTATATCTCTTTCCCGCCATTAGAAAGAGAGAGAGACAAAGACCAGCCCTTTCGAAATTCCGATTTTGAATTCGACTTTAAAGACAAACACGTTCGGATATTCGTACTAACTAAAGAAATTTTGCAAAAAGAAAAGTATGTCTTTTAATATAATTAATTGAATTTTTAACTTATTGTTGTATTTAAATGAAAATAAGTATTTACTGCAAATAAAACTGATATTTAACCTGTAATTATTTATTTCTAGTTTCAATAATGATAAAATATCATGGGTGCTATTTCCGAACACGCCTTAATATAAAAGAGCGGGAATAAAATTTCGTGACTGGCGTAAAGAGTTAAAATAATAATAATAAGTTGAAAAATATTAAACTTTTCGTAAAATATGAGTGAAACTAGCGACGAGTTCCTGTTTATTATTTTATCTCCTAAAGTGTTCTCGCTGCTGAAGTGAAAAGTCATGTGTGTTACACGAGAGCAAAGTTTTTTGCATCTCGTGCCATTGAATCCCTCGCCACACTCGGGATTCAAAATCAGCACTCGCAGTAAAAAATAACTTTGCTCTCTTGTTGCACAAATAACTATTTTCTATTCGATATAAGAATGAACTGAATATCATAAGTCACGATTCGAAGACGCATTACAACGCATCCTAGAAACAGCTAGCTAATAATAAGTATAACACGATGTTAAACCGTTTATTTCTCATTAGGTAGATACTACTCGTGAATTGAAAATTAGCATGGCTACTTCACGGTAGGTGTGTTCGATAATTAATTTATTGTCATGATGGTGACGTTTGAAAGCGATTAAAGTTCAGTGGTGGTGACGCGAAATGCCGTGACTTAGGGCATGTGTTCTAACCCTACTATTTGAGCTTTGAAATAATGCATCAACAGGAAAAGGTATAATCATAGGATACTTTAATTTACAACCAGTTTTCTTTCAGGCTGTATTTTTCGACTTCGGTCATGTTATCTGTACCATAGTGATATTCCGGTCAAGTTGCTATCCTTTACTAATTTCTTAATGGTCATTTCTTGGTAATTGTGTTCGATTTTATAATAAGATACCGCTTTCAGTAACCAAAATGTCTGATCATAAATTTAAAAATTATATTAGGAAAGTTTTGAAAGAAAAAGCATATTACAAGGTGGTTCATTGTATTGAAGATAAAAATGTATGGAAATAGCTGCTCTCTGCACAGTGCATCTCTAATTTTCTTGTTTAAGTTGTAAGTAATTATTGTCATTTTCTATTTTGTAGTCTTGTTATTTCTTTTTTTTTTTGTTTCTTTTTTTTTGTTTTGGAATGTTAGCTTTATTAAGTATTTTGTAATTGTTAAATATAAAAATATGTAAAATTGATATTATAAAATAGCCAAAAAGTCAGAATAGATAAAAAAGAATTTAATAAAATAAAAAAGAATGTAACCTTGCTGCGTTTCTTGTCGGTTCTTCTCAGTTGAAGGCTGACTTCCGAACCGGTAGTAGCTTCAGTAACTTTAAATTTGACCTTCATAAGTGCCTTCTGAGGGCCTAAACTGAATAAATGGTTTTGAATTTTTGAATTTTGAATGAGTCAAGTGCAGTAGCTTTAAAACATCATTTTGTGGAACATATGGCGAGCACAGAGATGAGGATGTTCCAGTTAATTTATTGTCAATTTAAAATGTGTTTTTTTTTTTTAATATTTAAAAAAAATCGACACAAAAAAAATCCTAAATACTTCATACACAGTTATGTGATCCCAAATTTAATGGATCTGGTATAATAACCATAAAACTGATATACTTCTATTTTTTAAGTACTAATAAAAACACGGAACTAACAGACATCTACAATAATGTTTGTCCTAATTAAAAATCGAACCACCCTACTAACCGGCAGTCAAACCACAGATTAAATAAAATAAACAGTTGCTTCATACCTCCAACACTCATAGTTTCAAATACTCCACAGCAGTCTATATTACACTGAGGTAAAATACCACGGAGTTGCCATAAGTTAAATATTTCAGAAACCAACCTGTATTAAAACACCAGTAGATACTCCAACAGAAGCCAATGCTCCAAGCATACCTCGTAGATGTGGTTGTGACACTTCACACGTATAGACCCTGGCTGGAGCTCCGACCATTCCTGATCCGAAACCAACTAATAACCTGCCTGGAATTATAAAAACGAATTAGACAGGTATAGGAAACCTTATTTAGGCTTTATTTAGCATTAGAATTATTTCGAGTCAAAGAGCTGAACATTTAATTTAATAATAAAAGAAATACATAAATAATCCTAATATCTTGTAATAATATATTAATTACTAGCTGTTCCCTGCGCTTTCACCCGCGTTCCCGAGAGATGTAATATTTTCTGGGATAAAAAGTATCCTATGTTACTTCTAATACCTCCAAGAATATATGTACAAAGTTTCATGATGATCGGCTAAGTAGTGTTCGCGTGAAAGCGTAACAAACAAACTTACATTCACATTTATAATATTAGTAGGGATGTCTAGTAACATTAATAATTCGAATATGTCACTGTCTTGTTGCTACATTTTCATGGCTAAAGGGTTAAACAGATCTTGATGAAAATTGGTAAGAAGATAAATTATATCTTGAGAAGGAATAAGCTACCTTTTTTCAAAATGTATTCTTTATCCTTTGAATATATACCTTTATGCGTTGCATTGTTCTGTAATGACATTGGGAATGGACGAATAGGCAAAAAAATACATTTCCCCTTTTGTAAAATATTTTCCAATCACAATATAGAACTAAATCTTGTCACTTACCAACATAAATCATAGGAACATTCTGTGCAAACGCGACCATAAGCCAGCCGATAATCAGAGGTATTTCTGTAATTATGAGTGTGCGACGACGACCGATGGAGTCCATCAGGTAGCCGCTGAGGATGCAGCCGATCGGAGTACCGGCAGCACTTAAACTGGCTGAAACAAGTTGCATAGATAGCATATTAGCATTTAACGGGCCTGTTGGCTTAGAGTTTAGAGACCCGGACCGCCATGCCACTGGTCGTGGTTTCGATTACTACCCAGGATAGACATTTGTGAGTATGAACATGTCTGTTTGTTCTGTGTCTGTATGTAAATAGGATATATGTACTATATAAGTATGTATAAATAAAAATAAACAAACAAATTAGTATTATGTGGTATATCAGTCATCTGGTTTCTATAATACTAGCTGTCCCCCGCTGATTCACCCGCGTTCCTGAGGGATTTACATTTTCCCTGGATAAAAAGTAGCCTATGTTACTCGGTGATAATTTAGCTTTCTAATGAAAAAAGAATTATTAAAATCGGACCAGTACTTTTTGAGTTTATTCGTTACATACAAAAATACAAATCTTTCCTCTTTATAATATTAGTGTAGATAAGCTCTGCTTAGTTTGAGATCACAATGACATGGCCGTATGTAAAGAATTTCCTAATATTTTTTTTTTATAATCTGAATAATACGTGAGATATTAATAAGTGTACGGTGCAACCGCACATCCTTTCCGTCGGATCAGATCTTTTGCGCGCCATGCCGCTTTTTATAATTTTACATTTTAGTTCGTCATAGGCACCCGCCGCGCGCACTCACTTTACATCAATATCAATATCATTCATTAGTTCTAAGTATTAACATTATATCAATATCAGTAAATTCCTCTATGAACTTTAATTATACCTGATTCAATCATCAAAGACTTTTATTCAATAAACGTAAAGTTGTACAGACCGTACAATAACACTATCATCAGTACCTATATTAATCATAAGATATGATGAGGACAAAAATAACAAAGAGTAACTGATTTATGACTTAAAACATACATGTATACAACGAGGTAGACATAGCACTTCGCTAATTCTTACAACCCAATTATTCACTTTAGGGCCTAGAAGGTAATTTCTGATGGAGGTTTTAAACTATGAAGAACCAGCAAGATGCACTGGTGTTTAAAGTTATTGGCGTCGTCTTTTGAGCTCGACTCTATTATACTCGTACATATCAGTATAATAGCCAATTGCGAACTTATGAAAACAGAGTTTGAAAAAATCTATTCCGGTCTTGTTGCAAATGTGAAATTATGTGCCAAAAAATATTAATACTCATATATTGGCTACAATTCCAGGATGATTTTAGTCTGTTTGTGATATGTCCGCCTAAAATAATTTATGAGTTAGTACGCTGCGCGATGGTACCATAAATAAAATGGATGATGGCTAGTTAAAAGACCTGCAGTTGTGTAACGCTTTTGGAATTGTCGTTGCACTCAATTTTGTAATACATTGACGGCGCTACCACTGTTGTCCTACACTGCTCGCGCGCCTAACCTTCAATCTATTATGAAAACGGCATAAATATTGAATCCGTTGGAATTACACAATTTGGGTGCGAGTGAGTTTACGTACAATTTTTTTTATTAATTATAATAAAAATATTTATATTACAATTATATTCAGGTTAGGACCTACTTATAAACGTAAAAATACTTTTGTCAGAAGATCCCGCTCTTAATTAGCCATAATATAATGTTACAACATGTTACATGTTGTCGTAAGTCATTAAAGAACAAAACGTTGCTCATAAAATTATCAGTAACTATTAGAAATATACATTCTTTACTACATTAATATATGTATGTGTGGGTGTATGAGTGTGAACGCGTGTGTGTATTGGGGTAAAGAGTGTGCGACATAGGGGGATAAATATGTATATAATAATTGTTAGTAGGTCTTGCGTAGATAAAATTTACCCACAAGTGGGTATTTAAGATAAGCTTGGGTTTGACCACAATCTCATCAAATTAAATTGAATTAAAATGATTGTGTAGCCAAATATTAAATTCATAAAATCTAGAAAGGAACTGGCATCTCAAGTGCAAGAGGCGGCGGATGGTAGCCCTGTCATCAATGTAGCCTATCATCACGGAATAGTGCTACAGAACCCTCCTAAAAACCAATATCTCAAGCTGCATTGTAGCTCTACCACTGAGCTATCACCTTAATAGGCCGCCATGGAAAAGCAGTGAAAGTAAAACCGTGCAATAATTCAGATGGAGAATAAATCGCTGTCTCTAGGATAACTCGAAAATATTCTTATTTACATATTTAATGTGTCACGCATACCAAGATCTATTTAAAATGGTACGAAATGATAAATGAGGCGAAAGGAATATAAATTTCGGTTGGATTTTTAAATAGCGAATGGTGACTATTCTGGGATGCTATTTGTGGAATAGATGTTTAAACTCATTCTAAATTCAAAATTTTCATAAACAAAATATAATTTGCTGGAGGAACTTTAAAAGGAGAGATAGAGTGAGCAAGAAGTTCATTAAAGTGTCAGCTTGCCATATAGGGACTCATTAACCTTCATCGTCTTTCACATGATGGTAAGAGAAATTAAGAGGAGTTTTTCTACATAATTCTTCAAAGGCGTACTGGCAGCTTTACACGTTTCTTCTTAAAAATCAAAGAGTTAAACAATTCCATAAGTTCAAAACAAAAAGTGGCTTAGTGAGTCCAACTTTCACACGAAGGGATCTATAACACCGTACAATATTTAAAAAAAACGCCGAAAAAACGCTGTTTTATATGGTCAAGAAGAGTTAATTGTTTTATAAAACCTAATGTAAAATATTAAAGCCCAACATATTGGCATTGTGACGTAAAACCCCGCCTTTTTATCACAAGATTATCATCATCATCATGTCACGTTTATGAATGACATTTTTAACTAATTTTAGGAGGTAATGCGTCTTCTTACGTCGCATTATACAATGTACACACATTAAGATCGATGAGACATTCTTAGATAATAGGAAGAAAATTCGGTCTACCCTTGACTTTTAAAAATAGCCTTTCAGAATGTCGTATAGTTATATAATCATTCTGAGAACGTACTCGTAAGATGGAGAATAAATATTTTATGTTACGTTGTGAGTCCAGAGAGAGGAAGAATTGCTCAATATACATATCGCACCCTCAGTACGAGAAGGGCTTAACTCAAAATTTTACAAAATGGAGTTACGATCATAGAGAGACTAAACAAAGTACGCTCTATCCGATGAATAGTAAAACATAGTCAATTTAATAATAGAATAAGCATACCGATACTTCAGCCTCTTTTCAAAAGTGACCCAATCAGAGATGTGCCAAAAGTGATTTTTTGAGTTAAGCCCCTATCGTTTTGAGGGTGCCATATGTACTTTTTTAGATGAAGATGAAAACCAGTCAGATCATTAGATTTACCCCCAGTTCGAAAGATTACTAAGAAATGTTGTGGGAAATATACTGCCAGCAATTATAAAGGTTTTATTAACCTCAAATATACAAAATTTCAGTTTTAATGTTTAAATGCCAGCGATTTAAGATAAAACATGGCACAAAACCTCTAAGCATCAAATACAAAGCGAGCAAAACAACGTGACAGAAGCTAGTAGTCATAACTTTATATGTACCTTCATAAGTGAACTCAGCGGATACACACTGAATAAATAGTTTTTAATTTCAAATAACCTCAAAACTTACCTATCCAACTAGCTTGATTATCCGTTATATGAATGCTTGAGTCTGGACTCTTCAACTGCGGCAACGCGGTGGCGGAGAAGCCAAATGCCATACCAGTATTGATAGTGCCCAAGTTGGCAACAAACGAAGCCAAAACTTGTTTAAGGGCTTTTCCTCTGCCAGCTTTGCCCGTAAGTTTGTTTCCTTGTTTCTCCGGTAAAACAGGTTTGGTGATTGTAGCTGGTATTCCATTTTTGATGAATGGTATAGAGTCGTTCCTGGAATGATAGAAATAATATAAAGTTATTAAAAAAATCAACTATTAAGGAGATAGAACACGTCTTCTGTAATTCAGTGCTATGCATTTTCTTTGTTATTAGAGTTCATCGAACTTTGACATGAAATATGAAAAAAAAAGTTGTCATCTTAAAATAATACTTTGAGGATAATTTGTGCCCGATAGAATTGGACGACAAACGGTCAAGAGCGAGTCGGACTTGCACACGTAGAAATATTTAACTAAATGCCGAAATAAACAAGTTTCCTGTATGATTCTCTCAAGACTCTTTAATCTATACTAATATCATAAAGAGGAAAGATTTGTATGTAAGTATGTTTGTTACTCTTAAACGCAAAAACTACTGAAAGGATATGAACGAAACCTGGCACATAGGCAAAGCATATACTGGACTAACATATAGGCTACTTTTTATGCCGGGAAAATGTAATATCCCTCGGGAACGCGGGTAAAACCGAAGGGGACAACTAGTTTTAATAATTTTATTTTTACTTTGTTGTTGTAGCGGACATAGTAGTATATACTTCACACATTTCGTTTAATGAGATACATCCGGCTGACAGACAGACGGGCGGATAAACAGCGGAGCCTTAGTAAAGGGTCCCATTGCCATTGGGTACGAAACTAACGAGATGAAATTACCTAAAAATACCAGCACCAATGTAAAAAATTTAAAAAGTGATAATGAAGTATGATACTCCATACCAACGAGAAACCTTTGCGATACTATAACCTATACCAATTTAAAAAGCTTGGATTACCATCACCATATACCTAAAGAGCTGAAGATCGAGCTCAGTGGCGTGCCATAGATTAGGCCTATGTCCAGCCGTGGACATAGATAGGCTGATGATGATGATGATACCTAAACATCCCATTTATTCATCAATGAATAAATTGACAGGCCAGTTGGCTTGGTGGTTAGTGACTCTGACTGCCAAACCGATGGTCGCGGGTTCGATTCCCACCCAGGACAATCATTAGTGTGCATGAACATGTATGTTTGTTCTGTGTCTGAGTGTAAATATCTATATAAATATGTATTTAGAAAAAAAATAGTATATGTATGTAGTATATCAGTTATCTGGTTTCCATGGTACAAGGTCTGCTTAGAAGAATCAGATGGCCGTGTGTAAGAGAATATCCCAGGATATTTAATGAATTGTAGATAATAATAGGTATTCATTGCGACTGTGACCCAGTCAATTAACTGCGCCAGGGTTATCGGTATCCTCCGATACTGGGGTCCAAACGACCTTAGGATAAGGACCCCCGATCACAAGGCAAGTCTATGTTATGACTTATGCCACAAGGTAAAGTATAATTAAGTATGTTAAAAAATAATCATATCATCACGTAGTATTCTTAAAGCATTTACTACAATGTTTTTTTATGTTCATTTCATTTTAATTTTTGTTTAGACTTTGGCTGTCGTTTTATAAAATTAATATACGTTTTCGAGTTTTAATTGGTTTTGACATCTAAAAGTGTTATTGAAAAATCAAACCTATGAGCAGGATGATAAGGTTCATCAACAATTAACAATTGACCATTGTATCAATAGATGAACTTTATGGCAAAAGTGATAAAGTTGATTTTTCAATAAAATGCTTAGCTGTGAAAACTGGCCTTAGATCTCGACGATGGTTCGATACGGTTTCTATGGTCTGTCCCTTTCATTAACTAAGCTATCACGTGAGAGGTCCGCTCTGCAGGGCCTCGCCAACAATATTAGTGAGTGAGTGGAAAATGTCGACATAATTTCAATATTGAAAATCAAACGTATTTGTTGTTTTGTTTATATTTATTCAGTCAATAGTACGACCTAAAAATCTATCTGTATTGCACAGACGATAGAAGTGAAACTTTTGTAATTTAGGGAAACTTTTTAATTATTCTAAAACAATTTTGAATAGCATAGATTGTGTGTAAATATTTACACCCACCACTTTGCGTCACACATTAGGGTTGCGGATCTGAATTTCAAAGCCGGATAAGAATTTTCACTTCAATGAACAATGTCACGTGACTCGCTAATTTAATCATCAATATTAATAGATACAATTAATAGCTATATTGAACACTATACAATAAACACGTGCTCGAGTGATAACGCTTCTCTTTACAGCGGTCAGTTATTGATAATTATACAATAATAATGTCAATGACTTGGTTGTTTTATTCTTTTTTTTTTAAATAATATAAACTAGTGCTTGACTGCGATCCCACCAGATGGTAAGCAGTGATGCAATCGTTGATGTTGACGCGCACTAGTTTATTAAGAGATTATTCAATGATAAAGGGCCAAGTTTTCTAACCCCATGGAGTTCTAACGGAATCTACACTAATATTATGAAGAGTTACAGTTTGTAAATTTGGATATAATAATAGAAGTAATTAATACATTTAAATATATACAATACAATGATTATAGTGAAGTGTACTGAAGTATTCGCCCAGTTCTTGTAATTCGACGTAATACCATAATTATTATAAGAAGTTTAAGGAAAATAAAATTACAATTAGGCTGTTTAAAACTGTACCCAATTTTTTTCTTACTGATAACACTAAAGCTCATTAATTTATACGAGACTAGCTGTTTCCGGCATGCGTTGCTATGCGAGTTTCTTTTTTTTCTATCAGAAACATTCATGGGCTCATGCACAACACTTTGCTGAAGATCATCACATTATCAAATGCATAGTTTACGATTTTATAAAGGACAAACTTACTTAAAAGGTACTTAACTATTTTGCCTTTGCCTTTTTATATACATATTATTAGGCCCTAGTTATACAAATATTTTTACTATCGGATAAACCATAAAGTTTATGGAGGCCACGTGTTAAAAGAGAATAAAATGTCCCAAATGTACGTCAAGATAAGATGTCCTAAACGGGTCATTTAATTGACCACCCGTGGAGCATTGTAGTGATAAAGTTATGTAATGAACTTACGTAGGAAATATTCTTTTATCTATGACGTAAATGAATATTCGTTCATTAACTAAATCGATTTTGGGCGCTTTATCAATATGTAAAAAACTAAAAAAATTATATTTTTCTGGTGTGACCAGTTAAACTAAATTCGACACACATATTTAGGAATAGACGCTTCCAAATTCCATAATGACTTCCTATCCTAATTAATTATGTAAAAATTAACAATCCATCCTAATTAATTATGTAAAAATTAACAATCAGGTACTTTAAATACTTAAAACTAAGTAAAAAAAGCTTTTCCATTGCCTTTCCGTGGCAATTTATATATATCGCACCTAGAGACCAAAGGTTATAAGTACATTTCCCAGAAGATTACATAATAGATGTCTGTAGCGACAACTCTCACTACATGATACTGACCTGCATAAGTCGATGAAATGGAAGTCTTTAGTACCCTCAGGGCTAATAGGCGTGAAGAAATATATTTTTTTAAACCATTTCAAATTATTGCCAATTGAAGGAAAATAATTCTTAAATACAACTAGCCTTACCGTTGACATTGGTTAACTTGAAATTGAGTACCAATAGCTCATTGACCACAGGGTTTTCCTTAAAATTAAATATTCCGTAAACGTCAGTAGAACGATTGTTAGTAGATAAAAGACATATTTAGTCGTCAGGGTTGGAAAGTAACACCTCGCTAGTCAAAAACACATTAAACATATTTTCCCTAAACGGTATATTCATGTATCAATTCCACTAAATGCAACGTTCGACTATGACATTTGATTCGGAAATGGTTTGGTTATAATTCGCTTGCAATCGAAGTTTGTCATTGCCACTGCCCCCTTATACAAACTTCGTCGGCGAGCCGCTTCACGGAGCCCTCGGAGAGCTTACCTCTCACGTGTTTAGTAGTATTAGCGTAGTAAGCGATAGAGATAGAGCATAGAGGCCGCGACGAAACATCCTCGAGTTAGTGTAATTTTCCTTACAGAATCGAGCTCCTAAAACCGAAACGAAGTTGGATTCTAACCTAAAAAAATTAAGTAGGGCCCCAACTAAACTATTTAAAATATTTTGTCCCCCAACCGAAGCTTGGGGGCCCCGGGGCACTGCCCCGTCTAGCCCTCCGGTAGCTACGCCACCGAATATACATAGGTTATGTTATTTAGGTAATCTCCGAAACTACACTTCTAATTTCAATTATTCTATAACTGATAGAAGCTATACTGCTCCCAAATGACATAGGCTATGTTATTAGCCCCGGGATACATTACATCTCTAAGGAATTCGAGTGGAACCGAGAAACCGTTTTTTTTTTGTGATGTCGTTATTTAAAATGAAACATTTCTGTTTTTAGTTTTCTGATAATATATTCTGTCTCATTTTAATACACGCTTAGGTTGTCGTCGGAAATATTCAATCGTATAAATCTTACACTGTTCAAGTCATAAATATGAAATGAAAATATTTATTTTTTTAAATATTTTTATGCAAAAAGGTATTTACAAAGGCCAAATAGAAACTATGATAGAATTTTTTTATTGGATACCTAGTGATGCTGATTATATTAAAGATACAAAGCTAAAATATACATAAATATAGATGTCTACCTATTTTAATAACATCAAATGGTTAGAGAGTTTTGAATTTAGTCCTGTCAAATTTAACTTTTTCCTTAGGTTTTTGGTCAATCTAGAAGTAATAGAGCTCTTATTGCAGTGGTGGGATGTACTAACATCTTACCCATTTCCACCCGGAGGCAGTAATGCACTTAATATTACTGTGTTTCGGTTCATGAGATTTACTTAATATCTTGACGTCTCAGGGTCGACAATGCATTGACTATGCCCCTGGTATTGCAGATGTCTGTAGGCGGCGGTGACCTCTTACCATCAGGTAGATCACCTGCCTGTTAATCGGGCTACGCGACATTAAAAAGCGAACTTAAAGAGAGTATTAGCTCTAGTTTATACTGTCCCGATTTATGTTACAGGTTTATTGTGTTTATTATAAAGCGGTGTACACATTTAATGAACTAGCCGTCCCCAGCGGTTTCACCCACGTTTCCGAAGAATGTAACATTTTCCCGGCACAAAAAGTATCCTATGTGTTATTCCAGGGCATCTTCTATATACATCATGTATGTGTCATGGTTCATCCAAATCCCTTTAATAGTGTTTGCATGAAAGAGTAAAAAATATTCGTACATCAAATCTTCCGCATCACTATATAGTATAAAACAAAGTCGCTTTATCTGTCCCTATATCCCTATGTATGCTTAAATCTTTAAAACTACGCAACGGATTTGTTGCGGTTTTTTTTAATAGATAGAATGATTGAAGAGGAAGGTTTTTATGTATAATACATGTGACATCCCACGGGGACGCGGGTAAAACCGCGGGGGACAGCTAGTTTATAATATAAGGAGAATATTCGCATTGACACCAAATTAAAACGTAATCTACGATTTCAAATTTTCCAAGAATTTCATCTGAAGTTTTATTTACACGCACTAAAATATTTCGTATATTTAACCCTGGCACACTGTTCTAGTAGTACAATACAATAAAACCGCGATAATGTGCACGCTATGTAAATACAATGTCATATTACAAACAATGATTAAATTGTACATAGTAAGTACATATTTCCGTACATAATATAAATTTAAATATAATAAAGAGAGCGCTGTATTACCAGTTCGTTTTTTGTCTTTTATTTTGACGGCCTGTCAAGTTGGCTTGGTGGTTAGAGACCGTGACTACGTCATAGGTCGTGGGTTCGATTACCAAGCACACACATTTGTGTGTATGAATATTTCTATTTTGTGTCTGGGTGTAAATATCTATTTAAGTATGTATTTCGAAAATAAAAGTAATATATGTAGCATATAAGTTATCTGGTTTCCGTAGTACAAGCTCTGTTTATTTTGGCATCAGATAGCCGTGTAAAGAATAAGCCAGGATATTTATTATTATTAGTAGATATTAATTAAGGCTGACTTCCGGAACGATAGCTTCAGTAACTTCTGACCTTCATAAGTGCCCTTTGTGGGCCTAAACTGATATTAATAATAAGCTATTTAACTATACTGAGTTAGGTAACCAAAGATATGTATCAGTTTTAACGAATATGGAAAACCATCTCAATTTCTTTAGATCATTTCATTTTGTTTTATAAAAAACCCAAATTTCATCTCTATAGTGCCAAAAGTTTCCGAGTATAGCTATACCATGTGATGGATAGACAATACGAAATTATAAAGAATACGGTTTTTGCTATTTGTCTACGTAACCCTAAAACAGAGAAAAGTAAAAAGTATTAACTACATAAGATAGAATTGTACTTAGATGTTAATTACCAATCAATCTTCTTGTGAGTTTATAATCAAAGGACGGATGCGGCCAAACTGCCGATTTGCCGAAACTATTATTTCCAATTGTCCTAATTAGTCTTAACTGATGAACTGTGTACTTCACTAGTTTCACGTAACTCGGAATTCTGACGATTTCTATGACTTGAGATGAAAATGTATGATCAAGGATTAGTTTAGTTCAGAAAATAAACTGATTAACTTATGTAATCAATAAGGTTATAATTATATCGATAAATTAGAATCGTTCTCTCATTACAAATTTGAAAAAATTGTGACGATGGAGGTCTATATTTGTATACAATATTTGTATTTAATCATTAAGAGATTTATTTAAGGAAATAAATATAATGACATTACCTTCACTATATATTTATGAAAATATAATGTTTATACGTAGAAACATAGGAATGTTTGAGTCAAAATTGTGATATTCATAGTAGTACAAGACAAAGGGAGAAGTTAGTTGTTCCATTCTTTAGACTAACTAAAGTTAACAAGTCATTTCTTGGTAATTGTGTTCGATTTTATAATAAGATACCGCTCTCAGTAACCAAAATGTCTGATCATAAATTTAAAAATTATATTAGGAAAGTTTTGAAAGAAAAAGCGTATTACAAGGTAGTTCATTATATTGAAGATAAAAATGTATGGAAATAGCTGCTCTCTGCACAGTGCACCTCTAATTTTCTTGTTTAAGTTGTAAGTACCTAATTATTGTTATTTTCTATTTGTAGTCTTGTTATTTCTTTTTCTTTTGTTTTGTTTTTTTTTTAATAACCTATAATAAGTATAAGTGTATAATATAATAAGTGTAATTGTTAAATATAATATTATGTAAAATTGAAATTATAAAATATCCGAAAAGTCAGAATAGATAAAATTTATATAAAAAATTATTTAATAAAATATAAAAAAGAATGGAACCTTGCTGAGTTTCTTGCCGGTTCTTCTCAGCTGAAGCTTCAGTAACTTTAAATTTGACCTTCCTAAGTGCCCTCCGAGGGCCTAAACTGAATAAATAGTTTTGAATTTTGATTTTTTTTTAAATTTTGATACCGCATGAACCTACATACAAGCAGACGGTCCACCTGATGGTAAGTGGCCAATGCACCTCTCTCATCTCATGTGAAATTTCACCGGCCCTTCACCTTTCTAATCGAAATACAGTAAAACAAGTACACAATTCACTTGGGCCGACGAAAAAGCAGACGGTCCACCAGAAGGTAAGTCACCGCAGCCTATGGACATTTGCAACACCAGGCATCGCCAGTGCACTGTTGACCCTGAGACGTGAAGTTGTTAAGTCTCATGTGCCTGTAATTTCACCGGCCCCCTTACCTTTCTAACCGAAGCATACCAGAAAACTGTCCCAAACCATAAAGCAAGGATTCCCACTCCTATCCCATATCATGAAAATGCAACAATAGACTTCCATTAGCAAAATCAACTATCCCCCCACCTAATCCCACCAAAAACAACAACAACATATAAAATACTGGTCACCTTTAGTGAAACCTTCATGTTGTGACTTACATAGACCCATATAGAGTTACTTCGGAAGATGACGTCGAAGGCTGGTTCAAACTCCTCCTAAGAGTCAAGGAAAGGTAATGAATACAAATAACATCTTCACAGCCCTTATCTGTAGATAGGAAGGCAGAACACTTACTATCAAGAATAAATTAAAAATAGTAAAGGATATCTTACGGTTTAAAAATGGTTTCAAAATTTAAATTGTCCAATCTAATACGACGTTTTGACCTACTTCCCCCGTGACATCCAATATTGTTATAGGAAAATTAACTTTATTGCTTTTGAATTAAAGGCCATCTATTGATCTGATGGTTTTTGGCATAAAGGTGGAAATGAACCTTATCATGAAGAGATAGGATGGATTTTACTTTGACATCATTTGCTGTCAAATTAGTAACTGATAACAACTTCACCCAAACTTTGCTGATGTAATAAAAATCTATTCTAATATACAAAGCTGAAGAGTTTGTTTGTTTGTTTGATTGAACGCACTAATCTCAGGAACTACTGATACGAATTGAAATTTTTTTTTTGGGTTGAATAGTCCATTTTTTGAGGAAGGCTATAGGCTTTATAACATCTCGCTACAACAGCGGAGCATCATTGAAAAGTGTGGCAAAAACGGGAAAAAAATAAAATTAAATAATTTTATCCTGAAAATATTTAGCATCCACTGGCAAACGCGGGTGAAACCGCGGGGGACACGGGCTAGTTATCAATTAAAGTAGGATTTTATTAAAATCAAAACACATTTTAATTATTCTCTCTAATAGTTATATATTTACATAAATAACATACAACACTAACTTATTTCATAAAAATATATACTACTAGGTGCGCCCTGCGGCTTTTCCCGCTTTCAAACCTGGTTATAAACCTCTTGAACTACTCTGTCTTTTGCTGAAAACTGGATTAAAATCCGTTGCATAGTTTACGATTATAATACAGACAAACATTCATTTTTATATACCTATATAGATAGATAATAAAAAGAAAATAGAAAAAAAAATTGTGTAATAAAATACTATGTTAAATGATTCACGGATTTCGTAGAATCGTAGTCAATATGTACCAGTGCAAATAACTCCTGTAAACATAATTTATTATCAGATTTAATATAGTTCTACACTTATCTTGCCCTCGCACGGATAAGCCATATAAATACGTTTAATTTATTACTTTTCCGAAGGTCAGAAACCGTAAAACACCGTATACAAATTGAATAAATCTTTCTACGATTTGTTACTTACTAACATTTATTATATACAAATACAAGATATCGATTAACTACTTACCTACTTACTGTATAGCGATAATTGAAATGTTCAGAACTTTGCATCATTTTCATTTTTGAACTGTCATTCAAATGGCAAGGTGTAAAAAGAAAATAGCCATAACTATCTATAAAATAATATATGAAAACGTAACCGGTTCGAACCGGTAACTTCAGTAAGATTAAGCCTCATTAGTGCCCTCCGTAGCCTTTAATTGTATTAATAGTATTTCCTGCTTATAATCCTGCCTATTGAAAAAATAAACACGATTGAAAAAAAATTACCGAAACAAAAATGACAATTTCTGAATTTCCCCTATGTTTAACAACCCTAATTTTAATTCCGTGTAGCAATTTATTTCCAGCATTAAGTTTACTCATTTTTATCTGTTTAACAAGAGATAACGGTCATATGACAGCGAGATAAAGAACTAACAACAGTTTAAACTGAAATTATTATTATCAGGACGTTGAGATGTTGATGAGAGTCACTATACGTTAATGAGATTGTTGAATTGTAGTGTCTTCTGATTTATTTGTCGTCTGTCTGAATGTCTATTATTGTTTGAACTCGAAGATCAGAATTGATTTTGACTACCCTAAAAATCTGTTAGGGCTGTACATTATTGTAAATGTAAATTTTTGTATGATATTTGGATGCTTATACCGCATTCACGCATAAACGACTAACCGGATTAACATTTTTAGAACACTCAATTCTGACGTTAGACCTATGGCAAGAGGCACGCTGAACTATGGGTCATTTTTTAAAGAAATCAAAACGCAACACATACTTTAACCATCTAGTTCAGAATAAAGGGCATTATTATTATGATATTAATTCTTTCTTTATTTTGATGTTGAAAATACTGGGGTTTATGTGTTCGTAGCTCTGCCCTTCTAAATGCCTTGACCGATTTTGTTTTATTTGTACTTATAATATCGCGTGGATGGTTCTTAGCTATCGTTGGACCCGGTAGGTGGCGCTGTAGTGATCCATATATTTTTCTTTTAAGTCCGATAGATATAGATTTATATATATCTGTTATAAAGTTACTTTTCGCTCATAACCCCACCCACCTGCTTAGCAGAATAACGTCTCCCGAATCAACGAGTATCGCAGTAAAACATAAGACGCCCAGGGAACACGGGTAGAACTGCGAGGCGGAAGTTGGTCTTGTAACCATTTTAGGGCCATAAAAAAGTATGAATACAAAAATAATAAAAATGGCGTCCAGTTAAGTAAAAATAAATTATTTACATTGAATTCTTTATCAAGCAATCGAAACCGTACGGACAAGTGGGTGTTAATGAAAAACATGCAATAAAAAGACAAATTGTCAAAATTGTATTTGCTTAACAAGCACACTTGTTTGGAGTGATATATTTCAAATATTTGATAAAATATTAACTAATGATATAAGTATTGTGATAAGAAATTATTGTATATCGTAAAACATGAGACTGTATTCTTAGATGTTAACGGTATCAGCGCAACCGCTTATTGTATTAAACTAGCTGTCCTCTGCGGTTTTATCTGTGTTCTCGGGATAAAAAGTAGCCTATATGTTATTCCAGGATATGCTCTATCTATGTGCCAAGTTGCATCTAACTCCGTTTGGTAGTTTTATCGTGATAGAGTAGTAATAATAATAATAATAATTTTATTTGCAGTAATGTGTACAGATAGATCGATAGAGAGAAGTAACAAACATCCATACATACAAATTTTCAAATTCATAAAATTTGTAGTATTTTAGAATTGATACCATTGTCAAAGTTGTTTATCAAACATCTCTACTCAGTGCACTCGTAACTAAATAAAAGCTATCGAATATCCCACGCTCGTTAGTTACAAACAAAACTGTGGTGAAACCCAAAGTCAAGTTCATGGTCTGTTGACCGTGAACTTAACAGGGCATATTTTATGCATGTAAAACAAAGGTTAGGTAAAAACGACCATGCTTCTTCTGACCAATGAAACTTCATGTTTATACAAGCTGTCCCCCCGCGGTTTTACCCGCGTTCCTAATCTCTAATTATATATTTTCCCGCGATAAAACAATTGGTATACCAGACTATAATCTATCTATGTGCCAAGTTTCATCCATTCTGGCGTGATTGATTTATTAAACAATGTCCATCCATCAAAACTTTCATATTTATAAAAATAGTAAGATGTCTCCAATTTAAAAGTCACCAAAAGCACTTTAATTCAATGAATACCTTCCGAAATAAAATTACTCAAAATAAATTCTTCTAAGAAATCCCGTCACAATGTACAAGTTTTTTGTTACATTTCTGTTCCACAATATTAAAAAAATATATAAATAAATATCCTGGGACATTCTTTACACACGGCTATCTGATCTCAAACTAAGCAGAGCTTGTACTATGGAAACCAGATAAGTGATACCTCACGTATACTACTTTTAAAAAACATATATAAATAGATTTACATCCAGACACAGAACAAAACATGGTCATGCAAACAAATTAGTCCTGGATGGGAATAAAACCCACGACCTGCAGCATGGCAGGGTCTCTGACCACCAAGCCAACTGGCCCGTCAAAATATTAAACCATATATCCAATAAGGTGCCTCAGCGCAGATTGCCAAGCAGTGTTATCAATTCGAATTGATCGTTCTACTGTTATCGATCTTTAAGCACACAGAAGTGGACGATTAGACTGATAAAACTAGATATTAATATGGAATCAGGACTTTAAACGGAAGTCATTTCAATATTCCATCTAAAAATATAATATTTTTTGATGTTTTCAAAGATTCCAATAAAAAAGATTTTTGTATTTTGGAATAAATATAGTTAAATATTAGAAAACAAGGTACTATAATACAAATTACAATCCTAACCTGTTTGTTACTCTTTCACGCAAAAAATGCCAAACGGATTTATATGAAACTTGGCAGGTAGATAGTATACACATTGTGACAAAAATACCCGTAAAGCCGAAAGGTTAAATGGGGCCTTATAAGGAGTCCATTCACAATATTTAAAAACCGTAGTAATGCTGTATAACATACCCCAACAAAAGAAAAAAACAGATTTTTATGAATGAAAAATAGAAAAACTATTAAAGTAAACAGTTATTAAGTAAAATAGGTACGTAGGCCTTTCTGTTAAATAATCTAGTTCCCTGAAATGAGCTTACTAGGGTTGTTGGCTTTGATAATTAATTATATTTTTACGGATTAATTAGTAACACGTTGTATATCCTGGACACATAAAATACTTTTTATCTCGGGGAAATGTGACATCCAACAGGAACGCCAGTGAAGCCGCGGGGGACTGCTAATAATAATATATGGACTTGATATCCCCCGTAGTTGCACCCGCGTTCCCGAGGAATGTTACATTTCCCGGGGATAAAAAGTAACCTATATGTGTATACAGGTTATAAATTTATCTGTCAAGCTTCATCCTAATCCAATGAATACCTTCCAAAATAAAATTACTCAAAACAAATTCTTCTAAGAAATCCCGTCACAATGTACAAGTTTTTTGTTACATTTCTGTTCCACAATATTTTAGCTTGACAATATTAAAAAAATATATAAATAAATATCCTGGAACATTCTTTACACACGGCTATCTGATCTCAAACTAAACAGAGCTTGTACTATGGAAACCAGATAAGTGATACCTCACGTATACTACTTTTTAAATACATATATAAATAGATTTACATATTTATAACCTATATGTGTATACAGGTTATAAATTTATCTGTCAAGCTTCATCCTAATCCGTTAAATAGGTTTTGCGTGAAAGAGTAACAAATATCTGTATATCCACCCTCACGAGTTATCGCATTTATAATAGGTACTATAATAGGTGGCTGTCCCCGGCGGTTTCACCCGCGTTCCCGAGGGATGTCACATTTTCCCGGCACAAAAAGTATCCCATGTTACTTCTAATACCTCCAAGAATATGTGTACAAAGTTTCATGATGATCGGTTAAGTAGTTTTCGCCAGAAAGCGAGACAGACAGACGGAGTTACTTTCGCATTTATAAAATTAGTTAAGATTAGAAGTAGGTGTCTATTTAATATTGAAGTTTGTATTTAGGTATTTTAGTTAACTGGTTGCCATAGTACTAGTTCTGGGGTGCCATTCTGTAAGGTAAAATGACACTAGCTCGAGGATGTTTCGTCGCGGCCTCCGTGCTCTGTCTCAAAAAATTCAAAATTCAAAACCATTTATTCAGTTTAGGCCTTCGGAGGGCACTTATGAAGGTCAAATTTAAAGTTACTGAAGCTACAACCGGTTCGGAAGTCAGCCTTCAACTGACCGGCAAGAAACTCAGCAAGGTTACATTATTTTTTAATTGTTATATAAATTTTTATCTATTCTGACTTTTTGGCTATTTTATAATTTCAATTTTACATAATATTATATTTAACAATTACAAAATACTTATAATAGGTAACATTAAAAAAAACAAAACAAAAAAAAATATGACAAGACTACAAAATAGAAAATAACAATAATTAGGTACTTACAACTTAAACAAGAGATTTAGAGGTGCACTGTGCAGAGAACAGCTATTTCCATACATTTATATCTTCAATATAATGAACTACCTTGTAATACGCTTTTTCTTTCAAAACTTTCCTAATATAATTTTTAAATTTATGATCAGACATTTTGGTTACTGAGAGCGGTATCTTATTATAAAATCGAACACAATTACCAAGAAATGACTTGTTAACTTTAGTTAGTCTAAAGTATGGAACAACTAACTTCCCTCCCTTTGTCTTGTATTTATACTATGAATATCTAATTTTGACTCAAACATTCCTATGTTTCTACGTATAAACATTATATTTTCATAAATATATAGTGAAGGTAATGTCATTATATTTATTTCCCTAAATAAATCTCTTAATGATTCACGGGGACCCATACTGTAAATTGCACGAATTGCTCTTTTTTGTATAATAAATATTGATTCTATATCCGCTGCTGCTCCCCAAAACAAAATACCATAGGACAAGAGGCTATGAAAATATGCAAAATAAACTAATATGTCTCTTTCGCTAAGTATACAGCACGTGAGAGGAACGGTCTCGGAGGCCTTCGTGCGCCGGCTCGCCGAAGTTTGTATTAGCTGAGTAAGGAAGCTGCTTAGTTAGGGATAACCGTGTGTAAAGAATGTCCCAGGATATTTATTTTGTTATCTTAATATATAATGTTATTAAACGTTTGATTATTAAACAGTAACCCATTTTTTTAAAGAAGATTTTCTTTGTATGGATATAAATAAGGATATAAAATTTGCTAGGTTAGGTTTTCATACAAACAACGCCTTATACGAGTATATTTATCCCGCTAAAGTATAAATATATTATATAACTGTTTATAATATTTTATTGTTAATTAATACTGGTTGTCGACTCACTGGTTGGCCTGCAGCCAATTGTTTATTCTACGCTTTACTCCAGCTATTGAGCGTTTAATGTGGATATAATCATTTAGAGATGCATATTTATTATTTATTATGTTTTTCTTAATGTTTAAATTTTTTGTTATTTTATTTTATATATTTTTTTTGTTATGTTATTTGATTGTTATTATTTGCTAATTGCCTTAAATAAATGTTTTTTCTTTCTTTCCTTATATTTATTTATCGTCGACACGACTACAATAGCGCGTAAGAGCAATTTGCAATACCGCTTATTTACAAAAATCGCAAAAATTCGTTATTGCGCCATCGACTTTCTATTGACCAAGATAATCAATTATTTCTTCCTCCTGTAAAATTGATAAAATACTGATACGCGGTATTGCAAATTGCTCTTACGCGCTTTTGCAGTCACGTCGATGTTATGTAAGAACTAGCTATCGGTCTGCAGTTTCTAGGACTACCAACCTTCAAGGTATGGCTTAAGGGGATTACTGACAAGCCAGTGGGCTTGGTGATGGCCTGTCTGCCACGCCGCAGGTCGGATTCGATTCCCACAAATGAGAAACATTGATGTGCTTGAACATGTCTGTTTATTCTGTCTGGATGTAATAGCTCAAGCTGATTTGGGATCAGAAAGCCGTGTGTAATGTATGGCACAGAATATTTATTTATTAACTATAATTATTTTTTTTACCTCACAATATTTCATAGAATCATATTTATTCAGTTTAGGCCCTAAAATGGACTTATGCTAAAGCTTCAGTAGTAATTACAATATTGTTGTGTATGTAAGTTTTGTAAATATTAAATGATACCATTTAAAACCTTCTTGTTTTGTTAGTTAGTTAGTGGGAAAATGTGGGGGTCTCGGGAACGTGGGTAAAACCGCGGGGGACAGCTAGTAATTACATATGGAATGGCGGAAAATTTCACCTTGTCATCATGTCATTATCAAGCTCGTGATGTTTTGGCGCCTTATCTAACGATTAGATAACAATTATTCAGATTGACAGGATACGAGCAATCAACGCATGACATCAACGATTTCATGACTTTCATGACTTACGCTGATGTTCGCCGTCAGCTTTGATGTTTATCTGAAATGCACTTTCTTTCAATGTGACTTCTTGATTTACGATGTCAATTTATTTTGGTTGCTACCCTACACTAAGAAGGCCATATAAGACGACAAAACTTGCTAAAATAATTTCCGGGAACATATTTCACACACTGCTATATACAATGGAACTATACCTAATATGCTATGGAAACTAGATAACAGATATTTTCACAATACAAACAGATATGTTCGTGCACACAAATATGCTTGCCCTATGGATAATATATTATTATTGATATATGATTTATACCCAGATACATATATTCAAGTAAAAGTACTATATCAGTTATCTTGTTTCCGTACAAGCTCCATAGTTAAGGATCAGATAATAATGTTCCAGAATTTATCATTACTATTTAATAACTTTTAAATGCGAAAGTATACCTGTTTGTTTGTCTAGCCTTCACATCGTAACAAAACAACAGATCTGCTTGATTTCTTGTTTAAGAAATGGGATTTCTGTTAGGGTAAAGAGTACAGGCGTGTTTTTGCACGAGAAACTATTCGGTACAAGGCAGTGCCGGATTAAGCGCGGGGCCCATAGCAAATCATTGGAGGGGCCTTTGGTCTGCTATGGATTCTTAAGTATAAAGTGGTAAAAGAAACAATCGGTGGTGGATGGCTTTACACACGCGGGCCCCTTCAGCGCGGAGCCCATAGCAATTGCTACTCTTACTATAAGCTACGTGGTTAATCCGGCACTGGCGTAAGGGCGATAGAAGGAAATTATTTTAAAATAAAATAAAAAAATATCTGCACGCCCAGAAGTGGATTTAACTTTCTCATGACATTTGATTAGCAACGTCGCCGTCTCAAAGGCATGTTACCAATTCCGGGCTACAAGATATAGTTACTGACAATGAAACAACATCTGTACATTGCCCGATCTGGAATCCAACAAGAGTTTGCCCGGGGAAGTACTACCACATTACCCATTTCCGCCGTGAAGCAGTAGTGCACTTGCATTACTGTATTTTGGTTAGAATGGTAACCCCTTACCTTGTCTATAGGTGGCGGTGACCACTTACCATCACCATCAGGTGGACCGTCTGCTTGTTTATCGGCCCATGTGGTGTTAAAAAAAAAAACAAAAAAAAAGTCCTCTTAGTAGAGCTTTACACCGCTTTACAATTGTGGTAATTAATTCATTTCATAGTTCATTGAAGATCCAAAAGTTATCCAGTTATGAATTATTAAGGGTGTCTTTGTTTGGCTCGCTCACGCTATACCACCAGAAATTCTATTCTGGTGTTGCACTCACAAATAATCTGGTCAACGCATTTAGATTTTAGATTTCTTGCCAAGGTGAAAAAAAAACTAAATAGAAAAATAATATTTTCAATTTTGGAAGCGCCTTCCAGTCACTTGGCGCCAAATCTTGGCTGTGTAGGAAGACACGTCTGGGTATTTACGTATTATTTGTTTTGGCTTTGATGTTGGTCTTAAAATCATCGACTGTCGTTATTGAGCTAATGTTAGACCAATAATAGCTTTTCTCGCGTTTTCCAGCGCTCTAAGATGGTTGCATTATATAACTTATGCAATGTTATTTCAGGGTCATATTTTGAAAAAATAATTTTGATGACAAATTTACACATTTAAATTCATAAAATAATTTTTATTTTTATTCAAACAACAAATTTTCGATACTTTCAAGATTATCACTGAAATACGTCAATTATGACATCCAACAAAGAAGTGAAAATAAATACTTAGTTACTACGCTTATTTCCTTATTTTTCATTTCAGTATCTCCACCTCATATTAACTATTATTTTTTTGTTGGTTCGCCTTATATGTTTGTATTGTTCCTTCCTTTTCTTTATATCCTGCCACCTAACTAGATATTTATTATTATAATAGCACTAACATATTATGCTGTAGCTTGAAAAACAAAATAATTGAGTTAGTACCCCTAATCTTGGCGGCAAACATAGGCTTTATCAATTCGTATTGGCGCTTCGCACTGAGCATCTAAATGCAAAAGAAACAAACATCCCATTCAACTGACATTTGGTTAAACACTGCAAATCGTTATAGACTGTATATTATACAATTTTGCACAGAGCATTAAATAATTATTTCGGACGTTTTGGCAGACATTACCATTTCTCATTACCAGCTTTACGTCATAGGTAATGAAAGACAAATGTTTGTCACGGTTATTTTAAACAAAATAAAGAAATGTGCCACACCCTTCGCCAATGTTATTTTGCAATAGTATCATATTTCTGAAAAATACTATTAAGTGACGGCACATTTTTTTAATTTTTTTTTATTTCCCGCTGAAAACCAGATATTGAATTTTGACATGACCCTGATAATTTTAAATGTGAAATAACACATAAAAAATATTTTTTATATAAACTGTATCAAGTATTAGCCTAACTAGTTTCCGTCTTGCAGTTCCACCCGCTATCCCGACGGATAGGTCCAAAGGAACGCGAGTGGAACAGTCTAATAGCTTCTTTATTTATTCTTCATTAAAAAATAATATAATATAAGATAAATTAGCTTCATACTGGTAAAAGAATTATTAAAATCAGTCCAGTAGTTTTGAATTTATTCATTACAAACAATAAACAAATCTTTTCCCTTTATAATATTAATATAGATTTTGTGTGAAATCTCTGTTCACCTCCTGTCTGTCACATGAGCTCATCTCTTGAGATAAAAGTTTTGAAACTAAATCATAATCACTAAAAGGTACCTATTCTTAATTAGTGGTACAGCGGCATCCGTCTCGCTCTTCCGTATTCAAAACGACATGTTTTTAGTTTTATCAATGGCTGTTTTAATTTTATTTGTGTTTTTTATACCTGGCAATGAATGCATCGTCCAAAATATATATAAACTACGTAAATATCAATAATGGTCTAAAAACATTAGGATATCATACATAGGTATTATGAATCACATTTCAAATAACAATAAAACAAACAAAAATTGTTGCAAATAACCAAAATAATACTTCGGTATTAAACCAATAAGTAATAAAGGAATTATTTGAATTACAGAGCAATAAAAATTATCTCTATTATTATTGTACGGAACAGTATGTAAGGGAGTCCAACTTACACTTTTCATTCCACTTTGTTATGAACAAATAAAAGATCATCTGACAGTCTCAAAAGCTCTTTAACCTATTCTTATGTTTGTAAACACACTTGTGAGTACATTATTCCTAAAATACTCAACGCACGTGAACTTCGCGTGATTAGAACTGAAATATCTAAAATCTCTAGTTTAGGTATTTGGCAGGGCACACGGGAACGAGCCATTTGGACGGACTTTGTACAGATAAAGTGTTGGCGTAGATTCCAATATGATTTCATATTTCCGTAACCACTTCATTTGTAGGTATCACAGGTGTATATTTAAAGATGGAATTTATTATAAATTAATAATAGCATTTCCAAAAAGGTTTTGGCGTCAGACGAGCCGTCAGTTAAGGTTTTGTCAAATCTCTTGTAATTTTATTATCACTTATTTAGTTTAAAAAATAATTATTATGATTATCATTGGAGCAGCAGGTAGATGACGATGATGATCTCAAAATAAACCACATATAAATAAAGTCCTAAAATCAAATAAACTCATGATTTCTGATGAGGTCATTTCATGAGACACGACCATCTCATAGATTATCCAAGAAAAAAAAACCATATAACAAAATTAAAAATAAAAACTGGAGAAAAATCAAAATATTGACGAGAAGTGGGCGGAATTGTCTTATGCCAAACTAAATTGTTGGGCTGGACTTCCAAGCGCGTGACTTCAAACCCATTGAAAAATTTACAAAAAACCACATATTATGCTCGTGCCAAGTAAATGTCAGTGCGTTAGTAGGTGTGTATGTTGATGAGTGACGACGCAAGGCGAAGGACACTGGGCTCTCAGCCAAGTCTCGACACTAGAAGACTGAGCACTGCCGCTATCGCGTGACAACGGTCGACAACCCTTTGTTTCAGCCCTCTTATTCAGCTCATACAAACTTCATCGGCGAGCCGGTGCACAGAGGCCTTGGAGAGCTTACCTCTTGCGTGATTGCGTAGTTAGCTAAAGAGACAGCGCATAGAGGTCGCGACGAGACATCTTCGATCTAGTGACATTTTCCTATCAGAATCGAAGCCTTGGACTGATAATGAACTAACGTTCTGGATTAAGATCCCTCGGAAACGCGGATAAAACCAAGAGGTGGGTTTTAGCATATAATAAAACCAAGGAAAAGATACAACAAATGGCAAACTAGTTTTCTTAAATTATTATTGTACATTTTTCACATGCTTCTAAATAATATTATCCTGGGACATTCTTTACACAAGGGCATCTGATCCAAAACTAAGCAGAGTACGGTGATATAACTTTATTTTTTTTCAAATCGGTTCAGGCGTCTTCGAGTAATCGGTGAAAATACATTTCGTTTTTGAAGTCTGTTAAAGATAGTACCGAGATGTGATCGCGCCTTGTATTGTGTGATGTTAATCGTACGATATTAAAGTTCATTGACTCTTTATCAAGCTTGTTTTCTAAGGTTGTTTCATAATAGTTACGAGTAAGGTCTGTAATCATTACACATTTAATCGATAACTTAGATTATTAATATTTGTATCGGAAGTCGGTAAAGTGTTTCCTGTAATTTGTTGTTGTAGGTAGGTTTCATATATTTTTTTCATTTTTGTTCTTACAAACATTTTTGTTTTTTTTACATAAAGTAGTACAACACCTACCGACCTATACCTATTATAGACTGTGAAGAAACATTAATTTTACTAATAATATATCCACAAAGTAAAAACAAAATGTAAGACAATTAAAAGCATAATAACCATCGAGAGCAATCGATAGCTTATTAGGTAATGATTAAGAATGGAAATACCTCATACAAGAGAGTAAAAGCGATAGCATTTAAGAAGGATATCTACTTATTGCGATCGTATAATTTCGATAACTATCAGATACTTATTACAGTATATTTCAAATAAATGTAATAGCGAAGGGAATTGATATCTTCCACTGTACCTTCCTGAAGTTTACGGAAACAGCACAGAGAGGTTTCGAGTATAGTGGCACATTATTATGAATACCTTTTGTTATATTGTTAAATATTTGATTGTTGTTAGTCGTTATATCGTATTGGAGTGTTTTTCTGTGAAGATGTTATTAGTTTAAGTTGAAAAAAAAAACATTGAACCGGTTTTTGAACTTTAGACATGTTATAGAAAAATGAACCCTACTGCTTTAGAATAAGTTGTATCCACATAATCATAAAATTAACCATCAAATAATGAATCTAAATGATAACCAGTAAAGTAAGCTTTTCTTTGACACTCACGACATGAATGTATTCAAAATATGGATGGTCTCGTATAAGCCATAAAACAATTTACGAATTCCAACATTTTATATATATACCAATTGAAATATGTCCGTCCTATTTCGAAATTTCCCGTTCGTTATAGATAGCCACTTATTTATAAATAACGCATGCTCCAGTTGTAAGGGACTAAAATATAGATAAAACAACTGTCCAAATTTCATAATGGAGCTTTATTATCTCTGGCATGAAACAGTGTTCTTTACTTAAATAACTAAAAAAGTTAGTCGAGCCATGAGCCTCTTTAATTTTTTAATTTCACGATTGGAACTTTATTATCTCTGGCATGAAACAGTGTTCTTTATTTAAAAATAATTAAAAAGTTAGTTGAGCCTCTTGCATTTGCTTTTTTAAACTTTGAATAAAAACACACTATGGTTAGTGTTTAGTTGTTAGCACACAATAGCCAAGAAGAGAATTGTATAGGTGTCATTTTTAACCAGTGCCCAAACAAGGGCACTAAATAATTGCCTACTACCACCGTCATGACATTACTGTACGAAACAAGAAATCCAAAAATTTTGGATCAGGAATGAATAATATTTTTTCTCGTAAATGAACCTCGTTTTCACATTTCTAGTACGTATTAGTTGAAAGAAGTATGTACTTACCTATTTAAGTACTACCTATATACGGTTTTAAAATTCACAAATGTTGTCAAGATTTAATAGCCCCGATTTGACAGGTAAGAATATCACCACCAGTAAGGTTCAACTATTGATGCAATGGAAATTTAAGGTAGTTACTAGATCCAGCTCGGATTAGAACTTAGTACAACTCTTGCGCAGGATGTACATATGTGTTTAATCTACTAGGAACGTCCCAATTAAAATCGCTACTATTTGTTACTATGTAACACGTTTAATTGTATTTATTTATCTAACTAATGAACTTTACCTACTTTGATAAGTTAGTTATTAAATATAATTTGTTTTGTTTCCAAGTATTTCTGTCTCAATGAATTTGTGCTACGATTACTACTTATAAATAATTAAAAAAAAAAAAAAACAACCAAAAAATGTATAAGGCACAAATCAAAACCTTTTATATGATAAAGGTATAAGGCTTATTCAAGTATTAGAGTAGCATTAAATTTGAAATATTCTGCGTTTTGGAATGTTGGGTTGGATTATTATATGAATTCTTCCTGCGAGTTTGTTTGACTTGCTTTTATGATGTAAAAGAACAAAGATAAAAAATAACAATTAAAAGGTACGTTTGAAATAACCGAACCAGCAAGATCGTAAAACAACTACCCTCAAAAGTTCTTCAAAAGTAATTATTGATGTATTTCCTATTGTGTAAGATTTCAATACCAAAAAGGTCACCATGTTCATTGTTAAGTAAGACATACTTACATGAAAATGCCTTTAATTTAAATTCAAACATATTCATGAATTCCGGTTTCAAGAAACCCATACATGGAATAAGAAAATTAATCTTAACAAATAAATTCCCAAACAATACTCACTTTTCCTCAGCCATGATTGTAAATCACTAATTGCACTCGATAAATTAAAAATAAATGTTTTCTTATGTATCACAGGGAGATTATTTTCACTAAATATAAATTACTATCACATATTTTTCATATCACTAAAGATGTGCGAGATGTAACGTAAAAGTTAGCGGGCATCATAACACCGCCGAACGCGTGTGCTCTACAAAGCGGTCGCTCACTAACTGAAGCGATAAGCACGTTTTTCACACAATATATCAATATTTTTCTCACTCAATTGCTCTAAAGCCAAAGCTCTGTGTCAATGAAGCGCCAGAAATGCAGATTTGCGGAAAATGGCCGCTGGAGAATTTTAGAGCTGAAAATTCGTCAGGGGTATCATGATTTTAATGCGCACGTCTTAAGGAAGTAAACTAAAGTATTAGTAAGATGAATTTTGTTTCACCATAATGTTTGTCAAAGGGGGAAAACTAATTACGTGTTTTGGAGGTAGCACGTAAATTCATGTTTTCGCTTTCATGAACTACAAAGATGTTTCTATCGCGTTTAGGAAGGCCACATCTCATCAACAATCGCTTCTTACAGGTACCCAGTTATTAATAGGTGCAATTATATTCAGAATACTGTTTGTGCGACAGAAATAGAATGTAGTGGGAAATTCATCTTGGGAATGCAGTTTAGAACAGTTGACAAATCTGTAGCTTTTCCAGAATGTTGGGAAGCAAACTTCGCAATAAAGAACTTAATCATTTAGTAGGAAATATATTTAAGTCACTAGAAAAGTGCATTGTGCACATTATGAAAATAATAGTATTTATTTCATTTTAGTTATTTTTATTCCAAATGTAATTTAATATAATTGATATGATACAAAAATATAATTTTAACTAAAAGTTAGTTAATGATTCGTATAATTTTTAATCGGCTTCCAAATAAGGAGGAGGTTCTAGTACGACTGTCTGTTTCTTTTACGTTTAAAGATTTTTTTAGGATTCACTTTTACAGTGTCGGTAACGCGTTAGTGTGATACCCCTGGTGATGAAAGCGTCAATAGGCTGCGGGTTTGATTGTCACTTTTGAGGTACACAAAGCATGCGATTTTTGAGTAATTTTTCTGTTACCAAACTAATAAAAAAGAATATATATATATATACTAAATAGGTATAACTAGCTACCCGGACAGACGTTGTCCTGTCAAAATAAGTCCATACAAAAATGCAGGGTTTCGATCGCAGCGCCACCTACCGGGTCCAATTGTGAATCTAAACTATCCAGGTCGCCACCCAAACGCATACAAAAAAATTCATTCAAATCGGTTCAGCCGTTTAAGACGAGTTCACTGTCAACACACGTACAGAAGAATTATATTTATAAAGATATATAGGGAATTTATAAGTGATGAAGGTATTAACAACAAAAATCCTTAAAAGCAACAATGACACTTGAGTTTCAACTTGAGAGTGATAGTCATGATATTTTCCTTCATCGATAGTTCGAGCCCATAAGATTCCGATAAACACGTGGCTTAAGGGCGTAGAAAAAGATAAATACGCGTGTAGCATTTCTTACTATTTAGGCATGTGCTTTATGATATGGTCGAAGGCGGTAAGCCCACAGAGCCTAGAATCGAACTGGCTGTAATGTGAAGTTGCCGGAAAATACCAAATAAATATTACGTCAACCCCATAAAAAGAGTTTATGAGAATAGTTCTAATGCAAACAGTTGACATCTCGTGTTCGCAGATTTGTAAAATTAGCGCAATATTAGCGCAAAATATTGGCCGGTCATGATGTTTATTATCCACAGATTTAGTTTGTTTATTCAAAGACATGTGTGAGAAAACATAATTTAGTATGTTTATTTGCACCTTTATGTAAAAACTTAAAAACGTAATAATCAAATCAAAAGGTTTAGATCCTTGTTAGATATTATAGCGACATGTGGTGGGGTTACAGAGTGGTAGTGGAGACTAATACCACCACCTCTACTCATCTCCAGAACGCTGGAACAGGTAACTAAAGAGTATACCGATGACCACGTGCACTTACACCTTGCAGCAAGTAGTCTACTTATTTTACAAACTATTGCCTATTAGAATAGGTACTCCTTACAGGTTAGTGAAAATGGGGATTAGTGCTCCAATAAGTTATTTATAAGTGATCGATGCGTTAGTGTTTTAGTCGTATAAATTCTCTAAAGATAGATAGATAACTCTTTATTATACACCAAACAAGAAAAAAAAGAAAACAAACAACAATAAACCTAAAAGCTATGTACAAATATGTGGTAACATAAAAAAAAATGTACTAATTTAACTTGTAACTTTTCTATCTACATTTTCTGGAATTAGTGTCAGAGTTTTCACTATATCCACAGTTTCACATGGAAATTATAAAAATATATAAATTAGAATAATGAAATAGCCAAAAAATCAGATTATGATTATGAAAAATGTTACATTGCTGAGTTTCTTCCCGTTTCTTCTCAGTGTAAGGCTGACTTCCGAACCGGTCGGGTGGTAGCCTCAGTAACGTTGACTTTCATAAGTGCCCTCTGGTTTTGAATTTGAACCACACCAATACTAAAAATGCGACAGTAGCTCTGTTTGTTTGTTTGTCACCTACGACTAAGTGGCTGATCTGATTTTCATGATTTTTAGGTCTTGAAATAGGATAAATGATACTTTTCATCACAGGAACCCAGAGAAACCGCGAGGCGGAGCTAGTGTCATATAATCTATACAGTCTAACAGTGTTAGATAATGCAACATCGAGTACACACATAGCATTATAAATTAGGCAAGTCTATTGTCTTTCAATGGAAGCCCTAATACCAGGGTCGACGAAAGATCTTGAGCTGGCGGAAAACTGTAATACGACATGTACCTGAATTTTAATTCTAGATGTATTTAATATCTATTGGAAGTGTAGGATGTCTTTACCGTTTAAAAGACTTAGCATTCATTCTAGTCTTCCAAGTCTTTCAAGGCACGTGTATGAACTTTGGCTAGATAAAATTTTTCTCTTATAAAAAGGATAGACTCTGAAAAAAATAATTTATATATATAATGCTTGGAAACTACGCTTTCATAAAGTCCTTCGCTATATCTAGATTAAACATTAAATGAAAATGCTGTTCGTTAATAAGAGCGTCACTTGAGAACGACTGGCAATATTTTTTATATTCGTTATTCTCCTGCTATTGAACCACCCCTGGAATCGGTTTTCTTCCCTAAAAGCAGATAATTGGAATTATTAGGTAAAATTAGCTTTTTTTCAACAGGGTATGAAAAATCTTAAAAAGTACGTGTGTCAGGTAAGTTCGTACCTAGGATATAAAGAAGCGGCTAATTGCAAATTAGACCAGCATCCGAAGAGGTCCCGTACCACAGCAAAATATTTTGAATTTTGATATTTTTACTTTATTTTCTTTATATTTGAGGTTATAGCAGCCATATGTGTGCATACTCTGTGAAATTTTAAAAAGTGGAATCTTAGTAAAAGGGTCTTAGTCGCACCCTTTAGTGATGAAACCCTAAAATGGTGTTCGGAGTCGTAGGTTATCTACAAAGGTCGATCCAGAAGATAACATTTTCTTATGTGAATGGTAAATAAAGGAATTCCAGGAAATGGCAACACAATATAAAATAAATAAACCTTCGAATGATAACTTTTTAAACGCTATATTTATTTGTGGCCAGTGCCTATCAGTGTGATAAAGGGGCAACTTACTCAGGGCCGAGGTCGACAGGACAGTGAGCGACATTCAGCAAACATAATCTGTCTCTCATTATTTGCACTGTCGACGTGCGCCAAAAATACCACTGTAATGAGAATTTCCGAATTTAACATTATAGGTCTTCTATAAGGGGCATAGATATTCAATAGTATATAAAATATCAGCTTTTTATATGTTTTTATTTAATTTCACTTGTTAGTATGTTTGGGTATCTTCCAACTGAATTTTAGTCCAGAAGGAAGCCCCCTTCTCCTTCTCCCCCATCAACATTTTGCACATTTAATTACATGATTGCTTCCGACACCATTCCAAGTCCACTATGGCTAACGAGATAATTATTATTATTAATTCAAAACCCACCTCGATGTCATGGGTATCTAATGAAAGAGTTTGCCAAGCAGGATACGATTCCCCATGGCCTCTTGTCCTTGTACGACGTTTAACCGTTTAGCCGTGAAATCGTAACAAACGCACAGACACTTTGGAATTTATGATATTAAGTATGGAGGTAGGTACGGATAGTTTTGATGCATTGTTAGTCATTCGGGTGTTGATAAGCTACTAAAAATATCCTGGATTAGATCAGCAAACAAATTTAACGAGAGAAAGTTTGGATGGAACGAATCTGGATGAAATTTGGCACAGAGATACATTATAGTCTGGAATAGCACATAAGCTTTTTAACCCGTGAAAATCCTTCGTGAATGTGGGTGTTACTAGGTTCAATTTTATTTTGGGTACCAGAGTAAAAAGAAACAAGCATCTAAAAGTTGTCTTCGGGCTGCTATTTGTTTTTTACAACGTGTATTTTACGGCAATAAATAAATAAATATTATTATTATACCTATAGTATAAACAACATCTTACCTGCTTACATTACAGGTATGTTGTTGTACAGAAATAATTCTTAGCTCTCATATAAAATGCATACAAGCCATGTCCAGATGTAAACAGGGGCTCGATTCTGTAAGGTCGAGGATGTTTCGTCGCGGCCTCCGTGCTCTGTCTCTTTCGCTAACTACGTTAATACTACTAATCACGTGAGAGATAATCTCTGCGAGGTCTCCGTGAAACGGCTCGCCGACGAAGTTTGTATTAGCTGAATAAGGGGGCAGTTCATTAAAAATACATAGAAAACTAGTAATGTAAGACTTGTAAATAATCATGTTATTGTTTGTGTTTATAACTCAGTAGATAAATGGAATTTTAATACGCCATTCACGCTACTGGTAAGTAATATAATACCATAATAGTATAATATAATATATAAATACCTACTGTTCAATACATTGTTATTTAGCATTTGCTATAGTACGCTTTTCATTATATATATTATTTGCATCAGCGAAAGTAATAGGCATGAAAGTATTTTAATTCATCATTTTTATTCGTTTTTCTTTTAGGGTTTCTTACCTAAAAAGGAAGCCTATTATAGGATCACTTTTTTGTTCATCTGTCTCTCAATACTTTTTCTTTGCGACGCGTTATAATTATCAAGTTGAATTTTGTAATAAATACTCAAGACTGTTATCTCTTAGAGCTGTGAATATATCAAAAAATACGGCCGTTTATTCTGCATATTTTGAAACTCGCAAGGGCATCTGTAAGTCTATTTGACGGCCTACCTAAAAAAACACAGGCAGGACTACATGAGGCCCTACCTCTACAAATCTCAGCCCCCTTATTCAGCTAATACAAACATCGTCGGCGAGCCGCTTCACGGAGGCCTCGGAGAGCTTACCTCTCACGTCACTAATCACGCTAATACTACTATAAGCGACAGAGATAGAGCATAGAGGCCGCGACGAAAAATCCTCGAAATAGTGTTTATTTTCCTTATAGAATCGAGCCGCTGATTGCGATTTGACGTGGGGTTAACTGTTCATATAATCCTACAAGACGATCAATGCGAAAGTTTGTATGTATGTATGTTTGTTACTCTTTCACGCAAAAACGACCAAACGGATTTGGATGAAACTTTGCACATATATAGAACTTACAATAACACATAGGATACTTTTTGTGCCGAGAAAATGTTACATCCCTAGGGAACAAAATTCAAAAAATTCAAAATTCAAAACCATTTATTCAGTTTAGGCCTTCGGAGGGCACTTATGAAGGTCAAATTTAAAGTTACTGAAGCTACAACCGGTTCGGAAGTCAGCCTTCAACTGAGAAGAACCGGCAAGAAACTCAGCAAGGTTACATTCTTTTTTATTTGTTATATAAATTTTTATCTATTCTGACTTTTTGGCTATTTTATAATTTCAATTTTACATAATTTTATATTTAACAATTACAAAATACTTATTATAGGTAACATTAATAAAAACAAAACAAAAAAAAATATGACAAGACTACAAAATAGAAAATAACAATAATTAGGTACTTACAACTTAAACAAGAGATTTAGAGGTGCACTGTGCAGAGAGCAGCTATTTCCATACATTTTTATCTTCAATATAATGAACTACCTTGTAATACGCTTTTTCTTTCAAAACTTTCCTAATATAATTTTTAAATTTATGATCAGACATTTTGGTTATTGAAAGCGGTATCTTATTATAAAATCGAACACAATTACCAAGAAATGACTTGTTAACTTTAGTTAGTCTAAAGTATGGAACAACTAACTTCTCCCTTTGTCTTGTATTTATACTATGAATATCTAATTTTGCCTCAAACATTCCTATGTTTCTACGTATAAACATTATATTTTCATAAATATATAGTGAAGGTAATGTCATTATATTTATTTCCCTAAATAAATCTCTTAATGATTCACGGGGACCCATACTGTAAATTGCACGAATTGCTCTTTTTTGTATAATAAATATTGATTCTATATCCGCTGCTGCTCCCCAAAACAAAATACCATAGGACAAGAGGCTATGAAAATATGCAAAATAAACTAATTTGGCCGTCTCAACATTCGTCAATTGTTTAATTTTCCTAACAGCAAAAGCAGCCGAACTTAATTTAGCAGCTAGAGTATCAACCTGAGGTCCCCATTGCAATTTATTGTCTAATGTAAGACCCAAAAATACCGTTTTATTTACAAGATCAATATGGCTCCCATCTATTATTATTTGGCTATCTACTTGTGCTACATTTGGTAAAGAAAACCTTAAGCATTTAGTTTTCTTTGAATTTAGTAATAGATTATTTGTAGCAAACCACCCACAGACAATTGACATAGTATGATTAATTTTAGTTAGATCTTTGTCTTTTCTATTAACTTTAAAAATTAATGATGTATCATCAGCAAACAAGACAATATCTGTGAGGTCATTTACAACATATGGCAAATCATTTATATATACTAAAAACAAAAATGGACCTAAAATTGAACCCTGGGGTACCCCCATTTCGACTAAAGAGCCCTTGGATGTTGTGCCGGTAATCCCTACCTTTTGCTGGCGATTTGATAAATAAGATAAAACAAGATCATGAGCAGTTCCACGAATTCCGTAGAAGTCAAGTTTTAGTAGTAGCGTACGGTGGTCAACGCAATCGAATGCCTTGGACAGATCACAAAAAATGCCAATCGCATCCTGTGAATCCTCCCATGCGCCATAAATGTGCCTCAGCAATGTTGCTGCCGCATCGGATGTAGATCTTCCCTTCGTGAAACCGAACTGATGACCATGCAATACCTTATGCTTAGTAAAGTGACTTGACATTTGATTAAGCAGCAATTTTTCAAAGATTTTACTAAGTGCTGGCAGAACGGAAACTGGTCTGTAATCAGATGGATTCTCCCTACAACCGGACTTGAAAATAGGTACTATTTTACTATATTTCATTAAATCAGGAAAACAACCCTGATCAATGCATTCATTAAAAATATTTGACAAAACAGGTGCAATCACTGTGATTATTGATTTTACGATTGTTACTGATAAGCCCCATAAATCTTCAGTACTTTTCATATTGAGAGAATTAAAAGTTATTATGATATCGCTAGCATTAATATGGTCAAATTTAAAACTTGGAAATGTATTATGAATATGCTGCTTGAGTAAAGATTCCGCTGCTATAGGACATGATTTAAGGCTTTTAGTAGTTTTACCAGGTATACTCGTGAAGAAGTTTTCAAAAGCACAGGCTACATCTAAATTATTTGTTAGAATTTTTTCATTAATTTTAAGAGTTACCTGTTCATTATTATTTCTAATTTTACCAGTTTCCGTATTAATAACATTCCAGACTGTCTTTATTTTGTTATTAGCATTACCTATTTTATTACATATAAAGTAAGATTTAGCTTGATTACACACTAACTTGAAAGTCTTTGAAAATTTTCTAACATATTTATGAAATTCTTCGTTCTGAGTTAGAGACTTTAAATGATAAAGTTCATACAACCTATCCCTGCTCTTACGAATACCTTTTGTAGCCCAGTCACTAAATCCCATTTTACTATTTACCTTCACTATTTTAGTAGGACAGGCTCTATTAAAATTATCGCAAATCCCAGACAATAAACCTTTATACAAGACATTGGGCTCATCACTATGATATATTGTATTACAGAGTTTCAGCTCTAAATTATTCTTAAAGGTGTCTAATCTTGCCTTAGTAGTAGGTCTAATTACTTTCGTTACTTTAAATACTTGTCTTTTAAATGGCAATTCTATTAATTGAGCCTTATGATCCGAGCGAACACCACTAATAATCGATTTCCCTAGTATACTACTATTAGTTAATATATTATCAATACAAGTAGCCGAAGTGGCTGTAGATCTTGTTGACTCACTAAACAATAAATCTAAATTGAACGATTTGAATAAGGCAACAAAATTCCGACTTTCAGATGAATTACTAAGAGTATCTACATTAAAGTCGCCACATACAACTATTGACTTGTTAGAATTATTAAATAACTTACGAAGAATCTCTTCCATTATAGACGTAAACAATAAAAAATTTGATGCCGGTGGCCTATAAACACAAACAATAATATAGTTCTGCAACTCTGCACAAGACACCTCACAAACACGCTCAACAGAGAGGCTACAAATATCTTTACGATCCTTGAATTTAATATTATTATTTATAAGAATTATTGTGCCGCCACCTTCTGCAGATAATCTATTGAATATACTGGCAACTGTAAAGTTTTTAATATTAAAAAGCATAGTGCCCGGTTTCAACCATGTCTCTGTAAAACATAATATATCTATATTTATTTTATCTAATAATAAATGAATATCATATATATGGGTGAAACCACGGGGGACACTCATATAAATGTTTAAGCGCTTTCTATTTTACGGTGTTACAAATATTGAATTTCACTTTACACGCCCCTCAATTAAATACTGTATGCGTATTAAAATATCTTAGTGCTGGCTGACGCAGTGACGCATTGCGTTGTTAGTTACATATTGTTTGTTTGGCATTCGTCATCTAATACCACTAAGATTAGGTTCAATCCTCCCAATTGGTGTCTATTATCATCATATGGTAAATGTCTTCTTTAATACTCTTACCTGTCAAAACGGACCTATTACTTTGATTTTAGGTCTAGTATAGATAAATAAATATTCTGCCATCAAACTCGTCCGTCAACCCACGCAGTGACTATTCCCTGTCTCTCTCGTGACCCCGCAATTAGACGAGAGGTCCGCTATCTGCGTTCATCTGAACAATCACTCGACGAGTTTTGGTTTGTGAATAGCATGGCTGATCCCAAATTAATATTTGGTAATAATAGGTAGGGGATGTTAGATACTTACCATCACTTCATTTTATTTTATTTTAGACAGTTATATCAAAAATCAGTTTTATGAAATTATTATATTATGTAAAATAACTTATAACTGCTCAATAAGGTTATTATTACTGTCTTGCTAAATCGTCAAATCATTGATGTAGATATATTTATTAAGTGCTAAATGTAAAATGTTTAATAAAATATTACTTTACTTTTGACAACTTTAATGTTATATTTGTGTATTGGTGAACTCCAGGCCATACTCACAGTCAGTGCCTTATAGTACCTACTTATTATTTTACAGCCACACAGAAATTAATAAATATACAGGGACATTATAACACGGCCTTCCTAAGCTAGGAGCGGTTATTCTATGGGCTATACCAGATAACTGATGTACTACACATTTATATTAGGTACTTATTTTTCATTATTTATACACCCAAAAAACAATTAGGGATAATCAGGCATGTTCATGCACACAAATGTTTGTTCTGGGAATAAATCGAACCAACGACCTGTGCCGTGGCAATGAAGGTCTCTAATCACCAAGCCAACCGGCCCCTCATTCTTCACAAATAATAAAGTTCGTACGCTTGACTCCTTCAAGGTCTGTAACGCAGTACGCTGAACGCAGTTCGAGATAGTTTATCAAAAATAATTTTCTTTTTCCCAGATAACGTTTAAGAAGTTCTTTATTTATTTAGTGATATTTCTATAATTGTTGCAAATATCTTGCTGCAGACTTAGACGTGTATTACGAAGGTCGTTTTATTTAAATTGACCGACTGTTAGGCAGACGGTACGCCTAATAGTAAGTGATCAACACCCCCTATAGACATTTGCAACACCAGGAGCATCGCCAATGCGTTATCGACCTTAAGACATGAAGTAGTTATGAGGTAGTCTCTCATGTACCTGTAATTCCATCCCCTTCCTCTTCTAATCGAAACAGTAATACAACTCCACTGCTACTTCATGGCTGAAATTGACTAGCAGCAAGCTAAGGTGTACTTCCCAAGACGGACTCGGAAAAGTTGACACAAGGTCGTTGACACACTCCTTTTTGGTTAACCCACGGGGTAAACCGCATATTTGAACACTATGGTAGGTATCTTTCGCTACCACATTTACTACGCTACCAGTAATAAACTAGGAAGTTTTGTAATACATCTCCTGAGTAATTATGTAACATCCCTAATCATCACTTCTTCACGGGCTCCTTGCTGAGTATTTTTCTACAGGACTTCAAACATTTGAAATTTGATCAATAAAAACTGGAAATGCAAAATGGATTGCATATGAATCTACGCTACAACTGCTACGTACATTTTCACCCTCTTCAGATTGTGAAAAATTCTTTTATTCATGTGTTATTATGTTCTTACCTTCGAAATATATGTCCTCACTGCATATCCTCACATCTGGAATAAGCTTCACTGCAAGGTAATATGGACTTGCTGAACACGCGGTTTCACCCGCATTGCCTAAAGGTGCTTCATTTATCTAGGATAAAATATATTTTAAGTGTTAATCCAGGTTACAATCTATATATCTGCTAAGTTTTATCTAAATTTGATCAGTTATTTTTTCGTGAAAAAAGTAAAAAACATCCATACTCACAAACTTTCCCATTTATATGTAATACCTATTACCAGAATATGATCTTTGCTCCTACTTACCTACCAGTTCCCCACAATACCCCATATCACGACATCCACGGAAGTTACAGGTTTATTGTCCTCTATTAAGTACTTGACTATTAAAGTACATAGTTATTGGATACGAGTGACAATGATAGCAGCATCACATGACCGGGCGGTGTGACTGAGTCATTAGCGCTATCTATATGGTTCTGTTTATTATATTATTATATTAAAGCAGATTTGTCTTCGTGCGATTGCATTGTTTAGGGATTTGCAATTTTAGTTATTTAATTTTATTTAACGTAAACTCGATGTAGTGTAATATGCGGTTTTGAAAGCTAAGAATGTTATAGAATAAATAACCTTATGGGGTTATCATAAGGCTCATCAACTTCACCATAATATCAACCATTGGATCAATAGATAATCTTTATTTGTATGACGGTAAAGTTGATTTTTCTATTAAATTTTTCGCTGTTAAAAGAGGCCTTTTACACTTTAATAACTTTGGTATTGTACCTACATTCGATGAGGGGGAAATATAATTCAACTCGTTATTTCATGTCAAGATTTCCAATTAAATTACTCTCTTTATAAAAATCAGACGTGGTCTACAATTTAAGTAATTCCTTCTTATAGAAAGACTTTTTGGAAACATAGAATAATTATTCGCAAAGTACCTATTGTTTATCTTCTTTATTTAAATTTTCCATACTTAATCAATTTAAGTTGACTGCTACTAAAAATATTGACGCCGTCTTTATTACTTTCTGACTATTGTCTTGAAATTGCTATGGAAACTAATCAAAAACCTTAAACAAGTGAATCACGATTTATCATGCACTAAATGAACCATAAGGATATATAGAAAATCATAAATATGCTGTTAATTTAAAGATTGACAAGTACATGATTTACATTTTATTATTGCTGTACATTGATATTATATTGTAATTTTATTGCATATTAGCTAGTTTTTAATGAATAAACTTACAATCCTTTGCATAGTTTAGGTCAATATAAATTGTTATTATTTTACTGCATTATACATTTTTATTTAAATTATTATTTTACAAAGATAAATGACACATAATATCATTCACAAAAAACCACAGGTTTACAATAGGAATGTCATATTCATTAAAAACTATTAAGAATTGTGAAAGTTAACAGATAAAGTAGATTAAAAATGAATATAGGTACATTTCCTGTAACATATACAATTTTACCATATTATATTAACTTACTTCCTAAAAATGCATTTACTTTGAGTACCGAAATTGTCTAATATTAGATTATTTTTAGTATATAGTAGCATTGTAGCAATATTTTACCTATTTGAGATCTTATTATGGATCATAATATTATATTAAGGAATTAAATTTTACCATGCACTAAATATTGTTGAATTATATCCATTGAGAAAACATGTTAGTCTTGACTGAATTAAAAAGTTGTGCAAAATTAAATAAAAATAAATAAATTTACTTGGACATTATTATACACAGAAGATTTTTTTATTAAAAAAAAATTAATATACTACATAGGTTACTTTTTCTAAATACATACTTATAACATAAAATAAAGTGACATTTTAAAGATGATAAAAATTATACATTTACACTGAAAAGTAAGTAATCTGTTTAAACAGTACGTTATTAGACAAGTCATGTTTGATAATGCGATAATGTTCACAAATCTTAACACTGTGATATAAATCAAAATCAGCATAATCGTAAAAAAAAAACATCAAATATAGTTTTTAAGACATAGTGAGCTACAGGACTCTCGTTATTATTTCTTGGACCTATATAATGGACTACATACAGCCTCCAGGACCAAAATTGGGATAACATAGAAAGAGTCCAATATTGGGAAATCTAGCAATCTTTGGAGCCAGCCTTAATTATAGAAAGGTTTTTGGATCAGAAAAAATTAGTTGAACCATAACCATTTTCAATTTTATTAATATACTTTTAAATTAATATTATTAAAAAATTCAATTGGTATTATATAACTTTAAATGCTACGGTTTTGTTATTTATTTTGTAAGCTATTTTTGCAAGAAATAAAGGCATTACTATTATTTATTATATTATAATGTTAGCTACAACTGATAAACTTTAGTATTAAACAAGCGGCTGCATTAGAACTGCACGGCTACGCAGTCGATTGACAGATATCAACCCCCTTATTCACGTAATACAAACTTCGACGGTGAGCCGCCGCTCGGAGAGCTTACCTCTCACGTGATTTCGCAATTAGCGAAAGAGACAGAGCAAAGAGTCCACCACGAAACATCCTCGAGCTATTGTCATTTTCTTTACAGAATCGAGCCCCTGAACTGCACAATAACTGCGATTTTTCAGCCAATGTGCAATTCTAATACAGACCGTCAGACACTGAGACATTTATAAATAGGTGCAAGGTAATTTTGATAATGCTTGAAATTTCGACCTTAATACTAAACTTTATTTTAAAAAGTTTACATTCTTATCCTAAAATATTACATTGTCTATGCTTAATTATTGTCCATGGATATCCCACTTGCTTCATACCTTTTGTATTTAACACTTTTAGTGTTTATTGTCACAGAACACTGTCTTATTCACATTCACTTTTTTAAATACCTTTTAGTCCTTTTTATCCTGATTTCATTGAGATCAACTAATTCAGGTTCTTTAATTTTTCATCAGTCACTTTTAGTAAGCACTAGCTGTCCCCCGCGGTTTAACCCGCGTCCCCGTGGGATGTCACATGTATTATACATAAAAACCTTCCACTTCAAACACTCTATCTATTAAAAAAACCGCATCTAAATCCGTTGCGTAGTTTTAAAGATTTAAGCATACATAGGGGTATAGGGACAGAGAAAGCGACTTTGTTTTATACTATGTAGTGATTCAGCATTCAGATTGCAGGAAAGCTCCTCATTTGTCAGTGTCAAATCGATGACACCATTATATTTCATTGAATACACACAGGCTTCGGAAATAATAATAAAAATCTTCAGGCTCTTTATTACTAAAGTAGTCAGAGGTAACCAAATATTGGTTTTTGTATTTAAATGGACTGTGTTTAGTCCCTGGTGGCTTTTACACTCATACACGGACAAAAAAAGATCGACAAGTGATCAGGATCCGTGATCAACGCCTCTCAGTCACAATACCAAGCTCGAGCCATAGATAGGTTGCCTGACCTGGAAAATAAAGCCAGGACTCTAGGACAAACTGGTCCCCAAAATAGCAATGAGTAATCAAAATGTATTTTATCTCCCCATAAGAACATCGTGCAATGAATATTAAGTAATCTTTGGTCTATCTGTCAGATTGTAGCTTAATCCAGATTTTATTAACTCAGTTTCGCAAATGTCTCAAAAATGGCAACATATCGCACCCTCAGTACGATAAGGGCTTAACTCAAAATTTTGCGAAATGGAGTTACGATCATAGAGAGACTAAACAAAGGATGCTCTATCCGATGAATAGTAAAACATAGTCAATTTAATGATAAAATAAGCATACCGATGCTTCAGCCTCTTTAACACCGGGACCCACTCTCCCCGCTCAGTGCGAAAGTCACCCAAAATCGATATGTGTCAAAAGTGATTTTTTGAGTTAAGCTCCTATCGTTCTGAGGGTGCGATATGTGAGGCCATAAACCATATAATCTAATTCTTCTCTTAGCCTTATATTGGAATAATGAGCTTTTTTTCCGGGCCTTTATTATTATTTTCGCAGTCTAAGTTTTGAGGGAAGTACTGTAACACTTATTCCCTTCGCATATGAGTCGTTTTCCAATGAAATAACGTAATGTCTACGCAGGTGCACCTTGATATGGCGCTTGTGGTGATGTCTGTACATCAAGATTATCTTGATTGGGTCCACCGAGGTTCTCTGTAGAAACTGTTCCAGGAAGAAGAATGTAGCGGGCTTCCCTGTTGATAAGAGAACAGGAGTTGAGAGAAGAGAAGAAATAAATATATTTGTGTTAATTACTATGATGAGTACGTAAAAATGCATGAACATCTATGTTTGCTCTGGTGTAAATAATAGATATTTAGTATAAATTTAAATATTCAGTTAAAAATGGTTTTCTAAATTATGCTTTAAGCCAATTTATAAAACTGACGTATGCTGCTTGGCAAACCCTTCCATGTGATACCCATGACATAGAGGTGAGTTATGAATCAATAAATGACCACCTTATCAAGTCCGCCATATTGGATTTATTATGACGTCACAAAGCTCGTGCAATGCAACAAAAACAATTGAGTGTGCGAAACTTCAACTCGATCAGATTGCATGATTTTTGTCCCAAACATATAGTAGCATATGAAATATGTATACAAATATTTATCAGTTATGTAAGAACACAACAACAAGTAACAAATCCATACTTAGCACAACCGCTGCTTAGTTTGGGATAAGATGAACGTGTGTAAGAAATTTCTTACAGAAAATAATCATGACAATTCAATGTCAAACCTTACATGTATACAGGATGACACAAAACTACCCGTAAAGCCAACAGGAGGTTAAATGGGGCCTTATACCGAGTACATTTACAATATTTAAGAACCGTAGTAACGCTGTATAACATACCCCAAAAAAAAATTAAAAAATCTAAGTCATTCAAAACTCAAAATTCAAAACCATTTATTCAGCTTAGGCCCTCAGAAAGCACTTATGAAGGTCAAATTTAAAGTTACTGAAGCTACTACCGGTTCGGAAGTCAGCCTTCAACTGAGAAGAACCGGCAAGAAACTCAGCAAGGTTACATTCTTTTTTATCTATTCTGACTTTTTGGCTATTTTATATTATCAATTTTACATATTTTAATATTTAACAATTACAAAATACTTAATAAAGCTCACATTCAATAACAAAAAAAAAAAAACAAAAAAAAGAAATAACAAGACTACAAAATAGAAAATGACAATAATTACTTACAACTTAAACAAGAAAATTAGAGGTGCACTGTGCAGAGAGCAGCTATTTCCATACATTTTTATCTTCAATATAATGAACCACCTTGTAATACGCTTTTTCTTTCAAAACTTTCCTAATATAATTTTTAAATTTATGATCAGACATTTTGGTTACTGAAAGCGGTATCTTATTATAAAATCGAACACAATTACCAAGAAATGACTTGTTTACTTTAGTTAGTCTAAAATATGGAACAACTAACTTCTCCCTTTGTCTTGTATTAATATAATGGATATCCAATTTTGACTCAAACATTCCTATGTTTCTACGTATAAACATTATATTTTCATAAATATATAATGAAGGCAATGTCATTATATTTATTTCCCTAAATAAATCTCTTAATGATTCACGGGGACCCATACCGTAAATTGCACGAATTGCTCTTTTTTGTATAATAAATATTGATTCTATATCCGCTGCTGCTCCCCAAAATAAAATACCATAGGACAAGAGGCTATGAAAATATGCAAAATAAACTAATTTGGCTGTCTCAACATTCGTCAATGGTTTAATTTTCCTAACAGCAAATGCAGCCGAACTTAACTTAGCAGCTAGAGTATCAATCTGAGGTCAGAGGTAAGACCCAAAAATACCGTTTTATTAACAAGATCAATATGGCTCCCATGTATTATTATTTGGCTATCTACTTGTGCTACATTCGGTAAAGAAAACCTTAAGCATTTAGTTTTCTTTGAATTTAGTAATAGATTATTTGTAGCAAATTCCTTATAACATCAGTTATCTGGCAGTGAAAGTACCGTCGAAATCGTTCCAGTCGTTTCGGAGATTAGCCAGAACAAACAGACAGATAAAAAAATCTGTATTCTGTGGCAAGTTTTGTTACTTTATCACGGTTAAATAAATGGCTGAGCGGATCATGATACAATTCGGTTAGAAGATAGATCGTATCTATCGTATTGGGAAAGGATATGGGCTTATTATTATAATGGCTTATAAATATTATAAAGGCGTAAGTGAATTTGTTAGTCTGTTGTCTCTTCACGCCTCAACCACAACACCGATAGAAATAGTGGAGCTCTTAGCGCAGAGTTCATCCGGGGAAGTAATATCACCACACTCATTTACGTCAAATGTGACATTACAACTTCACGTCTCAGGGTCGACAACGCATTGGCGATGCCTCTGGTGTTGCAAATGTCCATAGATGGCGGTGACCACTTACCATCAGGTGGATCGTCTGCTATCTTAGACTTTAAGGCCTTGGGCATAAAATCGCGAGGTAGAAACTAGTATAATTATTTGTTTTGTTTGATGGCATCTGTGTTACTTTTGACCTTCTAGATAGATATATATATAGATATCTACTACTTCTTAAACTTATTTACACAATGAGACAGAAATAAAAGACTTTTCACAAAAATGTATGGAAATAAACTTTTGTCTTGCATGGGAATCAAGACATGTGTAGTGTAAAACAACCTTAATCAACTTGACTTTAGCCTATTACCAATTATCCTGATACTTAAAACATAGCTCTGCAGGGTGAATGTGTAACGCTCTCGGTATCGTAGTTGCAGTCAATTTTGTAGTACATTGACGGCGCTACGACTGTTGGTCCACACTGCTCGCGCGTCGAACCATCAATCTATTATGAAATAGGCTTCCACATTGAATCCGAGAGAGTTACACAATTAGGGGGCTGGTCAGTATAAAAGTGCTCGTATCATGTGATTTTTAGCTTGGTACCTACCGGTCCGATACATAAGTAACTCATCTATTTTGGTTACCCATTGTTTACGGCACTAGAATGCTAGAACCACACAAAAATCGGTTAAAGGTTATTGAGCTTGAGTAACCAGAAAATATGAGAATGGATTGGTTCGTGGTTCAAAGTTGTAAAGGTATGGTACCCTGCCTGAATGTGCATTTCCTGGCAGCATCCTCCAAGTACCTCTCACAACACTTCATCAGTTTTAATGTAGTAGTTTTGTGGTATTTTTTAGTGTTGGTACTAATTTTTGAAGAGCCAAATAATAAAATAAAATCGAAACATAAATTAACCTATTTAGGTTTTGAACTAGGAGAAACCGACAAATATTGATATTTGACGACAAATTTGCAACTTTTTCGTACTTTATGGTGCTTTATCTGCATATTTTTTGTTTATCTAATATGCAAATAGAGTTTAACTTTCACACACCTATCGTATCGTAACTTCTGAAGAGATGATAGCAGTAGTAGTAACGCCAAATGTCACGACCAAAGTCGTAGGTTCGAATCTTATAATGTGATTGAGCTTTCGCTGAAGGAAAACATCGTGAGGAAACCTGGCAACCTCCAAGCCAGGTTAAAAATTAGGCTTACTGTAGGTACTATTTGAACCTACGACTTTCATCAAAGCATTAGTATCAAAACCTATGCGTTCAAAGAATTAATGTATCAGAGTAAAGTTTGTAGATTCGTTACAGGCAAGGTAATAAATAAAAACACAGCAAAACCAAGATCAATTTATTGTGTACCATAAACAAAAACTTATATTCTAACAACGCCTCACAATTATTCTATAAAAATAATATTTGAGATTGCATAAAATCTATTAAAAATACATTTAAGTTGCGTATAACGAATTTCCTATTCGAATATCAACCTTACTGTAATTCTGAAAAAGGTTTAGTTTTGTTAAATTTGCGGATACGGGTACGAAATCAAAAATGCAGTGATAATTTTTAACACATTTTAATATAAAATGTGCTATTCCATCACAGATAATACGACAGACTATGTCGATCGTAAAAGAAAAAATAACATACATTTACGCTTCAGTTATTTGAGAGCATAAAACAAAAAATATTTCTATTTTTTAATAAGGTGTTAAAAGATATTAAATTTAAAAATGAACTAAGTAAAAATAAAATTAAATAAACTCGAGAAATTCCAACTAAAACATTACTTTACGTTCAAGTCCTTTCAAGCCATAGAAATCGAATGATGCGTACTAAAACTGGCATTACATTATACATCTGATAGGTATTTTGCATTGAAACTAGATTTTCATCGTTAAATCAGTATCGCATCAAACGCCTTATATGGCACTATGCTAAAATAAACTTTATGGCGTTGGTGGAAAATTTAAAATTAGGTGTAGCATATGGAATTAGTGGCCCGATGTGGCGGATCCGCTGGCAGCATCACGCTTTAACATCCAGGTCGTATTTCTTTTCGTCGGCATGCCTAAAATTACAATAAAGCAATGTAAAATGTATTCATTATACGAAATCGAATAGGGGTGGCGAATCATTTTTTACATTAAATAACGTTCGAATTAATTTTTTTTTTTTTAAAACCTTTCAAAATATATTTAGTTTTTAATTGATACAAAAATGGAACGGTAATCGTACAAATTATTAAATAAAATTATACCTTATACAAACGAGATAAAATTGAAAATCATAATTAGCAACATATTGCTTCGCCACCCCTGTATAGATAACGAACTACAATAAAGCTTAGTCTACATTTATCTATTTACACTAAGTTATAAAATTAAGCCGTGTCTACACTACGCTAATATTATTCCTGGTACATACCAATTGTCGACCAACAAAAAGTAATCCTTGCCTTCACCACTGCTCATATCCGAACCCTCGTCACTACTGTTTACAATCATAAATTCCGTGCGCAGTCTGAAAATATTAACCACAGAAAATCTTCCTTTAACATTATAGTTTTTATTTTAAGCCCCGTGGCGCCATCTCTGTTGCGTGCATTGTAGCTAAGCTTAAGTGCCCGATGAACGATGATCGATGATTTCGTAGATGAAATATTTTTTGTAATTTTTTATGTGTGGTGGATATTACAAAAAATAATTGTTTGAGTGTCAATTTGTGGTGTGACGTGTCTTGTTTATCTGTGGTCCGTGCTGTCACTTGATTTTTATTCTTGTATCTCCGGCGATCTCCGCAAGTGATGACTTTCTTATTGAAATCATGGTAGTGTATGTGTTTCTATTTATTTTCATAATGTGACAATATTCTTCAATACAATAAAAATGGTTCTTGCTAAATGTGTTCAATTCTCATTTCAAGTGAATTAACATTCTTCGTGTTTCGTTTCTTCGGTTAAATGATATCTTTTCTCTTGTGAAAAGACTTTTTATATATTCTTCGAACAACTCCTTTGTCTGGTCGGGAAATTTAGAAATTCCATATAAATTCATTCTAATTCTTCATTTTGTTAGATACAATTTATCCAGTACAGCGCCATCTATTGAGGTGAATGTGTATTTCTTCAATATTTCTTTCTTGTTTTGAATATTGAGGACAGTACGTGTAGTGTGTTAATGAATCCTGCTTATGACTATGTTAGTGAGCACTCCCGACACCAGCATGAATGGAACCAGACCAGTCCACATTTCATGTTATTGAAGCATCGCAAACGATATTGGAAGAGCTGTCATGTGATAATCTTTTGTATTTATGTCGTATGTATTTTTTTTATAATAAAAACTATGTCTTAAACAAACATGGCCTTATTTCATGTCGGTTAAAAATTAAGCAAAGTATGTTACGTTATAATATGTCATACCTATATTCAATTGATGATAATAATCCCTTGCACATGCAAAAGTAACAATATAGAAACCCATGAAAAAAAAATCAAATTTTCACACGGCAAAAAGGCCAATGTTCTATTCACCCAAAAAAAAAAAACAACTTGTCAACATGACAGCTCCTTCAACGCCCAATAATATAACTGAATACATACCTATAGAACACATAGTGTTGGAGAATGAAGAAGATATCGAATATCAAGCTGAATAGTCCGAGGCCGAACTTGGTAGCGTCGCCGAAGAATGAGATCCAATCGTTATAGTTGTATGCGTTCAGCGCCATCTGCAGGATAGAGAGGAAGCCGCCCACGAAGTCTAAGAAGATGTTGCCGATGCTCCAGCCGACTGTTGACTTGCGCTTGTAGTTCATGTATGCCTGAAATTGTGCATAAGATAATTAATACGAGGTTGGAGTGGGTAAGGGACAAAAGGGTCTTCAGCCAGGGGCGGATACAATGGGGAGCGAATAGAGGGTGCAATTGTCCCAGCCTGACTCTCAACTGACATCAAAATGTACTTGTAATTTTTTGTATTCTTGATGATTGGTGCAAATATTTTCAAACAAAATTGCCTCGCTTTCCCTCAAATAAATTCTGTATTCACTCATTTCTCTATTACATTAACAGAAACAAGACTTAAAATCTTACGATGAATTTAAAAAGTCTGATTGCTTGGTGTGATGGTTTTTGAAGTACCTTCCTGCCTCGATAATCTGTCTTTATGATTTTTCAATTTTATGGAAAATCTTTAACATTATCATTTATCAACAGATCGTATGCTCTAACTCCTGGAAACCAAGCCTCCCCATACTTGGCCCACGTGGTCACAAGTTAAAGCAAGTGGTCCTTTAAAAAAAATGTTCTCACCTGTGGTACATATTTGATGAGGGTGATGCTCAACTTGATATAACTGCAGAAATACAAGAAGTCGAGCCACTCCAGTTTCCCGGCGAAGCCTAAGCTAGCCGTCACTATCACAACTCCGGTAAACACGCTGAGAATACCCCTTCCAGTCATTGATACACGCTGTTCTTCGCGCTGTAAACGAATATCGTCATTATTAGTATTTATTAAGGATTAATTTTACATGTAGAAGAACATAAATATTTTATAATTCGAAATAGGTAACCAGTAGCATATGCCACGCTGTTTCACCCAAAAGATTCAGAAGAAACCAATGGACTAATGATAAGTAAAAGGACACTGGATTTGTTAATATAACAAAGGTGCTTTTAAAAAAATTATATAGTATTTTCGAACACTTATCCACAAAAGGCAGAGCTGCCACTTAGTTTGAAGGTTTAAAAACAAAAGAATGTAGATCTTACCTCATAAAGGAAGCACTGAGTGATGGTGATCAAAGTGGCGAAGGCCGCGTGCAGTGAGAAAAACACATCGTTGAGTTGCACCGGGTTCAATCCTCGCGGATGTCGGCTGAAGTATTCACCCTGGGAAAATATTGAATACGTATGTTACTTACTTATAAGGCATAACATACAGATTTAAAAAAAACGGACCTGTGCGACGTTCCGTACGACGTATATTTATCAGCTTTGCCATGCTATTTTATAACCATAGACATTTTCTCTACTATAAAACCCTATATGTAAGTCATTTTCTGTACTTTTTATTTTCAAAATTTCAGGCACATTAGTATTGGAAATATGGTAATATTTTATCTTTTTTCTAAAATAACTTAAGAAACTATTTCTATTACAATCATAAAAAAACTAGCATGCATATTGCGTTGACCCCAAATGATTGGGCAGAGGGGAGACAAGTCTATAGTTACAAGAGTGGACCATATTGGTATGTCGGTTACTTTACTTTAAAAAAATAAATCATACAGATGAGCTAGCATATAATAATTGACAGGATTTTCTCAGGTCCAAAGATTAAAATATAATTCATGACTATTCTAGCAATGATGCAGTATTCTTCTTCCATACTCTATGAAACTAGAAAAGGGGCATACAGTATCCTCACCTGAATATCCCTAGAGAAATACAGTCCGCAGTTGAACAGCGAATACATGGTGAAACCCATGATATTCATGGCAAGAAAGTCAAAATTCAGACCCACGACGCTCTTCCTCTTGAAATTGATGTATATTTGAGGGTAGAAAGAGACGGACCACGCCGCGAAATATATCCAGCCCATTATGTAGGAGATGATGTTGATGGCGTTCGAATGCATAACTGTTATACGCAGGAATACCGTATCGAGACTGGAAAGAGTAAAATTATTTATTTAGTAATTGATTCTTTAGCAACTTAAGGCCATAAGTGCCTATAAATGCCTATTTGAATAGATATATTCCATTTAATTTAATATTGGTGCGAAATTTATAGAACAGAATAATATATCCTAGAAGAAGCTGTCCCCCGCGGTTTTATCCGCGTTCCCGTGGGATGTCACATGTATTATACATAAAAACCTTCCACTTCAAACACTCTATCTATTAAAAAAACCGCATCAAAATCCAAAAGAATTAAAGATTTAAGCATACATAGGGATATAGGGACAGAGAAAGCGACTTTGTTTTATACTATGTAGTGATGACAAGAAACAGAAGAGAAAGAATATATTTTTTTTTTTTAATTTTTAGAGGTTTATTAAATAATAGGTGTGCTCAGTGGTGAAAAAAGGTCTCTGCTACCGTCGCTGAACCCCCTGATGGGTCAAAAACGTACCGGCTCGTTCGACGACCATTTTTGACATTAATCAATCAATAAGATTTATAAATCGAAATCGAATTTAATTTAGTCAGTCTCTTTGTTAACTTTTGCATCTACGTTACATAGCAAACATTTTTAATTCATTTCATGTTCAGACTGAGAATATGATTTGAATGAGAATAACTGATTTAATTGTAATGTTAATATTATGAATTACCATTAGCCATGGATTAGTTACGTCTTTTCTTTAGACAGAATATTGTAAAGATTATATGTTGAAATATTATTAGGAAATCTGAACTTATTCACGGGCCGATTGGTGCGATGGTTAGATACCCTGACTGCTAAACCAAAAGTCGTGGGTTCGATTTTCAAGGCTGTTTCTCAAGTTTCTGGGTGTAATATATATATTATATATTACATTTAAATGATTATCTTAAAAAGTAGTATTTATAGCATATCAGTATCATTCATATCAGTAATCATCTGGTTACGATAGCAAAAGTACTACTTACTTAGAATAAGATGACCGTGTGCAAAAAAATATTTAGATATTTATAAATTACTTGAAATAGATGTTGAGTTACTACAGTTAGATACACAACCTTACCATCACCGCAGTATATGTTCGTTACATTTTAGAGGGGAGGTTTGTATTTACGTTGTGGGTTGTAGGACAAATGAAACGTTTCTAATTTTGCAGCTATTTATAAAAAAAAAAATCTTGTGCTCTAGTATTGTCTTTCGTCTTACTTACAAAACATTTCTCTCTCTCTTTATCTCTTTCTCGCACCATTCCTCACTTCCACCACCACCCTTCATTCATCTATGCGTTCAGAAACTGTATTTTACTTTATGGCTAAACCCTACATGAATATTAATAGATACTTACTTGACAAACCCGCTGGGTGTTACATTAAATGTAACCTCAGAATGACCAGGGCTCTTTCCATACGCGCATATGTCGTACGATATCTCTACAGTTGTATTAGGTTCTTTGGAGCCCGGTATCTCTATGGTCGGTGGGACAAACTGCACGATGTCTGGATGTTGTATGTTGGACTTAACTTGAAGAGTTGTGTTGTATTCACCACTGGAAATTAAAAAGAGGTTGTATAATGTTTAATACTTATTTGTGTTTTTTTAAACTGCCTGGAAAGTTTTGCAATGGTTATTCGAAGAAAGTGTAATACGAGTACTACACTAATAAACTAATCTTACTGGTAATATAGTGTCTCCGTCACAAAGATGAATTAATCTGTTATTACTTTCATACGTAATTCTTCCTACTTTCGATTTTTTATTATGTTATACTAAATTCCGTGGGGTGAGGACCTGGTGATCTGTACTACAGGCTTACACCTATAATAGACACCAGCTCCGCACATACACTAGACTGTAAACTGTGAAACTAAAATAGATATTTTTAAATTTTTGTACCTAGCATAGGTAAGTCTTGTCATTGTGAGGAGAAATAAATATATATTATTATAAATAATGGTCTTGAGTTCATACGAAAATTCCATTAATAACTTTAATTTTTTCTGGGAAAAGCTTCACTACCTAAAACCTTTTTTTGAACTACCACGAACAATATAGAACATCAGTCCAGCTGTTTTCTCTAATCTTTTTTACATAGGATGAATCGTGACAGTTGAAGGTATTTTACCTATCTTGTAAAATAGCACTTAATTGCTCTGAGATACTAAACTAAATGCTTTATGAAACTCACATATTTACTTTGTCGAAATAAAATCAAACCATTGAGAAATCATATTAAACACCATGTGTCACCCAATTCATGCTATTTTGAAATTACTATAGTGATGCGCTTACAATGTACAGTATTTAATTTTTATTTATATAGATTTTAGGCAGAATGGTAATCTAAAATATTTAATATAAAATATCTAATATATTATATTCATTAGAGGAGTATTAAGATACTTACATTTGAACCAGTTTGATGAGGTGTGTTTGATCAACGAGCAGATTGAGATCGGTTGTGTCTAAATACATTTTTTCTATCTGGGAATGTGCACTTGGAACACCTGAAAAATTATTTCAAAAAACATAAATAAATATCCTGGGACATTCTTTACACACGGCCATCTGGTCCCAAACGAAGCAGAGCTTGTACTATGGAAGCCAGATAACTGATATACTACATATGCTACTTTTTTTTTAAACATACTTATATAAATATTTACACCCAGGCACAGAACAAACAGACATGTTCATGCACACAAATTTTTGTCCTAGGCGGGAATCGAACCCGCAACCTTCGGTTTGGCAGTCAGAGCGCTAACCACCAAGCCAACTGTATTGCTTTATAATTTTTACTTGGTAAATTTTAGTCATAGTGTAAGTTCGTTTCGCGTTCATTCTTCTTCAATATTTTCTGCGACGTGGACCGTGATATCTTTTGTTTTATTATGTTTTTTCTTGTTTTTCTTCGTCGACTAAGCAACAACATGTTTTGTAAAATAAATATGTTTTTCGATCATTTCGGTATCAAATTATTTTCCCCGTGCTCATGAAGGTCACACGCTAATAATAAATGACAAAAATACAACCGGAATGAGAACCTCATCCGTTTTAGAAGTCGGTTAAAAAAATATTGTAGATTTGCCGCCGAAGTTAACTGATTCGCAACGACAAGTTTTTTCTTTGATTCAAATTAAGTATGGTTTACACTTCGTTAATGAAATTATAAAAAGATTTCCCTTGACCAAATAACAATTAATTTTAGGAAAATATTTGGCAGTTGCATAATAAGCTAAGCCACCCAGCCAATTCTAGACTTTAAACTCAATAGCTAGGACGTAAAATTAGGCACAAATAGTAGGTACGTCCGTCTTAGAAAAACACATAATATAATTATTTTTAATCTTTTTATTTATGACGGGATTGCGATTGACCTCTACCTCACCTGATGGTAAGTGAAGATGAGACCGAAGATAGAGCTTACTTTACCGTCAGTAACTTATTCACTGTTTTCTTAAAGAGTCCCAAGTTTCAGGGTAAACAAACGAGGGGAGAGAATTCCAATCTTTATTATCATCCCTGTTAAAAGCTGGCTTAACCACAAATCCTACTATACTACTGCTTCAGTAACTTTAAATTTGACCTTCATAAGTGCCTTCTGAGGGCCTAAACTGAATAAATGGTTTTGAATTTGAATTTTGAATTTACGGACATTATAAATGCGAAAGTTTGTATGTATGGATGTTTGTTACTCTTTCATCCAAAAACTACCAAACGGATTTAGATTAAACTTGGTTCATTGTATAGAAAATGTCCTGGAATAACACATAGGATACTTTTTGTACCGGCAAAATGTTACATCCCCAGGGAACGCGGTTGAAACCGCGGGGGACAGCAAGTATATTATAATACAAGTAAGGTATTAAACTCACCTAACAGTACCATCGCTGCAATATATACAAAATATATTATTCTATGACTAGATGCGCCTGCGCCTCCACACGGCTTGAATACTGATGATGTACGCGCCATTTTAACGCCCGTCTTAATGTTGTTCTGTGGACAAGATACAAAATAGGTTAAACTTAGCAATTAAATAATTTTATTACCTTTTATAATATGAGGTAAATACTTCCACTGTCGGCTACTACTGACACGTGATTTCGGTAAACTATTATTAATATATACAGCTTTTAGTATAAGCTGTGGACTACACGTTTATTTACAAACACAAAAATAGAGAAACCTGTTTCGTGGCTTCGGCAATCTTCGTCAATTAAACGATTACCTTTAGGTATAGAACGAAAGATGCTAATCTATAAGCTATTCAGAATGAAGATAATATGTTATATTACTGTTTGTTGATTGTAGTAAATTTATTCTTGTTCGGTACATGATTTATTTATACATCATGATCTGTAACTGGTTTCATTTCCGGTACTTTGTAGCAATATATAATCTATCTATTAGAGTATAAAGGATATTTTTACGTGGTGATTTTATTTCTTCGATCTGTATTTAACAACCTACTACTAAGGAACCCACTTGATAGTGAAGTTCTGGTGATTAGAGTACTAGTGCCATTAAGGTGATCCGAGGTAGCTAGAAGGAGGTCGTGAAATGGCCATGTTTGGGCTTGTAGGAATTGAGATGTACCTACTGTAAGAACTGAATAGTTCCAGAATCGAATGATGGAGTCCAAAGATAGTCATTAGAACTTCATAACGAAACTGCTAGCCACGTTTGAAATTGCCTTGAAGTATACTTTGGTCTTGAATAGTTTCCAAAGTCAATTAAAAAATATTAAGGGCATCGCCAATACGTTGTCGACCCTGAGGCATAAAGTTGATAAGACTCATGTGACTATAATTTCACTGAGCCTTTCAAACAGAAAAATACAATTACACAAGTGCGTTACTGCTTCACGGCACAAAAGGGATAGACATACCCGGACGAACTCTGAATCTGTACTAATAAAGACTACTATTAAAGTACGGTTACGGCTAAAATTATTCATACTCTTTACAATGCGGTGTTACAAAACTGCTGGAAAATACAATGAATGAATCTTGAGAAAACCATAAAAATAAACAGCACACTTAACACTTTCAAACAGATATTTATCAATACAACAGACAGTTGTGTATTCAATCAATCAAAATAACTGCAACAAATATTGGCTGCTGGCCAAACTAAGCAAGTGACCCTACAAAACACAAGCGCGTTCAACTCTGCCAATCTATTCCTGACCTTGTCAATATATTGTATTGTATGTCATGGATTTAGCATTGCTGATAGAAGGGTTAAATCGAGCAATAAACTGTTTATAGCTCTGATAAGATATACCGGCTGTAAAAGTTTTACGCTTTAGTTAAAATTTAATAAGTTAGAAACCTCCAAAAAGATTCAAATTAAACATAAATGAATCCTTTTTCGTATGTTTTTTTTTCGTCGCGCCTTACTTGAGATTTTCCTTATTTGTGTTTCACTCGAAGTAAACTGAGCCAAATTTTATCCTTATTTATTTTTAAAAGTCGTCAAGATTTATTAGACCCGTTTAGACAGCTAAGAATCTCATAGGAAAAAAATACTCTATGACGTAGCGATAAGGTTCATTTTCATCAGCATATAATAACCATCGAACCAATAGATGAACCGAAAACAAATAGAGTTTTCTGTAACATTCTTAGCTTTTAAGACCTCGACAACACAACATTTTCTTTTTAGTACGACATGGGTCGACAAACAAGCAGACGGTCCACCTGATGGTAAGTGGTCACCACCGCATGCTGACATTTTCAACACTGGGGGCATCGCCAATGCGTTGTCGACCCTGAGACGTGAAGCGGCTAAGTCTCATGTGCCTGTAATTTCACCGGCCCCCTTACATTTCAAACCGAAACACAGTAATACAAGTACACTACTACTTCACGGCGGAAATGATTAAGGATAGCACTTCCCCGGACGAACTCCGCACTATGAGCTCTACTACTCAAGAGTCAACATGTTAGAATTAAAAAAAAACACATACGCGACTGAAAATCATTCAAAACAATATTCGATAAAAAAACACAATTTACGTAATAGTTACCATTATTTCCACGACGATAAAGTATCGAATAACGGCTGTGGATACGGCAAAATAAATTGCACCAACGCGATGATATTTTTAATACTTTATTTTAATGGTCCGTGAATATTCGTAATGGAAATACCATCATAAAATTGTGAAATAACTTAACGCTACAATAGCACGTGCGTATGTAGAGAATAACTTTTGAAAATTTTGGTACCTACGTATAAAACAATTTTTCGTTAAAAGTAGCACATTTAGTCAATATGGGAAACGTTAATACTCACACTCGGATTTTTATCATCCAGACGGCACCAGTCGTCACAGATTATCTGAGCTTTACTATCAAATCGTAAACAAAGAGCAATCTCGATTCGCATCGCTCCAATTGCATTGTGTAGATCAACGTCATTATCAGATAACTATATGATTATAAACAAATGCTGTATCTAAATAATAAAAAGATTTTTCAATCATCAATGTCTTGTCGCTCACGAGTCCGTGCTAGTGATCTATTAACAATCCTGGAGCCTTTCGTGCTCTAACAATCAATAAAAAGAATAAGGCAAGAAGATTTTAGTCCAAACTAGACTTCACAGCTACCTTACATTAATTCCTCGCAATTAATTTATTGACACAGATGTGTAGCTGAGCAGCGACCTTGTTGTATGAAATAGTGTATGGTTACAGAAATGGCAAAGACTGCTATTATGATCTCAAAAAGTATTGAGCCGACTCGCGTTCCACCCTCACACGATCCTTTTACGGCTCATTTGATTAATGTAGGGCTAGCTCTCTATTCTACAGCATCTAGTCATCAGCTGTGCTAAGAAACTTAGAACGTTATTGAAACTGACCCATGTGTACTATACCCGTCATACTTAGAATCTACTAGGGCGGCCAACAGGCAGGATGATGGTTTGTGATACCGCTTATAGACATTTGTAATAGGGCCATCCATCTTCAATTAGTGAAGACTCTGAGACAAAGTTGTTAAGACCGTGTTAATTTCACCGGCCCCCTTACATTTCTCACCAAAACACAGTAACACAAGTGCACTGCTACTTTACGGTAGTAATAGGTATAATGGAAGTTATTTCCCTGGATGAACTCTGAACGATCTTCAATACTTCTATTCACGCCATTCTTTCCCTTAACTACAGTCATAAAACGCAATGTATATCTGTCAGACAGATAGTTAAAACTAAATAGATAATTAATACTATTTTAACAGTTACAGAGTTCCATGTAAAAAGGTTTAAGCTATGTTACATTGAGGAGTGAGAAGCGAAACAGTGATCGTTAGTTAAACGAGACACGACAAAAAACTTGAGTGACGGGAACGTGGAGCCGCGAGCAAAAGCTATTAATGAAAAAACCGTATTGCAATACACCAATCCATAATGTAGATTACCAACAATTCAACCGGTTCGTTAGGCTGGTTTGTACAATGATACACTAATTGCGTGATACGACACATCGCAAAAAACGGCAATGTAACAATTTTCAGAAACAACTATGCAATGGAAATTCTTTGCTGAGAGGAGCTGAGATCACGGAGCTGGGACAAAATGATGTAGATATATAAATGCAATCATCATATATCATATTCGAAACCACTCGAGTTTATTGACCAACGCGCAACCACGTAGCAGGTACTGAAGACAAATATGTTATTCTTTTACCTTGTTTTAGTAAGTTAGCTATTTGTTTCGCAGCTGTTGGTATAATTATTTTCTTTTAAACGTTAAACTTATCATTTCGCTTGTAAATGCCACAGGTACCAGTTAAAAGTAGAACGTTTGTTTAACAAACTTATATTGATGATTTGTAAGCAATCTGAATGTGTTTTAGGAGCTGCCTATGTTATTAAACATTTGTGGTAACAGAATGTAGACGGGGAAGTGGTTGCTAACATTGTAGTCTGGGCAAATACGCCAACAAAGTCCTTTAAACATAACGAGGTCGATGGTAGTCATGCTGTGAACGTACTCAATATGGGGACGGAATTTTAAAAAGAAGTCAATGATTCTCATGAAGATTAAATATAAGTTGCTATAGTACTTAGCACAGGTGTTGTTTAATGGTTAAAAATATATATTATTGCACAAATAATTCATGCAAATGTGGGTAATTATTTATGTTACCTAAGGTAAATTTATAGGGTTAATGTTTTTATAACTTAACCTTTATATTTTTATTTCATACTCATACTAAAACCGCAATTATTTAAGGACTTCTGTGAAATATACGTCATTACAATTAATTATGTATAAAGCTTTATTTACCACAAAATAGGAAAAGTTCAGAATTTCAGTCATTGTCGGTAATAACCATTTGATTTCTGGAAAGCCCATTTGATTTCAGTCAGTATTTATTTTACAATAGGGAATATGCATGTATTTTTTTTATTTTTTTAAACGTTTCTACTAGTTATTACATTACCAAAGATAAATATAACACATCCAAAATATAAGCCATTAGGCTAAAAAAAAATTATTAAAATCACTATCATTTTCGGGCAACTTAAACGGGACCATTTTGGCGCGTTTATTCTGTGACGTCAGGTTACACTTGGACAATGTCAACAACGAAGTGTTTGGTTCATAAACTTACTGAAAATTAAAAAAGTGAGCGATAAAATCAACTTAGTACCATGGAAAAGCACACATAAGGTTATTATAAATATTGTGTCGTTCCTATATGTGAAAATAATATCATAACTGCACCTGACAAAGTACATTTCCTTATGCCTTCGGCATATGATAGGCCTTCGGCAGATGCAAGTTTAAGGAAAAAGTGGTGCAAGGCGATGAGAAGAGACAATGTATCGTGTTTGAGCTGATTATACTGTTGTGAAGATCATTTTAATGTAAGTAAGGACATCAGAAAAGTGATAAAATATATTTAAGAATCATTTTTACATAATTACCTGCACATACTCGTACATGTTTTGTTTACAAACCTCGACGAACACATAACCTAGTTTAAGAAAAGTGCCTGAAGATATCCTCAATATCTAAAACATTAAAATTATTCACCCATAAAAGTAATACCTATAGTATTTTAATACCTATGAATGAAAACATGTAACTTATTAGAGTAAGAAGGAAGTTAGAAACTATTAGTTTCTTTCTATTGTTACAGGGTTTCAGCTTGAAAAGGATACAGAAAAATTATATGCAATACTAAATAATGGTATTAGAACAAAGGGACACAATCAGAAATGTGAGATTTCTCGATGGGTATAGCGGCCGGGCAACAGACATAATAAGAAACAGTTATGGCAGACAGGACTTTTTAAGATTTGGCATGCCTGGTAGAAAACAAAAACTGTACCTTGGTTAGACCACCCTCAGTTTCCCAGTCTACTCCAAGTACTAAAAATAATGTTAAACAATCAAAGCAAATGGCAGCTTTAAGAATTCATGTAGAATATGTTATAGGCAGACTAAGGGAGTTCAATATGTTACTGCCGGATGAAGTAATAATAATAGCTTGCAGATTAATAAATTTACAGGTGTGTTAATAAAAAAGTAATTTATTATAACTAAATGTGTTTTATTTGTACAACATTGGGAAAATAGCATTACACCAAAATAGTGTGCATTTTTTCAATATATTTTCACAGAACTCCTTATCATATTTCACTTCTATTATATTAATATTTGTGGTTGTCTCAAAATCACTTGCTGCAACTGCAAAAATGCATTTGAAGCTGAACTTGCGCTTTATATTTTAAAGACACTTGGTTGACTTTGATGTATTGGCTCATTGCTTTGTTTGTTGAAGGGCATTCATTTCCCTTCTATAACATATTCTTCAGTTACTCCATCAGGTGAAGCACCCATAATAGAGTATTTAGAGTTTAATTTTATACCACACTTTTTAATTTTCTTTTTTTTATTTTATTTAAAAGGGTTGAACCCTTTTCAACACTTGGTTTTCCAGATGTCTACTGCTTTTCATTGCTTATGTGTCCTTTAATTTTGTTGCCTCCATTTTTGATTCAGTTAAAGTACCTTGCATTGTTTTACATTGGGCAGCTTCATGAGCTTTTGAAGCAGTTATACAAGCATATTGAAGTTCATACCACAGAGGACTATCACTTTGGTTGATTTGGTTGATTGGACTTTGGCAAGTGCAGCTTCTTCACATGACCTCATATCCATGTTCTGTTCACAAAATTCTATGAATTCTTGAGCATTTGATGGCATGCTTGGCATCCTACTCCTTAGATAATGGATGGACAATTTTTCCAAATGAGTTGGTTCTTTGAAATATTTCACAAGTTGATTGTCCATGTCATTCACATCATGACTGTAATTTTGCAATATAGATAGAAAACTCACACTTTGTGGCCTTTTTGGATCAATATGTATCTTCTGTAATGAAGTAATCTCCTTAGCTTTTATACATTTTAAGCTTGAGTCAACTGTAGATAATTTAGCTTTGTTCCAATAGCATTCCACACTTGTGGATGGTGGATCTTCGCTTCGTCTGTGAAGCCATGCTAAGAAAGCAATGGCATGCTTACAGCCACCTAGGTAAAACAAAATAATCTTGGTTATTATTATAATGACAAAAAGTTACATATAGGTACATATAAAACTGGACTAGATTGTTTCTGTTACTTAATCAGATTAAAATCACTGTTTCATAGCAGTAACTTACCTAAATGTGCTGCACAATCTTCACATTGCACAGACAGAATATGTTCCTCAGTCTCATTGCAAGTAGCTGTTACATTGTATCATTTTTGACGGACATTATGCTCCGGTGTTATTTAAGCCTTTACAGCGCATATATCTTTCTCTCGTTTTACTTGCACATACCCAATGGCTGATTCTCCATATGATTCTCGTTCAGATCTGTCATATAAATAATAAAATTATTTATAGCCGCATATTTTAGGTGCTTAAATTATATTTACAAAATCATAAAAAGGATCATTTATTACATATATATAATTTATTTACCTCGCAGCTTTACTCCTCTGAATTCACCCGACGTAAAATTTGAATTAGATGCGATCGATGCATCATCATCATAAACGCGTTTATTTTAGGAAGTTTATCTGATTGTCCTTTGACAAAACTGGTTTCAGTCATTGTGTTAAGTCTTTCTTTACAAGGATATAATACTTTAACACAGAAAACTAATAACTTATTATGAAATAACTGAGAAATAAAACAAATAATCACCAGAAACAATACAAACATCTTGATGCCAGAAGATGTCGAGTGTAATGTGACGTCACGTTATGGTCCACCAATAGCGTTGCGTTTTGGAAATTTACGAGGGAATCTCGAAATAGCCACATTTTAATGATTAAATTTCACTATTAAATTATGATAAATTTAAAAATTAATATTTCAGTATGTTTTTTTAGCTATAAAGATTACAAATAAAAATATATTGTTCATTTTGGAGTCACGTGCATATTCCCTATTAGTGCACTACACTCTAAACACCACTTTCGGTTTACCATGGATGTCTACATCGCAAACTTAAATATAAAAACTGTACATACCAATTAATTTAATATTAATAAAGGCACTTCTGCTAACCTTAACGATTGCTTTAGTAATAAAACAGAATTTACACTAACCTTCTTCACTAAAACCCGCGAAATGACAATCCTAGGAGCTATAGCATATTAAATTAATAATATTATGATCCCGCTATTATATGTTTAAATACCGTCTTACGTGCACTTGTATCTTATCAAAATCATTATCACGAAACACTCAAATGATAAAAAGTAAGGAAATCAGATCAGATTTTCACATAAATAAAACTACTGTATCATACTAATTTAAATCAATGCCATTGACAGATTATAATAATGGCACAAATGGAGTAAATCAATATTTTCTTATTCGATAAAATTTGCAGGATAAATAAACGCTGATAATGAAAGCGTGCATTAAAACTTATCAGGCGTAAAAGAAAAAATCTCGCATGTTTAAAAACATTCAATTATTTACAGTCTCTTATCAGCTGGCACACGCGGAACGTAACTGTGCGTATCATATTACGCTATAAGCCACAAATGTATAGTAATTAAAGGAGCGGTCCCAATATAGAACCTTGGAGCACACTTAACTCTTTCAGTCGAGAGGTTATTGTCACAAAAAATTTTTTCCAGATGTTTTTAATTAAATACACCGCTTTCTTTCGGTCGTTTATTGCACTTACACGATAATATATAAATAAAATAAAAAAGAATGTAACCTTGCTGAGTTTCTTGCCGGTTCTTCTCAGTTGAAGGCTGACTTCCGAACCGGTAGTAGCTTCAGTAACTTTAAATTTGACCTTCATAAGTGCCTTCTGAGGGCCTAAACTGAATAAATGGTTTTGAATTTTGAATTTTGAATACACATCTTCTTTGATAAAGACTGAGTACTACATTTCTCAGAACATTGGTCATAAAGCCATTACTAAAATATTGGTATTAATATACATGTAAACGTGTGACAGAAAGAGGTAAACCTTTTACTTCCAGAATCATTCATTTTTCATATTACAAACGCTTTAATGCTACAATAAGCAATAGTAAGTAGAATAAACGATAGTACTTCATTAAATCCCTACTTATCAATGCGTGAGGCCTCAACACCGTGGCATACTGTGTCAATGGCTTACACTTACCCAACTCATGACCACAATTCTACACATATGGTAATAGGAATCAGAATTACAACATAAATAATAGTATACTCGTGGCTGAATATAATTATTCTATATGCAACACAAAGTTAATTCTTTAACCGAAACTTTTCGTTATGCGTACTGTTCGACCTCATGTCCTAATTCAAAGTTCTATTAAGACTCGAAACTACTTACGCACGTTTATTCTTGGCATTTGACAGTTACAAAAATCATCATTTTTTTTTTGTTTTACTTGCAACACTTTGAATACTTTTAATATCACATAGTTGAGAATGAATAAACTATATGTAAATTGAATTCTTTCAGCAAATTATGTTCAGCTGGATATACAATAGCTCTTTCAATATACTATGATCGTGATGGTCATTTTATAGAATGAAACAATATTGATCAATAGGTATTTCGTTCAGTTAGTTTGTTCTGAAGGTATTTTGTTCTGTACCTATAAATATGTATGATTTGGAATACTAAAGTAAAAATATAAAGAAAATAATAAACATAGTAAATCAGAACTTATGAATGAGTTACGTCTGTTTCTGACATTTCGTGATTCCGTGATTTGATACAATGGCTTTAATTAGCTTGAAACATTATTAACCATATTTATAATAGAACAGTTTTTATTTAACTTACTTTAGTTACGTGTTCATGTTTTAATAAAATGTCAAATAAATATAGAGTGGATTCCTGCTCAAGTTTTGATATAGCTTTATAATCTATCTGTAGACTTGGATTAGAAAACCTACTGACAGGACAGTAGGCGTTGGGTTGGATACCCTAATTATCGTGCAGCAGGTTGTGGGATCAATCGATGCATGAAAATGTTCGTTTATCTGTGTCTGGAGGTAAATATATTTACAAGTATGTAATAAAAAAACAGGTGTGTCGTAATAGACGACTTACAGGCTGACGTATTACAGGGCAACATTTTAATTTCATCGATCACTTTTGAATAGCATAGATTGTGGTTATCATTCATTTATTTTTCGTCACACAAAAAAAATCGAATGATAATTTCAATGGGCCATAAAAATTTTCACTTCAAAAGTGGTACTAGTAAAAGCTTGCCCAAATTCCGTATTTGTCATGTTTGACAAGAAATGGTAAAGTTATTCAAATAAATAAAATTTGAAATCCAAATTTTTTTTTATTTGATAGGGTTGCGCGAGGCCCCTGCAAGAGCGAAGCCCCTAAGGCCTCCTCTGTCCCAGGATATTTATTTACTTTGATTTACAACGAAAATAGTCGATCCCGATCCAAATTTTCTGTCAAAAATATACCAATCTAAATGTATTTTTAGAAATTTTCAATGCACAATAGAGTCACGAATATATTAACTGTTATCGACCTGTTCTATTTAACACACTAATAACGCTAATTAATAAAAACATACAATAACATCTCCGAACAAGTACAGACATCGAGAAAATTTCTAGTCGAATTCCTCGGAATTGCAGCATCTATACATATATTGCAAATTTTAATATTGCCGTTAGTTTTGCAAGGTATTTCAATTCCTATTTATAATGAAGGTCATAGTATACACACTGTAAGAGAACGTGATTTATAACATCTTGTGTTAGTTTTGTAGGTAAGTATTTGTGCACAATAAACTAGAAACACAATATTCCATAAGATTTAATTTACAACTAGCTGCCGTTCTGCGGTTTCTCTTGCATTTCCGAAGGATCTAACGTATCCTGAAACTAAACGCATAGATAAAGTAGAATGTACTATCAAAATCATGTAATTGGCACACACATCACACTCTATAACATTTAATCAAAATTATTTTAAGAAATTATTTAGTTCTTGAAAAAAAAAATATCAAATCAAATTCATGGCAAACAAAAATGCAAATCTATTCTCTTTATATTAGTACTAGCTGTCCCCCGCGGCTTCACCCGCGTTTATAAGCATCTACGAAAAATTCCGCGTCGCATGGTAGCAGTCCCATCCCGATATGTTCAGTAGTTTTGTGGAGATATTGCGTCAAATTAACTCTATTTTCCTTAAGTATATATTTATACCTAGATAGATAGATAGAAATATTAAAGTACCATCACATGCCAAAAAAGAATATTAATAATAAGGATAACGCTGTTCTTATAATTAATTAGCTATTGATATCTCGTCAAACCAGATATCCAGAAGAGGAAAAACAACAAAGGTAACAACAAGACTTCACGGAAAAGATCCATTATCTAGGAACGTATATATGTAAGATATTCCTCAATTCATTGAGCCATGTGGAGTGAACTGTACGTCTAAGGTAAGTGAGTGACACGGTCATAAGGAAGAAAGCGGCCCCGGGCTTTCGCGACACATTAGGTATATCAAGTATTCGTCTGTGTACTTGTTCTTGGAAATGCAATGGTCCCTTACAAGCAGACGGGTCGTTGACTCCAAAGATTGACTTTAATAGTATGAATGTTCAACTGAAGTCTTATGCAATGTAAAAGCAATATAAATGGTTGTGCACTCTTGCACCTGATCGGATTTGGATGTAACTTTCTATTAGTATTATAAATGCAAAAATTTGCGAGGACGGATGTGCGGATGCTTTGTTATTTTTTCAAACAAAAACTGATCGGACATAGATAGTTTATTAATTGTGAAAACTGATGTGTGGATGTTATGTGATTCTTTTACGCAAAAACTACTGATCAGATAGATAGTTTATTATTTGTGAGCACATATGTATGGGGCTTTTGTTATTCTTTCACACAAAAGCTACTGATCAGATTTAGATAGTTTATTATTTGTGAGGGCGGATGTATGAATATTTTGTGATTCTTTTACGCCAAAACTACTGATCAGATACATAGTTTATTATTTGTGAGCACAGCTATATGGGGCTTTTGTTATTCTTTCACACAAAAGCTACTGATCAGATTTAGATAGTTTATTATTTGTGAGGGCGGATGTATGAATATTTTGTGATTCTTTTACGCCAAAACTACTGATCAGATACATAGTTTATTATTTGTGAGCACAGATGTATGGGGCTTTTGTTATTCTTTCACACAAAAGCTACTGATCAGATTTAGATAGTTTATTATTTGTGAGGGCGGATGTATGAATATTTTGTGATTCTTTTACGCCAAAACTACTGATCAGATACATAGTTTATTATTTGTGAGCACAGATGTATGGGGCTTTTGTTATTCTTTCACACAAAAGCTACTGATCAGATTTTGACAGTTTATTATTTGTGAGGGCGGATGTGTGAATGTTTTGTTACTCTTTCACGCAAAAAACTTCTCGGGAATAAATAGTTTAACGTGGATTATCACATAGTGTTACTATATGAAATAAAAGAAGGCGCTGGATTGAAGCCACAGTTAATATTTTAATAGTAGATTGTATCATAAGGGAGCAAAATAATATTTTTACGGCGAGGGCGTTTTTTGAATCCAGAGCGAAGTGAGGGATTCTAGAGTAGAATCCCGAGCGTAGCGAGGGTTTCTTTAGTTGAATCCTGAACGTAGCGAGGGATTCAAAGTACGTCGCCCGAGTCAAAAATATTTTGCACCCGAGTGATACACTCTACTTTTCATCACTATCTATGAGAAAATGCGCCTCATATTTTATTGTAATATTTTTATTTAATAAAACATAACAACTAAATTGAAATTAAATAGTATCTAATAATAAAACAACTAAAAACTTATATTTACATTTGAGACATTTTCGCAATTATGAAAATTTATTATTAGAGTTTTATTAGAAATAGAGATTGTTTTTTTATTCAGCCGGCGGCGCGACTATGTGGGCCGTCGTACCAGCCAGTCTTTATTCAAAACATATTTGCGTTCGATTTCTTTGGCGCTGAACACTAAGATGTTACAAATTCAAAAAGTGCGCCGCAAAGATAATTGCGGCACACTTATAAAGAGGATTAAAAACTCATTACTGCCCGCTAAAGGTTTCTTATAGAAAACACCATCTTTGGGCGCACTTAAAGGCGAACCAAGTTATCCTTTTCGAATAGATGGGATGAAAATTAATTTACAAGACCAATGAGAAAACCAGCGAACTTGTCTAGTGTAACTAACTGTCAGTACCCTTTGAATTTAGAAGACAAAATAAAATACAAAAAGCAGATGTAAATAAGTTCGGTTTGTAACACATAGATTACTTCTACTACGGGAAAATGTTACATTCCCCGGGGACGCCAGTGAAACTGAAAGCTCTGTGTGTAAAATGTATAGAAAGTATAACAAGATAAAACAACAGATGGCTGCGCTGCAAGTTATCATGTTACAATAATATTACGATAAAATTTTAAAAAGGAAAATAAATCAATGCACATTTGAATGCGTAATTTCAATCCATTAATGTTGCAAATGCAACTGTCAACCCAGCAAACTACCTAGACATGCTAAATCATTTCGCAATTATCCAATCTGTAAAAGAGACCATTAATTGGAGTTAATAAGTGGTGGCCCACTTATTGTAAGTGACTTTAGCCAGTAGCTACAGAATGAAATTATGTGACAAAGGTTTTCAAAAAGATTCATTATAATAACATTGTTAGATTTCAAAATAGCCTTTACTTATTTTCATAGATTCACAAACAATTACAACGTATCCTGGATAAGTGCAAGCCGCAATAGTTTCTATAGGTTTGGCATACAGTTAATATTTGCATCCACGAACTTATGCTTTGTTTTAACTCCTTGGACTGTTGGAACATTATTTTCAATTAATGTAACGAGCTTATAACGGTTTCAAATTTGAGGGATGGGTATAATTGTGACCAGCCTCCTTATTCAGCTAATACACACTTCAACGGCGAGCCGTCGTACGGAGGCCTCGGAGAGGTTACCTCTCACGTGATTGTGTAGTTATCGAATGAGACAGAGCAAAGAGGCCGCCACGAAATATCCTCGAGCTAGTGTCATTCCTTGTTCATCTGTTATTGGATTACTATTAAGACTTTTTTTTTTATACCACACGGGCCGACAATCAAGCAATGGTCCACCTGATGGCAAGTGGTCACCGCCGCCTATGGACATTCGCAACACTTGGGGCATTGCCAATGCGTTGTCGAACCCGAGACGTGAAGTTGTTAAGATTCATGTGCCTGTAATTTATCCGGCCCCCTTATCTTTCTAACCGTAACACAGTAATACAAGTGCACTACTGCTTCACGGCAGAAATGGGTAAGGTGGTAGTACTTCCCCGGACGAACTCTGCACTAAGAGCTCTACTACTCTAAGATTTGCTTACTTATGCTATAATAATATAACATAAGTAATATAACTCTAAATAAACTTTGATCGGTTACAATATGATTAAGAAAATTCACTCGAGCGAGCCCGCGTAGTTTGCTATATATTAGTATATAATCAAACATATCACTAGTTTGAACTAGAATTTTGAATTATTCGACCTCTAGAACTATTAATCAGAAGCGCCCAATATCAAAAATAGGAATTCAAATCAAATTATTTAGCATAAAACAAATAGGTATTTGGTTTTGCAAAATACGTAGAAATTTTAGATATATTAACATTTCAAAATGTTCAATACCCACACAATATACTGAATATCGTCTATCAAAGAGATATCTTAACTAATATGTATTATAAAGACAGAGTGCGAATTATATCGGTTTGTGTGTATGGTGGAAGCATCTCCGGAAGCTCTAAACCTATTTTAAACATAAATCTTTTACATATAGAAATCTACGTACGTTAGCTATAAATAAATAAAGAAATCCTTGAAGCATTAAAAGTTTTGCAAGCAGTATCTACGGCTGATTATTATTTTCCAACATAGTTAGTAAAGTTCATAGCTTAGAGCATCGATAGTCTTACTAATTATTGGATACCATGAACCATTTACCATAAAAGAACATATGTACATGTATTTAAGGTAGTAAATCAAATACAGCATTCTTATTGAATGATGCTAGAGATCGGTTAAAATTATAACGTTATGTCGTAGAGAAGATATAATAGAACGTAATTCTTATGTAAAATTATTCATATGAAAGTTGTTTGCGGTCAATGAATTAAGAACATAAATAAGCATTCAACAATAAACTAGTTTATTTAATTAATAATACAGCTAAGAGAAGAATCTATGTACTCTGAGATAGAACAAGACCAAAGTGAATATTGTCTTTAAATAGTCTATAATTAGTGGCCCGGCTTTGTCTGAGCGGATTAATTAAATTATACAAAAAACATCCGAATGATATTCTCTTAAATATAGTGAAAACAAAATCTATTACGTAGTTTTAAATATATAGGTAACTGTTTGTTTATGCACTTTATATTAATAAAGTTTTCATCTTCTGCTATAGATGATGAAAGCTTTTATTTAAGATTGTTTTTCGGAAGGCTTATGTATGTAAAACCTTTATAATAACACACTCGTAGAAAGGGGTAGCCAAGGGATCATTACAATATAACATCTCAGGGTCTAAATTCAGGACTTACATGGCACACATTTTATATGTCAACGACTTCTACCTGCAACAAAATTTTGCATTCACTTGGAAAAGTCAAGATATTTTTTTTAAATAATGCAATCGTGTTGAAATATGAACCATTTAAACAAAGAACAAATTTAAAAAAGAAAAATTTCCATTTTTTCCAAGTGAATGTACTATTTCTGTTGTTTGTTGTGTATACTACTACCCACTCAATCAAAAGTACGACGTAAATAAAAAATAACAGTATTTCTATGCGTTTCCGCTCTGACGTGGTAAGTACGGTACAGTTCACCACCTTTCTTTACATAGTGAAAAAAATATTCAAATATATGATAATTAATGCAAATAGTAGGTAACTTTGTCACATTAACGTTCACTTTTGATGTCATTCCTTTCTTTAGAACGTAGATTATAACAATAAATAGCGATAAAACATAATTTATTCAAATAATTTTCACGTAACATAATTGTGACGCATTTCTAAATAGTACCAAAGTTATTTTATCTCTCTGTTTTTTGCGTTTTTAATTATTTATTTAAAATTTTAATACTACGCAATATATTCTATAGGTTTGTGTGTATTTTAAATTAATATTATTCTACGGAGGCGAAGCCGGGGGGGATCGCTAGTTACTGATAAATTAAGTGCATCTGTTTTTTCATATAATTCTAGTAAATATGCTTTATTTTGTTACTTTGAAAGTAAAGGTATGTATACAGGAAGCTACAAAACTACCCGTAAAGCCGAAACGAGTCCATTCACTATATTTAAGAATCGTAGTAACGCTGTATAACGTACGCCAAAAAATCAAAAAAATTGTATTATTTTCACTGATGTGCAAACCCTATTTCAGTAAAATTATATTATATTGTTTTAAGAATAGACCGTAGAAACAATATATAATTATAAACGAAAAATTATTATATTTGTAATATTATATATAACGGACTGGAATTATTTGTGAAAATCCCGCGCATTCATGCCTATATTAAAATTTAATCATAGGCATTTTTAAGTCAGATATAATCGCGAGGTACAGATATTATCTTTAAACACATATTCAGTTCATATGTTTTTGAAAATACTTATACAATACACAAAAAATATAGATAATATATAGTTAGTTAGAATAGTTAAATATTAATTTGATAGAATATAATTGACTTCATTACTGAACGGAACGATGTGGACTTTCGGAGCGAACAATTTGCAGGGCTTCAAATATCTATTTAAATAAAATTTTATTCTGTTCGTTAGTTGGACCGATTTGGCTAACAATTTAAATAAAATGCTCGCAATTGTCGAAATATAATAAGGTTTTAAGACAATTTGGAAAATATGCGCGGTTATTGGAAAATTAAGGAATATTTTAAGACAAGACAACTCATGTCTCACGATTCGAAGACGCATCGCAACGAATGCCATAACACCCTAGGTCTCAAACTAACTGAGCTTATATTACGACCAGGGGCTCGATTCTGTAAGGAAAATGACACTAGCCCGTGCATGTTTCGTCGCGGCCTCTGTACTCTGTCTCTTTCGCTAACTACGCAATCACGTGAGAGGTAAGTTCTCTGAGGCCTCCGTGCGGCAGCTCGTCGACGAAGTTTGTATTAGCTGAATAGGGGGACTGATAACCTATAAACGACGTATTCCTCCTATTTTAAATTATAATACTTCTATAGATATTACACCCAGCACTGAACAAAGAGACGTAGTCATGCACACATAATTCAGTCAGGGGTTCGATTCTTTAAGGAAAATGACACTTACTCGAAGATGTTTCTTCGCGGCCTCTATGCTGTCTTTGTCGCTTACTACGCTAATACTACTAGTCACGTGAGAGGTAAGCTCTCCGAGGCCTCTCTATGAAGCGGTTCGCCGACGAAGTTTGTATTAGCTGAATAAGGGGTTGGACTAATTACCACCACACTAACCTTGATGACTTTTGCGATTGACTCATACAGTTTTAATTCATTACATAAATGTCATATTAGGTTAAAATTACGAAATAACTCACCATATACAGACTGACAGTCTCCAAGACCCAAGACCACGGGTAAAAGAGAAAATCTCTTGAGAAATATAATTACTGATACCAGTCGTTGAAGTGCCCACCGAGTCATTATCAATAATTATATCGAAAGCCATGATGGGAAAAAGTTGCATACCTATTTAATCACACTGGTGACCATGTATAGACCATAAGTATAACCCTAATTATAAATAAAGGACTGCTGACATAATCTGCTTTTTGCACAATGTTTTACGGTTGTCAGTCACCTTGAGTTCAAACTAAAATCTGGAAATTTACTCGCTGTAAGTAATATTTAACTATATTAAGCCGGTAGTACATGTTGACTATTGCTCATTGAGCGAAGTCGAGTAGCAACGCATAGACAGGTAATTTGTCTAGTCTCGCCAATACTCGCCATCGCTCGTTTACCCTCGGCTAGTTGGCCGAATGCAGGCGAGCGCCAATGTTCGTTTGGCGTGCCTTTCCAACATTCGAGATCGCTCGCAACGACTCATCTCAATTTAAAATATCAAATGTCAAAATCGTTTGCCTACACTTGGCTAATTACGCCCAACGTCTGGCTAAGTCGAAAAATCTCGTGCACGAATTTGACCAACATGTGTAACCTGCAGCATTCGCCTTGTATTACATTGCCTACGATCGCGTTGGCTGAGGTTTGGCCAACATTATATTGCCGGCTGAAGAATCAATAACATTATTTATTCCTAACAGTCCACTACTAATAGGCTCCTCAATCGATTTTCACAACGAACGAAAAGTCGCTTGCGTTTAGCGACACTAACAAAAGTATTGAATCAAAACATGTTCAAAATTACAAGTGAATTAACAAATTTGTTCAATTACTATAAACCTATCAATACAAAAGGGTGAAATAGGTATATGTATAAACGTGTTGTAATTACAAACGATTTCAAATTCATCCATAAATTATTGACGTTACACTCACGTTTGTACGCTTTTCCTAACATTATTCATAATTTTTAATCAAAGTTACAAATTACAAATTTCAAAACAATTATCATAGGTACCTATTTCTTCAAAAATGACAATATTGCTTTGTTATATATTATACTGGCTGTACTAAGCGGTTTCACCTGCGTTTCCGTTTGGGGTAGAAAGTAGCCTAAGTATTCTCCGGCCCATAAAATATGTCTCGATTTGTTACTCTGTTGCACGTGGATAAAGGTCAAAATGCAACAAACGAACTTCAAAATTATTTTAAACCAGAATTACTTATATTTATGCCTTTAGCTAGCACCAAAGACATAGGACTTTCTTATAGGGCCCGGCTTGCCTGCAATGCATCTTCAAATGTCATTTTGCCAATTTTTTTTGAAGTTCCATAAATATTTATTATCTGGGATTATTACAAATAAAAATATTAAGCCAAATCAGTCCAGCCGTTCTCAAGTAATGCGCTTGACAACGAGCAGCATTCCATTTTCATTTATATTAATATAGGTATTACGCCAATTCCTCTAAAGGATATTTAAACTCACCAACTTCAACAACATCGTCACTTACCATGTAAGACTATGGAAAATCACGAGCATATCCAAAGAAAAACACAGAGTATAAAATGCCTTTCAATCACATGATGAAATTTTAAAATATTTAATTTCAATGTTACATTTTACTAAACCAAATGTTTTTGTAACAATAGACACTCTTACATTAATTTGAATTTAAAAGTATGAACCCTCATCACGAGGACATAGCGTGCTACTAAATTTCGTATTCAAGTCAAAAATTAGTTAGTATAGTTGCATATCATAAATTATTTTTAGTTCGCTTCAATAAAAAGTAACGCGTGTACACTTGACGTCGACAAGTTCAATTATTTTCGTCCACAATTACAAATACGTGAGTATGTGGCATGTTATGAACTGCTTTTAGGGGGCGTCCATTAATTACGTGAGGCATTTAGGGGGTCGATCCAAATCTCACCGAAGCTTACTTGGGGGAGAGGGGAGGTCTCGGCAAATATCACATAATTTTTCTTATTTGCAAGATACAGTGTTAAATTGCGAGAAACGGGTTATATTTAGCAAAACAATATTTTTTTCATATGTGGCTAATCGTATACTTATGATAATATAGATCAGAAGCAAATCTCACGTGAGATTAGAGGCCGGGGGAGGGGATCGAGAAAAATATCACGACATCTCACCAATGGGAGTGGGGGGGTCGAAAAATCACCAAAATCACCTCACGTAATTAATGCATGCCCCCTTAGAAGTAGTAGAACATTTAGAAAGAGTAGAATTCTTCCGCACTGAAGCAGCAGTGGAGTTCTATTACTTTATTTCGATTAGAAAGTTAAGGGGCTGGTGAAATTACAGGTACAGATGCTTTACAAACGTTTTACGGGCCATTTAGCTTGATGAACCCTGACTGGGCCTGGCCACAGGGCGTGAGGTTAGTTCCCACCCAGGACAAACATTTGTTTGCATAACTATGCCTGTTTGTTCCGTGTCTGGGTGTAAATATCTATATTATAATAATAATAACAAATCTCTATTGTCACAAATATTTTACAAGAAACACCATTAACATGATGCACTTACAAAGTAAAATTTAGTTGAACTCTGGTACCCAAAATATTATTACGAATTAAGAAAAAAAAATTGTGTATGTTATTATAAGTAATCTAGTTTCCATAGTACAAGCTCAGATTAGTTGGGGGTGGCCGTGTGTAAAAGAATGTCCCTGGATATTTATTGAAAAATAGCTGCCCCAGCGGTTTTACCCGCGTTCCCGAGGGATATCATATTTTCCCGGGATAAAAAGTAGCCTATATGTTATTCCAGGATATGCTCTATCTATGTGCCAAGTTTCATTCATATCCGTTCAGTGTTTTTTTTTATTAGTGTGCAGTAATTTATGTTGCAAGTGTCACATATTGGTTAAAAAGCGTTTGAAACGTTACGTCTCAAATCATCGTTCCGATTATCTTTTCAGCATTCGTTAAAAAGGTATTTACGGAGTGGTAACTGCATTATCTCCACCACAGTCATCTGATATTCATTCCACCTCAACTTGACAGCTTGACATACAGTCACGTCTTCATTTCAGAAGATAATATCTTGTTTTCAATCTTAACACTCAAAATAAAAAAAAAAACAAATCCTCGACTAAGAGATAAAGACAAAAGCAAAACCTTGATCGTAGTATCACTATATAGTATAAAATAAAGTCGCTTTCTCTGTCCCTATGTCCCTATATCCCTATGTATGCTTAAATCTTTAAAACTACGCAACGGATTTTGATGCGCTTTTTTTAATAGATTGAGTGATTGAAGAGGAAGGTTTTTATGTATAATACATGTGACATCCCACGGGAACGCGGGTAAAACCGCGGGGGACAGCTAGTATAAAATATATAATTTATTGGAGGGATGTACCTATGTACTTAGCAAGAATCATCCGAAATACACCCCTAAAAGGGTTTAATAGGGGAAGTCACATTGTAAAGGAACGAATGCGAGTTGCATTCATACTCGTATACAACTACTAGCTGTCCCCCGCAGTTTCACCCGCGTTTATCGATATCATATATACCCTATAACCATCTAGGAAAAATTCCACGTCGAATGGTAGCAGTCCCATCCCGATATGTTCAGTAGTTTTGAGGTGATGGCGCGTCAATGGAACCCTATTTTGTTTACAAAACTTCCCGTAAAGCCGAAAGGAGGTTAAACGGGGCCTTATAACGAGTCCATTTACAATATATAAGAACCGTAGTAACGCTGTATAACATACCCTAAAAAAATAAAATAAAACTGATTTTTATGAATAAAAATACAAAAACTATTAAAGTAGACAATTATAAGGTAAAATAGGTACGTAGGCCTTTCTGTTAAATAATCTGGTTCCCTGACATGACAGCTTACTAGGGTTGTTGGCTTTGATAATTAATTATATTTTTACGGGGTATTTTGTAACACGTTGTATATACACATATGTAGATAAGGATAGATAGATATATTTAAACTTAGAATCAATACATTTAAGGACTTATTACCTAATGATAAGACTGAGATTTATACCACATTGTTCATAAAAAGCATAAAAAAAACAAAAGGTAATTAAATAAATGAATTATATGACACAATGGTCTTTATTTAAGCATTGCAACAAGTCTTAATGGTACATAAATACTTTTATTTATATTTATATATATTAAATAAGAGACTTTTTATAATAATTTTTGAGAAGCACGCACACCGTCGCCCATGTAGGTACATATTTTGCAGGTGAATTACCTATATGTTGTTGACCTTCAAAAGGTATTTGAGAGAAAATTAACTTAAACAATGAGTTTATATGGAGCCAGTGCGAAATATCTGTACCTAAAATCAAATTTATAACAAAATTAGAAAGATTTTTACGAGCAATAAATAAAACATTGACCTTTTCTTCTAACTAATGCAAAGGGAATACCAGCAATTAGAAATGCAGATAAATACAGTCGAGCTAAAACGAGTACTCAGTCCATAAATCATGACTGTTCCTATGAAAAAGCTGCAAAATCTGCTACGCACTTTGCATAATTACACATAATTACTTGAACGACTGTACCCGTTATTCAGGAGCAGCTTTCAACTTGTTTCCGAATACGATCAAGTCAAACAAGTTACCCTGTCTCATTATCGCTGCCCATGTGCACCTGCAACCACCAGATTGAGAATTTAAAACAAACATAACTCTTGGGACAGTGGAACCAAGAGCTTTATGAAAGAAGACACCATTTCATTGCATAACTTCCATTCCCTGTTCTCGAAGGAACTTATCCTCCGCCATAAATCCTTATAAGCCTTAATCCAAATGTTTTATCCCTCTGCCATATTTCATTAAAATCCGACCAGCCGTTTCAAAGCCTATGAGAGACAAACATTCAGACAGATCGAAAAAAAATTTGCAGCACGCGCTTCACTTTATTTTAAAACCAACTACAGATACGATTATTGCATGTAGTTTTTACAGAATACTAGCTGCGCCCTGCGGCTTTGCCCACATTCAATCCTGGTTATAAACCTTCCTCTTGAATTACTCTATCTATTGCTGAAAACAGCATTAAAATCAGCATAGTTTACGATTCTATAAAGGACATACAGACAAACATTTTTTTAATATATCTAGGTATATATAAGGGTATCTAAGTCAACAGAATAACGAATAGGAAGCAACAAGTAAAATGGATATAGACAATTTATTGATGAGTTTAATCATCATACAGTGAACCAATTCAAACTGGACCAAAACATAGACAAAATATTTCAACTGCTCTAATCGTTTACCAAAAGTTGATGTGAGTTTTTCGTTTATTTACATTGCTCGAGGAAGTAACGTGTGTGAGAAATGCAACTAGCAATCATACACATTTTGTTATCAAATATCGACTATTCGTATTTCCAAAACAAACATTTGAACTAAAAAAACCAGTCGATCTAAAGACGCTCAATATCTTAGTAGAAGTAAATTTATTAATATAAATGAACATGCGTAAAAATATATAAAACAATTGCAATAATCGCGATATTGCAAGATAAGTTTTAATATAAATATTGCTAAATTGTGACAAGAATTGTTTAACTTTATAATATAATCAATGAGATATTAAAACAATATTCGATATGAAAAAAACTGCACGAACCACGCACGTGTTTAAGGTCATCGGATCAGTTGAAAATATAAGAAAAATATAGAAGTTTTATTCACATTTAATTCGATAACAAATTAACTCAACGATAAAGAAACGAATCGTCGCGTCAAAATCTCTTTCCAAACTCGATACAAAAACGACAATATCCATTGTTTTTTTACCACTTGGGCCGATAAATAAGCAGGCGGTCCATCTGATGGTAAGTGGTCACCGCCGCCCATGGACATCTGCGACACCAGGGGCATCACCAATGCGTTGTCGTGAAGTTGTTAAGTCTCATGTGCCTGTAATTTCACCGGCCCCCTTACCTTTCTAACCGAAACACAGTAGTACAAGTGCACTACTGCTTCACGGCGGTAATGGGTAAGTCGTAGTATTTTCCCGGAGGAACTCTGCCTGCACTACGACCTCTACTACTCAACTTTCAACGTTAAATGCAGTTATGAAAACAAAAAATTAACACAATTCGCACAATATCTCAATTAAGGAAGTGTTAAGTGTTGTTTTACGAATTAACAGTCTTGCAAAAATGAGCAAAACAAATAAGACTTTCTCCCATTATATAATTTAAACTTTAGTTGAAAACGTACATTGGATGCTCAGAGAAATCCCTCGAGTCACAGCTACATCAGTTATCATATATCAAAGCAATATTATTAATATAATATAAATAGCTGACCCCCGCGGTTTCACCTTCGTTCCCGAGGGATGTCAAATTTTCCCGACACAAAAAGTATCCTATGTTACTTCTAATACCTATAAGGTTATGTGTATAAAGTTTCATGATGATCGGTTAAGTAGTTTTTGTGTGAATGCGTAACAAACAAACTTACATTCACATTTATAATATTATTAGGGCTATATTAAGATTTATGATTATACTACGAGTGGGTGTTCTAATGTAAAGCAGGTGGGTTGCGGAAAGTATGAAGAAATGTTTTAAGACGATGCGACATATTGAAGCACGGTCACGTATAGAATGTAGCAATATTGATTGCGAAAATATACAATATATATTGTTAAATACTTTTACCAACACACGTACTATGTTTTAATCAAGGCTCATATGAGTACGCGTGGTTACGCCTGTTGGTGTAAGGCATGCCACGTGATCGTGCAATTGCAAACTATTGTTATTATTTACAGTGACCTTTCAATTTCATAGCTTGTTGTAACAACTTCCGATATTGTATAGCTGCTTGGGATTATGGAAATAATTCCTAAATCCAATGGGTTCCAGTTTGTAATTTATTATTTGCGGAATGTAGGCTGGTAGTTCTGACAGAATAAAGTGGATTAATAAGTTCCTACTCATTTATCTAAGTCCTAAGCAAGCTAGACAATTATTAGACCTAACAAAATGTGCAACAAATATTTCAGAAAATACATTGTAAATTCGATATATCAGAGCTAGGAACGGCTCAAGGTTTTGGCAGTAGAACGACCATTTGCTATTTGTTTTCAACATTGAACATACCATAAACAATATAATATACGAGATATATTAGAAACTAGTGATCATAAAATGAAAAGCTTCTCGGCATTCAACCTCGATAAATGCCTAAGATATTAAGTCTAAGAGACATTGAGTATTTACAACTGTCTAATAAAAATATACCCAGGACATTCTTCACACATGGTTACCTGATCCCAAATTAAGCAAAGTGTACTGCTTGTACTATGGCTACCAGGTAACTAATATACTACATACACAATTTTTTTTTCATTTCTTTTTTAAAAAGATATTTACACCCAGACACAGAACATACAGACGTGTTCATACACACAAATGTTTGTCCTGGGTATCGAACCCACGACCAGCAGCTTGGCAGGGTCTCTAACCACCAAGCCAACTGACCCCTCAAGATACTAATAGATAATATCATATTTAATGCCATGATAAATAAAACACTAAGCTACAAGCAATAACTATATGGTTTTACATATGACTAATCATCCAAAGGATTGTAAAAACAAAAACACGTTACATTGTTAGTAAATAAATAACAGATGTTATATTATTTACAATAAAACTTATATATTCAATTACAATATAATAACACATGTGTTGTATAAAATACCTAATTAACTGTGAAAGTATCCATGACAGTATGCAATAATAAATAACTTAATCACTGGCGTCATTTTAAGTAATTCTGTTTTTTATATGCTTTTTTTATTTTCTTTTTTAACTATGTAATAAAATCTCATTAGTCGATTATAATTCCTTCTAATTTTTCTATCGATTTTAAACTTTGTAGGTATAGATAGTAGATAGAGATCCGGATGACGAAAACATAATTGGATGCCATCGAGCTGATCTGATGATGGAGCCCAGAGGCGGATAGTAGAACTCTTCACTAGCTATTGGTAAGCCCCTTCAGTTTGAGTTCGTTTTTTTTTGTCATGACAAGCCTATAACATTATACTTTTGGTAATCCGTAACGTTATTTTAGTTTTTTAAACTATATTAATTATTTTAGTTATCAAATTCGTAAATAAGACTATCTTTCACCATAAAAATATAATATTCTTAAACAAGAAACGAAAATGCTTCAGAGCATATCAGTATTCAGGATCATTGGGGCGAACATATTTTATTTTGACATCGGAAAAGTAAACCGAAGATACAAAAAGAAACAAACAATTATTTACCGAGTTATTTACCGATTTTTTTTTTGTTTTTATTCCCTAAATAAAAAATATCGGCGAACCTAAAAAGCCATTCCCAAATATAAAGCAGTTAGAACAGCGAAGGTTAATATTATAACTTCCTTCCTACATTTTATTCACCTGATTCATAGCAACAAAAAATATCTTAAAAAATTGACAATGTGATAAACTGACGAGCCAGTCAGGCAGCGTGACATTTTTTTGCACATTGTTAGTTTAATTACATTTGCGATTAAAGAAGGAATAAACTACGCTCATTCCAATTGCAATAGATGCGTGTCAAAAATGACTGTGTCTTTTGCTCTTTCAAAAAGACACTATAAGTCCCTGGACTGTCTGTCATATTATTATGTTATTCTCGGCCAGTTATCCCTACTAATATTATAAATCTGAATGTAAGTTTGTTTGTTACGCTTTAACGCGAAAAGTACATAACCGATCATCATGAAACTTTGTACACATATTCTTGGAGGTATTAGAAGTAACATAGGATACTTTTTGTGCCGGGAAAATGTTCCATTCCTCGGGAAAGCGGCTGCAGCCGCGTGTGACAGCTAGTCACTAATTAGTCACTTTCTACAAATAATTCATTTTAACCACGGGTGATGATGGTCAAAGCCCATCACTATCACTTTAAGTATAATTGACTCATGACATCTGACTAATATAATGAAATATTTCATATATTATAAACGTAACAGACATGGTTTACCGCAACTGAAATGGGAGCGTAGGAAAATACAAAAAGAGGGATAAATTTTACAACTTCATTCAAGAAACATTACATTGACGGACACCGCCTTCGGTTTTACGGCATGTTAGTAATCCCGTTAGTCATTGATTATTTACGCTCTATCTCCTATATAGTACATTCAACAACAATACTGCTATACCTATATATATAAAAATGAATGTTTGTCTGTATGTCCTTTATAGAATCGTAAACTATGCAACGGATTTTAATGCAGTTTTCAGCAATAGATAGAGTAATTCAAGAGGAAGGTTTATAACCAGGATTGAAAGCGGGCAAAGCCGCAGGGCGCAGCTAGTATAGTATATATGAAAATGAATGTTTGCAATTAAACTTTACTGGGTTATTCTATGTACGACTGAAATGTTCCTGACACAAAGATGAAGGTCGCATAGTAACGACAATCACTACATAGTATAAAACAACGCTTCCCTCTGTCTATCTGTCCCTATGTATGCCTAGATCTTAAAACCCCGCAATTTTGATGCGGCTTTTTTTAATAGATAGAGGAAGGTTTATATGCATAATACATGTGACATCAAATAAAAAATATATATTTTCCTACCTCGGTACTTCGGTGGATGTGGGGTAACGCTTGGCTTTAAAATTGAAAGTCCTGGATTGGACAGTAGATGTGTTTTTGTTAACAAACTATCAACCAATAGCCCGTTATTGGTATTGTTACTGAAAGACAACGACAATGATCACTATACCGAAGATAGGGAAGTAGAAACGAAGCAGTGCTGAGAAGGAGTGAGACTTCTGCCTACCACTGAGTGATAACTAATTGACTCAGCCGTGACTAACTAACTCAGGGAGTAACTAATTCAGACAGAAAGTCTTTCTGTCCGGCGGTGCGTCGACTCACGGCCAAAATGAATATCGATCCCGATCTAAAATCGAAAGATTGAAGTAACATTTTGACATTGCGTGCATTAAAATTACTGTCAAAAGGTTCATCAATCCATGGATTTTAGATCGGGGTTGCATATTAATTTTCGCCGTCTGTGACAGCGGGTCTAATACGTCCTGGAGATGCTTCGTATAGAAGCGAAACACATGTCGATTTCCTCTTGAGTTTCCTTGTTTGGGACTTGACAGAGAAAGAGATCCAGCGGAATTAGTTACTAGATATTTGTTTTTGTAAAATCTTACCACTGAATGTGACAATATACATAATTAAACGTGAATCTAATTTTTGACATCATTTAAAACACTGTTGATAATATAATTATGAGATTTTCATCCCTTTAACTAACAAAGTTCAGGTGAATTAATATAGATATGAAATTTGACCACATGCAACATGACCCTATCTTCTAGAAGTATCATGTTAAATATAACGGGGACATGAGTGAATGACACTGTTGAATGAAACGGATATGGCGAAGTATTCATTTCTTAATATTGACCGGTGTCTAGTATCTTATATCATTTAACCATTTGGAAATGATTTTAGTTGCCATTTTAATTATAATTGAAATCCGACCAATCTTATATAACTTTTCATTACCAAGCTTCACGCAAGAATACAATTATTATTTAATTTAATAAAGAAAACTGTTATAGCCTTAACAAATCGGCATTTTGTAAATAAAAGTGCGATAGAGACGAATATAGTATTACGTGTAAATTAAACACTACTTAACAGGAAGAATATGCCTTTTACATACATATATTATGGTGATAGTATTCAAAAGTATATATTTATAACCTAAAATATTTAGTCGTTACGAGCTATACTACGCGTTACTAGCTATCATAATTAAATCCGAATGAAGAGTTCCTTCTTCTGAAGGCAATTCTGAGCGTAGAATCAGTTCATGCTTACCAGAAATACGCATTGTCTTTAGAACACTATGTCACATTTCAACTCCGTAGGATAAGAGGAAATGATTCTAATTAAGCATAATTAATAACGCACATAATTACACTTGACCTAAACAAACTAAAAGATATTACAAGTTAAATAAAAGTTTGTAACGATAAGGTTGATTTTCATCAAAATACAAACAACCATTGTATTAATAGATTCACATTATCTACTTTTTCTAGGTATTCGTAGGTTTAAAAACAAGCCTATAGTATTTCTCGATAGCAACTGTCAAATTTGTGACTCATGGTACCGAATTTCTATAGCAAAGGCTAAAAAACGTTACTCGCTAGTGTCTACATTTCGATAGGTTTTTTACCTATCGACTCGTACTATCGATTTTAGTTCTTTACGTGACCGCTAGTGGCGCTGTACACATTTGCCATAGAAATATTTTACGCCGTCGCTAGCGAGTACGTACGTTAAAAACTCATGGTAAAGGCACTGGTAGTAGTTTCAATTATTTTAAATGTTGCCTTCCTAAATGCCCTCCACGGGCCTAAACAAAATAAATGATTTTGATTTTTTTGTGTGGTTTTTCAAAACGAACTAGTATAACATGAAATTGATTTAGAAGCACTAAAATATAAAATGTAAATAAATGAAAAATATTTCACTTTTATAAACCGCATACTGACTGACATCACACAATGATGTCTATAGAAAAATCAAATGCAACAACTCATTTTAACCTCAGCATTAGCTATTCAGAAGATCTGTGACATGCAACACATATTAGAGAGTTTAAGTACCATAACGAGTGGTAATACCTACTATTTTACGGTGCCTTAAAATAACTGATTCACACAGTCCATTCTATTCTATTCTAGCAATTTTTTCAGGCAAATTAACGCAAACACTACAAAGTAGATTTTAATGCCATTTTCAGATTGAAAACCTATTGTGTCGCATTTTATTATGCGAATTATTAGTCGTACAAAGCGACATTTAAATGCTCAGAAATATTGAGTATAAAATTTTAAGGATCAAAGAAAACTGGTTTGAAATATGCATCCGAAAAATATCTGCCGGTCAAAACACAATTCAAGGTTTTTATCACGTGTACCAAAAACAGTACACGCCGAGTTAGGTAGCTATTTACTTTTTTTTGACACATAGGTATAGATACGTACAAATCGATTTAATTCATGTTCATAGGTCAAACGTCAAAGTGTTTCCAACTACATAATCAACTGTCTGATTGGGAATTTTAATTTAATGACTTGATAACCTCAAAAATGCAAATATTTAAACCATTTGCTCTTCATTGCAATCTAAATGATAAGTTTAATGTTTAATACGATAAGACGGTAAAGATTTCATTGTCGCTTTATCTTCAATATATGTTTATATTCTAAGTTATTTAATGCGGCCTGTAGAACTTATCTTGTGATACAGATCCTTGTATATAATAAGATATTTATGTTGAAATAAAATCAGTTATAACTGTAGAATAAAGTCACAATGTATATGGTATTAAATATATGTATTAATGATTATAATGCGGTTTTCAATCTCCAAACTAGCTTTTTTTTATCTCATGTCGGTTTAAATTGTTAAGTTTCAAAACAAATTGTCAATGCTTATATTTATTTTATGAAATAAATTTACCTTGTATACTAGTAGAAATTTATTTGATAAGCTTGTGGGTATGTACGTGACGATATGTACAAATTGCAGTATCTAGGTATGTCAATTTCACCTTGTATTAAGTCATTGTTATAACAAACATATACTATAATAGCTATTATTACTACAATAATGAGTAGTACACTGAAATGCCTTAGTTTTATCACATTACGTTCATCAATCATGAGAAAAATGTAAACCATCAAATCATATAAAAACATAAAAGACATAAAAAATATTGGCAACTGTTATAATACTTTTTTTTGATAAAAATGTCATAAAATATAATTGCCCCACATTTGAACCGAGCAAATTCAAGTTAAAAATATAATACAGGCAATTTTACCCACTTGTAACCATAAAATAAATAAAAAAAATACTTACACTAAAGAAAAATAAATCGGGAACACTGGCACAATTGCACTGTACAATAAACTTCAGAAAAAGTAACCTCTACGGCGTTAAGATTGGCGGCAAAACATACGTAAACTTTTTTTTTTAATTCAGCGGAGCGCACGTCTCCGGCAGAGGTGCGCCGGCGAATGATAACAGACCGCGTCTCGCAGAATGTAATTATATCAAGCCGTCTCGAGTTTGTTACTGAACCATTCAGGTGTAGGAGTCATCGCGTATGTAATGTGTGGATAATAGGACACAATTATTGTAGGTATATTACATACAAACGTAATTTAAACAATGGACCAAATAAGGAAACTTGCCATTACCCATTACAAAACAGGTTTCATTTAAAGACCTAAACATGTTTTCTTATGAGAAATACAATCTTTAGTGGTTTTGGATCTTTTAGATATTTAAATTGCATTTTGTAATTTTTATAATAAGTAGGTGGGTATTTACTATTTTTTACATCATTTTATATTATATTTTACCCGCGTTCCCGTGGGATGACATAAAAACCTTCTTCTTCAATCACTCTATCTTTTAAACAAAACCGCATCAAAATCCGTTGCGTAGTTTTTAAGATTTATAAATAATTAAACTCGTGATATCTTCCGAATGAAATGTCCGAATTGAATAATTCAAAAAGTTATAAAAAGGTATTAAAGCCGTCTTGAATATAAAGTAATTTATTTTGATAAGGATTAATACCAAGGTACAAATGAAGAGCCTTTTCAAGAGGCGGCATATATAAATTAATATTTTAGAATAAAAAACTGCTTACTGTGACATAACTATAATATTTAGACATATGCTGTCGCGACACTTTTTGTAGATAATGATGAGTTCTGCAAAGTCGTAGTAAATGATTTTGTTCTATCTTCAATAGTTTTCGCAGCGCACGCGACGTAAGGAATTTTTCAGGTCATTTTTTTACACCTTATGTTACATTATTGGAGTTTTAGTAAGGATCCCTAATTTTTTTTAAAATATAATATAGCCTTTGTTACTCGGGGATAATGTAGCTTTCCAAAGGTGAAAGAATTTTTGAAATCGGTCCAGTAGTTTCGGAGCCTATTCATTACAAACAAACAAATCTTTCCTCTTTATAATATTAGTATAGATTTTATCTTATACTGGCTGTTCCCCTAGGTTTCACCTGTGACCAAGTATAAAAAAATATCCTGAATTATCTGTGGGTTGTAGCTACTTCACTGCGAAAATTTATAAAAATAAGTTTTAACCGTTAAAATTATTATAATTTTTTCAATCCAGAATTAAAAGTGTTAATTTAGACTATATACAATATAAGTACTATCTGTCTGTAAAATTTCATACAAATCTGTACAGCCGTTACGCATGCAAGTGGTAAACAAACGCACAAACTTTTTTATTTGTACTATCAGTAGGATAAGATGCTCATATTATTACTAACAAGTAATATTCACTGTCAAATCAACCTACAAAAATAACACGCTGTACAACAAATCATGCCTAAAGACCTAAATAATAATATATACCCAACACCTATGGGTTTTTTGCTGCTTTGCCATGAATGAATTAATCACCAGAAGGAAATATTTTTCTCATGGGTAATATTGTAAGAGAACATTGCGTATCCTCAACACCGAGCTCCATACCAGTTTAGTGACACAAACAAGAAAATAAAAAAAAAACCCAAGAAGCCTATTGATAATTTGTATAACAATAGAAATTGAATGACTAAAACTTTGTAGGTAATTGAAAATGACATCACTGGATCAAACTGGCTATGCTAGAATGACATTGCATATTTCTATGATCAATTTCAATGTTTGTGCAATATATTATATTCTTCACATGGCATGACTCATCATTTTTCATTAAATTAAAAAGAGGTGGAACTAAATTTTCATAAAACTGATCAAATACAGATTTTTTTTTTTATTGCCGACAGTTATAAATGTATTTTTATTTCGCATCTGTGTACACTTACGAAGTCATTTTTGCATTTAAAGTAAATAAATTTGGGCCAGCATCATATTTCATATCTTCAGTTTAAGTGTTCAATTGATAAAATTTTTATTTGCCCATAGACTTTATTTTCTGAATGTACCTTTGTACATGAAAATTGCTCGCGAAATTAAAAATTGTCGATTGAGATAACCATAAACAAGAACATAAATAAAAAAATCGCCCTTCTTTCTGTAAAAAAAACATAAACGTTATTAATGGTGCGATTAAAATTTTATTCGACATATTAAACTTAAAAAGGCAACAAACCCGCAAGGGTTAAATAGTATCAATAAATTGAAATAAAATATGTCGATATTTTCTACATTCCACGTTTCCACGTTATTAAAAGAAAAAGGCTAAATATGAAATAACCTATATTATTGAAAAAAAAAGTATGCTATAATAAATAAGTGTAATTTAATGTTTAGTTAATATATAAAAAAAACATTGAGAGCACATTATTTTCATACACTTTCAAAAATAAAGTGTCTACAGAATCTTAACAAAATGGTGTCACCATACGACCCACTGCTGAAAAAAATGATAATATTATCCCGACCTTGACTCCTATAACCCGGATTCCTTCAAGACTAGAGTCAATTGGCTCTATGCAAGCCCATCTATATATGTATATAAAAATTTATATTTGTATGTATGTTCCCTATACTTTTTAATCTATTTATCCAATAGCGATAAAACTCTAGGGAGATATTCTACGTATGCTAGGAAAGTATCCTGACGAAAAAACTGGCATAGCACCGCATGCCAGGAACAACCACATTAGAAAAAAAATCAAAGACTGCTTCTGTACTTAGTGCGTATGCAAATAAAAAAATACTTTTCCCTATTTCTATTGGATTAAAGCCCTAATTTCAAATTGATAATTAACTTTTTTTAAACTACCGATTCATATGCGCATGCGCCTGTTCTCCGTAAAGCATTTGCTAATTGGCCTATTAATGGCAAAAACGACAGTTTTCCTTCCTTATAAACTGCATCTTTTACGGGAAACCTATGAACAATCTTAGATTTAAGTACCTACCCGTCTTCTTTAATTTATACACTTGCTTATGCCGCTCGTGAGGATCTCCGCCCTCGTGCTAATTAATTATAAGGAAACAATATGTGCCTTCAACCAATGCTTCAAGGTACTAATGACTTTAGGGATGTTAGTACTGTCTGAACACCGGTTACGGAAAACCCACTGTAACATAGCGACGCGCCCCAGCTTCGCCTGAGAAGGATAATATGTACAAATTTGTTATACAAATAAACCTTTCGTAAGAAATTTTCTGTATGATAATAAAAACTACATCAATTTCTATATCGTAGTTTAAAAGCACTAAGCCCACAAACAGACAGATAAATAGTAACAGTTTTATAAAGGTCAATTTAATAATGTTAAGTTACAAAACAGGGTGAGGATGAAGGTCTTACTGGCCCCACATGAAAGCAAATTTCTAGTAGGTTACCGATGACCATCACGAAGATCATCACTTACCATAGTATGATTGTTTTAAAAAAACAAGCCAATAAACAGTAATAAAGTATCTATGAACACAGACCAAAGTTAGTCAATGACCAGAAGATGTTCAACTACTGAAGTTCATAGAACCGGACTGGGCTAGATGCATCTGGCAAGAAACCGTAGGAGCTTTGTGAGAAGCCTATATCCAGTAGTGGACTACGAAATGTTAATGCTGATGATGTTAATAATATCAGAAGAGAAATGTATATTTTACAAAGGCTTTAATACAACAAGGACAAAAAGATTGGTCTCATCGTTCTATATGTGGAAACATTCATAGGGCAACAAGTAACAAGCCTAAATAAATCATTAAGTTTCGTCCAGGAATTCAGATCCTGTTGTGTATCGATCTCTTGCCATCCAAAGCGGCTTTCTCTATGGCAAAAACTCTTAAATCATGGCGCATGCGTGTTTCAAAGTGAAACGTATCTTTCACACTCCGTGCATGCTCAATATAACCGGCGACTACGTGACGTCACACTTACGGCCTCTGCAAAAAGCCCCCACAATTTCATCATTCACGTAATATTAATTGTAAGATTTTTCGCTTCGCGTTGCACGTGTCACTGTTCTATAAATAGATGCAAATCAGTTCATTCATCTCATCTATTAATATCGCACCATTAACACGCACCTACTTACATAACTTGAAAATTGTTGATCATTAACTTATGCACGTTTCTCCGATAGGCATAGTTGAAAATTTCTCTGTTTAAAATTGTCTGAAGCATTCACCGACGTAAATAACTTCTCGGTGCTATTTTTAGGGGTCCTCATATCTAATTTCTTGGCATTGTCTAGACTTACCCTTTAACATTATGATCGGGTCAGCTTTCCTTACGGTTATGTTTCACTATGAGTGATGACAGATGTATGACAGGTGGTTTCGAAGCTGCAGCATGACTTTGCATCATTCAGCATTACAGACAATAGTTTAGTGTTCAGAAATTATAAGAAATTTACATATGATTTCTGTTTTATTAAATCTAAGTTTTATTTTATTGCCTTTAAACTCAAAATTAATTGAACCTAGCTAAGTATAAATACAAGTAGATAATCATTCGAACAGTACAATGTCTAGACAAGAGGGAGTTCTTTAGTCTAATCGCCTGAATAAGTTTTTACAATGGGAAACAAGAAAAGTTATCCTTAGTGTTGATTCTGAACCAAAACTCTTCCCGCAAGCATTCGTGCTGACTCAATTTAGCTCTTACCTTATAGGATTTTCAATATAAAAATTGAATGGAAATAACCATGTTGGCCAATGGGCACTCATGATTATCGCTTTGAATGGACGACTATCTTGTTAAACTGCCAAAAGATCATTGATCTTAAGGTGTCAAGGGCGTTTCGATATAGAAGCGTGTAATATCGAGCAGTAGGTATAGGTGTCATATGAACGTATGTGACTTAACATTTTTTCTTGTGGACACAATAATTATAGAATGACGTCATAAGTGTCATGAACAAATCAACTAATATGAAGATCTAACAAAAGTTTATGTGTTAATATATAATGTGCCTTCTACGGAAGTGAATGCAAGATCTACAAATTGATTGGCGAAAGGCATAACGGAAGATTTAAGCAGATAAATCAGTCCAACATTGAATAATAAATTATGTGTTATTTATTACATATTATTCTACGTTGCGATAAAACTGCATTGACGTTTACTTTAATCAATAATTATCTAATTTAATCGCCACACGAGTTTGTGTTGAATTATTGCAATTGGATATGGAGGATAAGAAATTATAGACCATTTATAAAACATGCAGCAGATAAATTAACACAGAATATTTCTCTAAGAACAGAGAGTTTTATATCAAAGCTATCCACCGAGATAGTTTTATATATAGTTTTTCTAAGATCGGTCTGAAAGCGAAAATCTATTACTCAATACTCGACCGATAACAGTGAATTGAATGATTATGTTATCATCATTTTACAACTGGGTCAATTGACTCGTCTATTGATACATTGTTAACTGCAAAATACAGATCTTGTATCTTCGTATTTGGTATATCCATGATATTTACATATTTATCCGGCTCGAAGGACGTGGTGACCGGCTTGAAGGACCAAAATTTTATTCTTACCTGATATTAAGCATTTATTGGAGGTGAGGTGTTATATTCACTGCATTGCTGGTATTCTCTGCCGCCACATCTTGGTTCTAAAACAAAATACAAACAGCTGATATAGCAATACATAATAAAAATCATATATAGACACTTTCTATAACTCAATCATCACTGACCACTGTCAATGAGGAAGTTATTTGCAGTTGTCTGCCTCTTATCCTATTATGCTATAGATTAGAGAGTTCGAATGTTCAAGTGGACAATTGTCGTCGTTAGAGTACTATTTACTATTCGACACCATTAGTGTCCGCCGGTTCAGACGGACGTTTCGGTGACATGTAAATAGGTGGCATTTGGGTTCTGTACAGGTGAAATGAAGATAGATAAACCTTTGTTTAATAATAAATATATTTTTTTAGTTGTAGAGCTCTTAGTGGAGTGTTCGTCCGGGGAAGTACTACCACCTTACCCATTTCTGCCGCGAAGCATTTGCACTTGTATTACTGTGTTTCGGTTAGAAAGGTAAGGGGACCGGTGAAATTACAGGCAAGACAACGCATTGGCGATGCCCCTAGTGTTGCAAATATCCATAGGCGGCGGTGAACACTTACCATCAGGTGACCCATCCGCTTGTTTGTAGGCCTAAATGGCATAAAAAAAAACATAATACAGTTCGATTCAGGCTGGTGTAATTACGACCCTGAACTACCGTCAATCGATATATGCTATGCAACAGAATGGTTAATTTGACATGATATCGTTAAGTTACGATTTCGTTCATTCATTATTCATTCTGGATTCAATGTATAGTTGATTCCCATATGTTTTCTACCAATCGTCTTACTTTTTGCCATAACTGATAAAATATAATAAAAAACACCCGGCTTCCAGACTTTTATTATTGAAACAAAAATGTTTCTCTGTCTGTTTGTTACATTTGTACACACATGTTATCTATTGTACGGAGAGGGAAATGGAGATAGTATACATTTTATCAATTTTTATGCGGACGAACCCCAGGACGAAAACTAGAAAATATGTTGTATAAAATATTATTTTAAAATTAATAATTCAAGGTATTTTGTAATAAGATTTATTTTACACTAGCTGTCCCCCGCGGTATAGCCTATAACCACCTAGGAAAAATTTGGCGTCGAATGGTAGCAGTCCCATCACGATATGATCAGTAGTTTTGAGGTGATGGTGCGTCAATGGCTCTATTTCCCTTATATAAGTAAAGATAGACTAGTGCGGTTTTACCCGTATTATGAAGGATCAAAACTCCTTGAGACAAAAGCATAACTCCGTCCCCAAGATACTATCTATCTCCTTCCCCAAATAACAGACGGACTGAGACACTTTCGAATTTTCAGAAACTGGGGACTGTATTCTACAAAATAATAGAAACATAATTTCAGCTACGGAACCCCGAGTGACTTGGCCGGGATCAACCTATTTAGAGGAAGGGTTTGGCCACTGATTGAGCATCATCCAATAGACAAATGCACTTGAATGCAGCCTACCTAAAGCTCTCAGGACTATGTAGTATGAATGTTCGTACATTGAAATACTATTGCTAAAGTGTCTATGTTTATTACTGTTATGCCTTAATAGCTAAATAGGTAGGGATAATTTTGGCAGATATACAGCTCATTGATGGAATAGATAGCATACTCATATCAATGGAAATTTATGCTTGTAAACATCGGTAAAACCATGGGGCGGTTGTAATGACATAGTTTAGTAGGTCTGTAAAAAGTCTTTAAGCAGTCGATATTAAGATGAAAAAAATATATTAAGTATTATAAGTTTTTTGGTAATCACAAGATATATTATGGTGACAACATATCATTTGATATTTTGTAAAAAAAAACCTTCCTAGCATATGATTAGGTCGTATAAATTTAGGAGATTTAAAAAAATGAAGTTAATAGGCAAAATAGGTAATGATTTTTCGGCCGCTGCATCACCAACTGCGGTGCAGGATCCTGGAAGGAATTGTCTGAGTTGAATAGTTTTTTTATGGACTAGAAGGTGTTAGCCTCTATTGGTTTTTACACCCTTACACGGACAATGAGCTAAATGTAACTTTTTCAACTTGCTATATCCTAATCTACTGGGACGTTTAAGAGTAGTAGAGCTCTTAGTGCAGAGTTCGTCCGGGGAAGTACTTTCACCTTACCCATTTCCGCCGTGAAGCAGTAGTGCAATTGTATTACTGTGTTTCGGTTAGAAAGGTAAGGGGGCCGGTGAAATTACAGGCACATGAGACTTAACAACTTCACGTCTCACGGTCGACAACGCATTGGCGATGCCGCTAGTGTTGCAAATGTCCATAGGTGGCGGTGACCACTTACCATTAGGTGGACCGTCCGCTTGTTTGTCGGCCCACGTGGTATAATAAAAAATAAATTAAAACTTTCATTACACATCTATCGTAAATGTAGCGTCAAGGTATCGAATGCGCCAAAAATCTGGTTTGTATGGAAAATTTTACATCGCGCATACCGTAAGTACTACGTTGGATGATTTTAAATTTTCCATACAAACCAGGTACCATCAATCCAAATGGCCCGTCGACCATAATGTTCTTCTATATATTACTATTTCATAAAGCCCAAGCGAGCGAAAACACGAGCAGTAACCGTCTTGAAAACCATAACCTGAGGCCCTCGCTTGCCTTGCCATTAGACAGGAGCAGCCTTGCTCACTCATAGTACGTTCGTAATATACAAGTTCACCTTTTAAGGTAAGTAGGTGCCTTGTTCCACAAGAATCTACCTATAAGACACTTGCCTAAGCTTATTTTTGTTACAAACTTGGTATCTGTATTAATTACCAAAATATTTACAACCAGAAAATATACAAAAGAATATCACTACTCTCAGGTCAATCCTCAGTTGATTTCTGAGTCGTTGTATCAATAAAAGTAAACAATTTTTTTAACCTTGTCTTGTTATAACTTTTATCCACGTGAGTGGGTCATCTATACAAGTCACGTTTATAAAAAAAGGCCAACCACGTTGTCAATGACCTCAACAATGTGTTGCTTTAACAAAACAGTAGATAAACATACAGGGTGGTAATCTGAGAGATGCATTAGGGTATTAAAATACTAGTTAACAATCCCTCGTTCGAATAGGATAATACAAATGGATTACACACCTTCAGGAAGAAATTCTTTAAATAATAGTAAACACTGCATCAAAATCTATTGCGTAGTTTGAGACGTAGGTAAACTGTTGAGAACTTAGTCTTTCAATTTTATAAGTACAAGTAACTAGTAAAAAGGAAAAGTTTGGATGTAAGAAGTTATCACTGAATCAACTAAGCCAAATCGAAAAATCTTTCACTGATAAAGACCTGCTGTATCCCTCAGGACTCATTTTGTTAAGGGTGCTATGCATAAAATACGCAACAAAGCATTGAGAAGATAGGATTGTTGTGAGGTGCTTCTGAATCTGACTGAATCTATAATAGCCGTACCAGCAGGGCGATTGCGTTATCCTCTCGGAATCGTAGTTCCAGACAATTTTGTATTACATTGACGGGGCTCAATTGTTGTCCCGCACTGCTCGCCAGCTGATCTATCAATCTATTATGAAATAGGCTTCCTCATTGATTTCCAGAAAGTTACACAGTTCGGGTGCAGGCGTGAATCCTACTAATATTATAAACGCGAAAGTTTGTATGTATGGATGTTTGTTCCTCTTTCCCGCTAAATACCGAACGGATTTGGATGAAACTTGACACGTAGATAGAGCATATATTGGAATAACATATAGGCTACTTTTTATCCCGGGAAAATGTTACATCTCTCGGGAACGCGGGTGAAACCGAGGGGGACAGCTAGTAGGTTGATAAGTCGACAAGCATTTATATATTTTTATCATAATAGGCATTAGGATTGCTTAATTTTTTTATGATAATTTACTAATTCCTGTAAATTATAAAAAATTTAATCACATTCAGGTAAAAAAGTAATTAAGTAACATTATAATAGAATTTACAGATAAATCATAATACTTAAAAATGGTTGCTCTGAAAACTGTGCAATTTCGACTTTATTAACTTATTCACGCCTGGTACGGATATAAGTAGGTATATTAGCTTTTATAAGCTTAATAATAAATATACATGAATCAATAGATCAATGCAAAAATAAATTTTAAAATATGAAATAGCTATCTTCTATCAAAATAGCAAACCAATATTTGCTTAGTTTTACACACAGAACTATTGAACTACAAGGAATGTGACCCACTGATGACATTAAATGAAGTAATCTATTGAACTTAATTGAATACTAAGTCATTAACATCATCAATTACATCATCATAACATAAATATTTGTTAAGATAATCTAGATATACAATAAGGATCGATTAATTGTATATTAATTAAATGCTTAATCAAGCATTTGTATGTAATAAATAAAATAATGTTGAGAATATCTTGCGAAGAGGCGGGGCCAAGCGGCGAGACATGATGACGTAACTGCAGCCATACGGCGCTCAGCACACCGATCGCACTCCTCACTTTTTCTCTGGCTCTCGGTCGTGGCGGACATTTCATTAACATTGTAGTTGCTTAATTCTGGTCCTTTGTACTGTCTTTTTGATTGAAGTGGGTAATTGTTAAAAGTAACATTTGTTCAGTTTTTTATTTTTTCCTTTTTTAAATCCATGTCGTATTTTGATCCTTATTATCTTATTTATAATTTTTAATACTGCCAGTATTACTTATTGATATTTATGCTGTATCAATTGCCTCTATCATTCGCTATCAAGCAAGGAGGTAAAAATTTATCTCATTTTCCTTTCTAAGAACTGATTATCTTCACAATGAAGCACTTAAAGTATTGTGTACTGCTCTCAGAAGCAATGTTGAAGACTTTTATAAATTGATGTAACTACAAATACTATTGTTGACAGAGTGAATGTATTATCATATATATACAACATCCTGGAGTGTGCGCTAGACCAGACTGGGGTGGCATGGCCCTCCTGCCCTCCCCCTATACGCCTATGGTCCTAGGTAAATAAAATAAATCAGACAGTCTAATAGAGCCAATTCCTCTATGGCCTTTTCAAGGTGGAAGAAAGATTGTATAAATATAAATTAGGCTACCAAATTATAAATAATTATTCAATCAACTAAAAATAAATGGAATATTATTATGCAAATAAGATAAATTTACATAGTAAAGCCAATTGTAAGACGCAATAACTAAAACTTAATGTTGAACAATGATCGGGTCAACTACAAATAGTATGTGAGAGTAATTAAAATTTTTATTTAATTGACTTACAATTTCTTAATAGTTCGGTACTTTGGATATATTACCATCTGTTTAAAGAAAAATTAGAAATATTAATACTCTTTATTCATGTTCCAAAGCTCTTATATATCTTTCCAATTGTTTTTTATAAATTGTATGTATTGTTTTTTTTTTTATACAAAAATAGCAAAATATTTGTGGTAAGTATATCAGACATCCCTATTAGATATAAAGTTCTCTTTCCAATCTTTTTAAATTTATGCATTGTTAAACCTTTGATGTCTTTAGTTAAAATCTATTAATGACTTGTATATTTTGCACCTTACCTATAACAATATTAAAGTTCTAGAAGAAATTAATTTATTCTTGACATACCTAACATCTTTTACTGAGTATTTCACAAGTTTGTATGACTCTGAGATATCGTTTTCTAAACCAGGGCTAATGGTAAGCCAACTGCCCTTTACTGATTGCGTTTATTATGGAATCATTCATAAATAGCAGAAGTCTGGTAAATAATTAGTGTCCCTATGGATACCAATGATGCACTTATACCGTATTATTAAATAATGAATAAGTATAATAAACCGAATTATCTCACTATAGGGGCGTATGCTGTTGTAACCAATGCTTTGCCAGTTCGTTTCTTATAGAATTGGAAAGATTGATTGCATATCTAAATTTAATAAACTCTACTTACCAGGTCACAAATATCTGTTCAGCTTCATCCATCATCAGCCATCACATAACTTTAATCTGTAATTTTCTATATCATTTTGTTCATTTCTTAGATTTTCCACAAATCGATACAACAACAAAATAACCCTTCAAGACTCAAACAGCTGTGAACTGTCACTGTCAATGTCAGTAAGTCATGGGACTGTAATATACAAAAACGGTACCGGCAAATGTATATATCTGTTACTTTTTAGTACAAAATATTTTTTATAATACATTCTTTAAAAAATAGAGTGTTAAAATGCATGCGGGAACATGTTATATTGTGCCAAATTTAAGCCACTAGCATTAGTTACAGAGTATATTATCAGACTAACACTGGTTGGGTATTAAAATAATTTATAAAATTAACAACAAACATCTTTATTTTTAGTTTTTTACAACTATAAATCTTTTTATTCTAAATTATTTAACATAGCTACAAAATATGATTTTATTTAAAAACCATTTGACCCCTTAACTATCGTAAAATTTGTTAGTGTTGAAAAAAAAAGCAACGTTTTTACAAATATTAATCTGATCTTGGTCGTTTCAATGACTTCTTCTCTTTGTTGAGTTTATAAGCATTAGACATTTTTTGCATATTTTCTTTGTGTATTTTGTCATGATCAACTATTCTTTTAGGATAACCTTCACCAATAACACATCCTGCTGCAGTTTGTATTGATTTTGGAGCCTTCCAGGGCTCATAGATATATTCAGTTGGATACTTTTTAAGCTCTGGCACATACTTTCTAATGTATAAGCCTGTCTTGTCAGTTTTTTTGCCAAATGCCACTGGACTATAAACTCTAAAATACTTATAAAAGAAGGCAGATGCTGAAAGCCACATCCAGTTCCCAGCATTTAAAGACCAGTCATAGTCTAGTAAATAATCCTCAAAAACCTTAGCTCCTTCCTCCCAGGAAATCCATAAGTCTCCCCTTGTTAAGAAGCAGGCTACCATGTGCCTAGCCAAGTGATGAATCCAACCTTCTTGTTTTAGTTGGCGCATAATGGCATCTACAAAAGGATAGCCAGTTCTGCCCTCAGCCCAGGCTTTTAAGTGTTCATCGTTTTTGCCCCACGGAATTTGGGTACAAACTGGATTTCCAACCATTTTATCAAAGTTTTCTGTGCCAGATCCTGCTGTATAATAAAATTCTCTCCACATCAGTTGTCCTAAAAGTGAAACAGGAGGCATAGAGTGTTTCATGCCATTCTCTGCTTCCTTCAGTTTGTGATAGAACAACTTAGCTGATAAGCAACCATGACTTATATATGGACTGAGAACTGTTGTGCTGGGTTCAATACTGTTGGGAGAGGAGTTTGGCTTTTCAAAATTGCAGACCCATTCTCTTCTAGACATGTACATGTGAAGCCTTTTCAAGCCTTCCGTTTCACCTCCAGGATATTTGCAAGGTTGTAGAGATGATTCGTCCAAACCAATCTCATCAATTGTAGGGACATCATACTCTTCAGAATCTTGATCTGATGGTTTGCATTGATCTGATATAAGTTTTTTTATCTCGAAAGTTTCCTTCACTTGTATGTTATTCACAAGAGACAGGAATTTTTGGTATGTCAAAGGTACACTACCATTATTGTTTTTTAGGACACTATGAACATCATAAACTGTATGCTGAACTCTTCGGACAACAAATATATTTTCCTTTTCAGCAATTGTATCTAGTAACTCATCTAACTGCACTATCTCTGGGTCAATATCAACTTGAGATGACAAATACTTCACTTGCCATTTTTGAAGTAGTTTAGGAAGCTGTTCAGAGGGACTTCCTTTAATTACATACAGTCTGGAATTTAATTTCTTCAAGTTAGCATCTAAGTCTTGCAGGCTTTGAACTAAAAATCTAAGTCTGTTATCACCAATTTTGTTTTTAATATCAGGGTCTATGATATAAATCGGTCTTAATAAATGTTTACGGTTTTCTGCCTGAAAAAATACAACATCAAAGTTATTGCGATTATAATTAACGTAAATTTGTTATTTAGAACCATGAGTTTTAAGAAATAGCAGGTAAATATAGAGAAGACGACATTTCTATAACTTACTTCGTTTATTGCGTTTCGAAGAGCGAGATTGTCGTGAATACGTAAATCCAAACGAAACCAGTGAATGACTGATGGTACCTTTGCCATAATATATGATGAATATTTAACCGTCAATATGTAGTACGGTAAACCTGGACTCAGAATTTATTAATGATGTACTTAATACACACAACATCTAACAATTCATAACAATAAATTATATGCAAGCATGTATTTTGACATTGACAATCGAAATTACCCGCCAAATTGTTTGACATACAAATCAGAAACATTTACGAACTGATAATATGTAATTTTGTAAATACAACACCTCTTTCCAATATTCACTGAGTACTTTCTCAATTCAATCAAAGTGTGTACGAGAATGTATAGATATCAATGCTTGAACGGCAAAATCGTCTTATCGTTATACATATAATTTTGCCTTTAAAACAAAAATCCCTTGGCTTTATTTTTTTTGTTGTTTGTTATTTTGTGAGGCAAAAACAAGCATGATTCTAACCACAAGACAACCTCTTTTCAGTTCTGAAGTATATTTAGAAAGTAGTACGTGGTTCTGAACGAAACTTTTACTGTCTTCTACATTCAAGACTTGTGTTGTGTTGTCGAAAGTGGTAGCCATGGTAACGAAAAATACTCCTTTGTGATTCGTGGATAATAATCTAAATATTCGCTGTCAAGAATTTCATTGGCCATCAGAAGAATACTACTTTCATGGACCAATCAAACACCTTTAATCTCGTTTCGTAAACATACATTCCAATTAGTTTAGTCCGAAAAAAATTATGAACAATAAACTTGTTTACTACAAAGTGAAATCAATTGAAATGTTTATGATTTTACGTGAGAAATTATTTCTTTAAGCATGGTTATTCAATAATAGCTAGTGCATCGGCAGTGTGATGCTGCAACATGCCGAAAATCATCGAGTTAACAGTTGAATTAGATGTTCAAAAGGTGAGTAGCTACCTTGCATTTCCAGATTCAAATAATATATCAATTACTTACATTGCAATAAGTAATTATCAATTTTATTATAGTTGTTAATAACTGTATGCAGTTACTACTAATTAAAGTACAACTTCTTCATGTTAATGAACTTTCAGAATGCCAAGTCCCAAATCAGTTTGTTAATAGGGAGCAACTGGACCTAGTACCCAATAAAAATACTGGCAATATCATTGTCAATCAGGTCTAGCCTCAGGTCTACCATGAAACCACTAGAGACATCTGCATCATCATGTGTAATAAATGCCTTGATCTGTTATTTATTTTTATTTTATTGGGATTTCCAACAACAAGTACGCTGTGTAAAAATACAAATTATTATAAGTGCCCTATTAATTATAGGAATCCTCAGCATGCAACATATTTCATTATTAGAATCTACTTAAGGCTAAAACGCATGAAAATATAAAGTGTGAGCAATTGATAAGCAACTTTACAATTGCTATTCCTTCCCATCTTCCTAGCCAGTGTATAAAGCCCCCCCAGCTGCACTAATCTCGGTATGCATTCGACAGTGGCCAGAATCTGCATAGAATGCAATGAGATGAAGGCAGCATTACCTGACCTTGATGTGTTTTCTGACTCACTCAGCCAGTTCAAAAAAAAACTTTCTGTGGTCCCATATTTATATTAGATTGTCTTATTTTTGTTTTATAGTCATTTGAATTATTTATTTTTTTTGTCATCCTATTTTTAATTTATTATTATTCTCATATAATTGATTGTTAGTGTTTTCTATTTTAAATGTAGCCTAAGTTCTGTGAATGTTGTGTACACCTGTAAGAGACATACATATCAGAACCTTACTGATAATTAATTTGTATCGTGTATATTTCATATGTATGTTGTAGGTGTTCCTTTTGAATAAATAAATAAATAAAACATAATTTTAATTTTTAACAAGTCTCTTAAATTTGCAGTTGTAAAAAAGTCACAGTTCTCATGATACCCTTCATACAACGAGTACATGCGTGATAAAGGGCAGTACAATCTTAAATTGGTATGACTGTTAGGATGGGAGAACAATTTCTTCCTACACAGTTGAGGGATTTTTGATGGTATATTAAATCTTACCTGGCTGAGCAAATTTGGACAATTAATTAAACCTGTTCATAGCTTTTTAAGAAATAGTATATCCAAATATTTTCGACTGCCTTCTAAGGAGTGCATTTGGAAATATGAAAGCCTTTCATTAGAAGTTTTAACTTTTTTAGCAATTACATGACTGTATAATAAGTGCCACAACCATCGTTTCTGCAGATGTTCCACCCTTGCTATGTGAACTTTGTAGTATGGGGACCAAACAACACTACAATATTCCAATTGACTTCTAACTAAAGAATTGAACATAACAATTTTAGTTGCCGAGTTTTTGAGCCTTTTGCTCTGCCATATAACAAAACCTAAAAGTTTTGAGTCCTTAAGGACCACTTCATCAAGGTGTTTATCAAATTTTAGTTTACTGTCAAAGTAAACACCAAGGTCTCGGATAAATGTTACTTCCTCCAGTTTATCACCATTGATGCTGTACGATGTTGGTATCTTTAAAAATAGTAATCTTAATATTGCAGGTATCATGTCCAGGTGTCTGGTTATGTCAAGATGGACGCGTCTCCCTCACCATATTCGCGTTGGGCACAAGTTATCAAACCTGCCTGCTACCTCCAATATTCCCGCTCATGTTCAAAGATGTGTTCTATTTTCGAAAACGATACCAGGAGTCCTGCGCCCTCAGTAATATGTGCTGTTTGTTAAGTGAGTTATTTTTTTTTTTAAAGTTTAAACCTGAAAATGTGACGAATATAATTACTATGTCATTAATAATAGGACTACAGATTGTCTAAAATGTTGTTAAGGTCGACTCCAATGTAGCCACTGCTAATTAATAGGCAAGACTTTCCTAGCCAGATAGAATGAACTATGGTGCAATCAAAGTTGCTCCTTATATAATCTTGCATAGGATTTAAATAAATGTTATTAAATGCAAAAGCATTCAGCTTAACATAGTTTAGTTAATACCATTCAAAAGTAGTTCTGTACAGGCTCAGACTTTGTACTTAGTTTGTGATCAGTGGCCTAAGCACGAATATCTATCGTAAGAGAATCGTCATCATATCGAGTGACACTAAGAGAAAAACCAATGCAATGGGAATTTGAACATCGCACTATGTCACAGTATGCATTACATTGCATTGTTTTTTTTTTCCTAAGACATTATTTACATACGGCCTCTGATCCCAAACTAAGCTTGTACTATGGACACCAGACAACGACATACCTGTACTACTTTTTTATTTTTCTAAATACATACTTATAAATAGACATATACACCCAGACACAGAACAAAAAGACATGTTCATGCACTCAAAGGTTTGTCCTGGGTGGGAATCAAACCCGCGACCTGCGACTTTTTGGCGCACTCGATACGATGACGATACGCTTACGATAAATGTTCGTGCTCACGATACGGAGGCGTATATGTATATGTTTAGGCATCTGTCTTAGATATCAGTGTGGTATGAATGTCTCGTAATATAAACTTTTTTATTTACTTGACAGAGGACGAAACAATATACTGTGAGCTGGTTCAATGGTCAGACAACTGCTCTTCAGCCAGTGGATGTTCTATCCTAGCGCAGTACCTCGGCGCTCTCAACGATGTGCTGTTCCCACCCAATATGTGCTCGAACGATGGAGTGGATCTGCTCATGAGGAGATCTAAGGACTTCCCGGTAACAGATTGTTTATTTAAATTCCATTCCGTTAGTATTTTTGGAAAAGGAACGATGAGAATATGTTACTTTTATTAGCCACAAATATCCGGATATTACCGGTAATTGCGGTATGGGCAGCCGCAGATAAGCTACATGGATATCTCAGTTGTCCAAATAAAGGCAATAAATTTCTATGGAAATGCAATTGAATAACAGTCTCGTTCTCGTTCAGGGTATCCTGTCACCAAAAGTGGAGATAGCAACAAAAGTGCGTATAGACGAAGTTTGGAACCAGGCTCCGGGAAACTCGCAGAAAGTGATCGATTGCCATTGCGCACCTTGCGATCCTGAAGGTAGTAGGCAGAAGCAAGTCTGCCATTCGGCTAAATATCATAGGTGAGAAAGTCGGAAACTATAAAAAAAAGTAGACAACAAAAAATTGTACTCAGGGAAAAGAGAAAAAACATTTCTGAATTTTATTTTTTTACGGTTCACTCCAATTTGTTGCCATACATGTAGGGATTAAAGAAATCTAGCTAGATTCTTGATTTTAACTTGATAAAAAGTAACTCATGTCTCTCTCCGTACCATAAGCGTGTCGCGAGGTTCAGCCGTTTTGCCTTGAAAACTTAAAAAAACAGGTACACTTTCGAATGTCTAATATTAGTATGGACGTAACTCAAAGTAACATATTTCATTCCAGAAACAAATGTTACTCGAACAAAGTTCCACCTTCAAGATCAGGATCCAGAACGCGATCTGATGCTGGAGAGTCTCGGTCATGTTGCAGCTTAACACCCAAAGAGCCGACCGTCAAATGCGCCTGTCCTCAGTAAGTCACTCATTAGTAACATATTCTAATAAGCAACTAAGAAATATTTATATGAAAAGACGTCATTCACTACAGTTCTCAAGATCTAAATACCCGCTTTGACAGCTGTGTTATAGAAAAAGTAACCCTATAGCGTTATGATAAGTATGATGTTCAAACTGATTAAACTGAAGATTTCACTCATATCAATTTATGGAAGAGAGAGGTTCAAAGACTTCAGTTACATTTAGTCCGAAACACATCAGATTCATGACAATTTAATATCTTTTTAAAACGTATGAATAGACCCAAACCAAAACCTCGGGCGTCAGAGCATCCCGCGCGTTGTCCGATGAGAAACGACTGTCAGCAGTACAACGTGTACAATGTAATGACGGATGCCTCTCCCTTCTCTGTGTACACCAGCCTTAGTAGTGAATGTGATGATGATGATCCGATGAGGTGACGTTTCCATACTTGTCTACACTTTTCCATAGACATTCCATGTTGGTAGAGTAGAAATAGATTAAAAGTTTAAATATTTCGTATATAACCCAGATTACTACAGCACTGAAGTAAACTTTAATTATACCGTAATAGCGACGAGAATTGCTCGTTTGCGGTTTGTAGTTTTTTTATATGCTCTAGATTTAGTTAAGGAACGTTACTTCTTATTTATAATACTTTTTACTTAGATTGATTATGATTTAATCTATTGGGAAAATTATTAGTTATAACAGTATTTTAAACATACAGCTAGGAGATACTTCCTTAAAATACTCAATAGTTATTTCTATGTATAAAATTCCCGATAAAAAAAATAGCACCACAAAAATATAGTTTTTCATTAAATGAATACGACTACTCATTCTCTTAAAATTATCAATAGTCATTTTTAAACAATTACCTACCTAATTGAAAAATATTACTGTCTTAGTTTTTTTTTTATTAATTGTAATTAAAATCCTAATAACAATGAATCTGGAATTGAGTTTCTAGGTTTTTATTTAAGTTACTTAATATAAAAATAATACTTACAGATCATGCGATGAACCCTACAAAACCAAAGCGTCACTCCCCAACGAAGAAAGACTTCATAAGCTAATATTAGAGAGCCGGTATATAGACGAGGAAAGATTTTCGTACAGGAGAATTGACAACACAAGGAAATTATCAAGGAAGAAAATAATGCCATGCGTCTGTGAAATATGTAAAAGGTACCATGAACTGTTTCATACTTCTACAAAAAGTTAATAGTAAAAAAATACGTATTGTAAATTGTAATTCGCACTGTCCCAAGGTTTAACAAGCAATATTATATTAGATTAGAAAAATTTACTAAGTAGGAGTCGTTTACTCTCTGAAGTTGTATCGGCAATATGTAAAATAGGATAACTGTATTTTTTAAAAATTAAAATATGTTTGTTTATTCAGACATTTAATATTGAATTTCTTTACATTCCCAATGGGTGTGAACGTCATTGTGCGGTTGAATTAATAAATACCTTTGCGTTATTTGAACAAAGCCAAAATACAGTAACAGATAGAAGTTAAATGAACTTGACATTCACAATATTATATTATTGGTGACATCATTTTCGCTTTTTAGGCTTTTGTACATAAGCAAAATGTTTTTTGGACTTTTGTTTTAGGGTCTTTTGTAAATTATCAAATGTTGTCAATTGGTTTAAAGCTACAGGGTTAAATAGAAGTATGGTAAATTTAAAACAATTAATGAGTTTGACGGTGTCAACCTGTCATAGACACACTAAATCGATTTATTTAGTCGATTTGCTTATCGATCAGTGAAACCTTAGTATTGTCGAACATTACATTTGAAAATTTAATGTTGTGTATTATAAATGTGTTTTCAATGTATTTATTCAAGTTACTGTTCTGCAAGTTAATTTATTTTTTTATTGAATTGTAATTAATTAGTAGGTAATATGAATTTAATGACATGTGTAAAGGTGTAATCATGTTTTTTTGCTTTAAATGAATGACCCATGTTATATTATGAATAATTTTAAATCTTTATTGTATTGATGTATTTAAATTATAAATAAATGCAAATCACAAAATAAAAGTAATACCAAACATTAGAATTTATTATTTTTAATGTTATACAATTTGAAATTAAGGTAACTTAATAATTACATTTTTTTCTATAAATAAGTGATATGGCTCCACTTTCCTATCAATCTTTCTAAAATTATTCTATTATTATTTAACTTATTCTTATAAAACTAAAATGGGAATACGGAATAATTTTGATTTTTTAAATCGAAATGAGCATTAAGCAAAGGCATTGGTTTTAAATTCTTACTCGCATTTTGATTATTGAAATAAGATAAACTTACTTTTAATGGATAAAGTCGAGAATAGACGTTTTTACTATTATTCTAAAATGTACCTTAAAGTCTAAGGGGATACTTATATAATCATATTATTCTAACACTTGGAAATTCCTTTTAATGGCCCAGAATATATATATAAGGTCAGCACATAATACATACACTAATATTAGTAAAAGTTTTATATCTATATTTTTCTTTTCTTATAACATTTTTAACGTCTGAAATCGACTTAATCCAATCCCTTAATTAAAAATTCGGCACACATGTATTTACATATTAATAATCAACCTTACATAGTGCTTGAAATGCTTTTCTACGACAAGATGTAGAAAAGAGAAAGCTGAAAAGCGTTTGTAGTTCATAGACATCACATTTTGAATAAAATATGAGGAAGAAAGAAAATATGAAAAACATCAAAAACCACGTATAAAGTTTGAGAAAGTGGGAACTACCAACTATTATTACATTGTTTGCCTCTCGTTCGCACAGTATAGCGGGTGAACGAGAACAAGATAGACACCGCCATTTTCCCAGTTTTCGATTTTTGCGACTTATAATTGATACTTATAACTTGGATTACTTATATAGGTTTAAATTTCATTTATAATAGTATTTTTAAAACAGAAATAGACCTAGTTATTTTAGTAGTATATTTTTTATAATTTATTAAGTAATTTTAAAGGACGGAAGACGTTAAATAGTCAGCCTTACATATTCAACTATGATTATTAAAAAATAACGATTATTATTATGACAAAATTACTTTTTGTACATTGGATTCTTATTTTTTTAATTTTAGACAAACTATGATTTTATTGAATATTCTACCAATATTTATAGTTCAAATCTGATTTCACTCTTGAGAGCTTAGTCATAAAGTCTTAAAACAACGTCTTGAGACCAAGAAAGTGCTCAATTTTAAAATCATATATTCCATTTTCTAAATATTTTTTGTTGACATAACATTGACCTGCTTTTTGCTGTTAATCTAACTACTTGAGCTAAAGTGTATTTTTGATACAAATACATATTGTTTATGCTACTCCAGACAATTATAATCAACTCTCAAACTAGACCATAGACAAGCCAGTTTACCCCAGAAATATTTCCTCTCATACAATACTAAAACTTCGCTTAAATCATTAGTCACAATATAAACTTAATGTCCATAACTTTATAGCTCAAAATCAAGGTGTATTAACAGTGACCTTGTGTCCTTTCATAGATGTACGTTCCTTCGTTTTCGCGTACTTGGTACAGTCGAAAGCGAACGCTATCATAGCAATAAGGGCAAAAATTGCGTAGAATACAGCCTGGGCTATTAGAAAACTCTCCTCGTTCCATTCCCATATGTTTTCTGACCGGAGGTACTCGTAATTTGATAGTACTTGAGTGCCGTTCGGTGGTGGGCAGGGAGATTGTACTATTATGTCTTGATATGGTCTCTGTAACAACGTAAGCATTTAGAATAGAATAAGATTATTGAAGTGAAAACTTAAGCGCTTGGGCTTTTTTGAGATGGCAAAATACAAAATAAATAAAACAGAAAAACAAATACAACGTTTGGTTAGTTACCTTCGTTGGTATCAGTTAGTGGGAATAATTATGTAGAATTAAAATTTATTTTAAAAATACTATAAACCTTCACCAATTAGTTATTGAAACTTTTAACGAGATTACTTTATTTAAGTTTGGACTTTAGCCTTATCAAATTAAGATTGATCTTCCTAGGGTAATGGTAACATAAAATATATATCATAATGAACAAACCTGCTTATTAGTGCACCTAATCTCCTTACTAATACTGCTCCTCAAAGCAATTTCACTAAGTTCCCTCTGCAGTATTTCTGGCATCGCCCACCTCGACGGGGACACGTACTCCAGCCATTTGACGTACTGAGGCAAGTCTTGTTGCTGTATCATCACGCCGTTCACTAAAGTGCTGAGCAGGAGGCATACACCTGATATTACTACTGCAGTCTTCTCCATGGGAACTAGGAATATTATCGCTCGACATAGCATTTGTATGCTGATCAGGTATAGCACCATGTAACCTGAAACATAATTTAGAAAATAATGAAAGGGTGTTATCGTTTGAAAACCAATGTTTCGTTTGTCTCTGAACAACTTTTATTGCATAACTAATCTTGTAGGCTATGAACAAATCCTTAATATTTTCTACGCTTTTTTCCGCGATTTCAGAAATAGACGCACTCATTGTCAAAGTTTAGCATGCAAAACCCAACATAGGCTTCCAAAAGAAGACATCTGGTGTATATATTAAACATGAGACGTTAACGGATGGTAATGTTTTTGATCAATGAAGGACTCTACCGCTGAGTGGAGGACTTCCTTTTTGGAAACCGTAGCTTAACTATACATAGGGCCATTTGCTTTTGACTGTCGATGATCATAAAGTATATAGACTCACCTAAATATATATAGAATCCATCGAACGATCCCGATGATTGCGCATAAAGGCCGGACATAGCGTAGCTTGGAACCAAATATGCGAGCCATGTCAATACACCTGACCACACTTCAAGGAATTGCTGAAATGGTATAAAAATCATGCGTAAATTTAAAAAAAGTATATTTCTTTTTTATAATCATTATATCCCGTTGAAATATGTGTAACAACTTTACAAAATTAGTGTATAACAACTAGAAATAAAAAGGCTCTTAAATCGCATATTTGAACTTAGATACTTCTTCTTCCTTCCAAGTTAATTCCTTTATATCCATAACGATCAACACTCAACTATCGACTAATGGGACAATCAGAAGAGTTCAGTTATTGAAGATAATAGATCAAATGTTACTTACATCAAACAAAATAAACACAGTTCTAGAGTATAATCCGACAGCAATATCCCGCTCTACGTGATGCCGCATCGAACTGGCCTCTCTCGCACCCATCCACAGTAGGATAGGCCAAACGGTCAGGCACATCACCGTGTAGTGGTAGCCTATCCTATCGTTTTGTGTTAACTGGGGAGAAGAGGAAATGCATTAAACATGAGAATAAAAACAAGATACTGTAGTGACTGATAAAACAAATTATTGCTTGCTGCTGGGATAATTGTAATTTCTTGCAAATCTGCACGTTGGAACTGTAAATTATATATTCTTTAAGCTGCCCCCTTATTCAGCTAATACAAACTTCGTCAGCGAGCCGTTTCACGGAAACCTCGGAGAGCTTATCTCTCACGTGATTAGTAGTATTAGCGTAGTTAGCAAAAGACGTCTCTTTTGCTACGTGAGCACAGAGGCCGCGAGCCCCTAGTACTTTTGTTATAATTGTAATTTTTTGACCTTAAACAATTTGGTCCTACTTGGTTTTAGAAATTGCTAAGCAGCTAACTCCTGGTAAGCGTCAGAGAGATATAGTACACTAAAACTATACTACATTTGGTTAACTTTATCACAGCATTATTTCATTGAAGTACCTTAGCGTCGGTGGTAGGAAGGTCCCAAAAGATGGCTCCAGTAACTAAGGACATGATGGCAGCTATCAAGATTCTCGTGACAACGTTGGATAATGTGTTCATCTGGGTATACACAAGACTTTTTCTGCAAAAGGACCAAGAGTTGTTCATATAACTTAACAATTTATAGATTTGAGCTTTTTAGGAAGGCCGTCATCAAAGTGGATATCTTATAAATAAAATTCTGACTAGGTCAAAAATGCTTACTCAATTAGTGCGAAGGCTTGCACAAAAAAGTTTGGTCGAGTGAGAGGAGCTGGTAGTGGCACGGGTGGGGGCGGGTCTGGAGCCGAATGAGCCCCAGCAAACACACCCGCCAGAGCTTCAATGCGACCAGATGATTCCAGCATCGCTGCTGCTGATAGATCGTCTAATGTCACCAGATCCACTGAAATTAAAAATGATTTCGATGAATTGGTTAGAAAATTTAGATATTGATTTTTTATCGTTATGTGAGCTTGTATTTCTGAATTTAATAAGGGAGGTACTCACGATAGTAATCTGAGGGGTTCTTGAAAGCAGGACAGGGATAATCGATGGAAGCAAAATATGGCAACATATCCCTTCTGTAACCGCTGAACATTGTTCTACCAGCTGATATCAACACGACCTGAAAAAATTAGACATTAGCACAAAATCTTGAAATCTTAGCAAGTAATTTGATATGCGAAAAAAGTAGAAGAACTAACCTTTGTCAGCATCGCAAATATCTCATAAGTAGGTGGATGCAAAGACATGATAACAACACGCCCTGTGCTCGCCCAATTCCTTAAATACTCCACTAAAAAGAACGTATCGAATATGTCCATCTCCTTAGTCGGTTGGTCCAGAATAAGTACAGCCATATCCAAGAGAAGTTGACATGCGACATTTAATCGTCTGATTTCTGAGCGAGTGAGACGACCCACGTTTGTATCTCTAACTTGCTCAAGACCTAGCTCTTCTATTAGGAGGTTTATCTGAAAAAAGGTTATGGTAAAGATTATTATTGATAAAATAACCTATTCAGAAGAGTTCTAAATTGTTTTCGCCACCTATTTACTAATGGGAAACTCCACAAATTTACAACTCACTGATGTTTCAGTGAGGAATTCGCCGACGAATTTTCTTTTATTTTTTGTACATTAGTAAGAATTTTAAGAATAAATTAGTTTACTTACTCTATCTCTATCGTCCATCTTGACCTGGCTATGATTGTTTCTCGGCCTTCGTAAAGCTGCGTGGAATCGCAATGTATGTTCCACCGTCATAGACGGACAGAGAGATGTGTCTTTGCGGACGTATGCTGCTATTTTTCGAAGGGTTGAGGATGCTACGGGCTGGCCGTTGAGGACTATGTCGCCTGAGAGTTTCTGGAATTTAAAAAGAATAAAATATTAAAGTATTCTATTTATGTTGAATCTTCTTCTTCATAAAATGTAAGGAAAGGCAATTTGTGGTAAAACTAATTGCAGGCTTACCTTTCTCACTCCCGCCAATACATCTAATAAACCTGTAGCTTCTTGCTGTGCTGTAGCTAATACAGCTAAGATCTCGCCAGATTTCACCTCAAAACTGAGTCCCGAAACTAAAAGTGTAGATTTGTTCTCCGGTGATGTTATTTCTAAACTGTTTACCTGGAATTTCAAAAATCATATATGGTCCCATGTTGGGCGTTAAAAATTTACCAATTTCGATAAATCAATGAAAATAATACTCACATAATAATTTGGATAGATATAAGCGGAATGGGTGTACCCATCTAAATGGTCGCCAGGCCTGAGGGTGGAGAGCTTCCTAGATTGCGCCACTGACATGTGACTGCCGGCTTTTGACATGCGACCGCCGAGGTGGGAAGAGGGCATAAGATAGCTGAAAAGATTGAAATAACATTGTGTCATATGTGTATAGTTTCAAATCATCAACATATTTTTTTACTTTATGACTAAAGTTCATCAATACCTGTGATGATCCTGTTCTGGAACATATTCAGCAACACTACTTCGTCTATTACCATACTGTGATCGGTGGGGTCTTGCGTCTATACCCAGTAAGTTAGCTTCGCTGACAGACTTATTACGAGAATTAGTCCAATGTGGTTCCCCTCTTATCCCAGCTTGATGCATCGCAACTAATGGCACTCCAGTACTGTGCTGTTGACAGTAAACGAACATATTAAGCACAAAACACGTCAACTCTTCAGAAACATAGGATCAGATTATTTTAATGTAATAAATAAATAAGCAAAATGTAAATTCAAATCTATTGGCATTGGAAACGAGAAAGTGAATCGTTTAGAGAGTCGGTTGTGTATGCAAATTAGATATGATTGCAATGTCCGTTGCATCAGTCGATCGTTGAGAGATGGATATAACAATTTCACCTTTGATTTTGTTTGTATTTGTTACTTTGCGAATGTTAAATTTCACAACATTGTTAAGAGATAAAATTATACTACGAAGAATTTGGGGGTCAAAATTAAACACTTGAATGATAACAAAGAAATACAAAACAAAAATCTTAAGAGGGGCCCGATTTGCAAATCCTCGACAGCGATGTTGCATCCGCCATTTGCTGAAATATATTCCAGATACTTATAACATCCATTATACTTTGACTATTATTGAACAAGTGTTTTCAATAGATGTCGAATGCGAAATCGATGTCAATTCTGGCTGTTGATTCTTCAAGCATACCTGATAAGAAGGATGCAGATTCTGCATCCTGAAGTCCGGATCCGACCGATACTTCCGACTGTATTTGTAGTTGGTAGTAGTTTCGTTATCCGAACTGTCGTACCCTGATGACGTCTCCCGTATGCCCCGACTCTGTCTTTGTATTCTGTAAAAAAACGTGTGACGAGCTTACAGTTCGGTCTTTGAATGAATTCGTTAAATGCAGCCGTTATCTGGAGATGTGATACTAAGAAAGTGTCGCAAATTAACATCATTTTTTGATTTCTAATTTCAGTCCGAGTTGAATATTAATATAACGGCTAACAGGCTTTCAAAAGAATTTAACTTTTAAAGTTTTCTAGTTCATTATAATTTAATAGGATATAGCTTTTGCCCTAGTTTGACTCTTGTTCCTAAGATACAAATAATCTAGCCATGGCGAGTTAAAAAAATGGAAATTGATGCGTTGCTGTTGAAGGATTAACAAAATCACTTTGGCATTAATAAGTTTGTGTTATAGCATAAAGATTTTGACTAAATTACCTCGGCACGGGTTTCATGCCACTTCCAATTGATGTTTTCGGCTTCGGCGTCCCTGATCTTTGAGATCCATTATGGTTTGGCGGAAATACTCGAGGCAATCCGAATTTAAGGTACGTATACATATTCGAACCGAGGGCAGATCTGTGTACAATATACAGTTTAGTCTACCAAATTCAGAGAATAATATAATTATGCTTTGATGGCTATAAAGTCGAAGTTATCTATCAACTATTGATCACACTAAAGATTTTAACATTCACAAAAAATAAAGCAGGCCAAAAGTAGTTACTGTTATGCTCTAAAAAGTACAAAATAATTATGCTGGTACTATAATGTGACTATGGTAATTAGGTATTGTTTGAAGACCGCGAAAAATCCTGCAGTACCATAAATCATAGGGGCCTTGCCACCACACTTTTATTGCGAATTAACTTGACCAAAACTAATTTGCTTTTCTGTCAAACGTCACTTTTTCTTTGCATATAAAGACGTCTTTCGACAAAAAATAGTTCAGCCTACATTAGTTCACATTAGCTACCAATACGCCCAGGTCTTACCTTCATGCTATATTACACTAGTATCCAAAAAGCGCCATTTAATTATGTTTCATATGTTAATAGCAATAGGTTAGAAATTAGACATCTCGACAAAAAGATACAGCTATCTAAATTATGTAGTGTATTCTTACACTGTACCTATTTATGGATGGTTTAACATTGTGATCATTATCGCAGGTAATACTATGTTGTTAAGTACACGAACGTGTAATTCAAAGAAAGTACACTTTCCTTGTTGTAATTTCCTGTTTTCGATAATACAATTCCTTGTAATAGCTATAAGATTCGTGATAGTACATTAACGCAATGATGATGTCATGAGCAGAATTGTTAACAAATTAAAACCGTAATACCTGTAACGTTGCCCCAAATATTAAATATGGTATGTTTTTTTGTGAACTGTTGTTTGTAGATGTTGCATTATTAGTTCTGATTGTCAAAAATAGTCTTTATTTACGTTGAAAGAAGTAACTCACTTAGGTCCATATCGAGGATGTGCCAATATAGACTGAACGGTTGTATCTCTCAGTTGAAAGTTTCCATACGGCAGTGGGCTCTTGTCAGTGCTCCCTAGCGCGCTATCAGTGAAGTCCGAGTTCAGATTTTGCCTAGAATAAAATTGTTAATAAAAAACCAGACAGGAAATGAAACAGTTTGAAGCCGGCAGGGCGATCGTGTTATGCTCTCCAGTTTTAGGTACATTGGCAAGGGTTTTGATTTGAATCTGAAAATGAGTTCAAAAAAAAATCGGCACGAAGAGCTAGGCGAAGGGATTCGGGGAATGGAACAGGATTAAAAAAAATCTTTGACCTGGAAGAATCGTCTTATCTAATTTTTATCTTGTTTGGTGAACATGTTGGAATCATATGTATTCTTTAAAAATACCTGTAAATAGACCAAGCGTGTAGGTCTTCAGAGTGCATCCCTCTGGGGTCATGCATCAGAGGGTTGGACGGCACAGAGTACCGCCGCTCGCCGCCCAGGCCCAACGCCGACTGAGACATGGTTCTCACACGTGGACTGGTGGTACCTGCACAGACGTATTAACTATGAAGGTTTGATCAAAATCATACCAGGGTATAAGCTGTGGTAGAAGGGAACTCGCTCTCAATTGTTTTTATTTTCCAACCGTTTAATCTGCGGGTATTGCTACAGTTTCCTCACTACGTACCCATTTGTTCAACGAAACTCATGAGTTTTTTGCTTAGTTGAAGGAGAAATTCTTGACCGAAATCCGTCAAAAGTATAATGCATTTTTTTATTATTGAGGATAAATGTGCGGCTTAACTACTTATAATACTATTAACTTAACATTCTAAAGTCATCATCATCTGCCTTCCCTTTTTAAAATTAGTTGGATCGGCTCAATATGTAATATTTCAATAGATTTTGCATATTTTTCAAGTCGGTCGCACCGGCCAGACGTCGACACTCTTTAGGAATGCTTTTAGGGCAGGTACACTCATTAGTCGTCTTTTACCTGTAAAAGAGATCCTACAGACCTTAGAGATGAGTTACGAGTGGTAATATTCGTCCACGATATGTAGCACGTAGTTAATAGAAATTAAAAATCAGTGGCGCAATTTTGTCTAATTTGATAATAATGAACTGACCTTTGTCATCCCAGATGTTTCTGCCAGTCTATGGCCTTTTTGAGTCTGCACATGGTTACTTAGTGTTCTTGCTGCATCTGTAACAATGAAAACAATATTTGTGAATTATAATATACTTTTGAGAATTCAACTATTGAGCTAAGTATTAGATGCTGCTTGACTACGATCTGCAACAGAATGTTTTTGGCACTAAAAGTAGCAGTATTCTACTCATCCTTAATCCCTAGTAGAAATTGTAACTAAAACTTTACTCATTAAATTAAACACCATCACACCATTCGACATTGGCCATATCCTATTTGACAATGCTAGTCTGGCGGATGACATGTCGAATTGCAGAGGCCAATGCACATTGCGTCACACCGGACGCAACGCCGACAGCGACAGTACCGATTGAGATCATCTCAACACCTCATCTCATTGTAATAATTCGCAAAAACAAAAAAACATCGCGTCATATCACAGCATGTTTTCAATCCTGGCGTGGCAAGCTGATGATGTCAAGGTGCATTATAATGCCCCTACGCGTGGTGTAAATCTCGGCTTAATACTTTGTATATCTTTGATACAGGTGCTGAGTTCTTAATCTTATAACCATAAAGCATATAACCCTTCGGCCCTAGGTGCATGCCCCGAACTTGCAAACGCTTGCTGTCCTACCTGCTTCGAACTTCATTGCTCAACTTCAAGTTGGTGGCCAAGTGCCTCAACCTTTCGCTTGGATGGCCACGTAGATGTTAAAATGATTATGATGCCAATAATAATGAGTTAACTTCTATAGCAGCCATGAACTAGACCTCTGATAGAACATAGCGTTAAACAGAGCCATTAGCGATCCGTGGGATCTTGTCGCCCATTGTTCTACCGCGGATATAAAGACATTTCATAGAGTTATGGCAAATTGAAATTAGGTTATAAGCAGTTTTTGTTCTACTTAAGTTTTATTGATGATTAGTTGTGCCCGCGAGTTGTTCTCATGATAGTTAATTTTAGAATATATTTTCCACACCAATTTTGATGAAATAAAGCCTAAAACACGACTACAAGCTATATTCCGATTTCCTGTGCAAACCCCATTTAAATTCGATTAGTAGTTTATGGGGAAAAAGTTTAAAAAAATGAGAGCGCTTTTACAGATTTATTAAAGTAGATATAGATTGAAAATGAAATGGATTAGAGGTGAGATTGTAATAATCGTTTGAGCGTTAAAATTAAATTACGTTTATGATATCTTTCCAACTAAAGTTATATAATTTGATTTTGGATTTAATTCCTGTAACATTGTTGTTGTATTCTAGTTGTAATTCTAAACAAGTTAATAAATCTATAGAAGATAGGTAAATATTGTAACCTTCGGTTCCTCATAACGTTAATTAAAATTGAAATAAACCTTGATGAAATATGTAGGTTAATTATTAAATTCAACAATAAACATCAACGTAGGTACGTATTTTAATTGGAATGTGCAATTGTAGTGGAGTAAAATAGCAATATAACAATTTAATCGAATTAATATTATCATAATAATAATAAATATTTATAGCCTATATTTATATACCTTCGCTGCATGATTGCGATATTATTTGGCAGCTAACTGGCAAAATGATTGGCAATTTTGTTAAAATCACATTGATCGCCTTCATAAACTTCGGAAACCACAAAACGAATTCTTTGTCTAAGGTCATAAGAACTCAAAAACAAAATGCTAATATGAAAAGTAAGGGGCGTACGGGCGCAATGATTGAGAAACGATAAGCCATCTATTTGCCAATATGCCAGTGAGCAGTCAAACAGGTTGATGTCATTATCTCAGTTGCAAAGTTTATTGTCTAACACATCGTTTCGGAAGTGACTGGTAGGCCCTCACCCCAATCGATAGCGTGATAATCGTCGGCTTACCAATGGTTGTCAAATGCATGTCAAGTTTTATCACAAACCATACTCTAGGGTTGTTCTTTCGTATTCATTCGATGAGCTAAATAATTTTCTATATATTGAGAGTCATTCAAAGGAACTCGGGTGCGAACCGTAACTTCAGTAACTTTAAATTTGTAAACATAAATGCCCTACGCGGGCCAAAACTGAATAAATGATTTTGAATTTTGAACCCGGTATTCAGAATCTAAGGACGTCCATTATGTAATTGAATTTGGAATGACAGCCGACCGGTACATGTTGGCGGTTAAAAAATCTGCGATTCCCACAGCATCAGCATGAATTTCATACAATAATATTGTTCCTACCCGTCAGAATATACACTGAGTAGGCCTATTCCTATCTGTTTATACCTATCTTATACTAATTTATCCAACAGTGATGAAACTTTGGTGTTTTGTTCGATGTAACCCTGTGAAGGTTACTGACAAAAAAGTGGAATAGCAATGCATGCACGGAACTAGTTCTTTTACACATATCTAATAGGATATTCGTATATGCAATGCGAACTTATTTAGTCTTGTCTATACCCATTCAGCCTTTACACAACACATAATATAGGTAACAATGCTTTTATAATTGTGTATGCAATTCGAATTAACACTATTTGAATTATCATTTCTAAAGTTACATCCCTAGTATGGCTCTCACATTACCGGTTTTTGAATCTTGAAGACATTGCATGCAGAAATATGATAGATAATTGTGCAACTAAGTACTGAGCAAGTTTTTATTATTGGCTTAGTCATTGAGTAACGAGAATTTACATGTAATTAGAGAAATAATCAATAGTTATTCTTCACAGTAGGTAAGGACGGCATGGTATATTCAAAAGCTGTAACACTAATTATACCAGCACTTACTAAGACCTATTTTCTGCCATAGCGGGCCAAGTGTGACTGTATGTTTCCTGCTTGAATGTATGAAATATGGTTGTTAGGAAGAGAAATAAATAGTATAACTGGATATTAATTAGTAAGAAAAGTCATGGAGTCAAATGTACAAAAGCAATAAGATGATGCATTTTTTTTGCAGACGTGCATTTTCAATGCAATGTTCAAAATGGGTCATTTGACCCGGTTATGATATGTTTAGTGTTAATACCGAAGCGAACTAGTCTCTTGTTGCTTGTACAGCACCGACTCACGGTTTCACTCGCGTCTAGCGTTGCCAGGCGCCCGGATAAAGCCGGACATAGTTTATAAATGGTGTCCGCCTCGTCCGGGTTTTGTTAGGCTTTTTACATTTCGCAAACGAGCTGGTAAAATTCAAAGAAGTTTGATTATACATTAAAAAAAATGGATACAGCGACACAAAATCCTCAATAATGTAGGGTGTCCGGTCTTTTTACTCAAATGTCTGGCCAAACTAACGGTTTTCATGGCTTAACGCAACATAGCTCAAATAAAGCGATTTGTATTGGCGGGCCGTATGGCTTAAGTTAATAATATTTCTGCGTCCGTTTTGATACCTGGAAATCTAAACAAATAACTTTCACCTTCAAATGTGGGACTAACAACCAACAAGTATTAATAAAAAGAAAACTAGATTAACCAGAGACAAGACTAACTGATACTAGTCTAAACGGATTTGTACTCGTTTTTGACACATAAAAAAACGAAAGTTCGAATAAAATCTAGGTAGGAATTTTATCACGCAACGTTATCTTTAAACTCGTAGAATTTAGAAAAGGTCATTTTGAATTTGAAAATCTTAGGAACAGGCACTTATGTTATCTATAAGTTTTTTTTTTCAGAATTTAATAATAATAACAATATTTTTTTTTTATAATAAATTTATTTATTTTCTCCCAGAATACATACTAATTACATTATAACAAATAAGAGAAACTATGCTATGGTACGAGGGAAATATGTAGCGGGAGACAGGAGTTCAAACTGAACAGAATACTAGAAAACTAGTAGAAGAATTACTGAAATCTTGTAGGTATTATCGTTTCATACTATTTATACTTTACATACTAGCTTCCGGCTGCGGCTTCATTCGAGTTCCCGAGACGTCTAATACATAAAATATTTAAAGCATAATCATATTCTACTTATATTATAAATGCGAAATTGTGTGAGAAAGTATATATATTTGTTACTCTTTCACGCAATCACTACTAAACGGATTTGGAATAATTTGGCACATAGAGAATGTCTTCAAAAATATATAGCATACTCCTACACAATCCCACATACTGCCCACTCACATTTAGGTTATAAAACACTGTCAACAAAAATACTAAATACTTTTTTTTTTGTGCCACTTGGGCCGACAAACAAGCAGACGGTCCACCTGGACGGACGGACGATGGTAAGTGGTCACCGCCGCCTACGGACATTTGCAACACTAGGAGCATCGCCAATGCGTTGTCGACCCTGAGACGTGAAGTTGTTAAGTCTCATGTGCCTGTAATTTCACCGGCCCCCTTACCTTTCTAACCGAAACACAGTAATACAATTGCACTACTGCTGCACGGCGGAAATGGGTAAGTTGGTAGTACTTCCCCGGACGAACTCTGCACTAAGAGCTCTACTACTCTAAAAAACTGTTGTACTTACTTACCTTTCTTATGTATGTTTCATTTCTGCTCCTTACTTTTTGTATTAGTTAATCTAGGAAAACCTATAATTGGCTTATGATAAGTTGTATTTTTGATTGTAAACATGTTCTTTAATATATCTGTTGGTTTTCTAAATAAATAAAAATAAAATCAAAATATTATTTTTATCCCGAGAAAATTATCCCTCTAGAAACGAATGGTCTATATTTATCTCCTTAGGCTGTGTGCGTACCATTTTGTTACGATAGGACGTTAAACCGTCAAGAGGTGACAAAGAAACAAACTCACTTTTGCATTATTAGTATTAGTTAGTCTGGCATTATTATTGTCACGTAGAAGTGAGTCCATCTGTTTGTTTATTTGTCACGTCATAAGGATGTTATGGATCGACTCGATTTTGTACGGAGATGGCTAAGAAGTCTGAAAGGGACAGAATGCTTTTTATCCCTTTGGAAAATTAATTAAAATAATCATATAATTTGAGTACTAAAAAAAGTTAGAACTTAGTCGGGTCTTATTAGAAAGGTCATTCAGTTCAGCTCACAGTTCAACCAGCTCACAGACAATAGTCCGAGAGCTGGTGAACATTTTCCGGTAGGTTCTTGAGGCAACTTGAAGATTTTTGTGATTGCTTTTGACGCACCCTTAAATTGTGTAAGTGAAAGTGGACACCTGGCAGCACGTTGGTGGTATGTTACCAACCCCAGATTTTTTTGCAAGGGTAATATTTTTATTTTTAAATATTTTCTGTCTGATTCACCAGCCTAGGCCTTATACACCTTAACACTTTCAATGAAGGTACTGGCATCATCAATATAATCTTGATAAACAAGGTTTTAACTTCCAACCAGCAGGCGATTGCCTTTGTATGTTAATTGCGAGTTATTTAGTATTACCCACACGATCTTAATGTGTGTGTTGTGCCGACGATGAGGAAGTGCCTTCGAAATGTCATGAAGCAGGTAACATTCCATGACTACTGTTTAATATTAAATGATGGCATTATTACGTCAGTAATTATCATGAGGTGTTTTATCACTACATAATATGAAACAAAGTCGCTTTCTCTGTCCCTATGTATGCTTAAATCGTTAAAACTACGCAACGGATTTTGATGCGGTTTTTTTAATAGATAGAGTGATTGATGAGGAAGGTTTTTATGTATAATACATGTGACATCTCACGGGAACGCGGGTAAAACCGCGGGGGACAGCTAGTATTGTATAAATAAATAAACGAATCTATAATATTCAGCTCCCTTATTCAGCTAATACAAACTTCGTCGGCGAGTCGCTTCATGGAGGCCTCGGAGAGCTTACGGAGAGCTCTCACGTGTAGTATTAACGTAGTTCGCGAAAGAGACAAAGCACGCCGCGACGAAACATCCTCGAGTTAGTGTCATTTTCCTTACAGAATCGAGCCCCAGTTCAACTTATTCTCTAGTCTTGATAGGAGTTTTAGAACAGCCCCTGTTCTTCGAGTAATTGTGAAATTAGGTAGTCATAATATTAAGATCATGAAATGTTACAAATATATAATTTAATAGTATATCAGTTCTTTATCTACCGTAAAGATGGCCTTGTCTAAATTTTTTTTATGCATATGTTTATTTATTAGATGAAGTTTCTAAACCAATAGTTTTTAATTATATGAACTCTAATTAAGATAATATTATACTAAATTCAGTTTAATGACTTTCTCACAGTCGTTAATATTGTATGTTCAATAAACATTCTTAGTAACAGTTAGTTGCATGTTACACCTACATATAAGTAAATAAGGCCTAGTTAATGGAATCAGGATTTACTTAGCAGCTCTAAACGTGGTTTCACCCGTATTCTCGGGGGATCGCATGTTTCCCCGGGAAATTATATATAATAGTTAGCTACATGTTAGACCTACTTGACAGGCCAGTTGGCTTGGTGGTTACCGACTCTGACTGCCAAGCCGAAGGTCGCAGATTCGATTCCCACCCAGGACAAACATTTGTGTGCATGAACACCCACAACAATTTAGGCTCACAATAACTCACAAATAATTAAACGCCTTATCATGCCATTCCCATTTACGGACTACATGCTTAATCTACTAAATTATTATAACACGAGGTATGATGTTTTCTTATGCGCGGGCGCACCCACTTCATGTAACATAACGTCCTCGAGGTGCCATATTTGATTTTAGCACTTGCAACATTTGCGTGACGAATTAGTGTCTAGTTTTCAAGTGTATTGCTAAATGTAACATTTTGTGATGATATTATCTTTATAACATACGAGAGTTGATTTGAGGTAACTTTTTATATTAAATTTCTTGAAATATTATTGCACATATGAAGTGCCATTAGAATTTTATTTCTGTATTTTCTGTTCAGTAATTTTAATTGAAAATTTTGTTTGAAAGTATGATATTCCTTTCTATTCCTTGTGGTTATGGTATCCTTGACTAACACGCCACAGTTGTGGATTCAATTCTCGCCCAGGGCAAACATTTGTGTGCATGTACACGTCTGTTTGTTATATTTTATTTATTTATTTATTTGCCACACATAGACGACAACACATAGATAGATATAACAAAAAACTATTTGACTATAATTCACAAGTATATGGGTGTTCTGACTCCCAAGCTAGAAAAATCTGCATTATGTCTGAGAGCAAAATCGATGTAGTATGTAAGATATCTAGTTACCATAGCACTAGGTCTATTAAGTTGGGGATGTGATTTGCCCTTGTAAAGTAAATACTTATTTTAATACTTATCTACCTGGTACTATCAGAAAACTATAAAATTAGGTCGTCAGAATTGCAATTAAAATCTCCATTAGTAATGATCATAAGAACTTGATGTTAAAATATTGTAAATTGTGTCTAACTTATAGAATTTACATGGCAACATTGAGATTGATAAGTATTTAAAATATTAAATTAAAGCTTCAGCTATTTCGTTTTATTTGCATACCTATTCCAAATGGAAAACCTACACAAAACTTTAAGCATATACTTATTTTCTTGTACGAAGTACACCCAACACAAAACACCCACGTATCGTGACTGTGCGCACGCTTTGTCTATTACTTTCAATGTTGCACGCAAGCCTCTTTAATTACCCAGTTTTCATGCAAATGTTAATGATTTGTATTTTTATTTAATTTAAATTACTTACGATATTGGTTTTCCTTATTACCTCTAGTCGCGCTTACACTTTAACCAGCATTCGATGATGGCCGTTTTGAAGCGTAACAATGTCATCGAATAATCAAGTTTGTTGTCTTTGAAATAAGATGCATGTCTTGTTCTAATAGTCAATTATATGATGGGTTAGGTAAATCTTATTACAAAGCAACAGGGTGCATTTTTCTTTAACATTTCATAAACGTCAAAAGTTTAGTCAAATCAGTACTAACCAATTAGTGCAATGAGATGAAAAATCGATGCCAAAGAATATATAGTATTTATAGCGTTGCATACAGAAGCGTTCACAATAATAGAAAAGGATGTGTCATGCATTAGTAATTCATGACATAAATTAAATACAATTAGACGCCCAGACAGCTGTGGAACGAAACCATTCTCAAGACTATTCATATCCATAATGAAATATTGCTCGACCATTAACTTGTCATGGAAATAATATACTTCACTCATAGGTAGCAGTTTCCACTCTCCAATGACAGTAGTATTTTGTTTGACATATTATTATCTATCTACATAAGTTAGCTATCATAATTTTACTTTTGAATCATATCATCAAGAGTGGAGAAATATATTTAATAACTAGCTTCAGCCCTGCGGTTTCAAGCGCTTTAAATTTTAAAATAAGACTATGTTTACCACCATACTCTATGGTTTGTGGGTGCAAAATTTGAGCATGATCTGTACAGCCGTTGACCAGTGAAAAGGTATCAAACACAGAGTCACTTTCGAATTTATTATTTACTAGCTGTCCCCCGCGATTTCATCTGCGTTGCCGGGGGATGTAACATTTTCCCGGCACAGAAATTATCCTATGTTACTTCCAATACCTCCAAGAATATGTGTACAAAGTTTTATGATGATCGGTTAAGTAGTTCTCGCGTGAAAGCGTAACAAACAAACTTACATTTATAATATTATTAGTAGGGATATCTAGTACCTATGGATTAATGCAATTTTCAAACATGGCAACATCAATGCAAATTCAGCATTATGCAGTAAATCGCGATGCTATACGAAGGCTGTATCGAGACGGAGTGTGCGGCTATTTTTACCCGGGACGGTATGCGGGCTGCGCCTGCGCCGGCTGTGGGTCAGCGACCTGGTGAATGTCCTATACATACTGTGTAGTGAGTCTCTTAGGACGTGCAGGATTTTGAAGGGCTAAGGCTTATAAATTATCCCCCGCGGTTTTACCCACGTTCCCGAGGGATATCACATTTTCCCGGAATAAAAAGTAGCCTATATGTCATTCCAGGATATGCTCTATCTATGTGTAAAGTTTCATCAATATCCGTTTTGTAATTTTTGCGTGAAAGAGTAACAAACATACAAATCTTTCCTCTTTCTAATATTAGTATAGATAGGTGTTTTTCAATTGCCAGTACTTAGGTCTACCACCTACTAATAAATAAAATCTTACTGGTATTATAAATGCAATGGTTTGGATAGATGGAAGTTTGTTACCGAACCTCGACAGAACAGGTTAACGGATCTGGATGAAATTTGGCACAGAGGTAGATTACAGTCTGGAATAAAATTTCATAAGCTTTTATCTCGGAAATATGTAAGATCCCCCGGGAACGCGGGGACAGCTAGGATAAAAAATACAATTTATTACGGGATGGACTCTGAAATCGCGATGAAAACAGATTTTGTTTAAGGATTATTGAAATAATTTTTTCTGTGTTGATGACACTTTTATAAGTAAGCATTTTTTACTTACCAATTAAGTTCCCTAGGATATTTTAGTGGATATCCCTACATTAACATAGTACAAGTACAGTATTAACTTCAATAACGGCTAAAATAAAAGTTAGTTTTGTGCAAAACATAGGTATATAATCAGTAAAATTCCATGGCGATATCTAATAAGGGATTGTTTAAAAGTAATATCTCAGCAATTATAGCCAATTTCGTGCAATTCCTTAGATCCGCATTCTCAATAATGTTCTCACGCAATAACAAACAATAAAATAAATATTTCATTATGTCACCGCATTTTTTACAGTGCAGTCATTCGAAACGCAAAAGAACAATACTGAATCCCATTTGATCTCATTCACGATTGCAATGCCTACGCAATATCAATATAAACCTGTGGTTAAGTATGCTAAAAAGGTTTGAGAATCGGTTCCACAGATTATAGATTTCGGTATAAAATAACTGGTTATCTGTAGTTACGAAATGCAATTGTTTGTCTATGGATTTTGGAATCTTAGTAGCTTCAAGAGAGAAATACGTGAGTGTCGCAAGACAAAATACATGTCTACAACTTTCTAAAGGTGTAGTGCGAAGTCACGGTGCGTCACTAGACTTAGAACTATGTGTATAGGAATATCATCAGCTCATATCTATATAAAAATAAAATAAATATCCTGGGACATTCTCTACACACGTCCATCTGATTTCATATATACTTCATAAACTACTTTTATATTTCAAAATACAAGCTTATGAGAAATGTTTGTGCTGGGTGGGAATTGAACCCTGATGTGGCTTAGCAGTTAGGGTCGCTAACCACTCAGCCACACATTACCACCAGTTATAAACAACACGGGAGACTACGGGTCACTCAGGGTGTATATTTCTAATCACGCTCACTGAACCGTCAATGAATGAAACCTGCATACTCTTGATAGGTAAGTAGCTACGGTAGGTGCCTTCACATTTTCTCCACGAGTCATCAAGATGGTAAGTGACACCTTGAACAATAAGTAAGCAGACACTTTTATTAATTAAGATATAACTTACAGATAAACCCCTTGAGGTTTGCGTTATGTGGCTTTATGAACGTTTTAGTGCTTTGTACAGTAACTATATTAAATGAACCAATAAAAACCTGTACCTTTGAATAGGCTACTAACGGTAAACCGACCACATCCTCACTTACCATCAGGTGATATTCAGGTCAATCGCAATCCTGTCGTAATACAAAAAACAACAAAAAAACATTTTAAATATAAAATCGAATCAGTGGTTTCGAAGATTACCATCCAATATCACAAACTATACCATTTTATTATAAGTGTAAAATACAGAATAAATAAGTATTACAACATTGTTATGAAAACCATGAAAACTAGGAAATACATTACATCATTTGTTTGAATAAAAGATTTTTAATAGCATGTTATGAACACATTCGGCCGCACGCGCTGTTACAGATTACGTTTTCAGTACAACTTCAGAGTAAATGTGCTGGAGTTTCGAGGATCTTTTGGCAAATGTTTAACCAAAGAAAGAAAACTTTTTGATATGATACTGTACCTTGTACCTTAGTTAATAAGACAGATATCATCTGGCTACTGGATTTCTTGCACAGGATCATTTCTTGCGAGAATACATAAAGGTCCTTATATTCAGCAATGTAATTTTCTAAGCTGGTAATGTTGAGTTGATGTTACTCGCATTCCAGCGGGATCTAATGTTTTCCTTGTCAATCAATGTTTATCTTTTCTGCCATAGGCTCCGTGCAATCCTTATCCGTCTTTAATTTCAGAACCTTTTAGTTAAAGCATCAAAAACAAACAGTTACTTTAAAGTAAGTTTTAGCGAACATTTGTAATATAAGGATAAGAATTCCACAAATAATTTACATTGTACATTCCACATATCGTGTTACAGTCACGTAATAAGACCAGCAAGCGATGTTAAGGTTGTGAGAACCATTACGGTTACATCGTGTTCATTGCCGTTTATATATGACTTTGTGATAACCGCATGACTGAGATTAATGACGATATTAATTAAGAAATGGCGCAGTAGTGAATTACCATGTTGGCAGCAATCTCAGTGGGTATATTTGTTTTTTTTTTATATTTCATACGTTTAGTTGTGTAATAGAATTTTTTTAAATTAAATTAAACGGGAATTTATTCCTGTATTATCATTTGCGTCGATACGGAAGATTAGTTTGAAATGAAAACGAGTACTGGCTCGTCGATGAATCAGTGCGCCCTCTATGTTCTGTCTCTATCGTTAACTACTCAATTATTTGAAAGGTCCGTTCTCCAATAGCTGTTTATATTAAAGAATGTGAGGGCAGAAGAAAAATTAAATACCTAAATATTTATTTTGTTGAATTTTACTTATAATAGGACATGTGCAGCTAGTTTTGGATTCGTGATTACAATGGGCTATTATTTTAAAGTTGTTGTCTTTATAAGGCAAGTTACGAATTGAAAATGTAATGCATTGCGTCTTATTAGTATTTAGAGTAAGAGTATTTAGTGCCATCCAGTATATTATTTATAAATGTAGACTTTTTGGTAGATTTCACTTAACAAGAAGTTAAAAACCCCACGTTAGTGTCGACCTTAAGCGTATAAACATTTTTTCAGTTGACCACGTGTTTTATTTTGTCGCTCGAGAAATAATTTCAAGATAATTTTTTTGTGATGTAAAATAACTATGGAGTGTTTTTTGTGTAATTTGCTTTGTGGCAACCCTACTTTTTGAGAGAAAAGAGAAAAAGTGAAGAAATTTAGGCTTTCTTGCTATGGCTAGATGTTATATTGCCTGAAAATTGGAATGACGAAGTAATAGGTTATCATGCCCCTTGTTACAAAGAATTTCGAGTGAAATCTAAATATTTGTCGTAAGAAAGGTAAGTCGATCGAATATTTTTTTACCGTCGGCATGGTCAGTTACTGAGTGACCGTGATCATAGCTTAACTTTATAAATTATCTGATACTGAATTTTTAGTTTAAGATTATATTATCGTTAAATATAATCTTAAACGACTGTTATAAGTTTATGAGGACACAAACGTTTCGTGAAACGCCGCGTCGCATGAAAAAAATGCCGTAAAGGCATTAATAGAAGGTTAGAAGGTTGTACTTTCAAAGTGCGAAGGAAGAACTGGCGTTCAACCAACTTGCGTACAAACGACGGTGCTGGGCACGACGAGAAATATTAAGTTGCCTATATAATGTTTCTGTGAGAACGTAACCATAGCCTGTTTAATTTCGGGACAGCGCCATCTGTTATCGGTGAAAGTAATTTTATATTTATGTTTACGTTGACATCGTTTATACTTTATGGAATCATTTTAGTATGCACAGTCTATGCAAGTCAATGTGAATTTAATTCCAATCGGAGTTATTTAAATGCCCAATAAAAATGATGAAAGTGGCTAATGATATCGCCAAATAATGTGTCATGAGAATAACATGGTTTTAATAATACTTTTAATGATTTTCAACTGTTTCCTATCAATTCACAAAGCTTAGAAAATAACTGTGTTTTGTCATAACGCTCTTTGTTACTACAAACAATGGTAGGTAATGCGAAAAAGATGACAGTACAAGCAATATCATTATTCCTTACAAATACAAATAAAAAAAAATTACATTTATAATTTTTCAGAGCTTAGAAAGATGAAACATTTAAAAAAAAACTTGAGAGGTGTCAAGGGACACCCGGGTGGAACGAAGATACGCATTGGAATTAACCAAAACGCTAAGTTTAAGTCCAGTGTTGAGAAAAACTTGCAACCTCTAGTCTTTATTATTAGGTCTTCAATAAAAGATCAAGACTGTGCTAATAATAACTAATTATACTAATTTATAAATGGAACAATATTTTAAACATGTTGTATGTAGCCTTTAAATAAATTATGAAAAAAAACAAACCCAATAATAAACCATATCATTTAAATTTCGAAAAAAGTGTCGTTACAACTTTTCGTATGATTTTTTTCCGTCTATCCCCCTTTCACAACGCGCGATAAGGCACTTCGTTCCAAAAAAAATTGTTTAATTTATTTATTTAAAAAAATTATCAGATGTCTCAAATTTTAGATGGAATGGTCAGTAAACCTGACAATCAATTAATATGAGCCTCTACAGGAAACACCAATAATGTAGGTACATAGTATATGAAGATATTCTTAATTTATCACACCCTAGGATTAATCACAATTCAATTTTATTCTTCACCAGTAATGAAATTCGGAATGAAAATATAGATAACTCAGGAATTCGAATTTTCAACCGTGTGCGAAAAAAAAACTGACTTTCACGCGGATGTCTTGGGTAGGACTGTTGATAAAATATCGTATTTTTTTGGACGATATATCGATAGTTCGATATTGAAATGTCGATATCGATGGTCTATATTTTTTTTAAATAAACGTTTTTTTTTTTTTCGTAATTCATTTTATCTACAACATCATCGTAAACTTAATCTACCGTATTTTATTTATGAAAATAAATTAGCCGGCACTTAAAGATTTTTTTTCTTATTAATTAAAAACTTAGAACTAAAAACTATTTTTAAAAATATCAACAGTCCTACTGCATGACCGTGATCATAGGTTTAGCTTAACTTTATAATTTTTTTAATACTGAATTTTTAGTTTAAGATTATATTATAGTTAAATATAATCTTAAACGACTATTATATGTTTATGAGGACACAACCGTTTCATGAAACGCGGCGTCGCTTTAAAAAAAATGCCGTGAAGACATTAATTAACAAATAGTCTAGAAGGTTGACCGTTGACCGTTGAACTTGCGAAGTGCGTAGGAAGAACTGGCGTTCAACCAACTTGCGCACAGCCGGCGGTGGTGGGCACGACGAGAAATATGAAGTTGCCTATATAATGTTTCTGTGAGAACGTAACCATAGCTTGTTTAATTTCGGGACAGCGCCATCTGTTATCGGTGAAAGTAATTTTATATTTACGTTTACTTTGACTTCGTAAATAGTTTATGGAATCATTTTAGTATGCACAGTTTATGCTAGTCAATGTGAATATAATTCCAATCAGTTATTTTAACGCCCAATAAAAATGATGAAAGTGGCTAATGATATCGCCAAATAATGTGTCATGAGAATAACATGGTTTTAATAATACTTTTAATGATTTTCAACTGTTTCCTATCAATTCACAAAGCTTAGAAAATAACTGTGTTTTGTCATAACGCTCTTTGCTACTAGAAACAATGGTAGGTAATGCGAAAAAGATGATAGTGCAAGCAATATCATTAAATTATAGACAGTAGTACCATAGAGGCCTTCCTTACAAATACAAATTCATAATATTGTCCATTGTCAAACATTCGCATGTAAGGAAATTATAAAATCATCAAGATTTCGTAACCGTTAATTTAGGTAATGTTTATTAGGAAATAATATATATATACTAATAGGTAGTTGAATGGTCTCTAGAATGTCGTAAAGGGAACTAAAGAGTGTGCCGATGACCACCTTGCATCAAGTGGTCAACAAAAGCATCCCATAGAGAGTAATCGTCGAGCAAACGGCGACCAGTAAAATTCTGCCAACCCCCTTATTCAGCTAATACAAACTTCGTAGCTTCACGGAGGCCTCGGAGAGCTTACCTCTCACGTGATTAGTAGTATTAGCGTAGTTAGCGAAAGGGACAGAGCACGGAGACCGCGACGAAACATCCTCGAGTTAGTGTAATTTTCCTTACAGAATCGAGCCCCAGGTGTGAATAAGTTGATAAATCGATTAGCATATGCTTTTAACATCATAATAGTCATTAGATAAATACAGTAATTTCTAAAATATTCTTATGTTGTAAATTCCAATAAAATTAAGCACATTCCAGTAACAGAGTAATAAAGTACAGATAAAACGTAAAACGTAAACCTAAAAATGGCTGCTCTGAAAAGTGTGTAATTTCGACTTATCAACTTATTCATACCGGACGGATATAATATCTACACCGAATGGATAGAAAACATACATATTTAACACTAATCATACCAACACTTACTAGGTACCAATTTCTACCATAGCAGGTCAAATGTGACTTTATATTTCCTGCTTGTATGTATGAAATAAGGTTGTTAAGAATGGAAATAAATAGTATAACTGTATATTAATTAGTAAGAAAAAGTCATGAAGTCAAATGTGCAAAAGCAATAAGATGATACGTGAATTTTCAATGCATAGTTCAAAATGGGTCATTTGACCCGGTTTTGATATGTTTAGTGTTAACACAACGTAATTAAAAAAAAATACATTTATAATTTTTCAGAGCTTATATATTAACTTAATTTATTCATTAAAAAAACTCAAAAAATTATCAGATGTCTCAAATTTTAGGTGGAATGGTCAGTAAACCTGATAATCAATTAATATAGGACTTTACAGGAAACACCGATAATGTAGGTACATAGTATATGAAGATATTCTTTAATTAATCTCGCACTAGGATTGATAAATCCTAGTTAAAATTGAATTGTGATTACAATTCAATTTTATTCTTCGCAGTTTAGGTAGTAGTTTGTACTAAATAGTGATATCAATGTTATTTGTATCTCTAATTATGTTTGTAACTCTATTGTGTTTTAGTGGAAAAAGCTCGCTGCTATCACCACCTCGGCATGTTCAGTTACTGAGTGCATGACCGTGATCATAGCTTAGCATTTTAAATGATCTAATACTGAATTTTTAGTTTAAGATTATATTATAGTTAAATATAATCTTAAACGGCTATAATATGTATATGAGGACACAAGCGTTTCGTGAAACGCCGTATCGTATGAAAAAATGCCGTGATGGCATAACCTTAATATAGCCTGGACGGCGAGTGCGAAGGAAGGATAACCGATGATAAGGACCTTGACGAGAATTATGAAGTTGACTATATAATGTTTCTGTGAGAACGTAACCATAGCTTGTTTAATTTCGGGACAGCGCCATCTGTTATCGGTGAAAGTAATTATATTTACGTTGACTTCATTAATACTTTATGGAATCATTTTAGTATGCACAGTCTATGCTAGTATTAAGGAAATAGGTACCTATCGTTTGAAATTTGCACAAATGCAGAATTATATGTCAATCTGATGCGACACTTCATGTAAATGATTTCACGTTAATGAACGACGGTAAGATTATTTGGATATTGTTCATACAAAAATACTAAAATCGCGATTTAACAAGTTTTATGTATTAGAAGATATTCCTATCTATATATATGTGTATAAAAATGAATCCCTATTTCCCTCAGTCACGGCATCACGCATGGACGGCTGGACCAATTTCGCTAATTCTTTTTTTGTTGTGTTTATTATTGTCAGGAGTAGGTTCTTATGAAAGAAATGAAGAATGATTAATTTATCATCACTTAGTGCACATTTCACAGTCAATTCAATCGGAATATTTATGAAACATTTTACACTAAGTTTTTGAGAAGTGTGTGTTCATCACAGTTAGTTCTGAGCAATCACGCCTCATATTAAAAATTCAATTGTTGTGTATCTTAAAGCATGAGATTCATAAATACTTGTTTTTGGATTTTTATTTTTATTAATCATACCAGTTCGAATTCAATATTCATATTAAAACAGGACAACGATTGTCGGGTCAGCTATAGTTTAAAATAATGTAAATATGGCAAAACAACGTTTGTCGGGTCAGCTCGTATTTTATAATTATTTATTATCTATGAAAGTAAATACTTACTGAATTATGTAAAGTAACTTAAACAAACTTTCTAAATAACAGATAATTTCACATGTCGAACGTAATTAATTATTCATGTGTAGTTCTCTTTTACAATAAGTACTTATTTGAAATAAGCAACGTGTACAAGCTTACAAACATTTTCACTTTCCATGTTTACAGTACATTGGTAATTATGTAAATTATGTGTTTGCATATGTTTTGTACATGCACTACGGTGAAGTAAGTTACAAGCATTTCCCATAACTTGTTTGTAATAAGCTTATTGACTGAAACTCATCTTGATTTGGGTATCAGAGTACATAAAAATAACTTGCATTTAAAAGTTTTACTGAGCGTATTTTATGGTAATAAAATATAATTAAAAAGCCTATTATTTTTAGCATTTCACTTAAAAAAAATTACAATAATCATTGATTTAATTTTGTGTTATTTACTAATACAAAAAAAAAATATTAAAAAATAAAAATATTTTATGGTAATAAATAAATATTATTATTCAGTTTCAATGAGATAGTTCATCAATTCTTGTGTAGGAGAAGGTTTAAGCCAGATAATTTATACACATATATACAGCTGTAAACGTCAAATGTTTTTTTTAGGACTTCATTAACCTACCTTCTTTAAAACCAAAGAGGCGTAGAAATGCAAGTTTCAATTAAGCTTTGAGCAATAAGAATAGCACAACCTCCGATGAAAAATGATCTTTCAATATTACAGAATAAAACTGAAGGTACCTTAACTGAGCAAAGGTTTTTAGGGCCAGGTGCAAGTTAAGAATCCATAGTAAAATTTATCAAACATCGCTGTGGGTAGTCTCATTCAAATACTTATTCAAAACTACTTCCACGCACTCATATTAAAGTTCATCTCAATAACATTAAAAGCAAATAAAATCCTTGTATTTTTTTTTTTCGTTTCACAATGTTATTGGTTAATGAGGTCAGGGACCGCAAAGCCTATGAGATAATTGAGAACCAAGTGCTATCTATACTAATAATAATATTGTAAAGTGTTTAAATTAGTAGGTTTTGGATGTAGGAGATAATCTCGAAACTAATCCGATTTCAATAGTTCTTTCACTGATAAAAAGCTGCACTATTCCCGAGTGATATAGCCTATGTTACAATCTCCGGGTACAATAAAAGCCGTGGGACGCTAGCTAGTTATAAATATTGTAAAACGTGTATATGAAATTACAGGCACAAGAGACTAAACAACTTGTCTTGGGGACGACAGCGAATTGGCGATGCCCTTGGTGTTGGAAATATCCATAGGCGGCGATCACTTACTATCAGATGGGCCGTCTGCTTTATAGTCGGTCCATGTGGTATAAAAAAGTATTTTCACGTTCTCGCTACCGCTTCTATACCAGACCGAATCATTACTCAGTGGAGTTGTGTAAATGCAAATTCTCGTGTTATTCACGATGGTGGAATGTCGCTAACGAGTCAGCGCCGCCGGACGTCGTCGGTCGACGAATGGTAAAGGAAACGTCGCCAGATTACTATACAATTTGGTGAATTACCACCAATATGTACGTACTTCCTTCCAGCATGGATTTGCGCCTGATCATTATCTTACATTTGAATTATACCTAGTTCGTAATTTCCGTTCGAATTTTCTGTTTACCGTGGGATTTTAGGTATCGGATATTTTATACCTTGAATATACCTATAGATTCTGTGTCAGGGATTTATACAGGCCAGTATTTTCAGTTGAACATTTTATAGAGAAAGTATAACATATTCTTCAATAGTGTGCATTGAAAAATATAATTTGAAGACGTAGTCAGCCAAGTGGCCTGCTGTAAAAATCTGCCAAACCTCTATCTATCTAATACCTCTAAACGAGCAATTCTTCTAAATATGTATTAATATAATCTGAATCTCGGAAACGGCTCCAACGATTTTTATGAAATTTAGTATGCAGGGGGTTTCGGGGGCGGTCAATCGATCTATTTAGGTTTCAATTTTAGATAACGTCATTTTATCCATTTTCTCAGGCAATGAAAACTGCTACAATACCATTACAATATGAAGGTAAAACGTTTTCATTTTCCTTCTTTTGTGAGAAAAACTATTATTGGGAGCGCTTTATAAACGCATCTAATTTGCCTAGAAGCGATCGATGCATCTACATATATTGTGCCGACTATAAATAATAAGCAAGCATTAAGTAATTAACAATGTAATAACAGTTTTGTTTAGTTAGAATGGAAGGTCTGTATATACTCTTTTAAACTATTTATTAGACGAAGCAATAAACTCGTTTGATTTACAATAATAAATATAATAAGTACCATTACCTAGGATTAAAAGAATTTCATCAAGGAACTGGATACATGGAATTCGACTTACGCTAGGTATAATTTTAAGCCGGAGCTATTTCTGAATGCGATGGGAAAATTGGCATTTAAGCCCTGTAATAACCAACTGTGTAATTTGCGGCTATAATTGGAGTGATAACAATTATGAAAAGAGGTACTATTATCCTTAGAACCGTATAAAATTACCAGAAACACTTTAAAAGTTTAACATTTTAAAATATTTATTTTCCGCATTGGCCGACAAACAAGAGGACGGTCCACCTAATTGACATTTGCAACACCAGGGGCATCGCCAATGCGTTGTCGACCCTGAGACGTGATGTGCCTATAATTTCACCGGCCCCTTACCCTTCTAACCGAAACAGAGTAATACGAGTGCACTACAGCTTCACTGCGGAAATGGGTAAGGTGGTAGTACTTCCTCGGACGAACTGTACGCTAAGAGCTCTACCACTCAAGCAAATGGCATTTATAATCCATTTAATTCATAAGAAATAGATTGTAATAGTTATTTGTGTATGTTGTGTTTGCCTGTAAGTGGATTTGCACCAAGCTAGCTCTTTTGATTTTTGTATGTATCACCTGTTGGCAACATTCATAAATAAAAACGTTGGCTACTGTTTGATATCCCAGCAGTACCTTTAACCTCAGAAGATCATAAAATGTTCTATGGAACTATTGTAAAATATTCCAATCGCGATACTTGACTGCTTACCGTTGAGAAATACCGTTATATCTTAAAAATCCATGGTCAGATCATAACTAAATTATAGTTCCAACCAGAATGGCGATTGTGTAATGCTTTGCTCTAAATTAAAGCCGATTTTTACGACTTTGATAACACCATTAATGTCATCATCTCCAACTGAGCGCCCTGAACCATAAATATTATTTATTATATATACTATAAATGCGAAATTGAGTTTGTTTGTTTATTTGTTACACTATTACGGTTAAAAAACTAAACCGAGAGGATATGGAAAGGGACATACCTACTTTAATCCCGGGAATGCGGGTGAAACCATGGGGGTAGCTAGTATTGTTAAAATGAAAACAGCTTTAGAGGTACACGATTCGGGTGCTGGTGATAGGTAGGTATAACATTTAAAAATAAAAAAAATATATTGAAAGCAATTAAGGTTTCACGGAAATATGAAAAGTTTTTTAAGCCAGTTAAAGTGAAATTAAAGGATTTAACCTAAAGCACATGATATTTTAGGCTATGTATAAAGTTTTATATCTTAAGAATAGACCACATCACTCCACAACACAATTTTTTATACCACTTGGGCCGACAAACAAGCAGAGGGTCTACCTGATGGTAAGTGGTCACCGCCGCCCATGGACATTCGCAACACTAGGGCATCGCCAATGCGTTGTCGACCCTGAGTCGTGAAGTTGTTAAGTCTCGTGTGCCTATAGATTCATAGTACACAGTAATAAAAGTGCACTACTGCTTCACGGCAGAAATGGGTAAGGTTGAATTACTTCCCCGGACGAACTCTGCACTATGCTATGAATAAAGAAGTCTATCTTAAGAATACACAACATCACTCTACAGCACAAAATTACCTCCTACATTAATTGTAAGCTGGATAAATGGAGTTTACTTAGCTGAAGCAAACCTTAATTAGTTACACAAACTTATATAAAAATGCGTGCAATCATTCTAATTACTAAATTAAACATTACTTAACCGAGTTCTGGCGTGTATAATGTGAGGAATTTATTTACACACCACAAGTGGGTCAATATGGTATTTAGAAGCGGACACACTTTCCTTCTGTTCAACTATTTATACTTATCGTTTAAAATAGGTTTGTGGTGCGACTCGGCCACCGTGGAAAATGCGTAATGCTGTATTTACACTGTTTTTTGGCGGATTTTAAAATTATACGGTATACTTTTATGACTATGCTTTCTTAACTATTATTATAATAATAATAATTCTTTAATTCAGATTTCTCCATTTTGTTAGTGGTACAAAACCTTAAGACTATGTTAGTATAAACATTGAAATAGTTATATATAAATCTAATATTTGTTCCTACTTACAATATGTAACATGAACCCTACCATAATGGTTCATGTACCGACCGCCCAGCCTCGCCGCGATCATTGACAGAATACTGATGTGCACTTTTTTTGGATAGTGGCATAAAAACAATCGCAGCAGAGACTTCATAGTATAAAACCTGCGCAGTCTATCGAAAAAGTGAATTATGGCGGTTGGTTATTCGATATTGCTTTTCTTATTGAAATTAGGTGGGGTGTGGTGGTGGTGCAGTGTGGTAGCGGTAACGAATACCACCACACTTACCAGCATGTCGTAGGAAACGACTTTAGAGTACAATAGATACTGATGACCACTTGTACTTCATTGTTACCGCAGTCTGATGATGATTAAAATTAGGTTCTAAGAGATGCAATACGTCTGGCTTAAAAACGCAGCAGTTCCTAAGTTCTATGAATACAGTAGGTATTAGTAATGATATAAATTAAGTGTTTGTACGAGTATCATATATTTATACATACCTACTGCACCCCTATACTATAAAAACAAAATGTCAGCCGACCTATAATTATTTTTCGAAATCTTGGTAGCTTCAATATAACACCTTCAACATTGAAACAAAAACACACAACAAATTTAATTACTGTCCATTTCTTTTTAAATAAATATCACTGATATTAACTCGTGTGCTTATAGAAACGTGATATCTATAAACAATAGTCGTATATCCCTAAGGTATCGTGTCCCATTGTTACTTTGTAACAAACATAACTACATCGAATAATATTATTAATATTATATGACTATTATCACTACATAGTATAAAACAAAGTTGCTTTCTTTGTCCCTATATCCCTATGTATGCTTAAATCTTTAAAACTACGCAACGGATTTTGATGCTGTTTTTTTAATAGATAGAGTGATTGAAGAGAAGGTTTTTATTTATAATACATGTGATATCCACGGGAACGCGGGTAATAGTACCTATATAAAGAGTAGTAAAGGACTAAGTGCAGAATTCGTCCAGGGAAGTACTACCACCTTTCCCATTTCCGCCGTGAGTCAGTAGTGCACTTGTATTGCTGTTTTGGTTAGAAAGGTAAGGGGGCCGGAGAAGTTACAGGAACATGAGACTTACCAATTCCACGTCTCAGGGACGACAACGCAAATGCGATGCCCCTGGTGTTGCAAATGTCCATAGGCGGTGACCACTTACCATCAGGTGGACCGTATGATTGGATGTCGGCCCAAATCGTATAAAAAAGATTATTTTCACGCAGTGGAGTAGCTAGGTAACCGTAGGCCCTGGGGCAAAAAATTTTGTAGGGCCCCAACTAAGCTATTTAAAATATTTTGTCCCCCAACCGTAGCTTAGGGGCCCCAAGGTTCTGCCCCGTCTAGCCCTCCGGTAGTTACGCCACTGTTTGTAAGTCAGAGTCCGAGGGGCCCCTTGAGCTTGGGGGCCCCGAGGGACTGCCCCGTCTAGCCCTCCGGTAGCTATGCCGCTGCTTTCACCCCCGTTATAAACGAAGATATAGGCAGATGTCTCCACCGCAAAATAAGATGGTATAAACGGTCATATTACGTCATGCAGGTTTTTATAAAAGCTACGGTGCTGCCCAAACCCAGATGGGGTCCACATATCTGACGACATTCCTTGAAAAGGTAGTCTGGTCTCACCAGTAGGTCAACAACGTTTTACCGTCTACACAATGCTCATACAGATAGGCCTTTTATTCATGAGGTTACGGCCTAAACTTTCGCTTCTCAGTTGCTTTTATCTGCTATTATGAAGTCGCAAATTTATTGGCGTGGTTCTTCTGCTTCCTACTACATAATATAAATGCGAAAATGAGTATGTTTGTCCTCTCTTCACGTCGGGACCAACCATAAGGAAGCTTATTGCTTGTAAATTGTTACTGAAACTCATTATTTTATTTCATTAATATTTTATCTATAATAGAATGGCGTTACTAATGACATGTTACCTTGACTACACTACGATTCGTCAACAGTCGGGATTGCTCGAGTTTTGCTCAAGTTATAACTTAGAATACCAATTTTGAGAATTCCTCGACAAAATGCTTAAGGTATCCTCAGTCGAATTGGAATCGAGTGCCGTCTGAGGAAACGTCTTAGAATATGGGTGAAGACATTAATACATAAATAAGATACTGAGTATAGAGAGTAGGTATTTATTAATACTGCATTAGTATTTACGTTCAATCCTTACTTCAGTCTGCACTTTCAAATCGAGTTCTTGCTCTTAACTCTTTCAGTCTGAGTGGTTAGTGTCATTAACCACCTATTCCAGATGTTTTTAATTAAAAACAGCGGTTTCTTTCGGTTGTGGGTTGCACTTACACGATAATACAGATCTTCTTTGACAAAGACTGAGTACTACATTTCTCCCCACATGGGTCATAAAGTCATTACTAAAATATTGATATTACTATGCATATTAACTTGTGACTTAAAGGGCAGGAGTTAAGGGGTATCTCATTTACTGTTTCGATATTAAATTTTGATTTAAGAAATAATTTACCGACCAAGTATTGGCAAATATATTCATGTTTAAAAAAATATTTTTTCCGTCTTTCTGATGATGAATTGCGTGTCGTAATGGAATGTGCAAATGGAAGCAATATCTATCCTTAATTACATATTTATTTAGATTTTATGTACCTTAGTTATGAATTAGCAAATAAAGTATCATATCAGTTTCCTTCCTTTTCACCGTTAATTGTAAAACGTATCGTGTTCCACAAATCTCGATTACTTACTTCCCAACTAACGTAATTGCACGCGTCGACGAATCGATCGCCTTTAATTAATCGAATGAGTAATTAATCGATTACTATTATCGCGCGCATCGTGTTACTTTATATCGATTATTTCGAATCGATAGTGTTTTTAAGGAAATCGAATTATTTGCCGATTCATTGAGGATCGGGGATCCGTACCCAAAGGGTGCCAACGCGACCATATACTAGTTACGTCTTCGCTGTCCATCCGTTCGTCTATTAGCGGGATGTGTTTAGTAAACTGTAACTATTAAAATTTTCACAGAGTGTGTACTACAATTCAAGTTAAAACTTACCTTGGATACCACTGTTTTCAGCAAATACTTTTTTTCTCTAAATTATTATACTAGTAAGTGCCTAGTTATTAGTATCGTGTTATTGTTACAAAATTTTATGACGAAATAAATTTACTATTATTAGTTATTAGTAGTAAATAATAAGTTAAAATTAAAGGGGATCCCAAATATCCCAATAAAAGAAACGTAGTTCTTTCGGCGTATTGTTAAATATTTAATGGTGGTACGGATCCCTTAGTGTGCGAGTCTAATTCACACTTAGCTGCTTATAATTTTTAAATTTTTAATTTCTGTACATTATTGTTAATGATTGTAGCTCAAATATCAATGTATATAATATATCATAACCACATCTATTAACTCTGTTAAGTAATTATTTACTTATACAGTGTAAACTCTTTATAACGTTATCCTTTATAACGATAAACTCCCTATAACGTTGAAGTGAGCCCAAGTTGGTTGGTTTGTTCACTTTGTTTTGTTTTTTTTTGTTCACTCCATATAACGATAACTCTCTATAACGACAAAAAATGCTCAGTCCCTTGAGTTTCGTTATAAAGAGTTTACACTGTATATACTCTACGCTAGCCTTTGCTAATCGCAAACTTAATATCTGTTATTCCTTGGGTATGTATTTCTCTGACGCCGGCCGGGCAGTCATAACATGACAGCCGCTTCCCGCGTTTTCTTCCATGGCCAGCCATTTTGTAAAAGTAGGCAAAGGTAAATGGATATACAGCCTAATCAATAGAGGTCAGATCTCAAATCGCTAACATTATGAAGAAATAAGTAACTATTAGTAATTATTAGTAAGGATTAGCAAGCTGAAGTGGCAGTGAGCTGAGCATCGGCCGTAGAACCGATAACCGTTGGGGTAGACGTGTTCTAGAGTGGAGACCACGGCTCGGTAAACGTAGTGTAGGGCGCCCTCCAGCTAGATGGAGCGATGATATACGCAAGCTGGCTGGCAGCGTTTGGAAATAAAGAGCTGCAGATCGAGCTCAGTGGTGTGCCATAGGTGAGGCCTATGTCCAGCAGTGGACAGAGATAGGCTGATGATGATGAAGTAACTATTGTATGTACTTACATCAAAGTAGTGTTGAAAATCCAATGGTTGTCTGCAACAAAGAAGAAAATTGTCAGCAATCTTTAAACATTTTCTCATTTTTGTGAAAGCCAATAGCGAGACATTCGTAACGGTCATGAACATAACCTGTGCGCGTGTTACTTTATGTTCGTGGCAATTCCACGCATATCCCGACATTGAGGCAAATTTCCTATAACAACTAGCAATCTTGGCTTATAAACTTTATGTCGTAGGCCATAAGATTGATGATAGAGTGAAAGATTAAAATGATAAGTGTAAAAACCATGTTCTCTCTGTAGACAATACTTTCATTCGCCATAAAGAATCCAATGCTGAGTTGGGCTAGGTGAAAAGTCGACGTGCAATGACAATTGTATTTCTATTATGGTAGGTACCAGTTCTCCAATACATCTACCAGTTAATAATTAAATTTAAGTCTACATTCTAATCCTACGCTTTGACATAAACATGCGCCTAAGTCAATCATTTACCTCGTTAATTCGTCTTACTTGACAAGTCATTCCCTGACGTTTTCTTTCTCCGATTGACCCTGCTCTTATAGAATTAGCCCCCTTATTCAGCTAATACAAACTTCGTCGGCAAGCCGCTTCACGGAAGCCTCGGAGAGCTTACCTCTCACGGATTAGTAGTATTAGCGTAGTAAGCGACAGAGATAGAGCATAGAGGCCGTGACAAAACATCCTCGAGTTAGTGAATTTCCTTACAGAATCGAGTCCCCTGGTACATAGTAGCAGTTTTTTTCAGTCTCAGAGAATCGTGCATCATTTATGTGATTAGCCAATTTGCCAGTCATGTCTTGGTAACGGCCGATTTATTGTGCTCGTTACAATGTTAAATTAGACACAAGCAGAGCAGGGAAAATTGCTAGTAGCACCACTTTCCACGGTAATCAGTGATTTTATGCCTTTGCCCGATCGCTTTGGAATGCACGGCGAGACTGCGAAACTGCGTTGTGACTGATTGGTAAATAAGGTGCTTGTAATTCTTAAGGTTGTTATAATAAACAAATAACTGGATTTAACCGGTCCTTGGCGAAAAAAACAATTATTTATAAACACTAATTTAAAATACACTAAGTAACTTGTCTTTAAAAGTAAATAAACTTTTTCGTAAGAAGAAAAGAGAAAGAAGATAGATAAAGAATAGTATGAATATATAAACTTAAGCCGTTACAAAAGTACATATAAGTATTGTAGATAATTGTAAATATAAAATAATGACAGCCAATATTTCGTAAAGTTATCAATATAATCAACCCTTTAGAAATCGGCGTAACTTTCTTCTATTATACATTACAAAAGCATTACTACCAATCAGTGGGCCTGTCAGTCAGTAATAAATTACATAATGTCCTCTGAAGAATGCCTAATGCGTACTCGCTACTAGTGATTTATGGTGCACGCACATCATTCATCTCATTACCAGTTATTGTGTAACGGAGTTCGAACTGGGTCGTTTATAGAACATCGATATTTACCATACAGCCATTTGTTATTGTTAGATCAAATGTAATACAGTAAGTCTATACCATAATGTTTTCTTTAGTCTGCCATCGAGATAGACATATCTTTCTAGCATTTTTACATAACATGGAAAATTTACAAGGTATTTTAAATTTGAAAGAAAGTGAAGAGTGTTTTAATTCTTATGAGTAAACATACCTATGTGAAATATGGTGTAAATTTCTATATAAGTACTGTAAGGAAGGTCTATGCTAGCGCACTGGCCGTTATTACTATTGCTGGCTGACGATAATTTGAATAAATAAGTTAATATTCGTTTTTCAAAAAAAGAAAAATAGAACGACAGTGTGCGAGCACGGACAAAGATGTTATTATTATAAAATTTGATAAACTAAAAATATTAATATAAATAATTTATATTTGATAAGTTTCTTTATAATTACGCCCCCGTTGACTACAGTACCTACTTATGCATTTCAAAAAACGTTGTGTATGTAAATAGTTTATCAGTTATCTGGTTTCCATATTAGAAGCTCCACTTAGTTTGGGACCAGAGATGGCCGTGTGTCCTAGGACATATTTCATTTATTAAAAATAACTATACATATATTTAGAATTCATTCAGTTTCATATATTTTTTAAATAAATACTTTTTGCATAAAACGACTCCATTCTTTTATTTCATTTAAATGATTTGAGTAGGATTCAAAAAGCACTATCCTTAGCTAACATAATTATATTATATTGCAATATTTGTAATATCCATGAATAAAAACAACCTTCGTGGATTTGCATAATTCTAACAATTGCCGCAACAAAATTCAAGTTTACTATGAACAATCCAATGTGCGAGGTCAAAGGATGGTCAGTGATAGCGTTACGATATTTTAATTTAATAAATGCACATAAATCATGTTTAAAAATACAACTTTGTACCTACTTAGCGACACAATTTTCGATGCTTCCTTATTTAAGAAATTCTAAATTTAACGCATTTATTGGCAATCTTTAGTTTTGGTTTTGGAATAAATTGTTCTAAGTTTTAGGTGTAAAATAATTAAAATAAAATAAATTAAAAAGACTTTTATTTCTCCTAAATTATATACAGTTTCTAAGTATATCTCTAATTAGTATTTTTAGTCAAAAGAAAAAAAACGAACAATTCCAAGTAATTATTATATTTTTTTAAACAGACTTATTTATAGTATAATTGTTGTTTTTATAACGTAAATAACAAAGTAAAATAAGTAACAAACTAAAAATAAAATCAATTTCTTCAACAAACAATAATAAAATGAAAAGAAAATATTTCAATTCAAATAGGCCTTTACAAGCACTTATGAATAGTCTGACTCTAATACCGGCAGGAATCCGGCTTGTTTTTTATTGAAAAGAGCCGGCAATAAACTGAGCAATAACGCTTTTAAAAAACGAACATAGATTTATTGCTAAATATTTATTTAGTCTCACTGACAATACCTGTGTGTTATTTTAGATGTGAACAATTAGTAAACAATAATATTATGAACATCTTAATTAAAAAATACAAACAAACTAAAGATGACCAGCTCCCACAAGCAGCACCGGTTCACAAGTATGACGCATGTGGCAGCCATCGCCCTCCTCGCCATATTGTAGGGAAGTGAGAGACCCGCCACACGACGCCGCCGCAACCAAAGGCATTTATGTTATTGTCAGAAGTCAACAATCCAATACTGATCAATTAATTCAATGGTCTTATTTGGACCTGGATTGGCTGGATTTATTGCACACAAGCATGGCATTACGACAAATGAGTTCAATTGCTAAACCTATGAAAAAACGTGTAGCCAAGTTTAATGAGCATTCTTGTCGCTTGTAATTACTATTCGATGTCGATTCTTACGTTCATAAAAGCAATATTTGTAAATTATTGTTACTTTTTAACGTCTCGGAAACTGAGGTAGTGTAGCTTACTTCAAAATGTTATATTTGTTTATATACATATAAATAATAAATACCCCCAGGACATTGTTCAGACTTTATTACCTGATCCCAAATTAAGCAGAGTGTACTATTTGTACTATGGCTACCAGGTAACTGATATACTACAGATACTAATTTTTAAATATATACTTATATAGATATTTACACTCAGACAGAATAAACAAACATGTTCATGCACATAAATGTTTGTCCTGAGTGGGAATCGAACCCACGATCTGCGGTTTGGCAGTCAGGGTCTCAAACCACTAAGCCAACTGGTCCGTCAAATATATATAGGGACGAAAAATTCAAGAGTAAATTAGGCTAATATAAATTATTACTCAAACTATACAAAAAAAAAACAATATTTAGATTTCATTTTACACTAAATACGCAATACGTGCATCATATTTTAACATGATGATAATAATTAATTTAATGTATTAACAGGTGGTTTATGTAGGTCAAGATTACATTCAGGCGTAAATTTGTGCAACTGTGCACAAGGTGTAATGTTCGCTTTAGTTTTTACACGGTTTAAGGCAGAACTGTGATTTATTGCTGCTTTTAATTTCAGAGAACCACGCCCAGTTAATAAATTGGCCTTTTACTATTTCCTACTTTTTCTACGCAGTTTTTACATTTCTTTTACATGCAACACCATTCGTTTTTTATTTCAATTTAGTAAGTGTATTTATTATATTGCAATATCTTTATATATATAATTATACTGTACATGTGTCACTGAACTCCTCCTAAACGGCTGAATAGATTTTGATGAATATTTTTGTGTGTGTTCCAGTGGATTCGAGAATGGTTTAGATTCATAATTGAAACCGGTAGGTGGCGCTGCGATCAAATTCATGCATTGTCTTTTGTATGGACTTATTTCGACAAGACGTCTGTCGGGACAGCCAGTTTCAATATTAAATTTAATTGTAAATTTCAATAATTATTAATATTAATAATGCAATTATTACATTTTGGATTGTATGATGAGAACTCCTCTGTTTTGTAAAAGCCTTCTCCATATTTTTCTGTTTTCCTCAGGGAGTAGAAAACACTACGCCCTGTCGCCCTGTACATGAAACTTATTTCTCTGGAAGTTTGAAGAGCGATAGCTCTTTTAGGACACATTAAAAAATTATTACTTTTGAATACTTACTTTCGCTACTCAATATATATATATATATATTCCATACCAATTTTGCCAAGGTAAAAGTATCTTTAGAACGACAGAACGAAAATTCAACTCAAAATTAAACAAAATATTTTCGGCAGTCGTCTACATGTCTGGTTATTACCAAAATCACATCATCAACATTACTTCAACTTCACCATCACAATTACATGATAGTTATGGTAAAGAATGGTTATAGAACGCCAACAAGATTAAGACCGACTGGACCCAACATGCGGAACCGAGGTTTCGCTAATAAATTAAAAAGTTTATAGTTTACTGGACGATATTCTCATACTTATATGGCAACATTGGATGAATAAATTGTAATGGACGTATTATTTATACTAATTGATGTATCAGTTAGTCAGTGCGTATAAGAAAGTTGGAAACAGTGTGAAGAAGACAATTTGCATCGTTTACCAATTGAATTGATACTGTGGCTCCAAATTTGCAACGAAATATACTTAATAAGTTCCAGTAATTCAAAGTAGTATCTAATCCAGGAAATAGTTCTTGGTAAATGATTTTATTAAGTAATATTTAAACATGTAGTTTTTGTTTTAATATAACTGTACTATTAGTTTAATAAAAGTAGCAAACTTGAATATAATAAATAATATACTATTTTTTCTTTCTTTTTTTTATATTATAAAAAAACAGTCGTCCATCAACACTTTTATTTCATTGTGTAGGTAGATAATACGAATATGATAAACATGTCACGTAACCATTTTTATAATGATATATTTTTAAAAATGTCAACAAGGAGTAAAACAAAATTGTTACAAATAAACTAAGTCATCCAGCAGTACTATAACTAAATATAATATACATAACAATTCTTGTATTATAGTAAAATACAGATTCAAAAATATTTAATCCTAAATCAGAAAAGGTTCTGTTTAGCAAAAATATGTATCAAAAGCTCGTCTATTGATGACACGTTTACCTTGACCGCGCGTAACCTCCTGAGATCGACATTAGCATAAAAAAAAACAACAAATGATAGCAATCTCGTTTCACACGTACTGTCTCGAGTGTTACACCGACTTACATCGCAGATGCTGAACGAGTCGAACTTATAGAGGTACAGTTAGAAACACTTGATAAACGATGCTCGTTAGTAATTTTTTTTTTTAAATATCCTGAGACTTTCTTTACATACGGCCATTCAATATAGTTTAAACAGCATGGTTTTTTATTTTTTTATTTATACTACTAAGGTAGCAAACAAGCTGACGGCCCGTCTGATGGTTAACATCGCAGCCTATGGACGCTTGCAACACCGTGGGTATCACTCGCGTGTTGCCGACCCTTCAAAAATCTCTTCACACCCTTCTTGAAGAACCCCATGCTGTACTCCCTTGGGAAAACCACGGCGGGGAGCTCAATCCACAGCTTAAACGTGCGCGGCAGAAAGCTTCTTTGGAATCGCATAGTAACTGACCATGGTGAGCATGTGTTATTTAAAAACAAATGAATATGCTGGGACATTTACACACGACCAGCTGATCCCAAACTAACCAGAGCTTGTACTATGGATACCAGACAACTAATATATTACATATACGGCTTTTTTTAATACATACTTATTTGGATATTTACATACAGACTCAAAACAAACAGGCATGTTCATGCTTATTTCATGTTTGTCCTGGGTGGGAATTGAAGCTACGACCTGCGGCGTGGCAGTCGGGGTCTAACCACCAAGCCACCTGGCCCGTCAATTTGTTTGGGTATCGCTGATTTTGTCAATTTATAAGCAGTATTTTACTTTCTCTTTGGTTGGATTGATAAATAATAAATTCATGAATGAGTTACAATAAAATTTAGAGAAAAGTCATATAATAGTTTCCATATTTTCTTTTCAAGGCTTTGCGTATGTCAGCAGTACTTTAACAATCCCCTTGGTATTTCAAATGTCTAAAGGCGACAACAAAATAAGCGATTATTTTATAATTAAATTTAAAATCCTACTAATATTATAAATTCGAAAGATTGTATGTATGGATGTTTGTTACTCTTTTACGCAAATACTACTTAGCAAATTTGGATGACACTTAGCATGTATATAGGTTCTAACCTGGATTAACACATAGGATACTTTTTATCCCGTGAAAATGTTACATCTCTCGGGAACTCGGGAGAAACCGCGGGAGACAATTTGTATAAGCTAACATTATCTGATTTCTAACCAGAATCAGCAATATTGCTAAGAATGTCTAGATCATAAAACTTGTTTTAATTGCCACATTCATAATTACCGTGGCGAATCATTAACTAACCACCAATTTACATCCTGCGTGATATAAAAATTAAAAATTACTATTTATGATACAATCACTTTACTGACTATACTATACATATACTACATCCGCTAGTGTTGTACAAAAACATTATCGATACGGTAATTTGCTGAACACAGTGATGCTGAAAAAACTGACACTTGTGAAACGAGCAAGTTCGTGGGATAGTTTTATCTGTTATACAGTTGTATGCTCTGTGGTGGCGGCGTCAAAACTTTACTCTATGGTGTCGTAAGAAGCAGCTTAAGAGTACTACGCACACTTAACACCTTGCACCAAGTACCAATAAAAAGGGTAAGAGTTAGACTGGGACCCTGCAAATATTGTTTTATTTTTTTAGATTGGACTAAGGTGTTAGCCTCTGGTAGCTCTTACAGCCTTGTGCGGACTAGTTCGGCGCCGCAGAGGACTCTCAGCAGAGGTAGTGCCCCGCAAAAATCTGCTAAACTGCTTATACTGGCCTACTTCTAATGTTTAGGGGCAGGGTAAGCTAATGATGCGTGACAGATCATTCTGGTAACATAATATTATGACAAACTGGTTTCTAACAGTTATTACATATATTTGTAACTCTATATCTATAGCTGTACATTAAAAAATACTATTATTACTACAAACTAATGTTATAAATGCGAAATTGAGTTTCTTTGTTTGTAATGCTTCCTTAGCTTGCTGAAATTTGGCTCGCACATTGCCGCTTTTTTTCCCGAGAACGCGGGTAAAACCGTGGAGGATCACTAGTTTATAATAAAACTGTTTAGTTATGTTGTTACATATTTAGGGTCCATCTTCCTGTCATTGTGTGTAATACTGTACATGTAACCATTTAAGAAGTGGTAGAGTAGACAGCGGAAATAGGACATGGTGCAATTACTTATGGTTCAATTTCAAATACCATTTACTTGTCGTTCAAATAAGTTTAATTCGCGTGACTACTAGCAAATTTGGATGAAAGGGATATGGAACGCGTTTTTTGTCATTCAGAATTTTAAATGCAACTTCGTGGAAATGGCCATGTGTAATAGTCAGCTGAGGTCCCAATGACTCACTTTGTAAATTCTGAGAATAATCTCTGGGTCAAATTGTTCTGCGTACTTACACAAAAAAGGACAGTGTAAATACAGATTTCAACTAAGTAAATATCCGGGACATTATTTACACACGGTCCATCCCGGACTAAGCAGAGCTTGTTCTATTATATGGAAACCAGATTTACATATACATTTACCACTTATTTTGCACACAAACATACTTTTTCTATATAGATATTTACACTCAAACACGGAACAAAACAAACGTTTGTCCTAGGTGGCAATCGAACCCACAAAGAGACCCTTACCACTAATCCACCTGGCTCATCGTATATTTATAAAATTAGTAAAATTATTATTCTGTACGTGTCTATTTAAAATACATTATAGTATCAGATTACTGTTTTTTTATGATTCCGTCCAATGGCATGTTAAGTTTGACAAAACTCCGATTCGTCTCGCGCTCTAGGAAATATGAAAAGGTTAAGAATTCAACCGTTATGTTACGGTAACCACAGATATATGAGTTTATGACGAAGTTACGGACTGAGTTACACAAAATGACGTCTATACTGTGTTAACAATTGTTTTGTTTACCCTAGTTCCGAATTAAATCTTTAGTTAACGTAATGCCGTTAGATTTAGTGTTTTAAGATATGTTTGTGCTACTTACTTTATATAAAAAACTCTAGGCTCATATAATATGACTCATCATAAACTAAATAACCGTGTGAGTACAATGTTAATAATCTTTTGTGATGTTTAAACATAGATAGTGTTAAACGAAACAGTTAACCGAGGAGTTAGTTATAAAAGTTAATGTTAAGGTAGCTGTTTTTTTTTCATGTTTGACGGTTGGCATGCCTGCAGATGGTATCTTTATGATATCTCACCGACTAGCTTTAGGGTGTGAAAGCAGAAAACCAAGTCCATAAAAAAAATTTGCGAATTGTTAGGCTCAAAAAAAATTCTAAATTCAAAACCATTTATTCAGATTGGCTCTCGGAAGGCACTTATGGAGGTCAAATTTAAAGTTACTGAAGCTACTGTTGGCTGTTGTGGTAAACCTTTAATTTTGTATAGTGGCTATATTATATCAGTATACTACAATTTATAATGTTAGCAGCAGTTACGAAACCGGGATTGTAGCATAGCCTATGTCACTCGAGAATAGGGCAGCATCCTTTCAGTGAAAAAAAATTGAAATCGAATCAGGCGTTTCGGCAATTACCTCCAGCAAACAAACTTTTCCTTATAATATTACTGTAAAAATTATTTTTATTCAAATTAAGAAAATTAAGACAAGATTCGATGGAATAATTGAAAAACGATCCGAACGAACAGTCTCGTCAACCGTAAAGGTTATTTACACGAACGATTAGACATAGATTTTGAAATCTCGGAAAAGGAACAATGAAACGATAGGGAAAATGTCTGCTAAAACCTGATTAACAATGCGCTGATTTCATTGGAAAACTCCAAACTGTATTTTATGTACAGTATCGACCAGACTAAAGGTCTATAGATTAAAAAAATATCAGTCCTCATTCAGGTCTAGGCTTATGCTTCATAAAAAATTTAATATCCCAGGACATTCTTCGCATATGGTTACCTGCTACCAAATTAAACAGAGTATACTGTGTACTATGGCTACTAGGTAACTGATATACTACATTTAAACTACTTTTTTAAATACTTACTTATATAGATACTAGCTGACCTGACAGATGTTGTCCTGTCTTAACAATGAATATTGAATTCGAATCTTCCGATTGAATCGACTGTGAAATGTGCAATAAGAAATAATAAAATTCCGACCTATGCCTCTGTTTTAAACGATATTGTCAAACGACTGACATTTATGTCAAACACCATAAGGTTACATTATAAGAGTTTATATTGTCAAAAGCGGTTAGGTTACATTGGAAAAGTAAATATGGTAGTTATGTTTTCTTAAATTCTCTAATTTTCCCAGCAACTTTCTTAATTTTTTCGTTCATATGAACCATCTCCTGACAATAACAAACACAACAAAAAAGAATTAGCGAAATCGGTCTAGCCGTCTATGCGTGATGCCGTGACCAAGGGAAATAGGGATTCATTTATATATATGTATATAGATTTACACCCAGACACAGAACACACATGTTCATGCCGACAAATATTTGTCCTGGGTGGGAATCGAACCCACGAGCTGCGGCTTGGCAGTCAAGTTCTCTAACTACCAAGCCAACTGGCCCGCCAAAAGCAAAGTTTCAAACATGTAGACCATAAATATGTAGAAGGAAAGAAATAACTAGAAAACTACACAAGCAACATCGGCCTAGGTATAACTCCATATCATTATCGACGTACTTTTACCCAGCCAGCCCACCAATCAAGTAGTTGAAGTTCAATGCACAATAACACACAATTTACTCGCGATACGGACTGCAACTGTGACCAGACCGTTTATAACAGTAACAGATATAGTAACCGTTACGTATTTTTAACTAAAGATTGCGTAACTGGTATCTACACGGGCCTATTAGAGAAATGTGGCGCACGGGTTTTTGTTGGTGCTGACCGCACAGTGAGATGTAATGCTACCTGGAAGTAGGTGTAGTTCAAACTGGCACAATAGAATCGTAGATTTGAAATGAGAGCAACTCCGGAGGAGTTATAATGAGGCCTAGGATGAAGGTTCAATACACATTGTACGTTATATAATAAATAATAATAATAAATATCCTAGGACATTTTCTTACACACAGCCATCTGATCCCAAACTAAGCAGAGCTCTACTATGGAAATCAGATAACTGATATACTACATATACATTTTTTTCTAAATACATACATTATATAGATATTTACACCCAGATACAGAACAAACAGACATGTTCATACACACAAATGTTTGTTCTGGGTGGGAATCGAACCCGCAACCTTCGGCTTGGCAGTCAGAGTCGCTAACCACCTAGCCAACTGGCTTGTCAAATATCTACCTTTGATACGCGGACGTTGAAGGGATATTTGTAGAAAATCTTAGCCAAGAATGAAGAACGCTAGGACATTTTACACACCGCCATCTGGTCTCAAACTAAGCCAAGGTTGTACTATGGAAACCAGATAACTAATATGATATATATACAATATTTTTTTCTAAATACATACTGAAATAAATATTTAAATATGTTCATATACATAAATAATTGTCCTTGGTGGGAGTCGAAGCCACGACCCGTGGCGTGGCAGTAACGTCTCTAACAACCAAGCCAACTGGCCCGCAATCTTCGAAACAAACGATACTTTCCAAAAACAAACTGAATAACATTTTCCTATTTAACTTTTTAATTCCAAGAGAGTGAAAACCCTGGCCGTTTAGCTACCACTGCCAATGTCAAGAACTGGTTGTAATGGTAGCTCATAAATGTTATAGCTTTGAATTTAATTTATTACACTGGAAATGATATTTTAATCGATTGAATAAATGTTAACTTTCTACTGTATATCATTAAGATCGAATAAAGAATGATTCGAGTTCCGGAATCATTTTGAGATTATTTTATATTGGCTTAGCTTTCGATTTCGTGTGGCGAATCACAATGATAAGCTTTATATTATTGAATCAACCAATCACAAATAGTAGAAAAAGTTAACAATAACAAATTTATAACTAAAAAATACCCTTGTTCGAAATCAAAATGGCGGAATCTTAAATTGGCGCCAAAATACTAACGTACTAATTATTTATTTGCCAGAGATCGTAGTTAGTTATTCAGCCTCTTGCTATAACATATTTGAGAGTGGAAAGGGAGACGTCTCGCTTCATCAGACATAAGATATAAACATCACCAGCTGAGTACTGAGCGGTTACGGGTGAGAGCAAAATAACCTTGATGCGATGCGGCCGAAGAAAGCGCCCGGAACGATCGGCGAGACGCCAATTAAGCGGAATACGGATAGAAGCAAAGGTGAAATCACTGACACAACCTCGTTACAGTGCGAGACAACGTGAGGTGCGTTTGAAAAATTGGAGACAAAAGATGTAGTATGTCCGGTCGGAAAAGTGTATTCTTAACCTCGCAGAATACAAATATTGTACGAGCAGTGAGAGGGATATTCATTATAAATATATCGAAGCCTTAGTTAGACTAGCAGCCTTTCTCAGTACCTACAAATTCTAGCCTGAACCATAAAACCGTTTTAAAAGTTCTAAATCATTGTACTAAGTTGTTGTAACTTTGTACATTCAGCGAGCAATGCATGTTAATTATCAACGCCTCTAAAAACACTGACACAATTTGAAGCTTATTCAGATAACACCTACAAGATTATTGAGGCGAGAACGTTTTTCAACATAATTGCAGAGCAAAGGCGATGCGTTTAGAACTCCACTCGTCCAGATAACAAAAATGTTTTTACGCTAGATCGCGTTCCGTTTTTTTCCTTTCGTGCGTTCTCCGGAATAGATATTAAGCGTATCAAGCCTGTAATTACGATTCAACCAAATTGTCATCGTTTTGTAGCAATGAGCCGCTATTTAGCGAATGTATGTACAGTTTAATTGTTGTTTGATTTACCTACTCGTGCAACATGCGCTCACGGATTTGAAATGCATATTGAAATTATAGCATTCTGATATGCCACTTACTGTTGTTTGCGAAAAGAAGAGTTGATTTAGTGATCAATAAATTTTTATACCAATTTTATATTTTGCAGCATATCTGATAAACATTCTACGTCACTTATTAGTATGATTATAACATAGGCCGTAGAAAAGGTATTGTTATAATACATGACCTTAGTCAATGTTAAACATGTCTAGAACGTTCTCATCAATGACGGTCGGACACCTTGCATGTTAAGTATTCAAACAGCACACCATGGCAACACCTTTGGCGACTAAGGTCACAATATGACATTTATATAAATAAAAAAAGAATATACATTAATTTAAAAATAAAATCTACAGCCTATAGAGATACTAGCCCTCTCAAAAACTAAAAAGTTTTACTCAATGGCTTTTATAAAGTCTGTATAGTATAGAGATGTGAGTGTGGGAATAATATGGTAAGTAGTGGTGTTTTTCTACGAACATGCGTAGCGATTAGATGGTCTTTATTAGAGTTTATTTGCATTTCGAACAACTTCCACCCCACGAGTACTGACGGATTTGGTTATAAGTGATTTAAGAAATAAAGTCACGGTCACAACAAAAAAAAAATTACGGCACGAAAACTAAATAAGAGATATTTAATTAATCAAAGAGGTATGTATTTCGTACTGGCCGATACTACAAAAAATAATATATGCAAAATAGCCATAAACAAGATTTAAAAATAATGTATAATTTAAAATTTATTTCATTTTATTTTTCGTGCGAATCATCAGTATCAAAACAACAACATTATGATGGTCTTGAAACATTTATTGTTTCTTTATAACAGTTACAACGCTATTAATAACTAATATAAAATCAGATAAACCTTATCTGAAGTTCGAACAACAATTTCCTCTCAAAATAATCTCTAAACTAGATCAAATGTGAGTGAGGTAACGGTTGCCAGTACATTCCTTATAACGGATACTCCAGCCTTGGCTACTTTGATGAGATTGCATGTTTGTTAAAGGCGCATCTACTATAAACTTAATGCACTTTTTGTCTAGTCTCTCTAGTAAATTAACGTCGTATAAAGAAGTAGCAAATTGCATGCCTATTCAATTGAAATCTGTAATCATTGGCCGTAGGTACCAACGGCTCGTATTTTTCTGTGTCATTCATTGGTCTCGTGAAAAATTACAGAACTTTTTGGTCGTTTTATTGTTTTCCTTAGATAGAGATAGTTGTAATTTTATATTTTATGGCGTCATTAACGTGTGCTAGATCCTTTATAATATAATGAGGCCACACTAGTATCAAGTCTACCAATTGTACTCAGAGGTGTGACCTATTAATGTAGAGTAAAGATAGTAGCTCATTTAGCTCGGGAAAAATGGTAGAGAGGTATTGTTGTAAGTGGTAAGAAAATATTACAGAGCGAAAAATATTGATAAATTAAACGTAAATTACCAATTTATACAGACCAGGACCTCAAAATAACAACGATCAAGAGGACTGACTCCTAGCGATCACGGCAGAAAGTTTCCCCGTGTTTATCTATCGTATCGCTATGGAAAAGGACTGGCATTCATCAATAATTATTCTCGATTATCTTAGAAACAACAGCCAATGTGGGAATTAAGCCTTTGACCCAGAACATGAACCTTTTATCGCATTTATTTAACAGTTACATGGCAGTGCATCGAATTATGTTAATTTAAATCGCAACAACGAATTAACTTCACGACTAATCGCATGAAAATGTCTCGCCGGTTAGTCAAATACCGTTGGATATTTACAGTTACTTAATTTTTGTTAGAATAATTACAGTTTAAAATGGCGCCGTGAGATAAAGTGCTTTCACACAGCTTTTTCAGTCGTCATTATAAATAACAAAAGGTGACTAAAGTTAGAATTAGGTAAACGATTTATTTTTAGAACTATGTTGGATTCGATTGATCGGTGTAGCGTTATTTTGAAAGTTTACATTTTATCGATTTTGAAGATTTCTTTAAGAAAAATGGTGGCATTCTAAATTCAATATCTGCTAGATTTTGAAGAGGAAAGTTCGTGAATATCGCCTCTTTATTAATTTACAATACCAAGAGGGGTGCAAAATTAATTATTACCTACCTTGTGTAAGGTCCATCTGAAATCATCTCTGGGGGGTCGTAAGAGGTTACTAAGGAGTTAACGTAAATATAATTTATGTATTTATATATCTGTTTTCATAATTCATTCATTCAATCATTCATTACCTACTCTTCTTTTATTTGTAACGGTTTAACTATTACAATAACTATGTCGTTGTAAAGTTGTTAAGTTGCTATGTGCTGCTGAACTATGTGAAGGGTCTCAGATATTATTACAGAGTTGTCCATGGTTATATGTTTGACTCGTGACTTTACCCAACCACGCACACTCAATGATAACGTCAAAATAATGTATATTACATGCTGCTCAAAAGTGCACCAACCCCCCGTTCTCTACTAGGTTTTTAGGGAATGAAAAACTGGAAATTAAGACCGCAACATTTCAAAATAGGAATAATTGAAAGTGCTCTTTTCATGTGATTTCGTGTGACATTTGGTCAGGACGTCTATTGGATCAGCTACTTATGCATCAAAGTTGTTCGTGCAAAACGCTATTTCCTTTTTAAGTTGAAACACGAACACGGCTTAAATTATATTTGTAAACACTTGACATTACATTGCGTGGAATGAAACGATATGTTCATTCATGTCTGAATGATTGAATGAAATGAATGAGTAAACTATCGTGTAAGTAGATACATCCCGAGGATAAGAGTTCGTAGTAAATACTTTTCGCTTGATATTAGGTAAGTATTCATAATGATTTATGAATGAATGGTGTCATCAGTATAAAGGCTAAATTGAAAAAAGGCCGATGCGAGTTGGACCCGCGCACGCAAGGTTCCGCAAAATAATAATTTATTGTAACAATATCTATACATTGTGGGTAATCAAAATGTTGATGCTGATTAAACTTCTTGAATTCTTGCCAAATACAGATGATTATCTAATCGGTTCGTTAATAATTTTTGTAACTGTGCCACATTAAAACATAAAATAGATTATAAAGACTTTCCTTATAAACATAGTAAAAACAAATCCTAGACATTCTTGAAACGACCCAAAACTAAGCACTGCTCTAGTGCTATGGAAGACAAATAACTGATAATATCCTACTACATATGAATGAGTGAATGAATGATAAATAATTATATGATGGGAGCAAGTTTTACAAATGTACTAAATTTCGAGTCGATTACATTTGAAGATCTTAAGAGAAACTTAAAAATAAACAGCACCGATCTATTAAGTATGGAACCTAAAAAACTTTAACGAGTTTAAAAATCAAATTACCATACATTTTATTTGTATTTTATCGATCTTATGGATAACATCTATTCAAATGTCATTTTCACACGAACGCAAGTGGTTAAATTCATAGATATTAAAGTGTAATGTAAAAGCGAAAGCCGACCCAAATCGGTTTACCATCGACACTAATCCACGTTCGATCGTTGCCGAGATAAAAATGTAAAACAATGGACTCCGTTCCGTTTCGTCGCGCCACTCTTGCGGCAATGTTGCGCGTGCGCTAGGATACTACCCCGTGTTGCAAAACTAGTTAATAGTATAGTAAATTTTATTTATTGTTCCGTTTTTTATTGTTTTACTTCTGTTGTTGTTGTTGAGTGTGCGAGTCTAGAGGTAGCTGTGCAATTTTGAAACTAATTTATAAAGGCCGATTGATTCTAATCCGAATAGTAACCTAATTCAGATTTATGTAATCACTAGCTGCTCCCCGGGGTTTCATTCATGTTCCCAGAATGAAAAGTGTTCCTAATGTTATTCCAGTTCATGCTATATCTAGGTGCCAAGTTTCATCTAAATACATGCCATAGTGTTTTCGTGAAAGAGTAACTAATCTATACATGTTTGTTTGTCGCATTATAATATTAGTAAGGTGAAATTGCTGAGGCACAGTATATTACTAGAGGTAGTGGTAATGGTAAAAAGTAAATAATTGACAGCTAATTGAATAGATTGTCAACTGAAGTGTAGCGACCAGATACCTAATTCTTTTATGCACCAGAGCACACCGGAATGTTTACCTTATCGTACCAACGTTTAATCTTTTTCTAGTTCTAGTATACGAACCCACTACCAAGGCGTTGGGCATAACTACCACTACAGCTACCAATGAGCTATCATGGCGTCATTAATACTATTGACATTAATTACCAATTATATTTGACATTTTAGTTTTATAGCCTGCCTGCTATGCATTTATGCCGGTTTTATTCTTTAAACTGCAAAAGCTTACAACCAAGCTTAAAACCATGTTTAGCATGTTTTTAAAAAAAAATAATAAAAACATAAATGTACACTAACATTATAGCAGCAATATTTGTTTGATTACAGAGGTAATCTCTGAAATAACCGTACCGATTCTAAAAATTTGGTTATAAATAGAAAGTGTCTATGCCCAAAAGATATAAATATATTTACCATGTGTTTATCCAGGCATTCAACACTGCGTGCCTCATCACAGTACGGAATATATAAAATAATCGACTAAAAAACTATTCAAAGACTATTAAATAAAATAGCTTGTATATTGTTCCCCTGATTCTGGCGGTGTTTGACCCTGTCGCGTTCAGTCTATAAATATAAGTAGGCCGAATAACAGGCACCTTCTCGATTTAATAAATTATATCGAATTACTTAACCGTCTTTATGGCCTATTGTTACTCGAATGTAGTTGCAATAATGTTGTGAGAAGCTCTTTAGGAGTCCATCTTAATGTCGTTTGGTGATAGACCTTGGAATCTGTGAGAAAAGTTTGTTTGTACAGTCAGCAATAGAAACTCTGACATTATTATTAGAATAATATGCCATGATGATGTTCTACGAATTATTGTAAATTAGTTGTGCTTTAAAATTACATTTCTTAAGTTATACGCTTCACTTTGGTGTTTGTTTTTTTATTATCTATTAATGAACTCTCGTTACTGACACTGCAGTACCTGACAAAATGTGTACTTGTCGTTTACGTGCAAATTTTGCACTGAAATTCATTCATTTTGTTCATGTAATACGTGCTTTTAATTCAGTTTCGTTTTGTATCTACTTAACTTTTCCTGTGAAGTTATAAGCATTTCCTGTCCCTTATACAATTGTATTTAAATATTACTCTATCTCTATCTTCCTCTTCCTCTTTGCCTCATCCCATTATTTAGGGTTGGTTCTACTCGTTCTGATGCGCCAGGATGGTCTGTCCAATTGGGCTTGTTCAAAGTTCATTACGCTGTCTATATATAGGATAAAATCAAACTATATAAAGAAAGCTGGATTGTAAAACGTTATTCATCATTCAACAATTTCGAACGAAAACTCGATATTACATTGAGCACTCGAATTTCATATAAAAATTCCACCGTATTGTTTACGATTTGTTTTATAATCGACCAATCGACTGTGAAATGTGTTCCGTTGGAGCATTTAACAAATTACTAGAGGAGAGCCCGTTTTGGACGGATGTTGGCTCATTTGGGGAACGGACCGAGCGTTTTGAGAAGCAGTGATGCTATTGTATCGGTATTTGTGCTACAAAAAAAAATACAGTGCAACCGTGTTAAAAATCAATCGTGATTTTAGTATTTTGCATGAGCAGCTAAATTAAAAGATAAAGACGAATCTAGTATCGAAAAAACTGTAGGGTTTATAAATTTTATAAACTACTGGCAACCTGCCCAGCTTTGCCTGAATGAAAGATAAACCTAAGTAGGTATATCACAATTATGTTTTTCAAATTCAATAGTTTTGTTAAAAATCAAAATAACTGCACAAATAATTAGTGACTTTGTCTTATAGGAACCATTTGAGAATATTATATCAATTTACTAAAGTTTTTATTTGTTAGATAACAATAATAAATTTATTCACATAATTAAACTTTCACAATTTAAATGCAGTCATACATACCTGTATTACAGAAGTCAGTGCCCTTTCATATTAAAACAATCAATCTTAAATTGATGTATATAAAAGTAAACCCATTCGACATACAAATGATTCTGTGTATGGTGGGGTTTGTTTATTTGTTACATAAATCAAATTAATATAGACGAATCAAGTATCAGAAAACTAATGGTTTTATAAACTACTAGCAAAACACCCCGCCCCGGCTTCACCTGTTTTTGTTATTAAAAATGTATTGTACAAATGAATATTCAAAATCAATTTCTTTGTTAAAAGATATCTAAGCGCACAACCCGAAAGAAATACTGTGTGACTTCGTCATATAGGAACTATTTAGATATGTTTATACACTACCTAATATACTATAGTTTTTATTTGTTAGATAAATATTATTGATGATTCAACAGTAGGTATAAATATCGTTAATTTAATTGAGAAATCGTGCAGCCTCAAAATGGCATGATGTCACTACAAACACTATCTTTACTGACGTAACTACTTCCATCATCTAATGAGACTTCAGATGCTTTGTGAGATCATTACTAATGACAATTTTGCAATAGGCATAATTATTGTTACAAGGTTTTGCCTTGTTATTATCTGTGCAATATTATTAATCTGTGTAATTTATTTTTTTATTATTTTAGATTTGACGTTTCTTGCAAGGGATCCGCTAAGTTTTGTTCTTTATTTGATTACGTGTTTTTATATATATTATTTATTGTTATAGCTGCATAGCAGGGTAGTAGACACTATGTTTTTCAACTGTCTTAATATTACGGTTCATGACCTACAGCCCGCTGATAGGCAGATGGACAGCCGAGGCTTAATATTAAGGTCCCAATGGCACCTTTTGGGCCTGAAACCCTAAAAAAACCATGGTCAGATACAACATAATTCTTTTTTTTTATTTAAATATAACAAAGGGACAGCGAAGGTTAAAAGAGCATTATTTTAATTGAACATTTATAAACTTATTTATAAACATCGACTAACACGCTTTGCGTCCTCTCAACATACAACCATTGGAATGCGAATTAAGATTCATAATTTATTGGACGTGTGACCATCGCATCGGAATAAACGACCTCCGAAGCGAAAAATAATAAATACCAAGGGAACAATGGCATTACGCAACTTTACGCAAGTATGCGAACCATTGGATATGACTTGGGTCATCGCCTTCACGCATATCGATGGTTTGTGGGACACAGCGTATAATAACACACCTACATAGGGGGCTACGTTTCAAGGTCCATAGAGAGGCAAATTCTACCATTTACTGCTCCTGGCAGTTTTAATGTGAAGTAGGTCGAAACAGGCAGACGGTGCACCTGGTAAGTGGTCACCACTACCTTTGGTCATTTGAAACACTAAGGGACATCGCGAAAGCGTTGTCAACTCTGAGACGTGACATTAAGCCTCATGTGCTTGTAATTTCACCGGACAGATTTTAAGATGCAGTTATTGGGATTATTCAAAGAGTACCAACCACCTTTTATTGTCAAACGTAAATTTTATCAATACACTGACATATTTTGACAATAAAACTCAATTCAGACTGAGTTGTATTGCACATATGGTTCATGAATATATGACTTTTAATTCAGTTTTCTATACCTTCAAAATCTTTGTTCCAAATGACCAAAGCTTCTTTTCAATGGATGTATCATAAAGTTTAAAATTGTGCGTGAAATCGATAGGTTCATGAAACTTTTTGTGGTATTTTGATAGCTTTGTAGGCACGTTCGTTGCTTATACATTGAGATGGCCAGAGTAGTGTTATGATGGGGAGCAACGGGATTTATAATACGGTTGGTTTACTATGAAATTGGTGAATGTTAGATAAGATCTCGGGTGTTCTCTGTAGATAATCGAATTATTTGAGAACATTCGGAAGTTAAAATCGAAAATCTAATGGATATTACAGGCCAGTTGTGGCTTTGGATAGTTATTACAAATCGTGTTCAATGCCCATGTTTATCAGTTTTCTGGTTTCCATAGCAACATAAGGTCTGCTTATGAAATTAAATTAAAATTTATTATTTCAAATAGGCCTTCACAGGCACTTATGTATGGTCAGACCCTAATACCGGTTCGGAAGGTAGTAAGGGTCAGATGGCGTTCTTCTGAGAAATATTTCGGAATTATTATCAATATCGAGGCTTCCTCTTCATCGTCCTTTGGAAAATCATGTAATACAATTTTTCAATTGAAAATTACTAAATTAATTTACAAAAAATGTAAGTGATAATAAATATGTAGAACAGAACTTAGCTAAGGCGAGGTAACAGTTTAAAACATAAGACTAACGTAAAGTATACAGTTTGCAGCATGCTAAGCTAAGCAGGTCAATGACTTAGTTTATCATAATTCTATGAAAGTGTACACCGACAAGCACGAAGTGCCTATTCAGCTGTTCACGACATTCTCATAATATTAATGGGACCCCACATATTCAAGATTATCTTTTAAGCTGGTTTAAGTAAAAAAAACAATTATTTCTTTAAATTTGCCAAATGGTTTTTCAATATTGACATTTCTTTCCAGCTTGGTTCGAGTTATTTAAAGTCAGTTTTATGGAAGGGCTTCCGATACAATCTTATCCATCAAATAAATTTCTATTCCACCACCATCTTCTACTACTTTCTTTTATTCAGTACTAACTGTCCCCCGCGGTTTCACCCGCGTTCCCAAGGGATGTAACATTTTCCTGACACAAAAAGTATCCTATGTTACTTCTAATACCTCCAAGAATATGTGTACAAAGTTTCATGATGATCGGGTAAGTTTTCGCTCGAAAGCGTAACAAATAATTATAATATAATAGTAATATTTTTTTTATTTCTCTCTCTACAAAGGTTCTTATTATCTAGGTATGTAGTTAAAATTAACATTACACGGTTTATTAACGCTACTCCTTTGTGAGAGACTGGTGCCTGCACTAGAATACCCTGTTTTATAGGTCACCAGGACCTCACGCCGCTGACATATGTACTGTTTATTAAATAGTTACTTGCAAACTACGAGCAAAACATAAATATGGCAAAAATAAATGAAATGAAGTAAAATTAAATTTAATTTAGTTCATAAGGTAGGTTTTTTTTTGATGTTCTCCGCAAACAAACTTACATTCACATTTATAATATTTGTAGGGATTGGCTTATCTTTGAACACAATTAAGTAAGTAATGACGTGGCAAAGGTAAGCACACAAAGTCTAAGAGGGAACTGGTTCTCTTGTGCAGTAATCGGAACACACCAACATGTGCTTGGCTACGGAGGTACTACAAAGTACCTTGCCACTGCGCCATAGATTCCTCACGATGTTTTCCTTCACCGAAAGCCCCAGCTCATTGTTGGATTCGAAACCCAAGACTCTCCACACGGAGTTTCTAACTAAGCTATCATCGGCTTAACACTTTGTTACTTTGACAATACAAGTAGGTATAGCATTTCGTTTTGCATTCTAGCCTTTTATTGCTATCCCATTCATTATAACTTCAACTGTTTTGCTTTTCTATCAAACGTCACTTCTTTGCATACATATTGACGTTTTTTTAAAACAAAATCAACGTCAACCTAAATTGGAACGTAATAGTCATCGGATAAGGCCTCAATCGGTTTTAAGTTAAGCAATAGCATACTCTACATACATCATACGATCGTCTTATTCCTTCTCATATAAAGTTCAATTTCCGTATGCAAATACGTGTTAAGAAACGCATAGCTAATGTTATTGCGAAGATGCTTTACAAATCGCAAAACAGTGTATCGGGTTGACGTAATATAATAAGGTAGTAGTGCTGGTAATGACAGGTATGCAGTAGGGAACCGCTACTATGATTGCGGTGGTGACAATCTATCATATAAGGCAGGCTGTACTCGAATATACCGCATATACCGTTTGATTTGCAATAACTTGATTGACATATTCCGTTTTGTTAAAGTTACAAATTATCTGTAATTTCTACTTGTTTGACGAACCAATTGGCTTGGTGGTCAGAGACCCTTACTATCACGCCGCAGGTCGTGGGTTCGATTCCCAACCAGAACAAACATTTGTGTCAACAAACTCTGTGTCTGGATGTAAATATCTATACAAGTATGTATTTATCAGTTATCTGGTTTCCTTATTACAAGCTTTGCTTAGTTTTTTTTTTAGTTTTTTTTATACCACCTGAACCGACGAACAAGCACGCGGATCAGGTGGCCGAAAGTAAAGAATGTCCCAGGATATTTATTAGAATTCAGATTAAACTGTAGCTAATGGATACTTAGCATAATCTAATAACTAAATATAAAGACTATTTGAAATCACATTATTAAAACGATTTCAAATATTGAAACTCTAAAGAATTTAATACCTCATTAGATACACATCTGAAAAATACAAGCTTCCATCCTCTGCCAATAAATGTGACAATAAAGCGTAAAACACATAAAATATACGCTTAAATATAATAAACTTACACGAGATAGTGAATGTGGGGCAGACAACGACTTTAGCAACATTACTCATATACCTACTAAGTGTACCCAGATACGGCTCTAATATTATACAAACAGGTAAGTATAATATGTGGCCTACATACTGACAACTTGGCGTATAATTAGGCACTACAAAATTATGATTTAAGTTTCAGTTTTAGATGTGAAAGATTACGAGTCGAGTTGTCTATGATACATCAACATGTAACATTTATTTTTGACGGGCCTGTTGGCTGGTGGTTGGAGACACAGACTGCCACGCTGTAGGTAGGTACATGGCTCTATTCCCCTACGGTAAACATTATAAATAAACAAACATTCTGTGTCTCGCTGTAAATATTTATATTAGTACTAGCTGTCCCACCAGACGTTGTCCTGTAGAAATAAGTCCATACAAAAATGCAGTAATTCGGTCGCAGCGCCACCTTCCGGGTCCAATTGTGAATCTAAACCATCCAGGGCGCCACCCAAACGCATAAAAAAATTATGCTAATCGGTTCCTAATGACTAGATGGTTCCACCAAGAGACTAGTAAGGATTTCTGGACTTTGACATGCCTTTGATTGCATATCGGGCAGACTGCCGGACTTGCCACGTAGCACGTACATCTCTGGTGGAATAGCAGCTTTTCGGGCATTTCTATGAACGAACCAATCTTGAGGAAACACATACTCGACTGGAAAGGCAGCGTTCATTCTATATTAGCTCGTAACACATAGATACGGACCACAGATTCGAACCTGCCTGGCACGAGCACTGCTTGGCTTGGATAAAGATCGAAGAAGTCGGTGTGTCTTCACATTTAATAACATTTATATATCTATTAGCTACTGTTCAGAATCATTATTACATAACGGTGTTAGTATTTGCATCAGTAATAAAACGCTTATACTATGTGGGTAATAAATGACATGCGTATAACATTATAGCTAAATGTATCAGCCACTTACGTTTACTATATAATTAATACATAATATAACTGGCTGTTATTTTTAGGTCAAATACTTAGATGACCCGAATAAAGAAAAATGTAACCTTGTAGTTTCTTGGCAATTCTTCTCAGTTGAAACCTGACTTCCGAACTGATGGTAATTTCAACAGCATCTTTTAATCCGTCCAATGGCCTTAACTGAATAAATGACTTTGAATGTTGCTTAAATTGCATCTAAATACCAAAGTGTAAACCATTTTACAGTAGGTTACACAAAAAATATTAAATGTTACGCTCGGTTGATGGGCAACTAAATTTAATTAGATTTTACAAACCTCCGATGGTGTAAACAGACCGTATAGCAAGTCTTGCATTCTAAGGAGATCTAATTAACTACGCGTACATAATAGCAAGGTCAGTAAGACATCGGATAACTGAAAATACATGCACCTCGTTAAATCTATTGTAATCTTTACGATATCCTTTCGTATGAAGAGCTAAGAGGGTGTCCATTCATTACGTGAGGCATTTAGGGGGGGGGGAGGGGGTCAAGCCGAATCTCACCGAATCTCATGTGGAGGAGAGGGGGGTCTCGGCAAATATCACGTAATTTTTAATATCAAATCTCACGTGAGATTGGGGCGGGGAGAGGGGGTCGAGCAAAATCTCATGACATCTCACCAAGGGGAGTGAGGGGTCGAAAAATCGCCAAAATCACCTCACGTAATTAATGGATGCCCCCTAAGCAGTGAAACGATATTGTTATTAACGTTCAATTTTATAGGGCATTTTCATCAACATAGATCTGTCAAACACCACCTTGTTCTTTTATTATGTTCCTACTAGCTGTCTCCGCGGTTACACCCGCGTTCCCGAGGGATGTAACATTTTCCCAAAATAAAAAGTAGCCTATATGTTATTCCAATATATGTTCTATCTATGTGCCGAGTTTTATCCAAATCTGTTGGGTAGTTTTTAGGTAGAAATGGTAGGTAGAATGACCCCTTGAAGAACCAGAGAGCATAAAACTGTTTCATCATCCCGTTCGGTGTAAGTTTCGCTTTCAATCAAGGGATTTACCTCAGTTTAGCATTAATTTAGTTTCTCAATAGACCTCAACGACAAAGGTACTCGACGTTAAGGTTTCCAGAATAATCCCTACAGATATTATAAATGTGAATGTAAGTTTGTTTCTTACGCTTTCACGCGAAAACGACTTAACCGCTCATCATGAAACTTTGTGCACATTTTCTTGGAGATAATAGAAGTAACATAGGACACTTTTTGTGCCGGGAAAATGTTATATTACTCTGGAATGCGGGTGAACCCGTGGGGTACAGCTAGTATGTGTATAATTAGTAATCACTATTACTAATGAAATCTATATACATTGACTTTCCTAAATGCCGAGCTCAAAACAAGTTTCAAATTGACGAATATTTTCACCAAATAAAAATTCAAGGCGAAGCAACTTTCTCAGTGATTCAGCTACCAACCAGTATTGGCTACATCATAATAAATATCAACAACTATTAGAGATATCACAGACATGAAAGTTTTTGTAACGACTTGTGATTTAATAGCGATTTTTATGGTATTGCTGCATTCATTAAAGCAAATAGGAATTAGATCGTTGAGAAAATGTCTGAAGAGGCGAGAAGAAGGAAGGTGGGTCAAGGCAGTATCGGAGTAGTGACCAAGAGACGGAAGACGACTGCCAGGAAGACAGATTATCAGATGCTGTAGTCCAGGAGGCCAAATAGTGAATAAGACTGACACAGGACCGAATAGGAAGGAGCGAGGGGAGACCTATGCCCCGTTGACGTGGGGTTATATGCTGATGATAAGAAAATGGTTGACTCTACTGAGTACCAGACAGACTGGTATTGTCGTCAATATATAGCTGAAGAATAATTTATTTCCAAATCCCTTCTAAAATCTTTGTTGAATATTAAACTTTTAATGACCAACCTTCCAGAATTAGATTCGCCACACCCAAAACGAAAATTATCGAAAATGCTGCACAAATGTGATATAGTATCAGAATCGCCGCTTAAGTTACATATTGAGTCTGGAGCGCCTCTTACGCATAATAGGCATTGAAAGGTCAGCGCTTTGTGGTTCTGTACGTATCTCCGGTCATTATGCCTTATGTCTGAGACATTGACTCATCACATCCTGGATTCGCAAGAGTTCGTTCACTGCAACCGTTGTTTTAAACCTTTTTGTTGAGTCATGGTTTTAGCATAGGCATTATTTTAGTTATAGGCTACGTGGAAAGAAACACATATAAAAGGCCTTAAAGGACTGTTTGTTTGCGTGGTTAAATTCAATAGAAACTTTAACATATAGTCATAGATATATTTACTTGCAACTAATTGCACGCCAATCAATCAATCAATGATTCTCAGTGTCGATAGATTTATTTCTATTTGTGAAGAGAAAAGCATTGCAGTCTTTATTGCTTTTCGAAATCTCTAGCAGACTGCTGAGTTACTTTATTGTTTTCTAATCTTAAATGTAGCAACGGAGTATATTTTTTTTTTAATTATCTTTTTTAATGTGCATATTTTTAAGTGAAGTATAGGTTCGAAAACTACAATAACATGAATTACAGTATGTAGTAGTATTTTGATGATATTACAGTGTTACCAAACGAACCAAAATAAAAAATTTTACCCCATTTTGCCCTACTTGGCTGAGTCAGAATTATTAGTTTCAGTTGGACATAGTTTTATTCAGAGCTAAACTAAAGGCTTAAAAATGCCTTATAATATTTCGTTTGCATCAACAGTAATCAACACTGATTATTTTGGATTTTATATTAAATCTGAAATATTAATTTATATTCAATTTATTTTGTATCAGCCAAAAAATTCGACTTCAAACGTTAACAATCATTAATATAATACGATTAATCTTAAACTTTTCGCATGGTCGCATCTTTAGTACGTAACAACTACTGTTGCGGTTAAACTATTTATTAGGTTTGTTACGTTTAACGGTATTAAATTTAACTCTGATAATGTCTAAAATAACGCCATTGAGTTTCATGATAGTTATAACTAAATTTAAACTAAGTTACACAACTAAATATTGAATGAAATTAAAAATAACACTCTTTTACACCCGTACTTAGTAACATAGTATTCTTTGTAACGTATGTAAGTAATTAACTTAACGGAACAATTGTAATTTCAACACAAACATGTACGCACATGTGTAACATTATTTCTGAACATTTTAGCAAAATATTGCATCTGTATGTAACTGTCTAACAAAACGGTAAAAAACGTAACTACCAACTCATGTGGTTTATTTGATATTGTTGTTTAGAAAATTAAACTTCTATGTAGTGTCAAAACTCGACTTACTTGTAAAATAACCGGCCAACGGGACTCCAAACTTAAATCACAAAACCCAACACTATTTTCCCACTGATCACTAAAACTATAATTCATTCAACACTAAAATCACAGGTACCTCCCGCGTATTCAATATTCAACTGCGGTTTATGTTATTTTTCGTTTTCGATTCGATTACCTATAAAATTCGTTGGAATTAGTTGTTATTTGACGAGTTGACTCTGTAGCAGCTACCATAAAGACTGTACAGAGCCTGACTGAGTCAGTGACACTGCGCATGTATCTCCCTCTCTCTCCAACCGTGATTGCTACCTTTAGAATGAGCGAGACGACTACACATTGGAATGCATGAACATAAAGTGAGGTAGTATACGTGTAGGCGTCTCACCGTTAAGGTTTGAGCACATTATGCCGGGCCGCAGCGGGGCGGAGCGGGCCGCAGCGCATCGCAAAATGCGTACCTAGCACATTTGTGACGGGCCGGGTCGCATTGCGTTGACGGATTTTGAGTACAGTGTACTGCCGGAATTTGCGTGCAACTGTACGTAATGGATAGCTCTGACGAAGAACTTTCGTTTTTTTGCCTGCTGTTAGAAGAAGAACAGCATAGACAAAAGAGAAAACGTAAAATATGGATACATCCCATTTGTTCCAAGAGAAAGATATTTGGCGAATACCATCATCTTTTTCCCGATCTTGTAGCAGACAAAAACAAGTTTTGGGGATATTTTCGGATGACTCCTGATCGATATTTTCAATTACTTGAAATAATAAAGGAGGATCTGCAAAAAAAAACTACAAGTTTTCGTGAGCCTATCGGACCAGAAGAGCGGCTTGTGGTGTGTTTAAGGTAAGTTTCACTATAGCATACCTAGTGATTATTAATTATCCTTTTTTCCTCCCATTTAATCCTGTGTAAATTGTATCTTAAATTGTTAGTGAGGTCGTACGTTAGGATCTTGTGTCTTTTGTCTTTTTAATAGTTAGCAGCGGCGCTAGTTAGGGTATATTTTCATTTTAAAGAAAAAAAAGCGGTATACATAATGTCAATATTATATTATCACAAAATCACAGAACAAAAATCTTTCTATCTTAAACTCTAATAAAACTATTCTTAATCAACATCTTCCATTTCTCTTTGTGTTTGGCCTCTTAGTAGCCCGTCGCTCAAAATACCATTCATTGTTGATTTTTATTTTGTTGAATAGAATTTAAAAAATCATTTAATGCGTTATCGTCAAGATCAAGAGCAATCTCTTTCTGTGTGTCAATATCATTTGGATTCACATTTGTTGAAGTTGGTGGTATTATTTGGTTTGGAGGTTGTACATCAACATCGTTTAAATTAACGATTATGGGTGGTGTGCTCTCTTGAGATAATTGTAATACATATTGTGGTTTAGACTTCTCCCTGAAAACCAACTCTTCTGCATCGGTAACTATTTTAAAAACTTCACGTTTTACACGAATTTGTACATCTTCCGGAAAATTTGAAACAGTTTCCCCCAAGTTCGTGAAAAAGTCAACAATTTTGTCAGGTTCATTTTTCTTGGCCGTGTATTTTTTTTCTAAATACTCTTGCAATAACGTGTGTATTGGTGAAAGCTGTGGTGGAGTATTTAAAGTTCTAGAATTTCTTTTATAAGGACGAGGTGAACTGTCTTCTGAAGTAACACGACGATTTCTTATAGTGCTTTGTGAAGTACCAGCACTTGAACCAGGGCTATCACTTCTATGAATATCGTCTAAAATACTATTATCCTCATTACTTGAGTCTTGGGAAACATTATTTGGTGGAAAATTTGAAAAAGTTTCATCCTCGTTGCTAATATAGGGGATAAGAAATGACAATAAATCTTCATATTTTGGTTTCTTCATATTTGTAGCAGCTTGTCCACTTTTTGTTTTCCTTAACTTTTTAGCGCGTCTGTAATTATCTCTTATACGTCTCCATCTGTCTCTGCAAGTTTTATCTGTGGAAGAAAAAATATAGGTATTAATAAAGTTAAAACTTTTTATGTTTCAGATATTTGGCAACAGGAAATTCAATGAAGTCATTAGCCACTTCTTTTCGACTTGGTGAATCAACTGTTAGACAAATTATTTACGAGGCATGTACAGCCATATTTAAGAAGTTGTCACCCAATGTCATGCCTGTACCGACAGAAGCAGACTGGAAACGTAAAGAACAGCGTTTTAAAAGGCAATGGAACTTTCCAAATTGCATTGGGGCACTGGATGGAAAGCATGTTATTATTGAAGCACCACCGAATAGCGGCTCCCTTTATTTTTCTTACAAAAAAACGTTTACTATAGTTTTATTGGCCTTAGTCGATGCGGACTACCGTTTTACAGTCATCGATGTTGGTGCCTTGGGTAAAAATTCTGATAGCCTAATACTCAATAACTCTAATTTTGGCAAAGCTTTAATCGATGGACAGTTTAATTTGCCTGCTGATCGTTTAATACCAGGTACAGACATAAAGTTACCACATGTCATCGTTGGAGACGAAGCTTTTCCATTAACCAGACATTTGATGAGACCATATCCAGCAAATCAGTTGACAAATGACGAAGACAAGAAAGTTTTTAATTATAGGCTGAGCAGAGCTAGGCGTGTGAGCGAAAATGCTTTCGGGCTATTAGTGAAGAAGTTTAGAGTTTACGAAAGACGTTTTTCGTTATTGCCAAAACATGTTAATGTTATTATATTAGCCACTTGTTGTTTGCACAATTTACTGCGAAACGACATTTGCTACTGGTCTGAAGAGGAGGCTCAGATAAATGTGGTAACAGAAGCTCTAACAGATTTGCCATATATTGGAGGCCATGCAGCACTAGACGCAATGTGTGTCCGTGATCAATTTAAAAGATATTTCGTATCTCCAACTGGTACCATTGAGTGGCAGTCAAGGGTTATTAGAAGAGGTATGCGAAGAAACTAATATCTTGACACTAAGGTTATTCGATACTGCCCGCTTACTTATAAAAAACCGGCCAAGTGCGAGTTGGACTCGCATATGAAGGTTTTCGTACCACACATAATACGGAACCCAAAAAATTAAATAATACTCATTTTGTCGCCTCTGTCGTCATCGTCTCTGTGCGGGCCCGACTCGCACTTGGCCGGCTTTTCCTTTTTGAGGTACGGAACCCTAAAAATAAACCTTAAACCACAATTTCGCGACAATTATACAAATCTTATTTATTATTATTACTTACTTATGTTCATTATTATTGTCATCATTAATAAAGTAATACTTTACGTAGTAGGTATATATACTCTGTGGTAATACCTACTCTAATAATGAAAGACACACTATGGATGTTGGCAGCAATAAACATTTCCTCAGAAATCTGTCTAAAATCAATGATTACTTGGTCTAAATTATGTAGTAAAAAAATGTGTAAAAATGTGATTATAGTACATCACGATACAAGTGCGTTATGATGGTTATAACATAAGAAATAAATACTTGACAGTGGTACTTACCAGATTCTTTCATTATGTCCCCTATTTCCTTCCAAATATTATCTCTTCTTTGTTGATCGTCGTAATGAGGATCTTGTAGGTCATAAAGTTCTTTGTATCCTTGAACTAAGTTAATCAAAAGTTCTTCATTCATTTTTATGAACAACCACAAGAACAGGAACACGCAAATACTAAAAAATGTCGTGAAATCGTTTGCGCGTGCACAACAATCCGCTTGCTATAGCACACTGTTGACGGGGCGCAGCGGCGCGGGGCGGGTCGCATCGCACGGACGGAAATCCGCCGCGCAATAATGCGAGCCGCTGCGGCCCGACACAGTGTGCGTTATTTCATACAAATTGTATTGAAGCGATTTTTGCGCTCCGCCCCGCCCCGCTGCGGCCCGGCATAATATGCTCGAACCTTTAAAGCAGGTTTTGTTCTGAGTTAGATAGAGATAGCGCTAGTGTTTAGCCTTTTTGAGGTTCACGGTGAATATGTGTGGCAACGATGCGTAGAAAATATGAGGAAAATGAGGCTTTCGTCGTTAAGGCGAAGCAATATATCGTTTAACAAATAACCAGTAAAAAAAAGCTATTAACTGCAACTGCATTATTTTGATTTCACACATATTTTTTAATATGTAACCAAAAGTTTTTATAAGAAAGAACATCAGGCAAGCCAATCACATGAATAGATTTCTTATAAATTGGAATATTGAAATTGCAAACTTCAATGTATGATCACAGAAGTTTACTAACTTTTATATTAACTGCTATCTGGTAACCTTATGGACCTCTTAATAGACATTTGATCCTCTGTCTCTTTTGCTGGCTACGCAATCAATCGAGAGGTCCACTTCCTGAGGTCTTGCACCGACTCGTCGACAAAGTTACGATAGAGACAGATAATAGTCACTAAATTAATTCACAGCCGTATTTCAGAATCACACAATGAAATAAGCTGTTATTCTAAGTAGAAAAACTTCAAAAAGCATGTGGATATAGGCATAGAAAACCTACCACTCCACATTGCTCTCATGTCGTTTTCCGTGGTAGGAAGGCCAGACTCGTGCCCTGGCAGTAGACTGTTCATAATTACATAGTGGTTGTAAAATCCGTTAAAACAATACTTGACCTTAACAACTATCACCTTCTGACTCAACGCGATTACAATCTTTATTACACTTACACTAAAGTTCAATTTCATATAACACTCAAATGTTCTAAAAATCAAGTACAGTTATTGCACCGAAGTTAGACGCGAGTAAAGCTGGCAACGTCGCAAAATTGAATGATCGGTCTGAAGTTAACTACGATTAAGTTAGTAAACGGTTTATAGATTGCGGGGAAGTTGTGTCGCTCTGAAATGCATTTATTTGTGTTTTTATTTATTTAATATTGTTTTTTGATTGAAATTTTGGGTTGAATTCACTGTTAAGATGATAGGAAGCGATTATACCCTAGAACTGTGCAATGTCTTCCACTCGGGTCAAGTGAGTACCTTTCAAATATCTAGTATAAAGAGGTGAATGAATATTATGTTGGTCAATGTTTGAAATAGAGAGGTTCCAATGTTTAAGCGTGTTGTCGTAACTAATAATTTTTGAACTCGGACATTAAAAAATAAAATTCTTTATACTCATTATCTCCAAAGAGGTTGTCACAGGTTTCAATGGTAAGAGCAATTTTTTTTAAGTTATTATTCCCATCTTGACAATGCTGTGAGCGTTGAGACCAGCCAACGATTCCCGGAGTAAAAGATGATGATGAGATGATCAAAAGATATGTAGATATTCTCTTTAAATGTTGAACACTATGATACGATCAAAAGGTGATTTATAAATTTTACAAAAATATTGTATATATTTGTGGGTGTGTTTGTAGTTGTTAGATACCACTGGAAGAATTAGAATAATATTTGGCACATAGATAGAATATGTTTTAGATCACAAAAAGTAAGTATTTTTTATCACGGGAAAAAATTAAATATAACAATGTGCGAATTTAGGAAAGTGCTAAGCAAATTTATTGTAAACTATTGAAATTTATTGTAGCTGTCCCTGCGGTTTCACCCGCGTTCCCGAAAGATGTAACATCTTCCCGGAATAAAAAGTATCCTATGTGTTATTCCAGGGCGTTTTCTATTTATGGGCCTTTATGATGTGTGTGTAATTTATGTGTCATCTATATCCGTTTGGTAGTTTTTGCGTGAAAGAGCGACAAACATCCATACATACAAACTTTCACATTCATAATACATATTAGTAAGATAGATAATTTCATACATATAGTAATTTTACCTAAGTACTGTATCTATAATAAGGAGAAAATTAAGTAATTAAGAATAAATGAATGTATTAATTACTCCCAATATGATTAGTATATGAAAGTCCAAATTAGTAATTTCAATTTGAATTCCAATAAAATATGCAAACGAACCGCCAAGCTAATATACATCCTGTGACACATAATTATAAAGTTCATTATTGAAAATATTTTCAAACTTCGAATAAAATGATTTTGATACTCAATTCTTTTCAAAATTCTAATTTTCGAAAGTTGATTCAAAATAAAATTTGAAACGATTCTCTTGCATGTATTAGTGTACATTTAAAGTAGGTAAATACGTGGTTACTAATAAACCCTTTTTTATTCAGCTATTATTTATCTAAATTCAAAACCATATAAGCAGTGCCGGATTAACCACGTAGCAAGAGTAGCAAAGCCCCGCGCAAAAGGGGGCCCCGTATGTCTAAAACTGCCCTCCTCCAATTGTTTTTTGTTATCACTTTATTCTTAAGAACCCATAGCAGACCAAAGGCCCTTCGACAGAATTTGCTACCGGCCCCGCGCTTGCTTAATCCGGCACTCCATATAAGTATTCAGTTTAGGCACTTATGAAGGTCAAATTTAAAGTAACTTGTAACGTGTAACTAGTTACCACCGGTTCAGAAGTCAGCCTTCAACTGAGGTTTAATATCACCACCAATTGTTGATGTTGCACCAATAGTTGACCAATATTTAAGAGGGAAGACAAGGTAACCTGTAATACAGGTATTATATAGCTAGCACAGGATGTAGGTATTTCCATGATAATTTTTTTTTTTTAATGATAAATACTATATATGTTATAGGGTAAACATCCCCCTTATTCACCTAATACAAATATCGCGGGCGAGCCGCTTCACGGAAACCTCGGAGAGCTTATCTCTCACGTGATTAGTAGTATTAGCGTAGTAAGTGACAGAGTTGGAGCATAGAGGCCGTGACGAAACATCCTCGAGTTAGTGTCATTTTCCTTACAGAATCGAGCCCCAGCATAGTAACTAACCATGGTGATCATGTTTTATTTAAAAAAATATTAATATCCTGAGACATTTACACACGACCATCGACCACGATCCCAGAGCGCAGAGCAGAGCTTGTACTATGGAAACCAGATAACTGATATACTACATACACTACGTTTTTTTTTCCTAAATTCATACTTATATAGATATTTACTCCCGACACACACAAACAGACATTACTGCATACAAATGTTTGTCCTGGGTGGAATCGCACCCGCATTCAAAAAAAATATCTTTAAATAGAACCGACTTGGCAGTCAGGGTCACTAACCACCAAGCCAACTGGTGACATCTGACCATCTGATTGAAGATCTTATTAATGAAAGTTTCTCCATTACTTCCCTGCAGGTAGAGCCAGGAAGCTTCTTCCAGAGACTTACGGGGGGTGTGAAGACAGGGATTATTCTGAAGGATGTCTCGTTTACGACACACAGTGGCGAAGTTACTGCCATTCTTGGGTCAAAAGGTGAGTCTGGATAAAAATAATAACATCCGTATTCGGGTGGGTTTAAATGGAAGGAATGAAGTAGTGCATCACTTTAAGTGGGCAATGGAATATACCATCTATGTACATTAATAGTTGAGCTCTATTTTCAATAACACCAGGCTAGACAGAAAATCTGTTTTAGGTTATTTTAATTTCTTATTTAGTGTCCGTTAATTGAGAATGCTGAAATATGACAGTGGTGCCCATTAAGCCTCAGAACATCCCATTCTATTTTAAGAAAAAGAAAAGAGACAGAATTTTTTAAATTTAGATTGCAAAAGCGAGTCTGATTGGACTACTATTCAAACTGGCTTTTGCCATAATACTACTGAAGTGCATTAAAATCGCATAAAAAATAATGGTATTAATTAACTGACGGAACTAGATACACTTTTCAACTTTATAGTAATAAAGATAAGGTTTATATTACAAGCTCATTCCTCAAGAATGATTCCTGACTTTCATGTTTGACAGGCAGCGGCAAGCGCGCTCTCCTCGACGTGATCGCACGTCGGGTTCCATCTAAAGGCCACATACTCCTTGAAGGTGTACCTTTAGAAGAAGACCAGTTCAACAACACATGTGCTCTAGTGCGGCACTCCACGCAGCTGTTGCCTGGACTGAGCGTGCAGCAGACTTTGTCCCTGTCGCTTACTAAGGTACGAAGCTAGACGGTTCAAAATCGCTTGGCTTGTAGCGCTCACTTTAAATGGAAATAGCTCATGAATGTCGTTATAAGCAACGGCGGGACCATTGGCATGGCGGTAGGTAATTAATACGCTGACTACCAAATACCAAGCCGTAGGTAGCGGGTTCGAGTCCCACAGGACAAATATATTTGTTTCCGTGTCTGGGTTTATAAATATATACATAAGTACTATGTATTTTACAGTAGTAGATACACGTAGTTGAAGAGTTATCTGATTAACATTGTAAAGGCTGCTTAGTTTGGGTCAGATAGCCTTCCAAATTATTATTTACAGGCAATAAATTTATGTTTCAGATTTCTGGATACTTGAAATCATCGAAAGTGAAACAAGTAATGGCTGATTTAGCGCTGTCGCAGGTAAGACTATAAGATATCAATAAACTAGTTAAGAAAAAATAAAGTATTATAAAACGGACCGTATGGCGTGGAGGTTAGATACCCTGGTACAGTAGGTACGGGTATAGTTCGATCCCCATCCATTTTATTATAGTTCATGAACATGTCTCTGTATGTTCCGTGTTTGAGTGTTAATATCTATATAATTATGATTTAAAAGATAAAAACGTATACGTACCTGTACGAGTTAATTGGTTCCCATAGTACAAGCTCTGCATAGTTAGGGAAGAAAGAAAATAAATTTACAAATACATTTTTATTTTTTTTTATACCACGTGGGCCGACAACCAAGCGGACGGTCCACCTGATGGTAAGTGGTCACCGCCGCCTATGGACATTTGCAACACTAGGGGCATCGCCAATGCGTTGTCGACCCCGAGACGTGAAGTTGTTAAGTCTCATGTGCCTGTAATTTCACCGGCCCCCTTACCTTTCTAACCGTGCGAGAATACTTAATTTTGACACACGAAGGGCACCTATAAAGGTCAAAGTTAAAGCTATCACCGGTTCGGAGGTCAGCTTTATCAGATTAAATGGCCGTGTCCATAAAATGTCCTAAGATATTTTGTTTTTAATCACTTTATAGGTTGCAAATAAATGCGTCACGAACTTAACGAAAAGCGAATACAGAAGATTGGTCATCGGACTTCAGCTCATCAGAGATCCTAGTGAGTGCCTTCTTTTCATTATTTACTAAAATCCTGTTGAAACTGGAATCAATAGGTAACATTGTGAAGTGTACTTTGTTATAATACCATTAAGACACAATTTTAATAAATCCCCACTTGAACCATATCCTCGACATAAGGTGTCGGTCAAGTAATGGGATTTCACCCCCTGAAGAACAGTTGAATAATTAATAAGGTTAATGCTAATTTCCGCCTTGCGTCTTTACTAGCGTTCCCGCAGGATATAATCTTTTCCCAAGATTTTACAAACCACTTATACATCAACTGTTATTAATATGGAAGGATATGTAAAGTACAAGAATATTTCGTCAATATGTGACCACAGTATCAGTAATATTTCGCCATTATGCATTAGTTAAGTGGGTAACAAGTTCGCTAAAAGTAATTACCTATATATTTTCCAGTTATCCTGTTACTGGATGAACCGACGTGGGATTTGGATCCCCTTAATACCTACCTGGTAATATCCATACTATCGAATGCTGCTAAAAAGTATGGAACGGCTATCATACTTACAATGGAGAAACCAAGATCCGGTAAGCTTAACGCTGATTTTAACCAAATCTCATCTCCTTCTCCATCCATCATCTCCCAATCTGAACCCCCATTATTAATTATTTCTGAAGCCAGGTCCTAGCCCTGCAGGACTTTACCCTCGGTTCAGAGCCCTCAACGCTCGCTGAATTATCCGCGTATCTAAGGGTGATAAATCCTTCAGAGGTAACACCTTCTAGTTCATAGTAAGTCATGAGCAGTAGAGCTTTTAGTGCAGAGTCCGGGGAAATACTACCACCTTACTCATATCCACCGTGAAGCAGTAGTGCACTTGTATTACTGTGATTCGGTTAGAAAGGTAAGGGGGCCGGTGAAATTACAGGCACATGAGACTTAACAACTTCAGGTCTCAGGGTCGACAACGCATTGGCGATGACCCTAGTGTTGCAAATGTCCATAGGCGGCGGTGACCACTTACCATCAGGCGGACCGTCTGCTTGTTTGTCGGCCAATGCGGTATAAAAAATAAACAATTGTTGAAAAAAAATAAAAAACACGCTTTTATAGAAAATCGAACTAAAAAATAGAAAACAAATTTAAATTAAGAATAGTGTAAAGAAGAAAAAAAAATTATTGTAATAAAAGAGCGTGGAGTGCATGGTGTCAATAATTATTAATATTTTATTATGAGTAGAAGGATTATCATTTTGATAATATTTTAAAAATCACCCCACGCTTTTTTACAATAAAATTTTTTTTTTTCTTATTTACACTATTCCTAATTCAATGTGTTTTTTAGTTTTTTTTAAACTATTGTTTATTTTTAATTTTTTAGTTAAACCGCTATACTTGATCATCCTAGTAAGGATAACGGGATAAACTATTTAGAATATTGAATTGTCATCGGTCCTTAATAAGTATGCCAAATTTCGAGTTAATCCGACGTCTTGAAGGGGGTCAAAGATTCCATTATATACTAACATACGTCTGAAGCTAATAATAAAAGCGTATTAAAAAAGTCACGTTTAAACCTAGGACCTCCGATCCGATTTATTTATAATATATATTATAGTAATTCAATCAGGATATCAATACATTATCCACATTACTTTCAGACGTATTCCCCTTCCTCGACCGGGTCGTGTACCTTTGCCTCGGCGACGTGGTGTACGGTGGTCCAACAAGGAACCTACTCGATTACTTCGGAAGTATTGGCTTCCCTTGCCCACAACTGGAAAACCCACTGATGTACTATTGTAAGCGGAATCTCACACTATGTTCGATATTTCTATGTTAGTGTCCTTATATACCTTTTATCCCGAAGTTTCCAGAAGAATGGGAAATCATCCGACTTAGCCACAGCGAAGTGTGGACGGGTTAAGCTAGTATTTGATTAAAATAACATGAACTAAAGAAACAATCCAAGAACTACTTGGAACAGCTCTATGACATACGGACAGATGGACAGCGGAGCCTTAGTAATAGGGTCCTATTGACACTTTTCTTTTTTAGATTTATTTATTTATTCTTAATTATAACACCATTACAACTATTACTACTATTTACTTTAGTAGGTATATAAACATTATAAAAAATAAAAAAACAGAATAAAAGTTTAAAACAAAATAGTACATTCACGACATATACGAGTGTCATTTTCAAAGCATTTGTATGCTGCATCAGTGAATTTCGACTGGTCAGAATAAAAAATATCAAAATCTCGAGAAATAATATTGATGCACCGTATAACACGTGAAAGTGTAGCATACTGAAGCAAGTTTGACCAGCGGTTGGAGCAAGAAGTAACGCAGGACGGCGACACTTAAAAATATAGATAGCAGTCCATAATCAGTCCATAATCAGCACATATGAGCATTTTACGTGGACGCAGTCAAATTAAGTTATTTCCCGTATGGACTCCACCGCAAGTACTCCTGGTTATAAATCATTTAGCTATATCAAACGGGTTTAATTTATTCAAAATAGCATCTTTTATATTTCTTTCTATCTTTTAATGTGGCATCTTATACTGTACAAAATTGGTTCCCTAAAAATATGACTATAATTCATAATTTACTGTTCACAGTATGCCTATCAACAGTGGACCGAAGATCCAGGGAACGTTTCATAGAGTCGAATCACCAGATCGCCGCATTGGTGGAGAAGTTCAAGTTGGAAGGCCAGGGCCTGATGCAGGGTCATCTCAACGATCACGGACGCATCATCAACCCAAACAAAATTCAGTTGAACTATGGCAAACCAAACGGGATCAAAGTCATATGGATGTTGTATATGTACGTAGAATTTATATATTTAGTCTTCAGGAATTATCTATCTTCTATCTATCTATATATCAGGACAATCATTCTCCTTTTGTTTTGTGTCCGAGTGTAAATATCTTACATCTGCATATAGTTATCTGGTTTCCATAGTACAAGCTCTACTTAGTTTGGGATCAGATGGCCGCGTGTAAAGAATGTTCCGGGATATTTTAAATATACTGAATGTCACAAAACTACCCGTAAAGCCGAAAGGGGGTTAAATGGGGCCTTATAAAGAGTCCATTCACAATATTTAAGAACCGTAGTAACGCTGTATAACATATCCCAAAAAAATAAAAATACTGATTTTTATGAATGAAAAATAGAAAAACTACTAAAGTAGACAATTATTAGGTAAAATAGGTACGTAGGCCTTTCTATTAAATAATCTGGTTCCCTGACATGACAGCTTACTAGGTTTGTTGGCTTTGATAATTAATTATATTTTTACGGGGTATTTTGTAACACGTTGTATATAAGCAAAATAAGATTCCTTTGACGCACCATCACCTGAAAAGTACTAAACATATCGGGATGGGACTGCTACCATTGATTTTTTCGTAGATGGATATAGACTATATAATAATATAATATGCATAAAACCGGGTGAAACCGCGAGGGACAGCTATAGATACCCATATCGATCATCTACATAATGTTCTTAAAAATACTGTTCTATTTCAGACGTATGTTGGCATCAATTTTCAACCTAAAGAAGAATGGTACAAAACAGGTCTTCATGAGGCTGTTCTGTCTGCCACTGTACTTTGCTATACTATGGATATTCTATAATGAAGCTAAGGTGAGAAGATATTTTGGCTACCATAATAAAATCTGGCTCGAAGGACCAAAAATTGTTATACTTCCTAAAATTGTATAAAACTCCTTTCTTAATTTACAGGATTATCAAAGAGCATTTATAACTAAAAGCGGGCTGATATTTAACGCTATGGTCGGTACTTACTTTATCAGCATTATGAATACTATTTGTTTGTGTGAGTACCTAGATACTTTGTATTTTACTCCTTACATTACTTACTCTTACTAAGCTTATATGTAGCAATTTAATATTGTTAAACATTTGAAAAAAAAACAGCCAACTAAGTTCGATTATTCTCTTGCCGGTTCTTCTCAGTTGAATCTTCATTAATGCCCTTCTTGAGCCTGAACTGAAGAAAGGGCTTTGAATTTTGAAAATAATTTAATGGCATTTTTAATGAAAAAATCTTTATCTTGGTAATTTCTAGATGGACCATACCGAACCCGATATTACCAAGAATCTCAAGAAGGCTTATACAGCGGCGCCAGTTTACTTCTCTCGTGGAATCTGGTATCGCTACCATTTTCCTTCATCAGCGCTTTTGCTTCGGCTGCTATTATTTATCCGTAAGTTGATTGCTTCACTGGCTTTTCTATTTCCACAATTCAACACTATGTAAGTATCACTACATAGTACAAAATAAAGTAGCTTTCTCTGTCCCTATATCATCATGTACGCTTAAATCTTTAAAACTACGCAACGGATTTTGATGCGGCGATTTTTTTAATAGATAAGAGTGATTGAAGAGGAAAGTTTTTATGTATAACACATGTGACATCCGACGGGAACGCTGGTAAAACCGCGGGGGACACCTAGTAAGTAATAAATTAATTGAAGTTATAGCCTATTCATGCAAGTGGAGACTCACGTAACAGAATTGGGAAAGTATTAGTCTTCAGACAGGCCAGGTTATTCAGAGATGATCGGAAGACCAACGTGTTGGATCACCTACTTATTTCTATTTGGATTAGATCCGCCGGTTGTTACTAGACCGCAGCGCTGAGATTGCTCCAACAAATCGGAAAGGCAACAGAGTATGTCTAGATAAGGGGAAAGTCATGTCTATAAACAACTAGCTATCCCCCGCAGTATCACCCGTGTTTCCAGGATAAAAAGTAGCCTAAAGCCCTCTCCATGCCATAAGCTACGTGCGAGCAAAATTTCACCAAAATATGCCGTTAAAGTCTCACAAACAATCATACACATTTATAATATTAGTAAGGTTGATTCTTCAAATCCTTTCTTAATTCTCGTACCTCAGGATCCTGGCAGACATATCAGAGAGCATGGACTACATATACTTCTCTCTAGTGTTGTGGTCGTGCTACATATACGCGGAGCAGCAATCAATCGCCGTCATGATGTTCGTGAAGAACGGACTGATCGCCGCCATCGTCAATATTTATATAACATGCATATATGTCATGTTGGCCAGTGGCGTGCTCAGGTAAACAATTTTCCTCTAAAACATTTCAAGCCTTACCACCACCTCTTAGAGCGACGCAACTTTACCTAAACACGTATTGACGAATCAGTGTTTGTCTCAAATGTATTATTTTCCATACATTTTGATGCCCTGGCATAGAACTTATTCAGTGAAGGTAAAGTTGAATTGCACTCTAAAGGTGACAAGTAACTCAGCGAAAAGCAAAAGAAAGTTAATAAATTGTTTCAACTCACGAAGTCCATTCGCATGTAGTTATAGAGGTAACATTGACATGCCCATTTGTAAGTAGATACTAAAACAAATGTACACGAGCCCATCTTTAAAGTCACAGTTCTGTCTAAATATTGTAAAACGGACTACAGCGGCCTGAGACAGCCGGTAAACCTATCTGCATTACTATATTATAAATATTCCTTTATTTTCCAGGTCTTACAAAGGCTTCGAAGACTGGCTCTACTACATCACATACATCACCCACACTCGATACGCGTCTATATTCCTACACAGAAACGTTTTCAAGCAACCGACATTCAACATCCTACCATACAACGACCATGAAAATTGTACATCTATCACAAACCTAATCCAAACATCATCAAGCCTAAATACTAATTCGAACTCAAACTGTCGTTATGCAAGCGGTAAAGCCTTCCTAACAGAAAGGTTTGCAGCGAAAAGTTTTTCAGGAGACATTTATCAGACGGGTGACTTTAATTTAGACTTCAATATGGGAATATCTTTCGCCTTCTCAGTGGGCATTATTGTATTCAATAAGTTCTTGTATTTGATACCGCTACCCAGTTATATTTCAGACAAGTTTAGAGAACAGAAGTTGTGATGGAAGATATGCATTGGAATCAATATTTCAATCAAGTGCCCAAGAATCTGTCAGAATATTTCTTACGATTATGAAAATATATTTAATCTAAATATAGAGTAGTACATAAGATAAATTGATTTAAATGGAATAAAAATCTAGAGACTAAATGAAAATATTACGAATAAAAATATGAGCGAATTCTAAATGTGGGAGCTAATATAAAGTCTAACTATTAAAAATGTTATGAATTATATATGTATATTCAAAATAGACCACACTTATGACTTGTCGCTCTCAATTAGAGTTTGGTAGGATGGTTTTTCTGAGAAGAGCCAGGAATAAACTTGGCAGAAGTGTTTAATTAAATCAATAAATAGCGTACAAATTTGTTATGTCTTTTAATTAAAATTATGTGTATTTATGAGTTAGAAAAAACTAAAATCACATGATGTATAATATAAATAGCAATACTTACAACAAAATCTACACATATTTTATTAACATATTTTTGTTTGCGTCACTGATATAATGGAAGAATTTTGTCACTGCTTTCCGTTTTATGACCATAATGCTTAAGAATACTTTATTAGTTTACTTAAGATCCTTAAAAAAAAATTTTCACTGACATGATTCATACAATAGTGAAGTCTTCGATAACTTTAGGGTATGCATAGAGTACTGCAGCATCTGACTGTACATCAATATCATTATCTGTTTGGATGCAAGATGTACCATCTAGAAAGGGAAAGAAAACAATAATTAATCAATAAATACATAAATACAGACATTATTTACAAATCAGTGGCCTGAGCACGAACATCTATCGTAAGCGTATCGTCATCGTATCGATATGCGCAACGTCACGGTTTACGCGATGTAACATTTTCTATACAACCCAGCTTTTTGGAGCTCTCGATACGATGACGCTTCGCTTGCGGTAGATGTTCGTGCTTAGCCCACTGATCCCAAAATAAGCAGGAATTGTAGTTTAGGAACCAGATTATTGATTTAATACAGCATAGGCATACCCAGACACTGAACAAACAGACATGTTCAAAAATGTTTGTCCTGTGTGGGAATCGAACCCACAACCTGCAGCTTGGCAATATGTAGCCACCAAGCTAACTGGTCTGTTACTGGTAGATAATGTCACGCCATAACAATTATTAGTTCACATGGATAGTGAGTAGATTGAGAAAAGTGTAAGCTCAAGAAGACATAGAAAGATTCATGCTGCCTCATAGTCATTTTTTAATACATATAAATAAACAAATAAAATATTCTAAGTAAAGGGTCTCACAAAATTGCTAAAAATAACTTACCTCCTCCATACACCACAATTGTTTTATTTAGCTTGTTGATTGTCACCTGCAAGAATAATTAAATCTGATCGTTCAAAGTAGGACAAAATTGAGCTCAAAGGGGTCGGTTAAATACATACATACAGGTGAAGCTAATATAAAGCGTGTAACAATTGCAATAATTTTTCTCAAGTCAAGGTTACAGATTATTTATTTATAGATGAGCAGCTTGGTATTAATTAAACTTTTTGAGCTTATACTTACAGGAGACAGCACGATTTCTCTATACTTCTTTAGATACAATTTCAATGGTTCAACATAATTATCAAAGCCAAGAGAGTTCAATGCAAACAGGACATCTTCACCGTTTATTGTTTTTCGTTTCTCAACATGACAACGGTCACTTGCTTCACTTGTTACAAATGATATGAACTCGGATATACATTCTTGAACGCATTCTCTTGCATCTTTTGCTATCTGGAAATATTTCAATTATTTATGGCATAGGAGAAAATACATATTTATTATCGACTAGGGTAGATGTGTGACCTACGTCTAAATGAAGGACTACATTAATAACAGCAAGAGATCTGTAGTCTGTTGTTGTTTTCCTTAATTATCAACGTTTGTGAATTTTTGAATTTTTATATTACGAAAACTATGATTTTAATTAGATAAGAAAATCATAATTAATCACAGTGCAGGTGTAATGACTCTGAGCACTTTAAACCAGGTACTAGAATCAATAATGAATGATATGGAATATCTTGTCAAGAATAAAGAATACTTGATACCTTTCCATTGTCAGGTATAGCTCGTTTCATAATTTTAGCAATATTTGCTATTGGTAGGAATCTGTCTTGCTCCCTCAGCGGAGCATGTTTGCTCCCTGAGTCTGAATTATTTTCGTCTTCTAGAATGAGGAAACACATGTTGAAAATTAAGTGATATAGCAGTATCATCATATTTATAGGTCTGAATTTGAACACAATCTCACTATGGTTGATTGGCAATGTGGCATATGATAGAAAGTTAAGGGGGCCGGTGAAAATACGGATATGTGAGACTTTATTTATTATTTATTTATTTTAATAATTGGAACGGTTTTCAACAACTTCAAGTCTCACGGATGGTGATGTGCCTGGTGCTGCAAATATCCATAGGCAACTGTATAGGTAACTTACATTTGGTGGACCATCTGCTTGTTTGTCAGGCCAAGTGGAAAAATTATAAATAAATATTAGTATGCACACAAAGCCGAAAGGGAATTAGCTTTCAGATGCAGCTGCCACAATATACGATATTGATACTCGTATTGATAGGTCCTTGCCATGATAGCCAGTCAGATACAGAATGCATGATACGGAGCTGAACAGATTAAAATTATAAACATCACTGTACCCTAAACCTACACATAATTTGGAAATATTATGGAAATAGTTTACGTATTTATTTACAAAAACGTATACATTTCAGTATAAATATACATTATAGTACATTTCTACATTACAGGTTTATTGTATGCAGTAGTATGTATATAGATTTATTGTGTTTTAAATATTTTGGATCTGTCCAGCTATGATGTTGACTGTACTACAAAGTATGCCTATTATAATGATAAAAGTACAGTTAGAACGTAAAGACCGTAACAAATTTCATTCCTACACACAAAAAGAGTACCCTACACAGTTAAATCTTTGTGGGACAGAATGTGGGAACAAACAAAGACTGCTACAATTTTGACTAAACGAATTTTACAATACTTACCAAGGACATCATCAGAGTTTACGACATAGGTCTCCTCTTCCACCAGGAACCCGTTCTCTAAACGCATTAAGTCATTGCCAAGCTCGTCAGTTTCCATGGTTTACAAAAAAATTGATTCACGGTTTTATCGCTCAAGGTTAGAAACAATTATTATTATTGCCTTGCTGTGTTGAGGCTGCAACTACAGATCCTGATTTTAAAGTAATTAATAATTATCTATCTTTTCGGCTTCGTAAAACGGTAACGATAATGAATTTACAACCAGAAACATGCGTCACTTGTTTACAAAAAAAAAATTCTTGGCAGAATATAAAATAGGGCTGCCAGTTATTCCTTAATATTTTTGGACCAAATCGTATCAAATATGATTAATATTACAGTGTTCGTTTCCTTAATTATAAATCAATATTACGGTTTCCCCTTTCTGTATGATTTGGATGATTGAAGCAGTAATGGTCACCGTAGTAGGCGTAGTATGGTGAGCATGAATTTATCGCGTAGAATGACCGATCGATATACCTTTTAAGAGTGGGTTGGCATGGCAACCCAAAATAAGAAGAATAAACCATCACGTGGGTCTATACCTGTGATTATTAACTTACCCTAATAAAAATCCATCTTGTATGGGGCATTAGTCGAAAAGGTGTCCACTTGTAAACAGTAAATTAGTTTTCGAATTCTTACCGAAATAGCGCTAGTGTAGCAAATGGAAATGATATGAACAGAGTGAAGTGTGCTGGGTTGGTTTCCGGTAATTCTTTAATACCATTTTCTATTTGCTATTTACAATTAATTGGGGTACTTAAAATCACTCTATAATTTTATTCCATACTCATGTTTGTCTATATATTACAATAATTTAAAAAAATGCGCTGTACCAAAACGGAAATGTTTCTTTCATTTTTTATTAATTTTCTATCCTACTCTAATAACTTGTGGCGCTCTATTTAAAATTCTTCCACTTGCTACAGCAGCGCCACCTTAATTTGTTCCTTTCAAGGGACACTTTTTAGTACACTGAGATGGTCCTCCTTTACTTCTACACTCCATGACTCCATAATTTTTACGTAGATAGAGGGTTCTATGACAGCCTCTGCCTCAGTGTTACCATCTCTACCTACTTTTCGGTAGATCTACCAACTTTTACTCCTATTTACTACCTACCAACCTTTCATATCTACCAACTTTTCAAATATTTGAATCTGTATATCGGCAAAAGTGATATGAATGCCTTAAATTCTTCAACGGGCTCATTAAATATGATAAATAAACACAGAGAGAATATTAATTAACGCTCTGACATTTAAAATGTGAACAACGGTACTGTACGGACAATTAATAAATTATTAATACGGTAACAGTGCGACCAACTTCGCCAGATTCTTCGAGACTTGCGTCGCCACAACCGTTAAAGTAGACAGTAGTAAATGCGTGTGTTCGTAATACAAAAAAAAAATACAAAGCAGTTCAAATAAACAAAATTTAAGTTCATAATAATAGTTCATCTTATAATAATTAAAGCTTTAATGGCCTGTTTAATAACTGTTTAATTAATAAACATTTATTTTCATTAAACTAAAAAATCCAAAATTAAAATAAAAAATTCAAATTTTGAGAACATCATATAGCGTCGCCAAGGCATGCGTCGCCACGCCAGAAATCGGTTTTACGTGCGGCTATAGATGTTTCACATCAAAAATAAATACTGATGTTCATATTTATTAGCACTGCAATCTTTACTGCTAAATAACATAGCAAGCACTAGTAAATATCTCCGAATTCCTTATCATTATTTATATATGAGAATACAATATTTATTAATAAATTAATTTAAAATCCAACGATTGAGATTACCTATCTCTCGTGAATGTGAGTCATGCATGATATTATACACACTCCACTTACTGTAATGTCATTTTAAATTTCACAATAATTGACAACACTATAAATTGTCCGTTTCGTCATGTAGGTTGCTGGAAAATAAAATCAATTTAATATTTCTGGATCATCCACAAAACAAAATCTGTTGATTCTCAATATAGTGTTTTAAATCTATATTGAGATAAAATTCAGTTACAAAACAGATGTGTAATACGTGGTGAAATAGGTTATTTCAGCTTGGGGTCAGTGAACACCAGTTCCAATAATAATTCGCAATTTGCAAAATAAACTATCAGGATGGGTGTACCAAAGTTCTTCAGGTATACCAGTGAAAGGTACCCTTGCCTCAATGAGCTGGTAAAACAATATCAGGTAACAATAACTTATGTTTTTTTACCGTTTGTTGTGTCCCATTTAAGGGCTTCAGAGTCTTACGATTTGTTTACGTAGCTGATCATTTATGACTATCAATATGTTGTGCGATGCTATGTCAATAATTTGTACTAGTTATTGGAGCGATATCAAAAATAATAAACATCGGGACTCTCGTTGTAATCGACAGTGTTTGTTTTGCTGGTGCCATACAATTTTGCCCTTTAATGACATGAGATATTTGAATTTAGTAATATCGTAGTGTCTATTTGAATCATATTATGTTGCTGTTTCTGGCGCACTGGCAAAAGTATAGCAATTATTTTTAAATAGCATAAAATAATGGTACTATTTCTATCTGGATTGTCAGCTTATGTCTTTTAACCATAACAATAGATTTTTATGCGAGTTTCACTATGATTTAGGTTTTTATCTAGGAGGTTTATGTGTATAATACTGGCTAGGTAACCCTCTCAGTTTCAACCAAAGTCTCAATATGAGTAAGATAAGAAGTATTTCCATCCCATAAAATTTCCTACTTTTTTATGCTCGGCTTCTATGGTCTAGCATGATGTTAAAGAACATATAGATGGTTAAAAGACAACTTGATTCAAGCACCATTTTGAAAACTTTACAGGAGAGCTATTTGAAAATGTTAAAACCCAAAAACAGATACTGCATCTAAACTTCTTATCATTCCACATCGAAGCTGTTGAATATTAAAACTAAATGCAAGCTTCAACGAATTTGTGCATGGGCCATCATCATAGTAGTATAATTCATTGAGAAAAATGTTACTTTCGTCAAAAATGGCGGTTGATTCAAGTCACCTTTTACCCATCAATATAACTTACCTCTAGAATAAGGTTAACAATGCTAAAAAAATATCCTACTGATAGTTCTAGAGATTTGTGCATTAAACAAAAAACAAGCTAACTCTTCGACTTTATTGTATTACTATAAATTAATATTATCATACTCAGACAAAGCCAAAAGAAAAAAAATTTAAAAATGTTACTTTCGTTAAAAATGGCGGTTGATTCAAGTCACCTTTTACCCATCAATATAACTTACCTCTAGAATAAGGTTAACAATGCTAAAAAAATATCCTACTGATAGTTCTAGAGATTTGTGCATTAAACAAAAAACAAGCTGACTCTCCGACTTTATTGTATTACTATAAATTAATATTATCATACTCAGACAAAGCCAAAAGAAAAACAATTAAAAGAAAAACCACATGGTGTACAGATTTCGAATATGTTGTTGACAGATAAAGAACTTAAGGCCTGAACAAGGCCATATCAGAAGTAGCCAACCTCTTTATCAAAGGAATTGTCTCTAAATATTTGCGGATATCTTGTCTGAACATATTATTTTTCTATTTCAGATACCAGACTTTGACAACATGTACTTGGACATGAATGGTATAATCCACAACTGCTCTCATCCAGATGATACCAATCCCCACTTTAGAATAACAGAGGAGAAGATATTCCAGGATATATTCCACTATCTTAGTATTCTATTCCAAATCATTAAGCCGAAGAAATTGTTCTTCATGGCTATTGATGGAGTGGCACCGAGGGCTAAGATGAACCAGCAGAGAGGGAGAAGGTATATCAACTGTCAAAGTACATATTAGATGCAACAATTTCTCCTAGAGACTTAGGGATATGTTTTAAAACCATTAATATTCTGACTGAGCTATCACAATTAATTTATGAAAATTTAATCTATGTTCATAGAAATGTACAACAGTTTAAAAAAATAGTGACACCTATAATATTAACACTAAAAACAACCACAAACTTGATGTGCCTGTAACTCGTCTTACTGTGTAAAAAGTATTTTAAGGGCCTATCTATATGTTTCTATAATCCCTACTAATATTATAAATGTGAATGTAAGTTTGTTTGTTACACTTTCACGCGAAAACTACTTAACCAATCATCTTAAAGTTTGTACACATATTCTTGGAGGTATTAGAAGTAACATAGCATACTTTTTATCCCAGGAAAATGTAACATCCCTTAGTCACACGGGTGAAACCATCTGGGAAACCAGTAGGGGACAGCTACTAAACTATATAATGACATACAAGAATTACCCATGCATTCATATAAAATGGTAGTAGATGATACTTCAACCTATCTATTTAACAATATATTGCTTTTTTAAACTTAACAAAAAACAATAATTTAATATACATATTGTTTACTGTAATATTAATAAAAAAATCTTATGATGATTTATAAAGCCTGTGGAAGCCTACATGAATAAACATTTTTTTTTCTAATTGAATTATTGTGTACTAGCTCTCCCTCGCGTTCTGGAGGTCTATAATACGCAAACTGTCAAACATGCACAGTTAATATAGTTGTAATTCTTTAAAATTCTCGCAATTTCTCAATTATAATTTGCATGTATTATACATAAAAACCTTCCTTTTGAATCACTCTATATATTAAAAAAAATCGTATCAAAATCCTTTGCGTAGTTTTAAAGATCTAAGCATACATAGGGACAGACAGACAGCGGGAAGCGACTTTGTTTTATACTGTGTAGTGAAGTCTCAACACTTGATATTGTTTTATAGGTTCAGATCTGCTAGGGAAGCAGAAAAATTGGAAGAGGATGCAAAAGCCAAGGGTAAATAATATAAATTTAATTCATCAGTACCGATATTATAAAGGGATACAGTTTGCAAGTTTGAATGTAGTAGGTAATCTTCAAAACTACCCTTCAAATTATTCTTTCACTTTTGCTCCATTGTACCCAAGTGACATAGCCTATGTTATAATACAGGGATACATTAGAACCCTCAACAACACCAGTGAAATGCAGTACCATAGTTTGTTCAATACTAAAGTAAATATCTATTATTAAAATTCTAAGTATCCCAGACTGTAGTCACAACGAGTCAACAAAGTCTGAGCATTTGAGCATTAAACAGAAACACCTTATGGTGGCATACTTACCAACCTTCTTATAAATATTATGGTATATCCCATAAATGCTCAACATCTAGAAAATTTACTGTTACCACAATAGGGAACTATCCTGTATTAAAATAAATGATCAAACACTAGCCAGAGTATTGAACAACCAAAAATACATGGATACATCAAATGTGACCAAAATTTTATAATGAATGATTTTTAATAACCAATCTAACTAAAAAGAGTAGATCTTTTGGTGCTGTACAGTTATGACGTCACAACTTGCTAATTCATACAAAACTCCATACTTTCGTTTGTTTTGACATTTAATAAAAAGTTGCTTATTTGACATGTTAGTCAACATCCCTATTCTTATTGGTTGAGAAATGTGAATAGGCTAACAATTTGCTGGTATCAATTCTTCATAAAAACTTGCATATTGATACAGGTGAAGTTCTTCCCTCGGAGAAGCGGTTTGATAGTAACTGTATTACACCCGGCACAGTGTTCATGGCACGTCTCCATGAACAGCTAAGGTTCTTTGTTAAGGAGAAGATGTCTACGGACCCACTGTGGTCCAAAGTTAAAGTCATATTATCTGGTCATGAGGTAAGTTAACATAGTCTTCGTTATTCCATACTCAAATTATAGGGGTCTGGAGTTAATCCTGATTTTCTAAATTAAATTGACTTGAAACCTACTAATATTATAAATGCATCATAACAGGGATCTAAATTTTAAATGCTAACCCTAATTTCCTAATTAAATTGACCTGAAACCTACTAATATTATAAATGGGAAAGTAGTACTCACAAAGGGTATGAATGAAAGATGTATGTTACCTAGAAACACGTAGGATACTATTTTTTTTTATTTTATACTACTTGCGCCGACAAACAAGCAGACGGTCCACCTGATGGTAAGTGGTCACCGCCGCCTATGGACATTTGTAACACTAGGGGCATCGCCAATGCGTTGTCGACCCTGAGACGTGAAGTTGTTAAGTCTCATGTTCCTGTAATTTCACCGGCCCCCTTACCTTTCTAACCGAAACACAGTAATACAAATGCACTACTGCTTCAGGACAGAAATGGGTAAGGTGGTAGTACTTCCCCGGGCGAACTCTGCACTACTACTCTATCCCTATTTATGCCGGGCAAATTTAACATCGTCGGGGACGCCGGTTAACCAACGATAGCTAGGTATTTCATAAAAGTAGATGGTGCGCATTATGTCAAAACGACCTCAATCGGTCAAGTCATTCAGAAGTTACAAATTATTGTCAAGATTAATAACATATAAAAAAAATACAGTCGAATTGAGGACCTCCTCCTTTTTTGAAGTCGGTAAAAAATATTTTAGTTTGTATTTTATTCCCTACCATATCGTTAATTTGTTTACGATAAAACTGGCAACTTATTGGTTGTAAAAAAATTACAATTGACCTACAGTTATTTCTTCTGCATCGACTACATCAGAGGCTGTTGTGCGATGTTCAATTTCCCAATGCATTGGGTTTTGGCGTACTCGATACGACGACGATACGCTTACGATAGATGTTAGTTCAATTAATAAAAAAATTAACGATTCGCAATAGGAAGAGAAAATGGTACTTAACAATTTTGTATATATAAGTATACACAGGTTTATGTATATGTAATGAATGTATCAGGAGATAATAAATAATCCAATAACTGTTTTTCCCCTGACAGACACCTGGTGAAGGTGAACACAAGATAATGGACTACATCAGATGGTCACGCTCGCAGCCAGACTACGACCCCAACACGCGGCACTGTCTCTATGGTCTCGACGCTGACCTCATCATGCTGGGCATGTGCACACATGAACCGCACTTTGCGCTCCTTAGAGAGGAAGTAAGTAACAAGAGAGTTACATTCTCTAGATGTTTTCCTTGACTTTAATGTGTTTAAAACTTGGAACAGTCGATGTTCCCTTTAATTCACATATTAATCATTTTGAATTAAAGAAATCTGGGTGGTTCAATAAAAATAATAATATCACTACATATTTTAAAGCAAAGTCCCCCACCGCGTCTGTCTGTCTGTCTGAACGCGCTAATATTTGGAACTACCAACCGAAGAAGTTTTTTTTTTTGAAAATTCAAAAAATTCAAAATTCAAAACCATTTATTCAGTTTAGGCCTTCGGAGGGCACTTATGAAGGTCAAATTTAAAGTTACTGAAGCTACAATTTGCAATTGATAGTCCAATTCTTGTATTAATATAATTCATATACTGCCTAGTATATGAGCTATTTGGCACCTCCCTACGACACTTATATAAATGCGAGAGAACACTAAGCGAAAACGAAGTAATAGTGCGGTCATAGCTATATGAATATCGAAGAAAAAATTTACCCACTGAAGGAATTTCTATGAACTAAGACGTAAAATCGGCACGAGCGCAGCCGGGGAAAGGCTAGTCTTAAGATAAAAATTACAATCTGAAAGCAAATACGCTTGATGTTACCTAAACACGAACCTACCGTTGTCAAGGCAGTAAGCGTTTGTTGTGCGTGTACATAATTATGTGTTTAAAGCTGGCAGCACACGCTAGGTTCCCTGATTTGATTTTCGAATACGGAATTCATTTACAAATACGTTGGTTTTTTTTATGAGGTAATTGCTAAAAATAACATACAAGTCCGCTAGGCACGGTCCTTGGCGTGAATCTGAATGGAAATTTCCGAATGTGTGCGACGTCATTAGATTTCTATTGTAGCGACGAATGCGTGGGATAGCATACCAAACGTACCTAAGGAATGTGTTTCGTTCCCAAAAAATGTATCGCTTACCGTACTCAATGCAAATACTCAATACTCGTATACATATAGATTTCTTATATTCGAGTGCCCGAATTCGGATAACGAATTTGCCAGCCTAATACTGCATCTGTCAGAATGTCCGGACTTTTTGAATGTTTCAACTTAGCCATATTATTGCGAACAGAAATAAACATATGTGTGTAATATGTATACGAAATTCTGAATCGATATTCCGGAACAGAATTCCGATTTCATGTGCCCGTCTAAAGTAGTATAATATATAGTAGTTCCAGTAGTAAGCAACTATGCGCAGGGCAATTGAGTAATGCTCTTGGTATCGTCAATACAGTCAATTTTGTATTATTTTGTATTGACGGCGCTACGATTATTGTCTCATGCTGCTCGCACGCTCTACCATCAATCTATTATTAAATAGGCTTCTACATTCAATGCGAGAGAGTTAGATAACAAGCCAGTTGGCTTGGTGGTTAGCGACTCTGACTGTCAAACAGAAGGTCGCGGGTACGATTCCCACCTCGGACAAACATTTGTGTGCATGAACATGTCTGTTTATTCTATTTCTGTGTGTAAATATCTATATAAGTATGTGTTTAGAAAAAAAAAAGTAGTATATTTACCTATATCAGTTATCTGGTTTCCATAGTACAAGCTCTGCTTTGTTTGGGACCAGATGGCCGTGTGTAAAAAAAATATTGTCCCAGGATATTTATTTTATTTTATAATTCGTTTGCCGGTCACCATGTGGTACTTTAACACTTAACTTAAAAAAAAACCCATATCATCCATTCAGCTTTGCCCGCGAAGGGCACTTATAAAGGCCATAGTTTATAACCCTGCGTGAAGACTGTCCTTGATATTTAAAATATCTTCAACAGGTAAAATTCGGCAGAACAACCCAACGTGCCACCAGCCCTGAGGAAACTAACTTTTACTTACTACACTTATCTTTACTAAGAGAATATTTAGAACAAGAGTTTATAACTATAAAGGATAAGTTGCCATTTCCATTTGACATAGAGAAAGTGGTCGATGACTGGGTATTGATGGGATTTCTAGTGGGTAATGATTTCATCCCGAATTTGCCAAATATGCATATCAATAATGATGTGTTGCCATTGTTGTATAAGACTTATATGACGGTGTTGCCTACTTTAGATGGTAAGTGATATTTATAATTATCTTCTATATCTATATTGAAGTGCACTTGATGCCGTTTATTATGCTTCAATAGTCTCCTACTTATATAATAAACGAGTCTGTTTGTGGAGATGTTTCACGTAAAAAATACTAATCGGATTTGGATGACCATAGATAGTTTTTATCCCGGAAAAATGTTGCATCCATCGGGAACGGCAAATGAAACTGTCGGGGACAGCTAGTCTTAAATTAAAGTAATACAAATATACGATATACTTAAACGAATGACGTCACATCACGACGAAGGGAGGGCCCCGTGTATGAATGAAACCACTCTGTTGCACCGTATTAGTGACGTCATATAACCTTTTAGGATTTTTCTCTGGAACTAAGCAATTCAAGGGAAAAAACGATATAGTCATAAATGTCAAATTAATGATCGTCTTGATATATTTTATACCTTGGTTTTAATCTCTTTCGTGGCTAATTTAAGAAAAACACCAAACAACCAACAAAATCAGATCAATATTCTTATAGGGGTACTTGATTTAGGTCACTTAGGTCATTGCATTTTCTTTATATCATGTTTAGCGCTCACACAAACTCCACTTGGCCATGTAATATCATTTAAAACTAAAAGATGAAAAATTGCTTTCTTATAGGCTATATAAATGAAGCTGGTGATCTAAACTTGGAGAGATTCGAGAAATTTATGCAAGAGTTAGCTAAAATAGACAAAGAGAAGTTCCAGGATACATATGCCGACTTGAAATATTTCGAGGCCAAAACTGGTAGAAGACCGAATGCTAATGAGAGGAAAGATGTGAGTTTGTATTTGTGTTTTTATTCGTTTTATTAGATTGAATAATTTTCTTTGACACCATAAGACTTACATTACAACATAATCGCCTTGGTGGTCGACTGTTATAAACCTCTGCTAGAGATTTAAAGGTCCTGAGTTTGAATCCCATGCCCAGCAAGTTACAACAGTCCGGTATTTGACGTTGGGACTTAAGACAATCTTGTGAGATAAATGATGTGAAGCCAGTTGGCTTGGTGGTTAGCGACTCTAACTGAGAAGCCGAAGGTCGCGGGTTCAATTCCCACCCAGGACAAAAATTTGTGTACATGAACATGTCCTTTTGTTCTCTGTCTGGGTGTCAATATCTATATAAGTATATACTTAGAAAAAAAAGGAGTATCTGTAGTATATCAGTTATCTGGTTTCCATAGTACAAGCTCTGCTTAGTTTGGGATCAGATGGCCGTGTGTAAAGAATCTCTCTGGATATTTATTTAAAATATGGTATAGCAAAGTTTATAGTGTTAAATTTCTTCTAGTACAAGCCAAACAATGACGACACATTCAACGTAGACATAAACGATATTAAGTCAAATAAACCCGATGATGACTTGCAAGCACTTATTAACGCTGCGGAAGAAATGGTATGTGCAATCTAGATATTTTTTTGTAGATTAATATAACCTAAGATAACCGAAGAAATTTTCTGAAAATGAATCCTAGCTAGATCGATTTAACGCCCTGAAACCCCCTGCATACTATATTTCATAAAAATCGTTGGAGCCGTTTCCGAGATATATACAAGAATTGCTCGTTTAAAGGTATTAGATAGATGGAAAGATATATATATATATATTTTTGTTTATATATAATATATTGAAGCCTGACTAAGACGCAGAGGATCCAGCGAGGGTTGTAAGTGGTCACCGCCGCCGCTGGACATTTGCAACACGAGAAGTTGTTAAGTCGTGTACCTGTACTTCCATCGGACCCCTTTCTAACCGAAACATAGTAATACAAGCGCACTACTCCCTGTAATTTCACTTTAAAGCTATAGTAGGATATTATGCAAAGTATATGCACAATATAGTGTAACCGCGAGCGTTATACTGCGTCTTTGCTAGGTGCGCGGGAGTGGGACAGCCTGCAGCCTGCCTCACTCTGCCATTTTACACTAGAACCCGAATCGTGTAACCGCCTCGGATTCAATTTTAAAGCTAATTTCGTGATAGATTGATTGTTCGATGCGCGAGCAGTGTATATATCTATCTATCTATATTTAGAAAAATGTTATGTTGGTTTGTGTACGCTTCAAAAACTCAAAAAGTTCGCACCGATCGAGCTGAAATTTAGCATGATATGTAATCCGCATCAAGGATTGTTTTTATTTTTTGCATCAGTCACATATCCGCGACCGTCTTTGTTTTGTTTCTCATTTCTCAACCATTCAATCACAATGTGCCGCAGCGAAGCGTGGCAGGGTACCTACAGCTAGTATTATATATATTCAATCTTCATAAAGGGTTTCGCTTTGAGAACCTATGTTCTTGACGTTAGCGGCCTGCTTTTGCTTTGCCACCCCTTACTTATACTACCGGCAAGCTATGATGGCCGTTATGACGTTTCAGATTGTCATAGGAAAAGCAACTGTATTGCTTTGGAATAAGTTTGATTTCCATCATCATACAATTAGCTGTTGGATCAATAGATGCACCTTATGACTTAAGGAATAAAAATTACTTTTCTTTGTCATTGTTAAATGTCAAAACGGCCATCATAGCGTGCCGCAAGTTTAAGTCCCCACCTAAAACGCGGTACAGCTCTCGCGTTTAGGCTATAATATAGAAGTGCTGCACGAAACTCAGTACTATATTGTATAGCGTAAAACTCACATTTGAATCAATATGTATTATCTTGAGTATATGTAAAAAATAATGTGTCTTCTGGATCATTCAATATTACTGTGATATAATCTATGTGATTTTTTTTAATAGTTCATGGATGATTTGGTGAATGATAATGAATTGGAAGAAACTAGTGATGGTAATATTTTTGTATTATTAAAAATAAATCGAATAATGTTTTTTCATTTTGTATTTATTTAATGTTTTTTTAATTTTTTTTAGAGGAAGCTACTATGGAAATGGAGTTTATTTTACATAAGAAAGATTATTATATGAGCAAATTGGACTACACCAAAGTGACTAAGTGAGTTTTAACGTGCTAGCTACTTATACTTTCATCTTACGCAAGTTTACCCATAAGCAATTAAAAATTATCATTCTTTTTTCTTCTTTACATATCATCATCCCCTTACAACAAGGGTTATTATCGATTACTCACTATCATGACTGTATATATGACCTTCGGCTTTCCTTTACCGAAATTTCGTACACTGTCTCTTTCTATTTGACCGTGCGGGAAAGAGCTAGCAGTAACCAAATCGGCTGTAACAGAAATGTGTTTTCAGGGAAGTCCTAGCTGACCAAGCAGAGGGTTACGTAAGAGCAATACAGTGGAATCTGTTTTACTATTATAAGGGCTGTCCCTCCTGGTGCTGGTACTATCCGCATCATTACGCGCCCTATATATCAGATATTAACGGATTCAAGGATCTCAAGATTGAGTTCGAATTGGGAGAACCATTTAAGCCTTTTGAACAGGTATTTTTTTCTGCTTTTGGATTTTGGTACACTCTTGAAAAGGGTTTTTGTCTATCACAATTTTTTTAACAGCTAAGAAATATATATTTAATATTATGGAATATTTTTTTACATATGCCCTCATCCCAAACTAAGCTGAGTTTGTACTATGAAAATCAGATTTAAATATATACATTCAAATAGATCATACACAGTAAAGTTTGGCGTGGATGAGAATCGAACGCACGACCTGTGACTCGGCAGGAAGCGTGTCTAACCACTACGCCAACTGGCTCATCAAAAATACGTAGTAAACAAGCATCTGAATACTATATATTCTTTAACCTTTTGAACGCCAATGTCTGCTATACTCGACATGCGTCAGGTCACAGAAAAGTACAAAATAAACATATTACATCATTATTTTTATGTGCTTTATTGATACAGGTATAAATATCGATTTTAGGGCATGGCGTACAGGACAGAGATACCGTTAGTTTGGTGTTGAAAAGGTTAAACTAATCTACCATTTCTTATCTCTTAGCTACTAGCTGTCCTGCCATCGGGTAGTAAGCAGTTACTACCGTCGCCTTTCCACGCGCTAATGACAGATGAAGACTCGCCAATTGTTCATTACTACCCGCAAGACTTCGACACAGATCTTAACGGCAAAAAGAACGAATGGGAAGCGGTTGTGCTCATACCTTTTATTGACGAGGTTAGTTTATTTTTACAATAAAGCTTTTTTACGAATAAAATTATATCAAACTCAATAAAAAAAATACTTATATGTCGTGCTGTTTATTCAATATGTTATGTCTAGCAACTTATAAACCAAATATCTAATGTTAGAGATAAAATATTTTCGACTGGGCAAAAAAACGATCAAACTCATCGTTCATCTTCGAACACCCTGACACTGGCGCAATCTGATGCCATGAAAATAAGAGTTGCTTAGGGCACTAGTTATAATCACTACATAGTATAAAACAAAGTCGCTTTCTCTGTCCCTATATCCCTATGTATGCTTAAATCTTTAAAACTACGCAACGGATTTTGATGCGGTGTTTTTTGATAGATAGAGTGATTCAAGAGGAAGGTATTTATGTATAATACATTTGACATCCCACGGGAACGCGGGTAAAACCGCGGGAGACAGCTAGTTGTAAATAAAACTTGAATCTCAATTCTTGGAAGGGAGATATTTATCTAGCGACCTCAGCATCCAAGCATGAACATTTATCGTAAGCGTATCGTCACTTACCAACCATGTTCAATTTCCCATAGCATTGTTTTTTGGCGCACTAGATACACCGATGCTTACGATAGCTGTTCGTGCTCAGTACCTTTACCATGAGTTTTTAACGTACGTACTCGCTAGCGACGGCGTAAAACATTTCTATGGCAAATGTGTACAGCGCCACTAGCGGTCACCTAAAGAACTAAAATCGATAGTACGAGTCGATAGGTAAAAACCTATCGAAATGTTTTTTAGCCATTGCTATAGAAATTCGGTACCATGAGTCACAAATTTGACAGTTGCTATCGAGAAATACTGTATCGATAGTAGTTTACTCGCTAGTGACTAAAGTAAGTTTCGACAGCAACTCATGGTAGAGGTACAGGGCACAGATCAGTCCCATACTAAAATGTTCAATCAATATCTACTAAAATTAGTTTTGTTTGATACAGACGAACCTCCTGTCGGCGATGGATCCGTGCTACCAGAGACTTACTGAAGACGAACACAAACGCAACACTCACGGACCCATGCTTATTTACAATTGGTCACCTGACAGCTTAGGTATGATTCCATACCATAATCCTTATCTAGTTATCAAACTGATACACTTAATTCTGTCTATTTCAATTTGTAAATATTGAAGTAAATATACAGGCTGGTTTAAAAATAAAACCTAACCTAACCTCAGGCACTAAGAACAGGCCTAAAAAGGCGTTATATAAGAAACTTTATTTGTGAATGAAAATAGATTATTTATTGATAATTGTTATTTATTATGAAATTTGAATTATGCACAGGTTTTGTATAGATTCCATCGATTGAGAAATCAGACCTTACAGCCAAGATCGTTGGATTGATATTTTAAAAGAAATTTCAATGCCGTTAATGTCGAAAATCTATATCCTTACTAATATATGCGAAAGTGACTTTAAACGACTGAACCGATCTTGCTGGAATTTGGCACAAGCGTAGGCTATGGTACGGACAGAGACATGGGCTATTTTTCAATTTTTACGGTATTGAAACCGCGGTCTTAGTTTGATATTAAAGGGATATATCCGTTTTAGCAGTAGGATACCGTATACCCATTCGGTATTCCCTACCGCTGTGGTATCGGTATCGCTTATACATCAACCGCCTTTAAACCGGAAAGGTTTAAATTCTCTATCCTGCTAGTATCCTAAAAAGGTCCTCTCATTTCATAGACAATAATCACCTTTTTCTTATATGTTGTTGTATTTTAGGCATAGAATTAGCGCCGGAATACTTCCCGCCGATAGCGGAATGTCACGCTATTGAGAAGCGAGTGTTCCGACAAGAGTTGGAAGTTTCGGTTAAACTGTTGAAGCGAGGCATGTTGCCGAACGCCTCCCGGGACCTGCTGTTCCCTGGCTTCCCCACAATGAGACACTTGCAGTATAAGGTGAGTTGGTCCATCAGGAACATTAAACTTTGAAATAACTACTGTAAATACCTCTTTTATTAATGTATAGATCCGTTTATGTTATTAATGTGATATTTAGAAGGATAAGATGTTGGGATGTTTGTGGTTTTTTAAATTTAAACGGAAGAACGGATTTTAATGAATTTTGGCATTTTGACGGAAAATATGTTAGAACCCTAGTGAACGCGGGTAAGGCAGATGAAAAGTTAATATGTAAGCTCTGTCCTTAATCACCTTTTTTATTCATCTTATTGTCTATGATTTTATTTACAGCCTTAAGCATAAACACTATTTAATTGAAAAAAAACTTTAATTATATTCTTGTAAATAACGTCATTTTTTAATTATGAATGATAAGGTGGTCGCAAAATATGTGTCGACATAAACAATGCTGTAACTAAATATAATTTTATATGTAAAGGTCCAAGCTAAAGCAGCGAAATAAAAATGTAAGGGAATTCTTAGTTACATATTTTTTTGGGCTTTTCAGACGAGTTTACAAAACAAGAAAGTGAGAGTGTTCGACCAACCGTCCCGCAACGAGAATATGATAGTGGAGATAATACACGAGGAAACGATAGATGATCCTTTGGAGAAAGTGGCAGAGGAGCTGCTCGGCAAGGTCATATGGGTTGGGTGGCCTCATTTGACGAAGGCTAAGTAAGTTGTTTATATTTAATTGCTGGGGAAGTATTAGCTTAGAATTGGATAGTATTTTTTGGTCCGGGCAAAGAACTTTAAACTTTTTAAAATGTTAATACAACCTAAGGTTCATAAAACCTAATACTAGGATAAATGTGGGAACATCCTTAAGAAATATTTATGAGACTTTACCGTCAACTCTTATAATCTAGACTGAACTGAATGTATTGAAAAAAGTGATGTTTGACAGAAAGGCAAATCGATTTAGGATTTAAGTCTCTGTAACCCACAGAAGCTCAGTAAGAGGTGGTGGTCAGGAAAGTTTTTGCTAGCTGAGTATATCGTTTGTGTCCTTTAGCATTCAAAATTACGATTCCTAAAACCTTACTTACCATTGTTCACAAATTATGAATAAGATTCTCTATTACAGAGTAATATCAGTGTCAAATGAAGAGATGCGTCTACACAACGTGGATAAACAGAATAACAGCGAGACCGACAAGCCTAAATATACGACAGAGATGAACTTAGGCAATCTACACAAACAGTGGATATCTGAGAGATCCACTATTATAGAACAGTAAGTTTGTTACTAGCTTTCCGTGCAGTTTACCCATCCGCGTTCCGGAGGGATCGATGTATACCGGGATAATAACATAGCTTATGTCGATCCGGAATAATGTACTTTTATAATGGTGAAAGAAATTTGCAAATAGGTGCCGTGGTTCCGTAAATTACCTTCCAGATTGAACAGAAATATGAAAATTGGGAAAAACACATTATCATTCACAGAAAAGCCCTAAGGGTGGTAATTATTTTAACCCACCTACACATTCACAAATATGCATTTATTTTACTTTTCTATTAATAATTCTACCTTTTACTTTAAATTAGATTATTTGTATTTCTTTTCAAAATTTGTTTGGAACTCAATATAACGCATATTTTATGTAATGGAGGGCGCTGGTGTCTGCGGTACAGTTTTTATACTTTTGCAGATGCCATCATTTTTCAATTGCACTATATGCCACTGTTCCCAAATAAATACTTTGAATAGTAAAAAAGATTTTTTTTTACATTTGCGACCTGCAGCGACACTTTATGTGTATAATACATTTATTTACGGAAGAATTTATCTAATTCGGCTTTGCCTGAGAGAGAGAATATATTGTATCCGGAAGAATTTCTCTAAATAATGATCCATATCAAAATCTATAGCGTAGTTTCCGGACAAACAGACAGACAGGAATACTGACTTTGTATTATTATATTTATATTATTGATATATATATATATATATATATATATAAATCAGTCTGTTATTGGCGTTAATGGAAAATTATCATGTTTATTATGCAGTTGACTCTGTATTATATCAATCATTCAATGTTTATTTTATTCACAGCAATATGAACCGTCTCGGCATTGAATTAGGCGATGTGAAGATCATAATCCATGCAGTTAATTTGAAAGGTAAGATTTTATTTATTTTCGACATACATAGAAGCCACTGCATACTCATATGTGAGACGGCGAGCCGATGATATTCTTAAAAGCGGTGGTATTCCTACTTTATGGCTTATATAATAATTAATTAATATATAACATTCACTGGTTCTATAGTGAATGTACATAATGATATCTTGACCTCGTATGGATGGATGGTTACTCACTATAATATCAAGGTCAAAAAAATCTATCCTGTTTAGGTCTAGTTTGGGCACTTATGATGTCACATTTAAAGTCACAAAGCTACCACTATTATATATTATATTTATATTACTTCACAAATATTCCCTTAACAACAGAGTGGTCAAAGAGTACAATAAGCTCCCAGGAGACGTGATAACAGCCCAAAATGTTAATTCAAAAACCGACTCGACAAGCATCTGCAAGAGAAGAACTAGCAGAAAACAACAGGATATTGGCACTAGTAAAGGTCTATCTAACGTGGACATTGCAATTCCAGGATACAAATACATAGTGGTGGACAACTGCCAGATGGTGATGGAGCCGGAGTGGTGCACCGTGGCATGCGGCTACGCGCGCCAGGCCGTGCTGGGCGACGCGCGCGCCTACGCCTCGGCGCCCGGCGCGCGCTACTCGGCGCCGAGCGAGGCCTACCCGCCCGGCGGCCAAGTGTTCCTGCTCACGCAGGGGCCCTACTACGGGTGCTTGGCTACTGTGAGTATTTATTTTTAAAGGCCCTACTTATATACTAAACATTTTAATTGGACTAAAAGTATTACAACAGTAAACAATACAACAGAATTCAATTCAAAACCATTTATTCAGTTTAGGCCCTCGGAAGTCAGCCTTCAACTGAAAAGAACCGGCAAGAAATTCAGCATGGTTACATTGTTTTTTTTTTTTTTTGATAATTTTTTATATAAATTTTATCTATTAGGTGTACAACTTTGCTTCCGCCGTTTTGCAATAGATGGCTGTAGCGGTAAGTGGTAGTCGAAATAAATAGATCGTAGATGTCATACAATAAGCTTAGGCATTTGTAAACATAACGCCATCGAAATATTAGTCGATTTGTGTCTGCATCATAAAGTTATTATCGATTAAACATGTCAGCTTACGAGCCAAATTCTCGTCATTTGCGGGAGGTTTTAATTTTCTGCTTTAATATGAAGAAATCTGCGGCTGAGGCTCATCGAATGCTCTCAAATACCTATAGTGAGGCCGCTATTAGTGAAAGAACGTGCCGAGAGTGGTTTCAACGCTTCAAGAACGGTGATTTTGACGTCGAAGACCGGCATGGCGGTGGAAGAGAGAAGGTTTTCGAAGATGCAGAATTGGAGGCATTACTTGATCAAGACTCGTGTCAAACGAGACAGTAGTGGCCAGCGATGGACAATACTTTGAATCATAAATGTATAACCAGTTTTTTACAATAAAGCCTCGAATTTCGGAAAAAAACGGCGGAAGCAAAGTTGTACACCTATGTATATAAGAATATTTTTTATAATTACCAAGAAAGGAATTGTTAACTCTGGCTAGTCTGAAGTGTAGAATAACTAACTTCTCCCTTTTCCCTCCTTCAACTTCCCTATATAGTATACACTAGCCACTCTGCCCCCTCATTCACCTAATACAAACTTTTTACTTTATTCTGATTGTCTAATTAATTTTTGCCGTTCATGGACTAGAAGCATAGGAGGCGTTTACATCCGTACGTGGAAAATCCTATTTGAATATATTTTTAATAAATATGTCGGTTGTCCGTATGTCAGGTGGTGGACACGGAGGGCATCCGCAGCGGACGCATCAAGGTGTCGGTGTGCGAGCGCGCCGAGCCGGCCGCCGCCGCCGCGCCCTCCACCGCCGCCCGCTACCGCTCCGCGCACCACGCCGCCGCCGCCTGTGGTCTGTACCTCAACCTATACCTATGTTGTCCACATAGTCTCGTTACACCCCACAAGCGTGTGAACAACGCGGAGTATATGCCGCGCTCCCTTGCACTTGTTGACTGTGCGGCACCCGTGTCGATTATGTCATCGATCAGCTTGATTCTTTTGTAATTTTTTTTAGTTTTTTTCGACGGAGATATACGATCGCAAAGCTGAATGTTAAATGATTAAAAATAGATGGAAAACATAAAAAATGTGAAAAATTGATTTCCCATTTGAAAGGTACATTCATCGCGAAGGCCATAGGGTATGTTGTAAATCCTAATTACTTTTAATCCCTCGAAAAACAGTGGCACAGAACGCTAGGAAATATATATATATATAATATAATTCCTTATTTATTTTATACACATAGTTTCATACACAAAATAAAAATAATATGAAGTAATATTTTTATGATTAATTACAGGTATATCGTCACAGATGCTCTCCCGTATAACCGGCACCGTGTTCTGCATAGTCGGTGAGAGGAACGACCTGCCCACTGAGAATCAATACAAACTCAACATTGGTCTGAATTTGAAGTTCAATAAAAAGGTATGGGTTCCCACTAATATTTTTTTTTTTTTTTTATTAAATAAGGAACATTACAGCTTTTTTTTTTAAATAACAATTTAATACGATAGGAATTATTCCTTAAATTAAGCCAATTACAATATTCCTGGTTAAATTATGCAAATTATACTTACTTACAAAAGGTACTTTCTAAAACAATTTAATGTATTTGAAACAATCAAAAAAGTTGTGTTTTGTATTTGTGTATAAATGCATGCAGGTTAGTATGATATAGTCTATAAATGCGAAAGTTTCTGAGGATTCTTTGTTACTCTTTCACGCAAAAATCCCGGGATGAAACTTAGCACATAGATAGTTTATAACTTGGATTAACATATGGGATACTTTTTATCCGGGGAAAAGTAAGTATGCTCGAGGACGCCGGTGAAACCGCTGGGCACAGCTAGTAAATTTATACTTAGATAATTTATACTTATATTTAGACCAAACAGACATGTTCATGCACACATATGTTTGTCCTGGGTGGAAATCGAACCCGCGACCTTCGGCTTGGCAGTCAGGGTCTCTAACCACCAAGCCAACTGGCCCGTCAAATACATTAACTGTTAGCTGAGCATGATGATTGATTATTGTTTTTCGTTTTCCACAGAATCAAGAAGTATCAGGATACACGCGTCGCTGCAAAGTGACCAACTCGTGGCTATATTCCGAACGCTGCGTGACCCTAGTGAAGTCGTACGCGAAACAGTTTCCGGAGCTGTTCGACAAGCTCGCTCACACTTATAATAATGATGTCTTCTTCGAGAGTGATCTGTGGCCTAAAGAGATGGGGTGAGTTTATATAGCTACTAGCTGTACCCCGGTTTCACCCGCGTTTTCAAGGGACGTTGCATTTTCAGGGGATAAAAAAGTATTAGTAACAGTAAAAGCTCCGTATTCGTGCTTCCTTATACTGTTATCCTACTGGTGTCCTTATGCTGCGTTTACATATATAAGCTTAATAAATAAATACATACATATATATTTATATGATACCAAGGAGTAAAAACTGTATTTCGAAAATTGTTTTTTTTTTGTTTATATAACTTTTAAACAACATCCTCTCCGACTAATTCAATCAGTCAGGCTTCGGTTTTAATGTTTGTAATAGATATTATAATTTACTTCAAAGCATTGACATACATTTCTATCTGATGTTTGTTTTTAATTAACCTTTAACCCTACAGTGAAAATAAACCTCAAGATGTAGTCCAATGGCTCAAGAATCAGCATCACAGTTCAGCCGTACGTCGAGAATGTGGCTCCGAAGCCCTCGAACCTGAAGACATGAAGGCATTGGCAGCCACACTGGATGAGCAGTTACATAACCTAAAAGCGAAGGAGAAAAAGGTCACACTGCAAGTGAAATGGAGCCTTCTTTATATGGTAAGTAGGCTCAATTTTCAAATTGTTCAAAAGTTACTGTAAAATGACGTACAGTTTGAAGTGAAGGAGCTCACGTTGCATTTGAAATTAGACTTAATAAATCGCACTTAGAAGTTAAATTGTGTTTTCACACTAACTATGTACTTGTGTGCCTTTCTTTAATTAATTATAGTACCTATCCAATATGAACATGTTTATTTGGTCCTGTATGTAATATCTATTATTATTGAATAATCTATACTAATATTATAAAGAGGAAAGATTTGTATGTAAGTATGTTTGTTACTCTTTCACGCAAAAACTACTATACGAATATGGATGAAACTTGGCACATAGATAGAGCATATCCTGGAATAACATATAAGCTAGCTTTTATGCCGGGAAATTGGGATATCCCTCGAGAACGCGGATAAAACCGCGGGGGACAGCTAGTGCTTATATATTTAAAAAAAGTAGGGATCCGATGAATGTATAATGAAATTTAGATATTTGAAGTATCAATCAGTGATAGATCAGCTATAAGGTAGTGATATCCATACAATACTTAGATTTATAATAATTCGAAAATATCTCTGTATGTTTGTTTGTTACGTGTTGACGACTTAACGGCTGAATGGATTTTGATGAAATATAGTATGGAGATAGATTGTATCTTGAACAAGGTAATAGGCTATCTTTTGTCTCAATAATAATCTACAGTTGGTGGAAAAGCAGATGTAACGAACAAAGTAAAGGGTGACAGAATATTCTTTTGTTTTTTCCAACAGCCAGAACTCCACCAGGGCAACATCCAGCCGGACCCAAAGGCCGACTTCAAGCTGTACGACCGTGTAGTGTGTGTGGCCCGCAACATCACGGCACCACTAGGCGCTAAGGGCACAATCACAGCTGTATACCGTCCTTCCAATAGCAACACTGTCAGGCTCTCGGACAAACTTAATGCCGAACCGTCGTACCAGGTCATGTTCGACGAACCATTCCCTGGGGCCATCGTTGAGGATCTCTTTGAGGAGGCTAGGTTTTATCGGTGAGTTGACGGGCCAGTTGGCTTACGGGCAAAATTAATATGCAATCCAGATCTAAAGTCCATGGATTGGTGTACTTTTTGACAGAAATTTCAATACACTTAATGTCAAAATTCTAATTTATACGTGCGATTTTAGATCGGGATCGTATATTAATGTTGCCCGTTAGTTGATAGATTCCCCGCTAGGACAAACATTTGTCTGGTCGTTCTGTCAGGATGTAAATATCTAAGTTTGTATTTAAAAAGTATCAGTTAACTTATATATTATTATATTAATTATTATTATTGCCATTGCCATAGTACAAACAGGGTTTTGGGTATCAGATATCCATGTGTCAAGAAAGTCCCAGTATATCACGACCGTTTGAGGTGATAATCCAAGTGGGAGGCCCATGTTCATCAGTAAACATCCATGGGCTTATATAATGACGACGAATACCTATAAGTCTTAACATAGTTTTAAAAATAACTTATTTTAAAAGTCATTATTTTCCGACAGGATGCTACCTACGAACATGCTGAACATATCGTTCGGACGCAAGCTGCGCGGTTCTGTGACGTCGGTTGACGACACTCAGGACAGTTTCGGGTACAACACGCAGCCACCTAAAGTGTTGCGACGCGAAGACGGACACCATTCTGCTTTCGCTAGTTATAGGCAAGTATAGTTTATATTCCACGTTTAAATAGTACAGAACAAAAGTCTGTAATCTTTTTTTTTAAAGTAAAAACTTCTTATCCGACACCAAATAGAGGTAAACATATTATTTTTTGATATTTTTGCCTGCGAGAGAATCAGATAGGTATTTTTCTGAAGATTCACTTTAACCGCGTGTGAAATGCACACTTTTATGTAAACAAATGAACTCTTATGCCGTCCATAATCAGTCACAAAAGTAGAGTTCGCACTATTGTTATCATTTGAACATATGAAATACTTATACAATATTTTTACCAGACTTATGTTGTTTTAAGTCGCGCCATTAAAATTCTGTGATGCAATCAATCGTGCACGTAATAAAAGTTGCATATAAGGTTGATTATACATGGCGTACCTTAGTCGTTCATAAGGCTAAGACATTTACCATGTTCAAAATTCAAAATTCAAAACCATTTATTCAGTTTAGGCCTTCGGAGGGCACTTATGAAGGTCAAATTTAAAGTTACTGAAGCTACAACCGGTTCGGAAGTCAGCCTTCAACTGAGAAGAACCGGCAAGAAACTCAGCAAGGTTACATTTTTTTTTATTTGTTATATAAATTTTTATCTATTCTGACTTTTTGGCTATTTTATAATTTCAATTTTACATAATTTTATATTTAACAATTACAAGATACTTATTATAGGTAACATTAATAAAAACAAAACAAAAAAAATATGACAAGACTACAAAATAGAAAATAACAATAATTAGGTACTTACAACTTAAACAAGAGATTTAGAGGTGCACTGTGCAGAGAGCAGCTATTTCCATACATTTTTATCTTCAATATAATGAACTACCTTGTAATACGCTTTTTCTTTCAAAACTTTCCTAATATAATTTTTAAATTTATGATCAGACATTTTGGTTATTGAAAGCGGTATCTTATTATAAAATCGAACACAATTACCAAGAAATGACTTGTTAACTTTAGTTAGTCTAAAGTATGGAACAACTAACTTCTCCCTTTGTCTTGTATTTATACTATGAATATCTAATTTTGCCTCAAACATTCCTATGTTTCTACGTATAAACATTATATTTTCATAAATATATAGTGAAGGTAATGTCATTATATTTATTTCCCTAAATAAATCTCTTAATGATTCACGGGGACCCATACTGTAAATTGCACGAATTGCTCTTTTTTGTATAATAAATATTGATTCTATATCCGCTGCTGCTCCCCAAAACAAAATACCATAGGACAAGAGGCTATGAAAATATGCAAAATAAACTAATTTGGCCGTCTCAACATTCGTCAATTGTTTAATTTTCCTAACAGCAAAAGCAGCCGAACTTAATTTAGCAGCTAGAGTATCAACCTGAGGTCCCCATTGCAATTTATTGTCTAATGTAAGACCCAAAAATACCGTTTTATTTACAAGATCAATATGGCTCCCATCTATTATTATTTGGCTATCTACTTGTGCTACATTTGGTAAAGAAAACCTTAAGCATTTAGTTTTCTTTGAATTTAGTAATAGATTATTTGTAGCAAACCACCCACAGACAATTGACATAGTATGATTAACTTTAGTTAGATCTTTGTCTTTTCTATTAACTTTAAAAATTAATGATGTATCATCAGCAAACAAGACAATATCTGTGAGGTCATTTACAACATATGGCAAATCATTTATATATACTAAAAACAAAAATGGACCTAAAATTGAACCCTGGGGTACCCCCATTTCGACTAAAGAGCCCTTGGATGTTGTGCCGGTAATCCCTACCTTTTGCTGGCGATTTGATAAATAAGATAAAACAAGATCATGAGCAGTACCACGAATTCCGTAGAAGTCAAGTTTTAGTAGTAGCGTACGGTGGTCAACGCAATCGAATGCCTTGGACAGATCACAAAAAATGCCAATCGCATCCTGTGAATCCTCCCATGCGCCATAAATGTGCCTCAGCAATGTTGCTGCCGCATCGGATGTAGATCTTCCCTTCGTGAAACCGAACTGATGACCATGCAATACCTTATGCTTAGTAAAGTGACTTGACATTTGATTAAGCAGCAATTTTTCAAAGATTTTACTAAGTGCTGGCAGAACGGAAACTGGTCTGTAATCGGATGTCATACTAAACTCAACTTAAATGCCATGGCGATAAGGTACACCAGTTTATCCAATGATCAAATTATTTTGTAAGTTTTTCTTTGAAGTTCTGAAACGCCCGGAAAGATTGTATATACAAAAATCAATGAGTCGAGTCAATCTATGATATGGTAGTTGTTAGCCAGAAAATAAAGCTAGCCAGTTACCTTCATATAACTAACGTTTCCCTACAGTTTTAACTGATTGATTTATTTTATTAATTTAATTCTATTCTCTTGATACGTTATCGATTAACAATATACAATTATTTTTCCATTTATCTACAGTCCTACAGCCGATGTGAAGCCAACTCCAAACGAGACTCGAAATAATGTGTCGAGTGCAACGCCAGAAAGTAATCCGGTAATGTATTGTCTCATACTTTAATATTGGCTTCACTTCAGCCGCGGTTTCGCCCGCATTCTAAAATCATTTTAATGCTAGAATATATTGTTCCAGTCTAATATTATTCAAATCCAGATTATATAACAAAAACAAATTGTGTCGTGGGACACCAGATAGGAACGAAGTTTTCATTGACATAATACATGCTTCTTTCAATTCAGTGCGATTCAAAATTTACTTTTAACTTATTCCTTTTCTTATAATAATTACTAATTATACTAATTTATAAATGGAACAGAATTTTAAACATGTTGTATGTAGCCTTTAAGGGAATTATGAAAAAAACAAACCCAATAATAAACCATATCATTTAAATTTCGAACAAAAGTGTCGTTACAACTTTTCGTCTGATTTTTTTCCGTCTAGCCCCCTTTCACAACGCGCGATAAGGAACTTCGTTCCAAAAATGCATAAACTTTTACATTACACTTACAATAAAATAATATTGAATAGTTTAAAAAACAATATAGGCTCTCGATATCAATTATAATGTATAGGACTTGTCATTACAAAATAAATAAGCCCGAACTCCAGGGGTTGACTAATAGCTTCTCTTCTTCTGAGTGCACTATCAGGTCAGCTCGATGTCATCAAATTAGTCTATTGTCATCCGGATCCCAAATCATTGCAAAGTTTCAATAAGATGGGACCATTAGAAGTCGGCTATAATCGACATCCAAGATTTTATTATATTGCTAGTGACTATTGAAGATAGTAAAAGCGTGTTATGATATTAAATATTGAAAATGTTTATATGGAAACATTGTGAGGTCTCCATTTCGGTATGAAACAGGCAATTGACTCTAATATTAACTCCCTCAACAGGACAATGCAACACATTTGTTGAAGAGTTTACTGAAGATAAGCGAGAATGACACCGACCCAACCAAGAAAAACAAGGTAATACTTTATGGACATTTATGTTACCAGGGGCATTGCCAATACGTTGTCGACTCTGAGACGTGAAGTTGTTAAGTCTCATGTGACTGTAATCCCGGCCTCCTTACCTTTTCAACCTAACACAGGACAAGAGTACTTCTGTTTCACGGTGGGAATGAGTAAGGTGGAAGTACTTTCCCGGGCGAACTGTGCACTTCGTACTCTGCTACTTGTAATATATTTATTGAATTATGTACTGTTTTTACTTCATAGAATGAACAGAACCAGAGTTGGCGGACGAAGAATGATGCCAGTGCTCCAGTAGCGGCACCTACGGCGGCACCCCAAAAGTAAGTTATGCGTACCTTTTAACAGTTATAACCTTTACCTACAAATGGGATGTGTCCTGTATTAAAAATAAATTACCAACCAGTATATTGAACATCCAAATATATACGAAAACATTAAATATGATCAAAATTAAATCCTTAATATGATTTTTTTTGTACCGATCTAATCATAAAGAGTATGTTATTTGATGCTGTACAATTATGACGTCACAACTTGCTATTTCATACAAAACTCCATACATTCGATCGTTATGCCATTACATAAAGAATTGCTGATTTGACATGTCAGGACACATCCCTTTACCGTTGTCTCTTTACAGTTGTCGAAAGGGCCCATTTGACAGCTAAGAATCTCATTGAAAAATCATTTTTATTTCTTTAAGAAAGGTCTTTCTATTGATACAGTGGATTATCGTGTGATGATGCTAATGGGCCTTATTATAACATCATGGGGTTCATTTTTGATTAACACTCTTAGCTGTTAAAGCGGGCTTATTAGATCTGTACATTATTTGTTAGGGTTACAAACTTTTGTCAAATCTACTAAAAAAATCTACTAAAAATTACTACTAAAAGGATATAATTATTAGGGACATAGACTACATAATTACTGTTAATTACGTAAGGCAATTTAAATCAGTTAACTGTTAAACGTTAACAAATATAAAGATAGTTTTGTCAAATCTACTAAAAATTACTACAAAAAGAATATCTTTAGTACACAGACTGTATTACTACTGGGACCACTCAAGCTACATTTACTTTTAAAAAATACTATAAAGGTAGTCAGATATATTAGTTAAAAGGAGCAAACTGACTATTTTTGTTTACAAGCAGCGAAATGGTACACCCATTTTGGAAACTGTTTACTGGGTAAGATTAAAACGAGGTGATTTTTTTCAAGACCCATTATGCCTCAATCAAAGTAGTTAAAAATGTACGTACTTTTTAAAATTTACTAGTAATATATATTACAATACTTTTAGAGCTATCTCGTTTGAAAATACATATTAAAACATGGTAGTGATTATTCATCGTGAATATATCTGTTTATTCTGTATCTGGTAATTTAAAATTCACAGCCTTTATCATCATTCATAATTTATAATACATTTATTTTCAATATTTTATCATATAGATATTTCAGCAGCTTTAGCCTTCATAAGTGTTCTTCAAGGCTTTAATATATACATACATACTTTATTAATATACCTATATATATATATGAATATACAAGCAGAAAGTTATCTCCGGAACCACGGAATCTATTTGAAAAGTTATTTCACCACTTGTAACGTACATTATTCCGAATGGACATAGACTATGTTATAATCCTATGATAATTTAGTTCCCTCGGGAACTGAGGTGAAACCGCGGCACGGAAAACTAGTAATCTATATATGTATACAAGCTGTATCCCGCGGTTTCACCTGCGTTTATCGGTATCACGTATAGCCTTTAACTATTAAGGAAAAATTCCGCGTCGAATGGTACAGCCCCATCGCTATATGTTCAGTAGTTTTGAGACGATGGTGCGTCAAAGGAACCCCATTTATTTAGATATACAAAATTTGTATATAAATAATATCAACTAACTGGTTACCAAAGTACTATTTTGCTTTGTTTATCAATATAATATATAGCTGTCAATAATGTTCCAGGATATTTATTTATTTATAGTAAATATGCTAAGAAAAGATTTTGTTCCTGTAGATTACAACAGCAACATCAGAACTGGCGTAAAGAAAACGCATCTAACAACACCAGACCTCAGGCGGCGGCACCCAACGAGTGGACCAATACCAACTTTAAGGTAACATTTACATTACATTGCGGCAAGCTATGATGGCTATTGCGACATGTGAGAATGCCATTCAAAAATTAACTAGGCCTTTACAAGCTCTTATGAATAGTCAGTCTCTTATCTCTAATACCGGTTCCGAAGGTTTCCTTTTTACTGAGAAGAGCTGGCAATAAACACAGCAATATATGCAATTACTCTTTTAAAAACAAAGTTATATTTATTAGTAATGTTGAATTGGAAACTGTTCTTGAAGCAATAAGGTACATTTTTCAATGAAATTCTTCACTGTGAATACGTTCCTATTCGATGGTGACGACTTTAATGATAGGCCTTATAAAGGAAAGCAGTGTCAACATAATTAAGAAGTAGTAGAGCTCTTTGTGCATATTTCGTCCGGGGAAGTACTACCACCTTACCCATTTCCGCCGTGAAGCAGTAGTGCACTTGTATTACTGTGTCGGTTAGAATTGTAAGGGGGCCGGTGACTGCAGGCACATGAGACTTAACAACTTCACGTCTCAGGGTCGACAACACATTGGCGGTGCCCCTGGTGTTGCGGTTACCTCTTACCATCAGATGGACACATTTACCTGTGATTCTATAATGTAATATACACTATCTTCTGTTTTTCAGGCATTCAATTATATGAGAATGTTCCGTCGATTTGTATTACGTTATTTTTTTAAATGAATCAGGTACTTGGTTTGAAGAGGTTTTCTACACGATTAGTTTATCATCGAACATTTTGTTTATGTAACAATAGCATTGATTTTATTAATCAAGTGTACCTATTTCTAGCATGATTTTGTGTGTGAACATAAAAGTGAATATAACGATATGATGACATGTTCATAAATAGTAATTAATGAATAATTTGAAAGTTTCATTGAACAATATATTTGGTGTGTTTATCTTGATTGGACATAGATTTTTTGAAAACGTTCGCAATCAATTAAAACCGTCCTCATTCATCACCACATTACATTTTAATATCACAAGTATAGCAAATATTATTTTTGGTATTCGTGCCCTGACTTCTGAGTGTTGAGCAGTTGAGAAAACAGACGAAATACGATATCATGCAGCTGATAGATACAGGCCCCATGCTTTAGATTCACATTGAGTGTGACACAAATATCAAAAGCTCAATCCCGAGAAATTTAGTCCATAACTTAACTTGTTTTTCTTTTACAGCCCCAACCCCCAATTCCTCCATACCCTAACTTCATGCCACCCTTCCAAGGTCCAGGGCCTAGCCAAATACCTTTCCCCCAATTTCAGAACCCTCACTTCGTGCAACGTAACCACTTCAATTATCAGAATCAAGATGTGCCGCGTAGCCAGTTCAACCAGAATCAAGATGTGCCGCGTAGCCAGTTTAACCAGAATCAGTATAGGGGGGCCATAAATCATGGGTTTCCTGCACATTTGCCCAGTGTTGGCCCAAACAATATAACATTGGGACCAAGTTGGGTTAATAATCAGGTGAGATTTTTATGCAATACCCGCATTTTTATTGCTACTTAAATAAAATATTTTTTACTTTAAATATCAACATCATACATTGATATATTATATTACTAGCTGTCCCCCGCGGTTGCAAACAGTATCCTATGTTACTTCTAATACCTGCAAGAATATGTGTACAAAGATTCATGGGGATCGGTTAAGTAGTTTTCGCGTGAAAGCGTAACAAACAAACTTACATTCACATTTATAATATTAGTTGGGATTACAAGTCAATCTATAAATGAATGACTAAAAAATCTGTATCTTTTAATAAAGGATAAATATTGAAATAGAAAAGACAAATTGTCTTATCTACTTGACTAAAATGTTATAAACGACTTTTTTACTTAAAAAAATTTATTTATGCAATTTAATTAATTATTTTATAGAACACAATACCACCGGGGAACCAGAGTAAACCACAAAACACCATCCAGCCACCGCCGGCGAGCAATCTAGACAAAATTATCAACCCATTTGTACCGCTCCAAGTTCAGACAAGTCAAAGGTAAGAACAGTTATGCACATTGCCTATGTCACTCAAGAATAGTGTGGCGTTTTATTAGTCAAATAATTTTTAAAGTTGATGTGGTGGTTCTGCACATTACCCACCCAATGGACACAAATTCCGAAAACTTGCAATCTCTTACGCAAGAGTTCGTCCGGGGAAGTACTACTACCTTACCCATTTCCGCCGTGAAGCAATAGTGGACTTGTATTACTGTGTTTCGGTAAGAAAGGAAAAGGAGCCGGTGAAATTACAACTTTGAGTCTTTTTTAATAAACGGTCCCAAACTAAGCAGAGCTTGTACTATGGAAAGCAGATAATTGATATACTAGTTTTTTTTTCTAAATACATACTTACGAGATAGATATTTACACCCAGACACAGAACAAACAGACATGTTCATGCACACAAATGTTTGTCCTGGGTGGGAATCGAACCCGCGACCTTAGGTTTGGCAGTCAGAGTCTCCAATCATCAAGCCAACTGGTCTCAGGGACGACAACGCATTAGCGATGTCCCTAGTTTTGCAAACGTCCTTAGGCAGCGGTGACCGCTTTCCATCAGATGGGCCGTCTGCTTGTGTGTCGGCATAAACAGAAGGATATAAATATAAATAAGTATTAGTTAAAAAGATACTTGAGCGCCAAATACTAAACTACATTTTTGTTGATACAGTAGATTGACTTGTGTTTATCCACAATCTTACCGTCGTAAATGATAATGTTATCGAAAGTGGTAAGCAGAGAAATCTAGAAGTGATCTGAAGATGAAGGAAGATTTTCAAGGTGTTGATAGTTCATTTGGTAGTAGAGCTCGTTGGAAGGGTACTTTGTAGTACCCAGAATTCAGCAGCTGCACTTGAGAGTCAGTTCCCTATCAGACTTTGCATGCTTATCACCTTCGGGTACATCATCACTTACTATGTTGAGATTGGGATCAAACAAGCCTAATAACACAGGCTTAATACATAGTGAGAATAAAAAGTAAAACTATAATAGTTGCAAATTAGACGCAAAGTAGTTACTGTAGTTGAAGCAGTTATTTAATAGCCAGTTTACTATAATTGTTATAGCTTCTATTATATACTGTTTTAGGTTTTCAATCTTCAGTATAATTCAACACAAATCTATTCATAGTAAAAAGTATTGAACCAATAGGAAAAATGAAATGTCAAAACGATCGAATGTATGGAGTTTTGTATGAAATAGCAAGCTGTGACGTCATAATCGTACTGCATCAAATAACATACTCTTTATGATTAGATCGGTACTGAAAAATCACATTAATGATTTAATTTTGATCATATTTAATGTTTTCGTATATTTTTGGATGTTCACTGGTTAGTGTTCGATCATTTATCTTTAATACAGGACACATCCCAATTGTATGTCTGATATAACTTTTTAACAAACGACATTATATTTACTGAAAATAGGGCTGCTAGGAAAATCAAGTGCAACATTAGATACCCTGACAACGCGGGTGAAATCACGGAACGGAAACTAGTAGATTAGTAGTAGTAGACTATAAAAAATCTAGATTAAATAAACCCCACGTGAATAAATCATTATCATTGTCAAGTGTGATGGAAAGTAATTCTCAGACGCTGACGTCAATAAGGCGCCTCTGTTATGCATTACTGGCATTCGAATATACAGCGGGAGTTTCCTATGAGAAAATGTTTATAAACTTATGCGAATGTGGCTCTTGTTTTCTCAAATACCTTTTTACATTTAGCACAAGATAGCTATGGGATGGGTTAATTTGTAAATAATTAAACTGCTTTTTAAATATCGTGTTTCGGTTAGAAAGGTTAAGGCCGGTGAAATTACAGACACTGAGACTTAACAACTACACGGCCCTGCTGTTGCAATAGGGATGTGTCCTGACATGTCAAATCAGCAATTCTTTATGAACTATCAAAACGATCGAATATATGGAGTATGAAATAGCAAGTTGTGACGTCATAATCGTACAGCATCAAATAACATACTCTTTATGATTAGGTCGGTACTGAAAAATCACATTAATGATTTAATTTTGATCATATTTAATGTTTTCGTATATTTTTGGGTGTTCAATACACTGGTTTGGGTTTGATTTATTTATCTTTAATACAGGACACTACTCAATTGTCTTCAGGCGGCTGCGACTATTTCGACATAAAAGCTACTTGAATTAAAATACATTATAGCCAAATTCAATGGAGCTTACTCATTATTTCCTTACGCTTTAGACCCACAGATGTCGTTGTAACATCAATACTTTGAAACAGTGTTGTTTGAAGCATTAGTTACAAAAACAAACCAATATCATAAGTCCAGTTCGTTAACCCCATAAACAACGTTATATAAAATTGTCACATTATATTTTCGCTCTTATATTGATGTGACCACTGTCACAAATAGCACTGTCACGATAAAATTGTATGTGTATATGTTCGTCCTTTGAATAACGTCAATAATAATACATCGATCCTTATTGGAGGACGTTACTGGAAGTTAATTTCACACAAAATCATAATATGGGAATTCACTGTAAAGCGTTCGTATTCGAAGTACATAATTGATTGATGATTCGGATTTAACAAATAAAACCCTAAATATGCTAAAATATAAAATAAATAAGCCTTTTCATTCCATATAAAAATATAACAATATTTTACTTAGAAAACCATTTTTTTAAAGCTAACTGAAGTTGTTGATTGTTACAGCAACCTGTATATTCTAGAATAAAATATGTAAACACTTGATACCTTAATATTCCATAGCGATTGTTCAATGACACTGAACAGCTGATAACATTCTGAATTGCCTGAAAACATCAAGGGTTGAGTGTCACTTATCATTGAATTATTAATTATAATAACATGTGATTAGGTCATGTTTTAATGATGCATTTATCCGATTCTGTTCTTCATGGCTAATATCTACATCTGTTTTTATTTTTAAAAGATGATGTAAAGAAAATCTTGAGTATTAGTGGTGACCCGTGAAGTAGAAGTAGCTTCAGTAACTTTAAATTTGACCTTCATAAGTGCCTTCTGAGGGCCTAAACTGAATAAATGGTTTTGAATTTTGAATTTTGATATGCATTAAAATAGTCTAGGTTTTGATCAAACTGACTGCAATAAATATTGCCCTGTCTCTGTTCTTCTTTAGGGAAACAAAAAGGTACATAGATTAAAGTTTTTTGCGCATACAACAATCGCAAGACAAAGGTGGTGCACAAATTCCCGAGGGAAGTAATGTGTTGTTTAGATTATATTATGAGCTGTCGCCTGCGGTATTTCCGGACCGATATGACCTTCAAGAAAAGAGCATACTCCTTTTTAAAAGGCAGGCAACGCACTTGTGACTCCTCTGGTCTTGCGGGTGTCCATGGGCGGCGATAATCGCTTACCATCAGGCGATACGTATACTCGTTTGCTTACCAAAACATAAAAAAAATATACGAGTATATTCTAGGCATAATCGTAAATATTTTTTGAAGTTCATTCGAATTCGTTCGTTCATTGTTTCACAAAAAAATGGTTTATGTTAAACTTATTTATGATATTGCTAGTTTCCGCACCGCGATGTCACCCGTGATTCCGTAATAAAAGAAGCCAATATCCGACATCCTATTGTCAACTATTTCTAAGCTAAAATCAATTCGATCATTACGTAAACGAAAGACAATCAAACTCGTTTTTGGATTTTAATTTTTTTTAAAGGTAAGATATAATGATTTTGTATGGTAATTATTCCACAGAAGAGCCAGTAACACAAGTACACAACCAAATAAAAGAGATTTAGTGGACATTCCAGCGCCTAACACGTTGCAACCGAAACCACAACCTTCTAATATACGGGTAAGTGCAAGTAGATATTTAAAAAAATTAAATTTCATCAATAAATTGTTTTTGTTAAAATTATTACAATTTCATAAGAAATCTCCTATTTAAGGCTACAAGCTTTAAATGTTTTACTTCCATACACATTACAAAACGTCACTTGTCAGAATTTTACTAGCTGTTGATGGCATGCGTTTGCCTATGCCTATTTTTGTGTCATGTAACTTCGCAGGCGTAAAGCAACTCCTTAAAGTTTTATCGTTCCCGGATAAATAGTAAAAGAAGGCATAGGGTACATACATACAGACATATTTTTTTATATATAGATTTTTTTTAATGTAATATTAATGTACAGGCTCCACAGCACGGTGTACCAAGGCCGATGAAGAAAAAGAAACCGAGAATCGCCGCCAATCTACCATTTCAGATAGAATAAATATACAGTTTTAACTTATTTTTGACTTGTTGTCAGATGCCAACAAAAAATATATTTTTTATGAAAATATTGACTATGTGCGACGAAATAAATAAATATTATTAATGTATGGTATTTCCACAATACAAGGCGTGCTGAAAATCAACTTTATGCGAAATTCATTGGAATTGTACCATTAGACTTATATGATATGCATGAACCAATACTTTGTGCCTTTGCTAGGGGATTAAATTTGCGACAGTTGTAACTTCGACTTAGTTAATAGAGGTATCTATTGAGTAAAATAATGAACTGGCAAAGTCAAAGTCATACGAGTTGTGAAGCTTAGATGAAGATTCCCTTGTGAAGACACTTTCCTTTGGTTAATGGTTTATATATTTGGTTCCGAGTCTTTTAAAAAGACAATTTGGTCATAAAAACTGTGTCATTAATTTTTTTTTGTAAAGTATGTGTACTTTTTCGACCTTTATAAATAAATACAGCCGGCCTTTAATATCTATACTGAACAATATCTAACAATTCCAATTGCTTATCTTATTAATGTGTTCATTGAAATAGTTGTTAAATGCACGCCATGTTTGTGTGGAAATAAAAAAAGAGAAATATCTATGGATTCGTATTTTTCAAAATAAAAAATTGACTATGATTTGACCCATCGATCATAAGGAAATAAAAATATAAAGATTGTAAATTTTGTAAATAATTTATGACGTGAATCTATGAAGAGTGTGATCAATTTTGTGTTTTTTTTATGAGTGAGTACAGTGTCCATGGAAAGTTCCTCTATTTACTTATTGAATTAGTTTAGGTATTTTTGTTTTCATATTTTTTTTCTCATTTTTAAGATATTATAGTCATAATCTGACTAAAACTGGATATAAGGAACGCTATTTTCTCAGATAAATTTGGAGTTTTAGATAAAGAAGTTAATCAATTGATATATGGTAAAGTGGCAATATTAAATGTAACTGCATATTTCACTACATCAATGTTCATAATATTCTGTGTGTCGTGAAAACCCTTTTGCCATCCATATAATTAATAATGATAAATCTTCACCCATAAACAATTTTGTAAATTAAACAATATTACATTAAATTTCGTACAATAAAATCCGAGTACAAGGTTTTTACATCTATACTAAGAAAGTACAATTATGTTGTAGTTATTAAATCTTGGGGTTGTTTGTAAAATATGTTAAAATGTAATGTCGAATCATAAGGAAGACTTGTTGCGAACAATCGTATTAATTAACAGAGGACTAAGCAGGAAGGTATATCGCAAGCGTATCGTCATCGTATCGTAAGCGCCAAAAGCCAATGCAATGGGAAATTTAACATCGCGCAACGTCAAGGTATGTGCGGTGTTAAATTTTTCATGCAAACCAGATTTTTGGCGCGACACGATGCCGCTACTCTTGCGATAGGTGTTCGTGCTTAGGCCTCTGCTGTCCTGGATTTTTTGACACCATTTACCGAACTTATATATTATAATTATTATTATTATATACCGTATACACTATGAGACTGAACGTATATATTGTGAGACTGAACACAAAATCTCAAAATTGTTTTGTCTCACAATCTCAGATACTAAAGTGTAGTGTATCTCGCTTACACACATAAATTTTAATTTATAGGTTCTGGTATTGTTATAATAAATTGAAACTTACCTCAATGAAAATAATGGTGTAAACTGATTGATGTTTTTAATTTACATTTGCTTATATGTTTGAACAACCCTAAGGGTCTGGTGTCTATGATGAGTTTATGGTACATAATATCACCGTATAAGTACGTCAAAGGAAACATTTTTTTTTATAAGTTTATGTTGGAATATATTGTTTTATAGATTTAATGTGAACTGCCAATAAACGCTAATGGTGCAATTGTGCTGAATAAATTGGAACTTCCAAACTCTGATATATGAATTTTATTTAAAATAAACCAATACCGAAAATGTGATGGCTATGCGAAATGAAAAATACCGTGAATGTTGCGTGATGTCACAGTACCACAGTGTATTTATAAAGCAGTATCTCAACTAGCTAAATGCCCTGTATCGACGTCATATCTGAAACTCGCTTTAAAGTATTTGCTTTACGACTTGATTTGGAGTACTGTGACTGTATATATTATGCCTATAATGCAAATATCTTACTCATCAATAAATTAATAATAATAAATATCATGGGACATTCTTTTACACACGGCCATCTGATCCCAAACTAAGCAGATCTTGTAATATGGAAACCAGACAACTGATATACTACATATAAGTAGTACTTTTTAAATAATACATATATATATAATGATATACGAGTATACATTCAGACAGAACAAACAGGTATGTTCACGCACACAAATGTTTGTCCTGGGTGGGAATCGAACCCACGACCTGCGGCGTGGCAGTCAGGGTCTCTAACCACCAAGCCAACTAGCCGTCAAATATAAAAAAATGTTTGGATTTTTATTATATTACTCAATAACGCCAGAACTGCGGAACGGATTTAGGAGAAATTGTGCTGAGAGATATATTATAGTCTGGAGCACATAGGCACTTATTATCCTATGAATATAACTTCCTTGGAAACGTAGGTGTAACCGCAGGGAACAGCTAGTTTGTAGAATAATGCATAACGATCCATTCATTATTCCAAACGGATAAGATAAATTGTATTTTACTCATACATGAATGTTTGAATAACAATAGCACTTGATTGTGTTGTTTTAACGAATATGAGGCACTCACGACACGACCGAGCAAGATGTAAACAACGATAAGTGCAATTTTCTTTAATTGTCAGGAAACACTTGTTTTCCTGCTATTAAAGCTAGTGCGGGGCGAGGCGGGTGTATTCTAAGGTGTCACATTGCCCAGAGAGGTAAGTAACATGTTAGTTGTAGAATAATTTATTCGCCATATACCTTTGCGAATCAATACTGGAGAGTTCTGTGTAAAACTAATTGTCATTGTAATTCATGTAAATGTAATTGTAATTCAATGTTTTAACATTTTATTATAACTGAAATAAAATTAATGATTCTCAGATGGATGTCTTTGCTATGGTTCTCTTAAATATGACTATTGACTTGTATTTGGCCATAGGATAAGAAGGTGAAATGCACTCAAAGCATAGAAGATATATATTAGAGGAATTATATTCCTATAACACTTAGGAATGGGTACTCTGGGTATCAGGTAACTTCAATGTTAGTTGCGACCTATACTTCGAGTTTCTCATTTTGTATTAAGTTATTAGGCGTATTGTAGAGTATTTTTCTTTTTGAGAGAACTAATAAAAATTACTATTCGTTCAGCTTTGTTTTGGTTTATAATTATATTCCTACTTAAAATGTTAGTAAAGATTCGTCAAGATGCGAGCAGCAACGCTAGTTGCGTTCGTTGCTGTAGCCGTTGCTACTTCGGTCCGATGCGCAGAAGAGCCCTGGTTCGAGTCCGCGCTCATCTACCAGATATACCCTCGCTCCTTCAAGGACTCCAATGGCGATGGTATTGGTGATTTAAATGGTAAGCTATTTGTTTATTTATAATTGTAATCATTGACTGATTTATTTTATATAAAACTGAATGAAGTCACCATTCGCGCATTTTTCAACATCTACCTTATGTATACATATCCCACCCTCAGTACGATAAGGGCTTAACTCAACATTTTGCGAAATGGAGTTACGATCATAGAGAGACTTAACAAAGTACGCTTTATCCGATGAATAGTAAACAGTAATAGTCAATTTAATGATAGAATAAGCATTCCGATACTTCAGCCTCTTTAACACCGGGACCCGCTAACCCGCTCAGTGCAAAAGTGACCCAATCAGAGATGTGCCAAAAGTGATTTTTTGAGTTAAGCCCCTATCGTTCTGAGGGTGCGATATATTAATAATTATCTGCCACTTACTATTATGTACCTAGTTACTTAAACAGTGTTAAAATATTTAGTGGGAGTAAAATTTCCTGTGAATTGAGAGTTTTTAAATATCTGTTAGCCTGTTAGAATTTAAAATACCTTCTCATTAACTTGTCCCAGGTATAACGGAGAAGCTCCCGTATCTAAAGTTTACTGGTGTGGACGCAATATGGCTGTCCCCTATCTACCTGTCACCCATGGTCGACTTTGGATACGACATCACAGACTACAAGAAGATTGCACCTGAGTACGGTACTATGGAAGACTTCGACGCGCTTATGGCAGTAGCAAAGAGTTTAGGTAAGTTAAAACCTGCAAGGAATAAAATTCTTTCCTTAGATACAGGGATAATAATAAGAGATAGTCATCTGCTTTTTGACTAAAATTTATAGCCTAGAGAGGTAGAAACTTTTAAGATATTTTTGGTTCTGTTGTTTGTCTTTCTTTAATGCATGCGGTCGCCTCTAATTAGGCCATCACCATATATTATAAAAAAAATATATACCTGTATTTTTTAATGTATTAGTGTGTTTTGTTGGTGATCTAAATAAATAAATAAACTCTTCTTCAATAAGACATTGGCAGTCCCTCTAGAATTGCAAATTGCTATGAGCTGTTACCTTCAGGTAGACCTTTTAGATCCTAGCGTAACGTACTGTCCTATTTCATGACTGCTATAACACATATTGCCTACCGGTCGGTTAAGCCGCTTAGACATGAAATAGTAACAACAGACAGAGAGAGTCGCTTATGCATTCATAATATTAGCGTTTAATTCAACGGGGAGCAAAATCACCAATGAATTGCACCCCATCTAAGATAAGTGTTTTAAATGTAGGTATTCGAGTGGTCTTGGACTACGTGCCAAACCACACGAGCAATGACAGCGACTGGTTTCTGAAGTCCGCGGCCCGCGAGCCTGGATACGAGAACTATTACGTCTGGGCTGACGGCGTAGAAGACCCGGAAAACCCTGGTCAAATGCAACCGCCTAACAATTGGGTAAATATTATAATTATTATCAGTGTAAAAGTAAAATGTCAGCCAGTTGGTGTGGTTAAGTCATAATCCCATCCAGGATAAATAACTGTGTGGATGAACATGACTGTGTTCTGTTACCTGTGTTTGTGTTTCACACCCATATTCAACAGATAAGTTGTGTTCAAGATTTCTATCTGGTTACCATAGTACAAGCTCTGCCAAGTTTGAAATCAGAAGGACATGTGTAAAAGAAAATTTCTAGGACTTTTATTTAAATATACTCAGAGCAGGAATATGGTTCTTATCACCTGCGCATACGGTGTACCACACATAGCACTGGCGGGTAGTCATCGTAGCGAAGAAGCCACACCCCGTATGCCAGAGCCTTCTTATTAAAAACCAACCTTATGCCAACAAGCTAAAGTCAATAATGTTTACAGATAAGCATTTTCCGTAAGAGTGCATGGGAGTACCACCCCACCCGTCAACAGTACTTCCTTCATCAGTTCGTGATCGGTCAACCAGACCTGAACTACCGCGAGCCGGCTGTGCAAGAGGAAATGAAGGTAACCAAGCTAATTTAAACCTTAATACCCGCAAATTAAGATGCATCTAGATTGTGCGTCATTAAAAAATGCGGCTTTATATTTTTTAAGTTATTTTATCAGAATCTATTTCTTTTTGTTATAGAATGTGCTTCGATTCTGGCTTGATAAGGGTGTCTCTGGTTTCCGCGTAGACGCCATCAATATGATGTACGAGGTAGACGCGAAGGACTTCGGTGGCAAATATCCAGATGAGCCCCTCTCTGGTAAGCTTATGTTGTTATTTTAACTCCTTTAAAAATCAGATTATAATAATCTGCATAGACTTTTGCCTAACAAATTAAGATAAATAATCAATCCTTAACCATACCTAGTTTTAGTTATTCCATACGTACTTAAACCAGAAGTCCATATTAGATTCGTTTTGGTTGGTCCATCTGTGACTCAGCAAGCTAAGGCAAAACTGTCGACCAACAAAATTGCTCTCCAAAGTCTTCGTAACATAACTACAACCCAGTTGAGCTAAGTTTGCACCTTGCTGGAATGGTAGGACATCCCGCTTTCGCCCTACGGCAGTCTAGACTAGTTAAGCTTCAATGTGACGTCATCACCGTGAGGTGCAAGGGAACAATCCCTTAAAATAAATCTACAAAGATGAAGCTAAGAAGAAGCTTTATATTTTAGCCTTGAAGGTCTCAGGCTTTTAGCATTAGCATCATCTTCCAGGAATATAATTCTCAAAGTATTTTTGCACTCATTTACCAATTCCGATACTGATGGCCTAAGAAAATATAACCTGTAACATTTTTTTACACACAGCCTGATACTAATACAGATAGATACTTTCAAAATATGGACTAAAAAAGATATTTACACGCAAAAATATACATATCTTCGTCAATCTGCAGGAACCTCCGGCACAACCCCAGACGATTACGAATATCTAGACCACATCTACACTAAGGACTTAGCAGAAACCTACGACGTTGTCTACGCCTGGAGAGACGTCCTCGACGAGTACATACCGAAGACTGGCGAGTCTAAGGTCATGATGACCGAAGCGTACACAGAATTGTCCGCCATGATGCGTTACTATGGCAACGGGAACAAAGATGGCTCCGTTCCATTCAACTTTGACTATTTGGGAGCTGTCACTAGCACTACAACTGCCAGAGATATTAAGTTAGTTATTGACAGGTGGATGACTTATATGCCTGTGGGGAAGGCAGCCAATTGGGTGGTACGTATTTTCACTGACTATTTGTAAGTTTTACATCATAATTTCTTACGACGAGGGCGTTAAAATCACACAGTTATAGCACATATTCACAGGGCAGTAGTGTGGATCTTATGATGTCAGGGCATAGTAAATTTAACAGCTGTAGATTTTTGTTTGAGCTTGCGATATTTGCACATATTATGGCTGATATTAAAGCCTATTTCAGAATGGCAACCACGACAACAGTCGCCTGGCTTCAAGAGCCGGCCCGGATCGAGTTGACGCCATGAATATGATGGCTCTTATCCTGCCCGGAATCACCTTGACTTATCAGGTAAGAATTTTCAACCAGCATATAATGGTACCTGATCTATTCTTCGTTCAATGCCTATTTATAAATAACTAGCTTCCGTCTCACGGACTCACTCGCGTTCCTAAAGGATCTAATGTATCCGGGACTAGAAATTAACCCATGTTACTTCTGACAAAAGTAGGTTTCTAAAAGTGAATTATTAAATCTATATCAATCATCTCGCTTTATAATATTAGTGTAGACTAATAATCCGATTCCGCACAATTAAAGTAAGTTATATATTTGAAAAACTATTAAATAAAATATGACGGCGTCAGAGGTGTGCGATAGATCCGTCGTCGTTCGTACTCGGTGGAATAGGGTCATTTTAATGAAAGTCAATAATTATTTTACGCAACAATAGGGCGAACCGACAGTTTCGTTACGACTGACGACTCTGTCCACATGCCGCTCTTTTATACTAGTCGTCAAGTGCGTTTACCCTACATTTTTAATATTAGTCAAAATAACAATCAAAACAATATCTGAATATTACATAAACTGTTCTCCACGACAAATATATTTTTATCTTGGTCCAGTTGTCAGTCAGTATTAGGTTATAGACATAACTCCACCCTAACCTTTGATATTGTTAGGGTGAGGAAATCGGCATGACCGACGGCTACGTGAGCTGGGAGGACACGAAGGACCCGCAAGCGTGCAACACGGACGACCCCATCAACTACTACAAGAAGTCCCGCGACCCCAACCGCACGCCCTACCACTGGGACGACTCTGCCAACGCCGGCTTCTCCAACTCCACGCAGGGCACCTGGCTGCCGGTCGCCGACAACTACAAGACTGTTAACCTCGCCGCTGAGCTGGCTGCGCCCAGGAGTCATTATAAGGTAAATAGCTCCCCCCCCCCCCCCCTAACGGCTAACTTTATCCAGGCAAGCCTATTTAAATTATTTTTTATTTTAGTTCTACAAAGACGTACTGGCTATTAAGAAAACACCTGCGGTTCGTCGAGGAGACTTGGACACTAGAGCTATCTCAGATTCGATCTTAGTTATTACCCGGTAAGAAGTGGACATTTAGGGAAGTCTTTATGCACCACTCATTGATGTCTACCATTAAACACTTTTACACTTTCAATAAATACAAATCCTTCTGTTGTAGAAAAGAGCTAATACTCAAAGAACTGCTTCGTTAGCATTGTAAATTCGCAGATAATGCTATCGATTTTCCCAATGTTTGGGGTATTTATTATCCAATCAAATAATTTCTGTAATTACTTAAGCCATACTATGAAGGCATGTCTCGGCTGGAGGGTTCTTGGTTGTATTAGTATTTATTTAGCATACAAATGATCGTACCATATTCTCAGATTCCTACCAGGCAGTCCAAGTGTCGTCGGTATTGTAAACCTAGCGGCTGAAGACCAGGTCGTGGACTTGAGCTCCGTGCGCCTGCTTCCAGAACAGCTAGAAGTAGCCGCTTCAGGAATCGCCTGTTCAGCACAGAAAGGGTAAGAAACATATCTCTAAGTTTATATGTTAATTAGATAACTAATTGACTCAGGTGTGGCCTTGCGGAAATGTATTATATATGATTAAATAAAAAACAAATATTTAGTAACTAATTCCGCTGGATCTCCTTCTCTGTCAAGTCCCAATCCATTATTCCATCCATATTCCTTGTTTAGGACTAGCTGAATTAGTTAGACATTTGTTTTTTGTATAATCTTATGTTTTTTTCACTAGTGCGTGATACTTTGACGTATCGTATTTAGCAAAAATGCAAATTTTCGTTAATGCATATTAATCAGTCCGCAAAATAAGTAGCTAAAGAGATCCAAATTGTGACTACACTAAAATGTGGGTAATATTAAAGATAATTTAAACAGGTGTTTTAAATGTCTACAGATACTTACACTATTACATTTTTCATTATGGATTAGTTTATGAGTTTCACTACTTATTTTGATGACTGTATCGAAACGTAGAGAAATAATCTTAGCTGTTTATTTAACTTGAGGCTTAAGCACGAATATCTATCGCTACCTTAGCGTCATCGTATCGGAAGCGCCAAAAAGCTGTTGTATGTAAAATAGCACACCGCGCACACCGTGACGTTGCGCGATGTTCAAATTCACATTGGTGGGTTTTGGTTAAGAGTTTTTATAATATTAATGATTTTCTGTAATGTATTTTCTGTATCCAAAATTATAATTTTCGTTTTATTGCTTCATTTGAAAATTTAATTCGTTTGTATTTGAAATTATTGTTATTATTTACTGAAATGTGTCATGTGTACTACAACTTATTTTGTTTTGAACTAGTGTAATCGAATGTGTCTAATAATTTTGATTTTAAATGTTTATTTGTAATGAATTTAATATTTTGCATGCCAAGTAATATGGCAAAGTATGTATGTTCCATTTCATAAAAAAATTACCACCATCTGTACCATACTTTGTGCAAATAAATATCTTTACTCTTTTACTCTTTGGCGCACTCGATGAGCTGACGATACGCTTACGATAGATGTTCGTGCTAAGGCCTCTGCTGTCCCCCGCGGTTTATACCTGGCTTCCCAAGGTATGTTATATTTTTCCGGGATAAAAGTAGCCGTGTCGTAGATAAGCTGGACAAACATAGGGACAAAAGTATTGTTTTATACTTTGTATATTTGTAATAATTGTATTTATTAATATATCGTGTTACAAAATACCCCGTAAAATATAATTAATTATCAAAGCCAACAACCCTAGTAAGCTGTCATGTCAGGGAACCAGATTATTTAACAGAAAGGCCCACCTACCTAGTTTACCTATTTTCATTCATAAAAATCAGTTTTTTTATTTTTTTGGGGCATGTTATACAGCGTTACTACGGTTCTTAAATATTGTGAATGGACTCGTTATAAGGCCCTATTTAACCTCCTTTCGGCGTTACGGGTAGTTTTGTGACATCCTGTATAGATGTATATTTTGCGAAACCATTTCTGAACGTATTAGGTCCCTGTTCGATTTATTTCCCGTAGTTTAATATATCCATATATATTTTAAAGTTTTTAATAATCTTGTTACAGGGAAAACATTACGAAGAGCAGCATCGCAGTTTCAGCCCACTGCGCCATTGTCTTGGAGACTGTTGCCAGTTGCTGTTGAAACCTTATGTTTTATAAAATATCATATAATTTCTGTAGTGTCTGTGATATTTGGAATTAAGAATTTCATCTGAATTATTTGATTAAAACTTTGTTATTTTAATTTACGTTTCATTATTCTAAATTAAAGGCACATAAGACTTAACAACTTCACGTCTCAAGGTCGATAACGCATTAGCAATTTCCCTTGGTGTTACAAAATAATCATCCCTAATGGACCAACTACTTGTACTAGAACTACCTTTGACGCACCATCACCTCAAAACTACTGAACCGATATGTTCGGATGGGACTGCTACCATTCGACACGGAATTTTTCGTGAGATGGTTATAGGCTATAGATATATCGATAAAGCGGGCGAAACCGCGGGGGACAGCTAGTACTATATAAAATATTTAGGACCCCTATTTTAGATTCTTACCATAAAATAAATGAAATGAATATATTTTTATTCTAATTGGCCTTTACAAACACTTATGAATAGTCTAACTCTAATACCGGTTCGGAAGGTTGTTTTTTACTGAGAAGAGCCGGCAATAAGCTCAGCAATTACTCTTTTTAAAAACGATCTTAGACTTATTACGAAATATTTATTTAGTCTCACTGACAAAACCTGTGTGTTACCGCAGATGACTATGACAGAATTAACGCATTTACATATTTCTTGTAGGTACCTACTAGTACTACTTCCAACTAACATTATTATTGCGAAAGTTTGTGAGCATGGACTCTTTCACACAAAAACATTTAAATGGACTTGGATGAATCTTGGCACATAACCAAAATAACTAACTTTTTATCCTGGAGAAATTTAACATACCCCGGTATCGCTGGTGATACCGCAAAAGACAGAGAATTATATTTTAGTATAATTGTTATTATATATTACACCTGCCTGTATAGGCTTAACACTGTTTCCCGTTAAACTACCCAAAATAAGTACGTTGTCAATTTGAACAACTTTAATACCAACTCTGAAATAGTGAAATAATTACGTTTTGGTTCTTACATTTTCATCAAATACGGGGTGTTTCTGTAGGTAAACGACACTAGTTTTAGGATTTTTCGTGGCGGCCTCTATGCTCTGTCTCTTTCTCTAACTCCGTAATCAAGTGAGAGGACCGCTGTCCGAGGCTTTGTAGCGCCGACGAAGATTGTATTAGGGAATGCAGGGGCTCTTTTTGAACTTTATTTCAGAGCTATTATTACCACCTGATAAAGTGACTGGTGGTTAACTATATATTAACATACAATCATTAGTAGTAAATTAGTGGCAAGCCACGATAAGTTAGAGTCTGACCATTCATGAGTGCCTGTGAAGGCCTATTTGAGTAAATATTTCATTTCATTTCAAGTGAATATGGGATTATATAATATATGTACCTGCACCCACTCGTATCTCTCAAAGATACATAATAAGTGGGAGAGTTTTAGAAGTTAGTAAGTTGACAGTTGGCTTGGTTAGCGACTCTGATTGCCAAGCCGAAGGTCGCGGGTTCGATTCCCACCCAGGACTAAGATTTTTCGGCAGAATAAATTATACTTGAATACTGCATGTATTCAAGTATAATTTATTCTGCCGATTATATTTCAGGAGTGGTTGACCCGCTTTATTAACTTTCCGTCAGAAATTCTCAAAATAATTTGGCACCAGCTCCAACATCTATTGCAATGATAGGTCAGATAAAAATATTTTTTTTATCATGCTGTGTTTCGGGCCGAATCTTTTCAATTAATATGTGACTTCTGAACCGGTGGGAGCTTCAGTAACTTGAACCTTCATAACTGCATTATAGTGTTGTAAACTGAATAAATTCTTTTGAATAGTATTTTTTATCCAGCCAATTTACCTAGTAAAATAATAAATTGTTCCAAATTATCCCCGGTACAAGGTTATTTCAAATAATTGACTTCGTGCGACATGTCATGCTTTTAACTAAAATATTATAAATCCAATCAAGCACAAGACGTTTGTAAATAAGGGACTACACTTAACTGTCCGTCAATAGATAGATTATCATGATAAAAGGCGACATGTTTATTAAGATTTAAGATAACTTAAGAAACTTATTTCCATAGATATAATAGGCGTTAATTTCTAGGTAGCAACCACCTTTTGATTTTCTGCTTTTATTTATCATTTACAATTATCATTGGCATTAACAGCTACTCTAAGCGAGGTCACGAAGCACTCGAAACGACTAGATAAATAAGAACTAGAAAATCAGCGGGTTCAGATGTTTTCGTTCATTGAAAAGCCTTTGCCAAATCCGTAATCCACACATGTACGTAACTCAGATTTTCTAAGAATGTCATAAAGAAAAAAATCTTTATTTGTCAATTTGTTTACATAATTCTTATCGTATAGCAATAGATTTGATTTCTGAACCTTTACATTAGAACGGTCATCAAATGCTTTTGGAAAGACCTTCTAGTCCAAAGCGAATATTTAAACAACATGCATAAAACAAAACTTGTGGAATGTCCAAGGAATGACAAATCGGATAACATTCAAGAATGAACACATCACAAGTGCAGTTAACAATTTGTAAACAATATAAAGTGGCCTCTAGATAGGTCTTCACATTAGAAGCACTTGACAATGATATAGTTCCGGGTATAAATGCTTTTGTAGAAGGTGCTAATAGCATAATCGTTCGTTGTGTCGACTAGTCAGGTCAGTGTTAAACAAAGATCGGATATGATATTTTACAGTGTAACATTTTGCAATTGTAGACTTTTCAGTGAGAGAAGATTTGAATTGCTAAACCATTCTAACCAGAATTTTAATGCGATAACATTGGTTTTAAATTACAAACACTTATATATGAGAAACTAAAGTATTTAAATTACCAACAGTCGTCAAGATGCGAGCAGCAACGCTAGTTGCGTTCGTTGCCATAGCCATTGCTACTTCGGTCCGATGTGCCGAAGAGCCCTGGTTCGAGTCCGCGCTCATCTACCAGATATACCCTCGCTCCTACAAGGACTCCAATGGCGATGGCATTGGCGATTTGAATGGTGAGTTCTAATTTACCTATTTTTGTAATATAATCACTAACTCTCCTGTATTTAGATTTGATACCACTTTTAAAATGCCAAAATCTTACCAGGTATAACTGAGAAGCTCCCATATCTTAAGGATACGGGAGTGGACGCTATATGGCTCTCGCCCATTTACAAATCTCCTATGTATGACTTCGGATATGACATAACGAGCTACACGGAGATTGCGGAAGAATACGGAACCATGAATGACTTCGATGCACTTATGGTAGTGGCCAAGAAATTAGGTAAGTTACTACATCATCACAGTAACCATAAAAATCATAATTAAAGGCCTAGTTTGAACAATAGCTGGCAAATTATATTTTACGCTTCTACGTCTTCTGCGAATAGCGATGTCTATATCAGTTCATGGGAAGTAGTACCATGGGAAAATAACTTCTGTGCCAGTGCTTTAAAGATTCTTAATCGACAGGCATTCGAGTTATCCTCGACTACGTGCCAAACCACACGAGCAATGAGAGCGACTGGTTCGTAAAATCCGCGCGCCGTGAGCCTGGCTATGAAAACTATTTCGTCTGGGCTGATGGCAAAGAAGACCCGGAAAATCCTGGAAAAACAATACCTCCAAGCAATTGGGTTTGTAGATTTTAGTAGGTACTTAAAATAGAAGCGGTTGTGTGCAAAGTCTAATAAAAAATATAATTAACAGGTTAGTCAGTTCCGCAAGAGCGCTTGGGAGTTCAACGAAGTTCGTCAACAGTACTACCTTCATCAGTTCGTTATCGGTCAGCCAGATCTCAACTACCGCGACCCGGCTGTGCAAGAAGAGATGAAGGTATGAATTAAAAAAGCATTTGAGTATGGGAAACATTGGGGCAATAAAATAATTTCATGGTGTTCTCATTTCAGAATGTGCTTCGATTCTGGCTCGACAAGGGCGTATCTGGTTTCCGAGTGGATGCCATCAACATGTTATACGAGGTAGACATTAACCTTTTCGGTGGAAGATACCCGGATGAACCTCCTTCTGGTAAGCAGCATGAACGTACATATTGCAGTAGCGCCAATATTTTTTTTCGTCACCTAAAATAACAAACTGAAAATATACAGGAACACCCGGTACTGTGCCAGACGACTACGAATATCTGTCCCACATCTACACACGAGACCAAAATGAGACATACGACGTCGTCTACGCCTGGAGAGATGTTCTTGACGAGTACATCACGAAGAGTGGCGAGACCAAGATCATGATGACTGAAGCCTACACGGACTTGTCATCTATGATCCGTTACTACAGCAACGGAGTTAAGGACGGCTCAATTCCGTTCAATTTCGTGTTCTTGGGAGCTGCAACAAAAACCGCGACAGCGAGAGACCTCAAACAGGTCATTGATAATTGGATGACTTACATGCCGCTGGGAAAGATCGCCAATTGGGTGGTAAGTACCCGTTTAATATAATATATTACTTAAAACTTTGCGCATTAGCATTTGTGAATAATTTGGTTTTCTGCTAAAACTGGTTTCCATAAGGCGCACATTTTAAAAATGTAGGCTATATTTTATAGAACGGCAACCACGACCAAAGTCGCATCGGCACAAGAGCCGGCACGGACCGTATCGACGCCATGAACATGTTGGCGGTGCTGCTGCCAGGAGTTACACTCACCTATCAGGTAAATTAAAATCCCTTTAAGATTTATCCATAATTGTCAATAAATATGAGGACACAGACCAAGCAATCGTACATCCCTATTCTTATTATTAGGGTGAAGAAATCGGAATGACCGACGGCTACGTGAGCTGGGAGGACACGAAGGACCCGCAAGCGTGCAACACGGACGACCCCATCAACTACTACAAGAAGTCCCGCGACCCCAACCGCACGCCCTACCACTGGGACGACTCTGCCAACGCCGGCTTCTCGAACTCCACGCAGGGCACCTGGCTGCCGGTCGCCGACAACTACAAGACTGTCAACCTCGCCGCCGAGCAGGCCGCGTCCAAGAGTCATTACAAGGTATGCACTATAAAACAGATTGCAACAACCATCTTATGAGTTAATTATTCGAAATACCTAATATAATTATTGTTATAGTTCTACAAAGACGTCGTAGCAATCAAAAAATCTCCGGCAGTACGTCAGGGAGACTTGGAGACGAGAGCCACCTCCGATTCGATCCTTATTGTTACCAGGTAATAGAATTTGTATTGTTACACTGAAAAAAAATAATCGGGAGATAAGAAAATTATGAGATAATATCCCTGATGATGCTAACCCTTCAGAGTCCATTATTGTAAACCATTTTGAAGATCTTATTATCTTACTACTTATTATCTACTTTTACCAATTTACCCAGTATAACCCAAATAATATGTTTATGCAGGTTGCTGCCAGGCAGTCCAGGTGTCGTTGGTATTATAAACCTCGCGGCTGAAGACCAGGTCGTGGACCTGAGCTCCGTGCACCTGCTTCCAGAACAGTTGCAAGTGGCCGCTTCTGGAGTGGCCTGTTCAGTTGGCAAAGGGTAAGAGCTATTTCTTTTCACTTTTTTTCATGCTCGTAGATAAAATAATTGAATTTGACATTTTATACAGGGTTCTTAGAGGATTTATTTAAACTTTTATCAACATGGAGCCCTAAATTAAATATGGCCAAACTCATTATAATAATCTTGTTACAGGGCAAACGTTACGAAGAGCAGCATCACAGTTTCATCCCACTGCGCTATTGTCTTGGAGACTGTTGCCAGTTGCTGTTGAAAGCCTTTCGTAGAAATTTCCCAAATGTCAAATCATGTATACCTTGGTTATTTATATCTGTGATAGTTTGTAAATAATAAAAGATGTTTTTTGAATTAATTACTATGTTATTTTTCATGCACATGGACATATTACAATTTAGCTAAACCCAAACATAACATAAATTCCTCCATTTAAAAAGGATGATCTTCCCTCAAGCCAGGTGGTCGTGCCTGACGACCGCAGTCCAACGGATGATGTTGGAAAGTTGTATTTAAAGTTAAATCTTAAGAAAACTTCGATAGCGCGATGTAGGATTGTCACGTGCAGTGTTCACAGATGTCGCAACATACTCGTATAAATTCAATGACGTTTCGCGTCAACAGATTTGGATGGAATTGGGCACACAAGTACCTACCAAGCATATATTCTGGTGATAAAATATATCGAGGGCTAACGGAGGGCGGAAACTGTTGTTCATAAGCCTTCATGAATGAAATGAAAATGTTTTTATTCAAATTGGCCTTTACAAGCACTTATGAATAGTCTGACTCTAATACCGGTTCGGAAGGTTGTTTTTTACTGAGAAGAGCCGGCAATAAACTCAGCAATTACTCTTTTAAAAAAAAAACAAACTTAGATTTATTACATAAAATATTATTTAGTCTCATTGACAATACCTGTGTGTTATGGCAATATTGCAGAATTATTTAACAATAATATAATATTATAAATATCGAATGAAAAAAAAATACAAACAAACTAAAGCCGACCAGCCCCCACAAGCAGCACCTGTTCACAAGTATGACGCATGTGGCAGCCATCGCCCTCCTCGCCATATTGTAGGGAAGTGAGCGACCCGCCACACGACGCCGCCACAAGCAAAGGCATTAAAGCGAGCATGACTAACTTAAGTTTGATGCACATAAAAAAAAAAAAAAAAAATTTTAGAATACACACAAAGTGTTATCACTGTGACCATAACATGTTCAAAGTTATAGATAAATTTACATTGCATTCAAATAAAAAATAAATCATACCATACAACAATACATTTACAACCAGGCACTATTATCATTTAAATATTCATTTATGTTGTAATAAGCCTTTTTTACCAATACAGCTTTAATATGATCCTTAAATTTTTGCAAGGACAAATCTAACAAAATGTTTCTTATACAACGTGTTACAAAATGCCCCGTAAAAATATGTATAATTAATTTATCTAAGCCAACAACACTAGTAAGCTGTCATATCAGGGAACCAGATTATTTAACAGAAAGGGTTACTACAGCGTTACTACGGTTCTTTAATATTGTAATTGGACTCGTTATAAGAGCCCATTTAACCTCCTTTTGGCTTTACAGGTAGTTTTGTAACACCTGTATAAGTTTTGGTACTTTTAAGGTTTTTGTGCACTAATTTACTACTATTACGGTTTCGTCATGTCATTGAAAATAACCATGACATGAATTTCAATATTTTTTATTTATATTATTAAGTTGAATAAGTAAAAAAAATGTTATTTAATCTCTCTAAGAATACAAGCACCAACCCTTAAGTGACTGAGAGAAATACAACGCTCGAAACTGACGGTCGCCGTAAGGTGCCGCTCCTTATGCTACTGTTTCCAGTAAATAATGTTCTTAGAATATATCTTTTAAAAGTGCTTTCAAATCTTTGTTTGGACGTAGAAAAAGGTAATATTTAAGCATAGAAGTCCCATAAAATTGCAATAAATCTCACTCACGAAATTACTAGTTGGACTGCCGAATTAAGTATCTTCTAAGTACATTTTCGTTGCTTGTGTATTTATGTTATGCAGAAATAGCATATCCAAAAAGTCTGCCTGTCTTTAAGTTTTAGAATGTTATTAAATTTACATGATTCCTTATAATAGTCACCGTACCTAATTATATCGCGAGCGATAATTCAAATGTTTTAGGAATTTTACTGGTACAAGTAATTTCTAAAACTTATTTGTATGTATATTGTATACTGCGGGTTCCAAATATTGCAACAATATTCGAGAATGCTTCTAACATTTACGAAATAAAGAATTCGTAGGCACTTAAAATCAGAGAATGTCTTACTAGCAGAATAAAACCCACTCTCATATAATTTAGTAACGATGATATATGCTTCCTAAAGGATAATTTCCTATCCAGTAGAACTCCTATATCTCTAACTAGCTGAGTTTTCTTAATAGGGGTGTTAGCAATCACTTAATCAAACATAATTGGCTTTTTCTTCTAGTTAATGACAAACATACATTTATTAATGTCTAACAGTATTTAATATTCCAGATTATACTCATATAAGTCTAATTCGAGTGCAGTCAGCTAGTTTATATATTATAATAAAGGTTCGTATTATCTGCGTATAGCCAGGCGTCCGGATAAAGCCGGACATAATTAGGCTTTTTGATTGCGTGTCCGGCCAAAATAAACGGTGTCTGGATCGTCCGATTTTCGTTACGCTTTTTAAATTTCGCGAGCTGGTAATAAATCAAAGAAGTTTGATTTAACATTTTTTTTTATCGCATTAATACACAAATTCCTCAATAATGTAGGGTGTCCGGCCAAACTGATCTGTCCGGCTATTAGGGTTTGGCGACCTAGCGACCCTATCTGCGTTCATGAGATAGATAGCGAATTTAAAGCACTTTCCAATATCGTAAAGATACACTGCATGAAGTAAGGGAGCTAAAATTGATACTTGGGGAACGCCCGAGGGAATGTCTATAAAGTCAACCTGACAGCTATTGCGAGGATACGATTCCAATCATCTTACATGATCCCCACAGATGCTAAGTCTTCTGAGCTTGTGTAATAAGATAATATTATGATCAACACGGTCAAAAGCCTTTTCAATGTTCGTGTAGATCACATCTACCTGCGAACCACCGTCCATACCCGGTGCCAGATTAACCACGGAGATATTATCATTATGTATAAAATAAAAATCTAAAACTTGGGGAACCCCTACGGAAAAAAAAACATATCGGATAACATTCAAGAATGAACACATCACAAGTGCAGTTAACAATTTGTAAACAATATAAAGTGGCCTCTAGATAGGTCCTCACATGAGAAGCACTTGACAATGATATAGTTCCGGGTATAAATGCTTTTGTAGAAGGTGCTAGTAGCATTATTGTTCGTTGTGTCGACTAGTCAGGTCAGTGTCAAACAAAAGTCGGATATTATATTTTACAGTGTAACATTTTGCAATTGTAGACTTTTCAGTGAGGGAAGATTGGAATTGCTAAACCATTACTACCTGAATTTAAATGCGATAACATTGGTTTTAAATTACAAACACTTATATATGAGAAACTAAAGTATTAAAATTACCAACAGACGTCAAGATGCGAGCAGCAACGAGTCGCGTTCGTTGCCGTAGCCGTTGCTACTTCGGTCCGATGCGCCGAAGAGCCCTGGTTCGAGTCCGCGCTCATCTACCAGATATACCCTCGCTCCTACAAGGACTCTAACGGCGATGGCATTGGCGATTTGAATGGTGAGTTCTAATTTACCTATTTTTGTAATATAATCACTAACTCTCCTGCATTTAGAATTGATAGCACTTTTAATGCGCCAAAATGTTACCAGGTATAACTGAGAAGCTCCCATATCTTAAGGATACGGGAGTGGACGCAATATGGCTCTCGCCCATGTACAAATCTCCTATGTACGACTTCGGATATGACATTACGAGCTACACGGAGATTGCGGAAGAATACGGAACCATGGATGACTTCGATGCACTAATGGCAGTGGCCAAAAAATTAGGTAAGTACATCAATATAAGTTATCTGAGGTAAATAGTGCACACTTACCAAAGTAAACGTAATTAAGAGCCTTATTTAATAGCTGGCAATTCATTTGATTGTACGCTTCTACGCATAGCGCTGTGTCTAAATAGCGGTTTCCGGTAATCATCTCTTAAGTATATTAGTTTTGAATAGTGCCATGGGGTTATAGCTATTGGTGCCAGTGGCTCAAAGGCTCTTTATCAACAGGGATTTAAAGATTCTTAATCGACAGGCATTCGAGTGATCCTCGACTACGTACCAAACCACACGAGCAATGAGAGCGACTGGTTCGTAAAATCCGTGAACCGTGTGCCAGGCTACGAGAACTATTTCGTATGGGCTGATGGCAAAGAAGACCCGGAAAACCCTGGAAAAACAATACCTCCAAGCAACTGGGTTTGTAGATTTTAGTAGGTACTTAAAATAGAAGCGGTTGTTTGCGGAGTTTAATAAAACTGTGATTGCAGGTTAGTCAGTTCCGCAAGAGTGCTTGGGAGTTCAACGAAGTTCGTCAACAGTACTACCTTCATCAGTTCGTTATCGGTCAGCCAGATCTCAACTACCGCGACCCGGCTGTGCAAGAAGAGATGAAGGTATGAAAGAAACAAGCATTTGAGCATGGGGCTCATTGAGGCAATCAAATAATTTCATGGTGTTCTCACTTCAGAATGTGCTGCGATTCTGGCTCGAGAAGGGTGTATCTGGTTTCCGAGTAGATGCCATCAATATGTTATACGAGGTAGACATTAACTTTTTCGGTGGAAGATACCCGGATGAACCTCCTTCTGGTAAGCAGAATTAACCTACCTACATATTGAATCGTCGCATTTTTTTTCTTTATCTAATATAACCTACTGGAAATATACAGGAAAAGCCGGTACTGTGCCAGACGACTACGAATATCTGTCCCACATCTATACAAGCGATCAAAATGAGACATACGACGTCGTCTACGCCTGGAGAGATGTTCTCGACGAGTACATCACGAAGAGTGGCGAGACCAAGATCATGATGACTGAAGCCTACACGGACTTGTCATCTATGATCCGTTACTACAGCAACGGAGTTAGGGACGGCTCAATTCCATTCAATTTCGTGTTATTGGGAGCTGCAACGAAAACCGCGACGGCGAGATCCCTCAAACAGGTCATTGATAATTGGATGACGTACATGCCGCTGGGAAAGATCGCCAATTGGGTGGTAAGTATTTTAATATGAGGTTATTAACATAACATTTGGTGCACTATTATTGAAACCTTGATCGTATGAAGCACTAGTTTAGTATGGAGACAAAAAATATAGTTAATAATGATAAAAAATCCTAAAAATGATGAAAACGTAAGATCGTATAATGTTCTCTTGATACAAATAATTATTACAGAATGGAAACCACGACCAAAGTCGCATCGGCTCAAGAGCAGGCACGGACCGTATCGACGCCATGAACATGTTGGCGGTGCTTCTGCCAGGAGTAACACTTACCTACCAGGTATTAAGGGTTTAAATAAAGCTTTTTAAGTTTTGTCCATAATTATCTGTTAATATGAGGACACAGACCGAATCATGTCGATTTAGCCGATGTAGGCGATGCCGCCTACTTGACATAAAAAAAGCAATTTTAAAGTTTTTTAATGCGGCCATAGACCGCGCTATCTTTCATACCGTGTAATATTGTTAGGGTGAGGAAATCGGCATGACCGACGGCTACGTGAGCTGGGAGGACACGAAGGACCCGCAAGCGTGCAACACGGACGACCCCATCAACTACTACAAGAAGTCCCGCGACCCCAACCGCACGCCCTACCACTGGGATGACTCTGCCAACGCCGGCTTCTCCAACTCCACGCAGGGCACCTGGCTGCCGGTCGCCGACAACTACAAGACTGTCAATCTCGCCGCCGAGCTCGCCGCGCCTAAGAGCCATTACAAGGTATGTACTTACCATGTAACAGATTGTAGCCACCATTTTATGAGTTCATGGTTCTAAATATCTAATATTATTATTGTTTTAGTTCTACAAAGACGTTGTGGCAATCAAAAAATCGCCAGCAGTACGTCAGGGAGACTTGGAGACGAGAGCCATCTCAGATTCGATCCTAATTGTTACCAGGTAAATAAAACGAATATTGTTATACAATAAAAATTATATTCGGGATTAGAAAATTATGAGATGATATTTAAGCCCTGATGATGAGTCTCCCCTTGAGAGTCCATCACCGAGGCTTTAAAACCTTTTTGCAGATAATGGATGTATAGAATTTTAGTAGCTGGTTACTTAAAGTATATATATGTGCAGGTTGCTGCCTGGCAGTCCAGGTGTCGTTGGTATTATAAACCTCGCGGCTGAAGACCAGGTCGTGGACCTGAGCTCCGTGCGCCTGCTTCCAGAACAGTTGCAGGTAGCCGCTTCTGGAGTCGCCTGTTCGGTTGGCAAAGGGTAAGGGCTAATTATATAACTTTTCTTTAGTTCTTAGAGTTAATGGACACGTTACGGAGATATGACATCTATATAAAATGAATTACAAGAAAAGAGTTGTTAAATCTCTTTGAACTGCTCCTTTTTCATTTTTTCTCCAATTTGTCCCAAGAGCGGAACTTGATATAATAATATTTAATGGCAAACAATTGAGCTTTTCAGTTTGTTTTGTTATTAGCATTTATTTAATATTTTATCCAACATGCAGACCTAAACTCAATATGGCGAAACTCATAATAATAATCTTGTTACAGGGCAAACGTTACGAAGAGCAGCATCACAGTTTCATCCCACTGCGCCATTGTCTTGGAGACTGTTGCCAGTTGCTGTTGATAACCTTCCGCAATTCCTCAAATGTCACACTTTGGTTATTTATATCTGCAGCATTTTGTAAATAATAAAAGTCGTTACATACAAGCAATTCATTTATATTCTTATATTTATTATCATGGAGAAACAAGAGTTCTCCGCCAGGCTATTTGTTTTTTTTTAAATAATGTAAACTAGTGCTTGACTGCGATCCCACCTGATGGTAAGCAGTGATGCAATCTTTGATGTTTATGATTATATATATAGTTTATTAAGAGCCTATTCACTCTAGCCTTGAAGACAACCAAATTATAATTGCTCGGAAACACCGCAGCAGGCAAGTTCGATGTGCGCGGTATAAACGACGAGGCGAAACGCTTAGTCCGGACCGTAGGAGTTGCGACAACGTAGGGGTGGATACTCGCCGTACGACTGGATGTCCGATGGTGGAAAGTTGATGGCGGAATCGAGTCATGCAATTCCCGCGCACACTCTCCAACATGCAACCTGTAGTGCTTGGGGGCCGCGGACCAACTGATGATGTTGGAAGCTTGTATTTATAGTCCAAAGCCTGAGAAAATTTTATTAGTGCTAAATACTTATTCCATGTGCTGAAATATATCTATAACGGTTATAAATTTATAAAATAAATTATTGATTGATGCTAAAACGAGTTGAGGAAATATCAAGCTCTGAGTTTTTTTGTTAGAGATCTGTCCCCCCCCCCCCCCCCCCCCATTCCCTTCTCCTAAAAGTAAATTTACTACAGCGTTGTTTTTTTTATTACAATGAAACCCTAAACCGTATGACGTATAGAGGCCATACATGTGCAATATTTGTATCGGCGAACCACTTACACATTATATAATCTCACAGAGAGAATTCCAGATAATAACAAGTTGGAAGTACGTCACAGCCGCTAACATAGCAAAAGTATTGAGATAGGTTAAAGTACCGCTTATATTGGTTATAAGATAACTGATGAACTACATTTTTTTTTTTTCATTTTTAACTTTATGGTATGGGGTTGAATTGATGATGTGTATGCGCTGGAAACAAAGAGCTGAAGATCGAACTCATTGGCGTGCCATAGTGAGGCCTATGTCCAGCAGTGGACGGAGATAGGCTGATGATGATGATGTTGTGCTACAGGGCCGGATTAAGTGGTGTGGAGGCCCTGGGGCAACGGAGGCGTGGAGGCCCCTAATTTTTGATTGAATTTTAATTTCCTAATCAAAATTCAAAATCAATATATATTTTTTTATTATTTCTTTTTACGTTATCTTAGTTACTTCACATTTTATTTTATCTTTTTCTGAGTCCGTACTCTTTGAAGATTCTATGATAAATTGTATTGCATTTTTATAAATTTACCTCTTTTCACGCTAAAGCTTATTCATCATCATCATATCAGTCTAAGGATGTCCACTGCTGAACATCAGTCTCCCTCTTGCAGGGTTAGTTTCGATAGTCAGTTTTGTCTCATCGTCGTCATCCGGCTATATGATTAAAATTTTTGAAAACGAGCACTCTCCGTTGCTATTCGAGACCATCAAAACCAAGTACATTCTTAGTGTCATTTCATTGTAAGGCAATGTAGCTCCAAAAATTAGATTTCTAAGCATGCGATAGTAAAATAGCTCCTTAGATTGGTATTTTTCAGTATTTTTTTTGTATAATTTTATTAAATATATAAATTGAACCCTTCATTTTGAGGCTAAGTTTTAATCATCTTTGTAATTTTTTACCAATTCCTCTGCAGCAGAATACAAATGTGCAACGTCCATCTCCTCTAGGTGTTTGAGAAATCCAAATCTCGAACGAACAGCTTCGTATGCATGCAAACTTTCAGTGTGAGAAACACAAAGATGATCAAGCACTGGAATAAAACCGGACACTTTAAATTTCTCTCTTGGTGACAGATTTGCGGGTTGTGCTATAATGTAATTTCAAATTTAAAAAAAAAAATTAAAATGTAAAGTCAGAATTTGGATATTATTTTTTGTGTGGAGGCCTCTCTCTTGTGGGGGCCCCAGGGCAGCAGCCCCGCCTGCCCTGCCCTTAATCCGGCCCTGTTGTGCTATACCAGCTAGATGGAGCGATGATATACGCAAGCTGGCTGGCAGCGGTTGGAAACAAAGAGCTGAAGATCGAGCTCAGTGGCGTGCTATAGGTGAGGCCTATATCCAACAGTAGACGGAGATAGGCTGATGATAATGTGTAGACCGACTTTTGAAAAACATTAGATAAAATAAATCATCATAAAAATATGCCTCTTTCCAGGCTGTTGAAGGTATACATGGTGATTTTAGATGGCTCTCTTATAGTACAATAGAAGTCAAGTGGTTTCTTGAAGAATATCTATCAAAGCTTTTAACCCCAAGTGTGAGTGCCCCAAGATTCGCAATTAGGTAGGTACACATATTTTTACGCTATACATAAATTACATTAGGAGTTGTCTGATGAACTCTTTACTTATTATTAAAACTATAATAACCTGCAAATATACCTCATATTTGCAGATGAAACAAAAAATTATAAAATGATATCTTCTGACTCGAGTTTCCGTAATTTCTGTAGTGCTAACCAATTAGTATTAAACGCAGACACAGCTTGTTGCGTCTCTTTCTATCGTAAAACGAATCCTATTGGTTTCTACTTTCATGCCATTGTTACTGAATCCTACAAGCAGGATACTACCTGCTTGCGAGGGCTTTTAACAGAGAAATTACCTTAAAAATATTGATCTGGTAGAAAACATTGTGTGTGAAGGTATCTGACAGTCACTATATAGGTACCTAGTTCAATTAATTATAGAACTTGCAAGCGAACCACTTTCAGCCACACCATCACTTGTCAGATTGTTGTCAAAATATTGCTTGATTTTTGGGCGTAACATAAAACGAGAGCGAACATAATTTTAAGTAATTTACTATTAAAACTAATCACTTTCAACCGATTTGTTCCTAATGGTAAAGTCATCATCGAAAAACTGTGTAAAACGGTGTAAAAAAAAGTAAGGGAAACCATGCAAAAAATAGATACTGCGCTTTAACGTGGATTTGTGTACCTTGTACAGGCTTATATTTGAGAACTATCTCACTCTATGCTAAGTAACAATATGGGCGAAAGTGTTAAGCTCAACAAGTCAAGAAGAGATGGAAGAGGAGCCAGTTACGAAATGGGAAAGTTAAAATTCGAATTCTATGAGATAAGATCATCAGATATTTTAAATCAAAGCATCCTATAGATATATACAATTGATCCGCCACCAGCGAATGCAAAAAGTTATTGAAACATGGAGAAACCCTGCGGAAAATACAATGCTGATAACTACACTTCATTGAAGTAATATAAAGAATTAACCACTCTACAGAAGCAGGTACTAATTGTAAACAACATTACGTACCTACTATCTAGATACTTATCTGAGACGTACTCGAGTGTTCCGGCTATTTAAGGTTCTGTACAAGGATCGGCAAGCATTGTTATTTGTCGGTGGCACGCCAGGTTAGTATTAAGACTATTCTGTTTGGATTTCTAGAAAATTTTGTGTAGTTTTTGAATGAATGTATTTATTATTTTATTATTTATGTGAATTTATTTGGTTCCTGCAATCTTAAAAATTCTAAAGATATTGGTGATCGACAGATTCGATAAAATGCGAGCAGCAACGCTGATCGCGTTCATTGCCGTAGCGGTTGCTACTTCGGTCCGATGCGCCGAAGTACCCTGGTTCGAGTCCGCGCTCATCTACCAGATATACCCTCGTTCCTTCAAGGACTCCAACGGCGATGGCATTGGTGATTTGAATGGTGAGTTCTAATTTACCTATATCTTTCTAGAACCACAGACTTGCCTGTAATTTTAGAATTTAAACAATTTCTAATACTTATGTCCTAAATTTTACAGGTATAACCCAGAAGCTTCCCTATCTTAGGGACACGGGTGTGGACGCAATATGGCTCTCGCCCATGTATAAATCTCCTATGTACGACTTCGGTTACGACATTACGAGCTACAGGGAGATTGCTGAAGAATATGGAACCATGGATGACTTCGATGCGCTTATGGCAGAAGCTAAGAAATTAGGTAAGCCCAAACCTTTGCAGGTTCATACCGTTTCTAATTTGAGGGCAAAATATACATATCAGTGCGTAAGGGATCTATATCATTTATCTACTTAATACTACTAAAGAATAGCAGTAGAATAAAGTGCACAATTTATGGTAGTGAGCCCTAGAAAAGCTCCCATGAATCGTTTAATTAAACAATAGCAGCAATCAAAACATTTGTCTATGGTTAATTATAACGTTTTGTGTAACCAGCGCTTTCCGGCCATTCATCACAACATACGAATAGTGTTATGACAATTATCTCAACTGATTTGTGGAAAAATAACAAAACAAATTGCGAATTGCACATCACATGATTTCTAGGAAATATTAAATATGGTACTGAGCTATTCTTAGAGATCTGATATTCAAGATATTCTGGAAGGCACTGTAACTTAATTTTAGGTCGGATTAAGACTTAAGGACTAAACATAGAACAAACTATAAAAACGGGAACAAGTTAACTTCGGATTATTCTTTAATTTACCGTAAATCAACATCAAACAATTAAACTCTTTACTGAACATGGATTTTTTTATCAGGCATCCGAGTGATCCTCGACTACGTTCCAAACCACACCGGCAACGAGAGCGAATGGTTCATCAAATCGACGAACCGCGTGGCTGGATACGAGAACTACTTCGTCTGGTCTGACGGTAAAGAAGACCCAGCAAACCCTGGTAAAACGGTGGCTCCTAGCAATTGGGTATGTACACAAGAGTACCTTGAATAGATGCGATTGTTTACTGATGTAAGTAGGTACCTACAATTGAATATGAGATTAATTTTACAGTTGAGCCTGTTCCGCAAAAGCGCATGGGAATACAGCGAAGTCCGTAAGCAGTACTATCTACATCAGTTCGTGATCGGACAGCCAGATCTCAACTACCGCGACCCAGCTGTGCAAGAGGAGATGAAGGTATGACTTGCATTCTAATTTCAAGTCTATTAAAAATGAAAAAATAATCCATTTCAAAATTTGTCGCATTATTTAAGAAATTTATGCGATGTTACTGTTTTTTAAATTCCAGAATGTTCTTCGATTCTGGCTTGACAAGGGAGTATCTGGATTCCGTGTGGACGCCATCAATATGTTGTACGAGGTCGACCCGGCAGATTACAATGGAGGCTACCCCGATGAACCTCGCTCTGGTATGATTTGTAAGCTTCCTATCATAAATATTAACTTTTACATGCATAATGTTAAACCAAAATGTATATTTCCAGGAACACCTGACACTGTCCCCGATGACTACGAATATCTGTCCCACATCTACACACGAGACCAAAGTGAAACATACGACGTCGTCTACGCCTGGAGAGATGTTCTCGATGAGTACATCTCGAAGACTGGCGAGACCAAGATCATGATGACTGAAGCCTACACGGACTTGTCATCTATGATCCGTTACTATAGCAACGGAGTTAAAGATGGTTCAATTCCGTTCAATTTCGTGTTCTTGGGAGCTGCAACAAAAACCGCGACGGCGAGAGACCTCAAACAGGTCATTGATAATTGGATGACTTACATGCCGCTGGGAAAGATCGCCAATTGGGTGGTAAGTACCCGTTTAATATAAGGTGTTACTTGCTAAGCTTTGGTCTTCTGGTACAGCTAAGCTTTATAAGGCGCGAACATCTTATAAATGTAGACTATATTTTCTAGAACGGAAACCACGACCAAAGTCGCATCGGCTCAAGGGCCGGCACGGACCGTATCGATGCCATGAACATGTTGGCGGTGCTTCTGCCAGGAGTTACACTCACCTACCAGGTAAATTAAAAAGCTTTTTAGAAGTAAGTAGAGCTCTTTAGTGTAGAATTCGTCCAGGGAAGCACCACCAGCTTACTCATTTCTGCCGTGAAGCAGTAGTGCACCTGTATTACTGTTACGGTTAGAATGGTAGGGGAGCCGCTGAAATTACACGCACATGAGAGTAAATAACTACACGTCTCAGGGTGGACCACGAATTAACGGTGCCCCTGGTGTAGCAAATGTCCACAGGCGGCGGTGACCACTTACCATCAGGTAAACCGCCTGCCAGTCCGGCCTACTTGACATAAAACAAACTTTTCAAAGCTTTTTAATGAGGACATAGGCCGAGCAATTTTATATCCTGTTTGATATTGTTAGGGCGAGGAAATCGGCATGACCGACGGCTACGTGAGCTGGGAGGACACGAAGGACCCGCAAGCGTGCAACACGGACGACCCCATCAACTACTACAAGAAGTCCCGCGACCCCAACCGCACGCCCTACCACTGGGACGACTCTGCCAACGCCGGCTTCTCTAACTCCACAAAGGGCACCTGGCTGCCCGTCGCCGACAACTACAAGACTGTCAACCTCGCCGCCGAGCAGGCCGCGTCCAAGAGTCATTACAAGGTATAATAACAAAACATATTTATAGATTATAACACTAAACAAATGAGAACAAAAATATAATTGTTGAAATTGATTCGTATCATTGGCGGTTCATCATGTTAGGGGTAATTTAGAATATTATAAAACGTGTGTAATAAATACATTTTTGTTTGAAGTTCTACAAAGATGCCGTGGCTATCAAAAAAACACCAGCAGTACGTCAAGGGGATTTGGACACGAGGGCTACCTCGGATTCGATCCTTATTATTACCAGGTAAGATAAACAGTAAGACATAATTTTATCCATAATCCAATCACGAAGGTTGGTACAAGTAGTATAAATACTTACCTATTTACCAATATTTTTGGTTTTTCACCAAATACAGGTTGCTGCCGGGTAATCCAGGTGTCGTTGGTATTGTAAACCTCGCGGCTGAAGACCAGGTCGTGGACTTGAGCTCCGTGCGCCTGCTACCAGAACAGCTGCAAGTGGCTGCTTCAGGAGTCGCCTGTTCCATTGAAAAAGGGTAAGTTACATGGCTTTATCATTGAACTTATTATGAAAAAGAATTGTTTTTAAGAGTTACTCGGGCAAATCAATTTTGATAGTAGAAGTAAAATCTCCATGGATGAGAAAATGGTAGAAATTATAATAGTTATTAGAAGAAATAAACTGTAGGTTTTCTAAAATAGCCAAAATATTATTTTTGTTACAGGGACGATGTAGCAAAGAGCAGCATCAAGGTTTCAGGCCACTGCGCTGTTGTTTTGCAGACCATAGAGAAGTGTTGTTGATTAATCAATTATTTTGGCATTCATATATGTATGTATTTGAAAGTGAGAACATTTGATAAAAGAACAAAATTAAAAACAATTAATTATTATGAACTGTTTTTTATTCCTTTTATTATTTACAATATTTAAATTGCATATGTCACCATCAATCAAATTACAAAGTTATTTTATTTTAGGCTTAAATTTTTAGTGGCCAGATACATTTGCAGTACATTTGACTTAAGAACAGTTTTTGCATAGACTTTAATAGAATTTAGAATAGCATATTGGAGGTTTACAAATTGATTTGAAAATGTCTCTTTGTCAAATGACTTATTTTTTCTTTCTCTTAGTACTTAAACAAGTAATACAACTATTAAACTTATAAGTCCTTTTACATAAATCACATAATCATATTTAGAAATCCATAGCTCCTTCTAAGAAGCACAAACAATCCACTTTATTGATCACAAGATCCAAGTCCTTCTTTGATATAATTTTTCTTTTATTTGTTGATGTGTAGGCGTAAGTTTCTTTTGCTATTGTCTCGAGGAATAATTCCTGGAATAAAAAAGACATCCAATTAATTATTTTATTAATTGTTATTAACAGAAACAGTGTAGAACATATAATTGTGGTTATATTGAACTTCTCAGGTGAACTATCTAATTTTTAAGCTACTTAAAACATCAATATAATGAAATGACAATTTCATTATGTTATTAAATCTACTGTGGTATCAGTTAATAAATATCCTGAGAAATCCTTTACACACAGCTATCTGATCCCAAACTAAGCAGACCTTGTACTATGGAAATCAGATAAGTGATATACTATACATACTACTTATTTTATTTTTCTAAATACATACTTTGATGACACCCAGCGTAGAACAAACAGAAATATTCATGCACACAAATGTTTGTCTTGGGTAGGAATCAAACCCGCGACCTGAGACTTGGCAGTCAGGTCGATACCCACCAAGCCAACTAGCCTGTCAGTATTATATATTTTTGTTAAAACTTAAAAATAGTACTTTAGCTTTGACTTTATAAGCTAACTAGATAATGTTATAAAAAGGTGCTTAGGATGGACTGATTTTGTCATTTTTAGTGATGGAAAAACGGAGGAGGTTTTCATGGCACCCAGTTTGTTTATATATAAAATAACTGAAATCTCTAACACAATTTATAGAAAATCTTTGTTTCTACTGATTACCATTTATTATGGAGGAGTATAGTATTAAGGAGATTTATTTAGAGAAAGCAACATAACCTATATCTTATATCTTTGAATGAGATACTCACAGTAGCTTTCGTGACTAAAAAAACAGCCTCTCCTGAAACTACACTAACATCAGGGTCCATTTTCATTATATTCTTAATTCTAGCTATTGGTAACTTGGTCGACCTTACAACCTCGGTTTTGTTTATAATTTGCGGCTTCTTCTCTTCAAGTACATGATCTTCAGAGTTTATTAATTCAGAATCTTGAATTGTGTCGAAACTTTCCGATTCAATCACTTCGCTTTCAATAAGGTGGTCATCGTTGTTGTAGCCTTCCGGGTTGTTTATGATTATATCTGATATATCCACTTCTTCGTAATGATCTTCGTCTGCCATTGTTTATTACTATTATGTTTTTCCAAGTGTTTCATAAACCAAAACAGAAAACTTTTAGCGCGCAAGTAATTTTTTGTTAAAAGTGTCAGTCAGTAAGTGCTACAAACTCTAAAAACCGATTTCCCCCAAAGCTAAAGTCAAAAACCCTAAAATCACCATAGTTACTTGACAATCTTCCTAAAATAAAAAAACAATAATTAAAACAATGACACAAAATGATGATTGAATTTAAATGAAATTGAAGTTAGTTTAGTAACGAAATTATCCAAACTTTTCAAAAAAAAAAAAATACCTTATTTTTAATTACCTTAAAAATTTCTTTATTAGTCAAATTAAAGAGCTTGCAGACAGCGCACTATTCAAATTTCTATATGTTTTAGTAAATTCTGAAATCTTAATTAGAGTAATTGCTCTAGTTGTCATGTCGACGTGCCGCAAGATCAATATACAAAAATGAGTAGCTAGACTAGGGTATCTCAGAATCGATTTAATCTACTTATAAATAAAAAAAGCCCTTAAAATACCTCCAAAAATATAAAGCCAGTTTCACTTATTTACCCCCTTAATTTGGGGTGAAATCCCCTAGCTTGGGAACCCTGCAGTCGTTCAGTCAACTTCCAATGTATGACATTTAATAAATGTCATGCTATTTGATGCTGTCAATTTAATTGATTAAAAAACTAACTTATCTTTGCCAGTGTCAAGTTATAATATGAATTCATTTTGGGTAGTTGTTTAACACTTCCACAAAATCATATCAAATACAGTCACAGGCTGCACCTAGAAGTATGAAGTATGAAATAAATTTATTATTATTATCATTATATAATATGCAGTGTAACGGGATCCGATTTGTAAGTGTCCTATGCCTTCCATCTAAGCTGTTTGTCAAAGGGCAATGTTATTAAAGTAATAAGTATATCTTCTAGCTCGTTTTACAACAAACTATTTCAGAGGCATTCTGTACTGCGTATCGTTATTTCCTTTTTCCTACCAATGTTTTGTATAAGTTTTGGAAAAAGTACAAGTCTATTGCCGCAAGGTATGGTAAATACGGTGAATGAGGAAGGGCTTCCAACCCTAAGTTTTATAGCTTGAAGACAGTCTGTTGTGCTGCGTGGGCTCGTGCGTTGTCGCGCAGGGGCAAACGAGCGATTGACAAAAGCTGACTAGAGATTTGCGAGCTTCTCTATTCAGTTCTTCACAATACACATACGCCAACAGACATTCTCGTACTGTATGGTAAGATGCTGAAATGAATCACACCGCCACTAGACTACCAAACAGTGAGCAGACAGTGACCATCACTATTTAGGGGTAAGTTTTCGTTTAGGGCATTGTCTAGGTGCTTATCCAGGGTTCAGCCGATAGCATGAGTTGTTTCTGAGTCGTAAATAATCCATCAATCATTCGTCGAAGTAACAAACCGCTTCAAAATCACTTCGTTTCACATCGGCCGTGTACAATATTTCACGAACTATTTCAGGCTACTTTCGCCCTTCCCATAACTTGAAATCTATTTAACCCACATACATACTTGCAGTTCTGCGCATCTAGTAAGACCCTTAGATATTTAATTGTATAGTCATTCCAATCCACACTGGGATAATTGTGTTCTGGATTTATTAATGTTCATGTTATTAATGTTCATTTTAATTTAGGTACCAATAGGTACCGATTTCGAAGCGGGTGGATAAGAAAAAACACCATAAGGGAAAAGAAACACGGATTCATTCATTGTAATAAAATATAATTATCAGTTCGTTCGTGTTGAGTATCAAACATTAAATGTATTAAAGTAATGTATCGATTTTACTCATATTATACATATACACCTAGCATAACAATAACTGCAATAACATTACAATAATTATTATTATTCTACTGTACATAACTATCAGTTTTAATATAAACTTAACATCTAGATTACACAGTGATGAAATTGTGTTGAATATATAATTTTATTATAATGCGTAGGTAGGCCTTTTATGCCCATTTTAATAAGGCAATATATAGGTACACAATAAGCTAATATTATTGCAAGATACAATAATAAATGAAAACGAATGGAAGCATTTAAGCTATCCGAAAGCTGGGTTCTAAAAAGCGCCAACACATAGGCCACAGAAGTACCGACTTATATTATGAAACTAAATAATAATTTAATTTAAATTCATTTTAAAGGATCAATAACACTCTCTCACTCTTCAAACTTAGACGCGGTATTCCAAAAATATTTTTCTTAATAAGTATTAATCAAATCAGCGGGAGTAGTTAGTTTCATACAATAATAATTGTGCCCTTTCCAGACGGTTCGGTGTGCTCAATATTCCCGGTACTATAGGGGATTGATTCTGTAACGTACATGGCACTCGCTCGACGATGTTTCATCGCGGACTCTTGTCTCTTTTGCTTACTATGCAATCGAGTGACAGATCTGCTCGCCTAGACCTTCGTTGCTACAGAGCGTCGAGCAGGTAGATTACAGGTATAATTATTACTCTTTCGCTATATCAATATCACGTTCTATATTTATCGCAAAATTTGTCGGAAATAAAAAAAAATTACAGTTCTTTTCCATATTATATCTAACCTAAGAATCGGGGTCCCTGGCCCACATTTGTTGCCTGAAGGAATGCGTCATCATTTTGTTATTCTGTATCTCGTCAAGCATGTCCAGTGACTCGGTAAAAACCCCACCTGCTGTGCGATATCGTTGTTCTTATATAACGATAATCTTTGATCGACATAAAAGTGAATGATTATTACTAAAAATATCTAATGATTTGTGAGTATATGACAACGTCGCGGTTCATACATCTCTGGAAAGGGTTACAAGTATCTGCAAGCTGCAATATGGTTACATGGAGCGGAAATATTATGTGGATTCAATTTGATACAAAAAACAATTGTTTATTTAAAAACATGGTCCACATTTTCTACTCAGCTACGGCCCTGTACAAGGCACATTACATGGTATAGTGGTATCTAACTTACATCGAAGGTTTTAAAACATTTTAATAATGTGATATGTATCGTAAATAAAAATTTCAGTCAGGATTTACCTAATCGAACCATTCGCGACACGTATTAGGTACTTAATAAGCACAGTCGTAAAATATTTAATATTCATGTGTTTTTCTATATGTGGGTACTTTTACTATTTACGAATGGAAGAGTTTAAAATAAGCATTAGTGTTAATATTTTGAAGCGATAAACTAAACCGTCTGTACATATCATTGCTAAATACACACTCAGAAAATAGTCAATAATTTTTCCTAACAATTCTAATTTATACAGAATAATTTCTTCCAAAATGGTTTCTTGCCCTGTATTACTGGCAACCCAGCCAAGATGGCGGCGTCGAAGGCGTCTTTCAACTGTTTTCTTGTTTTAGATGAGGTTTCTAGGTAAACAGCGTTGATCTTCGCTGCCAGAGCCTTTGCCTCCGCTTCTGTGATAACATGTTCACCACGAGACTGAAAATAAGAACAATGAACGTTACAAGCCGCTTTCTTCAATCTTACATAAACATTAAAGCCCTCATGGCCTAAGCATTAAGCCTTTTTTTTAAGTAACCAACAATATTTGATAACTTCACTATTGACCATTTATGTTTTGTATGGCTACAATCAACGCCAGACATTTATCTATCAAAACAACTTTAAGTTAACTCGTAGAACACTCCAGTCGGTAAGAAACATACAGTAAACATCGTTCTTATTTTTACATTCATTTTTAAGTGACTATCTGCTTAAATTAATTTGCTTTCGGTTAAAATAACCTTCAGCACAGGCATGTGTCTATTGACAAGTTAAACAGGAAGAATACTTAAGTGCCAATGTTAAAAAATAGCACATTTTAACGCAACATTAAAAAATGTATGATATATTTAACTTAATTCTAGGTAGTCGAATATATTATTATTATAAAGAACAATACAATATTTTTGTTTGTATTGAATAACCTCAAAAACTACTGGCTACTCTTAGCAAGCTACATTATCCAGAAGTAACACAGGCTATCTTATATTCCCGGAAACCGTGGAACGGTAGCTAGTTTCCTGTAGGAAATTTATTTCTATAGCGCAGATTAAAAAAATATATATTTAGTGTCGTTAGCACCTTTTTCAATACTTTTTAATCCAATTCAAAAAACCTAAAAGATTACCAACCTTTAAAGACTGCAATACTCTAGAATCCTGCGCTAAGTCGCTCTGCGTCCCGACGAGGATTAAGGGCGCGTTCACATTCGCGACCGCCCGTGTCCACCGCTCCGCGACCGACCTGAAGGTCTCTGGTCGCACGACTGAGAAGCACAGCATCAGCACGTCAGTGCCGGGGTAGCACAGCTCTCGGAGCTCGGACATTGAATCCTGAAAATGAGAGAATTTAGGATTAAGTAACTTCTAGACGCTCTAGAAGAAGGCTGAGGACAATTATGTATGGTGACAACTGGAGGAAGCCTATACCCTTTTTTTACTGTGTTGAATTACGGAAATAAGGGCTTATTATTATAACTTTTTGAAGTAATTCTCGAAGGTAACTAATATCAGTTCCTCTTAACCAAGTAATAATGGATTTGTGCTTAACAGAATAATGAGCCGCTGAGGCCCCTGATTATGATATTTTTCATGTAATATCCACGTAGAAAAGCAAAAACTATCTTGCTTTAAGCATAACATGGTAAATATGATTAATAAAATAGCAGTTGTTCGCTTACTCAAGCGTTCTCAGTTCCAACCAATTTAAGAACTAGAAATCACAGTTCAATGATTTCAAGCGTCAATAAAATATCGATCTTACACAATGAATGTTTGATCTAAACATTATCAAAAACAACGAGTACTTCGAGAGCGCGTGCTAACTCGAACCATATGCGTTCACAATCAGTGAAAGTCCACGATATCAACAATTGAACCACAATTTGTTGCCATAACCAAAAATTGTTGCGCAACCAACCGCTCCCTTTGCTTCGGAGTTCGACATTCAATCATACCTTTTTGAGTATGGTGATTGCTTATTGATTTCAATGGCAGTCTGATTAGATTGTGGGAGGACTTAACTTTTGACAGTTACTTGGTTAGAAGTGGTTTTTAATCTGATAGATTACTTCACTCGACACTCACGCAGAGGACAAATCACGCTCAAGAAGAATGTTACTGCTCAATTCTAATTAGTCAAATATCAACGGTAATTGTCAGGGATTTCGCGATTATAATGGTAAATAAGTCCACGGCTATTTAAATTTTCTATATTCTAATGTCCGAGGCTATTTTGTTTTCAGTTAGAAATTTCATTTCAATGTGAAACCCTGTGTTCTGATTCGGTCAAAATTCATTGCATTTTAGCGATGTAGGTTGTAAATCAAATGTAAGCAATTACTAAAAAATCTATCGAGATCTTAAGTGAGTAGGTAGAAAGACTCATTTGATGCAATTAACATTTAACACTTTCATATTTATAACGCGAACATAGTGATAGAGCAGCCATTGTAAAGTATCAACAAATGGAATCTTCTTCGCGTACAATACTGTTTAATACTTGTACTAAGAAACAATTGAAATGGTTTCTATGTGAGCTATAATACTGTTATATTCAAATGCGTTTATTATTGTTGTAGAACCCAACGATATCTGATCGGAATACAGATTGGATAGTTTAACTTTAAATTAAGTCGGCGTATATAATTTGCTTAGTCCATGTGACGTTTTGATTTTCATTCAATGAAATGATAAAAAACTCCAGTTCTCTTTGCGCTTGCAGTTCAGACTTATTTTCTCTTTGATTATATTCATTTTAACATATTCACGCATTGAGATATAAGGCTGTAGGTTACCTATGTACAGATTTATTAATCAAACATTAAAACACAATGCAGCCTCTCATTAAATTTGGTTCATCTCCAGAATGTTAAATCAAAAACGACGACCTTTTAGAGGTACCACTTACGAAAATAGCCCATGAGGTACCTACATTTGTTTGTCAGTCCGTACGTCAGTCACAAACTGAAATTGTTGATATCACGACAGACATTGCTTGTTAGTGGTACATCTATTGCTCAATAACTCGCTATAATACGCAAAGTCCTAACAAGTACCAGATCTAGCATGTTATTGGGAAATAATTTCTGTCCTTTACACCTGATTTATGTTTGGTATTATTTGATCATTATGATTTTAAATATTCCAACTGAACTGCTGCTTAACTAGTTTGGCTCTGTCTTAAAAAAAGGTTTGCAGAACACTCTTCTGCTAAGCTCTGAATTCTTTTAGATACTACTAAACTGGTTTACATTAAAAAGCACGGGTACTTCAATATGCTTCCAAATTCAAAAATGATAGGCGAGTCGAAAGCCATTTTAGTAAATAAAAAAAAATTACACACAAGTAAAATTATAGCTATTGTAATTCAGCCTAGTTTCCAATTCTAGAAAAGGGAGACCTTCAAAAGAGTTTCTATTAGCTACCATAACTATATTGCTCTAGATATAATAATATAGACAATCACTTGTAAAAGCCTGCGACCAGCAGCGGCCAGCTTAAGCTTTCACAGTTACACTGATATATTGGATCTGAGACGAATTATTTTGCAATAGAACATGAAATTACATATACACTGTTTAGATATTGAATTCAATACATATAAAAGTTTCCCGGAAACGTACATCACCTAGTTTATTCAATCGTCATAGAATACAGACATAAAAACACCTCAGTGTGAAACGCATGATACCAAAAACACTATTGTTATTTTTATGAATACAAGTACACACGTTGACACAAGGTGCGTCGAATATCACAATACACGTTCAATCGTTAAAATTACAGGTGATGGTGAAACTTGTGTGGGAAACGAAGCTATTGAACTTAAAAAATGGGGATCCAGTATTGAATACACCGTCAGGTACAATGCTTTCATTCAAAGTGCACGTGCTGATATTTAAGGGGCTTAATGTAAATATTGGTTATCGTCGCATCAGATGGCAACACAGCGGTTGAAATCGTGAGAGTTTTAAACGTCACTTTAGTATGTAAGCACCTATTTAAGTTACCTACTCAATTGTTTGTTAACTTTTACCTCCCAGTCTTCCGCGTTTGCTACAAACGTAAGCCTTTGTAGCAAGAAAGTAAACTTTCAAGTCAAAGCATTCACATTTACCAGAGGCGTTTGGGAACACAAAAGGTGTTAAACCGCGAGTTCGCACTTTGTTGAGAATACCTTCAGGCTAGAGTTATGTTACTTATGTTACGGACTATAATAATGCAGCCGACCGAAGCTTTAAGCCGTTTGCAATATACTTTTAGGAAACTAGAATTACCCTTAGATTGTAGGACTCAGTCTAAGCACTTAAGTGCAGTAAATAGGCTGCGGTGACCGTTTACCATCAGACGGGCCGTCAGCTTATTTGCTACCTTAGTAGTATAAAAAAAGGATCAACTATTACATTGCGCATCACACTGATTAAAAACAGAAAATAGTGATCCTATTTTTTATAAGAAATTAGGAATTTTAATAAAACTACTTAAGACTTAAAAATGGTTACAACCGTCACATCCAGACAACCTTCGGGTAACGAGAATAAGTGATGATGAATCACTTCTCGAAACTAATGACAATGAGAGACAAACATTCAAGTGAGTAGGTAGGTGCCGCGATGCAAGCATCATGTGAAGATGTCCACCTTCGGCCTCATCTTCACTTACCAGCAGGTGAGATTGAGGTGAATCGCAATCTCGTCACACATAAAAAAAAAAAAAAAAAGATATGACCGAATTGTAGCCTAAATCAAAATGATCCTCACCTGTCCAGCAGTATCACAGATCTCCACACACACCGGTCGGTCGTCCACGTCCACTACAACTGGAAAGAAAGAGAATTTTCATTAGACATTAGTAGATGATTGTCTTTACTTCCAGCCAGAATTTTTGTTACTTAATTTATTTTTAATTTGATTTTCTCTGTAAGTAATTTAGTAAATTTTTTGAGAAAATAAATTTCTTTAAACGTTATTTAGTCCACGTCAGATGCTTTTGTTAACCAATTGGTGCAAGGTGTAAAGTAGTAAGTATGTCTTTAGTGACCTTTGGCAACAAGTACCCTAGGAACAAGTAGGGGTAGTATTCGTAGCTACCACAGCGTATACAAATAATTTATGTTAATCACGTTATTTGTCAATTTCACTTGTTGATTGTCATGTTGCTCAACAGCAAGGTGTTAGGTACATAATAGTTAAATGCCAATAGAGACACGGCAACAGTTGGAATAATCGATGTTACGCAATTACGAAGTGTTGGTTTATTTGCAAACAATTTACTATCGACAATAAACGCTACAATAGTTACACGTGTTGATATTATTTATCTAATTACTGTCGAATTGAATTTTGTATAGCATGCTTGTGGTTAAGGAAACACGGTTGTGAATTACAATGTGGATGCTTGGTTTGTATATTGCAGACTTGAATGCATAGTCTGCGTACATAATATCTACTAAATATATAATAAATCGCAATAGGAAATATAGAAAGCATAGTTGAAAAATAAAATAATAATAATAGAGATGACATGAAAGTTAACCCGGAACAATTGGACTGAATTAACAAAAAAGTGAAGTTTGAATGAAATATTTGAGTCAAGTAGTCAATAGGTTCCTCTACATTGGTCTATCTCATATCAGAGCATATGTACGTAAGATAATGTAATGTATAATACCACGTAACTAACAAGATTCAGATGTATTATAAGGATGGATAAACCGAGAGGCATACTTATCAAAATCTCTCAATGTAGGCAATAAATTTCTGCTAACTATGGTGTATTAAGAAATCTCGGAAAGGTTGTTAAATTGTAAACAAGCAATATTCATCGTCGTAAATTTCTCTCAATAACTTAATTTTGTGTCGGCTATTAGCACTTCAGCATTAGAAGCCATTCATTCCCATAACTCAGAATGCTTTCCCCACCGTAGCCACTTGGCTTAGACACTAAAGAAATGTAAAAATCTAATAGTCCCAATTTGACAGATATAAATCTGACAGTTCATGTATAATCATGCAATTAACCATTTGTTAAATAGATGAACCTTATTTAAAAACTACTAAAGTAAATTCTCCAATGACATCTTTGACTCAAAATGTGTCTAGTAATACTGTGGTCCTGAAATATTCAGCCCATACATATTGAATTTTAGTGGGCCTCACTACAGTTACATTATCGTCTACATTGAGCGGTATTATGATACTGTCATCTGATCTGAAGGTAGTCCAGTCACCCTCAGTCCGGATACGCGCGGTAAGCAACCAGCACGGGGCCCCAACCGTGCATCCTGCCTTTTGTCACAACTTTAGCTTTAAACCTGTATTAACTTGTGTATTTAGCGTTCAACTTAAGCCCTGGGCAAATATTTGCAATTGTAATAGTCTTTTTGTTGTGCAATGTAAATGCTGAAGCGCCATGTTTAAAGATTGTGTTGGCGCCGTTTTTGAAGATGCGACTTGCAAAGAAAGCTGTTTATTATTGCTTTTAAGATAAACTAGTGTTTATAACTTACTTCACTTTATATATATCGGATTAAGTTGAATAAAGAATAGTTTTTTTTTATCCAACAGCTGAATCATCGACCACTTCCTCCCTTCCCCCCCCTTTTAGGCTTTGTATTACTTCTTGGCGCCACATCAACACTTCCAGCGAGACTATGGTCAAATTCCATACCAGCATTGTAAAAAATCTTCGAGTTTAAAGCTAAGTAAAGTAAGTCATAAGGTAATTATTTTGAAAGATCAATCTAAGCGGTAAACTCATGACCATGATATGAGATATGAGTCAGTGGTCGACAGAACCATGACCGTGTCTCACGTTGGTCGTGTTACGTAATGACGTCACTTTGTAAAAGCTTTGTCTTTATAATGTGGAGTCCAATCACGAAGCAAGGCAACTCTACTGCAGACGAAATAAAGCATATTATTGCGCGAGACTTATTTAGTGGCAAGACTTTAAATCATGACGCATATAATGAAATAGCTATCGACCATTGATGATAGAAATTTTCATCAATATCTGACACTGAATTAAATAGAAGATCATAAGCAAGATTAAGTCGTTGCTGACTTGGATAAAGCTAATAAGTAGAAATTCAATCATGAATATGAAAAGAATAATAGTTTTAATCTTCCCACGTATTTTTGTTACAATTGACCGAAATATGAAATTAAACTTTCGATGGACACGAAATCGCTCGCTGTCAGCCGGTCGGCGACACAGGTAAATGGCATGGAAGATTGATAATTGTATTAAAAGCGAAAGTGGCGATGATGTGCTATTGTTTGTGGCACACGACACTATAGCTGAGAAAAATATGAACCGGGACATGAGATCTGTAGAATATATAGTTAAAGTAAAGTAAAATTTGATGTAACTTTTACATTTAGCTTTTTATTAATATACAACAATGATTACTGAATAGCAAAACGGTAATGGTATGTGGCTATTATTTTTTTTTCACATAGGATGAGTTGGGGCAGTTGCAAGTTTTTTACCCATATCTTGTGAAATAGCACTTGATTACTCTGAGATACTACACTAAACTAAATGATTCATGAGACCTTGCTCTGTTACGGTATCCCCTAATTATGTCGAAATATACATAAACCTTTGGGAAAGCTTATAAAACACTATGTGTTAAAAATAATACCAGTTTAAATTAGCAGCCGGCCCCAAAATAGACAGAGTCTCTATCTTGGTGACCCATTGTGATTTTCCTGACCTTTGAGTTTGTGCTGCAAAAAATCATGAGGAAATATGTTGCGCATAATAAAAGTTCGCATTCATGGGTACCCAAAATCTTTGGCTATGATACCATTTTTATAATTGGGGGCTTTTTAAATGGATGACACTCTCGCATCTTCGTCGTTAAACATGCGTTATCGTTTTACTATTAAGTAGGTACTAGCTTCCCACGCCGCGGTTCTTCCCTCGTACCTAGAAAATAACGTTAAGGTGGTAGGTGTCTTTCTCTGCTCTGTGAGCTATCGCCTTGCAAAAGTCATATCGATGCCTTGCCCGTTACGACGGGAAAGAAGGAAAAAGGAACAATATAATATTGAATAAAAAAAATCAACAAAAGGAAATTGTCTGGTTTTCATAATATAAGCTCTGCGTAGTTGAGGATCAGATGGCCATGTTTAAAGAATTTCCCAGGATATTTATACTGGATTGATTTTAGTAGTATTAAAAAATCATCAAAAAATTCTTTGACCTATTCTTATTCGACGAATTAGGTAACTTTTTCTTTTAGACAAGAATTCCAAAAACCCTTAATTTAAGTATATAGTTAAACACCTTCTTTACAGCTGTTTCAGAGCTTTGACATTTTGATAGCTCTGTTAACCTCGTCTCCTCGGCGCCGCTGCGACCTTCCCGGAGACCCAATTCTACTGTACGTGACCTAATAATACTAGCACCAGAGGTAGGTAGCCGATATTACACCTTAAGAGATAATATCGACTCATTTTCGAAAGAAAATTTGTCTCTAAACTGAATGAGAGTGCCGTAGAAAAATTAACTCTATTCCCGTAAAATAAGGGTTAATGGCATCATACAATTTTCTATTGAATATTATAAATCGTCCTTGTTTCAAAAGAAAAAAATTCTAAAAGGTCAAAAAGGTCACTTACCTAATTAGGACACAAAGTTTGTCATATAATTTAATGATAGTTTTTGTTAGGTTTTATTCAAAATTATATAATAGATATTGTTCAAAATAGTATGAGAAAACAATTATAATTGATTGAGTAAATTTATAGAGTTAGATTTATAAATTTGGAAAAAAATTATACGAATTTTTACCATCAAGATATGTACTGTAAGGAAGGTCTATGCTAGCGCACTGGCCGTTATTACTATTGCTGGCTGACGATAATTTGAATAAATAAGTTAATATTCGTGTTTCAAAAAAAGAAATAGAATGACAGTGTGCGAGAACAGACAAAGATATTTTCTTATATAAAATTTTATGGATTAATATACTAAAATAAATATTTTATACTTGATTCATTTCTTTATAATTACGCCCCCGTACACTACAGTACCTATGTTTTCTGTGACTTTTTAACAGTATGTACCAACTTATGTTACAAGTGCTATTACGTTCACAGATAAAAAATAATTTTATGTGTCACTCCTTTTAATAGGTATTTAAAAAGCTACGACATTAAAAAGTAAGTATTTCCCTTAGTACTCTCACCCAAGTTAATGCTAAAAGTGTCTTTCAAAAGTTTGAAGTGAAGACTCATCTGTCAAATAGCTTTTACATCTTTGGCGCGTTAAAGTAGGTCATTTAAAGACATGCTTTATGGTGTTTTGTGGTTAGGTTTTACGATGGTGTACCGTAGTGGTGATGGGATGTTAAATGTTGGTGTTGTTCTATGGGATTATTTTATATTGTTATTTTTAAAGGCTGTTAGATTCAATAAAATAGTACTGGCAGCTAATGTCCAACTCCATTTAAAATCTATTTTTTTTATCTGTAGGCTTTTAGGCCATGGAGTTATTTAACCTCCTTCCTTTTTTTATCCATTATTACGGTTTTCTCGTCATATTATCCTCTATTCCTTTCACGTTTTAAACCCTCATGAAAGAACAAAATTTATTGCTTTGTAGCAAATGTCATTTACATCATCATATAATTAGCCATTAGATCAATAGATGAACCTCATTTCCAAGGCAATTAAGAAATTTTTTCTATGATATTCTTAAATATCGAAGTATATTTCTCATATTGGACAGATTATTATATGCGAAGTATTGTTACAAATCTGATTTTACGATCCCTAGTAAGTAAACCAGGTGAATCGAAGATCTTGTAAAGCTTTTTCTGTTCTTAACTGAGGCTGGAACCTTTATAAGTTAGTAAGGTAGTAAAACGTGTACATTCTCCCGCGGACAATAAATACAACATACAGTCATCATAAAAAAGAAAATGTATAGAATTACAACAGCGAACACAATGCGTTATAAATAAAATCTTTTATCATCTGCCTTAAATATTTATGCATAAATATAACGGTTCATATTTTATCTGTGGCATATCATTTAACGTCACAGTCATTTTTAATTTATGACTCGATCTTTAAGGGTATGATCGAGATACCTACTCGATTATACGGAAGTGATTATCGATGATATTCATATCTCGCTTTCGCCATCAAAGTTTGGAATGGGGTCAGGAAACATGAGCTGCACTCAAAAGTTATGTACATGAACTTTGAACCACCTCGGATAATAATTGAAATGTTATTGTGAATTAATAATAAATATTGTACCTACTTATTTAATTTATTTGCAGTAAGCTCATCACCTGAAAATGGCTGGGCCATTTAAGTACTTTTTTATATGCGTAATATTCGAAGTAAGGTTCATATAAAAAGAAAAAAAAAGTAGTTTTTAAATTTTGGAAAATCTGGACGTGCTTTCTACAATGATATTTTTGAAAGAAACCATACACGCCATAACACCCGATTCAAAGCAGCATTGCAACGCGCTGATATTGATAATAAATACAACATATTTATCATCATTGAAAACAGCACTCATCTAACTTACATTGTTCCTATATCTACTGTCATTTCATCAGGAAGGCTTGAAGTAGCCTTCTTATTATGTATCTATGAAATAATTTCGACAATTTCCCACAAAGAAATGTATATCACCTACCGAAGTGTATATTATAATAAAGATTTTGATTATTAATAATTACTTAGACAAATAATCGACTAAAATAAACGAGCATTTTATTAAAATATTATGTGCCTGCCCACTAGGTACTAGAGATAATTAATACATGTCAAAATGTTAATTAAAGTTCACTAGAATAACATAAGCAAGGGTAATTACTGTGTTATGACTACATAAGACCTTACAATCTTGCAATGCTCCAAATTTTATGACAAACGGTAACAATGTTGCATAAAGGTCAAGGATATATTAAATTTTAATACCGTAATTAAATAAAAAGTTAATTATTAACCATGTTTAATTGCGTAGCTGACGAAGATTTTATGTGCAGATAATTTTCAGTGAAAGGTTAAGAAATAATCGACTAAAGTGAATTAAGGATGTTTTTAATGTCACATCCCTACAACAAAGAAACATTCACAAAATACCTTTCGAGTTCTCGATGCTGTTATTATTAGTCATTGTCTACCACTGAGATGTGTTTATAGTTTTGTGTAAACACACATGATCCGTGATCAATGTTTATAAAACACAAATCCATTTACCAAATCGTGTGTTACGCTCCTAATATTCTGGTTTGTGTTTTATGTGATTGACGTAATGAATGGTTATCCCTTAAATTGTTTATCTTCTTCGCTTTTATCTAACATTAGGGTTAAGAAACTTCTGACTACTTAAGTCTTAAATAGTACAAACATGGTTTTTTGTTAGGAGTTTTTATATCACTTAAACATACCGAGGTTAGATTTTATAGAGATACAATACAATACAATACAATATACTTTATTTGTACAACACATAACAGGAGAAGAGGTAACATAAGCAAGTGGATTACAGAACAAGTGTTTACAAAAATAGGCGGTCTTATCGCTAAAGCGATTTCTTCCAGACAACCTAGGGGTAGCAGGATACAGAAGAGGATAGCAGGTGTTGCACGTTCAGACATTTAAAATAAATAACGAAAACCTACATCTATTTTAATAAATACTTATAAATTAATAATAATAAGGTAAATATACTAATATATACACTAATTACAGTAATACATATATAATATATATTATTTGTATTAAAATAAATAAAAGAGATTACATAAAAAAAATAACAGGAAAAATCAAATAATGACGGAGTTTATAACGAGAGATAGTGGGAGATAAGAAGAGACTTAAAGGAATCTAATGTCTGGGCTCGTCTAATAGTCTGAGGCAGAGAATTCCAAAGGCGGACAGCTTGGACAGTGAAAGATTGAGAATAAGTGTGAGAGGTGTGAGGGGGAGTTTGAAGGCTAAGTACTGTGGAACTACGAAGAAGATGGTGCTGTGAAGTGCAGTACTCGAAGCGTTCCTTTAGGTAATTTGGGGATTTAGGGTTGAAGAGTACAGTGTACAGTAGTGACAGTATGTGAGTATTCCGGCGAAGGCGGATAGGGAGCCACTTGAGTTGATTGCGAAATTGAGAGACGTGGTCATACTTGCGCAAACCAAATATAAACCGTATACAGAAATTCTGGAGGCGCTCAAGTTTGTTCAATAGCTCTTCGGTGAGATCAAGGTAGCAGGTATCAGCGTAGTCAAGGATAGGAAGAAGAAGAGACTTGGCAAGAGCAACTTTGGTGTCAAAGGGAAGGAAATTACGTAAGCGTCTTAAGGACCCAGCAGAAGCAAACACCTTCCTACTGACCTCCGCAACTTGCGGGGCCCAGGACAAAGTGCGGTCAAAAATAATTCCTAGATTTTTTACAGTATCGCTATAGGAAATTTTTACTCCATCAAAAACAACAGCAGGTAACTGGTCCCAACATATCCTCGCGATAAAATATTTGCTGGCTATAATAATAGCTTTAGTTTTTGAGGGATTTATTATGAGACCAAAACGCCTACTCCAATCAGAAATGTGATCCAGATCTTCATTAACGCATTGGATTGCAATAGGAAGCATATCAAACGATGTTTGTCTGTAAATTTGGAGATCATCTGCATAAAGGTGGTAGAGAGAGGAAATTTTTTGAGTTATTTGAGATATAAATATTGAGAAAAGAAGCGGAGACAAGACGCCACCTTGCGGTACACCAGCAGTAGTTCCACGCCATGAAGAGAAGGTCTCATCGATGCAAATACGTTGCTGGCGCCCATACAAGTAACTACGAAACCAGTCAATTACCGTTGGAGATATGTTAAGAGAGCACAATATAGCAAGCAGGATGTCAAAATCCACTGTATTAAAGGCATTACTAAAATCTAATAATGTAAGAATAGTGAGATGCTTTTTATCCATACCCAAACGAATGTCATCAGTAATCTTTACTAGTGTTGTAACGGTGCTATGCCCAGGACGGAAGCCAGATTGGAAAGGATTAAGAAGATTGTTTCTCGAAACATGAGTACTCAGCTGATGATGTATCAGCCGTTCCAATACTTTAGAGAGAAAAGGAAGGATAGAGATCGGTCGATATTCTGAGAGACTGGAAGGATTATTATTTTTTGGAATAGGTATAATTTGAGCTCGTTTCCAAAGTGAAGGAAAGGAGCCATAGGTGATAGAACAATTGAGGATAGATGTAATTATAGGAGTAAGGAAATCCAGAAGCGGAAGGATCATTTTGCGACTAATGTTGTCACAACCTACAGCGTTCGACGTAATGGAAAGAATGTGTCTCTTAACATCACAATCAGTAAATTGACTAAATGAAAAGGCAGGGTAATAATTGGGAGATTCTAAAGAAGTAAGGCTATTTAGTGTATCAGATTTTGTGGCATAGTCAAAGGGTGCCGACGAGGAAAAATGAAGATTGAGTGAGTCTAGATGAATGTTACTGAAATTAATGTTGTTATTGGATTTTCCAACTCCCAGGGATTTTAAAAATTTCCAGACTTTTGCTGGGTCACCATCTTCTACGGATTTATGAATATGACGTCTTTGTGCATCTCTACACATCTTATTGCAGTGATTCCGAATTTGTCTGTATTTTTCGCGATACTTATCAGGGTTCAATTTAAATTTGGATTTGGCATTATTTTTTTTATTTTGCAACAATTTTATGTCATCCGTGAGCCATGGCGCTGGGAGGTGTTTTACTCTGACTGGTCTTACTGGTGCATGTATATCATACAGTTGAATCATTAAAGAGTTGAAAATGTCGATTTGCTCATCAACTGTTTGTGCTTTATGAATTACTGTCCAGTCGATTTCCAAAGCATCCTTGTGGAGACGCTCTACGTCAATGGCACCAAAATTGCGCTGCATAAGAAGCCTTGATTTATATTTAGGAGGACGAATTTTGTAAGAAAGGAAAATAAGATCATGAAACGAAAAGGCATCAGCTGTACATTGACCATGTTTCGCAACATGAGCAAGAGAGGAAACAAGAATAAGGTCAAGAAGAGAAGGCTCGGATTGTGGAAAAAAATGGGTAGCGTTAAGTGGTAGGACATTTAAATTACACGAGTTGACTACTGACTTAAGCTGAGTTGTACGGTGATCAGATTTAAGTAGACAAGTGTTAAAGTCGCCCATAACAATAGTATGATTGTAAAGAGGGATATAATTTTCTAAAAGAGATTCGAAGTAAGTGAAATAATTGATAGAAACAGAAGGACTATATAGAACACCTAAGAGTGTTTTAGTTCCAGAGAGAATAACTTCGATGAAGAGGGACTCAGCATGCGGAGAGGCAGCCTGTGGCGACATATGGACAATAGAGAAGGGTATATGAGCACGTAGATAAATAGCGACACCACCACCTCCTCTTCCGATGCGGTCATTGCGTATTAAATGAAAACCTGGTAAAGAATAGGAAGAAGAGGGGAGACAAGGTTTTAACCAAGATTCTGATACAAGTATCGCGTGAATATTTTTGTTCATAAAGGACATCTGCAAGTCGGAGTAATGAGCCGGAATACTTTGGGCATTTATATGAATCACATTAAAGTTTTTAGGAACAGCTTCGAAGTGGGTGTTTAAAGTATCACTTAGAGAGGGGGGTATGCTATGAAAGCTATCATCACTGCTCAAACTATAAGAAGAAAGAGATAAAAAACTACTGTTATTCTCCATATCAGACATAGAAAAATATTAAACTATATAAATAATAAAAAAAAAAAATAATAATATATATATATATTTTTTTTTTTTTGTCATAAAATTAATATATATATATTAACTATATATTAATATTATAATATACTAAAAATATTAAATGAATAAATAACGAATAATAATAAATAGTAATATAAATACAATAAGGTAACTATCTATCGTGCTACCCGCTAGCAGTCCAAGAGTCAGAATTAAATTATATTATTAAATTATAATATTTTTCAATATGGCAACATTATGTGACTCGTATATATTTTTTTTGAAACATAATATACTATACTACCGGCACGCTATGATGGCTGTTTTCACGTTTCAGATTGTCATAGGATAAGAAGCTGTATTGCTTTGGAATAAGATTGATTTCCATCATCATACAATTAGCTGTTGGATCAATAGATGCACCTTATGTTTGAAGGAATAAAGGTTATTTTTCTTTGTCATTGTTAAACGTCAAAACGGCCATCATAGCGTGCCCCGCAAGTTTAGCGATCCCCGGATCGATTTTACCCACGTTCCCGAGCGATGATAAATTTTCCCGGCACAAAAAGTATCTTATATGTTATTCTAAGGCATTTTCTATACTATATGTGCCACAAAGGCGTGAAAGAGTGACAAATGTTCATTCATACTCGCTTTTTACCCGACTACGGCGAAGCCAAAGGAGAAGGTTATGATTTTGACCGGTATGTATGTGTGTATGTATGTTCATCTGTTCCCTCATAACTTTTAAGCTACTTATCGTAATTTGGCAAACGAGGTATCGTTCGAAGCGTCTTGATCGTCTGCTGGTTATAGGATATGTGACGTCACAATAACTTAGATATGGCGCCCTCTACAGGACATAAAGGCATTAACTATAAAAATTCTTATAAGTGACACGATAATGTTTATTTATTGTTATAATTTGGCCATCAAACTATTGATTACTTATTAATATTATCAATTTTGTTATTGTTAACTGTAGTGACACTACAATATAACCTAAAAATCTAAGCTTTGTACGTGAATACATCAAATAAGCTTTGTAAGTAAAAAAAAATATCAAATAATTGGTTAATAATTATTACTTTAAATTGCAAAAAAAAAACATTTCTATAATCATAAAATAAAACATTATATTATAATTATAACCCCAAAATAATTGAAATAAAAAAAAAGTTCAAAAACTAAAACCCGACTACGAAAAATTACGCTTTAAAAAGTATGAAACAAGAAAATATTCTCATGTGAAAGTATTTAATACCTGTTCATAGTGATGTTCAGAGGATAGCCGTGGTCGTATGAGCCATATGACCATATATGAGGTGGCATACAACCACGGCTATCCTCTGAACATCACTATGAACAGGTATTAAATACTTTAAAATAGGTATATTATGTGTGAGTTTTTTATTTAATAGACAATAAATATTGGATAGTTTGTATATAACAATTTCACATGAGAATATTTTCTTGTTTCATACTTTTTAATTTAATATTAGTAGGATTGTTATTCTTGCAAAAGCAAAAGTTGCTCCAATATAAAGATCCTCATTTTATTTTTCACTCATGTCTAATTTGCTGTAAGTTGTTTAATAATTATTTTATCGTATTTGACAACCCTGACGATGTTAAAACAATAAGCACCGAGACATAAATAGTTTATTGTTAATTATCGCAATTGTACAGTCAACCGGGTCAGCGGCCACTAAGTGCAATTGGTAGAAATATTATTCACTTCAGACTTCACTCATAATATAACACACGTCCATCAGTAATTACACACCGTCAAACAATTTGTAAATGTACTAGAAACCTGCCCTGGCTTTCCCTGATTAATGTAATTTTATGTATTAGAAGAAGTATTTAAAATATTATTGAATTATGGTAAAAACCGCATCAAAACAATAACTTTTATGTAGTTTAAAAGAACTAAGCACACAACCATAAATAGACATTGCTTGAGATATAGGTACATTACATGTATAAGACGTTAATTAAACTTTAAATATGTAGAAATACAAGATTACGTAAAAACTGGAGTGTTAACGCTAAAGTTAAAAGTTCCTTGGGGTAATACTGCACACTAATGTAAGTGAAATTAAATGAAAGTAAAAAGTAAGTTTTTGATATTCTAATCATATAATAAACCATATAAAATATTAGACACATGGAGCGTTTTTTACGCAGACGGATAATGTCCACAAAGGCCAATCCAGTTGACGCATATTTTTTTATCCGTATGTAGGTACACGTGATAGCAAATTCATAACCCAAAATTATGCGTGGACACGGTCCTACCTAAACATGTTTGGTTATATTTATAAATATTAAAATAACTTATGTCTGTACAGATACCAGCCTACTTAATAGCCAATGCCATCAACATGCTTGAAGAATATCTCTCATTGCATGGTTTGCATCATTAAATCGTCATTAGGAAACGGTATCTTGTGATATAAGTAACAAAAATAGAATAAGGATTTCGAAGATACCATCACGTATTAAGCTATAGTACCTGGATGGCCGAGTATTGCTCGGGATTTCTTTACTAACATGACTTCTACCGTATTCTCTTTTTTAAAGCACTGTCACATATACCTAGATACGAATTAGATGCGATAATAATAAAATTACTTTATTGTACACTGAAAGAAGTAGGTACAGAAGTTGATTCTTAAATAAAGGTACAATTGGCGGTCTTATCGCTAAAAGCAATTTCTTCCAGACAACCATTGGATGGAAAGAACATCTAAAAATATAGGTACAGCAGATACATAGAAAAATATAAAGGGTAGTTAGCAGTGTACTAAATACATATATGATAATATTGCAATGGTATACTACAAATAATACTTCTATACGATCTAAAATTTGTTTGGTATATGATTGTATTTTACCGAAACACAGTAATACAAGTGCACTAACTACTGCTTCACGGCGAAAATGGGTAAGGTGGTAGTACTTCCCCGGACGAATTTTGCAATAAGAGCTCTACTACTGAAAAAAAAAGTTAATATCTATTTAAATATAATTTATTTTGGGTTTGGCAAAACAAGCTCAAACCTTTTTTTTGTCATTTAAAATTAAGTCGTTCATTTAAAAAAATGAACATAAATGACATAGGTAGTCATTTTGAAATGTGTACTTATATTGATAATAGCAAATTGGGCAGACGTTATTCTGGTTAGTAGGTGTTACTATGGATCCTAGACTTATATCTAGACACAGCCGAACTGACATTTACACTAATGTCAAATCAATGACCTCATCATACCGTATAGTGTAAGCACAATTACACCAACTGGGCCGTCAACAAAAAAACAACTTACTAATTCTACAAATCTACGCAACCAACTAGATTTCATCCATTGCCTTATAAGGCCTAGAGTAAAGTAGATCGGACTTCTATGGCGTCTCGACAAAAAACGGTGTAAGTGTTAAGCTTAGTGTTCTAGTTTTTCTAATCATCAATAAGGGTGACCTAGCATGGTGAGAGAAGTGATGCGAAAAACTACATCGCATCTGAAGAGAGACCAGAGCGTCTGTATGTGTTGATATAACACATACAGACTTATTTTATACTTATTTTATATCGATAATTACACCCAGAGACAGAAAAAACAAACATGTTCACAAATGTCCAGAGTGAGAATTGAATCCATGACTTGTGGCGCCACGCGACACGCTTCTACCAACGAGTCATCTGGCCTGTCGAAAAACACTTTTGTTCCTTAAAATAATAAAATTAAATCATAGGTATTATTAATACCCTCAAGATCATACAGAAGAACATCATGCTCACGAATACTGTCTAGATTTAAAAGGCCCGTTTTGACAGCTAAGAATGTCATAGAAAAATCATCTTTACTGCTTAAGTACGGTAGAAGTAAGGTTTAATATCGATCCAATGGTTAATTATATAATGTTGCTGAGGGACCTTATCATAAAGCCACAGGGTACATTTTTAAATAACACTCTTAGCTATCAATAGGTATTAGAACTCTAGAAGTTTAAATAACATTTTGTGTCCGATCGTCACCTTTCAAAGGTCCTCGCAATAATGAGTTAACATTTGACACGAAACAATACAATTCAACATGAATTGAATCTTATGAGTAATGGGAAAACGTTGAATTAACAATGGTATATTTACTGTAGAACACAATTAAACAAAAGACTTGCCGCAGTATTCTCATGATGTAGACCACACCCTGAGGTTTACCAGGATCCCTACATCCGCAGGGCTGTCATTTGTGCCCATATCTGTCTTACACATCCATGCTAGAGCTTACCTATAAATAAATAACTGCACCAAATATATAGCAAGGCTTATAATATGTTAAGGATCGAGGTTTATCGATAGCCTATAATTACAGAATGTCTATGTTACATTGTTATTCCTAGATGCGAAGGTTGTTATTGGAATTATCACGCTTTTTCAAGTGACTGGATGAGGACCACAGTATATTGGATTTACTGTCTCTTTTTGAGAAACTGGCTCATGTCAGTATATCATGTTCTAAAGCTACTATCTCAGCAACAGAAGGCTGTCAGGCTGTAGCTGTCAGCTTCAGGTGTTCCCCAGGGCTCACACCTCGGGCCCCTTCTGTTCAATATTTTTATAAATGACGTGATTACTTGCTTCAAACACTCTAATGTACTTTTATACAGCAGATGACACTAAAATATTTACAAAGATCAAACACATTACAGATTGTGAAAAATTACAATATGATTTAAACCGCCTAAGTGATTATTGTCTAACTAATAATTTAATCCTTAATGTTGATAAGTGCCACACAATCACATTCTCAAGGAAAACCACGCCTATATTTTTTGAATATTCGCTTTGCAATAAAGTGCTCCGAAAAGTGAAAGAGGTTAACGACCTGGGAATTATCCTTGATAGCCAATTATCCTTCAACAACCATATTAATAAAATAGCGGCAAAAGCATATAGTTTACTAGGATTTATATTTAGACAGTGTATGGATTTTAAGATACCGTGACACTAATTTTATTATATAACTCTTTCGTTAGATCTCAATTAGAATATGCTTCTACTGTCTGGAATCCACATTATCTTAAATGTATTGACTCGATTGAACGGATACAGAATAAATTTAAAAAAGAATACAATGTAAATTTAAAAACTATGATACAAATGAAATACCAACAATCATTGGTTAAACGTAGAGAAACTAGGGATCAATGCTATCTTTATAAAATTATTAATAATATAGTTGATTCGCCATTTTTATTAAATCAAATATATTTTTGCTGCCCTAATCTCTCAACTCGTAAAAAATGTTCATATTACGCTCTGTAAGTCGAACTATGCTCAAAAAAGATTCATAATTAGAACTTGTAAAGCACACAATAGCTGTTTTCAACAGGCGGATATATTTCATGAAAAGTTTAACTGTTTTAAATATCTAATAAGCAATATCTAAACTATCAATTGAACTCTGTATGTATGTAACTTGTATGTATTAGGATATAATAAGTTGTACATAGCTGAATGTAGAAACATTATTGGCTTCTTTGTTATATGTTGAGATTATATCTACATGTATTATTGTCGCTGTTTGTTTCTCAAATAAATAAATAAATAAAGGTAGGATGTTTCGAAAACAAAAAAAACGGCAAATCTTTGTATTGATATGTATATGAGCTTTAACCGCAGCCGGATTATCTAATGTTTGTAAGTTTGGATATAGGTAGTAATTAACGTTACTACTCATTCAATTAGTGCCAAATATTTTGAACAAGGTTTTAATGTTGGCAGCTATATCAACCAAAAAGACCAAAAAGAACCAGAGATCGTACCTTGAGAGTACCTAATAGTAAGTAGTCACAATTATAGTTCTATTTCCCCAAGCTTATACCTATCCTTGTTTCCCTAACACATAATGACAATCATACTGCAGCAATGAGACTGTCAACAATGTTTGGTTTTGTATCATCGTCTAGCTGCTTTATTGTTATTCACTAACCATAACCAACCGAACGATAACTTAGCCAAACACGTGGATAGCGGACCTTTCATCAGACAGCAAAGTTTAAAAGAGAGACAGACGAAAGCCGCTGCAATGAAATCATTGAGTTTAAACTCGTACTTAAGTACAGAATCACATACCGGTTCTTAATCTTTGGAGTAAGCAATATTTATGCTTTTTGACCATTACTCCAACCCTCTTAAAAAATAGTCTTGATAACCACTTCATGCACCAGCAAGGTTTAATGTGTAATATGGTCATTGCTTTACTCGTATGTCGCCTACTCTAAAGATGATCTGAGGTGATTGAACAGAATCGTAAATTGACAGGTGTTACCAGATTCTGATTAACGCATGATGTGATTCTATAATTAGAAGAATAATAATTATGTTGTTCAATAATAGGCTGAATAATTTTGTGGTTAAAAATGATGACTAAACTAACACCCCTCGTTATTAGAAACAAGTGCCAAAAATACATTGCGGTTAAAATTATGACCAAACAAATATTGTCAAGGCCTTAAATAAACGACCGCAAGCTCTGCCTCCAATTTAATATTAATAAAAACTTTTTTTTCAATACGGGATAATTTAATCCCTAATGCATAATTTTAGACACCGTTGTAACGACGTCACTTGTACGCGTGTAATACAGAGTGCACGCCTGCGCTTGCTACGTCACTTTGACATGTCATTTATTGCATCTGTTTAGAACAGAATTTCAACCTCGAAATTCAATATGAACACTAACATATTTCGTAAAATGAAACAATACGGGTATCTTATATCTGGATCCAGTTTCAAAGTTAGTAAAAAACTAAAATTGTCAATTGAGTTATTAAAACTGATTGTACATTTAACAAGAAATTATCTCGAACTTCCTTATGCGATATCTGTCCGGTCGGATCGCATTTACATCGTTTCAAGATCACGTTGAAGATATAGCGGCGGAAAACTGGTGAGCGGCACCGAAGTGCAGCGTATAAATAGTTTTATAATAAAACGTAGCCTTACAAGTGAGTAATCGAGTTGGAAATAATTGAGCCGGTCAGATTAGTTGGTAGAAGTTGTTTACAAGACGCTCTTGCGATTTTAAGTTAACGCAGTTTTTTAAACAGCCAATCAACGGACAATAAATAAAATGGACCTATTAGAAATGTTATTAGAGCGATGAATTTAACTGTTGATTGATACCGTTATGATCACTACAGTCTTCTCGTGACCACAGTCAATGCAACTTGATCGTGGAGTTTATCTTAATTCAAATTTGGTTATGATTTGTGCCAGATTAGGCTCGATACATAACAAGAAAAAAAGTCATTTCGGACGAAAAGAAGAAAACATTTTTATGAGATCTGAAGATTTCCCGAGATCAAAACATAGCTTACGTCACGGGAATAATGTAGCACTCTATCAGTTACATAATCTTCCGAATCCGATTAGTAAGTTCCAGAAATTACCCCTTAAAAAAAAACAAATAAACAAATTACTTCATTATAATAATAGTACATATAAGACTAAATCACCACAGATAAAAAAACTTTGAAGTTACAAGGTTTTGATTAAACCAGCAGAGCTTGGACACTAAATTTCTTTGTATTCACTGAGCTAGCAAATGAAGATAGTTCAAAAACATCGTATCGCAGACATTTCAGATTAGATCTCCCTGACCCTGAGATGTCCTGAGGCAGGTCAACGACACGACTTACTACGCTGTATTAACTTTATCTACTTCAAAGGAGATTAATTGTAGTAATTTGCTAAGTCTTCAGCTGGGTATCAGTTATTTTAATTCACTCCGCGTGGTCGCTCCGACGATAATCCTAACATATATTTTAATGTCGTAAGAGACCACGTGTACTTTAAATCTTAAGCCGACAAACAAGCGAACGCTCCACTTAATGGTAAGTGGTTACCGCCACCTATGGATATATGCAACACTAGAGGCCTTGCCGATGCGTTGTCGACGCTGAGACGCGAAGTTGTTAAGTCTCATGTGCCTGTAATTTCACCGGCCCCCTTACCTTTCTAACCGAAACACACCAATACAAGTGCACTACTGCTTCACGGCAGAAATGGGCTATAAAATACTCAAGAAATATCAGGCAAGTAATAAAAAAATCATAAATATTACATCCCAACTGATGGACAGACAGATCTGTAATGTATGTATCTATTGGATTTTTATAATTTTCCGAAGGACTAGTCTCTAATTACACGGTTCACTTGTATTTTTACATTGACCTTAACTCTTAAGCAAGTCAAATCTCAATTTACATTGCAGTGAAGATACATTTGTTTGTCTGTGACAATGTTTCTGATTACTTTATTGATTTATTATTTTTTCAATCATCTATTAATATGTATTATTATTTATCGTTTGGAGATTTCCGTCCGGAAGGTTTCCGTATATAATCCAACTCAAGTGAAGCCGGAGCGAGTCACTACTGTAATAATAACACCTCAACTTCCATAGGAGACGATTCAAGTTTTTATCATTGATGACTAACGATGATTCATAGCTCACAAGCTTTGAAGTCCCCGATATTGGCGAACAATACTGCTCATCGTTCCGTAGGTGTCGGCGTCTATTTATGTGCATGATAATAGATTAAACAACTAATAAAACTTCGTTGTTAACTAAATTATGAGTTTAACATGTTAATAAATGTTTTTAAGAGGTTGTATTTTAAACATAAACAATATAAACATGGTTTAATTAATACAAATACATAGTATGTATGTACTGCCAAATAGCTAAGGTTTGTTCATAAATACTAATAGTCTAATGAGTCTAATGAGTCCTGTGTTCGTTTCGCGGATTGGACAAGGTAATGTTAACTTTAGTTTTTCAGAAATGTTTACCCGTACCGCAAGATTGGTAAAAGCACCCGAGAAACGGTGACAATACTCAGTGAAGCAGTTTGGGGCTTAACATGTCTTCGGTGAAATGTGTGTTTCATTTCATTACCTAGTAAGATATGACGATAATGTATTCGTTTCTTTGTTAGGGGTCATTTGTAGAGGGTTTAAGATTTTTGAAAATAGAATCTAATTTGTTACAGTAATTTTAGAGAAACTAAATAATTATATTAGTACCCCCTCGCGGTTTTCCTCGAGATCGAAGTGCGTAAATATCAGCCTCTTTCTTCACTTAATCATATATCCCATGCAAGTATCATATAAATGCGTTGATCCATCCACCCGTGAAGGAAAGTAAAAGAAGACATTATCGGAGCTGATGCTAAAATAATTGGCCATTCACTAATATTATTTACATTAAAATCAAATCCAAAAACTTATAAATGTTATTATCAAGAAAACGATATTATTGTGAAACGAATTCAACGTAGTATTGTAACTAAATGCATTCTTAATTCTTATCAACATTCAACCTTGTGATATAAGATTAGATATAGAGTTATTTATTACTGACATTTCTGTAAACGTACCAACGTCTATGGATACACCTTCGTATGATAATTTTCAAACTGCATAAAAAAGCTTTCAAATGTGACAATTTCACATCTGAATCTAAGGAGTTTCCAAAACAGTAACAAGGAGTTCTGTCTTCTATTTTTCTTCCTCATTGAATTCAACTTTCGAATTGTCATGTTGCTGTGTTCTAAAACAGTAATAAATTCACCCTTGAAACTTTAGACTTACCGAAATACAAACAACTATACTCTATTTGTCTTTGGCTTTTACACTATCTGTTAATTAGGCTCCAATAGACAAAAGAGTATTTGCATGTTTTAAATGGCTTCGCTGGTACTATAGGATGTAATGCCCCCGAGTAAAGTATGCAAATCAAAAGAAAACTGAATGTATCTTTCACTTTTATTAATTTTTCATCGTTAAAATTCATTGCATGTTCTGAGACAATGTTACTTTCTCAAGGATGCTTGGAACTTGATGGTTAAAGGTCAAACTGCGCTCGCAATAACTCGAGAGTCAGTTCCAAGAGTTGTTTTTTATGGAGCAGCTTTTGAGTTGAGATACTCTTTTAGCTTTTAATCATTTTTATGATAATCAGAAACAGTAATTCAACTAGAGTTACCTGGTAATATCACAAATTATTACATTTTGGATCATTAATTATATTTGTTTGTTACTCAATAGCGTGGAAAAGTTTAAGCTGAACTGCATAAAAATGTTGCATTAAATAGAATACAACGTGTTATTAAATACCCGTAAAAACCAGATTATTTAACAGAAAGGCCTACGAACCTATTTTACCTAATAATTGTCTACATTAATAGTTTTTCTATTTTTCATTCATAATAATCGGTTTATTTAATTTTTTTGGGGTTATACAGCGTTAGTACGGTTCTTAAATATTGTCGTTATAAGGCCCCATTTAACCTCCTTTCGGCTTTACGGGTAATTTTGTAACATTCTGTATATTGTGGATTAACACATTGGATGCTATTTATTCCGAAAAAATATTGTATACCTGTTAATGCAGGTAAAACTGCGGGCCGGAAGCATACTCAATCGAATTGTAGTAAAAAAATCGGTATTCTTTTGTCTCCCAAATGTGGACGAATTGAATTATCTAATGCAACGATGTCATATAATTACGCATTCCGTCGACATTAATGGATGGAATAGATAATATATTCGTGTCACGGAACGTTTGGACCACATATAGGGACTAACCCTTTATGGTCCTGATCGAAGGACTGGGATGAATAATAATGTGTGTGACAAAAAACGTCAATAGTATGTCTAGCGGTCGTTATTACACCCGAATTATGGAACTCTCTCAGATTCAATGTTATAGGCTGATTCATAGTAGATTGATGGTCCAGTGCGCAAGAAGAGTGGGACAATAGTGGTACACCGTCAATGTGATACAAAATTGTCTCCAACTACGATTCGGAGACCATAACACATTCCCTGCAGATCTGTTCAGGTGAACACGCGAATAATAATAATAATAAATAAATAATAAATATCCTGGGACATTTTTTACCCACGGACATCTGATCCCAAACTAAGCAGAGCTTGTACAATGGAAACCAGGTAACTGATATACTACATATACTACTTTTTATTTTTCTAAATAATAGATATATAGATATTTACAAGCAGACGGTCCACCTGATGGTAAGTGGTCACCGCCGCCTATGGACATTTGCAACACTAGAGGCATCGTAAATGCGTTGTCGACCCTGAGACGCGAAGTTGTTGAGTCTCATGTGCCTGTAATTTCACCGGCCCCCTTACCTTTCTAACCGAAACACAGTAATACAAGTGCACTACTGCTTAACGGCAGAAATGAGTAAGGTGGTAGTACTTCCCCGGACGAACTCTGCACTTAGAGCTCTACTCCTAAAATTATGTAATTGGGGAGTCGCGAGAGAGACAGGAAATAGTCACTATGCTCATTGTCGAGTTTGATTGAATATTTTAGTCAATGATGTATAGGAAAGTCATATTAATGTAAGGAGAGACAATAAGTACCAATAAACATGCTAATTATCATTTTATTTCAACATTAAATAACCGTTAACAGAAAGCTACCATTTTCATTACATTCGTATAAAAAATACCGTAATTACTGTAAAATGAGGCACAATTTGAAGGCACGTCCTTACAATTTCACTCGGAGCCTATTTGCCAAATTGCCGCTTTTATTTTCTCGAAATCACAAAAAACCGGTCAGAACGAATGGTAAGAGCAGTTGTTTTTTACATTTAATTTTGCATTCATTCAATTCGTCACATTTTGCAAGAGATACCTGTCATTGAAGGGATGAGAAGAAATAGAATACACACGTCATAGCTATTCACTATTGAGACTAAAGATGATCCAAACTCCTACAGGTTTTACTTACAAAGCATACACTCCAGCATAGGATCTGTATTTCCGTTACCATACGGGACTTACGTGAGGTATTTCTCCATGAAAAAGGTTTCTTACCTAAAACCAAAGAAAACAATACATATTAATTTCAGTACAATTGAACAAGCATCAAAATAAATACGACTCTTAAATGAAAAAAGGCGGCCAATTGCGAGTTGAACTCTCACATGAATGATTCTGTACCATCGAACAATATTTAGCAAAAAGCCATTAGAGGATTCGATGAGAAAAAAGGACGTCAGAAGAACAAAAATGAAATGTCAATATTAATGAATGAATGAATTATTTTCATGTAAGAACGTAAATTAATGATTAAGTGCGTATTTTTTAATTAATTTGATTCGTGCAATATACTACTTATACCTGCATATTTTTTTTATTTTTTTTTGCGGCCGTAATAGTACAAACTCATATAGTAGGTACACACAGTAGTATCTACCTATTACGGTTCAGAATTTACAGGCCTGTAACAGGCAGACAGACAGCAGCGCTTTAATAATCCCGTTCACAACCTATGGGTACGGGACACTAAAAAATTTAAATTATACGCAAATTTTACGGAATTAGCTGTGCTGTGGTAGGTATAGTATACTTTGTTTATTATTATTCTGATAACTAATTTCATTTAGAAGTTATCAATAAGCGATGATAATGTAGAAATATGATGAATCATAGATACGCCTGCAATAACTCAGGACGATAAGTTTCGCGAAAACAGGATTTCTGCATTGATTAACCAGAAGTACTTATTTTTATCCGTACATTTTTTTTGTTTATATTTATTTAGTTATATAAGGTACATAGGTAAGAGAAAATGGGCTGGTACTTTCGAAACGAAATGTGTTGAGAACGATACACTCAGCGATAAAATTGTAATTGTTATTCTACAGTCTGTGTGCAGTTTTATAGTGGAATATTTCTTTTAATAAAGTTTCTAGTTACTATAAGATAGCAGCACGTAAAGATCATAATCGCATCACGCGACCGGCTCAAGTGCTATCGCGGTATAATAACGACATGTCGATAAGGCACTTCGTGTTGATAAAAATTCGCGTAAATGACGTTTCTGGAAAATGATATCCCACAATGTGCATACAGCGTTTTCGGCATGAAAGGAAGTGATGAATAGGAAAATTACTAAGTATTGACGATTCTTTGCCGATGACAAACGGCGCACCTACGTAATCACTCGACCAAAGATAAACAGACTTTTCAAGAATTCCCTATTATTTTGTAGTATTTTGGTGAGAGTTTTAAGCATGAGTTATAAAAGTGGAGACCGAAGTATGGATGGATTGTATGAAATGTGATATGAGTAAGAAAGGAGTGAGTCCTGAAATGACAGCTGACAGAGAGAAATGGCAGAACAAGACATGTGGTTCCCACACTGCTTAAGCGGGATAAGGGTAAAAGGACTATAATTTATCTGTGGTTTTTGAGATGTTAAAATCTTTGTTAGATGATGGCAAATCTTTATTTAAATTTGATCTGTAAATATAAATTAATCTAGAGAAGATACAGCGTATATCTTTGTCCTAAATACACTGATTTAACAAGTGATAGACTGATAAAATATATTGACATAAAAACCTTAATTAATATAAACGATAAAGATGTAAAATGCTCATTATATTTCACAAAGGAGACTGTATATAATTATGTATTGCACCTACTTTGAAGCAGGCTAAAAGTAACCTACAACTACATTATTTTAACAAGTGGCTCTAAAAAAACTTCAACACAAAAGAAATTACTGACTCTATTACTCATCGTTTTGGCGGTAAAAAATGACAACAAACGCGAGTAATTGGGTGACGGGGTCGTCAAGACGTTACACTCCTACGCTCCTAAACTCGAAATTATCATCTCTAGCATCAATCACTTTGTAAAAGGAATTGCGAAAACGGTAATGTAAAAAAGTAACGCAACGCCTATTAATAATGTTGTACCCTTGCCATTATCTTGTTGGCGGGTTTGGCGCCATGTTGCTGCGGGAATTGGCGCCAAAGATTGTTTTTTTTAGGTTATTTTTATTCCCAAATCGGTAGTGCTGTTGCTTGGGGTAATGAGTAATGAGTCAAATAAAGGGAAGAAAAACTAATTTCGTTCTTGACTGATTTTAGTGGATATAATTTATGTTCCGATTCAGTTAACATGGTGGCAGATTTGTTTTATTGAGTCAGTGGTTATTTATTCTTTCTTTAAAACCGGTCAAGTATGTTTTGGAGCACGCGCAGTGTAGGGTTTCGTATTTAGTACGATGTGCTACAGTTATATCAATGAAAGGATTCGAGGTGTCATTAATACCAATTACTAAATGTCTCTAAGTAAAATGGCCCTGACAGACGGACAAATGGAGACCTTCTAAGGAAAGTAATTTCCCTATTCAAAGGGTTCTGTTCAACATTTAAGATATATCTTCTAAAGAAACCTTACAGACTTCATCTTATTTGCTGCAATTGTTACCATTTAAACAATTGATCCCACAATGAAGTTTACTACCTACTGCCATTGTCAAATTCCATGTTGTGTGCGACTCGACCAATCAAAGTAATGTAGTTTAAAACGATTTTATAACTTTACCATAGCTGTTTTACAGTAACTTCTTCCAAGGAGGTCTAAATAGGTATAATCTTGAGAAAGACTAATTTGAAAAAAATCTACAAGAAAATACAACTTCTGTGCTAGGTTACCTATAAATGTCATTATTGCACCGTCCTAATTGGTGTCTTACTCCTAAGAATCCTGAATGCTTAGTTAATTAAATTTAGTCACAAGTCCCTATTCTTGTACGCAGTAGAGTGCATCGGTAGAGGAATATCCAGGTCTATAGTCAGGAACTTGAACTGGCGATTACTTTCGACTACTACTCCAAGTCTTGGAAGTTTCTATCAGAAAATAAGAAAGCCGTAACCAGCTCAGCTAGTTAATCCATAATTATCTTGATTCAAACTGAACAAAAACAGTTGGAAATCCAAGGTAGCCAACAGTTTCTCAACGATGCCAATGGTTAGATGTGAGACGTCAATGTATATTATAATACACGTAAGAAAGTGGCGCAATCAAGCAATGCTTTACCATCCAATGTCCAATGGAAGTACTTATTGGAAGCGGGCAGGAATGCACGCTGCGCATGCGCCGCGTCCATAATGAAAATGAGTGCGGTACTCGTCACGCCAGCCCAAGAACTAACCGTTACCCGCCCACAAAACTTCACCAACACCAAATTCAAAGTAAAACATGCTCTAATCCAACGTAATAAGCTATACGACGATCGCATCAGTAATTCAGTTTGTACAACAGCCGGGAATAAATGCCTTATGCGGCGGTCCATACCATTCGCGGCACTGATTTATTGATTGATTCAATAGATTTTTTTAATGTTTCCTTCCCTCTAATTATGATTATCCCGCTGTTTCGTTTGATGTTTATATGATGTGGAATGTAGGTCTGAACATTTGTCCAAGTATGAGTTGAAACATCAAATTAAACCGATTTGGAATAATAGCAAAATCATCTGTTGATTACACGTTTCTTGTAGCAGCCTGCTGTCGCAAAACTTGTCTCAATTGATGTAATGCCATCCTACGTGTCTCCATAGGCCTAGATATTGTTCACCCACCTGTCTTCAATGTTTTATTAATGATAAAGTCGCATCTATGTGTTAAAACACACATTTTACACATAACAGGTTCAACAGCATGTAGGGTTTACTTTTAACATTAAAAACAGGTGCTACATAATCGTTTCGATTCGTAGAAACTTGAAATTTTCAGTGGCTTGTATCTTCTTTATCGACTCGATAAATATTTTTGTAAAATACATTGGGAATAATATTTGTGGTTGAGTTACTTTATGTCAGGCTACTTTTTGTTCGGCCTCATGTAATTTACGTTTTTGCACAGAAAAGTTTGTTGGAACTTCGAAACCAGTTATCGCATCTCATATTTTGTAGCAGCTGCAAAAATCAACAACTACGTCATCTTTATTAAGTTTTTATACAATGTTTTGGTTTTCCATATTGTACACTAAATTTAAATTAAATATGAAGAGAATACTATTAAATAAACAGAAGTTTATCCGTTGTAAGTAACTTGAATATCAGTTAGGTTACCTGTTATTTGGAATGAGGAAAATTAATAACAAATAGAATTTACAAGTATTGATAATTATGTTATTATAGTATATCTTGTTGAACTAGTTATCAGTAATAACATTGTTAGAGGAGTCGATAACAAGTTAAATACAAGACATCATTATTTGTGATCTAATAAGGAGATTATGACTGTAATTGAATTGACTATTTCCTTAGTTCATCATCATCAGCCTATCTCCGTCCACTGCTGGACATAGGCCTCACCTATGGCACGCCACTGAGCTCGGTTTTCAGCTCTTTGTTTCCTTAGGTATCCCTGCAGAAATATCATACGTTACTCTCGTTAGATACTTTTTCAAAATACCTGAGATATCAAAGTATGTAATATCATCTTCAGATATATATATTTGAATCAAGTTAATAGGTAATTCTTCACGGAATAAATTCCTGAATAAAGAAAAGAAAATTGTACCACGAATAATATGATTCTTGCAGTAAAGTTAAACTCTCAACAGTTGACTCTGAACTTAAACTAATAAATTCTCGGTCCATCGCTCTTGGTCACTGACCATGTAATTTAGTACCTGCTGTTGCATCTAGAAGCTAGTTGCAGACAATTAATGAGCCCCTGCAAATGGGTTCCAATCATGAAGCAGGTTTGAAACCTACTAATATTATAAATGTTTAAGTTTGAATGTTTGCAGCCAATCACACATCAGTTGAAGAGTAGAGGTGTAAAAAAAGTAAATTTAGTGTCAAATGTTGATTAAAAAATATGACGCTTTGCACATGATCGATTTTTTTAAGCCTTCTAAAAAAGGAGGAGGTTCTATTAAACTTCTTTTTGGTGTACACATATGTTACCTCATATCTTCGCCGATTGTGTTCTTGTGGAGAATCGTATTATGAATAAAACTTTTTTTTTCGATAATCTATTTATTTATTCAGACAAGTTTAATTTATTATTGTATTATGACGTAACGCACTCTTAAGATTGAAGTCAACAACTGGATCAACAAGGAATTAATTATAATTATTTTTATACTCACAGATGTTAATTTTTTTTAAAAACTTATTGAATTTATTATAATTTAAAATAAAATACTAACGATGAGGATAAAACGCTTACGAAACAGAAGAGCAGTAGTAGCAGTAGTTACATAAGAAACGACTTCTGCTTTTCTGAGATCATTTACGCAGAATACTACAGAGCACTAGAGTTGTTGAGCTCTTAGTGGAGAGTTCGACCGGGGAAGTAATACCACATTACCCATTTCTGCCGTAAAGCAATAGTGCACTTGTACTACTATGTTTCGGTTACAAAGGTAAGAGGGCCGGTGAAATTACAAGCGAATTAGCAACATTACGTCTCAGTGTCGACAACGCATTAGCGATGCCTCCGGTATTGCAAATGTCCATAGGCGGTAAACACTTACCATCTGGTAGACCGTCTGCTTGAATGTCGGCCAAAGTGGTAACAAAAATGTAACGAAGTCACACAAATTTTAAGTATTTTAGCAAGCTGTAATGATAGCGTTTCAAGACATACAACGATGATACCGACGCTTAGACCGGTATCTTGATCAATTTCTTAATATTTAACTTACAATGGCTCGTAATAGTTGCACAACGTTATCCCTCCGATACAAACGACGACAATAATGCGATCGTCATTGTATGCAAAGCGGTATGCAAACATCCCCCAATTCGAACACAATGGCCGAATCTGATCAACAGAATGATTGGTTTGACCCGAAATTACAACGGCCTTCGAATATCTTATTAATGTTGGTAATAACATGACTGTGAAGTACCACAAAAATGGAGTATTACAATCCTTACAAATACATATCCTACTAATATTATAAATGCGAAAATTTGTGACTCATCCTCACGAGTGGATCTTTCTCCTGCTCACGCAAAAACTACTATGCGGACTTGGATAAAACTTGGCAAATAGATAGTTTATTACCTGGCTTAAGGCTAACTGCTGAAAGCTGGACATAGGATTTTTATCCCTCAAAAATATGACAAGCCTCCGGAATGTTAGTGAAGCCGCGGGAGACACAATAAATGAGAATATTTGGACGTTTATGGCATAGCCACGCATAGATTTTAATGATATACTTAGAATTGATTCTGGATTTAAATATTTGATAGTTTCTATATACTTATTAGATCTTCCAGGAGCGCTAATAAAATTTTATGATCAATGCCTTAGATTTTTTGTGGACTTTATCGAACCAATTGTAATGAGGCAAAGACAACTTGAGAATTTAGAAATTGTAATAGGTGTTTACAAACCGGTCAAAATACTTCAGAGATAATCACTTCAATGTGGAATGAGAAACCTAGACCAGAAAGGGGAAAAACAGCTTAGCTTAGCTAGTCAACACCAGCTCAATCAACCAACGAATTACCATCGAAAACCTCTTAAGAGTGTTGTAATCACAGTAAATCATCGGCCGATTGTATTATTATAAGAAACAAGTTTTTATTCATTTCGTTTCTGTTTCTGTGTATGGGAGCCGGCGCTAGTCCCCGGTCCAAATCTCGCTCCTGACCAAACCAGTTTGAACACGTGCTCCGTTCAGATGTAAGAATCGTGACCAGTAAGATGTTGATGCTGTTCAGTAAGTTCTATTTGGAATTTGAGTATAAATCTTTATATACAAAAGCGTTGGTCAGTCTATTAGTGATCGTGTAATATGAGACCGATTGAGGACAAATCTTTATCAAAAGAAACATGCATCGTCGACGGCTAGTTGGCAGTTGGCTTTCGTGGTTCTCTAACCAAACCACCACGCCACCGGTCGTGAGACCGATTACCACCCAGAACAAATATTTGTGTACATGAACATGTATCTTGTCAAGTATGTATTTAGATGTAGCAAAAAATGGTATACGTAATATATTAGTAATCAGGTTTCCATAATAATAACAACACAAGCTCTGCTTAATTTGGGATCAGAGGAAGGTGTATGGAATGTCCCAGGATATTTATTATACATGATTTTAATACATGACATACCCCGGGAAATACAATAGCTCTTACCGGGTAGATGCTAATTGTTTAACAGTAAACGATGTTCATGACGCAAATGATAAGAGACTGAGTACAGCTGTCACTGGTACCGTCAAAGCATCGGCATCTAACAAAGTACTATTTAAAGCTCATCGAGATTATGTCAATCAATTAAGTGACACTAGCCATACATGATTGCGGCAATCAAGAGAATGGCCGCATTAAATAGGTTAAATTGCTTAATGCCGCGAGGTCCTATGTACAAGATGTTATCTAATAAGAGAGCGCGTGTGGAATTTCGCTTTAATATTGACGTTTAATTGCAGTCAGTGAGGGTACAAGATAATTTATCGTGCTATAGATAACCTATATAATTTGATAGCTGTAAGATAATTGAGACGTTAGATTGGTACCAACCTTACTTCTTATTACTCTTTAGTTAAATGACGATGTTGAATATATTATAGAAGTCGACTATGATTAACTAGTAGATTTAGTAGATCTATGGGCACACTAAAAGACCAATAGGGAACCGAAATCGCTGCTCCCACGAACATGGAATTTGGATGGAAGGTTTTAAAGCATAGGTACAAAAAGAGTACAAAATCAGGATGAAGTTTGTATGGGAATTCTGCTAAAAAGCGGCTTAAGTTTAAATATAAGAGAAAATATTGAATTAGAGAGCTTACAAATTTTGCTAAAGCTTTTAAAATTCTAAGACAACGGTTATGTTGTGAGTGTGGCAGGCCCGAATGCTGTTATGCAACGTTACAACACAATTATGACTATTGTATCTACACGAATACTCCGCCGATCAACCGGGAAGGTCGTGGGAAACATCGGTTCTTATACCAATGCCGATTGATTGTATACAACGCATTTTATGATCATAACACCGTCTTTAAAGTGTCATTGGATTTGTTCATTTCTTAATTTAAATTTTATGGGAATTGTCATGATTATTCAAATTTTATCCGCTATTGGATCTGAAATATCCAAAGAAAAGTGTATTTATTTTTGTTTTGTGTCGAACGTGTATAAGCTGTCAAATTTTAAATTGAACTGAAATCTTGAGCAAAAACATTTTCGCTCACGGTTTCACCCTCATTACCAAGTTAAGTGGCGATAGACTATATGCCTCTCTGTCTTATCAGTTATTCCAGAGCAGGAAACATGAACCGTCACTCCCGACGTGATGAAAAGCCAAACAATTGTCTCCAGGCCGACAACACATTAGCGAAGGCTCTGGTATTGCTAATATCCAACGGCGGTGCCCACTTACCATCAGGTGAACCGTCGGCCAGTTTGTCGGCCTACCTGACATAAAAAATCACTTTCGCACAAACACAATTAAGGGGACCTGAGGGGGGTTTGTACCAAATAACGTTGAAAACGTTAACCAATTATTTACAGCAGTTATAAAAGCAAGAAGGCAACATAAGCTTTTACTTACTCCTATTGTAAGATTTACTGTATTTTGACATGTTTATTATTGTTGTAATAACGAGTGGTCGACTGTGCTGAAGTGAAGTCGTAAAGTTAACTTTACTACCAATTACTGAGATTTGCTTCGTGTCACTCGACAAAGACTGTCATTCTGAGTTAACATCCCATAGAAATAAAGAAATTATTCTTTTTTGTATTTGCAACAGACAAGAGTAGGCGAAAGTTTGTTTAAGATTCCAAATATTTGTTATAAAGCTTAAAGTTTGGTTAATATAACGCCTATATATATTCCTTATTTCATTGTTGAGCTAGAGTTAGGCTTAGTTTTGGGGAAAAATAATGTGGAAAACTAAAACTACCACCCAACTCATTACTAAGATTTTGTAAGAGGTAACCGTGGTTTACAACTTGCACCACGTGGTCAACAAGAATATTGACATAGAAAATTCGCGGCCGGCCATAAAAAATCTACCAAATCTCTATTAAAAAGTAATGCAGCGAATGGTCGAAAATCCCAGGTGAGTGAGGCAGATACCTATCGCAATAACCTGATGATGAATTGCGATAGTAAGAAAGGACTTCGACCATTAAGAGGGATTTTATGAGGAGGAAGAATTACTCCTAACTCGAAACTGTGATTCTGATTAATTACAAAGAAAAAGCAAAACCGAGAAGTGGAGATTTCTGTTAATAGCTTTTTGTAATAGAGTCGAGGCATTCATAGAGCCTGTGTACACATTTTCTGCAATGTTTAATTCGCACATCGTTAGTTCAAAATTAATCTGTTCACAGAACCGAGCCTTACTTTCTCCGATAGAAAAGAACAACGTACTTAGTAATTATCAAAGATAAGTACCAACGTGAAAGTCGACTGTTTAATACGCCATTCGTGTCGTGTTATTTAAATAATTAGATTTTGATATTGTTGAGTGTACGATTTTGTTGTTTATTGCTATTTCTAAGCAGTATGTTAGCTGGTTTTATAGTCTGTTCTATATAAGTTCCTTTTTGACGTTTGACGAAGCAAATTTAGCTTTATTGTTTTTGTAATAAGGTGCAAATGGTAGTTATCTTTTGATCATATGTGCAATTCTGTGATGATACAAATGAATCTTATATTGAAGCAATACTAGCAATTTTTCTATAACATTGTACAGTTATAAAATGAGTTACTAGATCTACCTTTGGGTCTAGCACCAATAAAAAATAAAATAAAAAAAAAACAGACTAACAATTTTCACTTCTTTTTATTTATTGGTGAACAAAATAGATTACAAACACCTATACCTACCTATACCTGAGAACAATCAGTTAATAAGAACACTTGGCTTATCGCTTTCCAGCGTTATACTGGAAGAATTGCAATGTACCTAAGTAGTAATACTAGTAATGTATTACCTAGTACAAAGTAGGTAGGTACGACTATACCTAGCCAAAGTTTTACGATTTCGCTCATGCGTGGATTACCTATTGTTGTAAAATTAAACCCTAAACTGTGACCAATGCAATATATGTTTTTAATTACGCTATTATAATACTGGTAACATTACCGGCTTAAAATACTCTCGGATTTGCGTAAAGTTACATCATTTTAAAGCCGCATTCCGTTCCATTATTCACAGTTTCTAAACTTGATATTTATCGGTTTTACATAAGAGGTACTTGGGATTTTAATTTTGCGAAAAAGGTATTTACATATTTATATTTAGACCTTTTTAAATAGTTTCGTTAGGTTTTTTTTTTATTAATTCTTCAAAATTATTTTAAACCTGTATTCTTGAGAGATGACCGAGAGGTTATTAAACTGTCAAAGACCTTTGACTTGAGCCTAGATAAGACTTTGATAGTTCTTGATGGTCATACCTAATCTATATTTCACAGGCAAACTGTGTGTGTAGTATATAATTTTTCTAATCTGCTTTAATGCAGGGATTATTCTGCCGATTATTTGTTGCGTTACTTTATTAAACAATAGTTCATAGCGAACGCCTTTCTATCTACACTTGTATTAAAAGGGGGATTGTTTTTGAATGTAGGTTTCTCTACTGATCCGATCCCTGTTTTTGTTCCGGCAAAGCTTACTCTCACGGAAATGCGTGAGAAACCGCGAGATAGTTGCTAGTCTAAACTAGTAATATTTTAATTAACTGTGTTGTTGTCATTAATAAAATAGTCTTATTCCCGTACCTACCGTCTTCCATAAAACATGTCCTTTTTGACGTACATACATATCATAGAAAAATTAACACTATGCTTCTGATTTTAGGTTCATTTGTTGATACAAAAGTTAATTGTATGAATATGATAATAAACCTTATCATACAGAAATATAATTAACTTTTCCACGATATTTTTAAGCGTCAAAAGAGACTTTTGACTTAGACTACAAGTACAAGGCTACAACCAAACAGACCGACCGTAACAATTAACATTCTCCGTCTAATACCGTACTTAAATTCTGTCTTACTTTTTTTAGAATCAAATGTGGCAGGCATAATGGTTTTCGACGGGACTCCTATAAAAAACTATATGGTATGGGAAGGTTCCTCAGGCACCGGGCGCCTTTTCTAAAAGGTAATCGCTTGGAGCCTTATTTTTTTTTGATTTCGTGGAAGGCACAAAGAGTTGCGGCAGCTGACTATTCAGCTGCCAGTGATCTTACTAAATATGGTTGGACGATTTTAATGTCACCTGGGACTAGAAAAAAGTTGATTTTGTAGTTAGGTATATAAATACTAGTGATACCACATTTACGAAATTCAACCGTAGGTAATAATTTCTTTTTTTTTAAATGATGATTAAGTTCTTTAGTCAGACAGTCTCTAAAATACTTATATATATTTTTAATTAAAAAAAATATTTTACTTTAGATGCAAACATGCACAATACCACATTATGTGTTAAACATTGTCAGTATGGACGTAAACAATTTAACTTTATAATTAAGTAACTGTTCCCGGCAGGCGTTGCTATGCGACTATTTATTTCTTTTTTAGTCAGGAGCCTTTGTAGGCGTACGTAGAACTATCCACAAAAGTTTCATCGCTATCTGATAAATAGTATAAGAAGGCATAGTGTTCAAACATACAAACATTTTTTTTTATATATAGACTAACTGTCCCCCCTTACACCTACGTTCCCGAGGGATGTAACATTTTCCCGGGGCAAAAAGTATCCTATGTTACTTCTAATACCTCCGAGAATATGAGTACAAAGTTTCACGATGATCGGTTAAGTAGTTTTGCGAGAAAGCGTAACAAACAAACATACTTTCTCATTTATATTATTAGTAGGGATTTATTTTAATGTATTTGTAAAACATATATTTTAACTTTCTGCATTCCTAAACTAACTTGAATGCCAAATCTCTTCGGTGTGCACAATATGCTTAAGAAGGTATACGAAGTTTTCTCGTACTTTATTAATATATACAGATCTTATATAGCTATTTATGTAGCACATAGGTTAACGCTTAATGATCTTCGTAACAAATGTACAACCAGTCAGTTGTAAGGTACCATTTTTTTTATCGTTAGCAAATAGTAAATGGATTTTTGTGGTCGAGTTGATACTTGAGAATTCTAGGTCAAGGAGATGTAATGAAAGTTATTTTTTAAATTAAGATGATGAAGCTGAAAGTGGAATGTTTCCAGTTGCCACATTGTATCGTAAGTGCTAGCCAAAATATTTGTAGACACGTTGGTTATCCATAACCAACCATATCTATATACATATATATAAATGTTATGTTGGTTTGTGTACGCTTCAAAAACTCAAAAAGTTCTGCATCGATCGAGCTGAATTTTAGCATGATATATAATCCGCATCAAGGATTGTTTTTATCTATTTTTTGCATCAGTCACATATCCGCGACCGTCTTTGTTTTGTTTCTCATCTCTCAACCATTCAATCACAATGTGCCACAGCGAAGCGTGGCAGGGTACAGCTAGTAAAAAAATAAATATCTTGTACTATGGAAACCAGATAACTGATATACTACATTTTATTTTTCTAAATACATACATATATAGATATTCACACCCAGACACAGAACAAACAGACATGTTCATGCACACAAATGTTTGTCCTGGCTGGGAATCGAACCCGCGACATGGCAGTCAGGGTCGCTGACCACCAAGCCAATTAGCCTGACAAATCGACTTTACATGCCTTTTAGCAATTAAAAAAAATAATTATATACTTAAAAATGATTTCTCTCCGAGTGTTTAGGTAGTTTACATATTACCTTCAAACATGTCATAAATTACACGGTAAGATTGTTTCTTTTCTAGATCATTGAATTTGGTGGTAGGGTAGGTAAGTACCTAATTTAACTAAAAATCCCTAAATACGTATGACAAGGCAGTATGGTCGAAAGACTATAGCCTGGCCTCAAGAGGAAAAAGGGGAAAAAAAATAGATTCAGATTTCCACCTGTTTCGGTCTCTTCAGAATTCTTTAGGCAGTGTCAGGTTAACATCACGAGAGGACTGTCAAAACTACTTGTCGCAGTATTTGATCAGAAGTCCCAAAATTTCTATAGCAATGGGATCATGTCCCTACCTACAAGATGGCAAAAAGTTATCGAACAAAATGGTACCTACATACTTTAGTTAAATTAAAAAAAAAATTCAAAATTCAAAACCATTTATTCAGTTTAGGCCTTCGGAGGGCACTTATGAAGGTCAAATTTAAAGTTACTGAAGCTACAACCGGTTCGGAAGTCAGCCTTCAACTGAGAAGAACCGGCAAGAAACTCAGCAAGGTTAAATTTTTTTTTATTTGTTATATAAATTTTTATCTATTCTGACTTTTTGGCTATTTTATAATTTCAATTTTACATAATTTTATATTTAACAATTACAAAATACTTATTATAGGTAACATTAATAAAAACAAAACAAAAAAAAATATGACAAGACTACAAAATAGAAAATAACAATAATTAGGTACTTACAACTTAAACAAGAGATTTAGAGGTGCACTGTGCAGAGAGCAGCTATTTCCATACATTTTTATCTTCAATATAATGAACTACCTTGTAATACGCTTTTTCTTTCAAAACTTTCCTAATATAATTTTTAAATTTATGATCAGACATTTTGGTAAATAAACGTAATGGTAAATGTAAATAAACTATATTAAAAATGTTTTGAATTTTCTTAAAAAATGCGAAGGAACTTTTCCCCAACCTATTATATAATAAACAAACAAAACATTATTTCATTTTACTATAATACGAGTATGTCTATGGTCGATAAACTAGCCTAACCTGTGGATCTTTAATTATTTTTAATATGAACAAAGCCACGGGTTGAAGCAAGCGAATAAATAAGGTATGATTCATATCTAAACTATCTACTTATCAATTTGTTATCAAAGATCTAATCGGACACCACAAGGCCTGGGATGTTATAGTTCACTAGAAAGCGTTGAAACCTTGTAATAAATACGTTTTCTGTAATTCAAAACGGTTACTTACGTCAATGAAGTGTTTGTGATGTCAGTCCGCTTCCAATTTTAAATGCGATTCAATAAAAATTCAAAATATTTCTGTCAATTGTAATCTAAAGGTTCTGTACCTACACGGTTCCAAGGAGTCCCTATTACTAAAATTAAATAAATAAAAATAATTTATTTCGAAACAAAATACACAAATCTCTCAATTATAATCACAACACTACGCCATTGCCTGTCCCTGTATCTTCTGAACCAAAATATTTAACATTTAAGTATATTTTAAATGTCACAGTGTTACTACTATGGCCAGTATGACAAGAAGAAGCGAAAAGTAATGCAAAAAAAGAAATTCCTCATACACAGAAACATAAAAAAGAAAATATAAAGATACAAGAAATATGTCCTCAGCCTTTTCTAAAATGTTCTACTTACGGAACCCAAGTACTATTTTCTAAAGGTTGTGACGTAAATAATTTGACACAAGAGATTCAATTCAATATGGAGTTGGAGTTAATGAAATTTTACGCTATTTGCAAGCAAATATGTTTTACCCCGTTTATATTTAATTAAGAATCACTAGCGACCTGCAAGAAACTATCTTCCGGCAGGAAGTTTCAAAGTAATGGTAAAAAACCGAATCAAAATCGATTGCATAGTTCAAAAGATATAGGGGGAAAAACAGATAGATATAAATAGTAGCTTTGTTTTATATAATTAGCTGTCCCCGCGGTTTCATCCGCGTTCCCGAGGGATGTAACATTTTCACGGCACAAAAAGTATCCTATGTTACTTCTAATACCTCTAAGAATATGTGTACAATAGTTTCATGATGATCGGGTAGTTTTCGCGTGAAAGCGTAAGAAACAAACTTACATTCACATTTATAATAATAAGTAGGGATTCAGAGATTATACTAACTAAAAGCAATCTAAGTAATGCTAGTCATATTTAAAAATCGGTAATGGCTGATCGGATTAATGAAATTTGTCAATATAATATATATTCCAGATTAAAGCAAAGAAACCTTTTTATCTTACAAAAACATAAGATCCCTCGGAATCGTGGAAAAAACCGCAGGCGAAAGTATGTTAATTATAAATGAAATCGATCATGTAATTGATTAATTATAATTAAATTAAAACCCAATAAAACATGAACAACGCGGCGGAAGAAAGCTATTTAAAATAAACGATAACATTTTAACGAGTCAAGGTGTCCTTGTACGTAATTACTTCAATTATTTAATTAAAGGGCAATTGCCCTTTTTGCGCCGATAACAATTTACAATTTGTTATAAAATACAGCGTAGCGTTCTTCAAAATTAATTTACAATTTGCAAGTGAAGTATTTTATATATTTAAAGGTTTTATTTCGGTTTAGAAATTGTTCTACATTCAAGTTAGACCCAGTTTTGACACTGGGACCAGTTTTGCTAAATTATAGTTTTAGCCTTTATCACTTAGTCCGTGGTTAAACAGCGGTAAATATAATATTGCCATACGTATATTGAAACGATAGCCTTTGGTAAAACGACAGATTAAATGTAAATTAACTTCATTTAAAAAAACTATAATCCGATGTAAGCCTGGTTGGGTCCTCAAAGAATATGACCATCGTATAAGAGCATCTCCTATTAGTTAATCCTTAAAACGTAAATTTTTAACAATACAAAGTATTCGATGTAATCTATACTTATGGTATAATAAAAAGAGAATTTAAAAATTATGTGTTTGTATCTTTGGTAATCTCCGGAACCACGGCTCCTATTTGGAAGGGACTTTATTCCAGATCCTTCGGAAACGTGAGTAAAACCGCGGCTCGGCATGCTAGTTTATTGATAAAATAATTATGATCATGCACATTATCGCAGGAGTGGTAATACCTACATTTGACCGAAGATATTTTAAGTCTCAACGCGAGAATGGTAAGCAATGTTACCTTATCTCTGGTACATATACTTGTAACAATTTTGGCTAATCAATCACGTTATTTGTTCCATGTAGATCGGGGCAGTGCCGGATTAAGCGAGCGCGGGGCCCGTAGAAAATTCTGTCGGAGGGCCTTTGGTCTGCTATGGGTTCTTAAGAATAAAGTACTAAAAAAAGCTCGGTGGTGGGCGGCCTTAGACACTCGGGGCCCGTAGCAATTGCTACTTCGTGGTTAATCCGGCACTGGATCTGGGAATCAATACTTTAGTCTCTATCCTATCTTCATACCACTCGGCCACCAGTTAATAACAAATAGCATAAAATGTATTCCATTATCGCGCTGTTACTTGTTCTGTTTCTGTTCTAACTGGATTAATAGAGCAAGTGCTTTCAAGCCATTTGTTAATTTGTGACCCGAATTGATTGCAACACGCATTCCATCCCGTATAAAAGTTTATCGACTGAATATAGGTCGATCTGTTGCAATGTGACTACGAAAACTTCGAATAAGCTTCGAGAAAATTGAGTTTTTATCACTATTTTATGATACAAACAAAGTTTGTTGTGCAACAATGATTTTATTAACTACATTGCTTGTTTGTTTGAGATATCAAGGTCGAAATTTATTCGGGCAGTTTATTAAAAATATAAAATTCAATATATTTTATTCAGAATTTTGAACTATGTTACATCTGTGAGGTTCCCTACCAAAGAGTAAATATATGTTGTCGTCTTATTTATAATGGCGCTTATTATTATAGTACATAAGAAGACTTGACTTTATGAAATGTTGAATGATCGTATCATTCAAACAATCCCAGCTCTATACCTCGACCTTGTTTTTTTTTTGTCAACTGCCAGTGATATGGTATCCCAATAAAGAATATTTTTAAAAGCTGTAGCTCATTGTAGTATTCGAACCTACTTTTACCGCATACGGCGCAACCACAAAACAATAAACAAATATAGCGTCCATAATAATACTCTATACTTCAACGAACCTAGAGTTTCTTGTCTATGTTCAAATTGCAATGCAATAAATCAAGAGCCATTACTTGCTGTGCTCTACTCCACAATCGTACAAGAAGCCACCTACATTTCATACACTCTTGCGGTTTGTACAATATAAAATCACACAATTTCCAGCCTAATAATTTCATACAGCAAGTATGATGTGCTCTAGTCTCGCTCACCTACATATTACATTATATACATAGGTACTTATATCTAATGGGAGTGTTGCAACACTTTGCCACACGTGAAACTAGTCAAAAGCACGTACTTACAAAATACGTGCAGTCAATAAAAATATGAAGTTGATTGTACAAGGATTCTTATTGCATACTCTGTTTTACACAGGGCTTGTTCTAATGAAATTAAATATATGTATATTAAAATAGACGATCCGGAAGGTTGCTTTAGCTGAGAACCGGCAATAAACTCAGCAATTACTCTTTATACATTATTATTACAGGTTTTATTTGTACATCAGATGTGTCCCGCAAGAGCGAGCGCTAGACCCAAGTATAGTGGTCATTAAAATATGTTTTTTATTTGGTTATGTTGTAGTATGCTTTCTGCACTAAAACATTTTAAATATTTATGTATGAAAGAAGAAAATATCTAAAACTGACAAATATAGTAGAATTAATTCGTACTGCCTTTGTAAAACAGTAAGCCCAGAACCAGCATTTGCTATCTAATTTTGTTGCTATGGAAGACAAAAAAGTGTTACCGATAATTAAAAAAAAAACATAAATACACGCAACAAACAGACATGTAGAACACGAATGTTTGTCATGGGCGGAAATCGAACACGTCACCTGTATGGTGTGTCAGCGTTTCTAACACCAAGCCGACCTGCCCTTCAATAAGTTTGTATAACTGTACCATAGAGTAATTTTTTTATTAAAAACCGCGTTTATAAACACGCGCGGCAGGTAAGTTCTTTTGTTAACAGCAGAAGAAGCACAATGGCCGGAGTATTCGCATGCAAATCGAAGTCGGCGAAAGTACATTGTCTCGGGCTTTCACATTAACATGCAGACATAATACCTTGCGATAGTTGCCAGGAAATAATCGATGCGAGTTATGGTGTGATGGTAACATTTTTACGAAGTACCTATTGTTTAACCATGAAGCTTTTTGTCATTTTACGTTCATAGACAATATTTACCGCCTGACATTTGGTGTGAAAGAATATCGAAGTACACATTGGAATATAAATAATTTACCCGCGTTTCCGAGGGATATCACATTTTCCCAGAATAAAAAGTAGCCTATATGTTATTCCAGGATATGCTCTATCTATGTGCCAAGTTTCATCCATATCTGTTTAGTAATTTTTGCAGGAAAAAGTAACAAACATACTTACATACAAATCTTTCCTCTTCATGATATTATTAGTATACTCGTAGATAATATTAATTATTAATTTAAATTGTTCCAAAAAGGCTACGCGGATGAAAAAAAAACACAAAAGAAGAAAAATTAAAACAATTTTACGATTTTTTTTTATTGCTCTCTGTCTCTCTGTCTGTTTGTTACCTTTTAACTGATCAGCTGAAGCGATCTTGATTCTCCTCGTTTTGACAGATAAGAATTTCAAACAAAATTCAACTTTATTTGCTTTGCATTAAGGTTCATCTACTGATATACTTGCACGATGATTTAGATTTTTAGCCTTATTATAAAGTTGGAGGGTTTATTTTCCCATGACATTCTTAGCTCTAAACACAAGCGTGTTAGAATCTGACGACTTCAGTTGCTTTAGGTTAGGTCATGGATTAAGACATAGGGCACGTTTTACCCCGGAAATGCGGGAGACGCCGCGGGGCGGATGGTAGTAAGTTTCTTAACTGTAGAGTGTATATTAGCGTAGAAATTTCGAATACCATACCCCATATCAATTTTGAAACTTCAAGAACAAGAATAAGGATTTCGAAATTCAATACCAATTATTCAGGATATGCCTGCGGGAGCTGAAGGTTAAATTTAAAGGTACTGGAGCTACCACCCGTTCGGAAGTCAGCTTTCAACTGAGAAGAACCGGCAATAAACTCAGCAATGTAACATTTATTTTTACAACTTTTTGGCTATTTTATTATTTCAAGGACAGACGAGGCGCTATGCACTTTAACTGGTGTAAATGTGGCTTCACATAAGTACAGTTAAAAGGATTTGCCGCTGGTTGGTTTCTCAACAAATGACAAATAGAACAAGGCTGCTTTTGTTGAAGGAACAGGTAGACGACCCTGTAATTTAATGCTGCGATTATTTTAACCATTACGCACCTGAGTGAAATGTTTAACAGTAATTAGAGCCCAGTTGAGTCAAAGAATATCCTAAAAATAATGCCCTTTTACGGAATAATGACTCACATTACATAGCATTTAGGAGCGTAACTCGATCGTACAGTTTAGGCAGAGGTCTTACATTTTTTCAGTACTATATGGTATTGTGTTTGGCCACTAACCCGGCCGTGAGGATGAGGACAACATAAAAAAAAATATCCTGGGACATTCTACCTATATGCTAAGCTGGCATCACCACTGAGTCACGGTATCTAGCTACTAAATCAACCTGCCCGTCAAGGATTCACTCAAACAGACGCCGGGAGCATGTTCTATAGTTTCTATACCATTGCGTCCTAATAATAGATGAGAATGCATAAAATTGTGTCAATTATGGGTATCAATGACATACAGGTGGAAATTTTCCCGACGTCTTCAGGTACGTACCAGCATAGTTCCAACGTGGTCTCAGCCAATGGATCCAGCTTACGGTATTGTTAGCATATACTACATTTACCTTGTGCGAAGGTTTTACCAGTGGCTAGGGTGTCTTCAAGGTCAGAGGCTACTGATGACCACAAGCATGTTGCCATGCACCTTGCTAGTTGGGGACAGGTAGGCAGGCTGAATACAGGACAGAATTTCTTGTAATATGCAATGCAAATGCTTATGAAGGCAGGTGATGTGATCTGATGTAGGTACTAAACTTTCCAGTTAAAAGCCTTGAAATTCTAATTATACCTGTTGATAATTGCATTGTGATGACCTGACCTTGATCGGACTAGTGCGGATGACTTCCTCATGAATAGTTTATCCTTATCTTCAAACTACTCACTTGTTATGGCAAGCGGGTAACCTTTTTTATCTATGGTAAATTGATGCGGAAGAATAAAATTATCTGCGACGTGTTTGCTGTCAAACAGAAAACCTAACAGGTAAAAGAAATGTTAGAGAAGTTCACAGGTACATAAGTAGTCCCTTATACCGCCGATTTTTAATAGGCAGATAAGTGGTATCTAGCTGTTAATTTGAAATTGGAACAGTTTTTTTTATTATCAGAAGAATTGCTTATCCGAGGTTTATCCAATTCGACGATTAAAAACTCAGCCACAGATAAACAATATACGCACTCGGAGAAAAGAACCGGTTGTGCTCAAAATAGTTGTTGAGTCTATTCTTTTTTATTTAACATAGAATTTGTCTCAGTCAATTTATCATTCACACAAAACTGGAAACAAAAAATTCTAAAGTTGCGCTCGACACAAAACATTCCAGATCTGAGTTTTGATTAACGCAAATAACAAAACTTCGTTTATCACTAGTTTGTATTCAAATCCCAAAACCGTTGTACAATTAATTGGTCTCTGGAACAGTGAGTCTATGCTCCATACTAAATAGGGTCTACGACCGAACCTACGTGGAGTTATGATGGGAATTCATGTTTTTTTTTCACTATTTCTTGCTATTCCATTGTCAATTTGGTGGTCGCGTGTGTTTAGAATAATAATTATGTATCAAAGTATAAAAAACCATTCATTATTGTTTTGCTGTCAAAATAAATCAATCACGTAATAATTAGGGTGTATTCAAACAATTTAAGACCTATAGGATTATAGACATAAGGTTAATTTTCTAAAAAAATGTTCGGAAGAGTTTCATTAAAAGCTCTTTGAGCAGTGCAGATGTATACACTGTTGCTTTTGCATATTTTTGTTTAAAACGTTTTGATTAATTGAAAACCGTAAATTAAACTTATGTTTTGAGTGGGTTATTGTTTTATAATACCCTTTAAACTGTTAATATATTTATCTTCGCAACAATTACAAATCACTTATTTTGGTCTTAATTACTCACCCGACTAATAGGAATCATGACCTCTCGATCGAGAGGAAGACATAATGTATTTAGGACACCGACAATCAGGCCTCATTATCTCGATGAAGATTGACCAGTGTTAAAGAAAATGAACTCTAAAGTGCTAATAATAAAGCTGAAAGACATGAATTAGTGTGGTGAGAAGGAGATAGTCAAGATAAATTGGAGAACTTCTTATTTGTTAATTTTAAATTTAGAATCTAATTATTTAAACACACAAATAGGTTGTTACTTATATTATTATTTGGTGTAACATTGTTTTCAATATTATGTGTTTTGTGTTCATGATATAATTTGTGCCGCCATTGCACGTTATTATTAAAGTTATCAAGATCAAAAGGTCCGTTTTGACAGAAAGGAATGTCACAGAAAACTCATCTTTATAGCTTCTAACACAGAGTTAATCTATTAATGCACTGGTGAGTTGTATAATGATGCTGATGAACCTTATCACAACGCCTTTGAGTGCATTTTTCTATAACACTCATAGCTGTCAAAACGGCGTTATAGGACTCGACAACTTTATCAATCAACAAATAATCTAAGACCTTTGGTAGCTTATACAATAATGCAAGTGCAAAAACTTGTATCGTTATCGGCTTAGCAAGACGCGAATATTATCTTGACGTTTCATGACGAATTGAAAACGAAAAAACATAATTCCTACGTTTGTTTTATATTTTTATCAGATATAAAGAACTATAAATGTAATGTAGAAGGAAACACATATAATACACGAAAATTTTCCGAATAGTCAACGTAGTGGACAAACACAGATGTTCGTGAGATTTGAAAACAATGACACTATTTACGTAAACAGGTAAACGATTTAATAAATCAACGAGTGGTTACTAGAACTGTGCTCTAGTTCCACATCTCCAAAAAGGGAAACCTTATGACCAGATCTTGATAAGAACAAAAATATTGTGAATACCAACTTTAGAATGAAGAGATGAATGGAAGATTGCAACTCCAATCTTTTATTACCGTACTGGCATTTGATTTGACATTTAAAATCAAAGGCATTATTGTTTAAAGTCAATTATAAATAAATATTTTGAAAGTTATGCTTTAGGCTAAGAAAGGGCCATTTAATCATTCAATTGTTTGTTATTATACCAAAGTTCATCTTCAGCTTTGTTCCTTTATAACAACACTCGTTGTTTTGAAAGCGATTGTTCTGAGAGATTGACTCATGCATAAACATTCGCAATTTTGCTATAAATCCCTTTTTTACTGTGGAAAATTTCTGTGAATCCAAGCAAATTGCGGTCGAAACATTCTTCAATTACCTACCTATTTGTTAAAATAACTCCTGATTCATGATAATTCTCGTAAACGTTATTGTAAGAAGACCATCTTATTAATGATCATGTCAAAGGCAAAGACAATTTCAACACATAATAGTCAAATCCAAGTAACATTAAAAAAGTGATACAATTTAAATGTTACATAATAAAAAATATAGCAATTTGGTTTGTTCGTAATAAACTGAAATGAGAAAGCGTAACAGGAATTTTAAATATAGTAACCGCACCGCAGTATGTTTTAAAACAAGTTTCTTTTGTTGATAAGGCAACAGAGTGACTTGGACGTGTCGTTGACTCCCAGCTTTGAGCTTTTATTTTATTTAACTTATATTGCGACGGGTAGAATGCGTGTCATAGTAACTAATTGTAATATTACTAGATGTATATTTAGGCATTATATGTCTTAGCGATGCACAAGTATGGTTATTATCAAAACTTTGTGTACTTTTGAATCATTGCCAGACGTAATAAGATTGTTTCACTTTTGTGTACTTACACTTATATTACACACGAGATAAAGTTGAATAATTATTGTTTAATTAAAAATTAAACTTTTGCAATAATATGTACATATGTATAATCTCTGTAGGTACTACCTACCATGTTTATCTGCTGAGGAAGGAATATGGTATGTAGGTAAGTGGCGCCTTATTGTATTCGTATTAATAGTAATCACACTAATTATCGAACCAATCAGGGTCGTTTACGATAAGTTGCACAAGCAGTAATTAGGGCTGGTCTTTGTCTAGATTAACGATATGACTACTAAGGTTAGTATAAAAATAATCTTGAACTTTCAAATATCTCACCATTGAATGTGTCATGTGCCGTCGGCTGATATTCTTCCCGGAACGTATCCTGCGCGTACGCAGCTATTAACGAGCTCTTGCCAACCGCCCCGTCACCCACCAAAACACACTTTATTTTCTCCTTTTTCCCACCTTTCACATTCCTCCTATCTTTGATTTGAAACATCCGATTCAAAGTCCGCCTTGTTTTCTTATCCCGTACCGTCCACTCGTTCACTTTATCACAGCAATTTAAGTCCTCCGACGCATCGTCTCTTATCAGAGTGCGGCCGTTCTCTTCGGCCACTTCAGAGTAATCGTAATCATCTTCATCCCGACGCGAAATAGGGAATTGGCTCGGGCTGTGCACTCCAAACACGAAGGGGCCATCTCTCTCGGGGAGACGGGACGCAAACCCGTTTGCCGGAGTCGGAGGCTTCGCGTAATGGACTACGGGAGCACGGTACTGACTGGACAAGTATTCCGCAGACGCGTGAGGGTCAAACTTAAAAACTAACTCGGCTTCCCTGCGGTCTAAGCTCAGGTCGGGAGATGTAACTTTATCTTGAAAGTAACCGACCTTCTCGCGGGCTCTCGACTCATTTAATCGTCTTTCTAGTTCGACGTTCGAGGGTTTCCAGTAGTCTGGTCGATATTCGTAGGGGTAGTCCGTGGGTAGATTCCTAGGTGCGGGCTGAGGTCGTCGCGGGCCGGTGTCGCGAGGAGGCGCGCGTGGTGGGACCATTAGAGGCTTTTGCGGCTCCGCTAACAGCGGCCGGCGAGCCGACAGGTTCGCGTTCCTGTTGAACATGATCCCTTCTAAGCTGGGAGACATTTGCACTGTCACGATTGGCTGCCGATGAGGTGGTTATCGAAGCGTGCGTTAGCGCACATAACTCGCGATATAACACGTTCGCGGTTTAAAGTCGTGTGATAGATTGAATGGCGCGCGTACGTGCCGCCTCTGCGAAATGCGGAGCGTAACTGGCTCGGCGTCGGGGCCGGTAGCGGAGCGCCCCGCGCGCGGAGAAATGACCTGTTGCTTCTGTTACCTGTTCAGGTACAAGCGACCGTTTCGCGATGCAGCTGCTCCCTGCGAACAAAGCACGTCATATGGCGTCGACGACGCCAGCCGCCTCACTTGAACTCCGCAAGGAAACTCATTCACCGAAACGCATGATGAATGAACGAGGACGTGTTTTGTTTACCAAATGTAGGTAGTTTACCTATTAAGGTAGGTACCTACGTAGGTATACAACTCGTTATAGCACAGGTTATGGATTAATAATTTCAATATGAATATAATTATTTATTAATGTTGTAGGTACTTAGTTGGTGAGCAAGTACACTTACATATTGTTACGTTAAATCTAAGTATGTTATATGAATTCATTAATATGTATGTATTAATAGGAAATCAAAATGTGTAGGTAACTTAAGTAGTAGTTCACCTACCTCATTCCGACTGCTTGTAAGTTTCTTCCTTTCTCCCCATATACTTAAGTATGAGCATAATTTTATTATTTAAAACTTGCAAAAAAATTAAACAAAATTGTGTAGAACAATAAGCATTACCAAACCAACATACTTAGTATTTATACCTACAATTAGTAAGTAAATAGAAACATAGTACCTACTTACGCTAGTACCTACCTTATATTATGATAAGAATGGTGGATAATAACCTTGGCAAATCATAATTATTTTTCTTGCATGTATAAGATAGGATAACGAATAAAAAAGGGAATTAAAGCTAGTTTAATAACAATTGACGGGCCAGCTAGCTTGGTAGTTAGAGTCTGATTCTCAAGCCGCAGGTCGTGAGTTCGATTCCCACCTAGGACAAACAGTTGTGTACATGAACATGTCTGTTTGTTCTGTGTCTTGGTGTGAATTCTGAATCTATATAAGTATGTATATAAAAAGGAGTATATAGGTAGCCGTAGTTCAAGCAGTACACTCTGCTTATTTGGGATAAGGTAACCATGTGAGAAGAATGTCCTGGGGATATTCATTATTTATTTATACTTATAGAGCATTATTTTCCATTGGGCAAGTGCCCAAGGCCCCGGGATCCATGGGGCTCCCTAGTTCGCAAGGAATGGAAGCCATTGAACGCCTAGTGGTTACAGATAACGCACGTAAGATCGTGTCTTCAGATCGGATTGGTGTGTTTAAGGACGGCCCAGCATACCTTTAATTTTATTTTTATTCTAACGTATGGAAAAACTTGATCAAGCCCAAAAATCAACAAACATCAATAAATTTTGTCCTGGGTGGGAATCGTGGGAACCTGTGGCGTGGCAGTCAGGGTCTTTAACGATCCAGTCAACTGACCCGTCATAGTCTAGTCATCTGGATGGATGTAGGTGTGTTTTTATACCGGGATACTTATGATCCCTCAGGAATTCAGATGAAAAAATCCTTATCCCATTCCAAGCTATATGCGTCATCAAGATTACGATTGTGCAATTGATTGAAATGTCAAGAGGCAAGCACTAACAATGAATTCATACTTTTACTAACTATTTTAACTTCATTTCATCCAACGGTCGGATATCAGATTAAAAAACGAACGGGATCGTTGCACAGCGATGTTTCTATTTCTATTGTAAGTACATTTAGCTCATGGTTATTTCTAATACAATGATGCCTATAGCTAGTTAAATAGGGGCTCAAATCGGCCAAAGAATAATATGTTTTTTTTTTGGCAATACCTATTTCATAGCACGTGTGGCATGACAATGACATTGACAGATCGGCAGTCAGTTAACTGACAGGACAGCCTCACTCGCGTTCCAGAGACAATCTGTTGAAATATCTTTAAACCATTTACATTTATTGTCCCTGTAAGGGTATAAAAGCCATCAGAGGCTTACATCTGCTAATCCATTCGAAAAACAAATAAAATTTATAATTACTGTAGGTAGCTGTGTAGTATAAGTACTAAAGTGATAGAGACACGAACAATATAATGCTTTCAAACTGGATTACATTATTTTGTGAAATGGAATAAAACCCACATGTTATGTCAAAGTTGTCAAAAGAATAAATGTGGTTCCCACTTGCAAATGTTAGTTCTGTTTTCAATAAAAGCAATTTGTAAACACGATTTAACGAAGTATAACTAGATATTTTTAAATAGTTATAAATAAGTGAATAAAGAGTCATAGTGCAATGGCAAAGTTTAAATTGAGTAAGTAGTGTACAAACTATTATTAAAATTGAAAAAAAAACTTTAATTATTATTTAAATCAGTTTTATTAAGTAACCAAAGGAGGTATTGTATATAATATACTTCAGAAGCTTGCTTATCATACTATACAAGCTTACATGTACAAATGCAATCAAAAATGTTAGGTCTTTAGGTTAAGTTCCAATGTGGCCTTATATTTTGTTTTTTTTTCTTTATAAGTATACTTATATAGCTGCTATCCTTAGCAGCCTTAGTGACTACATTCTGCATTTTTATCATTCTATAGAGAAGTATTGAAGAAAAGAAAGAATCATTTATGAATTTTATAGAAACATTTATTTTTTTCTTATACATTAATAAAATAAAAACAGACATATCTAACCTAAAAACCATAGAAATATACAACAAAAAAATAATAGAAAATCAAAAGTTACATATAATCTTCTCTATCGGCTAGCTGCTCACGAAAGGAATGGCTGGTCTAAATGAATACAAAATAAATAATAAAAAAAACAATTACAAAATAAATTGTTACAGAGAAACCATCCAAGAGGACACCAGCACGTCTCCGCTACAAAATAGAGAAGAAAGTAAAAGATCACAATCGGAAGTTAAAAAAAGAAGCAAAGAAAAACCCAAAATCAAAGAGGCCAAAGCCTGTGCAAATACCTAATGTGTGTCCATTCAAGGAAGATATATTGAAAGAAGTTGAAGCAGTCAAGAAACACAAAGAGGAAGAGAGGCAGAAAAGGAAAGAACAATCAAAGTTGGAGAAACAAAAGAAAATAGAAGATAAAAAGAATAGTAAAGTCAGCATGAATTCCTTGGTAAGACCAACTTACTTTGATATAAGTAATATGTATTTTTATGAAGTATTTGTTATGTTTAGTGCACAACTATTGTGAAAATAAATATTAATAAAATGTTTAATTTGCAGGTTGCAAATGCTGAAACTCGTGGAAAAGTTCATGATGCATTCAGAGGCAATGAAAATATATCAGATGATGTCGAGTTTGGAAAAGATCGTAAACAGGAAAATTCACTCAAAACCTATTATAGAGAGTTCAAAAAGGTTATATCTGAGGCTGAAGTTATCTTAGAAGTTGTAGATGCTAGGGATCCTTTAGGTGAGATATAATTATGTTCATTCCATTGCATTGGTTGTGAAATGAGTGTGAAAAAAGATTTATTGTGTACTGGTTAAAAATACCATTTAATATTGCTCACAAAAACTATAACAAAAATTTTATTACATTTCTCAAGTTTGTATTTAAACAAAATGTCATGTAATGACAATAAATTTACTTCACAATAACTGGTACTACATGCACCCATTTTGCTCCTTTAGCTTGTTTATATTGAACAAAATACTAAAATTGTTAGACAACCACAAATGATGGTAGTAAGAGATTTTTTACTTGTCTTCTTTTGATGTTCAAAATGTATGCATAACTTTTGAATGCTCAGTTTCACATTAATTACCTTTGAGGTAGAAAATAAAATTAAAATGTTTATTTTTTTTAACTTAAACATTAACATCTAACAAAATTTCAGGCACACGCTGCATTCAAGTAGAAGAAGCAGTTCGCGAATCTGGCAAGCGTTTAGTAATAGTACTCAACAAGGCTGACTTAGTACCACGGGCTAATTTGACCAAGTGGCTGACTTACTTGCGCCGCATGGCCCCAGCTGTACCCTTCAAAGCAAGCACACAAGATCAACAACATAATCTTGGCAGGAGGAAGATGAAGCATGTTGTTAAGGAGAAGGAGATGAAAGGTTTGTGCTCCTCACAGAGATATATATATTGTAATGACTAGCCATTCAGAAACATCTTTAAACTATTGGAGGCCCTGGGAACTAGGATAAGGTGGGCCCTAAAACTATGAGAGCTCTAAAAATGCGACACACCTGGGCACTTGCTCAGAGTGCCCAATGGAAAAGAATACCCTAGTACAAGTCATTGGATGCATGTTATGTCACTGTTAGGTACTATTATAATTATGTACTTTTTACTCACGCCAGGCATGTTTGAGGTTCACTACGATCAGCTGGCCTGCGAATTGGTAATAAACTTCAGTAGCTATGATCTTTATAAATGCCTTTTAGTGACGATTTGGAGAAATACTTTCTACTAGATCAGCTGCTGATTTTAATTGCATAGGTACCTTTATTGGAGTTGTACCTAATGAACTTTGATCTTACAGGATCAGCATGTGTAGGGGCGGAATTACTGATGGGCCTCCTTGGCAACTACTGTCGCAACAAAGGCATCAAGACTACCATCACGGTGGGTGTGGTAGGCCTGCCCAACGTCGGCAAGAGCTCTATTATCAACAGTCTTAATAGGTCTAAGGCTTGTAATGTTGGCAGTACCCCTGGTGTTACTAAGTGAGTATACTTATTTGTGAACTATTTTTGTTGAATACGCATCATTCAGACATATTTCATCTGATATTGGTGCATGTGCACAATTTTAACCTCTTGAGATCCAGTTTCCTTTAGAAATTAAGGAAGCTGGCTCTCAAGTGGAGCTGCCAAACATGGCAACTTAAACTCAAGGGTGGAAACTGGGCAGTTTTTAAACACAGGTCTAAAATTATATGGTTCAAGATGGAGTATAGGATGAAAACAAAGAAGTTGTTTAATATGCAGTTTATTAGTTATCTGGTTTCCATAGTATGAGCAGTATAAGGTCTTGCTTAATTTGGGACCATATGGCCGTGAGAATATCCCAGGATACATAATTAGTACTCATTACTGACTCTACTCTTTTAATTTCAGACAAATGCAAACGGTCCAGCTTGACTCAAAGATCAAGATACTCGACAGTCCTGGTATAGTGTTTCATGCTGGCTCAGAAAGTGATTCGTCCGTAGCCTTAAAGAACGCTATCCGAGTGGGCAGCTTAAAAGACCCAGTTACACCAGCAACTGCCATCCTTCAGCGGGCTAATAAGCAAACACTGATTGAGCTTTATTGTATACCAGAGTTTAGTACACCTCAGGTAAGTTGATACTGTTTAAAACATTAAAATCATCTCTGACAGCAAAACAAACTGGTTTTTACATTCTAGATTGACTTCAAGATCGGGATTTGTAGTTGTTGTAAAACACAAAACACCAAAATGTATTGTATACAGGGTTTCTTTTGAGGTTCAACTAATTCTTTATGAAGTTGTTCCTGGGAATGCTAACTTTATATTTGCTATATTTATATGTCAGATGAGACAAGGTCCTTTTTTGTTGAATAATTTGTTTTAAATACTTTAATGACAGTTTTTACAAGCCACTGGTCATTCACTGCCCACAAAATACTGCCCTACGGTCTCTGTGAATGCTTGGAGTTGTACTCAGCTGTAACTCAGAACCTGTTGTTGGAGTCAAAATTCTCAATTGCTCCATCTGTGTATTTCAGGAATTCTTCGCACACATAGCATCGCGTATGGGAAGGTACAAGAAGGGCGGTGTGCCGGACCAGGACGCTGCAGCTAGGATATTGCTCAATGACTGGAACACAGGCAAAGTATGTTATATATACTTTTATAGCTTTTCCCCGTAGCTATGTCCGTATTCCGGGGGTTTTTGCCATAAATGGCCATGGCCCCCCCTGGGCACGCGTCCCAAATATCTTCATCATCATCATCATGAAACATCGAAACCTATATTTTTACCAATTTAACATAAGGACTTATGATTAGCAGTCTGTACATTTACCGCGTATATTTACTATTATTTCTTCGGTTATGTAAGTATTTATTGAAAAAATTCAAGATTTAACATTCTATCTTTTACAGTTTTTTTTGCAACATATTATTCATATAAACTATACTTTCGTTAACCTATCGATGCTTGGATTTCTGAATTTTATTTTTAAATGAGAAAGACAACGTCCATACCTGCCTTTACAACATTAAAATCATTTGAATAGACGATGAATAATAGTTTTGCATCCCCCATCTCGGAAAGAGTATTTTTGCTCTTCGATAACAGTGCAAAAGCCGTTTTTATCCTCTAGAGAGATTAAGTAAATTGAATTTAGAACATCGTGTCACGTGTGTTTGTGAATTCAAAACATCATTGAACCTAATATATTTACTTCTACCTCCATGGTGCTGAATTTATCATACAACCTATTTAATCTGTTAAAAACTTTTTTTTTATTTGCTTTGCGAGCGCAATTTTTTTTTTTTTGGTTTTAGTCATTTCCTCGCTGAAGTGGGATGAAAATTTACGTGTTGCAAGATTTTTCACCTTGTGCTCATTTGATTCCCTCGCTAACGCTCAGGATTCTATTTTTTTATCTCTTGCTCGGTCATCAAAATTGAGCACGCGGTTAAAAAGCCACTTCGCACTCTTGTATAACAAATAATTTTTATAGCCTACTTAACTAAAGAATAAGGATCAGGTAACCATGTGTGAAGAATGTCTTGGGATATTTATTTTAGGGGGCAATTGCCTCGGTGGTTAGAGACCCTGACCGCTACGCCACATGACCGTTTGTACTGTGTCTATCAGTTATCTGGTTTCCATAGTCCAAGCTCTGCATAGTTTGGGATCAGATGGCTGTGCGTCAATGCAATATATTTATTATTTATGTTTCCCCAGGTAAGATACTACACGGAACCGCCTGAAACTCTGGACTCTGAAGTGCATGTAGACGCAAAGATAGTGACGTCCATTGCTCAGGAGTTTGACATAAACTCCTTCGAAAGTATGGAGACAGAGGCCATTGACCAGCTAAACTCAGATAATAACTGTTCCGAAGGCATCATGGTAAGGGAATTTTAGTACTCTAACATTGTATATAGAAGTCCATTGGCTATTTCATACTATATATTAATAGTCTTTCTGTCGCACTTTTACATACATAATAATATAAATATTATAGTAATTAGAATAGATGTGCGGGGAAATGTAGTACTCAGTCTTTGTCAAAGATGTTATTATCTTGTAAGTGCCACCAACAACCGAAATAAGCGCTGTTTTTAAATAAAAAGACCAGGAAAAGGCGGTTGACACTAGCCACTAAGAATAAAGGAGTTAATAATAACTGGTGTTTGCCCACAGTGGGCTCATGATCATCCAAAATATACCTACAAATTTGGTTTCTCTGTCCCTATATCCCTATGTATGCTTAAATCTGTAAAACTACGCAACGGATTTTGATGCGATTTTTTTTAATAGATAGAGTGATTGAAGAGAAAAGTTTTTATGTATGAGACATCCCACGGGAACGCGGGTAAAACCGCGGGGACAGCTAGTATATATATAATTGAAGTTCGTCAATACACATTAAAATGAAGGGTTGAAAGCAATTATTGAGGAAAAAAGTTATTCATATATCACGATTTTTTAATTATATATTATTTACTAGCTGCGCCCTGCCGCTTTCCCGCTTTCAATCCTGGATCCTTCCTCTTACATTACATCCCATTACTCTATATAAAACTGAAAACTGCATTATAATCCGTTGCTTAGTGTACAACTTTATACAGGACATACTGCCAAACATTAATTTTTATATAAATAGATTATTAGATTATATTTGGTTCTTTTTTGTGAACTTTTATTATTAGCTATTAAATAATTGTAATATTGAAAACGAAAACGGTGGGGTGCATGAGAGGTAATTGATGCACTAATAGTTTAAAAAACACTTATATAACCGCAGTTGATATGAACTGATATGTAAGTTTTATGATTGTTAACTGCTCTCTTACACTTATAGTTATGTATGTATTCTAGTCGCCCCACCTTTTTAGTTTTAAATTAACAATTATTTTCATAGCTATTAATAAAAGTTCACAAAAACCATTTTTCGTGAAAATTTGTCATAGACTGGGAATCTGTATTGTCTTTGTAATCTTCATGGTACTTAGACCAATTTTTATAAAAAAATCTTTAGTACATCTAAAGAGGTGGTATATTAAAAATGTTTTACCTCAATAATTCTACTTTTTAATATTGCGTGTACAATTTTGTAGTCGATTTTATACACCTAGATGAGATGATGATTGAGACATGCGACAAATTTCACTTTCTTTTCATCTGGTCATATCTGAAATACACATCTACCTACCATAGTGTGACCTCACCTTATAGTAATAACGAACGAAATAGAAAGTATGTGTTTATTTAATAACTAAATACCTAAGTAAAGTATTTATTGATACTTTCAGATCTCAAGTACAGGCCCAGTTAAAGCAGCTTTAGAAGATGATATGCAAGTTGATGAAGATGAATCTAGTCTGCTTCCTAAGACCTTAAATATAAGGTCGAAATTAGGAAAAACAAGAAATGCAAAGGAACGCGTAAAAACAGACCCAGAAATGCAAATAGAGGGAAACACGAAACTAAATAAACTCAGGAAAATGCAGTTCAAAAAGGATAAGAAGAATAAAGCCAGAACTGAGAAGCAAGCCGTCAATTTAGCTGGTGTTCTTGAAAATGTAACAATCACAAAGTTAAACAAAAAGGATGACTACGATTTCAAGAAGGATTTCTCGCTTTAATTCTTTACGCGGATATTGGCAACACTACTAATTTTATAATTAAAAATATACCAAAAGTGTAAACTATTTAGTGGATTATAAAAAAAAAACACTTATCAACAAATTCCAGTTAAAAACTGGAAATCCACAAGTACTAATGATAACTTGTATAATCGTACGTTTGTATGTTGTTAATTTAAATTGGTTTTGTTATCAAGTTTGCCTGGTCTTTTAGAGCATTAAAGAGTTAATTAAAATATTAGTTTTTTCATTGTAAATCCATTTGAGAAAATTTTTTTTAGATAACACAATTTACGATAAGGAAACTTTAGAACGTTTTTGTTTAGACAATACCATATAAGTACCTACCTGGAGGACATTTTCAAATTGCTAGAAGAGTATGCCTCATATTCCTTGTTCACCCTTACGAGTTTATTTATTTATTCATAAGGAACACCTACAACATACATATGAAATATACACGATACAAATTAATTATCAGTAATGTTCTGATATGTATGTCTCTTACAGGTGTACACAACATTCACAGAACTTAGGGTACATTTAAAATAGAAAACAGTAACAATAAATTATATGAGAATAATAATAAATTATTAATAGGATGACAAAAAAAAATAAGTAAGTAAGATAAAGTTCCTTCATTGAGGATAATTTGGGACTCAAACTTCGGCTAAGCGGCTGGAGATCTGGATTGCACTTAGAGAATTACTGTTTTTTCCTTAGTTAAAGATTTGGATATTCGGAAAATACCAAAATTAAATTCCTTTTTCCACAGGCCAGTTGGATTGGTGGATAGACCTTGACTGCCAAGTCGCAGGCTGCGGCTTCGATTCCCACCCAGGACAAACATTTGTCTGCATGAGCATATATATTCTGTGTCTGGATGTAATCTACATAATGTGTTAAAAAAATAAAAAGTAGTAGATATATAATATGTCAGTCATATACCTGGTATCCATACTACAAGCTCTGCTTAGTTTGGGATCATATGGCCGTGTGTAAAGAATATCTAAGGATAAAGTATTCTACTACTACTCGATAACTTAATTGAAATTAGTATATCGATAAGCAGCGAAAAAAAGTAGTCAGACATCATCAGAATGTCAACATGAATCATCGCATTTGGTCCAAAGGTTCTGAAGTTTAAAAAAAAATTGGGATCAATTCTACGTGACCTATTAGCTACTTACCAACAAATTCTCACCTACATCACTTACTATAATCTAGCTACTTACCGAAGCGCCAAGCCAACTGCAAATCAAGGCTAAATTATTCGAGAAACTGCCTGAAAACAGGCATTACAACTCGCGTATAAAAATCAATTTGATGATGAGCTAAATCTCCCTTCTCAGCCCTGAGATACATCGTTAGGGGGTATGAATCATCTTTTCTTTATTAGTGGTAGTTTCATATGGTAAAATAAATTACAAATATACAATACAAAATAAATTATTGTTCACACCACATAAAAAAAACGTATCGTACAAACATTATCAGTGCAAACAATTTAGGCGGCCTTATTTCTGAAGCAAATTCTCCCAGGCACCTTCCTACCTTCGTAAGGACCTATAATTGTTAGTAAATCGGAGTAGTTATGAAATAAAAAGATAGTTAACTACTTAGTTGGTATAGCTTCAGGCGTCGGGTAAATCAGTGGTATTATGCAAACCAAGTAGGTACCTACTTAATTTATGTTCCGGTTTTGAGTAGGTAATTTGTCCATTCGTCTGTATGCCACAGCATTTTTACGCTTAAACTGTTAGTTTAAAGGATGCTGTGTAGTAGCTACATTGCACCTCGGACCGAGTGGTAAATAAAAGCATTCCAGAAGGTCGTAAAAATCTGATACAAATCATTTATTATACCTATGTAATGCACTATTTGGATAGAAAAAGCTTACATATTGCGCTGACCCCAAATGATTGGGAATAGGACAGGCAGATGATGATATAGTAATAGCAACCAAGTTATGAAATAAATCATAGATGATTTTTAATATTTGAGTAAGTACTACCACGCCCGATTAGGAGACCCTCTATGAAAGGCCCTACCCCTGCAGAAAGATGATTCGATTAAAAATAAAAAAGACTGCAGAGACCTGGCCTTGCCTATGAAACTCTATGAAAATTGAGATTCTATCTCGTAAAACATCGTACAAATTATAGTTTGTTTATAACTATTCGATAGTTTCTAAGTAGGTACATATTATACTGACATCGGTATCATTTTAACATTTATTTTATAAAAAATGCATAAGAAGTATACCTAATTCTTGTTGTTAACCTAGATATATATTATAATAGTGTAGGTAAGTAATTTGATATGTTAAACATATGTATGAAACAAAAGTATTTTAATCATAATATATATGTACAACCTTCAACCCCATGCCTAATTATTTCCAAGTACACGTCAGTGTTTAAGTATGTAAATAATTTATATACAAGTGGATAAAATAATATGTAATGTGATGTGACCACGAACACTGAAAACCACGTAATAACAGCAATCGCTTTCCCTTTCATTCTAATGAATATTCGTATTCACTTTTCGCTCTTATGCCATGTTTACTACTGATTGGTGCTTGGTGTTGTATCAGTCATCTTTATTCATTCGATGAATTCATCTAGGCTGTTTTATTAATTTATTTCTTGGCTATGATACCAATGTTCATATAATTTGAATGGCGTAATATTTCAACCTTATGTTTTTAATTTTACTATGTAATCAAAATGTTATTAGATCAAGGCCATCAAATAATATTTGAAAAAGTGTAACGACATATTAATGTTAGTTCATATTTTCCCGCTGCCTGATGTGTAGCTGAATCATTAATTTCGTGTAGTGTGTTCGATTTCTATTTGTCAATGTTGAACCAATCACAAGGTTCCATCTGTCTGTTGTAGCTTGACGTCAAACGTCAAAGCTTTTTTATTGCTATTCCTTTCGCACAAGTTTATTTACATAGGCCACTAAAGTGTTTTGTTCTCTCTCGCACAACTGCCAATTGAATTACGTGTTTTGTCTATTTCTCTTACTCTTACATCAACTGCCTTTACATGAGTGAGATAGTAAATCAACGCATCGTTGTAACCGGTCGAAGTAATAATAGAGAACTCGCAAAATTTTCAAGTTATTCGTGGCCAGTCCTTTGCCAGCGCGAGTGGTTTTAGTGAATCAAAATGTTGTCTTTAGTGCTAGCTTTTGTCAGTTTTCTGGCAATTTCTTCAATAAACTGTGATGTGTTCTTTGAGGAGAAGTTCCTCGATGGTAAGCTATACAATTTTAATCCAAATTCTGTTGAATTGGGGCACGCCGGCTTGCCGCGTGTACTATCGATCGCCTCTCAATTCTGGTAGCCGGTTTATTTTGGGGGTTGTGCGGTTAGAAATAATTAGATTTTCTTTACAGATTCGTGGGAATCCAACTGGGTATACAGTGAGCACCCTGGCAAGGAATTCGGCAAGTTCAAACTAACTGCTGGAAAGTTCTGGAATGACCCCGAGGAGGATAAAGGTGGGTGTTCTATAAGATCCTTTCTAATTGGCTTACATCGCCTAAACATATTTTTAAAACAGAATTTTGATCTACCTATCTCAAATATATTCTTATTAAATAACTAAGTGCCTACTTACCTACACATATACCTAGTGCATAGGTACCTATCCATACACCACATTTTATGTATTATTTTCTCCTGGTACTACTTCAGGTTTGCAAACCTCTGAAGACGCGAGGTTCTACGCCCTCTCCCGCAAGTTCAAGCCGTTCAGCAATGAGGGCAAGGACCTGGTGGTGCAGTTCTCAGTTAAACATGAACAGGATATTGACTGCGGTGGTGGTTACCTGAAGGTGTTCGACTGCAAGCTGGATCAGAAGGACATGCATGGAGAGACCCCCTACGAGATCATGTTTGGTCCTGACATTTGCGGTCCTGGTACCAAGAAGGTAAGATGCGAATCTGATTTGTTTGCTTTTTTTTATTTGTAGTTTTAATAGATGCAGTTATTACCATTTGCAGAAAAATATATATAATTTAATTCACTAAATCCTATCTGGCACATCATTTCATGTTATAATTTTCGTAAAATAGTACGATTATCATAAAAAAAGTTATTCACATATTACAAAATCTATCTGCTGATGCACGTGCATGACAGGAATAATATTTATACCTATTTAATGTATTAGTTTATCACATAAACAAGACTAAAATCCACCTCAGTTCATCAGACAGTTCAATGAACCGGCGTTTCGGCGGAACTTTCATTTATGAAAAACTAGTCCCACTCAAATCATAACAGACATGGAGACACTGTTACGACAAATACTCGAGGAACTGTCACTAAAATAATTAAATTACTAAATCATTATGATCAAAAACAGTCATCAAAATTTATTAGGATCAAATAATGTATTTAAACAAAGCTATAAATAAACTAGAAAACAATTCCCCTATAATATCCGGATAAAAACATGTGTTATTTACCTATTTATTTGAACCAAACTGTATTTACGACAAAATACTTCAAAACCTAGTATCTAGGTATAATTGAAATCCTATAAAAATTACACAAATTTACTACTTTTATTTTACACTCGTAAAAGCATGGCGTGTATTACAAACATTTATGTTAGATCACTATCTATGTAACTTACCGGAAACAATTTAGAATATCATATCGGATCATTCTAACGTAGTATATCGGTATTTAAAAACAATATTATCGTGCACACATACCTTTGTTATTACCACATAAAAAAAAAGTAAATTTGTTTGTGGCTTGACTAATGTGAGTTCCTAAACCAGTCATAAACATAAAATATATGATAGTGTTATCAGCTATCCACGAACATTAATCATAAAAAGAATCGTATGTTTTCAACATTATGTCCTAGAAAATATAGCAGCACTAAAAAATTATTATTTAAAATAAATTATTGGTAGAACTGGAACTTAATTATAAAGGTCAATTGATATGTCCTTCCAATCGTAATAGGTATCACATGCGATGTGGCATTAGTGATGTCGATTTCTTTTTCTTTTTCGACTTTAAAACAATTTTTTTTTATTGTTTTGGATATATCCTCTTTCAAAGGATTATTTAAATAATTTATACAGTTTAATAACTTTTTATCAATTTGAAAGTAGAGTTGCGAAATAAATCGACTGTTAAATCGATGCGGGACGTTACGCAATGACGTTTCCAACTAAACGATTTCATAATTCATTGTTATCAAGTTAAAATGATTTTTCTAATCACCAGATTACGCACTATTTAAGTGCATAGTTATTAAGAACTATCTATCAAGTCAAGAATAATAAGCTAATTTCTGTTAATAGATTAATTTATTAATACTTGTAATAATAGTTTAGAATCATTACCTTAAAGTTAAATAAAGCAGTTAATAGCCTTTTAAATTTGTATGAATTAATATCCATACTTAAAATACAATTAATCTGAATGTGCTTATATCTGGAACTGCCGCTCTGCTTTGTAAAATTCTTTGCATTTGATGCCTCGATTCTTAAGGAAGGTTACTAAGATTATATTATATATATATATGATTAATGTTATATTGTAAGATGTTTTATTATAATAAAGTTATAGCGCGGTTGGACACGAATTTTTACGCACTTATTTTATGGGCCTGGAAAAGCAAACAATTTCAGTTCACATTTATTTACAACTAGCAATCCCTCAGTTCCCTACATAGACCAATCTAATATTTTCCTGGGATAAAAAGTTGCCTTTACATTATAACAGATTGATGTACCAATTTCTTTTCTACACATTGTATAATTGAGACATTGTAGAATATTCAACAACAAATATATACTATCCTACTCTACACTAGTATCTCTATATCTAATAATCTATCATCTCCACCAGGTCCATGTAATCTTCAGCCACAAGGGCAAGAACCACCTGATCAAGAAGGACATCCGTTGCAAGGACGACGTCTACACTCACTTGTACACTCTGGTTGTAAAGCCAGACAACACATATGAGGTTCTCATTGACAATGAAAAGGTGGAATCTGGAGACCTGGAGGGCGACTGGGACATCCTGCCGCCTAAGAAGATCAAGGTGAGTTTCCAATCTCGTTGCTGTATTACTCTGATATCCATAAATAAGTGTATTTGTGATAGTTACTTAAACGTCCAGGAGTGAAAGTACTCATTGAATCAAACAACTTTTACTCTGGGACCAATTCTGAAGTCGCGAATTATATAATTTTGATGAATACTATGCTGTCCTTTTTTTTATAAGATTACCTTTATACGTGAGTATACTACATATAGCCTTTATTTCTAAAACCTAATTCTCATCCCCAGGACCCTGAAGCCAAGAAGCCCGAAGACTGGGACGACAGGGCCACCATCCCAGATCCAGAAGACCAGAAGCCCGAAGACTGGGAGAAACCCGAGCACATTCCTGACCCTGATGCCACCAAGCCCGAAGATTGGGATGATGAGATGGACGGCGAATGGGAACCACCCATGATCGATAACCCTGAGTACAAGGGTGTTTGGGCTCCTAAACAGGTAATTTAAGACTAGCCTTGATTGACTGATGAAGCGAAACCAAGAGGATGTAGATTGCTTATTCATTTTAGCCTTGAAGGTCCAATTTAACTATCCAGAGATTTTCCCCACGTGCCTAATAGATTCAGGGATTATAACAAAGCCTATGTCACTCGGGAATAGTGTAGTTTTCTTTTAGTGAAAGAATTATAATAGAATAATAATATTAATAAAATAATAATTATTGAATTCGGATGAATAGTCTCGGAAATTACCAAACTTTACGCTTAAAAACTAGAGCCATATCAGAACAAGAAGAAAGTCTGCAATCATTATTAGGTGACAAAAGATACGTCAATCAAAATTGTGCAGTAACCAATAAAATTTAGCTATAGTTCGTTGCGCCAGTTCTCGTGACGTCACGCGCCATGTAACGCGCTCCCAGCTCGCAGCGATTGTTTGCACACCGTGTATTGACCTCTGCTACGTTACGTCTCAATGGTAGTCTATACAGTAACCGTTACGTGAAAATTGTACACTAACTACATACATGGAAGTTACATTGACTCCTGAGACTAGATTATTGTAAGTGCTAATTGAGTCTGTAAAAATAGAAATATATATCTATTTGAAATGGCGGTTTCATATTAATCTGTGGTAGGATTAGAAATCAATTATCTGCCGTGATTGATTGCCTGCATAAAATATTGTGTAAAAAAGATATTTTTTTTAATTATTGCAACTTTTGGGGTATGTGGTAATTAAATAATTAGGGTTAAGTGATGATCAAATTATTTATTTCCTCTAGTTAGGTAATTTGTTAGTTGTACAGTAAAAGCTCCGTATTCGCGCTTCCTTCATTCGCGTTTTCACTATTCGCGGATAAAAAAAATGTGACCCAATTCCTAAATTCGCGTATAAAGATTTCTTTATTCGCGGATATAATCGGTTTATCTGTACATACATATGTATTTAAAAAGGATTCGGTATCCTTTGTAAACGCGTCGTCAAATGGACTAATAAAAAGGTAAAATATACCTTATTACAACTACTCTAAAGTATGTTATTAAATGATAACGCCGCTGTATTGGTTCGGCTTTTCCTTAGACATAAACCGCCTTCGCCGCGGTCAGTTTTTTTGAGAATGCAAACAAACATTATTGAGTTACATTGTTGAATACGAATGTTTAAGTAAAGCAACCTTATTATTCAATGTATAAAGTATGTTGTTAATTGCTGCCACATATTAGACGTTCAATATGGTCAAAACTTCACTTAAATAGTTTTTTATTTTTATATATTTGTTTTTTTTTATTTTGCCACCTAGGAACGTATCCCCTCTAATCCCATATAAATTACCATTCCATATTCACGGTTTCTGTATTCGCGGCATATTTACGGAACGTATACCCCGCGAATAAGGAGCTTTTACTGTATAATTGAACTCCAAAAACAACATTCCACTCTTTGGCACTGGTTTTTTAGTGACACACTGTTCGGTCAGCTAAATCTATACTAATTATTATAAAGAGAAAAATATGTAGAGGGTAATCTCCGTAACCACTGCACCATTTTGAAAAATACCATCCATTAAAAGGTACATTATTCTAGATGGACTCAGGCTATGTTATAATCCTGGGAAACATTAAATCCCTTGAGAAATTGGGTGAAATGACAGGTCGTAGCTAGATGGATATATAATACATTCATACTAATACTCAACATACATTTTTCCAGATTGACAACCCAGCTTACAAGGGAGTGTGGGTCCACCCAGAAATTGACAACCCTGAATACACCCCAGAACCCAACCTATACAAGCGTGATGAGATCTGCTCAGTCGGTCTTGACTTATGGCAAGTGAAGTCTGGCACAATCTTTGACAACATCCTGATCACAGATGACTTGGCCATTGCCAAGGAGCGAGGTGAAGCCCTCAAGAAGACACTCGAGGGTGAGAAGAAGATGAAGAGTGAGCAAGATGAGGTTGAGAGGGAGAAGGAGAAGGCAGAGAAGCCTGATGATGAGGAGGATGATGAAGATCTGGATGATGAGGCCGGTGAACCCGTCCCTGTGGTGAGTAAAGTTTTCAATCATATATATACAGTATAAATTAGAGGATTTGTTTATCTGATTTGATGTTTATTGCGAATTTGTTCTTTTTTGTTCAATTAAATATAAATTTTTAAAATGGATCTTAAAATAACACCAAAAACAAAAAAACCACCTTCATTTTTATTTTCTGATTTCAGAGTAAGGAAACGTGAGAGTTATAATATCTAATTCGCTTCTTTTCTTTGTCCACAGGAGGAGCACGATGAGCTGTAAACTGTGTTAGTGTATGTGTAAAGACAATGAGTACCGCCGGGTACATGTGTGTGTGTGCGCGGGGAAGCGTGTGCGCGCGCATTGACTTCGTTCCAATAATATTAGAAATACAACCTAATTTGTCTTTGTGCGCAGTTGTATGTGTTCAGTCTCTATATCTATGTAAATCAGCACTCTGTGGCTCGAAATATTCCAATTTCGTGTAGGTTCGGATGCCGTTTGTTTGAAAATTTATTTATTATAGCGTCAGTGGCGTATTGTTTTTTTTTTATGTATAAAGTTTGAAATCACGCTCAGGTTTTAAATTGTAATATTATTATGTGTGTGTGGCATTGTCGCCGTGCGCTGTGTGGCCATGGTTTGTTCTACAGTGTTAGTTGTGGCTAGCCTAAAGTTTTGTATAAATTCAACTAATATTGTAAAATAAATCTTTAGTGATTTTCTCATTATCTCAGTTCTGAAATGAGTCTGATTAAAAATAATATACATTAATTTAATATTTTTATTTCTCCCTTAAAAAATTATTCCACACATTTTATGTGTTATATTCGATATAAGTGTCTACTTTATTGTTTTACCAAGGAAAACAAGTTATTAGAAGATTTTGAATAGATATACAAAAAAATCGAAGTAACTGGACATGAATCCATCCACCATACTCCTTGGTTCTGATACTCGAACTCTGGTCTCCCATGGTTGTCCCCAAATCCCTGAACACAAATGGAAGAAATTATAGTTGGGACATACGTGCAATATACAACATCGACTAGGCATTCTAGCTACGGCTACTCACATTTTTAAGCTATTTAATAAATCTAATTAGCAAGGATAACTAAAAATAGAGTTAGGTACTTGCCAATTAAATTATGGCGCTGAGAGGTCATTTAGAGGCAGCTGTCATGAAGTTATTACTAACTAACTTAACATCGATTTTATATAAATTATTATATACAAGGTATTGTTTAGGCTATTGATTTATTTAGTTTGTATAAAGTTGATGGCAACTTCTACAAAACTTTTATCTTCCATGTCATCTTTCCGTCACTTATTAATAATCATAATAATAATCATCTGTAAGAGATAATAATTGGACATTTATAAACAAATATTTAAATGAAAGAGATTGAAGTGAGGATATTGAAGCGTTTCTTCTGATACTTACCATAATAATCCACAACTGTAAAGAAAAAAATAACTGGTTATTTAAATAAAATATAAGGCTTTAGGCGCACGGCAGACAAGAAGTGCATCATTGGGCGAAATATGTTTCATGAATTTTGCTTGCATATTTTGTGTTGTGACGCATCACTTTTATATGTTTTATTTTTATCTAAGCTGAATTGCGTTGTACGTCTCACGGTGGTCATGCCCGGAATACTTGTTTTTTTTTTTATTTCGTGTGCACGTTCTACACGTCTGGCACTTCAGGAATTAAAAATATTCAAAGTCAACGCCATCTAGTGTGAAATGTTAGTTATGATTTCCTCCTCCGCTAGATGGCGCTCACTTAAAGTAATATTATCAGTAAACTAAGCCATTATGTCTGTTCTATCATTGAAGGGATTGATTGATGTAAAGAATATGTGTTAAAGACAGATATCTAATAAACGTTTAATTTACACATTAATAGGGCGTCGATCCATGAAACGTTTTTTCCAATTTTTTGTTTTAGAGCTCAATCTACGAACGTCAATTATTTACGTAACTTTCGTTTGTGTATAACGTAAATTTAAATTGTGTATTAAAAATTAATACTAATAGTTTGTAGTTTATTATATATATTATAGTTATAAAGTTATGAATATATTGATTTTTTTGCGCCTACAGAACTATTATAGCAATTTCACACAGAAGTGCAATTGCACTATACAAGAGTTAAAAAGTATTTGTTGATTTTATTGTGAGTTTTATCTATGCCTATTTAAATAAATTTTAAAGTAACTTACGTTTTTCTAATGCTTTCAGTTTTTCCTTTCTATTTATGATGGTTGCGGTAGTTACACCGTCGCCGGTAGTTTCTATAGTTTCTTTAGTCTTTTCCACTTTGACAGTTTGTTCGCTTTTATTTGTTTCCTCTTTTGTACTGGTTGAATCTTTTGTGCTTGTAGTATCTTTTTGACTAAGATGATACAATGTATCTAGGAATTGGCATGGTGCTGCTCCTACTGTGAAGAGAAGAAAAAAACATATTTAACGCATTAAATAAATAAATAATGCTAGGATTGCTTAGACATTGTTTTCCTAACCATAATTTATGGGAACCAGACACTAAAAATATATATACAACTAAAAACCGAAAGGAGGTTAAATGGGGCCTTATAAAGAGTCCATTCACAATATTTAGAGACCGTAGCAACGCTGTATAACATACCCCAAAAAAACTGATTTTTATGAATGAAAATTAGAAACACTATTAAAGTAGACAATTATTAGGTAAAATAGGTACGTAGGCCTTTCTGTTAAATAATCTGGTTCCCTGACATGCCAGCTTACTAGGGTTATTAGCTTTGATAATTAATTATATTTTTACGGGATATTTTGTAACAGATTGTATACATATTTTTACCTCTTAATAGATATTTACACTTAGACATGGAACAAACAGACGTATTCATTCACACAAATTTATGTCCTAGGTGGGAATCGAACCCACCAAGCCCACTGGCCCGTCGAGTAAACAAGACTTAAAAAAGGTTTTTGCAGCATTTGACGTGGTTTTAATATTGCTGTATAGTGCTTGTTCGATATTTAAAAAAATCTCGACTTCCCCCCTTTAGGACTTGTGCTGTAACCTTCGGCTATTATCATTTGCCATACCTGGTAAGATTGTGCTCAAACAGCTTGTGTTTCGCTGTATCATAAAGTGTTTGCCTGATCTCCATGTTTGTCTATACTAAAAGGTTGTTGGGATGGATTTTGGCCATGCCTTGAACGCAGAAACTACTAAACTAATTTGTTACTAAACTAAGTTTGGCACCTACAATTAAGACGCTACACCTGGCTATTTCATACAAAACTCCATGCAAACGATAGTTTTGAGATTTAATAAAAAGTAGCTGTAGGAAGACCCGGATTTGATTGTGGTAAGGTACTTTTCGAAAATTATGCACAACCAAATAATGTTTTATAATATCTTATTTATAATTAATGAATTACATAAATGTGATTTTGTTTTCATTATATTACTAATTTAATGTTTATTATAGGTATTACCTTCATTAATAACCACACACGTTAATACCTGAAAATAGAATTATTATAAATTATTGACAAATAATCAGAAATAGCTAACAAATACCAAATACTGGAAATAGGCACCTATTAACTTAAATTAATGATTATAAATATCAAAAGTAATTTTATAGGGTTCCTATTATTTATTTTATAATAATTGTTTTCTTTTTACATAGTTTTAAAAATGAAAATAAAGAAAGAAAACTCAAGACAAGGCGAGAATTAAGGTATCAAAATATATTGCGACAGCAACCACGATGGGTCATTGGGTCCATTTTTTTAACCAATCCTAAGAGAATGAGTTGACATGACAAGTAATTTCAATTAACTGAATCCATGTTTTACAGCCTGTTCTTTTTTGACGCTCAGGAAGTTTATTAAAAAAATTACCTAATTGCTAATTGGTTTATATTGTTGTATGATGATGTAGATGAAACTGAAGTTATATCAATAGTATTTCTTTTCCAAGACAATACCAGCTTATTAGATTTCTATAACAACGCTTCTAAGCGTGGTCAATGATTTGAAACGTTATTTTACATATGGTCTGGAAGAGTTGCTTAGCCTCTGATGGTATTTACACCCTCAGAGCGGAGCGTCCGATCCGAATTCGTGAGAATATAGATCCAGAAAATCCTAGACACATCGGATCCAGTACATAAACTACCTTACAAATGGTTCTATGACTGGTCCAGACCATATTTCCATGGATTGTGATCGGATTCGGACCGGACGTAGCGCGAAACCGCTCTTACACGGACAATAGAGCGAGCACGTTGGGTGCTCAAAAAATACAATATCTCGAGGTTATATACGAGTAACTGCTCTGAGGGCGTCCCCCTGTGGGGCTAGAACCTCAATAAGGTGGTAAGAAGAGATAATATTCAATTCCAAGTAATATGAATATTCACAGGATCTCACCAATGCCGTTATTCTGAACGCGACAGAAAATTCACAACCAAACATTTTTTTTTAGCACTGAACGCAATTTAAAGAAGAACAACCAAACATTATCCAAAGATCTGTGCACAGTGTCTTATATACAAAAATTCTGTCACGGCAATGAAATTACATGGTTATTTTCATACAACTCGTGTAGAATAATGAAGTGTACAAAATATTGTGTCTTTTGTCAATTAGGATATATTTGCATGTGACAAATAAAATAGTCTGTAGAGACCGTTGCCCCAAGAGGCCGAGACGTTTATATTAATCATTATTCAGAATTTTAAGGAACACGGAAATGCTTACAATGGCAACATTTACTTCTCAATCTGAAAGTAAATCTTCTAAATAAATTAAATATCCTGCGACGTACTATACACCACCTGATCCCAAAATAAGTAGAGCTTGTAATTGAGCTTTTTGTTTCCAAATACACAATTATTTACCTGACACAGAGATATTCGTGCACAAAAATGTTTGCTTTGGAGAGAAGCGACCCCCCGACCAGTAGGGTGGCAGTCAGGATCTTTAACCACCAAGCACGTATATTTATCTAACTTCTTAGTTAAAGGCTGATTTCTTAACCGGCGGTAATTTCAGTCAGCTCGATATGCATAAGTCTAGTGATTAAAATAATGCTTTAACTTCGCGACATTGCTGTGTGTAACCGCGTGGCGGAAACTAGTATGAAAATCTGTAGACAACCTATGGTTAGGGTGTGTGACGTGGACTAATAAATCTTTGATGACGACATCACTTAAAGAATAAATACACATGCCTCAAGAGTAAACCTTCAATAAAACAATCTAGAATTAAAAATTCATATCTCATGGTCAATAAAATAAATAACCGCCGTTGAAACTTGAGATTAATTTAGTATTCAGAATAATTCGGATATATCTACTTGCTGTTGTAGGTACAATGGAATACAATACATGAAATAATACTATTGTTATCAAGTGCCTACATGACTAATGTCAAATTTTGTACACTTACCACATCCTTGTCTAAGTATAATACCTATAAGATAGTTTGTCGAGCCACAGTACATCGTAATTTAATAAATTTTCTTGGGTAGTAGAGCTTTTAGTGCAAAGTTCGTCCGGGGAAATACTACCATCTTACGCAGCGGTGAAATTAAAAAAGTCGATTCAACGAAAGTACTATTAAAAAAACCACTGTTGTCTATCATGCTGTAATTTTGGTCGAGAAATAAACCTTACAGAAGTAAGACGTGGTAGTTCGACTAATTATTATAAATTTTTTTTTCCTGGGACATTCTTTACACACGGCCATCTGGTCCCAAACTAAGCAGAGCTTGTACTATGGAAACCAGATAACTGATATACTACATATACTACTTTTTTTTTCTAAATACATACTTATATAGATATTTACACCCAGACACAGAACAAACAGACATGTTCATGCACACAAATGTTTGTCCTGGGTGGGAATCGAACCCGCGACCTTCGGTTTGGCAGTCAGAGCGTTAACCATCAAGCCAACAGGCCTGTCTATATTATAAAAGCGTATAGCATTTTTTATATACTTCGATGTTTCTCATAAAAATATTAAAGGAGCTTTTTATATCTTAACCTATGTTCAGGGACGAATAGCACAGTACCAAATCGGTACGAATGAGTTTGAATGTACAAAACGAATGATAGTTGCTTCTCTGGCTTAGCATGTGCTGTGGTCACGTGTGGGCAGACTGACTCATTGTAGCAAAACATCTATTGATATCAGAAATCCGCAGTTTAAACTGACATTCAAAATAAAGGATTAGGAAACTATTCAAGAAACAATAGTACCACAGATTTACTATGTAAATGGTTCATCGGAAAATCCGAATTGTAAATTTATATTAACGAATAGATTTCCGTGGCGCTGTTCCCCCGCCGTTCTCAAGAGATCAATGTATTCCGGGTTTATAACAGCTTTTCCGGAATAAAAATGATATCACAAATCAAAACCCTTTATTTATAGGTGCAATACAGGGCCCCAACCTCTCCTAACATAAAGGGCTTCGATTCTGTAAAGAAAACGACACTAGCTCGAAGATGTTTCGTCGCGGCCTCTTTGCTCTGTCTCTTTCGCTATCTACGCAATCATTTGACAGGTAGGCTCTCCGAGGCCGGCGTTGCACCGGCTCGCCTACGAAGTTTGTATTGGCTGAATAAGGGGAGGAAGCTGACATTAATTCACCACAGTCCAAACGCGAGATCCAGACTTTACTGAGACGCCATTGGCTGAATTCCTTCATAAGTTTAATACTCAGAGATACAGTGATTTGAACCTGTTCCATCACTATATGTATTGTGTTGGTACGTTTACAGCTGAACCATAGCTCAAATAATGATTCACTAAGTGTAACCACAGCTCTATTACTAGAATAGTCTACAAAAATATGCCAGTTCACCACTCACCTAAATTTCAATTAATATTCCTAACCGATGGGACGCTATGATAGATCGGCGCCGATTTGGCCTTTAATAATGTTATAGAAAATATTACTTTAATGCTTATACGATAAGGTTTATATTTGCATGATTATAAGTTATCGATCATATCGTGCCCCTACAAATGATAATTTTGACGAAAGATGAAAAATTTTACAATAATAAGCATCAAGACCTCTCTATCCACGAATAGGGTACCTACATAAAGTTAGTTTTATACGGACGGGCGACTCAAACAGCTTTGTTTTCACAACAACCCCTACTTTTAAATCATATCTCCTTATCATTTTATTGGTCCTTATCCTGTACGATTAAGGTTCAGAATAGGTTGTGTGTTAAATAAAATGTGGTGTGCTTAATGCGGGGTGATAACGAAAAGTGTCAACATTTTTACGAAATCCACCCCGGTTTACTCTGGATATCCGGTGACGAAAGACGACGGACTTTGTCTTAGAATTTAGGGTACAATAGGGTGAAATTGAGAAGTCAAAAAACTGTGAAAATAACGGTGACTGATAGCTCTAGAAATAGAGTATTTTTATTTAGGAAGGCTTTTTGAAGATTTTATAAATCATTGGATTTTTGTCTCATACGTTTTAGTTTTTCTGAAGTGGTAGAGCTCTAAGTACAGAGTTCGTTTGAGGAAGTAAAGCTGTGAAGCAGTTGGTGTACTTGAATTACTGTTCGGTTAGAAAGGCAAGAGAGCCTATGAAATTACAGGCACATGAGACTTAACAACTTCGCGTCTCAGGGTCGACAACGAATTGACTCTTAAGATCCGACCGTCTGCTTGTTTGTCGGCCCATGTGGTAGGTATAAAAGCAAATAAAAAGGAAATAAAACTGATGCCAAGCAATTTTGGTTCCCAAATTTATAAAAATGTATACAGAACTTGCCAATTTTGCTTACAATTACGTATATTATTTAACGATTACTAAAACTATTATTGATCGACTGGCTTCCCTTTACAAAACATAACTTTATGTCGAAGCTAAATCAACAGTGTTACTAACAACCATAAACTTCCCAGTTTTACGCCGAACCGCCCTGTTTCAGACTGTAGTGTTGTAAAAGTTTGATGGGACTGCGGGACTAACGTCGCTTGCAATATATGTGGGTTAAGTGAAATTTATAGACAACACTGATCCCTTGAGACCATCGCTCCATTCACAAACTAAAGCCTGACCATGTGATAACGTAGGCTAACAAGTGGATATGACCTCTCATAAGATTGCTGAGTTCACGAGAGAGACAGACAATAGTCGATGCGTGAATGCTTCGTGTTTGAGTACAGAATATATTGTTAGCATTGCTGTATTATATTACGAGAAGTTGTGTAGTCCCACAAGTTCTCGGGAAGCTAAAAAAGCCTTTATTTTTTCGTGTAAAACGACATACCAGTTCTTCACGAGCATTATCCCTGAAGATGTAGACACAGATCACCGTACTTAGACTACCCAAGGTACCTTCCAACGCTCAACACATGTTCCAAGGTCCCATGAGGATATTTATTAAAAAAACGACGGGACAAAGGAAAGCAAAAATTGCAGTAACATGAACCAACAATACGGTTTTTAAATGTCATACTTGTTTCTCTTACAAAAATAAGCTTTATTGCTTTTCAAATAAGAATCATTGATTGATCTTGTATTTAATTGTATGATGATGCAGATAAACTGTAAGCATAAAGTAATAGAGTACATTTTCCATTGACATTAATAGCAGTCGCATTAGTCAAAACATTTTATACCATACCAGCTATTTTCGAATATTAAAAAACGGGAATCCAATTTTGTTGTGAAGGTTTAACAACACTACCCACAGTTCTGTATCAAGGGGACTCTGAATCGATGTTAACTCGATTAGGGGAGCGGACATTCATTAGACTTGGGAATACACATTTTGTATATTACGAGCAGGCGGACTATAAGTTCTTGTTTGCTGCATTTGCAGGTACATATCAACTAGCTTCTGCGCCGCAGGTTCACTTGCGTTGTAATTGATACAAAGTATGTATCTCTCCGTACCATAGGCTACGTGTGTGCCATATTTCTAAGATACGTTAAGCGATTAGCCCTGAAAACCTAAAAGCAAACAAACCCACCTTCGCATTTATAATATTTGTAAGGATTTTACGAGCGATCGATTTTTGAGACAATATCAAAACTATAAATAGGTAACACTTTCTTAAATATTTTTGTGAATATTGTAATTCATGTAATATATCATAAATACAGTTTGCTAGACTTTCAAGTTTGTCTTTGGCCTCTAGACCTGCACCACAGATTACTTATGTTAAAATGTAGTTGAAGCAGTATATCATTGTACAAGCCCTGCTTAATTGCGAATCAGATGGCCGTGTACAAACAATGTCCAAAGATATTTATTCATTTATTGACATATGTAATTATAGAGCTCAGGGAATTGTTTTAAGCTGGAGAAATCAAATAATTCGGTGCTCTATGCTCTAAAATTTGTATTAGACAATCTATATTAGATGCCTTGGTTGTACCGTTTAGTTCATATTTTGACCAATAGACGGCAGTGTTCATTTTGATATAATATTTACATCGTCAATAGTCTCGTGCAGGTTCATAAGTATTTTGAGGTTATATAAATAATTTTTTTATTTTTTTATTTTGAGGTTATATAAATAATTTCCCCCCCCTTCAGCGTTTTACGGAAGCTGAATGAAAAATACAAGTTAAGGTGAGAAAGATCCACCTTATATTTTCGTCCGTCCTAAAAAAAAGAAAATCCTATCGTAGAATTTCAAGATTGTTATCTAATTTGATCCTCAGAATTTATAATATTTATATCTTGCCTGGAAAAATTACTTACAACGCCATCTACCGTGATCTACACGAACGTTAAGAACAAGCAAAGCAAGCGGCGAAACGAAAGCATTTGTCTCACATTTGACACGGTAAAGTCTGTTTTGAAGGTCACAGTCCACAGGCGAAGGAACATTGTGTCGTTATCGGTGATGTAATTATTATTATTACTCGTTTCCTTGAGAAAGACTGCGTTTGTCACCTCTTTATCAGTTTGGAGAAGGGTAATGAAATTAATGAAATAATAATACGCAAGGAAATAGGTAAGTAATGTCCGCTGCGATAATGTAACCTAAGGACATGTCTAATAAACACCAGAATTAATTTGGCAATTTACTTAAGAAGTTTCATATTTTTTTCAAATTTGATCCTTATAGTTTTTTAATAAGGTAGGTTTTTTCTCGCTATGATTATTTACCAGCTTTCCACTGCTACACAAAAGCTTCGTATTAAGAACATTGTTAATGAAGAGCTTTCAAGAATAAGTCACGAAGCAAACGGGTAATTCAACCAGTGGCCAAAACGCATTGTCATCAAATCAATTACCGATCTTGGAACCGATTACCCATTTCCCAAAATTGATCATTGAAGCCAAGACGATGAAAATATCTCTGACTCAGCCTAAATACTCTTATGTACATAAAGTTAACAAAGTACGGAGTCAGTGAAGTGTGCATCATTTGCTGAATATAAACTGCATTTTCGCATGAAGCGTATTATTCACTCAATAAGGAGTGAAATCATCAATTGAATATGATAATTTTTGTCCTTGTTTTGCGTACGATTTGTCACACCTATCTTACACTGAGACTTTATGGAGAAACTTACATGACCTATTGATAATTTATTTGATTTTCAGATAAGGTTATTGCTTTAGACTTTAATAAACCTCTCTTTGTTTTATTCAAGTTTTGTGATAGAGAAGAAACTAAGTTTAACAACGCTGACGTAGAGTTTCCTTCAAAGACTAAGCCGTTTGATGAACATCAATTAAGGAAAATCTTGTTTCTGCTCTTGGCACAGAATATCTTTTCCAAAAACCATAAAATGTCTGAAATTGTGAGTTCATAAAGCGAATGTGATACTAGTACTGGTAGTTTATACTCTATCAAGGGTACAGTCACGACTCTAGGGTATGAGGAAACGTCGCAAAAGGTACATTGCTTTCCAAAATACAAGCTTCCTCCAAAATTAGAGGTGAAAAATACAACTTCGCATCTGGTAATGAGGCTGCAGCGAGGCAGATCTGCTGCATCGGAACTCAGAGCTGCGCCCAGCAGTCGAAGCCCAAAATGCTCGTGTCGGCGACCTTACGCAGGCTTACTGGCAGTAAGACTTACCTGTCACGATTGTTTTCTGGTGAACGCTTTACATTACTCGCTCGTAAAGCTTGTTAAGCGGTGGAACTAAATCAGTGGCGCGCGCCGTCCCTCTCGACCCCATGTCAATGTCAATTGACAGATCGACTAAGAAGTTTCAGCAGGGGCGCAGCTACCGTATCAATTATACGGGGCCCTCGAGCTCAAGGGGCCCCGAACGTAAGCAAAAAATTGAAAATCATTATCCATAATCCTTTAAATCTTTCATTTGGCCCCCCCCAACAAAATTTTATACAGGGCCCGTCTAAGGCAAGCTACGCTGCATTATATTTTAGACTTCCGTACTTTAAAGCAGCCAACGGGATCCTATTACAAAATCTCCGACTGCTCGTTCGTCTGTCGCAGAGCTCTATCTTTTGAACTCTAATAGGTAGCACTTTAAATTTAACAGAGTCTTAGCTACTAAGTCACTATACCAAACAAGAAACGTTTTGTTTTGGTGTTTTGTTAAATATTGTGACCCCTTCAGCGTTCCTATTCCCTGATACCGGAACCCTTTATGTGCGTGTCCGACTCGAACTAGGCCTCTCTTTTATTAATACAAGGCGAAGGTAATAACTTCACCTTCTTAGTTATTCTTGGATCTACCAGACTCATATCCGGCTATGTTTGGCGTAATCTTCGCTAGTAATAAATATGTAAAAGTATTCAGCAAAAATTGAAAGGGTCTTCTAAATCTAAATGTAATCTATCACAAGAATGTGAGTACACAGATATGTAAGATTATCTATTAGTAAGGCTAGAAATGTACTGATAACCAAAATTTAAGAGATAAGATATGTTACTCAATGAATAGGTAAGTAAATGAAACACGTAGGTACCTAGTTATTAAAGCCTAAATTCTTACCTAGTAGGTTAACTGTATACGAGTATATAAAACATATTACTTGATATCAATTATAATAAAAACACATTACAATTTATATTGTAAATATGTAAACTGTCAATATTATACAAATGATAAGAATTATTCAAATTAATTGTTCGCATAGAAACCACATTTCTAACGAGAGATAAATACAAAAATCAAGTAAAATCCGCAAGAGGCGAGCCACTATCATGGTACCGGGGCGTTAAACCCCGCTTCCCTCAATAGAGAGAGAGGGACTACCTCACTACCTCAGTCCTCCTTGTATCTCAGTGCTGAGCGTACGTCCTCTCGCGATAAACAAGTGCCGAATAGAAAACAGTTGCATTTTTTATACAATAAAAAACTGTGCTGTGTTATAAAACAGATAATCGATCATTTGGATTATTAATCCTGTAAGTATATTTGTGTTTTAATTCAGTATTTCAGCGGTGAAAGCTCAGAGCTTATTTCTTTTAAGGCTACGGATCCATGTTGAAAGGTGAATGAAACCGGGTGCTGATATTGTGTTAGGTTACTGAATAAGTAAGGTTATAATTTATTATTTGATTTATGCTAATCGAAACTACAATATTACTACCCATTTTAAGACGGTATTTTTAATTAATTAATTAATTAATTAATGATATAATAAGCAAACGATTGATGTTGTAATTAAGTAATACATTAGCAGTTATATTATTGTTTATTAACTTCATGTTATTATACGTAATGAGGACTTTGAACAAGAATAAAAACAAAAAAAAGTACTGGCTGATCTTTCAAACAATATTTGGTTAAAACCGAACGATTCTCGCGTGTTTTCACTAAGTGAAGAAAAAAATGTTAAAAAAAAGTGTTAGGTACCTACCACCTACCATCTATCTACTTTTGAGTAAACAAAATGCTAATTGTCGTAGTTAGCGCCTCTAATATTAGCATATTAAACAAATAATAATATTTTATGTTGATATAAAACAAGCCAAGTAATATTTTTATAGGCCATATCTAATTTTGAACGTTACTTAAGAATCAAATTATTTGATGAATATTTTAATACATACTACATATTGTAACTTATTAGGGTAGGTATAAACCTCACATTCCCACGTATACAGATTATAATAAGAAATATCAAGTAATAATATAATTGTATTTGATCCTACTAATATTATAAATGCGAATGTTTGTATGTATGGATGTTTGTTGCTCTTTCACCCAAAAACTACCACACGGATTTGGATGAAACTTGGCACATATATAGAAAATGCCCTGGAATAACACATAGGATACTTTTTGTGCCGGGGAAATGTTGCATCCCTCGGGAACGCGGTCGAAGCCGCGGGGACAGCTAGTAATTTTATATGGTATAATAAGAAAGGTATTTCCAAAGGCTGTGCATATATGATTTAGCAATTATTTGCAATATATTTTTTGCGGAATCGTGAGACCAAACATTGCAATTCGGCTGAGGATTTCCGTTGTTAAATGTACCGTAAATTTCCAAACGAGTACTAGAAATTTAAATAATAATTATTTTTAAGCTTCGTTTACTAATAAACATAAAGACTTATCCGTTATCCGAGTATTATGTAGCGTTCTACATAGTCAAGTAGGTCTTGCTCTAAAATCTCTTAGATAAGACAATGAGCTGAAAAACTGAATATACTTTCAGCTTTCTACCGGGCTTGCTTTATAGAATGTGTAACAATATGTAACTGGACAACCTAAATGTATCTAGGTACCCTAGAACAGCGGTTCCAATTAGGTGTTACGCGAAGCCCTGGGATTTCATAGAAGGGTCACAATTCCACTCCAGACTGTTGGAGAAGCCAATTTTTAGTGTGAAAAGAAAACTCCACATTAAATATGTTTAATAAAGTGTTTTATGTCATTCTAAATTAATATTTTATTTTCAAGTTCTATTTATCAATGAAAACAACAATTTAAAAAAAATTGGGTTCCATAATAATAATAGAAAATATCTATCACTCGAGTTATAAAGAGGCTTTATATTTAAACAAAAAAAAAAAAATCTAAATCATTTATTCAATTTAGGCCTACGGTGACCACTTATACACTCCTACTGAAGCCAAACCAAAAGCTAAGGAAACCTTTAACGCATCTAAAAAATCTTATACAAAATCAATTCCGGCTCTTCTAAGTAAAAGCAACCTTCCGAACCGGTGTTAGAGTGTTAGAGTCTGAACCTTCATAAGTGCCTGTGAAGGCCTCTTTGAATAAATATTTAATTGCATTTCATTTCAATAAGTTCGATTACTGGATTATTGTAGATTTAATTTTAATTTCTGACGACCCACGCCACCTTAAAAATTTCAATGTATAATGTCGCTGCGTTCAATACTACCAACATAAAACCAAAACATACAGATTCAGGAAGAATATAACAGCACGTGTGTTGCCAATTAATCCTTGAAGCAATTAACAAAGGCGTAGTATTGTATCATACACGCATAACACGCACAAAATGCTAACAATCAAAATCAAATAAAATTACGAAAGACTAATTTGCGGCGTACTTTACGCTTTTGGTATGATCGCCTTAATTGATTACAAGTACTATACCGTAGATGCATATTAAATTTAATGATTCATTATATCTGTCTCCTTCTATAGCCCTTCAATGAATAAAGATGGAGATATAATAATTTTAATTTATGTATCTGAAGTCGAAAGAGCCCTTTGTTGAATTTATTGTTATAATGCAAATTTTGCTTCATTATTTTTTAATGTAAATTTTAGAAAAGCTAAGTACCTACTTTACAGAAGTCTAGTATATGCATCTACACTACCTGTTTGACTTTTTATCATCACTGACCATGGACGTTCATGATATCAGCAGGCCTATTGGTTTGTAATATTTATTTATTTATTTAGGATACACAATACAAATTACAACCAAAAGGTAACCACATAATAAGTAATAATACATATAGAGCTAGGTTGCAACTAAAACATTTGTATACAGAAAAACAAAACTAGAAATGAATACCAAGACAAATGCGATAAAAGTGCAGGTGAGCACTCCCAAATATACAATATACGAGTATGTAAAAAGGCAGCCAAGTGCGAGTCAGACTGGCTAACGATGGGTTCCGTACCACCGTACAATGTTTACCAATTTTTATAAATTTATTTATCTTAATGTTTATATATTTATTTGTTGTTATATCGTCCATAAAAATTATAAATGTCTATTTATTACGGTTAAAAAGACACCCCTGTGACAGACGGACGGATAGAGGAGCTTTAATAATAGAATCCTCTTAGAAATGAACTCCGGGAACCTTAAAAATGATAAATATTTGCACTTCTTGGCTCTTTGCAACAAAACGAAATGCTTCTGCAACATTAAGTTCTCACATTTACTTGCTTTTCCAAAGTGGAACTGAAGGATTTTCCTCTTCCGGCAAGTAGATAATGTTCCCGAGTTTTCTATTTAATATCACCAACCATTAATAAAAAGTAGGAGTTGTCGACATCTAAAAGGCCGTTTGACAGCTAAGAATGCCACAGAAAAATCATCTTTGTCGGTATTGAGATAAGCTTTATTTATAGATCTAACGGTCAATTGTGGTGCTGTGAAACCTTATTATAACGTCATATATATAAGTAACCCACTTACTACTTTATAAGAGGCTGTGAAGGCCTAAATAAATAAACAGACTTTCTATTGACGGGCCAGTTGGCTTGGTGGTTAGAGACCCTGACTGCCAAACCGAAGAAGGTCGCGGTTCGATTCCCACCCAGGACAAACATTTGTGTGCATGAACATATCTGTTTGTTCTGTGTCTGGGTGTTGATATCTATATAAGTATGTATTTAAAAAGTAGTATATGTAGTATATCACCTGGTACCTGGTACAAGCAGTACACTCTCCTTAACTTGGGATCAGGTAACCATGTGTGAAGAATGTCTTGGAATTTATTTATTATTCTATTCTATTATAAATGGTAAAGTTTGGATAGACGGAGGTTTATTACTAAATCAGCAGGGCTTTTTATATACCACCTGGGCCGACAAACAAGCACACGGTCCATCTGATGGTAAGTGGTCCCCGTCTACAAATATTTGCAAGGGGCATCACGCGTTGCCGACCTGGAGACGTGAAGATCTTTAGTCTCATGTGCCTGTAATTTCACCGACACCTTTCAAACCGAAACACAGTAATACAAGTGTACTACTGGTTCACGGCGGAAATGGGTAAGGTAGTACTTCCCCGGACGAACTCTGCACTAAGAGCTGTACTACTTTAATTTGATCGGATTAATTTGGCACAGAAATAGATTATAGTCTGGAAGCACATAGACATATCGGGAAAAAGTAATATCCCTCGGGAACGCGGATGAATCCGCGAGGAAAATTTCATATAAACACTTAGCTTTTATAACTCGACATCTTTAACGGCCGTTTCCAATAATCTATCAAAGTTTTCGGATATCCCCGATAATCAGTAAGGTCCTATCTATCCATAATTTGCGTTTCACAATCAAGGATAAGTGTTATCCATCTCTATCTAACGGTAGATAGCTTCCTCCCTCTCATGCTCCAAGCCTCTTGAAACGTTTCGTTTTACGAAAATATCTACCACGAACGTGGCCAATAGTGTACTAATATTGTTGCGTTCTTTGTTTTCTAATTAGTTCGTTGACACATGCAGACTGAATGACACAAGTAAATGACAATCAAATACGTATGTTGAATGCTAAGCGATCGGAAACGCAATGGGACGTCCTAAGTACTTGAAGCTTTTGTCGGCGATGTCTGACAATTGCGATTCATTTATTATTTTAAAGAGTGACTAGATGCACTGATTGTGTCATTTGAGAACATTTAAGCCTACAGTGATTACCTCTGTCGGAAAATGTCTACCTATACTGATTAGGAAAGTGAGCATTATATAGTCCCCCGCGGTTATAACCGCGTTCCCGGGGGATGTCACATTTTCCCGGGATAAAAAGAAGCCTAAATGTTATTCCAAGATATGCTCTATCTATGAGTTTATTGCTGGCTCTTCTCAGTAAAAAACAACCTTCCGAACCACTATTAGAGTCAGACTATTCATAAGTGCTTGTAAAGGCCTATTTGAATAAAAATATTTTCATGTTTAATTTATGTCCCCAGTTTTATCCAAATCTGTCCGGTTGTTATTGCATGAGAGAGTAACAAACATCCATACATACAAACATCCATACATATAAACATCCATACATACAAACATTAGCATTTATAATATTAGAAGGATACTATGTCCTCCTCGGTTTCACTCGCGTTTATCGATGTTATATAGCCTATCATTAGCGCAATCACTTGTTCTGACTATATACCAATTTACATCAAGATCGGGTAATTTCGTCTTGCGTTATAAATAGACATTCGGAGAGAGTTATAGATTTTTGAGATTATTTTTCTGAAATATAGTATCTAATATCCCTATTATACAATAACGGTAGATGTTTTCATGTCGAATTTGGTGTCTCTTGACCATTAGATATCTATACTAATATTATAAAGAGGAAAGATTTGTATGTAAATATGTTTGTAACTCTTTCACGCAAAAACTATTAAACGGGACAGCTATCTATAATAATCTATTCTAATAATATTAATCTGGCAGTGTCTTCATATATTACCTTTACGTTTAAACGGCTAAACCGATCTTGCTGAAATTTGGCACTCACGTTGTCTATGGTATAGACATTTAACAATTTTAGCACAAGTGAAACCGCGGTTTGAATGTAGTTTGAAATGGGTATCTAACAATCTAGGAAATCTTCTATTATTAAAATTAATTTACAAGAAAATTAGCATGCAAACGGGTACATAGTGTCAAGCAACACTAGGAAGATCCTTACAAATAACACATTCATAATTATAATGACTTGATGTCATACATACAGGGAAGTTAACAATAAATACGCGAGTTTTTTCTATTATGTATTAATGAGATTTTTTCTTCTGTAGAAGTAATTAGACAATCGTAATGAGCATGTTTGGTTATAATTAGTTGGTTTAATCTTACTGTTTTTGCTGTAAATTTTTATGTTAAACATTCTTGCACTACAATTTAAACCATGTATGTTCCCTGCAATCTTCACTATATCACTACATAGTATAAAACAAAGTCGTTTTCTCTGTCCCTATATCCCACTGTATGCTTATATCTTTAAAACTACGCAACGGATTTTGATGCGGTTTTTTGTAATAGATAGAGTGATTGAAGAGGAAGGTTTATATGTATTAGGATCTACATTGCACCTGAGCGAAGCGGGGCGAGTCGTTTGTAATGAATATTAGAATGAGACATTATGACATTTTCTAAGTATTGTAACTGATTCCCAATTAGGGTGCACGACAGATCCTACTATTTTTCAAAGCGACTCATCCTATTTTCAAACCTACTTAGCTTCGCTCAGTCTGGAGAGTTCAAATTCTCAGGATAAGATGTAGTTAATTAGATTTACATTAAAAAAATCTATAGTAATCCATACTAATATTATAAAGAGGAAAGATTTGTATGTAAGTGTGTTTGTTACTCTTTCACGCAAAAACTACTAAACGGATATAGATGAAACTTGGCACACATATAGAGCATATCCTGGAATAACATATAGGCTGCTTTTTATCCCTGGAAACCAGACAACTGATATACTACATATACTATATTTTTTTCTAATTACATACTTATATAGATATTTACATCCAGACACAGAACAAACAGGCATGTTCATGTACACAAATGTTTGTCCTGGGTGGGAATCGAACCCGCGACCTTCGACTTGGCAGTCAGAGTCGCTAACCATCAAGCCAACTGGCCTGTCCATATTCACTTTAGACCAGTGTCTTTCAATCTGTGGGTCGCGACCCCCCTAGGAGGCCTTAGTCCGAGGGTCGCCGGCAGAAGGGAAAATGTAGGCATCTGATTAGCGCGCGCAAACTGACGTCCAACTTACCTCGTACTTACTTGCAAACATCTCGCGGCTTCTTGCAGACTAATAAATAAAGGTATCAAAATAAAGACAATCATTATCGTAGCCTTTTAAATTATAAATTCTTCATCTGTCTGACAAGTGGGTCATCAGAATTTTTCAACCTGTAATGCGGTCGCGATACCAATATGATTGAAAAACAATACTTTAGACTATTTATAAATATATCAATATCTACAAAACTAAATATCATTGAATTATACAGTACTACCCGCGTTCTCGAGAGAAGTATCATATTCCCGCGACAAAAAGTATCCTATGTTTTAATCCAGGTTATATACTATCTATGTGCCAGTTTCACCCAAATCCGTTTGGTAGTTTTTCCGTGAAATTTCATCCAAATTCGTTCGGTAGTGTTTGGCTGAAAGAGATCAAACATCCATACATCTATACATCTAGCACACAAACTTTAGCATTTAAAATATTAAACATGCGGCACGCTATGATGGCCGTTTTGACGTTTAACAATGACAAAGAAAAATAACTTATATTCCTTTATTCATAAGGTGCATCTATTGATCCAACAGCAAATTGTATGATAATGGAACTCAACCTTATTCCAAATCAATACAGTTTCTTTTCCTATGACAATCTGAAACGTCAAAACGGCCATCGTAGCGTGCCGGTAGTATAGGCTAGGATACACTTCGTAAGTAGGTAAAGTCACATAAAGGAAGTGTATGAGTGACGTCTCCAAAGACTGCTGAAACCAGTTTCCTCAAGCCAGTCCATTTGAACAACTGGACACGGCAGGTACGGACGAAGGCTTTGGCATAATGCCTTGACTTAACAAAGGGTACACACGTTTTATATGATATGCGCTATTATAATGTCATATGACAAGCTCTTTTCAATGTCGACAATCTGATGAAGGTACTGAAGGGTTCTGATGAGTTTGTGTTGGGTGATAAAGGTCCTATTGATAAAAGTGTATGAGAAAAACTAATGCCTATATTATAGTCATTACACTTCCTTTTTAAATGACACCTGATGTGTTTAGTGATAAGTCTAAGGAGGCTGGTTTCTGGGTTATCCGTCATGCTTATAAAAATTTAAAGAATATGTACCAAAATATGTATATATCTTCTAGCTACCCACGGTTTTCCTTGTATTTCCGAGGGTTCTAAAGTTTCCCGGATATAAAAGAGCCTATGTCAGACAGGAATAGTGTAGCTTTCTAACAGTGAAATAATTTTTGAAATCGGATAACTTTATCGGAGTTTAAGTACCTCCTACATTTTGACATAGAAAGTTTACCTCTTTACAAAATTAGGTGTAGATATCAACACTTTATTCTACACATTGAGAGATTCTTCTTGTTTGTCACAATATTTTTTAAATTACTTTAGTCAATTAAACTAAAATATGAATTTAATCGACTATCCAAAGTAATTGACACCAAAAAAAAACGACATAATATAGATTCTTAACAAGATCATTAACTTACTTTCCATAATAAACATAACTAATAGTCGCTAGTGATAAAAACCTGAAAATACTGAAAAACCTTGAACCACATCCATAAATTAAAAAAACCTGTTTAAACTAGATCCTGTATGGTATAATATACCTATTAATTCGAGCAGAGGTCTGTATACCGGTGTGTTATGAACTTAGTCGGCCTACGCGCCACCCACGGCAGTGCATTTGCCTTATACAAAAATCAAAATAGCCACATTGTTCTAATCTTGATTCTTTATTTTGTTTTGTTTTTATTCGTTTTTTAATAATGATACTGGCTGATCATAAAGTATTTTTTGCTGTTCGACAAATTCAAATTTGGATTTACTTGTTTAAATATTTTTCTTAAATTAATTTTGTAGTATTTTTCTATATACTAACTATGGGGAGGGGTCCGACTTACGAGAAATTATTTATTTAGATATAGGTTTGTGTAGCGTCTCTACTCGACCTTATAGGACGACAAATTCGCAATGCATCAAGTAATCAAAGTTATCAAGAAATTTTAATTAAAATAAGAATTGTTTGTTTTATATTTGCCATTAGTATGTAGGAAGGTACCTATCCATTGACACATTTCAAGAACTGTTCGCATTGTAGTTCAAATTTATCAATATCCTATAAGAATAACGTTACTCGAATAAGAATAGCAAATCTCTAGATATTTTTACGCAAATCATTAAATAAGTTGCTAATTGAATTCTCTTGTAAGGGTATATAAAGCAAGAAAGTTCGCCAGCCTTTCTGTTTATCGATTTCAATAGATAATCATCAAAAACAATCACTAAACTCTCCACAATAATCAATTATCTCTCACAATCTTCACAAAAGATTAATCGTAACCAGTTTCAGTAAATAGATTAAAGTAAGTCGATATACGAAGTGAAATTCGCCCTCAATCTCATAATCTTATAAGGAAACAGTGTTGTACTCGCAAACGCTATGGAGGCTGTCGCAACGCTATCGTATCGATGCTGTATATTGTTAAACTTGTATCTTACAAACCGGTCCCGAGTCGCAAAGTTAATACAGCAAACAACGCGACGGTTTGCGTTTGTTTGTTATGGTTCAAAACAGTAGGGCGGGACGGGTACCGTGAAGTTAGCGACTCGGTACGCTATGAGTCAGCGTGTCGTCCATAGATATTATAGAGTAGACGAGTACAATGCGTGAGTCAGCTGCACTGCGCTGATTCAGGAGGCGATCCTGGGAATGTCTCGCTATTTTTCTTATTTGTAAATAGTCTGCCGTCTCTGTCTATTTGAGGGACACAATGCATTGAACTCGGTAAAACTGAAAATACTGAGTGTGCTTAAAATATTTTTGCTATTTAAACATCGTAACTTGTAGAATATCTATGTAAGCACTTTTAATTCCAGCATAATTGAATAATATACTACGTGTTACAAAATACCCCGTAAAAATATAATTAATTTATCAAAGCCAACAACCCTAGTAAGCTCTCATGTCAGGGAACCAGATTATTTAACAAAGAAAGGCAGCTAATAATTGTCTACTTACACGGTAATCTGAATCCAAATTTGGCAGATTTACAACATATAGGTACGTCTTAAATACGTACTTTTATAGATAGTTATATCCAGACACAGAACAAACAAAAATGTTTACGCACACAAATGTTTGTCGCTAGAATCAAACCACGAGCGGCGTGATAGTCAGGATAACTAACAACCACGGCAACGGCCCTGTCAAGTAGAAAGTAAACAAAACAACATTTACTGTCCTTACTAATCAGTATACCCGAAGCACCCCTTATTTATAATTGCTATTTCAATTAACATTAATTTGAAAGCTATCTGCTAAAAAGCTTTGCATGTCCCCGCGATCACGTGTCACAAAAATAATTGGCTGCCATGCCCCGGAATAATTAAATAAATAATTACTAAAATATGCTGGGGGATGGCTGGCCCCATGAGGTTTATCGACGTGACACGGGGACGGTCCCCTATTTACACTTGACCTATTTCCCATGTCACAATTTATATGGGCTGACAGTAGAATGAAAAATATGTTGACGCAACGATACGTATATATATTTATGTAAGGTCTAGCTTCAGGCACGCGAGTTTTCGCGTTATCCCTACCAATATTATAAATGTGAATGTAAGTTTGTTTGTTACGCTTTTACGCGACTAAACTACTCAACTTTGAACACATATTCTTGGAGGTATTAGAAGTAACATAGGATACTTCTTGTGTCGGAAAAATGTTACATCCCTCGGGAACACGGGTGAAACCGTGGGGGACAACTAGTAATTAATAAAAGTAGCCTTTGTCGCTCTCTGTATCATACATAGGCTATATGTGTACCGAATTTCAGCAAGATCGGCCCAACTGCTTAGTAGCCAAAGCAAAAAACAAATTTATTTTATTACTATAAATAAATAAATAAATATCCTGGGACGTTCTTTACACACGGCCATCTGGTCCCAAACTAAGCAGAGCTTGTGCTATGGAAACCAGACAACTGATATACTACATATACTACTTTTTTTTTCTAAATATATACTTATATAGATATTGACACCCAGACACAGAACAAACAGACATGTTCATGCACACAAATGTTTGTCCTGGGTGGGAATCGAACCCGCGACCTTCGGTTTGGCAGTCAAAGTCGCTAACCACCTGGATGAAACAATGAAATGAAATGAATTATATTTATTTAAATAGGCCTTCACTGACGATCAGAATTAAGGCCGGTTCGGAAGGTTGCTTTTTAAATGTACCTATGATAGAGTCTTCATTTTCATAAGTACCTGTAAAGGCCTATTTGAATAAATATATTTAATTACAATCTCTTTAGGTTGATTATAAGTAAATACTAATTTAATCGGTTTACAATAAGGTACTTTAGGTTCTAATTATGCTTTTCTCTAATAAATCTGATATCTATAAAGGTTTAGATATTGTATTTTGTTCACCACAATTCCCAAACAACATCTTTTGTCATTTGATTTTGAACTCTATAGTCAAGGCTCAAATACGGATTTGAGTACACTTTCAGGAAGTTATTATACGATTTAAATTACCAGTAATTGGTGTATCCTAGAAATGTCACGATTCCGAGGTCACACCTAATGTCATTTGATCATCCTCACCCACGGTCGAAAACGAAATTTTACTGCTCATTGCACCGTGACTAAGTGGCCTAACTGTATATTTAGAAGGTAATTAAATATAATAATGGCTTTACAAACATCATTTCCCATAGACGTAGCTTTTTTTTTACCACATGGGCCGACAAACAAGCAGACGGTCCACCTGATGGGAAGTGGTCACTTGTGAAGTAAGTTATTTATGCCAACAGTAAGATATGGTTTGTTGCTAAATGTTTTTTAGAGTGTTTTAAGAGGTATAATATTCATACGGAACCCAAAAGTACAAGGTAAAAAAACAGTTTTCCATTACTTTATGCTTATTCCTTTTTTAAGCGCTTTAGCAGATATAGCATTTATCCTAACCTCCAATGTACGCGGCATAGATCTAAAAATACTAATAAAAAAAAATATCATAAGCTCTCAATAAATTAGGCTTAAATTTGATCTCAAAATCACTATTATTTATCCGATATGGATATTATAATTAATTTACATAAATTAAAACTCCATGGAAACTTCAAATGCACAGATTAATAAGGAAAAGCGTATTTGAAATGGAAAATGGAATAAACAACGTAAAATGATGCGCGATTGGTAATTCAACTCGTTAGAACGCAAACGTATCTCTTATTTCTGTTACTGCATTCGATACTTTAGCGTCGGATTACATTCTACAAGCCGCAAACCGAACATTCCTTCTCACTTTTATTGCATTCCTATTTATTTAGCTGTAGGTTTGATTGAGATAATATTTGTATCAATTATTTAATCCAATATCAGTTGCTATCGTTTTACTGATTTGAATAAGGAACATCTCGCAAAAAGATATATTCAAATTAAAAAAATATACAACTTATTTCAACTACTGGCATGTTGTATTTAATGGCCGTTTGGCGATTAAGAATATAATTTCAGAGATATACCTTATAGTAAAACAATAGCGTTCATTTTTCTATGACATTCTGAAACGTCAAAACAGCGCTCTAAATGTTTCTATTGGTTAAGATTTTGTGCCTACCTTGTGTAAAAAAGGTGTGTAACCTTGCTTTTATGATGTGTTTTTAGTCTTATGTATTACCTGAAGCTCATAATAGTTTTACCACAAAACAATTGCAATTATGTAAAGTTTTCTAATGATTTCGCTATAATTATAATAGGTTACATAATAACAACACGTATGCATTAATAATAATTATAACTATTAACTAACTGATGATTTACCTTTGAAACTGAGTTAAACTCAACACGATAACCGGTTTCGGAAACAATAAAAGAGGCAAGGTTAATTGTGAAACTATGGACAAATATAAAAAAAAATAAAAAAAACCATTAGGTATTATAGATTTGAAGTCAGAAAAAATTGCGAGAATAATATAATTTAAGCTATAAAGACAAACTTCAAACGACAAAAAAGTTTGCATAATAAAAGCGAATTAAATAAATATTTAAAAAAATGAAAAGATAATATTTAAAATTTATTCCGTAGATACTTTGCTGTTAAAAATTAGGTAACTGAGGTTATGGTAGATAAGCAAAAAGTTGCTAATGTAATTTTATTAGAAAATTACATGAATTTGTATAATTGTTGCTCAAATCATGAATTGACGGTGACAAATAATGACTAGGTAAGTTGATTACATTCGTTTACGAAACGTGATTGAGAAATAAATTGGATTATCATTATTATAAAACTGCATTTATTTTTTGTGTTACCATACTATACTACCGGCATGCTATGATGGCCGTTTTGACGTTTCAGATTGTCATAGGAAAATAAACTGTACTGCTTTGGAATAAGATTGATTTCCATCATCATACAATTCCCTGTTGGATCAATAGATCCACCTTATATCAGAATAAATAAAGGTTATTTTCTTTGTCATTGTTAAACGTTAAAACGGCCATCATAGCGTGCCGCAAGTTTAAGTATACCGTATTCATAAATTATACAAATTAAACAAAATAAATTATGTTTTGTCTCTGTTTGGCAAAGGCAAATTTCAAAGTCGACTGTTAAATTAATAGAAGCTTAACAAATGTTTATAAATAAGGGGGGAAATGTTTATACCTTACAACATAATGTACAAGAAATATGCGCATTACAGCACCATTGGAAACGGTTATTAAAAACGATCTGATGAATTAAAAAAAAATCAATTCTAAATTCAAAACATTTTTTTCAGTTTAGGTCCTCGGTAGGCACTTAAGGTCAAATTTAAAGTTACTGAAGCTACTATGATGCTATAAAGCTACGAATGAGAAAAATATCAATATAATATTATTAAATATAACGCAAGAGATCATCTCTCTTCGGTTGCTATTCCGATTGATAAGATCAACTTTGTTGTATGAAAATGCTGAGGGTCTTATAGTCTCAGTATATTTTAAGTGGTTCTGTACTGGGCTTCGATCCTTAGAGAAGAAATATGACTCGAGCTCAACGTTGTCTCTCTCTCTATGCTCTGTCCCTTTCGCTAACTACCCAATAACGTGAAAGTAAACTCTCCGAGGCCTCAATGCGCCGCGACTCGGCGAAATTTGTATTAGGTGAATAGGGGGGTTGATCGACTTCCTAATTCAAAATGAAAATAAGAAATTACAAGATTAAAACCATCTGATTCTATAGATGACCCAAGCGGTCTCACCCGACCATAGCAACCCAGACAAGGTAAGTATAATACATGTATCTCAGCTTATAGAACTTCTTTAGGACGTAATGGCCGTTTTGATCTATACTAGTTTTCCTTGACGATCGTGACAAAGTTCAGTCAGACACGGCCAGATTCAGAGATAGGTACAATAGTTTTACGTTTTAAGTCTTCGACAAAGGCGCTTAGCTTGTGTCGCGAGGTCGCGAGGCGCAATAATTTTGAATTCTGTTAACTTTAGTCCCCTTATTCGGTTAATACAAACTTAGTTTAGCCAGAACCACGAGCCCTCGGATAGCGGACGTCTCATGTGATTGCGTAGTTAACGAAAGAGACAGAGCAAAAACGGTGCGACGAAACAGCGTCAACTTAGTGAAATTGTACTTACAGAATGGCACCTCAGAAGACAAACTGAAGGATGCATTACCTATAATAAGTACTAAGTATGATATGTTCGACCTAGTTGATTACAAAGAATTTGTTCCGATTCTATTGAAGAGAAACATTGTAAAGTAGGTACGGATAGAAAGTTAAGAATCTTCGCAGAAGCCACAAGAATCCTTATAAGAATTCCGTACTCGTATTTACCTTTTTTACTCTCTACTAGCTGTTGTCAATTAAATTTCTTTGAGCTAATATTTGTGTATCGTTAGCTGTGATTTTATATAACCGATCCGGTAGAAGCTGAACTTTGACCTTCATAAGTGCCCTCTGCGGGCCTAAACTGAATCTGATCAACGGTCACAAATTTACCTAAAGAGCTTAGATAATTTAATAATTGTTAACTCTGTAGATAATAATTGCTTACGTAGGGCGTAGCAGTATCATTAATAAGGCCAATGTATTATAATGTTAGAATAAAATAACATGACACCAAGCAGCTGGCAACATTAACAAACGTCTTGTGAAATGGTCACAGTCCGCCGGAGCACGTTGTTGGAGATTTAGAAACTCAACATAGTTATTTATTAACATCACCTTCGTTATATAAAATATTACAAGGTATACTATATACACATAGTATGTATATAATAAGTACCTATGTATTATAGATGAACTGGTTATGGCGGTGACTAGACACCAGTCATGTCTTGGATTCGACAAATGTCCCCACACAGAACAATCATTTATGTTCTTGAACATTCGTTCGAAAAACGTTTTGTTTGTTCTGTGAGTATTAAAACCTATTAGTTATCTGGTTCCCGCAATAAAAGCGGAATCTGAAAGCAGAAAATAAAAAAAAATTATGCTCTATAATATTTATTATGAAATCAATTCGTTAACAAAGTCCTGTGTACTTTTATAATTATTGATTAAAGTATGTTTATTTATAAACAATATCTTTTTGACCAATATTAAATGTTTATTTAATAAAGAATATCAGCAATTGTACATTGCTTTAGATAAAAAAACTAGGAAATGTTCCATATATGTAAATATAATGTAGTACGTATGGTAATTATTTAACATACTTATTATGCCAGACAGTCAAGTAAAAACTATTCTTAAAAAAAAAAAAAACAAACAGTTTCCATTGAAAATAGCTATATAATTATAGATAATATAACTAACTTTTCATTATTTTTTCCATTAGGTATTGTGTAAAATACGTAAGAATCAATTTTAATCATTGTATTTATCACGATCGTTCTCAATATTACAAAGTACAATTGACAATCATTTGTCAAATCATTCCTTTTTGTCATTATTATCAAATGAAATGCAACTGCCCGCTGACAATAGAAGCATTTTACTACGTGAGCAATGAACCAAATTGGGGCATTTTTCTTGGACGTTAAAGTTATCTTATTTGCTTTAAATTGACCCATAAAACTAGTTGATAAGAAATGAAATATTGCAGAGATGTAAGATTACTACTGATTTCATAATCTTTTTATATTTTTCATCAAACCTTCATGCTGCTTTGCAGTCAAGAAAAATCACTTTAAAACTTTATTTTGGAAAACAAAAATACCAACCTCAAAATCAATTTCTATTAGGTTACACTAAAAACATGTTTTGCTTTAGGCAATTAAGTTCAAGGTGTCATTCACTCCGAATACACTAATAAAACAAAGTAAACCCCGACACGGTTATATATCGAGATCGTTTAACAAGGGCCAGGTTCTTAATGACCACAAATAGTGAACTGTCTAATTATTTATCCATTCTCTTCCACTTTCCAAGCCCCGATCCAACCTGTAGCTCCCGGAAACAATGTAAATTGCTTATGTAAGCTCCATTACGTCGGGATCAGGTGCACCGAGCTTGTAGCGATGTAACTGAGATAGATCACACAAATACAACCTCTAAAGTAGTGGCCATAGAATAGTACCTTGAAGAACTCCGCGGGAAAACAATAACGATGGGTAAAATTACTTGGTAATACCAATGCTATTGGAAACTTAATCGTATATCAATTGGAATAAGTATGAAAAACTATTGGTGCAATGGTAAAATTTACTTCAACTAGGATAAAGTAAAAAGTAGGGCGTTTAAGTCACGAGCTTGGGTAAGAACGATTCATTTTGTTCGAAACGTGACGGATGGTAGGACGAAGGTAGAAGTTCAAGCCTCTGTAATTGTTATTATTAGGTAAAATTACCTGCTCTGCTTTAATGATTGCTCTGTAGGTTTGGTAATGGATTCAGTTAATGTAATTTGTTACAACAAATCTTTTCTATTCTAAAACTACACTGTTCTATTCGAATGAAGTAGGTACCAAGTATAAACAGACCATTCTTATGCTCTCAGGCAGTAAATTAAGTACAGGGTTTATAGGCATTTGTATAATTACAGCACACAAGAACCCCGATCCATTTTGATTGTGGCTAAAGAAATAAGTAAATCCTTTGACAAATGGTAGCAAAGATCACTTGAAAGTCGCTTCATATAAGCCTACAAATGGAGTCATTTATAAGACTTCCGTCATAGTAGGCTTATCAACACTGGCAGTGGCATAATCCATTGAGAAATATTGCCTATAGCAATCATAGCGAGCAAGGCGCCTTCTGCAATTAATCGTCTGTCTGTATTAGTTATTTTATTGTAGATATAATTCTTCAATCATTAGTTAAAGAGAAAAAGTGTATTTTTTATATTAATCCTTCCAATAAATTATAAATTAAATTCACAAGTCTGTGAGAATGGATCGTCGGATGTTTGTAACTCTTTCTTGCAAAAATTTGCTAACGGATTTGGGTGAAACTTAGCTCAAATATAGTTTATATTCTGGGATGAATTATAGGATACTTTTTATCCCGGGAAATAGGTTAATCCCTCGGGAACGCGGGGAACAGCTTGAATCTTATAATTGTGTTGTTACTGTTAACATTATAATACTTAAGTATATAACAGCTCTACAAAAATGCTTTAGAGAACTTACCTTTACCTTACGATTCATAAATAACAAATTTAGATGTTGTTTTCTCCAGTCACTTGGGATGTAGGCTTTCAAATGTCTTATTTATCGATTTGTCAATAAAAACGAGTAATGAAATATAGAACGCAAAAGATAATATTAAAGAAGGTTGTCCTGTAATACTTATCTTGATGATTAACTTGTCGGTCCTCAGAGGACATTAGCATTCCCCACAGGAGGATCCAAGATAAATTACTTAAAACATTTACCAAAAAAGTATACCTTTTTTGCTGCCGATGTTATCTTCATCGTAATGCTTGATTTATTCATAGCCATTGGGCTAATGACCGTAAATCTAGGATATTTCAAACAACGGGTGCAAGGACCCTACGCTTTTGTAAGAAAAAAGTTATAGGTACGTAACACAACTAGAATTATTCCAAGGTTTACTGGCCTCGTGTTCTGATCAAAGGTGATTCAACCGTTAACGAGTTTATGTTAGTAATCAGTATCTAGGACTCTATAAAAGGTCAGGTCTCAGTGCCATGAAATTTTAATACGGGAAAACTAATTACAAGCGAGTATCATATCTCATTAATATTATAAATGCGAAAGTTTGTGAGGATTGATGTTTGGATGTTGGTTTTTTATACCACAAGGGTCGACAAACAAGCGGACGGTCCATCTGATGGTAAGTGGTCATCACCGCCTATGGACATTTGCAACACTGGGGGCATCGCCAATGCGTTGTCGACCCTGAGACGTGAAGTTGCTAAGTCTCATGTGCCTGTAATTTCACCGGCCCCCTTACCTTTCTAACCGAAACACAGTAATACAAGTGCACTACTGCTTCGCGGCGGAAGTGGGTAAGGTGGTAGTACTTCCCCGGACGAACTCTGCACTAAGAGCTCTACTACTATATATACAAATAGATAGTTAATAACCTGGATTAACACATGGCACTTATATTTCGTGAAAATGTTACATTCCTCAGGAACGCGAGTGTTACCTTGAGGAAGCGGTCTTTAATATGTCAATATGAAAACACAGAATTTTACCAAGATTGTTAATAATTTTTTATTGACAGAACTAAAATCGTATATTTTCTTCGCGCTGAAAAACAAACCGTCTAACAAAGGTATTAGGAGCTCGGAGAAGAATGATAGAGTAGTACATAGTTCTAACAAAGGTATTAGGAGCTCGGAGAAGAATGATAGAGTGGTACATAGTTCTAACAAAGGAGGTATTGTCGAATGAAAACTGTAGAGTACAGCCTGATGACATTGGCGTATTTTTATGGTTATTTTTCAAAAATGGTTCATTATAAAAGCAAAAATTTCGTTAATCTTGTGCGAAGTAATTTAGGTATTCTAGAATTTCGATCCAACATCCTGGGTTGGGCACTAGACCATACTGGGGTAGGTCCCTATATACGCTTATGCCTGATAATTAATAAAGTTTTTAAATCACTAAGAATACATGAGGCGTCATATAGTCGCGAAGCTTTCTATAAATAGTAACGCTGATAATAAGCATCATTTAACAAGCGAAGTACATCGTTAAACACTTGGTAATAACTCGGATTATTAATATTATTACACATTCCAGCCGACAGCGTAATTAAATGAACCACTTTTATATTGTACTAGCTGCGCCCTGCGGCTTTGTCCGCTTTCAATCCTAATTATAAACCTTCCTCTCGAATTACTACATCTATTGCTGAAAACTGCATTAAAATCCGTAGCTTGGTTTACGATACTATAAAGGACATACAGACAAATATTTATTTTTATACATATATCGACGGGTAAAAGGCGACTTGACTCAACCGCCATTTTTGACGAAAGTAAAATTTTTCGCAATGAATTATACTACTATGATGATGGCCTATGCACAAATTCGTTGAAGCTTGCATTTAGTTTTAATATTCAACAGCTTCGATGTGGAATGTTTAGAAGTTTGGATGGAGTATCTGTTTTTGGGTTTTAACATTTTGCTCTCCTGTAAAGTTTTCAAAATGGCACTTGAATCAAGTCGCCTTTTAACCATCGATGTATAGATTTCTCTTTACATTAAAAGATTCAATAAAAACCCGCACTTTCGCCTCTGTGGGTGATATAATCGTACCAGATTTTATTATAACGGATGTTTATTAAAATTGGTAACAGATTGATTATAAAATCACTTTATTTATTAATATGTATCGGAGACTTTATCACAATGATTTATTTTTAAATCTTATAACTTACTTTCTGTTTTAATTATCTCGTTATATATTCTTCACGAGCGGCCAGTCTCAGCTTCGGCTTAGTAGCATAACATAAAACTTCCGGAAGTAATACTCGATATTATAGTGAAATCCGCATTTAAATCTATTGTTTTGTTTAAAAGTAATAACCGCACAAACAGAGACATAGAAATAGTTTTGTACAATATAGAGATGATATTTGGGATCACGTTTGAAAGTCATTGATAAGAATGGATTTGTTGATTCTGTACTTCTTCATAGATAGTTCTTGTTGTGCTGGAATTGATTTATGAGAAAACGTCAAACCAATAACAAACAGGGCAGTTATAAGTTTATGATTGGAAACTAACATACAAATGTGTTTAAAGAAGAAAGTACATTGTATCCATGAGAAAGTTACGAATAAAGCCTCGACGCCGTTGGTACCCTCTAATTTTTTTACGTAGATACTCCATTTCAGAGTAAATTCTATATGCGTTTGTGTTTGGTAGAGTAATTATTCACAGGAGACTGTAGAGTCGCGATCTAGAAAAGGCATTATATATTTTTACTCCCATTCTCAAAAATCATAACTAAGTTGAACGTAGTCGAACCATTAACTTCCAGAAAACCAAGCTTTCTGCTCATAGTATTAAAACAATTAACAACTTTAATTCTAACTGATTCACTCTGAATATGATCAGTGCCATTACCATTAGTTTTTAACGTACGTACTCGCTAGCGACGGCGTAAAACATTTCTATGGCAAATGTGTACAGCGCCACTAGGGGTTACCCAAGGAACTAAAATCGATAGTACGAGTCGTGTAAACACTATCGAGTAACGTTTTTTAGCCTTTGCTATAGAAATTCGGTACCATGAGTCACAAATTTGACAGTTGCTATCGAGAAATACTGTATCGATAGTAGTTTACTCGCTAGTGACTAAAGTAAGTTTCGATAGCAACTCATGATGGTACAGAATGATATCTCTATCTAGGTCTAAACTTAGGCAACGAGACTTCAAAACTCAGGAGAGATTTTTTTGGAAATTTCTACATTTCTACTTTTTGTCAGCTTGTCAGTAACATTGGACTTACTTCGACTTTCATTATATACTGGAGGTATAAGATGCTAAATCAAAATGAAGCAAGTTTAGACAGATATCTGAATCTCTGGTTGAGTTGACTGGTCGAATTGGCTGGTTTTTAAGGTGGTATCCTGCGTGATAACAATTAAAAGGGAGGTCCAACCTTGTAACCGTAGCTAAGAACTACACAAAAGCTTTGAGTTAATCATTTCTGGTCGCATCACATACGTGCTGAATCAAGATCAGCCTCCATTTCATTTATTTCGAGAAGGATCTTTTAGACAAAGCTCCGTGTATGAATGGCAGCATTTCCGCCGACGTACACCTTGTGCTTATTTGTATCGAGTATAAATCAGACTATTGTTGTGTTGGCCTTGCATCGCCTTTCACTGATTCGGTTGAGAAATTACCAGCTAAAAGTACAGATTGACTTGCCACCGATATTGTAACAAATAAAAAGTTGCTTAAAACAACGGCCAGTCATGTGTGTGTGATGAAGTTATTGATTCGTTTATTTAATAAATCTTCAAGCTGGAGTGTCACGAGATTTTCTTGATTTACACTCGGCTGAGCCAAAACTTTGCAGAGCTTGTACTATGTTAACCAGATAACTATGCCTATATTGCCTATCACATTTTAACAATTACTTATAGATATATTTATGCACACAAATGTTTGTCCTTCATCAGATCGAACTGACGACCTGTGGCATTCAAGGTAGCCTATATTTCAACCGTAATTTTGTGAAGTTACTTTCCTATGATATAGGTATTCCGTGAATCATTTTATGTATGATTTTTGCGAGTATATAAAAATAGAATATAAATATATTTTATCTGAAAATTATCGAGTTATTTATTATAACTCTACAATATAGACAAAATTAATGTTGTATATTTTTATACAGGTGTTAAAAAACTACCCGTAAACGCGAATGGAGGTTAAATGGGGCCTTATAACGAGTCCATTCACATTATATAAGAAACGTAGTAACGCTGTATACACACCCCAAAAAATAAAAATAAAACGATTTTTATGAATGAAACATAGAAAAACTATTAAAGTAAACAATTATTAGGTAAAGGTACGTAGGGCTTTCAGTTAAATAATCTGGTTCTCTGACATGACAGCTTACTAGGGTTGTTAGCTTTGATAATTAATTATATTTTTCGGGGTATTTTGTAACACGTTGTATATGTATATTGTATATGTGAATTGGCTTGTCTCCCCGAATTCTGTCAACATAAGGAGCAATTTCGGTCGGTACAGGTCAGTCTCCATATCGTCAATCTTGTCGCAAACTCCCTACGACCCTGGGGGTGCGTTAGGCCCTAGGTGTGCGCGTACCACAGTTTGAGAAGCCCTGCTCTTTGGAGATAAGTCGTGGTCGTAGTATTCGTCTACTACCACACCGAATAACGTTAAGTCATATAATTAATAGAATAAGATAGGTTTATTTTTCAACTAGCGACCGTTCTCTGTCTTTTTACCACTTTAGGGGTTGAATTTTCAAAATTCCTATGTACATAGGTGTACAACTTTGCTTCCGCCGTTTTTTTCCGAAATTCGAGGCTTTATTGTAAAAAACTGGTTATACATTTATGATTCAAAGTATTGTCCATCGCTGGCCACTACTGTCTCGTTTGACACGAGTCTTGATCAAGTAATGCCTCCAATTCTGCATCTTCGAAAACCTACTCTCTTCCACCGCCATGCCGGTCTTCGACGTTAAAATCACCGTTCTTGAAGCGTTGAAACCACTCTCGGCACGTTCTTTCACTAATAGCGGCCTCACCATAGGTATTTGAGAGCATTCGATGAGCCTCAGCCGCAGATTTCTTCATATTAAAGCAGAAAATTAAAACCTCCCGCAAATGACGAGAATAATACTTGCCAAGTATCAAGTTTGTAGCATTTATATCTACTTTCTGAGATTTCGTGATTAATCCGAGAGTAGTCTATTTCGCATTTATATTATTAGATCATGTAGGTATACCAATACCTATATAAGTATAATGTTGTGAATGTATGGTGAGTCAGAATATAATGTTGCATGAAAAGGTCGCTGGTTCAAGATCTTTTTTCTAGGTACTTAGTCTGTAACAATAACAACTACCATACCTACTTGTCCGTACTACATTTAGTTTCATACCTAGTAGTCAGTTTTATAGTTTTTATATGTACGGTAAGGTAATAGGTATTTCTTAGATAATTACACCTAATGTTTCCATAGTATAAATATATTATTAGCTTTTCTATCTATACTATAATATTATAAAGAGGAAAGATTTGTATGTAAGTATGTTTGTTACTCTTTCATGCAAAACTTCTATACGGATATGGATGAAACTTGGCACATAGATAGAGCATATCCTGCAATAATATATAGGCTACTTTTTATCCTGGGAAAATGTGATATACCTCGGGAATGGGGGTAAAACCGCGGGAGACGGCTATTATTTATATTCTTTAATTTTCTTACTTTTGGATGGAAGGGTGTGTGGATGTATCACGCCAAAACTTCTTAATAAAATAATAGATAGTTTAAATCGGAACATTTTATCCCGGAAAATTATAACAGCCGGGTGATCCGCGGGAGACAGCAAATTTTAATATTAAGATATCAAAATATTTTTCAATAGACAACGTTAAAAAAATTACCTACATATAATAATAGATATGAAACTTTAAAAAATTACAAATTTGAAAGTATTGTTATTCTTGTTACAGGTCCATGGTTTTGCAGTTGTGCAAGAAATTTGACATCTTGTGAAAACACATTTTTTTCTTCCAAGGTGTGTATTTTAATTTTATGATTTTTTTAATTGCTAATTAATAACTATATCTTAAGCCCACGTTGAACGTATATAAATATCGCAGTTTTATGTTCATCTACTACAATATTAACATCATCTTAAGTGAATTAAAAAAAATTGTTATTTAATAATTATGTTTCGGAACATCAATTAATATATCTACTAGCTACATGTAGTGATCACTTTTGGGGTGCGATTCTACCAGATATGTACTACTAATAGTTACTACGTAAATAACTAAAATATATATTATTATTTATAGTTACTGCGTGTATGTGGTGAGTCAATAGAATCGCTTAAAACGATGAAAATGTTAGCTATGAAAAAACAGCTGCCTCGCGCATCTTCGGTGGAAACGTAGCCTTATTAAGGTGTTAAACAGTTTTAAATCATCCGTAAGTAAGACCGTAAATAGACCAGTAGTAAATACTTGCATTTTCTGCTTACGTTTTATCAAAATACAATATCTTGCAATATTACCGTTGTTACTATGTCAAATATTACTATTAGACTGCTGAAATATAACTTATTTGCTAGTTTAATTAAAACAATACCTATAAAAATACTTGCATCGTCAATATAAATGTAATAAATCATCGATTTTATTTGGTCCGTAAATATTCGCACTCGGCTGGTTTGATTTGCCATGGTTACAGGTTATTAACCCTGCAAACATAATAATAACCTTGTATACTTGAAAATGTTTTCATAATAATTTTGACAGGCCAGTTGGCTTGGTGGTTAGCGCTCTGACTGCCAAACCGAAGGTGGCGGGTTCGATTCCCACCCAGGACAAACATTTGTGTGCATGAACATGTCTGTTTGTTCTGTGTCTGGGTGTAAATATCTATATAAGTATGTATTTAGAAAAAAGGTATTATACGTAGTATATCAGTTATCTGGTTTCCATAGTACAAGCTCTGCTTAGTTTGGGGTCAGATTTATTTATTATTATTACATATATCCTAATAATGCTATTTTATGCAAAACCCTGTATTTATTAACAGATTTTGTGAATACCTACTGAAACCATTTTTTTTAATCAGTAAGAAGTTTATCCAAGCGGTAAGTAAGGAAGTAAGTTCCTAATATGCATGACGTCTTTCTTCAGTCTTCAAGTTTTATTTCCATAAACAATTTAGATAATCCAGAATCGAATAATTTAATATTGAGACATTGACAACACATAACAATTTTATTTATTTAAACAAGGGGAAAATGACATTGAGAAATGTAAAATTATAAAAGGAAGGAAGAAGGTATTTTAAAACTGTTGTTCTGTTAGGTAAATTCTTTACCAAGGTCAATAATATGTACTAATGAATAAGCTTATCGAGCTAATGATCTCTTTATGAATGCCAAAAGGTTAAAGTCATCACCATACAGAACATTTCAGAACGAGGCGAATTGCCAATGATTTGCCGACCATAGACACCACTCTTTTCCAGACATTTTCGAACAAACATGGTGTTGCCATGTTATGCGCCATAGAGTAACAGGGACTTAGTTCTAAACCTACCCATATTATGAATATTTGAACGATGTATGTCAAATTACCTTTACCAAAACTTTACCGAGTCTCATCTTAAAGTTCAAGTATACATAGTAATCGGAGCGTTACCAAACTAAAAAGAACTAAAATAGAGCTGTTGAAACACCGCGGAAGCGCACTTAACAATTCGTGATAAAAAGAACACGTTTCACCATTTTTATTCCACGAAAGAAGTACAAAAGAGATAAGGAACAAATTAAATGTCCGCGAAGATGGTTTAATGATAGAGTATTTGAATGTCACAGTATAAAAAGTATTTTCGCTAGCTAGATTGTTTTCGCAAAGTGTTTATGCAATAATATTGGAAATTTCAAATGATGTATATTGAAATAATCTTCGTTACTATAAATATTGGCCCATATTGTCCCACTGGTGGGCACAGGCGTCTCTTTCTGTGCCACAGTCATCTCGGTCAGCTGTTAAGGGGACCCGGTGGTTAGGTTAATTTTTAGGTTAAGGTTAATCTTGTCATGGGTGTAGATTTTTCTGCAATCGACGCAAAGCTATATATTATAACTGCTACTTAAAAAGCCCAGGATTTTTGAATCGCCGTTATTTCAATTGCATAGAAACTTATGTCTTTTTCTTAACGTTTTTTTTGTTAATTAGACCGACAATCAGGCAGATTATCAACCTGATGTAAGTGGTCACCGCCAACTATAGACATTTGCAACACCAGGGGCATCGCCAATGCATTGTCGACCCTGAGACGTGAAGTTATTAAGCCTCATGCCTGTAAATTCACCGACCCCCTTTCTAACCGTAACACAAGTGCACTACTGCTTCACGGCAGAAATGGGTATGGTGGTAGAGGGACTCTGCACTAAGCGTTATTTCGTTACAACTCCATGGTAACGTGATGGTTACTTTTGCACATTGCCACCTTCAAACATTCACACTTTGTGTTTTGAACAGCAGTATAGTATTTTCTATGAGTCTGTAAGCTAAACTCTCAAGGTCTAGTTAAGACAACAAAAAAACTCAATACCACAGAGGTAGAATGGTACGGATTTACCTCATCTCCTTCCACAAACAAATATTGCAATAAAAAAACGATCACGCTTCTCGTTAGTATTTCCCCAAGTAGGTAACTACGTAGGTACATAATAAAAATTGCATTAGGGTATTTTTTCTTCTTAAACATTATAAATAACTATTAACATTTTATATTATCATAGTGTTTATTCATAACAAATTAAGGTAATTAGATTACAGTTCCTTGTCAAACAAAAACTATATTAACATCAGGTAAATACAGGAACTTAAAATCTCACGGTATTTAATCCAGGTTCGCGCTTCGTCTGCCTTTTCTCACACTTATGAATAAACATAGAGAAATCATATTAAGTATTACTTTAGCTTTGTTATCGGCAACGTGTCCGAAGGTCAGATTATGTCAGAAATCATGTCGATCGCCTTTCCAGGCCAGCCGTGGCGCCAAACTCGTTTCTCACAGCTGCTCGCAAATAAAACATAACTTTTGCACCAGTTTTCGATACCGACCGCTCCGCCCGATTCGTTTATGATTTCGTTTTTTTCATGCCATTTCGTAAAAGTTTAAGCATATAAAGTAAGATAGATTAGCAAATATAAAGAGCATTTCGATTAAAAATAGAAACTTGTTTTTACTTAACTTTTGTAGCTGGTTTTTTTTTTGTCATTCTGTTGGTTACCTACCAGCTTCTTAGTAAGATGCCTTTTTTTGGACACTCCGGTTCGTGCATTCGCGATTTATACAAATTTGTGATCACGAGTTATAATAAAACTTTATCACTTTATACACCCGTTTGATAGGTTCCTAATACGAGTTGAATATATACTAAAAAAAAACATAGGTAATCTAGGGATGCGGGGGGTGGTCCATCAAGTTGAGCAGGTACTGCCATCCTTTTCTCACTCCAAGCCACTCTGGGCAATTTCCATTCCCGGTTGTAGATTTTTTGAGTAATCCCATCTTCCGTAACCTACAGTATGATTGTTTTATCTATTGAAATGTACCCACCTCCTTTGTTGCAACGACAAATACCTACTATCAACCAAAATAATTCATCTTTAGGGCATCGCTAACTAAAAAGTATACCGATGGCCACGTGCATCTTACACCTTGCACCAAGTTATCATTTTATATGCAATGCAGCGAATTGACAGAAATAAAACATGCGCCGACTCCAAATAATTCGAAAAAGAGCCGGGTGTTTGGGAGCTGATGTATAATTTGTTAAACATTAGAAACCCATATAGCAGCCATGTCGACAATATAAATAATGAAATGTTTATTCAAACATAATTTTTTATTTTTATATATTTCTTATACTATTTATCCAATAGCGATGAAACTTTTGTGGTTTTCCAAACGACACGACACAAAATAATGCATGCCAGGAACAACTAGTTAATAAATATTAATAAACACTTTTAATGTATTAGGATTAATAAATGATGTTGGTAACACAAAATGAAATGAAACAAATTATGCGGAAGTCTGATTAAGTTATGTTTGCGAATGCGCTTATCTTTAAAACTGCACGTTCAATTTAAAAAACAAGTTTATATTTTAAGAAAAAATACCTAAATTGTACCAGTATACTTTGTTTTTTTTTCTGTAATCAAAGCTGATTGATCAGCAACTCGTAAAATTACATCCACTGTAAGGTCTGCAGACAGGCTACCACGGGTCAATGCGGATCCATTCTTGTGTTTGTTTCCTAACGATGTAGTTCACTGACGATGAATATCAACTATAAACTCAAATACCCTAGATTACCCAGTCATCCCTAGAGTGTCGTTAGAACCACGTGCACTTGACACATGAATGGTCAACAAAACATTACCAAAGAGAGTTCACGTCAGACTTGTAAATAAATATGGCGGCCGTAAGTACACGGCCGTCTGATCCTAAACTAAGCTGTGCTTGTACTACGGAAACTAGAAATCTAAGTACTTCTTAACATACTTATAAAGACGTGGGTGGACGAATCTCTTGTGCACCGATAGATAGAAAGCATATACATACCTACAAATTGTGGCTCCAAATGCTAACCCTTTCAGCCCTGGTGGTTTCGATCGAAACCACTTTTGCGTTCAAACGTTCATAACTTTGTCAAAAATTAATTTTTTTTTATTTCGCCAACGGCTCACAAATTTATTCTACCTTGTAACAAAAATGTATAGTGCCAAAAGTTAATAACAATTTCATAGTTATAACAATATAAACAAATTAACGGTTTTGGTAAGAATTTAAAAAAAATTGCGTATTGTCGAATTACGTGGCGCTAGGCTCATAAAAATGACTACTCGGGGGTTTTTGGGGTCGCTGATTACGAATTCGATATCAGACTTTCAAAATTCTAAATGGCGGATCCAATATTTGAATTTTGAAAATCTGACATCGGATTCATAATCAGCGCCCCCAAAAACCCTTCGATACAAAATGTGACGAAAATTGCTTTACTCAAAAAAAGTCAGGACAACCAGATGCTGATGATCTCAGTTATTACAAAATACGAATATTTTTATTCAAATAGGCCTTTACAAGCACTTCTGAATAGTCTGACTCTAATACTGGTTCGGAAGATTGTTTCATCATCAAAGTAAACATCCATGTTGTATGTTTTCAGCACAAGCATCGTGTCTAATTGGTTTTAATCATAAATTCGTCATTCGCTTTTTCACGTTCCATAAGAATGTAGGTACTAATGTTATCGTTGACGTAACTCAAATAATAATGACTTGCATTTGATTTTTCATTACGTCCTTCTATTAAAATCATAATGTAATAAATCTTATGATTAATGATGATTTTAAATTCATATTTAATTGTACGGGTCTATAAAGACATGTTTTTGCCTGAATAGATGTTTGTAGATAGGTAGGTATCTAATCCTTCTATTTTACTAATATTGCGAATGGAAAAGCGAATTTGTTTGTTGCGCGTAATAACCACGGACCGTCAGGTTGTGGAATGGCCTCCCGTTATGGTTTTCCCAAGAGAGTACCTAAACCATGGGGTTCTTCAAGAATGATGCGAAGAGATTTTTGCAGTATCAGCAACGCGCGTCTAAACTCACGGTGTTGCAAGTGTCAATAGGTTGTCATCAGGGCCGTCAACAGGTTGCCACAATTGTATTGTAACCAACGAATGTTGTTGATTCTTCAATCGGGGATAGCTGGGAGGACTTTGGCTCTTCATTTTGCCGGATTGCAAGAAGGTAGCATGTAGATATTTCTGCTATAACTAGGTACCAAACAAATAAATTTGGTTGAACTGCACAGGTTATAAAAACTACGTCAGAAAAGTCAAGGTTGGTAATTATTTTACGAGCTCTAAAAACATGAAGATGTAAAAACATTTAGGTACGTTTTGCGTTTATTATTTGCCCCTAAGATAGTGCATTACCTGCGGTCTTCAAGGTGAGAAATATTATTGCAAAGTGCAATTTGAATCTTAACGTGACTGCCATTGTATGATACTTTAATCAGCTGTTGAAGCAGAAAGAACGTCATACTATATTTATATTACGTCAAAGCAATATATATGTCAAGCCATAAAAAAATAAAATTTGCGAAATAAAAAAATATACTAACTTACCATAGTTTAAATTTGGAATGATTGGGGTACTCTTATCCATTAAACTTTTTCTTGAAGGATTATCTATGTCTACGTGTTGTCTACTTGACATTTATAAAAGAAGGTCCAATATAAAATATATTATTTTGGCTCTACGCCTCCTCCATTTATGTTTTTAGGTTTACATTTATACTTCTATCTTGTTTCTGTATTAATAGTATTATTTTGTTAAATGAAGATATTACCTACTATCTCCGTTACTAAACCGTTTATTTCTTTCTTCCTATTTCAAAAACTTTCATAGTAGTAAGGAATGACAAATGAAATTATTTTCCCGAAAGCTTTTTAATAAGGCACTTACAAAGCTCTGGCGTTACGTTAATCAAAACCTTCAAATTGTGAGGTATCAAATCACAAAACTAGTTTTAGACAGAATAATTTCGGCTTTGCCATACATTTGGCGGTTTAAATTTTGGCACATGTCAGGATAAATGGCTGGTATAATTAGTCAGACTGTTAACATGTTAATATCAATGATCTATAAACTATAAACTCGTTATATATGAGCTGTCTAGAAGTTTGGCTGTTTTAGAGAGATTTAGATTATATTAAAATACGTCATTGTTGTAAATATTGTTTGCCGGCGGTTTGTACAGTATTCTATGCTTATAATAATTAGGTATGCAAAAAGGTAAGGGCGCGTAACATATATATTGTCCTTGTCTAGATTATAACACAACCATAGATCCACTATTTTTCAATTACTGTCCAATTATAGTACCATCGTTAATCAATAAAATATTAATTCGTTTCATATTATAAAACCAATTTCAGAACGAAAACCAAATTAATTTACGCGTAGGTACGAAGTGCTCGTTTAAATGAAAATTTAATCCAGGATAGGAATTAATTATTCATTTCAATTTGGTCTCGTTGGTCACTGAATTCCAATTTAAAGTGTTGCTACGCACAAAAACTAAGGCCTTACTCCAATTATTCGTTCGAAATCGATTGAATTCCTGTATTAATCATAGCAAGAGGATTTGTCATCTCACATAGTGGAAATAAAAACGAACTGAGGTTGTGGTACTTCTAGCAATGTAGGTACTATAATAAATAAATTTTGTCAAATATTAATATCACAAGACTTAACTGAGGATTAGTAGCTTGTGGCAAGTGTCAAAAATTATTGAATGAAAGTTTTGTCGTATTCCCGTAACGAAAAATATTTTTTGCAAATGGCAACACCTTCAACCGTTCCAGCAGTTGTATTTGTAAGCCAGATCCTAGTGTTTACCTTAATTTATTATGTATTCACTAAATTCTGGTGTTAAATAGATTTGTATAGCAAGAAGAGTAATTTTTGCGTTTATTTTCGTAGTATAAATGATTCAAATCGTTATTTCGAAGCCATATCTCGGAAACCGGTTACCGTAAGGTCATGGTCCGAGTCTCGCTTGTGCCACAACATTAGAAATAGACTATAAATAGGCGTTTATTATTTCCTAGCTTAGATACTTATTTGTAACAAACTTACGTATTTCCACTTTTGTTCCCAACAAAGTTTATGTACCTACTGTTTGTTAATAAACTAGTTTGCGGTCCTACCCGGTTTCCCTAGATATAATGTATTACTAGTTATGTGTTTATCCAAAGCACATTTTTTTTTTTATGCCACTTGGGCCGACAAACAAGCAGACGGTCCACCTGGTGGTAAGTGGTCACCGCCGCCTATGGACATTTGCAACACTAGGAGCATCGCCAATGCGTTGTCGACCCTGAGACGTGAAGTTGCTAAGTCTCATGTGCCTGTAATTTCACCGGCCCCCTTACCTTTCTAACCGAAACACAGTAATACAATTGCACTACTGCTTCACGGCGGAAGTGGGTAAGGTGGTAGTACTTCCCCGGACGAACTCTGCACTAAGAGCTCTACTACTCTAGAAATATTTAAATCCGTTGATTTCCACACATTTTCGCATTTTGAATAGAAGCGGCCTATTAAGAATGGCCAATATTACTGTGTGACTATTAAAGTGTCACTCAATCTAAGTGTGTGACAATCAATTTAAGGTAAATACGATTTTAGTGAATGATCAACCAAATAATTAAGTGTAAATCACTAATAGGCATGTAGCATGTTAGTGAGTACTTAACCGCAATACCATGTCAAATCTAGGTATTCTAATTTTGTAGAGAAGGTACTGGTAGCTTTCTCTATCAGTACCAGTAGTAGTAGAGATGTGGCGTCATGGGCAGAATGTATTGTTTGTATGTGGCAACACCACTTAAAATCTTTAACTGACAGACAACCGTACAACGACTGCTATCAACGGCCATTATTCAAAAGTAGATACACTTCCGCGGTATACTTGCATATTTTATAATCGCACAAAACTATAATAAATGGTGATAACCGCATCAAGAGTATAACCTGTTTTATTCGCCATACAGCGACTGCGGTTCCACCAAAGAGACACCTTATATGTAAAGTCTTCTATAAACTAAAACAACTTACCTAATAGATACTACTAAATAGGTAATTACTAATTTATTTGAAGAGGTCAAAACGAATTGTTACAGATTCGAAACATCAGTCCACATAATTGTCGTCCATGAATAAGTAAACACTGTCATTATGCCTATAACCGAATACGCCCCGCCGTGCCTAAAGTCGTGCGTTTTGTGGTTTCCACAAGGCTGTCCCGCCATTATCCCACGCCGCGGTGAGGTTGGAGTAACACTGGAGATGCGAAGCGAACTTTGTTAGTCGATAATATATTTACAATTACTTATGCTACACTACAGTATAATCACACCCAATATTGACAGGCCAATTGTCTTGGTGGTTAACGACCCTGACAAGTCGAAGGTCGCGGGTTCGATTCCCACCCAGGACAAACATTTGTTTCGATTACTTCGATTTTCAATGATGGATAAACTTCGATTACGCTATTCCTGTTTAATATATACAAAAACTGTTTATTTTTATTTAATTTAACAGCCAGTTACCGCTTATCTGGCATCTGAAAATCCGTATCGAAAACTTTTTTTTCTTTTTATACCACTTGGACCGACAAACAAGCAGACGGTCCACCTGATGGTAAGTGGTCACCGCCTTTGGACCTTTGCAACACTAGGGGCATCGCCAATGCGTTGTTAAGTTTCATGTGCCTGTAATTTCACCGCCCCTTGCCTTTCTAACCGAAACAAAGTAATACAAGTGCACTACTGTTTCACGGCAGAAATGGGTAAGGTGGAAAAATCTGCATAACCGCAGGCTACTTATATGAAGTAGGTTGTATTGCATATATGCATTGTAGCACATAATAGCGGTTGATGAAAGTTGATACAATATCTAATGTTCAATAACATAACCTAATGTCGTAACCGCAACAAGTAGAAAATCGTAAGTTGAAAGCGAAACTTAAGCAAAAAGCTCTGTTCAAACACTTCAGAAAATTAACTACAAATATGGCGCTATTTAAATAGCAATTTACCACTTTCCAAGCTAAAAAACATCTAAGTTTTCATGGAAAATTGTTTCTCGTTAGTTATAAGTTGGTAATAAGTTAAAGTTGTAGAGGCAGAGAGCTAATATTACTTAACAGTGATTGACATCTACATAAGAGCTATGTATACATGAGTTATTTGTTCTTTTTAATTAGTAGATATTTACTTATAATACCTTATAGGTACACGAGATGTTACCAGTTACAGTACATACGTTATTCTAGACAATTTTATTCGATTTTTACGAAGTAAATATTTTTCCATAAAAATCTTAATCGATCCAGCCGTTCTCAATTATGGTTACCAAGGAACAACATTTAATTTAAATAGGTATATGATAGATGCTAAACTTTGGATAATAGAAATATAAAATGGAAGACGTAATTGAAAAAAATTAAGGACTAAATTACATAATATTTCTATTATTACATATATATTACAAGAAAGTATTTTGATCAGAAGTCCCAAAATTTCTATAACTATTTTATTTTAAGAAAATTCAAAACATTTTTATTATAAAGTTTATTTACATTTAACTAAAGTATGTAGGTACCATTTTGTTCGATAACTTTTTGCCATCTTGTAGGTAGGGACATGATCCCATTGCTATAGAAAATTTGGGACTTCTGATCAAAATACTGCGACAAGTGGTTTTGACAGTCCTCTCGTGATGTTAACCTGACACTGCCCTAAAGAATTCTGAAGAGACCGAAACAGGTGGAAATCTGAAGGTGCAAGGTCAGGACTATACGGCGGATGCATTAATACCTCCCAGCCAAACTATCTTAATTTTTGCTGAGTGGCTAAAGATGTGTGAGGTCTAGCGTTATCATGATGAAAAACCACACCCCTTCTGTTGATTAATTCCGGCCGCTTTCTCTCAACTTCTTGGTTTAATCTCATCAGTTGTTCGCAGTAGAGTTCAGAATCGATGGTCCTGCCTGGTGGTAACAGATCATAATGAATAATGCCCTTCCAATCCCACCACACACACACAGCATCACCTTGTTGCGAGTTAACCCGGGTTTCGCCACAGTCTGTGAAGCCTGACCGGCCTTTGACCACGACCTTTTTCGCACGTTCTTGTCGTACGTGATCCACTTTTCATCACCAGTTATCAGCTTCTTCAAAAATGGTTCGGTTTCATGACGTCGTAATAAAGAATCACAAATGAGTACACGGTTCATTAGGTTTCTTTCAGTGAGCTCGTGAGGTACCCAAATATCTAGCATTTTTGTGTACCCAGTTTTTTTTCAAATGCGCCAAAACTGTTTTGTGGTCAATTCCCAGTTCTTCAGCTACGTCGTAACTACTGATATGCCGATCTGGCTCCACTTTTTCAAAAATGGCATCCATTTTATCCGTAATGGGGCGACCAGAGCGACGTGCATCTTTGACATCAAAATTTCCGGACTGAAAACGCTTAAACCAAATTTGTGCTACTCTCACAGACACTGCACTAGGTCCATAAACATCCCATATTTTTTTCGCGGCTTGCGTTGCATTTTTACCTTTTTTGTAGTAAAATTTTAAAATGAATCGAATTTCTTCATTAGATTCACTCATCTTGGCGGTACGAAAAACAAATGCAAATCACACATTCTCCTAATTTGAATTTGGAATTATGTTCTTTTAAATTTAATTTTTCAATGATACCAAAACCAGCCAGATACAAATAGTATAGCCAAAGAGATTTTATTACAATTTCATACATAATATAATGCGAAAAGACTTTTTCCCCAACCTAATACAGTGTAAACTCTTTATAACGAAACTCAAGGGACTGAGCATTTTTTGTCGTTATAGAGAGTTATCGTTATATGGAGTGAACAAAAAAAAACAAAACAAAGTGAACAAACCAACCAACTTGGGCTCACTTCAACGTTATAGGGAGTTTATCGTTATAAAGGATAACGTTATAAAGAGTTTACACTGTATATGGATGTATGATCTATGTATATTTGTCCATATACAATTTACGGCATGCAGGGCAGTAGAAGCTTTAGAATGGTCAAGTACGTAGGTCACGTACCTTAATATTTAGGGTAAATACCGACACTGACAAAAATAACCTTTTACCAAATTGTGGTTTTTACTGCGATACAGCATTGAGCTTCTCTTTTTCCTTCTTTATTATAAGTAGATAGGTATGTACGAGTGAGAAACACCCTGCTAAGTTTCTTTATTATTTATACTAAAAATAGAGAAGATAACTCGAATAAAAGTATGTAATGACAAGTAGGAAAGTTATACGTCCTTCGATAACAGAATAAAAATAGAATAAGTATCCTGTAAAACAAATAAATAACAATAAAATAGTTATTAGTAACGTTAGTTAACTGTCCCCCGCGGTTTTATCCGCGTTCCCGAGGAATATCACATTTTCCCGGGATAAAAAGTCTATATGTTATTCCAGGATATGCTCTATCTATGTGTCAAGTTTCCTCTATATCCGTTAAGTAGTTTTTGCGTGAAAGAGTAACAAACACACTTACATACAAATCTTTCCTCTTTATAATATTAGTATAGATTACCTACCGGCGTCAATTTTTCCCGATTCATACAATCTCGGAGTCTTTAAGGCAAGAGTGAATAGGCATTACTTGAGTTCGCGTGTACCATCCTCGACCACATCGTCACTTTCCATCAGGTGAGATCTAGTCAAATGCGCTCAAGTTTTTATATAAAAAAAAAAAAAAAAATTGAAATCCTATTATTGTTGTATTGCTCACACTATTCTACACTAACTCACAAATTGAAAAGCATTTGATGAGTAATAATAATATATTTTATCACAAATTTACAATTGAGGTGATCTTAAAGAGAAGAAAGGAAAAGAAAATCGAATTACAAGCTGTCAACAAAAATTCAATAAAAAAGCAATTCTTCAATTTCTTCTTATCAAGATAATATAAAACACCTAAATCTTGACTGTAAATCTACTCTGATTACTGCTTACAACTACTCCACCAATTTGTTAAAAAGTATATCAAAACATACATGATATTCGCGAGCTTATTCCAAATATATAAAGCACAATTTAGCACTTAGAGGTCAAGCCACACTAGTCGAAAGTGTCGTGAGTATTGAAAATTGAAATAAAAGCAAGGCTTTATTTGTAACACCACGAGCAGTCTTTCAGTGAAATTGTGAAATCTCGCTCGAGATGATCATTGGGTCTCGTCCGTAATGAAGCAACAGTAGAATGTTTCCTTTGTCGAAATTCGAAGCACTACCAGTAGTACGAATCCTTGGACACGATGATTTTAATCTGTGGCAACTTTTATGACAGAATATTGTAGTAGAAAAACCTTAGAATTTCCAGTTTCATTTCCATTTATAATACTTCACTATATTTACAAAAAAATACGCAATATTGAATAGCTAAAACTCTCAGTCTCTATCTGTCGCGAGAATTTCTGTGTTCGGATTTCTTTCACAACCATACCCAACCTTTTTTTTTCTAGGGCCACAACATTTCCATTATTATTTAAAAATAAATGTAAACTAATTTAAGTACATTTATAAAACAAAACCTTATGAAATCGCTGATATTGTGTACACTTTTGAATAAACTTCGTCAAATCAGGCCAGACTTGTGAATTACTGCATGCTGCTGGTAGGTAACAATCAATAAACCGGTTTGTGAAATATAAGGTAATAAAGATCCTAAAGGTATCAATAAATATTCATAAACAAATGACATGAAAAATAAATATGTAACTGACAATCAAGCTAAATCCCTTTTTGTTGATTGTATAATCTAAAAAAGTCCCTTTAACCGAAATTCAAATTGCAAAAACTGAAACCCGTTCTCCAAATTGGCATTTTACGTAAATCCCTCAGGATTAACACACCTGACAACGGACGATATTTATTGAAACAGCATTTTTATTATCGAGACCTATGCCTCTACCATGAGTTGCTATCGAAACTTACTTTAGTCACTGGCGAGTAAACGACCATCGAACCCGATCGACTCATACTACCGATTTTAGTTCTTTAGGTGACCGCTAGTGGCGCTGTACACAGTTGCCATGGAAATGTTTTACGCCGTCGCTAGCGAGTACGTACGTTTAAAACTCATGGTAAAGGCACTACGCTGTTAATTAAACAGACGTTTTATACTTTGGAATATTAATACAGTCATTTGATAGGCCAGTTGGCTTGGTGATTAGCGATCCTGACTGCCAAGTCGCAGATCGCGGGTTCGATTTCCACCCAGGACCAACTGTCTGTTTGTTCTGTGTCTGGGTGTAAATATCTAAATAAGTATCTTATTAAAAAAAAAATTGTATATGTAGTATATCAGTTATCTGGTTTTCATAGTACAATCTCTGATTAGTTTGGGATTAGATGGCCGTGTGTAGAGGTGTCTATTTGGTGAATAGGTGGATATTTATTTTTGGAACGAAGTTCCTTATAGGGCGTTGTGAAAGGGGGCTAGACGGAAAAAATTCATACGAAAAGTTGTAACGACACTTTTTTTCGAAATTTAAATGATATGGTTTATTATTGGGTTTGTTTTTTTCATAATTTATTTAAAGGCTACATACAACATGTTTAAAATTCTGTTCCATTTATAAATTAGTAATTATTAGCACAGTCTTGATCTTTTATTGAAGACCTAATACTAAAGACGAGAGATTGCAAGTTTTTCTCAACACTGGACCTAAACTCAGCGTTTTGGTCAATTCCAGTGCATATCTTCGTGCCATCCGGATGTCCCTTGACACCTCTCAATTTATTTTATTTACTCTCTCCAGCGACTTCAGTAGCTTTCCCAAGGAATGTAACATTTTTCCGAGATAAAAAGTAGCCCACCAACTGTTTCACTTCACCCCACAAAACGCATCCAATAAATTTATTATAATTGGGACTTTTATTTTTTTGTTTATATAACAACAAGTAGATACACTGTGTAAGAAAGCTTAAGCAGTGCTAAATGCCTTTTCAATTACAGGAAATCAATGCATTCAAAAGTAAAAGGAGAAACAACTAAACGTTAAGATATTATTGACCCAATTGAAATGAGTAAAAATAAAAAATAATAATATTTCGTGTCGTTATTATAAACGATGGTAATTCTAACACTAGGCAAAATGTTTCGCATTGAATAAGTATACCGAGAAACATTTTTTTGTACGCGTCATAGCTGTGAAAATATCACGCCTATCTTAGATCGCACTTGCGTACTTTCACTAAGAGATTTGACTTTTTACAACTGTGTATCAATGGATAATGCGCCAATAGCTATCGCCTAGGCAGATCTAGATAGTATTTAACTGTTTTCTAATAATTATCTACGGTCTGCTTTATTAACTGCGCCTGCGGTTGATTGAGGACTTTTGTGTCGCACCTATTGTTCGTTAAGTGAAATTTGAAAGTAAATGCTGATATTTAGTGATTGAATGGTTTGTCTGTTAGAGTATCTGTGGTTTTGTTCACTGTAGTCTTTAGGGGTCCTAGTTTATAAGCTCCGCTTTGTTCCGTGGGTCCTAGCAACTCGTTGATTAAGCAAATGGTATCGTATTAACTGAATTTGGAAATATTAAAACATAAAAAAAAACATTTTGTCAGAATCTATGGTCATAAAAAATACTTTGCTGTGTTCCTGGCCAGTTCTTTTCAGATAAAGGTTGCCTTGAAAACCGGTGGTAGCTTCAGAAGCATTGACTTAATATGCCCTTCGAAAGTTTAAACTAAAAAAGGGCTTTGAATTTAGAAATTTACACTACAAAGGTACATTTTTAACAACCGCTTAACTGGAGATATTTTGATGTCACTACCAATTATTGTATATTATATACTTCATTGCTCGCCATTTATAAATATTGTGTAATACATCTGTTATAATTATACCTACAGGATGTCACACGTTAATAAATAACAATAATACATAATAAGGTAATATAGCTGCAAACCTATCATTCTATACGTTGCAAAGATTTTTGACATAACTTCTTTAAACACTAAGCGGAAGAGTAGGTACACTTATAAAATAACCTACATATGTTTTGCTAGCGTGTGTATGTACATATATATACTTCAACGCACATAGCAACGTGATTCTTTGCTATTGCAATCGTCAGGAAACATTTAAAAACAATTTTCTTACTGCCGTTTATTGGAAAACTTGATAAAAACATTAAATATAAATAGGTACATCTTGTTCGGCCCCAACAATCAAGTGTGATTTGTGATGTGTCATTTTCCGAGGAAGTGAGAGGCAAACGACGAGGTGATGATGCAGTCTTCCTATATGCATAGGGTTGGCGCTTACGTTAATTGATATTTAATTGGTTAGGTTTAAACGTTGAACTTTAAATCAGTCATTTATGTTTGTATGACGTTTTTAAAAGTGATGAAGCGAGCACAGACATCTCATAAATTCCTGAGTTTCAAGCGCTGCTAAATAATACGAAATTTTATGACTCCTTGTTGAATAGAACCTAGAGTCCTACTGTTACAAATGTCCAAAGGCGGCGGCAGATCGCTTACCATTAGGTGGACCGTCTGCTAGTTTGTCAGCCGTCTGGTGTAAAAAAATCTTTATGTACTGAACTACTAACATTTCAATTTTTTTTCCTGCACTATAAATTGAACTGTATTGTTTACAATTATAGCTCAAATAACAAATGAAAACATATTTGTTAATGTCAAATAGCCCGACTTACAGGCAGATAAGACGGTCCACCTGGTCGTAGGTGGTCACCGTCGCCTGTGGACATGTGTACTTAACCAATCGATCCTGAGACATGAAACGGCTGGATCCCTTACCCTTCTTTAGGTGCACTTCATCTTATGGTGTGTCTTTCGAACTCTGCACTAAGAACTTCTGAAAAATGTGTGACAGCCCTACCTCCCGGAGCCATCCGACTGTAGACGATTGACCGCCAATGATTCTGCTGTTCATCCACCACTGAGACAGTAAACTGCTAATAAATTGATTGGCACAACAAGATGCCACAAGTAAGCATTAGTTGCAGATTAATTTCAATTTAGCTTTAGTCTTCCGCATCTTGGTTTCATGCAATGTAATTTGCCATCTATGGTAGTTTTTTATTTCTCTAATATTTTATTATTTTATAATTCCTTTCCCAATTCATATCAGATTCTATGTAACATAATTTTTTTGGCTTTGCAAATTGTTGATTATTTATGTTATCCAATAAATTCACTGATTCGAATTTAATGAATAGCCTAGGATATGGTGTAAATTCGCGAAATCTGGGCTTCGATTCTGTAAGGAAAGTGAAACTAGCTCGAGGATGTTTCGTCGCGGCCTCTATGCTCTATCTCTTTCGCTAACTACGCAATCACGTGAGAGGTAAGCTCTCCGAGGCCTCATTGCACCGCGACCCGACAAAGTTTTTATTAGCTGACGCTAGCTTAGTAAGAGCTAAGATAAATGCTACAATTGTACCGTGATAGCAAATATCTTATTTAATTATAAATCTCTCCTTTGAACATCTCTTACGTAAGATTCATATTTGTCCATCTGTAGAAGAGCGTTCCTCTATTGTAGGTCAATACAAGTACCTACGTATATATCTTAAAATTTAGGTAAAATCTTTTCAAAGAGTTACACATATCTTCTACTACACTACTACATCGATCTCGGTAGTAGGCAGATACCACGTAGTTAGTCGCATCTGGTTACATTGTGATTAAGCAGGAAATTGCTCCAGTTACTGTTGAATAAAATTACCATCTCAGCTTGCATGCACACCTGAGGCATGAGACTAAGTGGGAGGCCCTATAAGGACATATTCTACAATAATTATACATTCAGGGATAAACTGATTACCTTATCAATTATTCTATCATAGACAAATGACATGCTACTTAGCGTTATCTATGAATTTATGATTATTTTAGACTCTTATCCATTTTAATCCGCCCATACATAATTACGTTTATTGAAAACATCATTAACTTATCGCTTTAAAAGAAGTAAAAACTATAATCTGTCATTTTTAAGCTAGTAGATATTGTACCCAATAGATATGTACCTATTTAACAAAAACTAGCAGCTATCTGGGGTATTTTGTAATGTTCTATGATATTTTTTTTCTATTTCATAATCTAGAAACTATTATGTGTGTTTTAATGTAATAAATCACCATTAATAGGTGATTGAGACACAGACATCCAAGCATTCACACTTAGGTTAGGTACCTATTGGGATGATCAAAGAATTGAATTTGAATTTTTAAATAAATACTCATTCGAATGGTGACATAGGTACCTAACTATACCCATCATAGGCAGATTTCTGGAAAATACTTAACCAAAGAACTTTTCGCACAAAATACTTTGCTGACAGTTGACTTCCCGAAAAGCATTGGTAGGCCGATTTTGTTCTAATAAAACAAATTCTAACAATTGATTCCGGATATTTTATTCCGGGATACATTCAAATTCGTAAAGGCGAATAAAACGAGTAGTAGCTTGAATATCTGATATATTAGTCGATTATTTACGATTACCTGTCCGTAAGTGATGTGCGCTCGCGCCGTAACGTCATATTCGTGATCGATCGACCGGAAAGAAGAATCCATTAATCAATCGAAATAAGGAAGTACGCCACTACCATAATCCGAGGCTAAGAAGATATCATATAGGTACTAAGGCATTAGATAAGTATATCCTAGTAGGAACCTAAGTCATACAGGCACATATTAAAATTATGGGATTGGGCTTTTGTCTAACCCATTTTCATTTTGATATGTGACGTTTGGAGGTTATGGTTTGTCGGTTAGGTATAATTTAGTAGACCTGGCAATGTATTCATTGCGGTTAGATAGGTACAAAGTATAGGAATGTACCTAAGTATTTACTTCAGAGTATTAAGTAGGTATTTGTAGTAAATGTAGGCAATAACCTGTCAGCTATTAGATATGTTCTTTACAAACTAGCGCCAAAATTTAATAGCAATATTATAATTAAGAATTCAAAAAAATATAACTTTGTACCTGGATCTAACCGCAATGAAAACATTGCCTGGTCTACTAATTATACCTAACCGATAAACCATAACCTCCAAACGTAGTAACAAATAAGTTTCGACCCATACCGACTTGCAAATGCATATCAATTTTAAGATTACAAAACCACCTAAAGCTAAAATTGATAATTTTAATTACATCCTCGTCTTGTATTGTTTTAGGTAATAACTAATTGTAATAATGTTTATTTCTAGTTATTTCGTATATGATTAAATGTACAGGTTAAAGCCTAATTATTACTTTAGTATATTTAACAAGATTTTTTTGCAATTAATTAAGTAAGAATTCAGACATAATAAATATTACGAAGTTCTTACTAAAAACGAATTGTAATTCGTAATTAATTAAAAAGGAAATAAAATGAGAAGGTTATGTCAATTTGACGTGTTCCTATGTTTGTCCATGGTACAAGTTCTGACAATTCTGGGAATTGAAGTTTACCATAGATTGATTGTCATACGGTCATAAACAATTCAAACTTCCTCATCAAAAATCGATATTTTTACTCGCAGCACGCAAACTTGGCGGGAATCGACAACATAGGTACCTAATTCATCTGTGGTAGAGTATGGGAAAGGAAATTAATCCCCATTCATAATTTTAGATATTTTCCCATCACGTTAACTAGCCATAAAAGCTGCTTTGTAGAATAGTTTAATAATGTTTTATAGTCAACTTGCCGCGCTTATTGGCGCAAATGGAAAGATGAGTGTAAAGATACCGTACTTCGTGATTTGAATATGTAATCACCAAAATGTATTCAAGCGGAAATGTGAAGCTAGCGGACTCAAGCTTGCTATTCCCTGTTATGTTTTGAAATGCGTGGGAACTGGGAACGTCATCTAACCTAAAAACTTCAGCTTAAAAAATAAGATCAAGTCTAGTTCTAGTCCAATAGAGAGAGATAATAATGAAAACTAAATCGTTTGGTTTGAAAATAAATCGACTAAGATTTATTGATACAAAAATAAAAAAATACTTCTTCTATCGTTGCTGTGTTACGTCCAAACTACAAGGGATTATCGTTTAGCTTCCATAAAGCTCTTTATCTAAGTCACAAGTGTGTTTTTAAAACAACAACTTTATTCCCACGCTTATTATCATTATCAAGATCTAAGGAAGAATTTGGAGTTAGAGATGTCACTTTGATAGAGTCCCGCTTCCTAGGTAGTTATATGGTAACGACCAACAGTACGCTAACGATCTTTACAGTGATTAGTTACCTACTTAAGTAATGTGTACATGTCACACAAAATTACCTTCTAACTGACAAACGATTATGAAGCCCGCTAGTTCGGATGTAGTTACTTTGAATGCCATGGGTACGGCATGGGTCAGAAATACAATAAACTTGAGTCTTCGGTAAAGGCAGAAAACGCTCTAACATTGGCAACCAGCCCCATACTGAGTGTGTTCTAAGAGTAGGAGATGAACGCCACCATTTATAGGCTGGACTAAGCTCCTTGGATAAAAATATGGTATGAAGAGAATCAACCTTTGGGGGCTTTACCCCCTGAACTCGAGACTGGATTTATGTTTTTTTTTACGTTTAGTGTTTGCTTATCTTTTGTAATAACGTCAGATGATTTACATACAATACATTTTATTACCGTAGGCACATTCTATTATAATATGAATATCGGATTACCAACCCACGACAGAATAAAGTATGCCATTAAAAATGATGACATGTTACTTTAGCACAATAACAAAATTAAATTTTAGCGGTATATCATATTTTCAAAGCATTCATTTGGAGTTCAAATCATCATTCGTCAATTTAATAGCGACTTTATAGTTGTTTGTGAAAGTTCTATTTTACGATGTCATTATTAATTAACTTAAGTCAATAGATTTCGTGGTGCAGTGCGGATGTTTTGAAATTTGCGAATTAGATTATAGGAGAACAACGAGGTCACGACTTGGCAGGATGTCTGAACAACCATTGTTTATTATCTCACTAGATTTCTAGCTTTACCTGCTTTAAATCCAATTTCTGATAACTAGCGCTATTTATAATACCTACTGACGAAGACCACGAAATGAAACAGGAGTTAAAACTATCACGAAAATACTAACAGAGTATGAGTATTTAACTTTGTGGCCGGACTGGAAGGTGTTAACCTCAAATGGCTTTTACCTTATGCAGACATTTCGGTGAATGCAGAAGGCTCTTTAACCGAGACTCAATGGTCGTATGCTCTGTCGTAGAAAAACTCCCATTAACTTACATAATAATAAACTAATTAGACAACCCTACAAAAACCAGGTAATGATACGTTACGAAACCTCAAAGAAATATCCACCCACTAATCTAGAGATAAAAGGGACTAAGTACGAAAATTTACAAGATACGAAGAATAATATATCTCGAAAACTATTCCTTCCAATATCACCCCTAGAAAATGCGGTGTCTGGTCCCTTCCATGGCCATCACTCAGCCTTGCAGGATGGAATCTTAACGCAGGATTTGACAGAAGTGTGCTTTACCGTACACTCTTCATAATAATGAATGCCTTGACACATAATACGTAGAGCAATAAAGACACCGTGGAGGGTATCATTGCACATAATGACAGCGGCAATTATAACAACTGACGTATAACAGTAACCAACTTATCAGATCGTTTCATACTTATTTCGGTATGTGAAGCAACAGCCAAGGCTGTGATCTTAATTATATAGGAATTGTTATTAAAATCACTAAATTAACTTTTGATGCTAATGTGTGAGTTTGTGTTTTGGAAACTAGAATTCTATATTAGGAAGGTGGTGTGGTGTATCAAAGTCATAACATTAATAACGTGTAGATAACATGCAGAGAATCAAGGCAGTTGGTGACAAAAAAAACACATTTATATACAAATATACCATTAAAATGCGTAGGTTGCTTCTTCATTTCATTTTGCGAAACGCTTTGAATGTGATACCGTAGCTAACTACCTAGCTAATTGTATACATTGATGGGTACTACGGATTAAACAGCATAACAAGTTTTTGCTGTCACTACATAACCTTCAATTACCGAGACGGTTCATCTAGGTACGTCAACAAGCAGAAGCTTGAAGACTTGCCGTCAGATAGGATCCAAATCGTCATTGCCTACCTTCGGAATAGTAAAGTTATGTCTTATCAAATTGATCGAAGCTCACAAACACATTCATCTATTGTGATCATGATCACACGTCTCTAACTGAACCTTGAGTGAGCCTGCTTGCGCAACAATAATTCAATGAACAGTGGTTAAGTAACGTATTATTATCCAACGCGGGTCGGGTCGTGGGAATCATCACAACTTCTGTAACACCGCACTTGGTTTACTACATCTGCACTTCTAGACTCGTTTGGTTTTCTTTTTACGAACATTCTTACACGAAGTTTTATATGAATACTGTTGAATAATAATTATCCTTAAAGGTACAATCTGGTATAGTTCTCAGAGCTATTTTTCTGGATAAATAAATGCATGTCTTTTTCTATGAAAAGAAGCCTAAAGCATACGATTTGTGTGTGCAAGCCGCTACTGTAAGTAGATAAACAATATTTCACCTTTATAACAATAGTTAACGATTTATAATGAGAGGCATTGATAACCTTATCTAGAGATGTTATTACTTCACTATAATTAAATTTATTGGGTCAGAAGTACAGAAAGGGAAAATAAAGAGCATTGAATGCGCACACGCAATATCCTGCGCGCGCGGACGTCATCGTTTTGTCACTCACACAACAGATTAGGGTGACTATCTACATTTACATGTTAATGTAAGTAAACAGTATAATTAATGTTCCAGCTATAATATAAACGTCGAATTTGTTTTACTCGGATGACTTTATTATTGTCTTAAAAGATGAAGGTATCGATTTATTAGCTTCGAAATTCAGGCTAAAAGGATATGAAGCTCTAAACCTGACCTCTAACATCACATGCGAGATGGTATGACTTGTTATAATAATCTTAAAAAGTATATTTTATTTAACAAACAAGGTATTGTGTGAAAAAATGGCTTTGATAAAGAGTTAGACTAAAATAATAGTTTGCAAAAAGAATTTAAGTACCACAGAAGCATAGAATATAAAATCATTTTCCCGGTTTTTCCGTACCCTACATTTTAATATTATGCGTGTGACAATTAGGGCGCGACGGTGGCGCCATTGCTCTCGCGTGTGTTCGTTAATTAAACGCGTTGCCGCGCTAAATAACTGTCAAATACCGAGTTAATGTATTGTTGTTGTGATAACGCTTTTGTCGCGGTCGTGGGTGGTGCCAGGTGGCCCGGGGTAGTCAAAATGTAATTTAGAGCTGCTATTTATATATTATGTGAAATATGTCAAACGGAAATTGAATTGCGTCAGACCTCATGACATGAAAGTAGGAACCTATAGATGGTTACTACTAGGTACAAATTATCTTGTCAAGCCGTAATTGACTAAGTCCCGAGTCACCATACAATCCCCATCAGTCTTTTGGTGCGACAGTTAATTTCTTTGATGATCGAGGGTATCTATTATCGGCATAGAGATAGGGAAAAACCAGAGTTCAAGAATGCAGGCATTTTGCTATAACTGGCATGTTATGTATCAGACTAGTACAGCTATCACTAATTATTACTAAATGGTCCCTGTATAGGTACGAAGGAATGACATAGGGGTGGAATTAGAGAGCCTTAGGGGCTGCCCTAAAAATTACGACAATTTTTAGATACGCTCCTTAAAGCAGATCACTTTTTCCCTTCACATCAAGTGGCGGTTAACTAGGGAAATAAGAGATAGATAGGTATCTACAGCCAGACATATTTTATTTAGAATGAGATAAAACCTCATTTTAGTTTTAATAAGAGTCTTTCGTCAATCAGAAAGAGGAACCACATACAAAAAGGTATATACTAAACTAAAACACACATCATCCCTATCTTTTGACATCAGTAAAATACTGTAATTATATTATGAAAAGGACATTTCGTAAACAACGACTCAACTACACCTGCGTCACCATATTTTGTCACAAGTCTTTGTGTTTCTATTTGAACAATTTTATATTAAACAGTTCGTCTGGAGCAATAAGCCACACCATTATTATGACACTTGTACAAATATCTACTTATTATTAATATGATAATATTGTTCTGTGTAAAACCCTCAAGGCCGTAAAAAGTTGTTCGTGCAACTTGATGCAACCAACGTTGCGATCGTTATAATAATTTCTAAGAAGTTTTTAACACATTCTAATTAATACTTTTTTATAATATGCACAGAATAAAATTAGAAAATTAAATAAGAGATATAATGAACTAAACGTGTTCTAAGTAATACGTTCGTCATGGTTTTAATACATTATTGACGTCACACACCGTAGTTTTAATTGGGAAACTCCTTTTTATAATATGTACTTAGACTTGACCAGGTTATGGTCAAGTCGACCATGTCGTAACCATGGTACGAGCCGATTCAGCCAGATATTATATGCATACGAAACCTAGCTGTCTAGAACAGGCTCTCAAGTGCACATACCAAAACTCCATAGAAAGCTAACGTTTAAAATTAATATTTTTATTGTTAAGTTGTGTAAGACAGACACTAAGGTACATGTTAATTTATATAATACTTTATACTTAGTACAATTAACATAATATTCATGAATATAATTAGATAATATTTTATAACGATGATGATATACGTACATATAGGTCTCTGCTACTATTATTTATACAGCAATCAACGGATCGGGATTGGCTAAGTAATTTGAACGATGTTCTCAATAAAAATCCTTCCCAAAGCACCAATTCAATTTCTCCATGAAATCTAAAAGCAATGAATTTGCCAAATTAAACCAGCAAGCGCCTGTACGAATTTTTTCATCTATTTCAAAGGCAAAGCCGTAAAATCCAATGCAATAAAACATTCAGACTGCATTTTTAAATTGCCGAATCTTCCCGATGATTGTCGAACAAATAAACTGCTAACCCAGTTGTCTACGAGTCTGCATAAGGCGTAACAAACGTGTCAGATATTTACTGTGTTTACTAGACACGAAGTGACGATTGCAATTTGTGGAGCATTGTTACTGATTAATGAGTGATAACATGGAGATACGATGTAGGTATGTGAGCTTTCTAATTCAAAGACAATGTAAGAGATCAAGTTAACATATGTCAATTGCTTTATAGAATTCTGTGGCCAAACATTGAACGGTTACTTGTAAGTCAGTTACTTTCTCGCCAAATACATAGGTCGTATACAAAGACATATATCAATATATCGACACAATCAAGTTAAAAAGTCGTGCTAGCGGCTTCTCATTTTAAGATGGGGTTCGCTTATTGTGTAAAGTCCCATTTTCAAATGAACATTCATGCCATACCTCTACATAATACCTATGTATGTAATATCGTCTCAATACAATTTCTCGTCATACTTAAGCTAGCCAATAGTATAAAAACTTATTAACTTATAACCGTTCTCACATTCAAAGATTGGCTGTTCAATTAATGATATTCAAACTAATTGATATTACGAAATTCGAAAAAAAAATCACTTAAATATCGTAACCGCTGCGTTTGACGTCATAGCCACAAGATGGCCGGCCGATCATGTGTGGCTAGAGTTAGGATAAGTGCAGTGACCCCACCCACCAATGTTAATGTCAGCTGTTAAACGGCTGAGCTGTCGCACGCTTACGTTGTATGACGAGGCAGGAGTTAAAGGTGTTAGTAATAGGCTGGCAATAGCAGATAAAGAACCATCAAAATATACTTGGACCACGAATTAGGTTTTGAATCGAATGTTAATTTCGAAAATCTTTCATCGTCAATATTTTAGAAAAAAAATTACAATTAAAATTGTGTTCTTTTTATATTGAAGATGTAAAGAAAAACCAAATGTTACTGCAATTCCAGTTTGGTAAAGAAACGATTCAATTGAGCAATCATCATTAAATATTTAAATTACGGTTTAGCTCCTGCCAAACGATTCCGTAAATATATTTCTGTTTTTTACCTGCCTAAATCAAGAGGCGAACAAAAAGACTTATGCTCGCTCAATTAAAATATAATAAACATAAGCATGCTGCCTTGTTGATTTCATGGGCTTACTAGCGCGACGCATACGTAGTTCTACAAAATTTAAGCTAATTAGCGAGGAAAGTAAAGAAAGTGTTTCGTCTTGTTCTCAAACAATTTGTGGAACTACAATTTGATGCTGTTAGAAATTGTACGAAATGGCGCTAAACGCTCTGCATTGTTAGTCGGTGAGTGGCGCGGCATAGGAGAGGTGCACTCATGCGCACTTTATTATATCTTGAAACACAATGCAGTGCACGGATGCTGCCTGTACTGTTCTGCACAAAACACTTCCGTGGATCATTACGTTTTATGATTACAGAATATCTTTAACTAAAACAAAGCTCATACCAATATACGTACACGATTACTATTTATAAAAAATTATATTTGTACCCTATGCCTTCCTATATGCCATCCCATTGCGGGAACAACTAGTGCAATATTAATGTATTATATTTGCAACTAAACTCCTTATAGCAACAGAGTTCCCAAAGGACTGTTCTATTCAGCTCTTTTGAATCAGACTAAAGATGTGAAATATTAATTAAATTAATCAAGTTATTTTTGCGGTAAAATTACTATAAAGTACTAAAGATAAAAAAACATAAGCTCAAATAAAACACCGAAATTAACTGTTTCTTGTATTTCAATTTAACCTTTGCTATTAACTGTTCATTTCCTTATTGATATCTAGCTAGCTCGCAAATGTTCACAACACTAAGTAAGACAGATGAAGGTCTTCAATCCAAATTGTTATGTTATTAATCTAATCATCTAGTATATAACCACGACTTATATTAATTAATGAGGTATTTACCTAATTTGCTTATCAACACCATACTTTATTAATTCCCTTTACCTTATCATTATATTTGTTTATATGCTACAGATGTTTGCGAAAAGTATTTTTAATTAAAACAACTAATTGAAAGCATTAGGAAGGCACCACTTATATAAACGCTTTTTTTATTCACAACTACAAACACTAGCAACACTAAGAAGGGAAGTCGTTACAGCAGTCACTGACAGTGTTCACAGTTACGGTACAGAGCTTCTGTTCTTTATCTCAACCATTGTGTCTTACATACCTGCCTATTAAACGAACATTCTCTTCATGCATAGAGCTAAGCCAGACTGTACAGTATCAGGTCAAAATCGATGATTTATTGCATTTAGGTACCACCAGCATATCAATTTCTATTGTTCTGGGCATTCGCACGAGTTTCCAATAGATGCTAACTGTACCTAGATCTTTTTCGCGTGTCGGACATCACTGTTTGTTTATTAAAAAATAATTGGAATATGTAACCCTTTTTTCTAGCATTACATACCTACTTAGGTGTGGCAATAACTCTTGTCGCATTAGATATCTAAGAAAGTACCTATTTTAACATCTACTTATTTTTCACTTTCAGGTAGCACTATGCGGTGTCTGTGATCTCACACATCTGGCGGCAACGGCGTCTTCGCGTCTATAATGACGTCGGAACGAGCCATTCCTCACCTCCGGGACATCTTCGGTCTCAACCAACAGTATGAAGGCAAGACTTACGAAGATAACGATGACAAAAACAAAAAGACCAAGAAGAAAAAGGATGACTTTCGCACTTACCCAAATGGAGATGTGAAGACGCTCGAGAGACACCTCAGCATGAAGAAGACCATAAGGAAAAAAATCATGCGCGACCTTCAGCAGGCGTTCGTTGAAGACCCTAACGAGTTTAAGGTCGAAAACACGAGTCCTGAGAAATTGAAGGCTGAATTGAGCGCTGAAGCTGTAAAAATCGATAAGAATGTGCGCAAGAACGACCCGACGTTCTTAGACATGTTGCGAGGGGAGACGAGAGGCGAGGAGACCAGGGAGGAGCAGCCGCCTGCCGAAAAGACCAGTTTCTGGCGGCGTCTTACCATGAAAAATAAAAACAAGAGATAAAATCCTAGTTAAACGCCGTGCTACTAACGCGTTGCTCCGTTCGAACCCAGCAGCGTCGTCGTTTCATATATGAACAATAATATAAATTGTACCTAAATTAATATTTATACAACGTTTGGATTAACTTTTTATAATAACGGCTTATATTGCTTGAATAATGTAATTTTATGCATATCTTTCTCATTAAACTTGGACTGATAAAGTAATAAGTGATTGAAGCCATTTTTCTAAGTATTTGCAGGAGATTTTCTAAATATCTAATCTACATAATAAAAACTATACTAGTGAAAACTATCTAAGTAAATAGTAAATTTAATGACGGTGGGAACGGAGCAACACGTTACAAATATCCTCGGCCATTGTTACTTATATTATTATAAAAGATATCTCGTTCTACATGTGATGTAACATTTAAGTCGTCTAGGTTAGTATAATAGTGGATACGTAGGCTAAGTATTTCATAAGCGGCAATTGTGTAAGTTAGGCTCGTGGCAATTCCTTGTTGTGACAATTTAATAATTATTATTACAATATAAATCATTTTACACATTTCAACTTACATTGTTTTATTTTATTGTCGCTTGACTTTAACGGTTATAAGAAAGGATTAATAAAATAAGTCCTTGTGCGTGAAATTTGCACTTGACTGTTTTAGATTATCACATAGGAGACTATTATACCGAGGAAAATCTCTCTCTGGGTAACACAGTCGCAGCCTGAAATTTTGGAGGGGGTCAATAATATTAATACAATATGCTTCTTTTTATTTTGTAAAATTTTAGAAGATTTTCAATTTGACATGTTCTATTTTGGGAGGGGTCATGTCCCCTGTGCCCCCCTTCGGACCGCGCCTGGTAACATGAGTAATAGGTAAGGTACCACGGAGCGGCGATGCTAATAAACCAAAAATCTATGTTCATTACCTACAATGCCTAAGGTACCTAAGGCATGCACCTAAGATCATGTTATTCATAGTTGGGTTTAGATCAAGCTCAGTTTACTCTGTAGTTGAAGCATTGGATGCTAGGTAAAACCCTGTCTAAATGACACGGTCATCATAAATGACAGTCTGTGGTGGTAGAATGTGGTAGGACGTTAACAACTCAGTGATATGACGTTTAATGCCGCGATGAAAATCATCGGTTTCAATCCTAAAATGAGATTGTTCTTTCGTTGACGGAAAACATAGAGAGGATGCCATAGTTCGGTTGTAGGGAACTTTGAATAGGTATTCTTGCTTGTCTGCCTTCTCCCCCTAAGTTGAAAATCTGCCGCCAAACGCGTATCAGTGTTCAGGCAGCTGCACTTCAAAATTGCATTTTGCGCTCCGTGTGCTTACAACTTCGGGTTCATCATAACCAAATTGTAATAGTAGCACAAACATTAGGTACTTATTAATTAGATAAATAACAAAAAAAAAGGCCTTTTGTTACCTATGACATTTTAGATAAAACTAATAATCAGTAGCGTAGCTAAATAACCAAAGGCCCTGGGGCAAAAAATTAAGAAGGATAAAACTGAACTATTATGTTTAAAATCGTTCGTTCCCCCCCTCCTCCAAAGCTTGGGGGCCAGAGGCACTGCCCCGTCTAGCCCTCCAGTAGCTACGCCATTGTTTATACGTCAGTCCGAGAGGCCCCCTGAGTTTGGGGGCCCCGGGGCACTGCCCCATCTAGCCCTCCACTAGGTACGCCACTAATAATTAATGTCTAAATGTGCTTTTGATGGCATTATCTGTGGTCCATGCCTGAGGAATAACTAACTACTTCACTCTCTTGCATTGTGATGTACGACCTCGAATGAAAAAAAGTATTATTTTCGAATCTAATACCTAATGTTTGTTAAAGATTTATGATTTGGACGATAGATCCTATTAAAATGTCCAAAGCGATGTAAAGCCTCATAATCAATAAAAAAAGGTACTATAATCATACATACAGTAGAGTGTAGTGGTTTTACCCTTCTCAGCCACATATAAGCCATATTTTATTTAGAATAACGATCAGCGCCATCTAACAAGTCTTAAAAAAATGTAAGACGTAAATAGTCTGAGAGATGGCGCTAGTCATTTACTCCTTTATTATTTAATAATGTGGCTATTGCTATAGATAATTATATCAAAACTGAAATTATAAGTCTGTGGTGTAAGACATCGCCATAATTTTAATTAAAATGTTTCATTTAAGACCCCGAAATGAAAATTATAATGCCATCTGTTGGGTGAATTTTCAACTAGAAAATTCAAACAAGCTTTTATAACGTACTAGATGTCACTACTATAATTATGTCGGTTTGTTTTTTGTTTCGCCCACATACTAAGGGTTTTTGCTTTACTTACATTCCCAGAAGCCTATGAACATTTTCAAGGACCGTGCACAGTACCTAGGTGGTCGTGACTCGTGATACCAAAAAGCAGAAGTAAGTTCCCCGACTGTATAAAATTACGGTTTATAAGAAACTATCAGAATAAAAAATGTCAGGCAACTTCGAGTTCTACCTAAATTACCTAGCTAGTCTAGCTATCAGAATTTAAACATCATACCATGAGTGAAGAATATCCCAGAATATAATTATTGTTAACACATGCCTTGCCTTCATCCATGAACTAGCTAGTCTGTGAATTCTAATTCTACAAGTAGGCATGTAGATGTAAAGAAAGGCCTCTTTTTCTTTCATTCACCAATTATTTGGAGTAGTAATAGTTATAGGATTATCTACAAATCCTTTATCAGTTTTGCCTACTCTACCATGAGTCTGCTTCAATCCAACGTTGCAACGTAATCGATACTCGCTGGCGATAGTGATCAATATATGAGATTCTTACAGAACCTCTAAAGCTCTGTTTTATTATTTATTGGACTAGTCTCTGATGATTTCTACGCCCTTTCGCAGACATTACTAAAGATTTGTAGAAAAATCTGATATTTGTATATCTTAGTGAAAGTATGGTATTTTAGTGTTACCAGTATCTGCCGCTAGGGACTATCGATTACGTAGACTTACCGAAACATACTCATGTTGAAGAAATTTCTCGGTGGGGATTTTACAGAAGAAAAGGTAATGTGGGCCTTTACATTTTCATCTGCAATAGGAGGGAAATAAAACAACTGATAGGGTTAGAAATTTTATTTTTGAAACATGATAAGTTTTGAGCATTATTATTATTCACTTCTTGATTGAAAATATCGAAGTTGTATAAACATTTAATTTTAGAAATTTGCAGCAAGTTATATTTAGTGTTTTCATTGAGTATTTACAGAGAACAAATAAAGTATGAGTATTATTAATATAATTTGTTTTTGATTGAGTTTTAGTAATTTATTATTTATTGATTAGACACTTTAGTAACCAGTAATCTATTTAGGTAGACTACATAATTTATTTAGCTATAGGTATTTGGTTCATATGTTGTTGGATATCCTCTTGGATTTCACGCAGTATACCACGATACTGGATACAGTTACCTAGAAGGTACTTTATTTAGGATTTTTTTTTGGGAGCCCACCACACACCCTCGGATTTACCAACCACAGCAATAACTAAATCTGCAAAACATATTTACCAATTGCTAAGGTTAATAAATCCAATCTCCTTTCAAGTCGTTACTAAAGTAAGGGTAAAGGACGAGTTATTATTCCAAAACTAAAGATTGATATTTTCATATTAAATATAAATTGATTAAAGGTTACTAAGTTAATTTTCAATATTTGACTTTATATTATTGTTATCAACAGGTAATTTAAAAAAATATTTTATGAATCTACCACCGGTTCACAACCTACATTCTACTGAGAAGAACCGGCAAGAAACTCAGCAGATATACACATGAATCTTTAAAATATGAATACAAATTATTGAGATATGGGCGAACGCATCTTCAAGTCCTAAGTTTACCAAAGAGTTTTAAGATCTCGTAGGGGTGGACGTTTATATCCTCCCAGCATTTCAGCTCAGCCAGGAACCATTTTAGACAGTGCTGGAAATTTGCTCGCAGGAGCAACTTTACCATTAATATTACAATTTACAGCAAGCCGCCTAACTCCATCTTGCTTCTACAGAGGCGGTGTAATCTGCATCTAGTAAAAAAGGTGCGGAACAACCATGGCAACAGGGGTAGCGAGCTATGTTCATCAATAACCGCTGAAAGTGTTTAACCTATCAATAAGTATATCCACGAAGACGATTTATAAGCTGCGAGGTTAGATGCGAGGATAGTCTGACTAATTATTCTGGTCATTGAACTGGTACAATGACCAGAATAAGTTGGCAGCCTATACAAAATTCAGAGACTTCTTTCAAAGTTCAAATTTCCTTAAGTATAATTTCGAAACAGATATTTTTTATGTTAAAATGAAATATTTAAAAGTAAAGCTAATAAGAACATTAAGTAGCAAATTTTGAAATCAAAAACTTTCAAGCGTTTTTTTCTTAAATTAGTTTTAGGATGTGGATTGTAAAAAATAAAGGGGTTATTAAATAAATAATAATAATAAATATCCTGGGAAATTCTTTACACATGGTCATAAATATAGGGATAGTATATTTCTAACTGAACTAAAGGATAGTAAGTCTTTCTTTATTCAGTTAAATAGTAACTGTTTCCATTCTAGTGCCATCTAGCTATAAAATGTATATTATTATAAAACCGAAATATATAGGTATAAGGCATTTATTAAAAGGGCTTTGTAGATAATAAAAAATCATAATGAATAACAAAAATAATTTTAAGTTTAAATAATCATGGAAACTAAAATTTTAATTTCGCTAACAAATAGGTAAAACTTTATATTTCTGAAACAAAAACTAGAATTGGATGGCATGGAAATTTGGAGATCTTGGAAAGAAATAGTTAGTTATTACAACACAAATAGAAACAAAATAATAACTTTAATAACCAATTGTTTTATTAATCACATGTACAATTTAGCAGATTTTTCAGATCAAAAGGGAATTAAACATTATAACAAATTTTACAGAAAAAAAAAAAGTATTGTTTGGGGACAGATAGATAAATACATAATATAAATGTTTGTATATAATTTTATTACTACTTGATTTGAAGTGGCAAGTATGCATTAGTACAAATATTATATTAATTTAAAGTACATTATAATTTATTTTGATAGATCAGTATTTTAGACATCCTAGTTGTTGTTTTATGTAGGGCATGAAATCCGAAGCAATGACTATACTTACAGTTCTAAAATATTACTACAATGATTATAATATAAATCTACAGTTAATATGTATGCCAAACAACGTGAATCTTTCGAGATGTTTACTTGATTCGACAGCTGCCTTACAACCTATAGAATATTTACCAAACAAGATATCATTTAGCCTAGATTAATCATTGCTTAGCTAAATTAATGAAGCCACGCCTGGGTATTCAGAGTTTTAACAAAAGCCTGCCAACAACTTAGGCTTCTTCCAGATTCGTTAGTGGAGTCAAACAAATGTAGACGTCCTGAACCTACGGCCCGTTTCCACTCTAATTCAGGGGCTATCCTTACCGAACAGATAAGTACCTACATTATTTAGCTTATGACTAAACGAGGGTCAAACACAGATTTATGGGATGTTACTTAAATGCTAAACTATGCTTGGAGAGATACCTTTTAACTTATTTCTTTTAATGTTAATTATATCTTAAATTTATCTTATATTTTTCATTACTAGCTATGCTATTATTGAATAGCTGAATCACTTATTCTGAATCCTTAAGTATTAAATTGTCAAACACTGGATGTGATAATTACATATAACCTAAGAATATCTAAAACATAAGTATATCGTAACTAGCCTAAGTCATCGCCCGGTTTATGCTTTTGTAATCACTATCGTTTTTTCTGAGATCTTATATCTACATAATATTTGGAAGCAAATCATAAAAAAACTGACCTTCATAACTTTGATCGAAACATCTGTTTAATAACATTTTATGTGAAAAAAGCCAAATCTTCCCTCAAACTTTTACTATAGTACCTATTCTTTCTGTTCCCCTCACTACGAATTTCAAAAATAAATCATAATTGAAAAATAATTTCAATGGCGATACAAAAATCATCAAAGTTAAATTTCCGTCAAAAATTTAACTACAATTTATACGATAGATAAGTTTATCTAATTCAGGTGTTACTGACTTATATGAAACGTTTAAACTATGCCTAACAAATAACACATATTTTTTTCACGTTTCACCTCACTTGATCGTTTAACGTCCTGACTGATGTATTGAGAATGGTTTTTTTGTGATAAAACCGATGCCATGTTCATAAAAAGCCTGCCTGATGCCGCCAACATAATAATAACACATCTGAAAATCAAATATTGAATACTATTACAGTAAAAAAATAAAGTTTTGGTTAGTAGGTTGGTATTAATCAAATTGTATTCTTGGTACCCCAATTTAGAAACTATAGAATAGAAGCCTTTCTATGACTATTTCTCAGCGACTCCTGGCCTGCGAACTTTGGACACGGCACTAGGAAGCTACCTAAGTATCACTAAATCACCGACAATCCTTAGTTTTAGTACCTAGGTATTCTTCAGTGAAGCAGTATCAACTAATAGGCAGACTCATGTCAAGAGTAGCTTACACGAGTTTGTTTTACTATATTTATATTTATAGCTATGTTTAATCATTGAAAAAACATTTAACTTTCCTTGATTAGTTCAGGAATAAAATGTTGCCTATTTTGTGCTAAGTTTCCTGACCTGTTCTTCTATAGTTTCCTATTGCTAGAATAAACCATGCAACTCTTAATTTAATACTAAACATTTTTTTAGTGCAAAATTTTAATTCATAATACCTTCGTGTCTAAAAAAACTGTTGAATTGCTGAGGAAAGACGCTTTTAACGGAGACGTATTTAATACTGAAGAATATCTAGGGTCCATCCTTAAGTCCAAGATTCTCACGTTTAGTAAGAAAAAAGTTAGCTCTCTACTGATTCGTGAACGTGGTCTGCCATTGTGGATACGTAGAAACTTAACGGGGTCTGCAGAACAAGTGATGCAAGCATAACTATCACGTGCAAGTTATAAAGAATCCTGAAATATAATAAAATCACAAATATAATATTGTGTTCGTAGTAATGTTTAAATTATAATTGTTTGGTTCTTAGTTAGTTTTCGAGATGTTAATTTACCTATTGCTAAAACCTATTATACTAATATGTATATATTATTATATAGCGATATAAACTATTTAAAATTACATGTTGTACTACATTCACTACACATTAAATCTATAATTTTCAAGAAAGTTGTCTAACATTGAAAACTACCCGCATGACGTTAGACATTTTTAGTAACGCACGAATGCACAAAAAGCCGAAACATGTTAGAAGTAAATGTGCTTAAACTCTATTTTGGGCTTATATGTGCTTACCAAACTAATGCAAAACCATACTCAATCAATTTTAATGACAAATTTCACCAAACTTTGCAACACCGAAAGCCACATTATTTTGAACAGCACCAAAACAAATAACGAAAATGTAATTCATCTGTTTAATTTATTTATACATGCTTTGTTAGTTTCGAATAAATTGGCAGTTCATTTGAATTTCCATGCGTGATGCACAGTGCTTGTGACATGAATAAAAACTGGAGCAATTACAAATAAGTACATTAAATTGATTATTAGTGAAGAGTGCTGTTATAGAGTTCTATACAACATAAAAACCACTACGTATGGCAAATAACATTTTCATAAATTCCTTTCTTCGGTTTAATTTATGTGAAGGGTCGAATGTATACATTTTGTGCGTATTATCGTGCAAGTGTCTTTTGTAACTGTCAAAATTATGACTATATTTTCAGTGGCCATTCTTGACCTTGAAATCATGCGTTTATTTACTCAAGCATTATTTAGCCTGCCTCGACTACGATGACAAAAACAGTAGCGCATATTATTAGGCACTTCCAAAATCATTCCTACACAATGCAATTTTGTGTAAACTGTGTAAAAAATCACAAAAGCATTTCATCTGGCCACAATATTAGTAGATATAAACAACAGAAAAACCAATAAATGAACCCCAAATCTCGATGCATAATCTTATTCTATGCATAATTTCAAACAGAGCAGAATAAAATACAGAACAAAAGCGTAAACATACACACAAAACCAACACAGAAATCATTTTGCTAATCTTGTCAAAGAAGAAGAATACATCACAGAAATGGGTATTTATAAGATACCTATATGAAAATGTAGTTTAAATAACAGATAATTCTTTGGTATTTGATTGAATGATTTGGTAATAATTTAATAAGGTAACCCTGCACATAATACCTATACTAGTATATATTTAAAACCGCAGGAATGTAGAAGTTACGAAGCACATATTACGATGTTTAATTATACTAAAAACTTACATGACTTTAGTCCTTAAATTATTCGAATTGTAGTTTTTATAAGGTAGGTATTTACATTATGTTACATTATTTTCTAAATAAAACTACATTCGTGCGATTCGTTTATTATAATATGCTAAAAAATTGCTCTAAAAAATCTTATTGCATGGCAGCAAAGCTTCAAGAAATGTAACTGTAATGTATTTTGAGGCAGAAAAAATACTTTTCTTCGATTATTAATTTTATGAGTAATTGCATGTTTTTAATGCGGTGTTATTGTTTGTAAATAATTTATATATATTTAATTTGATAAAAAATAACTGAAATATATACAGTCAAACCTGTGAAAACTCTATAAGTGCGTGTAATTGCCTGGTCCCGTTATTTTACAAATAGAAGCCTCTATAAGAGAGTCGATAGTCGAGCACTTGCGGTTTTTATACACACAAAACATTCCAACGAAGCATGAAATTTTAAATGCACTAGAGAAGATATAAAGTTGTTGGATTCCTAGGCGGTTGAGAAAAGAGAATATTCGATAAAATTTACGAATTACAAAAGCATGTAGTAAATGTAAAAACAGAAAAAAATACGGATTACTTAAAATAGAAGCGTAAGAATAATTATTTCCCTTTCGTGAGTATAATCAAGAGTAATTCAAGAGGAAGGTTTATAACCAGGATTGTAAGCGGGCAAAGCCGCAGGGCGCAGCTAGTTATGAAATAAAAATTAAATGAAATATAATGCATACATACATTTATTAACTGTCTCATTTGCTTACCTCTATTGAGTGATAATGGCCATATATGTACGTGTATAAGCTAGAAACTCTGGTTAGTGAGAAACTTCCATAAGCGATAGATTGCGAACTATCCTTGAACTATCACTTATCCAAGTTCGAGTGTATACACATAATATATATATATAAAGTAAAAACGAACATATAAGACGTTAGAAGATATCGCAGCAGACCTTAGCGCAGATAGCGGAAAAGCTAGACCTCTTCTCAAATGTATATTTATGATAAATTATGCTGATGTTACTACATGAAACTATCATCATTTGACGGTTTACTGCACTTTAAAATAAACGTACATAGGTATACCAACCAACTAAACAAATTGAACAGTCAAATTTATTATAAAAAGGCAAACCCTTGTGTCAGTATTGCCGATTTTCTCTAATTAAATAGAATATTCGTATCTATTTTCGCCAAGAAAATATATAGCTTGGTAAAAGTCAAATCCAAAACCATAAAATTATAAATAATGTTATTATGTAGTTGTAAGTACCTAATTTGACTTAGACTCAAGTTGCTTAATTCTGTTACTTGCTGGTTAACACCAAGACAAGACAAGAAGACTGTTAAGGGGACCCCTCCCTCCCGTCGGTGACCACTCGTAGTATATGCCAAGACACCCCCCTCCCCCTTTAGTTTTCACGTAGTAATTCATAATTATGATATTTAATCATTTCACAGGCAAAAAGTGGAAAAAAAAACAGTAAACAGAAAATGGTCTTTGGTCAGTTGGTAAGGTCGAAAAAATACGAAATTTCTCTCAGTAAAATCGACTACGCGACAAAAACCTGAGCCCCCCCCCCCTGCTCCTGTGACTGACCATATTATTTTAAAGATCCCCCTCTTCCCATCCCTTTTGTGGCATATTGTAAGAGTTAAGCCAAATAAAATACCGTTTTACTATATAATTGAAGATCCTGGCTTTGTCAATAATAATTGTTGGAATCCAGCACTTTCGATACAAATATAGATTACATATTAATTGTAAAAACATTATTACGCGATATATATTTTTATTTCTATATGTATTTTAAAACAAACCCTATTTCTGTTGGTAATTTATATTGCTTAATAAAATATTTCAACGTACAAAAAGCACGGAATAATCCAATGGTAAAATTCATAAAAAATCCCTCTTAAAAAACCTCTAACTTTAATTACTTCGAATCATTTATTTACTTATGTGGAACTTGTTCATTTACTAAAGACAAATTTAAATATTTTGAAATTGATCATTTTGTTAAAGATTTAAAAAAGTATTTTACCAACGCTAATGCATTCGCTGCGATTATTCATACTACGATGGTAAAAAGTAACCGACATGTTTGGCAAAAAAAAAGTGTACCAAGAAATACATATACAGGTTTCTAGTTCGAAGACTTTCAGTCTTTATGATAATATCAGTAATCGAGTTTTATTATTATCGTACCAACCTTCTGATTATCTCTATTTTCCTTCTATTAATTAAATAACTTAATATTACTCATAGTTCTGCTTGTGTTAATATTTTTATATGTAATACGTATTAAGTAAACGTTCCTATGTATTATAAATAAAACCATTTTAAACGTACTTAAAAATAAAGATATCCGTTAAATAACATATTTTAGACTGTCAACACATCGATATTTGTACAACGCATATCATCCTCAATCCAAACAAAAAATACTTTTCACAAACCATGTAAAAAATCATTTCCTTTTGATATAGCATAGTACAATATTATAATTGTATTCGTTATAAGTACCTTAAAACCTAGTCCAATAAATACGATTTCCATATGATCATATTTTTAATATCAAATAAAATTAAAACGCCTACCTAAATCAAAGTCAATGCAGTTCGATATTTATACGTATTCGGGTACCAATGTCCGTATTTAAATTGATAATATTCAAGTTCCCATTGTCATATTAGTAAGTCATACTTATAAATTAAAACCTATCCTTATTATACTAAAAATGGTACCCAATAGTTCATTAAACGAATGCCCTGTAAAATTTTGTTCACTTCTAAATTGTAATAAGTAATTAAAACTACAGTAGTAATTAATAAGTATGTGCTTTTTGGTGGTATTTTGTTTTTCCCTTCGGATAATTATGTTTACTTTCTCTTACTTCGTTATTTCCTACACAAGTCCACATACGCTGTAGGTATTACTAACTCTATAGCTTTCTTTTAGATAAACTACTTTGTAAATAATAACAAATATGAATCTTCTCAAACGGAAATACTAATGTGTCATGCAGTAGGGCTTTACCTAATCGCCTGTTATTAATATTTTTATACTAAATACTCTGTCGTCTAAACCCTCGTATGTATTCAACCTTCATTTACAACACCCTAGATCAATTCTCACAATAAATTACAACGTATTCATTGTTAAAAGCAGAATTGAAATTAATTAAGTCAATATAATGAATTTTGTTATTTATATGTATTCGTCCTTAACGTACATGGTCCGTATTTAATTTTTAAATTGATAATATTCAAGGTCCTGTTGTCATGTTAGTACGACATACTTATAAATTAAAACCTATTCGAACAGTTAAAAAACCTTTATCCAAAGAAAAAATCACATGAAAACATCTTAACATAATTCCGTTTTTATAATAATGTATTCGAAAAAATTTCAGTACCCATCAACTTCAATTCTAAACGCCTTTTTTTATATTTTTACTTCTTTAATTATACAGTGTTAATACTCTAAACATACTTTCCTACTCTTATTTAACCGTAACGAGATCCGAAAGTTTATATCCATAACATCCCTGCTACACATACACCGTAGGTATTACTAACTCTATAGATCCTAGCTCTTCTAGATTAACTACTTCTTAAATAATAAAAATTAATAATATTGTTACGAACCGAACTTATTTACATAACCTTTTTGGATTTTATTTTGTCTTCTAAATTCTAAAAGTACTGACAGTCAGTGGCACTAGAAAAGTTCGCTTGTTTTCACATTTTTTTGTAAAACGATTTAAAATAATTGAATAAACTGTGGCTTCAATCCAGCGCCATTTTTCAATCGTATAGTTACGATCAATAACAAATATGTTGATATTAAATACTCTATCGTAGAAACCCTAGTATTGTTTTAACCTTCGTTACAACACGCAAGATTAATTATGACAATTAAAACGAAGTCAATCAACTATTGCGAATTGAAATTAATTAAGACACTTAATGGATTTCGATATTTATAGGTATTCGGCCTTAACGTACATGGTCCGTATTTAAATTTAAAATTGATAATATGAAGCTCCTGTTGGCATATTATTAACTCATACTTATAAATGAAAACCTATCCGAACACTTAAAAAACCGTTATCCAATGAAAGAATCGTACAAAAGAACCTGACATATCCGTTATCTTTGTTTCATTTCATCTGATCATAATGCCGTTTTTATAATAATATTTTTATAATATTACATGCACATTTTCTATACTTTTACTTCTTAAATTCTACATTGTTAACGCTCTAAAACCGCTTCAATACTGTTACTTATAGATTCTTCTAAGCCAGTGATTAGGTAGATAAATAAAAATACAAACAATAATCACAAGTTAATTTTCTCTACATAGCGCTTCTCTCTAATATCGGTTGGTAAACTAATTTGATTTTAAGTAGAAAGTAATTGAATTACGTATATTTATATTACCTTATTCTTATCTTTTCAAAGTTAACTATTCGAAAATCTAATATAAAATCAACAGATAGTCAGTGTCATCTTTGATATTCAAGAAATAATTATCATAATTTTTTACTTAACCTACTAATGATCGATACTAAAAATGGTACCAAATATTTCATTCAATGAATGTCACGTAAAATATAGTTCGCTCCTATTTACTTCATAATAAATCTTTATCATATTTTTTTCTAGAAATAAGTTACTTTATCTAAACTCTAAGTACCTAAAGGTAAAACCTACAGCATCTGCTTTTTGGAGGTATTTTGTTTTTCTTTTTGCATTATTACATTTACAACATAAGTTAATTAGTTAGTTCTCTTACTTCATTATTTCCTACATATACGTAGGTATTTCTAACTATATAGAACTCACTCGTCTAGATAAACGACTTCTTTAATAATAACAAATGTCATTAAACAACCTTCAAAAATTAACCTAGTATGAATTTTCTCAAACGGAAATACTAATGTGTCACCCAGTAGAGCATTACCTAAACGCCTGAACAATGTCAATCTATCTCCTATAGCCTATCAAGCGCCTATCTTTGCTAAATGAAATTAAGTAAGACATTTTTATGCACTTGTATTTATTCTTCTTGTATATAATTCTTGTAATTATTTGGCAAACGTTATGTTTTGAAGACCTCAATGATAAATCAATGTATGTTTAAAAAGTATTTATCCGAAACACAATAAGTTTATTGAGGATTGGAAAACAAACCTACCTATTATTAATTTTTTTTTTTCAGATTTACTTGTTTTCAATTTTATTATGTGATATTTTGTATCTTGTTCAAGATACCCGATGGTATAAATTGAGTTAATGTATATACCTACATGTCACATAAAAACATGTTCTTGTTAATTAATATACAACTAATAAGGCACATTGGTTTATTTATATATAAATGTAATTCTAATGTTTTAACACATTCTTAAAAATTTACGTTAAAGCTTAAAATAAATATATATAAATATATATATATAAAATAATATACTATATATATGTAATATATAAAAATGTATGCAAATACATATTTATGATATATACGTATTATTTATTTTCTGGTACGAAATATGTAGATAGCGGCGTTTATTAACAATTACATGTACATATGAAATACTTCTTCGTATATAAACAACCCCTTATAATTTAAACTTGATCCAACTTGAAACAACTCATACTTTTCTCTAAATCAAGCAACCATCGCCATTTTATATTAATTTCCACATTATTCGTCACTGGAACACACAACCAGACAGTCCTCGAAGATAAATTCATTTATATTGTAAATAATTTATACGAAATACATCTTCTATTAAAAATACCGAATAAACCTACCTATAATTATGTATGTAGCGTTTGCTTGTAGTAATTCAATGTAGTAAGTCAATATAGTAGGTATTTTATCTTTCCTAATTGCGTAAAAGTATTAACATTAAAAAAAATTGTTTTGGGTTTACTTATATGATAAGGGTACGAAAATCACTCATGGTTTATATCCGTAAGTAACTCTAATATTTTAATATATACCGAAGCTTAATAAACCTAACATATGTAATATTAAAATACACATATAAATATAATAATATATAAAATAAATACATATTTAAAATATATACATATTATTTATTTTCTAGTACGAAGTATGTAAGTAGCGAGCGTTTAAACACGTATAAATCCTCTGAGTACCATTTAAGGGTTGTTGTTGTTTTTTAAGGTCTAACATTCGAGAGCTAAATTAATATGGAACTGTCCGTGTTACAAATATTAATTTTATACTTGAAATTTAACTAGTAACTTAACTTCTACCTGGCTTGAGATACGCTTACTTAAAAATAGCCGAAATAATATTAAAATTATGTGTGTTCTGGCTTTACTAAAAGCTGTTAAGGCACATTGGTTTATACACATACACGTGTTATCTTTGAATATTATCATTATGTTTATATATTATAATCTACTTTAAAACTCTATTATAAGTATATACATAAAATATGATATTAATTTTAAATGGTTATTAATTAAACCTACCCATTTTTATATTTAATATAATCTTTCACAATTTTAAAGCATGTTATCTTGTGTTGTATCTAGCTAGAGATAGCTTGTTTAAATATACTGATAATTGTAATTGTGTAAAAATATTTGCATGAACATTAAACATATGTTTGTTCGGAGTTTCCTAATATATCACACAAACATTTAAAAAAATCTGACATTATTATCCGCTTGTGAAGTGTCCTCAAAGATAAATCAATTTATGTTTAAAATTATTTATTACCTCTATTCAAATATATTAAATATAAAAGGTTGTAAAATAAACCTAAACAGTATTATATTCAATATATTTTTTTGTATACCGTTATTAGTTTGACCATGTCATAATATTTTATATTTAAAATATATATATTAAATAAACTGTTATAATGTCCGTTAAAACTCAATTATTCGTACATACATAAACAATATTTAATAAACGAAGCATTACTTGCATAAAAAGTTGCAAAAAATCCTACCTAATATTATAATAAATAAAAAGGTTGTAATATAAACCTACCCAGTATTATATTAAATATACTTGTTGTATACGGTTATTAGTTTGCGCATATCACAATACAGTGTAAACTCTTTATAACGTTATCCTTTATAACGATAAACTCCCTATAACGTTGAAGTGAGCCCAAGTTGGTTGGTTTGTTCACTTTGTTTTGTTTTTTTTGTTCACTCCATATAACGATAACTCTCTATAACGACAAAAAATGCTCAGTCCCTTGAGTTTCGTTATAAAGAGTTTACACTGTATTATATGTTTAGTATACTATATTTTCTGCTTAGATATAGCGGTATTAACATTAAAATTATCTGTTTTGGGTTTACAAAAACCTATTAAGGCACATTGGTTTATACGCATCCACGTGTTAGCTTAACATATATTTAGATATCTTAAAATATTATGATGAATTTATATATTATAATATCCGTTAAAACACAATTATACTTAAGTACATACAAAAGCAATAAACAACCGAATTTAAAATTAATTATGATGTAAATAATTAATTACACGAAGCATTACTTGTATAAAAAGTTACAAAAAATCCTACCTAATAATATAGTAAATAAAAGGTTGGAAATAAACCTACCCAGTATTATTTTAAATATGTTTTTTATTATACTGTTATTAGTTTGCGCATGTCACAATATTATATGTTTAGTATACTATATTTAAAATGAATGATGGCGTAAATAATTAATTACACGAAGCATTACTTGTATAAAAAGTTACAAAAAATCCTACCTAATATTATAATTAATAAAAGGTTGTAAAATAAACCTACCCAGTATTATTTTAAATATGTTTTTTATTATACTGTTATTAGTTTGCGCATGTCACAATATTATATGTTTAGTATACTTTATTTTCTGTTGTATATTGATTGAGATAGCGCGCTTAGATATATCGGTATTAACATTCAAATTATCTGTTTTGGGTTTACTAAAAACTATTAAGGGACATGGGTTTAACGTATACTTGGATATCTTAAAATATTATGATGAAGTTTATTATAACGTCCGGTAAAACTAATTATAGATAAACAATATACAATAACCGTATTTAAAATTAATTATGTACGTAAATAATTAATTACACGAAATGCATTACTTGTATAAAAGGTTGCAGGAAATAATACCTAATATTATACTAAATAAAAGATTTTGAAATACACCTACCCAGTATTATATTTAAAAAAAATGTTGTATACCATTGTTTGTTGATTGCGCATGTCATAATACTATATATTTAAAATATATATTTTTTGTATACTATATTCTCTGTTGTATATTGTCGAGATACTTCGCTTAAATATATCAGAAATGACATTACAGTTATCAGTTTTGTGTTTTCTAAAACTATTTTGGCACATTGGTTTATTCACGTATTAGCTTATCATATAGATATAGTATTTATATATATTTGTATATCTTTAAATATGATGACGTTTATATATTATAATATCCGGTAAAACTCAATTTTACGTACATACATAAACAATATTTAATAATCGAATTTAAAATTAATTGTGACATAAATAATTAATTAAACGAAATGCATTACTTTTATAAAAGGTTGCAGAAAATCCAACCTAATATTATATTAAATAAAAGGTTGTTAAATAAACATATCCAGTATTACCTATATTTTTTGTATACGGTTATATGTTTGCGCAAATCATAATATTATTTAATTAAAATGCATTTTTTTTGTATACTTTCTGTGTTGTAAATTGCTTGAGATAGCTCGCTTTAATATAGCGGAAATAATATTAAAATTATCTGTTTTGGGTTTACTAGAAACTTTTAAGGCACATTGGTTTATACACATCCACGTGCTAGTTTAACATATATTTGTATATCTTTAAATATTATGATGACGTTTATATATAATAATATCCGTTAAAACACAATTAGACGTACATACATAAACAATAGTCAATAACCGAATTTAAAATTAATTATGTACGTAAATAATTAATTACACGAAATGCATTACTTGTACAAAAGGTTGCAGGAAATATTACCTAATATTATATTAAATAAAAGATTTTAACATAAACCTACCCAGTATTATATTAAAAAAAAATGTTGTATAACATTATTTGTTGTTTGCGCATGTCATAATACTATATATATTTAAAAAATATATTTTTTGTATACTATATTCTCTGTTGTATGTCGAGATACTTCGTTTAAATATATCAGAAATGACATTACAGTTATCAGTTTTGTGTTTTCTAAAACTATTTTGGCACATTGGTTTATTCACGTATTAGCTTATCATATAGATATAGTATTTTTATATATTTGTATATCTTTAAATATGATGACGTTTATATATTATAATATCCGGTAAAACTCAATTATACGTACATACATAAACAATATTTAATAATGGAATTTTAATTAATTGTGACGTAAATAAATTAATTAAACGAAATGCATTACTTGTAGAAAAGGTTACAGAAAATCCAACCTAATATTATATTAAATAAAAGGTTGTAAAATAAACCTATCCAGTATTACCTATATTTTTTGTATACGGTTATATGTTTGCGCAAATCATAATATTATTTAATTAAAATGCATTTAACATATATTTGTATATCTTTAAATATTATTATGACGTTTACATATAATACTATCTGTTAAAACACAATTAGATGTTCATACATAAACAATAATTTAATAACCGAATTGAAAATTAATTAATTTGACGTAAAAAATTAATTACACGAAGCATTACTTGTATAAAATGTTGCAAAAAAACATACCTAATATTATATCAAAGTACCTGGATGACCGAGCTTTGCTCGGGTTTCTTTACTAATGTAACTACTACCGTATTCTTTTTTTAAAGTTCTGTCATATATACTTAGATACGAATTAGATTCGTGTTAGTGTCCGTTAAAACACAATTAGACGTACATACATAAACAATATTTAGTAACCGAATTTAAAATTAGTTATGCCGTATATAATTACAAGAAAGGTATTACTTGTATAAAAGGTTACAAAAAATCCTACCTCATATTATATTAAATACAATTTTTTTTCATCGTGACTTCGTTTGAACTGTAGTCATAATACTTCATTAATGTAACAGTTTAAATAATATTTTGATAGATAACTTTAATTGAGTAAATGTTTATAAATACAAATAAATATTTTAGTTAACTAATATAAAACTATTAAGGCACATTGGTTTCCATCGACAATTTTTCTAATCTTTACCTACAAATCTATATTTTATAACCTAGCTACATTTTTTATTATTCATTTTTAGTTTTAAACGACGTAAAATACAAATAATGATTTTAACTATATTAATAAATATTTATTATCTACCCATTCGCTACTTATTATTTTATAATATTTTAGAAATAAGGTACAAAATTATTAATAAGTATGCTTTAAACGAGACTTTTTTATAGTAATCATAATAATATTTTCAAAAGACTTCACGAAATGTCAAAAGCTTGTGTAAGTATGTATTTGGAGTATCAACTTAAAAAGGCTGGTAAATGATCGTTGAAATCTATTTAGACATTTATGTAGTAGAAGAAAAGAAATTGAGCCTAAGTCTATCAAACATTATGATTTATGTTTTTAAATAAAACATAGGTACGTACAATGTAAAGCAACGTATGTATATCCGTGTGAATATTAGAATTTAGTAATCATTGTTGAAATCTCGAGAAGAAAGAGTATTTTAGCTAACTTCTCTTTAGTAAATGTATATGAGTTAAGATTTATCTTCTATCATTTTGTATACACAACAAATGGAGTAAAATTATATCAAACACAATTCCTTTTTTTACTAAAGAGTATAATGAAGTAAAATTTTTATGACATCATTAAATAAAAATATTACTCAATAATGAAGTAAACAAATTAGACTTCTAAACTTATTTAAGTACATGTTAAATTGAACTCCAAAATATACCACATAGGATTTTTATTAGAGTTTTTTCCAGTTCCTTATTCAAACTAAATTATAATTTTATAGAAATCTTACATTAAAATATTACTTGATATCTAAGAGAACGAATTAGACTAGTTATTTAAGTAAGTATGTATATTAAATTGATTAACAAAAAATATCGAATTTTTATTTGCAGTAGTCATTGTATGTTTTCAGGTTCATTATTCTAATAAATGATAATTTTATAGAAAACATTTAATAAAACTATTACTCGATATCGAAGAGAACGAATCAGACTAGTTATTGAAGTACCTATGTATTTATTATATTAAATCACAAAATTATTTGCTAATATTTCCAGATAGTACTAACAGATTGATTGCTAACTTCTAAAAAAACAAAAAAAAATATGCAAACTATACCTGCAAACAAATCCACCGTTGACTAAGGACAATGGAATAAGGCAGTATTTGCTGTCGCGTAATCAGGGCATTCTGTAAGCAAAATGACACTAGCTCAACTATGTTCGTCCCGGCCTATATGTTCTGTCTCTTTGACTAACTACGCAATTACGAGAGAGGTAAGCTCTACGACGAAGTTTGTACTAGCTAATGAAGGGGCTGGTAAGCACGCAAAAGTCATGGATTGCACGACGTAGGCGATGGATATAAGTTCATAAAAATGCAAGCCTTTTACTGTCATGGCTAATTGTATGATATTGTATAAAATATCAGAACAATTAAGGATTAATATGCCTGGTGAATGATCGTGAAGATACTAGTCTATCCAGAAACGACAACCTAACCTCTTTTATGTTTTCGATTTCTTTTGTCAGCCTGAAGACATATTTATTTGTTGTGGATACTTAAAATTTTATTCATTTATATTGAATTGACGCCATTTTATTAAATGAAGTTTGAAATAATTTCAAATTTACAGAATAAAAATAAATACTCATGTAAATTAAGCAACGTTTAGAACCTAATTAATTAAGTTATTTTATCTGTTTGTGTCTAATTAGGTGGATGGTATCATAGTGAATAAAAAAAACCGATTGCTGCTGCCTAATAAGATAAAAAACTATGCAAAAAGCAAACGTAATTAGTCAAATTACAAATAATAAATAAAAATGAGATTGTTAAAGTTAAGAAGGCGGCCGGCCGTAAAATACCTCCGAATCTCTAGTAATTAATGCAGCAAATGGACAGTACGCATATACCTACTTATATTGCGCCGATCCCAAATGACTGAGAAAAAACGATGTTTTAATTGACAAATACAATATAATGTAAGAATCTACCGTGATAAATAAAAAGTTTATTTGAAGAATATTTTCATAGTATACTAATTTAATCTTTTGGTCCCAAGTATTATTTTTTACCAAACTACCTGATGAAATACTATATACTATTTAGAAACGGTATCCACCCTATCTGCATGATAACTCGAAGTATAAAATAATATTAGAATTCATTACATAAAGACTTAGTGAGACCTTAGAACGAATAATGTTGAAAGACGTAAATCAGTTATTCCCTAATTTTCAAATTCAATGTACCTACCACTTATCCCTAAAAATCATAATCAGACTATTACGAACATTGAATATAAAAATAAATATAAAACTAAACTCGTTAATAGCAAGATTAAATATGCATTAAAGTAAATAAGTTATACAAGTAAACGTTTAGGTACCTCGTAATGTATATTCACCATAATGCGTAGTAACAGAAATCTTTCACCGCAAACAAGGTTTATCAGAGCCTAACTAGCTGACCTAAAATACGACTAGAACAAAAGAAACCGCTGGTCGATTATTAAGAACCTACCTACATCAATATATTCAAATATATATAGACATACAAAGAAATACCTTCTTCTGAAGTGTTTAAGAATACAATTCAGAATAGTACATAATCGATGTGTTGATAATCTTAAAACAAAACAATAATAAACAAATCCGTCAAGGTCAACGTAATGATACAAAAAATTGTACAAAGTACTTTTGGAATGGAAAGATTTACCGGATAAAACATAAAAATAAACCCAATGGGTGGTACCTACCTTACATTTCATCCTTTTATACGTATTTTCTTGCCTTTTACTATATATATTAGAGGATCTACGTGTTAATCGTCAACCGGGCGATGACTCCGCCATTTTATGTGCCAACGGGACTTGCATCCACGTTAATTTTGCTTCTTATTTTAAATAACATTTTGAATACTTATTTACTTATTTGAACCTACATTACAGAAGAAACTATTTGCCTCTAGCACTAGCTAGAGAACCTTTTAATACATTTTAAATAAATGAACCTCACCACTACACTTGGAAAAGGTATGTCAGCGAGATCCATACAAGACCCTTTATTTATAACCTCGCACCCAGCCACCCATGCCGCCCTCCGCAGCTCAATAATGTAACACTACAAAATCTAAAAGCTTCTGCACCACAATTGGTATGAATGCAATAAACGCGCTTTTCGATTTGGTAGAATTCCTTTTCTAGACCATTCTGCGCCAATTCGAAAGTGACACAACTACAGGAGAAACAAAGATAAGTGATGTAATTTCTGGAACATTCTACTGCGCACTATTTGGTTCGAAGGAGAAAGATATATAAAAAAGAGAGATGGCATTATATAATTAGAAGGTTCTAGAATCTATTTTATTAAATGAGAATACCAGCCTTAAACCTCAATTTACAATATTTTGCAAAAAAATAAAGTGTAGGTTCCTAGTATTTGCTATCTAAACCTTTGTTTCTTTTATAGTTGTAAATATTGAACACAAGGTCCATCAATAGGTGTACCTGAGACTCGGTTATGTTACCCCAATAACTTTTGATACAATACAGCACAAAAAAACTTAGTATTTGTGGTAGCTGCATCAGGTAATGAGTTGGAAAATTCTTGTACATTAACAGACCACGTTAGGGCTATAATAAAAAGTAATTCGGGAAAATGTGAGTAAAAGACTTTGTATATCATGGATATCGCTTAGATCTGTCATTTAAGTAATAGTACTGAAAAATTCATTCTCAATATAAAATGTAAAACGATGATATAAATGCACAACAAACAAGATTTTATATTTTATTTATTAAATATTAAATAAACATTTAATATTTAATTTACATTTAAAATGGTCATGGTAAAATGAGGTTATTTATAATACGTAATTAATTTATTATTGCGTATAAAATTTGTCGGAACAATTACCAGTACTTTCTCCATCTAAATCCTTTTATTGTTACATTGCTCCAGTAGGATACTTAACTTAACAAATCGATCTTTAACATAATACTTTTTAAACTATAGGCATTTCAAAATAATCATAATTACATTTTATCATAGAATACTTATATAATAAGATACGTTACTTGCAAAATGTATGAGGAATCGTCATTTAACATATTTAGTAAGACATTTAATTCTACATGGAATCAGGGTAGTTTCATAAACTGGTCACTCCCATATTTTCGCACTCTTTCCAATACATTTATTCTTTCCTTGTCTGGCACGTACATACTGACGTTTTGTAAAATGGTCTCGTAAATTCTACCCCAGAATATATCTGATTGGCGTATCGTGAACTTTCGAGATTGTTCTCTAACGTGATTGGCTTTGCCGTAGCAGTATAAAAGGGGCATGTGAACGCGGCAAGGCATTCAGTATTTGAAAATACAAACAAGCGATAAGAAGTGAACCGGTGTAAACACTACAAGTGCTTAACCAAGTGAATAAACCTAGAAATCGAGTTTATAATTCAGTCAAGTTCGGAAGTATACATATAATTAATCAAAATGCCAGCTATTGGAATTGATCTTGGAACAACTTATTCCTGTGTCGGAGTTTGGCAACATGGAAATGTGGAGATCATTGCTAACGACCAAGGTAACCGAACAACACCATCCTACGTCGCTTTTACCGACTCTGAGCGACTTATCGGCGATGCTGCAAAGAATCAGGTTGCTCTAAATCCCAACAACACTGTTTTTGACGCCAAACGACTCATAGGCCGCAAATACGATGATTCCAAGATTCAGCAAGATATGGTTCATTGGCCATTTAAAGTCATCAATGATTGCGGAAAACCAAAAATTCAAATAGAGTTCAAGGGAGAGTTGAAAAAATTCGCTCCTGAAGAAATTAGCAGCATGGTATTGACAAAGATGAAGGAAACCGCTGAAGCCTACCTTGGAACAACAGTACGCGATGCAGTTATTACAGTACCAGCCTATTTCAATGACTCACAGAGACAAGCCACCAAAGACGCGGGTGCCATTGCCGGTCTTAATGTCCTACGTATTATTAACGAGCCTACCGCAGCTGCACTCGCTTATGGCTTAGACAAGAACCTAAAGGGTGAACGGAACGTCTTGATATTTGATCTTGGTGGTGGCACATTCGATGTGTCAATACTCACTATCGACGAGGGCTCTTTGTTCGAAGTAAAGGCGACTGCTGGTGACACACATTTGGGTGGCGAAGACTTCGATAACAGGATGGTTAACCATCTTGCAGAGGAGTTCAAGCGCAAGTACAAAAAAGATATTAAAAACAATGCACGTGCACTTCGACGACTTCGTACCGCTGCTGAGCGTGCAAAGCGCACCTTGTCTTCGAGCACAGAAGCATCTATAGAAATCGATGCACTACATGAAGGCATAGATTTTTACACCAGAGTTTCTCGGGCCCGTTTTGAAGAACTTAATGCAGATCTTTTCCGTGCCACTCTCGAACCAGTTGAAAAAGCGCTACAAGATGCGAAGTTAGACAAAAGTTCCATCCACGACGTCGTACTCGTCGGTGGTTCAACGCGCATTCCAAAAATTCAGAACATGTTACAGAACTTCTTCTGTGGTAAAAAATTGAATCTGTCTATTAACCCAGACGAAGCAGTAGCGTATGGCGCGGCAGTTCAAGCGGCGATATTGAGTGGTGAACAGCACAGCAAGATTCAAGATGTTTTGTTAGTTGACGTAGCACCACTGTCCCTAGGTATTGAAACAGCTGGAGGCGTAATGACCAAGATTGTCGAACGAAACGCCAAAATCCCATGCAAGCAGTCGCAGACCTTCACCACGTACTCTGATAATCAGCCCGCTGTCACCATCCAGGTGTATGAAGGCGAGCGTGCTATGACAAAGGACAACAATTTACTCGGCCGCTTCGATCTAACCGGCATCCCACCAGCACCGCGTGGAGTACCTAAGATCGACGTCACCTTCGACTTAGATGCAAACGGCATCCTCAACGTATCTGCTAAAGAAAACAGTACTGGACGCAGTAAGAACATAGTCATCAAGAACGACAAAGGCCGCCTATCTCAAGCTGAAATCGATAGAATGCTGTCGGAAGCTGAACGCTACAAGGATGAAGATAATCGACAACGGGAGAAGGTCGCAGCCAGAAACCAGCTTGAGTCTTACGTATTCAATGTGAAGCAGGCACTTGATGAGGCTGGAGACAAAATAAACGCACAAGATAAAGATTTGGCTCGTCGTGAATGTGAAGACACTTTAAGGTGGATTGATAACAATACATTGGCTGAGAAGGATGAGTACGAACACAAGTTGAAGGAGGTCCAACGAGTATGTACACCAGTGATGAGCAAAATGCATGGAGCAGGGCCTGGAGCAGATGCCGGTGCAGGAAATCAGCAATATGCACAGTCTAAACACTCAGGGCCTACCGTTGAAGAGGTAGATTAAACAAAACTTTAATAACAATATATGACTGATTAGATAGAGGAAATGAAGCTAGTCCCACCTGAACTCACATTGTTACTATTAATATGTAAATTATTTACACAATATTTAATTTTAAGTTAATTTATTTGTTATGATAAGCATTCCAAAAGATGATCATGTGTTGCTAAAATAAAGATTATAATTGAATAAATATAAACTCTTTTTATTACTCCCTTACTATAAACCATTTTTATTAATTTATACTATACAAAGCAATAAAATGTACATGTTGCCACATAATACAAGCCTCACAGGGATTATCTGTAACTGATGAGATTGCTTGTTTGCACGCTCGGTAGGAGCAAAGTAGTAAAATTATTATTTATTTCATGGATAGTATGAAATTAATTTGGTACATTCACATATTATCTACTGAGTATAGGCACAAAAGAATTATGTACTATAGGACCTAAACAACGAGTGTTAAAAGGAATTGGGAATTAATATTTCACCATTTTCCTATCAAGTCCATTGTACCAATGACATACCAAAATATATTAAAACAAATAAATTGACTTTGAACATAGATTGCTTGACAAATAAAACTTCACATCAACAGCTATAGGAATCTGTTAATAAGATCGAATAAAGTAGGTTACCACCTATCTCCAGAATATTGAGGAACTTAGTAGGTAGTAAGAACCTGAATAAAGAATTTGTAACTTTATAATTAGCCAGGTAGCTTCATTACACTTTGTTTAAATCTAAAGGTTCTAACAAGTCAAGAATGCGATGCTTTAAAAATAACGAGAGGAAGGCAGGAGCAACATTTTATAAGAAGCATATTAAACCAAACGATATAAGGACTTATAGTAGAACGATATTCTTACCTTCGTACAATCGCCTGTTGATTTCACTGATCTCGAAATCAATTTTAAATCTTTTACACATTTTGAAGCAAGGAAAGTAATATATATACTTAGAAACAATATCAACATACTTCAAGCAAGTTAAAGCAAAAACATACAAGTAATGAAGAAAAATTCATTAACACTATCTACAACTCCTACACCTTAAACTTTAAAATTAATAATTATTCATCTTTTGATGAGTTTAGCGCCATTTTTCGAAAACTCTGCAACCGGTCAACCATAGAGGATAGAATTTTATAGAGAGATGGACATTAAAAATCGACTGATTCGATTATAGTCAACTAAAGTGTATCCTATGATAATACCGCTTTATTCGAAGTAATGCTTCAAATGACTGATATATTAATATCACTTTGAAGTGAAATATTATCTTTGGTTTAAAACGAGATATTTAAAATCAAATAAGCGTTATATCAGAACAAATAATAAAAATAAAATAAAGATTAAATTGAATAAATATCCTGGGACATTCTTTACACACAGCCAAACTAAGCAGTGCTTGTACTATGGAACCCAGATAACGGATATACTACATATACTACTTTTTTTTTCTAAATACATACTAATATAGACATTTACACCCAGACACAGAACAAAGAGACATATTCATGCACAAAAATCTTTGTCCTGGGTGGGAATCGAACCCGCGAACTTCGGCATGGCAGTCAGTGCCGTTAACCACCAAGTTAACTGGCCTGTCAATGGGGCTAAATATTGCAAGGTGCAATATATTCTACCTTACAATATTTGGCAGTCTGCCTGTCTAGTCACCGCGCCAATCAGCATGTCCAATCAGCCTGTCCAACCAAATCCATTTTTAGGTCTTATTTCTAGGAGTAAGTACTAGATTGCCAGTGTCAGTGTTTATTATAGTATGTGTACGTGCATGTATTAGTAAGTTTATTCTATGTTATAGCATATAAAATAACAAATTCACACAGTCACATACACACCATCCTACAAATTTATACGTTCATAGTTGTATCAATTATCTCTGCATTAAACAGTGTCATTTTATAAAATTTCAATGTAATATTCATGTGTGGGGTACACAAAGCCATAGGTATGTTAAATCTTTTCTGAGGTATCTGCTTACCAACTTCCTTAACGAGAACTACCTTGGCAAAAAAAGTAACATTTATCTATTAAATCACAACGGTTTAAATTAGCATTAGCATTTGGCGTAGTGGCCTCGTTGTGCTGCAAGAACAAGGAGGTTTAGATCATGAACCGACTACCTACTACTTATAGCGCGATGTATACATGATTACCAGCCTCCAACCATGGTCACCAGAGGGATATTGTCAATGATTGACTGATCATATGCGTACCCTACCTTTTGGATATGACACCTAGTCGGCGAGTTCGATAGACGAGACCGTATTGTTGGAACCATAGACAATAATCTATATAGATTGGATCACAGACCTATGAGGAGCGCGCGGGTGTGGCGCAGTTTGAAGGTGACCTTGGTGGATGCCCAATCTAACCAACTAAACCGGGAAATGAGAGGCGTTGATATCATTTCTTTATTTTTCAACATTATTGATGACTATAGAATCAAAGCCTTTCAGTCACATACATTACGGAAACCCGTTACGCGTTGATATTATAATTTTTTTTTTAAATCTTTATTCATGACCATAGATGCAAAGTCTTTCAGTTACATACTCTATGTAAACCGCGAAGAGAAACAAATGGAATGGAAACAAACTTATCACAGCACCTCTTTCTCGTTGTTATCGCTAAACAGTGCTACCAACAAAAATAAATCACTTTTACATTATTTTGGGTCAATTTATTGACTCGGCAATGTCGAAAATCTTTTCCTAGTAGTTAACAAAAATACAATATTAAGTGTGTGTATAATAGTTTGAATTCAAAACTGCAACATTTTTTCTCAGAGTAATTTCAAATGCTGGGTATATAGTAATGTATAATTGAAAAAGAAAAGTATCTATATATGCCTAAAGTACAAAAATTATTGTTACATTTCTGCCATGTTTTAAGTATAATAATTTTATGTGTCCCACCCATGTCAGAGACAGGACCGATATGTCTGCGAACTGAAAGTGACTTCACAACACTTTTCAAATAAATTGCATAAAATGTGTTTATTTTACTTCATTCCGTCTGTATCAGGGTATGACAACGATATAAATATAATATAAAATATAAATATTTATTATTATAGTACCTACTAAATATTTTTACTGGCAATACTGCATGCTCGCGAGAAGCACAGACAGCATCATCGTCGTATCTACTGACTGGCATCACTGACATACATGCTGTCTGTTGTCCGTCTATTCAATGCTGTCACATTTTATTTTCAATTAATTAATTCACATTCACAATTTCGATTTGATTGCGAATGATGATTGATGTGAGTGTTTAGTGCGCGTGTTCACTATAACTTATGCTCGTCTAATTTTATACTAATAAAAAATTGACGATGGCGCCTAGTCTAAGTAAATTAACTACAAGGACCGATGTTAAAATTGCAATCGCAGCCTCTGCGGCTCTTAGTGCTTGGTTTTTGAGAAATGCTTTTAAATCAAGGTGAGTGACCAAATTCATTACACTTAGTAAACAAATATTTTTAATAGACATTAACAATTGCTATTTAAATTAGTGACAAATTTATATATTTTTTAAGTCACATTTTAAACTGCCTGATTTCTAAATACCCTGTAATAACCCTGTTTGCTAAGACTTTAGCAAGTATTTACATGTCTAGAAAAAATACCCCTATTATAGTTTAAATTGAATCCATCAACAATATAACTAAGGTTATTAATTTTATTTAAATTAGAAGTAATTTCTTTACTAACTGTTGTCTTACTTTAATTTTGGTGGTCATTTTAGATTCATTTTTAGATCAGAAAGTAAAACTAAATAATTTTATCATTCATATATAAAGGAAACATGAAGATTTATGTTGGTTTTATTTATATCTTCTGAATAGTGCCTTAAAATGTTATTACTGTATTTATTAACAGAGCCAACATCCCTGACAATATTGGATTAACTTACGGCATTAGTTTGCCATCAAGTTTAATGTATATGTTATAATTATATTGATGAACTGCAGTCCTGCAGTTTTGTCTCGGTTCCTGAGGGATTTCATGTATTTTAGGACTATACATATCCTTTTTTACAAGCAAATAGTGTAGCTTTTTTTCAGCAAAAGAATTTTTGAAATTGAATGAGTAGTTTCACAGATTACTTGCTACTTTTAAACTTACAAACCTTACCTCTTTATAATATTAGTATAGATATATGGTCAGAGTAGCTTAGATCATCAATAATTTAGGCATTGTCATATAGAATATAAACTCTTGACATTAGTTTAAAATTATAAATAAGAATACATGGTTAATAAGTATTATATCATTCTATTATAAAATATCTACTATATTACATAACAATATGCTATAATTGAAAAGCCTTTAGCAAAAACATTCCATTTCCAGTATGCTGCAAGGTTTTATAAGTCTTATACTAAATCACACCTAGATGTTACCTTCGTAACTGAAAAACTCTTCTATTTTTACAGTAAAAATGTCCGTCCTGGACGATTATCACCAGATGAACAAATACAGTACATGATCAAATCAAAAGACAAGAAAGGCCCAAAGGCCCAAGTTGATGCCAGATTTGTAGCTGAATTCAAAGCACTATGGAAGATCATGATTCCTGGACTATGGACGAAGGAGAGTGCATTCATGGCATTGATAGCAATGTCACTAGTGTCAAGGTCAATGTGTGACCTGTGGCTGATACAGCACACCACTTTTGTGGAAGGGTAAGTAAGCTATGAATTCTTACTTCAAAAGTGAATATGAAATACAGATTTAATTTGTCATTCAAATAAATGATTGAAGTTACAAAGGCAAAACAATTGTCATGTCTAAATTGAATGTGACAGTTGTAATATTTTTTTAACCATCCACAATGGAGCGATGTACAACAAGTTAGTATTAGAACATTTAAATAGTCAGTTGTAGTTCAAACACAGGTCCAGAGGTTATTTGGCTCGAGCCCTCTATGCAACATTATATATATCATATATATATATATGATAAGCATTTAAATGTTTGTGTCAATGACATTTAGATACATACAGTGATGTAAAGGCCTACTTATAAGTTTAAAACTGGACTAATACTAACAGTAGTAATACAGTAAATAACTAATAGTATCTATTTCTACCCCTATCCCAAGGGATTGAATGTATTTCAAGATTATAACATAGGCTATGTTCATTTGGAATAATATACCTTTCAAATAGTGAAATTAGTTTGGTGCGATTACCTACCACATATAAACAAACTGATGTAATCCACTCTCTTTTAATGTTAGTGCGATCAGTTTGAATGTGAGACTGACTTTCTTTGTCATATGTATTCCTATTAAAATTTTATATGACAGATATTAAAATCATTGATGGATGACATTGTGACATTTCTATCCTATCAATTTTGTTGGATTAAAAATAAATATAACAGGGGATACTGGCTGATTACAGGGGTACAGCCATTATATCGGTAATAGATCTATTGACCAGCTGATCTAACAAACATAAACATCAGAGTATCAATCAACAAATTTCTATTGACATAATATTGCAAAAAAAAAACTACAAAACAATACACATCATACACGACACGCATGTCATGTCCACCTGCCTTTCATTTATATCTATTGATACTCGTTTTTTGCGTAGGTGTCTTAACTCCAAGCTTATCTTTGATATCAGCTTGTATGGGCTTTCTGATAACACCATTGTATTTATAAAGCAAACTATCCAATTTATTAATTAAGTAGGTATAGATTTTATGAGTTGTAAGAATATTGTACAATCTGTAAGATTACATTAAACCTTGCAAAGAAGATTGTTGCTTATATGTCAAAAGTATTTTATCTAAGGATCAATCATGTTTATTTACTACTGACTGTCCCACGCGGTTTCAACCGCGTTCTGAAAGTCTGTAATGGGCGAACTGTCAAAGGCACCCAGGTTTCTCTACTATAAGATGCATGTTTTATACATATAAACCTTTCTCTTGAATCTTTCTTTCTATTGATGAAAAATACGTAGCGTAGTTTAAAGATCTAAATATGTAGACGGCGGGAAGAAACTTTGTTTTATTCTATGTAATGTCAGTAATCTTTAGTTAGTCAGCTCAATTACCTTTTAAGATACCGCTTATTAGAATCCCATTTAATATTCATATGCGGCTGATAGACTAGGCGCTGTAGTATATATTTTTTTATCTTACAGGTAATTGTAAATGTATTTTATACAAATACTAGCTGTCCCCCGGGGTTTCACCCGCGTCTATCGATATCATATAGTCTATAACTATCTAGGAAAAATTCCGCGTCCATTGGACGCGAGATGAACTTGAGATGGTCAGTAGTTTTGAGGTGATGGTGCGTCAAAGAAACCCTATTTTCCTTATTTATAATATTAAGGAGCTATATGAACCGGCGTTAGAGTGGCCTATGAAAGTCTATTTGAATAAATATATTATAACCAGCTTATACGGGATGGTTTCACCCTCGTTCCAGAGAGATGTGATTTTCCACGTGTAAATAAAAATTGTTTGGAAAGAAACGATATTTACTAATGAAAAGAATTACTCATGCATTTTGTGCACAAGTATTAGGTAAATAGCTAAACTTAGATGCATATGATTATCATCATTATTTATACCTAGATTATGGCATGATTTTAATTATACATAATTATGTAATTGAAAGGTGGCAACTAAGTAGGTTCATTGCAAACTCGCACTTAATGTTCATCAGCAGATCATACATCCCCACTCCACGCACAGGCTTCCCTGACATAGATATATAGTCCACCTTGGTGGCCCAGTAAAAAAAAATGAATACAACTTACCACTTTTTGAGTTAAAAATGATATCGATTTGAATTCGAACCTAAAAGATGGACCTTCTGCAAAAGGCTCTTGTAGGAATAAAAATCTATACTGAAAGTCTACTTAAGCTTACGTGGGGTAGGGAGTTTTTTTTTTAGTGATTTTTTAAATATTTTTTGCCATGCGACACATCATCACACCCTTCTATTTCCAATATATATATAATATATTTCACAGATAATTATATATTTTACTGTTTATGGTAGATATGTGTTTTATTTTTTGGAGATATATTGAGTTGTGTCAATAGCATGGTTTCATATAGTCGTCTGCTCCCTCTTGATCTCTTTTATCACTACTTAAAAAACCCCGTGGTCCCTTGACAAGGAGAGTTAGCTCCTTTGGAACCGCTGAGTGCGAAAATTTAAGTTCCAATGCGTGGATGAGCTATACGTCGATAGGAAGTTGTGCGATGGTGGAAGATAGTCCCTTTCTTGTTGTAGTCTATGGTGAGACCTATATATAGCAATGGGCTTCCCTATGTTGATTATGGTGATGATAATGAAAAATTAATTTAGTTCCCTTCGCCAACAGGTCCATAATCACAATGAATCACAAGGAGTTCAAGAAGTTATTGTTACAATTATTCACTGCTATGCCCTTGGTGAGTACCTTAATGAAATGCGTATAAATAACTTGCTATCCGCGTATGAAAACTTTAATAAAATGTGAATTAGGTCAACAAACAGGCATACGGTCCGTCTGATGGTAAGAGTCACCAACACCTAAGGACATTTGCATCAAATAGAGGCATCGACTATACTGTAGACCCTGAGACATGAAGTTGTTAAGCTTCATGTGTTAAACTATAGGAGTTTCACCGGCACCTTTCTAACCGAAACACAGTAATACAACTTCACTACTGCCTCACGGTAACCGCTAACCATAGTTGATTATATAATTAAATAAATATTTTTATGCCTATTATCCTTGAAGAAGTAGGCAGAGGTACCACTACTAAGACCCACATTTCACCAAGGATATTTTAAGCATTGTCGTCATATCAGACACGTTATCAATCTTGGGCCTCAGGTAATCTTTTCTGACAAAGAAACAACAAATGTAACTTGCCCGTCCTATGCATCGAACCTAACCTCCGGTCTGTAAGCCAAGCTTTACACCACTCGTCCACTGAGGCGTAAATTACTAAATACATAATTGAACTGATATTTACACCCGTACAAATTTTAAAACATGTATTGTCTATGTATTTTATGAAATTCGATTGTTTCAGATTTCACTCGTAAACAATGTATTGAAATGGAGTATAGGAGAACTGAAGCTAAGAATAAGAACAAATCTCTCACTGCATTTATATCAACAATATTTAAAGTAAGTAAAAAAAATTTTTTTTTCTAAGTAACAAACAGGCAGCTGGCCCATCTGATTGTAAGTCCATTCACAATACCAATCATTGCCAATGCGTCATCGACACTGCGAGTCTCATGCGCTAATTTCACCGGCCCCCTTGCTCTTCGAACCGAAACAGTTAATACAAGTGCAATACTGCACTAAAAGCTACAACAGACTGTTATCTTAAGGGTATTTTAACAGTTCTCAGAGTATAGCATGGATACCGTGGGATCGGCTCATTCCACTAAACAAAGAAGCTGATTTCCGCTGTCTGGCCTTCCTCAACATACTTATCACTTTCGGCTCGTCACTTATCATATCACAATGAGATTACGCACAGATATACAATTAATGTGTAGGTTTGTATTAACTATCTGTCCTCCGCGGTGTCACCTGCATTCTCGAGGGATGTTATATTGCCTGAAATAAAGAGTAGCCTAAGTTACTCTTTATAACATCGTGTATCGGTCGTTAAAAGTCCCGTCAAAATCGGTCCAGCCGTTTCGGCGATTAACCGGAATAAACAGACCTGTCCGCCTGTTAAACAAAAATATTATATTTAACAATAGTTTTTTTGTGTCAGTGTCGTTAATACTTTAATAAACATTTAGTTAAAAGTAATTTAATTTATTTGTATAGATTTGTCGTCAAACACAATCTTTCAGGAAATGGTAAAAGTTATCCGATTAACAGATGCTTTTAGCGAGTCAATAAACAACAAATCTCGCGTGGTAAATGTTTAATAATTAAAAATAGTAAAATCATTCTAAAACGGGTTAAGATTCGCACTTTCACTCTCACGGAAACTACGTTTTTAACATATAACACGACCAAAACATAAATAAAACGGATTGTTGAAAGAAAAGGTTGGCGGAGGCACCTTTTAAAATATTCTTCTTGTTTTTATACTTTTATCGGTTGGATGATAAAATTATGTAACACTAGCTGTACCCGGCCACGCTTCGCTGTGGCACATTGTGATTTAATGGTTGAGAAATGAGAAAGAAAACAAAGAAGGTCGCGAATATGTGACTGATGCAAACAATAAATAAAAGCAATCCTTGATACGGATTATATATCATGCTAAAATTTCACCTCGATCGGTGCAGAACTTTTTGAGTTTTTGAAGCGTACACAAACCAACATAACATTTTTATATATAATATTAAAAACATTGAGAATAAACAAAAATTGTTAAAAAATATAGAACTTTATTTCTGATGCATTTAAGTTAATTGTTAACGATGAAAACGGGCCTATTACATTGTGACGACATTGAATTTTACAAACTGTAAATATTTGTCCCGCTCTTTTGTCTTTTGTTTGCACAAAAATAAACTGTAAAACGTATATTGTTTTACATTAGCTCACTTAACATCCAACTCCAGTGTAATAGTTAGTGAGTCTCTATACCTACAGTGTAGATGACTGACATCTATCGATGACTAATACTTCGAAAATATCCCCAATAAATTACTTTAACATTATAAAATAGAAGTAAATTTTACAAATAATTTCTGAATATATTCGTATAAATTACTGTAAAAGTCTGTGGGTCTATTTTGTTCACCAATAAATAAATTAATCTTACTAAATATTTTTTTATGAATGATCATCCATAGCTCTTTATAATGACGAGATAAGATTGAAGTCCACAGTGCAGTTTGGTGGACTTCTAATAACCTTTGAAAACATCCGAAATATAACTTTTCTGATTTTTCTGGTTCTTCTCAGTTGAGGGCTGTCTTCCGAAACGGTGGCAATTTCAGTAACTTTGACTTTGATAAGTGCCTTTCTCGGGCCTCAACTGAAATTTCAGATGACGGCCTAAATACTTAAATCCTTATGATTAAAAACAAGGGCCTGAGCCACTGTTGTGACGTTAATGCAACAATTTCTTTATTCTTCTACTTGCTGTCCCCCGCGGTTTCACTCGCGTTCCCGATGGATGTTATTCCCGGTATAAAGTAGCCTATATGTTCCAAGGCAATCTCTATATATGTGCCAAGTTACATCCAAATCCGTCCGGTAGTTTTCGCGTGAAAGAGTAACAAAGATCCATACTCACAATCTTTCGCATTTATAATATTAGTAGGATTCCTTTTTATTGTCCGAGCCGCTGTGGTGAGGTTTATGCAACAATTATTCAACTAAGTAACGTATACAAGGCTATCAAAGGTCAATGGCGATCCAGCTACGTACACACATTAAATGTTTTATTTATTAGCTAGCTTCCGCCCCGTGTTTTTACCCGCGTTCCCGAGGTAATTATGTTTTCGCGGCCTCAAAGTATCCTATATTTTTATCCTTAACATATTTTATCATAACGTAAAATTAATTAAATTATGCACAATTCCAAAAGGCAAAATGACAAAAAGGATTTTTTTGTGACTTGCGTGTTAATTTTATACTAATTAATTCATTTCGAGTTAAAACTAGACGTAATTAGGTATTCTTTTCGTCGCATCGTCGTTTAGGTACATGAGAATTTACATATAATACAAAATTACGGAATTTTTAGTTTATTTATATATTACTTTGACACTGTCAACTGAATTTTGTAATAATTATAAGTGTGCTTTTATATTAAGGCACCTATAGGATCCATATTATTTCTATATGTTCCTTTGTTATATGATGTGAATAAAAATGGTAACAGATAACAACTGAATTCTCAGCTTCTTTTTATTTGCTTACCATACTATGGTGTGAAAAATAATAATTATATTTTTAAACAAAAAAGCATAGACAAACTTTTATAGAATGAATCACTTTAATATCTTACTTATCATATCCCACCATATTGGTATCAACACACTCGATGCTAAGTTGAGACTTTGTACCCGGATTGAACTTTGGACCTTGCATTCCAATATATGCTATCTCACTCTGTTACTAAGTGTACGCATAAAGTAGAAAAGTGCGGATTCATTATGCCGTTTACTTGATATTTTAGAACCAAATGACATCGTCGGACGTATGGGAAACAGACCTATTGTTTCAATGATAAATTATTCCATTTTAGTTTAGCTCAAATAATTATATCGTATTTTTTTTCTTTTACGTTACATGGCCTCGTGTCCGGTCCCTAACTCATCCATTGAGGTGTTGATAAAGACTAGAATGAAGCTAGCTTCCACTAAAAAACAACCTGGTACCTTTTAAGCTATGGGTGGAACTTGCTAAACCTAGATTTATGCTTGTACAATAAAATCAAATGTAAGTTGAAGTCGCACTCAAAACAACAAAAAAGTACTAATTATTTTTTTTATACCACGTGGGCCGACAAACAAGCGGACGGTCCACCTGACGGTAAGTAGTCACCGCCGCCTATGAACTTTTGCAACACTAGGGGCATCGCCAATGCGTTGTCGACCCTGAGACGTGAAGTTGTTAAGTCTCGTGTGCCTATAATAATTGAACATCTTGTATTAAAATTTTGGCTTATTTTAAAACTCCTCGAAAACTACATTTAAAATCTTTTTGTTTATACTTTCAACCGCGTTCCAGAGTGATAGCCCTTGTCCATCTGGAATAGTGTACCTTTGAAATAGTGAAAGAACTTTTCAAATAGGGGCAGTGTCTTCAGAGATTACCCTATACCCATAGAAGCAAACTTACAAAATGCACTCTCTTGTAAAATTTTAGTATAGACACGTAAGTATATTAGATAGGATGTTGTTATTCTAAATATCACCTTGAGCTTGACTCAGAGCATGGCAAAGTTCAAAACGAACGAGTTAACTGTTCAACCATTATTTTCCGGTCTCTACTTAACAACTTTGTAATTTTTCTTTCAACGTATGTTTTTACATTGTTCGGTTTTTTTTATATTCATTGAGTTTTTTTTTATACCGCTTGGACCGATAAACAAGCAGACGATCCATCTGATGGTAAGTGGTCACCGCCGACTATGGACATTTGCAACACTAGAGGCATCGTCAATGCGTTGTCGACCCTGAGACGTGTAGTTGTTAAGTCTCATGTGCCTGTAATTTCACCGGCCCCCTTATGACCGTTCTAACCGAAACACAGTAATACAAGTGCACTTCTGCCTCACGACAGAAATGGGTAAGGTGGTAGTACTTCCCCGGACGAACTCTGCACTAAGAGGTCTACTACTCTAAAAATTTAGGTTCTAATACTTATTTATATAATTTCCACAATTGGGTACATGATCGGTGTAAATTCTTATAAATTGATCAATATTATATCCTGCAAGGCGATTGTGTATCGCCTTTGCATTTGCAGTTAATTTTGTATGAAATTGTATCAGTATGATTTTAATTCATACTTATATAGACACTAGTCGTGCCCGCGACTTCGTACGCGTGATAACTTAAAATTTAGGTTTTTTTTTCGTCAGCTGATGTTAATGAAATAAGCCTATATGTTGTTCCTAGTCAAGTTCCAGTTACAGATTAGCGTGTTCAAACAGACAGACAGCGGTTCCACAGTTTTGCTATCTACACTGTACTAATATTTAATAAAAACAAAATGTTTATAAGAATAAACTCAAAGAAGAAAAAAGCTTCAATAAAAAAGCTTAAGTTTTGAACAAATAGCTTTAATTTGACCTTCATAAGAGCCCTCCGCGGGCCTAAACTGAATAAATGGTTTTGGATTTTGAATCGACATGACCATGCACCCAAATGCTTGTCCTAGCTGGAAATCGAACCAGTCTGGGTATCCCTACATCAACAGACAACCGACAGCCCATTAAAGGTTATTAAAGGTTAATTAACACAATCTTTTGCAAACACACGTTATGTACGATCGTTTAATGTTGACCATACATATAACCTCCACCGTATTTACCCTACAAATTGCGTTTTAACAAAATAAACAAACCATTATGCGAGTAAAATCGGTGCTATGTTAAAGTATAGTTACCATTCAAGCGTGTGAGTCATGCGAATAGGCACTTAAATATTATGTTCATTGAAGTCATTATCTGCCAGCCCTGTTTCCAATCATTCGGTGCATACGGAGATTTGGCTGATCTTATTCTTTGGGAATGCTTTTGTTGACCTCTTTGTGCAAGGTGTAAGTGCACGTGTTCATCGGTGCAGTTTTTGATTGCCTCTTACGTAGGGCTGATGTCACCTAAATTGCGAACGCCGGACAAAAACTTTAAACCCCGGACATTAGGTTGTGTTTTTCCCGGACACACCTACCTTTTAAACAATTCTACAATTACGTAGTTACATATTACTCTAAGCTCATACTTCGTTGGATAAAGTAATTGAATAAATCAAAAATGGAATCAGTGAGCAATACTCATATTGAATCCAGTATTCGTCACTGCAGTACTTATTTCAAGGTTCATACCTACGATTTTGAATTATTTTAGCTCAGTCTTAACCAATATAATTGATGTTTTAAACAGTCTTACAACCGCACTCAGAGACGTTTAATGATTGCTTAAACTATCACTAAGTAAGGATTTGAGAAAGTTACATCTCAGAGTCCGTTAATGATTCCTTAGTGGGCATAATGGACCATTAACTTTAAATAGCGCTCAACCCTTACTCTTATAGTTATCAAACGTTCTATTATTTACTGTGGGGACCAGATATGCGAAAATTGTTTAAAGATCTCTCTCTTGGATCTGGTCTTGTAACCAAAAAGCTAACTCGTACCTTATCACAGAACAATCAAAGGGGTAACATTGCTAGATTTTGGTAGTTTACCCGCAGACAACATTAACAAATGAGAAGCAGTTTTTTTAGAACCTATGTCAGTATATTAATTAGCCTATTTTAAATAATTTTGTATTCTCATAGTATTATAGAATCGATATAAATAAAACAATTTCGTGTTAGTAACACCATTTATAACTCCAGAACTGATGCACAGATTATAATGATCTTTGATTTTCGGATTTATCTCCGTCCCGAATAGCAGAATAAGTAATTATAAATAATAAAAATTGCAAAAGCAATTGGATAGAGCTATGCTCGGAGTCTCTCTGAAGGATCGTATTCGAAATGAAGTCATTCGTCAGAGAACCAAAATTATCGACATAGCTCAAAGGATTAGCAAGCTGAAGTGGCAGTGGGCTGGTCACATCTGCCGTAGAACCGATAACCGTTGGTGTAGACGTGTTCTAGAGTGGAGACAACGGCTTGGTAAACGTAGTGTCGATAGCTAGATGGAGCGATGATATACGCAAGCTGGCTGGCAGCGGTTGGAAACAAAGAGCTAAAGATCGAGCTCAGTGGCGTGCCATAGTTGAGGCCTATGTCCAGCAGTAGACGGAGATAGGCGGATGATGATGATGATGACAAAATCAATTTTGACGAAAATTGGTTTTCTCAACAATCATACTATCCTTTGTATACAAAAGTCAAAACAGTACAAAGAATTAAGTTCTTTGTAGGTATGTAAACATGCGGTCGATTGTGCGGACTGCGGACTAAAGTAACATTTCCGTAAATCTATCAAAAACTGGTTTCAATAATATCATATGGATACTGTATAATCATGATATAACTAAATATAGCAGAACCGGTTGCTGGTGTTGGAACATGTGTGGTTGAACTTGATTTCAATAGTGGGTACATATAGAGATAAAAATTTATTTCTATCATTACTTACAGAGCTGAGCTCTGTGTAGCTTCCTCCAATTAGTTTTGCTTTTAGCGGCTTCCTAGGCTTCCTTAATGTAGGTTCCTTACATATACTACATAATATATACATACCTATTATTCGTGAAATTCTTAATCGAGATGTGAGGGACATTCGTCATACTCGGTTATCTGATCATAATGCACCCTCAGAACGATAGGAGCTTAACTCAAAAAATCACTTTTGGCACATCTCTGATTGGATCACTTTCACACTGAGCGGGGAGGGTGGGTCCCGGTGTTTAGAGGCTGAAGTATCGGTATGCTTATTCTATCATTAAATTGACTATGTTCTACTCTTCATCGGATAGAACATACTTTGTTTAGTCTCTCTATGATCGTAACTCCATTTCGCAAAATTTTGAGTTAAGCCCTTATCCTACTGAGGGTGCGATTAAACTAAGTACAGCTTAGAGATCAAAAGTAAACAATACAACTACTTTTTAATACATACTGTATTTTATTTAATGACAAGTAGGCCGATAAACAGCCAACGGTCCACTTGATGGTAAACAGTCACCGCTGCCTATGGACATTTGCAACACCAGGACCATTGCCAATGCGTTTACACCTTGAGACGTGCAGATGTTAAGTCTCATGTACATAGAATTTCACATAATTGTAAATGCTTCACGGCAGAAATGATTATAGTGGTAGTTCTTCCTCGGACGAACTCCAGCTCTAGCTACTACTTCTTAAACTACATACATACATCTATAAATATACTTATATCCAGACACAACAACCTACGGGGAAATATTTCTATTGCTATAATATAATAGGTTGGGGAAAAAGTTCCTTCGCATTTTTTAATAAAATTCTAAACATTTTTAATATAGTTTATTTACGTTTAACTAAAGTATGTAGGTACCATTTTGTTCGATAACTTTTTGCCATCTTGTAGGTAGGGACATGATCCCATTGCTATAGAAATTTTGGGACTTCTGATCAAAATACTGCGACAAGTGGTTTTCACAGTCCTCTCGTGATGTTAACCTGACACTGCCTAAAGAATTCTGAAGAGACCGAAACAGGTGGAAATCTGAAGGTGCAAGGTCAGGACTATACGGCGGATGCATTAATACCTCCCAGCCAAACTCTTAATTTTTGCTGAGTGGCTAAATATGTGCGAGATCTAGCGTTATCATGATGAAAAACCACACCCTTCTGTTGATTAATTCCGGCCGCTTTCTCTCAACTTCTTGCTTTAATCTCATCAGTTGTTCGCAGTAGAGTTCAGAATCGATGGTCCTGCCTGGTGGTAACAGCTCATAATGAATAATGCCCTTCCAATGCCACCACACACTCAGCATTACCTTGTTGCGAGTTAACCCGGGTTTCGCCACACTCTGTGATGCCTGACCGGCCTTTGACCACGACCTTTTTCGCACGTTCTTGTCGTACGTGATCCACTTTTCATCACCAGTTATCAGCTTCTTCAAAAATGGTTCGATTTCATGACGTCGTAATAAAGAATCACAAATGAGTACACGATTCATTAGGTTTCTTTCAGTGAGCTCGTGAGGTACCCAAATACCTAGCTATTTTGTGTACCCAGTTTTTTTCAAATGCACCAAAACTGTTTTGTGGTAAATTCCCAGTTCTTCAGCTACGTCGTAACTACTGATATGCCGATCTTGCTCCACTTTTTCAAAAATGGCATCCATTTTATCCGTAATGGGGCGACCAGAGCGACGTGCATCTTTGACATCAAAATTTCAGGATTGAAAACGCTTAAACCAAATTTGTGCTACTCTCACAGACACTGCACTAGGTCCATAAACATCGCGAATTTTTTTCACGGCTTGCGTTGCATTTTTACCTTTTTTGTAGTAACATTTGAAAGTGAGTAAAATGAATCGAATTTCTTCATTAGATTCACTCATTTTGGCGGTACGAAAAACAAATGCAAATCACACATTTTCCTAATTTGAATTTGGAATTATGTTCTTTAAAATTTAAACTTTCAATGATACCAAAACCAGCCAGATACAAATAGTAAAGCCAAAGAGATTTTATTACAAGTTCATACATACTATAATGCGAAAAGACTTTATCCCCAACCTAATATTTTATTAATGCATAAATAAGGTCAGATTGTAGTTTGAATACTAACTGTATAGTTTATTTCAAATCACATAATATTAAGACAATATAACACTATAGGTAATCTATATGCATATAAAAATGAATGTATGTCTGTATGTCCTTTATAGAATCGTAAACTATGCAACGGATTTTAATGCAGTTTTCAGCAAGAAATAAGTCATTCAGGAGGTAGTTCTATAACCAGGATTGAAAGCGGGCAAAGCCGCAGGGCGCGGCTAGTAGTTATAATAAATCTTTATTGTGACAAGTATTGTAAAAGAAACACCTTTTACATAATGCACTTTTAAAGTTAAATTAACCAAAAGATAAATTGTGTTTAGTTGAACTCTGGTACCCAAAATAACATTAAACTTGTGCTATGGATATCCTAAAACCTAAATTTAAATCATTCTCTTAAACTTACTAAAATAGTTATCTACAGCAAATGTGTGAAATACAGAAACATGTGTAGCCAAGCAATTACTTTTGTTATTACGCCTGTTCTACTTAAGACTGGTAGTTAATAAACGAAAATAATATTGGTTCTTGCAAACAATTGCTTTTGCTTTCAAATTCAAAGTCCTTGTACCTTTAGCTCGTTTAAGCTGGCATATAGCGAAATTGGAGTAACGAAGAAAAAACATGTAGCAAAGAAAATGTCATATAATTTAAACCAATAATATTCAAGATTGTTTTGTGGCATTTTGAGACGTGATCGTTGGAGCATTTAATTAACTGGAAATTAGATATCACGTCGCTTGTGATGTGTTATTCTCCGATAAACACTGTAATCTTTTTTCTTTTTTTTAAGATTTTTTTTTATTGCGTCTGGCCTTCGACTGACACCAGAAGGAGTTATGTCGAGGCCGAGGATGTAGGCGCATTATTAATGAGAGTTTGTAATAAAATTAATAAATAAGTGGCAAAGTGCGAGTCGAACTTGCAAAGGAAGGGTTTTGTACCACCGTACAACATTTAACATAATGGCGAAAAAATTTACCCTGGGACATTCTTTTACACACGGCATCTGATCCCAAACTAAGCAGAGCTTGTACTATGGAAACCAGATAACTGATATACTACATATTATACTACTTTTAATACTTATTTAATTAAAAACACATGTCTTGTGAGTCGGTTATTGTAGTGCTCTGTGAACGTTTCAAGTGTCCTTTAACGGTTCATACAAATCGGTGATAGATGGATGGACGGATGGACAACGTACCGTAATATATACTCGTACACTAGCATCCTTTAGGTATCGATCCCTAAAAATCATGTACTAATCATCTGATATGACATTATTACATATTTTAATTTCCAGAGGCTTCACTTACTACCAAGTCACAAACCTAGACAATCGGATATCCAACGCTGATCAATTATTGACCACGGACATAGACAAATTCTGCGAGACAGTTGTGGATCTCTATGGAAACATAACCAAGCCGTTGCTGGATATAAGCATCTATTTGTACAGGCTCACTGTCAATTTGGGCGCTTCTGTAAGTATATTTTTAATTATAATATATATAACTTATTTTAAAGACAGGAATTGAATGTTTTTCCCGGGATGAGAATCATCTTATCAGTTTATTCCAACTTAGTCTGTATTCAAAATTTCATCCAAATTTCTCCAGCCGCTTTTCCGTTATAAAGTCACAAACATTCAAAATCACATTTATAATATTAGTGGAATTTAAGTATGGGGCCGTCCATTAATCACGTGAGGTTCGAAAGCCTCCCCCCCCCCCCCCCCCTTCATAGAGGGCAAATCACGAAATCTCACAAGGGTGGAGGGGGTGTAGTATTATCACGTACATATACATATTTTTTCAGAAAATCATGACATGAATGGGGGGGAGGGTTGTCTTAAACCTCACCACGTATCACCAAGGGGGAGGGAAGGGTTAAAAATACATGCTAAAAAAACATACGTGATTAATGGACAGCCCCTATGGAGCTAAAAATTTTGAGTAAAAATATATATAATCTGTGGTCTTTTCTGTAATGTCATGTGTACCAATAAAGGATATTCTATAGATGCCACATTGTAAATGATTTAATTTCTGGGCGTGAAGATGTTATGTTATATCACGAAGATGTTTCGCGCCGAACAGTAAACGGTTGTACTGTAGTTGATTGCGTAGAAGTTCACAAACAAACAAATTGAATCTAATGTTAGATTACTTTACATTGTATAGCTACGTCTGGTAATAAAGAGTTGTTAAAATGTTGCCGCCTACATAGTTCAAGTGCATGAATGGATTTCCATCAAATTAAAGATATTTACATACATACATAATTACCAAAATGCCACAGTCATAGTGATTTTAAATAGAATTCAAAAAGTATATATGACCATATATGCAACAAAAAAGTTTCCGTTCATTTAGAAAAACATTAGTTATTTTATGGTTTAGTGATTTATAAAAAAAAATGGTTTATCATGTTTCATTTAAATACGTACAAAATAAATTAATTATAATATGCATTTTTGAATAAAGCACAAATGCAGTACAATAAAATCTGTTTTTGTTGTATATGCATACCTTTTACCGACAAAAAATGTAGGTTTGCACGTAAAACAGAGTATTATATTGTTCATTGTAAATGGCAAAAAAATTTATACATTCCACGTGTATATAAAACGTCGGCTTGACTTAAATCTAAACATTTTAACCGCAATTTAAAGTCTAAAATATTAATAAATGACTAGCTGTCCCCTTCGGTTTCCAAAGTTATGTAACATTTTCCCGGCACAAAAAAAGTATTCTATGTATTCTCCAGGGGATTTTTTATTGCCAACTGTCATCCAAATTCGTTTGGTAGTTTTTGCGTGTAGTAACAAACGTCCATATATACAAACTTTCGCATTTATAATATTAGTAGGATATCCTCGTAGGATAGGAGGTGTTGCGGGTGTCCATGGGCGGCGGTAATCGCTTACCATCAGGCGATACTAATGCTCGTTTGCCTACCAAAACATAAAAAAGAATAATAATAATAATGCAGTATGAATGCAGCGAAAACTTGAATTCTCAATTTGTCACTTGTTTTTTAAAGCCACTGCTTAAGTTAAACCATGTTTTTGAATACCAGCGCAACTGAGTCATCGACTAACCGCTGTAGCTCAGAAATATCAAATTAAAACGGTACGTTTTGTAACGTGCTTGCGTTCATTATAGAAATAATGTGTTGTTAAACCGCCTATGGCATCAAATTGGGGTTAATGATCCCTTCAAACGCGGAAAAACCTCATACAAACATGTTTATTTTGAATATCACGACGAAGGAAGTAAACATTTATAGATGATAGCCGTCCCTCGCTCGGGATGTAACATTTTCCCGGGATAAAAAATAGCTTAAGTTAATGTTGTAATCCCGAGATACATTACATGGGGATGTGGGTGATACCGCAAGACGGAAAGCTAGTCTTGAATAAATCAATCACTAATCACCAGTTAGACCCTATCTATTGACTCTCACTACAAAACCTTAGGCCCTACGTAGTCCTATGAATGAGTATTTTATTATTCCATTCTTCTACTTTCAGACTCCTGGCATCATGATGGCGTATCTCTTCTTATCTGGAGTTCTCTTGACATATTTGAGAAAACCGACTGGTAAGACATTTCTATATATATTTGTGTTAATTTTAATTTGGCGGGCCAGGTGGCCTGGTTAGCGACCCTGATTGCCGAGCCACAGGCAGTGAGTGGGTTCGAGTCCCTACTAGATGCCTAAGTACGAAAGTCTATCGCAAACGTAGCGTCATCCTATCGAAGGCGCCAAAAAGCTAGTTTGTATGTAAAATTGATTTTTAGTGCACTCGATACGATGACGATTCGCTTATGATAGACGTTCTGAGACATGCTAAGGTAAAAATTATAATTTCTATAGAACAAAAGAAAAATGTAGATATAGTTTATTAGTTATCTTGTTTACATACTACAAAAGAGGGCCGCGTGGATAGAATGTCCGAGGATATTTATGTAATACAGTATATATCTGATTTTGATTATTTCATAAACGTTCTTAATTTCATAGTCAACAGCAAAATAATTTTAACCTTCTTACGTTCCGATTTAAGTGCTATTTTGTATTTTTCAGCGCGGATGACTGTACAGGAACAAAAATTGGAAGGTGAATTTAGATACGTTAATTCCAGACTGATCACCAACTCTGAAGAAATTGCCTTTTACCAAGTAAGTACAATAGAGAACAAGTATTCAAACGTCCATGTCATCCATCGTCACAAACATTAGCTTTTATAATATTAGTAGAATGATTGTTGTAATGTGTATCTGTGTTATTTGTTCTCAGGGTAATAACCGTGAGCAGCTGACACTACTGGCAAGCTTCTTCAAGCTGACGCGGCATCTACGTAACTTCCTCAATTTCAGAGTGGGCATGGGTTTTGTGGACAATATTATTGCTAAATGTAAGTACAAAAAATTATATAATACAACCATATTCCCAACGATATTCTGCTTCTATTAAAGCACCGATGGCAAGACCAAGTTTACATATTGCGCCGACTTCAACAGTGAACAGTGCCCTAAGCAAGAACATCTATCATCGTAAGCGTATCGAATGTGCCAAAATCCAACGCAATGGGAAATTGAACATCGCGCAACGTCACGGTATGCGTGATGTTCCATTTTCTATACAAACCAGCTTTTTGGCGCCCTCGATACGATGACTCGATATGATGTTCGTGCTTAGGCCTCTCAGCTGGTGGTGATAATAACTAAAATTAAAAACGTTTTTAATTTATAAAATTGTTTACCACATAAGTAACAAATTTGGAAGTTGCTATTTATTTGCTTTAATTTGATACCTATCCCAAGACATTCTTCACACATGGTTACCTGATCCCAAGTTAAGCAGAGTGTACTGCTTGTAGTATGGCTACCAGGTAACTGATACACTACATATACAACTTTTTTAAAATACATACTTATATAGATATTTACACCCAGACACAGAATAAACAGACATGTTCATGCACACAAATGTTTGTCCTGGGTGGGAATCGAACCCGCGACCTTCGGTTTGGCAGTCAGGGTCTCTAACCACCAAGCCAACTGGCCCGTCATACCTATCATGTTTTTTATTTGACTTATGTCACTCCTACAATTGAAAAGAATCTAATGATATCTCATTTGTTGAAATCTGCCAAAAGATTAAAGGCAGAATTAGGCATACATACATACACTCGAAAACCCACCTCCAGAATTTGGGGTAAATAATAGCTGTATACAACAAAACGTAACATCTAAAAGCCTTAATACAGCCCTTATGACGCAACATAATAAGGTTCTTTCTTCGTTTGCAGATATAGCCATCACAGTTGGTTTCTACGCTGTATCCAGACCGTTCTTCGCTATAAATCACAATCTACTCACAACTGGTACTGAAAACGATAGATTTAAGGTATGGTTATTTATTTAAACTGCATTTCAACAGCCAAAGATTAAGTACCTATTGTTTGATAAATATTGTGACATATTGTTTAAAGATCTTTATGACATAACGGTGTGACTTTGCATCGCTACGGACGGTTACGCCTTTTTGGTAAATACGTGTCCTTATAATCATCAGGTGACTTTTCACCATAAAATAAAAATGATGGATTTACTGGTTATGTTTATGTAGAGCGTTCCCGTGGGATGTCACATGTATTATACATATAAACCTTCCTCTTGAATCACCTATCTAGTAAAAAAAACCGCATTAAAATCCGTTGCGTAGTTTTAAAGATTTAAGCATACATAGGGATATAGGGACAGAGAAAGCGACTTTGTTTTGTACTATGTAGTGTTTGATATAAATGGTATTATTTTCCAATAGCACTACTACACATACGGCCGAATGCTGGTGAAGATGGCCGAAGGTATCGGTCGGTTGGTCCTGTCGGGTCGCGAGCTCAGCAAGCTGGCGGGGCTCACGTCGCGCGTCACGCAGCTCAGGGTGGTGCTCGACGACGTCAACAGTGGCAAGTACACCAGGACAATGGTGGACAATCAAGCGCATAATGGAAAAGGTCAGTGAATAATAATAATTGATTTATTATTACTAGTGTTCGCCCACTGGTCGAATTTAGACCATGATCGTTATTGAAAGTTTGATGTAAATCTTATTTTAAGAAATCTTTTTTTTTTAAAGAAAAATGATTCTCAAATGGAAGTGAAAATGGTGTTTTGTGTTAATTGAAACAATCTTATAAGTATTCACCGCTCGACGAATGTCCGCGTAGAGATGTAAAAGCCATCGGAGGTTAAACTTTAAGTCATTTTCTAGAAAAAAAAGTAGTAGAACAGCTCTCACACAACTACAAAATAGCGGTAAAATCGTATCATGACAATATTGTCAGTTTGTCGGTTTCTTCTTTTTTTTCTCTTTTTACACATGAATATATTATTCAATTGTAACTTCTTCTTACAAAGAGGGGGAGCCAGGAAGCTCATAGCTCAGGGTAACCTAGTTTGGGCTCCTGTCTCCCACAACTAAATGTACCTACCTGTTTATTACCAAATAATGTTGTATTTTTTATGTGAGGGAGAAAAATAAACGAATGTTATTATTTTTATAACTCCACGTTGATGATCTTGATCAAACGTATTTGGATCGGAATCAAATATACATTTTTGATCGTAAAACTACCTTATAAATAATTTATGTACCATTGTATATTGCGTAGAGCCCCAGCCGCATCAGGCGTCGCAGCCGCAGCTGACGCCGGGCGCGGGCCGCATCGTGTACCAGGACAAGATCATCCGCTTCGACAAGGTGCCGCTCGTCACGCCCAATGGAGACGTTCTCATACCGGAGCTCACCTTCGAAGTCAAGTTTGTACTTTATTACTAGTCCTCAACCCGAGTTAGGGAACTAATAGATTCCCGGCTAAAGCCCCTATATCATTTGGGGATAGTGACGCTTGGAAATGGAACCCCTTACATACAAAGAAATTTGACCTTTAATGATATATCTACACTTAGTAGATGTATAAAATCTAAATGAACACATTGTAAACATATGTATTATGAATGTAGGTGGTATTCACCGAAACTTTTTATGCGATTTCAATCATTCTTTCTCTGATAGAAAGCTACACTATTCCCGGGGATATATTAGATTCCCCGGGGATAACGTAGCGTGGATAGTTAGCTGTTATTAAAAGGGGGAGAAATAAGATAGATAAGACAAGCAATACAAAATAATTGTTTCATTCCGTAGCATCCCTTTCGAATACGATACCTAACATTAAGTCATAAAACTTAAAGCTGCCCGTCCTTGGAAAGCCGGATCTCCGGTCACTAGCCGAGTTCCGTATTGTTTTAATAGTTTCTAGAAATTTATAGATCTTCATCATCCACAGATCGGGTATAAACGTTCTGGTGTGCGGTCCGAACGGGTGCGGCAAGTCGTCCATGTTCCGGCAGCTCGGCGAGCTGTGGCCAATCTTCGGGGGCACGCTCACTAAGCCGCCCAAGGGCAAACTGTTCTACGTCCCCCAGAGACCCTACATGACCCTCGGAACCTTGAGGGACCAGGTAACTTGCAGTGCAGCTACCCTCAGTCAAAATTGGTACGATAAAGACGTAGTTTCACTGAGTCTCGCATTGTATGACCTTCTGAAAAAGTCGTTGGCGTAGTACTTAACAATTTTTAATATGAACGATATTTCTAAGTGCCCTGTCTGTGCAGATAAAAAAAAATGTAAGAAACGAAAAAGATTCGTAATAGAAGTCATGAACACAATATTATTGATGTAACCATGTTTTCTCATACGTTATATCTCGTAACCGCGCCATTGTAACAGTAATAATGTACAGCAAATGTTCCTTCAAAAGCAGTTGACAAATTGGAAATATCATCACTTAACATCAGGTGGACCGGACCATCTGTATATTTTTACATGACATAAAATTAAAAAAAGACGTAAAAACGGGCACACGCCCTAGTTTCATTATTGTTTTGTTAATTCATGTCGAGTAAAGACAATTGATGTATGCCCGCAGGTGATCTACCCACAAACTCGCGATCAGATGTTGCGTCGCGGGCGTACAGACGAGCAACTGAACGGGTTCCTCGAGAAGGTCCAGCTCGCGTACCTTACCAGCCGTGAGGGAGGCTGGGACGCCGTCGAGGACTGGATGGACGTACTCTCTGGCGGAGAGAAGCAGAGGATCGCTGTATGTGGATATTTTTAGGACTGATGACACCATAGCACGGTGGTAGGGTACTTTGAAGTGCTTCCGCCTAGCTGGCTTCAGGCTGTATTTCCACTACATGCGTGAGGTGTTACGGTGGACGCGAATAGAATCGCTTTACTAGATGTATGATGCAGAAAGCTATGAAAATGAAGCGGTCTTATTTAGCCTAAAGATTTAGTGGAAACGCAGTTTTAAGTGAAAAACCTCGACAAGCACCTGTTGGATCCAGAAACAGGTGCTTGCGTGGCCACTGGCGTGTCCAATAGCTTCAAGAGAGGCAGGTCTTTTCTACTATGTGTGCTTACCACCTTGCGGCCACACCATCAGCTACAATGTCATTATTGTCCCCCCTACTAGGGCATAAGCCACTATTTGTAGGGAACGAGTTTAAGGTTATATCTATGTATAATTATTAATCTATGCATATTTAGGTTAGGAATAACAAAAATAAAAAGTATAATTAAATTATTCGTCATAGATGGCGCGGCTGTTCTACCACGAGCCCCAGTTCGCCATATTGGATGAATGCACGAGTGCAGTCTCCGTGGATGTGGAGGGACAAATGTATCAATATTGTAGAGAGGTAAGTTACTTTAACATAGCATTCATTTGTAACAGGAATCGACTTTATGGATAGCGACATGCGGCGATTGGCAAAAAAAAACAAAAACAATTAAATTGTGTCTTTCATTTTATGTTTTTTAATAATAAGAAGTATTTATTTGATGATGAATGATTCATAAGACGTTAATATAAAAAACACAATCGCTTTTTTTTCCTGAGTTCAAGGTAATTTTTATTATAAGTTTAATTCAAATGATTTTTTTATCCTTTCTTATTAGGTATATGGATCATACCGATATAACATCTTAGGTTTTAAAAAGTTGAAATGACGTCATCAAGGCAGTTGAATGTTATAGAGATCATTCGCTATGTTTATTAACCAACTTCACAATCGGTGTAATATTGATTTTTTCAAAATCTAATAATCCGCTTTACAAGGATTTTCCAATTCAACTGTTTATTTTTTTGTGAAGGTTTTTTAAAAAATTATCAAAGACTTAAGGAAATCAGAGCTGTAGACTAATTTATTTAATTGACTCGTACGTATAATAAGTGGGTTATTAAGGCGTATATATAATTTTTTTCTTACAAAACTATTTCACTACGGTCTGTCATAATGTTTTTTACATAGTATTCTTAGCTTGTTTAGATAATTTAATTTTATTAACAACTTACATAGCATTACATTTCTGCACCCTTGTGTAATTATTTTGAGAAATAAAGATATATTATTATTATTATTGTTTAGATAATACGAAGATGTACTTTCTATTCAACCTGTCAAATTGCGCTATGAATGGCCAAATGCAAACATAAATTTGTCATAGATACATTATTTTAATTTCAATATGTCAGTATTTAATTTAGTAGAAAAGAAATGATATTGGCATAACAATCGTCTACCCTATTTCCTTTCACGTAATCAATTGTATATCATTACAACAAATGTATTTTGCTATGCTTGATAGGCCACGGTTTTAAATCACTTGGAGCTTTACCAAATTCAGAGATATTTAGCGGGTTATAAAATAGTAGGGTTTAATCATGAGTGTGATTTCTCAAGGTATTAGTTATGTAACAGGATATTGTTTCTTTCGAACATATATTCATACAATTTCTTAAAAATAAATTATAATTTACTTAATTCTAAATATCACATGCACTCTATTGACGACATTTAACCATCAACAACACTGAAGTCCTCTTGGCTGTCAAAGTCAACATCCCTAACATTGCGATGAAGGTCCCTTTGTCCATCAAAATCATAAGTATCACGAAGGAACTCCTCCTGACTATCAAACTGAACATGTTCAGTATCTCGTCCAGACCTAGCGAGTGTCGGGAAGGAGGACCTGCGGCTTGGGCGGGGGAAGGGGTTGCGAGCTCTAGGGTTGAATGGGGTCGGCCTCGGGAAGCGCGGGGCATAACGCGTGTAGCGTCGGTTGTACCCCGGGTGTGCGCGCCCCGTGGCCCTGCTGCCCGAGCGCCGCCGAGCCCCGCCGCGGCCGGCGCGTGGGGTGCTCAGGCTGCGAGTTACTCTGGACACTTCTTCATCGTTAAGTTCCTCGACATCTTCCACATCACGTGCGTACCTGGCGTAGTCCGGTAGCAGAGGTCTGGGCGTAGGGAAGTCCGGTAGCGGCACTCGAGGGTTGAAGGGGGTGGGTCTCCAGGGTTCCAGTCGTGGCAGGCTCCGCGCTGTCCTCGTGTTGGGGTCCAGCTTGATGTCGTCGATTATGGAAGGCAGGAAGGGATGGTCGCTGCTGGCCGGAGCGCGCGGGATATCCGGGTCCTGGTACAGCCACAGCGGCGCCTCCCGAGCCGTTCTGAGGATGACCGGTCGCTGCGGCGGCGGCCGGTACGTGGGGTGAATGAACTGCCCGCGCTGACTCGTTGACTCGGCTACCATCGCCGCACACAGCACTCCCAGTACTAATACGAGCTTACACATTTTGAATGTTTTTCTATCGACGGTTCAAATTGAACTGATAATGATTTGTAACAAAGATGAGTATTTATACAGCTCGTTGAGGAAATAAAGGTTCTTACCCCGCGATAACCTGTAGGTTAAACTTACTCGAGAATCAGGGATTCACCTATCGTTCCATACATTTTTTGTTTTCGTATTTCTCGTTTGTTTAATGATCGATAACTCATGAGATGTTCATGAGATAAAACAATTATATATGATTCTATGCATGACGAGTGTATTTATACTAATAAAGTTTCCTTGACTACTTAGGATTTCATAAATAATTTAATTTGTATTTTTTCAATCATTCGATCAAATGAATCATCAGAAATTTAAATTAATGAATTGAAGTAATGTTATTAGAAAATAAAATAAAAATCTTCACCCCTCTTATTCCCATGAGGTAAGTTAGATCAGTTCTGTACAGAGCGTTTTCTCACATTTCATAGTCATATAATACGGAGCTTATTAAAAATCGTCCGTGACGTAGGTCGGCTCTACCCGATCTTGGGTTACAGACGAATATATAAACATACAGACAGACATATATAAACAAAAGAACCGTCAATCGCTACTTCCTTGACCATCCTCAGCAAGCTAATTGTTAATATGCTCTCGGAATCAGAGAATACTAATTTTATTAAGGGAGAGCGGATTTTGTATGTTTTTTTATACGTAGAAGGTAATCGACACCTATTTCTATATGAAGGTTATATTATTACAGACATAGGCTATATAATATACATTTAATCTCTCGGAAAAGCGGGCGAAACCCGGATGGAGGCTGGTTCGTATAAAACTCGCGGACCCCAAGACGGCTATAACTCTCTCCCTCAATTTATTTGAATCTAGGAGAATAATGTTACCGAAATAAAAAAAAAATTATAATAATAACTTTTTATTTCCGCAGATGGGTATTTCTCTATTCACGGTGTCACATCGCAAATCATTATGGAAACATCACGACCATTACCTTCAGATGGACGGCAGAGGCAGCTACACTTTCGGCGAAATCGACAATGAAACACAGGAGTTTGGCTCGTGATTTTACAAAAAATCTTTTTTAATATAAAATAAATGTTATTTTAACGAAACTCCTTACGGTGATTATACGTTTAGGTTTTAAGAGTAAATTATTGAAAGGTCCAGTACCTTATTGCCGTCTCTAATATTTTAATTTCATTATGACAAGAGCATTACCAATACAATAACAAATGTCGAAATAGAAACAAACCTACAGAAAGTTAATAAAACAACGCAAGATTGTAAAAAGTCGACGAAAAGACCAACTTGTTTGGAGAGAATATGTTCCAAACACAATCATGACACATGTTTACATGCCTTTGTTTTATACCGGTATTTTAATATAGGTTTTAAAGTTAAGGTATTTGTTACCTTTGGTCCGTATATTTATTTCAACAAAATAATGAAATCCAAACATTGTTATAAAAATTATGTTAACTTAATGCTTTAGTCAATAATTATTATTCTCTATATCTGTTGATAAATATAAATAAATATGGATTAAAAAAACTTGTACAAAAAGCCGCAATTTCTTCAATTCTTACTATAATTCGACCACACCGTTAGTTACCACGTGAGAGAGAAAAACTTATCTGAAAAAAATACAAAGTACATATTTTTCTTACGATTAGCGATTCTATGAAAACATAATAAAATATACATATATTGATTTCATTATTTTAAGTATAGGGCACCATTAAATATGATAGTAAAATTATAACCAAATGGCAGAGTATGAATGCTTTAGTAAAATTCTTATGTGTAACCAACAATTCACAAAAAAGGGAAACAAATTTTAAAATAAATAGCTACAATTATTTATAAATATAATATTGTAGTTTAATGATAATATTTTTAGGTAACTGCTAGATTATGTAGTAAATTAAAATATTGTTTACTCAAATTTATTTTATGTGATATAATTACTCAATTTTTGTCATTTATCTTTTAAAAGATATATTTGTTGATTACAAAGGATTGTTATATTCTACAAAATTTTGAAGCTGGCAGTAGCTTGGATTCATTCTTATCCATACAATACTGAGTGTGATACATAAGCATATAATTGTTACCTTTTTATTTTTTAATAGGTATTTATCATGCAGCTTTAATAACTATGTTTCAGATGTTTACAAAGTATTGTTTTAATTTCACAAATTGAAATACACTATATGAAAATAAATAAAAATTGTTTACACCAGTTTTATATATTGATTTTTGTATATCATATAACTGTTTGTAACTATAAAGGTAAACATACACATTTATTATTGTAAGAAATAACTCTTTGATTATAAGTATATGTAAGTACTGTTTATACTACCGGCACGCGATGATGGCCGTTTTGACGTCTCAGATTGTCATTGGAAAATAAACCGTATTGCTTTGGAATAAGGTTGATTTCCATCATCATACATTTAGCTGTTGGATCAATAGATGCACCTTATGGATGAAGGAATAAAGGTTTTTTTTGTCATTGTTAAACGTCAAAATGGCCATCATAGCGTACCGCAAGTTTCGTTTACCTACATATTTCGATTATGTGATACCTCATCCTTATACCAATTGTTTAACCTTACCAAATAAAAAATAAAGTATAAAAATATTCCATATTTAAAAAGAATGGTTAACATAAAGGAAGGTACCACATTTCTGTTATATGAATGTTTAAATTTGCTACACTATATATATTATGTATATGCAAATAATAATCATTAGAATATGTAGGAAATATGCATAACTGGCTGGCTTCGTATGCTAAAGGAAGTGAATCAATTATTTGTAACTAGTAATAAAATCATTTTATTAAATTACACATAATAATATTCTAAACGAAGAAAATCTTATTTATTTAGCGTAAATATTTAAGATATTATTAAAATCATAACAAATTTAATTTATATGGTCCAAATGTAATTATTATGAGATATTTCAACCCTGTTTTTGAGTAATTTTTACATGTATTTTAAGATTGAATCAGTGTACTTGTGTGCAATGACATTGTAGCTAAATGCAAATGGTATAATATGTTCATTAAATGTTATATTTGGACCCCAATTTAATCAGTTATGCAATATGTGTAACATATTATGTCATAATTATTATTAATAGCTAATTTACTGTGAGTAAATAATCATTTTGATGTGACAGTTGCTGTGATAGCCGTTAAGTTTGTTGTTCTTGTTGAAATCTGTGGGTGCTGGGTCAAATAAAGCTGGTTGAGGATAAACAATGTGTCTTTCTCATCCTATATTACCCCTATTGCCCCTTTCTGACATGTTTCACTAAAACTGCCTTCTCTTTTATGCCACAGCGTAATGATTAGCCTTAAAATGTTTAAGGCTATAATCACAAGGAATCCCCATTGTCAATGAAAAAGAAATCAAGATAAAAAAGTAAAGTTTCTTAAATTTGGAAGTAATAAGGATACCCAATAAGGTTGCTATGTACTCATTAATCATACTTGAAAAAGGAACCGTCACAAATGGGTAAAGGCTGTTGATTAAACCCAAGCATATTGCAACAACAGGAAAAGGATTAGTAAATAATTTAGTAGAATTCTATTTCATAATTCCCACACAAAGCCTATAACAGCGTCGTTTGACGTCATGTGACGTATAGCGGGTCTTTGACATTATCGATCAGCTGCATGCAGATTATTTGTTTACGTGGTAAACCATCTGATTAACGTTATAAATATTTTCGTAACCAATTTACAAATTACTAGTCTTAATAATTGATATTAGCGTCTTTTTTTAATATATCTACATTCAGGCACAATTTTTCTTTTAAATATTGATAGTTTATTATATATTTTTACTCCATACCGTGTAACGGAGTGTTAAAGAGCAGCGCTTCACATCAGCTGTTGTAAAAAAAAAATAACGGGATATCGCGATTCGCGAATGAAACTGGTCACACTGACGGCCACATCAAAAAACTGGGGGTCTGGCGTGACCCTGTTATTTCTATCCTGCAATAAAATAGCTGTGTAATCTAAGATAGGTCGCGAGTGCTCTGAATTGTGCTTATTGTAAATTCTAGTGTAATTTATGTGGATAAAATGGAGCGCGCGACGGGAACAGAAGTGTACGGGTGTGGCTCGCCCCAAACCTCGGACATAACGCTGAACATACAAACGACGACGGGTGGTAATTTCTCCATCAGTTTGAACAGTAAAAATACGGTGGAGCACCTCAAAAAACTCGTTTCAAAGAAGCTGAAGGTGTCAAAGGATCGAATATGTCTGCTGCATCGTGAGAGGTGAGCGTGACGGTGTTAGACGCGAAGCATCTATTGTCAAACATATCACGGAAATATGTCGATACGATGACGCATCAGCGTCCTTTGAATCGGTATGACGTTCAGTTTTGTGTTGGCAGACAACTGCGGGACGGCACTCTGGAGGAGAACGGGCTCATGGACGGCGCGCGCGTCATCCTGCTGCCCAGCGTCGAAACAGGCCTTCTGGTGAGCAATCACGCTATTTCGAAATCCTGATTCGATAGGTACCTCATGATAATCACGTGTTTCATAACTACGTGAAACTAATCAATACTGTTTTATCTCTAATAGCTATTACTGCCTTTTAGCCATTAGCTAATTATCATTATCAATTGCATTGTTTCCAGAGTCAAAGGCCCGAAAACTCTGTGATGCAAGCTTTAGAATCCCTCAATGACACCCAGGTCAATGATTTCCTGAGTGGTAAATCTCCACTGAATTTAACCATGAGGTTAGGTGACCACATGATGTTGATACAGCTGCAGCTCTCCACACTCAACTCTGGATCTTCCAGTAACAGCAACCGCTCCTTGAGAACATCCACTCCCACAAAATCCTCATCATCATCAATAAGGACAAAATGTGATGCCAGGGATTCACCCAGCCCTCAGTCCACTCCCCAAAAAATTTCCAACACTGATGAATCTAACACAGACAGTGACAAAAATAAACAAGAAACTCAAACACGTGGGTGGAAAAAACCTGACTTGGAAATGTTACAAAAAGCTTTTGATTTATACTGTGCTACTTCTAAAAACAAATATCCTACAAAAACAGAATCTAGTGAAGACAAAGAAGAATCAATGGACACCACAAATTGTACACTTTCAGATTTATCAGAGACATCAGTAGAAAATGAACAATCCCCAATAAAATCTCTGTCTAATTTGGTGTCTAGTCCTATAGATGTATCTTCCCCAGAAAGCATAAAGGCTGCTCTTGTAAACACTGTAAAAAATAACTTGATAGATTTTTTATCACAGAACAATTTATGTAGTGATGTGATAAAAAATATGTCTTCAACAAGTGCCATTGAGAAGCCATCTCCCTCCACATCCTCCCACACTCCTGACAGTTCACTCAGTGATGACAGTGACAATTTTACTGACCAAAGTTCATTCCTTGCCGAGAGTACCATAGATGAATATCCAATGGAAAACCTCTTCAATAGTGCAGTAGATAAAGGCTTGTTTGAAGAGCAAGATGAATCTATGATGGATAGAGAAATATCAAACTTAGCAACCACAAGCCACGGAAGCCAAGAGGCAAATATGGGTACACTGCCATCCTTCCAGAGTATAAATGAACCGTTAAAAAATAAACGCTTTCAATATTTACTCCATAAAACTTCTAAATTCAAGCATCCCATAGGGCAGAATAAACAGAAAGCTTTCATGCAATCAGTGGTAAATAAACACAAGAAGAGGATGCAAGATCGCCAGGAGAATGGTAATACGGCACAGCCATCCACATCTCAAACTGAACCTTACATTACAAATTCCAGGAAGCTTATATTGCAACCTAGTGGTGGGCAGCCAGATGATAATGCAACACCGTCTACATCAAAGCAGGATTCGTTCAAGCCCCCTGATGCTCCTAAAAAGCCCCAAAGGGTAACACCATCACTTCCAGTGGACACTAAAGCTCTCATAGAGGCATCAAAGAATTTGACACAGAAATTAAAGAAGCTATCAAAGGAGGTGTTGACAAACAAGATTGATCTCAGAACTGCTGAGGAGTCGGTCCGCTCAAAGATAGGCCCCGGTGCTGTGATAGAGTCCATGAAACATCATGGCAAAGGAATATATTCTGGGACATTCTCAGGGACATTGAATCCTGCTTTGCAAGATAGGTAAGCAGTCAAATATTGTCTTAAAATGTATTTTGACTACAATATAAAACACAATTTAATACTATAAAATGTAATGTAATTAAATGAAATGTGTGTATGTTCCAGTTTGTAAATTTGTGATTTCCAATAAACATGAAGTGAATAAGCCTACGACGAAATAGTTATTGACATATATTTCTTCAAATACCATTTGGATAGCTTTGTTTTGTTATCTTACCTTACCTTATTTCGTCACAACATTCGTTTTATCATTATTCATGAATCAATATAAACTAACAAAAATGCCATCATGTTGTAGTGACTCAAGCTTAAACAGAGTTTGTCTCTTTCAGATATGGCCAACCAAAGAGAGACATTTCGACTATTGTTCATATATTGAATGACTTATTGTGCGCGGCACCTCCAATCGCTTTTTCACAGGTAAGTGACCATACCATGACATGTCCTACTAAATAATAAGCGTGTATTGTTAAAAAAATCACTTTCTAATTCGTAAATTGTTGTGTATATTTCAGAAGGACACAAAACATTCCTACTCCACAAGTACATTGGAAGAGGCAAAGAAATGCCTCGGTTGCAGTCAACCGTCCTGCTCATACGGGCAGTGTGATGGCCACATGCCCTCCACATCCTCATCCTCGGCCGAGATCAAAGACTGTACATGCGAACACAAAGACTGTCAGTGCAACCGACTTGACCCCAATGTGTGCCCTTGTTGCTCAGCTAAAACCATCTTAGGGGAGATGTGCAAGAAATGTAATACAGCCAAAACATTAGCACTGGAAAATTCGAAGACCAAGTGCAAACTGGAGCAACTCAGACTCGTCATGCAGCAGAAGAAACAGCGACGCGAAGCCAGGAAGCTCAAGACGCTGCCGTATCCGAACGCGCCTCCTAAGGCTATACCGTCGGCGGACCAGGCAGCCGGCATGCAGGAGGAAATTGAGACAGTTGCTTAACACGCAATATTATTATAATTTATTGACCCGCGCTTTTGGAGTTGTAACGGTACGCCGCCATTTTGTCTTGCTTTCGTATGGAAATTATTAATCGTTTCAGCGGTTTCACATTATAAAGCTATATGATTATGTTACATTTACAAGTTTCTATTTACATAAAAGTCGTTTAACAAATAGAGGCACGTGTTTATCGTCTTAAGACCTAACATTAATTGATAAACTGTGTTTACCTCTGTGTGTGCCTCTATTCGGTGAATTACCGCGCATATCTAAAGCTTTCACGTTGCGTGCTCTCACACGATACAATTTTTGAATTGTGTTGTATGCATGTTTTGAAAATATGCAAAATGCGAGTGTATGCAAATAGTTTATTGTTTCACGACTCTCGAATGAGTGACGAAAGATCGAATATTACCTCGGCTGCCAGTTTAGTATCACGACTTGTATTTCAGCGTGGAATTATTCATGATTAGACGGAGCTTTAGGTATTTGCATGTGAAGACTTGAACACCGAGCGCGCGGCGCGCTTAACTCGTATATCTTCTAAATTACCATTTTGTCTTAGTTTGGATTGTAGACGTAATAATCTCTAAGTGCTATTATAAGCATGTACAAATGATAAAAGATTGAATTAGAAAAATCACTAGTGTATAGACTATAGCATAGACGCGTAACTAATATGGTCCTCCGATATAGTTGCCTGGAGCGGCTCCAAATTCTTTTGTTGTTATATTTTAGATTCTATTTTAATATTTTATTGGTTCAGTCAACTTTTAGACATTTGTGTATCTAGTTTAATTTTTATTAAATAGCTGTTGAAGTAAATTGACGATGCGGTGTTAAAAATTTTTTTTTGAATACAATCCACATTTCTTAGACTAGTAAATAATCGGCACTGTTATTCTTATAGTTATTTTTTTTGTTTTCTTTTTCTCCTTTCATGGATATGTTGTTGAAATAAATGTTTTCCGCATTACACATATTTCTTTAGTTTCTTTTTATGTTCTTATTTTGGAAAGTTACTATGCACGACTAAACACAATTATGTAATGAACACTAATCGATGTTTAACGCAATAATTAACGATGCTACGAAGAAAATAGATATTCTAGACTAGACCTAGCTTTGTATATAATTATATTGCAAAATTTTAATAGTGGTAAAGTGCTTTTTATTAAACCTCGATTATATAGACTATTAAAAAATCATTTATCGTTGAATTGCCTAGAAATAATTTTGGGATTTATTGTGAAATATTCTGTGAATACTATTAAAGTTACACGTAGCGTCACACTACGCAATGGCAGATATGGAAACAGTACTGTATAGATAAAACAATATATCATAGAACACTACATATTTTAAGTTTATATAGGGCGATTAGGCCTAATCCTTATTTATTGTGCGATTAATACGGCCGCAGTCCGTATGACAGTGTGATGCGTCGGGCTATATTTACAATACAATACATTTGTGTTTATCAAGTATGTTATTAACTGAACGAAAGTTTATACGATCTACAACGTGTAACTAACCTAACCTAACCTAACGATTTACTCGTAGAATAATTGAAATACTTTTGAATCGTTTCGGAATAATAATATTACGTGCATGCTACATAACATATTGTTTATAGGTAGAGTTTAGTATTGGGAAGTATTTTATGTAGCTATATTGAGTTCCGCAAACAGACGGTTACAGTAAATGTTTTATGAATCCCGTTGGTAAGGGACCAATCGACAGGCTATTTTTTTTAAATATTTGTGACGGAACTGTTAATTACGAAGCAATAATGAATGATTCCTTACGTCGTTGTTTACTACATGAGGATATGGCTGCAGTCGCGGGACAGCGAACAGCGTGGTCGACACTTAAAGTTTAATTTATATAATTGAAACATTGTAATGAATTTGATGCAAGTTCCGCTATTCGCTGCGTCGCCGCGATTAAGTCCATGCCCTTAATCAAAGTGCCTATTTAATGTAAGGGTACTTGTATTAGTGTTGTGCCATAAATGTACCTTATAAGTTCGTTTCAATGTGTGTGGCACTATTTGTGAAACTTTCGAATATTCTGTTCGATCTCTTACCAATCTGGTTCCTAGGTCTTATATGCTCCGGTACTATTTGAAGTCGAGGGTAAATTTGAGTGATAATTTACATCCCTGGTATTCTTCCATATTTTGTTTTTATGTACATACATTTGTTACCAGTCTTTATAATTAGTCGGAAACTTTTTTGTTTAAGGTTTTGAGGGAAAATCGTGAATTGTTTTTTGTCCTTGTATTTGCATGTCTAGTGAGGAGAATAAAGTTACGTAACACTACTATGTTCGTTTTATATGCCCTCATACCCAAGTGATCAATGACGAATGACTTATACTTACTTGTTTGTGTAAAATAACATAAACATGTTTATTCCAAGTTTTTAATTAACCGTAACTGTCATGTAAAGTGTAGGTAATCTAAATCTATGGTAATCTAACATATTCGTTCCTTCAACAATAGAATGCAATAAGTGCCTCAATGATATGCGATCAACAATATTCACAACACATAATTATTACTGTCTTTTACAAAATATCCATTGAACCATTGTAAATAAGATTGCTTAACAAAGTTGGATATTAAAGACTTAAGTAACAAAAACACAAAATAATACTACAAATTAAATATCAAATTATTTTTTAAAACATAAGTAAGGTCACGCACCACAACGTTGTTAAGTGAAATTATTAATTCATGAAATACATAATATAACAATTATGAAATTTACGACTAAACAAGGCAAATCTACTATTTTACAATACGACGATGAGAAGTTCGATTGTGTGCATCCTTATACGATTTCTTAGCTTGTTATCTGAATAGGGTTGTCATCAGGGACTTTACGAAAACAAAGCATGTACTTGTCGTAAATTATTTAATATAAACTTTATCTCATATAAATTAGCACATAACCCACGCATGTCAGGCACACGACATTTCGCCGGCAAGAACGCTACATCGGAACATTCACTAAGAAATAATATATAAAAAAATAAGTGGGAAAAATAAATTGTACGTAATGTAGCGTTCTATCCGACGATTTATTATGATTTTTAGAAGAGTAAAGTGCTCATGCCACCCATTTCCGCTTGTTCTTTAACAAATATCTCGAAGTACTGGTATATGATGGTGACGGCGAGTAAGATACCGGTACCCGAGCCGATAGCTCCGAGGAAATCTGCGAGGACCGATAGTGCTCCGATGCACAGGCCTCCGAACGCAGCCGCTGTCGGAATGTATCGGTTGAGTTCGTGGATCATCGAGTTGTCTCGGTGACCGCGCATAACCATCTGTTGTTCCTTCAGTTGCTTGGCGACCTGTCGAAAGAAAAATAGTTTTCAAAACCTTGTAAATTATTTTTATTTCTAAGGGAAGATTTTCAATCAATTTTATTTTGAATATTCGATGCCGATAAATCTTCATGAATATTCCTGCATTTAAATTTAGAACAATAAGTACATAAGTCCTTGATTCGTAGTCAAGGTGACCAATCCTTATTTATATTTTAGTCTCCATACAACAGAAAATAATCGACTTTGTTCATAGGCTTAGATGAGAAAAAATCTAGATTACACAATAATAACTAGAGCGAAATAGTGAAAGTTATAATATATTAAATTAGAAAGTCCACAACACTTATTCTTACAGTAAGTACCGCAGTAACTATTTAAATACTAAAATGCTAGTAATTCGAAACCCAGTGACAATAATCATTTATTGCATAGTTAGCTGTATTTGTACACGTCACGGTTGACCTACATCTCATTGTTGAACTTGAGGCGGCCATGAGTACATATTTCATGCTTTTACTGTTTGCATTAAATTTCCTATTGGTTTAACGCATTTAGGTTAAATTTTAATTAGGATAGAAATAATGTTTCAGAATTTCAAAACCGTTTCTTCAGTTAAGGCCCGCGGCGGGGACTCATGCAGGTAAAAGTAACTGAAGATACTATCAGTTCGCATTTCAGTCTTCAACAGACAAGAACCTTTATATCCAGATTTCTATTATATATATTTTTTTATTATTCAAAAAGAATTTTGTAAATAATAATTTGTAATAACGGAAACAAGTTTCTATCTATCCAAATAAGAAACTCACTTTAAAACCATTACCAAATGCATTTCGTTTTTAATGGCACCAGATAGATCGATTTATACTCAATGTCATGAAGTGCATGCTTGTTAACTCAATTGGTATGTCCGTCCTTTAGACGTTGACACGCAAACGAAAATGAACTCAAATGGGATTATACTAAGAGTTAAATAGGTAGCAGAATTGATTATGTATTTACTGTACACAAATCTGCCAGTTCCTCTCTGTCCATAATAGATCCTCATGTAACGCCAAGTGTACAAATACGCAAAAAGATAATTCTGACTTAAGTTGTGAATTTTGTAACATATTATATTTTCAAAGGTGTATCCTTAAATGGCATAAGAAAACTAGTTTGTAAATGATATTATTAGGTAATATACTGTAGAAATAAAATACATTCAACATGTTAAAGTACCAAAAATAATAATAATATAATGAATACTTCTTCCTGCTACAAAATCTATAAAACTGGGACATGATTTTTCACACAGAACAAACCTAAATGTTGGAAAAAAAATGCGTGTATTTCACATGTGGTAGAAGTGAAATCTTCCCAAAAACTGAAAATCTCCATCTACCTATCTCATTCTCTCGCAAACTAAATCCTATAGATGTTTATATTTGTCTTCTTTTATAGTCGCTTTTTAGTTTCCTAGAGTTTGAAATCACAACGGTGCTAAAGAAGATTCCACTTGAAAAATATATTTGGCATTTTAAAGTGCATAAATTTGGGTTCAGGTCAAAAATGTTTGGAAAAGATTTTTACTTACATCCTTAGCCGAAGATCCAGATACATCGATCCAGGTCTTAGAGAAGAACGCGCAGGAGCCTAACATGAAGAATATGTACAACACCGCATGTAGCGGGTCTTGTGCTATATGCGACAGTGACTCCGGTGGACTGAAGTAGTAACACAGGCCGCCGACGGGGTAAGCTCTCGCCGGACCACCGCCGCCGACGTCGGCCCACACGCCCAGTAGGTTCACCAGGAAATTACCACTAAATTTGACAGCTAACATCTGTTTGGAATAAAATGTTCATTTTAAATCGGATTTCCAAAAACTACAATAAATTTAATCTCGATTCCAGTTAGAATTCTATTAATAAAAAGATATTTATTTTCATATTATTAGCAAATATACTTAGGATATGGGGAATTACTAATTATCAAAGAAAAAACTAAAAGGCATTGTCTACTTGTCATAAATTATTTTTTATAAGACAGATACCTATTAATATTTAAATCATTGACGATTAAATTTAAATATTAAATAAATTAAAAAATTTACAATGCAACGCGTATAATAAATATTATAAAAGACATGTTACCTGAGAGATGACGTAAAGATTGGAAACAAGCGCAGACTGTAGAATGATGGGTATGTTTGAAGTGTAGAACAGTTTGATTGGGTACGAAGAGTACTGGCCGCGGTAACGAGCCGACTTGATGGGTAGGTCCACACGGAAGCCCTGGATGGAACAACAAAATAATTAGACCACTCTCCTACTAGGCAACGTTATTGACCGCTACCTAAATTTTAAAGAGATTATTAAAATTTTGTTGAATGCATAACCTAGATGGAATAGTTATGAAACACTACTTTATATCTAATTTGATAAAAATATAGGTTGACCAAAATTATTTGAAGTTCGGATTTATTTCCTTTCTAGTAGAAATTTATTTTTACAGTAGTTATTATAACTATAGGACCAGAGTAGTATTATTACAGGACACATTGTATGCACAACTAAAGAATAAAATAAAAAAACTACAGTTCTTAATAATGATTCCTACACTTGACATTCTTAAACTAGTTAGTGGTATTAAATAATAGAATAAAATATTCACAAACCTGGAAGTATATAACGACAGCGAAAACGAGCACTGTTGCGAGGAGGTTCATCAAGTTGGGCAGGTTCTGTCGGTAAAAGGCCTCCCTGAGGGCGCGCACCTTGTCCGGACGTGTGGCCAGCAAGTGGAACAGAGCTATCACTGCACCTTCAAACTCTGTGCCACGACCTAGTTACAAGTTAAAATTGATAAGTATAACATTTAAAAGAACAATAATTTTCTGAAGATTTAATTATAGCCGTTTCTGAATTGATAGATAAACTTACAAATATGGTAAAAAAATCGTAAAAGCTGAAGTCTATACAAAAACTGTTCTTAATTACATTAACAGATACTAGCATCTGGTCATTCAAAATCAGGCCTTAATTACATTAAGTATACAATTTGATATTATTTCTTAAGTACATCTTCCTAATCCAAAGATATCAATGAAATATCGAATTAATTAATTACCTACCAATTAACATTAGCAAAACAATTAACAAATATACTAACCTAGGCTCACCTATCACTTATTTAATAATCACAAAATTGTTATCATATAATATTCTATAATTAATAAATGACCTACCAGTATTGACGGTTGCCGGTGAGAACGCCTTCCATACGATTGTTTCACAAATGTTTGTGGCAATGAACAGCGAGATACCAGAGCCGAGACCGTATCCTGAAATAAATATTATTATTAATATTTTATCAAAGGCATTATTTCTAGTACCCTTTCTACCTTGGGATCACCGTAAGATTATTAGGCAGTGTCATATTATTATCAGAACTTAGAAAATTAAGCCACTTTTAAATCTTATAAGATTTTGACTACCACAGGAGTTCCTACAGCAAGAAATACTGTCAAATTTGATTTGCTATAATTTGATAGCAAGTCAAATTTACTAGTAGGACTGATAATGATAAATATCAATACTAGTTACTCTATAATACTTATTGTGTTGGGGATGTACCATAGCATATTTTACACACAGTTGACTCCAAACCAGTGGTAAATTTAGCAACTTTAAACTTCATAAATGGCTTAACTAGATCATTAATTTTGGGTTTAAATGAGTTTCAATAAATTCAAAGCCATTTCCTAGAAAGGTCAAAGTTACTGATCTCCTCTTACTGCCTTTAACGGAGAAGAAATGCCAAGAAACTCAACAGGATAACATTTGTTTTTATAATATGACTTATTTGGCTATTAGTTTTCCAAATGTTTAATTATACCCAGTTACTTTGGCTGGCAAGATTTCCCTGATTTGAATTGAAAGATTTTTCTTGTTTATTATATACACTTTTTTTCACTAATAACTTGCCTTAACATTTGCATGTATACTTGGTCAATTAATGAATATCAGAATACAGTTGAAGGTTTAGACAGCAGGAAATATGAAGGTTCATCCATTATACCTTTCTGCAATAACTCATCGAGCAGCAGAACGATGAGTCCTGCGACGAACAGCTGTATTATGATGAGGAGACACACTCCGGCGCCGATCTCGCTCGGCTCGCCGTACATGCCGGTCATTACGTATACGATCGCCTGGCCCACTGTTATTACCATACCAAATACTGAAACAAAACTTTATTGTTAGGATGGACTGTAAATATTTCCTTGTCTATTTTACCTTAAACCTAAAAATTGCTTTTTGTTTACTTTGATATATTAAATTCTAAAATAGTAACATTTTGGGGGATGGCTAGGAAATCAAGTGTCTAAAACTTGAAACAACTAAGAACAGTCTAGTTTCCAATTTTTTTTCCCTTGCTTGTTTATGGAAATAGCTTGGCCACCCATGTCATGGCTCACTGTGGAGTATAGATCACCATAAATTCATGAGCTAAATATGATTGATGGATAGAAGTATAATAATTAATAATATTATAGTAATCTGAAAACATGTTGGTGAATCCATCTCTGGTACTCATTCATCTGGTAATTTTTTATCAGCCATGTGTACCTTGTAGAAATTAGAAAGTTCCATAATGTTGACTGTAAATATAAATATTGGAATATTGCCAAATACAAAAGTATCTATGGATATTGGCATTCTGCCTCCTTTTGCAAGGTGATTTTAGTTCATAACTACTTTAGTTCTTTATTAACTTTTACATGTTATTCAAGAAATCAGTAAGTAATTATTAAAGTTACAGATATTAAACTTATGGCATGAGATTGAAGGTTCATTCATAGCCTGTAATTTAAAATACTAACTGAAAAAGTTAAAGAAGGACTAATAACTTACATTTTTGTGCACCATTAAACAAAGCTCTGTCTTTTGGAGTGTCACCAACTTCAATAATCTTTGCACCGGCTAACAGCTGCATGATAAGGCCTGATGTGACGATGGGAGAGATACCGAGTTCCATGAGAGTTCCTCTATTTGAAGCTAGGATCACACGGATCCAGTAGAAGGGATCCGCGCTGTCCGAAGACATTATACCGAATAAAGGAATCTGAAAAAGCATTTATGAAAATTGATGATTTTAAATAGTTATTTTAAAAGATATGGCATTCTTTGATTGATTACTGCTAAGCTATGATAATACCAGTTATATAAAATTTATTTTATTATTTGAAAGTGAGTTAGATGTGATGTTACACAAAAAGGTTGTACCAAAACAGGTTTTGATTTCATCAGACCCTAAGGGCTCAAATCTGCTTTGGGATAACATATGGTATTTTGTATTCAAAATGGTTCAAGAAAATCAAGATTATATAAAAGTTTAAATAATAATAATAAATGATCTTTTATATAATAATATAGTAAACTAAATCTAATGATCACACTAATGAAAGGGATGATCAAATTGGTACTTTCACTTTTATAGATTTTATAAGATTGTATGTATTTAATATGAACTTAAGCAGTATATATTGAGCCCTATATATAACCTTTTTTTTAAATATATTCTTATAAGAACATATGCTGACTTCCAATAATTAAATAAAGGCTACACTTACCTGACAGCATACTAAGAAAATAAATAGTGTAATTGCAGTCCATAGTACTTTCTCACGGAATTGAATCTGAAATTAAGTACATTCTGTTATTAACATTCGGAAATACGTAGACAAAAATTATTGGTGTCATATACTGTTCCTTATCCTACATAATTGATATAGGTTATAATTTAACTTTCACTTATAATTTAACGTGGAATTCAAAGTTAAGGTGATAAAACATGTTAATATTTAATATTTAGACATGACACGCATACAAAATCACGAAATAATAGTAAGAATAAAGATATCAATCAACTCACCTTCCTTTCTGGTTTAGCGATTTCTGGCAATATACTGCAGAAAGGCTTTATAACTTCGAGGAATTTGACTGCAAAGACAACAATTACATATTTAAATCACAAGTTTAACACACGAAATACAAATAACAGTGAAAAAGAACGCGAGAATTGTTACAAATACGTGTCGGTATTCGTACACTTGATTTTATCGAAAATTAACAACGATACTCACTTCCCATTTTGATTTATTTCGTTTTTACTACCCTAACTATAATATTAACTGCTCAAATTGAATAAAACCATTCAACTTTTGTTCATTTAGTAACACTCCAAAAGGACTTTTGCGTGAAAGAGGCTGCGCAACGCCGCCAACGAGCTGTCTGCGAATGACACGTCCACAACGTCATGTCACGTGACCTGTGATGTTGGCGTGCATAATGTTGCCCTTTATAGTAATATTAAAAGCTAATCTGAAAGTGCAAAACATAGCTTAAAACAAATATATGTTTTTTTTAATTAATGCTTTTTGAACCTAAATATATTAATTCCATGAAGAAAGATACACTTTTAGCGATATATACAATTCGGCAATTTTATTAAAAATTACTTATTTTTGTATGGCAAGCCTAACACAATTACAGACTCTGTTCTCTACGTAACTACATAAATAAGCTTCATGAGCACTCTCAAGTTTTACAAAAACATTGAGACGTTACTGATAAATTTTGTGTGTGCAATTAACATCGAAAGTATAAAAATTGAGCTGCACTAGATTTGAATTGAATCATATTTGAGATTTTTCAAATGACGATCGCTAAATCTAGCATTGCAATCGCAGCTTCTTGGTATGATCAAAATAACGAAGAAATAAATAAATATAAATATCCTGGAAGATTCTCCAAATCCGTTTCTCTGATTCCAAACTAAGCAGACCACTTTTAAAATACTTAGGACAAACAAACATGTTCATGCACTAAAATGTTGGTCCAGTGTAGGAATCGAACCCACGACCTCCGGCTTGATAATTAGTATCTATCCACGACGCTAACTGGCCTGTAAACAAACAATTAATGTGTATCACGTCCACAACTTGCACCCTAATGCCATAAAATGCTAAGATTAAGGGTGTTATAGAGAAAACAATTGACGTTGACGTCGACCAGGATCTCGACCAAGTGGTGGGAATCCTCGGGGAGGAGGGGAAGAAATTCTGCGAGACGTGAGGTGCCGGTAAGAGGTCTAAGCTTTCAGAGGAATCTCTGCAGCTAATGCGGAAGCGACGGGAAAATCCCGTAGTCACTGTGTCAGATCAACGGGCTTTGAACAAAAAAATCTCTAAACTAGTAAAACGTGACCTCCGGAGCTCTAACACACGCTCTATTAAAGAAGCAATTGAGCGAAACCGGGGGTCTAAAGTCTTTGTTCAACAGCTGGGTCGAAGCCATCTGACGAAGTTGACCACATCGAGCGGGAATCTCGTCGCTTCTAAGCCGGAGATACTTAGGGAGGTGCAAGACTACGGCCAACTATATACCTCGCAAGCGTCCCGTCCCCAACCCCATCCCGAGGATCCCAGAGCCACTCTTACCCGCCACTACATCGAGGATCTGCCAGAGGTAAGCCTGGACGAGATCGTGATGGCTCTCAGACAGCTTAAAAACGGAAAAGCCCCCGGGGAGGATGGAATCACAACGGAGCTCTTACAAGCTGGTGGAACTCCTACGCTACTAATACCTTCAGCGTATATTCAATTCCGTCCTCTTTTCGGGGAGAACTCCGAAGGCGTGGAGCAAGAGTGTGGTCGTTATGTTCTTCAAAAAAGGTGACAAAACCCTTTTGAAGAACTATCGACCCATTCTTGAGCCACATCTACAAGCTGTTTTCGAGAGTCATCACAAATCGTCTCGCGCGTAGACTCGACGAGTTTCAGCCTCCGGAGCAGGCTGGGTTTCGAGGAGGATACGGCACCATAGCGGCAGGTTATACAGAAGACCGAGGAGTATAACCAGCCCCTGTGCCTTGCGTTTGTGGACAATGAGAAAGCCTTTGACTCCGTTGAAACCTGGTCTGTTCTGGAGTCTTTGCAACGGTGCCAAGTTGATTGGCGATACATCCAAGTGCTGAAAGGACTGTATAACACCGCGACTATGACCGTCCAAGTACAAAATCAGCAGACTGAACATATCCCCTTACATAGAGGAGTGAGACAAGGGGACGTTATTTCCCCCAAATTGTTCACTAACACTCTGGAGGATATGTTCAAGTCCCTAAATTGGAAAGGACGGGGCATAAATATTAACGGCGAGTACCTCTCACACCTTAGATTTGCGGATGATATCGTCATCATGGCTGAAACCGTGCAAGATCTCTAATTAATGCTGACTACCCTGGCTGATTCTTCTGCACGCATCGGTCTCCGGATGAACTTGGATAAAACCAAGACCATGTTCAACGTGCATGTCATTCCGGAACCGGTTGCCCTTGACGGAGTTCCTCTCGAAGTTGTTCACGAATACGTCTACCTTGGGCAAATCTTGCAATTGGGTAGACACAACTTCGAGAAGGAAGCTCGCAGAAGAGTACAGCTAGGGTGGGCAGTATTTGGAAAACTTCGTCGAGTCTTTTCATCGCCCATACCCCAATGTCTAAAGACGAAAGTCTTTAACGAGTGCGTCCTACCTGTTATGACTTACGGAGCCGAGACGTGGACACTGACGGTGCGACTGGTTCACCAACTCAAAGTCGCTCAGCGAGCTATGGAGAGAGCTATGCTCGGAGTCTCTCTGAAGGATCGAATCCGGAATGAAGTCATCCGTCAGAGAACCAAAGTTATCGACATAGCTCAAAGTATTAGCAAGCTGAAGTGGCAGTGGGCTGGTCACATCTGCCGTAGAACCGATAACCGTTGAGGTAGACGTGTTCTAGAGTGGAGACCACGGCTCGGTAAACGTAGTGTAGGGCGCCCTCCAGCTAGATGGAGCGATGATATACGCAAACTGGCTGGCAGCGGTTGGAAACAAAGAGCTGAAGTTCGAGCTCAGTGGCGTGCCATAGGTGAGGCCTATGTCCAGCAGTGGACGGAGATAGGCTGATGATGATGATAGAGAAAACTCCAGATAAAGGGTCATCTCAACATTGCGCTGATATCGTTTAGGCTTTCACTTGGTTATGATTGATCGTAACTTGAAAAACAACCATTATCCGATCTATTTATCTATTAAATGTACATATCTTCTATATTATATTTAAACTGTAGAACTGTACGGCTCGAAAAAAATACATTTTTTTATAATTCTTTGTCTGATTGTCTATTTGATTACGCATATCTCCAAATGACTCAGTGAATTTTAATGGGGTTTTACAGGAAACTGAAAAGTAGCTTGGGGCTTAGAGACATTAATAATAATATATATTATTTATTTCTTTCACAAAGGTTGCATAATAACTAGATGGAACAGAAATAATAAATACATTATTTCATAAAATCGTCAAACGAAAGAAAAAAATGCATATCTAGTAGGAGGCAGCTAGTTTTGAATAAAATTGTATTACTTTGTGGTGTCTTAAAATGTTTATACGAGTTATTAAATATTCGTATATAACTCGACACTGGTAAAATAATATCGATAAAAAATTCAGATATACAGGAAACCTATTGGGCAAATAAAATGTCAGTCCAATATGTCTGTCTGCCACTGTCAAAAATGACAATAGTGTCATCCAAAAGTTTAGTAACCATGTGCTTTTGTTTTTAAAAATAATCTTTCGGTTTTGAACCAATTTTACGACAAAGTGTTAACTCAAAATGCAACAAGCACATCGTGCTGGTTCTCTGAAACAGAGTAACAAATCTCATAAGTCTCGTCATCGCTCGAAACGCGGTATATCGACAGCTGTTAAGGGTTAGTTCCACTCGATAAAAAAATCTAAAAATATTGGCAATTCCTCAATAAATCGATTTTTCAGGTAAAGTGAACGTGAAAGAATTTGTCCGTCGTAACCGTCATGTACTGAAGAAGGATGAACGTCGTCACCAAGCGCTTCAAATACGTAAGAACAAGCGTGAGGAGGTGTATGCGAAGAAACGTGCCCTAGGGGGGTCGCGAAACCCTCCGTTCCTCGTATGTGTTGTGCCGTTGAATGCTCAGCTCGATGTGAACTCAGCCCTAGCTATACTGAAGACATGCTCTGAGGGTGCAGTGGTCACCCAGGCTGAAAATGGAATGTTACATATAGGGTAAGATTTCACAGATAGTTTCGTAATGCGTGTTTATATTTACGTTTCAACCATGTTGTAACAAATACAACTAGTTTTATTTCAAGAAAACAATGTTTAACATTGATTGCCTTAATTAAGCTTATCCCAACAACAATTTATTGAAAGTTGAATACAACTTCCTTAGATAGACCAAACAACAGTTTAAGATTGGCAGTACTCTTCTCAAAGAACTGTTATACAAATAATTGTAACTCATATTCAAGTAAGGCAGACCAAATATAAAATATACTATTTAATAGTATACAATTTTACTGCATACATAGCTTCATAAACACAAGGTACTTACAACAACACAATATATAGGCTCAAACTCTGACTCATATGCTTGAAGAAATATAGGTCTGAAATCATCAGTTGCTAAAGTTACACAATAGATGGTTAATGTAATTAAGGATAATTAAATAGTTATCACAATGAAAGATGCAACATATTGTATTTTCTGATTAGTTATTGTAATGATAAGTAAATGGTACTTACTATGAGTCAGTAAAAAACTCTTACGTAAAACATAATTCATTTCTTATTATTTTAGGTTACCAAACTTCAAGCAACGGTTCTCGTTCATTTGTCCCCAAATAGATAATGAATTTGGCCTCCTTGACACACTTAAAATTGCTGATACTGCACTGTTCATCACCTCGGCTTTAGAGGAACCTGTCGATGAATGGGGGGAGAAGGTTCTGGCCCTTGCCATGGCACAGGGCATGCCCACACCTATTGTAGTAGCAATGGATATTGAAGGGGTCCACCCTAAAAAACGTACCACAGAAAAACAGAATGTACAGAAACTTGTATCAAAGTGGTTGCCAGAAGAAAAAATTATGCAGCTTGACAAAAATTCTGATGGTCTGAATCTATTAAGAAGAATTGGTAATCAGAAACGTAATATCATTCATCATAGAGAAAAGAGGCCATATATGTTAGCTGAAGAGGTTGAATATGTCCCAGATAGTGAAGGAGAATGTGGTACTCTCAAAGTCAGTGGATATTTAAGGGGAATGCCTCTAAATGTAAATGGATTAGTACACATAACTGGGCTTGGTGATTTTCAAATGTCACAAATTGATGGCTTAGATGATCCTCATCCATTGAATTTGGGGAAGGAAAATGTTAAATCTGATACAATGGAAGCTGAAGTAATTAAGGTGTCCATATTGCAAGTTGCCGATCCAGCAAAGCAGGAGAGTCTAGTGTCAGAGAATATTCCAGATCCTATGGATGCTGAACAAACATGGCCGACTGAAGAAGAAATTGAACAAGCTAATTTAGAGGTAAGCTTTATGTATTCACTATGTGGAAAAAACTATATACATATTAGCCTTTAGTCAGACAAATAATTTTTGTTCCATTTCTGTTTGTCCGTTTGCCAGGTGGCAAATGGCTCCTCGAATCTTCTCCATTCTGGCCTTTCCATGGCCACTCTAACCCATGTAGTTCCCACGACTTGTTTAATATCGTCATCCCACCTTCTACTTCTCCGTGGTCTACCTTTCTTTTTATAAAAAACTATTCATATAAAAACTATAGAACAGTTTTAATCTTGTATAGGTGCTCTTATTTTTATTAATTTAAGGTTATTATTAATAATATTATTGATAGAATTAAGATTTACTTAAAATTAAATTATTCTTACCATCTTTAACCTCACTGCCGCCATAGTAATTTTCTATGCTGTGGTAAAAATCGCCTCACCTCAATGTCGTATTTTTAGCAAGTAAAATCACTTCAATATTATAACTATTCCCCTTTTTTAAGCTACACAGAGGACAAACGCGCAAGCAACTATATGCGATACGTAATAATACTGATTACAATATTTGTTTATAAATAAAAGAAGTTGAGGAAAGTTCTATAATTATTAATAATAGGTAGTTTCCTTAAGAAACGTCTTCACACGCCGGCGGGGTAAGAACCGTTGACCTTGCTTTGGACCATGTGGCCTCATATTATTGTAATAGTATTATTATAAATAAAGACTATTTGACGTTATGAGCAATAATTCTTAAATTTTAGATTACAATGACTTAATATATCAATTCAACTAGCTGTCCCCCGCGGTATTACCCGCGTTCCCGAGGGATATCACATTTTCCCGGAATAAAGAGTAGCTTATATGTTATTCCAGGATATGCTATATCTAAGTGCCAAGTTTCATCCATATCCGTTTAGCAGGTTTTTCGTGAAAGAGTAACAAACATACTTACACACAAATCTTTCCTGACTTATAATATTTGTATAGATCAATTCAATATTCAATGAAATGTTGCTTATGTCTACCCTTCCGATGATAATGGGCGTGGAGATATGTATATCACAATTATGTCATAATGATCCAGTTTTAGGAAGAGGCGTTCCCAATAGATTGTGTCGGTATAAAAGATTTCGATGAAATTAAACAAAGCATATTATTACAATTTCAAAGCAGAAAATAGGTGCCAAACTACCCCAACTCTATTCTACTACTATTTCTATACTATTACTATACATCTAAAACTATTTGGAGTAGTTTGGCTCGTATTTTCTGCAATGGTGCATAGTGGTCGTTCCACATGGTTTAAAGGTCTTCCCGCAGATGATGGGGTCAACCCGAGATAATAAATATATCAATAACCTCCTATAATTTCTTTTTTATATCAGATCCGTCGATATCTAGGTAAAAATTCGCGCAATTTTATTTTTCCTCAAAATTATTCGTGAAGCTAAATTATTTACATAAACAAAACACACCATGGATTATTGAGAATCAATCTAATATAAAGATCATTAACCACAGTAGGTGATTCCCTGACATTGTTACTCACGTTAACCTACAGGTTATCGCGGGGTAAGAACCTGTATTTCCTCAACGAGCTGTATAAATACTCATCTTTGTTACAAATCATTATCAGTTCAATTTGAACCGTCGATAGAAAAACATTCAAGATGTGCAAGCTCGTATTAGTACTGGGAGTGCTGTGTGCGGCGATGGTAGCCGAGTCGTCGAGTCAGCGCGGGCAGTTCATTCACCCCACGTACCGGCCGCCGCCGCAGCGACCGGTCATCATCAGAACGGCTCGGGAGGCGCCGCTGTGGCTGTACCAGGACCCGGACATCCCGCGCGCTCCGGCCAGCAGCGACCATCCTTTCCTGCCTTCCATAATCGACGATATTAAGCTGGACCCCAACACGAGGACAGCGCGCAGCCTGCCGCCACTAGAACCCTGGAGGCCCACCCCTTTCAACCCGCGAGTACCGCTGCCGGACTTCCCTACACCTAGAACGCGATTCCCGACATACGCTAGAATTGCACGTGATGTGGAAGATGTCGAGGAGCTTGACGGGGACGAATTGTCCAGAGTAGCTCGTAGCCTGAGCACCCCACGCGCCAGCCGCGGCGGCGGTCAGGGGCGTTCGGGCAGCAGGGACACGGGGCCCACACACCCGGGGTACAACCGACGCAACGCACGGAATGCCCCGCGCTTCCCGAGGCCGACCCCATTCAACCCTAGAGCTCCCAACCCCTTCCCCAGACCAGACCGCAGGTCCCCATTCCCGATACTCGCCAGAAATGGACGTGATACTGAACATGTTCAGTTCGATAGTCAGGACGAGTTCCTTAATGGTGTTGTTGATGGTTAATTTTTTTCTCATTGTAATTACTTCATCTTTCATTTCAAATAAGTATTCCTCATGTGATTGTATTTAATTTTATTAAATAAAGGATATTTTATCATAAATATTTATTATTTTCTATCAACCTTTCATTTTACTATTTATTAATTATTATCAATATGATTTAAGTTTTACTTAGTGACGCCTTTCGGTAAAACTCAATACTTAAAAAAAAAAAATCTTTTAGATTAGGTAATTATTTGTAGCATAGTATTAAATGTTGAGTATTTAGTCATTTTAATTATAATAATTCAGCTACTTATCTTGCTGGCCGTTCAATCATTATAATAATGTTTCAGACAAAAAAGAAAAAAGTTAAAAAGGTACCCAAAGGTTGGTCTGACTACCAAGCGGCCTGGATCGTCGAATCCGACGCGGAGGGTGATAACTCCGAAGGTGAAAGCGATAACAATGACGAAGATGACGATGCATTCATGTCATGCGAAGAATCAGACTCTGAAAAGGAGGACAAAGATGATATCAACGACTTTGAGTCAGTAACCGAGTCTGAGATGGGTCCAACTGACGAGAAATATGACGCTACAATAGATGCTGAGGAGGAGCACGAAATATTACAGAAGCTAGCAGCTGCTAAAGAAGACAAACAGTTTCCAGACGAAGTGGATACTCCACAAGATGTACCAGCTAGGGAAAGATTCATGCGTTACAGGTAAAACATTTATTTTCATTATGGTACATGTTGGAGTTAATTATCAAAATGTTTAGTTAACACACATTAAGCCACATTACAAATTGAAATAAAATACTATTATAATAACTATAGCTATAGCTACTAAACTGTTATGTACTATTATGAATATGATTCTTTCAGGGGTTTGGAGTCATTTAGAACCTCAACTTGGGACACAAAAGAGAATTTACCAGAAGATTTCTCGCGCATTTTCCAGTTTGAGAATTATGACCGAACAAGAAGGAGGGTGTTCAAGGAGAATGAAGACAGTCTTATAAATATGGTGAGGATTGTCATATTGTCATACGCACGTCCTAGATGTTTAAGAACATTCTTAGTGCAATAAGGGCGAAATCTCTAAACATACACCAATACCAATATTTCCAACTTACATGCAAAATTAGTAACTCTTAAACTACATTTGCTGCACAATATAGAACCTTAAATGAGTCCCAGATCAAAATCGACTGTAGGGGCTGTTTTTTCTAAGTAGAAATAAGATAAATTATTTTTCTAATTGCCAGTTGGTGTGGTGGTTTCAAATACCTGACTGCCACGCCCAGGTCGTAGGTTCTATTCGCGCCTATGACAAACAATTGTGTTCATAAACATGTCTGTTTGTCTTATGTCTCTGGTATAAAAATCAATTTAAAACAGTTTTTAAAATTTGCCTATGGAGTATATTAGATATCTGGTTACACTAGTGTTAGTTCGGCTCTAGATTGTCTCAATGGTCGAGTGGTATGAAGCTCAGCCGTAGACCAGAAATTCTTTCTATTTCCGAATCGGACACAGTAATTAATAATTGTCTTTTTAAAAATCATTACCTGTCTGTAATTGGTGATGGAACCCCGAGACGGCCACAATGCCCATTACATGTAATTTAGGACTTAAAATATCTACGGTGGAGTACGGGTCTCATTACCAATGGTCTAGGGGAATAATGGGCGTGAAGATATGATATATCATTATAACTTTTCAGCACGGTTTTTACGTAACAATTCACGTAAAGGCAGTTCGACAAGACTTATGGAAAGCTTTCCACGAAGCCAACAGTAACGCTCCATTATCAGTCTTTGGATTATTACCACACGAACAGAAGATGTCTGTCATGAACGTGGTGCTGAGGAGAACGGGAGCGAGCGACGAACCTATAAGGAGCAAAGAGAGGCTAATCTTCCAAGTCGGATACAGACGGTTCATTGTCAACCCTATTTTCAGTCAGCATACAAATGGCAGTAAACATAAGGTTGGTACTTAATTTGTTACAATATTTGATCTAATGTATGCTTATCAATCAGTTATGAAGAGAGTGTGTATGTAAACTTTATTTGTAAAAAGAAAGAAGAAGACAACAGATTATTACAAAGAAGTTGGTTTTATTATTAACCTTTTGAACGCCATGCTATAACGGCATCGTCGGCATCTCTATGTCCTGTGAGCCAAGCCCGAAAATCGATATCAATACCTGTATCACATAACATAACACATAAAAGTAATGATTTGATATGTTTATTTAGTATTTTTCTGTGACCTGTTGTATTGTATATTGTCGAGTATAGACGACAATGGCGCACAGGGCACACTTGCGTATGTCGAGTGTAGCCGACATTGGCGTTCAAAAGGTAAAGCGATTTGTTCCAGATAACCTAGAAATTTTATTAATATAAATTCTTCTTAGTTGTAGTTGTAAGTATCATCAATATGCAGATGACATCCAATTATATTTTTCTTTCCACCAGAATGACACTGCCAGGGCAGTAGAGTCTATAAACGATGACTTGGAAAGAATATCTGAGTGGTCTCGTAAAAATGCGTTGGTACTTAATCCCAGTAAATCGAAATTCATGATTTTGGGGTCAAAAAATCAGATTCAAGGTGTGGGGTCTAGAGATCCAACAGTTAAAATCTCGGGTGAAGTGATTGAGCAGGTGGAAAGTGTACGTAATCTGGGTCTTATAATGGACAATAAACTCCAATTCGAGGGTCATGTGTCAGAAGTTGTCCGTAGTTGTTTTTACAAGCTGAAAGTCTTGTATAGAATTCGAGACTACATAAATAATAATCTCCGTATCGCACTTTGTGAGTCATTAGTATTATCTAAATTGAACTACTGTATAACAGTCTATGGACCCTGTCTTCTCGGTAGATCCCAGCGACTTATACAGCGAATTCAAAATGCGTGTGCTAGATTTTGCTTCTCAATACCACCCCGTGCACACGTGACACCTTTCCTAAATAAGGCCAAATTACTAAAAATGGAAGCTAGGCAATACCTACATTTCTGTACATTACTTTTTGGTATCATAAAGACTGGCAAACCAGAGTACCTTTTTCAGAAGCTTGTTTGGTTGGCTGCTAGTAATGCATATCAAACCAGGGCGTCGTTGACACAACTAGGAATGCCTCAGCATAGAACAGCAGCGTTTCGTGGTAGCTTTAGATACAATGCTACTAAATGTTGGAACAACCTGCCTCCGCCAGTTCGTGGTCTTCAAACTAAGCACAATTTTAAAACTAAGTTGAAACTATATCTTCTTGACAATCAATCGTAACTTTTTTTTCTGGATTATTATGTAGCAATATTTTTTTATAAATTTTATACAGCTAATATATTTAATGAAATTGAATTTTATTATATTATTATATTTAATTTACCATATTTATTTTATAATACGGTTACTATGCACCTACTCATTTAAACTATACGTAAGGAGTAAGTTAAGGATTTATTGTTATAAATATATTAATATTAACTCGGCACCCATACTATAGCACTATTTATATATTTCTATGATTAATATTATAATATTTCTATAGGTACCGAGGAATTAATGTACATTTTTTTTATCGTGACGCATATTCATAGGCGACGACAGAATATCAGCGTTGTGGGTGAAACCTCAACATTAGGCTGAGTCGTAGCCTTTTTTCTTCTCATGACACACAGATACAGAATCATTATTTGAATATATTGTATCCATCATTTTAATTTGTGTGTTTTGGGAGAAAATAAACTTATTATTATTATTATTATTAGTTGGAGACTCGATTGCTTTGACGTTTATTAGATCGACAGACAGTCACAGGATGTTTATTTAATATTTTTATTTACAGTACGAAAGGTTCTTCCAACCCGCCTCGACGTGTGTGGCTTCGTTCTACGCGCCGATCCAATTTAGTCCCTCCACAGTATTGTGTTTTAAGGTAATACTAACATTTTATAACCTATATTATACCATTAAGGTACTAAATCAATTCAACTGTTGGCTTGGTGGTTAGGCTGACTGCCACGCTACATTTCGTGGGTTCGATTCCCACACAGTAAGGTCCCTCTTAATTCTATAATTTAAAAAATAAAAGAAACTATTGCCGTTAGTTGCCCAATTTATGTGACAGAGTATTACTACCACACCACCATTCATAGTGATGTAATTGTTGATATTCCCAAAATAAGGCAAACAATTGAGGAAAAAAAATTGCGTCGAAAATTTAGGGTGTTATGAATTATCGCCGATTTCTTAATAGATTATTTTTCAATTGTTGATTGTTATTCAATTGTTAAGTCTAGAAGAACTGTTCTTGAGTCCAATTAACAGCCGTGTACATTTTATTTCTAATAATAGGCCGAATTCTATTATATCGATGGTTTTTTTTTGCCTGTAGTGTATTGAGACTTCTGAATGTAATATTGAAATAACAAATTAAATTCACAGGAAAAAAAAAACACTAAATTGCAACTGGTGGCTTCAGGCGTGTTGCTATCTTGTAATCCAGACAGATTGGTTATCAAGAGGATCGTGCTCTCCGGTCATCCGTACAAGGTAATATATGTCAAAACACCTTTTAAAAAAGTTCAATATTAAGTTAGCAAGAACAGTGCAACAGGAGTGTAGGAAATGGAGAATTTATCCTACAAATATTAAAAATGAAAGAATGTTTTTTGTTACTGTTTTACGCAAAAACTACTAAAGTGATTTGAATGAATTTTGGCACGTAGATAGTTTATAACATGTATTAACACTTAGGATAGGTACTTAACATCCCTCGGAAGGTACAGCTACATTTACTCTTTGACAAAACACCCAATATGAAAGTACACTCTATAATATAAGAAATATGAAGTATGTCAAATTTCGACCACTGGCGACTTGTATTTATAAACATTTCATATCTTTTTGTGACGTCATTGTTTCATAAGCGCCAATCATATTATTTAATCAACATAATCAATTTCCACTTTCAGGTCAACAAAAGGTCAGCAGTGATAAGATTCATGTTCTTCAATAGAGACGACGTGGCGTACTTTAAACCGTGCAAGCTTAGAACTAAATATGGGCGCATTGGACATATAAAGGAACCTTTAGGTAAGTTTGTTAGATAATATAACTATTACTATATAAAGCACAGCATTCAATACTATATTGCAGTTGTACATTTTTAAAATACTTCATGGGCGGAGATTAGCTTACCTAAAAATTAATTCGAGTTATTTTGGTTTGGTTAATTTCGAGTTCTAATGCAATTTACGGCAAAAATTAATATGCAATCTCGATCGAAAATCCATGGATTGAATCTTTTGACAGTGATTTTAATACACAAAATGTCAAAATTCTACCTCAATCTTGCGATTTTAGATCGGGATCGTATATTAATTTTGGCCGTTATTTGCATTGTCTCGGTGAGGCAACATACCAATGCAGTAGTCTAATTAATCTGGCACTTCAATAGTCCGGTATGTCCAATAATCCGGCACCCTCCGCTCACGCCCCCCTCACCATTCTCTCGTTCCGAGCTTGTCATCAATTATCACACTAGCACATATATATGTACGTTGTTTTCAATGTGAAAATTGTCTTATCTTTGAAAGATGAAATGGATTTATTTTATAGACATATGTTTTTTTTAAGCCATCCAATAATTCAAATATTCCAATAAAACAGCACCCTATTGTCTGATTTGTGAGACTCTACTGTACATGTATTTGTCTACATACCGTCCCAGATGATTGATGGTGAGATTCTGTCAATTTTTCTTTTTCGTGACAAATTTTAGCAAACTGTCCACTTGTAAGTAAGTGGTCACCACCTATGGACATTTGCAATACCAAAAATATTTCCATTGTGTTCCCATGGTTTTATTATATTGTCAAAAGTAGTATGCATAAAGCTCGAGGTATGTTAAGTTCTAAAGCAAGGTATCTAAGGTTAAAAATAATGTGTTTCCAGGTACCCATGGCCACATGAAGTGTGTGTTCGACGGCCAGCTCAAATCTCAGGACACTGTTCTACTCAATCTTTACAAACGCATGTTCCCCAAGTGGACATTCGAAAATTGTATTGTTACCGATAGAAATAATAAGGAGAGTGATACTATGATGGAATAGTTGTGGTAAATAAATAAGTTAAAATAGAAATGTAGTTTTTCTTAGCAATTAATAATTGCTTAATTATAGTATGGCATACTAAGTTACGTATCGTTTCGATACGACGACGCAACGTTAGCGATAGATGTTCGTGTTTAGGTATCTTGTTTCCAACAGCAGTGCAGACGTAAATAAAAGAAAATATATGTTTTCACATCTTTATTGATTGACACATGAAGCGCGAAGGCCTACGCAGTGAACATTAGGTCAGCAATCTCATCACACTAGCCTAACATTAAAACGATAATCTCTGTAGAGGCAGTGAAACAGTGCACTGTTTAGTCTAACCACACATGAACCACATTTGTTTCTAAAATTTATTTTTATTACATGCCAGCACTTTCATAGTGTTGTTAATAATGTTAAGTACTCCTGAAGTGATGGCCGAAATAAAAGAAAAAATACCCGGGTAAATACGAGTTGAACTCGCATGGGGTTTCGTACAATATTGAAATCAACATAATTTTGTAATCTTGTATAATTGCATTTGCACTAGCACAGTAGCTTTAATCGCAACTAAATATTAATTTTGTTACGAAGTCATAACTTTATTAGTATTTGTTTATTAAGTACAGGAACATTATTAGACAAAATATAGCTCCCAAGTAACGGCATTTCTTTTTAAATTAGTGTATAAACAGGCAGTCTGCATTAGAACTGAACTTGGCCGATTGTTGTATTAACAGCACAAAGACAGATCTTGCAGATAGTGTGCAATTATGCATGATTCTTTAGACACTTAGAACATAAATCGTTGAAAAAGTCACTTTTCTTTTACCCGTTAAATTAAATGTTTTCTATTACTTGTTATCATATCTGGCTACCTTCTTAAAGGTATAGACATACATCATAGGCTCATTATTAACGGCATTCTTGGATAAGTAACCCTAAAATCACCTTTAACGTCGAGAACATTGTCAACAAGCTGGAACTTGTCACAATTGCATGTGGTCCGTGTGTGGCAGACCTAAGGGTGATCACACACGACGAGTTTATGCGACATTGCAGTAGACTTTATCAAGCGGATGTCGCTTGATACAGTCTACTATTTAAATTCGTCGTGAGAGCAGGCCCTTAGTTAAATTTATTACACGTCGAAATCTGTTACAATGACTTATAAGTTCAAGGATGTTAATCAGGGCAAAGGACAATGGGTTCTATATATATAAATCTCCATCATATTTTGATCCTTGTTACTATTTACCTCACGGTCCTTTTTTAATTAAATCCTTTGTTTTACAATGGCATTGGTTCTTTCATAATATCGACATATAATACATTTAACAATAAACATTTTTTCGCAGAGAACGTAATATAAAACTAAAACTTAATGAAAGAAAAAATAATTATTAGATAACTTCTCAATGACAAAACAAACAAGTTTATAACAATTCTCTGCTGAGTGCCAATAGTAAAAGACATTCACAATTTCCATTTATTAATTTTAATACACGAATGCAAATAAATTGTACTATTCGTTACAATTATCAATTTACTTGGGCTGCAATTCAAGGAGTATTTATTTCGAAAGTAAGTAGCAGTACCAGCTGCTGTGAAAATGAAACTTAATCGAATGTTGCTTAGATTCAATTTTCAACGCAGGAAGTTCTTGAATCATCATTCTTCAACAATTCGGATATATTATTCTTTAAATAATTTTACTAAAACCAAAGCAAGCGTTAAATTTAAGAAATTATTTGATCTTTATTGCGATCAATATTGTAAACTTTTAAGGTTCTCATAATTTCATACTAGAATAGTTATTTTCATATTTATGTAATATAAGTTGACAATTACACAAATTAAAGTGATATTTTAAATCAGAGTATAATAATTGCCGTGTTTTGAGGTCTCTTCTAAGTTGAAGGCTGACTTCCCAACCGGGGGTAGCTACAAATAATAATAATAATAAATAAATAATAAATGCCCTTCTAAAGTCTAAACTGAATAAATGGTTTTAGATGTTTTTATGCCAAGAAAGAAGATGGTCCACCTCTTGTTAAGTGGTCACCGCCACCTATAGACATTTGTAATACCAGGGGGATCGCCAATGCGTTGTCGACCCTAAGACAAAGTTTTTAAGTCTCTTGTGAGTACACTTTGCTGCTATAAGATATATGTCTAAAATTATTGCAATTGTCAACTTAAATAATAATTATGAAGTGCACAAATAAATGTGTGTGTATAAAAATAAAATCGTAGAATCAATTGTACTGATAAACATGAATTCGATTAAAGTTTTGTTAAAATTTAATGAGTACACGTGCGTCGCCAATAATTGTGTTGTAAAAGTACGCGAGGATCTTTCAAAACTTATTTAATTTTGATTCTAAATTCCAACAAAGTTATTTGCGACGAACATGGTTATGATTTGAAAATAGTATTATTTATTTATAAATTTCTGTTATATATCACAAAACATTTGCAAAAACATAACGATTCGGCCGAAAAAAATTCAAACCTCGTAAAAGACTAGCTCTAGCCTTTTCGTCAAACTTTTAAAGTGTTATAAAGAATCTAGCCTAAATAGGTACATCAGCATCATTTCATTTACCATAAATTTAGCCTTTCGGTCGACAGTGTCAGCAGTAGATGACAATTTTAGCCGAATTCTTCAGCGTCTTCAGTAGCCGACATTATCGATCAAAATAGTTAAAAATCCCATACGATTGTTTCTCGATCCTTCAAGTTCCTTTGTTTTGATATTTAAGTAATAGCTATTTATAGATATCAGTATTATAATATTATTTATGTATTTTATTTTATTTTTATATATTTTTTCAAAGGCAAGTTTTTCACAGTACGAAACGAACTGACACGAAACGTAATCGGTTCATTGATTTTATACTACTGTATTGATATATGACATTATTTAACAGACTTCGGAACTTTAGAATTCATATAGCGACAATTAACCGTAGAATTGACAAGTCTTGTTCAGTGAACCAACGTCCCTAGGTCGAGAGAATAAATCCTTATCAATTCTTGCATTCTAGGTGCGTTTAATACACAGGCATGCGAAGTCTATTAACAGGCAGTGATGCCGCGTGGAGCATTACAAAAACCTTAGAGCCACCAATTTGTTAAATAATCTTATATGGTATATGACCTGATAATGAAAGAAAAGTAAATAAAACTTCGACTAACTTTCCTCCGGTAATTTCCCTTAATTTCTCTTGGTCTAGTTCTGAGACTATTCCATATTGTCATCTGTCAATACAGCAGTTGTTTCGCGCCACTCGGTTGGTTTTGAGATTTGTGGGGAAGGACTCTTAGGTAATTTTGGAGGCAGGATTGTTTTTATGCTTTGGGTTTTTTATTGCGTCGCTTTTTGGCGTCTGCCGCGTCCGCTGGCGGCTGTTTCGGGTTGGCAGAGTTCGGCGATACTCCCGACTTGCTGTACAGGTTGTTAAGGAACTCCTCGAGGTTGGGATCGTGACTGAAATGAGTTGAAAATAATGACATGTAAGTTGATCAGCGCGACGACATTTAACTCTAAATATTAAATAAATATCCTGGGACATTCTTTACATCTGGTCCCAAACTAAGCAGAGCTTATATTATGGATAGCTGATTATGCACACAAAATGTTTGTCCTGGATGGAAATCGAACTCGCGACCTTCGGCTTGGCAATCAGAGTCTCTAACCACCAAGCCAACTGGCTATTATATATATTATATTATCTATTTATTGACTTAATTCTCCATTATGCATGTCAAGTGAGCCGACAAACGGACAGACGGTTCATGTAATGACCGTCCATTAATTATGTAAAGTGTTTTTTTCATTAAGATTTATTTAATCTTTATATCATACTTCGCAAATAAAACTCACCCAGTGGATGGTCGATGCTGGTTGAGATCGGACGCGGCAGCCGCTTTGTTCCCGAGCACGATCCGGTACTGTACCACGTGGCAGTCCGGCCTTAGTTGCTTCAGATTCTTTTTCTGTGTAATAAATCACTTTAATTAATCCCCTTGGTAGTTGAGTGGTATAAAGGCTATTCCCGGAACGAGAAACGTAGAATAATATGCAATAATCTCTATTTATTATACCTATAAATGGTGATAATTTCACCATGTCAGGGATAGGTAAGGCGTCCATTAATTACGTGAGGCATTAGGGGGGGGGGGGGGGGGGGGGGGGGGAGAGGTCAAGCAAAATCGCATGACATCTCACCAAGGGGAGTGGGGGGTCGAAAATCGCCAAAATCACCTCACGTAATTAATATATTTGAGTCACGGCGACAATGCATTCCACATGCCTTGTTATATACAGTTAACATCTTCGATGGAATGTGGGTTCTATTATTAAGACCTCTGTCTACCTCTCCGAGGAAAAATGGACATTACGATATTTTATGAATATTGGGTGCAATCGGAAGCATTGATGTAAGCCGAATGTCCATCGTTAAATCTGAACATTGCCGAACGCTCTCATCGTAGCATATGCGTTGTGTGTCGACTTTTAAATTTAAATGAGACAATTCGATTAGTCGGAATTTGACGAAGTTACCCGAACAATACTATAGTATAGATATATCAAATTAAAGACGATTAAAAATTAGCAAACATTAAAATCATAGGAAATTCGACCATAAAATTACAACAAGATCCATCTGTGTAACATCTATTTCGTGCGATGATAAAATTGAACGTTACAAGGTCTGTTTTTCATTGACATCGTAACATTAGAGTTCTCTTTAGCGTAGCATAATAATAATCTATTAAGTTGATGAATGATACCTGACAACTGGCCCACTGCGTGATCTGGTAGACAGCGCCGTCCATACACGCGTAGTACATCACTAGGAGGCCCATCATACTGGACTCCGCCCATATATCACCCTGGGGACCACATACCACATTATTTTAACCATCAACATTTACTTTCAATAAACGATATATTGAAAATAGTCTGAAGTGTTATAGTTAGTATAAGTCTTGACAATCATAAAAAAATTATAGACCCAAATATGTGAGGAGGTTATGTTGATATATGTTAGAGAATAGAGACACGTTGTTGTCTCACGCCATATTTTACGTGTACTTGGCGCGAGACACGATTGTGTCTTCGGATTAAACAAAACATTGTTTTAAAATTCAATTTCCTATTTCTTATGAATTGAAAAACCTATAACTATGTGTTGTAAAGAGGTATAAAGCTGGACTAGAAACCTGGAAGTCCTGAGATCGATTTCGAGGTAAAGTTCCCGAGAATCGGCGACAATGTTCACAAGTCATTTTGGTACTTGAAATATCTTCAGTGGAATGTGGGTCTCATTACTGATACCTCTGCTTACCTCTTCCGAGTAAAACGAGCGTGAAGAGGTGTTATTACACGCAGTTATAATAAACTGTCATATTAATGTTTTAACGTACCTCTTTAGCGGAGTGTCGTATCTTGCACTGCGCGCAGTACCGCGCCGCGTAGCAAGGTCGCTCCGTCGCCACGCGCTTGTGTCGTCGTCCGCAGTTCGTACATCTACAGAAACAGACAAACAAACAACGTTATCATATAATTAGCTAGCATGATTTCACCCGGGTTCCCTTTCTATGTATTTACAGACCCATAAAATATGTTTAACGCTATTACTGCGTTTTCACTTAGCGTTCCTTTCGTTTTTTTGCGCTCCTTGGGGTTGTAGCATAATGTTAAATAGCCTATAACCTAGACGTTAAACTATCAAAGGCAATAATATGTTTTTTAAGTTAGGCTGGTAGTCCTCAGAGAGACGCGCTTTCAAAGAAAGAAACAAACAAACTATTCAACTTTACTACATTTTACCTACTTTTCCGGGATAAAAGGCCTATATCCCTCTCTTGGTTTTGTATGAGCTAAATTTCAGCAAGATAGGTTTAATAGTTAGCCGTAAAAGCGTCACAAACTCACTTTCTCATTTATAATTAGTTAGGATTACTATAGCTTTAATTAGATAAGTTTGTTTTAAACCATAATCACATCATGGTAAGTGATGGCTCATTTGGAACCTAACTAACTTATCCCACATAAGGTATTAAGGCCCCAAGTGATGTAGGTGCTGTACCTGATGGTATTGGCTGCGAACTCCATCTTGTCGTGCAACTGGGCGAGCAGCTGACTCAGCTCGCTCCAGGCCGCCTCCACGTGGCGCGACTCCCTCGCTCTACGCTCGTAAGCCTCGCGACGTTCCTGCCCGTAATATTATACAGATTCGATTTGTGTTTCACCACAATCACACCGTGGTAAGTGAGGCCGATACCACTTTCCACTCGATTTCCACAAAGAGCCTAGAAGGAAGTTTATAAGTGCCGCTGTGAATCAGCAGTTGTTTTTTTTTTTTTTATGACACTTGGGCCGACAAACAAGCAGACGGTCCACTTCATGGTAAGTGGTCACCGCCGCCTATGGACATTTGCAACACTAGGAGCATCGCCAATGCGTTGTCGACCCTGAGACGTGAAGTATTTAAGTCTCATGTGCCTGTAATTTCACCGGCAAGTTGTGAAAAGTTGGTGCTCATATATTCTTTTTTAATAATAATAATAAATATCCAGGGACATTCTTTACACCGCTATCTGATCCCAAACTAGGAGAAGTGTACTACTTCTCCTAGTTTTTAATCCAGATTGCTGCAATAATACATATTATACCATTTTTCTTTTCTAAATATATAACCTGTTATGTACTTATATGAGACTTCTTTCTTCTTTTAGGCACGACACACAATCATGAGAGAACATTGATAGTACGAGGTATGATTAATAGATGTCGCTACATATAGCCCAAATAAAATACTGCTATTGATTGAATCTGAGACTGAAATTGATAAAAAGAAAGAGACATTGCCTTATATATATAACTACAAAACTATCACACCTTTATTTGCAACAAGAGTTTATTGGTAAAATGAACTTACCGGCTCTCCAATAAGATCGAAAGCATGTTGGAGTATTTTGAAAGCCTCCTCGGCCCCGGGTTGTTGATTCTTGTCAGGGTGGACCAGGAAGGCCTGCCTTCTGTAGTATCGCTTTATTTCTTCGTCTGTGCATTGCACGTTTACACCTAGTATGCTAGAAAATTATGTAAAAAAATTAATTGACTTGTAGTAACAAGAGTAATTTGGGTATACGGGCAGGCTTCAATTTCCAAAGCATTTCCTGTTAAATTTCATCATAATCAACATCCCAAGAAACACTATGTTAGTAACAGTCAGATTGTATATTGCAGACTATGCAATTATAATTTTTATATAAATAGTCATCTTCTGTTTGTAAAAGTTTTTTTATGATAAAAATAACAGATTAATTTTTTCCATCTAATTAATAAATGTTTTCTTTAAATTTCCAACAACGATTATGGTCGAATTAAAAGTAACACTAGTAAAAATTTATAAATAATCTGTGAGTTTTGACCCTAAAGTAAACAGAGCTTGTATTATGGGAAACCAGATAACTGCAATACTACAAAATATACAAAAAAAAATTCTGGCAAGTCTATACTAATACATATATTTATTTACAGAATGAACATACATGCACACAAATATTTGTCCTGGGTGGGAATCAAACCCACCAACTGTAGCATGGCAGTCAGGGTCCCTTCACACTAAAATTCTTTTGGTATGGAAATTGAACTAAGAACATGTGGATTGTAGCAGTCAGGCTATATATCCACCATACCCATCAGTATTATTGTCAATAACATGAAAAGAGGTGTAGTTACTAAAGTTGTAAAATTAGTTTTATCTGTACACCAAATTCGAAAATTTTCTTCATATTTCCTATGAATGTCACCCATTGTTTAGTAGCTTTTAACACTAAACATACCAAAACCAGGTCAAATGACCCATTCTGAACTTTGCATTGAAAATGCACGTATCATCTTATTGGTTTTGCACATTTGACTTCATGACTTTTTCTTACTAATTAATATACAGTCATACTATTTATTTCCCTTCCTAACAACCATATTTCATACATACAAGCAGGAAATATAAAGTCACATTTGACCTGCTATGGTAGAAATTGGTACCTAGTAAGTGTTGGTATGATTAGTGTTAAGATACCAACCTATATGGATCCTTTCCCTTGCAGGCGAGCAGTCGTTTCATTGCTTCCTCACCAGTGGCAGGTAAAGGTATACACACATTCAGCTTTGATGAATCATTTCCATTGTCTTTCTCTACTTCTGTTGATAAAATAGGTTTCAATTAAGATTAATTAGATGGCACTTTGTTTGGCACAAATCTGTCTGTATCTAGGGAGAAATCTAGTGAACTTCTGATCCGATTATGTTTTTTTCTTTTATACAAAGGTATTAGGCCTATATTATTATACTTAATAAATAATTTAGGAGAAGAGAATCCATCTTAATAGCAAATGTGACCTTTTATTTAGTTTTAGTCTATGATTCTAATGTCTATTATGGTCTTTCACACAAATAACTGATGTTAGCATGCCTGCTGCATATGCAGGGCCTAAAATTACAGTAATCAATAAGGGATGTAGCTGAACAATACCTTTTTTAAACCATTTAAGTTTCCTCCAGAAGCCAAACCGTGTATGTCCAAACTTTCTATCAATGGACACCAAGTATTTGTTTTGACCAAGCTTAGAGAGCCAATCTTTGGTACTGCGCCAAACTGCTTGTGAACTCACATATGTTTGGGTAAATACTGAAGTGCACCTGTGGATTAAGAATTTGTTTAGTTTTAAATTAAAAAAACTAAAGGACTATCCTTACAATGGATGGTTCTTTGGTTAAGTTGAGTATTTAATCATATAAATTAATGATTACTTTTATTTTAGTAGGAGGCAAGGTTACAAATAAAATGAAATCTCTCTGAAACATTTAGTCATATTGCCTTATTAGTCATATAAATTTGATGAATCCAAATCATGCTGGCTGCTGGTGTCATAGATTTGAAATAAAAAGTAATTTAGATAGCTCAGTTTAAAAGAACCATACAATACTGTTATTACTTACAAATCAAATGATAAATGTAGACTCATGCCGCATATGTCAGAAAGTAGGAACATGAACCAAATAAAAGCCTTCCAGGTGGCCCCACCCCAGTGCTCGAGGTAGTTTTGAGCTAATCCAACATATCCAGGCTTAATCCTTCTCTTTGTCTGTATAACTTTCTTTTTATCCAGCACAGGTTTAGAAGCCTTATGATAGCTTCGTGGATCCCTCTTCTTCTTAGCTTTACCAGATTCAGACTGACCTTCTTGGAAAATGAATGACTGTTCATCTTCTTCATCCAGTTTGAAATCAATCTCCATTACTGAACTTTTATCTGAGTTTTTTTTGTTTATATCAGATTTCTTTTCTTTTTTCAATGGTTTCTCATGGTTCTCAATGAACACAAACTGGCTTTCGTTACTGTGCTTGTAGTTAGTGTCTTCTTCATTGGTAATGTTGTCAAGGGAGGACCACTTACGAGACATATTGGTGCGCTTATTCTTGCTTTTTTTGGTTGGTTTCTGACGTTTTTCTATATCATCTGTATTAATGTCTCCAGATTCACTTCCTGATGATATGGTATTTGAATGTTTCTTATCATTCCTGTGTTTGTTGTCATCATTATTTTTAAAGTTGGATACCAGCTTCTCTGGTTTTGAATTACCTTTGTTAGCAGGCTTAGCTTCAATGTTCTGAGGCTTTGTTTTACGTAAAGTGTCTGCAGGGGAGTTACTCTTCGTATTTTTGGCCAATACATCAGAATATGTAGGACGCATGGGTTTTACTTCAGCAACAATGCGCTTCTTGTTACTTGTATCAGCAAGAGGGCTATTTTCATTCCTCTTAGGAGAATTATCAGGTTTCATTCCTTGGGTCTTAGATGATTCTAATATTGGATTGTTTGGGAGAATATTCATATTGGAAGAATCTGGATGATTTAGGGGGTAGTTTTGGCCAAATGGTGAGTATGTTCCAGTTGAATTTGGCTCAAGGTTTCCCAAAAAGTCTTTAAGAAAACTTGTTGGTGACTGAGTGTTTCCATTGTCTGGGAAAGAGCTCTGATTCATAGCAGATGGCTGCACATGATTGTTATTCACTGAATAATCCTGGTTTAAAGTGAACATGTGTGAGGGCTGAGGAGTTGGGAGAGGCATTTCGTACATACCCTGGTTATGGTTGAAGAGGTCATACTGACCAGACATAGGTAGGATGAGTTGTTTATTATTCTCATCGTAAAACACGCGCATAAATTGTCCGTTACCTAAGTTCAACAAACCGAATTCAGCATTACCGTAATTCTGATTCGGCCGCGGAATATTATTAAACGGTATTTTCTCCTCTTTATTTACAGCGGTATCGCCAGACTGCACATTGAATGCGTGTTGTTTGTTCATGTAAACTTCGCTCCCGAAGTTCGGATTGACGTACATACTGTTGTCATTAATGACACCATTATTTGATGAGACCGGGGGCTGATTAGTCTCATTTTGAGTGCCAGGTGCACAGTTTTCGGCGGTATCCATGCGATAGTTCCATGTATTATGTTTGATATCATTGTATCTCGGATCATCTTGCGACCTTGCCATTTTTGGTTAGTTTTTATTGAACACAATCAACATTTAAGTCTATGTAGGTGTGCACTAAACTATAGAATATGACTCAGGGATTTAACATTTTACTATTTTATTAGCAATATATGAGAAAAGGTAGCGAAAAACGTGGATAAAAATCTTAACAATTTGACGCTTTTCGCATTTTTGGGCACAGATAATAAATTTAGTTATCGAAATGTCACGACCACAGACGTAGAAGAGGTAGCGATTTAACAGAGGCTAAATTATGGCGCACACTCACGATAGAACGTAACGAACCAAACTTTTAGCCAAAGCCCGATTTTTTTGAGAGTTTAAAGATTTATATTGTTGTGTGTTAGACAAATTGGAAATCGTATTGCAGTATTTACGGTATACTTCGTATACCATCAAGAAGATGCTCTCTATATTTACGTTACTGGAATCTTAACCACAATGCAAGATCATAATGCAATTTTTTCATTGCACTAAGGGTTTAAATTAGGTTACACTTAGGTTTCAACAGAAATTAATTTCTAAATGTATCTCTTCGCTAATCTAATAATCTATCTCTTTTACACTATTATAATTACCAAAGGAAAATTGCCTATTACGTTAAAGACTCACGATAGAAGTGATTACAAAACTTTGACTAACACAGAATTATCATCTGCCAATTTTTTGGGATATCATATCATGGCAATTTTGGTAATGATTCTACGGTCAGCCACCTTCCTAACACCAAGCCTATTTGGGAATGCATTTATTGACCACAAGGTGAGCAGTGTTGAGAGTATTTCATTATGAGTTTGCTCTCACGACACCTTAGAGAAAAGACGGGGTGGTAGTATTCGTTCCCGCTACTACACAAAAATTACAAATAGTAAAAAAAATATGAAAAATTTAATACCTACCCCAGCCAAATTGCTTATTGTTTCACATTTAAACCCTCTGTATTAATTTCAAAGTATGGTATTTAAACATAAGATCAGATCCTTTTCTATCGATTGTAATAAACTGTATCGTAAGCAAGAAAGTTAATTTTCCTATGACATTCTTTGCCGTCAAGACGGGCCTTTTAGATCTCGGCAACTTTATCCGTTTATAGTAACACACTATGTGTAGAAGTAAAGGAGGACCGTCTTGTATGGGGGATTAGTCGAAAAAGGGTCCACTTGTAAACAGCAAATTAAATCTCACCGAAATAGCGCTAGTGTAGCAAGTGGAAATGATATGAACAGAGTGAGTGTGCTGGGTTGGCTTCCGGTAATTCTTTAATACTATTTTCTATTTGCTATTTACAATTAATTAGGGTACTTAAAAACACTGTATAATTTAATTCCATACTCATGTTTGTCTATATATTATAATAATTATATTTTTTGAGTAGTAGAGCTCTTAGTGCAGAGTTCGTCCGGGGAAGTACTACCACCTTACCCATTTCCACCGTGAAGCAGTAGTACAATTGTATTACTGTGTTTCGGTTAGAAAGGTAAGGGGGCCGGTGAAATTACAGGCACATGAGACTTAACAACTTCACGTCTCAGGGTCGACAACGCATTGGCGATGCTCGTAGTGTTACAAATGTCCATAGGCGGCGGTGACTACTTACCATCAGGTGGACCGTCTGCTTGTTTGTCGGCCAAAGTGGCATAAAAAAAAAAATTATTCAAAAAAATTCGCTGTAACAAAACGGAAATGTTTCTTTCCTTTTTTATTAATTTAGTGTCCAAATCTAATAATTTGTGGCGCTCTATTTAAAATTCTTCCACTTGCTACAGAAGCGCCACCTTAATTTGTTCCCTTTCAACGGACACTTTTTAGTACACTGAGATGGTCCTCCTTTACTTCTACACTCCATATAACACACACATACTTTGTATTTTTCTTTATTTTACAGTATAACATTTTTCAAAAACACGTTTCACACACGAAATCACAGCGTATAAATATTTCATTCAGTAATAACTTATTGTGGTTTGTTTGCTTGACAACTACTCAAGAACTATAAATAAACGTGATAATATCAATAAGGTTCACACGTTTTACCGGTTGGGTATTCCCCAAGGAAATTATTTAGATATCGACACAAATTCAAGACATAATGAACTGCTGTTCAATACAAAAGAACTACCTCTATCAAAATGTGTATACTGCTGAATTACTTCACAATAATATAAAATTTGTAAATAATAATCTTGTTTAATGATAAGAACAATAAGTAGATATAGCTCCGAAATATGACGTCAAATACCAAGCACATGCCTAAACAGTAAAAGACATTGATTCGAATCCTACATTTAAGTTGATGGTATTTGGTTGATATTAAAACAGCTGTTCCCGGCATACGTTGCTATGCTTTTGTTTGTATAGGAAACTTAATTTTTATTTAAATATATGAAAATATTTTAATATAGCCCACCCCGTTAAAGGTGGTCAATGTATACGTAGCTAACAATACTATTTAAGAAAATAGGTCACCATGAAGTACACCGAGCATCACCTGCCTATACATGCCTACAAATGTGACCAAAATCCTAAAATTTTGTCTAGTCAGAGAGCCTACCTTCGTATAATTAATTATAATGTGACAGAACGATTTATAGACTCTCATCCTCATCATCTCCCTGTCCTGTTCCCAATCATTTGAGTTTAGTGCACATAGTCATCTGTGTACTCTGTAGTCGCCTTTTACGGCGCCCTAGATGAGTTGGTGGCAGTGCCGGATTAACCACGTAGCTAGAGTAGCAAAAGTGTCTAAGGCCGCCCACCTTCTTGACCTTGCACCTTCAGGTTTCCACCTGTTTCGGTCTCTTCAGAATTCTTTAGGCAGTGTCAGGTTAACATCACGAGAGGACTGTCAAAACCACTTGTCGCAGTATTTTGATCAGAAGTCCCAAAATTTCTATAGCAATGGGATCATGTCCCTACCTACAAGATGGCAAAAAGTTATCGAACAAAATGGTACCTACATACTTTAGTTAAATGTAAATAAACTATATTAAATTTTTTTTGAATTTTCTTAAAAAATGCGAAGGAACTTTTTCCCCAACCTATTAATTCCATAGACAATTTTTTGGTTGATTTCTCGTTTATAAGTGATCACCCAACCAATTGTTGTTTTATTGGCAAATGTTAATAGTGAGATATGATAATTACTTACAAACAATGTTTAGGTACTGGTATCTTAAATAAACATAAAAAAAATAAACATGGTAAACTGTCGACAGAATTGTGTGACAGCATTAAGTACCCTATTCCTTCACGATAAGGTATATATTCATAACCATACAATTAACCCTTGGAATAATAGAAATAATTTAGGCTGTAAACAATAAAGTAATTTATTAATTATTCTGTCCAGCACGGTTACCCGCTTTAACGAGAGATATAGCATTTATATAAAAGAAAAGTAAATTATCTGTCAGTGAAAGTCCTGTCAAATTCGGTCCAGTCATTTTGGAGTCCATAGAGAACATGCACACATATACCCTTTTGTAAACAAGAAGTTCCCGGCACTGCATTAAAAAAACAAAAATCACTCACACAGGATCACCCGCTGGACTAATCTGAGGATTATATGAAAATTTCATCAAAATCAGTCAAGCCATTTTGGAAGTCATAGGGAACATACACACATCTATTTTTATATACATATATAGATTTATTTTTATCTTCGCGTAGGTTGAAATACAGTTATTTTCTATTATAATCGTAAAACTCTACCCGTTAAGAACCTTCAATACGTTATCTGCTCCAAAAATGTCGTTTGAATATGTATTTAACTGGTTCTAGTGATAGTTATTTAAATATTTAACAAATAAAGGCTTTAAAAGAATTACACTGTAACTGCAAACATACTCGATTACTCACAAAAAGGTAACATACATTGTGTAATATGTGTTATAATTTTACGCACAACCATATTCTATTCTTTTTACTAATCTATACGAAAAACATTCCATTTGTTCTTTAAAATCTCTAATGGTTATTATAATTACTTAATTTTAATGTTGTGAAAATCAAAACTCGTCATTTAGTCCAAATCCACACTTTTGTTTAGTTTGCTTAGTAGAAATAAGTCAATATCTTATTTTTATTTGACTTAGGTCAATTAAAAATTGAAAAATTAAACAAGATTTATTATTTAAAAAGTGTAATTCTATGACTCCTTTTTTTAGAAGCTGCCATTTATTTATGCTGTGTGGTACAGAATTAAAGCCCGCCACAAGTTTGCCTGGTGCCTACAATTGAATTTGAAATATTAGTTAGCAGATATTTATAGAGATAGAATGTTACGAATCCTTGTCCTAATGATGGCTGCAGTTGCCGCCAAGGTAGACGAAAGCCCGGCCGCTCAACAGATAATCAATTTTAAAAAGAAAACATCAGTGAGTAATTTGTGACAAATATATTTTATTTGAAGCCACTATCATTTCAACAAATATTTATCGAAGGTATAAAAGCTATATTCCTGAAGTGAATCATCTTTATTCCAAGTCATGAGTATTTGCTACTAACGACAGTTGTTAAAAGTTTATTAATGGTATATATATGCTACTAACATTATTTTCTGCATTCTAGGGCCCTATTGGAATCATGACAACCAGTGCCGGATCGCCTATCGAAAACAAAGATGCATCGGGCACTCTGAATTCAAACCTACTCGTCAATGAATATTTTATGGATTCCCTTACTCATATGTTAAGAGAAAGAATCCCAGAAAGAGTTGTCCATGCGAACGCTGCCGGTGCTTCTGGATATTTCGAAGTAACACACGACGTCACTGATATTTGCAAAGCTAAACTCTTTAGTGCTATTGGAAAAAGAACACCTATTAGGACGAGATTGTCCACGGTTATTGTTGAAAGAGGTGGTGCCGATACTTCCAGGGACGCAAGAGGATTTGCCATAAAGTTTTATACAGAAGACGGTAACTTCGACTTTGTAGGCTTTAGTACTCCAATGTACGCCTATAAGGATCCCCTAATTTTCCCTACCTTTGTGAGGGCGCAAAAGAAAAATCCAGCGACACATTTATATGACGTAAATACGCTTTGGGACTACTTGACCTTACATCCAGAGGGGCTACATATGTTTTTACTGACTTATGGAGATCGCGGTGTTCCGGATGGTTACCGATATATGCCAGGCTTTAGTATTGAAACATATGAAGTAGTCAATGAGAACGGTGAAAAGAGTTTCATTAGATTCCACGTCATACCGGATGCAGGGATCAAACATCTGCGTTCAGAAGAAGCTATAAAGCTTGCAGGAGAAGATCCGGACTATTCCACTAGAGACTTATATAACGCAATTGGTAATGGTAATTTTCCGAGCTGGACAATTAGTTTACAAGTCCTCAGTCTTGATGACGTAAAAAACGCAAAGTTTGATGTATTTGATGTAACTATGGTGCTACCGCAGGACACTTATCCGTTGAGACCTTTGGGAAGAATCGTTTTAAATAAAAACCCTATAAATTATTTTGCTGAAGTAGAGCAAATAGCATTCAGCCCTGCAAATTTAGTGCCTGGTATTTTGGGTGGACCTGATAAATTGTTTGAGGGTCGAAGGTTAGCTTACAGAGAAGCTCAATATTTACGTTTGGGAGCAAATTTTAATAAAATACCAGTAAATTGTCCAATGCGGAGCATGGATCTTACATATAATCGTGATGGGAGACCGCCTGTTAATGATAATGGTCAAGATATTCCAAATTACTACCCCAATTCATTCAACGGGCCTGTTCCTTACACGGATAAGAACAGAGTTGAGTTAATTAAAATCCATGAGGAAGCTCCTAATAATTATGATCAGGTTACTGAATTATACATAAATGAAATGACAAAAGAGGAGCGCGACAGGCTAGTTGACAATATTCTGTACAGTTTACGCAGTGCTATTACAGAATTACAGGACAGAGCTGTGGAATTATTCACAATTATACATCCGGATCTCGGTAATAGAATATCACAGGGGTTGAAACTAAATACCACTAAATCAGAATGTCGCGGCTCTTGATTAAAGTTGGATTGTCCTTTAGTATTTTTTATTTATTGTAAAAAATTTTATCGATCATTTTATTTAATTACGGATTATTAAATAGGTACAGATAAATTACGCCACTTGTTTTATTAAGGTGCCATCACATAGTCCTAAATATAGTTTTAAGTTTATAATTTTAAAGGAAGGCACAGGAATTTGTGGAGTGCTGGAAGATTTAAATTCAAATTCAAAATATTTATTTGGGAACACTGGCATATAGTGCAATTGAAAAATTATGGCATCTGCAGAAGTATAAAAACTGTGTCGCAGACAACAGTATAGACCACAAAATTGATTAATCAATCTGGACATTGAGAAATGGAGACAATGTTTTAGTGGTTATATTTTCTTGTGAGGCCTTTTTTGAGCTCTATATGTTTTAAGTTTGAATCCAAGGACGCTATTAAGGGGGGAAGCTGGTCTAGAGCGTGAAAAAATGGGCATAATTTATGAATTTTTTGTGACTCAACAAAAGATCAATCGAAAATCTGTGAAAGAGGTTTTATAATTTAGGTTTTAATATACAAATACAAATTTTTTGTGTCAATTAAATTCAAAATGGCGGCTGTCCAGCATTTCTTCGGAGGCGCCTCATTTTTTAGACGGGTCCATGGCCGAAGATGTAACCTCCTTAATTTTGGTCCTGGAACAAAACCCGAAAATTTTTAGTTTCTATATAACAACAGCAAGAGACGTACGTAGGATTGTTTCGATATTTTGTTTTTTCGCGAAATGGTGCACGTTTGAACAAAACATTAAAATTTTCACTATAAAAAAACGACAAAATTGTTGATTAAAAAAAACTATGCAATATAAAAAAAAATCCTACGTACGTCTCCGGAGAAAGGTATTTCGAATGTACTGTCAAAATTTTGTATAGATCGGTGAAGATTTGCTCGAGTTATGTCTTCGGCCAGTTCAAAAAAAGTGATTTCGAGAAAAACGCGTTTAAAGTTTTAAATACTATAAAATCATATTAAATGCGTATATACCTTTAATCTGCGATGCCTGCGCCGTACAATTGCCCTTCTGTATCAATCTCTTTGGCTTCTTTTTCCTTTCGGAACGCTTTTAATTTTTTTTTTTTTTTTTAAATAAATAAATATCCTGGGACATTCTTTTCACACGGCCATCTGGTCCCAAACTAAGCAGAGCTTGTACTATGGAAACCAGATAACTGATATACTACATATACTACTTTTTTTTTCTAAATACATACTTATATAGATATTTACACCCAGACACAGAACAAACAGACATGTTCATGCACACAAATGTTTGTCCTGGGTGGGAATCGAACCCGCGACCTTCGGTTTGGCAGTCAGAGCGTTAACCACCAAGCCAACTGGCCTGTCAGCATTGCATGCGGGCTTCTTTTGTGCCGACACTGAGTGACTGCTCCGCTTTCTTGATACGGTTCGCATCAATCTCCGTGCACACGTTATAGCTGTTTGGTCCAATTTTCATCCACATGACATCGAATACGTGTAGAACTGATCTTAGTCCATCGTTGAAGACACATGAAGCAATACTGGTAGCAATATCCACGATCACTTTACCCGAATTCATAGTTTTCGGACACAGCACCCACACAGTTGAGTTGAAACTCTCGTTGTTATTTTGTGTAGCCTCCGATACAACGAGTGAGAAGATCGTCCGATGTAAGTCTTTCGTAGATCGGCTTTATAGCTTCGAATACAATATCTTGTTCTTCAATTTCTTGGCCGATGCACTGACATTTAAATCGTCGGACTTTTCCATTTCATGCCGATTCAGCGGTCGTCTACGCGACGCTTTCAGTCTATTATCGTAGGCAGTATCAAATTTTGATCCTTTCTTGTAACGACCAACATTTTTATCACTCATGATAAAAATTAATTCAAATTAACACTGATTTCCACGAACTATTATTCGAATATTAAAACGTATGCACAAGAAAAAATAGCGCCGTGGAAAGAGCGTCCTTTTCAATGGTCGGCTTTCGCTTTACTAACGCTTCACACATTTTCTACACATATATATTATTATTAGAGACCCCTATACGCATTCCGGGGCATTCTTAATATTCTAAATTCATCGGAGGGCAGTCCCTTCTCTAACAACTGCCGTTATACCTGCTCCCGTACTCAAAAATTCCAGCGTGCGCCGGGATCATAAAGGGCGCTCGGAGCATACTTGAAAGGGGCTGCCGCAGAATGGAAAGTTTGGGCATTTAGACATTTTTGCCGGCATCCATCCTTTGGTATGTTATTTTTAAGACCCTAAAGTACCTTTTAAGACAAAAAAAAAATCGGTTTTTTCAAAATTCTAGACCAGCTTCCCCCCTTAAGTAAGAAAGGCCTATAATCGGCCCTCTAAGTTTGAAACTTTTGACCCAAGAACGCTATTATAAAGTAATGTAGTAATTATGTGTAAACATAGTATTTAGAAGTTGAGAAACACCGCTTTCCGAAGATATCCTTTGTGGTCTAAACAAAAATCAATGCAATGAACTATAAAACTCATTATCACCCACAATATCACCAGCACGGTTTGTTAAAGAAATTAAATAACTTACTTGAGTTATTTCATAATGTTTATTTCTTGGCCATTAGACTGTGACGAGTTTAGAAAAGTGTCCGGTACGCGTTCACTTGGCTCAAAGTTATCTTGTGTTTGTAACTATTGGTTCTACAGTGAATTTGTTAACAATATTATAAAAAATTAATGTTTTCTTTCTGATTCGATTTTGAGCCACAGTGTAATTTAGGTACTAGTGAGTGTTACGAAAGGGTTAAAATAAATATCTTCACGCTCATCAAACTTGAAGAGGTAGGCGAAGGGCTCAGTTCAGCCACATTTCATCATAAAATAATAACGGCATTATTCAAAAAACGCTTTTTAATTTAAATATTATTAATGTCATATATTTAAGAAATGCCCTACTACCATTTTTATAAATATATCTCTTTTTTTAATAAAGAGTAAGTGTTAATTTTTATAAAAAGATACTCTTTTGACTGATTAGGCAATCATAACAGTCCACCAGACTTTCAAGTTTCTCAGTATTTTTGTAACTTCCATTTTATAAAATACTTATTGTAATCATCATATTTCTCTTTTTGTTTTTATTTTTATTTTATTTTATTTATTTGGGAAAACAAACAGTTACACATTACATTTGAACTTAAATACCGATAAAAAGATGCACAAATGTGTGACCAACAGCATTTTCCACAGAATATAAGTATATTTAATTATGTTAAAACTATCATGCGACTTATAAAACTATATATACTAAAACCTACAAAACTATATATTTGTGATACAATAACAAATAAAATACTTATAACTTTCTATTAAAAAAATATATATATATGTGACCAATACAGAGCATTTATACAATTAAACTATTTAATACCATGTTTTTAAATTTACGTGCTGGATAAGCAAACATATCAATATGGCTGAAGTTATTGTTGTAGCTATCAGTAAGCCTGCGCAATGGCGCCCGCAAGCCTGCGTTGGTACGACAAGAGTTAACAGCAAAGAAAAGCCTTGCGCGGGCCCCACGGCATACCGTGGTTCTAGGCGTGGCTCTCTTTTTTAAGGGTCGAATGCCTTTGATGGCTCTTACCCCCTTAAACGGACAATGTACAAGTCATAATTCTCGGAGTAGGCTGTACCTTTCCTCTTTCTTCTGTGCCTCAAAATCAATTTCTATATATCATTATGTACACAATAAATAATACAAGAACTTAATATTATTTTAATACTAGTCCCATTGATAATAATTGAATGGAACATGATGAATATTGCTTTTCGATCTAATATACCGATCAAATCGCTATTTGGAGACATGTTAATTTCCTTAAAATATTATTTACTTGTGTAGTTCTAAGTACTGATACTAACTTCTCAATCGCCCTGATATAATAGACTGCATGTGTACATGCTTTAGTTAGATGTCTTATCAAAGATATGCAATATTATAATTAGAATTCTAGGTTGCATACCCATCCGTTTTGATGCAAGTACGGGTTTAATAAACGAATATAAATATGCGATTATATTCGAGTTTAGTATGGAGTCAAATAAATAATATATGTATGCTTGAAGTATCTGCCACTAAGCAGAGCTTGTTTCCATGGAATACTTTTTATTTTAACGTAAATATAGACATTTACAAATGATTGAAGTCGTAACCACTACCTCTGGGGTAGTCTATGGGGACTAGGTTCAAAGACCCTGGGTCTAGCGCTAGTGCTAAACCTAGTATGTATTGTCAAAGCTATGCCGCATTTAACTATGAGCACATACATAAAGCTCTTTTTACCTTTTTAGGGTATATTTTTGGAGTTTGCATGTATTTCAAAATACATGACCAGTTTTGTGAAAGTTGAATGCGGACTCGAATGAACGATGCTCAAATATACTCGTACTTATGGTATCCATATAAGAATAAATAGGTCAATTCGTGCCTAAAAATATATTTTTATTTCAGAACTTCTACATGATCAGCGAACCCCCTCACTGAATTCGAATTTGCGTATAAGTTGAACTATTTTTTCATCGCTTGAGAAATTTCATTGCACCGACCGAAAAGCCTGCCTTGGCCACTGTAACAAGGTCACAATTCAACAGTATAAAGACTGACGTCGGCATTACAAACGAATTGTTGGAGTTTCACTGAACATGCTGTGTGGTGTACTGTAACGCAGTGGACAAAAAATGTTACGAATCTTGGTCGTGGTGACGATGGCAGCCGTAACGGCCAATGTGCAGGACAGCCCTGCCGCTCAGCAGATAGTCATGTTCAAGCAGAAAACATCCGTGAGTTATTCAACTCTAACTATTACGTATAAAATTGTGATGTGATTAAGTATTGTTTACAAACAAAATAATGACGTGATATAATCAGTTCAGAAGATGTAATAAATATTATATAATCAATTATTCTCGCACGTTGAAAGCTAGGTAACGCATTTCCAATTTCTAATGATGATGTGCAATTTTGTTAATAGCGTTGTGGTTCTTTCATCCAATTATCGATCACAAGTTTAGCCGACAAATTAATGACCCGAACAAATTTTTTCATTGCTATAAAATATTTGTTACCAATTAGACTTTTTTTGCGTTACAGGGTCCTATTGGGGTCATGACTACGAGTGCCGGTTCACCGATCGAATTCAAAGATGCGGTTTACTCTTTAAATTCTAATTTGATCTTTAATGAATACTTTATGGATTCCCTTACTCATCTCGTTAGAGAGAGAATCCCAGAAAGATTGGTCCACGCAAAAGCTGGAGGTGCCTTTGGATATTTTGAAGTAACCCACGATATTACCGATATATGTAAAGCGAAGCTATTCAGTGGAGTTGGAAAGAAGACGCCGGTAGCTGCAAGATTCTCTCCTGTCGTCGTTGAAAAGGGTGGTATAGATACTTCTAGAGACGCAAGAGGCTTTGCTGTGAAGTTCTACACGGAGGAAGGCAACTTTGATATCGTTGGGTTTAATACTCCTATGTATGTGTACAAGGACCCCTTACTTTTCACCACTTTCGTGAGAGCTCAAAAGAAAAATCCAGCCACGAATTTGATCGATGGTAATACACTATGGGATTTCTTGACATTGCGGCCGGAGAGTTTGCATATGTTTTTACTTGTTTTCGGAGATCGTGGCATTCCGGATGGTTATCGACACATGCCTGGCTTCGGTATCCACACTTTTGAAGTAGTCAACGATCACGGTGAAAAGAACTTCATTAGATTTCATTTCATGCCTGATGCGGGCATCAAAAACCTTCGTTCGGAACAAGCGAGAAAAATTGCAGGAGAGGACCCGGATTATGCTACTAGAGATTTATACAACGCTATCGGTAATGGTAAATTTCCAAGCTGGAAAATCAGTATTCAAGTTCTTAGTCTCGAAGACGTAAAAAACGCAAGATTTGATGTCTTTGACGTAACAAAAGTGTTGCCATTGGACGAGTATCCCTTAAGGCCTTTAGGCAGGTTTGTCTTGAACAAGAATCCAGTAAATTATTTTGCCGAAATAGAGCAATTAGCTTTCAGTCCTGCGAATTTAGTTCCTGGTATATTGGGTGGACCCGATAAAGTGTTCGAAGCTCGCCGCTTAGCTTACAGAGATGCGCAATACTACCGTTTGGGGGCCAACTTTAATAAAATACCAGTGAATTGCCCAATTCAGAATACAGTTCTTGCTTACAATCGTGATGGGAAACCACCTGTTAAAGATAACGAGAGGGATATTCCTAATTATTATCCAAATACTTTCCATGGACCAGTTCCCTATCTCGATAAAAAGAGAGCAGAGTTAATTGAAATATATCAAGACGATCCCAATAATTTTGAGCAAGCTACTGAATTGTACATTAATGAAATGACAAAGGAAGAGCGTAGCAGGTTAGTTGAGAATATTCTGTACAGTTTGGGAGGAGCAATCGCAGAGTTACAGGATAAAGCTGTGAAGTTCTACACAATTATACATCCAGATCTTGGTTACAAAATTTCACAAGGTTTGCAGTCCAATAGGACAAAAAATAATTGGAAAGACTGTCCTTATTGTTAGTTTAATAAATTAGTACTTATTTTATTTCTAGGGAGATCTCGAATTATAAATACCATGTGATTTATTAACAATTGAATTACTAAATACTCAATATTAAGAGAACAGTGCCCCAAGCACGCACATCTATCGTCATCGTACCGAGTGTGCCAAAAAACAATGCGACGGGAAATTGAACATCGCAAAACGTCATATGCGCGATGTTTAATTTTCCACACAAACCACCTTTTTGACTCACTCGATACGATAACGTCACGCTTTTGATAGATTTTCATGCTTAACCCCCAGATTAAATCAAGGTTCAACTTATTGTTTTATATTTATTAATTAAGTAAATTTATGCAACAGTTAATTGCGATAAATAATCGTGATTAGTGAAGCGTATCTAACGATAATTGGAAATGGCAGCAAAGGAAAATAGGGACGTCTAAATTGATGTAGTTTATATGTTAGTTAAATGTTAATAAAATGTCGGTAGGTATTTAAGGTAGGTGAGTATCAACAAATGGTACAATACAATAAGCCAAATATGTTTTTTATATATTTATTATTATTATTTATTTAATTTTTCACCAGATTCAAGGGTTTCGCTGAGAACCTGAGAGTATTCGATTTACGGCGCAAATATTAATGATTAGTCCTTTTTCGAAAACCATTATTTCTTTTTTATGTGAAAATTATAATATGACATATAATAATATATTTATACTTTTATGATTATTATAATGTAAGGAATATATGTTATTTTCTTTTACAGTGTGTGTGTTTTTCTTTCAATGATTTTTTTTTCTTTATACACGGCTATCTGATCCCAAAGTAAGAAGGGCTTGTTCTATGGAAACAAGATAACTGTTATACTACGTATACTACTTTTTTATATTCATACTTATATGGATACTTACATCCGGCCTTACATTGTGCCTGCTCCTACCTAAGCACCAGTACCTAAACATTTCACATTTATTGCTGAATTTAACACATAGTTTAATTAAACTTTTCATTTATTTATGGGGTAATCAACCCTGATTATTAGTTACGATTAAATGATATTACTTTTGCCACGAAATATGGAGAACGCCTGCTCGATAATATTAGCAATAAATACTGTTTCAGAAACATTGCCATTCAGAACTGTGAAGTACTTTTGGGTCTGAGAATATTTTGTAGCAGAAATATGGATATTATTGGTGCTTTATTTACTTTACAGGAGAAATTGAGGATCCTTTTTTTATATTGAAAATCAATGATTTGGGCAAGTGAGACCGCCCAATCGTGGGAATATTTTTTGTTTATGTTTTATATCAATTACGCTGTCAAAAATGCAGACGGGGGCATCCGAAGTTGTTATGTCTCGCGTGCCAGTGATTTCAGCGGTTCACGTACTTTTCTGACAAAACAGTAATGCAAGTGTACTGCGGTCTACGGAAATGGGTATAGTACTTTCTCGGACGAACTTCGCACAAAGTTTAAGTTAAGGTTTAGGTATATTTAAGTCTAGGTAAAGTGTGTTGTTTAGTCTAGACTGCGTGATATGCGATACCCCGCGTAAGGGCGATTGGGCTGTGAGAGTCTTACCTGATCTTAGCATTTTAGTGGTTTAGTTGTAATACATTGTTAGCCTTGATAGCCGCTCACAGAGGAGCGAAGGATAGCTGATGCACAGCGAAGCGTGGCCTTGCTCAGGTCGGTGCGGTAGTGGTTAGCTTTCAGCAACCCTTTTACCTCGAAAAGGGACCTCCTGGCGCCAGCATTGAATTGACGGCGAACTGAATTCTTCACGGGCTTGTTTGTTGCTTTAGCCTTCTTGTATCCAACTGTGAATCCTTTCCTGTCTGGATTTTCAACCACACTGACCGCCTTTTCGTGGATCAAGCCATTGTACCTGAATGAGTTGAGGTTAGTCACATTGTTCGGCTCCTTGCTGAACTGCTTTCTATCACTGTATCACGTTTCTTCACAATGAAGGCATTGTTGTTGCGGATAATCATCCATTTTACGTTTTTAGTGCGTTGAAGTCTATTTCGATCGCGGGTGTTACTGAATTGTACATAATTGAGCCTTGTGAAATAGTAAAAGATATAAAGTCATAATTGATCTAACTTCAAAGATAAAATGACAATCTAAGGCATTTTATGCGAGATTTCGAAATACCTACACCTCAATCGCTGTCAGTTTTCTTTTACAATGGATTTATTGGATCACAATTTCAGAGTAATCTCTTTTGCCTACAAGAGCTTTAAATATTTAAAAAAACATTGGGTGTGGGTATGTATAGGTTAGACACTGCCGTGTGAATAGGTACGTGACGTTAATATTTTCTAAATAAAATACAACCATTTCGTCGAGTTCAGGAAAGAAATAAATATCCCGGGACATTTTTTTACACACGGCCAGGACACAGAACAAACAGACATGTTCATGTACACAAATGTTTGTTCTGGGTGGGAATCGACCCTCTTTGGCTTGGCAGTTAGAGTTGCTAACCACCAAGCTAACTGGCCTGTCAATCAATTACTTGAACAAACAACTACTGTGTTATAAGTTTATTAAGATATAAAAGGGATTTTGTCATCCTCTTGCACAATTTCCGCCCCAGCTACAGATTTACTGGCGTTATCCTACTCCGTAACAAATTATTTGGTCCTTTAGCCATCCAGTGGTGTAATAAAATATTGGATGAAGATGATAGATATGTCGTTGCAACACCAAACTATATCCCCTGATTTTGTTAACGTTCTTTTTTTGAATTACCCACCACAATGGACCACAATTTTAAAGAAACAAAAATAATGTAAGTTAAAAAACTTTTTGGAAACATAAGAGTCATCACTGAAATATAGAATCCTTAGAAATTATTTACTGACTCTGAAAAATAAATAGGTCATTGTTACCTTATTCTTACACATCAGACTGTGTTCCCCTCAAATTCCTTTACGGCAGAAAAGCAATTTGCAAACAACAAATACATTGCATGGCATTCTTATTTCTCATTGTGCTTTGGCATGTTTTGACGAACGGCTAACCATTACAAGCTGGCAAAGCCTCAGGGGTAGAGTTACGAGGCATTTCAATGTCAACAACACACTAAGGAAAACAAGTAGGCAATATCCAGTAGGCTAATAGTGTGGTACAATTGTTTTCTAAGCTACGGTTTGTAGAAATGGCTCCAGCGAAGCGTAAACGATTGAAACTATTTCTGGTAACTCGAGCTGATTGTACATACCCTTTCACAATTATTATTGCAGTGCCGTGGGAAAGTGTTGTTGTATTTTGTTTTTTTTGTAATTAATTCGAATGAGCACTTTCGTTTTAGATTGAATTTCATTAGGCCGGCGTTTCAAACGCTTAATGATACATACATACGGAAACTACTAATTATTATAGTAAAATAAATCACGGTGGTATTTAAATTTTATTTATTCTGTTAGTAAATACTGCTGGTTTTACCCACACGTTCCCGAGTGATCTCAAGTTTTCTCTAAATAATATAAAATTAAGTATTTTTTCGTTTCTGGGTCGACAAATCAGCAGATGGTCAACCTGATGGTAAGTGGTCACCGCCGCCTATAGACATTCACAACCGCGCCAATGCGATGTCGACCCTGAGACGTGAAGTTGTTAAGTCCCATATGCCTGTAATTTCACCGGCCCCCTTACCCATCTAACCGAAACACAGTAATACAAATCGGTAAGGTAACTTCCCCGTACGAACTCTTGCGCTAAGACCTCTACTACTTCTAAACCTACTTACTGTTCTAGTCCGCTATCTTTAAAGCTGCGCAAAAGGTTTTTAAGGGGATTTCCAACCATCAATTAGAGAATTTCTTAAGGTTTATAATAAAATACATATGTATGATCCCACTAAAAGCCAATACGTATTATATTGGTTGTACTAATAATAGTATCTTCTAATAAAAAATGGCAAGTATATTCTTGTACCTATGGGGTCTGCAGTTACCAAATTGATAGGTATGAAATTAGAAACTAGACCTATAACTAGGGGACTAGAGAGTTAGGAAGCTAGCAAGAAATTCTGGTTTACAGCGTTAATAGGTATAAAAATAACTTAACTTGAAGATCACGAAGGTCGCGGCGATCCCGCGCGCCTAATTAAATGTTAAGCAGATTTGGACGGCACATAAATAGTATTGTATATAACCTGAATTAACACATAGGATCTTTTTTATCCTGAATCATCATCATCCCTAGGGTGAAACCAGAAGACGGCTAGTGAAATCATATTGCAGAGTAGGATTTATCTAAATCCAATTAAAAATAATCTTTATCCTTTCATACAGCTTGAAATGACCTTGCTTAGTTCACCTTGTTTTATCATCCACTACAATCTCAGCCCCCTTATTCAGCTAATACAAATTTCGTCGGCTAGCCGCTTCACGGAGGCCTCGGAGAGCTTACATCTCACGTGATTAGTAGTATTAGCGTAGTAAGCGACAGATCATAGAGGCCGCGACGAAACATCTTCTTGATAGTGTCATTTTCCTTACAGAATCGAGCCCCTGATACAAACTTCGTCGGCGAGCCGGCAGCGAACGAGGCCACAGAGAGCGAACCTCTCACATGCTTGCGTTGTTAAAGAGAGAGACAGAGCAAAGGGGTTGCAACGTAACATCGTCTAGTTAGAGTAATTTACCCAATGACAGATTATAATACAAACACGTATTTCAATGACATCAAGGCTCCCAAAAATTGCGCAATTACTAGATAGCTTATACGCGAGAAGAAAGGGAATGAAAATAAATGTTACTTTACGGTGTACCTGTTGTTAGAGTGAGTAAACATATATCGTTAGTTATGTTAAAATTGAGCGCAACTAAATGGAATTCGGTCAATTAAAATACAATACAATACAAATATGCTTCATTGTTCACACCACATACAAAGAAAATGAAATAAAAAGTATTTAACAAACATTATAAGTGCAAACAATTTAGGGCCTTATTGCTGAAGCGATTTCTTCCAATTACCAGCATTGCAGCCATTTCTGAGCGCGGATAAGGTATCTATAGTTTATATATCATTGCATTTACCTAATAGAATCACACCCCAGAACTTGTAATGAAATTTAATAGTATATTTCCGATACTTTCACGTACTTACATTTGCAGTACAATAGCCTTTGAAGCTCTTTGATGCCTACTTAATATTGATAGAAGGCTAAGAATGTATGGTACACAAGGCACTGTGCCGCGGTTTCACCCGAAAGGGATCTAATGCATTCCGGGATTATTACAGTGAAAGAATATTAATGGTAGAGTAGTTTCGGAGATGGGAAATTAATAAGCTAACAAACATTATCTCTTGATAAGAGATGGAGAAGAGCTTTTAAAAATAATACTTTTGTCCTTATTGGTCCTTCATACTATGACGCAGGGCGCCAAAAAAATCCTTTAAAAAATTATCTATGACTAGCTGCAGGTTTTGTGTTACACCCCCATTTTCGAGATATTTAACATTTGCCAAGGATGTAATTATCCTATATTTTAATTTAGGCTATATACAATTATATCTATGTGCCAAGTTTAATCCAAAACCGTTTAATAGTTTTTGCGTGAAAGACTAACAAACATCCATACATTCATACTAACAAACTTTAGCATTTATAATATTAGTAGGAAGTGTATATGAAGCTGCAAATTCGGTGATATAAGGCATCTGTTCCCAATTATTTGAGGTCAGATGACTTTGAGTGGTAGTCTACGTGGCTGCTATCACGCCGCATTGTTGGGTAAAATCTAAAATACCTATTGTTTCTTAGTGACAAATCTTCAAAGAGACGAAACATCCTCGAGTTAGTGTCATTTCCCTTACAGAATCGAGCCCCTAACATCCAAACCGGTGGTAAATTCAATACATTGATAAGTACCGTTCTAAAGTAGTCAAAATCTAAAAGGACCATTTTGACGTCTGAGAATATTATAGAAAAATCGTCTTTATTGCTTTTAAGCAAAGATGAGTTATGCTGCTGGCAACAGTCGCCATTTAAATCAAAGAAGAAGCAGGTTCATCAATAGACCCAATGGTTAATTGCATGATGACGCTCATGAAGAATTTAGTTTGAATTTTTCAACATTATCATAACTCTACATGGTTCATTTTTCTATCACACTTTATTATATATCGGAAACAAGGCTTAACTAAAAATGGCTTTGAATGTTGTATCACATAAAGACAAACAGAAATATAGAAGATACTATTTTGTGATCAGCAAAAAATTAAGCTTGTCCATTAAAAACTGGCATGTATGTTCCGCAATGTAATCGCCTATTTTGGTCGATTAATATTTCGTTAAATGTTAATCTCTGCTTTAAAACCAATTATTTTTTTAAATATGTTTATGCTGCCAATTTACTTGAGTCCAATTATATTGAACGTTGCCAAACTATTATGTCATATTGATTAATCGTATCGAATGATAGGGAAGTGCATACTGTTACACACATTTGCGAAACCGCAACGTATTAGAGGCGCGACGATCATTCGAGTGGAATAAACATCGAGTGACACCTTTCAATCGAATTGGGAAGCATTACGTCCTCACTGACTGTATTAAAATTGTTTGACAAAGAATAAAGTGTAGGCTTTTGACATTACATCATTTTTATAATATTCTATTAATAAACTAGCTGTCCCAACAGACGTTGTCCTGTCGAAATGAGCCCATAAAAGAGTTCCCTAAAAAATTAAACGTTGGTACTTTCAACACAGCGTGAGTGTTAGAATCTTTTGGAGTTAACAGATAATTGTGACTGTCAATTAATTATAGACCAATAATTTGCAATAAAATAAAATTGCAACTATAATTAAAGATCTACGCTATCCTATCTCTTAAGTTGGACCAGACTGCTCACGGTGTGCCAATTTAATTTAAAATCGGTTAAGTAGTTTAGGAGTCCATCGCGGACAAACATCGTGACAGGAGATTTATATATATTAAGATTAATGTGTATAACATAAAGAAGTATGAATTAAACATAAGAATCTTACGGCGGTACTCATAAAACGTCAGATGTTTCGTGGACTGAGGTCGTCGGTTGGATTTCCACTCAGGACAACTATTTGGATCCATGAATATGTCTGTTTGTTCTGTATGTCCCAAGTTTTATCCAAATCCGTTCGCCATTTTGTGAAAGAGTAACAAACATTCATACATACAAACTTTCGCATTTATAATAGTAGTAGGATATTAGGTATCTGGTTTCCATAGTACATCCATACAAACTTTTGCGATTTCGTGTTTATAATATTAGTAGGATTACGACTTAGACCTGTAAAATGGCTGCTATGTTTGTGCAGGTATGTCAAATACCTGGATCGAAAGTGACAACCGGTTGCACAATCGTCGCGCGGTTCAATGATTTGACGTCCTGTAAGGACCACCATTGGAACTGCACACCGACTGGATCTGTACTTCGATTTTGCAGACATGCAGTTCTAACGTTAACAGTCTGTTTAGACACTAAACGTGTTTCGAAAATTACGATAAATTCAATCAATTCCATCAACATTTAATTAGATAGAAAGACAGATGGAAACAAATTTATTTGTGAAAAAAGGAAAAATAACACACGAAAAAAGATAGCAAAAAGAAACATAATTGCCACAAATCGGTCCTCCAACTCATTATGTGGCTGGCTGTACGTAGGAATGTAGGGACGTATTGCCAAAGCTGATCTTCCGTTGGAGCCGGCAAGTGAAAACACGACAGGATCCCAACAATACACATTACGTTTTAAATAAACAGCAAAAAACATAACAATTCCAAAATGAGACAAATATATAGACCAACAAAAATTAATACAATATTTTTCAATATATTCGGTACAAACAGTGTGCTAGGCATAAGTATATAAATGTTCATCAAAACCACGTATTCCATTACCCGATAGTCCTGCAGAATAGCGAATGACAACTTACGTTACCTAAACACTTGCCATCATTGGATCAAACATACGTACGTATATGGGAGCGAAACCATCCGAGGCCGAAATAACTTAAACAAATTTAATAATTAGAATTTTTGATGAATAAGTGTAACTTTTAAGTAAATCTTAAGTTATTTATTTATAATCCATGCATTCAGCAATAGAAAAATTACAAAATGATATGTTCAAAACAACGAGGTGAGCAAGCGCGGAAAGATGTTAATTTATAAAAACACAATACAAATCTTAAAATAATTTATCGTAGATTCAAAGAGTACGCACTAAGAGTCCGAAGAAAATATAAAAAGAAATAAATAAAAAAATGCGTTTATTTCATCTCCACAAATTACAACACTAGGGATACAAAAATTGAGCAGAGTTTTACAATTAGTAGGTCTAGGTAGTAGGTACTTATTTTTAGCATTTATGAAAACCATGACAGATTTGATCTGTAATTTGTGGGAGATCTGGAGTCTAAACTAAGCCTAGGCCTGTATTTTAGCACTCCAGGCCCCCCAAAACTCTAATGTCACAAATTGTCAAGTAAGTAGTTAGATAAATAGTAAATAAATAAATAATGTGTATTGTATTGTAATCAAAAAAAGATACGTAGCATATTATTGTTAAGCCTACTTATAAATTGCTTAAAGGTTATATAACGTGACCTGTAAATGAGAAAATAATTATTAATTTACTTACATTATTACAACTGTGTAGTTAAATTGCAGATTATAATCTCTTGTATGTAAATATGCGAGTGTGTGGCTACTTGCGAATGCAATATCCGTCCGTCTGTCTGATTAGTTTAATACGCAATGATGTAAGAAAATACGAAGAGATTGTATTACATGTAAGTTTTTTTTTTGTTTTTATTTACGCATTGGAAAATAGTTGAGGGATTTAAATGTGATAATATTTTAAATTTAATGTACCGTATTTATTAACTTTCGCGTATTAAATTCATATTTTATTATATTAAGTCTATTTTCGCACAAATTGTTAATAAAATATGTTTTTGTACCCTCTCCACCCGCGGTCATCAGGAATGTAAAAATTTTCCGGGATATCAATTTCATCCGGGTTTTCACTTTCGAAAAATCATTTTTTTGTCTTATCTTATTGTTTAACATTTCAAGAATATGTCCCTAAAATTGATAAAGTTACACAACATTGTTCAAAGTATGCTAAATAATGTACAAAAGATTTGAATAAAATTGGTCAATCCATACTTGAGAAAAAAAAACATAAAAAAGTGTTTTTTTACGCTGAAACCCTAATCCCCCCCTTCAGCTGTTTTGGTATGATTGAGTCAAAAACATACATTCATCCAACTTTCGCATTAATAAATTGAATAATGATGATGATGATGTGTACCAAAGGCGTATAGGTTAGTTCGTGAGAGTTGTGGGTTCGAATCCAACAATGAACTTGAGCTTACGGTGAGGGAAAGGAGTGTGTAATAATACCCACAGGACTGGCTACCACCCTCAATTTTAAAATCTCTCGCTTAGTACCAGTTGGTGTGTTCTGATAGCTATTATTATTATATTAAGGGTCTTCGTGCTCGGAAGCTTCGTGTGCTTACCACCTTAGACCACATCTTTGGTTACCACATCGTTGGTCATTTTGAAGCATCTTGTCATCCTCATTGCGAGAGATTTCTTTTTGCAAAATATTCAACATTGAAATCATCCAATCAGTTCGACGTAAGGTTACTTACATACTCAGTGACTCCGCTGGCACGCTAGGCACCTGTCCCAGTCCTGTGTTACTGAAGCTACCAATTATCGCGCTATCAAAAATATCTTAAAAATCGATTTAGATTTTCCAGAATAATGACTGATTGTAAATATACAGATACACGCGGAATTTGCGACATCACATACGTAAGTATTTATTTCCTTTTTTTAAACGAAACATTACATATGAATACCTATTACATACATATAAAATAACAACAACTGGTAACTCATTGTAAAATATACTTTAACTCACCGTTTTGAAAGTTCATAACTGTTAAATATGTAAAAAGGAAGTTTAAATCGGTCAAGCCGTCGCGTTGTGTTAGGTTAGTTATCAATATCATGATCTGTAATTATTCATTGTCTTGTTGAGTGTTCGATTCCAGGGCCGGATTTAGGATCTAAAATTGTAGACTAAAGCTGAGATTGGGACACTAGTGTTGTCGTGGGATATTATAAAGAAATTAAGATAAAACCAAAAAAAAAAGACATATTTTAGAGATTTGTTTGTCACGCGTTTTTTAGACTTATTTGTAACTAACTCAATTTTTAAAACTAGTAATTCAATTTTAATTTACGAGTACTTCTAATTTATAATATCGATTTGAAACTTTTTCTAATAAAGTTTAAAATGCTGAGTAAAAATAACTGCGTTGATGACTTCTAACGTTAAAAAATAATTTCATGAAATCAAAAGTTTATACTATAAGCAAAATAAGTTTTTCATCGTACCACAATCGATAGCCCGCGTTTAAATACGGCCCTGGCTTGATTTTATTACGAATGTAATTACTAATTACTGTTATTTAGTTAATCAGATTATGATTATCCGATTTGCTTTCTAGAGGTCGTGGTTTGATTTATTTATTTACGAGTTAGATAAGTTGAGAACCAACGCAGGTGTATAATAAACGTTTGGATTTTCGATATATTAGGAGCATGTAATCTTGACATAACATGCCCGAAGCATGATTATTTCAAATATGTCGTTATTATTATTTAATAGCTCTTTAAAGTATTTTATTGTTCCTCCTAAAAACCGACTCAAAATCTATCAACTTTTTCTTTTCTTTCTGACGGGATTGCGATTAACCTGAATCTCACCTGATGGTAAGTGAAGGTGAGGCCGAAGATGGAGCTCGCTTTTGTCAATTGTCAGTTTAAAAGTTAATTATTATATTATGATAACTACTATCACTCACACGTCTACTCCACATACACACATAAACACACCCCACCATACACAGAATCATTTGTATATAGAATAAGTTTACTTTTACTTACTTCTACTTTTATTTACATAAATTTTAGATTGAGTATGTTTTAATAAGAAAGGGCACTGGCTTCTGTAACACAGGTATGTATGCCTAGCGCAGAAGTCAGAGGCTGAATTTAAATTGTGTAAGATTATTTATGTGAATAAATTTATAATTTATTTATTTATTTACTATATTCTAAACTTTCAGAGAGGTGCAATCTACAACATGGCTCAAATGACTCTCTTAGAGATAAGTTAAAACAATGAATATTTTAACCGAGCCGTTCCAGTGCTATACGAAAATTGTATGTATGTTCAAAGAAATTAGCATAATCTTAAAAATAGGGACAGGGAGGGATTCACACTAGAATTAAGCACAGATTCGCTGTACTTGTAACAAATGAAGTAACATTATATAAGGGACAATGTATAGGTACGTTTCTTTAACACACTACCTAATCACATTCAAGAATTACCCTTGCATACATTTTATATGGTAGTAAAGTTTGTAATCGGTTTTATGATAAATCGAATTATTTGGAGGATAATAAACTTTGGTCCTGATACTTTTTTTTATGATAAATCGAATTATTTGGAGGATAACAAACTTTGGTCCTGATACTTGACAATATATGTATTTATTTAACTGCCTTTAATGTTAGAGTATTGTTTGTATTATTAAAACATACGTATATCGAGACAATTTGTAAGGGCTTTTGAAAGCTTTTAATATAAATAATCCATGTGTATCATCATATGTTAATCCAAGTTATAAACTATCTATATGGCAAATTTCATCCAAATCCTGAAAAAATGAGTAATTGTTGCGTGAAATAGTAACAGACATCCATAAATCCACGCTCACAAGCTTTCGCATTTAAAATTATTTTTTAATTATTTTTTGGATTACCAAAGGAAAATACTGCGAAAAATTTCGTTATTTCAGCGTGGAAACATTCTATGTGTGAAACACAATCACTTCTTCTTCGTTTCAGTTAATTTCATAGTGCGTACAATTGTATTCTATTCACACCAAGATAAGGGATCTACATAATTAATAATAAATATCCAGGGACATTCTTTACACACGGCCATCTGATCCCAAACTAAGTAGAGCGTTTACTATGGAAACCAGACAACTGATATACTACTTTTTTCTAAATACTTACTTATATAGATATTGACACCCAGACATGTTCATGCACACAAATGTTTGTTCTGTGTGGGAATCGAACCCGTGACCTTCGGCTTGGCAGTCAGAGTCGCTAACCACCAAGCCAACTGGCCTGTCAAGATTAATGCAATGGAATGAGGCGAGATTATGCAAGGGTCGAGTATCAGCCCTTAAGATTTGCAATGTTTTGACAGATGTGCCGCCAACCATGTAGACGATCGACCTGATGGTGAATGTTCACTGCCTATGGATATTTACAACACGTCAACCCTTTAAAGTTTTAAGTCTCATGTGCCTGTAATTTCTCTAGCCCCCTTACCTTTCTAACCGAAACACAGTAATACAAGTGCACTACTGCACGGCGGTGATGGGCATGGTGGTAGTACTTCCCCGGACGAACTCTGCACGAAGTTACCACCGGTTCGGAAGTCACCCTATAACTGAGAAGAACCAAGAAACTCAGCAAGGTTACATATCTTAAATCTATATATATATACAGGTTGTTACAAAACTACCCGTAAAGCCGAAAGGAGGTTAAATGGGGCCTTATAACGAGTCCATTCACAATATTTAAGAACCGTAGTAACGCTGTATAACATACCCCAAAAAAAAAAAACTGATTTTTGTGCATGAAAAATAGAATAACTATCTTGGTAGACAATTATTAGGTATATTGTTATTATTATTGTAATAAATATTTATTTATATTAGGTAATTAAATATAATAATTTGGTAAAATAGGTACGTAGGCCTTTCTGTTAAATAGTCTGGTTCCCTGACATGACAGCTTACTAGGGTTGTTGGCTTTGATAATTAATTATATATATTATTTACGGGGTATTTTGTAACACGTTGTATAAAAGGATTTTTTATAAATTGACTTAATTGGCAATATTTTTTACATATTTATTAAGTATCAATGTACTAAATACGAGTAGATACTCTTGCGGGGGTACGCCTGTACATACTAAATGACAGAACATCACTACTGTGCAATGATTTCACCACAATCCTTTATTAAAACTGTTTCAAACGGAAGACGTACAACCTCAAGTCCCCTGCGGCTCACAGTTATCACTCACTGTCCCCAAATATGTTCACAAATCGGCTTTCGAAGAATAAATCATAAAACTTACATAACGTTACTGAATATAAATAAGCTAACAGTCATATTAGTGGGATTGTTACCGATGGCGGCTGCCAAAAGGTAATTATCTTGGCAATTAAATCTACTTCCGTTGGTACACATGTAGCTGTCTATCGTAGAGTAAGTAATTGTGCTCCTATTAAGGAGTAGCGAAGAATGAATCAGATAGGTTATGGCGGGTTTTTACAGTACATACTTGGAGCTGGTGTTATTCTGTATAGTGAATGTAGCCGGATGATATTTCAGGCGTTTATGGTCTGTCTCTGTCGTTAGCTTCGAGGTCTTCGAGGCCGCCTCAATGGTCGACGAGGTTTGTGCGGTCCATGAATCGTGCTATGTCGCAGAAAAGCGAGTGAGGTTCCCTTTAGAGATGATGGACGTAAAGTATTTTGAAATTCATTTCATGATATAATAATAGGTTATTCTAAAGATGGATAATGGAAGCCATCTCAAAAAGTTTAAATATAAGGGTTAAAGATTTTTGCACCAAAAATTATATAGGTATGTATTAAGGGGTGGCGGCAACACACCTGGTTGACTTATGTAAGTACAATGAGGACACATTAAGATCTCTGTCCCATAATCATATATGTGATTGTGACCCTTCACCAGCTGGGCCAGGTGAGTCGCTTCCAATACCACAAATGAATCAGACTGATGTTCGGGTCATGCAATTAGATTCCAATCCTTGTCCTACAATCACAAAGACAATAGTTTTTTCGGATAAAATAGGATCTGACTTTGGCTCAATAATAAGTAACCAATAAACTGATTCAGTAATAAATTATTGTATGCCAGGAGCATCATACAAACAAATAATAGATAAGATTTTGCATACAAAGTTTGATGAAAATACCATAATAATAATTTTAATTGGCAATGTTATAAATATAAGTAAAAAAGACTTGATAAATAGTCTCAATTCTTAATCAAAATTAGAGGTAATGAAAATAATGTTATGTGCTTTCCCATACTCTTCCAACTATTCAGATATGGAGAATAACTATATTTGGCATTTAAATAACCATATGCATAATGTTACATGTCATAGTGCTAATTTTATTTATTTTGATACTAACAAGTTTGTTAGTAATTTGAAATTGAAACAGGATACCCTGTTTATTCCAAAAAAACTTAAGAAATTGATTGCATCACTTGTAGCATATAATATTAATAGGATAAGGGATAACACAGTAAGAACAAGTCATTTTAACATTAAATCTCAGAATAGTTCTTTAAACAAAAACTTTTGACAACAGAGAAGCTAAACAGTTCGACTTTTTTATTACATCAGAATATTAATCGCTTCTTTGGCAAAATTCTTGATATTTATTTATTATTAGATAAAATAAATATAGATATATTATGTTTTACAGAGACATGGTTGAAACCGGGCACTATGCTTTTTAATATTAAAACCGGGCACTATGCTTTTTAATATTAAAAACTTTACAGTTGCCAGTATATTCAATAGATTATCTGCAGAAGGTGGCGGCACAATAATTCTTATAAATAATAATATTAAATTCAAGGATCGGGAAGATATTTGTAGCCTCTCTGTTGATCGGTGTCTTGTGCAGAGTTGCAAAACTATATTATTGTTTGTGTTTATAGGCCACCGGCATCCAATTTTTTATTGTTTACGTCTATAATGGAAGAGATTCTTCGTAAGATATTTAATAATTCTAACAAGTCAATAGTTGTATGTGGCGACTTTAATGTAGATACTCTTAGTAATTCATCTGAAAGTCGGAATTTTATTGCCTTATTCAAATCATTCAACTTAGATTTATTGTTTAGTGAGTCAACAAGATCTACTGCCACTTCGGCTACTTGTATTGATAATATATTAACTAATAGTAGTATACTGGGGAAATCGATTATTAGTGGTGTTCGCTCGGATCATAAGGCTCAATTAATAGAATTGCCATTTAAAAGACAATTATTTAAAGTATCGAAAATAATTAGACCTACTACTAAGGCAAGATTAGATACCTTTAAAAATAATTTAGAACTGAAACTCTGTAATACAATATATCATAGTGTTGAGCCCAATGTCTTGTATGAAGGTTTAATGTCTGGGATTTGCGATAATTTAAATAGAGCCTGTCCTACTAAAATAGTGAAGGTAAATAGTAAAATGCGATTTAGTGACTGGGCTACAAAAGGTATTCGTAAGAGCAGGGATAGGTTGTATGAACTTTATCATTTAAAATCTCTAACTCAGAACGAGGAATTTCATAAATATGTTAGAAACTTTTCAAAGACTTTCAAGTTAGTGTGTAATCAAGCTAAATCTTACTTTATATGTAATAAAATAGGTAATGCTAATAACAAAATAAAGACAGTCTGGAATGTTATTAATACGGAAACTGGTAAAATTAGAAATAATAATGAACAGGTAACTCTTAAAATTAATGATAAAATTCTAACAAATAATTTAGATGTAGATGTAGTTCTTCACGAGTATACCTGGTAAAACTACTAAAAGCCTTAAATCATGTCCTATAGCTGCGGAATCTTTACTCAAGCAGCATATTCATAATACATTTCCAAGTTTTAAATTTGACCATATTAATGCTAGCGATATCTTAATAACTTTTAATTCTCTCAATATGAAAAGTACTGAAGATTTATGGGGCTTATCAGTAACAATCGTAAAATCAATAATAACAGTGATTGCACCTGTTTTGTCAAATATTTTTAATGAATGCATTGATCAGGGTTGTTTTCCTGATTTAATGAAATGTAGTAAAATAGTACCTATTTTCAAGTCCGGTTGTAAGGAGAATCCATCTGATTACAGACCAGTTTCCGTTCTGCCAGCACTTAGTAAAATTTTTGAAAAACTGCTGCTTAATCAAATGTTAGGTCAATTTACTAAGCATAAGGTATTGCATGGTCATCAGTTCGGTTTCACGAAGGGAAGATCTACATCCGATGCGGCAGCAACATTGCTGAGGCACATTTATGGCGCATGGGAGGATTCACAGGATGCGATTGGCATTTTTTGTGATCTGTCCAAGGCATTCGATTGCGTTGACCACCGTACGCTACTACTAAAACTTGACTACTACGGAATTCGTGGAACTGCTCATGATCTTGTTTTATCTTATTTATCAAATCGCCAGCAAAAGGTAGGGATTACCGGCACAACATCCAAGGGCTCTTTAGTCGAAATGGGGGTACCCCAGGGTTCAATTTTAGGTCCATTTTTGTTCTTAGTATATATAAATGATTTGCCATATGTTGTAAATGACCTCACAGATATTGTCTTGTTTGCTGATGATACATCATTAATTTTTAAAGTTAATGGAAAAGACAAGGATCTAACTAAAGTTAATCATACTATGTCAATTGTCTGTGGGTGGTTTGCTACAAATAATCTATTACTAAATTCAAAGAAAACTAAATGCTTAAGGTTTTCTTTACCAAATGTAGCACAAGTAGATAGCCAAATAATAATAGATGGGAGCCATATTGATCTTGTAAATAAAACGGTATTTTTGGGTCTTACATTAGACAATAAATTGCAATGGGGACCCCAGGTTGATACTCTAGCTGCTAAATTAAGTTCGGCTGCATTTGCTGTTAGGAAAATTAAACAATTGACGAATGTTGAGACGGCCAAATTAGTTTATTTTGCATATTTTCATAGCCTCTTATCCTATGGCATTTTGTTTTGGGGAGCAGCAGCGGATATAGAATCAATATTTATTATACAAAAAAGAGCAATTCGTGCAATTTACAGTATGGGTCCCCGTGAATCATTAAGAGATTTATTTAGGGAAATAAATATAATGACATTACCTTCATTATATATTTATGAAAATATAATGTTTATACGTAGAAACATAGGAATGTTTGAGTCAAAATTAGATACTCATAGTATAAATACAAGACAAAGGGAGAAGTTAGTTGTTCCATACTTTAGATTAACTAAAGTAAACAAGTCATTTCTTGGTAATTGTGTTAGATTTTATAATAAGATACCGCTGTCAGTAGCCAAAATGTCTGATCATAAATTTAAAAATTATATTAGGAAAGTTTTGAAAGAGAAAGCGTATTACAAGGTAGTTCATTATATTGAAGATAAAAATGTATGGAAATAGCTGCTCTCTGCACAGTGCACCTCTAAATCTCTTTTTTAAGTTGTAAGTACCTAATTATTGTTATTTTCTATTTTGTAGTTTTGTTTTTTAATGTTACCTATAATAAGTATTTTGTAATTGTTAAATATAAAATTATGTAAAATTGAAATTATAAAATAGCCAAAAAGTCAGAATAGATAAAAATTTATATAACAAATAAAAAAGAATGTAACCTTGCTGAGTTTCTTGCCGGTTCTTCTCAGTTGAAGGCTGACTTCCGAACCGGTTGTAGCTTCAGTAACTTTAAATTTGACCTTCATAAGTGCCCTCCGAAGGCCTAAACTGAATAAATGGTTTTGAATTTGATTTTTTTTTGAATTTTGGGGTGTTAGTTAATTTACTATCATGTAAAGTATTTTTGAATGAGTGTTTCTCTGTTATATTATCAGCATTCCAGTTTAAGTAAATCTTCATATGATTGCGACCATTATCCTACAAGAGATAATATGTCAGATACGAGACGCACTTTCTACTTAAGATATTTAAGGTCCAAACGTGACATGTAGAGAGTATTGTCATCGTCTCTCTGGCATACCCAACGGGTAATTATTCCTCATAAACAAAGAAGCCTTAATATTGCCCGCTTGGGAATCAAAACCAGGACCTTCTGGTTTCTAGCCGAACTATATACCACTCGACTACCAAAGCTACTTAAGTTAATCACTACATAGTATAAAACAAAGTCGCTTTCTCTGTCCCTATGTCCCTATGTATGCTTAAATCTTTATGTATGCTCAAATCTTTCAAACTGCGCAACGGATTTTGATGTGGTTTTTTTTAATAGATAGAGTGATTGAAGAGCAAGGTTTTTATGTATAATACATGTGACATCCCACGGGAACGCGGGTAAAACCGCAGGGGACAGCAAGTAAGATATAAAATAGCAAATCTGCAGATTTATTCTGATCAGAAATCGAAATATCATAAATATACTTTCGACGTATTGAAAGGGTTCTCGATACAGTTTCTCACTCCTAAGTTCTAGTGTTACACATATCCAATCCAGCTTTCTAGTGAAAACCGAGTGTTTGCGGTGTATTGTGCAATGCGACGGAAGTAGCGATAGCACACATCACTGCCTATCTTATAGTAATGAAGAAGTATTTTAACATTCCAATGTGGACCGGTTGGTGAGGTGGTTAAATTCACTGTCACCACACTGGTCGAGGCTCGATTCTCATTCGGGACAAATATTTTAGTGCTTGAATATTTATGGTAATGACGTTTTATTCGCCAGAAAACAATCCTGTGTTATTCCTGAAATTATTTTATCCGTGTGACAAATTTCATTTTAATCCGATCAGCCGTTTCGAAGCCTATTCGATTAGTTGTATTTTGTTTTTTTTTTTAATGGGCCAGTTGGCTTGATCGTTGGAGACCCTGACTGCCATACCCCAGGTCGTTGGTTCGAGTCCCAGCTTTACTTAGTTTGGGATCAGTTATCTTTTGGAAATACCAGCTCGAATAATTTCTATTGAGCTTATATTACCGGTATATATCTAGTAAAAATATATGTAATACCCACGTATAAATTGAAATAAAATATTTTCTGCTGTCTCTACCACCACGGAATCAGCCATTGTTATATTTTGACGACAAAAATGATTAATATGGAACCCTCACGCCCCGAGGTGATGCAACCAAAGGTAAGATCAGGTAAGATACCGATCTCGGTGTTACACATCTACAGTACCACGGTGTGTAATTAAAAGTGGAACTTATTGCTATTAACTGTACGACTTTTTTTTCATTAATCTATTATTGCTCTTTTATATCTCAAAAGAGAGGATATAAAATCATATTCAGTTAAAAAAACGATTTTTAAAAGAAACTTTAAGCAATAAAACTGACGTCACGTGTGCTGCTTGGCAAATCCTTTTATTAGATACCCATGACATGGAGCTGGCTTATGAATTAATACATGAGCATCTTATCGTGCCGCCATATTGGATTTAGAATGACGTCACTTACCCAAACCTCCAATGTCAACAAAAATAATTGAGTGTGAAAAATTACAGCTTGATAAGAGGACTCAGCATGAACATCTATCGCAATATCGAGGCGCCAAAAACCGATATCAAATGTAACCAATGGGAAATTGACTATCGCGCAACGTCCGGTATGCGCGATGTAAATTTTTCATAAGAACCAGCTTTTTGACGCACTCTATACGATTACGCTACGCTTGCGATAGGAGTTCGTGCTTAGGTCTCTGATGGAGCTGATATTTTTCACACTTAGTCTAGCACACTAGTGCTTAGGTCACATATCTATGTCTAAAATTCAGATGCAAGATTTGTCCCAAACATACTAACAGATGCAGTTAAATAAAAGGGCGTACAAAGATATCCAAATGGTCTATCAGATGAATTAACTAAATTATCTGTTTTTACTTATAATAATAATAAATATCCTGGAACATTCTTTACATACAGCCATCTGATCCCAAATTAAGCAGAGCTTGTACTATGGAAACCAGATAGCTGATTTACTACAAATACATTTTTTTTTCTAAACTGATTCTTATACAACGTGTTATAAAATACCCCCTAAAAATATAAATAATTTATCAAAGCCAACAACCCTAGTAAGCTGTCATGTCAGGGAACCAGATTATTTAACAGAAAGGCCTACGTACTTACTTTACCTAATAATTGTCTACTTTAATAGTTTTCTATTTATCATTCATAAATTTTTAAAATATATTTTTGGGGTATGTTATGCAGCGTTACTACGGTGCTTAAATATTGTGAATGGTCTCACTATAAGGCCCCATTTAACCTCCTTACGGCTTTACGGGTAGTTTTGTAACACTATAGATATTTACACCCAAAACAAACAAAAATATTCGCAACCAATCGGACGATTGAATTAGTAATTCTAAATTCAAACAAATCGTTATTGAACAGCCATCTTTAAAGCATGCACTCCATTCAAAGCCGTAATTCTATAGGCGTGGTTTGTAACGACATGCGTAAATCATAACTTATCGGCAATTAAAGTGCATGGATTTAGCTTTAGGACTGACAATAATATATTTACAACAAACAGGTTGTTATTTTTATAAGTTAGATAGATCTTACGTGGTTTATGGAGTGCTTTGTTGAATGAATATATACAATAAAAAAAAAATTATGATATTTTATAGTAATGTTTTAAATTTAAAATAAAGGTTATTAATAATGCTATTATGTCTTAATTAAATACGCTTATTAATTAAGTATTTTTTTACAAAATTTTTGCTCGTGAACGAACACAAACATTTTTTCGTTGTGCAGAGTGTGTTTTATGAAGAGGTACCTTGATTTAAGCTCTATCTTTTATAGAATTTCTATTGAAGATCTAAAATCACTAGTTTTCCTTCAAACGTGATTTCCTCGTTACGTTCTGACATCTGATGGCATAAAAAATAGTGAATCAAGCCTTAATTTGGCCGTAAAAATAAAATGCTGTTCATAGATTAGCACATCACTTCGGAACGGCTGTAGGGAACTGTAGATAGATGTTTTTCTTATTTTACCAATAGGCCGATGAAGGTTTTTGAAGAAAGACAAATTAGAATGGTGGCCATGAAATATAGTTAACCGGGATAACATGAAAATGCTTTTTTATATGGGACTTCTCTTTGAACTCAAGACTTCGCTATTCGAAGATAAGTAAATAATAAAAACGACAAATACATATCAATGGACATTCTTCACATCCGGTTATATGAACACATACTAAGCAGAGCTTGTACTATGGTAACCATAAAACAAAAATTCTTAAGTACATAGTTACTTAACCTAAGACAAAAAACAAACAGAAATGTTCAATTGTTCCTCCAGAGACATAAATGTGTGTCTGAACTGGGAATTGAACTTGTTATGAAGTTACTGCTACCTTAATCTTAATTACATCACATACAGAAGTCAGAAGTGAATTGGCTCGTAACCAGCTTTTCTACGAGCACTTTCACGCTAGTAATTTATGTAAAATAGTCACCGTGAGACCAAAAGATACCGTAAATTAAATAAAAATTGCATGTTTTTACAAGTTTTAGTTGAGTATAATCTACTCAGAGTACTCGTTTTCTCAGTTTTAGGGTACCGTAACTTAAAAGTAAAAATTAGAAAAGAATCATTAAAATCGCTTTGCCCAGTCGAAAGTTATGAGGTAACAAACATAATATTTTTTTAAATACAGACGAATTGAGAACCTCCTCCTTTTTTTTTAAGTCGGTTAAAAAGGAAATCTTATATCACTAACTATCTGTCCGTTTGTCTGTCAAGAGCAAGACCCTTTGTCTTTATATTGTGTGAAGAGGTTTAGATGAAATTAATATTAGGTAAAAAAAGTATATAATGAGCTTTTACGTCACCGCAATAAAAAAATAAGGTAGCATTTATGTCGCTTTCATTGACACCACCTAATAAACCAAATCAATCATGGAGATTCGATTCTTGTAATGGACGAAGTATCTAAATATAATTCTGTACTGATTCACTGTGCGAGTCACTTCGCATTTGTCGGTTTTTTAGTTATTACACACTTGATCCTTACCTACGCTAAAAAACTCACACCTTTTCTCTTTTTTTCTATCATTTAGTGGTCACCGCTGCCTATGGATTGGACATGGTGCGCTCTCTGGTGTTTTTTCTATTGCTGTAATATTACATAAAGTAAATGACCAATTGCTATTTAAAAATTGCCACCTTAATCTTTCAATTTACCCTGTAAACTAAAACCAAAAGTATCTGTTTGTTATTAATAATGATTGTACTATTTCGAAGTTTTATTGTGGCGTTTATGTTGGCTCACGTTGGTTCATTATGAAGGAAGTGGCTGAGTAATCGTGAGGTCCATATTATGCGCAGGTGGTTAGCTGAGAGCAAAAGGTGACGCTGTGAAAGGGGCAGTAGTTGACCCTAGCTGGGCTATTCGTTTCACAGATAAAGGTATTAAATTCTAGGATATTAGATCTAATTGTTATTAAGTGAATGAAAAGAAACACTGTGAAAAAAATGTTACTTTTCTATGTGGAATTGTCAAAATATAAATGGCGAACTTTTTTATTTGCTTTTTTACTCTGTAGAGGCTACATAATGGTAAATGATGATGTGGCCTAAAGAAGTAACCACACAAAGTCCAACAGAAGCTTGGCGACAGATCTTCGACTTGGATGATAGTCCATCAGGCCGTACTAAGTACTCTACTCCAGTCCCATGGTTTCCTCACCATGTTTTCCTTCGCCAAAAGTTCGAGGTCGTTGTCGGGTTCAAAGAACTGACTATCATCGCCTTAAAAATGGACAATATCTTTCAAATTCACATATTTTCAGCGAATATTAATTATTTTAATTTTCCTTTCAGAATATCCCAGCTTTAATAAAAACAGTTCGTGCGTGCGTTAATGCTTTTTGTCGCTTGTACGTCATTACACGCTTTGCCAGGCGCATGTGTACCGAGCCTTATGGTTACCACACACGTGTGTACGCAGCCTTAAGCCAAGCTACGTTATATCGTAACCACATAACTTGGCCATATCTGTCTTACTTTGTACATACAGCGGTAGACCGCTTGGTTTTAAAAGCTTTAGTCTACACTGTAGATCAGTAAAATGTTGTAAAAATGTTAAATGTTTGAAGCAACTAAGTATGTTTAAGCCAGTACAGTAAAATAACATTGTTTAGTCAAAAAGACAACAAGAATCATTGTGTCAAGTCTGTAGGTAACTTCAACAAATGACTTAACTATATTAGAGACTTTCGTTATTGTTTTTATCGTATTTCAAAAATAGAAGATGATGTATAAAAATTATAAATATAATTGAGTTGCGATGCACGACGCAATAGTCTATATCGTTAAACGTGAGTAATAGAAATATGAGCTTACTAATCTTTTAGAACTACCGTGAAAGGACAAATGTAACGAATAGAGCTCGAAGAGTCAGCAAGCTGTAGGATATTTTGAATTTTTGATTTACCGTCGCCTTGTGTGTAGAAATAAACTCAAAAGTAAGTTCCTTTTTGTTACATTTCGTTTGCAAGGGCTAGAACTGGCTCTCTAGTGTTACTATCGTAACAGACCGACAGGTGCTCGGCGGCTGATTATTAAAATGAGAGTAGCCTGCCAGGGTACTATGAACTACCCTGTCACTCTGCTATGGTTTCCTTCACAGAAACTCAAGCTCATGAAAGGAATTGAAAGCCATGACTCTTGCCACGGAAATCGATGTCACTACCAACTGCTCATATCACTGTCTCGTGGCTATCACAATGGGCTAAATTCAAAATCTCACGAGTTTCATTTTGACCTAGAAATTGATTGGATGATTCGCAGTTCGCACGTCGAAACATTAAAATTATCTACCATTCTTTCTTAATTTAAATCTTTTGTTACACCTTGCAGTCTTTGTGCATGTGATTTGTTGTATTTATTTTCACAATAGATTTTCTGTTTTGTGGGTGAGCTTATAGCAAGAGCTACAAGAATAGCGAGTAAGAAACAGGCTAGTTTCATTTGAAACTTATTTTTAAAATGCATCATGTTAGTACAATGTCATAATTTGTTTATTTGTTATCATTTTTTAAGCCTAATGTACTGACATACAAACAGACAGTCCACCTGATGGTAAGTGGCTACCACCGTCTATCGACATTTGCATTAACAAGCGGCATCGCCAATGCGTTGTCGACCCTAAGACGTGAAGTTGTTTACACTCATGTGCCTGTAATTGCTCCGGCTCCCTTACCTTTTTAACCAAAACACAGTAATACAAGTGTACTACGGCTTCACGGTGGAAATGGGTAAGGTGGTAGTACTTCTCCGAACGAACTCCGCACTAAGAGCTACTTCTTGTAAACTCATTTACAACATTTAACTTATACGATTTCTTAACTTAAAAAAAATTATTCAATAGTTTTGGTGAATAATTCTATTTTATATTAGTTTTACTTAAATACGTGATTGACCATCATGGTTAGTAACGACAAGCCTAGAAGGGGAGCAGCTGTCAGAACACATTGGATTTTAGCTTGATGTTGGTACCCTACCAACTCGGTACTACAAAGAACCTTACCACCCTGTTTACCCATCTGACAAACATAAAAAGCATAAATTAACGAACTCACTCGCTAAAATTCCCCAACTTGCGCCAACGTTAGATTTACATGCATATACGTTCGACAATAGAACCGCCCCGCCCTTCGCAGGCCTTCTAAGGTCAAGTTGAGGGTCTCGGCTATCTCCAGCAGGGACCACCTACTGCGAGGTCTCAGCTGTGCTGTCAATGCATTATTGGGTTTCATTCCAAGATCATCTAGGTGTTTCGCAATTTTATTTAGTTTTCATCTAAGATCGGAGAGTAGGTGTTTTGTTCATGAAGGAATAAAATAACGGCTTATATTGTAAAGTGTGGCGGGCGCTTTATGTATAAATAAGTAAGATTTCTTGAACCCAATGTTCGATTAAATTTCTTTTACATATCACACAATAACAATAAACTAACGAATAAATGGTGGTACCATGGGTAAAGAAAATCATCATAACTAGAGAATAAAATATAATAAATAGAGAACTGAAATACCCAACATAATGCTAACATAGAATAGCAAAGACCAACATAGTGTTAGGCAGATTTTTCATCTGTCTGATCCATCCATAGAAATGCTTTTGTGGAGCACTTGCTGGAAAGTGTAGACGCTCATGTACATCGGCATCTTCAGTTCCCACTATCGATAATTTATAGATGCATGTGCATAAAATTTGATCCAAACTAAAGTGTATGTTTGTTTGTAACCGACTCATTTAGGCGCCATTTTGACCCACTTTAAACAGTCAATTTTTTTAATATATCATTATAAAATAAAAATATCTACTTGCGATCTGCCCCGGCTTCGCCCGAGTGATATATATCTTAAATGTATTATCATATACCTTCCGGATAAAATGCTACAAACACTCGTGAAAATCACAACCAAATCTGTTGCGTACAAGAAGTAAGTAACAGACAGTAAAACGGACGTTTTAATTCAACTTAGAGATTATATTTAATTTTTATTTGTTATTTTATAAACTGTAAAATATATAATAATAAGTGAAATCTTTGTACTCCAATTGGGAAGTTGCGAGTCATTCCCAACACAAGTATATCTGATTACTACTTGGGAAGTCTCGGCGTAAATCTTGTTAAAATATTTGTGAAAAAAAGCTATTTTTATTTATTATTTTATATGCCAATATCAGTCCCTAACTTCCCGCACTGAATATTCACGAGGGTTTCGAAGCTTAGGGTTCTTATGGCAACTGTACCTCTACTATGAGTAGCTATCGAAATTTACTTTAGTCACTCTCACTAGCGAGTAAACTACTATCGATACAGTATTTCTCGATAGCAACTGTCAAATTCATGACATCATTCTGACTCATGGTACCGAATTTCTATAGCAAAGACTAAAACCGTCGCTAGCGCGTACGAAATATTTGAAATCAAATGAGTAGTTTCAGAGTTTTCTTGCATGTCAAAAATACAGACATTCAAACTTTCTTTATAATATTTATAAATAAAACGGTAGATTTCATGGAAATGCTTCTGACCACAACCTAACGTCTTCCTGTCACAATGAAAACAAATGATACTCCATCAACGATATGTAACATGCAACATGCCACATTTCCTGTTCAAATACCGCAGTAACTACATAACACAGTAAATACACAAGTTATATTTATATATCGTGTGAAAATTGCATTCAAATCTATATTTATACTAATAATATTATAAAGAGGAAATATTTGTATGTAAGTATATTTGTTACTCTTTCACGCCAAAACTACTAAACGGATATGGATGAAACTTGGCAGATAGATAGAGTATATCCTGGTATAACATAAAGGCTACTTTTTGTCTGTTTGAAAATGAGTCTTGAATAGTCTGCGACATATATATTTTGTTATTGACTTGAAGGTCTGTGATGGCTTTTACAACAATAAACAAACAACAAATGAACAATAATTAATCATTAGTAATATAATTGTATTTATAATAATGACAATTAAAAAAAACGTGTGTGTGTACAAGGGTTAGAAGTTTACCCGCAATTATTCGCGAGAAAAACTGCACTAAAAGCATTTGTCTTTACTATTCAGTGAAATTGTAGTGTCCAAAATCTTTGCACCTGTCTGTTGTAACGAATAACAATTTTTGGCATTGTTAGGTTATTAGACAATAACATCATTGAGAGGAGCGAGATATGGGACTCCTCCATTTAAAAGGGAAGATCTTCCGCCAGGCTAGGTGATCATGCCTGGGGACCGCGGTCCAACTGTTGATGTTGGATGCTTGTATATATGTCGAATCCAGAGGATCCTCGCGTGTTTCTGATCGTTGATAGATGTCGCCGCATCACTGTGGTGCGAGCAGTGAAGGATTGTAGGCGTGTACATAGATGTCGCCACACACTGACAGTGGCGATTTATGTGATGTTCCGGGGAGACCTTTATCAGCTAACTTGAACCTGTAAACTTTTGAGTTATTTCAGTCTCATACATTTTTCATAAAGCGCCTAAAGAAGTACAACTTTAAAAATCACAGGATATGGGTGTAAATATATACATAAATAAATACTTATACATTACGACAAAATAAAATTGTAGTTTAGTACAAGCTCTGCTTAATTTGGGGTCAGATGGCCGTGCGTAAAGAATACCTCCACAGAATATACACACATAGCCGCAGGCCATCCGAAATCCAAGAACAAATAGGAAGTAGACTAGTATTTCATAATACGACCACAGTAAAAGGTATCTATTATGACAAAACAGTAACCCAAGTCCTACACTTACGTACTATCTATATGAGAATCTATGCAAATCATTGTTAGTCTCTAATACACAATTATATTTGAGTGTTTTAAATTGCCTTATTGTTTGGGATAAGCCTTATCTTCAATTAATTCTAGTAACAGACAATTAATATGTGTATAATTGTTTTCAGTTACATGAATTATTTGAACGCTGACGTTTGTGAACACTTTGGTATGGTTGCGGAAATGAACTTATTTATCGTTTAAGTAAATCTTTGTTTTTTACCTGAATGTACTTGTGTACTGAAAATTTCCATGTCTTCAGCTTTGTTGTAAAGTATAAGGAACTTTTAGTTTCCCACGATAATGGTGTGAATTGCATTTAATTTTGCATGTAAATTAAATGTTGATACGCTATAATTCTAAAGGTTTCTATCATATAGACGGAACTGTAAAATTATATTAAATAAAACATAGAAACTCCTTTATATTCAACCCTAACTTCATAATAGCTAGACCAAAATATGATGAGAAAAATATTCATTATAAGATCGCACAGTAGCAAGTTGCAAAGAATAATTAGGAACTTATTAAGAAAACGAAAATGGTTATAAAATAATGATGTTTGGAAAAATGTGTATATTACTGGTACATATGCAGAGGTTCGTCTGTCTGTCTATCGATAAATCCAAGCTTCTATTTGAACAGTATAAATTAAAATAAATAAAATTTGTCGTTCGACTTTTATAAATAAAAAAACAATGTTACAAATTCTAAACAACTTTAAATATTAGCTAAACAGTGACATATAAAATTATCATATCACCCTTTCCGAGTTCTAAGCTACCCCCACGCCAACAATAATCAAAATCGGTTTAGTAGTCAAATTGTAAGCAGACTGAGCAACAGACTGATCCAGAGACAAACTTTCCCTTTTATAATTTTGGTAAGGAATTACATGGTTGTTAAAGATCATCTCAACTCTTCTAAATACATTACCTGTCCAAATAAAATGGTCAAGACACGAATTAGGGCAGTGTAACATGTTTCTGAAGCTAATTGATCTTCGTGAAGCGGAATGTAGTGCGCACACGCTTCGGTCGTGCCTCACAGTTCCGATTTCTGGTGCGATTCTGTAAATTAAAAGACGATGTTTCACCAATAAGCTCTGTCTCTTTCGCTTACTTTGCGACCCGTGAGAGATGTGCTGTCGGAGGCCTCGCTGCGCTGGGTTGTCGATGAAAATGTATTAGCTGAATAATAAGGCTGGTCCGTACAGATTAATTACATGATAGCATGTAGTTGTCTCTGACACAATAGGCTGTTATGTAACCACGTGACATGGTGGTAAGGTGCGTGGTGTACTGAGAAAAGAAGCCTTAAATATCTCGTTTCTAAATAGCATAACAATGTTATTATTTCGGTCTATCTGTTTGTCTTTTGTATCATTTAGAGTACTTTTTGCGGAAGGTGTATGTGTATAATACAAGTGCAGTTGTGTTATCCGACCGAGGCACAGCCAAAATCTATAAATAATAAAGTGTCTAACTGTTATTTCAAATAAGTAACAAGTTTATGTGACATTATTAAACTATTAATTTTTATTTTATTTCATTAGGAAATCTATTCACAATAATAGTAGGTTCAGTAACTTTAAATTTGATCGTCATAAGTGCCTTCCTAGGGTCTAAACTGAATAAATGGTTTTGAATTTTGAATCAAAATCAATACATAAAATGTTTGTGTGTAAATCGCACTAAAGTATTATTCACCGGTTTAACTAAATATCGTTTGGTGGTCGGTTCGATACCCGAGTCATTCATCATCCATTCTCGCAATTTTTCGCATTTTTAATATTAGTAGGCCTAATGTTTGATACGTATTTTTTTTAATATATCACGATTTTGCACAATGTCCATGTCTAGTTATTTAACACAACAACAATAAATTTATGACAAAGTAGAACACATATATCACATATAGACCATTTATTAAAACGATCTCCTCGAAATCTAAATTCAAATTAGGAATAACGGCCGCCATATTGAATGAGATCTACTATCTATTGCCAGTGATGGCTTTTAAATAGTAGACAATGATTGTTTATGGTAATGGGTTCATGCGAAATGGGTCGTGTCAGTTCGGATGCAGTTTACTTTCATGATTTAGTGATGCTAAATAAATTGAATCAGTATTTTACTCGCAATTGTAGATGTTTATTGTTTGATTTATTAAAATTAGCATTTGGTTTATTTAAATAGTGCTTTTTGAATTTTTATGTATAAACAATAAGTTAACGCTTATTAAGTTATTATTAATTGAGCACCTGATCTACCTTTTCTTTTTTCTATTGTATAAAATTACATCAAATATGTTTTTTATATGTCTCATATTGTTTATATAAGTGATATTGAAAATCACTTAACTGAACCAAATAAAAAAAATAAAAAATGTCTAGCTATTAATTTTTTTGTTTGAGTTATTTATAGCCATTTTTTATTAGTTAGTCTAATTAAGAGACACAGGCTTAAGAACTTCCTAGCTCTAACAAAATGATAAATTTTCATATCAATTTACCATATTTAAAGTTTTGGGTGGATCGTAAGTAAGGCATTGAGACTCATTGTACCCTCAACTTAACCACGTTGTGAAATGACCCCACGATCTCTGGCACATCCAATCGTAAAGTTTTAGCTGACTGTCATCAATATACATCAAAATGTATTTGTTATGCTAAAAAGTATCCGCTAATATATTAAACGTATTGTCTTGTTTGCTCTGTGATCGAGAGATTATGATTAATTCGTGAGAATTTAAATGACTGGAAGAGAAACTAGCTTAATGAAGCTATGAAATATCTGTCTAGTCCAATGAGAAAAATTCGTGTATTGGTAATAATTGGCTTTTAGTTTGAATGCTATAGTCTCAGCATGCATGGAGTATGTTTTTGTAATAAAGATATTTCAGTAACGTAACGTGATGGTTTTGAATAGTTTATCATTTTTAACTTCTATAGTCATTAGCATAAATTTATAACGGCGCGGTTTTACTCGCATTCCCGAGGGATGTTGCATTTCCCCGGGATAAAAAGTAGCCAAGTAAATTAAATAAAAAATAAAATTCACAATATTTTTTTATTTTTTTTTATGGTGAATGGTCTTGCGTTTGGCCTTCGACTGACCTCAGGAGTTATGACGAGGCCTAGGATGTAGCACGCTTACCCAGAAAATGCCTATTCACTCTTACCTTGAATATATCCAAATAAAAGGTGTCGGGAAACTCTGACCCTGGTAGAAAATACCACTCCTTTGCTGTTCGATTCATGTCGTATTCCAGGGCATGCTATATCTATGTGTAAATATCTATATAAGTATGTATTTAGAATAAAAGAAGTATTATATCAGTTGTATTTTCTTTTATTTCTGACGAGATTGCGATGGTTTTCATAGTACAAGCTCTGCTTAGTTTGGGACCAGATGGCTGTGTGTAAAGAATGTCCCAAGATATTTATTATTATTCATTTACGTGCCACGTTTGATCTAAATCCATTCGGTAGTTTTTGCATAAGAGTAACCAACATCCATACATCTATAGATATTTGCATTCATCTTCACAAATTTTCGCAAATTATAATATTAGTAGGATGGGATGAAGAGTTCAGCAATATCTGACAACCTTCACATAATTCAACAGCACTGCCACTACTTACAGCGACAGAGTTGTAATACAAATGAAAGAAGAGAATGAATTAACGAATCATGAAGTCCGATATTATTGCAGAATCTCCGTGGTTATACATGAATGCTTATGACTTTGTTTAGTTAATAATTAAGCAGCTATGATGACCATTTGGACGTTTAATAAAGTTATTTTTGACACCAAGACTCAGAACAAACAGACATGTTCATGTACAAAAATTTCCTGTTCGCAGATCGTTGTTTTAACTATGCATGTTTGACCAGCCCCTTATTCAGCTAATACATACTTCGTCGGCGAGCCGCGTCACGGAGGCCTCGGATAGCTGAACTCTCACGTCATTAGTAGTATTAGCGTAGTAAGCGACAGGGACAGAGCATAGAGGCCGCGACGAAACATCCTCGAGTTAGTGTCATTTTCCGTACAGAATCGAGCCCCACAATCGGGTAAGTTATGATGTGGCCGATGGTAAGCACGTAAAGCCTAGATAGAAACGCTCTTAAATGTAGAGGGTACTTCAAAGTACCCTTTCGACTGTGCTGGATTATGGACCCACGATCTGTGCGATTTGGGTGTCTATCCATGTATGCCATGATTATAGCTCCGTTTCATCACAACGGTGATATAATATACCAAATACAGCTACTAGAGGCTACTAGAGGCCACACAATTTGTAAAGGCCCATTTAGCCATTCGGTAGTCGGCGTGGTTCCGAAGTGAACATAAATCTAGTTGTATAACTAAACTACTGCATGTTCTACTATAATAAATACCTTGTTTGTGGCTCCCCTACATGCAATGTCTTTTACAATCAAAATTAATTTTTAAATTAATTTTCAATCTCGATTTAAAAGCCATGAATTGACGTAACTTTTGACGGAAATTTTAATATTATACAAAAACAAATATGTAGTAATTAATTCCGCTGGATATCCTCCCCTGTTAAGTCCCAAACAAAGAAACTCAACAGAAAATCGACACGTGTTTCGCTTCTACACGAAGCATCTTCAGGACGTATTAGACTTTAGAAATTTCTATATAAGTAATGTCAACAATCCCTTAATAGATAGTAGAGATTTTGCAATGTCATAGACTATATAATTTGGCAGTTATGTGTTTTCACAGCATCCTTTTGATTGCTCAGCAACTTGTAGTAGGCGCTTATTTATCTTTTCCATAGCCCTATGAATTAGTAACACTCCACGAGTCAGAGAATCCATGACCTTTTATGAAGTTTTGTCTATTACCTGCCTATAACTTTTGACTGAATTCAAGAAAGGAGAAGGTTTTCGCTAGGCTTTTTGCAGACTTCAGAACAATCACATTAGAGACCATAATTATTAATATTTTTTTAGGATACGTCTGTTTTTACGGACGGTTTTATTAATTGTTAAAAACTACTTGATTATGATGATTATTTAGCTTACGATTTTAGATCGGGATCGTATATAGTAACCCGGCAATAGTTTATAGCAACTGGTACTAAATAAAAACTGGTTGCTAAAAACTACTTGATAATTTATTAAATACTTATATAATAATACGTTTATTAAATTAATAATTATATTTTACTGGCATCCTCCGCTTCCAATAAAATGATCTTCACGCCCTACTCTGGGTACCTGTTAACGTTAAGACCCTCTCATTCTTAACCGCGGTACTGTCTTATTTCACTGAGGATATTTCAAGTCCAATCACAATCGAACCAGGGTACTGGTGATAATTTCTGATAATGAACCGTCAAATACCTTGTTAGACCTTGGTATTGTACTCAAGACCTCGGGACCCTAATTGTGTAACTCTCTCGGATTCAATTTGGAACCCTATTTCATCATAGATTGATGGTTCGGCGCACGAGCAGTGTGGCACAACGCTCGTAGCACCGTCAATGTACTACAATATTTACTGCAACGACGATTCCGAGAGCATTACACAATTGCCGGTCTCTTCACCGAACTTTATACCTCTCAACCACCGAAACAGACGATTGCTTTGAATTCCTATAATACTTAAAAATAGCAACAAAGTTCTTGTTATGTCGAACGCATTCGTAATCATAATCTACCATGGCACCATCTCACCTGATTCCCAGTCTAATTAATTAAAACATTTATCTTTAAAATAACAATTTGACAATCTCCAACCAATTATATCTTCAGCAAAAAGAAATAGGGGTAAGACCAAATTCTCCGTGACATAACGTGACTGCGTAATCTATAACATTGTGTAGAATAGATGATATCAGTATACGGCAGTTTGGATTAAGTATCATTCGCACTTCCTCTGTGCGCGTGCGCGTGCGCTGGTGACGCAACCTTCAGTTCCCATACGATCTAACGTTATGTGAGTTTGAATGGTTAAACTAAGTTTTTCTACTAATTGGCTAAAGTTTTTAATACCGGCAGAAAATATGTGGGGATCAGATACTCGTTCTCTTTTTTCGTAAGATCTCTTGATGCTTCTTGAGCTTGAACAGCTAGCCAGAAAAGTGGCTCCCATTTTTTTTTATGTGGGGAAATCCTCTGTTGGATACCCGGCGACTCCGGTGGGAGCGGACGGGTAATGTCAGACTCCTACTGACTAAAACCCCACAGTGTTCCTATCGGTCGCTGCTGGCTGGGTATACGGGGGCGCCGAGGCATTCGTCCGCGTACCCAGCAGCGATGGCCTGGTGGAGGCAACGTCTCATTGACGACGAAGACGTCTGCGGTAGTGAGGACCGGAGCTCTCGTCCTCACTGCCTCGCCTTAAGTAGCGTGCGGGAACACACGCACTACTACCCGAGCCCGATTGTGCTGGGTGGCGGACTCCCCCGAGTCTGCCGCCCATGGGCTCAAGTGGGGGGAAGGTGGCGTAAAAATGCCACCCTCCGGCGACCGTTTCTCTTGCGGCGGATGGCCAGGGTGGTTGTTTCCTCCCTGTCCCTTTCCGCCGCCTCCTTTGCGAGCGTTACAGTCTCGCAAAAGGAGTGGAGTGCGCCCCAGGACCTCTCGTTATCGACTATAGCGCGGACCACGCACGGCAACGAGAGGTCATTCCCCACTACGGCGCAGAGCTCGCTGCGCTCACTTGTCCAGGCTGTGCATGCCTCCAGCGTGTGCTGGGCCTCTTCCTCGAGGCATCCGTCACAGTGGTGGCACTCGGCGGTCGGCTCCCCTCCGGCTATGCGACACAGATACCTCCCGAAACAACCGTGTCCCGAGAGGATCTGCGTCAACTGGAAGGTCAACGTGCCGTGTTTCCGCTCTAGCCACTCCTCCAACACTGGACGAATGGCCTCGATGGTCCTTAGACCCGCACTAGGCTGCTCAAGCCTGGACTTCCACTCTTGGATGGTGAGCGCACGCAATTCTGCTCTGCACCTTTCCACCTCGCGTGGTGCTGCTCTGACCCTGGGCCAGCGCCTCCTCACGCCAGAAGAACAATGGCGTGAGGGCTCTCATCTCGAGGTCCCAAGGCAAGGAACCTGCCAGCATACACGCCGCCTCGGCGCCAGAGCCAGCCCTGGTGACTCTTGCAGTGACCTAAACTAGACCGTTTATTTACAGAAATCGGCTGAGTAATTATTATTATGACGGGCCAGTTGGCCAAACCGAAGGTCACGGGTTCGATTCCCACCCAGAACAAACATTTGTGTGCATGAACATGTATGTCTGTTTGTTCTGAGTCTGGGTGTAAATATCTATATAAGTATGTATTTAAAAAGTAGTCTATGTAGTATATCAGTTACCTGGTAGCCATACTACAAGCAGTACACTCTGCTTATCTTGGGTTCAGGTAGCCATGTGTGAAGAATGTCTGGGATATTTAATTATTATTTATTTATCTTATTTATTGTAAACATCCTTTGTCTCTTGCTAACATAAAGTATGTGTGTTTTTTAGGCCTATGCTGAGGTAGAACGTAATTTCAGTTTTGGACCTAATAGTTTTTTAATGACAAGTAGGCTGACAGCCAGGCCATCGCTTTTGTATAAGAAATACATACAATTGGATGCCATATTGTAGATAGCTTTTGCACGGGACTTTGCACGCAGATTTGCTCGCGTACGTTTTAAGATTTGATACACAGATATTCCTTTACAATATCTTAGTCCTTTTACCTCGGCTCCTAAGGCAGGTACGGCCATGTTAAATAATTTATAACCATCCTCAAAATTGGGCCATCAAATGAAAATATATTTTTTTCAATCCGACTGGTAGTTCCAGAGATTCTAAACGACTTTTCGACAACGAGATTTTAAAAGACAAACTCTTCTATGATACTTCTACCACTTTAAACCTAAGTATGTTTCGTAAACAGTGATTAACAAGTACCTATGTAGGTTAAAAAACGTGTTTTTGGATACTCACGCCCATTTAGCAACAATAAAAAAAACCGCGAATCTTCGGCATAAAATTCCCTTTTTTTGGCATTTCAAACAATATCCAAAACAAATAAAAGCGATGTCTGCCCAAATCTCAAAGTATCGGCCGTTTTTTGAACACTATGTGGGTTTTATTACAAATATTTGCCATAAAGAAGTCTTTAGTTGCGAATTTACTTTTAGATCTTCCTTACTTGTCGTTATTATGGCTTAGATATAAAATTGAGGTCAGGAGAACTATTACCAATCCTACAAATATTATAAATGCCAAAGTTTGTGAGTATGTTAACTCTTTCACGCAAAAACCACTTACATATCTGATTTGGATAAAACTTGGCATTTAGATAGTTTATAACCTAGATTAATACATAGGATACATCCCTCGTACGCGGGTGGAACCGCGAGGAACAGCTAGTTTGAAATACCATTGCCACATGCATCATACTTGTGAACAGGTGCTGCTTGTGGGGGCTTGTCAGCTTTAGTTTGTTTGTATTTTTTAAAATTAGATATTCATATAATTATTGTTTAATAAGTCTTCACTTCTGCAATAACACACAGGTATTGTTCGTGAGACTAAATAAATATTATGTAATAAATCTAAGATCGTTTTTAAATAGAGTAATTGCTGAGTTTATTGCCGGCACTTCTTAGTAAAAACAACCTTCCGAACCGGTATAAAAGTTAGACTATTCATAAGTGCTTGTAAAGGCCTATTTGAATAAAAATATTTTCATTTCAGTTAAATATGCTATGTAAATTAAAAACTATCTTACAAACAAAAATATTTCTCACATAAATATAAAGTTAAGAAAAGTGAAGACAGATTTCGACTCGTAAAGCGAATCCAGTTTCTTATCTATCGTTAATTAATACAAATAAAAATATATTCAGATGATTTTCACCAATTTCATCAATAACGACGTCAATAAAACAAGTCCAGTAGAAAAAAACAACTATAAAAGTAAAAGTGAAACAATTACGAACGCATCCGAATCGGAGGCGCACAAATTGATCTATCATTGCGCTCATATATTATAATCATTGATTTGATGGACAGCTGGTATATAGAATCATAATTGCATCGGATTAGTCATAAATGTTTCGGGTTGGGTATGCTTATTAAATTTGATTGCATTTGGGTACTTTGTTAATAAATAATTGCTTACACGCCGGTGTTCTTTCCTCAGATGTCTGTCCGACGAAGGTTGGCAATATCCTCCTTATATTTTTGGTCCGGTTCTCGTGAAACTAGGGTTACCAGAGTCTGGGTTACTACTGCACTAGTAAACTTTGTAAACCCCACTTTTTATCTTTTTACATAGAAAACCTTAACTACAGTAGAATTTGCTGTTATTGGAGGCGATGATAACTGAGTTAAACTAACGATAAATGCCCTGATTGTATTCAGTGGCGTTGCTAGGTAACCATAGTCCCTGGGGCGAAAATTTAAATAGGGCCCCAACTAAACTATTTAAAACATTTTGTCCCTCAGCGGAAGCTTGGGGGCCCCGGAGTTCTGCCCCGTCTAGCCCTACTGTAGCTACGCCACTGTTTGTTCGTCAGAGTCCGAGGGGCCCCTTGAGCTTGGGGGGCCCCGAAGCACTGCCCCGTCTAGCCCTACGGTAGCTACACCACTGATGGTATTGGGTTTGAATCTTATACTTATACTCTCTTAGAGATAAATTTAAGAACATTAATATTCTGACAGTGCCGTCACAATTCATTACAACTCGTAGTACCTGTAACTCGTCTCAGTAAAGTAAAAAAATCTTTTAAAGGGCAATGTATACGTTTCTTTAATAAACTACCTAAAACATAGAAGAATTACCAGTGCATAAATTTAAGAAGGTGGTAAAGAATACTTTACATCAAAAGGGATTTTATAGTATATCTGATTATTTAGAAGATAATATCTAATCTATCTAGAATATAAAATCTTTGGCAATGAATTGCTCGCCTGACAGGCTACCCATTTAAGTATTTTTATATGATATTTTTGTTTCCTATTTTGTGCTCACTTAAATGCCTTTGCTTGCGGCGGCGTTGTGTGGCGGGTCGCTCACTTCCCTACAGTATGGCGAGGAGGGCGATGGCTGCCATATGCGTCATGCTTGTGAACAGGTGCTGCTTGTGGGGGCTGGTCAGCTTTAGTTTGTTTGTATTTTTTTTATTATTCGATATTAATTCTTCACTTCTGCGATACAACACAGGTTTTGTCAGTGAGACTAAATAAAAATTTTGTAATAAATCTAAGATTGTTTTTAAAAAGAGAAATTGCTGAGTTTATTGCCGGCTCTTCTCAGTACAATATTACGGTGGTAGGCTTTTTACGCCCAATACTTGTTGATGTTCTACGGGAGTCGTATCTGGGAGTCAGTTAAGTTTTCCAGTTATGGGCAAGTTTCTGGTTTTACTGTTGGCAGAGTTACTCATGAGCACTTACCATCAGATGGATACCATGTCAGGCTTTTTGACATAAAATCATTCCTACTTAATATTATAAATGTGAATGTAAGTTTGTTTTATACGCTTTCTCGCAAAAACTACTTAACCGACCATAATTTTTCTGAGTAGTAGACCTCTTAGTGCAGAGTTCGTCTGGGGAAATACTACCACCTTACTCATTTCTGCTGTGAAGCAGTAGTGCACTTGTATTACTGTTAGTGTTTCGGTTAGAAAGGTAAGGGGCCCGGTGAAATTACAGGAACATGAAACTTTTTTTTTCTTATTTTAACAACTTCACGTCTCAGGGTCGACAGCGCATTGGCGATGCCCCTGGTGATGCAAATGTCCATAGGCAGCGGTGACCACTTACCATCAGGTGGACCGTCTGCTTGTTGGTCGGTCTATATGGTATAAAAAAAAACTTTGTACACATATTCTTGGAGGTATTAGAAGTAACATAGGATACTTTTTATTCTAGAAAAATGTTACATCCCTAGGGAGCGCGGGTGAACAGCGGGGGACAGCTAGTATTAAATAAAACTCACTTGATGATACATCCTGCAAATATTTCGCCACCGGCGGTTACCTGCCTCGCCATCGGGATAATGTGCCCTACGGACACCAGCAGGGATAATAATAATAAATATCCTGGGACATTCTTTACACACGGCCATCTGGCCCCAAACTAAGCAGAGCTTGTACTATGGAAACCAGATAGCTGATATACTACATATACTACTATTTTTTCTAAATACGTACTTTTATAGATACAGTGTAAACTCTTTATAACGTTAACCTTTATAACGATAAACTCCCTATAACGTTGAAGTGAGCCCAAGTTGGTTGGTTTGTTCACTTTGTTTTGTTTTTTTTTGTTCACTCCATATAACGATAACTCTCTATAACGACAAAAAATGCTCAGTCCCTTGAGTTTCGTTATAAAGAGTTTACACTGTATTTACACCAAGACACAGAACAAACAGACATGTTCATGCACACAAATGTTTGTCCTGAGTGGGAATCGAACCCGCGACCTTCGGTTTAGCGGTCAGAGTCGCTAACCACCAAGCCAACTGGCCTTGGATTTTGCTATTCGCTCGGAGTCGTCTTCAAGCTCAATTTTGTATTACATTGACGGTGCTGCTACTGTTGTCCCATACTGCTCGCGCATCAAATCATCAATCTATTGAATCAGCTTCAGAATAGATTCGGGTGCTGATGAGTAAAGGGATAACTCGTAAGGTTTACACGCGCGTCCATAAATATTCATTCAATTGGAATCAAGAAAATAGGAGCTTCATTCAATGAAGTTCACAACAGAAGAACTTAAATAGACATATACAAATAACGTGCTGTGAATAATTACAGAAATTACAGGCACGTAAGATGTAACAACTTCACGTCTCAGGGTCGACAACGCATTGGCGATGCTTTGGTGTTGCAAATGTCCATAGGCGGCGGTGACCACTTACCATCAGGTGGACCGTGTGCTTGTTTGATTGCTGAAGAAATATTTTTTTCGGCATAATGAGCATTGATTCACAATACAAAAGAATGACATACATTTTGGAATCTACCAATATTATAAATTTACGCGAAAATGGAGTATGTTACTCTTTCACACAAAAACTATCGAACAGATTTGAATGAAACTTGACAAGTAGATATAACTTGGATTAATACAACGGACACTTTTTATGCCGGGAAAGTTTTGCATCTCTCTGTGCGTAGGAGAAACCGCGAGGACAGTTGTTACAAAATAGATTATTTAGTAATCAATTATTATTAACAATATCTTAACATGGGGTTTATTAAATTGATTCGTTTATATAGGTTACAAACAAGGTACCCGCGGTTTAATACTTTTAATTAATAAAACAGTTTATGTCTAAACTTATCAAAGATATAGCCTATTTAAACTTGGCCATCTATTGAGAAATCGTCCGTAAAACAAACTCATAAATGAAATCACATTGCGTATAGGTATATTATGTTACATACAATCTTTAATATGTAATATATTATTACGGTAACATTTTGGCAATCTTGCGAACAAGATACAGTTCTCAGTTAAATAAATCGGCAAGGAAGTGTTTCAGAATTAAACCTTTGGATTCCGTACAAGTTACTCAACTAATGCGCATGCTTATGCGCAAAATGAGCAATGAAATTACAGACACATGAGATAACTTCACGTCTCGCAGACAAACGTAGTTCACGTTTTGTAGTTTTTTTTAAGCACCTTTAAAACAATTATTGAGGTTATTATTGACAAGAATAACATTAGTCACTGACAGTTGCGATTTGTGCGATGTTCCGGAGAGACAGTTATCGGCTAACTACATCATGTCGCTTTTAGGTTGACAGTGTGCGCACGCATCGTAAAAAATTTACTCACATAATTCTTTCCTAACGTACCAAAAGAAGTATAGCTTCAAAAATAATTTTATTCAGATTGGAAACAACATTAATATCGCTAAATTATTATTTAATAGTAATGCACAAGTTAACTAAATATATTTCTTAATTAATTGGCGACTCATCACTTATATAATCACATAACACTTTTTAATGGGACCAGTGGTTACCGTTTATTGACCACTTACGAGTGATCTCCGAAAACTAACTAACCACTGGCCGATGTCCAATTTCTAACAATTACGGATCCATTATCGAATTATCTTCCACTATGTAATAGCTGACGGAAAAAGTTATTAACAAAGAGTAATACAATGTTGAAGATTGGATGGCTGGTTGATTAATTCAATATTTAATATTTTAAAATAAAATACGGATTTCTATATACACAACTATTTAAATTTAAGGTTACACTAAAAAACTTTACACAAACTCCCTATCCCTACTAATATTATAAATGTGAATGTAAGTTTATTTGTTACGCTTTCACGCGAAAAATATTGAACTGATCATCATGAAACTTTGTGCACATATTCTTGGAGGTATTAAAAGTACCATAGGATACTTTTTGTGCCGGGAAAATGTTACATAAAAAAAAAATTCATAACCATTTATTCAGTTTAAGCCGGAAGGCACTAATGAAGGTCAAATTTAAAGTTACTGAAGCTACTTCCCTCGGGAACTCGGGTGAAACCGCTGTGGACAGCTTGTATAAAATAAATGTTTCTACGTCTTCTATTATAATACAAATGCATTGCAATGCATACCGGTAAAATGTAGTTTATCGAAAAATAATACAAAAAATAAAATTTGTTGAGTAAACTCTTTCTTTAGAGACTTGGATAGTATTAATCTGAATGAAAAAAAAAATTTTAATAACAATTCCACTGTTATTTGTAACGATGAAGCAAGTTGACATAATACTCACACTCACACGTAACATTTAAAACCTTACTTAATCCAAACGATTACACAGATTAGTCGGTTGTCTGAACTTTATCAATAGATTAATCTAAGTGACGTTTTAACAGCATTCGAATGTCACTGATATATCGAAAGACATAGTCATTGAATACAAACAACCATTAAGATGGTACTTCTCAATTGAATCAGGTTTGTCGCAATGTGGCGCATCTGTTTTGCTCCATTTAGTCTTTGCGTCAAGGTTCTTCGATAGGTCGAATTGATTTCTTATTGCGACGACAGATAGCAATTGTTTATTGAGTTATTGCATAGCGAAAGTAAGTATAAACATATATGTGGATGGTTATATATGTGATTTATATAGGCGTTTATGTCCGGGTGGCAAAACAAGTCCTGTCTGAGAAATAAATGCAAGGCAGAGTTAGCAACGGAAGATCAGCGCTGGCTAACAACCAGCATCATGCTGAGTTAGGACCATTTTATGGCAATCGTTATATTTTCATTTTTTAGTTATTTTATTATATTATTTTTTTTTTTTTTTTTTTTTTTTTTTTTATATTATGTTATTCGATTGTTATTATTTGCTAATTGCCTTAAATAACTGTTTATTCTTTCTTTTTTCTTATTTGAATGGATTAAATCATATTTTCATGGTGTACAGACATGGAAACCATGGTAAAAATATAAAGGTATTGTACTAATAAAGGGGGTGTTATAATAAGTACAAGGACTAGATTTATGGGGGAAACCACGCCCACGTGATTGGGGAAAGCAAATAATTAATATATTTTTTTCCCTTTGATATTATGTTTTATCCTGCAACCATAAAGAGTTTCAGCAGTTTATTGATGCAGTTGAAAATCTTTGTCTGAATGACTTGTTCCCAATCACTTGGGCCAGCGTAATATGTATGTTTTCTGTCCATTTGGTTCAATACATATTACAAGAGATTAGGCATTTATTTTACGGCCGTCCGTTTACCTAACTCCAGCCAACGTTCTAGAATACTTCAGTACAATGGTACAAAGTGCACAGGGTCATCGGAATACTCTATATTTTGTTAAGTCTTAAGCGCTTACCGAATTATCCACGTAAACAATACCTAACGACTTCAAGTACCTACATAAAAAATAAATATAATATATACTTTTTTTTTTTAATTTTTTTATTTATTTCTTTTTACATTTTCTACGGAATTAGTCCGTACTCTGTGCAGATTCTACTATGAATTATTTTAAGATTAATTGTATTGTATTTTTAAAAATTAACATCTTTCCGCGCTTGCTCAGCTCTTTGTTTTGAACTGAGGCTTGTGGTTCCTTAATATATAGTGTTACATAGAATATAATATATACTTTATAGTCATCTTTTACGACATCTTAGAGATTAGTTAAGGCGACAGCAGCCGTCACCGCTGCCCAGCATTAAATTATAAGCTAGATAGACAGCTAGTCATAATAAAATATTCAGGTTAACAACTATGCGAAATCGGCATGGATGGTGAAACTGAAACTAATCGGAATTATGAATTTTCCATAGTGGGATACGACCGTGGGCCAGTTTTTGTTCAATTCAAGGCCTCATTTGCCTGTAATAATTTAAAAATAATGAATTCCAATAATTCGTCTCGTCTATGGCCTATAAGAAAACAATTTTGTTTTGGAATTTTCCACAATATTGAACAAACTTATGGTATCTTTATGTTAAAGTAGTTGCATAGTTGTAAAAGTAGAGAAAGAAGTAGTACTCTTTGAGCAGAGTATGTGAAAATAGTACCACCATACCAATTTCCATCGTAAAGCAGTGGTTTTGTATTACTGTGTTTCAGTTTGAAAAGCAAGGGGGCCGGTGAAGAAACAGGCATATGAGATTTAACAACCTCAAGGTCGATATCGCATTGCGATGCCCCTGTTGCAAATGTCCATAGGCAGCGGAGATCACTTACCATCAGGTTGACCGTCTGCCTGTTGGTCGATCTACATGACATTTAAAAATAAAGAAAGCTCGATAAAGTATGGATGGATTGTGTCAAAGGAGTGAGGGACAGGGACAGCTGTCAGGAAGAAATGAAAGAGGAAGACATGTTCTACCGACTTCGGGTAAAAGAATATAAAATTACTAGCTGACCCGGCAAACGTTGTTTTCCATATTAACTTTATTATAAACGATACATGAAATATTATCGTTCGATTGGCATCTTGCAACCTTATTGCGGATCTGTGGATGGACCAGAATAATACAAAAATGTTGTATGTATTTATTAATGCCACATTATAAAAAAATTATGCCCAAAAATAAAAAAAAATTGGGCTGGTCGCCCATATCACTTAGGGATGTGAAAAACAGATAGTAGCCGATTCTTAGACCTTCTGTATATGCATATAAAATTTCATAAAAATCGGTCAAGCCGTTTCGGAGGAGTATGGTTATTAACATTGTGACACGAGAATTTTATATATAAGGTATTACTAATTTCAAGAAATATTAATTAGTTATTTTGCCAGTTAATAATGTACCGTGTTGGTACACAGTAAAACTTAAATCAGTAACTCAAACTTTTCACACACAGTTACATAATCTTCAGCGATTACAGTTAGTCCACGTTGTGTTATGCCACGTTATGTGAGGTATTTACAACTCATTACTTATTAGAAATAAGATCTAATTTTTATAGATAACGTTGTGTGTGTAATGTATTTTTGTTCTTTTTTTAATGAAGTATTTAGGTCATGTAATAGGTACCTACATAATATTTTATTGTGCCATGTATGTGAGTATATAATAGAATATATTTCTTTTGTAACATAGAAGTCGATACTGTTATAAATTCGATATAACAGTTTTTTTTCGTGTAGCGAATAAGATTACGTATACGATTATCTGGTTTCCATAGTAAGCTCTGCTTAGTTTGGGATTTGATGGCCGTGTGTAAAGAATATTTTAATTATTTATTTATTATTTTATTTCAGTCTTCAAAAATGACATAAAACCATTTCTTTTAACACGTCTCAACCAATTATCCACATAACGTAACAACTCTGAATATTATAATTTTTTTTTTTGCTTGTCGATCGTTTTGGCTAAATTTGTTTAGACCAGAATTCTGCCAGGCGTACTGTGTCGTCTGTAGCATTATACAGGTCTTCTGGCGTGCAAGATGAGGGGCACGCAGGGCACGATAATAGATGTGCCAATTTCTCCCGCAATGTCTATATTAATGTGTATAATTTATATTATCAGGCAAAACCGCGGTCGTTAGTTAATCTATTAGGGGTTTAAAATCGGGTTCTTTTGACGCACCATCACCTTAAAACTACTGAACGTATCGGGATAAGACTGCTACCATTCGGAATTTTTCCTATGCTATATATGATATCGATAAACGCGGGTAAAACCGCGGGGGACAGCTAGTATAATATAAACAGAAGTCATGCGAATAAAACCTACTTTTATTTTGATTAATAACTGCAAATAAATTATACAGTGATTATAATAATCAAATAAATGACAGTAAAAGTGTATGGTATTATAACAAAAGATCTAATTGAGTCAAATGGCTTGTCAATACTGATGGTGATTTGCAGGCGAGATGATGAGAGCATTGTTATGGTGAATGGGGAAACCTATAATTTCCCCGAGGTATATCTTAGCTCTTAGATCTGGGGAAATACCAGAGGCCTTTATACTTTTACCCACAAGATTGATTGTCCAATTAATGCGGTATTATATAGGTTATATTTGGTTTTATTATATGATGAACATGTTGGCAAATTTCTTTTTTCAAGGTCAATTCAAAGTCTTGCAGCATTTAATCGGTAATTTTTTTTAAATTTTATATTAGTTTGGAATAAAGGCCCAGAAGTGTCCTCTACGTATATACAGTATTACAAAACTACTCGTAAAGCCGAAAGGAGGTTAAATGGGGCCTTATAACGAGTCCGTTCACAATATTTAAAAACCGTAGTAACGCTGTACCTATAACACACTCAAAAAAAAAAAAAGATTTTTAGGAATGTATAATAGAAAAACTATTAAAGTAGACAATTATTAGGTAAAATAGGTACGTAGGCCTTTCTGTTAAATTATCTGGTTCCCTGACATGACAGCTTACTAGGGTTGTTGGCTTTGATAATTAATTATATTTTTACGGTGTATTTTGTAACACGTTGTATATTTTCCTACTGTTTAACCTAATTTGACGTAAACAATATTGCTCACTACCTCCCTCTTACCCGTATACTCTGACACCTTTTAAAACACAAGCAGGAGCTCGATTCTGTAAGGAAAATGACACTAACTCGAGGATGTTTCGTCGCGGCCTCCGTGCTCTGTCTCTTTCGCTAACTACTCTAATACTAGTAATCACGAGAGAGATAAGCTCTCCGAGGCCTCCGTGAAGCGGCTCGCCGACGAAGTTTGTATTAGCTGGATAAGGGGGCTGTTTAGTTCTCCAAAACGAACTTCGCCAGCGAGTCGGCGCATTGAGGAATCAAAGAACCGTCTCTCACCTGATTAAGTAGTTGCTGAAAGTGGCAGAGCATAAAGACCGATAAAACATCGTCGAGCAAGTATGATTAATCTTAAAGAATCACGCACTTGTTCAGCCTGATTTGGATTGTAATAATTAAGTGGATGGAGAGCCCCTGTTATCATTAATCATTCTCAGCTAATGACTATTTAGATTAAAAGAGGATATTATCTCCGATTTAGTTCCTCTCGCTCTACTTATTCAATTCAAAGTTTTAAAACATTAGCTATAGATAAGCAGAATACATAGGAAGAGTTAGAGCTCTTACTGCAGCATTCGTCCGGGCGAAGTACTACCACCAATACCCATTTCCGAGAGTAGGTATATTAAGTAAGAGATCCGGTGAAATAACAGGCACTTTAGACTTAACAACTTTACGTCTCAGGGTCGACAACGCATTGGCGATGTCCATAGGCGACCTTGAACACACATAAGAACAAGACTTGATACGGCCATCACTTCAAACATATGGCTATCGCTTTTAGTGAGGACCGAAATATTTTTTTTTTTTTATGCCACTTGGGCCGACAAACAAGCAGACGGTCCACCTGATGGTAAGTGGTCACCGCCGCCTATGGACATTTGCAACACTAGGAGCATCGCCAATGCGTTGTCGACCCTGAGACGTGAAGTTGTTAAGTCTCATGTGCCTGTAATTTCACCGGCCCCCTTACCTTTCTAACCGAAACACAGTAATACAATTGCACTACTGCTTCACGGCGGAAATGGGTAAGGTGGTAGTACTTCCCTGGACGAACTCTGCACTAAGAGCTCTACTACTCTAAAAATTGCATTTGTTGTTTGAAAATTGTAATATATATTCTTTTTGGTTTTCCAAAAACGTACTATCAGTTATAGTCTGTTCATGTTCTCGCTAAGAAGTATTGACATTTAAGAATGTCATAGAAAAAAATTACTTTGTTGCTTATAAAATAAGGCTCCAATGGTTAATTGTACGATGTTGTAGATGAACCTTATCACAACGCGAAAGAATTCAATTTCCTTTAACATACTCAAACGTCAAAAAAGACTTGTTATATTGGTCCGACAGTAAATAAATTATAGTAGTAGCTTACTAATCGCAAATAAGTAGAACTTACATAACAAACTATAATACTAGTTATTCATTCCGCATAATTAAATAGGTATTGTATTGTTAATTATATTGCACCAATGAAACGGATGGTGGACAAAATTACAGTTGATAAATCAACGCTCAAATACACTTATTAAGAAATAGATTTGTAAGTTAAACCAACACATTACGTGGTCGAATGTTTTAGCTAAAGTTTGCTGATTGATTTTATATCTATTGAACGGTTGCATAAAGATGAAATTAATCTTTTCTGTATCCGGGGATTGTCAATGTTGCGAAATGTAGGTAATCTTTTTAGGTACTCGTTAAATATGACCTGACTGGCTGTTTATTCGGTGATATGATTAGTGATTGCTACAATTCCTCTTAATGGTGATTATTTTGCTTGTTTTATCCGTTTTTGCCAAATATATGACGAGTCTGAACTTTAGATCACTGCATGAATGCACGGCGTACTTCTGTGTCTTGATTGTCAGTCCGTCACTTAGTCAGTGAATCAGTCGATCAGTTACTCGAAAATAAAACTTTGCCCGCTTACAATCCTGGTTATAAACCTTCCACTTGAATTACTCTATCTATTGCTGAAAACTGCATTTATTTATTTATTCGGTTTACCAACGTATATTACACAATGTCTTATAGTAAAAATCACAATTGACATAAGCACGATCATAGTGCAAATACAATTAAAGGCAAACACAGCATGCTATTAAAACTAATTTAAATTAGTGCAGTGCAGGAACAAAAGGTAAGTAAACGACTTAGTAATAACACATTTTTAACATACTAAACTTAAAAGAAATATTTTATAACTTGTACAAGAACAACTGTCTGTTTTATGAGTCTTGTAAATTCTATTGTGCTCGTTACAAAGTCTTGTAAAAATGCTATTTACTCCAACATTGGTTCTAGACCTATTCACTGTAAAAGGCTTAAAGTTAATTTTTAAAAAATTTGGACGAGGAACGGTAAAATAGATTTCGATTAGTTAGTTAGATTAGATAGTTTACGATTTTATAAAGAACATGCAGACAAACATTCGTTTTTATATATGTATTTAGATTTCTAAATAATTTAAAATTCTTCTTAAAACAAAAATACGCAGCTGTCTATGGTATGTAACGTATTTATATTACATCTTTTTTATTTCTTACGGAATTCATGTGAAAAACTTAACATCAATATAATCTACGAAATCTTTAGTGACTCTGGGAGAATAGCACCAGAACTTAAAACTAGATATGAAATGTATGGTAAAACTAGCCGAGTTTAGTTTCCCTTCCTAAAATTAACTAGCTTTAATAATTTTAGTATTCGTTGTTCCTATCTATTATGTAGTGTATGCAACTAAACATATACTTCTCCTATACCTCTTCTTTCACTCATCCCTAAGTCGAAAGAGAGTGATGGAGATTTTCAGTGTATTTTAAACAAAACCATAATTTTTACCCTCAATGATGCCCAGGTGATATAAGTAAGGTAGACCGACGAAGTCTCTGCTTGTGGCTTCATGATTATCCAACGAATGGACCGATTTCAATGCAACAATTCTTTTAATGACAAATTTGTACGGCTTTCCCTCTGATAGTAAGCGGTCCCCACCCCCTATGTATATTTACAACACCAGGAGCATCGCCAATGCATTGTCGACCCTAACACGTGTAGTTTCTAAGTTTCATATGCCTCTGAAGCTAGTTTTTATTTATTTTTATTCTACCACATGGGCCGACAAACAAGCGGACGGTCCACCTGATGGTAAGTGGTCACCGCCGCCTATGCCGGACACCTGCAACACTAGGGGTATCGCCAATGCGTTGTCGACCCTGAGACGTGAAGTTGTTAAGTGTCATGTGCCTAAAATTTCACCGGTCCCCTTACCTTTCTAACCGAAACACAGTAATACCAGTGCACTACTGCTTCACGGCAGAAATGGTAAGGTAGTACTTCCCCGGACGAACTCTGCACTAAGAGCTCTACTACTCGAGAAATAGTTAAAGTATTATAGTTTATTCAAGATGGTTTATTCCCAACAATATTTTTTTACTTACAAAGGTTCGTTATATTTTTTAAACTGGGTGACTGTATGTGTGGGCGAATACGTGATGGTAAAGTAAATAAACTTGCCACGACAAAAGGCGATTAAATAATTAGTGCGTAATCGGCTATTAAGAAATGGTGTCGAATGGACTGTGAGAAAATCACCTACGCAAAAATTGCCATTCGCTTAAAGGATTCAATTATCATAAAATATATTTTTCCATATGAAAGTTTTTGCACAATATACGAGTTGTGTGAGATTGACACACATTATGTGGAACACCCACGTTAATTGATTAGATTAAGTACTGCTTCTGTAATAAGTAATATCAATTTTTATGCAATATGACAATTTTGGAGTTATCTGAATTTATGTTAAGGAGAAGTTTATTTTAAAAATCTGTACCAATTATTGATTTATCTTTAGCTCTCGAATCAGTAAAGTTTATAATTATGACAGAGTAGGATAAAAATAAGCAAGTGGAGTGCCAAATTGAGGCTCTTTAAGAAAAGAGTGAATTGGCTACTAACGGGAAAGCGAGCTCCATCTTCGGCCTCATCTTCACTTACCATCAGGTGAGATTGAGGCCAATCGTAATCCCATTATGGTGTATCCTTAAGGATACGGATAATGTGGGTCCTTTAGATATATGAATATCTACTATTGAAATTTTAGTAATGGATCATAATGAGTCGAAATGTAATGAACAAATTAAGTTTTAGCGAAACAAAATAAAACAATTAAGTGTTATACCAAAATTTTGGAATGACAATATGTAATGTGGTCGGAGGTGGTAATGCTAATAGCCTAGATAGGCTGATACCTAATATTAAGCAATCCATTGTAGATTGTCATGAGAAAGGTAGAAGTACCACAATAAAATATTTTCAATCCTAACTTGATTTGTTGACCTATTATAACGCCATAGGGTTAGGTTAGTGTTTCTTTGACACTCTTAGCTGACATATCGGGCCTATTAGATCCCGACAACTTCATCATCTTTAATTCAGATTAAAGTGTATGTTTTTTCATACATTTTGTTGTTTTTAATATATTTGATGACATAATGTTTATAATCAAAATAAAGGTAGAACACTATTTCGATAATAATCAAGATCAAGAAATTCGATCATAATCATTATTGAAAATCGGAAAAAAATATAAATAAAAAAACAAAGACTTCCATAATTTTTTTTATTAATAATATAATATTTACTCGTACATTTTCTTATACAACGTGTTAGGTTAGATTAGGTTAGACAACCATAAAAATATAATTAATTATCAAAGCCAACAACCCTAGTAAGCTGTCATGTCAGGGAACCAGATTATTTGACAGGAAGGCCTATAGGCCATAGTTTTTCTATTGTTCATTCATAAAAATCAGTTTTTTTAATTTTTTTGGGGTATGTCATACAGCGTTACTACGGTTCTTAAATATTCTGAATGCACTCGTTATAAGGCCCCATTTAACCGCCTTTCGGATTTACGGGTAGTTTTGTAACACCTGTATATAGCAGCAGATCGTCAACAGCTACTAAAAAAAATCGACTCACACACAGAAGGGAAAAAGTACTGCACTATTTTGTCTTTGCCTTTTTATATATAGCTAAATACGTCTCCTTAACATGCCACAGTTAATCAAGCATGTCCATATAATGTAGATAAATAATAACGGCAATTTATTGTCTAGTTGTCATTAATGGAAAAAGCTTTCTACATTCAGTCAATAGGCAATTATATTATGGCATACATACTGGCATTTGTCAGCCATGGATTAGATTAGCCAGTTCGTGTAATGATTGATTATGTACTTACCATGTTTGTTTAAACATTTTTTTGTACGTTCGCCTGAATGTGGTAATTGCAAAATTAAATTAGTACTGTTCTGAGTTACCAGTTTGATGTGAACTGGGGTACCTACTTGGTCACAGATTATGTAAGTTATTTTATTCAGAAAAAATGATTAAAATGGGTTTTTTAGGTAACTTAAGAGTATATGATCACCACGGGGACCTTGCAAGTGGTACTACAAAAGTATACCCATAAGGGGATAGGCAGATATCTGCCAAAGCTCTACTTATATAAATGTACCGTATGTACAATATGTTTAAATATGGCGCCGACAAAAATACCAAAATCATTAAGAATAGGCCCTTAATATTTATTACTTATAAAGGACAAAGTTACAGAATCCCTCTGGTAGTCGGTCTTCAACTCAGAAGAACTGTCACCGATTAATATTTAAAAAAAAAAAAAATAATAGATTAGATTAATAACAAGAAATTTATAGCGTTAACACATACAAGTTTAATATAATAATTGGAGCGACAAAATATAATAAAATAAACCTTGTGTTTAATGGCCTAGTGGATTTTTTATCAGGCTCGAAGGACCATGTTTAAATAACATTAAAATTGTACTATATTAATAAAAAAGAAGTAGCAAAAAAAGAAAAGTCCTATCGATACGGTGGCTTTATTAAAGACTAGCTGATTTCCGAGGTTTCACCAGCTTTCCTAAGGGATGTTACATTTTCCCGGGATAAAAAGTATTCTATGAGTTAATCCAGATTATAAACTATCTATGTGTCACGTTTAATTCTAATTCGTTTAGTAGTTTTTGCTTGAAAGAGTAGCAAACATCAATATACCTGTACTTCCATCCGCACAAACTTTTGCATTTATAATATTACTAGCTGTCCCCCATGGTTTTACCCATGTTTCCGAGGGATGTCACATTTTCCCGAGAGAAAAAGTAGCATACATGTTATTCCAGTATATGCTCTATGTATGTGCCATGTTTCATCCAAATCTGTCCGGTAGTTATTGCGTGAAAGAGTAACAAACATCCATGCAAACAAACATTCGCATTTATAATATTAGTTGGAAGTAGTATGTTTAAAATAAGTCGAAGAAAATCGAAAAAGGTTTTAATAACTTCGTCAAAAAAGAAACATTAAAATCGCTTCGCCCAGTCGAAAGTTATGAGGTAACAAAAAAAAACAGACGAATTGAGAACCCCTTCCTTTTTTGAAGTCGGTTAGAAAGAAATCTTAGCCTATAGGTACACGCCACGTGGGAAATGTAAGTTTCTAAGTTTTCACCGGATACTTCAAGCTATTATAGGGTAATCGAACAGTCACGATGTATGTATACTAATTCTTGAACGGTGCAAAATACCTTCACATGTGCTTGGCTTAGCTTAATGACCTTTCACCATTTTCGCGATCGTTTTTAATGTTAAAAGTTAAAACAATATTATGACTTTCCATTTCTTATACTGAAACTTAACAAACAATATATTATACTAGACTAGCTGTCCCCCGCGGTTTTACCTGCGTTCGCGTGGGATGTCACGTATATTATACATAAAAACCTTCCTCTTCAATCACTCTATCTATTAAAAAAACCGCATCAAAATCCGTTGCGTAGTTTTAAAGATTTAAGCATACATAGGGATATAGGGACAGAGAAAGCGACTTTGTTTTATACTATGTAGTGATGTCAAGATTCAGATTCAGATTCAAATAGGCCTTTACAAGCACTAATGAATAGTCAGACTTTAATACTGTCTGCAGCAGTCTCTGCGTTCCCGAGAATTTCACATTTTCTTGGGACAAAAAGTATCCTATATGTTATTCAAGTTATAAACCATCTCTGTGCTAAGTCTCATAGAAATCTGTTGGGTACTTTTTGCGTGAAAGAATAACAAACATCCATACTTACTCACAAACTTTCGCATTTTAAATATTAGTAGGAAGGAAAATTAATAGGTGGTAGCTAGTGGTAGCTCAGTTGGTAGTGTCGTTAAATGTCCAAAAGTCATGGGTTTGATTCCTACAATGCGCTTTCGGTGCAAGAACAATTGGAGAAGAAAAGTAAAATGTCGTCCAGCGCGTACTGCTTGCCGATTCCATCCGTGGCTCCTGTCACAGCTGGAAATAAGAGATTTAATATTGGACAAAATCTTAGGTAGGTACCTGCTGACGTTTTTTAATAGCGTTTATAATATAATAGGCTTTGTTTAATCTAGGTATAAATGTCTAGTATCGCTAAGCACTTGTCGGTGTGTTCCGACAGCTGCAGTTCCTTTCTAAGCTTCTCATAATCACTTACGTCAAAACATCAACAGTCTATGAGTTGTTATTACTCATTACTCAAGAAGGAAACCAAGAGCACCACATGCCCCTTCAATTTTTTTTTAAATAATATAAACTAGTGCTTGACTGCGATCCCACCTAATGGTAAGCAGTGATGCAATCTTAGATGTTGTGGCGCACTAGTTTATTAAGAGCCTATTCACTCTAGCCTTGAAGACACCCAAATTATAGTTGCTCGGGAAGACCGCAGCAGGCAAGATATTCCAGTCCCTCGATGTACGCGGTATAAACGACGAGGCGAAACGCTTAGTCCGGACCGTAGGAGTTTCGACAACGTAGGGGTGGATACTCGCCGTACGCCGGGATGTCCGATGGTGGAATTCGACATTTTGACAAACAGGCAAATGGTCCAGCTAAAGGTAAGTTACCGCCGCCGCCTATTGACATTTGCAACACTAGGGGCATCGCCAATGCGGTGGTGACCACCTACCATCACGTCTTCTGCTAGTTTGCCGACCTTGTGTTAAATTAAAAAAAAATGAGCTCTATTAAAGGTGTATTTTGTAATTGTTAAATATATAAAATTAATAAAAAAATTGCCAAAAAGTCAGAATAGATAAAATTTATTTACAAATAAAAAAAAAAAGAAAGAAAACCAATGTAACCTTCCTGAGTTTCTTGCCGGTTCTTCTCGTTAAAGGCTGACTTCCGGTAGTAGCTTCAGTAACTTACCTACCTTACCTTACCTTACCGTACCTTAGTACCTTCATAAGTGCCTTCCGCGGGCCTAAACAGAATAAATGGTTTTGAATTGAGTTCTACATCTCTTGTTGACCCGACTGTCACATTGCCGTCTTGACATTTTAGTTCCAACACTATGATATTATTGTGATCTCTAACCATTTAGCAATATTTATCGACTATCAATCTCTTACTTTACATCGGCTTCGCATGAGCCACTCAATACGACCTCATAAATAACAAAGGAATATTGTGTTACTTAACGCGACATGCAATTTGTCAATATGTCATATTGCCAGTCTTATATGTCAACCATTTTATATAGAACCATTAGAACTTTGTAATGATTCGATTGTTGAGTTTATCTTGATTGAATGAATGATCGTGTTGTATATTTTTTGGATATTTAAATAATTCTTGGTTCCTTTTTGGGACATTTTGTGCCGAGACGCCATAGCTGTCCAAGGAAAAAAAATGTTTACATTTTGAAAACAAAAAAAAGTGGGCAGAGTAGGTAACCCACTGTATAAGGTATTAACTTAATTTTTCCCAAAGTAATTTTGATTTGATTTGGGATATAAGAAAAATAAGAGACACATTTTTGGGAATTTCGACAAAAAATCTTGACAGTCTTGCACGTCTTCCATCATTATCCGATTAAAAAAAAATTAAAAGAGTTTTATCCCATTGAACTCAGGTCAAAAAAATATAAATTTTAAAACAGGAAATAGTCAGCGATTATGAAATGTTGCATTTTAAGACATATTATCTAGAAGACCTATGCTGTCTGGTGGCAATCCTAACGACCTATTGACAGATAAGTCAATAGATAGTTGTCATGACAAGCGTGAGTACGTATTGTACTTTTGTCAGCGATACCGGATGTACTTTAGAAAAGCTAAGTGATATTACAATATGAGATAATAATATCATAATAGTTTATGTCACACAGTCCCCTACTTTTGCGCGGTGGTTGGGTATTTTGTAGTACCCGTCTGGCTGTCTACTACCCTTAAGTTGAAAATTTGAATCCGGTGTTCCGAAAGTTGAACTTAAGAGAAAGGTGCCTTCTAGGTTTTTTAAAGATTGGCAATACATTGGCCAACCCTAGTATTACTAAATAAATATCCCGGGACATTCTTTACACACGTTTATCTGATCCCAAACTAAGCAGAGCTTGTAGTATGGAAACCAGATAACTGATATATGTACTAGTTTTTTTTTCTAAAATACATACTTATATAGATATTAACACCCAGACACAGAACAAACAGACATGTTGCACACAAATGTTTGTCGTGGGTGGGAAACGAACCCGCGAACTTCGGCTTGGCAGTCAGAGTCGCTAACCACCAAACCAACTGGCCTGTCGATTACTAAAACCACTTACCATCAGGAAAACCGTCTACCTGAGTGACAGCCATAAAATTAAATATACGAGTACGTAGTCGTTTTTATTAATAAGCGTCTCCTAGACTTAATTGATATTATGTACAAATCAGATTTTCTTCGAAAAATCTATAAATATCCCGCTTTAACTACCCACTTACAGAATCTTCTAATTTATCGATTACTGAAAATGGGCAATAGTCAAATAATGCAAGCTAATTTACTGCTATCAAAAAAAGATTTTCTATAAAGATAAGCAAGAGAGCTCATAAAGACAACTGCTGTCACTCACTCCTATTTGAATTTCCCGTCATGAGGGTCCGAAAAGTCATAATGTTTGCCGAAAGCTTTCCCAATCTATGAGTCATACATCAGCCCCCTTATTCAGCTAATACAAACTACGTCGGCGAGCCGCTTCACGGAGGCCTCGTAGAGCTTATCTCTCACTTGATTAGTAGTATTAGCGTAGTAAGCAAAAGAGATAGAGCATAGAGACCGAAACATCCTCGAGTTAGTGTAATTTTCCTTACGGAATCGAGCCCCAGGATCCATCGCTTTATCTAGGGGAAAACCTATGATTGTTATGGTAATTGTTCCCAAGCGCCATGAGACAGCCTGATTCAGAGTGACTAATCCCTTTTATCTCATAATGGACTAAAAGAATATTAGGTATTATATTTTACAGTAGAATAACTTGGTTCCGTCTTAATTTCTCCAGAAATGCCTAATAATTCTAGACGGCCAATGGCTTACTAGAAGTAAGTAGTTCCTTCAATTAGACTACAAGTATCTGGCAATGTCTTTATTGTATAATATAAGCACAATATGGGCTTTTGACGCACCCTTACCTCAAAACTACTGAACGTATCGAGATGGGACTGCTACCATTCGACGCGGAATTTTTCATAGATGGTAATAGGCTATATATGATATCGATAAACGTATGTGAAACCGCGGGGACAAGTAGAAAGTTATAAAACCATAATAACAAATTAAGTCACAAAATAGAAGTACATTATTACACACTTATTTTTAATAGTTTTATAAAAGGGCCTTAACTCTGGGTACCCAAGGGCCCTTGTATAGCCTAAGGCCCTGAACGTAGCTTAAACACTTTCATTTTTACTGTACACTAAAATAACAGTAGAGGAAAGCTTCTTAAGTATTCTAAATAAGTTGTTAACATTACTTTCTTTTTCAACTGATTTTTTTATTATATTTTGTGTAATAAATATAATTATTTAAATCTTGAGATGTAATGTATTATGACAGACGTCAGTTTTGACATAAAAGGGCCATAACTTAAGTTTTACTGCATATTGGTATTATATGAGTTGTTTAATGGTGATAAATAAAGTAAATTAGGTTATGTGTTGAAAGAAAGGGACATTATTTAATCAATTTGTATGTTTTATTGTCAGTCCATGTCATAATATCATTTGAGTGTTGGTACCTTATGAAAGTTTGACAGATAGTGGTAATTTTTCTTTTTATGAATCGTTATATTATAATCGTTTTATTTTTCATCTATTTTATTTCTACTAAATAAGGAGAAAAAAATAGTTAAAGAGTAACAATCTGTTTTTGGCATATTTGCCATAAGGTATTTTTTATATGTTTGAAGTGCTGTATAATTATATAATATACTAGCTGTCCCCCGCGGTTTTATCCGCGTTCCCGTGGGATGTCACATGTATTATACATAAAAACCTTCCTCTTCAATTACTCTATCTATTAAAAACACCGCATCAAAATCCTTTGCGTAGTTTTAAAGATTTAAGCATACATAGGGATATAGGGACAGAGAAAGCGACTTTGTTTTATACTATGTAGTGTTTGATTGCGGTTAATATGCAAGGAATCTGAAAAAATAAACTGTATGGTAGTTTTATTTACATCAGAATTTATTATAAATATTAAAACTTTATTTAAAAATCCTTGAAGTGTTGTACGAAATAAAATTTTAATTGTATTTATTTGCACCCAAAGAAATAATTAGTAATTTTATTAGAATATAAGTGATTTAACTAACATTTTGTATGATAGGACAAAGTAAATTTCAAAACAATTCATGATAACAAAATACCTATGCTAATGTCATAGTATATTATGAAACAATATATCCATTTGTTTATATCTCTAGTTTATCGACATTTCAGTAATAACATGGTAAGTACAGTATATGCTTCATTGTAATATAAATCGAATCAACAAGTATATCGTAAATTATTTATAGGCAATATTGTTTCGTTTCGGTTATAATATCGTTATACAATACAGGTCGTGTGTACCTTTGAAGGCAAACGGCGAGAAATAAAACTAATGATTTATCTTTATTTCTTCCTTATTAAAAGATTTTATCTGATTTATTAGGGGTCATATTTTTTTTATTGATTTAATTTTATTAATTTTCTCTTTTTAGTTATTTACTTAGTATAAATTATAAATGTAATGCATTAAATGTATTAATGATGATGTTTCAGTTCTCTTTTTAATTTATTTATTTCTGAAATAGCTTTTTGGAATTTAGATTTTAAATGACATTCGGACAACTCGCTGGCGAATAAAATAGACATGATTAAGGTTTATTTCTTCCTTATTAAGGTGATTTTTGTTCATATTTCTTTGAATTTGAACTGATTTTATTTAATTATATCTATTTGTATTTTATAAAATGAATGGAAAATAGGGTTCCTTTGACGCACCATCACCTCAAAACTACTGAACATATCGGGATGGGACTGCTACCATTCGACGCCGAATTCTTCGATGCTTATAGGCTGTACATGATATCGATAAACACAGGTGAAACCGCGGGGGAGAGCTAGTGAATGTATATATTTAAACATAGATTTTTAATGAATGTTCGAACATTTTCTCGTGACGGAAATAGCTATACTTTGCGAACGCTTTCGAGCGCCATCTATTAATTAAATTACAAATCATAGCGTTAGTTATATTTACTGATTGATGAGCAGCGGTCCGACGTATGCTAATTAAATGTATCTTTGTTTAAACCGCCTATTGGCTGCGACTCACACCATATTTTAAATTAAAATAGTCGTCAAAAATTTAAACAAATTTCAGCCGAATTCCAGTTAAAGTGTGAGTACTCAGGAAGTTCTAACGACTTTATTCCGCGCTCAGAAAATTAAATGATCCGTTATAAAATATGTCAATTAGGAGCGTATGATGTATATTAACGCTTTCCTGTATTTCTGTTTCCTTTCACATAAACAAAATTATACTAAATATATATTTTTCTTTTACCCTAAGTTAGGTTCGACTTGTAAAATGGGATGGCCCTACTGTTCGTAAAAAAAACCTTTTTTTCGATGATTTAAAATTATGATTGATAATTACAAATTGTAAATGCTTTGTTTTGTTTTTAATATGATCTTTTACGCGGAATTGGTTTATACTTTGGGACAAGCTCAGGCATGCAGAAAACTTCATCTACACAAGAGGAGGGCAAACTATTTTCACTATGGGACACTAAACCGTAAGATATTTCAGGGGGAGACAAAAATCCAACAAAAAAGTATTTTAGTAAAAAAAACAAATTCTAATAGGTTAAGGTCAACTTCAAGTTGGAAACTAACTAAATAATTTATTTTTAAAAGTATATACTCAGTTTAAAGAGTCGCTTGCGGGCTGGATTTAAGTCCATCGCGGGCCATACTTTACCCACTCCTGATCTGCATTCATCTCGTTATGGTATGGTATTCTCTCCGGTGTGACAAGCAGCCGCTAACTATTAACGCTACAGATTAATGATCAATAGACAGCTTGTTATTTAATCGAAGCCACAGCGAGCGGAAGAACTCGCACGCAAACTATTTCTAAATAATGAAGTAAAGAACATTACAACACTATTTGTACTGTGTTATGTTTATTTTATGATTGATTAATTCCTTTAGTACAGCGGTTTCCAACCTTTTTTGGACCAGGGGTCACTTTTACTTAATTTTTGTTAGGGACCACAAGGTTTGAGATAAATTAACTGGGTCAATCTTAAAATTTTTAATATAAGTATTCTTTAAACTCAAATGTAACATGCATTTACAGTATTATTTATTGTAATAGAATATGTAAAATTTTTTCTAGAATTTTTTTTAGGTTTTTTTGTTCTTTTAGTGCAGAATTCGTCCGGGGAAGTACTACCGATTTACCCATTACGGTTAGAAAGGTCGGTGAAATTACATGCATATGACACTGACTTCACGTATGAGGATCGACATCGCATTGGTGGTGTTGTAATATTGATTTAAAATGGTGTTGTAAATGTCTATCGGCGGCGGTGATTATTTGTTACGTTATTACTTACCATCAGATGGACCATCAGCTTGTTTGTTGGCCCATGTGGTATACAAAAATATGTGTTTGTTTGCATTAAAAAAGGAATAATTTAAGAACGAAAAATTGTTTTTAGTCTATCGCGGACCATGTTTAAGCTCTTGGGACCAGTGGTGGTCCACGGACCACTGTTTGAGAAACTGTGTTCTAGTGTTTGAAATGGGTCAAGTATACTTGTATATAATATTCAAAAGGTAACATTTTGTAATGTTGTTAATGCTTCAATAACATTTGATATGGTAATGTTATAGGATGATATGCAATGTAATCGTGAATAGGTTATTTTTGACTGCGGTTTTCCTTGCGTTACATCAGTATTTGAAGTACCTTGCGTGACCTTAGGCATTAGACTTGAGGTTTGTAATCCATATTTAATATAATAAATTCGGAAGTGTATCTGTTTGTCTATTTGTAAAATAAAGCATGGTTTTTCCTGACATGTGTTGCAATGCGTCTTGGAATAGCGAGATGGTAAATAAAAAAAACACATTTAATTTATCCCGAATTTTACCAATTGCTCTGGCAACGTTTAAAATTGTTCACTCCCCAAAAACCTTATTCAGACTAAAATATTCTAGCAGTCCCCCTCAGATTCACCCGGGTTCCTGAGGGATATAAGCATGCATTTCTCTTTCTCTAAAATTATTCTGTCTATTGATGAAAATCGCATCAAAATGCGTAAGATCTAATCGTAAGCGTACAAACGGCGGAAGCGACTTTATTTATTCTATGTATGGATAAAATAAAAAATTTCCAAATCGGTCCAGCCGTTCTCTAGTGATGCGCTTACTTACTAACAGCGTTTAAGTTTTATAGTAATATTTATATAGAAGATAAGTACCAAAAATCATAGCTGAACAGAAGCTAGTTCAAAGGATTTTGCTTTAGTTCGTAGCGATAAAGAAAAGGAGATAGGGTTCGTTTTCCAATCCAGTCTTTTTTCAAGTCTGTATAGGGACCCTCTGTGCAATTACCTGAAGATACGTGGTCTGCATGGAAGAAATCTTTATTGTCAGCACCTCACTTTAGACTTTATAAAACTTTGATGCTTTGAAATCTCCAAGTTCATTTTTCTGAGATGAAAGAACTTGGAAAATTAAAAACTTCTGCCGCTGTTATTCTTTTTGTTTCTTTAGTATTTCGACTCTATAAATTGTAATTTGTGAATTGTTAGCAAATGACTTATCGATACACTAAACTTTATTCACAACTAGCGACCCGCCCCGGCATCGCTCAGGTGCAATGAAGATACTAATACATATAAACCTTCCTCTTTAATCACTCTATCTATTAAAAAAAATCACATCAAAATCCGTTGCGTAGTTTTAAAGATTTAAGCATACATAGGGATATAGGGACAGAGAAAGCGACTTTGTTTTATACTATGTAGTGATATAGAAATTAATAATACGAAGGTTTTTTTAGATTTAAGACTGGTTCATTTGGTATTTTCATTATTATAGTTGGAGTGTAGAAGCATATCAGACAACTACCAGTGAAAGTCTTATCAAAATCGGTCTAGGCGTTTCAGAGATTTTTCGGAACAAAAACACAGACAAAGCTTTTAAATAAAGATTTTTTGTTATAATTACCGTGTATACTTTCATATGAATTTAGTAAAAAAAAGGTCACAATAATTCCCATGACACTTTAAAACGTAAAAATTTATATTATAATTCGTCACACAAACAAAAACACAATTAATAGAGAAAGTGGAATTTGTTGAAAGATCACCGGTCACCCATCATGTGATGATAGCCCACGTGCACCCATTCATTTACATGTTCGTTATGTGATATAATAACACGTCGGTAAACGCTGCACGTTGTTAGCGGTGAAAAATGTCCCTTGATTATATTCGTTTCCACGCTTCAGGCGGTTTTGAAGCGTATTGTATGGTGTTATGATTGTGATTTCACTTGACATTGAAATATGGTGATGGGAAGTTAAAATGTTGGAAAGGTGAGATTGGCTTACGTTTGAAATGAGCATGAAATTTTTCATTGGTAGTTGCTACTTAACCAATATAAGCCGACCAAAGAAAAATGGGTGATAGCGACTAGGCCCACTGCAATCTAGCCGGTGGCATTTTCAATCGAGCTGGATTTATGCTGGATCAATACTTATCCAGGAATTATCGAATTTTCAAAGAACCAACTATTTATTTTTAAACTAATTACCTATATTGACATCACACATTCGTCTGTATAAGTTTTTTTTTTTTCTTTTTTTTCCGACGAGATTGCGATTGACCTCAATCACACCTGATGGTAAGTGAAGATGAGGCCGAAGATGGGGCTCGCTTTCCCGTTAGAAGCCTATTCACTCTTTTCTTAAAGAACCCCAAGTTGTAAGTTTCTGGGAACACAGACGAGTATAAGTAGTATTTGGTGTTAGTAAAGTAGGTGGCTCTATAAGCTGTGGTCGAGACTTACACCCATATTCTAGGACGTTTCCTCATACGCCACTTAACTCCAACACAACTGAGGATACCTCAAGCATTTTCTCGAGAAATCCTCAAAATTGGTAATCTAAGTTATAACTTGAGCAAAACTCGAGCAATCCTGAATGATGTTGTATCGAAGTGTAGTCAAGGTAACATGTCATTAGTAACGTCATTCTATTTTAGATAAATATTAATCAAATAAAATAATGAGCTTCAGTAACTGTTTATAAGCAAAAAACTTCCTTAAGGTTGGTCCCGACGTACCTTGAAGTTGATTTTCCTCACCTCGAGTGAGGGAAAGCGTCGAGTGGAGGAGATTTTTGCAACTATGAATACTAATAGTTACACAAGTTAGGCACATCAAGATCATCATTTGATTCTGTGACAGCACTTTTAATTGTATGACAATAATTCAGAATTAAATCCCATTTTGTAAAGATACCTTTTGGGAATATTCAGCTATTTAAGAAATAGCATTCACTACAGTCTTATTCATATCATCTTTCAAACAGTCTATCTATTTCTTCCTAGGTCTTTCTCTACCCAAATATTCATATTTCATAATCGTCACTCTTTTAGTCACATGGCTTTCGTCGTTCTTCGTGACATGTCTATGACAAGACATATGGATACCGCTTAGCTTTTCAGTCCCTGGCGATACTTTCAAATATCATCTTAGACAATTTTAAGATATTTCTTAAGTTAAGTTGCCATCTTATTATATGGCGTCGAACTTAACTTACGATAAATTCGGTATTTCAGAATGTGGGTCAATTAAAAGTTTTATTTCTATACTAGCTGTCCCCTGCGGTTTCACCCGCATTCCCGAGGGATGTAAAATTTTCCCGCCCCAAAAAGTATCCTATGTTACTTCTAATACCTTTAAGAATATGTGTATAACGTTTCATGATGATCGGTTAAGTAGCTTTCGCGTGAAAGCGTAACAAACAAACTTACATTCACATTTATAATATATATATAAATATAGATTTATCTACAGTAAAAACTTCTATTGTCGGTTGCCTAATCGATATTTGATGAAAAATATGAAGTGTATACTAAAACTGAAGATAGGCATTGATTTCGTAACGAAATAATATAAAAAAATCAATGGATAAATCATGTGGTTTATATGATTAAAGTGAGAGGTCGGATCATTAGCAAAATTTATTTTCGTCATCGAATGGCCTGATTAGACAGGTAAGAATGTCTTGCAAAAAATAACCCAATTGCTTTGTGATTAGGTACATGTACCATCATCATACAATTCACCATTGGGTGAACTCATGCACCTTATTTTAAAAGCACTAAAAGTTGTTTTTCTATGACATACTTAGTTTTTAAAACGGGTCATAAGGATTATGACGACTTTTAGGGATAACACGAGAACCTTACTAATATTATCAATGCGAAAGTTTGTATGTATGGTTGTTTGTTACTCTTTCACGCAACAACGACAACTTGGCACATATATAGAGCATATATAGGCTACTTTTTATCACGGAAAAATGTGACATCCCTCACGAACACGGGTATCACGCAAAAACTACAGGACAAATTTGGATGAAACTTGGCACAAAGAAAGAGCATATCCTGGAATAACATATAGGCTACTTTTTATCCTGTCACATCCAATATGGCGCGGGTGAAACCGCGGGGGACAGCTAGTATTATATAATTTCAGTTATCTGAAAGTCTTTTTTTATACGAATTTGGCTTTTAATACTTCATTAGGTACCCTAAAATTAAGACACCATTTACACCCCCGCGGCGCTCTTACATAATCCCATCTTTTGAATCACCACAATAGTAATACAGTAAAAAAGACCTTAAGCAGTAGTAGTATAGATTAAAATATGGATTAACAACGGCAAATGTAAGTTGGTAGTTGTAAAAATAATAAGTTCTATTAGTTTTGCGCGTGCTCAGATTTTAGTGTCATTTATCATTATAATGTTAGGTATTTGGTGTTATATAATTGGGTGTGACGTTCTGGCAAATATTTTAGTACGTCTATGACAAATCGCTTTGTACTCTAATGTAAGTCGTTACGGTTGTTATGCGGTCTGCTTAGTGATGTTAAATAATAACGTTTTTGACGTAAGCATGTGTGCTCGTTTATTTAATATTCGGATGGTTATGATTTTTTTGCTTGTGTTTCAAATGTCTTAATTTGCATTTTTTGTTATACCTAATCTATTTAAGATGTAGCTACTTACTTGAGTTGTAGAATGCTGTTTATTTCCATATTTTATGTACATTTCAGTCTTTAGTACCACAAAAAATACTCTCTTTACACAGTTTGACTGTTCCAGTAAAACAACAAATATTCTGGGACATTCTTTACACACGGCCTGATCTCAAACAAAGAGCTTTTACTATGGAAACCCGATAACTGATATACTGCATACACTAGTTTTATTGTATTTTAATACATATTTATATAAATACTAGCCGACCCCCGCGGTTTCACCCGCGTTTATCGATATCAAATATAGGCTATAACCATCTACAAATAATTCCGCGTCGAATGGTAGCAGTCCCATCCCGGTATGTTCAGTAGTTTGACATGTCAGTTGGCCTGGTGGTAAGTGACTCTGACTGCCAAGTCGCAGGTTCCATTCCCACCCAGTACAAACATTTGTGTAGGTTTTTAAAAAGTATTTAAATTATTTAGAAAAAGAAGTAGTATAATATGTAGTATATTAGTTATCTGGTTTCCATAGTACAAGCGCTTATTTTGGGATCAGATGGCCGTGTGTAAAAGAATGTCCCAGGATATTTATTATTTATTTATTAGTTTTGAGGTTATAGTGCGTCAAAGGAACCCTATTTTCCCTTATATATATACAGAATAAACAAACATGTTCATGTACACGAATCTAAATAACTTAACACACCACCTGCGGCGTGCAGTCAGGGTCTCAAACCACCAAGCCAACTGGCAGTTTTCTACAATGTATATTATCTCGATCCAGTTTGATTATTTTTAAATAATTTCTAAATTATGGATCGAAAGTTATCGACTGTAATAGCAGTGGTCTAATAAGACGGCCCATTAACAGCGCAATGACGAGTGAGGTTGCCGCGAACATAGTTAGGTTAGGGCTAGTCGTTAGCGATCTACGGCCGACCTACTAAACCTGTCGCGCCGCGTGCGTCATGTACTGTGGCTATGATTTCATATATATCTTTCCCTCTTTCTTTATTCGTGCCTAATTCATCTAAATTCGAAGGAACTGCGAAAGGGTTTGGACATGTTTTGAGGAAAGACGAAATTCATATGATTACTAATAAAAAATAAAAATTGCATGTGTGGTGGGTATCCCACCGAGGAAAAACAGTTTCTAACTGTTTGATATGTGCCTGGGTCTGGTGCTGGAATTATTATGTATGTAAATAAAAAAATATTGGTGAGAAAAACTGCTCTAAAAGTATTTGTCTTTACTATTCAGTCGTGAAATTGTACAGTCCAAATTCTTTGCACCTGTCTGTATCAACGAATAACAATTTTTGACGTTGTTGGGTTTTTATTGACAATAACATAATTACTCACTTATTGACAGTTGCGATTTGTGCAATGTTCCGGAGAGACCGTTATCAGCTAACTTCAACCCGTTTCTTAAATTTCAACAACTTTTGAGATACATAATTTTAAGATCTTAAAATTTCACTCTCAAAACTTTTTCATAACGCGCCTAAAGAAGTATAACTTAAAAAAATTAATAAGAATGTATTTAAAAGAAACAAAGTAGTATATATATATGTAGTATATCAGTTATCTGGTGCCAATAGTACAAGCTCTGCTTAGTTTGAAATCAGATGGCCGAGTATTAAGATATTCCGGGATATTTATTCTTTTTATTTTCTAGGTTTTCCTAGTCTACTTTCCAAGTAACCTTTGGCTTCATTATCAATTACCAGGGGCAAGCCAGTGGTCAATGAATGGTACTAAATGATTTTTTATATAGTTTGTTGTTACCCTACATGAGAGCAAGTGCAGGCGGTTCGCCTTGCCCGGACGTTTCACTGAGCTGCGCGTGCGCCGCCCACGCACACACTCACACCAGCCCACAGATGTATTTGCAACTGATACCCGATAGTGGACTATTGGTTTCTCCCCGTAATCAATGTTTACCATTAAACAGGATATATCTGTTCGAGCTTGCTGATTACATATATTTATGATGTAGGTTCTAGGTTAAAAATTATTCTGATAAAAAGGCAAGCATCTTTAAAAATTATTTCACGATCTGCTAGGTGATCCCTTCGATTTTTATCCCGAATTAGTAAGACGATAAGTGGGTTGGATATTGCATGTCATTACTTAGCTAATCGTATAACCAAAATAAAAATATTGACTGAATTGGAGGAGGGACCTGGTTTACAATTCAGTTGCAAGATTTGAGCCTAAGATACTAACTAACAGGTGAAGTTATATAAAGGTTCAGTATTTATTATAAGTATCTGCTTTCCCGGGACGAAAGATATCACTTTAATATTATTTATAATATGTATAATAATAAATTTCATTTATTCAGGTAATTTGCACCCATTAATTACAAATATATTTATGTCCAAAGTATGGGGTTCAGATACTAATAATTATCATCAAAATCAGTTGCGTTGGTAGTTATTCAATAAAACGTAACAAATAAACAGACGGAGACTTACAGTCGCTTTTATAACAAAACATAATATAGAGAAAGAATTATATAGAATTAGGTATTATGGAATCATGAATGCCTGTATAATCTAGGTCAATTTTAATTGTTATGTTAAAGAGGGTCTGACTGTCCCAAAAAATATATAAATACCCTCATAATGTAGGCTTCGGTAGAGATCAGGGGTGTCATTCTGCAAGGTAAAATGACACTAGCTCGAGGATGTTTCCTCGCAGCCTCCTTGTTATGTCTCTTTCGCTCACTACGCAAACACGTGAGAAGTCCACTCTCGGAGGTTTCGTTGCGCCGGCCCGCCGAAGAAGTTTGTATTAGCTGAACCTGCCCTCTTATTCATAAGGGGGCAGGTTCTGAATTCGTTTATCGCCGGGCACAATATTGACATTTCCTTGTTATATCTGACACCGGTAACCAGGGATTGGAAAAACGGCAGAGAGGCGGCGGTAAAAATCACAAAATGACATTTAGATACTAAAAAGTATTATTTGTCAAATGGAGTGCTTGGTGTTGAGTGCCTTTTGATAATAGTTGTGAATATTTTGATATATTAGTTGAAATAACTGATATTAAACTAAATAGAAGGGGCAGTACCTATAAAACAGTAACAAAATGTTAACAAAGATTGTTCATAACAGTTTCACAATAGGGCAAACGCAGAGGAGTTAAATATAAAGCGGATTATTGTAATTTGACCAAAGATTATAAATATTCATTGGATATTCAATGTAGGTACAATTTCAAACAGCTCTAATAGTAAGGAAAAGGTAGGAAAAGGTTGAGGAAAGTAATGAAACTGCAGGTCAAATATGCTAAATGATTAACAAAAATATGCATTTCAGTCAATTTTGAGTATTAGAAAAATCACAAAAAAAATCTCTCAGAGTAGAATTTTCAGTAACGATTCATGCATTGGTCCAGCACAGAGGTGAGAAATTTATTGAAGTGTTTATTCACATTATATTGTTATCAAAATAAGAAAAGGAGGTTGGTACATGATTATTTCTGAAAAAAGTTTGGATACATATCCGAAAAGTAGACGAACTTTTTTTTATCTGTAGGGACAGCAGAATTGGCCTGTACTTTGATGCGGTTTAAACGTTCTTCGCTTGGCCTATTTACGACTGTTTTAGCGCGTAAATGAGACAGAAAACCGCTGCTGGCTATCGATTTTCTCAATCTGTTTACAGTTTCCGGGAAATTAAAAACTAGATATAATATTAATAAATTAGGTATGCCGATAAAGTTTATGATAGATAATTATGGTATGCTAAATAACTTCCCACGATATCACTGTCTTACTGCCAACCCTAATACCTATATTGTTTTAAATTAGAGGGCAAATTTTATAGATAATTATTAAAATGAAAATGATAATGAAAAAAAAAAAATGTTTTCTACAAAATACAAAAAAAAAAAAGATGCAAGCAATTTTATTTTACTAATATTATTATTGTGAACATTGTGAATGTTTGGATATTTGGATGACTGTATTTATTTGATTCAATCAAACTCTGGACAAATTTAAATAAAATGTGGTAGATTAGTAGACACAGATTATTAGTCTCTGGACAAAAAAAATCTATAATATCGAAAAATCGATATAATCCTCAGGAATCATGTTAAAATGTTGGTGCAGAAGCTACTTTCCTATAAATAAAAGCTTCAAACGCTGTTAATCCCCCAAAGCATTTTAAAAAAGGAATTTAATACAAATGTCGGAAATCCAATGCGGTTGCTGACCTTAAAGGATAAACTTAGATTGTGAGTCATCCCTCAGGAATGAGTCAACCAAAACCGATTTCAAGACTCGAAATCGTGTTTACTGAGTCACTTCTACATTTCGTGTGAGAATAAGATCGAAATTATTCAGAAAATGCCTATCTCTCAGCTCAAATAAATTGGTCATTAAGAATAACTTAACGAGAACATGAAGGTCTCTTGAAAAGTAATATAAATACTAAGTCACCCCTTATACAAACAATAGGATTTTTTTTAAATGCGAAAATAACCCTAATTTGAATTTCAAAATGACGTCGAATGTCAGGACGAATTACTTGAGCTCTAATCTCAAAATGAGCATTAGCTTTTGATAAAGAAAAACATTGCGAGGAAACAAAAACATGGTGTTAGGGTACTATATTACCCGTCTGGCTGGCCACCTTAAACATTCATCGCTAAGCACCTACTGGTTGACGGTAGACGGAGAATCAATTTCCTCCTAGCTTTATGTGTTTAGCCACATTATTGCTTACCACATTGAGATTAAGGTCGAAAACCAGATTGTCTACTGTAAAAAAAACAGTATTTTAACAGTTTCACATCTGCATGTTGGTCTATGGTACCAGTTGACAAAGGTCAGCGCAACTCGGTCACGACTTGAACCCACGGCCGATAGTCTAGCCTCATGGGAACAGGACCTTAGGTGCCGTACCATTGGCCCTTCATCACTTTGCCTATGACTCTTTCGAGACGCCGTATAAGCTAAAAGTATAAAATTTAAGAAATAGTCCACAGATTTTGCTGTCGGCAAAGTTCTATCGTATCCATATTTCCTCTCCCTCTTCCACTTTGAGGTAAGCTTTTAAAGTAGCCTTGAATCAATGACCTCAATAAAGTGATACAGGTTATATATGTTTTTCTCGCGATTCATCTGTAGTTACCAACAAATGCACAGATAATAAAAGCTACTTCATACACATATTCTTTTAGTTCATAAAAAATAAAACTCACCAGGATTTTTGCGGCAAAGCAAGAATTACCGTGTTGAATTAAGAATCAAACGATACCTTGTACACTGAAACAGCATCGAAAATAAAGCAGTTCTCATCAAGGAAATATTTCCCTATCTTGGGCTGTACAAACACAGCTTTCCATCGGCATCGTTATAGTTATAATTAGACCAATGGTAGGGAACAATATACGGCGACGTTGCAGGCCGAGAGGCGAGGCGCGGCGCCCAGTCGCCCTGCCACTCAAGACCTTACTAATGTACACAGATTGCAACTGTGAATTATGACGTCCATAACAATTCTATTCATGGTGAAACTTAGAGAAACTCCTGCAACATTTGATAGAGTTTATGTTCTACTATTTCTTTGGCATCGCTTCTACCTACCTAATAAACCTTACCTGCTAGTTGGGATTTGTCTACTATTGATCATCAGCAAAAGGATATTAGGCTAAAATAAAACGATAAATACACAGAAGTAAAGAATATTTACGACTTTTCAGCTTCTATCAATTAAGTACAATAGAGGACCGTAAATCTATAAGGGTTACGTGTTTCATTGACAAGCAAAAGTAAATCCACAATCCTAAATGCATATTTATCAATATTGCCCCTAATTACCATCGTGCGTAAGATTCGTATTCCATTAATAATATTAACAAATTTATAAATCACTCTCGATCTCATTCTCCTATTCAACCGTCTATACGTTGAGTAATAGTATATTAATTAGAATGTGAAATTCAGTTAATAAAATAAGCATTACTGGGAGGCGATTTAATGATGCATAATAAATAAGATTTGAATCGTGAGGAGATCATGCGAATGTTTTCCTATTAATGTCTTTGCACAATAAGGAACTGGGTGTCTAATTGCACCGGCGGATAACCTCAGGGCAATTAATTTGTTCTTACACGTAACTACATACTGATGAGCCGTTTCAGAAGCAATTACTTTTAGAAGTACATAGTTGAGGTCTAAGTGCGGAGTTCGTTCGAGGATGTACTTCCGCATTTCTGCCGTATAGCATGTATGGTTAGTTTGAGATCAGATGGCCGTGTGTTAACAACAAAGTAAAAGAGCTCTTAATGTAGAGTTCACCCGGGGAGGTAGTCCACCTTACCCATTTCCACCATGAAGCAGTACTGCTCATGAGACTTAACAACTTCACGTCTCAGGGTCGACAACGCATTTGCGATGCCCCTGGTGTTGCAAATATCCATAGGGGTCGGTGACCACCTGTCAGATGAGCCGTCTGCTTGTTTGTCAGCCTTCATGACATTAAATAAAAACAGCCGAATTAAGACAGGAGATTTTTGCGAAGGTTATGTACTACACTTGCTACTACTTGGCCTTTAGATTGTATCATAAATTACCATAAAAAAATGTGGTTACCATCAAATTTAGATTAATTCTTTAGCTAGTTAAGAATGGCCTCGATAAAGATTAAAGGATTTTTTTTTAATTTTTTTTATTTCTTTTATCTTGCGTCAGGCCGACAGATTCGTAAATACTTAAGTGATTACATGATAAAATGTCGATAATTTCAATTTGATGAGTTAGGCTAGGTGTTAGGCGCGTAGGGGGGTGCATGTTGAGAAGCCTCCTCGTGGCGCACCCTGGGTAACGTCGGCTCCAGCTGTCCCTGGCTGGCGGCTAATTCTCAACAAACGGAGAAGGGTCATGGTTCCAATCACCGATCATCCATGATGGTCGGTGAAGATGAATGGTATGAGTAACGCATTTCACCTCGTAAAAAAAGTTGACGCGTGACCTACCCGTACTCTACTACTACTGGTACGAGGTTCTTCTCTAGGTGTATTTTTTTTTTAACTTTTTTTTATTTCTTACGGGATTGCGTTTTTTCCTCAATCTCACCTGACGGTAAGTGAAGATGAGGCCGAAGATGGAGCTTGCTTCCCCGTTAGTATTTCAGTCTATTCACTCTTTTCTTAAAGAGCCCCAAGTTGTAAGTATCTGGGAACACAGACGAACACATTTCAGCTTTAGTGTTCGTATAGTTTGTCGTTTACGAGAGCAGTATGTCACTGTGGAGTGCTTTCAGCAATTAACACGCGAGCGCGATTGTCTGGGAACGGACGAACAATTGTTTGGTAACGAACCTCCTTGCGGATGTATAGTTTTTGCATTTTGCATTTCACAACGCACGCTCTACGCACTTAGTAGCCGTATGTGCTATGTCGCAAGTTAATTAGCGGAACGAAAATTATGCTTTACAGAAAATTGCAGTGCTACATTGTTTTATTAGTAAACCTATCTTGACAGAGCTGGTGAGTTAATACTCTTGGCAAATGTTTTTCTATAGTTTTCACGATGTGCTATAAATATTATATCTAATTATGGTAAAGGTCAGATGTTTTGCAATGTTTCGGTTCTCTGACTAGGTTGTAAAGTAGGTAGTTGATGATTGTGGCATTTCAAAACGAATTAATACATTGATATCTCAATAGTTGTTATTCTCGCTGATTTACACATATATTTACGCCCGCTTTTCATGAAGAGGTTGGCAAAGATCAAATTAATGAAACCTAGGATATTTTTAATCCTAACGTGATATGTGGTAAGTATTATCGTCGTCCCTCGGGTACATTACGAACACCAGGATACTGGTATTATTAATAAACTTGCAAGCGTTAATATTACCTTGTGCGACTTGGAATACAAAATACAAATTCAAAACCATTTATTCAGTTTAGGCCCTCGGAAGGCACTTATGAAGGTCAAATTAAAAGTTACGTGAAGCTACAATCGAACCCAAAACCTCCGGAGTCTAGCCGAGCTGTCAACCACTTCACCACCGCGGCGATCAATTATGAATTAATTAAAGCATAATAATTATTATTTTTTGCTATGTTACCTGTTTGTGCTTTCTATGATGTCCTGTAATTGAAGAAGCACTAGGTGTATAAACGCTGTTATTATCGTTTTAAATGTGAGCTGTATTCTTTGTTGGACATCCAAATAAAATAAATAAAGCTATATTCACAGTAAGATAATTTCAAAGCACTTAACATGATTTTCAAAATATCTTGCTTTAACCTCTTTTTGTACAGATTTAAGATCTAAGCTATACCTGGTAACAAACCTAGTGATAAAATCTCCACGAGTACCGATAGGCGTACATTACTAACAATTAAAGTACCACTTCTATCAAATTCACCCAATATACCAGTTTAACAAGACAGGATTGCAAAATTTATGTCCTCATTATTGTAAAATCAAATACTAAGTAGATTTGGTTATCGATAAGCGAAATGGTAATCATGTACAGGAGCGGACTAACTCGATCAGCCACGCCCAAAAATTTGCGCTCGACCGTTCCTTCAAGATGAATTTAAGTGCTGTTATCTAGGTACTGGCAGCAATTTATGTAGTTTGACAGATGCAAATTGATAATACACTTGTACGCTAACATAAATATATATATATAAAAATGAATGCCTATTTCTCTTGGTCACGGCATCACGCATGGACGGCTGGACCGATTTCGCTAATTCTTTTTTTGTTGTGTTTGTTAGTGTCAGGAGAAGGTTCTTATGAATGAAAAAATTAAGAAAGTTGTGCGGAAATTTAAATAATCTAAGAAATCATAACTTTACTAGGGTTTTTGACAATATAATTTTTTTTAATGTTAACTGTTTGACATTATTGTCAGTCTTTTAACAGTGCGATTGACAGAATGCACGCTGCAAATATTGTTCGAAATAGAGGCATGGGTCGGAATTATATTAATAAAATAATTCATTTACAACTTCTATATAATTAAGCGCACATTTCACAGTCCATTCAATCGGAAGATTCGAATTCAATATTCATAGTTAAGACAGGACTACGTCTGTCGGGTCAGCTAGTAGAAAATAAATATCTTGGGACATGCTGTCCACATCTGGTCCCAAACTAAGCAGAGCTCGTACTATGGACACCAGATAGCTAATATACCACTTTTTGTCTCTTTTACTTACGCCAAGATCAGACAGCCATGTTCCTGCACACAAATGTTTATCCTGGGTGGGTACGGAACCAACAAAATGTGGCATGGCAGTCAGGGTCTCTTCCTACAAAGCCAACTGTCTGGCCTAGTATGTAGTTAATGGTGTACATTTTTGCTGACAATTGTTTTACTAATCACTTTTTATGATTATAGTTGATAGAACTTAGCTATTTACAGTCGACTTTAAGCTAGATCAAAAATCAGCCAACTTAAACACACAAATCGAATAAAGGAGCAGATTTTTCCCTTATCTTTTTTATTTAAAATAGGCTTTAATATCATAATAGTAAGAGATGATATCCTAAAGCGAAAAGCATACAAATCCCTTACCCACCAAAGGGATCCAAATGAATCTTACTTAATCATAAAAATGTTTACCACACAATATGGTAGGTTGTACCATTATTTGAAGAAGCATTAGCACTATGGTCTTGCTTCACCCCAAGCCGGCCCTGGTCGTGTGAAACCAAGGAGAAGGGACCGTGCGAATACTGGGACATTTCGTCACGGTGCACAGAATAGCCTCAAGTAGATCCTACTGCATAGTAAGTGAAGGGAACACGTTGATGTGCTTTTGTTTTATGCTTGCTGATGAGCTAATCAAGATGAGACTATTCATTAACTTTATAGGCGTTTTATAGCAGCAAGATTCTCGCATGGTGATACAATCGGTCTGTGTTGAAGGGACACAGCGCTGGAATGCTATACATAAAGTCGACATTATGATTTACAGAACTAGTGACTTGCCAAGCTTTGTCTGAGTTGCTGATATTATAATCTACACTAATATTATAAAGAGGAAAGATTTGTATTTTATTTTTTGTATGTAACGAATAAACTCAAAAAGTACTGGAAAGATTTTAATAATTCTTTTTTCATTAGTAGGCTACATTATCACTGAGTAACATAGGCTATATAAAATTTTAAAAAAACTTAGGGATCCATACTAAAACTCCAATAATGTAACCCAAGGTGTGAAAAAAACATTCTTACATCGCGTGCGCTGCGAAAACTATTGATGATAGAATGAACAAAATAATGTAACATCCCTCGGCAACGCGGGTGAAACCACGGGGGCAGCTATAATGTATATGTGTAACAAACCTTCCGGAAGAAATTGTCTAATTTATGGTGAAAACTGCATCAACTTCAAAACTGCGTACTTGATAACTACGTAATTTTAACGATACGCGGTATAATAGAGAGACAGAAATAATGACATTGTTTTATACAGTTTATATTACTATTTAGAGATCAGATTATGTGCGAAAGGTGTGGCGTCAAAAAGTATTAAGTTGTAACTACCCAAATGAGCTTTTTCACGCTTAAGAGACTATTTTTACAGCTAGACTCAGGCCGGCCTGCAATGGCAAGCCAGAGATGGGAGCATAGGTACCACTTCTGGTAGCACTCGGGTTTATGGTGTTGCTACTCACAAATAGCTTACCACAAGCTGGCCTAAGTCCGTTATACATATGTATATATTACTTTATACTAAGGCAAGTAACAAGCATGCGACCAGGCGCGGATCCAGCCCACAAAAACGGTTGTGGTCACAGCCATCCGAAAATCGGCCAAGTGCGAGTCAGAGTATGAACTCGTTCATTATCGATATAGTGCATTCCTACAAAGGTCTTTTTATTTTATAAAAGTATCATCAGCCTATCGACCTATATAGACCGGGAAAATGTGACGTCACAGGTCTTTCAGGGTTGTGGGTATATCCATCGTACCCACAACGGTGGATCCGCGCTTGCATGAGACCTGCCAGGCTTGCAACTATATACTTTTAGGTGTATCACTCAAGTAACTTTCCTGATTTTTTTTGCAACTCACTGATGATACACGCTTAAATTACAATACAGATCGTCTTATTAAGGTAATCAGATGAGAAACTAATTAAGATTTATTATTAATAAATTTGTGATCGATGGATGAGGTAGTCTAAATGAGCCGGAAATTTTAAACAAAAGGTAACTGGAGCTATCGTAACTCAACAAGCAAAAATTAAAAATGACTAGAAACAGGTGGACGGCTATTAAAACTGTCAAGTTGTTATGTTCCACGCTTTATGACAGTTGGCAGGCAATGTCGGACGATAAGCAACCAGCGACATATAAATCATAATTTAATAGTTTCTGATTTAATCGCATTAATTTATGCCTTTATACCGTATCTAGTTTTGACTATATAAATTTCTCATTGATCAATCAATGTTATCAGCAGCTCATTTGTGTCTTAATTGGTTAAGCAAGAATGTCCTTTATGACAGAGGTATTAAAGAGCACTTTGGGAATTTGGATTATTTCTCCGATGGGGAAGAAAAGCCGTATAGTGGCGACCAGGGGCTCGAAAGCAATGATTAGTCCAATCATATTTTAACTGATTATTTATACTCCACTCATAAACAATACCATAGATATAGCTATAAAGATATATCAGACTCTTGTCAAACTTACAAGTGTGGTTAATACAGTATACAGAGTGTTACAAAACTACCCGTAAAGCCGAAAGGAGGTTAAATGGGGCCTTATAATGAGTCCATCCACAATATTAAAGAACCGTAGTAACGCTGTATAACATACCACAAAAAATAAAGGTTCGTAGGCCTTTCTGTTGTATAATGTACTTCCCTGACTTACCTGACCTTACTAGGGTTGTTGGCTTTGATAATTAATTATATTTTTACGGGGTATTTTGTAACAAGTTCTATATTAATAAGGTTCAATATTACAACGATTCATTTTATTCAGTCTCTTCCCATGGATCATCAAGTTATATGACTGAAAATGAAATAGGGGGTAGGGTATATTGTGCTGGTAGTGGTGGTAGCTTCAGTAACTTTAAATTTTTCCTTCATGATTGCCCTTCGCGGGCCTAAACTAAATAATGGTTTCGAATGTTGAATTTTCGAATATCTGCCGTCAATTACCTACTGGTGTGTTAAGGGAGGTAATCATGACAGCCAATACCCTTCTACCACTGCCGAACACATCATTACTTAATAATAAAAAAGAAGCCTATTTATTTCTTGCAAACAAAAGATAAACACAGTGAATTGAAATGAACTTAAACCTATTTTTATTACATATATATCAAGAATTTGCAAGAGCCCGTCCGCAGGTGAAGGCCTCCTCCATGGAACCCCAGTTATCTCTAGCTTGAGCTGTTTGCATCCACCTAGAACCAGCCGTTTTTATAATTTGGTCATTACTTACCGTGGTATAATTGTAACGAAACGTAAGCCTATACCGAATCGCTAACTGTCCAGTGTAGCCAAATAGCCTTTTGGAAATTATTAATATTCACAACACAGTAAATGTGGACCGTGGGAGAGGGCCGATGTTTTGCCACAACTGATGCCTGGGCACGGCGCATGTCGCAGGCTTAGTTGGCTATTACAATTTGTAAATTTTCCTTGTGCGAATTTCATTGTTGCATATTCACTGTGTTGAATATGGTGTCATTCACCTTTTATATTAAATGTCCTGGGACATTTCTTTACACTTGACAGTCTGATTCCTATCTTTGTAGAACTTGTAGTGTAGTATTAAGATAACTGACATACGAGTATACTACTTATTTTTTTCACGTATTATTATACAGGTTGTTACAAAACTACCGTAAAGCCGAAAGGACGTAAATGGGGCCTTAAAACGAGTCCATTCACAATATTTAAGAACCGTAGTAACGCTGTATAACATACCCCTAAAAAATAATAAAACTGATTTTTATGAATGAAAAATAGAAAATCTATTGAAGTAGACAATTATTAGGTAAAATAGGTACGTGGACCTTTCTGTTAAATAATCTTGTTCCCTGACATGACAGCTTACTAGGGTTGTTGGCTCTGATAATGAATTATATTTTTAGGGGGTATTTTGTAACACGTTGTATAGACCAAAGTTCACCACAAGACATGTATTTGAATTTGCTAGTAAAAAAAAATAAGCCGTTTAAAAAAAAGTATTGATATCACTGAAAATCGTCAATAGTTATTATTAAAAAAAACTAAAATGGTACGTAAATATTTTCTCTTTGCCTAATTATAAAAGACATACAACAAAACAGACATACTTGCACAAAAGATTGTCCTAGGCGGGAATTAAACCCTCGACCTATGTCGTGGTAGTTAGAGTATCAAACCAACATTCCAACCGGCTCGTTTACATGTCAAATGATAATCTTATTTATGACATATTTACAACATTCATCTGAAAATATTATGAAAATCATTTCGATGCCTAAGAATAGGGAAACAATGCAATTTTGACAGGCCAGTTGGCTTGGTGGTTAACAACTCTGACTGCCAACCCGAAGGTCGCCGGTTCGATTCCCACGCAGAATAAACATTTGTGTGCATGAACATGTCAGTTTGTTCTGTGTCTAGGTGTTAATATCTATATAAGTATTTAGAAAAAAACAGTAGTATATCAGTTATCGGGCTTCCATTGTACAAGCTCTGCTTAAACTGGAATTAGATGGCCGTGTGTAAAGAATGTCCAAGGATATTTATTTTATTTAATTTTGATCTGGCTTTAAATAAAGTCTATCACTTCAAGCCACATGGCGCCACTATCACAATTCACCACGTCATGTCCATAAGCGCGCTCCACGTTTAGGTTGGCGCTAGTTGTCTATGAAATGTTAATTACAACACATCAAAATGAACCTTAAGAAATTCTGCATTGAGTCATGTTCATTAGTGAACTTGTTGAACGAATTCATAAATGACGCATGTTATAAAGTAAAGAGTCACTTGGATTGGGAAAGTAATTAAAAAATACAGGTAAAATACATGATTAATAATATTTTGTTTGACCTTACTGGTATCCTTTAGACACGGCCGTCTGATCTCAAACTATGTAGAGCTTGTGCGATGGAAACTAATGAACTAATATAATACAGTATTATTTTACATATATATTTTTACGCATTATTTTTAGAGTAGTAGTAGCTCTTAGTTTAGAGTTCATCCGGGGAAGTACTTCCACCTTACTCATGGCTGCCGTGAACAGTAGTGCACTTGTATAACTGTGTAACTTCGGTTAGAAAGGTCGGTAAAATAACAGGCACATCAGACTTAACAACTTAACGTTTCAGGGTTGACAATGGATTGGCGATGGTTCTGGTGTTGCGAATGTCCAAATACGGCGGTGACCACTTACCATTAGGTGGACCGTCATCCTGTTTGTCGGCAGGTACATCAACATTACTTTCCTAAAATCATACTTATAAAGATTTTACACTAAATTATATAGACTAACACCCATATTCTAAGACGTTTCCTCATACGTCACTTGACTCCAACTCGACTGAGGATACCTTAAGCATTTTCTCGAGGAATCCTCAAAATTGGTATTCTAAAAGTTATTACTTGAGCGAAACTCGAGCAACCCCGACTGAGGTTGAGTCGAAGAGAAGTCGGGGTAACATGTTGTTAATTACGTCATTATATTATAGATAAAATATTAATGAAACTTTCAATAACTGTTTGCAAACAATAAACTTCCTTAAGTTTGGTCCTGACGTACCTTGAAGTTGACAGTTGTTTCCTTACCTCGAGTGAGAGATGTCAAGTCGAGTGGAGGAGATTTTTGTAACTATGAATACTAAAATCTTTGAGTGAGGTTGAGTGGAGTCGAGGAATTTTCGAGGAAACATCTTAGAATATGGGTAAGGCAGTAGTTGAAATTCGGGGCCAGTTCAATGTACTCAAAGATCGTTGAACATCCATTGAATTTTCTTAGAAAAAATCTATAGCTAGTGGATTTTATAGCTAAGAGGCTAATATGTAGACGGCAGCGGGGCGGATGTTAGCAAATGATATAATCCACCTGACCGTTGACGTACCAAATTCCAAATACTTAGTCCATAGCACATTTAAAATAACATTTTCTATTCGTTCTGAAAATTCCCAAGTGTTAATAAAATAATAATTTAAGTTCAGTGGCCGCCGTCTTAGCGAAGCTCTCCCATGGGACCCGTCAGCCGCCAGACGGTATGAACAAAAAGCCAATTTCATAAAACTATGCACCAACTGCAGGCCCATAACAATAAATGAGCGAACCACCAAAACCTGATCCCTCGTACGGATACAGTATTCACGCATTCTGTACCAACGTACCAACCGAATTAATAATCCAACGCAAAATGAGTTAGAAACAAAATTTTCTATGTCACACGCAGTAAGCAATGGAAAACAGAAAAACAATTTTCATACGCGTCGTAACGATACCGTGGTACGGGAATCTGCAAGCCCGTCGCACACACAAACGCACGTATCGCGACGCGGAGGCTTCGATTGCACACTTGTGAAAATTATACATTGCTCGCCAGTCCGCACCGCGCTGCCGCCAGCGACGCCCGTGTCGTGAGGCGCCGCGACGCCGATACTCCGACATCGCGAAAAAAGTTTACACACGAAACTTTCTTATTAGACTTTCCTTTCAACCCGAACATTGTTGAACTGGAACAGTCTCCTCATCACCCCGGCTCGCGCGAAAAGTGACCTTCCAAAACCGGAATTCGGTATCCTCCGGAACGGGTTTGCTCGTACCCCGCCGCGGCAGGACTTTCGTGAAGTGCTAACTTGATTTTCAGAGTGGTGTGTTCAGTGTGAGTGACTGGATATTTTCCAACCTGTCCGTTACACGGAAGAGGGCTGGACTCTGTTCCAACAGTTCTTAAGGTCGGCTTCCGAGTAAAAGTGCTGTTAAAATTTTCAGTAAGTAAATTGCGAATGGTCGATTAAGTATACAGATAAACCTGTTAAGAAAACGTAATACCAGTTTAGCGACTTTAAATTTATTCGACGTTAAGAATTAAACTAATGAAATAACGACCTTTAGAACAAATATGGAAAATAATAAGTAAGAAAAACTAACTATAGAAGACAGGCAGTCGGTTGTCGAAACTGTCCTTGCTCTTGTCAATGTAAAAAGTGAACCTAATATTTTCAACTTCTAACACAGTTCGGTCCATGATAGCAAAAAATAACTCGGTCATCGAGTAAACAATAGCTGAATAATCTGTTCGGATTAATTAACAGAAGCGTTAATTGCCGTTAAAGCTTCTTGTGGAGGTAATTTTACGAGTGGCATTCAGTTATTATTCTTAATGCCAACATGTATTATTATGTTATTACGGTTGCTACAAAACTGCAAAGTTAAATCAGAATTTATGTTTATAATAACACGTGTTAGGAAACCGCAAGTTATATTGCCCACAGTATTGTTTTTTATAATGACCGAAAATGCGAAGTTGCAAAATTATTGTAAGTTGCGTAAAACAACATTTGCATATTAAGACTATATGATATTCGACCTCGCCAGTGTTGTGCATCAATCGAAAGTGCCATGTGTACCATCGTGGGTTCATTTCCAACTGAACAGATGTGCAAAAACTGATCTAAAAAACAACTATTGAGCGCTTTTGTGCGAGTAAAAAAAACATTGCAGCTTTAACTTTATTATTTTTTGCTTTAGAGCCAAATTCGCTCTCGACACCGAGCGTAAGTAATGTGGTCTTCTATTTTTTTCATTGTAGAGAAATTATTCTTAACACTCACCGAGTTACAACCGGCGCGCGGTGTCCGCTTTGTGAACTCTGCTCATGCCGTCGGACCTCGCTCGCAGGTCTTGTTTTATTTTACCGGCCTCCACCATTCCAATATTTAATATTGTATCGGAGAGATTAAATTCTTTTTCATAACTCGCTCGTACTGTCAGAAACTGAAGTCATTTAACATTTTCACAGTTCATAATGCCAAGGTCGAACCTAGCGATGGAGAACTATGCTCTTTAGAAACACCTAATTTGTTATCTATTTTATTATATTTTAATTACTCGTTTCAAATCAGCCGGGCAATAATTGAAATCTTGAAACTCTATTGACTCATTTTACGTTGATAGTATTTTTTACAGTTACAAAACGATGAGGTAGTGCGCATGATAGTTTCTTTAGCCGTATCTCTAATAGCTCACTTTGTTTGTATTACGTGTAGTTGGTTAAAAAAATATATCAGGTCTGGGCGGTCGTGCGTCTCCTTTGCTTAGATGATCAAATTACAGAGAACACTCTGGTACTGAGTTTAAAATCACGTTGATATTTTTTCCACGTTCTTTGTTAGAATGAGTAGCGAGGCTTGCTCCAGCTCGATGCTCGATCGTGATGTGCTGATTGAATTTTGACCTCAAATGTTTGAAGTTCATTTTCGGCAATACTTTCACAGTGGTGATTGTATTTAGGAAAAGTAAAGGCTTGTGGTACGGTACAGATAGCTACTACAACTTTTGACCCTGATACGAGGTGCTAATTTAGTAGTGCGGTCGCAATATTGGAACATAATAAAAGTCTCCATACAAAAATTGTCTTTATCATGTTTCTTAGCTTTGCATTAGTTCGTGTTAGGTACGAAGAATGATTCTGGGTTATATCCTGCAGAAGATCCAACTATAAAAGAACCTTCTTTAAAATCCCATCTAAAGTCTCCGGAAACGATAAGACAGAACTTTCCAAGGCTCTCAACTCATCCATAAGGGCATCGACATGCGGATATTAACCTCGGTCAACGTTTTTATCAGATACTTATAACTTATCATAACATGTTCCAGTTGTATCTTTAAAATGAGCTGTTTCAAGATCACTGTCAGTTTCTTGAGCCTCTTGATCAATATTAGGCATAATGATGTAATATACATTGACTATATTAACAGCTTCTTAATTGTTGATGTAAACTTCCTACTTATGTAAGTGCTAGTGTAAATAGTGACGTATTTACAACAATATTGTATTAACATATATGTTCGTAAGCAAGTTAAATTCGAGGTCGGTTGTATTTGTAGTGTGACAGGCAATTTGTTTTTACAAACTTGGCTCAATGGTTTGTTTTTGGTTGTATATCCCTACTAATATTATAAATGTGAATGTAAGTTTGTTTGTTACGCTTTAACGCGGAAACTACTTAACCGATCATCATGAAATCACTCACATCTTGGAGGTTTTAGAAGTAACATAGGATACTTTTTGTGCCGGGAAAATGTTACATCCCTCGGGAACCGCGGGGGACAGTTAGTATTTTATAATTGAAGGGTATTATAGGAATTGTTCAGTTGGAGCTCACCTTTACATACTCAAACTCTCATCTTACATCTCACATATCTGTATAATATTCATTTAAAAAATTGCAGCGTCACCTACCGCCTCTATTGTGAATCTAATGCATCCAGGATCCACTGATATGTCCATTAAAATCGGTCTAGCCATTTAGAAGGAGTTCCGTGACAAACTCATCTGTGATTTGGGATACATAGATGTGTGATTCAGGGGCTCGATTCTGTAAGGAAAATATCACTAACTCGAGGATGTTTCGTCGCGGCCTCCGTGCTCTGTCTCTATCGCTAACTACGCTAATACTATTAATCACGTGAGGGCTAAGCTCTCCGAGGCCTCCGTGAAGTGGCTCGCCGACGAAGTTTGTATCAGCTGAATAAGGGGTGGTTATGTTAAATTTTATGAAAATTACTCTCAAAAGCGTAAAAGCTCATCTAGTCTAGATTACTTCACGGTTTATCCTATAAAACGACTTCTCCTTTATGTTAACGTAAGTATAATTTATATCTCTTACATCGTGGTCGACGTAAGTTATGCCTAGACTAAGGTTTCTCAGAATATGTCATATTTTAATGTGACTATGAAATTATCTTTATGTTTACATCTAAGTAAGGTTATTTTATGCTAATTTCGGCTTAACTGATGACGTTTGCTAAATAGATTTCTATTTTCTGTGACGTTCTCTTTTACCAACGGAGTACCTATTTTGCGTTCTTCGTATTTTAGAATTCGTTTATAAAAAGCTATTAAAAGGTCTGAGTTTGAGTCACTTTGACAGTGAGACCGAAGAACTGAGAATGTATTCTGAAAAGAAAATAAAGGTATTAAGTTGTTCTAAAAATACTGAAGATTTTGCATAAATATTAAGAGATTAACCCGAGCATTGCCTGCCACAGTAATTTTATTCCCAGAATATTTTAAGTAGCATTACATTAGAATCCATAGAGGACAAACACATGAACAATATTATGTATTTCAAAGCCACAATTTGAAAGCAATATAACAAATAATGTTACTAAACACATCATACATCGCTTATTGTACATTTTCTATACACTTAATTTGGTCACGTCATAGTAATAATGACATTATCTCACAGCTTAAATTATTATGTATCACAGTACGGTATTTTTTTCTAAATTGTTGGGTCAACGATCTACGGCTAGCAAAATGTTTAGTAATTTTTTTTAGTAGATATTTTGTGAAGGTACCTCACAATGCTTCTAACAATTCGATCCTCTATCCTATCCTATGGTACAGTTTAACAATACAATATACTTTATTTGTACAATATATAACATGAGGAGAAGAAAGATAAGGACAGACAACCTAAGGGTAGCAGGATACAGAAGGGGATAACAGGTGTTGAACGTTAAGACAGTTGAAATAAATAACGAAAACCTACATCTTAGTTAATAAATTCTGAAATCTATTACTTATACATTTATATTAATAAGATAAATAAACCGATTAATACGCTAGCAATAAATATTATTAATATTAAAATAAATAAGAATACATGAAATAATAGTAGATTACGAATTTGTTAAAAGTTAAAAGTTTATTAAAAAAAGTAAACGTTAAAAGACTATTAAGTCTTTTAATAAAGACTGTTTATTTTAAAACGTAATTTTGTAAAGGTCCTGATGGTCAAGCAATACAAAGTTCGGTTGGGTTCGATATCTAGGTTGCACAAGGCATAATTAGCCTGTGCATTGTCTGTAAAATGTCACCTTGGGACTTATAATTTCGGTTAACTGTAGGTCTTAGTACTGAGACCTCATGTTACCCCTTGAGAGATAATGGGTGTGTAGATATTAAATATATTAATTGGCTTGGTAGCTTGAAAGAAGATCCGATAGATCATGTACAAAACCGAAAGTTAATATAGTTTAAAGTCGTTTTTGTTTTCGTTATTATGTTCAGGAGATATTGGTTGGCTCAGCTACAGGGGCTCGATTCTGTAAGGAAAATTACACTCGAGGATGTATCGTCGCGGCCTCTATGCTCTGTCTCTGTCGCTTAATACGCTAATACTACTAATAAAGTGAGAGATAAGCTCTCCGAGGCCTCCGTGAAGCGCCTCGCCGACGAAGTTTGTATTAGCTGAATTAGGGGACTGGTTCGAATTTCAGTCTTATTTTCTAGACTATGACACATACCACGTCGCCAACGACAGACGCCTGAAAGTCGTTTAAAACTCGTGGTGTATAACTCACGACTTTTTTTTTCATCTGTGACTCGGTTGCGACTTTTTTTGTTAACCATACGGAGAGATGACTGTTAGATAAACGTGTAAAACGAATGACTTTATCACGCATATGAAAGCGGAATTGATTCTCTCATTCATGCGTTCTACTATCTAGATGTATGTTTACATCTTCCCAGGGTTCTGTAGTGACGGACAAAATTTGGCATGTCGTTCGTTCTTTTTTACCAACTTTAAAAAAAGGTTTTCAATTCAGCGCGTAGGTATTTTGTTGCAAAATGTCGTCTCTCTTAGACTGTATTTTTAAATCGTTTATTTTGAAAACGTTTTCATTACATTTTTTTGTTTTTTTGGCGGAAAGTATGTGACTAGATTGAGTCATTTTGAGAATATCTGTGCAACCTCTTTACAAGTAATTGAATAAAGGCGCCACTGTATATTATTTACTAGCTGTGCCCCGCAGTTTCACCCGCGTTCCCAAGGATTGTAGTTTCTGTCCTCAGAAATAGCCTTGATAACGGTAAATGTTAGAGAAAAGCTTTGAAAAGGAATATTTTTTCCCGTTTTTGTCACATATTTCATTGGTGCTCCGCTCCTATTAGTTTTAGCGCGATGATATATAGCTTATAGCCTTCCTCAATAAATGAGCTATCTAACATTGAAAGAATTTTCGAACTAGTAGTTCCTGAGATTGGCGCGTTCAAGCAAACAAACAAACCAACTCTTCAGCTTTTTATATTATTATAGAAGTATAGATTAATGGTACAGAACCATACAGCGACGAGAATCAAGCACACGCTTAGCGATCTTATTTCTAAAACTCTCCTATCAATGTTTTATGTCAATTTGACATGATTATCGTCGATGTAAAGATAACATTCGTTACGGATGTCGAGATCCATAGATAAATCTAGCAGGTGGTAGTTAAATGTAAAATTTCACAGTTGATCAACATTCAGTTCTGTTTTCTTCTACTCTTGTATACGTTTATTAACCATAGATAAAGTATGGACATGGGAAAGCATATTGTCAATGACCATTAAGCCGATGCTCGCCGGCTTTTAAAAGTTGCAAAATTGATGTTGTAACTTTCGACAAATTAATGTTTGTTATATACGATTGGTGGATCGTGAACGGTATTGTTTTGGGATCACTTGGTTGCCCTTATGCTTTTAAGGTTCTAGTACTATTGGCTTTTTGAATCATTACTAGCTATTTAGTTCATAATCACCCCTACTCATTTCTAGGGTTATGGAACGATGACTAAAGAGTACACCCTACCAAGTGCACCTTACACCATTCACCAAGTGGTAAGGTGGAAGACCTAATGGTAGTTTTAATTTCTTTCGGAACACAGAAGTTAATTAAGTTAAAGAATAGGTTGTTGCTTTTGGAGAGTCCAGAATGTTTGTAGCCTCAGATGCCTTTTACAACCTTACTTGACTTTTCAATGAGCGTAGAGAGCTCTCAGCCGAGCAAGCCTTATTAAATAATTTATTAACTGAATCAACTGTTTTGACAGACAACTGACTAAGCCAAGAGTAACACTTAAGTGTGTAAATACCTGCGTGCATGGGTTGTGAAACGTGTCAACTTTATTACAGCTATTATACCTATGAGATCATAGAGTCTATTTTACCTTGACACATAATGCAACCTTCAGTAAACGTTAATATTTGTTCTAGCATCTATACTTGTCCGATTAATTGGATGCGATGAAACTTTTGCAAATTAAAATGATCGAATCTGCAAAAATCAAACTTCTTATCAATTACGAAACATTAATCATGATATTGTTTTGCTTTGCGCTGCAAAATGGTTTGAAAGCAAAATGTCTTAACAGGTCAATGGTCTGTATTGTAAAATGAATTCTATTTTGAACAGCAAACTTTTCAAAATTAACTAACACGTATTCGGTATACTGAAGCGCCATGATTACATAGATCTATTCATTACTATACTATTGAAGTTGTATTCAACATTGGCCTTCAATATATTTGTTGAGCCAACTTCAATCACTACTAAATATTGACGTACAGTTGCGAGCATAAGCATATAACCATCGCCAGTTAAAACATTAAACCTTGCACCATTCACATAATTTAAGCACTACTTACAGCGAAGTTGATGTAATAGTTGAGCCGTCTACAAACGAAAGAAGAGAAATGAATGAATGAGTCATGAAATTTTATAGTTTTCAGAACTCTCTGTGGGTATTTACTTATGCTCCTGACTGTATCTATCATAGTGGATTCTGCAATATGGTTCTTCATGTCGAGGCCTCTTAGGCAATCCAGCATGATTGATGACACTAAAAATCTAATTCCGTTTTAACTCGATTCCGCTTTTCTATTTAATTCGGTGAAAGTGTTAAATTGATAAGTCATTATCGTCATTTATGTGCCGTTTTATAGTTGTGTAAGTTTGCTTCTCCTATTTGGTTCATTATTTTTATTTTTAAATACCTCTTAACACACAACTGGCCTGAAAGTGTCAAAAAAACAAAAAGGCTTGTCTTCATAAAGCTTATAAAATCAAATGTTATAAAATAGTTTTTTTTTTACTAAACCGATTCACATCGATTCTTAAATTGTTTCTCATTTCAAGTGAACTGTACTTTGGTCTTAATGAGAAACTAAAAATCTTTAAAATTAATTGTTTGATAGTTCGTTAAACGAGTCAGATAGTGGAATATGGGAGAAAGTATAACTGCTCGACGAAGTGTTCGTTAGTTAATAGTTAATTTACTAAAATGTGACAGAAATAAATTTAAATCTAGAAATAGTTTGGTAATCATTTAGAGTCAATCTCGTAGATAGATCGGAGACAGAAAGGCCTTATTAAAAGTTAACCCCTACTTAGGCAAGGCTATAATTATGGCTTCTAATTTTGATCATTTCAAAGCCAAAAATTACTACTTACAGATGTCAATGTAAACAATGAACGTAATGACCTTTCCACTTTTATCGTACTTACACCTATTCATTAAATTCAGATCAGGGGTAAGATAATGATTTGCAGCCTTAATTACAGACTGTTCGGTTGCTAATTGTAAATGCACTTCTGCACCATTGTCTACCACGTTTCCCTCAGTTGGAGGTCCAATTACAATCGGTTTTCCGTTTGTAATTCGATTAACACCTCCCTGACCTCAATTCCTGAAGAAGGTCGTGCAAAGGGCTGGTATAATTTCAAATGTACATATTTGGTTAACCTTTTTTAAGGTCAGTTTAAATAGTGTTAATGTAACCAGTTCAACAGCTGGGAATATAATGAAGATTCAACATGTTACTTATACCATATTTGTACTATACATAGTAGCAGTAAGGTTTACTCATTCAGTTTTAGAAGCAGATAATCATAGTTTTCTAGCACACGACAGATAGGACGTTCAAAGCTAAATGCTGATCTACTCTATCTTAAGATAGATCTGTCTATCTCATGGCTGGGTACTATATTGTTATATCTGCATAAGGAAGTGAGACCTAAGTGACAAAATTGAGTTGTAAGAGAGACTTTAAGGAAGGATTTGACTTGCCTAACGACAACCATCTTTGGGAATGCTTTTGTTGACACTTGCTGCAAGTGCACGTAGACATCAGTAAAGACTTCCACCTAGATATGAGCTGGATAGTATTCTTCGCCATTACTACACAGTATAATATTAAATATTGTTTTGGTTCACAGTATTAACATCAAAAAGTTTTTAATGAGTAGGTAAGTGCTAAATAGTGTTAAATATGATTTAGATCATCACAGCATACATGATTCTATTAAAGAAAACGTATCAATCATCAAACGTTGAAGAGATAAAATTCTTGATAGAGAAGATTTGAATAGATGACTCACATTTGACATTGAGGAAATATTTTCGAACACTGATAAAGAATTGATTATAGATGAGACGGCCATGTTTGGACAACAAGTAAATGGAATGAAGATATTACGAAATCGAATAAAGAATAGCTAGTACCAGACGCCAAATGGATGTGAGTGTTTGTCATGATCTTCTATATAAGTATTGCTATTTTGATATGGAGTATTGTTTTATTGTGAACTAACCAACAGGGTCAGCTAACCACAGGCTCTTGTCTTTGGAGGTTTTATTAATGTCAGGTCAAACATTGATTCATTTCTACTCTTTGAATAACTCAGAAATATAAATATACAGAAATTTCCAAACGTTGAGTATTAACTATTATATTATTTTGGCAGTTATACAAGTTCAAGTACCATTAAAGTCTAATACTAATACGATGCTGTAACTAAAATAAATAAAATTATGAAAAAGTACAATATTTTTTTTTATATATTTTTTTTATTTCGACAACTTATACAAATGTCATAATGACACATCATTTTCAACCCATTTGTATGTAGTACAGTTTGATTTACAAAAGATGATATTGCATAACAAATGCTAGGATTCAAAATGATATCGATTAATTTCAACCAATATCGATTAGTTAAGTAACAATTTCGAAAATTGACCTAATAAGTGTCTTGTTAGAGTCAATGAGCGAACAAGGTCATTTACTGAATGAAAGCCGAGTAATACAATGGTTATTGTTTTCACTTAGTACACAGGTATTAACAATGGCGATCTCGATACTAGACAATGTTAGATGATAGGTTAGGTTATCGCAGCAATAACAGACTTACTCCGACAGATCCGTTGCAACATCTGTTTAGTACCGTTTTGATCTTTATTGTATTATTTTATACCTTACTTATTCTAAATTGGATTTTGTTATCTTAAATCATAGTTTTATTTCGCTGTTTATAGTTTGATCTAGTTTATAAAGTTTATTCAATCTTTGGATTTGGTGCTTAGTTAATTTTTTTAGATTCTTGAGTGAACTATTTTTATTGGGATTTCTCAAAATTCTCGATTACTTTATGAAGAGCTTTATAAATAAAACGTTGTCTGGATATAAATGATTAGGATGCAATCTCTACGACAAATAATTATCTGAATAACGTCACTTAATTGCATTTTAACTTGATTACTTCAAATCGTAAAATGCACAGCTGGAAATGTTTAGAATTAGTTAAGTCATCAGAGACGTAACCGTTAAAAGAGAAAAGAAATTTGCTTCACTTTCATTTTTGGCTTGTCGCGTTTTCAATATCAAGGTCGATACACCATTAGCACCCACACTATCAGTGACAGAATCATTTGTATGCCAAATGTTTGCTTCAGTATTATTTGCTTCTCCAACATTTGCTATAAAAGCGTTAATAGTGTCTAACTTGGGCATTTAAATTTTAATACTTTTAGCACATTAGCATATCGATTGGTAAAGGTCAGAAGAATCTAGTTCGCAAGAATTATTTATGTACCTACCTTATTTGTATAATATTTGCTGCAAATTTTGCGATTTTTTATTTATATATATATTATACTTTTGTGTATTATGAGCCATTTATAAAGTTTCCGCAGAAACAAGTTATCAGCTCACGAGAAAACTGGTAGCCTGTTACAATTTTGCGATATAATAAACATAAAGTAGTTGTTATTTAATCTTTTAAACAAAATCGCTAATATTATCAACAATAGGTACACGTTACTGTCTCAATACGTTATGTGCAGATTAAATCTCATAGAAAGCAATAACGATGCATTGTATCGGAATATCACCATTAGTTCCGCTCGGATTTGCTCTAAGCGTCACTCTACCATCGCCCTTTCCCTTTCATCGACTATTCTATCTTCCACATCATACATTGCTTCTTTGCCTACTGTTACTTCATTTTTATCACCATCAAGTCGTCAATCTTCATCAAGTTTATCGATGTTATTGTTTTCTTCATTGTCAATTTTCTCTATATTCTTGGCGAGTTGAATTTGACGTGAGCTGAAGTGTCATTAAGACCTATCATTAGACTGTGTGTATAAATAATTGAATAATCTTTGCAATCGATGTCAAGGAGATGGCATTTTTACTTTTTTCATGAGAATTTATTTGAATGTGAACTGATTGTAAGAGTGCGGGATGCATGCATTTTATTGTCTATTGTTATTCGTGATGGGTTTTTATTGGTAGAGATTGTATGGCCTAATAATTAAATAGGTGCCGTTCGTCAGGAAGTTTCTATCAAGTCATTTTATTGACAAAGTAAAAGTTTTATGGGCATTTCAAATTGACAGGGCCGTTAAAAATTACGATCTTCTTTTGTCTATTATATTAACGAACATTTGTTAGAGATTTACTTACAATAGACAGCTGAACTGTTTGTAGAAGCTTACAAAATGATTAAGTTTTAGTAAAAAAAATTGTATGGCTTTGAGATTTAATTATTGATTTAGCAGGTTTTTCCAATAAAAATACCTAACCTCAAGGTCAAGAAGATATTTGCAGAGGATTGTATTGCCATATCTAAAAATAATTAGAAGAAAGATAAATAGAAAAAATCAAAGTGTGTATAGGGAATCCTTAAAAGTAAACGTGAAATATAGTATTATGTAGGTACTTTAGATGTGTGAGATTCACCGATTATTGTTCATATGGATTAGATCTCGAATACGGGCGCGAATGGAACATCAATTTTAATGGTTTCACAAAAGAACACTGTTGAGTTTCAATATGTTATTTGATGGGAAATAGGTAGACGGGCCATATGACGTTAAATGATCACCATCAAATATTTTCTCTCGCAAATATGTTAATTTGTATAAAATTTTGCGAGGATTAAATCAATTACAATAACCATTTTAATAACATACAAATTTAAAAAAAGATAAATAGCACTTTCTAATTGGGATATAATATTTTTTTTAAAGTGAAACTACTTATTTTTACGGCTTTAAATTTCTGATACGCAACCTTTTTGTGTGACGAAAAATAAATCACCGATAAACACAATCTATGCTATTCAAACATTATTGATGAATAATTAAAATGTTTCCCTGTAATACAAATTTCATTTCTATCGTTTGTCTTTACGACACGTCCTTAATATAATGGTTTTAATATAGTGGTAGGAATGCAGATGGGGTTTACTTCTTTTTTTATAATCACTAAGCAGTACGGTGCATGTAGGTGCCAAACAGCTTTTAAATTGAGTACCAAGTAAGTCGAACCCTCCGAATCCATTTAATCGATACGGGCTTTCTCCCCTCTACGGTGTCCCTTAATTTGGAGATATCTCTATAATTGAGTATTCGATTAGAGACATATTATGAAGTACGTTTAACATAAATAAAAGTACTGTGTCAAAGGTTCGAAAGGATAGTTTTCTTTGGCATAAGGATTTCTCTAAAATGCAGTAAAGTTAATTTGCTCTTTGTTATGTGCACAAATGATAAATCGTTCATTAGGGTGAATTTCGTGTCTTCTAATAGCTCATGACTTGGATTGTTTCATGGTGTTACTATTAAAGTGATTATTTCTATGATCGTCCGTGAGATTAATACCAATTATTTATCTTCGTGTGATGAAAATTAAGCTTCTATTATTTCAATTAAAATCAGGTTCAGTTAAAGGAAAAAAGGACACTTGCTTGATACAGAAATATAGTGAAAAAGTAAACTTAAGACTTGAGGATAAAATTACTCTGATAACACGTTTAGTGAATGGTAACAAAAAAAGAAAAACCTCAGACTCAAAATTGATCAAGTTTGGTGCACTCCTTGAAGGTAATGTTGACACGGGGGCTTATTACCAGCTCTTATTTCCAGCATAACAACCACATTACAATTTCAGAATTACGAGGGCATTTAAAACTGGCCGCTGGCTGTCACGCGACCAGGCAACCGAGGAGTTTGATTGGCTGCGCGATGACAGATGCTGTCAAATAAACCTAATAAAAGACTTGCCTTAAACTCGTTTACTATGTAAAGAATAAGCCTTCGAATAAAACAGTTCAACTAAATAGCAATACACAATCCAAGCACGTTTCATTTAATGTCTACATTACGGTATATATATATTTTTTACATTCAGGAAGTTTGCCTGGCCAGTGCTAAATTAGTAACTATTTTCGGTCAAATTTCGTCACAATCTCAAGGTTTCGATTTATGTCAATTACGCGCAATAAAAACGATTAAGATAATTAAATATAATCGATTCATCCGAATGATTCCTCGATAGAATAAACAAACACCATAAGAATGTAAATGTCAGCTGAATATTGAATGACTACATCCTGCAGATTAAACAATAACGTGGATATAGTTCTGACAATTATGCAAAATTGTCTAACTAGTGGTAATCATAAATATTATTTGCATGTAACAATAAATAGTTAATAGTTTCGCAAATTTTAATAGGTACTTTCTTGAGAGAATCAATTTATTTTCATTAAATACTTTTTAAGGCTTGCTTTCATAATTCTATCTTATCTATACATAGGTACTTATATTATAAAGAGGAAAGATTTGTATGTAAGTATGTTTGTTACTCTTTCACGCAAAAACTACAAAACGGATATGGATAAAACTTGGCACATAAATAGAGCATATCCTGGAACAAAATAAAGGCTATTCTTTATCCCGGGAAAATGTGATATCCCTCGGGAACGCGGTTAATCTTCAATAAGCCTACAAGTAGTATAGGCCCTTTATTCTTTGATATATTGATTTACTTTTCAGTAACTTTAAACTTTAAATTTGACCTTCATAAGTGCCTTCTGAGGGCCTAAACTGAATAAATGGTTTTGAATTTTGATTTTTTTTGAATTTTTTTGAATGGTTCACATCAAATCAATGATAATATGGATTTAATGTCTGATTTTTTAATCATAGCAAACATTCAATTTCTGAACGTCAAATTTATGGTCATTATTTTTTTTTCATTAAAGCAAGACACATGTTCAATCCAATTATGAATGTCAGAATTTCTTTTCACTGATCTAATCGAAGCTATCTGATCAAATATAGATTTGTATACAGCAAAAAACATTTCTGTTTGTATTATTTCTCATTCTAACTCCATATTATCCATATAAAATAAAATTAAAGCTACATATCTAATTAAAATCAGAACGCCTCGATTCCTTTGCCTTTTGTGTGAATAATTGCATTCCCTACCACGTTTATTCATGGCAGTTTAAGCTAAACGTATGGGGTGGGAATCCCATATATACGACGGGGAGGGCGGAAGTTTGTAGTCCGTTTTAAACGGGATAAAGGATGATGGAGTGTTTTGCGTTTTGTGTTATTTGCCATAATAATGTAGACATCAAAGAAAACATGTTCCACCCTTACTCAAAAAACGCTAATAAACTTAATATTCTTTAAATGGTCACGTAAATAACGTCACATTTTTGACAATGGCAGGAAGGAGGTCGATTAATACGTGACGGCTTTTTGGCGGGAACTTGCAATGTTGCGATTTCGTTTATTTTCATAAAATCGTGTAATTCTTCGTTTTTTTTTTATAATTTTGCTGGTGTTTTATTAAATAATGACTAATGCAAGTACACTAGTGATGTGAAATGATAAGTGTTGCATGAGTTTTTAATTTTATCAAAAAGTCTGTGGAGAGTTTTAGTAGAACGGCCACCATTTTAGTAAAACCTGACATGTGCGGGCGGTGACTGACTTGACTTAGTGATGGTGTTAATTTACGTGACTTGAACATATAATGTAACTTGACACTGGCAAAAATAAACCCTAATGAAAAGGCTTTCTTTGTCATTAATCTAAGAAAAAAAAAACTAAAGAAACAGTTTAAGAATCACTTTGCGTAATGAACAATTGGGGCCAACTTTTGGTCTTGAAACAAATACAAAATACACATAATCTCATTGAAATTAATTTTCGTTTACATCTTAACGTCCAAATTGTCGGTTTTTAGACGACGCTTATAAAACATTCAGAGGATGAAAATATCATTTGTAATATTGACCATATCGAAACTTGATCGAAACTGTAATTTAAGAATTTTATGCTCTTTTTCAATTTACCGCATACTAGTTTTACTGGTTTTTGGCTTTTTACAATAAGGTCTTAATTATGTGGGCGTTACATTTTCCATCAATGTTTTTAGTTTGGTAAAAAACACCCGATGAATTCAGCGGTAGGTAGGTACTTATCAAGCAAGTAAAAATGAATTTATTGTTGCATTTTCTGAAACAGTTTTGAGCGTGAATAATCAATCTAGTGGTTTATTTTACTAGAAATTTTAAATTTCTGATACTTTTTCGTAGGACACCGACTCTAAGTCAAGGAGGTACATAATAATTTCATGGAGCATACCAAATTATAGTTTATCGTATCAGAGAGAAATAGATTTATAACAATTGCACGAAAAATAAATGTAGAAAAGTGCGTAATTTCTTACACACAGTGAACAGTGAGCAGGCAGACTGAATAGCTACTAATATCCGGTCACTTTTCTTACTGTAAGTGCGACACTTTCATTTTATTTGAGTGATGACCGAGAGTGAAGTGAATCGGGCGAGAGGAGCGATGGCCGGTCAAAATATATACGGGGTTCAGTAGTAAATTAGTAATTTTTGAAGTGAAAACTTCATTAGCGGCGTTGAGCACTTTTCTTGGGATGGGTATAAAATGTAAAAATGCACAACGTTAATGTTCAAGTTTTAACTTCTGGCGGCACTCCCGGAGTTCAATCCGTTTTTTTTGTGGTATGTTGATTGATATAGTAATTAATTTTGTATATTTAATAGTTAGAACGTGAGTTCGTTGTTCTTAATTAGTAAGCGGTTAAAATTTTAAATAGGTACTTAGTGTTTATGAGGTTTAGCATGTTTTAATACCAATACTAATATTATTTTATTTATAAATATTCATTTATTGGTCGTACAGCTACATAAATGTGCTTATTATGTATTAGCTAATCTATAAATAGTACGATTCTCTTCCAATTCTTTCCACACGGCAGTTTGATCCCAAACTAAGCAGAACTTATACTATGGAATCCAAACTGATATGGGTACCGACTATACTAATTCTTTTTCTAAATACAATATGTATGTAGAAAACGCACAATGACTAGCGGATCTCTAAAAACAGACTATCTGCAGTCTCCACAGATTACAGTTAGTTGCATAACTTTTAGTAATCAAACAATGAAATTTGTGCTATTAACAGTGCTATAAAATAGTGTTGTATTTAATTGATTGTGTGTTACATAATGTGTTATATGTTATTTTGTGAAGGGAAGTGTCTGTCTTTGATATTATGGTCTAATTGATTTTTAATCGACTCAATATTGCTCGTCTGCTCTGTTCATTATGTATAACGTTATTTAATGTACATCATCGGGGTTATACGCTCGATTCGGGTGTCAAACCGATTGTGTCATCTACAGAATCGGTTACTCGTCCGATTCGGGTGTCAAACCGATATTGTCATCTACAGACTCGGTTACTGGTCCGATTTGGGTGTCAAACCGATTTTGTCATCTACAGAATCAGTTCTATGTTTAACCGAGTTCATAAAAAGGAAGGGGTTCTTATTTCAACTCCGTTTTTTTGTAGTTATGTCAACTTATATCATCACGGATTGTGAACCGATTTTTTTATTTTTTATTGATCCTGTGATTTCCGTATGCAATGATTGCGATGGTTGTTCCATTATATTCTATTTCAACTGATCGGAATGGGAACCAGTGGGCATGGGTGAGGCATACCCACCTGTCCCAAAATACACGCCTATCATTAGAAAAAAATAAACAATTATAATTAATGAAACCAAGGCCATATATGGGGGATTTTTCAAAACAAAGAACTAGGAAATTATTTCGATTTGCTCATTCCTGTATCTTAACCTCCTTAGTGTTTGCTTGTTAAATAGAAAAACTGCCTAATAATAACTTTGCAGTAAACTAAAACTCTAAGAAGAGATTAGGTAATAGATAAATTAATTAAATAGATTAAATTTGATCTTCATAAGTGCCTTCCGAGGGCCTAAACTGAATAAATGGTTTTAAATTTTGAATACTTAGATTTTCGTTTATAAGATAGCTAGTTAGTTAGTACGTGTTGAAAATTTTTGTTAAAACTTTTTGGTGAAAAATTTTATGACGTAGTTGCCGTACTTTGTGAATAATTAAATAAATTTTGCATTTAATATTCAACTTCACTTGCTTCAATGCCGCGCCCCTGAGTTGACACAGGTGACATCAAATAATAACAGTAAAGTACAAATATGCCCACTAATATAAGTACATAGCAATTACATGGTCGTATGTTTTACTGTTGGGCAACCCGTTTTGTGGTAGCTTGCAAAACAGTAGGTATTTCTATTACAAATACAGTATTTAATATTTATTTTATTAATTGCATAGTTTTATAAAAGGCACGTTTTTTATGTCCTTCGATATTGTTGTTAGGGCTTATTCGGACAGTGGGTAAATGTGTGTTTTTTTATTAATGTCGCTTATTGGCACCTGGTTCTGTCAGAAAGTCGAATTTTAATAGACTTACATTTTCTGTTTTGTTTATGGTTCCGTACCCAAAGAGTAAAACTGTCTGTCTGTCCGTCTGTCTACAGGCTGTATCTCATGAACCGTTATAGTTAGACATTTGAAATTTTTACAGATGATGTATTTCTGCTGCCGCTATAACAACAAATACTAAAACAGAATAAATATCTATGGGGGAGCCCCCAAAAAACATGGTTTCTTGGCCGTTTTTTATTAACACGCCATGTTAAATTAATGAGTAAGGCGAGTTGAGTTACAAGCACTGAAATAAACAAACATACTTACAGACATTTGTAATAATATTTGATTACGATAAATCAACTACAAAAAAAACTCTTTTCACGCTACACTCAAGCATATAATCATTAAAACAATGGTTGTTTTTGTAGAAAACCTTCTGTACTAACAGTCTTTATTCCTTCCAGAAAATTTCAGCACGGTATTGTAACACTTAAACCCAATTTTCACATATGATTTAGGCATCACCTAACGTTTAGAAAACTCCTAATACATGTAAAAATGAGATTATTGTTCAAAGTTGAACAATTTCACAGGCCAGTTGGCATGGTGGTTGGAAATGCTGACCGGCACACCGCAGGCCGTGGGTTCGATCTCACTAAGGACAAACATTTATATGCATAAACATGCCCGTTTCGGTGTTTGGATGTACAAATCTACACGTAAAGCCGAAAGGAATGGGGCATTATAACGCGTCCATTCACAATAATAAAGAACCGTAGTAACGCTGTATAACATACCCCAAAAAAAAAAAAAAACAACTGATATTTATGAATGAAAAATAGAAAAACTATAAAAGTAGACAATTATTAGGTAAAATAGGTACGTAGGCCTTTCTGTTAAATAATCTGGTTCCCTGGACATGACAGCTTACTAGGGTTGCTGGCTTTGATAATTAATTATGTTTTTACCGTAAATTTTGTAACACGTTGTATACGTAGTATATCAGTTGTCTTCTTATCTTTATAGTTATTAGTCAGGGGTCTCCTGAGTCATTGAGTCATTGGCTAGTGAAAATGTGCACAAATTCCTTACAACCACCACACAGTTACATTAATAAGCACCCGTCTGTTTTGACGTCTGTGAAAAACGAGCCGCCTTTACTATTCACCTCACATACTCTTTGTAACAAGAATGGGGTAGAGCTTTACTTTCCACCGATACGCATTCTAGGAAAACGTTACATTTGAGGTCGGCGACCATGTTATAAGAGGGAGCGGGGATTAATAAAAGCAATGAGACAAATTGACACTTACTTTATTTATTTGGACTGCTATAGTTCAATTGACACATAAAAGAAATGAAGGAATTTCTGTCATCGTTTTATTTTTAAATAGTTTTAAGACATTCTTTAGATAAAGCAATGTATATTTAACTGTTACAAGGCAATTACGTCAGTATCGAATGTTTACATATTTTTTTCTACTACTAAACTATCTATTCTGGTTTCATATGATATACCACGTGTCACAAAATACCCCGTAAAAATATAATTAATTATCAAAGTCGACAACCCTAGTAAGCTGGCATGTCAGGGAACCAGATTATTTAACAGAAAGGCCTACGTACCTATTTTACCTAATAATTATCCAATTTAATAGTTTTTCTATTTTCATTCATAAAAATCTGTTTTTTTTATTTTTTTTTGGGCATGTTATACAGCGTTACTACGGTTCTTAAATATTGTGAATGGACTCGTTATAAGGCCCCAGTTATCATCCTATCGGCTTCACGGGTAGTTTTGTAACGCCCTGTTTTAAGCGGTAGCTAAAAAAATAAATTTTCTCAATATAGGATCTCCTCACTGATTCCACCAAAAAGTATTAACAATAAAGGTAAATGGAAGCTAATTATTGCGATTGGATTTAATCTCAACTGGGTGCCTAGTGGACATCAGCTTAGACGGCTAATCAAATTCAGTTTATCACATTATCTATTTAAGTACTTTTAAATGATGAAAAGAAATAACATATCCATCGTTTTATTGTCGACATAAGATTTTCCCTTCCGTAAACAAAAAAAAAACAACGAATTGTATTTTTAAAACCTATAACTTAATCTGAAGGTAATCGAAGTCATCAAGCTTCGAATACTGAATCAATTTGGAACTCGGCCGAGTGATAACACTGGCGAACACGAGAATACCTTGGACCTCTCATAAAACTATAGAGCTCACGAGAGAGACAGACGATGGCCGCTTGCCTGAATTCAGCCTCGAGTTTGAGTATAGAATACGCATAGCTGTTTTACAATTCTCATGAATATATCATATTAATCAATGTCATTCAACTAAAACCAGTTTTTAATACATAAATGAAATATCGATTAAGTATACAAATGTGTATTATAAAGAAGTTAATGTATAGAAATGTATGTTTTTTTTAATGATGTGATGTCATCATTATAATCAATGGCTCTTATACGCCTTATAGAATTGGAGTTTACTTTAAATACTTAGGAGATTATTGAAGGCCGTATGTCGCAATATTTTTGAAATAAGATTTATTTTTTATTTTAGCACATGTCACGTGTAGCGTCTAAAATATTTTATTAAATAAATTTATGGAGGTATGTCCTACAATATTGATTAAATGAGTACATAGTGAAATTAATAAATACTTTTTCTTAAATATACATACATACAACTAGCTGTCCCCCGCGGTTTTACCCGCGTTCCCGAGGGATATCACATTTTCCCGGGATAAAAAGTAACCTATATGTTATTCCAGGATATGTTCTATCTATGTGCCAAGTTTCATCCATATCCGTTAAGTAGTTTTTGCGTGAAAGTCTAACAAACATACTTACATACAAATCTATCCTCTTTATAATATTAGTATAGATTACGACCTGTATTTTTTGTTATCTTTTTTATTTCTAACATAAATCTTATTTTCTTATATCTAGCCTCTTTGCTCTTGTTACTTAGACAGACTCTCTGGCCCTAGGCTCTGTTGATGTGCTGTCCTCTTACTTTCACCAAGGCTTGCACAGTATCACTCAAATCACCCTATCTCATTAGAATACCGCTGCGGGAGACGCATGCAGGGAGCGGGGCGAGGGGGGACGGACTGCGGGGCGCGGGGAACTGTTTTAATCCTTCTGACTGACCGACAACTCGACTAGTAAATATTTACTTAAAATGGTAAAACTAGTTTCTACATCACGTCAGTCTAATTCGATGGACGTACAAAGCTGAAGAGAGAATTTGTATAAAGCAATGTCTTGTACAGTGATTTCGCTTTATGATTAGGGATGTGATCTACACAAAAATATAACGATGAGTATTTGCAGCTATTCCGTTGGTAAACATATCTTAATGTAATACTAATAGAGACTCTTTTGGTGTTGCTATTTTTGGTTTTTCAGTTATATTCTGCTTTTAGTGTACCAGCACCAGTATATTTTGATACCGCGAGAGCTAGACAAACACATTCAAAGTTATATTGTAGGCAATTAATATTAATTTTTCGAACATTTATTTTACTATGCTGATACGCATTCTATTTTCATCTTCTTCGAGTCGGTCAACGGCGTCCAACCTTTTAATTTAAGTAGGTATCATGCAATAACGGTATTATCTGACAGGATTTGATTAGCGACGCAATGATAAAATGTCATACCTACCGGTTTGAAGTATTAAAACTTTCTGGTAACAATCAATGACGAATAATATAGACACGTCATTCACCAACATTACGCCTGTCAAACAGCGCATATACTAGATAGCTTATACACGCGAAGAAAAGGAAAGAAAATAAATACCACCTTAAGGTGTCTGTTGTTAGAGGCAGATGAATATACATCTTTAGATACGTTAATAAATATATAGTACTAGCTGCGCCCTGCGGCTTTGTCCGCGTTCCGTCCTGGATACAAACCTTCCTTTTGAATTACTCTATCTATTGCTGCAAACTGTTTTAAAATCCGTTCATAGTTTACGATTCTTTAAAGGACATACAGAGAAACATTCATTGTTATGTATATAGAAGAGTTAGGAATAAATGGAATTAGGTCAATTAACAGCATTTTTTATCGCCATTTCTGAGCGCGGTCAACGCATCTGTAGTTTATTATTTATCAAGGGGATTATTAGGCCTCCAGCCCAAAAAATTAAAGTTCGTTCCTATATGTAAATCATTGCATTAGTTAATTCACTTACCATAAAATGTGGTAAACCTTGACAAAAACAATTAGCAAGTAACCTTCCAAGTCTCTCCTATTACAATTTCGAGTTTGACGGCCACAACAATTACCTCGTCGACGTTTAGATAAATATCGTATATTAAAATGTCCATAAAAAGCAATGATTCGACAACTGTCAACTGTCAACTTGGATGTCATTGAAATAAGACAAGCCTTGATGCCTTGAGAATCGTTTACGGAACTTAGTTGTTAAGGTTGGTGTACATTACATAAGGTTTTTATTTATTTAACAGAGTTATTGGAACGAAGTTACTTATCGCGCGTTGTGAAAGGGGGCTAGACGGAAAAAAATCATACGAAAAGTTGTAACGACACTTTTTTTCGAAATTTAAATGATATGGTTTATTATTGGGTTTGTTTTTTTCATAATTTATTTAAAGGCTACATAAAACATGTTTAAAATTCTGTTCCATTTATAAATTTGTAATTATAAGCACAATCTTGATCTTTTATTGAAGACCTAATACTAAAGACGAGAGATTGCAAGTTTTTCTCAACACTGGACCTAAACTGAGCGTTTTGGTCAATTCCAATGCGTATCTTCGTTCCATCCGGGTATCCCTTGACACCTCTCAAGTTTTTTTTATATAATTGACGAGTCAGTTGGCTACGTGGTTAGATGCCCTGACTATCAAGTCACAGGTCGTGGGTTCGATTCTCCCAAGGACAAACATTTGTGTGCACGATGTCTCCGTGTATCGACATAATAAGTAGTATGTAGTATATCAGTTATACGGTATCCATAGTACAAGGTGCTTAGTTTGGGGTCTGATGCAAGTGTGTATAGAATGTCCCAGGATATTTATTTATTCAAGGGTTCTTTATAGTACCCGCCTCGCCAAACACGTACTGGTGTGTTCAGTTGTTGTTTTTAGCTTTTATATACTTACCACCTTAAGCTATATACAACAACTGACCACACCAGTACGTGTTTGGCGAGGCGGGTACTATAAAGAACCCTTGAATAAATAACAGAATTGAAAATTTTTATTTCATTTTTATTCATTTATTGTACGATGCACTTCCGGAAAACTGCAATGCAGTTTGTATTTAAATATGTAACTTTTAAAAACCTTTTACCGGCCCATCGTCCTGCTGGACGAGGTCGGTAAGATGTTCGAGGGGATTGTCGCCGGCCGGCTTAATGGCCTGCTGTCGGAGGTGGGGCCGAACCTGTCGGACGCTCAGTTCGGCTTTCGAAAGGGGCGTTCGACAGTCGACGCTCTGGCCCGGCTCAAGAGCCAGGTGAAGGAGGCCGTGGGGGTGGGGGACGGGGTGTTGGCCGTGTCATTCGACATAGCCAATGCCTTCAACTCTGTCCCCCACTCGACGATACTAGAGGCACTACGGTACCACGGAGTGCCTCAGTACCTGCGGGACCTCCTGGCCAGCTACCTGGCGGACCGAGCGGTCCTTCTGGTAGACAGGGCGGGCCGACTCCGGCGGTACGGCGCGGAGACCGGCGTTCCACAGGGGTCCGTCCTAGGACCACTCCTGTGGAACGTCGGGTTCGACTGGCTCCTGCGGGGAGCTCTCCTCCGTGGCACGAGTGTCATCTGCTACGCGGATGACACTCTTCTCACTGCCCGGGGGAGAAGTTTTAGGGAGGCGGCCGACTTGGCCTCGGCTGGCGGATCCTTGGTCGCGGGAAGGATCCGTCGGCTGGGATTGAGGGTGGCGCTGAAAAAGACCGAGGCGGTGTTTTTCCACGCGCCTCGGCAGCGCACCCCGACCGACGCCCACATTTTCGTGGAGGGCGTCGGGGTACAGGTAAGGGCCCAGATGAAATATCTGGGCCTGGTGCTAGACAGCAGGTGGCGCTTTGGCCCGCACTTCAGCGGGCTGTCGACGCGCCTGCTGAAGGTTGCGGGGGCGCTTTCGTGGCTCCTCCCGAATATGGGGGGGCCCAAAGCGCGATGCCGGCAACTGTATGCCGGCATCCTGAGGAGCATGGCCCTCTACGGGGCCCCCATCTGGGCGGACTCCCTCCAGAGGAGGGAGAACTCCGCCGCGATCCGGAAACCCCAAAGGGCAATCGCACAGCGGGTGGCGAGGGCCTACCGCTCGGTGGGCTTCGCGGCGGCGTGCGCTCTGGCGGGCACCCCTCCTTGGGAGCTCGAGGCTTGGGTGCTCGCCAGAGTGTACGAGTGGTCGGCGGGGCGCAAGGCGCTCGGGGAACGCGGCGACCCGACGGTGCGGGAGGCCGTCCGGCGAGAGGCGAAGGATGCCATCGTCCACCATTGGGCGGAGGACCTCGCCTCCGCCGTGTTCGGCCGCCGAACGCTGGACGCTGTCGGGCCAGTCTTACGGGATTGGCTCGAGCGGCCCCACGGTTTCCTCTCGTTCCGTCTGGTGCAGGTATTGTCCGGGCACGGGTGTTTCGGATCGTATCTGCACCGGATCGGGCGGGAGGAGGCCCCGTCGTGCCACGGTTGCGGCGCGGCGGAGGACACGGCGCAGCACACCCTCGAGGTGTGCCCGTCGTGGAACGAACCGCGTCGCGACCTGGTCGCGGTGGTCGGGCCGGACCTTTCGCTTCCCAGTGTGGTCAACTCCATGCTGGGGGGCGAGGCCGGCTGGGCCGCGGTCGCCTCCTTCTGTGAGGATGTGATGTCACAGAAGGAGGCGGCAGAGCGCGCACGGGAGGAGGACCCTCTTGCGCCGCTGTGCAGGCGGAGAAGAAGGGGTAGGAGAAGGCGATTATAGTCGCCTTCTCTCTCCTCTTGTGGTGGTGAACGGCGGGAGACAGACGTGGAGGCGTCTTCTCCCGCATTGCACTCGTTCACCATCTCCGTTGGGCGGGAACGGTAAAGTCGCTGCCGTTTCCGGGCCCCTCCTTGCAGGGGGAGGGGCGTGCGGGCCCCGCCATAAATGGCGGGCGGTCGACGGGGGGGGGCTGGACGTCAAGGCTCTGCCGGTTTCCCAGCCCCTCTCCACATAGACGATGCCTGAGCGCCGCTGGGTCGTTTAGTGGGTAAACCGGGCCACTAGGGTCCGGGAGTCCCACATACCCCCCCCATCCTCCAATGGGGGGGAATGCGGAACGCATTTTTCCCAGCGTAAAAAAAAAAAAAAAAAAAAAAAAAAAAAAAAAAAAAAAAAAAAAAAAAAAAAAAAAAAAAAAAAAAAAAAAAAAAAAAAAAAAAAAAAAAAAAAAACATTACATAAGGTTTTTATTTATTTAACAGAGTTATTGGAACGAAGTTACTTATCGCGCGTTGTGAAAGGGGGCTAGACGGAAAAAAATCATACGAAAAGTTGTAACGACACTTTTTTTCGAAATTTAAATGATATGGTTTATTATTGGGTTTGTTTTTTTCATAATTTATTTAAAGGCTACATAAAACATGTTTAAAATTCTGTTCCATTTATAAATTTGTAATTATAAGCACAATCTTGATCTTTTATTGAAGACCTAATACTAAAGACGAGAGATTGCAAGTTTTTCTCAACACTGGACCTAAACTGAGCGTTTTGGTCAATTCCAATGCGTATCTTCGTTCCATCCGGGTATCCCTTGACACCTCTCAAGTTTTTTTTATATAATTGACGAGTCAGTTGGCTACGTGGTTAGATGCCCTGACTATCAAGTCACAGGTCGTGGGTTCGATTCTCCCAAGGACAAACATTTGTGTGCACGATGTCTCCGTGTATCGACATAATAAGTAGTATGTAGTATATCAGTTATACGGTATCCATAGTACAAGGTGCTTAGTTTGGGGTCTGATGCAAGTGTGTATAGAATGTCCCAGGATATTTATTTATTCAAGGGTTCTTTATAGTACCCGCCTCGCCAAACACGTACTGGTGTGTTCAGTTGTTGTTTTTAGCTTTTATATACTTACCACCTTAAGCTATATACAACAACTGACCACACCAGTACGTGTTTGGCGAGGCGGGTACTATAAAGAACCCTTGAATAAATAACAGAATTGAAAATTTTTATTTCATTTTTATTCATTTATTGTACGATGCACTTCCGGAAAACTGCAATGCAGTTTGTATTTAAATATGTAACTTTTAAAAAGGCCAGTTGGCTTCGTGTTTAGAGACCCTGACTGCCAAACCGAAGGTCGCGGGTTCGATTCCCACCCAGGACCAACATTTGTGTGCATAAACATGTCTGTTTGTTCTGTGTCTGAGTGTAACTATCTATATAAGTATGTATTTAGAAAAATAGAAGTTATATAATATGTAGTATATCAGTTATCTTGTTTCCATAGTACAAGCTCTGCTTAGTTTGGGATCAGGTGGCCGTGTGTAAAGAATTATATTTATTATTATATTATTAAAAATAAATAAATAAATAAATATGATTATTGTACAATTGTCCCCATTACACGTCTATTATGTATAACATTTGTAGATATTGTACCATCTCATTACTGTGTCGAACAGAAGCGGTAAAAGGTTAGATAAATTGGAAGTCATAATATTTAATGATTTGATCATCTATGCAATTCATTTGCGGATCTTGTCTCCGTTGATTCCAAATCATATTTGTTTTTTAATCTTAAAGGTAGTCATTTCCTATAGAAAGTATATTATAACTCTTTTGATATATACCGTGGTAGAGCTGTTATTGAATAGCAAAATATCCACAAATTGTTATGAGCAGGTAACATCACTATTGCGATGGAACATCACTAGTGGATGCTACGATATGCTATCAAGATGGCGTCCTAACCATGGCTAACATTCTTAGATGTAATATTTTTTTATATCCTTGGACATTCTTTACACACGGCCATCTGGTCCCAAACTAAGCAGAGCTTGTACTATGGAAACCAGATAGCTGATATACTACATATTCTACATTTTTTCTAAATACATACTTATATATATGTATGCAAAGAACATACACTCAAACTACATTTAACTGAAGTCCAGTTTTATCATTTATTTATTAAACCGATCAAAACATAAGTGTTGGACGAAATTGTAACTAATTTACATGAGTCGCCACTGACCTTTATATGGTAAACTCGCGAATGGATACGTGACACCGGGAAGGGTTGTGACAAGGCCATGTCAGTTATGTCAATTTGACGTCACAGATGACACTTCACACCGCCTGTCATTAGTGGAGCTAAGCTTGTTTTGCGCTGTGATTTTAGGCGGTTAACCTTGATTTATGGCCGTTAATTTAAACTTGTACTTGGTTAAATTGTACGGATTTCAGTATAAGAAACAAAGAAGGATATTAAAGTAAATGATGTATAGTTACGCTAGTAATGAGTATGATATATTCTATGGTTCAGTTATACAGAGTTAAGGCATAGTAAGAGATGTCAACGACCCCGATTCTATCTACATCAAACTTAACTCAATATAAATATACTAGCTAGTCACGACAGACGTTGTCCTGTCGAAATAAGTCCATACAAAAGTTCTTTGAAAAAAATGCAGGATTCGATCGCAGCGCCACCTACTGGGTCCAATAGTCAATCTAAACCATTCTCGAACCGCTGGAACACACAAAAATTTCATCAAAATCATTCCAGCCGTTTAATCCCATCGTACATTTTATAATGCTTGATGTACTTTGCAAGCGACAAAATCAATATTCGATTGAACTCTAAAAATAACGTAGTTGCCCGTTGTATCCCTCTGTAATACAATTTATTTCTGTATTATAGACTTTCTTTAATATGGACAGCTGAAAGAGTTTCTACTTAGGGAAACATAACTTAAATGCTGCTATAAGGGTCTAAAAGCTATCAGGACCTTCAAGTCCATTGGAATAAAAAAATATGTTGAGATTTTTACCATCAAAACCTATAACATCTGGCTCACAAGAATAATGCTTGAAGAAATGGTAATAAATTTCATTGAATTTGTTTTCTCGTAAACTAGATGCGTCAGGGATGACTTAATTAATTCGTTTAAACACCACGTGGTCTGTAAATATAAATTTACGAAACCGCGGGGGGGAGATACCCCGGGGGTATGTCACCTTTTCCTTAGATGAAAAGTATCGTATGTGTTAATACAAGTTATCAACTATTTATATGCAAAACTACATATAAATCCGTTCAGTAGTTTTTGCGTGAATGAGTGAACAACATACACAGAAAATTTACGAAAATAATTTTAGTAGGATAGGCTAAAAAAGAAATAGAGCTGGAATCATTGTAAACCATTACTGTTTCCATACTTCATAAATATTGCGCCATTACTCGTATAAAACTGACAGAGTTATAAGAACCGTAGTAAAAAGCTCGTAAAATTACTACGGTTACTACGAATGCCGACCTTGACAGCCGCTGCACCCTCTACACAACCCCATAGCACCCCATAGGCCCGTTTCGTAGGATTAGCGTCAGACCATAAGCTTGTTTACACCATGCCTCTCGATTTGCGATACGATCTATTGCTATAAAGGATTAGAAACGCTGTTTGTAGCAATACGTTCAAAGGTGACCAAAAGCATCAAGATGCAGATGTATTCTAGATACTCAATACAGATATTTAAGTTTTCCATCGAGGAACGGTAAAAATTATCATGAGTAGTGCTTCTAAAATCATTTTGAGGTTTCGGTAAAGGATAACATACTGAGAAAACCATAGTTGGCTGCGTTACCTCCTTCAAGTTGAAAATCTCTCGACGAACCCCTATCAGTTCTGGCAGTCACACTAGAGACAAAATTGCCTTCAAAGCTGTATCAACAACACATTGGCAATCTCCCATGCATTTTTAAGTAGTAGAGCTCTTAGTCCAGAGTTCGTCTGGGGAATTACACCACCATACATATTAGTACACTTGTATTCCTGTGTTTCGGGGCCGGTGAAATAACAGGCACATGAGACTTAACTACTTACGTCACAGGGTCGACAACGCATTGGCAATGCCCCTGGTAATGCAAATGTCCATAGGCGATGGTGTCCATATAGCATCAGGTGGACCGTCTGTTGGAAAGTCAGCTTTCTGACATTTCCTTAAATTTATAAAGTCATGGCCAAAGAGATCTAAGATGATAAGAAATACACGTATAGTAAATCCTCTAAGGAGTTGCCCCACTGGGTACCAATTATAAAATAGACAGATTAGAATGATAAGCTGAAGGCTTTGTACATATTCTGATTACCTAATCCGTTGAACATTTGCACGCCGTAATGTCAATGTCGAGACTCAATTTATTAGAGGTTGACTAGCCAAGGTATGTGTGGATCGTGCCTTATTAGATCACTTTAGGTGCAGCCAACAAATTGGCGAAATAGTTTAGTTATGAATATAAATAGGGGTCAGAGTCGTGTCTAGTATGTTTTGGGAATGTAAAGTTTTATATTGCGAAACATGTTTGAGGTAGAAAATATCTGGTTACAAAGGAATGCATGTTTTTCATTCTGAACAGAATAATTAATGGTATAGGATATAACAATATTGGTGACTATTAACTTAGGGGATAAACTGTTAGAAATTCATGTATATTAAATTTTTTATTTCACATCGTTTTTACTAAAGGCTGGAATGTAGGTACAAAACTTGCAAACTATGGATAATAATAATAAAGCTTGAAGTAACTATTAAAATGATAATTAACTCAATAATGACTATGGGGAATTACCATTTTGTACTCCAACTTCGAAGTTTTGACAATCAAATCTTACATGATTTATTAATTACTCAATAAAGAAAAACACCAAATAATTTACAGGAGAAATAAAACAGACGGCTCCAGCTAATTTGTACCAAGTAACTAAGATAGTAAAAAATAACAACTTCCAACTTCCATCACCATATAATCCAGACTTAGAAAACTTTATACTCCACCCAATCGTAAGGTGTGTTTAAACGAGTCGCATTAAGTAAAGGTCCCGCACACGGTCGCGGGTGTGTGCGTTTTGCAGACGAGCGACGCGGACGGGGATGCGATCGATACGGCCGTCTGCACGTCTGTGGCCCCGCACTGCGGTGTGCTATGACCTTGCACTAACGGCTCTGCCCATCTTCCGTAAGATTTTACGTAAGACAATGATGTTTGTTTTGTTTTTAGGAAGGAAATGTGAATGGGCTATTAAGTCTTTTATCTGAGGGTTAACAAAACAGAGCGTATAATTTTGTTGCGGTTTCGTTTCACGTTAATATAATAACTTTGTTACGATTTTACTTATGTTAAAATGTAAGATTGAATTCTAAATACAGCGTGGTGATTCCATAAGGTAAATGTCAAAAACTCAACGATGAATCAACGTCGCCAATGCTCATTCTTTAGCTAAGCGATTGTGTGAGAGATCCACTGTCTCAAGAATAACATTTTTTTCTTTTAAATAACATAATTTCGGTAATAACCTCGTATCTTGTTTCCTTTCGACGTTTCACAGAGTTATTTGAATGAACAGCCAATATCCCTCATGACATACTTCCCTGTAGAGACATTAGCCTTTATACTGTATTTTGTTTAGCCTAATTACCTGTTTAAAGTATATTTTTTCTTCAAGATGACCTAGAGTGCTTATTATTGAAAATATTTTTCTCCACTTTTTTTTATTCTCCTCTAAAGGCAGCTGCTATCAGGTGGAGTGTCACCCAGCTTAAAGTTTTCTTACCTAAAGTTACAGAAACAAATATTGTTCAACTATATTCATTTGATCTACTGTAGAAGTATATTTTCAACAGTTTGAAACAATTGTAACGTTAAAAGGCACTTAAAATATTTCAAACTGCAAAATAATTGGTTGATGCAAAATCAACTGTCATAAACAACAACCTGTGTTTTTTAGCACCGGCGCAATGCGGCGTAATTACGTAGTTAGCGAAAGAGATAGAAACCACGGCGAAACATCGTCAATGTGTCATTTGCCTTACAGAATAACACCCTGGAGAACTTTACAAGCACTCTTGCATAATACCTATCCCATTTCTGGCATAATCGAGCCCAATTCAAAAACTTGGTAAATAATCTGCGTGTTTCCTCTCATTATACCCGGTTCTGTCGAGCATTTACCTCCACAGTTAATAGGGTCGCCCGTAAATAGAAAAATAGAGTAAAAACAGTTGACAATGATTGTGTAGTTAAAACAATGGTTCGTCTCGCGTCGTCGGCTGCGATTATGTGGCCTTGGCAATCGATGTTGTCGTCGACAGGTCGCGTGACTCATTACCCGCGACTTTTTCGTCGCACATTATCGTAGTTTGTGGGGTGTTAATTGTTATATTAATCGACGTATCTAACTTATCCAGACATGAATGAGAAATGGCTTTGTTTGTCGTTCCAGTAACTTCACACGCAGTGGTGGATCGAATTGATCTGTCTACTGGAAAACAGAATTTGTTGCTTGGGAAAAGTTAGTCGTTTAGAAAGTCTGTAATTAATGTAATAAGTCAAAAATGCATATTTGTTTGTTTGTTCGACCTATACTAATCATTCGATAGCGAGACCTTTGGAACTTTTAAGAAGAGGACGAATTGCAACACCTACTAGGAACTGCTAGTGATTAATAAATAGGTCCAAGGGTTGGCCATCATATTATAATAATAATAATAAATATCCTGGGAAATTCTTTACACACGGCCATCTGGTCCCAAACTAAGCAGAGCTTGTACTATGGAAGCCGGATAACTGATATACTACATATACTATATTTTTTTTCTAAATTACATACTTATATAGATATTTAAACCCAGACACAGAACAAACAGACATGTTCATGCACACAAATGTTTGTCCTGGGTGGGAATCGAACCCGCGGCCTTCGGTTTGGCAGTCAGGGCGTTAAACACCAAGCCAATTGGCCTGTCGATATTGCAAAGTGTGTCGCATAAACAATTAAAAAAAACACCACGTCCAGTATGATATTGTATTATAAATAAACTTGCAGCGTAACAAATTAATTTCTTGTTCATTAATAAGCCATTAAATAAATTCTAATATAAAGGAAAATTGTTGTATCACAACACAGCTAGTTGCTAAGAAAATACAACTTTCGTAACACTAGCGCTGCGTAAATTGTTGCGTAAAGCGAATAAAAATGAACAAGCGCTCTTAGCCAACGCGTAAATACTAAACTTGGTAATCATTTTCTTGTCTATTATCCTTATTAGTTTATAATATTTACTTGGCTCGTTTCTATGGTAGTTTGACGCAATTGAGTTTCAATATAGACCTTTTAATTACATATCAGGGCCTTAGGGTTGGGTCTGAACATAGACCAAATAATATTTAGTTCTAGCATTGTTAAGGCGAAGTACTTTTCTACTTCAAGAATTTCTAATCTGTTCTACAGAAATGGTATAGGTCTCCACGTAAAGCTGGTACTTAAATGTCTTAATACTTGGCAAAATCCTTTTGATTGAAATTTGAGACCAAAACGATGGACAAAACGCTCGTAAATATTCAATCTAACAGACTTGTGTTTGTGCATTTAGGGTTGTTGCAATATGTTCAATTCAATTTCTGCCCGTTCGGTGCAGTTACATATAACAAAAGCCGATCGGATCTCTGACGCCAATCCTATTTCGGATTGCTCTGTTTAACCACTAAGTGCAAGGTGTTAAGTACAATAAGTACGTGGTCTTCAGTACTCTCATACTCTTAATCGCCTCTTACGACACGATAAAGATCATTGTATTCATAAATAACTGTATACGTTGGAACAAGAACTGAAAAAAATTACTAAGCCAAAAGCGCGCTCTATCTGCAATGGCGGCCGGACTCTTTGAGTGTTGCCAACTGCTTACAAGCAAATGTAACGTACATACACTAGTCAAGATAGTTTATTTTACATAATTCAGTCAACAAAAATAAATTAATCCACAACAGCACCGAAAATCATCAACATTACGTGTCTATGTTTATAAAATAATCATTCAAATAGTTTATTCAAACATTGCTGCAATTAACATTTATTCATACGACAAGTTCAAGGAAAAAACTATTTTAAAACAAACTCGCTATTTTATAACATCAATTACGAAAGCAAACAAAGTGGATTGGAGCAGACTATAGCATAAAACAGACGTATATCGTCATGGTAGAACTACTTTAACAATAAAAAACTTTATAGTCGGCTTGCAAGTGAGTGTTTCGAATATGAGAGCTAAAGGTTCAATTATTGCATTGATTCCCCATTATATACTCGTATAATGTAGTAATAAATTTATAATAATTTCAAAAATAGGCCAGGGTGAGGTAGAACACATCGCCAAGTTTCGATAGACAAATCGATTTAAAAAAATATATATTAAAACACTGCCAAGTCTATTTTATGAAACTGTAGAAAATTGTAATAATCTAATTAAATAATATAAAGCATGTAAAAAAATAATAAGTATGTAAAATTGTAAATGAAAATGATGCATTGGATAAATAAAAATTATTGTCTGTACATTACTGTAACTAACAATACACAATAAGTAATTACAGAAACACATCGGTATTACTGACCGTCCGTTTTAATCAAAAAATGTTTTATGAACGAATAGTTGCTTCTGATTGTATCCTTTACATTGTATTTACTCTACAGTCTACTAGGTAAATTAATTGCTAGATCAATCTTAAAAACGTCTTTGTTACCCATAAAAATGGCATATAAAGTTAAACCTCCATCTAGTCAAGCCAAGTCCTCAGATATATCGCACGCCATTACTCAGCAGTCGTTTTATTTGGTTTCAACTTTATTACGGAAAGAATGGTTGGCATCACATCGTCCTTTCATTTAAGTTCGGCGGTGCCAAGTTGAGTTAAAAGTTTTATGTGGTTGCTAGCTTCCTTAGTTCAACGACACTGTTGTCTATGTTTTAAATGTTTTATTGTCTGTGTCGGTTAAGACATTTTTTATGGACTTGGCATTTTGTGACATAATTGTTCAAAAGTGGCGTTGTTTTGTTTCAATGTCACTGTCATTTTTTGATTAACATATGATAAATATCCAACACAAGGGACGTTAGCTGTCGAGGGTCCAAAGCATTCAATTATAAATCCCAAATCAGAGGGTTGAAGCGGAATTCAGTGAATGCAAAGAAAAAATATATGTATTAAACATTTCATATAACTGTGATGAGATAATTTAACTATACTTAATTTTGTCAGATACATACTCATTCGGATGAACAAAAAGTCTAGCTAAAAACTTCCTATTAAATGCTATGTAAGCATTCCAACGCAAGTTCCAAATTGCCAGTAATTTTATTTACTTAGACTTTATGTTTCAAATTGGGTTGGCACGTTACAATATAGGAAGAAAGATGATGTGACTTCTTAAAATTCAAAAGCGTCGCATTACATCCTACTTGCGTATTCCTATGGAAATTTCACGGACATATTATTTTTATTTCAAATGCGTTTTATAAAATTTTTATGGCGAAAGAATTCTTAAAATGCTGTGTGAATTTCTCTATATCGTTTTCCACTATTATTAAAACTGAGGATGTGTAACTATGATGTAAATAAAGCACGTATTCCTTGATCTCAATGGTTAATTTCTAAATAGTGAAAGCACTGACAAGCCTTAAAACCTTTTGGAATCAATAAAATATCTATAATCTGGATTTCACAAAGTTAACAAAGCGCGCAAAAAATTTGAAACGACCGGTTAGTTTGTGTTATTTTTTGTCACGGCATAAAAACTTTGAGTTTTGTATTGCTTTTGAAAAACTAGAGGTCAAAGGTCAAATATACCGTAAACGTATGCCGTTATCGTAATAATCCCAATATAGTTTTAAATAGCATTTATAATCGCCATTTTGAATCCCTGGGCAGCCACATGGCCGGACATAAGCCGCTATATCCGACACTCGTATTGAATGTCAATGTTAACTCCAAGGACTTGACCGGATTAGTAATTTGTTGTGATGCGTTTTATGTAACTTTATTGCAATGAAAGTGATTTAAAGAATACAAAGTAATACATAACAAAAAAATAATAAAAAAATGTTTGTGTTACTTAATTTCTTCACGCTGTTTTACCCACATTCTTGAGGGATCTTATTTTTTCCCAGGATAAAATGTACTTTTCCTAGCAATCTAGAATATACTCTATATGTGTGCTAAGTTTCATCCAAATCCGTAGAGCCGTTAATGCATGACTGTGTAACAAACATAGCAACATTCAACAATCTAATATTATTATTTTTTTAAATTAAGAACTATTTTTACCACAACCTCCTTGTTGACAAGAAGTGGTATCTGTATTTTATAAGTGTTTCATTGACGTCCATTTATCATGTTCCTAGCTTATCTTGAAAGCAAGGATTGATAGAAACATAGATAAAATAGATATTAATTGAATCAATCAAATGATCTATCATTTTTGAAAGAGGCTTAACTATTTATTTCACTTCTCAAATGTACTACATATTACGTTTTACACAATGAAACTCAAATAGCAGTTTTAAATTTCCCCACATAAAGTTCAGGGTCGATTGACTCGTCTACGGTTGTTACGATAAAAGTTTTTTTTTTATTTTTACAGTTTCATGGATCGTTTATTTGCATACCATGAAAGTGACTGAATTCAATCTGAAGAAAAATATATCGCTTTACCTGTAAATAGCTTATTAAAGTGCTAATCAATATTCAATCGACGAATTCTTTTATTTTTAAAACAAATCACGATAACAATGATCTAAATATTGATTAAGTTGCCTATTTAATACCTATATTAAATACAAAAAGAAAATAAATATAAAATGAATATTAGTTCATGTTGCATCTTTTATGCATTTTAAAAATGAAAAAATATATATTTTAAACCTCCATACACTTACTAATTGTCTGAATACCGGTTAGGAAGGTTGTCTTTGATGAGGAACGCCGGTAATTAGCAATTACTCCTTTTAAAAACAAACTTTGTTATTTATACGTGTTATTTTGGATCTATGTGTCTCATGTCGTATTGTTTTCGATTACTTTCGTGAGACATCAAGTAATCTTTTCTATTTCAGTTGAAGTCATTATAAAATTGTTAATTTACCTCCATTCAAGATGACTTTTAATTTTTTTTTCGCGCTGGCAATAGTTCTATGTCTATTGAAAATATGGATGATACTCATTAACAAGTGACCGAAAAAACTTGACCTCTCACCTAGTTCACCTCGAATACAATGGCAGTCTTTAAATAACTGGTTGATTGTGCTTTGTTAAGATCCGTGATTGAAATAGGAAAAGCGTAGCGTATGAGAATATTAAAAGACGAATCAGTTTTGTGATTGCGAATACGGTAAATTGACATGATTTATTTATTATTTTAATTTATGAATGGCAACACCCACTCGATTGTTCATTCACCTAGTGTGATGGTCTGGCACGCCGTGTTTCTATTGTCGTACGTTAATTTGCTTCTTTTTTTTAATGATTATTTATTTAAATAAATCGTTTTTGGAAAACCCTGCGGTTCAAATGTAAGTGTAAAATTTTTTAATGTTCTTTTTTATTAGAAAGAAAGTAAAAAAAAAAAAAAAAAAAAGAAAATAATGGATTAAATTCAATCCTACTTTCAGACTACATAATATTATTATTTTTTATTATTTGTGTTTATGTTTGTTAGTCAATCAATTTGTAATGGTTGGATTGGCTTAAATGAAGTATCGTACAATAGATTTAGAGATTCAACAGTTTAACAAAATAACCGAGAAAGTAAGACGTACTTATAAGTTAAATTTGTGTTCAAACAAATACAGTGAACCCGCGGTAATCCGACAAACGTTTTGCAGGGCAGTGTCGGACTATCGAATTTGTCGGACTATAGAGTACTGCTTAAGAGTCCCGAAATTTATTTATTTAAAATTACAGATAAAAATGATTAGATACTATCTAAAGATTTGCCTAAATAATATTTGTGTACCTAAATTCAAATGGAAATATTGAATTAAACAGTGTTTATTTACCAGGAACATTTATTGCTTGTGTCAAAGAAACTTGAACACTCAAAGAACAACACTCAAATATCGAATAGATTTTTTTTTTTTTTTTTTTTTTTTTAATGGACGAAGGTGTTAGCCTCAGATGGCTCTGACACCCTTACGCGGACAATATCGGTGAGCGCTTAGGGCTCTCAACCGAAATACAAAATTTTAAGCAACAGCGCACTGAGGGTGCCCCCTGTGGGGCTCGAACCTCGGGCTCAGGGCGTTGCGTGGGGGGCCTTTTTAAATCAAAGACTTTACTTTATCTGATTATTAGTGGTTCTTTATTTCATAACGATAATAAAAGAAAAAACTCTACAATGAACATATTTAAGGAGAGCGCGGTTTCTTACGTCCACGCCGGCGAGGACGGTAGCGAGGCTGATGGCCTTGTGTGTGTGATGGATGATCGCGAGCTGCAGATTCGGCTGCAGCTGTCTGAGCTTTTGTTGTGTCATCGTCAGACTCGGCGAGGGCGTGCCTCGGTCTGCGAATGCGACTAATGCGGGACGGAGTGTAGGACGCGGCCTGCACTATAAGGGGATTTTTGTGGTTAAGTGCCCGATCGAAATGACGGCGACAAGCCCTTTTGATAAATTGCCTGATGGTCGGCAAACCTAAGTCCATGTGGAGATTGAGATTACGCATATACCACGGGGCACCCGTGGCTCTGCGCATGAACTTATTTTGGAGGACTTGGAATCTCTGGATCCGCTTGGGGTCGACGTGTGCAAAAGTTACACACGCGTACGTCATTATGGGGCGTATACACGCGGTATACAGTCTGATTTTGCTTTTGAGGGCCAATTTAGACCTAGCATTAATGAGGAAGTGGAGCCTGCCTAACACGAACGCGGCGCGGTTACGCACCGCGTTAATGTGAGGACCGAAGGAAAGTCTATCATCCAAAGTGACACCTAAATATTTGGCTTGCCTCTCCCAAGGGATAGGCGCGCCGAACATGGTGATGGGTGACGCGGGAAAGGGTCGGTAAGATTCGCGGAAGGCTCTATAAAACAGGATAGCCTGACTTTTGAAGGGATTGATTTCGATTCTCCACTTGCGGAACCACTCGCTTAAGGCGTTGGCTGCGCATTGGAGTCGTTTGCAAAGGAGGGATCGAATAGATTACAAACACTTTGCATTTATACTGTGCCAGTATATACCCAAATGCATATGGCCTCCAACAAATTCAACAGTGATAGGCATGTCGGATTACAGGGGGTGCCGGATAAGACAGGGGCCGTATTAGCGGGGGTCCACTGTATAATGATTTGTGTTTTACTAATTTGAATAAAATAATTAAATATAATTAAAAAAAAAGGTTTTGCTAAGCTTTATTGTAATTTATTTACCATTCTCTATAATCCTCTAACCGATTAAAATCACATTATTAGGTATTCAATATAAGTATTAACTAACAAAAATATTACCTATGTGTTTACCATATTACAAGCTCTGCTTAATTTTTTATCAGATGGCCGTGCGTACAGAATATTCCAGGATATAATTTTTTTAAATTTCAAAATAAGAACCTCAGAAATAATCGGGACATTACATTAATAATAGAGTGATATTTTAAGATAATGAACACGCACTTCAAGTGGTACTATAAATGAACTGGGCCAATATTTGTCGCCCACAAGACTGCCGACCTAAACTGATTACTGCTCTCAACCTAGTTGAAATACCAACATTTCACAACCGGTTCTCCATATCTATATTAAATTCGCGGAATCTTTGCATTAAACTGGAAAGTTTTTTTATTATACCACGGTCCACCTGATAGTAAGTGGTCACCGCCTCCTATAAACATTTGCGACACTATATTTATACAATTCTAAACATCGCCAATGCGTTGTCGACCTTGAGACGTGAATTTGTTAAGTCTCATGTGCCTGTAATTTTATCGGCCCCTTACCTTTCTAACCAAAACAGTAATACAAGTGCCCTAAGGCTTCACGGCGGAAACTGTAAGGTGATAGTACTTCCCCGGACGAACTGTGCACTAAAATCTCTACTACTCATAAAATATCCCAAAACATTCTTCACACATGGTTACCTGATCCCAAGTTAAGCAGAGTGTACTGCTTTTAGTATGGCCACCAGGTAACTGATATTCTACGTATACTACTTTTTAAATACATACTTATATAGATATTTACACCCAGACACAGAACAAACAGACATGTTCATGCACACAAATTTTTGTCCTGGGTGGGAATCGAACACGCGACCTTCGGTTTGGCAGTCAGGGTCTCTAACCACCAATCCAACTGGTCAAAAAGTATGTTTTGAATGATATTTCGAAAGAAAACTGATAAAAATCAACTGGATCATCCGAATTCCTGGGTAGCTGTTGAATCTAGATAAACTAGACTTGATTCCCCCGGATTCGTTCTGGTTTTAAAGCATCCGGAATCTACTTGGACTCTGAAGATAATATACAGACGAGTTGTTGGATGGAGAACACTTGAAACTTTAGTCTGTGCTCCTCTAACTAGAATATTATGATGAATATTTTCTGATGACAGAATAGATTGGTAGTCTAGAGCGCTTAGTATGATGGAATACTGGCCAAAAAAGGTGAATAAAGTAAAAAGTAAAATGGATTTGTTTTTAGAGCAAAGCGTGACTGGTTTATGGAGTAGGCGCTTAACTTAAGCTTTTTTTAGAGTAGTAGAGCTCTTGGGTTCGTCGGAGGAAGTACTACCATATACCATACCATTACCCATTTCCGAAAGGTAAGGGGGCCGGTGAAATTACAGGCATATGAGACTTCACAACTTCACGTCTCAAGGTCGACAACGCATTAGCGATGCCCCTAGTGTTGCAAATGCCCATAGGCGGCGGCGACCAGTTATGGTGGACCGTTCGCTTGGTTGTCGCCAAAGTGGTAAAAAAAAACTTTTATGTTATTTATTAAAGTGTCACTGATTTGACTCGCCCAAGACTATACAGAGTGTTACAAAACTACTCGTAAAGCCGAAAGGAGGTTAAATGGGCTCTTCTAACGAGTCTATTCACAATATCTAGAGTAGTAGAGCTCTTAGTGCAGAGTTCGTCCGGGGAAGTACTACCACCTTACCCATTTCCGCCGTGAAGCAGTAGTGCAATTGTATTACTGTGTTTCAGTTAGAAAGGTAAGGGGGCTGGTGAAATTACAGGCACATGAGACTTAACAACTTCACGTCTCAGGGTCGACAACGCATTGGCGATGCTCCTAGTGTTGTAAATGTCCATAGGCGGCGGTGACCACTTACCATCAGGTGGACCGTGCTTGTTTGTCGGCCCAAGTGGCATAAAAAAAAATTAAGAACCGTAGTAACGCTGTATAACATACCCCAAAAAAATAAATAAACTGATTTTTATGAATGAAAAATAGAAAAACTATTAAAGTAGATAATTATTACGTAATAAAGGTACGTAGGCCTTTCTGTTAAACAATCTGGCTCCCTGACATGACAGCTTACTAGGGTTGGCTTTGATAAATAAATTATACTTTGACGGGGTATTTTGTAACACGTTGTATATAATAAATACATTACGTATCCGCTGAAAATGAATGAAACTCAACTCAATAGTTAATCCGCAATGTATGTTACGCACAGACCCGGCAGTTATCACTAGTTAATAGGCTGCACTTAAACTAATTAGAGATTACATAAACCCCTCTAAGAGCTGAGGGAACGGGATTCACCCGTGTTTGATAATAACGTACGCACTATACAGTTTTGCTTATGCTTCATGAGAGTATGTTCACACTCAGTGCTTCGGTTACGGTTTTGAATAAGTCTCAATCTTATAACCAAACTATTTAGGACTCAAAATTAATTGTTATCATCATAAAAACCTTATGAGACACATGTCTCCCTAAAAGTTACTTTCTCTAGTTATTAACCAGAATTCCATCTCTCGTAATGTATGTAGTATATTAGTTATCTGGATTTGTGGAAAAGATCCTGGGAAGAACGCCGTCGAGTATTTTTTCCATCTTACGAATCTTCTATATGTATAAAAGGAGAAGCTAACTGACTGACATATCAACGCAGGGCCTAAGCTAGCCTAAGCCTTTTATAGTGTAGGGGAACACTAAGAAAGGATTTTTGAAAATTCATCCCCTAAGGGGGTAAAACGGGGGTGCAAAATTTGTATGAAACATTGTGTTTTCTTGGTCCGATCAACTTCAAACTAAACGCAGGCGAAACCGCGGGGGACAGCTAGTCATACAAAAATGAACTCTATAATCATGAGTATTTTAGGAGTATAATTCTTTGCCGTCTCATTGCAGTCTGTTGTAAGACCATTTGATATAAAACTAACGATAATGACTCAATACAAACATCACTACATAGTATAAAACAAAGTCGCTTACTCTGTCCCTATATCCCTATGTATGCTTGAATCTTGAAAACTACGCAACGGATTTTGATGCGGTTTTTTTAATAGATAGAGTGATTGAAGAAGAAGGTTTATATGTATTAGTATCTACATTGCACCTGAGCGAAGCCGAGGTGGGTCGTTAGTTATTTTATAATTGAAAAGTCTGCGGTTAAACACCGGTTTTTGAGCGAAGCTGAGCGGTAGATGGTGTGAATAAGCCCTAACTATTAATCACTTAAGTCCATCATCTAGATGAAAGCTCGCGAAGATTTACGAGTATGGTTACCAAATGATTTATTATGCATTAACTTTTCTATGTTTATCGTTGTATCTATTAATAATCCAGATCAGTAATGCACGCAGATAGAAATTGAATAACTCGCTTAGAAAGATATCTGGTTATAAATTGCTAGCTGTTCTCTGCGGTTTCACCCACTTTCCTGAGGGATGTAACATTATCCGGTTTTAAAGAATCTGGTTTTGATCCAGGTTATAAACTATATGTGTGCCAAATTTCATCAAAATTCGAGAAGTAGTCCGCAAAAACTGACAAACATTCTCAAAAACTTCGCATTTATAATATCAGTAGAATATATAATAGTTTGATAGGATAAGAGATAAATTAAGTATCATCGGGCTTGCTTAGCCGAACTACTATAGTGCTACTATGATTTTCTTCACTGCTAGCATGATATGCTCTCTGCTACTCGAGACTTTACCGAACAAAGTATCAAATCCTTGGTCGTTGTTTGAAATTCGAGCCATGTTTTAGAATCTATATAAAAAAATTCAAAAATTTAAACTGATTTCGGAAGATTTATAAAACAAAATCAAAACCATTTATTTATAGTTTAGACCAGCAGAGAACGCATATTGTCAAACTAAGTCATAACAACATTTGTGAAATTTTCATGACAAGAACAACTTTTTGACATAATCTTATGTCTCCTTTCCTTACCTTAGAATACATATAACTTTAACCATTTTATAAATCTTTATAAAACAAAGAGGCAGACGTTCACAACCTATGATGTAAAACAAACTCGTAATACTAAGGCTGGTTACACAACACCAAAATTGGCGCTGATGCCGTTATAATCGCTGACAATAGAGGAGGTCCAGTGTGGCACGACCTTAATACTTCAAATGGACTGCCGCAATTTTAACTTATGGTTAAATGTACGCACGCGATCACTTTGTATGAACAGTAAAAGGAAATAGCGTTTTGATTATATTTACAGTTCGGATGTATTTATGGATGTAGGTAGAGTTGCGAATTTGGTATTTGGGTCACTGTTTGCCAAACTTCATCTAATATTAAAAATAGGAATGTGAGATTGTTTGCTGCATCTTGTTATTTACTGACGTAACCTTTGAAAGGGACTTACAACACTTAATCTCTAGGGAGGAGGTATCTCAGTAAGGAAACAAGTAGATTATAATATCAGGGATGGTCATTTATACAACATGCTGATGGGATTGTCCACTGTTGCTATTGCAACATCCTGTAAGGAAAATGTCAAAACCACTACTAAGAATCAGCGTGGCCTCTTTGCTCTATCTCGCTCGTCTACTACGCAATCAAGTGAGATGTATGTATCCTTGTCCACAACCCAGGCCTCGATTTATTTTTATTTTACAAAAATGCAGGGGCTGATTTTAGGTTACATTTTTGAGCTCAACCTTTTACCTCACAAACAGGGTCGCTACCACTTTTGCGATTCAGTTTGATTAATTTGATTTGCATTTTTGTCGAACTTCATTTTCTTCTCAGGTCTTTTGACACCCACAAATTCAGTTAAGCTTGTATTTGGTCGCAAGAAGAGTCAATATTAAGGTCAATATCATCATGTAGGACTATATTTATTATACGATGCAGCTAAACCTTTAAATTTGTTTTATCCAACGACGTTACGATCTTTCCGGAAATCATTAATGCAGCAATCTTCTTCATTGCTAAAAGCTTCTTGATAACAATTCGACTTGATCGATTCGAAGGCAAAACTTGCATAGATTTCTCGAATAGATGAGAGTATTTCAACTAAACAAACAAAGGAAATCCCTTCAATATCATTACACTAAGTGCAGTTATTTCTGGGATCGCCCATTACGTACAAACAACTTTTCTCTTACATAAACTTGGACACATGAAGAAAATGTGACAATTGTACGAAGCAAGTACTTAACTCAGCCATAATATAACTCGTAATCGGTATTGCGAAATCTTTTATAGTATTGAAGCATTTAATCGACCATAAAATAAATAATCTATTTAGAATAACATACATAGTTCCTAGTTTACGTACCTGACACCCTCAATCAGCAAACCTTGCATAAGATGTAAACAACGTTGTACAATACATCTAACTTTATCATGTCAACAACAATACGTTTACCTTACTTAAACAAAGTTTTGATTACCTTCCTGCAAGAGAAAATGGTCTCTAAACCTTAACAATAACGTCTAACTGTCGCGAAAACGTATTTATAAACAGTATGGGCAGAGAGACGAAGTTTCTGATTATGGAAATGTGCGCTAAAAGTTGTTGGTAAAACGCTGAAAATTATATCTGCTTATGTAATTGGTCGCTTTGCGCTTGGGGATGTATATTGGCGATCATTTTACGCGTTTATTAAAGTAATTTAATGTGTAGTCTGTCCTTGTCTTGCAGTTTACTTACTCTGTATTTATTGTCCCTGTCCTATACTGCGCAACAATCTAGCAATGTTTGTCGGTACTTCTCAAAAGAAGGCTGATTTTTAAGCAGCTTTTGTAATATTTATTTACTTGGATCCTTGATTGCCTAGTTGCCAATCATTTGCGGCAAGCGCAATAAGTATGTAACTTTGACCTTCGCCATCCACTGGGTTAGTACCTGCTTTGTGCCAACTCTCCTTGGGTATGCTTTGGTTGACATTTGGTACACAGTCATAGGTATCAAGGGTATACCTTGAGGCTCTTACGATACTCTAGAGCTGAGTAGGTTGGGATGAAATATATGTCGCTGCTACCAGAAGGATCAAGATTGGGCTCAAGGTCGAGAAATTACTTTGGTGTTTGACTTGATCTGTACCTGAATAATGTAGTTACCTATCTACCTGACTTTGCTCGACTCAAGTTGATATCTGCCGCAAACCACTTAGAGGCAGTTCTGGCAGTTGTAATTAAGAGATAGTTTGTTTTAGGACTTCTTGTAAACGGCAATACAGCGCCTAGCTCTAGGGGGATAAGTAGCCAGGGACCATCTGTCTGCAAGAAATCTTCTGGCATTTTATTCGGCATTGTTCCAGCAGACATGTCGCTGTACCAGTGCCGGAGAGAATACTGTAAAGTTTATACCTTATATAATATTAATTTGAGTTAGAATTATAATTTTATTTGTATTTATGTTTGATTCTATATTTTTATTTTTATTATGTTTGATAGGTTTTATTGTTGTTTTATTTTAATTATTGTATTTTATATATTTGTGCATTGATGTGTGAGATAATATTTGCAATTAATAGGTGCAAATTACCTGAATAAATGAAATTTATTATTATTACAAAAGTACAAAATGCTGGTTGAATATCTATAACAGGATACGCTGTTCGACGTCACCAGCGATCCATTAGCGATACATTCTAGTCCAACTAGGTTAGAACCCGAAACACATCACGAGAGGATTCCACCAAATCCATTTACTGAAACTAAACCTTATCCACCGGTAATACGGCATATTCTCTAACCCATAATCGGCTTCGTCTTAGTTGGATAATCGTGATAAACTCAGTTTTATGTCCGGTGTAACCGCAAACGGTGTTCTAAGGACGTGGTAAACAATACCTAATGTCACCTTGTTCTCAAACTGTCATGTCAAGGGTCCAGACAGACGCAATCAGTCGTATTTAAACAATTATCCATACTATTGTGTCTGTATTTGGCATTTTTGCCGGTTCGTTACGGTTTTGGTGACGTCTTATTCGAATGACAAATTATTTCAGTTGAAATATTAGACGGTACACATTTTTTAAATAATTATACCGATGGTTTTTTGCTGTTATTGGTTTTCATACACGTTTTCTTCCTAGTTCCATCAGGATCAGCTGAATTATTGCTTTTTTTTATAATTAAATACGTCTCAACTTTTAAATTAACAAAATCGGTGCAAATAGTCGATTACTAGTTCGATAAATAAAAAAAAAAAAACAAAATAGAATACTGAGGCACTCCCGTGATGGGACGTTCAGCAACGTCGTGTGATACAGCGGAAATGGTTTTTTCTGTGAAGCAGAAGATATCCCTTTTAATGCTACAAACAAAAAAATGTGTCTATTTTACACAAAGGAAAATGGTGTAAAAAATATTATGTTTTTATATGGACTTAAAAAAACGCGTAAATTATAAAATATTTTTCGCAAAAAAGAATTTCTATCGATGGACTACAATAAATAAGGCTCGTGTGACATTCACATATATTCCTGTCTAACAGCACACATCTCTTTCCAGAGCATGCCGCCGCCTGCCGCGTGAGGCATGAGCGGCCGCGGAGCAGGGGGGCAGCGCTGTCAGCTGATCCTGCAGCGTTGCCTCGCGATCCATCTCACCAAGCCAGGCAATGCGCCAGATGACTTCTGGATGTATGATTCTGGCTACTTGCTCTTTCAGGTATGTTCAGTTTGGTTTTTAGATTTAGAGTAAAAATATTTGAATCGTGTTACCAATGGTATAAAAGTAAAGTGTTTTTAAAGCAATTTATACCACTTAGTAGTGTTTACTATGTTACTATATACTTCACCGTGGTTGCTTCAGTAACTTTGACTTGCGTAAGTGCTCTCCACGGGCTCAAACTGTACTAATGGTTTGATATTCATATTTCTTTTGTAAGCTGAATCACATACAAGTCTAATTTATACATGCCGGTGAAATTACAGGCACATGAGACTTAACAGCTTCACCTCTCAGGATCGTCAACGCATTGGCGATGCCCCTAGTGTTGCAAATATCCATAGGCGGCGATGACCACTTACCATCAGGTGGACCGTCTGCTTGTTTGTCGGCCCAAGTGGCATAAAAAAAATCCAAGTATCTGCTATTCAATATCTTAGTTGATAATTAGTACGCTTCTCTAATATACTGCATATGGTACAAAAAGCATCTAAGATCGACTTTGTTAAGCATCATTGATAACCATCTCGCCATCAGTCGCGACCTTGCCTTACATGTCCTCTAGTTAAACAAAGTCGTGATTTGTTTACTGAGCGCGCAACGGGTTGCAGCTGACGCGACGCGGGCGGTCATAATTCAACGGATAAACAACTTTAGTGCCGAGATGGGATACAGTCGGTGCAGTTGCCCAATGTATCGTTTGCCACCGTTTTGTTGGTGTAATTACCCCTTTTGTGGATGTTATTGGAGAAGTGGTAACATTAACAAACGGTATTTTGAACAGTTAAAATATTATTTGTTTTTATGTCATGGTTGACAAGCAGATAATCTTTTGTAAGTCAAGTAGGGTAACTGACGAATGAAAGGTAGACGGTCGATCTTATGGTAATGGTCACCTATGGACATTTGCAGCACCAGGGCCATCGCCAATGCGTTGTCAACATTAAGACATGAAGTCTCATATTGGTGTTATTTACCCGGTTTTTTTCTTTTCTTAAATACAATTTTGCGAGAATAATTATCTATTGCGAAATCTTACATGTAGTTATCATTTTACTGTCTCATTTTTTATAGTTATAAAAACAGATATCCCGCATGGTGATATTACCTTTCACGCCAATCGCTATTCCCCAAATAGTTGACTTTTATAAAATAAGGTATCATAACAGTAGATGGTTGAGTTCAAAGATCGAAAGAAGTAGTTGAGGTTAGAACCGTGATCAAAGCAGCACGAGGCGAGCAAGCGATGCAAGTGTGTCCCAGCTATAACAAAGTAATACATACAAAATGAAACCATCGTTTCCTCAACAATTTAATTTGATCAGCATATTAAGTATTTCGTTTGTTCCTTTACAAAAATATCACAACATCAAATAGAATGAATTTGCTATTGAAATTCTTTGATCCACTGCAACGCTCATAGCTTTGACCATTCCTATCCAAATATGGGTATTCGACATCAAACATCGGAACGAAACCTACCACCAGTGGCGCCTCAAGAAGCCAGTTTAAAATTACGATCCAAAAACTGCAATTATAAATCCTCAAGCACCAATAAATAAGCATTAATTACACACGTATCGGTCAAAATCCCACCGTAAATGCTTCCTTATCTGTCCAACAGATCAAACGAGAATGCCTAAAATAGATGTGAAGACCGTACATGGCCTAAATAAATCAGGAGCATTGGTCTGATGCATACATTATCTGTGCTGCCATTAATTTAAATCGAGTGTACTAAATAATTCAGCTGCGCCAGTCCACTGTAATATTGCGGTGCAATTTAGAAGCAAAAAAGGTCAGAATAATCAGTTCAACTTATATCGAACGCTAAATTCTAAATGGAACGACTATAGATATTGAAGAATGTCCTGGGAAGCTGAAAGCCTCTTCGTTCTAAGCAATAAGTTGTCTTGACTTTGACTCTTATGCTCCATTCATCTCAGAGTGATTTTATGAAAATGCAACCTTGCTTACAAGGATTAGATTGGGGAAATCAAAATTGCACGAGTACTCTTTAATGACCACTTTTATATTGCCTCAACTAAACTCAACAATAGGTGCCAATATCCCGTTGCTCTCTACTAGTTCTTCTCTTTACTATCTTCACATTTTACTACCACGAACTACCACCTACTATCCCGAAGGTAAATTAACACCCTTGGATTTGGAAACGCGTGATGCATCCGATAGTCTCATCGATACAAAATGCTGATAGTTGCACAGTAAGGCTGTGTATAGTATCTTCGAGGTTTCCGCTCTCGCTGTCGCTTGTACCCGACACCCTCCTGTAATCGAATGCATAGACAGTCGTAATATAATACTGACTGGTCAACTGCGACAAAGTTCACACATTCACAGTTATCATATCACGGTTGAATGATTTTACATCTTAAGTTGCAAGCGTTGAAGTCTCATTTCCAACACCAATAGGTATCTGATCAGTTCAATATAAAATTATACATGATACCGACCTACATCCAGACTTTCTGATCATAGACGCATGTGGTTTTATTAAGTCTTAATGTTCATTTCCTTAACATTGCTCTATCTGTGTTACCTGTACATGATCTTATGTTTCCTATGAAAACCACAAACAGTATTGACGAATTTACAAGTAAAAGCAAAATTTATCAATGTAATTGTGGGCTATGATTGTTTAATGTCTATGAATAAAATATTACTTGAGTTCGCGTGTACCATCCTCGACCGCATCGTCACTTTCCATCAGGTGAGATCTAGTCAAATGCGCTCAAGTTTTTATATAAAAAAAAAATATATATATATATATATTAAAAATCGTCTCTTTTTAACATTATCAAGGCAAAGCTAGGGATTGTTCTCTGCCTAAGGCTTTCTCCATGGTGGCCCTTCTCATTCTTAACAATGATAGTACGGACTGGATTCGCTTTTCAGCTATTCATCAAATAATAATATCTTTGTGCAGAGTTCGTTCGATGAAGTACTACAACCTTATCCATATACGCCGTGAAGCAGTAGTTCACTTTTAGTAGAAAGATAAGAGGGCCGGTGAAAATTGTAGGCACATGAGATTTAGCAACTTCACGTCTCTGGGTAGACAACGCATTGGTGATGCTCTTGGTGTTGCAAATGGCCATAGGTGACCATTGACCAGTGGCCCATCAGGTAGACCATCTGCCGTTGAGTCAACCGGATTATCCACATAAGGGATACATACCAACTCAGAACAAAAAGCCCTGCGATGAGCCAGCGGAAGAGAGCCCCCGAGAGCACATCTCGCATGTGTCATTTTAACTTATACTTAATTATTTATTTATTAAGGATCACCAAAAGATGCTACAGAGATAACATGCCTTCTGCTCACTTAATTATAGGTAATCACGGCTAACACCAACAACTTATACCGCTATTTTAAATTAAACAAAATTTAAAAAAGTTACATTTAGGTATACAAAACTAAGAAACAAAATTAAATTATTAATAATAAAAAAACACACACACACACACACACACAAAACATAACAGAAACAAACATAGACCTATCTTAGATACTATCTAGGTCGATGCAGGGGCTGGTACTACCTACCCGTGCCTAGACCCAATATAGTCCTTAATTTTATTTTTAAATCTAGGATGACTATCACCATAAATGTCCAAATACTTACCCCCGGTATAAAGAACCCCGGTAGAACGTCCCACGACCGTCGTGGGACGTTCTTTATGATTTATTTAAATGGCCATCTAATCCCAAACTAAGCCGAGCTTCTGCAATGGGACCCAACTAACTGATATACTACATATTTTATTGATATACTTCTATTTTATTCATAAATACCTACTTATATAATTGATACCGGGGGTAAGTATTTGGACATTTATGGTGATAGTCATCCTAGATTTAAAAATAAAATTTTATTTTGTACACTTGACGCCTATCAATACCACAAAAGTTCCAACAAAATCCTTTAGATTAAAATCTGTAAACGACTAGCAACATAATATGTTTTAAGTAATAACAAATTTAATCTATCCGCTGATATATCTGCTAGCTCGTGCCGTAAGTCAATAGTTGCGCTACCTCGTAGAAAGTTCATTTGGTGGTCGAGTTGGGGCCAAGGGGGTCACTGGCGGTCTCTTTATAAATCATACGATGGTATATTTGCCCCTTTATACTGTTCCGTTGTAATTTATTGACGTTTCAAACAACATTTGTTGCATTTGTAATGCAGTTTGTCGTTGTTGTACGCGAAGTTGTTGTGAAAAGTTGATGTTTGTTATTTTTCTTACATCAAAATTGATGTAGTTTATTTCTGTCAGTGGCTTATTAGTGAAGGTTAATAAATACTTTAATGTGACGCTTGCTAAATGTTATATATTGTTTATACTGCTGACACGACGATGTTTTAGATTTTCCCGAGCTAAAATTCTTGTGTTAATCTCAAAATGATTTTATCCGCTTGCCAAGTTTTAATTCAGGTTTGCCAAGTTTCATCCAAATCCGTTTAGTAGTTTTTACGTGATAGAGTTACAAACATCCATACATCCATGCAGAAACTTTCACATTTATAATATTAGCAAGAAGTATAGTAAAATTAGACTCAAGAAAAAGCTTAAAAAAATCTAATTAACGCACCCAAGATCTTCATTATAGGCCATACAATCAAAAGAATTCCAGTATAATTACTTAAAAACCCATTTACTCAAAAAAGCTTTTGTCCTTGGCTCGAATAATTATACTTCTCCATTTCGAAGTTGAAACAATAGGCAACGAAACTGGGCGGCTTTTGTTTGTCTGTTTGTTCGGTGTGATTCCATTCGTGTCCCGCGGCATTCGGCAATTTCCGGAGCAGACAGTTTCAGAGCTTTGTAGAGTTCATGCAACAAAAAGTAGGAATGCATAACATTTCGGTATAATATTCTCTATCAATAAAATTTTAATAAGTATAACTATTATTATATTATAAATACGAATGTTTGTGAGGATTGAATTTCACGCAAAAAGATACAAAACGAATTAAGATGAAAAATTTCATGTAGTGAAATTATAGTTTTCTATACTAATAATATTATATAGAGGTAAGATTTGTATGTAAGTATGTTTGTTACTCTTACACGTAAAAACTACAAAACGGATATGGATGAAACTTGGCACATAGATACAGCATATCCTGGAATAACATATAGACTACTTTTTTCCGGGAAAATGAGTTTTCCTTTGGGAAAGCGGATAATTTTATGTATAATAAAATTTTGATTCCGGTTAAACATAATATGGCTCTGAAACGATGGTGAAATTACTAAACGAATTTAGATAGAACATGTCATGTAACACAGGCTAATTTTTATTCCGGAAAAATGTTACAAGTCTCGGTAACGCGGGCGAAACCGCGAGGGACAGCTAGTAATCAATAAGCAAATGGCAGAATTAGAAAATATAATTCAATTCAAAGCCACTGAAAAATCAAAGCCTTTTTACATACTAAATTATATCCCCCATTCTTCATTCTTCGACATTCTTCACACATGGTTACCTGATCCCAAGTTAAGCAGAGTGTACTGCTTGTAGTATGGCTACCAGGTTACTGATATACTACTTTTTAAATTCATATTATATAGATATTTACACCCAGACACAGAACAAACAGACATGTTCATGCACTCAAATGTTTGTCCTGGGTGGGAATCGAACCCGCGACCTTCGGTTTGGCAGGATCTCTAACCACCAAGCCCATGGCAAACCTATAAAAGCCCTTTATTACATTACTCAGTCGAATTCCGCAAGAAATAATTTAATTATAACAAAAGCGGAGCTCACACAAGTAGAAATTACTCAATCGACTAATTAAGTAACATAATATAATTATAGTCGCTTTCCTTAAATAAGGACAAGGTTATAATTTTTCCTAATCGAATAATTGAATAATTTTACGTTAACGGGTACAAGCATAGTCACGGTTAATAACAAGTTTTGACACAACGAAAATTAAGTGAAATGCCTTGTTTTGTGACATTGGCTCTTGGCAGTGCAATATGAGGTAACTGAAAGGTAACTTAAACATGCGGCACGCTATGATGGCCGTTTTGACGTTTAACAGTGAACAAAGAAAAATGACCTTTATTCCTTCAGACATAAGGTGCATCTATTGATCCAACAGCTAATTGTATGATGATGGAAATCAACCTTATTCCAAAGCAATACAGTTTCTTTTCCTATGACAATCTGTAACGTCAAAACGGCCATTATAGCGTGCCGGTAGAATAGCTGTCTGTATGCGATACTTATTGAACTGTTTGTCAAATGCTAGTTGTTAATGTCCCATCCCGGTATGTTCAGTAGTTTTGAGGCGAAAGGTGCGTCAAAGAAAGGGTTCCATTCATTTCATTTTGCTTATATATATTAATATAAAGATAGATATATAGCTCTATCCCTGTACAGATTCATCAAAAGATAGCTTATGTGGTTTATCCATTGATTGACAAATCCCTTGCTTATATAATTTTGATTACTAGACGGATTTTATGACATACATATTTAAATCAAAATAAAACCTGTAAAAATATTTAAAACTTTATGAAAATCTATTAGTACATATATACTTTCATTGAAATTTTACTTCAATGACTTGGTTAGAGAGACTTAGTACGCGCACTTTCCAAATAAACGGCAATTTAGATCATTTCATCTAATGGAGATAAAGCGTGATATCTTTAATATCAAGAAATGTCGGAAAGATCAATTATAAGAATGAGCCGCGGTAATTTCAATGCCAGTAAACAACCCATTTCTCTCTTAAAACTATAATAAAAACCAATGATAGCATAGTGACTTGAAATACTGTAAAATACTAAGATCGGGGATTTGAAATTTACAAGGTTGAGCCTTCGGCAAAGGAAAACATCGTGGGGCTTTTGTAAGACCAGCCCCTACGTTAGCGAGCCGGTGCACGGAGGCCTCTCACGTAATTGCGTAGTTAAAAGAGACAGAGCATAGAGGCTCCTGGGAGGATCCTGGAGATAGTGTCATTTTTCTTACAGAATCCCTGCTTAGATGGCTACCAGCCTCAAATTGAAAATCTGTGGCCGAGGTGTGTTCCGATTGCATAATTGAGAGTCAGTTCCCATTCAGGCTTAGTGTACTCACGACCTTTGCACATGACATCACAGCAATCGAATAAAATCGAAAAGAAAAGAAGTTTTTTTTTTCTTTTTTATAAGGACGAAGGTGCTAGCCTCGGATGGCTCTTACACCCTTACGCGGACAATTCCGGCGAGCGCTTAAGGCTCTCAACCGAAAACGTTATGTTTAGTAATTTTTCACGTTTAAATACTTTATCCAAGTAATTTCTATCGCAATGAACTCGGATTACGTATTAAACAATCGAATACTTCACACTAACATTATTCAAACAATCAGAGGTTATTCAAGCACAAAAACCGAATGAATCGATCGTAATCTCGATCAGAGGTTAAGACCGACTTATTGTTGAGACGTTAGGTTACATTTGTCATAGTTTCAGTTAAATTAACCGTGGTTAATCACGTATTGTGTGAACGCGGAGTTACATCGAGATAAGCTCGTATCGATACGCAAACCTTGCGTCGCTTTCCAGTGTTTAAATTATGTGTGGGAATAAATAATGTGTGATTTTTTCATGTTAATACTATCTATGGATCTATGTTTGTTTTTTTTTTATTAGTTATGGTAGAGAAAGTATTGTTGAAGAACTGGGAATTAAATTATAAGGAGATGCAATTGTGGTTGAAATGCAAGTTCACCCAAAATTTAAATCCGATAATTTTATCGGCGAGCTAAATTGCATTTAAATCCGATCAGCTGTTTTACAGGCTATACGAGACAAACTTTCAGATTCTATAATAAAATGTCTTATTAGGAGTTTTTGGCATTTATTGGTATATCTAAATTAAGTTATTAAATTACGCTCCTTAATATTAAGTGCTGCTTTTTTGTATTTTGTATCTATCAGAAACCTACTGATACCACCATTTATGTGAGTATCTTGGTTTGCAGCAGAAAGGAAAAAAAGTAAGGAAATTTAAATTTGTCGAGATCTAATAGGCATTTTTTGACAGCGTAGGCGAATATGAAGTTAAAATAAGGTTCTTCAGCATCATTATACAATTAATCATTGGATCATTAACACTTATTATAACATTATTCCAAAACCAATAAAGATGATTTTTCAAAACGGCCAATTTACCCGACCACTCTTGTATCAATATAATTTCAGCTTTACCAAAGTTCATTTATCTTCACATGGCAACTTTCTACAAATCCCTCATAGAAGTTATAATATTTTTTTACTTTTATTTACAAGTGAAATCTACACGCGTAATGAATAATACACGTTCACGTGCAATTCAATCCATACCTATTAGAAATATTCAACTACCGCGTAGATAATTGATTAGATACGCATAAAATTCTATGTAGGTATGTTATATAACTAACTATAGCTTTAAGTACAGATTGTAATCATCCACTTTGCTTCGCGCTTGCCCCCCACTCTCCCCTCCTTTAGAATAAGGACGTAAAAGGGATTTTTATGATTGCCAATAAAAACTATCGCGATTAGTCTCGTAAAGTAACATGCCCCTTCCGGTCGTTTTCGATGAAGCCAGTGAAAGTATTGCAGTTCCAAAACCGATTGCCAAGCGATTTTAACCCTTGTACTGACGACTTAAGAAGTCGGTGAACCTTTTTGATGGTGTTGTTAATGTTGTGTCTGGGTGTAAAGACAATGCTCGTATTTTAGTTCTCGCTTATATAATTACTTGAATGATTAGACCAATCATATGCATGTAGTTTGGACAATTGATAACATTTCTTTTATGTAATGCAATTACCTATTCTTAAGGTGTGTTTTCACTGTTCTTAACAGATCGTTTCTATCAAGTAGGTGGAGTAACCTAAATAAATTAGTTTTAAATTATAATTTTCTAAATGGTACTGGCAATGACGAAAATATAAAAAGGAAATATGATTATAGTAGTCATAAATTCGAATAATAAAATATTAAAGATATTTAGTTAAGGCCCTATAAGTCACTTATAAGGGTCAAAGCTTCTGATGTCACCGCCGGTCTCTGCTTTCATCTGAGAAGCCCTGGCGAGTTAGCAAATATCTGACCTATGTGTCTTTTTATGTTCAATTTGATGTTTTAGAAGTATTAGAGCTCTTTAGTGTAGAGTTCGTCCGGGGAAGTACTACCATATTTCACATTTCTGCTGATATGCAGTAGTGCACTTGTATTACTGTGTTTCGATTAGAAAGTTCGTGTCGGTGAAATTAGGCTTAAAAACTTCACGTCTCAGGGTTGACGCATTGGCAATGCCGCTGGTGTTGCAAATTTCCATAGGCGGGGGTGACCACTTACCATCAGGTGGACCATCTGCCTGTTTGTCGGTCTACTTGACATCAAACAAACACGATGCACTGTAATCTCATTCTCTCATTCACTTTCGCTTGAGTATTAAAAAGATTCAACTTAGTTTAGTGAAAACGAAGCTTAACTATTAAAAACCTGTTGTTTTATTGAAACATTAATATTGAAATTATGGCGACTTAAATTTCTGATGATTACATTTAATTGAAGGTTGTAACTTAATTCGATCATTTTTTTTTAAATAGTGTAAGTTATGACTCTAGTTCCCGATTTCAAGAAAACGGGCATGTACACATGTTATTTAATATTTTAATTAGATTTTTTATTTTTATTAGCCTGAAGGGCTTAGCTATAGATTGGTTTTTACCCATTTATGCACAATTCGAATAGTGCAGATGGCTCTGAACTAAGGGTATAGTTGGACAACCTTGGTGGAGCATATACCTCGGGGTCTTAGCTGTTGCTGGGTTTCAAAAAACATATAGGGAGATATTAATGGCCTTCTTTTTGGATCTGGCTACCTTGACAAAAATATTTGATCAATGTGTAAAAATGCTGCAGAAATTGAAGAAGCTTTTGTTGGATTACAACACTAAGTAACAGCAGACTAAAGTAGATTTTTCTTTGACATTCTTAGCTGTCAACGCGGCCTTTTAGATCCCGACCACATTAGTACAAGACTACCACGCCTATACTAGACTTCAACACATTTACATAACATAAACCAAATCAATAATCGACAATTAACAGAGCAATAAAATAACAAATGTACAGGAAGTCAGTTAATAATTTCGCTAAACACTTGTTAATATTATTTCCAAACAATTACATATTACATGTGCAATTAAATAAGAAACAAAAAGTATAAGTGAACTGTTCAAAACAGTCAATTAATTCCTACACAATGAGTAGAAAGCATTCTCTAAGTCTTAGAACAAATTATAGAATGTCTTAGGTCACGATTGTTCGGACAACACATTAACATTTATCGATGTAATTACTTGGAGATTATCAATGATTTGTTTGTATCTATTAGTTTATCTTCATTGTGGACTTTAAATCTACAATTGTGTTTAGAGAGAGCTATTGGCTATATCTATCTTATACCTTTAAACGAGCAATTCTTGTATATACGAGTATATAGGATACAGGATCTCGGAAACAGCTCCAACGATTTTCATGAAATTTAGAATGCAGATTTAGGTTTCGGGGGCGTTAAATCGATCTAGCTAGAATAAATTTTCAGAAAATATAGCTTAATCCGTGTTTTTAGGCAATGAAAACTGCTACAATGTCATTAGAAGGTAAGGATTTCAAGCTATATCTTTTGTGAGAAATACTGTTATTGGGAGCCCTTTATTATCGCATCTAATTCGTATCTAGGTATACTCGTATATGACATATGCTTTAAAAAAGAGAATACGGTAGAAATCATGTTAGTAAAGAAATCCCGAGCAATGCTCGGCCATCTAGGTGCTTATAGTTTATTTGTGATTGATAATCTAAGAGCTGTGATTGTTTGAAGGTAAACTATACTAATGTAGACAATATGACTTACTTCATTAAAAATGACACGTATTGGACACATTTTTGACAATGATAGGAATAGTAGATCTTTTAGTGCAGAGTTCATCCAAGGAAATACTACTTTACCCATTTCCACAGTGAAAACGAAGTGCACTTTTGTTATTATGTTTCGGTTAGAAAAGTGAGGGGGCCGGTGAAATTACAGGCACCTAACACTATACGTCTCAGGGTTGATATGGCATTCGCAATGCCCCTAATGGTGCAAATGTCCACAGGCGGCGGTGATCGCTTACTATAACACACATCAGGTAGGCTGTTTGTCTCTTTATTTTTTTCTTTATTAATTAATTAATTGTTCTAACACTGCATAACTAGTGTTAAAATACCGCGTAAGTGTCTTTGCCCAATCGAGGTTACACCCTAGTGGGCTCCGGACGCCGATTCTTATGATAATTGTCCACCTAAAAAACAAAGAAAACTAGACACTGTTAGCGTATTTACTAACGCAACTTACATTGATTTGGATATTCATTGTGAAGATATATAAATAAATATTATATCGGTAGAGAACGATAGCGAAAATTTTTAAATTCGTTTGATAGATTGTAATGTTACTTTTAATATAAATTCTCCCCTATATTTATGGGTCTTTTTTAATAAGAGCTAGGTACCTTCTTGGGTTATTAATCATCATCACTTAGGGCCCCCGCCGACACCTCTACTCAATGTCGGAGAAAGGTGTTATGCAATGCTTGTTATGTTTAGCAATCATAATTATTTTCGTTTTTCAATTACACATTTGTCTTTGGTCATAGGTCAGTGTAAAGAAGTATGGCTTGAAGACAGCTTATTTGCTTTTGAAATGAAAATAATTTCGATAGTTTTATTCTTAGGTATGTTGTATATACGCAAGCTGGCTGGCAGCGGTTGGAAACAAAGAGCTGAAGATCGTGCTCAGTGGCGTGCCATAGGTGAGGCCTATGTCCAGCTGTGGACGGAGATAGGCTGATGATGATGATGTTGTATGAAATTTCAATGTTTAATGAAACGAAAATTGGATGTTCCAATCTCACTAAATAGTTAAAAGATAATAATCTATAGCCTGTTTGTTCTTTTAATTTGCTGTTAGGAAAATTAAACAATTGACGAATGTTGAGACAGCCAAATTAGTTTATTTTGCATATTTTCATAGCCTCTTGTCCTATGGTATTTTATTTTGGGGAGCAGCAGCGGATATAGAATCAATATTTATTATACAAAAAAGAGCAATTCGTGCAATTTACGGTATGGGTCCCCGTGAATCATTAAGAGATTTATTTAGGGAAATAAATATAATGACATTGCCTTCATTATATATTTATGAAAATATAATGTTTATACGTAGAAACATAGGAATGTTTGAGTCAAAATTGGATATCCATAATATTAATACAAGACAAAGGGAGAAGTTAGTTGTTCCATATTTTAGACTAACTAAAGTAAACAAGTCATTTCTTGGTAATTGTGTTCGATTTTATAATAAGATACCGCTTTCAGTAACCAAAATGTCTGATCATAAATTTAAAAATTATATTAGGAAAGTTTTGAAAGAAAAAGCGTATTACAAGGTGGTTCATTATATTGAAGATAAAAATGTATGGAAATAGCTGCTCTCTGCACAGTGCACCTCTAATTTTCTTGTTTAAGTTGTAAGTAATTATTGTCATTTTCTATTTTGTAGTCTTGTTATTTCTTTTTTTTTTGTTTTTTTTGTTTTTGATGATGCCGCTGCATTATTTTATTCAAGGGCATAAACAATTGGGTTTTATTATTAACTACTTAATGAAGATTTTTGCACGTTTTACGTGAAGTTAATTAGTTTTAAATTACTTTTCAGAGAATATTATTTAGGGAGTTGGATTTCCAAGTGCACTACTGCTTCACGGCAGAAATGGGTAAGTACTTCTCCGGACGAACTCTGCACTAAGAGCTCTACTACTCTACTTAGCTTTAAAACGGCTTAACGGATTTGCATGAAATTTGGCTCATAGATAGAATATGTTCTAAATTAACAGATATGATTTGTATTCCCATAATCCAAACCTTCGAGAACATGAAAAATAATATGAATACAATATTAGCTACTTTGTTTATGCAACTTCTGACGCCAATTTGTAAATATCTTACTATACTACTAATATATTTTTTTATAACTTCATTCTATTTGATTTTAATAACTTATTTTTATATTCCTTTTGTTAACCGACTGTATTTCTTTAAATAACGGTAAAATTGTATCATGACAATAATGTCAGTTTGTCGGTTTCTTCTTTTTTCACATGAATATATTCTTCAATCTTCTTCAGTCTTGTTATTTCTTTTGTTTTTGAATGTTAGCTTTATTAAGTATTTTGTAATTGTTAAATATAAAAATATGTAAAATTGATATTATAAAATAGCCAAAAAGTCAGAATAGATAAAAAAGAATTTAATAAAATAAAAAAGAATGTAACCTTGCTGAGTTTCTTGCCGGTTCTTCTCAGTTGAAGGCTGACTTCCGAACCGGTAGTAGCTTCAGTAACTTTAAATTTGACCTTCATAAGTGCCTTCTGAGGGCCTAAACTGAATAAATGGTTTTGAATTTGAATTTGAAAAATAAACGAAATTGATTTTTATGCGATTGACACCACCAATTAGAGAATTTTTCCCGGAAAAATATATTTTCCCACTCAGATGAGGTCTGGGTTATCGCTACTACACATAAGTCAGTTAATTGGTACTAAAAAATATTTGAGTGACAAAACACCCGTTTCTCATATCTCTTAATTTATTTTATTTGTTTTTATTATGAACTAGCTGTCCCCCGCGGTTTTACCCGCGTTCCCGTGGGATGTCACATGTATTATTCATAAAAACCTTCCTCTTCAATCACTCTATCTATTAAAAAATACCGCATCAAAATCCGTTGCGTAGTTTTAAAGATTTAAGCATACATAGGGATATAGGGGCAGAGAACCATTTCTCTGAACAAAGTCCCTACTTTGTTTTATACTATGTAGTGATTCATATCAACCAAAAATAAATTAAATTGAGATTTTTGATATAATATTGTATGATGTCTGTCATGTCTGTTTTTTCTGTGTCTGGGTAATATGTTTAATCTGGTTTCAATAGCTCAAGCATTTTCCGTTTCGCATTTTCAGTGTCAAATAAACGTGTTTGGAGAATGTCCCGGGATATTCATATTTATTTATTACAAACTGTTTTCGGCATGACTTGTATTTCCTTCGAATACTGTCGAGGGGTGCATAGAACAACTCACTCAAAATTTTGTTACAATTGAATTCAGGAACACTATACATATTAATATAAACAAATATATACATAGAAAAATACAAAAGTACTTAAAATTACATTGGTTACTATATTATGTAGGTACTCTAATAAAACAAAACCGAAAATTTGCTAAAATAAAAGGTCCTCTAAATGCTCCATGGTATCCATGAATTCAGTAAATCTAAAGGCTTATAAATTTTGTTACAAAATCTTATCCTTATTACTTAATTTTTTTTTCATTAGTTAAATGCTAAATTTCTTACATCCGGATCGTGTGACCTTTAACGTTACAGAAACCATATAATAGCGAGTGATTAACGTGAAGTGTTCCGAGCCTCGGGCGAAATCATCTGCTAATCAAATAATGTCACTCATCTACGGTCATATGACATTTAGCTCAATCGACAGTTCTATGTAAAAAGGGAAAGTACAGTAAAAAAAATGGCCGACGGCCGTGGGCTTAAAGCATCATCAAATTATACACTCATCAATAATTTTTCGACTTAAAAGGACTTGTGAAAGTGAAAGGATTAGTTCATCTGTAGCGTCTATGGTTTGACTTTTTTTTTGTTTTGATTTTAGAATACGTAGGTGGATTAAAATGTATTAATTGATGCGAAAGTGTTTGGGAATGGATGGACGAAAGTTTCTGCATATAGACTGCAAAAAGTGCAAGGCTCATTTTTAGGACTTAGTGCACGCATCTTTAATAAAATCCCTGCTGAAATTTTAAATTTGCCTTTACAAAAATTTAAGGAAAGAATTAAGACTGTTTTAGTACAAAAGGCTTTCTACAACACAAATGATTATTTTAATGACGACAATGCTTGGGTGTAGCGCTCGCTCCAGCAGGACACATCTTTATGTACAAAATCTTATTTTGAAAAGAGTAATTGCTGAGTTTATTCCGGCTCTTCTCAGTAAAAGCAACCTTCCGAACCGGTGTTAGAGTCTAACCTAATTCATAAGTGCCTGTGGAGGCCTATTTGAATAAAATATGTATTTAATTTCATTTGTTTCTTTCACGTAAAAACTTTTTTACGGTTTTAGATAGAACTTGGCACATAAGTACGGGATCAAAACATAATATACTTTATATATTGGGATAATGTAACATTCCTCGGGAACGCAGGTGATACCGCGGGGGACAGCTAGTCATAATATGGCTCTATAAGCTAGATATGAAATACTTTTCCAATTTATAAACGTAACTCGAATAAAAACCATTACCCTCTAAATAATGAAGAAAACTTGAAGCCACAAAATCTGAATAATATAAGATAAAATTTGTAATGAAATTGGAAATAAATTGGGACATATCTTCACACACGGCCATCTGATCCCAAGCGCATTGCTGCTTGCTAAACATAAATCTGATGAGTGATATACGAGTGCTTACCATCATAAACACTTAAATATAAATATTAAAACTCGGACATTATTATTTACTTATATGTGTTTTTCTTGGATGGGACTCGAACCGACGACTAGTGGCATGGCCAACAGGCTATTAAGCCTCTAAACCAACCGCCCCAGACCTCCCTAGTTGATATTAAATCAACAACAGTAGGTGTTTGCTAATAACTGTTGTTGCTTGGACAGTTTGATTATAGGCCTATACCTTATTTAGAGAAATCTTACCCTCTGGTCATTTGACCAATGGAGAAAATCATTGCGACTGACCAGTTACCTATTTAATGTATTTACTGTGCCGGGAGGAAACACAACGGAACTGTGTTCTTTCCACATTTAATTTGTATATTCAACCATAGACAATGCATTTGAAACCTTTATTGTGATTATTTTTGATTGAAACTGACATCATTTTTTTTCTACTTTACTAGGAATTATCCGCAGCCAGTTATAAACCTAAAATAAAAAAGATATTGTTGTTCTGTGGAAAGAAATAGTTACATTATCAAAGAGGTAGTGTCAATAAGGTGTAATAATAATTTTATTTTGGTTAAATAAGTGCATAATGCAAATAATTCCAATGCATAGTGGCTGATACATATTTGCGAACGTTAAGTTTGTTTACTTTGAAAATAATAATGATCTAACCACACGTTTTATTACAACGTTGGCCATTGAACAAAATGTATGTGTCAATTCAAGGGTAACGCGATTTACTTGAGTCACTTATCGAATTGAAACACAACTATAAAAGTGATCGTTATCGGTTTTAAATAATAAATAAATATTCTGGGACAATCGTTACACACGACCATCTGGTCCCAAACTAAGCAGAGCTGTTTTATGGAAACCAGACAACTGATATACTACATTTACAATTTTTTTCTTTCTATATACATACTTTTATTGATATTTACACCTAGACATAGAACAAGCCATGTCCTGAATGGGAATCGAACTCACGACCTGGCAGTCAGAGTCGCTAACTCCCAAGCCAACTGGTTTGTCGAAAATATATTTATTATACTCAATTAAAGCTGCAGCAAACAAGAATTTCTACAAAAAAGCCTATAAAGGTATATCCACACAGTTCTTCTCTGTCTTCTTCAGTTCTTTTGTGCCCCTGACGGAGCACGGCACGTCGACGTCTCGGGCACGGCCCGGATGTGTGTGGATAGACCTTAAGGGTTAACACTGCCCTATTAGCTTCGATTTTATTTATGACAGTCTAAAAGCTTTCTAAGTTCTATGCCTACAATTTGTGTGCTTTAAAATGTTCCGAATACCTATAAACAATAAATACCTTTCAACAAACATTTCAAATCTCAGCTTAACCAAAATCCGTAACTTACTTTAAGATTACTTTGTCCACAGACACATTTACAAACAATTTACTATTATGTTATGATAATATTGTCTTACACGAACATAATTTACATAATCTCGAGACTTGAAGGCATTGCAATAAGTATTAAGGCTCAAAAGTACAGACAGTAACTTATAAACTTTCTAGATATTGAATCTGAGTACAACTTTGATCGTGTGAAACTGGCTACGAGCAACTTGACTAATCTAAGTTTTGCCACACACTTTGGAAAATTGACGGGGTATTTGCTTCAGGGAAATCCGTGCAAATTTTAGTTCAGTCGAAATAAAACTTTTCCTTTAGTTCAGCTGATTCGTGAAACTGCTTGAATGTTTTTGAAGTAGTCGAGCTCTTAGTGCAGAGTTCGTCGGAGTACTACCACCATACCAATTTTCGTGAAGTAGTGCACTTGTATTAATGTGTTTGGAAAGGTAAGGGGCTGGTGGATTACAGGAATTTGAGACTTAACAAGTTCATGTTTTAGGGTCGACAGTGCATTGATGCTCCTTCTATTGCAAATATCGATACTATACAAGCGGTATTACCATTACCACTTACCATTAGGTAGGCCGTCGGCCTGCTAGATTAAAAAACAAGGATTTTAAGTCTAAATGAGATATCTAGTAGATTTTAATTAATCCTCATTTCGTGAAACGACAACAATACATACTTAATTTATTTTTAAGTTATACATATATGACCAAGTTTATATTTCTGTCCCTCTTTATCCGCTTATATCTTTTAAAATTACCAATAGTTTTGGATGCGGTTTACAATATCCTATAGAAAATTTCTTCCGGAAGGCTTATATATATATAAAGTTTATATTATACCACTCAGGCGAAGCCGGGACGAGTCCATAGTATTGAAAATTTGGCTGACGGTCGATGTCCCGCTTTTATATTGCTCTGTGACGACAATCCCACGTTAAGCATCATTTCGTTAAATGCTAATGCTATAATAACGCTTTTAAAATGCACATGCTATATAAATAACCACACAGTGACCATAACTATACGACCTCAAAGGCCGATTATGTAAGGAAAATGACACTAACTCGAGGATAAACAAAAGGAACGAAACTAGTGTAGCGATACTCTTTACATACATGTATGAGCCATTTAGTCACATATCTGCGAAATTGAGTCTTTACGGTCTAGGTGTTCAAAAGTGCATAATTAATTATTTTATATCATTTAAGTTTTATAGTAAACAAACCTATAAAATCGATAAAAAAACGTAAATGGAACCCGTAAATTAAATTCAATCATTTTTAAAATCTTTGGTACTCGATTCCCAAAAATGTGAAAAAAGTAGATGTGCCAATATATTACTAGGTCAGCGATATTTGTAACTGCGAAGGAATAATTGATTGAAATATCTATAATTTAGTTTTTAATCAAATCCACACTATATTTATGACTCACTGCATAGAACGGCCTCGGTAGCGGTCGTACATTTGACCACAGAGCTGCCACAGTATAGATAAGCTCAGTTTGATTAATTATTTCACTGCCTATTCTCTACCGGCCTTCGAGTTTGAAGGTGTTCGTTTGACGCACGATTTTTCTTGGTTAAGGCTTCTGTTGAGGAATAAAAATAGAGCATTGTGTTGTATCTATTGTTTTATTTAAAATTATTAATCTTGTGTCACATTTTATTGGGTATTTTTGGCAGCAAATTAAATTTGCAGAGTAGAATAAATTGAGTGGCGCTTGACTGAGTGCCGGCCCCGGCATCTGTTACTTAGACTCTTTTCTTGGGTCCCGTACCCAATGGTGCCAACAGCGTGCGGTATCTCAAGATCCCCAATTAGGTAATTAAATAAATAGTAAATTGTCAGTATTTTACTCTATAACAATAATATATATAATAATATATAAAAACAATATATATATATTGGTGGTTAGAGACCCTGACTGCCAAATCGAAGGTCGCGGGTTCGATTCCGACCCAGAACAAACATTTGTGTGCATGTACATGTCTGTTTGTTCTGTGCCTGGGTGTAAATATCTATATAAGTATGTATCTTCGTAAAAATCGGTATAATTAGTATATCAGTTACTTGGTAGCCATACTACAAGCAGTACACTCTGCTTAACTTGGGATCCGGTAACCATGTGTGAAGAATGTCTTGGGTTATTTATTTATTTATATCTTTAAAGTTCATTGGTCCCAACACTCCCAACACAAGAAACTTGTTATTTTCGACATTTTGTTATATATTTTACAGTGGCCTTTGTGCGAGTCCGCTTTTTTTATATATTATATTATCTCCCATTTTTTCAATCGGGGAATAGATTTTGGATACGCGATTTTATTCTAAAAACCTTCTATAATTAAAATTTTCTGCCAGACACTGCGTATTTAGACATTGAAGCAGGCCTTAGTTAGTCGTACAATTGATTAGGTTATCTTCTTTTTTTTTCTTTGTTGTTAGTCAAACGAGCAGACGTATCGCCGTATCGCAACAACAGAGGAGCCACAAGTTCGTTACCTCTCATCTAGACAGATACTGCAAATCTAACCATTGAATATGACCTTAGATAGTTGAATGATTGCTTGATTAAGTTCAATCTTACCAACTCTCCAACAAAAAAACTATGAACCAAAATATGTACTAAGAAATTTTTGATCACGTAACTACCAATAGATAAAAAGAAAGATGCAATCCGCTTCTGTAAGAGTTCGACTTCTGACCTCAGTTTGTTCCAAACCACCTGCGGGTTCTCCGAGAGAACTTACCGAGCAATGTACCGTAAATTGAACTATAATTAGACAAACCAGACGCAAGATCAGCGATAAAGATTGTTCCACGATGTTTATTTGCCCGTTTAATAGTTTTAAATTGATAATTGTTGAACTGCGCGTGAGTTGATAACGGTTTTTTTAATTTTTGAACTTTATTGTTCACGATTTATTGATGTGAACGCTTAAGTAACTGCTTTTTAAGTACACTTTTTACGAGATTTTTAAAAAGAGTGTTGGTTCATTTATGCAGTAGTTTGATATCAGAAATGATACGCTACGGGTCGTGGGTTTGATTACCATACAAGGCAAACATTTTATTTATCGAAGCGAAAACTTCTTTAGCGGCGTTGAGCACTTTTCTTGGGATGGGTTTAAAATGTAAAACTCGCGTCAGTGACCTGATCGAAAATTCGTAAGAGGGTAAAAATGCACAACGTTAATGTTCAAGTTTTCACATCTGCTGGCACTCCCGGAGTGCAACCCGTTGTTTTTTAAATTGTTCTAACAGTATAACCCAATGAGTCGCAAGATTAGCTTTTAAAACTTTCATAAGAACTCGATATTACAAAACTCTAAACCAAAACACAATAGCTAACTTAAACTCGTTTGTTATTGTTCACTCTCACAGTATTGCGAATCTCCGTAGCCACGAAAACAAAGCTAAAACCAGACATAACGGACAATATATACGGTAATTAGCATTAAAAAAAAACAATAATCGCAAGAAAGAACCGGCTTCGATGCTCAGAAACCGTTAAGTTTGACTCAACATTTTATACGTTTACCTTTCAGGACATAAAAAATAAGAGGTGTGCCTGACTTATGATAAAAATAGCAAGGCGTCACAAATATGTTGAACTCTCCATTTAATTTATGTTTAGGAGGTCGTTTATCTTGGTGGTATGAAGCTTGTCTAGAGACCCGGAGGACCTGGGTTCGAATCCCGGATCAGGTAAGGTGATATTAATGTTTCATTGTTTAGAAATGATTACCTGTAGCCTGTGATTGTTAATGTGCATGGATGGTGACAATATTCATCACATACCAGGTTGGGAATTTAAATATCTCTGGTAGAATGAGCGTTACACTACTGCGTATTCTGCCTAACTCTTGGGGTATAATGGTCGTGAATATATGCAGTCAACCTAGACAATGTAAAATAGACTTAGAAATATTATGTCGATGTCTTAGTAGACCACATATCTTAGTGTAACTTTTATTAAGATCTATCAAATTTACAGTTGTAGACAAATGTGCAACCATGACGCATTGCTCCCCAATATATCTCCAACTTATTTATGATCCGAGGTTTACCTACACTGACTTTGAGAAAATTACAAACCACGTGTTACTCATATTACGTGGGTTGTTACCGCATAATTGTATGAGATTCTGATGAGCATCATTGTTGTTTTAAAGGTCATTGGAGGATAATTAAGTCTTTGAGGTAGTCCTAATAATATGACTATGCCGGATTGTTTGTATTGTGCAAGTAGGAAGGAGGATGTGTTTTTTATCGGTTGGCTAGGAAACCGAATTATGTACCTAAGCCATGTTAGAATAAGTCATACATTGGTATGTGACAATGTGGTCGAATGTAGCAGTGACGTTACCCCTGTAAGTATATAACGTAAATAAAAAAAAACTATTTATTCAGTTTAGGTCACTGTAAATAAATCTATCTCCACGCCTATAATTCCCGAAGGTTGTTACAGAAAGACAAATTCAAAACCATTTATTCAGTTTATTTGCTTATGAAGGTTAAACATCTATTTCTAATTCTATTCTCGCAGTACTGAAACTTCAATTCAGTACTGAAACGTGGTATCTTCAGTACTGAGAGTAGTACCACATTGTACACAAAGATATTTTAAACTTAACTTGCCCAAGGTACATTGTTAATCCTGGACCACAAGTAATCACTTTTGATATAGAAACATAACTGTAACCTTACCCATGTAATTCAAGTTAGTACCTCCAATCTCTAAGCCGAGCTTTAAAACTGTATTTTCAGCAGATATGTGCGAGGTAACTATCCAGCAACTTTGTCAATAGAATCTCTCACTAAATGCACGCACTAAGTGAAGAAACAAGCGAACCCATTGGCGCACTCGCCCCATAGCTTCGTTACTTTTATATATACTCTCTATTACTTGCTGTAGAAGTGACCTCTTCTTACGTAGCATCAAATATCACCCAAAAATATAATTAGAGTCTTTCAGGTTGATTGTAGATCTAACTATAACTATTATGCAACTAATTATAACATGAAGGTTGCATAGGAATGCAATTTTAAACAACACAGGGCGTATGTTCTAGGAACAGCTATCGTGATATCTAGAACCTTGGTTATTACATTTACAGCTTTATCTGTGACATTATGGTATAATAATAATAGAAAATATTATTTATATTTATCGAAGTTAGCGATGGTTGGACGTGATTGTAATGAACTGAAATAGACTTAACCTATTTCCGGTCTACACATTCAATTTTGATTGTTTTTGGTATCTGTGGAAGTAGTTGAGCTCTTAGTGCAGAGTTTTCCAGGAGAAGTACTACCATCATAGCCATTTCCACCGTGAAGCAGTAGTGCACATGTATTACTGTGTTTCGGTTAGGAAGGTAAGGGCCGATGGAATTACAGAACTGCCAATAAACGGTACGTAGCTCTTTGTGGCGAATGACGAATGCAATTCACGTATTTATATCTGGATAGGGTTGGATGCGAAAGACAAAGCATCTGAGGAGGGGCAACAATAGTCCAGCAGAGGTCTGACAAGTTGAGATATATGGTTAAAGGTACTCTGTCGTTAAATAAATAAATATCCTGGGGCGTTGGATGGCCGTGTGTAAAGAATGCCCCAGGATATTTTAAAACGAAGCAGAACTTTTTAAGTTCAAACTTATATCGATATTTACATCCATCAAGAGAAAAAGCGAATGAAAGATATAGCGACTAAAGTTAACATCGGTTGGGAAATATAATGACGTTACACATAATTATAATATTTATTAAACTTCACATATCATAAACGTTAAAATTTGAATCTTAATTATATTTCTTTTTAGCACAAGAAATATCGCAATCTCTTCGGAATTTGTAACATTAGCTAGAAAACGGAAGCAGCGCTACAATGTTAGAGACGATAAAGATCTTTGCAAACGCGATAAAACAATAGTTATGTATTGTGGTGGGAATGACTATTGTAGTTATAAATTCACATGCACCGAGTCTAACCCCGTGTGAACACAAGGTATTGTTGTAGATAAAGGCACGTGGAGACGGAGCATCTTAGCTTTTCAGTAATCCAAGGTTTAATACCGTAAAGTAATTGTCAGATGCTCCCTTAATCCAGCACGGTCTCTACGCTCTCGTTAGCTCCACGGTAGAAGTCCGTTGATGCGGTCTGTTTTTGAGATTGTAGGAGTAGTTCTAGTTTGTCCAATATAAGAAACCTCGTTTCTTTTTTTATTTATTGATAAGGCAAACCAACGACATATTTACAATTAATTATTAGTGACATAATATTTCATAATTTAAGTACAGTGTAAATACGTCACTTACAGGTATGCACACCATTTACAGTAAACCACAGAATACAAACAAAAAAATATCGTTTCAGAATGTTATAGGAAAATTAACCTTTTTGCATTATGATACAGTTCAATTATGTCAGCATACAATAAACCACTAGATCAATTAATAAATCTTATTGCCTCATCAATTATTAGATGGAGAGGTATGGTAAGACAGAGTAGTATTGGCAAATTAATAATAAATAATAATACATTTTTTTTTTTTTTTTTTTATGCCACTTCGGCCGACAAACAAGCAGACGGTCCACCTGATGGTAAGTGGTCACCGCCGCCTATGGACATTTGCAACACTAGGAGCATCGCCAATGCGTTGTCGACCCTGAGACGTGAAGTTGTTAAGTCTCATGTGCCTGTAATTTCACCGGCCCCCTTACCTTTCTAACCGAAACACAGTAATACAATTGCACTACTGCTTCACGGCGGAAATGGGTAAGGTGGTAGTACTTCCCCGGTCGAACTCTGCACTAAGAGCTCTACTACTCGATACATATCCTGGGACATTCTTTACACACGGCCATCTGATCCCAAACTAAGCAGAGTTTGTACTATGGAAACCAGATAACTGATATACTATTTTTTTTTCTAAATACATACTTATATAGATATTTACACCCAGACACAGAACAAACATGTTCATGCAGACAAATGTTTGTCCTGGGTGGGAATCGCACCCACGACCTTCGGTTTGGCAGTCAAAGTCGATAACCAGCAAGCCAACTGGCCTGTGAATTAAAAGAAGAGATATCATCCATACTTTACACCACGATAATAAAAAGAGATATTGACAAGACGAATGATTGCTTTGTTCTTAGTTTGTCAGGTAGAGCTGCCTGAAAAACGCAGGTGTAGAGAAATGATCTGGCTTGTCACGTAATACCCTCAGTGTTGTGGATGCGGCCAAGAAGATTATGTAAATAATGATAAATAAGCATTTAGTACAGTTCCTGACATAACTTCGGTAATAGAGATAATTTCCTTCGTTTAAATGCGGTCTATCTCGGTTAGGCAAGTGCACGCTGCAAAGGCAAACTGCGGCTTGTGTAGACACGGCATAAGATCAAATTTTCAACTCATACATTGGATTAGTGTATTCTTTATACTTTGGCAGTCAGTTCTTTTCTATATATACTTTTTTGTTCAGCAAGAAGTCTACGAGTTTTTGAATTAGAAAAGTAATGGGCTAATAAAAACTTAATTTAATCATAATAAATCATTGTTTTAAAAACAATAATCTAGACGCCAAAACAAAAGTTTCGTCTGCAATATCATTCGAGCCACCAGAGAAAAAAGTGAATAACCCAAACAAACAATTACTAACGCATTACAAACTTTTTACTTAAGTTTCAAATTCGTAATACTATTACGATAAGTCACGGTAATACCTACCATCTATGTGTTACGCAGTTTTAACACTTCCGCCATAAGGAAATGGGGTTGTAATCGCTTGTGGGCGATGATTAATTTGTGCCTTTTTTAAGCTGTAGCAATTTGTGACCTGATTGTGAACGAGTGAGGTTCGCACGCAAATTCAGAAAGTCTGATTGATGACCTGGACGCTTTGGTGCACTCTACCGCATGATGTTGAGGAAATTAAGCTCTCGTTTGTGGAAATGTTAAGGAGGTTATTTTAAGTGGTAGTGTTCGTGGTAGAATGGACGTCTGGTCTGACACGACGGAAGTTGTATCCTTAGACAAATACATATAATTACTTATATCCTTCCGAAACTGAGTTTTTTTATTTTCACTTTCACAATTGAACAACTGAACTGAAGTTACTGAAAATTGGCACATACTTAACTTATGGTATAGAGACATATTTTCCCGGAACGCCGGTGTAACTGCGGGGAACAGCTGGTTGGTAATGACTTGTAGAGAGAAGGCGTCACCTTGAGCTAGTGGGTACTTTACGAGACCTCTACCTTCTTTCGTGTTTATTAGATTTTTTTTATCCTTGATAACTATTTAATCATCTCGAAATCCTGTCAATAATCATGAATGTTTTACAAATTAATTAATTTTTGATCAGCATTTTTCTCTCAAACACTTTCTAAGTACCAACTGAAATACTAATATTCGAAGCAATTAATCACACCTTTTACTCAGCACAGCCCAGCTCTCTACATCCGTCTGTTTTTACATCTCGATTGATATAGAAATTATATTAATTAATACAATTTACAGCGTCATTGGTAATTAATCGTGATCGTAACAAGATTTTCATGTCTCTGTTTGCTGCGACAAGTTTGTTTCATTGTGACACACGGGTATCTAGATTAACGAATAAATTGTGTTTTTTGGCCCTAGCTTTCATCCTTATATATTTTCTGACAAACCAAGTCTTTAGGTAGACTCAACCTTTCTCTTGGCTCCAAGACTCCGCTTAACAGCTTTCATACATCTCATTAGGTAGACTCACACTTTCTTTTGGCTCCAGGACTCCGCTTAACAGCTACCATAGATCTCATTAGGTACACTCACCTCTCTCGGGCATAGCTGCACCTATGATTCCGCTTAGTAGCTTTCTTACATATCATCGTCCCTTTCCCACTCGGACTGTTCACACAACCCATCCCTTGATTGACCTCTTTTTGTTATTCAACTACTGTTATTCTAATGTTAACTCTATTTGATTTTAGCCTAGAATCGGTCCTTTTAGTAAGCCTGTTGTAGCATTTATTATTATTTATATCTTTTTTATTTCAGCTGGTAACATTTTGTCACTATTAGATTTTGCGTTTCAAGAGGAAGTAAGAATGCCAAAAAAAAATGATCTCTATAGCTTCAATAATAAGGTTCATCTATTGATAAAAAAATTCTACATCATTCTCAGCTGTCAAAATGGGCCTATAAAGTTTCGACAGGTCTTTGCTCTTTATTTTGGTTATTTATAGTAGTGATTTTTAAAATAAATAATTTTGCATATATAATCGATTAAACTATGTATTTAGGTTTACTTGCGTCAGTTATTTTGGTTGCTGAATCAGATCCACAGCCTTTGTTCAGAACTTTATAAAGCGAGAAACATTTCACGACGTTTGGTAATAAAACGATTGTTCCGACAAAATCTAAATATAAGTACAAAAACCGTCGGTGCTCTTTGTTAAACTTAGCTTCTATTTCGTTTCTTAATTTGAAATACAATTGCTTTGATTATTTAGTAACCTGATTAAATCTTACACCAATTACCTAATACGAATTTATCAAGTTTTTACAAAAGATTTTCCTGATCATGTCTCCTTTGGTATCTTGCAGCCATATTGTAAAATACGTCTTTTAACATTATGCTTAGAGAGATTGTTTTTCATGAATTAAATTTGAACAGTCATTATAATTATTATTAAATAGTTAACAGGTTGGTAGATTTGAGGTTTTCCTTTTGTCGACCGAGCAAGTGAGCGACGCAAGTGAGTGATGCAAATTAGCGACGCAAGTGAATGACGCGAGTGTGCGGCGCGAGTGTGCAACGCGAGTATGTGACGCGAGTATGTGACGCGAGTGAGCAACGTCAGTGAACCCTTATTCTATGAAATTTTATGGTAAACAAAATTCCACCTCAAACTTGTTAGACGACAAGTTGGCGAGCTGTAAGTTACACGTACATTTAGTATACCACAATAAAACAGTTTTATACTAACGGAAACAGCATCAATAAATCATAGTGCAGTCAACTAGTTTTTGCATCTATCGCAGTTTAATAATTTAACAAAACCAATATCCACTTGTCATTTGTGATATATTTGTTGCTGTCGTAATTTTCTAAATAAATACTGTTTGTAATTATTATAAATGAACGCACCACTTCTATTTTTGAACTGAGGTCTTTATGGATAGTGCTAAGATTAATGTGTGTTATTACAAAAGAGTTAGAAATAAATAAATGTCTGGGACCTGGGACATTCTTTACATACGGCCATCTGATCCAGTTAACTGATTTACTGCATTTTTCTTGTAAATAAATACTTAAATAGATTGACATACGAGATAATAAAATACAAGCGATGTTCGCTGCAAAAAAAAAAAAAAAAAAAATATTCGCAAAGAATTTTGTGCCTCCTTTATTGAAGTCTTTTAACCGACAGATAACAAATTCACGTGATATTTATTTACGTCCACAAAGTTTGTTTAGCTATTAAGCAAAAACCACGGCAATTACTATAAATAGTAAAAGAAAGTCTCTATTTCTGTCTTGTTTTGTTTGATTATTAACTTTAAGCTACGTAACAGATTTTGATGCGGTATGATTTGGATAATTTCTTACGGAATAAATGTATTAAACATACACCATATTTAATACATGTATATTAACCCACTCAGCCGAAGCACCGGCGGTTTAAAAAAATAAAAAATTAAATATGAAATATGCTGTCATAAAATTTTTACTACCATTTTTACGATAACTCGTTAAATTACACAAACAAATCAAATAAAAATTCGCCGTAACAAAGTGGCACTTTGTAAACAAGTGTACAGCCTATATTGCATCTGTCAATCAAGTCATTGCGTTAATTTATAACTGGCATTTAGTCATTATTATGAATATTAAATGCCCTATGTATTCCTTTGGCAATTAAGATGTTGTAATTTATTCCATTTGACACGGTGTTACTTCGTAATATTTAAGCACCTAATTAAAAAGCTTTTCATCATTTAACGACAAAGTACCATATATTACAAGCATTTGATTTTCAATTGCTATTGAATTGTCATTCGTTTATGGTATTAATTATCTATTACTTTTATTGAAAAAAAAAATCATGATGTGTTTCTTAACTGGCAACTTTTTGTGCAGTCTTGTATTTATTTATAAAAAGACTTGGTTAACCTAGTTATTTATGAATCGCTCTAAGAGTTCATTAACCAACCAATTTCCTATAACAGGAGCCTAATAATGTCAGATAGTATTCCTATAAGATGCACGCATTATCTAAATTAATTTAAATCAAAATCATATATACAGTAACATGTACATGTACAATAATCATATATAAACGGACCATGAATTCAAATAAACTTTCAAAGATATACCGCTGCATCCTGTCAAATTGTGCATTTTAGATTATTCACGCGAATTCTCACGATTATTTAACATTCGCCGTTGCGAGCCCGCACGCACGGTCAGCGACCGCGACCGGTACGAAATGGGCGCACGACTCAAGGACGAATGGCTCGCGAAACCTTTCTACATATCATTACGGTACATACGAGTCGAAAAGATTTAATGGAAACTCGATACCGCGGTATTGTCGATTATTAAGAAACGCGGGAATCCCGTAACACGATTTAGTAATCATAATGACCAATGTTACTTTATAGACGCAAAAAGGTAAACAGAAATGCAGTGGAAATTGTATTTTAATGTCATAATTATTATCATGAAGGAAAGTCCACATTTTTATCCCATATTATATAGGATGAATTTAAGTAATAAAAATATAAAACAAAAGTTATTATCATAATACATGGCCAAGATTTCAGTAACCTGAAGATGCTTGAGTTGGGAATAGTAGTCTCCTGCTGGGGTATAATTCTGTAAGGTAAATAAGCTAGTGCTCGAGGATGTTTCGTCGCGGCCTCCATGCTCTATCTCTTTTGCTTACTACACAATCACATGAGAGGTCCGCTCTCGGAGACCTCGTTGCGCCGGCTCGCCGACGAAGTTTGTTTTAGCTGAATAAGGGGGCTGATCTAAGTTACACTAGCCTGAGAATAGATTATATCTAGATAGATATCTACTATGGATATAAATGATTGATTAGACTTAGTTTGGTACTAGATCATTATTAGCTGCAATCGTTACTCGGATTAATTAAAAAGCAGCCTTGAAGTATTGCACTCACTGTCCAAAAAAACACATCTAAAGCTCTCCGCCCACTATTCCGAATCATGATATGATGTCACTTCTTTAGGTATCATGCAAAAAATGTGAATGTATGAGACATCCCTTGGTACTTTGTACCCGATATAAGGTTGGTTTCTGGCTAAACTTGCAAGCTATCACCAGAAATTAAGTTGAAGATGCTTAAAGTGAATAAATTAGTTTTCTTTATGTATTATACTTGTACTATACTATTATATACAAACAGGATAAAGAAAATTTATTAAAATTATCTAGGAACTTAACAAAAATAATGACACTTTAAAATAATGCCGTCACCATCTCGCGCATTCGTAACAATTCGTTAATTTCCGGCACTTGCCAGAAACATCGGCTGTTTTGTTTTTTTTGATAGAAGGTAGCCGAATCCTAAGCCAAAGGTTCTGTCGGACATTATCGTTCGGATCATAAATTCCGCTTAAAATTATGTCAGTACAAATAATTGTAATGTCTGCGATTTTAAAATAAATACCACAATTTAGGAGAAAACTTCTATTTACACGATGCCTAACCATAAAACCATTTTTTTCTGTCCATCTACCTGAAAATTTTACTCAAATAGGCTTCAAAAAACTAAATTATATCCTCAATTAATACATAAGATACATAAAATTTATAAAACGTGTAACAATGCAATTTATTATAATATCCTGGGACTCTCTTTACACATGGCCAGCCGTCCCCACGGATATCTGTTCCCAAACCAGGCAGAGCTTGTACTATGGAAACCAGATAACTAAAAAACTACTTTTTTTTTTCTAAATTTTTTCACACTTACATATATTTACAACCAAACACTGACAATATAAGATCTTTAAGGAACGCGTTTAACTCAGGCGGAAGCCTACGTAAATTAAGAGTTATATCAGCGGCAAAGAAACCATAATTACTACCGCTATACCACCATACTGTAGACAGCAAAGCATAATGCATAAGGACAGGCCCTATGATAGAAAGCTCGAGGCTAGTCACGACCGCCGACATCAAAACAAATTATACACAGTGTATAATTGTACAGAATAAGGTGAACTGTGACATCATTAACTGATGCCTACAACTTGTAATCTTGAAGAAACAGTGCTTTTTAAATAGGTTTTTAGCTAGTGTTCTCTGCGGTGGTCATAGGGTTTAAAATAGGTTATGGAATAGTTAAATCTTTACTCGGAGTAGTGGACGGGTGGGTTCGATTCTGTAAGGAAAATTACACTAACTCGAGGATGTTTTATCGTGGCCTCCGTGCTCTGTCTCTGCCGCTAACTACGCTAATACTACTAATCACGCGATAGATAAGCTCTCCGAGGCCTCCATGAAGCGGCTCGCCAACGAAGTTTGTATTAGCTGAATGAGGGGGCAGGAATGATGACTGTTAAATTAAATAAATAAATATCCAGGGACATTGACACACGGCCATTTGACTCCAAACTAAGCAGAGGTAATTGATGTACGAGTCCTTTTTGATTCTAAATACATACTAATATAGATATTTACACACAGACACAGAACAGACATATTCATGCACATAAATTAATAACCAAGGACCTATAGGGTAGCAGTTGGACTAACCACCAAATCAACCAGTTACGTTAGTTCGTGTCTAGGTGTAAATATAAATTCAAGTACATAATATTTGTTTAAAATATAATACATTTTTAGTAGTACCTACAATAATCTGCTTTCCATAGCACAAGCTCTGCTTATTTTGGGATCAGAAGGCTGCGTCCGAATACAACATATTTATTATTATTAATATGTAGGTCTTCATGTATGGAGACTGATTATTTAACGCTTTGTTGATTTCAAAGCTTTGCAATTATACTGTTAAGATCTAAAATGAATTAAATTAATCAAAACACCACCTTATGTCAATGCGTCAGCGTTGAAAATGAAGAATTCATTCCAATATTCCAAGCATTTCAATATTATCGCATTATAGTATTAAATCACTGTTTTCTATTATGCTTGAATTCTTGAGCTAAGTTAACAATATGCTTCTGATAAGTGTAAGTTGGTCGGTAAATACGATACGATATATGCCGGGTTACTATATACGACCCCGATCTAAAATCGCAAGATTGAAGTAGAATTTTGACATTACGTGTATTAAAATTACTGTCAAAAGGTTCATCAATCCATGGATTTTCGATCGGGATTGCATATTAATTTTCGCCGTTAGTCGATTGCAAAGTGCGTATGCTTTTGAGATTATACCGAGAGAGCAGTTAAAGTCGTCACATCAATATTTTTTTTATTCCTATGATCATATAATAATATAATAAAAAAATAAACTGTACCTATATCTAGTTATTATTTTCATAAGAAACTACTAAATCCCACAATTTTGTTTTACAGAGACCGTCACCAAAATTCAAAACCATTTAGGTACTAAACGGAGAGCACTTATGAAGGTCAAAGTATCTGAAGCTCTATATATAACACTAGCTGTCCCCCGCGGTTTTACCTGCGTCACATGTATTATACATAAAAACCTTCCTCTTCAATCACTCTATCTACTACAAAAAACCGCATCAAAATCTGTTGCGTAGTTTTAAAGATTTAAGCATACATAGGGATATAGGGACAGAGAAAGCGACTTTGTTTTATACTATGTAGTGTAGTAATATATAATTTATCAGACCCATCAATGGTTTTTTCACTTATCACCTAAATTAATATCAAAATTATGAGTAATATTTATTATGAGTAATATTTAAAAAACAAAATATATATAATATTAAAACTGTGTCAGCGTCCCACAGTCTTTTGAAATTGAAAAGCTTAAAGTATTCAGTGACAAAATCTGCGATTTTTAGATGTTATTGACCAATGATAACACATAATATGACACTTTCTATTTATTCACAATTTTTGTGTGGGATTAGAATAAACACATTTGGTTACGACCGATTACAAAAACAAATCTTATTAAACTTGGTCCTCTTCAGGCTTAAAAAGGCCCAAGTAAGAAAGCGACCAAGTCTGAGTCAGACTCACTCACGAAGGGTCCCGTACAATAATTAACTTTTATACATCACTGGCAGAAATTTGTAGAGGGTATTAGTCATGAGGTATTTAGCTAGTTACAGCTTATAAGAACAATTTGTACGCTATGGTTTTTCTGTTATGTGAATTGTATATAACAATAAATATATAATAAAACGCCGAAAAAAACACGGTTTTTATGTATCAATTTTTGACTTTATTTAACAAACATACTCAATTGTGTATCTATAAGGATTCAAAAGATACAGCCCTGTGACAGGTAGACTGACAGAGTCTTTGCCCTGCGGCTTTGCTTTCAATCCTTTGTTGTGGTTGTAAAGCTTCCTATTGAATTACTCTATCTATTGCTGAAAACTGCATTAAAATCCGTTGCATAGTTTATGATTCTATAAAGGACATACAGACAAACATTATTTGTTAAATATATAGATATATTCATTTTTAACTTTATTTAGCAAACACACTCTGTGTCTATCTATAGAGGTTCAAGAAACGTGACCCTGTGACAGATGGATGGACAAACAGCGGGGCCTTAATAGGGCCCTTTGGATACGGAACCCTAAAAAACATCTTTTGTCAAGCAATTGTACTTTGTTACAATTTTGGTCGTACTATTGTCGCGTGCAACGGTAACTTTTAAGCATCAATATTATCTGAAATTGCACTGCAAATGCTTATAGCTTGTTAAGCGGCTATAAGTCGTTTTAAAGTTGCATTACGGCGTCAATAACTTGTCGATTTTGTATTCGCAAGATGTTTATCGGAAACTGAACCGATAGCTTGCGTGCATTCGGGTTCAACATGCAATGCAAAGTGTTGTGGGATTCCTTTTGTAATAGCGATTTTTTTTGTCTACTGAACTTTTGGGATGTGTTATGTAAAGGTGAGTCATGATTTAGTAATACGTTATAAACAGCGGCGGCCTTACCCATTGCGAGGCTCCTGGCGGCAGGTCATTGCGAGGCCCTTTGTCCTTCGTGAAAAGTATGTGATGCGAAAGTAAGTCTGGTTGTTTGGTGTAGGTATTTGTCATGTTTGACAAGAAATGTTAAAGTTATACAATTAAATAAAATTTGAAATCGATATTCTTTTTAATTTGCTTGGGTTGCGCGAGGCCCCTTTAAGAGCGTTCGCCACCCCCTAAGGCCGCCTCTGGTTATAAAGCTTTTATTCTAGATATGGCACCTCCACATTTTTACCATTGTAAAAAATATATATTTTATTTATGTAGTGTAGACCCACCTTATTCTATTTATATAAGAATCAAGCACTTAAACTAATCATCCGATTATGATGAAGCTTTGGTATTATTTTAACTTACACCTGCAAAGGTTCCTGACACAAAAAAAAGTAGCAAAGCAACGGAACAGTTATCTATATATACTATAATATTATAAAGAGGAAAGATTTGTTTTTTTGTAATGAATAGGCTCCGAAACTACTGGACCGATTTCAAACATTCTTTCACCTTTGGAAAGCTACATTATCCCCGAGTAACATAGGCTATATTATATTTAAAAAAAAATTAGGGATCCTTACTAAAACTCCAATAATGTAACCCAAGGTGTGAAAAAATTACAAAACATTCTTGCGCTGCGAAAACTATTGATAATAGAATGAACAAAATAATGTAACATCCCTCGGCAACGCGGGTGAAACCGCGGGGGACAGCTATATTATATAAAAAAAAAACAGTATTTTTTATTTATTTATTAGGGTAAACAAACATTTATATTTCGGAACATGACTTAATAATAGTGACACCAATACCATTTACCGCTTATTCAATAAATATTGCAGTTTAAAAGGCGTGAAATTATTATAGTAGTATTACAGTATATTACATTAATACTTTACTAGAATTTAATATAATTAATTACTTTCATTTACTAGCAACCATCCAAACTTGTCATGGATGTAAATCTATATCTATACTAATATTATAAAGAGGAAAGATTTGTTTGTTTGTAATGAATAGGCTCCGAAACTACTGGACCGATTTCAAAAATTCTTTCACCTTTGGAAAGCTACATTATCCCCGAGTAACATAGGATATATTATATTTTAAAAAAAATTAGGGATCCTTACTAAAACTCCAATAATGTAACATAAGGTGTAAAAAAATGACCTGAAAAATTCCTTACGTCGCGTGCGCTGCGAAAACTATTGATGATAGAATGAACAAAATAATAATGTAACATCCCTCGGCAACGCGGGTGAAACCGCGGGGGACAGCTTTTATACATATAAACTTACCTCCTGAATCATTCTGTCTATTAATGACAACCGTATCAAAATCCGTTGCCTAGTTTACAAGATCTAAGTGCACAGACGCACAGCGGCGATTCACTTTAAGAATAAATACAACATGTCAAGTGATAGTATGTTGGCGTGTGTGATATCATTACGAGAACGCCGCAGGGTGTGCTCCGAGTAAAGGTTAGAGACGAAAGTGAGTTACGTTCTATTCACATGCATTATTAACAAAAGTGTTAAGAAGAGCAATAATAGCTGTTACAGAAGCGTCTGTGCAGGGGAAACGTTTATTTTTATTTCATAAGAGTGAATGTTGTGATTTACCTAGCGAAGGTAATTAAGGAGTCATTCTGTTGAATCTTTTACAAAATATCTTATAGCGGAATTATTGATAAAATTTTATAGTTCGTTTAAATCCCTATTATTTAATATTATAAATGTGAATGTAACCTCCTTTGTTACGCTTTCATGAAAACTACTTAACCGATCATCATAAAACTTTGTACACATATTCTTGGACTTAACATAGGATACTTTTGTGTCGGGTTAAAAAACACAAAAAGTTACTTTACAAACTTTAAATGTTACATCCTTCTGGAACGCGGGTGGAACCGCGAGGCATAGCTAGTAATAAATAGATAACTTGAAGCTTGCCTGATAAAAGAGGGTTTAGTATATTTTGTTTCTATTTTCTTTTTCTTTTTTTTTACTTTCTATAATCATAGTTAAAAAGTGCTTCTAATAAAACAATAATAATATTCTAACATTCTTTACACACGGCCATCTGATCCCAAACTAAGAACTTTGTACAATGGAAACCAGATAAATAAATAGGTAAATAAGTTGATACTAAATCTATTCCTTTTTCTAAATACATACTGAAACCGATATTTACACCCAGACGCAAAAAAAACAGAAATGATCATGCACACAGATGTTTGTCTCGGGCGGGAATTGAACCCACAACCTGCGACTTGATAGTCAGTGTCGCTAGCCACCAAGCCAACTAACCTGTCAAATAGTAAACATTTTTAAATAAATTAAATAATGAAACGTAACAACAACAAAATATCGATGTAGGCTTTGTAATAGAAGCTTTCCAAAGAGCTTTTAAAAAGCTTACATAGCAAGTGCAATGCGGCAATAAAACTAAATAGAATCGTCAGCTGCATAGTGCATAATGCGAGCGATGCATCTTGCAGTTCCGCCCACGGCCCGCCCTGCGCCACGGTGGTCAATAAACAACTCTTATCTAGGTTATATAAAAGTTCTATATCTTGTATTTATATTTTCGTTTTGGTACTTAACTTTGGTTTAGTTCGCCTTATTGTCAAAGGTATCGATCTTATGATCGATGAATATACGAGTACATAAGTCATATTTATAGGCTATTTCTAATAATGTTTTTCCGTATTAATGTTTTCTTTTTTTATATACAGTAAAACAAATTGAGGTAAGATGGGTTCACCACAATTCAACTTTTTATATTTATCTTTTCTCGAGCATAACTCCGGCAAATAAATTATTTTAGAATAAAGATATTTTTTGTAGTGACCAGCCCCCTTATTCAGCTAATACAAACTTCGTCGGCGAGCCGCTTCACGCAGGCCTCGGAGAGCTTATCTCTCACTTTATTAGTAGTATTAGCGTAGTAAGCGACAGAGACAGAGCATAGAGGCCGCGACGATACATCCATTTAGTGTCTTTTTCCTTATAGAATCGAGCCCCTGATAATTTATTTTGAAATTTATTAACAGAAAATTATAAAAAAAGAATCATTAAAATCGCTTCGCCCAATCGAAAGTTATGAGGAAAAAAAAATACAGATGATTTCAGAACCTCCTCCTTTTTTTTGAAGTCGTTTAACCTATTTGGTCAGAAAAATCTTCACATGTACACGCCTAGATACCCATTTCGTCACAACTCCACTCAAATGAAAGCACATATCCAAACAAATACTCAAACGTGTTAATGCGTCCAAAACAAGTTAACCCAGTCGCTAATGACTAAGTGCCAGTTAACTAAACTGCAGTTAAAAACGTGTAATTTCACACACCGCGGGACGAATCGCGTGTTTACCGACACTCACTCATTATACAGCTCGTTATCAGATCTAAACGTAAGTTATTTGAATATAAAATATTTTTATACGAAGTGGCTAGACGATTGAATGATTAGAGGGTTACACAAACAAAGTTAACATTTTGTATTGCTTATGGTATTTTTATATCAAGAAAAGGTTCTTTTACAGCACGGCTGGAAGAGTTTTTATACCTGACTTGTTTTGTTACTGTAACGCTGGCTGACTGGGAAATTAAGGCTTCTGTATCCTGTACTGAGACCTTAAATAGGTATACCTATCAGTATGAATTTTCTGATCTGTCAGATACTCTTATCTGACCACCGCTCATTACATGTGCAATCTAGATTGGGCTAGGTCACAAAATGCGTGATGTTTGGCTCTATCACCCCGCAGGTTGTGGAATCGAAACATTAGTGTGCAGTGCGCAGTGTGCATGAACATGTCTGTCTGTAATGTGTCCGGGTGTGTCTCTATATACGTTTGTATTTAAAAATATGTATATGTAATAGAAAGTTACTAACTTGGTCACAATAGCAAAAGCTCTCATTTGTTTAGTATCAGATAATAGTGCGGGAAAAAGATCACAGGATATTTGTTTATTTAAAGTCACTAGAAATTGTAGCTCAGTTGATAGTGACATAGCGCGCTGAGTGCAACCTCTAGTGAAGGGCGAGTTCGAATTCTACCATAAGAATGCTTTCGCAAAACAGAATATAGTATATATATTGCATATAGTATACGAATATATACTGTTTCCGTAATAGTATATTTTAGGAATCTTCAGACAAGAATATTACGTAATAAATAGAAACTGTATATATATTATAAATTATAGATTTATAGCAGAGTTTAATATAACATTAATACAACTTCAAGTACCCCGTACGACTAAACGCCTACTATGCGAAAACGGCCGACAAGTTAAGAAGTGCTGAGTAATTAACGACGTCTCACTCAGGAGCTGTCAACTCGACTCCCTTAAGTTATGGTGGAAGTTGTAAACTGTGAGCGATGTACAATTTTCTGGTTAGACTTTTTAGACTTATAAAGATCGTCAATTGTTTTACATCGTAGTATTTTATATATATAAGTATGTATTTAGAAAAAAAGTAGTATATGTAGTATATCAGTTATCTGGTTTCCATAGTACAAGCTCTGCTTAGTTTGGGACCAGATGGCCGTGTGTAAAGAATGTCCCAGGATATTTATTTATCAATTGGTCTAGAATGATGTGAATTTTTTGAAGTGTGTAATTTTAATTGTTCTTTGTTTGATTGGAAGTGCCAGTGGCTCAGCTCTAAGGATGTTTTAAGATATCCAATTGTATTGATGATGATGAAATGTTTCCATATTCAATAATATTTATATTACAAATGCAAAAGTATGTGACAATGGATTTTTGTTACTATTTCACGTAAAAAGTACAAAACGGTTTTGGATGAAACTTAGCACATATATAGTGTATTGCCCGGATTAACAAATTGGATACACTTTACATAACATGAAAATACGGGTGAAACCGCGTGGGAAAGCTAGCACACATATATTATTATTTATAAGCCCTATTCTCTTACTTGAGTTTATAAAAGAAACTTTTTTATTGAAAAATGATGACCCTACTATGTCACCCCTTATTTCCTATAGATAGTTAATGCCCGGTTGACTTGCCTTTATAATAATTGCTCGTGAAATTTTGGGGGTTGCGCCTTTGCTCATTATGGGGTTGAACAGCGGGGAGCCACGTCAACTGTTTACGACAGATTTTTAAGGCATTCTTGGTCGTCCGAAAAAAATTCGCCGAAACATCCCTACTTAAAAAATGTCAAGCAGTAACCATTTATAGCGCTAAAAACAACATGAAAAAACATAGCTTTGCAAAAAGCACCATAGTACTGAGCACAACGGCACATAATAGAACGTACGTGGACCATTGTCACGAAGAATATGTGAGGACAGCTTTGTTATTTGTTCCAAATCTTTAACAACTGTGGATCGTATTAAACACGATGAAAAAACATATCGAAAGATAAAACCTCAATCTGACTAACCCGGTTAAAGACATTATTTCTCTCAATCTGGGTGTTCACAAACATTCCGTTAAGTAGTCTTACATTCAATTCCAAATCTACAGTTTCAAGTTTCCAATAACCGCAGAAAATTTCCTGCCTTCGAGCTGTTAGAGTCAAAGCGAAAACAACCCATTTCTGTGTCCACACGAATAGATGCCATTGTGATGGTGCCAACTTGCCAAGCTTTAGCTTCTGTTATATCAAAGGCTCTCAAACTTTTTGATATTATTTTCAGTTTTAACGTCACGAAACAGCGGCAATTTAATAATTAAAAACACTTTGAAACATTTTTAATTACAATCATTCTATATTGTATATAAGGCAAATAGCACCATCACATCAAGACTACCGAACATATCGGGATAGGACTGCTACCACTCGACGCGGAATTTTTCGTAGATGACTATAGGCTGTATATGGCATCGATAAACGTTGGTGAAATGGCGGGGGACAGCTACAGTTTATAAAACCAAAGTATTCTCATTTTAAACTAACGATATCATAAAAGAAAAAATCTCAACATAAAAAAATATCGCATATTTGGTCAATAAAAATAAAAAAATAATGTTACCAAATTCTTGTAAAATAAATAATAGTCTTTGAGAACCACAGTCCGAACGCAAACGAAACGAACACAATGTCAGTAACATTACGCAGAGTTTTGCTGTTACAGTGTTGCTGCACTTTTGAATTTATTTTATCGTATTTTTATGGGACTGCGTTGTATCTACTGCAGTCTTGTTAGCTTATGAAAGAAAATTGTTTCCACGAGGTAGACTGAATACCTGGACAAACCATTGGCGTATCTAGGGCTGTTTGTGGTGTGTTGGTTAAGATACAGTGTAAACTCTTTATAACGTTATCCTTTATAACGATAAACTCCCTATAACGTTGAAGTGAGCCCAAGTTGGTTGGTTTGCGTTAAAACCCACATATTGAAACACTCTTTATAGCGATACGCCATTCTCTATTACGAAGAATTACGAAGAAATGTGTTCATATTTTTAGACAGTAAATATTTATTATCGGTATTATTGTTTATGTTATGTTATCAGGTAACAAAAGACTTTGAAGCTCCGAAACATCCGAGGTCGGTCTAGCTTTTGTTATCCTTAATTGCCTTGAACACGTGCAGTATGACACATTGTTTTCTCGGAAGTGATGGTCTTCGACCAAGCATACTGGGTACCTATCGTATTATCAGTCGTAAACCTACTTTGAAACTGTTAACATGGCCAGTAAACGGAAAGCGATTAGTGTCGACGAAAAAGTTTGTGCTGAAAAAAAAACAGCGGCCACTATCCAACATTCTTTTCGACATGCTGGATTATGTAGTAGCCAAGAAACGAACCAATTTGACAGTGAAGACAATCTACCACTGAGTGAATGGATAAGCCAGTTCAACATACCAAACAATTTTAACGAAGATCTACAATCGTACGAAAATATAGATGAGGATGTAGCCGTAACTGGTACACTTACAGATGAACAAATTGTTGATTTAGTGTCAAAAAGTCAGGAAACACCCGATAATCAAGATGAAGAAGACGATCAAGTGGACAAAGCCGAATCACCACCAACAATTCAACAAGCCCTAGATGCCGCTAAGTTGGTAGAAAAATTTTTGTTGTTTTATCAAGACGATTCCACCACATATCTAGATATGAATAGAATACATAAAATAATACAAAACAAGTACTGGCATAGCAAAAAACGTCAGACAAAGTTATCAGACTATATGTGTAAACAATAATTTATACAAGCATTTATTATCTAAGACATACATATTAAAAATTCTTGTTAATTTGGTTTTTTTTGTTCACTCCATATAACGATAACTCTCTATAACGACAAAAAATGCTCAGTCCCTTGAGTTTCGTTATAAAGAGTTTACACTGTATCTTTACCTTCTTCATAGATAAGTACAATTGCTTCGAGTCGGTGTTTATCTACTTCAGTCACATAAAACAGTGAAATAAGTTTAATAATTTCTCTTCTAAGCCTCTTTGGTTATTTTGAATGATATTATGTTCTTTACCTCATGTATTCAATTATAATAATAATAATAAATTTTTATTTCATCATAAAAAATTTGTGACAAGAACACGATACTTATAACTAGGCACTTACTGGTAGTTTTAATAATTTAAAAAAGAAAGTGTTTGTTGAAAACAGTCAAACAAATCCAAGGTAAGATTTAACTTGTGTTTTGGATACCAAGATTCTCTCTACACAGGTTTGAACACAGCTTACAAGTAATTTAAAATTAAAGCTAAAGTTAAAAACATCTTAACCTATTTTATAAATTAAATAAAATAAAAAATTGAAAACTATTTGCATCTTTCCACAGAATTAGTGAAGAGTTCATTTATATAGCTACTTTTTTTTTTTTTTTGAATGGACGAAGGTGTTAGCCTCAGATGGCTCTGACACCCTTACGCGGACAATATCGGTGAGCGCTTAGGGCTCTCAACCGAAAATATATAGCTACTGGCAGTCTTTAGATACTTATTTTTATTGCCATAAACCTTTGAGAACGCTTTTACCCACTGTTCGTGGTTACTTCTACAGCTAATACAATCTTTGTCGCCTTCGCTGCCTAGGAGACCTCTCGCGTTATTGAGTTGTTACCAAAAGAGACAGAGCATGGAGGCCGCGCTGAAACATTGTCGACCTATTGTTTATGACATAAAATAATCACACCTCCTTTCTTTTGAATTAGTCCCATAGCTCTCCTTAAGTACCGTTTTCGCAGTGGCCACGAGTCGTTAAGAAAACGCAAGTCATATTTTGTTAAGTGAAAATGTTGACGTAAACAAACAAATACCACTTTCTGTTCTTGACAAGACACAGCTTATTTTGCTTTTCCATATTCATATGCTCCTGCAAGACACTTCTTTATGTACAAAACCTTATTATGAAAAGAGTAATTGCTGAGTTTATTTCTCAATAAAAGTAACCTTCTGAACCTGCGTTAGAGTCTGACTATTCAAAAGTTCATATGAAGGCCTATTTGAATAAATGTATTTCTTAGATTAATTTAATATTTTTTTTATTACATAATATAGTTATCATGTGCCAGCCCTGATCACAATTATTTATCTTTATTTGACTGAGAATTACTTGAAAAATACTGTTCCAGATAGATACCCTAAAAATCCTGCCTTCCATTGCAAAATCCGGTTAAATCTAGATATCCCTTTATGCGGTAGCGTACATTCATTTTCGATATCTTCTAAGTTTCATTGTAGGTTTCGATTCAGCAAGGAAAATGACAGTATATCAACGATGTTTCGTATATGCTCTGTCTCTTTCACTGATTATGCAATCAGGTGAGAGGTAAGCTCTCCGAGGTCTTCCGCTGGGTTGCCGACGAAGTTTGTTTTAGCTGAATAGGGCAGCTTTCTTTACAAATGTAATAAAGGCACCGTCGCACTCGCGGTATACCGCAAAGATACCTGTGACACACTCGCTCACACATACATTTTACAGGCACGTGCTTTCTACTTGAAAACGATCGGCAATAGGTCACGAATGCACTTTCAACTTTATGGTTATATTCTCGATGGACGTTAATCATGAAGGTATTCTTAAATTAATTGATTTTGTTTATCAAAGCTGTATCAATTATTATCTGCAACTTTCTTTATTTGTTATTAACAAGCTGTCTTCCGTGGTTCTACCCGCTATTCAGAATTATGTAACATTTACCACGAGATAAAAAGTAACCTATGTCTTATTCCAGACTATAATCTATCTCTTTGCCAATTTACACGAAGATCCGTTTAGGTGTTCTGCGTGATTATGTTACAAACATCTATACATAAAAATATTAAAATGTATTATTGTATACATACGAGTATATGAATATTGAAAACCGTTCTAATTGTTAAATAAATAAATGAATTATAGTTGTAAGATTTATAAGACAAAGTAAATTAACCACCGATTATTTTTTCTTATAAGTAGAAAGATCAAACAATTTTTGGGCATACTAATAAATCTTTTTAGATTTATTTATAATAATTCTCTAGTTAGGCAAGGTAAAATTAGTTTCTTTCCTGTAGCCCGGAATTGTGTCCGAGAGACGGGTAGAATGTTCACCACATGTCACTTTTGGACTTTAAAAACCGTTAGTAAGTGAGTTTACTGAGATCTCTACCAATCTTTACAGAGTTGAGGCGTGAAAATAATTGTCTTTTTCAATATCGGAGTGAGAGAATAATTTTTCAATATTAGCTCTATTTTTTTAAATAGTTTTGCTAACTTCAGGTATATATTAAAATAAATATCCTGAGACATTTTTTACACACGGCCATCTGATCCCAAACTTAGCAGAACTTGTACTATGGAAGCCAGTCACTGATATACTACATATATTACATTTTTAAAACATACTTAAATAAATATTTACATCCAGACACAGAACAAACGGACATGTTCATGCACACAAATGTTTATCCCGGGTGGGAATCGAACACACGACCTGCGGCTTGACAGTCAGGATTTGTATCACGAAGCCAACTGGCCCGTTTATTTACTTACCTACTTATTACCTATTCATAAATACACTTTAGCCACGGGCGACTCGCAATAAAAGTATGGAATGTCTCTAAGAAAGAGCAACTGCATGAAACATTATGTTATGAACACTTACGACTTATGCACGGTACAAAGAAAGTAAAACTTACCTTATTTGCATAAAACTACATTTCCATTGCCTCAATGAAGTTGCTGACATTGTACTTAATCCGTCTACACTCGGTGGCAAGTAAAAGTGTACAAATAAGGTCATTTATTTGGTGAAGCAATAGTTTTGAAGCTTACACGCTTACTTTAATCATTGTAATAAACATAACACGTTGAATTATGTATTCTATTCGTGTCATATTAAGACAGGTTGTATTTTGATTTATGCACGCGTTCAAGGTTAATTGGTAATCAATTTTGCAAACTGAAGTCTAGGAAACAAAGCATGTTTTTGTTTGTATAGCTTTGTGTTTGACCATAGCGATGTGGGTGGATATAACCTAAAAGAGAACTGGTTTTAAAAATTTACTATCGGAATACTTCTGTAGGTGCTCGGTAGATTTTCATCTAGTGGTAGTTGACCAGGCGGGTAGGTACTACAAAGTACCCTACTACCCTGCTATGGTTTCCTTTACCGCATTTCAAAATTCTAAACCATTTATTCAGTTTAGGCCATCGGAAGGCACTTATGAAGGTCAAATTTAATGTTACTGAAGCTACTACCGGTTCGGAAGTCAGCCTTTAACTGAGAAGAACCGGCAAGAAACTCAGCAAGGCTACATCATTTTTTATAAATTTTTTATCTATTCTGACTTATTGACTATTTTATAATATGAATTTTATATATTTATTTAACAATCACAAAATATTTAATATAGGTAACATTCAAAAACAAAAAAAAAAGAAATAACAAGACTACAAAATAGAAAATAACAATAATTACCTACAACTAAAACAAGAAAATATCCTGGGTCATACTGTACACACGGCCATCTGATCCTAGATTAAGCAGAGCTTGTAATATGGCAACCAAACAACTGATATACTACACACACATACATTTTTTTTATTCATCCTGGGGGGAATCAAACTCACGACTATGGCTTGGCAGTCAAAGCCAATTGGTCCCTCTAAAAACCCGAATGCTGCTATATTGTAGCATTTGAACCCATGACCTGCATATTAGCAATCTATTCAGTAAATTAACATTTTAATGTTAGCCAAATTTTAACACCATCAATTGTAAGTTATGTCCTCATTTGTGAGCGACAGCCGCGCTGGTAGCGATTGCTGACACCTTTTGACTTGTTCTGACACGGGTCTGACTTCTGACATACATGACAGCCGTCGACAAGTTTCACTAGCATTTACTATATTACTTTTACTGCTAACGAAATTACTGTCCATTCTATTCTGTACTTTACTCCATTGTCATAAGAATGACGGAAATTGAATGTATGTCTTTTGAACGGTTTTTGAAGTAGTCCAATGAAAGTCCCTTTACGTTTTAGCATGCAAATTTAATTACCATGGATACGGTATGGTGTATATTTCTGTATACGCGAAAGGTAATGTATACCGAATTCGCGTGTCTATTGTTCTAAGAACCTTTGACAGGTGAAATGTCAACAAATTTCTCATTAGTTCGAGGTACTGCCAATTTTGCACAATAGGTTTTCTTGGCCACACATCGTAGGTTTTGCTGAACTAATGAATCGTCACACTATCTTATCGCATAGTTTCTCTAATAGTATAATAAACGTTACTATTTCTGTGTGACTGTTTGTCTGTATATTTAGTTTGTGTTGTGTATATTTATTAAACTACACAAAAGCATAAATAATCAAAAAAACAATAGATTTTGGTACGATTTTTACCAATGTAAGGTATACATACATATGATATAAATAGGTTACCCCATTAGGGTGCAGCCGTGGCGGGTCGCTAGCTACCTATATACGTTGAATTTCTTTTTATGTAATTATATGTTCTAAGATTATTTAGACTAACTTCCACCCAACGTATTTCCCCTAAAGGTGTAAAGGTGTAAAGTTAAACCCGAACATATTATTTCTCTGTGTTATATTTCATTGAAATACTGTCAGCTGTTACGTAGCTGAGTGGTAACAACCTTACATACTACATACTTTCGCATTTATAAATATTTTACTATTAATATTTTACCAAAAAAAAAATACGCATTTAGAATTTCCGAGCCCGTATACCAGTTTCCAATCAATACCTCAAGAGCCCGACGTCACACCCAAAAATCTTCAATCCGGAGGGTTCTGTACATTAGTCACTTAGCGAGTTCTGTGTTTGACAGATAGGGTGCACCCCTGCAAATAGCATGACCAGAAAAGTTAGATCCATATCACCCCGTAATATTCCTCCTCTGGGATACGATTTGCTCCCACTGATCGGGGGTAGGTAGCCCCAGATAAAATGGTGATGGCCAAAGCCGTGCTTGAGTTGAGAGCTATCGCTAGAAAATAATAGATGAGGCGTGAGGTTTTTTATTTTATTTATAGCGTTATTTATGTGGCCTTTTGTCATGTTAACTACATTTTTTAAGTTCAAATAATGGCGTAGAAAATTTCTGTAGAAAGTTTATGGGAAGTTCTTCAATTTTCATTTTCCTTGATGTTATAAATTGAAATATGAAATAATTAATGAAAATAATTAAATTTTATGAAAATTTTATTATTTTCATATTTAATAGCAAAGCGTAATATTTATTACCTATTCAATTCAAAAATCTTATTATTTTGAATTAAAATTATAATAATTTTAATTTATTATTGATTTTGAGTCTTTGATTTAAGACCTATCTTTAGAACAAAGTTATTTTCTTGATACTCAATTTAAACCTAGCTGAAAATCAAAAACGAGTAATCTTTCCAACTTCCATTGAATTTAAAAAAATATATATATTCCGGGCATTCTTGACGCACAGACATCTGGTCCCAAACTAAGCAGAGCTTGTACTATGGAAATCTGTAAAAACTTTTTTTCTAAAAATATATCTTAACTTTACTCTTTTACTTTTATAAATTCTATATTTTATCTGTACAAATTCTTTCAGCGCGATAAATTGACAACAATAAAAACCACACTGAAAATTTGTGAAATGATATTATATTTGATATTTCAAAGGAAGCTCCATAATATACTAACATAGTTACTACCTTAAGGCATGCGAAGGGTCGAGTAATAACGTTAGACGCTCCTGTGGACGGCTTGACTGATTTTATTAGCCTGCAGTGTCTCATAGACAGTTGTACATACTTACAGTATCTATTGATAGGTTTAACAGGTGATTTATATTTATCAATGCACTAGCTTTCCCCTGCGGTTTTGCCCACGTTTATCGATATCATATAGCCTATAACAATCTATGGAAAATTCCGCGTCGAATGGTAGGAGATCCATCTCGATATGTTCAGTAATTTTGAGGTGATGGTGAGTCAAAGGAACCCCTTTTTTTCCTTAGGTATTTAGATTTTTTTTTATACCACATGGGCCGACAAACAAGCGGACGGTCCACCTGATGGTAAGTGGTCACCGCCGCCTATGGACATTTGCAACACTAGGGGCATCGCCAATGCGTTGTCGACCCTGGTCTCATTCATTCATCAATCTCAGTGTCACAAATTTTGATATTTTTTATTGTGCTTGAGTAAAAATAGTAATTATGCTAAGTTAAGTTATAGTTAATTTAAGTTACAGTTTCAATACTAATTATGCTAAGTTGTGTAAATTTAATAATAATTATTATGCTACTTTAACTTACAGTTTAAAACTAAAATTTCAGTGTCTATGGACACAATGACAGGTAGTGTTTTTGGAGAAGTCTTCCAAGTCGGTCTTCAGACTTTAAGACACTCGAGAATAATGAGACAATTCTGTATTTTGGACATTGATTTAGCTGTTAGTGACTTAGATACTTTACCAATTTTTGGTGCTCTTAGTTAATTCAGCTTAATCCGAAATACATTGAAGATATCCTCAATGCTTCAATTTTCCACGTTGAGGATATAGTTGTGTTGTAAGTGAAATAAGAAATGCGGACAATATCTCCAAACTTTGTCTTTGGAAGACTATTGAATAACCTTACAGTTGATTATAAAGTAAATTTTGTACTGTATGATATATCTACTAACCTAATTATGGACTTGAAACGATGCATTGTCGTATCCATCTCTGGAAGCGGCTCTTTTCTACCTGAATCTAGGAAAATCTACTGGATACTCTGAAAATCGAAATAAACCCTTAATTATTTAAAAAAATAAAATGCTTTTTATTGCTTAGTCAAAATACATAATCATATGCAGCCCTATCTTCAGAACTAGCGCGAGCTGTGTGTCGCTTCAGTAACTTTAAATGTGACCTTCATAAGTGCCTTCTGAGGGCCTAAACTGAATAAATGGTTCTGAATTTTGAATTTTTTGAATTTTGTCAGAAGACAGTTCCCACCCAACGCTGCCTTATTTTAATTGATTAACGAAAAAAAATTTAATAATTTTGTTAATAATTAACTTATTTAGAAGCTTTCCATAAACATTACTCTGTCAGAGCAATCAGCTGTAAAAGCTTTTTCCTGGATGGGTATCAATTCGACCAACGCCGCGGCAATCAAGGCAATCAGGATTTCAAACCACGACAACAACTGTTAATAAACATTACCAAGCCTATTGAGGACATCAATATCGGCAAACAAGTAGCAAATATCGTTACACACGGGGTCAACGCTGATTGCGTCTGCACTTCTGTTAGCAATAATACGTTATCAGAGCAATCGACTGGGTAGTTCCAAACGGTCGGGCTGGTGCTCTTAATGCTGGAACTCGATTGAATTTGGATTGAAAATATTCGTATAAAGGTTTGTTTTTCTATCAATAAAATGTGATGGTATTAATATTTGTACTTTAAGTAGTGTAGCGAGTCTGTAATTGTAAAAAAGCGAGAGCAAACAGTTAAGCTTTTTCATTATTGGCAATTTTGTCGAGATGGTTTGCAAATATCTGTTATTTTTTTTTGAATTATAGCAGTTTTTCGATAGAAATATTTTCTGATATTCTATAATTATTCCAATAAAGTTATAGTTGATGGAATGTCGCAAAGTTGATACAGTCATACCATTTTTCAGTACATATTTATGCTGCTGATTTTTCATTAGGATTACCAATTCTATTGTTTGAAAAAATCTTAAGTAGTTCGTGAATTTACTGAGACATAAGATTTTTGCATTATATCACTTAATTTATGTACTTCTTGTCTCGTAATAACCTGTCAGGTTGGCTTCCATACTTCCCCTTTAAAAAGGTGTGCAGATGTGAAAGTACAAGTACTTCTCACGAAAGTGAAGTAAATATCGAGACAGATTCTGATTGCTGTAGTAATTTATTGGCAATAGACGAACCAATTGGCTTTTTCGCTAGTGATGTAGCACTATTGGTTGGAATTGGAGAATTTATTGGAAGAGCTGTCGGCGCTGTTTGACGGCGACGTATCAATTTGTAGGGCTGTTGAGATGTTTGGATTTCGAAGCTGTATCCAGGTTTATTTGTTTTGCTTGTATAGGATTTAATGATTGTGATTCTTGATCCTCAAAAATTAAGAATTTTGGATCTCTGATTCAAAGCTTTTCAAATCTTTTAATTCGTCAATAGTCTATTGTTCCATCGTCAAGTGTTGAGTGTGAAGTATCTTTTTCCGGAATCAGTTCTTAATGATACTTACATAAGTCATATTATCACGCCTATCTTCGTAGTAGTAGGTATAAACCACAGATTTCCATTTGCTATGCACCTGACCCACTTCTTTCACTTCATTCATTAGTTTTTTGTCTGACACATCCGTCAGATTCGGATGCTTTCTACTCGGCCCTTTATCGCCTGTTTGGTCGAAAACCTTTCGCCTAGGTCTTCCCCTCACGGCTCATCCATTTAACGTTTCACTATAAATAAATGTCTTTCTTGAATCTTCTTTCATACATGTTTTACACGAGTCTAAGCATCTTATTATCAATATCTTCCAATACCCTTAGTCCCCTAGTTAATCTTCTAATATAAAATTTGACAAATTTTCTTCAAAGCTTTGGCTCATTTCGCTGTCCATAAATGGTCATGATCAAAGTCAATAGGGATGTGTCCTGACATGTCAAATCAGCATTTTTTTATGAAATGTCAAAACGAAGGAATGTATGGAGTTTTGTATGAAATATCAAGTTGTGACGTCATAATTGTACAGCATCAAATAAAATACTCTTTATGATTAGATCGGTACTGAAAAATCACATTAATGATTTAATTTTGATCATTCGTTTTCGTATATTTTTGATGTTCAATACACTGGTTAGTGTTTGATCATTTATCTTTAATACAGGACACATCCCGATTGTTTTATGTTTATCGTTTAGCCGATGATACAATGACTAGTTGTACCATGTAACTTATTGCATCTTTCGACCTACTTGCAAGAGGTTTATTATTGGTCTACAAGTGGGTACTTAACTATTTTTATTACTTTGTTAACTTAAGTTTGTATTGTGTTTGTAATGAGGAAGATTTAGGCTGTAGTTATTTTGTTGGGTTGGACTACTTGCTCATTTTATAACTTAAGTATTGTTATATAATTACTTGGTTGGTAATGTGCCAGCTGGCGTGGTGGTTAGAAATCTTGTAACGCTGCAGGTTTGGGTTCATTGTGTGTATGAACATGTCTGTTTGTTTTATGCTTGGGTGTAAATATCTATAAGAGTAAAGTATATGAAACTGTTATCATAGTAAATCTCTGCTTAATTTGGGATGAAATAACCGTTACATTTTTTTTTTAATTTTCAGCTTCCAAAAGTTGCCCAATGGCAACCCTATAGCTAGCTAAGCTTACATCGCCCAAACTTAATGACTGGGGAAATGGCAGGCAGAATGGTAGATACTTTTATCCGGGGAAAATGTTAAACTCCAAACCCTGGAACGCGATTCGAATTTTTTTATGCTTAAAATAAATTTCTATAGAAAGCTGTGTATTTTATTAATTACTAGCTTCCGTCCCACGATTTTAAACATGTTCACGTTTGTGTGATTGAGACACAAACATCCAAACTTTCACACATATTATATTAGTCGTATATGTATTGAAAAATGCCACTCGTCTTATCGAATGATCAGCAATTTAAATAACTATATACATGCATAATTATAAATTAATATATAAATACATACATGCTACATCAATAAGTCACGCGAATAACGACTTTAGTGAACCGATCAATATCACTGACTATAACATAAATTAATCTATCAGAATCATGTCCGATCAACGTTTACTAATCCAGCTGTCTGGTCTAAATCAGCCTGATCATTAATTTAATTTAATACAAACATCGTCCAACCAGCTCAACGTGACTTCGAAGCGGATCTCTCTCGTGATTGCGTAGTTAGGGAAAGAGACAGAGCATGGAGGCTGCGACGAAACATCCTCGAGCTAGCGTCATTTTATTTTACAGAATCACACTCTTGTTATTATGTATACTAGCTTATATATTAGATCCGGTATGTACGAGCTTAGAGCAAAATTACATAGTGTCTGTATCTATACCAACTCTTATTGATTCTATGTCAATGTACATTTAGCCTTTACTATTGATGGGTCAATTGAGTTGTTCAAAGTGAATATTGTTTTTTATATGTACTAGATTAAATTGTGGTTTCTTTAGCTTTGTTAGGGACCAGATAGTCGTAGGTGAAGAGATGTTCAAAGGGGAAAAAAAATGGAAGGCATAGTGATATTCTATGAGGTTTTCGCCGTTTCTTGGGCTAGGGTATGCTCCAGGCATATTACCAATTGAGCTATATATAAACATGATTTTTAAACCATGGAATGTCAGCCGTTGTCCAACCTGGATATGAGATCCAAGTTTTAGATCTTTTTCAACTATTATTTTAGATCACTTACGAAATTTTACTGTTTGTCTTGCTGACAACCAATCCCAAACTGAGCCATAAGATTAACTGACGCAAAAAATTTAAAAAATGTACGAAGATAAGATTTTGCTGAAAATAACTTAAGTGAAAGCGCCCCGACAACTTGTGAAATATGTAAGATTATAAAGATAGTTCATTGACCTTGTAAATATGTGAATGTACTTACTTTAATGGGGCGTTTAAATAAAAATTGAACATTCATCAAAATGTACAGATTTGAGTAGTAGAGCTCATAGAGCAGAGTTCGTCCAGGGAAGTACTACCACCTTACCCATTTCCACCGTGAAGCAGTTGTGCACTTGTATTACTGTGTTTCGGTTAGAAAGGTAAGAGGGGTGAAATTACAGGCACATGAGACTTAAAACTTCACGTCTCAGGTTCGACAATGCATTGGCGATGCCCCTGGTGTTGCAAATGTCCATAGGCGGTGGTGATCACTTAAAATCAGGTGAACCGTAGGCTTGTTTGTCGGCCCATGTGGTATAAATAAAAAAAAATGTTATTTGTTTTACTTTTTAATTAATTAGCTTGTCTCAATTAAGCCGAACTAATTCATCATTTTAAACAATGGTATGTACATAGAGAATAAATAACAATATTGCATCTATTCATTACATAACCTCACCTCCGACCTCTTTCATGGTACACATAGAAATAGTTGAACAGCATTAAAAATCTTATTACAATGTCATAAAGACTATTATGTCCCGTAGCAACCTATCAAATAGCTAATCGTGCGATATCAATTATATCAGTAGGAAATACGCGGTCTCGTTACGTCGATATCGATTCGATATGGTATCGATGTATCGAGTTACCAACTTGATCTTCAACCTTAGAACAAAACGATTGCAATTTTTGTGACCTGTTTTTGTATTACTGAAAGTATTTGTTGATGTCTTATCTATTGTTTGATGTATTACAATACAAATACTATTGCGATATGTTATGTTACTATTCGATAATATGTTGTAGTAACGTTCGGAGATTTTGACCTCCTTTTAGGTGTATAAAACTTTTTGATTCTGGGCAAGTTGAAATGTGATGGATTGTGATGTATGCTTATGGTAAAATTGTACAAAAGAACTGTAAAATTGGGGTATAGTGTACTTAGACTCAGAGGCGGCCTTAGGGGGTGGCGAACGGGGCAATCGCCCGGGGTCTCGCTCCTGAAGGGGCCTCGCGCAAACCAAGCAAATAAATAAAAACATATTAATTTTTTTTTTATTTGTATGACTAGCATTTCTTGTCAAACATGACAAATACCTAAACCAAACAACCAGACTTACTTTCGCATCACATACTTTTCACGAAGGACAAAGGGCCTCGCAATAAACTGCCGCCCGGGGCCTCGCAATGGGTAAGGCCGCCGCTGTTTAGACTATAGCTGACCATATATGGCTGTAATTTCCGCCAGTCGGTCTAACCCGCCTTGGAAATGGTTTTGATAATCACTTGGTGCAAGGCGTGGAGTGGATGTAGTCATCATTAAATACCTTCCTCTAGTTTTATTATGCTATCCCCCGCGGTTTCACTCGCATTCCGAGTTTATGAATTGTTGTTCTGTGCTAATCCAGGATATAAACTATCGTTGTGGCTAGTTTCATCCAAATCCGTTTAGTCGTTTTTGCCTCGCAAAGTTTCGCACATATAATACTAGTATCGATAGTTTCAAACTAGAAATAAAATATTTTTCATATGAACAGAGTTTTAGTATTTTATCAACAAAATAAAATGATTTTTTCCCGTTTAATATTTAAATGATACCACTAACCATTTCCTTGTAGACACTGACTTGTAAAATAATATTTATAAGCCAATAGCTGGGGTTCGATTCCGTAATTAAAATTACACTAACTCGAGGATGTTTCGTCGCGGCCTCCGTGCTCTGTCTCCTTCGCTAACTACGCTAATACTACTAATCACGTGAGAGACAAGCTCTCCGAGGCCTCCGTGAAGCGGCTCGCCGACGAAGTTTGTATTAGCTGAATAAGGGGGCTGTTCCTTGTATGTGTCGCTAAGTTACTTCTTTTGTTTTTTGAAGTGTCACGAACCTTTGCAGGCATATGTAGAACAACTTCCTAAAGTTTCATTGCTCTCGGATAAAGTAGAGGGCATAGGGTACAAACTTACAAACATTCAATATATATAGATAGATAGCTGTCCCCCGCGGTTTAACCGCGTTCCCGGATATTACATTTTCGCGGGATAAAAAGATGCCTATATGTTATTCCAGGATATGCTCTATCTATGTGCCAATTTACATCTATATCCGTTTAGTAGTTTTTGCGTGAAAGAGTAACAAACATACATACAAATCTTTCCTCTTTATAATATTAGTATAGATATAGACAAGCAAACATTACATACCATACTTATTTGTAGCTTGACCCGACTATATAAGTGGTGAAAACAAACACTTCCTTTGGTCTACAATATTAGAGTAATATTACTAGAATGCAGTTTGAGTATGGTCATGTCACACAGACATGTTCCTTTTATGTCATCATTCATGTTTGTGGCCATTGATAAGTTTTCATTTACTTTCTCTTCATTGATAAGGTGGAGGTTTATATCTGTAACAAGCGTTGTGTGCCGCGGTTTTACTCGTGTTGAGGGATCTAATGTATCCTCGGAATATCTTATAAAAAATGATATCTTTAATACAAGGTGTTAGAAAATACCCCGTAAAATATAATTAATTATCACAGCCAACAACCCTGGTACACTGTCTTGCAACTTCTTTAGCGGCGTTGAGCACTTTTCTTGGGATGGGTATAAATTGTTAAACTTGCTTCAGGACACGTGACCTGATCGAAAATTCGTAAGACGGTAAAAATGCACAACGTTAATATTCCAGTTTTCACTTCAGCCGGCACTCCCGGAGTGCAACCCGTTGTTTTTTTTCTCGTTGGTTCTCAATTCGGTATACTTACTTATGTTTTTTTCAATAAAATTTACAATTAAATATTTTATTTATTTGTTTCAGGTATGGAATTAACAGTCTCCAAATCTCCTGAGTTTGGTAAAAAAAAAAACAAATTATATTAAAAATATTGTACCACAAAACTTTTCAGAACTTAAAATCACCTGCTCAGTATTCCTATCATGTATAAAAGCTATCTCAACGAGTCTAAGACCTTTTTAACCTGCAACATTGCGACAATAGATGTGTCCCACTATTCCATTGCCTCATCTAGCCTTACATAAGCGACAACACGGCATTGTAATATAACATTGTATAACCTTTAAACAATAAATAGAAATTGATCTGTACATGGGTCACATTTTATTGACTCAACAACAATACTGTGCGCTAAAAATTCAGAGACTAGCGACCCGGCCTTGCTTTGCTGAATAAATTATTGTGAAAACCGTATCAAAATCTATTGCGTAGTTAAAAAAAATATAAGCGGATAGATAGACAGACAAAAATAGAGACATTGTTTTATACTATTTAGAGATAAATATATACCTGCTATTTGTTATATATGATAAAATGATAATTGTAGCTTCAGTAACTTTAAATTTGACCTTCATAAGTGCCCTCCGAAGGCCTAAACTGAATAAATGGTTTTGAATTTTGAATTTTGATTCTCAGAAATTAGTTATACTAGTTATACCTTCGACAAAACTTTTATAGGCACGTTACTGTGTGTTTCATAATGCTGATTCTGTCTACCTGTTCAGGGATAGTGGGCGTGAAGATATATAATATGATTTATATAATTTATTAGATATATCGATAATATGGGTTCCGCCACCAGCTCCGCTTTATTTAACCCAAGATACGTCGCATAGAATTAAATTGGGAAACAAATTTGTAGCCCACGAACCTAATTCGGTATGTCACTCATGTCATCCAATATAAGTACTTCCATGCAGCCATTTGATCTATAAAGCTTATTTAGTAGGCATTATTTAACACTAAACATACCATAACCGGGTCAAATGACCCATTTTGAACTTTGCATTGAAAATGCACGAATCATCTTATTGCTTTTGCACATTTGAATTCATGGCTTTTTCTTACTAATTAATATACAGTTATACTATTTATTTCCCTTTCTAACAACCATATTTCATGCATTCAAGCAAGAAACATAAAGTCACATTGGACCCGCTATGGTAGAAATAGGTACCTAGTAAGTGTTGGTATGATTAGTGTTAATACCGCACCGGGCAATGCACTTGCGTAACTGAAGATCGTAAATCTCAATCAGAGTCATTGTAAATAATGTTAGTTGAGACGAAGACCATATTTTGATGGCCCTTTATTGTCCTTAAGTAGTAAAAGTATGTGAACTGATGCAACTATTTGTGTTGTGATTTCAGTGGATGGAAGCTGTGAAGTGTGGTTTCATGAGAGTTTATTGGGTGATTTGTTTCACCTATTTATGTTATTACTAGCTGTCAACCGCGGATTTGATCACGTTCCCGAGGGATGTTACATTTTCCCGGGATGAAAACTATTCTATATGTAAATCCAGGTTAAAAACTATCTTTGTGCTAAGTTTCATCCAAATCCTTTGAGTCGTTTTTGCGTGAAAGAGTAATTAACATCTGTACGTCCATCCTCACTAACTTTAGTATTTAAAATAATTTTAGGTTTTAATTAACAGGTCTTTAACTATACAGGTGACTTTTATAAATGGGCGTGGATGGCCAAATGCTCAAAGGTGTCTCGGACACCGGATATTGATTAAAACTAATATTGCATAACTGGATTCATGAAAAATCAATATTACTAGCCAGGAATCGAAACGATTGATTTTGGAAAACAATCAATTACACAATTCGATAGTTACGCTGATAAGGATCTAAGTAGAGTTCTGAGAAGTAATGCCAAGCGGAAAACAAAAGTAATGAATAGGAGTATGTTAAATTTTTCTTCTTAACTTAATTGATTCATATTTTTCTATTGTATGCTGGCTCGGGTACTACAGAGTACCCTACCACCGTGGTATGGTTTCCTCAGGATATTTTCATTCACCGATAGCTCAATTTGACACCACTTTCAACTGAGTTTTTATCACCTTTAAAGTAATAGTTAATTCGGGTGTAATACATATCTAAAGAATAAATCATAGTAACCATTGCTGTCTGTTTGTTCGCTTATATTTTTCAAACTACGTATTATTGGATATAGATTTTGATGCGATTTTCACTATCATTAAGAGATTTTCTTCCAGAAAGTTTATGTGTATAATAAAAAAATAATATCCTGGTACATTCTTAACACACGGGCATTTGATCCCAAACTAAGCAGAGCTTGTACTATGGAAACCAGATAACTGATATACTACATATACTATATTTTTTTTCTAAATACATACATAAATAGATATTTACAACCAGATACAGAACAAACAGACATGTTCATGCACACAAATGTTTGTCCTGGGTGGGAATCAAACCCGCGACCTTCGGTTTGGCAGTCAGAGCGCTAACCACCAAGCCAACGGGCCTGTCAATATAGTAATTAACACACGAGGGAAACGGGGGCGGGTCGCTAGTTAAAAAAAATACGTTAATACATTTAATAGAAGCTGTTGACCCAGTTTTCTTGCACTAGTAATTTCATAAGCCTCTGAGATTTAATCGTACGTAGGTGTGAATTTTAATATCGGTTTGGTGCGATGATATAAAATAAAGTTACTCATAACTAGTAATGACGGTTGGTTTGGTGGTTTGATACCCTGGCTGCCAAGCTAGAGGGGGTGGATTCGATTCCCACCCAAGACAAGCATTTGTGTGCATTAACATGACTGTTTGTTCTGTGTCTGGGTGTATATATCTATGTATATACTAGCTGCCCGGACAGACGTCGTTCTGTCGAAGTAAGTCCATACAAAAATGCAGGAATTCGCTCGCAGCGCCACCTACCTCGTCCAATTGTGAATTTAAACCATCCAGGGCGCCACCCAAATCCATACAAAAAAAATCATTCAAATCGGTCCAGCTGTTTAGGAGTTCACTGTCAACGCACGTACAGAAGAATGATATATATAAAGATAAGCAAAATCGGGTCCTTTGACGTACCATTGACGTCAAAACTACTGAACGTATCGGGATAGAACTGTTACAATTCGACGCGGATTTTTTCGTAGATGGTTAAATGCTATAAATGATATCGATAAACGTGGGTGAAACCTCGGGGATCAGCTAGTAATAACATACATATGTTGTATATCAGCTACCTGGTTTCCATATTATCAGCTCTGCTTAGTTTGGGATCAGATGGCCGTTTGTAAAGTCGCAGGATATTTATTTATAAATATTGACGATTTTGGGATGAGTTTCGTTGGAAGCTGTGACGTCACATCCCTTCATTCAGGAAATAAAACAGAGCATGAAAGAAAAATCAAATGACACACTTTTATCGTTAAGCCTATAGTAGTTATACAGCCGCTTGTCATGGATTCGACTCCAACCAGGACAAATATTTTAGTGCACGAACATATCTGTTTCTTCAGTGTCTGCGTATTAGTATTAATATCATTTTAAATAGTTTATGTCATTTATTAGTAATTTGGGAAGGACAGATGGCGGAACTAGTGGTAGTACTTCTCTGGACGAACTCTGCACTTAGACACTACTACTTCTAAATCTTCGTAACTTCCAGGACACACCTATATCATGAAAAATAGATAGGCATCTACCCTAATTCGAAGTTATCACGTGTACGAAGTCGTGGGCACAGCTAGTCTTGAATAAGAGTTACGTTAGTACAACTATAGAAAAAGTTGTTGCGAATTTCATAGATATTAATAAATAGATAAGAGTTATCGCACTAGGTCAGTACTATGGTAGTATGATTGGGACCCACCATACCACCATGGGTATAGCCAGTTGTATGGTGGGCCGTCATGATGTAAATTAATATTTTAAATTTGTAGGATTTGTCTAAATAAATTTTCTTTTTATATTTTTTTGTTATAAATCTTCGTTTTATGACTCATTGACGCCGATTCTACTATTCTTAAATATTTGTCTCTCTGTCAGTATGTCCTTTTAAAACACGACAACGATTTAACCGATCTTGTTGAAAATTGGTATATAGTAAAACCATATAATTGCGCGAATGATGCTATATATGATCGATAACTGCGGGTGAATCCGCGAGGGACAGCTAGTTAACTATGTGCTAATGTTATTATTATAAAATTTTCGACATACGTTCGCGTAATTCTTTATGTTCCCATTCGCTTCAAATATAGCTATCTCCATTTTCTAATGCCACCAAAGACGCAGCAAAATCCAGTTCGCCGCTCAAAACCAGTAATAAATCGATATATAAAGACATTTAGCACTTCCTTTATAGCCTTACATGCACCTGGCATTATTTCATGTTGATATTTACATAAACGTCCATTGCTATTTATGATTGAATTTATGAAATACACAACCAATGCGTAACCATAACACAATAATTTTGTTATTGAATTGATTATAATAAATGTGTATGAATTTCAATGTTTGTGATGGAATATATACCTTATTGTACGCTATGGAGGTAGATAATGCCATGGTGAATGGTCAAGCAGAAAATGTCCGAGTCGCAAATGTCCAATTTTGTTAATTTTGGATTTGTCGTAAAACGATCACGTTGTTAAATGTCCAATTATCAAAGTAAGTTATGTTATGTAAATTTATTTATTCAAATTGGACTTATGAATGGTCTGACTCTAATACAGATTCTAAAGTTTAATTTGTTGAGGTCAGCCGGCAATAAATTCTGCAATTTCTTTTGCTTATATGAATTTAGATTTCTTACGTAAAATGCATTTAGTTCTGTACTCATAAGCATCACCTTTTCTCAAGTAATAAGTATGTGATAGGTGATCCACGTTCCTGGGACAATTTAAAATGATAATGATAATATTTTTTGACAGGCCAATTGGCTTGGTGGTTAACGCTCTGACTGCCAAACCGAAGGTCGCGGGTTCGATTCCCACCCAGGATAAACATTTGAGTGCATGAACATGTCTGTTTGTTCTGTGCCTGGGTGTAAATATATATATAAGTATTTATTTAGAAAAAAAAGGAGTATATGTAGTATATCAGTTATCTGGTTCCCATAGTACAAGCTCTGCTTAGTTTGGGACCAGATGGCCGTGTGTCAAGAATGTGAGATATTTATGTCCCGGGATATTTAATTTAATTTTATCCATATTATAGGCTATGAATCTAGCAAATTTCAGCAAAATCGGTTCAGCCGTTTAGTCATGAAAGCTTAACAAACAAACATCCGCGTCTATAATAATAGTAAGGACAGGTAAGTACGATATTTCGATAAATATGTAGTAGGAACTTAAGAAGGTATCTCAGATATAAAATAGGGTGATTATAGAAAAGAATAACCAAAAACACGTTTCATCAGCCGCTGCACAAATTCGCTTCCTGTATTTGACATTTAAATTTCATTAGGCGGAAATAATAAACCGTAAATCTCACTCAGTGAAAGTGCCATAAAAGTTCTTATAGCGCTAAATTGTAGTAAAATTAAATTAGAAAAGAATGCGACAGAAGTTTGGTTTTTGGCGACACGTGTCGAGGGGCGGATGTAGTTTCGAAATGGTGATCACTGGAACAATATAAAAAATGTGAGTTATCGATTTAAGTTGTCTTGATCGAAGGGAAATTACTTGACCTTTAATGATTGTTGAGTTTAGCCAATTAATTCATTAATTTATTTAACATATTTTACATTTATTTCATTAATTATTACAACCCCGTCTCAGGGATATAATTCCAGCCGGAACTCTGCTGCAGTGATTTATGATAGCACAGTTCTCAAATCACATATATTTACCAGTTTGAAATGAGGTAAGGTTACGGTACCTAATAAAAAAAAAAATTAGAAGCTTACATAAGGAGAGTTTAACGACATGCGCGATCCGGCTGAAAATCTTCCTATTACGCGAAGAAAAAAGTCTTAAACGTTCTAATTTATAACGGAGGAGGTTCTCTCCCAATCCGACTTACGTTTATTTGTCATATTTACATACATAATATTCAATATTATTATTCAATCTAGTAATCAAGTGTCGATTATTTTTTTTTCTTTTTTATACTACTAAGGTAGCAAACAAGCTGACGGCCCGTCTGATGGTAAACGGTAATTGCAGCCTATGGACGCTTGCAACACCGTGGGTATCACTCGCGCGTTGCCGACCCTGCAAAAATCTCTTCACACCCTTCTCGAAGAACCCCATGCTGTACTCCCTTGGGAAAACCTCGGCAGGGAGCTCATTCCACAGCTTAAGCGTGCGCGGCAGAAAGCTCCTTTGGAATCGCACCGTGCGAGACCAGTTTGGCTCCAATGTGTGAGGATGAACTCCCCGTCTGTGGCGAGAGGTGCGATTATAAACATGCTTAAACCCTAATTCAGCGAATTTAAACCTCTTTGGCGAGCCGACGCCACGATGCCTCGGACAGCATACCTCTCTCGTAATTGCGTAGTCAGCAAAAGAGACAGAGCATAAAAGCTTCGACGAAACATCATCAAGCTAGTCATATACCTTACAAAATCAATCCTCAAAACTTCCGTATAAAGAAAATGTAACAATGCAACATCACAGTTGCAAATTATTAACATTACAACAATATCCATACGTTTTAATACGTTATTTAAATAACAATCGGTCCAATTAACAGTAAAAAACTCGGAACTAAAGTGTGGGAAATTGCAATATCTCTGCTCCCATCTTAAAAGTTTGCAGTATTCCAACATACGAACACTCAAACGCAACACATTGTTACGGTCCGCTGATGATTCCCGTGTGAGTGCAGGTTCTGTTCCCGTGCCGAGACTTCATTACGTATTTACCTGTAATTTTACATGCTTAAGTGTACATGTCTTGTAATGTAGCTGTAATTTTACATTGTTGTGGTGTTTGACGGAGCAACTTATTCGATAATATGTGGCCTGATTTCTTTGATACGAATTTTATTTGTTGACTATAAGGTGATTGCCAAGTTCAAGATCTGCAGGGCGATTGCATAACTTTTTTGGAGCTTAAGTTACAGCCGATTTTCCATTACAATTATGGCGCCGCGTATGCTGTCTCCCTGTGCCCTAGAGTCGAACTATCAATCTCTTACAATATCGGTTTCAATTTTGATTACGAGAGAGATTCATAATTTGGGTGCTGATTTTGTCATAATGTTTAATGGATGTTTTATTAATGGTTTTAATTATGTTCCAATATTAGGGCTAATAGTGAGTCTCTTGTGAACACATAATAGTTACTTAGTTTTACGGCCTAATATCAATAAGATTTTTAGCCGTATTAATAAGTAAGAATGTAATCATAACATACTGGCTACCGTTCTCCGGTTTCATCCGCTTTTTTTAGGATCTAGTGTATTCTGGGAATATAAAATCACCTATGTTTCTTCTGGATAATGTAACTTTCTAGTTGTGAAAGAAGAAGTATCTGGGTTTAATCATTACAAACAAAAATACAAGTTTTTTTTCTTTATAAGACTCTGAAACCTGGTAAAATGGGGTTTTTTCGAGAGCATATTTGTAATGATAGTTGTCTTATTTATAGAGGGTAGCTAAGAGAGGTTGTAGCTTCAGTGACTTTAAATTTGACCTTCATAAGTGCCCTCCGAGGGCCTAAACTGAATAAATGGTTTTGAATTTTGATTTTTTTTTTTTTGAGAGGCGGAAGTGTACCGTTTATCATTTTTTAGATGTGTGAATATCAATGAAAAATGCATATTTTGTTACTATTTCTTTTCATACTTATGACTTGTACCCTCAACTTGGTTTCACTATATTAGTATAGATTTAGATAAGCAATAGAGTTCATTATTGTTTGAAATTCATTGCACAAAAGCCTATTAGATAATGATGACTTTATTTAACCTTATTCGCCCCAAAATGCTAAACAAAATGAGTTTATCGTAACGAATTTAACATTGCGATATCGTGACTCAGGCCAAACCTCAATCTAATATTCTAAAAGCACATTGTATTTTGTTGATGTCAGCCATGACATCATGAGGTTGAAAAACTTGAACCGAGATGACATCAAGTTGTGGTTTACCTGTCTGACATGTCTTAACTTGTTTGTTAGTAAAAAAGTTCACACAAAAATTGTGCTTAGTTTTTATAGACCAACGTTTAATGCCAAAAACACGTGGAGTCGTTACTAAATTATTTATTTAGCTCGTTATTGTTGTTGTTATATCCGCATTCCAAAATCCGGGGTATCTCATGTTTCCCGAGGATAAACATATCCTAGATTCTTCTCCACACCATACGCTGTATGCGTGCCAAATTTTATCACTACTGGTTGTGCCGTTTTAGGAAGAAGACGTAACATACAATCAACTTTTGTTCTATTAATAAAACAAATTGATTAAGTGTCTTAAACATATAAATATTAAAAAGGCTTTTGAAAGGTCAACGAATCATAGGCAATACAAACTAATGCTTAATGACTAGCTTAAGAAGGTAGTTAATCCACCCCAGACGGTAAGGAACATTCTGACCAACATATTTCATACCCTAACCAGTGAATTACTTCTCTTCTCCATTAAAAATATAGCACTATTTCTGCCTTCCTGTTTTTCCGCTGATGGTTCGTAAGTTATGCGATAGATTTTGATGCAGTTTTCACTAAGATTTAGGGAATTTCTTCCGAATGAACGAAAACCTAATTATGCGTATAAGGCAGACAATCATCAAGGGTTAACGGTAGGTAGCGTGGCCAGGCGTCCGGATAAAGCTGGACATAGTAAGGCTTTTTGATTGTTTGTCCTGCCAAAATAAACGGTGTCCGGCTCGTCCAGCTTTTGTTAGGCTGGTAATAAACCTTGATTTTTCATAATTTACTGAGACACATAATCCTCAATAATGTAGGATGTCCGGCCAAACTGACTCCTCTGTCCGGCTGTTTGGTTTGGCGACCTGGCAACGGTATAGGACATTCTGACCAACATTTAATTATCCTAGGACATTACTACAACATCTCCAAATGGTAACCATTATCTGCGTCAATTTTAAAGTACAGATACATATGACTCAACCGAGAATCATAATATACCTACTGGGGAAACCTGCATGCAGAAGACGCTTGAAATCCACCGAAGGAATAGTAAGTAGAAGCACATGATGTATAATTTAATGAATATAAGAATAACCATGGAACAGAAGGTCACCGTCGCATCTGGCTCGCAGGTGTAATCAGGCCATATGCCGTCTATTTCTGTTAAACCAGTAATTAAACGGGTAGGACATTCTTGTGAATAACTTGTTTTAAGGTCAGTTGGAAAAATAAGAGTGACAAATGGCAACGGCTAAATGGTTATTAAATTATGTTCAGGGTATGAAGAGATTTTAGCAGGCAACGCGCGAGCTTTGCCTCTGGTCTTGCAAGAGTCATTATCATCAGGCGGGCCGTATTGTTTGCTAACTACTTCACATATGAACGTTTATCATATCAGTCTAGGGATGTCCAGTGCTGAACATAGGCCTCCCTCGCGTGTCCCCGTAAAATAATGTCCACATAAGATGTAAACGTTGTTAGCCGCCTTGCGATGCATCCCAAGAGCATACAATAAAGAAGAGAGAATTATTCCATGGACGTAAAAAGAATCAATCAAGTATATAAAACTACTTAAAGGTGTTCAATTACTTATTAGAGACAGAGACTAGCTTATCACCTAGGGGATAAGGACTGACATGTATTCAGCCCCTTTGTAAGTTGAACTTTGGAAAATCGTAGCGTATATTACTTACACTCCTACGCCATATAAGAACAACACCTCTCAAAAATCTATGATCCAATGTAGTCCAGTAGTTCAGGCACTGTATTTACCTTTAAGGTGAACAAACATAAATTCTTCTTTAAAATAGAATTGATAACCATTAAGAATTTCCTAAGGCTAAGCAATTCTAAGAATCTTGAGTCAAGATACCGGAGTATCTAGTCACGTGCATAAATTGATTACAAAATAATGTAGCAATGGGTGGCACTATTCTTAGACAGACTAAGGGAGATCTGGATTTCGCTTTAAAACCCCTTACCAATATCATACCAACATGGTAGTTAGTCTGTCAATCTCGTATTACACTTTTAATTAAACTACCAACTTTGATGATATTTGCAAGAGAGACAGCTTGCGGAGGAAATAGGATATGGGAATGAGGGAGAAACCGCGAAGGTCTTTGACCTATCACATCTCATTAAAACGACAATCATGGGAGGATTGTTTGAATGGACTTACCTATTACTTCTCACTATACAGTCTACAGTTTTTATGCCTTTGTTTATATGGTAAATAGTGATTGGCAGATTCTTTGTATAAAAAACTACAATTGTAATCGATCCGCTTGGCCACCTTTAGTTGGCCCCATCTTAAATTACAGCCATTCAAGTAACACGCATACTTTTAGCTGTAAATAAATTGTAATTATTGGCCTAATAATAATGAGTCAGAATTCTATGTCAATAACCTCTCTACATTTACAAATAGTAAAAGTAATTATCGCTTTTTTGTAGTCAATATTATGGGTGTAAATATCCATATAAGTATGTATTTAAAAATGTAGTATTTGTTGTATATCAGTTATCTGGTAGCCATTAGTCTGGTAGGTTTTAGAGTAGTAGCTCTTAAGAGATCTGCACTAAGGTGCAGAATGCGTCCGGGGAAGTACTACCACCACCTTACCCATTTCTGCCGTGAAGCAGTCCTGCACTTGTATGTGTTTCGGTTAGAAAGGTAAGGGGGCCGGGAAAATTACAGACACAAGACAAGTTCACGTCTCAGGGTCGACAACGCATTGGCGATGCCCCTAGTGTTGCAAATGTCTATAGGCGGCGGTGACCACTTACCATCACGTGGGCCGTGTGCTTGTTAGTCGGCCCTTGTGGTATAAAAACAAATCCATAGTACAAACAGTACACTGCTTGATTTGGAATTAGGTAACCATGTGTGAAGAATGTCCAGGTATATTTAACATTCCACATAATTTATCTGATTTGTGACATTGATATGCCAAAACTGACCAGTGGTGTACTTTTTATCTCTGTCTCTTCTCTATAAAATGTCACTATTTCTGACTGTCTATTTGTCTGCTTATCATTATGCTCCATTAAACTATGCAGGAATTTTGATGCGCTTTTCACTATAATATAGAAATTTGTTTTCGACAGGTTTTTGTGTATATTTCATTTTTATTAGTCAGGGGAAGCCAGGGTGTTTCAATAGTTCAAACTATCACCATTTTATTACACAAGATGAGCACCGTGTATGCGTTTGGTATACTATAGCCAAACTCTCTCTCTCTCGAAATCTTAAAATAAGTTCAATTTGCCACCTGTAATAAATATTAGAATGTGGGCTATCCGACAATATAGTCTATGAACAGTGAATAAATTCTCATTGGTGGCAATAAAGTTTTATGAGATACTATAATGCGACACATAGTAATTATTTCCACCTTGGGCTATAAACGTATCACTAGTCAACACCCTAGACGCCCACTTTCACAAAGACTTATTTAATTCACACCCTAGAAAATTCTAATGTACATAGCATAAGTAAGGCTTAGTGGCCATTTGCTAAACTATCCAGCTAATATTATTTATTTATTTATTAGGACACATTAACAGTATACATATTAAGCATTTACATTTTATAATAAAGTAATGTAACAGTATTCTGATATGTAAACCGATTATATATGTGTACACCATTTACCACATTTGGAACGAAAGGTTATAAAAGTTAAGGGAAATAAAATAAGATTTAAAAAAAAACCAAAATCATTAATTTAAAACTAAAAACTAAACAAATGTATTTTTTTTTCTTTTATCATAATATTATGTTTTATACTATGTAGTGATTTATGCGAAAGTTTGTATGTATGATTCACGAAAAAACTATCAAACAGATTTAGATGCAACTTGGCACATACATAGAGCATAACCAGGAATAAAATAAAGGATACTTTTTTTCCCGGGTAAACGTGACATCCCTTAGGAACGCCGGTAAAACCGTGGGGGACAGCTAGCTATATGCGATTGAATTTTTATTCTTTATGTCGGTCATCTGATCCCAAACTGTGTTCGTGTACATAAGTATTTGTCTTGATTGTGAGAATGCTTTTTTACTATTTCAAGCAAAAACTATAAAACGGATTTGAACAAAACTTAGCTCATACATATAACATGCCCAGGTGGAAGGAGGTGCATCTGCATCCAAATATTATATAATAAACTATAATAATAATAAAATTAGGCACGCACGCCCATATTAATTCATGAAATCTGTCGGTCAACGATGACGCGAGACCAAATACCCTGATGATCAAGTTCATAGGAAAATGGTTATTTTTCCCAATATTAGTGGGCATGTACACCCCAAATAACATATTTCCGAGAAAATGTAAGAACGCATATGAAACCAGGGAGCGAAAACGTTATTATAAAAGTTTGTGCTATATAGTATTGTACTTTATTCGGCTTATTTTGGTATGGACCCAGCCTTTACATAATTCGAAGTTGGTAATTTGCTCTTTACTACATCGGCAAGTTTCTCCCTCGGACACAATCGAGCTGGACTGTTAATGATACTGTCCATCAAGTATCTACGCGATTAGTTTTAGATCACCTGCTGGAAGAACGAAATTATGATACTAGCTTCTGAACCGTGGTTTTACCTGCATTTCAGGATACATTTAAAGTTGTGATGATGTGAAGGAAGGACAAACCAATGAATTCACTGTTGCATTTATAATATAGAGTTGTAAATATATATTTAGGTAGGTTTTTAAAATGTAGTATGAGTATGTAGTATATCAGTTATCTGGTTTCCATAGTACAAGCTCTGCTTAGTTTGGGATCACGTAGCCGGGTGCTAAGTGCCAGAATATTACAATAACATAATATAATAAATATTTTGAACAGCAAGAAATTCTCGAAGGAGTTTCGGGCCAGATTTTTAAGAAATTAAAACTATTTTATTAGATTTTAGAAAAGTTAATAGAGCTGTTAGTAATTGAACACATTGATTTTGGGAAAAAAAGCAGTGTATTACGCCATCTGATAGTGTCGCTTGCAATACCTATGTATTCAATTCTGGGAAATAATGACATACGACAAACTTAAGGAAAATGTTGAATTTTTAATAAACTGATTCATATTTTTGATTTATATTACATTACCCGCAGGTACCTTGTTAAACAAATATGTTATTTCTTTTAAATAACTAATGGTTAACGATGTTAGTTTCATAATTATTTATGTTAGTTTAAGTTATTGTTACTTATAAATATCTATTTTGATACTGTTTGTTTGACCACAAAAAAAAATCTTATGTGTTATTTTTGATTTGTCTATTTTAACACTAAACATACCATAACCGGGTCAAATGACCCATTTTGAACTTTGCATTGAAAATGCACGTATCATCTTATTGCTTTTGCACATTTGACTTCATGACTTTTTTTACTAATAAATATATACAGTTATACTATTTATTTCCCTTCCTAACAACCATATTTCATACATTCAAGCAGGAAACAAAAAGTCACATTTGACCCGCTATGGTAGAAATAGGTGCCTAGTAAGTGTTGGTATGATTAGTGTTAATGTAGATTTCTAAGCTGACCCCTCTCGCTGTTTTTCGACAATGCCCAAAGTGCGATGTCTTGTAAAAGATTTGTTTGCGAAGCAATCCATCAAATATAATAATATACTTAAAGTCCGATATAAGAAGTCCTTTAATACCGCCGCCTATGGACATTTGCAACACCAGAGCATCGCCAAGGAGTTGTCGACCCTGAGACGTGAAGTTGTTACGTCTCATGTACCTATAAATTTACCGGCCCCCTTACATTTCTAACCGAAACACAGTAATACAAGTGCACTACTGCTTCACGGCGGAAATGGGCAAGGTGGTAGTACTTCCCCGGACCAACTCTGCACTAAGAGCTCTGCTACTTAGAATAATAAAATAATTGTACATATTAACTATATTTTAAGACATAAAGTTAGTATTACATAAACATAAATAAATTATAGTAGACATTAAAATATATGCGGTTGCTTTCTTGGTTATTAAAACAACTCAATGACTTCATAAGTTGACGATCAGCCCATTACAACTACAAAATTAAAAACCACTTCACATCAATTTGTATAAAGGTAAGTAATGGCATTAAATGAAAATTCGTCAACAAATCGCTCCTTAATTACACAAAATGCCAACAGAAAATTTAACACCCTAAATGTTAATAAAACTACAAATTAAATTATTAAAATAAATCACCCAATTACCGGGTCGACCTTACTCCCGCTCTCATTTCGCAAGAGAAACCTATCTCAGGAGTAAAGAGCATCGTTGTGTAACTGCGAAATGCCACATGGTAAGTGCTGGTCAAGGACCACGGATGTCGGAATCCGAATGGCAATACGGCGGAATTGCGAAGAAGGATCTAATAGTTCAGAAGTTCAATAATGAAATGGTTTTACTTTCTAAGTGATTGTTGCAAGTTGTTAGAACGGGGTTTTATTTTGTGATATAGCAATTTATTTGGATTACTCAATGTTAATTGTTTGGACGGGTGTTATGAATATTTTGATCATTGGCGTATGTGCCATAGTGACATACTGTGAGACCAAACTTTGATAGGCAGTTTGAAATGCCTTGATCTATGAATTTAATGATCCTGTGGTGACCGTTTACCATCAGGCGGGCCGACGTCAGCTTGTTTGTCACGGAGTTACAGCCAGATCCTGCTGGTAGTGGCACGTCCTCACTTCAAGTCCTGTGCACAAAGTTTGTTATAAAAACAATCGTACGGTGCATAGAATCTTGGAGATTTAATTTCACAATTTTCAAGTAAATTTGAAAGAAATGTATAAATTATATTTCATAAAAAAATCCCGGCATTCCATACACATTTAAATATTTTGAGTATAGAACACACAATAAATATGGCGTCATATTTTGAATTTAGAAGAGTTACATGTAAAAAAAAAATCTTTAAATAATATATTCGATCAGTACAATACATACACAGATTTTATTTTCTGACATGAGTCATAGACAAAAATTACTCGAAAATTCATTCCAGATTTTAAATCTTTTTATTTTTTCTCCACAGAGTTTCCTAGCAGCGAATGCAAAATGCTGGTGGGCAGGTGCCCTCGCAGCCGCCACCGCGGAACTGCGGTACGCTGGGTACGTGTCACCCGGGGTGCTGCTGGTGGCCGGAGCACCCCGAGCCCTAGAGACAGTGAGGGGGGCTTACGCTCGATCTGTGCTCAAGCCTCCGCCGACGTACCTTATTTGTGGACTTGGTAAGTGAAGTTTTACTCTTTGTTTTGACCTTTTTAATACGTTATGTTTCATTTTCCATTATTAGATGTTTCTGTTTCTTGGGAATTGAATTGGGACAGTCCAACAATCAAAAAGATTTACGACCAATGATTATTATATGCCCAATATTACTTAAGCGGTATTATGAATTGTTTTGACCTTAAAATAAGGTCTTAATTTGACTACAAAACTTGCAATATGAATAAAATATATTTAGATACCTACTTATTTAAGAAGGACAAATGAACGGTACCGCAACTAGTGTAATGTCAAAAGGAAGTTAATACTAGGCTAACTACAAAACAAAACCCAAATCTTGATCCAAGTAAATCATGTTGCCTCTGACTCACGCCTTTTTATTGCTTCCTTTATGCACAAACATTTCCATGTAAGATAAGCCGACAAAATATGCGCGTAATACAAACCCGTCTCATTAAAATATCCTTCATTTCCCACGATTTGCAAACAACAAAAGACGGTGCAATCTGTGTGCATAATGTCTCCTACGCATGCGGCTCGTTAGATCTCAGTTAGGGCTGTGACAATAGCCGAAATTAAGGATAAAACGTATTATGTACCATTTAAATGTTGGTAATTTTGTTTATCGGTTAACTGTAAAGTCTTTATCCGAATTGAGATTATTATTCCGCCTACTTTATGTTAAATAAAGGCCCAGTATTTCGCACAATTTCGTAGGGTTAGATTAAGGACCTGTTTATAAAACGAAGGCAATGGATGTGGAAATAGATGTTAGATAGCTTCTTCACCTTATCGAAGACAATTATAACACATGTTATTAATGATGGAACTTATAAAAATCGTCGAAATTCATATACCAGAAACAGTTATGTGTTGTCGTTTGGTATCACTAAATTACTATACTAACCAATGATTATAAATAACTATAGAAATGGAAAGAAGTCTTGAATAAAAAAAAATAATGTAGACCTTTCATAAATGTCCAATAAAGGAGGTTCCATTTAGTACATGAGTGGTATACTTTTTAAACCAGATAAATTGATTCTGAAATTAAATAATAATTGTTATTATTTTGGAGTGACAACCCTAGCTACTTGCGCCTCGAGTGAGCGCCTGCGCCTGCGCATGGTGCACACCCACTGCGCGGCCTTGCAAGGACGTGTGATGTAACAATACTTGTTTCATATCTTAAGCGGTTTACTTTTTGTTTTATTCCATTATAGTAGTTGGCATCTATAAATAATATAAACTTTACAGTTTAACACGTTGTTCTAGACAAAACGAACAATTCAATCTTTTAACAATAAAAAATGAATGGATTTCTGCAGATTAAAATTATACTTCTATCAGATTCAAGTTTTGGAACCCAAATGGTTTAAACTTAAAACTATTGGCATCTCCATCATATTCTATGTAAGTGACAGAGTACGCTTACCTTTGCTGAGTCATTATTGTCAGTTCTTCTCATTAAGAGTAACCTTCCGAGCCGGTGTTTGAGTCTGTTTATCCATATGTACCTATTTGATTAAATATACAGTGTAAACTCTTTATAACGAAACTCAAGGGACTGAGCATTTTTTGTCGTTATAGAGAGTTATCGTTATATGGAGTGAACAAAAAAAAACAAAACAAAGTGAACAAACCAACCAACTTGGGCTCACTTCAACGTTATATGGAGTTTATCGTTATAAAGGATAACGTTATAAAGAGTTTACACTGTATTTCATTTGATTGACACTAAATTGGCGTCTCTGGTCTAAAAATTAATTCATTTCAAATAGCATTAAAATCCCAGTACTGATTAGCAACACAAACAAACAATACATTATATGTAAATAATCTATCCAATTATGTGCAAGTTACGTCAAATTGTCTATGCTACTCGGTCTATGCCTCTGATGGTAATGAGACGCATTGTTTATGGCACGTGACTTGGCATAATCGTTTTAATTTGTTGTTTGACATTGAAATTGTTTGTCGTTCTAATGTTATTACGTTTTAGGTGGAATCACTTCAATTTTATTTTTGACAGATCAGTTGGCTTGGTGGTTAACGCTCTGACTGCCAAACCGAAGGTCGCGGGTTCGATTCCCACCCAGGACAAACATTTGTGTGCATGAACATGTCTGTTTGTTCTGTGTCTGGGTGTAAATATCTATATAAGTATGTATTTAGAAAAAAAAAAAGTAGTATATGTAGTATATCAGTTATCTGGTGTACATAGTACAAGCTCTGCTTAGTTTGGGATCAGATGGCCGTGTGTAAAGAATGTCCCAGGATATTATATTATATTATTATTATTAATTTAACCATGAAAGGTAGTTTACTGCCAACTTCCTATGCAATCCTACTAAACTTGCGGCACGCTATGATGGCTGTTTTGACGTTTAACAATGACAAAGAAAAAACCTTTATTCCTTCAGACATAAGGTGCATCCATTGATCCAACAGCAAATTTTATGATGATGGAAATCAACCTTATTCCAAAGCAATACAGTTTATTTTCCTATGACAATCTGAATCGTCAAAACGGCCATCATAGCGTGCCGGTAGTATATTATAAATGCGTAAGTTTGTGGGGATGAATGATATTTATTTTTATTTATTACTTTTTCACGCCAAAACGACCAAACGGATCTAAATTAAACTTCGCATATAGATAGAGCATGACAAATAGGATATTTTTTATCTTTGGACCATGTAACCTCCTTTGGGATATTTGTTTGAAATAAGTAAGACCATTTGACACTATGATGAGGTACTAAACGATTATTTCAAAATAGCCATTTTTTTATGACTATTAAACGACTATTACGAAAACTGCAGGCTCAGAAAATAATTAAATAACAACGCGTTAACATTTTCATTCTACAAAAAAGGTTTTAAACAAAGATTTCTGAAAGAGACACTGGCTTTAAAGGCCGCAAATAATATTCGTTAAAAACAAAAACATCGCTGTTTACTTCGAAATTCGAAACGTTTTTCAAAGTCATTGTCAAGAATGCGGATGACAAATACATTTGTTCCCGTCCAACATTAGCTCAGACAAAGATCTTTTAAAATACAACCACGTTCGCCACGATTTGACAAATGAACTCTTGTAAACGGAAATGTAAGATATAGCGAGAACTACAAGTATTTCCTGCGGCTTGGCCTGTTTTCAGGCACGGGATCAAACAAAGGGAACTCTTTGTGTAATCCAGTTCAGTCACCTCTGTCTCAAAATATCCGCTTGGCAGATTCACCACGATATTGAATTTCAATGAAGTTAAATTATTCTATGTCATTTTTGATCGGACTGAATTAAATAGGACGATGTTGATAATACAGGGAATCCACAACTATGTTTATATGGTTACGCAGAAATAAAATAAAGATCCAGAGATGTTGTTTATTTCCAGTAAAATACAATCATGCTTAAAGTGACATGGACTAACATTAAGTTTGAAGTACCTCCGCTCATATTTTAAAAGCTACACAGTAAATTTTGGTCCGGTTTTCACTATTATTTAGAGAATTTCCTCCCGAAGGTTTATACGGCAAAGCCGAGGTAGTCGCTAATATAACATAAAAGCACAAACAACCTATGGACAGTTTTTATAATATAAGCCTTAATATGAAACGAAAACAAGCACTTTACTTAATCGATATTTATTAATCATTCATGGCGTGTTGATGTATATCATTTTTATGACATAATACAAAGTTATGTTTCATCCATATTGTCTCATACAGTATTACAGATGCTTATCATAATAAATGGCAAAATTATACGACTATTTGACTCTGTCATATATCTCTGTATGGTTTTTACTTTATCGAATCGTTTTGTTTATGGTGGCCGTATTACAAAAACGATTCACAGGCTGGCTGAGGCGACTTGAATAGTCATCAATCCACTGGTATATGTTGCTTTTACTATTAAATATATAATTTTTATATTCTTTCCTATCCTTCTTCTAGTATAAAATAAATTAAAATTATTTTATTCAGACAACATGGGAACCATTTGTTAAAACTACCAAGACTTGTTGAAGTTATAAAATTAATAAATTTAATACATACACAAAAGATCAGTTTATATATTATAAACAACACAGAATTGATCCACCGCCGAAATTATTAAATAAAATAATAAAAATAATAATAATAAAATATGTTTATTTTTCTCCCACACATAAAAAAAAAATACAACATTTTTTTTTTTTTGCTATCTTAATATATATATTTCTTGTGTGCGTGTGTATGTGACTGAACTCCTCCTAAACGACTGGACCGATTTTGATGAAATTTTTTGTGTGTGTTCGTGGAGATTCGAGAATGGTTTAGATTTACAATTAGACCCGGTAGGGGGCGCTGCGATCGAAACCCTGAATTTTTGTATGGACTTATTTTGGCAGGACAACGTCTGTCCGGACAGCTAGTATATATATATATTCTAATTGCAGGCTTTACAATACCTCTTAGCAAATTGACGATGCAAGATATGTTTCTATCGTCTAAGTTGATGAGGTTGCCCAACATCGTGATGATTAGCAACTTCAACCGTTTTGTCACCTTGTCCGTATATTAATGTAACAATGCACTCAGGGTATTGTTGAGGCTGCCGTGGCGTTGTAGTGCGTCAGGGATGTTTGCCGAGGCGCAGGTTGATGGCTTTGCCGCTATCATTAAGAAATGATGCGCCTCCCTACTCACTCGCGTTTGCATCGCTGGGAGTCCCCCATGTTAAAAGATGGCTACGGCTTCATATTGTAAATTAATAGTGTAATTTACTGTTTTTTTTTTCTTTTTACATTTTCTACGGACTCTTAGTCGTACTCTTTGAAGATTCTACGATAAATTATTTTACAATACAATTGATCTAATTGTATTGTGTTTCTAAAAATTAACATCTTTCCGCGCGTGCTCAGCTCGTTGCTTTGAACTGAGGCTTGGGGTTCTATTGCCGATACATGGATTATAAATAAATAATTTAGCATTTACTTGAATTTAGTTACACTTATTCATAAAAAAAAAAAAAATTCTAAATATTAAAGTTTAAGCTATTTCGGCCTCGGATGGTTTCGCTCCCAAAAGACTCTGTGTAATGTACTGTTGACTGTGTTGTGTAGTGTATGTTGTTAAAATTAACATTGGTTCTTAAGTATATTGTTACTAACAAAAATATGGACATGGTCTGAAATAAATGTTTATTATTTCTTTATTAACTTTCCAATAATTCATGTAGTATTAAAATAGGAGCTGGTTTCAATCGATGTCTTAACTTTCTTCCGATAATGATGCCCTTTCTTCCTCGTGTCGAAACTTTACGTATTACGGTAACAGATACTGGTTTCTTATAAGGGAGTGTTGTCCTTGAAGAATTTTTCAAAGCCGGATCTTATGATCGGAGAGAATTCTTGTGAGCCTCCTCGCTATATTGTCGCTTTAAGAATTTAAAAATATTATAAATATTTCGGTACTGTTTTACACTCGGCTTTTGTTTCTAAACTAAGCAGTGCTTGCACTATGAAATCCAGATAACTGATATTTTACGTTTTGTACCTTTTTTCTTAAAACACATACTTATATAAATATTTACACCCAGACACAGAACAAACAGACATGTTCTGTAATGCAGCTATAAATATAGCTCTAAAACTACCTAAAATAAATCCCTAGGTATTATTAATTTAACGCCCCATTCTAGAGTTGCTATATCTTCCCAGTTCACACCATAGCCATGTCCAACATCTTGTTAATCACAACAAATCAAACTTTTACATGAAACCTTGTTTTAGAAAGGAAAATTGATACGTTTATCCAGTTCTCAGTGGCTACATGCCAATCAGCTCTTCAACACAAACATCGGTCCAACAAGGCCTGGGAGAGCAAACCTCTCACGGAATTGCGTAGCTAACAAAAGAGACAGAGCATTGAGCGAGGAAACATCGTCAAACTTGTGCTATTTACTTTATAGAATCGAACCTTCTGGACAAATTGGAGACAAGGATATAAATCTTTTGTATAATTGCCAGTTCAGTTTAATGCGTCACGGTAGATCCTTGTTTCATTATGCTTTAGTTATTTATGGTCAAGATCGGAGTAGTGCTGAAGTTACGTGTCTGCAATGTTTGATGTTATCAGTGAACTGAAGTTTATGAATAGTGGCCGAGTGGTAGGAAACTTAACTAGAGACTGGAGGTTACGGTTTTGCTTTTTCGGATATGGTACAATTGGTTTTATTTTGTTAGAGATGACGTCACGAATATCTCCTGTAAAATGGCCAAGAAGAAACAGTAAGAGACTTGACAGTTTTTTCTTAAATTTGATAGTGGAATCGTTCTTATAATTTCATGTAATATAACGATATATTAAAAGAAAATTATGTTTAGGGAAACCCTTTTTTTAATTTTGAAAATGCAATCTGCAGACTCTAGGATCGATCTATCGTATTCAGCGCTACAGTACAATATTATTTAATAATTTATTTCTAACCAAAATTAGAAGAAAATAATAATAAATGATATTTATATCGCTTAAATTTAATTACAATTTTTTTATTTTATTTACACTATTTAAAATGCTAAAACTATAAAATTGTTATTTTTTTTTTAATAATAATATTTGATATTTATACTAAATGTATGTATATTTTTATCAATACAATTATTATTTATATCCAAATGAATTATATTGTCACTCAATAAATAATATTAACATAAACAAGCCCATAATTTAACACAATTAAAATTTGTTCTTGGCTAATACTTAAACCATCTGCAAGGTGCATTTCTGTAGTGTTGCCCGCCCGTTCATTATGTTAAGAATATTCGACTGGATCGCCTCGGGCCCACGCGTGGGCACTCCATCCAAGTCAAGGGGCTTTATGGTAGCTTTTGTATTAAATGTACTTAGAGAACAACCAACTGTCAATCCTACGTACATGATTTATACTTCCTTAAAGGACGGATAAAGGCAATTCATAATGTTTCCTATTTATATACGGTTCCCATAGATTATATTATGTAACGCGGGTGATGAAAATGTGGAGATATGCTGTTTTAAGCGGGTGACGTAAGATATTTTTATATATTCTCAGATTAGCCCCTTACACATGTACATCGATACAGTATGCAATGCATATCTCCTTAGTTTTATAATCTTTTATAGTAATTCGAATTACACAACGAGTCTTCTGCATACAATTTAACTGAAAAACATTAAGCTGATATGTGCCTTATTTATTTAAAAAAAAAAACACATTTTCTTATCAAAAAATATATTAACCTCCATTAAGCATGAAAATCTCAAACCTTATTTTTAACATAGGAAATGTATTACTTTTTATTGACTAACACTAAATTTATTTTGCATTTATCTGTGTATCCACAGATTAAATAATAATTGATAATATTTAATAATACCACAAATAAATGAGTAGCTAGGAAATTACACGAAAATTTCCTTCACTAAAGTATTTACTAAATTATTATTAAATTCTCAAAAAGCCTTATACCTACATACATCGCAAAATACTTTATTAGTGAGTAAATGAACGGTGTGTCTGTCCGTCCGTCTGATTGAGAGTTACCATTGTAAATCTCCCACTTGGATCTTTATTAAGCTTTCCAATGGGATATACAATAATAGTAAGTGCATCTAGGGCCGTATTCTGTAATTGCGACCGCCGTAATGCGAACTAACGAGCGCTTTTGACAAAATGCCTTTCGAAAGTGACATTTATATTGTTGCCACTTTCTTGTAAGTGACAAGTCACAGTCTGTGACGTACGCTCTTGTCTAAGTAACATTTGAATTTAACTGCTTTTCGGTTTTATGTACAGGCTAGATTTATAGCGATGATAGTTCAGTTGGTAGTGACATAACGAGAACCGTGGGTTCGAATCCGACAAGTCCGAGGTTTCGGTGCAGGAAAATGTCGCGAAAAATCACCATCTTACCATACTATGTCTATAAAAATATATAGGGTTCCTTTGATGCACCATCACCTCAAAACTACTGAACATATCGGGATGGGACTGCTACCATTCGACGCGGAATTTTTCGTTGATGGATGTAGAAACGATGTGTTAAAGGATTATCCAAAACATACAAACAAACATGCTACACACTATACCTCTTTATAATATTAATGTAGATTACTAAATTTGTATGTGTATTTATTACTTAGACCTGTTAATGATAAAACGGATTTATATATATTTTTGGCATATTGTTACAGTATTTCACATTTTTATTTATTAGCATTAACGAGCCGATTAACTCTACTAGAGTTATTTATTCGAATATATACATTATTTTTAGAAAAACACATCTGAGGCCGGAGCACGAACAACAATCGCAAGCGTGGTGTCATCGTATCGAGTGCGCCAAAAATGTGGTTTCTATAGGAAATCGAACACCGTGCATACCGTGACGTTGCGCGATGTTCTATTGCCCATTGCATTGGTTTTTGGCGCACTCCATACTCGCTTACTATAGATGTTCGTGCTAAGGGCACAGAACTAGAAGTAATACATAGTAAGTTATATATAATACTAGCTGTTCCTCGCGGTTCCACTCGTTTATCAATATCATCTATAGCCTATAACGATAAATTAAAAATTCCGCGTCAAATGGTAGCAGTCCCATCCCGATATGTTCAGTAGTTTTGAGGTGGTGGTGCGTCAAGGAAACCCTATTTTCCTCATATATAAATAAATACATAAGTAACAAAGAACTTACTTCAAATTACATACAATAAAAAGGAAATTGTACTGTAGGTTATGGAAAAAGACAGAGTACTTTTAAAAGCTTATATTAATTTTACGAAATATTTACAAACACGCAAACATTATCTAGTTCACCCATTGAACTTAATACCAAAAGCGACATTTTGTTTAACATGCTCTTCACAAAACGAGTAACAGCTTCTTAAACAAACAGAACACGTAAACAGTTGCATAAGCTATGATATCGAAATCTACATCCATGTTTCATACTGTGTTTGGAAACAATAGAGAAGAAAATCTTTAGAGAGGGTTATACCCAAAGAGGTTCTATCTATATCTATACTGATATTATTTTTTCTCATGGAAGGAGTGCCTATATATATATTTTTTTTTTCTTTGGATTATTACTGTATATTTTTTTTATGTGTACCACCGTAGTAACTGTTTTTTGTCTTATGTTATGCATTACTGTGTATAATGGTGCTGGTTGCACATGTACGAGTATACAAAACTGTGTTGCAAAACATTAATTTTATCATTGTGTTTGTTGTCCTCAATAATGGAAAAATAAAATATTATAATGAGGAAAGATTTGTATGTAAGTTTGTTTGTTACTCTATCACGCAAAAACTACTAAACGGATATGGATGACACTTGGCACATAGATAGAGCATATCCTGGAATAACATATAGGGTACTTTTTATCAGTTGCTGTTGTGATGCGTAATTGACTTACAAATATTTGAAACTAGCTGTCCCCCGCGGCTTCACCCGCGTTCACCCGATGTAACATTATCCCGGCACAAAAAGTATTTGTCAAATTTTATCCAAATCCATTTGGTTGTTTTTGCGTGAAAGAGTAACAACAAACAAAATTTCGCATTTATAATATTAGTAGGATCATCATAAAAGCAATAGTGAAATTAAAAATAAACAACCAACAGATATGTTAGTCTCATCTGGCCTGTACCCAGTTGGTGAGAAAACGCATCTAGATATAAAGAAGACAAATGAAGATGCATGTACACAAGCTTTAATAGCAAAAGAAAGTTAACCTAATGTACTGTCGTTACATTAGTTTTTATTCGCATATCATAATATCAATGTGACATTTCATATCGCCTACACTATGTTTAATGTATATCATGAGAAAATTGAAGTGCAATAGATTTACCTTTCTATTTTCTATTTCTTAAGACTGATTGCGATGAGCAATATTACTGGATAATTACTTTTTGGATTTATTTCTAACTAGCTGTCACTCGCTTTCCCGAAGGATATTTCAATTACCCGTGATAGAAATCTCTCTCACTCTTTGTGATTGTGTTTTTTTTATACCACAAGGGCCGACAAACAAGCACACGGTCCACCTGATGGGAAGTGGTCACCGCAGCCTGCAACACCAAGGGCATTACCAATACGTTGCCGACCCTGATACATTGTTAAGTCTCATGTGCCTGTAATTTCACCGGCCCCCTTACCTTTCTAACCGAAACACAGTTATACAAGTGCACTACTGCTTCACGGCGGAAATGGGTAAGGTAGTACTTCCCCGGACGAACTCTGCACTAAGAACTACTCTAAGTAGTTTTTGCGTGAAAACCTAACCAATATCCATACATCGATCGCTCCAGTGCAATTTATAAAGAGCTTAGGTACATGTCTTTCTTTTTAATAACATTTAATGAGTTTTATTAAGGTTTTATTCGTGAACAACTAAACACAAGTATAATGCTATGGGGCTATTGGGTTATTATATTCTAAATAACGATACCTCGGAGAGCGGACCTCTCATGTGATCGCTTAGTTAACGAAAGAGGCAGAGCATAGGGGCCAGTGTAATCTACCTTATAGAAACATACCCTCACTTTGGTTATCTACCGCTTAACTTATGAGCTTTCTTTTATTGATGCCTCCAAGATTCTTCACTGTAGATTTCTACATTAAACGGTTCCCAGCCGTAATTTATTACCAAAATGTACCACAATGTACAACAATAAAAAAAAAATTACGCAACTTTTTAAAAATCTTGTAATCAGTTTAACTGAAATCAATTTCCGACTATTGGTATCATTGTAAATCTACCGTGAGAAAAAATCCTGGCAAACGTGAGTAAGACAATCAACTTTAATATGTATGTATTAAGATCTAATTTGACTTGTTAATTTTTAAATTGAAATGTATTCCTTAGAACTGTCCATTTTGAAAATATCTACATACATATTTCTTTGAAATTTCATAGATGATAGTTCTACAATTATTTAAAACGGCTGTGAAGCTTGAAAATCATAACATAATGTCGTTTAAGAATTATAATTAATCGAATACTAAAAAAGAAAATATTTCGTGATCATTCGATGCAATGAAAATTTATCGATTGATCGTTGACCTGAAATACTTCCAGTAACTTTTTACCGAGCGTTTGGAATTAAATTGAAACGACTAAGAAATCCTCTCCATAAAAGCTTCCTATTACATCACATTTCCCAACATTTCCTTTTAAGTCTAATAATCACTGTTCCAACTACCATAAAAGCACTACGGTGAAGATTAAATGAGCTTATTACTTACACCTGGACAGAGCTTATGGGATGACATAGTCCACAACCATAATCAGTCTTCCATCACCATCATACAAAAGAGTAAAACAATGTTCCCCTTTCACTCGCACCTAATAAGGACCGTAGTTTTTTGTCAACGACCAATATGGAAAATGGTACAAGTTCTGTAAGAAGTGAAAGTTTGAAAATAAAAATGACGGATATGTTTCATTAATAGTGATTTATAAGCCTCGGTTAAGGTCAGAGTGTGATCTCGGTGAACACGATTTTCGGCGAAGATATGTAATATATGGTTAGAGGAAAGTTAAATGGATCTCTCGTCGTAATAATAATGTAGAGGACTTTGCAGAGTGAGGATTCGCGAAGGGTGAACTCTATCTGCAGCCAACTCCTTCAGACCACGTATACTACTACCCACTATTACCCACTATAGGTTTTATTTAACTAAGTAAGGGATAAAATATTATTAGGATAAATTTAATGCATATTCAAAATTGAGACACTTATAAATGTATATGAAACCATATTCAAATCAAGGGCTTTAAATCAACTTGTGTAAATTTCCAATATATCCAAAAAGGTTTAGGTAGGTATGACCTTAGGCCTAAAGAATTTAGTTTTGTCCACGTCTAAATATAGACACGTAATGGAAACTTCAACCTCCTTGGTAATATTTTATGAAAATGAAAAAAAACAAATTGTGCGAAAGAATAAGGTAATGAAAATAATTTTCAGTGCTATAATTGAAGTGAGGAGATAACAGAACAATGATAGAGCTACGCTGAGCTGAAGCTGACAATCAAACCAGTAGATTTAAAGATTGCCGTAAACGTTCAAGCTTCCTGATCCAACTGTCTCAGTTTTAATTGTTAGGAGAACTAAGGTTCGTTTGTTATTTCAGATTTATAGTCGACAGATAACATAACTTTGATTAAATTTCAATAAATTAGAAAATGTCCAGACAAATAAACAATTCTTGGTCCAAACCTTTGATTGCGGGCAGTCGATTGTGCAACTGAATTTGTCAAAAGTAAAATACTTACGAACGAATTATAGCTTCAACTGAGCTAAATTAATGTCCAATGGCTAAACTAAAATGATTCCAAATTGTTTTCTGTAATTAATATAGATTGATTTTAATTGGGCTTATAATAAATTTGTTGCGGCTTCAGCAGTTGGAGATTGCATCAAGAATTGAACAGAAATGAATCTACCTGTCGAAAGACTGTGGTAATAACAGCTTGAGGTTTCGAGAAAAGGATTTAGAGGCATTGCAACCTCAATGTGTAGCCATCAGTTAAAGATTATGTGATTATATACATGCATCGGATGTTTCCCCTGCCTACTTAAGCTCATCGAGATTCCAACACGATGGAAAACTCAATTGAATAAATGCTTTCGTCCGTCCGTCCGTCAATTCATCCATCCGGACAAGATTTCTATACCATTCTTCAGTGAAAGTCCTGCCTCAACTGTTGATCTTATCACATTTCAAAAGACATATTTATTAATTGTAAATATGTAAATGAGTACATTTTCATAATAGTCCACGGCTCTGTCGTTTTAGTGTCGCTGAATATGCCAGATAAATGAAATAGTGGCGTGTAAAACGTATGAAAAGTGATGTGACCCGAATGAACTTTTAGTCGAGTTGGCGAAGCTTTCCTTCAGCAAGTATTGGAATAGAGATGATGACTCGATTGAAAAAGGATTATTATCACTACATAGTATAAAACAAAGTCGCTTTCTCTGTCTCTATATCCCTATGTATGCTTAAATCTTTAAAACTACGCAACGGATTTTGATGCGGTTTTTATTAATAGATAGAGTGATTGAAGAGGAAGGTTTTTATGAGTAATACATGTGACATCCATCGGGAACGCGGGTAAAACCGAGGGGGACAGCTAGTAAGTATATATACTTTTTATACGTAAACGAACTGCTCGGAATAATAATCTATATATCCTTTATAGAATCGTAAACTATGCAAAAGATTTTAATGCAGTTTTCAGCAATAGATACAGTATTTCAAGAGGAAGGTTTATAATCAGGATTAAAAGCGGGCAAAGCCGCAGGGCAAATAGTATACCCAGATGTTGTATTCCCAAACAATTAATTGAATGTCTTCATCAATTAATATTAGCAAGGCGTGTGTCAACACACTCTAAGATACTTTATCTAAATGTCGTCCGATGAAGTATTACAAATAAAATCTTACTAAAATAAAATCGATTTGCTCGACTAAATTGTTTAGAGTCACGTCTCTATTCGCCAACTTCTTGCATGAGGAGATGCTGTAAAATTATTGTTATAAATCATTCTACATCTGCCGGCGTGATAACATTATGTTTGCAATTTGAATGTAAACTTGCCTCTTCCTTACTAAGGGAGATATATGAGCATTGATTTGTGAAAATACGGCACAACTAGCAGGTTCTATGTAACACTTATGTTTAATGTTGTTTACTCATTTCAAGACAGGGTTGTGCAAAGGCATTTCATGATATCAAATGTTAATTTTCCTATAACATTATATATCATTATATGACTACGTATGTTGATAGCATTTTGAAATTCATTGACTTATTTGTAAAAGTAACGGTATTATAAGGTAAGGAAAATGACACTAACTCGAGGATGTTTCGTCGCGGCCTCTGTGCTCTATCTCTGTCGCTTTCTACGCTAATACTACTAATCACGTGAGAGGTAAGCTTTCCGAGGCCTCCGTGAAGCGGCTCGCCGACGAAGTTTGTATTAGCTGAATATGGGGGTTGGAATAGTCTGCGGATTTTTTGTGTCAGCGTATGTAAATTTATAAAAAATTCGAATACAGAATTATGAAATAAAAATAAGTACAAATGAAATATATCTATTATGTCAACCATTAGAATTAAATAACAAATCGTTTCTGAATACCTCTCCAAATCTGTAATCGATAATGTGACGAAAGGCATCCAAAAATGTATTTTAAATCCAAAGACGAGAGGTTCAAAATGATATAACAACACGTAGCATCATCTTTCAGTTGAGCATCACCTGTCGCCATTTGTATTGCAAACTCATCCATCAAAATCGACGCGCTTAGATAAACTACTACCAAAGTAGATTTGCTCCTGGAAAACTCTATGCTGAATCTTATCTAAAGGACACAAAGTCTAAATTCAAACTTACGGGGCACATTGCAGCTGAAAAAAGCTGCTTTGATCAAAATCAATCCTCTACAGCAGATCTACCGTATTTTTTTCTTATATCAAAGATACCATCGCATCGTGACTCGCGAGCACTATTTACTGCTCCTTTGATCTTAACAGAAGCATTCGATTGGCCACTTACAATTAAATAGCGTGTATTGTAGTCATTAACAAAAAATAGTACTTCAGATTTGTACCCAAAGAATGCAGGTTCATTGAACTCTGTAGCTCTATTCAGTTATTTGTGTAACCGAAAAGCTGGGATGTTGTTATCACTCCGATTGAAGTCAAAATTGAAATCTGCGCCTGTATTGGATTTGCAATTTTGAAATATCAATTTGCCAGCAGGAAATTACGGCTGAACGAATCCATATCGTGTGAACTTGTTACCGAATGTAACCGAGAGATATGAATCGGTTACGATAAAAGAACAAGTAAAGCACGTCATGAGAACAGCGAAAGTATTCTTAATGAGTTGCACCTCGGGCTATTGACGGCATACACCAACCTCAAACATCAAATTGGCTCGCATTTGACACACTCTTCCGACTAGAAGACGCTCGACATCAAACGATAACGAAAAAGAAAACCTGTAACTATCTATTAAGATTGAGATTTGATTGCAGGTAATTTAAAAATCTTTGATATTGAAGCAGATGCAGCTGATCGATTGCAAACGAAATTAAAACTTGAAGCTAGTAGCTACGACACAATTTCACGTGTTAAATCGAGAGCTATTGTATGTATGCAAACAACCTTAGATCAATGATGATTATTTTGTACTGACAAGCAAATTAGGCGATGCCTTTGTCTAGTTTAGACGTATTAACTGTGATAGGTGATTGAAAGAGTGCAGATAAGGGGACCGACGGTGGTGTTCAATTAGCAGCTCATTTGATCTTGTATGAATGGAATTACATAGGTGATATGACCAGTCTGTTACTCAATGTGAGTTAACTGGTGAAACTTTCTTTAACCGTGTCTATATTGTGTTTTACAAAGACTTACTCTATGGTTACTTTCACAACGAAAGGCATAAAACAAATAAAGGTCACGTTAGTACAGATAATTATTATTAATCATAATCAATTCACTTCCTTCCGCCTCAAGAAATGTCAGCTCTACGACCGCCTCTCGGATGGAAACCCATTTACCTTCAATATACCTTAATGGTTGAAAATCATGCTATTGTGTGCCACATATGCTATAGCCGTTTAATGGTATTATGTATTTGCCTTACCAGATCAGCTAACCAATCCACTTCAGCCGTTTTTCGAAATGCTAAATCAATCAACACTTATTTTATGCAAAAAAAAGTAGAATCACTCCAATAACAATACAAGCAAAGTATTCTCATGGCCCACATTTGAAATTAAATTTGGCGAAATCGTTAAAACTTAAGCACATTCCATGCATTTAGCCTGAATTCTGTAAGTAACAGTAAACAATAAAGCGCTCAGTACCATAAATGTGGAATATCGTCACGACATGATCACACGTGACCCTGGCTTTTACTTTAACACTATTGAAAACGAACCCCTGCTCCGTAGAAAGTAAGTAATTGTGTGGAATTCACTTGCAGCCGTATTAAGATGCCAGGAATCTGATACAATTGTGTGAAAATGTCAAGACCAATAGACATTACACTAGCTCTTTTATTCTTTCCCAGTGATAATAAATAACTTTATAATTGCGGTTTTATTATGAACCGGAACGCTTTTAATTTTGAAGTGTTTCGCATGTTTTGAAAGGTGCAGACAACAAGTGCACATATCATGCCGATGCTGCGGTGCATAACTTTATAGAGCGCTTTCCCTTGGCTTTTCCTGTCTCAAACTCGAAGGTATTTAAATGTTGTGGATGCAAATCAAGAAAACATGTTCTCGTAGATTTTCACCAGTCAACTATTGTCACGACAACTAGACAGTGTTGTGACAGAACGGACATAAGCGGACACGTGTGCCGTCGTGCTCCACAACCGCGGCACATTTCCTGGTACGGAAATAATATCTCCACGAATTGAGACTCTATTACTAGGTAGTAAGATCCATGGTGATGTTACCCACTCATCTTCAGCAGCAGACGCTATATGGTAAACGTTTGACGAGCATTTAAATGATCTCAATGGACATCAAGACGAAATGCTAGTTGTGATCGATATTGACGAAAGTGAATGTGAAAGAGGAGCGGTCTTAAAGAAAGCAAAAGTGTATGAGGTGATAAGAATGCACATCTGATAGCGGTGGTCTTTTGTCAAGTGTAATTTATTTCGACGATCTAGAACGTTACGTCTAGACATTTATAAGTTAGTTGTACAATATTGGACTTATCTTTGTTTCGGCGCAATAATACATTCGGTTGACACTATCTGAAAGATTTGTATTGTCACTAGTGTCAGTTGCGTTATTATAGCGTAAGTTTGTGGAATTTCTTTACTGTCATAAAGAGATATACGTTATTATCAGGGTCTGTTATCGGAGCTTATTTTATGGTAGTTACAGGCGGTTCGCCAGGCTCAAACGGGTTTCCCAGTTGACATCCGTTCACCGTTAGCTTGCTGAATCGTTGACCCGTGCCTTCCTTCGTGTTGCTTGTTACATACGTATTATTTAATTAGCACCAGCAAACGTTTAGTTTGTTTTTTCACGCCTCTGTTCTCTTCAGCTACTATTGACCCTGTGTAATTCTCAATTGCAGCTTATCCAGTTATATTTATATCATTATTACTTCTTCCATGTTAACTACATTCCGCTAGAGTTCGGAATGTACCTTGTTCATTAAATAAATTGATAGTGTTTGTTTATTTTGTTACGTTGGACATAAAATTGAATAACTAGGTGCATAACGAGGTCTTAGAGATGGATTAATGGTTATTGTACGTTACGCTGGCGATGTGGCGGTAGTTAGAGCGCAAATAATACTGAGTGACTTTAAATTAACCATGTTTCATAACCAAATGACATGTTACTGGACAAGGTGCAAATTGTAAATGGATTGTACTAACGATTTATTATAATTGCTTCATAATTCGAATAAAAATGCTGGATTGAGTAATTTACTAGCTAAATGACTAAAACTAAATTACAGAGTACTAATTATTGACCTATCACGGTCCATTAGAGTTATTCTGGGTCGCAGACTTTTAGCATCATGCAATCTTTTATTTTAAATTATGTCTTAGACTCTCACAATTGACAATCAGCATTGAAATATACACCGATAGTAAAAATAACAATTATAATATATTTATTATCGAATGTGAAGCCTACATTGCAATTGTAAGCATAATTCGGTCAGGTATTTTTAGCAATACATCTTATTAGGTCCAAAACATAACGTAATACGTATTCAGCCCTTGCTCATAAATTTCTTTCTACATATCTTACTGCATCGTTCCGCGTTCTTTCCATTGGATGAAAACTTACAAAATTGTTGTTATTAGAGCGAGCTCTACCGTGCAATCGTTTCGATTTCCACACTTTACTCACTATGAGAACTGACAAGAGCTATTCTATCCACCCATCCAAGACCTGTCATTCCTTTGTTACCAACTTACCAGCCACAATAGTTTTCTAGGTTTCCAGGTCGTTTCACTGTTCAGAACTGTTGCATACAATTGTATTTTGCATATGAACCTTGGCAATGAATCTGTTACGGATATTTTTTTTTTTTTTTTATTTTGTAAGGTAAACAAAACAGGTAATCGTTAAATCTTGGCTTGATACATATAACATTAAGATTTAAAACTAGACAATAACCCTAAATATGTTTACACAGCATGCACACACATTATTGTTCGTATTAAAGTTAAGCTAACAAAAATAATAAATGATATTAAAAATAAAAATAAAAGTTAAAACAGAAACTAAATATTAAAAAAAGAAAGAAAAACAAATTAGATATAACTCCAGTACAATTCCAGACAAAAAAATTACTTAAGGACACTATGGATAAGCCTCTTGTACATAAGTTGTCGAGGCTGAAAGATGTCAAGCTGATCGTTTTCACTGGCTAATTCATTATAAGTTCTACACATTCTAACAATAGGATTATAGAATGATGTATTATTTTTATAAATTTGCAACATAAATAGTTTAGAATTACGGCAACGATAATTTAAATTGAAGTTAATCATTGAGAGTAAAGCGGGAGAATCTATGGCTGAATGTATTATCCTGTGTAAGTATATCAAATCGCATTGCTGACGACGGGTTCGCAATGAAGCAACTTGGAATTTGGCAAGCCTGTCGTTATAGTTACGTAGAGCTCTACCGATCCCATCACGGCAAGACAAAACTTTCAAGCATTTATTTTGTATACGTTCGATACTGTTCTCATGGGCTACGTAATAGGGGGACCAAACCGGACACCCATACTCCAATACTGTTCTAACGAGACTGTTAAAAAGATACAAAAGACTCTGTGGCTTCTTAAAATCCTTAGTGAAGCGTATTATGAATCCTAACAGTTTATTTCCCTTATTTACTATGTGTTCATAGTGAGCCCTAAATGATAATTGCTCGTCAAATATGACGCCAAGATCCTTGATAGACGATTTATAATCAAGACTTTGGCCCGAAAGTTCGTAATTGTAAAGGATCTTTTGCCTTTTCTTAGAAAAGGAAATAACAAAACACTTAGAAATATTTAAATACATGCAATTACGAGCACACCAGTCAGACACAACAAGAAGGTCTCTCTGCAACGAAAGGCAATCATTGATATCACCAATGGCGTTATAGATTTTCATATCATCAGCGTACAAAAGACATGGACAAGTAAGACGGTCTATTAAGTCATTAATAAATATAATGAACAGCAAAGGTCCCAGGTGGGAGCCTTGTGGTACTCCAGAAGTGACATGAGTAGGAGATGATAAGAAACCCCTTAGTGCCACAATTTGGGATCGATTTTGAAGATATGAGCTCACCCAACGCAGCAAGCAGCCATGAATTCCATACCAAGACATTTTTATACATAGCAATTTGTGATTAATCTTATCAAAAGCCTTAGAAAAATCCGTATAAATTGAATCTACTTGACCTCTGCTAGCAAAAGCACCACACAAGTAGTTTTTGTACTCCAATAAGTTGCTGATTGTCGATCTATTTTTGATGAAACCATGTTGCCTTTCGGAGAGATATGGATTTATATGATTAAAAATGTGATTATAAACTAAAGATTCAAGAAGCTTTGGAAAACATGAGAGTATGCTAATAGGTCTATAGTTAATACATTCAGATTTATCACCACTTTTGTGTACAGGAATAATAAGAGCGGTTTTCCATTGCTTGGGAAATATCCCAGATTGCAAAGATTTGTTAAAAATTATGCAGAGAGGCAGACAAAGCTCTTTATTGCAACTCTTGACAAAAGAAGGGGGAATTCCGTCTGGACCAGCTCCCTTATGGCTATCTAACTGTTTTATTTTCACAGCCAAGTCACCCTCACCGATGATAATTTTAGACAAAGAATTTGACGAATATACTGGGGCTTCCAATGAATAAGACAAATCCTGTCGACTTTCAAAAACAGATGCAAAATACTGTGAAAAGAGTTCACAAACGCCACTACCCTCTGATGATGTACTGTCTCCATATACCATTGTTTGAGGTACTGTACTCTGACCTCTTTTGATATTTATGAAACGCCAGAACGCTTTAACATTGCTACCAAAAGATTCCTCCGTCGAACCAACGAAGTTACGGTAACAGTCGCTGATGAGGTTTTTGCATCTCGCGCGTAATAATGAGAAGGTATCATAATCACGAGGATTACCATATCTTTTCCATAATCTGTGATATTTGTTTTTTTCTTGCAAGGATTTTATTAAATTATTGTTATACCAGCTTGGATAGTTAGAATAATTTTGCTTAGTCATAGGGGTGTGGGTTTTTATGATTGACATCAATATCTCATAAAACTTATCAACTGCTTCATCTACTTCAAGTGAGGAGAGTAAATCCAGCCAATTAACCATATTTAAATCAGTTCTGACATTTACATAATTACATTTAAAGAAGTTAATTCGTTTAGTTTTGTGACATTTTAATGGTATATCACATTTGAGATTGATTATGTTGATCACAAGTGACGGATGATGTAGATCTAAACGGCTTAAAGGTTCAGCGTCGCATACATTAGCAGTGAAATTACCGTAAATAAAAACTAGGTCTAAAAGTCTATTGTTAGTGTTTCGAATACTATTATATTGACTCAAGTTACATAATGTAATGGTTTCTACTAGTAGCTCAGCTTTGCGTTCAATTGGATTATTGGGTAAAAGTATACCTTGTGTCGTCGGAGTAGACCATGACAAGTGCGGTGTATTAAAATCACCAAGAACTAAGAAATTGCTATTTTCACCCGCATTTAGAATATTATTTTGGCAATTAGAATAAAAAGTTGATAAATCTTTAGTTGATAAATCGGGAGGTAAGTAGCATAAGCAAATATTAATCAAAGAAGAGTAGTTGTCGAAAGCTAAGATGCTTATCCATATGTCCTCATAACTGCTATCCCAACCTGCCTGACGAATAACATGTAGGTTTTTTTTTGTCGCGATAAGTATACCGCCACCATCATTCTTCCGGTGACTGTAGTTTGTGTCACAGCGGTCTCTACGAAATATATTGTAGCGATTATCCAAAAGTTCTCCGTCAAATACACTATCGTTCAAATTGGTCTCCGTCAAGCAAATTATGTCATAATCAGCATTTAATACGTTTAAATTCAAATCCTTTAATTTTGACCGAATCCTATTGACATTTTGATAATATATAAAAACCATTAGTTAATATAAATAAAAAGAAAAGAAAACAAACTAAAAGGTAAAAATTATTAGTATTTAAATTAGAAAAGTTTTATAAAAGTTAATTTTGTAAATTTTTTAGAGTATCCAAGTTCTTAATCAAAATGGCCCTACTGTTTTCGTCTTTACGAATGTAAACCTTACCAAATCTCACCCAGACAAACTTATATTTATTATCTTTAATAAATGCCCTTGCAGATGCATGCAGTTGCTTGCATTCAAGCGAAAGATGTTCTGATATATATATGCTGCGATTTTCCCCAGAAACTCCAGCATGAGAGGTATTAAATTTTTCTTTTGGGTGCGATTTGTTGAAGCGGTGCACTGCTGACAGTACGGTGTCCCTGAGACGTGGTGTGGTGAGGCTGACTAGTATATTACGAGGACGATCCGATGTAGTATTAATTTTGGCAACGCGGCGGCACGCTTTAATGTTATCTTCGATGATTGGTACATTCAAGGATTTACAGATGTTCTGAAATATTAACAAAACATTTTCATTCTTGTTCTCAGGAACAGCCTGCAGTTCCAAATTGTGATCGCGGGAAATCCTTTCTAATGTAATAAGACGGTTGTTCAAGTTGCCAATATCCGCTTGGAGTCGTGAATTTTCCAATTCCAAAGCTATAATTTTCTTGTTCCTTTCCTTTAACTCATTCGTCAGATCTTTATGGTCGGCAACAATGAAATCGGTTGTTTCAGAAAATTCTTCTTTAAGCGTTTTTATAGCTGAATTTACTTCAATGGTGACCAAAGATTTGACATCATCCATTAAAGCAGCACGCAAATTCTTCATAAAATCAGAATCAGGTGACAACTTCCTGTCAAATAATTGACTTATTTGTTCTATAGTCAGGTTGTTCCCAGAATGTCTAAAAGTAGAAGCACTTTGTTGCTGTAAGTCCTGGCTCGTACTCTCGTAAGACATATTCATCGAGTCATCCAGTATTTTCACAAGACTTGATCGAATCGGTGTGTTATCATTAACCTTACGTCTAGTGACGTTCATACATGAGGGACATCTCAAAGATTCAAGTCGTACGTCATTGAGGCTATTATCGGAAGCAAAATTCAGACATGGATAACAAAAAATATTATGGCACGTACTGCATTTCAAAAATTCGTTTCGGCTCACTATATTGAGACAGCCATAGCACTTTTCGTTCATTCTTTAAGATGTTGCGCTATTATGTCACACTCGACAGTAAAATAGATTTGTTCCTTCCAATTTTTCTGAGCTGATTTTGGTCGGACTCGAACCGGGTGCTCCTGGGTGTTACTCGTTGCCGATACCATTAAGCTACGAGTACAGGTGACGTAGGTGCTAAATAATAGTGACACCATCCGCAAAGTCTATATTTCGTACGAGTATTTAGTAGTTATATTAAATAAGCGTTATGTTTCAATCTTACTTGAACCTTGAGTTGATAGACAATTATTTTAGTTTACCCACTTTATTGTTTGTTTTACACAAAATGAATGATTCCAATGCAATGGAGCACTGATCTTTGTACACTTGTTTTGTATTTATGTTGAAGATTATAAGTTTTTATTAATATCCTGTATAGTCACAATAATCAGCAAGCACTTAATAACAATGAACACTGCTTAAAAGTTTTAAATTTGTAGAAAAAACTTGTCTTTATAATTTTTAATTGAGAGCTTAACCAAAACGTACGTAACCGATTTTTTTTTTTTTTTTTTTTAAATTCGGATACCCGATTCTCAGGTAATTTGCAGCTGGTTTTAATTGATCTAATACCGTTAGAGTTTCCTTTGTACAGTGTGTTAGTGGGTAGATTAGTGGCTATCGGATGTATTAATTATAAAGTATTTACGGATGTAGAGTCCTCATATTTTCTTCGTATTTAATAACAGCTTAGCAATACTTTGCTTAAATACGGTTTATCGACAAATGCATAGAAGCAAACCATCTTTAAATAAAGGATAGGTTGTTGAAATTTAGTGTTTAGAACCGTATCGAGTTAAACAATGCTGTTCCAAAGCAGGAAATAGCAAACTGGTGTGTATTTACTGTCTTTCCAATTCTTTTATATTGATTTTCAAATAGAAACCATTAATGTAGTCAATCGACCCAAATTGGTAACATCGATGAATGTGATTTCTTCAATGATGCGATGATATTGCTCCGTATAGAAAGTAAGAGCGGCAATCGATAAAAAATAGTAAGTTTCTATTAAGCTAAGAGAGGTGATAACGAACCTCTCGCCACCAACAATTGAGCCGACCATCTGCTCCAGTTCCCAGTGACAGAGATAGTTTCTAATCCTAGGCCATAATGAGCGAGCCATATTCACACACATTCATTAAAACAACAAAAACAACGCTTCCGATTCCGACCGCTGCGATACTCGGAGCTTTCATTATGTTCCACCTCACAAACTCATTTTATACGCGACTGCGTTCCGAAAATTTGGATTCTTTTGTTCAGAGCGATGCATACGCAGATATCCGCCTGTCCATCTTTCTCCGCACCAAGTTCAGTGAAATACAACGGTTCACGTTTATGAGGTGCGTTGACCTTGTTGATACCGGCCGAAACGAAAGTAAAGCTATTGTTGTACCGACCCCGGGTCAAAGATCTGTCGTAGGACGGCCGCGTCCGCCATCTGTATATTTTAATAAGGCGAGTTCCCGACGAGGCCCGTCACGAAACCGCATCACGATATAATTTCACGAATTTACCGTCACGTACCGATATTCTACGAAGATACTGTCGCGGCGGGGGAATCGCATTCAAATCGCTGTGAATTATAAATTTAGCACCGTTCGACGTTGCAATGCAAAGGTTATCAAGATTCAAGGACCCATTGAATTGGGGATGTGCAATCACGACGCTCTGCGGAAGCGTCAGTTATGCAACTGAGACGCCTATGAATTTCACTTTTGCTGTAAACAATAGTTGGCCCACGTCGGTGGCTTGACAATTAACCGAGAGCTCCAAAGTTCATGTAGGTGTCCGTAATGAGCCGTGTTATTATTTAACGAGACTAATCAAAACAGTTTCTCTTCCCGAGGCTCCGATTTGTGATCGGTTCATATTTGCCGATAATAAACACTTTCTATGTTCTCTGACCTGCGTGTGATCGCTGGTCAAATACACAGCTGCAGGCGACTCCATTAGATTGTGTACTTGTTGTTTGTTAACACTCTGGAACGTGACCACTTAATGGTAAGAATTTTCATTGAAATAGAGTTTCCCTAAGTAATGTTCTGTTTACCTTTTACCTACATTCATAATTATGTGGCGAAGAATGCACCTCATTTAGATTCATTGTGAAGTTAGTATTCATTGATGATTTTGCATGGTCACGTAAGCTTTCATTTGCTCATGACCTTACTACAATACATAGAACTACTTATATTGTTAGAAAACTACTTATAGAAACACTTCTTTATTTTCACTCGAAGGCGTCCAAGGATATTGAATTCCTGATTCTGCGAAGTTCATGCTACATATTCAAATTCTAAATTTGTATGTCTAACCTCAACGTGTGCTGCATGATATTAAAAATTTACCTGATTTAGTTTTCTTTTCGTTCGTCTAGCTTAGTTATTTTTACGATAGCTGCACTCTGCATAAGTGCACCTTGCAGATGCTTGTCTCATGTGTTCTGTTTTCGTTTATTTTGTTCCTCTTTGTTGCATGTAAGTATGTTCAACATTTTAAACATGCCAAAACTTCAGATTATAAAAATATACAAAATGTAGCCTTGCTAAGATCCCTGCCGGTTTATCTCAATAGAAAGCTGACTTTCCACCCTGGAGTAGCTTCAGTGACTCTTTCATTCCATCATAAGTGACCTCCACGTCTAAACTGAAAAATGGTTTTGAAGTAAACTATATTTTATTGCCTTGTTATAAAGTATAGGCCCGAACAAAACGATTAACTGTAGACCTTTATCCCGCTAGTTATTCTTAATAGCTGTCATCCTACAATACAATGTGACGTACATTTGTCTAATTGCTAATTCTTGACTATAAATTGTATGTCTAATAAACCCCATATAATAGCAGGATGCAAATAATTTCAGTGATTCGTTCTTTCATCATGGTAATCATTGTTTACAATTTTTATTGTATTGTGTGTCAGTCTTTGTATTGTTAACAAAATGTTTGAACTATTAAGCATTTTTTTAAATTTATAAGCTTCTACCTGTGCCCCTCGGTTTCATTCGCATTCCCGCGGGATGTTACATTTTCCCGGAATAAAAAGTATTCTATATGTTAATCCAGGTTATATACTATCTATGTGCCAAGTTTTATACAACTCCGTTTGGTAGTTTTTGAGTGAAAGAGTAACAAACATCCATACATACAAACTTTTGCATTTATCCTATTAGTAGGATTTCTGTCATTCAACATTTATGAAACCTTTGCTTAAATCTATAAAAATAAATAAAATTGAAATGTTCCTTTGTTAATGCAAAGAGCAGCTTTTTATAAAGTGCATATGAAAGTTTATACGAATGTAGGTATATAAGAATGAATATCTTATTACAATGTCTATATTTGAACTTGTTATTGGTTCTGCGACCAAACCCAGAACCAACATTTATTAATTAATTTGGCCATTTTTTGACTCTATATAGATTTGTGTTTATTAACACTATAAGTAGACTTGGGATGCAACTTGAGGGTGGCCATTGGTTTCAAAGTACTACAACCGGGCAATTATTATCTCACGATGTTTTCCTTTATCGAAAGCTAAAGTTTAATGTAGGATTCGAACCCCTGACTCTCGTCACAGCATCTGACGTCATTAGCAACTAAGCTATCTTCGCCTTGAAAATCTTAATCTTATTAATATTATAAATGCGAAAGTTTGTCAGTATGGATGTTTGTTACTCTTTCACGCTAAAACTACTGAACGGATTTGGATAAAACTTGGCATATATATAGAGCATGCCCTAGGATAAGATATAGGATACCTTTATCTCGGGAAAATGGAATTACCTCGGGAACGCGAGTGAAACCGCGGGGGACTCTAGTCTTACATATTTCGAGAAAATCAAATAGTTATTCTTACTACAGTTGGCAGCTAAGAATGCCATTAAAAATTCAACTCTATGTTGTTCTGATAAGGTTCACCGGTATCATCCTACAATTAAACGTCGGATGAATATATGCAATTTATTTTGAAAGAAATAGAAATGATTTTACTTTGATATTCTTTACTATCAAAACGGACTTTTGAAGTCTCTACAACGTTACGTTTCTAACATTACAATATCATAAAGTAACAAACAGCGAGTGTAATTTAAAATAATTTGCATAGAACTAGTTTTTCATTCTAAGCCAGTAAGCAAATAGCTCGGTCGCCACAACCGCAATCCTGTTCTGTACTTTACTATGTGTACTCGTACCAAACTCGCTTTTATCTTATATACAAACAAGATTTTAAATCATACGCTTCGGAAATTGAAAGACAAATTTGACAGCCCATATTCATTCATGTAGTAAGACATCATGAGAAATTTTGAAACTTAAGAACAGATTAATTATTAGGTTTCAGCGAATGAAGCCTTCTTGGGGATACCTGCCCCCTTATTCAGCTCATACAAACATCGTTGGCGAGCCGCTGACGGAGGCCTCGGAGAGCTTATCTCTCATGTGATTAGTAGTGTTAGCGTAGTTAGTGAAAGAGACAGAGCACGGAGGCCGCGACGAAACATCCTCGAGTTAGTGTATTTTATGTATGTATTTATGTACAGAATCCAACCTCTGTCCATATTATTTCTCACAGTGAAACTCGTAGTAGGAGTAATGCATTGAGTTAAATTACATAGGATTGTGTTACCCCGTCATGATTATGAGTTACATAACGTCTTTATTTGTCTCCTTCCTTATAGTATTCGCTCGGAAATCCGGAAAAATTTCTTTCATTACAATTAATATTATGTTCAACCGGATTGTTCACAAGAAAGAGGTTTGTCCGCATTTTAAATTATGACTTGTCATAACTTGATATGCATTCACAACAGGTGCGTCTGTTAACGTGACATAACATTAAAACTCTTATCAAAAAATCCTGCTGGTTGGTATTAAAATGTTAAAAAATTATTTAAGTTTAATGAAATTTGTTCACTTCATAAGAAATAAAATAAAATTTAGTAATTTTGTATATCTCATCAGAGTAGAGTATCGGTTATCTGGCTCCCTCTGGCTATAGTACACGCTCTATTTGATTTGGGATGCCGTGTGTAAAAAAAATATTATACCAAGATATTTATGTCTTTTTAAGGAAAATGTCTTTGGTGATAACAGATATTGTCTGATACTTATGAGCACGAATCTTTGTTCGTATCGAAAGGGCTTATCGAAGATGAAAATCATCAATTGTCATAGTAACTGATGCGGCGCCACAGCTGGAAGCAAAACGTTTAAGAATATGAAAGCACCCGTCTACGTGACCATACAAACTTATAATCATCGATAAGTTATTTTACAATTTGTACCACATTTAAAATCAGTTGTAGCTGAGCAATTCTCAATTCTATTACAAGGCAACAAACGAGAAAGTCTGAAAGCTCTTGCTGAGAAACCGTTTTTCAAATTATGTTTTCTTTTACCGTGAAAATTTGGAATTTGACGTTTTGTGTACCGCTTTTGCATTGCCCTTGAGTTTATGGTTGTACCTTTGACAGTGCTTGCTGCATTTGTATAATTCTAATACAGCCTCTTTTAAAAAAAGAGCACTTGATATTGTCTATCGAAGGCTTTGTAATTAAAGATCTTAAACAAAATCTAAGGCTATAAGCGTTGTGGAATCTTAAAGAGTTTTCAACATTCAGCCGCCTCTTCAATTATTTTCATTGGAAATAAATACAAATGAAGCTAGAGTAAACCTTCAAGATTCGGTTTCAATCCACTCAAGTGAGGACACGCTTTGGCGTCTATTGATGTGTGAAAGTGCATTTATTTCCTGTTGGTTTTATTGTTTTTTAAAGCTGATCGTAAAATTTAGCGTTGGACACTTATTTTGATCAAGCTGAATTAAATGATTAGTATTAAAAATACAGGTTTTCCATGCACACAAATATCCATAGGCGGCGGTGACCACTTACCTTCAGGTGGACCGTCTGCTGGTTTGTCGGTCCAAGAGGTATAAAAAAAATATTTGAGGTCATTAAAAATAAAAATAAAATAATCTAAGGTATAAATGCACTGTATTTGTGCTAAATTTAGAGACAACCGATATTTTTTTCAGTAATTAGGACTTCCCTCCGGGTTACTTACGGGTCAAGATTAAAATCTAAAATTATTTCTTACTGCACCCCTACACCAAAATAATATACGTTATAATAATTTCTATGTTTCTATCTATAATGGTAGAGGCTGTCAGTTGTCTGTCAGTGAGGGAATGTAAAAATGACTGAAGGTGTATAAAATTGTTACAAAAACAATGTATTTCATAAAATAAAATAAATACCTACAAAAGTTCTGAAAAACACGCAAACGAATTTTTAACTAGTTGTGACGTAAAATGTAAATTTACTTGGTTAAGTCATGTCATAGTTTACTGTTAGGGAACAACCATAAACTACGATGCGATTACAAGCACGCATAAGAAAGTGCATTATATTTATTGCAATTATTATATATTTATATTTATGACAGCCTTCGTGGTAAAGCGGTATAAAGCTCGGCTGTAGACTGGAAGACCCCAGGTCTTGAATGGTGCAGTAGATATTTCTTTGTTTGAAAGTTATTACGATGACATGGCACGTTCAGGTCAAAAATATGTTCAGTGAAATTTGGCTCTCAGTTCTTCGGAGAAAGTAGGCATTTAAGATTAAAATACATATTTTGTATCATATTTATAATTTACTAGCTATCCCCTGCGATTTCACCCGCGTTCCCGAGGGATGTAATATTTTCCCGGCAAAAGTATCCTATGTTACTTCTAATACCTCCAAGAATATGTGAACAAAGTTGCATGATGATCGGTTTAGTAGTTTTCGCGTGAAAGCGTAACAAACAAACATACATTCATGTCTATAATATTAGTGGGGATTTACGAACTATGAAACATTTTTATGCAATACTAGGTTAATGTGAAAATAAAACCATCTACTCGTAAACCTAGTAAGGTATGTTTCCATTCATGCTCTAAAATTATTATACATAGGACAAAACACACATACAAATCCAAATAAAAATAAGATAAGCCAAGAGACCTACACATCCAATTTCAGCAGCTGTACCGTATTAAATTAACACCGTCTAGACACTACAAAGTTCCCTCCACCCCCGTAAAAGGTAATGTGGCTTACGGCTGATCCCTAAGCTTGGGACAAAATTTTCCGCGGAGAATTCCTGGCTGAATATTAAATTAATTGCTAGAAGTTTCAGTTTTATAACTTTGCGTGCATAATGTTAAATGAAATTGTTTTAATCGTATTTCATAGTTGACGGCTGCTGAAAATTCCTGAAGCTTTATGGTTCCAATGTTTGTATGACAATTTAATTAGCGGTTCTCATGAAATGTTTCATGTGTTGAAGTTTATATGCTAAGTGTTGAACGTTTACTACGGTTAAGCCTTTTTTAATTATGTTTTTTTAATGGGTGTGGATAACTTTCACTGGAGCTGCGGTACAATATTTCTTATTACAAATTTGACTTCATTCTGAACCTTTTTTGATGAGACTTGTGCTCTAGTGGAATCTTGGCATGAACTAAAAATATTTTTATTGAAATATGCCCAATCACTTATGAATAATCTGACTCTAATACCAGAAGGTTCTTTTTATTGAGAAGAGCCGACAATAAACTTGGTAATTACTCATTTCACAATCAACATAGGGTTAAGACATAGTTACAATTTATTTAGTCTCACTGACAATATTTGTGTGGTACAGCGGGAGTCATTTTAAATTAAAGCAGGCAAAATGTCACATAAAGCCTCACAAAGGCTCATGTGCAGGATTCGGGAGTGTCGGGACACATTGAGGCTTCGCGACTGATTTTCAAATTGAAGGTGGTAGCCAGCCAAACTGGACCAAAGATGAGCAATAGACTGAGAAGGAAACAATTTTGTAGGCATATGAAAGAGATGGCTTTTGAAAAAAATTACAAGGCTTTTAATTCACAATTTTACTTGCTACGCAAACAACCTTAGTAATTTTATTCATAAAATAAATCTCTTCACGCCCATTATCCGCACAAAACTAGGCAAAGGTAGTACGATGACCCCACATTCCACGAAGATTTATATCCAATCTAGTCTACAAATAAGTATAGACCATAAAATGTACCTTCGTATAAATAAGTAAACAACATACCTCCAACGTCTCAACTGCCGTGACCCGAGCAAATTATTCAATATTGTCATTCAGAAGGTAATTTCTCATACAAATCAGCGAGCAATCCCACGCCCACAGTCGGGCCCACTGCGCGCATCACCAGTAATGACATGATAATGATATCCTAACGCTATCAAACATACAGGCGTTTACAATGCCTAACACTTCATTAGAGATTAATCAGTTTGAGGAGTAGGGTTGACGCTTCCTGGAAAGGATTAAAAGTGAAAATTATAAAATATACATTTTATGTTTGTGACTCAAAAAGCTCTCGCCAAATAACGAATTTAGATGAAACTTGGTGTGTACACAGATATAATATAATCGAGACCCGTCCCGACTTTGCCTTATGTGGTGATATAAATATACAACATACCTTAATTATCCTTTCCGAAGAAATGTTCAAAAATTATTATAAAATTTTTAACAAAATCTATTGCGTAGTTGAAAAGAAACACAAATATACAGACAGATACAGTGACTTTTTTTATACGATTTAGAGATTACCAGTATATTTTATATTACGAAAAGATGGATATACCTTTTGGTAGGCGCATAACTTCGGGGCACAAGTCAAGTCTCATTTTTATTGTACCTACTACCTTCAAGGCATTAAATAAACAAATCTATCTATAAACATGTATATTAAAATGAATGTTTGTCGGTATGTCCTTTTTAGAATCGTAATCTATGCAACGGATTTTAATGCAGTTTTCAGCAATAGATAGAGTAATTCAAGAGGAAGGTTTATAACCATTATTGAAAGCAGGCAAAGCCGCAAGGCGCAGCAAGTAATATATAAATATACATCTGAAAAGCCATTCATGAACTCAAATGGTTGTATCATTTATTAGTATTAGCGACCCGCCCCAGCTTCGCTCAGGTGCAATGTAGATACCAATACATATAAACCTTCCTCTTCAATCACTCTATCTATTAAAAAAACCACATCAAAATCCGTTGCGTTGTGTTAAAGATTTAAGCAAACATAGGGATATAGGGACAGAGAAAGCGACTTTGTTTTATTCTATGTAGTGGTACCGTAAAAAAACTGGCCTAAAATGATTCTTATACAGAATCTAATTTCATCTGAAAGTAACAACCCTATGCGAACAGCCATTTTAGTTGTCTACTAGATTATAACAGAGCCGGCGCGGCGCTTAGTGTGGGCGAAATGGGCAAGTGCATATTACCTCGCATATACAGGGGTAATGCACTTTTCCATTCACGCCAAAGCGACTTTATAGAATTGACTTTTAAGTCTCAAAATTGTTCAAATCTGCTATTATTGATAACTAATTATACCCCGTGATTTTGCCCGCGTTCCCTAGGGATGACACTATTCCCGGGATGTAAAGTAGCCTATATGTTATTCAAGGATATAGTCTATCTATGTGCCAAGTTTCATTCAAATGTGTCCGGTTGTTATTGCGTGAAAGGGTAACAAACATCCATACATACAAACATTCGCGTTTTTAATATTATAAAATAAAAAAATCGTTTATCTTTCTGCCACACAACATTTTTTTGTTACAAACAGGTAAGTACATTTAGTTGTGGGAGACAGGAGCCCAAACTAAGTTACCCTGTGCTATGAGCTCCCTGGCTAAGAAGAAGTTACGATTCAAAATTCAAAAAATTCAAAATTCAAAACCATTTATTCAGTTTAGGCCCTCAGAAGGCACTTATGAAGGTCAAATTTAAAGTTACTGAAGCTACTACCGGTTCGGAAGTCAGCCTTCAACTGAGAAGAACCGGCAAGAAACTCAGCAAGGTTACATTTTTTTTTATTTTATTAAATTCTTTTTTATCTATTCTGACTTTTTGGCTATTTTATAATATCAATTTTACATATTTTTATATTTAACAATTACAAAATACTTAATAAAGCTAACATTCAAAAACAAAAAAAAGAAATAACAAGACTGAAGAAGATTGAAGAATATATTCATGTGAAAAAAGAAGAAACCGACAAACTGACATTATTGTCATGATACAATTTTAACGTTATTTAAAGAAATACAGTCGGTTAACAAAAGGAATATAAAAATAAGTTATTAAAATCAAATAGAATGAAGTTATAAAAAAATATATTAGTAGTATAGTAAGATATTTACAAATTGGCGTCAGAAGTTGCATAAACAAAGTAGCTAATATTGTATTCATATTATTTTTCATGTTCTCGAAGGTTTGGATTATGGGAATACAAATCATATGTGTTAATTTAGAACATATTCTATCTATGAGCCAAATTTCATGCAAATCCGTTAAGCCGTTTTAAAGTTAAGTAGAGTAGTAGAGCTCTTAGTGCAGAGTTCGTCCGGAGAAGTACTTACCCATTTCTGCCGTGAAGCAGTAGTGCACTTGGAAATCCAACTCCCTAAATAATATTCTCTGAAAAGTAATTTAAAACTAATTAACTTCACGTAAAACGTGCAAAAATCTTCATTAAGTAGTTAATAATAAAACCCAATTGTTTATGCACTTGAATAAAATAATGCAGCGGCATCATCAAAAGCGATTAATTCTATGATTATTCATATAGAATACAACATCAATAGTCAATCAACATAAATATTAGTACATCTCATCTATTATTCAATAAACAATTCATATGTTTATTTGTTACTAATATTAATGATAACCTGAAAGCCACTCGATCAATAGTAACAGCGCACAAAACAAATCATCATTTTATTTGTACATTAATACAATCATTGTTAATAATAATGATTCATGCTCGCGAATCATTAATTTCTCCGTAACATTAAAGTCAACCTTGGTACGTTGGTCAATCCGTCGATACATAAAATAATGACATTAATATCCACTGAAATTGCATTCGAATTGATTTATTTAATTGATGCGTGCTAATCACGGCCTTGACTGTATATTATGGAATAACTAATTATATGATATTGCATTATAATTGAGACTTCATCGAGTTAGATATGTAATCAAGTCATGAAATGTAATATATTTATTCAAATAGGCCTTCACAAGCTTACGAATGTTCAGACTCTAACGCCGGTTCGGAAGGTTGCTACTACTGAGAAGACCAGCCCCCTTATTCTGTTAATACAAACTTCGTCGGCGAGCCGCTTCAAGGAGGCCTCGGAGAGCTTATCTCTCACGTAATTAGTAGTATTAGCGTAGTTAGCGAAAGAGATAGAGCACAGATGCCGCGAAACGTCTTCGAGTTAGTGTCATGTTCCTTACAGAATCGAAACCTTGTACATGAAGATGTGTCCTGCACCAGCGAGCACTACCCAAAAGCATTGTTGTCATTAAAATCGTTTATGCTGTAGAAAGCCGCCTGTACTAAAATAGTCACAAACAGCTCTTTCTTAAAAATTTTGTGAAAGAAATTTAAAATTTCAGCGGGGACTAGAGGGGCTAGGACTAAAGAAGCGTGTTTAGTCTTAAGAATGACCCTTGAAATTTTAGAAAATCTTCACTTATTCAAATTGCATTACCCACAATGCTATTCTTGCATTAAAATTTTCGTTCAACTATCATACAAGAAACGAACGTGTGTCAATGAAAAGTAATTTTATTAAGAAACATTGTAAATTGACTGACACCGATTTGAATAATTGAATAGCTTTGCAAATATATTACCTATTTAAAAAAGAGCTAAGTGCGATTCAGATTCACAAACGAAGAGTTCTGTACCACCGTACAATCACTACATAAACAAAGTCGCTTTCTCTGTCCCTATATTCCTATGTATGCTTAAATCTTTAAAACTACGCAACGGATTTAGATGCGTTTTTTTTTAATAGATAGAATGATTGAAGAGGTTTTTATGTATAATACATTTGACATCCCACGGGAACGCGGGTAAAACCGCGGGGGACAGCTAGTATTTAACAAAAGCCAAAATATACACATAACTTTCATGATTGATACCCCTTTAATTTTGCATTTCTTTTGTTGTTATTGCGGCCATAGTACTATACACTGTGTGGAAATTTCAATAGTCCCCTATTACAAACCACTGACCTACAGACAGACGGACGGACGGACGGTGGGGCTTTAATAATAGGGTCCCGATGACACAGCTTGGGTACGAAACCCTAAGAAAGATTAAATACGACCTTTAACATTACCCGCCATCCATACAATCATTATTTTGGATAAATATCAGATAACAACAGCTTTTGTAACTTATTACTGAACACCATTTTAAATTTAAACAATACGCTACAAATTGAGTGTTTAAAATATTACAATTGCGGCCATAAAAAAGCGCACATAAAAAACATAACTTTATTTTTTGCCGCGAGGCCAGCTGTAAAGCGCGGTGTTTACGAGGCTCAGTGGACTACCCACGTGGAGATGTTGATAAATAAAACGAAACAATGCCAATGCATCGGCTGTCTGATCGGATTAAGTGCCTTTCCTAAAGTACTGTTCATACTGTAGCTAAATTCAAGAGCAGTTTACTTTTGTTTTTGAAGTGAAAACTTCTTTAGAACTAAAGAATTGTGACGACAACGCGCACTAAGAGAGTCAAACATATACAACTTTATGATTTAGCCTGTGAGAGAATGAGGGAGGTAGATTTTTTAAGGTTTCACTACTACCGTGTGTGAAACGACCCATACATTTTTTTTTAATATTAATAATTTTAATATTAAAAATCGATTAACTATTAATGAAATAAACGACTAAAAATGCTACAGGACAATTTTATAACTACTTTTTGTCTGTTAGTTTTGCCGGGTAATCGTAAAGACGACTGGACCGAATTTTTCGGGTCTTTTATAAGGAGTAACTTAGGCTACGTGGGTGAAACCGCGGGGGACAGCTAGTTTTTATTAAAGTCTTGTTTAAGCCCCAAGCAATGTAGTATTTTTCATTCGTTTTTTTTTATCACATACAATGTATTCAAAGCTTTATTATCCATAGCATTTCTGCAACCTTGGCGGGTCTCATACATCCCACATGCCACAAAATGTATAAACGCAACGTACATCCGACACCTATAGCACCCACGTTCGATCTTTACTACATCGTTTGCAAATTGGAAACTGTTTAGTTGCTCGTAAGTGTACTTGTACTTGTATGGTTTGCATTTTAGTTTAATCACTAATAGGAAGGTGAATTGAGAGATTAAATTTACTTGTGGCTTAAGCACAAGTTGCATTGGTTTTTAGCGCACTCGATACTATAACGATACGATTGCGATACATGTTCGTGCTTAACCCTCTGGACTTTTAAAGGGTTAACAGATGGTACTACTAATATTATAAATGAGAAAGTTTTTGAGGATATATGGATGCTCGTTACTTTTTCACGTAAAAGCTACTTTACGAAGAAAATAGATTAATTACAAATACAAGTTGTCACCTGCGATTTTACCCGCATTCCTGTGTTTACATATTCTCGAATTTGTATGTGTTAATCCTTGCAAAAAATTATTTGCATATTTTCCAAGTTTTATCAAAGTCTGATTTCGATTTTTGCGTGTAATTATAAAAATCATAAGATCCGTACAACCTCACAAACTTACCCATTTATAATATTAGTAGGAATTATTTTAATCCATATTAAGAACTATCTATTTACCAATTTTTTGTCAAAATCCGATTTGAAGTTTTTGCGTGAGAGTTACAAACATTACCTACATTCTTAACCTCACAAACATTTGCATTTAAAATATTTGTAGGAATTTTATACCAACCGTATTGACTCTTAACGACAAACCATTAACAAACTGAGCTTTTCAATTTAATGTCCAGTAATAACAATATAATAGTTGTCTTCTCTGTTTATTAAACTAGACTTTACTGTTGGTTCGGCCTCATTACAGGATATGTAAATACTAACGCATTGGTATCTAGGTCAAGAGTTAGCACTGCAAGTGTCTAACTAGATTCACGATGTTGCACTATTTAAATAGAATACCTCTTTATGTTGAAAACAAAAGAGACTATAGTGTAACTGGAAATCAAATTCAAGAAACACTTAAAAAACAAAAAAAAAGCATTCTTGAAAAAAGTTTTAGTCCAAAGATTTTTCCTAACGAATATAAAACCTTGTTTTATCAAATTCAGCCTTATAATGAATAATTTTAGAGCTTACATTTGAACATCGCCTAACCGGAAAGATGTTAAAAACATTGAAATATCCTGGGATATTCTGTACCCATATCTGGGACCGAACAAAGCAAAGCTTGTATTATGGAAACTAAATAGCTGATATAATACATAACCTTTTTCTTTCAAAAACATATTTATAGACATTTTCACCTAGATACACATGTACAGAACACACATGTTTTATGAGACCCATTTTTATCCTGGGTATAAATTGGACTCAAAATCGCGTGGCAGTCTCTAACTACCAAGCCAACTGGAAAGTCTCAAGGCTGTATCAGGTCTCATCTTAATTTTTTATGGTATGACAGAGAACAATACGGTACAGCCTCAAGGCCTACACTTAGGTAGCACTGGTTGTCTACCTACGACTACACTGTCCCCCTGGAGACAAATTTAGGTTACCAAGGCGTGAAAGTAGAATACACCATTGTTCTTGGAGAGGTGTTTTGTATTCTCACCCTCTTAAGGGACAACAAGATGAGGTTACCTGGTTTACTGACTGAATTTGGTATTAAAGCGCAATGACTGAGTTTAGGCTATGAAACTTTCATTCTACATATAGTGACCTTATGTTTAAAAAAAATATTGGGAAATAAAAAAAATCTCAATTAGATAACTGATATATTACATTGATTATTTACACCTATTTACAATCTATAATATACTCGTATAAGAAAAATAGGGTCCCTTTGACGTACCATCACCTTAAAACTACTGAACACATCGTGGTGGGACTATTACCATTCGACGCGGAACTTTTCCTAGGCTATATAAGATATGGATAATCGCGAGTGAAACTGCTGGGAATAGCTAGTATATTTATATAAGGATATAGGGTTTCTCTGGCGATCCATCACCTCAAAACTATTGAACATATCGGGATGGGACTGCTACCATTCGACGCGGAATTTTTTGTAGATTATAGATATTTTTGAGGTTATAGGCCAAATATGATATCAATAAACGCAAGTGAAACCGCGGGGGACAGCGAATACAAACTTAACCTTTATAATATTAGTATAGACCTTGCTGGAGCTTACTAATGGTTCTCAAACATTTTAATTATCAATCAAAGTTCTGCACTAAGTAAAGAAACAAGGAAAAGTAATATATAATCGAAAGCTTCATTGCAAAGTCTAGGCGAGCTTAAAGCCTAAAGGGCAATTACTTGGAATCACATCGGCTGACAAGCTCTTACCTTATATGGAGATAACTTAACGAGGAAATAGGATAAAATTAATAGATCTCGTTTGTATTGATGTTAAATATAACTACGAAGTGGTACAAATAACGGTTAGTGATACATTATTGCTAATTATTAACCTACTTGGTCGTTTACTAATAAATGAGTAATATTTTTTCTTTATGCTTATTTCCATTGTCATACGATATCACAAGCTCTGCTTAGTGTGGGATTAGATGGCCGTGTGAAAAGAATGTCCCAGGATATTTAATTATTAAAAATAAAAACTGGTATCTCACTATAGTTTCATTATATACGTATAAGTATAGTATAACACGTTATTATGTGGTATGGGTCTTTTTGGAAGGAATTTGGGCATCCTCATGCACCAGGTTTTAATTACTAAGAAAACTCTAACAGAGCTCGGTACTCCAGCGCGGTACGCCAGAATAGAAAAGCGATTCACAAAAAGAAAAGAAAATAATATTTAATTATTTTGTCTTTGCCTATTAAGGTGTAAGCTGTTGTACCTGGGGCTGAGGCTGGAGTACCGAGCTCTGTTAGAGTAATTAAAACCTGCACTAGGTTTTAATTACTAAGACAAAATAATTAAATATTATTTTCTTTTCTTTTTGTGAATCGCTTTTCTATTTTAAATTTTCTACCAAACGTAATTTTTTCCTTTTATTTTACTTTTGTCGCATAACAATAAGTTAAATTTGAATAAGAATCGTTGATAAAGCCCGTAAAAGCCATATTAGTGGGAGCAAAACCAAAACAGAAAGGCAAATTTAAAAAAATATCGTAAGACAATGGACACAGTCCCCAACCCATTAGCTCTGAAGGGTACCTACGGGACGGTATATCTAGTACTTCCTCATTAGTTGCGCGCTCTCAAGTGCTAGATTTTATATTCAAGCCATTAACGTTCCTGGCTCAAGTACTTATTAGAGCATGAGTGACGTGACAATAAAAGAATGGGTTGAACCGTACTTTATACTGTGGTTTAAAAATAGACTTTAAATTATGTTGACGGATGGATTAAAATATCTTTAACATACATAGGGAACTACCCACACGTGACCAATTCTTTTATAATTTTTACCCCCCTCCCCCCCACGGTGACCACGCGTAGTATATGCCAAGACTAATTTGTACATAGTAATTTATAAATACGGCTTTCAACGATATTTCGCAAATAGAATGACAGAAAAAAATGCTTAATAAGGCACGCTATATTTGAATAAAGGTAAAAGGCGCGAAATTTCCATAGAGGTTATTGACTACATGACTCCCCTGAGACTAAGCGTGGTATTCTGAAGACCTCCCCCCCCCTGAATGGGTCACGTAGTATGGGTACGATCCCTTACATACAACTACTCCATTTTTTCTTTCCTACCGTATGCAGATGAGAACACATCTGAGAACTCCTGCAGTATCCTTTGTTTGATTACTAGGGCAGACACAAATTAATTATTATCGTATCATATTTCTTTTTATTTTGTAATTAAGCCAAGAAATATCGATGTGTCACTGAGTGTCACATAAGGTCCACTTGCATTTCGTGGAAAATTTACTATTATGTATATAAATACCCTACTATAGTCTTGTATACTCGTATTTTTTATAGTTATAGTAATTAATTAGGCTATAGTTTAACCGTACAAACTTTTATAAGAAATGTTGTCTATTATTTCATTTATATATTAAACCATAATTTTAGATCGCTGAAACATAATGTGCCTTTTGTGCAACTGGCTCTATTGTTCTTGTTCGCTGTGGACAGAGCTTTGCCTGCACTTTAGAGATAAACAGCTATGCACATTTCACATTTCATTGTTTATTTAGTGAATTCATCGGATATTTGGCTTTGATGATTGTGCGACAACAGATGCAAAAGTCATGAAATGTTTATCGGTTATTTTAATATCAATTACTTTCATCAGGTATTCATTTCACTTGCTTTACGTCTTTATTTAGCCGGGCTTTATCGCATGATTGTCGCCTCTAACAACATCAAATTAAATTAAAGTGACCTAGAGACACCACGTTTCATACTCACCTTAATTCCCATTTTATCCATGAATTAATATCCTGGGACATTCATTACACACTGCTATTGACAATCTAAAACTCGCGGAGTGATCACACGCAAATAGCGGACCTCTCGCCTAATTGAGAGATCGGGAGAGAGACAGGGAATAGTCACTACGTGAATTCATTATCGAGTTTGATTGCAGAATATCATAGCTAATCCCAAATTAAGTGGAGCTTATATTATGTTAACTAAATAACTTATGTACTATATTATAGTTATTTTTCTATTATTTTCTTAATAAAACTCTTAAATTAAACTTTTTCGTGTCTCAATTTTCATTTTGTCACAAATAAAATTGTTTCGTTCTATTCTTTCTAAATCGATATTTACATCCAATACAATGTCGAAAAGCGTAACATTTTCTGCCGTTGGAATCCCGCCAAAGACAAAGTTAGTTTGGGTCCTCAGGTGGACTGTCTGCAGCTATATCAGCCTTCTGTTTAATAAAAATAGGACCTGAATAAGCACTGATGTAGGTATTGAACGGGGGCGTAATTACAAAGAAACTTATCAAATGTTAATTATTATTTTTAAAATTTTAGTACATGAAATTATTTTATAAAAACGTCTGTTTCCGTGCTCGCACACTGTCATTCTATTTCTTTTTTTGAAAAACGAATATTAACTTATTTATTCAAATTATCGTCAGCCAGCAATAGTAATAACGGCCAGTGCGCTAGCATAGACCTTCCTTACAGTACCTATAACCTTCTGAAGCAATCCCAAGTTCGAAAGGAAATGTTTAACTGAGAAATACCGAGAAGGAGGTTAGCGTAGTATATCTTCATTTATATAATCTTACTAATGACATTGTTATTTACATTTTAATACAAAATATACCTTAAATACTTGAAGATAATATAATTAATATACGCAATTAGATGCAAGACAGACCTACTACCTTAAAATGTAGGCTCTCTCTCGCCTCATTCAAAATCTGTATTTAAATCAACATCAGTTCCCATTCCATAAGTTCCCGTAAGGAAATGAGGTAAAAGCTTTGAGCTTTCGTCACTTTCATAATTTTACAAGTGAACGTTTGGTCGTGTGCGTGTGGTCGCAGTGTGAACATTTTTATTGGCGGCATCCGTGTTTAACTTTATCCACATTTTAGCGGGTGGTATAAGTTAGGAAAGTTTGGACTTTGATTAACGAGCGAAGGATTAAAAAATAAACAAATATATTCCCGCTCTTAGTGTAGAGTTCGTCCGGGGAAGTACTACCACCTTACCCATTTCCGCCGTGAAGCAGTAGTGCAATTGTATTACTGTGTTTCGGTTAGAATGGTAAGGGGGCCGGTGAAATTACAGGCACATGAGACTTAACAACTTCACGTCTCAGGGTCCACATTGCATTGGCGATGCCCCTAGTGTTGCAAGTGTCCATAGGCGCCGGTGACCACTTACCATCAGGTGGACCGTTTGCTTGTTTGTCGGCCCAAGAGGTATAAAAAAAAATTGCACTGAAGATATTTTACGTGCAAACATGTGGTAAGCATTGTGCGTCTCTCAGGCACGTCAATTATTCCTGATCACATTTTCCTCGTCCGTATCTGTTTAGTAGTTTTTGCGTGAAAGAGTAACAAACATACTTACATACAAATCTTTTCTCTTTGTAATATTAGTATAATAGACAAGTAAACGTTACGTTTCCCGGTTTGGGCCGATGCCCAAACCAATACCAAACCAATATATAAGAGATCGAAGGTCCTGGATTATCGAATCTAAGCCAAGTTTAAGATCACCAAGGTGATGTCTGTGATGGGAATGTCCTAGTATATTCATTTACAATGTAGAAAGTTGAAGTTTTAGAAACTTTTGTTACTAAATGACGATCTGGGGCTCGATTCTGTAAGGAAACTGACACTAACCCAAAGATGTTTCTCCGAGGCCTCCGTTAAGTTTGTATTAGCTGAATAAGGGGGCCGTATTTAATTTGTTTTCGTAGTTTATTGAACAGTTAAATAAATGCGAATTTCTTTCAGGCTATTTAATTCTCATGAAAAAGGTTGCATTCATTTCAAATTCTTTAGATATTATGCGTTAAGATAAAGTAAATAAATAAAATAACTTTTGATATTTTATTTGTATATTCAACAAATAACAAATTAACCAAATATTACAAAGTCTAAGTAAACAAAATATTTTTTTATCGTGTGCCTGAATATCTGTATTACGCAACCTCTTATACTTTCCTTACTATCTTTATTTAAGGCATTACATTTCCTTTCTACAAGTTACAGGATAAATAAATATTAAAATGGCAATTCGAGTTCAAGTTTAACTGCACAGTAATTAGAACCGTATCCGCATTATAATAAAGCTGTTTGACAACATCATTTGAAAGTGATCGTGAATGTTTTTTACTACTCAATCACTAATTATGTACCAAGTAGGTACTTAGGTATATCCTCTTCCTTTATTATATCCAATTTTAGTGTAATTTACATCCCTACTAATATTATAAATGTGTATGTAAGTTTGTTTGTTACGCTTTCACGCGAAAACTACTTAACCGATCATCATTAAACTTTGTACACATATTCTTGGAGGTATTAGAAGTAACATAGGATACTTTTTGTGCCGGGGAAATGTTACATCCCTCGGGAACGCCGGTGACTGCGAGGGACAGCTAGTAATATATACATTCTAGTAATTTTATAAATGCGGATGTTTGTGACGCTTTCACACAAAAACTAACAAACGGATTTAGATGCAATTTGGCACATACGAGTATATAGAGCATATCCTGGATTAACATATAGAATTCTTTTTGTCCCGGAAAATGTGACATCTATCGGGACAGTGGGTAAAACCACGGGGGACAGCTAGTTACATAATAATAGTGGTTAAATCCTGAGACTTTTTTAACTTATCTGATCTTAAACTCATGAATCCATCAATCATCGAAATGTTTTGCATTCATAATATTAAGTATATTATTTATACTCCAAGGGTATTTCTTGTACTTGAGAGACAAAAATCAGGGTATCGTGCTCGGCTCCTCGCACTTATCTTTTCACTTAATCCAACCCAAGCTTGGATGCGGTCCAGCCGCGTCCCCCGGGACTGATCCGGGACTGCATTGTGCACATGCAATTTATGAAATCATGCCCTATTTCACTAGGCTTAATTGGGTTTTGCTCGTTTTTATTATGTCCATTATAAAATGCATTCATTCATTTAATATGTTTGTTATGTTCTGAAATTTCTAAAATAATGAGGCCTACTTCAATCTGACGTTAGTTAGTAAACCATACTTCTCGATGGAATATAAAATCATGGTCACTATACACCATTCAGTAAGTGGTCAACAAATGCATTCTAAAGAGGGTGAACATATGAGGCAGCAAGACATTTTAGTAGTAGAGTTCTTTGTGCAGAGTTCGTCCGGGGAAGTTCTCCCACCTTACCCATTTCCGCCTTCAAGTCTCAGGGTTGACAACGTATTGGCGATGCCACTAATCATCAGGTGGAGCGTCTGCTTAGTTGTCGATCCATATGGTAAAAAAACTGCCAAATCTCTTGTAATAATGTAAGGCATCAATATAGACAAATAGTATAATTACTGCGCCGATCCCAAATAATTAGTAACCGATAATCTTCGCTTTATAGTAGAAGTTATTAAAGTCAATCTAATAGGCTAATTTGAAAGCTAAGAATGTCATAGAAAAATGTACCCTATTCCTTTATAATAAAGTTCATTTACAAGATCATACGACAACCCATTGATACCCATAAATATAAACCTTATGTACAAACCAATAAGGAAACAAATGACTTTGATACATTTTCTCAATGGATTACCAACTCACAATACACGCACATTAAAAAGCTAGTTATTCGAATTTCAAATTTAGAATGACGATCCAATATAAAGACTCACATGCGTTCATAACTATGTGTAGATATACATTGCTGTCTGGTAATGCAGACGATGTGTAGGTATAGATTGCAGTCTAGTAATGCAGAGTATGTTAATTAAAGGCTAACCACAAATTCATTGTTGCCAGGTGACATCGAGGACTGCATAGTGACGCCTGCGTACCAAGGACAGTTCACCCCGTTGCCGGAGGCGCTGTGCGACTGCATTATGGATCTTACGTCACAGGTGAATACAGTTTAGTTTCCTATGTTTATTATAGTTGAAGGGTTTGTAATTTTTGGAATGTGATTTATTAAAGTGGCCAGACATTGTTTATCAAACTGAAATGGGCCTGAAAGGGAAGCTTTTATCTCTATAATGGTATTATCAAAGCTGACAATATATGGTGCCTTCATGAATAATTAGATTATATTTATATGTTAACGAACTTACGCCCCCAGTTTGAACCACAGTCTGAGGGATCTAATATTTCAGAATAGAAATGACTAAAACAACCAATCTGTGTGGCATTTTTTGACTAAATTAGTACAGACGTTACGAAACTAATTAGTAACTAACACATTTTACAATTTATAAAATATCCTGTAACATTATTTACACACAGGCAACTGGGGCTCGATTCTGTAAGGAAAATGACACTAATTCGAGGATGTTTCGTCACGGTCTCCGTGCTCTGTCTCTTTCGCTAACTAATAGTACTAATCACGTGAGAGGTAAGCTCTCCGAGGTCTCCGTGAAGCGGCTCGCCGACGAAGTTTGTATTAGCTGAAGAAGGGGGCAGATCCCAAACTTTCAGAGCAGAGGTTTATTGAAGAAATCAGTTGACTGATAAACTACATATACTATTTTCCTCATAATACTTTTAAACTAATATTTACAACGAGACACAGAACAAAGATGCATGTTCATGCACACAAATGTTTCTAGATTTCATTTATAAACGACTCTTTAAACTAACAAAAAATAAGAAACAGTTTTGGGTTACCAGATACAAGCTGATTAGATGACTTTTCAATTTACCATAATTATCAATGTTTTGAACAATCCCAATTTCGGCCATTGGCCCAGTATTTGGACGAACATTTGATACAAAAACAATGGAATCATGTGAATCAGGTTGTGGTATCATTGATATCGTATTTATTAGTTTACGGTTATGATTCTCAGGGTACTTTCACCAAAAAGAAATGGTGCACAATTCTTAAATCACCCTAAAATAAATATAAGAACATACTGGTAGAGTTTTGCTTTTTTTGAAGTTATACTTCTTAAGGCGCGTTATGAAAAAATTATGAGAGTGAAATTTTAACATGCGCTCGCATCTGTGTAACACAAAATTCTCAAGGATGAAGTTAGCTGATAACGGTCTCTCCGGAACATTGCACAAATCGCAACTGTCAGTGTCAATGAGTGAGTAATGATGATGTTATTGTCAATAATAACCTAACAATGTCAACAATCGTTATTCGTCGCTACAGACAGGTGCAATGGCTTTGGACACTACGATTTCAAGACTGAATAGTAAAAAATGCTTTTAGTGCAGTTTCTTACTTGCGTACATAAGTACACTCACTTTAATTTTTTTGTTTTCGCCCGCATTTTCCTCCATCGTATGTACTTATTTAGAACAAATTCTTTATGTGTGTCAAGTTTCTTCTTAATCTGTTCAGAAGTTTAAGTGTCATTGAGTCACAAATTCGGCCCACAGGTCGTGGGTTCGATTCCCACCGAGGACAAATAATTGTCTGGGTGTAAATGTGTAGTCCCAGGATATTTATTTATTTTATTTATACTACATAGTATATGTATAATATTATAAGGATGAATAAAGATATATTACTTTTTAAATAAATACTTGTATAAATATTTTAACTATTTTATAAATATTTTATCTTAAGTCAAGGGAAGACAGTCTTGTTTCAAAATGACGAACTGTTACAACAAATATTGGACGCAAATATTTGAAACACGACACAAACGTAATACAAAATAAATCGTGTCCGTTGATAGCAAACACGTAATGATTCGGATAAATAAGTAAATCGGTACTTTACTTAACTTGCCGGTCATGACTGAACTAGTTTTTGATGCGAACAAAAACGTTTCGTCAAATCATAAAAGTCCTATGAAGATATCACAATTTCTTTCAATGATAGAAAGTTCAGTTGTTTCTTTTTCCTGTTGAACGGATTCGGTGTTACTATTAGAGAAATATTACAATGTGCGTTCTTGGTAAGTATTTTGTATTGATGTTGGTTACGCCAATACTTCCTCACCACAAAATGTTAAGTGGTATATTATAAACAGGCTTCCGCCTTGTGGTTTTACCTGCGTTCCTGTGGGATCTAATGTATACATAACTTAAGTCACTTCTGGATAAAGTAGTTTTTATTAGTGAAAAAATTATTAAAATCGGTACAGTATTTTTTGAGTATATTTGTTACAAACAAAAAACGTACAAATCATCAGCCTATCTCCGTCCACTGCTGGACATAGGCCTCACCTATGGCACGCCACTGAGCTCGATCTTCAGCTCTTTGTTTCGTACAAATATCTCTCTCTATAATATATTAATATTTATTTTAAGTCACACTTGAAATTAAATAAGTTTGTTATAAGTGACATGATTGCGAATAGATGATCATTTGAAGTATGAATGAATACCTCGCCTTCTACATAACCAAGTATACAACAGTTTCTTCATGATGACTCTTGGCCGACTCATGGCAGATTCCACTTTTAACTATGTACTTAATAAATAAACAAATACTTATTACCGACTATATTCCGACTTTTAATTCGATTCAGTAAATTGACAGCACTACATACGTCATTTTCTAAAATAATGATACCATATTCAAAATGCGTTCGTGAATGAGTCATTTTTGACTTACTCCTCTGTTCACTTCTCATTTTTGCCAAGTAATGGGTACGAATGTTACTAAGAAATTCAACCATATTATGTAGCAAATAAAATTATAAATATTATATAGACGAATCAAATAGTGGATAGAAACCAATATTCATGTAAATACTTGATTAGTTAACTACTTATCCTCCTCCAAGGCCTTCGAGAGCCGACTTCTCATGTGATAGCGTAGCTAACGAAAGAGACAGAGCATGGAAGCCGCGACGAAACATCCTCGAGCTAGTTTAATTTTTACTTACAGAATGACACCACAGGACTGTTTTATTTTATTGTGACACATTATATAACAGTACTATCATAATGGCGTCAAAAAGTAGTAACACTACTGTCAGCCCCCTTATTCAGCTAATAAAAACTTCGTCGGCGAGCCGCTTCACAAAGGCCTCCGAGAGCTTATCGCTCATGTGATTACTAGTATTGGCGTAGTACGCGACAGAGACAGAGCATAAAGGCCGGGACGAAACATCCTCGAGTTAGTGTCATTTTCCTTACAGAATCGAGCCCTCGTTTACCGAACATATTTAAAGTCAGAGTATAGACCGTTTTAGATCACCTCACACATAACTTACCTACCTCTAACAATCAACCTATAAACATGAGTTGAGATTGCACGACACAGATATTAATGTATGTAAAGGGCAATTAATGTCATTTTCTATTTATTTATTACCTTTTAGTTAATTTGCATGCGGAATGGCGTGGACTTAGCTGGATTTTAATACCGGAATGATGTCTCTTGACCATGAATGTATAAAAATAAGCTACGCTCCGCTTTGGGAGTGTGCGGACCTGTTTTGGATGTTATTTTTATTGGTTGGTCTAAGTTTATTCAAATGGCAATGTTTAGAAAAAGCTTTTTTAAAAGTGCTCAGTAGTAACGCTGAATGCTGTGACGAAAGTCGCGGTTTCGTTTTCTACAATGAGTTTGGGTAATGATGATTTGAAGTAAAAAATATCGTGATGGAATCACGAGGAAAATGGTAGAAATGTATTTTGTAGTATCACGCATTGGGTGGAGTTAAAAACGTCATACACGAGTTAAGGTGAAATGGACCCAAAGTAGGATTTTCATCGTTTTTATTTATTGATAATAGAAATGAAATATCAATTATTGAATTATGGGGCTCAAATAGACAATTGATTAAATTTGATCGATAAAAAATCACAAAGTTGTCCGAAAAAGCAGTTTCATTCGGTTGTGAAAGGTATTTCAATCGAATTTTCTCTGCCATGTTCCCTATTAAATACGTCAAGGGAATATGACGATAGTTTTCTGTAGAAAAGTAAAATTAATTCACAAAATACCGACCATGCCGCTGCTTTGTCCCTCAGCAATCTGGTAGCCATGATATCACTTAGGTTAAAATCTATTGGCAAGAAAAATACACGTCACAATACTAAAACAAAAAGTATTATTGAATCCAGGGGTCAGTGGTTAGGGCACAAACACATCCTGATGAATTAAAAAAAAACATCTGCACAGATTCAATAATAGGTTTAAGGTTAAGGAAATCTCCTTAGATGAATAAATACCTGTATACTAGTAAAAAAAGGTCATCAGCATAAATATGCAACTACAGACAGCTCTGCAATAATATCTGATTTTATTATTCATTCTTTTTCTTCTTTTATTTGCTATGGCCGCTCAATTAATACATGTTCGTCGCGACTGTACAATCCTTTCGATTCAAAATAAATCTACCTAATTGGATAAAGTTTAACGTAAACATGAAGCTGAGAAAATACTCCTTAAAGATCCGCATTTCTATTGTATTTCATAATAAATGGGTCTCAAGCTTGATTTATCAATGGCCAGATACCGCGTATTTCTTAATTTAAATCAAGAACCGTTTCCAGAACGATTGAGCAATCAACCCATATCCATAGGCAGCATACTTTTTCTTCAAAAAACCATAGAATTTCGCCGTAACACGCTTAAGGCTACATCTTAAACCACGCATCCCAGTCAACTTGTTAAGAAATTCTTAACGTCATGGTCTTTTTACCGATACGTCCCTAAAAATAGCGAAGCTGTGAGATCATTGCCTCCCAATTACCATATCGAGTCATAATTTGCGGCTTTTTGCTTTTGATGAACATTTTAATCAAATTAATTACCTGATGGTGCAGATTTTATCGCAACTTTTGTGGTGACGTCATTACGTTGCATCATTTTAGCGCACCTTGTTGACATATTTGTCACCATAAGCAATCATTTTTGTCATTCTCTGAGAAGCCCATCTGCCACTTTGGCACGCAAATATTTTTAATTTTACTTGTGGTTTCTTTATTATTTAAATAACTACTGTATCTGTTACACTCAGAGCTCATTTTTCAATCGACGAATAAACCTATTATCAGCTATTCCTATGATAAGCCTATTCAAAAACTATTCCTATTTCAAGTAACCAGTCAGATACCGCGCAACTGGCCATTGAAATATCGGGCTTTTAATGTTTATCTGATCTATGATATATTTCAAAATAACGGTATAGTCCATAAAAAATCAATTGAATGAAAATGGTACTTTGGATAACAAATGAAGCAAGAAACTCTAAAGTACGTAGCGATTTATGCAATTTACGGTCTCAATATAATTAATCACCCCTTAAATTAGTAATAATCAATAATCCGAAATTAGTAATGGTCGATCTACATTGTGTAAGATTAATTTCTGCAATCAATATGACATGGAATGCCGCACCAGACAAGTCTGGCAATAAATGTGGGCTGGAATTTTAAGCAGAAACACATTTACAATGTTCGTTTGATATTATGCAACATGCCATGTTGAATAATGCGTTCCAGGAATTCGATGCTGTTATTTTTAGCATCGGCACTTTACGCTTGTTGAATATTTTGTCCCTTCTCATATTTAGGTACCTGTGGACTGACATTCCGGGATAAGTATATGAAAATTATACTTTCTTTAAAGCATCCCAAAGCTCTATAAATTTGCATATTATTATCTTTTGGACCAGCCTTCAACAACAAGAGACTAGATTCAAATAATACGCCAAGTCTTTAAGTTAAAAGAAATAAAATAATATTGATAACGTACAGATTGAAAGAACTCTTATTGTTACTGCAGAATTTGTTTGAAAAGTTCTTACACCAAAACATTTTCCACCGTGAAGCAGTAGTGCACTAATATTTCAAACCTTTCGAAATACAAGTGCTTTACTGCCTCACCTCGTAGTCAACACAATGCCCTAGTATTGCATATGTCTAAAGGCGGCGATGATCACATACAATCAGGTGCATCGTCTCCGTGTAAGTCGGCCAAATTTACAAAAAATCTAATAAAAAAAGTAAAGCATCTCTCTTTAGACTACATTCTAATTCTCTGAAAATTGCTTCCTATATAGAACAACAAAAGTGCAAGTCATAGTTCGACAGTTCGACACAATAACTATGTAACATCCTCAAAACTGATACCATTACATCATCGAACTTGTCACTCATCGTGCTTCATTCTGGGTCGTCCCGCCCATGCGAAATAGCTTAAAGGTTACTCTATCATGCGTTGAAAGGTGGAGTGGTTCGTGTAAGTCACAACTGGTTGGAACGCCCTGAGGTATGCCCCAATTACTCACTTGTTTTGAGGCAATTAACAAGTACATGCATGCACCTACACCCGTCTAGAACGCTAATCTAGCTGGCGCATTTTCAGTTCTAAAATTAGGCCTTAAGTTACAGTGTTGTTTGGCGATCCGGATTTCGGTATCACGAATTTCCAGCTAAAGTTTATACTTCTTTAGTCTTTCACGTATTCAGTATTTAACTAATGGCCAACAGATTTAGGCCCAAAATCTGTAGTATTCCATAGTTATCTTGGGAAACCTATACTCTGAAAAATGTTTGGTCTCTTGTAGTTTAGTGTCTGTACCCGTTTTTCTTGTTTTCGACCAAAAGGTTTGTGCTTATAAGACTCTATAGATGGCATCAAATTATAAGTACAAATTCAGACGCAAGAGAAATGAAATACGGTCAGAGGGATCCTATCTAAGCTATTCGATTGAATTGCAAACTGCAAATGTTAATTCTCAGAACGCGGATACAATTTAATCAAACAAGAACGGAATGTAGAGGGCTTATCAATCCAAACACGATAAATAGCATAATTCTTCTGAGAAACAGTAACATTATCTGGCATGGAACATTTATTGCACGATGGAATTTAAATAAAACACGAGTTACGTGTTGAAGTGCACGTTGGAAGTGGTGCCAAAATAATAATAATTCTGGAAGTTTGTTATGTTGGCAGCGATAATAAGGTCAGGAGGGCAAACGACGTTGACAAATAAGTGCTTACTGCTTAGTCAATCCAGCAATTACTCTTTTAAAACAAGGTTATACAAACATACAATAAGGGTCATAGCAATGTGAACGCTACACCCAATTCATCGTAGCCTTTTTACTCAAATTTGATCAGTTCTCTTTTTATGATGGCTAATAAAAAAATCCTATTATACGTATAAATGATATGCTTGCATATATTTTACTGATGAGACGTATCCGGGAGGGAAACTAGAGAACTTAACGAAATAAATTCTTTACTAGCTCACAGTCCAAATTTAAATTGTTTGTATATAATGGTATATAAGTGTTATGTGGCAAAATGCCACTTTTGATAGTAAATAATATAACTTAGAAGAGCTCTATTTACGTATCTAAACTAATTAAGGCTATAGTAGGCCTTTTACTTCCATAGTAAAAGAGTTGATTGATCCTGTTGCAGCATATAGATCAGTAGCGGTCCTTCAATATAAGATAGAATATTAGAGCTCTTAATGCAGAGTCCGGGGCAGTACTACCACCATACAAATTTCCATCGTGAAGCAGTACTGTGTTTCGGTTAGAAAGGCGGCCCAGGGAAATTTCGGCACATAAGACTTAACAAATTCGCGTTTCACGACAACGCATTAACGATGCAAATGTCCTTAGGCGGCAGAGGCCACATACCATCAAGTGGACCGTCTACCAGTTTGTGGGATAACTTGCCATTTTTTAAAAACAGTGGACTTGAGCTTTCGATAATCGTAAACAAACACTGAAAGCTTGAAATATATAAATAAATTTTTAGTTATTTATAATAATGTTTCCTTACCCCTTATTCAGCTAATACAAACTTCGTCGGCGAGCCGCTTCACGGAGACCTCGGAGAGCTTACCTCTCACGTGATTAGTAGTATTAGCGTAGTAAGCAACCGAGACAGAGCATGGAGGCCGCGTCGAAACATCCTCGAGTTAGTGTCATTTTCCTTACATAATCGAGCCCCTGTTCTTGACCAATACTTTTGAGATGTTTATTTGTACTTTGTTGTACTCGCTAATGTCTACCTCCCACGCTAGGAGCTCGCTCGCGAAGCAGCCTTAGTGATAGAACACCTGTATCAGCAGGTATTTGTAGATTTAAAACATACCTTACCTTAGAATTCCTTTACATTTCATCACTTTTATAAGGCATTTTACGCACATTTCCCAACGAATTCGCATAAATATTAGCCACATTCTTTGTCCTGAAGGTTGCTTGCTTAACAATGTTTTAGATCACGACTGATAAAACAACAAGATCGAATTTGCATTAGAGGTATTCGGAGTTGGGTGGGCAACCATTGACACCGTTTCGTGATAAATTGATTTAAATCCATAGCTAACTTTGTGGAATTTAATAATTAAGTATGATTTATTAGATTATTTCTCTTTTGTGTCTTTTTCGATAAATAATTATTAACATGACGTGGACACTGACGGTGCGACTGGTTCACCAATTAAAAGTCGCTATGGAAAGAGCTATGCTCGGAGTCTCTCTGAAGGATCGAATTCGAAATGAAGTCATCCGTCAGAGAACCAAAGTTATCGACATAGCTCAAAGGATTAGCAAGCTGAAGTGGCAGTGGGCTGGTCACTTCTGCCGTAGAACCGATAACCGTTGGGGTAGACGTGTTCTAGAGTGGAGACCACGGCTCGGTAAACGTAGTATAGGGCGCCCTCCAGCTGGAGGAGCGACATCTAGCTAGATGGAGCGACGATATACGCAAGCTGGCTGGCAGCGGTTGGATACAAAGAGCTGAAGATCGTGCTCAGTGCCGTGCCATAGGTGAGGCCTATGTCCAGCAGTGGACGGGGATAGGCTGATGATGAATTATTAACAGAGGGTATAGCGTTTTCCCTTAGAGGATACTAATGTATATAAGATCCTACCTATATAAGTTGAAGTAATCATCATCATCAGCCTATCTCGGTCCACTGCTGAACAAAGGCCTCACCAATGGCACGCATCTGAGCTCGATCTTCAGCTCTTTATTTCCAACCGCTGCCTATACCATCGCTCCATCTAGCTGAAGTAATAAAAAAAAATATTTTAAACATAATTTGTGTGTGAATAGACACAATAATGTCATGCAAAACACATTAAATCTGTATTGAAAACATTAATTGCTAAGATTATTATCTTTATACTCGTTTATATAATTCTTCTGTACGTGTGTTAACAGAGAACTCCTCCTAAACGGCTGGATCAATTTTAATGATTTTTTTTTGTATGCGTTTGCGTGGCGCCCTGGATGGTTTAGATTCACTATTGGGCCCGGTAGGTGGCGCTGCGAGCGAATACCTGCATTTTTGTATGGACTTATTTCGACAGAACGACGTCTGTCCGGACGACTAGTATCTATATATATTTCTAAGCCACCTATTCTCAAGAAATTTATTTATTATTTTATAATTTACTAATTATTAATTTAACAAAGATTATACGGGGATTGCTTTATCAGTATTTAGCAGAAATCACCTTTAGTCATCCAAGTCTCTTAGTACACGCTAAATACATATAATACGACACAATACAACAGTGCAAAAACTATAATATAAATCTAATAATTATATTTAATTATAAATCTTTTACTAACTGCAAAGATTTTAGTCATCGGTAACCTTCAAATGTCATTTAAAGCCTAACGACTTATTGATGAGAGTCGTCAATGAGGAGGCTTTATTCAAAATATCAATGGGAAGCAGAATAAATGACAACAAAAACATCCACAAATCTGTTATATGAATAACCTTCAAATAGAAGAAGGTAAAACCGTAAATAAAATATTAAATAAATAATTATAATAATTAGGACCAATTAACTAATCAGATTTCAAGTTTTTAAGGTCCATAATAGGAAAACCACCATTCAGGCAATATGCAATATGTTATAAGGATATATTTTTGGCCCATAACTCTAAAACTTATTATGCTTCGCTACAAAAAACTCAAAAAAGAAATTTAAAAAAAGAGTGAAGTTCAAGAGTCAAATTCACCTGGTTCTGCTGACTTTTAAGTCAAAAATTACAACTGACGAATTGGAGCCTAAATTATTTTAAGAGTGGAGAACTTGGCCATAAGTAGCATTCCATGCTTTTGGTGGAAAATTGCGAGCTGAAATGGAAGAAAATAGTCCCGGAGTTTATATTATTAATTCTAAACTAGTGGCAAGCTATGATGTCTGGTTTGACGTGAAAGAATGTCAAACAAAATTTTACTTAATTGCTTTGGAATTAATGTATATCTAATGTTCCTGAAGGTTAATGTATGATAATGCTAATGGACCTTATAACAAAGCAATAGGGTGCTTTTTTCGATGACATTCGAATGAATCAAAAAGCCCATCAAAGCCCGGTAATTCCTGATGGTATCTGAACAGCTTATTAAGAATAAGTCAAATTGTAAATCAAATCATGGATATGATTTGCAACAGACAAAAAGTCTAATTGAGATTTAGAAACAGTTTGAGATCAATATCTCAGGTGTCAACTTTTGAGTTATAACTGTAATGTAAGTCATTATTCATGCATTACGCTTGTTTCTATTTGGTAACGTAAACACGATTCTTATCATCTCTGTCATTACCAAACAGAATGAGAATCAACACCGTTTGTCATATCGAAACCATTGAAGGTTACTTGAACTATGAACACATCCTGCTCATTCAGGGATATCTAGATTATAAATGATCGATGACCAATGTTTATTACATGTGATTCTGTCTCAGGTGATTTATTTGATTTTTTTTGCAATATCGTGTGGTTATTCCGATTGGCGTCGTGGACAGAGTTGGTGTAGAGTTACACTGTTTCGCCACAGCATGTCTATCTGTTCTGGGTTAGAGTGAAAATAAATATTTTATAATATTAAAAACAGAAGTAGCTATAGTAGGTATATCTTTAATTGGTATTCGCTAAGTAGGCCTTCCTAAATAATAAAATATCCCAGAATATTATAGTTATTTTTCAAGATCCAATTTATAAGTTATATTAGGTATTTTGGTAATACAAATTTAATTTGTAGGATCGCTAGCAAATTTCCGATCTGACTAGTTACTTAATTTTTAAGTTTAGTAACTACTTCCTTACGCTAGCATATAAAGATTATAACTCACCATAAGTCTAAAAACGTCTACAACTGGACTAATAGTCGCTACATGTTTTATTCACAGATTTCCCATCAGTCCTCCTTTGGCTTTACTAAGAGTTACTAAGAATTTGCAATCCAAAGTTAGAGGAGTCATCATTATGTATAAAAAAATCTGCACCATTTGCTTAAATCCTCTTTGTAAGTTCGCAATTTTTTACTTCTCCTTACAGGGTCAATCAGCAACGCTAGAGAGCATACGAACATCACTGTCTTCGAAGTTCCCATCAATGCAGACCCCGTCACAAGAAGTGGTCTACGACACACTCGCCCAGTTGATGCAAGAGAGGAAGATCTATCAGACCTCCAGGGGGTTCTTTATTGTTACGCCTGAGTAAGAAACAGTTTATAAATTTTGTTATCTGTCAAGGTAGGTGACAGAACTTATTTTCCGCTATTCTTATTTGATCAGCGTATTGTTAATCATTACTTAGAATGGTAGCAGAAATATTGCAGCAAACACAGAAGATAGTCACGACCTACATGAAAATGTGGAACTACTTCATTCGAAAGGAGTCGTCTAAAATCTTGTCTACGTTACGTTTTGAAGCATGAGCGTTTTAAGCTCTTTGGTGGGAAAGCAGAATTAAAAAGATTCAGCGACCTGTTATATTTTAATGAGAGTATTTTAACTGCATCCGTATAAATCTTTCAAATCAAAACACAAACTCATATGAAACAAGATGCACTGCAAGCTCGAACATGTCAGTTCGCACGTATAGCGATAAATATTTATAAATCTTTAACTCAACATGACTCACATCGCCATTTCAAGATGTCGTCAAGTGAGGCAGTGTTGTGTAAAACGGAACGCACCCTGCGTTCTGATGAGCGCGCCAATTTGGGCACCACACTTGACATTGCAACCAAAATGGCTGACAATTTTATGACAAAAAACGCCTTTTACGTTCATTACGATTTACGCGTGTTATTATGTTTCAAGTAAATACATAGAATATAATGAGAAATGCAAATAACTGCATAGATTAGAACACTACTTCTGGAGGATATTCTGCTTTCCTACCTGTTTTTAGGTATAGATTTTTGTACTGTAATACTGGGTAGGTATATACATGTAGAAATTGTTACATTTCTGGTTTGGAACTCGCCACCGTCCGCGTCGGTCTTGGAGATCATTCGCTTTCTTGTCATTGCATCACATTCACAACAAGTGTTTCAAGTTTCTATGAGCAATAATACCATCGATTTCAATTATTCCGTTCGCACCTTACCTAACTTAGCGCAATAATTCTCACGTAGGCGTTAGATTGAAGAACCTATAAAACCTGACATCATTTTATTTGTCCGTCCTTCTAGTATCGAGTAAAATAATTTTTCTTGAAGTCGCTTACTAACCTAACGTAGGAGTAATTTCAAAATGTGTGAGGTCGAATCTATTTATAATTATTTCACGAACAATATTGCTTATTACGATTGCAATTCGTCCATTATCAGAAGTGTGTGAATTTTTAATGAATGAACAAGGTCAGGTTTTTGCAATAGACTTTTGGGCTATTGTTTGTTTACTTTAAGTGGCCTTTGATTATGTGGTGGTGATTTCAATATTATGACAGTTTTGCAATGAAAAATTAATGACAAAATATTGCTAGCTGCGTTCTGGCCTTCATAGGTATACATATTTTGAATTTAATTTTATTCATCTAATTTATTATAAAAACCAACTTGTATATCTACACTAATATTATAAAGAGGAAAGATTTGTATTTTTGTATGTAACGAATAAAGTCAAAAAGTTCTGGACCGATTTTAATAATTATTTTTTCATTAGAAAGCTACATTATCACTGAGTAACATAGGCTATATTAAATTGTCAAAAAGTTAGGGATCCATACTAAAACTCCAATAATGTAACCCAAGGTGTGAAAAAATTACCAAAATTCTTTCTTTTTTTTCGAAAACTATTGATGATAGAAACAACAAATTAATGTTACAACCAACGGGAACGCGGGTGAAAACGCGGGGGACAGCTAGTTATTAATATCTTAATTCCGATTGATATTAGTCACGTCTTCTATTTTCAAATATTTGTCTGAATAATACGTCTGTGACGTAATATTTGTAAAATAGCAGTACATATATACGTATACTGCAGTTTCACTCGCTTTCTCAAGGAATGTGTCATATTCCTAGGATAAAAGTAGCATATCTGCTATTCCAAACTATATAATCTACCTCTGTACCAAATTATAATCAAAATCCGTTCAGCCGTTCTGGTGTGATTGAGAAACAAACATCCTCCATCAAAACTTTCCCATTGAAGTAAGATTCTACTAAATAACGTCCAGTGAGGACATTACTACGAAATATCTTTTCTTGACCGTCAAATTGGTAAACAAAAACACCATAGTCGCATAATGATGGTAAAAAACCGACGCCATTGAGTCGTGAGACGGCAGAAAATCCGGTTAATGATGTCCATTGCAATATCTCTAGATTAATTTTACACCTTAACAGTTTCGAAATAAGACTTGAAATGGTGCAACGCAGATTAAATGTAGACATTATGGAAACGCGAACTTGTATCAAAATGTGCAAAAAAATATGATTAGGTAACATAAATTATTTTTGTATCATTAAAATAAATTGTCAGTTTAATGGTCTTCTCTAAATGCTTAATTTTGGACACAAAAAATTAAATTATCGTTTCATATTCTAAGTAGGAAAAAAGTCAGTACATAATATAAAATCACCTGTGTATGGTTTATGTAAGTATCATATATCATTCAGGCATAAACATCCGACTGCTCTAATCTATTTGTACCTATAAAAATAGAAGAGTTGCAGTATCACGTTCACTCCCCAACCTATATATACAAAAATGAATCCCTATTTCCCTTGCTCATGGCATCACGCATGGACGGCTGGACCGATTTCGCTAATTCTTTTTTTGTTGTGTTTGTTATTGTCAGGAGAAGGTTCTTATGAAAGAAAAAAATGAGAAAGTTACGTGGAAAATTAGAAAATTTAAGAAAACATAACGACCATATTAACTTTTCTAATGTAACCTTACCGCTTTTGATAATATAAACTCTTAATGTAACCTTATGATTCATAGTTAAAACAGGACAACGGCTGTCGGGTCAGCTAGTCTATAATAGAATATAGGCATGATATCTGATAGCTAAGTGGTAGGAGCATCGAAAGGTGTCGTGAAAATTGTAGGTTCGAAACCTACTAAGAATTTGAAGTTTTAAGGTACTTTGTAGTACCTGGTTTCGCCACTACTCGGTAGCTCCTGCTGCCAAGCTTCCATCGATATATTTCGGTGCCTGCAAATCAGAGCTTGTGAACCAGGAGATGGACTTATTAGGCTACTTAGGCTCTGCATTTTTTACTATAATAATAGTGCTAATGAAATATTAAATCTTAAAGAACAAATGAACATAGAAGAAAAAATAAAAGCAGTAATTAAAAAAGGTATATTACATTATGATAACATTCATGCCAGTTAATGTCAAGATGTCATAAAAATATATATTTTTAAGACCCACCTAGTCAAAACACAATTCTAATTAGTAATTAAAAAATATTTATTATCCAAAAAATCTACATTTCTTTTAGCCAATCAAGTAGTTTACGTCAAAGTATTTCCAGAGGCATAAACTCATGTCTTCTGGTAAAATTATATATTTTTATAATTCTGTATAGTCCTGTATAGACCTTTAGTTACATCATCACCTATCGAAAATCACAAACATAAAACCGACTTCACAAAAAGAAACTATTCCAAAACAAACTAATAAGCAGTAAAAAGAAAAAACAATTGCATTATTAGACTACTTAAAAGTCAATCAAATTATTACGATAATATAATGTAGTTACAATTATTGTTATTTTTGGAGTCGGTTTTAGCCAACGTAGGCTTGTAACTACATACATAGTTATAGGTGAGATCTGCTTGTGTCGCACGCGCGACTTTTCCAGGCGAGAGCGGCGCCGCGGCGGGAGGGGAGCTGTTAAATGTGTTTAATTATTAAAGTATTCTCGTATTATTATTGCTAGGTATATTGTAGTGTTTCCCTGGCATTATATTATCGTAATAATTTGATTGACTTTTAAGTAGTCTAATTTTAGTTTCACAGTTTACAGTCTAGTGTATGTGCGGAGCTGGTGTCTATTATAGGTGTAAGCCTGTAGTACAGATCACCAGGTCCTCACCCCACGGAATTTAGTATAACATAATAAAAAAATCTAAAGTAGGAAGAATTACGTATAAAATACTGTGAAAAAAATTGATATTTTTAAATTTTTGTACCTAGCATAAGTCTTGTCATTGTGAGGAGAAATAAATAAAGATTAGTAGTCTAATAATACATTTTTTTTTTCTTTTTAGTACTTATTAGTTTGTTTTGGAATAGTTTATTTTTTGATTTTTAGTGAATCTGAAGTACATTTTTTTCTGAATATGGGTAGACCTACTAAACGTGATTACTTAAGGTATATTATGTATGCCTACACATTTAAGGATTTTCCTCAATTTTCTCAGGATTCCATCATCAGGTCTTATTGTAATGATCATGGGACCATCTGTGAAGTCTTCCTTTTGACATGCGGGCGTGATATTGAGTTACTCGTTCATTTGTTGCACACATACTCAATGCTAATTTTAGACTTATATGGTTTTCTCATGGGTGTCATTGTCAGAACTGGACCAAATTGAATTAGGACCATTCGGGAACCACTAGCTTTCAAATAAAAAAAGAATCATTAAAATCGCTTCGCCCAGCGCAAAGTTATGAGGTAACAAATATAAAAAAAATAATAAATACAGACGAATTGAGAACCTCCTCCTTTTTTGAAGTCGGTTAAAAAGCAAGCCGGTCTTTGGGCTTAAAAAGGAACCTCGGACCCTCTATACACATATCTCGTTGATTTTTACCATTATTTTCCAGACGACGCCGCTCTAGATCCAGGTCCTCGTCGCGTCATCACGCGAACAGCCTCGACGAAGACTGTCCGTCACCCAGGACCATCCTCATGTCCGACCAGGAGGCGCTGCATCACCTGTACGGGGAGATCACCACGGTTAGAGACGGTGCAGTCACTCATCAGTGCGTACAGACGAATTTGGCCGATGTTATTTGTGGTGGTGAGTTCATTTTATCTTTTTGGTGTTTCTGTTAAGTAGAATTCATAAATAAAAGCTAGATTGATCGCTGAGGTTAATAAAACCGGTATAAACTAGTTAATAAGGTGAATTATATAATATTTAATCACGGTTGATGAGATCGTGTCAGAAATAATGTAATAATTTATTATTAAAATTCATGAACACGATCTTCGATTGGAAACTGAATTTTAATATCGCATAAAACATAGAAGGAAGCTATGAAAGCTACATAAGCAAAGTGCTTAATGTTGACTTGATTGTAAAAATTAAGCTAAAATTCTACAAACTAGGTAACTGGCCCAAGTTATGTAAATATTCTACTGACCTGTGACCTGCGATATTCAGTTCCTTGAAACTCGCATATTACGGCTTTTTTACAAAGTGCTTCTCTATTTTAAAGTCATATGCTTGGCAACATAAGAATAGCTCTAAATCTACTACATCTGCACATTACTCCTATCCATTATATGGAAACATTAAATAAAAACCTTCTTAGTTTTAGTGGTCCGGTCTTTGGTACATTTGGATGTGTTAAGTCACTTATGCTGCCTATACCAACAGCAACAAAATTCCCAGAAAATATGAAATCAGCCATAATTTTGGGTAAATTGCTTGCACAAAAGTTCCATGAATTCTTACAACTACTACACTTTATAGTAATTGTAACCAAATTGAACCTACAAGTTTCCATGAAATATGCGATGTCTTGGCAAATCCGCTAACGTTTTGGGAATAGCCAACTGCACGGAATAGTTTCCCCGAAAGCGTCCACTTCGTACGTACATAACGACTAAATTCCCTTGATGTAAACTGAAAAACAAAAGCTCTGCGGAATGTGGGACGGGCCTGCAGTGGCCTGATTCTACGCTGCATTGCTGAGCCAGTACTATGAAACTCGTTAGACTGATATTTTCACAAACATCAGCAGTATAGATTTTACCGGGATCTTATTATTAATTAGATTTTCTTAAGGTTTATTAATCTTTCTTTGCCTCCTAGGAGTCTGCTACTTTTGATCATTTAAGCTGTACGTTGAATTAGTACGGTTGACCACCCATACCTCAGATACCCTCAGTCCAGTACTGTCTTTAGTTTCTATATCCTGGTTTAGAATATTCAAAGAAATTGATAGGCTAGATTTAATTAATTTACCAAGATTCTTAGACGCTTAGTAGGGTGTTGTGTGGCGTATGCGGTATTTCATAAAGCCTTTTCGCTTTCATACACCGGATATACTGTTTGCATTCAAAGAAGTGCTGGCTTAGGGTGGAACTGAAAAGAAAGTGTGGCTTTAAATAGACTCTATGGTGGTATTAGTTTTTGTAGCTCACTAATGAAAACTTTTATGATAAAATATGTGACCTTATGATGAAATGAACACTGTTTAATTTGAAGTCAGAAAAGAACTGAGTATGAAACCTTTTTGTTGTTTACTGCTCTAAAGCTTGTATCATAAAAAAACGAAAAAGCCCCTAATGATGATGTATAAAACAACAACGTATGATTTAACAGATAATAAATCTTTTGTTTCTGAAATCAAATTAATCTCAGATTCCAAGAAATCTAATCTAGAATTCAGTCAAGTTTTTGGCGACGTTTTTCAATCAGTCGCTGGCTTTACCTAACGCGGTTTTTATCAAAAACTTAAGTGCTTAACAGATCCGTTACTTCACTCCATTCCTGAATTCAATGACATTGAACTTTGCGATTATCAATCGGCATTTTAATTTATTTCTGTGACAAGAACTGCATTGGCTATTTAATCTTTATAATGTGCTTTATTATCAACTAGTTTAAGTTTCAATTGCTTTGTATTAATTTTTCAGCTATTATTTATGTGACATTGGACTATTTTCGGATTTGTGAAAGAGGGACCCCGGAAAGGTCAAAATGTTCGCACGGTCGTTCGTGACACGATCAATTTGTTTTAGGAAACCATTTTAACGGTAAACAGAAAAATATGGGCACGTCCGTCTGTCTGTCTCGGTCCGATTTTTTATACAATAACATAGATTTCATTGTTTAATGTATTCGGTTCTCAGAGGTCCCGCCGATTGGTCTTGATTGAAGCGTAATCGATTGTAGATAAATCGAATCGATGTTTATTCAAATAACATAGTATCGAAGTTCAATAATCGCATTTGATCAAAGTGGAATATTAACATTGGGGGGAAAAAATGTGCAAATCACATGCCGGCCATAAAAACTATAGATACAGTCTTCAGAAAAAATATCGTGCCATAGAATTGAGAGAAATTTGTACTATCGGAAATCAGTCGTACAAATATTTTTTTTTCTGTTAAGGTATTTTTTATAATCAATAATTATTAAACTTACTTATTTTCCTTTCACGCTTTACCTCAATCGAAGATGGACAGAGTTGTGGGTAAAAGTATACTTAACTTGATTAATATTACAACTGTATGTTTTATCTGTAGCAGCTATCTATTTACTTTTCAATCATTAAGTAGCTAATACCTCGTGAAGGCCACACATACGCTCAGCAAACTTATCACCATCCATGCACAATAAAATTTAAGCCTTAGCGCCCAGAAATAAGTCTTAAAATGTCACAACATAAATAAAGCATTTGAAACCAGTATGTAAGTAAAGAGATCAGTGGAAAGCAACTCCGTATTCGTACAGGAAACTACCTCAATCGATCTTCGAGTGGAGTTACCTTGCTGATCGACTGTAAACTTTAAAGCATATATAAATAAGTGCTTTATTTTAATAAGTGGGACATAGAGTTAGGAATCGCATATGGCAATCTGGCAAAAAGGTCTGATATTGATACTAGGACAGTGTTAGGTTTTTAAGGCAACGTCTTTCGCAGAAATGATGTTTATGTATTAAGTCAAGACTCACTATCAACTACCATGTCCCAGAACTCGTGTAGGATTTGTGATGACATGTCAAAACGATCTGAATACCGATCTCATCCTATTATAATATGTGAGTTTTTGATCTCTACGTAAAATGTGAAAAGTTTCAGATTCAGAAATTCGTATCAGTTTGAATCCAATGCCAATTGATTTAAAATCTATATTTACTTGAAATGGGCACACACTTACTTTTCTATCAGACCATCACAAGTTCACAACGAGTTCATACGTCTATGGAATAAAAGTTGGTCTATCCTTCGACACTAGAAAACACTATTCGTGCATACTTTTTGACTCCCGTAGAATAAACCTAAGTAAAAGAAAATAAGATATCAAATTGCTAAAACCAGATTTTTTTTATATCACAATCCACTCAAAGACATGAGTAACACCGAATATAATACCCACCAGTAAATTGGACCCAATTTATTCCACTTTCTGAGGACATCTATAAGAAAATTTGTCATGTTCAGATCATTACTGTCAAATTAACAGTGATATAAACGTGGAAAGTGACATGGAAATGTCTCTACTAACAAACGAATACTTTCTATAAGGTATGTGGTGTAAGCGAGGAATTGCCGGCAAGTCAGGAAGTAGTGGGGTGTAATCCTATTGATTTTATATTTGAACTAGCGACCCGCCCCGGCTTCGCTTAGGTGCAATGTAGATACTAATACATATAAACTTTCCTCTTCAATCACTCCATCTATTAAAAAAACCGCATCACAATCCGTTGCGTAGTTTTAAAGATTTCAGCATACATAGGGATATAGGGACAGAGAAAGCGACTTTGTCTTATACTATGTAGTGATGTTGGAATATTTATGACTCAATTACACCTAAAAATGGGCGGATTTGGACGAAACTTGGCAATAGGATACTTTTTAGGAAACGCAATAAAACTGCATTGCGGAAGCTGGTCAAATAATGATATTCGGGTCATAAATTTAGATTTGAATGAAACTTGGCACAGGGACAGAATATTTTCTGGATTAGCACATCGAACACTTCTTATTCCGGAAAAGATTAGATCGTCGGAAATGCGGATTGAACCGGGGCAAAATTCTAACTGGCAAAGCTAAAGACAAACTAAATAGAAGAAGGCTTTTTATTTGGACTCGCACAAACGTTGTAAATCCAGTGTGATGCCAAAATGGTACCATCTCAGTGCAGCAGCGTTGGACGTTTTAGCGTTGTTTATTAGATCAGACCGGAGAAGGTACTGAACGAGCCATGGTGAGATTGATCGACGTGTGTAAGCCATGGGGCCTGCAAATTCTAAATGAAAATTCCATTCATTCAGTATTCATATAGCCACTGAGAAGAACCGACAAGAAATTTTTGAAACGTGACTTATATTGTGGCCATATTAATATTTTGAACTCAAGAAGTTATGGCCGAATTTAAACTAGGCACTTCATATTAAAACATAAGAACGTAATACGTCAGAATAGAAAAGGAATAGTCAAAGAAATCACAACTTAAACATTTTCGATTAAGAATTCAAAAGACCACCCATCGACAACTAAAAGCCAAATAATGGAACAATTAAAATCAAAATAAAACATCATTATCATTGATTAAAATTCAAAAGATCACAACGCACTGATAGCAAACTCGTTAAACGGGGAAACTGCACCATGATATCAATTATCTCTCTGTACTAGATGGTATCTGCTTGTAATGATAGCTGGCGGCTATTTTGATGTCGTACCGATAACTAAATCATACCTCCATCTTAATTATTCAGCATTATAAGCGTTCTGCGCGAAATTCTACGTGATCAATATCGATATGAGGAAGTATACGTGCATTGATTAGGTTGATCAACACTGATCAATATTGGTCAAACACGAGGTGAGTTCTAAGTGCGAAATTAGAACTTGTCTCTATGATTAACGTGCTTATTACTTCTAGTCACAGTACCACTTGCCATAGTAGGAATATAGTACTTACAGTGAAAAGAGTGGTAGTAATGTTCATAGAGTTCAAAATCGAATGCTTAATCTGGTGGACAGAAATATCATCAAAATATATAACGGCTCGACTGGGCAAATAATTGAAAAGGACTTCCTTAAAGTCGAAAATATTAACAGATATGTGTGGTAGTGGTAACATATACACTAACTCATTTCTGAGATGTCGGAATGGAACGAAAGTCTAGATTAAAGAGAGTAAAGAGTCTATATGTAGATGAACACTTTAACTTGCACTACCTTTAACTGAAAAAAAAAACTAAAAAAATCTGCCAACTCTTCTATTATATGTAATGCACAAGAAAGAAAGTAACAAAGAGATAATCTAAAAACACAAATACATTAACTTGCCTATGATTTATTTAACTCAACACAATCGCTCTAACCGATTCGTTATTCTATTACATTCATTTTATCCAAATCTAAAAAGCTGGTTACAGTTGATTAAACTTGAATCTAAACATCAAGTAATTTCGGTGCCTCTACGGCTTGAATTGTAATCGATTGGATTATCACCGAGTGGGGTTTTTATATCGATTATGTCATTACGATTTGTATTCAAGATGCATCTCTATTGATTGTGGTTGACCGCAGGTCTCTGGCTTTGGCGACCTTGTTTTCTAATGGATAATCAAATGGTAATGAGAGGAGGAAATCTCGTTAGAAATTGATGTCACATTGTAATATAATTATACTGTCATATATAGTCTTGGGACTGCTAGATCCTTCACCATTTCGTGCATTACATATTGTACAGTTTTTAGAGCCTGAGACCAACCCTCTATGGGAATTGTATGTAACCTGAATCATATAAGTAGGTACCTACTTAGCAACTAATACATAGGCCAAATAAATGATCGACAAAAATGCAGGAAGGACTTTTCTGGATGCGGCCGAAAATTATCACACATAAAGTACTCAATAGTGAATTTTATTTGGTACCAGCTATGGTTAATTCTTTACTTATTCATGTAGAATGTAGTTATTTATAGGTAATAAAATAAAATTGCTCCATATTGCCAAGTCCTTTGCCAACAATGTAGGCCACAGTCCACTTAGTTAAATTCTTTACTACCTGCCTAGATCTAGGCTAATCATATTCAGGTTTTGGCGCAAAGATTACGTCTGCAAAACGTCGCGTGACCGTAGCGGTGCCGTGCGACTGTGCCCCGGTTAGACGCGATTCTACATGGATATTATATGCTTACGTAGGAATTAGGTTTTGATTATATTCAGAAGTAGGTTTCATTCAATCTTAATCTACGCCATATACGTAATTAATTACAATCGTTTTTTAACAGTTTAGTGACTGTACGGTGTAGCCGTACATAAATGAGCATATTACGTGACCCGCGGTGAAATAAAGTCAGTTCGCGTACGGGCTCCACCGCAAGTGCTCCTCGGTGTAAATCATATATTTTATCAAATCAGCTATATTAAACGGAATTATTCCAAAATAGCATATTTTATTTTGTACAGTCCCCTTACTGTACAAAATTGGTCCTTCGAGCCGGGTCCACAATTAGGTAAATAAATAGTTTTAAAAACTAAAAGGCACGCTGAATACCCTCGTTCCGAAATGTTATGTATAGGACTTGTCCTAGCAAAACAAACTCGATGAGTTAATTTGTAACAGTGAAGATGGAACTCTACCCATCTCCTGACTCCTTCATCTGATGAGCTTAATAGCATGAAATTATTGTATTGTCATCCGGATTCCATATACTTGCAAAGATTCAATTCGATAGAACAATTAGACGAACGTTAACATAAATATCCAAGATTTTATTACTTCGTTAGTTACAAGCGAAGCTAATAAAAACAAATATTAAATGCCTAGAACAAAAAAGATATTAGATAATGTCAAAATAAGTTTTACAGTCACAGTTTTACCCACACTGTTATATAATTATAATGAGTTGTCATTACCTACTTACAATTTATTAAAAATAAAACGATGAATAGCGAGATATAAGATAGTCCGAAATAATCTACAACCGAATATTATCCAAAAATCGGAAAGTGAAAAGAAATGGAAAGCTATAATATGTTATTTTTTAATTTGACTCGATGACTGAGAGTTTTTGAAGATGCACCGCGTAAAGTCGGGCATATATTCGATAAATCGATTTAAGTTTTATTAGTCGGTGATACAGTTTAAAATAGAGTGCAGGAAAATGATTGATGTATCATCAGTCTGTATTATGAGTGTTGGCTTGGTAAATCGACCATGAGACGTTTGGAAGATGACACAGAAATGAATAAGAGAATTTCATTCATAATGCTTTGTTCATTGATGGAAAAGAGCTAAAAAATTGCCCAAACAAGAACTCAGAAAGAAATGTCAATGATTTTGTCTTACCTAACTTCTTAGTCATGTTAAAATGCGAAAGTTGATGTTTGTTTGTAACCATTCTACTCGGTAACGGTTGAACGAATTTTCATAATGTTGAAGTAAATAGATATTTTATGTTTTGGAGAAGGACAGGGAGTACCTACTGACTTTTTATCCCGGGACAATGGATGAAGCCCTGGATGGAAGCCAATAAGAAATAAATCCACTGTGGCAAATTTCAAAAGGAAAAAATAATTTATAAATCGTGCAACTCAAACAAGAACAATATATTCTAGAGGTACATAAGTAATACTGAGTAATTATGTGTAACCAAATATTAGAGAAAATCGAGCAAATTGAGATGGCAAGGTAGACCAAATATTTCGTAACAACACTCCAAGGACACTGGCCAATTTCACACCCCACCGCCCGAGCGATGCGGGAACCACGCTTGTAAATTTGTCCGGCCATTACTTACAGATGATTGGCATTTTTTTACATCAATACAATTGTCTAGCGAATTGATGAATTACATTGAAACGCCTGGCAATACTATTAGATGTTTTGACACCTCTTTACGCCAGTGCCCCTTGTTTTTGCTACAAAAACTGCCATATTAAATTGTTCGTAATGATTTTTAACCTTTTCCGGTAAAAAAGGTGCTACGAAAGTTTGAAAGTTAATTCATCATCATCAGTATTAGTTGTCAATTACTTTGCCATGAAATTAGCTCCAAGTTATATTAATCGAATTTTAGTATAGAATTGTTTCGTATTGAATTCGAATTGTTTTGTAGACATGTGTACAGAGTAGAAATATGACAAGATATAGTAAACAAGTGTCTGTAAAATATACACCTGTTCACTATATCTTGTCACATTTTAGACTTTGTAGCTTACACGAGTTTTGTGAATTTAAATGCAAGTTAATAACTTATTCTACTATCTGATGTTAACAATGAATAACAGCTGGCTTTACATTTAAATATTTTTTATCAATTTCTTTCGGTTATATTTTAAAGCAACCAAAACAAACTACTTAGAATTCCTAAAAGTTAAGCTCTGAAACTACCATTACTCTATGGTATTAGATATATTAGTAGGAAGCCACTGAGATCAAAGTGCAGGAACATCCTAATACGATTTCCTGCCATCCGTTATGATGTGGACAGCATTATATCTACACGACAGAATTATCTTCCTACTCGAAAATATTGTTATTGAACCGTAAAACAATGGGAGTTAAACTTAATTTTGAATAAAAACAAGTTACGGTAACAGTAATGTTATACTTGTCTTGAGTGAGATAAAGTGCTACTAATTCATTACTTTGTGTCGAAAGGAATCATTATGAATCAGTTTTGTATGTTATTATGATTAACTAGCTTCCGTAAATATTCTCTATTATCGTTCCCGAGGGATGTTCTTCTTTCCCCAAATAAAATAATCCCATATGTCAATCCGGCCTGATTCAGGTTCATCTAAATCAATTTGCAGTTTAAGCGTGATTTAGTCGTGAACATCAAAACATTCACATCCTTCTTCACTACATAGTATAAAACAAAGTCGCTTTCTCTGTCCCTATATCCCTATGTATGCTTAAATCTTTAAAACTACGCAACGGATTTTGATGCGGTTTTTTTAATAGATAGAGTGATTGAAGAGGAAGGTTTTTTATATATAATACATGTGACATCCCACGGGGGACAGCTAGTATATTATAAATGCGAAAGTTTCTGAGGAAGGATTTTTTACGTTTGGTACTCTTTGATGCAAAAACTTACACATTTTGTTCCATACTTATTTTTACCATTGATTTTATTTAGGGTTGTTACAAGTTGAAAGCATTTCTTTAATAGTTCTTTAGGACGTAAGGCGTTGACTTTGCAATAAAGTTAAATTGTAATATTATTCCTCAGATCAAAGTGTTAACTCTTAACCTTTTCTCATTAAACGCTAATGGACTAAAACATGTAGAGACGCAAATAACTACTTGTTTTTGATAATCACACGGTGGTCTATAAATTTGTGACTACTTAAAGTGTTTAAACAAAATGGCATCTTAAAGTAAGGCCGTTAATAGTTTCATTACCTACTTGGGTGATCAAGCTTTTGATGCTTGTGATTCGGTGATTTTATTTGTGTAAAATCTAATAACTTAAAATTTAAATTCGAAGTCTAATATTCTTAGGAAATACCTTACTTATATCGATCAACAAATCATCAAAATTCAAAGCCTAATTTAGATACTAATTTTATTCTAAATCAGTAAAGCCGTTTACGAAATTCCAATGTTAAATAGTACTACATAATAGGTTTTTATGCATGCAAAATACCTACGAATTATTCAAATTTCTATATTGTTATCAGTTCATTGCCCCAGTCATGCGTCAGACGGTAATCTAAAAATCTTTAAATGCCAAGTATGCAAATTGCAACTTTCAAAACACATTATGTATAATTTTTACAGTTACCACACAGTCCCCGGACATTTCCATAATATATACATAATTTTCGCGGCTGTCAAATTATGTTTACGACGACTCTATAGCAGATCAAAGAAAAAAATATTTATGGTACCTATATACCTAGGCACATCCGGAATAATCCATCTTCTGTCATTAGCCAGTGAAGTTTATAGAGTTCTAATTTTAGAAACATTTTATTTAAATTAATGGCAACATTCGAAAGAAAGAAATGTCAAGGAATTAAAAAAAATGTAGGTCAAGTCGGTAGGAATTCATGTTTAGAATAAAACGCCTATTAAAAGAGTTCTTATTAAGATTTGGTACTTGACCATAAGTGTAATAAATCTTGACGAAGCACTAAATCAACGGAAATCCAATTAAAAATAAATCATGATTGAACTCAAGAGGTAAGGTACGGTTGCTAACAAAAGTGCAATCAACCAATTTCCCTAAGCAAAAATAGAAATGCATTATAAAAGATCTTTTCAAGAATCGATGTGTGTTCATAATTAATGAATGTTTTAATAAGTGCAGTCTATTTTTAATTAAACGGATGCAACTGGAGTGCTCTCAGAATGTAGGTCGACCACTGGAATGCAAGCTCACTGCAGCGGTGTTGATTTATTTTAATTTCCAACTAATATTATAACTGTCAAAGTTTCGACGCTTGTGATTCAATCGCGTATGTATAAAATGCTAAACGGATTATAATAAAATTTGGCACAGAAAGACAGATAAAATATTGTGGGTGTTTTTTATTAAAAAAAAAATCTCGGGTTCGCGGCAAAAATAGCGGTGTGGATTAGTTGTGCTAAAAATCTTTATTCATAGCTCAAAGGCATTGCAAGACCCTCTGGTACTCATCCCATGCTACTAGGGATAACATACACATTTGTATGAGCTAGTTTGTTTATGTTTAAATGTTAACCGGATTGCGTCTCTCAGACGCTGATGACTATAGCAGGGCCGGGTCTGGCGCCAGGTTATATTTACTTTTGCCCTTTCCGGGTAGAAAGGTAGATTTCGATGAATACCTCTAGATGTTTTATTTAATTTGCTCTTGGCTAATTTTAGATGGTTAATAATTATCTGGACTTGAGCGTACAGACATTTAAAATAATTGTGGTGACACGCTTGGGAAGAATTTCTCCAATATTGGGACTTGTAAAGTCCACGGAAGTTGCTACCACCCCGAAATATTAGTGCACATTAAGGCAAATGAGACTTAACCACATCACGTCTCAGGGTCGACAACGCATTGGCAATCTCCCTGGTGTTCTAAATGTCTATAGGCGCGAGTGACCACTTACCATCGGGTGGACCGTCGGAGCTCGTTCGTCAGTAGACTTAAAATAAAAACTGTCTGAGAGTATCAATATCCTTTTCGATTGGAAACAATAACACTGTCAAAGAGGCGCGTGCCGAACGGATTCCGATCACATTATCGTTGGTGTTAACAAGTTGCACGTGTTAGAGAGATCACGTAGTAATATTTACGAGCTATGAAATGCATCCCGAAATATTCAAGCCAGCCAATGTAAGTTGGTATACGTAACTTGGAATGTACCATTGGTTAACGATTGTTCACGCTTACTCGATAGGTATTCACTTTGAAATTTATGTTTCAAGCGATACGTTGATCATCTTCCCATATAGTAAGTTTTAAAGGTCCTATGTAAAATTGTTTTTTAGTTCTAGTACATACATACTTTAGTTATAGGTATCATAACATTTTGATTTCTAAATAAATGTTTTTTGTGGAATCTAAAATTAGGGAATTACATAGCTAAGCTATTTTACTAATATTATTAATGTGAATGTTTGTGAGGGTGGATGTTCGTTACACGTTGCTTTTACGTAAAACCACCGAACGGATTTGGATGAAACTTGGAACAAAGATAGAGCATGCTCTGTAGTAACATAAAGGTAGATACTACTTTTTATTCCGGTATAATGTAGCACCCTTATGGAACGCGAATAAAACCGCGAGGGAGAGCTAGTTTATTCATATTTGCGACTACTGCTTCACTGTAAAAATAAACATTCTTAAAACTTTAAGTTTCAATGGTAGCGGAAAAGCACTCCATAAAGCATCAGGTGTTTATTTCAATACTCAATTTAATTTGTATCGCGTTCGTTAACTACGTTTATTATTAGAACTAAAGTGCATTGAACGAATGATTACAACCAAGGTTCTTGTTATTTTCATTAGTTTATACGATATCTAATCAAAATCAAAATAATGGCAACACCAAGTATTTTTACTTTCTAAAGACTAGATACGTGTTGTAAATTCCACCATTTAAAACTTAACTTAAAAGTAAAAGACAATGAAATATCAAATAAAACTAAACAGTCACCGCGATAACAATGTCCGTTTAGAATAAATTATTCTAGATCATGTGTAGGCAAAACTTACGAGTGAATTTTCTATCGTTAACTGCCATCAGTAGAATTATCGTTACAAAGCAGACACCGCTGTATCTGACCTACGGAACCTCGTGTTCTTACAGTATCTCTAGTGCCTATCAAATTATGTTACTCAAAACAAAATACGTGCTAAATAAACTACTCTCTCATCCAATTTTTCCGTAATGGGACTAAGATCCATGGATCATCGTTGGATATAGGTATTATAACTAATTTATGACAACTTTAGGGTAAACAACCGACCCATAATATTGACAGACTGTAGATAAATAACTTTAAAATACATTAGGCTTACTTCGTATTCTGACTAAGCAGAAAATCTACTGTCAATCACTTTCCGGTAGGATATTGTGTGCTTACCACTTTTTACCACATCATCACTTACCATGGAAAGATTGTGGTCAAACGCAAAACTTATAACCTAGAAAGTAAAATATAGGTATAAAAATTTGCTCAGACAGAAATATTTTAGAAAAAATATCAAATTTCTTAAATGTTTCAGTTATCTGACTGACACATAGCTTCCTAATTATTGTTAGAGACAAGCGGAGTACCTGTATCTGTCATTGGTCCCTTTATATCATCCTTCCTCAATCCACCCATTTCTTTTCAGTCCTCCTATTTCCACATGACCATCATGACATTATCCTTATTATTTGTTGTGTTAAAAAGCGTAATCACATATTTTTATGGCCATAGTGTTGGATCGTAATAAGTAGCCCTGGAAGGTAACGGAAGTTCCACTATCGATAAATCGTTTTAAAAGTTTCTTGGTTCCTATATCCCATGTATACATAAAGCAAATAAGTATACCTACATGGTTGCATGCAAATGCGGGTGCATTCTTCAGTAAATAGTAAGTTGGTCGTCGACTCGTGACTGGCTCTCGTTGCCAGGACGTGTATTTTCGTTAAATCGAGATAAGGAATACACTTAGCCGATAGGTATGCGAGCAGAATTATTATTGGATGTCTCAGATTAAGTTTATTGAAGGCCACCTCTTAGTAATAATACATTTTATGCGTTTAAGAATGCGGTGGCTTGAGAACTGGTCAATATCATCGTATGCATAAGTAAAAGACCAGTGAAATATTTGGAGTTGCTCGCTTGATTTTATGTTGCCTGTGTTAATTACGAAGAAAAAACTTCCATTCGATTCATGTCACCATCTTAATATTGAGATCAAACTCCACCAATGCAGATACCTACACGAATACACGATCTATTCTTATAGCACTTTGATGTCAAATTCCAAAGACCGTTTTAAGTCAGAAAACAAAGTCGCGTGAAACAAAATCTGCTTAATCTCAGAACGTGTTACAGCCCTTTATAGCGCCGTGAATGTACGTTTTATGATCGCGAATTCTAAGGAACTCATATCGCGTTCACGTCGTAAAGGTGTGCTAAAATTATGCGTGTGACATTCCAGTTTATTTGTGTTATATGGAACTGCGTGTGCGCAGGACACGAGGCTGGGATGGTATGCTAATGGGCAGGGATGCCGATCTTGCGCTGCGCTCACATTAGTTAAGTTGCCAGAATGTTAGTAATATGATTGCTTCCGTTCCAATTTAGATACCGATTGAGGTGAACATGTTTAGATGTTTGAAATATTTTCCTTTTCAGTGATCTTTTGTGGATTAGTTAATTGGTAACTATGGCGATCTCGACTACTTTCCTTCCATTCGACAATAATTGCTTCCTATGTGAGGTATCAAAATACTTCTCGTTTTACGAATTATTAATAATATTACGATTCTAATCTCACCTTGATTCCGAATCACTTTCCAACCATGTCCAATCGGCACTTATTCACATTTTCTACACAATCAGGTTTATGAAGTGTCAAGCCAAATGAAAGCCTTTCTAAACGGTCACATCAAAGATCGACAACATCATTATAGCGAATCTAAAAGGAATAAAATCTCACTGACTTAATTACAGTGAGTTTTTGTGTGAAAGAAAATGCTAATGAGATATAAACATAAACATTTGCGGCGCGAGCGTATCGCCTGTCAAGTTCACAGCTGATTTATGCGAGCAACTGCGGTGCTGCTGCCATCTTTAATTCCATATGCGTCACATGCGCACACGCACGTGTTCAACATTGTTGATTTTACTTATGAATGACGTTTAATAATGAAATTGTCATGTTTTAACTAAGCTAATTCTGGCTCATGGAGTAGACTAGATGAGATATTCGCTGCGGAACTGTGACGTAAACTCTCTGTTAAATTTTGTCTTACCGATTCTTACCTACTGTAATGTTGGATTATGAATTCCCGCTCTTAATAATTAGGTACATAATTGAATGATGATACGTGGTAAATAAAAGCATCATTTAGAATTTACCTCCATGCTAAGAGTTTTGAAAACGCACTTCCCAGTGTTGCTAACTACCGCATTGTAAGGGAAAGCTTACCTACGTGTTAAGCTTGAATACGATCGATGTTAAAATAAACGTGCTTAATGCCATCTATCTAATGCTTACAAATGTCTATATCAACTAGTGTTTTTCTGTACTTAGCAGCTATTTCAGTTTACGATAGCCGTTTATTTTCACTCTCTAGGAGTTTACTTATGTGAGGATCTCTCGAGGAATGTATAAATTCCCATGTATCACAAATAACCATAAATCAACGGCTTGTTACACTAACAATTGGGATTTATTGTATTCAAAACGTCTGCCAAGATCAACAGATACCTATAAACATGAGTAACATTATTGCAATGTAAATAAGCAAGTTAATGAAGTGAAACGTATTTAGAACTGCAGACAAACTTAATTAAATTGCTAAGTTAATGCACACACCAGATGCTTACAGTTTCACATAATTTAAATAAGTTAATGAAACTTAAATACCTAAATGAACCGTGTACTTTATAGATCAAGTGTACAAAAATAGATGTAAAACCTCATTATTAGAAGACATGATTAGAAGTTTTTTGACCCGTTATAAAGATGCTGTGCGTACGTGCTGGCAACACTAAGTGCTACTTTTTAAATGTGAAGCCAGTTACAGTGGCACTTACGCTCGCCATCTTTGAACCTTAACATTAAACTTGTTTACGGACGTGCAGTCTATATGAGTTACTATAATTTTGCTGGAAATATTTTCATCTCATTCTTAGAAGCCTTAGCCATCGTCTAAAGTCCTGTCTTAAACATAGCCATAGTTAGCTTGGTTTTCACATCCAGTCTCTTATCAATATCTATCATAACATGTTAGAAACTTTACTATGTACGTTGCTATGTTTTTAAGCTCAAACTTCACCACTATTACCTATTTGTTCGCGTATCATATAATTATTTTTTTCTTCAAAAGTGCATATGTTCCCCTTGCCCTCACCAATAGTTGATTCGGAATATTTGGTGGTGATAGGACCCCAGCCCTCTCTGATGTAGATGGTCTAGGGAATGTTTGAAATGTTACTATAAAAATACATCAATAAAAATTTATAGATTTAGTTTAGATTTCATATGAGATACAGCAACATGAGCTCATTATATATTATTTTTATTCCAGGCAACCCCAACGACAAAATCCTCTACGGCCGTCCGAACAAACGTCGTAGCGCATCCTTCCCAGCGCCGCGGTCCCTCGACCGACGACATTCGCTTCGTATCTTTGGTTCTTCCAGCAAGTATCTACAACGCTGCGCTTCCACCAGGAGTTTACATCACAAGAATGCCAATACAACAGACAGCTCGTCTTCCACCGATTACCCGCCGAGCGTTGAATCTGCGTCGCCTAGTAAGTTAACGTTAAATTCTTATTTAAAAGGGTATTTTTATGTAAACAATAGTTTATCCTAGTCGTACATATAAATTATCCCAGTACCTTGTCAGTGGAATCATCATCAAGGCAATAGATATCATAGGTAAAAATAAGCAGGTAGGTACATGATAATAATCAGTAGGTATAAGAAAACGTACTAAGGTAATACAACTATCAATGAATACTTACCTTCTGTAAAATAGACAATATTTCCACGTAATAAAAAATAAAAATAAATGTAGGTAAGAATGCTGGTTTATATTCAGTTGAAAGCAGACTTCCGAACCGGGGGTAGATAAGGAAGCTTAGATCTTAATAACAGGAGCTTGATTCTGTAAGAAAAAAATGCACTAACTCGAGGACATGTTTCGTCGAGGCCTCCGTGTCCTCTGTCTCTTTCGCTGACTACGCTAATAATACTAATCGCGTGACAGACAAGCTCTCCGAGGCCTCCGTGAAGCGGCTTGCCGACGAAGTAGTGTATTAGCTGAATAAGGGGCTGATCTCCTTAAATGAATACTCATGACTCCCGAGTTAAAAACAAATCTTAATGACGGTTTTTCAAAATTTCAGAAAAAGTGTCCCTGCTGTCCCGCTTATTCAGACGAAGCGGCCGCAGCAAGCAGACGCGCGCGATGAGCACCTTCTCTGCGCAGTTTCCGCCAACGGAGTGGTTCAACTCCAAGGCGGTTCACTTACACTGCGTCGCCACGCAAACCAACTCAAAGGTATATTATTGGCTAACGGCCAAAATTATATTCGATCCCGACCAAAATCTCTAGATTGATCTAGATTTTTGACATGACCTGCACTGAAATTTCTCACAAAAAGTAGATGAATCTAACGATTATTATGGATCAAGATCGAATATTGAAATTTAGCGTAAAATGGTATAGGCTGCTACCCTTTATGTGGGGACTATTCTATAATACTAACTGAAATAAATTGCAATAAATAGTACGTATACGTTAGAATCATCTACATGGGTGCTTGTAAAATAAAGAAATGTACTCACTACATGTATTTGTTTGTTTCAGGAGTCGTTGCAGAGTCAAACATCATTCGTCTCATCGTACTACGACGGTTCAGAAATCAGTAATCGGTCGTCGACGCTGCCACGTAGGCACAAGCGACACCTGTCTACAGAATCCGGTCTGGCTGGCTCCGTGGCCGGCCACTACGATCACTCTCCAGTCAGGCAATCCAGTCCCAGCTCCGGAAGCCTACCAAGATCAACCTTGAGTAGAAGTTCCACCAATAAAACCATCTTAGATCATTTTGGGTCACCACAAAGAAACAGCGACCCTAAATTGCGAGAAAGTCCTAGTGGAAGCCTTAGAAGAGTAGATTACTCCAACTCAGACCACATTATGTCAACCAGCGGACCCTCTAGTTTAGAAAGCACCAGCACACATCGCACTCCGAGAAAGGATTTAAAAAACGGTCAGTCAGACCTAAATTCATCCATGAAGAGAAGCTACCACACCAGCAGCAGCGGCCACTCCAGTTTAGAGTCCCACATATCAGACCGCACGTTGAAACCTTCGCCTAGTCATAACAATACGCATGGAGCACCCGGCCTCAGCAGAGCACAGTCTCTCGTCAAAGTGCAGAGTTTACAAAGCTCCCCCAAAAGTTTGCACAAATACAGAAACAAGCCACCCATAGTCGGTGGTGAAACAGTAAAAAACGGTAAAAGCACGTCACCTAGAAGTACGCCAAAAAACTGCCCAAGCACACCCAAAAAAACCGCAACCCCTCTGCATAAAACCTTAGGATCTAAAGTAGAAAATCCATCGACCACAATGTTGGCAAGCTCCAATTCTAACAATTCGATCACTCTTAAAGTTACCACAAATACAATATCGCAAAATGGTGGTGGTACTAACACCAAAGTTTATGTACAAAATTCCCCCGTTAGATCTGTAATCACGTTTGAGAATGGTAAAGTAACAGAGACCAGCAACGGAAGTAACATTTACATTATCAACGACGATAGACAAGTAGTCTCTGTATCACAAAATGGAGTCACCAATCAAACCGCAAAAAATCCAACAGAAACCTCGTTCGACGTCTGTGTCGAGAAAAATAAACAACAAATGTATCAGGAGCCTGAACAAATAAAAGTACAAGAAAACAAATTCAATAAGAATTCAATCAACGACACGGGTATGAATAATAATCGTAAGCTTTCTTTGCAAATAGGTGGCGCCACAAATAACAACAGTTTTGTGTATAAAAATCAATTGAACAATACAAACGAGGCCGCTTCCAATCCGGCTTCTCCTGCTATACATAACAACATACATAATGTGGAAACTACTGCGAATAGTAATCCGTCGACGCCAACAAAAAGTTACGACAACATTATTGGTTCTTTGGGCAGTCTGAGGTACCAAAAGAATTCTTTGTCATCGGCTAACAGCGGAATACAGACAAACATCAATTCAAATAGCGAGTTGAAAAGCGTTGATTTACTGAAAAAAGCAGCGGCACTTCAAATGTTGAACGGACTTCCGAACGTAAATAACCGAATGAGCTCGGATTCCATAGCGAATCTGTTAACGAAAGCGATCGATCAGAAGCCGACGGTGTTAGGGTCGGAACCAAACTTGGCACTGAAGAACCAGGACCAGTTCAAGGACATCAACACATCGGCAGAGAAGATAAACTGTTTGGAGAATAAGCAGAAAAGGTACAGCCTCAGTCAAGAGAGCAAGAAGGAAAACCAAGACTTTTACAATTTTCCAAGCTTGAGCGATTTGAGCTTTAATTTTACTAGTTTAGCTGCACAAAAGATATTGAAAGGGGTCAGTATAAATAGTGTCGACACGTTAGTAGAGTTGAATATGGCTGCTAATAACTCTGAGAAGCAAAACAATCGCGATGTTGCAGCAGTATGTACGGATTTTGGCCTTGTATAGTACTTAAGTTTATGTTTTTTTTGTTGAAATGTACAATAGTAGTCTTAACATTTATGTAAGGTAGTTGTATAACTTAATCGTAACTACTTTATAACATGCTTTAGATACGCACTATATTATTTAGATTCAAACTTACTCGTTTAAGATTTTGTACTCCCTTTAATCATGGAATTATCACTTTAATACCATTGTATCCTTCTTAATAAATTTTTGTTTGTCTTTCACTAACTTATCATTGAATCAACGTAGAAAATTATTTAACGCAGTATTCATTAAATGTAATCGTATATGAAAACTCTTAGTTTGTAGCTCACTTCGGAAGTAAAGCGACAATAATGATGTGAACATCGTGTGAACAAAAGTGGCCTAAAGTTTACCTACCCACATGAAAATTTTGTGCCTAATACGACTGTATTAAACTTAAAATGTAGTTATATAATCTTCCACTATCCCCTAGTACATATCTACCACACCTTTATTAGGTAAATACGTTTAAAATTGCCTTCTCTATTGACCAGCACTTCTTTTCGTGCCATCACAAGGTTTCCAGTGAAAAAGTCGAGTACAAACTAGAATACCTGTCTCCAAAACAGATTCCATCCAACAATGGGAATTTATAGAAATGATTTGTAAAATGTATGTCATGTAATAAGTGCCATAAAACCATAGTATTACGCATGATGTGAGCGAAAACCAGATAATGGGCATAGGTACTGGGTAATTGTTATCAGTTTACTGTACTCATGTATGGAAACAAAAGTTAATATTTATTCATAGGGATTGTAATCAGAAAGTCAATGCATATTAGTATAAGTGTTCAGTAACGCCATTTGTAAAAATGTATTAACAATATAAGTTGATGCTTTAAAATGTTGTTTTATTTCTGACCTCAATATAAAATATTAATATGTATAAACTGCGTACTGTTCGATTTATATCATACCTACAAATAAACATTATATAAAAAGACAATGTTTTTTTTTTAAGAAATCTATTATAATACTAGAGGTATAAATAAAGGTTTATAAAACACCTACACATAAACAGAAATCACATTGTAAATCTCTCCTCCTGGTCCTCTGTATATATGTGTACATAATGTAGTTTACAAAGATATTTACATCAACTAGCACAATGTAATACCCATTGCTAGTGTTGACAGATTAGAAAGAATGAACACAAAAAAATATTTTTAAAATTATACAAACATGTTTATGCAGAGGAACATTTAGAGTTACTAGCTGCATCTGGAGCCATTTTGTATATAAAAAAGTCCAGATATCAATAATAGCTACTCATAAGTACACATTGAAATAGAGCCTCCATGAATTTTTCATAAATTGAAATATTCAATTATGAGGTAAAATATTAAATCTTCTTCATTAAATCTATTTCATAAGTAAAAGTAAATTCATTACAATACAACTAGATATAACTATGAGCATGCAATAGTACTGTGTTCCATTACATCAGTAACTTGTGACGGTTCGGTTTCAGTCTGACTTTTTATGGAATTCAACCAATCATCAGTTGGGTCTATTTTCTTTACATCATTTTCTGAACTATCACTTTTCTCATCCTCTGGACTAGCTATACATTCAACCTCCTTGCTCTCCTCACATATATTTTCACTAATAATAACCTTCACTGGACATGTTGTTGGTTCAACTTCACGAAACCTCTTTGCTACATCCTCCGGTTTGATATCAACATGACAAACACAATTATCCGTTGCAGTTATTTGTTTTAAAGCAGCCTCTTCAATAGCTTGTAAGTCTTCATCCAGCTCAATTGTCTTATATGAGTACATGTGGTCATCTTCAGGATTTACATAGTTTTCTAATAGGAAACAATTGCTATCAAAGTTCAATTTTTCAAAATCGATTGTACCATAATTACTCACGTTATCTAGTAATGTAGATTCGTTCTCGAAGCTTATATGGATGTTTCGAACACAATTCTCTTTTAACGCTTTGTCGTTTTCGCATTGTTTACGTAGAGCGTCGAGTTGTCGTAAAGTTTTTAATTCCCTCGCTTTTAAAGTTGCATAAACGCGCGCGAAAGATTTCCTCACAGACGATTTCAACTGAAAATAATATATTACAGATTAAATATTCATTTTGAAAGCAGAAATAAGAGGACTTAATTAAATAATACTTACATTTTCAATATTTGTATTAAAATCATCTGAATCACTCGCCATGTTTATATTACGAAATTATGACGTTTTCGGTGAAAGTTGCCAAAATACGTTTTCAAATGATTACTTTTTCCATGTTATCGTATGAAACGGTTTTGAGCGCTGTCTTTATTTTTGATTTATAATTCTGCCGGAGCTTGAATATAATTATGAAATTTATGGAAATTAAGGTTTGATTCATAAAATAAGTTGAACGCAGTTTTAAGACTAGGGAAAAATTCAAAATAATGAAAAATTCACGACTAGTAATAAAATGTTGTCATACGTGGATCAGATTTAGATAAAATCATAGTTTGTACATTATTGAACCCTAATTATTAACATATAAAACATTTATTTCTATAGTCGTCCTGTTATTTCTTTATAATAATTTTATATGATTCATAATTAAATTTGTCCCTGAACTGGCGTGTCTACTTTGCATTCTTTTCTACCATTTTAATTTAAGTGTCACAGTCAATGTTGGCAACACCATATAAGAACACTATTGATTTTTCGTTTGACAGTCGTTGCTGGACAACATCGTTAATTTTTTCATAAATGGATTAATATTCGATTGTGCGCGCTGTTTCTATGGAATAAAATTCTAGTGGCGTTAATTAGTGTGTGAATTATTATTGAACATGAGTGAGTTGAGACAGAGGCGTGGCGAAGGCGACGGCAACGATAAAGTGGAGACCGCTGGAGAATCTGATCACGTAGCTATAATTTTTGTTGTTCTTTTCTTTAAACCAGTATATAGCTTCCGCGTTTTTAATGTCGCACTGTTACCTTGATAGGTTGATTCGGAGGAGGAGAAGGGCTTAGAAGAAAAGTATGTCGACGAAATGGCCAAAAATTTGCCTCAAGGCACGGATAAAACACCGGAAATTCTAGATTCGGCGCTTTCTGGACTATCTTCAAGGTAAGTTCTATTTATATGGTTTCAAAAAGAATAATTTGTCTTATTAATTGAAAGTCCTTACCAAAGGCGTTTTCTAAAATCGGCACAAATAACTTAAATAGGTAATTTAAAATTACTTAATTGGTATTGATTCTATACCTATAGGCTTTAGTAATAACAATACCTGATTTTAGTTGATTAAATTCGTACATCCATAAACATGAGTATCAACTTATTAGCATATCCCACCCATTTCTTTGTTCTTCTTTTATTTTGTTCCAAATTTAAAATATTAATCAGGCTCTGAGCTAGATAGGAAAGAACAATAGGAGGGCTTTTCATTGGGTGTAATTCCTGGGTTAATCCAAGAAAATCCCAACTATTATTTTTTAAATATTTTTTTTTTCACCAATATGATCTGTGTACAACATAGGTACTGCTTTATATTTAATTAGAGCATGATATAAGAATATTTTAAAAAAATATACTTGATTTATTTGTTTACTCCTTATAATTCACATAGAGTTGGATCAATGTAAGGTAATAAAAATACATTATTATAAGAAACATTTTTGAATAAAATACAACACAGCAATCTGATCCCACACCAATATTATCTAGCTGCTAATCAAACCAGCTCTATTGTGTAGCGTTCAGAGTATCTAACCATCATGATTATCAGGTCATATAGAATAAGTATGTATTGTCAGTGAAAATGGCTAATGTCATAATATTATTATAGTTAAGGCCTACATATTGCCATGACCTGAACAGCTGTTAACCTTGCCTTCTATTTAATAAGTATAAATGTTATGGGTCTAGTACCCATAACATTTATTACTACATTTTGAATAAAATTAATTTAGAATTGTGTAGATTCTTTTAAATTAGAGTCATTAAAATAAGCTCCACCCTGCAGTTTCACCTGTATTGTTGAGATGAGAAAGTCCTTTTTTGTAAAGTTAGTTATTCAAGATCAATTAAATATTTAAAAGTACCTATATTAGTAATTTAATTTAAATTGTTGAATAAAATAATAAAATATTGTTGATGAAAAGAGTTTCATTAAAAGTTTCTTAAATATTTTTATAATTAAATGAGTATGTACCCATAGTAGCATAATTTTTTTTAATGTTATCTTAAAATAGTATTTGTTATATTTTATTTTATTTTAAAATAAAATAATATTGTTGAGGTAAAAACTAAAGATTTTCTTTTTCCATCACTGTTTCTGGGTGTGCCTTATTCAGCAGATCTTGGCTCATATACCATGTATTGATATGATCAGTTTTCCATTAGAAGTTATACTATAACAACGTTGATACTATGAACTTGTGCAGATGGCGAAATTGGGTCATTCGAGGTATCTTCACTTGGTTGATGATTGGCGCATTCTGCCTGCTGATCTATGGTGGACCTCTTGCTCTCATGATAACGGTTAGTAACCATAATTTCTTATAAAAACATTTTTTTACATGTTTTATTTAATATGTACACAAGTGAAGTTGCAGTCTACAAAAACCATTCGTTTCTAGGTGCTCTGTGTCCAAGTGAAATGCTTCGAAGAGATCATCAACATCGGCTATGCAGTGTACCGTGTCCACGGCCTGCCGTGGTTCCGCTCGCTCTCCTGGTACTTCTTACTGACGTCCAACTACTTCTTCTACGGAGAAAACTTGATTGATTACTTCGGCGTCGTGATTAATAGAACTGTAAGTAACTGAATTTTGATTTTGAATTTTTAGAGTAGTAGAGCTCTTAGTGCATAGTTCGTCCAGGGAAGTACCTAAAGGTGGTAACCTTACCCATTTCCGCCGTGAAGCAGTAGTGCAATTGTATTACTGTGTTTCGGTTAGAAAGGTAAGGGGGCCGGTGAAATTACAGGCACATGATACTTAACAACTTCACGTCTCAGGGTCGACAACGCATTGGCGATGCCCCTAGTGTTGCAAATGTCCATAGGCGGCGGTGACCACTTACCATCAGGTGGACCGTCCGCTTGTTTGTCGGCCCACGTGGTATAAAAAAAAAAAAAATTGTAAGATTTGTTTGTTATTTCAGGCGGCTAGAAATATCCACTGTTAACCATGATATATAAAGTATAGATGCGTTGTCCGTGCTCAGAAAAGGGTTTCATAAAATGCTGGTAATTGACTTAATTCCATTTATTCTCGCTCAATCTTTACGTAACTAACCATGTTTACTCGTCTCTCTAACAACAGATACACCGTAAAGTGGCATTTATTTTCGTTCCCTTCGCGTGTATAAGCTATCTAGTATTTGCGCTGTTTATGAGAGCCACAATGATGATAAATGCAATGTCTGTGTACGTCATTGACTGTTACTGAACATTCCTTATGTTTGCTGAACAGTCCTGAATGAATGAAATATGCAACTAGATTGTAGCAGGATCAGCACTTCATCATCATCATCATATCAGCTCAGGGATGTACACTGCTCAACATAGGCCTCCCCTTAGTTTTCTACCTGTGACGGCCCTGAACCGGTTGTATCCAGCGGCTTCCGATTCTGACATAGAGATAGAGTCAGTCAGCAGTGGCAATGGGCAGGTCACATCGCTCAAATCACTGATCACCACGTATAACATTATTTATTTCTAATTCGACTCTCGGACATTTCATTGGACATTCGGACAATACGCCAAAGGAAATGTCTATGAAATAAAAAAATATACTAGCTTTCCGCCACGTAGGGTAAGGAAATGTATCTTCCAAATGGAGGAAAACCGTCTAAGATTTTTTAAGTCTATTCATCCCATTAGGTTACCAATCTTGTAACATTATTTTGAAAGGCGTCAAGATTTCATCGTAGAATTTGGCTCCAACTTAAAGGTCTTCGGAGGCCTTTCACATTAAGATCTTCAAAGGCAAGCCTTATGTCAATAGGTTCAATGGTCAAGCTGTATGGTTGATAGTGTCGTTAAGTAACAAAAGGTATTGAAATGCGTGAAAGACGCATGAATAGAAGTAGGTAAGTATATTTGTACTTACCATACGGTGTGCGTCGGGATCAATGTCCGAGAACTCGCTTTTAGTAAATAGACTGCTGAAAGTTTGAGTCGTTTAACTCACAAAATACGTTCGGATAATCTATACATACAAAATAAGTTAAATTGATGTCTGTTTGTAAAGTCGAAGTAGCTTTTTACAAAGTACTATAAAAATGACATGATAATTTTATTTTTTTTGTGTGCCTGTATGTCTGCTTGTTCCGGCTTGTCTCCGAAGCCGATTTTAGCGGGACATTCATTGGCAGATAGCTGATGTTATAAAGAATAACTTAGGCCGCTTTCTATTCCGGGAAAATTTAACATCTCCCGGGAACGCGGGTGAAACCGCAGGGGACAACTAGTATATCATATCCCATCCAGTTATTATTCTATCTTTTTTGGTTTATTCGTTACTGGCGTGAGGTTTTACTTGCGTTCACGAGGGCTGTAATGGTTTCCCAGAATAAAATATCATATGTCTGTTTCAACTAAATCAGTAATATTTTTGACCTTTTTCAATAAGAAGAATTAACTGTCCCCCGTTTCTCCCGCGTTCCCGAGGGAAGTTTCCCTCGGACAGAAAATGTAACTTCATTTTCCCGGAATAAAAAGAATGCTCTGTGTTAATCCAGGTTATCAGTTTTGGGCAAAAGAGTAACAACACCCATCCTTCCCCAAAAACTTAAGGATTATAAAGGTTACCAGGGTCAGTCATTGAATGTCGCTGACATGTGATTAGCATAAGCATTACGAAAATTGTCAACATACTTACTGGCATCACAATACTACCGTGAATTCTATCACGTACCTAAAAGCAACAGTTGGTAGGGGGTGGGGTGAGACTAACACCCATATTCTAAGACGTTTCCTCATACGTCACTTGACTCCAACTCGACTGAGGATACCTTAAGCATTTTCTCGAGGAATCCACAAAATTGGTATTCTAAGTTATAACTCGGGTAAATCTCGAGCAACCCCGACTGAGGTTGAGTCGAAGTGAAGTCGGGGTAACTATATTATTCAGGTCAGGTCATTATATTATAGATAAAATAATGAGTTTCAGTAACTGTTTACAAGCAATAAACTTCCATTAGGTTGATCCTGACGTACCTTGAAGTTGACAGTTGTTTCCTCGCCTCGAGTGAGAGATGTCAAGTCGAGTGGAGGAGATTTTTGTAACTATGAATACTAATAAATCTTTGAGTGAGGTTGAGTGGAGTCGAGGAATCGTCTTAGAATATAGTACCAAAAATCTCTGATTTAAACTACAGACATGGTGAAATTCCTTCCTTCTTGATCCTTTAATTACCAAATTGCAAAATGGTGTTATATAGGCATGCTTTTAAGGTAGCTTTTCAAATATCTATTTCTTTTTATTCCTGCAAAACAAGGATTAACAAGCCAAGGCGATTAGGCATATAAATTTCAAACAAAATGTTTACATATTGCATTATAATTTTCTTTGTAAAACGCTTACACGTTACACACTATTGACTTTGGTATTGAGAGGGACCGTGTGTGCCGGAAAATAACTTCTAATATCATAGCAACAAAATTCAAATTGATATGAACGGAATCTTTGTATTCATTCATAATTCCTTGGGTAATTTGTTTATTTGAATTATTAACAATGGAATTTTGTATTGTTGAAATATTTAAATTACTAAAATTATAACAATTTATGTTTTATAAAAGGAAGTTATGTGGCTAAAAGATAACTTTTGAAATATTTCTCAATTTTCCCACTACCTACTAATAATATAAATTCGAATGTTTGTGAGAAAGGATATACAGATTTTTGTTAATATAATACTTTCAAGCAAAACTACTAAATGGATTTGCATGAAACTAAAACCGCGTGGGTAGCTAGTACCTAATATTAAAAATGATAAAGTTTGTGAGGTTGAAGCTCTAGATATTTGTTACTCTTTCACGCAAAAATTACTAAATGCATTTGCATAAAACTTGGCACAGATAGATTATAATCTGGCTCAACACATGAGCTACTTTTCATCCCGCGAAAACTTAACATCAAGCGGGCAAAACCACGGGATACAGCTTGTTATTAATATTATATCTCAAATCCCACCGCAGTCTGTCAAAATATTATCGGTCGAGAGTAATTCCATCGTATTATCTTATCAACTTTTCACACGGCATGATTCGATAAACTCACTAATAAATGACGATTTTACGAATCACATCTTATCTAACGATGCGATGACTTTTGGATTAACTATTGCTAATTCCATAACAAATCGATAATCGATCATACGATGTTTTCTCGATTATTCATATGACGATAGCTGCGTTCGAAATTTGAATTGGCACTTCGTATGGCGCGAGAATTTCTGATGCGCCGCGTACGTACGCGTAGCACAATGACGTCACGTTACACATACCCAAAATGACATTAGGAAGATTTCTTGTCGTCATGCCAGTCTTAACATAACTTCATTTTACTGGCAATTATTCTGATCTTTAGGGATCCGTGGTTAAACTTGGAACCTTTATAGTTCCGCCATGTCTCTTTGTTATGGCAGTATCATTCGCGGGATACTAATAGACTAGCTATTCCCCTCGACGGTAAAAAGTATCCTATATGTTCTTCCAGGGCATGCTCTATCTTGTGCCTACTGCACTAATGCCTAGAATGCCTAGTTTCATCGAAATACGTTCGATAGTATCGAATAGTAGGATTAATTAATAGCTTCAGTAACTTTAAATTTGATCTTCATAAGTGACCTCCGGGGGCCTAAACTGAAGAAATAGTTTTGAATTTTTCGAAAAAGTTTTTACATCCGTACATCTATCTTTATACTCACGAACATTCGCATTTATAATATTAGTAGGATATGAATTAAACAAAAATAAAATTATTGATACCTGGTATTATTTCTATATAGCCCGAATAAAATCATTTTTGAAGTCATTTTTACTTCAAACGAATCAATTCTACGGCATAGAAAAATAGACCCTATAGCTTTGAAATAGCGTTCTCTGCATCATCCAATTACATAGTATATTAAGCTGGAATGTGGAATAGTTTAAATATTCATGACAACAAAGCAAATAAATAAAATAAGATTTGACGTAATTTGAACGCGTCGACTACAATCAGAAGGGTGATATTGATATCTTAATTATCTATAATCGTATAATTATAATGCCTACGTGATTGAAGATGTGCAAATAATGATTAGGAGTAATTATTAAAACTTATCGAAGATGGAAATAGATGTATGACAAACTATTTTGCTGATCTCCTTATGAAGTAGTTCGCGAACTCTGCATGAATGCTTTAGGTGTAGGTACCTAGAGCATCCATTCATTCTGGGGAAGTACTACCAACCTACTTACTACCGTGAAGCAGTGCACTTGTATTGCGGTTAGAATAGTAAGGGGGTCAGTGGAATTAGTACATATAGGCACATGAGACTAAACAACTTCATGCCTTTAGTGTCGACTGTCGACATCGCATTGGCAATGCCCGCGGTATTCCAAATGTCTATAGACGGCGGCACTTACCATCAAATGCATTGTCTACCAGTGTATAGGGCTTATACTGAATGTTTTTTATACTAAATACAATAATTTTATTGAGAATAATGATTGTATTGCCAGTGTTTTGACAGTTTGCTTAAACAACCCAAAAAAACAAACGTAATAGTACATACTTATTGCCTTTTTAAAATATCCCTACCGAATTGGCCTATTAAATTTTTTTAAAGAGACCGATTTCGAGTTAAACGCAGTAGGTACCGCTAAAACAATAGTAGTACAGTACCTATTGCCTTTTCATATAATTCTACTAAATAGGTATTCGGGTATACTATAGAAGCGTATAGCTGTTGTTCAATTTAGCGTAAAAATTGGGTCACGAAACATTTTGCACTGTCCAGTATTTAAGTGCGAGTGGTAAATTTTTGTTTACGATCCATTTATATTTTGATGTTGTGAAGGTATAAACAGTGTATAAACTTATGGTAGGTATAGATTGTTTTTTATTAATGTAAAAGAAAATGGTTAGGTATTAGTATCTATATAAGTATGTATTTAGAAAAAAAAGTAGTATATCAGTTGTCTGGTTTCCATAGTACAAGCTCTGCTTAGTTTGGGACCAGATGGCTTTGTGTAAAAGAATGTCCCAGGATATTGATTATTTTTTATTATTTATAATTTACCAACAAAACAAAAAAAGAACAATGCCGGTCCTTTCTACCTGAAGGTAAATGGTCACCGCCACCAATAGACATTTGCAACATCAGGGGCATTGCCAATGCATTGTCGACCCTGAGACGAGAATTTATAGTCTCATATGACTGTAATTAAAACTACATTATTTACCAAAAACAAACATTGTTTATTTTGTTGTTGGGTGTACCCAACAAAACTAAAAAGAAGTATACACTTTAATTAGTATACTAGCCAGCTTTCTGGGTCACTGTGATTTGGGGCATACTAATTAGTTGAACGATTATCTAATAACATAATGACATTAGTACTGATAGGGTCTTTCAACTTTGATATTAACGTGAGGGTATGTAATGAGTTTGTGTACTTAATATAATAAAGCAGGTTATGGGTTCGATTGCCACCCAGGACAAGCTATTGTGTGCGTTCATGCACATGTCTGTTTGTTCTGTGTCTGGGTGCAAATATATATTTAAGTATGTATTTAAAAAATAGTATATGTAGTATGGAAGCCATAGTACAAGCACTACACTCTGCTTAATTTGGTCAGTCAAGTTAAGTTGGTAAATCAGTTAAGCATGTGTGAAGAATATCCTGGGATATTTATATAAAGCACGAGCGCCCTGCCCCAGCTTCGCTTGTGGGATAATATAAATAAACAAACATTTTGGAAGATATTCTCAAAATTATGACGTAAACTGCATCAAAATCCACTTGCAGACAAACAAACAGTCATAATGAAATTGTTGTATACTGCTTAGAGAATAGATTTAATAGTAGATACTTAAATACATATAAAACAAATATAAGTTAATGGAGTTATTTACAATTTATGTAATTTAGTCAGTTATGTTTTGTAAACATCAAGTTATCTGTATTTTTAACCTTTGACTGCAGACGGATTCTTGCTTTCTGTCTACAACAAATTGTATTAATAAACTTGATTTTTACTCGTCAGTAAACATTGTATTCATAACAAATTGATTGGAAACAGTTAATTATGGTATTGATTTTATAAAATAGCATGAGTTTGGTGTCACAAGCTGGTCGGTGTCTTTTAAAAGATTTCTCAATGATTTGTTCCCTTTAACATTATAAGGGGATACCGTAACAGAGCAAATAATAATAATCAAGTGCTATTCCACAAGATACCTATCGTCGACGCGACTGCAATAGCGCGTAAGAGCAATTTCCAATACCGCGTATCAGTGTTTTATCAATTTTACAGGAGGAAGAAATAATTGATTGTCTTGGTCGATAGAAAGTCGATGGCGCAATAACGAATTTTTGCGATTTTTGTAAATACGCGGTTTTATAAATTGCTCTTACGCGCTTTTGCACTCGTGTCAACGCTATGGTTAAAAAAATAACTGTCACGACTCATCCTATGTGCAAAGATTATAGTGTACATTTTACTTTTTGTATCTTTGTCATAACCTACAAGTTTTTTCGATATTCATTGAGATACTTGAAAAGGTATCATATTTCATAACATGCCTGTAATTAAGTTTATGTTGTACATTTCAAAAAAATCATTGAGCAAAAGGATGTCTGTTTGGTGGTCAGGCCGCAGCGAACGCCAACGGCTGCGGTAGCATGTTTATAAAAATAATTTAGATTGTAACCTTGCGATTGCCGGTTTCGATACCAGATGACCATTACTTGATTTGTGACTTATCTAGTTTATGAATTATTTTGAAAAAGTAGCTGTTAATTTTAAAGTACAGTGTAAACTCTTTATAACGAAACTCAAGGGACTGAGCATTTTTTGTCGTTATAGAGAGTTATCGTTATATGGAGTGAACAAAAAAAAACAAAACAAAGTGAACAAACCAACCAACTTGGGCTCACTTCAACGTTATAGGGAGTTTATCGTTATAAAGGATAACGTTATAAAGAGTTTACACTGTAATTTTATATGTAATTCCAGTTATAATAAATAAATAAATATCCTGGGACATTCTTTACACACGGCCATCTAGTCCCAAACTAAGCAGAGCTTGTACTATGGAAACCAGATAACTTATATACTACATATACTACTTTTTTTTTCTAAATACATACTTATTTAGATATTTACACCCAGAAACAGAACAAACAGACATGGTCATGCACACAAATGTTTGTCTTGGGTGGGAATCGAACCCGCGACCTTCGGATTGGCAGTCAGAGCGTAAACCACCAAGCCAAGTGGCCTGTCATGTCTGTTATGAAACCATATTTATTCGAATAGGCCTTCAAAGGCACTTATGAATGGTCAGACTAAAGCAACCTCACATTACGCATGCAGAAGAGTCGGCAATAAATTAAAAAAATACTGTTTGCAATACAAGATTTTGTACATTAATATGTGCCTGTAAAAGCAATGGCATTATCAAAAAAATTGTTTATTTTGAAAAATACTTTGGAGAAGGAAATACTTATGTAAAGTGTAAACCTAGTTTACTTTTTATCTAGGTAAAATATTCGATGGTAAATAGTAGATTAAAGTGCTTTCAGCAAATCCGGTATGGTTTCTACCTCTAAATTATGGAATAACTTCATTGCCACGTGAAGTCCGCTAGCCTTTTCTTAACGTTAAGTACAAATGTAGAGGCATTTGGCAAATGTTGGTGTGAATGTGTACTCATTCAAATCTTATCGCTTGTTCCCAGGACTACTTGAAGTTCCTTGTGACGTACCATCGGTTCATCTCGTTCAGTCTGTACTGCTGCGGCTTTGTCTGGTTCGTGCTGTCGCTGGTCAAGAGGTACTACATGAGACAGTTCAGTCTCTTCGCCTGGACTCACGTGGCGCTCCTCATCGTTGTCACCCAGAGCTATCTCATCATACAGAATATTTTTGAAGGTGAGTTTTTTCTTTCTCTAGTAATCAACGTTACTACAACAAATGGAAATGGATCTCAAATGCAACCTTCCATCAGATAGATGGTCATCATGAGAAAGGTTAGTAATGTATTGTTTTATAGTAGACTAGCTATCCCTCGCGGTTTCATCCGCGTTCCCAAGGAATGTTAAATATTCGCGGTGTCAAGTGGCCTGTATGTTATTCCAAGGCAAGCTCTATCTATGTGCCAAGTTGCATCCAAATCCGTTCGGTAGTTTTTGCGTAAAATACTCATAAACTTAAGCATTTATAATATATATATACCTAGAGCTATTACGATTACGATAAAACATCAAATAACTACTGAGTAAAAGATATACCTACACTACCTACTACGCCAGCGCGCCTAAATGCACATTGCAATCTTCCTAGACTGAACTATCTTTTAGTTAGCTGTGTGAAAGCGTGGGATAGCACAATTTGTGAGGAGCCATATGGCAATATCGGATACAAAAACTACATGAGTGTCCTATATAATCACTCTTCAAGCAAATGGTATTAAAATGAAGTCATTTATCCAAATGACTGTTGATTTGCCTAAAATTTCGATCACCAAAACGAATATCAAGAAACCTTAACAATTCAGTTAAATGATGTATTTTCTTGCGTATAGGCTTACGAACATATTCAGTAGTAGTAGAGATCTTAATCCAGAGTCCGTCCGGAGAAGTACTACCAAGCAATGATGTAATTGTATTACAGTGCTTTGGAAGGGTAAAGAGCCCCGTGGAATTATAGGAAATTGATGCTTAACAACTCCATGTATTAGGGTCGACAGCGCATTGTTGACCGTCTGTATTGTCGAATAAAAATAATGGACTTACAAATTTTGTACAAAATTACTATTAGATGATCGACATTTTTGACGGGCCAGTTGGCTTGGTGGTTAGAGACCCTGACTGCCAAACCGAAGGTCGCGGGTTCGATTCCCACCCAGAACAAACATTTGTGTGCATGAACATGTCTGTTTGTTCTGTGTCTGGGTGTAAATATCTATATAAGTATGTATTTAAAAGTAGTATATGTAGTATATCAGTTACCTGGTAGCCATACAACAAGCAGTACACTCTTGTACTCACACTGTAACTTGGGATCAGGTAACCATGTGTGAAGAATGTCTTGGGATAATTATTTATTATTTAAATATTTTCGTTATATATGTTTTTTTATAATAATGTAGGTTATTTCAAATCGTGACTGATTTTGAATTAAATCAATACTCAAACTCCTTGCATCCGCTATACAATAAAATAAATGAATAAGGTTCAATAACCGATTTTACCTTTGATCTATAATGCATAATGTATTGTCTACGCTTTGATTCAATATCATTAAACAGTAATGACTTTTACACTATACGATTCGTTTCGACTCCTACACTTACTGACAAGTAGTAGGTAGCATACAAGAATTGTGACATCATATGAATCAAATACACTCTTCTGTAAAAACTAACATACCGCGCGGTATTGATTGCTCTAAGATCTGCTTTTTTTAAATTAAAATTACTGCAAAAACTGCTATGTCTGACTACTGTCGCACCGAAATAGGTTCCAACTTTTACTTTTTAGCCGCTTAACCATCGAGCTTTAGAAATAGACAAATAAGCCAAAATCGGCCGTCTTTTGTAGATCATTGTCTCTGTAATGGGACAACGCTCTACAAATATCATTAAAAAAAAATCAAAAAATAGTTTTACACAAAGTATCGAAAATTTTCTAAAGCTGCACTTATCGAATCGTAATCGTATTCTTTAAAATCAATGTTATTCATATATGATAAGCAGCGTTTTGGTGACTTGATTGTTTTTAATCAGACACCGAACTTGAACTCATACCTTGAGTGTTTGTGTATCATTATGCCACCACTTAGGGAATTTCTTCTAATATAACCCAATTCAGACCAAGCTGGGACGGGTCGCTAGTTCATTATAAATGAATGCAGCATGAAATAGATAGAACGAAAAAACTCCATCTGTTATGTGAGAATGCATTAAGTCTGTACTTACGTCGTTACTCACGTCCGTGACGTATGAACCACACTGCTTGTATAAAACCAGGCCACTTATCTTTAATATAGTCCCGCGTTCCCGGGGGATGTTCATTTTCCTGGGGTAAAAAGGCTCTATCTATGTGCCAAGTTTCACCCAAATGCGTTCGATGGTTGCGTGAAAGTGTAACAACATCAACACAAACATTCTCATTTATAATAATAGCAAGATTTAGGTCAAAGTCCGTAACAGGAGTACAATATCGATCCATCTATATTGCACATACCTACGGCACAGTAATATATAACTGGCTGGTATGACACTATTTAACAAGCAAACAATATTGTTGACCGACACTATCTTACCTTGCATCGTACACATTTGTGTCAAGTCGACATTGTCATGGACAGGGAAGCCTTACAAACGGTCCGGCTCTAACTGGGGCGAATAGACGTTAGGGTGGTGAGGTAAGGGCGGGAAGCGTGAATTCTATTAGTATTCTAATATATATATTTGATGTAGGATATTCGCTATTGAGACACGCATTTATAGGTGATTTCAATGATATTTGATAGATGTGAATTAACTTTGGATACTCTGTCTGGGAAAAATGTTTGATTCCTCGGAAACTTGGTTAGAATTCTAATATTATATAAAAAGGTAAAGTTTGTAAGTTTAAATGTAGAAGGTAGTCTGAAATAACTCATTCGATTAGGTACAATGTTTAATTTTTCTTCTCTATTCCTGTTACGCTACGTCTTAATCCCGTACGGGAATGCCTGTTTTCAAGGGATGTGACATTTTCCCGGTATAAAAAGTATGCTGTGTTATTCCAGGGTATGTTCTATCTATGTGCCTAGCATCATCTAAATCTATTGGATAGTTTTTGCATGAAAGAGTAACAAACGTCCATCCTCACAGACTTTCGCATTTATAATATTACTAGCTGTCCCCCGCGGTTTTACCCGCGTTCCCGTGGGATGTCACATGTATACACCAAAACCTTCCTCTTCAATCACTCCATCTATTAAAAAAACCGCATCAAAATCCGTTGCGTAGTTTTAAAGATTTAAGCATATATAGGGACAGGGATAAGGGACAAAGAAAGCGACTTTGTTTTTAAGTATGTAGTGATTAGGAAGGGTAGGTTTATTACTAACGTGGTACACACATTTTAATGGGCTGATAATCTAAGTATATAACCACGTACATATCCTTAATAACTTGATTACATACCAGAATTCTTATCAAACTTTCTGTGTACCGTTCGCTTTTACAAAAACAAGCATGTTTTATTGCAAAAAATACTATCGCAGCGGTGTGATATCGATCGTTAACTTCTTATATGTATCGAATTGGGTCGCAGATATTTGTTTTTTAAGTTTATGTACACCAAAGTACAGTAAAGTAGTCAATAAAAATATACAACGTGTTACAGAATACCCTTTAAAAATATATTTAATTATCAAAGCCAACAACCCTAGTAAGCTGTCATGTCAGGGAACCAGATTATTTAACAGAATTTATACAGTATTTATACAGAAGTATTTTTTTGGGTAATATGCAGCGTTACTACGGTTCTTAAATATTGTAAATGGACTCTCTATAAGGCGCCATTTAACCTCCTTTCGGTTTTGTACCACTCTGTGTTGTTACTAGCTGTCCCCGCGGTTTCACTCGTGTTCCATATTTTTTCGGAATAAAAGCTAATCTTCTTTATATAGAATATAAATCTTCTGTGCGTGTGTTTGTATATAAACACCTAAACGGCTGGACTGTTTTTTTTTATGTGTGTGTTCAAGTGGATTCGAGAATGATTAAGATGTATTATAGGACCCGCGTGGCGCTGTGATCGAATACCTGCATTGTTTTTTTTTATGAAACTTTTGTATATATATATATATTTTTTTTATGCCACTTGGGCCGACAAACAAGCAGACGGTCCACCTGAGGGTAAGTGGTCACCGCCGCCTATGGATATTTGCAACACTAGGAGCATCGCCAATGCGTTGTCGACCCTGAGACGTGAAGTTGTTAAGTCTCATGTGCCTGTAATTTCACCGGCCCCCTTACCTTTCTAACCGAAACACAGTAATACAATTGCACTACTGCTTCACGGCGGAAATGGGTAAGGTGGTAGTACTTCCTCGGACGAACTCTGCACTAAGAGCTCTACTACTCTAAAACGAAAATCGACTTATTTCGACAGGACAATATCTGTCGGGACAGCTAGTAATTTTATAAAATCCTATCTGCTACTCCAGACTATAATCGATCTCTGCGACAAATTTCATTCAGACCCGTTCAGCCGTTCTGATGTGATTGAGTAACAAACATACGAGTACATCCATCCAAACGTTCGCCGTTATAATAGTAGTCGGTTGGTAGGCGGTAGGCCAGATCACTCTTATTATAACGCCATAGAGTTAGTTTTTCCATAACTTTAATTGCAATAACGTGACGTCATCACCGTAATGTTCAGTGAGGTACAGATGAAAAAAAAAATATAAAAATGGTGTAGTAAGTACATTTTTCCCGCATCAGTGAGTCGAACGCGTGGATTGAATGAAAGCGAAACTATTAATCTGTGCCCTGAGCACGAACTTCTATCGTCAGCGTATCGTCAGCGTATCGTCATCGTGTCAGGTGCGCCAAAAACCAATGCAATGGGGAATTTTACATCGCGCAACGTCACAGTATGCCGCACTCGTTTCGATGACGCTAAGCTAGCGATACATGTTCGTGCTAATGCCTCTGATGATTAGCAGCTGTTAGACAATATAGAAATGAATTAGTACATGAAAATCCTAACGTTGGTAACGTGTGAAGAGACGGCTTGAATACCAACCTCATGTCACGTAGAATGTGAATCTCGGCAATGAGACCTCTGCCTACCTTTTCGGGGATCATCGGGATGTTCGAATATTTATCCAGGGTGGGGATCGAACCTACGACCTCCGACGTGGGAGTTAAAGTCAACTGTAATGGATCGTTTCATATTTAATTTAATTATTAACTAACTATACCTCGCGGTTTCACCCGCTTTCCCGAGTGTTGTTAGTTTTCCGGAATAAAAAGTCTTTACATTATTCAAGGGCATGCTCTGTATATATGCCAAGTTTCACCCAAATCTGTTTAGTAATTTCTGCGTGAAAGACTAACAAACATACATACAACCTCAGAAACTTACCCATTATAATATATGTAGGACATAAGTTGGATTATTTACTCTGATCTAACCCTTAGCCGAGTGTAGGTAGACCGGTAGACGTTATGTAAAAGCCGCCTCTAAAATAGATTACACGTCAGCGAGTCGGCGGAAAGTGTATATAATACTGTTATATCGTTATAGCACGAATTGCTGTAAAGTTTCATGTCTTAATTTGTACCATGACTACTACTGAATAAGTGTTACATTAGATTATAGCCGTATCTATTGTTATTTGTGTGTTATGTTGCTGGCCGTATTAAGATAATTTTATTAAAGATAATTCCGTCATATATGCATAACTTCTGATATACTAGCTCTCCTCGGTTTCACACGCGATTCTGAGGGTATGTCACATGTTCTCGAGGTACTCGAAGTTACAGACACATGAGACTTGACAACTTCACGTCTAGGGGTCGACAACGCATCGACAATGCCTCTAGTGTAGCAAATGTCCATAGGCGGCTGTGGCCACTTACCATCAGGTGGACCGCCTGCTTGTTTGTCAGCCCATGGGGCATAAAAAAAATGTGTCCATATCTGTATACAGGCTATGCATGTGCTATGTTTCATACTAATTCGATCAATAGCTTTTGCATGAAAGAGTAAGAAACATCCATACAATCATACAACCATCCTCCATAACATAATATTAGTAAGATTGTATAGTAAATAAATAATAATTACATGGTATTATTGGAAACAGTTGGTCTGTTCCTAATAAGAAGATTCCATTTTGTCGACGAAATTTCATGGAAAAATAAACCCTATTTCCTTGTAATAAAGTTAATATCATACAATAACGTACCAATTAATAAATTACCCTTATATCTATTATTTAATAAAGTTCATTATTCTGTGACGTACTGAAACGTAAAAAATCTTCTGTGGCACAGAGAATTAGGACTAATATATTGGAATTGGAATATCCACTCCGCATATCCGCATGCAAAATATTTTCCTGGATTATGATTATAAATACTTCGTTGATTTAATATCGAGTTCGAACTAGACTTAATATATTACACTTGTTCCAAACCACTTGAATTTGATATCGTCACTTAAATCGGGACGCGATAAGATATTCTGATAAATTATAAATTGCAGTAACACGGGAAAGTCGCATAGGTTCACAATTTCAAAGTTTTTTGCACATTACAAATAACATAGTATTGAAACCTGTAAAGATCTAATATGCCTGATTTGACTGCTAGCAATGTCATCATAATTTTCCTTACCTAAATATTTATTTGGAACATTACGAAAGGATCTCGGAAACGGCTCCCAACGATTTTCATGAAATTTAGTGTGCCGGTTTCGGGGGCGTTAAATCGATCTAGCTAGGATTCATTTTCAAAAAATGTCGTTTTATCCGTGTTTTTAGGCAATGAAAACATTGTAGCAGTTTTCATTAGAAGGTAAGGTTTTCAAGCTACATCTTTTGTGAGAAATACTGTTATTGGGAGCCCTTTATTATCGCATCTAATTCGAATCTAGGTATATATGACAGTACTTAAAAAAGAGAATACGGTAGAAGTCACGTTAGTAAAGAAATCCCGAGCAGTGCTCGGCTATCCAGGTACTATAAAAGATATTCGCTAATGAAATTTGTTTAATGGACATAATTTTACATTTTAAATGCTAAGCCTTTATTATTAATAAAGAAATGGAATGCTAGTAAAACATTTGCATGTAAGCAAGCGTATCAATTTATCGATCGTCACAATTTATCGATGTTCACACATACAGTTTGATATCGCAAGGAAAATGACAGGATATTTAAAATCTGCCACGGCGCGCCCCAGTTTGTCGTAAGTGGAGACTGTAAGGGGATCTTTGGGGTCATGGACAGACCCCTAAGTAGTTATATCCGCGTTAAAATTAATAAAAAGTAAACCCTTTCCGCTCTATATTGATAGATTGCCAAATTTCAGCAAGCTACTTAACAAACAAAAATACATGTACACTTTCGAATCTATTATATTAGTATGGATATATATCTAAAGTGAAAAAATCTGACAAATTCCAAGAACAACAGACATGTTAAGCTTTGCACGTTTTACTCTATAAACAAATTTATTATTAGACAGCGTACGATGTACCTACACTCTTTACCTTCGTTGTTGTTTCCTCAGCTGTTACTGTTATAGATGTAGCTTTGTTCTATGGATGTACGTACCATATGTATTTAGGCTGGAGATTCATTTGCTGTGCTGCTTGAAGCTAAGCGCGTAATTCACTGTGCCTTAAAGCGATTAAAGCTCGGTTGGCAGTGACGTCTAATACCGACTATTTCCAAAATATATAGGAATTCATAGCCTAAATAAATAATAAATATCCTGGGACATTCTTTTACACACGGCCATTTGGTCCCAAACTAAGCAGAGCTTGTACTATGGAAACCAGATAACTTTTTTTTTCTATATACATACTTATACAGATATTTACACCCAAACACAGAAAGTGGCAAACGTATTTAAAAAATCTGCCACGCCCCCAATGGAGGCAGCTGGTTGAGAGCTAGTTTCCTTCCAGGCTTCATCATTTACCCTAGTAATATGTTTGTTAAACACAATTCTATAATCAACCTCCCGACCCTTATCCCGTTCAAACTAGGTCTCTTTCATTTCTACTTGTCCGCCGAGACATTGCTATAAAATGTAAAAAAAACATTCTATCAGACGTTAACCATAAATTCAAAAGTAATAGAGAATATGCAATGATTCTTTGGATACTTATTGTTTTAGTTTAATAAGTAAATTGGATATAGGTTCGGAGCGATCACTTTAAAAGTCATATAAGACATGGGACTTGACATGAAGCGTTATCAAAACCCGGTTTGAAAAGTACCGTATGCGTTAATCCAGATCAGTTTATCTTTATACCAGTTCAAATTTTCACATCAATACTAATATTATAAATGGAGAAAGCAGATTTTTAAAGTTTGTTTATATAAGAAGGGCCTCCAGAACTACTGCACCCATTTGAAAAATACATTATCCCAGATCGACCTAGGCTATAATCGAGTGAAACCGGGGACACAAGCTTGTCTATATAATTAGTAGGAATAATCAATATAAACTCATAGCCTTATTAAAATAAACCTATTCTTCTTCCACTATGAAACAAGGCTTGAGTACAAATACACGTAGACAGTGATCGAGTTGATAATAATACCATTACTGGATGAAAGTGGGTCAGTAATAGCGCTGAGTGGTTACAATATGAATTGATTGCTTGTATTCTGTCCTATTAATGCCAGCTATACGAGTTTACACACGAGTTCATTGCATCTTTTGTTTAAAGGCTTGTTTATTTTTCGATATTATGTGTGGTCGATTTAAAAATGTTATTCTGAGCCATTTATTCAGTTTAACCCTTAAAAGGGCGATTTCGAAGGTTAAAGCTATTGAAGGTACCACCGGTTTGGAAGTCAGCCTTAGACTATGAAGAACTGGCAAGAAATTCTGAATTGTTAAACTTTTATATATTTTTTATAATTTGACTATTTTATTTTTCCAATGCTTAACGTCAAAGTAATAAAAAGTTATATTATAATTCGCGCACATGTTACCGGAATATTGTTTTGACTAACCTCGACGTTTCGATCAATGTGTGTTGACCGTGGTCACCAGAAGACTAGTCTATAATAAAAGAATAAATAGGTAATGATAAAAATGAATTTAATTCGCAAACAATTAAAAAACATATTCTTCACGCCCATTATTCTCGATGAGGTAGGCAGAGTTCTCAATAATAAGTCACGAAGATATTTTTGTCCCAACGTGACCAGCATTGTCGCCGTCTCTCCGGCACATTCCCAATGTCGCACTATAGGTAATCATTATTAAACAAAAAGATGTAAAGAATATTAATCTCGCCTGACCTGGGATACGAACTCAGGACCTTAAGGTCCCTGGTCTAGTTTTATACCGCTAGACCAACGAGGTGATTAATAATACATATTTTCCAGATTTCATTTCAAATTATAAAGTGAATTGACTTATTTGGATGGGGCATTTGGCGTGGTGGTAACCCTGTCTTCAGTTTAGATCGTCTTGAAGTTCGATTTCTGACCAATCAAACATTTGTGTGTTTATAATAAGTATATTTAATATTTTTGTTATTTTCATTTAATTTAGTTATGTCTCAACATTGTAAATTCCCATGGGTTACCCATGGGAAGTTGCGAGGTAACCTGGTTCAATTTTGCGCTGTAAACATTTGTTTTAATATTTTAACTTTTTTTTAATATTTTTTTTATTATATAATAATGGTATTATATGGTTACCATAGTACCTTACATAGTATACGAATAATATCCCAGAATATTTATTTTATTAATTCACTAAATATCATATACCTTTCATTCCAGGTCTCATATGGTTCATAGTGCCGGTGTCGATGATCATCTGCAACGATGTAATGGCGTATGTGTTCGGCTTCTTCTTCGGCAAGACCCCGCTCATCAAGCTCAGCCCCAAGAAGACCTGGGAAGGGTTCATCGGAGGTGGCGTCTCGACCGTAGCTTTTGGTCTGGTGGTGAGTTATTATTCATTATTGTATTTAATCTTGTATCAATGTATATAGATTGTGAATTGGTATCATAATACAAAAAAAGATAATTTCAAGCCCATTATATCCGAAGATGTTGGCAAGGGTGTCAGTAAAGAGTGGATCTCTTACCGCAGAGCTTCTACTAAAGGCAATTCTAAATACCCACATGACATGTGGTGGGCGTTGCAGCACGAAAGACGCGAAATTCCTTTCTTACATTAGCTTTTTATTTTCGAAGTAACTTAACTATTCTACGGTTTTTCGACGATGTTTTTTCGAACCAACGACCATCGGTCACGATACGGCATCCGTCACTGAGCTATCATCGCCATCTTAAAGCTCTTTAGCCTTAGGAAAAGAATGAGAGTGAGAGGTTCATAAATGGTTTGATACACAATAAAATCAAGGTCTATGACGCGATGCCATTATGACAGTTTCAAGTAGATATATATTTCGACAGATGGCGTACATGATGTCCCAGTACCCGTACCTGGTGTGCCCCATCGAATACTCCGAGTCCCTCGGCCGCATGACCATGGACTGCGAGCCCTCGCTGCTGTTCCGCCTGCAGGAGTACACGCCGCCGCAATTCCTGATGCCTGCCATGAAAGTGGTAAGTTACTGATGATACAGGGCTGGATCCTAAACTTTTAAAGGTTTTTTTGTTATTTATTTATTTACCTAGCCCTTGATGGCTAAGTAATTCACTTAGGTGGATAATTTTGCGAAAAGGATCTCTGCCTACTCTCTAACTACATGAGTCTTTCGAGACCTGGCAGAAGTATCTGATTATATAAAATAATTAATTAATTATTATAAATCTCATCATTCCCGGTTCATATAAATAAACTATCCATATTATTCGAAATAAACTGTATACTGTAACTTAAAGTTCATAATCGCTTGTTTCAGTTCGGCATGGAGAAGTTCAACATGTATCCCTTCATGATTCACTCTCTCGCTCTAAGTATATTCAGCTCTGTCATCGGACCGTTTGGCGGATTCTTCGCTTCTGGATTCAAGAGGGCATTTAAAATCAAGGTAAATTCATTGAAGTATTTTGTAATTTAAAAGGAATCGTTATGGTTTTATGTATGTTACAGCTATTTGACTCAATTGGGCCTATGTTGCTCATTTTATAAAGTTGAAACGAAATGGAATATTTATTCAAATAGGCCTTCACAGGCCCAAACACCGAAGCACTCATCCATTTACAATATATATAATGTGTATATGTGTCATACACACCCCTATGGACTCCCATAACTGCTGGACTGATTTTGACTGGCAGATAGCTAATGTCATAAGGAGTAATTTTGGGTACTTGTTATCCCGGGAAAATGTAACATCCCTGGGGAACGCGGGGGACTAGGGTTAAAGTAGCAATTCTGCGTAGATTCTACAGGATAAACTATAGTTTCTTCTTCCACTACTTCAGGACTTTGGCGACGTGATCCCGGGCCACGGTGGCATCATGGACCGTTTCGACTGCCAGTTCCTGATGGCTACCTTCGTCAACGTGTACATCACCAGCTTCATACGCACCGCTACGCCTCAGAAGTTGCTGCAACAGGTAATGCGTCCGCAAATCGGCGGCAAGGCCAGTTAACCTTCATAAGGCCTAAACTGTTTTGTATTTCAAGTAGACTGAAAAGCAGGCAGACGGTTCACTTGATAGTAAATGGTCATCGCCACCTGGTAACACCAGAGGCTTTCATGCTGCTTTACGGCGAAAATGGATATGGTGGAAGTACACTTCGGACAAACTCTGCACTAAGGGCTGTAGTACTTTACTATTGTTTTAGAGTAGTAATGAGAGTCATTGGCCTTACTAACGATAAACTCCCTGCTTTACAGGTATACAATCTGAAACCGGAGCAGCAGCTGCAACTATTCTACGCCCTCAAGGAGTCTCTGGAGAACCGAAACATTCTCAACATGATACCTTAAACACATCCTTAAAAAATATAGAAAAAAATATGGTATCTCATTTATTTATTCACATTAGAACATTGACTGCGAAAATGAAGCGTATCTTCACACAACGGTTGGAAATCGATTTTATTTGTTAAGTTTGAAGCATCAACATATTCCGGGTACGTTAAAAAGCTATATTTTTTGTTCTAGTCTCGTATATATCGTATTAAACATATATTTTAAAAACATTACGTTGTTGTGTGTAGCGACAAAAATATTGTATTTGGATGTTTATTTTCGTTTTTTTCTGTTACCAAAGATTTAAAATATTACAGTAAATTTATATTCACAGTTATTTAAAAGATGCATGGGTAGTTATAATCAATTTATCTTCTATAATACATTACTACCAGTGTAGTAGACTACCGTGAACCTTTAGATTAAACTACGACGTAGATTTCTAATAGAAATTAGTATTGTATGTGTTAGGACTCCTCCATACGATGCGATTAAGAATATTAACTATAATAATTGCTTGTATTTATGGATTTAAAATTACAGTCTATTCGTGGGACTAAGATTTTAGAGCGTAAATATCATATGGATTTTCATCCACCGATTGAGTATGGGAGGTTTTGAGAGGTTTTATCTGAAAAAAGAAATCGATTTGAAATCTATCTTTTTTTATGTCGGTTAAAACTGTCAATCTGTCATATTTATTTGGTGGCTTATAAAGATCTTAACGTATTAGTTTTGTCTCAAAAAAAAAAAAAGATATCTTTATAGATATATTAAAACCATATTTTAAATGCGATATATCCAATCGCATGAAAAATTAAAAAAAAATATATATATATAATTTATGTTACTTTTTGTGCTGTGAAATTGCAAAGAAGTAACCACTCGAATTATCATTTTTTGTTTAGTATAATTTAGTATTACGGTAAAGGTGGTTTTTAGTTAAAATATCTTCCTCGAATTTCTCAAAAATAATAAGTTTTAAGTTAATTGTAGATTCATCGTAACTTATTTTGTTCAGGCGGGTAACACGTTGTATTTACTGCAATAGATAATGTAAAAGTTACACTAGCTGTCATTCTGTATATACTAAAAGATGTCTGTAAAATGAGAGGTTGGAAAAGTTACTATAAACCAGGATTTTCAGATTACAACCCGAAATCAACCTAAAAGGCAGACTACATGTTGTACGGAAGCCCACAAGATCTGAAGCACTGATATTTTAATGATGAAACTCCTAGTTGAATCATGGGTAAAACCATAAAGTGAATCCTTGATTGATTTTTTCTGAAATCCGCCTTAAAGCAATAGATAGTAGGTAACTTTTACATTACACGGTATAGTCAGCAACGTCAATAGCTGATCAGATTCTAAAGCTGACCTGAAAGTTTTGTGATCGTCCTCAGCTCACAGGAGAGTTGCATTTCTTTATATTTGTTTGCTTCGGACTGAAAAACGAATGACTATGACTGCATATGTGCTAAATGTTTTTGAAAATTTACTCCTTTTTCCCTATACAATATTTATATAAAATATATTCTAATATTTATTTGCTTCATATTGTATAAAATTTGGAATAAGATTTGTTTTACGCGTTTGGTTTAAAATGAAAAATGTTCTATTAGAAATTGTCCGACTTACAAGTCCAGCATTAAATACAAAATCTCTGAATTGTATAAAACATAAAACTTTTGTTCTTATATCTTTTGATGAACGCATGATGCTGTACTCATCGTCACTTATAGATTTAATTCCGGAATTGTTTAATAATATAACTATTATAAAACAAGCCGTAACTTGTCTAATAAGGTAAACGCGCACTTATCCGAACCGAATGCCCCGATTCTGAAAACGGTATTCGAATTCTTGAAATTTATACTAAAATTCACTTTGAAATGAAACTTTACAAGCAGTCATGCAACAAAATTGCTATTGAACATTTTTCATTTTTGCCTAAAATCGCGTATTTATATTTTTGGTATACCATAATTTAAATTTTATGTAAAACAATGTTCGCTGTATATAGAAAATTAATTTATTATATATATATTATTATAACCCTTATAAGTTTTCAACATCTTATCTACTGCCATGTGCATGCTATTTATTGAAATTGCTAATATACTGATGTAAGAATATCCTTTTTACTTTAGCACCTTTTTAAAATGGTTCTTTAATTTGACAGCCCGTGTTTAGTCAAGTGCGAAAAAGAGAAGCATATAGGAACAAAGCGAGATAGCCAATGGGTGCAAATTACCAAGTCTGACACAGGCACAGGATGTATCTTTTTTTAAAGTAAAAGACAGCCAATTGAAATTTTCATAGAAATCTCCACTATAGATTTTTATAGTTTTTGAATGGTATTCGGTACGGACAAGGTTCTTTTTACATCTGTATATTTTGCGTATATATACAGTGTAAACTCTTTATAACGTTATCCTTTATAACGATAAACTCCCTATAACGTTGAAGTGAGCCCAAGTTGGTTGGTTTGTTCACTTTGTTTTGTTTTTTTTTGTTCACTCCATATAACGATAACTCTCTATAACGACAAAAAATGCTCAGTCCCTTGAGTTTCGTTATAAAGAGTTTACACTGTATATACATACTACAGTATCCCTTTGCAAGGTAAATTATGTAGTTATGTCAAGCCGTTTGTGAAAATGTAGAATTTGTTAAGTTTGGTGATGACTTCATTGTGATTTTATGTTATGTTGGTATCTCATGTTGAGTTTAATTTTTTTTTTTATTTTTACTTGCTCGTTCGCTAGCTTATAGTTGTGTATATAGCATTTGGTAGTTATAATATTTCTTGTGTCTTAGTATATTAATGTCAATTCATAGCTGCGGAAACACAGACACCTCATTATGCATTATAACAATTTTATAGTAAATTGTTATATAGTGGCATCTCGTTCTTTCGTACACGGAACTATACGTGTTAGAAGGAGACTTCAGAATTTAACTAATCTATTATTACGGCTATAACCAACATTAACTGTCTGATTTTGCGCAGCGCTTTAGTGTATTTTTTTTTCTTTGGTCTTGACACGACATAATTATAGCATAATCGATATATGCAGTAATTGACATGTTGTCTTACCAATCGAATGGTGAGATGGCCACATTAGTTAGTTTCACCACATTGACAACAATTCATTATTAACAAGACCACAGAAGTTATGTCCTGTGTTTGGTTTTTTTTTCTAAGCATTATTTCTGGTTGGAGAGAGAAACAAGTAAAAGTGACGTCACCAAAATAGTTGTATGGCGTTGTGATCTTTGTCGAAATTTATTTCACTTCTGTCACTTTTTTTGTAAGGTTATATGACCTTTTTCAAACGATGCAAAGGCATATCTATGTATTCAACCTTAGAGAGCCACTTATGTACGTTGAGAATGCAAAGAATTCCAACATTAAATTTCTCTATGAAAACCATAATATATTTAACATTTTAAATAATGAAATGTTGTCAATTAGGTACTAGTTTATTAACGAAAATTGGAATTTATTTAATTCTACATAAGGTCTACTTTTGTCAAATAAATATCTTGACAATCGAACATGAAAAAGTACCTGTGTTATGTATCAATTAACGAAATTAGTACATAAAGAAAGCTATATAAGGTAACAGGTAATACCCGCCCGAAAATTATATATATAATTAAACGCTTATATGCTTTACACGAGTACCTAACCTACCTACCAAACGATTTATTTAGTTACTTATACTTAAGGACCAATCGACCACTATATGTATAACGTTATTTACATGAATGCCTGATATATAATATACTTATTTGCCATAGGACAAAGTTCAGTTTATATATTTTACAGTATTGGCATGAGTTGATTGTCAAAGGGACTATTCTGTTTCTATTCAATGTTTTAACATAGAAAAGAGATCTAAATGAAGGTATGGGTAAATTTTTGTTCTGCGTTCAAAAGGATTTTACAATGTTATAAGGAAGAAAATCATTGGATCATTAATAATGTTGTCATTCTGTTGTCAGGTTTATAAAAACCAGATAGAGTATGTTTTTGATTAACACTATAAAAATTGTAAAACGTAGTACGAGTATATCTAAAGGCTGCTTAGTTTGGGATCAGATGGTCGTTTGTGAAATGTATATTTTTAAAAGTATTCATTTAAAACATCCTTTTTTTTGCAAGATTTCATCCAAATCCCTGCAGTAATTTTCAAAATTATCATAATTTATAGGTCGTTTTTTTTATTTAATGAGAAATGTTAATGTAATTTACTATCGATGGGGAAATCCTTACATGTGAGTGAGATGTCAGTTATACCTCAGACTCTGATGATAATCAACTCGCACCAATACTGTACGGATAAATATATTTGCTTGTTAACGCAATGAATCCTGAATATTTATTGTTGATTTGAGAGTGAAATGTACATGTAAAAAACATTTGATTTAATGGCGGACACGTTGAAAATGTTTGAATGTAAAGGAGAAGAAATTTTCCAGTGTTATGGTAATGGCAATGTGAAACTGTATATCAGTGTCTTTGTTCACACTACATCAGAGACTCGGGTATATTCGGTGATGCTCGGGTGACGGACCGAATGCGTTATGTCCTTTCAAATGCCCTTTTTTGCTATTCAAATTTAAAGAAATATTGTGAATAAAATTATCATCTTAAATTGTATACAATAAAAATTGTTTCTGAGATCGAAATTGCAAAGGTGTAAGTCAATATAAGAGGAATGCGCAAGAAAAAAAGTAAAAAAAGACGGGTATCGTTTACAATTGTACACTTCACTCTTGTTTAAAATGATTCATCGTTATAGTATTAAAAGTATTTGATGTTCGTAATTTAATTTAGCTGTGTAACACATGGAAATCGTACTATATGTGATAATTAATAAAAAATACAGTTTTTTTTGTTTATGAAGAGCAATCTCTAAAGAGTTTGATAGGCTTGCAATTAGGGCGTTTACCCTACAAGTATATGACACTGCAATATTTCATTGTGTAGTTTGCTCTTCATAAATGATAAAACTAGAATTTGACGGGTCATTTCATTATATCATCTCGCCATTGTAAATTCGTCACAAAAATATTATATGATAAACAAAAGTAAAGGATCTTTAAACTAATATGTAAATCGTATATCAGAAATACCATTTTTTATGACAGAATAAATCGAACTATCTATTAACCTGTATATTATTCTGCAAAAGCGATTGCTGCCAACTATCAAAATTATTACAAGACATTTGCAAGTTACATCTGATAACGTATAGAATGGTATTTCTAATATCAAAGTGAATTTAATCGATGTACCTAATATTAGATGTATCGTAGCGCTAGACGTGTTTACTATTAAATTATTTATTGGTTACGTGACTTGTATTGAGGTAAAATAAATAAATGGAATCCTTATATAGTTGTTTTTATTATCCGTTTCACTTGCAGGCGACTAGGCGCGGGCTGGGGTTCCATCATTTTGTTGTTTATATTCCGTTTATCCGCACGAAGCGTTTTGCTTCCTTTTTCATTATGCGGACAGCGAAGGAGTAGAACTCATTGCCGGCGTCAGTTTTTCCCGATTCATACAATCTAGGAGTCTAAGGCAAGAGTGAATAGGCATTACTTGAGTCCGCGAGTACCATCGACTGCATCGTCACGTTCCATCAGGTGATATCCAGTAAAATGCGCTCAAGTTTTTATAAAAAAAAAGGTGAATAATACTCCTTTCTACTTAGTATATTATGAAGTCCTACCATCATATGCCATTGACCTCTATGTTCGTAACTTTTACATTTACACTACTTTTACTTCGTTTTTTGAAAAAACGACACTGTATTTTGATAGGATCTTCGCTATTTGACTGCATATTATTCTGGGAAGATTTAATGTATTATATAAAACAGTGCCCTGAAACAGAGGAGAAAGGTAAGGGGGGCGGTGAAATTACAGGCACAGGAGACCTACCAACTTCACGTCTCAGTGTCGACAACGCATTGGCGATGCCCTTGGTGTTGCAAATGTCTATAGGCTGCGGTGACCACTTCCCATCAGGTGGACCGTCTGCTTGTTTGTCGGCCCATGAAAATCGGTATAAAAAAAAGTAAGTTAGTGATTTGTTTCAATGACTCGTATTTAGTTATGTTGTATGTATGTAGATATGAAAGTTTGAGCATATAATAATAATAATAATAATAATAATAATAATAATAATAATAAGTGGGCTTGAAGGCGTATATCAGTTAATTTGTGCTATATTTTAGCGCGGCTGAAATTGTAGTCCATTCATGGTCGTCACACAAGCACGAAATTGAAACTTTAAAAACATTGCAGCGCCACAGAGGTAATCTAACTTGACAAACTTGCTCTTTGAAATGTTTCATAATTAATAGTATTTTTTTTTAACTCCATGTATACAATTTTTTTTATAGCACTTATTTCTTGTGACCCTTTCAATAGTCATTTTTACCTACCTAGGTACGTGTCAATGCCTGGATTTCGTATAGGTGCTCTGCTCCACCGGAAATTGAAAAAAAATAACGCGTTCAACAATTACCAAATCCTATCAAGTACTGAAAATTTACAGAAGGTTTTTCCTTGAGATTTAAATGTGAATAGCTTTTGAACCGTTCCATGGTAGATCAGGATGCCGGCCAGACGATGCGACCATTACGTCCTTTTATAAGAAATTCAGGGTTTCTCCGAGTGTGCACTTGCGGCATAGTGGGTAAAACATGTTCAATTCGTTTTGATAAAAATGCATACTTACTCGTATAACGCTTGAAGCTGTTTAGTCTACTGTTTCATCCCAGCCGAAGTTGTTGAATTCTGTTTAGATATCAATAAGTCGCTCTTTTGTTCGATTTATCATTTGATAAAATGTTTATGTTTTTAAGAGTCCCGTTCTGTTTCCCAAAACTCTTTCTCTTTATGCGAATCTGCGGCTCAGACTTGGGATGTCACTTCGCATCAAGCGCAAGTTATGCAGGCCGCCATCTCCACTTAGTGCCGTTGCAAGTTCATTCTCGTGGATTTAAAGTCTGTTTTGATATTTCATGCTGTAGAGCCTTTTTTATAGCTTAACTGTCCTTATTTTGAGATCCAAGTACAAACTTAAAACTAAAAAATCTTTTAATTAAGTTTAATCCGTGTTAACGACGTAAGAGTTGTAAAAAATATTGTAAGCCAGATGGATGGTCGTACATATATATTTCCTCAGCGAGCCACGTATTTTATAGGGCTCCATAACTAATTAGCATTAAAACGTTATGTCCGTCCGTCCATGTCTCTAAATGTCACAGTAATTTTACTTGAAGGTTAATTATTAAAATTACTAATTATATTCTGACCAATATTGTCTATAAATACCAACGTTTGTGAGGATGCATGCATGTTTATTACTCTTTCACATTAAAACTACTGAACAGAATTGTGTGAAACTTGGCACATATATAGTGTATAACCTGGATAAACACATACGGTTATTATTCCGGGAAAATCTAATATCCCTCGGGAACGCGACTGAAACAGCAAGTTGTCAATTGTAGGTAAATAATAAAAACTAATATTGAGATGCAGAGGGCATTGGAAAGCATAACTTGCTACTGAGCACCTTCCTATATTATTGTAAATCCTATTTAAAAAAAATACACTTTAGTTTAAGACCTACTCAATAGTGCAAAAGAAAACGCTCGCCCTAAGCACATAAGTAACAGAACTCTACCCTAGGTGACAAGCAACACGGAACAAATTATCTAATAGCCAGCCGACCTGTGTCTAATGCATAACAAAGCAAATATCCTTCGCTAATTATTAGAGGTATCCGTTTTCCTTTCAATATTGAAGGACGATCTCCATTGAAACGCATGTTTAGACCTATTGTGTTGAAAATAGCTCGGAAGGTTACGACTTAGGGTGCATTTAATAATCTGTCAAGGTGGCCAATGGAAAGGCGACAAATAAAAAAAAACGATTTACCGAAAGCAATATGAAGTAGCAAATGGCAGGTAATATGGATGATGCGGCTACTTTTGGGAAAGGTCATTATTGCAAGATTATAGTCTCTTGTGGAGCAATAATACAATAAGCTTGAGAGTTCTGTGAAGGAAAGTACTGAAGAAACCATTGCTCCGACCTTTGTAGACTCCGTGGGCTGGTACCACCCTCAGGCTCATAATCTGAGGCCAAACATCTATCAGTTTCAAGAGCTGCACATGCGTATGGTGTTGCAACTGTCTATAGGCGGCGGTTACCACTTATAATTAGGTGGACTGCCTATTTTTCGTTCAATTGGTATCAAAATACAATTATAGAAAGGCCCTTGCTTGAAGCAACACGTCACCTGTCTCCACGATCTCAAACGATCCATACATCAGACATCAGGTAATGTTACGGAAGTGTGTTCCGGAGTACCGCAGTTTTTGCATACAGACGAGTCTAGGAACGTGCGTGCGTAGGTTCCCACGCGGCGCTTGCGTAATGTTGGATCTCGATTCATATAGCGTACTAGCGCGTGTCCAACTGTACACGATAAATCATACTTATATTTTACAAATGCGAGACTTTGTGATGGTTGTATGAATCTCTTTCTCGCAACAATTACTGAACGAATTTGGATACCACTTGGCACATAGAGTACGTAGTTTACGTGAAACTGAGAATGGCGCAATAAATATACTGCTACTGCATTCTAATACAAAACTTAAAATACTAAGTGGATTTCTCAAATGACGTAGTAAACGAGAGAGACAGGGGCCAGTCAAGCATGTGTGATGAACTTTACAAAATCACACCCCAGAATTAATCCTAGTCTTCATGACCCTTTTGGTTCTCAAGCTATCAATGAGTCTTAATCAAAGAATAAATAAATTTATTTGCTACTGCATCCGATATTGTACAATGGAGACCCGCACAAACAAGAGTATTGCAAAGATGATTATTTGTAATTCACTACGCGTATCAACCGTTTGTAATCTGAATAAAAAGGGAAAGCAAATTTAAATCCTTTTACAGAAACTTTTTTATTAGCAGATAAAGAAATCAGGGTGGTGACATCTCACTCTGTGTTCTATTAGTTATTCTGTGACATAAGCAAATAGAGCATAGATTACGCGATGAATACTTATTGTGATTAATTCTCTGTGGATTAGGCAGACTGGGCTGTGACTCAGCGAATGTTTAGCGGAGTTTAACTTTCACGTGACAAATGGTACTCGCACACTGCAACCTCAACCGCCATACGGATTCGAAGAGGTTAGATAAAGGAGTTAGTATGGCCTGTCAAATAATTCGGAAACTCGCGGGACTTCTAAATTGTATATAATGAAAATCGAAGATATATATGCATTTCATTACATATTGCTATTATTGCTGCGTACATATTCAATAAAAAAACGTGTATGTGTACTTATGTACGGACGTAAGAAGTTATTACCCGAAATTATAAAAAAAAATTTAAAAAGCGCACTAAATTTTTTTACTATTCAGTCGTGAAATTATAGTGTCCAAACTCTTTGCACCTGTCTGTAGCAACGAATAACAATTTTTGATGTTGCTAGATTATTATTAACATTAACATGCACTACTCACTCATTGACACTGACAATTGCGATTTGTGCGATGTTCCAGAGAGATCGTTATCAGTAACCTCATCCGTGAGAATTTTGTGTTACACTGATGCGCGCGCATCTTAAAATTTCACTCTCATATTTTTTTTCATAAATTGCTTAAAGAAGTTATAGGTTGGGGAAAAAGTTCCTTCACATTTTTTAAGAAAATTAAAAACATTTTTAATATAGTTTATTTACATTTAACTAAAGTATGTAGGTACCATTTTGTTCGATAACTTTTTGCCATCTTGTAGGTAGGGACATGATCCCATTGCTATAGAAATTTTGGGACTTCTGATCAAAATACTGCGCCAAGTGGTTTTGACAGTCCTCTCGTGATGTTAACCTGACACTGCCTAAAGAATTCTGAAGAGACCGAAACAGGTGGAAATCTGAAGGTGTAAGGTCAGGACTATACGGCGGATGCATTAATACCTCCCAGCCAAACTGTCTTAATTTTTGCTGAGTGGCTAAAGATGTGTGAGGTCTAGCGTTATCATGATGAAAAACCACACCCCTTCTGTTGATTAATTCCGGCCGCTTTCTCTCAACTTTTTGCTTTAATCTCATCGGTTGTTCGCAGTAGAGTTCAGAATCGATGGTCCTGCCTGGTGGTAACAGCTCATAATGAATAATGCCATTCCAATCCAACCACACACACAGCGTCACCTTGTTGCGAGTTAACCCGGGTTTCGCCACAGTCTGTGAAGCCTGACCAGCCTTTGACCATGTCCTTTTTCGCACATTCTTGTCGTACGTGATCCACTTTTCATCACCAGTTATCAGCTTCTTCAAAAATGGTTCGGTTTCATGACGTCGTAATAAAGAATCACAAATGAGTACACGGTTCATTAGGTTTCTTTCAGTGAGCTCGTGAGATACCCAAATATCTAGCTTTGTGTACCCAGTTATTTTCAAATGCGCCAAAACTGTTTTGTGGTCAATTCCCAGTTCTTCAGCTACGTCGTAACTACTGATATGCCGATCTTGCTCCACTTTTTCAAAAATGACATCCATTTTAACCGTAATGGGGCGACCCGAGCGACGTGCATCTTTGACATCAACATTTCCGGATTGAAAACGCTTAAACCAAATTTGTGCTACTCACACAGATACTGCACTAGGTCCATAAACATCGCAAATTTTTTTCGCGGCTTGCGTTGCATTTTTACCTTTTGTGTAGTAAAATTTTAAAATGAATCGAATTTCTTCATTAGATTCACTCATCTTGGCGGTACGAAAAACAAATGCAAATCACACATTTTCCTAATTTGAATTTGGAATTATGTTCTTTAAAATTTAAACTTTCAATGATACCAAAACCAACTAGATACAAATAGTATAGCCAAAGGAATTTATTACAAGTTCATACATACTATAATGCGAAAAGACTTTTTCCCCGACCTAATAGTATCCTTACTAATATAATAAATACGAAAGTGTGTTTGTTTGTTTATCCTTACGGCTGATTGAAGGGATCTTGCTGACCGCCAAAAAAACATTTGGCATACATATTGTCTATGGTATGGAAAGAGACATACTAGGCTAGTACTTTCTTTTTTTTTAAGCATACGGTCCAACTGACTGGAAGTGGTCACCGCAGCCTATAGACATTAGCAACACCAAGGACATCACCAATGCGTTGTCGACCCTGAGACGTGAAGTTGTTAAGTCTCATGTGCCTGTAATTTAACTTATCACGGGAACTTATGTTAAAGCTCGGGGGATAGTCCCAATAATATTTTATATTCGAAATTGTGTTTTGTTATTTGTTTCCTTCGCTTTCACGGCTAAACTGAACCGATCTTGCTGAAATTTCGTACAAACGTAGCGTATATATGGAGAGAACCAAGGCTACTTTGTATCAATTTTAACGGGAGAGGAACCTCGGAGCGTCTGCCACATTCCATATAAAAAAGAAAATTTGACGCCGATGGTTTACTAGTGCTTAAAAAGGACACGATATCTTTCTTTTTTTTCAAATCATTTATTTCAAAGTAAAAAATAACAAATTACAGATACAATTTTCCTTGCCAAGCTATATAGCTTGTTGGCAAGATACGCTCGTTAACAATACTATATAATTAATTGAGATACTTAACTCTATACGTAATTCTAATGTGCATCGACCCTAACAGTTCAGTACAAGCGCCCCGTGCAAGTGCGGATGTTATTAATCTTCATATAAACGTCAGAGTTCACTTACACACGGTGCCAAAATAAATGAGCTCGTCATTAGCACTTTCATGAATGAATGGGCGCAGTTTCACTCCCGTTCCTAAACAATCTATTGTATGTTGTCTGATGTATTCTGGGGTTATAACTCAGGGAGTTACTTTTGGATAAAGTAGGATTATAAGAGTCGACGAAATGTTTTATTTACCATTACTCTTTGAGTTTATTCGTTATGAACAAAAATACAAAAACAAACATTTAAACAATAGGTATTCTATACAAAAGTAAACCGCCCCAAGATAGCTTATGCTATAGGCTAGAGTGAATAGGCACTTAATAAACTAGTGCGCCTCAACATCTAAGATTGCATCACTGCTTACCATCAGGTGGGATCGCAGTCAAGCACTAGTTTATAATATTAAAAAAAATATATAGAGAATATAAAAAAACTGTATTGGGATGTGGAAATGAAAATGAGCATATTATTAAAAATGGTTATAAATCATTGAAAGTATTCATGGAATTTATCCCAATAGTTGTAATAAAAGTCGGATGTTAATACGAAATATATGGCTAAATGAATTTGTATGAAAAATAATATTTTCTGGACGAACACAAGCGTTTATTTTTTCCCCGGGAAAATATGATACGGGAACGCTAGTCCAATAGAATTTTTTTTTTGAGCATAGACTTTACGGCACATCTAACAAGTCCCTTCAAAAAAAAAAATGTTGCCAGTAGTAAATACCAACCAAATATAGAATTGGTAGGGGTTGTGACATGTTGCAAGCTGTAGACTTTTGCGTAATATTTAAGTAATACAAGTAGCTCTCTAGGTCACATGGAGTCTGTTACCAGAGCCTAACCGCAAAGTATACATAGACACAGATTTCATAACTAAATAGTTTTCCTTTCCTAGATTGGAAAATCCTTTTGCCCTAAGATATTTGGTCACCATATACGTGGTGTTATATTTGTCTAGTTCTTCTCTAGTTATTAAGCAACCTTTGTGAAAGAAATAAATAAAATATTATTATTATTTGTGAAGTGTATTTTGGCCTAGTCGGTGTATGTTTAGATATCCTGACTGCCATTCGGTCGTGGATTCGATTTCTATCCAAAACAGATATTTACGAGTATGTGCATGAATAATTGAATGTCTGAATAATTCTATTACTAAAAAAGGTAAAAAAAAGGTAGTAAGTACATGTATTATAACAGTTATCTTCTCTAGCCCTTAATTTGGTATGATTGTGTACAATATTTATGAAGATATTTTTTTTAAGTTTCATCATTTTCATAATTTAATATTTAATATTTTTCTGGACTGGTTTTTTAATTATTAAGCAAAATACTACAGAATACAAATAATTTTAACTTGATAGATTTTCGTGTATAGAATGATGATGTGATGATAGACCTGCGGCTTGTTCGTGAGACCCTGACGGCCGCTCCACAGGGTGAGTTCGATTCCCACCCACAACAAATATTTGTATGCATGAACATGTATATTTGTTGTGTATTGATACTATTTTTTTTTAGTTTTCTGGGTACCATAGCACAAGCCGTACACTTTGTTTAATTTGAGATCAGATAACCGTGTGCGCTAAATAATATTTAATAGATTTTTGGTGGGTCAATTTCATTTGATCCGCAGTGTACCTTACACAAACAGAGACCTTTGACAATGCACACTTTCCCTGTCACTTTGTTTTCCACAGTGATAATAACTTCACTAAATATCGACTAACAGTAAGTGTTACGTCACTAAATAGGAAGGTACTCCTTTTGCAGTTACATAGATCTTTTGTGATTGTCATATTAGTTTTTTTATCAGGTATTTTTATGTTTATGAAAATAACACAGCTAACTAATCTAGCAAGTATTTTTTTCCTAAATGGTCACGCGTTGACTTGAAAAAGAAAAGTCTACCAGATTGGTCTTCTTTAAGCATTAAGACACACGAATGTGTCAAAGAATCCATGTTTTAAGCGATCTTAACAATTTCTCAAGCGATAGGTTATTAGTAGTGTCCATCTCACTAATTGCTTTTTTAAACGTGTATCCATTTGTCCGTATATCATTGCTATATGTGCCCATAACACAAGTTGAATCTTACTTTGGGTACAAGAGTTCAACAAAATTTTGCATTTAAAATTTGTCTTCTGTCTGTGTCCTTCAGTGTGTATTTTATAAGCAAATAAATATATTATTATTATTGCTAATTTACTAAATAATTTGTTGTTTAGTTGTTTGGTGTGACATAGTAATTACAATATACATTAGAGAAAAACTTATGAGAAGTCTATGGTCTTAAAAAAACTATGATAGACAACGTACGGAATCCTCTTCAACTTGCGCTATTCCGGTTTTTAGTCTACTGAGGCCTAAGCACGAACTTCTATCGCAAGCGTAGCGTCAACGTATCGAGTGCGACAAAAAGCTGGTTTGTATGGGAATATGAACATCGCGCAATGGTATGGTTACGATTAATGTCAAATTCAAGTTTGACATTTTATAAATATGGTATTCCTACGCACCACAACCGAAACAAACATACATTTTAACGTAATCTTTCGAACGAATGTGAACCATTACCGAAACACAACCGCAGTTCGATAGTTGGTGTGTTTAGTACAATACGATTAAACGTCAAATATTACGTTTGGTTGTGATAGGGTAATGGTTCGGTGTAAAATATGGTAATGGAATTGCCCCCCTGGACTGCCCAACATTATAAAAAAATATGTCATACACAAACGTTAGATCATGAGACTTACAACTTGAAAGTCATAGTCTGACGTTCACAAAATACCTCACTGTTTTCACAGGAAACTCACAGTCAATCTAGAATTCAAACCCGCGACCTAGTCAATACTTTCGATATCACTACCACGTCTACTACTAAGCTATCATCACGTAATTTAACTGTAACATTCATGTTCAGAGAACGTGCAGATTGGATGCCTTAAACGATTTTAAATTCGCGAACAATCTATATAAGGTCCTAATTTAGATAAATGTGTCTTTACCGATAGACAAAACGTGTGAACCGAGCAATTTCGTTTCATGCTGGGTTTCGATTCTATAATAAAAATGAATATCTTTAAGATGTTTGGACGTCGCCTATATGCTCTATCTCTTTCACTAATAACGCAATCACATGAGAGGTATGCTCCTGGAGGCCTGGTTGCGCTGGCTCGCTGACATTGTTTAATAAGGGGGCTGACCAGGGTCCTTTCCAATGGAATGGCAAAATATATTTTAAGCAAACTATACACGACATTATTACATTTAATATGATAAAGCTCAGAAGGGATTCAAATTTGATTATTATTTAACTAGCTGTCCCCCACGGTTTTACCCGCGTTGCCGTGGGATGTCACATGCATTATGCATAAAAACCTTCCTCTTCAATCACTGTATCTATTTAAAAAAACGGGATCAAAATCCGTTGCGTAGTTTTAAAGATTTGAGCATACATAGGGACATAGGGATATAGGGATAGAGAAAGCCTTTGTTTTATACTATGTAGTGAGATTTCTCAAGATCTATCATTACACAACTTTCTATATTCCAATTAATTATAGAAAATTTCTTGCGGAAGATTTATGTGTATAATGCGTTTATATAAATAAATATTTTATAATAAATCTAAGATCATTTTTAAAAAGGGTAATTGTTGAGCTTATTGCCGGCTCTTCTCAGTAAAAACAACCTTCCGAACCGGTATTAGAGTCAGACTATTCATAAGTGCCTGTAAAGGCCTATTTAAATAAAAATATTTTCATTTTAATTTTACATTTAGAGATAGCATTTGTATATTATATCTTCCTTCAACTGTTACACGTATTTTTCTGTTTTTCAAAAGACTAAGGAAAAATCTATATAAAGTTTTCCTTTGCTTAATTTGGGAGAAAAATTACAAAAGCCTAAAAGTAAAATGACGTCAGCAAAACAGTTGAATGGTTTTGTGATCTTTGTCTGAGTTTATCTCACTACGGTTTGACGCCGTCATTTTTAGAAATAATTTTCTAAAAATATGTGACCTTGTTCCAACAAAGCAAAAGAATATTTCTATTGAAACGCAAAATGGCGCTTACGTCCATTTAGAATGGAATGAATATAAAACGTTAATTTCTATATCGAAATTCTAATACATGTGCTTTAAAAATATAATATTGACAATTATAGAGTATTTAATTTATAAATTTTAATACATGTAACATTAATAATAATAATTGATAATTTAGATTAAAAGACTTTGTCAAAAGAAACTGTTGCGTAAAAAACTGATAAAAAATATTTATAAGTTAATTTCTAACGTGCCCTCTATACCTGCCTATACCTACATACCCCTGTATCTAATTATTACTATTCTCAAAGAGTCATAACCTCAATTTAGAAATCGGTTACAGAAAACATTACCATAAATAAATCTATCTAGATTCATCAGATCCTAGTCTATATGGGACAGAACTTTAAAGATACTATTTATAAAACCTCCAAGCATCATCTTACGAAATCCCAAATAAAAATGTCTTTACTAATAACTAACAAAATCCAACTTTATGTCGAAGGCATAAGATATGTATTTCCAAATCCAACAAGACACACGGTGTCTGATCAAACAAAATTCGATCAGCTGGCGATTTATTGAGCGATTACCAAAACCTGACCACTTCTCTAAAAAGTATATAGGTATCTCGCTCTTTTGAGTGTTAAAAACATAGGTGTAAAAGAGATGGGTGGAATTTAGTCGTGCAGAGGACAACAATAATGTCTGCGAAATATTGCTTTCTTTGCCTTGTAAGTAGGTGAGTTAGGTTATGTCAGGTGTACGCGTGTATAGAGCTGTTGAGTGTGTCACAAGTGGGTATAGGTGTGATAGCTCTAAGATAAATATAAAACTATTTAAATCGCGACCAGAGTTACTTCACAATTTTGATACGAAACCTTTAAAGGTTCTCATTAATAAATCAGCCCAGTTTATTTACTTTTCACAAGCACCCTAATTTAACATAGCTAGGATCAAGAAAATCATGCTGCGTAAAAATATTTTATATTAACAGCTCTATACATTTCCTCTCACTTGATTATGCGAAGTGTGTTGGCGCGATTAGCACACGTTCGGCCGGCCGGCCAGCTGACTGCCAGTAAAGAACGCGCTTTAGCGGCGTGTACACGCTTACGAAAAAATTAAAAAAATACCCGCGAATGCAGCAATGCACGTTCGAAAACAGTTTTGTGTCGGAAAATTTGACTTTGTGAGATCCGTGCTAGACGTTTACGAATCTGTTTCCATTTTTAAAATTTTGTTTCCTTTTTTCTGAAGTTCCATTTTCGAATTTGTTTTTTTAATTTGTGTGTGAGTGTGTGGACTTTTAGGTTGGTTTGTATTTAGTTTTTAATTTTATATGGTATTTATTTAGATATTCTTATATTAGGCCAGTTTTATTTATCAAATAACATAAACTAACAATCTATGACACGTGCGATTCGTGGAATAACTTCCTAATTAATTTTATGTTTTCTAATAAATTGACTTTCAAGGTGTCAAGTTGAATCACTTTTACTTTTTTATAAGATGGTTCACTAACCAACGTATAACTATACTAACTCTCTGTCCCGCGGATTCACCTGCTTTCCTGAGGGATTTAACGTAACCCGGGGCTATAACATACCCTATGGCCATTCGGAATAATTTACCTCTCAAAAAGACACAGTTCCCCAAAAATTTGCCACGGTTCCTAAATCAAAGATCTTTACAGGATACAAACTTACAAAATTCCGCAATCTCTCTTTGTATATACAGTGTAAACTCTTTATAACGTTATCCTTTATAACGATAAACTCCCTATAACGTTGAAGTGAGCCCAAGTTGGTTGGTTTGTTCACTTTGTTTTGTTTTTTTTTGTTCACTCTATAGAACGATAACTCTCTATAACGACAAAAAATGCTCAGTCCCTTGAGTTTCGTTATAAAGAGTTTACTGTATGTATATATTGTTTCAATCATACCTTAATATAGTTTTAATTCAGAAAATAGTTTCCTATCAAAACTAGAATGAAGTTCTGCTAGATTTTTTTGTTTTTATAATTTTAATTTTATGTTTTAAATTTAATATAACATATATATAATAATAAACCCCAAGACAATTACTCAGGAAAATTTTAATGTTTATGAATATAATGTCTGTTTTTTTAAATCATAGTCTTATTATAAGACGGCAACCGACCTATAATAACAGCAAAAACATAAATAATTAATGCCATATTTTAAAGTGATGCTCCAACAAACCTACTGAAACCACGAACAAACCGATTTCAATAACAATGTATACTAACTATGTTTTTGGGGGTTTTTACGTTAAAACTTCACACGCCAATTACCGCATATTTTTGCATCCGCTAACCTTTATTTGTAGACGTCGTTAATTCTATATGTAGATAAACATTCCTAATTAAAAATAAAAAAAATTATAAGTTTATGATAGATTTAAATTACTTATTACCGTACTTAGACTAGATTGTAGTATAATTAAATAAAAAAAATAAAAAAAAAACAAAATGAATTCTGATTATAAATATATATTTTTTAAACAATTCAGACGTCGTTAATTCTATATGTAGATAAACATTCCTAATTAATAATGAAAAAACATTATAAATTTATGATCGATTTAAATTACTTATTACCATACTTAGGCTAGATTGTAGTATAATTAAATAAAAAAAAAAACAAAATGAATTCTAATTATAAATATTTTTTTTATAAATTCTTCACATTCGGTCGTTTGATCATAATCGAAGGTTGGTATGTATATACGACTATTTTGTAAATACTATAATATACTAGGTGACCCAACAGATGTTATCCTGTCCAAATTCGCTTATACAATTTTACCAATATTCCAATTTTTATTTTCTTGTAAACATTACTAGCTGTCCCCCGCGGTTTTACCCGCGTTCCCGTGGGATGTCACATGTATTATACATAAAAACCTTCCTCTTCAATCACTCTATCTAATAAAAACAAACCGCATCAAAATCCGTTGCGTAGTTTTAAAGATTTAAGCATACATAGGGACATAGGGATATAGGGACAGAGAAAGCGACTTTGTTTTATACTATGTAGTTATGTGGACTATTATAAATATTAAAAAACCATTAGCCAAATCTTAAATAAAACAACTTAGGTATTTGACAGTGTTTTCAACTTGATACCCATACCTGAGATAAAAGTCACGAACAACGAAGTGATTAGGGTTAGTAGGGTGAGTAGGATAAGGGTTTCTTTATTCCTCTTGCGTTACTGAACCCAAAAAATATCAAAAATTTTCGGGGAAACAATACAGGGAACAAACGAGTACGTGTGTACATACATTACTCAGTCTGTAACTTATTGAGGAAATAAGATTTAAGTTTGCGTTTGATATTTTTTGGTGTTAAATTCTCACGTAAATCGGAGGGTAGGCTATTGATTAGCCGAGTAGGATTTAAATTAAATCCGTGTAAAAACTTAATCATATTTTTTTCGGTCTTTGAGAAATTTGTTCGGAAAAGTTAACACATTTTTTTTATTAAGCATTTCTATGTTAAAAGAGTACATAGAGTAATACATTATTGCTATTCAATATTTGCCTGTACTTCTTTAAAATACTGTACGTCTAAAATCTCCGTACAAAAGACTTCAACGCGTTACGCTGTAATATTATCTTCGTAATTATTTTTTTTTTTATTTAGACATTGACGATTGTCTTTTTTATCCGTTATTTAGTGAAAATAATATTTCTTTTAAAAAATAATTAATTTTACTACATAATGCTTTTGTAATACTATAGTTAAATGTAGGTTTTTAAACCTTTCATTTATTTGGAAATATTTTTGCCGTTTCTTATATTTACACATTATTTACTGAAATTCAAAACATCCCAAATATTGTGGAAGATTTCAAAAGCGAATTTCGAGATTAAAACTACGTATCACTACATAGTATAAAACAAAGTCGCTTTCTCTGTCCCTATGTCCCTATGTATGCTTAAATCTCTAAAACTACGCAACGGATTTTGATGCGGTTTTTTTAATAGATAGAGTGATTGAAGAGGAAGGTTGTTATGTATAATACATGTGACATCCCACGGGAACGCGGGTAAAACCGCGGGGGACAGCTAGTATATAATATAAGGTACCTTCGACGTACCATCACCTCAAACTACTCGATATATCAGGATGGAACTACTACCATTCGACGCGAATTTTTTCCTCGATGGTCATATGCCATATATGATATAAAAACGGGTGAAACCGCGGGAGACAGTTAGTATTACTATATTATTGTTTACTCAAAAGTTCGAGACTTAAAACTACATATTATTGTTTATGTACGTTGCGTAAGTTTCTACAACAAATTTAAATTATGTAAAGAAATGTCACTAAACGACAGATTATTAATCAAAGAATTACTTGTACAGTCATGAGCATAAATATATCATCGCGGACAGTTCTGCAGAAATAAATGATATCTTGATTCGTTCATTCATTTTTAGACTTGAGTTTTTTGAAGTGCCTTCCGAGGGCCTAAATTGAATAAATGGATTTGAATTTTGACGGTTCAACTATTCCGATGGGTGTAAATATGTGATTAATTAATTAAATATTATGTGGGTAGTCTTAACTGTTATTGTTGCGAGCCCTTTCGCAGAATTTTGCTACTTTCAATCGAGACAAACCTCCTTTGTTTTTTAGATTGTAATGATTGAAATTATATCATAACATGTCTTGAAATTTTAAATAAATAAAAAAAAATGTGTAGAAAAAAAACAGATAGACAGTCATAGAGCGACAATTTTTTGCTTCATTTTATAAAATAATGCCATTAACTTAGATTGTTTGATACATGAACATGTTTTTGTTCTGTGCCCGGATGTAAATATCTATATAAGTATGTAGTATATCAGTTATCTGGTTTCCATAGTACAAGCTCTGCTTAGTTTGGGACCAGATGGCCGCGTGTAAAGAATCCCACGATATTTAAATATTCATTCCAACAACTCTGCCGCTGTAAGTAGTAACAGTGCTGTTGAATTATGTGAAGGGTGTCAGATATTGCAGAACTGTCTATGGTTATTTATTTATGCTCGTGACTATACCTTTCGATATCAAAACGATTTAAACTTTTCATATATATCTTTACTAGCTGTCCCCCGCGGTTTTACCCGAGTTCCCGAGGGATGTCACATGTATTATACATAAAACCTTACTCTTCAATCACTCTATCTATTAAAAAAAACCGCATCAAAATCCGTTGCGTAGTTTTAAAGATTTAAGCATACATAGGAATATAGGGACAGAGAAAGCGACTTTGTTTTATACTATGTAGTGATAATAATAAGAAATATCGCGGGGCTATTCTTTATTTCAGAGCTTGTACCTTGTACTTGGAAACCAGATAACTGATATACTACATATTCGTTTTTCTTAATAAATTATTTTACTAGCTTTCCCCCGCGGTTTCGATATAATATATACCTATAACCAACTAGGAAAAATTCCGCGTCGAATGGTAGCAGTCCCATCTCGATATGTTCAGTAGTTTTGAAGTGATGGTGCGTCAAAGGAACCCTATTTTCGCTTATACTGTATAGATTTGCACACAGACACAGAACAAACAGACATGCTCAAGCACACAATTGTTTGCGGGTGAGAATCGAACCCGCGACCAGTGGCTTTTTTTTCTAAATACATACGTCTATAGATCACACCCTTATAACATACTAACTACATACAACCCCTGCAGTTGCACCCGCGTTCCCGAGGGATGTAACATTTTCTTAAAAATGTAGTTTATATATTAGTCCAATATATTATTATGCTCTATCTATGTGCCAAGTTTCATCCAAATCCGTTCCGTAGTTTTTACGTGAAAGAAGAACAAACATACATCTATACCTCCATACAAACAAACTTTCCCGTTTATAATATTAGTAAGACAAATATGTTATAATGTGAACTGTATCCACAATATTGCCTATCTAAAATTCTAAATAAATACAAGGAAATGGTATAGGTTCAGAGGTCGCACGAAACGATACGATCGCGTTGCGATGACGAGCGGAAAGGTTCTGTTCGTGGCTCGTTACCTGACGGCTCTCGGCGACAAATGGCAATTGAACCTTAATATCTTTGTTGATGTGTAAAACTGTACATACGCCAGAGGATCTCAAACTGGAACTCCCATTTGATTTCTTGTGACCACGGCTTTTTTCTTACTAATATTGTAATTTGTGATTATGGATTTTTGTTACGTTGTCACGCAAAACTTTAAACGGATTCAAATGAAAATTGGCATAAATATCCCAAGACATTCTTCACACATCGTTACCAGATCCCAGGTTAAGCAGAGTGTACTGCTTGTTGTATGGCTACCAGGTAACTGATATACTACATATACTACTTTTTAAATACATACTTATATAGATATTTACACCCAGACACAGAACAAACATAATAATCTGGAATAACACACAGGATTATATTTTGAGGGAAAAATTTAAGATCTCTCGGAAATGCGGATTAAATCGCAGCGGACAACGTTATTTTATAAAAATACTTTGTCTCGCGGTTCCATACTCGTTTTAATAATAAATTAAATCAATCTCTTGCTCATAAACGTAATGAAAGAACAAACTGAAGGATATTTAATAGGATTATGATTTCGTTTATTTGCCTGGGTGTATGTATATATTTATACAATATAAGGTATACTGGTTACATTAGTACTCTATTCTGACCCCTTATTCCGCTAATACATACTTCGTCGGCGAGCCGCTTCATGGAGACCTCGGAGAGCTTACCTCTCACATGATTAGTAGTATTAGCGTAGTTAGCGATAGAGACAGAGCACGGAGGCCGCGACGAAACATCCTCGAGTTAGTGTCATTTTCCTTACAGAATCGAGCCCCTGTTTGGAATCAAATGGCCGCGTGAATGAAATGGCAGAGGATATTTCTTATTACTAATGTTCGCCCAATGGTCGAAATTCTGATACATATATGAATTTGCATGTGCAAAAAAGATGAAAGAAAGTAATATTTTTCATTTACAACACTAAAGCTTTAACTATCAATGAAAAAAAATCGAGACACAAACAAAGAAGACATAACTATATATAACTATATATGTAACTATTTTGGGTTTGCTAATTACTACATATAGATATAATACCTTTAATCAATGTGAAGGATGGGATAACTTTTCTCGCAAATTGTATACATTTTGGAAAAATAATACTCAATTTACCAAAAAATTCATATTGCCTACTTACCCATAGGTAAAGGAACCTCACTTTGAAGTTTTGAAACCATGCCACAGATTGCTGAGCGTCTATTATCTATATTAAGTTTTATTACCCCTTATTTCTCGATGATTTTTATAAGTGTGTTCTTCATGCCACAGTGAGGAGCATGTAAAGCCTTTAGCGTATTAACAAAACGATTCGACCCTTTTTTGTTATGGGTTTGGGCTTGAACACAATCTCGTAGAAGAGTAGTAGCGCTCTTAGTGCAGAGTTCGTCCGGGGAAGTACTACCACCTTACCCATTTCTACCGTGAAGCAGTAGTGCACTTGTATTACTGTGTTTCAGTTAGAATGGTAAGGGGGCCGGTGAAATTACAGGCACATGTTACTTAACAACTTCACCTCTCAGGGTCGACAACGCATTGGCGATGCCCCTGGTGTTGCAAATGTACATAGGCGGCGGTGACCACTTACCATCAGGTGGACCGTCCGCTTGTTTTTTCGGACCATGTGGTATAAAAAAAAATGTGAGTGTAGGTGGTAGGCACAGGAAGTCTAGAAGGTAACTGGCCCTCAAAAGCTGCTATCAAAACCAAACTGATAGATTTTCAATTTGAGGGTGGTCATGCTATGGGTAGGTACTAAAAACCTTGAACGATGCTATGGTTTCATATCGATATTTTCTTTCACTACAATCTAAAGTTCATTGCAGGATTCGAACTTTCGACGCTCATCACGACACTGTAATTTACTACCAGCTGAGATATTATTATGACTACACCAAATCTCCAAGAGTTTTTGCAACACGTTTTTCGTAATTCGTTGTCGTCCCTGAGATGTGATGATGTTAAGTCTCACGGGCCTGTAATTTCACGGCCCCCTGTTCTTTCCAACCGAAACACAGTAACACAAATGCACTACTACTTCACGGCAGAAATGGGTAAGGTGGTAGTACTTCCCCGGACGAATTATGGAGCTAAGAGCTCTACTACTTTGAAAATATTATTTAAAAGATTCTAGTTAAATACTTTTCTTCTTTTTTTATACCACTTGGGCCGACAAACAAACAGACGGTCCACCTAATGGTAAGTCGTCACCGCAGCCCATACACATTTGCAACACCAGGGCATCGACAATTCGTTGTCGACCCTGAGACGTGAAGTTGTTAAGTCACATGTGCCTGTAATTTCACCGGCCCCCTTTCCTTTCCAACCGAATGCCACCAACCGAACCACAGTAATACAAGTGCACTACTGCTTCACGGTAGAAATGGGTAAGGTGTTACTTCCCCGGACGAATTATGCACTAAGAGCTCTACTACTTTGAAAATATTATTAAAAATATTCTAGTATTTCTTTTCGCTTTAAATTTGATTAGCCAGATTTACTTTAAATTGACTCGACGGACGATATACTATTATGACTTATTACTAGGTGTCAGGATTCTCGTATCTTTATAATACAAACAGTCTTGTTTTAAAGATAGTTAAATAGTTCTACTTCAGCACTAAAATACCAACAATATACATACGATTCAGCATGTTAATGACTTAGCTCTAACAATAGCGCATATATTTCTCACAGCGATCACACACAGCCTGCCATATATAATGTGTTGCAAAAACTGCTCCTTCCTCACATGGTAATTAGAGGCGATTGTTGTTTAAATTAATTTATTTATACTCCTTTTGAAAGTTACTGCAATCGACTGTGTTTTCTTTAATGTATAGAATGTTTTAATAAAATCTTAGGACATTCTCTACAGATGGCCATCTGATCCCAAACGAAGCAGAGCTTGTACTATGGAAACCAGATAACTGATTTATTACATTTACTCTCTTTTAAATACCAATTTGTATCTAATTAAACATCCAGATACAAAACAAACAGACATGTTCATGCACACAAATATTTGTCCTGGGTGGAAATCTATAACAACATATAGTGTGGCAGTTGAGGTTCTAACTCATAAGCTAACTGGCCCGTCAAGTCATATTAAAAGTTTCAATTAAAAACCTATTATGGTTCAGAATCAAATAAAATTAAGTGCAGGAATTGACCGCGGTAGTGTACCATCATATCTATTTCTGCCGTGAAGCAGTTCAAATTCAAATATTTTTATTCAAATAGGCCTTTACAGGCACTTATGAATAGTCGACTCTAATACCGGTTCGGAAGGTTGTTTTTTACTGAGAAGAGCCGGCAATAAACTCAGCAATTACTCATTTTAAAAACGATCTTAGATTTATTACAAAATATTTATTTAGTCTCACTGGCAAACCCTGTGTGTTATCGCAGGAGTGAAGAATTATTAAACAATAATAATATGAATATCTAATAATAAAAAAATCACAAGCAGCACCTGTTCACAAGCATGCCGCATGTGGCAGCCATCGCCCTCCTCGCCATACTGTAGGGAAGTGAGCGACCCGCCACACAGTAGTGCACATATACTTCTATAGTTAGAAATACAAGGGTAAATAGCGGGCATACGTGGGACTAAAATATTTCATATCACAAGGTTATATATACACATAGTTACCATGGTGGACCCGACAGCCAAGTTCAATGCAAGAAACTTAAAACTGTTCCAATTAATTGCTGTAGACGCTTTAAATAAACAGCTTGATCTTTTAAAGCAATGAAAGAAACAGCCTCGTGAGTGTTCCCTGAAATTAAAGCATTAATTATTCGTACAAAAAAGTAAACCATTATTTATAAGGTTACTGCAACCAGAATGCATTGACCCATGAGCCGGTGACGATTTTATCAAAATTACCAACTGACCGTGACATAGCCTTCGAAAAACAATACGTGTCCAATTATTTTCGAATAATGTTACCTTTAAAATAATTGAGGATTTTCCGAAAACGTGAGACACCTATACATTGCCATAGTCGATTTTCCCAATAACTAGGTACTACACACAGCAAAAAGGTTTGGATTCAGTCGGATATCTTTTATTTTTATATTGCTATAATTTTTTTTATTTTATTTTTAATCCATCTTCTTTGATTGAATTTATTGTGTAGCTCAAATAGTTCATTTTTACCGTACCCAAAGGTTAAAACATGTCCCTATTACTAAGACTCCACTGTCCGTCTGTCACCTGGCTATATCTCATGATACGGAACCCATAGTGCGCGAGTCAGACTCGTACTTGGCTGCTTTCTATAAACCATATCATAATCATAATCTTAAGTTATCCAAGAGAACGCAAACTTCTTTTGTTGTGTTTATGTTATCATGGTAGCCAATAAGCGCTCGTGTCATCAGCAGGTTCTGAGCTCGTAACCTAACAACCTTCCGTTGACGCTGCAATCTATTTTGATCCTCCTTGAGTCCCGAGCGATGGTACATTTTTCCAAATCCGTTAAGTAGTTTTTGTATGAAAGAGTAACAAACTTTCATTAATTCTTCCATCGTAACACTTTCGCATTTATAATATTAGTAGGACATTCAATGATACAAAATAAGGATACTTTGCGGGTAGATAAATAATAAATATTTAATAAACTAGTGCGCCTCAACATCTAAGATTGCATCACTGCATCAGGTGGGATCGCAGTCAAGCACTAGTTTTTATTATTAAAAAAAAAGATACACATAGAGATACTCATCTAAAATTAAAGTTTTTTAATATTCTTTCACCGCACCTAAAAATACATTATTGTAGCATTTTACAATCCAGTTCTAAAAGACGTACGATAAGCGCGAGCAGACTTGCGCAGGAATACGTGCATCCCATACAGCGTGGTGGATTACGACCACACAGGCCCTTTGAAGGGCATCGGGTTTTGTAACGACCACAACATTGGTTTTTTTGCCAAACACTAGCCCTAGTCATTTGTATGTGAATCACTTTACTTTGTGGCTTTTTTTATTTGACTTTCCTTGTTCATGGTTGTAATCCACTTGCAAAGTTGGAGGAGTGGGAGACTCATTCATAAAAATCAGGGTGCGTCGTAAAGACACTCGATAGAAGTGGATTTTGTATTACAGGGAAACATTTTAATTATTCATCAATCACTTTTGAATAGCATACATTATTTATCATTCATTTATCGGAATTTCAAAGACCTCCCATAAAAAGTTTCACTAAAAAAATCATATATGTATGTAATAGAAAAATATTTTAATTTTTTTTTTCTTTGTTAAAGAATTATTCTTGTAACTGGCCTGTCAATACCATAGAACATTATGTGTATTTTTTATTTTATATGCATTTCTTTGACATTTATGTGTATATTTTATTGTTTCAGAAAATTAGGAAAATTGTAACGCGATGGCGACGAAAATGAAACGGCTCAGTTTACATTTAAGGACATTTCTTCTGGTGAGTTTTATTAGTACACTTCCTTATAATATCGATCTTAATATGCTTTTAAAATTATGGACTATAATTTTGGCATGGAATTTATACAATTTTGGTATCTATAGTTACTTATTTAAGGTGTAAAATCTAATTTTCAATCAATCATAGTAAACTAATTTAAATAAATTTGCGTATAATTTTATTTGCCAGTGATTAGCAATGCTTACAAATCGCTGATAGAGTATCGACTCATAAATCGATTTTAATCGAATCATTATTTTTTCCAATTCGAGAACTAAAAACAATAGAATCACTGCATTCGTTTAGATTTATTTATAAAAAGCATGAGAATCAAAATTAACCCGTAAATGTGCGATTCGTTTCACATTTGTATCCTTGAGTCACTCACCAGGGGGTGCATAGGACCAGTCACGCAATTCTCTGTGACTAATAAGTACAAATGGCTAGATTCAAATGTTGGTTTTTCAACATTGATACGACCAAAATAATAAATCATAGTTTGGGTGCTTATCTTATCAATTTATATGTTTTTTCCCATCAGTGATAATTTTAAACATAATTTGGTCACGTTTGTTTTTAAATTAAGAACAATGGATACATTGTGTTTATAACAAAGTTATAAATAAACAATTTTATTTATTACAATAGTTTGCTGTAGACGAATTTTCAAAACAAACAGTATCTGTACACAATAAATAAAAAAAACGTGTTTTATGTACGCACGCAAGAAGTTATACCCGAAATTATAGGTGAGAAAAACTTCACTCAAAGCTATTTTTTTACTATTCAGTCGTGAAATTGTAGTGTCCAAACTCTTTGCACCCGTCTGTAGTAACGAATAAAATTTTTTGACGTTGTTAGGTTATTATTGACAATAACATCATTACTCACTCATTGACACTGACAGTTGAGATTTTTGCGATGTTCCGGAGAGACCGTTATCGGCTAACTTCATCCGTGAGAATTTTTTGTTACCCTTATGCGCGCGCATCTCAAAATTTCACTCTCATCATTTTTTCATAACGCGCCTAAAGAAGTATAACTTCAATAAACTCTGTTTTAAACTAGGGCAAAACCATGCATCTTTGATCAACAATAGTTACCTCATATATATCATCAACATAAGGAAAATCACAAAATATGCATAAACACAGCTAAAACAGTCCACAAAAACAGTCACAATAAGTGATACAAGAATGTACACAATGAACCCAAGAAAGTCACATGTAAAAAACACATTACGATCGCTATAAAGACAAATGGCAAACAGAGCGTATGGTGGTGTTGTGTTGACAAATATAACAGGAAAATCATGTACCAGACTAAAAGGCTCTCACTACTAGAGTAGAAGCAATGGTCTGTTTTAACTTAGATACTATTTGAAAATATGTAGGGTTGGCAGTAAGAAAGCATAGTCATATACTATTCTCTGTCTATCATCATTATTGCTATGTTAATCACAACCAAACCGACCAATATGTCACTTATTCTATTCTAGCATTAGTACCGTCTACGCTCCGTACCTTACAAAAATACCTACAACCTATTTCATCCCGATAGCTGTCCTTGTCTAAAAAAGAAGAATTGCTTTGCTTCTCATTCAACTTCCTCCTAACTCGAAAAATGTCTAACGTTTGCCTTTAACACTTGGAATCTTTCACCAACACTGGCGTTGCATTGAGTCCGTGTTGCGTCACATCAAAACACACGCGCACTTGACACGAAGCAAGAGCCTATTGACACATATTACGCTGCGAAAAGACGTCGCTGGGTCAAAGTGACCGGCCGACCGCGTTTAGAGGGTTAGAATTGTGCTTGACGCTGATTTCTGGAATTAAATTGTATTTATTATTGTTAGTTTGGTTTACTTAATTTGGGATCAGATGGCCGTGTGTAAAGAATGTCCCAGGATATTTATTATTATCATGATTTATTTGCTAGTAACAGTACAATGAAAGTAGAATAAAGGTATAGGTATCTGTAATTATAACCAAATGTTCGGATATATTTATTTTATCTTATGGGTTTCTTCAAGAAGGGTGTGAAGAGATTTTTGCCGGGTCGGCAAAGCGCGAGTGATACCCACGGTGTTGCAAGCGTCCATAGGCTGCGGTGACCGTTTACCATCAGACGGGCCGTCAGCTTGTTTGCTACCTTAGTAGTATAAAAAAAAAAACTCCAATTAAAATAATTGTAAAGGAATTCCAATAGGTATTTATTTATGTCAACTTGTTAGTCGAGTTGGTAATGTGCGTTGGCGGTGAGTTACATAACTAATTCTGGTATAAGAACTAACTGTATAGAAAACTAGAACTTTATAGAAATTTTATGATAAGACTAAGAGGTTTGAGATTGCCCTCTAAGTCCTATTTCTCGAGTAGTAGAGCTCTTAGTGCAGAGTTCGTCCGGGGAAGTACTACCACCTTACCCATTTCTGCCGTAAAGCAGTAGTGCACTTGTGTTACTGTGTTTCGGTTAGAAAGGTAAGAGGGCCGGTGAAATTACAGGCACATGAGACTTAACAACTTCACGTCTCAGGGTCGACAACGCATTGGCGATGCCCTTAGTGTTGCAAATGTCCATAGGCGGCGGTAATCACTTACCATCAGGTGGACCGTTCGCTTGTTTGTCGGCCCATGTGGAAAAAAATATATATATATATTATTAATCTCATATTCAAATATCCTGTGATATATTTTACACACGACCATCTGATCCCTAAGGAAGCTAAGTACTACGCATTACTTTAGCTTTTCGTTGCGGTTTCACCCGCGTTTAATTATAGCCTATACAATATTGTATTATTGTTCAATATTTCACTTTTGCCATAACACACAGGTATTGTCAGTGAGTCTAAATAAATTTGATGTAATAAATCTAAGTTCGTTTTTTTAAAAAGAGTAATTGCTGAGTTTATTGCCGGCTCTTCTCAGTAAAAACAACCTTCCGAACCGGTATTAGAGTCAGACTTCATAAGTGCTTGTAAAGGCCTATTTGAATAAAAATATTTTCATTTCATTTCAATACATATAGCCAATAACCGTCTACGAAAAATTCCGCGTCGAATGGTAGCAGTCCCATCCCGATATGTTCAGTAGTATTGAGGTGATGGTGCATCAAAGGAACCCTATTTTCCTTTTAAATATTACATGAAAAGAAAAAAAAACAAAAAGAATATTTTAATTTTTTTATATTTTTCATACTACATATTTTTGATACTGTATTTAGAAGATATAAACTCGGACACAGAACAAATAGACATAGTCTTGCACAAAGATTTTGAAGTCAATCTGCTGACTTCTTCTAAACAATCAAGTCAAAAAACAAATGAATGATTAAAACAATCTACGCTATTACGCAACAGTGATTGTTGAATTAGATGTTTCCCTGTAATTTCCCTTCCATAACGACACATCCTGTTTTTATTATTATTAACTAAGATGGAAATCGAACCCACGAACTGTTGCGTGGTGTCATTACATTACTATGGGGTTACTATTACGAGTATAATTTGAAGACATTTAAAGTTGTGAATTACATGAGTAAACACTTGACATTTTACAAGTTGAATTGTGAACTTACGTAGGCATACAGCCTATTTAATGGTCATTCGTTTTAATAAGGTATGAGAGATCCATTTATTATTGGTCATTCGATTTAAAAACTCGTTTTGCTGGAGGAGCGTAAATAAGTAGTGTACGTAAGGGTGTAAGAGCCATCAGAGGCTTAAACCTTCGTGCCATCCCAAAATAGCCCTTACTGCAACGACATAGTTATTAATATATCCCTACTAATAATAATAATCTATATATAAAATGTATATATATATACTCGTACATATTATAAATGAGAATGTAAGTTTTTTTTACGCTTTCACGCACAATTACTTAATCGATCATTATGAAACTTTGTACACATATTCTTCAATATATTAGAAGTAACTTATGATACTTTTTGTGCGGGGAAAATGTTACATCCCTCGGGAACGCGGGTGAAACAGCGGGGGACAGCTTGTAATATATTATAATAACGAGTATTCAATTTCCACATAGGACAAACATCTATTAAATAATTCTTTTGAGATCTAGGGACTTTTTAAGTGAAAACTTCTTTCAATGAAACGAAATAAAAACAATAAAAAGGGACAAAGATATAGGTATCTTTAGGATTAAGCCGGCGAGAGAATGAGAGGTAGTTATCTGAAGGCTTCACTTCTACCGCATATAAAATGCACACATTTTTAATGTTCCGTACCCAAAGGGTAAAATGGGACCCTATTACTAAGACTCCGCTGTCCGTCTTTCTGTCTGTCTATTTGTCTGTCACCAGGCTGTGTCTCATAAACCGTTATAGTTAGACAGTTGAAATTTATTAAAAAAACGAATAAAATAATAAACCAGCCAAAAAGCGTGTCTTTTTTTTGCCGTTTTTATAGATGCCCTTCGTGCGCGAGTCGAACTCGCACTTGGCCGGTAATAATTTTTTGTTGTGGTATTAAAATACGTATCATGCATTCTTCTCTTAAACCTTTATAGTTATTCGATTTTTAAATCGCGAAGCCAGGCGTCGCTTGCGCATTACGCAATCCCCACCCACGAGCTACGTTACCATTCACGCGGAAATATTTCTTTGCGCCAAATTCATCACTCCGGAATATTACAAATTTGAACTTGATACGCTTTGCGACTCGGCAATGTATTCTTATATTTTTAGTTCGGCAATTATCGTTCAATCTCGACCGATCCTCTTTTGGCGACTGCACTCAATTAATAATGTCAGATCATCTGTCATAAAATTAAAGGTCATTGAACTTTATTTAGGTGGACTGCTTCATATTATTTATTCTAGGATAACCACATTTTTGTGCCTAGTTTTTTTAAATGTGATAAGTTTTACAATTTAACATTATTATATTACAAGCTGTCCCCGCGGTTTTACCCGCGTTCTCGAGTTATATCACATTTTCCCGGGATAAAAAGTAGCCTATATGTTATTCCAGAATATGCTCTATCTATGTGCCAAGTTTCATCCATATCCGTTTAGTAGTTTTTGCGTGAATGAGTAACAAACATACTTATATACAAATCTTTCCTCTTTATAATGTTAGTATAGACTACTATTGTGAAAGTAATATTACCTACTTAAGTAAATTTGAGAGAAATTATAAAAAAAAGGCTTCGAATAAATTACATTTGAATACTATTTTAAATACCTACTCAATAACATATATAAGTAATACGTAAGAGGACATTAATGATTATGTAAAATAGATAGCATTTGTTGGTAAAAAAATATATCTTATTATTTTTTTACTCTATCGACCTTACTGATCTCTTTTTAACTAAAATACTGTTTATATCGACAGGTATATCGATCAAATTCCTATCATTATCAAACAAAAATACGTTATTTACAATACCATTTAAAAAATAAATATAACATTGAACTTATTGGGAATGACATTCCAAAATCTTAAGCTACAATAATTCGACAGAATCGGATCAAAATTTATGAGGATTTTTTAACGTCATAAAAAAAAATGCAAAACGATAGCGAAACTAGACTTCGAAATTATAATATGACATTTATAAACCTTGAATGTGGTATGCTGTTGGTAACAAATTACTCACATATGAGTCTTTAACATCGAATAACACAGGCCAGGCTTGGTGGTTAGCGACTCTGCAAATCCGAAGGTCACGGGTTCCATTCCCACCCAGGACAAACATTTGTGTGCATGAACAAGTCATGAACAGACATGTGTCTGGGTGTAAATATCTGTACAAAGTGTTTCAAAATACCCTGTATAAATATAATTAATTATCAAAGCCAATATTCCTAGTAAGCTGTCATGTCAGGAAACCAGATTATTTAACAGAAAGGCTTACGTACCTATTTTCCTAATAATTGTCTACTTTAATAGTTTTTCTATTTTTCATTCATAAAAATCTGTTTTTTTTTTTCTGGGTATGTTATACAGCTTTCTACGGTTCTTAAATAGTGTGAATGGACTCGTTATAAGACCCCATTAACCTCCTTTCGGCTTTACGGGTAGTTGTCGTAACACCTGTATAAGTATTTTTTTAGAAAAAAAATAGTATATGTAGTCTTTCAGTTATCTGGTTTCCATAGTACAAGCTCTGCTTAGTTTGGGATCTCAGATGGCCGTGGGTAAAGAATGTCCCGGGATATTTATATTTATATAATACACGAATTCTAAAAATGGTCATTTACGAAAAGGTATTGTAAAAAAAAATATTTTTGTTAAAATTTTGAAATCCCAGATAGACACTTTTTTATCTATTAATAAATGGTATGGATGAGCCTAACCTGTTCCAAATTACCATTTCATAGTTTATTAATTCGCAAACGGATCCTTGAATTGTAACATTATCTTAACATACCCCAATATTTTTGGACACCCGCAGCAAGATAAAGGCAATAAAAAAAAATGGGTTCGTCCATGGAAGATGCTAAATAACAGTTTTTCAGGACCACGGGTATCTGAGTTAAACCGCGGAGAGACGGACATGGCGAAACCATGGTTCCTTGACTATACGGATCCCTAAAAATGAAGACATAATAAGAGAAACATCTAGAAAGCTAAGCCAATTATGAGCTTTAAGCCAATTTAAATGCACACAAACTGATGACCTTAACCCTGTTTCGGATATCGTGCACGGAAATAGCAACCAACATTGTGGCGACCTCCCACAGTCATTGTTTGCCAAAAGGTTACTTCATTACTAAGAAACAACCAGTGAAACGTACATACCAACGTTTCTCGTTTAAATTGCGGGTGAATTTGATGTTTTAGTACAGTTAGCAGGGGCGTAGTTACCGCCGTATCTACCGTGTTAATGATACGGGGCCCACGGGCTACAGGGGCCCCAAAACTTAAGCAAAAATCCGTAAAAAAAATTATTTGGGCCCCAATAAAATTTAATACAGGGCCCGTCTAAATCAAGCTACGCCGACAGTAAGTCAATTTTACAATGATCTATTTAAATAATCGATGTTGCTTGTTGATGCTGTGATAGTGTCTGAAAGGTCTGACTCTAATGCTGATTCGTTTGTTTTTACTGAGGAGCTGGCAATAAACTCAGCAATATAGTTTACACCAATGATTTTATTCTTTTTTTATTTCCTTTCGTAAATAGGTTAGTTGTACTAAATCTATCTTTATAACAATATTCAACTCTTAAACTGTAAATATACGTCGGAACGTATGGAAATAAATTACATTTCACAGAAAATTTGATTAGGCAACGTTGAATCGGAATAAAGGACGACATAAAGCCCCTGATATGTAAAATAAAAAAAAATAACAACATAATTGACATTTTAAAATATCTTAATAAAAAGAACTTGCTCTAAGGAAATACTACCAGATAACTGATACTACATAATATAACTTTTTTCTTCTTCTATTTAGACATGGGTAACTCAACCTAAATGCGTGAGTTGCGGTTCAGCTCACAGCTCACGTTTGTGAGCCGGAGTTGCGAACCGGTTCACAGATCAGCTCAAATATTGCCGACCGATCACAGAGTCTCTACGCCGCTTCGGCGCCGCTGCCGCGCCGCAGTTCGACGACGACTGAATATGACAGAATAGATCACAGATTGTATACAGACTGTAAAATAATAAGTGAGCCGTGAGCTGTTTAGTTTGCTCTTGAGCCGCAGCTCGACAGTTTAAGTAGGTGTGATCTGATCTGTTGAACCGGTTCAGAGCATACTTCTATTCATTATTACTATTGCTATTCACTATTCTACCCAGTCACTGAGCAAACAGACATGTTCACGCACACAAATGCTAATTTAACTAACGACCTATGGCGTGGCCGTTAGCTTATAAAAACTTCGTTCGCGGAGGAGGCCTCGTAAAGAGGATCTCTCATATGGTTCCCTAAGTACCTACATATAGATACAGAGCATAATGGAAATCAAGCTAGTGTCATTTACCTTACAGAATCAAACCCCTGTTGGCCTATCATCATAATTATTGAAATGCGACTGCTTATTTAGCCCTCCCGGTTTTTAATGCAACCTTTTTGTGGGACGAAAAAAAATTTATGAACACAATGTATGTTATTCAAAAATCATTGATTCATTCAAATGTTTCCCTGTAATACAAAAGTTTCACTTTTTATTTTAAATTATTTTTATTTATTAATATTTACTTAACCATCATATTTGCCGACCGTACAAAACAGAGGATGTTTCGCCGACGACCTTTTCTTTATTGTTAAGACTATTTACAGTTCGATTGTTGAAAATTATGACAAATGATGCATTGTTTATTATAATTTATTTGCTTAGTTAGAGATACCAAGAAATTAGAACTCTTGCAGAGTTTGACCGGGGAACTACCACCATATCCATTACCGTCGTGAAGCAGCAGTGCACTTGTATTACTGCACTAGCTTCTGTTCTGCATTCCCGAGGAATCTAATGTATTCCAAGATTATAGCAAGATCTATGTCCAATTGGAGTAATGCCCCTTAAAAATTGTAAATAAAAAATCGAATAAGTACAGTGGTTCCGGTGATTTCATTAAATTACAGGCACCGCAACTTCACGACTCGTTGGCAGCGATGTAACAAATCTCCATTGGTGGTAGTGACCTCATTCCAAAATCATTTAGGATCTGTGATGGATATACAAGGTTGTTTATTTTTATTTTGTAATAAAAAATAGAAGTACAATATATAATAAAATTTATTCTAGGTATGAAGTATAATTATTGTATGAATTTTATATTTAAATGAAAAATACATACTTATAATTTATTATTCCCACAATAAAGTGTTGCCAAGAAATAAAAACCATGACTATCTTAATTGCGGTAAATTATTTTCTCAGGACTACATAAATTTATAATATCATTAAAATTAATCTATGCATTGTTAAGTTTTCCTCAAAACATATTCACCTATACCTTATACCCCCTGCTCCGTTTCACTTGCGGGCGACTAGGCGCGGGAAGTCCCTCAACAGACTCCGAACCCAAGTCGGCCGTTGCAGGATAATCTGTGCCTATGGGGTTACAACACAAGCAATCAGTGCACTTGCGGCGCCTCCCCTCAGACAATGGCACATCTATTGTCGTGCCCTGCGTGCCCCTTATCTTGCACGCCTGAAGACCTGTATAATGCTACAGACGATACATGGCAGAATTCTGGTCTAAACAAATTTAGCCAAAACGGTCGACACCCAAATAATAATATCCAAGTATAGTAAGGGCATTTGACCACTTGACTTAGCGGCTAGAGACTCCGACTGCCACACCACGGGTCGCGGAATTCCCACCCAGGACAAACATTTGTATGCATGAACATGTCTGTTTGTTCCGTGCCTTAGTGTAAATATCTATATAAGTATTGCAAAGAAGATAAATGCTACATGTAGAATATCAGTCATCTAGATTCCATAGTACAAGATCTGCTTAGTTTCATGGGATCAGATGGCCGTGTGTAAAAACATGTCCTTCCTTCTTATCTTGTTTTTTAAGATATATATCATCAAGTTAAGTGATGATGTGGCATTAGATAGCAGTTCTTGGCAGCTGATTTTCACAGTCGTATGGTAGCTATCTAGGCATTGTATTAATTAGTTACAGCTACAATACTAGAATCCCTGAACGTCCAAGATCCTAGACAAACATTTCTTTATTCACCACACTAATCAATCACCATTTTAAATTAGAATTTGTAATACTTCTGAAGATACACTGGATTTAAAATTGCAACACAATTTTAATGTGCATATTCTATTGCAAAACACACTCGACTATTTTAGTGTTTAGTTAGAAATACACTCCTTAAAATCTATGACATTTGTTATCATAGACGAGACACCAAATTTATAGTGCTAATTAAAAATCAACCCTGCATATGTAATAGGTTCTCAATTTAAATTGAATTGTTTCAATATCGACAAGATTGAGTAGTAGGGCTCTTAGTGCAGAGTTCGTCCGGGAAGTACTACCACCTTACCCATTACCGCCGTGAAGCAGTAGTGCACGTGTATTACTGGGTTTCGGTTAGAAAAGTAAGGGGGCCAGTGATATTACAGGCACATGAAACTTTACAACTTCATGTCTCAGGATCGACAACGCATTGGCGGTGACCCTAGTGTTGCAAATGTCCATAAGCGCCGGTGACCACTTACCATCAGTGGGACCGTCCGCTTGTTTGTCGGCCCATGTGGTAAGAAAAAAAAATACTTACACTCAAACACGTAGTTGTATTAAAACCTAAGATAATCTTATTTAATTTTGATTTAATTTTGTTAGTGTAACATTATTGGCCTTGGTGTAATTTTGAAAGTTTTATTTATCTTACATTTACTTATGTATTTGCTTATGTTATGAGAGTGATTTTAAGTTGCTACAGATGGTACTCATGCATCCATTGCAATGTACTTGAATTTAATAGTAAATACGTTACGAGAATATCTAATAAAAATAATATATACCAAGCAAAACTTACGCTGGTGTAACCAGAAAACTGACACATTACTTATTTTTGAATTTTTGTTATACTCCTTTTGGTGCCTAAGGAAAAATTATGAGAGTAAATTTTTACGAATCGCGCGCACACCGTCACGAAGTTAGCTGATGATGGTCTCTTCGGAACATCACACAAATCGCAAGTGTCAGTGTCAATGAGTGAGTAATGATGTTATTGTCAATAATGAACAAAGAATCAATTAAATACTTTACTATAAGTAAGGCTCAATGTTTGTAATTAATTAGAATATTTGTGTGATTTATTGCAACGTATGTTTTTTTTAAATAACTTTTTTTTTCATCATTACATAACCTAACAACGATCAATAAATTGATATAGTTTTACGCCAAATTCCTAAATCTAAGCAATAATAAAACAAACGAACCCACAAAATGTTCTGATGGTATTTTCCATCTAGTTAAATTAGTTGGTCACTAGCCCAAATGTTTGCCAAACATTTGGCCCAGGTCTAAGAAATTTCTATTTATGAAAGAACACAATTATGTATGCAATCTTGCAGACTGATTGATTAAATTATAGTTAGAAAATATACATAAATTGGCGCCAACACCGCTAACGACATGTAAAATCGATTTTTCTTTATGTCGAATATAGATTAATAAATTTTGTAATTAGCACTAAATATGAAAGCAAAATGGCATCGCATATTGTGATATATGGTCCACTAGGTGAGGTAAAACTTAATGCATATTAGTAAATGATAAGGTTATATTTTTCGTCATTATACAATTATAACTGCACTAGCTCTCCTCCACGGATTCACCAGCGTTCTCAACATTCAAAACCATTAATCAATTTCGACCCGCGGAGGGCACTTATGAAGGTCATACTTAAAGTTACTAAAGCTACCACCCGGTTCGGAAGTCAACCTTCAACTGAGAAGAACCGGCAAGAAACTGTTGCTGACAGCGGCTGCCTTACCCATTGCGAGGCTCCGGGCGACAGGTCATTGCTAGGCTCTTTGTCCTTCGTGAAAATAATGTGATGCTAAAGTAAGTCTGGTTCTTTGGTTTAGGTATTTATCATGTTTGACAAGGAATGCTAAAGTTACCTATACAAATAAATAAAATTTCAAATCCATATTTTTTTAATTTGCTTGGGTTGCGCGAGGCCCCGGGCAGTTGCCCCGTTCGCCACCCCCTAAGGCCGCCTCTGGTTGCTAAATTGTAAAAAAAAGGTAGTATATCAGTTGTCTGGTTTCCATAGTACAAGCTCTGCTTAGTTTGGGATCAGATGGCCGTGTGTTTAGAATGTCCCGGGATATTTTATTTATTTATTTACATTTTTTTTATTATTTTAATATAACCTTTATCTATTCTGACTTTTTCTTGAAGGATGTTCTATTTCCCTCGGTGAAAAGATATCCTATGTGTTTATCAGGTCACAAACAATATTCGTGTGCGTATAAACGGGGGGTTTCATTCAAACCCAATGAAACGTGTGTGAGAGAGTGAGAGAGTGAAAGTGAAAGAGTAACAAAGATCAATTTATCCTCACAAATTTTCGCATTTATAATATTAATTGTATGTATGTAACCGTTCAACTTTACACAACATTGTATGGTTCTAATAAAATACATAAAAAAATATATTTTTAATAGTGCTAGCTTCTTTATATTAGAACTACAAAATCATTATATTATTTTACGTTTTAAAACAAAGAACAATCGAAAAAAAATCTAATATTTACAGATTTCCAGGTAAACGCAAACTTTTTTTTGTTCTGTGTACACTGTCTTCCATAAAAGTTAGGCAGATCTTGATGTTGTCTTTTCGATTTGTATTTTATTTTAAATAATACCTTGTCAGAAGTCATACATGCACTCGGCAGACAAGAAACTTACGCCATTTTTTTAAGTGTGTGCTCGCCAGTACATTTCGCGGGTTGAAGTCGCAACTGCGCAAACGTTGTTTAATCTAACATCATCGGTAGCCAACACCTTTCTTGCAAACTTCCTTGTCATTTGATGTAGGTACCTAACACCTCAGGGTCAATGAATAACATATTAATTTTTATATATAACTAGCTGCGCCCTGCTTTGCCCTTCAATCCTGGTTATAAACCTTCCTCTTGAATTACTCTATTTATTGCTGAAAACTGCATTAAAACCCGTTGCAAAGCTTACGATTCTATAAAGGACATACAGACAAACATTCATTTTTATATATAGATTACAATTCATTAAATAGGTGATAAACAAACTAAATATATATATATATATAATCTATATATATTAAGTATATAAGCAAAAAGGGTTCTCTTGACGCACTAACACATCAAAACTACTGAACATATTGGGATGTGACTGCGACCATTCGACGCGGAATTTAACGGTGATGGTTATAAATTCTGTTGGTATAGGCTATATATATGATATCGATAAACGCGGGTAAAACCGCAGGGGACAGCTAGTTAATCTATAAAACTAATATACTGGGTGTAAATATCTATATAAGTATGTATTTAGAAAAAAAAAATAGTATATGTAGTATATCAGTTATCTGGTTTCCATAGTACAAGCTCTGCTTAGTTTGGGACCAGATGGCCGTGTGTAAAGAATGTTCCAGAATATAAAAAAAAAAAAAAAAAATATATATATATATACTAAACAGATTGAATTAATGTTACGTGTAAAACAAATAAAAAATATTCAAAATAATCCTCTAAAATTAAAATCGATAGAATAATAATGAGCTTGAAACTATTACTGAAAAAACAAATACAATTTCAAAAAATATGCCAATGAACCTCAAAGAACACAAAAATAAATTCTACTGAGTATTGCCAAGAATTGAAATTCGCGCATCGTTACGTCAATTTGACAGTCGAGCGAATGACGTTGCGTAACTATAAAAACTACGAGAATGTGGGGAGATTACAGTCATTCCCGCACGATAAAGGAAAGTGAGGACGTCAAGGTCAAGGTGAAAGCCATCTGAGATCTTCATAAATGCGTCACAATGATATTCCCTGTCTAAACTAGGTCATAAGGATTTCAAAACCATTTATTGAGTTGAGGGCCACGGAGGGCACATATGAAGGTCAAGCTTACTAAACCACCGCCGGCAAGGAACTCCGCAACGTTACGTTTTTATTTTTAATAATTTTCAAAGTTAAATCAGTTTTAATCAAGCACTATACTGCTTCAATCTGGAAGTGGTGCGAGTACCTACTACCGGACGAACCCTGCACTTGTAAATAAATATAAATGACATAAAAAATCCTAGTAATCTAATTAATGTCCAAATTTGGGCATGTCATACCTACATACAACATAGGATACTTTTTCTCCCGGGAAAATATTAGTTCCCTTAGAACGCGGGGCGGAAACTGGCGATAAGCCTGCGTAATGCATATCCGGACTGTATTCTAACAAGTATGACAGGGGAATGTTGAGAATCTTATTAATTTGCTCCAATACCAAGAATGCATCAGTACACTGACGTAAAAACAATACTTAATAAGTAATTGTCACAATCTTTATATCAATAAATATAAATCGAAGTGTCTGTCTGTAATGCAAAAAAATATAGAAATAGAATAAAATACGGATATATATAGTTTTCATAATGGAAGAAAAATTACAGGCACATGAGACTGAACAACTTCATGTCTCAGGGGTGTTGCAAATGTCCATAGCCGGCGGTGACCACTTACCATCAGGTGGACCGTGCTTGTTTGTCGGCCCAAGACGTATAAAAATAATAACAAACTACTTATTTTGGGATCAGATCGCCGTATGTAAATGTAGAAGCAGTAAAAGCTTTACAAATAGCAGTCCAATATGAATCAAATGGCTATTTCAAGTCTTACGTGAACGAAGTCCCGGGCGCAGCTCGTTTGGTAATAAATCACAGTGTGAAACGTTTATTATTTAGTCCCCGTTTATAATACTCAGTATCAATTTGTATTCTACGTCACAAAAGTCATTACATGTAATTAAAAATATATATTCATAAATTTATAGACGATAAAAAATGCTACACTTCCTAGAAATATTGTTTCACATATGTTTAATGTTGTCACAACGATTTTTATGTAGGTATATATTATTATTACTTATACAGGTACTTAACGTAATGTAATGAATATAATAATAGTATATAATATATACAAACTTTATCTCCACATGTAATTTTATTATAGATAGTTGTCCCCCGCGGTTTCACTCGCGTTTCTATCATCGATAGTTTTTACAGCGCACGCGATGTATGGATTTTTTTTCCATCTTGGGTTACATTATTGTAGTTTTAGTAAGGATACCTTACCTTACCACTTTTGCATATAGACTTCCAAAGCTCAATTTTGAGACTTAGTGCATGCATCTATAATAAAATCCCTGCTGAAATTTTTAATTACCGTTACAAAAATTTAAGGAATTTTAGTATTGTTTTAACACTAAACATACCATAACCGGGTCAAATGACCCATTTTGAACTTTGCATTGAAAATGCACGTATCATCTTATTGCTTTTGCACATTTGACTTCATGACTTTTTCTTACTAATTAATATACAGTTATACTATTTATTTACCTTCCTAACAACCATATTTCATACATACAAGCAGGAAATAAAAAAGTCACATTTGACCCGGTATGATAGAAATTGGTACCTAGTAAGTGTTGGTAAAATTAGTGTTAATACAAAAGGCTCTCTACAACATAAAGGATTATTTTAATGACAACAATGCTTAGGTTGCACCTTCTGAATCTGTGTTCGGCCTGTGAATAATAATAATAATAAAACCATTTATTCCCAATTAAAGTAAGTATTTACATTTCATTTATTTACATATATTTTAATTCTTATTTCATTATTATTACATTTAATATATATTTTATATTTATTAGCAATTTGAATTAACATTGACATATTCTAATATTTAATTAGATTTATTGGGTTGCCCATTTTGAGCATAGGCCTGTGAATACATACTCGTATATTTAAATATTGTAAGTGTTCTGTTTGGAATAAAATTATCTCTAATACAGCCATTTACCCTGTTTAATATAGATACCTGTTCTCTTTTGTTTATGACAATACCGCAACTATATATTTTATTTTTATTACCGGCCTACAGACGGATTTCCTAGTGGTCAAGTCAATAACTTACACGCCGTGTTTTAAACAGACGTACAATCTGATTGTGTTACAAATCATTTGATATGACAACTAAGATTTGGATCAAACACGATTGTTTGATACCGCGAATTAATAAAGCGGACTAAATAACTAATCAGTATTGACAGTATTTTAACAACTACCTTATGTATTTTTTTAAACTGTAAGTAACTATGAGCCTTATAGCTTAGGTAATTATTTAGTTTTCTATTTTTATTTCCGTGAATACAATCAGTGAGATCGGTATATGGTTGTACATAAGGATTACCCTTATGTATAGAGGTAATATATTAGAGTCAGAATATTCATTAGTGCTTGTAAAGGCCTAATTGAATAAAAATATTTTTAATTTACATTTTTATTTCATTTCATTAAGAGGAAATACAATAAATAGCTATACTGGTACATTTTTTACACACGAATATCACACACATATTCACACATGAGGTGCATCTATTGATCCAACAGCTTATTGTATGATGATGGAAATCAACCTTATTCCAAAGCACTACAGTTTGTTATCCTATGACAATCTGAAACGTCAAAACGGCCATGTTGCATGTTGATGGCAGTAGATAAGTTTTTAAAATCGCGCGGCTGAGGTAAAAATTAGGTATGTCCCAACCGTGGATTTCTCAAGTAAGTACAGCATGGGGTTTTTCAAGTGAGGTGTGAAGAGCTTGATGATACCCCTGGTGTTGCAAGCCTCTATAGGCTGCTGTGACCGTTTCTTTAGCCGAGCTGTTAGTTTATTTGCCACCTCAGTGGCATAAATATGACGGAAGCCTATGCTCTAAATCAGATATAAATAATGAAGCGAGTTGTTTATTCTTCGAAGCAGCATGTGGGTGTTAATATGGATCCATGGCGTAATCAACTCAGCTTTAAACAAACTTTAAGCAAATAAAGTGGTTCCGTAGCTATATGGCGAAAAAACCAGTACTCATTTAATTTCATTGTACTTGCACTTGGAGAAGACTTTTAAAGTACTGAAAATGTACCGAAAAAAAAAATGGATGATCGTTTTGACAGTGAATCGATAATAAATAAATAAATAAAAAAAAAAAAAAAAAAAAAATGATTAAAAAAAAATTACAAATCGAACTTACCAGACTATATCTTTTTCCTTTTCATTTGAGATGGATCACAAGATAACTAGAAAAGTAAGAGAAATACTAGAGAACACTCTAGCAGATCTAGGTCTTGGTAAATTGTTGTATCGGGTACAAAAAAAGTAGACCATTTCATTATGATGATTTTTCATCATCCAAGCCTGCTGATGCACATTATCATAATGGCATAATTTTTCAAGTTAGATTCTAAGTATTTTTTTTATACTACTAAGGTAGCAAACAAGCTAATGGCCCGTCTGATGGTAAACGGTCACCGCAGCCTACCGCCGCTTGCAATACCGTGGGTATCACTCGCGCGTTGCCGACCCTAGTTATCATGAGGGGACCTATTAAATCTTAAGAACTTTACCTGAGATACCATTTACAAACATTCCACACAGTAGGCGGTCACCACTTACCATCTGCTTACTTGTCAGTGTATCGGGTTAGGTGAAATCCTACTAATATTATAAATGCGAAAATAAGTATGTATGGATGTTTGTTACTCCTTCACGCAAAAACTACCCGAGGGATTTAGATGCAACTTGGCACATAGATAGAGCATATCCTGGAATAACATATAGGTTACTTTTTATCCTGGGAAAACGTGACATCCCTTGGAAACGCGGGTAAAACCGCAGGGGACAGCTAGTGTATTATAAATGCGAACGTTTGAACTGATGGATGTTTGTTAGTCAATCAAGTCGAAACGGCTGAACGGATCTAGATGAAATTTTGCACAGAGATAGATTATAATCTGGAATAGCACACAGGTTATCCCGGAAATATGTTATATCCCTCGGGGACGAAGGGAAAACCGCAAAGGACAGCTAGTAGCATAATAAAGAACCAATTCCGGTATCAATTAAAAAACCGCATAGCATGCGGCTGGACAGTTGTTGATTAAAATCTATTGAAACGGAGTTTAATTGAAATGAACAGTAAATGAAAGTTAAAACTAATTAGCATAGTTCATGAAGTTACAATCTATTTGAACTAACTCGCTTAAGGTCATGTCCAAACATTCTCAGCAGAAAAGGTCTGTGACCCGGACCTCGAACTTTGCTTTAGAGCCAAAATATGTCAATTGATCTTCCTGTAGGTATACCCTATTTTCAATCAGTGGGATCGGCAAAAAATTATATTAAAACAAAATTAAATAGGCCTTCACAGATACTTATTCATTTTCGGACTAAAGTCAGGAAAGTTACTTTTGCTAAAAAGACTCAATATACTCAGCAATTACTTACTATTTAAAATAAAAAATTAAAATTATTGAAAAAGGTTTGTCCATAGAAGGATTTAAGAGCCTTCGACAATTAAAAAAAAAACAAAATTTTATTTATTAATAAAATTATTTCTGTCTATTAGATGCATTATGCATTACAAGAGATTTAACAGTTTTTACAGCCGACCACCGCCTGACACTCTAGGAATGCTTTAGTTGCACTCAGTGGGAGGTTTTAAGTCCACGTGGTACTCTTTAGTTCCCTCTCACAGCACTCTAGAGAAGAGTTAGATGATTGCATCCCTCGTTGCTATCACACGTTTACATCTTGTAGAATTTGCGCCCGACAGGTTTCATGAAGCTTAATTACCACCTAAAGTTTACCTGCACTGTGGAATGCAAACAAATATGAACATTTTAGATAGCCAAATATAATATTAACGAATTAAATTGTGTATTCTTGGAATCAGGGCCGTTTTTAAGCTATTGGAAGCCCCGGGCACTAGGATAATGGGACTAAGACTATACTATTAGAGCTCTAAGCGCGCGACACACCGATCGGATCTGACGTCACGATCTGTAGCACAAGTTCTTTGTAACCTCTGGCCGTCCAAAGGTTTCCATTCATTTCGAGCTAGGGGACCTCATGGATTGCGGGGCACCTGGTACTTGCCATATACTTTATTGCTTGTGGAATAAGGTTCATCTATTGATCTAATGGTTCATTGTATGATGATGTAAATAAACCTTGTCAGAAAGCCAAAAGGTATATTTTTCTATAACAATTATAAAGCCAAAATCGATTTCATTATGGGTCTTAAAACAAAAAAAACTCAAAGTAAACATAGATATGTAAATGTAAACGATTGTTTTATTTTAATTGAATATTTATTTAAATATCATTAGCACAATTAGCAAATCACCAAGCGGTATTCACATCCGGATTCCTATAAAACAATAACACGATATTACATAACAAATATAAATCACTTGATTTATCAATCAATGCGTTGGCAGATTATTTTTTTATTATGCTCCAATTTGTGTATCGATTGATTGGGCGGAATAGATAAAAAATGATTAATGAATATGAAACAAGTATAGACTATGTATAAAAAGGTAAAGACAAAGTGAATTATAATTTTCTCTTTTGTTTTGAATCGGTTCTTTATTTTGTTTAGTATAGGTATAGGTAAGCTTAGTTATAATAACAAAATTTTAAGCTAAAAAATAATAATTATTAGATATTAAAAATATTGGCAACCACGGAACAAAGACCTTATTCTGTGATTGGCAACAGTAATTTTTTTTATAAGATGCATATTATAAGAAAATCTAATACCTATTCATTGGTCGAATTTCGATCAGTGGACGAACTCCGGTATGTACATAAAAACGTATTTTAAATAATGTTTCATCAATTTAGTAGCCTCGGTAGTCTAGTGCATCAAGAAATGTTAGCATAGCCCAGAATTAGTAATGCGAGTATCATTATCTGAATCTTCATCAGTCACACACATCTGTTCGTTCATAATTATTTTTGACCGTCATCCGTTGCCGTTCATAATTTCATCTTGTTTAATATCTGTCAGTCAATTCTTTTCATCGTCTATCTTTCTTCTCTCTCACACTTCCCTTACCGACGGTTCATCACATTGAAATTGTGCGTCTTTTTTGTCGCAAATACTGGTGGAGCGTATTCTCATAATACGCAGAGATGAAGGTGTTATCCTCTGATGGCTCTTATACTCTTACAAGGACTTAACCCGAAAGACGCCAATACCTTATTTCAGAGGGATAAGGTGTGGGGATATCTAATGAAATACGTAATTAAAAAAATTACAAAACCAACCTATATTTTGCACATATAACTACATAAAATAGGTACATTTATAAAACATGAAAGCTCTCTACTAAAAGACTTTCATACGTAATTTCCAACATGAAAAAGTTTCGGGAAAAACTCAGCAAAAAACAAACCTTTATTCAGACTGTTCCTTAAAGTTTGTACTCACATTAAAAAATATTGTTTGCCAACACTCCACCGAGAAAACGTGATATTAATGTTCATGAATACACCTCGCACAGAAACAATGGGGCGTGTTGTAAACATTTTGTAATGAATTGCATATTCGAACGCAAAATTTCACCGTTTTTGAAATCGGTTAAGTACAAATACATGAGTGAGCACAAATAATGTGTCAGTTTGTCCGTAGGCTGTGTAAACAATTAATATTCAGCCACTCTATTGTCAGTTAATGATATGCAAGTAGAGCGGGGCCGGGCACTTACGCGCTAAAGTGTTAAGTTAATTCAAGCTGGAGTTTCGGGTATAGGCGTGTAATTGGGAAGTTACACTAATTAAGCGTAAGAAAGCATATTCAATAGGTATGTTGGTTATTCGCTTTCACCGGAAAATGTGGAGCGTGTAGAATACATTATGTTGAAAAAAGCTTTTTGAAAATTTGCAAAAGTTAGTTTTATTTAACACTTGCTGTCCCCCGTGGCTTTAACCGCGTTCCCAAGGGATGTCACATTTTCCCGAGATAAAAAGTAGCTTATATATTATAGGATATGTTCTATCTATGTGCCAAGTTCCATCCAAATCTGTGTGGTTGTTTTTGCGAAAAAAGTAACAAACTACATATTTTTTGTCAATTAGGCCTTTACAATCACTTATGAATAGTCTGACTATAATAATAATATTAACATATAGGATATTTTTATTCCGGGAAAATAGAACATCCGTACTGTAACCGCTCAGGACAGCTAGTTACTAATAAAGCTCAGTCCACCACAAGCGATGATTGTCATCACCCATGAAGGCCGCGCAGTAATGAATTTGCGTTTGTCATTACCAGTCGGAAATGATTTTGTTCGTGATTACCCTTGGTTTTAGTCAGGCGACACTTTCCTTGTATTATTGTTTATGTCTAAGCTTATTTAGTCACGATCGCAAAAGGTGTGGTTGTAATAAAGCTCGATTCATTTTTAATATAATAAATTATGACATAGTTTTGTCGTGTCGCTCGTAATTCCTGTATTTATTGCGTTCTAGCCTTCACTTCAGAAATTCTTAGTTCCGCTCGCGTGCTACAATCTGATTTATTTTCAGAATTAATTTTATCTGTGGCACTGTGTCTTTTGATGTTATTTATTCACAATTCTATATATAACGTAAATAATTTTAATTAAATGTAATAATAATATATACTGGGTCATTTTTTACATACGGCCATCTGATCCCGAACTAAGCAGAGCTATAGAAGAGAGCTATAGAAAGCCGACAACTAATATGCTACATATAGTACTTTAAAAACATTAGAGTAGTAGAACTCTTAGTGCAGAGTTCGTCCGGGGAAGTACTACCACCTTACCCATTTCCACCGTGAATCAGTAGTGCCATTGTATTACTGTGTTTCGGTTTGAAAGGTAAGGGGGCCGGTGAAATTACAGGCACCTGAGACTTAACAACTTCACGTCTCAGGGTCGACAACGCATTGGCGATGCTCCTAGTGTTGCAAATGTTCATAGGCGGCGGTGACCACTTACCATCAGGTGGACCGTCTGCTTGTTTGTCGGCCCAAGTGGCATAAAAAAAAAAAGCATACTTATATAGATATTTACACCCAGACACAGAACAAACAGACATGTTCATGCACACAAATGTTTGTCCTGTGTGGAAATTGAACCCACGACTTACGGCTTGGCAGTCAGGGTCTCTAACCACCGAGCCAACTGGCCCGTAATTAAATATATTTATTCATATAAGCCTTCACACGTATCGGTCAGACTCTAACGCAGGTTTGGAAGGTTGATTTCACTGAGTAAAGCCGGCAAAAAAATTACCCTTTTCAAAATTTTGGACATAAAGATGTGTCCTGCAGGAGCGCTTCACCACTACACCCAAACATTGCCGTCATTAAAATAATTGCTAATATTGCAGAAGACCTTCTGTATTAAGATATTCTTAATTCAATGAATTGATTAAAGTTTTTAGACATTTTACCTTTTACCTTCACAATGTTCAATATAGACTTTTAGACTGTAATTTCAAAAATGTGTTGGTAACTTTTAAAGTAGGAACTTCGAATGTCTTTAGGTGTATCAGTTCATGGATTACGAGTATTCTCTAGCTAAACATGCAAGGACATGTTTAGTATTCAACTGCGATACAGATTTTATCTTCCTGGTTTCACTCGGATATGTATTTATTACACTTTTTATAACACTGCTTTCTACTGTTGCGGTTAGAACTTTAATTGTAACTTGTTTGGTTAAGTTAAGGCACGTTACAAGTAAAATAATAGTTCCGACGCTTACATGACTTTCGATTCGTTTCGAAAGTACACTAAATATAGCACGATGATTTTTTTATAGAAATATAAAAGATCTGGTGGCTTTTCACGATTATTAAGAGGTATAGTTTGTCAGGATGTAAATCTGTACTTATCTGATTTAAAAATAAAGGTGATGTGTCCATGTTTGTTACAACTCAGCTTTATAACACAGCTCAGCGGATTTGAATGAAAAGAATTTATTTGTTTTGGATAAACACACAGGATTTTATGCAAGGGTAACATGAGACTGTGTGGCGGAAGCTACAAAAAAATAATAAGCAAATAATTAAATTTGATCAAAAATCTGGGACATTCTTTACACACGGCCATCTGATCCCAAACTAAGCAGAGTTTGTTCTATGGAAACCAGATTTTAACTGATATATATTACATACATAACGTTTTTTAACTAAATACTTATATAGGTATTTAAATCCAGATACAGAACCAAACAAACAAGCTATGCACACACAAATGTTTGTCCTGGCTGGGAATCGAACCCACGACCTGACGTGGCAGACAGGTTCTCTAACCACTAAGCCATTGGCCCTTATAGAATCGATACAATATTACTAAACCATAAATAGTGTGTTCCGTATTAGAAAAGTCCCTTTTTAACGTTTTAAAATGTCAAAAGATATTTTTCACAATTGAGACATGAAATGAGAATTACAATGTCTACACAAAACATTTACATGAATCATAGATCAACGATTCCAAACAAAAGATGAGACACTGTTATGTAATACGGATACAATACCTATGTATTGCTAACCTTGAACTACATTTGCCAAACAATACCGCTTCACGGCTCTCTTTGTTTCTCAATGGACACTAAATGTTTTTCTGTACATACCAAATGTCTGGACTACAAGCAATAAGCAAAAGAACGCCGCGCCGGGCAAGAGGAAATAAAATTTGCAAAATTCATAGTGATCGAAATTCGAACATAATTTTTTTTTTTTAAGTTTGAACGTCTTTGAGGTTTTTGTGTCAGAGTATAACCTCTTTTATTATTGAATTTAACTTTTTAAACTTTTTTCTAGTGCGTCAGCGGTGAGGGTGGACATATACGTCATTATGTGTTTGATATTGGTAGTATGCACGTAAACTAATAATTAAATTAATTAAATGTATTTGTAACACAATATATACAACGTGTTACAAAATACCCCGAAAAATATAATTAATTATCAAAGCCAACAACCCTAGTAAGCTGTCATGTCAGGGAACCAGATTATTTAATAGAAAGGCCTACGTACCTATTTTACCTAATAATTGTCTTCTTTAATAGTTTTTCTATTTTTCATTCATAAAAATATGTTCTTGTTATTTTTTTTGGGGTATACTATACAGCTTTACTACGGTTCTTAAATATTGTGAACGTTATAAGGCCCCATTTAATCTCCTTTCGGCTTTACGGGTAGTTTTGTAACATGTATATAAAATTTACTTTCTGCACTTCTTCTTCATATAAACTTTACAATGCCAAAAAGGGGTGTAAAGAATTATCGTCACGTATTAATACAGTAAAACTTGTTTAAGTGGGACCTGTATAAGTGAGAAACCTCCATAGTTGCTTCTCATGGTGTGATCCCGACACTTCCGAATGTCGCGGGTTCGATTCCCACCCAGGACAAACATTTGTGTGCATGAACATGTCTGTTTGTTCTGTGTCTGGGTGTAAATATCTATATAAGTATGTATTTAAAAAGTAGTATATGTAGTATATCAGTTACCTGGTAGCCATACTACAAGCAGTAGGTACACTCTGCTTAACTTGAGGTAGCCACGTGTAAAGAATGTCTTGGGATATTTATTATAATTTTTACCTCTGTTAGTGGCACAAAACAAACCTCTAAAAACCCGCGGTTTCACACGGATGTCACATATTCCCAGGATTAAAAGAAGGCTATTCCAGACTATTATCTTTATATAATATTTTACACTTTGGGTTACATTATTGGACTTTTAGTAAGGATCCGTAATTTATTTTTTAAAATGTAATATAATTATAGCCTTCCTCGATAAATGCACTATCCAACACTAAAATAATTTTTCAAATCGGGCCAGCGGTTCCTGAGATTAGTGCGTTCAAAAAAACATACACTTCAACTTTATAATGTTAGTACTTATAGATTAGTTATTTCGATTATATCGTCATAATTACCTCTATAATTGATACAGCGATTGTATTTACCTCTTTTACTGAGACTATATTTTCAAGAACACTTTTGCATAATTATTTTCATAAAATTTAATAGTACCTCTGTAACAGAGATAACGTAAATTTATTACCTGTCTAACATGGATCTAATTGTAGATAAATTTATTACCTGTCTAACATGGATCTAATTGTAGATAAATTTCCATTTTTTTACTAATTCTTAGTCTACAATTTTAGTTTGGTTTTGATATCGTCCGGACTCCGGATGTTTATTTGAAAAATGTCGAAACGAAAGCTTAAGTATTTATCAGCACGTGAAAAACTAAACTTTTTTGATTAAAAGGTTAAAGACTACATTACTTATGTATAATGTTTACAAAATACACTGTGTGTATAATAAACCATGTCTACTAATGTTATTATATTCAATAACTAGCTGTCCCCGCGGTTTGACCCGCGTTCCCGAGGAATATCACATTTTCCCGAGATAAAAATAAACCTATATGTAATTCCAGGATATGCTCTATCTATGTGCCAAGTTTCATCTATATCCGTTTAGTAGTTTTTGCGTGAAAGAGTAACAAACATACTTACATATAAATCTTTCCATTTTATAATCTTAATATATATAAATCTCGTGTCACAATGTTTGTCCTCAATGGACTCCTAAACCACTTAACCGATTATAATAAAATTCGCACACCATGTGCAGTTCGATCCAACTTGAGAGATAGGATAGTTTAAATCTCAAATTATAGTCGCAATTTTAATTTATTGCTAATTATTTGTCTGTTATTATTTGACAGTCACAATTATCTGTTAACTCCAAATGATTCTAAGAGATGTCGATACCTTTCGACTGGGTTGAGTAAGTCATCAATAGATGGCGCTGCTATGGTAAATCTACGAACGTGTCATATAAGCTACAATTCAATATCATGATTACCACGTGTTATTGAGGCTAATGTATAAATTAAATTTATTTTGTAGTAAACGAAATACCGTGAAATTCAATTATTTCTTCTTTTTTAATACGGCTGGACCGATTGGAATGTTTTTTTTTGTTTGCGTTTGGGTGGTGCCCTGGATGGTTTAGATTCACAATTGGACCCGGTAGGTGGCGCTGCGAGCGAATTCCTGCATTTTTGTATGGACTTATTTCGACAGAACGACGTCTGTCCGGGCAGCTAGTATTACTATAGATTGCAGCTCTATAACTGAAATAAACTGTATTTACACCTCTATTAATGGAACGCTCCGTTAATGAGACAGAAATTTATTTTATTTATTTTTTTTTATTTTTTATGTGACACTGGGTAAGTGGTAATACCTCTTTAAGGACCGACTTCAGTAACTTTAAATGTAACCTTCATAAGTGCCTTCCGAGAGTTTTGATTTTTAAATTTTTTCACTTATTATGATTCTTCTTTGGAAAGGCAGGTAAAACCGCAAGGGACAGTAATTATACTATAAATTCGAAGGGTATCAGTCGGTTTGTTAAATTTTCACGGTTTAATGTCTGAATCGATCTTACTGCTATTTACGGCGAAGTAACGCGGGTGAATCTGGTAGCCGGCAGCTTTTATGTCAGAAGGCTGATAAACATTCAGCCCCACCTGGTGGTAAGTGGTCCGTCGCCTAGATATTAGCAGTACCAGGGTATTTCCAATGTGTTGCCAACCTTTAGGGTTTAAAGCAGTTTTCAAGTGTTCCGACACACGATGGATTTCCAATTTGAGGGTGGTAACTTCAGGTATTTGGGTATATATAATACTAGCTGTCCCCCGCGGTTTCATCCACGTTTACCGATATCACATATCACCTATATCTAACTTGAAAAAAATCCGCGTCTGGTGATGGTGCGTCAAAGAAAGGGTTTTTTTTAATATATATGTATATTTTTATTTTCACATATTTTATTTTGGCACAGTCATTTAGTTACCAAATATGTACACAAGTAATAATTATAGTATATAGACAAGAACTAAGAAGTTCCCAAGTGTTCTTATAAATGTTGATAATATAGAGTAGCTAATTAGGCAGACGTGATATAATTACGAAAGTAACATCCCAATATATAACACCATTTGATAATGATCTTTGGCTCCTTACAATAAGATATAATTTACAGATTTCTAGAAATCCATAATGACGAAACCCCATTCGCCAAACTTTCTCTAAAATACAATAGTTGACATTTAAAACACTTGTATCAATGAATATAATAACCGAATTACATACAGTTGACTAGTTCTGAGTAATTCATATCGACACACAAATAATTGTATAGAATTATCCCATTGTTCATAAATTATGCAATATAACCCGTATGAGTTAGAAAACTGTTATTACCACTAGTTTTAATAATGGTAAACTACTTTCAAATTCCGTTGGATTGCGAGAGAGGAAGATGTACGTAATGTCAGCTAGGGAACACAATTGTAATCTTAACGTTTGGTAAAAAATCGGAAGTGCTTGTTACAACGTGTTACGATGTTGTTACAATAGTCAAGTTGTGCAATAAAGTATTTACAAAGTAAAAAACGTAATAACGTTAAAGCTGTACCTCTACCCTGAGTTGCTATCGAAACTAACTTTAGTCACTAGCGAGTAAACTACTATCGATACAGTATTTCTCGATAGCAACTGTCAAATTTGTGACTCATGGTACCGAATTTCTATAGCAATGGCTAAAAAACGTTACTCGCTAGTGTTTACATTTCGATAGGTTTTTTACCTATCGACTCGTACTATCGATTTTAGTTCTTTAGGTGACCGCTAGTGGCGCTGTACACATTTGCCATGGAAATATTTTACGACGTCGCTAGCGAGTGCGTACGTTAAAAACTCATGGTAAAGGCACTGGTCTGTTTATATGCTTCACATGCGTGTTTGTTTTGTTACATGTACATATGTGATAACTTTGTGACTAAGAGATGGTGGTATGAGCTAAAAGTAATATAACTACAGTGCCATCTCCCTAATCCTAGTATGTACAAAAAAAATTGTTCGGAAAGCTTAAAAAATATTTAAATTCGATAGCAGTAACACCTGCCGGGTCCAATTGTGAATCTTTGTCCTCCAGGGACTTAAACACTCATAAAATCATCTAAGTCGGTCCAGCCGTTAAGTAGTTCTGTGACGTGCATGCACAGAAGAATTGTAGATATATAGATGAGTCAATATTTAAAAAGTAGTATATATATATCAGTTATCTGATTTTCATAGTAAGTACACGATGTTCTTAGTTGGAGAACAGATGATCGAGCCTTAAGAACGTCCCGGGGTCGATATCAAAATGTTATTCTATTTTAAAGGAAAATGCTTTAAAATATAACTTATTGATCACTTACCTTTCTCTGCGGCTATCTAATCCAAACTAAGCATAGGTCGTATTATCTTAACCAAGAATTTAATATACTACATACGCTATTTATATATATAACTAGCGGTCCCCCGCGGTTCCGCGTTTATTGTTATCATATATAGCCTATAGGTATCCATCTACGAAAAATTCCGCGTCGATTGATAGCAGTCCCATTACGATATGTTCAGTAGTTTTGAGGTGATGGTGCGTCAAAGGTACCATATTTTGTTTATTTATACATAGATTAAGTAGAAATAAGGATAAACTTGTCACTTCTGCATATAGACTGCAAAAAATGCAAGGCTCATTTTTAGGACTTGATGCACGCATCTATAATAAAATCCCTGCTGAAATTTAAAATTTGCCTTTACAAAATTTTAAGGAAAGAATTAAGACTGTTTTAGTACAATAGGCTTTCTACAACACAAATGATTATTTTAATGACGACAATGCTTGGGTGTAGCGCTCGCTCCAGCAGGACACATCTTTATGTACAAAATCTTTTTTTAAAAAGAGTAATTTCTGAGTTTATTGCCGGCTCTTCTCAGTAAAAGCAACCTTCCGAACCGGTGTTAGAGTCTGACCATTCATAAGTGCCTGTGAAGGTCTATTTGAATAAATATTTCATTTCATTTAATATGTACGAGTACATACTTAATTATTAACTTAAAGTGATCTACAATTGAGCCTTCAACCGAGATCTTGACACAAAACACTAATGCGTCATAATAAAGCGCATTGTCACTTAATTGCTCGCATATGGCCAAGTGTCAATTGTCAAAGTGACAGCCATTGTCATTCTGTCATTACTTTCATTGCACTGACCTCGGAACCTAATGATTTGATAAATCAAAGTATCATGATGCGTGGTAGGTGTGTTCCGGAGGCTATATACCTACCCTTATATACTTATTGTTTACCTGTTACCATATTATCATATCACGGTTAAACATTTAAGTAAATAAAAAAGCCAATTATGTGTTGTTATCAAAAAATATATTAAAAAGCTACTTTTTAATATAGTCCGGACAGGCGTCGTTCTGTCGAAATAAGTCCATACAAAATGCAGGAATTCGCTCGCAGCGCCACCGGGTCCAATTGTAAATCTAAACCACCCAGGGCGCCACCCAAACCCATACAAAAAAATCATTCAAATCGGTCCAGCCGTTTAGGAGGAGTTCACTGTCAACACACGTACAGAATAATGATAAATGTATGTAAAGATGTTACCTTGCTGAGTTTCTTATCGGTTCTTCTCAGTTGAATTGAAGGCTAACTTCCGATCGGTGGTAACTTTATAAGTTCTCTACTAAGGCTTGAATAATTATTAAATTTTGAAGGTTTTGGACAAACATAATCCTTATTCAGCTAATACAAAGTTCGTCGGCGAGCCGCTTCACGGAGGCCTCAGAGAGCTTACCTCTCACGTGATTAGTAGTATTAGCGTAGTTAGCGAAAGAGACAGCATAGAGACCGCGATGAAACATTCTCGAGTTAGTGTCATTTTCCTAACAGAATCGAGCCCCAGGTTGTGGAATAATAGTACGCAGTAGGAAGCCCTTATTGTCACCGCAATACACAAAAATATATTTAACAGAATTCCAACTTGAAAATAATAATAATAATAAATATTAAATAATATCCTGGGACATTGTTTACACACGGCCATCTGTTCCCAAACTAAGCAGTGCTAGTACTATGGAAATCAGAAAACTTATATACTACTTTCTTTTTTATCTGAATACATACTTATATAGATATTTACACCCAGACACAGAACAAACATACATCTTCATGCACACAATTGTTTGTCCTGGGTGGGAATCGAACCCGCGACCTGCGACTTGGCAGTCAGGGACGCTAACCATCAAGCCAACTGGCCTGCCAAAATTAAATCTAAAGAGAAGTAACTATATATTGGCTTAGTACAATCGATCTGCTGTAAAATCACCAACGTCTTAGGCACTTAAGTTTCTCTACAAACGGGGTTAATGTAAACATGTAACTGAGTCAAATCGAGTGGATTATCGTCCGAAATCACCTGCCGTTGCGACACTAGTGCGAGGTACAATCTCGCTGTAATGGTATATGGTATATGAATATGTCACGCATATGTATGGTTATGTTGGGAAGATTATTCTGTGACCCACTGTTACTCGGTATCAACTCGAGGGAGAAGTCTAATAATAATTAATCTAAGGAGAAGTGGAGTCTTCGACTTCGACCTGGAGAATGACTGAAAGTTTCCTTCCTATTTCATTTTCTATTATTAAACGTTTTTTTTTTTTTTAAGATATGTGAAATAAGCTTTAATTAATATATTAATCTATTCCAACTTTTTAACCACGATATAGGAGTAGTATAGTCTAAGTGCAGAGTTCATCTAAGGAACGCGAGTGAAACCGCTGGGCTTGCTAGTAATGTTATAAATGCGTAAGTTTGTTAAGATGAAAGTGCAGATGTTTGTTACTCGTGCACGCAATTATCGACAGGATTTAAATAAGACTTAGCACATAGATAGAGCATGCCCTGGAATAACTATAGGCTACTTGAATCCCGGGACAGGTGACATCTGGTCAACCAACAAACTTTTGCACAGTTGTAAAATTTAATAAAATCGAGTAACAATAGAAGAGCGGTGTAGGTACACTAATCTGCGCGTACGCATCATGTATTCAAAACGCGCAAATGAAAGCGACTCGCGCGTTAATCTGACTCACTTTATAAAGTGGTACTCTGTCACGGTATCGTATCGAAAGTATCAGAATTATGGTTGCTTTTACTAAAGAATCACTGTATATTTTGTTCGAAATCACTCAGTTTAAAAAAAAACATGGTTTGAATGTGTACACGGCAATAATGGTAGTGTTTTGAATGTATCTCTATATAATTTAAATTATCGTCGCTTCCTGCCGTCTTCCGCCATATTTATTTATTTATAATTTATAAAAACATCAATAAACTATTACCCAAACCATAACATAGAACAAGCGTGAATCGAATATCAAACGACACTACAGTAATTCTGCTCCATATATCGCTGGTATCCCATTAAAAGATAGCTGTATGTTGACTAATAGTTTTAAAAGTGACAAATGGCAATGACATTAGAGAAAAAGTCGTGGGCTTTTTGATTTGGTGGGCGTAACGACTGCAGTTGTATTTATGCCATTATTAAGACATGAATCATCTGGTACCATTTAATCAGTGTCAATGAAGAAGACTTTCGACACTGAGGTTACAAAGAAGAGCATGTACTCGTATAGCTAGCAGGCCCCATTTTTTTAGAGATGTAATTTTTTCTTGGATAAAAGTAGTCTATATGTTAATTCAGGACATGCTGTATATATGTGCCAGGTTTTATCCAAATCCCTTTGGAAGTTATACCTTCTTAGACGAGAGTAGACACGATCCATTTTAAACCTTATGTTCTAACTTATAAAGGTGAAAGCTGCAGCTACAATCACCTGTAAACCAGTAGTGTACTTGTATTACTGTGATTCGCTTAGAAAGGTAAGGGGGCCGGTGAAATTACAGGCACATGACACTTAACAACTTCACGTCTCGCGGTCGACAACGCAATGGCGATGCCCCTAGTGTTGCAAATGTTCATAGGCGGCGGTGACCACTTACCATCAGGTGGACCGACCGCTTGTCGGCCCATGTGGTATAAAAAAAAAAAAAAAAAAAAACGTGCGCCAAAAGCCAATGCAATGGGGAATTTTACATCGCGCAACGTCACAGTATGCCGCACTCGTTTCGATGACGCTACTGAGAAACAAGATAATTTATGTTAATAGAAAAGTTTCAATTCCACAGTTAATTTGGACGACAGTCCGCGGCGGGGACGGCTACAGCTGTCCTTATGGACAGAACTGCGCGTTCGAGCCCGCGCCACCGGGGCGGGCGCCGCCCTGCGCGCAGCCGGGCCTTACCTACTGCATCCATCCTGATCCATACCCTGAGTGAGTCTACTGGTTTCTATTAGCATTATTAATATCCCGGGACATTCTATACACACGGCCATCTAATCCCTAACTAAGCAGAGCTTGTACTATGGAAACCAGATCACTGATATACTACATATTCTAAATTTTTTTTCCTAAATACATACATAAATAGATATTTACAACCAGACACAGAACACATGTTCATGCACACAAATGTTTGTCCTGGGTGGGAATCGAACCCGCGACCTTCGGTTTGGCAGTCAGAGCGCTAACCACCAAGCCAACTGGCCTGTATAATATATAGGTGACGATGGCTCAGTGGTAGAGACCTTGAAGGCTACAATAAAGTTGAGCTCTTGGTGAAGGAAATCACAGCGAATTGTGGGATACATAATAATACCTACCTACCACCCTCAAGATGAATTACAGCCTCCAATCACCTATTGGCGCTTTCCAGGAGTTACACTTGGAAGCCAGTTCCCTTTTTAGGCTTTGTGTGCCGACCACAATCGGCCACATCATCACTTACCATGGTGTGATGGTCATACAATAAAATAACAATCCATCTATCCCTAGTTCTGATACATTTATTTATTCTTTTGGCAAGAACTACAGGCCCTCGTTCTATTTTTGGAGCGCCTTATTCTAAATTTGAGCATATTTTTACTATTCCAATATGTAAGCAGATAACTTCCTCAAAAAGAATGAGCATTGACAGGCCAGTTGGCCTGGTGGTTAGCGACTCTGACTGCCAAGCCGAAGGACGCGGGTTCGATTCCCACCGAGGACAAATATTTGTGTGCATGAACATGTCTGTTTGTTCTGTGTCTGGGTGTAAATATCTATATAAGTATGTATTTAGAAAAAAAAAGTTATTATATGTAGTATATCAGTTATCTGGTTTCCATAGTACAAGCTCTGCTTAGTTTGCGATCAGATGGCCGTGTGTAAAGAATGTCCCACGACATTTATTTATTTATTTATTTATCCAAATACATCTTAAATACGATGACAGTCATTCTGCTTGTCTATTTAACGCGAGATGACACGGATGTGACTTTTTCTGACGTATGGTGTTTATACAGGAAGGTGATGCATAATCAACCGAGAATACAATCAGTAATTAAAGCTTGCTTCTCTAATTAATTTCATGCATTTCGTTAACCAGGTTCTCGTCACTAAAACACCATTTTCCAATTTCCAGAAAAGTGATCCGCCAGCTGATCGAAGCGGGCCAATACGACATCCGAACCTTACTCTCAGATGAGAGTAGAGACGACTTCTCGACTACCACTAAGAGCGACTATCCCTATGGCTATGGTCCCAACTCCTTGCCTCACGTGGACCAGATCTCCCTGGTCAATGAAGACAACTACAATAAGAATTATAATAATAAATTTAACACTAGGTATAACCATGGTAAGTACCTTTCACAGGTTATTTAGTAAGCATTCCTCAATTTACGATACCCCAAACAGCTTTACATTTTGATAGGTTCAGATCGCATTAAATAAATATCCTGGGACATTTTTACACGGCATCTGATCCCAAATCAAGCAGAGCTTGTACTGTGGAAACCAGATAACAGATATACTACATGTACTTTTTTTTTTTATATTTACACCCAGAAACAGAACAAACAGACATGTTCATGCACACAAAAGTTTGTCTTGGGTGGGAATCGAACCCGCAACCCTTAGGTTTGGCAGTCAGAGCGTTAACCACCAAGCTAACTGGCCTGTCATTTAATACTCCAAATTGACCAACCACATGAATGAAACATTCCATCAGGTGAACCACCTGCCGGCATATTAACCTGTTGACATAAAAAAAAAATATAAACGTGGATGGACAACATATGCTATCTGAGGCAATAAAAAAAGCATTAATTTCTCGATAATATGTCCTTCTACTTCTGGCCTGTCATTAAAAAGACAAGAAACATTTATATGTCGGAATATGGGGCCGATCATGGTAGAATCATCACCGTCAGACATTATATGGGCGTAGATATGTTTCTTTGAGAAAATAAAAAGTCGTAGTTAGGTTAACTTGCTTAGGTACTTTAATACTATTACACTAAACACAACGAAACGTGAGACAGTTCCTAGACTAGTTGTCCGCGCGGCGGCCAGCAGAGAAGTCCGTGCTCGGGATTGTCGAACGTCTTCGTTATCTCGGCTCGCGCGAACACAAATCCAGACTCTGTCAAAGCGCTGACGTCATAACGCTTTCGCCTCGTTGTCAAAACAACTCCCGTACTAATAGCTCTTCCGACATATAAATATAAACGGTGTCTTTTGATATGGTCTCATTCACATATCAACTTAGATTAAAAAGCATCCAAAATCCAGATCCTCGAATTAAACATATGTCATCCGAGCAAGATAACGAAAGGTCGATTCTATTCCGCAAATAATAAAGTAACTTTCAAATTTCAGATATCTTTAATCAGAAGACACCGCTACAGCCACCATCTCCAGTCGATCCATCGCCATACAACATCAACACATTCCAAGCTTCGAACTTCTCCAAATTCGGATTCCATGGATACACATCCCCAAACGGCTACTGGAATCCATCCCACAACCAATACGATAATGAATACCAGAAGAAGTTGTACAGACAAAGCGGGTCTAGCTTGGGCGGGTACAACCAAAACATCTTTAATTCGCCGGGTTTTTACCCGAACTATGATTCGAATGATTGGTTCCGACAAGCTTCGAGTGGCGTAACGCAGTATAATCCTACTGAATGGTGGAAGTAAGTAAAGACAAGATACTTCCAGATATCGTCATTACGAAACCTTAATTTGGCTCGCCAACTCCAACAGATGTTAAAAAGACACCTATTTGAGAGTTCCCACCCTGTTCATAAGTAAATTTTCATTTGTACCTATTATTCACATTTCTTTTCAAATCACAGACTTTCATTAACTTGTAAGTGATCTATTTTCTCTTTCTCTCCACTTCCAGATATATGTCCCCGTCTCGTGCGGACGTGACGGTGGAGCGGTCCGTGACGTTCCCGCCGCGCTCGAGCTCGGCGCGTCGCTCCGGCCGGCGCAGGCGCAATGCCGAGCTGGTGAAGGAGTCTGCCAAGAGAACCCTCACCGGGGTGGAGGCTTTGAGGATAGCTTTGGGACTGGCCAGGCAAGTCCTTAGGACATATTACATCATCTGGTACTGGCTGGATAATCTTTTGATTTTGGCAATTACATGAATCGGCTTTCGTATGCAAAATTCAGGGACAATATCTGTTTGTTTACACTAGAGGCCATATGACATACCCTAAATCCTATGGCCTAAGTACCTGTTTGAATAAAATATGTCATTATTGTTACTAGGGGAGACTTATTCTCTAATAAACGTACTAGGCTGATGATAATGAGTCAGTAAGAGTATTTCCTTACAAAGTGCGACTGTATCGAGTGTCATGTATCATTAAAAATGTATCTGAGGTATCGTAATAAGCGGAAAATACTGAGATTACAGAGCTACAAGGCTAGAGGCCGACATTAATATTCTGTCAAATCTCGAAAGATCTGCGATACCGCTTGGTGTTGAAATATTGGATTCAGGGCAGGCAGGTGATGAGTTGTATGTGTGACCTCAGTAGTTTCAGTGCAGAGACATCAGCACAGCGGGCGCGGCGGCAGGCGGACGGCGGCGGAGGCGGGGGAGGGGCGCAGGCCCTCTGCTCCGTGAGGACCGAGTTCATCACCCCACGGGCCGCCCTCAACAATAAAGGTAGCTGGAAGTACGTCGTCAACATGGCTGATAACATGACCCAGTTGGTCCGAGCTGAGATTTGCACGTGAGTATCAGTTTTGAGTATCCCATGATCCCGAGGCTCGAAATATGCTCCCACGACGGTAGGGTAAATCTGCGTACCTATTTCGTAGCGTTTTTTACGATGCCTTACATTAAAGGTGCAATAATGCTAAAGTTCAATATTTTTAGTTTGGTTTCATCTCCATGACAACCGCTATGTTTACCCCGACTGTTCATTAAACCACCAAAACTATTTTCGCGTACGCAATTAACGCCGCATATTGAGCTGGGGTACAAAATAAAAAATAACTGTTAATATCTGTATTTAACACTGTTAAATTTATATAGAGTTATTGGTTTAAGCGCTAATTCCTAATGAATTAATCAAGTGGTTAACTTCAAATCACTTTTTAGAATACCTAAATAATGGAAAGTGCAGCAATAATTCTCATATTATCTTTCCACTTGTTTACTACAAATTACTATTAACTACATACAGCGCCATCTGTTGGCTAGTAGTCAAACTCCGTGAATAAAATATTCTTTGAATGAAAATAGTTTACTTTTACGATTATCATTATTTACAGATCTACAGAATGCAGTGGCCTATGCTCAATACCTCTCGGATATAGTTCTCGTTGCGAGCAAAAATACATTCAGAAAAGGTTGGTTGCGTTGGAACCGAGTGGACGCAACCTTTACACCGATTTATTTTGGATACCCAGCTGTTGCCAGTGTACCATAATACCTAGCGCTAACTAATAAAATATACTTCTAATCAGCTCTTGTTATTTTATAATTTTATTTTCTTTGCTTAGTTAATTTTGCTATCCGATACTAGATGGCGCTGCCAACTATATCGCATAGCAAAATTATCGATACTGCCTCTTAAATTTTAAGTTTTTTCCAAATAAATCCTTTTTCCTAAAGTCATGACATGTAGTTAAATAAAAAGAAAATACTTTTGCATTTTTCGAAGTTACTTATAAAGTTTATTAATATACGATTTCCTAAAGGCAGAGTATTATAATATAAAAATAACATTTATTTTATATCTGTTTGGACGATAAGCGAGTATTAATATTATTTTAGTGTGTGAGGAAAACCTGTAAATATTAGATAGAGTAGACAGTATGAACCTAACAGTAAGTAGTATTAGATATTTAATTCTTTGAATTCTCTTTTACTTTTGTTCGCTTCATTAATCAATGTATCATATTCTTAGCGTAATTGTAAACTTTTGTGGGTCACATTTATAATAAAAGGTACGAACTTTACATAAAATTAATTATTTTATCTTAAAATGATCTTGAACATAACTTATAAGTGCTAGGTTCCAAACAAAGGATGACTTATTCATTATCAACTGCTTGTATTTCCTACTATTCTAATTTTAAATAATAAATCTGTAACATATTTTATGCGTATTTTTTCAATATCCCATACACGGTATCGAATCAAGATATATCAAGGGGACAACAACGATTCTTAAATAGGGTCAACTGTATAATCAACTAGTTTTTTTTCATAAATTTTGATAAAATTATGTAGATCGTATGTACTCATACGAGACCACGTTGATAGATAGTTCATTATATAAAAATATGTAACTTTATCTACAATTTTATAAATAACAATAACTGCCAAGCGAGTATTTAGACGGGCCAGTTGGCTTGGTGGTTAGGGACCTGACTGCCAAACCGAAGGTCGCGGGTTCGATTCCTGGTAGCCATACTACAAGCAGGACACTCTGCTTAACTTGGGATCAGATAACCATGTGTGAAGAATGTCTTGGGATATATATTATTATTTAGTATCACCAAGTTACCGTTACGTGTTTGGCATTCGACTTTTAATGTCCTTGTTTTTTTTTTAACAATATATTCCTTCTCTGTATTTTATTAAAACTTCGAATTTAATTGCAATATCCGACATCTAAGAGAACAAGAAACAAGATTTTTAATCAAAAAGCTGACAGTCCAATTTGATAGCAAGAGGCCACAAACGCCTGTCTATCTTCTTGTATCTTCTATCAATATATAGATTTCCACTACTTCTTCTTTATAGACTTTCATACCAGCGGTGATAAGCCCCAGAGAGAGTATCAGAATACAAAAATACCATTTTTCAAAATAGTTTGTCAAAAATCTGTTTGAACACGCTAATCTCCAAAACTACCATGCGAATGTTAATGGAGTTTTCACAGGAAGCTGGAACGTAGATTGGCATACATATGTGCATTTATTTCAACATAATCAGCTCACAAAATTATACCTTATTTAAAGTTACCTCACGTACGAGTACGAAGTTGCGGTCACAGCTAGTAGACAATAAAAATACTTATAAAAGGGGATTGACAACGTGTCGACAACGTACATAGCTTAAGCAACAATCAAGTGAAATGGAACCGAAACACATCGTGTTTGACTACATTTCAAATCAACAACTATTTATTGAATGTCGAAACATTGGATTTATAAGAAGTTTTCAATGAAATACTGCCAGTGATATCATAAAGAATAGTCTTCTAAAATCATAAAAACCATAAAACTTAGCAAATGGAATAACTTTTTTATTTTGTTAACTAGCCAGTAACTTTGTACGTTCGATAACTTCAAATTAGGCCTATCTTTTTTTTCTAATGCCGATTTTGATGAATAAAACCTATATGTTGCCAAACTACGTTCTTTATTCAATTTCATTGTAGTATAGATAGAAGGAAATATCTTGGTTTTTTGGTTAGCGGTATGCTAAGTTAAAAATGTTATTAAGTCACTTTTATATAATTTTTTTTACTTATTATCGTAATTTGTATGCATCCGCGTATTTAAACACATTTTATAAATTGTCTGGTGTTTGATGCTGTTTTTGAGTGCAATGATAAACTTACTTGGGTTTCGATGGGACCTGTGAGTTGTGCAAATTTTGTACGTTAATACACTTATATATCGCCAATGATATTTCTATAAGATCGTGCTTTGAGTGCTGGTACCTAAATATATCTGTATGTTGTTATACAATGTACTAGCTGTCCCCGTGGTTTTACCCGCGTTCTCGAGGGATATCACATTTTCCCGTAATAAAAAGTAGCCTAAATATTATTCCAGGATATGCTCTATCTATGTGCCAAGTTTCATCCATATCCGTTCAGTAGTTTTTGCGTGAAAGTGTAACAAACATACTTACATAGATATCTTTCCTCTTTGTAATATTATTAAGAATACATATAAATAGTATAGATTTATTTATTTGTTTTCATTAGTTATCCAAAGTCGTCTATAGTGGTAGTTAGAGACCCTACCACGCTGGAGGTCATGGGTTCAATTTCTACCCAGGACAAAGATTTGCATGCATGCTTGTATGATATGATATAATGCACATATTTAAAAAACAGGAGTAAATTAGTTTTCTGGTTTCCGTAGTACAAGCTCTGCTTAGTTCGGGATTAGATGGTCGTGTGTAAGAGATGATCTAGTATATTGATCTATTTTATTTATAAGTACATCACACCAATATTAGTTAGTAATGTTTAGTTTTAGTTAACTACAGTTTGGCTAAAACTATAGGGCTTAAGAAATATATCAAACAGTGGCACAATTCTTATCCATGGACCCCTTACAATACGGTCCACTAAATACTCTCTAAGTCAGTGAAATAGTTTTGCATAATTTCCTTTAAAAACTGCGTGTTCTAGAAATTATTCAAAGAAAACACACTTTCCGCAGCATTTCCCTTTGAAGACAACATATTTTCATTTCTATTGAGTTAACGAGAGACTGAGGGGGTGCAAATCGCCACATCTGCAAGGGATGGAGTGCTCAACCCTTGGGTCGCTCCGCACCCCAGGGGTTGTGAGCCTACCTTAACAAATTTTCCCTTAAGCTGTAAACTTGGAACTCAATGTTTATCAATATAATATTCTTTCGTTTGATCTCTCATTTGAGTTTTGATTACAAATTAAAAAACAAATATATATAAATATTTTTGTACGATTTCGGGCTTCATGAGAATATTGAAAATTATAAAAAGCATTTTTATTTAAATATTTTAAATTTTAGTTGAAGGACAGCAATCAACTTCAGAGTAACGGAGTCAGTAAGTATGTATATAGTTCATTATAATCAGTTTTATATTGATAGATAACCTTTCTTAGTTGCATTTACAATTTTTTTCCTCACGATCCAAAAAACTTTATAAATAATAATTTAAACAAATGTATACAATCTATAAAATAATTCGTAGCAACGTCTCGTAGCCTGTTCGTAGCACTTTTAAATTAATAGTTGTTTTAAATAAATTTTAAATAACACATTTTACTATATATACTTACTAACTAATAATACAGAGTGTGTGCGACAACTCAAGCCAAAAACACAACAGTAAAATTGAAAGCACTTAGCGTCAAGCGACAAAACTGACGCGAAGCATTCAAAAATAAAAATTCTGAGCAAAAAGTCGCACGACACGCGTAAAAGTAAAAGAGGAAGCGAGGAAAAAATCAATGCTTGAGTTTTATGTTCTATGCGTGTGACAGATCGGTTGTCATGACTACCGCGACGGGGGAAGCGTTCGGCGGGAAAAAAGGTCCTATATCGATAAAGGAAACAACAAAATGGCGGCTATGCTTCCCGCGCAAAGTCGCACCGTCCACGCTGCGTTCACATTTAAGCTTTTATTGTTTCTGGAAATTCTCTGTGCGTCGTGCGAGAGGGATGCAAGATAGGGTAAGGGAGCCGGTAATCGATATTACGCACTTTTGTAGCAATGGAATTGGCGCGCCACGATGCAAGAATGAGGTTTGCACGCGCGTTGCAATCTTATAATTTTTCATTACGTGCGTGAGATGTATCCTTCATAGAAATGGATCAGATTGAGTATTTGTTTTGATTTTGGTTAGTACTAGTGGTATAAATATTATTCTAAGTTAATATCAGAGGTGCTAAGACTGCTCTTTTTTAATCAAATGTAAAAATAAAATAGTTAAAATTGAACATATAGACAGTCATAGAGCGACAATTTTTTGCTTAATTTTATAAAATAATGCCATTAAATTAGATTGTTTGATACATGAACATGTTTTTTGTTCTGTGTCTGGATGTAAATATAGATATAAGTATGTATATATCAGTTATCTGGTTTCCATAGTACAAGGTCTGCTTATTTTGGGATTAGTTTGCTGTGTGTAAGGAATGTCCCAGGATATTTATTTATTAGTTATCTGCTGATTTTTAATTGTTTGATAAAATAATGCCTAATTATGGATTTATATGCTAAGCGAAATATTGGTTGATTTGTATTCTGCTCTCTTCCTACAGTCCTCAATCAATTTTAATAAATATATTTAATTTTTATTTAAATGACAGTTCTTTTTACATAAATTTTTTTTTGTGTTTAAAAATACATATGTATTTGTAAAATTATAAACCTGGCTAGAATACAGCGTATTTTTTCTTTTTATTTGAATTTAGTTTTAATTCTAATATAAGTTTGTAAGTAGACAGTGGTTTAAAAACAACAACGAGTTTTTACTCCCTATTTCAAATTCCGTAAACTTAATTTCGTGTCACAATGCGGAATTCATAATTTATATATCTATAAATTATTAATTTAGGGTCACAAATTAATTGTTCATCACCACGTACATTTTAATTGAAAAATGTTAATAACAGTCGCCAGCTGCCATACGGTTTGAAATGATGAATAATACGAGAAATAATTATGTGTGTAGTGGTGCTGAGTAATTTTTTGCTGTGGTGAAAACCTGATGAGTCACTTTAGTAGAGGGTGAATTTTGGTACATGAAGCTTGCGAATAACACATTCTAAGAATGAGCGCCTAGTTTCATTTTCCGGGAACAGAATTAAATTACGCGTCGCCGAAAATGGCAGAAATAGAAATATACAAAATGATTTTTACGAACATTATACGTATATGACGGGCCAGTTGGCTTTATGGTTAGAGAACCTGACAGCCACGCCGCAGGTCGCGGGTTCGATTCCCACCCAGGACAAACATTTGTGGGCATGAATATGTCTGTTTGTTCTGCGTCTGGGTGTAAATATCTATATTAGAGTGTCTTTAAAAAGAAGTATATCAGTTACCTGGTAGCCATAGTACAAGCAGTACACTCTGCTTAATTTGGGATCAGGTAACCATGTATGAAGAATGTCCTGGAGATTTTGGAACGTTCTAATTTTGAGGACCATTTTACTATACATATTTGTCAACAAAGTACTTTTTAGAGATATCTCTATTTTTAAGCATAGAGCTTAACAAGGCATCATTAAATCGAACATTTAATTTGTTTATCGCAAACAAAAAGAAAACAATGAAAAAGTATGCATAGTTTAAAAATATATCAAATAATAATCCCACTTATTTGTGAATGTGACTCAACGCACATAAATGGCTTAACGAAATTATGATGAAAATTCGCACAAAAGGTACAATATATTCGGGCTCTTTTTTATCTTGGAAAAAACATAAGAAATCTTAGAAAGGCAGTTAAAACTGTGGGTTGAAAGTAAGCATAATATATTTATATTAATAACTAGCTGTCTCCCGCGGTTTCACCCGCATTTCCGAGAGATGTTACATATACATATGTGTTAATACGGGCAATAAACTATCTATGTGCTAAGTTTCATCCGAACCCGTTCTGTAGTTTTTGCTTGAAAGAGTAACAAACATTCATACATCTATCCATCTATCCTCAAAACTTTCACATCACTACATAGTATAAAACAAAGTCGCTTCCCTATGTATGCTTAAATCTATAAAACTACGCAACGGATTTTGATGCGGTTTTTTTAATAGATATAGTGATTGAAGAGGAAGGTTTTTATGCATAATACATGTGACATCCCTCGGGAACGCGGGTAAAACCGCGGGGGACAGCTAGTTTATAATATTACAACGTATACTATTCATTGTTAATGTATTATTATCTGTTAGAACCTAAAATTTGCTATGAAGTTTCTATTGCTTTGTTTTTAGTGGATAATCAAAGAAGAAGTCGCCTCTAGATCACCTGAGAAGAAATAAATATCCTGGGACATTCTTTACACACGGCTATCTGATCCCAAACTAAGCAGAGCTTGTACTATGGAAACCAGATAACTGATATACTACATATACATATTAAAAAAAATGATCCATAATTAAAAGCTAATGTTTAAATATGATTATCAAACATTGTTTTTATTATTCATTTGTTTATAGGTTTTATGTTTGTATATACAATAATATACAATCATATATAGTACCTACATAGATACACACACAAACATACACTCTCACAATGTAATATATATTATTGTACATATTGTTGTATTTATTTTTTAACAATTACATAAATTTAACCTTGGTGAGTTTCTTGCCGGTTCTTCTCAGTTGAGGGATGACTTTAAATTTGACCTTCATAAGTGACTTCCGCGGGCCTAAACAAATTAATGTTTTTGAATTTTGAAATAATTAAATATGTCAATCACTATCTAGTTAATAGTTGGCTATTGGAACATTCTTACCTGTATTATTTTACCTTGCAATTAGAATATAAGAGCTATGTATGTTGTTTTAAAAAAATAAATCAAACAAAGCAGTTAGTTTGCTAATAAAAAAAGAAATAAATAAAAAACAATGCAGCTAATAGGCACTGAAGTTGACAGTCCAGCGCTGGGGCGATACCTTGGTATCACTTTCAATTGGAGTAGGTCATTAGAATGTGGTTGGCTTATAAAGGTAGCCTACTTTTAGAAATAGTCGTACAATATTATAATAAGTACTTACATAAGCTTTGTAATGAATTTAATGAATGTATTGAATTAATAAGCATGTGTCTCGAAATTTTGCTGCGAAGCTTTGTATTTTGAATGTTGCCAGAATAAAAAATTGCGCCAACCATCCTACGCCGACTACAACTATACGTGTGCAAAAAATCTAGATGCGTTGCTTAGTTACGACGTGAGGGAAAGACAAACAAATAAACTCATTTTTGTATTTACAAAATTAGAACAATTTCGCATTCTTTTGTTTTTCAATTAAATGAATTTGTTCCAAAGCAGTAATAATATTTCCAACACATTCTTAAAATGCATTTTTGAAATGTAAACTCTGTTCACAAAATACCAAAATAGGCTTTTACGAATGATCACACTTTCTCAGTTTAAGACATATCACTGATAAATTATTAAGGCATCAAAGTAATGACATGAAAGCAAAGCGCGATTCAAGAAAACAACAATATTATATTATATCTATAAATAAATATCCCAAGACATTCTTCACACATGGTTACCTTATCCCAAGTTAAGCAGAGTGTACTGCTTGTAGTATGGCGACCAGGTAACTGATATACTACATATACTACTTTTAAATACATACTTATATATATATTTACACCCAGACACAGAACAAACAGACATGTTCATGCACACAAATGTTTGTCCTGGGTGGGAATTAAACCCGCGACCTTCGGTTTGGCATTCAAGGTCTCTAACCACCAAGCCAACTGGCCCGTAAAAAAAACTATATACCTTTTTTCTTTATTTTGAATAACTGGGTCCAAACAATGAGCTACGTAGCCTACTGTGAAAATAAACGAAGCATAAAGTAATAAACTAGTATTCCATGGCAATCTGGCAAATAGGGTACCTAATGGGGAAAACAGACCTGTATTTAATTGCTTAATAACTGCAATTAGCCCTTGCCATGCACCCCAAGGTGTCTCTTCAGCAGCACTTCAACAATGTATCACTTCCTGTTCGGAGTAAACTGTGTTATTTTATATTTGAGGGGATCAATTAAATATGACTCTGTCAAGTGTTTCATCCTACAATATGCAGTCCATGGGGCACCTCGGCTCGCAGATTTAGACCGAGGGGAGTGCGCCATACATAGGTGACTACCGCATGCACTGGGGTTCAGACCCTCCTTACACCTTACGTCCTGAACGCAAAACAATCGGAAACACCAACCTGTCGCTAAATGGGGATTGTCGCACCCTCTTAGCAAAATTACGTAATAATTTCAATACCCCTTTTTGCGCCATCAGTACTCTAAGTCAGTAAATATCTCTTCTTAAAACCAAATTTTAAGAATCGACCATCCGTCCCAATGTTGATGGCCAAACGCATGTACAAAACGGGTGCAAAGTTGCGTACCGATCGATAGAACGCCGCCGCCGACGCGAAAGCTCCCAAGTAAACAGATCGAAGCTTTCGAGCGTCGAGCGAATGTGCTCCGAATCGAATCCCGCCAAATGCAGCGACAGCTGTGCGTAGCTCGTAGCGCGTAGCGAGCACCGCGAGCCGTGTAGAGGCGGCGCCACCGGCCGTATTATTATTATTTGTAAACAAGCGTGTGCGGGCGCGGGGTGCGTCACGTGACCCGCCGCCATTGGTCGCCGCGGCAGCTGCGTCGGGCGACGCGCGCGCCAGTCCGCCGCCGACCGCCGCCGCGTACACACGCGCGTTGCACAAAACCCGCGCGAAGCGACACGCGCACTACTGACGCGATCGCGAACTCCGATTCCCTTTTTGTTTATTTTTCGCTTGTGTCCTTCGGACCGTTTTGTTTCCGAGGCAGCGAGACGAAGAAAAAAAGGAGGCGCGGATGGATCGAGCGACCGGAGAAGGTACGGAGTCCGCGTCTCGATTGAAAAAGTTTTGTGGCGAATTGTGGAAGTGTTTGGAGTTGTGGAATAGAAGCTTCTGGTTTTCGTGGATTGTTCTATAGTTATGCTTATGTAGAGTAGAGGGAGCAGCAGAGCGTGAAGCGAGGTCCGGTGTGCGTTCGCGTGCTTCCGCCAGAGCTTGCGTTGTGTGCTTTCGCGAATCGATCCCTATTTTCCTGCAACGCATTTGTCAAGAGATAGCTTATGGCTTGTTAAGAAACCATACACACGGAGGCTCTTGTGGTTATCTGACTCCAATAACAATAGCGGTGCATTTTCTACAGATCTTCATTAATAAGATCCTGAACTACTTTCGATATAATTTAACTTTGAATCCTAAAGTTTGTACAACTAGTTCAATTTGACATAAATATGCGTGACGAGAAAATGAGGATAGCATCAAAGAGGCATGTAACGATGACACATCGGGTTGTCATTGTCGCTGATGTACATGATGTCACATAATTTAACCCTTAATTGCGACGGACGAAGTGTAAGCGGGGAAAGTAACTTTAAAAACTTTCGATATAAGTTATCTAGTTTTATAAAGTTTCGGGAGTTACCTTTAATATAGACTAGCAGCAGAAACTTAAAAAGAGTCTTTCTGAAGCTGAAAATTATCCTTAATCCATTGATCTACTGTTTCAATGGTACTGTAGGACTATTTCAATGTATGTAAGGTCAAATACCTGCAAGGATTAGATGATCCTGATATTTATAGCATATTTGGATTTGGCAATTAGTTAATAGTTAATACTAAGACAGTAGATTTTACAGCCCATATTCTGATACCTACATCTACGATTAACGATAGTAACACTTGCAACAAGATTCTGTATCTTTATTTGTCCGTTATTCTTTTTAGTGATTGATTTATTATATATTGATAAACTATGTGTTTTAATATAGTATAAAGATTCATGCGGTTCAAAGCATGTTGAGAATAGGTTTGTAGCATGTTGTGTCTCAAAGTATTCAATTTAGGAATTATTAGATGGAAAAGACTTAAATTCATTTTATATATTAAGCTCATCGAACTGATCAAGATCATTTACTTAACAATCATCCTTCGATTGCTGATCTTTGAAACTTATGAGATTCAATTCAATCTCCATACTCGTAAGAAAAGATTTCGTCTGGCAAACTCTCATTGTTCCAAGATAATGAATTTTACGAAATTTCATGCTGCTCCTGAAAACGGGGCAATCACAACTGTCTGTGAGAAGCCTTTACTTGTCTTAGGTATTACCAACATAGGCCGCTGGAAACATTGAGGAAACATAACTACTCGACAACTTCACCGATGGAGATCCCGGTCCCACGGATTAATCGAATAAATAATACGCCTTCCTCCCGTGAATGCGATAATGGGGAGTCAAGTTCAGTGAGGCCAATGAAAACAAATAAACAAATTGGCCAATTTCGCCCGAGCTAACTGTTGTACAACGAGAGCAACGCTACGGATTGTGCAACGCTTGTGCTTCCTTTTTAGATGGACAAGCGAATTATGTTTCCTCTTACATTCTAGTTTTAGATTTTTCTGGTTTACTTACACTGTATTAAGGAATCAAGAAAATACTATTTGATGTCAGATTGTCGCTTTGAATCAGATTTTGGGAGTGAATTTCAATGTGTAATCCCCATGTGTAGCAAAAGGTATATTTAAAAATATAAATGTTGGCCGAAAGTCTAAAGCCGAGATCAAACACTCATCGTCTGTCTGTAGTCTCCAATATCCCGATTATTGCCACAAGTAATATCATAAGTTGATTCATACTTTCTCTGTGGGATAATCCGCTCCTTATTGCTCTGAAGCAAGCGATGCTTTTGGTTTTCATATCGTACATAGCTGCGTTACTACCCCTGCTCTCGTCTAGGTAAAAGTTTAAGCACCAGTGTAGGACAAAGTTTTGTGGAAATGTAATTGTGGGGGATATTTTATTTTGCTTAGTGGAAGGAGACGCGCCGGTGAATGCTCGCTTTTCAATGTAACTTCATTTTGTTTTTAAACTTTAGTAAATCGGTCTCGATGAAATTTTATATTTGGAAAATGGGAATCTAATGCTATCTATCGGACATGCAACTTTCGAATTAAATAAGATAGCTAAATTTAAATTAGATATTGCAGCCATGCCGCGGTAGTAAATAAACGAATGCCTTCAAATTAGAAAGGAAACAATACTAAATCATACAATCATCGTAATACACATGTGACTTCCTTCAAACAATTCTATTTCATAGGTGTAAGTACAAAAAATGCTCAATTTCCGATGTCGCATCCGATAGTAAGACAGACGTGCTCACAAAAAATTCTATACAAAACTGTATCGACCAAGTTAACACTGCATAGATTGGACCTTCAAAATTTCTAGCGTCCTTTTCATAAGGATCAAAATCGTATGGTGTCGTATTAGAGACACTCAAATGATGTTGGTAAAAGTATTAAGGCATCAGAAAAACTGGCAGTGTGGGAAAGATGGTTGTAAAAAACGCCACATCTGCGCGTCTATTCAACTTGATTCGAGTGCCTGAATGGGATGGGACGTAACTCTATATCTGGAGATTCTTGCGAGGCCTTATCATTCTAATGTGCTTTAATCAGAGGACTATCGGGTGTTGCTTGTTCATAAATTCCATCTTTACTTTGGGGCCTCATTAATACTGGACCTGTTTCTATGAAACAAAACTAACATCTTTGAACCGCTTCAATTTCCAATTGTTATAAAGATTGAAGAGATTTTTAGTTCCATCAGTTTGATCAAATCACAACTTTTATGCGATATTATTGCTTACCCGTCACCTTTTAAGTTGCTTTAAGTTGATTCAAAGTCAAGACTTTTTCTCCTTTCAAATTATTAAAATAGTGATGTACATAGATTCAGTAATTATCGTATTGTAACACCACTGGCGCAATGTGGCTATTCGTGATAATCAGTTTTATCTTCACAATTTTCATATCAAAAACTGCAGTTTATAAAACCTCTTCAACTGTTTCCAGAAGCTCCTTCGAAGACTCCTTTAGACGTCTTGGCCTCAAAATCTCCCTACTCATAGAGCATTAACTTTCCAAATTGTACCATTCTTTTTAATTTCATTTTATTCTGCATCTTGTTATTGAATTTTCAATCTATACCACAAATCAAACAGTATAGTTAACAAGTACTCTACAACAATACATTATAATAATAACGTATGTCGGTATGTTATAAAATAATAGAGCGGGAATTGAATCCGCACCAACGTTACCAGTTACCGGCAATCACACTGATGTACGTATCCTGTGCGCTATATCATTACGCCGTGTTATAGTTATAGTCAGAGGTTGAGGATTGTGTGAGAATATTTATAGTTCCATGTAGTTTATAATCTATGGCTTTATTTGTATCAGCTATATCTCCATCGCTATTTATTTCATCATGGTTTATTGTTTATGGTCTATAGTTTATGGTTTATAGTACAATGTAGTTTATAATCCATTGCTTTATTTGTGTGAGCTATATCTTCATCGCTATTATTGTCATAATGATTAAAGTGATTAATGAAATAATTATCATTTAAGTTATTTACATTTTTTTTATGAAATGCTTTATTTCACTAGTATTTTCTTACTAAACTATTAGGATTAGATTTGAAGGGCCTTCAACTGTTCTGTACATTAAATTAGCAATCATGTTAGTTATGTTACTCGATATTTCAATTTTAATAAAAAGCGTGTAGAGTCAAAACTACGAAACGAAATACCTTTAATTGTTTAGATCTTTTTGTGAAATGAGAGAGTTACTGCAAATGTAGACTCAAATTATTGCATCATTGAGCCGTCTCTTTCTTCCTTGCAGCCTTTCTTTTTCCTCCCATCTATCGAAATCAACTTCCCTCTTGACTTTCATCAAATTAATGTTTAGGATCTATGATTGTTAGGAAGTATTGCTATTTGTGAGTTAACCGTTCATATTACAGTATGATCGATACTTTATCAGTAGATTATTATCATTGAAATGATCACTATGACGAAGGTATCAGTTTCCGGCGCAGGTATTGTGTGTAAGCGCCGCCGGATGTGTTACTTTGTACAACACAGCTGGTTATGTCAAAAAACTTGATCAAATAGTATCTAACATTACAAGCCGAAAATCTAAAGGCAATAAAGCGCTGACTCAAATCGTTACCATTCGAAACGAGACCAGGAATTTATAAAAAGAATATAACTTTTGAAAATGGAATGTAATTTAAAATGGTGAAAATTATTTATAATATTGTGAAATGGCAGTGAACATAATTCAAGGATTTCCGAACGTCATCTAAACACCGCGTTCGCTGCAGCGCTTCGCGCGTCGCTTTACAAAAAAGCGACAACATCCGACTCTAAAAATAAGCCGTATAATTACAGCTCAAAGCTGAAAGCGCAATGCTTTCGCTGCAGCGGTTGTACGGTTGCCCTTGACAACCGAGACCCAGATACTATCGCGTTCCACGCACACACCTACAGACTCACTCAACCATCGACACTTCAGACGAATCCTTGTAACACACGCATGTCAAGCGCTTTGTACGAACGCGGCACACACACAAGAATTTCGAGTTGCGTTTGGTTGTGAAGCTAAGCTTTTTAATTTTTTTTCGACGAACGTTCTTTGTGCGCATCTACAAAGAGTTTCGCTTGTGATTACTAGTCGGGACATTTTGATCGTGGTTTTATAGTAAATTGATGGCGATGCGACGTGTCATGATTTTTCAACGTTGACGTAATATCTAAAAATGGTATTTTTTTTATTTTTTTTTAAATTTCTTTTTTAAAAAAATGTATTGTACATTAGTAGTTCTTAGAAATACCGAAAAGCGGAATAGTATTTTTAAGCGATTTTAATCGCTACATTTACAATCTCCACAAGAAGTTGGTAGTCGTCATACTGAATAGGCTGTTGACGAAAACTTTTTTTACCTTTTCCCCGAGGAAAATCCAGCAAGGTACTCGAGGGGAAGCGAAAAAGTCGAAACAAGCGTGTTGCAATTTACTCCCGCTTTGTAGACCAAACAAAAGACATTCCTTTTGATGTGAAGCCTTTAGAAACGGCGTAGTTATCAATCCTCGGCTGAAATGCGGTTAAAGCTGTATACTATCATAATGTTTCAGCTGATAGTAAATTACTATCAAGAGCACAAAAAACTCATTCCATTTTAGAAAATTATTACAAGCGACAAAAATGTTTTACCGCATATAATTTCTTTTAGAATACTAGGAACCGTTACATTGTGGTTCTCTTCGGGTGTTGAAGCATTTCCCAATAATTTCAGTTCGTGAAGAATTTACTCGTTAAAGGGAAATTATTGTTAGCTAATTCTAAAACGAAACAAACTGAGTGACCGAAGGATTTCTTTTCACCAGCCATTTGTCCTTATTCTGAATAAACTAGTATTTCTGCATTTAGACAATGGCCTGACGTCACATAGCCTGCAAACGAAGTCCTATCGCGAGCACTCAATATCGTTCTATCGAATAAAATATCTTAGTGCTATTTAAAAGTATGGAACGTGACTAACCCTGCTGTTATTTCAATCGAAACAATAATCAAAATGATTGGTTCAAATTTAGAAATTACACGTGGTTTATAAATAAATGAAGATTTAAATTTAGAACCATTTCTTTTTTTAGACTTGAATATACTTAATGGTAGCCCACGCTTTCATAGACAATTATTTACTCTATATTCTAATTTTAAAGTCTGAATATATTTTAACACTGACTACCTCATAGAAAATAATACACTACAAACTATGAGACTTGCTTTCTTCCAGCAATTTTAACATTCCTGTGGAATCTTAGGCTTTCTATGTCTTATTTAGTTTCCAAGTTTATCCCTGAATCGTGATAAAGTCACAAACATCCTATCTTTCCCATTTATAGACTGATTTTGATAGATAGATCCATTGATAGACCTGTAAATATATTTTGGACTCTGAAAATATTTAAATTCTATAAATATCTCTTCTAAAAATAATTCAAATGTCGAATTAAATCTCGATCAGAGAAAATAGACAATTTTAAATTGAAACACTACAGAAATAGTTGCCCTTAAAATAGTTAAGCCGAAATAGAGCGTACCATTAGGCACTACCGGCGTACCCTTCTATTTATAGAGTTTGTTTACTTCTATGTATGATAATGCTGCCACGACTGCCACGTGATATTCCGTCCGAAATCTTAAGGAAACTATTGGATGAAGCGTCTTCTTAAATATGCCGACTTATACAACGAGATCGCGGTTTTGTTGTTGAAGGCGTACAATTGAGTTTTGTAAACACACAGGGTTGTTTGTGGTTTGGCTAGCTAGTTGCTGATTCTGTAACTACTCTTTTATTATATTACTTTATTTATCAAATTGATAATGTAGGTGAACTAGTCTATCGCTTCATTTGTATTTATTTATTTTTTTGTAATAATTTTAAGCTTTAGAATAAATATTAATTTCATCGAAAAAGTATTTTTTTAAGACATAAAATTTTTGACAGCTTTTGGTTAGCACCATAAATTATTATCGATGGTTTTCTATCCTGTTAAGTAAAAAAAGCCTATGACTCTTTTACCCGCTTGCATTAACCAGTTTCGTTTTTACCATAAGAGCATGTGGGGCGCGAACTCAAGCCAGGGTGGATGGGGGCCTTGAAATGCCAAAACTCATCTATCAACATCAACAAAATAATCAATAAAAAAATCTGGTATTGCATGATATACAAAATAGCCAATAGAGTAGCAATTTGCTTCAATTCCTTACGAAAGCACTAAACAAAAATTCTGACGGTTTCATTTACTTTTTCTTTTAATTATGTATCTAAAAGGGGCCTCTTTAAGTGAAATCTTGGTGACATGTCTTAATTGACGTCTAAGTCATGTCCAATCGACAGTATTTTCATAGATCTCAATCATGTTAATTTGAGATGTTTTAAAAGTCTGCTTTTAAGTCTGAGGATCTTAAACTTATAATCCCACGAACCATAATAAGAATACTTATGTATCCGTAGAATTTGTTTCATTACTGTAATCGTTTGGTTTATATTTCAATTTAATTTTATAAACTGTTAGCTGTCCCCCGCGGTTTTACCCGCGTTCCCGATGGATGTAACATTCTCCCGACACATAAAGTACCCTATGTGATATTCCAGGGTATTTTCTAAATATGTGCCAAGTTTCATCCAAATCCGTTTGGTAGTTTTTGCGTGAAAGAGTAACAAACATCCATACTCACAAACTTTCGCATTTATAATATTGGTAGGATTTCGGTACAATTTTATCAGTTCAAGTCGCCCCTAGAAAAACATTAATCAACCATTTTACGTAGGTACCCAGAGGGCTACGCGTGCCCCGCTTTGAGAAACCCTGTCAAGTAAAGGCAAGTAAGTGCAAAATTTGAGGAAACCAAGCAAAAACTCCAATACCATGCATAAATTCGATAAAATTTACGAGAACAAAAACAAACTTTTTCTTGTTTCTAATGGCGCATGGCGGTTGCACGCACGGGGTGTATCGGGGTCAGGTTAAAGGGGTAGGGGAATGACGTCACAAGCGAAATGTTACCGGCACATGACAACGTGATTATCTGTCTCCGGCGTGTTTTATCTACACCCTGTAATGATGTAAGCCATTTGCGTATAGTTCGATGTGCGTTCAGCACTAATGCCGCCGACAGATTATCACGTCTCTGGATAAACAGTTCTATTAACGAATCATTTTGACGATTTAATTTATTCTTTGGAGAACCAACTGAAGGAGGAACTGTGTTTGCAATTGTGTAGATATATCCCTACTAATATTATAAATGTGAATATAAGTTTGTTTGTTCCGCTTTCAAGCGAAATCTACTTGACCGATCATCATGAAACTTGGTACACATATTCTTAGAGGTATTAGAAGTAAAATAGGATACTTTTTGTGCCGGGAAAATGTTACATCCCTAAGAAAGTCGGGTGAAAACACGGAGGATTGCTAGTATGGAATAATTTATCAAGAGGATCTTAGTTCAAAAGTGTAAATAGGAAGATACTCATATGATGTTTGTTCCACGTGTTGTATGTCAACTTTTTTAAACAATTTTACATAATATGAATTTATATTGACCGGGATAGGGGTGCTTTAGACACAGCGACAATGCTTTCCTCATTTTACGTTGGGACTTAAAATATCTTAGTAATATATATTTTTTAAATATATTACTATAATCCTGGAACATTTTTTACACACGGCCACCTGGTCCCAAACTAAGCAAAGCTTGTACAATGGCAACTAGATAGCTGATATACTACTTTTTTTTTAATTCCATACATATATAGTTATTTACACCCAGACATAGAACAAACAGACATGTTCATGCACACAAATATTTGTCCTGGGTGGGAATCGAACCCGCGACCTTCGGCTTGGCAGTCAGAGTCGCTAACCACCAAGCCAACTGGCTGGCTCTGCTTACCTCGTCGGGGATCAAGGGCATGAATATTATGTAAATGTTATAAACATTTCTTATTACTACCGACTATCATGGCCGTTTTGACGTTTTGGATTGTCATAGGAAAAGAAACTGTATTGCTTTGGAATAAGGTTGATTTCCATAATCATACAATTAGCTGTTGGATCAATAGATGCACCTTATGTGTCAAGGAATAAAGGTTATTTTTCTTTGTCACTGTTAAACGTCAAAACGGCCATCATATCTTGCTGCAAGTTTAGTAGCTTGTTATAAGAGTAGTAGGGCAGTTCTATAACTAGGTAAAATTTCGAATATGCAATTATTTCATCAGTGTTCTTCTCAGGAGAAGAATTACTTCCGAACCGGTAGTAACGACAGTATCTTTGACCTTTAAAGTTATCTTCTAGTGCCTAAACAGAATAAACGTTTCTGAATTTTGGAGTGAAATGGTTTCCAGAATATAATTATTTATTTTTACGCGTTTTTTCGAATTTAGAAAATAATCGAAATCCCGTAGCGTTTTCTCCTATTCGCGCCATTGCATCGATTCGCGCTCAATTCAAAACAGCTATGCGCGCATGCGCGTGCCACATCGCAGTAAACATGTCCAAGCATACCAATAACCTGTGAATTTACCTTCTTTTTCATGTTACCAATTTTCTTATTCGAATTTCAAATTAAATTAAAAATAAAATGAAAAGGTTATTCGCAAGGAGTTTTATATAATTAAATTGGTCCGATGACTTGTCCGCTTTAATAGAATCGACATTCTTCTTGCATTTTTTAAAAGTTATTTATTTTTAATATTGATAAAAGTGCTCCAATGACACCTCAATGGTCGCAACAATATTCTTACATCAATCTTAGAATCAAAAATATTTATGTAAAAATTAAACTAGTAAATTAAAAAATAATAATGTCTATTTATAGATTACTGGTTTAACGGTTTGGTCTACCAATGAATTGTTTAAAAGGTAGCTCTCTTAACTCCTAGAAACTTTATTATAAACCTTTACAATAAGACTTCTACATGAGCATGCTAAATTTAGATTGTTCTATGTTTAAATAAATGGGTTTGAATTCTTTTTTTCTTTCCACAGATTGGTGCCGACCGTACGGTTAACCGGCCAGCCGACCGCCTCATGCCTCAGCAGCTGAAAAGAAACACCAACCAAAAGCCAGAAACCCTCAAACCAAAGCCTCCAGTCATATCTTTCGTTTCAAAAATATAAATATAAGCACTATTTTTTAACCTTTTAACGATACAACTAAAATCGTACATAGTATACGCTAACTCCCAAACAGTACAAATTAATTTAAGTCTGAAGTGATCGGTATTTACAATAAAAAAAAGCCTTCAAACGAGCGAAAGAAAAATTAAACTAAAAAATCTATCAACGACCAGTATTTAAACGTTCCAAAATAATAGATATCGTTAAACGAGTGCACAAAATATTTTATCGATCGTTAACATTTTAATACGAACCGAATCCTCGAGCATTTAAAAAAGTCAGCCAAAGAATTTTATAAGCCCTTAGTGTAAGGCTCGTGTAAGATAGACTGCCTCTCAATAAGAACTTTTGATATTTATTCTTTAGTTTGTTAACGAAGATATTGTGATTAGTGTAGTGTAAACCAGTGTGCCGTATAATCGTAACATTTAAGTGCTATTTAGAGTACCGCGGACAACAACGGAGCCAGGTCACAGAGTACAAATTTAATGTTCCAGTGCAGTTCCGAGTGTTCAGTACAACAGTAGACTTAGAGCTTATTTTTGTAAGAGTTTTAAACGATTGACGCGATGCGGTTGCGTCGCGCGAAAGCGTCATGAGCGAGACGCTCAGGGGCGAGGCGGGCGCTGATAACGCGCATCTAACGCCATTCGTGTCCTTTGGCGAAATGGCTGACAACGAGCAACGGATACTCACAACCGACGGCCGGCTCTTAGACCCAGGCTGGGAGTACTACGAGCGTACAGGCGACACGGTCTCCGTGATCGCCAGCCAGCCGCAATACCGACCGTGGGAATCCATGCCTCTCACGGTCAACTCGAAAGACGCAATACTGCGAGCCGGCTTCTCATCGCAGCTCGACTACCAATCGGTCACCCTGCAGCCGATACCGAACAAGCTGCCGTCCTTCCAGAGCCAGTTCCAAACCTTCCCAGAAACGACAGTTATACCAGAAACGGGGCTGCCGAGTGTGACTCCGGTCCCCGTGACGGCCAGTCAAACGCCAAGCGCGAGTCCTAGTCATTTAACACAACTCACGCAACTGACGACGCCGGCGTCGCCAGCCCACTTGACCACGCTGGCGCAAGTCACGCCTCTCTCCACCACACTCACTACTCTATCACCTGTCAACGCTACTACATTCCATACTCTGACAGCTGTCAATGCTAGAAGTTATCCTTTAGTACCGGCTCCCTTACAAGCCAGGGAGCTTACTCCCGCTGGACAAGCTTACATCGACGACCGGCATATACAGTTGTACCAGCCGAACATTGCAACTATTAATGCATTCCCGACCCAGAATGGAATCTTACACCAGAATGGGACGCTTCTTCACCAAAATGGAAGCATTTTACAGAATATACAGAGTCCGACAGTGGTACATGTTTTGAAGAACGAGCCTTTTGACGTTAAGGCTTTACACGATAAGTATACCCCGAATGGGTTGCATCATGCGAATTTCCAGAATCCGATGTTGATCGACAATGGGTATGAAAAGAAGACTAACGGTTTCGGAAATGGCTCGTCACCGACAAGATCTGACTTTCGGAAGAAGGAGCGGCGGAAAATGCGTGCGAACAGTTCAGAGTCGGACTGTTCTAACATGGAAGTGGGTTCTGAGAGCAGCGGGCAGGTGGCTGCGGTGTCCTCGACGGCTGGCTTCAAGTCGCCCATGCACGGCGCGCCGCCCATGAACACTGGACCCATGGAGCTCGACGACATATCCAGTGAGAAACAGGTGAGTCATAACAATAAAGGGTCTTTATAATTATAATCCAGTTTCAACTCCACCGAAAACCTTTTCGACCAAGTCTTAATTCATTTAATGTGTTATAACGTAACATATTTAGTTCCAAGCAATATAAAATCTTAATTATAGTTAGGTAAAGATACAAGTTCAAAAGCTACACAATAAAATCGGAAACGACAACTAATCCGCCTTCCCACGAACTGGTGAATTGCGTAAACAAGCCGCCCGGGAATAGCGAAAAGCCGACTGTATATTCGACGAAAGATATGAGAATTCTCAGAATTTTCATTCGACTACACGCCGCTGAAAGTGGATATTCGAGAGTACCCGAAAAAGAGAAACTTTCCCCGTAATTCCACCTTTTATTATACAAGGAGCAGTTTTTATTCTCGGTCTCGAGTTCGAAATGGCCGAACTCTCTGTCTTCGTTGCTATAAATTTAATAGTTAGCCGATTCTCTGGCTCCGCCAATAAATTAACTTCCTCTCCGTTTAAAACACAAATTAAAGTGGGACGATTTACGCGTGTCCTGCTTAGAACATTTTATGACTTTGGAATTTAACATCGAATGCAATTAGGAGGCAGTTTGGAAGCCTACGATTTTACAAATTTCGTTTTCATTACAAACATTATTTAGAGAGTGTCTTTTTTGACCTATTTCATATATATTCAATATTTCGCTTAATTATATTAGATGTGAAACTTTATTTTTTACAAATGACGTAATGCAATTTCATCGAATTCGTCAGTTTATTTTCAACGCATGATTTCGAAGATGATATCATTTCTCTACCTCAATTTTTCTACAATGACACATATTCCTCTAGTAGGAATAGCATTTCGTCAAAACAGTAATCTTCATCTTGCGAACATTTTAACAACATACATTCTCAAGCATTAGTTAGTTAGACATACTCTCCAGGAAAAAACGTGAAATATAAACTTATTTAGCCATGCGACCGGTCAGTCCAACTGCATTTAGAAGCTTATATTCCTTATAAAACATATAATTGTAGCTTGCAGACCTTACTCTGGTAAAAACGTATCTAACAACTAGAAAAGGTTCGAAGTATACAACATTCTTTGCACATAAAATGTCAGCATATCCTAATAACGGACACCTTTCAATTGCAGCTGCCTAGTTCTCCAGAGTGACTAATTATCATTACTGGAGGTTATTTCTACCGATTGGCATTGCTTAGACGTTAGTTCTATAGTTAGGCTTAATGGCATCATGTAATTGGCAAGATAATTCATTGAATTGCTCATATGAAATTATAATATTTTTCTTGCTTTCGCCACGCGGTGTTACCTGCGTTTTAGAGGGATCTCACTTTTGCTTGAGGTAAAAATATATCTGTGTACGATTACATCTAAATCCATAACGTCACTTTGCGTGATTGAGTCACAATCATTCTAACAAACAAACATACTCGTACATATATTCAAATACTTGTAAATAATAGTGAAATGGTTGTGTATCTATCGATCTAGTGAGTGACATTTGAATTAGTTTGTTTTTTGATGATATTCGTAAAGATTAACTAAGGATTCTTTCGTAATTCCTAATGCAGAATATAAAAAAAGGATGGTTTTTAAAAAAAAATCTTAACATTAAATTTGATCCATAATTGTAATATTTTTTATTTATTTAATTATTAGTTTATTAAACACATAAATTTCATAAGAAAATGTAAACTAGAGCTTAACCTAATTATAATTATTGTATTATAAATAATAACCTCCCCTAACTCCCCTGATGGCAGAGTAACAAGATGTAATTTTTAGATGTAATCTAAATTGAACATTGAAATTATTTTCACTATATCTTTAAATAAAATTTAATGAAATCAAACTCAAGACCTAACAGTTATTTTATTAAACTCTTCTGAATAATAAAATGTTGTCAATTTAAACGATTATATTAAATAAATTGACTCATAGCCTCGGTAACCATATTTGCATTCAAATCAAAATAACTACTCTAAATTACTATTCAGAGAACATGAAATATAATACATACATTTAAAATGAAGATTTTAATCAAAAAAGCTCATTAAACACACGCGAATGCTAATAAAATTGCAAAAGCTTACATTGAAAAAGCTCAAAAGCTCCGTTACCAACACTGACTGACGGAGACATGCGATGAATTTCTGAGAGCTTTATTATAAAAGCTTTTGTTTCATTTCGCGAAAATATTGTGAGTAATACTTCCCTTACATCTAGTTTATTCACTTATAATCTACACTTAAGTTAAATTTATTTAGTTAGAACAATAATCTATATCTTTACTAATATTGTAAAGAAAATGATTTGTATGTTTGTTACTCTTTCACGCAAAAACTACTTGACGGATATGGATGAAACTTGGCACATAGATAGAGCATATCCTGGAATAATATATAGGCTACTTTTTATACCGGGAAAATGTGATATCTCTCGGGAACGCGGGTAAAACCGCGGGGGACAGCTAGTCTTTAATAATATTATAAAGAAAGATGCGTTTTTTGAGAGTTTGTATGAACCACGGCACTATTTGAAAAATTCCTTCAACATTTTAAAGATATATTATCCCTGATGGATATAGGCCATGTTATAGTCCGGGAATACATTAGATCCCTTGGGAATATGGGTGAAACCACGGGACTGAAGCAAGTCAGTAATGATTAGAGACATTTAGGAAAAAGATGCCTTTCATTAAATGGTGTTCAATCAAAACGGCCCTTATGTCGCCACGTGGTTAATTTAGTAGCTACGACTTCCAAAGTGTAAAAGTATTAAGCTCTTAGTCCAGGATTCATCTGGGGAAGTACTACCACCATTTACTATGCCCATGGTATTGCAAATTTCCATAAGGGACGGTGACAACTTACCGACTTACTTTTATGTAATGATTCAAATTTTTATTTGCTCATTAATTAATAAAAACTTTTTAGTGAAGAAATAATGTCGACAAATTGGCATTAAGAAATAAAACAGCCCATTTTCAAAATCATTACAATATAATCCGAAATAATCACAAAGGGAAACCATTATTTTTATCAATTCATAATGATACGAGTATGTTTATCGTACTTAATCGAAAAGCGAAGTAAATACCATCTTGGAAAACTTATATCTTGTCCCGTTATAATAAGGCTTACTTTGCCATGTCAATTTGTAGTCCATTACTCATTATACGAATGAGTCAAACGGGAAAATCCATTGCGAAAGCTTCCTAGAACAACGAACAAAACATTAGGAAAAGCGGAAGAGGCTATTGTATTTAGATATATTTATGTATATGTATACACAAATCGTCATACTTTAGTGTATTTAGGAGACAAATGTGAGTAAAACTGTATTCTGTTCCATAGACAATTTATTTTTGACGTTTAGGATGTCAAATTGTTAATGTCTATGGTATTTGCTAGTTACCATTGAATACTTTAAAACAAAAGAAATAGAGTTAGTTTCTCAATGATAATCTTAAATGTCAGATTTGAAACTGACAGTTCGCATTTTAAAATAAATCGTATACTTAAGCCGTTAGGACTTAGATTAATATGAGCATGAGTTTGGTGAAGGAAAACATTGTGAGGAAATAACTTGACCACCCTTATGTTGAAAACCTGTCGTTAAATATCTACAGGTGGATTCCGGCAGCTGCATTATATAGTTCCCTTCTATGCTTTGGTCACCACATCATCAGTTACCATGGTTACGACCCTATACATTGTAAAAATTGCTCACGAGTAGAAAATGAAGTATTTCAGTTACAAACTATTATTGATATCCTTTTTTAACATATGTAGGCAAATAAGCTTCTAATAATAATCCGATATGAATAAAGTAAACGTGTATCTGTTGATTCTTTGAGAAGCAAATATAAAATGATATTAACATTATCATCTCTATTAAAAAAACACTAAACGGCCACAAAGGTTAATCAAGAATCATTAAGCGTATAAACTATTCTAACTATACGATATCATTGTAAGCGGTTTGAAGAAAAAATACCTTATGCGATACCGGATGTACATTATCCATTTTATAAGGTATTAATTAATGAAGAAGTTAAATTACTTAATTCTTGTTACGTAATTACTACGTCTAAATTAAAGAGAGAACTGGCAAGAATTATTAGTTTATAAAATTATTTTGTGAAGCTTTTTTTTAATATGGCAACGAAATAATTTCTGAAGAATTATTTGTTACCAGTGTCGAGGTATAGGTATTTGATTATCGCAAAGTCACCATGAGTCACGATCAGGCTCTTTGAGACAATTTTCAAAACAAATTTAGGCGACTTTATGGTAATAGATTGAGAACACGACTTAATTTTGCAAGTTACGAAACCGCCATTAGATAATTATTATTTAAAAATAAAACGCGACAGCTGCATGAACTAGTTGATTTAGTTTTAGTCGAATAATTAATATAATGTTACCATATGCAAATTATTTCTTATTTTTATATCTACGTAACTAATCGTTTAATCATGTCTGCTATAAATAGCTAATTTATACAAACAATTATACCATAAAATATCAAATAATAATAACAATAATTGATGCACATAATTATAATATATTGGATTATTATTTTATAACTTATCAAAATGTATTCTTGTAAAGGTTGTTTATTTCAACGTAATTGTGAATATTTCTACAATATTTCAAATTAAAAAATACAAAATATTATGAAATATAAAATGTTTAAGATAAACTAATTCGCGTAGAAACATCATAATTTATTCTATGCAATCGTATCTAAAATCATTTCTATTTAAAAATTCTATTCGAACTTAAATAAGAATTCAAAATGCAATAGAATACCATATTTGAAATAATAGTCAGCTGTTTGTCGGACCAACAATCGGCTGGTTCCGATTACAACCGATGATAACAGAGCCTTGCACGAATGAAATTGCACCAAATAATGGCGGCACATTCTTCTTACCGCAACACAGCTGTTTTATTTTTCAATCGTTAATTTAATTCGTTGAATATGGAAAATATGTTTGCATATGTAATAACGCTAGAATAAAGATGCGTGTGAAGTTTTACGACTTGATATTATCTCTTTATATGCGTGTAAAGTTTGTTCAATTGATATTTATTAGTAGGCCGTACACTCTTTCAAATGTTTCGTGGAGAACATAATTCTAAATATTTGATCGAACTTATTAAGTTTTTCATAAAAGAGTTGAATTAAAAAGCTGCAATACGAATAACCAACACCGCTTCGATTGAATGCGCCGGCGCAGCGCACGACCGCGACGAGTCATTAAAATGAGTGCAGAACACACCGAAATTGTTGTCTGGGTAGTAATTGCAACGTCCCTTTTTGTTGGCAATGACTTTGCCAAATAATTGTCGAGCATTTCATCCTTTTCCAACGTATGCGTAGAAAAAGAGCGGCGTTACAAATGTTTGTTCCAACTGCGGCCAACGCGCACGTTGAATGAAGGTCCGAACACGCAACGAACGGGAATGAAATCAGATATGAGAATTGTAACAGTAAACATGTATTTAGCGAACGCCATTCCTGAAGTCATTAAAAATGTGCCGTTATAACTTTCTAATGTAGAATGTTATGTTCGAGAAATTATTCCTCTGATTGGTTAAGGGATGCGTAGACCAAATTAACCAATAGGAAGAAAATCCTATTTATACATTTTGAACGCGATGCGTAGATTGAAACGCGGTATTCTATTGGTCCATCTCACACGAGATTTAAAATAGGAACGAAGAAAGGATAGCATACATTTAAAGGATGTTCGGAGTACCTTGTACTTAATGTGTTTTTTTTTTTCAACGTAGATTTTTTTTGGTGGAGTTGAAACAGAAACATATTTACTTATTTTTTTTAGTTTTTATATATTAATATCAAAATAGATGTATTATGGTCGGATAAAAAGTACCGTCATGCCATAACAGACTTCTATAAAATTTTATGTTGAGGGCTATAATTTCAGTATCCAAACACCTCTTAGGCCACACATGGCATGGACAGAGCTTTTTTTAAAATATTGTTTACTAGCTGCCCCCACGGTTTCACCTGCATTCCCGAGGGTTTTAACATGTTCCCGGGATAAAAAGGAGCCTATATGATAATCAAAGGCATGTTCTGTCTATATACCAAATTCGCATTTATATAATTAGTAGGATAGGAGAAAAGTACAAATATTTAATTTTTTTTTTATTCAGACAAAAAAGAAGAGAAAACGCTGCGGCGAATGCATAGGCTGTCAACGCAAGGACAACTGCGGCGACTGTGCACCGTGCCGCAACGACAAGTCCCACCAAATATGCAAGCAGAGGAGGTGCGAAAAGTTGACGGAAAAGAAGGTACGTTCCTTACATTATAAACTTTTTAAATGAACAAGACATCGGCAAGGCGTAAGTGATACATCTGGTGTTGCAAGCGTCAATACGGGTGACCGTCTACGATAAGAGCCCGTCAGCTTGTTTATCACCTTAGTAGTATTTCTTTAAAGAAGCTATTTAAACTTTTTTCTTTGGTGCAGTTCCACAAAATTTTACTGCCCTACTAAGCTATACAGTTATAAGTTTAGAGACAATAGAATCATGTAAAGAGGTTTGACTATTATCAAATTTTAAGAATATATTATAGTAACCGTGATGCTACTACTCATTTCTAGGTTTAAGAGACGACTAAAAAGCAAAACTTGCACTTTACACCTTAGACCGAATGGTCAACAAAATAGGTCCCAAAATCCCAAGCTGCAAGCATTTTACCAAATCGATTACAATATGTTATTCACCGAACAAACAGGAATTTTACAAATCTATCATGAAGGCTAAGATGTTTCATCATCATCAGCCTATCTCCGTCCACTGCTGGGCATTGGCCTCACCTATGGCACACCACTGAGCTCGATCTTCAGCTCTTTGTTTCCAACCGCTGCCAGCCAGCTTGCGTATATCATCGCTCCATCTAGCTGGAGGGCGCCCTATACTACGTTTACCGAGCCGTGGTCTCCACTCTAGAACACATCTACCCCAACGGTTATCGGTTCTACGGCAGATGTGACCAGCCCACTGCCACTTCAGCTAATCCTTTGAGCTATGTCGATAACTTTGGTTCTCTGACGGATGACTTCATTTCGAATTCGATCCTTCAGAGAGACTCCGAGCATAGCTCTCTCCATAGCTCGCTGAGTGACTTTGAGTTGGTGAACCAGTCGCACCGTCAGTGTCCACGTCTCGGCTCCGTAAGTCATAACAGGTAGGACGCACTCGTTAAAGACTTTCGTTTTCAGACATTGGGGTATGGACGATGAGAAGACTCGACGAAGTTTACTGAAATTTAATAACTAAGGCTAATAATCCTTTTTTTTTAAACAAAATCAAAATGATCCACCAAATCATTTCGATACCTTACCTTTCGGTTTCAACATCATGTATAAAAGATCGTCTGTATAAGTGTTTAGTAAAAAAATGAATCCCTGAATCGATTTGCGAATGACGCAAACAACTCGCGTTGCCTTGTAGGAGGCATTTGCATTTATTTATTCCATAGAGTACATTGCCGCCGTCTTATATGGAGTCGAAATTATGAGTCTGTTTGATATATGACAACTGCTATCAAGTATAAAAAATATATCTATTTATCCAGGTTCTCAACACGCGGCCATCTGTGCCCCAAGCACGAACATATATAGCAAGCATATCGGTATCGTATCGAGTGCGCCAAAAAACAATGCAATGAGAAATTGAACATCGCACAACGTCAATTATACAATAAATTATGCGCAGTGTTCAATCACTACATAGTATAAAACAAAGTCGCTTTCTCTGTCCCTATATCCCTATGTATGCTTAAATCTTTACGAATTTTCGATCAGGTCACGTGTCCTGACGCGACTTTAACATTTTACCCATCCTAAGAAAAGTGCTCAACGCCGCTTAAGAAGTTTTCATTTCAAAAATCTGTAAATTTACACTCTTAATTTTGCCGCTAAAAATCGACTGTCTCAAACAAAAGTTACCTACATAACCAAGATGTATATAGCCCATACATACACATACTTACATATAACTCTATTTATCAAAGTAACTAGGTATTTGAACGTACAATGGAAGAAATTGTAAGAAAGCACGGGTAATTTTCTGATTACAATCGTTGGCTCATAATGCTATGTGTTTAGAGTTCATTCTTATATTGCATACCTTACTTAAGTATACTTAACATAAATATCTTTTTTTTTTTCACAGTACAGTCATATGCATAATTGTGTTAACACGGATAGTTCAAAAATATCGGATTTCATGATTTATTAATTTGTTTCTCATATTTCATTCGTAAACGGCTTGACACAACAACTTTATCGCTGTAAGTAGTGAAAGGACAGTGCTTTAGAATTATGTGAAGGGTGTCAGATATTCTTTCCGAACTTTTATTAGCTACCCGGTACCCCTACTTCTACTTCTTACTGCAATTCACTTAAGCCGGTTTGCTTCACTATCAAAATGTCACTTTTTTCTCTATACATTCTGACGTCCCTTGACACAAGAAGAAATCAGATGTGGACTAAATTGCAAGAAGAGTTGGTAGTAGGGATCAACTACAGCTATAAACCAAAAATGAACGTAAAGTTGTAATAAATATCTCTCCGTTTTACTCCCCAATCATAGGTAATTTTTTCATGTCAAAATTATGATATTTTTCACAATTTTATACAATCAACAAGCTGGTCAAAGTGACTAACCCAATATCGATTTTAAAAAATACTTTAGCAGAGTGCGAGACTACTTTTATTTTCATAAAATTAATAAGGAGATCGGCACTTAATGTTGCCAGACAAAACAGATAAATTATTTTTATAACGATAAAATTGTTTAGAAATAAAAAAAGCAAATTGGAAAACAAGAGACAAAGAAAAGTTATTAACATAAAATTGCAATAAAAAACATAACAGCAAAATTAATAGCCCGTGAAAAAGATTGTTCGCAATGCTATCAGAGCTATTCTGTTTTGTTCACTTTTTTATTTATATCTTGGAGTGATAAAGTAGGTACTTAGGTTAAATACTCTCAAAAGCTAAGCCATGAATGCATACTTAATCTTTACTGCTTAGATAAATACTTTCGCCGTATAATGTCAAAAGAAAAAAAACCATGTGTGACCAAAAAGATGCCAACCCTTCTTTGAGAATGTTTTTACCAATTGGCGAGAGAGAAACGATTACCTTAGACTTCTTCTATGACACTAATGTTGGGCTGGTAGTAGCCACTACGTAATAACCTTTACTAACCTACTGAAATACTAATAATTTGAATAGAATTCGAATTTGAAATGCAAATCGTAAAGTTCACAATAATTAAAGCAAAAATAAAAGCAATTTGCGTGATCGTATCGTGCTAGGACAAAAATCTAATCTGATTTTATTAAAACTTTCGTTCAACTTAAATACAATCGTGATGTAACTTAACGTAGCTAATTACTTTTTAAATCAAGAATAACTTTTCGTTTGACATTGATTAGCGGTTTTTGATCAAACTTGGTGTTGCCAGTTCAAAAAAATATGAACAATAGGCATTACTGAAAATAAGTTGGCAATAGCGTTTACCTTTTATTCTAGCAAGGAATAGTAAACCAAAAGCCAGGACCGGATAAACTAGACAGATATTTTTTAACAAAAAAGTTTCTCTAACGAAAGTGCGGAGCGAGGAACGTACTTGACTTAATTTACGATTATAAGTTACCGGCTGCGAAGTAACTTTAGCAAATTAGTTTTAAAACAAGCACCGTAAAGCTTTCCAAGGGGGGAGTGGGGGATACCTTCCCTTTTCAGTCCAGGAATTACCTTTATTTAGGACCTACTTTGAATAAGTACGCAGCCAGTTTTCAGCCTCCTTACCTGATAATAACCCCGAAGTGAACTTTTTGTCCTTAAGATTATTCATAACTTTTTCTAATAAAGGTACAATACATAGAATTTCTTGAAGCTCGTTGAATTTAAATGGATAATTTCAAAGAAGTTCGAATATAATTTAGGAAAAAGTAACGCCTTAAATTTAAAAAAATATACTATGTGTTCTTTATGTTTGTACAAATATTAAGTTATCATTGACTGTGCTGTCAGGTGTAAAAAGTTTAAAGACCTTATATTAAAAAAAATTGGATTTGAAACCAATAATTCTATCAAAATGAAGACTTAAGTTTGACAGTAACTTTGTATGAACGGAACATAAATTGGATTTAGTATTTTTATCCTAATTACTGATTAAAAATAATAAATGAAAGCTGGCATTATAGTATGGATTGAAGTGAAATAAAGTACAATTTTTATTGTTGGCCATCCATGGGTTAAAGGATGCGTTCATTATCTTTAATAACTTGAAATAATAGTTTGATATCTCTCAAATGTTAACAATGTATTGCCAACATTACTTGCACCTGACTTCAATTTTATAGAATTAAAATTGCACTTTTTTATGACAGCGAGCATTCAATTACTGTAGGATGAGCGTCGTACTCGTGTCTTAGGGCACGCCAGAGATGTAAGTGTAAAATAACTGGAAATTTTGCACCTGATTATTTTAGGAGAAAAACTTCATGGTCAAGGGGACCGGTGACGTAACACAGTATCGCAGTATACTACAATACTATATTGTATTCTTTAGTAGAGTGATATTTTTACGAATGTATTTTTCTGTTTACCCTTTGCCACACGACCAAGTGTGCCTCTGCTATGAGAGGGGAGAGCCTATTGCCTATATGTAATACCATGTAATCGATTATCAGGAAGAATGATAAAATTCAAAAAATCACTATCCCCACTAATATTAGAAATGCACTAATAACTCTCTCTTTTCTGTTTGTAATCTTTTTGCGACAAAACGCTTTATAAAACCAATTAGGTTATTAAGGTTTTTGTCCCGAAAACCCGAGTGAAACCTCAAGGTGGAGGTAGTTACTTAAATCACATAGCTTCAACCATCGAACGGTCTAAGAATAAACAGTATTTCTTTAATCGACAAGAAATGATATCACTTTACAATCAGCTGCATTTCAGCCACCTTTATTTGGACACCCGTCTATTTTCATAGATATTTTTTTGACCTTACGAATGGTATTATTTATATTGTACGGTTCATATGTCGCCCACATTATCTCCGGTGCGCACGCGCAGCGCGGCAACGTGCTCGACAGATGCTCGCAGCGCCGGCTACCGACCGCGTCCAATCATAGCGCGGCGTCGTCCCGCGGAACGCCTCTAGCTTTTATCGTGGGCCGATCTGATTGTAGCTATTGTTAGGCTAAAGGTGTTGCTTTACGTTTCATTGATTTCTTATCGTACTCAGTAATATTACTGTTCATATTTTTTTTATGTTAGATTTACAATTTAATAATTGTCGGTGCTTTTACTCACCGTTATAACTTAGTTCATCTTACATGCTTAATTTTGATGCAACAATGCTTTTTGTTGTGAAAATTTCTTTAGCATCGCTGTGATTTCAAACTAGATGAAACGAAAAAGCCATTCTAAAAAGAGACAAATATATACATCTATAGGATTAAGCCTGCAAGAGCATGAAATAGGTAGTTATGTGAAAGTTTCACTCCTACCGCATATGTATTGGACGCATTTGTAATTCCTTTCTTTTCTACATGTGTGACATTTTTTTCCTAAAATAATAGACACAAAACAAGGCTAATAATTGGTAATTAAATTAAATCAATACAATTGTGTGAATTTTAGTTGCGCGCTTTACACAGGCTACGGAGTACATCTTTGGATATGTCGTAATTTAGGAGATCTTGAGCAAAACAAACTGTTAAAAACTTGACATAGCAAACGTCTGAGCTAAGATTTAAAAACTAGACTCTGATTCAGTTACACCTATCGTCATAGACGTGAAATGTTTATTAGTCATTGCTACAAATCATTATCGTAAATAGATTTCAGACTAGATTTAGACAAAATAAATTTACTTTGATAAATTGTAGCACCGTCGAGCTGCGGTGTGTGTATTATATGGTCCATGTCTATAATCATCCATGAATTTAGACTAGCCTTATAAACATTTTATGAGTTATAACACCATAAATTGAGGTGCCTAAAATTAAAGGATTTATTGGACATATATCACCTTTACTTCTAATACCAACTATAAAGGTAAACCTCAGATCAAGTGATGCAAAAAAATCCTATTTAGAGCCTGCTACATCGCAGAATGTTACATCATCTGTAATAATAAAATAACACTTACATATTTGCGCTTGAGCTGTTTATTCCCCACTGATATCGAATCTAACCATGAAGATTGAAGGAATTTTGGCTGAAATTGTTAAAATATAGTTATTTATATAGATAAAAAATTTATTGAATTACCCATCGTGAGTTTATATTATACTAGCAGTCCCCCGCGGTTTCCCCCGCGTTCCCGAGGGACGTAACATTTTCCCGGCACAAAAAGTATCCCATGTTACTTCTGATACCTCTAAAAATATATGTAAAAAATTTCATGATGAACGGTTCAGTTTTTGTGTGACAGCGTAACAAACAAACTTACATTCACATTTATAATATTAGTAGGGATAAGTTAACTAGAAAACAAAATGTATTCCTTCTAAATAGTCGGTGAACGGCTATTTTAGTATATACCTACGTACTTTGTTTATCCTTCAGCGTATGCTATTCAATCTACGATGAAAATATCAAGTTCTTTTTCTGCCCGCGCCCAAATTTACTTCACACTTTTAAAGCCCTAAAAATGGCTCTACATTTATGCCCCTTTGACAAAACTGCCACTTGTCATTCCCCCTTTCATATTTCACGACTAGACTAGACATTGCCCATCGGAACCGTTAAATAATCCAGGATCAGCTGTAACGATCCCAGAATTAAAACCCGTAATTTTCCGGATGCCATTATCGGTCGGGGATAAAACCGCATGAGACTGTTTTATCACTGGCCAGTGTGAGGATTTCAATTTTCGAACTGTATTGTTTTTTGTTATAATTATCGAAGGCAAAGGAGTTTAGTCTGGCAGCTTAACTTTACGCTGTAAACACCATTTAATATTCGTTTGTGGGATTGGTCATGAATAAAATCGATTCATAATCGTTGTAATATCGGTATATCGAATGATATAAACTCGTAAAACGGGCTTTCTAATGACTGTGCTATAGCAATTCCGCGAGTTAGAACATCGAAATCGATGCCAAAAATTGTCTCGCTAAAGGAATAATAGTGTTTTCCTTTTGAGACTTCGTAAACAATCCTCCAATAAACATTACCGAGAAACTTGCCTATAAATCTTTGACGCTTTTATCGTACATTTTAATGGCTTTTTTGTTTTGTCGAATATTCATACGTTTACTTTAATCGAGTAATTTTTTTTGCGTCGAAGATTAATGGGACTGAAACGTGTCGCCATCTTGAAATTAAGGCAAATTTATTGCTCTGAACGCAATTATGTTTTATCTTTAGCATATCGAAAAGTATTACGTTGTACTTTAGTTTCATATAAATTGTTATTGTATGGCAGTAACTCATAACAAATGATAGTTTATGTGTACATTAAATACGTTAAGTTCTGTATATAGTTAATATTGTAAGTAACATAATTGGAACAAAAAAACAACAAATTCTTATCAAGGCCGTTGAGAAAAAGAAAAAAAATTATAACCAATATATCGCTTTATCACCGCAAAATCCGTGCAAAAAAAGATCGTGTTCGATTTTTAAATGTAGCCCCAGTACACGTGGGTCCACCCACAGTGAGTCGAGGCGATTATAACGGTCGGCGGGAGTTTACACTTTTGATTTTTTTTTTCATTTTTTTGAAGCGGCACGCGCCAATGGCCGGTGATTCACGGCCTCTCGGCCGGCAGATGTTAGGTCGAGCTTTTTGTGCTATCAGCTGATGTAACGGGCGGCAGGACGAATTGACTTATTAATGATGCATCTTGCATGCACGTCGTGTTACGTGTAACAGGAGTTTTAGTTGCGTAATTGATATTTTTTGCTCGTGTAGACGTGTGTGTGTTTTATTGTTAGCGATTATTTTGTAGCGAGCATGCTGGGATATTTCTTTTTTGTTAAATATTACTTTTTAACTCAATTTATAATTTTATGATAATGTTAACTCGACGAAGCATTTCGATTAATAGAGCAACAAAAATAAATAAATGCAGTACTATATTTATTAAATAGTTACTAAATATAAAATCACGATTTTTTTAGACTTATGCATTCAAACAACTTATTATAAATGTCAGAAAATAAAAGAACTACCAAAGCTTACTTGATATTTCCCCTTCATTAGTCCTTATTACAAAGGAGTAAGGTTTGTTGTATGATGGTCTGAGATTACACGTTGTGACAACAAAATCTGTGCTCGATGAAAAACAAACAGGATACGGCGCAGACGCGGGCTTATTTCAAAGTTACCATTACAAATATAACTTTGCAACAAATAGGAAGCAAAACTTAACATAAAATAAACAGTACTAGATACTATAGATATTAAAATAAAGTAATAGTGATTTATTTAAATAATAAATTTGATGTGCCGCATAAAATGGCTGGTATCATAGCCAAGCCTTTGCACCTGAGGCAACAGTAAAAAAAAATTACGGATATTTTTTTATAAATAAAAACAGTAGGCAAGTTTTATTCCAAGTAAAAACTGATATATTTGTAATTTTTAGGCCGATTTTAATACATCATTTTGTTAAAGAATTTGAGTCCAACTATGGCCAAGTAAAATACGTTTTAATTTCTTTCAGTACTATAACAATAATAAATAAATATCCTGGTACATTCTATACACACGGCCACCTGCGGGGCGATTATGTAATATTTTCGGTATCGTCGTTGCAGTCTATTCTGTATTATATTGACGCCGCTACAACTATTGTCCAACAGTGCTCGCGCGCCGAGCCATCAATCTATTATAATATAGGTTTCCACATATAACCCTAGAGAGTTACACAATCTGGGTGCAGATCCTAAACTAAGCAGAACTTCTAGGTAGTTACTATGGAAACCAGATAACTGATATACTACATAATACTACTTTTTTCATCTATATAGAAATACTAGTTATCCCCCGCGGTTTCCGAGAGATGTAACATTTTCCCGGCACAAAAAGTATCCTATGTTACTTCTAATACCTCTAAGAATATGTGTACAAAGTTTCATAATTATCGGTTAAGTAGATTTCGCGTGAAAGCGGAACAAACAAACTTTAAATCTCATTTATAATTTTAGTAGAATTCACATCAACTATGACAGCTGCTTATGCAATTGAGTGTTGCCCAAGTAAAAAAATGTCTTACCCTGCGATTTGACTAGTTATTGAATGAAACTTGCTTGTTTAAACAAATTTATTTTATCGCTTAACTGTTATGTTCATTGAAGTAAATGACGGTTAAATAAACCGGTTGTGACATCTGCATAAATACTTAAAACATATACTTTGAACGATAACTTATCTACTTATAAAGGTGGTTCTACACCCTTACACTATTAAAAATCGTAGCAACTTATAAGGCGGTGTTTAAAAAAATATTTTGTTACAATACTTTCTTTAATTCATATGAAAAATCTGGAAGCTATTTTGTAGGTAAATTTTGCGTAAGTGCCTAATTAAATAAATGTCGAGCTTCTCGATCAATATTAGTTTTAAGACTTCATATTTCCTTAAAAAAAAAAACAATTTTCGAATTAAGTAATAAAACTATCAAAATAATGACAATTACAAAGTACTTATATCTTACACTGAATAAATAAGTAACTGTTAAATCAACAATACGTACAATCAAAATAAATCTCGCACGGCGGCCATTTTAAAATCATCATCTATTAGCAAAAGCGCGTAGCGTGGCTGTGGCCGCTACCGTGTAACAAATCAATACTTTTTCCTAGCAAAAGACTACCCCAATGCACGCAACTAATTCAAACAGCCTAGAACACGATGGTATAAATAAATCTAACTATAACCGACCTCTTTTCTACTTCCAAACAGGTACACACACATGCACAACAGTGCCGACCAATCATGGACTAGTCTTTAGTTTTACATGTGTGTGTGAGTGCGTGAGGGGTGCGTTCGGTGCACCCTTACTATGCACAAACACGAAACTAAAATGCATTTTCATTTATTAATATTAAATCGGGTTACTGTAGTTTGTTTGAGACAGATCTAGTTATTTATTGCTTATTTTTATGGCTTGCTCCATTTTAATATTAAATTCAGAGAGAGCTTTCGATGGCGAAAAAAAATCTTGGGTAATATTTATTTATCGACAAGGATCCACGCGGATTTACGTATAAAATAAGTACTGCGAATTAGAGCTATGAATCAGCTACTACAAACTATACTATTATTCAGATGCTTTTTCTCGTACTGGTTGTTCTAAACCATAATTATAAATATTTTTAACCTTTTTATATTCTATGCGTATGTGGAAATTATAATGGTATGTGCGTTGCTTAAGTTAAGGGTGCGTTCAGAAGCAATGCGGCGGTAAAATCGCGCGTGCCCACGCCTACATGGTTCCGAGCCTCGGGCGCTTTAACACATCCCTGTGAGAACTTCAAGTGCTTTTAACACATATTTAAAAAAAAAGTTGAGAATCGAGCAACATTCTTTCTTGCTCTCGATAAATGAGGTCGCGTTACTTTATGTAGGTATACATAAAACCTTTTTCGTTGGAAGTTATGTAATTTTAAAGGCACGAATCGGAGCTAGAAATAATGTACTACATTTCAAATTATAAGTTATATTTTGTTTTCTTTTATCCTGTCATCAAGCTTGAGATTCAATACAAAGAATGAAAAAACCTACATTATAAAAGTACCTACGTAAAGAACAAGTATTAATAGCACAATATACATATAAGTATAACTACATAGTTTTACCTACGCATCTGCTAGGTACACTAGTTCATACAGTTCATTAGAGACTTCCCCACTGACACGCGTCGGTGCCGTGCAGCGTGAAAACCCCCACCCCTTACAGAACCCCCCTTTTTACGCCCCCTACGTCAGAGAGATCTAATTCTGCACGCGTTCGAATACGTAAATACGCAACATAGTTCGATATTGAAATTGACGTTTCTTGTGAGCAATTTCAAATGACGTTAACTATAATCGCATTATCTCGATTGAATAATCGTTTGTAATCGATTTTTGCAATATAGTTCTTTACAAATATTAGTTAGTAATTGTTCTTATTTGAAAATGAGATATTATTATTTTGAATTTTGTTGTTTTTTCGACTACGCACAGACCCGGACGATAATTTTTTAAATAAACGTTCAAACTATTAAAATCGTATCAGAATATTATTTAACGATGTACATTGCAACATTAGAGATAATTGGCCCTCTCTTTCTAGAGTGCTTATTCGAAGATCCCTTTGTAAAGTATTTGAATAAAGATCTGAAACTTTTTTCATTTGCATTTTTTGCTACTACGCTAACAATAACAGTTTGATAATTTCAAAGATTTTTTAGAATTCTTTTGGTTCTAGTTAAGAACATGGTCATGTTTTTAGTATGGATTTTTATTTAAATTAGGTAGTCTTTAGTGTTCGTTATTTTACCTGGCGAGGTAGCGTATGTGAAGCCTATAGACCCGTAAAAAATTGGTCATGTGGGTGTCGACACGCACTGTGTACAGTTCCGTAGTCAGGATGAAATAATGCCTGACCAGGAGTGTATTAAACTGTAATGGAACATTTTTTTATGACATATTGGAGGAGGCCTTTGTCGATTGGCAAACAGATCTGCAGATGATAAAGAAATCTCAAATAATAGAATAAGATTAAATATTAGTGTAATAATGTTTTTGATGTAAGATCTGAATAAATGTCTTTATTATTATTATATGACATATTATTGCAATGAAAGCGATGGTGCTGCCCCAAATCAGATTTTTATATTTCTGAACAGCCTTTGCTACAGTCTATCTTAAACCACTTTGATAATGAAAATAAATTGTTAAATTTACAATGAAGACTAGATTTAGAATTTTTTTTTTTTTTTTTATTATTCTTATTGTCTGGGATATACGTATTAATATAACAATAAAAAGGAGAAAACAAAAAAAAAACAGTACAGTACGAGAAACATATTAATTGTGGGAGGACAGGAGCCCAAACTAGGTAAGCCCTGTGCTATGGACGCCCTGGTCTCCACTCCTCAGAACAGGGAATATTATTGAAAAAAAACTATCACTTAGAAATAATCATTCACACCTCACTCAGATTAATCGTATTTTAATGGAGATTCACTATATTTTCTTTTCTGCAATTTAACTAAACCATAATCACCATAAATATGTATAAATATCCAAATGTCATCATACATTTTTATTGAATTAAATGACTACGAAAGAAAGACAGACAGACAGACTAATATGACTTAGGTAATTTAAGTCGATATTAACAAAATACTCGTTTCTTCGTATCCTTCCGGGTAATACCGACACAAAAACTATTACACAAAATTAAACCAATGTAGACCATACATAATGTATTATTCTCATGCGATGTTCAAAAACAAAGTTGCAAGTTTTACATAAAAACCATTTACATAACACATATCGTAAGAAAAACACAGATTTTCCTCATTTCCCTATGCGTAAGTTTATGTGGCAAGCTGAGGTAGGCACATAAGTTTATATGATAAGTGGTGTCCCGCCCACAGCGGGGTTGCACGCGTAAGTCGCGTAACCTACAAATCTGCACTTGCCCGAGTGTATGTGGAATGCAAGGAGGTTGAATAAAGAACTTTTTTTTTATATCAAGTTGGCCGACAAACTCTTTGAACTCTGGTCATCGCTGCCTATGGACATTTGCAACACCAGGGCCATTGCCAATACGTTGTCGAGCCTCAAGCATCTAATAATGCCTACAATTACCAATACAGCGCACGTTATTTTCTATCCGAGGTTGCATAGATGAACCATACTTAAATAACGTCTTCTACCAGACCTATGTTTAATGGAAAAATATTTGTTTTTAATTTATCCAAATGGCTAACTTGTAGAGTGATTGTGGAATTGGCAGAATGCATTCAGTATAAATTTATTAGGATTCTTTTTTTCATTAATAATTGTGCATTGTCTTAGACAATTAACTGAAAACTTATGGTTGTAATTTTTTTTATATATACTTTCGTTATGAAGCAAATCTCAATAAAAGCAGTTATAAAATAAAAATAATTTCCTTAATAAATGTCGCAATCACAAATTCTGAGCCCTAAAATCAATTTATCTATTCCATATTTGTCTCAAGGCCCGAGAAAATATACCTGTTATATGACAGTTAGGTATTACATAACAGTGTATGGAAAATGAAGTGGGCGCAAATGAACTCACCTGGGGAGGTGGGGGCATGCGTAACCTAGTGAACGCACTCCCTAGTTCAGGTGAGTGGATCGGGGAAAAGCGTTGCTAAGGGTTAATTGCAATGAAATGTGAAGAAGTAAATAGTGAGGTAAAGGTTTTGCGATTTAGCTAATTATTAGAAATGGAGTATTTGTTTAGTCGATTACTAGAGATAATGGTGTAAGTTGATGAACTATTTCGTTTAGATTGGTTTATCGATATATTTTTTGTTACTAATTCACTGGACATAAAATAAAACACTATTTAAGGAACATATTAACACTCGATTATATTTCTTCATTTCGAAAACCTTGTTGTTGACTAGTTACACCGCTGGTTAAAAGCTCATTAAATATAAAAAAAGTTGTAGCCTGTGGTTTCACCCACGTTCCTTCGGTTACATATTTCCGAGATACAAATCATATGATAATCCAGGTGATATAAACTATCAATTTGCCAAGTTTCATCCAAATCCGTTTAGAAGGTTTTCTGTGAAAAAGAAACAAGCATCCATACTTCCATCCTTACAAACTTTCGAATTTTATAATAATAAAAACCTATCAATATTTTCAATTTAATTAGTGCGAAAGTATTATAACCTCTATGACTAATATCTTTAAAAACTATTATTTATTTCTTACATATTATCTACATATATCATGACCTCACACTTTTCGCCACAAAATTGTCCCGTTTATTTACATACACTGACTCATTGCACCACTCATCGAACAATCAACGTCAGGCTAACGACCTCGCAGCTTCAAGCCTTCCATACCCTTTCAGAGCTAACCAGTCTGATGGACCCCTCTCTACTTCCACGACCAACCCCTTTACCACCTGACCGACGAAGAGAAAGAGACACGAGGTGGCTCAACTAATACTAGTGAGGGTCTAAGCCAAGTTTATTGTGTGACCCAAGCACTGATAGGCAAATTGCAGTTTTTTATGCCCCAGTGGGGAGATACAGGGTGGGATTGTAGGTGTAATTGAGGTAAATAGAATGCTTTAAAGATGGCCGACAATGATACGGTGATTATGAAATTGCTCTATAAGCTATTACAAGAAAGCTACGATGCTGATTATGTTTGTTGTTGGCGTAAGTTAAATGCTTCATGTTTAATTACAGCTACTTGCAATGTCTATTGTAAACTCTTATTTTTGTATAGAGTACATTTGAAATGGATAAACAAAATGGGCTCAAGATTGGTACCTTGAGGGATCCAAAGTTTGACTATGTAGAGAAGCAAAAAAGTAGCAAAATTCCAGACGAACTCGCACACAAAGGGTTTCGTACTACCGTACAATATTTAACAAAACACCCCCAAAAAGTTTTAGAATGGGGCCCCCTTTAGATTTAACTTTATTTTGTGTCGTTGTAGCGGTCATAAAAGTACACACTATATGATTTCAACAGTCTACCTATTACGGTTCATGAGATACCTACAGCGGAAATACATACGGATGGACAGACCCAAAAACCCTAAAAGCCTTCCTATATTGAGTAATCAGAAATACATACGTGAATATTTTTGTTCAATTATTAATCAAGACACTTCGCACCCAATTCAATAATAAATTCGATATCGTAGGTCATCGCTTTCAACAGTAAATAATTAAACATGACATTCGTTGAAATCGAATTCTCACGCGATATCGATTATAATCGACACATCGAGTGATAATCGTAATTACGTGACAACTACGCGTAACTGGATCCCGGCGGGAACTGTAAAGTGTAATTTATGATTTAGCTCCGGTTTTTGAACGTCGCCTGCTTCCGCCGCGCCTTCAAACATTGTAACGCTATACGAACGCACCTTTATTTGATTTATGCCTTATTTTTTTTTACCGAGAAAGCTTGGGAAACACTTGGTTACAGTCTGCTTGTAACATGAGTTACTTATCGTTTCATTGACAATGTCGGGAGATGATTTATAGTTATGCACATGTATTAAATGGTGTTCCTGTCTCTCTCCTGTTATGACACTAACATTTTGTGTTAATATTTTTTATCAGCAATACAAAAAAACCATTAATCAACACATTTTTTTATATTACGCTAGTAGGTATTTGATTAAAAAGAAAATTAAGTGATTGATTTAATTTTATGTAACTTCAAACAAATTCACCACACTGGCATAAAATAAAACATAACGGCCGTTATTTAAAAAAATAATACACATTTAAAAAAAATTATAGCGATATTTCTTATTGGCCAATTAATTTAACAATGATATTAAACTATAAAAAAGTATGTTATGTTTTTAACCTATTGTTTCTGAATTTATTCTCACATTCGGAACTTTTGTATTATGCCTGCAATTATGGTTGCGTCAGAGACATTTGACACGCATCTGTCGCTTATTGTCTATGGTTTTTTCATATTTGATAATACCATCGTCGGACGCTATACAAGCAAAAATCGATCTTGAGCATCAGTTATGAAGTTCATTATTAAGTGACAATACTGGGAAATGTCAATGGCAATAAATAGAAAAGTCTTGAATTATTATAAATGCAAAAATAAAGGCGTGTGCACTTGATAACGCCTGCATTTTTCCTAATGAAGGTCACATGCTTAGTTTAATAATATTTTCTTCAGTCACGGTATGTCTGAAGACCTCACAGCATGGTATATTCAACTAGAAAGCTGACGTGACTCTAACTCCAAATACACGATACCTTTATAGGGCAAGCTTTATTTAGAACATGATAAAACCAAAATAACTATAAATTAAAAGTGGCATGTTTTAATTCAAATATAACCGTAAACTGTATTTATTTCTTCTGGTACATTTTGATATTTTTTACTAGACATCTCAATTACACATAAATTCAGAAGTAAGTTCCTAGTTTGAACATAGCACTCTTTAGGTTCAAAAGCTACCTAAAGCTCTCATATGCCACGAAGCTTTCCATGCTTCAATTTCGAAAACTGTTTGCTTAATAAATAAAAATGATACGTTCAATAAAAACCACACGATGAAATCGTCGACGCTGAATGCATACAAAATGAATGATCCAAAGTAAATCGTTCCATACACAATCCATCATATGAAAACAGGCTTGCATTTATTAATTTTTGACATAAATGTACCGCCATCTTGAATTGGAGCAGCTGTTGCATTGAGTTCGTTGACCTCTTTTTTATGTGTATTGCCAGGTAGAAATTTTGTTCTATGGGTCGACCATAGACTTTTGGATAACATTTTATTGTAATAATGTTAGGATGTTGTCTTTTGTGTGAGTGTATTATCTTTATTATTTTGTCATGGTTTGATGTTAAAAAAAGTATTTTCACAGCTGCTACCAAAGTCCCTATGTTACCAAAAGTAATAGGTTACAAGTTACATGACCCTTTTAGACGTTAGTTTTTTGCCAACAGCCAACTACAATATAAAGTCAAAACGTAAATAAAATTCTCTACTAGATCTCGTTAATTGATAAAAACAGAAAATGATATTTTATTAATAATGGGATGGCAGAAATATAACGACTATGATACAAATTCTAACATTCTTAGCTATGCATCGCAGAGATGATAAAAATGTGGGAATGTTGATAACTGGAGTACCTAGGTATTCTACAGATGCACATAGTTTATCTGTAAATAGTTTTGCTATAGATATTCGACCTCTTTCGCTCGCTGCAATAATACCACAATGGCCTGATTTTCAATGGCCAGATAGAGGTTGATTTGAATTAAGAACAGATTTTAGTTTTTTTTAGGTGGATGAGAATTCTGCTATAACTGAATACCTACTTTCTCACTTTTCTTGAACTAATGCGTAATGTACCTCTTTAAAAATACATTTATCTATGACCATGATAAATAAAAATCGTATAGAAATGTAAGAAGTAGCACTCAAAGTGGAGAGGCTAGTGATAACTATGGTAAAAACTGGAATATCATTTTAACTTGAAAATTTATGCTGAAAATAGTCTCCGGGATGGATTCAGATGAATTAACTTTTCAAAATGGTTTGCAGTAGCTTGTTATAAAACAACTAGCTAGCTATTGCCCAAAAAAAACCATATTGCAATGAAAAATACTAAATCATACAAATACGTCCGCTCCCTTGACAGCCTCTCAAGTGAAATGCGGTTAAGTATGGTTTCAGAACCATAATAAGATGTGACGTGTTTATTGCACGATCCATATAGTGAAAATATAGCCTCAGTGCTGATGTGTAAGAAATGAATTTTATTAATGGTACAACTCTATCAATGCTTTATTGTCACAAGAAAAACATAGGTGCGTAATGTTCCGGATTGAAATATTAAAATATTCTTGGAAATTATTAGATCTCTCGAATCCCGCGTAAAACCGCACGACGAAATTGTCTATGAAATATTTTTTTTCGTTTTTAATGACATCTAAAGGTTACAAAAACGGTTCTTCAACACTAGGCATATAAAAATTACACCTAAAACTAGTTTATTTAATAAAGAGTGTTTTTAATGTCACTGTAGCCCATTAGTAGTTTGATGAGTTAATTACTGTTTTATTTAAAGGTACAAGCTGTGTTTACAAGTTTCTTGTTCTTACGCCATTTAATGTTATACATTCGACCTCCTTTGCCGGATAAGTAATATTCCTTCAAGTCTGTATTAGTGTACACTAGACATCCATGTGAAATGCTAAAACACATACTTGCTCGAAGGATAAGTGTTATAATACCTTACGATTGAAATGCAAACTCTATGGTTCCAAGCAATAAATGCCAAATTACAAATCAAAATTTCAATATAAATGTTGATATTCAATAGAACTTGTCTACTATCAGTGGGTAAAAGAAGTCATATTTTAAGACTATGTACAAAAGAGTTTAATAACTGTTCTCTCAAATCGTAAATAACTTTTGGTAAAGTAAGAAAATAATAGTTAATCAATTGACTTAGTATAAAACCTTATTGCATAAAGTTTTGTTTCTTCTATTGTTTTTAAAACAACATAAAGATTTTTCAATCTATCGACTGAGAATAAAATCGTTCGACTGACCTTTCTTTTGAGTGTCTTTCAACATAACCTTTTATCACAAAACTATGTCTATGGCGTGGTTGCGCACGCGCTAGGCAGCTGCACGCGCAGGTAACGACCTATCAGGAAGTATGTAGTAGTCACACCGTATTCCTCCAACATTCTATTTCAAACTATACAGGTCAGCGATAAGGTTGAAAGTTAGTTGCAGTATTTTGACAGATGGCTGGTGTTGCCATGTGTACCATATGACGGCTAGGTTCCTTATAACGTCAGCTGCACGACATGCCGACGATGGATTTATCGCATTGTTCCATTATACGCGATTAATCATGATAAGCGAGTTGAAAACGACGATTTTTTATTTTCGCGTATATTTTTTATATTATACGGGATTCTATTTTCAAAGATTTAATTGGGATATTGAAAACCTGATTAGTAGTTGCTTCTATTTGTTGTACCTACAAACACACTAATTACTGGCTGTGAAATTCTAATTCAAGTATAATTTACTTTTATATCTTGTTACTTTCAGACATATGTATCTGATCAAAATATAATTTTAATATCTTTTGTTTCAGGTATGTCTCTCTCAGTCCATTTCAGAATCAACAGACATGCAGGGTGGAGGTCAGCAAGGAGGTAAAAAGTAAATAGCTTATTTGTATGCAATTTTAATTTGAATGTTTATTTTTGTATTATAATCGTAAGCATTTTTACAGCCTTATTATTATACGCAAGTACATACATATAAACATTAATATTTAATTAAAATTATATAAAAAAGTAAACATGTTAAAACACCAAAAGGGACGTCATCTTGAATTTAAAATGTCGTCTGAACCATAACATGACCTTATCCCACGTTTCAAAAACAGTATCAATAAACAAAAAACCTTTAATTAATAAGACTATATCTTCAACAGATAATATCAATTCTTGTCTTACATGAAAAGAGTCTACGCGAAACGGAAAAGATATATTCTCTGCTGCAAAGTAATAGCGGATCGATTTCTATCTTGACAGTTGATTTAATAGGAATGTTCAATTATATTTACACCATGTTTTACACCTGAAGTTAACCGATTAACTTTTATATTAATATCATTGCGATAAAACACCCTAACACAAAAGTATCGAAGCATTTCAAAGTCCTTTCAAAATTTTAATCAAAATAAAATCTATGTATAGGTAAATGAAAAACCGAATTATGTACGAAATAAAGAAATTACAAACAATTTTTCTCGTGTCGTAAAAACGATAAACTGGAAAGGTTGAATGAGTCATGCGGGGGCGGGTGCGGGGCGCGCGGCCCGCGGGAAAACGATCGAGGGTGAAAATGCGACGTTGCATTTTTCTCGGTCCCGTTTCTACGCAAAATGCTCTGTTGCCGTTTCTTTAATTACGCTACTGTGCGGGTGATTTTCTTTTTTGCCGTTATAATTAGTTCTTTTTGCGGTTCGAAATTCGAATGTGAATCATGGATTTAGTTTAAACTTAAGTCTTTTTTTTCTCGAGAATAGCTAGCGCGATTTAGTCTGGTACGGTTGCGATGACGTTTTTCTTTTAAATCCTTTAGTTTGTTGGATAACACTGTAGTGGATCCTCAATAGATAGCGATAGATTCAATACCACATTGTAACTGCGTCACGAGGGCAAAGGAAGTGTAAACAAAACCCGACTGACCTTACACCTTCCCAGTTGATACCCACGCGTCGCGGGTCAAGTTGTTCATCGTCCCATATCCCAAATGAGATATACTTGGAAAGACCATTTCTATTCTATTCTTACCTACTGAGCGCTTATCTTATAAACACCAAATCAAATACTGCTATGAATCTTTATTGTAATCTAGCTGAACCTTAGTCTTTGCAGTGGATATAATAACGTTTCTCTACTATTATTTAATTATTTCTACTAATGTATCAATATGGCCATTTGAGCTCAATCAATCAAGAGGTATTCTAGTCTTGTGAGTGATGTCTAAAATTAATGATAATAATATTATTATTTTTTTTTTATGCCACTTGGGCCGACAAACAAGCAGACGGTCCACCTGATGGTAAGTGGTCACCGCCGCCTACGAACATTTGCAACACTAGGAGCATCGCCAATGCGTTGTCGACCCTGAGACGTGAAGTTGTTAAGTCTCATGTGCCTGTAATTTCACGGCCCCCTTACCTTTCTAACCGAAACACAGTAACACAAGTGCACTACTGCTTCACGGTAGACATGGGTAAGGTGGTAGTACTTCCCCGGACGAACTCTGCACTAAGAGCTCTACTACTCAATATTATTAGATAAATTCTTCATACAAAATTAAAATTACATTAAGACAATTTTTATTTCGAACCGACAATAAATCTAAAGATATTTTATCCTTCGGAGCATCACACACAATCACCAGGTGCAATCTTCGCACACTAAATTAGCAAATAATTTATCAGCCATTGTGCGCTTACGCATCGAAATCGCAGCTTTTGTTGCGCGAAAGTTGCGCAAAGCTCCGCGCGCACAAAAGAAACTTTACCTGGCCTTTTATATTACTTTTTTGCTGCATCCTACAACAATAAAACTTTTATTCAACGACCTGAACTGTCAAATGTCAACAAGAATGCTATGATAAGCTTCTTTACTCTAATAGTGTTAGGATTTACTTTTGTTTATAGAATTCTCATGGGTTTGAGATGGCGTCACTTGAGATGAAGTCTTTCAAAGTATAGTGCATCCATTACGTAGAAAATAGAAAAGTGTTGAATCGAACACATTTAAAAGTCTCCGCTTTAGAAATAACGATCAAGAAATTTAAAGGACCACATAAAAAAGTAATTTCCTTGCTATCGATAAAAACTGGCTCGTGCACTCAAAAAACAAAAGGACATCCGACAAAACGCGCGCAAAGAGCAAAAGCAAGATGGCGCGCGTCCGGCGGCCGAGCCACTTCCGCGGCCGCATCCGGCCGTAACACGACTCCTGCGCAGCCTGCGGCACAGCCTTAACCAATCGATTTGCGAGACAAGCGTGAACTTGCCAGTTTTATTGCTGCAAGCGTAAAAAGAATAAGTCTCAGTATTTTATTTTGTTGCAGTGTTATGATAACTTATTTACAACTACCTACGCTTTGCGGGAAAAAAACAGTTCAGGTTATCCATGAAGTAAAGTAAGAAGAAGATCTGAAACCCTGTATTGTTAGTTTGAGTCATCAAAAGATAGCTAACTCTTTATAAGTATAAAGTTTCTGGATAACCCATAGCACATGTAAAAAGAAAGGAATCGATTTTAGTTCCAAAACATTCCCTGATCCAAAGTATAATTATGATTGTGATCTTAACTATTTAGTCCAGTAAATCTCAAATATGTGCAAAAAGATTAAAAGGAAATGATTTCTAAGAAATCCTAGGATCTCAAATGCCATGCTTGATACAGAATATAATCCTGTTCTCAAAATGTAGTCTAACATAGTAACCTTACAGTTTCAAATCAAATGGCTCGCCGGCAAGTCAAGACCTTGGCATTATCTTAATGGATTCACCATAACAAAGGAGTTTCAGAATTCGACAGTGGACTAGTCAATCGTGAACAATTTATTCAGAATCAGCCATTGCCGAATGTAATGAGCCCACTTCGCCGTTTCCAGATTCATAAAAAAAACAGCGCACACACATTTTTTGCTAATCGACTTTAAAATAAAGCTGTTGTGTTTTTGTTTGTGATCAGAGCTCGCAAATTGGCTGCGCTACCAGCTGTCTGTTTAATTTAGTTTTTTTCTAACTCAGACTGTTATGTTTTCTTTCGCTTTCTTGTTTTTATTTTTGTTGGATTTCCTATCCGTTGCATGATACTCTGCCAAAATTGTGTTTTAAGGATGAATTTATCACAAATCTTGATGAGTCAACAGGTTCTTCAGATTGTCTTTGTTTACCACCTTTGCTATAAGGGTCGTCTAAGGGTAATTTGTTGTGTCTTCATCATTTCTTATTCTGTCCTTCTCGAACCTTGAATATAACGTCTTCTATCTCAACTACTTCCTTCTTGCTTTGAATTAAGAAAATATACTTTATATTTGCCTTTTACAATTTCAATTTCAACATTATGTAATCGAAATTAATAAACTGTAAAATGCACGAAAAGTATTCAACTCGCGTCCCTTTGTGAGTCGATAGTCGTGAAAAAGAGATGGCGATATCTCAACATCTCAGTCACACATTAGAGGATGACACTTCCGAGAATCGTCTGAGCTTTTGAAGTATTTGAAATACCGCACGCACTATACCGTTAGTTTACTACAACTCACTTTAGTTTTCGTTTTTATAACGGAACTATCTTTTGTTATTACCCCTCGCTTATAGTCGACTGTCTGTGCAAAAAATATGGTATAAATAATAGAGTTTTTGCTTCCATTCTACTTGTCCTTCAAACTTTTGTGGCTGCATACACATCAACATTATTCATTGTTTCAATGCGGACGTGTATAGTCTATGGATTCATTTTAATCTTCTACTTTGCTTTTTAAACTATTCGTGTACAGAAAACAAACGGTGACCATCAAATATTAAAAATGGAATGTCGGGTTTCGGAACTAGCGGTGCACCCACCCCCGTTCTAATGTCGACGAACGGGGAGGCGCGACGCGCGACGTTGCCAAAACGGAAAGTGAAATTTCGTCACACTCTCCCTCTCATTCACACACCACTACACGCACAGGATAGTTCACTCCTCGAAACTTTTGTTGCTGTGTGAGTGTAATTCGGCAGACGCCTTACACTAGTGTGAGTTTTGTTTTGATGAATATAACTATAGATGGTGCTGTGCGTCTGTGTGTGTCAGACGAATTTGTATGAGCGTTGCAATATACCTAGCGTAGTGACGCTCTTCCGCGTTCGATCGACTTGCTTTCGTAGACGACTTTGGGCCGTGATTGTGAACAATTAAAGTTATTAAACGAAAAGGGAATTCTTTTTGATTAGTTCTCTTCATTTTAGGCTTTGTCTGTCCCTAATTTAGGTGTCTGTACTAACTGGGGACCTTTACAAGATTGCTCAAGAAGAAAAGTTTGTATAATGTATTTTTGTTGAGCAGAAGAATTTTTTTCTACAATAACTCTCCATAGAATCTATCTCATTTATTGTATATATATTATATATATATATTATCTCACTTAGAAAATCTCAAAATATATACGCGTAACTTGGATTTTCTACGTGTCATTTCAATTTTAAAATGTGTTTTAAAGCTCACGTGCGAAAATTTTAAGTAAATTTTGTTTTGTTTATGCTCACAAAATGTTTCTTCTTTTTAGGCCTAAGGTTTGGGCGCCAATTTATAAACAAAAATTCTTGGAGATTTTTGAAAGTAGGGATAAATAGAGCTAAGTTCATTAAAAAACATTGTATTGTTTCTATAAATACTAAAAAATATAAATTAAAAAGCTCGTACAATTTATATCTGATAAAAGAAAAGAACACAAAAAACTCATAAATGAAATAACTTTCTATCAAAGAAATGTCGACTTACTCGACCGTATAACAAACTTGAACGATCGCCCACATATTTCTGAGTCCAGAAGTTCTTTAAGTGCCAGGTATTCATCAAATTAGGTCTGGCCCTAGGTATTATGCAAATATTTATCTAAATTCTAATTAATTCTGGATTCAGAAAAAATATTCGGCGAAAATGGATTTTTTATGCATAAATGAGCTGCCAGTAACTTTCCAAGCTTGTGATACTTAGAGTCCAGTTTGGAACCAACTCACTCAATATAGACTTTATTGCTACGACTTAAGAGACTGTATTATACTTACCATCTTAATCTCAACAACCTTTTAATTAACTTGTCCTATAAACAAATTATTTAAGACATTTCCCGGCAACTCCTATTAAAATACCTCAAGTACATAATAAGACAAGGTTTATTTATGACATAATTATAATGTTCATAACACTAGCAACACTGAATAAAGCTGTTAACAGCGTTAACCTTCATACCGATTGTGTTGGAGGGCTTACGGCCTGGAGGCGCGAAAATCCGATAACTTTCGCGTCTCTCCCCCCTACCCCTTCCTTCCAACTGTCGCCTCACCGCCCGAACCCCTCCCGCCTTTAATGGCATAAAAAATCAATTTCCCGCCCAAATTACGCCGAGTCGACAAATTGCGAGCGCGTCTAGTCTATAATCGAGTGTTTTTCGGTCTACTGTTCACTGTATTTTTTATTTTTTTTATCTTAACCCGGTTCAAGTGCCTTCGGTTATTTTGTCAAGTAGGAATTTTAAAAAGATATTGAAATAAGTTCTTCTCTCAGGCGAAAAATATTTTATAATAAAATTTACATTCAGAATATATGAAAGTTAGCTGGATCTCAAACAAGTTATAAGAAGTACCTATGCCTTAACGCTTTTATAGTCGTAGAATCGAATTCATCTGCTCAAATAGTTACCGACACACAATTCACCCAACAAAAGACCCCAGTTTCATCACGCACCATTTCCAAAACTTAATTCGTCGGGTTACGGTAAACTATCGCGTACACATCGCCCACAATGTCAATACCGCCGAAAAGCACATGAAAACCCAACCAATACATAAACGCATACTCACACACACTCACACCTTCTAACATTTACATGTGCTGTGCCCGGCTGCACTGTCCATGTGACCTTGAAGCGAGGGTGAAAGTGCCGCCCCGACACCCGCGCCCCGCCCCTCACGTGTTCCGCGATCTATTTGGAGATTCGAATTTCGATTTAACCTTTTGTTTCTGATTTTATCTGTAGAGCATTTGTTCGTTAGCGGGCAGCATTGTTCAATGTTGCCAGGAAAGTAAAAAACAATTCTTTTGTCGAACCTTTATAGAGTGAATAGGAGTAATAGAGAATTCTTTGTTTGAAATAATTAAACGTTGGTTTTTCGATTAACTATAGGCTGCCAGTATTACAATCCTTGGGTATTCAAGTGATAGCAACTATGTCTGGTGCGTTTACTCATGGCAACCATAGACTTACCTCCTTTGTATCTGACAGTTAATTGGTCACTTACTCGCTTTACGGTTTCAATTAATACACCCGTAGTATTTTACTAACAAAATATTATTTATGACATTGGCTTAGTTATGTCGCATTAAATTATATGTAAGGATATTGTACTATAAAAGGGTTGGCATAAAATACAAAATCGCTTGGAAATATATAAAATTAAGGTTTACTGTCGTATGATCTTGAAGTAAATATATTTATTCAAATAGGCCTTTAACAGAGACTTATCAGATCAGATCCTAACGCCGGTTCTAAGGGTTGCTTTTGCTTGTATAAGTCTGTGCTTTTATATTTTAGCTCTTTCTTTTTTTTATGGTTAATACTTTAAAATATGTCAACCCACCATACAATTAATTATTTTCAGTGCCGCTAATTAAAGAAGTCAGTGCAAAGCCATTTAAACCTGAAAAGTAAATAATTAAATCACCAAGGCGGTTGAATGGTTTTGTGATTGACTATTTTTTTTTAAATATTCAGATCAAACAAAGGCAAAGGTTCGGAATTTTTTATGCCACAGGCACGATAAACAGGCATACTGTCCACCTGTTGGTGAGTGGTCACCGCCTCCTATCGACATGTGCAACACCAGGGCGTCGCCAATGCGTTATCGACCCTGAGAAGTGAAGCTGTAAAGTCTAATCTGCCTGTAATTTCACTATCCCCCTCACCTTACTAACTGAAACACAGTAAAACAAGTGCACTGTTGCTTCGCGGCAGAAATATTCTGCTAATAAAATGGAGTTTACATCTAGAATTTAAAGGATAATAAAAATACGGTGAAGTATATTTTTGACACACTTTTATATAATATTAATAACAATCCTGAGACATTCTTCAAACACGGTCACCTAATTAACAACTAAGCAGCCCACTTATTCAGCTAATACAAACTTCGTCGGAGAGCTTACCTCTCACGTGATTAGTAGTATTAGCGTAGTAAGCGACAGAGACAAAACATAGAGGCCGCGACGAAACATCCTCGAGTTAGTGTCATTTTCCTTACAGAGTCGAGGCTCTGGTGTCGATGTAACACTATTACGTTCATTGTAAATGGCCATTTACATAATAGCTACAATATTTTATAGATAACGACAACTTTGTGCCACTTTGTGTACACGGACCTAAACAATATGTTAAATCTTAGAAGACGCCTTTAAAGATTCATGTTACAATTTAGAATACTTTTCATAATTTTGCTTAATTTTCACATCTCATCATTACATAACACGCCGCTACCTTGGTCGTAAATTAAACTGTATTGTTTGTCTTCTAAAATCCAAAATACCTAAAATCAAAACTAAGTAGATTTACTTCCAAATAATATTATAAATGCGAAAGATTGTATGTATGAATGTTTGTTACTCTTTCCCGCAAATACTACCAAAAGGATTTAGGTGCAATTTGGCGTATAGATAGAGCATATCCCGGAATAACATATAGGATACTTTTTATTCCGGGAACACGTGAAAGCCCCGGGGGACGAGAGTAAACCCGCGTGTGACAGCTGGTTATATAATATATATCGTAACATGAAAACATATATAACCTCTTTTGATGTCACATAAGAAATATAATCACTAAACTCAATAATAAGGTAATAATATCGTAGCAAAGCTCTACGTGTATACTTGAAAGTGCTACGAAGATGCGTAGAGCTTCGTAGCCGCCAGCTACGGCGCGTCTATTAAATACTTCCGACGGATTCTTTTTATACCTTCAGGCATTATATTTCTCTCAGCATTTTATTTTCTTTTAGAAAGAGAGGATCGCAATATTTGAGTCCGTTATTGAAACTTGCGTATATTTTCAACCATGATGGTATGAAAATTACATTTGCGTTGAGCGAAATAAGGCATTTTTTCTCAGTATATTATTTTCATTTTTTGCCTTAAGAATCACTATTAACACATCGACGATATACTCTGTAGTAAGTGATCAGAGTAAAAAAATGAACCATCTCGAGACTCTGGGCCATTAAACAGTATCCACAAGGGCTTATATCTATTGCAGAACCAGAAGAGCCGAGAAGAGAACTAGCAAGGGCACCAATCGAACCTCAGGTCATTAAAATTTAAAGCCCTTCGGACTAGTAGGTAGGGTGGTTAGAATCTGAGACTGCCCCACGACAAACTATACATGAATGTACATATTTGTTTGTTCTGTGTCTGGGTCTCCAATATCCAAACAAGTATAGATTTAAAAGAGTCGTACATTGCAATCTGTTCTATAGTACAAGCTCTGCTTAGTTTGGGATCTGATGGCATTTTTAAAAATGTCTCAGGATATTTATTTATTTATTCAGGTTAACTCCTAGATGGGCACTTATCAAGGTCCAATTTACTGAAGTTATTAAACGTAGTTTAGGGCGCTCTCCAGCTAGATGGAGCGATGATATTGGCAGGCAGACAGCGGTGGTAAACAAAGAGCTGAAGATCGAGCTCAGTGGCGTGCCATAAGTGATGCCTGTGTCCAGCAGTGGACAGGGATAGGCTGATGATGATGAAGTTACTGAAGCTTCCACCGATTTGGGAGTCAGCTTTCATTGAAAAACATAGACAAATCTGTTTACATGTATTGGACTGGTCAGATTGCTTAATTGGACCTTGATGTCGAAGGAGGAATCAGAACTACTTAAGCTGGCTCTACAGTGAACTAACTTCAAGTATGACCACCATAAGGTTGTATTTTGTATGCAGCTTTTGATGGTTCAGTGGGCATGGTACTTAGAGGCCCTGATGGCCATGCCACAGCTTGTGGAATCGATTCCCATCCAGGAATAAACATTTGTGTGCATGAACATGTATCTTTCTTTTTCGTCTGGGTATAAATATCTATATAAGTATGTATTTAAAAGAAGAAAAGTATTATATCGGTTATCTGGTTTCCATAGTACCTAAAAGTTCTGGTTAGTTTCGGATCTGTACCTCTACCATGAGTTGCTATCGAATCTTACTCTAGTCACTAGCGAGTAAACTACTATCGATACAGTATTTCTCGATAGCAACTGTCAAATTTGTGACTCATGGTACCGAATTTCTATAGCAAAGGCTAAAAAACATTACTCGCTATTGTTTACATTTCGATAGGTTTTTTACCTATCGACTCGTACTATCGATTTTAGTTCTTTAGGTGACCGCTAGTGGCGCTGTACACATTTACCATAGAAATGTTTTACGCCGTCGCTAACGAGTACGTGCGTTAAAAACTCATGGTAAAGGCACTGATTGCTATTGAGAAGAATGACCCTGAATATCCTAGCCCCTCAGCGGGCGCCCTCTGTGCGCTGTTGCTTAAAACTAAAACCTTCGGCTGTCTGCGCTGCGCTCGCCAAACTTGTCCGTGTATGGGTGTAAGAGCCATTAGAGGCCTAACACATTCATCCATTCCAAAATAAATATATACATATATAGGATACAAATTGATACAATAAATTTTTGAAGTTAAAATCGAATTCCAGCAACAATTCGACGCATAAGTAAAACTAAAATAATAAAGTTCTTATTTACTACAGTATAGTTTTGTCATCGACCACAATCTTACCACCGTAAGTGATGATGCGGTTACGGTAAACAGACGAGACGTAGAAGGCAACTGGCTCTCAAGTCCAGCTCCCCAAACACCGATATACTTGCCGACAACCTGACGGGAACTACAAAGTACCTGTCCCAAAACAATAGTCCCCAATTGCGATGAATTAAGCTTACAAGCAAAAGGTTTTAATGCTTGTAGTTGACTGTACATATAACACGGAGGTACGTGTGTCGGTGGCCGAGCACATGGACAGGCCACTGTCCCCTGTGACAAACAAACGTACGTACACATGACCTTGGGTAGATAACCACGAGTATTAATCTCCACACGGAGAGGAGGGCAGACGCGCGCCAGACAGAGGGCGCTCTCGGAAGGGACCACTGATATCCGCCGGGGATATTCATATATCCGTAAGTATCGGCCATAAAGTGCGTGAGGGTGGCAATTGATTTTAGGTAGTGGGATTTTTGATACAAGTTTATCTTGCTGATTATATGAATAAAGAGAAGGTTACATATGTAACTTCGATTTAGGTCCATGAGCTCCACCTGGTCAAAAATGAGTCTCAAGTCAGAAAGACTTTATTATTATAATTTTTTGCGAAAAGCTGTAGAATTTACATAAAATCACTAGTGAAAAGAAAGTTTTAAAATCAAAATAAAAAGAAACACAAAAATACATTTTTTTTAATTCTAAAACTCTATTTATCTTCACCATTTATTCATAAATTTCAGAAGAAATTTCTTGATAAATTTCAGAAAGCGCGTGAAACAGTTAATCTTAACGTAGTATCTGGCTGTGCCCTTGCAAAGGGACGAGGGCGGGTTGGAGTTGACGACGTAATTCCGCCGAGAAGGTCACAACAAGTGTAGTAGAATAATGACCATTTTATTTTTAGGGTACGACAGAGCACCGCCCTTAAAGATGTGGTGAATATCTCTCTATCTATTGGTAGTTTGACAATGCAATTGAGGATATTTCAGTGTTCAATAGATCCTAGAATACAATTATTTATCCATCAATCAGTAGGTGTAAATATCTTAATAAGTATGTCATATTTTAAAAAGTTATAAATTTTGTACCTAACTATCAATTTTCTGGTTTCCATAGTACATGCTCTGCTTAGCTAGTTTGGGATCAGATGCTGTGTGTAAAGTACGTCCCTAGATATTTATTATTTGTTACTGAGACCTTTTCCTGACTCTTCGGGGACAATAAGCGTGAAGATTTGTGATGAGTCGAAATTGTTTTTTCTAATAGCTTAATTTTAGGTAAAGACGACAACCCAACATAACCTGAAAATCGAAAATGACGTCACAACACCATGTCAAATGATCGAATGGTTTTGGGATTTTTGTCTTTGTTTATTACCATGGTCTGGTCCTTTTTTGTTTATAAGTAGTTTTCTAACCTGATAGAGATGAAGCGTACTTTCTATTCCACCTTAAAATGGCACTTAGAACGGAAAGAATTTAAAAAATACCTGCTGTCCAATTTTTTCAAGTGGCTCCAGATAAAAATGTTACAAAATATTTTCCAATTTAAGTAATAGCTTTCTTACAAAGTTTTACCAAGAAGACTCTTTACTATTTACCTAGGAAACTAATGGCTGTTCCATAATCAAACGTTTTCTTTAGTCAAAATGCTCCCTGAAAGCTCAGCCATTCACTTTGAATGATAAAAACTTCAAAAATCCAAAGACAAGTTTCAAACCTAATTTACCAAGTTGAAGGTCACACGAACCAGCGGTAACTTCAGTACATTGAGTGGGTTAAACTTTGACGAGACATACGATCGAACAAACAAAAAATTACCACATTGTTTCTTTAAAAAAAACAAGGTAGCGGTAACGCTGTCTGTCCGGACGTCTACCGGTGCCGTCCCGGGATTAAGGGCGGGATTGCCCGCGTAATCCCGGAATCCCGAGGGCCCCGAGGTCAGGATCAAGATTTTACGGATCCCTGAAGGGGCGTGCTTGAAATTTTCATTTACCAACCTTCTTACTCTGTTATTATACTGTTTATTATAACATACACTGGGACAAGTGTGACAAAACTCTCATAATTTTAATAAAAATTCAACATCTAGATAAAAATCAAGTCAATGTAACCTGAGTAGAGACTTATGTCTACTTAATAGATAGGGTGAAAGGACAAATTGTCAGCCCCGCTTCACTGACGGCAAGTGAGGTAAATGTCACCCCCTCGACACGGCGGCAATCGACGCGCGGAAAATCACGACTAGATTTTATTCGGAAAGAAAATGGGGAAATTAACTTGAAATTCTTAACTTAATTTACATGAGAGACAATAATAAATGACTATCGCATATTCCTATCTCTTTTTGTCAACAGTAATGTAACAGTATCGTTGTATTTTAATGAAGTGATTTGGTCCACTAGGTTTTATAAGATACTAGCTGTCCCCCGCGGTTTCACCCGCATTCCCGAGGGATGTAACATTTTTCCGGCGCAATAAGTATCCTATGTTACTTAATCTAATACCTTCAAAAGGATGTGTACAAAGTTTATTGATGATCGGTTAAGTAGTTTTTGCGTGAGAGCGTAAGAAACAAACTTACCTTTACATTTATAATATTAGTAGGGATTTATTGGTGTATGAAAAATCGGTCGTAATATAATAATAATAAGAGTCATTTCATAAATATCCTATGGTATATATATATTTTTTATAACTATCACCCAAAAGTGTACAGTTTTAATGCCAGCCTCCGTTTCATTTCAGTTTTCATTTCCAACGGAGTGCTCTTAAGTATTATTCACACTTTACTATTTCCCTTTTTTTTTCATTTCTCTGTACGTTTGAGTAGAAAAACGGCTGTTTTTATGACGACTTGTGTCAAATATTCGGCGTTTCGGCGTGAGGTTTTTTAATCAACGGACGGATCCCGGTGCATTTGGAAAATCACTTTTAATACGACATTATGGTTGACATTGAATGAAGTGTTCTTCGCATAAAACCTTATGTAAGTGAGAGAGAGGGAAATACGGCTTGAAGTTCAAGTCATGTATATACGTCTTATCCTACTTATATTATAAATGGGAAAGATCCATAGATATTTGTTAGTCTTTCACGCAAAAACTACTTCACTAATTTGGATGAAACTTGTCACATAATAGGATATTTTTTACCCCGGGGAAAATGAAAAATCCCTCGGAAACGCAAGTGAAACTACAAGGGAAAGCTTAAATAAATTAATATTCTGGGGCATTCCTTACAATTGGTCGTCTGATCAAACAAAGCAGAGTTTGTACTATGGAAAGCAGATAACTAGGCTGTTACTACATATACTACGTTCTTTTCTAAATAAATAAAAATAAAAAAATAAAAAAAAAATCTTCTAAACATATACTTAAATTTGTATGTATATATGTGCCTAATATAAATAGATTTATGTAAATTAGTAAATAGTGTATTATAGTAGTATTTGTAAGGATTTTTAATTATATGTTATTGTAATTTTTTTTTTAGTGTCGAGTTGCTGTAAACTGTAAGGATATTATAACTTAAGTAAATAAATAAAATAAAATAAACATAAATAAAATATATACACCAGACATAGAACAAACAGACATGTTCATGTACACAAATATTTTTGCTGGATGGAAATCGAACTCTACGACTTGTGGTTTGGAAGTCAGGGTCTCTATCTACAAAGTCAACTGGCCTGTTAATTTCTGTTAATATTACAATATTACTACAAACAGGGTGTCTCGTAAAGACCCACGATAGAAGTGAAACTTTTGTATTACACGGAAACATTTAAATTATTCTTCAATCACTTTTGAATACATTGTCATAGATAGTGTTTATCATAAATTTATTTTTCGTGACACAAAAAGGTTGCGTATCAGAATTTCAAAGCTAATAGTAAGTTGTACCACACTTAGTCACAGGGGAGTCATGTAGTCAATAACCTCTAAGGAAATCTCGCGCCTTTTAGTTTTATTCAAATATGGCGTGCCTTATTAAGCAATTTTTTTTGTCATTCTATTTGCGAAATATCGTTAAAAGCCGTATTATATTACTATGTACAAATTAGTCTTGGCATATACTACGCGTGGTCACCAAGGGGGGGAGGGGGGTAAAAATAGTAAAATAATGGGTCACGTAGTATTGGTATGTTCCATGAGTGGGGAGAAAGCATATACATTGCGCCTACCAAATAATTGGCAACGAACAGGTACATGTATTTTTATCATACATAAATTAATACTTAAATGTTTACTAATTTCATAATTAATCTCTCAATGGCACCCTACATTGTTTCCCGTAATGAATGTGACGTCACGCATACGGTGTCGACAAATGGAGAGTTCACCCTATCCTGTTTTATCACTGTGTCTAGACATATGGCACTTTGATGGACACTTATCATTTACGTACCTTATCCCTGCCAGTGCATTATACAACTCACGCCCTGCGGTTTTATTCGACTTCAAACGATAATTATGGTGTATTCCCGAGATAACTTAAAATCAAAGATATTGTATGTAGTAAAAGTATCTGAAGTTATGAAGGACAAGGAGAAGAAGGTCGGAGAATAACCGGCAAGGTTATATAATAAGTATATTACTTCCATCCCGTGGTTTTACTCGTGTTGTAATGTATGCCAGGATTATAACAGCCTATGGCCATACGGAATAATATATCTATCAAAAAAGAATATTTTAATAGGTGGCGTGGTTCCCCCATACATACAAACATACAAACTTTTCACTCCTTTTAAAATATTAGTATAGTTTCTATTTTGCTAATCATCTTTGATAAAGTACCAGTGAATGGAAAACTGGATAACGTAGCAATATCGTTATATTTAGTAACACAGAATTATACACCTTTTTTAAAAAAAAGATCGTCGCAAATAATACAAAGTTTAATTTACATTAAAAAAAAGTTCCAAATTCACTCGCCCAAGTTGTATGAATTTATTTTGTTAATTTCCACCACAAATTCTGAGTTTCTTAACATTTCATTGTTCGGCCTGTTATATATAAGGCCATGTCTAACAAGTTTGCAATTGATGTTTATTTTAAAGTTTAACGCCATTTGAATAAAGTGTAAATTACTTTGTAATGTTTAAATGACTTGATGTTCAATGGATCTATTTACTCCTTAGTTATTTTAGAATGTTCTTTTCAATTCGTTTACGAAAATAAAAGTTCGAGCCTGGTAGTGAATTTAAAAAAAGAACAGTTTATTTTTAAATAATATATTAGAATAAGAACTGTTTGCGATACTGGCCAAAGTACATCGGAGTGATTTTCATTTATTAAAACAAAGAAAATCTTATTCAAAATCCTCCAAAGAGTTAGACTTAACTTCGAGTCTAAATAAACCTTTACCCTTCAAAGAAATGGGAACTGTTAGATCCAATATTTTATTTACGCACAAAGGTCCCTTTCCTCGTAAACACGACGGCAGGAAAAACGATAGGGCCCTCCCAAGGCCCCGGGGTCGACCCGCATAAAATGGTCGCAAATACCCGGGAAAACGGGCATAGCCGGGCATACCCGGTCGTGACCTAGGTCAGTACCGAGCCCTTGAACTTTGCCATGTGAAACCCACCATATTGTTTTTGTTTACATCATGTTGACTTTAAATGTGACATGACACGTTTTGAATTTGGAACACACATACGAATTCATCATCGGCTGGGCGGTGGCTTTCTTCGGCATCGTGAATACCTATTATTCGCATTAGACCCGCGGGGCTATCACGTAAAAATGGTAATGATCTTCATTAAATATGGCTGTCGTTTTCTTCTTCTTATATTTAGATGCCACATGGACCTTAGGTAAGCAGATTTAGGTCATGGCTCGCGTAGTGGTTTACTGCGGTTCTAAATATATAATGATATGAGAAAATGATTCTTCAATGAAGTCATAACATTTCCTTTATGCGATAGCCTTGCCGTACCCATACGCACATTCTTTTTTACAATTTTTATATTTTTGCTTCCATTGTTAAATCCTATAATAATATACATAAGCTCATCATAAGCACTGTAGGTTTAAATTTGAAGCTTTAGTTTAACCCTATTTTGCATAATGGCGATAATTTCATTGTTCATCTTCGTCATAAATTCGCGCCAAATACCATGTTTTATGTCGATGAATCAGCCATTGCAAACAGCAATGGGACAATGCGTCTGACTCACCCGCCAATCAACGTGAGCTTAACACGAATTCCAAATTTAAATCATCCGAATATTTATTGTTCTGTTTGACGTTTCTTTGTACGTTCAGAAATTGCTAAATGATTTGGTTTTTTTTTTTTATTTAAAATTGTTAGTTCATTACATCTACGACTAAAGCAATGACTGTCAGTTAAATTAATCTAGCAGTTTTGATTAAATCTTGATGGAACAGCAGGTTTTGTCGTAAGCTGTCGTAAACAGTTGTTTGTTATTGTTTTATTTTTTTAGTTATTATCGTAATCATTGGAACAAAAGACAAAGCTAGATTTCATTGATAAAACCTTGCGACACTAAACTTCATTTTTTTTCTACACTGGTTGCGTCGATGATGTGCGTCATTGAGGACTGGCATCATGATATATCCGCCACTTTGCTCGGCGGATGACGGTTCAATTTGTTAAATTAAACAACACGCTATGCACAGATTCAGTTGCCACTGGTTCATGTCGCTCGTCATTCTAGAATTGTTTTCTAATAATATCTATCATAGATTAGGACGCTTCTAAGCTTCAGGCGCAATTCAATGATTTTTTATAAACGTAGCCTTTTTTTATCCTATTCTATTACCTATATCAAGGTTTAGGTCCCATCATGATTAGAAGATATCTGATTATATTGTCTATTCCATTTCAAAATATTTACTTATTGAAATAAAAAAGAAGTGGCATTACAAACATGAACCTTTGCCTACATAAAAAAAAGTGTTATTAGTTCCGTTATTCCCCGCTTGGCGCCACCGTCTACGTGAGTCCTGCAACCAGTATGCGTGCGCCGTCACCACGCCTGCGCCGTGATTGCACTGAATTGAGCTTCCGCTGTCGACAGGATAAAAAAAAACGGCCGTGTCCTCGGCGGTTGTATTAAACAATAGCCAATCGTGGCGTGTAGGGCACCGTCACACCAAGCCACGAAATTTGTAAGCTAACTTGTTTAACTTGTATTAAAAGGAATGTTTTTAATATCAATGTCATGCGGTTCTCGGTGTTTCTTGCCAGGACTAATATACATGCCTGAGCCCGAATAAATCATCATTTAGTTACTCGTTTAAGGATTTCTCTTTGAATTCTACCCCTTATGTACATTCAAAATTATCATTTTACCATTCAGTCAACAAAATCCTTTTATAAAGGCTATAAATAAAAAAAGTTAATAAGAATTTATTAAACCGTTTAAAAGGAGGCAAACTGGACATAATTCTGACAGATATTTGACAGAACTGACTGCAGTAATGTGGACACACCTTTACGTGAGCCGTGAGTCGAGCGAGTCAATTTGATGGGACTCTGATTGAATTATCTGACTAACTTCTATAGGTACTGGAGATTTTGTGGTTTGTTAACGTCTATTATACCATTGATACCAGATAATTTAGTTTATAGTCATTCTGTTTATCTATACTGTATATATAAGGAAAATATGGTTCCTTTGACGCACCATCACCTCAAAACTATTCAACATAACAGGATTGGACTGTTACCATTTGCCGCGGAATTTTTCGTAGATAGGCTATATATGATTTTGATAAACGCGGGTGAAGCCGCGGGGGATAGCTAGTTTGCTTATAAAATAGGGACATCAACAGCACATGTGTTATACATATTTGTAGGTAGGTATTATTGTAATTATAAATATTCTGATACATGTAACAATAACAGATGCACACAACACTGACCATACAAGACAATAGACTAAGTAGATTATTCCTAATTATATAATCAATTAAACGCTAAATCACAATTGTCAAAAATGAAATCAAATTTTATTTTCTGTTGAATTTACTTAGTACACCTAATAGGTTAGTTTTAGATGAAGTGAAGGATCAAGTTATAAAAATTATGTATTTCCAAAAAACACATAGTAATTACTTCAAAACTTTAATAATAACATGAAAACCCAATAACTGAATAACAAGTGCGTTTAGGGTGAATCACCACCTCGTTCCACACCCCTATTAGAACCCCTCGACCTTAGTACATGTGATCTAACTGAATAACACCTGTGTACCCTGGTAACCTTGGGAAGGATCAGGGGATCGATCGCTTAGGGGACACCAATTTGTTTTAATTTCATGTTTGCCAGGTCTTTACGCGCTCAATTGCTCAGCAAGTCAGCATCCGTTGACACCGAATTTGATAAACCTGAGAGAAACGACATTGAAAAAGATTGAAGGATCATTAAATGCATTCATGCATCATTTAATTTATATCCATAGAATATAATACCATACGGTAGCTTTGAGATTTATTTGGCACTAGCTGTCCCCGCGGTTTTACCCGCGTTCCCGTGGGATGTCACATGTAGGTATTATATATAAAAACCTTCCTCTTCAATCACTCTGTCTATTAAAAAAAACCGCATCAAAATCCGTTGCGTAGTTTCAAAGATTTAAGCACACATAGGGATATAGGGACAGAGAAAGCGACTTTGTTTTATACTATGTAGTGATGCTATGAACATGTTCTTTTCACAATAGAGGTCAGGTCCCAATCTTAGTTGGAACATTGACAAAAATGACAAGAAATTTGGTGCAATTTATAAATCATCACTATTAGGTAATTATAATTTATCCAACGACTATCATTTGAACCGTTTGATAAATTTAGAGGAACACCATTTTAGCAGCAATACTTAACAGTTCAATACAAAAGATTTTGTGACATATTTACGTTTAACATAAAGTCACTATTTACATGCCATTTACAATTTACTCCGCTAAATAGCTAACATAAAATGTCCTCTTTATAAGAATACTAGCTGTCCCTCGCAGTTTCACCCGCGTTCCCGGGGGAAATAACATTTTCCCGGAAAAAAAAATATCCTATGTTACTTCTAATACTTTCAAGAATATGTGTACAAAGTTTTATGATGATTAAGTAGTTTTCGCGTGAAAGCGTAACAAACAAACTTACATTCACATTTATAATATTAGTAGGAATAAAACAATATTATTCAATATCCAACTTATAACAAAACTATTTACATCAATATAAGACCAAGTAAATTAAATCAATCCTATAGCCTCCAATCTGGAACCTGCGAAAGTTTAGCGTAAACTTAGCCTATAAACTATACGGCATTCACTAAAACTAATTTAACACTTGAATACTTTTAATCAACGTCCAATGTGAATAGTAACAAAATATTTTATCTGTTTATTGGCCCAAGTTTTATTTATGACATTTAGTTTTACTCTTTTATCCAAGAGTGGGTAATAAATCCTTTTACATAAGATACATAGATTAATTTATTATGAAAATATTTACGAGTAAGAATCCATAAAAAGTATTAGTTGAACATTTATTTTATAAAGCCGTTCTATTTTGAAGCATTCTTTATATCGGTGAATGTTTGCACTCTATCCTCATAGATATAAAGTTGAAAATAGCAACAACATTTCACAGCTCCTTTTAGGCTACCTTCGACTACATCATCAGTAACCAAGGTGAGGTTAATGTCAAACCCACTTCTATTAACGGTAGAAAATGAAGAAAATTTTAGCACTCTCTGATTACTACGTATCATTACTCTGTGTCGTTGGTAGTTACTCTATACTAAAATTGAGCTAGCTACATCAATTAATTAAACAATATTTAAATTATTAGTCTTTATATAATCAAAAAGGTTACTATGTTTTAAGCCCTAAAATAAGCCAAATAATAATAATAATAAAAAATCACATGTTCTGTATAAAAATTAAAATATTTTTGTGTTGCCAAGTTAAACAGAATAATCATAAATAATATAATAAAATCTTTATTGACATAAATATTGTACCGGAAACACTTTTTACTCTTTATAGGTTAGGAACATAAATAAATTAGATGTTTACAAATATAATGTTTAGTTGAACCCTGACACATAAATTAAGATTTAACTTGGGTAAAGAATGTCATGTTTCTGAAACATCCCTTAAAAAAATACTACTTCGTACTATTAAAATTTCCACAGGTCCACCAAAGCGTCCATTTTGTAGACGCAACAGGCATTTCCTAACATTCAATAAAATACAGTACGAAAAGCTTGCAGTCGTTTTCGGTTGAAGTGTGTGCCGTCGACGCCATTTCAAATCCCATTTCGAGATTTTCGAGACATGAAAAACTGCTGAGTTGCCGCAGACACAAAGAATTGCCGTTGCCGGTTGCCGGAATATCGGCAACTTGAGGGGTCTGCAGACTTTCGTGTGTATTTAGAATTCAAGTCACAGTAGATTTCGATTTCTCCTCATTGTATAGAACTACAGTCGCAATTTGGGAAATTCAATTGCAAACACACTACCTTTCATATGTATATATTTTATTGTAAAGGTAAAGATTGGAAAACAGAGTATAATTCAAAGTTTTATGGCAAATATGCTTATATGAAATTTGCTTTACATTCTCTTATTTATTACTAGCTTTCCCCCGCGGTTTTAACTGCGTTACCGTGAGATTTCACATGTATTATACATACAAAGCTTCCTCTTCAATCACTCTATCTATTAAAAAAAAAGCGCATCAAATTCCGTTGCGTAGTTTTAAAGATTTAAGCATACATAGGGATATAGGGTCAGAGACTGCGACTTTGTTTTATACTATGTGATTAATTATGTGAGTTTTAGAAAAGTAACTTTATATATTTTTTGGGTTCCTAAAATAGTTAGCTATTTGGATAGAAAAAGGAAGTAAGTATAGTTAGACTAAGCTAAGGACACATTTTTTAGCAGAATAACGTGTAAAAATTCACAAAAAGAGTTTGTACTTTTATTTGATACTTTTTAATAATATACAAAGAATAATAACGGAATTCCATGCAAATTACCCATTGCATTTCGCGTCCACGCAGGCGGAGTTCCGCAAATTAGTTTGCACGCCATCTGTCGCCGAGTAGCGGCACTAAGCACACGCCCATTGTAATTTGCTAACGGTCCGCAAAAACGGACCACCGAAACGAAACAAAACACATTCCAATTAACCTTGTTATTTTTACTGTACAGATTAACGTTCGAGATTATCTTTCGCCTTTATTATCTTCGGCGATACATTGCACCTGCCTTTTTAACCGATTTTAAATAACTGCCGCTTCCATCCATCATGCCGATACAATTTCAGCGGATGCTCGACTTTGAAATGTTTTTTGTTTTATGTTGCTTAAATAAATGCCTTCATATAATATTTATTTACGTTGAAAAGGCTGCTTATAACGAGCTATAGAACCTATAGTGGAGATAATTATAACCTACAATCTTTGAACCTGTCCTGTTAAATTTCTACGTTGGTAAAATTACTTTTGTACTCAATGGTGCATCTTACACAGTATTCAAATAGGTATATATCGGATTATAATTTGACTCGCATACAATCTCGTAATAACATCTTCTTGCATTCACTATAAAATAAATTCAAAAGAGCTAAACGGAATTCCAAATTCAAAATAGAAAAGTCATCGTCGTAGAATATCAAAAATTGTGGAACGTGTTTACAATCATTTTCATCAATGGCTTAATCAAGTAGGCGTCGCGTGTAGAGCCGACCTACCTCAACGCGTGTACCCTGGCCCACGCACTCTTGTACCCACAACATGAGTACATCACCCACGCTTTACGAGCTACGTTACTCACGCACGTCAAATTACTTGTAGTAACATTGTTACTACAATTTGACGCCAGTGACACGTTTATTAGGAATTATTTCGTGACTAGTTGACCTGTGGCAAATTCAAAACTATATAAATACAATGAACCATGTGATAAAGTATGCAAAATAAAGGATTATTTGAATGATACTTTTATCAAGTGATTGGAAATTGTATCATTTAGTTTTAGGCAATTTTGATTGTTCACTAGTCAATTAATAAAACTTAAAATTTCTGAACGTTTCAAAACATCTCTAAAGAGTTTGAGTCTCTAAATGATAGCCAAAGCCACATTGAAATCTATGTAGTAGTTTAAAAGAATTAAGCTTACAAACACGACAGGCAGATGTAATGAATTTGTTTTTATAGTAAATAGATATTAAAACGATCGGTTTCCGTACTAGAAAAATAATTTTATGTTTAACCACGTAATGACAAGTTTGAAATTACAATTATATTATTTTGACAGCTATCATAACTGTCACTGTTGCTATGCGTGACCAACTGCCAAAGGTGTTTGCGATTCTAATGTGCTAAGCTGGTAACATCAATTAAAATAATTATATAAAAATGTCGACCGGCAAGGTTACCGCAGACCATGTTTTCCTGGAAGATCATCTGCCAACATAACTTTATTTATTAATTAGAATACGTATCTGAGATCCGCTTTATTTAGCACTACCTTCCGTCCCGCGGCTTTGCCCGCGTTTCCGAGAGAATTAATGATCTCATGGGGTAAAAGAATTTTCAAAATCGGAGTAGTAAATTCGATTATCATCTAAAACTTATCTGAGATAGTTTTTTATACGCCTAGTATCAATTTTAGAGTTATTATAAATAAAATAATAAATAATATTATAAATAAATTCAGTGATTCGCTTTACATTATTTACGTTATATTCACATAAATACCCAGAATTTAGTGTTCGCATTTTCAAATTTGCATTTCAAATATCGAAGCTAACTTTTTAAGAACACAACGTCTCTCTGGTTTCTAAAATTGAATAAAACTTAGAAAATCGTTTGAATTTAGTTTAACTTTGAAGGTAAAAATAATTCTATCATATTATTAAAAGTAACTTTTATCTTACTTCTATTATAAAATATGTTTACAACCGGTTATGGCACATAAGTAGCGCAGCTGTTACACGTTAAACCGTCGTAATGTTTATTCATTTTATCAAATCTCAATAGCAAACGAAAATGTTGGACCTGTTCGAAGGATAATTACAAATCCGATTTGAATGAGAATAGACAATGTAAGAAAGAGATAGGGGATGTTCGAGCGAGTTGACGACAGAACAAATGTCGTGCGCATTCTAACACAAAAACAGGAGTAACGAACTAAAACGCCAGGTGTGACTCCATGCCATGTGCTCGCCAACAGAAACTATATTTATTTATTCGTGTAGCTCACACAACACTCCAATTTAATTAGTGCAGTTAGAAAATGAAGGAGCTCGTTAGCTCTTCGAATGTGGGTAATGACAGCTGTCAGTTGTATATGACATTGTACCACGTGATCAATAATTTGCAGATTAGCCACGGGTAATATCATTTATTATAATCTTAAATCATAAACATCCTGATGCATTTTTATAGTATATTTTATATATTATATTGTATTTGCCGTCAATAAAAGTTGATTTCAATTAAGTAGTGTTTAACACGATTTTTAGATATATAATTAATACATTTCCAAAATAAAGGATTGTTTTGAATTTCCCGCCTTCGTTTGTTTAAATTACGACACGTTTTCATTTAGCAGTATTTCTCTAAAAGTGGAGACAGAGCCTAACGCAAAAACTTAGAACTATGGTTGTATAGCATCTTCCAAACGCTAAATAAAAATGTATTATATGTAATACAAAAGTTTTTAAGAAAGTTAGAACCCGAAACCACAACCGCGCCATCTGGCGTCGAATAGCTCAACTTCTACAAACTCTGGTAACGCAAACTTAAACATATCGTTTGGCGTTATCGTTCATCCACTGGAACATAGATGGCGTTGATACGAAAAGTATGAAATGCCTCCTTAGGAAAATAAATTAAATTGATTCCGTTTCTAGAATTCTATACCCGAAGATATTTTATTTTAATTCAGGATAAAGATACAACATTAAAATTATGCCTTCATTGACTAAAAACCACTAATCTGTCGCCATCTAACCCATCCATTGCATGTTTGTCTATTCATTTTTATTTCCCTTTTGTGTTAACATTCCTTATTTTACTTACTTTATTTTTGCTTTATGTTAAGTCTGTGGTGTGTCTGTGTTGTTATAGCTTATTTTGGGGCCGGACGGGACGTTGCAGACTGTGAAGAGCGAGTCTCGACGAGGCCGCGGCAGAGGGCGCGCGGCGACGACACCCGTGAGTACCCCTCATTCTTACCTGTCCTTTTTTTGTTCTTTATTTTCTTTTCATGTTATGTGTACCTTTTACGTTTTTGGTGACTAATAAATTAACCATCATTATCATTAATTTTTAACCTTATACCAACTCAATAGAGGGCGTTGCATCTAAATCGAAATCTACGATAAAAAACTGACTTTAAATATCTACGTAAGTGAATATTTCAGCGTTTTATATAACGATAATATAAATAAGGAATTAAATAATGCACTTTGATAATTTCAAAGCATTCAATCATTCAAATGTCTTTTAAATATCGTGTAAGACATTTAATTGTAGTAACACAGACTATAATACTTTTCCAATGAAAATGTGACCTCTTCGATGACCCGGACGCAATCCATCGACCCATTTCCGTCAGCAGGAAGCCGGCCCGATGACACTAGCACTTCTATCAAAATGGAAAACCTTTATTACGCAACAGTGATAAATCAAACGGCAACGTACAAAAACGAGGTCACTCTCGCTTTCAGCACAAAATGTCCGAATATAGGAATAAACTGTAACCTGCCGGGCGTCCGGTTCATGGCCAACAGGCACTGGAGTAAATACAAACCCCATTCACCGAGATTAATAGTCGGGGCAAGCTATCAAACAACGAGTTATTCACCTACTTCAAATTCGATTACTGCTCGAGCGAGCATCGACTGCGATAGTTGTCGAACTCAATGTGCAATGTATATCGTCGATCTGGCATTTATCGAGTTAACTGGTAGCGGGGATTTGTGGAGATTTTTCCGCGTACGCCCCGAGGGTTGCCACCTGTTCATTCTGAATCGAGTAGGATTCGAAATTTGTAAATTTGTAATTGGAATTACGCTGAATGTGTGTTGACAGTCGCAATGTCTTTGACCTTAAACTTCGGTTGAATTTGAATTTGTGATGGAACAAAATGTTTAATGCCGCGCTGACTGCGAACGTCAACAAAACGTGTTTATATCATTCAGACTATTAGCGAAGAGCTTTGAAGGGTTCACTAGTCTGTTTAAGTTTCCATTATTTGCTTAAATTAAGTAGAAGCGATGTGAACTTGTTCTTTGTTTTTCTAAAGGTTTCTTTCTTAGGGGCCGTTCATAAAATACGTTCGCATACAGGGGGGGGGTCCTGCTTAGTGTCACAATATGTGAAAAGGGGGGACGGGGGTGTAGACCATAGTCTTAGGGAGAAAGAAGACGCTTTCACAGAAAGTGTGATAAAGCGTGACAATAGGGGGGAAGGGGTCAAGAAAAGGCTGATTTTAGCGTGACGTAATTTATGAACGGCACCTTAAGACATTCGCAGTTTTATATAGTTTTCATTGAATTAGTTTACAAGACGATAGTATATCTCCTTCAACTAACAATAAATCAATTAAAGTTGTAGGCCCGTTTGACACTTAAGTATATCATACAAGAATCATCTTTATTCCTTTGAAGATAATGTTTATCTACTGATCCAATGGATTATTGTATGATGATGGTTATGGACCTTATCATTATGCCATAGGGTTCATTTTAATATAACAGTCTTACTTTCAAAAGCCTATTAGATATCGACCAATTAAAATCTATCTTCCAAAATCTTTGGACATTTATATTTTTCCTACATTTTGATAGCAATTTCAATGCAGCAATCCAGACACTTTGGATCGGTTTTAAAAACTTATTTTACCCATAAGTATGCAAAGTAATCACACTCATATTTTATTTAAAAAAAAAAATAGCCCGCAAATTAAAAACATCATCAATTAACGTCGAAACGAGTAATGGATTAAGTTATTAAAAGACATGAATCGGCTATCCATCAAGATACCAGCAATTTAGTAATGCAATTTTATTCAGGCTATACTTTTCTAGTAATATTCTAATGCTCTGGAATTCGATTAGCTAATGTATTTCGACGTGGAATATAAAACAAAAAATAACAAAAAAAATATTTCGTATTCACATTCAACGAGCTCTTTTACGATATGGATGTCTATTACTACATGTTCTCGAGTTTCCTTGAAAAACATTCGCGACCTAAATTTGTGTACAAGTAATTTATCAAATATTTTGACTAGCTTCGCCGTTTCGATCGAGTTGCCTTGGCGGTGATCACGAGCAGACGGGCTCTTTTTTTTGGAAAGAACTTAGATTTTAGCGTCTGGTGGCTCTCTTACACCCTTACAGGCCAAGAAAGACTGGACGCAATTCTTTTGAAGTAGTAGTGTTCTATGTGCAACTTTCGTCCGGGAAATACTACCTTACCCATTTCCCCCGTGAAACAGTAGTGCACTTGTAATTATTGTGTCTCGGATGGAAAGATAAGAGCCGGTGAAATTATAGGCACATGAGACTTGAAAACTTCACGTCACAGGGTCGACAACTCATTGGCGGCGCCCCTGTTGCTGCAAACGTCCATCGGCGGTGATCACTTACCATCAGGTGAACCGTCTGCCTGTTTTTCGGGCTACTTGACATTCAAAAAGCTACTGTATTCAAATTAGATACAGATAGGCAGATAGAGGACACTACAGCGTATACCGATGACCATAGGCGCATTCCACCCTGGACGTAGTGGCCTTTTAATTGGTAACACTGAACCTCGTAAAAAAAATCGATTCAAAAGCACACAAAATAGTACTTAACTATTTTGTTTTTGCCTATTTATATATTAATTTCTCATTCCAATTGTATTCAACAATATACCACAACTATATGTAAGCTAACTGATGGATAAACCTCGGATACGCTATTCTTTTGATAATAGTCAAAATTAACACTCAATCCAAAATCTTTGAATAGATGTTCATTTTGACCGAAATTTATACATAAAGAAAAAATCGACAGCAATCCAGAAATTCGGATCATAATTAAATCATGAATTTGGCCGTAAGTTTACACAAACACTATTTTAAATTCAAATTAACAGCCAACTGCGCACCTTACCACCTACAAATCAAGCCTTAGAAGGGAATAAAACAACCGTATGCTATGCCTAAAAATATATGTCACATGACAACTCACCTAAACACACTCGAGTGTGTGCTCGGACCAATGGTACGTCCCGAAAACGTCTGTCCCGGGTCTACAAGTTCCACGACAGTCGACAGGACTCAAAAATACAAAGGGAAGTTTCCCCACTAACGAGTGTAGAGAAAGATTGCACCGGTCTTCGCCGGAGACTCGCCGGAACTTTTTCAAAGGCGTTTGTTGCTCAAAATAGCTGTAGGTAGGTCCGGTGATTTTCTACCGTCCAATTTATTTTACTGATCTCGCAACATTTTTGTTAACAAACATTTGTTGAATTGCACTTTGTGGTATTGTTTCAGGACACGTTTTGACTGTTTCTGGAACGCAAACGGCACTTAACACAAACACGCATCTTTAACATTGAATAAGTTTAAGTTTGGGGACAATATCACAAAACTAATGATGATCTCAGAAATTAGGTACTGGTTAGGTACTGCGTGGGTCTGGGGTCTGTACGTCTAAATGATAAAATATTAACCAAATTTAAAAGAAGTTTTGGGCACTGTAAATCAAATTAAGAGGCTTGTTGTGTGGGTCTTATTATTTTTTATTATCTTTTAATCACTATTTTTAGGTTTATTTAATAACAATGAAAACATCGACCATCCCTCCTCCATTATCCCGGAAACTACGATGCCAAAAGTTTAAAACGAAAACAAGGATAAGAACTATTCCTTATGTCTATGGTTATAAAAATACTTGGTAAATCATCTTCTATCCACCCGAGTTAATATCGGACCATTTCTTTTTATTCATGGGATAATTACATGAAGCCTAAAAAGCTAGCAAAAATGCCGCATAATGAGAAGTTAACAAAATTTGTCATAATATTTTATTTTTCTTTCATTTGCGTGTACTGGCACTTTTTATCTGGCACAAAAATCACCGGTCTACTTTTTCTCATTCATGTCCATATCCCATCACTCAGTAGCCACAAAAGTCATCCGCGCGACACTAATTTAATGTGATTAATGATTTAACATTTTCTTACTATTACGTGGAAATTGTATAAATCAGTTCATTTGCTAAAAAACATCCCTTATTATAAGTAGCGAGTTTTGAGCCCGGAACTAATTAATTTAAACTTTTAATCAAATTATGTTATTACTAGCGTCCTTTGTGGTTTCAAAGTTGCCAAGTTCCCGAGGGATGTTTCATTTTCCCGAGATAAAAATTACTCTGTTTTTGAAGTGAAATCTTCTTTAGCGGCGTTGAGCACTTTTCTTGGGATGGGTATAAAATGTTAAACTCGCGTCAGGACACGTGACCTGATCTGAAATTCGTAAGACGGTAAAAATACACAACGTTAACGTTCAAGTTTTCACTTCTGCCGGCACTCCCGGAGTGCAACCCGTTTTTTTTTTCTCTAGGTTATGAACTATCTATATGCCAAATTTCATTCAAATTCGTCAAGCAGTTTATGCGTGAGAAAGTAACAAACATTCATACATCCATCCCCAAAAACTTTCGCATTTTTTTCCTTTGGCCTTCGACTGACCCCAGAAAGAGTTATGACGAGGCCGGGGATGCAGCATGCTTACCGAAAAATGCCTATTCACTCTAACCTTGCGGCACGCTATGATGGCCGTTTTGACGTTTAACAATGACAAAGAAAAATAACCTTTATTCCTTAACACATAAGGTGCATCTATTGATTCGTCAGCTAATTGTATGATGGAAATCAACCTTATTCTAAACCAATACAGTTTCATTTCCTATGACAATCTGAAACGTCAAAACGGCCATCATAGCGTGCCGGTAGTATCGGGAAAAGGTGTCGGAAAACACTGGCATTTATAATATTAGCAGGATAGGGTGATAGATACACAATAGGTACTGGTTTGCTGGTATGTCAAATCAGCAACTTTTTATTAAACGTCAAAACGATTGAATGTATGGTATTGTTTGAAATAGCAAGATGTGACGTCAAAATTGTACAGCATCAAAAGAGCTACTCTTTATGGTTAGATCGGTACTTAAAAATCATATTAAAGATAAAAAATTTGATCACATTTGATGTATCAGTGTATTTTTGGATAATTAATACTGGTAAGTGTTTGATCATTAATCTGGAATACAGGATAGTTTTTTTTTTTATTTTATACCACAATGGCCGACTTACTAGCGGACGGTCCACCTGATGGTTAGTGGTCACTGCCGCCTATGGACATTTGCAACACTGGGGGCATCGCCAATGCGTTGTCGACCCTGAGACGTGAAGTTGTTAAGTCCCATGTGCCTATAAATTTCACCGGCCTTCTTACCTTTCTAACCGAAACACAGTAATACGAGTGCTCTACTGCTTCACGGCAGAAATGGGTAAGGTGGTAGTACTTCACCGGACGAACTCTGCACTAAGAGCTCTACTACTCAACAAAATAGTGTGTTAGTGATAGTTCCCTATTACGTCAATGTAGTAAGTACCTATATGTATAAAGAACTGAACACGCCTGACTGTGTTAATATGGTCTATATTATTCCATAAGAAATTTTCTTATTAATTTTGAAAACCACATCACAATTTATGGCGTAGTTTATAATAACTATCTAAAAGCACAAATCTACTGACAAAGATTGTGAGTTTGTTTTAACTATCTAGTATGAGATATATAACGTTACAAAAAATATTTATATAGTTTGTTACAAAACTACCCGTGAAGCCGAAAGGAGGTTAAATGGGGCCTTATAACGAGTCCATTCACAATATTTAAGAACCGTATTAACGCTATATAACTTACCAAAAATTTTTATTATTATTAATTTACCCAAAAAAATAAAAATCTGATTTTTATGAATGAAAAATAGAAAAACTATTAAAGTAGACAATTATTACGTAAAATAGGTACGTAGACCTTTCTGTTAAATAATCTGGTTCCCTGACATGACAGCTTACTAGGGATGTTGGCTTTGATAATTAATTATATTTTTACGGGGTATTTTGTAACATGTTGTATTTACATACCAGATAACATAGTAAGACCCGAAAGTACTTTAACACTTACACACGTTTTATTTTAAATATTTTATCGTTTTAAAAGCTTAAAGCTATTTTATTGCGAAAGGAAACGGAGAATATTGAGTATTTGATTATTGTTACCTTTATTATTAGGTAGGGAGGGTTACTATACCTTTAACGTACGTAGGTATTAATAACTCATTGCCACTTTAGTTATATACCAATACTAGCTGTCCCCCGCGGTTTCACCCGTTTATAGATATCATATATAGCCTATGACCATCTACGAAAAATTCCGCGTCCAATGGTAGCAGTACCATCCCGATATGTTCAGTAGTTTTGAGGTGATGGTGCGTCAAAGGAACCCTATTTTGCTTATAATATATAAAGAGCATAGTTCGGACAGAGGTTGTCCTGTCGAAATAAGTCCATACATAAATTCAGGAATTCGATCACAGCGCCACCTACCGGGTCTAATGATGAATCTAAACCATTCAGGGCACCACCCAAACGCAAAAAATTCATTTAAATCGGTCCAGCTGTTTAGGAGTTTACTGTCAACACACGTACATAAGAATTATATATATATAAAGATAAAGTAGACAGGTACCTACCTAGTTATATAATGTAGATAAAACAACCTTACATAATTGATATCCAAGTATTTACTGCACATATTCCAGAGCCCGGCAGAAACTAATAGAAAATCTAATCCGGGCGGTTCAATTCGGAAATAAATTGAAATCCGACATAATGAAGACGGGACGCATAAAGGCTGCAGACGGACTAATTTCGCGGGCGCCATCTTGTGGTTGCTATGGCAACGAGACTGGGACCTGCCCCCACCTTTCCCACCCCACCCCCAGCCCGCCTGCACTTGCGTTGCACTTCCTAAAGGCTAGACTTAGGTATGTCTAGATAATATTTTGATAGATAGGTTTTAGGTGAACGGTATGGCTGATTAGTCAATTTGGATGTTGGATTTCTCTATGTGGAAAATCAATTATGCGGCTTAAGTACTCTGGGGTGGAATAATATCATTTTATAACGCAAGGATTGAGGACTTTAGAGACTAAGGCACAGACGTTTGATAATTATCTAGATTAATTTATTAATATACTAGCTGTCCCTTGCGGTTCACCCGCGTTCCCGCGGGATGTAACATTTTCCCGGCAGAAAAAGTACCCTATGTTACTTCTAATACCTCCAAGAATATGCGCACAAAGTTTCATGATGATCGGTTAAATAGTTTTCGCGTGAAAGCCTAACAAACAAACTTACATTCACATTTATAATATTAGTAGGGATTACATTTCTTTATTTTAGGTGATTTAGATTATTTTAGATGATATAGGTATAATATTATTAACTCTATTCAACTCCTGAAGTAACTTCAAAAATCAAACAATTCACAAAATGAGTAGACGAAGTGTTGCATAAATGTTTAAAGACGTCCATCTCGCTCTTACGGTCACGGAACGTCACATGTCAGATAGAGACTCCAGAGTTTTAGCTATGAAATGCAACGGTCATGATCCTGAAAATTTATTTGAGAATTCTTTTTTTTTTCAAATAACAAATTATTTATTATATTATAGTATATTATGTAATGTTGAGTACGTAAAATATTTTATTATATACTTACACACCACATATAAGAACTTCAGTCACTTCACTTGAGAATAGAAAAAGAAATGCTGGTAGAATATAAACTAATTTTTAAAATTTATTTTTTCAATTGTTTTCAACCACAATTTTAGAACGTCATACAGTGAGTAGGTAAAAAAAACATAAAACCTCACTACGCTAATATAATTAGGTGCTTATTACGGAAAAATAGCTGAAAATTTTGAAAACGCTGCACCTAACTTCAATTTATTTCGTCTATCGCCGTCTCTTTCGCGCACGTTCCTTGCGAATGCGAAACTCGCCGCTAGAGGCTGCCTCCGAATTATAAACTCGAGCGAAATTTGCACAGAGCACTTTGTAATTGCAAATTTCGCCGCTTGGCGCATGCGCCACCCTCCGATCAATACGCCAAGACTTTATTATTGTTTTTTCTTAGTACAATACGCTTTGCGCGCCAAAACGTCAAAAGTAAGTTTACGTTTTCTTCTAATCGTGTTAAATTCCCGCTTTTTATTTATAAATGGAATGTCAATATATATCTTTTTAATTTATTATGCGGGCGTACATAAGACAGACCGGGGTGAAGTGGGGTAGGGTGGCCACCCGCTTCTATTGGATAGTTACTCTAAACTATTGCCTGAAACTTTCATTAATGCATTCTATTACCTCGTTTATGCAATATCCAGTCTTCCGAGTTTAATAATCTTATTATTTTAAGTTTGGGAAACTATATTTCCATACGGAACATGTCACATCGAATACGGTAAAGTAGGTAGCGTGGTTTATTATACTGTTATGTGTTTAATAACTCTCTCGTATTGAAATGTGAAGGCGAACGTTTGTGTCGTACCTACTTATATTAAATTTACGCACGCGCCTCGTAATTTCCGGCAGATATTTGAAAATTTCATAACTTTTCAGACTGTTTCAATGTTGTATGAAGTCGTTAATATTTTATTCGGCTCGCACTTGCTACGAAATTGCTTCTTTTGATTACAGCCTTGGGAAAACAATCGGAATATAACCAGCCAATTGATTTTGTGAATACGTAACGACAAAACAAGATACAATTTTATTTTAGCACTGGTATGTCTCTGGATATTACATAAAGTTGGTTTTGAAAATCGAGCAATGTAAAGAATACGGGCTACTATATTAAAAAAGAATAACTCACCAAAGTTCTAGTTCAAAATTAACAGCCAGTATTTTGCAATAAAACAAACACTCTCAGTTTAAAAACTTTCTCTTTTTAAAAAATGCACTGCGAATTTCTCTGCAGTTAATTAAATCAAGGCTGCCAACATACATACCTACTCGACGCGCAAAACTCAAAAAAGTACTCAACGCAACAATGCCCTATTGTAACCCCGTGTCTGCACTCACACAGCCTGATACGAAAATGTTCACTCACAAAGACTTGACTATACATTGCTGCATACATGCAAGCTTACATTCCCGACAGTCTTACTAACGAGCCAATATGCTGATGCGTTCCGCCCGCAGAGAATTTTCAAGCATACGTACATTCGGAAGGTATCCACATCTACGTCAAAACGGGCCTTTGATCGGAAAAATCTGATAGAACACGCTATTACATTTTTATGGCGCAATTTTAAAGGTATTTGCTTCACAGTCTCCGTCTATTCGGATGGCAAATATTTTCCTTGGTGGAATAAAAATGGTAATGATTTTTCTTTTTAATTAATGGTCACGTTACACGGAATAAATGGCCAGTGACTGTGACGATAAATAAGACGTAAACTTGATAATGTAAGGAGGTTTTATATAGAAGAGTGGGTTATAATAAATCCATAAAAAAATTCTATTCTCTAAAACTATTCTGGATTCTAAATTTGAAATAAAATTGCATATTTGCAACACACATTGCCAGGCACACATCGAATTGTATCTCTACGGATACTGTATCATTTTTGCCCATATTTTGATTTCGGAAAGGATTGCCTCAAAGGCATTTTGTTTTATTAATCCAACGTTTTATTTGCCTTCATACACCTACCAATCGGGATTCGATTCTTGCTATCAATCTACAAATGTGTATACCTATTCTGAGAAATAGTTGTATTTGTCACTTTACTTTTTTAATAGGTTTGTGTACTGAGAAAAAAATTGTATATTATGCTTTTTATAAAAATCAATTACGAGTGGAAGGAAATCAGGGAGAATACCATAGGAACCTATTTATAAATACGCCGCTATAGCCTAAGAAATTGAAATATTATGTAAATGTGCTCGTCACGTATTAAATTTTCATTCAGTTTCCCATATGTGTGCATAAATTACATCGTTTTATTTCAAACCAGCCTGTGTTGTGAAAGGAAACGCGTATATTCTTATTATTTTAAAGAAATAGGTCAATAGATAAATTTTAAATAATAAATTTTACGGTTAATATATTTTTGAAGTTAAACTTCTTTAGGCGCGTTATTAAAAATTGATGTCGGTGAAATTTAAGATGCGCGCGCATCACTGTAACACGTCAAAGTAACAGGTTGAAGTTAGCTGATAACGGTCTCTCCGGAACATCGCACAAATCACAACTGTCACTGTCAATGAGTGAGTTATGATGTTATTGCCAATAATAACCTAACAAACGCAAACGCACCTACGTGCCGGTACACAAGCATTGCTCCCAGGATATTTATTTGTTCCCAAAATTCAAACACCATTTCAACAAATCCAAATCCCTTAACATTTACGCCAAAATCCGGTGAATCCCGCGGGATGTCACGCGCCGGGACTTGCGGTTCCCGTGAAACATTAGTAACCACCGAGAGGTGAGCAACAAGTGAATCGAAGTGACTTTTGAACCCTATTAAGACAAGGGTGACGACCCTAGACGGCAGGCGATTAGAGATGTCTCCTTTATGTAGATGTAGCAATTAATCTGCGCACTGCGGGAAGTAAAATATTACGTAGGTGGTTGTATTTTAATAGGATGATCACTTTTTGAATTGGTTCCGGAGCCCAATTGTCTGCTTTTCGTTATCGTAAATAACTGTCAGTTTCGTTTCCGCCATGTTGGTTTTATAAATATCGTGCATGATGTCTATATCGAAAGCTTGAGGATCGTACCCCTGTTCTTTAGGAACTTCGTTGACTTCCGAAATTGGTATCATGAGATATCTCAGCTTGATACATTTTTTTTCAGTCCAAATGTAAGTAGGCTCTATTAATATTATAAAGAGAGAAGGAATTTTGTGAGTGTGTGTGTGACTTATTTCTAGCCAGTGTCGAGTTATAATTTATGTTCAGATGACGTAACAATCAAAAAGTCAAATTTTCTCCGCGCACAAAACCTTATATCAGTAGAGTAGTGGTTCTGAAAATCAAATACAGAAGTAGTCTGGGCGCTACTCCACAAATTTTATTTGAGGGCTTTATAAAACTGTTTATTAATTACACATTATTTTATATGTATAAGAGTATATATAATTCCAAATAAATGTTTAAATGTTCTATTTATCAATAATAACTACAAAAAATCAAACGAGTTGGAGTTCTGACAAAATTGGGTAAATGAATATGGTAAAAATTGGAAACCACTGCAATAAAAAGTGAAGACAGTGTAGATACTATTTTATTAACCTCAAACTTTTTACTGGTTTTTCAGAACTCATTTCAAAGATAATTCTATTTAGAACTCCAAATAAACACAATTTAATCAATATAACCCAACGACCGTTTGCTGATTCCCCCAAAAAGCCCAGGAGCTTAAGATTTATTTCATTATAGTATTTAATAAAAATGGTTTGTTGGAGATTCCAACATCTTGGCGTCAAGAAAAAAACAGCGGTGTTGCAAGCGCTAAAAATAGTTGAAATTCAACCTCAAGCTCTGGAACGTGTGACATCCGTGCATCCGCACCACGGTTGCGGTTCGATGTCGTGAAAGAATCCGAGCAACAAGTGGTTTGGTGGGGCTATAAATTGGACGACACATTTGATGACGCGACACCCAGTCGTAGTGACGGGACACGAAGTCACGTACGTCGCATGGTAAAAAATATGTACATTTCAGGCTGTATAGCTCAGTGCCTTTGCCACCGGAAAGTGCATTATGAGCGTATTTAGAATGATAGTTCACAAGATGTAAGCTTCAACTTTTGATAAAAAAAACATCCTGAGAACCTTCTCGCCCCCTTGGTGTCTACTATCAAATAAAAAATCAATAGCTTAAAATATTATGATGTATTACGGTAGTTATACTTGTGATCTAGTTGCCTTCTAATATGCGTTTCCAAAGGTTGGCAATACAGTGGCATGGCATGGCTTGCTGCATTGCTAGGCGTACCATCTAATAGAATGCTGTCAAAAGGCTGAGAGGGAGTCAGCCTTTTGACTAATTAGAACTGTCTATAATTACTACAGTCTAATTAGAATAAGCTGCATAGTTATTTAATACTTTTCAGTGCATACCTAATTTGGAGCCGGATACATTTTTCAGTAAAATATAATTGATAGCCACGGTTTTACCCGCGTTCACGAGGGATATCACATTTTCCCGGGATAAAAAGTAGTATATCTCTATACTATCTCTAAGCTCTATCTATGTGCCAAGTTTCATCCATATTCGTATAGTAGTTTTTGCGTGAAAGAGTAACAAACATACTTACATACAAATCATTCCTCGTTATAAAATTAGTATTGATTATAAACCATAATGTCGAAATGTACTTTTCTTAAGGACGATTATTAAGTAAAAATATGGTTTTGATTCCCAAATCAAACTGATTCAAAAATTCAAACATAAGTTACTTACCAAAAGCAGAAACTGTGCATTATATTATCAGATAAAATATGAACTGAAAGAACTAAAATAAACAACGAATAACCGGCCCGTTGTTCCACATAATAAAATATACATTATGTATTAGTGTGTCGTGAATAATTCATGGCAGATGTCAATTTCCAGAAAGTTTCACGTCGCCATTTACATGTTATCTAGTTCAAGAAAAAAGTTATGTTTAATTTAAATATTTACAAACTGTTTCTGTACTTTACTATAGTGTTTTAAACGCCATCAAGAAATAAGGCAATCTATTCATAAATCGTTTTTTTTCTTTTTTCATATAAAAATTTACCAAACTTTAATGTTAACGTGAATAGTGTTAAAATTTTAATGAATTTTCCTCTTCGTGAACCAATACCTTTTACCTGCCTATTTATGTTACGTAACTGGCAACACTTTAGCATCAAAAAGTTCAACAGCTTGGTATTTCGAGCGTAATTAATTTCCTGTACAATTTAATTCGTCTCGAATTTATACATGTACATGTGTACACGCCGTAAGAGGCTTAACGGACGACTTTTAATATATCGCGGATTACCCGGGAACGTTCCGAAATCTGTTTTATTGCCGGATTATACTTCCGTACAGCATGAAATCCGTCCGTGCGTTTTACTGCCTTTTCAATATTTATGTTATCAAATTGTCCTGGGGATTCCACGTCGTCTAATCCATTGTATACCCTCGTTATTTCTATTGTAAAGGGAAATTTATACTGCTTGTCTTCTGATTATGGTGATTTATAAAAAACTTCACAGATTATAAAATTTTACCTTTACCTTGCTCATATGAACGCAGCGTGAACCGAGAAGTATTTTGAACGCATCTTTTTTGTCACAGAGAAACTTCATCAGGTGAGCCATATGGCCGATTACCATTATTTAACATAAAAAAGAAACTAAAGGAAAACACGGCAAACCTAGTGCAAAAAATAACATAAAAATGTAAGAATTCGCTCAGAGCGCCTTAACTTTTTCCGGGTGAGCGGCAAATTTAATTTTCTCTGGAAATTGGTATCCTGGGGCACGGCGGTACTGCAATGAATCGAATTTGCCCTATAAAACTCTTATAAATACCGTTGTTGGTAGCGGGCAATAAAAACAGTGACGCAATTGTTTTTCCAGTACAAATATGTATATGGAAAGATTCAATTGCTCATAAAAGCCTGAACGAAGCCTTCTCATGTTTCCCAACGTGTATGATTTTCTTTTGTCTGATTTAGAGGGTATAGTCATTTCTGTAGGAATGTTTACCTCCATGTCGTAAAGAGTGGTTTTTAAAGTTGTTATTTTAAATTATGTTTTAGCATTAAGTAGTTACTAATATTAAATATGTCGCATGCTGAGGTTTCCTATAATTAACAGGGCACTTAGCAATTTTTTGTATTATAATAATTTGTATTTTTACACAGTGTACTTGTTGTTGGAAATCCTAATAAAATAAAATAAAAAATAGAAATAAAATTAAATATATATTGAATTTCGTAATCCAAGTTTTTGTAGTATGACGTTATTTTAATGAAATATGATATGATTTGCTGATAATTTTGTTTGTCTCCTCTTTAATACGCGACAGACGTACTTCTGACCAATATTGCACTTTCAAAGCGTACAGAGCATGCGGCTAGATGTCCTCTACCAAATCTCTTCCATAAATGTACACCAAATAGTATTGGACCTAGAAAACGTATTGCGGAAAACTATTCCTTCCCACTCAAATGCATTTTATTTACAAATGTTCACGTAACAAACATACCCGGAGATCTATATATATATCATGCATATTGTAACTTGTACCAAAAACTGCCTGGTTGACGCCTATCAGCGAGTCTACTAAACATGTTTCCATCAACTTAGCTTGGAGCAACAATTAGGCTTTATTTTGAGAAAATCGAGTGACTGAAAGAAACGTATCTTTGACGACTATAATGAGGCTACTAACGAAAAGATTTTGTTGAAAATTTACAGATTTAAAAAAAAAAATCTCTTCGATGCACCAGATATAAAATGTAAAAATAAATATTTTTATAACTATCATTAGGTACATGTTTTTAATATAAACAAGTCATGATTCATAATCACTATCGCTGCCGTACTATATAAATCTTGAGTCCGATAAATCAGCCTTGAACCAGCTATTATCGATGCTGTTGTAAATCACTTAAAGATATTTTAATTAAACATCCTCTATATATCAGGGAGATAGCGGCGGGGTGTGTTGGAAGAAACCGGCTGAAGGGGGAAGGCGGGGGAGAGAGAAATTAATTTAATTTTAACTTGATAATATATCACGTAGACATCCCCGCTAATAATGGAATTATGTTTGTACTTCCAGAATCCATTTGCATTCTTATTAGATTCGTTGCGAGGAATACGTTAATGAAAATGTTGCTCTGAACGTAGCTCGATAAATGTTTTTATATTGTTAGTTGTCGTTCCATTTAGGTATTGTTCACTTTAAACCTTTTAGTTACCATCTATACTTCTGTAACTACCTATCTTCGTGAGAGGCAGCAAAGGTATTCCACATCAAACTGTAATTGCTCAGCCAACCCTTATACGGAATGCAAGTTTAACTTAGTAGTGTGGCAGGTATGTATATGCAATACTAAGCGTGCAAAACAAGCCCTCATCTCGCAAACCTAATGCGTTTTCGTAGGCCTGATGGGCAGTCCGCAACGCTAGATATTTCATTCAACCGCCCAGACTATTCAGTTCCCTAGATTGCTATTCTAACCCCCTACCGATCTCCCCACGTAGAAATGGGGGGCAGTCTACCCCACTCTGCCTGCCCGTACAGCGCTTAATTTCCGTATCGTATGGTCATTAATTTGTAAAGTGATATTTGGCTTATGTCTAGTTTATATTTGGAATGGTAGGTATGTAGAATTTATTGTCGATGTTTGGCGGTTTCTAATTAATTTTGTGTTGAAAACTTTTTGGTTTAATTTATTCGGGCAATATTTGTTCGTTCTGCGAAGGCAAAAAGCGTTCGGGCTTTGGTGGGTATATGCCTACTGCGGATATTCTATGAATTACATAACGTTGTCTATGATAGCATGAGTTATAAAAGCAGCAATACTTATGTAACCTCATGTTTGTATCTTCCTCTCGATTAACAGTCCGATGCAGTCAGATCAGGATGGCAATCCAAAGAAACTCAATTAAAACTAAGCGTTGCATTAGACCACTCAAAGTGAATGCAACAAAAAGGTGGGAAGTTGTTTATCAGCGCAAGTTTGGCGCCCTTTTTGCCAGCGCCCTCTGGCGGTGAGATTATAGCCGGATTGCCGCTGTCACCGGGCGCATTGCCGCCAACTTTTAATTACGACCATTGTGAGCAAAAGTTTAACTTCACGACAAAAGAACTTTTTCTAATGAAACTTGGGCCGTCGCGGTGTCGTTATATCCTAAGTAGGGTACTTGACTTAGTTTTTTGTTGTTATGAAAATATTAAACTTGTTGTCTATTGGTTTCTTTCATAAAATCTTGTTACAATCTAAAACAGAGCTTTCTTTTCTTTACTTTAAATATGGAAACTGTTAACTAACTATAGATTTCTCATATGTTATGGTTTTCTCTTCCTGTCCAACAAATCAAGTATTATATAAGTTTAAAAGAGTGTCACTATTTCTGTCTGTCTGTTTGTCCAATTAGTCCTTTTAAACTACGCAATAAATTTCATGCTTTTTTTTTTCGAAGCAGATTTTTAGATTCACATTAAAAATTCTACGCACTTTTTTGATTATGACAAATTTATATTACACCACTCGGGCAAAGCCGGGGCGGGCTCACTATACATAAAGAGCCCAGAACTTCCCACCATAATTATACTATACCTATTTCAAATTGAAAGTCTCGAAGAACTAAAGTTTGAAATATTCTTGGTTAGCTGCACATTTCCGAACGCAAATTGAGCTTGTTCGTAATGTTTACACAGAAAACTGAGACACGGCCCTGCATAAATTGCAAAGCTTCACATAATTAAAAATCAACATTTACATTCAATTCTATCTTCACTCCGCCGTCTATATAATACTGACATACCATTATCAACGTATTTTCTTTGAGCAATGTTATCGTTGTATAATATTTCGAAAACAAATTAGATAATGTAACATATATTTCGCTATTATACGGGATTGTAAGTAAACGCAGTAGTTTAGTTTTATTTGAAATGTTCCAATCCTAGGTAACGTATTTAAAGTTATTAATCTAACCTATGTTTAAAAAAAGAAGGCACATTAAAAATAGGTATGCTACTTACTAAATGACAGTTCATCAAATTCCATGACAGTCACAATAAGCAATCAAGGAAATAACCATATAATAAAGGAAACAACCATATAATCAGACGATCAGACAGGTTGACGTAACTAATAACCAATTACAAACCGTACAATGTATACAATTGAAATTTCTGTAATCGGTGTAATGATAGAGTTAGGTCGGCGGCCATGTTGATTCGAACGTACATGATTGACCACCAGATGGAGCAACGCGCGCTTTCTTGTTTAACTTTTTTTTTTATTTCTTAACCACGGTCAAGGTTGCAAGGCATTCAGCCTCGTTATACTTGCGTTGCATCTGTGGCGATCCCTTGAGCCTTTTGTAATACATATTAATGACGAATAGAAAAGTGAACTGAACTGTCTACATTATGCATTTGACTCCAAATTAGGCTTGTAGGTCGAGATCGTATCAATAAAATATGCATTTAATATCGGTTAGGTTCGAAAGGTGTACCGTAAGTATTAGATATTATGAATTCTATCACTATCGTCACAAGGTGTAAAGTTAATTAATTTGTACTTTGAAATAAAAATGCTGCCAGCCCCCGATAATATCAGAAGCGATTGATATTTCCGTCCGTCCATAAGAAATTGTGTAGCTTAACACTTTCAAACAACAAACATTATTTCCGAGCGATAAAGTAGAAAAGTCCTAACTTTAACAAATCTATTTGAAGCAAAAGAAACTAACAAAGCTATAAAAGCGAAATAATAGTTATGGAAATAGTCTTTCATTTTCCGCGAAAGAAAACTTGGCGAAACTACCGACAATATGAATGAAACTATAATATTAGAAAAGTTTCGTCCCGGGAAATGAGAAAACGTTGTACGAACTCGTTCGTCTAATACACGTAGTTATAAACTTGTTCAATATAATATCGAGTGGTGGAGTTCGCTGTCTCGCTCGCACTTGTAGCGCTTCAGCGCTGAAACTGCCCTCATTTAATTGCATATTCAGCTGAATAATGTTGACTATACCACATAGATGTCTATAGCCAAAGTCTGCCCAAACTTAAGGGTGCAACGACGTTATTTTATGATAATATGAGATATGTACTTATAATATACAGTCTGAACAATTTACGTCCTTGATTTTAAAACTAATGCTGTAAAACTCAATACTGGTTATATCGAACACTTCGATATGACAAAAAAAAGAAGTTCCAAAAATAGAACCGTTCTATTTCCTAGTGCAGTGCAGAAATGGCGACCTTATCGCGCCATCTCGTGCCAGTTCTTAGTTGGATAGTTACGCGCACTTACTGAATGGTTCGATTGTGATATCGTTGGACATTTCATCGATAGGTTTTAATCGATTGTCCATTAACTTGAAGTAAAATGTATCTTGAAATAATATTTCTGGTCTACTCATATTTGGTAAGTCGTTCAGACTTAAAGCTTTAAATTATTGGCGTACATTATTTTTATGTACGAAACGCTTAGTGCATAGTAAGCTATTGTTATGATAATATGGACTGCAATAGACGGAGGAGCGATGAAATATTGGCCTCTTTTGCATAAGTACCGCGACGTAACTCTAGCGAAACGCTTCTACGATGTGCTACGGGCGGCTACGGGCGGAACTCGTAGCAAACTAATTGCTCATTAGCTGAAACACTAATGAAAATAAATTTTTCACATCACTAACGCGGAATGTGTGCAATTATTGGATATTTCTTTACACTCACGTCTTCTAGATTCAAGATCTAAATTGCGACATGCTTCGGCACAAATATGGCCAGTTAGTCTTTTCCAATATGTTATCGATTTTTCATTTTTCTTCTTCGATGTTTACTACCGCAGTCTCGCGAAGCTATGAAAACGATAACGTTTAGCCGACGACACGAGATTTATTTATGCACCGAAAAATTTGTTATCGAACCTGTAAGTATTTATTTTCAAACAAATCGGTTCAAACACCCTCAATAATAAAGATTATTACTTGAAGTAATCGTGTCATTGAACCATGCTGGTTGGCTATTTTTTATATTCTCATAAATCCATAGACACGACTTCATTAAAGTTCAGATTAGAGACGTTTAAAAAAACAACATGTCTCGATTCCCTTGACATGAAAATTTCGTCCGCCTGGCACCGCCCGGTAAAAGTATCGAGGTCAGATCAAACCAAAGATAGATAGATGATATCGCGTGTATTAAGTGTCCACCTCTATTGGATATGGCAGATTATTTAATTAGGGACGTCAGGTTTTAAGTGTCAAATGTTTTAAAGGCCGCAACTGAACAGTTTATTGCAAATGACTATTGATCTTAGTTATAATAAAACCTCTGTGTTGTTGCTTTCTTTCATAAATGTTTCATGGTTTTTAACCGGCCTCATGAAGTTGAGCAGCTCATCTTTGCCTCAATTAGTAGGTAGGTACATAATTTAATCTTGGCATCCGACTTGCATGAAATAATTATATGCACCGTGTACCATAATATTATGTACTACTGATAATATGTCCCTATATATACTTTATAAATCTATTTGGCCGTCAACGTGGTATATGAAGGCCATGACCAAGGCATATTTTTATATAACCTCAAACAATAGCACCTACTTATTAACTTACTAATAATACAATTGAACTCATTATAATGATGTTGGTATATATACGTCTTATTCAGTTAGAAAAGGATGGCGGTATAAGGAAATACGTAACAAACTGAGGACAAGAAAGAGATGAAATCAATCCAAATCAATTACAATGCAAAGTAATAAGATAATGTTCATATGATTGTTTTATTTGTACCTAGAGTTGGTTGTTATTTTTTATTACAGTAGAGAAAAAGTAATGATATAAAACTACGATGATCTATGGAGACTTACGCATTTTAGTATTTAATTAATAATAAATAATGTGTGCATTATAACTTAGTAGACAGGCATACAGAAATTAATAACAGTCCTCATACTCGTGGAAAAACTTTATAACAACATTAAAGACTTTAGAAACTGCTCTTATTATACACGGTTTAATATAAAATACTTGTAAAACAACCTATTAAAGCTCAAGCTCCTCATGGCGTAGGTACCTATATCTAAAATTTGTAATTTGTTTATCAAACGTCTGTACTTATACGTATGTAGAAGTCGCAGGGGCGCGGGTGGGGCGGCGGGCGCGGCGGCCGCTTGCCGCGCTCGTTCCGTCACACGGGCAGCAGTCACGTGCGACGACGCTGGCTCACAACGCGCCTTACGTAACATATCGATTCCCGCTGCAAATATCGATCGCCGATCGGCCGATGCACATCACTATACCGCAAATTCCCGCGCGGATTTGAATTTGAAAGTTTCGAACGCGCCGCGTGTGTTGTGTTTTTATTTTTTACTTTATTTTCTTTTTGGTGACTGAGACTTTGGATTTTTTCCGTTTACCGCTGAACGTCGCTCGTAAGTCAAGGTGGGTGTTAGTTTTATATTATTTTTTGTTATTTAGTATTGTTGTGAAATCAATCTATAATGGGAAAATGAAACCGGTTCGATTGCGCTAAATCTCATAGTTAGTGAAAAGGTCAATACTCCCCGCGGCACGCGAGCAAGGCACAGGCAAGACGCAACGAATGTGGAGCGATACTACCACGATACGATACTCTACCATGCTGAAGTTCATCATACGATGACGGACGTGTGATGCAATGGACATCACTACCTAGATAACAACAAAAAATACACTAAGTCATTTGTAATTAATGTTATTATACTGTATTTAACTTTAATTATGATTAATATAATATATTAATATTTACTCAACGTGGTTTATTTAAAAACATTTGTAAGGTGAACTTAACCAAGTCGGGCCCAGTAGACCGTCCCTATATTTTTATGTTCTCATCGAGAGTTACTTAATCTTTACTTGTCTTTCTGATATTTAATATTTGTAGGAATGGTACAAGTTAACTGCTTACCTGTGCCGGTAATATTTATCGGAGTCGCTTTACTTGCTCTTCGTTGTTAGTTATAATGGTTGGTAGTTTGGATATAATGTTAGTTTAACCCACTTTAATGTGTTCTCCGTCGGGTCTTTCATAATAAATTTTCATAAAAAAACAATTCGCGCAACTACTAAACGGCTTTTGGAACAATCCAAATTCCTGAACTATTTTTCAAGGATATTTTTATATGTTTATTTTTTTACATATTAATTATGCAATAAAACATTTTAACACTAAACATACCATAACCGGGTCAAATGACCCATTTTGAACTTTGCATTCAAAATGCACGTATCATCTGATTGCTTTTGCACATTTGACTTCATGACTTTTTCTTACTAATTAATATACAGTTATACTATTTATTTCCATTCCTAACAACCATATTTCATACATTCAAGCAGGATACATTAAGTCACATTTGACCCGCTATGGTAGAAATTGGTACCTAGTAAGTGTTGGTATGATTAGTTTTAAAGAAGCTTTGAACATAAACACCAAGGTAATCTAGATTTTATAAAAGATTCATATTGAAACTTTTTTCTAGAATAAAGATAAATCTTCATAAATGTTAAAGGTGCTGGAGATGTTTATTTCAAATAGATTTGGATGAAATGTGACCTATAAAACATACCCTGGATAAGCACAAGAATACTTACCTAATAATCATCTTAAAACTTCATTTTTTAAAGCGGGTGAAACCGTCGGGTGAAATCCTTACGTTATTTTCTTTATTTTGACTTTTCCTGACTCAATTACGAGTAAGATATCTTCTTTTGTCAATAATACATTTAAATTTTCAAGTTCAAAAGTCCCAACATGGTTAGTGATAATGAATATGAAGTTAGAAAGCATACACACTTCGCTAAAGATCAAAAAACCCGGAACCCATAAGACACGGATTGGCTATAAATCTGCAAAATTGAGAGAGCTACCCAGCCAAGCGGGTACTAAAGAGTACCCTCCAAGTACTCCATTGCAACTTACCTGAACTATGAGATTTTATACCGCTAGTTTAATTTTCAGGAAGTAATCTACTTATAATTACTTTAAACAGAATATAACCGTGAAAACTTCCTGCGGAGTTACCAGGCATCTTGATCTTTGTTTTATTATGTTTCGAAACAGCTGCTTCAAAACAGTAGGTTAATTATTACAGTCAGATTAGATTACCAATTTCCTTCGTTTAAATCGCCGCTTCTGAACTACGTGGCAGTGCGTTGGAAATCTTTATCCTGTCTTGATAACTTCAGCTATTCTTATAATAACTTGTTTTTAAGTTATAAATAAAAACAACACTGGCAGGAGAAAATATCTACATTGACTAGAAACATGTTGGCAGTAGCATTACTTTAATGTTTTTCCTTATCTCAAATAATTTTATGAATTTCCGTTTAAATTTCTCCACGGAAATCCGACCTGTACATTCTTGGTACTAATGTAAAACAACGTAAATGTTTTGTTTTTACTTTTTTAATTAAGTATCAAGTAAAACTAAATTAATGTCATAATTTAAAAGTTCTTTAACACGGAAGATATTTTACATCGTCAACAATACTTTAATGATATGGAGGACACCTACTTAATTAACTACAGTCAACTACATGTGCGCGGCAATTTAAAGAAGTTTATCTAAATGAGGCAAAAATAATTTGTAATACACTCCATCAACGCTATCTAGCAAATACGTCAAAACTAGTATTTCAAGCCTGATTCAAAATCCTCCTTATCTTCGCTTATCGTGATGTAAAGTTTACACAACGTTTGTGCGTTCACAGATAACATATCTCTTGCCCTCGTTTCTCTTTCGCTTCAAATATTTTCTAACTAATGGATATTTTCTTTTTCGTTGATCTTATGCTGACATTTAACTGTCGAACGCAGCACACACCTAAAAAAATTAAAAAAACAACATGGCCGCCATCGCGCCACCAACTGATAGCGTTCTAAAATTAAAACAAAACGTCTCGCGTGGGGTATTCGTCCCGGTTACTGGCCGTGGCTTCGTTGACCAATGTTGCCACACTCTGGCTGCGACGGCATGGCTACCAACATTTTATGCGTGGCGAATAAAAATTTAGGTCACTCTCGGTTGGCCTCGATTCATTGAGAGCCACAGCCGATCGTGTGTGTTATACCGGCTCGATGTTTGATAGTGTTGTAAATAAAAACACGTGGACTGACTCCACTCACTACACGTTGGGATGCACACTGGACTAATGATGATAAAAAGAGAAGACCAAAATTAAAGCCAACCACATTTTCGCATAATCGTACTTACTTTAATAAATATTCATTGAATGATTTACATAAAATACGGATATTTTTTGTGTTTAAAATAACAAGCTATTGAAAGTTAAGTATCTACTCTGAATAACTAAACTCTGAGGTGCCGATATAGTAAAGATAGAGTGACGATTCATATCATTAAACATAGATTGTGTCAGGTCATCATGACACTGGTAAGTTTTTGTATAGGTAGGTGGTGGTTCCCGTATTTGCAAGGTTGAGGCAGTGTTATCATAATGTACATACAAATCTCAGGTCTACAAAATACATGTCTAATTTCATCTGCCCTGTTCTGATAAACTTCCAATTCGCAAGGTTATGACGGCGAGGCATAATATTAATAAACACCGGGATTAAAAAAAACGACTATAAAAGCTGTCTGGTCTACAAGCGGTCGTATAAAAAGTGAAAATCAATATTGTCGGCAGCGCAGACGGCAGAGTCTGGATAATTGGAAAATTCGCTGTACGTCGAATGCTATAAATTTTCACTTTTGTCCACGCTATACCTTTTCCGTGTTGCATTAAGGCCAATAAATTAAAACAAACTGCATGTGACGTTTATTCTATCACCTTTTTTTCGGTTGTAACAGGTAAAATTCAAAGGTTCAAATCGTTTTGCTGCTCACGTTGCAATCTAACTCTAAGTTCCCCGTAGTAATTGGTTTTGCGTGACGATAAATGTAGTCATTTGATGTTGTCAATTGCATTTAAATGTCAAATCATGTCAATCAAGCTTTGGATAATCATAAATAATAATTTGATAGGCTCATGTGTCATTATTAACAAACATAAATTAGGGAACTGATGCTTGACGTCTTTCTGTCATTTCTTATCAACCACAGTGAGATTTTTGAACTTCTGGTCGGATTTTATTAAATGAAACTTTGAGTGCTAAATTTGATGTTATTTGTTCATCTTAACTCTTGTTTCTTCTAAAGTATACATGATACAAGCATCCACGAAGACTTCAAAAAGAAATCATACCGATTCATAGCTATGCTTAAACTGTAAGTGTACTTCGACAGAGAATTCATTCTTTGTTGATTTCACAGTGCAACAATGGACAATGGAATTTCTTTCTTTTGCATCAAAGAAAGCTCTCATATGAGACAAAAATCTTCAATTTCAGAAACTCAAATGCAATACGTTTGAAAATACGGCATATTTTACTGCCAATTTAGGCACTTATTTATTTTGGTTTAATAATAATTATTAAAACCTTGGAGCAATTATTACTATTCCTTTTCTCCATTTTGACTCCATTTGCCTTTTAAAACCATAACCTTAATCAAAGTAATAAGTTTTCAGTTATTCCTTTAATATATAAAAACTCTTTGAATCCACATTAAGGTAATTGTAAATAATATACAGCTAAACGAGAAACAATGTGATACGGTACGAAACAAAAAAATGAAGAACAAAGGGTGTACAGTTATGTAGGTTAGGTAGGTAGGTATTACGACATAGTTTTCTACACTTTCACTTTAAAACTACACACTTTCTAATGGAAATGAGGTGATATTTACTGTGAAAAACCAGTATCAGTCGCACACAATCATAAATGTCTATATAAAGATTTGACATTCCGCTGAAAGATATAGAATATATATACCACGATCGGAAATGAGTCTGTAAGCAAGTTTATCCCTGAAACCTTGTCAGAGAGAGCTTTGATAACTCTGAAAGTAATTGGCATAAGCAAATATAAAGCCCTAATTCACTCAGAGATCGTTCAAACGAAGTGTTGAACGTATAAAGTGATAATAAACTGTGTTATTTTTTATATGTGATCGTGTAAGTGGTTGGCGCCAGACCGCGTGGCGGGCGGACACGCATAGACGCTGTGAGTTGACACCCACTTTATTCCATTCATGCTTACAATCACACCCACGTGGCAACTCCAAGGAAAACCGATTCTTGTTTACACACAATCCTTATAAATGCCACACTTGTCGTTGTGACTGTTTTATACGCCCCTTCAAATGCATGTAGCATTTTGCCAATCGATTACGTACTCCATGTCAAGCACTTCCATGCGAGCCTCTGTCTAGCATACCTATTCGATAGTGGTGCTTCTTTAACTGTCCATCAATATTTATTTCATTGAATAGAACTATTCGTTTTGAATCAGAAGTATAAAATGGAACAAAAACAATCGAAACTAAAAAAAATTATGTTTCGCTGCTAAACCTTGAATAAAGTTTTATTTTATTTCCTTGTATGTTTGACTCTGGCAAAGTAATAATTTAGTATGTATACTTATACGGAATTATTTTGCCATAAAGACTGCCTAGTTAATTCGGTACAAAGAGCTTCTGAAGATGGATTAAAAAAGATACGGAATAAAAAAAGGAATGACATTTTAAGCTCAATTTTCAAATTACCCTTGCAACATTAATGATAAATAAAATAATATTAGGTGTATCGTTCTATTTCATTCAAATAACTTTTTACGTTAATCGTGAACAATCAAAGAGCGACCCGAAACCTTGTTTACAAATAGACCCAAATTACTTCATTCACAGTCCCGGCGCGCTCCGCTCATATTTCCCGAGTGGCCGGGATTGGGATCGGGACTCGGGTAGACAAGCGTAAGATATCCCGCACTCCAATGGATCCGCCCTTGAACTTGTAACCGTCACGGGCCTACAATAGGGACATTTACCCTATTGGTATGTCGGAATTTGTGAGTTTGATTCAAAATTCAAATTCAAAATTCAAAACCATTTATTCAGTTTAGGCCTTCGGAGGGCACTTATGAAGGTCAAATTTAAAGTTACTGAAGCTACAACCGGTTCGGAAGTCAGCCTTCAACTGAGAAGAACCGGCAAGAAACTCAGCAAGGTTACATTTTTTTTTATTTGTTATATAAATAAATTTTTATCTATTCTGACTTTTTGGCTATTTTATAATTTCAATTTTACATAATTTTATATTTAACAATTACAAGATACTTATTATAGGTAACATTAATAAAAACAAAACAAAAAAAATATGACAAGACTACAAAATAGAAAATAACAATAATTAGGTACTTACAACTTAAACAAGAGATTTAGAGGTGCACTGTGCAGAGAGCAGCTATTTCCATACATTTTTATCTTCAATATAATGAACTACCTTGTAATACGCTTTTTCTTTCAAAACTTTCCTAATATAATTTTTAAATTTATGATCAGACATTTTGGTTATTGAAAGCGGTATCTTATTATAAAATCGAACACAATTACCAAGAAATGACTTGTTAACTTTAGTTAGTCTAAAGTATGGAACAACTAACTTCTCCCTTTGTCTTGTATTTATACTATGAATATCTAATTTTGCCTCAAACATTCCTATGTTTCTACGTATAAACATTATATTTTCATAAATATATAGTGAAGGTAATGTCATTATATTTATTTCCCTAAATAAATCTCTTAATGATTCACGGGGACCCATACTGTAAATTGCACGAATTGCTCTTTTTTGTATAATAAATATTGATTCTATATCCGCTGCTGCTCCCCAAAACAAAATACCATAGGACAAGAGGCTATGAAAATATGCAAAATAAACTAATTTGGCCGTCTCAACATTCGTCAATTGTTTAATTTTCCTAACAGCAAAAGCAGCCGAACTTAATTTAGCAGCTAGAGTATCAACCTGAGGTCCCCATTGCAATTTATTGTCTAATGTAAGACCCAAAAATACCGTTTTATTTACAAGATCAATATGGCTCCCATCTATTATTATTTGGCTATCTACTTGTGCTACATTTGGTAAAGAAAACCTTAAGCATTTAGTTTTCTTTGAATTTAGTAATAGATTATTTGTATCGAGGAACTGTTCAATAAGTTTTATTAGTTTTTTTATAAATGACGAAATTTTGCCTTTAGGAGAAAAGGTGGTTAAAAAACTGATGATGACAAACTTCATAGAACTTTGGAAATTTATTAGATACTTGGTGACACCCAACTTTGGACTGGGTATTTTCATTCTAAAAGTGGTTATTTGACAGATTTTCAGAGCTGTGTTTATTAGGAGAGAGAGGTTCAGGAATTCTCATAAGAATTAAAGTATGTTTTCTGTATTTTCAATAATTTTAAGTCAATATTCGTTTTCATGTCATCTCAATTTTTTAACAATTATTTCTTACTTTATTCCGCGCGTCTTTCACATAAAATATAAAAAGAAAATGATATATAAAAGAGAAAATTACAAAATTATGGTTACTGTTACTCGTAATCGTTATTTAAAATGTCATCTTGTTAAGAATACCATTTATGACCTATGATTGATCTTTCGATCACTGAATTGAATAAAGAACTGACCATAGATAATAAAAAAATGGTGTCGTGGGACACCAGATAGGAACGAATTTCCTTATTATAAATAATAAGAGAAAGTATCATTTTTGTGATTATTCAAAGAAAACATGGCTGCGGTGACCGTTTACCATCAGACGGGCTGTCAACTTAGTAGTTCATTGACATAATACATGCTTCTTTCAATTCAGTGTCAGTGCGATTCAAAATTTACTTTTAACTTATTCCTTTTCTTATAATAATGATTAATTATACTAATTTATAAATGGAACAGAATTTTAAACATATTGTATGTAGCCTTTAAATAAATAATGAAAAAAATAAACTCAATAATAAACCATATCATTTAAATTTCGAACGTAACAATATGAAAAAAAGTGTCGTTACAATGTTTCGTATGATTTTTTTCTGTCTTTCAGCCCCCTTTCACAACGCCGCGATAAGGAACTTCGTTCCAATATCAAAAGATCAAACTGTGATTTGTCTTTTCTTTACTACCGGTAATTCGGTTTCAGACTTAAGATGCTTCTGTAGGTACACCTAGTTTCTAAGTGAGGTGATAGATCCTCTAACAAACCCCAGTTAGGCTAAGAACAAAGACTCTAGACCAAGTCTGAATGCAATAAAAGTGCTCCTTAAGATCACGTACGTGCAAACTTTCCCTTAGCGTGTTTACACAGAATGTGTTCGTGCGAAGAGCCGGTAAAGCCGGGTGCCAAGTCCGGGTGAAATATATCCGGCCGTCGGGGAATACGCGTAGACGCGCGGCAGACGGCCCTTGAACTTTACCCAGGTTGCCCCGGGTTACTCGGGTTGTCGACTGCTGGTAATAGTTGGTTGTGCGTGTAACTATGCGTACGACGCAATCCGAGATAAATGGATTTGAATGAATTTGTCCAGTGTCAAGTTGGAAATAAATGTGAGGACTGTCTCGGCGGGGGATTGTCTGAGGGCTATTTATAAAGGAGATCTCTATGTTCTCTGAATCTTCTGGGTTAAAGGAGGATTTCTATGGTTGCCTTTAAAGGCGGTTACAGATTTCTTTGTATATCCTCGAATACTGTTCCAATAAATACAAGTACCCAACACCGTGTCAGTATGTGTCTCGCGACGTAACTACAAATGTCCTCTTGCTAAAAAGATAAGGAACCTCCCAATTGTGAACGCAATCGCAAAAGAACCTGTCTTAAAAACGATTTCTAAATTGATTCCACATTAAGTCGTAATTTGAAGTGCTCCAAGTCTAATTAAATCAGTCTCTTTGGAAGAGTCGGATTTTTATAACGTCATCAAACCAATCACTAATATACAATTTCCCTACGTTTTTCTCGAAATAAATTAAAGGTTACGTAAGGTAACACACAATTTCCAACCGGCTAGGTATTCCACCGTAAACAATCGAATATTAAATCCATTCTTCAAACCAGACGTGGACCTGCCCTAACGTAACAAACGGCTATACCCGGTTTTTACTTGGCTCGTAGTGCGGACCACCCGGGTCATCTCGAGCCGGTCGATAACCTCGGAGACCTCTCAGTCGACAAACCGCCCCCGGATATCAGTTTCTATATTCTACATCCATTCTGCTGAGTAGAAAAGGTTTTATACGTTTATTCTCATCGAAGTTACGTTGTAGGTCAAGATTTCGGTGGTTTGCCCACAATTTTGCTTCTACAAGTTTTCTCACGCCACACCCATGTTTTCGTTGGCCATTGAATGAATATTGTTGTAGGTATTTTAGATATAGTAGATAGGACTCTATTCTGTAAATACTACGTACTACAATTCTACTATCTTTAGGGAATTGTTAAAAGGTACTATAGCATCTAATTCTCTGATAGAGTAAAGTAGATTATGTAGCATAGTAACTTATCTCTTAGTCTTTCTGACTGACTAAGACTTGTTAAGATATTGAGTCTTTTAATTCTAAATTAATTGATATTGTCGCTACTACTGTCTTTTCCAATCTAAATCAGGATTTAGGTTTGTATGGTCGTCAAAAATAGGAATGTCCTTTTGTCGTTTAATAATGTCATACAAAAATGTACTTTATTGTTTCTGAAATAAAGGCCAATCTATTAGTCCAGTATTTATCTATATGATGATGTAAATGAACCTTATCATGAACTCTAAAGGTTAGTTTTTCAATAACATACTGAAACGTGAAAAGAGGTTTAAGAGGACAAACTTTAATCAGACTTTGCTTATGATGGTTACAAGAAGGCTGAAACTTCTTTTTTACTCTGCCCTGTCGCTATGATTAAAAGAAAGATTCAACGTAATCGGAAAATAATTTAATTAGTAATCAATTTGCACATTAATAAATCGATTTCAGCACATACAACACGCTTTACGGATGAATCATCAGCATATGAAATGATTCTCCTTTTACGGCGACTTCCTTAATAGTAAAAACAATAATAAGCTATTAATGTTGATTAATTTATTTTAATGGTTAATTAATTCTATTAATATCTCCCAAAACAGCTTCACTACTGATCGCTTATCGTATTTTATACCCTACATTTTTATTACCTATTAAAACTTATATAATATACGACACGATATCAAACGACAGATATCCTATCAATAAATTCAATACTATTTTATTTTTAGAAAAAACATATTCTGCTTCAAAAAAATATATCCGATGGGAATTCCTGACCTACGATAACGATGCTATCCGGATGGAGCTATATAGGTTTTTATCTCGTACACCCGGTTTGGTAAACCTGACATGTCCGGTCGATAACCCATACCCGTATTCTGTGGTCTGTATGGTTTATCAAACATTTTTTTCGATATCCCGCTTCGATTTTTTTATTTTATGTAGAGAATCGAAAAGTTGCAACCTCACATGTGATTGCAATCAAATAAACTTTTTAACGCCATTCAACATGCCATATCAGTTTCCAAAGCTGCATTTATGAAATTTAAGTTTTTTAAATATTTTGACAGCTTTCCGTAGGATGTTTTTGAAATTCCAAAACGAACCGGTTCGGTTGGAATGTCAAAGTAGACAGAAAAACGAACGAAATGAAAATCTGCGGACGACAGCACTGAAAGTTTCGTCGAAAAAATAAATAACACGAAAGGTAATTTCGTAAAACGTCCGGGTATTTTAAGTATTCATACGGATTTTGACAAATGAAATGTTATTTCGGCATACAAACTATTTTAGTGGCTTAATTAAAAACGAAACATTTTGAAGCTGTCATTCTAATTTTAAATGATATTTCCACAATAATATTATATGACTTAGGTATTTTTATCTTACGTTCTGGGTTTAAGACAACTTATTTGCTACATTTAAATACCCAAAACCTAGAGATAATTACAATAGTACAAAAATGGCTAACATTTTTTCATTGTTTACAGGTCTTACAAGACATCAAGGTAAATATTGACTCGTATTTTATAAGCATTATTTTATTTCTTTTACACATAGCGTCTTTCGAACTTTTTTGTTTCTTTTCATGCTTTTTATGCACGAAAACCTTTTTTATTTTACTTTTTAATTTCGTTGCACGTAGCTGTACATTAACTCGATATTTATTTAGTTTAAATAGATTAGAATGAAAAGGCTCTGTGTTGCCATGATCCTTGTTAGTTGTTCTTAGATCTAATAGTTTTTCCGCACTATATAGAGCTTTCTTGTCCTCCAATACAGTGGCATTACTTCTTCTAATTACCCTCGTTGCGGTTCCCGAAACAATGTAACTTTCCTGCACCGAGCTACGTTTGGAGTCAATTGTGGTCGCCGCAGCGGATTCCGGATTACGAGAATTAAAATTGAGAGTGAATTTGTAGCCTGCGAAAGAAAAATTTTTTAATTGAAGCTTTTAATCTGCCGATAGCGCTTGGTACTTGTTTGACTATCAGTTTCATTAAGCTCTAGAATGAATAGCGCTAGATTTTTAGAAGCCACACTGCAATCCATTGCTACGTGTTTTCTGCCTAAGACTTAAGAAGTCGTAGAAGAAATTGTCTCTGGTAATATTTACCCAAAAATTTTATGGTATTCTAAAATATATGTAGGTACAAGACACGTCGTATCCGCGAAGGTTCGATACGTCGTAGTGGAAGGAGAGGGGAGCAGACGCGTAGGGGCGAGGGGGGCGGTCGATGGGTCAACGACCCCGGGTGGATTTCGATGCCACCCTGTACCGCCTTCCACTTATTTATTTATTAAAATTTCGTACTTTATTATATCGCTCTTTTGTATTTAATAAGTTCGTTGAAGAAAATTAAAATTTAATTAAAATTCTCCGGAGGAAGATGCTGCAATTAATTTAGAATGAGGACTGTTTATAAATGAATAAGGATGTCGGAATTTTCTTAAGACCTGCCTGTGGGTTGGACCTGAGCCCATAGACAGGTACCTACTTTAAATTTGGCATAATCAAATTGCTAAAGAAGTGATATTGCGAGTAGTACAAGAAATATGTATTTATTAACTAGCTTCCACCCTCGGCTGTACCCGCGTCCCCGAGAGAACTAATGAATTCCCGAGATAGAAATATCATAATTATTCCCAAATACATTATATTATATTCTAGAAAGCTACGTTATTCCCGAGACGAAAAATGTTTACTCCGTGAAAACCTTAATACTCTGGAGTATGGGTGAAACCGCATGACAGAAGCTAGTATGAGATAAGGCTAAGGCAACCTTCCCAACCGGCGGCGTCAGAGTCTGACAACTCATAAAATATTTCATTTCATCAACAAACCATAGACAACCAATCAAAATTACGATTACTTTTGACAATAGCCCCATGAATGATTAATATACAACAAAAAAATAAATGAACCAAAACATAATTATAGCGGAAGAAATATAATAACTGATTCAATAAAAACAGGTGCTAATTGCTTCAATTTGCTTTCATGAAATTGATTATTATAGCAATTAAAATAAGATACAATTCAGAGCACCTCAGATAGAATAACTATCAAAGTTGTATCGATTTAATCCGTCTAGTCTATCTTTGGTCAGGGATAACTTCCCAAAATAGGAAAGGTTGGATTTCATATATTTTCACTTGACGGGGCGTGTAGAAACTATACAGTATTATGATTCTGGAACCAATTCAATGTGTTTATTTCAGACCAATATGGAAGATTGGCAATTTTTCAGTGTAGAATCGGTAAATCAATCGCGAACTAGCCGAGTATGGCAACCATAGTATTTATTAATAAGCGATTTTATAAATAATTTTAAATGGTACGTATACATCAGGGATGTAACGGAGGTACTTTTAGCGGAACCGAAGTCGGAGTCGGAGTTTTTAAATTCGATTTATCGGAGTCGGAACCGGAGTCGGAGTCGGAGGCGGAGGCAGGGTCGAAAGTGGTGGGAGCCCTTTCCTTTTTTATTAAAGGACAAGTAAACAAAAAATCAACCTTATGTCGTTTTATTTATAAAATAATAAATTTAGACAGACATTCAAAGTAAAATTCCAAATACAACTTGATTTTGATTTCATTGTCCAACACAAAACTATGACCTGTGCGTAGCGGTTGGTCGACGCAGGCCGCCGCTGCTATTTGTTATGCTTCGACCTCCGATTAAAACCTCCGATTTAAAAGTTTCGAAGCCGAAGTCGGAACCGAAGGTGTAATAATAATCGGAAGTTCCGACTTAACGGAGTCGGAATCGAAGCTTCGTTACATCCCTGGTATACATACCTTTTATATTACTTAAATCTATACTACTATTATAAATAATTATTTTATTATTTTTATATTTTTATAATTAATTATATATTATAGAGAGGAAAGATTTGTATGCAAGTATGTTTGTTACTCAAACTTCTAAATGGATATGAATGAAACTTGGCTCATAGATAGAGCATATCCTGGAATAACATATAGGCTACTTTTTATCCCGGGAAAATGTGATATCCCTCGGGAACGCGGGTATAACCGCGGAGGGCTAGTTACTTAAATAATTAAATACATTTATTTTCAATGCATTCCATGTTTGATCACAATCTCAATAAGAGTGATGATCTGGCCGAAAGTGATAAGGACACAAAACTTTAAATGGAACTGCTTCTCAGGTGCATTTGCAGTAGCATAAGAGTGGTAGCCTAGGCAGGTACTGCATAGTACCCTACCACTGAAACATTTCGTTATTGTAGCTTTTTTAAAGTAAAATAAATATCCTGGGACATTCTTTACACACGGCCATCTGATCCCAAACTAAGCAGAGCTTGTACTATGGAAACCAGATAACTGATATACTACGTATACTACTGATCTTAAATACATACTTATACAGATATTTACATCCAAACACAGAACAAAGAGACATGTTCATGCACACAAATGTTTGTCCTGGGTGGGAATCGAAACCACGACCTACTTCGTGGCTGTCTCTAACCACCAAACCAAATGGCGCGTCAAGAGACAGAGTTGCCATTTTTTTTAAATATTTGTTTTACTTTATGATGGTACCTCATGCCACAGATGTTATATGACGACATCCTATATGCCAGTTGTATCCTCAGTAGGAGGTCAGAACCATAGACTAACAATTTGTGGTTTCACTTACCTGCAAAAATTCTTAGTCAATTCGTTTGACAGTTGAATAAAATGGCGGACATATTATTGTGTTAACGGTATATCTAGAGATTCTTGCCTTTAGCTAACTTTTTTTCCCGTGTCTCTCTCTCGTTCGTCGTTTTTTTAGTACCACTATCTTTAAAAGTACTCTAAAAGATTTGGGCTTCATGTCCATCAAAAACAGGCACCTAGTGGTAGGTACAGCTTATGCCTTATAGTTCCCGCCTCGGTACCACCATCATTTTGAAGATTAGACGCCTAGCACCAGCTGTGGCGTGTTTTATAATATGCACTTTAGAGCCAATTTCCTTCTTAGCATTATGTGGTTACCACCTACGGCCACAACATTTCAATTACCGTAATGTAATTGTGGTCAAACACAAACCAAATTCTAACGATAATTTAATTACATAAAACTAACGCAGTTTATCACAAAAACAATTTCATAAAACAATTATTAGTGTCAATGATTAAAGTTATCAGATGCAATGAAACAGCATATTATCCCGAGCTAACAAATGTTCCAGGCTTCAAATAATATCACAATGCACATTGTATTCTGCAGCCCTGATATCGAGACAAATTCATAACTGTACATGAAATATATTCTGAAATCCATAATTCCAGGGCATAAAGTCCAGTTTTATAATGATTTTGACAAGTGCTCCATCCCTGTCGTGTAAATAATGCTAGCTTACTCGGCCAACAATCGCTCTCCAATATTCTATTTACAAAACATTCGGTGCGCTGTTGCCGTTCTGACGTGCGCCGGAGCACGGTGACGTCACGTACAAGAATTATGCCGTCCTTGTCTTGACATCTCTCTCTTAACAGACCGTATACCATTTGGAACCTGTGCAGGCAAACTCACACGAAAATGAAATGATAAATACTTAAATGAATTTAGATCGATAATGAACATTACGAGAATTTTAATTGAAACCGCACTATATGATGGAATATGATAAGGAAATGTAGAGCATTTGAGTTCCTGTACTTTGGCCTAAAAAATAATATTATGATAGACAGTATAAATATTTTTCAATGAAACCGTTGGTAGGTGGCTCGTATTTTCTTCTTGGTTAACCGAATATATTTGAATTTCCGTCCACCGGAATTTGGAACAATACCTACGGTATGAAAAACCTTGAGCTAAAATAAGTAGTAACATATAAGCGACATAATTATTCAAGCAAACGAAATTGGCTTTTAAAGTTCAATATTTTATAAATAAATATGAATTAGTTTCCGAAGTATCAAACATCGATGTTTTTCTTTTCAAAGCGAATTTTGTAAGAAAGAATTTAAAAATAGAATGCGAATCAAAACCAAGATAACGAAGGGTACGATTCAAATTTATAAACACGATTCCAAAAGAACAGTGCAGATCAATTCGTCTTAAAATAAACCATGTCTGGACGAACATCTGCCCACAAAAAGGGCACTCTGCCCTTATATGGTGATAATGACACATTCTGATTTAAATTTCATCACAATTATTGTGTACTACGTGAGTCAAGAATAACATCACAATGTTTGGATATCACGAACGGATGTTTTGAAAATACGGGGGCAAATTATTAGCAATTGTTGCCATGATCATTTGTTATTTAATAAACATTACAGCTATTGTTATCGCGTGATAACATAACAATAGAATGTGGTAGAAAGTGCTATTATACAATAACGTTTTGTCTAATGCTAATTGTTCGCAATCCATTTGGATTGTCCTCTATGGATTAAGAAACCCTCGTTTCCATATCTTCAATTTCTACAGATTTCGCAAATTCACAATCAATTTGGATTAAACAAATAATTCGGTTGTAATTCATGTTTTCATTGAGTTTATTTCATTTTCTTTTGGTTAGATTTATGTTACACTAGCTGTCCCCCGCGGTTTTACACGCGTACCCGAGGGATGTCACGTTTTCCCGGGAAAAAAGTAGCCTATAAGTTATTCCAGGTTAGGCTTTATTTATGTGCCAAGTTCCATCTAAATCCGTTATGTAGTTTTTGTGTGAAAGAGTAACAAACATCCAGACTTACAAACTTTTGCATTTTTAATAATAGTAGGATTATGTTTTTAGCCACTTTTTAAATAATATTATGACCACGCGACAAACAAGGGAGCTGTCAAAAATAATGGTCAATTAGTTACCATTATTATATCTTCAAGGCTTCAATTAGTCATAATAAGTCTCGTATATGGAAGTACGTGTTGTTTTGGCCTAATTAACTGACTCCTGCGGTTTCCGTTTGACCTTGAATAACATAATAAATTGCTAGTCAATTTTGTAACATGATAAATGACATTTTTAGTTAGTCAATTACTTTTTTTGTATTTATTTGTTACATTGGGTAGCCTTGTGTAGCAATCACTATATGTTAGTTTGTAATGATTTGCCAGAATGTGGTACACAGAGCCTGAGTGACTGGTTAACAATTTCTACGATTTTTTTCGGAAAAAAGCAAGCAATTAAAGATTCAAAACTTATGAAGGTTACTGAATCTACCACAGGTTCGGAAGTCCCTTCAAGTGAGAAGAACTGGCAAGAAACTTAGCAAGGTTAAATTAAACAAACACCTTAATTACTGTGTTTGGTTATTCTACATCAGCGTTTTGAATACTATTCTATATAAATAGGCTAGAAACCTGTTGACAAACATTGGACATAGACTTTCAAGTCTCCGGAACCACGAACACGTTTGAAGAAACGTCCGAAGTTCTTTTTAAGATGTAGGGGCCTTCATATCCACCACAGCTTGAACTTTTTTTGAATCTGGTTCGATTCCTAACTTTTCGGGGATAGCCCGTCCATTAACGGAACTCACGAGGAAGAATCGCCAATGGATATGGGGTACATCATTTGCTTTAAAATCGAAAAAAATTAATAAAATCCATACGTCGACTTTCCGTTATAAGGAATCCTAGATTCTGTAATTTAACGACCTCAAAATAGCGACATACCTAATTCAATTATGACTCAAACCATAGTCATCGTGTGGAAAAATCTGATATCTAGCCAAACGTCATATCTGACATTAATACGTTCCGGAAACAATCAATTCAAGCGACAATAGCTCCAATGTGGGAAGGTTAAGGATCAAATGGAGTACAATGGTCAGATAACCTTCACGTCCGCACTTGTTCGTTAGAAGAGTCACAGTCAGACACCGTTTGTATACGATGCATGTTCTGCAACTGGATAGAGATGGAGTCGACATACCAGGCAAATTGGCACCTTTTATGTTATGAAATACTTATACTGTGACTGTCAAACTTGTCGTTTAGGTTCAATTTAAACTGATAGTTCTGTTACGCTGCCATTTGAATGGTAGCAAGTTCTGGATCATCGAGATTTTGATGCTTTGTTGATATTGGAAGGAAAAGTTTACTAATATTATAATTGGTCTGATTTACTTGCATTATAAGGTTACATTATATGAATGCCAGTTTTAGGGAAGAGCACAGTTTATCCGTAACTGTCTATTACTAAACTAGGAAATTTTTAACAAATTATAATGTACGGTTACAATAAAGAAATTGGTGTTCATAGAAAAATTCTTCCAATCTTGGATGATTCATATTTATAATGCCAATAATCGCTGAGTCAAATGGCTGTGACAAAGGGACAGAAAGACAAGCTTAAGTTATAAGGGTTTTTTTGCCATTTAGCTAGATCCTTGATATGTAATTTTATATTTTAGGGGCTGGTCTTTGTCGATTTCTGGATACATTGGTATTTGATTGCAAATTTTACCTGCAACGCAAGAATAGATATGATAATGGTCATGAAAATATTAATTTAATTAGGAGGAAATCTGTATATAATAAATAAAAATGAAATGATGTTCGTTACAAAGCGCATCACTCAGGGCAAGCTGGACCGATTTGGCAAAAAACAATTATTAATCCAAATAAGGATCTAAGGTGACATTTTTTTTAATTCTGTAAATTTTGCGAGTTGATTTTCTATGGGATTTTTGTATGAATCGAATACAATTATGACGCAATGCAACTTAAGCAACGCATACCGGAAACAGTTAAATTAAAACAAAAAAAACATATGAAAACTCTTTGATTGTAGAACAAAATTTTATAATTTTTATAAGCAAAAAGTTTGTATATCTAAACTTATAAATTACGCTCATCATAAAAGTTTTAAAACACGATTACCTTGAGATTTTCCTGATACATTTTATTTTTCATTAAACATTTTAAATATAGAATGACGGTTATCTATCATACCATTTAGAACCTTGAAACTGTTACGCTGAATAGAATGTGTCTTACGCATAAAAAAATAAACTGATCACATTATTTTACTTATTGACATGCCCTGCCTTAAAAAACTATAGGTAGGTTGAAAGATTTGAACAAACTTTTTGATCTTATTTTACTATTTATATAGATATTCAAAGCTTCTAGCAGACTTAAAAGTAAATAATATGTTATACTTACATATATCTTCACGCCCATTTTCCCTGAAGGGGTACCCAGAGGCCTCAGTAATGAGATTCACATTACACTGAAGAAGTGACTGTAGAAGACTGACACCGACCATGTCTCAGGCACATTAATAATATTGGGCTAAAGGTAATCATTTGTTAACAAAAAAAGCGTTCAATATTACCTTGCTCGGCTCGAGAATCGAACCCGACTCCCCGAGCTATATACCTCCGGCAATATCCTCTACAAACAGGAGACTAATATTAACCAAAAAAAAAAAATTAAGATTTATGTGGAAATTGTGTGTTTACCAAAAAGTAAAATAAACATTATACAATAATGACCCATTGTAAAAATACAGAGAGTTAAATCAAAGCAAACATATTAATAAATTAATGAGCAGGTTTTATTAGGTTATTGTAGAAAAAAATAAAAATAAAACAAGAATTCACAAAAGCTATTCAGAAATAGAACTATGGAGGTATCATGATAGCTTCGTGTGGTGCACAATAGAGGCGTTAGCGATTGCATTATAACTTGAATAAGTTTGCAAACAGACAGACGGACGGACAACGGTAGAAATAAAGTCCCATTAGCACCCTGTGGGTACACAACCCTAACAAGGAGAGGCGCTGATAAATCTTCAGCGTCACCTTTCAGAAGCACGTCCCAGTGTCAAACCTCATTGGCTAGTTGATTGAAATAAGTAACAGTATGGCAATGCGTAACTCGCTTTCGAATGAGAACCCTATGCGCTCACCGAAATTGTCCACGAAAGGGTGTCAGAGCCATCTGAGGCTAACACATTCGTCACTTCAAAAAAAAAGCGTAACTCGTGATTGAATGTGGAAGCCTATTTCATGATAGATTGATGGTTCGGTGCGCGAGCAATGTGGGATGACAGTCGTAGCACCGTCAATCACTACATGGTATAAAACAAAGTCGCTTCCCGCTGCCTGTTTATCCCTATGCTATGATATGCTTAAATCTTTAAAACTACGCAACCGATTAAGATGCGGTTGTTTTTAATAGATAGAGTGATTTAAGAGGAAGGTATAGGCTTAGATTTATTATTTTTATACATGCATATTATAATTGAGAAAATGCGAGAATTTTAAAGTATTTTAACTGAGCGCGTTTGACAGTTCGCGTTTTTCAGACCTCCGGAACGCGGGTGACAGCTAATGTAATATAAAATGGACATTACACAATCGTCCTGCTGCTCCTATGACTTGCACCGCAGCAATCCGCTCACCCGCTTTGTACAAGAATAGCTAACGGCCAACGTGGTTGTACACGTGTTCGCTAGTACACGCCTGTACCACTTGTACCTATAATGTTAGTGTACCCGCTACTTCTGTACGCTCGTTGTATAACTTACTCTATGATAGTGTTTAATTCCTTGTTTGCGGATATCGCGCGTAATCGTGTACGTTTCTTGTATTGAGTTTAAATTGGACTGAAGAATTGTTTCATGTTATACAAGCTGTCCTCCGCGGTTTCACTCGCGTTCACAATAGATTTCGTAGCGGTTTTCACCATTATGTATATTGTTTACCGGAAATTTTAAAAGATAATACTTTTATATTAGTCACTAGCTCATAATTAGTATAAAAGTATTTTGAAAGCTAAGAATTTCATAGAAATATCATCAAGATAAGGTAAAGTTATCGATCCAATTTCTTGATGATTTTAAACCTTATTAGTAGCAAATATAGTACAATAAGTTTCACACACAGAAGTTTACGGTAACCAAAAAAGGTCCAATCAAACCGTAGCCTCACAACAAAAAAGTTTGGATCACTTGGAAAACTTTTTTGTTGTGAATAAGATATTTTATTATTATGATAAAATATATAAAAAAAGGTTTTAATCATTTCATTTTCTTGTATAAATACGTACCATTTGAGCAAAAAAATAAATTAATTTTATCTTTAAACAATGAACAGATGCTTCCAAATAAAATAAAAAAAAAGCAGGATGTATCATATAGACACACGATAGATGTAAAACTTATGTATTACAGAGAAACAACATCTTTAATTAATTTTTCATCACATAAGTTTGCGGATAGGAATTTCAAAGCCCTCTTAGAACTTTCAATTCAAAAATGTTCAGTCCAAGTGAAGGCGAACTTTTTTGTTTGGTGTATTTATATTTATTGTAGTGTAGGTGTACTGAAAACAAAAGCTACGCCTACCTAGTACCTACCAAGAGTAAATAAAATGAGCTTTAGCAAATTTATTCCGTCATAAATATCGTTTTATGAAAATAATTCCGCTTCTCGTGGCAGTGCCAAAGAAAACAAGTTAAAATTGTAAATGTCACGAGATGTGATTTACGGCGCTTCTGCACTGAAACAATAATTGTTTGTATCGTTAATGTCTGCAGTTATATACTAGGTAACGCGTCAAGTGTGGGACGGCTTTATGTAAATAATAAACAAATAACCCGGGACATTCTTTTACACACGGCCATTTGATTCCTGCCCCCTTATTCAATTAATACAAAACTTCGTCGGCGAGCGGGCCACGGAGGTCTCGGAGAGCTTACCTCTCACGTGATTGCGTAGTTACCGATAGAGACAGAGCATAGAGGCTGTGACCAAATATCCTCGAACTAGTGTCACTTTCCTTACAGAATCGAAGCCCGAATTAATTACATTCATAAATCTTCCGCAAAAAACTCTGTAATTAATTGCGAAAACTGCATTGAAGTTTAAACGAACTGAGCGAACAAACAGACAGACAGATTACGCGACATTATTTTATATTTATATACTATTAAGATAAGATCTATCATAAATAGGTTTTTTTTTGTTTTGATGATTTGAGAGGCGCGTTTTACATTCTTGCCTATTATTTAAAAATAACAATTGAAATGCAGGATTTAGAAACCTATAAAAATAAATTAACATAAAGTATTTAAAACTAGATTATAACTGGTATATTGGAGATCATAAACTATTTGATAATAAATCGTAAATATATTGTATTCTCTCATCCATTTTTGTATGGATACTTCCAGAAATTGATATTGACTATCTCTTCTTCTTTTATCTACAGACATATATATAGGGCTTTCCCTTTCCTATGATGGCACCATCACCTCAAAAATACTGAACATATCGCGTTGGGACTACTACCATATGACGCGATTTTTTTCCTAGATGGTTATAGGCTATATATGATATCCTAGGCCTCTGGAACATAGCTTGAGACTTGAGACAACATATAAATTCGTCAAAACGATCACGAAAAAAAAAAGATAACTAAATTTAAAGTTATCGCCCATACGAACGCACGGTTATTGAAGACCGCGTCAAAATAATAAACAAAATGGCGTATTACCGTATTACGCAGTTTATAAAGCGACACTTTTCCTTGGTTAAATTTATCGCGTCCTATTTTTCGGCGTCGTCGGCCATGGTGGTATAAGAAGATTAATTATATGGAAAATGTCAGTTGTTTATCTGATAACGGTATCTAATTAGGTCGAGCATAGAGTTTGATACGACTCATGCCTTCGCTACGTTCAATCGACAACTAGGAAACGTAAACAACAGTATTTTGATAACTTCGTTCCGGTTGCTAATCAATTTTGTAATTGTTTACTTTATTGGTATTTGTCGGAGAGTTTATTTTTATATAACTGGCTTCCGTCACGCATTCCGAAGACCTCGAAAGTATCCAGGATTTGGGATGTGTCCTGTATTAAAGATAAATGATCAAACACTAACCAGTGTATTGTACATCCAAAAATATACGAAAACATTAAATATGATCAAAATGTGATTTTTCAGTACCGATCTAATCATAAAGAGTATGTTATTTGATGCTGTACAATTATGACGTCACAACTTACTATTTCATACAAAACTCCATACATTCGATCGTTTTGACATTTCATAAAGAATTGCTGATTTGACATGTCAGGACACAACCCTATATAAGACTATGTCACTCGGGAATAATTATTGAAATGGGATGAGTAGTTTCGGAGATTACTTAATTATAAATGCAAATGTCAGTTTGTTTATTTGTTATTACCCTTTCACGGCTAAATAACTGAACCGATCTTGCTGAAACATTCACATGAAATAGCCCATGATATGGAGAGGGGCTGGCAACTTTATCCCAAAATCACGGACGAAACCGCGGGGAACAGAAAGTATTAATATAGATTTACATGACAGCTCCAGACATTTAATACTATTTGCATAGAAAATAAAATTTCGCGTAACGTATCGTAAATTTGTGTTACAACCGCGTAAATCATACAGACCATAACAAACAATGGCAGCGTTAAATATAAACTAAACATGCGAAATTAATTCGTAAAGTCACACAAAATTGTTACGTTTTGAAATTGTGCCAGGGATCGTGGTATCGGGACCTTGGCACGATGATGGACAATGAGGAGATTCTTCATGATAATTATAGTTAACTGAAACAACACTGTCATTGTTCTGAAGTATGTTGATGCGATGGCAGCTTAGTCGATTATTTCAAATCGATTCTAACATTGAACTATTTATTTTTGCCCATTTTATTTTTAATATTATAAATGATAATGATTGTGTGAGTAGAGTTTTAAATATTGGTAACTCTAAGGTCTTGGACTCATTTTATCCCGGCAGCGCGGGGGAGCGGCAAAAGCTAGCTTAAAATATTTTTGTAACCATTCAGATGGGCACAGTGTCATTACTTTCCCACATGAGTTTTCAATTTGATAGACTTCCCTACAAAATTCGTGATTGAGACCAAAATTAATGGCGGCGTACTACGACTGCGACTTCAGAACATAACCAACGAAGAAAGTCTAGTCCTTACCTCCCTATTACTAAGTTCCCTGACCCTAGGATTCTAAAGCTAGGTTTATGTTAGATCCAGAGTACAATTAAAGCCTAAAGCCAGTTACACAAAGTTATACAATGGCCGAGTTTCCAGGGCCGACCAAGTTGCGGCTCGACAAAGGGTCTTTGTTTACATTTAATGTACGGCTCGCTTTGTCACCGCGGCAAAATTTTGACTTATTGTCCCGGTGCTTACGTGACTGTGTGCACACATCTTAAGAATGAACCTTTTTAAGGTTTTAACTTTCCTTTTTTATAAATTTGTACATACAGTTCTATTTTTAAACTGTTTAAAATTAGTGACAGTGGAATCTTTTTTTTATAAGTCGAACTTCTTTTAAAACCTCCTTTTTTAAATAATATGACTTATTTATAGAATCATGCAATTATTGATTTCAAAAAACTTGATCATTCATGCGTTCAAAAATTTCTAAACTAAATATGAAATTAAATATGGCTATCATATTTCAAGTACACATCTTTTTTTTTTTATTTCTTACACAGAATAATTCTTTTGAGTTCTAATTTAACAGCTGCTTTGCCTTTTAAGCGTGGTTAGTGTAGTGAATGAGAAATTTCATATCTTGAAGCACAAAAAGAGGTTGCAACTAATCCAATTTGGATGTTTATAAAAAATCATACAATAATAAATGAAAGGTCGGATTAAAAAAATGTTTTGTAAGTACAGTCGAACGCATGAATTCGTCAATATTATAAAATTACTAAGTATTACCTAAGTACCTATTTATTCTAATATAGGTGAACATAATGAATAAGGTTTTCATAAAAGTATGCATAATAATAAGTGTGGAAAGATGTATGGTAAGAATTTTTGAAAATTTCATGATGAGTAGGTAATTATGACTGAAAATTATGCATTATAATAATAAATATAATATAATTATAATCTTTCCTTAATATTAATAATTCCTTATAGATTTTCCTACTTTTATAATGATCAAAGATATATTTCTACAAAAATCTTTATGCTATATTCATTAACAAAAAATAAAATATTTTGGTCGATACAAGCATTTATTTATTAATTAAAGCATTTTATCAATGGCTATTTACAAACCGACTATATTCTACAATAAGCATCGTTTTCCGATTCTTCTTCCGATCTCATAGCTAATAACGACAAAGAAAAATAATATTGATTGCTTTTGGGATAAATAGAAAGCCGCTAGTTTAGTTTCTAAATAGTGTAATTTTTTGAAATGAAAACTTCTTTAGCGGCGTAGAGCACTTTTGGGATGGGTATAAAATGTTAAACTCGCGTCAGGACACGTGACCTGATCCGAAATTCGTAAGACGGTAAAAATGCACAACGTTAATGTTCAAGTTTTCACTTCTGCCGGCACCGTAGTGCAACCCGTAGTTTTTTTTAACTATGCTACTTATGTTTTATGCAGTATCCAACATAATTAACAAAGTTGCTTCCGTAAGGCCTATTATCCCACTCAGGAGCATCCGGGGCGGTTCGCTAGCGAAAAATAAAAAGATTTATAGGAATTTATGTGTTCGAGTGTACCAAATGCATCGGACCGTGCGCCGGGCACCGATCTCACGGAGCCGTGAGCACGGCAGCAAGCATCTATGTTATTTCAATTATACCACACTAGCAACCCGCCCCGGCTTCACCTGGGTGGAATAACACAACGTAATATTCACACAAATCTGCCTGATAAAATTCTCAATATGATGGTGAAAAATCGCATCAAAATCTATAGCATAGTTTAAGAGAACCAAGCACATACTGATAGTTCGAAATAGTTGTTTTTAGGGTTTCGTACCCAAAAGGTAAAACGGGACCCTATTACTAAGACTCCGCTTTCCGTCTGTCCGTCTATCTGTCGGTCTGTCTGTCTGTCTGTCCGTCTATCTGTCGGTCTGTCTGTCTGTCTGTCTGTCCGTCTGTCACACGGGGGGCTCCCATACAACAAACCTAATGTTTTTGCTCGTTTTTATAGATAAATTTATACTAATTAGAAATAGAGCTTATGATGTCCTGCAATCAAACTCGATGATGAATTCACCTAATAGGTTTGTGAATAGCACTGTTGGTATATAATTTTAGTATTTAGTTTACGAGTATACTAGCTGTCCCCCGCGGTTTTACTCACATTCCCGAAGGATTTCACATTTTCCCGGGATAAAAAGTAGCCTATATGTTTTTCCAGGATATGCTCTATCTATGTGCCAAGTTTCATCTATATCCCTTTAGTAGTTTTTGCGTGAAAGAGTAACAAACTCTCATACAAATTTCCTCTTTATAATATTAGTATAGATGATCAACGAAATTTGGCACTAGCTAAAATGTGTTCTCGATTAACACATAGCAAGGATAATAAATATCCGGGAAAACATACGATCCCTCGGGAAATCGTAGCGGAAGCAAGTATAATTATCTATTTAAAAGTCTCTTTAACAATCTGCGTCGACTGCGCAATACCAAGGATGAATGAATATCGCAATACTAATACTAATATTGTAACCGTTACTTATAACAACTAGTATCATGCTTATTAAGCCTTATTACACCGTATAATAACTGTTCATAAAGTGTAATTTTGCATTTTCTATCTACAATTTTGAATTACGAACTTACATAAAGCCATGTACACATATATCTAAACACTTTATACAGCTTTAGATCATTTAAATTGTTAATATGTTACTATACTATATTATGATATCGGTATATGATTTCGGAATCTAAATGATATCACATCAAAATCGACTTAATTCGACGTAAAAGAACTAAGTGGACAAACAGACGGATAAATTGACTTTGTTTGAATAGTATTATGGAGGAGCGAGGTATGAGACTCCTCCATTTAAAAGGGAAGATCTTCCGCCAAGCTAGGTGATCATGCCTGGGGACCGCGGTCCAACTGTTGATGTTGGATCCTTGTATATATGTCAAATCCTGAGAGAATCTTGATAGTGCGATGTAGGATTCTCGTGTGTTTCTACTCGTTCAAAGATGTCACCACATCACTGTAGTGCGGGCGGTGAAGTATTTGTAGGCGCGCTCATAGATGTCGCCACAGTATTTATAGATTTAACATTGAAATAATGGTCAATATACTACTGCATGCTGTCGTCACCTGTAAATTATTGATTTTCTTTTTTTTTTACGTTTTAGTATGATCGTGATCTAATAAATAAATAAAATAAACCAGTAATATCAAGGGAATCGATTCAATAAACTTTCAGAAACCAAAGATTAAAGTGCAATACACAACTACGTAGCCTAGAATAGTGTAAAATCTACAATGTAGACTGAGCTTATAAATCTTTAATGGCTTGCTTTCTTCATTGGTCAGTAACAACCAATCAGACGTCTCGATTTGAAAAAGGAAGATGCTGTAGAGATAGTACCTAGTAACCGTTATAATGACGGGCATTGGTTATTATAGAAAATTATACTATTTGTTTTAGATATTAATGGTGCTCTCAATACGTGGAATAATTTCTTTATAGCGGGATATCATTATAGGCTTATTGGTAGTACGTACCTCTACACTATTTATTTCATTTTATTTTTTTAATTACTGAGAGATTGTAATGTTCGGATTTTTTAAATCAAACTATTATATTGGCCATAGAGTATATCTCTAATCTAGAGTTATTATTCTTTAATGCTACGGTGCGAGAAAGTTCCTATTGTTTTGGTGTTAATGTACTATGTGGTACCCGCCTGGGTAGCTACTACCCTCGAGTTAAAATCTTATGTCAAACACCTGCAGGTGGGTTTTGGTTGCTTTTTTATTGCGTCCGACAAACAGACCGACGGTCCACCTGATGGTAAATAGTTACATTAACTTTACATTGGCAGCACCAGGGGCATTGCCAATGCATTGTCGACCCTAAGACGTGAAGTTGTTAAGCCTCATGTGCCTGTAATTTCACCGGTATCCTTACCTTTCTAACTGAAACACAGTAATACAAGTGCACTACTGCTTGACGGCGGAATTGTAGAGTTGATAGTAGATAAAAAGAAAAATGGTAGTTCTTCCCCAAACGTACTCTCCACTAAGAACTCTAATACTTCTGTTACTCTTCTAGGCTTTGTAGGCTGGATAATCAACTCAGTATGTCTAATGCTGATGAGAGAACACCGTTAATAATAGGTGAAACCTCTCTTTGTCAGCTTATTTAAGTAAAAAAATAAGTTACATTGGAATTTGCAGCCAGCAATTTCAGTAATAAAAGATTTCAAATTGAATGGTGACCCAACAGCATTAAAAATATTAATTCATTCACATTGAATTTAAAGAGCAATAAAATCATATTATGTAGATCATAACACCATTCATTAATTTAATAGGACCGAGTATAATCATGCGGATTTCGTTAGTGATGTGCGATTGCAAATTATTTGCACAGTTTAGTTTACTAATCGAATTATTCAATCGATTTACATATGTATTTTGTTGTTATTTAGTCACCATTAGATTAAGGTTTGCTTTTAAATATTTAGGAATATAAGTCTAAGCTTATATAAAACCTAGAATATTCCAAGCTAAAAGATAAATGATTTATGATCAAAATTCACAATTTGTTTTAATGTCCATCTTTTAATTTTATGTCCCATCGTGGTAGAGAATCAATTTTATCCAAAATCCTAGGGAAGCTCCTCATCAGCAAGTCTAATAGCTGGTCACCTCTTCCAGAGTTATCGTGGTCGCAAGCCCCTCGGTGGAACAGCGGGAGTGACCGGCGTGGTGCCAGGCGTGCCAGCCGCCGCTTCCTCCCCCGCGCCCCAGGCCCCCGCCGCCCCCAGCCCTGCGCCGGCCACCACGCCCGCCATGAAGCAGGAACACCCCAGTCAGCCAATGGTGAGTTCCACAGAACTTCTGATTACTGTGGTAAGTGTAGTTTTTATATATTGCGAAGTCATCAGTCGGCTTGGGTGACCTTAAATCTTACAAGGACTTTCGGTGATAGAAAAAGTCGTGAAGAAACCACCGCGTTGCTAGATTACATTGTACTTACCTATTTGGTTCAAGTTAACTACTAAACTACCCTTCTAAGCTTTCTGTGGTACCTACTTTGGCTATTATCATACCACAAGGTGAGATTGTGGTCTAATCCAATATAATAAGATTTTCTGGACTCAATATATGGATAATCTACGTAACCGTCAACAAAACCCATACTTTAAATAACAAGGTAAGTAAATTAATTCATCAAAATATTAACGGACTATAGCATGCTTCTAATCGCAGACTTTTATGCAAAAACAACTAATTGTAGGACTTTATCGACCATGAACATAAAATCAAAAAGTCCTGTTATTTTCCTACAAATTAACATTTATAAAAACGAACACCACAATATGACGTTAAAAATACTTACATAATTATAACAGTTTTATAATAAAGTGACAAATTAGCATAAGCGTATCGTACCAATGTTATTTACATAATTATTGTCGCTTTACTCGGCATTCTTAACGAGGGACATGATTGGTCCATAAATTATATTTAAATTGTTTGTTGCTAACCGCAGCTCCGATACAATTCGACCAAATATTGTTTTAATATGACGTAGATTACTAAATTCCTAATAATTACATATGCAAATAACTAATCGTTTCAGTTAGTCGATTATTCGTAAGATCGATTATCAGGTTTCGTAGCCAAAAAAAAATATCCATTGCTTATTTGTAATTTTTTTAGTATTTATTATTTAATTTTAATATTCATATTCATACGTTATTATTACGAGATTGAGGTCAATCGCAATCCGATCATAAATAAAAAAAAAATATTGTTCTTAGATAGACCTGTTTATATTTGGAGATACAGTAGTTACACAGAATAAGTTATATACCTGACAAGCAATAATTAAAATTGTATTAAGACAAACCGTATTCAAACCGTTCATTTAATAACATAATTCGTGACTCTATAATTATAATCTTGAAACTTGAATATTAATTACACGTGCATATTAAAAAAATGGAAGCTTAATTTATTTAACACATTCTAATGTCTCATGTAATTAGTCGATAGAGATGATTAATACCTCGTTAGTAACAGTTATCTCTTCCGCAAGATTACCTTGCATTTCACTTTTTTACTGTTTTTTTTTTTTCTTTTTTTTCTTCTCTGTTTGACTACAATAGGTAAGCACACAAAGTCTGGAATGGCAACTAGCTCTCAGTGTGAGTTAAATACATAAAATAAATGCAAAAGGGGTTTCTCAATTTAGTTGTTTAAGTAAAAAGCAGTTGTAAAATTATGTATCATCTATCGATTTTTACTGCGAAGTTAGTTGGTATTTTACGCTATTGGTTATGAAAAATATCGCGAGGAGCCCATTTTACAGTGGTAGGTACATATGTTGTACATGTGGCGGGATTACAGATTCTGTGAATCGACTAAACTAAACGTTAGTAATAACATTTGCGTAATTATCTATTCATAGTAAATAAAAAATAAACAGATAACGTATAGTAAGCCCCTTCTTATAATCGACGAAACGGAGGGGAATGGCTCAAATTTACGGGGGACAAAAAAAAATATATGACAGATTTTGTATTTTTTTTTTCACTTTGGCAATAATTTATTTCATTTTTTTTTTTTTTTATACGACAGGTGCCGGCGTGCACGCAGACTGTCCACCTGATGGTAAGTGGTCACCGCCGCCTATTGGCATTTGCAAAACTAGGGGCATCGCCAATGCGTTGTCGACCCTGAGACGTGAAGATCTTAAATCTCATGTGCCTGTAATATCACTTACCCCCTTACCTTTCTAACCGAAACACAGTAATACAAGTGTACTACTGCTTCACGGCGGAAATGGGTAAGGTGGTAGTACTTCCACGGACGAACTTTGCACTAAGAGCTACTCAAAGAAATTATCGACCGCGGATGAAAACTGTTCGACAGATGTATAAGTACAAATTTTGAGTATTTTGTGTTACACAAAAATACTATTTACCCATTAAACACACTACTAATAATCTCTTAAAATACTTAAAATATACAAAGCTCATAATTTTTTATTTGCTGGAAATAAATTTCCCAATAAACCTTTTTTAAACCTACTACATCAAGCAAATAATTCTCGAAAATTATAATAAAAAAATACCTTTATAAATTGAATTACTGGCGATGTTTATTTGGTCGGTAAAACAAAGGTGTTTTTTATAGAACTTTCTTAATTTATTTACCCGTTTCTCATTGTACTCGTGAAAAAATATGATGAAGGCAGTTAATAGCTGTTGGGCTTTTTGACCTTTTAAATTTTGTAGCTGCTGTAACGCGTACATTTATTTTCTTTTTAATCAGCCGTTTCCCGTCCATTGCTAAAAATAGGCCTTTCTTATCACGTTACACTTTTATGTAATTTCATCATCATCAGCCTATCTCCGTCCACTGCAGAACATAGGCCTCAACTATGGCACGCCACTGAGCTCGATCTTCAGCTCTTTGTTTCCAACCGCTGCCAGCCACCTTGCGTATGTCATCGCTTCATCTAGCTGGAGGGCGCCCTACACTACGTTTTTATGTAATTTATTCATTAACAAAACTTTTTATTTCCAATATTTGAAAATACGAAATTAATCCGAATAAATAGAAGCCTATAACTAACACAGTACAAGATGTCAAAGTTTAAAAAATTTAATTTGCACCCAGCACCCAACTTTGGCAATTTCTGTGCTCGCGTCGCTGCGGGCCAAATTTATCGCCCGAGCTTTATAAACTCTTTCTTTTTATTTTATACTCTGTTGAAATGCACGAAAAATTGCCAGTGTATTTATTTGTTTATTTGAATTTTACTTTTCGAATTAATTCTGGTCACATGATATTTTGAGTTGTCGCAATTATTTTTAGTCGATTTTAATATGAGAACTATATTTACGAGTTGCAATCGAATTCGATTAGTCTAAATCGATTAGTAAAATCAAATATAACGTGAACTGGATTGCGAATTAATGTGATTACAATTAAATTGTAGTCTCGCGTCGATCGAATTATCGAAATAGTTCGGTAACAAATATCGTATTGTTAGCAAACAGAGAATGCGCCCCATAACTCATTGGTAACGACGAAGTCAACTATTTTATTAGATATCGTAAGTTATGCGAACGATTTACATACGAACTGTTTCATAATAATTATTATGTTGAATATACTCGTATGTAGTAGATATAATTTAATTGAGTTAATGAACTTTAATTAAGTCTGGTACTTAATTATTGTTTGTTGACACTTTTAACGTTACAACTTCACAACAGTTTGTAAACTTTGAAACAACAGTAAAAAAAATTGAATTGTTTCTTGTAACCTTTTTTCTTTTGAACCTAACTTTTATCCAGAATAAAAGACACATCGTGCATAATTGAACGCAATTCCGCTCGGCGCACACCCAATCGTAATTTACGTTTGTAATTGCGTAATAAACGGGAATAATCTCGTTATAGAATCTCATTACGGGAACATAACAAAGTTTTAATTACGACCCACATACCGACGTACGATGTTAATAAAATATTACGCCAACTTCGCGAAGGCACTCCCTTTTACGTAGAAATTAAAATCTTCCGAAAGTTAAACGAGTTTTCAAGTAATAATGTTACATATACAATTTGTGCGTGTTACATGTTTTTGTGTTGTGGCAGCGTTTCGCTTAACTTATGTTATTTAATTTGTTTGAACGATTTCAGTAAACAAAAAAGTTTCAAATGTTCCGCCCTATTATTAAAACGCTTTTTATAGCTTGTCTTCAAATAACACTTGATTTATTAAAATTCATATCTGGGAGTAAATTTATAACATACCTATTTGATGTTATACTTAACTAAGCTGTTCCTGCAATATTGATATTGTAAAACTCGTACTGTCTTTCGAAAAACTCTTTAAATATTCTTCATTATGAAAATTGATTATTTTGAGGTTATAACTGGGCGTAAGTTTGACACCTTACTTTTTAGCTTAGTCTGTGACCTGATTTTTTATCGATTTTAAGGCCTTTAATGGATTTTACCCGACAGTATGTGACCTCAGAAGGAGCAACAAGGCAAACAGTTATTTTAAAGTGTTTTGCTATATTTACTTCAAAACTTTAAAATATTTTTAAAACAATTGTTGAATTGTCATGATCTTAACGCTTAACCACAATCTCCCCCAGGGCAAGTGGTATCTGAAGGTAATATACGCAAAGCTTAGAAGGGAGAATCAAAAGAGTAGCTACGTCACATTTGGCCTGACCATGCGAAATCTAATTAGCACGCTACGCCCTTGTCTCAAAGGCCGAATTCCCACGATATCGGGAAACTTTCAATCGACACATGCAACCCAGCTGTATTAATATAAATACAATTGGACGCACTATAAACAGTCAGTTTGCTGACCTCGGTCAATGTATGATTACGTTAGGGGCAGTTCGCACGTTCGTTATAATGTAGTAAACAATATGGAGGCCACGTAGCCTCGACACACATAGATCAACAGTATTATTATGAAACACATGTTAAATATGCCTTAAAACATCAGTTTTATGTCTCATGAAAAATGTAACAAGGTTGTCTGTAAGGTCCTATTGAAGAGTCTGTAATTTTATTGAGATAATAATAATTGGCATCATATTACAGTGCCGACTGAAGAATCTACTCAACCACAAGGAAAGACTATGATGGGCAGTCCCTCTTGATTTATTGATAATTAGATGTTTTTTTTGTATCACATGCGCCGACAATCAGGCTGACGGTCTACCTGATGGTAAGTGGTCACCGCCGCCAATGGTCATTTGCAACGCTAGGGGCATCGACAATGCATTGTTGACTTTGAAATTTGAATTTTAATTCCATGCATCTGTAACTACACAACTGCTTCACTGCGGAAATGGGTATGGTGGTAGTACTTCCTTAGACGCTCTACTACTCTAAAGATGATGGTATAATAATAAATCATCGCATGACACAGCCGATGGTCCTGCAATGAAATACTATTATCAAAGAGTATTATTAATACTAATATTTTTATTGTTACAGGCACCAATGCCTTTCTACGCGGGAGATCCGAACAGATTTCCTACGGCATGGCAGACAGATCCATCACAAGGTAATATCATCTTAATGAATAAGCAATAAGGTTTACTTTGCATCATTCTCATATTAAATATAGAGTAATTCGTCAAGATAACATCTGGGTAATACGTCTTGTCGAACGTTCCAAACAAATGCGTGTTACATCAAAGGTGGAAAGTATCTTGCTATAAATTAATTAGTGAAATTTCTATGCTTTAAAGTCTAGCGAAACGTCGCAGACGAATGGCTTACGAGATGTGCAAAGTCTCATACTAAAATAACTTCTATACAGAATATATCCAGGTTGTAAGAGTGATCAGACAGTTTATTATGTTGTAGGTTGGCAGAACCAGTTCATCCAACAGCTCCCCACGCAAACTGGACAGACCACGCTTGACTATCAAGGCAACCACACAGCGTATGCCGCATCACCTCACTATCAAGCTAACACCACATACACTGTCCAAAACGTCGCGACCACTTTTGACGTTACGAATAATACTTACTACCAAACCGGTGTGCAGGCGGTTCCGGCCCAAAGACCGCCTTCGAATCGTGGAGCTTACACTCCAGTTCCATCGCCTAGAGCTCCTCATTATACCACAGAGTATCAACAGCAATACGCCCAGCAAGCGGCGACTCCCGGTGTGACGACAGGAAACGATTCCAGACCGTCATCGGCTGCATCGTATCAAAACTCCGTACCGACATCTGCGGCACCCGTCTACACCGTCAGTCAACAAAGCTACGAACGCTCAGAATACTCCACAGACCACACCGACGAGTATTCTAACTCTGAAAACGGGACGGGAGATACGAACAACGAAGGCGAACGGCAAGAACAAAACACGCCGAATGGACAGCATTCGGGAAACGCCGAGCCTGGATACCTGCAGGGGAGCAACGGTCCGCGAGCTTCACTCGATTGTAGCGGGTATCCGGGCGGCTATAATGGCGGGCAATATCGCGAAAATGGGCAAACTCAAAACCAGAACGACTGGCAGCAACGCCAGTGGCAGCACAACCAAAGATTACAAAACCAACAGATGCAAAATCAAATACAGAATCAGCAAATGCAAAATCAACAGCAAATTCAAAATCAGCAGCAAATTCAAAATCAACAGCAATTACAAAATCAGCAGCAGATTCAAAATCAACAGCAAATACAAAATCAACAAATGCAGAATCAGCAACAGCAGCTGCAGAACCAACAGCAACAACTTCAAAATCAGATGCAAAATCAACAGCAACAACTACAAAATCAGCAGATGCAGCAGCAAAGGCAAGAAGAGGCTGATCAACAAATGTTTTCGCAATCAGACAGGGTGAACTTGAACTCGAGACTGAAAACGATGATATTAAATAAACAAAACCATACCCGGGACGGTAACAACACGCCGCCTGACAAAGGCGACCCCGGAGAAGGACCGCCTCGGGTTCTAGACGATAGAAAAGGTGGAGTAGTCGCTGTGAACGATGACAGGAATACTACCGGTCATTTTTTATCGTATAGCCACCATCTCCGAGATAGTTACCGCTTAGGCGAGCAGGGGTATTCTGCCGCTGGTAATTATTCACAAAACGCCAACGCATTCAGCGGAGGCGAGTTCGGAGGTGGTGGCCACCACGTATGGGAGGGGGGGACGGAGGTCCCGAGAAATGTCGATAAAAACGCTTCAATTAAAAACGCTAAGACTCCTCAGAAATTACCGTCCTACGCGGACATGAGAGGTCAATATGGTACGTACAATAATGTACCGTTTGAAGCGCAAAAATATGCTGAAGTTTATGGTAGCGATAGTTTAGGTTATAATCAACAAGACAGTAAGGATTTTCAATCAAAAATGCTAATTGGACCAGTGTCGGAAATTAATCAACAAAATTGTAATCCGGCGAGAGACACTAACGCACAAAGAAGAGCTTATGATAGAGAAGCTTATGATGCAAAATTTAGGCATCCTTCTGCACCTTTAGTACCTAAATTGGAAACACCAGATACTTATCAGTATCACAAGGATGATAGGTTAATGAAAACTGAACCACAGAGGCAAATCAATCAAAACTCATATCCAAAACAGAATGATCTGTCAGTGAACACAGCTTACAGGGATTATCCTAACGGTTTAGTTGCTAGATCGCAGCAAAATACTGTGTTACCGCCTATATCAACGATCAAACAGGAGAACTTTGGACCAAAAACACAAACTTATCAAAACTTCCAAAATTATCCATTCGAACGGAGACAAGAACCGGCTGAGGTGTATTCACAAATTCCTCGCTTACAAGAAAATGTAGGGTTTCAGAAATATAATAGAAATTTCGTCGAGCCTAAACTTAATAAAGAATCGGAGAGAAATAGCTCGGGTAGAAATACTACTGCTGAGCCAAAACCTCCATATTACATAGAACAGATAAAGTCAGAGCATTCACCTCCAGGACATAAAATTTATAAGAACATGAGTTACAACCAGCCACCGAGAAATGAACCTTACGCGTTCTCCGGAGATGGAGGTCCAGCGGTCATTAAAAATGAAGTTGGATACTCGTGCTGCCGTCAAGGTTCTACAAAGAAACCGCCACCTGAACATTTGAGAGATGGCGCGTGTCCAGGTCTTCAAACTAAAGATGAAGTCCTAGAAGATGATCCTGAGGGTTCGGATAAAGATCCGAAAACTCCTTCCAAACCCAATACTCCAGTCCCTGAAGTCCCCAAAGTAAAAGAGAACCAATTTAATTACTCTAAGGAATATTTAGACAACTTGGAAAGGTTAAAGAACAATTCTAGGACTGAAGTCCCAGACTGTAATTGTTTTCCTGCTGATAAGAATCCTCCGGAACCCGGAAGTTATTATACTCATTTAGGTATGTTAAATTACTTATATATTTTACTGTGAAGGCGATAATAGCGCTGTTAGTAGTTTTAATGCAAGGACGAAAATCGACGGCATAAAGGAAACAATAGCATAGTGGTAGGCTACTCGCCTGGCTGGCTTCCACCCTTAAGTTGAAAATCCAATCCAATCTGCAACCGAGAGGCAGTTGTCATCTAGACTTACTGTGCTAGCCGACTTCTACCACTTCATCACAGCCATGGTGACATTGTGCTCTAACACAAGTAAAAAAAGTAAAAAAGAAATCTTAAAAACATAATTTAATTCTTATTTTTAGGCGCTGCTTCAACTTTAACAGAACTAAGGAAGGAATTGGAAGCACGAACTGGTTTGTCGGGTAAAGAATTGAGAATAGAGAAGATCTGCTACACGGGCAAAGAGGGAAAAACTGCTCAGGGATGTCCTATGGCTAAGTGGGTGAGTGTATGGATCCCAAGTTTGGATTAACGTTTTTGCAGTTGACATGGATAATAAACATTTTGAGTTTGGTAAATTATCTATATATGTATTCTTGGTAGCTGAATAAAAGCCTTTTCTGATTATGAAACAGTTATAAAGTAGTTAAGTTCCTCAGAGTCCTGAAAAAACTTCCCGAATCTTATGAAATTACCCAAAATTGTAATATTATAATCTTTTCTTAGACCTGAATTTGATTACAAGGAACTCCTGTGCAAAATTTCATATCTATCTATAGATAGTTTGGTCTAAGTGTTGATGAATGAGTCAGGGCATTTTTATACGTAAAAGTAGCTAAATATATTGAAAAATTTGTATGTCAGTTAGGTGTCTGGTTAATTAACTGCAAGCTCTTAGTTTGAAATCAGGTGGCCGTGTATTATGAAAATATCCTAGTTGGCGAAACCATCACTTAATCAAAGATATGTTCCATCTTTCAGGTAATACGACGTTCAAATTACACAGAGAAGGTGCTAGTGGTTGTGAAGTTTAGGAATGGTCATAAATGTGCAACGTCCTGGATTGTGGTGTGTCTTGTCGCTTGGGAGGGTATTCCGCAGTCAGAGGCTGACTTGGATTACACATTGCTATCTCATAAGCTGAACAGATATGGTCTTCCAACCACAAGGAGGTGTGCCACCAATGAGAACAGGACTTGTGCTTGTCAAGGTAAGTATGTCAAGGCACATATTTCTTATTATTTTTTAGATTAAGGAATTGTTGATATAATTTTACATTCAGTTTTTGATTACTGTAGATCTTTTGTAGTTCTGATTGTGCAACCCAATCTTTGAATTGCATGGCTTCTTTCAAACTGTTAGTATCCTTGAGATATCACTCTTTCTAGTTATATACAAATTGAAAGTTCAACATCATGAGTTTCATAAATTTGTCTGACCAAAAAGTACATTAAAAAAACATCGTAAAGCTAGGATTGAACTAACGATTGTATTAAAATTAGTATCTCTTTGGAAATCCCCAAAACATGGAATACGACAGAATTCGGTTGACCACAAATTTCCCACTTTCAGGTTTAGATCCGGAGTCATGCGGCGCTTCCTACAGTTTCGGCTGTTCCTGGTCCATGTACTACAATGGATGCAAATACGCCCGTTCGAAAACTGTCCGAAAGTTCCGACTTTCAGTCAAAACTGAGGAGAGCGAGATTGAGGAGCGGATGCATGTCCTCGCCACACTGTTGAGCCCTTTATACATGAACTTGGCACCCAAGTCCTTTGATAACCAGTGTCAGTTCGAGAAGGAGGCCTCCGATTGCCGACTTGGATTCAAACCTGGGAGACCATTTTCTGGTTAGTAAAATATCGATGACTTAGTACTTATTGATTCTGATTTGAACTCCAGCATTTATAATTTATTAACAGGTGGTCATATTTAATTATAATTTGATCATCATATACCACAAACTACAGATCAGGATATTTGATGTTATGACATCCATCTCCATTGACATCATCTCTTCAATTCAGCATAAACTATTCTGTTATTCGCTCAATCTAAGTAGAACATACATTGTACCATTTCCAGTCAATTGGTATGACCATGAATGCAAAGTTGCGGACAATAGGTCATTCTTTAACACTCATTTTCCAATTACTACGCATAGGAATATTTTCCACTACTTCTATGTACAGACAGTTTATTGCAATCGGCTTGATTTAAATCTAGTGGCCGTATATCCCGAGAATGACTGGTGATGAACATCTTCTTATATTATATGAATATAAATTACTTCAGCTTATTCGTGTAAAACGAAAGGGCACCTTTGATTACCAGTTTAGAAGCAAAATTCCTGGTCTGTGATCAATTCAAACACTTTTATACCTAATTGACACACTACCAATAAAAAAAAATTGTTATATTTAAAATCTATAAGAACGGAGGACCGCACGTACAGATAGATCACAGCGAAGCAATTAAAATGTCAAACATTCAGTAGGATGAAAGATTTCTGATATTTCAGTTTCAACTAGTATTAATATTATTCTTTGTATCGACGATGCCGACAAACAAGCTAAAGGTCCACCAGATGGAAAGTGGTCACCACCGACGACGGACTAGCAACACCAAGGGTATCGCCAATGCGTTGTTGACCCTGGGACAGTCTTATCGAAGTCTTATGTGCCTGTAATTTCACCTGCTCCCTAACCTTTCTAACCATAATACAGTAATACCTGTGCATTACTGGTTCACGAACGAACTCCTCATTAAGCGCTCTACCATTTAAAAGGCAGTTATCCTATATAACCATTCATAAATTCCAGGAGTAACAGCATGCATAGACTTCTGCGCACACGCACACCGCGACCTACACAACATGAACAACGGCTGTACTGCCGTAGTCACTCTCGCCAAACACCGTGCGATCAACAAACCCACAGAAGAACAGCTTCACGTGCTACCACTTTATGTACTAGATACTACTGACGAGTTCGGCTCTAGGGAAGGTCAGGATGAGAAGGTCAAGAATGGAGCCCTAGAAATTTTGGACAAGTGAGTGGTGATGTACAACGTTTTATAATACTTCATTTTGAATATGATAGCAAATTAGTTAGATTTCTCGAATACTGATTAAAAACTTTTCACAAATATAAAATAGGCTCATCAGCTCCATATCTAACACATCCATAAACTTATAACAATCTTGAATTTTCAGGTACCCAATGGAAGTCCGAGTACGCTCAGTACCGCTACAGCCCTGCAGACGTCACGGAAAGAAGCGAAAAGAGGAAGACACCTCAGAATCCGCAAACAATTCCAACAGCACCACACCACAGCAAAGCCCTGGTAACCAAAAAAAGGCTCAGCAATGTTCCACACCAGCACCCAGGACTCCTCAGCCAACTGATGCTAGGAATAACGCTAGTCCAAGAAGCCAAAGCAGCGCCTCACCCAGAGCCCACACCCCGGCTCTCAACCAATCTAATCCCTCAGCTTTTACCAACAACCCACACTACAACTCCGCGTTTGTCAACCCGAATATGCACAACCAGAATCCTGGTCTTATCAACCCTAATTTAGGAAACCCAGCTCTCCTAGACATGGCGACAATGATCGACAACTTCACCGACGCTCAACTACAAAGCAATCAGATTTCTAGCACAGTCTTAGATTCTCCTTACAACCCTTACGACCAAAGTTACAATTTGCATCACCAGAATGCTTTATACAACGCAAATCATGTGTCTCCGATCGTGGAAGGAAACCCTTGCCAGAACCCTAATCCGAACCAACTTCCAAGCTTCGCTGTAGGTTTGCAGAAGAGGGAGCAGCAATTTAACCCGGCTAATGCTACCGAGCCTATTATTAATAATCATAATAATACTCCACAAAACCAATGGCCAGATTTCACCAACACAGAAATTTTCAATAACGTTGTAAAAGAAGACCCCGATTCGACCACGGCCCATTTGAATGTACCGCCAAATAATTATAGTCCAGATTCGAATAGAAGCGAAACCAGTTCCGATCCAATGTCACAAAAGAGTGTGCCAGAAGCTGATAAACAAAACATGATTCCGGATATAGCACATAAGCTTCCAGAATTCGAAATGCCGTGCTCTCCAAGATTAACGGAGATTTCCCAAAACTTGCAAAACACCCCAGAATCTCCGGCTCCTTCACAAGTGCCTGAACTCAAATCTCCGAGTCACGAATTGAATTCACCTGATGCGCGGAAGAGCGTGTGGAAATCTCCCGAATCGAAGAATTGGGATCCTACGAAACAGAAAGAACCGACTACTCCAGAAAATGAAAATGCATTATTCAGAGTGCCGAAAGCGAGACCACCATCTCGATCCCAACACGCTGCAACCCCAGAAGCCATAGAAAACTCAACTTTTCTAAAACCATATCCACCTTCGGATCAGCGACCTCATCTGAGTCAAGGTTACGAGCATAGAAGCCCATACGACAACAGATTAGCTAACAACACTGTACCTCAAACGTCAGCTCCTCAAACAAATTTCACCATAAGTCACGATGAGATCAACCAAAATATGGCTTTAGCGAATAAGCCCGTCCCTGAATTCACAGGGAACAACTTCCACGCCATCAATCAAAACACGTACAGCAACCAAGCTCAAATACAAGGGTACGGTAATTACTCGCAGATGTCTAACGCGTATCCGTTCTCACCAAACCCGTATGGACATTTTAATCCGTACGAGAATACATACAACGATTATAATAGCTTAGCATATTATAACGCCGAGAAGTATAAGAGGGAAGAGCTGTTAAGAAATCCTCATTGCTATAACTCGTACGGATATCAGTACAATCCAAATTTTGCTCCGAATTTCTATCAGAATCCGAATTCAAATTGGTGCCAATCGTCTCCGAACTGGTGCTTGTATCCGCCGCCATTTTCCATCCCCTATCCACCTGAACCGCCTAAAGCTGAACCTATAGGGGAAGTAACAGATTTCACAGATAACCTTGAATGTTTTAAGGACAGCCAAATGGGTGGCGTCGCTATAGCGTTAGGTCACGGGAGCGTACTATTCGAATGCGCAAAACACGAAATGCATTCTACAACCCCAGTAAAGAGTCCAAACAGAATGAATCCAACGAGGATATCACTGGTGTTCTATCAGCATAGGAATCTTAATAGACCGAAACACGGCCTCGAGGAGTGGGAAGAGAAAATGAGATTAAAAAAGTTGGGATTGAATCCACCCACACCCGGGACGCCAGGGCCAAATTCAAATACAGTTTCACCGGCTACGACGCCGGGGCCGGAGAAACAACTGACGCCTGTTGGAAAGTGGAAGAAAGGTGAGGATACGATACCTGGAGGTTACAGTTCATTGTCAGCGTTAGTAGAAGCTACGAAGGCCGCGAGAAAGAGCGGTCAGATAATGCTTAGAACGGATACACAGACCACTATGTCATGGACGACACTCTTCCCGATGCACCCTTGCACCGTAACTGGTCCATACCAAGAGTCGGCCACTTGACACAAGCCTGGCCCGCCCAAGGGACAAAGTTCTTCCAGTGTCAAACGACGGTGTGACCCTTCTTTAGCTTTGTAAGGTGTATGTTGCCTTTCCATTTGTAGAATTTTCTAGAGCCATGTGCTGTCTAAAAGTTTTGTAGTTCCTGGATTTTATAATTAAGGTACGTTCTGCGCGTGCGGGTCCAGCGCGCGGACATTCGATATCCAGAGAGATTCCTGTGAGCATTTATAAATTGGAATTGAGTACCGTTTTTTGAACGTAGGTATTGAAGTATTTTTTTAACGTATACCGAGTGAGTTTTCAATCAAAGATGTAAGTTTAAGTTTTAATTTTAATAGTGTTTATCGCATTTCAGCTAGTCTTACGTTACTGCGTTTTAGTATCGATTGTGTATTGTCCAAGTGACCGTAATTGTGTAGAATGTTTTATGTATATTTCTTGTCGTATTTTAGTTTTACCGAAGTGACACGACCGTCTCGATTGGACGTTAGTTTTATTTTACAAACTTTACTGTATAAAATATGGCGTAAATATTTTGTCTGCATATTTTGTCGATGTTTTCTTTTTGTCTAATTAAGCGCATAACGAAAGTCTTATGCGACGCAATGATCTCATAAACTACTAACCCTACATTTATTTAAACTTATTCAGAACAAAAGTACAAAACATCACATTTTAAAAGGTTGTAAAGCGCGGGGGCGGCGGACACATTCGGCGATCGTGTTTAATGATATTTTTGTACCTTTGTCTGTGTATTAGTTGTTTTATTGTAATTTTAATTACCATTCCTCTGCCGTTCGGGACGTTTGTTTTGGCTAATATATATTATTTTTTATTATTATAAATTATGGCGGTATAGCGACATGTATTTCTACCACAAAGATACGAGTGCTTTTCTATTAGGTTAAGATGTGTGTATTTTTAAACATTTTTAGAATATTTAACTTATTTATATTGTATTACGTGACCATTATCGAATCATTTTCTTTGTAATAATTTAGTGGTTATGATAGACGTTTAATATTTAATATATTTGCTTTATGGCGCGACATTAAATTATTGCAGTTGTTTTGTGCATGTTCAAGAGCGCCTTCTTTACTTTTTTAATCGAGTGCCTGCACTGTTGGTCGTAATTAATTGATATTATTATTATGAATCTGATTATATAACTGTTTCGAGCGATATGTGACCTTATTATGTTATAAATAAAACGACTTGTGCGTCAAATGAAAATCTTTCTTCTAACTTAGCGACGATAAAATTTTATAAATTTAGAAAACATAATAATAAAAAAGATGAATAATAAATAAAAAAAATACATACATTTGTTATAAGATAGAGTATTCGCAAGGAATAAAATAAAATAAAAAAAATCAGGCGCTTGGAAAGATTATAAAGTAGGCATATAATTGAAAATGAATGAAAACATACTGATGAATAGTTATTAATATATAATTAGATTTAAGAAAAAGTTTGTTTTAAAGATTAAACTATTGATATAGTTTATATTTTTTACGTGTACGTATTTATTGAATGGTAAATTTATTGGGACGAACGTGAAAATTATTTATAAGTAAAAAGTTTTGGATGACAAAACTTATAAAAAATAAGCAATAATAGACATTGAGTCTATGTACATTGTAACGTAGGATTGAAAAATTAACGAATGGTGCGATAATGTCGTCGGTCTTATGGTAACACTTGATGTTTGGTAACTTACCAAAATTTGCCTAAAATGTATTCGAATATTATTTTGTGAAAAAGCATTGGTAAAATGCCCCTTGAAAATTCTTGCCATTTCTTATATAGTATTAACATAACCTTCAAATCTTCAATACATTGTGTGACAAGACATATCAAAGGCGATCACAATATAATATTAAACTAAATAATGCAGTTCATTCAAAATCATATTCATATGTATCGCGAACGGACGGGAATTAAATGACTCATTTGTTAAATGTAATGTGTATTAAAAGTATGTTGAATTACTTGGTATTGTATGTACATCGGTCTTTTATAAGGGAAATTGTATCAGTTAGGTGACACTAGAAACCTGTGATATGTAAACATTAAATTCACGAGTGCTCGACTGCTTGTATGTCTGTCTGTCTTCAGTGTGATTGACCATGTGAAGTTGTTTCGAATTTCAAACCAAAAATGACCAGTATTGTCTGAATATTTGTAACCAAAAAGTGTTTTTTAATGTTAATTTGCCTGAGTGTACGATGAAAATGGGTTATTACCAATGTGAGAAGGTTTTTTACGATGTTAGGTTCTCGGACGCGCGCGTTCGGTACGTTTGAGTTAGGCGAACTTATTGTATAACAATATTTTTATTGTCTTCTGCCAAAACAAAAGAGTAATCGAATGTGTCATGTAAATAGAACTACCATTATTTATTAATACAATTAATTTAAAAAAGATAACATGTTTTATTTTATCACAACCCCCCAGAACATTGTAGAAATAGTTGTAGTCCCTTAATCGCGGTATGCAGGGAAAGTAAAGGCAAACTATAGTTTAAAGGATGTAGTAACAAGACTAAATAAAAATTCTGTTCCCGTTATTTACGCCTGGTTTCAAATAATGAGTACTAGGGTATAGGGTTGAAGGAGGTTATATTAACATTTACCGTTGGATGCTAGGACAGCATGACAGTAAAGGAGGTAACAAATACAATATATAATACTTGCAACTATGTACCACCTCTTTAATACACATAATAATATCCTAGGATTTAACATTTTGGTGGTTTAATTCAAGACCTACAATTTATAAAACTAAAAATTGACTTACAAATGAAACACTACTGACATTTAAGTATTATATTGAAAGAACTTAATAATTGAACCACTTTGGACTTCGAACTCCTGTTTCTATAAATTATATCATTAGACAGGCTACTGCTATCTCTTTCTGTTTGCACGTAAAAATATAAATAGTGCCTAGGGTCACGGGCAAACCAACCAAGTTATTAGCGCCATCTATTGCCAACTCCTTTATTTAATAGGTTGGGGGAAAAGTTCCTTCGCATTTTTTAAGAAAATTCAAACATTTTTAATATAGTTTATTTACATTTAACTAAAGTATGTAGGTACCATCTTGTTCGATAACTTTTTGCCATCTTGTAGGTAGGGACATGATCCCATTGCTATAGAAATTTTGGGACTTCTGATCAAAATACTGCGACAAGTGGTTTTGACAGTCCTCTCGTGATGTTAACCTGACACTGCCTAAAGAATTCTGAAGAGACCGAAACAGGTGGAAATCTGAAGGTGCAAGGTCAGGACTATACGGCGGATGCATTAACTCAACTGCAAACTCTCTTTCGTTTTTGCTGAGTGGCTAAATTTGTGTGAGGTCTAGCGTTATCATGATGAAAAACCACACCCCCTCTGTTGATTAATTCCGGCCGCTTTCTCTCAACTTCTTGCTTTAATCTCATCAGTAGTTTGCAGTAGAGTTCAGAATCGATGGTCCTGCCTGGTGGTAACAGCTCATAATGAATAATGCCCTTCCAATCCCACCACACACACATCTGATGATGTGTGACATGGTGATCCTTGTTGTGAGTTAACCCGGGTTTCGCCACAGTCTGTGAAGCCTGACCGGCCTTTGACCACGACCTTTTTCGCACGTTCTTGTCGTACGTGATCCACTTTTCATCACCAGTTATCAGCTTCTTCAAAAATGGTTCGGTTTCATGACGTCGTAATAAAGAATCACAAATGAGTACACGGTTCATTAGGTTTCTTTCAGTGAGCTCGTGAGGTACCCAAATATCTAGCTTTTTTGTGTACCCAGTTTTTTTCAAATGCGCCAAAACTGTTTTGTGGTTCAGCTACGTCGTAACTACTGATATGCCGATCTTACTCCACTTTTTCAAAAATGGCATCCATTTTATCCGTAATGGGGCGACCAGAGCGACATGCATCTTTAACATCAAAATTTCCGGATTGAAAACGCTTAAACCAAATTTGTGCTACTCTCACAGACACTGAACTAGGTCTATAAACATCGCAAGTTTTTTTCGCGGCTTGCGTTGCATCTTTACCTTTTTTGTAGTAAAATTTTAAAATGAATCGAATTTCTTCATTAGATTCACTCATCTTGGCGGTACGAAAAACAAATGCAAATCACACATTTTCCTAATTTGAATTTGGAATGATGTTCTTTAAAATTTAAACTTTCAATGATACCAAAACCAGCCAGATACAAATAGTATAGCCAATGAGATTTTATTACAAGTTCATACATACTATAATGCGAAAAGACTTTTTCCCCAACCAAATATTATTTCTATGCGCCATCTCACGGTGAGTGGCAAAACTAATTTGATAGCAAGCAAGAACCTACATAGTTTATGATTATGAAGAGAAAAGGTTAAAGTAATCCAGGCTTTCTAGACATGATTGTGGGTTTGGATCTGGCTTACACCATTCGGCCACATGATCCTAAGACATTGTTTGTGGTGAAGCACATTCAATAGCTTATTGTTATATCCAATAAGGTATGATTCGTTGGATATAGTCGTTCTCTAATAATATTCGAGGAAAAATAAAAACAAAACTTTGATTAATATGTACATATATTTTTCACGTTTTCATTCAGTACGTTAATTCTTATATTTAATATAACAATTACTACAATAATTTTGCGGTAAGCTCTATTATTACTGTAGATTGTTGAGGTATAATAGGCCCGTTTTGGCAGTTAAAAATATAGTAGACAAATTAACCCTGGGTCACTTGGTTAAGGCTCCATCCATCATCATACGACTAACCATTGGATCAAATAGAACCTTATCTTTTAAACAATAGAGATGATTTTCCAACTGTCAAAACGGGCCTTGTACATCTCAACAACTTTATACTGTACCTACAAGTCACAAAAACCTAATTTTACAATGTAATAAATATATGACATAGAATTTACTGTAAATACAATTTCCATATAAAAATATAAAATGGAATGTAGAATTGAGTCAAAGTTTTGGTACAATTTGCAGCATACACATATAAATTCTTTGTAAATATAAAATGTTAAATTTTAGCTGCCAACTGTACACTGAGCAAAAGCCCATATCGTGTAGAGTATAAAAAGTTAAATCCGAATCATTTGAGCATTTATAGTTTATATTAACTAATGGTCTAATTAAGGATTGTAACATACATAAAACAAAAAAGTCTGAGTTCACTTGAAAAAAACTGTAGATTAATTAATTGCATTTTGAAGCATGTTCTTTGTTTAAAAATACAAAATAAATTCTTTTTTGTTGCCCAAATGGTATTTATGCATTAATTAAAAAGCTTTATTTTTTATAACAATAAAATATGTTTTCTAAGCGAACGCAAACCTTTTCTGTTGATTGTTTACTAATCTATGATTTACAAAAAAATTACCTATAATGGTAACTAAAAAGTTTGTATATTTGTTGATAAGGTCACTTTAGTGAGTGAAATATTATTATTTATTTATACCCTTGTTCCTTTATAGTCCTTTCTTATCCTTTTTAGTCTTCAATGGCTTTTCATTATTCCTTAGTAAAATATAATTACAAAGAAAAACAATGAGTAATTTCTTAGTGCTAGAAGGTAAACTAGGCCAACTTTATGAATAAGCCAAATTATTTGGAATTGGATGAGTTTCAAGTTTACATGTGTAAATAATAAGTACAAATTAATTAAAAGGTAGCTGATTTGACTTATCTGTCAACATCCCTATTCACTACGGGGTAGATGATTAGCATATCAAATTAACTACTCTTTATTAAATATTTATATGGAGTTTTCTATGACAAAGCTAGTTGTGACGTCATAATTATATAAATCATACATTTGAGTTTATTTATATTGAAAATTTAAAGTCTTTTTTTTTACCGGGGCGGCAGTGACCACTTCCCATCACATTGACTAAGAATTTAGTAGAATTGTGGTGTTGCATGTTATATTCACAGTGGTCATCCCCTGATTTGGAAATGTCTTGGGCGGCGTGACCATCACATCAAAAATATAAAGTAGGTATTATGGAGGAATTGTCACAGTGACAGTGAGTGACAGTGACAGCGACGCGACAGTGCCGGCGGCAGTCACAGATGGTCGTGGTGCATGGCGACGATGATGTTGGCGAGCGCGGTGCGCGCGTCGCAGGGCGGGAAGCTGTCGAGCACGAGGCACGCGCGGGCGATGTGCTCGCGCTGCAGTTGCTTCGTCTGCTCTATGCCATCGCCTTCCTTTATTGCTTTGTATAACTGCAGATGGATATTATATATGTTAATTTACTAGCTGTCCCCCGCGCTGAATTAAAAAATATTGCGAAAACAACTAAGGTGTGCCTTTAACAATTTTGATGTTAACAATGATGTACCCAAAAAAACCTACAATGTCGAAAGAAAAATAGTTGTTTCCAAAATAGTAAAAAAAAAATTCTCTTCTGCAAATTCATCTTAATGATCTCTAATTATTTCCAACGCGATTCTGCTACTGCGTTCCAACAGATTTTTTCTTTTTGTAATTTTTTTTTCTATTTAAGGGAAAATATTATACTTTTTTCAAATACACTTACGAATCTATAGTCGACATCCTGCACACTTCGCCGACCGGCCTCTATGTAGGAGTACAAGTGAGGTTTAGCTTCCAGAGTGAAGGCCATGGGTGCCCCTACAAGCGAGAAGCTAGCTGGTTCGGGGCCTGAGAAAGCCTCCAGGTCCAGGAACGCCTGCCATGCTAGGGCTAGGTGGCAGCCGAACAGGTAACCCTGGAATTTCATATTATCAGGTTTCAATGCGAATGCTTGTGATAATATGTAAAAATATTATTCACGATTTGGATGAAACTTGATACATAGATAGAACATGCACAGAAGGTATATTCTCACCTGCGTCTGCAGCCCGGATGGGTGTCCGGCCAGCTTCATGGCAGCGGAGCAGCTCTTGCCGAGCAGCGCGCCGGCCGCCAGTACGTGGCGCGCGGCCCACTCCCCGCGGGCGCTGCCGATCACACCCGACATTGGCAGCGGTTCCAGGACCCGCTCCCACTCTACAAATGCAACTCCACTAGTTAGCTAACTTATTACTTGGGTAGTCAAGTGCTAGCTAGTGATAGTGTATAAATAACGTGAGGCTCAAAAGAGGGGAGTGATTTCGCGATGAAAATATCACAAGGGAGATACGCGTGAATTAGCGTAAGGGGAAAGAAGTTAGTCTGAAGCTTCACCAGGCATCACCAGGGGGGGGGGGGGGTTAAATAATTACTTACTAGAACCCCTAGCCTAAGACACATCGATAATATTTCTAGTCTTATTCATATCAAATCCGATACACAGGAAGACGGTGTGCCTGATGCTAATGCTTTGTCGATCCTGAGACGTTGAGGTATAAGTCTCATGTGCTTTACCTTTAAACACAGTACCTTCACAAGTGCATTCCTGGTTCACGGTGGAAATGGGTAAAGTGGTAGTAAATCCCCAGAATAACTCTGAAGAGCTGTACTACTTCTAAAATCTTATTACACTTACCTACTTTCAGTACCGTACAAGGAACTAAGTGATACAGTGCCTACATTGACGCGTATTACATATTCGTATCACACAAGGCATGCTTACGTGCGGGCGCGGCAAGGCAAGCTGAGTTCCTTACTGACCGACTATCGTGAATTTTAATTGCATACGTTTTGTAGGCTAGTTGATGACATGGTTATTGGAATGTTAGAATGTTTTTGAATTCAGACTTAGGTCAACCATCTTTCGAGACAGTTGGCGAGGTGATTGGATACATTTGTGTGCATTATCGTCGCATTAAAAATGAAGTAAATCATTTGGTTGCCATGGCACAGGCTCAGTTTAATTAAACCGAGTGTGTAATATAAATAAACTCTATGGTATATTTGTTGACATATCATTCTTGACATTTTAGAAGTAATAGAGCTCTCAGTGCAGAGTTTATCCGAGGAAGAACTACCTTACCAATTTCCGTCGTGAAGCAGTAGTGCACTTGTATTACGTCTACTTGTGTTTTGGTTATAAAAGTAAGGGGGGCGGTGAAATTACAGGCACGAGACTTAACAACTTCTCGCATCAGTGTCGAGAACGCGTTGGCAGTGTCCCTGGTGTTACAAATGTCCATAGGTGGCGGTGACTTATTACCTTCAGGTGGACCACCTGTTTGTCCACAACTTGGCACAAAAAGATCACTTACGTAATATATCGTAGTGTGATGATGGAAAGTAGAAGGAAAATACATTCGGCTCATCGTGACAACTTTCATCGACCGAACGTCACGCAAAAACTAAATTGCACACGAATGGAGTCACGAGCGCATTCTAACTGATTATAATGATACATTAAACTATACCTGCTTTTTTCACGATGAATAGAGAGCTTTGTACTACTAATATTATAGTGAAAGTTGGTGTCCGTTTGTCCTTATTTATCGTCTCAGATGATCCGTGCCATGTGAGCGCCGTATCTCGAGCACATAAGCAATCCCTGGCTACATTACGGTTATTATTTCTTAACATGGAAACGTTTATATTACTTTAGAGGACTTGGGAATTGAATCTAGGTCCTCCAGGTCTTTAGTCGATCATTAGAGGAGTCGGGAACCGAGGCAATTACTACTGAAGGTGAGTATGTATTATTAGCGGAAACTTGTATAAATTCGTATCAGCCATCTGTCTGCTGTCATCAAAATTTAAAATGGCACCCTGTTTATTTTTAATTACGCTCTTGTGGTATTAATTATACGAACTATGTACCTAATAAAATTTTTAAACTCGATTTTAACTCATTTCTTTTATTGTGACGATTTTATACATAACATTTAGCATCAAGGGCCTATAGCGTGCATTTTCAATATATGATTATTGATTTTAATTGCTTGTTTAACACTGATGATGTTATAGTATAAAGTACCAATGTAATTATGTTGCGAGACAGGTTTTCAATATGTACCCATTGCTGACGCACGCGTGCGTGTTTGCAGTCTCGTGCAAACATCATTCTCTCAAACTTGCGGATATTTACACGAACAAACCGACACCTACGTAGAAATCATTAATTAAACGTAGACATTGTCCTGATATTATTCGTGTACGGATGGTTACCCTACATGCATATTAATTTGAGCCGAAGCGACGGCACTTTTCAATCGATTAGCGATTCGTAAACAACCATTAGACAAATTAATTCAGTTGGGTTTTCTATCTTTGTTGGATACACAATTGTAAGTAGTACATGATTCCCCGCTTTGAATTTTTTTTATCTGATGTTGAGGACACTGCATAATCAAATTCAAATTATATTAACATGTAAGACGGCATCAGTTCTATACCCAGTACCCTAATTGTGTAAATCTCTCGGGTTCAATGTATCCTATTTCGTAATAAGTAGATGGCTCGACGCACGAACTGTGAGGACCAACTCTCGTAGCACCGTCGATGTACTACAATATTGACTGCAAGAACGATTCCGAGAGCTAAAGCTAAAGCTTAGGGCGGCAAAATTGGCCAAAAAAAAAATGTTGTACACCACAAAAACGCGTACGCGCAAACGTCCGAAAAGCCTGTATTGCGACGCGAAGCGCCAGGAATACTTTTGAATTAGGATTAGCTTTGGGGCGGCAAATGTGTAAATCCAGCACTGTATCTCGATACATTTTGATATAGTGCTCGAAATACGGTTACAATGCTCTCTATATGAATGAGATTTTAAATATCTTCGATATAATATGAGTTTCAGATATTAGATCTTGGAGAATAATGGGCGTAATATATTTTTTATAAGGTCAATAAAGACACTATTTATAAGAACAAGTATTACCTAATGCAGGTTCCCTTTCATCTTCAGGAAGCGGTCGTGATGGCAGCGGATTGTTCTGATCATCACGCTCGCCCAGAAACTCCGCCTCAGCCAGGTCTCTCACAGCTGAAGACATTAGCTCTACCAGCTCTTGATTCCTGGAAGAAATACACTGACAATTGTAGATCGGCCTGTTTAATGTTCCCATGAGGCCTGACCATTAACTCTTAGAGAGTCACGGTGAAGTGAATCGTTTTTGTGTTAAAAGACCCTAGAAAGTGTGAAGAAAGGGACCGAGTCGAACACGTGAAGGGTTTTGGCCAACTTTACAATATTCAACAAAATGCCGAAACAAAACGGATCTTGTATGGTATAGGTAGGTGGAGTTAAAAGTTTCAACTGTCTAATTATTACGGTTCATCAGCCCCCCTATTCAGCTAAAACAAACTTCGTCGGCGAGCCGCTTCACGGCGGCCACGAAGAGCTTATCTCTCACGTGATTAGTATTATTAGCGTAGTTAAAAGAGACAGAGCACGGAGGCCGCGATGAAACATCCTCGAGTTAGTGTCATTCTCCTTACAGAATCGAGCCCCAGGTAAGATACATACTCCGCTGATAGACAGACGTAGGTATAGCGGAGGCTTAATAATTGGATCCCTTTGAGTACGGCACCTTAACATGTATGAGGAGGGTAATCTCCCAACCACTGCACCTATTTATAAATGATTTCTCCATTTGAAAGATACATTTTTCCGAATGCACATAGACCATCTTTTTATTTACACCACGTTGGGCGACATACAAGCAGACGGTCCACCTGATGGTAGGTGGTCACCGCCGCCTATGGACATTTGCAACACTAGGGGCATCGCCAATGCATTGTCGCCCCTGGGACGTGATGTTCATAAGTTTCATGTGCCTGTAATTTCAGCGACCCCCTTACCTTTCTAACCGAAACACAGTAATACAAGTGCACTACTGCTTCACGGCGGATATGGCAGTGTTGGTAGTACTTCCCCGGACGAACACTGCACTTAGGGCTCTACTACTCTAAAAATCCCGGGACACATTAGATCCCCTGAAACTGATTCCATCAGACTTTCCCCTTGAACTGTAATTACCACTTCTTAAAGCGTCTTGTGTTATTCATGATTACTTCTTAATGACCAGTGTGTCAAGGCATCTGATTACGTAAAAAGGCTGACCTGCGAAGAGACCACATGAATTGGTCACCACCTTTGCACCTTTGCCAATGTGTTGCAAACAAATGTCTTGCGGTCAGACGTAAGAACGTGTAGGTACATATTGACAAAGGTCAAACATTTTCTCAAGTGTATGTGAAAGAAAGTGCTCATACTTTGACAGGAGCGATAGTAAAAGTGAAGTAGCACGGAGAAAACCAGAATGTGTGGTCTGATCTACGTATAGTGAACAGGCCGTTTCGATTTCAATAGTCAATCTGGCTATTTAGAAGTCGTTAAGAGTGCCTTGTTGGGATCCTACCCAAAACTTTACTTTTTGTCTATCCCAACAATATAAAGACACCGTATCAATTGGATATAGTTTATTTTTGCTATTCACTTTTAATTTATATAATTTAGTGCTACTAGTTCTTTAATCATGATCCTTCGAGTAGGAGAATCAATATACTGGACCATATCCTTTATATTTGACCACCTGATCCCAAACTGAGCAAGGTTTGTACTACCATTAATAATGTTCATCCTGGGTGGGAATTTGGAGCTTGGCACTCAAGATATTTGACCATTTATCAACCGGCCCTAAACATCTGATTTGGATGAATTGCCTTTAATTAATATCTAGCTGCCTCCTGCGGTTTCACCCGGGTTCCCAAGGGATGTAACATATTCCCGGAATAAAAATTATTCTATAAGTCTTTCCAGGTTATGCTCTATCTATATGCCAATCCAAATCCCTTCGTTTCGTCGCAGCATCCATCTTCACTTTCACATTTATAAAATTAGTTCAAAGTACTGATTGAATCGAAACTATTCGCTTCCCTAATCTCACTATTAATTCCAAAAGACTACATAATCGCCTACTTAAAAAAACTTGCTAATGATACGATGTATAAAAACAGTCGCAAACTGCATACATATAATTTATTCAGTACAGACTTACCTATCACAAAAACAGCAGTAAGTAAACTGCAATTAAGTAACGTTAACTTAACGAACAATAATTTTATGAATATGCCGTCGACTCGCAAATGGTGCGATGACCTGAGAAAGTTAACTCAGCAAGATAGACGGCCAGACAACTGTTTACATTATCCGCTAAGTATATGACTAGATTGTTCCAAGATCCAGGTCAGAAGTGCCCATATTAAATCCTAGATAGGAAGATCTCAGCTTTACTCCATAATCTCTGGAGTCTTATTGTTTCTGGCAGGTTTTTTGACAGCTGTCATCGCATTTTAAATCAGTATCATTGCTTTCCTGGCTCAAGGTCATATCACCTGTAGTCTGCCAGATTTAAATACCCTCTTACTATACTAAATTGGAATCAGAATCAAGTAACTTTGACCTACACTAGCGCTTACTGACTAAACCGAAATAGCTATGAATTTTGTTATCATCCATCTGGATTAAATTGGTGCAAAAAAGAGGAAATTTACAACATGAAGGAATATTCGAAACACTACTTAGAGAAAGATAGTTACCATGGTATCTATGTTTATGTTCGAAATGAAATAATTTTTCAGGCCTGGATTTAATAAAAGAGGAATAGATCTGCTGTAGCTTTACGGCGTTTATGCTTGGACATATTATATTTATAATTATAAAAAATACTTCAACGTTAACAAATTATTCTGAGTCATTGCAATTCGTATTCCTATGTAGTCGAGTTTGTTTAAAAGTCTAGGCACATTCCCACCAAGGCCGATGGTAGCTGTTTATACTTGGGAACTGACTTTCAAACTTAAGTCAACTTGTAAACAAAGAATCATGTCATTGGTAGGTTAAATATAATTCTGAATTTCTGGAAAACCTTTATCATTTTCGAAGAAATCGCTTTAGTGATAAGACCGCCTACTTTGTAATTACTTGTTCTTTCGTACGTCTTCTTTCTTTTTGAAGTGAAATTTCTTTAGCGGCGTTGACCACTTTTATTGGGATGGGTATAAAATTTTAAACTCGCGTCAGGACACGTGACCTGATCGAAAATTCGAAAGACGGTAAAAATGCACAACGTTAATGTTCAAGTTTTCACTTCTGCCGGCACTCCCGGAGTGCAACCCGTTGTTTTTTTCTCATGTTTTGTGGTGTACAAATAACGTTTATTGTATTGCGTCTTCCTATTCCTTCTGTCATATCACTTATAATATTGGCTTGTATCCCTTTCTTTGTTAGACACATTATTTTTAGCTTTCAATAGCTCAATTGATAGTGACGAATACGGTGACAAGATGAGAATTGGAATATTTCAATGACCTTGAGCTTGCTAGAGGAAAACACCGTGATGGTGAAGGTCGAAGGGTACTTGTAGCATCCATCTGGTTGGCTAAAATCTGTCGCCAAGCACATATCGGTATTTTCTAACTTACTGACCTAACCTCTGTACTTGAGAGCCAGTTCATTTCTAGGCTTCAGCCACATTTCCACAGGGCAGGGTCCTCAAACACAACCCCCTATTACCTTTCACGATATCAATCAATACGTTCCATGGTCATCATCTTCTCTAGCAAGTATTAAATCTGCCATTCGCCCTATTTTTGCAATCGAATCTTACTTCTGAATCAAACTGTAGCATGTATGTAAGTGATAGTCAATTGTTTATGTCTTTCATTCAATTTACTGTCCACTCCAACCATTACTGCCCCCTTATTCAGCTAATACAAACTTCGTCGGCGAGCCGCTTCACGGAGGCCTCGGAGAGCTTATCTCTCACTTGATTAGTAGTTTTAGCGTAGTTAGCGAAAGAGACAGAGCACGGAGGCCGCGACGAAACATCCTAGAGCTAGTGTCATTTTCCTTACAGAATCGAGCCCCTGGTCCCAGATTATAATATCAACCAAAAGAGAAAAAACTTAACTACATGGCACCTTTTCCTACATATAAATATTGCAGGGCTTTTCATGGCCAATTTCAGTGTGTTTCCTGACACTCACAACCTGATGGTAATCAAGGTTGAGTTAAAAGTATTTTTACTTTATATTAGCTTCACCTGTATGTATGTATGTATGTAACCGACCCCTTTGAGCTCGATTTTGTCCTACTTTGAACGATCAGATTTAATTCAAACTTTGCACACCTGTCAGAGATCGATGACAATGCAATAATCCAATCAAAGCATCCGATTATCCTAATTAGATTCGCCAGGATTAATTAATTTCTTTCCGCATTCTTTGCATGCGAGTAAGAGACATAGAGCTAGTGCGCGAACTATGCGTGCGTGCAGTTCCAGACTTACTCTTTCGGGCACTCAAAATGCTTTTATTAAAAAATGAAAAATAAATAATAGTTTAAAAAAACTAGAAAACACGCTTTATATAGAAAACCAAACTAAAAAACAGAAAATAAATTTTAATAAATATTAATTAAGAATAATGTAAAAAAAAAATAACAAATATAAGTTATTAATAGTTTGAATATAAAAAAAAAAATATTTTAAAAAAAGCGGGGGTGCTTTTCAAGATATTATCGAAATGATAATCCTTCTCATATCTGTCAATTAAATATTTATAACTATTGACACCATGCACCCCACGCTTTTCTTACAATAAAACATTTTTTCTTATTCAAATTATTAATAACTAATATTTATTATTATATTTTTTACATTATTCTTAATTAAAATTTATTTTCTGTTTTTTAGTTTGGTTTTCTATATAAAGCGTGTTTTCTAGTTTTTTTAAACTATTATTTTGATTTTATGGCTAGTCTTCAGCATTGTAACTGCACACTTTTAGGTAGGTATTTTTTAGAATGCTACATGTTTTGACAGCACAGATGACGTAGTAGATACCCTGACTCTTTACTGACTGACAGCACGAGGTCTTCAGTTCAATTCCCAAGACGGACAAAGAAATGTGTGCAGGAACATGTCTGTTTTTTTGTATAAGTATAGAATATAAACATATGTGTTATATAAATTATCCTGTTACCATAGTACAAGCTCAGCTTAATTTGAATAACGTGTGGGAAGAATGTCAAAGTATATTTATCTTAAAGCATTCAGCATGTCCCAGAGGTCTTGCGAAACTAATGATGTCAGCAGATCTTAGGCTGTTTAGGCCGTGCATGTCAGTGTGCGTGTTGAAATGTCTTTAATGATAGGTGCTTAGAAATATTACTCAGCTCAAATTAAGTACCAACTAAATTACAGGTCTTATCGCTTTAATGATTTCTTAAACTGATTTATGAACAAGTGAGTTGTGGACATTATGGATTTTAAATTTTAAAATGACCATTTAGGTTGGTTGGTTAGATATTATGTTAATGCAAGTGTCGTAGGTTCTCATCCGAAAAAAACATGAGTGTGCATAAATATACCTACTGTTTTTACTACCACTACTGTATTTCTATGACTTAGGGTAAATATCTATTATATCTTGGGATATTCTTTACACACGGGGATCTGATCCCTAACTAAACAAAGCTTGTACCTACTATGGAAACCAAATAACTAACTAACTACATGTTCTAATTTTATATCTAAAAACAAACACATACTTAATGTAGATACATTATTAAACCCAGACACAGAACAAACAGACATGTTCATGCAGACAAATGCTTGTCCTGGGTAGGAATCGAAAGGTCAACACTAGGTGCATCGCGTTGTCGACCCTGAGACGTTAAGTTGTTAAGTGTCTTATGTTTTGTATTATGTGTTATGTGCCTGTAATTTCACCGGCCCCCTTACCTTTCTAACAGAAACACAGTAATACAAGTGCACTACTGCTTCACGACAGAAATGGGTAAGGTGGTAGTACTTCCCCGGACGAACTCTGCCCTAAGAGCTCTACTACTCTCATTTCCGAGTAAAGACACATCCCTGAATGTTTATTTATTTTTTATCTCCATCTTGTCACGTACATGAAAGTTTTGTAAATCCGGAGGATCCGACCGAAAATGGAACATCTTCCTTATTCTAAGCTGCAGTTTTGATTAAACTGATCAATCATTTTAAACCATATATCAGGTCAGTAGGATAGTATTTCCTAAATACATTAACAAATATACCTACTGACTCAGCATCTAAAAAGAAAGTGCATACAACATACATTATTTAATTGCGCTCTCGCATAGCGGATCTGACCGAAAAACCCCTGTTAGTTTTAGAAGTCATCCGCTATTTGCCAGAGACAATTATTTGGATAGAAATACCAAGAATAATGGTGTTATATTAGAGATAACCATCTTATACCCGCTTTCCGGAATGATCCATTTTTTCCCGCGAAAATACATATATTTATGTGTCAAATTTAATCTGAATTCGTTAAGCCAACGTCCAAACTTGTAGGTTGTCCTTGAGCTTTTTTTGCTTATTCGGCTTGAATAGATACTCCAATTAATTATTTTAATTCATCCAGATTAGTAGCATGAGTATCAAAAGCAGCGTTATATTTTAAGGCGATGATAGCTTGGTTGGTAGCGAGTCGTAGATTCGAATTCTACAATAAGCTTGAGCTTTCGGTATAGCAGAACATCGTGAGGAAACCATTGCAGGGTGGTAGGGTACTTTGTAGTACCCGTCTGGCTGGCAAGGTACCCTGCATTTGCCAACACCTGTTACTGAAGCTGCGTTTTATGCCAGTTCATGTGCTTACCATTCTCTGCCATTTACCATGGAAACCTTGAAGTGAAGATAGAAAATGTGGTGATCCAAATTGACGCTATTTTTGGTCCTTTATCTGTCCTTATAATGAATAGTTATGTGTGTAGGTACAGGTTTTTTTCCATATACTTTAACCAAAGTCAGTAGATTTAATAAAATCATCGATGATCAATAAATCTATCGATCGAATATATCATTACAGTTTACGATAGTTTGTCAAATGATTGGTAAAGTAAGTTACATAATAAAAGCTTTAAACATCGCAATACCTCAAATATCAACACAAAGATAACTTTCACCGCACGAATAAAATTCACAATTCAAGTAATATTTTGAGAATGCTTGAATAAGAACGCAGTATTGGAACCGGTTGTTTGTTGCAAATTTACCCATAAACTTCATTCGACCAACTTTACCATGCGACCTGGTTTGTTGTTCTCAATTACTTATTTGGCAGGTTTACTTGAGTCCTCTTTAAGAGAATATTTCCGAGAAGAGAGAACCTACTCCTTTTTTTTCGATTAATAAGTAGTACCTAAGCTGCTAATTTTGGCAGCCTTACTTAGAGGTTGGGGTGAAGATGACCATGTATAAAAGAATTGTCAAAGTATATTTGTATCTATTTATTTATTACCTTTTTTATCACTAACTAGCAAAATAAACAATAAATCCTGCTAATGATACTATGATATATACGAAAGTTTGTGAAGATGTTTCTTACTCTTTCACGCAAAAGTTTCTGAACAAATTTGGATGAAACTTAGCAAACAGATAATATATAACCTGGATTAACACAAGGGATACTCTTAATCCCGGGAAAATGTCACGTCCCTCAGGAATGCAGGTGAAGCCGCGGGTAAAAATCTTTTGAATGAACATTATTGTTTTTGATGTTGATAATATGGCAACATCTTGCTTTTGAAACCTTGAAAAGCACGCATTAGACAATAAGAATTTGGGACAAGAGGTCAATGTTGCAAGCCAAACTTTCGACCAAGTCGTGTCAAGTTGTTTAACATTGATCGTAAACTTGTAGATGAAATAAACATTGGCAATACATAAATCTACCTACAGCATTCATTGTTGGAGGAAAATGGACTTTATTTTAATACTCATAAGTCTTCCTGAAACATTTTGTGAGGACGATAAATTAGAAGTACAAAACAGACGTAGTTCTAAAAGTAAAAACTTTGTACCTTTCCCATTTTAGTCGTTAAGTTTTACTTCCTAAGCCTTCTTAGGGCAATAATCTCATTACAATAAATAAATGCGAATGTATGGATGTTTGTGACTCTATCACGCCAGAATAGCTGAAAGGATCTGGATAAAATAGGGAACTATCCTGTATTTAAGGTAAATGATCTAACACTAACCAGTGTATTGAACATCCAAAAATACACGGATACATCAAATGTGATCAAAATTACATCATTAATATGATTTTGAAGTACCGATCTAACCACAAAGAGTAGCTCTTTTGGTGCTGTACAATTATGACGTCACAATTTGCTATTTCGTAGAAAAATCCATACATTATATCGTTTTGACATTAAATAAAAAGTTGCTGATTTGACGTATCAGTCAATATCCCTATTCACTACAGAGGTAAATTATTATTAGTATATTATTAGTGGAATAGCACAAAGGCTTTGGAAACCTGGGTAAAATCGCGGGAAACTGAAGACAGCTAGTGTAACATACATGATAATATTGGAAGCTTTGGAATGGACTTTTGTGCATAAAATATTAAGGTTGAAAATCGAATGACCCCATGCCAGTGCCCACGTCTGTCTTCTCTCTTACAAAGGTCTACATAGGCACCTAAGAGTTTGGGATGAAATTCTAATGGAAGAAAACTTACCTCAAATTAGCCAGCTCCGAGCAAGAGTTAGCGAGTAGATAATCGCCGCTCAACAATGCGATCTTGTTCCCGAACATCATGTCATCAGGCTCCTCCGCCATGATCTGGTGCGAGTTCATGTTGACCAGACCCTTGTGCACGAGGTGAGACGTTCGGATCATTTCTGTCACCTCGGCCAAGGCCCGTTGGCTGAGAACAAATTGTTTCTTTATATTTTACAAGACCCCAAAACAAGCCATATGGTACAAACATCCAAACACTTTTTTTAATTACATATATAGATATTAAGTAGGCCGGCAACAGGCAGACATTCCACCTGGTACTAAGTGATCACAACGCCTATGGACATTTAATTTTCAATACCTGCTGAGATTTCAGGAATAGACCTGTTAAGTCAAAGCCTGTATTGAAATCAAATGCTTTAATACAAGTGCACTACTACGTAGGTACTTCCACAATGTTCAAATATAGTTCTTATTACATATTATACATTGATATCCATTCATTTTTTATTTATTACTGTCTATATGGGGTAAGATACATTCTTATGAATATCCTGTGGTAAGAATACAGCTAATTGGACTTTAAAAAAATATTAATTAATTTTAAAAATGAATACAAAAAGGTTAACAAAATCAAAGGCCTTTGAAATTTTGTAATTTTGTAGGCAACTTTTGAGACTGTTTTACATATGAGCAACTTCAGAAGAACGGACGGCTATTAACCTAGATTTACAATCATTTAACTAAATCATTTTGCGTAGAATTCGTTGATTTGTGCTATCATTAACCTTTTTCGAACTATCACGTCAATGCCAAAGCACGATCAAGACAGGCATCTATGACATCACTTCATAATTGTAATAATCCTTTCGAAACCAAAAATAGGATATTTTTACAGTCATAAAACCAGCCGTACAGCGTTGTTGATTACTTGTTATGACACAATAATGTACATATACAAACAATATGTAACATTACCGAAACCTCAAGAGAAAAGACATATCTGCGGGCAAAGAATTTTTTTTTTTCTATTATAGTTCTCTTGATCTAACAGGCCCTTTTTTGATAGCTGAAAACTTAGCCCAGGGATGTCCACTGCTGAACATAGGCCTCCCCCTTGGGTTGGATTAATAACCTTATAAAAGAAAAAAGAAAGCTATAATAAAGATTTTTCTGTGATGTTCTTAGCTTTCAAAACGGGTTTATTAGATCCGACGACTTTAAGAGTAATTTGGATCGGAGTGGCTTAAAACAAAGAAAATTATTCTATGGATTCCATACTACTCCAAAATTGTTTCAGTGAATCGTGGTTTAAGCGGCTTACAGATTCACAAAGCACCTATGCAGCAATACCCATGTAAAGTCCCTGAAGCACTGTCTCATTAATCCTGCAATGTATAAATCAACAAAGCACGGACCGAGAAAAGCAAACAAGATTCCCGCAAAAGGAGAAATTATATATTGCATTCCATTCAGTTTAAACTATGACGCATACAGCTGCTTCCTAGTCGGGGGTTATTTATTCAGGTCCTCCCAGCCATCTTAAAATTCTGTGATGTCTCGAATCAGGAAATGTAAACCGGTCCAACTACTTTCGAATACTTTTTTGCGGCATGTCAGTCGATGAATCTGTGTCCTTCGGCGAATGTACAATATTATAAAAATATGCTCGATAGACTGATAGTCAAGTACGTAAGTTTAATACATTGATAATTCATCATACGCATATCCCCAAACATTTGAAGTTGGACCTCGATACATTAACCTAACGCCAACCCCTTTAGGAATGCTTTTATTGACCACTTGGTGCAAATTGCTGGTAGCCGTCGGTATCTTAAATACCCTAGAGATGGGTTGGGGTTACCACCGAATACCTTATTCGGCACCGGTACGCTGACGATAAAATTTGGAATAATCAGCCATCGTCATCGTCACGAAACACCCTCGATATATTCAAAATAAATAAAATACAATACTCTATAAACCTCAGACTAAAGCTGTCGAAATCTAAAAAGCCCCTCTAGATAGTTAAGAATGTCATAGAAATATCGTCTTTACTGCTTTTGAGATAAGGGTATGATGAAGTTTATGAACCATCATAAAGCCTCTCATAAACACTGATTGCTGTCAAAATGGGACTATTAGACCATCTAGATAGTAGACAACGTGAGTCGATATTTTGGGGTTATTTAGAGAAAGTAGAAAAGAGAAAGAGGTTTTATTTAATTTAGAAGAGTTTAAGTTCATCCAATCGATTGGAATTCCAGCTAACATGATCTACTGACCTATGAAGAACTCCAGCGGCTTTGTCTTGCTCCATATCTGGTATTTCTGGACTATGACCAGCTGCCTTTGAAACCAAGAGGACGATGAGACCCCACGCTTGCATATTGTTCTTCCCATTGTAGATAAGGTTTCTAGAAGAAATTAGGGTAGTTATACATTCGGTGTTATATATTATGGCGCATAATTTTATTAATATAGAACAAGTTTCGGTTTGAAGAGGTTACTTTACTTAGTTTTGTTTGTCTCAGAATTTGGGCGTCTTATTTGAAAATTACTTTTCCAGAATATTACTAGCGCTTCGCTATGAGCACTGTTTTTTGATTTGAGTGAAAAATATATGTTATCAAAGCACGAAACAACAATAAAATTCCTACAGAATTGTTTACAATAAGGGGCTTATAAACTATACTACCGGCACGCTATGATGGCCGTTTTGAGGTTTCAGATTGTCATAGGAAAAGAAATTGCATTGCTTTGGAATAAGGTTGATTTCCATCATCATACAATTAACTGTTGGATCAATAGATGCACCTTATGTCTGAAGGAATAAAGGTTATTTTTTTTTGTCATTGTTAAATGTCAAAACGGCCATCATAGCGTGCTGCAAGTTTAGTAGCTGTACCCCGCTGTTTCATCCGCGTTTCCGAGGTATGTTACATTTTCCCAGGATTGGGTGCTATCCTATATGTTAATTAAAGTCATAAACTATCTATGAGGCAAGGTTAGTGATCCCTGTAGTCCTGCAGCGCAGACGTCACCGCCTGGCGCTAAAGAAGAAGCGTCTGGCCAAGCATAAGGCTACAGAGAATGACTATGCTAAACTTCTCGCTCAGAGAAAGGAGTCCAAGGTACGTCGCCAGGAAGAGATCAAACGCAGACGTTCGGCATCAATGCGTGACTCAAAGAGCTCCGATAAGAGTGCACCACAAAGTGATTTTACTCTTTACATTAAAAAAACATAAAACCATCATGACAAACTTTCGCATTTACTATATTAGAAGGATTGGATATTAGATCCTTGATCGGGAAACACTAAATCTAGTACCAACCGCGATGCCTTAACTTCCTCGCGTGATGTTACCTGGACTTTTAGCAGGGAACTTAACTAATCATAAATAATTACCGATAATAATCACCACATTAGCAAACTCATTGAGGAGTAAATACCTGACTAGGTATCTAAGAACCTCAGTAAATTATTACCTAATAGTATAATCAAATATTTAAGCCTTCAATTTAACGGCGATTTTTTTAAATTAGTTGTCAATTAGTTCACAGAAAGCCACGGGAAAAAAGGCATTATATACCAAATAAAGTTTAATTTTTAAAATCACTGCGACCAACTGGCAAATACAAGATCCACGACTTGCATCATAGATAGTTTCACATAGTAGCTTGTGTGCTGCAGTTTGACTTATATTTCCTGTATTTAAAGAACCTTATGTTCAAATCTATGACCTATTTATTAAAGTCACTATACTTCACGAAAATCCGTTCGGGCGCGATGCTGGCTAGGTTCAAATTTACGTAGGCACTCACATAAACTGTAGAATTTTTAAGCTTTTGATGAGACTAGTAAATTATTTAGTCTGGAATTTAAATGTTTCTGTGATTTGCGCTACCTTCCGAATGATGCCTAATATTTTTATCAAACACACCTGTTCAATGAATGAACTATTACCTAACAATCAACAGGTTTTCGGTTTCATAATATTTACTAGTAATTCTAATACACTTACTTCGCAGTCTTCAATAAAGGATGGTTACTCCCCACCAGCTTGCGGAGATGTAACGCGACGTTTGCTATTTCATCGCTCATCACCCATCGAAGGCTCAGAAAAGAAGTTGGATAGCCGACGATTTTCTCAGCTTCACTAACAGCTCTGTTCCAATCTGGCTTGGTGTTGTGTTGGGCAATAGCTGCTCGTTGCGTACTACATGTGCTCACTTCCCTCGCAGCGCAAGGTCCCCAAAGTTTCGCAACCAACGCGCTAGATGAAGAAACTTTCACCAAATCACTCTTCACAACACACCTCAAACGGCTCAAACTCATTTTCCTACTTGTATGATGCACCAGGAATAAAAACGAGTGCTCAATTTCGAAAGCGCAAAAGTGATTATTTATATTATGAACACTCGAATTATTAAATAACGCAATCACAAGACAGATTTAATGTTTTCATACAACTTTGGCAGATTTAATGAGATTGACTCAAGCTTACTGTGTGCTATTGCGTAAATAAACGCTTTATGCAATTTACGGACAAAGTAAATTTTATTTCGTAAGTCTAATTGAAATAAATTACAAACGTCCAACACTTTCGCGCTAAAACTATGGACTGGTTGAATTGGTCGAACGAATGAAATCAGCGAGCGAGCTAGGCAAGAAATGGAAAGAGAGGTATTTGTCTGTCTCGCCCGCAAAAAGCAAAGTGTTGCCATGCGTATTTAGATATTTCCTGTGATCATTATTTATTTTCATGGATAAACATGTAACATCGTTCACTGCATTTTGATCATTGATTTATTCAATTATCTGTATTAATACTGCAATGAGGTGGAAAAGTACTTATATTTCCAAACTGAAAATAAAGTATTAGCATACAAACGTCAGAACTACACTACACATTATAAGCTGGCAAACTTCCAGGAGGCAATCCTTTACGAGGCATAACTTCTGACTACTAATGGCTGACAATGGCTAGCCCAGCGGTTGTAGAAATTATAATAATAAATATTCAGGGCGTTAAGGGTGTCGTAAAACACTGGCCATCTAATCGGGATTTCCCGGATTTTTTTGTCCTAGTTTTGAGGATATTAGGGATTTCATAATTGGAGGGTATCACGATTATAAGAGGATTGTTTGTACGTTACAACAAATATAATGTTTTATTTTTTTTGGCGTCATTTAACGTTATCTGCTAGGCCCACGAGATTATAATATATATATTTTTTTTATCTAATAATGATGTTGTAGTCCATATTTTTTTTATTGATGGCAGCCATATCCCTTTTTAGAAGGTTATTGTAGCGTCTGTTTTCAGTGTCACGATAAGTTATATAAATAAACAAAATGATGCACTCATTTTAAAATCAACTAAAATCCGTGTAAACATAATTTTCCCAACATTATAAAATACTGAATATCATTCAAATATTAAACATAAATCAATAAAAAAAGTATGAATCAATCGGGTGGTTTCATGGTTATTTTAATTAAATCCGTTCATATTTCGTAGTTTTATTTCGGTTTGACAACCGTGTAACAACCAAATCGTTTTTAACCAAGTCCTATTTCTAGCCAGTGTTGAGTTATATTTTATGCTCACAAATTTAAGACAGTGAACGTCCTCACAACTCAGGTTTTATTCAAATGTAAATGATGGTCATTCTACGAGAACTTTTCTCCAGTTATAAGAGATATCTTGAATAATCTCAATAAATACAGTCAATCTTTATTGATTAAACCACCGAAATTAAATTTAAATTCAACTTTACACTGCTAGTTCTCGCAAAAAACAACACTATAGAAAATTTGCGTATTTTACTATTATTAACCTTATAATTTTGTAGTTATTTTGTCTAGTATTCTATTTAACGGATTGCTAGTCTAATGTCTAGGAGTAATTATCCCCTAGAAAGTAATTCAGAACGATGAACTTAGGTTTTAGGACTTAACAATAACCAACTTGTATGTGCTCGTTGACAATAACCAACCAACCAACTATGGAGTGTAGAAGTAAAGGAGGACCATTTTGTATGGGGGATTAGTCGAAAAAATGTCCACTTGTAAACAACAAAATAGTTTTCGAATTCTCACCGAAATAGCGCTAGTGTAGCAAGTGGAAATGATATGAACAGAGTGAAGTGTGCTGGGCTGGTGTCCGGTAATTCTTTAATACTATTTTCTATTTGCTATTTACAATTAATTGGGGTTCTAAAAAACACTGTATAATTTTATTCCATACTCATGTTTGTCTATATATTACAATAATTTAAAAAATGCGCTGTAACAAAACGAAAGTGTTTCTTTCCATTTTCATTAATTTTGTATCCCACTGTAATAATTTGTGACGCTCTATTTAAAATTCTTCCACTTGCTACTGTAGCGCCACCTTTATTTGTTCCCTTTCAACGGACACTTTTTAGTACACTGAGATGGTCCTCCTTTACTTCTACAACCAACCCAAAATCTTATCAGTTAATGCCGGGTTTCTTCCGGGAAATCGCAAGATTGAAGTAGAATTTTGACATTACGTGTATTAAAATTACTGTCAAAAGGTTCATCAATCTATGGATTTTCGATCGGGATCGTATATAGTAACTATGGAGTGTAGAAGTAAAGGAGGACCATCTCAGTGTACTAAAAAGTGTCCCTTGAAAGGGAACAAATTAAGGTGGCGCTGCTGTAGCCAGTGGAAGAATTTTAAATAGAGCGCCACAAATTATTAGAGTAGGATAGAACATTAATAAAAAAGGAAAGAAACATTTCCGTTTTGTTACAGCGCAATTTTTATAATTATTATAATATATAGACAAACATGAGTATGGAATAAAATTATACAGTGATTTTAATTACCCCAATTTATTGTTAATATTAAATAGAAAATAGTTTTAAAGAATTACCGGAAACCAACCCAGCATTTCCACTTGCTACACCAGCGCTATTTCGATGAGAATTCGAAACCTAATTTGCTGTTTACAAGGGGACACTTTTTCGACTAATCCCCCATACAAGATGGTCCTCCTTTACATCTACACTCCGTAATGGTAACCCGGCTTTAGTCAATACCAACTCACTCACTCACTAAACTAAATTTGTTCGGCATATCAGTCAGTCATTCGCGCTCCGCCGGTTGTCGTAGTCGTCCGTAGGGAGGTCACTACGCATTGCCGGTATATTTTCAGTGTTTCAGAAATCAATTACTATTCCTCATCACTATAAACGTTTTTATTTGGTAACACTTTTCTGTGAAAGTGAAATCCAAACGCAGTGTTGTAGACGGGAAAGGTTTCTTCAATAAATCGAACGTACTTTGAGGTGAGGTATTCTTTTTTTTTGCTTTCATAAAATATTTTATTTTCTCCTGTGCCGAGCGCTTATTTAGCAAGAAACCCACGTGTTAGCGGGTGTATACGTGGTAATGAAATTTATTTAAATGTTGATCCAGTAAAAAACCGATTTACCGGGAATTGCACACTGGCTGAGACGCAATAGTCTTGCAGAAAATGCACTACTGATTTTCCTGCTGTTATAATATGTATAAACTGAAGAAAATGAATGAAATATTCACAAGGACAATACAATTAACATATTTTTATAAATCAATATAACTTGTATCTATTTTCAGGCTTATTTTATTTATGTAGCCTTAATCCTGAATATGCTCTATATATTTTGCACTTTATAATAAAAGGTCTAGATTGTTCTAGAAGATTTGACCCCCACATACAAGTTTTAAGTAAAGGTCAAGCATTAATTCCTCTTATTTATCTGATTGATGCTTCCCTCCACATTATGACGAAAATGATCATCAAACTTATTTAAATATTCACAAACACCATTGGATTCTTTTAAAGTATGTAAGTCTAAGAATTGTTAAGCCTGTCTACCACAAAAACGAAACGGGTAGCTACCTTATTGTTATTTATTTATTTAAGAATTAGAATGGTTTTCGTGAACAACACTTTTTACATATATCTACTAAACAGGGTAACAATAAATTTACTAAAACTGAACCTGTCACTAGCATCTCACAATACCTCAAGCATTCCACAACTATTGTCTGCCATCCATCCGCAAACAGATCAGGAATGATCAGTTATGAATGAAGACTTTATACTGGAAACATTGATTGAATATTAAAACAATTAGTCAGTATTGAAGTTTAAAGTCTTGTATGCTTTAGTTCTAGTGATTTGTGTGCAGCGGATACCTATTCTGTACTTTATTTCAAATTTAAGCTACACCAAAAAGGTTTATAGCTGACAATAAATAGATAGTTTGTAAATTTTATGTCTTTTATTTGGTATAGGTTCTTGCAAAAAATGATCAGAATCTAAATTCCAAGAATAGTCGGAAGTTCCAATCTAATTGCAGTATGATTAATTAATTACTTTGAAAGAATGTGAAGATTTAAATAGTATAAAACACTAAGTCACTATTTCTGACTGTGTGCTTGACTGCTTACACTATGTATGAGATATTTATTTGTATAATACACATGAAAGACCCACTCAGGCAAAACCTTGAATATATCAATGTAAAATAACATGCAACAAGTAAAATGCAAACTGACACTACATAGCTAAACAAAATAATGTGACTGCAAATCATATACATGCGGAAGTAAAAACTCTTTGTCAATTATTATTGTATCTGTAAGACTTTACCAATGGATGGTCCTGTAATATTTTATCATATCCCTATATAGATTACCTCAGTGAAGGTATCATAAGAAGACCCCACATTTTAACTATTTAAAATCTTATTAATATATGAATAAGTCAGTTTTCTCCGCATTTATTCATACTGCACTTATAAAATATGCATTTAAATTTCTCTTATAATACAAATCCCTATCTTTTTTATCAAGTCATTAATGTAAGTAAAGAAAGAGGATGAAAAAGATGAATTTCATTTCTTGCCAATAGTGACACTTATAATACACAAGTAAGATAAATATGAATCTCATTATGTGTTGTAACTTGCCTTATATAACTTATACCACTTTGTGATATTATCACGGTCAGGTTTATGCTAAAATATTCCATTATCCATCACTGTCAGCAATATAAACATATTCCATTTTGTCAGACGTTACTATGCCAATATCCTTTATCTTATGAATAGAGAAGAAAAAATACAATTTTCATGGTAGAGAATTCTATTATATTATGTATTTATGTCAGAGTGGAGTTTTCTGCTTATTATCAAACTAATAATACTGAGAAACAACCATTGTACATAAAATATATCACATTTAAATTGCTTTTGAATTGAATATTTATTTTTATTATATCTTTCATCTTGATAAATGGGAATGATGCATAGTGCTAAAATCATCAGCATTCAGGATAGGATAAGAACCCTAATTTACTGAATTGTCCCTCTAAAGAAAAAAAGCGACATTCGAGATCTAATAGCCAGTTTTGACAACAAGAGTTTTATAGAAAAATCAAACCTATGTTGTTATCATAAGGTTCATTAGCACCACAATACAATTAACGATCAATATATGAACCTCTTGTGAATTTATTTATTTATTTTAACAATTAGAATGGTTTTCACCAATAACACTAATTACACATATCTACTAAAAAAAGTAAAAAGCAATAAAGATGAATTTTGCATCACATTCTTAACCTTCAAACCGGCCTTTTAATCTAGACAACTGTAGTTGTATAAATAAATACTACTGCAACTAGAATTATATATATACATACCATATCTAACCGCTGTTGTAGATAAGTTAACAGTTTTATTACCTCCTACCGCATGCTTCCCTATTATATAGGTACCTACATCTTTTACGCTTCCATTGTTCAGTATATAAACATTTTTAAATGAAAACATGTTAACAAGTTTATCGTTTTGCGTACCCATGTGCTTGTGAGACATCCAATGTTATATGCAAACGCCAACCCTATTATTTCATTCTTGAAAATGAATATGTCCATAAATGGTCGCCATATAGACCCTTGCGCTCTTTACTACTCTCCTATATGCAGATTTGACAAAATACTTATAAACAAAGTCTCTCATAATATTTTCCCTGATACTAGCGCTCCGTAAGGTACCTTTTTCGTACTCTGAAAAGGATCTTATGCAACATCTTGTGTGCTAGGAAACAAGATCAATACTTCTGTCTGGAACATCCCATCCTACTCTCTCATATAAATGATACCTACGTATATAGTTGAACAAGATTAATTACATTAAGTCGTGATTCGTATATAAGTCTCAATGCTGCTAAAGCCCTCAAATCTAGAATGCCTAAGTGCACTCGAATTAAAAGCACCCGTCAAGTTCCAAACTGGTCTGTTTTTTTATAACTGAGCTGTTACGCTGGTGTGTTCATAGATCAGTCAACGAACTGGTCGACAGAACCGGTATTTTGCGCAACATTCTATAAACGTTTGTATAATATTTGTGTGTCATTGAACTATGATAACGTTACGATTATTTGTAGGGCAAGGCCCTGTTCTGTGAGGAGCTTGGAGGTCAAGAAGATAATCTCGTCTTGCTTGCGTTATCAACATATAAAGCTTATACTACTGCTTATGCTACAGTCAGTGCTTTACTGTGCATAAAAAATTGTGACTGTTTTGCTGGAAATATACCAACATGCTACACTAAAATAAAACTTATGTTTATGGAAATAACACTGAAAGCAGCTCGCCACAATCTTTATCAATCACAAAGATCAGTAGCAGTGTTGGTGAAACCTGTATTCCAAACTTGGGAAGGTTAATTCAACCGAACCTAAAGCTAATTTAGAAAAGGTATAATGCAAAGCAAAATATGAGATAAGAATAAGTTTTTGATATTGATCCAATAAAGAGCTTGGTGACTTCAGAGAGGCGTGACATTTGTTGGCAGATATTGAAAAGTAACAGATGGTTATAGAACAAATCAATAACGTGAGAGCGTTCAGCATGGCTGCTCCTAATATTACTGCACGGGTTATATAAAAGCCGATACGAAAACTGATAATATCGATAGGATTCCGAACTAAGGTCGTCAACTTTTATCTTTTCATAGAATCTATTGAGGAAAAAGTGCGAAACAGCCTTCGATCACTGAAATATCTAATGGATTTGGCCCTAGTCGATTTAATTTTACCCTAATTACTATATATTTAAAATTACAGCACTCTGAGAAAATACTGTTACTGAGCAGTAATTTTTTAATGATTTTTTCTTTTATCCAGGTATGGAGTGGGAAGGGCCGCCCAAGCAAGGCTTGTACGACCCTCAAAACGAGCACGAGGCCTGTGGTGTTGGTTTTGTTGTTGCTATCGACGGGAAACGTTCTCATAAAGTAAGTTTGGCTTTTGTCTTAGAGACTTTTATCTATCTGGAAGGACTGAATAACTAGAGACTGTTCTGTAACTCGAAAAAAATATTATTACTAGAAAATTATTTTGACGGGATTATTCAGAGTAGGCTAGGTCAGTAACAGGAACGAATGGCTCCTACTAATTGTCAATTTTCTTTTGGAATGAGGCAGACGATTGGTACACAACGGCGTTTGGTAGATGTTGTGTAATCCATCAGCAAAAATCGTTTCTATCGGGTCGGAATGACACCAAGTTGATCTGAATTGAGATTGAGAAGGGCGAGTATTGGATTGCGTTTCTTCCAGTCATACTTAAAAATTAAAGTGTATCTAAAAAAACTGCTGTTTTTTTTTGCCCAGTAATAAAGCACTCCACGCACTAAAAGACTGACACTGTCCATCGTAATGGTTTCGAATGTGTGCCCGTATGTTTAACGAAAATGGGAGCTGTCTCCCCTCTGAAGTAATTTGTTACTAAGGGGACTGATGTTCATACTGTCGCTCTATATTAGGGAACAAGGGGCCTAAACGCAAAATGTTAACAGACATCATACAAAATACACACTGTTCTTAAGTGCGTGTACTGATAGTCAATTTGGCAAATATACGGTTTCTGACTAAATAGTCTAGACATGACTCTTTTATAAATGCTACAACGTTGTAATCGACAATGTAACCGCAGTTATCAAATGATAGACATGCAATTGCTATTTGGTAATTTGACATGAAACCTAGAGCAAAATACGGCAAATTATGATAATGTTGCTGTGGTTATACAATTTCTAGCAATTTATCTAGTTACAGCAAGCGGTGATAGATCACTAGTACTGACGTTGAAGCTTCTGAGTCCGAGTCCTACAATATGCTTTAGCTTTTCGTGACGCAAAGCGTCGTCAGGAACTTGATGTGTATAGTTTGTATTGATAATACTCTCATTTATTTTTTACGTTACGTTTTTGGTATAACATAACTTAAAACCGATAATAGTTGGATTATGAGTTGGCATATCTCTATTGTTACGTTTTTTTTCTCAATTTTAGTGTTTCCATAGAAAAAATATTGACAGGGATCCAACTATTTAATCGAATGGGTGAATTCCAAGAATTATCCTGGGGCTATAGAGTCTGAACGCAAAACCAATAGGAATATATTACATGAGGAAAGTTCATGTGTGCTTTATTACAATAGGTTATCACAATTTAATGAAAATGCTTAATATTTATTTCCTAACAGACTTGCCAGAAGCATCCATAAGCATTTTATCAACTGCTAGTGCATGGACTTTCAAAATATAAGGCGGATAATCTTACAACGCTGTGCTAAGAGACGACTCGTCCTCATTATTTGATGCTCACCCTATTTGACATGATAATTCTGGCAGAGCTTGTTATTTTAATCTGATATTTCAGGAAAAATTGGCACAAACTCCATTCACATTCAAATAGGCGTTATGTTCATTCATATGAACAAACTACGACCACAAAATAACTATGCTATGGATATAATAATTCCAAAGGAACAATTTGGCTGCAAGTCAACGCTCATTGTGGAGTCTTAGTATATTTTTGGCATAGCAAATGCTTATATGGATAGTCTGTAACTGTATAGTGTTACTGTTATATTATTTCATCTGTGGAGTTTAAGATGTTTTCCCGCCATTTTCTATCTATCGAAATATCTGAACAGTTAATAAATGAATTGCGTAGAATTGATTGGTGCTATTATAAACTTTAAATCCCATCCTCTTTGGGGTTATATTATTTTATCTGTGGAGTTTAAGCTTTTCTCCCGCCATTTTCTGTCCATGGAAATATCTGAAATGTTATTGGGTAATAAATAACTTGTCAATTTATATTTTAGTGTTTAAAGATAATTAATGAATTAGATACTATATGAACTTTAAATATCATCTTTCGAGATATGACAGCTACATAGAGTTAATTTCTTCTATTAATACATCTAGAAATATTTAGTACAAAAAGCATTGTTTTCAGAGTTGTCATGAACGAATGCGTTTAGGCCTATTTCAATCTAACATCTGACCTCCAGAATATGTAAAGTAGTTTCAATTGAAGATTGCATATAGAGAAGGTGCACTAATGAGTTTCTTTGAACACGATACAATTTTCAGTTTAACACTTTTGGTTACACAAATATCATTTATAATTACAAATTCATTCGGGATAACCTAAAAAGGCGAGGTTTGTGCCAAGGGTACTCCTCATACTTCAGCAAGCAAATAAATAGTTTTATGACTCCTCGTTAGTAAATAAACATTACTTATCTTACATTTGACGTATTGTTTATGTAAACAATACAAAGTTTGTCAAAAGCATTGTTATCAGATCTAATAATCGTTTACCGTAAATAAACTAATTATACTTTAAGTGGAATAGATTCACTACAAAAATGCACCATGACACTCCAAGGTGGCGTTATCTTGTGTTCTTTTTGGTTCCCGGTAAAAGCCGTAGCTTCAACGCAGACTTTAATAGTCTAGTTTATGAACTGACGTGGTGGTTAGATGTACTGACTGCCAAGCCTACGGTTGTGAATTTGATCCCCACCCAGACCAAACGATGTGTGCAAAAAGAGATGTGCCTCTTTGTAAATTAGACTTTATATCAGTTGTCTGGATACCATAGCACAAGTTCTGCTAGTCTTAGATCAGATATACGATTCCAATTTTTTAAATATCATTATTTTGACAGATCGTTCGCGATGCAGAAGTTCTTGCAAAGCGCATGGAGCACCGCGGCGCTTGCGCATGCGACAACGACACTGGTGATGGTGCAGGCGTGTTGACCGCCATCCCGCACCAGTTCTACTGCGCTCAGCTCAGGTAAGCTCGAAACATCCTAAACTGAGGAAACATGTACCACCAGAGATTACATCAACCATGCCAGAAAGGAACAGGCACACAGTTTCTGATATCACTTCCCTATAAGGACAATCCGTACGTCAGTTCAAGAGTTACGCATGGATAGATAAGCAATTTGGGTTTCCATGGTAGCTATATAAAGTTGTGTGCTATGTGTTTATATATACAATCAAATTGGTCTAGGACAAACGTTTCGTTTAAGCTTCTTTTTAAAAACTGTTTGACTAGATTTATTTAGATTTCGGCTCCATTCGAGAACTTATCTGTGCCAGTGATGTTCAGGTATAACTTGCTAATCTTCTTTCAATCAACATTTATCCGAACCATTTCTAACGTGGTTCTGTCTCCAATTCATCCAATGCGATTTTAAATCGTATTACAATCCAAGAAAGCTTGTTTCGGAGTGTAGACCGTTCCGCCAATTAGTTGACTTTATATTTCCATTAGCCTAAGTGAGGAGTTCGATAATATATTGACTTATCGCTTGTCTGTTCACTAACATGATTTATTAGACGAGACGGGATAAGAGCCCTTGGAAACTTGAATAACTCTTGTTGTAGATTTAGGTCATTGAATTAAGTGCTATTCAAAGATGTTTAGCTATTCATTCTTCTCAATTTGTGAAGGTATAACCGAAGTTATGTTGGAATATGATAGATTGTTAGAACATATTAATGACTTTATACAGCAACTATTGAGGCATTGCCAAAGGCGTTATGATAATTCCCACGAAACCTTAACCTAGGTCTACAAGAAATTGATATGCTACAAAAAAAAGGTTGGCAAATAAATTGTACTTTTTTAAGCTATTTGGCAAATTGCCAGTTCCAGGCAATGAACGATCCGCAACCTTACACTTGGCATTCTGCCAAGGCACGGTACCGAGAAATCGATCCGCCATGTCTAACTGGAACAACATTCAGGCTATTTGTATTGTTTTTCTATTTACTCATCTAAATACAATAGCCGAGAAAATTATTATGTAACCTAATACTACTATGAAAAGAGCGATTTCACACTGACGATCAACTTATAAATGAACTTTGAAAATAATACAGTTAGAATAAGCTGTGTAAGCCATAAAACAAATAAAATTAATGTCATGTTATTATTCGACATACCCTTTATGATACCTGTGACATGGAGGGGGTTTATGAATAAATAAATTACCACCTCCGTCCGCCATATTGAATTTAGAATGACGTCACGCTAATCGGTCGTGTCACCAAATCTGTGTGCGAAATTTTAGCTCAATCCCATGGGGGGCCTGGTTTAAAATTCAGTTACAAAATTTGATCCAAACATACTTACAGGAGAAGCAAGAGATGTAAAATAACAGAGTAGTAGTGTCGGGTCGCTAGAAAAAATGATTTATTTCATCTTCAACGCATTGCATTTCAATATAGAGGTACTAACGCAACCACTCAAACATTATTCCAGCTATTGCGTCGCAAGGACCTAACTCAATCACAACTCATTGAACGCCACTATAGTACCATACCTACTCAATATAGAATCGTTTATGTAACATGACCCATTCACCTATATGTTCTTACAGCAAATAGATAATGACACCTAATGTACTAGTTTCTGCTCATATAGTGCATGATTCTCGTCGTCTTGCTATACTGCGCAGTTGAATTCAATCTGTTTTGCGCCTGTGTTTACAACCCGTTAGAAATGTCTGAAACGCAGACATGTCAATAGACGACTTCTCGTAAACAGTATGGCGATTTGCGGAAATTGTGATGAAAAGGAAAGCGCATCTCGCTTTCCTTCGGTGTGAACTAGGCATGTTATGGATATGAAATTATTTCGGATGATCCGATAGTTTCGGTTACGGATATAGGAATGGTTAAGAAGTGTAACCGGCACATAAAAATAATTGCAAAGCATGGACTTGACCATAAAAATATAACTTTTAATACCATTTGTTATATAAAACACTATTAAATATGTTTTGAAAGAAAGAGTACAAGGTAGTATTATGTTGTAGATAGAGATACAGGAGACGTATATAGAAAGATGTTGGAAATGGCTGCTCCGATCACAGGGTGCACTTTTCAAAAAATGTTTGTTTAGGTTACTATTTTTTTATTTTTTCTTTTTTATTTCTGATTATTATGTCAAGTATTTCATGAATGAAAAGTATTATATAAATTTTACATAATAAAAAAGGCTAAAAGTCAGATTTTGATAAAATATATTTAAAAATGTTAAAGATGCTAGTTTCTTGCCGGTTCTTCTCAGTTGAAGGCTGACTCTCGAACCGATAAGAGCTTCAGTAACCTTGACATAAACTAAATTATTAAATGGTTTTGAATTTAGAATTGCATTACGATACTATTGACTGACACATGATTTGTTTATCGATATCGCGTAAGACGATAAACGATTCGGGGTTGATAAGTTCGACGTACAACTTTATCTGTTTATTTGTGGAATAAACGCAATTAGTGGTTTAACAGCTAGTGGCAAAGGTCTGCGCTTTATCCGATTCAATTTATTTTATTTATAATATACTATTTTTATACATCGTATCGTTTAAACCGCCTGGGGTTAATGAAAAGATTTCGTTTTTTCGATCGGCAAGGTTGTGCCGGCAATTTGTTAATAGGATTGTAGTATACCTGCTCTCCAATTGCGACGTAATTGTACGTTTTATTTACAACTGTTCCTTACAATTGAATGCATATTATTATGTGCATGCTAACAAGAAATTATCATAGTCGTGGGTAAACAGGCACCATACAACATAAGTGCTCAACCGTTGTCGTTCAATGGCGACTTACGTTTATTGTTAAGAAAATAGGGTTGTACTTTAAATTTCCGGGAATTCTACATAATTTTTCCATAAACTAGAATAGAGTTTAGAACGATCATAAAAGAAAAAGTATCCCTTAACAGAATCACAAGTCTTAGAGGTATTTTAACATTCCTTAGATGCATTTTGTAATAATGTATGGAAATAATTGTAATGTCTGTACAAATACAATATGGGAGTTTTCCATTTCTTAACGCCCCACTACTATACTTAAGTAGATTCTTCATAGCGAATAAGTGGACAACCCTAGTTACCAATGAATAGGGCCACTGATTCAAGGACGTGCCGCTGACGTCCTACATACTGTGTCACTATTTCAAACAATATGCCTCGAATCATAACAATTTTGATTTACACTGTGTCAGATTGAGCGTAGTTGGAGAGACGTCGATTCTCGAGCGCATTCAATAAATAAATGGCATCTCAGTGACGATGACAGGTTTGATTTGTGATGAATAGAATGTCATTTCGCTTAATAGGTTTTCTTTGATCTTTACTGTAAATTGGCGAAGCTTGGAAATATCCATTTTTTATGGTATTGTGTATTGAAAACTCGTGTTTCAGGCGTGACCAGGCATCGAGTAGAATTGGTTGCTATCATTAAAATCTCAAACATCTGAACAAATTCATGTAGTTTTTGCGTTGTCATCTTACTTAGTTGTCTTTATTTTTGTGGCCTTTATAAAATGTCATGTTCATGTCCCGTTCGAACCGACTATAACAAGAATACAACTATTATTTGTTTATGTAACACCGTGTCGCTAAAAAGATTGATTATCACTTGCGAAGGTCGTTATATTATATTTGGAATAAGCTATATATTATTAAATATTTGATGTAATTCACAATTTGGAAGTGATGTTATATTTGTTACACGAATATCGTCACGTTTATTTCAGGTTTTTCAATATTGAGAGTAAATTACATAGTCTGTCTTTCGATGTCTTGTAGCCTCAAAGATCCCTTACCTAGACTATTACCCTATGAATGCACCAATTCCTTTATATTCATTGCTCACATACGTCAAACGTAATCGGTACGCTTCCGGCGTCCTTTTATGTGTCGTCGAACTCTAGTTGTATTATATATTAGGACATCAGTTTGAAGATTGAAAATGGCACGAGATGTTACCAGTTATATGTCACATGTTCAATGTTCCATTGAGTTTCGAGGTTCAATCTGACTGGATTAAGATCAGGACCAACGGACGCTGTAATTTTGACATCAAACTGTAGCACTGTACTGTAGCTACAGTAACTTTAAATTTGACGTTCATTAGGGCCCTTTGCGGCCATAAACTGATTAATAGTTTTGAACTTTGAAACTAGATAAAATGATATTTTAAGAATATATTTCTTAAAATTCCCTCAAACTCCTATCACCTCAAAGACGTTTATTAAGAAAACAATCACATTACGTTAAACATTTCTTAAATCAACTAGATAATTTCCTTTTCAGTCATATAAAAATCGTTTAACTATGCGTTTGATTCTATATATTTTTTAGATAATCGTTCAGACTCATAGGAAATTGAACCTTGCCCTTCAATATTCTAGGTGTATTCTATAATACCAAAAAGCCTATATAAAATTTACAATTCAATAAGAATACCGTTCGTGATTCGTACATTACAAGATTCTAACGAAATTAGTGCCTATTAGTGCTGTCCAGTCTAGGTTATTACCGGCACTGAAGCTATATTGGTTACCTATTACTTGCTACTACTGCGTAGTACATACGACAAGGACGGCGTAATAAATTTAATGTATGAGATTGTCACACTTGTTAGCATATACTGTGTATTACGTGATATTTCTTATAAACGATGGTGCAGTTTCTCAAACTGGGGTAAGCGTCACCCTAGAGTTTCGTCAGTTGGTGGTAAGGGGTTTTCGACAGATTGACGTTATTGGGGAATGACCTGAACTGACCAAAATAGCTCCTAAAATGGAACAGACAATCCACAACATATTTTAAAAAACTTTTTATAAGACTATACTAATATTATAAAGAGGAAAGATTTGTATGTAAGTATGTTTGTTACTCTTTCACGCAAAAACTACTAAACGGATATGGATGAAACTGGCACATTCATAGAGCATACCCTGGAATAACATATAGGCTACTTTTTATCCCGGGAAAATGTGATGTCCCTCGGGAACGCGGGTAAAGTCGCGGGGAAAGCTAGTGTTATAGTATAAAACTCGATCATTTGTAGCTAGTTTTTTATTTCTAAATCCATAAGACGCCAACCCGTCTTATGGAAAGTTTAATATCGGTTCGTAGAAGTTATATCCTTTCTGCGGGGCTTATATAGTTTGAGAATCCCTGCTCTATAGGAATTTAATATTCTTCTATTTTACACTGAGTCCTATGAAATGAGGCTTCAGAGGATTCATTGAAGCTTCCTAAGATATTAACAATTTTATTAAGATTTGACACAAGAATGTTCTTAAATGTTGTTAAGGATCAGTATCCCTTGTAGTTTGAAATCAGTTAGGCCGTAGTAGTAGAAAATTACAGCATGAAGGCCAAAGTGGTGATTTTTAATTACAAGTGTAAAATGTTTGTGTCCGTCGTTGAGAAGTAATTACTGTTATTTATTGTTTTGTCGAATTTTATTATCAACCAAAGTATTAGACACTAAAAATTTGTGTTGTTTATGAACCTAACGCAGTTTCGTCGTTCAATATAATTTTGAGACTGTATTTCATACTGTTTCTAATTTTATATTTCCTTTTATAGGTTTTGTATCTGTTCTATGTCTATTGGGTAGATGTATTTCTTTAGATCTTTTGTTAATCATTTCTATTCATAACCCGCTGACCCGGCAAACGTTGTATTGCCACATTTACTTTATTATAAACTATACATGAAAATTTATCGTAAACTAAGTGTAAACATTTTCAAAAATATTCCGATTGAATCGACTGTGCACTAAGTAATGATTAATATTTTATCAATATAATAGGTTCTGTTTTAAACGATATTTTCAAACGACTTACATTTATGTCAAACGCCATAAGGTTACATTATAAGAGTTTATATTGTCAAAAGCGGTAAGGTTACATTAGAAAAGTTAATATGGTCGTTATGTTTTCTTAAACTTTCCACGCAACTTTCTTAATTTTTTATCTTTCATAAGAACCATCTCTTGATAATAACAAACACAACAAAAAAAGAATTACCGAAATCGCTCCAGCCGTCCATGCGTGATGCCGTGACCAAGGGAAATAGGGATGAATTTTTATTTACTCGCATATAATATGTGTAGATACATTCATAAGTTAATTTTGTGGTAACACCATTTTCTTTGTCGTTCCCTTGATGGTACACGACTCAATTGCCACTTAGGTACTTGCTGAAGATTGCTCCACGTCGTAATCATAAAAGTGTTTACAATTTTAGAAGTTAGCTTAGCTTGGAGGTTTTGTTCTGTAAAAAACGACCCGCGAGGAGAAAATTTATGCAAATATATATTAATTAATGGAATCATCATCGCTTTATACTTAGAACCGAACTGATTTTCTTGAAATTTCACAGATAGATGGACACGAATAAGTACGAGTTGACAGTCCTACTATCGTACTAATATAATAAACGCGAAAGTTTGTATGTGTGTATAGATATATACATATGGATGTAAGGATGTTTGTTCCTCTTTCCCGCAAAAACTATCCAACGGATTTGGATGAAACTTGGGACATAGATAGAGCATATATTGGAATAACATATAGGCTATATATTTTTTATCCCGGGAATATGTTACATCCCTCAGGAACGCGGGTGAAACCGCGGGGGACAGCTAGTTAGTAATAAAAACAATTGCAACAAACCATCAAAGAGTGTAGATACTCGGAATCTGACGCTAAATAAAGCAGCAAATTCCAAGACAACCATAATGTATGAGAGCCTCGCATGTTTGCCCATCGGTCATTGTTCAACGAGGCTATTACATTTCTCACACGCGATTTATCAACAAAAGACGGGACATTCGTACTGTCACAATACATGTACTGCGCAGAATTCTGAAGATAAAAAAATGTTTATTGAGAACGTTTGTAACCATAACTCGTGCATGATAGCGAGGAGCTGGAATATATTTAGATCAACTCCAGTGAAAGAACTACAAGGGTTACTACAAAAAGGAAATACAAGAATATCGCAAATACTTCTTTAATTTAAGAGTTTACGATAATCAATTTTAATAATCTATAATAAATTACCTCGTAAGCATATAAGTAGCTAGGTACTCTATAAATCATCAAGCCTCTTGACCATTATTGGACCAATAATAGTAATTAATCCAATTCTACTAATATTATAAATGCGATTTTTTAGTGGATGGATGTAGGATGTTTAGATGTATGGAATTATGGATTTCAGGCAAAAACTACCATACGTAGAAAGTTTATATCTTGTATTAACACATAGGATACTTTTTATCCTGAGAATATGTTACACCTCTCGAAAACGCGGTAAAACCGCGGGGGACAGCTAAATGTATCACCTTACGCCATAAGTCATCACGTGAAAAGACAGTGACACTAGTTGCGATCATTAAAGTTATCTTTATTGTTGCACTTAAGTGAGTGCAACCATTAATATACAACTGCAATCTGAAAGACGTTGGCGTTTATTGTGCGTCCCTACAACTCTATTAAGCTTTGGATATAAATCATTTATCATATCCAAAAAATCATGAAATTAGGCCACAGCAACACCATAAAGTGTTTATTTGTTTACTGCCTGTTGTTCAAAGATATATTATGGTATAAAGATTATGTTTCCAACTGAGCCTTGACGAAGGATTACCACACGGCGCGTCGCGCGTCACAACATCTCCACGTGTGTTTTTCGTGCCTTAGTTTATCTAGTTGTTAACAATTTTACGCATTCCGCTTTGTGTCATTGAACTGTAAGAATTTGTTTTTGCAAACTACAAAAGCGAAATTTTAATATTTTTGGCATTAGCATCAACTTTTACATCGTAATACTTCAATTATGATCTTAATTATTTTCTACAAATAGCTTAGACAATATTACAAAAAAAATATATAAAATTTCCGACGTAATGTTCAAATTTTCCATCGTGCTATTATGAAACATCGCCAGGTTCGTAGGACGTGGGTCTTTCATGATTGAATCTAGTGGCACATTCCTTTTGAATGCGTTGCGCGTGCATTTCTAACAACGTCTAGACTGAAATATACCAAAATAGAGAATTTCAAGACTGAAGCATTTAAAAGAAACGTTTTCTTTTTTTTATCCGAATGATTTCATAAGCTGAAAATAATAGCGTTTATCACTTATCATCTGATTGCATCAATATTAATTAAGCCAAACAATATTTACCGCACTGCAACAGTCTCCAATCTCTTAAAATCTCTCTTGATAAGATTATGGATAATTTGACGAATTGAAACCAGACTATCACACGTCTATTTGTTGCCTTCCGCGTGTCCAGCTCGTGGTTACCTTTTATCTATTGTAATGAATACTTTATTGAGTGTTTGCGATAAGCCTATCACAGGTTCCAATGGTAAATGCTCTGGGGGGTGATTCCAAAAAGTAAATTTCTGTTACTCGAATCAGCCTCTGCATTTCCTTTACCGCTGCTACTAGACCTCGAAGAGTCGATTTCTCATCTGATTATTTAGTTAACGAGAGGTACACTAACCCTCGCTGATTCATCGTCGAGCCAGTGTCATTTGTCTTACGGAATCGCCCCCATCTGATTGCCTCTAATCGCCTCTGCTTGCTAATACCATTCCAGCATCTTGGCTAAAAAATTTGATGCTCCCTATTCTATGTAGTTTACAATCGATTTGGGCTTATTATCAATGATTTGTGAATACTTTCTATGTACCATGATCTGTTTAAATAACAATATTGAACACCTTATCAGTTATTCCCTGTTATTCTAGACCGAGTCATGTCAGTTCCTCATTTCTTTTCTTTGTTTAATGACTTGCAGATGCTAATACACCGGTCTGACAATAATTCGGCGGGCAAATATAAGGTCGTTCACTCTTTTTTTAAGCATAGACAGAACCACAAACAGTTGCCCGTGCTCACACAGTGGTTGATAGTTAAGGCTAATACTTTAAATCTAATCAACATATCGAATATAGATCGGCGGGATAATGCATGTTTATCGGCATTGTTACACAAATATTATGTAGGAAATACTTGTTACGTACTCGTTGTGATAAGATAACGTCGACAATTTAATCTAAGTGTATTACAATTGATTGCAATTTGAATTACTGTATAAGTATTAATAGAAACTGCTTCTCGATCTGTATGTCCGTACAAACAAAACTTAAGTTCTTTTCAAACTATTCTAGGTACTTTACCATCGACACTTATTGTGAGCCAATTCAGGCGGGATAGTTCCTGTGTCGATAGACGTCAGAAAGTAACGTAGGACTGAAGCCTTTGAAGAGGCTGGCCTCAGAACTCTGTGACCAAGGTCCAAGAGTATTTCACATCCCAATGCTCAAAAATAGTCTGGCGATCATGAGAATAATGTATTGAATGATACTATATCAATTCCTTGTCCGATAACAGGATATTACATGGCTTCTGTACATGCGAAATTAGGTCTAGCATAGGACTGTAATAAAGTCTAAAATGATAATTTTGTAATTAGATTACAGTGAAGCTTATATTCTTAAAAAGCCATCTATTATTGATCTCTTTTTAATACCTTAATCGCACGCAGAGACGGGATTTCACTAAGTATGTTTGCTATTTGAGCAAACAATTTCAAGATATAATAGATAGCAATGGAACCGGCGCCTCTCTTAATGAGCATATTATTATTAAGTTCTCGATCGAGATAAGTAATCAATGAACGTAGTATATGAAGCGTAATGTGGAACATGCTTCGTCGATTTGAAATTCAGTAACAAATATCTCTAGGCGCCAGATCACGTTGGCATATGATCTAATTGTCTTGCGATTCATCACAATGGTTACGACTCATTTGAACTTGTTATGAGTTTTCGCTCGGTCTAGAATATTTTGCACCAATTTTTCTATTTTGTCAAGGTATATTGATGCTACTTTTTACACTCGATTTAGTAGTGTGCAAAATTAGATGTCTTAACATTTGTTACTCACAATTTTTTGGTTCTGAAATCTGTCGTTTCTATAGAAAATAGAGCTACATATATTTTACTATGTTATACATCGTAGTATTTTTATTCCAGATAATATTTGGACCTTTAACAGAAATTCCAATCATGACCTTTTTTAAATTTTGTGGTTCTATGTCATTAAATCAACGAGAGTATTGTTTATTGGCTTAAAGATTATTTAATGAAATGTCGCCCAAACATATTATATGGCTTCGTTAAAATGCTTCAGTTTTGCTGTGGAAAAGTTTCGGCTGAGAGAGATAGATAATATAATCTGGTTTCTCTCACACTGCGTGCGTTCTATCAAGGTTAAACGATAGCTTTATTTTCCTTTGATCTTCAATTACTTTATTTACTGTTTTAGAATACTAGTTGTAGAATACTATTAGTCTTACGAATTGATGTCAACAATTCGTAATTATTTGTCAAGTTTCATTATTGTTATGAAATTGTTGTTTCAAACTGTTTTATTACTTATCATTATTTCCCTTTCATGTATATGTACGTTGTTTGTCTGTAATTCTTGCGTAATATATTTTTCTTACGTATGAATTATGGAATCGGTCGTAGTATCTGGGTCAGTAGTCGGTCGTTCACCGGTCACCGATAACCTGTAATTAAGTGCTTGTATTGATTTCTTTGTATCTTGGTCCTTTTGAACTGTTGTTGCATCATCGATAGAAATATATTTCTCTATTTAAATATAGTAAATCTTATAATATTCATGCATCTGTTTCCTGAAATTATTTCCAGGTTTTTGCCACGTTCCATAAAACATCTGGTGGGTAAATTGTAGTTTTGATTGTGTCGGTAGGTCATGGCTTCTCATGTTTATTAGCAACATATGTTCCAGAAATATACGATTTACATATATTGAGTTGTTCCTCTTTAGTTTAATTGCTAAATAAATTTCAAAGCAGATTTGCGAATTACAAGTAACATTTTGTTTGGTGATCAATCGCCTCCACTTGTTTAAATAAAATTGTTATAATATTTATATTTTGTGCAGCTGTAATTGCCTCGTTCTATACCTTATACTGATGGTTTGGTTTGGGTTATAGATTTTATTTTCCTCAATTACGACCTGCATCCGATATATAGGTACATAAAAATTAATGTTTCTTTGTTTGCACTCTGTCTTCTTACACTATTTATCCGATAGTGATGAAACTTTGTGGGTTAGCTGCGAAGGTTCCTGAATCAAAAGAAATGTCACATAGCAACGCATGCCTGAAACAGCTGGTAGAATATAAAACATAGATAACCTTCTTAAATTTACATAAAAATATATACAAAGAACAAAAAGAAAAAGGAAAAGGAAAAATAGGTTGATCCGCCGCTTACAAAAGGAACAGCTGATTTAAATCGTTGCTGGTAGCTGGCACACTGTGTGGGAATACTAAATCTGATTTGGGTAATAGATTTAGTATTTTTTGTTGTTTATCAAGACTATGACGTAACTAGTACAGACTTAAGTTCAGCGTCCGATGTGACATAAAGTACCATTGTAAATATCCCGATTTGGCCGCCATATTGGCATTAGGCCAACTGTTGCATACCGTTTTGCCGGCTTGTCAGCTTGATAGTAAACATAGATCACGCCATGTGCGCTGTCGCTTACACCATGGTCAATAATGTATCAACGTTGCTCCTGGTGACTGATTCATTTGTTAGATGACAATAAATCATATTTTATACGGACTGACGAGTGGAAATGCAATTTGAAGTTTATTCTTGATCTGTGAAGATTAATATTTCAGCTGCTTATATGATTACTTGCTGTCCTCGCGGTTTATCCCCCGTTCCCGTGGGATGTCACACTGTCCCAGTATAATTTATATCCATACTAGCTGCCCCCCGCGGTTTCACCCGCGTTCCCTAGGGATGTAACAATTTTCTGGGATAAAAGTAACCTATGTTACTAATACCTCCAAGAATATGTGTACAAAGTTTCATGATGATCGGTTAAGTAGCTTTCGCGTGAAAGCGTAATATAGAAACTTTCATTCACAAATATAATATTAATAGGGATGTATAATTGTGAAATTTGCATCTGCGCCATAAAGGAATTTTATATTTTGACAATATACGTACATACGCTACCTATAGTAATACAGTAGTTCAGGGGTAGCGAACCAATAGCACGCGATATAATTTTTTAGGCACGCAACCGATCAAAACGGTTCTAATGTTGCTTTAATGTGAATTACACGTTTAACTTAAACACATATATTTATTATTACACATTATTATAAATTCAGTGCACAATGAATATCTATGGTAGTATATAAGAGTTTTGAGTTAATATTTCTATTTATTATTTCCCTTAATATCACTAAGTCAAATTATTTGACGGCTATAGCCTCAATAAATCAGTATGGTAAAATGGTATGTTGATCCATAAAGGTTCGCCACCCCTGCCATAATAAAATGAAGTAATATGCAACACGTACTAAGATGTATTTAAATAGTTGGGGATAGTTCAACGCCGCGTAACTAGCTCTGGTAAATACTTCGTGAGTGACGAAAGTATCCAAATTGAGATTACGCGTTAGTAAGCTACCGACGACGACTCAAATTATTAGATTCTACCCCCTAAAAAAACACCCTTGCGCGTATTAATTCTTGTACTTTACTCTATACTATAGTGAGGACCCGAAATATAGAGGAAATTTAAGCGATTTTAAATCATATTTCCAAATCTCCTATTAACAGACGTACGGTCTCCAATTACCATTTACAGGAGCTTATCAACGGATGTTGGTTTTATTGCATACTACACGTATTTGATAACGTATTTACTCTAGTTATCTAATTGCACAATTGACTTAGCATTATATGGTATTTGTTTTACTCAGCACTTCTTACTATTACAATTGTTGCATTTATTCTGATCCGACCGTTACTTAGTAACAAAGTGCAATTTGCATTAACAAAATACAAAAAGTTATTATCGTATCCCACTGATTACTTATTTTTTTTAGTACTTACCCAATAGATATCCCTACTAATATTATAAATGTAAGTTTGTTTGTTACGCGTTTGAGCGAAAACTACTTAACCGATCATCATGAAACGTTGTACACATATTCTTGGAGATATTAAAAGTAACATAGGATACTTTTTGTGCCGGGAAAATGTTACATCCCTCGGGAACGCGAGTGAAACAGCGGGGAACAGCTAGTTATAATAATAAAGCCTTTATTAAAAAAGTCTTATAAAACATATTTCTTATGCCAAAATAAAATATTATTTGCACCAGTTTCGTGATGTTTTGCTACTCAGCATAGGCCATAATAAAGCTATAATAATAGATATTACATTCATATATACTAATACTATATGACTTATAGGGAAAGTATGTGTATACTTGTTGTCAAAAATAAAAAAAAAAATCAAAATTCAAAACCATTTATTCAGTTTAGGCCCTCAGAAGGCACTTATGAAGGTCAAATTTAAAGTTACTGAAGCTACTACCGGTTCAACTGAGAAGAACCGGCAAGGAACTCAGCAAGGTTACATTCTTTTTTATTTTATTAAATTCTTTTTTATCTATTCTGACTTTTTGGCTATTTTATAATGATATTATAAAATATTTTACATATTTTTATATTTAACAATTACAAAATACTTCATAAAAGTAACATTCAAAAACAAAAAAAAACAAAAAAACGAAATAAAAAGACTACAAAATAGAAAATGACAATAATTACTTACAACTAAAACAAGAAAATTAGAGGTGCACTGTGCAGAGAGTAGCTATTTCCATACATTTTTATCTTCAATATAATGAACTACCTTGTAATACGCTTTTTCTTTCAAAACTTTCCTAATATAATTTTTAAATTTATGATCAGACATTTTGGTTACTGAAAGCGGTATCTTATTATAAAATCGAACACAATTACTAAGAAATGACTTGTTTCCTTTAGTTAGTCTAAAGTATGGAACAACTAACTTCTCCCTTTGTCTTGTATTAATATTATGGATATCCAATTTTGACTCAAACATTCCTATGTTTCTACGTATAAACATTATATTTTCATAAATATATAATGAAGGCAATGTCATTATATTTATTTCCCTAAATAAATCTCTTAATAATGTTTCGGAGATTAACTCCCGAGCTGAATTAATGAACTAATCGGCAAAATAATGTTCGGCATCCTACATTATTGAGTCTCATATTTTGTGTCTCAGTATTAATAAATCTTCTTATTACCAGCTTGTTTGCGAATTGTAAAAAGCGTAACAAAAGCCGGACGAGCCGGACACCGTTTATATTGACCGGACACACAATCTAAAAGCCTAACTACGTCCGGCTTTATCCGGACGCCTGGCAACTGCAGTAGATATTCGAGGAAACTCGAGACTACCTATGTCTTCAACGTTAGATTTTTTAATTTAATTTTATTTGTGCATCTAAGCGAAGCACTGGACAAAAAGCTTTGATGTTATCTGGCTTCGTCATCAATTGACGTCACAACTTGAGCCCAGCCATTTTAAAAAACCGAACATTCTTATAAAAGCGTGAGTGGAAATAAAAAAAAATAATTGAATTCGTATATCATTTAATCTCAAAAATAGCAAGAAAGAGTGAATAACTGACAAAGTTTTGTAAATACAAGAAATAAAAAATCATTAATAAATTTTCTCATTTAAAATCCAAGAATAATTTTGGTTATAAAATCGATCCCAAACTAAAATATATCAGTAGAGTTTCGATCTAAAACCTGACAAGATGAAATACACCTTTCAAACAATATATAATGCTTTTTTATTCCTGATCATTGAGTCACGTCTGAACAGCGATTAAATTCTCAGCATATTTATCGTATTCCATTCGAGCTATTGTTGAAAATTTAATATTGCTGCGAAAATTCCATTCCAATCCGTCGCTCCGCATAGCTCTAGTCTTTCTGTATTTCATAAAGGGCTTTATGGATAGGTGGCATTACTATTGCGGTTTGACTGCGTAAATTTTTAAACCTTTTTGAATAAAATCACGAGCAATATAAATGTTATTTACAACTTTATATTTATTTACTGTTAATGGTAAACTTTAAAAGGAAAGATTTGACTTTAGAAAGTAATAAGAATTTGACTAAAAAACATACATTAGCTACGCATACGCTTCAGTAGTCGAGTGGTTTGAAGCTCGGCTTGGGGGTTGGAGATCCTGGGTTCGTTCCCGGGTCCTGTAGCACAGAATAAGTAGATAATAATAGTTACTCTGCCAGAAGTTGATAAAGTACCCGTAAGATGACGTCGTCGCTCACTACATGTGACGTTGGGGCTTAAAAATATTTTCGCTGGAATGTGGGAATCCTTATTGAGACCTCTGCCTTTTTGGAGAATGAGCGTGATGATATGTTTTATTATAATACCATATAATAAAACGACGGTTAAAAGGCGACTTGATTCAAGCGCCATTTTGAAAACTTTACAGGAGAGCTATTTGAAAATGTAAAAACCTAAAATCTACTTCTACATCTAAACTTCTTAACATTCCACATCGAAGCTGTTGAATATTAAAACTAAATGCAAGCTATATGAACTTCATAGTTGGTATGCACCGAAGAGTAAAATACCGATCCCGGTATATAGGTATGTACCGGATCGAAATAATTAGGTCATATTTAATCTCTATGTTCTGGAATGGCATGGGTTTCTGTTTATCTACGACATTTTAATTTACATTACCTTAATACGGTCATAGCTTAGGTTAAGTCTTGTTTATACCTACCTTCCATACCAGTCGTTTACTTAGGATTCTGTCCCTTATACAGGCTTGTACCTGCTGATTGCAATATCACCATTGCGAATGATATCTGTATATAAATCTTTTTTGCCAAGCTATAATATCCTTGCTTTGCAAAGACAAACAAAAAACAAAGAGTTTGGTACTATAATTATTTGGGTAATTTTAAAACTGTTGAAGTAAATAGTGATCTGCATACAACTATTTCTTTTGGACTATATTGTGCTTACCAACTTCGCTTACAATCGTACACTATGTTGATTTGATGGTCAAACTATCCATGCTAAAAGGAGAGCTCTGCGTCGGAAAATTTATGACTGCTATGTTATGTAATATTAGCTTGTACTGTCGGCACTTTTAAGTAAGTGTTTCGACTTCCATTTCAAGCATGTCTTTAGCCAAAACCCAGCTGATAACATAGTACCTACTTTAGTATATTCTTCAAGCTACCATTTGTTGTGCTGGAAAATATTTGGTCTCAAATACCGGCCGGCGGGATAGTCAATATTGAATTCAGGCTTCAGCTGTGACGTCACATGCGCGCGCATCCTCCCTCTCGCTCTGGCATGCTCGTCTGACCTTTACGTGGTTGCTGGTACATATTACGTGATAAGAACATGCTATTGCCAGCAGATGTTTGTGATAGAGTTTTTATGGTTGTCGATTTATTGACTGCATTTTATTGATTTTAAGAAGTTCATTGGTCGTAAACGGGATATTAAATGAAGATTGAATTTGCTTGCACTTCTCTCATATTTTTTACGAACTGTAGTCATATCCTACTACTATAATAATGCGAATGTTTGTAAGGATTGATATATGGATGTTTGCTACTCATTCTCGTAAAAACAACTTATGGGATGAATCTTGGCACATAAATAGTTTATAATCTCGATTAGCACATAAGATATTTTTTATCCCGGAAACGATCGAACATCCGAAAATCCCTCGGGAACGCAGGTGCAACCGCGGGGACGACTAGTTCTAAATAAAACCAAGAAACATCCTTTTCAGATTGATAAAATAAGTTGAAATCTGTCCTCCAAATCTATTTTTTGCTTGAAAGCTCAAAAGCCCCAGAACTTTCTGATCAAATTGTTAACACTTTTGTTGCAAATACTGCACCCTGTTTCCCTACTCTCATTTTGACCCCAAGACCTACAATAAAATATTAAAACCAAATTATTTCTTCAACAGAGACACCCATCAAATCGACTTGCCACCATTCGGCCGCTATGCCACTGGTATATTTTTCCTGGACAAGTTGCACCATCAGGACATTGAGAAGAAGTTCCAAGAGTTAGCCGAGAGTATAAATCTGAAAGTGCTCTGCTGGAGGACCGTGCCTACCAATAACTCTACTATCGGTAAGGAATATCTTTTTGATTATGTCATTTGCCATTAATTTTGTTCAGTTTAAAAGCTTTTACCTTTTTTTTTCATAATTGATGGTACGAGTTACTGTACTAATGAAGTCATCCGTCAGAGAACCAAAGTTATCGACATAGCTCATAGGATTAGCAAGCTGAAGTGGCAGTGGGCTGGTCACATCTGCCGTAGAACCGATAACCGTTGGGGTAGACGTGTGCTAGAGTGGAGACCACGGCTCGGTAAACGTAGTGTAGGGCGCCCTCCAGCTAGATGGAGCGATGATATACGCAAGCTGGCTGGCAGCGGTTGGAAACAAAGAGCTGAAGATCGAGCTCAGTGGCGTGCCATAGGTGAGGCCTATGTCCAGCAGTGGACGGAGATAGGCTGATGATGATGATGATGATGATGTTACTGTACTAAGGTTTAGCACTTCAAAATACATAATATTTTTTAAGAAAAAGGGGGTTTTGTGAGGTTTTGTTGAGTAATTATTGTAAATTATTGTATTACCCCGAACCATCGAATGAAAAGTACTGTATCAAAATTTGAAACATGTTTTCTTTTATGCATCATAAATAACTTTTTAAAATTCCTCCTGAATACGATCGTATCATTGTATCGTTGCAGGTGCTTATGGTCTCATTCCAATTTATTTTCATTAATAATTTATATGTAGGACTGTACTGTGTTATATACGTGGTGCTTAAACATTCCTGATTTACAACTAACGGCGCTTTCATCAAAAGCAATAGTTCCCCAGTTGTAGTAGTTTATTTATCGTAGTAGCTTTGATAAATTTTACAAACCGCGAAAGCATTTGCGAGAGAAAACGAAGTTATCACCTTCTATTTTTTTGTGCAATGATAAATTGAAACTTGAAAAAGATACGCATGAAAATCATTACCTGAGATACGTGATTTAATTATTAGCCGCATTCATATCGGGCATAATCATACCTTATTGTTTTATTCATTTACTGGGCTTTACTAAATCAGTGCTACAGTGTTTATTATAATGTGTTTGTTAGACGACAAATAAAATTGAATTCTATCTCATTAAAATATGGTCCATTACCCGTCGAAGCTTTTTCATGAAATAAGATCAGCTGTGGTGCTGCGTATTTTTTTTGCGACTATAATTTCAGGTCGTACAGAATCGTAGTAAAGAATCGGTTGGGTCGTTTTAACGCGACTGATGCGGTCATGCGATGCATGACCATCTGGTTTGTTCCATTTCACATATGCTATTCAATTTGCGACAGACTCGCTCGATTGATCGCATTCAGCATGCCGTTTTGGGCTTCGACACACCTCAGACATTTTAATTTATCTAATGCTTAATCGGGTGAAATGGCTAGTCGAATCGTTATGAAGTCAAGTGATAATCGAGTGAGTTTATCGTTTATAGTAGCATCTCCTAAGGGAGCATTGCCTGTAACATTTATATCGAGAATCCCATAGAAAAATAATTAAGTCAAGGTCGGTTTCGTCACTCTCTTTTAATTAAAAGGGCGTGGCGATACCGACTTCAAGCTGTAATTCACTGACGTTAATACATGGGGTTGCTCTTTAAATAAATATCTCTCAAATGTATATCTTCAATTTCCATAAAGTTTGGTTAATGAAAGAAGTTCCTTTATGAAATTTGATGAAATCCAAACAATGTCAAAATTAATCCCAGTTTCAAAATTAATTTGTTTTATTTCAATATTAACCAGAGATACATTGAGCAATTTTAAATTATGTTGTTGACAAGCTTGAACATTTTAGTTGTTTCATTCTTAACGAGCTGTTCCTGGCATGTGTTGCAATGAACCTTTAATTTAATTAATATATTATACCCGTACAGCCGTTCTCAAGTGCTTACCAACGAGCATCATTCAACCTTTATTTATATAGATAATATACATTATACGCTATCATTTCAATGGATCTCTGGTTCAATCATACAATCATTAAGTAACGCTTAGATGGTAGCAATAGTTGCATTAGAGAATGTTCATTTTGACTTGCACAGATTAGGCCTTAATCCGTCATAAATGCTGTATTCGCATCTCAACGTTTTTCTACATCATAAAAGTCACAAGCTTTGACCAAACACATTTATGACGTGTCTAAATCACTTTTCAAAAGGAACTCCCATAATTGGTGACGATTGTTAAGGATACCTTAAAATTTCGATATCATTTAGTTAATCCTCCAGTAGCCAACTGTGAGAGCTTCCTTAAACATTCTCATGGCTACCATCAGTGTTTGAATACATTATCTGGGTTGGTTTGCTTATTATAAGAAATAGTTGTAATCCCCTGTAAGCAATAAATACCCATGGTATAAATTGTAATAGCCATTTTTGACTGGCTTTCAGGTCAGGTGGCTCGTAACTCGGAGCCATATATGCGCCAAGTGTTTGTTACTGGAGATATCGAAGACGAGAAACAACTTGCCCGACAGGTAAGATGGGAAGAAGTTAAGCGACACAGGAACACGTTTACAGGTTCGGTTGAAAGAGTATGAATTTGCAATCGGAGAATTGTGACTTCAAACTCGAGTATGCTCCAGATGAAGTAGGCAAGGCAACTCTTGAGATATTTTTTTCAGATCGTTGTGTCGCGCGCTCTGGACAGCTGGAACGCGGCTCAGCCTCATTGCAAACGTAAATTTACACACCCTTTATAAATACACCCATATTTCTTTCAGTGTGCTTTTGTTGTCTGTATGCGGAGTTACGTGTGTGTGTTCCCAGGTGTTCGTGTTGCGGAAGCGTGCCTCCCATGAGTTGGTGGTCCCTGGCGCCAGGTTCTATATCTGCAGTCTCGCCTTGAAGACTGTCGTGTACAAGGGGCTGCTTACTTCCAATCAGCTATGGGTAAGTGCAGAGTTCCACACTATTGTATTTGGGCTCGTGATTTTCACAGTGGTAACATGAAGTCCTTCACAATACAATGTCAATACATTGAAGTTACAATAATGAGGCCGTATATTCTGAGTCCATCTTTACGTATTTATGAATCTTAACAATAAACCGTACCTTTTAACAGGAATACTTCAAAGATTTGTGCAACCCAGCGTTCACCACTTACCTTGCGTTGGTTCACACCAGATTCTCAACCAACACTTTCCCCAGTTGGGAGAGAGCCCATCCTTTGAGGTATGCCAAATTTAAGTTCTATCTCCTACGTCTAATGTTTGGTTTTGTTTGTCGAGCATTTTTACGTAGTTGATTTTAATTTAAACCATAACGCAGGGGTATTAGGTTGAATTTGTCATTGATGATTTATTGTTAATTGCAGAGTGCTTGCCCACAATGGCGAAATAAATACGTTACGAGGTAACGTTAACTTGATGAAAGCTCGCGAAGGTGTCATGAAGAGCGAGTTCTTTGGTGATGGTGAGTTCATCATGAAGTAACTTTTATTCTATTTGGTCTTTGGTTCTTATAGGATTATCATCCTTATTAACACTGGTATCATGTAGGCTGGAATGATAAATTCCTATGATCAACCATATGACACTGATTGCCCCAGTATAGGCTAAAGCCTGCATTGATGTCCAAAAAACCCTACTGGTGTTATTAACAGTACCAACCACGGTGACCACTTAACCTCTTGGTTCAGAATTTTTTTTAATCTCAAAGGAGCTAGCGTATTGCTGACTCTTCTGAGATTATTACCACTATTACATATGCTTATTACACGGTACTGAATAAAAAAATTCCTTAGTTTAAATTAAAGTTATTACAAACTAAAAACAACGTAATAGGGATGTGTCCTGACATGTCATATCAGCAATTCTTTATGAAATGTCAAAACGATCGAATGTATGGAGTTTTGTATGAAATAGCTGTTGAAGCTGTATATGAAATAGCTGTAGCTGTAGAAGTTGTGACGTCATAATTGTATAGCATCAAATAACGTAATGAAAAATCACATTAATGATTGAACACACTGGTTAGTGTTGACCATTTATCATTAATACAGGAGACATCCCAATTAATTTTGTTCCAGACCTAAAGAAGCTGTACCCGGTGGTGGAACCAAACCTGTCAGACTCCGGCTCAGCTGACTGCGTACTGGAGTTCCTCCACCACTGCGGTGAGCGATCGTTGCCCGAAGCTGTGATGACGATGGTGCCCGAAGCGTGGCAGAACGACCCCACCATGCCCAAGGAGAAGCGGGACTATTACCAGTGGGCGTCCTCCGCCATGGAGCCCTGGGATGGACCAGCACTTATCTCCTTTACCGATGGACGGTATATCGGTAAGTAGATTGAGCTGGATTGGTTGAAGTTGTGAGTGATTATGAAAGTCTTTCAATCAGGGGAGTCCTATTTCTCATAATTGGCATTTCTATAAAGAGAAACAGTAAGAAATCCTATGTGCTCCAAATGACATTTAAAGATATGAGAAATATTCTTATCTGCACAGGAACCGTGTAGAACACTTTCCTCCCGTACCATTGTAAGACGTTCCACGTCACGAAGGCATGAGCCTTGCGTAGTATTTAGTTATGATCAGAGAGCCAATAAAAAAAAAATATACAGACACAAATTAGACATGATAAATGTTTCTTCTTAGTGGGAATCAAACCCACGACTAGTGGTATGGTAGTCGGCTATCCTTATCCCACACCAACTGGCCTTTCAATTACTCAATATTAATTAATTACAGGCGCCATATTGGACAGGAACGGCCTCCGTCCGTCTCGTTTCTACGTGACCAGTGAGAACATTCTAGTGATGGCCTCCGAAGTGGGGGTTTATGATGTTGATCCCGACAAAGTTATTCTGAAGGTAAGTTGTGTAGGCATTGTAAAGGCATGTGAGACATTTTTAAATTGTCTCTGGTATTGTTGATGTCTATAGGCAACGGACAACACTTAGCATCAGGTGAACCGTCTACTTGCCAAACTTCTGCCATAGCAATGAAACCCAATAATTAACGGTTACAATATCGCAAAAGAAGAAAAACAATATTTCATACGAGGATGTTTTTTTATATTTACCCAGCGGTGTTTCTCGTTTTATACTGCTGTGTTTGTTTCTTTTTGGGTTACAAAAGTACCTGCACAGTTGACATCTAAAATGTGATGCTATGGGTCAATGCCACCGAACAAACGTGGAAGACGTTAGCAAAAGACAAAAAAATGGATCTTCATTAACTCATGCACACTATCATAAATACGTTTAAGGTTGAATATAAATTGTAAAAATAAGGGATAACAATTTTTTTTTTCCTTTAGAGTCGTTTGAAACCCGGCCGCATGTTATTGGTGGACACGGAGGAGAAGAGGATGATACAAGATGTCGAGCTCAAGATGAACATCGCCCGCAGCCGGCCCCACTCGCAGTGGCTTAAGGAGCAGGTAACGTTACATTTTGACTCTTACAGCTATGATATACGATACAATTTCAATCAGCTGCAGACTGCTTTTGGAACCTAAAGAGGCATGAAATGCCGGGATTAGTGAAAATGTATGTAAGTACAATAAATAGGACTATAATACATTTATCGAAGTGGGAATGTCCGCATTGGCACATTGCTTGTAAAAGATATATAAATCTATTTGTTGATTACGGTACTGCACGCAAACTCCCGGGGTTCCAAACATTTATATCATGATCTTTCATTTAATCGGACAAGTCCAAGTTGGCAAACACTGTCCTTTCTTAAGTTACTTACAGAATCCGTATTACAGATGATATGGAGTGTGATATTATTATTGAAGATGCGAGAGCTTACACCGCTGATTTATATGTATATAGTATTTTGTATGTATTGCCATGTCGTTCTCGAAAATGGCTCTATAGAGTTCGTCGAAAATCTGTTTGGAGTTTACGCGGTAGAAAAACGATATATCTGAGTCTTCGGAAAAATTTGTTTCTAAGTAGTAACCTAACATATAAAAATAAAGAATAAAATATTTATTTATGTTCTTGTGCATATTTTCCTAACTAATATCTGTCATATAATAATGTAATGTAATTTATGCTCCGTCGCCATTCACCACAGTAATTGTGATTCGATACGTATAAAAGCATGTCATTCATATTTATCATTGCATTTTGAACTGTATACACATATTCATACATATTATATTGGTGTAAAACATATTTTTTCTTTTTTCAATGCTGCAAACCGGTGCGTCCGGTGATGGGATTACAAAAACAAATATCATTTTATTGTTCAGATGGTGAGTGATGGGTGTTGCATGGGTTGTACGAGTGCATATGCTGTTACATGCACCATGCGGTTGCGCATATGCAATAACATTCGTGAAACGCTTCGATTAACTTTCGGATAGTTTTATTCATCTGTGATGTCCACTTTATATATTAGCAGAATCTTATATCGGTAATATATATCTAGTAAGTCAGACATGGCATGACATGGCTCGATCTTCAGCTCTTTGTATATATATATTTACAAAGAGCTGAAGATCGAGCTCAGTGGTGTGCCATAGGTGAGGCATATATCCAGCAGTGGAGATAGGCTGATGATGATGATGGTGATATACGAGTATATCTATACCATTATTTGATGTCTGACTTTGTACTGTCTTACTAAACCTTAACACAATTAACTTATATAGATACTCACTACATTTACTGCTTTTCACTTAAACCCGGATACAGAAAACAGGTAAATTCATCCACACAAATGTATGTCCTGGGTAGAAATGAGACCCACGACCTACGGCCCGGCATCCAAGGTATCTCACCACCACGCCATCCCGCTGATACGTTGTTGTAAAAATTAGACTCACAAATGAATGACTCTATCTGAAAATAATAATTTAAATCCAAGAAGTAAAACTAACGGGTTTAAAATAGGCTATAATCAAATGCTTTTTCTAGAAGTGTTATAGAAAATGGACAAACCGGAAACGACACTCCTATGTATTATTTACGCTAGTTTTTTATGTAGATGACTGTTTTTAATATATAGCCAAGAGCCTAATTGTCTGAATATACAATTGACAAATTACAGTTCTGAGGCACTAAGGGCACTGATTGCACATACAAAACATTGACAGATTCTCATTTCACTGTCATCTCCCCAAAAAAAATTCATAGAAGAATTCACTTTATTGCTTATAAAATAAGATTCATATATTAATGAGGTAGTTATTAAAATGATGATGTAAGTTATCCTCAAGCAATAGGCTACATTTTCTATGATATTTTTTCTAAATGGCAAAAATAATTCCATATGAAATAGAGTTTAAATACTGTATGAAACTCTTGTATGACATATTGAGTGGCTTCAATTTTGATGTTTATTTTAAGCGCAGGGTGGAGTGAGTTTTAAGCTATAGTTACTACTACTAACCCAGAATCTTATACTAGAATGAGACATATAAAGAAAGATAGATGCTTATGTCTAACGGCTAAAATTTATATTATTTTCAGATCCAAAAATATAGAAAGATGTGCTTCACATATGCCGGGTTACGATATACGACCCCGATCTAAAATCGCAAGATTGAAGTAGAATTTTGACATTACGTGTATTAAAATTACTGTCTAAACGCTTATCAATCCATGGATTTTAGCCTTTAATAATTCTACATTTTGGATCGGCATTGAATATTAATAAAAAAAAACATTCCCGTTACAAATCTGTTATTATACGCTTATATGTTGTATGTATAAACGCGGTTTAACAGTTGTATATTGGCATCCGTCTCGCTCTTCCATGCGTGAAACGTCACGTGATAGATACAGCCAGACTTTGAGCTTAACAATGCATAACTTTTTTATGAATACTGGGCGTATCGTTACGATCTTCTGGAGCTGGAGACCTGGTGTACTAAAAGACAGGCTACGGTTTAGTTTAGACACCAATCTACCATAACATTTTTTTACCTACAATTGAGATTAGCTATATCTTTGGATTAAAGCTGTAATTACTGTAAATTCTGGGGTAGAGACCTTTAAAGTGCGTGCACAGGTTCTTAATGGTTATTTAAAATGATTACAGATAACATTAGAGGAGATCCATCAATCAGTGTCTGCTATGGGTAACGGTACGGCGGCCAACGGTGTGTCGAATGGCGGCGCTATCACAGGCCTCACCGACAAGCGACTCAGTCTGTTCGGATACACCATTGAATCTATCAATATGCTGTTGGTGCCTATGATTCAGAACAAGTAAGTTAGATCTTAAAATATTACATCAAGGGAAGAGGGTGATAATTACATCAGGTGGTGTTTGTTTGGCCAACATGACATAAAAAAATAAAAATAATTGAATTCAAAAGTCACATTTGGCAAGAGGGTGTCTCGTTTTATTCCGCTATGCTTGTCTCTCTATCGCTCGTGGCTCGTATAGTATGTCAAATGTGACTGAAGCTCGAGTAGTTTTTATTGCCGTATTGACTCAGGAAAAGCAACCTTATGAACCAGTTATGAAGTTGGATATCTTTTTTAACTCATGAGCTTGCGCTGTATCATTATGCGGCAATAGGTAACTCTTAGTATAGGAGGCTTATTGGCTCCGGTCGATTAAAATGAAGTCACTCACATTATCAATTTTACTACTGTAATTGTTGTCTTTTACAGGAAAGAAGCACTCGGCAGTATGGGCAACGACGCCCCATTGGCTTGTCTCTCGCAGTTCCAGCCGCTTCCATACGAATACTTCAAGCAGCTTTTCGCTCAAGTCACTAACCCGCCCATCGATCCTTTCAGGTAATTGTTTATCCATTGATTTTCTTATATATTTGCCATAAGAAAGCAAAACCAGTTAACTGATATCTATATTATAATAATCACCGTCTTGTGATTTCTTCCCGGTTCCGTGTTTTTTTACCCTTTAAAGGGATTAAAATATAATATCTTAGCGAATAATACAAAAAAATATAAATTCTTAGATTCCTCAAAGGGATACCCCCTTCGGGAACCGGGAAGATATCACAAGACGGTGATTATTATAACATAGATATCAGTTAACTGGTTTTTTTGTATAATCTACCCCTCATTGGCATTCATTCAGCAGTCTGGAATTCATGATAAATTTCGTTATTTACAGGGAGAAGATTGTCATGTCCCTACTGTGTCCCATCGGGCCTGCACCGAATATACTTATACCAAGCGCCGAGTTCGTTCACCGACTGTTCCTGCCGCAGCCCATTCTTTCGTTACCTGATCTGGAAGCCTTGAAGCGGTCCACACATCGTGGGTGGAAGGTACACCTTTATCCGATAAATTATTATTATAATAGTTAACTGGGATTTGACTTGTCATAAGTTCGTTCACATTGAGAAAAGATGTAGTCAAAAATGTATTCAGTCTAATATTTTATTGCATTGGAAATTTTATTATATATATAGAATATAGCCTTTGGTATTATAAACAGGTTAGCAACTTTGTTGTAGTAAATATCATTAGACTTCTTATAATTATTTTAAGGAGTCTATGGTCGCATCAAACTTGTGTCATATAAAAAAGTAACACCTTAAAAATCTATGTAAAGCATAAATTGGCTATGATATTTCATTTTTATAGTTAAACATTTTGATTAGTAAAATTGTTACTATCCAGAAGTCACAAGGGTCGTAAGCGCCCTGAGTGGCTTCCGGAAATGGGTGGAACGGCTGTGGGTATAAACGTTAATGAGTGTGTATGACTGTCCACCGCCTCCAGACGGCGGTGCTGGACTGCACGTTCGAGTTCTCGGCGGGCCCGGCGGGGCTGGAGGCGGCGCTGGCGCGGCTGGCGCGCGAGGCGGCGGCGGCGGCGGCGGCGCGCTGCCAGCTGCTCGTGCTGTCCGACCGCGCCGCCGGGCCCGCGCGCGTGCCCGTCAGCTCGCTGCTCGCGCTCGGTACGCATGCTCCTGCACCTGCACCTACACCTGCACCTGCACCTACACCTGCACCTTCACCTGCACCTGCCAACATCTTTTTTAATGCAACCCATTTATCCTTTCCAGTTTTTGAGAATGAATGTCTTTTTTTTCACGCAATAATTATTAATATTTCCTAGAAAAATCTAACATCCCTAGGGAAAGCGAATAAAACAAAGTCATTACATAAAATAATCTTACCCTAAAAGAAATTTATATTTGCGTAACTATCGTCCTCTAACATGATTGAAGCCGGTAATGTATCGACCAAACACCAGACGTTATTATTTCCTTATATTCTCAGGTGCGGTACATCACCATTTGATCGAGACCCGCCTGCGTATGAAAGTTGGCATTTTATTGGAGACGGCCGAAGCAAGGGAAGTTCATCACATGAGCGTTTTACTCGGTGAGCACTTATCATATACACCTATAAGTACAAAGTGTTTAGTGGCATAACGGATGGCATTATAGCCCATAATATTATGTCTCATTTGATACAATTAAATAAGTAAGCAAGTAAAATCTTATTCTAATCTTATGGGTTCCAAGGCTCAATCAAACACAATATTTGTAAACACCAAATTTATTTAAATTCATACCTTGTTAAGTGCAAGGAGTGTTTCGTGTACACTATTAGATCATATAACCTGGTTATAATTAATCGGGGAATTGAATTAAAACTAGAACAAACCACCATTTTAGTTTCAAAATAAAACTCCACCGTAAATATGTCTCTGTTACCTTATAGGTTACGGCGCCGACGCGATCTGTCCGTACCTCGCCTTCGAGTTGGCCTTCGCCCTCCGAAACGACAACATCATAGACCAGAACATCACCGATGACGAGATCTACAAGGCATACCAGACGGCCATAGAGACTGGCTTGGCTAAGGTCATGGCTAAAATGGGCATCAGCACCCTACAGTCGTACAAAAGTGCGCAGATATTCGAAGCAGTGGGGTTGAATGAGGAGGTCATTGATAAGTGCTTCAGGGGTACGCAGTCGAGGATCGGTAAGTGAATTAAGTCGGATGACCTTTATAATAAACATACATAGAAATTTGTATCTTATTCTCAGGCTCATTTGTGTCAAAAAATCTTTATTAATAACCCATTTTAGACTAAAAGTTTTAGTTAAAATTGTCACATGACGACGTACAAGTATTAATCCGCCTTAAATTTTTTTTTAATGTTTTCAATGTTACATACATATTTTTTAAACTTCTTTTTAATGAGTGCGTTTTTCAGGTGGCGTCAATTTTGAGATTATCTCGAAGGAAATATTCGATAGGCACGCGCTAACTTATGGCGACTGTAAAGATGTTCTGGTGCTGAGGTAAGATTTTTTAAAAATATTTTGTAAAATTTACGCCCACAGTCCTAGTTAGCCTCAAACATTCCTCAAAGAATTCCGTATGTTACAGTTTAATCTTTTATCTAAAATTGTTCAATTGGTTTTCGTGTTATAGGAAACATAAACTCCCCATCCTCAGTGCATTAAACATTTTGCAAAGGTCATAATTATTAATATTGATTAAAACTAGCTATTAAAAGAACTTAATATTACCTTTTGAACTTATAAATATAATTACTATAACGTGTATATTTTCGCGCAGGAATCCTGGAAACTACCATTGGCGTGCCGGTGGTGAGAAACACATCAACGATCCCATGTCCATTGCCAACCTGCAAGAGGCCGCACTCAATAACAGCGCATCCGCTTACGACAAATTCAAGTTAGTATATATTTAAGACGATGATAGCTTAGTTTGTAGTATGCCAGATTGGAATTTTACTTTGAGCTTGAGTTTTCGCTTAAAGAAATACCGTAGCATGATGGTCCGACATTTGGACTTAGAAGCCATTTCTCTGTAGGCTATGTGTGCCTCCCACCTTTGGCCGCAACATCCAAATAAGAATGACAGTCAGCAAAGTAGCAAAACTGATCAAATTTAACAAAACACTTGAAAATAAAGTTAAACGGGCGTTTTGTTGACATATTTAATATAAAAATTATCCCGGCACATTCCTTACACACGGCCTTAGTTTGGGGTCAGATATCCCAAACTATTATAAGTTGAGCTTGTACTATGGTAGCCAGTAACTGATATCCTACTTTTTTAAAATACAAGTTGACAATGTGAACTAACAAACATGTTCCTGCACACAAATGTTTGTCCTGGGTGTGTCCCTTACTACCAAGACACTGACCCGTAAATTACATTTCTACATTATATATTAGTTATTAAAGTCGGTTAGTGCACGAACATAATGTTGTTTCCGTAGAGAGAGCTCGCTGGAGTCGGTCCGCGCGTGCACGCTGCGCGGGCAGCTGGAGCTGGTGCGCCTCGACGAGCCCATCCCCATCGACGAGGTGGAGCCCGCGCAGGAGATCGTCAAGCGATTCGCTACTGGTAATTATACATCCTGGGATATTCTTCACGCACGGTTAGGCTGACATCGGAATTGGTTGTCATTTCAGTATGATAGATCCTCATATATAACCCTTCGCGGACCTAAACTGAAAGGTTTTTTATTTTTTTTTTGATAATTATCTTAAAAAAGCTTGCACTATGGTAACCAGATAACTCTATATATTCTATAATATTATTATAAAGAGAGTGTGATTTTTGTACGGATTTATGTATGTAGAGGAAAATCGCGGAACCACGTCACCTTATTCTGGTAGTCAGTCTACCCGATGTTAAATGTTCACCGCCGCCAATGATCATTTACAATACCTGGGTGATTGTGAAACTGATCATTCTACAGAGCAAGCTGATTAATTATTTGAATTGTCAACTCCCACAGGTGCGATGTCCTTCGGCTCTATATCCCTGGAGTCTCACACGACGCTGGCAATAGCTATGAACCGTATCGGCGGCAAGTCCAACACCGGAGAAGGTGGTGAAAATTCCGACAGATACCTTAATCAGGTAATTGGTGTATTCAATGTGTGTAATAATATTTTAGATTTACATCTTGTTCTCAACACGGAACGTAAACTTAAGTGGTAAATATTGGGGATTAAGCTATTCATCCCTGTTTTTTCATTTGTTATTATCTATTTGGGAACAATTAAAAACATCATTTGTCGTCATCTGCAAATGAACCTAAAATATTATAGCCTGCAATATTTGTTGCATTGTAACTGTAGAGTCTGGTATAAAGTATCGTGTTTGTGACAGGAAGCGGAATGGAACCGTCGGTCGGCTATCAAGCAGGTGGCGTCGGGTCGGTTCGGCGTGACGGCCTCGTACCTGGCGCACGCGGACGACCTGCAGATCAAGATGGCGCAGGGGGCCAAGCCCGGCGAGGGAGGAGAACTACCTGGTAACTATTTTTGAAATGAATACTACTTTAGCAAGTAAAAAGAGACAAACATATGCGAGTATGTATAGGATTTAGCCTGCAAGAGAATGAGATAGGTCGTTTTCTGAAGGTTTCACTTCTACCCTCACACAATGGTAAGGTACCTTGAGTATTTATCTTTGGCGTATCCGCGGTTTACTATTTACAGCTACTTTAACAATTTTTTTATACAAACAATTATATTAAGGACACTCCATTATTTTACTTAAAAATCACGTTAATCATTATTAACTTTTATTTATTTATACCAACTAACACTAAAATTCTTCCCACAGGCTACAAAGTGACTGAAGATATAGCAAAGACCCGTTGCTCGGTGCCCGGGGTGGGTCTGATTTCGCCTCCCCCTCACCACGACATCTACTCCATAGAGGATCTGGCAGAGTTGATCTATGACCTGAAGTGCGCCAACCCTCGGGCTAGGATCTCTGTTAAACTTGTCTCTGAAGTCGGTGTGGGTGTCGTCGCTTCCGGAGTCGCTAAGGTATTTTATATGAGCCTAGAATATAAGCTTTAGGTTGTCAATACGAGCAAATTGTGAATGTTTGAAAGGATGAGGGGGAGAGAGAGAGAGAGAGTAAAATATTCTATGAAGATTCTTATTAAATACTTTTAAGTTTTTTAATTAAATCATCATATAACGTTTTTTCCTGCTATATTACCTATTCAGTTACTTTCGGTCGTGGAACAGGATATAGGGGTATGAAAACTATTTCGTCCCCGGAACGCTCGTGGGTCGAAAATTTGAAAGTATTAAATGTAAGAAACGTATTTAGGGCAAAGCGGAGCACATCGTGATATCGGGGCACGACGGCGGCACGGGCGCCAGCTCGTGGACCGGCATCAAGAGCGCCGGCCTGCCGTGGGAGCTGGGCGTCGCCGAGACGCACCAGGTGCTCGTGCTCAACGACCTGCGCTCCAGGTACCCGCGCCCTCCGTGCCATTCAGATTATTGAACAAATCGATTTCTTCACAGTTTATGCAAACATAGTATTTGTACATAAATATTAGTCTATATGTAAAAAAGACTGATATGCACCCTATCAATACTAGACACAAGCGTACACTTCTGCATATGCCTCCGTATAATAGCACTTATACTTCAAAAAGTGCAAGGATCATTCTTAGGATTTTAACACTAATCATACCAACACTTACTAGGTACCTATTTCTACCATAGCGAGTCAAATGTGACTCTATGTTTCCTGCTTGAATGAATGAAATATGGTTGTTAGGAAGGGAAATAAATAGTATAACTGTACATTAATTAGTAAGAAAACGTCATGAAGTCAAATTTGCTAAAGCAATAAGATGATTCGTGCATTTTCAATGCAAAGTTCAAAATGGGCCATTTGACCCTGTTATGGTATGTTTAGTGTTAAGTTAAGTTTAATAAAGCACTAAAATACAATAAAAATAGACTTAAAAACAACTTTAAATTTACTAATGTACAAAATAAAATAATGATCTATAAATTATTAGAACTGTCTATAGGTAAAGTAGCCAAAAGGCTAGCTATGTTGCCACTTTGCCAGGCCTCTGATCACTCATGTATTGTATCATTAAAAAATATTTATGTTTCTAGGGTGGTGGTTCAAGCAGACGGTCAAATAAGAACTGGTTTCGACGTAATGGTAGCAGCATTACTCGGCGCAGACGAGTTTGGCTTCAGTACTGCACCACTTATTGCACTGGGTAAGCACATTTACGCTTATGTTTATACCTGTATACTATATACTTGTATTTGTTGCACCTCAACTCATCTCATAACGATGACCACATGCACTTTACACCTTGCAAGGATGGTATGAGGGTCAAATCTCAATCTGTAATGCATTGAATGGACAGGGATGGAGCATAAATATTAAGCTGACGCAAAGTTATTGGAATGATAATCTTAGACACTAAAGAACAAATAAGAAATGTGAAGTTCTAAAATCAAAATAAGTATAAGGGAGAAGAATTTTTATTACGCCACCTTGTATCGTTTGAGATACCAACAGATTGTGTGCCCGCAAATAATGTTGGCTCAATAACCTTATTAATTAAGGTAAAAAAATATCCAGGGTCGTTCTATACACACGGCCATCTGATCCTAAACCAAGCCATTCATGCACACAAATATTAAACCAAGAATGTCACTTCACACACAGGTTGCACAATGATGCGTAAGTGCCACTTGAACACATGTCCAGTGGGCATTGCCACGCAAGACCCAGTTCTGCGCAAGAAGTTCGCCGGCAAGCCTGAACATGTCATCAACTATCTGTTCATGCTGGCTGAAGAGGTACGTTTTTTATATAACTTCCACACTTCCTAACTTAATAAAATACTTTTTTCAAGTCAGAAAGTGAGTGTAATTTTTCAATTACACTTTAAGCACTTCTTAAAGGACATAATATGTTAATATCGAAATTCTTTTTAAGGCGTATAAGTTGGTGTCGGTGGTGGCACACAAATCCTAAAGCGACCTTAAGTCTGGCTGCCGGACGTTGTTTGATTTTTTCACTCGAGGATTAACATAAAAATTTAAAACCATTTATTCAGTTTAGGCCGGCAGAGGTCACTTATGAAGATTTAAACTTACTGAAGCTGTAGGATTTGTCACTGAAACTTTTTTCCCGGAAACGATGGGGTGACTTTGGCTAGGGAGCTAGGGAACTAGTATTGGTATACGTATATAGGTGTGTACGCGTGCAGGTGCGGCAACACATGGCGGCGGTGGGCGTGCGGCGCTTCCAGCAGCTCGTGGGGCGCACGGACCTGCTGAAGGTGCGCGACCACAACGACAACCCCAAGGCGCGCGCGCTCAACCTCGGCCTCATCCTCAAGAACGCGCTGCACATGCGCCCCGGCGTCAACATCGTCGGCGGCTCCAAGGCGCAGGTACAGCAATGCTTTGATGCTATTTAAAGGGAAGATCTTCAATGCAACCGTAACCGATGATGGTAAGCTCACAAAGCCTAGATGGGAACCGGTTCACTTGGGCAGTTATCGGAACAGGTTTTTAACTTGAGGTTGGTAGTAACCAGGCGGGTACTACAGCACTACCACAATGCTATAAAGCGGACCACCGGAATCCGGCCCCTGTCTAATCCGGCGCCCCCTGTCATATAATGTAACAATATATAATCATGTACACAAACATTATTGTGGCAAATTTTCACTAATGTGATTTGTAGTTCAGGTACAATGTTATAATTGTGATCTGTAATTTGTCGGAATACAGGTGCTCTTATAAAAAAAATCCGGACTATAGGAGGTCTGATTAGAAGTTCAAAGCCCTCCCATAACATGTTTCACTTCTATAGTAAAATAAATCCACATTGATTCCGAGTATTTATTTCCCATTGTCAAATCTGAAATCAATTTTATTTTACCAATTGACGTTAATAATCATGTTATTTTACCCATTACCAGGACTTCCAATTAGAAAAGCGTTTGGACAATCAGCTGATCGAAAAGTGCGCGGGAATATTAGACGGTACAGAAACACACGTAGACATTGCCATGAAGATCACCAACGAAGACCGTACCTACACTTCCACGCTGTCCTATCACATTGCTATGTAAGTTGTTATACTTATTCCCTATTTATCGTACTAATAGTATTTTTATATACATAGTATATACAGACATACATAGTATATAAAAACATACATATAGTATAGTGTTATAATATCCAAAGAAATTTGCATTTTCCCGAGATGATAAGTAACCCTATAAGATAATTCAAGTATTAATCTACCTTCGTTCAAGTTTCACCAAAATCCGTTTAATATAATAGTTTTTTTTGTGAAAGAGTAACAAACATCCATACATGGTGATTACTTACCATCAGGTGGACCGTTCGCTTGGATGTCGGCCCATGTGGTATATAAAAAAAACATGTGTAAGGCATGAGCGATTACCGAAATGACGGCTGCAGTACGAAATAGAATAAGAAATATTGTTGGTAGGTACAACATTACTTCTTCTTTTTCTTACTGTCAGCAGTCATATGGTATGATATGGGTAAAATAATTATAGTAACAAATTTTTATAGGACAAACCTATGATGATTCGAACGATTTTAACTTATTTATTTCGTAGTATCAATAAGTTTTAATAATGTTTATTACTTTTAGGAAATACGGTGAACATGGTCTACCGGACGGAACAACAGTAGACATATCGCTGGTGGGCTCCGCTGGACAGAGTTTCTGTGCCTTCCTTTCTAAAGGGATCACCGTCACGCTCGAGGGTGACGCCAATGATTATGTTGGTAAGTAACTATGTACTATGTATTATCCTACATTTTTTTTATCATAGTATATAATTGCATATAAAAGAGCGGGGCCACTTAGCACAAGTATAACATAAAAGGATACTCCAAGTTTCATTGTGCTACTAGTTTGCCTCCGCGGTTTCACCCGCGATTCCTAGAAATTCTATATTCACGGGATAAATAATATCCCTATATGTCCCCCTATGTATAATCTCCTATATGTTATTCCACGGCATGCTCCATATATTCACCAAGTTTCATTCAAATTCCTTTTGGTAGGTTTGGTGTGTAAGAGAATTTATCATGTACATATCCATTCTGACAAACTTTCGCATTTATATTATTAGTAGAATTTTTTAAAAGTTCACGTTTTTCATCTATACTAATATAGGAGGACCGATTTGTATGTAAGTATGTTTGTTACTCTTTCACGCAAAAACTACTAAACGGATATGGATGGAACTTGGCACATAGATAGAGCATATCCTGGAATATCATATAGGCTACTTTTTATCCCGGGAAAATGTGATATCCTTCGGGAACGCTAGTAAAACCGCGGAGGACAGCTATTATAAATATCAGAAAACAAATTGCAGTAATTATATCCTGTATTGAATACAGAAAAACAAACATAAAGTTGTCATTATACATCTATTTCAGTTTTTTTATTTAAGGTTAAAACATCTATTGATTTGTGCCCAATGTTCACTTTATAGGCAAGGGTCTCTCCGGTGGTAAGGTAATCATCTACCCACCAAAATCATCACCGTTCGAGTCTCACCTGAACGTAATCGTCGGAAATGTGTGCTTGTATGGAGCTACGTCTGGACGCGCGTATTTCCGGTAAGTTGCTAAAACTATGGCGATGATGGCTGTGGTGACGTCGCACTACGTGAAGGCTTAGATTAATTATTTATTTATTCATTAAATCAGTTTTTAATTATTTTTTTGGGGTATGTTATGCACCGTTACTACGGTTCTTAAATATTGTAAACGTTGTCCTGCAACGTCTGTCGGGTCAGCTAGTTTTTAGACAGGTCTTAACAACAAATATTGAATTCGAATCTTCCGATTGAATCGACTGTGAAATGTGCAATAAGAAATTATAAATTAATTATTTTATCAATATAATTCCGACCCATGCCTCTATTTAAACGATATTTGCTTCGCGGATTCTGTCAATCGCTCCAGCTGTCAAACGACTGACAATAATAAAAGTTTATATTATCAAAAGCGCTAGTAAAGTCGTTAAGTTTTCTTAAATTTTCTGACTTTCCACGCAACTTTCTTATTTTTTTCTTTCATAAGAACCTTCTCCGGCCAATAACAAACACAACAAAAAAAGAATTAGCAAAATCGGTCCAGCCGTTCACGCGTGATGCCGTGACCAAGGGAAATAGGGATTCATTTTATATATATATAGATGGACTCTTTATAAAGCCCCATTTGACCTCCTTTCGGCTTTACGGGTAGTTTTGTAACATTCTGTATATAAGTGAGTGATGTACGTGTTTGTTGCGGCTGTTACAGCGGTATAGCGTCGGAGCGGTTCTGCGTGCGTAACTCGGGATGTACGGCGGTGGCGGAGGGCGCGGGCGACCACGGCTGCGAGTACATGACGGCCGGCCTCGTGCTCATCCTCGGCCTCACCGGACGGAACTTCGCCGCCGGCATGAGCGGTCAGTACACCCCACACTCTACGATATACACGTTAAGACCATGTATAGATTGGTCAGCTAATAATGTGTCCCATAATAAAAAAATATTGTTAATTATTTGAATACATAATAATAAAAATGGTATACCACTGTTTCTTAAGTCAGCCGTCGACTGAGAAGAGATACGTTAGAAATATTTTCTGGAAACAGAACTGTGGTAACACTATATATTTTCTGCACTATTAATAATTTGGCATACAATTGTAGTATGCCTGAAACTATGAAAAATGACTTGGCTCAGATGCACAAAGAATATTTGAAATTGGTCACACCTATAAATTTATTCTGTTAGGTTTTAATATGCGATACGAATTTTAAAACGCTGGTAGAACCAGGAGGTGGAAAGTAGTCTTTTCAGATTTTATTTTTATACCACTTGGGCCGATAAACAAGAAGACGGTCCGTCTACCTGATGGTAAGTGGTCACCGCCGCCTATGGACATTTGCAACACTAGGGGCATCGCCAGTGCGTTGTCAACCCTGAGACGTGAAGTTGTTAAGTCTCATGTGCCTGTAATTTCTACAATATAAATAATAGATAGGACTTTCTACATATATTTTATATATGATAAAATGAATTTCAAACAGGTGGTATCGCCTACGTATACGACATCGACGGTTCCTTCATCCAGGGCAAGTGTAACCTGGAGATGGTCGAACTGCTACCTTTAGAGCAGCAAGACGACCTCGATGTTGTCAAGAACCTTCTAGAAGAGTTCGTTCAGTATACTGGGTAAGTCACTGTGTATTATTATTTGCCTTATGGGCCCAAAAGTCTTTAAATGTATGTGGCCAGTGATGTCTTATGGAACATAGACGTGGAGTTTTACTGCTGGCCGTTTTTGTTTCACATTTCTCTATTATTTGTTCCGATTCGACATCCGGAATCCATCTTGAGTCAAGCACCAGTCTTTTTTAGCGTTTCCAGTCGTTTTACCTTCTCCCACCAGGTGGCGCCACCATCGCTATCGCATGATGTGAGCGGTAGGCGCGACAAGGTGGTGCCACTAACTTCATTTGTTCATCATTATAGCGTCGTTTTTCGTTGCGTTAATACGGTCGTAAAAACGAAAGTATTTATTACTTCGAATATAATTTTATATTTATATTAGTGTTAAAGTAATAAGTAAACGTTAAAATAACTCCCATCAAGAATGGACAACGATAAAAATATCGCGAATTCGCACGCTGTTAGTGGAGCAGATTCTCGGAAAAGGCGCCGTTACAGTACTTCAGTTGAGGATTCATCGTCTCGAGATTCAAGCCCAGGGCGAATCAGTAAGTCAAAACGACCACGACCTGTAAGTGATTTGCAATTAGAATTTTTATCACAGCAAGTTTCTTTTTTAACAAATTTAATATCCGAAAAATATTCTGGTCTACCCTCAACTGCAAATAATGAAACCGATGCTGCAATAACCAATATTTCCAGTAAATTATATGATGATTTTACTCTACGTCCACCTTCGGCGCCCCCAACTAGTAATTCTAGCGGACAACTACAATTGACTGACCTTAGCACTACAGTAAAAGACCCGATTTATCCTAAATCAAAGGAATCTTTTTTGAATAAAATTTCGAATCTTCAACGCTTTAACTGTAACGATTGGAATGCTATACGTTTTGCTGATACACAAAAGAAATACATAACCACCCCTGGATTTATTGAATTGAGTATTAACGATGTGTTGAAACGCTTTGAGTCTACGATGTCTGAAGAAAATCGCTTGCGTCTCTTTGAAAGATCTTTTGCAGCGTTGTCAAATGCGGTTTTAGCACAAAAAGAATCATTACATACAACCCTTCAATGCCTAGTCGATTGGACTAGTGAAAATAGTTCCAAACTCACTCCATCAAGTATATTTGCTAAGGTTGAGGAGCTTTTTAACAAAGAGTCTGGTTACATGAATGTTACGGAAGATATCCTACAGATAGTTTGCGGGCGCAGAGCAGATTTGATTAATATACGTCGAGAACTTTTATTAAAGCAAATCCCTGAGGGTTTTCATTGTAGTGTTATGCAGAAACTACCACCTAGTGCTGAATTTTTATTTAATGATGAGCAGCTTACTACCTACATTCAGAAAATTGGGGGGGTCGAGAATCTTTTGCAGTCTTCTTCATCTGCTCAACCTACTCAGAGAACTTCTCAACAATATCGGGTTAAGTCGAACACGAGTGTGGGTAGACAACAAGAAAGCAAACAATCGCGTGAAAATTTTTTTCGTAATGCACCTTCTAAGCGACAGAAGTACCAGAGCCACTCTAAGGGATATCGAGCATCCAACTATAAGCAAAAACATGACGGTAAAGGAAAAAAATCATTTTCTTCCAAGAACAAACATTCCCGGGCATGACTATGCCAGCTTTCTGGGTGGCTGTCTGGCGCGGTTTCAACGTGTATGGAGCGATTTAGGAGCGCCACCCAAACTATGCAAACTTCTAAAAGGTATGAGAATACCTTTTATGATGAAACCACCCCTAATATTACCAAACGAACGAGTCATGAAGACTTTCGAAACAAAATTAAGTTCTCAAATGACACGGCAAATAAATACAATGTTACAAACAAACGTGCTCGAAATAGCCGAACGATCGCCGAGTTACCTATCGAAGTTTTTTCTCGTGCCGAAGTCGGACGGTTCAATGAGGCCAATCTTCAACTTAAAACAGTTAAATCAGTTTGTACAGACAAAAGATTTTCAGCTATTCAGCTATTTCCGCGTTCCGAGCTTCTTACAAAAAGCAGATTGGATGGCGAAAATCGATCTAAGTCAAGCTTATTTTCATCTGCCAGTTTCTCACAAGCACCGCAGGTTCCTAAGGCTCAGTTACAATGGTCGTTTGCTACAAATGACATGTCTGCCATTTGGACTATCGTCAGCTCCGAGGACTTTTGCATCTCTTACCAATTGGATAGCAGAATACCTACGCAAACGCAACATTCGCTGTGTGGTGTACCTGGACGATTTTCTACTCGCAGACCAGTCTCGTCAGGGATTACAAGATCATATTTCATTCACACTAAGCCTATTACAACGTCTCGGATGGACGGTCAACTTCGACAAGTCTGTGTTGGTTCCGACTCAACGCCTGGAGTTTCTCGGTGTTACCTGGGACACACTGTTCAACACAAAGTCCTTGTCGGAACCAAAGCGCCTAACGCTCCGCAGGGTGCTCCAGACTCAAATGTCGAATGGCAGTTGGTCCCTCAAACAGGCCCAGTCCCTACTGGGGAGACTCAACTTTGCCAGCTTTATGACACCGAGAGGGAGACTAAACTGTCGCACAACGCAAACCTGCAGTCGACAGCTTCCCAAGTCTCACCCGTACAAACGAGTAAAGATACCAGAACCCGTCTATCAAGAACTGAGATGGTGGCTCACTTCTCTGGACTGCTCTCTTCCGATACATACCAATCCGATATCTCACCTCCTGACCACGGATGCGTCGGACAAGGGCTGGGGCGCTCAACTTGGCGATATGAAAATTGCAGGACAATGGATGAAATACCAAACATTTTGGCATGTAAATCTCAAGGAGTTATATGCTGTGTACGCTGCAATTCTACAGACGAAAATGGGACTCCAAGACGCACACATTCTTTTACAAACGGACAATCGGACAGTAGTGGCCCACATAAACAAAGAAGGTGGTACAAAGTCAGAATTGCTTTTACAATTGACAAAACGGCTACTGGCAATGTTAGACGCGCACAATATATCATTGACGGCTCAGTACTTCCCTGGGAGATACAACAGCGATGTCGATGCGTTGTCGAGGGGAATGCAATGCCCGGAATGGCATCTCAAACCAGAGGCGACCATTCCAATTTTCAAAATGTGGGGCAAACCGGAGATAGACCTGTTCGCTTCATTTACAGCACATGTAGTACTGACATATGTATCAACCGATATCCACGATCAGCAAGCCTTATTTCACAATGCTTTCTGTCAAACGTGGGACTACAACATTGCCTGGATATTTCCACCACCAAATTTAATACCACAAGTACTTGCGCACCTGAACACTGCCAAAGGTCAGTACATAGTGATTGCTCCCAACTGGATCAAAGTGTTCTGGATGGCAGATCTGCGGTCCCGGGCGATACAAGGGCCTCACGTGATCCCCAACCTTCAACAAGTTTTGATCGATACCAGGACGAATGTCCATCCACCAGACATTCAAAACATTCGTCTGGAAGCTTGGCTAATCTCGGGTGGACTGAAGCAATAGAAGATTGGACAACTCAAGAAAAAACTGTCCTGATGTCTAGTTGGCGGCAATCTACACTTAACACATATAGACCGGCGTGGGAAAAATGGATAAAGTGGAGTATTCAAAATGGTATAGATTTTAAAAATCCCGTACCCACTCAGGTAGCACGTTATTTAATATATCTTCATAAAAAGTGTGGCCTCGCTTATAAAACTATTTTGGTCCATAAATCGGCAATTTCAACATTTGTGAGCCACGATTCAATAAATAGTATTTCATCAAACTTTTTTGTTAAACATGTCTTAAAGTCTATATCACTTGCAAAACCAAAATGTATCAAACCACCAATATGGGACCCTAAAATTGTTTTGCAGTATTTAGAAAACAATTCAGTCAATGAAGATAGTCTATTTGAAATCTCAAAACGTGTAGCGATACTTTTACTGCTTATGTCCGGACGCAGGGTTCACGACCTTACGCTTTTGCAAATAAGATCGAATAGTATGATCGACGGAAATAACTCAATTATATTTTGGCCTGCTTTTGGATCAAAGACTGACAATAGCAAATATAGACAATCTGGTTGGAAAATACGAGGTCATCCTAATAAAAACCTAAATTGTATTTATTGGATTCGTAAGTTAATATATCATTCAGCGGAAAGACGTAATACTTTTGAATGTCCAGAGTTATTTATAAGCGTGCGTGGGGCAGTGAGGCCTGTGTCCAGGACCGTGCTAGGCGGCTGGGTGAGGTCCGAGCTGCGGGCGGCGGGCGTGGAGGCGCCGCCCGGCTCGGTACGCTCCGCGGTCGCTTCGCTTAACTGGCTCGAAAGCTTTTCTATTGATCGAATACTTGCTACGGCTAATTGGAAGCGAGAGCATACCTTCAGAAACTTTTATCAAAAAGAAATTATCAGATCTTCCAATGATTGTAATGAGTCGATTTCTCTATCGAATTATTTTGATGCTGTACTATGATTTAAATAGCATTTACCGTGTTTTGAATAAATCTGTTGATTATAGTAATTCTTTATTTTTCAATACTCTAAACGACACATTATAGCATCTTAGATACCAGGAGATAACAAACACATCACTCAAGATGGATTCCGGATGTCGAATCGGAACAAATAATAGAGAGTTTTAACAAACAATAAAACTTACCTATTATTTTTCCTGAAGACATCCGGAATCCAGGTAATTTCTACCTGGTACATCATGAGTTTTATAATGATGAACAAATGAAGTTAGTGGCACCACCTTGTCGCGCCTACCGCTCACATCATGCGATAGCGATGGTGGCGCCACCTGGTGGGAGAAGGTAAAACGACTGGAAACGCTAAAAAAGACTGGTGCTTGACTCAAGATGGATTCCGGATGTCTTCAGGAAAAATAATAGGTAAGTTTTATTGTTTGTTAAAACTCTCTATTTCTAGTCTATAGCCACCGATCTGAAGTGATATTAGAGTCAAACTTTTCATCAAGAGCTTGTATGGCTTGTTTAAATAAAATAAAAAGTTTTAATCGATTTTTCGATTTATAGCAGTATTTTTAATATGCTATTGACAAAAGTTTCCATTTTACTAACTTTAGCAACTAATGTTGCAATAATTGAAAGAAAATCCAAAAAAATAATCTGTCACTCCCATCCCGTTCATTTCTACAAATTGATTTTAACTGCAACCCTAACTTACACTAAACAGAATATTCTCTATACCAGATCAATAGTAGCTGAGGAACTCCTCAAGACTTGGCCGGAGCCTGCCAAGATGTTCGTCAAGGTGTTCCCGTACGAGTACCAGCGGGCTCTCAAACAGATGGCGCTGAAGCAGCCCTCGGCGCCCAAACTCGACACGAATGGCAAAGCTGAGAACGGCGTCCTTGACATTGAGGAGACCGTACGTGACATCGAGCAGGATAAGAAGAATCTTGAAAAGGTGTTGGATAAGACTAGGTAAGTTTATTACGCAAAAAATTACTTTATTTATAACAGCACATAACATTACATTATAAAACAGTACTATAGATTGGCTTGTGTTTGATGACACATCTCACGTTACGATTACCATCGTAAAAGCTCTGTATTGAAAATATCCAGCTCAAAAAACCATATTGAAGTTTGTCTCTCAGCGCTCAGAGTATTTTTTGGTTAGGAAATACTTATTGAGATAATTCATAGATAATCTAGTTCGTACGTGTAACGTTAAACACAATATTTATTTATTTATTTATTGGACAACCAACAAAACATACACTGATACCTACATGTAAATAATTTTAAGACATACAGAAATGAAACTTGAGTGTTGCTTTAGTAACAGGTTGCCACTGCATGCAATTGGATACAGGGCTAAAAAGGGCTTTTACCCAAGTATAGAACAATTTTTTTTTATAGATAATTAAACAGTTTTAACAAAACAAAATATTCTATAATAAAAATAATAATAAAATTCTATAATTTATGGTATAAGCACTAATCTCAAACTATTAAGAATGACTGGTATTGAATACACATTAAAATGGTGTGGTAGTGGTTCGATGGAGGTGGCAGCCTTCAATTAAGCATTAAATTAAAAAATAACATAAAATGCGCTAAATTAGAATGATGATCTGCTCAGTTATGTATCTCCGAAAAATGAGTGAAACTAGCAGATCGAAAATAATGAAACATTCTTCCCTTTTAACAGGGGCTTCATAAAATACCCGCGAGAGACGTCGATGTACCGGCCGGCGGAGAAGCGGCTGCGCGACTGGGACGAGATCTACAACTTCAACCACGTGCGGCGCGGGCTGCGCGTGCAGGCGGCGCGCTGCATGGAGTGCGGCGTGCCCTTCTGCCAGAGCGCGCACGGCTGCCCGCTCGGGAACATCATCCCCAAGTGGAACGATCTCATCTACAAGGGGGACTGGAAGCAGGCCCTGTATCAGCTGCAGCAGACGAATAACTTCCCAGGTTGGTGTGGGGTGACGTTTTGTTTGTGTGTACTCATTTTAAAACGCATTTTTGGTGGTATGGCTCGGTAAAACATCTCCTGAGAAGGGAAAGATACATGAAGTTAGAAAGGTTTCCTGTATTATATTTCTATACCGATTCTTTTGCAAATCTAAAGCGACGTGGCTCCACGTTTAGTTATGTAAGATTACATTTATAAGTATATAAATACATTTTTAGACAGTTTAAGCTCTTGAGTTAACGCTTTGATAAAAAGAAAATACACATTACTAGTTTAAAAATTGTTTGTGTCAGAGTACCTGATGAAAAAATTCCCTATTTTATGTCTAAAAAGTGAATCGTAGTAGCAAAAACTCGGATGTTTTAAATGTAAAGTACTATTGACTTATAGAAAATAAGTGTCCAATCTGTATATTGAATGTATACATAATGTATTATACGTTTAGAGTTCACGGGGCGCGTGTGCCCGGCGCCGTGCGAGGGCGCGTGCGTGCTGGGCATCTCCGAGCCGCCCGTCACCATCAAGAACATCGAGTGCGCCATCATCGACCACGCCTTCGAGTCCGGCTGGATACTGCCGCAGGTATGCACTACGAATTGTTTAAGTACCTCGTCTTGCTGACCCAATTGTATAGTCAAAGTGGTAAGCAACGTACGAAAACGACTGGACCGATGTGCCATTTTTTTTAGAACATAGAATTTAATAAATTGGCTGGAATTAATGAGAAATTCCGGAAAAAGTAAACTCTAGGCCATAACTGACGATTGAAAAAACATCACGGGATAAGTTTAAAATGTAAAAAAATATGAATTGTTTCAGATTCCAAAGTGCAGGAATGGCAAGAGTGTGGCTGTCGTGGGCTCAGGACCGGCTGGATTGGCGTGTGCACATCAATTAAATAAGGTACTTCCACATTTTTGAATCAACGACTATAATTGAAAAATATCTTTTATAATATTCAATATTTACTAAAAATATGGGTATGCAAAAACACAGCTTTTTGATTTTCTATCATTTCATTTACGTTTGAAGTAAGAAATTCTAACATATCTCCAACGTGTTAACTAATAATCTTTATTTCAATTGTAATAATGTTAATTTCTCTATAACATTCTAAAATATCTTTATTTTGTTATTATTAGCTTCTATGTATTTTTTGTTCTGCGCCCGGGTCTACAAATGCCGTATATACCAATAAATAGATAGAAAAATGAAAATATTACCTGTTTCTGTAACTGACTTCCGAACCGGTAGTTTTGACGTTCACAATTGCCCTTCGCGGGCCTTAGGCGAATAAATGGCATTAAATTGTATATGTTTGTAATGTAGTTTCTAAATAACAAATGTGTTGTGTGTATAGGGCGGGTACATGGTGACGGTGTTCGAGCGCAACGACCTGGCGGGCGGGCTGCTGCAGTACGGCATCCCCAGCATGAAGCTCAGCAAGCGCGTGGTGGCTCGCCGCGTGGCGCTGCTGCAGGCCGAGGGCGTCGCCTTCAAGTGCAACGTGGACGTGGGCCGCGACATCTCCGCGCGGGACCTCGCCAACGAGTCAGTACCACCAACTCTCTGACACTTGCGCTTTATATACTACTTTTATCATCTTCTAACTTCAGTCTTGAAGTTTCATTCAGAAGTGAGCGTGAGCAGAATTCAAAAGTAACTAGATTCCAAATTTTATAGAGGTTGGTTCGGTGTTTCCTCCTGAAAATGTAACTAATAGAAAAAAAAATGTCCTTCTAAATAACGGAAAAGACGAGTAAAAAAAATCACCCCCACTTAATGTGTATCCAAAAAAATTACTAATGAGATTTTATTTCACAACTTTCTCGGCCTGATTAATATACTCAAACTATAGCTTTTTAGTATTGAATATCTGAATTAAACCACATACAGACGGTCATATTGAAACTATAAGAGTTTCTTGTTGATTACCCTAAAAACCGATAACTAGTGTCGTACACGTTTAAATAACATGTTATACTGCCCAGATACAACGCTCTAGTGCTGTGCATGGGCGCGACGTGGCCGCGGGACTTGCCGCTGAAGGGCCGCCAGCTCGCCGGGATACACTTCGCCATGGAGTTCCTCGAGACCTGGCAGAAGAAGCAGATGGGCTCCGCCATGCACCACCAGAAGGACAACCCCGAGCTCAACGCCAAGGACAAGAACGTGCTCGTCATTGGTGGAGGGGATACCGGGTTTGTTGCGCTATATCTTTTACTACATGGTAAAATATATAGTATTACGACATAAAGTCCACCTTGAGAGTGGTTTAAGTGGTAGTTATCACCATTTCTTTTTGTTCCATAATTTTTTGTTAAGATCCTGGAAGTATATGTTGTAAATGACCTCACAGATATTGTCTTGTTTGCTGATGATACATCATTAATTTTTAAAGTTAATAGAAAAGACAAAGATCTAACTAAAGTTAATCATACTATGTCAATTGTCTGTGGGTGGTTTGCTACAAATAATCTATTACTAAATTCAAAGAAAACTAAATGCTTAAGGTTTTCTTTACCAAATGTAGCACAAGTAGATAGCCAAATAATAATAGATGGGAGCCATATTGATCTTGTAAATAAAACGGTATTTTTGGGTCTTACATTAGACAATAAATTGCAATGGGGACCTCAGGTTGATACTCTAGCTGCTAAATTAAGTTCGGCTGCTTTTGCTGTTAGGAAAATTAAACAATTGACGAATGTTGAGACGGCCAAATTAGTTTATTTTGCATATTTTCATAGCCTCTTGTCCTATGGTATTTTGTTTTGGGGAGCAGCAGCGGATATAGAATCAATATTTATTATACAAAAAAGAGCAATTCGTGCAATTTACAGTATGGGTCCCCGTGAATCATTAAGAGATTTATTTAGGGAAATAAATATAATGACATTACCTTCACTATATATTTATGAAAATATAATGTTTATACGTAGAAACATAGGAATGTTTGAGTCAAAATTAGATATTCATAGTATAAATACAAGACAAAGGGAGAAGTTAGTTGTTCCATACTTTAGACTAACTAAAGTTAACAAGTCATTTCTTGGTAATTGTGTTCGATTTTATAATAAGATACCGCTTTCAATAACCAAAATGTCTGATCATAAATTTAAAAATTATATTAGGAAAGTTTTGAAAGAAAAAGCGTATTACAAGGTAGTTCATTATATTGAAGATAAAAATGTATGGAAATAGCTGCTCTCTGCACAGTGCACCTCTAAATCTCTTGTTTAAGTTGTAAGTACCTAATTATTGTTATTTTCTATTTTGTAGTCTTGTCATATATTTTTTTTTTTGTTTTGTTTTTATTAATGTTACCTATAATAAGTATTTTGTAATTGTTAAATATAAAATTATGTAAAATTGAAATTATAAAATAGCCAAAAAGTCAGAATAGATAAAAATTTATATAACAAATAAAAAAGAATGTAACCTTGCTGAGTTTCTTGCCGGTTCTTCTCAGTTGAAGGCTGACTTCCGAACCGGTTGTAGCTTCAGTAACTTTAAATTTGACCTTCATAAGTGCCCTCCGAAGGCCTAAACTGAATAAATGGTTTTGAATTTTGAATTTTTGAATTTTGATGACAATACTTACCATCTGGACCCAAACTAAGCAGAGCGTGTGTTTCTGTAACCAGATAACTGACATATAATAATTTCACAGGTGTGACTGCATAGCGACATCTCTTCGACAAGGCGCGAAGACAATCACCACGTTCGAGATCCTTCCGGAGCCCAAACCGGCCAGAGGACAAGACAACCCCTGGCCTCAGTGGCCTAGGGTATTCAGGTAACCAATACAGTACTGCAATAACAGTAATAATTTAGAAGTAGTAGGGAGCATAGTTCGTACAGGGAAGTTCTACCACCATCCCTATTTCCACCGTGAAGCACTAGGTCACTTTTATTACAACTTTACATCTAAGGGTCCACAACGCGTTAGCAATGCCTCTGATGTTCCAAAAGTACATAGGCAATGGTGACCCGTTACCATCAGGTGGACTGCCGATTGTATGGCCTATTAATTATAGAAATACACTGTACGTGGGTTTACTATTATCCCCGATAAGTGTGGACATTCTCTGCTATTTGGACTGCTTTTGAAAAGGTGGCATTTTACAATAATATTTCACTGTCAGGCTTTTAATTCAGGTATCAATATGGTTACCCTATCGTAAATAGTACAGTATAGACTTAAAAAAAAGTTTTAAACTATGCTGAAACTAATTGTGGTTTCTGATTCGGCAGGGTGGACTATGGCCACGAGGAGGTCAAAGTCAAGTTTGGCAACGATCCGAGGAAGTTCTCCACACTTACCAAGGAATTCTTGGATGACGGTAAGTTGACGAAAATAGGAAAAACTGCAACAACTGTAAACACAATGATAGTAATATGTAGTGACAATTTTTTTTACTATTTTGAATTTTAAACCAAGACAATGTTAAACACAAATGTTTCGGAACCCTCAGTCCATGGTCTAACCAGCTATATGATTGTGTCGGAACAGGCGAGGGCAACGTGTGCGGCGTGTCGGCCGTGGAGGTGGAGTGGACGCGCGCGGCGGGCGGCCGCTGGGAGATGCAGGAGGTGCCCGGCACGCAGAAGGTGTTCAAGGCCGAGCTGGTGCTGCTGGCCATGGGCTTCCTGGGCCCGGAGAGATACGTCGCCAACCAACTTGGTCAGTTACTATTATAATTCATTGATCGACCTCCAAAAAAGGGATATCTCCGTTTTTTTCGACAAGCAAATTGCATCGATCTTGACACAAAATAAGCAATGGTTTTTATTTAAGAAATTGTCATATGAATTACTAGCTGTCCACCGCTGTTTCACCCGCTTTCCTGGCGGATATAACATTTTCCTTGGATAAAAAATATCCTATGTTATGTTATCCAGGTTATAAAGTACTATGTGCCATATTCCATCCAAATTCACTGAATAGTGAAAGAGTAACAAACGTCCACTGACTAAAGATAGCCTATGCACTTTTTTTGTCAGAAAAAGATTCTAAGAATGGCGAATTTGTAAAAAACCTGATTTGTCATAATAAAAATAGCCCCCGCATTGTAATTCTCAGAATAGTGGCAGTGTAGTCATTGAACATTTTAATATATTTACAGATTTGCCCTTGGACGCCCGCAGTAACATCGAGACAAATAAAACCGACATATACACAACACCTGTAAACAACGTGTTCGCCGCCGGAGGTAGGTTGATATTGTATTATTTTTGAACGATGTTACATTTGAAAAATATAAAATTGCTAATTACTTTCCTTACATCAAAAATACGGATAGATCATAACTAGATTTTAATTCAAACCTTCAAGAACCAACACCGAATTAAGGGTTTTGAATTTAAAATTCTATAGTCCTTTTAAACATTAAAATGGTTGCTTTTTTTGTAAAGAAAAAATTTAAATATTTTTATTCAAATAGGCCTTTACAAGCACTTATGGATAGTCACTCTAACACTGGTTCGGAAGGTTGTTTTTTGCTGAGAAAAGTAAGCAAAAGGGTAGCAGATGCAGAATAGCAGAAAAGGCGATAATTCTTTTGACAACAAAATTATTTATTAACTAAGTATATAAAAAAAATGTCGAGGACAATATTTTCATCTTGTAATGTTTTTTTTTATTATTAACAAACATCACCTGATAGCGGTCAAAATATGAGGGCCTTACTGTTCTCTTACTACGATAGACTGCTTGTATTGTTCTCTAGTTATAATAGGCATATTTTTTTTTATTCATGAATATTTTTAATAAGTTTAAGTGAACAAGGTTTATGTCAATCATTTGTAAAATATTCACATGCTAGCAGATGGTAAATTTTATAGAAAATTATCATAATTTTAATTTTAGATTAGTTGAATGATTTGACTTCGAGGTCATTATTAGAGACTAGCTTTGGCAGCGCGGTTTCATTCGTTTTGCTAGAATGTAAAATAGCTTAGGTTCTTCTCTTGATTGTGTCACACAATGTTACGTCGTATTTCTAATTATTTTTTACTAAACTGAAACAGTTACAGTAACAGTAGTAGTTATAGCAACTATATTTCTACCTTTTACCCCCCCTTAGAGGTTGAATTTTTGGTATTCGTAGTTTATGGTAACTGTTATGGATATTATTATCAGCTAACTTGTCTTCACAGCACAAGCTAAATAAAAAATAATAATAAATATCCTGGGGTGTTTTTACACGCGGTTATCTAATCCCAAACTAAGCTGAACTTGTACTATAGAAACCAGATAATTGATACTCTATATATACTTCTTTTTTCGTCTATATCCATACTTATATAGATGTTTACACCCTGAATACACAATTACGTACCTATACATAGAAAAACAATAATATCCCGCTTTTCTATCCACAGATTGTCGCCGTGGTCAATCGCTAGTGGTGTGGGCGATATCAGAGGGCAGGCAAGCGGCTCGCGCCGTGGACATCCACCTCACTGGGAAGTCCAGCCTGCCGGGCCCCGGAGGCGTCGTATACGACTATTGAACTGATGTGAAACAATATCGAATGTCACTAAACACGGTCATTACGACCATTAACACTATGTAGAACAATTTAGCACAACCTAAGTATGACTCTTGGTCAGTAAACTAGGTCGAAAAACGTGGAATGGAGTTAAGAATAATGTTTTGGAGTTGTGTGAAGATTCTGGGTAAGCAAGCGAGGTGGCAAAGACGAAAATAGTCTAAAAACTCTATTCCACAATTTTCAATCGCTCCTAATTAATATCGAATTGTAAACGCCGATATAATTGTAGTCTATAGTGATCATGTAGACGCTGCATACCGTAAATTCACTAGCAATTTTTATCAAATCTTATTTTGTAAGTGATAAGGTTGAATATCCCTTGATGATGATAGAATAATTGAATTTTATCGATTATGTTAACTGAATTGATTTAAAAAACATTTAATTTAATGTTACATTTTCATTAATTCAATTTTGATACGTTATTGATGTCGTTGGATAATTTTTTTTTTGGCAAAATAACAGGAAATGATGTGAAGTGTTAATTTGACATTATCCTGTATAAAATCGATTGTTTGACGTGTGATACGCGATTGATATACAATACACAATACGCCGGTAGTAACTCGCGTATTTTTTAAACCTTACGTTTATTAATACATTCGTTACCTTACTGTGCATAAATGAATACATTTTAAATTTAGGGTCGATTTCTTGAATAACTTATTCCTTTGACAAACATACAAAAACAAAAAAAAAAAAAAGATTCTACAATTTTTGTCTTTAACAATAGCATATATTAATTTTGCTTCGACAAACTTCTTATGTATTTCATAAAATTTTATCCAGACAACATAGTGTTTTAGACACAATTTTTAAACTTTACATTAGTATTTTCCATATACTTATTAATATTGCATAAATGTCATATACATATAGTCAATTGACAAAATAATTCAGAACGTATTCATCTAGCTTTCTTGGCTCTGAGTTCTTACCACATTACCGCTCACCATGATGAGATTGTGGTCAATTACAAGCAATGTATTATCAGTAGTGTATCATGCGCCTAATGTTGTAACTAAAAAGTATCATAAGGTTAACACCATTATCGAATAATGTATTTTAGATCTTTTATAATTTTTAAGACATACAGTTTGATATAATCATATTATTTTATAATAACATTCCGTTTTTGGGGTTTTACCATCAATTGCTATACAATTTAGGCTAAACTGAATTTTTGATGTGTTAACTTCAATTTTATCGTTTGGCACACGCTAGGGGCTAACTGAGACTTCAAACGTAAGACGAGTAAGCATAAGTCGGTTAAGAGTAAGACGAGTAAGCGTAAGATGACGTCACCGTAAGACATGTTGTTTTCTGTGCTTTATGTGTGCGTGAAATTGGTCCACGGTCGGGAAATTTTCCGAAACCGAACTGATACGAGCTCACATGTTTACACATCGATTCTCTTTGTTTTAAATGTCAGAATGTATGGATAAAAGTGACATTTGACAGAAAATCAAGTTGAATTGTCAAAGTGGTGGAAGAGCCCCTGGACTTGTTTACTATAAGGAGAGAAACACAACGTATTTATGCCAAATGTATTTTTTTATGATTGTGATCTCTCTCATGTGTCATATTTTGAAGAACTTTTCGATGCGATTGTTAATTAAATTTTGACTGTTTTTAATGTTATTGTTTATAGTTAGGTATAATGGTGTAGTCAGTATTGAATTCTTTATTATGTTTTTTTTAATACATTAAAACTAATCATTGCACATTGTACATACTTTACGAATTGTTTATGATGGCCACTCAAAATTAAAGATCTTTTTTTGAGTGACATTTCCCAAAAAAATGATGATGAAGCAATATAATGTTGTTTATTAGTAGGCTTTCTTATTCAGAACTGGTTGTTATTTAAATTGGTAGAATAGTGTCACAGTATGTTTTAAATGCTCATTCCCTACGTAAAATAGAAGGAACTAATTACCTAATCCATTTAACATCTGATTAAACACGTCAAAGGAATTAATCAGTTTAATCATTACAAATATATCCTTAAATCAATATAAATAAATATACGAGTAATATCTACCAATTTTATTTCGATTAATTTATTAGTAACCAACCTGTGATTTAAGTTGAATGTTACAGTAAAATCTGAGATTATGTATCATTACTATTGAAAACACGTAGTTATTTTATGTAGAAGTTCCTACAGTAACTTTAAGATTATATTTATACTAAGTATTCTTTTATGTTGGTGACTGGTAAATAGAAGGAACCCTTTAAGTTTCACCCCTTATCCATAAGGAACTGATACCTCAGCATTAAAAACTACCTTAATTTAGCAATAATTTTTTTAAATTCTTTATTCCTTATACAATGGTCAGAAAGTTAGCTGTGCGAACTCAAAGGTCGAGTGTGTCCAACCCCCTCTTTTGCAACTTACCTTCCTCGTACTACCCCTAAACCTGCTCCTACTACCCCTAACGAGCGAGGTTCAGCAGCATGCTATATACTCAACATATATATATATATATATGACAAATTCAGAATTAAAGACAGTACTTTAGACAATTTTTACTTAAACCTTGACGAGCCAGTTTGCTTGATGATTAGAGACCCTGACTGCCACGCCGCAGGTCGTGGGTTCGACTCCCATCCAGGACAAACATTTGTATCCATGAACATGTCCGATTGTTATGTGTCTGGATGTAAATATCTATATAAGTATGTATATTTAAAAATTAATGAACACATGTAGTATATCAGTTATCTGGTTTCCATAATACGAGATCTGCTTAGTTTGAGATCAGGTGGTCGTGTGTAAAGAATGTTCCACGATATTTAACTATTTCTATTTGTTGATTTATTACTGTGCTACCTCCTGAGATGCCTTCGATATACCAGTCACCTGTATACACAAGTCAATATTTTAAAGGATACATTTCTCATAAATCCTAAAGTATAATAAAATTAACATCACCACCATAAAACGTGAATAGATTAAAAAAAAAATGATTTACATAATCACTTTGTGTAAATGTTGTTTTAAAATATTGACTCGTCAGTAAAGAAACACTTGTAAAATTACCTACATATTGTAGTCTTTATATTTAATATTTTAAGTTTGTAATATGTTAATAGTATAGAACATTTTAATGTGCACCTATACATTTTTACAAGTTAACCAGTTATTTTAATGTAATTGTAAATTCTCAAAAACAATGTGATGTCAAAGAAAATTCTAACGCTGATTTGTTGATGGTTTTTAATTTATTTGGAATAAAGATTTTATTATTTTAATTTCATTTTATTTTCATATCTATTTATTTTCATATTATTACACTGGTCTACACTGGTTTTGTTGCCCTAGATATGAAAATTATTTTGGGTCTATTTAGGCACACAATTCATGAAACTATCTATTATTTTGTTAGATTTGCTCTGATTTTTTAAAATCTTTATTTTCATATTACATTTTCAAAATATAAGATATGCAAAAATCATGAAAATACAAGCACATTGAGAACTTTCATGAATATATTCGTAACCTGGGCACTTGAAAAAGTAAAAATTTGCAATGATATCCAGGGCAACAAAGGAAAAGATTTTTTTTTGTAGAGCTGTGTTATTTTCGTTGTCTTCTTTGCTATAAAATAAAGAGTAACACGTAGGTATTATTTTTCATAGATACTTAACGCACGCTTTCTCAGTAATATCGCCGCTTCTATAAATGTACTGCATTATATGCCTTATGCCAAAGGTGTAACCTACAAATCTGTTCGGTAACTGATGACATTGAGATCCTTGTGTGCCCTAGCCAAAATGGACTTTAGGCGTTTGATATAAAGCATATAATCATGATAAAAAGTACATAGAATTAATTATTTTAAATCCGTAATAACTGATTAACTCGACATAACAAATTGGAAGATTATTATAATTTGTAGTCATTATTTTGTGAAAATGTTAACTGAATTTTATTAAATAGATGTTAGCGGTTGATATTAGGTACAACGTACGACTGTTTCGATATTATATCATTGACAATAATTAAATGTCTATTAGAATCATTGTATCGTATAGTATGGAAGAAAATAAATATTTCATTGCATTGATGTCTTGTTTGATTTTCTAGTTTCGATATTATATCATTGACAATAATTAAATGTCTATTAGAATCATTGTATCGTATAGTATGGAAGAAAATAAATATTTCATTGCATTGATGTCTTGTTTGATTTTCTAGTTATCGGACGGTGCGTTACTGCGAAGGTATTAGCTATCACAGAACAGTATATACACTTTTTTTTGGGTTTCGTACGCAAGGGATGCTAATGGGACTCTGTTACTATGGCTTCGTTGTCCGTCCGTATCTGTCAGCGGGCCGCATCTTAAGAACCGTAATATTTTCAGTGGTGAAATTTTCACAGAGTATTAACTATGGCCGCTCTAACAACAAATAATAATAAAATTAAAGGCAAAAAATTTATGAGGTATAGTGACTATACAAGAAACGTATTTTTCGGCGTTTTTTTTAAATATTGTACGGGGGTATGGATCCCTTCGAGTGTCCGACTCGCACTTGACCACATTTTTTTAATAAATTTGTTGTCTTTCATTAACGAAAAATAAACTATATTGTTGGATCAAATTAAAATATTGCTATGTTGGTCAATGGGGTGTCCAATATACTTTCGGTGGTCTTATTTTGACCTCTTACAATATTCATAAATCTGACATTTTCCATGTTCATCGATTTATGTGTTCAACGGTGCTTAGGGTCCTGGAATTCTGGATATGGACATCGACTTTTGGCGCTGACTGTCCCTGCACTTATATATCCAAGTACAGCACATTCAAGAGCATGGATTTACCAATAAATATTCAACAATATTGCTTTATTTAGAGTTCAATGAAGAGTATGTATTTTGCATATTATACTCATTAATAATATGGTAATCTTGTTCCTTGAGAGAGCCATATAAAGATAGAGTTAACCGCAAATACCGGAGTCGGAGTATTGTGGAAATTACAATGAATCATGGGTGTTATAAAATTTCCAAGGTATATTTTTCCAATTAAGTAATCTAACCTTAGAAAAAAGCACTAAAATAACAACCATGCTCCTGAATTATGATTCCAAACAATCTGGTATCATTGAGCAATGGTTCAATGAATGAGCTAGGAGCATGCCATCTTGGACATAAAAGTAGTTACGGACAAAAATGTTTCATTATTACAGGTTATTGTTTATTAAAAAAAAATAGTAAAAATACTTAAAATCACGCTTTTATAGAAAATCCAACCATTTTTTTTAGTTAAACCGCTAATCCTGATTATCCTAGTAAGGATAACGGGTCAAACTATTAAAAATATTGATTTGTCATCGGTCCTTAATAAGTATGGCAAATTTTGAGTTAATCCGACGTCTTGAAGGGGGGCAAAATCATGTTTAAAGGTTCCAGTACAAACTAACATACGTACAAGCTAATAAAAGCGTTATAATTCATAAGAATAGACAACATCATCCAAAGCTCGCTGCATAATACGCAACTCGAGAGGTGATAGTTTTAGAATGAAAAAAAAACAATAATTTCATTATGCGAGTAAGGTTAAAAGTCCTATTAGGATCTGCTTAATTTAAATGTGAAAATTCTCAGTATTCAATTATTTGATATAAGATGAAGGCTGTGGACATAGTTGTAAATACATTGTTCAATCTCGCATCATGCATGTTCAGTCGCTTGATTGATTTTAGATGACATTTGATCTACACATTACCTATAAAGAGTATTCCTGGTTTGATTTCATTTATGTAGTATTATTTTTGTAAGCATATTGAAATATTGTGTTTAATTTATTTATAATATATGTTTACTTTTTTTCATTTTTCTTTTCATAATTATAATAATTGCATTTAAGGTAGTTTTTAAATATAGTACTCTTGCCTCTACAATTGCGCAAAGAAAAATTGGCAATCTGTTGAAGTTGGCACCCATAAGACAAGCTCGCTTAGTTTGGGGCCACAAGTAAACGAAACAAAGAATCTATTAAATATGTAACTATAAGTAAGGCTCAATGTTTGTGATAGTTAGAATATTTTTAAGATTTTTTGTAAAAGTATGTTTTTGAAAATAAATCATTATTCATTTCATTTTACACAGCTGCTGTGATGCATTGACAGATTTTCTTTGCAATTGCATTGTTTTACAGAGACTTCGCTGATAAATGATTCTTGTGATCAAGTATGACTAAGTGTTCTTTCTGAATATTCACTGAAGTGTTTGCCAAGAGAGCGATTTGTATTTGAATAGTTTATTGCAATTGCAAATTTGAACTCTGTGTTTTTAATAGACACATATTGTCACTTTTTAATATAATTCAGTATTGTGTCATGTCTACGGATATAGGCCTCCTCCAACTGTTTCCATAGTTTTCGAAGTGCCGCCTTTGTCGTCCAGTCTTCGCCGGCTGTGTTTTTAATTTCATCGACCCATCGATCCTTGGGTCCTCTGTTCTTTTTTCCACTGGGTCCCTTCCATTTTTTTTATTTTAAAATAGAAAAAAAGAAATGTAATCTTAAAGAATCACAAGCCTCAGCTCATAACAACGAGCTGAGCAAGCGAGGAATCTTCGGAATTTTTAAAGAGTACGGACTAAGAGTCCGTAGAAAATGTAAAAGAAAAAGAAACCCAACTTACCACATAATAATGAACAATAATTTTTAGATGTTTAAGAGAAAGCTACCTAAACAGTATTTGAATAAGGTTTGATTTAGAAAGCACTAAATCTGTCTAAATTAAAAAATACTCCTGACTGATTAATTGACATGAGAGATCGAAGCAGCCCTAAACCTTTAGTTGAATGATATTACATTTTTTTTTGTATCAGAGCATCTCCTATAGTCTGTTTTAGTCCTTTTTGACATTTGAGAATGCCAAATAAAAAATACCTTAATTGCTTTAGAATTAAGGTCCATCTTCAAATCCAATTGTAAATTGATGATGATGCAGATGACCCTTATCTTAAAGTTATTGGGTATTTTTCTATGGCTTTCTTAAACATCCGAGACTTCATAGACTAAACTTGCGGCACGCTATGATGGCCGTTTTGACGTATAATAATGACAAAGAAAAATAACCTTTATTCCTTCATTCATAAGGTGCATCTATTGATCCAACAGCTAATTTTATGATGATGGAAATCAACCTTATTCCAAAGCAATACAGTTTCTTTTCCTACGACAATCTGAAACGTCAAAACGGCTATCATTGCGTGCCGGTAGTATAAGTGAGAATGAAACTAAAATAGGGAAAGTGAATTTCACTGGATCACGGAGTCCTATCAGAAAGCTGGCGGGACTGAAAACAAGTTAATTTCTAATGTCGCCTTCCGTGCCGCGGTTTCACCTGCGTTCCGGAGGAATTCCGGGATAGTATACCTTTCAAATGATAGCAGAATTTTTCAAGTAGATGCCGTGGTTCGGGAGGTTACATTCCGCATACAAACTCACAAAAATCCTCGCTCTGTATGAAATTAGTATAAAACAAAGTCTTTACTTCTATCTATCTGCTTTATATTATTCAAACTACACAATAGATTTCGATGCAGTTTTCACAATTTTTTAGAGATTTTTTTTGAAGTTACGATGGCTCTTAAATCCTTACGCGGCCAATTATATGTTCGATATACATTTATATTATCCCACTCAGGCGAAACAGGGGCGGACTACTAGTATTATAAATCAGTATAGGTAGGTACCTACTTATAAATGTATTTCCTGACGTAGCTCAAAGATCATTTTAACATAAGCAATGTCATTAAAGGTGCTTACTTTAGAATTCTATTATTTTAATACAATCTTGCAAGTGTGTATACATTAGAGAATAACTCATCTCTATTCTTAATGCATAATAAATAAACTGTAGAACCAGCGTGTATAGATTTACTTTAATATGTTACCAGAACATGTTAAGGGGCGAATTTGTTCCATCCAACCAATCTCTTTCATAATTATTATTGTATTCATACTCTAAACAGTATGAGAATAACAGTTGCAACTTAAATCTTAATTGAAATGCTAAGGAAAAGCGTATACCGCCATTTTTACATTAGTCTTTTCCCGATCTTTCTTCCGTCCGGTGTTGCCACACCTACATCGGTCCGGTGTGAGTTGTGGCGTAAAGGCTAGGCGCTACAAGTGTAATAGGAACTATAAAGAGACATTTTATAAAATCTAGTTCGGTATTTTTGGCATGAAATTATACTACTACTGTATGGAAAATGTCACTAACTCGAGGATGTTTCGTTGCGGCATCTCTATGCTCTATGTCTGTCGCTTACTACTCCTATACTAATCGCGTGAGAGGTAAGCTCTCCGAGGCCTCCGTGAACCGACGAGTTTTTATTAGCTGAATAAGGGGGCTTGACGATGTTTTATTTTTTTTATTTATTATTTTATCTCTGACAGCTGTCCATATAGGTTAGTAATAAGACTTACAGACTATGTTAGTACCGTGTAAAAATTACTTCTGGTTAGATCTACGATACCCATAATGTGGGATCATAATTTGTAGGGCAAATGGTAATGTTCTAAGTAAAGTTTTTAAATGACCACGCAAGCGAAGCAACGGAAGGTAAGCTATTCAATAAATACTTAGTATTATAAAGAGAGAGAATCCCCCCTGGATTCTGTACGTTGTTTAAATGTAAGGTAATGTTCCTAAAATAATTGAAAAATTCTTTTACTATTTCAATAATAATAAATAAATATCCTGGGACATTCTTTTTACTCACGGCCATCTGATCCCAAACTAAGCAGAGCTTGTGCTATGGAAACCAGATAACTGATATACTACTTTTTTATTTTTCTAAATACATAGATATTTACACCCAGACACAGAACAAACAGACAAGTTCATGCAAACAAATGTTTGTCCTAGGTGGGCCCGCGACCTTCGAATTGGCAGTCAGGGTCGCTAACCACCAAGCCAATTGCCCTGCATTTGGATAGTAATTCTACTCAGATAGACAGGTGCTATGTTGCAATCCCTCGGGAACGCGGATGAAACCGTGGAACAGAAGCTAGTGTCCAATATAACTAGTGTATTTACCATACCATAATCGTAATAATATTTACTCGTCGCAGTAACATGTGCCTGGTTATGTTAATATTACCTATACCGTAGTTATTTATGTAATTATTTATACAAATGTAAGTGACAATTGTTGGAAATGATTTGTTTGGTTGCTTAGCTTATTTGAAATTGAAATGGGAATTTCTATGTAGGCATTGTAGTTAAGTAATCTTCAGGATCCAACACCTCTGGTATATCCTACAAAGATTATAAATGCTTAAGTTTGTATGTATGGGCGTTTGCCTCTTTCACGCAAAAACTACCAAACGGATTTGGATGAAACATAGCACATATATAGAAATGTCCTGGAATAACACATAGGATACTTTTTCTGCGGGGAAAATGTTACATCCCTCGGGACCGCGGGTGAAACCGCGAGGCACAGCTAGTAAATAAACATAATAGAAGTTTATTTGAAGTGTCATACGTAACAGCTATACTAAATGCTTATGAAAGTAGGTAGGTTTAGGTACCTACTTATAACAAAAAAACATTATTTTTAATTGTCGTCTGTACTCTTGTATGTTCCGTGATCCGTCTAATCTCGAAACGGCTGGCTCGATTTTCACGGGACTTTTACTGTCAGATCGTATGAAGAGTAACTTTATCCCGGAAATACTTAGTATCCTTGAATGCATTGTAATATTGAGTCAATAAACGTTTTATCAGTCAGGTCAAGTTACATCTCAATGAGAGGTGGAATTACACTTGAAAGGAACCTCGGTAGTACCTAGTAAGTACCAACCTCCCGTATGTCGGAGAAACCTATTTTATTGTATTATGTAAGAAATTATTCAATGTAATTGTTTCACATGAAACTCAATTGCCACTTCTTTATCTAATATGTACTTATATATAAAATTCTCGTGTCGCGGTGTTTGTTACCAAACTCCTCCGAGACGGCCGATCCGATTTGTATGCAATTTTGAGTACATATCGGGTAGTTCTGAGAATCAGCCAACATCTATTTTTCATACCCCTAAATGAAAAGGTGGAACCACCCATAAATATACTTTAAGTGTTAGAAAGGGAGGATACCCTTTCATTGTGAAATGTACTTAAATTGAGTTACAGTTATATTCATCTAAATTTATACATTATAAATATTCTATTATTAAGATGGGCTGAATGACGTCACTTATGGAAATACCTAATTCTTACATCAAAAAGGGTAAATTTGATCTTCGATAAAAAAAAGGCTTTGCTGTCGGAATCCGGTCGCTTTGACGTCATTTACGATTCATAATACGATGTCAAAAGTTATTATTTTGTTAAAGTTTATAATAATGTACCCTCAATAAGGGCTTTTGAATACTCGCCCATATTCATTAGTAACTTACTTTAATATCTGTTGGTTGTGACTGTATACAAAGTGAGCATTTAAATTTTTTATATCCTTTCTACTAATATTATAAGTGCGACAGTTTGTGAGTATGGATTTTTGTTACACTTTCACGCAAAAATTTCTACACTTTTTATCTCGGGAAAATGTAACATCAATAGGTAGCGGGTGAAACCGCGGGGGACAGCTAGTAAGTAGGTTTTATAAATGCGAAAGTTTGTTGGGGATGTTTGTTACTCTTTCACGAAAAAACTACTCTACAGATTTGGATGAAACTTGGTATATAGATAGTTTATTATCTAGATTTACACATGGAATACTTTTAATCCCGGAAAAATGTTACATCCTTAGAGAAAGGGTCAAACTGCGGGGCCGGGTATTAAAAATGCGAAAATTTGTGAGGCTGGATGTATGTATGTTTGTTACATTCACAAAAACTACGTGAGGAATTTAGATAAAACTTGAGACAAAGATAGTTTATAATTTGGATAAACATAAACGATACTTTTTATCCCAGAAAAATGTAATATCCCTAAGGAAAGCCGGTGAAACCGCAAAGTACAGCTAGTTAAATGTAATCTGTCAAGTCGAACCTAATCAATTGGAAAACAATATTTGGCAGTTTTGTTCGCACACGATTGAACGTGTGACTTCTCTATAATTAATATGACACCATGCTCAGAAGACCGTATGCATAATTAAGGGTAAATTTACCTGTTTACCGAAATATTCGGTTTACTCCAGTCTTCGTTTTGGCTTCGGAAAGAATGCTTCGGTACTTCCGTGGAATTGATCTGGGTAAGTGTTATAATGACTTATTTATTTTTCAGGTTTAATAATATTTTCAACACACTTGCTCATAAAATGGCTCTAATTTCATCGTAATTAGGCACATAATGACACCTGTAATCAAACTGTGACTTTTTCATTGTTATTATTCACATGTGAGTTACAGGGTCTTTTTTTTATTTTATGGGTAGAGTTGCTTTCTTCTTCAAAAAGTTTCGATACAAAAAAACAAAAAAGATCGTGTTCAATAGTACAAATAAATTAATGTATTCAGTAACCTATTGCTTGCTCATTAAATGCAACTTTAAATGGATAATTTCAACTAGTACGTTTTTAATAAATAAAACTTTCAGTCAGATATAACTTTTGTTTTCTCTGTAATAAAGAAAACTTTGAATTCCCCATTTTGTACGTGGCTAAAACGATATCCGCGAAAAGCCAAAAAAAAAAGAAACCTCATTCTTTTAGTCTATGGCCGATCACCATTGTTAGATGCGTGCGCATTGGAAAACTGATGATTACCGTCCTTGGCTTTCTTAAGACCCTCACCTAACGGCTCGGGTCTCAATGGCGCCTCAGCGGTAATCATCAACATTACACACTTGTACCATAATGCACTATTATTATTTCTCACAAGAATTACAAACTTTACTGAGACTTTACATGCTTACAAACTATTTGATATTTGTCTATTGGACTTATGTGTTAGTCAAATTACGAATGAAATATCTATAAATATAATTTTTTAATTAATAGTATACTAGCTGGTAGCATGGTTTCACCCGCGTTCATACAAACCAGTCGATTTAAAAGAAAGGTTTTTGAAGAATTTTGACGCATCAATAGATGAAAACCGCATTATAATCCGCGTAGTTTAAAAGATCTACCCGTACAAACGGCGGAAACTACTTTGTTTTATACTTTGTAAGGATATTATTCAATTTATTACCTTGTTCATCAAAAATAGTGCAATAATGCAATATAATTCCATTACCACTCGAACCGTAAGATTAGTAAAGATAATCATTTACAAGACATATATATCTTTTTTCTGAATTATAAAATTATAATAATTTAAAATTCGTCAGAACAATGACTAGGTTAAAGCCAAGTGAGAAGTAATATTTTATTTTAATTATCGTCAATTCATTAAGTAGCAAATAACTGAAACACAATAAGTCTTTATTTAAATTATGAGAATTAAGATATTATCTGTAGGTAGAGGTCAAATAATATTTTTATTTAATTTTTATACCAACTATATTCTAATAACCTGTTAGCTTAATAAAGGCAAAATGCGATATTGCTTTTAATAGATAGGTACAATGACAAATATTATATGAAAGACTAGCTAGATAAAATGCCTAATTTACTCCATATAACATCAGGTATCTGCCAGTGAAAGACCGGTCAAAATCAGTCCAGCCGTTTCGGAACACCGACAAAAAAAAATCTAAATAGTTTCTTTGTTATGTACGTATATTCTTTCTCATCGTACAAACGAGCTGTAATTTTGACATCACAAAAATATACTACAATTTTATTTATTTTTAAAGATAACTTTCAGGCTACAAAATGAAACAACGAATCGCTTCCCTATATAGAGAAGTGAACACGAAGATCTTTGAACAATTTGGTTTTGGCATCCATGATGTAACTGTGAAGAAAATAATAGACTACATGTACACACAAAAAGATTCTTCCAGCTTGGCGGTGACTAGGACTTTGTTCGGTAAGATTACTAGTATTTAGACCATGATATTAATTTAATTTAATATGCCACATAAGTATATGTACACATAGGTCAAACTGATGGTAAGCGTAGACCACGCCTATGGACATTTACTACACCTGGGGCATCGCCAATGCGTTGCTGACATGTCTCATGTGCCAGTAATTTCGCCGGCCCATTAACCATTTTAACCGAAGCAATACAAGTGCAGTGCACTACTGCTTCACGAGGGAAATTGGTATGGCAGTAGTCGATACTTCCCCGAAAGATCTCTTCTTTTCTAAGAATTCTTTCACTTCCTTTTACTATACAGAACCAGATAATTAGTAAACTACCCAAGTCACGTGCGCGAGTGCAGTGTGTGCAACTAAACTAGAGTTAATACTGTCATACTCTGTAAAACTCTTCAACTCAAAGTTCTTTTTTTATTTTTATACGACATGGACCGACAAACAAGCAGACGGTCCACCGGATGGTAAGTGGTCACCGCCGCCTATGGATATTTGCAATAATAAGGGCATCGCCAATGCATTGTCGACCCTGAGACGTGAGGTTGTTAAGTCTAATGTGCCTGTAATTTCACCGGCCCCCTTATACTCTTACTTATGCTATCTCATACTTTTATTTATGTACATTATTGCAGGTTTAGCGATGCTGTTCGATATACCAGACGAGCGAGGTGGCGCGAACATGGTGAAGCGATGGGGTGATCCAAGAACATGTCACTTCCCACTGGTCCCCTACGTCCAGGCTTTACCGATGCCTTACATGGCTGTGGTGTACGCTGCTTTGTGGTTTGGTAATATTCCTCAGTTTGGTAGACTTAACAATCTTTTTTTTGTGAAGGCTTCTTTAGCGCTGTTGTGATTTGAAACTCGATTAAACGAAAAAGAGACAAAAATATACAACTATAGGTTTTACCTTGCGAGGAAATGAGGCAGATAGTTTTGTGACGGTTTCACTTTTATCGCAAGTCCATATTACTTAGGATTTAAACAGTCGCAAATGTATTAAAGCTTTAAAATTACTGAGAAATGAGATTATAACGTAACATTTTCAGTTTGTGTACCTAATAAGATCCAAAGATATTTTCTTTTACACACGGCCACAAATAAAGTAAATATAGGCATAGAATAACTGACATATTCCACACAGTTTGTATTGGGAATCGATCCCATAACCATATTAAAGTTTATTGCTCATTATACGGAATCAAGGTTTTATTTTCAGGAGCCCTAGGTATAATGCTAGGCTACAAGTACCGCATTACTGCATCTATATTTACTGTCTGCTACTGGTATCTGTTCCTCATAGAGAAGAGCTACTGGAACAACCACAGCTACCTGTTCGGATTGATCGGTCTACTGCTCACCTTTACCCAAGCTAACTGCTATTGGTTTGTAGTTTTTGCTTCCGTTATTTTATTATGCATTTAGGGATGGAAGGGATTTGAAATCTGCATTGTTATTTACAAAGTAAAAGCCGAGTGATCACTCAGGTGAACACGGAGATAGCGGACATCTCTTCTAATTGCGGAGTCGCCAAAAGAGACAGTTGTGATAGCGTCATCTATAGGTCAACAGTCTTAAGATATACTAATATTATATATGTAGTTGTAGTTTGTATATTTGGATGTAGGAATAATCACCCTTTTTCCAAAATCTTTCACTGATTCCCGAGTGAAATAGATCTGGGATATATAAGATGCCTTCGGAACGGAGGCTAAGCAGCGGGATTAGTATTACTTTAGAGGTGAAAGCTTGGATATTGACGTTGTTTTCGATGACATGCAAAGGGTTACGTGGATAGTGATGAAACTTACCAGTTGGCACATCTAGGATACTCTTGCTCCCGGGTATGCGATCCTGGGAACGCTGCTTGAAACCACGGTGCAGAAGCTAGTCTCATGACATATCAGGTCTTGTTTCGCACGGTTGGCACAGCTGGTAAAAAGCCTTTAAGACTTTATCGTTTGAAATAGGCTACTAACGGGAAAGCAAGCTCCATTTTTGGTCTCATCTTCACTTACCATCAGGTGAGGTTGAGGTCAATCGCAAGCCGGTCAGAAATTAAAAAAAAAATGTGGCGTGGCCAGCAAACTAGCATCCGCAAAGTTCAAAATTTTAGTCCCAGAGAAGGTCACTTATAAAGATCACAGTTAATGGAGCTGAGCTCACCATAAGTGCTGAACCGAGAAGAACTGGCAAGAAGCTCATCACAGCAACAATTTTTTTAATGTTTGCTGTGGTTCCTCGTATATTACAGGTCTATAGACACATATTTAAATCCAGCTCAGCAAAAACACACAGTTCCTTACTGGAACTATTTCATACTGAAATACCAGTTCTTCATACTGTACTTCGTGGCGGGAATGAAGAAGGGTACACCAGAATGGCTGACAGGGTACTCTGTCCAGAATCTCAGCGAGCATTGGGTTTTTGGACCTTTTAAGTAAGTGCCTAAAGCTATTCCATTTAAAAAAAGACAAAGGAAAATAAATCTTCAAGATTATTAAAAATATTAATTTATTACTATACAATTGTATACAAAAACACAGACCTACATAATTATGTAGTCCGAAAAGTTAAATTTCCGCAATACAAAAGGTTTTTATTCATCTAATGAGATAATGGTAAAATCACTGAAATTATTATATCTAATAATAATATATAACATAATATTGAAAATATATGAATATGCGGCTGACGGTCCACCTGTGGTAAGTGGTCACCGCTGCCTATGAACATCTGCAATACTAGGGGCACCGCATTTATTTTTAACCTCCGGTACCTGTGATTTTACCAGCCCTCTTATCTTACCTATCTAATCGAATCATAGTTTTACACTACTTCTTACGCAATAGTAAGTTCACGGCAGAAATAGCCTACTGTGGTAGAATGTCCCCAAACGAACTCTGCAATAATTCTTTTAGTACATGAAGACTTTGAATACAGTGAAAATTCAGTCAATTCCTTTAATTTCAGGATATTTCTAACGGTACCACAAATAGACTACTTGATAGTGCATTGGTTTATCTTCATTTTCGACCTGACCGATTCAATTTGGATGATGTGGTCTCACACCCGTCATGTTGCGATGATCTTATGTGCGCTGTTTAATCTTATGAACAGCAGACTTTTCAGGATTGGTATGCGTAACTACTCATATTTATCATAGCTGTCGATTTCACCCGCTTTCCCGAGGGATGTAACATTTTCCCGAGATAAAAGTATCCTATGTGTAATCTAGGTTATAAGCTATCTAAGTGTCAAGTTTCATCCAAAGCCGTTTAGTAGTTTTTGCTTGGGCGAGTAACAAATGTCCATCCATAATCACAATGCAAAAGTTTGTCCTACTAATAAGTAGGATTTAACCTTCAGTTTAGTAAAACATTATTCAGCCTCAATGTAATTTATTGTTAAAGGTAATTTTCAAAGTACACTTTAAAAAGTGAAAAAAAAAGAAATTGTATTTTATCATGAGTTCTGTGTCCTTTGAATCACTCACATTCTTGTCTGTAATTTTATGTTTTACCTTTTATTAGTTAGAACTGTAGGTATTGAAAGTTTATATAGAACTTGTGTAGAAGTATTAAACCTGAAAAAATGCTTTTTAGCACTTTTCGTACACCGAGCTCAATATAAATTATTTAAAAATATTTTCCAAACGACTAGGAATATTTTACCTGTGTCATACCTACTCTTCTGTCAAATAAGACATTAAGTTCTTTGTTTAAAAATATAAAACAATACCTTTTGTAAGTACCTAGTTAAACAGATAGCATTATTAAAAAGATTTTTCATTTATATTTTAGCATAATCATTAAATGTTTCGGTAATGAAAATTGTGTCTCGGTACAGTATATTCTATCAGCAATTGTTTTAAGTAGGTTCTTAATAATAAATAAAGAAGCGGATCAGGAAATTTAACCATACTTGTACCTTTCAGGAATGTTCCCATGGGTTTGTCTCGCTACAATGCCGCTGTTCTACCCATTTGAATGGCCAAAAATAGTGTTAAGCTATTTAAAACTTTATTACTTGAAGGTGAAGAATGCAATTTGCATTCACGCCGTGCCATATAGAGACAAAGAAATTTCTCATTGCCAACGTAATGAATCTGAAAACGTAGGAGACATTGATGCTAGCGATGAAATAAAAGAACTTGAAGAACTTGATGACCAAGTATTTGAGGAAACAACTGAACAAATCGATCGGGTTGGTGGAAATAGTGCAACTCCTGTCGAAGTCAATAACGAATTACCCACAGAAAGTGATTCCTGTGAAACACAACAATCCGAAACTGACTGTAATACTGTTGAAATGAATAAGAAAATTACGGTTTACCTCATCTTATTCTACGTTTTAAGCCAAGCATTTCTACCGTTCTCACATTTCATTACTAAGGTAAGTAACAAACATTTCTAAAGGTGGGTACTAACCAGTGTTACTGGGCGTTATGTAACGAACAACGAGTCCCTTGTTTTCCCGTACTGACTGCACGAACACCCCGTAAACGTACACCCAGTAACACTGGTTAGGACCCGCGCTTCAGTCTGAATCTGGAGCTCGGACCAGCAGAGTACGAAACGATCATGTTACACGGATTTTAGCGCACGGCGTAACGTGACATCCGCCCGCGAAACATTGGTCAGTAGGTACCCACCGTAAATTGTCTGCTATAGATACTTTCTTCGTTTATATTTACTACCTTACTCTTCTTTTATAGGGTTACAATAACTGGACAAATGGCCTCTACGGGTATTCCTGGGACATGATGGTCCACACTTGGGATGTTCAATCCGTCGTCGTGAAAATTGTTGATAATGAGAAGAACATCGAATCCTACATCGATCCTTACATCTTCACACCAAATGATAGATGGACAAGACACGGAGATATGGTTTTCCAATACGCTCAGTGTTTGAAAGACAACCTTATCAAAGATGGAAATGAACGCAGAAAATCCACCGACCCAAATAGGGTTTTGTCTGATAATATTTCAATTTACGTCGATGTTTGGTGTTCCATGAATGGAAGGTTTACGCAGCGTCTTTTCGACCCTAAAGTGGACATTCTTACAGCTCAATGGAGACCTTTTACAAGTATACCTTATTTGATGCCCCTTCTAGATGAAATGATAGGTTGGAGAAGGACCCTGGATGAGTTAAGGGAAGAAGTACTTTCGTGGCATAATGCTAGTAGTGTTTTATTCCTTGCTGAATTGCCAGGTTGGTAAATGGATTATTTTAATGTCAAATAGCCCAAAAAAAGGTAGATATATGGTCCACCTGATAGTAACCTACGGAAGTTTGGAATAGCAGGGGCCAATGCTTTGTTGATCTTGGCACATGAAGTTTTTAAATGCCATTTGTCTGTAAGTTCATCGGCATAAAACATTATGCACGTTAATGTTTGCTTGATCTTTTTCTGAGCCTTTTCTAATAATAAAGTTGGGGTCGGATCGGAGGTGGCAACAAATGGCGCCGCACAGGTAACCGGTTTGGCTTAGACGTCATCCTAAAAAACTAAATTTACAAGCGGAAAAAAAAAACCACAGACTCTAATTACGAAATTTTAAAAACTATAGACCTCTGAATTGGAGTAGAAATATCACTTTAAAATAGGTATGAACTTAACATCTAAGTTCTGTTAAAAAAAAAACACGACTCTCCAGAAGTCATTCTTTTGACCAATTCGGTTTAGGGAGATTGAAAATACATCAACCATTATAGGACATTTATATTCCCTTTGTACTTACGTATATCGTGTTTTACAGGCTATGATCAAGAGAAGTACATTTCACCAGAACTAAAAAATGTTACGCTAAAGGTATTGGAAGGACTGATCGTCTTTGAGCCTGAAGTCTCCGGCCGTCTCATCGGGCAATCCTACCAGCTAACCAGTGGAAACCAGATTAAAGTAGTTTCGGGGTCGTTCCATAAAGTTCTAAACATTGGTGAAAATCCAGCTTTTTACATGTATAGTTTCTATAATAGTTCAGAAACTGATGAAGGTAGTTCTAACGTCATTGAATATACATCAAAACTGCCAATTTTTCAAGAGTTAAGCAAAAGATTCAATAGTATGTTCACTTTTGCTGGATTGGTGTACGATAGTGTTTATCAAATATTTTTTCAAATGTCAAATTGCCATTAGAAATTTTATGTAGTTGACGCATTCAGTATTATTTATTTGAATAAATTTTATAAAAACATTCTAATACCTTATTCCGTGTAATTTATTTGTTTTTAAATTACGAGTATGTGTTAAGTGAGTAACTCGTAAGTTTGTATTAGTAGCTGGGTGCCATATTTGATGTAAAACGTGCCATATTATAAATGTTATTTCCTTTCTTCTTTGTACTTAGATACCTTCCCATATTATATTAAATGAATAACTTAAGCATTGTTGTTTAATTCAAGAGTAGAGAAATGCAGCAGCCTAATAGTCATATTCCGTGTATATATATCCCATCCTATTAATATAATATATACATGTAATTAAATATTAAATTCGAAAGTTTATGGGGAAGGATGTAGGATTGGAATTTTGCTACTCTTTCACGCAAAAACGAATTTGGATGATATAATAATTGGCACATAAATAGTTAATAAATTGGATTAATACGTCAGGTATTTTTTGTCAATGTAATATCCATCAGGCACGCGGGTCAATCGGGGGGGGGGACAGCTAGTATGTACCATTAACAGGTACTGTAAGATTTTACATGGGTACCCACTCGATTGCTTCGTTTTTCAAATAGGTAAACGAAATTATTGTATTTAATTTATATCAGAAAAAATTAAGTAAGTTCCCTATAAATTTATGTACCTGATGTAGATTACATAAATCACAATATTTTTGACTTTCCTTTTGTATAATTTGTTGGCCTGATAATGGAGACAAAACCGTCCCATTTCCGTGATGGCGTGTTTGGTCAGAAGCTCGGTTTTGAGTTCCTTTTAAATACGCCTCTCCACCTGATGCTGAGCCAAACATATCCCCTATACGCTTTGTCGACAGCGCGTCCTTTTTGGGCCTCACTTTAACTAAACGCAGTGAAAAACAATGACAAGGTTTTATTTTAAGTAAAAATCATAACAATGAATTTAAACAAGTTCTATCATAGATATTTCATAAATTAAAGTTAGTCACGGGAGAAATATCATGGTAGTACATAAAAAATCAATTAATTCAATTTAGGCCCCCAGAGGGCATTCATGCAGGTTAAAGTTAACGTAAGCTACCACTGGAAAACAGCCTTCAAATGTGAAGAACCGGCAAGCAACTCGGCAAGGTTAATTTTTTTACCTTTATACAATCCAACCATTTTTTTACGTTTTTTATTTACAAAATAGGTAGGTAAATTTTAATGCTAAAGAAATTAACAAGAATCGTTCATCTTACGATATATACAAATTATATATATATAAATATCTATCTATACATGCTACACAATAAATAAATGTTACTTGATCAATTATTTATCGTAGTGATTTAGTGTTTGGTGATACCACCAGGAATAAAAGATTAGCTCTTAATAAAAGTGGTATACACCATTTATTTTAGATCACACGAGTCTGTAAGGCGTGGTCGGTTGGAATTGGAAAAACCCTGATCTTTTTATATATTTTATATTTTCACCGTTCCGTCATGAGTGACATCTCTACTAGATACGGTGGCAGTCTTACCACCCAGTATTATAAAAAGGTGCGACCATGGAGGCGCCACACCACCCCCCTACGGAGAAAAGAAACCGGGGGAAAAATTAAAGGTTAAAAACATTCAGAGATAAATATAAAAATACAATGGCATAATACAAAAAATAGAAAGAAAAATAAAACACATTCTAGTCTAAATTCTTAAATCTAACTCGTCTGCCGGACCGAGTGGTGTAACTTTGATCAGCAGGAGCGTATGGCTGAGGCTGAGACTTACGGTAGGCAGAAGTTTGAGGTGAAATGGGCTGAGGTTTAATAGCTGAAGGCAGAGCTGGTGAAACAATAGGAGCAGGCGTTTGATATACAGAATGTTCAACAAAAGCAGGTTTTACTCTGTCGACGCTCACTGCAACTCTCTTGCCCCTGATATTGAGGGTTAACGTTTTCCCATCATCAGCACGTTCTAAAATGGTGAATGGACCCGAATACGGAGGCTGCAATGAGCGCCGAACGGAGTCGTCACGCAGAAAAACATGAGTGGCTGTTGCGAGATCCTTAAATATGAATGAGGCTGGCTGACTATGTCGCGAGGCAGGAACAGGTCGTATTTTCGACATTTTGTCCCTGAGTTGGACAACTAGGTCAGCAGGGTCCTCAACTCTATTTGAAGGAGGAGAAGCTACTAAGAATTCACCAGGAAGCCTTAAAGGTTCCCCGTACACCATTTCTGCTGCGGTTGCCTTCAAGTCTTCCTTGAAAGCAGAACGCATGCCAAGAAGCACTAGGGGGAGTGCTCGAACCCAAGAGTCACCGTGACACATAAGGGCGGCTTTGAGCTGACGATGGACACGCTCAATCATGCCATTAGCACACAGATGGTATGAAGTCGTCCTTATGCGCTTGGTGGCGAACTGCTTTAGGAGTCTGCGAAATAAATCAGACTCAAATTGGGTGCCTTGGTCAGTTGTTATGATAGAAGGCACTCCAAAACGAGCTATCCACTCCCTAGTAAAAGTGTCAGCGACTTCGTCGGCAGTTATCGACCGCATAGGCCAAACTTCAGGCCACCTGGTCGTCCTGTCTATAGCCGTGAGGCAATAACGAAACTCGTTATAGACAGGAAGAGGTCCGACGATGTCGATGTGGATGTGTATGAATCGACCAGAAGGTTGGTCGAAGTTGCCAAGGGGAGCAGAATTGTGCCTAGTAACCTTGCTTCGCTGACAATCTTCACAAGATTGCGTCCAAATTTTGCAGTCCTTCTTAATGGAAGGCCAAATATATCGGTCTGAAACAAGGCGCGAGGTAGCTCGTACACCAGGGTGGCTCAAACAATGCAGTTTGTTAAACACCCCTCGGCGGAAGGAGCTGGTTAGGAAGGGACGCGGCTTTCCTGTAGAAACGTCACAATAGATGAAAGTAGTAGTGCCCGGAATAATGACCTTGGTCAGCTCAAGGCTACTGCCATTCCTAAGCAAGTCCGCTAGCTCCTCATCATCGCCTTGTGCTTCTGCGAGCGCTTCAAAGTTTTGTTCCAACGCAATAGCCTCAATTCGTGACATAGTATCAGCGACGACATTGTCTTCACCTTTTATATACTTTATGTCAGTCGTGAATTGGCTGATAAAAGAAAGTTGGTTCAGTTGCGCTGGGGGAAGCTTTTCGCGGCGCTGTATAAAAGCATACAGTAATGGCTTGTGGTCAGTGTAAATGGTGGCATGCTGAACTTCAAGAATGTGGCGGAAATGTTGTACACTATCGTACACCGCGAGAAGTTCTCGATAATAAGCTGGCCACCCTGACTGCTGAGGAGTTAGCTTTCTGCTGAAAAACGCCAGCGGAAACCATTCACCATTGATCTGTTGTTCTAAGGAAGAACCGACGTGGATGCTAGAGGCATCAGTAAAAAGTCCTAACGGTGCGTTACTAATAGGATGCTGAAGTATTGTAGCATCTGATAGGCTCCGCTTACATGCGTCAAATTGCTGTAACAGTTCGGGTGTCCATGGAAATGGTTTAGGACCCTTACTGTTGGTAGCGACCAAGGCATCAATAAGTGGTGCCTGGAATTGAGCGGCATGCGGCACGAATCGGCGGTAGTAATTGAGCATACCGAGAAAACGGCGCATACCTTGTACGGTTTTAGGAGGGGGAAAATCTAGGAGGACTTGGATTCGCTCCTGTGGTGGTTTGGTGCCATTGGCATCAATATGGTAACCCAAAAAGACAACCTCACTAGCCCCGAGGATGCACTTGGAAGGGTTTAACACAACACCATATTCCTGCAAACGTTTAAAAAGGATTCGCAGATGTTCCTTATGTTGAGCCTGGTCTACTGAGAAGACCAGAATATCGTCAACATAAGGAAAACAGAAATCAAGACCCCGTGTGACCTCATCGATAAAGCGCTGGAAGGTTTGACCAGCATTTCGCAAACCGAAGGTCATGAAAGGAAATTCGAAGAGGCCAAACGGAGTAACAATAGCTGTCTTGGCGATGTCCTCTTCAAAAACGGGGATCTGATGGTACGCCTTCACCAAGTCAAGCGTACTGAACACGGTAGCGCCAGTGAGGTTGTGTGAAAAATCGTTGATGTACCGAACAGGATAGCGATCCGGCACCGTCCTGGCGTTCAAGGCGCGGTAGTCGCCGCAAGGGCGCCAGGTATTGTCTTTTTTCGGCGTCATATGCAAAGGCGAAGACCATGCGCTCTTAGAGGGCCTTGCAGTACCACACCGGATCATGTCCTCAAATTCCTTCTTTGCGGCGCTTAATTTCTGCGAAGCGAGGCGACGAGGGCGACAACACACTGGAGGACCATCCACAGTCTTTATGTGGTGGACGGTATTGTGTTTAATGGTCCTTGTAAGACCAGGTGGCTTTGTGATCTCTGGAAATTCACCAAGAATATCCGTATAGGGTGAATCGCTGGAGATGACCTTGACACTTTGATGGTCAAAACTGACTGCCGAGGCATGGCAGGACATTCCGGTAATGCCATCCACCAACCTCATACGATGGCAGTCAGGTAAAAGATTGTAAAAACCCAGGAAATCCGCCCCAATGATCGCCTTCTTGACGTCGGCAACCACAAATGACCAAATGAAATCTCGACGAAGTCCGAGTTCGAGGGTTAGGTTGATGGTACCGAAGGTCCTTATCTTAGTACCATTAGCTGCACTGAGGTCGTAGTCAGTAGATTGCCTACGACTTGAGAGCCAGTGATAAGGAAAGCAGCATAAATCTGATCCGGTATCGACGAGGAACTGGCGCTTTGTAGCCTTATCGGTAACAAAAAGACGGCGGCTCTTAAATTGGCAATCAGCTGCCGCTGATACTAATTGCCGGTTATGTTTTCCGGTACCCAGTCGCAAGGCTTGATGCATTTGCTTGCTTTGGTACCAAACTTGGTATGATACCAGCAGCGCTTGGACTCAGATGATGCGGGCGTTCTGCTGCGAGCGCGTGAACCCGAAGAACGGCTTCGAGAGCAACTTCTTAGCCGTGCGGTCGTCTGCAGAGCGGCTACCTGATCGGTCAGGTCCTCAATTTTTTTGGTAAGCTCTGCAAGCACCGGCAAAGGAGCGCTTGATGCAGCGTACACGTTTGCAGGGGCGGGCGAAAGCTCCATAATTTTATCCGCCAATTCAGCCACCTTGTCCAGGCCGAGGTCTGCTTGTGCAGCCAGGATAGCCTGCACCTGCGCAGGTAGTCGCCGTAACCATAGCTGCCGTAGGATGTTCTCGTCAGTGAGAGTGGTTCCAGCGAGGGAGCGTAGATGCCGCAGAAACTGGGACGGTTTCCGGTCCCCAAGTTCCTCGTCACTGATGAGTTGCCTCACCCGTTGCTCCTCAGATGTAGAGAGGCGTCGTGTTAGCTCTTCCTTGAGCTTGATATACCTCCCTTCTTTAGGGGGTCGAGTAATTATGTCTTCAACCTCCCCGGCTAAACGCTGGTCTAATTGGCCTACGACATAATTATACTTGGTAGCATCTGCGGTGATGCCAGAGATTTCAAATTGTGCCTCTACCTGGGCAAACCATACTGCTGGCTTGTCAGGCCAGAACGGAGGCAATTTCACACTTACCTTGTGCACATTTCCACTGGACTGAGATGCCTGTATATCTAAACGCTCCTGCAGAGCAGCATTTTCTGTGAGGAGCTGCTTTAACTGAGCCTGCATATCATCAGCCATCGTAAATATAAGGGAAATGTGTATAAATTAAAAAGAAACAAAAGGTAGAGCACGATAAAAAAAAATCATAAAAATGTTCCCGAAGTGTAAGATAAAAAAAAATAATGAAATATTATAGAGGGAGAGGATGCTGTGTCCAAAATTCCAAATGTTCGTGCAAGTATACACAAAAAGTATTATATAAATGTAACAGTTTTAACACAATATACAAAGGACAGCACACAAAAATTCATGAAATTAAGTTGTAGGTTGTACACCCTAATACACAAAATTCATTTTAAAATACCAATGTCAAACACTATAACTAGGAAAACACATATAAAAACACCATACCTTTCCCAAGCAAACACAATAAAATGATATACATAAAAGAACAAAATAACATAACCTTACTGCCAAATACGATGATAAATTTAAATATAAGTAAACTTAGTGTCCATAAGCACAGTCACCATAGGTTGGGAAAAGTTTTTGTCTCCACTGGAGAATGTAAAATAAAGAGAAAAGTAAGGTGCCTTTAATATCCAAGCGGGATGGGGTTATTTAATGCACATTCACTATTACTTCACAACGCACAATGGAGAAAGGCTTGCATCCACGTAGCAGGGTAGGAGGGAAAGGGCTCATGCTTGAGGGTTCAACTTGCATGGTGGTGCCGGCGCGACGGCCTTGATCAGGCCGGTGTCGCGCACGTTAACACACGCAGGAGAAATAATTAAGCACCCATGTTAGTAAGGTGGGGGCGAAGCTCCAGACAGACTTAAGTAAGATAAGCAGGCCTCCACGCCCAGGATGGACTCGGATTGCGCGTGATCACGTCGGGGTCACCAATTTGGTGATACCACCAGGAATAAAAGATTAGCTCTTAATAAAAGTGGTATACACCATTTATTTTAGATCACACGAGTCTGTAAGGCGTGGTCGGTTGGAATTGGAAAAACCCTGATCTTTTTATATATTTTATATTTTCACCGTTCCGTCATGAGTGACATCTCTACTAGATACGGTGGCAGTCTTACCACCCAGTATTATAAAAAGGTGCGACCATGGAGGCGCCACAAGTGTTTTTCTGGAATCTAAAGTGGCAACACTGATTGGTGACACTGACATATGGGCGGGAATGTAAATTATTTTTCTTTTCTATAGGGAAGACGGTCGTTTATTTGTATCGTCACCAGGTATCGATTTAAATTATAACTATGTATTACAATATTAGAATTAGGCATCACAAATTAATGATTTTTGAAGTTAGAACGACTGAATGATTAATACGTAGATATAAAAAAATATATATTTAAAAAAATTCTAAGAGGAATCCCTATATTGAAAGTTTATTCACAATATTAGTCTTCACAAATAAATTATTTCTTTTTTCTGATCTAGTCCAGTTTCAGTATGTTACTTTCGGTGTGCGCTTTATTTTTAATAAACTTATTAATTTATTTAATAGGACCATAAAAAATAACAATATAAAACATAGATCATTATTGATCATGAAAGGACCTAGGCAATCTCTTTGCACCAGTTTATTCCGATTCCAGATATTTATCAGGTTCGTTTGTATCGATCCAAAATAACTCGGTTTCTTAAATGATTGCTGATTGTATCGATTCTTTGGAGCTATGAATTTCAAGCTCACCGCTTCCCTAGTTCTGTCAAATATAAAATGAAGGCGAGAGAAGAGACACGGCGTGGCGTGAAGAAACAAGTTCATTCATCTTTTTCTTCGTGACGCTGTGTGTGACAAGATAAATAAGTTTGGGCTCCGGGCCGTCGACGCCTCGTCATCGCGAATAAATAGTCAACGGATCACATCTCGCGACCATTACTCAAATTAGTGTCATTATGGTAGCACGCCTCGCCGCCCCTACGAGATATTGACATTTTTAGTCATCTGTGATAAAACGATACCTACACAAGTTAACATTTAAGGTTAAAATCCACCTGTGATGATTAGTGCAACGTTTTAGCTTTGGGCTGTGCGTTTTCGTTACAGTGCCCGGCATTTGAACTTGTAAAAAATAAGATAAAAATGGAGTCACCCGCGGTGTCTTACGGTATGGACATAACGCCGAATTACTCGTACATTTTCGATTTTGAAAGTGAATTCATCCACCAGAAGTACAGGAAATGGATGACAGAAAATTGGACTGTAGCGTTCTACTACGTCGGTGTGTACATGGCGTTTATTTTCGGCGGACAATACTACATGCAGAAGCGGCCTAGGTAAGTCCTAAAAATATATTTTTTTAACTAAATAAATTTTCGGTAAAATAATTTTTAAATTCTGTTCAAACATCTAAACTTGCCATAAAATTTTGAAAGATGATTCATGAAATAAAATTCAAAGGCATGTAATGGAATAGTGTTTGTCAAAATGCATACAAATGTTAGCCTGTAACTAAAGTAAACTTACTAAGAATGAGAGCAAGTCGGAAACTAATAGGTATTTAAGATAAAGTTATTACTTTGTTATAAAATGTAAATGATAATTGGCATGAGGATAAAATATTATATTAACGTTATAAAATTCAAATTCTTATCTGATAAGTTGTAAGTACAAAATAATCCATGGTAGATCGGTATAATGGTACCATTCACAATTTAAACTTTTTTTTAAATATATGTATGCAACTATTAATTAACTGAATGTCCTTCTTTCATAATAAACTATAAGGAATATTTGTGAATGAAGCTCATGAGATTCAGATAGTTGATGTATACTATATACTGGTTTTATTTAGTTGAAAAAAGTACCAATTTGCAAGTTGTTGTTTTTAGTCACAAACAACCACATAAATATAGTATATATATATATATATATATATATAAGTAGCATATATTTCATTGTATATTGATAGGTTTAAAAAAAAGTAGTTAAATAATAAAGGTGCTTTCAGTATTGATTGATAATTTTCAATATACTTAAATTACTGTTAGCATTATAGAGTAAAACAAAAACCTTAAGAATTTAAAAAAATTAAGGAAAAAATTAAGACTGTTTTAGTTCAGAAGGCTTTGTACAACATAAACAATTATTTTAATGCTTGGGTGTAGCGCTTGCTTGCTGGAGCACATCTTTATGTATAAAATCTTATTTTGAAAAGAGTAATTGCTGAGTTTATTGCTGGCTCCTCTCAGTAAAAGCAACCTTCCAAACCAGTGTTAGAGTGACCATTTGTAAGTGCCTGTGAAGGCCTATTTAATTAAATATTTCATTGCATTATCATTTCAATAAACTGTTTATTTATAAACGAAATAAAACATATAATTATGTAATATATTAACACTTGGATAAATCATTTATTATAAAAAATGGACATCTTTTAACATTGATTTAAGATAATAGTAAGTTATTCAACACAGCATAACACATTATGCTTTTTTGCCAAAGTATTGGCATTCTATATTTAAATGTTATTTAATAATTTTCCTTTTTTTTATATTGGCAAAGTTAGCATAGAAAGCCTAGGAGGGTACTGGTTCTGTAGCTGCAGAACTACACTGTAAGGTGCTTGACAATAATGTACACAAGTACTATTGATTCCTTCACCAAAAGCTAAAGCTCAATGTAGGATTCGAGCCACAAAATTTGTCGAAGTCTATTTTGACAGATCAGAACGTCATCATGCAATTAACCATTTGATCAATAGATGAAGTCTATCTTCAAAGCCTTAAAGATAACTTTACCATGATATTCTTAGATAAAAAAATGTCTTTTAGAACTCGACGACTTTACTAACCAAGCTATCATCGCCTTAACCATTTTATAATTAATTATCTTCACAAAACATAATGCCATTAATCATGTTTATAAAAAACTTTTTTTTTCTTATCAATTACATGCATGCATCATGTTGATTGGGGTCAAGCACAATAATTAACAATATCAGTAGCTGCAAATTAAAACTATAGGTAAATTTTAAAATTAAATAAGAGATCACATTTAAAATACTAACATATTACGAAAAAAAGGATAGGTATCAATTTTTTGTACTTTGTTTCATAATTTTTTTTTCAGGAAAATATGGCCTTTATTATTTAACATGTAGATCGCTTGATAACCTCACTGAAAGTATAAACATTATTATAATTTTTTTTTCCATCAACAACGAAATTTTCCATAATATTATTAGACCGCCCATTAAATTCAAGTAGTGTATGAAGTGTGCTTCGTAAAAACTAATATTGTTATTTCGAATGAGTCTCTAGTCTGTCAGCTGTCACAGCTAAATTGCAGAACCGATATTGCAGAAATTTGGCCCACGCATAGCTTATTGTACGAACATTATCTCCTATTTGTCAATTTTACCTCAGCTGAAACTACGGGACGGATGCAAATCTAAATAACTCAAGCGAGATTTGAATCGACGAAATACCGAACAGGAAATAAAATTTACGACATATCGCATACGTTATCGGATATTTGTTATCTAACGAGGATAATGGGATTAGGCAGGATTGTAAAACTGTAGACTAAAGTGCAATATTGTTATTAACTGACTGACCAGGAATTATATATAAATTTTAATAATCAACAATTATTCGATTACAAAATGGTTGAAAGTAAGCCTAATTAAATGCAAGTTTTAAGTATATACGTAAATTTATAACGTCGCGTAGCGAAACGAGACGGCATAACTTAATACCTAAGTTTTACGAGATTCTCTTTATATCATATTTTTTAAGTAGGCAAAAGGTATTTACCTAAAATTATTTGAGGACAAATCTAACAAAGGCGTATCGGACTCCTAAAAGAGCTAGCAAATCAAAATTTGTTGAATCAAAACCCGATGTAATCTTTTTATTCTTATTTGAGTCTTATAATATGTCTGGCGTGAAATTGAATTTCATTGGTATACTTTTATATAGACAAATACCTATGTACCAATTCCCTAAAATGTTTATAAACGTAGGGAATTATGCTGCGAGTGGAGCTTCACAAGCCTCGGGTGGGGGGAATAATCCTCTTGAATTTGTGGGGTGGGGGAGGAGGTAGTCATGAATGAAACTCCGCATCTGATCTGCAACGTTGTGTAACAGTGTTTGGCACGCTTTCATGGATCGGATCGCTCACTGGGCCACATGTTGCTAAAACTATTATATTTTCTCCCACATTAAATAAATTATGAAATATTCTAGGACATTCATTCGGCCCACAAACAAAGCAGAGCTTGTACTATGGAAACCAGATAACTGATACGATTAGTTCGGTCATCAAGTCTTAATATACCACACTTACTTGCTTTATTTATATGTACGTACTTTTGGAATCTACAATAAAATAAATATCCCAAAGAAATAAATATAATAAAATCCCTGGACATTCTTTACACGCGGCCATCAGACATGTTCGTCCACACAAATCGTGGCCCTAGTTGGAAATCAAATTCACCAATTGTGCTGTGGCACCGTCAGGATCTCTAATCACCAAACCAACTGGCCCGTCAAATAACAGAAAAAGTGTGGACACAATTCGGGCGTAGATTTCATTTTAGATTTCCCAGTTATCAGTGTATCTTTGCTAGGGGACGGACCTTACGGTCGTAAATTTACGCCTTTTTGCGTATTTTTTTGGCTATGACACCCTTTGTGGCTCAGATGTACCTAATCATTTTAATTGGGTAATCAAAAGGTTAATCTCTGTTACTAAGCCGACGCTTTCTATCCATCTATCTGTAACTGGTATGTACTTACATTTCTTACTTGTACCATGTTTTAATCTCATATTATGGCTATCTACTATTGAAGAGCGGAGTCTTATGACTTAAGTATTTTTGTACTTTAAAGGAGGTCCAAACCGCAATTAAATGAAATTTTAAAATGGTAATCCTTCAATAATGAAATAAACATTTTTTTTGTCTGTCTGTCCTACCTTTTAATGGCTGTTTCCAATTAACCATAATAGGCAGCTGATATAAATTTTGATTTGTGTTAAGGACAAATATGAAGGTGATTATAGTCCAAACTCTAAAGTACTCGTATAATAACAGGCCAGAATATCGACTGCGTCGTACTCTTGGAATCGAAGTTTAATCCTATGTGTTATTACATTGACGGGCGTCACGACTGCCGTCTCTTTTTCGCGCATTCCGAACCGTCAATGTATTATGAAATGGCTGCAATTTTGAGTCCTAATAAATTAAACAAATGAGGCGAAAGAGTGAACCAGCTCATGCTAGGGTTCCACAAATATATTCATATGAAAGTGTCTGCGCGTATTGGATTTATTTTTAATTTTGATTTAAAACTGCTAAGTGAATCATACCACCCACCAAAACGAACTTTCGCCGCTATCCTGAGACTTTCAAATGACACAACACTAGACAGTCACGTATGCTTTATCGACAGCCAATACTTTAAAGTGGGCAGGCGCTATTCTTTTGCATCTAACCCACATTGTCATGTAGATATCGAACATTATTAAACGAGCAATTGTTGTACGCTTAAACGATTTCAATGAAAATTTACCTAGTCTATGTGCTCTATATGTCCCAGTATGTTACTTTCCGGTCAAATAAATGAGAAGTGAAGTGCAAGTGAATAAATCAGAGTCTCATACTATGCTCGGTACAGCAAGATTATTGGCACCAACATTTGTATCAGCGCTTCCTCATTGGCGCAGCCAGCGTGGCGGAATCGTTTTAATGGCACGAACTTTCAGTTGCCTCTCAGCCAAAGTACCACGTGTTTTGCATAATTGTTAGAATCTTTCGACTAAACGACAGGTACTCCATGAGTTTTGCTCGAAAGTAGACCACCAACAAGATTAGGTAAATGTTCCTGCCATTTTTCCTAACCAATGTGTGAATAAAATCGTAGGCATTTCCAACTTCGAAAGATAGACCCATAGAATGAAAAGGGTTGGCCTATAATTTTTATGGGGCTTTTCGTCCCACGAATAACAATGTTTATGATGATGTATGACTTGGGTTACCTGGGTGGAAGCGAATGCAAGAGAAAATCGATTTGCTATAAAATTGTGTTCATTGTAAAGCTGTTTCTATTTTTATTGAAATATCCATATATTGTCTGTTGATTTTATACTGGTTCTTATTTCTCTCTTTAAAACGATTGTGTATTCTGTGTATTCGTCGCGCGTACTCACTCTGCCTCTTATGGAATAAGAATATGGTTCTCAAGGTTCCCTGAAAAACAATTAATTGCCCCGAATGCCTCGCAAGGCACAACATTTTCTCATAAAGCCATCATGCTTAATATATTCTGTGTTTAATTGTCCAGAATTTTTGTTCTGTTTAATTGGTGTTTTCCTTATTTTAATAATATTAATTTATCGCAATTTAAAAAGCCGCTGCTGGCAGTAATGTAATTATAAATGTCTCGCGGTGTTAAAAAAAATGACAATGCCGAATGGACTGTGAAGCTAAAGCGGAATGATAAAATTCGTTCGCAATTCTCGAAGAAGCTCTCAAAATCTTGAAAGTCTTTCACGCTATCGAATTATGATCTTCAAAGTGTTCTAGGTATCATAGAATAGTTTCGTGTGCTGAATCAATGGAATTACGAGTTAAGTTTGCATGGTGGAACTTTTGTTATCATGCAGTTGTGGCGTTTGTTTACGCGGTAACACGAATTCATTGATCAGAACGTTAGTGAATGGAATACACCTTTTAAATTTCCCCTATCAAGTAATGCTTTGAACCCCTGCTGAAGGAAGGACACTGATTCCCAATGTCCTTAAAAAAATATTACCGACTAGATATACGGGGTTATTCGGAAATACTCGGTGAAGAATCTGCGCCTACCACAGCATCAACGGGGTGTACTAATATTGCGTTTATTATTGCTAATATTTAGTAATACGAAAGTTTGTGACGTTTTGTTACTCATTCACGCAAAAATTACTCAACGGATTTTGATGAAACTTGGCACTTAGAGCATGCCCTGAAATAACTTAAAATATACTTTTTATCCTAGGAATATTTTACATCCCTCGGAAACACGGGTATAACCGCTAGTTTACAATAAAATTGATATGTCAACCGAGAAGGTGTGAATAAGTGCTAGTCATCTATAATATGTCAATGTCACAAACAGTTGTCTTAAACGTCAACATCACCATTGAGCTGACGTTCAAACGCAAATTTACCTAATGAGATAATCCCGTGGCTATTTGTTAATTATTTACTAGGGTTGACCTTCTTTATGTAACAGTCAACTTTATGTTGGAAGAATAAGGACGTCTTTGGAAGGTCTTTTTTTTTACGTGATTACGAAGGTGTTACCTAAAGATGGCTTATAAAACCTTACGCGGATCTTTGGAAGGTAGTAATACCTATTTAGGAATACCTATTTAGGAATAGGTATTACTGTGAACCTTAAATATGCTTTGGGTAGGTTCTTTTTTATTTTGACAGGCCAGATGGTTTGGTGGTTAGCGACCCTGACTGCCAAGCCGCAGGTTTCGATACCCACCCAGGAGAAACATTTACGTTCATAAACATGTCTCAGACATGATCAAACATGTCTGGTTGTAAATATCTATTTTAGTATGTATTTAGAAAAAAAATAGTATTTGTAGTATATCAGTTATCTGGTTTCCATAGTACAAGGTCTGCTTAGTTTGGGATCAGATGGCCGTGTGTAAAGAATGTCCTAGGATTTATATTATTACTAGCTGTCCCCCGCGGTTTTACCCGCGTTCCCGTGGGATGTCACATGTATTATACATCAAAACCTTCGTCTTCAATCATTCTATCTATTAAAAAATAAACGTACATAGGATAGGGATATAGGGGCAGAGATAGCGACTTTGTTTTATACTATGTAGTGACTACCATTAATAAACGTTTTAATTCGTAAGGTAGAAATTAATCCATCAGATGGAATCTGAAACGGACTGAAAGGTCCCGTTTAGCACATAGACTATATGACTTCATATTATTTCGTGACCGTATTCGGTCAAAGGGAAATGACTCCGACAATAGTGCCTGTTATTCAAGGCTCCTCTAAAATCCCTTAGAGCTAAATCATACTTACGGAAACTGTATTGTTATTCTGAAGCCGAGAGGACAGACCCATCTCAAAATAACATGACCTTATAAAGAGTTCGTATACTGTTTATTTATTCCACTGAGGGAACTTTAGGTTGTTTGTATAGGTTTTGATTGTTTGGGAGAGCTGATAAATATATAAAAAGATATTGTTCTTAGATATTGATAAAAGGCAATTAAAATGTTGGTTTAATTAAATATTCTCACGTCAGGCTCTAACCACGAAGGTGACTTTTTCTGAGAAGAGAATAAGAATAATTAGTAGATAACAAAAGTTGCATGAGGAGTTACGTAATTGGAATACAAATATCTACCTACGGATGTGTTCAATTTGAATGATACGCAATTATGTAATATTATTTTAATTTATTATTGAATAGATATCTTAAATACCAAGGTTTTAAAGTTTATTTCGATGATAGTCGCCAATTATGCGACCGGCAAAGGAAGTCTTACTGCAATAATAATAAAAATAGAATCTGTAACATTGGAATCTCGGAAACTCCTCTAATTTTTGGGATAACGTTTTGGTTTTAAAGTTTATCTAAATAAGTATCTGTTCCGAATAAACTCGACCTTTCCAGGTATTATGTCTTATACTGCTGTAATGTACAGTTAACAACACCATTGGTAAACATTACACCTTGAGAGCTAAAGCCGTATCGGCGTGTAAACAGCGTCTCTCCACAATCGGCTTAAAGTCTTCAACGCGGATTAAAATCGCCATGAGGTCGCTACTCAGAGTCGATCTATAGAAAATGCAAGTAATTTATTTTAGTAAGCACTAGGTACCGCCCCGTGGTTTCACTCACGTGGATCATAGCCTATGTCACTCGGGAATAGTGTAGCCTTTCTATTAGTTTATTTTTTTATACCACATACACACAAACAAGCATAAGGTCCACCTGATGGTAAGTGGTCTGGTCACCGCAGCCTATGGACATTTGTAACACTAGGGGCATCGCCAATGCGTTGTCGACCCTGAGACGTGAAGTTGTTAAGTCTCATGTGCCTGTAATTTCACCGGCCCCCTTACCTTTCTAACCGAAACACAGTAATACAAGTGCACTATTGCTTCACGGCAGGAATGGGTAAGGTACTTCCCCGGGCGAACTCTGCACTAAGAGCTCTATTACTCTAGTTAGTGACATTTTTTTCCAAATAGGTGAGGTAGTTCTGGTACCCTCAATGAAATAAAAGAAAGGTCCTTTACTCACAAAACTCGCAATCATTTTAATATTTAGTTTAGTACTAGCCATAATAGCAGCCAATATCCTTCTCCACCGTTTGAGCTATTCCTGTGCAAGAAATCATCGTCACTCCGTTAAGACGTGAAGGTAGCATATACGTACGAACTCACTTAAACTAGAATAGTACTTATTAGGAGGATGATTATAGATAAGTAGCTTAGTGCCTCTCTAATACTATAGTAGAAGTGCTCATTTGATGTTACTAATGTAAGTACAGTCGATAGCAACACTTTGATCTTTGTACTGTGACCTTGCTAAAGGTGTACTAAAGAGAGATCAGCTTATGTTGGTTGTGTTCGTAGTGCTGATGATTGTAGGTACTTGGACTCTTGGCTTCAATAAGCAGACGGTCCAACTGATGGTAATTGACACTTGCAATTGCAATTTCACTGGTCACTAAAAGAACTACTTGATGGTGGATGTTGGTATGGTGGTAGTGATTCTCTGGACAAATTTTCACTAAGATCTCTACTCTTAATTTCACATTTTTTGCTCATTACCTTTCACATTAAAATGTCCTGTTTTTTGTGACGTCATTCAATTAGTGAAGGCATTGAGATTTAATTTGCTCTCATTTAAATTAACAAGAGACGGAATTCCGATAGACCGGTTTCTAAACATGGACAAATGTTTGTTCTGTTGTACCGTGTCTTCTTAGTATGAAGGGTAAGGATTACATACCATTATCTACTGCGTTTACTTAGCTGAGGATTATATTACTTTTATAATTATTTAAGATCTATAATATGGTCTATCGATCGAACCTCCTTCTATCGCAACTATTTGCCTCATTTGTTCCGGGCTGAAGAGAATACTTTTCTAAACCTTCTTTATAAAAAAAAAATATAAACTTTAAAAACTATAAAACGTAAATGACCGTATTTTCTGAGTTGTTCAGCGTCGAAAGAGTTGGTTGAATAATCCACAGTATCTTGGCTCTTATTTTTTTATTCCTATTACCATTAGAAATTAGGCAGTCGTTCTGCGACTGCGGGTAAAAAAATACAGCTTTTCCAGGATGTTCATACGGAATCGCAACTGAGTTTGAATTAGGATTGCCCCATTGCTGGGCTGGGATTTAACCATCCCTTCTTATAGGAGTTTATCTCTGCTATATATCTTATTATATGTATAATATTTCGGTTTTGCAAGCGTCAATAAGCTGCGGTGATCATTTACCATCAGGCCGTCAGCTTGTTATCCTCTTTTGTAGTAAAAAAAGTAAAGCAGTTATGTGATCACCATAGTACAATATAATCATTACGAGGGAGTCCCTCGCCAAGAACCTCCTAAGCTTAGGACCGAGAAACATACCCACAGTTAAGAGCCCTCTGAGCTCGCAGAATTATCCGCGTAAGGGTATAAAAGCCTTCAGAATACCTTGAAAGGGATTCTTTTGTATATGTGAGTTGAGCTAAATTCCAATGGTGAATACTGAACCCCTGTAAATAAAAATTGATACAAATGCAATGCTACATGACATTGAATTGTATACCTAGAATCTTAGGTAGTTTTCTACGTCTAAAATTACATCCTAATTGTAGAGCCACCTGTTATTATTGTAATAACACTTAATAGCGTAATATCTATGCATTCATGTAGCAGCAAACAAACTACGCAACAAAAACTAACATCTAGAAATATCACTGTTTTTGTAATGTACAAATAAATTACTTCATATACGTTTATGCTGTATAAATTACCTTATTCTACCATTTTTGATAGTTTTTTTTTTAAATAAAAAACGAAAATCTGTATTTTATTGAATAAAGCGAATATTTTGTAAACTCGGACGGCGTTGCGGATTTGTATGAAATTTGGCACAGAGATTGAATATTTTCTGAATACTCTTATTGAATCCATCGGAAACGCGGGCAAAGCCCCAAGGCCGAAGCTAGCTTATCATCTATCTATCTCTACTATAACGAAACTGTAGAACCGTCTGTATATAGAAAAAGAATTGCCTAAAACTGATTACAGAATACAATATGAGTATTTTAGCAAACTTTGTCTGCCCGTCGTGTTTGAATACGCTAATCTCCAAAATTGCTAGAGGACTTTGGAACGTAGCTTGCGGCAAAATAATGGTTTCTTTCATCAAAATCGGCTCATGAAAAACATACACCTTAATTTAATGTAATCAAGCGTACGAAGTTGCGTGTTCATCTGTCTATATATATAAAAATGATTCCCTATTTCCCTTGGTCACGGCATCACGCATGGACGGCTGGACCCATTTCGCTAATTCTTTTTTTGTTGTGTTTGTTATTGTCAGGAGATGGTTCTTATAAAAGAAAAAAATAAGAAAGTTGCGTGGAAAATTAGAAAATTTCAGAAAACGACTTTACTGGCGCATTTGACAATATAAACTTTTTTAATGTAACCTGTTTGATATTATTGTCAGTCGTTTGACAGTTGGCGCGATTGACAGAATGCGGGCTGCAAATATCGTTTATAATAGAGGCATGGGTCGGAATTATATTGATAAAAAAACTATATAATTAAGTGCACATTTTGTAGTCGATTCAATCGGGAGATTCGAATTCAATATTCATAGTTAAGACAGGACAACGTCTGTCGGGTCAGCTAGTCTATTATATAATATTCTACCAACTTGAAATTAAGTACTTTGACTATTCATCATTTGTACCAAGAATATTTATGAGATGAAAGCATTGATATCTCTATCTACAATGTTATTTGTTGAAGTCGTGCCAAATTTCTATTCAATATGTGGACTGGCTGTGTCGGGAATCAATTGTTATTTTAATCAGACGTAGTGCAATGATAACAGAAGTTGTTATTCGAAACGTTGTTCCATATTACGGGCTAGTTGGCTTAGTGGTTATAGACCTTGCCTTGTTAAAGTCGTGTAGTCAATTCCCACTTAGGATAAATATGTGTGCATGTCTGTCTGTGTTCTGTGTCTGGGTCTACTGCTGGTATTTGAAAAAAAAAACTACTAAAATGCTCTGCTTAGTTTGGGTTCAGATGGAGAGTAAAGAGCGTCCGAGGATAAAATTAAAAAAAGAACAATAACTCATGTGCGTACTAAAGTACTAGTAATATTATAAATGCGAATGTTTGTAACTATTTCAAGCAAGAACTCCCGAATGGATTTGGATGAAGCTTAACATATCGATAGAGCATGCCCTGGAATAACATATAGGCTACCTTTCATCTCGGGAAAACGTAACATCCTTCGAGAAAGCGGGTGAAACCGCGACGGACAGCTAGCTATAAATATATTTAGAAAAACAATTATGTCTATCGTAAATATTTATTCTGCGGGACCAAACCCTCCAAACCATTTTTACATGTCTTTTTTTGGCGAAGACGAATAATAAATATATATTTTTTTTAGTAACAAATAAAGGTATATATCACTTCTCTCAGCTCTTAATATCGACCTATTTTCTGGTGTTGTTCAATTGTAGAACTTATTAACTAGCCATTTCGTGTCTGCCGACCTCGGCCCCGCCTCTTACTTTGTCAGAACCACTTCACTCTCATAAGAGACTCTGAAAAACTGTCGTGAAAGGCAAACTTGAAAGCTCTACATAAATTCTATATCGTTTGACACACTTAAAAATATTGGACTAAATATAATGGACCAGCGAGCGGCGCCATTATTTATTGAACGTTATTATGTATACTCATTCACGTCGTTGAAATAAACTGAGCGAAAACTTTTTGTACAATCTGTATCCGTTGAAAAGAAAGCGCAGACACAGAAATAACAATTATAACTTAAGGTTACAATCAAAAGTTTTACGGTTATTATAATAGCGTTTGAACATTTAAGTAACGTATATTTAGCTGCTATAAGCGTTTTAATACCTATTGAAAAGCGGTTTGTACTGCATTTCAGATCTATTGAAACGTTTTTGCTCCCAATATTGTTATGTTCCGTTCATAATGACCTGGTCACGCTTCAGTTATTCGCCTGGCTCACAAATGGCGGTAGAATTGGCGGATCTAACCTTTTTTATATATAATACTGAAATGGCAAACAAGCATACAGTCCGCCGGATTGTAACCTATTGGAGATCTACATTTATCAATTTGTAATGAATTTTATCGCGAGACAACAGATTCCTGAAATCTGTTATCAATTTAAATCACGAATGTCAGTATCTTGATTAAATATCCTTATCGTTATGTAGATTCTGAATATTCATTATATATGTATGAATCGAGTTGACATTTTCCTGATTGATGTAAAAAGTACAAGGAAATGTTTAAATACTTGCTGTCCCCCGCGGTTACACCCGCGTTCTCTGGATAAAAAATAGTCTATGGTCATTCATACCAAACAAAGAAAAAAAAATATTCACTTGGAAAAGTTAAGATATTTTATGGCTGTGATAAAATTTATAAAAATTGCTTTTTAATAATGCTAGTATGTAGGTAGGTATGTTGTTTAAATACCTATTATTTTGTATTTTCAGCGAACAAAACATTTGTATATTAGAAATTTCCAAGTGAACGCACACTTTTTATTGGATAGGCTATGTTTGTGCTAAATTTCAGCAAGATCGTCATGAAAGCGTAACAAACAAACAAAGTCACTTTCGCATGTATAATATTTAAAGTAAGTATAATTTATTGCATTGTTTCTTATCTGAAAGGAGGTAAGGTTTCTTTCTCCTTACGTTTCGTAAAATACATAATGTAGTTTAGTTCCAAATGGTCAACAAATATCGTGTGTGGTTTTGTGGGTCGTACCCTTAATAATTAAGAGATACTTAATTTCCGTTAATGTGGTCCTTATGCGATAAATTAAGAAAAGAACTAGAGGAACGAAATCCCGTTTCTTAGTATTTAATTGATTCGAATCGGCCTACGTAGAGGTCGAGCGTTGAAGCTGGTAAACTGGTAGTACTCACAATTCGTTCCATTTATTGGAGATCATTGCCGTTTTATAAATTTTACAATTGAGCACATTTTGTGATACATATGACGAATGATGTCGAACGTGTCCAAAATGGCGTCACTGAGACGGTTGAATAATTTAGTGTTCTATGCCTTTTATTTAACTACAATCTGTTTTTTTTTTATATAGACTGGCTTTTTTTAATTTTGAAATGACGGTTAAATCAGTTGAATATTTTTTTTATGAAAGCATACATAGTATAAGGCTATCTTAACTTTCACAGGCACTATGACTGACTCTTCGAACGCCGGTTCGGGACGTTTAATTACATTTCATAGAATAAATGTAATCTTTTAAACTCAAATATACCTATATAACACTGCAATCTCCAGATGTCTGGTTCTTCGATGTGAATTAACTTATCAAGTAATGTTTATTGTTACATACCAGTAATTTATGATGCGATGCTTTCAGTCATATTATCATTATCAATACCATGGCGTGTTTTATCAGCCGCGTTGATAACTCGTGATAACAAAACAGTTGTTCGCGTTATATAATAATTTGATTGTGGAATTTTTAACTTGGTGCTAAGGAGATCTTAAATTATTTAATGACCTACTATAACTGTTTTGTTTTTATTTATTTGTATTCGAAATATAAAATTGATTTAACTTTGACCATGACCCTAAATCTTTAAACAACACTTTCCTGATAAGATACCCTATCTGATGTCCCTTCGATTTCTCTAATCGATCACAGCATTATCTGTACGGACTATCGCTCGAGCTACCTTATTGAAGCAGTTTGGAAATTGACAGCCTACGTTATTGGAATAATAAAAAAAGAGGATTTTCTCTTTTCGATTTTTTTTTGATATAATATAATGTTTAAAAATTGATTTCCGTTCTAAACGGACGTAAACGCCACTTTGACGCTTGGAATAATAATAATATGAAAGAACCATAATTCCATTGCTTTGTCAGAACAAGTTCATAAACTATAATAAAAATAAAGTAATTTTAGTGAGGTAAACAGTAATGATCACAATAGCTGTTTACTTTGGTTTTGTTTAAAAAGAAAATGTTTATTTTTCAATCAATTTATAATATACTAGCTATCCCCCGCAGTTTTACCCGCGTTAAAAAAAAAAATTCAAAAATTCAAAACCATTTATTCAGTTTAGGCCCTCAGAAGGCACTTATGAAGGTCAAATTTAAAGTTACCGAAGCTACTAATCGTTCTCGAGGGACGTTACTATTTCCCGGAATAAACAGTATCTTATATGTTATTTCAGGACATATTCTATCTATGTGCCAAAAGTTTAATGTAAATCTGTTTAGTAGTTTTTGCGTGGAAGAATAATATCTTACAAACTTTCGCATTAGTAGGTTTTGTAAACCTTTTAATAAATATTCCTGATATCCAAATATTAAATTCAACTCTTGAATAATTCATATATTTACATTGATGCCATAATAATAACGTTTTTCTTGAGATCATTTAAAGGACAACAGATAAGACAAGGAGATCAGGAAATTGTGTTGACCACGTGTAAATGACCTTTGATTCAAACATGGCTCTTCCAGCGGAGGTGTCTACCGCCGACTGTTTTGTTCACGAATCGCTAGTGTCAATGAACTATAGATGGACCATGCGAATGTACAAGCAGCATCTCATAGCTTTTTGCTGCCCACAACCGTACATACAGTCTTCGATATTTTGCTTGCGGCTGTGACGTCGTTGTCATGCAAATGTTTGTTATACTCTTTATGTTTTGATTTTGTATCCTACTATACCTACTAACGTTGTAAATGCGAAATATACATATGTACATATATAACGTGTTACAAAACACCCCGTAAAAATATAATTAATTATCCAAGCCAACAACCCTAGTAAGCTGTCATGTTGGGAACCAGATTATTTAACAGAAAGGCCTACGTACCTATTTCACCTAATAATTGTCTACCTTAATAGTTTTTCAATTTTTCATTTATCAAAATCAGTTTTTAAATTTTTTTGGGGTATGTTATACAGCGCTACTGCGGTTCTTAAATATTGTGAATGGACTTGTTATAAGGCCCCATTTATCCACCTTTCGGCTTTATCTATCTATCTAATACTTTAATTAAACGAGCAATTCTTGTATATATTTATATATACCTATATATAAAATTATGATCTCGGAAACGGCTCCAACGATTTTCATGAAATTTAGTATGCAGGGGTTTTCGGGGGCGATAAATCGATCTAGCTAGGTTACATTTTCACACAATTTTACAAAGTGGTTTTATCCGTGTTTTCAATGATCAACTTTATCGATAATTGGCATAAACATAACCTGAAATAAATGACTTCCTGACATTAACTGTTTTATCGACACAACAACATTAAAGCTACTCCAGTAGATGGCGTTGTTAAGCAACACTAAGCCAATAATCAACTTCACATAATCTACCAAAAAAAAAAGGCAACCAGGTACTATATATAATGTATGAATGTTTGTTAGTCTTTCACGGTTCTCCGATTTCATCCCGGAAAAACGTAACATCCATCCTCATCGCATTTTGTGAGGATGGAAAGATGTTTACTACTCGGTCACGCTGAGGCTGATCCAGGTATTTGGAGAACGACCTTGGCACACCTTGGTAGATCGTTTATAGCCTGAATTAGCACATAAGATACTTTATATAAAAGACACTGTAGCCTTGTAACACAGCAATTGTATAGCAAGCACATTCAGGGCTTTATTTCTATTGTTAAATTCAATTTTTTTTAAACAATAAAGCTATTATTATTATATACCAGGAAAATTACATCTCTTAGGGACGCGGGTAAAAATGCAGGGGACAGCTAGTTTTATGATAAATTATTATAATACTATATGTCAACGAGTTAGGAAACACTTGGAAGTATTACTGGGCTGAAAATGACGATATTATTCATGTTATAGGAAAATAGGGTTTAAACTACCTACTTACCTAGAAAAAGATCAAGATTTAATTGGTCAGAATTTTATTTATTCCAATTATTTTATGTACTGGTTATTATTGGAACTTAATTCCTTACGCAAGACCTTCATGAGATCTTTATGTGAACGCCAACTCAATGCTATGTCATCCATTATGATTCCATAAAAAAGAATACAATTTGCATGTACCTATTATCATGAAATTTTGGCGATTCCAAAAATGGTATATTGATTGATTTCGTGGGACCAATTCGGCAGAATACTGCTAATAATTAATTCAGACATGCTTTTTAGGGTTCAGTATATAAAATGGACCCTATTCGACAGGCCTATTGGCTTGGTGGTTAGCGACTCTAACTGCCAAGCCGAAGGTAGCGGGTTCGATTTCCACCCAGGACAAACATTTGTGTGCATGAACAAGTTCTGTGTCTGGGTGTAAATATCTATATATATAAGTATGTATTTAGAAAAAAACATTGTATATCAGTTACCTGGTTTCCATAGTACAAGCTCTGCTTAGTTTGGGATCAAATGGCCGTGTGTACAGAATGTCCCAGGATATTTATTATTATTCTAAGGCTCCGCTGTTCGACGCAACACAGGAATGTTTGAAACGAAATGATAGACAATTGAAATTTTGACAGAGTGTGTATTAACTATGGCTGTTATGACAACAAATTAAATAAAGTTCTAAATTACAGAGGTACGAAGGAGAAGGACTCGACCACTTGACCGCTTTGTAATGGCTTCTACATCGATTTAAATTAATGAAGAAAAACTAAGCATTCAGATTTCTGGTCAGTTATTTTTGCCAACAGAATTTTGTAATATAACTTCATAACGCAAGCGTTCTTTGATAACGCCAGGTTCAAGTACATTTGGATATTGTTATCTAACTTGGCCTTATGCCCGGCGTTAGTCATATGCAAATATATCTATTTTATATCTATGACACATTGGTTATTATCTATGCAATATATATTTTGGCAATGCGATCGATCCAAGGTTGGAGATCATTTGATTTTAAGTATTGCATTGACTGACTTAATGGAAAACCCTTCGAGGAGATTATTGTGTAAGGAGTCTTAATTAATCGATGGGAGAGTCCAAAATTAAATGGCATTCTGTCATCCAAATTAGATCAGAAGGTCAATTCTGTTAAATTATTAACAAAATGTAGTCTCATTTTGATTTTGTTTTGTATGTATGCATTTTATATCAATTTTGAACATAGATATGTATTGTATGGGAAATCTTTTAATATTCTGCCCTTGGGATACAACTCTGTGTACCCAAAATTGAGACATTGACAATTTCCTTTTCTTTTAATATCAGCAGGCCTAGGCTTTAAGGAATTATTATAAAGAGAAAGGAGATCCTGTGTTCGATCCCTACGGCAAATCACTTTTTTTATACCACTTGGGCCGACAAACAAGTAGACGGTCCACCTGATGGCAAGTGGTCACTGCCGCCTATGGATATTTGCAACACGGGGGCATCGCCAATGCGTTGTCGACCCTGAGACGTGAAGTTGTTAAGTCTCACGTGCCTGTAATTTCACCGGCCCCCTTACCTTTCTAACCGAAACACAGTAATACAAGTGCACTACTGCTTCACGGCAGAAATGGGTAAGGTGGTAGTACTTCCTCGGACGAACTCTGCACTAAGAGCTCTACTACTCTAAAAACCTTGACGTTCCATAAAATTCTTCCATTTCTTAAATTTTCCTCTCCCAGTATACTTGTGAAATTGGTCGACACAAGAACAAGGCTATATTTAGCACTCAGTAAAAGTTGATGGTAAAGTCTATGAACCTTACATAGTTCACCATCGATTTTCATTTGTTTCTCATCTATTTATTTAGTGGGGACATCCAATAATTACGTCACACGTTAATAGGGAGGGGTCAACAATGTGTGACATGAGTTTCGTGACACATTTCGTCACATGTCAAAATCAGCTTTGACTTTAATATAAAGGAGTGGACTTTGAGTCTATGGACACAAGGCGATAAAACATTGTACCTTTCATTGATATAATAAAAACTTAGTTTAAATTAAGTAAAAAAAGCTGTATAACTGCTGTTTTAATTAAAATGTAAATTATAAAACATGTGACACACTAGGGGGTCTAACAAATGTCACCAAATGAGGATTCGTGTGACGTAATTTAGGGATGGCTCCCTTATCAGGAACTTGTACTTAGGATATCGTTTGATCTTAGCCTTTTCAATCAATGTATAGTCTCTTATCTTTTGTTTAGAAATAATATTAGAAACGATATTACTAGTATTAGCCGATAATGACAATGATAATTAGGTAATTGATTCCAATGTGTAAACAAACATGTATTAATTTGATTATATTACGTTTGATGTTAATTGATATGAGGTTATAATGTCATATTGATTGTAATTAATTACCGATCAATGCCCTAAGTATTATTGATGTTTCATTAATCATTAGTGTTTATGTGACGCGTGTGTTTATACGAAAATTAAACTAAGGTTTGAAAACGAATACTTTAACCCTTTTTTTATAAAAAAAACTAGCTGTTTCACCCGCGTTCCTGAGGGATGTAACATTTTCCCGGGATAAAAAGTAGCTATATGTTATTCCAATATGTGCCAAGTTTCATCCAAATCCGTTGGGTAGTTTTTGCATGAAAGACTAACAAACATCCATATATACAAACTTTCGCGTTTATAATATTTATAGATATAGAATAAGTATAGGTTGTCAATCATACTATGTAAGTTAATTAAAATATTTTTAATATGTGATTATTGTCATTTAGAAGTACTAAGAGAGCTCTAGCTCTTAGTGCAGAGTTCGTCCTGGAGAGTACTATCGCCTTATCCATTGCCTTAACAACTTCATGTATCAGTGTCGACAACGCATTGCCAAGTACCCTGGTGTTGCAAATGTCCATAGGTGATGGTGACCACTTACCACCAAGTAGACCATTGAATCCGATGGCCTGCATGTCGGCCTACGTGCCAGATAAAAAAAAGTTTATAAATATAGTTTTACGTATGTTACTATCTAGCCTGCGACTTCGTTCACGTGGTCCTCAATTTTATTCGAAACCTCGTGCTCCATTGTAAAATGGTTTTACGATACACAAAAACTCACTAAAGTTTATTCGCAACCGACTGCTAAAAAGATAGTCCACAAAGAATGAATAACATATAAACAAACAAATAAATATCCCGGGACATTCTTGATACACGGCCATCTGATCCCGAACTAAGCAGAGCTTGTACTATGGAAACCAGATAACTGACATACTACATATAGTACCTTTTGTTTCTAAATACATACTTAAGATATTTACAAGCAGACACAGAACAAACAGACATGTTCATGAACATGAAGATTTGTCCAGGGTGGGTATCGAAACCTGCGGCTTGGCCGTCAGGGTCGCTAACCACCAAGCCATCTGGCCTGTCAAAATAAAAAAAGTACCAACCAATGCTTATTAAAATTGTCACCAAGAAGTTCAAGAAATAAGTACAACAAGATGTTTAAAATTCTCATGCCTTTTAATAAAGACCTCAGGAAATCTTGCTTTGCCAGTTGATATTTTCCTCGACTAAAATTATATTCAACATAAAAATACTTTAATATGTTTAAGGTCATGTTTTTTCCTAAATATTCCATTTTTCTACTAGATAAAACGTTCATGTAAAAACGTGTTTCTATTGATACATAAAAAAGACTGTTAACAAATATATTATAAACAACTTATATATATAAATTACCATAGTAGGTACGTCAGGAAATATTTAAAACAATATGAAAATAATATAAAAGTTTAATCTTGTTGGCCTTAAAAATAATGTGTCGTAGGTATTTATAGAATACTAAAGATTTTTACCCTTTTTTCGCTAAGAGATACGCTATTTTTTTAAACAAGGCACTATAATTTTATATATACATTAAAATATAATAATAATTCAATATATGTATAGATTATTTTATTTATATTGTAAAAGTAGTTATATTTATTTATTTAAGTTACAGATGCGTAAATGTGTTGTATCTAATTTAGAAAACAGTAATATTTTCAAATCTATGCTCATATTATTATCATCTCGGTGGTCGAGTGGTATAAAGCTTGGCTTGAGATCCAGAAGTCCTGGTTTCGGTTCCCGGATCGGGCTCAAAAACATTAAAGATTCTTCGTTTAGAAATTGTTACCAACAATGCTCACTATATTTCACGTCGCGACAAAAAATGTTTATGGTGGAATGTAGGTCACATTACTGACCTATGAGACCTCTGGTTACCATCTAGTATTACACAAAATACCCCGTAAAAATATAATTAATTATCAAAGCCAACAACACTAGTAAGCTGTCATGTCAGGAAACCAGATTATTTAACAGAAATATCTACGTACCTATTTTACCTAATAATTGTCGACTTTAATATTTTTTCTATTTTTCATTCATAAAAATCAGTTTTTTTTAATTTATTTGGGATATGTTATACAGCGTTACTACGGTTCTTAAATATTGTGAATGGACTCGTTATAAGGCCCCATTTAACCTCCTTTCGGCTTTACGGGGTTTGTAACATATATATTTTTTGCACCACATAATTTACTTTATCAAACGTTAATAATATACATTGTACAAATACAATAATACCTATACACTGTATCATTGTTAACCGTTTTGTACTGGACCAATAGCGAATTAAAACGACCGTTCAATAATAACTTACTTCTTGACTGCTTCAAGTTTTATTTTGAACTAGCCGTCCCCCGCAGTTTCACCTGCGTTCCCGACGGGTGTTAGATTTTGGTCACGTATTAATCCAGGTTATCTCTATGTGTCAAGTTTGAATTCAAATCCGTTGTAAAGATTTGTGATGTAATGAACCAAATTTAGAGTAGTAGACTTAGTAGTACTCTTAGTGCAGAGTTCGTCAGGGGTAGTAGTACCACCTTACCCATTTCTGTCGTGAAGCAGTAGTGCATTACTGTGTTTCGGTTAGAAAGGTAAGGGGGCCGGTGAAATTACAGGCACATGAGACTTAACAACTTCACGACTCAGGGTCGACAACGCATTGGAGATGCCCCTAGTGTTGCAATTGTCCATAAGCGGCGGTAACCACTTACCATCAGGTGGAACGTCCGCTTGTTTGTCGGCCTATGTGGTATTAAAAAAAAACATCCATGTATCCTCGAAATTTCTTCTATCGTTTTTATAATATTAGTAGGATTATCTTTGCGTTCCCGAGGGTAATGTTTTGTAAGGATTAAGTATGTTAAGTGATAGTTCGTTACATTTCGTATACAAGCTGTCCTCTGCGGTTTTATTCGGGTTTTAAAGTAGCCTATGTGCCTCTTCATACCATGCTATGTGTGTTCTAATTATCAGCAAAATCGCTTCAGTAGTTTACCCGAATCGTAACAAACGAACTCATTTTCGCATTTATAATATTAGTAAGGATATGTGCCAAAGTAAGTCTGAAACATTGAAACGTTCTTTCTTTTATGTATTCTCATTTATAATACTAGAAGGATTTTTATGTGGCTCAATTCTGAGAAAGAATTTCAATAGTGAAAATGCGTGTATCTTTATAATTTAAACTTAGACTCGGTTTGCCTGAGTTGGAATATAAAAATATACTAGCTGTCCCCCGCGGTTTCACCCGCTTTTAAAATATCATATATAGGCTTTAACCATCTACGAACAATTTCGCGTCGAATGGTAGCAGTTCCATCACGATATCTTGAGTAGTTTTGAGGTGATGGTGCGTCAAAGGAACCCTATTTTCTTTATTTATTTATAGATTGATTATAAGTACACATAAACCATACGGAATAAATTAATCTAAATGATGATGAAAATCGCAACAAATTCTATTGCGTATTTTTAAAACTAATTTATGTTTTATGTCTTCTCACGAGGCCATCTTGTTCATAAATATGAATATGTAATTGAACTTATCCCAATTTTTTGCCTATCCAATATCTATATATTTTTATATTTACATGCTTACTAAACTTGTTGAGATCTGAGGACCCGTATCGATAGCTAAGTATGTTATTGAAAAATCATCTTTATAGCTTATGAGATAAGGTTTTTCTATTAATTGTATGATGTTGCTGAGACCTTATCACACCGCCATAGGGTTAGTATTTCTTTGACAAACTTAGCTTTCAAAACGGGTCTATTAGATATCGGAAAGTTAAGGAAGTGATATTTACTGATGAAAATTTTGAACGTAATAATAAAATTATGTACATAATCGTACACGTCGCGTCAGAACAAATATAATGTTCATCGTTATTATAAATTATAGTAAAATCATGACATGCTACAGGATACGACAATTGGCTTAAATAAATATTGTCATAAAAAATTTACACTTTCCTAAAACGATAGCTTTTCGCATATATATTCTAACATGCGTCGCAGGAATATTTTGAATTATCTCTAAATAGTATCTATAGCAGGTATCTATAAAACAAAGTCACTTTTTGGTCTATAAATATTTGTGTATTTTAAACTGTTCCCCGAGGTATGTCACATTTTCCCGGGATAAATCGGGTATCCTATATGTTATTCCAGGGTGCCAATTCGGAGAGCTTACCTCTCACGTGATTAGTATTAGCGTAGTTAGCGAAAGAGACAGCACGGAGGCTGCGACGAAACATCCTCGAGTTAGTGTCATTTTCCTTACAGAATCGAGCCCTAGTACGTGAATTTTAGTATGAAAGAGAAACAAATTTCCATTATAACATATTATTAAGATTCCGTAATATTTACTATTTTTAGATTTAAATTATTCAATTTAAATTCGCGATTATTTATTCTATTTTTTTATACGATGCTTGATCAACATTTCCAATTATTTCAGGTTTGAACTTCGTCGCACCCTCATAGTATGGAACTGTTCCCTCGCTGCCTTCAGCATCATGGGTGCCTGTCGGACCCTCCCAGAGTTCATCCACGTGTTACGGAACCACGGGATCTACCACTCCATCTGTGTGCCAAGGTGAGTCATCGACTTCCAGAACATGATTTCTCAAACTTTTTTGGAATTTTACCTTTAGAAATTATCGAAAGTGACATAAAATTTTTATAAAAATGTATGGAATTTTACCGGTTATGTTGTATTATAGAATTTTTTAAAGTGATACAAAAGTTTAAGAATGGAATCTGTTTATTTAAAAATGTATTATTAGGTATTATGTTTTTTAGTCCTTAGGTTTAATGGGTCTTTATTACTTACTCTTCGCCACCGCTTGTTTACGTCGAATATGACTTATTATGGCAGATAACCGAAAATACAGAAAATTCCTATTTTACTTTTAATTAAAGTGAATTTTGCAACCTTTTTTGTTTTTGCTATATCGTAAAAACTGTAGTAGAGATAAATTCAAACTTTGTGTAATTATTAATTCAAGAAACGTATTTTTTTCAATGTTTTCATAAATTCTATAGGGATCCTACCTGTCGTCCCACTCGCACCTGGTATTTTTTTCTTAATAGCTTCTGAACACATTTACCGACATTGTACATTAAATAAACAAGTTTAATTAGTAGGTGTGGAATTTTTTCCTCCTTCCGTATGCTACCAACAGTAAACGCTTGTTAAGTATTATAGAAGGTTTTATCCTTTGACTCCATCATTTATCCATTAACTTGAGGAAACACAATACTGTTACTTCCTTTGCTTTAGTATAATAGATCGAGATATAAGTAGTATTTTTAAATCACATGTTTGTTTAGGTTGTTATTATCATTATTCTTTTAAAAGTATATGTAGCATTTGGGAAAACATATAGTCTTGATGTCAGATTAAATCAATATAAGAAGTTGACCTCGTTTGAGGTTCTTGCCTGTTCTTCTCCGTTGAAGGCTGACTTCCGAAGCGGTGGTAGCTTCAGTAACTGTGACCTAAAGTAGGCTCTGCGTCGGCCTAAACAGAATTTTGGTTCTTATTATTGAAAATGATTTTCGTTTCGCGTTCTCGACGGATCTTGTGAATCCCGGAATTATTACATAGCCTACGTCACTCGGAAGTAGTGTAGAGTTCTAGCAATAAAATATTTATACACATACACACAAACTTACAAATTACGCACTCTCCTTTTGAGGAAATACAATACTATTAGGTACTTCCATTACGTAATTAATATATCAAACCATAAATTAAAATCGATTCAAAGAAATCCGATCAGATTTCATTGACGAAAACCGTTTTGTATAAATTACAAAATTAAACGAGGTAATTAAATGTTAAGTAACACTAGGAAGTGATTTGAAGGAGTTGTATGTATGTTACTGTGACAATGTGTGTTTTATCCCATTCGGATTCGAGTCGTGTCAGTTCTTATATAATTTTACTGTTAGGGTTGTCACACTTGAGTTGTTGCTTAAGTTTTGGGTTGAGTTAAGGACCGGCCGTGGACGTCAACCGTAGAAACTGTTTAATGAAGCTGTAGTTTGAAGCATGAGCATGATAATAATTTATTTGCTAGAGACATTTATATATTTTTCGTGTCTGCAGCGACAAGAAAATCTTAGTGTAGACTTTAGTTGTATAAGCAGTTTAAATTGCGATGACCGTTTTTCTTAGTTCTAAGAAGCGCACTAGATAGCAGTGTCTAATAAATGGTCTTATTATGAAATGAATAATCAACTATTTGCAAAAATTTCAATGATTTAAAAGGAAGGAATCTCACGAGGTTTTAATAAACCACACTTTGCGTCATGGATAAAAAACAACGGGTTGCACTCCGGGAGTGCCGGCAGAAGTGAAAACTTGAACATTAACGTTGTGCATTTTTACCGTCTTACGAATTTTCGATCAAGTCACGTGTCCTGACATTTTACTTTTACGCCGGTTCATAAATAGACACTCCACTCGTGGCAGCCCTGACACTCAGCCGTTAGAAATACATTCTTATCACAGTCATCATTTGTTTTCAGTATCGCTTAGGGCATGTGTGTGTCGACAGCCATCATGCACGTTTTGAATGAATAACTGGCGTAGCAAAGTACGTTAACATCACGTACATTGCGTATTCTATACGAGTTCTTACGCGCGCGTATCCGTCTAATATTTATTCTACAGTTGTCCTAAAGCGAAAGTTCACGTTAGAATTCAATGTAACTTGGTCAGCGGTGTAATGTGATATATGAAACCATCTCGAACGGTTTTAGGGCCCGCCGTGTGATAAAAATGTGACAGTCTGACTTTTGTCGCCATTTGCAGGTTGCTGACATTATTTGCTTTCATATTATCCCTTTCTAGTGACCCTACCATTATTTTTTTATGTCATCAAGTATGCCGGCAAACAGGCAGACGGTCCATCTGATGATAAGTGGTCACCGTCGCCTATTGATAATTGCAACGCCTAAGACATCGCCAATCCGTTGTCAACCAGGTGAGACGTGAAGTTGTTAAGTCTCTTGTGCCTGTAATATCCTTTTGCGCAAATGAAATACCTCTCTTATTACATTTCTACAGATGAAATAGGAAATTAAACTGTGGTGCGTCATTTTAAAAAGGCTAGAAAACGCATACATTTAATAGATGATAAAAATAAGATATACTATACATTCTTAGCCTCGTACCGAGAACCTATTTGTAACCACTTATTTATGACCCATTATTCGTGCCTTATTGAGTTCAAACTTTATCGACGAGCCGATACAACAAAGCCTCCGGGAGCTGACCTCTCACGTGATTGCGTGGTTAGCGAAAGAGACAGAGCATAAAGCCCGTAACGAAATATCGTATTTCCTTACATAATGACAACTCGGGCCTTACCATCAACTCTTATTGCTAACTAATTCAAACCGAGCTGAATTATTTTATTTTGTGTAAAATGCTTTTAAAAACAAGTGGCTATTAGAAGAAAAGCAATGCAGTTTAGGTCGAGTTGCAGGAAAAAGTACTAGGACCCCTGATCCATATGGCATAAAAAATAATCTTACAAATCCTTACTAAAATTATAAATGTGAATGTAAGTTTGTTTGTTACACTTTCACGCGAAAACTACTTAAACGATCATTATGGAACTTTATACACATATTTTTGGAGATATAAGAAGTAACATAGGATTCTTTTTGTGCCGGGAAAATGTGACATCCCTCGGGAACGCGGGTGAAACCGCGGGGGACACCTAGTATTATATATGCGATGGTTTGTGAGATGTTGATTGATGGATTATTATTGGTACTCTCACGTAAAAAAACTACTAAATGAAATTGGATGTAACTTGGCACATGGATAATTTATATTCTGGGGAAATTTTACATCCACTGGGAACGCGGTACAGCTCATAAAATATAATGAAATAAAATAGTTTCTGTAAGTAATACATCTATTCAAAGGCTAGATCATTATTTTCCTTTATGGTACTTACCTACAGTGTCGGCTTACTAATTAGTGTTAATTGTAAGCCTTGATTGATGCAATTACTATAACTGAGTATATTAAGTCGCTTAACGAGACTTGTTAATTGACAGACGGCTTTAAAATTATGACAATAATAAGGTAGAATGGAATTTAGAAATAGTAAAGGTGTTAGTGCAGAGATCGTCCGGGGTCATACTACCTTACTCATGTCCGCTGAGAAGCAGTAGTGAACTTGCATTATTGTATTCGGCTGAAAAGGTGGGGTGGTGAAGTTACAGGCACATGCGCCTCAACATCTAAGATTGCATCACTGCTTACCATCAGGTGGGATCGCAGTCAAGCACTAGTTTATATTATTTAAAAAAAAAAAAAAAAAAAAACATTTTAACGTCTCAGGGTCGACAATGCTTTGGCAAGGATTTTCATTGTAGTATATTATTATGATATTGTTTATAGGGTGTATTGCGTCTAGGGGAAGGATACCCTTCATTCAACAGCATTGTTTCTATTTACAGCGAGTTGTTGTAATAGTAAAGTCGTCCACAAATTGCATGAATGAATCATGATAGCAGATGTTATTTCAGAACTGCCTGTGGTTACATATTTATGCTCATTTCTCTACGAGCGCTGCTTAGTTTGGGATCAGCCCCCTTATTCAGCTACTACTTACTTCGTTGATGAACGGCTTCATTGAGGCCTCGGAGAGCTTATCTCTCACGTCATTAGTAGTATTAAAATAGTTAGCGAAAGAGACAGAGCACGGAGGCCGCGACGAAACATCCTCGAGTTAGTCATTTTCCTTACAGAATCGAGCCCCAGAAAGTATACTTATATCCAGAAGTATTAGCACTCTTAGTGCAGAGTTCGTCCGGGGTAGTACTACCACCTTACCCATTTCTGTCATGAAGCAGTACTGCACTTGTATTACTGTGTTTCAGTTAGAAAGGTAAGGAGGCCAGTGAAATTACAAGCACGTGAGACTTAACAACTTCACGTCTCAGGGTCGACAACGCATTGGCGATACCCCTAGTGTTGCAAATGTCCATAGGCGGCGGTGACCACTTACCAACAGGTGGACCGTCTATTGCTTGTCGGCCCAAGTGGTATCAAAAAAATATATATTTAAATTGTTTTTATTTTTCTGAATGGTTTATATAATCTATGAACGTCCAGTGTTAGAATGTCTAGAGATTCTAATATATTAAAATGATGACAGATGATCTCATCCATTTATTGCAACACGCGTTCTCATATACAGATGACTAATTCACATATAGTTTTCTATGCTGCTATGACGTTATGAACTAGCTGCATTTCTGACTGATGACTTCTGAAAATTGAACTTGGTTCGCGTATGTGTTTATTTATATCATCACTGGATTACGCACCGCGTTCTTCAAAGATCTTATGATTTCCCCATATTATAGTATCCTGTGAGGTAAACCAGAACATATACTATCAGTATGCGAAGTTTCATCTTAATTCGTTCAGTCATTTATGCGCGTTTGAGTCACAAACATTCCTATTCATAATACTTATATCACATATAGTGATTATCACTACATAGTATAAAACTAAGTCGCTTTCTTTGTCCCTATATCACTATGTATGCTTAAATCTTCAAAACTACGCAACGGATTTTGATGCGGTTTTTTTTTAATAGATAGAGTGATTGAAGAGGAAGGTTTTTATGTACAATACATGTGACATTCCACGGGAACGCGGGTAAAACCGCGGGGGACAGCTAGTTTAGTATATACATAAGGGTGTCCGTTATTTCCCAAATTGGGTTTTGTTCTGCAAACGCCCCTCAGATTTTTTTAGTTTTGACCTATAGGGTTTTAATGAATTGCGTCCTTTTCATGATGTGAAAGGTCATATGCTTATTGATGTTATAAGTATCTATACCTATAGGTATTTATTTAGAAAAAAATAATTTTGTATGTGTAGTATATCAGTTATCTGGTTTCCATAGTACAAGCTCTGCTTAGTTTGGGACCAGATGGCCGCGTGTGAAAAATGTCCCAGGATATTTATTTATTTATTATATTGCCTATGTATATATGTATTAGTATACTAGCTGCCCTCCGCGGTTTCATCCGCGTTAATCGATATCTAATATAGCCTATAACCATCTAGGAAAAATTCCGCGTCGAATGGTAGCAGTCCCATCCCGATATGTTCAATAGTTTTGACATGATGGTGCGTCATTGGAATTTTACGCATCTAACAGTATGAATATCTGAAATAACAACATGTACCTACTACAACATTTTTTTTTCTCATCATTTATTTCTATTTATAGATGATCATTATTACAAATAACTTGTTCACGGAACCCGGAAAAAGTTTTTATAACTGATATTTGATTTAAGACATTATAAATAACTTTTAAATATGTTTTGAAGCCGACCACATTTACGTCATAGGATTTGCCAATAGTCTGCGGTCGCTCTTCAAACCATCTTCAAAGTTGTTATGATTTAATATTGCGGATCTGATATCGTTACGTACTTTGTCTATATTGGCTAGTTATACAGCGGGTGGAAATCTTAAAAGGAATGAAAAGAAATGAAGCTATTCGATATCCATTTTTTTTATTGTCGACAAATGTATTCCACGTATTGTATTTAGTTACTCTATTTCCATACACTTTATTTAATCCTACTTTCTACTTATATTATAAATATGATATTTATGTATGGATGTTTGTTACTCTTTCACGCAAAAACTACCAAACGGTTTTGGATGAACCCTGGAATAACACATAGGGTACCTTTTGTGCCGGGTAAATGTTACATCCCTTGGGAACGCGGGTGAAGCGGACAGCTAGTATTAAAATATACCAAGCACTAGAAATACTTATCTACTGTCAAAAGTCGCAAAATTAATCCAAATTTAATTCACTGTCCACAATTATTTATCTACATTTCTAATTGTTTTAACCATCACTTGTTAGGTTCTTAATTCATTTTTCAATTTATATGCTACCTTTTACTGCGAATGAATATCGAATGTCGAAAAACATCGTTGTTTGTTTACTCGTTATCGATAAAAAGTCGAGCCTGTGAAGCTCGTTGTATGCGAAAATGACATTTATGTCACTTGAATAAAGTTTATTATGATATTTCTGGCGCCGACTGGCGATACGATAGTAATTACTTAGTTGATGTGTACATTTCAAGTACTAACTTTTTTTTCACATTTCATTAGATAATGCTCAGACATCGAGATATCGATTTTAAAGTAATATCGAAGTAGGCATTTGCAGTAAAAGTAAATTTACAATTGTACAGTTTAGTAGGATATGTCGTTTGTTTTAATGAGTTCTTTTAACCCTGAAAATGTGTCTTGTTAAAAAAACAGATTAAGTAAATAAATCAATCGCAATCCCGTCACAAACAAATTTAAGTAATAGTTATAAAATATTATTGGTGTCAGTGGGGGATTAAATAAACTAGTGTTTGAAAACTGGTCAAAATTCCACTTGATATATGAATTTGCATTTTAAAAATAAACTGTATTTTTTTATTGGTAACACTAACGATTCTCAATTGCTATTGAACAAAATATCTATATATCTATAAATAATCGTTTCACAAACAGAAAAGAAAATGGTACTTAACAATTTTGTCTTTGCCTATTTATAAATAGATTTATACACAGACTTTATCATAACGAACGATGCACGGTATTTTCCGTTATGGATGTATTATGTATGTACTTATGTAAATAATAAATAGTAATAATATAAACAGGTTTTATTGCCGAAGCCTCCCGATAATCAATTAACCACATTACAATATCTTTCTTGCAATTAAAATACAAGCTTCCGCCTGCGGTTTAATCTGCGTTCCAGTGATAAAATGTACCCAATGCATAGAATAAACTACATTAAATATATACCAAATTTCATCAAGATCTATTCAATTGTTTGATCGTGCTCTTTCACGGAAACCACCAGACAGATTTGGATGAAAATTGGCAGTTAGGTAGAGCATATCCTGGAGTAACATGTAGGCTACTTTTTATCCCGGGAAAATGTGACATCACTCGGGAACGCGGGGGACAGCTAGTATATATTAAAATGCTTGTGATGTAAAAAACAAACGAATTTTATCTTTAACCTAGAACCAAATGTAGTTTTTATGCTAAAGATCAATTAATGCTATTTATTTAAATTTACGATACGTAATAGGCCTATTTTGACAGCTAAGGCTGTTGTAGAAAAATGTACCCTATACAGTTGTGATAAGGTTCATCATATAATTAACCACTGGATCAATAGATGTACCATATCGCTAAGACTATATAGATGATTTTTCATTGACATTTATACTGACAGACTTAATACATTTCGACAACTTTAATTTTTGATTGTTGGTTGTATATCATTAAAAAAATATTAAAATATATAGTGAGAAAAATAATATATATTTTTGTTGCATCCATTATTATACAGTTTCTTTGTAAAATTATGATATAATGGAAAGATACAAGTATATTTTGTTCATATTAGTACGTCTGAATTGTTTTTTTAATGCATTATACTTAATGTAAAAATGCTTTGTAGACTTGCGTCAGAATGCCACCTCAACTAATGACATTTATTACAACGTTTCTTTATTTTCTGAAGACAATAGCAGAACTATTTAAGAATTTACCATATTATCTCAATAATCAGCATCTTTTTTTTATCGAATATATACTGTTAAAAATCTGTCGTCAGCATGATGTCTTTAATACAGGTTTTTTTGTATAGACCATGTTTGTTTACAATTAATCACTTAGGTAATAATAACATGCTTAAAGGTAAGCCGGTCGAAAGAAAAAGCATCAATTGAAATTTACATTAAACTTAATGCTTGGTATCAAACAATGTCTCTCAATAATAAATTCACATAGTTACAAAAGCACCTTCAAGTAAAATCGAGTAACAATTGGGTCTAGGGCTACCGTTCATCCGGTTTCCCGGTCTTAGCTTAGGGGGGGTCCGTCCGGGGAGCGCCCGGATGAAACCCGGACACTTTTTGTGTCAGGAGAATCCAAATTAGTTATTAGATACGCAGTTAAAAATTTATTTGTAAATGTGAACCGCATCTAATTAAAATGTTAACTATAAGAGTAAACATATTTTTTTGTCGTGTCCGAGAAAAAACCCAATTTCACCCAAATGTACGGGGTTTTTTTAGTTTTTGTCCGGCGTTGGCAATTTAGGTGATGACAGCCCTACTTGGATCAATGAAATCGTTCCTACATCAATTCTCGCAAATAACGACTGATTTATAAACATCCGATCGGAGGGCTGTAAATCAACCGGGAGTGATTGTTCGTTCACGAAACTAGTTGAAAACTTCCTCGAGTCAGTAACTTACCTCCATTAATACTAAACTACTCATTCACTCGTTCCATTCACTGCGTACTTGACCCCGCTCAGTCATATTGCAGTCGGCTTAGGCTTTAAAGCTATATTTGAACCGTTGCACGTGCAACATGAAGGCCAGAAATTAGAGCTCTTTCATAATTTTGTTGCACAATTCCGTTCGTTTGTTTTGCTCTATATTTATTCCTCTTCTTATTGCTTCGATCTGAAGTCTACCACATCATCACTACATAGTATAAAACAAAGTCGCTTGCCGCTGTATGTCTGTCCCTGTGCATGAAAACTGTGCAACAGATTTTGATGCGGTTTTTTTTAATAGATAGTGATTCAAGATGAAGGTCTTTTTTTATAATACATGAATATTATAATTGAGGAAATGCGAAAATTTTAATTATTAAAGAATTACAACTATTTTGACAGTTCGCGTATTCAGACCCCCGGAACGCGGGTGAAACCGCGGGGGACAGCTATTAGTTTGTAACCTGTATAAATGTACATGACATATGATCTCTCGAAAATGCGGGGAAAGCCGCAGGGATTACTAGTTGTATATAAAATGATTCTAAAGCGTTTTGCCAATGAATATTGTGTTTACGTTACGCTGACCTCTAATCTAGGTTAATTTTGGATCGTGTTTAATTGGGAATCTATTCAAATGTTACTGTGATAAATTACCATGGAGTCCGATTCTAGAGATTTCTATATTATTATCATACCTATACGATCGTATGATAATCATTTGCCAAATTTGTTCTCAATTATTTGGAGGTTGGCGCCATTTGTATCTTTCTTAACAATTTGCAGAATGGATTTGGCAGTGTAGTTAAGGCCGACCGTCTGCCTGACGCCGTTCTTTAGGAAAGCTTTCGTATACCACTTGATACGAGATATTGAAGGCACGTCATCATCTGTTAACTTCCTAAGTGAGATGAGTCGGCGGTTACCTTAGCGTAAACAATTAACCAATTTTCAAACATTTCCGCCATGTCTTTATATGAGCACCGTGATAATTATATCAAATGTGTGAGACACGTGCATTTAACATTAGGGTACCACAAACTTGTACTTACATTAAATACATTGTTTGAATTTATTTATTGTTAACTAGCTGTTGAACGCGGTTTCGCTAGCTTTCCTGAAAAATGTAAAATTTTCACGTAGGTAATTTTTTCCGGAGCGATACGACCTCCAAACCTTCAAGAAAAGAGAGTACTCCTTTTTAAAAGGCCGGCAACGCACTTGTGGCTCCTCTGGTGTTGTAGGTGTCCATGGGCGGCGGTAATCGCTTACCATCAGGCGATACGTCTGCTCGTTTGACTAACAACAAAGAAAATGGTCCTATGTTTTAATCCAGGTTTTAAACGATCTATGTGGCAAGTTTCATCCAAAACCGTTTTGTCAATTTTGCGTGAAAGATTTACATATAAACATACATATATTTTACATCAATCCTCACGAACTTTCACATTTATAGTATGTCTGTGTTAGCTCATTACTTTATGAGGGCAGTAAATTATGTGTTATTTAAGTGCGTGTACCTCTGTGCTGGATATTATGTAACCTCATTTGTAACAAGTCTATGACCCATTATAAATTAGTATCCAAATTATATATTATTTAGTATTAGTAAAGTCTTCTAGTTTACTAATTTTTAAAACAGGAATTTAATTATGCAATCAAGGTGCATATATATAGGTAAAAGGATACTTTTTATTATCATCCTGGCTGGCTGCCACCTGTTGGAAGTTGAAAATCTATCTCCAAGCACCTTTCAGTGTGTGCCAGCTGCTGTACTTGAGCCGGTCCCCTCTAGGTTCTATGTCCCTATCACCTTTGGCCTCATTATAACTTACTATAGTGAGATTTTGGTTAAACACAATAAATATTAAATGTACCTATAGGTATTTTGGTAGAAAATTTATCTCTTTGGTCGGACACAGTAACTATGGAAAGAGTGAGAGATAAGTGTAGCGTGGTTAAATCATTAACCCGCATCCCAATTGTACAATCTCTTGCTTTGAAAGTTGAAACCAATATCTTAATAGATTGATATTTCGAGCCCGCAGAGAGAGACGGCAGTCGTGGCGCTCCGTAATCATTGTTTTTAATTATGGTTCGAAACGAATGATGCAACAAAGATATTTCTTCTCAGCCAGCTCAGTAAGTGGGCACGGTTGTTTCTTATTGCGGTGCAATTCTTCTCATATACCTATTGGGTAACGTAGAATGAAATGATTTAGCGTATGACTTCTAAAAGTTGATCTGAAAGTAACTCCTTTATCGATCTACATTTTTGACTGTGCTGCACGTGGCATTAGCACTGAAAGGTCGTTACCTCATAGGTCAGTGACATTACCACATTGACCACAGTGACCACCCCTGGCCATGGTGAAAGGGTATACCATATTGTGCGTGGCTATATGAATAACTGTTTACCAAGGCCGTTCTTTAAATGTCTAACGGATTTTATTATTACTAATCATCATCATCATCATCAGCCTATCTCCGTCCACTGCTGGACATAGGCCTCTCCTATACTAATACTTACTTAATATTATAACTGCTAAAGTTTGATTTTGTTTGTTACGCTTTCACGGCTAAACGACAGAATCGATCTGGCTGTAATTTGGCACACATATAGCCTATGATATGAAAAGGGACATTTTATCCAATAACACAGCGGGGCATAGGTATTACATTATAAATTTGAATGTGATGGCTGAACAGATTTTGATGAAATATGGTAAGGAGTTATTGTATCTTATGGACGGAAGGACACCTTAATAAATAATCTTTAGCCTTTATAACGCCAGTGTAACCGCGGGGCGGATGCTAGTATTTGTATAATGTAGGAATAAGCGCGCGAGTTGATTGACTATCATAATAAACGCGCTGTGAAATGAATTGATCATGACTTTCATTTGCGTGGAGTTTAAATAGGTTGACCGTTTAAATTAAATGTTTTATACATGAAATATGAATGTCAAACGATATTTCACTTTACATATCAGGCGTATAAGAACTACTTCAGGATTGTGTACTGTAGCATAAGATTTTGGATACTAAATAGATTGGAAACCCCTCTGTCTGTGTCCCCCTCGATAGGCGACGCGCTCGCTCTCAGTTCTTTCATATTACTCGACTAAGAAGATTACAGCGAGCTTTCGATTTAGGGAAATGCTTCTACTCGGTAGAGTTATTTGCGGTTTTCTACTTGAGGTGCCCATCTCGGCGTAGTGTCTCTATTTGGTGGGGTAAGTATTTAAAGGTCCACAAGACATAACATTGATGGTTGCCAAGTAATGTTATACCCACGCTAATTAAGATTAATGATAATGAAACTCACACGGAAAGCTCCATCCACGCGAGTAATGTAGGAGGATAGATCATTATCAAACTGGCTTCCGTCCTGTGGGTTTAGGTGCATTCCAGCGGGTACTAAGATGTCCTTGGATAGAAAGTATTAATATTATAATATATATTTGTGCGAAATTGAATTTAAATGTGTTGACCAGTTACGGAGCTATGTGGTAACACACACACGAACTTTTACATTGGCTCGATTCTGTAAGGAAAATGACACTAACTCGAAGATGTTTCGTCGCGGCCTCCGTGCTCTGTCTCTTTCGCTTACTACGCTAATATGTACTACTAATCACGTGAGAGGTAAGCTCACCGAGGCCTCCGTGAAGCGGCTCGCCGAAGAAGTTTGTATTGCTGAATAAGGGGGCAGTTTAGACAGACGGTACAGTCACCAATATAAGTATTCATAATATGGAAAGATGAAGTAAACAGACCATTTGTAAATTATGTGTCTACAAAATCCTAAACTGTTACATTACTATATTACAGATTAGTTTTAGTATACAAGTGTTACGTACATTTGGATCTGTTAAGCTACTTATGTTGTTGACCGTACTTAAATTAGTGGAGTTTAGTAGTTTATACCTACTTACAATGAGCTGAAGGCTGATTTCCGATCCTTGACTTTCACAAGGTGTCCTCCTGACCTTTCTAAATTCAATAAATAACTTTGACTTTGAATGACACATCAGGATTATCTTATCCCATATATTATTTAATGAGGTACCTACCTCATTCATACGAAAACAACCTTACTAAGGTAAGCAGTAAGGTTTGGAAGTAGTAGAGCTCTTAAGGCAGTTCTTTAGTAGAAGTAGCTACTACTACCGTACCCATTTCCGCCACGAAGTGCTCGTTAGCTATGGATTTTCGATCGTAAATCCCTGTCTTATCATTATGTTCCTATTTTTGTACAACGAAAATAAATAAGTAATTTTAGAATACCTAACTAACGAGTAGTAGAGCTCTTAGTGCAGAGTTCGTCCGGGGAAGTACTAACACCTTAACCATTTCTGCCCGTGCAGCTGCAATGTACTTGTATTACTGTTTCGGTTAGAAAGGTAAGGGCGCCGGTGAAATTACAGGCATTACTTTTAATTATTTCTTAACGTCTCAGGGTCGACAACGCATTGGCGATGTTCTTGGTGTTGCAAATGTCCATAGGCAGCGGTGACTTACCATGAGGTAAATTTGATTGTTACTCGGTCCGTGAGGCTTAAATAAAAAAAATATGTTTGACATTTAAAACGCTATCCATTGTTTAATATTTCTACAGTCTTCTAACTGTACATTTACCTACCTACTTTCATTATAAAGGTGTGTACTGATTAACACTGTAATGGGTGCTTTTTGACATTTCACTTTACTTTAAAAAATATATAAAAGTTCTCATAAATTGGGGCCGCGATTTGACTAAGTTTGAAAATCACTGGTCCGTCACAGAATTTGTATCTTGTATGTGATATTAATTTGAATTTTTATTGCTTGTTTTATACACTTACTAGCTGCTCTCCGTGATTTTACCTGCGTTTCTGCGATAAAACCTATGTAGCCTATATCCCTCTTCATACTATAGGCTATGTGTGTGTCTAATTCTATCAATATTGGTTCACCGTTTAGCCGTGAAAGCGGGACAGACATACAAACTCACTTTCGCATTTATAATAATAGTAAGGATTGCTGATTTCTTAATCGAGGGATTACTTTATTAACAGGCGTGTCTTGAATTATTGAAAATTCAGGTTCTAATATAACCCGCATTTGTATTGTGTTAAATAGTAATTTATTTGCGACGTGATGGTGTTTGCTTTTCCGTGTTGTTTTTATTCTGATAGGACATCCTACTAATATTATGAATGCTATGTTTGTGGGGATGGATGTATAGATGTATGGATATTTGTTTCTCTTTCACGCACGAGCTAATGAACGGATTTGTTTCTCTTTCACGCACAAGCTAATGAACGGATTTTGATGAAACTTGGCACAACTAGTATATAACCTTTATCTCGGAATAATGTGACGTCTCTCGGCATCGAGGGAAACCGCTAGGGACAGCTAGTATGTACATTATGCACAGTCGCATCAATCTGTATACCTCTTTATTTTTGAGCTGATTTCGACTGGATGGAAAGTATTAGACTCAGACATTTTAATATCTAGATCTGTGTCAGATTAACGCCGAAAAGAATTGCTATATGTAATTGTTATTTTGTATTGTGTTCAGTTTTAAAACGAACTAAATTGTAACTAGATTTAGCAAAAGGCTATGGCTTGAAATGCCAAGTGGTACACATTTATGATGCGTGTATTAAGTAGCTTCAGTAAATTTAAATTTGACCTTCATAAGTGCCTTCCGAGGGCCTAAACTGAATAAATGGTTTTGAATTTTGAACGTGTCTGTTTGTTCTGTATTGGTATATCTGTTTATTGTATATCGCTTTTTGTTCGCTTTGAAGCGAGTCATAGCGACCCATTAAAATCGAACCGCGAGATCGGATTGGAAAACGGGAATGCGACCTAAGGAGCCGTATAAGTTTTTAATGGTAGTTAAGTCAAAAGTCGCGACTGGAGTAATGGTTTCGAATCCTACAATGAGTTGGTGCCTTCGATGAAGGAAAAAATCGAAACATTGGAAACCATAGCACGCTAATAAGGTGCTTCGTGGTACCACTCTGGTTGTCTACCACCGTCGAGTTGAAAATCTCTCAGTATGTTCTGGCAGCTGCACTTTAGAGCCAGCCTTGCAGACTACTTCTGCACTACTAGGTGTGTATACTTACCACCTTTTACCACATAATTACTTAACTTAATGACTTTGTTTCGATGGCCGAAAATGACGCACTGTTTAATAAAGATATCTATTATGTAAATTTATTAAGACTTCCATTACGCAACTTCAGTAGAAATTTAGTTATAATAAATACTATTATACTATACTAAATGCAGAATGTGTTGTACTCTGAAACATCGTCACGCTTTCCGTATATAATCTATTTTTACTCAACAGTTGAGGAAATAACTAATGATTTATTTTATTTTTATAATGAAGGTAAATAATTTGAATTTCTTATGTATTTCATGGTGTGTTGTTGTTAAATAACGGTTAAGGGTAAAGTTTTATTATATAATTCTTAAATACTATAATTTTAGAGTAGTAGAGCTCTTACTGCAGAGTTCGTCCGGGGAAGTACTACCACCTTACCCATTTCTGCCGTGAAGCAGTAGTGCACTTGTATTACTGTGTTTCAGTTAGAAAGGTAAGGGGGCCGGTGAAGTTACAGGCATATGAGACTTAACACCTTCACGTCTCAGGGTCGGCAACGCGTTGGCGATGCCTCTAGTGTTGCACATGTCCTTAGGCGGCGGTGACTACTTACCATCAGTTGGACCGTCTGCTTGTCGGCCCAAGTGGTATAAAAAAAATTTAATATAATAAATATTTATATTATACCAGCTGTCCCCCGCGGTTTCACTCGCGTTCCCGAGGGATGTAACATTTTCCGGCACAAAATATATCCTGTGTGTCATTCTAGGGCATTTTCTATATACATATGTGCTAAGTTTCATTCAAATTCATTTGGTATTTTTTGCGAGACATACATCCATACTTACATACAAAATTTCGCATATTAGTAAGATTATATATTTGTACTTATAAATATGAAAAAAAATATATTTATATAGTATGATTTGATTAGATGACGTTTTAATTTATTTGTGTGTAACCAAGTGTTCTTGTATGCCCGTGAAGTAGGTATGTAGAATAACTTAAGTTTATTTAATTAAGCACCTTATGTAAGCACGAATAAAGATTATCTTATCATAATGAGAATTTCAACTCCGATACGGTAGAGATTTTGGTTAGTAAACATTGATGACGTAAATCCATAGACAAAGCGGTCAAGTTCGAGTCGAAATGGAAGGGTTCCGTACAATATTGAACAAAATGTCGAATAGAACGTGTCTCGTTTTTCTTTTTCGCTTCAATTTCAACTTTATATTTAATGATATAAAGGCCATAGTAGTAAACACTTTTTGAAAATATCTAAGTGTTTACTATAATATAACAAGGTTCAAAAGATATAACTCTGTGTATCCCCAAAGGTTAATAGTAGATGTGCACAAATGCAATATAACTCACTTGCACCCAGACTAAGTATATAATATAATAAATGATAATTACGATGTAAGTAATATGTCCAGATATAAACTAAAAGATAAAATAAAACTATGGTTACAACAATTAGATTATACAAGTACAGAAATCCTATTCCTTATTGTAAACTCAAACAGTAAAAACCATACAAACAGACACGCACACGCGCCTTCAAGCACATGCAAATAAACACACACTCACACATGAAAAGGTAATTGATATTGTATTTTTATTATATAGACATTTTTTTTTTGTTAAATCAATTAGAATAAGGCAAGCGTTGGGTGGGAACTGTCTTCTGACACAGAGCTCGCGCTAGTTCTGAAGACAGGGCTGCATGTGATTATGTATTTTGATTCAGCAATAAAAAACTTTTTATTTTATTTTTATAATCGGATGGACGGAAAGCTGAGTGAGTAATAAGGTCGCGTTGGCACCCTTAAAGTACAGAATCTTCAAAATAACATGCCTAAATAATGTAATAAACAACATGTAACTTCAGTGCCTATATGATTCTAACGAATAAACAAAAAGCAACTCGCCCTAGCTCGTGTTTAGGCATAATATCAAAACACACTAAAGTCACATAAAAATATCTCAAACAGCCTTTCACGCAACCCCTAGGTTACCGAACAAAATATGGATCTAGACTTTATAGACAAAAAACATTATACTGAAATAATGAGTTCAGCATTATATTCATATAGAACAGTAGTATCTTGAATAGCAAAGGATATTATAAAAAATCCAATTTGTATTGACGGGCCAGTTGGCTTGGTGCTTAGAGACCCTTACTGCCAAGGCGCAAGTAGTGGGTTCGATTCCCAGGACAAACATTTCGCACCCTCAGTACGATAAGGGCTTAACTCAAAATGCGAAATGGAGTTACAATTAAACAAAGTACGCTCTATCCGATGAATAGTAAAAGATAGTCAATTTAATGATAGAATAAGCATCGGTATGCTTATTCTATCATTAAATTGACTATCTGACTATCTATATGACCCGGGATCCACCCTCCCCGCTCAGTGCAAAAGTGACACAATCAGAGATGTGCCAAAAGTGATTTTTTGAGTTAAGCCCCTATCGTTCTGAGGGTGCGATTTGTGTGCATCAACACGTCTGTTTGTTCTGTGTGGGTGTAAATATTAAAATTAGTATGTATTTAAAAAGTAGTACTAAGTATCAGTTACCTGGTAGCCATAGTACAAGCAGTACACTCTGCAATAAAGTAATTTGGGATCAGGTAACCATGTGTGAAGAATGTCCTGGGATATTTATATTGATACACGAAGTTTTGGTGTCGTTGTCCGTTAAATAATAGGAGTAATGGAATATTTGTTGAGAAACTGGTAAGATTTGTTAAGAAACTGGTAACTTTAGTTGAGATACGGGTATGATTTCTTTAAAAACGGGTAAGATTAGCTGAGAAACGAATAACTTAATTCACACGTTAAAAAAACCGCGTAATAACGTGGCATCGATTCCACGGCGACCGTTAAATTACTTTTGGTCATAACAAATCCGCTCATTGTAAAGCATGGTGGTGGGAAAATTGTCTGAAAATGAGAATACTTTCCTATTACAAAGGCAAAGAGTAGGAATTCCCACAAACCGAGAGGTATGGTTCTCCGCTATCGTTAGCATCGAGGTTTGTGCCTACGAGAACATATAAAAGCAATCCTTAGAAAAAAAAACTGATGTAAAGACGCTATGTATGTAACAGCTTGTGTAAGACTAGTTGAATAAAGATTATTCTTTTGTATTGTAATGTTTTTTTTTTGTATATTAAGAAAACGCCAAGTAAATTTAATTTAAAACGTCAATTAAATGTAATTGATTCAATAGAATTAATCTATGCAATGCTTTTATAAAATATTTTCAAAACAAAAATAATGTTGCGTTTTTTCGATGCAAATTATTTATTTCATTAGAATACAATAGCATAATATTTATTCATGTATCTGTTTTTCAAGCTTTTATAAATCTTCTGTACATCATGTTTTTTTTATGTAAAGAAAATAATTAATATAATAAATCTTAATCATTTAGCCACAAAACAAATAATATTGACGTCTCGTATACTGCTCGGCAAACCATTTCATTAGATACCTATGAAATGGAGGTGGTTTATGGATGAATAAATCGCCACGTCCGCTATATTGGATTGAGAATGACGTCACATTTTTTATACCACTTGGGTCGACAAACACGCATACGGTCCACCTGATGGTAAGTGGTCACCGCCGCCTATGGACATTAGCAACACTAGGGGCATCGCCAATGCGTTGTCGACCCTGAGACGTGTTGTTAAGTCTCATGTGTCTGTAATTTCACCGGCCCCCTTACCTTTCTAACCAAAACACTGTAATACAAGTGCACTACTGCTTTACGGCAGAAGTAGTCACTTAGGGGGCATCCATTAATTACGTGAGGTGATTTAGGCGATTTTTCCACCCCCCCACTCCCCTTGGTGAGATGTCATGAGATCTTGCTCGACTCCCTGTCCCCGCCCTTAATATCTTTTGATATTATTTATTTAGATTTGATATTATCATAATGTACGATTTAGATGTGAAAAAATATTACTACTATATATAACCCCTTTTCTAGCAATTTTACACTGTTCCTTGCTAATAAAAAAATTGCTAAAACCGCGTATTTAAAATTTCAGCTGAATTGGAAAACGGGAAGTGGGTCAAATTTTACTTGCAAGCTTTGATTACCGGGATAGGTAAAACTAAACCATCTGTAAATAGATAGCTTGTCAACCAAACAATACACTGTCCAAGGATTATTACCCTCTAAATATTGATTACTCTGTACTGAAACAAGAAGTTTCGAGTAAATAAAGGTCCTTAGAAGTTGCAGTTGTTATTTAATATCCGCTTACCTTTATTTACCAACGTATTACTGGTGGAACTTGTTAAATAAAGCTAAGTTACGAGTATATGCTGGGTATAATGTGTAAATATTAGGAGGCGAATGGTCACGTTCTTACATTTCCAGTTTTCCACTTGTTTGGTCGCGTAAATTGTAATGTAAAACAATTTAAGCGAGTTACGCTTAAAATAAAAATTTTAAAAAATTACATTACTTTATGCAGACAACAAGGATCCATTTCTAAAAAGCTACACACGTAAAATAAATAATTTAAAACACACAAAATTATCAATTAATATAAAAAAAATCTGGGCATGTGGGTTTATTAGGGTTGACACCCAATGCTTCTGTAGAACACTATCACATCTGCCAGCTAGAGCTGGACCACCTTGTTAGAGCTACCCAGCATTCTCAGCTTAATAGATGCTTTATCTTACTCTGTGAGCATAATCGTTAAATAGACGGTTGTAAGCATACAATAAGTCATTGGATCAATTTATTAACCTTATCTATAAAGCTATAAAGATAACTTTTCTATGACAATTTAATCTGTCAAAATCTAGTAAATTTTAGCTCATTACAATTTATATAAATTCCCTCTTTATAATTATTTTAGGTGCAAAATAAATGAGATAAGTGTATACAAGCTTAATACATGACCAGCAGAATATAAGTGTTTTACGAGTATAGCGTTTGCGTGTTTTATGTTTATATTAAATTAATGTAAGTTTTCACACGTGGTTTCTCAAGTAATAACTTTTAACTTAGCACCTCTTATCAAATATAGCGATGTCTCTATTAAATGTTTTGTACTCTATATTAATCATAAAAAACAGAAATGTTCATGCAAAAATGTGTCCTGGGTGGGTATAGAATCCACGACCTGTGGTGCGGCTGTCAGAGTCTAGCCACCTTACAACTGGCCCTTCGAATTTTAAAATCATGATGGTGCAAGAATTTATTATTCCGTACAAAATCCTGTTTGGCCCTTTTCTAGAATGAAATGCCTAATATTTTTTTATATCCCCACATCTTATATTACAGATTTTAAATCAACTGCTCCATAACGCCTGAACAGATTTAAATATAATTTGACACACACATAGAATATATCATTGATTAACACGTAGGTTACTTTTAATCTGGAGAACAGTTAAATCCCTCGGGAACGCAAGTGAAACCGCCAGGTTGAATAACCAATTTTAGTCCAATATAGAACACGAGAAAATACGGCCTCTGTTGGATAATTTGATTTATCTTGCGTTTTGCCATTCTGGGGCATAACTAATGTGAACCCGTTACGTTATTTATGCCTTTCAGAAACACTACCTACCGCTATTTTGGATAGGACATAGGTACAAACAAAACTAACCTCTACATAGATTAAAATAAGGTCACATTTTCTGTCGATCTGCGTTTTTTTTTTTACATTTGCTACACAATTGGGCATTGCCAATGCGTTATCGACCATGAGACGTGAAGTTGTTAAGTCTGATGTGCCTGTAATTTCACCGGCTCCTTACCTTTCTAACCGAAACAGTAATACAAGTGCACTACTGCTTCACGGCGGTAACTCTGCACTAAGAGCTCTTTTACTATTAATATGCAATTGCGCTTAGTTATTTTAAACTACATAGATTTTCATGCGGATTTCACGATCTTTTAGAGAATTTCTTCCGCAAGGTTTATTGTGTATAATAGATTTATCATATAATCCTTTCCCAGGCGAAGCAAAAGCGGGTCGCTATTTTTGTATAATTTACTACTATTTATTTGGGTCGCTTTCTTGTCTACTTCTCTTTTATCCTGTGTAATAGATTCGATGACCTTTGAAGTTTTTATTTTTACTGAGGAATGTGTGTACGTACCTACATTTTTATCAGTGTCAGAATATCAATGTTGTCTACTATTCTTTTCATAACATACAGATGCAGAATTATCTTTTTGCTTAAATTATTTTTGGAAGCAATACACTTATTATTAACATTTTAAATATATGATTATAAAAAGGGAATTAATTTAAAAATAGTTCCCTACCGGCATTGGGAACAGGGCCCAAGTTACCAGTGGTCAAGGCTCCAGAGAAGAACTTATTATTATGTGTTGTGTTTTATATGAGAACATTGCAAGCCACGCTGTTTGAGTAGCCATTGTTTAACCATTACAATAACAATTGGTTACAATTGGCAAATTATCAATCGTTTGAACGCCTTGACCCTATCGTAATGATGCTCAGTTCATCCTTGTTTGTTGTTGTTGTTTTCGTTTGAAAGCATTTCCTTATTATCGTCTTTTGCCATGATTTCTCTCGTCCCGAGATAATACATTATATTTAGTGTCCGATCGAAGGTTGATTTCTAGCTGAAGCCGAAAACAAATAATCGGCTATCGCCTTCAGTCGATGCCGAAGCTCAAAGTTTAATATCCCTAAGAAATTCAGTTGAAGATTGACTAAAAGAGAACTAAATTATGATATAAACTTAATTAGAGGACTAAAAATATCAGGAGTTTTTAAAAAATAAATTTGATTGTTTATTTATTAATACGTTTCGTTAAATTTCGACTATTGCCAGAAACGTTCGGTTTCGGCCAAAATTTCGGTTAATTTTGGCTTAAGGCGAAGTTTTAGCAGAAGATCGCCGCTGTCGAAAGTTCGGTTGGATTAATACAACAATAGTTTTATCTTTTTAATTACGTCACCTTAATTGATACTCGCTTCGTGTTCCGGAACGCTCCCCAATTTCCCGGTATATTTGGGCCAAGTATCGATTTAAGCAACTATTTGCGGACCGTTGGAGCACTTACGGTCATGGCCAATGTCGCTCGCATTTGGAACGAATGAATGTAGGCACAGCTTTTTATACCGTGGTCGATTTCCAACTTATTAGGTTGGGGAAAAAGTCTTTTCGCATTATAGTATGTATGAACTTGTAATAAAATCTCTTTGGCTATACTATTTGTATCTGGTTTTGGTATCATTGAAAGTTTAAATTTTAAAGAACATAATTCCAAATTCAAATTAGGAAAATGTGTGATTTTCATTTGTTTTTCGTACCGCCAAGATGAGTGAATCTAATGAAGAAATTCGATTCATTTTAAAATTTTACTACAAAAAAGGTAAAAATGCAACGCAAGCCGCGAATGTTGCGATGTTTATGGACCTAGTGCAGTGTCTGTGAGAGTAGCACAAATTTGGTTTAAGCGTTTTCAATCCGGAAATTTTGATGTCAAAGATGCACGTTGCTCTGGTCGCCCCATTACGGATAAAATGGATGCCATTTTTGAAAAAGTGGAGCAAGATCGGCATATCAGTAGTTACGACGTAGCTGAAGAACTGGGAATTGACCACAAAACAGTTTTGGCGCATTTGAAAAAACTGGGTACACAAAAAAGCTAGATATTTGGGTACCTCACGAGCTCACTGAAAGAAACCTAATGAACCGTGTACTCATTTGTGATTCTTTATTACGACGTCATGAAACCAAACCATTTTTGAAGAATCTGATAACTGGTGATGAAAAGCGGATCACGTACGACAAGAACGTGCGAAAAAGGTCGTGGTCAAAGGCCGGTCAGGCTTCACAGACTGTGGCGAAACCCTGGTTAACTCGCAACAAGGTGATGCTGTGTGTGTGTGGTGGGATTGGAAGGGCATTATTCATTATGAGCTGTTACCACCAGGCAGGACCATCGATTCTGAAGTCTACTGCGAACAACTGATGAGATTAAAGCAAGAAATTGAGAGAAACCGGAATTAATCAACAGAAGGGATGTGGTTTTTCATCATGATAACGCTAGACCTCACACATATTTAGCCACTCAGCAAAAATTAAGAGAGTTTGGCTGGGAGGTATTAATGCATCCGCCGTATAGTCCTGACCTTGCACTTTCAGATTTCCACCTGTTTCGGTCAGGTTAACATCACGAGAGGACTGTAAAAACCACTTGTCGCAGTATTTTGATCAGAAGTCCCAAAATTTCTATAGCAATGGGATCAAGTCCCTACCTACAAGATGGCAAAAAGTTATCGAACAAAATGGTACCTACATACTTTAGTTAAATGTAAATAAACTATATTAAAAATGTTTTGAATTTTCTTAAAAAATGCGAAAGAACTTTTTCCCCAACCTATTATTTATTTATTGAAGGTCATACTTTAATGCATCTTTTTACATATCATAAGTTCTGCAAATATTGACTTACTAGTCAGACGGGTCTAAATATTGCTATACGTTTCGACTCACGTTTTCATTACGGTGGAATGAATACAGAGTAACAAATCGCACCATGATAAAACTGACGAATGCAGCAGATAAAAATGTTAAAATAGTGCCGATATTTATACATCAATCATTCATGAATTAATCGAATTCAATCCAGTTTGGAGAATTGGACCTGTTCCAAAGTCGGTTCGTTATAGCTGCGGTCATTTATTGGTTTTTGTGAGAGGCCTGTAAATTTTAAATTCGTATAAACAATATATATAGTTGATGGGTACGGTGTTGATCTATGCAAATTAACAACTTCCCATTGTCTTACAATAATGTGTATTGTTTTATACGATTTGATGACGGTAGCATTTGTTAGTTGCTCACCTGGCGGATGGTATGCGATCGTCATCACTGCCCTTCGAATGATTGTTTTGTCATTGTAGACAATCATCTTAGAAAAAGCAAATGTTAAGGCACATTTTCATAGGGTTATATGTCAAAGTTACACAATATGATAATGTTATGACGAATATATTAAAGCAATGTGTGCTTAAAAGTGATGAATATATTCTAGATAGCCATTGAGAAAGAGGAATTTCGATAAATAAATTGATTGTGTAAAGGAGGTTATAACTTGGAGAGTAGTGTCTGATATGAAGCGAAGAGGCATATATTATATCAAAAATTCAATCATGTGGCACAGATTTCAATTAAATGGAAGATCTGAATAAAAGTTTGCCTTTGGTGGCTCTTACACCCTTACGCGGACAATTTAAAAGTTATATAATTTTTAAATGTTAAACATCTGAAAAAAAAAACAAAAAGCCAAATCTCAGATTAGATAAATATAATAAAGATTGGAAATGTAACCTAGCTGATTTTCTTGCCGGTTCTTCTCAGTTGAAGGCTGACTTCCGAAGCGGTAGCAGCTTCAGCAACTTTGAGCTTCATAATTGAGAGTCTAAATTGAATCAGTGGTTTTAAATTTTGATACTATTTTTTTAATTAAATGTTTGGCTTTCTAAAACATTTTCCCGCAAACTTTAACAGAGTATTTTAAGAACAACAATGCTTTTCATTCTAAGGTAAAGCTAGTTCCTTTTAGCACTTTTCCTTTTATCTCTCAGCCCACACGAACTTTCACATTTCTCTTCGAACAATTTCAAGCATTCCACACAATCCTTTGGTAGAGTCTTTATACTTTTTCTCATTATGTTTGTGCTTCATTAAGAAAAGGCTTTGATAAATGTTTTTGTTATTACGTAAGTATGGTATTATTTGAGATTGTTTTTTTTTATTTAATCTGCCTCTTTATTAACTGATTAAACTGGTCGGTATGATTATCTTATATCTGGTTGTTTGGTATTGTTGAATATTTTCATTATTGAGCATTATCTTGACATTAGAACCACCTTTATGAGTTTTCGCGGACTTTAACAATTTCATGGTTGGAAAACATATGTAGTTCTTCACTGTTACCTTAATAAATTTTGTTCTTGTTTCTATTCTTGTTTTACCACCAAATGATGAATGGGTATGACCACAACATCGTGGTTAGTGATATTGTGTTTAGTTTTAATATAGGCTTTCATCAGCCTAAATGTTTTTAAATAAATTGTTGATAATTTTGTTGGCCCCAGCTTCCGCGTTGCGGTTTCAGCCCTTTTCGGGAAGGCATCGGAAGGGCCTCAGGTTGTGTGGTTTGGCTGCTGTCCTGTGTGCCAAATTTCACCCAAATCCGTTTAACCGTTTTTGCGTGATTGCGTAACTAACATCCAAACATTCACATTTATACAATTTAGGTTTATTGATAATACATCCGATTAACGGCGAAAATGAATATGCAATCCCGATCGAAAATCCATGGATTGATGAACCTTTTGACAGTAATTTTAATAGACGTAATGTTAAAATTCTACTTCAATCTTGCGATTTTAGATCGGGATCGTATATTAATTTTGGTCGTAAGAGGATCGATTTCTCAATCGATGGATAAGCCTCAAAAACGCTTTTTCTTTAATCCATACAAAAACTGCTCTTAATTTGAAATAACAGGCCGATTCCGCATTTGGCAAATCAGGCCTTACTCCTCAATAACAAATTGTTCTCTCAAAGTGCTCTCTGTCGATTGTTTTATATCGACTGTAAAAATCCGTATAAATGTTGCACGAATGTCAAGGCTTCACTGAAATACCACTGTTATAACACCTTCGTTAATCGGTACCAAGAAATCATAATAGATGTCATGTTCCCTGGTAATGGTTTGAATCTTATATTTATCCTGCTAATATTAAAATTTATAATTTTACTTGCGGGCTCTTCAAGCAGAGGCCTTAGCTCGAACATCTATCTTACAAGCGCAGCGTCATCGTATCGAGTGAGCCAAAAAGCTGGTTAGTGTAGAAAATTGAACACCGTGCATACCGTGACGTTGCGCGATGTTCAATTTCCCATTGCATTTGTTTTTGGCGTTCTCGATAGGATGACGATACCCTTACGATAGATGTTCGTGCTCAGCGTACATATGCCTTACCCACACCTACGCGGGTAATTCTGCTCAATCGTCACATCCGTCATGTTCTATATAACTTCTTATATTAGCCAAATAACCTGAAATCAATCCAATGGTTAATTATACTTTGATGAAGACGAACCGTATCATAACGCACTGGGGCTTATTTTTCTTTGACATTCTTAAACGTCAAATAACACTTCTTAAATGGGTCAGACTATAGCAAATATATTTTTTGATCATAACATTAATTCTGATGATCATTGATTCTCAGTCTGTTGGTTAAACATGTTCAGTCAAGTCATGTGACAGCTGCATGTGATGAATACCTAGCAAATTAATATGTAGCAACGTAGGACCTTAATTGTCTTGATCAAATCGATCCGTATTGAATTGTATGAAACATGATCAAATCACGTATCGAAAGGTTTTTGATTGACACAAATCTGTGACAGAAATATTTATATCTAAGCTAGATGTCCCCCGTCATTTCGTTCCCTAGAAATGCCACATTTTCCGGATACAAAAGCCTATAGGTATGTTAGTCCAGGGCATGCTCCATCTATGTGCCAAGTTTCAGCCTAATCCGTTCGATAGTTTTTACGTCACAGAGTAACGATGATCTATATATCCGTCCTTACCAAGTTTCTTGTTTATAATATTAGTAGAAAGTTAGATTAAACTTTAAGTCCTCACCGCGTGGAACAATAGCTTTTCTAGGATTAAAAGAACCCGGATTCTTATTCCAGGATATGATATAGGTACCTATTGCGTAGTTTCATTTAAATCTGTACCCCTTTTACGGCGTGATTGGTTAACAAATACACAAACTTTCACATTAATAATATTCATCGGATATACGCAATAGATTTACTCGACAAACCTTAAAACGTATCCACTACAAACATTGCCAATGAATAGAGTTCGAGTGACGACTTAGCAAAAAAAGTGTAGGCTAAGAAAAACACGACACACTAGTGTTAAGTGAATGAATTTGATCTATGAACTGGCAAACAATAACATGAGACGGTAGCGTGGTTGATGATGTACTTGTCGTCAACATGGGATAAGAAAAACAAATTAAATTTAGTACTGCATACTGTTCCGCGGTTTTACCTGCGTTCCCGGAGGATCTAATGTATACCAGGATTTAAATAGCCTTTGTTTCTTCTACATGAAGTATCTTTCTAAACAAATAGTTTTAGTTTATTTAAAACGAAAATACTTGTTTTTTTTTATATTAGTATTGATTAAAAGGACCATCTGTCAGTTTGTCAGCCTACTAGACCTAACATAAACTATTTGGATCAATGGATGAAGGATAAAATTGTCATAGTAACATCACTACCTGTTAGCGATAATCGTAATCGGCACCACTCTCATTTTATGGAAGATAGGTAACATCCACGTAGAGTTTTGTAAACAAGATCTTGAACTCTAATATTCTGGTGCGTCCATCACATATGTATCTAGAAAATAAGTATGATAGTTCTCTGGTTATATGGTACATGCCTTGCTTAGTTTGGGACCAGATGGCCGTGTGTAAAGAATATCACAGGATATACATGTATTTAATTCAAGATGATGCAATAATCAGACTTTCACGTAAATAATTGTTGACCTTTGTACCAACAGCGGTTGCAAAAGAACAGGATCGAAAAAGGTATTCCAGCTTTCACCGTTGCCAATCAATTTGGAGTCATATGTACTTCCGTTGCGGATTATTATAATACAGCAAATAGTTTTAATGACCCAAAGCCCTCAATCTAAATCGCGCGTAAGAAACTCATAACAGAGTTTACTGGGTTAATCACACCCATCGACTGTAGTCAATGGTATTCGGTCGTCTCTTGCGCATAATTCCCCAAGTTATACAATCGGCCACTTTCTATTTGTCAGTGACGCGGACGCTGCGGATGTGGTGTTGACCGCAAGCTGACGTAATTTACACAGCAGAATATTGTTTACATTGTTCCGATATATGATAGTGTTTATGGAGATGGTGGTATGGTATGATAGTGTTACGTGGTGTCGATTTAGGGTTGCCATTCGTAAAATCTATTAACTAGGACGAAAATTCTGGGTTTTTGGAGCGTAAAATCCTGAAATATCACTATTTTCCTATTTCTTGTACAATTAAAGTAAATAAGTAATTTTAGCTCTTAGTACAGAGTTCGTTCGGGGAAGTACTACCACCTTACCCATTTCCGCTGTGCAGCAGTAGTGCATTTTTAGTACTGTGTTTTGGTTAGAAAGGCAAGGGGACCGGTGATTACAGGCACATGAGACTTAACAACTTCACGTCTCAGGGACGACAACGCATTGGCGATGTCCCTGTGGTTGCAAATGTCCATAGGCGGCGGTGACCACATACCATCAGGTGGACCGTCTGCTTGTATGTCGGCAAATGTGGTACAAAAGTATATATAGAACAAAATATCTTAGACTTTTTGGGAACATTATGATTTAATAATTTCCTGGACAGTATTCAAAGGCCGGATGCTCTCCGGACGGCCTCCAAACTAGGGTAAATCCGGGTTCACCGGACCCCTCTGACCAAAACTCAGCACTAGGAGCTCTACTACTTATAACATTGTGGATTTGATACGGATTGTTTTGCTTATAAATTAGAACTAGCTTGTGCCAGTGGAAGATGTTTCCTTGTTATAAATGTTTGTTTTTTAAATAAAACCTTAAACTCTATGAATTATTACTGGTTTGTAACTAACTACACAAAAAAACACGGATATTTATTTATTATATATCTAATAATCACGAAAAAAATACACAGTTATTTTTCTTACATACATCCATAACAGTTTCCTGACAAAAAAATTTTTGTCTTTTTGTGTTTGTCATTTTTATATAAATATATATTGAACTAGCTGTCCCCCGCGGTTTCACCCGCATTCCTTAGGGATGTAACATTTTTCTGGGATAAAAAGTATCCTATGTTACTTCTAATACCTCCAAGAATATGTGTACAATGTTTCATGATGATCGGTTAAGTAGCTTTCGCGTGAAAGCTTAACAAATAACTTACATTCACATTTATAATATTAGTAGGGATAAACGAGATAAATACACACTTAGGTACATACATCCACAATATTTTGTTTTCTTTTTGTGCTTGTCATTTTTACATAAATATATATTAAATAAAGACAATTATGAAGGTATATAATATGATATTTTACCTAAGAAACTATTAGCTGATGCTCACGCCACTCGGTATCTTTTTTGTTTGTATAATTTTATGATATTTTTTTAGTAAAGTTTAACTTCATACGCATTAATATAATCATGTTTGCGTGCTTATGGCCATTCATTTGAACACGCAAAGTATTGTTGAGATGCAAAATAATATTACAATAAGTACAGTCACGAGCGTAAATATGTTGCCATGTAAAGTTCGGAAATATCTGACACCCCCCACATAATTCAACACTACTGCTACTACTTTCAGCGAGTGTTGTAATCGCCGTCTACAAATGAAAGAAGATAAATTAATTGTCTGTGGTTATATATTTATGCTCAGCCAGTACAAATTTACAGTACACTCTTCTTGACTACCATTAATGTCTAATGTGGAAATAAAATGGTGTAGACAATTTTCTTTTTCATTCCATATTTTAGACTGCGGTTTCACCGGCGTTACAGAGATACATTTTCCCGTGATACGAGTGAAGTGAGAGAGCATGTACCAAGTTTCATCCAAATCCGTTCGATAGATTTGCGTGAATGAGTAACAAACTTCCATACATCTATTAAGGTGAGGAGAGTGAGGATGGATGTCCATACATCCATCATCTCCATTCGCATTTAAAATATTAGTAGGATTAAAAAGGATAGCTGTTATAGATACTTATTTTGTATATTTAGATCTGTTCAGCTACTTTTGTTGCCGACTATACCTTACCCTTGTTAGCCTCTTATAGTCATATGATTGGAAGATATTGTTTCTTCCTCGTTATTTGTAATTGTGCAAATGCAATGGCTGTGGTCACGCTATGCGATTGACGCACAGAAACATTATATTCACTACAGACCTCGGTTTGCGACTTGATCGATTCCCAGATCAGCCATAATAAAATTATAGCATGATAATGTTTATCATATTGCACTTTGGGACTTCATATTCTTGGTCAAATATACAGGAAGTCAAATCAGTGAGACTTCATGCTTCAAAAGTCAAATGTGGGTGTACTAATACTTAAAACAACAGAGGTGATCTGTTCACCCATTCTGTTTCAATTCCTTATAAATATCCCAATAAATATCCCAAGACATTCTTCACACATGGTTACCTGATCCCAAGTTAAGCAGAGTGCACTGCTTGCAGTATGGCTACCAGGTAACTGATATACTACATATACTACTTTTTTAAATACATACTTATATAGAAATCTACACCCAGACACAGAACAAACAGACATGTTCATGCACACAAATGTTTGTCCTGGGTGGGAATCGAACCCGCGACATTCGTTTTGGCAGTCAGGGTCTCGAACCACCAAGCCAACTGGCCCGTCAAAAATAATTATATGAATTGAAAATTAAATGAAATATTTTATTCAAACAGGCACTTATGAATGGTCAGACTCTAACACCGGTTCGGAATGTTGAATATATTATGTTATATATATATATTTGAAGAGTACAAAAACAAGACTATGTGTTAAAGAGATGGAATACGTCATCTTCTTCGTCATTACCATTACCCCTAGCACGTGACTATTTGTGGCGGTGTTCACTTACCATCAGATGGTCCGTCTCTCAGTACCGAACAGTACTAACAACCCTGTGAATTTGGTATCGAGGACTTCATCAGAAGAGAAGAACCAGATACAATTTTTTGTCACCTAAGATTTAACAAGGGTCTCAGAAACTTTGTACATATAAACAATATCATGTTTTCATCTTCATTTTCGAGTTCTTAGTTTCTATAAAGGTGTTACAAAACTACCCGTAAAGCCGAAAGGAGGTTATATGGGGCCTTATAACGTGTCCACTCACAATATTTAAGAACCGTAGTAACGCTGGATAACATACCCCAAAAAAAAATACTGATAAGTATGAATGAAAAATAGAAAAATGATTAAAGTAGGCAATTATTAAGTAAAATAGGTACGTAGGCCTTTATGTTAAATAATCTGGTTCGGTTCCCTGACATGACAGCTTACTAGGGTTGCTGGCTTTGATAATAATTTTTTTTTTTAATTTTGTAACACGTTGTATATACTAAAAACTTTTGCGGTAAAACAATAGACATTTTCACAAATTCTGAGTAATATAAGTTAACATTAGAAATGTCTTGTGGTTAACAGGGCACATTTAGCATTCGCACTAAATGCCGTCATAGACTTATTGATATTCATTGAGTATTTACATTGGAATTTGTAATTTGTGTTGGAAAATTGTATTATTATGTAAATGTCAAGAACTTACATCGTTATACCACAATTAATACTGTTGGTTATATATACCACTAATTAATGTTATAAGCATTTAAATTTAAATCTACATTGAATTTCAACAAAAGAAATGTTGGTGTTTGTTTATGGTCATCGAGTATTTTGTACTTTGATTTAAATAGTGAAAACATCAAAACATTATATTTTACATAAAATTTTGACATGGGTCGACCAACATACATATAACACCAGGGGCATCGCCAATGTATCGTTGACTCTGAGACGTGAAGTTATTAAATCTCATGTGCCATAATTTCACCGGCCCCTTCCTTTTTAACCGTAACACAGTAATACAAGTGCACTACTGTTTCGCGGCGGAAATGGTTAAGGTGGTAGTACTTACCCAGACGAACTCTGCACTAAGAGCTCTACAACATCAAAAATTATTTAATAAATTATTAATCATTACGATTAGTTTTGTTAACACGCCAGGGGAGTACCCCTGACGTGCTTAACAAATAACATAAATAAATCATTAATGCATGTTGTAATACACACACCTACACTCGGCAAATAGTACTTAATATTAATACTATTTAAATACTAAATGTTATTTGCCAGCCACTCAAAACTGAATTACGTTTTGTATTTATTAACAAAAATTAAATTAATGAAAATGAAAAATCGGTAGTTTTTCTAGAGATTTTTTGTTCAGACTTTAAAATTACCATCTCGAAAGGAAAAAATATTCAGATTTATTAAAATCTAAATATAGTGCTTAAGTATGTAGTAGTATTATTAAATATTAACATATTCCTGCATACTGAGAAGTTGACGCTGATGGCTCTCTCTACAATCAGCACTCGCATAATTACACTTTTTCAGTTTCAGCCATTTTACTTTTTAGAGATATTATTATTATCTCACAGTAATTTTATCAATTTATTTTGGTAATCAGCATTCTCCAAAAGGATTCAGAGCATATTCTATCTGTGTGTCAAATTTAGTTTACATCTAATCAGTCATTACATAACTGAGTGGGTCTAAACATACAACTCAGGGTGTGTTTTATTAATATATGAACAAACATGCACGATTAATTATTTCGGTACATACATATATTTTGTGCAAGTGCCCCATTTGCTCTATCCTACCCCACCTTGCCCCATCGTGCGTACGCCCAAACACATCCTAATTAATAAATCATAAGACTAAATTGCTAACCAATTGAATTCTCAACATTACAGCTTCATCGAGCAAGACAAAGTGTCCGGTTTCTGGACGATGATGTTCGTGCTGTCGAAGCTTCCAGAACTCGGGGACACGGTGTTCATAGTTCTACGCAAGAAACCCCTAATCTTCCTCCACTGGTACCACCACATCACCGTGCTGCTGTACACATGGTACTCCTTCACAGAGTACACGTCTTCCGCGCGCTGGTTCGTCGTCATGAACTATTGTGTTCATAGGTGAGTGGTATCCGCAATTTAAAACTAATATCTTCATCAGCATGCTTCAAGGGTCATCCATAAAATCAAGATCACATCCTCTCAGATCACTCCAGAACATATTTCATGTATGTGCAAAGTTTTATCTAAATCTCTCCCGTTTTTGTATTTTTGAGCCACAAATATCCAAATTTTCACATTTATTGTTTTAGTAGAATATATCTGATTCCGCATTTTTTATATATAGTAAACAAAAAAAGGGAAGCTATACAATTACAGATATATAATATAACTAGCTGTCCGGACAGATGTCGTTCTGTCGAAATAAGTCCATACAAAAATGCAGGAATTCGCTCGCAGCGCCACCTACCGGGTCCAATTGTGAATCTAAACCATCCAGGGCGCCACCCAAACGCATACAAAAAAATCATTCAAATCGGTCCAGCCGTTTAGGAGGAGTTCACTGACAACACACGTACAGAAGAATTATAATTATATGAAAATAACGTTATTTTAATACTTTAATTGAATTTCATTACATATTCATTATTCCTTTTTTCATTTCGTGTCGAATGTCAAGGTATATGACACTTCATCGAAAACAATGAAGTAATTCATGACTATCATAAATCATTATTACGGTAAAAAATATTAAATTATATATTTTTTTGGTAATTGTGGACAAATATTGAATATCTTACGCCGATATCAAGACACTAGCTTCCGTCCCGCGGCTTTATCCGGGTTCCGGAAGGGTCTAATATATTTCGGGATTATAACATAGCCTATGTCAGTCGAGAATAGTGTAGCTTTCTGTCAGCGAAAAATTTATTGGAAAATAGCAATTTTGGAGATTACCTACTACATCCAAACATTACCTCTTTATAATATTAGTATAGATGAATACATCAAATTTTATTTTTATTACTAGGGCATTATATACCTTCAAAATATGTCGTGTGACAAACATAAGTCACTTACGTAAAAAAAAAGCACCTAAATACAAAAATACCAACCTTTTTTTTACATACAACGCAAAAGTATGACGAAGCATAATGAAACTGCATTAATTATCTTGGCCAAGCACTTTAAAATTTATAATTTTACTCCGCAAGTAACGTTAATATAATTTAATCCATATTACCCGTGTCATAAAGTATATTTTTCTTTTACAGCGTCATGTACTCTTACTACTCGCTCGTCAGCATGGGCAGATACCCTCCGAAGATGCTGGCGATGACGATCACAGTGCTACAGCTCACCCAGATGATAGTCGGCTGTGCCATTAACATTTGGGCCCACAACTACATGACCACGGCGCCCACAAACACGTGCAATGTCAGCCAAATGAACATCAAACTATCGATGGCCATGTATTTCTCATACTTCGTACTATTCGCCCAGTTCTTCTACAAGGCGTACCTATCACCGAAACCTGGGAAAAAAGCGAAGACAGAACCGCTTCCAGATATTATAGAGAAGAAAAGTGTTTCGTTTAATGGTTATCCCAGACAGAGGAATGGTGTCGTCGCTCACTAGTCGATTGTCAGTGATATAGCTAGATTATAATGTACAGGTTATGGCTGTTATATTTGTTTTGGTGGCGATTATTGAGTTTTGCTGCCGATTTTTGACGTACGGTGCTTATTTATATGCTGGTCGAATTGCGTCCTCGGATTATTTTAAAGAAGTTGTGTGTCGGTGTTTTGCCTCTGCATTGACGACATTATGTCAACGGCAAAAAATATTTGTACAATTTACATTTACGTCTCAATTTTGGTATTGTTTTTTTTTTGTACATAATAGATTGACGCAATAGAGGTACATTAAAGTACAGTGTATTCACACATTTTTTCGCCATATACAATGTTAACGCTAATATGATTTGACTGTTGATTCATATACAAGTGTATGATGTCATTGGCATTTTTAAATGTTTTTTTTTTCTGATATTTGAATGTTAGATCTAATTGAGGGCGCAATTAACGTTAAGAGAATAATTAAATCGGCATTCTTCTCCGGTTGTCATCGAAATGTACGGAGGGCGTGTGGCCCGCGTTACATTCCATGCTATATAATAAAGTCCGTGCTACAATGGCGGGCCGCTTTATTAAGCCACGTACACACTATGGGACACGTGTCACACGACATATAGCTACCTAAAAAAATATACCATATTGAAGTATATATTTTTGAACAATATTAAAAATTTAGCACATTACTCCACCGTCCACAAGTTAATGCACATGCCCCAGTCCCTTCCCTGACAACAAAGCCCCGACACTTTCCCCGTACTTTCCTACTGGGGAATCAAACTACACCATCAATATGATAAGCTAACGTCCCCTAGTGAATACGTGACTGCACTAGCGACCATTGGCGACGCCCCTCCGGTGTTACAGAATGCTTTTATATACGTATCGTTGGATAGCTTTGGATGTTTCGAGAAAGAATCTCTTGTAGTACAAATGTGAGTTAGAGTTATAAAGGTTTAAATAGTACATGACTTAGAAGCAAGAAAAGAAATGATGCTTATAAATTCTTATTCGAAGTTCTTCCGGATATAGCTGTAGAGGCAACTTACTTGAGATGTCATAGTATGTTTCACTGGATCGACCATTGTGAGATTATACGGCCGCGAAAAAACACTCCATCAAAAAATCCATGTCTAGCATAGAAAGTAGATAATTATTCCTATGACTATACAGACTCATTATCGCTTTATTTTTTAAATTGGTAGGATTTGTTTTTAATTTTAAATATAACTTTATAGTGCCAAAATAACTTGACCAATGAACAATATTCCGTAGAACTTTATCCCTCTTTAATATTAGTTTTTAGACGCGACTTAATACTTGTTCACTTCTGTGTGTACAGGGCCTATAGTACAATCGTTACGTCATACAAACTTAGACTCTATTAGATGGAGATAAGATACATTTGCATTTTTAACTTTTAATTACATTAGGTTAGGGAAGGCTCTGTACATTTTTAAATACATCACAACCATGCAAGCCATTTAAGGCCCTATCTACCTCGATTCAGAGTTGAGAATTCTATGGAGCTATTTCTCGAAACTTCCCAAAGCTGTTCACAACACGTGGACCTATATAAAAGCAAGACTAATTTGTTGTTATTGTATTTATTACTTAATAAAAGATGGAACGAGTGATTTTTTTTTTTAATAATTTATTTGTAAATGGGGTAGTTTGTAAACATTAAAATCAGAATAGTAAATATTATCGTTTCGCGCTTGTATACAGTTTACGCGCAGTCGAAACACTCACGTACAAGTAAATATTTGCGACCATTTTCTACTTATTACCACTAACTTTAAGATTGAAAATTGAATGACGGTTGCTATACTGTGTGCGTGCGTGTTCGACAGCACGGACGTACGGATAAATACTTTGATATGCTTGTCAAACAAGCGCACAAAGTGTATGTGTATTCCTGCTAGTAACATAAGCAATATAATTATAGTTTTGTGAAATTGACAGTTGATAATGTTGAAAAATACTTTTACACATCGCAGTGCAGACTCTGAATCACCAAAGAGTGCTTTTGTACAGGATGGGTGCTTTGAAATTACAACTTTACGTAACCTATATTGGATTCGTCAAGAGAAATGGAGAAAGTTTTCTTTGCGATTACAAAGTTTCGTTATTAATATTTCTAGCGTGACGAACCTAACTTAGGTTTCGAAGAGCTCAATTTATCCAGTCTGTATAGTAATATGTTGATAATGCCTAACAAGTGCCGGGCATAAGTGAAAGTTCAAAATGAAACGCTTCCACGGGCGATACGTAACGTTAACAATTGCGTTAACGTTTAAGGCGCGTGAGCCGCGCGGGCGCCGCCCTCACGTAACGCAAACCCGGTCGCTGTGAACGTAGACTTAATTAGACTTAGTCGGGGTCTTGACGCTAACATTGGACGCATACAAATTAATGTTTAAGGCGTCATTTATTGTCCAATATCTGATATAAATTGTTATTGTCGAGTCACTGTTTTGTGATTTATTAATGATTAGAATACGATTAAAGTACACGATATGCTTTGAAAGAACGCGAAGACTAGCTTAGTCTTAAATCCCCGTTAAAATACTATTAGTATAGAGCCCTGTTGCTGTCCGCCGAAGTGATATCTCTACGAATTGGAGTCAGTACGCAGATATTAGTTTAGAAGTTAAACCAGCGTCACGCCGCAATGGCCGTTTTGACGTTTTATAATGTCATACAAAAATGAACTTTATTCCTTTAGGAATTCGGTGCATCTTTTGATCCAATAGTTAAATGTCTGGTGATGCAGATAAAGGTATAAGGTTAATTCTTCCACGACATTCTTAAATGTCAAAACGGCCATTGTAGCGTGCCACTAGTTCCAGGTCAATTTCGTATAGAACCGTTATAATAGAAGTCACAATTTAAGGTAGGTACTTCAAAGTATATAGGCTGTTTTGTTATTGTCCAGTCCGATTCCACAGTAGAAGTACTCGCAGTAACTACACAAAGAATGAGAGAGAATTGGGCTGCTGTCGGTATTTTTACTGTGTTCGCTTTAATATTAATGAAAACAATGGTGAGTTTAGGCTAATATCGTAGCTATAATGTAATATACCATCACGATTCAGGACATTGAGATGTGGAGTGACATTAGATATAGTAATGGGTTTCGGGGTTAACAGTAGAATTACTCCATAGTGCAAAATATAATGCAGATAATTATTAGCCTTGTATATGGAGGTGCGTTTCCAGATTACTATGACGTCGAGCTAACGCGCTGCGGGTGTGGACGGCGGAGCTACCGGGTCATAGCGCCACATTAAAATAAATATATTAAATTCATAAAGCTGTGGGCCCGCGGGAGCCGGAAAAACGAGCCTTGCGACCTCAGCAGCCTGTATCTTGATATGTTTTTAAAGAAAAAAATGTTGCCATGTTAATTAAAAAAAAATGTTTTGATTTGTTTATGATTGTATGTACTATTGTAATTCTGTATGCTTCGCTCTATTAGATTGCATGCCAAGCTGTTTGTAAGACAAGTGACAATTCATTCCGATTTGAAAAAACATTAATACCATTGTTGATTATGATGTTAGTTCCAGTGGCCTAAATAAATAAATTTAAAAAAAACTAGGCCCATCTGGGGAGCCATTAGGTTTAATTAAGTCAATAAAGAAAATAGATTCAAATTTAAACGGTAGCCCCGCTGAAGTGTGTCGCTATTAGCCGGCGACTCCATAGTGTTCTTAGTCTCGACCCGTAACGTCACGGGTCGCGGGAACGCACCTTTACCCGCGCCTTATGAAAAGTACATTGTGACGGTTTTATTTTGTATTGTCATTGTTAATTTTTTTAGTTATTATTTTTGTCGCTTTTTACACGTCAACGGTCCTATGTTTATAAATTAATTTATAATGTAGGGGAATACATCTATTGTATAATATGAACACCATTGATTTATACATATGTACCCAGTTTGTAATATGTATGATACACATGTATGTATACAAATATGTTTGTTATAGTTATTTATTGTATATTTCATAATATTCCGCCAGTTGTGGAAACCGACAGGTTTAAAAACAAACCTGCAATTTTTGTTTTACTTCTAATACAATTTCAAGATCCTAACCATTGCCTTATCTTAAGTTTTTTTTGAGTTCTCATAAGAAAACTGTGTTTTTAGGTTTCATATATAATATATCCTGTATTTTTTTATGAACCCAATTTAATGATTATAATATCTTTCTCGGCGTCATCTACCTGGCATTTATTAATAATTTTTAATATTATAATTTTTTCTTGCATTTACAAGAAACTGTTGTTGGTTCTAATTAAAAGAACGGATTAGCGGTTACAGTTCCATAATGAAGTATTTTAAAAATATATTTTTGTGAACAATGTTATGTGGTTAAAATACAACAAATTGAAAACAAGTAAAAAAATAATATAGCAAGTTATTAACAGCATTGTAAACGTAAAGAAGTGGATTTATTCTTGCAATCATTGATTTGTATTTTCTGGGCAAATAAAGCGTTAATCATAATGTTTGTTTCTTTTTATTATATAGATCATGACCTATTCCAAAATAAAGTTGAATCCTTAAAAAACATACTTCTGAATTTACTTGACTAGTTAGGCATAGAAGATCGATAACGGTGAACAATCCTAGCGGTGTGCGGGATTTAAATTGGCAGTCAAAATCCATTTTTTTTTTTATATTTTGTTGCCACTTACTTATTAGTAGTGCTCCACACCATAAAATATAGATTAATGGTCATGTTATGGCACGCATAACTAGCTAATTGAATAAGCACGAAAAACCCGACTTTATAAGCATTATGCTTGCGAACTTGAAGTCCTAGATTTGCTCTAAGTCCTTTATTGTTTATAGATAGAAATTGACTTCAATGTGGGTGTGACATTTTTTTTTGAAGGGACGAAAGTGTTAGCCTTGGATGGCTCTTACACCCTTACGCGGACAATTCCGGCGAGCGCTAGGGGCTCGCAGCCGAAAATACATTTAGATTTTAAGCAACAAGCACACTGAGGGTGCCCCTTGTGGGGCTTGGGTTTGACATCAATATGGCAAATATGTATACTGTTGATAGTGAGGAAGTGTTACTCATATTGAATTTAGATTCTCCGCTGATCGTACTTACTACGAGTAAATTTTCGTAGTGAGGTAAACACCCATCCAATGAAAACATAATTTATAAAAAATATCACACTAGATTTATAGGTCGACTGAACTTCGAAAAAATCTCGTACAAAATAACATTTAAATCTGAACTATAAAGTGAGTACTTACCAAAGAGTAAAATATACCAATAATACTAACTGAGACTTCAAGCGCCAGATGAAGTTACCGTAAGACTTGATATGAGTGCGTGAGATCGGTACACGACAGGGGCTATTATTGACACATCTATGTATAAGACCGTGCGACATAGCTTAGGTCTGGTATTAGAACATATTAAAAGTCAATTCTCGTGGCGTTCACAAGTTTAAAAAAATTTAATCACAAAAGTTGATTGATGTTTCTGAACGACAGTGTCAGCTGACAATTGACAAGCAGCTGTCGGTAGCTTTTTTGACATTGACATTTCCATACCTACGCACGCACACCGTACTCCATACAAACTTTTCGTCAATAAATAAATTTATCGTTTGCAATAACAATGGATTTGATCGACAGCGACATCAGACAGTGGGATGCAAATGATGTAAAGGAGCAATTTGGTGATAGTTTGACTCTCTTACCTTCTAACGATAACATTAAAGAGCTTCAAACTATTCTACGCGACAAGTAAGTGAGGTTACAAAATATTGTGGTATTTTACGCTTCTCACAGTCTCATGTCTTTTCAGTGGAAGCAAACGGTGTTGTTTTTCTTTTCTTAGAACAATTTGCTTGAGGTAATAATATGTTGACAATTGGACACATAAGATATCCTTTAATAACAGGGAGTGAATGAAATTTTCTATCTTTAAGATACATCAAGTATCAACTTTGACATTTGTGTTAGTCAATCTATACAAACTTTAACTATCAACTGCTATCAATCAACCAAAAAATTTTACAAAGTAAAGGGCGGCTGTTGCCCAGCTTTGGATAGTAACATTATTATGTTACTATGTCTGGGTAAATTATTATATCAAGTTTTGAGCGGCTACATATATACAGAAGGTAACTTACAAAACAATTCAACTTAAAGAAATAATAATAACCAATTTTCAAAGTCGCAGGTGGTGTGCAGTTTTAATGTGATATTCTTACAAATATGCAGCTAGTTGCAGTAGGTTGGCAGTTAGAATGCAGTCCATTATGTTAACTACATCCAAAATACAACTTTGTAGTTGGCATGCAATTCTGATACAGACCATCTAAGACCATTTGTTAAGGAACTTAGAGGAACACTGACCATCAAAATGGATTAGTAGAAGTCAAAGCTAAGAATAATAAATAAAAAAGTATAAAAATATATAAATACAATAAAAGATGGTCTTGAATTTCAAATTTGAAACACTATTCACACAAGCATGTCTTTTAAAACTTCCAGAAACACAACAAGAAGTGACTTCAAGTTCTATGCTGACCGTCTGATCCGCCTCGTTATAGAAGAGAGCTTGAACAAGCTGCCATTCACAGATTGCGAAGTGATCACCCCCACGGGGGCACTATATAAAGGACTGAAGTATGGAGCGGGAAACTGTGGAGTGTCCATTGTAAGATCTGGAGAGGCTATGGAGCAGGTTAGTTCATGTTCATTTATAGAGATGAAGACCTCTTAATGCAGAGTCTGCCGGGGGAAGTACTACCACTATACTCATTTCCGCCATTCGTGCACTTGTATTACTATGTTTCGGTTAGAAAGATAAAGGGTAAATAAGAGGTACATGAGACATAACAACTTCATATGAGGGTTGACAATCCAGTGGTGAATTGCAAATGTTCATAGGTGACAGTGACCACTTAACATCAGGTATGAGGAGCCAAGTGGTATAGAAAAAAATAAAATTATTACTTACTTTAAAGATAAGCAGAACAATAAGGTTTGTTCTTGAGATTTGGTTTCAAATGCGATCTGGTTCTCACTTCCTCTTATGGCTCAACTTAAGAGTGAAATTGAGATTCAATTTATTTGCATAAGAAATCATCTACAGCCTTTTTATGATTAACGTTTTCACCATTAGAAAGGTCTCTGCCTATAAAAGAAAATTACAGCTTGACTGACAATCATAATTTCAAGCCGGCATAATTTGTTGAATTAAATTAAATTTTTCAATTCGCTTGAGCTTCTGATGAAGAAATAGGTAGGTGAAAATATTTTGTTACATCTATAATAATTCCAGGGTCTCCGCGACTGCTGCCGCTCCATCCGCATCGGAAAAATCCTGGTGGAAAGTGACACTGACACTCACGAGGCACATGTCGTATACGCCAAGTTCCCAGAAGACATCGCACGGCGGCAGGTGCTGCTCATGTACCCTATCATGTCTACAGGGAATACTGTTAAACAGGTATGCCCCAATTGTGACTACAACCCTTGTTCGGTTATGATAAAAAAAATGCATTATAACTGTGTTCCCGAAGGATCTACTGCTTTCCGGGATAAAATAGTCCCTAAGTGTTATCAAAACATAAATCAGACCACCCATTCTCCAGTAATATATAAAACAATACATAAAATTTATATAGCAACAAATATTATGTGTTTATCTGTTTCTTTTAGGCTGTAAACGTTTTAACTCAACATGGCGTTAAAGAAGAACGTATAATTCTGTCAAACCTATTCTGTACCCCGGCTGCGGTCCAAGCAGTGGTCGATTACGTCCCCAAAATGAAGATCCTCACCTCAGAGCTGCACCCAGTGGCCCCAAACCATTTCGGGCAAAAGTATTTTGGAACCGACTGATACGACGACGAATTCGAAGGATAAATAGTGGGCGCGTGTACTTAAAAAATGGACTCTATAAAAGTTTATATAAAATTGGAATTGCTTTGACGCTACTATATTTATGTATTATTTTGAATCTAGAAATAAATAGAACAGCGACTTTGTTGATAGCAATTCAACTATGAAAGTGGTAACTTTGTAAAAACTTCAGTTATTACGTAATATAGTAAAAAATACAAAAAAAAAGATTCTATAAGTGTATACATTATTAGCTTTACCTGCGAATGTGTGTTACATGTGATCAATAATAAAACGTTGCATTAACCAACGCGTGCGTTTCCAAAGTGACTTAAAAATTGACAAAAAATTTAGGTTCTTTTATTGTTAACATCTATTATATAGCTTTGTGCATTTAAATTCCAAAGATGCTTTAATATTTTTGCCGCTCACCGGCAGATGTCGCTAATTCGGACCAAAACGAGATTTTCTAATTGCCAGATACTATATAAATATACACATTCGTAGTATATACGATTTATTTGATATTAGAATTAATACCGATTATCGTTTGACAACTGTATTATACGGAATAACATTTCAATCCAAAACCAGAAACCTGATTGTTACAGTCCCTAAAAGCGACATCTACCGGTGAGTAGAAAAGTAAAAGCCCTCATTTCACGAATTTAAAAAACGAATATTATTGTATTAGACTAGCTAAAATGCCTGAAATTAATCTCTTCACGTAGTTTTAAGAATCTATTTATTATATATATAATATGAAATGAATATTGTGATATAAGAAATCGAAAATACCGATGTAATTCGATTAATACTAAGATTGTAATGTTTTTGTAAATAAATAATTTTAATTTAAATATCCTACCTAGTTTGATTTGAAAATATTTTATCCTAGTGTCTTCAATAAGCCATTTTGCTCTTAAATCGTTTTTTGAGTAAGTAACAATTGATTTATCTTTTAAATGTATGATAATAGTAGAATTAAATGTACCAAGTGCAACAGGGCCTCAGAAGCATGAAGAGACTTGAAATGGCTTGCGCCAGTTGCATTTGCAGGAAAGAATAATTTTAATCATGGTTGGAATAAGTCATGTTTTAAGTTACATTTTAGGGAACACATAAAGGAAATAATAATAATCGTTTATTTGACTCAAAGTAGTAAAAATGTTTGCTCTTATTCAGTATACATAATATAGTAGCACATTTTGACCGTTGATGCCTAAACTGGTTACATAAAGCAACTGTTCTATAGACATCAATATTCCATACCTTCTATGACAAATATGTACCTGTTATTTGATTTATAAATCAGTGATCTTTGTGTACCTGTTCAATTTGGTTTTAGATTACAAGGTTATTTTCTTACGATAAAGTTTGAAAAAAAAAAGTATCTACGTATTTATGAGTACATTCAATCATTGGCTTTCATATAGTTTCCTTGAATCTTGTGCGCTCCTGGGACCATCGGCTCACATACTTAGCAAAAAAAAAGATACAAAACGTCAATAAAGTTATGGAGTTGTTAGGTTGATACTAGGAAAACAGGAGTTTAAATGAGTTATCTACAATATAGAATGGAATATTCAAGATACTTTGAACTAGGTACGTGTAATTTATGTATCAGAGACAATTTATTTATTTACTTAAAAATATGAATCAGTTTATTTTATTAAATCACCATGTTATTTAACCATATTTTTCTTTAGTTTTGGATTCATCAATCCACGCTCAATTGATAAATTCATCTGATATTACTACCGTAATTTTTTTGATTTATTCAAAACCAACGTTTTTACTCTGACAACACTACAATTGGAAATAACAATTGGTAGTAACAGGGTTCATAGCAAACTGAATACTAGAACCTATGGCATCGCCAAATACATGCACTACCTTACAGTCCAATAATATGATCCCTAATAATTTAGTTTGCAATACTTGGCGCATACAATTGGCGCCAAACGCAGGTGGTTGTACTAGGGATAAATAAATAACAAACAATAGATAATTACTTTTAAATCATTTATTTCAGTTTTATAGTTTATAATCTATGGATATAGATATAGATACAAATAGGTATTTAATTAGATCAGATCACACAACTAAGCAGTGTTTAAAGTGTACACATTATTATAAATTAATAATTCAACATTTGAATAATTTAAACCTTAACAAGTAACCATTATAAAGTGATCCCCAATCGTATCGTGGTCGTCTCGCTACAGCGATCTATAAACACAGATGTTATTCACTTACATCCATCGACTCTAAAGCTAAAATAATAATTATTATCATGTAAAATTATCGATAACATTCAATTACATTATTGTAACACTTCTTATTCGAGAACAAAAATATTTTTCATAATTATTATTTTTTATTAGTAAAAACTAGATGTCACTTAATTTTAAAGGTTATGGTAGTGACCTACCGATGGTATATGGCAACACTACGTCTAAAAATCTCATTTCTTATGTGACACGGCAACACCATCGGTGCCCCTTTAGATAATAAGTGCATACTCCCATATCAATAAATACATAAATAATGTGTAATTACTCTGTCAATTAATTTCTTATGGTCTATGTTACATGACAAGCACTTATTTTATTACATCAATTAGGTAGTGTCTAGTAATAATTAAATATTAAAACATCTGGCAGCACCAGACTAGATTAAACTCATCATCTATGAATGTTTTTCATTCCATTTCTATCATTTCACATTTGGAATTGATAGAAGGAAGCTTTACTTTTTGTTACCTAACTGAAACATTCATAAATAAGATGGTAAATCATAAATACAACACAATATTATATACCCTCGAAATTGACTTAGATATGTTATTAAGGCATCGTGTGAATCGCACTAGGTAAATTGACATTATAAATCTAGGACTAATACAACAGCCAAAGCAAAATTATATGGCAATTAGCGTATAAATACATAAAATACTATACATTCAAGGTCGGCAATTAGTGACAACAATTTTTATTTAACAGTCAAAATATATAAACAACTTAAAATGATTTTATTTTTTCATTAGAAAAGCGAAATTAAATACTTAATACATAATTTTGTGCATCCACGTTTTTTTGTGATTTTTTAAATGTTTTTTTGTATAAAAATATCGTCAACGAGTACTAAGTAACGTCTAAGAGTTGACCTTACGATAATTAAATTTGTCGGCAATCTCGAATAGGGCATCGCTTGACATGTCCTGTTTTTTGAAAGAGCACCAATCTCTGGCGTTAGCGACTACCGGTAGGATGGTATTTTCGCTGTACAAGCACAAATAAAAGTTTAATTTAATATACAATTATATGGTTAAACTGTGCTAGATCACTGGCAACATTGAAGCCGAGATTTTCCGTGCAATATTATTTAAGGTTATAATTGTTATTTATCTGCCAGAAGGATCTGAGTCTGCCAGAAGCGTTAGAGCAAGTTGGGCAGGGCAGGGCAGGACTGGTATTTACATGAGCTTCTGTTTGGCGCACTCTGGGCAGATGATGTCCTGGCCGTCGGTGATGAAGCCTTTGCCCACGAGCGAGGTCTTGCACTGGGCGCAGATGAAGCAGTCGTTGTGCCAGTGACGGTCTTCGAAAGAGATAAAGCGAGTGCCGCCGATACCTGTAGAGCAAAGAGGTTTATATAAAAATAACCCTTGTATTTGTGTATCCAATTCCAGTTCTTTGTTAATTTTGGCCCCATCGTGTCACCAATGCCTGCCAATTCACGACACAACAATAAAGTACAGGAATTGTCCATTAATCTCTAAAACGCAGTTGACCACATTTTTTGAAAATTCATGAGCAGTGAAAATACTTCTAAACATTTAAAACGGTTTAACAATGCTTGAGCTTATTTATTTATTAATTCATCCCCTAAAAACATTTAAGCTGTTGATAAATGCGGACCCAATGAGAAACTCACCAGTGATAGGCTTGGTGCAAGATGTGCACCTCTTAGCGAACAGTTCCCCGAAGCACTCGGCGCAGTATGGCTTCTCATCACGCGACGTGAACCGCTGCCCCGCCAGCGAGGTGTCGCAGTTAGTGCACGTGAAGCATTCACGGTGCCACGGCTCGTTCTTGTATGTCACACCTCCTTGCGTGATGATCTGGAGTGCGAAGTTGGACATTAGAATCTAGTATAGTGGTGCGAGAGTAAAAATTCCTGCAGCAAGAGCAGAACTTGGCGACCTTACTGTTTATATACAGTTCGGCAATAGCTAATTCACTTTTGGACCTTCCCAAATTCAATCATTCTAACCTGAACTAAGTGGAACTAATGACTATCTTCACCAAATAAATAACAGATGCATGTCAAAATGACAGGTTATCAAACAAATTTAAACACAGGTGTTAATAGCCATATTAGGGATAAACATTTTGAAACTGCGAGTAAATAGCCAGCTTACTACAATGTCTGTATCGTGTTATGGTTACCTAGTGGGTTTGTTTTGTAGTGAGCTATCCTGTATCGTATTTCTCACCTTGTTGCACTTGACGCAGCGAGTAGCAAACTTGTCCTCATAGCACCCAGCGCAGTAGATCTCCTGCTCGCGCGGGATGAAGCTCTTGGTACCAATGGGGTTCTTGCAGACTACGCAGCAGAAACACTTCTCGTGCCACTGTCGCGTCTTGTACTCCATTTTCTTGGTGCCTGTTGATTGGAAGGAAGCGCTGAGTTTTGGATGTCATATTTTTTAAACAGTTGACACAAATTATTGTGTGACGTTGGACCGATTCACACGTTTAAAAAGTTAAGTTGGAAGTTAAGAGTCCCAATGTCATTCAATAACGATCCAACATCCTTTGATTGGTGTACTTTTTGACATGAATTTCAATGCACAAGGATCAGAATCGAATATCAATATTGCTAGTCAAATTGAAGAAATACCCTATGTATGTACCAAAATATATGTAAGAATGTCATAGGAAAGCTTTCTTTATTGCTGTGTGATAAAGTTCATTTACATCATTATATACACATTTAACCATATCAATAGATGAACTTTATTTCCAGCATCATTAAGTTAATTTCTCAATGTAATTTTTTACCGTCAAAGTGTATATATAATATTTATTATATTTGACAGACTGTAAAGTATCGCACACTTAATCATATACTATATTAATGGGACTAGCTACCCGATTGACCTCTCCAGATAATGGCATAAATTACCTCAATGACTGTTTGATCTTTTTGGATTCCATCACTCTCCTTTTATTTTCAATGATTTGCATGTTACAACTTTATGGTGAGCGTTCCGTGATGTTAAGATAAGATATGCTACGCTAAATGATAATCGCTAATAATTTAGTGGTCGGATTTTTCGTTTTTATAAGTACGTTTCCGACGATTATTGCTTCGGTACATTACATACTTTTTAAGGAGTTTACTCGAGTTTTCGTAAAAACAAAATATTATCTATTTATACCTATTTTAATTTGACACGGTAGATATACGTTACGCGCATAGTTGATTTGTCACGTTTAAAGATGTCATAACAGTTTTTGGGAATTCCGCAGCAATTTTCATTATCTTTCAGTCCGATTCTGAGATTTTCTGTAATCTGCCTTCATAATACAAACATACAATGTCACTATTTCTACAAATGCAAAAGCAAATGCATTTTTACCATGCAAAAGATTTTGATGCGGTTGGCACCAATATTTTGGTGGATATCTGTAACACCAGGGGTGTGTCGCTGAGACGTGAAGTTTAGATTCATGTGCCTGTATTTTCATCGGCGCCTTACCTTCCTATCAGAAACATAACGTAACTACTAGTACAACTAGTACTTAGTAACTTTTGTGTTCTACCTCATTCTTCATTCCTAAACGTTTCTACCTTGAACTTGAACAAATGGTAATAGTAATACAGCTATCAATCGTTTATGATTGCAACCGTACAATACAACATGATTTCCAATCACATAACGAACGAGTTCGATTTGCCGGGTCGCCTCGCGTTGAAACATTACATTACGAGATATCTTCCGACAAGGTTAACAGAAGAATGTCATGGTTATATACGATAATAAGGCGAAATGTAGAAAGGAAATGCTTCTGGTTGGTTTGAGTGATGTACGCGTACCCACGTTGCTTGTTTCGATTTTTTGTGTATTTTTAATTTATTTATTCAGGCAACACAGGTTTGACGGTCAAATTTAATATTCGATCCCGATTCAAAATCTAATATTTTTTTACGTAATTTTCAATGCATTGTCAAAAGTCTATATTGAATATTTCATAAGTAATCATGATTCCTCCTCGGCTAATGGCAAAATAAATGGCTTAAGATTTTTTTTAACGTGTTATTAATAAAAAAATATTTATTATTATTTATTGTTATATGTTTTTTTTTTTTATGCCACTTGGGCCGACAAACAAGCAGACGGTCCACCTGATGGTAAGTGGTCACCGCCGCCTATGAACATTTGCAACACTAAGAGCATCGCCAATGCGTCGTCGACCCTGAGACGTGAAGTTGTTAAGTCTCATGTGCCTGTAATTTCACTGGCCCCCTTACCTTTCTAACCGAAACACAGTAATACAATTGCATTACTGCTTCACGGCGGAAATGGGTAAGGTGGTAGTACTTCCCCGGACGAACTCTGCACTAAGAGCTCTACTACTACTAAAATATATATGTATATATTTATTTATAATTATGAGGAAGTGAAAACTATTTGCAAATATACATCAAAAGAAACTGAATCCTTATTACTAGGTAACTCTTACCTACTATTAATACATCGATAACTTTTTACGATTTCTACCGTGTTTTGATGTCACGTTATGTTTCACGATTTGGCTACGAAACAGTAGAATACTTACCACGTGAAGGATATTCGTGGAACGGAATCCCGGTAGTTAAAGTTAGGCACCTACCATCGGTGTATTTCTTACAAAGAGTAAATAAGTATTATAAAATCAACACAACAAATGAACATTATCATAGCAACAATTCTACCATCCTTTCATTATTAATTAACCCTAATTCATTAAGCCAAATTAGGAATTCGGTGTGCCGTTTCGTCGGGGCACAGAATTATCCTTTCCTTTTAAAATTCATATTCAGATACTCGTGTTATCTGTTAACGGTAAAAAATCCTGTTTCATGACATTTTGTTTGAATAACTTAAACACTATATTCGAAGTTTGAACAACTGTCAGAGTGAACTATCAATATATTTTTTATTTAAAATGTAGCTGTCCAAGGTGGTAGACGGTAAGTCCACTGTTTATTGATTTACTGTTTACAACAGTTCTGTTTGTCAACAGAATCTAGAAATATGTATTCAGAGCCATTTCTAAACACGGAAACTGAATTTTTCACGCGGTTATTTTACGATAAGCAGTAAATTGCATTGATTGCGTGTCACCGAATGGCAGGTGTATGTGTGTCCTTGGGCAGCCCAGCTTTGTTTATATCGGTAGGTACAGGTTGCATGTGACATTGAGCCGAGGGGATATTTGAACGATGCACGAAACCAATATTGCATTGTTCAAGGTTCATCGCACCGACACTGATTTTCACATTTAAACATACACTGGCCATGACACTGACATAAGTATAACTACTTTTTTTTCTGCATATTTCAAATGCTCCGTTTCGAATGATAATATATTTGAATTGTTTGTTTCGAAATTTAATTTATGCAAAGACAATTTTCATTTTTTTTATTTTACACTCTGCACTACATATTAGTCATGCTTAGGAGTTTCATATTTTGTTTTGATTAATGATAATTTGCCAGCAATTTGTACCAATCATAACATCATTACAAAGCAAGACAATGAATGGAAACTTCGCACGAAGTTATAACGATTTGCGACGGAATTCTGAAACTTGTATTATCAATCTTAATGATGGTGTCCATAGAAAGCGAAGTTTAATGGAAAAACTTATTTCTCCGATTATTCGCTTGATAAAATTTACTTTTTGGCGATCGCGTGACTGTCTTACGACTGACAAACTATAGTATCGTATCGTGACGGTAGTATTACCTGAGTAGTGAGGTAAACAGTATAGTTACTGCCCACACGTATTAAGAAAATATTGTGGTAAAGTTCTTAGAAACAATGGTTTGTTATGATTGCGATTGCATTGTTGCAAAAAAGGACATACGAGTATATTTATTCACAGAGGTTGTAGATATCAGCATATATTTTGTTCTAAAAGCCAAATGAATGCCTGTTATGGTTTTGTTTTCATGAATGGGATAGTAGCTAAATAAACGTATCTACAATATCCTGACCATTATGATGTGGCAACAGTTCAAAGATGACAGTAATCCTTGATATGTCGAGCCGTGGGCTGTTAGTGTGTCGGTTACCCTATGTAGGTATTTCGAGGAGGTCTGTGAACTTACTGACTTGATAGTTGAGACCTGTCTGTGCAGTATTGTTTTGTTACAGCTTGTTCTTTTTGCATTAGAATACGAATACAAGACGGATATTGGACGTAACTCCGTTTACCCCTCTCCGGGGCGGGGGCGGGGGGAATCTGGATCACGACCGACTTAAAATTTCAATACCTAGGTATTTTTAAATTTAGATCAAATTTTCTGGAAGCTTTTACACCCTTGCACAGACAAGGGTGTGTAACCCTAGCTACAATAAACTTTCTATAACGAACATACTGATGCGTTAAAGCCATAAAAAGTCTTTCGAAGTATACAACATAGAACATAGAAGTATATTTATAACATCATATATCTTCACGCCTTTAAACCCCCAAGAGGTAGACAGATCTCGGTAATTATATCCACATTTCGACGAATATAATTAAAGTCCCAACGTGACACATATTCACCGTTCGATTCCCGGGTCGGACATCCAGCCGAGATTTATACCACAGGCCTAGGCGATATTATACTATACAACATATAATATAGAATTGAATCTACACAGTATTCCCAGACGCATTTAATGCTTGCGATGCAAACTAAGTCAATAAACAAACGTACACAATTACACAATATACGAACAGTATCGTCCCACTTTTCCCCTATTGTTCCACGGTGAAAGGGTCCTTTTATGCACGCTTCTCTCCCACTACACCGCTTGTCTATAGTGCGACCACAGCTTATACGCAGCTAGGTGTCTAAACCTCTATAGTCTATGCCTCATATTTGACGTTTGAGAATGCCAAAGGAACATTTACATTATTGGTTATAAAATAAGGTTCATCTATTAATGTGTCTAAACCTTACCTTACCAGCCTTATATTTGACGTTTGAGAATGTCAAAGAAAAATTGACTTTATTGGTTATGAAATAAGGGTCATCTATTGTTTCAATGGTCCGTTTATTTAATAATGGAGATGGACTTCATCACAATGTATTTCATTAAGGGTTAACTATTCTTTAACTAACTTAAAAAAGGAATTCTTAAATGTATTAGATTAGACTAAAGGTACCCCAACGTGTCTGTCGAAGACTCAAGAACTCATTTGATTCGTAGCTCGATGAATGTCAGAATAGCAGCTCAAGTTTCAATAACTTTTTGAATGTACTATGAAAGTGTGACTTATAGGAATGTGCTCGAAGATTCAGTTTCCAATAATGGAGTCCACGACGCAGACTGACAAACTTTCCGCAATGCAAATAATTTAAACTTATATCGAATTCAAGAACTATTCTAAAACTGCAATTATCAGTTTGAGATCTATCATGTAGGTTTATTGTTCTCGCATTTTTTTTTATGCGTTATAAACCTTTTTGCACCAACCTTCTTTAATACTCTACAAATAGTTTTTATTTATGTATGATTTATATCGCGCTGTGGACACTAAGTTGTTTACGGAAGTCCTACCTGCCTGTTACCTTTAGATAGTCTATAAGCGTTCATTGCCTCACGCCCTATCCTATGTCATACAGATAACTATTAACTTAATATTAAACGTACATATTACCCGTATTTTTTAAGAATGTCGATACATGCACATGATTTTTGATATAAAAACTTCTTAGATATGAATGTGGTTATTCTAATGTGAAGGATCTGTCATTAGTCTGTGGCAAAAGAAAACAATAAAATGGATGACTTTAATAAACTGTCAGAATTTGTATTGCAAATTGTGACAGTAAAGCTTGGTATACACCGCCCACATGACATAACCTATTTTTGTGCTATGTAAATTTTGCGCCGTGATCATTAATTTAATATGTTAAATAATGAAAGGGTGATTAATTTCGACGCCTTTGTATGTCTCTTCGAGCCGGAGATTACGATCTTAGTGATGATGCTTAGCTAATGTTTAAATCATCTGAAAACTGATGGGCTTTGCGATTTAATATGTGCCCGTATATTGTACTCGTTTGAATTAAAATTCGAATTTTCACATTATGAATTTTTTTGTGCAAACTCGAGGATCTTTTGATATTTTATGATTAAATGCTAGCATAGTAATATGGCTACTAACGAGGTGTTAACTCAGTCCACACAAAACCAATCTATTTTACAATCAAGAATCGTAGTCATGCATTGCTTGAATTTATGTTTATTAAAATGTCACTAGGTACCTACTAACGCCAAAGCAAAAGCTGTTTCAAATCTCCAGAGGATATTGATTATCATAATGGGTGTAGGAGTCGGTATCCGTGCATCGGTAATTATATACAAACGCGTTTTTCATACGCATAAAGCGTAATGTCATTGAGAAAGCCGTATTATATTATTATAGCCTAGCGGGAGTCAAAGTGGTTATTACTTTCTAGGTTATTTATCGTGTAGCCTAAGGTTTAACGATATTTTATAGTCTGTGAGAACTTATTTATTGGGAAATTGCATTTATTTGCTGCCAGTTAGTTATGATGGATCTCATTAAAGAAAGAAAATTGCAAATATGAATAAAAAGTAATAAACGAAACGCCGTCTGCCTGTATAATAATAATGCGATGTACTCTCAGAGCATTTATGGATGATTTAATATAATTGTACTATGTTTTACAAATATAGAAACAGTATAAGGCCGCTGATGTCATACACGTGTGAACTGTGAAATAATCGAATTTCGAACTCGCTCGCTGTAGTGTTGCAACATTGAACGGTGTGAAACACAGATAGGTGCATCATGACGTTTCGTTGATGCATCACACGTGCATCAGACTTTATTCAATTATGACACTTATCCCTCTAATTTTAAGATCTTTAAATTGGCAATACAGTTGCTATGTAGTGAGAACCGATATAGCCATCGTGCGATGGTCGCAAACAAAAACGAGGTGATGTCAGCGTACAACGTGGGTTGTACAAACACTCGGACTTGGAAGTTTTGTAGGACTTTGCATAGTCGACCCACTAGTAAACCATCATATATTTACTTAGGACTTTTACGAACTACACTCGTATCCGATACCCACATAAAAAGAATTACGGATTACAAAAAATAACTACAATTTTAGAACGCGTTTGGAATAACAAATTCAAAAATGTAGTACAGCTAGCCATGCATTTGCAATAAATTAAAAAATAACTTACAGCTGGCCTGAGTCAATTTTAATTTTAGAATTTCGTGTAATTATCTATATGAATCAATCATAATAGCTAGATTGCCAACAAAATATAGTAATAACAAAAACAAAAAAGTTACAGATATATTTATCTGTTCTCCACAGATAGTATATTGCTCAGCGCGTTTAGTTTCAGTGACTTTTTGCTGTCTTTGGTCAACTTGTACAGACTTAGGTAGATACATAATCTGACAGGTGAAAATCGATTATGTTCAAATAAACTCAATGAATAGTTAGTATTTAACATAATGTGACGGCGAAGTCATTACATGACTAATGCTATTAAATATAAATAAACCATTGTATGGTGTGTCTTATTTGTAAAGATGATCATTTGTAGTTACTTACGCTAACATTTACAGTGGCCTCTATTAAGTATATTGATGACGCAACTATGTTTTTTTAAGAAAATATCGTGATTTTACACGCCCTAAAAATTGAAGCATGTGTGGTCCAATAATGACTATAATGAATGGTTGTAAATGATTTATTGTCACGAATATTATCAAGAAACTGGGCAATATTTTTTCTGTAGGTTGGTATACTTTTAGTAAAGTGGTTTTATACTCCAGAGATGATAGTTCAAAGATAAAATTGGCGCGATATTCACTGACATAATAGATTGACTTATAGAATTTAGAAAAACATTAGGCTTGTAATTTCTGGTTGCAACAATAAATTTTCTCCACGGTTACTATAGAAACTGAAACTGAATTAAAAAGCACTTTTCAATACCAAGGAATGAATTTTCGAATAGGAATAGGTAACAATAAACCAAAGAGTTCGTTTTATTATTTCAACCAATTTGATTTTTTATCACTTTCTCTGTGTTAGGTATTTCACTTACCTAAAATGGAAATTGTTATTACAATATGTAACGGCATTGAGTATATATTTTATGGCCGCAATAAAATCAGCATTTAAAGGTAGATAGCGCATGCAAACGCAAATGACCATCTTCCAACGTATTCGGTTCCAAAAACAAATCAAGACCAATATTACGTTCGGATTTCGAAACGGTTTTTTGTCATTGTTTTTGTTTCTTTAAGTATTCTGTAGTGCATTATCAAGCACGTGTATTTGACATGTGCCCTTACACCTGCATTAAACACGTGGTTTTTAATTCAGATAAGCAGTTCGGAAACCATTGTTTTATTTTCATTTGTTAAAGTCCGTGAAAATTCATTAAACGTAATTGCATGCTGATTTTACCTGGTATTTAGGAAGTTTCCATTAAGTTTACGAACTTATGAAGGTCATGAGACTTAAACCTTAGGATTAATGGGATCATACTTGGAGATATGGAGCCCATATACTTGGAAACTTTAACAATCATTGACTTGGTTGATTTTAAGGTATGATAGCTCAGTTGGTAGTAATATCATGATGAGACATGCGTTCGAATCCTATAATGAGGAAACTCATTTTCTGGGAAGAAAACCCTCGTGAGGAAACTACAGCACGGTCGAGTACTTCGTAGTACCCGCCTGACTGGTTACAACCCCCAAATTGAAAATCTGTCGCAAGCCCAGTCTAAATAAAAAAAAGGAAAAAAACGCTCCGGTTGATTTGTTCTGATAGCTGCTTTTGAGAGTCAGTCCCTTCTACTCGGCTTTGGGTGACATTATGGTCATTTCCAAGTAAAAAAAAAAATTCACAGAGTATAAAATTTTGCCAGCTTTTAAAGCAGTCCTACAATCATAATTTGCGATGACTGATCGCTAGGTCAAAGGATTCTCGATAAGGTACCAAGGTTGAGGTGACCCGCTCACCATCTGTTCCCACCATATAAAGGCACCATACAACATCGTCCATTAAACATTCTATAAACGACCTTATTGCATTGAAATACAGATGTTTACGAGTTTCAATAAAACACCTGACGTCATTTTAATTTACAGTTTACTGACTAATTGATATTAAATACATGAAATTCCCCCTTGAACTTTAACTTTTTTTATTCATGGTTGATTTTAAGTAGGCTATGGCTAACTAAAATCCTTCATTTAATTATTACTATCTGTCCCTCGTGGTTTCACCCGCGTTCCCGAGGGATGTACCATTTTCCCGGCACAAAAAGTATTCTATGTGTTATTTCAGGGCATTTTCTATATATGTGCCAAGTTTCATCCAAATCCGTTAAGTAGTTCTTGCGCCAGAGAGTAACAAACATCCATACATACAAACATTCCCATTTATAATATTTTATTTATCTATGAAAAATAAGTCAATGAATACAATAATATTAACAGACTAGTTACCTATCTTGACAATAGACAAGTATTACCTACTGGCAGAATAAGTAAACATTTGAATTTAGAATCTGAGTAGAAGAACTTTATGTTACCTTGCTAAGTTAAAACCTTAAGGATATTATCATGACCTATTTTAGGTATGGTAAGTACGCAATTAATAAAAGGTAAGAGGATACAGGTTTGACCACAACCGTAGTAAATTATGACAAATACCTAGATGACAAGTTTTATTCAGCCATATCAAATATGTTTTTTTTTTCTTAAGTTATAACCATAGAGCACAATCTATAAGAATATAGCTTGATGGAACCTAATGCACAGAATCCTCCAATCTGAATTAAAATTTCACGAAGACGTACTTATTTAGTATCCCTTTTATTTGAGATAGATTTCCTAAAATATTAAATGCAATAACAGTACCCTCTAATATAAGGAAGATTTTCTGACATATTTTTTAGCTTAGTTTATCGACAAGCCAAGTTCATAGACAAAACGTAGCGAATAGAAAAAAAATGCATGATCGTGCTTCAATCTAGGACCACCCACACGTCATCGGCTCTATAAGTGTCATAAAATCAATGATTTATTATTATGTAGATCGCCTTGATCTCGTTTGATGTAAATAATTAATTAAAATTGAGGACAGGTGATCAAAAGTTGAGAGGATAACGGTTTTATGAGTTGACGATTTGTAGATACCTACTCGAATACGTTCAACTGTTACAATCCTACAGTAATAGTAAAATAAAAACAATTTATTTTCTGATTTACAGATTTAAAACGAATAAAAAATATCCCGCTTTAGATATGGCCATCTGATCCAGAACCAGGCAGAACTATGGAAACCAGATCACTGATATACATATAAAACCAATTAGAACCTTATAATTATGATATCATAAAGTGCCTATTATTAAATATTTTTGTAGCAAACTGCATCAAAGGCATTACCGAACAATAGCTATTAAATCTTCAATCAATCGTAATGCATTAATAAACTAACAAAAGTAATCAACACAATCATAGACAAATTAGAATTAGAAAGTTTAATAACCTAAGAAAAAAAAACATAGTGGACATAAAATAAAAAGAAGAAAATCGTAATGTAATTTTACCTATAGGCACTGCAAACGTTTTGCGAAAATTACGACTCGGATCATATCTACAAACAATTGAATTTAGAATTTTGCAAACATCAGCTTCATTTACATAGCTTACGATAATTTATAGCACGATTCAAAAAAAGCATTCCTTTTTTAAATAATGTAGACTTATTTTTTATGGGGTTTAAAAGGTAATGTGGCGAGGGGGTGGGGGGGCGGCAAATGTTCCGCTTTCCGGACATTACATTTTGCAAGCGGATATTACGAAATTATACGGTAAAAGTGTAAACATTTCCGAGTTGTTAAGTTTTACGTTAGCGTCTCTTTGAGGGCGTTTTATTTGTGAAGCTAGGATTTCCGCATTTAAAAAAAATTGAGCGAAATAGGGGAAAACGGGTATTTGCGTACAAAACTTCATTTACGTTAGGGTAGAGTGAGTTAGCCTAAGGAAGTCGAGTTTTTATTCTATCGGTTAAATTTTATCCTAAAAAAAAAGCATTTTTATTAAGAATCAAACATGAAAGTGCCCTTTATAAATAGAAATAAAATTAATGAATCACATTAATTACAGCTATTGGAGTAGCATCGACTGAAGTTTATTCGACAGTTAATTCTATTAAAAGAACTTAAGATCTTTATAGATCGGTGCTGTAGTTTTATTGCTTTCGATTACGTTCAAGTTTTAGTTTATCGACTAACCTTTTTAAAAAGGCGAAATATCGTAAAAATTGATTATCTAACTACTAATTTTTTATTGAATGGCATTCGGGTGAAGGCCGAGAGATGAACACACAAATTAGCATTTACAGAGCTTTTAAACGTTTACCAACAAAGTAAACAGCGCTATTTTTACACGTCATTAACTCTGGCAACAATAACATGATCCGTAAATCATTCACTTTAAAGTTCCATTTTAAATAAAAATCTTAAACAGATGCAAATTTATCTTTGCACGTACCCTATTTGAAGTTCACACCACATTCAATAATATTTACTTTACTTATTGATTTGCCCACGTGATAATTCTTAGAACAAAATCTTTTACGTTTATTTAACTGTTAGGTATTTTCAATATATAATATAGTCTGTGACAATTTCTCAAAGTGGGTGCAAGTAGCCCTTAGGGCCTAAGGATCCCTAAGGATCGTACTTCGGTTGGGTGTAGGGGGGCTACGACATACGATTTTATTGACATATGTTCGAGCGACGGAGGCATGTTGTGTAAGTAGGTACCTACTTACTACAAAGTAATCAGTAAAAAAAACATGGGAACATATCAATTGATTCCTGTCTTATGAATATTTTAGTGAAAGGTTTGTACGTAATACTTATTTCCACTCAGAGGGGCATAAACAAAGTAGAATAAAGCCAGAGTCCAAAATCAGACTGTCAGAAAAACGCTCTACACTTTAAAAAAGAGGTGAATAAGTATGTCCAAGGAGGTTACACATTTATTTTTTAATTCGAGAGTCACTTGCGATGACATGACAAGTAAATATTTGTCAAAAAATATTTGCATATTGGAAACATCTGCACACGTGTCGACATTACTAATGAACGAATTAAAAGCGGCCTTCATTGAACGCCAATGCTAATTGAATGAAAAGATAAGAGACATTCATTGTCCATACATTTGAAATTCGAATGAACTAATCGCTTCGCCACTCCCTTTAGGTAGGTAGGACCTTTGTGTAAAATAGTCGGGAATTAATTACAAATGGACCTTCTTTACGCCTTATTTTAATCTACAAATATAAAACAATATGGTTGAAAATCCAGTAAGTGCTTCGCAATCTTCAGTATACTCTAATATTTCACGGTAAATACTTATAACGAAAAAAAAGTAAGGTAAAAAACGACCGTAGTGCCTAGATCTAAAAAGTGTTTTATTGTAAAATTGTATGTGATTTTATTATTCACTACAGCCATTTTATTCTAATCATAAAACGGGAACTGTAAGGCATATTTTTAAAGCAATATAAATTCAAAGCACAAACAGGTTTTCATTAAAATCTGACATTAAATTAACCTGAGTTAGGAACCATTATTGCTCGCAGAATTTACCGTTTCATCATGATTTAAATATAAAAGTAATTTTTTTTCTCCAATAATTGTACTTATAATTCTATAATCTTTTAAGAAACAAACTTAAAGATGGTACCACAATTTATCTCATCAAGAATAAAATTAATTACTAGAAATGCTAGTTAAGTATAAGACCTACCTAGACTAAAACAGCTTAGACAGGCGCCTATAACTAGGTTTACCTAAATTGATAAAACTTGTTTTTAGAAAGTTTGTCTTTCCAATCTAGAACTACCTACAGGATGTCACTAGCTCGATTCTCTGACAGAGACATATTAAAAATTTTGATTACACATAAATTTTAGTTCAATGCTCATTTGCATATTAAAAATGCTAGTTAGAATATAAAATCAAAAAAACCTGCAATTGTTTTCCTCGAGTCACCAAGAAGGCACCGATCCCGTAACGCACAACAAAACTTCTTATTTTCCCTGTCAGCGGTTGCATTTGGCAGGAACATGGATAATATGGCAACGTCTTCATTACTTTCTCTAGCTCTTCGTATCCTTTCTTGTCCGACAGTTTTTGTTGTTAAATGTAGACGAGACTTTATGTCATCACTTAAAACGTCCGCTGACATTTTTGGATGTTTAACTTATGTCCTTCGATTAGAAAAAGTAAAAAAAATAAAATAAAAAAGCGCGGTAAGTTTGACGTTTGGTTTCGTATCGCGCGAAGTGTGTAGGCTTCGCGGCTCGCCGTACGGTACTGAAGTTTAAGCTATGATCGGCATCGGAACGTGGAAGGAGCGAGTTTGTGTAGGTTGTAGATATTGCTGCCGATTGAAGTTAATTGATCGGATACGATAAGAAATGTTTTATCTCAAGAGATGTAGGTATCCCGTTGAGGAAGTAATTATTAGAATTAATTGTTGCGAATTGAATGTGATGGTGCGTCAGGACTTTTCGTTGTTATTGTACTTGCATGTTCTGGGGTTTCTATATTATAGTTAGAGTATTATCTTTATATTTATAATTCTACTGTTCGTGTGTATGTCACTGAACTCCTAAACGGTTGGATAGATTTTGATGTTTTTTTTTGTGTGTTCCAGCGCATTCGAGAATGGTTTAGATTCATAATTGGACCCGGTAGGTGGCGCTGCGATCGAATTCCTGCATATTTCGACAGGACAACGTCTGTCCGGACAGCTAGTTGTTTATACATTTTTTATAGTTTTTAACTAGGTAAAGTTATATAAACAAAATTGTTTTGTAAGTGAGACCTCTAACAATTAATGATTGAATGAATCGGCATATCCTATCCTACCAATATTTTAAATGAGAAAGTTTCGATGAAGTATGTATGGATGTATGTATGGATGTATGTATGGATGTATGTATGGATGTATGCAAGGATGTATGTATGGATGTATGTATGGATGTATGCAAGGATGTATGTATGAATGGATGTATGTATGGATGTATGGATGTATGTATAGATGTATGTATGGATGTATGCAAGGATGTATGTATGGATGTATGCAAGGATGTATGTATGGATGTATGTATGGATGTATGTATGGATGTATGTATGGATGTATGCAAGGATGTATGTATGGATGTATGTATGGATGTATGCAAGGATGTATGTATGAATGGATGTATGTATGGATGTATGTATAGATGTATGAATGGATGTATGAATGGATGTATGTATGGATGTATGGATGTATGTTTGGATGTCTGTTATCAACGGATTTAGATGAAACTTGGCACATGCTTAGATTATAACCTTGATTAACATAATTTTAAGAGTTTGTAAACTATTGTTTGCTGAGGGTACTCTCCGGAACCACGGCATTTGACCATTTCAAAGATACATTATTCCGGATTTATATAGGCTGTTATTTTTTTTAGACGGAATACTGGTAACAATAAAATTACACTTATTACCTAAAAACATAAATAGTAATAAGATATCGCTATCTGTAATCGCGTAGAGCTAAATTAATGTCAAAGATGTACTTGAGATGATATGCATACACTACCTACACGGTAATTTTATTTTATAACTAGCATACCCCGTGGTTTTACTCGTATTCCCCTTATAATTGCATGCATGCTGTTTTTGGTATAAATATCTATAAAAGAATGCATTAACAAAACTGAAATAAAAGTAGTATCTGTAATATACCAGTTATCTGGCTTCCATAGTACACGCTCTGTTTAGTTTGGGATCAATTAGTCGTGTTAAAAGAATATCCCCCAGGATATTTATTTATTATCAAATCAATCTGACGCTTCTTTGAATGTAAAGAATGCACAGAGAAACACTAGCATCGCTCCCTTGGCCATCGACAAGGAGTTCATCTCCACATATTGGAACCAAACTGGTCTCGCAGGGTGCAATTCCAACGGCTTCCTACCGCGGACGCTCAGGTTATGGAATGAACTCCCCGCCGTGGTTTGGTTTTCCCAAATGAGTACAGGATGGGTTTCTGCAGGAAAGGTTTCAAGAAATTTACGAGAGCTACCCGTGGTGATGTAAGAGTCAAAAGGCCGCGGTGACCGTTTGACATCAGGCGGGAATTAGGTTTGTTTGTCACCTTAGTGCCAATCATTACTCATATTTAAAACTAGTAAGATATATAGACTTATAAGACGACAGTCGTTATGACTTCACTTAATAGATGATGTAATCCGTTTTAGGATAAAAATATCCAATTTAGTAGTTATTTGTAGACCTTAAAAACGTTTAATCATTTAAAATGTCCAAGTCGCAAATGTTTGCAATATCCATTGCCTATTCATTCGCTCGGCATATGGTCAATCATTGGTCAAACAAACCGAGACAAAAACAATCAAAAACACCTTTGATTTATAGTTAATTTGGCACCATAAATCAATGCGATGGGCTGGTTTAATCTTAAATTGTATATTTATGATAAATATTAAACGATTTAAAACCATTGAGTTGTGACGGCGTTTACCATCTCACGTAAACATAAGCATAACAAGGTAAATTGGATCTTACTGCCTTCGGAATAAGGGAAATCATCGATTTGAGCAGCAGTCAATATTGATAATCGCCCACACCCTTTTGTTTTAAAACTAAATCAACGGAATATTTTCTCAGTTTTTTATTCAATATGCTTGCTTAAAAATGTTAAGATATCAAAGTAACGGGTCAGAGTCGCTGGACTTAAATAGTACCCTCTTTTGAGGAATAAAGGGGAATAAGGGGGATCGACAATGCGTCGTCGACCCTGAGACGTGAAGTTAGTAAGTTTCATGTACCTGTAATTTCATCGGCCCACTGAACCTATTAACCGAAACACAGTAATACAAGTTCACAACTGCTTCGCGGCGGAAAATGTCGCAGTACGTCCCCGGACGAACTCTGCACGAGCTCTACTACGATTTTAGAAAATAATTTTTTGAGTTTATTTTACCTTGTTATTTAATAGGTATTGTTCATATACTGTATTATTTGTTGTTATATAGGAACCTATTTACAGAATCGTCTGTCCAAAGGCGACGGGAAATTGTATGGTTTCTCTCTAACTCCGTCAGTCGTTCATTTACTGTACCAAATCTATACACAAGTGTCAATCTAGTTTCAGTACCAATTATACTAATATGGGTACACATATCAAGGTTACTAGGCTACAGAAAACCACAAGATGTCAAGATTAATCACACAATATTATAAACTAGAAGCTAGTAGCTACATAGAGCCCGTTTCGACCCACGCCCTGTTTCTGACTCAGGTTATGTACTGACATATTGATTTACTTTTAGTGTCGCATTGGTAAAAAATTGTGAATATTAAAATTTGGTTAAGGGTGATACTATCTGATGTTATGGTTCCGTATTATTTTATTCTAGATTAATCAAATTATTAATCATGTTACCAAGCTAATATAAATTTAAGAACTATTTGGTTTCGTCAATAAATTATATAACTCTATGTAGATATTGGTTATTTAGCAGCTGCATTTATCTGGATTTCATTTTTTTTTATTTATAACTAGACTATCTGACCCCCGCGGTTTTACCCGCGTTCCCGAGGGATATCACATTTTCCCGGGATAAAAAGTAGCCTATATGTTATTCCAGGATATGCTCTATCTATGTGCCAAGTTTCATCCATATTCGTTTAGTAGATTTTGCGTGAAAGAATAACAAACATACTTACATACAAATCTTTCCTCTTTATAATATTAGTATAGATATAAAACAATATTTTTAGTCACAATATAGTAAATTTTGATCCAAAAAGACAGTTTTTAGGTTGAGGTTACTCTTGTTTGAGATCAACCTGTCGTCTCCAAAATTTGACACATAGTTATTTCTGAACGCTAAAGATGCGACTGAGCTGAAATATGAGATGTCAATAAAATCCTAATTATTATTACAGAATCCTAAAAAAGGCGTCGCCTCAAGGCACTACAGTTACTATCGTGTGACATGTAACATTATTATTGAAAAGCTTATTTTTTACACATCATTGTTTCAAAGCCTACTCAATATGGGAGACGACAGTTAGTTTTGCTAAAATAAGTTGCTAAACGTTTGGTCCTATTCTGAAAATGATTCTCAAACCGGAAACTTCAATCTATTCTAAATTTAAATTCAGAATAAGAATTTTCTTTATCCTGATTGAGCGGTCACATCACCTGCTCAACCGCTAGTTGCCAGGATGAAATATAACCATAAAGTAAATGAAAGAGAGAGAAATAACGGTGTGTTAACCACAATTATAACGGGACATTTCAATTTGTAACAATTTCATTTTTAATTGAATTTCGGTGTCGGAATTACCCCAATTTCGGTAATTGCTGTGATTCATGGATTAGGTCAGTTCCGCGTACACTTTGATTGTATCATCGTCAGATTTGGATGCGTGGGAGTTATTGAACATCTGTATTATTTGATGTGAAAAAAAAACATTGAATACAGATCCTTATGGCCTTTAAATGAGATAGTATTTAACTTAAATAGGTAGCACGCAATTTTTTTGTTTTTGTTTTTCCGCTGCCAAAAAGGTTTTATTCGAAATTAGTAAAATTGTTCTTAATAATAAAGTCCCAAAAACTTCTTCGAGTTGCCATTTGCAAAAAACGACTATTCTTACGCAAATAATCATTATCAATGTACGTTATGGACATGCAATTACTTGGAGCAATCGACGCGTCTCAAGCTGAAATAACATTGAAAACAAAGTTGTAAATAACTTTAAGCTGGTCTTGGGTTTAATTTCCACTTAGAAGAAACATTTCTGGGTGTAAATATGTACCTCATATTCTACCTATATTGTTATGTATTTATAAAAAATATTGTGTAGCATGTTACTGGTTTGCTTGGTACAAGATCTGCTGAGCTTGGGATCACGGCGTGTGTAAATAATGTCCCAGGACATTTGTTTCTTTTTCGAGATAACAACATCAGAAAGAACGATACATTCCCGCAAAACAATATCCCATGCCTATCTAATTCCATTTTCAATTATTCGAAACCGTACAACTGTAAGTATGGCCTCATCAGTTCAGCATGCCGACGCCCGGTTCGTAATTGCTCATTTATGTTCGATTTACGAGGTTTGGCATTACAGGTTAATTCCGTTGTGATTACAGCTCGCACTATTTAAGGCTTATTGTGTCACGGTTGCTATAAAGTACTACGAACAGTCGTATTTTTAAGTAGATTGTCATTTTCCGCTCGTTTCGGTTGTCCATTTGGGGATTTTACACGAATTCTTGCTGCAGAATAAAATAATAAAATATTCTGGGATTTATTTCGGATGCGATTATCGGATCCTAACTAAGCAGAGCTTTTGCTATGGTAACCATTCGATAAATTAATAAAAAAAAAATGAGGCTTACAAAATTCAATAGCATCTATTGCCTAAGCTAGGATATTCTGTGTTATCATAGGCGCCAGTTCTCTCCCTTCAGCTGGGCTCACCTTTTTAAATACATAGACAAATATTTATTATGTACCTACAGTAACCAATCTACCAATCCTGAGGACCGGGAGTGTTATTCTTCTCCACCAATAAATAAAATAGAAGTATGTATTTAAGATTCCAAAATAAAAGATTGAAGTGCAAAATGTTATTTATGCGTTTCCTAATACAAAATGACAGTTTTAAGGTTCGGAACGTAAATGATGATCAACGGGACCCAATTACTAAGCCTTCACTGTCCGTCTATCCGTCAACGGGCCGTATTTCATGAACCGTAATAGGCAGATAGTTGAAATTCAGAGTATGTACTATAGCCGCTTAAAAGTAACGGGGGTCTCAAGGTTACAAGAAACATATTTTTTTCCGATTGTTTAGGATTTGTCTGTCTGTAGTTTTTTAAGTTTGTCTCAAATGTGGAGCACATGTAACAGCTGATCGGATTTAAATGTAATTTGGCACGCAGATAAAATTATCTGTATTACCATAAGATACATGTTACCACAAAGAATATAAGATCCTTCGAAAACGCGGTTGGAACCGGGGCGCAAACTAGTATTTAATAATCGTAAATCAAGCTTTACAGGAATGTCTCACGCCCCGACAGTCAAGCGACGCTCCATATAGAAGCATCGAATTTAAAAGTCAAAATTGTCCAGTTATGAGCATGGACGCCGAGGTTATGACAATGACAATGGCCGGTTTTTTTTCTCGTTACTGAGGCCGAATCACCTTACACCTCCTTATTCAGTGAGGGTAACCAAGAGTTCCTTATATGGTGCGTATCTGCTTACGAGATCTGGAGTCTAGATGGGACATATGGTTGGGTAGATTAGTTTAGAATCCTATTTGAAAATGATCCTTTTTTAAAGCGTTTTGAGAACGTTTTTTTATGTTAAAAATTTATTTGTGGCGTTTTTAAAACGTTTTTTAAAAAATATTTTTTTGATTCGTCTTGGGTATGTTAGCCCTTATTTTTTTTAGATCATATATCTATTTGGCATTTCACTACAAAATCATCATGATAACTGATAATGTGACCCAAGGTGGCAGTGTAGTGACAGGTGTGAGAGGCATTTCGCTGATTAACTATCGCATGGTCATTCCAAAGTCATTCTATTTCTAAAGTTATTTGAATAAAGTCAATCAGATTCTATTAAAAAAGAAATTGTTCACAGTTTTAAGAGTACGTGTGTCGCCTTAGCAAGTGCGTAACGGCATGTGACTAATCCATAATAAAAGCTAAGGATACCTCTTACGATACATTACACCTGAATATGGACATAAAATGAATCCTTACATATATAATACCTTTACATTTGTAAACAAAATGATTGATGTAAGAAACTATTTACTTCCGTTGTGTTCCTAACAATACAACCTGATAGAAATGTCAAATGTGAATTTTGCTTGTAAATATTTTTTGGAATTTCAGGATTGATTTCCGAAACAACCATCAAATTATAATAATAAAACACTTTCGAAATAAAAGAGAGCTTTGTGACAAATATTTCATTAAAAGTTCAAAAGTCGGAACTTAACTAGTCCAGAACCAATCATAAACATTAAAAACGAAATCTCTTAAAGCATACTCATTCATTGAGGTAATTTATGGTAGAGCGTAATTATAATAGCGAACGTACTTAGTTATAAATGTCTTAAACAAAGAATACATAAAATAAAGTGTAAAAAGATCTATCAGCATCCATTACAAAAGTTGTAATGACCCTAATAGCTTCAGCAATAGGGTTCCACTTACCAGCACGGAACACCTCTCCGCAGCCATCGCAGCGGCTGGCGAACTGAGCATCGTAGCAGTTGCCGCAGTAGATCTTGTCAAGCTTGGAGCCGAACTGCTTGTCGACTAGGGACACGCGACACTTGGCGCAGAGGAAACAGGCCTCGTGCCAGTGCTTGTCCTTGTAGGACAGATCCTAAAGAAAGAGATAGGAGATTCATTAGTAGAAGATAGATAAAGGCATAGGTAAGGAGCTTTTAGGGAAGCTTTCAAAATTATATAGATTTTTGAAGTGAATCTTTTTACGGGACGACTTTGAAATTCTCATCCACAACCTCAACATCTATGCTATTCAAAAGCTATTGATAATTAATTAAAATGTTCTCTGTAATAAAAGTATAAAAGTGTCACTTCTATCGGGCCTTTATTCTACCAGCTCAAACGAATAGTAGCAATATCCACAGGTGGGTTTAGAGTACTATAATTGTATAATCAATTCTGATAATAGTGTCTTAAAATTCTATAATGGTGTTATTTGAATACTCTACATAATGAATAAAACATTAGCTACATCTCAAACATTACTGGAAATACCCAGGATGTTCTAAATGTAAACAAAAACACGATTTTTCAACATCAAATGTAATGGAAACGACATATTATGTTGGCATAAAAGACGAGGCGCGTGGGCGGTAATTATAAGTTTTATCTCGATAGAGAAACTAGGATTCAATCAATTGTTAACGTGTACTTATTTGGCGCACGATCGTCCGTAGGTGTAATCATTAACTTCAGGGATTCCGCTGCCTCCATTGTTGCTAGAGTATGCGATTTATCTAGTTTTGCAGCCAGTAGAGCAATTGATACAAGTATTCCACCTACAACGTAATCGATTCAAACTATTTTAAGATGTGATTCATTCCATGATTTACTAACGTAGATATTCAGTTCACTGACCAAATAACGGGTTTGCATCTGGCACCTACAGAAATTTACATCCTCCAGGTCGCATTGGAAATAGTTGATAATAAAAATTCAAATACATTCTCTCACGTTGCATTTGACGTACGTACAGTTCAAGTTTCAAAATAAATCTCCCCCCATTCTGGATTCTATTCCTGGCCGTTGCGAGGACCGAGAGAACGGACATTTAAAACTGAATGTCGTAATGTCAATAAAATATGAATGTTTATTTTGGCCGATTACGAAACGCTTAGAGGCAAGCTTGAAACTTCTGTATCTATCGAATAAATCTTGAAAGAAGCGGTTGACGGATCCGAAGCTTTTCAAGGTTAGCACAGTAATTCTGTATCCAACACAGAAATAGCTTGTGGAAGCAACTGTTTTGTTCCCCGCAAATGTTCGTCAAGCCTCACAGCGTACAATTCGAAATACACCAATAATATTGCCAATGTTTGTTTTGTTGTACGTAAACAGAACGCTAATGTGTTTGCGGCTACAACAAATAACATGTATTTTATTGGAAACATGAATTTTATTCTCATTTATCATGTGAGCCATAACTTTGTCATTAAACAGATTTAAAACGTTCTCAATTTGTCTTGCAAAAACAGATAAACTTCAAGGAATTTGACGGCTGATGTTTCAATCATTTTCAAGATTTTCGAATTGATCACAACAAATTTTCGCTTTAACCAAAATAAAATGCAAGCAAATTCATAGTACTGGTCCATCTCAAAAAGCAACAATGGCTAAGTACGTGGATATACCAGCAGCTGTTTTATCTGACGGGAAAAGTCATTGGTTAGTACAAGTAGTTGAGATAAATGTGTAATGCTGGTACGTTAACGTTATGTTGGCTTGGCAGCGAACTGCTTGGGGCCGTGTGCAGAGGTGCGCCTGAGCAGGAATCTGGGCCGGCTGGAGTGACATAACTAAATTTGATCAGCGAAACAAAGCTACCTAACGAATGCCGTAGATTCTAACACAGATCTCATAATAGATCCAACAAATATAGACTGTTTAAAATATGTTCAGAGGTTTATTAAAAATTTAGCTGTTGTAACTAAAAAAGTCATTAGATGGCTTCAAAATTACATTTGAATATCAAGATGACTCGAGACAATTGATTTACACGTCACAATTTAAGATGTCAATGATAAATGTTACTTGATTTATCTATTAGATTATCGAACGTGCAATGCCAATAACATTTGTTTTAGCTGAAATGAATGGCTTGTCATCTGTCTAACTGATGTCTTATCAAACAGTAAACAGGGGTGGGATCTTAGTTGACATCAAATTGACTGTAAAGTATGATTGTTTATAAATAGATGAAGTGAGACACAATGTTGTGACATTTAATTTTAATCCAAACAAAGTTGTAAATGATCTTTATCAATTAGCCAGACTAGAGCATATTTTATATAAAGCATTCTCGTTCTACAATGTATCAAATGTGTGAAACCTACACAACAATTTATAAATAATTATGTTGTTATGAAAAGTGACAACTTCTGGAGTTGAGCATGCCAGGAGTTCCAACAAGATAATAATGCATATGGTATATGGGCCGTGATCAAAATGAAAGATATCTATTGCCCAAGACTTTAAGTTCGATTTTGAATAGAAATGTTTAAGCCACCGTTTAACACTACGTAACTATTATTACACCCTAGCAGCCGTGTTACCTATTTTCAGAACACATACATCTTTTGGTTAATTATGTTACCCTCTTTCAGGTCCAAGAAAATAATTCCTATATGAAAATTGCCAAGTATTATCGGGACGACACAGCAGTCATATCAAAACATTAAGGCACTGAACGTTTCTAGGCCAAGTTTAATGAAGTTGTAAATCAAATTGTTTTGAACATGCCAAAATTGACAGCATCTTAGACAGTTAATTTGGTTATGGGAAAATGAGCTTTTGGCAGACGTACCTTAGAGTCGATGCCGATGATCTTGTTGCACTCTTCGCAGCCGTTGGCGAAGACGCTCTCGTAGCACTTGATGCAGTAGGGGTGCTCATCCCTCAAGACATAGCGCTGGCCGGTGAGCGACTCGTCGCACTGCCAGCAGCAGAAGTGACCGCTGTGCCAGTCCTTGTTCATCGCCTTGGTATATTCGCCACTGAAAATAAGCTGGAGACAAAGAAAGAGCAAGTTAAAGCTATGGTTATGGACTTTAAAGGATAATAGGGATTGGGACACTAGATCTAGGGGATGTCCAAGATCTAGTGTATTGTATTGTTAGAATAATTACTGATGTACGTCCTATGATTTATGATAACAACGGTGCTGTAATTTTTTTTTGAGCATCGAAAAATAATGCTGCAGTGGAAAAAAAACAAGAGATAATTAATACATTGTTTAGAGTTTGTTTTAGTCAGTTTTTTTAGAGTAATGCTGCTTAACAGCGAGCTTTTATTGAAGGGAAATATCTCAATTTTCATCAGATTCCAGAAACCAAGCATGATAAGTACCTTTAATTAGGTCGGGTATGTGAGGGTGGCCAAAGTACACAAATGGTACATGATAAACATTGCGCACGTTGCAGATGTCACTGAAAGGGGTCGAACACGATCGGTAATCGACACTTGGCTGACACAGACACACTGGCGGCGCACGCACTACGCACAAGGGTCAAGGCAGTTTGGCCACCACATCACATACCCATCGTCGTTGGTCGTCGTGGTGTTGGTCTGCTCGACCTCGGTGACCGACACTTCTCCATCCTTAGACTCCCTACGCTTGGAGGTCTTCTTGACCTTCCTGGTCTTACGCTCCGTCGTCGTGTACTGTACTTGTACGTCAACGTCAGCCATGGCAAAGTCGGTGATGGCTGTTCAGTGAGCGAGGAAAAAACGATATCACCGGACGCGGTCGCGACCCGATTTCGAATGGCAAGCAACGGTGGCCGAATCGAAGGAATTATTCCAGAATGTTTAGGCGAGACGGTGGGGGGAGTTTGGGATTTAAATTTGGAAGAGTGACGGAGAGGGCAGGTGCGCGGGCGTCGTTTCCGAAGCTACCCGAGAACCGCGCGTTTTCCAACCGACACGTGAGATCCACCATCTTCGACTTGGAAGCGATCCGACGCCGGCCGGCCGGGCGCTCCCGCACTTACAGTTATATAGGGCGAATTATTTCGATTTATGAATATTGCAAACTTAAGCGTTGCCTTATCGCCTGGCCGAGATTCAGCCAGCACTGTGTTATAATTGGAGAACAATTATTGATTTACGCACGCCTTCCGACCTATAAACGCACAATTAAATCTTATATATCGTTGCGAGCTGTATATAAACACAGATTCGATTCATATTCGATACATGTCGCGATTTATATTGCACTCGAAAACACAGCTTACGTTGTATGATTCCAAAATATATGTATAAGTATGTCAGCTTAGACAGGCTTTGCGATTGATGCGAAATTTAAATTATTTAAAATAGCGTCAAAAAGTAGATTTTAGGTTGTAGGAATAGCTGACACTTTACTCATAGTTGCGGAATGATTCTAAAGGTAAATATTAGTCGAACATACAATTATTTTAGTTTCAGAAGTTTGTTCTAAAATATTTGTACTAAATTCAATAGAAACATGGGTTCTAATTAAAGCTACAAGACTGCAAACAGCCACAGCGACCGTTTCTATTAGTTAAAACAATAAATTCTCAAAACTAACATCTTCAAAGAACCGTTTGGTATTTCTTGCAGCTATGTTTTCATATAAATGTAGAATAGTTTACATGTTTTGATTCATGGCCTTTATTTTTGTACCTGTAGGTGTTGTGTGTTCTTGAAGGTGAGCATTTTCCAAATCAAAATCTTAAATGGTTTAGTGTAATTTACTTTCTACGAATTCTATTTACTTATGGATGTTTTGTTTAAAAATATAAATCAACAAGAATTGACCACTCACCATCGATTCAAGACTTTTTTGATTAATTATTAACCATTAAATAATTTAAAAAAGCAGTGACGTTCTAAAAGCCCAAATCGATGCAACATCCTGAAATCGATCAACTGACTCAACAGTTAATGAAACCGCAAATCCTCCAATTCATAACTTCTGTTCACACCCAAGCAAAAAGTTTCGGATCATTCAACAAGTAACCATTAAATAGTTTGTATATTTTTTCTAGTTTCCTCAATTACGTGCAGCCTTCGCACGGTCTAGACATGTGAACAGCCGGTCGATGTCTTCAGTCAGACCTTGTTTCTAACAAGGTCTTGGTCAAACTTCATTCATTGGTCTATTTTTATTTTTATGTTTCCGAGATTCGTTGGACGTCGATATTTACTTGAATTTTGTTACGACTCGGGGAATTATACAAATAATTCGACGATGTTTTATGTGGGGCCCATAATGTGACAAATCATATTGATGGTAAAACCTTGCCGGTTGGTTGGCGTGGTAGATAGATACCTTAATTACCAGGGATCAATTTCAACCTGGGGCTCGATTCCTTAAGGAAAATGACACTAACTCGAGGATGTTTCGTCGCGGCCTCCGTGCTCTGTCTCTTTCGCTTATTACGCTAATACTACTAATCACGTGAGAGGTAAGCTCTCCGAGGCCTCCGTGATGCGGCTCGCCGACGAAGTTTGTATTAGCTGAATGAGGGGGCTGAACATGTCTATTTTCTCTATGTCTAGGTCTATTTTGTATGAAAGGTATACAGTTTATCCCAAATCCCTACTAATATTATAAATGTGAATGTAAGTTTGTTTGTTACGCTTTCACGCTAAAACTACTTAACCGATCATCATGAAACTTTGTACACATATTCATGGAGGTATAAGAAGTAACATATGATACTTTTTGTGCCGGGAAAATGTTACATCCGTCGGGAACGCGGGTGAAACCGCGGGGGACAGCTAGTAGTTGCATAAAAGACAAACTAAAATCAATTGTATTAATTGTTCGCTTTGCTGGTATTGATTAACTTTTATAGAAAGAATGAAGGAAAATGCATTATGATTAAAAAAAATGAATTTGAAATATATACGTCCTCTGATTCGGACCAACTCGATTGCCATTTCGATCATTATTAGGAACAATTTTATTGTATAATATTTATGCTGATGCTATGGTAGTCGCAGTTTTATTTATCCGCCGTCGTTTACCGATTGGGTGCATTCAAATGTAAATTACAAACAAAATTTAAGCCATTTGAGTAGGTGACCCATTCAGGTTGTCAGAGCAGAGAATTATATTAGAGAGACATATATTATTATTTATATAGTTATATTCGTAGCAATATATAAGATATTTGATTACTGTAGTGCTAGTTTGGGATCAGATAGCTAAGTGTACGAGTATATTAATATACTATAAATAAATAAAAAATGTACAATGGAAATTAGAGCAAAATCCAATGAATAAATGAATGGATGACCGAATGATATATTTTATTCGAATTATGGTGCAATAAAATATTTTAACACTCTCTATTCAACAAAAAATGGTGTGTTAAATTTCAAACGATTAAAACAGAACTTATTTACTAACATTTTTAAATGTAAAATTTACAAAACCACTAACGGGTTAAAATATTTATAATTCCACTTATTGGAACTCACTAGCCATATATAAGCCTATAAAGGCTTTTCTGGTTTTTAGTATAAAATTATTATGTATATTACTATTTTGATCATTAATAAAAAAAAATGTATTTAAGAATACGTGCAAATAATCAAAATATAATAAATAATATTTAATGTTTCAATAGATATAATTTCTTTACCTGTTAGAGCACCAGGTCGTGGGTGGTGCCCTTAAACTTGGAGCATAATTATGTCTTATGTTATTTTAATTCATGTGCGAAACATTCGACCTTTCTGCCCACCGCATGCATGCACAGCTTCAAGATTCCAAATTTCCGCCTATTTGTTTACGTCAAGGAGTTAGTGTCTTGGAAATTGCAGTTGCAGCGTACATATGGACAGTTTGTGTTATCACCTCTAAGTGGGAGGTGACTGGATAATATTTGTGGGGGGTTTTGGATAGCATTGGACTATGTCTGTTGTCTTGAAGGAGCTCTTGGCTTTGGCAAACTTAATGCAACATTACATCAGCTTATTTAATAAATTTAATGTCTAAAATGATATTGCAGAGACTTACTTGTGCAAGTGTATGTATTTATTCATGTTTTTACATTGCATTACTGCTTTTGCATACCGCGATCGAATCTCAATCGCATCAAATCACAGATAATGCTTAACATTAATGTTCAATTTAATTTATTCCTTTTATAACTTTTTTTTGCTCGTCAGTGAAATTTTTAAATATAGAATAATTTTTATTTTTGTTCTTTTTCGCTTTATTTTTTCTCAACTATTATTGTACCTTGCACTAAATTTACAGCTTGCTCTTTTGTCTATTGCTCTATTTTTTTGCAAGCATGACCAATCATTTGGACCAATCAGACAAATTACATTTTCCCAATCAACAATGATTCCAATGATTGAATGCTGACATTCAATGAACAGAATAAGAGTTCATCCAATTTCCTCTGTCAAAGCTAATAGGCGGTAATAAATCGATGAAGTCTATTTTATTGATTAATCTATATATATAAGTACAATAGGGTTCCTTTAAGGCACCTTCACTCCAAAACTACTGAACATATCGAGATGGGACTGCAACCCACTTTGACGCGGAATTTTTCGTAGATAGTTATACTAGTTATATAGGCTAGATAAACAAGAGTGAACAGCTAGTGTATATAGCTGGTGGTATCATGGTTACAATGGTGTGCAATGCAGTGTACAATGTACAGTGATTAAGTGAGTTCAGTTGATATGAAAGGTTAATTTAATTAGTAAATCACAGAGTTTTATACACGTATTATGATACTAGTGACCAGCCCGGCTTCGCCTGAGAGGGATCATAGACGTGTATCATGCATAAACATTCCGGAAGAAAGTGAAAACCGCATTAAAATTTATTGCCTATTTTCAAAGATATACCTAACTAGCAAACAAAAAATACTTTATGCTATTAAGAAAAAGAGTTTGTACGTTTAGATGTCAGCATAGAACAGAACTTAATAACAACAGTGTTACCAAAAAAATATAAATGTAAGTTGTATTGGTGTTGCCATAGTGGCTATATGTTTATTATTATTTTATGTTTTTTTTTTACTAAGAATGGGCGAACCTTGATAAATTGTCTTGGCATTACTTGATCATAATCAAACCAAGTAACATATATGGCTAAAATTTGCCAGAAAATAAAAAGAAGAGAGTTCTTAGTACATTTTCCGGAACTAACAGATTTATTTACAATCAGTAGGTTACCACGGAGCTATGGTCTCCTTTCTTCTCTCAATTTCCATTATCAAATTGAATTCTTTAGAAGAAACATGAGACATTCAACATTAATTCAAAAAAGCTAACTACCAAATATAATATTGAGCGATTTACCGGATCGTCGCAACGCACGCTAATTCCGGAATAATGTTCAATATTTTATAGATGAAGTCATCTTGATTTTCTTAGAAGTATTTACAAAATTTGTGCAGCGACCGCGGCGTGGGAATAATTACGGGAAAACGTTGGGACAGACGTCGGATAAGACTGTACATATTCAAAATTAGCTCGCATGCCTTTGATATTATCCTGAAAGCAATATTCATGCCACTATAATTTTAAGTGGACATTTATTAATAACTTATTTTTATATTCCTTTTGTTAACCGATTGTATTTTTTTAATTAACGCGTAAAATTGTATCATGACAATAATGTATGTTTGTCGGTTTCTTCTCTTTTTAATTTTTTTTTATTTTGTCTTTTTTCACGTGAATAAGAGTATATTACTCAATTGTAACTTCTTCTTACCAAGAGGTGCCAGGAAGCTCATAGCACAGGGTAACTTAGTTTGGGCTCCTGTCTCCCACAACTAAATGTAAACCTACCTGTTTATGACAAAAAAATAATGTATTTTTTATGTGTGGGAGAAAAATAAACAAATTTTATTATTATTATTATCATTATTTTTATGAGAATTGTGAGAATGAAATCGCATGAATGGTTTAGTAAACGACATCCTAGGTACTTACAAACTTTATCACCTTATTAGTGATATTGAGATTGATAAAATTCACAAAAGCTAGCCGAAATCTAACGACGATGACTTATTTGTTTTTCAGAAACTAACGAGGTCACCAAAACATGTTTACATCAGTGTTTTCTTGACTCGTTCTTTGTTTGACGCAATTTAAAAACAACATTTCGCAATAATATTCCAGTACGTAGGTATGTGCGTGGAAAATGGTTTATTTTTTTTAAATTACATGATATTTTCAAGATTTTAAACAAGAAGCAAAATATTTCATACAACACTCTCGCCCTGACTTCACCTAAGTGGAATAAAATGAATGTTTTATACACATAAACCATCCAGAAGTATTTCTTTATGCAATGGTAAAAAACTGGGCAAAATCGATCCCGAAATTTTAGAGACCTTAGCGTACGAACAGACAGCCATAGAGACTTTTGTTTTGAACTATTCAAAAAAAAATTTAAGTCAAAGCTAAGTATTCAGCTCCAAAAGCTTTAAAAGGTCAAAGCTGTAGGTAACGCCGGTTCAAAAGTCAGCCTTCAACTAGAACCGGCAACTCAGCAATTAATAAGGAAAATTGCGACATAAAATTATTTTACGACATTAGCGAATCTTTTTGTTTATGACCAGACTATTGACTCTATCTTGGCATAGATTCTAGATCTAAATTTAAACACATGACGAATGTGAGCCATTCCAGTGAAGAAAATAGAAAGGGGATAGATGTATGTAGCTTAGCCAACGCAATCAAAATGGCGTCATGATTTATAGCAGTTGTTTGAAATATATAATACCCTGGGACATTCTTTACACACGGCCATCTGACCCCAAACTAAGCAGAGCTTGTGGAAATCAGAACTTTTATACCGCATATACACTTTTTTCTAAATTAATACTTAAAGATATTTACACCCAGACAGAGAATAAACAGATATGTGCACACAAATGTTTGTCCCGGGTGGAAATCGAACCAACGACCTGTGACTTGGCAGTCAGGGTATCCTACAACCAAGCCAACTGGCACATCAATACTAAAACAATAAAGAGGAAAGATTTGTATGTAAGTATATTTGTTGCTCTTTCACGCAAAAACTACTAAACGGATATCGATGAAACTTGGCACATAGATAGAGCATATCCTGGAATAACATAAAGGCTACTTTTTATCCCGGAAAAATGGGATATCCCTCGGGAACGCGAGTAAAACCGCGGGGGACAGCGATCTATTTATAATATTAATTGAATTTGATATTTTGTATTTACGTCATGCAATGAATTATCTAAGACAGGTGAACAATTCAATGTGTTGATCATTGAAATTCTTCACGACTATTATCCCCGAAGAGGTAGACAGGTCACAGTAATGATACCTTCTACTGAAGATATTTTAATTCCCAAATTGACTTATGGTGAGCATAGATATCGTCTCTCGGGCGCTTAACCAATCTCGGGTCACAGATACCAATTCATTTCTAAACAAAGAAACATTAATATGATCTTGCCCGACCCGGGAATCAAACCAAGTAGCCGATCAATTCGCTGACTCAAATAGTTCTCCGAAATTGAGACCGATTCTATTCAGCAAACTAAATTTAACTAAAACAGACACACCGCTTTATTCACCCAAATTTACTACATTATAATAATCACTACATAGTATAAAATAAAGGCGCTTTCTCTGTCCCTATGTCACTATGTATGCTTAAATCTTTAAAACTACGCAACGGATTTTAATGCGGTTTTTTTTAATAGATAGAGTGATTGAAGAGGAAGGTTTTTATGTATAATACATGTGACATCCCACGGGAACGCGGGTAAAACCGCGGGGACAGCTATAAAGAATAAATTAAATTTAAGTTAATTTTCATTTTATTAAATAAAACAGAAAGAGATGCACCTACGCAGATTTAATTAAATTTTGCGATTTATTACATAATCTACACTATTACTGGTAAATTAGACAATGTCTTCATTACTCTTATCACCAAATACCTAGGAACAGAATCCAATTCTTAGGAAAATCATTTAAAAATCTTCAGAGGTGTATTTCAATATATCACAGACAAAAATATATCCCACAGATACATAATGGTCATTGACATAGGCCACTTTGAATCCAAGAAACCATAGATCATAAATTTAAAATAGAAAAGAAAAACAAAAGAACCTGTGCACATAAATTTTTCATTATAATTGACGACAGAATCAAAGGAGATCTTAACGGTGCCAAATGTTTCCCGTCGTAAAAATGATTCTTGTTTCGTAGGTATAATAATGTATTTGTATTATTTTGTGGTCACTAAAGGAAGCTGCATATTGTGGTGACCGCAGTAACCGTATACTTTGCAGTTTGTATCAATTCCAATCCAACAATATTGTTTCAAGACGTTGCATTGACGTCAATGGAACTCTGATTTAAAGATATCGAATAAGAAATTAACTACAAGGTTATTTTTCGATTTAGGGATCCGTTTGCGAAATATTAAGCTTTTAACTGCATTTTTTTGTTTGAGACAAGTGTATCTAAATAAAGCAATTGCTGATGTGTTTTGATTTCTGTGGTTTTTTGTATGTGGAAAAATGTATGGCAGTAGGTATTTACCTATATTTTAGGCAGCCTATATAATGAAGTTAAAAGGAAAGTTATAACACCCTAAGTAGTCTTTACAAGTTAACGAGTAAAAGTCCATCTTATAAAATGTACTTGGGGTAAGTAATTTTTTTAAGACATTAAAACTAGTTGCATTAGAACTTTGTAATGTTATTGTTGCTACTACAAATTCGGAAGCTTTGTTTTCAAATTCAGTTGCAATACATACCTACATCTTCTATCACGTTATAATTGGCCCCTTGCATTTAGATGCTGCGCCCGGTGATTTTGACCTTAGAGGCCTTAAATATATCCTACCTAATGTAAATATTTGTTTATTTTTATAAGTTTGGATTTGTTAAAATATTCTTGATTGACACGGAAATCCTAATATAACCGCGGGACATAAGTATGTATCACTAACGACAAGTAAAGGACCAAAAAATATAAAACAAATATCGGAGAGTTGATGACACGAAATGCAGTGAATGTAAAATCATAGTGAATGAATGACTACCCTAATTTTGACATTCATCGAATGAATAGGCATTCATGAGGCTTTCATTCGACAAACGTCATGGGGAAGCTTGGTATGGAAATTCTTGCAACTCAAAGACAAGTAACTGCTTTGACAGTTAAATTAAGTCTCTTGTATGAAGATAGTCGGATGAAAAAGAAAATGAGAGTCTGGTGAATTAACCTTTATACATTCTCCATCTTCGTAAATTATCAGGTAACAAGCATAAAAAAAATAAAAGAAAATACAGACGAATTGAGAACCTCCTCCTTTTTTTTGAAGTCGGTTAAAAAATAAAAAACCACTCCGTATCTTGGTAATTATATTTGAATGTGGAATGTGTGCACATTACTGTAGCTTTTGTGTTTTCAAAAGGTTAATTAATCTTACTTTTTAAATGAAAGAATTTTTTGATTACGGAAAGTCTAACCTCCTTGATGAGAAAATATCAAACATAGTTTTTAGTTAAAAAATAATTCATCGATAATAATATTTGTTACAATATTACTTTTTAACAGAGTTGAAAATCGAATGCACAGAGAATAAATAGTCAGAGTTTATTATCTCTACAGTAGCACCATATATCATGTTTCACGTGTCACTTTTAACAATAATGACACTATTAGTTCTGGCAACATTACAACATCATTAAGCAGGTACATTATGCAATTAATTATTGTGCTGATGCCTCGTTAAGTGGTTAGAGCTTCTCTTATGTCTATGCTCTTATCTAAATAATAAATTTAAAATGATTTTAATAATAATATGTATTTTAGTGTTACTACTGAGAAAAATGGGCATTTTTTTACAGCTGGCTGGGTGACTGCTATGTCAAATAAGCTATTAATTGAATGTGAAAACTGACATTTTATATTATATCTATGCAACAATCTAATACCTTTAAACGAGCAATTCTTGAATATTCATATATATAATTAGGATCTCGGAAACTGCTCCAACGATTTTCATGAAATTTAGTATGCAGGGGGTTTCGGGGTTAAAGTCTAGTATAGTCACGCACGCGGAGCGGCGGGGGAGAGGGTGGGAGGGGGAGGGGGGGGATGCCTCCTCTGACTTAGCACCACTCCCATGAAAAGGAAACCCACCATTCCTGAGAAATACATTTTTTTGTAACCTAACCTCAAAACACTATAAAGTTGCTTCTGTAACGGCTCCGACGCTGCGGGAAGTGCAACCCCTTCGCCCTAACGTAACAAAGGATAGGCACCCAAGCTCCCCTCCGCAGCTTCGGCTTACTGGTTACTTAGAGGTAGTAGCCAAAAGACTGCGTAGAGTCGGGGTGCCCCGATTCGGTTTTGGAATAGATTCGACCAAAGTCAGCCATAAATAAGACACATTAATTTCGCAATTTTTCGAAAGGCAAAAAATCGGTGTCCAGTGTACAAGTGCAGGTCAATTGTGAAGGCAAACAATCAAAGTCCAGATGAAAAGCCAAAGTCGTCGAAGAAAACCACAACAAAAAACACCAAGAGTACATTCACGTAACTCGGGAAGAAACGGAATGAACGAAAACAAATGACACGGACATATGTTTAATTTTTTTTAACGTTCCGTTTCATAGAATTTGCAAGACACTTTACACCACAGACAACGTACTTGTACAGATTTGGTTGTCAATCGCCCATTTTAACGTTTCGTTTTTCCTTTTTGTGATTTGAGGTTAGTTTACATTTCTATTAATTTCTCGAAAAATATGCATTACCTTTTAATAAGAGTGATAGCGTTATAATTAGGGATCCAACCCCTACCAACTATAACCATTTTTAACCCCCTCCGCGTGCGTGACTATACTAGACCACAACCAATGAAAACTGCAACAATGTCATTAGAAGGTAATGTTTTCAAGTTACATCTTTTGTGAGAAATACTGTTATTGGGAGCCCTTTATTATCGCATCTAGGTATATATGATAGTGCTTTAAAAAAGAGAATACGGTAGAAGTCACGTTAGTAAAGAAATCCCGAGCAATGCTTGGCCATCCAGGTACTATAGCTTATGACAGTAATCATTTATAAATATCTTGAAATATTTCTTTTGCATACTGCTATCTGATCCTAAACTAAGCAGAGCTTGTACTATGGAAATCAGATAAGTTATGTACCACTTTTCTAAGAGCATACATAGATATTAACACCCAGACACAGAATAAACAGACATGTTCATGCACACAGATGTTTGTTCTAGATGGGAATCGAACCCACGACCTGTGGCAGTCGGGGGTTGCTAACCATTAACCCAACTGGCCTGTCGATTCATTGTAGCTTTTTCTTGGCAATATTTTCTTTCCGGGTCAAAATCTCATCCTTATTTGGCAATTCAAAATCAAGCCGATGAACAGTTTATTACTCCTATGATGATTTATGAATGTAAAAGAAACGGAAGATACAGTTTTGTAGTGATGAACACGACAACTGATTTTTCATGAAGGTAGACTGAATATGTTTTGTTTTTTCTCTTTAACTTATTTGTCATAATGTATTTAACTAAATAATGTATATACACTTATGCTATTTTTGAATAGTAAAACAGCTTCCTAGAGGTGGAGACCTGGTGACTTGTAATACAGGTTCCTATAACCTGCCACAGGCACCAGCGATCCACAGCCAAAAATTGTAATACATAGCTTATGTAAAAATATTATGAGATGTATTTTGGTTTGTGGTGACAAATAAAGATTTTTATTATTATTATTATTATTATAATGCAGCCAAAAGAGGCGTATGCACATAAAGGCCAAAAGGGTACTGTCAAGTGCAATATTTTTATCCCTTTTGTCGCCCATTGCTGGCGGTAGTTGCATTAAGACAAAAAGGTCGCAAATGAACTACGGCGCGACCGATGCGTCATGTAAACGAGACATAAGTGGGTCGAGGTCCCCACCACTCCATGTTATGCGTATTTTCGGATACATTGTGCAACTGTTCTTCGGACAAGTTCACAAATTAATCGACCGGCGTTGAAAATTATAAATCAGCTTGGATAATTGGATTCTTTAATTAAATTGCTAACATGCTTAAAAAGAGTTTATCTGGGCTTATTTTGGTACAAATTTATTCAAAATACTTCTAATTTTGTACATAGCACATTACCCTGGAATGCCTAAATCATCTTATAAGCTAAATACTCGAAGCCAGGCATATCGTTGATTCCGATAGCCACATTACAAACATATAAAAAAACATTCATATATTTTTTAATTTAGTTTTTTTTTGTAATGAAAGAGATTACCACCTATAGTTTTAATACTTACCTTACCGGCCATTGGTAGGTACTTTATAAAAATTTTAATACAGGTAATATCAAAAATATACATCAATCCAAAGATTTCAGAACAGAATCGTATATTAATTTTGGCACATTATTTATTTATTTATTATAATAAGGTAACATGGGCACGTACGAAAGGTTATTGTAGCTTTAAGTCCATATCACATCAATACCATTTCTAGTGCCATATAAGGGCAAATGCTAGTAATTGATTTATTCGATAGCTGATTTGCTTTTAGACCACTCAGTCACTCAGTGGCGTATATTTCAAACTAACTGCTATATATTCTAAAGATTTTGAGATTTTACTAAAGATAAGTTTATTTTTGACAACATACCCGACTTTGTAAAAGATGACGTGGCCGCGAATAGTAAGGACACGAAGGTTAGAAAGTAATAAAGAAAATTGAAGTTGCTGAAACCTTTTCAACTTAAGGGTACCATCCATCCACCCTGTTATGGTTTCCTCATGAATTTGCAATATTAAATTGGCTTGGTATATCATTATTTAGCATGATGAGTATATTTTATTAATAGCATTCATTTTCATTGACCTGCTTCGCAATGTGTAGCCACTTGGGCCAAAAACTTATATAGTAGTAGATTGAGATTAAATAATGGATCGTTCCAAATAAACAGCGCTATAAATGTGTTCAATTTATCACAGTCTACCATAAACAAGCCAAACGTTAAAGCCTACCATTCCCCAAGTTCCTGTTCATTAGGAAGTTATTCTGGTCTAAAGGTCTCAAAGTAAACGAACACAAACGGGGATAAAATAGTTTAATATCGTAATTCAGTCATGCTCATTGTAAGCTTAGATTTCAACAGTGCAATCGTTCGTGCGTACGTTAACAAGCGTCACTACACTAATCCCCAGAATTAGCCCAGAAGTCAATTTCTTCCTCCTCTTCTATTACCTCCTCTGTCTCCTTCTTTTCCTCGTCGAAGGAGGGCAGTTTTGGCAGCTCTTTCAATTTCGGTTTTAGCTCAGTCGTAAAGTCTTCGTCTGGCACGCTGTCGACTGATGCTTCCACGCTCCAGTTCTCGTGTCTGCGCTCCTTAGAGTTTTCTCTCGATCGACTTCTGGAATAAGAACGCGCTGATAGATTAGGAGTGCTTCCGAAACCTCCAGCTTCTTTATTCATACGTTCAAACTCGGCTTCCTCGAGTGACGTGAACATCTTAAGTTCCTCCTCGCGCGAAGCTCGCGAGTCTTTAGACGAGGTCGAGGACGACGAGCGACGTTTTTTGAAACTCCTGCGTCTGCCACTCGGGTCGCTTCGTTGCAACGGTCGGTACTTAATTCCGTCAAGTGATCTTAAACAAATTGAACACATGAGTCGGTATAGTACAGGTGAACAAAACCGTGAACGGAATTAGCTTTCTACTCGTGCATTGGTGATAATGGCTCACTCGATGATATGAATGGGTAGCTAGGGTACTACGGAAGGCGAGTGGCGCGTTAGATGAGTGCTTGCCCAAATCAATTAATTTTTCTAATAACCTTAAGTAGTCTTCGCTGTATGCTGGTTTTTTGTCGTCATCGAATGATTGGAAATGTATTTCGGGCGTCGTTTGGGTGGGGCTCTGAGAACTATATTCCCATGTCAGTTTTTCTTTGCTTTCGTCACTACGGGTGGCGTCACGTTCGTTACGCTCGAATGATTTTGCCTCAATCCGGTCTGAAGTGTTCTCGGGAGCAGGTGATCGGTTTCTGTACCCGACACTGAAGGATCCTGACGTATTTGATGTGATGGTTTTTGTCTTCGTCGGAATATAACTCTCGGTTCTGTAGTCACCGTTCGATTGGGAGTTTTCTTCGATAGAGTCTCCGAAACTCGAGATCTTTTGTGAGAACAGTATGGCCGTGGAGTCAGGTTGACCGACATAGTATTTGACAGCGGCTGAACTTAGTCTGCCTTTTTTATCTTCTGTCAAGTATAAATATCCTTGGCCGCATGCCCTTGTCCAGTCGCCGTTTGAATTGGGCGCTTTTCGCAGTTGTCTCGTATAGTATTCGGCGAGTTCTTCCAAGTTGGGGTCCGTCTTTGAAGTGAGAACTCCATTCAGCATGTATCTGAGACACTCGACTGCTTCATTTACTCCCGCATAGGAGATTACGACGGATAAAAGCAGTCCCATTTCACTTGTGAACAAAATACACGTTTGTTTACTTGTCAGGAATGGAAAGGGCGGGGTACTTTGATGTTTGAGGGGGCTGTAAGGGAGCAGGATGCATGCAGCACTATAACGCTATGACAAGATTTGAACAACTGAAATTAAAGTGTAAAAGATGCCAAAGATTTGTGTCCACATTTAGAATTGCGTTTGGCTGTGGCCAGACTCATTAGATTTTACGTCTCATTCGTTCTCAGTGTCGAAGGTCGCATTTGATGCGGTTTACGAGACAATAACAATGATTTATTGAATGATTGATTGTTCTTTGATGTTACTAACGCCACTGATTTTGCACTGAGTCTTTGGGTATATTTACACTAATTGCTCATTTTGTAATTATCATTAAATTATTGAAATAATAATTATAACACACTAACTTAATTTCAAATTCAATATAACCCACTTGTTTCATCAGGGTGCTAAAATGAATGTCCGATGGCATTTTTATTTTGTAAACTTGAATCCATTTTAAAGTAAATATCAAATCTAAATTTTTTTTTTCTATACTAATAATAAAAGGGCAATTTTTGTATGTTGCCAACAAAGTTAAGAGAGGTGGTTTGAAAGATGCAGGAGGTAATCTCCGAACCATGGATAAATTAGATCCCTCAGGATCGCGGGTAAAACGGGGCGGTATTCAATATTTAATATAAGTATAAGTGCCTATAATATAAGGATCGCTATTATTGCAAAGTCTATTCAACCAAGTTCCACATTCTTAACATTTTCTAAAATTCTCCGAAACATTTAATAAATAAAAACCACTAACCGTTATGTTATTATATCTAAGCTTGGATTAAAACAAACCATGCGTGGGATTTGACATTGTATCTGGAAGTTTCAGTGACAAAACTGACAACCACTATTTACATTATATTTTCTGCCTGAGTCATCCACCTCGTGCGATTTAAAAAGTAATCGGTTTGCACACGTACCGTTTGAACCCGACATCAAGGAGTTAGGGAAAATGATTTTTGGACGATAAAGCGTCGCCATTTTTTGACAAAATGCCAGAATCATTTTATTAGCGATGAGCGCTTAAAATATTTTAGTGTTATTGTTATTAGTGTGTTCGTCTTTTAACGATTGTGTGTAAAAAGCTATTCTTAATTATTATTAAATCATATATCATTAATTATTTAAAACAATGCTTGGGTTTAAGAGTTGCAGTAACATGTACTAATGAATTAAATGTTAAGTTAAAATAAATACTTTTATTAATTATAATATTCATCTGTACTGTCTACATTTAACATTTAACATTTTAACATATTTTTATATTATATATGGGTATTCCACTAAAAGAAATATTATATATTCTATGAAAACTATTCTATCTTATTAAACACTTTTGTCTTATTTATTTGAATCATTCCAGCTGAGATGCAACTTAGCGGGAACTTGCAAAGTGACGTTTCATTATAAAATTTTGACTTTTATTTATTTATTTATCTATTAAAGAACTATACAAGTACATGATTGAAGTGAAATGTATGCGTGTATACGTTTTAGTTCTCAATAAGCCTGTGAAACGTTCTAGCAGGGCGACGATATTTTACTTATGCGGACAGTAACTGACAGGCTTGGTGATGTGTCAATTTACGTGATACGAACATAAAAAAAAACTCGATACTGGCTACAAATAAACACGAGAACGTAATTTAGTTGCCATACATAAGAAGAAGTATCCGAAGCCGGAGAATCGGAAGTACTTTACGCAATCATTTGGCTGTGCGGGCGGCCCTGAATATTCCCGCATTATTTCAACGCATACGTAGGTACATTGTACCCAGTTTCTAATTATGGCGTCGTGTGACGTCACAGTGACGTTTGAAAAAGGACCGTGTGAAACGGGATTACCTACTCTCTTTCTACGTTCACATAGTGTAGGCGGACTTCTCGATTAACATAACAAACCTCTTTTTTTTCAATTGTATTTTTTTCTTCCATGTACATTTGAAAGAAAGATAATGTTTGACGTATTGAATTTTTTAATCTTACTTTAAAAAGGTTTTGGATTGTTTTTTATTCGATCTAGATACTGGCAGAATGTTAATGTCACAAACTTTCTTTTTAGAATATATTTGAATAGGAAGGCAGCTATTTTTTATGAAATATATGTAAGATTACAAGTTGTTGCCACAGGATGTGAAAGTCATTTGGATATTTACCGCCAAGAAGCATTTTTTTTTTTAAACTGCGTTTGAAAACAGAAGCTAAAGTAAATAGATACAAAGATAAAAAATTTACATATCGTCAGAACACTTTATAGTATTGCCAACTTTTTTTTACAAAATGTCTAGCAACGCGTCCTGTCGGTCAATCTGTCCGTCCGGTGCAAACTCTGAAAGTCTGTTCAAGTGGATGTCACGGTATTTAATTTGTTATGCTGTCAAAAATGTTATTAAAAATACACGGCATTGTCAACGGGTCGACAACCGGTGAGTATTATACGTGTATGAATGTGTTGAAATAATAATTTGTATTTTGTATACAATTAGTGGTATAAATCATTTTTTTACTAAAGAAGCCACCCGGTTATAAATAATTAAGATGTTTAAAAGTTATTTATAAAAACATTATCTTACTAGCTACCTATATAACTCCTTTAGTATAATTATTATTTTTCTAGTTAAAAATATTTGAGTAAATAAAAAAACAGCTACAATTCTTTTCTTTAAATATTTATTGTGTAATCATTTAAAAGAAGGCATCACTAAACCCTAGCTAATTAACTGAATCTATAGCCAATTATTTATTCGAAAGTTTAATGAACCTGTCACTACAAATACCTCTGGCGAAATCATTCATTCCAAAACTCTTCAATAAATTCTAATTAAAAAAAAAACTGTCACCATAACCTTTCATCACACCGTGACTATGTACCTAGCAGATTATAAAATTCCAAGAACTGTTTACGCACTAGCATCATTACCCGAATAGAATACCCTATAAATATTTATCCAGAAACGGTGTCAAAGGCAAGGTCGGCCAGTGAAAGTTATCGGCCGAGAATGGGCGATGGGCGGGCGGCGCGCGCATGGAACCCGACACCGGCCGTGACGTCATCCGCGGGCCGTGCGCAAGAGTGGCCCGTCGCGTGCGAAAGGGAACCATCGGGGATGTTAGTTAGGTAGGTAGGTGTACCTATGAACGGTTCATATATGTATACAAACTATTTGGTTATAATTTAATTTTTTATACACATACATTTCTCTTACTATAGGCTTTATTTCAGCAAGATCTGTAGTATTTTAACGGAAAACGTAAAGCTAATATTAGTTGGTATTGCTGATAGCTAAACTATAGTTTTGTAAGATCTGTTTCGAAGCTACAAGCTAAATCTACAAATGTTTACTACGAATTCCGGGCTACCCCAAATGCTGGCACGCCCGGCGATAAAACTTTGACGAACGGCTAGACCGTTGCGCTCGTAGTGGCGACGAAAAGTCTAGCGTAAAAAAAATACAATTCAATTGAGCAATTGGGCAGCACATGTGTTTTTGTTTAATACTTAATAGCGTAACGGCTGAGCGGATTTCAATGGAATTTGGCACATAGATAAAATATTTAATTTCATTCTGTGAAGCAGATGAATGATGTCGTTGTCACCCATACAAAGATCATTTTTATTCAGTCAACACAAGAAATAATTTTTATTCAGCCTGTAAGTTTCCACATCAGATAATAAATAAGCCTTGGTAATAGAAGAAGACAACATTCTCCATCTCTTTTTGACATCGTAAATAAGCTGCAAGGTCATTTAAGTTCGTAGCATGTGGGTGTCTATATTAGTAGTGCTTTACTCTGACTGTGTTCAAGTGGATAAAATCGTTCAGTTTTTTTTTAACGCCTATCGTTGGCAAGAGTCGGGTAAACATCGGCCGTATCTACTATTTAATACACTTGCGATTTTAATTTACGCCAATTTACGTTCTAGTGTACGTTGGTTCGTTTATTAAAAAAAGAAAGTTTAATTCGTTTATTCCTTTGACGGGAATTTTAACACTATATTCCAATGGAATATTTTTATTGACTTAGATACGTTTTACATTAGTTATTATAGGGGATATAAGGGATGGATTATTTGGGGGCTAATGACCAAATCTAAAACTATTGAAAATAGCCAAAAGTGCGCTCAGAAACTGTTAATATATTAGCTATGGTTTAACACTAATCATACCAACACTTACTAGGTACCTATTTCTATCATAGCGGGTCCAATGTGACTTTATGTTTCCTGCTTGAATGTATGAAATATGGTTGTTAGGAAGGGAAATAAATAGTATAACTGTATATTAATTAGTAAGAAAAGTCATGAAGTCAAATGTGCAAAAGCAATAAGATGATATGTGGATTTTCAATGCAAAGTTCAAAATGGGTCATTTGACCCGGTTATGGTATGTTTAGTGTTAAAAAACATATTTTTGTCTTGAACCGAATGTAATGAATTCGTAAAAAAATTATGAAACATTGCAGTTTATTATTACTATCAAGTGATCAGTTTGGTATTACCGTTTTTGTTTAAATTAACTTGAAGGTGCCTTCCGATAGCTTTTACAATTTACACCCATACGCGGACAATTATGCGAGCGCAGAGAGCTCCCAACGAATAGAGTAGAATACATACATATTTATGTACGTTTAGTGTATATTTTTTTAAATACATATATCAGTTATAAAATAAAATATCCTGAGAGATTTTTTACACACCACATCTGATTCTAATCTAAGCAGAACTTGTACTATAGTAACCACATATCTTTAAACTACATTTTATCTTCAAAATAAACACTAAAAGATATTTACACCCAGACAGAGAACAAACAGACATAACCGTAGTAAAAAAAACCTCAAATTTGTTTATAAGCCTGTATTGACAGGCCAGTTGGCTTGGCGGTTAACGCTCTGACTGCCAAACCGAAGGTCGCGGGTTCGATTCCCACCCAGGACAAATATGTGTGTGCATGAACATGTCTGTTTGTTCTGTGTCTGGGTGTAAATATCTATATAAGTATGTTATTAGAAAAAAAAAGTAGTACATGTATTATATCAGTTATCTGGTTTCCATAGTACAAGCTCTGCTTAGTTTGGGACCAGACGGCCGTGTGTATAGAATGTCCCAGATATTTATTTATTTATTATTATTAATTCCTTCATAGTCCTGCCCTGTCCAATGTCCACCCATGTCCAACTTTATCATGTGGTAAGTGATCATGTGGCTAAAGGTTGTAGTACCTAACAAATAACAGAAGATTATTAGGCCAAGTCTGGCGGTTACTCAAAAGTACCCTATGAACGAGATCTACCTTCAACGGGAAAGCTTAACCGCGGAGAGCGCTGGTGAAGCTTAAAGGTAGTCATTAAGATAGTCCAGTCGATGGAGAAGGAACATATTTTGAAACGATATCTATGAAGGTAAAGTCCCCAACAGAAGTAGCTGAACTTATCCAAACTTATGAAAAACTTAGACAACAACTATCCATATATGCAAAGTAAACAGGGTTTTTGTAAATATGTGTCCAAACAAACTTACACTGTAAACATTCTACATTAAGGATTAGTTTTAAGGTATAGGAGCACTTAAGCTACCTGTGTTGCTTGACAATGCGCAGGAGACGTTTTTAAGGTCTCTTTGGCGATCTTTCGAGAGCGCGCGCGCACGGGATTGGCTGATGACGCGCCAAGCAATTAAAATGGGCGATCCTATTGGTGGGTTCGCCACATAGCTACCCCGTCTTACACTCAAGATCTTTGCCAGACACTGGACATTAAAACTACTAATATTATAAAGAGGAAATATTGATTTATTTGTCCTTTTTTTTTAATGAATAAATTTAGAACTATTGGACCGATTTAAATCATTATTTGAAGTATCAGGCATGTTATCATCCCAGGACCATTAGATCAACCGGGAACCACGAGCGTGATGCTGAAGAGAAATATATTGGAAACTCCTTGGTGTTTGTTAGCCCCACACCTACCACCAGCTCAATGAAGTTCCACGTCTAAGAAGATTGCAACACTTAAGAAAGGTTTGAATACTATGTATGAAGGTTTTAACTTCCAACAAAAGATTAAATCCTCAGCTCACCTGCCAATAATAGGTACATGTTAAATAGTAATTTGTAACCGTTTTTTTGCTATTCCGTGTAATTTGTTTTAACATATTCCGATGACAGCATCGTTTAAACAAGAATTTGGAAGGTAACCAAGGCGAAGTCATGGAAAAGTGCTTATTCACTAAGAACCGTATGTTTTTGCAATTTGTGTGCATAAAAAAAAAGGTGGAAATGTATCTATGAAATAAGATGCCTTTCAAAGAGTTTTTAACCTAATCTGAACCACAGCCCATATAATAATTATTTAATCTGAACTATTTGATGATTTTGATTAATTTCGTTGCGGATAATGACAGACGTAGCCCTAATTATGTAGGTAATCCTATATCCAATAATAGGATAGAAAACACTAACAAACACAAACTAAAACAGCGTAAAAAAACAATAAACAGCCAAAATAACACATTTAAGATACAGATAAAAAAAATGGTTTATGGGTATTTAATACCACTAAGTATAATCCTGTAATCGTCACGTAGAATTGACCAATAAGTCCTGAACGTTCAATTTTTAAAATGGTCCTGCCATCTTGTGATTGAGACTGAAATTTAGTATAAAGTTTTATTTTAGTAATAATGATACCTCAATGACAATTTGCGATACAGCGACATCTAGCGTTGAGTAGTTGAAGCGCGCATGTTCCAATTTAATTATCTTCCACAAATTACATCTAGTAACTTATATACTTATAATTCTATGTTCAACAATAAATAATATAATGAGTGAAATATCTTATTGGCAATAAACTATTTCACAACAACAACAAATATTGGGATAGTTTTTAATTAGATTACAACTTATTTTGTAATTTTTAAGCTTGGTGTAAATCTACTCAATTATTTTTATAATCTATTATTTATATAAATTGGGTTAAAGTAATCGAATGTCATATTTTGTTTATAGATGTTTATGGGTTACCAAAGTTCGTTATTTTTTGTATCCATAATAAAGCGAAAATATAAAATCTTAATCGTCCGTTCAAGGCACAACGTAGTTTATGGAAATTGGGGAGGAATGAATAATAAAAAAAATCATTAAAAATGCCATGCAACTTTTTATGACATCACTCACATGAGCAGCTCTCCTTATATGTACGAACGCACACAAATACACAAAATCGATAAATCGGTTCGCGCGCAAATTTGAAAATCGAACACACGCGATTGACTAAGTTCGTATTAACTTTTCTTAATTAGCTGGAGGCAAAGGCTGGAAGAGACACGTCCTCGATAGCTGTCGAATGAGTATTGAGTTCACAGTTGGCCAACGCTATCCGTTAAGAGATGTTTCTTGTCGTGTGCGTGAGTCGATTATATTTATTACATCGAACTAGTTAGTGACTATAAACAAACGCGGACGACAGACACTTCAAAGAGATCGATCGTTTTTTAGGTGATCGGGAACGCATACCTTGTCTGATCTATGCTTCGTCCAGTCAAGTCAGCATAAATCGTAAACATAAAATTAAAACTTTTTTGGCGATAATAAACAACCCTTTTTATTCGATCCGTATTGCCATTATAAAAAAATAAAAATTAAATGACATTTATTTTTATGTTTTTCTAAAGTGACAACCATAAAACGGGTCGTAAACAACGTAAACATGCAAGCTTAACTGATGCGATGTAGTAATATTCGCAATAATTCGATCAAAGCGAATATAGGCCAACACTTCAGAACAGCTTCCACAACGCTACATTGAAAAGATAGAATTAAATCATCATTCATGTAATTCAATATACAATTACGCGTGAAGATAAAGCTTAATGCTAAATTAAAATTTAGAACAAATCTTTAAACAGAACAAACCTTTTTCACACAATTTTTTCGAGCACTGGCAGCTTTTTACGTTTTAATAAAAAAAAATAGGCACTAAAAGAGCGGGCAAATTACCCGATGCGTATACCACTACTGAAAGTGGTAAGGTGCGAACCAATTCAATACACAAACACTTAGTTCTGTTAAAGTACATAGTTTATTTTTGCTCCGTTAACCGCATACCTACCAAACGTCAAATATTTCATTGAATGTTAGTTTGTGAGCGAATTTCACCGGCTCGTCGTTTCTACTTACATACATAATATTATTTTTGCGAAATATTTATATTTTCATATTCTTATTCAATAACTCTGGTATTTTAAGATACTTACATAATGAACAACCAAAGAGCTATATGTAAACACTAAATTATCTGCCATGTGCCTACAAAGTACCCTGACAGTTAATACCAGAAAAACTATAACGTCAAGGGCAGCAGGGTAATTGTGTAGTGCTCTTGGAATCGTCGATGCATTCAACCCGAGAGAGATCCACAATTAGGGTACAGGTCAAGTAGGCCGTAAACCACCGCAAATAGACAACACCGGCACCCGAATTGTGTACCTCTCTGGGATTGGGTGTTGCAGCCGATTTCATAATAGATTGATGGTCCTGTGCGCGAGTAGTGTGGGACCACAGTCGTGGCGCCACCCGCGCTGCCAATGTAATACATAATTCACTACGATGACGATTCCGAGTGCACTACACAATCGCTCTGCTCGGTATTGTTCTCTTGAGTAATTGTCATACCTATCTTCCTTTATTACTCCATGAGACATTAATCTATACTAATCTCAGGAAACGCAGGTCCAATTTGAAAAATTATTTCAGTGTTGGATAGTGCATTTATCGAGGAAGGCTATATATCATCACGCTACGACCAAAGGGGCGGAGAATCAATGAAAAATGTAGCAAATACAGGATTTTTTAAATATATATATATAAAATATTATAAACGATTAACATATTATATATATAGATACGAGATCTAAAATAACACATTGCCTTTTTTTTATCCCGGGAATATGTAATATCCCCCTGGAACGCGGGTGAGACCGCGGGGCACAGCTATAGATTTATAAAAAAATCACATAGGATAAAGACATGTGTTTAAGAGTGTTTTGTAAACTCGACTCATACTGACAAACATACCAAAGTCGATAACTTACCCCAATCGATTCTCAAATCGATAATGACGCAACATTCGCTCAATTTAATATTCTCACCCTGAGAAACACTCGGATGAATGGATGCGAACAGTTGGTGTGCATTAATTATGCCGCCAGAAATGAAACTGCATCTCTGAGTTATATTCACTGAGGGTATGAGGGCGGTTATAATCTGGCTGGTTATTAATAGAAATGAATACATTGTTCGTTTGGAGTGGGTAAATATAGATATTGTTGGGATAGGGATGCCTTTTAGAAAGCCATATTTCGTTAAATTTAAACATATAACTAAATATTTCTGCAATAATTTATATACCTGAATATGTTTAGACAGATTTTAGTTTGTAGATTGTAGAAGAAAACTATGTAACTAGCTATAATCGGATTCGTCGTTTAAGTCATTTGGCGGGCCCATTGGCTTGGTGGTTAGAGTCCCTGACTGTCACGCCACCGTGGGTTCGATTTCCACCCAGTACAAACATTAAAAAGATACAAATTTCAAAACTATTTATTCTGTTTAGGCCCGAGGAGGGCACTTATGAAGGTCAAATTTAAAGCTACTGAAGCTACTACCACACGTTTGTGTCACAAACATAGTCTATACACACGACAATTTGTCTATAGCTTTTCAACGATTAACAAGATTATCAAGCCACGCAAAATTGGAAGCTTGCATTCTAGAGATCTCTTATTTTTTTTTATTTCAAACCTTTGACTTGTCAGTTTTGACAGTAAAGAGTTTTATAGAAAAATAACCCTTTGGCGTTATGAGGAGGTTCATCAGCATCATCATATAATTAACGATTGGATCAATATATGAACCTTATTTCTAAAGCAATAAAGATAATTTCTCTATGACATTCTAAGCTGTCAAAACAAGGCTTATAGATGTCGACAACTTAAGTTGAAATTATCATCTACATACTTTAATTATTACTGGCCACAGAACTTTAAAAAAAAAATTGAATTTATATTATAATCTCGATCGCCCAACAGTAGTAGATTTAAAAAAAACATTATACTCTTTGCAAAAACACTGGCCACATTAAAATCTGAATATTACGTTTTCCTACATTGAATAAAAAAAAATACTGTGAACTACTGATTTAGATATAGTCAGACATGAGCGCTGGCAAATGTCAGCCCGTCAGATCAGCAATCCGTACGAGAATAACCCACGTGAAACAATTTATCTGTTTCGTTTATTTGGAATACGGAGTAACCTTTTAAAAGTACCTGGATGACCAATGCTGAAATTAAAGACAGCAAAATCTTTATCTTTGTCCTAAAGTTACAAGAAGCATTCTTCATTTGGAAAGCAATAAAAGAATAAACTTATTAAAGTAAAATCAAGTTCGTGTCAAGGAAACCGAACAGCGCCTCTAGCGGATTTTATAGTAACTATATAAACTGATGAAGTTAACTTTGTTAAGGTTTGAACGAATGACTTGTAATCCAGTAGTTGTTTTCCAAAAGTAGACCCCTTTTTGTTCATGTTGTGGTTACTAGAGTCTGAAAGAATTTAAAAAATCACCTACCTCGTCGCATGCATGGCATCTAGGCTTCAATCGCTCAGCGTAATGTCGTACGCAATATAAGCGACCGTCCAGAGCGCAGTAGGCAAGTTCGACGAGCAGTTCTTCACAATCAGCACAAGTGAAACATGATGAATGGAAAAACGCCTGGGAAATTAAAGAAAATTCATGTTATCGTAAAAATAATAGTAACGTCATCTATTGTTGAATAGCGGAACTAGATTCAAGTTTATGAATGTAGTAGGGAGAATAGATTATGAAAACTTCATTTTTATAGTATCCTTCACTATCTCATATACCATCCATTAGAATTAGTTAAAGAAAAGTTCAATAGATGGCGTTGTAATAAAATACGTCGTGTATGTACCTCCTCTCCTATCCGTGGCGCTTGAACTGTAATACTTCCATTTCTTATAGCTTTATTACATCCCAAACAATCTATTGACGCACCGTGATGTTGGCCAGCTGCACCTGAAATGAAAAAAGAAAAATTGTCTATTTTAAATACTTCTGCCACTCAACAACAGATGGCGCTGTATGAAACTTACCAATATCAAGTGCGATTTCATTTCTCGCAGCGACGAAGTCTTCAAATTGTTTTCGGTGGCCATCATCGATGTGTCTGCAGTGTGCTAGTGAGAGGTCTTGTTTTGGTAACTGAGAGGCTAAAGCCCTAGTCCTCCAAGCGCGCCAGGCGGCCGCGCCAGTGGCGCCGCCTACGCCAGTTGGCGCGCGTTCTGCTAATGATGACCAATATAACTCGGTCTGAAATTAATAAAGCATAATTTCATAAATAACCAGTGAGTCTTGTGGTGATATTAATAGTTTAGATAATTTATTATTGAGTTATTTAAGGACTAGGATGTCATACCAAGTCAAAATTAAGTTTAGAGAAATATTATCACCATTAAATCTTTATTTACAGTTACACCACAGACCAACAAATATTATATTATATAAGTAGATTAAAGTTCCCGACATGTAAAAGGCCCGTATTGATGTACGAATGTCATAGAAAAAGCATCTTTATTCCATTCTCGACAAGGTTCGTCTATTGCTCCAATGGTTAGGTAATTATATGAAGAGTAACCATATCATAATGCCTTATGGTGCATTTTTCTATGACACTCTTAGCTTTCAAGCGGACTTATTAGATTTTGACAATTTATCATCGTGAAGCTTACATATCTTTGGTAGCCTTTAAAAAATAACTACAATTACTATGATAATATTGTGTAACGTCCTACAAAGTGCCAATGCAGATTGTACCCTATTTGTATATGTTTGTGGTTTACTTTACCTGTTTAGCAGTAAGCCCAGGAGGGCTATCGTAAGCGTGGTGGTTGACCCTGGACTCCCGCAGGCCCAGCCGATCCCGAACTGAGCCCAACTCCTCATGGTACACCGAATGCTTCAATCGATCGCATCCACATGACTTGCAGGTTTTCCTGTTAACAAGGAGATAATTTTTATAGTGATAGTGTTAAGGTGTGGTAAGATGTGGTAATGTGTGGTAAGATGTGGTAAGATGATATGTCCTATTTAAATTATAATGCATCCGATTCTGAATAACTTCAAATATCTGACGCTATCTATAACTCAATTTAGATGCATTATAATGGAATGTTTAAGTGTCAGTTGAATTGTTGGTTTTATCTTCGCTTGCAATACCAATATTATTCCAAGTCTACATCTTAGTTTTAAGTATGGCAACCCAATCTTTTTGCAGAACATTTTTATTAAAAACTTTTATTTAATTAGCAATTAATCTTAGTTAGTTTGTTTAGGTCAAATATTTCAAGCTGAATTAGAACCACTTCCCCTTATCCTAAGGTTCAAATTTAACAAGTTGATTTAATTCTAATGACAATTTTTTAAGGTAAGCATGACCTGATTCTACACCCAGTATAGGCGTCAGACGAAGAAACTCCTCATCTACCAACAGCATAGATATGAAATGATTGGCGAGAAATTATTCTTGGCTACAGCAGCCGATAAAAATAGCACAGGTACAAAAAAACTAGTTTAAAAAAATTTATATAGTATGACTTTATTACAGTCAGTATCGATATGATTTGTGAGTAGGTAACACCAGCAAAGTCACGTCAGTTACCGTCCGCACTAAAGTCAGTTTTAGTAAAATTATGTTTAAAAAGTTACGATATACGAATGCATTTACTGGTGCACATGTAAAACAAAAAAAAAGACATTCACCTCGTATGTTTGTTCGTGAAAGAATAAGTGTTTAACGTGACAATATGCGTGACTCACTTCTCAATATTTATGTTTTAACGGGTGTTTACAATGTTTAACATGCGATGCTTTATTGGTTCACTTGGTCCCTTCATTATTGAAGTACAGTATACATGGGTCTACTGCTGAGCTACCTTGTTTTTAGGATTCCGCACCAAAATGGTTGAAAAGTGACTTTATATGTAGTAAGTATGATACAACATATTTTTAGCCGACTACGGCGCAAAAAGGAGGGTTATGATAACAATTACTGATGCTATCGACTTGAAATTTTGCAGTTTAACTTGCTTATGTGTCAATATCTGAATGAACGACCAATGAGTCATAACCATACTAAGAAAAGTACACTTTAGAGCATTTTAATTACGTACATCGTCCTGGTCAATTGTGTTCTATGATGCAGATGAAGCTTATCACAAAGCAATAGTGTTCATTTTTCTTTGTCATTAATAGCTGTCAATTAGGGCCTATTAGAATCTGGCCACTTTTAGAAAATGTCATAGGATTCTTGATGCCGACGTTTCTCTAACTAAAGGAATAGGAGCAGCGCCTCTAGTGGCATACTCATGGAACTAATTTCATAAACTTTCTTTTTTCTGATAATACCTACAGATATCTCGGGGCACAGGTGCTTATTTGTTTTGATTATTTTTTCCCTAATGCGGCCTTTTGCTACTGATCGACGAGTGTATCACTTTTACGGCACAAATGCGGCTCTGTTGCTTTTAAGCAGGCGTGGGTTCTATTCCCACCCAGGACAAACATATGTATGAATGGACATGTCTGTTTGTTCTGTATCGTATATATTTAAGAGAAAAAAAAACTAGTTTTTAAAGTACAAGGCTCTGTTTAGTTCAGGATCAGAAGGCCGTGTTACATTTCCAGGGTTTTGTCCCTTTGTTTCTTTTTAAATAGTTTATTCAGTATAAATCCAGCTTCTCTCTCAAGCATGGATACCCTACTTTAAATTCGGCGAATAGCTTATACTCAGATCACTTATCCTATCAAATCACCAGTCAATCATATGTGACGAAGTGACTGGCGATGTCCCCGGGCCTTTGTGTGTTACTTAGCATTTCAAAACGACCACGTCTCGTGGGAGACGTACTACATGTACATCCTCAATGTTTTATCCCATGTCGAGTAAGTCGATTCTTTTGTTTTATAAAGATTTGAAAATGGAATGCAAGAATTTACATGTCATGAATGTTATCGGATGGAACGTTTTTTTTTTATGTTGCGTCTAAGTTGACAAGTAGGCGGCCAGTACGTTATAAGTATCGATAAGTAAAATTGGGCGATGGAGCAAACTTAGTTACTGTTCATTTTACACTAGGGACTAACTTACAGCCTCTTGATACATGTCAGTCATTAAAATTTATATGAAAAAATGACAATCTTTCTAATAAATTTATCATATGTGGGAAATCTCCCAACAAAAATATATAGTGAAATAAATTATTATCTAGGTGTTATGTGTTTGCGTTGCAATTAATCTTCGAATCTTGTTAATCCCATGGAAAAAATCACTTACATATGTATATTATTTCTCGAAAGTTGCCATTTCACGAACAACTTTTTTTAAAATTTTATACTTTCATAACCTTATACGAAGATTTCAAACAAATCCTAAAATTGCCGTTAGTATATAATAGTTGTATATCCTACATGTACAATTAAATGAAGTATGACATAGGTACAATTTTCAGAAGCAGAACACAACAACACAACAAAAAGGAATCAGGTCGGTTAAAACGCATTGCGGTACACAACTAAAATTTAATTACTCACAAAATTAAAAGGAAATTGACAAAGAAGTTTCATATCATTCTGCGTACACGAGTCACGGATCGAACTAGGCTGAATGAATCACGGCATTTGCTATAAAAACAAAAACCTGCGTATCTCTTACGTATTACTGCTGTAGTTAACTATTTTCGGAACGAGTGCTACAGATTAACTAACTGAACTAAAGCCCATCATACACGGTCAGTTGTACCTTCAGTTCCGCTTCGCTGAATACATTTCAGGACCGTGAAAGTGTTAAAATCATCGTGCATGGCTGACTTATGTGACAGAGTTCAATTATTGCGCTTGGTATTATCACTCATGTTTGGAATTTAATTCTTTTGTTTGATTCAAGGCGATGATGGATCGTTGGTAGTTAGAGTCGTGGGTTCAAATCCTACTACGAGCTTGAACTTTCGGTGGCGGAAGAGTTCGCAAACCCATTGCATGGTGGTCGTGTACTATTTAGTACCATCCTGGCTGGCCACCACACTTAAGCAAAAGCAAACACCTGCCGGTGTTTTTCGGCACCCACAATTGAGAAGCAGGTTCCTTTTAGGGTTTGTTTGTTTACCACCTCCGACCATATCACTTGCCATAGCGAGATTGTCGTCAAAAATAACCAAAACATAGTAAAAAAAAAACTATAATATTATCTATCTATATTTTACATACTATATTACTTTTTAGAAGGAAAACTATCTTGAAATATCTTTAGGTTTCAAAAAACAAAAGATAAATAGGTTATTTTTTGTTTAAAAACTTTCTTACTAGGACGTTTTAATTATGAGATAAGGTTTTTTTTTTTTTGAAAGGACGAAGGTGTTAGCCTCAGATGGCTCTGACACCCTTACGCGGACAATAGTGAGACAAGGTTCCTTTCAATCATATATATATACCAAGTTCTGATCCCCAAACACAATAGGATCAGTTTAAGCTCCTTCATTTGTATTGCAAGCCAGTGCGGATTCAGCATCGCTCCATGTATAATGGACTTCGCATTACCACGGCTAACTATTTCGGGATCGCGAATGACCATACGTTGCTGGTTTAAACGCAATTCTACTAAAAGGGTCACCCATGATGATAACAAAGTCTTAAAGAATTTTATAGCGATGTAAATGTCAGGGATCTCGTAAAGTGGTCGGCTATAGTTTTGTTTTGCAGTTAAAACTCTCATAAAGTCTGTATCGAACGAGAAGGCAACGTAATGATCGGCTTTAAAATTTCAATTGTATTTATATTTAGGGAGAATTTGCATGTAAATTGAAATGAAAGTAATAAAGGAATGAGAATTGCTGAGACGCTGAATATTGGTGGAAATGGTTAAGTAATTGGAAAGGAATTTTGCGTATAATTGGGAGTTCTTCCAGTAGATTGCCATGTTGATAAAGAGCGGCCAAAATAAATTTTCAAAACGGCTGGATTAGTATAGACTTTTCACATGAAGTATATTACTACCTACATTGATTTTGTTGTCAAAATAAATATAGGTGTATGAACCCAAAAAAATTTAAAGAAGCCAGGGGGAGCTGACGCGGAAGCCCCTAAAAGACACTACAGAATGGGAACCATTAAGTGATTTTAAAAAACAATTCATCATTGTATATTTCTCTATAATCATTACTAACTACGATGACTGCGCTTAGACGCAATAAATCTAAATAGTGCCTACCTATAAAACAAAGTTACAATTTCTGACTGTCTTTTTGTTAAGGCTCTTTCACTTGGCAGCAGGATTTGCTGTAGTTTCATAACCATTTAGAATTTCCTTCGGTAGGTTCACCTGTATTATTTTAGTCGAGCGAAACCGCGCGTCACTAGTTCTTAGGTAAAAAGTATCTTGCTACTTCTATCTCCAATTTCAGCCATGTACTGGTCTCTCAGAATCCAATTCAATAAATCTGTATCAAAGGTACCTTCAATCAAATATAAATGTTATCTTTCCATTTCCCGCTATCGCATCTTACGTTAAGAGGTCATGATATCATCAAATGAAGCGAAAGTGTACCGCACCTTATCGCCGGCCTTCGCCGTGACCGTGGTTCAGCTAATATTAGATAACCCTCAGTTTGAACTGATTCCGATTGATTTGTTGGCTTCGTGGCGGGTTTCCTGATCTTCAATGGAGAACAGATGTCTTTTGGGCCTGTGAGAACGAAATCTTTTTATTCCCTTTTATTTACTCCTCAGACTTATAGTATACTTCTCATTATAAAGAATTGCTTCGATGATGTGAGAGATAACAAAATTGCAACTCGTAAAAAGAAAATATATTCTGCTACGATTGGCTTTATAAATAAAACATTTCACTTGTCGTCGGATATTGTTTGATGAAATGATACGAGTAAATACAATTGGATCACGTCTGACGCTGTATTAGGACTTCGTTACTTCAAGTTGCCTATTTAGAATAATTTAATATCCAGCTATCGCTACCGAAGTGAGATGAGTATCAGTGTTGGTGTATTCGTAGTTCCAGGTCTAAATAGATCATCAAAGAAGTCTATAAGGTCTTCCGTGATACACATTCGATGGAATTAAATAATAATAAAAATAAATAAATAAATATCCTGAGACATTCTTTACACACGGCCATCTGGTTCCAAACTAAGCAGAGCTTGTACTATGGAAACCAGATAACTGATATACTACATATAATACTTTTTTTTTCTAAATACATACTTATATAGATATTTACACCCAGACACAGAACAAACAGTCATGTTCATGCACACAAATGTTTGTCCTGGGTGGGAATCGAACCCACGACCTTCGGTTTAGCAGTCAGAGCGCTAACCACCAAGCCAACTGGCCTGTCAAATATATTGTCTTTCGTCTTTCCTTTTAGTTCTACCAGCAGAAATTGGCTTGTAGCAACAGAAATACGCTGTCAGACAGGTTTTGAATAAATTACGTTTCTCATTAAAACTTCTGTTATCCATTGTTTGTTTATCTTTAATTGGCTAGGCACTAGTTACACCTCCAGGTTTCATACCTTTCAGTGGCCATATTTTTAAATGCATCAACAATGTCTATGCTCTTCTGGTCTAACAATACTAGTGTCATCATCTGCAGGGCCTGCGCATAGACAGGCCTGTAGAATATGTTTTTTTTAAGTCGGCCGCCTATGAACATTTGCAACACTGGGGGCATCGCCAATGCGTTGCCGACCTTGAGACGTGAAGTGGTCAAGACTCATGTGCCTGTATTTTCACCGGCCCCCTTACCTTTCTAACTGAAACACATTAATAGGAGTGCACTACTGCTTCACGGCAGAAATCGGTGAGGTGGTAGTACTTCCCCTTACGAACTCATGTGATATATTCATTCCCATAGTTAAACCTTTCTTCTGGCAAGAATGTGCCATTAACTCCTCCCGAATCTCGACCTTCATTTCACTCGCCTTTTTAGTTAAAGGCAGATTTCTGCTGCTGCTGGTAACGTCAATAGACCTTCGCTATTTCCTAGGCCCTAAATTGAATTGTTTCGTCGACTACAAACATACGGACACGTCTTGTAAAGTTTCTCATGTTTCTAGCGTTTCCCATGGCATCTGTAATGTGCTTAATTGGTATGCACGATGACAATGCGTTGCATGCGTCACGAGAGAGGTCAACGACGTTAGATGCAATGTTTAATACATAATCTTCATTTATCTTCAGAACAAAAGTATACTGTTTTTTATTAAGATTGCTAGTGCAATTGAGTTATGCGCAGTACGGTTTTGCGGTCAGATATTTGAATGATTAATTTTATACAGAAGGCTAACTACTATTATTTTGATGACGACAATCCTCTGGAACAGCGCTTCTTCTAGCCTAGAAGGACACACGTATTCTTCTTGTTTTTAAAGAAGTAATTGCTGGGTTTATTGACGGCTCTTCTCAGCAAAAGCAATCTTCCGAACAGGCGTCAGAGTCTGACTATTCAAAAGTGCCTATGAAGGCCTATTTAAATAAATCTACACTAATATTATAAAGAGAGAGTACGAATTGAGAGTTCATTTGTATGCGGAGGGTAATCTCCAAAACTACGGCACCTATTTTAAAAATTATTTCACAATTTGAAAGGCACATCCCTGATAGACATAGGCTATGTTAATAATACCAGGATACATTAGATCTCTCCATAACGCGAGTGAAACAGCGGCACAGAATCTAATATATATATAAAAAATTATGTTTGTCTGTATATCCTTTATATAATCGTAAAATATGATATGGATTTTAATGCAGTTTTCAGCAATAGATAGAGTAATTCAAGAGGAAGGTTTATATCCAGGATTGAAAGCGAGCAAAGCGGCAGGGCGCAGCTAGTATCTATACACTGTACTGCATATACAACGTGTTACAATATACCCCGTAAAAATATAATTAATTATCAAAGCCAACAACCCTAGTAAGCTGTCATGTCAGGAAACCAGATTATTTAACAGAAAGCCCTACGTACCTATTTTACCTAATAATTGTCTACTTTAATACTTTTTCTATTTTTCATTCATAAAAATCAGTTTTTAATTTTTTTTTGGCATATGTTATGCAGCGTTACTACGGTTCTTAAATGTTGTGAATGGACTTTCGGCTTTACGGGTAGTTTTGTAATACCTGTATATCAGGAACATCTCGGAATGGGCCTGCTACCATTCGACGCGGAATTTCCCTGGATGGTATAGGCTGTGTATGATATCGATAAACGCGGGTGAAACCGCAAGGGACAGCTAGTTAAATATAAAACCAAAAGTAAACAATAAAACAACAATATAGATATCATAATAAACTCAAATCACGTCTTCAAGGTGTTTTAAATAACAGCAAAGATAAAGTAGCCCAACATCCTGTTACCACCACATTATGTAGGTACATTAATTATTTTTAAAAAGATAAGTGCCCTGACATCTGATCCGTTAACCTCACGAGCGTGGTTTCCGTTAAGCCCATTGTTCTTTTAAAATCTTGGTGGTCTAGTCTTTAATGAAATAGAATATATTTATTTAAATAGGCACATGAATTGTCAGTCTTTAACGCCAGCTCGGAAAATTGCCATTGTTGAGAAGAGCCGGAAATAATCTTAGCAATAACTCTTTTTTTTATTGCAAGTGAAACCTATTTTAATGCAAGAGAGTAGTCATGATTAGCAGGCGGCCTACGTGATGGTAAGTGGTCACCGCCCCGTAAATAATGTTGCATTTTTGACAATGATTGGTAAATGACTAGAAGGTGATCAAAAGTATTAGCAACCGTCCCGATTTTTCCAGTTCCCTGAAGGATCTATAGAGTCTAGGGTTAACAAAATAGCCTATGTTCCTAGGTAATAGCGTAGCTTTCTGTCAATGATAGAATGATTGAAATCGGATGAGAAGTCTCGGAGATCACTACAACCAAACTTGTAAACATTACATCTATAATACTAGTAGAGATGATAATCAGCTGTTTTGCTGAAAAGCGTGAGCTCTCAAGTTACCCTTTCTGTAGGGAACCATAACTCAAGATCTAAGTGGCCTCTTTTTAGTTATCTATTGAGAAAGTTTATGTTCACCGGTCAATTTTTCTAGACAAATATCCTCTGTTGAAACCCTATTGTCAGCTCATAAGACATCCGTAGTGAGGTAAGCTTTGAATGCATCTAAATCATATGCTATGTGTGAATATGTCATTGTTTTCTTGTTCGTTTAGTTGTTAGTTACGACTTTCGTAATAGTGTTCGTGTAGTATTGTCATAAAATATTATTTTAGAATGATTTATGACTGCAAATTAGGTCGCTCCAGCCAAGGGCACGCCCACGCATTTTAATGTTGGTACCTACATAAAGATGTCCACTCTAGAATCTATGAAATCTATTAATGTTCATTGATTTCTAAAAGGTTTACCTTTTTGGTACTATCTTATTTAAAATTGGAATGCAGTAGACGTTCGGAATACGACTGCAGAAAAAAATACTAAAGTCTTTTAAAATACTGTAACTCAATTGTTACTATCGCTCCCTTGTTCAGCTAACAACTTCGTCGGGTCGCACCGCACCGAAGCCTCGGTGACCTACCTCTCACGTGATTACTTAGCGAAAGAGAGAGAGGAGTTATCCTCTTATCATCTAATAGCAGCAGTACATAAGTAATAAAACAGCATAAAAATTGACAAGCGCAAAAAAATTGCAGAAAGATATACTATCGGGTCGAATCCCACCGACATTAACGATATGCGTAATAAATGACGATTGTAAATTAGGAATAGATTTACGCCTGTTTTCTTTGGAGAGGCGTACACGGTGATCAACTGTCCGTGTGTGCGTCTGTTTGTTTGTGTGCAGTTAATTATTGCTCTGAATTTGCATGGCGTGATGCAATCTTGACGCATTTGCAGTTATATATTCTACTAGCTGTCCCCCGCAATTTACCCGCGTTCCCGTGGGATGTAACATGTATTATACATAAAAACCTTCCTCTTCAATCACTCTATTTATTTAAAAAAACCGCATCAAAATCCGTTGCGTAGTTTTAAAGATTTAAGCGTACATAGGGACAGAGAAAGAGACTTTGTTTTATACTATGTAGTGATTAGATATTGTTTCGCGGTTTCACACGGTCCGAATGATCTAATCTTTACCGGGATTGTAACAGCCTATATTACTTCTGGATAAACTAGTTTTCTAATAGTGAAAGAATTATTAAAATCGGTCCAGTAGTTTTGAGTTTATTCTTTACACCTGCATTCCCAAAGAATTTAATATATCCAGAAATAATATCATATCCTGTTACTTCTGGATAAAGTCGCTTTCTAATAGTCAAAGAACTATTAGAATCAGTCCAGTAGTTTTTGCGTTTATTTATTACAAATAAAAATACCAGGCCGTTGAAATTAAAAGTAAATGAGACTTAAAAACTTCATATCTTAGGGTCGACAATGCATTGGCGATGCCCTGGTGTTGCAAATATCCATTGCCAGCGGTGACCATAACCATCAGGTGGTCCGCCTGCTCATTGGCCTACTTCAAATTAAAAAATAAATGTATTTGCAGACGACAACCAACACTGCTCCTATATAAGCGTTTGGTGTTGATAATTGCCAGAGATTATCCATGTCACTTTTAGGTCTATGTCCTCTTTTAAAGTAGAGCCGAGGTGAAAGAACCCACGTTCTATTTATAAAAAAAGCATTTTTTTATGTCGCACATTCCAAGAGGGAGGTGTATAAATAAAATACTAGTACCTAATCAGTAACCGGTCATTTTAAGTTTAGATTTTTTTATGACAGAGAGAAATTGATAAATTTGTTTACACTGGAGACAAAATAAGGCATGAAGCACGCTATGCATCAAACACAGCTTCCGTTTTCATAAAAAGCTGTGAAAACGTGGAATATCGAATCGAGTAAGAGTGAATTAATCAAATTACGCGAGAGAGACCACCAAGTGCCGATTTGCCAAAATACCTTCCGTTATTCCTTTGATGAAATGCAATGTTCTTAATTCAAATTATATTTGCGTATTTGGTTATTATATCAAAGCAGTTCCAATTTGTCTAAATAGACTTAGAATGCAACCTTCTTTTTCTACACTTTTTATCTTTTTACATCAATACTTCAGAACCGCAATTTACCAGTGAGTTCCAACAGTTGGCTCTTGCGTCAGTTCCCTTCTAGCCCGCTGAGATTATAACAACACAAGCCACTACAAAAAAAGATAGAAGAATTCGGAGTTCAAATTTGACTACTACATGCTTTAACAAACCAACTCCTCTATTGCATATTCGTGATGGCTCCTCTTCTAGACATAGTACTTGATCTTCATCTGACTGCTCATTAGATACAATATTTCCACCTGAATCTGATGAGATACAGAATACCAACAAACATGGTTTATTTTTGTATATTAACAGGCATTATTCAAATCTTCGTTTGCCAAACTATTTGGCAATATGCCAAACATGTGCTGGTACCCATCTATGTCGTGTTTCTTGTATGTTTTGAACTGTTCCAGTCTATGTGTTATCTTGATTGGACTTGGTACTATATTAGCTTACATAGATCTTTGATTAGGTTTGGTTGTCAATACAATGAAGATTTCTTTTTAAATGTCTTACGATATAATGTTCGCTAGATTATTTTTAATTCAAAAATAGAATATTATTGTTTATTCATATTACTAGCTGTCCTCCGCCAGTTTTATCGTTTATCGATATCATACATAGCCAACAATTCCCGCATACATGTTCTGACTATATACCTCCAATCTTCATCAAGATCTGTCATATCGTCTTGAGTTATAAAAGGACATACAAACAGACAGAAAATAATCTAGTCTCAAAACGAGTATTCAACACAACCTACAGATTTATATAGTAGTAAGTAGTTATTGATAATTAATAAATTAAAATTGATACTTTTTATATTCTAGGCTAAATACTAATGTAAAACCCAGAATGAGCTAGAAGATCATACATGACGTCATTGCTCCCAAAGTCTTGTATGTAACGTTACCGTCTGTCCATCCGTCTGTCTATCAAAGAAATCGTGCGTTTTTCATAATATTTACATAACTCGTTCCTATCTGAGTCATCGGTGTAGCGCGAGATGTTGATAGTTTCATTATTTTACTTGGAAACACCTTTGGAAACTTTGAATATTGTTTCAGACATTCTGTATCTATGAATATTGTCAAATTACATTTATTTTTTAAATCAATTTTATGTAGAACATGAGTAAAAAAAAATGATACTTCTGGTATTTCCTGACAGACATTTTTTTAATTCCTAGAATGATTTTTGTAGATTAATTATTTTGTAAATTACTCGACGCTGGCAAAGATGAAACCTAATAAAAATAACCTAAAAATTAAAAGCAGTGTCTAGAGCTAGTATATATAATAAAGCATTTTATAATAACTTACGCTAAAAATAATTTGTTTATGAAATAACAATAACGATGAGATATTTAATATACCTATTTTGTTGTCTATGTTTAATGTTGTCAGTAATACTTCAAAGCCGTAAACAAACATTATGAAAATAATATTTTAAACTACACACGTATAGTATATACTCACTCTACAGGCTTGTATGGGCTAGTTTATTGTAATATTAAATATTTTCCCTGTTTTTCTAACAATAGCACGCAAGTACGTACATGTTATTAAAGTTTCGTAACTCCATAAATTGAAACTATGTATCGGTTTATTGTCTGTGGTTTGTTTATGAAACCACAGATTGTCTTTATTTACATTCTAAGGTCGTATATCTCATATGTACTTTAGCAATAAATTGATTTTAATCTAGATTAAGATGAATGGACACTGTTTATTATTTATGATGTTAATGAATGATGAATAAACAATGTATGTTATTAGAAATAAATATAAGCAAGTGATTAAATAATCATGTATTAGTAAATATTATTTGTAAACATATGGTATGATAGCGTAATGTTGTTTGTATACTTTCTTTAATACATTTCGTGAGCACTAGGCTGTCTTTTTCTGGCTGATGTTCAAAAATAAGGATGGAGATAGAGCTTTGATTTTTTGGCTATGGTTACCTAACTTATTGCTTTTTCCCAGATAGTTGCATTGATATAGAAGTTTGAAATACTTTATTAAACATTAATGTGATGATTTTTGTTCACACTTTTACTCATTTGTTTGTCTCGTATGTTCTGTGCCTGGGTGTTAACATAAATTGAAATATAAGTATTTTAGAAGAAAAAGGTAGTAGTATATGTAGTAAGTATAGGTAGTATTAGAGTCAGACTATTCATAAATGCATGTAAAGACCTATTTGAATAAAAATATTTTCATTTCATATGTTTTCTAGTTTCTATAGTACAAGCTCTGCATAGTTTGGGACCTTTGCTGAGTGTGAAGAATGTCCCAGGACATTTCATTATTTGATTTATTATAAAAACCATGACGAAAACAATCTAAGAATACTAGGTTATATAAAAATCTCAAATAGATAAAAAGTCTAATGAAAACAAATCTAGATAAAAGTGAAAGAATTTTCCACAAGAAAAACACTTTCGGAATACAAGTATTAAAACATCACAAGAGAAAAGATAAGATTATAAGAAAGAAAAATATTACGTGTAATAAAAAATACAATGAACATCCAAATAACGAATTCATTGAAACTAAACTTTACGTAAAAGTCTTACAGTTTTGTTTTCATTAACCTCATTTCAGTAAATCAAGTACAAAATACTTGAAAGCTGTTGTATTTTTATTAAACGCTTTTATACAACGTGTTACAAAATACCCGGTAAAAATATAATTATCAAAGTCAATAACCCTAGTAAGCTGTCATGTCAGGGAACCAGATTATTTAACAGAAAGGCCTACGTACCTATTTTACCTAATAATTGTCTACTTTAATAATTTTTCTATTTTTCATTCATAAAAATCAGTTTTTTTTGGGTATATTATACAGCGTTACTACGGTGCTAAAATATTATGAATGGACTCGTTATACGGTCCCATTTAACCTCCTTTCCTGCTGTACGGCTGTACGGGTAGTTTTTTTAACACTCTGTATATACCTTAAGGTAAAGGTCATTTTCAATTAGCCAATAAAGTTAGATTGCGAAGAAAAGGGTTATGATATTTACACGCGCCTCCATAACAATGCTGCTTTTACGCGTCGATGAATTATGAATTCTTTGGCCTTCACAATACCTACAGTCTTCAATGAAATAGTAACAATCTGAATGATTAATCTCTACCCATTGACTACTTCTCTCGACGCGAGGCTGTTATTTTAGCTGGTTTATTCATTTTGTGAGAATCTGTGCTGATTTTTTTCTTTTTTTTATACCACCTCGGCCGACAAACAAGCAGACAGTCCACCTGATGGTAAGTGGTCACCGCTGCCCATGAATATTTGCAACACTAGGGGTGTCGCCAATGCGTTGTCGACCCTGGGACGTGAAGTTGTTAAGTCTCATGTGCCTGTAATTTCTATTTTGAATGGGTTTTTTCGCTTTACGCAGGATAAAAAGTAGCTTATGACCTTATACATATATCAAGTTCTATCAAGATCTGTTTCAGCCGTTGAGTCGTGTAACAAACGTACCTATAGGGGCACTGTTTCTTTTGAACGTTTATTAGGTAGACAGGTAGGTATATTAAAATAAAGAAGTGTTGAGTGTGACAGTGAGATACCAATAAAACAGAAGATCAGTGCTGGTTTATAAAAAGTCTGCACAATGCTAAATTCTTTGGCAGATCTGAATGTCCCATGTTACTTTGTTTCACGTGTTTAATTTAAAGTTTTCATTTTCTTTTTATGTAATTTGCTATAAAAAAAAAACTTCTTTTCTTCTTTCAAATAAGGCTACTACCTTTTTTCGACGCGCTTCGTCGTTTAAAAAAAACGAAAGGGAATAAAAGTCCCAAGATATCTAAATGTATTTCTGTTAGCAACCAGCTCGACATCCAGAAGGCGACCTTCGCTAAATCACGAGATGACAAAGTTTGATATCTTTGGCTGGAATATTGGCAGAATTATTAGTGCGGTCACCAAATCCACGGCATTGACAGCGGAACTGTCAATTCGCGATGTTCCAATGGTGCCAAGGATAACATTAATCGAGAAGATCAAAAGATTGTACGGTTCATTGTTGATGAAACGAATCATTGAAGTCGTAAAACACCTTTTTCAATCTATATTAGATAGATCAGCGGCAATTTGGTATGCTTGAAATAGAAACGTATTGTGATAATTAGAAGACTTATTCTTGGTTAATTACAGTTCCACATGGTCAGTACTAGCATTGCTGGAGACCAGGTACTCTTAGCCATAACACTGTAGTTAACTCTTAATTACTCGCATACAAGCTTTTCTTCTTCAAAATTCTTCTTCGTCTTCTCTTAAATAAAACTGTCAATATCTTTCTTCGTGCGAGTAATTAAGGATTAATCTCTGACCTCTCGCACGATTGCATAGTTAATGCAAGAGATAAAGCTATGGGGCCGCGACGAACATCTATGAGCTATTTGCCTTTCAGAATCACACCCCTGATGCTAAAATTCAATTCTCTTCTTTCGTTCGTTTTTTACAGATTAAACTCAAACCTATCTAAAGTAAAACAAAAGAAGAGGAATTCATATCTGAATTTATAGGACGTTAATAAGAGTATGAAGTTTATAAAAAAAGCCAAGTGCGAGTCGGATTTGCACGCGAAAGGTTCCGTATCACCGTACAATATTGAAAACAGGCGGTACTTGTAAAGACCCTCTTTAATTTTTTTAATTCATAAAATTTTTATTTGTTTTTAAGAATAAATAAAAATTGTATCAGCCATCTTTGTACCTATTACCTACGGTTTAAAAGACCCTGTGACAGACGGACAGATAGTGGAGCCTTAGTGCAGAGTTCGCCCGGGGAAGTACTACCACATTACTCATTTCCGCTGTGAAGCAGTAGTGCACTGTGTTTCGGTTAGAAAGGTAAGGGGGGCGGTGAAATTACAGGCACATGAGACTTAACAACTTCACGTCTCAGGGTCGACAACGCATTGGCGATGCCCCTAGTGTTGCAAATGTCCATAGGCGGCGGTGACCACTTACCATCAGGTGGACCGTCTGCTTGTTTGCCGGCCCAAGTGGTATAAAAAATAGGGTCCAGTTGGCACCGTTTTAGTACGGACCCTTAAAAATAGAGATCAAATTTATTTAAGACAGCAAATAAACGTGGAATAGTCTCGTAAATCAGCCGCATTATTCCATCCGTTTCCGCTACAATGGGTCATAAAAATATTATGAAAATCTGTAGTGGTATGACGCAAACGCTTCTGGCAAAAGTGGTAAATATATTTCAAACTCCATATAAGCGTGTTAGTCACAGCTCACAGGTGCGAGGTGGGAAATTATATTAGGACCGAACATTATTTAGCCACAGACGTTCAAAACACTGGATGTGATGTAAGTGAGTATTGGCATTTACTCTATTTCATGTTTCAATAATAAAATTAATTTTTAGTACTAGCAACACAGATACTTAACGATAGTTATAAAAGCAACGCTCGCTCTTAGTCTATCTAATTGTCAGTGTAAGGGTGTAAGAGCCATCAGAGGGTAAAACCTTCGTCCCTTAAAAAATATGAAAAATGTCTTTCTTATTGTCCGCGTAAGCGTTTAAGAGCGAAGAGAGACGAACAATTTAATCCGTTCCAAATAAAAAGTGTCACTTCTATCTTCGCTGTGCTAATAGGCAGTTATTATAACCTACCTCGTGGTCATATAATTTGAATATATACATTTAAATATTGTATTTAATTTAACGCTCGTAATCCTATTTCCTAGGGGTCATTCAAGTATTACGTAAGCAGGTTTATTACAATTATTTACCCCTCCCATCCCCTTGTCAGCAAAAGTAAGCAAAGCTCTTACCCCCTCCTTCCATGCTTACGTAAACATTTTTCAGTGAATGTATTGTTTTTTTTTTATTGGATTGGATTTATTCTTAGTCGCTGCTTGTAATTCTTCTTCAATTCTCTTAGATACAATAATATTAATTTCCTTGTCGGACTTTGCTTGTAATTTATAATTACGCCACACTTCATTTACTAACTTCACATTTCGTATTTGTACGAGATTTTTTTAAATATTTTGACAAATTTTTGGTATAATTTGGATTTGTCTATTCGAAACGACATTTTCATTACACTTTGGCTAATTGAAACAACGGTAACACAAATCTTCAAGTGCTAAAGTGCTCGATTATAAGCGAGTACCTAAACGTATTAATTATTTGTGGGAATCCCCGAAAATCCGTTTCGTTTCCAAGCATAGACAATGTGTAGGTTGCCATATGTATAAAAAAGGAAATAATTACGGATGACGTAATCAACATCTGGACTCTCCAATTCTTGAACGGCCCCCTATAGTGATTGATATAAATATCGCCTCTGAGGTCGAAAACTTAATGACAATTTGCTTAGCAATGATTACTCGTACCAAGGGATTGGTAGTGCTTGAGAGAGTGATAATGGTCTGCACATGCCACGCTGGGACTTAAGTTATCTTTAGTGCAATGTAGGTCCTCTTCGAAAATATTGGGCTTGAGGATATGTTTGATATAAATGAGCTAGCTAATGATTTCATGACGGATAGTATGTTGAATGTTACAGGCTTCAAAATGACACTGGAACTTTCCAGCAGAAATGGAAGCTAAACTATTAATGAAATAAATTTAAAGTAATAGTTACACGTTGTCGATCAATCAAATGAAAGTTAAGTAAAATAACCTTTAATTCTAAGAACCTAAAGTAATATTTTCACTTCTTCACACCAAAACCATTTAAGACTTATATAACTTGAGCTATTTCTTCTCTAAATTCCGGCACGTTAGCAGTCCCATCTAGTCCACGGAGTTTCCTTGAGAACGACCTTTGGCACAGTCTGTCTAATGGAACGCGCCTAGCCCATAGCCATTTGCTTTGCATCGGTTGCAAAGTAAATATATTCCAACGATTCGTTAGGGTGTGTCCAAGAACTGGGTTGGTGTGATAAAGGGGTGTGAAGGCATTCAGGTGACAACTTTACAAGTTAAACAAGAATGGAACCTTGAGGAACACCTAACTACGGTTATGATGACGTTATAGAAAAATATACTTTACTGCTTTTAAAATAAGGTACATTTATTGATAACGGTTAATTGGATGAAAATGCATGTAGACTTTATGATATAGTAATTGGATTCATTTTCCTATATTCTATTTATTTAAAACAGCTATCAAAGCGTGCCGCTATTTTTATGAATGAATTCACCAATGTGTTAACTATTTTGAAGCTTTCTTTAGAATCAGGCTACTCGAGTGGATTACCAGAGAAACTAAATATGAAGGCTGTCGGTATGATCAATGAAAGAGAAAAAACAAATAAGTAACATAAGATTTTATATAAACTAATAAATTCACTATAACTTTGATTTTCAATGACAGAGGTTGAAGATAACTAGCAAAATTATTATGATTACATCAAATTCTTTCCCAAAGGTACAGTCATGACCATAATTATACTACCACGGAGAGTTCGAATATATCTGACACCCTTCACACAATTCAATAGCACTGTTAATACTTACAGCGACAGAGTTGTTATAGTTGAGCCGTCTACAATAAAAAAGAACAGAAATAATTTTCTGTCGTTACATAATATATTATGTTGACTGTATCTATTTTTATTTAAAGAATTTAAAAAAAGAAGACGTTTACCATTAGTTTCGGGTTACTCAAAGTCATAGACATTAATGCGTCCAATAAAGACGAGTAGACATAACCTCACTGCTTTACAAAGTTTTCATCAGCCAAATGGAAGGGGGTAAAGGAAGGTCAGTGATACTCTACAATGTTGTTTAGGGAGGGACACCTCTATAAAATTTGATGCTAAATAAAGTACTGGCGGGGATAGTAAAACTTATATCTGTCGCAAAACTTCTTCATAACTTCGCCCATTTATTCTTAGGCTTGTCTGTGACTACAACCTACCATGGTAAGAGATGTCACAAAACGTAAAAGGGCTCTTGAGTGTAACTAGCGAAACATTCCAGTAGGTATTTGGAGGCAGATTTTCAACTGGTGGTGGTTACAGTACAGTTTTTTTTTTATACCACATGGGCTGACGAACAAGCGGACGGTCCACCTGATGGTAAGTGGCATCGCCAATGCATTGTCGACCCTGAGACGTGAAGTTGTTAAGTCTCATGTGTCTGTAATTTTTCCTTCCCTTTTACCTTCTCTATGGAATTCGACGTCACCAGCATTGGATTATAATCTCCTTATGAGAAGGATATAAAAAAGACATGGCGCGGCAGCGATGGTTTTCTGATAAGGACAAAATGAAAAAAATAAGCAAAAGCCTTACTTAGAGCTGACAGTCCACCTGATGGTTAATGATCACCGTCTTTGGACATTTGCAATACCAGAGATGTGTTTCAAAATTTTCAAAATTTTTTTTTTTTTTCAAAATTCAAAACCATTTATTCAGTTTAGGCCCTCAGAAGGCACTTATGAAGGTCAAATTTAAAGTTACTGAAGCTACTACCGGTTCGGAAGTCAGCCTTCAACTGAGAAGAACCGGCAAGAAACTCAGCAAGGTTACATTCTTTTTTATTTTATTAAATTCTTTTTTATCTATTCTGACTTTTTGGCTATTTTATAACATCAATTTTACATATTTTTATATTTAACAATTACAAAATACTTAATAAAGCTAACATTCAAAAACAAAAAAAAAAACAAAAAAAAAGAAATAACAAGACTACAAAATAGAAAATGACAATAATTACTTACAACTTAAACAAGAAAATTAGAGGTGCACTGTGCAGAGAGCAGCTATTTCCATACATTTTTATCTTCAATATAATGAACCACCTTGTAATACGCTTTTTCTTTCAAAACTTTCCTAATATAATTTTTAAATTTATGATCAGACATTTTGGTTACTGAAAGCGGTATCTTATTATAAAATCGAACACAATTACCAAGAAATGACTTGTTTACTTTAGTTAGTCTAAAATATGGAACAACTAACTTCTCCCTTTGTCTTGTATTAATATTATGGATATCCAATTTTGACTCAAACATTCCTATGTTTCTACGTATAAACATTATATTTTCATAAATATATAATGAAGGCAATGTCATTATATTTATTTCCCTAAATAAATCTCTTAATGATTCACGGGGACCCATACCGTAAATTGCACGAATTGCTCTTTTTTGTATAATAAATATTGATTCTATATCCGCTGCTGCTCCCCAAAATAAAATACCATAGGACAAGAGGCTATGAAAATATGCAAAATAAACTAATTTGGCTGTCTCAACATTCGTCAATTGTTTAATTTTCCTAACAGCAAATGCAGCCGAACTTAACTTAGCAGCTAGAGTATCAACCTGAGGTCCCCACTGCAATTTATTGTCTAATGTAAGACTCAAAAATACCGTTTTATTAACAAGATCAATATGGCTCCCATCTATTATTATTTGGCTATCTACTTGTGCTACATTCGGTAAAGAAAACCTTAAGCATTTAGTTTTCTTTGAATTTAGTAATAGATTATTTGTAGCAAACCACCCACAGACAATTGACATAGTATGATTAACTTTAGTTAGATCTTTGTCTTTTCTATCAACTTTAAAAATTAATGATGTATCATCAGCAAACAAGACAATATCTGTGAGATCATTTACAACATATGGCAAGTCATTTATATAGACTAAAAACAAAAATGGACCTAAAATTGAACCCTGGGGTACCCCCATTTCGACTAAAGAGCCCTTGGATGTTGTGCCAGTAATCCCTACCTTTTGTTGACGATTTTCGACCCATAGAGTATAAAGCAGAGCTTGTACTATGGAAACCAGATATACTACATATACTACTTTTTTTCTAAATACATACTTATATAGATATTTTACACCCCGACACAGAACAAACAGATATGTTCATGAACAGAAATGTTTGTCCTGGTTGGGAATCGAAGCCGCGACCTTCGGCTTGGCAGTCAGAGTCGCTAACAATGCCAGGCCTGTCTTATAAATAAAAATTTTATGGAAGAACAAAATTCAATACCTGAAGAAATTGCAACCTCGAAGAACTTGCTGGATTATAACGTTTTATCATATATTTAAAGAAACTAACAGAGATACAATGATGTTTGAAATATCCGCTGCTTGGCATAACGCAAGAAATACATGTTTAAAGGGCAGTTCTCATTTCAGTATGTTTGTAGGTCACGGTGTGTTATGATTAAGAGAATAACACAAATCTTGTGATCTGAATGTAATAAACGTGTCAGTCATTCGTTCCTTTCAGTCTTTGGAGCATTTTCATAAACAAATTAATGAATTGAGCTGATGCGTTGAATTTGATGCTGGCGGTGCCGAAAGTGGCGGAATTAAAAAGATTAAACAAGTGCATTAACCAAACGGAGTTTAAAATACACTCTCTTGTCAAATGGCTTTAAGATCTTAATGACTAGAAGTGTGCACAAGCTTTTAATGATAAGTCTAACGAAGCGAACTAGAATAGGAATAGGTAAACCGCAAGTTCAGATATTCATGTTTCCTCGTTTGAACTATAATTGAATTATGATCCACATATTAACACTAAACATACCATAACCGGGTCAAATGACCCATTTTGAATTTTGCATTGAAAATGCACGTATCATCTTATTGCTTTTGCACATTTGATTTTTTCTTATTAATTAATATACAGTTATACTATTTATTTCCCTTCCTAACAACCATATTTCATACATTCAAGCAGGAAACAAAAAGTCACATTTGACCCGCTATGGTAGAAATAGGTGCCTAGTAAGTGTTGGTATGATTATTGTTAACAGACAAGTAGAGATTCTAAAGTTGTCGTCACATCAATCAAAATTATCCAGCATAATCTCAGTGTCACTCATCCAAAGATCTCGAAGCTCTATTATCATGTTCGGTGTATTTATAAAAAAAAACGATTATCTCATCTTGTTGGCCATATCGGGCTGAGTCAACAAATGCCATGATGCTCATTAGTTTTCCCGTAAACATTGTTACGAGCGGCCCGTGCCTGCAATACGGAATTTAATGTCCGCAGAAACAGTTTTTTAGCAAATTGCAGGAACTTCTATACAATCTTTGTAGAAAAAACAGAATAAATTTAGTTCTTACAGGCGACTTTAACATAGACACACAAAAAAAAAGTAAAATAGTTCAAAATTTTAAAGATATTTTATATAATTTTAATCTTACTATGCATATCGATAAGCCAACAAGGCAGGGTGCATGCTTGGACCATATTATTAGTAATATTTCTAATGTAAACAGTACTCTGCTACCTTTGGGCTTGTCAGATCATGAGACTGCACAAATGGGTTTAATACCAATACAGAAGAAACAAAAGCTTGCAGAGAAAATTCATATATTTAAAAGAGATTATAATAAAGACAACATAGAGAAATTCAAAAAATATTTACAAAAATTAACGTTTAGTGATGTCTATAATTCTGACAATTTGGATAGGGCTTTTAGTATTTTTTACGAGGACTTTAAATTACTGTACAAACTTTGTTTTCCTAAAATAAAAATTACAATAAGTAATAACCGAAAAATAACTTGGCTGACTAAGGGTATTAAAACTAGTTCAAAAATCAAACGTAACTTACGCTTTCAATATTACAAACATAAAAGTAGCATTAATAAAAATAAATTTATTTCTTATTCTAAAATATTGAAGAATTGTATAGATGTTTCTCGAAAAATAAATAATCACAAAATACTTATGAATAGTAGTAATAAAGGTAAAGTTTCATGGAATATAATAAAAAAAGAATCTGGAAATACTATACCTAGCTCGTATATACCACAGATAAAAACAAAAAATTAAAAGTTATTACCGATCCACTTTCAATAGCGCAAGAATTTAATAAACATTTTATAGATTTCACTGAAAATGGTAAGGAATATGAATGGTTTAGGGATGATTATTGTGTGAATTTTTCCCGGCATAGCTCAAGTATTTTCCTAGCACCCGTTGATGAAAAAGAAGTAAAAAGCTTAATTCATCTTCTAAAAAACAGTAAGGCTGAGGGCTATGATGGCATATGCACAAAAGTTCTAAAGGCTTGTTCAAGTGAATTAGCACCATTATTGTCATATTTGATCAATCTCTCATTTGAGGAAGGTAAATTTCCAAATGTTTTAAAAAAATCAATTGTAAAACCTTTATATAAGCGAAAGGGAAATAAATTGGAAATACTTAATTACCGCCCTATAACCTTAATTCCTGTTATATCTAAGGTGTTTGAAAAGTCTATGCACAATAGGATAACTAGCTTTTTTCATAAAAACTGTATACTTACAGAAGAACAATACGGCTTTCAGAAAAATAAATCCACAACGTCTGCAATATTTGACTTAGTCACAAAAATTGTTAACTCTCTCGATTGTAAACAACTGGTAACAACTGTATACTTCGATATGACCAAGGCATTCGATTTTGTTGTGCATAAAATACTATTGCATAAACTGGAATTAGCTGGCATACGGGGCCCAGCACTGGACTGGATCAAGAGCTACTTATCAGAGAGATGGCAATGTGTCGAGATTACAAACCTAAATAATAACGGTATAACTAAATCGTATAAGTCGGATTACCAGCAAAACAGAAGGGGAGTACCTCAAGGAAGTGTACTTGGGCCACTTTTATTTATTATATATATTCATCATCATCATCATCAGCCTATCTCCGTCCACTGCTGGACATAGGCCTCACCTATGGCACGCCACTGAGCTCGATCTTCAGCTCTTTGTTTCCAACCGCTGCCAGCCAGCTTGCGTATATCATCGCTCCATCTAGCTGGAGGGCGCCCTACACTACGTTTACCGAGCCGTGGTCTCCACTCTAGAACACGTCTACCCCAACGGTTATCGGTTCTACGGCAGATGTGACCAGCCCACTGCCACTTCAGCTTGCTAATCCTATGAGCTATGTCGATAACTTTGGTTCTCTGACGGATGACTTCATTTCGAATTCGATCCTTCAGAGAGACTCCGAGCATAGCTCTCTCCATAGCTCGCTGAGCGACTTTGAGTTGGTGAACTAGTCGCACCGTCAGTGTCCACGTCTCGGCTCCGTAAGTCATAACAGGTAGGACGCACTCGTTAAAGACTTTCGTCTTCAGACATTGGGGTATGGGCGATGAAAAGACTCGACGAAGTTTTCCAAATGCTGCCCACCCTAGCTGTACTCTTCTGCGAGCCTCCTTCTCGAAGTTGTGTCTACCCAATTGCAAGATCTGCCCTAGATAGACGTATTCGTGAACAACTTCGAGAGGAACCCCGTCAAGGGCAACCGGTTCCGGAATAACATGCTCGTTGAACATGATCTTGGTTTTATCCAAGTTCATCCGGAGACCGATGCGTGCAGAAGAATCAGCCAGGGTATTCAGCATGTATTGGAGATCTTGCACGGTTTCAGCCATGATGACGATATCATCCGCAAATCTCAGGTGTGAGAGGTACTCGCCGTTAATATTTATGCCCCGTCCTTTCCAATTTAGCGTCTTGAACATATCCTCCAGAGTGTTAGTGAACAATTTGGGGGAAATAACGTCCCCTTGTCTCACTCCTCTATGTAAGGGGATATGTTCAGTCTGCTGATTTTGTACTTGGACGGTCATAGTTGCGGAGTTATACAGTCCTCTCAGCACTTGGATGTATCGCCAATCGACTTGGCACCGTTGCAAGGACTCCAGAACAGACCAGGTCTCAATGGAGTCAAAAGCTTTCTCATAGTCCACAAACGCAAGGCACAGGGGCTGGTTATACTCTTCGGTCTTCTGTATAACCTGCCGCACTGTGTGGATGTGGTCTATGGTGCCATATCCTCCTCGAAACCCAGCCTGCTCCGGGGGCTGAAACTCGTCGAGCCTACGCGCGAGACGGTTCGTGATGACTCTCGAAAAGAGCTTATAGACGTGGCTCAAGAGTGAGATGGGTCTATAGTTCTTCAAAAGGGTTTTATCACCTTTTTTGAAGAACATTATGACCACACTCTTGCTCCACGCCTTCGGAGTTCTCCCCGAAAAGAGGACGGAATTAAATATACGCTGAAGCTGTAGCAGCGTTGGAGTTCCACCAGCTTTTAGGAGCTCCGTTGTAATTCCATCCTCTCCGGGGGCTTTTCCGTTTTTAAGCTGTCTGAGAGCCATCACGACCTCGTCCAGGCTGACCTCTGGCAGATCCTCGGTATAATGGCGGGTAAGAGTGGCCCTGGGATCCTTGGAATGAGGTTGGGGACGGGACGCTTGCGAGGTATATAATTGGCCGTAAAAGTCTTGCACCTCCCTGAGTATCTCCGGCTTAGAAGCGACGACATTCCCGCTAGATGTGGTCAACTTCGTCAGATGGCTTCGACCTAGCTGTTGGGCAAAGACTTTAGACCCCCGGTTTCGCTCAATCGCTTCTGTAATAGAGCGTGTGTTGGAGCTCCGGAGGTCCCGTCTTACCAGCTTTGAGATTTTTTTGTTTAAAGCCCGTTGATCTGACGTAGTGACTGCGGGATTTTCACGTCGCTTCTGCATTAGCTGCAGAGATTCCCCTGAAAGCTTGGATCTCTTACCGGCACCTCGCGTCTCACAGAATTTCTTCCCCTCCTCCCCGAGGATTCCCACCACTTGGTCGAGATCCTGGTCGACATCAACGTTGATTGTAGTTTCCAAGGCAGCAAATCGGTTCTCCAGTTTCAACTGAAACGTTTCAGACCCAACCACGGATTGGAGCATATTAGGCCGGAGCGTAGATTTCATTAGACGGACTCGTTCAAGCTTACAGTCTATATCTAGAGTGCCTCGGACAAGTCGGTGATCACTTCCGGTTTTGAACCTAGTGATCACTGAGACATCTCTAAATATACGCTTCTTGTCCGTCATAATGAAATCAATCTCATTTCTGGTCATAGCGTCGGGGCTTTGCCACGTCCACTTCCGCCGGGGCTTCTTCTGAAAGAAAGAATTCATTAGAAAAAGCCCTTCTTTCTCCAGGAAGTTGACGAGCATTTGCCCCCTATGGTTCCTGCTTCCAAATCCGTGTGGTCCTACTACCGATTCGCCGCTTGTTTGTACTCCTACTTTAGCGTTGAGATCCCCCATGACAACGTTGAAGTGGGCCTTTTGGGTGGTGTATAAGGCCTTGGAAATGTCCTCGTACATTTCCTCCACTTCATCATCCGAGTGTGCCGAAGTCGGTGCGTACACTTGGATAACCTTGAGGCTATACCTCTCGGTGAGTTTGATCACAAGGTACGCTACCCTTGTCGACACACTGGAGATTTCTATGACGTTGCCAGAGAGGGCCTTGTGTACCAAGAACCCGACGCCGCCTTGGGATGGTTGGTCTCCCTCTCTGAAGTACATAAGATGGCCGGATTCTAGGGTTACGGTATCCTCCCCCTCCCTTCGGACTTCACATAACCCCAGAACGTGCCACCTTATGTTCCTCAGCTCCTCTTCGAGTTGCGCCAGATGTTCATCGAGCCGCAGCGTGCGTCCGTTATACGTTGCCAGAGTCAGTCGGTGTTGGCGGCCTACCGTAGCCCGGGGATTCTTAGCACCCCCTACCCCGCCGTGACCATGACCGCCGCCTTGGCCAGGAATAGCGGGGCGACCGGGAACTGGGGGCCGTTGCTGTAGCGTGCTATTCATTAGGGGGTTTATGCCCGTAATCACCACACGCTGGGCAGGCGGGTTGGGTGATCGCAGAACGTAGCTCTCGCACCGGTGACGCTGCTGCCCATCACCGGCCTGTGCCATTTGGCTACGCTGTACAGAATGGTTATACCGCCATTGGTCGGTCGCCAGAGCCTCGTTCGCTTGTCGGCAGGATGCACCGCGGGCAGGTGAGGTTGGCTGGGAGCACTAAGGTGGCATTGTGCTCCCTTACATCCCATTATATATATTAATGACCTTCCAAAGGTAACAAAACGTCCATGTATTTTGTTCGCTGATGACATATCTTTAATAATAAGTACTAATAAAAATGACATAAATAAACATGAATTTGACATTAATGAATCAGTGAATCGTATTATAGATTGGTTGGACAAAAATGGGTTGAAAATTAATTTAAATAAAACTAGTTACATGAATTTTTCTATTAAAAATGAGAAAAGTCACAATTTAAATATAAATTATAAGGGTCAAACAATTAATGAAGCTGATGAAGTGAAATTCCTAGGCCTAAATCTTGACAAATCCCTAAACTGGAAACCACATATTGACAAAGTAAATATTGGTATAAATAGATTTGTTTATGTCTTAAACAGGTTAAGACGAACTGCAGCTACGGAAACAATACTAGCTGCGTATCATGGGTATGTTTCCTCTCTCTTAAAATATGGATTACCAATTTTCGGAAACAGCGTAGATATAAATAAAGCATTTATAACCCAAAAAAAATGTGTCCGGGCAATCTGCGGCGTAGCTCCTTGGATTTCGTGTAGACCATTATTTAAAAGACTTAATATAATGCCGTTAGCTTGCATGTACATTGCTGAAGTATGTAAATTTGTGAAAGGTAACATGCATTTATTTAGTATGGCAAAGGATGTTTATCCTAGAAATACCAGAAATGCACACAGATTGGTCTTGCCGCGTAAAGCTTCAACAGTATTTTTGCAAAGGAACTGCTATGCAATGTCTATTAGGATTTATAATGATCTTCCGGATTTCATCAAAGAATTGCCTATGACGAAGTTTAACGTTCAACTTCGGAAGTGGCTTCAGTTCCACAATTTTTATTCCATTACTGAATACTTTACACATTGCAAAAAAATTCCTACTAGTCACAATTTTTTATAGTAGTGCGCTAAATATTGACACACTGACATATTTAATGACATACTTCTAATTAATTAATTAACATTTTATTTGACAATCTAAACATTGTAAATTTTGCATGCCCTTATTCTGGCTTGTGTGACCACTCTTAATTATTTTTGTAACATCTATCTGTACACATTACTGCAAATAAAATTATTATTATTATTATTATTATAAACGTTTAGTGTTGCCATCACCACGGCAATTCCAATGAAATTAGCCGAAGCATATAAATAATGGCCAATTAAAATTTTACATAGGTTCCGTATGAAATAACCCGCGGCTTGCATACCGTAGCATACGCAAAGGTGTAACAGAAAACATTGAGTTTTATGTATTTAGATTTTATTTAAATAACTACATGAATATCCTGAATGTCGAATGAAACAGGCGCTGATTTAAGAAATAAAATATAAAAAAATAGTAAAAATAAAAAATTTATACTTTGGGACATTCTTTACACATGGCCATGTGATCCCAAACTAAGCAGAGCTTAGTTAGAGAGTAACTTTTTTTTTTTCTACATATGTACATACTTATATGTATAGATACAGCTGTCCCCCGCGGTTTTACTCGCGTTCCCGAGGGATATCACATTTTCCCGGGATAAGAAGTAGCCTATATGTTATTCCAGGATATTCTCTATCTATGTGCCAAGTTTCATCCATACCCGTTTAGTAGCTTTTGCGTGAAAGAGTAACAAACATACTTACATACAAATACCTTTCCTATACCTTTATAATATTAGTATAGATTTACACCCAGACACAGAACAAACAGACATGTTCATGCACACAAATGTTTGTTCTGGGTGGCGAACCCGCGACCTTCGGGCTTGGCAGTCAGAGTCGCTAATCACCAAGCCAACTGGTCTGTCTTAGAGAGAAAGAAGTAGTAGTAGAGCTTACTGTCGAATTGTTCCGGGAAAGTACTATCACCTTCTCATATCCGCCGTGAAACGCTGTGTTTCAGTTAGTAAGGTTGGAGGGCCTTGGAAATGACAGGCATATCGAACCTTAACAAATTCACGTCTCACGGTCGAGAACGCATTGCAATACCCCCGGGTCTTGGAAATGTGTTATGTGTGTGTTATGCGGCGGTAAGCACCTACCATAAGGTGGACCGTCTGCCCGTTTGTCGGCATGCTAGAAAGAAAAAATCTTCCAGAAATTTCGTAAACCTCCATAGAATTTTTTATTCCGGTATGAGTCTAGGGGTTACGTGCATGAGAAGATAAACAATGACATCATTTTGGATCTTTCCATGAAACATGGCGTCAGCGGGAGAGTGTAGGTGGAGATTTGTTTGTGACAAAGTTTCACGGAACACCCTGAGCCCCCTGTCTCAAAAGATATATTTGTACTGAAGATATTCGAGATTCTACTCAGAAACTGCTCGTTCAACGTCTTTCTGAATTACCAAAGGTACTCTATGTCCGAATTTCAAGTTGACTGTCTAGTTGATAGAGAAGTATCGAAATAATCTCTATACTGGATTGGCAGAGTCAAGGTACAATGATGAATCATGGTACAATATCATTCACTATCACTATAACATAAATAAATATATAAATGTACTAAATTCAAAATATTTTTAAATGATGATATGTTACCGGCCAAACCCGATTTCAGGACAAACTAGTTTTGCCTAGGCTAAACTAGTTCTTCCTATACACGGTACGATTAACTAGTATAGCCTAGTCCAAACTGGTTCATCCTAAGCTCGATAGGATAAACTAGTTTAGGCTAGGCCAAATTAGTTGATCCTGATATAAATACGCACACCCCAGGATAAACTGGTACGGCCTAGTCTAAACCAATTTTTAACAGAGTCGAAAGTAATTGAGCAAACATGTCAGGATATGTACATGCGGCAGTTGAAAACATCCACCACTAATCCCTCTGTGATGCTTCTTAAAGCCCATACGTGCTCTGGTGATGTCCGGAATCAATTATGTACATGCCGTTACATCGAACGCACAACCTCACTGAAATATTTAGACATCATAATCGACGAACACCTGACATTTAATGCACACACAGCTTCTTTGTGCGGTCGAGTGACAAAACTTATCTACGTAATGAAGAACGCCTTATGTCAGTCTGTTTTGCAGTACTGTATGTCTGTGTGTGGAAGCATTGGAAAGAGTTACTTCATAATAACGTCTGAATATCTAGTCCCTAAAATAATGATATAGAACTGTTAAGGAAAGAACCTAAATTAAGTAAAACATTGTTAAAAACGAAGCTTAAGGATGTAATGCTAGGCAAATGTGACACTATAGTCAGTGAGGTTCATTCCTGCGATGCAGTGGGCACAAACTAATTTTAGTATATAATATGTAAATAGAGTTAAGTACCTAAATAAATATATAATAGTATTGTTAACGAGCGTATCTTGCCAACAAGCTATATAGCTTGGCAAGGAAAATTGTATGTGTAATTTGTTTTTTTTACTTTGAAATAAAAGATAAAAAAAAATCTTAGAAATAACCCAACGTGCGCTAATAAAGGTTATCCTGAGAAAATCCTTCCCCCACCCGTACCCCACTGATGGGCTGTACACAGACTTTGGTTTCCTCCGCGTAAGGCAACTATTTGCCTTCAGCGTGACCATAAACACACACAAGAGTCTTAGAAACATACCTAACAACAATGAGCTCATGGGTAGGCGTGTTTATACAGTTCCGCTACCTCAAACTAACTCCCTATTACCCAGAAGATGTCCAGCGTACTCTCTTGCACACCTTCTTGCACCTATAATAAAGTGACCAAAATGCGTGACATAAAAATCTTCACTGCCTCCGCTTGTAAAATAATTGTAAGAATGTGGCTTCTAACACTTACCTACAGTTTCCCACAGAAAACTTTATATAGACCACGACTAGCTGTAATCTTGTGTCACAGTAGCGAACATACGCACGCACCCTTCCACAATCACACTCACACACACAGTAGTACCAAGCCAAAGTTATTTTAAATTTCGAATTTTTTCTGCTACTTTTAACCCAGTTCTTTTTTTTTATGTTTTACACAAAATTTCAAAGTTTTTGTTTTTAAGTAAATAATAACACCATTGTGTGTTCACACTTTCTGCTTTATTTAATAAACTTATGAAAACCTAATTGTTAACTCAAAAAAAATCGATACTGGTGAATCGCATTCCCTGAGCCCCAAAATACATGCTCTGTTAAGCTTGGGACTCTCTGCTAAACTGTTTTAGTTGTAAGGACATATTGTGCTCTATACTATCTCTTGTGTTATTTTAATTAATTTTTCTGGCAATAAAAAGTTATTATTATTCATTATTATTGTTTTGGCTTTTTGGGTATACTTAAATGTTTAGACTTGGCCGTACCAGTTTATCCTGGGTTGTGCGTATTTATATCAGGATCAACTAGTTTGGCCTAGCCTAAACTGGTTTATCCTATCGGACTTAGGATGAACTAGTTTGGACTAGGCTATACTAGTTAATCCTATCGCGTATAGGATGATCTAGTTTAGCCTAGGCAAAACTAGTTTGTCCTGAAATCGGGTTCGGCCGGTAACATATACAATAAATAACTCCACCTTATCTCTAAATAGTATAAAACTATGTCACTATTTCTGTCAATTTAGTGCACTGAATTATTTGCACATGTTTATAGTGCACGAAATTTCTTTGATGCAGTTTGCACCAAACTTTTGAGAATTTCTATCGGCAGGTTCACAAGACTTTGGTAAAGGCGAGGCGAGTCGCTCACTAATAATAAGTTCTGGTATGGTAAGCAACTCCAAAACAATTGCATTAATAATATAATTTGTAGCAAAAACACCTACATTGTTTCCAACCATTTCTATCTAGAAAAACATCTGTCTGGGTCTACGTCTGGCTAAGATTAATGATTACGATAATTTCGGTCATAAAATTTTTGCAGCGGTTCTATAAACAAAATGATGAGACGCCACACATTATTCCGTAACATCAAAGTTATTAAAATCTAATTTCTCTTTAATGAATCATCGTTTAATTTTCAATTGCTATCACACAGCTTCTCTATTTTCATTTTGGCAGATGGCTTTTCCTGTTTCTAAGCGCCACTATTACAGCCTATACTTAAATGAATGACTCAGATTAATGTTTTCGTAGCTCAATAAATCGTTTATCCACAATCCATAATCATTTTTACCCATAATATTTTTAAGACTCCATAAATATACCATAAAATATTTTTTACTATTTTCTTTCCGTTCCGTCATGCTGCCTTAGAAAATACTTTACTATGCCAAATGCATATAAAGCTCTCAAAGGTGTAAAAAGTATTACAGCAGCTATAGCTTTGCTTGGCGACACATTTTCAACTGACACGATATGTTATTCTAAGTCTGTAATACTCTAATCCACAATCATGGCCACATTTAACAGCCCTATCATTAAGCCATAGCGGCTTAAAAAGTTTCGCTAATATGACATCTAAAAATAATCACTCAAGAGCTTATTTATCGGCGCTCCCTCTAGTGCAACCTCAAAATATAAATAACTTACCTAATAACCATATCCAAAACATCTTCCTTCTCGAAAACCTTGCAATACAGGTGCAGTATCTTCAGGCAGGTGTACTGTAGCCCAGTCCAGGTCAGTTCCGCGGACTTTAGGGCTTCATTCCAGGGGCAGTTCTCGTGTCTTGACAGGCACAACATGCCGTCGTGTGCAGACTCCGTTGGAGGCATTTAATATTATATTTGGTACACTTCTAGAGTTTTTATTTTGATAGCACTTGTCATCTGGGACTGGTAATAACGAATAGAATTGGTAATGACACGTGGTCTATGAAGGATGACGGAAATTGACCATTTGAAGCTGATAATCCTACGAATAACTTCTCTCGAATACGCTTTTCTTAATAACGGTATTATGGTTAAATGGACTTCGATGAAACTTTGCTTAACATAGAAATCCAGAAATGCGACTAATAGTCCAATAATGTTTTTTGTGACATTATATTAGCTACAGGCCTACGTAAAACAACTCGCTCTATCGTTTCATTGCGGTCGCATAAATATTTAAGGAAGGAAATATACAAACATTCATTTTTATATACATAGATAATCCCTAGTAGGTACTAATTAACTAATAACTTTGGGAACTCACAAAGAACCCTTCTAAGAATGTTGTTATTGAACGATAAACAAATAGATTTAAGTGATCATGTATTTAATTTGACCCAAAACATTTATATTCTGTCCAAATTCGTTTATAGATGAAATCACTTTAAATTTTGCCCAGAATATTTCTTTTTCTTTTTTTTTATACCACATGGGCCGGCATACAAGCGGTCCACCTGATGGAAAGTGGTCACCGCCGCCTATGGACATTTGTAACACCAGGAGCATCGCTAATGCGTTGTCGACCCTGAGACGTGAAGTTGTTAAGTCTCATGTGCCTGTAATTCCACCGGCCCTCTTACCTTTCTAACTGAAACACAGTAATACAAGTGTACTACTGCTTCACGGCAGAAATGGGTAAGTAGTACTTCCCCGGACGAACTCTGCACTAAGAGCTCTACTACTATTCTATCCCTTAAATCCTTATTCGTGCTTATCAAGCCATAAGAACAAGTTAAAGCTGATGTTAAAAACCTTATAAATATGCCATATTTGATACTCGTATGCGTGCATCAGTTAGAAATCAACAGATGATTGAAATTCTACAATCGAATCGGTTCTAGATGTTTGAAAGTCCGGAAAGACTCGAGCTGGATTCATTACATGCATTTTGATATATGTCGAGATTTTATAGAGTACATACAGCTTTTAGAATACGTGTATTGTTTCGTAATTCGTAAAAATAAATTCACCATTTCTGGCTGTCTGTTTGTCCGCTTATATATTTTTAAATTCGCAATAGATTTTGATTTTCACCAACTATTAGAGAATTTCATTCGGAAGGTTATTGTATATAACTCTTTTATTATATTATGACTCAGGAGAAGCAGGGGCGGGTCGCTAGTATATCTATAAAGTTTTGTGTCGTTACATTATACATTAGTACAAATACATTTATTTTATTCTTTTCGTTGGTAAGCGCTCCATTTGACAATGGCTGGCCCAATCTGGCATTATTTTAAATGTTCGTATAAGGTTCGAATAACATTTTTAGGGAACGAAATTTTGAAAATTTGGTCGTAAAAATGGAACAAAACGGAAAAAAATTTAATAGTTTTTCTAAGGAACCCAGTCACGATACAAAGGCCCATTGCGATGCGTGCCCGGAACAGCTATTTAACGAACATCTCATTAAAATAAAACTCTTCCGAGTCCAAAATCATCGCCATAGACAATTAAAAAGAAACGCTGCCATAATACACTTCATATCGAAGTAATTAATGAACAAGATGCAACACTATTTAAAGACCAGTTACATAATAATGAAATCGTAACAGCAACAGAACAAACAGATGAAACAATTGATTGACCAATAAGGAAAGTGCACGTACTGTGAGCGTTGCGACCTCCCGTTTCAGTCAAAGGATGTGTCTAATTTAAACAATCCGTTGATGTCCATTGTCTCATGTCCACATAATGCTTTGTTTTACGCTTATCGTGACATTAAGGAGTTGTATAGAATGTGGCAAAGGTATAGCAGCTGTGTAGTTTGTAGCAACTCGTGTATCCGTTGGCTTAGAGTCTATTACAAAAGCTCTCGTTTTTGGTGAAGAATTCCTTTTTGTACTAACGAGTTTTACTGGTAGTTAATAATATTGCTTTTAGAGAACTACTAAATAGCTAGCGTACATTTCTATCCATATATTATTATTGTTATTACATTATACTAGCTGTCCCTCGCGGTTTCACCCGCGCTGCTGAGGGATTTATACATTTTCCCGGCACATAAAGTAATCTATGTTACTTCTAATACCTCCAAGAGTATGTGTACAAAGTTTGATGATGGAAAGTCTTTTGGGAGCGAAACCATCCGAGGCCGAAATAGCTTAAACTTTAATATTTTGAATTATAAATTTTGATGAATAAGTGTAACTAAATTTAAGTAAATGCTAAGTTATTTATTTATAATCCATGTATCGGCAATAGAAAAAAGAATTATGTAACACTATTATTAAGGAACCACAAACCTCAGTTCAAAACAACGAGCTGAGCACGCGCGGAAAGATATTAATTTTTAGAAACACAATACAATTGATCTTAAAATAATTTATCGTAGAATCTTCAAAGAGTACGGACTAAGAGTCCGTAGAAAATGTAAAAAGAAATAAATTTTTTTTTTTAAAAAGTTTCATGATGATCGGTTAAGTAATTTTCGCGTGAAAGCGTAACAAAGAAACTTACATTCACATTTTTTATATAAGTAGGGATAAATATATTCATACTTTTATTATAAATTTCAAAGTCTTACTATCTGTTTCGTTGTTACGTTTTCAGGGCTAAACGCAGTGCAGAAAGACTTGGAAAGGCTTCGGGTTGTCTCAAAAGATTATATTATAGGCATTGCACATTTCTATAGGCAACCCATAATTCCTGAAGTTAGGAATATGCTGAGGAAGAACGAAATAGAGTTTAAGTCTTTTTGCAAATGTACAGGTATGATTTACAAAAACATTGGGTAGTATGAGAATTTATAAACATAAATGCGGAAGTAACTTTGTTGCTTCCTGTTGATCCGATATACATATATGAAAATTGGTGCATAGTTACTCAGCCATGAATTATGTTCTTTTCATCCCAGAAACGCGGCTGTAACCGCGGGGTGAAAACAAAGAAACTCTCAATAAATGCAGTTACCGAAACACCCAAATAAATTGATATTTTGATCCATAAAGTTTTCTTCATCAAGGTTTCCTCTGTTACAGTTATTGCTAGACATTTGACGGGCCAGTTGGCTTGGTGGTTAGAGACCCTGACTGTTGCATTTTCCCGGTATAAAAAGTAGCCTATGTGCAGGTTATAAACTCACTATGAGCTAGGTTTCATACAAATCTGTTTAGCCGTTTTGACAGGCCAGTTGGCTTGGTGATTAGAGACCCTGACTACCAAACCGAAGGTGGCGGTTTCGATTCCCACCCAGGACAAACATTTGTGTGCATGAACATGTCTGTTTGTTCTGTGTCTGGGTGTAAATAACTGTATAAGTATGTATTTTAAAAGGAAGTATGTAATATATCAGTTACCTGGTAGCCATACTACAAGCAGTACACTCTGCTTAACTTGGGATCAGGTAACCATGTGCGAAGAATGTCTTGGGATTTATTATTATTTGTAAATACTAATGAAGATTTTTGGACAGTAAATCTCCCAATTCAACATGTATTTAGACGACATTGTACAAACTTACAACAATATACGTGACTCGATTGGTGATGAGCTGAACGAAGGTGAACAAGATCATGGTTAGATAGACCAGACAATGTAGTGAGTGACAAAATGCATTGAGATTGGTGCATGGGTACTACACATAGTGATGGACGCCTTGACCTATTTACTTAATCAGTCATCCGTGACTTTGTTGCTTAGCGATATATTCATAAAGTGTCTTTTGCAACAGCATCGCTAATGCATTGTCGACCCTGAGACTTGAAGTTGTTAAGAACATGAGCCTGTAATTTCACCGGTCGTCAACTTTCTAACCGATACAGTCGATAAGGTCGAAATAAGTATGGTAGCAGTTCTTCTCCGACGAACTCTGCATTAGTCTCTCTATCTCTTTCAAATTACCAATACATCAATTTCAAAGGTTAACGCTACAATCCATGATATAAACTAACTCAAGTCTTTAGCAGAAAATGTTAAATAGCTAATCTAACTGGTTTGTCTATTCCTAGACGTAGCTATTTTAGTTACATCAAGCTATATTATACTGGGTTCATATATATCAATGTATTTCCATACTACAAGTTCTGGTTGGTTTGGGATCAGATGACTGTGAAAAGAATGTCTCAAGATATTTATTTGTTTATATAAAATTGTTTGCGGAATACTTTTTATATAGATTTCTTTTTATGTGGTGTGAACAATAAAGTATATTCGTATTGTATTGTATGGTGTTGTATTATTTAATGTTAAAAAAAACTAAATTTTATTAATGGGAATGAAAAAGACATAAATGTTTTACAACATTAGGTAAGTACTTTAGGTTCTTTTTAATTTTCCATGTAATATGTTGTGGAGAAAATCCTACTAATGTTATAAATGCGAATGTTTGTGAGGATGTAAGGATTGTAACTCTTTCACGCAAAAGTATCGAAAATATTTGGATGCAACTTGGCACATAGATAGAGCATGCCCAGGAGTAACATGTAAGTTCTTTTGTTATGCTGGTATAATGTAATATCCAGGAATGCAGGTAAAACCGCAGGCACAGCTAGTATTCCTTATTTTTTCTCAGTATCACAGTTTGTGATTTTATTCGAGACATACATATACAGTATTTCATGATAATTGCTCTGCTCTAGTAAATGTTATTACACATCCATAAATGGGTAATTAACATGGCCAAGTCATTAATTGAGCATGTAGGGAAAAATTGACATCCTATTTGGCATGTTGTACAGATAAATTTGGCATTAAATTGATTTATTTTAAATTCTGATAGACTGACCCAATTTTTTTACCTTGATTTAAACACTGCGTAAACGTTTATGTTAGAATTAGCTGTACCCGTGGATTTTTTTTTGAACTGAGGTTTGTGATTCCTTTTGTAGCCGTGGTTTCACCTGCGTTTCCAAGGGATGTTAAATTTCCTAGAATAAATATTATCCAATGTGTGAATCCAAGTTATAAACAGCACATAGATATTGCGCCAAGTCTCATTGACATCCCTTTTGTAGTTTGTGTGTGAAAGAGATCATACATCCATACAAACTTTCGCATTTTTATATGGGCAGGGTGAGTGTTATACTACACATTACCCGCGTAACTTACTGTACAGTAACGGGACAGAACTGTGCTGGGGTTCGATTCTGTAAGGAAAATGACACTAGCTCGAGAATGTTTCGTCTATGCTCTGTATATGTCGCTTACTACGCTAATACTACTAATCACATGAGAGATTAGCTCTCCGAGGCCTTCGTGAAGCGGCTTGTCGACGAAGTTTGTATTAGCTGAATAAGGGGGCTGTACTGTATAATAAAAGGTTGTGACTATTGACTTCTCGCTCGTTCGGCATAGAAGTGCGAGCGAGAGACACGATTTTTCTATCTATCGCTTTAATTTTTCACTACACATATTATATGCACGAGTTATAGAAACATTTTTGACTTCACCTTTCTTTTTGGCATAGCAAAGATCAGAAAATTAGGAACCGGAACTACAGGAAGATGTGATTCTATTTTAATAAAATCTGACAATAATTATTTGTTTGATTTTGAATCCTGAGCAACCGAAGGATTTAAAGATTGAATCACGAGCGTAGCGAGTGATTCTAAAGTTGAATCCTGAGTGTGGCGAGGGATTTAAAGGCACAAGATGCAAAAAACTTTGCTCTCGTGTAACACACATAATTTTTCACTCCAGCAGCGAGAACACTTTAGGAGATAAAATAATAAACAGGAACTTACTGTTATACTGAACTGTTTTAACTCTTCCGGTGTTAAAATACTGTTCTCGTCGCTAGTTTCACTCATATTTTACGATTATTTTAATATTTGTTAACTTATTCAACTCTTACGCCAGCCACGAAATTTTATTCCCGCTCTTTGGCGTGTTCGGAAATAGCACCCATGATATTTTATTATTCAAAATATATTACGTACATTATTGAAACTAGAAATAAATATTTACAGGTTAAATATCAGTTTTATTTGCAGTAATACTTATTTTCGTTTAAATACAACAATAAGTTGAAAATTCAATAAATTACATTAAAAGACATAATTATCTTTTTGCAAAATTTCTTTAGTTAGTACGCATTTCCGAACGTGTTTGGCTTTGAGGTCGAATTCAAAATCGGAACTTCGAAAGGGCTGGTCTTTGTCTCTCTCTCTTTCTAATGGCGAGAAAGAGATAGAGTGTGAATGTTTCGAATTGTATGATTGATGAAAACAAAAATTTAAAAGTTACTTGCGATTTTGCTCACTGATTTCAGGCAGCAAAACCTACTTGTTTGAGCTACTGAAGTGAAAAACAAATTAACATATCTATAAATGTGTCAATGGTGTACGCTTGTAATATTGTATTCTTTGACATACTGTCACTAAGTCATGAATAAATTAGATTATAGCTGATGCAAACAGTTGCAATGTCAACCTTATTTACATGATAAATTAACACCTAAAGTGGAAGTGGAAGTATCTCACGAACACGTTATTAGCTTGTACTATTATTATTTTCATCTACGGTTTATTTAATACTAGCGACCCGCCCCGGCTTCGCTCAAGGGCAATGTAGATACTAATACATATAAACCTTCCTCGTCAATCACTCTATTAAAAAAACCGCATCAAAATCCGTTGTGTAGTTTTAATAATTTAAGCATACATAGGGATATAGGGATCCTTTTTGTTTATGTGTGTTATACCTAATAAAAAATAGGCAAAAGGTCAGATTAGGAAGATTAGAATTAATACAAAAATGGTAAAAAATGCCTTTTTTCTTACCGGTTCTTCAGAATTGGAAGCTGACTTCCAAACCAATAGTAGCTGCAGTAACTTTGAACTTCGTAAAGTGCCCTCCGTGATCATAAACAGATAAGATGGTTTTGGACTTTTATTTGTAGAAGTAAAAAGATCAGCAAAAAGGTACTCAAAGCAAGTAATTTTTTTTTAATTTAATTTACCTGTCATTTTCGTTCATTTAACTTTGGAACGATAATTTAATAAACATACTAGGTATTCCTGCTTTTCCTGTCTGTCCATATATTTATTTAGTAATGACACTGGTTCACCAACACAGCAAGTAGTAATAGTCCAGTTGTGTCTGCCCGCTCAATCCCTTGACAGAAATGATTGACAGAATGACTGGTCGATTGCCTGACTGACTGACTGACTGGTAGTACCACTACTTGTAGGCGGTAGTGTTAATTGTCTATTAAATAGATACACAAATACTACACCAGGAACTTCATAATAAATAAATATCCTGAGACATTCTTTACACACGAGTATCTGGTCCCAAACTAAGCAGAGCTTGTACTATGGAAACTATACTGATATACTACATTTATACAAAAAAAAAAAACATACTTTACAGATATTAATAATTTAGATACTTAACTAAAATTCGTGTGTTAATTCTCAGTAAAATTTCTACGATATTAAAATGCTTACTCAAAGAAATAATAATAAACTTAATTCAGACACTGAATTGTCTCTCAGGTATTCGTAGTTTTATTTTATTGTCACGGTTTTCAACGACGCTAAATTTATCGCATCTTCCAAATTCCTGAAAGCTGATGTCCGTATTAAAATATCCTTAATGGGCCGCGATACTGTCGCGACGGATATAAACTTGTCAATAGTTTTTTTAACACCGTTTAAAAAAGAACTCATTTTTTGACGCAATGAAATGAGTTTTAGTGAGTATTTATAATCTGTGAACGCGTTGTTTAACATGGAAATATTAGACACTAGCTGTCCGCTGCGGTTCCACCCGCTATCCCGAGGGATATTATAATTTTCTGGGATAAAAATGATTCTATGTGTTAATCCAGGGCATGTTCTATTTATGTGCCAAATTACATCTAAATCCGTTAAGTAGTTTTTGCGTGAAAGAGTAACGAACATCCATACATCTATACATCCATCCTCATAAACTTTCGTATTTACAATATTGGTAGGATTGGATGGGATTAATAGCTCCATATTATTTTTAACAAAAAGGTTTTTTTTTTAAATAAAATATAATAAAAAATAATGTTGGCCGGTATTTTTTTCATAAAACCATTAGATGCGCATTTTGACAGGCCAGTTGGCTTGGTAGTTAGCGCTCTGACTGCCAAACCGAAGGTCGCGGGTTCGATTCCCACCCAGGACAAACATTTGTGTGCATGAACATGTCTGTTTGTTCTGTGTCTGGGTGTAAATATCTATATAAGTATGTATTTAGAAAAAAAAAAAAGTAGTATATGTAGTATATCAGTTATCTGGTTTCCATAGTACAAGCTCTGCTTAGTTTGGGACCAGATGGCCGTGTGTAAAGAATGTCCCAGGATATTTATTGAAACCTAGGTGTTATAGAATTTCATACCCTTATTTTATCACATTAATATTCATACCCCAACACATTAATTGAGAGAAGGAGCGTGTAATTGTAGGCACTGTTTTTAAATCAAGGCTGCCAATCCAGGCTTACGGACTACAAAGTGGCCAGTCAGGCAGTAATATCATATGTATTTCACCCGGCTAAAAAGAGGCCCGAATTACTACGAGAAACCTCTTTGAAGTTTGGTGACGCCCTGAAAAATTGTTTAGCCTTGAATAAGAGGTAAGTAAGCTAGACTTTCTAGACGATTTTTCCATCTTATGTCACATGACTGTAGGTAGACATGGGTTCTAAACGATTAGGTATGATGTAAGGCTTCTTACATTAATAGAACTAGGCCGTAGCTCGTAGTGTTATGTTATGTGTGACACAGATTTAGAACACGACTTGAGAAAAATATAACAAGTAAAAGTGTTTTGAAATTCTAGTGGCGTCTTTTGAAAAATCAAGTAATTAAGTGGTTTATGACAAGTAATTACTTAAGTAAAATATATCTTCACGCCCATTATCTCTAAAGAGGTAGGCATAACTGTCAGTAATGAGACTTTCATTCCACTGAAATTTAGGTCCCAACTATCCGACTAAACCTAATTATTTTATAAATGCGAAAGTTTGTTACTCTTTCACGCAAATACTACTGTTGGCGCTAACAACTCCAAAAAAGTTTTATTCACTGCCATTAGATGTCGGTAATAATTAATCCTGGCATATATCATTTGAATTATTTATTTTTATTCATGTCACTTTTGAAGGGAAAATCACACATAAATTATACATTGAAAAGCGAGCACGTCGTTTTATTTTCACATTAAGAAAAATATACATTGAAGTAGATTTGCCAAAAAATCTACGTCAACATAAAAAGGCGTAACGTAACAACTACCAACGGATTTTGATGAAACTTGGCACATAGATAGAGAGTGCCCTGAAATAACACATATAACAACCCTTGGGAACGCGGCGGAAACCGCGGAAGATAGTTAGTTAATCATTTAAAAGGAGAAATGAATCATGAAATTCATCATATTTACTCACAGTTACAAAAACACTAGTAAATCTACCTTAAAAAAGACGATATATTTTACTTACCTTGTAAAAAACAGATGCATCTAATAGAATCATAGCTTAATACTAAAGAGGTTGCAGTCATAACTCAACTTGGACCTTATGACCTCATCTCAGTAGCTTGTTTGACATCATATCACAAAATAACGAACGAACAGGTTTAAGAAAACCAAGGTCGGTGTGCAATTGAATGAAACTGAACATGACATAAGACTATTATTATTTAAACAATAGGCAATATTTAATAAATTAACACATTTTGGATCAGATTCACGCAAGATTATAAGTTAATGTTTACTGAAGGCCGAGAAGAGACTAAAACGCTAAAATTTGAAAAAGAATAAAATATAATTCTGACAAATATTTAGAATGAGAATTTAGCATTACAACTTTATTAAACGAAATCCTGGCGTGAATTTTAAACAACTACAGACATGATACTATTTCAAAATTGGAATCGTAATTCCCACTAGGCGTTATGTGAAATTTCTACTACATCACTACCATGGTTACACAAACCTCTAGTTTTCAGATGTTACCCTTCATAAAGCTGGGAAGACCGCTTATTAATACTTTAATACAAAACAAAAAGAAAAAGAGCAAGAAGATTCAAGAACACCAGATTAAAAAGAAATATTTCTCAATCCGGACTCGTGCGTCATGTTCTAAAATTTGACTCAGCAAAATTTAGGTTCAATAAAACCCAAAGTACCTTTAGAACAGAGATGCGACTTATTAGAAATACTTGTATTTAAAATGCAACATACAAAATAGAAAATACCAATTTTCTATAATATATTTTAAATATTGTATCTGTAATTCTTAAAATACAACACGCTTGCCAACCTCAGCACTAGTAGAAAGAATTTTGAGCAAAGTTTAATTGAACAAAAAGTATTTATTTACTTGTATTTGAAAATACCTATTTTGCAAATATATACTTATTTATAATAGTAATTCAAGAATGTATTTGTATTTCGTATTTAAATACTTTTCGTAAACCATTTTGTACATCTCTGCTAGAAGAAAGACATTAAGATAGAGGTCACTTATCCTGCACTCATTATGATATCAGTATCGATGCGCTTATCTGTTTATCTATGAATTTACAATGGTAAGCTTATCATGGCGCTTGCTGGCCATTAAGTTGATGATAAGTAAATAAGTAGCCGTGAGCCATACGTCACTGTTCAGCTACGTGCGATGGATCAGGAACAGCATGTTTATTGATGTTTGTATCGCTTCATTCGATACATTGGACATTTGTTTCTTTATTCAAATAGTCAGATTTTTGTAATTAAAACGTCGCTCTGTCGCTTTCACTAACTACGCTCATACTACTAATCACGTGAGAGGTAAGCTCTCCCAGGCCTTCGTGAAGCAGTTCGTCGACGAGGTTTGTATTAGCTGAATACCCTTATTCTGCCCCCTGGCAGAGCTTGTAATATGGAAACAACAGATATACTACTGATTTAAAATAAATACTTTTATAGATAATTACAACCAGGCTCAGAACAAACAGACATGTTCATGCACACAAATGTTTATCCTGAGTGGGAATCGAACTCACGATCTGCGGCTTGGTAGCAGGGTCTCTAACCACGCAACCAACTGGCCCGTCGAACCACAAGCTTAAATCATTTTAATACAAGTTTTCAGTATATTATAACGCATACTGCATATAACGAGACAGTAAAATATGAAATAATAACTCATAATAACGATCTTAGATGTGAAAACATATTTGAAATTACTAAAACATAACCTGATATAAAATTTGGCACTGGTAACACAGGAAACACTGGCAAAGTTAACTATTTATTTTACTCAATTCATTTTTAAATGTTCCTGAACGTATTTCCTAGTTGTAGAGTAGCGTTTAGTAAATTGACATGCGATATATTTAGATATGATATGATCTATGTAGCTGCTGTGATAAAATGATAAAACATACAGTTATCTGAATTTATTTACACGTTCACACGACAACATAAAGTTTGCGTTCACTTGTAAAAACTGTTCTTTTTTCAATTTCATTTTCAAACATTTGTTCTTAATTTAAAAACACCAAATATTTTTTTGTAGCTCAAATGGTTCGTATTTTAACAAGACCGGATATTCAAAATCTTTTTTTTTTTCATATTACGGAATACATACGGAAATTAGCATAACTGGAATAAATTGCAATAAATGCAAACTTTTTGCTGTATGTTAGTTGGTTACAAAGGTAACATCGCTTAGTAAGTAATAGTTATTTTGAGAGCTAAAAGGCTATAAATAAGGTACATATTACAATTGTTGTGTTAAAAAAGTAAGAGTATTATATACTTTATTCCCGTGGGATGCTAATGCAAAAGAGGCGGCAAAACATTAAGACCTAGCAATAATAAAGAGTAATGCCATTTTCGGGGATAAAGAGATTTACTAAAAAAATAAAAGCGAACCTGTCCTTGCAATGGATAAAGTTCTCAAGATTTAATAGGCCTATTGTAGAAAAAATAACCCTATGGCGTTACAACAAGGTTCATCAGTATCATCACACAATTAACCATTGGATCAATAGATGAACCTTATATTAACGGCACTAAAGATTAATTTTCCATGACATGTTTAGCAGTCAAAACAGACCTTAGGTCGCGAAAACTATAGGTACTCATAAGTACTGGCACAGATTATATAGTACAGATTTTAAATCAAATTAATAAGACTTATAAACATCTGAACGGCAAGTTCTACAAAATTATAAAATACCAAGGCATCATCCATAACTCTTAAGCATTTTATTATCAAATTAAAATCAACTTGGAATCTGCAATAAAAATGACTCAACAGCAGGAAGCGCAACAATTAACTGAAGGAATTTATCAAAAATGTAATGAGAAAGATAAATAGCATTAATGATAAACAGCGGCGCGACTTCAAGGAGACTGTATTTTTAAAAAAGCGCCCGCGTCGGTCAATCCAATAAAAATTATGAAGGGTAACCTAGATACAGTTTTTGTCTAGGTTTTTTGATAATTCACAGCTGTTACATGTGCAAATATTAGATGGAAAGCGTGCTTGTTTGTTTTGCCAAAAAATGTAATGTTACAAATTGAGAAATAACAAAAACGCGCGTATGGGAGCGATCATAGGACTTTTTATAGAACGTTTTTTTTTTGTTGAGATTGAAAATATTGGTTGTTTGGTAAACATTGTTCATTGCTTACGTCCGGGTGTCGGTAGTTGCGATTAAATCATCCGATTATTTATGTATTGCATGTTTTATACCGATTTTTACCTTACTAGTATTATGGATATTAAACTTTGTTTCTGTCTTGACGGAACAACGGATGGACTAGATTTTCACGGGACTTAGACCACTTTTGATAATATAAAATCGCGGGGTGACATCTAATGGAAAATTAATGACACTGTAACATCATACCAATATTCATGTATCTTTAATTTTTTTATTTTTCTTTATTTGGGACAGCAACAGTCTTAAACTATAAAAAATTACATGGTTTGAACTTATAATTATGAGACCAGTTACATCTATCTACGTACTAAAATGGAATTCTTACCGATATCTTACATAACACAAGTTTGAAGCAAACAACAAATATAAGTATGAATATTATACAAAAAGAAAGAAAAAATTACAATAATAACACCTAAATGCTTTATATTTGACTTTAATGTAACTGTTTATAATGCAATAATATTAAATTATAATGTTCCTTATTATATTATAATGAATAATTGTAATAATAGTATATATTTAGACTAACTGTCTTTAATTATTATGGTACATGCGGTGCTTACCTTTAAGTAATTGTTACACTGCTTCCTATTTATCATATAATGTATCTTTATTTTAATGTATGTGTAAACAATTGTTGGTAAGCCTGAAAATAAATAAATAAAATAAATCATTCTTCACAAATCATTTTGATACGAGAGCCGAATACTGTATTCAATTAACTAGTCGTCTACACTAATATTATAAAGAAGAAAGATTTGTATTTTTGTATGTAACGAATAAACTTAGAAACTACTGGACCGATTTTAAAAATTCTTTTTCCGTCTGAAAGCTACATTATCACTGAATAACATAGGCTATATTATATTTTCAAATATATTAGGGATCCTTACTAAAACCCCAATAATGTAACTCAAGGTGTAAAAAAATTACCTAAAAATTCCTTACATCGCGCTGCGAAAACTATTGATGATAGAAAGAACAAAATAATGTGACATCCCTCGGGAACGCGGGTGAAACCGCGGGGAACAGCTATAATTAATAATAAGTAACGTTAATTTCGGGAATTAGATAGAGTTGCACAAAACAATGGGATTTCACTCTATAACTAATATTATAAAAGGGAAAATTTGTATGTATGGATGTTTCTTACTCTTTCATGCAAAAACTACGAAACGGATTTGGATGAAACTTGGCAGATATATGGAAAATTCTTTATAGAATATACTTTTTGTGCCGGGAAAACGTTACATCCCTCGGGAACGGTGAAACCGCGGGGGACACACAGTGGAACAGCTGGTCTAAAATAATATAATGTAAAATATCGTAGTGTCGATAAATGTATGGACTTTAATCGGTTGAAAAAAATGTATGGACTTTAATCGGTTGAAAAAAATACAGTAAAGCTAATAATTAGTAAATTAATCACAGAATTTTCCGTAAAAACCGTTCCCTTTTGTATCCTGTAAATGTACCGATATTTGGACTTTCCTCGACAAACCCACGTCAATTTCAGTTAACACATCCAAATGGCGCTAGTTTATGCGTTTATTTTAGACCAAAGGCCGAACTATCATCGGCTCCCACGGTATTTCAGGTGAGTATGCCCGAAGGACTATCTTCATTCAAATATTTAGTATTTTAGTAATATACGATACGAATACCCGGGATCTGCCGTAAACAGATACTGTTTGCGTTTCACATTTGTATACCTAGTATTTTCCAATGGAATGTTTATGAGGTGCTCGTAGCTCCGGGGCGATCAAGTAAAACGTAAGCAAAGTTTAAATTACTTTTGAGGGTCTAAAAGTAATTACCCCTCTGTAATAAAAGAATCTGTGTACTCCTCCGACTCTAAATGAGATGAGGTAAGAAATTTTAGATCATGAGAATTCCACAGTCAGCAACGTAAGTAGCTGAACAGATAAAAAATGCAAAACGCCGGAGCACTATCTATCCTATTAATATGATAAATGTGAAAGTTGATGAGGATGGATGTGTGTTTGTTACTCTTTCACGCAAAAACTACTGAACGGATTTCGATGAAACTTGGCACGTAGATAGAGGATGCCCTGGAATTACATATACACTTTTAATATCGGGAAAATATAATGTCCTTTAGAAACGCAGGTGAAACTGCGGGGGACAGCTAATTTAAAATTAAATTCTTATTTAAATTCAGTATTAATCACTAGCTGTCCCCCGCGGTTTTACCAGAGGTATATCACATTTTCCCGGGATAAAAAGTACCCTATATGTTATTTCAGGATATGCTCTATCTATGTGCCAAGTTTCATCCATTACCGTTTAGTAGTTTTTGCGTGAAAGAGTAGCAAACATACTTACATACAAAATTTTCCTCTTTATAATATTATATTAGTATAGATTAATAAAATGGGCCTAGTTTTAACATCCCTTGGAAACGAGGGTAAAACTGCGGGAACAGCTAGTTAATAACATGTAATGATAAAGTAAGCAGGTATTTTAAAAATGTACACAGAACATGCACTTTTACTCATATCTACATTTTGAATTAGGTGTTTTGTAAATAAGAATTTGTTCAACTATTATGGGACTGGCCGTACTATTTTATTATTCCGTAGTGCCTGTATCAGTATAAGTTCAAGCCCGCATGTAACGATATCTAAACGAGCGCTAAATTAAACAAACGACCAGTGATAAGCGCAGGAAGCTATGCGATTACCTTGCTAATTGGTTATTTAGCTATATATTACAATTTAGTTACAAAAATCAATGTTACATTTCATGGGGAATCCCATAAACGATGTCTAAAATATGCTCTTAAACCTTTTGTAAAATATATATATTGATTTTATACATAATAATTTGATACTTCGGCGAATTTTTCGATACAATGGTATGGGATACCTAATGTTGTGTTATATCTCAGACTTTTTACACGCAAGATATGAAGATGAGTTTAAGCTGCGGAGACTTAAGTTTTTTCTTTATTTTTTATACCACTTGGGCCGACAAACAAGCGGACGTTCCACCTGATGGTAAGTGGTCACCGCCGCCTATCGACATTTGCAACACTAGGGGCATCGCCAATGCGTTGTCAACCCTGAGACGTGAAGTTGTTATGTCTCATGTGCCTGTAATTTCACCGGCCCCCTTACCTTTCTAACCGAAATACAGAAATATACTCTATACTCTAGCACTACTGCTTCACGGCAGAAATGGGTAAGGTGGTAGTACTTCCCCGGACGAACTCTGCACTAAGAGCTCTACTACTCGAAGTGAGCACTAAAACCTTGCAATGAGTCAAGAAAATAATTTCCAAAGGGATTTGAAGTGAATTCTGACAAATCTCTTGTAATAATGTAATGCAGCGAATTATTGATGATTATACAAAATTATTTCAAAAATGCCGATCGCTTCCGAATACTTTTCGGACCGTCATCGAGTTTTGGTACAGTATGACAAATACAATGTGTGACGTCACAAATTCTTTTTTTATCCTTCGGTATGCACCCTATTACTGCCCGTATGTGAGAAGCCTTGACATAAAAAGCTTTAAAAGCCCTTTATAAGGTCGGATAGATAGAACGGGAGCGTAATGGCTAGCTCATAGCTTTTAAATGTCATACATTATTATACATGGAATTCTTGGTTTCGTCATCGCCCTTTAAGGGCGAGTCCAAAGTAAAGTAGTTTTTCTAGTAGTAGCGCTCTTAGAGCAGAGTTTGTCCGGGAAAGTACTGTCACCTTAACCATTACCGCCGTGATGCAGTAGTGCACTTGTATTACTGTGTGTCGGTTGCCTTGGGCGATGGCCCTGGTGTTGTGTCTATAGGCGGTGGTGATCACTTACCATCAGGTGGACCGTCTTACCGGCACAAGTGGTATAAAAAAGAGAAAAATTCAAAACGTAGGATATATTTTTTCAAAAACTGAAACTTTCCAAAGCCAGCTTTCCACTAGCCAAAGTTTCATTGCAATTGATGTAGGGAGAGTAACATAACACAATGAGACCACTTTTGAACACGTGTATCTATCAGTTTGAACACGCAGAAAACTATTAGACGATTTTTTCTGGGGTTTTCACTAGAACGTTTTAAAGTTATCACACGCATGAAGCCACAGGATTAGCTGTTCCAAATAAAAATTGGGAATGACCAACAAAATGAAGATGTCAGAGTATAAACAATATGATGACTACAAAAAGATGATATAGAGTAATATGTAGGTACCCACGGGGATATTCCTATTCGATAAATTATCCCAGATTCAAGATTAACGACTCGTTAAATTTTATGTTACGTTTTTACGTGTACAATAAAACAGCGCCAGGGCTTAGCTGGTGACATAAACAAAAATAAAAATACATTTTATGCTTTATGGGACTCGGGGGTGAGGGTAGTTCAACTTTGAACCTAAATAGACCAACATTAAGGGCTATATTTGGATTTTTATGAGAAATCTACTGTACTAACGCTACTAATATAATAAATGCGAAACTTTGCGAGGTTGATGCTTCTGTTGGTGTACTCTTTCACGCAAAAAGTACCAGACGGATTTGGATGAAACTTTGCACATATATAGTTTTAACCTTGATTAACACATACGATCCTTTTTTCCCCGGGAAAATGAAATATCCCTCGGGAATGCGGTTAAAACCTACTTGACTTACCGTGGTTATAAACTCTGTAAGAGAAATATATTATATAAATTTGACGGGCCCGTTGGCTTGGTGGTTGGTGAGACTGACTGCCACGCCGCAGGTCGTGGGTTTGATTCCCACCCAGCACAAACATTCGTCTGTTTGTTCTGTGTCTGGTGTAAATATCTATTTAAGTATGTGTCTGTAGCTTCAGTAACTTTAAATTTGACCTTCATAAGTGCCTTCCGAGGGCCTAAACTGAATAAGTGGTTTTGAATTTTGAATTTTTTTTTTAATGAAGTAGTACGCATATAGGTACATATTTAGTATATCAGGTGTCTGGTTTCCATTTGGGATCAGATGGCCGTGTGTAAAGAATCTCCCAGGATATTTATTATTATTCTTATAAATTTACCAACTTAACCAACCAACTAACGATCTTTCATAAAACTCCTAATATTTCAAATGGTGTGAACTAGATTTTTCATTCAACAATTAGTAAATCTAATTTATAACGCGTATAATGTATCACGCAAGTCACGCCGTGTGATAGACTAAATTAATTAAATATAAAACCGCGGGTGATTTTGACTAATTTGAAACGGCATTTTGGCCTGACGCCTGTCACATGACATCATAAAAACGAGGTGTAGGCAAAGACGTATAATAATATAGACACGTCACTCATCATCATGACGGCTCGACGCAAATACTAGATAGATTAAACGCCTGAAGAAAAATAATGAAATATATGCCACGTAACATTGTACCAGTTGTTAGATATCAATCTATGAATGAATTTTTGTTAAGATTGAGCGAGAGTAAATGTAATTAAGTCAATTACCAGGATTTTATGTTGCCATTCCCACAACCCTATTCAGCTAATACAAACTTCGTCGGCGCACGGAGGCCTGGGAGGGCTTGCCTCTCATGTGATTGCGTAGTAAGTGAAAGAGACAGAGCAAAGCCTGAGCGCGGAAAACGCATCTATAGTTTATATATCATTGGGTGCAAGTACGTAACTGTAGAGAACCAAATAGATATGGTGTCGTATTCTCAATCTCGACAACATTCAATTTTCTAGTCATTAACTTAGTAATTTTCTACATGATGCTAACAATCTGTCAATTTTGGTGATTGACAGCTGTTAGACATTGTTACTGGCGCGTAATTGGTACTGTCAAAACATAATGGAAAAAAAAAGTTTACTGTTTAAAAATGGAAAGACATGTCGGCGCCAATCCGCCAATATTAAGTGGGAGTCCATTTTATGATACATGTAGTTACGTGAATAAACCTTGTTAAATAGTACAATTTATTTACTAGCTGTCCCCCGCGGTTTCACCCGTTTATATATATCATGTATCATGCGCACAATCACATGTTCTGACTATATACCGATATTCGTCCCAAAATCGGTCAATTCGTTCTTGAAATAAAAGGATATGCATATATCCATACAGATATTCAATCATAAAAAAAAGTAGAAGTGGCGTCATTTGAGTCGTAAAAAAATACTACAAAAACATTTAATGTCCAAACAGATCCTCCACATTGATATACTAGTATAGAAAAAGAAATAAAAACCGTAAAAGAGGTTTTAGTCACAGAAAAAAAAATTATATATACAACTTTCTACCAAAATCGAATCAAGACAAGGTGAAAGGTTAGTCATGTTATCCTACAAACCTGTTTTTAGTTAGGATCTACCCGAAAAAGAAAACAGTCGGCAAATTGATTATTCATGTAAAAACATTATCTAGGCACAATGATTTCATTTAACCATGGTTGCCAAGTCTTAACCAGGCCAGTTATATTAATGTCTTGAACTGGGTTTAAAAATAACATTTTTTTTAAACTAGCTGTCCCCCGTAGTTTCACCCGTGTTCCCAAGGAACGTTAGATTGCCCAGGATAAAAAATATATATTTTATTTCAGGCTATAAACCATCTATTTGCCAAGTTTCAACCAAATCCAATAAGTAGTTTTTTCGTGAAAGTGTAACAAATATCCGATACAGTTTCGCATTAATAATATTATTATAAAGAATATATTAAAAATCACACCATAAAGTAGCTCCAAAAAACTTAAAACTTTGCTGGTAACAGATTCCTGATTTCCCTATGGACTCATGCTTTTTTCAAAAAGTAAAATAATTCTAATAAATAAATCTAAATAATTTCTGGCTCTATATTAACACCTAGCAACCCTATAGGTTCCGCAAAGAGGTTGTCATGTTAATTAAGTGACAGCAAACTTATGTTTCTAAATACTTAATGGCCATTGTACTGTCATTGTCACAGAATAAAAAGTAGGTGACAAGTTGAAATTTTAAAGAGGATGTGTGGCACATACTCGATTGATATCAGCCATCTGACGGTTTGAGATACTTCATCTATACCGGTATATGTTACTGTACTTTAGGTACCTACAGTTTAGTACATGAATGGCAGAGACTCCACCACAAAACAGTAAATAATATGTATATCAAATATAATTATTTAAAATGGCCTTATAAATGGTTCGACTCTAACGCCAGTCCGGAAGTTTGCTTTTACTGAGAAGAGCCGGCAATAAACTCAGCAAGTACTCTTTCCAAAATAAGATTTTGGCAAAAAGAACGCAAGAGGCAGCGAGCACTACTCTCAAGCATATGACATTATATTGTCATTAAAATAATCTTTTATGTTATAAAATGACTTCTGTAATAAACAGTCTTACAACCAAAAAAAAATTTAAAGGCGGTATTAAAGTAGGAAATAACTCTTTCGAAAATAAGGTTTTGTACATAAAGATGTATCCTGCTGGAGCGAGCTCTACACCCAAGCATTGTTGTAATTAAAATAATCGTTTATGTTGTAGAAAGAATGCAGTAAAACACTCTTACTTCCAAAAAAATTTTAACTGGAAGTTTTAAACTAGTACCCCGGAATATGTTTGGCTGTTACATTAGCCGCTATTTTTAGAAAAATAGAAAATAATACTTAATAGGTACCAAGTAGGTTTTAATCTTTTACGTACCTACGTGTTGAATACAACATCTCAATAGAAAAGAGGTCGATAGTCTGATTAAAATACTATAAAGTTAAGTAGGTTTATGTTTGTCTAAAGTACTGACGTTAATTATTTACAAGAAATGCATTGCGCGTTACAAAGTAGGTTTATTTAAAAGTTTTTTTTACTTTTGGATAGATGCGGATCTCCGGTTTTCAATCGTATCCTACTGCTAAGAAATGTTCTATTTTTAAACAATTCGTATTGACGCGTATTGGGTTTTTGACCCTACTAATATTATAAGCGCGAAAGTTTGCGAGGAGGGATGTTTGTTTGTTACTTTTACGCAAAAACTACCGAACGGATTTGGATGAAACTTGGTACAGGTTAATTTATAACCTGGATTAACACCTAAAGACTGTTTTATCCAGGGAAAATATAGCACTAGGTAACGCAAGTAAAACCGCGGGGGACAGCTAGTCCAAAAAGGTAGTACCAAGTTTAATACTATTTAAGGTCCTTTACCATAACGACTACGCCATGTTTTTTTTATAAACATCAAAAGTGACATTATTAACGGTAAAATTTTGACCTAGTACCGAAGTCCACGTAATTCTCCAAATAATCAAAACCCATGCCCCAGCAATACCCTGAGATGAAGTCTGACCCCACAGGGGGCACCCTCAGCAAAATTCACCTAACCGAAAATTCTGCGTAAGGGTTTAAAAGCCACCTGAGACAAAAACTTCTACTACGTTTCATACCTCCACAAAAAGATCCTAAAATCAATCACGGTTTCTGCATTTGACCTATTTAGTAAGCTAATTTACCTTGTTTTCTTTACTATTTAGTCATAACTATAGCTACTAGCGACTTGCTGCAAATAATATGGTATTTGTTTTACAAATGAATTGGTTCCCGGAACAATTTGCTTTGACGCCAATGAACAAGAGAAACTGAACAGTGGCGTGTTTACTTTAAAACGAACGCTTAGACTTCACTGGCCATTTTAATTATTGACTTGTTTCCTCATTCGGTGTTTGACACGTATTATTCAAATGATTGTATTCTAGTAGGTGCTAGGTGATAAGGTACCTAGGTTTAATTCATATAAGGTTGATTTTTAAACGATCAAAAATTAATATTATAAAAAATAACAGTTCAAATCTAGTCTCTATATGAATACTGTCACAAATGCTTTTCCCGTAAACTGAATACTTCTTCATCTTAGATTGTTCTCGGTTCGTAATTTAAATTAAAACGAAAATCGACATAATTTATTAATGGCCAGATACAACGTATGATATTTCATCTGGCTGTTAATTTGAATTAAGAACAGTTTTCATAGGAATCAAACCAAGCAAACAGGCTTGTCTATGTTATCTAATCCATTTAATCGAATTGAAAGATATATTTTTTTTCTATGATTATAGAATTTGATAAAAATAAATGGATCGGTATTTCGGGAGGTTTTTCCTAAAAGGAAATAAGGATTGTTATTTTGTTAGCCTTTTGTCCTTATATAATATAATAAATAAATATCCCGCGACATTCTTTACACACGGTTCTCTGGTCCCAAACTAAGCAGAGCTTGTACTATGGAAACCAGACAACTGATATACTACTTTTTTTTAAAATACATATGTACTTATATAGATATTTATATAGAACTATTGACTATGTGCATATAGGTACCTATATATATTTTTTTTATTCTGCGTAGGCCGAAATTAGCAGTCCATAGGTGGCACCTGGTGGTAAGTGGCCTATGCCTATGGACATTTGCAACACCAAAGGCATCACCAATGCGTTGTCGTCCCTGAGAAGTGAAGTTGTTAAGTCTCATGTGCCTGTAATTTCACCAGCCCCCATACATTTCTAATCGAAACACTGTAAACAAGTGCACTACTGCTTCACGACGGCCATAGGTGAGGTAGTATTTCCCCGGACGAACTCTCCACTAAGAGCTCTACTATAACTAGATCCCATGTTGTTCTACCAATAGGACATATTTCTTTCCATGAAATATTATGAAAATTCGACCTCACCGTGTCACAGGTATGGTAAACCAAGGCACCGTAAATCATTCGAGCACAATATTAGTTATTGTGACGGAATCCGATACGATTTCGAGCAAACAATGCTCCAATTACAAATCGTATTCGATATCGATTCGAAACATTTCAATCGATGTTAAAGTGGTCTGACGAATAACATTTGGTTAGTCAAGTGGTTTCAGAAAAATTATAAAAAAATTTAATGTAAGTATTGTCGTGGATTTTTGTGGAAGTATTTGAACTCAACCATAGACTGGCGCTGGTATAGGCTGGCCCAATTTTGATGAAATTTGACACACATACAGTTTATGTTCTGTACAAAAAGAGTGCAGAAGGAAGTAAATAACAGATTCAAAAAATCTACTTAAAAATACAACCCTATCATGGCCAATAAGTAGGCGGAAAAATAGCGAAAATCGCGTGAGAGATTAAAAGCTTTCACGGCTTAAACTAGACATGGACGTGATCTAAACGGTCTAAAAGAAAGACTGCAGATTATCATGACAAGATAAATGTGCGGGCAAATCTATTCAAAAGTGTTGACCAACGCCTTGGCTTAACTCGAAAAAAAAGCCAGCTTTTTAGTCTGTGGACATTAAGTAATTGATTCGAATATTTCGAATTTCCGTGTTCCTTATTTAATTTCAACGGTACACGGAAATTCTTGTACTGTTTTAATTTTTTCCATGTTTCATTTTGTTGCCAGGCTCGTTTATACAGCTAAAAATATCAAAGAAAAACTACATATCTTTAAAAATAAGGTAAATCTATTGATTCGATAATTAATTGTAGGATGATGCTGATGGACCTTAAAGTAACGCACTAGAATTCATTTTTCAATAACACTCTTAGTTTAGCGAAAACTTTAGTAGTAATAGAAGTAGGTAATCGATATTTGTTGAATATAAAATACATTATTCTAGAAATTTTCTCCTTTTTGTGGTACCTATATAATTAGCTTATATACTTACCTATTTTGGTAGTACTTAATACATGTACAAATTAACTCCGACCTTACGATAAGTACCTACCTATTATGTCGCAAATATCAATTAGTATTCAATTGTATAAACCTTGTACCTACTAATTGGACGTTCACGAGTTATCAAGAAGTTAAACGAACTCATTAATTCCTCTACTAGTTACTTACATGGAAGTATACATAATAATAAGTAGATACTAATAAACGTGGGAACCGTTACATTGAACATAATTCGTATACCTATTATTAAATATACCTAAACCTTCTTAAATGAAAACAAAGAAATCGCCAACGATTACCGAAATCACACCGTGAACATTTCAAATTCAAATTCCTTCCAAATTCAAATTGCTTGATGTAAATGAGTTATTCCAATTTTAAACTGGAGGTTTTTGAACCATGAAATTGAATTGAAAAATTTAGGTACGTCGTAAGTACAAATCAAATAATTTACCGTATATTGGGTTGGTTGGTATCTCTAAATTGTCTACAAAAGTTGCATGTTAACTCGTCGTATCATCTGCTTATCGGTCAATTTGCCGTCATTTCCTTCATGAACCACTACAATGACATAAATATTGACAATAACAAAAAAAAATTACACTCACTTTTACTGAAATCACTGATATAAGTTAAAACCTCTTTATAATAGTTTCACTACTTAAAGACTCCGAACTGCATAAGTAATAACACAAAAAAAAGAAAACGACTTTTTTGAATTGCGAATTGACAGCTCGATCGGTAACGGACGGAGAGCGCGCGTACGACACTAGCGCTAGCGAGACGCGTGCGTTCCAAATGACAAATGCGAGTCAACGGGGTAACCCGACGTTTGTTTACCTCCGTTCCGCTCGACGCGCGCTCAAGTTCAAGGGATTAGGCAAAGGAACGCACGCATCGGCCCAGTCAGACGTGACCTTACACTATTCACCTTTATTGAACATCATAGATGTCTTGTTAAGTTGGTTAATGTTTGTAGATTGTAAGCAATGACGATGTGGTACTACAAATCTCGGAGAAAGATGATGTCATGCATAGTTGCGGTGTGATAAGTTGATAAAGTGAAACACCTAAACAGTTGAATGTTTTGTCATTTATTCTTTGTTTCAGTAACAATAGATCGATACAAAATATATCTGCTATTCATAGATCTTTGTTGACAAGCATTGTTATTTTTTTAACAATCAGGGACCTGATTCTCGAGTGTTAAAATCTGACAGCAGACATCTATGAAATTCAATACATTTTGACAGATCCGCCATGTTTTTTTTTTCAATGGATGTCGAATGCCAAAGACTCTGATTAGAGCCAGGCTATCAATACGTTGAAGGAAAAATTGAAACCTGTGTTTTTACCTAGGTCTATTGTTTGAGTTTTATATCCAACATTACATAAGTAACTTATTATATTTTAAGTTTAAATAATAATAAATAAGCTATATCCCCATCCGTAAATTAAATGTGTGTCAACTTGCCAGATTTTTGCATTTATAACCGTATTGTAGATAGCGAGGATGAGTGTGGAAGTGGGGATTAGCTTCCGCCACGTTTTCAATAGAACGAATATGCTTCTCAGAAAAAGTTGATGTTTATTTTAGGGTATGATCTACCAATGTGCGAAATCAATTCAGCCATAACATTCTGAACCATAAACAAATACACACACCAACTATAGTCTGACCAATTTATGAAATCCCTTTTGACATTTAAGAATGTAAATATGACACTTAATTTTCTTTTGAAATAAAGTTAATCTATTGATCCATTGGTTAATTGCGTGATGATGTAAATGAACCCTTAGTTTGAAGCAAAAAGGTAAATTTTCCTTTGACATTCTTAAAGACCCATAGCGGTTTATTAGAAGCAAAAAAAAAATAAAAACAAATATTATTTAACGTTTTTAATATTAGTAAGATTTGTATGATAACATATTGTTAATCGTAAACTAAGAATTATTTAAGTACATTATAATGACCTTTCAAATTGTATAATAAAAATAATCTTCCTCTTTAAGGTTCTTTATCTATCTAAGTACCTAAATATCCGGTTTAACAAGCTATCTCCCTTTTTGATTTTATCCTAAAACATGACTCATAGAGTATGCAATCATAAGGAATTATTAGATTAATAAATAACTTTATCTATGTACATATATTTATATTAGATTCAGCTGTTTGTATGTATTAAATTTAAGCTTGCTTTCGGAGTAAGAATTTATATAATAAATTGTAAATATGTACATTTGATTATAGAATCATTTATTCACAGAAATGTGACATTTTATTTTTGCCGTTCTTTTTAACTAGTGCCGTCGATTTTGGCTCTTTTGGCAGCGTTCCAGAATAAAACAAATTCGAATACTTAATATGTTGGGTATCTTATCCTTCTAATCCTAAATATATTATAAATGCGAACGTTTGTGACGATAGATGATAGTATGGAGGTTTATTACTTTTTCCCGCAAAAATGACTAAACAGATTTCGATGAAACTTGGCACGTAGATAAAGCGAGCCCTAGAATTTATAACATACTTATGGCACCTATATGTATGATTGGGACAACAAAAAAAATCTTAAATTATTTTTTAAACAATATAAGTACTTGACTAGATGCGCCAAGTGATGATAAAAGTAGACGTCTTGTCGTATAAGGAGGTGCAGAATGCCGCAAGAAACAGAACTGAGAGGAGGTAGTTTCCTCGCCATGAGGACAGCTCTTAAATTTAGAAGTAGTACCTATGTAAAAGGTATCTACTTATTAAAATTATTTAATATAATATGAAGGATGTTATTGTTTTTGAACAGCTTCGAAATAGCTGTAATAGCGTGTGAATAATTTTAATATTTTACCTACTAGATACCAATTTCAAACCATCGAATAAAAACAGTGGTCATTGACATTTTGACAAAGCCACCGGATTACGTTTATTTGTTTACAGCGCCATCTAGCATTATATGTTGGCAGTTTTAGCACTCAAGTAGTTCTATGGTAATTGATGCTTAATACTTCTGCTACTCGACAATAGATGGCAGTATATTCGTTATGTCAGTTATTTATATATTTTTATTCTTAAATAATAATGAGTAACTTGTAGGTACCTAACTTCCGAGGATTGCGAGGACATCCATATCTCTTTGTATAATTCTTTTGTTTCTTATTTCTTAGTCATATGTCTCAAAACAATACTTCGCACAATAAACAATCGGAGTTCATTTTGTAAAGAAGTTCAGTAAGGTGGTAGTTTTACTGAAAAATGCATCTACAGTCTTGTTAAAAAGGTTGCAATCAGTTTGAAACTGCAAAATTATATGGGATTGGTGATTAATTTTAAATTAAAAAAATATATATATATTAACATTACATATTTATGTTCTAATACATTTTCCTTCAGCTGCAAATATAACTTATAACTTTCAATATTAAAAATAATTTATCCCCGAACATTTCTGATCACATTTAGTGGTTATCTTCCGATGGATGACACATTTATTTGATATTTAATAATAAGTAGGGACTTCGGGGATAATGGGTGCAATGATATGTCATATTTGAACTTTGTATTCGCTATATTAGGTATGTATCATACAGTGACTTGTTGTAGGTATCCAGTGTAATATTGTGTTGATTTCGTACTCAAATCAATGTTTACATAAGCACTAGCTGTCCCTTGGGGTTTCACCCGCATTCCCGAGGGATGTAACATTTTCCCGGCACAAAAAGTTTCCTATGTTACTTCTAATACCTCCAAGAATATGTGTCCAAAGTTTCATGATGATCGGTTGAGTAGTTTTTGCGTGAAAGCGTAACGAAAAAACATACATTCACATTTATATTATTGGTAGAGTCGAGATGCATTTAGGAAAAGAAATAAGTAGTATTTCAGTTATCTGGTTACTATATACAAGCTCTGTTAGTTTAGGATCTGACAGCCGTGTGTTAAGAATGTCCAGCGACATTTTTTATTATTATTTTAAATAAAAAATATATACATATTATATTGATGGGTCGGCCAGCATGGTGGTAAATTCTGCCGCCACACGCTGTAGTGTGTGGTGACCTGTAGGTCGTGGATTCTATTCCTGTCTAGTATACCTATATATTTTTGTGGATAACAATATTTGTTTTATATGCGTAGGTATATATTTTTATGTGTAATACATGGGTTTAAATATCTATAATAGTATTTATTTAGAAAGTAGTATGTTTTACATTATTATGTAGTATATCAGTTATCTGGTCACCAAAGTACAAGCTCTGCTTAGTTTGGGACAGATAACAATACGTGAACAATGCCCCAGGGTATTTATTATTAATTAATTAATTATCAAAACAGCGATCCAATTAAGTGTAAAAATACTAACATAATGATCATTGAAATGTCTATTATAAAAAAGGTTATAAATCTTTAACAATACCCATAAAAGTGGTGTAATAAATCGAAATTTAATTAAATTGACCCCTGTTATTTGTACGTGTGGGCACGTCATTATAGGGCTCGTAAAACATTCACTTGGGGGGGCCTCAATGGTGATTAGTTACCCTGGCTTAGTTATAAATAGTACGGTAGTATATTTTATCAATCCGCGTTCCCGAAGGATCTTGTCTTTTAAAGAGATTGACAGTGTCATATGTGTTTATCTAGAAACATTTTATTTTTAATACGCTTTTATTAGCTTCAGACGTATGTTAGTATGTAACGGAATCTTTGAACATGATTTTGACCCCCTTCAAGACGTCGGATTAACTCGCAATTTGGCATACTTGTTAAGGACCGATGACAATTCAATATTCTAAATAGTTTTTTTTTACAAAATATTATTTTTTCTTCTTTACACTATTCTTAATTCAAATTTATTTTTTATTTTTTAGTTGGATTTTCTATAAAAGCGTGTTTTTTTAATTTTTTTTATTTATTTTATTTTTCTTTTTTTGGGACAGCAACAGTCTTAAATTCTATAAAATTACATGGTTTGATCTTATAATTATGAAACCAATTACAGCTATGCACATGCTTAAATGGATTTTTTACCATTATCTTACATAACACTAGTTTGAAGCAAACAAAAAATATATGTATGAGTATCATACATAGTATAAAACAAAGTCGCGTTCTCTGTCCCTATATCCCTATGTATGCTTAAATCTTTAAAACTACGCAACGGATTTTGATGCCGTTTTTTAATAGATAAAATGATTGAAGAGGAAGGTTTTATGTATAATACATGTGACATCCCACGGGAACGCGGGTAAAACTGCGGGGGACATCTAGTTTTATACAAAAGGAAATAAAAAATTACAGTAATAACAAAAATATCAAAATACAATGAAAAAAACATGAGTCTTTAAGGCAAGAGTGAATAGGCATTACTTGAGTCCGCGTGTACCATCCTCGACTGCATCGTCACTTTCCATCAGGTGAGATCCAGTCAAATGCGCTCAAGCTGTTATAAAAAAAAAAAAAACAATATGCTATATATTTGAAAGCGTATTTCAATGAAATGTTTCTAACTTTAGCGGTAGCTTTCGCGACATATCATCCTTACAAACAATCGCATCTAAAATGAGTAAGATAGAATTTAAAAACACATACTGATATCCTAGGTCATTCTTTACACACGGCCATGTGAACCCAAACTAAGCAGAGGTTGTACTATGGAAACCAATCAACAGATATACTATTTTAAAATCAGAGGCGGCCATAGTTGCTGGCGAACGGGGCAATCGCCCGGGGCCTCGCCCTTGCAGGGGCCTCGCGCAACCCAAGCAAATAAAAAAATATGGATATCAAATGTCTTTTATTTGAATAACCTTAGCATTTCTTGACAAACATGACAAATACCTAAACCAAACAACCAGACTTACTTTCACATCACATACTTTTAACGCAGTGACCTGCCGCCCGGAGCCTCGCAATGGGTAAGGCCGCGGCTGTTTAAAATACACACTTAAATATATTTACATCCAGACATAGAACCAACAGAGATTTTCATGTACACAAATACCAACCCAGGACAAACCTGGCTGGGAATCGAACCGACGACGCGTGGGAGACAGGGTCTCTAACCATCAAGTCAGCTGGCCCCTTCAAATATATATTGCTTTATGTGGTAGTTTCCGCACTATTTCTCCATATAAACATGAATGATCATATCTGACACTACTCCGAGTAATATATGATTTTTTTATACCACTTGGGCCGACAGACAAGCACACGGTCCACCTGATGGTAAGTGGTCACCGCCGCCTATGGACATTACCAACACTAGCGGCATCGCCAATGCGTTGTCGACCCTGAGACGTGAAGTTGTTAAGCCTCATGTGCCTGTAATTTCACCGGCCCCCTTACCTTTCTAACCGAAACACGTTAATACAAGTGCACTACTGCCTCAAATATAATAGAATTGAATATGCTTAAATAGGTTCCGTTTCCATCTTTATTTATCATTTACCTATTAAAATAATGTTATTATTACCTTCATATATAGATAAGCGTAATGACATAATACGGATCGATTGCACTATCGAATCATATTTGAAATGGAAAATAATTTGTTACACGTTTATCAGTTTAACAGGCACAGAGTAAAAATGCCATATTACTCAAAAATAAAGTTAGCGATAAATAAATATTCAGAGACATTTACACGATACTAAGCAGAGAATATAATTAAAAATGAAACCCATTTTTAAAAGGTACATTATTCTAGATGGAAAAACACAGATTTTTTTTAATACTATACTGTTTCGCAATAATGAAATAACATGTGACATTTCTTTCACGCACGACCAAGTGTCCCAAAATATCGGTGCTTGTACTAAGGTTATTATGTACACACATTTTTGTTTTGGGTGAAATTCGAGCCCACGATTTGTTCATGGCAGTCAGGGTATCTAACCACAAAGCCAACTGGCCTGTCGATTTTCACCCAGGATAAACAAGATTACAAGCTCCGCTTAGTTTGGGATCAGATGGCCGAGTGTAAAGAAAGTTCGGGATATTTATTATTAAAATAGCTATCCCCCGCGGTTTTACCCGCGTTCCCGAGGGATATTACATTTTCCCGGGATAAAAAGTAGCCTATATGCTATTCCAGGATATGCTCTATCTATGTGCCAAGTTTCATCCATATCCGTTTAGTAGTTTGTGCGTGAAAGAGTAACAAACTTACATACAAATCTTTTCTCTTTATAATATTTTTTTTTTTGGTCCGACAAACAAGCAGACGGTAATATTAGTATAGAAGTATAGATAATCAAACTCACGACGTATCACGCCATCAGTGACAATGACTGAAAGGTGGTCATTAAATACATGACCATTTGAACAGTCTATTGGCTATTGAGTTCAAATATAGTGAGCTTGTAAGTGCCTCTAATTTACTCTCAATTCACACAGTATACTGTTACAAATGATTATTTAGTCCTTGAAATCATTTACATTTTAATTGGTATGCATCACTCGGTGCTCTGATCTTGTTTTATGTTCTACTGAATAAGATAGTAAGCTGCATCCTACATTATAACTGCTCTTATTGTATGCTTAGCCCAGTCTTACTTACCATTATTTTCAACTAGCTGTCCCCCGCGGTTTCACCCGCGTTCCCGTAGGATGTTACAAGTATTATACATAAAAACCTTCCTCTTCAATCACTATATCTATCTATTAAAAAAAACCAGTTGCGTAGTTTTAAAGATTTAAGCATACGTAGGGATAAAGGGACAGAGAAAGCGACTTTTATACTATGTAGTGATTAGGTAATCTCAGGTAGTGGTCGCCCAGTGATCGAAATTCGACCAAATATCGTATTATTTTAAAGTTCAGATTCGTTTTTGGATGGTATTTTGTTTAAGAACACTTTAATCATACAAATATTATAAAGACAGCATTGAATATGGATGAATGGATGTTTGTTACTCTTTCATGATTTCTTTTATCATCTTTAATCCCGAAATACATTAAATCCCTCGGAAACGCGGGTGAAACCGTAGAGCAGCAGTTATACTATACTATACTTAGTAAATACAGTAATACCCCGGACTTACGCGATAGGTGGGACCAAGCGATAGTCGTGTAAGTCGTATGGACGTCATCACAATCCACCTCTAAATTTAATTGTTTGGCATATCTACCACTTCTTCAATTAGACCATCAATTAGATCAGGATTTGAAGCTGATTCTCCTTGAGTGATGAAAATGAATAACCGCGTATCTCCGAATTCGCGTAAAACGGGGTAGCGTAAGTCGGGGTATTACTGTATATACAACGTGTTACAAAATACCCCGTAAAAATATAATTAATTATCAAAGCCAACAACCCTAGTAAGCTGTCATGGCAGGGAACCAGATTATTTAACAGAAAACCTACGTACCTACATTACCTAATAATTTGTTCTATTTTTAATTCGAAAAAATAAGTTTTTAGGGTATGTTATACAGCGTTACTAGGGTTCTTAAATATTGTGAATGGACTCGTTATAAGGCCCCATTTAACCTCATATCGGCTTTACAGGCAGTTTTGTAACATCATTTATAATAGCGAATATCAGTCGGGCGTTAGAATCATAAATTCCAATACAACCACATTTATGTACCTAATGTTGTGACAAGTTTTGTATACCTATTGTATACACGTTTGTCGAAGCTGTTTACATCCTGAAATAAGTACTGGTAAACGTGGAACAATCACAACATAAGCGAGCACAATGGCAACACGAGTCAGGATTGCAATATTACTCGAGCAACGACAAAAGCTAAATCTGACGTTGTTATCATTCGATACCCTTTAAATACCTATTTAATAATAGTTACAAATCAATATGTGAAAGACTATATATTTAAAAAGTATTAGGTATATTTCGTATACCTACCAGTTATATTTACATGTTCATGGGCTCGATTCTGTAAGGAAAATGACACTAACTTGAGGATGTTTCGTCGTGGCCTCCGTGCTCTGTCTCTGTCGCTTTCTACGTTAATACTACTAATCACGTGAGAGGTAAGCTCTCCGAGGCCTCAGTGAAGTGGCTCGCCGACGAAGTAGTATATTAGTTGAATAAGGGGGCTACTTAGTTGCGACTACCACGATTCTGCAGCGCAGTATCAATGTTCGCGGATGCACGTGTCGATGGCTTCGATGCTGTCTGGCGCAAGAATACAGTCTCTTTGGTAGGAAGAATCCGTGATCAGATAATCTCATCTCAATCACATCTCAGCTAATAAGGTGAATGGTCCCAGGTTCATCAACACATATTCTATGAAAACCGGATACCTAATACGGTTTAAAAGACACATCTTAAAGGAAGCACAGACGAGCGTAGGTTTAGCAAAAGACCTGTATTATACTTTTGGATATCGTTTCAAAACTCTATATTTACCTTCTTTCGAAATGAGTTGGACTGTGCCCCCTTATTCTGCTTATAAAATTAAGCAAAAAGGTGTAATGAGACCTAGAAAAGCGGTCCTCTATGACACGTTATGGTGCAGTTATAGAAAGAGACAAAGCATGGAGGCCGCGCAGAAGCACCGTCGAGCTAGTGTTAATGACATGAAAGAATCATACCTCAGATTTGGGTGATTTTATTAATTTATATTAGTCGTTTGATTCTCGGCACTAAATAGGAACGCCTCTATATGAGGTCAAATAAAATTATATTGAATTAAATGTAACCTTGCTGAATTTCTTGCCGGTTCTTCTCAGTTGAAGGCTGACTTCCGAACCGGTAGTAGCTTCAGTAACTTTAAATTTGACCTTCATAAGTGCTCTCCGTGGGCCTAAACTGAATAAATGTTTTTTTAAGGCCTAAGGTCAGCAGTGGACATCCCTGGTTGGATATGATGACTATCATTAATTTAGAAAAAAAACTATCAAGTAGGTATGTAATCCTAAAAAGGAGGTTTTATTCAGAATACGGTTAGTCTCTGGAACGTGTTTGAAACTGTGGGGCAATTTAGTTTGCGACGAGGTATTACCACATTAGCTCCATGCTCCGAGGCTATTGCATTATTGCAATGCGGAACACTGACGCCCGTCTGTTATAGCATACACAGGCAATAGCTTTCGTAATATTCTATGAAGTAAGTATTTACTTTTAAATTGGCTCCAAGATTTTAGTGAAAAGTGTTAAAACCTCTGTCTAAATTGGCCATGTAAATAAATAAATTAAAATAAAGAACGTGTTATGAATGTTACCATTTTATTGCTTATTTAAATAATACACATTGAAAATTTTAAAATTGGAATATTTTTGGCACAATTATCGATAAATATTATTTAATTATCACATCTTTATAAATACAAAACTCATATTTTTGAAAGGTACTTTGAATTTGGACAGAAAAAAAAGGTCTGTGAATATTATAACAAATGTAAGAGAAGTGTAAGGATGTATAGTCTATGTAACCATTCAAACCTTGACATACTTATTGATTGTCCATAGACTGTAACTAATTTAACTCATTCGATTGTATTCTTAACTAAACGTACTCATGCTAATCTGGTAATAACAAGGAAAAGAGTAAACTTAATAAGATTTCCTTTAGTAAATAAAAATTATTCATATTCTAGTAATTTAAAGAATACAACATAAAAAAATCCTGTGGTAATTTATTTTTAATATCTTTGTTTCAAAATAGGAAACAATTAAATCTATGGTTATTATATGTTTTATCGACCATGCAAATGTATGTGTTAAATAAAACTATACTTAAGGCTGACCACAGTTTGCCGGTTATATTTCTTAAACCGTGTCCAAAGGTTACAAATAAAAAAAATACTGGCATAATATAGTGCCTTGTTCGATATTCAAATTACCCGGTACCTTAGAAAATACTGATAAGTATATCGAGACAATAAATCGATATAAATTATATTTAATAGTCGATTGAATAGGTGTCTAATCGATATAGCGAAAAGACAGTCACTATATTACAGAGAATCATTAAGCATTTTTGCAAAACCACATGGAAACCGGTATAAAGTTTTATATTTATACAATTCGAACTGTATTTACTGTGCCGCAAAATTGATAATACATTGATTTGATTTATTGAATGATGTCACAGCATCCGGGATCGTATTACACGTATTACAGTATACCTAGAAGATTACGATGTTATTGACATGGCCGTTCCGCTATCAACGACTCAAATGATATTTTATTTTATACAAAGCAAGTCACACAAAGACCTTGGTGGTAAATTACGAAAATAAATGAATAAAGCTATTTTAAAGGCAAAAGTCGAAACAAGTATAAAGTTTTTACACTAGCACACAATACTTAGACAAATTACTAAAGTCATCACAATCTAATAGGTCCTATTTGACAGCTAAAAATGTCTAAGTAAATTGAACCCTATGGAGTTTACGATTAAGTTCATTTTCATCATCATACAATTAACAATTGTATCAATAAATGAACGTTAATACAATGACGATAAAGTGAATTTTTCTATGGCGTGGTTAACTCTCAAAACGGGCCGATTAAATTGTGATATATACCCACCAGTATCATATTCGACAAAATAGTTTATCCTGCTTCACAAGGAAATACAATATAATAAACAAAGAGACAGAGCGAGTACATGAACTCTGTGCCAAAACTTATAAACAAAGCATTAATAAAATATACCTTATGAGTGATACGATAAACACTTTGATCGTCTTTACGATACACAATTGTCTATATCCAATACCATAGACAAAAGAGAAACACTATTAAACACTGATAAATGCTTAAACTTCATATCACATCAATAAACACGTCCTCACTTTCGGCGACTCTCGCGCAGCTCTCACAATTAACATGAGACCGCATATTGTTGTTGCTATTCTTCCTTCGCAAGGCATAATTCCTTTCTCTCGACGGAAACTTCTGCATTTTTCTAACCGTCAATTCTTTATTGGCAGAATAGTTTTGGGCGTCTGCCCTCATCAATTGTTTTAATGATAAACACATTTTTTTTTAACTGTCAGTTGTGAGCCGCGAGACGTGCGTCTGTATTAACCGTGCGTTTGACAATGACACTTTTTGCTTACACTCGATGCGCTAGCGACCTTTTAACAAGGCTGCGTTATGAATGTGTGTAAATTATCCTCTACACTGTCGATTTGGATCACGTCCGTTCGTCTACAATACTTGTGTGGTGAATGATTGTTTTTTGATATGTTATCGATGTATTTGACCTGGTTGACGGACGTGCCAGATAAAATTGTTGGTGCAAATGTTTGTTGTTTACAAATAGTTTAAACTAAATGTAACTTTATTGTTGTTGTAATAATGACATAAGTCCTGTTATGATCGGCTGTGCAATGTAAACTACCTAAGAGTTAAATGGATTATTTACTTCACTAATTACTTTTATTAGTCAGACACTATTTGTTTTGAATAGGTTTTTGAGCGTAATTATGTTTCCTTAGCAATTATGTCATTCTTAAACTATATTAGTTACAGTTAATTAAAAAGTAATTAACTAATTTGTTTGTGTACTAAAATATAATCTTTAGACTTTAAATAACAACACAATTTGAGATCCAGTCAAATGCGCTCAAGTTTTTACAAATAAAAAAAAAAGTAAAAAAAATGTTGATCAATCATATTTAATAAGTATCTAATAAATCCAAAATTTGTCTGTTTACTTGTTCTGCAACGGTTGGACGAATTTGGATGATTTGGATTGGTACATAGTTGACTTTTATCTCGGGAGAGAATTATATACAGACGTCAAGTAAATCCAGGAGGCAGATAGTAGTTCATAAATTTGACAATAAGTTTTTGTATTATATAATCTACGTCTACCGTTATACGGTTTCACTAGCGCTCAATAGATATCTAATGTATGCCAAAATAATCGTTCAGCTTTCTGTCAGTAAAAGAATGAATCAAATTGAAATAACTGAATAGATAATTAAAGAATTGTTGTACGTGTATCGTCAGACTTCTGTAACTAGAGCAATAAGAAGCCATATTCTCTTATTAATAAATTAGTCACAATTACTGAGCTTTGTTGACAATATGATCATTGTATAAAATGAAATACGATCGGTAAAAAAAAAATATTTTGATAAATAAAATTGTAAGTTAATTTATTTAGTTAAGCCCGAGAAAGGTACTTAAAGGTCAACCAAAGTTACTAAAGTAAGTAAAGATCATAAATTCGGGATAAGACTTCAATTGAGCAAGAAATTCTAGTTACAATGTTTAGACATTTCAAAATAAACATTATGAACAATAATAATAAAATACTGAAGTTGTATAGTACCTTATTGGTGTGAATTCAGAATTATTAAACTCAGCACTCGTCGAAGAGATTTTTAGACCACCTGGACGCATATTTAAATATCATTTAATACATTCCAACAATTATGTCAAGTCTACCACAGTAATACTCGGAATCTATGTATCGTGATTTTTTTTTTTTTTTATACCACATGGGCCAACAAACAAGTGGACGGTCCATGGTAAGTGATCACCTCCGCCTATGCACATTTTCATCGCCAATGCGTTGTCGGCCCTGAGACGTGAAGTTGTTAAGTCTCATGTGCCTGTAATTTCACCGGCCCCCTTACCTAACCGAAACTGGGTAATTTATGCGCTGCTTCATGGAGATGACGTGAAGGATGTACTTCCCGGAAGAACTCTTCATTGAGAGATCTACTATTACCTATACTTTACTATTATCATTTTTTAAATGTTAACAAGCTTATTAACATAGACAAGCCTTGCTTTTCCGAGACGTTAACTAACAATAAATTTACCATTCACGGCCATTTTGCCATATAAAGTAATGTTCTTATATGGTTTATTTATTAGTTAAGTTAAGGAAAATAGCTACAATGAAATGTTATTTTATCTAAGAATAGTAAATCTTACCTCCAAGCGTGTGGATTGAACCCCGGACACAGCTCCGGACAGTTGTCGCAGGGTCGGCCTTCGGACACTTCCTTTATTCGGACCCCCTGTGGACAAACAAAGGAATTGTGATCATTTGAAAAAAGGGAAAAAAGCACGAATGAGAGAATAGCTTGGTCAATTAAATGTGTTGTGGTCTGCCTTGTGTACCTTGGGACTCAAAGATAGAAAGAGAGAGCATAAAGAAGGCCTGATGTGTGGTGGCGATGGCTAATAGGTACTACCAACGAACTGTCAGTAACTCGTTCGTAAGAGGAGACCTAAGCAGTAAATCGCATTTTATGCATTTTACATCTTGCAGCAAGTGATCAACAAAAGCAATCATCACAAAGAGATCATTAGAAATGGCCTTTTAATATAATGCACCGAATGGCGAAGGTACAAGGATACATATTGAAATAACCTTTAAAATAATCGATTCGAAAAAACGTTATTTAATATCTGCGGTTACCGACCTCGCACTCATCATGATCATTATGAATATATCCAGCATCATCTCCATCTAGACCTCGAGAACTCTTCGATCTGACATCATCGTTAGAATCGCATTCGCTGTAACTATCGGATGTAGAATATTCACTATCCCTCCTAAAGGCAAAGAGCTTGTAAATCCCAGTTTTCTCACACCAAGACTCATCTCGGATGTTACCGTTACGCCTTTTTCTATGTATTTTAAATGGGACCTGTTTTAGTTTCGGTTGCACGACGTAGGATGCTTTAGGTACAGTTATCTTCTTGAATTTCTCATCGTAATCTTCTTCAGTTAAGCCGCAATGGTTGATAAGGTAGTCTCTCCTTATCTGCTCTTTGCCAGCTGGATCTCTCCAGTAAATCTCCTTTTTTCTCACACCTAGATAATAATCAAGTTCTCTTTCTCCTAAATCTTCTTCTTCATCAGTGAAGATATCAATTTTATCATTGTAATCGTCTGTGCCCTCAGAATTTAGCTTTGTTCTAGTGTGTGTTGTACACTTTTTTGTTGCCGGCATTTTCTTTAACAAATTGGCCGTATTCGATGATAAGAATTTTGTTGTTTTTCTGTAAACAGACGCAACAGATTCTCTTCTTCTTCTCATATTGTTCATTTTGCTACCGAACTTCTTTGTGAAAAATCTCTTTATCACAGTGACAACTCTTCGAGACTTCCAGTTCATTTCAATCCTGAACCATTTTTGCTGATTGTTCCCAGAGCTGTTGTCAAATGAGGGTAGTCGTCTCTTACGTCGCGGTCGGAACACTAGCTGATATGGTTCGTTTACGATTCAATTGTGAAAGGTGACGTGATCGTGGTCACCTGCCAATGGATGGTCGAGGTTACCTAACCAATTTATGAAGACCCATCACGTATGTTTAACCCTTCGTGAATACTTCGCAAGGTGAGCTCCACGTTAGCTGGCTAGTTGGATAAGGGTGTGGACTCTTTACGGTCATGCAAACAGAGCTAAATGTGTCCACAGTAAATGACTCGGCAAATTGCGAAACCCTTAGGCAGAATTGCCTGTTAAACCACCCTTGTTACCTAGTTGTTTTATTTGATTGCAGGGTCACTGACATCTTGTTTTATGTATAAAAATAAATTGTACCCTCAGTCTCGGTCAATAACCTTTGTTTGTCTCTTTGTGATTGATTATATTTAATTGGATATGTTGAGATCACGCGAGAGAGCTATATTTAACAATATTTATGCATATCACTAATTAAGAAGTATTTAATAACAAGTGAAACTTCCGCGTTGTGACTGAATTAAGGGACAGCGCCATCTACCTTGTCATTTATCAAAGTGCTGCAATTATTCAGCAAGAGGAATTTAAAAAGCTTCGCTTTCAGGAAAACAGCGCCATCTATCGTTGAGTAGCAACTATACATGAAATTATGCTATACTCCTATTTACATGAGCAAAATTGAATTATTAGGAACAAAAGTTTAATAATAAATAATGAAATAAATGTATTTATAATGTATAAATATATTATATAGTAGTACCAAGTAGTAGGTAATAAAAAGCAATTTAGTCTAACATGAATTCTTAAATGGCTTAATAATATTTATTTTCAACCCTATTAGCCATTTTCTTTAAGTTGTCTGTTTAAGGAAAATACTACTGCAAAAGGGGTAAATGGCAAGGAAAATAGTTCCGACTTCCACCACTAGATGGCAGTATGCTGAATGTAAATGTTACTATACTAACTAATGCTGTGATATTAACATAATCACAGGTAGTAAGTTGTAAATGTATTTGTTTTTTTTTTGTTATCTCTAGGCTACTCAATGGCTCGCACATTGCCTATGACATTAAAAGCGAGATTGGATAATTTAATCTCGGACACAAAATTGTTCCCTAGGGTGCGTAAAACCGCGGGGCAATCTATCTAACCATATATAGATGCGGAAGGTCACTCATTCACCCACAGACTAAACACGAAATGTCAAAACTACTTGAAGTATGACGCTGAAATTTGGCACGTAGATAGTTTATAGGTAGGAGACGTCAGCGGATTTTGCCACAGGGCTGAATTAAGGGGGTCTAAAGACTAACATAGGTTTATATAAAAGTTCTATATTTTTGCTTGTAGCTTGCTAGAAACATAAATATAAGTTATTCTGGTTTAAAATGAGAAAACTGTGTCAAATCTGTTTAAAATTATTGTTTACCTTAAATTTTATTATAAATTCATAGGGCATAGGATCAAACACATATTTCAATATTGCAACAGTTAGTTTGTTGGTTCATCCTCTTGCACGCAGCAAGGTAATGGATAGACGAGAATTTTTCCATATATTTTATGTCTATATATGGTCAAAGAATACAAAGACTACTTTTTACACCTCATGGAATTACGTGGGTGAATCCACGGGCGACAGCTAGTCTAGTAATAATTACAACAATAAACGCTTTTATAGGAATACTTTGATTTACAACAAGATTTTTTATAACCTATAAAATTCTTAGAAAACTAAAGCAGTTAAATTAATCATAGCAAAACTTTTAAAATGGGCAATTTTATGAATGCTAAATATACAAATGATGATGTTTCTTAATTTGGAATGACACATCAATAAATCATTCTGCCATATTTGGAGTTGATTGATGGGAGACTTTTATAATAGTTTCTAGGGGCAAATATCAAATTACTAGATAAAACATATGTTTTACGACTTTGACACAATAGTGCAATATAAAATACCAAATATGGTAAAAAAAGTTGGGCAACAAAGATGGTCACTAATCATTTATGCACATATATGGATTCCAAATCACGTCTATACAGTATAATATATATATATTATATAGCTGTCCCCCGCGGTTTTACCCGCGTCCCCGTGGGACGTCCCATGTATTATACATAAAACCTTCCTCTTTCACTCTATCTATTAAAAAATCGCATCAAAATCCGTTGCGTAGTTTTAAAGATTTAAGCTTACATAGGGATATAGGGACAGAGAAAGCGACTTTGTTTTATACTATGTAGTGATGATACAAGGGACTCTTGCTTCGTCTGAGTTTGATAATAAAAATGTATCGTACTTAAAAACGTTCCGAAAGAAATTTCACATCGAAATCCATTACGATAAGTACCTTATTGAATATATATAAGCGAAGAAATAGATAAACAGAAATAATGACTTTCGACAGGCCAGTTAGCTTGGTGGTTAGCGACTCTGACTGCCAAACGGAATCGCGGGTTCGATTCCCACCCAGGACAAACATTGGTGTGCATGAACATGTCTGTTTGTTCTGTGTCTGGGTGTAAATATGTATATAAGTATGTATTTAGATAAAAATAACACACATAAAAAAAATACAGGCGAATTGAGAACCTCCTCCTTTTTTTTAAGTCGGTTAAAAAAGTAGTATTGCAGTTATCTGGTTTCCATAGTACAAGCTCTGCTTAGTTTGGGACCAGATGGTCGTGTGTAAAGAATGTCCCAGGATATTTATTTATTTTATATTATTAAGAGATTAAAGCAAGACATCAAACAACTTTAGATGCAAAATATCTGTCGGCAGGAATTAATTTATACTTAGTATGTATTAATATATTTTGCAGTAGGTTAGACATTTTGACAAATCTAACGTCAGATTGGCATCTTTATAGACAACTAAATAACCTGCCTGTATACATCTGTCATCGTCAATAAACATCATGTATCAGCCCTCTTATTCAGCTACGGAGAATTGCCATTATTCAGCAGCAGGGGCTCGATTCTGTAAGGAATTTGACACTAACTCGAGGATGTTTCGTCGCGGCCTCCGTGCTCTGTCTCCTTCGCTAACTACGCTAATACTACTAATCACGTGAGAGATAAGCTCTCCGAGACCTCCGTGAAGAAGCTCGCCGACAAAGTTATTGTATTAGCTAAATAAGGGAGCAAATCGGACCTCTCACATGATTGTAGTAGTTAGCGAAAGAGACAAAACATACATCGCGACAAAACATCGTCGTGTTAGTGTCATTTACCTTACAGAATCGAATCAGATCACTCCTCAGAATATTCGATTACGCAATTTAATTGGCCTTGTGTACCAAATATAGATCGGTCCAAGGTACAAGCGGGATATGGCGTATAGCGGATGGTCTGTTATAAAAAAAATCAACGGGCTGCACTCCGGGAGTGTCGGCAGAAGTGAAAATTTGAACATTAACGTTGTGCATTTTTACCGTCTTACGAGTTTAACATTTTATACCCATCCCAAGAAAAGTGCTCATCGCCGCTAAAGAAGTTATCGCTTAAAAAATCTGACTATTTTATCAGATAGATTGTTCGATACTTTCTATATGTCTCCCGATAGTGTGTCCGAACTGACATAGATAGTATAAAGCCTATATATAGACATACCAGACAATATACTTATATAAAAAACAGACTTAAACATAACATACAAACAAAACTTACATACATTAAGTATTATGTTGCATGTTAATGGATCACTTCTCAGCCTTAAAAGCAGCATTTTGAACAGGCATTAGACCTCTGACCATGAATAAGTGCCGTGAAGGCCTATTTGAATAAATATATTTAATTTTTTATGCGACGTTTATATGTTATTAGTTTTGTCGCGGGGACTGCCGACAGAAGACAATTCTTAATGCAACAAAATTAAATAATTGTGTTTTTTTTTTATAATTTTATTTTCATTACCAAAAATCGGCCAGCCCTTCAAAAAACGAATTAATTTAAAACCTCATTACCCTAAATTGCTTCCAGCTATGCTGATAAAAATAATTTATAGCACAGTCGCTATAAGCTCTTAACTTACACAGCTCTAAGAAGTACGGACGCAATGATTATTTTTTTTTGTTTACAAAACCGTTACCAAATAGAGGAAACATGTGTTCTTAGTTTGCCAAGAAATGTCTCATTGATTTAAATTTATGAGTCATCATCGCAAATGATCGAATGAAAAATGAAGAAGTATTTTTAGGAAATTCATTAAAATCTGTTTTATAGTTAGAATACAATGCTAGTTGTCTCCTGCGGTTTTACTCTCGTTCCTGAAGGAACTAATGTATCCTGGGATTGTAAGATAGCCTATGTTACTTCTGGGTGATGTAGCTTTCTAACAGTGAGAGAATTATTAAAATCTGTCAAGCAGTTTTAAGTTCATTCATTACAAACAAACAGAGATAAAAAACACTTTTCTCTTTAAAATAATTGTTTAGATAATATATGGTTAAATGTGCTTAATAATTTAAAATTATATAATTGTGAAGTCCAACAATTCCATGTCAAATTAGCAATTCTTTATGAAATGTCAAAACGATCGAATGTATGGAGTTTTGTATAAAATAGCAAGTTGTGACGTCATAATTGTACAGCATCAAATAACATACTCTTTATGATTAGATCGGTACTGAAAAATCACATTAATAATTAAATTTTGATCATATTTAATGTTTTCGTATATTTTTGGATGTTCAATACACTGGTTAGTGTTTGATCATATATCTTTAGTACAGGACATATCCCAATTACGCAATGACGGACTCCACATTTGGTCCTTCGGGCCGGATTTCAATCAGCGAAACTCTATGCGTCACTTTGGCACACGATGTTTCTACTCATAAAATTTTAGTGGTAGTATAGTCGAATGCTGTGGTTGAAATCATGGATTGGAAACCTAAAATATGCTTGAGCTTTTGGTGAAGGAAAATACGATAGGACACTTTGTGGTAGCCGTCTGGTTGGGTACCACACTCATATTTATCTTCTACATATCGCTCACCTAGTAATAAATTGGCATATCTACTTTTTTCGCATTTTAGGGAATAGATGATCAAAGGTTTTAAAAATGTTTGAATTTATGTAACGGGTTCAGTTTTGAGTTTTTTTGTCGATTTTTTTTAATTAATGAATTATGCACTATATATATATTGACGGGCCAGTTGGCTTGGTTGTTACAGACCCTGACTGCCAAACCGAAGGTCGCGGGTTCGATTCCCACCCAGGACAAACATTTGTGTGCATGAACATGTCTGTTTGTTCTGTGTCTGGGTGTAAATATCTATATAAGTATGTATTTAAAAAGTAGTATATCAGTTACCTGGTAGCCATACTACAACATACACATACATACACTCAGCTTAACTTGGGATCAGGTAACCATGTGTCTTGGGATATTTCTTTACTTTTGAACACCTAGACCGTAGAAACTAAATTTCGCTTTTTTTACAGATGTGCTAGATGTGTAATAGATTACTAGGTGAGCTATATATATAATCATTGGCCACATAATCCATGCCTTTTACCTATTCATCAACTTCCTCAAAGCCTTCCATCCTTCATATTCTCTCTGACTTCTTACAGGATCCACCGTTTCTATGTTTATCAGTTCAATGAACATTGAACACTATTACTACGTGATAAAGATTGTTGTTCTAAATCACAATGACTATAACACTTATTCCCAAGAGCGGAACATAAACGTTATTGTTTCACTCGGAATGTGCACTCGACTACCGCTTATTGCAGTGTTGCCACAATATTTATTAGCTATTGGAGAAATAACCTTATGTTAGTATAAATTGGATACATTATTGGACGCACGTTTTGCTATTGATATTGAAACTCAATACTGAGAGAAGTACTTCTAGGATTCCTATTTTATTATATTGGTATTATTATAAAGTGGTGAAACCTAAACTGTCAAGCTCCAGGTCGCGGGTTTGGTTCCCATAAGGGACAAACTAGTGGTGGTGATTTGGGTGTAAATATATATTTAAATAAAAAAAATGTAGGAAATGTCAGTATAATTCTTTAAAAAAGTTCCGATTTTAGAAGTAAAATTATTTTAATGCAAATCGTCCAGGGGACCCATTTCTGTTGTGAAGCAGTAGTGCACTTGTATTACTGTGTTTTGGTTAGAATGGTAAGGCAGCCGGTGAAATTACAGGCACATGAGACACCGCCGTCTATGGACATTTGCAACACTAGGGGCATCGCCAATGCGTCAACCCTGAGAAGTTGTTAAGTCTCATGTGCCTGTAATTTCATCGGCTGCCTTACCATTCTAACCAAAACATAGGAATACAAGTGCACTACTGCTTCACGGCAGAAATGGTTAAGGTGGTAGTATTATACTTCCCCGGACGAACTCTGCACTAAGAGCTCTACTACTCAACTCTACTATCTTACATTTAGTTGGACCGTCTGCTTGTTTGTCGGCCCATCATCATCGTCATCATCAGCCTATCTCCGTCCACTGCTGGACATAGGCCTCACCTATGGCACGCCACTGAGCTCGATCTTCAGCTCTTTGTTTCCAACCGCTGCCAGCCAGCTTGCGTATATCATCGCTCCATCTAGCTGGAGGGCGCCCTACACTACGTTTACCGAGCCGTGGTCTCCACTCTAGAACACGTTTACCCCAACGGTTATCGGTTCTGCGACAGATGTGACCAGCCCACTGCCACTTCAGCTTGCTAATCCTTTGAGCTATGTCGATAACTTTGGTTCTCTGATAACTTTGTCGGCCCATGTCGTATAAAAAATATAGTAGCATAACACCACAGTGGCCATTCCAGCATTTGTATTAAAAATAGTACTAGTTCCAGATATACATTGATAAGCTTATTGTTGGGGTGATAAGGGTGTGGCTTCATCGCGAGCGGGGAGGGTTGTCCTTGGTTTTTAAATTAGGATTTACGTTTATTTAATTCAATACTGAAAACAATTTATTCTGTTTAGGCTGGGAGGTATTGAAGCCACCACCGGTTTGGAAATCTACCTTCAACTGAGTTAAGCCAACAAGAAACTCAGAAAGGTTACATAACCTACATCTAGTTATATTGTTATATTAATTTCTCATGTTAGTGAATTTAATTCTTATGAGAAATAAATTTGTCTGAGTAATGAGCAATATCTTTTTAAAATTTTCAAAATTCAAAGTCCCTAACATATTCGTTGCATGTATATTTTAATGTCTTTTTTTTATGTTTTTTTTTAAAGTCGTATTAATCTATACCTGTACTACTATATAAATCTGTAGGTTTTGTATGTAGGTTCTGTCTGTAGGTACCCTGAACAAATTGTGACAAATATTCGTTTTATGACGCCAATTCAATTGTGTCTGTACTTTTATAACTCAACAACAAATCTTGATGAAAATTAGTATATAGTTAGAATATGTTATTGCGCAAATAATAGGCAGTACATGATATCGATATACCTTTGAATATAGAAATAGAAATCCAATCCGTAACACAGTGGCGGAGCCAGTAGCCGGAATTCAGGTCGCAGAACGAGAAATGTATTAAACCAAAAAAAACATCTCATGAAACTGCAGAGCAACGCGTAGAGCGGCATGAAATCGAATAGGATCGGATATCACCAACACGTTCACCGCAAACAGAAGATGAAAGATAAAATGCAAACGAACATGATATATTCAATGGTCAATCATTTTGGAGCCAAATCACATGGTTCCTCACATTACATTCCACATCTGATATCCAGCATTTCGGCAGTGTACTGGCGATAGAAATAATTGACATCTACAATTGCCAATATATTAATAACATATATTGCCAGTATACTTCTGATCGTAATAATAATAATAATTGATAAAGTTAACAAAACCGCTTTTTTAAAATCAGAACATTTCGTTTGGTTTCACCCGCTCACAGAATTGCCATACACAAAAATTGCGTTGAAAATATATTTCCACGGTAAAAGAATTTGCCGCACCTAGAATGGTAATTAAGTAAGCGTTTTTGGTCACGCTAGTGCGCCCGTGGCGTGGCTGTGTGTTCATAATAGACTACAATAACTTGTATTCATGCTTTTTGTTCAGGGTTGTCCTTAAAACTTCCCCCTTTTTAACCCCAGAGAGGTGTTGTTAGTTTAAAGCTTTTGTCTGGCGTATTGTTCTTTGTTACGCCTAAAAATATGGAATGATTTTTTACCTTCTTGTACCCAGGTCAAAGTTATTGAAGTTATCACCGGTTTGGAAGTCATATTTCGACTGAGAAGAACCGGCAAGGAATGGTATGTTATGTAACTTCAAATTTTAGATACTTTATAACTAAAAAAAATTTAAAAATAAATACTTGGAACTTAGCTTAGTGTCTTGAACTTAAAAGCCAAAACTGTTAAGTCTTAAACTAAATTTTCAATACTTTATATTTAAAAATTTTAAAAACAAATACTTGGAACTTGGCTTAGTGTCTTGAACTTAAAAGCCAAAACGGTTAAATCATAAACTAAATTCTATTTTCTTAATATTTTTGGCAACCGACCTCATTTCTTCTTATTTATTTTTGCTAGAGTGTAAACCGTTTTGCAGATGCGATTAGGTATGCAATTAAAATAAGAACAATGTCTTCTTTTATTTAAAATTAAGTAGGAATCCTACCCGTTACCTTTACTTTGTGAGGATGGGTCTATGGATGTATGTTATATGTTATAATGTATGGATGTTTGTAACTCTTTCACGCACAAACTACCTAACGGATTTGGATGAAACTTGGCACACAGATAGAGCATGCTCTGGAATAACAAATACGGTACTTTTTATCCCGGGAAAATGTAACATCCCTCGGGAACGGCAGGACACGTGGGTGACAGTAACAAGTTAAATTGTAAACAATACTCAACTGCTTTCAAATAGAAATAAAGAATTTTTATTCATAGCTACGTAAGTTTTTATTCAAATTGCACTTCAGTGAAGAACTTTATAACTCAAACATGGAACATCGCAAGCTCTTTGTAAATTATTTGTAACAAAGCTTTGACGTCAACTTAACCGTGAAAAAACACAGCAGCGAGTTCCGATTCTCGCGCGCTTTGTCATATGCGACAGTAATATATTTTTTTTTCAAAGAAAAGAAATTCCAGATTAAATTTCGAGTGTGCAGAATCGTGCAACCTTTTTTTGAAGTGAAACTTCCAATGGGCTTTGAAATACTGATCTGCAACCTTTTTGTGTGACGAAAAATAAAGGAATGATAACATAATCAATGCTATTCAGTGATTGATGAATAATAAAAGTGTTTCCCTGTAATACAAAAGTTTCACTTCTATCGTATGTCTTTACGACACGCCCTTAAAAAGTCGTATGCGATGTAAATATCACACAGAACGGATAACTTTTTTTTCAGAATAAGTAGAGCTCTTGTTAGTGCAGGGTTCAGGGGAGAGTAAAAGAGTAGTTCACTTGTATTACGGACTCCCACGCCACAGGTCGTGGGTTCAATTCCCACCAATGACAAACATGTGTGTGCATTAACATGTGTGCTTGTTCTGTAACTGGTAAATATCTATGTGTGTAGAATAAAATAAGGTAGTAGTATATCAGTTATCTGATAAGCACCTGACGATGTATTCCGACACTTGCACATGAGAGCGTGATCCCTTCTAGGCTTCGTACTTACCATCACACTTACCATGGCAATAGGTTGTAGTCAAACAAGCATAAAATAAAGGAAAAAAGAATGCTATATATCCGCTAGAGCGCTTTAATAGGCATCCGTGGTGGCCCATGGCCTTTAACCTCGTTGCAAGGGGAGGCCCACGCCCCTAGACGTGTATATGTTGTTGAAGGAACCTCAGGATCGTAGTCAACTGCACCAAGTTAGTAAGTTTTAATGATGTAACATTATATCTGTTGCAATTAGTGATAGAACTTTATATTGTCTAAGTTTCCAACTTGTGGAAGTTTGGGGAAGTTTTCAGTGACCTCTACGGGTCGCTGTTAGGGTATTTAGTGTACCGTTGGAGGGACCAGTACCCTTCATATTTGATGGAATTCTTCCTATCAAAATTTAAAACCATTTATTCAGTTTAGGTCCGTGGAGAGCACTTATGAAAGTCAAAGTTTAAGTTACTGAAGCCACCACCATACCACCATACCAGCTTACATATCGTATCCACCTTATATAGTTGATACGTTGCAATATCTTGAGTGTTCTAGAGTGTATTTTTTTTTTATGCCACTTGGGCCGACAAACAAGCAAACGGTCCACCGGTAAGTGGTCACCGCGGTCTATGGACATTTGCAACACTAGGAGCATCGCCAATGCGTTGTCGACCCTGAGACGTGAAGTTGTTAAGTCTCATGTGCCTGTAATTTCACCGGCCTCCTTACCTTTCTAACCGAAACACGGTAATACAAGTGCACTACTGCTTCACGGCGGAAATGGGTAAGGTGGTACGGACGAACTCTGCACTAAGAGCTCTACTACTCTAAAAAGTGTATTTCCCAATTCCTTGGGAGGTTTAATATAGAAGTATAGTCTTGCACAGAATGACGTAAAAATATGCTTAAAAGTTGTTCAGAATTATAAAAAAATCTGGTAAAACAATGAATTAGTACTTGGTAGTGGAGCTCATGCAATGTTCTGCATCTGCGGAAGAACTACCACCGTTGTTGTGTATTTTGGTTTGGATGTTAAGGGAGCCGGTGAAGTTACTGGGAAGACTTATCAATATCACGTTTCAGGGTCGACAACGCATTGGCTGGTATTGCAAATGTCCATAGACGGCGGTGACCACTTACCATCAGATGGATGGGCAGTCTGTTTGTCGGGTCACTTGACTTCTAACGATAGTCAAACTTATCGATATCGTACACATTGTAAATTAATATCTACTTCCATAATAACTGTGTACATACAAAGCAATTACTTAAGATATGGGCTACTTGATGGATAATTTGATGATCACCTCAGTGATCGATCAGTATAAAGCACAGATAGGGTCCTGGATTCGATTCCCGGGTCGAAGGTAATATTAAAATATATATTTTTTATGTTTTCTTTAGCCCGAGATTGTTAAAAGTCCCTCAGACCACGTTGAGACTTATAACATTTTTGGTGAAATGTAGGTCTCATTTCTTGATGAGTTGAGACCTCTGCCTACTTCTTCGGCGATAAAGGGCGTGAAGATATGTGACACATGGAGTGTTATTTTTCACAAACAGATAGCCTCTATAAAGGCCAATCCAGTAGACGCATTCTTTTTCATCCGTTATGTTACATGGCAGAAGTAAATTGGTACAAGTTACAAGTTCAAGTAAAAAAGGGGAACTTTGTATTTTTACTTCCTTATGTTTGTGACATATGATTAAATTCTTCTTTCTTTTAAGCAAAATCATGTGTATAAACTTTGTCTGAAGCTACGAAGTTATTTAATTATTTTATTTTCTGTTTTTTTTTTCTTTCTTTGCGTGTCTATTTGTGTCAGCACTGTAATTTTTACGTTACATTTCTTTATTCAATTTAACAAGTCTTTTCATTTAAATTTCCTTATTATTACACAATCAGTAAGTAAGAGATCCAAATGTATCCGTGTAAGCTAGTATAACCCTTCAAGCCTTTAATTCAACTAATAAAAAACACAACACTAATCAAACTAATATTATAATTGCGAAAGTTTGTGAGTATGGATGTGTGTTACTCTTTCACGCAAAAACTACTGAACGGATTTGGATGAAACTTGGCACATAGATAGAGCTTGCCTTGGAATAACATATAGGCTACTTTATACTGGGAATATGTAAGATTCCTCGGGAACGCGAGTGAATCCGCGGGGGACAGCTAATTCATAATATAGTATTTTTTTGTTTAAAAAAAATTATAAAGAAGGTTAAATAACTTATTCTTTAGCACTAACTGATTTTCACTAATTTCCTTATTTGTTTTTTTTAGCAAATAGTCTTTGATTGCGATCTATAATTTTTGCTAGCAAAAAGGTTACATGACTTGAAGTCTGTCGGCTATACATGTCGTTTGATGTTCGTTGACTGTAGTCAAACGAGATCCTAATTCAGATGTAGATGGACCAACAAACATGCCAAATTCCAGAGAGCGTGTAGAACACCCCATTAGGCGTGTAATGGTCCGAATAACTTATTTAACTAACATGAAACGTTAGGTCATTTCATTGATACCGATTTGTGTCCGTCCGTTTGGCTGTTGGTACCTAACATTGTTAACGTTACATATAAAAACATATGTATATAATATTGAAATAATAAAATAGCCAAAAAGACAGATAAGATAAATTTTATATAGAAATTATTTCAGATCTAGCCTTGCTGAGTTTCTTGCCGGTTCTTCTCAGTTGAATTCTGTCTTCCGAACCGGTGGTAGCTTCAGTAAAAAAAAAATAGTAATTTACGTGCCCTCCGCGGGCCTAAACTGAATAAATGTTTTTGAATTTAGATTTTTTTTTACATATAGGACTTTCATCCCAGGTTCGTCTGCGAACCTACCTAACAATAACCTAACATATAGATGGCACCTAAGTAAACTAACAAATTGGATAAATTCACTTTTTAGAATAATAATGTATGTATTTAGCATGTATAATTATATAAAGCTGTTGGATATCCTAAGAAATAAAATAAAATAAAAAACAACAACTAAATCATTTCCTATTTATCTGTATAAAACGATATTCATATCGTGAGTATACGATTATTTAGGAGCCATTAATATTAATGTAACATTTAAATCTTCCGGAAGAATTCTCCAAATTATGGTTAAGTCTGAATCGATTTTAGAAGCTTCATCTCGCTTCACAGACGTTCAGGAGGCTCGTCGCACGGCTTTTCTATCTGTGCTAAGCGTCGGACGTCAGAACCTACTGATCCTTGGTCACAGATTTACAACCAGAGGCTGGTACTCAGTACGAAGTAGCTCGCCAACGCGCAAATTCGTAGTTTAAAGGAACTAAGCTCTCAAACAGAATGACAGAAGTAGTGTCTCTCCATTGTATTATTTATTGGAGAAGGCACAAGCTTAGTACTTACTTGCTAATAAAGTCCAGAAATTACCCTTTAACGTATAACGGAAAAATAACTTTATCCGATGGTAATGTGTATGATGATGCATTTTAGAGAAACTTTTTATCATTTATCGTATTATTTGTAACAATAAAAACAAATGAAAGCTTGTAATATTTCTATTTTGAACTTTGTCCCAAAAAAATAGGGCCAATATTTCAATGATATACTCAAAAGTCAAAATGAACTTCTAATATGGAACAGACTATAGAGGAATTGATATGTTCCTTTTACAAAAAAACACTCGCAAAGCGTCGTCCTTCAAGCTATTTGTGGATGAACCCCCCTCCAGCCCCCTCTGCGTTCTAATCATAGCATTGCAACAGATTACCGACACTGAGACGTGCCTCGAATATCTTAGCGTCTGATCCATTAATCAAGTCGGAGGTGATACATCATTGGACGATTATCAGTCACTTGACATGACAACACATTAAAGATGTCCATAGAGGTTGGTTGTGATTTGTCTTCAAATAATTCCTATTATACCAAACTTTTTCAGTTGAAATATTATAGGTATTTATGAAGAATCGGTCAGGTTCTTTCTTTTGTTGTTGTGCTGTCAATAAATCATTTATGAGTTTAGTCTGAAACATTCAGTTATATGGAATTTAAAACACTGTGGTTTCCAGCGACTGTGACCAGGTCGTCAATCCACCTGGTGACAAGCCGTCAGGCTCAGTGCTATTCTGTACATGATCGTGACTTGAGAACCTGTCTTCCCTATTGGTTGTCAGTTCTTCGAGGGATGTGGCCTGCCCATTGCCACTTCAGCTTTCTTACTGTACGAGCTATGTTCATGTTATATGTATGTATGCGAGTATGACGGACATAACTACAGTCGAAGTTTTCTTAGAATATATATATATTTTTTTTTTATTCGGAATGCGCTTGGACTAAACCCAGAAGAAGTTACGACGAGAAAATGTATGAATTGTGGATTTATTTAAGTATTATTATCAAAACTGACGAAACGGTTACTCTAGTGGCTGTCTGATTTAACTCTGTCTGCTACGGTTCCTCGAATGACGAAAAAAGAAGAACATCCAGAAAATGGGGTTGGCAAAACCAGAATACATTCGCGAGAAAACCTACACTCCTCCAATCCTCTCAGGAACGGGGGTGAAACCGCGGAACTTAATGGAATAATAAAGTAACACTATTTTGGTAAATCCTTTCAAAAATCCAAAACACTTATTTCATTTAATAATCTAGATTTGTTTTCTACAGGTGTTTTGTAAAAACATCGGTTCATCAACTTATTTTGCTGAGAGTGGGTACTAATTTATAACATTATACCAAAAAGGTTATAAACCGAATAAAATACAAATATAGGCGCCAATATTACGTGTGAACTTTTAAAATGTCAGCAGAGCGACCCTTGCACGAGTCCGCAAGCTATTTAAGGGTAACACTTATAGCATCAAAGGGTGGCAATTAATTTACATATTATGAGCGAGTGTCGAGCAAGCTGGAAGCTGGCAACATTAACAGATGACTCAACTACGATTATGCATGGCCACGATTCGTCATAAAGTTCACGGGCGGATTTGAATTGATTTGAAAGTGTGCTCGTGCATCTGTCGCCTCTCGTGAGAGTTATTACTGCGTTTACACAAACTGAACCAAAGCATACCTATATTACGAACATAGTCAAATAAATGGTTATAATATTCGTATCAATATTATAAATGTGAAAGTCTGGATGTTTGACTGAATCTCGCTAAACGGCTCACCATATTTAGATTTTCCCAATGAATAAAAAAACAATGCACCGAATCTCTTGTCGCATATTATAATGCACCGACCCTAAATGCTAAGGCGTCATTATGTATGGTAAAAATACACTATCTCATGTTTCGTCGAGGCCTCCATGCTCTGTCTCTTTCACTAACTTTGAAATTACGTGAGAAGTCCCCTCTTGGATGGCTGCTTACACCGATCATTGACGTAGCTAAATAAGGGTGTTGCGGTGTCATTCTGTAAGGTAAAATGACACTAGCTCGACAATGTTTCGTCGCGGCCTCTTTTCTGTATCTCTTTCGCTCACTACGCGTGAGACGTCCACTCTCGGAGGCAGATGATTCTTATACATAATTGATTTTCATGTCTGGAATAGATGTGTCAAGTCTACAAATTTCCAGCTTACCTGAAACAACGAAAATATTTTTTTAATAATTTGAACGAGTATTACCAATGTGTCCAGTAATTTTTTAGTTCATTAATCATTACATAGTATAAAACAAAGTCGCTTTCTCTGTCCCTATATCCCTATACAGGCTTAAATCTTGTATGCTTAAATTTTTAAAACTACGCAATGGATTTTGATGCGGTTTTTTTTAATAAATAGAGTGATTGAAGAGGAAGGTTTTTATGTGTAATACATGTGACATTCCACGGGAACGCGGGTAAAACCGCGGGGACTTACAAAAAAAAACACAACTTTTTTTTCATTTTCATATTACTTTAGATAAAGATAAGCCTAAATAGATCCCCGTACTGAAAACAAAGTTACGAAATGGTAAATATTAGTACAATAGATTTTGCTATGCAAAAATTTAAAAGCTCAAAGCTCTAACAACCAAAGAATAATGAACGCCGACGATGTACGGTTCACTTAATTTTAATGGCGGTAGAATCATAAAGAATTTGCAAGTTTTCAGTTTAAGCCGTCGTTCTCTATAACGTGTTTGTTATGTAACAAGTTGAGGATTTAAATAAATAGTCTGGGACATTCTCTGCACACGGCCATCTGATCCCAAACTAAACTGAGCTTGTCCTATACTATTTTTTTTAAATATCTGGGTTCTAAGCACAAAATACATATACATTTTCATTCACACAATGGAAATAATAAATAAGCCACTCTAGTTTTGTATGAAAAGATAACCGATAGAAAATTTTTCGCTTCTATAATAGTAGCATGGTAACCGTAGACCTAACTAAGTACACAGTGAGTAAGTAAGTACGTACACAGTAGTATGGTATATATAAGTACAGAATCCAGTCAGGCGACCTCAAGAAGGCTGCATTACCAAACATGGCTCACGGAAAGTCATTGTTGGCCAGTGGACGGCATTCCTTGAACACTACACACGTGCTGATTTTGCCTCTTGGAGTATAAATAGATGAAGTCCCTGCATATTTATAGATGGTAAAACGTTTATGAGTTTGTCCTTTAGGTACTAGCTACTCCCGCGGTTTCACCCGTGTTCCCGACGGAAATGTTTCTAGAGAATTATGTAGCTTTCTATCGATAGATAGAATGATTTTATGAAATCGGATGGGTGGTTTCGGAGATTAACCTCAAAATTCTAACCTCCAAACATTACCTCTTTAAAATATTAGTATTGGCTAGCTTCCTTCCCGACGATTCACCAGCGTTCCCCGGGGAAAACTTCAATTCCCCGGGGAAATCATAAAGCATATATCTCTCGGGAATATTGTAGCCTTATCAGTGAAAGAATTTTTTAAATCGGATGAGCAGTTTTGGAGTTATCGTACATACAAAATTCTTCTGTAAATCTTCACCAAGTATTTAAAGGTGCAGTTTATAGCAGTTCCCGCCCTTAATACCCGGGTACTTCTCATTAATATAGACAGACAAACGCCGAAAACAATCTCGCTCAAGTATATATAAGCGCACTATCTCATTTCCTACCATAATAATAGAAACCTTCGACTTTCGGTCAGCCATCCTACCTGTGCTTTGTTATTCAATTCTGACCTTTATGTATATTATATGAAGAGTCATAAGGATACGGCTGTTGTAAGGTTGGGGGACAAGCCGTTTCATGAATACGATATGGATTGTGATGTTTGCATCTTATATGAAGAACACAATAAACGTGTAACAGGGCATCTCTCTTTAGATTATGCCCTTGTTTGTTTTTTATTTAGGAACATTTAAATTATATTGAGACTTTTATAGAGAAACCTCCTTCAAATTTCATAAAATAGGTTAAGATGTTTTTAAATTTAGCTATAATATTAACTTACTTGTAAGCTGTGATCAAACCTGTGTAGAATCTTGGTATCTAAAACACAAGTTAAATCTTACCTTGGATACCACTGGTTTCAAGGAAATCTTTTTACTAAATTATTATTATTACTAGTAAGTGCCTGGTTATTAGTATCGTGTTCTTGCAAATTTTTAATATAGTGAATTTTTTTTAATTTTTTTTATTTTGTGTTTTGTGCAAATTGCCATCCCATAGCTTATTGTACCCTAATCTATTTTTAATCGAACTTCAATAAGGAGGTAACTATTACTTTTTTATGTGTGTATGTTACAACAATTTAAATAGGTGCCTTGGTAACGGAGATTACCTACCCTGCGAATACACACAACCTCTCTCTCTCTCTACCTCATGGACTTTATTATTATAATAAGTATTTAGCAAAGAATTTTACAACATTCCAATTTACTTTTAGTCATAGCTTGCCAATTAAACTTGTGTGTATTTTTAATAAATGTTGCCACAACAAAATATTAACATTTCCTGAGAAACATTCTAATTGTGATTCATGAAACGTCAGTTCGAGTGATGTTAAAAACCACAATAATTATGACTCTATTTATTTAAACGTGCAAGCTCAAGAACAGGGATTCTCAATCTTTGTTCACAGATAAATAAATTAGGGAGCGCTGTCGCTTTTTTTTTCATGTATTTAAAGGGCGTCTATACATTAGAAAATACAGGCACATGAGATTTAAAAACTTCCTGTCTTTTGACGTTTCGAATGTTATAGAAAAATAAATGAAAATGAGCAAAAAGGTTGCTTCATTACAAGTATCATCAACATCATACTAATAACTATTGGATCAATATATTCTGAACCTTATTTGAAAACAAATAAAGTAAATTATAATGTATTGTAAAATGGAAGGAATATGCTGAGATTATACCTACTTAATAGATACTATTCATTACTTACACTGGGTATAAATATCTATTTAAGTTTATTGAGAAAAAACTGTAGTATATGTAGAATATCAGCTATCTAGTTTCCATAGTACAAGCTGTGGTTAGTTTGAAATCAGATGGCATTTTCTGTTTGTTCTGCGTCTGGGTGTAAATATCTATATAAGTATGTATTAAGAAATAAAAGTAGTAGATATATGTAGTAAATCAGTCATCTGGTTCCATAGTACAAGCTCTGCTTAGTTTGGGATCAAATGGCCGTGTGTAAAGAATGTCCCAGGATATTTATTTATTTATTATTATTATTTATTGTTTAAAGAAGGACCCATATTTATTATTATATTATATTATTTTATATAAAAAAATCAAAATAATATGACATATCTTGAGACCCTTTATCCCCAATGAGGTCTCAGAGGACTCCATCGCAGATATTTTAAGGCAACGTGACATGAAGTGAGCATTATCGCTACTTCTTGGGAACTTTTTCCAATCATATCTAAACGAAAAAACAATAATGTTTACCTTACCGTACCCGGGAATCGAATCCGGGATCTCCGGAACTCTAGCCGAGTTTTGCCGTGGCAATAAATGAAACTGAACAATTAAATATTTCTCACAACTTGATTCTATTCTTTGAGTAACAGTGGTTTGCGAAATACACCTTCACTTTATGCGGGCTCATCCTCTCTACCACAAGGCGCCACACGGCACCACATCTGCTTCGTTTAAACTGTAATTTATTTTATGTTTGTTTAATGTTACATAGCTTTCTTTTTTGTTAATTGGTGTATTCTTTCTAACTAATAAAAATAATTTGGAAACAATTTTTTTTGTAATATGTTTTCATACATTTTTCAAATTGAAATTATGGTAATTTTTGTCTAGTTATAACCCAATGGTTATTTTATTCTAGCTTGTAAATCTACATATTACTAGCTGACCCGACAAACGTTGTCCTGTCTTAACAAATTATATTGAATTCCGATTGAATCGACTGTGAAATGTGCAAAAAGAAATTATATTATAGATAAATTATTTTATCAATATAGTTCCCACGCATGCCTCTGTTTTAAACGATATTGTCAAACGACTGACATTTATGTCAAACACCATAAGGTTACATAATAAGAGTTTATATTGTCCAAAGCGTTAAGGTTACATTAGGAAAGTTAATATGGTCGTTATGATTTCTTAAATTTTCCGCTTAACTTTCTTAATTTTTTCATTCATAAGAACCATCTCCTGGCAATAACAAACACAACAAAAGAATTAGCGAAATCGGTCCAGCCGTCTATGCGTGATGCCGTGACCATGGGAAATAGGGATTCATTTTTATATACATATATAGATAGACTTAAGCAAAATAGGGTTTCTTTGACGCACCATCACCTCAATAGTAATGAACATATCGGGATGGGACTGCTACTATTCGACGCGGAATTTTTCGTAGACGGTTATAGCCTATATATGATACCGATAAACACAGGTGAAACCGCGGGGATAGCTAGTAATTAATATAGTCACAATGCAATGGTACAAGTGTTTACTAATACAAAGGTGTATTATTTAGAATAAGTCTTTCGGCTTTAACTTGAGGTTAAAGTTCAATAGAACACATGCCCCTTTGAAGCCTGACAAAATATGCTTTTATAAATTAGCACTATATGTAGTTTTCTTTGCAAATCTTTGATTAAATACCTCACAAAGAGTTTTCTTGTTAAATGCAGTTTGTATTTCGATGGTTTTCTTGCAAAGTTGGAAACATACAGATGAATTTTACTCACGCTCCTGTAACGTTTAGAAGTAATAAAGCTTAGTGCAGAGTTCGTCCAAGGTAGTAGTACCACCATACCCATTTCTTTTGTGAAGCAGTAGTGCACTTGTATAACTGTGTCTAACTTTCGGATAGAATAGTAAGGGGCTGGTGAAATTACAGGCACATGAGACTTAACAATTTCAAGTCTCGGGATCGCCAACGCATTGGCGATTGTCCTAGTACAAATGTCCATAGGACATAGGGTGACCACTTAGTATCAGGTGGACTATCTGCCTGTTTGTCTGTGTCATAAAATAAACAAAAATGGGAATACGTTTTGGAAAAGTGTTAGTCATACAATTCATATTTAATAATTAAACTAAGATAATTATTAATTTAGATTAATTCATTTTGAATGATTTTATTTTCAAGGAATTTTTAAATTTTCCCCTGGGAAAAAAGCGCGTTTGTTAACTTAGAGTACTTCAGGCCATATTCTATATATGTGTGTGAAAGATTTTGATAATTAGATTCTAAGCAACAAATATAGCTGAAAAATATGCAAGAGATACATAATCGCAACATTTGAAGACGCAATATTATGATTATGTTTTCATAGAAAAGAAACATTTTTCAGTGTTTTTCTTTGATGTAATTGCAAGGCTTGCCTCGTGGCGATAGCTGGTACCTCGTCTACTTTAAACATGTATAATAATAACAACCAAGTTAGTATATAATAGGGTTGGAAAATATTTCAAATTGCAAACGTGGCTCTGTAGTTCTTTTTCTTTCTAATCGCTCCAAAATTAATTTAATTGGGATTTCACTTTGCATTTTCAGTCGGGAACGTGTGCTATCATTAATCGCTAGTCAGTAAGTTCAATTTATTATTAGTGCAAAATATCAATATATTAATATGTATTTATATAATTACATTTATTATTTATCATACAATCCTTTACCTACTGAAGTCGTTACAATAAGCTTTTGTCCCTTGGGTTTTCTTGTGTTCCCGGGGGAACTAATGCTTCCCCTGGATCATAAAACACCTGGTCAGCAAACAATGCAATTCCACAGGTATTTCTTACATATAAGGGAAGGTCATATACGTATATTCAAAATAGATAAGGTTCTAGAATAGAGCCCTGTGGAACACCCATGCATTGGAGAAACTCCTTGAGGTATCTGTTATGATAATCCAGAATAATGACAGTATGTAACTGTCTGTAGCAAACATACAAAGATCCATACTTTACATCTTACTAGCATTAATGGGAAACTTTGTGTTTCTGTGTTCCCGATCGACTATACAAGGTGTTGCAAAACTACCCGTAAAGCCGAAAGGAGGTTAAATGGGACCGTATAACGAGTCCATTCACAATATTTAAGAACCATAGTAACGCTGTATAAAATACCCAAAAAAAACTGATTTTTATGAATGAAAAAGAAAAACTATTGAAGTAGACAATTATTAGGTAAAATAGGTGCATAGGCCTTTCTGGTTCCCTGTCATGACAGCTTACTAGGGTTGTTGGCTTTGATAATTAATTATATTTTACCGGGTATTTTGTAACACGTTGTATAATATTCAGTATTGACACAGGGTATTTTTTGTCTATGGAAAGCTACCCTGCAGTAACATAAGATCCTCAGGGCGGAAGCTGTTTCATACTATAAGTAGTATTTATTGAAGTCGTTTGTGCATTGTTTTCCCATATAAGGTCTCCATCACTTCCCCATTAGTTAACTCTTCCGGAAATGTGGCCTGTTCATTGCCCTGGGTTTACGATCTAGCCTCTGACATTCCAGTCTCTGTATTCTTTGATACAAACTTCGTCGGCGAGCCGGGTCTCTCACACTTCTGCCTAGTGAATTAAAGAGTTAGAAAGAGGCCACGAAGAATCTCACAGAGCTTCTGACATTAACTATGTGTACAGAATCACACCCCAGTCCCCTAATTCAGCTAATACAAACTTCGTCAGGTAGCCGCCGCAAGGAAGCCTCCGAGAGCAGATCTCTCATGTTGTTACGTATTTAACAAAAGAGACAGAGCATAGATGCTGCGAAGAACATCGCCAAGTGATATTTAACATACAGAGTCACACCCCAGCTTCCTTATTGAGATAATACAAACATCGTCACCGTGCCGCCGCAAGTCCTCCAAGATCGAAACTCTCATGGTGTTACATAGTTAAATAAAGAGAAAGACCATAGATGGAATCACATCCAAGTCATATTCTCAACGTAAATAGTTAGGTAAAAACCTTGTATTTATCATTTTTTAAGCCATATCACCAGTATTTTGATTACGCGACCCACTTATTTTATCATTTGCTGCGCACACTCTAGTCTAGTTACATAATTTTACATCTTGTTATCAATTCGTATGTGCAAATTTTGTTGAATGTCTTATCTTGAAGTAATAAGTGCTATATTCCAATGTTAAGTAATTAAAGGTTATGTCGTAATCGTTCTTAATGATTAATTATAACCGGTTAATTGATTACAAGGATTATCGTTTGTATAAAAACTCTTTTATAATTACCGGTTTTCATTCAGTTCACTGCACCTTATGTAGGTAACTGATTGATTCATTTTAAATTATTGTTATAAAAAATAACCTATGAACCTAGAGTATAGTATTCAAATTCCACTGACATGGATATTTTAAAATCCCGACGTGCGTGAGGGACGGTGACAATCATCACCTTCTTTGGTAATAATGAGTGCGAAGATATATTGTTTCAAGAAAGGAACTTGAAGTTTCGAACTGACATGTAGAACATAACTTTCTGACATATAAGTAAAATGATTATACAGTATCACACTAATGACATTATAGCTTAGGGAGTCTCTCTCTGAAGCTACCTATTGCCTCAGTCGCACTCTATCTAGAGGAAACCCAACCATATGTGATAAAGAAGTAAAGTTTAATTTTGGATGTAGGAGGTATTATTCTAAACTCATACGATAAAACAAAATGCCAGTTGGCTTGGTGGTTAGCGACTCTGATTGCCAAGCCGAAGGTCGCGGGTTCGATTCCCACCCAGGACAAACATATGTGTACATGAACATGTCTGTTTGTTCTGTGTCTGGGTGTAAATATGTATGCATTTAGAAAAAAAAAGTTGTATATCAGTTATCTGGTTCCCATAGTACAAGCTCTGCTTAGTTTGGGACCAGATGGCCGTGTGTAAAGAACGTCCCGGGATATTGATTTATTTATTTATTTAATGGAAAACTACACTATTCTAAAGTAACACTTAGTGTAGAGTTCGTTCGAAAGTTCTTTCTACCACCTTACTCATATCCGCCGTGAAGCAGTAGTGCACTTGTATTGCTGTGTTTCGGTTAGAAATGTAAACCGGTGAAATTACAGGCACATTTGACTTAACAACTTCACGTCTCAGGGTCGATAACGTATTGCGATGCCCCTGGTATTGCAATGGTCATAGGCGGTGGTGACCACTTACCATCAGGTGGACCGTCTGCTTGTGGCTTGTCTGTTGGCCTATTATCTATACTATTATTATAAAGAGGAAAGATTTGTATGTAAGTATATTTGTTACTCTTTCACGCAAAAACTACTAAACGGATATGGATGATTGGCACATAGATAGAGCATATCCTGGAATAACATATAGGCTACTTTTTATACTGGGAAAATGTGATATCCCTCGGGAACGCGGGTAAAACTGCGGGGGACATTTATAATATGTAAAGAGGAAAAATTTTATTGTTTGTTTTTTTGCATTAACCAATTTGAAAAATTCTTTCACTGTGGGAAGCTACTCTATCCCCGGGTGTCATAGGCTATATTCGATTTTGAAAATAGGGATCCTTAGGAAGCCCAAGGAACATAAAAATGACCTGAAAATTCCTTACATCGCGTGCGCTGCGAAAACAATTGATAATATTTAACATAGAAAAAAACATACACACACAGGAATGCGGGTAAAGCCGCAAGACAGTTGCTAGTTGGTAATATTTTCATTTAACCGCGATATACAGTAGCGTTGTTACATATAAGTACATACTTATTATGAAATAGTGTTGCGACATAGAAAGTTATCGATAAACGATACAATCTTTGTTTATAGAAAGCGAAACAAATGACGCACGCGTGTCATTCGATACCGATGCAATATAATGTCACCGGATGTGTTTTATGAGCTCCGTCCAGTTTAGATATCTGTGCTTGCATTCATATTGCATCTAATATTAACTGTGTAAAGAGTCTGCATATCCTGAATGCTGACAATAAAGTCAGATAAAACTTGCATGATGGACAGATACTTAGATAGTTTAGGCCCTCGGAAGGCACTTATGAAGGTCAAATTTAAAGTTACTGAAGCTACTACCGGTTCGGAAGTTAGCCTTCAACTGAGATGAACCGGCAAGAAACTCAGCATGGTTACATTCTTTTCTATTATTTATTAAATAATTTTTTATATAAATTTTATCTATTCTGACTTTTTGGCTATTTTTATCAATTTTACATAATTTTAGACTTAACAATTACAAAATACTTAATATAGGCATTCAAAACCAAAAAAAAAAAGAGAAATAACAAGACTACACAATAGAAAATAACAATAATTACTTATAACTTAAACAAGAAAATTAGAGGTGTACTGATAGATCTAATGGTCAGTTGTAAAATGTTGTTGAGGAACTTCATCAAAACGCTGTAAGGTCAAAATTTCTATAACACTCTTATATCTTACGGTTAGGAAAGAAGAACTACTAATATATTATAACCTTTCAAGGCCAAAAACAGGATGCAGAATATATAAAGGAAGGGAAGGTTTTTGGAATCTTCAAACAAGTCTGATCCCTATGACGAACTAAACAGAGCTTAAACTGATTTATTTAAGCCTCTTTTCTAGTTTTTTTTTTTTCATAATTTTAACTAAAGACCTTTCGGCGAGTATAGGCCTCCTCCATCTCGCTCCATTTTTTTTATCTTGGGCTGTTCTCACCCAGTCGTTGTGTTTTTGGAAAAGAGAGCATTAACTGATAGGTACCTTTAAATATCTGTGAATGAAAGTGAATAACTCCAGACAACCTTCAGTATTACATCACCGTAGGTACTTGTGGTGTAATAGCGCTAAGGTTAGGTGCTACGTGCTCCTTATGTGGACCGCACAAAGGCTAATTTACAAACAAGTGTACCTGTTAATGAATTGAGTTGGACTACAGTCAACTGATTCACTTATGAACGGTGCATGTGGTAGACTTAGGCGGGTTTGAAACGCTCACGCTACAGCTTTTGAAATTACAGCGTCCTTGTGGTGTATTAAATTGCAAATATTTAAGTAAATGAATATAATTTATAATGAGTTGGTAGTAGTACTTCCTCGTATGTCATAACATCATGTTAAATTATGTTGTGTTTAATTTTAACTTAAATACTAGCGTATCCATTTATGCGTGAAACTAACTTATCCAAAATTCAAGCTTGCTTTTTTAAGAGTAGTTATTTTTCTAGTAGGTACGCCGATAAGGTGGACGCTCCACCTGATGGTAAGTGATCACACCCACCGTTGGACATTTGCAATACCACATTGCTAAAACTTTGTTGACATAATGTTGTAATTCTCATGTGGCTGGTGTTTTACCTTAACCTTTCTATATGGCTAACCAATTACAACTACACAACGGAAGTAGGTACTGTAGTAGTACCTTCAATAGACACACTCTGCACTGAGAGCTCTGCTAATCAAATAAATAAATATCCTGGGACATCTTTACACATGGCCATCTGATCCCAAATTAAGCAGAGCTTGTACTATGCAAACCAGACAATTGACATACACTACCATATCTATTATTGAACATATATTAGATATTTACACCTAAACACAGAACAAAGAGACATGTTCACATAAATGTTTGTCCTGGGTGGGAATTTAACACACGACCTTAGCAGTCAGGGTATCTAAGTACAATGCAAATGGCCAGTAAATGATACTCTCTTGTGACTTGAGCCGCATCATTAGCTGACTAAAGGCGGCGCGCTGAGGGCCCGCGGGAATCGAACAATGTTTACCAAACGTGTTTCTGCAGTGATCTCATCGGTGCATCCGTTTAAGTGGTGTTTAAATTCTAGGTAAGGCAGGACAAAACTTATTCGAGGAATAACAAATGGGTTTTCGTATAAATAACCTATTTATAGTACGTACAGACTGGCGATCCTCGGTATTTTATGAATGCATTGCGTTGCATTCAATTACGCTTATTTGTTTCATTTTTCGTCAACGTCTTTAAAGTTACATCCGTCCTTGCTGAGAGTACAGAGCTCTAGAAAATGTGTGTATGTAAGTTGGTAGAAAACGTTCTTGAATAGCAACACTTTGGGATCATTATTTTGTTATATCAATCAATAAATAAATATAATTCTTTTTCAGCAATTAAAATATTTCTGTTTGTTCTAGGACAGTTTTACCGGTAGTACTGTCAATGTAAATTTATAAAACTACTAGCTGTCTCCCGCGGTTTCATCCGCGTTCTCGAGGGACATTTTGCCGGCGTAAAAAATATCCTGTATTAATCCAGGCTATAAACTATATATGTGCCAAGTTTCATCCAAATCAGTTCGGTAGGTTTTGCGTGAAGTGTAATATAAATAAATATCCTGGGACATTCTTTACACACGGCCATCAGCAGTGCTATTCACAAGCCAAACTCGCCGAGTGATCGCTCAGGTGAACACTTGGATAGAGCAGACCTCTCATCTAATTGAAGAGTTGCGAGACAGAGACAGGGAATAGTCACTGCGTGAATTCATCGTCGAGTTTGATTGCAGAATATCATAGCAGGTCCAGGAAACCAGATGACTGATATACTACATAAACAACTTTTTTTCTTCTTCTAAATACATACTTATATAGATGTATAATGTTTGTCCTGGGTGGGAATCGAACCCGCGACCTTCGGTTTGGCAGTCAGAAAGTTAACCGCCAAGCCAACTGGCCTGTCATCAAAAAACACACATCCATCCATACATCCATGCATACATCTATCCATACATTCATTCATTCATACATCAGATGTATGGATATCTACAGTATCCACCCATTTATCCTAAAACACCCTCACATTTATAATATAAGTATCATTAAAATAAAATACTTGCCCTGAATTTAGGTGGGAATAGTAATTGAATTTAGAATCTAATAAACAGATACCGCATACCTGCCGTTAATAAAGCGTTAGAATTATAATTTTAATAATTATTTGATAATTAATAATTTTAATTGTTTTATTATGCTAATAAACCTGAACATTTATAGTTATTGATTTTATTACTCAATTTGAAAACCCTAGATCCTATATTTAAGTATTACATTATTTTATTCTGTGAACACCATTTTTAGAGAACATTGTTTGTTACCTTTTACTGTGAATTTCGTACAAGTGTTTGTTATAATTATTAATAATGAATGATTCACAAGGTTACAGTAAAGTTCCGATGCGGTACAAAACACGGATATTGACGTTTTATTACATAGACACGTCATTCACTAACATGACGGCTCACAAACACGGCAAATATATAGCTGACTGGCTGTCCCCCGCGGTTTCACCTGCGTTCCCGAGGGATATAACATTTTCCCGGCACAAAAACTATCGTATGTTACTTCTAATACATCCAAGAATATGTGTACAAAGTTTCATTATGATCGGTTAAGTAGTTTCCGTGTGAACGCGTTAAAAACAAACTTACATTCACATTTATAATATTAATAGGGATATGCGCGAAGAAAGGGAATGAAAATAATAGTCAACTTACGGCCTACCTGCTGTTTGAGGGGCGAATATACATTCTTAGTCAAGGTAAGATTGAGAATGACTTAATGTAATAAGGTCAATTACCAGGATTTTATGGTGCCATTTATGATCGCGGATAACGCATCTATAATTTATTTATCATTGGATACACGCATGAAATCAGTTCTAATTAAAAATTAGTGTTATTTTTTTATTTGAAAGAAACTAATCTTCAGTATTTAAAATAATATTATCGGGCATTATGTGTTGCTAATTTGCCAATTATAGAGTTCCATTGGATGGCCTTATAATTAATAGTGTTACGGAAAATAGTTTGTTACATATTGGGGTAAAATTTTAAACAACAATAAATACAATTAAAAAAATTATAATACCGTGAAATTTTTAAAATAAAACATAGTATAGAACTTTAATCGTAGTACGGGTGTTGGCCAAGAATTATGTTAATATTTTTTTTTTTATTTTTTTTTATTAGTATAATTTGAGTTGCTTTTATACACGGCCATCTGATATAAAAAGTGCTACATATTACTATTTCACAACTATCTAACTTAATTATGTGCTTGTACTATGGAACCAGATAACTGATATTCTGCATAATATACTATTTCTTTAATACTTATATATATATTTACCGCTCTTATGTATCTATATTCTACTTTTTATCTCTACCCACAGGGGGCACCCTCAGTGTGCTTGTTGCTTAAAATCTAAATGTACTTTCGGCTGAGAGCCCCTAGCGCTCGCCGGAATTGTCCGCGTAAGGGTGTAAGAGCCATCTGAGGCTAACACCTTCGTCCCTTCCAAAAAAAAAAAAAAAAAACTTTTTATCTCGGGATAATTTTACTTCCCCCGGTAACACGGGTGAAACCACGGGGGAAAGTTAGTTATTCATATAAGTACTCTAGATATGCACGAATACATCAACGCATTGTAAAAGGTTAGTATTTATGTGGTCAGACACAATAAAAATTGGTTTCAATAATATCTACTATTTACTATTTTATTTTTTTTAAATCCACAGCACTTTCATAATCTATAATATATCTATTCTAATATTATGAAGAGGAAAGATTTGTATTTAAGTATGTTTGTTACTCATTCACGCAAAAACGAATAAATGGATATGGATGAAACTTGGCACATGGATAGAGCATATCCTGGAATAGCATATAGGCCCGGGAAAATGTGATATCCCTCGGGTACGTGGGTAAAACCGCGAAGGACAGCTAGTTTTAAAATAAATCAATAATTACCGGTTACTTTTACGCCAATAACGGATTTTCATTATTTAAGATGTTACTGCAATGCATAGTGACTAACAAATACACTATACTCGTATTTTAAATAAGAATCGAGTGTTACAAAAAGTGACATTCGAGTCACGTACTTGTTGACCGGTAGCCGCGACATATGTCCAACGACCAATTTCGGGGGTTCCGCAATTAAATAATTAAGTAGACACGTCAAATATGCATTGTATTTACTTTTATATATATATTTTCATAGTTTTATATTCATGACTTCTGAGAGTTGATTTATTTAAGACTAACTGTCCCCCGCGGTTTCACACGCGTTCTCAAGGGATGTAACATTTTCCAGGCACAAAAAGTATCATTCACATTTATAATAGATAATTAATATATTATAAATGTGAGTTGTTAATAGGTAATGTCATTATATTTATTTAGGGAAATAAATATAATGACATTACCTTCACTATATATTTATGAAAATATAATGTTTATACGTAGAAACATAGGAATGTTTGAGTCAAAATTAGATATTCATAGTATAAATACAAGACAAAGGGAGAAGTTAGTTGTTCCATACTTTAGACTAACTAAAGTTAACAAGTCATTTCTTGGTAATTGTGTTCGATTTTATAATAAGATACCGCTTTCAATAACCAAAATGTCTGATCATAAATTTAAAAATTATATTAGGAAAGTTTTGAAAGAAAAAGCGTATTACAAGGTAGTTCATTATATTGAAGATAAAAATGTATGGAAATAGCTGCTCTCTGCACAGTGCACCTCTAAATCTCTTGTTTAAGTTGTAAGTACCTAATTATTGTTATTTTCTATTTTGTAGTCTTGTCATATTTTTTTTTTTTTTGTTTTGTTTTTATTAATGTTACCTATAATAAGTATTTTGTAATTGTTAAATATAAAATTATGTAAAATTGAAATTATAAAATAGCCAAAAAGTCAGAATAGATAAAAATTTATATAACAAATAAAAAAGAATGTAACCTTGCTGAGTTTCTTGCCGGTTCTTCTCAGTTGAAGGCTGACTTCCGAACCGGTTGTAGCTTCAGTAACTTTAAATTTGACCTTCATAAGTGCCCTCCGAAGGCCTAAACTGAATAAATGGTTTTGAATTTTGAATTTTGAATATTATATATTGTATAGGTTACTAGGGGTAAATGAAGGCTCGATGATATATTTTTTTTTATGTTAGGTACGTGTACAAACAAGCTGATGATCCACCTCATGGTAAGTGATCACCACCGCCAATAGACATTAGCAATAATGTGGTGCATGTGATCATACACATACCCATTTCCGCCGTGAGGCAGTACACTTACTGTTTAGGTTAGAAAGCTAAGGCACAGACGCGGATCCAGCCCAAAAAGGGTTGTAGTCACAGCCATCCGAAAATCAGTCAAGTGTGATTCGGAGTATAAACTCGCTCATCTACCTACACTTATATTATAAAGATTGATTGTTTTTTTTGTTTGTTTGTTTGCATTGAATAGGCTCCGAAACTACTTGACTGATTTGAAAAATTCTTCACTGTTGGGAAGCTACATTATCTCCGGTGAACATAGGCTATATTAAATGTTCAAAAAAGTTAGGGATCCATACTAAAACTCCAATAATGTAACTCATGGTGTGAAAAAAGTACCAAAAACTTTCTTACATCGTGTGCGCTGCGAAAACTATTGATGATAGAAAGAACGAAATAATGTAACATTCAATTTTTATTTTATACATATGTGTATATTCTTTTGCGTGTGTTAATAAATGATTTTTTTTCTTCTATCTTTTTTTGATTTCTTCGCGAACGCGGGTGAAACCGTGGGGGACAGCTAGTAGTCGATATAGTGCGTTATTACAAAAGAGATTTAATATCATCAGCCTATTGACCTCAATAGACCGTGGAAGTGTGAAGTCACAAGTCTATTAGGGTTGTGGGTCCATCGTGTCCACAACGGTGGATCCGCGCTTGGTAAGCGAGCCGGTGAAATTACAGGTACATTTTAGTTAACAACTTCGCGTCTCAGGGTCTACAACGCAATGGCGATACCCCAATATATAGCGGTGTGGACCACTTACCATCAGGTGGGCCATCTGTTACCTATCGGCGTTTGCGGTTTTAAAAAATGCACGGTATACAAATAGTCGCCTCTTACAAAAGAGCGGTGGTGTTATTCGTCGCCTAACATTAAAATAATTGTTATAAAATATAAATAATTGTCCAGTCGGCTCCCACTCTCGATTATTTGTGTATAGTACGTCATTTGACTCATTTTAACTACATAGATAAACTCACTAATAAACCCACTCGCAATTGCATGTTCATTAGAAAATTGTCTGCACTAACAATACTTATTTCAGATGCTATTATTATTAATCTGCGAATGTCATATCCATTTAAGGCACCCACAAATAGAAGTGTCCAACGCCTTCTGTGGGGATAATAATGGGTGATGCAAAAACTGACTGCCTGTACAGCCGGGAACAGGGCTGTAGAGATCTTCAACAAAACACTTATACGTTTGAATTCATCCATAGTGTAATGTCATGTATGGTGATTTACTTTATCGAATCCATACTAATATTATAAATTCGAAATCTGTCTATTTTTTTGTATTTTTTTTTACGGCTATGCTAGCTGTGGTGTTAGATAAAACTCCTTGCATAGTCTCTATGCTTAATCGCCAGATGCCAAAAATATAATGACAATATAGTGTCAACTGTCTACACATATAAATAAACGATTTTACATTACACAATGATTTATTACTGGTGAATTAGACACGTGTATTCTTTGGTACGGAGACTTTTTAATTTTGACACAAGTCGAACTGCGGCTATAGCTAGTCATTTTATATTTAAGCTCTAAACAAGCTAGGCCCCTTACTAATTAAACCATTGACTGGTCAAAAACTCACATGGAAAGTATTATAGAATTCAAGAAATGGAATCATTATTAAATAACGTTCATTACAATTTCTTTAATTCAAAAAAATTCAAAATTCAAAACCATTTATTCAGTTTAGGCCCTCAGAAGGCACTTATGAAGGTCAAATTTAAAGTTACTGAAGCTACTACCGGTTCGGAAGTCAGCCTTCAACTGAGAAGAACCGGCAAGAAACTCAGCAAGGTTACATTCTTTTTTATTTTATTAAATTCTTTTTTATCTATTCTGACTTTTTGGCTATTTTATAACATCAATTTTACATATTTTTATATTTAACAATTACAAAATACTTAATAAAGCTAACATTCAAAAACAAAAAAAAAAAAAAAAACAAAAAAAACAGAAATAACAAGACTACAAAATAGAAAATGACAATAATTACTTACAACTTAAACAAGAAAATTAGAGGTGCACTGTGCAGAGAGCAGCTATTTCCATACATTTTTATCTTCAATATAATGAACCACCTTGTAATACGCTTTTTCTTTCAAAACTTTCCTAATATAATTTTTAAATTTATGATCAGACATTTTGGTTACTGAAAGCGGTATCTTATTATAAAATCGAACACAATTACCAAGAAATGACTTGTTTACTTTAGTTAGTCTAAAATATGGAACAACTAACTTCTCCCTTTGTCTTGTATTAATATTATGGATATCCAATTTTGACTCAAACATTCCTATGTTTCTACGTATAAACATTATATTTTCATAAATATATAATGAAGGCAATGTCATTATATTTATTTCCCTAAATAAATCTCTTAATGATTCACGGGGACCCATACCGTAAATTGCACGAATTGCTCTTTTTTGTATAATAAATATTGATTCTATATCCGCTGCTGCTCCCCAAAATAAAATACCATAGGACAAGAGGCTATGAAAATATGCAAAATAAACTAATTTGGCTGTCTCAACATTCGTCAATTGTTTAATTTTCCTAACAGCAAATGCAGCCGAACTTAACTTAGCAGCTAGAGTATCAACCTGAGGTCCCCACTGCAATTTATTGTCTAATGTAAGACCCAAAAATACCGTTTTATTAACAAGATCAATATGGCTCCCATCTATTATTATTTGGTTTTATAATGTATAATGGTTTTACACCTGTCGTAGAACCAATAACCATTGGGGTGTTCTAGAGTGAAAACCACGGATCGGTAAACGTAGTGTAGAGCGCCCTCCAGCTAGATGGAGCGATGATATACGCAAGCTGGCTGGCAGCGGTTGGAAACAAAGAGCTCAAAGTCGAGCTCTGTAGCGTGCAATAGGTAAGGCCTATATCCAGCAGTGGACAGAGATAGGCTGATCATGATGATGACCATTTCATTATCGAATAACTTTGATGCTTTATCTATCCGTATTATTATAGTCTACAAGTGACTTTATAAATCTGTTTATTTAATTCTGTTGGTGACTATACCTCCATTATAACACCCAAATGCTTACCATCCTTCTGACAAGGAGTTTCAGGAGGATATTAAAAAAAAACATTTAGAAGTAGAGCTCATAGTATAGAGTTCGTACGGGGAAGTACTACCACCTTACCCATTTCCGCAGTGAATTAGTGCACTTGTATCACTGTTTCGGTTAGAAAGGTAAAGGGGTGAAATTACAGGCACATGAGACTTAATAACTTCACGTCCCAGCCAAGTGTGAGTCGAAGTAGCCAGACCAATATTTAACATAACGCCAAAAAAACACATTTCTTGTAAGGCCTCTTAAAATTTAAATTGTTGCTTTATTCTATTTTTATTATATCGAGTGTTTTAAATGTCTATCTTTAACTGTTCAAAAGATATAGCTTTGTGATAGATGGAAGAGCAGTTGAACCTTAGTACCGACGGCACCCTTTGGCTTAGAAACTCTAAAAAAGAAGTTCGTTACTTACCGAAAAATGTTTTTTTAAATAAATGGTAAGGTTACCCAGAAAATTCGGTAGAAATAGAGTTTATATGAACTTAAAGTCATGACCATACCTTTCTGATTACTTAGCTATATACAAATAGCTAGCCATTTACTAATATCTAGATCATCTATGTAGTACAAATTCAATCAATATAGTACTAGATACGGTCAGCAACATTTACACAGCTTAACAGTTTCAAATTTACTTCGAAGTAAGTTTTAATGTAGAAAAGCAATAATGAAATTTCGTGTGTATATAACCTATACATAACAAAATAAGTTCTTTGTTGTCATACCACATGGGCCGACAAGCAAGCAGACGGTCCACCTAATGCTGAGTAGTCACCGCCGCCTATGGACATTTGCAACACTAGGGGCATCGCCAATGCGTTGTCGACCCTGAGACGTGAAGTTGTAAAGTCTCATGCGCCGGTAATTTCACCGGCCCCCTTACCTTTCTAACCGAAACACAGTAATACAAGTGTACTACTGCTTCACTAATATTTCCCCGGAGTAACTCTGCACTAAAAACTACTACTCAAAAGCTTACGTTCACTTGGAAAACATAAGATATTGGTTATGATAAAATATATAATAAAAGCTAAAGCTATCTTGTTTAAGTACGTACGTACGGTTTGAGGTTCATATTAAATAAACATAATTTTGTATTTTTAAACAAAGAACAAATGCTTAAAAATTGTAATCAATCTTTTTTTTGTTGTGAATATACCTATATAAATCATGCTGTATATTATATAGTTCCATATTATGTGTGCAGTGCTGTTCAGAATATACTGTACTTGTTAAATTAGTTAAAGTTAGAGTTGTTACAATATTTAACATTGCATGAAATTTGATAAACATAAATACTCAATCAACACAAGCACAACACACAAACGACACATTCTACACACACACACACACACCACTCACAAACACATACCCTACAATAAAATTTTAATGTAACTACATAAATAAGCACAGATCTATTTTAGTATTTAAATAAGGTTACCTGTAATTGGTCTTAAATTACTAATAAATTTGCTCTGTTTAAAAATTATCATTACCGCTGTTGGTTTCCTGTTATTAATAAATAAATTAAGTTATTACTGTAATTATGTATGTATTTTTTTATTGTTGTGTGTGAACAAATCATTTGTACCTATACCATATTATGGATAAATAGTTCTTCCCCGCGGTTTCACCTGCGTTCCCTAGGGATGTAACACTTTGCCGGAACAAAAAGTAGCCTATATGTTATTCCAATATATGCTCTATCTAAGTGGCAAGTTTCATCCAAGTCCGTTGGGTAGTTATTGCGTGAAAGAGGAACAAACATCCATACATACAAAGTAGGAATTTCGTGTACCATCTACTAAGCTACTTGACTTGTTGACTGTATGATCAGAAGCAACCTCACATCTCTAAATTGACATATACGGTATTAGGTTACGAGACGCATCGTTGCATCCCTATTACATAGGACATAGCATAGGTATACCTACGCTACGCTAGGGTATCTATGTACCCCAGTACATCAATCAGCACCGCCGCTAGACCGCAAACAAGTATCGGATATTGGACAAGTTTCAACGGCTTCAGGCAGGATACGGTTGCATGTTGCTTTGAAATCGAATGACGTCTTAATCGATGACCATTTGTAACTCAAGAACGGCTGCACAGATTTCAATGATTTTTTTGAATTTATCTCCGTTCTCAATAGCAGAATAAGTAATTTAAAATAAAATTGGTGACAATTGGTCTTCCAGTTTTCGCTATCTCTAAGTATAGAAACTACAATCCTTGGGAATGCGGGTAAAACTGCGGGGCACAGCTAGTATAGATTAAATAAATAAATATCCTGGTACATTTTTTGCATAAGGCCATCTGGGATGTCATTCTGTAAGGTCAAGCTCGATGATGTTTCGTTGCGGCTTCCATGTTTTGTCTCTATCGCTAACTACACAATCGTGAGAGGTCCGCTCTTGAGGGGCTCGTTGTGCCAACTCACCGACGATGTTTATAAATTTATAAATTTTATAATTCTTAAAAATTAAATTTAAAAATTATATTAGGAAAGTTTTGAAAGAAAAAGCGTATTACAAGGTGGTTCATTATATTGAAGATAAAAATGTATGGAAGTGCACCTCTAATTTTCTTGTTTAAGTTGTAAGTAATTATTGTCATTTTCTATTTTGTAGTCTTGTTATTTCTTTTTTTTTTGTTTTTGAATGTTAGCTTTATTAAGTATTTTGTAATTGTTAAATATTAAAATATGTAAAATTGATATTATAAAATAGCCAAAAAGTCAGAATAGATAAAAAAGAATTTAATAAAATAAAAAAGAATGTAACCTTGCTGAGTTTCTTGCCGGTTCTTCTCAGTTGAAGGCTGACTTCCGAACCGGTAGTAGCTTCAGTAACTTTAAATTTGACCTTCATAAGTGCCTTCTGAGGGCCTAAACTGAATAAATGGTTTTGAATTTTGAATTTTTGAATTTTGAATAAGGGGGCTGATCCCAAACTAAGCAGAGGTTGTATTATTGAAACCAGACAACTTATATACTACAATTTGCTCTAAATAAACATTTTACTTTATCTAACTTTTATAGGTACGGCGAGAACGATATTAAAGTTTGGTCAGATTTGTAAACTAAATCTATTTACAAAGTCAACAAAACCGTGTATTCCATTGTTTATTTTGAAATTCGTCCAACAATATGCATCCAATGCAATAGGTACCAATCGCTGTTTGAACTCAATTAAACGCTATCCGTGTCCACCACACTGGATAATATGTCCTATTCAGGATTCATATTTATCGAATATTCCGTTCTGCATTCCATTGTTCCTCGCGTGCCATTCATATGAGCCTCGAATTGATTGGAGAGTAATCTGATCTAGATATTCACTGACTAAAATGAATAAGCGAGATACTGTGAATTACGTATTGCTAAATACTGTTGGTAATTATTTTAGTTTCAGTGTTGGTTTTCCTATAGTATATTAGTTTTATTACTAACAATTAACATATATCAGAACGCCCTTTATTCACGGAGAGTTGGACAGAGGTTTCAATAATGAGACCCAAGAATTGTCGCTGTCTCTCATGTGCAAGTAACTGTAACTAAGTACTGAGGGTGCGAGTAAAAATAAAAATGAAATATTTTTATTTATAAATTTAATCAAAAGAAAACCCTGACTCACCGATCCTTAAAAAATTGTTTATTCATATCTTTGATCCATAATATAATCCGATGGATAAATAATGGATTTATTTAGTTTAAACTTTAAAAAAATATATTATTTAATAATAAATAACATGTTTGAGATTCTCACATTGATTTTAGAAGGACAGATTTTTATCAATTTAATTTACGAATCATCTCGACTCTAACTTTAAAATAAAACGAAAACCGATAAATCCGTTTGGGAACTTCAAAAACCACGGACAGACACACAAACAGACAGCCCCTCGCTCTGTCGGGAAACCACGCAGAAGCTGTTTCACATCCACGAGAAGCCTATCCTTTTCGAGATCTAAAAGATCCGTTTTGACAGTTGAGAACATTACAGTAAAACCTTCTTTACGGCTGTTATTGCATAAGGTCGATTTATTAGTCCATCAGTTAATTATACGATGACGCTGGTAAACCTTATATTAACGACATAGGGTTGATTTTTCAATAACACTCTTAGCCGTCAAAACGGACCTATTATATCTCGCTGTGCATCTGATTAAATACCATACAACAATACGCGTTGGTGTCAACCGATGACTTCATGTTCTTAAAACCACAATGAAAAATCCACATGTAGGCGTACACAATATTGTCACGAAGGCCAATTGAAGTCAATATTTGTTTGACTTAACCTCATTTGAATGAATACTTATCGATTCTCACGCGTTAACGGTTTAATGTGAAGGTCGTATTGGCTTTCTTTTTAAGGGCCCCTTTTTATACCGGAATTGGCGGTAATCGGCAGTTAAAAAAGGAAATAAGGGATAAGGAATTCGATTATAGCGGTCCGATTGTGAGGGGAGACGAGTTCTCGGATTGTAAGCGCAGTGCCAAAGATCTGGGGGGTTTGGAGATCTACATGGATGAGTTGAAGCACAGAATTCTTAAAATTCTTCAATATTAATTTGCTCTCTTAAATATCATAAAAATAAGCAGGAAGTAACCTTAAGTAATCTTAGACTTTATGTGCTTACCAAGCCGTAAGTAAGCTGTGGCGTACTGTGTTTCGGTTAGAAAGGTAAGGGGGGCGGTGACATTACAGGCACTTGAGACTTAACAACCACATGTCTCAAGGTCGATAACGCATTAGCGATGCCAATGGGTTAGTAAATGTAGGTTGCGGTGACCAATAGTAGGTGGAACATCGGTCTATTTGTCATAAAAACACCCTCAGTTTGGAATTGTAGTAAAACACTAGCTTAGCCTCTGATAGCCTCTTTTTCCTCTGGCAATTCAGCAAGCGCCCAAAATCACAGTAAAAAAATAACCTCTCAAATTTCAATGACGACCAAATGACAAAATGGCAAAGGTCTTGACCATATACTAATTATGATTGGCCATAGTCAATTGTTTAATGAATGTAATATCCTCACCTTAGGGAAAACTTTAAAGATATCCAATTACAGAATGGGAAAACCCAGAATCAACAACCTCTGAGTCAATAGGTTAACACAAAAAGAAGTGGTAAGTAGGTACTAATGCTTTAATACTCAGTCTAGACACAGGTCTCTATTAGTAGAAAGACTATTAATAATAGTAATAAATTAAATAACCGGGACTCTAATTATATACGTTACTATATATCTTAAACTTTGAGTATGTTACTTTCATAGTATATCTCAAATCAAAAATGCTATCCCCAAATTTGGTGTAGAAATCTTGCTTGATCAATAATAAATATCCTCGGACATTCTTTACACCGCTATCTGATTCCAAACTAAGCAGAGCTTGTACTGTGGAAACCAGTATTTTTCTAAATGCATATTTTTATAGATATTTGCACCGAAAGAAATGACATGTTCGTGTACACAAATGTTTCTCCTGCGAACCCACGACTTGTAGCGTGGCAGTCAAAGGTCCTAAGGTGGCCTCTAAGCCAACTGGCCCGGGTCGTATATATCAGAACCTTCCAGTGATTAGGTCATAAATCTATCCATGGAAGGCTGCATAATGCCAACTAATGTAAACCCATCGAGTCATCTGTTTTTTTATAATACATACAAGTGCCAATTAATAAACGTAGTGTAGGGCGCCCTCCAGGGGAGCGATGATATACGCAAGCTGGCTGGCAGTGGTTGGAAACAAAGAGCTGAAGATCGAGCTCAGTGGCGTACCATAGGTGAGGCCTATGTCCAGCAGTGGACGGAGATAGGCTGATGATGATGATGATGATGAAGTGCCAATAACAGAGTAAAAAAAGTGTCAAAATGCGCTTCGGACTCGCACACAAAGGGTTCGTTTTTTATGGGGACCTTTTAATTTACAACTCTATTTTATTTTTATGACTAGCTGTGCCCCGCAGTTTCACCCGCGTTGTTCGTATTTTTTCCAATCTAGTTACTTATTCTGCTATTCGGGACGGAAATAGATACAACAACTCAAGGATCTTTGAAATCTGTGCAGCCGTTCTTGAATTATAAATGGTGTACCGTATATAGTGGTATGTTAACTAACACTTCTTTTTTATATATACAGATTTGTCATTATAGCGGCCATAGAAGACAAATTTCGAGTGACTTCCTATTACGGCTTACAAAAATACAGCCCTGTGGTAAACGGATTGAGTGACAGCGGAGCCTTAGCAATACTATTGATACCCACACCTTTAAAATGACACTCCTCTAGAACAAAATGATTTCTTTGGCCCCAGTTGAAACTGTGACTTATGTACTATCAAAATGAACTTAAAGAACCAACACCGTCAAGCATACTGAATCAGATCTGTTAGATAATATTCAACTCACGTCGTACTACAATAATGCGTGCTCTGGCCGTTCCCAAACCAATTTGTCTCTTTTCGGAGACACGGAATTGCCTATGTTATCTGTTCCGCTTATTGGCGAATTGAAGACTGATAAATTTATGACAGGGTATACCCAAACATATCTATTGTGTTTTAAGAATTCGTTAGCTTTATTGGTATCGCAACAAGGAGTTCAGTAATTCTTTGATCCATCAGAGCTCTCCTAGGTTGCAAGTACCAAAGACAAACCGATTTACACTATGGTTAAAGAAAACTTTCAAGTCCAAAAATAAATAGTACTTTTATTAAAAAAATTGCAGATTTTACGTTTGCTGCATGGAGAACCAATGAAATTGGCATTGCATTCGCTTTCCTGGTTTTTCTTTTTAACATACATTTTTAGAGACTCAAAACCTGAACCAAAGTCCTTAGCCGCCTGCATCCAGCGGTTTCCAGGGTCTCTAACCAGGTCGTTACACTAGGTATGTCGTAGTGGTCGTCTCACTTTCCTCCGTATCGGTTTTCAGTTCTTTGAGCGATGTGGCCTGCTCATTGCTCCTTCAGCTTTACTAAAGAAATGACATTTCACGACACCTCTAATTTTGTAGACTTTACAAAAAGCTTTCTCGTAATGTTAAAAAATACATGAACATGAATTAAAACTGAATTGCCAATATCATGGCTTTGAATATTTTTATAAACTGTTCAGCGTAACTATAAATGTATTAAATCAATCTACATTCTAATCCTTGGCCCACTTTTAAAAGGAATATCACAAATGAGAGCGAAGTTCCCTTTCACTGAAGTGCCATTGAGAAATATAATATCTAGATACGGTTTTCCAATGTAATAGAAAGAAAACGTTTGTGTTTATTACTTCATGGCAAACTTGCAATTGGAAATGTTGGATAGTTTAGGTACAGGGTTTTTGTTATGAAGGCCACATAGCCCGTCTCTACTTAATACATTACATTATCTCTAGAACTACAGCACTAATTTGGAAAATTCTTTTAATTATTCCGGATAGATATAGGCTGTTTTTAAAACACGGGTGAAACCGCGGTATGAATAGCGAGAATATTGAAAGAATGTTATAACTTGATGGCTTTCTTGCTGTTGGCAATGCTGGCCGCTCTGTAAGCTTCATATGCCTGTTATATCACCGGCACCTTTCTCTTTCTAACCGAAACACGGTATATAAAATACAAGTGCACTACCTGCTTTACGGTGGATAAAGTATACACGGTGAAAGGGCGGCGAGAGCTTAATGAAATGCGTATTGGTTATTGGGAGTATATTGCAGACTGAACACACAAGTAATGCACAGTGCTTGGTGGCTTTAGCAACACTCAAATATTCTTATAAATAACTAGCTGTCCGCCGCGGTTTTACCCGCGTTCCCGAGGGATATCACATTTTTCCGGTATTAAAAGTACCCTATATGCTATTCCAGGATACGCTCTATCTATGTGCCAAGTTTCACCCATATCCGTTTAGTAGCTTTTGCGTGAAAGAGTAACAAACATACTTACATACAAATCTTTCATCTTTATAATATTAGTATAGATATAGATAAATCTAACTACCTACATTACACTATGGGTATGGGTGGTAGAACTTGGACTTACTCTACTTCTCTTCACTACTCCAAAACTTTTTATATCAACGGATGCACGATTATCAAGCGATATCAAATACACAGATCATTGTTACAGGGTAGTATAGCAGGTGTCGATCGGACCAACTAATAATACACGTAGAGTATTCAGGAGATTTAATAGGAATATTTTATGGAAATAGGAGTTCTGAATACATGTTAACTTTAGGTCCTATTACGTAAGCAGTAAGTTTGTCTGTGGTATTTTTTTAAGTGTGTCCTTAAATCCTTTTTGATATTGGTTGAAAATGTTATTTCATAATAATAACTGTTTCCGGCATGCGTTGATATCCGACTTTTTTGTGTCAGGAACCTTCCCGGGCATACGTGTTCTACGTATATTATATTGCACTAAAGTTTAATCGCTATCAGATAAATAGTAAAAGAAGGCATAGAGTACAACATTTTTTATATACTTTAATAGATTGATAGACATTCTGTTCACGAACTAAGCACATACGCAAATAATACAGTATTTTTAGGCCCACGACAACTATATATACTAGTACATTTGGGGAAAAGGTTTAACAAAGTGTGAGCCATGCTTAAATATTTACTTATTTGAAAAGATAAATTGTTTTTTCCATAAGTAAGCTTTGATTAATCAGTTATTTTATTCGATATTTGAGCATTGTTATTGTATTAAATTATTTGATACTAGCTGTCCCCCGTGGTTTCATCCGAGTTCCCTAAGGATATAACATTTTCCCGGCACAAAAAGTATGCTATATTACTTCTAATATCTCCAAGTATATGTGTAAAAAGTTTCATAGTGATCGGTTAAGTTTTTACGTGAAAGCGTGGCAAACAAAATAAAATTTGCTTTGAAATGAACTTACATTCACATTTATAATATCAGTAGGATCAAGCAAGCAAATTTTATTTTTTTCGCTGTATATTGCGCTTTATATAGTTGGCAACCCCAGCTTGAATAAAGATGTTACCAACGAATATTGACAAGTTCTAATTAATACATGTATTCAGCACAAATGATTCACAAGTAAGCGGAAATACAATAAATAATTTATAATAAGGAAAACTGTTGATTTATTTTGTCACGGCTTTAATTAGGAATTAAAGTGGAATACGTTGAGAATAATATATTGAGACGTGTTTCTAGGTGGACTAATAACGATCAGGTAAGAACTCTGATTTCCATTTTTTTTTAAGTGAAAACGTCTTTAGCGGCGTTGAGCACTTCTTGAGATGGGTATTAAATGTTAAACTCGCGTCAGGATACGTGACCTGATCGAAAATTAGTAAGACGGTAAAAATGCACAACGTTAATGTTCAATTTTTCACTTCTGCCGGCACTTCCGGAGTGCAACCCGTGGTTTTTTTTTCTAGAAGGCCCTTCTGATGGCGTTAACACCCTAATGCCGTCATTTTCCTGCAGAAATATGGTAAAGTAGCCATTGTGTAGTATCCTGGAAGGTACCAGAAGAAAATACTGGAACCGCTTCTAGATTAATGTGATTACTAGTATTTTTGGGTATTCCTGACCACCTTTTTATGTCATTTAAATAGTCTAGTACGTTTGTTGTGACGCCGTTGACTCACTGGGAATAGGCCAAAATAAGGCAACAGAAACATTAAAAATATATCTTCACGCCTGTAATAACCGAAGAAGGAGACTGAGGTCTCGGAACCATATCGACCACAAATATTTAAATTTCAACTGGACGTGTGGTGAGTATTTCCCCGTCTCTCGGGCACATTACCAATCACGAGCTATAGCTCGGTAATCATGTCTAACATAGAAACAATGACACCTTGTCCGACCTGGGAATCGAACACAGGACCTCAAGGTCTCTAGCCAAGCTATAAACCACCTGAGAATAACTTGAATATTAATGAGGTACGATAACTTCAAGTATAACTTTACCAACATGGCCTTAATTAATACTAATTAGTATTTGAATAAAAAGTAACGCGCCACGGCAGACGTAAGCACCTGGCATATTTTTATTAGTAAATGTAATTAATAATTAAAATCGTATTTAATTTTGTTATGGGACAGCCAGCAAAAGAACTCGCTGAATATCACTACATAGTATAAAACAAAGTCGCTTTCTCTGTCCCTATATCCATATGTATGCTTAAATCTTTAAAACTACGCAACGGATTTTAAAGCGGTTTTATTTAATAGAAAAAGTGATTGAAGATGAATAAATAAATAAATATCCCGGGACATTCTTTACACGCGGCCATCTGATCTCAAACTAAGCAGAGCTTGTACTATGGAAACCAGATAACTGATATACTACATATACAATTTTTTTTTCTAAATACATACATAAATAGATATTTACAACCAGACACAGAACAAACAGACATGTTCATGCACACAAATGTTTGTCCTGGGTGGGAATCGAACCCGCGACCTTCGGTTTGGCAGTCAGAGCACTAACCACCAAGCCAACTGGCCTGTCAATGAAATGAAGGTTTTTATATATAATACATGTGACATCCCACGGGAACGCGGGTAAAACCGCGGGGTACAGCAAATTTATCTATAAATTAATACGTGAATCGATAAATACCTTTTACTTTTAGACCACTTTTAAAGAAAATTGCGCGAACGGATGAACGTGAAATTTGACAAAGTTCATATAGTTATTTTTTTTTAAATAAAATGCATTAGTAATACATTAAATTAATTCAAATTAACATTACACGCACTACCATACGTTTAACACACACATATTATACAATATAAATAGATTACGTTCATACAGCCAATGTCAAACACATGACGTATTTGTGACAACCTGAATCGGAACGTAAAAGAAGAAAATTCCAAAAAAACATCTATAAAGTTTAAACTTAGAATATATACAGAATAACGAAGAATTTCCATCGCTAGGCAACCACTAGTTATTATAAACAGGTAGTTTCAGAAACCGATGTCTGAAGAATAAAATGTTTGGATGTAGAAGGAAATCACCAAAACTTTTCATTCGAATAAAAAAAAACAACGACTGATAGGTGACATAGGGTTTGTTATAATCCCGAGATACATTGGACCCCCCTGTAACGCGAGACAAGCCGCGGTCCGGTAGCTATTGTACAAAACTTTTAAAAAGTACCGCCCGCAACAGAAGTATTATGACATAATTCAATTTAGAGACTATTTACGTATTGACGCACAGTTATGGATTTTTTTAATTTATTTTTTGCATTTAAAATGTTTATTTTAATGATTGGGCATGAAGATATGTTTTACTAATACATTTTTAAAACAGATTTATAAGGGCTCGTAAAACTTTACTTAAATAAAGATGGTTCAGTTGTCTTTGTAGTTAGAGACCCTGATTGCCACTCCACTGGTCGTGGCTTCGACTCCCACAAAGGACAAATATGTCTGTTTCTTCTGTTTGGATGTCAGTGTATCAGATACATAGCTCTAACCTAACTCTGCTTAGTTTGGTATCAGATGGCCGTATTTGAAGTGTGTCCTTAGATATTTATTTATTTATTATTATATATTTATAGTAAGTATTAGTAATACGCCAAGCATCGAGCGTGGTGTATGCCGTATGGGAGTACTCCATCAGCAGGTACCTACGGCTTAACAGCCATATGGTTTAAATGTTTACAAATCTACATCGCTCTACGTAGCCTAGCTTACAACATCATTTTGTATTCATTTCTCGTGAGGGGACTCACGAGTAGAGTGAGGACCTAGCCCCGCTTGGGGCACTCTCAGTGAAGTTTTTGATTGTCCCCCAGCGTTTACCGTATTGTAATTTTTTTTTATACTGCTACGGTAGCAAACAAGCTGACGGCCCGTCTGATGGTAAACGGTCACCGCAGCCTATGGACGCTTGCAACACCGTGGGTATAACTCGCGCGTTGCCGAGCCTGTAAAAATCTCTTCACACCCTTCTTGAAGAACCCCATGCCGTACTCCCTAGGGAAAACCACGGCAGGGAGCTCATTCCACAGCTCATTCCATTTTATTTGACTAATATGAGTAGCTCTAAGGAAATAGTATGGAAAATTAATAATAAGCTTTTTTAGTAACCTCGCAAGTCAGTACTTTGGTGCATTCTATTATCCTATCCTAGTAATATTGTAAATACGACAGTTTGTTAAGAAGTTATTTGAATATTTGTTACTCTTTCACGAGAAAAGACTATCAAACACGGAAACCGACCCGTTATTTGTATACCTTAGTATAAAATAAAATGTAATAAAAACAATAGTTGTTTTTCACAACACAAATCAGACAATAAACCTACGTCTTAATTAACAAGTGGGCATATTGTCCAGACAGTTTTGCCCACTATCCTTTTATTTAACATTGTCCAATTATGGCCGTGGGCAGCGAAGGTGTGGGGCAAGCTTGCTGTTTGTTTTTCTAAATGTTATGATTAGACCACGCAGTTTCACTTCCGCCGTTCCAGAAAGGATGTCTCTTGATGACGTCAAACGACATTGTGAAGGTCGTGGGTTAAATTCCTATAAACATTTATGAATAAAAGTTATAGATGAGACACATCCTGAGACACTTTATACACGATTAACCTGCATTACGGTACCAGACACTGATGTACTATGTATACGATATGTTTTTCATTTAAATACATATTTATTTAGATATTTACATGATATGTTCATGTAGGTCCTAGGTGGGAATCGAACTCACCACCTGTGGCGTGGAAAGGTCTCTAACCACCAAGCCAACTGGCTCGTCTATAATGTGCTTGGATTTTATGAGATGGAAAGAATTGTAAGAAAACTCGATATCGCTACAAAGAAAAATACTCTACTAGTTTGCTACCAACCTCAAGAAGTAAGTCTGACACTTAGCACCAACAGTTTTGTTCCAGCGTCTTCGCTTCAGTCCCTATTCGCAAGATTTCGATATTAATATCACCATCGATATTTATTTAACACCACAACTAAGATCTCCCGTCTCATGATAGCCAATAATTAAAGAAAGCTCTTTAAAGTCACATTATAGTCATTATGTCTCACTAAGACACATTACCGTTAATACAATCAAAAGATTTTAATACATCTCTTTAATAGACAATACAGTTTTGTTCTAGTGACTTCGTTTCAGTCCCTATTCGCAAGGTTTCGATATTAATATCACCATCGATATTTATTTATCACCACAACTAAAATCTCCCGTCTCATGATAGCCACTAAAAATAATGCTCTTTAAATTCACATTATGGTCATCGTATCTCTCTCAGACTTATTACCATAACGTTTTTTAATACAGCTCTATAATAGACAATGTAAATTTATTTCACGGAAATAAATGGTGAAAATACTGAATGTACAAATGAAATGCATTTTCCAGTGAAACGTAATCCATTATGTTCCTCAAATGGAAAAAAGTATATTTGTTCGTTTACTCGGAAAACTACCTTTGTTATCCATTGAACGGTTATTAAAATATTCTTTATCAATTCCAAATTCGAGCTTATTTGAAAATTGAATTGGTTTGAAAAGTTCGTCGTGTATTTGTTTTATTTTGTAACGTCCTTTTATCATTAATAGTAGTACCTATACTTATTAGAAGATTACTATTTTTATGCGAATCTTGTACGGCTAGATGTTTTTGAAGTTGGATTACTTGGATTGTTTTTCAATTGTAGCTTTAGTAACAAATTTGACTTTCATAAGTGCCTTCCGAGGGCCTAAACTGAATAAATGGTTATTTTTTTGAATTGCTTAAACTTGACACGGGTATAGAAGTCTTCCATATTTTTAGGAGTGACTTAGAAGCGACGTCAAATGTCGAAGGTTTGAATATTAGAAGTGTAGGATAACATTATAAGGAAACTATAGCAAAGTAAGAAATAATCCTGAATACTTGGTTTAAATACCTACAGATGAGTTCTAGCAGAAGCAGGTACAGAAAGCTAGGACTCGATTCTGTAAGGAAAATGATTAACTCAAGGATGTTTCGTGGCGGCCTCTATGCTCTGTCTTTGTCGCTAATACTACTAATCACGTGAGAGGTAAGCTGTCCAAGGCCTCTGTGATGCGGCTCGCCAACGAAGTTTGTATTAGCTGAATAAGGGGGCTACTTTTGAGAACCAGTCCCCTACAAAAATTTGTATTCTTAACATCATTTACCACATTATCACTACCGCGGTAAGATCGTAGTTTACCCTCAACAGGAAAACATACTGGAATTTGCTTAAAATATATGAAGGTACAAACAAGATTGAAGCATCGATTTTGCAAAATCATAATAACATGCAACCATCAAAGTGAAACGTTAATTCAGTTTAGACCTTCGCCCGGTACTAATGAAGTGCAAAGCTAATGTAGCTGTTGGTAGCCAGCCTTCGACTTAAAGGTCCGGTGACAAGATTGGCAAGGACTTTTTTTAAATTTCAAAATTAGGTTGGTACATTGTTATTTTAAGCTTGCCTTAAACTTTTCAACTTAGGCCGCGCTGGTCGTAAATATCAGTTTGTGAATCAGCAGGGACTCTGGACTTGCATTCTTTGAGTCGAGGTGCTATTGTGAGCGGGCGGCGTGCTTGGGCCAAGAGCTGGAAACACTGGGATATAAATTTTATTAAGCTATAAATCACTCTGAGTGATTAATTCATATTATATTATAGTTATTATTCTAGTCATAAGATCGAAATTCTTTTATAATTTTTCATAACTTTTCAACACACATGGTTTTTATGTTTTATAACCATTTTTCACCTTGAAATGTATTTTTCGTAGACACTTTCACTTTTCTACAAATACATAAGGAATGCCGGTATCTTAACTTTAATTAAATATTTATTTTCTGTATTCTCTGTGATATCAAAAGAGGAGATCTCTTAGCCAATAATGATGCTGTTTGATTTTTTTTTAATCGATAAATTAATTCAAAAACAAACAAATAAATATTCCGTAGATACAGCTGTTAACAATATTCCTGTATACCTGCCCCCTTATTCAGCTAATACAAACTTCGTCGGCGAGCCGCTTCACGAAGGCCTCGGAGAGCTTACCTCTCACGTGATTAGTAGTATTAGCGTAGTAAGCGACAGAGACAGAGCACGGAGGCCGTGACGAAACATCCTCGAGTTAGTGTCATTTTCCTTGCAGAATCGAGCCCCAGGACTGAGTTTTATTCGATAAAAGATTAATTTCAGTTTCATTTTCATAAAAAAAATATTTTAATGTACTTCAATGTCCTATGAAATCATTATTATTAACCATCAGTATATTGATGTCAATCGCTACAATTTAGATTCTCTATAACTACCCTCCTGTCACGTTATCCCGTTAACTTATCAAAGCATATATTCGCGTGCTCGGTAAAATTGCTTGAAAGCTCAGTACAAAACTTAAGCTCGCCTCCTTCCGCTATAATTGTGAGGTCAGCCTTACAATTGCATCAGCCGCACACACCGCAGCCGCAGCCTTCGGGACCGAGCCGAATGTAACCGCGGAGCATGTTGTCGCATTCAATTAACCGATTAAATGTTATGCTCAACTTGCCGATTACGATTGCAATACTTAAGTGTGACATTAAAAATGTTGTCTTGCGACAGTATGGAACAAATTTTTTACTGTTCATTTATATAAGTACTGATAAACTTTTATTAGCTTTGAAGTTGTGCGAAATGTATTGCGGACTAAACAAGTTGTATGCAAAAGGATGAAATTAAGAGGACGCCGGACAGAAATTTTGTGTGACATAAAAATGTAAGTACAGTATGGAAAAAAAATTAGTGCTTAGTTTATTTAAGTACAAAAACACTGTCAAACTTTGAAGTTGTATGAAATGTAAGAGCGGAGTAAATAAGTTGTATGGGAAGGGATTAAAGGTTACGTAAGTGGATGGGCAGAAAACACTCTGTGCCTACCGAAAATTTTGGGTAAGCGACAATGTTGTTGTATCTTACACCAAGCCAATAGCAAAAAATATGTAAGATAGAGTGATACGACTATCTGTGTGGGCGAATAACATTGTTATACTGTAGCCAGGATGCGTTAATGATTTCGTGGATGACGCCTAGTTTAGCTAAAAGAACCTACCTTCCCAAAAGGCGTTGTCGTATTTTCAAACCCTCATAACTTCGGACTGGATAATGCTAGAGAGCTCAAAATCTCAGGATAAGAGGTACTATTTAATAAGTACAAATTTTTTTTACGTACCTATTTCGCTCGGAGTCTCTCTGAAGGATCAAATTCGAAATGAAGTCATCGTCATCGACGTCAGAGAACTAAAGTTATCGACATAGCTCAAAAGATTAGCAAGCTGAAGTGACAGTGGGCTGGTCACATCTGTCGTAGAACCGATAACCGTTGGGGTAGACGTGTTCTAGAGTGGCGACCACAACTCGGTAAGCGTAGTGTAGGGCGTCCTCCTGCTAGATGGAGCGATTATATACGCAAACTGGTTGGCAGCGGTTGGAAACAAAGAGCTGAATATCGAGCTCAGTGTCGAGCCATAGGTGAGGCCTATGTCCAGCAGTGGACTGAGAAAGGCTGATGATGATGATTTAAAAAAATCTCTAACTCAGCATTATAAAACCCTCATTTAGCAGTCTTTATCCGATATGAGCGAAAGAGTGACAAATGCGAAAGGGAAGAACGAGATACTCTCTTATGATGACGTCATTATAACACAGCATCAAAAGTACGGTACTTAAAAATCCAATTTTTAATAAACCTTTTAATAAAGTTTCGATCATATTTGATGTATCCATGTATTTTTAAGTGTCAACACACTGGTTAGTGTCTCACCTCATTCAAGTAACCATTGGATTAATAGATGAACCTTAACAAAAATATCATAAAGTTCATTTTCCCATGACATAATTCTTGAAAAATTCCCTGCAGAACTAAAAAAACAGACTTCAATGTTTATATAAATAATAATCAATATAGGTAATACGATTGTACCATTACGCATCGTACCAAGAATGTTTTCTTTTAAACATAAAACAAAACTGGAGTGACTCGTGGGTAATCCAGTTTTTCTAGATTCCGTAGTATTTGCAAAAGGCCAACTTTATCATGGTCTAGAAATAATCTGAATAATGAAAGGGAAGTTTATACCTTTTTGGAATCCGATAGCTAGGACAACAATAGAGTTTTAAAATTCTACTTTACCTTATTCTTTTTTTTTTTATACCCATGGGCCGACAAACAAGCGGACGGTCCACCTAATGGAAAGTGGTCCCCGTGGCCTATGGACATTTGCAACACTAGGGGCATCACCAATGCGTTGTCGACCCTGAGACGTGAAGTTGTTAAGTCTCATGTGCCTGTAATTTCACCGGCCCCCTTACCTTTCTAACCGAAACACAGTAATACCAGTGCACTACTGCTTCACGGCAGAAATGGGTAAGGTGCTGCTTCCCCGGACGAACTCTGCACTAAGAGCTCTACTATTCTCAGGGTCATGTTAGGCCTTATCTAGTTGGGTGCCAAGTCTGGGAATTAAAAGATGTGGATGAAATCATCCGCCAGCAGTTTAGCTTAGCGATTTAATTTGTTGTTAAAGTTATGTAGCTGTCCCACGTTACGGTATACATTGAAATGATTTTATTAAATTTGTGTCATCTGCCTGCCCCGTTTCCAATTATTCGCGATCAGCGCAATACATATGCTGTGTATTTCTTTCTGCGCGTAACGTATTAGAAGAGTTCTTGTTATTATTAAAAAAAAAATTATTAGCGATCGCCTCCCTGACGTCAGCTTTGGAAATGCTTTTGTTGATCAGTGGATGTAAGTTATAAGTGCTCTTTACAACGTATACTTGACTAACTACTGCTTAAACTATTATATCCTTATATAATCGAAGTTGATAAAAAAATTTGTATTACCAACATTCATTTGCAAGTTGATAGGTTGGTAGGTGGCAGTCTGCAATTGAGCTTTTAGTGCAGAGTTCGTCCGAAGAATACATCACCTTACCCATTTCCGCCGTGAAGCAGTAGTGCACTTGTATTACTGTGTTTCGGTTAGAAAGGGAAGGGGGCCTTTACCTCTCAGGGTCGACTCGGGCCCCTAGTGTTCCAAATGTCCATTGGCGGCGGTGACCACTTACCATCAGGAGAACTGTCTGTTTATTTGTCGGCTTATTTGGTATAAAAACAGATTTAAAGGGGAAAATTACGTGATTATCAAATTTTATAAAGCTATAGAATTTTATTAGCATTAAATTCGGTTCACAGGACCAGAACTAACGTCAATGGTTTTGACTACCCATTGCTTGTTTTACGGTTTACTGATAACCGTTGCCTACGCTTTACAAAAATATACGAGTACACCTGTTACTTTTTATGAGTAAAGATATAGCGACATTTTTATCACCCTACTAATCATACTAATATTATAAATGCGGAAGTTTTTGGTGTATGGATGTTTGGAACTCATTCACGCAAAAATTACCTCACGAACTTAGATGAAACTTGTCACGTAGATAGTTTATAAACTGGATTACCACAACATAGAATTTTTATTCCAGGAAAATGCGGGAAATACCGCGGGAGATAGTTAGTATTAGGTATAATTCTAGACAAAACTTTTCATTTCAGCTTACGGTATGATTATGTACGTGTAAGCAAACGAAGGTTAAATGTAAAATATGTGGGGCTCTCAGGGTTCGTATTTTTACGGACTTGACGGAGCCATCTCTTCTCTCTCTCTTCCTCCTCTCTCTACTTAATCGATCATTCGCAACCATCATTGCTATTTATTCTTTTCCACCAATTGATTTGCATTTTGACTTACGGACTTCACGGAGCCATCTCTTCTCTCTCTCTCTGCTTTCTCTTCTTACTTCATCGATAATTCGCAATCATCATTGCTCATCCTGTGCATCATTCGATGTGGTTTTTTTTAAGACGGTTGGAGATTTCGGAAAAATATATCTCAACCCCCATTATCCTCGAAGAGGTAGTCTCAGTTGTGAACCCACATTCCAGCAAAGATATTTTAAGTGTCGATTTATCGTAAGTATCGGTCATCACCATGATGTCTCTATAGATTACTTATCTCGAGTTACAGGTACTTAATTATTTCTAAACATTTGGTCAGCTTTAGTTTGTTTGTATTTTTTTTATTTTTATTTGATATTCATAATATTATATTATTGTTCAATAATTCTTCACTTTTGCGATAACACACTGGTATTGTCAGTGAGACTAAATAAGTTTTATGTAATAAAACTAAGTTCGTTTTTTAAAAAGAGTAATTGTTGAGTTTATTGTCGGCTCTTCTCAGTAAAAAACAACCTTCCGAACCGGTGTTAGAGTCAGACTATTCAGTGCTTGTAAAGGCCTATTTGAATAAAAATATTTTCATTTCATTTCAAAACTTAAACATTACAGGGACAGGGTCTTTAGCCGAATTAACCTATCTACAATATTAGGTACTACAATTTGACAGATGTCAAACCTCAATCCATGATTAAAGTGGGGTTTCATAATTCACTCATTCAATCAGTGATTAAAGTTAAAACTAATTACGAATAAGAATTAAACTGTGAAACCTCCAAATACCATAATTTTCACATGGTTTAATGTAATATCAATTAATTAAATACGTCACAGGCTCGGGTTAATGAATATCAATCAACGTTTGACTCAGTTAAACGAATTGTTAGTCAGTTAACTGAATGCGGTGCGGTCGGCCTTGGGGGTAGTTTGATTTATTATATAGAGGGTGTAAATGCAGCTTTTATTTAATAAATTGATAATTTTTCATATTGATTTGAACTACGCCGTTTTAGGGAAGGTAGAATATTATCATACTGTATGCTACATTAATCTTTTTTTTTACCCAATAAATTATTTGAATTTGAACTGTATTTGAATGAACACACGACACAAAATGTTTGCGTTAAATATCATATTATAAATTATTATAAATGGGAAAGTTTGATAGGATATATGTATGGATCTATGATGTTTATTACCCTTTCATACAAAAGCTACCTAACGGATTTGGATGAAACTAAACGAAAATAGATAGAACATACCCTGGAATAACATATAGGATACTTTTGATCCCGGGAAAATAAAACATCCCCGGGAAAATAAATGTCCCATCCCCCGGCAACATGCATTGCTCTACTTTACCCACTTTATTATTAACAAGTGAACACCTTATCCAACTCGGTCATTGAACTTCGAGCCCTTCTATTCTGAGGTCATTCCACCACTCTACTACCAACTACTAAATAATTTATTCGAACGGAACTAAATTCAAAGTTTCAGTTGTGAGAGACAGGAGGTGGGAACTAGGTTTCCCTGTGCTATGAGTCTCCTGGCTCCTCCTCTTGGTAACATGTAGTTACAATAGACATTCATATGAAAAAAGGAGAAAAGAAACCGACATATTGACATTTGTCATGAATTTTTTTTAAGTTATTTAACAAATACATTCGGTTAACAAAACAATATAAAAATAAGTTATTAAAATGGTGTGTGTGTGTGTGTGTATGTAATGAATAAAGAAACTATGGAAATATTTCCATTCAAATTTGCGTGAAAGAGTTAAACATCCATACACCTCCATCCATCACACAAACTATCGCATCTAATATGTAGGATAAGATTGCAGTATAGTACATAATTGAGCTCCAATTACTGGTTCATCGCAACGAGGAAGTGATGTAACAATGTACAATTCAATACAATACAATTATTATGCATATATAATGTACAATTGAGTGAAAACGCTTTTACTGTGGAATAATTGATTTAAAATGGAACGGTGACAAAAGGAAATGGACATGAAAGTAGTACATAGTTTGACTACAATTACATAATTTTATGTTGTATTGCCAATGAGCTCTCCTGCGGTCTCATCCGCGTTCCCATAGGCTGTTAAATAGGGATAAAAAGTATCCTATATATATATATATATGTTATGTGTAGACGTGTTCTAGAATGGAGACCACGGCTCGGTAAACGTAGTGTAGGGCGCCCTCCAGCTAGATGGAGCAATGATATACGCAAGCTGGCTGGCAGCGGTTGGAAACAAAGAGCTGAAGATCGAGCTCAGCGGCGTGCCATAGGTGAGGCCTGTGTCCAGCAGTGGACGGAGATAGGATGATGATGATGTTATTCCAGGATATGTTCTATCTATGTGCTTAGTTTCATTTTAATTCGTTTGGTAGTTTTTGCGTGAAAGAGTAACAAAACATCCATAGAGACAATCTATACATCCATCCTATCAATATAGCCAATATTTTTCCAGACTTTAATCTATCTATATGCCAAATTTCATCCAGATCTGTTTAGCCGTTCTGGCGTGATTTAGTAACAAACATCCATCAATCCAAATTTTTGCATTTATAATAGCAGTTATATTTAAATTATTAATTCTCGGCAAATGAGAGTAAGGATATTAGTCTTTTGAACTCAGTATCACTAACCGTATCTGTGATATTATTGTCAAGTACAATTTATTCATTAGTCACGATGGTGTTGTGTCTTCTGTCATTCTTTTCCTAAATGAGAATAGAGTAAAGAGATGTTTAAATCTGTCAATTTGATTGAACCCATTTATTTAAGGCCAGTTGGCTTGGTGGTTAGGAAGGTCGCGGGTTCGTTTCCCACCCAGGACAAACATTTTTGTGCATGCTTGTTTGTTCTGTGTCTAGGTGTAAATATCTATATAAGTATGTATTTAGAAGAAAATATAGTTTCCATAGTACAAGCTCTGGTTAGTTTGGGATCAGATGGCCGTGTGTAAGAGAATGTCCCAGGATATTTATTTATTTATTTAAACACTCCAGCATACGCCACCGAGGCAAAAGCTAGTTTGACAAAACTTAACTACAATTAGTTACCTTCTTTCTCTTTTCATCTGATTAAAATAGAAAGAGACATGGGTACTGATATACAATTTCAATGCTGACTTCGGAACAGGTGGTAACATAGCTTTTTTAAAAATAATTGCTGTTTATATTTTGTACGGACTCGTAGTCTGTACTCTGTAATGCTAAATTATTGTACGATATTAACATCTTTCCACGCTTGATCAGCTCGAGCTTATGAGCATTAATAGCTTTTACCTCATAAATGAATAAATGGCTTCAGATTAAAAAGCACGTGTCCCCAAAAGAGCCCCGGGGAATATCTCCAGGGTCCCAAGAGTGTAAAAGTCAGTTTTGTGTGTAAATATCAAAAACGTTATGCACTTGTCTGTACATTATGAAACACGCTCGAATAGTGTTTAACATTAACCCTTTATTAGAAATGGAATGTTTAATGCAATAAAAGTCCCTGTACATAAATAATGTTACGACTCTATGAATTAGCAATATAAATTATTGGGAAACGTAATGAGAAATATACCTTTTGTAATAAGAAACAAGAGTCATATTATTGATATTTATTACTGCAGGTATATTTTGCAGTACTTTTATGAATCAAATAGCAACTATCGCACGATTTCCGCAGAGGGGTCTAATCTATCCCCAGTTATACCATTGCTGATATCACTTGAGAATTGTGTCGCTTTCTATCAGTGAAGAATTATTAAAATCGGACGAGAAGTTTTTTTTTATTTGTTTTATTATAGTCCACCTGATGGTAAGTGGTCACGTGGCGGGGGAATCCAAATCAAATCTTCAAGGGCTTGGTTTTTAACATTTGCTAACGGAACCCTAAAAAGGGTGTAAAGAGGGTTCATTATGGCCAGTAGCACATTGGCAATTTCCCTCATATAGCAACATATAGACAGAGGTCGGTATGGGTGTTGAATGAAAGGGTCGTAAATTGTAAATAATAGTACTTGTCCCTTTGGAAGGCGGGTGACATGACCCCGCGGGGCGAAAGTATGTAACTGACGATCAATCGATTTTTCAAAAAAGTATATTTTGTGAGTAATACCTCGATCAAAACTAACGTCAAATCGATAACTATATTCGTCATCAATGTTGTTAGTTTAAAGATTGACCCTATTGAACTTGCAGAGTTTTCCCTTTACGATTCGAAATGAAATGAAATATTTATTCAAATAGGCCTTCACAGGCACTTGTGAATGGTCAGACTCTAACACCGGTTCGGAAGGTTGCTTTTACTGAGAAGAGCCGGCAATAAACTCAGCAATTACTCTTTTCAAAATAAGATTTTGTACATAAAGATGTGTCCTGCTGGAGCGAGCGCTACACCCAAGCATTGTCGTCATTAAAATAATCATTTGTGTTGTAGAAAGCCTTTTGTAGTAAAACAGTCTTAATTCTTTCCTAAAATTTTTGTAAAGGCAAATTTAAAATTTCAGCAGGGATTTTATTATAGATGCGTGCACTAAGTCCTAAAAATAAGCCTTGCACTTTTTGCAGTCTATATGCAGAAGTGACAAGTTTCTCCTTATTTCTAGTATTGATGGAGTGCATATCACTCTTTTTGACATAAAGACTAATATTTTGATGTACTCGAATTGTTTTCGAATGCACTTATTTTATTAATTGGGATGTGTCCTGTATTAAAAATAAATGATCCAACGCTAACCAGTGTATTGAACATCCGAAAACATTAAATATGATCAAAATTAAATCATTAATGTGATTTTTCAGTACCGATCGAATCATAAAGAGTATGTTATTTGATGCTGTACAATTATGACATCACAACTTAGCCCATATTTATAAAGAGGTAAATACTTAGTATTATTGAACACGCTTTTAAAAACTACACTTATCCCTACTAATATTATAAATGTGAATGTAAGTTTGTTTGTTACGCTTTCACGCGAAAACTACTTAACCGATCATCATGAAACTTTGTACACATATCCCTGGAGCATACACTTTATGTGCCGGGAAAATGTTACATCCCTCGGGAATGCGGGGGAGAGCTAGTACCTAATAAAATATATGAAGTCGATATAAACCTACTTCTAGTGTCCAGAAGACAATACAATAATCTAACATCAAGCTGATCTGAGGAGCCAGGAGGGGGATAATGGAACTCTTCAGTGGGTTCTAGTTAACACCTCGAGTTTGGGCTCATTTGTTTTGTTTTGACGATAGTTGTTTACATATCAGGTGGTATTTAAACTATTTACTTCTGAGATCCTTTGCCAACGAGCACAACTAACTTTATAATAAAAAAAGGTGTATCATAAAGATACACGATCACACGATAGTAATCTTTTGTACCACAGGGAAACATTTTAATTATTCATCATTCACTTTTTTTTCGCCACCAAAAGGTTGTGTATCAGAATTTCAAAGCCCTTTCACGAGAAGTTTCACTGCAGTCAAGAATTCAAAATTAAACGACCGGATGAAAAGGGCATTCAAATAATGAAGTGGTATTATTACAGACCTTAGCTCCCTCAACCGTGACTCCCTTGCACACAACATGCAGGTGAAGGTCACAGACAGGTGGTCCAACCACTGTTTAAATCTTGGGCTGTTTTTTTTTAAGGTACCATCTGCCACAAAATTTGGGAGGAGTATTTATGGTGAAATCCATATGTCATCTGTCATCCATCTGTCAGAGTGGTTAAATAGTTTCATTTCACATAAATAATAAATAAATATCCTGAGACATTAATTAGTTTAGGCCATTTGATCCCAAACTAAGGAGATTTTGTACTACGGACACCACGTAACTGATATGCTACATATAGGTACTTTTTTCTTAATACATAGTTAACTAGAACCAGATACAGAACAAACTGACATGTTCATGCACATATGTAAATGTTTCTCCTGAGTGGAAACGAACCCGCGACCTGCGGCTCAACAGTCAGGGTCTCTAACCACCAAGCCAACTGGCCTGTCGATGGTCTCAATTATTATTCGTAAATGGCAATTGAGCGGCGTATTATAAAACAAAATTAAATGCTTCTTTTTAAAGTACTTAAAGTATCAGATTTCATTATCAATTCCGAAATGTTAATCGAAGGTAAAATCAAATCGATGAAAATAACTAAAGAATCAACTTTAAAATAAAAAGTTATTAACCTTAAGAAATAAAATAAAAAAGATTTGCATATATGGACTTGATATTAACGAAACTTATTTGATATTCTAAAATCGTAATCCGCTACAATGTATTAAGCATGCTATAAGCATGTTGTGAAAAAACGTTTGAGAAAGATACCATAACGCAACTAATAACGTCATTGCCTATCTTAAAAGGATAATCAATTCTTGATATCAATCATAATAACTGCCATATTTACGTAATGACAACATTTGAGATTGCTGGACCAGTTTGACACTAAATAATTAATCATATTGTTTTAATTTGCTGCGATTTCACCTGAGAAACCTGTTTTTATTTAAATCTGGCGCTACCCTTATGAAATAACTAATTAGACGTCTAGTAGTTCAAATACAGCGTATAAATACCCAGACATTCGACTTTGTACAACAACAAAAAAAATCAAGATATTTAAACGACGTACGTTATGAATTGGAAAAAAAACACTAAAGGTTCATAATATCGCACTTGCGATAGCACGGACCATAGACAGATACTTCATATACAAAGACAATAAACAAATAAATCAACCAACAAACTTTATTGGCCAATTAATTTGCTGGTCGCAAACACATTGAACTATTTATGCGGTCAAACTGTGAACGCATTGTGAAGTTATTGCTTTACAAACACACCAGTGTCCATCTTTATTTATCATTTTGCTCACTTATAAACTTGCTCTTTGTGACTTTATGATTGTTGAGAAATATAATACTTTGACATTGCTGAGTCGGCTTTGTTTGACATATTGTGTAGGTGTTTGACATTTCGGAGTTGCCTTCAAAACAAATGTCAAAGAGAACGATTGCAATCGGAGAATAATTATTGTTGGAATTGATTAAGCTTAGCAATATCTTAAAAGATTTAAAAAATAGTATGCACTATTTGAGAGCTTTGGCTGAACTTTTTTTAGCTTTCACATTATTTATTCAGATTATAAAGTCAGTGTATAAAAAGGTCCCAAAAATATGTTGTGGTCGAGACACATCTAATAATAATGTGGCTATTCTAAACGAGCTATTTATTAAAATGTTGTTGGTCCCTTGGTTTTTCCAGTTTATTGGTACAAGAACGTTCACGTAGTGATAGCGATAGCAGGTTGCGAAGATTAACTTTTTTTAATACACGTCACAAGTTGATGCATTAATAATCTTACCATTTCAGAGAAGGCGCTCTTGGGCCTCCTCGCCGGTGTTCCATTCATCTTGCAACTGCTCACTGGCACACTAAACAAAACCGACCAATGGGACCGCACAAACAACTTTTTCACGGACACTTGTGGAGTTCACTGTCAAACTTTAACATTGAACTTACTTTGCAACCCAAGATTCTATTCGACACGTGCGTGTTTGTTGTTAAAAATCGTTCGAGCCGCGCGTCGTTTCGCTCCGGCACTTAATTTAATCGATGACTTCATGCAATTATTTGCTGATAAGTTATCGAGGTGTGCGTGGAAACTTAAGACCGGTCGGATGGGAGCGAGGCGAGGGGCCTGCCTCGCGGTACGATTGTGACTGGCGGCCGGCGCGGCGGGCGATACGGCGCGGTCCGAGAGACCGACGCGGACGCGGCGACGAATACTCTCTTAAGTTGCGAAGCGTGCGTACTAAACGGATCCGGTGAAGCCGGTCACACGGCTGCATTTTTTCCTCACGCCGGACAATGTGTTTACTATTTTGGAGGTTATGTTTTGGATGCGCGGAGGGTTAGCTGTCAAAAAAATGGTTAACAACTTTACGAATTCGTGACGCAGTTTTTGCATGGTTGAGATTTTGTAAAAATGACAATAGGTAAGTCATTTGATCGTGGTTGGAGGTGCAGAAATGAAATGAAAAAGTTTATTGGAATTCTTTCGTTACTAAATTGATTAACTGTTCCGCTCTGGGGCTTCAATAAAAAGTGTCAATTTCAAATTGAATAATTTTGTCCAATCGATAGTTTGCATCTGCAAAAATAAATTTTAATCCAGAGCTGGTACCTGACATTTTTGCTATTCAATAGCCCATTCAGGGTTGTGGTCTTAGAGAAAATGGTAGGTACTTTTAAAAATGCTAACTTGACGATTTCTTATAGCCCCGACCATTTGGGAGTCTACAGACTGTTGACGAAAGTACCGAAACCGTTCCTTAGCTCCATTCATGGGTGGACACCTAGAGATGATACATAAACATGACCTTTTCTTTGTCTCTCTATAGTGTCTCTTATTCCTACATGGTTTAGATATCGGCTGTGATAAGTCCTTTAGCATCACGATCACGACTTCTTGGCTAATTTGACGCAAAGGTCACCAACCCTGACATAGACCAGTAAAGCTGAAGCGTATATGATTCACTTAAGACGTGTTTACTATCTATATTTAGTTGGTCGCCTGGTTAATCTTGACTTGAGCTGCGCCTGCGACGGTGACGTCACCGTCGTCACATTTTTATTGTGAGTTGCAAATTTGTTGGACTTAATTGGTTTTTGATCGCTCTGTTTGATTCCAGATTGAGATATATCTTTGTAGATATGAACGTCTGATCTAAAGTATCTGATTAAAAGTACAGTAAGCCAGGAATTCATCGTTACCATAAAAATTTAGAAAACCATTGCTGAGTTTCTTGCCTGCTCTTCTCAATTAAGGGCAAACTTCTAAATTTTAATTTGACCTTCATAAGTGGCCTCCGTGGGCCCAAACTGAATAAATTTTGAATTCAATTACTTGACTTTTGAGACAGGATGAGTATTGCAATAAAGGTAAGTAAACGTTCAGGCGACACTGAAGCAATCCATAACATCCTCTCAATAAGAGAAAGCAAAGCAACAAAAGATGCTTTGCAACTATGGCAAATATTTCATATTGCGCTCGGCGCATCAAGAATGCGTTGTTTCTACGTCTCGCTGGCTGACTTCTGGCAAAACAAATACCAAGTGTTACGCTCAAAATATTCCTACATACAATCCCGCCGGCTTAGTACCGCTACTTTTACCTCGCGAGCCTTGGGCTTGCTTATTAGAATACGACGAACTGGTTCTGTGCACCGGACTATGGTCGCGCGAAATTGTTGCTACCGGCTACCGGCCGACTGCGACCAGTATTGCTTATCCATTGTTATTGAAAGAGGTTTTATAGATTAGGTGTTCAACCTTTTTGAGTTTTAAGAATGTCATAGATTAAATAACTTTATTCGTATTGGATTAAGGAGCATCTGTTCATGCAATTGGTTATTGTTACATTTAATGATGCAGATGAACCGATGTTAATTTCGGAATGATTTTTATTGAAGCCAAAGCGTGCGTTATAATCCATTTTAGTTAAGAAAGAATTTCAAGAAGCTGACAAGAATTTCTTCAATAGAAAACAAAAATGATATTTATTTACGCCAAAGCGGACTTCTTATATGTAACATAGTAATTATGGTAGGATGGGATTGTTCTGTTTATGTGAAGGATTAATAAATTACTTGCAATATTTTGAGCTTGCATTTGGTCACAATCTCGAACAATATTATTCTTATTCCATCCACACTGCCCACATCTTTACCCTAATCTAGTTCATCGCTAATATTGCTTGTTACCTCTCCATATCTGAACGGCCGATGAATTTTGGTACACTGTTACTTTAGGTCATTGTTTGGACATGAAGTATTGCAAGTACAGAACGGGGGTGAAACGACGTGGTAGAAGTAAGTAAGCTTAATATTCCCTTAAGTGATAAAGCCCCTGGTAATTGTCACTCGAATTTGGTAACTATTGTTTGTATTTTCTTATCATGTACTTGTGCTATAATTGCTAGTCTCTGTACTAATACTCCTTTTCCTCTGAACCCATTTGTAGCCCCAACGTACTTTGTGGGGGGGAGGGAGGGCATTGTCGCCAAATGTCTACATGGTAATCATTTCTTACTTGTCCAACTCTGGAATCCAATACAGGTCCTCCAAATTCTGACCGGGCTTTCAACAGCTCGATCACCAAAGTGAAAGAGTCATCATGTTTTATTAAATCCAGCAATCGTTATACTGCAATAAGAAAGTCAGCATTTCTATTTAGATTACTTATCATATCGAGTCATAAAGAAACAACGACAAATATCGTACTGCAGATAAGTGGTCGGTAAAAGGCTCGGGTCGGTGGTAGAAAGCTATCCCAACTTTCACCATTGAAACTTGTTTGAGTTCACTTGCTTGTGGTGCGCCATATTTGAATCTAGACTTAGGCTGCCGTGGGTATTGCAGCGGGTTACTTATGTCTTAGCTGAAGGTATTTAGGCCCTATGAGGCCACCAACGAAAGTGTCATCCACTGAAGTTGGTGCCCTGGAAAAAAACGTTAGAAAGAATTATTACTTAGACCTCAGATTTTTCAAAGTGAGGCTTCGACTGAGATGAATCGGCTAACAACTCAGCATGATAACACTTTTTATTAATTTATAATTATTTGACATATTAGGTATTTTATCTTGCCAAAGTTTAACAATCTTGAAATTTTAAATATAAACACAATGGCCTTTAATTTCACCGGCCTCCTAACCTTTCTGGCCTAAACACAATAATACAAGTGCTCCACCTACTAGTGATGGCTGTACTTCTCTGGACAAACTCTACTACCACTACTGTCTCTAAAAAGTCCTTGTCTTACCCCTAATAAGCGGTGATACCATAGGCGCCTGTATATCAATATATCAACGATGATTTGTCGCGGGGCTCATACAGTCTACATCGCAATTAACCCCTGCTTTCTATAATACAAACCTAGTTGGAAAACGGACCTCTAGCGCGATTGCTTAGTTAATGAAAGAGAAAGAGCATAGGCCGCGAGATGTATCGCCAACTTAGCGTCACATAGTTCACACCCCACATGCATAAGAGCAGGGGTTGTAACATTTTTCTCTTCGCTAGACAACAGGCACACGCCATACTTATCTCAAATTGATGATGCTCTATCAATAAACGACTGTACTCGTAAGTATTTATTTCATGTCTATGGTTCTGACCGCTGAGGAGTTCTTTCGTCTGGAGCCAATCCGGGGAGTGAGTCAGGTCATGCTTACCATGAAATACATTGAAATAGGAACTGATACATCATGTCAAATTTCTAATCAGTACGATTACAAGTTTGAAACTGCCTGGAAGACTCGACCAGAACAAACTAATACACATTTATTGCATGTTTAAATAAAAGCTTGCGAAAATAAATATTGTTCGTTATAAATCGATGGGACTCCAAATACAATTAACAATTTTTTGGCATTTCGATTTAGAAAGTAAATTGGAAAATTATGAATTTGGATTCCCATCCAAATTCAGTTTGGTCAGCTTGTACTAAAGTATATAGTTCGATGCTTTTTATTTCTTGAGCTGAACTGGTTGATCTTTCGTTCGTTGAAGCTATCACATACAATTTTAAGAACTGGGTGAAACCAGTTACTGCCGTCACATTTAGGTACGACTAGTTTAGTCTAGCAAATACTAGTATATCCCAACATCATGTTTGGTAGAAACATTAAAGACGAGCTGTAGTTGGCTTTGTGGTTAGAGACCCTGACTGCCAAACCATAGATCGCGGGTTCGATTCCTACCCAGGACAAACATTTTTGTGCATGATCATGTCTGTTTGTTCTGTGTCTGGGTGTAAATATCTATATAAGTATGTATTTAAAAAGTAGTATATGTAATATATCAGTTACCTGGTAGCCATACTACAAGCAGTACACTCTGCTTAACTTGGGATCAGGTAACCATGTGTGAAGAATATCTTGGGATATTTATTAAACGTGCATTTTTAGAAGTAGATCTCTTAGTGCAGAGTTCCTCCAGGGAAATATTGCCACCATACCCATTTCCTCGTGAAGCTGAGCACTTGTATTAATGTGTTTAGATAAGAGGCAAGGTGGCCAGTGACATGACAGTGAGTGACGTTGGCAACCACTTACCATCAGGTGGGCCATCTACCTGTAAGTCGGCCCACGACAAAAAAATAAAAAAAACTCACACAGGCTGTGTTGTGAGTTTTTTGATTGAACGAAATATAAATTGCATTATATTTTATCTGTGAACATTATACAACTTACCACGATAAGGTTATCATGTAAGTGACTTTCATAATAATGAAAATGTAGTGAATGATTCATAGTTTATTAATAGGCTACGCACTCAGATATATGTATATCTACATGTAAGTAATTAGTTTCAAATAAACGAACGGATTTTGATGTAATTTGGCACACACATAAAATATGTTATTTAAATTATTTCTGTGTTTTTTCATTTCATTATTTACCAGCTGGACAGCGGTTTTATCAGCGTTTATCGATATCATATATAGCTTATTACCATCTAGGTAAATTGGGCGTCGAGTGGTAGCAGTACCATCCTGGTATGTTCAGTAGTTTTGATGTGATGGTGCGTCAAAGGAACCCAAATTTTTTTTTTTTTTTTTTATACCACGTGGGCCGACAAACAAGCGTACGGTCTACCTGATGGTAAGTGGTCACCGCCGCCTATGGACATTTGCAACACTAGGGGCATCGCCAATGCGTTGTCGACCCTGAGACGTGAAGTTGTTAAGTCTCATGTGCCTGTAATTTCACCGGCCCCCTTACCTTTCTAACCGAAACACAGTAATACAATTGCACTACTGCTTCACGGCGGAAATGGGTAAGGTGGTAGTACTTCCCCGGACGAACTCTGCACTAAGAGCTCTACTACTCTACTTTACTTATATATAAAGAAAATATTACACACTTGCTAACATCGGACATCTTCGTACTCGAAGGATCTAAAGTCCGGGTTTATTCAAATTACGATAATATAGCCTATGTTACTTCTGGATAAAGTAGTTTTCTAATAGTAAAAGAATTATTAAAATCGGTCCAGTACTAATTGACTTTATTCATAACAAACAATTTTTTATTTTCTCCTTATAATAATATGATGAAAGCTGTCCCCCGCGGTTTCACCCGCTTTCCCGAGGTATGTTTCATTCTTTTGTTCTTTCTATCATCAACAGTTTTCGCAGCGCATGCGATGTAAGGATTTTTTTTGCATTTTTTTTTACAAGTTCGGTTACATTATTGGAGTTTTATCCCAATTTAAAAAATATATATATAGCCTATATTACCCGGGGATAGAGTAGCTTCCCAACGGTGAAAGAATTATTCAGATCGGTGCAGTAGTTTCGGACCCTATTCAATGCAACAAACAAACTATCAAATCTTCCTTCTTTATCACTTCATAGTATAAAACAAAGTCGCTTTCTCTGTCCCTATATCCTAATGTTAGGGACTAAGCGGGTAAGCGACATTATGTATGCTTAAATGTTTAAAGCCACGCAACGGATTTTGATGCGGTTTTTTTAATAGATAGAGTAAATAAATATCCTGGGACATTATTTTACACACGGCCATCTGGTCCCAAACTAAGCAGAGCTTGTACTATGGAAACCAGATAACTGATATACTAGATATACTACTTTTTTTTCTAAATACATACATATATAGATATTTACACCCAGACACAGAACAAACAGACATGTTCACGCACACAAATGTTTGTCCTGGGTGGGAATCGAACCCGCGGCCTTCGGTTTGGCAGTCAGAGCGTTAACCACCAAGCCAACTGGCCTGTGATTAAAGAGGAAGGTTTTTATGTATAATAAATGTGACATCCCACGGGAACGCGGGTAAAACCGCGGGGGACAGCTTATATTATATTATTCATGTATATAAATATAGATTAGCGTAGATTACTCCGTAATAATAGATGATAGGTAAGTCCCCAGATATTTTCCAATCCCAGTTCTGCATCGCAGTTTATTCACGAATACAATTTGACGTCAATCATCACGAAACATTGTTTCATTTGAATAATGCATTCCATGAGTATTTTGAACTCTCCAGTCTCCCAATTCATCTCTGTGTGCTGAAGTGTCAGTAATTTCTCAGAAACTGTTGATAGCGCAGCGTATAATATGGTACTTTATAGTCTCATTACAGGTCAGTCTGCGGTCGTGCTTTTATTTAAGTTCCAAGAACTTGAGTCCTTTGTGATTTCAGGCTTTGAGTTTGATACTTTAACTGAGTTTAATTATGCTCTTAATTTAGTAGTCCAAAAGAATCGCAAATCACACTTAAGGAATGTATGCTCGGACTCTTCTTTATTTGCACTGGAACTGAGGTTTAATTCTGTAATGTTGACTACACGGTATCTTCGCTCTGTTTCTTTCGCCTACTATGCAAACACGTGAGAGGTCCACTCTCCTAGGCCTCGTTACGCCAGTTCGCCGATGTCATTTGCATTAGCTGAATAAGGAGTTGAATAGGCTACATCTTAGATTATCCTCTGCATGCTCTATTCCCAATTATTCAGTGCATTACATATTATAAGAGATTTGGCAGATGGCCTACCTGACGTCAACTTCTTTGGGAATACTTTTGTTGACCACTTAGTGCTAGTTTTAACTGGTATATTCTTTAGTTACTTACGAGACCCCAGAGATGATTTGGCGAGGTGGTATTCGTCATCACTACCACACTTTTGACACCTCAATTGTTATCTACGTGTGTTGCGCCAGAATTGTGATATTAATTTGCCGACGAACAGAGAGATCAGTCTATCTAACAAATGAGGTGTTAAAGTATTTATATAGGCTCGTAGAAATGATTATTAATAGCTCTATCACCTTTAGTTGTATAATAGACTGAATGTTAAATAAGTCATTCCTCTTATCTATTGTGATTTATGTTTGATATTATGTTTTCTCACCTCGTATTTATTTCTTATCACTACATAGTATAAAACAAAGTCGCTTTCTCCGTCCCTATATCCCTATGTATGCTTAAATCTTTAAAACTACGCAACGGATTTTGATGCGGTTTTTTTTAATAGATAGAGTGATTGACGAGGAAGGTTTTTATGTATAATGCATGTGACATACCACGGGAACGCGGGTAAAACCGCGGGGGAGAGCTAGTTCAATATAAAAATAAACTATTTTGTTTTTTGGTAACCGCATGTCTATTACCTTAAATAATTACACCCCAGCAAGGTACAGCGTAAGTTATTGAGCGTAAAATAATACCAATATTACTACACCCTATTAAGTTACATATATAATTGAACGACCTTGTTTTTGACAGTGCAATCAAGCTAATGGCACGTAAGGAATCTATTCGCTCTACAATATGCTAAATAGAAGTGCCGGTACATTAAGCCCCTGAATCTATTTTAAGGTACTATTATTTACTCACGGTTATTAAATTCTGCATTTTATGTGTTGATTTTCATTTAGCAATTTGAATCCATATTTAGATTTAAATATTTGAACACATTAGTAGTCAGGTACATGAACCCTTAATAAAACTAAAAATCTTGGAAGAATACTTTCATGGCTGTCTGATTTCAAACTAAGCAGTGCTTGTTTTTTTTTTTTTATAACACTTGGACCGAATAACAAGCAGACGGTCCACTTAATGGTAAGTGGTCACCGCCGCCTATGGACATTTGCAACACTGGGGGCATAGCCAATGCGTTGTCGGCCCTGAAACGTGAAGCTGTTAAGTCTCATGTGCCTGTATTTTCACCGGCCCCCTTACCTTTCAAACCGAAACACAGTAATACCAGTGCACTACTGCTTCACGGCGGAAATGGGTAAGGTGGTAGTACTTCCCCGGACGAACTCTGAAACTGTACTATTGTTATACTTTCAAGATATACTTTATAAACATAGAACAAAAAGATATGTTCATGCACACAATGTTTGTCCTGGATGGGAGTCGAACCCATGACCTGTGGCGTGGCAGCCGACCATCCGCACAACCAGCCCTCTGCCTTGCTGAGTTTCTTGCCGGTTCTTCTCAGTTGAAGGATTGAAGAAGATGGTATATCCATGATCATTCCAGGGATGATGGAGCCCATGTACTATTCTAAGTAAAACCAAGGGACAGAAGCTACTATTATTATCTTGTAGCTATATAGTATGAATATATATCACACAAGCTGACCCGACAGACGTTGTCCTCTCTTAACAATGAATATTGAATTCGAATCTTCCGATTGAATCGACTGTGATATATGCAATAAGAAATTATAAATTAATTATTTTATCAATATAATTCCGACTTTCCGATTGCTATTTTAAACGATATTTGCAGCCCGCATTCTGTCAATCGCTCCAGCTGTCAAACGACTGACAATAATAAAAGTTTATATTGTCAAAGGCTCTAGTAAAGTGAGTTTTCTTAAATTTTCTAATTTTCCACGCAACTTTCTTAATTTTTTCTTTCATAAGAACCTTCTCCTGACAATAACAAACACAACAAAAAAAGAATTAGCGAAATCGGTATAGCCGTCCATGCGTGATGCCGGGACCAAGGGAAATAGGGATACATTTTTATATACAGATTTACACATTTACATATCGATGGCAGCAGTCACTATTTCTGTCTGTCTGTACGCTTAGTTCCTTTAAAATACGTTATCAATGTTGATACGGTTTTTTTCCATTATTAAAGATTTTCTGTAGGTCCATAATCATATAATGATATCCATAATATCAGCCCAGGGATGTCCACTGCTGATCTTAAGCCCCACCATGGACAGCGGACGATCCTAGGCCACCTGTATGTGTGTATAATACAATACAATACACTTATATTTCCAATAGTAGCGCCCCGCGGTTTCACCCGTATAGTTCCCGAATTCGGGAAAAAAATTACAATATGTTCACTATGTTACTTGGTAAAGATGTAGCTTTCTAATGTCAAAAGAGTTTTTAAAATCGGTTGAGTAGTTTTTGAGTTTAATCTTAACAAACAAACACACAAAAATCAAATCTGTACTCATTATATATTAGTGAACATCAGGCGAAGCCGTGGCGACTGGCTAGTGGCTGATATTTTACCTGTCTATGGGTGGGCAGACGTATGATTAGCTAGCCGCATCATGCCCATGGCAGGTACCGTTGCTCTTTCATATTCCGCAATTTCAAATATGATTAATGTTAAAAAGATTACTAGTATCTATTAGGGGTGTCACACTGGAGTGTGTCAAATAATTAATAAATATATAAATTATTTACACACGGCGATCTGATCCCAAACTCAACAGATCTTGTAATATAGAAACCAGATAATTGATATACTATATATGTATACTACATTCTGTTTCTGATTCATTTTGTTCTGTTTTGCTTATCTAATATCGTTTTTAATTTGTGAATCTTCAAAATTCTAAGAAAATTTGGGAAATCAAAATTTTGTAGGGACACAAAATTAGACTAATCTGAAAATGACCAGGGGCTCGATTCTGTAAGGAAAATGACACTAACTCGAGGATGTTTCGTCGCGCCCTCCGTGCTCTGTCTCTTTCGCTAACTACGCTAATACGATTACGTAATACGTAATTATCACGTGAGAGATAAGCTCTCCGAGGCCTTCGTGAAACGGCTCGCCGACGAAGTTTGTATTAGCTGAATAAGGGGGCTAAAAATGTCTTCAAAATCTGTCCAACCGTTTTGCAAAAATACAAAAATCGATTTTTAAATAGATGCCAAATCACCAAAAACAAGAAACCAATTCGCCCAACCCTATCTATCATTAGCCAATCCACGTGTAAGTATGTTGATTACACAGATGTAGGTACTGTAGAGCATGCCATCCGATACCGTTACGTTGACCGCAGTGCCTCACGGTTGGCCGCCTGATGATGCACAGTACCCGATTGTACCCAGCCGTGTGTATTTGCGTGAAAACACGTAATTAGCCTGAGAATTTACTAGGGTATGTTATTTGGGTGGTTTGATCAAATGTACCCTTTGACAATGTATGCCCTGACATACATGAAATTTGAAAAAAAAATTGCTCTGGCAATATATGTTGTGGCATACATAAGTTTACAGGCAAACTAAGCTTTTCAGATTTTTTTTATTATTTTTCTATAATAGTTTTATATGTACCAATTACAATTATATAAAAAAAAACGGTTTTAAAGCATTTTACCTGGGACATTCTTTATGGAAACCAGATAATGATATACTACATATACTACGTTTTCTCTAAATACTTACTTATATAGATATTTACACCCAGACACAGAACAGACAGACATGTTCGTGCACACAAATTTTCTCCTGGGTGGGAATCGAACCCGCGACCTTAGGTTTGGCAGTCAGAGTCGCTAACCACCAAGCCAACTGGCTTGTCATGTAGACTTGTAATGCTTATTGGGACAAACATTTGTATTTTTACTCTGAGCTTTGTGTGATGAAGTAGTCGAAGGTGGTAAATAACTGGCTCTCTAGTGAAGTTATTGGAACACACCCACAGGTGCTTGGTGACAGATTTTCGACTTGAAGGTAGTAGTCAGGTCAGGCGGAACTAATGCAAAGCACCCTACTACCGTGCTATGGTCTTCTCACATAGTTGTCCTTCATGGAAAGGTCAAGGTCAGCGCAGGATTGACTACTAACTGAGCTATCATCGCCTTTAAAATGATGAGCATATAAGCGATTTTTGGTTGGAATCGTGAATACTCGGTAAAGGGCGTGACGTCATTATGTGACATCACAAACTATACCCAATAGCAATTTTGCGTAAGGGTATAAAAGCCAGCTCGACCAGTCCTTAATGTACCGTCGTGAACTCCAACATGGACTGATTTAAGGTTGAATATCGTACAGCAATTACCGTAAGAGTCAGTATGATTTTATTATCTGACACTGACATATGTTCGAAATGATAACCTTTATAGAGCTTTCGACCTTATTGCATTATGAGTGTTCGGGAAATATATCTAGGAAGTGCCTGTACCTACAATACTTTGTATTATAGTATACTAACTGTCCCTCGCGGTTTCACCTGCGTTCCCGAGGGATATAAACAGACATTCAAAGCTTCCTCTTGAATCTGTACATTGATGAAAACCGAATCAAAATGCGTTGCGTTGATTAAAAGTTTTAGCGTACAAACGGCGGAAGCGACTTTGGTTTATACTATGTAAGGATTAGCTTGCCCGGTTTCATCCACGATTATCGATATCATATATAGCTTATAATCTTGCAATTAAATGATCTGAGTCTGCAAGAGATGAGCTTTCAAATGTAAAACATTTTTCTAATCAGACTGGTAGTTTCAAAGATTAACTCGTTCAGACAGACAGACAGACGTGGTGGGGGGACTTGGTTTTATAGCAAAGCAAAGACATTGGGTTACATCGCAAGGATTCTGTGAGTCATTTTTATTTTTCGGCAAAAAATCTGTCTGCAAAGTGAAGCCAGCACGATTAGTATCGGATAAAAAATACCGTTATTCGATCGTTTCCCATATTACATACTATTAGGGTTCCTTGTCAATGTTGCTACAACGCGGTAAAGAATCGGTGGATGTTTGTTACTATTTCACGCAAAAACTACTCAACCGATTTGGATGAAACTTGGTACATAGATAGTTTATAAACTAGATTTTTTTTTTCTAATCTATTATACTTTTTTTTATGCCACTTGGGCCGACAAACAAGCAGACGGTCCACCTGATGGTAAGTGGTCACCGCCGCCTATGGACTTTTGCAACACTAGGGGCATCCCCAATGCGTTGTCGGCCCTGAGACGTGAAGTTGTTAAGTCTCATGTGCCTGTAATTCCACCGGCCCCCTTACCTTTCTAACCGAAACACAGTAACACAAGTGCACTACTGCTTCGCGGCGGAAATGGGTAAGGTCGTAGTACTTCCCCGGATGAACTGTGCACTAAGAGCTCTACTACTTCTTAAATTACTAGTAAGTGCCTAGTTATAACTATCGTGTTCTTGTCACAATTTTTTGTGATGAAATAAATTATTAAAATATTAACAATGGATACCTTGGAACGTGGGTGAATCCGCGGGGGACAGCTAGTATATCATAAGAAGAAGTTATCGAGGTATGAGGTGTGAGGAAAACAATATTGCTTGACAGTAAAACAAGTGCATCTCTGTGAAATGCCATTGATAAAATGACGCCGTTGCGGAGACGGCGCGGCGGCATCGCGCGATGTCTAACGTGCGACCAGTAGACACCCTTTGGTCCATCGCACGATGAAATCGCATCGTTTAGTCGTACGATCGTTAGCTAATTAGGACAACGCCTGTGATTCCTCAATTTAAAGTTAAGAGCATGTGTAAAGTCGAAGGCGAATGCTAGTATAAAAATAATTATGTGAAAATAGCCACAGACACTATTTTTCCCGACTCTACGCGAAGAAGTAGAGCGTAAACCAATTCAAGGCACGTGTATCAAAGTTTTTACACAAAATTCTTACTTATTAAATCTTATGGGCTTATTAGAATCTTGTGTCTTTATTTTCACTAACATATTACGTTTCATTTGAGTAACTTCCTATGTTTTGCGTGGTAACCTCGCTTGACCACACCATCCTTATCATGGTCATATTGTGATGAATTAAAAAAATAACTTTTTTTTTATACCACTTGGGCCGACAAACAAGCAGACGGTCCACCTGATGGTAAGTGGTCACTGCCGCCTATGGACTTTTGCAACACTAGGGGCATCCCCAATGCGTTGTCGGCGCTGAGACGTGAAGTTGTTAAGTGTCATGTGCCTGTAATTTCACCGGCCGCCTTACCTTTCTAACCGAAACACAGTAATAAAAATGCACTACTGCTTCACGGCAGAAATGGGTATGGTGGTAGTACTTCCCCGGACGAACTCTGCACTAAGAGCTCTACTACTCTATAAGCTTTGAATTTTATTGATATATTATTTATATCATTTGTTCACTCTTTCACACCCATCACTTTAATACTATACTCACATACATACATACATACATACATACATACATACATACATTTATTAATAGCATATTAGGGACATTGTAATTGGTTTAATATAAGAAAAAAAAATGTTTTTAATTGTTCCTTTAACAATGATCATTATTTAATTAATAAATAAATATTTTATAAGCTGATGGTAAGTGGTCACCGCCTACTGAGTTTACAGTTGTATCGTTCAAGGGTAGATCATATTTATAATATTTGTGGGAATGTGCTTTTTCGTTCCAAGGGTCCGTAGGGGCCGGTGTCGGGGTCACACTTCTGGTTACCGTCAAACAACCTCTAAATAATTCTACGACTTTTGTAAATTAAAACGTGTCACGTTCCGGTAAAAAAAGTAAATTAAAATACGCAATAATAATATTTTTTACGAGCGTAAAAAACGACCTGTGGTTTATTCACGCGCTGTAAATTGTCAAAATTTTCTGCATAATAATTTTATAACTTTTAATCAGTGTGTTGAAGGGTTTTTGATATTAAAAAAATGTAATTGGTTGTACACTTTCATTTATTATTAATAGATGTCCCCCGCGGATTTACCCACATTTCCGATTAATCTTAAATATTCTCGGGAAAATCTATAATAATAATGTTTATTTATTCAGTGTTATGTAACATGACGTGAATTAAAATTAATATGTATATACATTTAAAAAAAAGTTTTTTTAAGAAAAAACTATCCTATGTGCTAATTTAAGTAACAAATTTAATACATACCCGTTATGAATTATTTGCGTAGAGTAACAGACATCCAACGATCCATCAAAAATCCAAATTCAAAACCATTTATTCAGTTTAGGCCCGTGGAAGGCACTTATGAAGGTCAAATTCAAAGTTCCTGAAGCTATTACCGGTTTGGAAGACAGCCTTCAACTGAGAAGAACCGGTAAGAAACTCAGAAAGGTTAATTTTTTTGTTTTTTTTTTTTTTAATATTTTTTTATATAAATTTGATCTATTCTGACTTTTTGTCTATTGTATTATCAATTTTATATTTAACAATTACGAAATACTTAATATAGGTAACATTCAAAATCACAAAAGTAACAAGACTACAAAATAGAAAATAACAATAATTACTTACAACCTAAACAAGCAAATTAGAGGTGCACTGTGCAGTGAGTTGCTATTTCCATTTCCATACATCTTCTTACATGCATCCTCTCATATTTCTATTAGTGTGATTTTCCATATTTTCTCAAGTTTTGATTCGTCATTCGCTTACTAAAACTAAAACACTTGAATAGTCAATGATTCGATTCGTTCAAATGTAACCGATGACGGTGTTGTATGCCGAATGGGGCTATGAACTCATCTGAGGCGGAGTTTTTTGTTTACAAGCTGTTTGCAAATCAAACAGAACCGCTGAAGTGGCAAATAAGTGGTAAATACTTCAGACTTGTTTCAAATTAGGTTTTCCTTGTTGCTTTGTGTGCTGTTGTTTTAATGATGTGTAATAACTTGAATCTGTTTTATTTTTATATCATGGTTGTTAAGAAATAGTTGAGAATGTTAGATATGAAGACAAATTGTATAAATAAGGGGTCAGCGATAGACTGGTTTTCGAAGCCTCCCATCATTGCAATTTAGAAAAATATTTTACTGCAGCTACGAAATTATAAAATTATCCAGGGACATTGTTTACAGCAGGTATAGGCAGATATAGGTATATAAGGTATATATATATATATATAGGACTAGCTATCCCCCGCGATTTTACCCGCGTTCCCCCACGTGTCACATGTATTATACATAAAAACCTCTTCAATCACTCTATCTATTTAAAAAAACCGCATCAAAATCCGTTGCGTAGTTTTAAAGAATTAAGCATACATAGGGATATAGGGACAGAGAAAGCGACTTTGTTTTATACTATGTAGTGATTATACATATACGCTATGCTATAACCGTAGGAGACATAAAATTACTCGGTAACGTGAATGAAACAGACGGACGGTAGCTACTTACAAAAAACTATAATGTGTGCAGGGTTAAAAAAATATTAATTACAATGATATACTCATTACCCGACCACTGATTACAAGGAGCAATAGCCTATATACTCGTATGTATAACCTAACCATGATCATGCTTTTTAGAGTAGTAGAGCTCTTTGTGCAGAGTTCGTCCGGGGAAGTACTACCACCTTACCCATTTCCGCCGTGAAGCAGTAGTGCAATTGTATTACTGTGTTTCGGTTAGAAAGACTTAACAACTTCACGTCTCAGGGTCGACAACGCATTGGCGATACTCCTAGTGTTGCAAATGTCCATAGGCGGCGGTGACCACTTACCATCAGGTGGACCGTCTGCTTGTTTGTCGGCCCAAGTGGCATAAAAAAAAAATGCTAGAAAAAAACTATTCCAAAGCTACAATTTACAATTATGTTTGCTTCTCTCGTACTAGACCTGCCTCTGTTAGAGGCTATCAAACTCAGATTTTTAACCTCTAGGATTTTATCTTATTTGTACACTAGTGTTTCCCCTGTATTTCGTTGTACATTAATAACCTTATGTAAGTAAGAGAAGGAGAGGTGTAAATGGGGATTGTGGTGGAGAATTGGAATGTCATTTTATATATACCAAGAGTTTTTTCTCTTAATAAGTTTTAATCATACACACATACCTAATCTTTTCGCCTGCATCTTAATACTTAGTATAATAAATAACCCTATGTAAGTACCTAAGAGGAAGGATCTAAGTCGGGATTTCAGTTACTAATTTCATTGTACACACACCTACCTAGTGTTTTTCCAACAATATCGGTCTTTGTACAATAGTAACCTCGTGTAAGTAAAATTAAGCGGATCTAAATCGGAATATAAGCTATTAATGTCATTATACAGACATACCTAGGGTTTTTTATCGCCTGGATCTTAGTATACCCTTTTACCTTGTGTGAGTCAGAGGAGAATTGGGGTCCAAAAGGGATTTAACCTGCCTAGTGTTTTTCGCCTTCATAAGTTTCTACAATAATAACCTTGTGTTAGTAAGTGGGGGGGTGAGAGAGGGGTCTAGTGCGAAGGCCGTTCGTTGCCCTGCGTAGGCGCACGAGCCTACGAGATTCCGGCGCGACCGCACGCGGCACTGAGCGCTGCAGCGCAGCCTTGGAACCATGACTTCATATTACGTGGGCACGGTGCCGGCGAGGACTTCTTGTCTAAGATATCTACACTAATAATGTAAGGAGAAACACTTGTATTCTTGTTTGTAATGAATAAACTTAAATATTCAGTTTAAAAAAACGTTTAAGCTAAAGCGAACGTCACGTAGATAAACCAAAAAGTTTGCGGTGACGTGGAAAAGTTAAGACATTCTATGGTTGTGATAAAACATACATGTTTTTTTTCAATATTGCCATATTTTTTTAACATACTCGTAAGTACCTACGTACCTACTTACCATATAAGCTAAAAAAATGTGTTTTTAAACAAATGCATAAAAATAAATTGCAAAAATTTTAGTACTTTCAGGTAATTTTTTTAATTGTGTATGGTATGAATCTCTGTGACATATGAATTTACAAATTACCATCTTATCACGTCTGCCATATTAGATTTTAAATGACGGCACATTACTAATAGTGAAAAATCGTAATTGGGTGTGCAAAATTTTATCTGTTACAAGATTTGTCCCAGACGCCATAAAAACTTGTGAAAACGACTGGACTGATTTTAATAAACTTTTATTTCAAAGCAACTACCTACAGGTGCTTTTACTTTGAAGCGACATCTCACAAAAGATTTGCACCAACAATAGATAAAGGATTTACTCGAGTACCCAAGAAATCTTATATTTCCCCGCAATGAATCGATGTTATACCTAATGCTGAAAATATGTAATCTGTAAGTATGCCAAACATACAGAACACAAAAAACTTTCGCATTAATAATGCTTACTGTAATAAAAGATGTGGTAAAATTATATAGGTAGGTATGGGGTTAAGGGCCCGGAAATCTATTACAGAAAAAAATCTAAGACATGATAAAAACAAGTCTTTATTTTAAATAAATGAAGACGTTTTGCTCTAAGATTTCTCTCACAAACAGACTATGCGTAGATAAACAGAGAACTCAATTACTAAGCCAATCCAAGTGTTTGTGTAAGTAAAGTCTTCGAGGATAGAAATAGTTTAAAATCGAGTTATTTTAAACTTTTCTCTTAATTTAGAACGATTGCGCGAGTGGTAATATTTAGATAATATTCCGATCTTAATAAAGATAAGAAATATTTCTAAAATAAAATTATCAATCCAGCATTTCTATTATTCCCGGCACTTACGCCTTTTTGAAATGTCAAGAAGTTGATGACGTAGATTGTCTCATATATTGGGTAAAAAATAATTTTTAGCGGGCGGCAAATGGTAATGGATTTTTTTTTCGTAAGCGGATATTTCTTTGGTTGAATTGATTTAAACACCTTTAAAAACATATAAGAGCATTTTTCATTAGTTGAAAACATTATTTTAAAAAACTATATAAAATACAATTCAACGGCTCCATCTAGTGACGAGTAATTGAACTGTGAATTTACGCCATCTATGACCGAGTAGCGAAGTATAGCTTTAGAAATGTACCGCTAGATGGAGTTACATGTATAAGCAATTGAATGCTTTGCCGGAACGATTTTTTTAATAACTAGCTACTGTACCGCGGGTTCACCTACGTTCACGAGGGATTTAATGTATCGTAGGATTAAACCTAACATTAGCCAATGTCACTAAGAAATTGTATTTTTTGTTTATTTCATTTTTATGATTATTTTAATAATATATATATATATAAAAAAATACAAATACAAATATAAATACTGTATTATAATAAACTATCGCCAAATAGCTTTCTACAAGTGATTTATTTTTATCGGACGAATAGATGCAGAAGTTACCCCCTACATACAAACTTAATCTGTTTATTATTATTTGTATAGATATATTATGTAACTTATCTATAACATCGAGATATCAAAATAATAATCTAGATCACAATGTCATTGTCAGACATGGTGACCTGACAAAATTTGAGATACTGAAAACATTTTATATTCCTTTTCGGAGATTCCATATAATTCGTTTGATATGATACGTACCAGTGTTTTTATTTTTTTTTTTAATTTTACCCATATATGAATTGCTTGCACTTCAACATATCAGATGACAAGGAATTAAACCGACTCCTCGCCAACACCATCTCACATAACAGCTACGGACCTCCAGCGGTTCAGATGTCAAAATGCTACTAAAATGTAATATTACTAGCTATCTGCATTTTCGAGGTATGATACCTTTTCACAGGATAAAAAGTATCCTATGGGCAATCCCAGTTATAAATTATCTGAGTGTCAAGTTTCGTCTATATCGGTTAAGTAGTTTTTGCCTGGAAAGAGTAACCAACCTCCTTGCATCCTCTAAAACTTTTGCATTTATAATATTAGTATGATTTACACTTCTTCAGATAACTTATTGACTCAGGCTGACGTTGCGGAAATCCATTGTAAGATTATACAAACACAAATATCTAGTCACTAATTCCTCTGCATCTCCTTCTCTGTCAAATCCCAAATAAGGAAACTCTGTAGGAAATCGACACGTGTTTCGCTTCTACACGAAGCATCTTCAGAACTTATTAGACCCGCTGTCACTGAGTCGACGCACTAGCACCGCAGACGTGTTACCTCGTCGACCGTCGGACAGAAAGTCATCAGATTTCTTGGGCTGGCACTTAGTAGTTACTACGGGCATTTTAATCTTTTTGCTAGTTCTCTCAAATTACTGCACATTCTGCACCCTTAATATGTGACTTTCAGATTAATTGTTGAAGGCTCATTTTAGATTGAGCAGTCTTATCATCGTAGTCCACTACAATCGGGATCAACATTGATTCTGCGAGCATTACAAAATTCAAGGTGATTGTAAACACATTATATTTAGGTTTCTGTACGCAATGGGTAAAACGGAACCCTATTACTAAGACCCCGCTGTCTGTCTGTCTGTCTGTCTGTCTATCACCAGACTGTATCTCATGGACCGTGATAGACAGTTGAAATTTTCACAGACAATGGATTTCTGTTGGCGCTATAATATATATATATATTTAAGAGATTAAACAACCGTTTGCCGTTCTTATAAGTACCGGACCCTTCGTGTGCGAATACGACTTGCACTTGACCGGTATTTTCTTTTATCTTTACATCAATAAGCCGAAAAACATACAGATGGTCTACCATAAACATTTGCATCACCATGAGCAACGCCAGTGCGTTGTCGACCTTGAGACAGTAAGTCGATACCTCTCATGTTCCTGTAATTTTTTTTTGATATATTATTTTGGAAATTTTCTTGTCAATTTTCATTGCACTACACTGTCTTACGCAGTTTCCATGTAGTTTTCCCATTAGGGATGGAAAGTAGTGAAAGTATTCTCCAGCATAAAATATATGTCCATGCAAAAAAACCCCCGCCATTTCGTTCTCGCTTAGCTTTCTTTCTGACCCTTTTCCCCAGCTCATAAGGGACATAGCGTCATGTTAAATAGACTTTAAACTTCCTTAATAATTGGGCAAACACATGCAAAACATTTTTTTTTAATCCGACTGAGAGTCCCAGAGATTAGTGTGTTCAAAGAAATAATGTCAGCTTTATAATATTAACTAGCTGTCCCCCGCGGTTTCACTTGCGTTCCCGAAGTATGTCATATATTTACGTGGCGAAGGTTTGTATGTATTATACATATAAACCTTCGTCTTGAATCAATCTAACTATTGAAAAAAGCGCATCAAAATCTGTTACGTTGTTTTAAAGATATAAGCATATTTAGGGACAGACAGACAGCGGGAAGCGACTTTGTAGTGAAATAAAAGTATAGATTAGTCTGTCAAATGACATTCATCATGTTACAATTATTCATATCTACAGCATGAAGACTAGTAGCTCACACAGCATGAGCGCACAAAAATGCAAGGTATGCTGAGGTGTACATATTTTATATACCCTAAGAGAGCTATTATAGAGTTCAAATTAAATTGACAAATGACTGTTTGTATAATATGTTATCAGGCTAGATTAAAAGTGGGTCTTAGAGATATAGCTAATAATAGTGCTCAGGTTTTATCTGTGTACCTATGCCTTGGCTAGACGAATGGAATTTCTGTATCTTGGCAGTTATGAATTACGGCCAATTTCAAAAATTTGTTAGAAGGCACCCTAGCGCATGTCAAAATTAAAGTTTTTCATTTATATTTATCAATTTGTCACGTTAAACAGCAGCGTTAACGCTTTAGTAAGCATGGGTTAGTGAAAGTCCCACACTTTTTTTTTTCAAAACACGTGTTTCTGAATTTTGACATTCTTATTTTTTATTTTCACGCCAAATAGGCTGCCAAACAATTAGACGGTCCACCTGATGGTCAATGATCAAATTGACGCCACCAATGGACATTTGCAACACCACTGAGACGTTAAGTTGTTAAGTCTCATGTGCCTGTAATTTCACCGGCCCCTTACTTTTCTAACCGAAACACAGTAATACAAGTGCACACTGTTTCACGGTGGAGATTGGTATGGTGTCAGTACTTTCCCAGACGAACTCTGCGCTAAAAGTTATTGAAGTTATGCTTCTTTTGGCGCGTTAGGAAGAAATTATGATTATTAAAAAATGTACTCTATTTTTACGATGCGTGCGCACACTATCACGTAAAACCGACACTCTGAAGTTAGCTGATAACGGTCTCTCTGGAACATCGCACAAATCACAACTATCTGTGTCAATGAGTGAGTAATGATATTATTGTCAATAATAAACTCACATCTCCAAAAAATGTTATTCGTTGCTACAGACAGGTGCAAAGAGTTTGGACACTACAAAAATCGATTGCAGGACTGTAAAGTAAAGACAAATAAGTACAGTTTTTCTCGTCAATAATATCTACTATAACTTCTTACGTGAGTACATAAGTACACACACACGTTTTTTTCCTCTATATTTTCCCTAAAAATAGGTATTCATAGAAGCAAGAATATCGGCATTACCCAATCGCGTTCAATAACGATTATTTCAGACTATGGTGTAATAATTATAATAATAAACTAGGAATTTGGAGATGACGTCAGCAAACGTAACCGGCCGTAACTACCACCGGATATTATTTATAAGTACTCCGCACACTCCAGCAAGTAAACAGTTCTGCAATAATATCTGATTTTCTGATTCATTCATTCATCTCATTCACTCATTTCTCTTCTTTCGTTGACGGCTCAACTATTACAACTCTGTCGCTGTAAGTAGTAACTGTGCTGTTGAATTATGTGAAGGGTGTCAGATATTAATCCCTACTATTGACTCAGTGGAGCGCCGTAGTGATATCAATGTTATTTGTATGTACCTCTAAGTATGTTTGTAACTGTATTGTGTTTAGTGCGAATTAAATAAATAATTATTATAGAGGAGCGCCGTGCTCAAAAGTTGATTGGTGACACTACTTTGGTTGAGTCTAAGCTCCAGAGTCTCGAACACCGTCGCAAAATTGCTTGTCTCTCGGTTTTTTCTCGGATGCATTTTAGGGAGTGTGCCTTGGCACTTCACGAATTAGTTCCTCCATCACCTTTTCGTCATTGAACTACTAGGCGTGGGGAGAGTTTTCACCCTTATGTTGTAGACATACCACCAATTCGCACGAAGCGCTTTGCAGCTTCCTTCCTCATGCGCACAGCTAAAGATTGGAATTCTCTCCCCTCGTCTGTGTTCCCAAAAACTTACAACTTGGGGCTCTTTAAGAAAAGAGTGAATAGGCTTCTAACGGGAAAGCGAGCTCCATCTTTGGTCTCATCTTCACTTACCGTCAGGTGTGATTGAGGTCAATCGCAATCTCGTCCGAAAAACGAAAAATAATCTAATATTATAAATGTGAATTTAAGTTTGTTTGTTACGCTTTCACGCGAAAACTACATAACCGATCATCATGAAACTTTGTACATATATTCTTGGAGGTATTAGAAGTAACATACTTTTTTGTGCCGGGAAAATGTTACATCCCTCGAGAACGCGGGTGAAACCGCGGGGGACAGTTAGTACTTTACATTTTAGACTTACTATCTATTATGTATGTATTCCTTAGAGTTTGAGTATTGTGTACATGAATAAAAAAAATGTGTTCATAAAGTTTTAAAAGAAAGAGGTTATTACAGGACAGTTCATTATATGAAAGATAGAATGTCTGGAAATAGCTGCACTTTGCACAAGTGCACCATGCACATGCTTGTTAAGGCTTTTCTTTTTATTTTGTTTTCAATATTTATATATACTTATAATATTGAAAAGTGAAGCACCTGAAAAAATAATACTAAAAATAGTCACCTGCAGGTTTTTTTCAGCCGAAGTCTGTTGTAATATCAGTCACTTTGACCTCCATTACTGCTACCACTTACATACTCCGGCATGCACTGAAAATATTGTTTTAAATTTAGAATTTTGTCCTATTTAATAATAATAATAATTCTTTATAGATACAAGTCCTTACAAAATGCTTAATAGCTAAAATTCACAAGGTTATTAATTTAAGGCGTACAGATGTTGTAAGCCTGACTCCTAAACTAGAGTACCTTTGACTTAGGAGTCAGTGTTCTACTGCCGCTTGGATTTTATATAATCAATAGGGGTTGGCGCAATGTATACTTTCTGTTCTTGTCCGTAGGTGCATTACATATTACAAGGGATTTGCCAGATTATTAATTGCTTTTTATTTTGTTGATTACTCATTCTCCTTACATATATCTCATATTATAGATTGATACAAAGTGCAAAGTGCACTCGGTCGTCGGTATACGTATTACACGGCGCTACAGCACCTTGGAGCTATCACCCATATTCATATTATAAGTAAAGTTGGTGGCGCCTCTCAAACTACACCCCCAATAACCATTTCTTGTGAGTCCCCTTCCCCTCAACGCAGTTCCTGAAATTTACCCTCCGTTAAAATCCTCTCCACTTTCCAAATTATTTGCGTAAGGGTTTTAGTAAACGATAAAAAGCCCTAAAAGGATGACACCTTTACATAAAAAACCCTTAGTGATGAGCTAGGTTAGTATTTTGAAAAAATTATATTATGAGATGTATTTTGGCTTGTACTACAAATAAAGATTTTTATTATTATTTGTTGTTTTACTTCTACACAATCGTAATTTTAACGACTATTTACAATACCTATACTACCGGCACGCTATGATGGCCGTTTTGACATTTCAGATTGACATAGGAAAAGAAAGTGTATTGCTTTGTAAGAAGGTTGATTTCCAACATCATACAATTAGCTGTTGGATCAAATATGCACCTTATGTCTGTAGGAATAAAGGTTATTTTTATTTGTCAAACGTCATAGCGCAAGTTTAAGTACTACGATGACTGAATATTACAAAATATAACACAACACCATCGCATGAAGTGGGCGGTAAGCTTTAATCTGATGGAAACGTTATTCGTATTAATAATAAACAAAAATGCCAAGTCGAGAGATTTATTTGACAAACAGGCATTGCATCACCGAATGACATTGGATACCTTTGATTATGTTATTAGTTATTTATTTATTACTACGCATCCGATGTGGGGTGCACCATCACTGGACGCGTTAATTGAATAAAAAAAAAACATATAAACATTATTTAAATAGGCATAGACAAAATAGTTAAGTAGATACTTTTTGCTGTTCTGTTTGTGAATAGTTAGAACCATTAGTGTAGTCAATAAAAACACTTTATATTACATTACTAGTAGAAGTGGTTTTGTAGTAGAAGTAGTTTTGACTAGTAACATGATTTAGGCATAAGTAGTTTTGTCAAGTAACTCACTCTAATCAGAAGTAGTTTTGTCTAGTAACAGGCTTAGTCAGAAGTAGTTTTGACTAGTAACAGGTTTCAGTCAGAAGTAGTCTTGTCTAGTAAAATGCTTCGGGCATAAGTAATTTTGTCAAATAATAGACTTCGGTCAGAAGTAGTTTTGACTAGTAACAGGTTTCAGTCAGAAGTAGTCATGTGTAGTAAAATGCTTCGGGCATTAATAGTTTTGTCAAATAATAGACTTCGGTCAGAAGTAGTTTTGACTAGTAATAACGGGATTAGTCCGAAGAAGTTTTGTCAAGTAGCAGGCTTGGTCAGAAATAGTTTTGTCAAGTAACATGCTACAAATAGAAGTAACTTGACTAGACTTCAGGTAAAAGTAGTTTTGTCAAGTAACAGCCTAGGCAAAAGATAAAGATTTGGTGACTTGACTGTAGCATGATTCTTCAATAATGCTGCAGTTCTCCGCTTATAAAGGACCCACACTCAACATCCTCCCACGTAGGCGGCGACTTCAAAGAGCACCGTAATCGTTTGTAGTATGAAATAAAATGTTTGATGTATCAAATCAATACTATACTGGCCTAAGCAAGCCGTATTGTATTCCACTCTTTGTTGTTGACTTACTGTATTGAAAGATCTCGTTGTTTATTTTTCTTTTTCAGTATTCAATATTTATAAGTTTGTTTCTTTTAATAGAAATGACTTCTTATTCAAACTTACTCATTTGCCATTACGATCGGATGGAACAGTTTATGGAGGAGCGAGACGTGTAATTTCGTCAACTAAAATTAGAAGATCGTCCGGCAGGTAGTTGATGTTGGATGCTTCTGTATTTGGTCGCATGCAGAGAAAACTTCGTTAGTGTGATGTAGGATTCTCAGATTCGTGTTCATAGATGTCGGTATAAGTTTTATTGAATGTCATGTATTTTTCAACCGGGGTTGTGTACCCATCAGCTGTCTCTACACCTTATATTACATATGACAAGAAAATTTGCAGATAGGTTCGTCAATACTCTTTGGTTGACCACTTGGTGCAAGGTGTAAGTACACGAGGTCATCGGTGCACACTATAGCTTTACGACACCCTAGAGATGTGGTAGTGATAGAGTTTTTCACTTCACAGATTATCTATCTGCCTTTATCTATGTATATGAATGTTTGTTACTGTTCCCACGTAGGCAAAAACTATTGAATGGATTAAATTGAAACTTGGCCCATAGATATGGAACGACTTGATTTATGATATACTTTTTGTCTCGGGATAATGTAAGATCCTTGGGGAACAGTGTCGGATTAAGCAAGCCCGGGGCCCGTAGCGAATTCTATTAAAGAGCCTTTGGTCTGCTATTGGTTTATAACTATGAAGTGTTCAAAAATATACATGTGACTCTCGCGCCTTAGAATTTAAACCTCATTAAGCCTTAGAAATATATAGACAATTTCAACTGTTGAATGAGCCATTTGATTTCTGCTATCACACGTAATCCGTATCCACACTGAGTTTATTGCCGGCTCTTCTCAGTAAAAAAACAATCTTTCGACCCGGTATTAGAGTCAGACTATTTATAAGTGCTTGTAAAAGCCTATTTGAATAAAAATATTTTCATTTTACACTGAGTGTCGAGTAAGGGTGGTCACAAGTCATTCTTTTTGTAGACCCAATTTTCGGGCCGACCAAATCCACATTTATACGAGCGACTATGTCTTAAACTTATACGATTTCGTATGAAATTCTGTTTTATTTAAACCACCGGAATAATCAGTTACCCATTGCCTGATGTAGATTCATGGATGACGTAGGCCCGCAGTGCTACTCTTGCTTCGTGGTTAATCCGGCTTTGCTCGGGCACCGTGGGGCGGAAGCTTCACAAACATAATTGTTCTATATCGGTACGGTCTTTTTACAGTAATTATAAAAGTCATAGGTTATCACTACTTCCATGGAAATGCTAACTACTTTACCTTTTGGTGTTTCCTACAGAATTTGGGTTTAAATAATTAATTTGTGACTACTTCCGGTATATTGCAGGGCTGTTCGTATTGATAAAATTACACATCAAACGAAATCTATAGAAGAATGATAGAAATAATGCAAAATTATGACGTTTTCCCGCTTAAAGAATTTTATTTTCAAAAAAAATTTAATAGAATTTTAACCTAAAAATATCTTCTTTGGAATGTCGGTTTCGTTACTGACCTATCCTTACCTCTTTGACGATAATGGCCGTGAAGTAACGTTACGTTGCGCTATGCCAACTTGTCCATCATTCGGTGACATCTGGCCAATGAAATGAACTAGGTGAAATTACAAGCTCATGAAATTTAACAACTATTAGTCTCAGGGTCGACAACGCATTGGCGATGCAAATAGTTGATATTAAAAATAAAATAAAATTGAGGTTACAGACAATATTGACCTTATGGTACATATATTTATGGCTGAGAATAACGGGGTAAACATTATTTGCAGCGAATCAACGAGTGACATGCAAAATGTCCGCGGCTGTTGCGGTCGCATTTTTATCAGCCTGTAAAAATTAATGTCGATTTTTAGTGCGTGGTACGAAGTTTTTTGTTTTAGAGACATTACATACCGTTTTATCTTGAAAGAAAGATTTAAATGTTTCTTGACAGCATAAAATTACAATTACAAGAATTGAAGAGTTAGACATCCTATAATCGTATTTCCTTATTAATATTATTTTTATTCATCTCTATTGGATTATGGGTTTTATACTTAAAAACAAACGTTGTTTATTTATCAATCAAATAATATTTTAATAGAGAAAAACGCCTTGACAAGAATACAGAGTTACATTAACAGTACTTTTACCTAGTGGTGAAAATTAGAACTAAATGAGATTGGCACTAAATTTAATTTTTCTAGTGTTCTATTTATGTATAAAGTCCAATAATCTCTACTAATATTATAAATTTGAATGTATAATATTTGTTACGCTTTTACGCAAAAACTACTTAACCGATCATCATGAAACTTTGTACACATATTCATGGAGGTATTAGAAGTAACATAGGATACTTTTTGGCCGGAAAAATATTACATCCCTCGGGAACGCGGGTGAAACCGCGGGGGACAGCTAGTAGATTATAAACGCGACAGTAACTTAGTCTCTCTGTCTTCTTATTACTTTCCACGACTGAATTAATTTTTATGAAATATACATTGATGTAAAGGAAAAGTTTGTAAGCCTGGATGTAGGAGGTAATCTCCGAAACAGGTCATCCAACTTCAATAATTGTTTTACTAAAGATAAAACGCTACAGTATTCCCGAGCGACATTGGTTATGTATGTTAAAATCTCAAGAGATATTAAAAGGGTACTTCTGGAATTCAGGTGAAACCACGAAATGGTACCTAGTTTGGTTTGAGGCTACTTTTGGTTATGGATTACGATATAATAATCATTTCATATGACAGGATTTTAGAAGTAGTAGAGCACTTAGTGCAAAGTTCGTCCGGGGAAAAAAATCATTCAAAAGTCAAAACCATTTCAGTTTAGGCCCACGGAGGGCACTTACGAAGGTGAAATATAAAGTTACTGCAGTACTACCACCATACCTATTTTCAGTGTGAAGCTGTAATGCACTTGTATTATGTGTTTCGGTTAGAAATGTAAGGGGCCGGTGAAATTACAGGCACATGAGTCTTTACATCTTCACGTCTCAGTGTCGATAACGCGATGTCCTTGGAGTTGCAAATGTCCATAGACGGCGGTATCAATTACCATCAGGTGGACCGTTTTTCTCGTTACCGTTTTCATTTGGCAATGGATCAAAACTGTTCCATGGAAAGCGTATGACGTCACGACATAACTCGCAGATTTTTCACAGTGAACAAAGATGGTGGTCCACTGTTTATCTTAACACATATTTTAATGTCATAAAGATATGTGATAGATAACGTGTTAGTTACAGATAAGCGCGGCCTTCAGTAGGGACGGAAATGTGAAATAATTACCAATTAACCCGTGCCTAAATAGCGAGAAATAAAAATGTATATTTAATTAGTTTTGTTAGTCTGCCTGTTGGCTTGGTGGTTAGGGATTCTAGCTGCCACGCCACACGGGGGTTCGATTTCCATCCAAGACCAGACAAATGTGCACTACACTCATTGTCATCAGATCTCAAATTAACCACAGCTACTGAACAACTGTGGACACTATAAAAGTGATTTAGGTACTACTTTTTAAAAACATACTTGTGTAGATATTTACACCCACACACAGAGTAAACATACATGTTCATGCACACATGTTTGTCTTTGGTAAGAATCGAATCCACGACCTATAGCTCAGGGTCTCTAACCACCAAGCCATCTGGGCCGTCAATCAGAGATGAACAATTAAATCGGTAAAGAGTTAGCCGCGGGTCTCAGCGCATGGAGGCCTCGGAGAGCTTACCTCTCACGAGATAGAGGACGCGATGAAACATCCTCGAGCTAGTGTCATTTTTGTTTCAGAATCGAAGCCCAACTCCTTAGTACTGTGAAAATAATCTTTAATTTCATGGCCATAAAGCCTTACCTTCCATGTTCCATACCCGAAACTTCAATTTTGATCTTTAAGCGGTTTAAGTTCGGTCTAAAGTCGCTAGTGTGGGCCCATGAAATCGCTCACGGAATATTTTAAATTCCCTGTCCTAATTAGAACGGTTAATAAATAAATTAGCCTTGAATTATTGAAATGCCCAATTAATATGTTAATTTCATAGAAAAACACTTCAAACGATTGTTATTATTTTTTAATAGTTTGGTTAATCTATATATAAAAATCTTAAATTTTATTTAAATGAATGTTTGTTTGTCCGTCTTCCGTTCATTCCATTGCGATGGAATGTTAGCGAGTCCGGAAAGTTTTTGAAAAAAAAATAGTACTTTACTATTTTTTAATGAAGCTTGTTTAAATACGTGTCATTTTCAGGTAAATTTTGTATTTTTAAACTATAAACATAACATATTTAAAAAAAAATTACATAAAAAATTCGATGTTAGCCCAATATTTTTTTATGTGGAGAGTCTTTTAAAAACATTTTGAAAGTTTTGCAGACCGCTAGGTAGTTTAACCCTTTGCACACCGTTGTCGCCGTATTTGCGACATTAAAAAGCTAACAGTAAATCCGCTGGAGTGCAAAGGGTTAAATTGAAAATTTGCGAGAACATGTCCAATAAAAAATAAAACGATTTTTTTTTATTACTTTTAATTTTAAAGCACATATGTATATGGACAATAGTCTAAGATTTCTTTGTCGAACGTAAGTAACATAAATAGCTTTAAATGGAGGTTCTTTTAGGAACTTCTTTTTCTTTCTTTCTTTTAGAAGGATATTGAGAAAAATATCTGTATTTCAGTTACCTGTGAAACCCCATAAAAAATCGTGTAGTAGTTTTTAAAATGGAGGAATTTCTTGGTAATAAAAGTTTTCAAAAAGTAGTGTTATTGTACTCTGTTCCACTCCCTACTACTTCAATCAGTTATTGGCAAATATTTTCAATGTACCGACACGATGCTTCTACAGATGTACTGGGTACTATAGAAGATAAGTAGAAGAAAAAGATAGCGTGACTCCAACACCGATTTGGAAGGTAGTTTTTCATGATAAGGGCCGCCAATTACTCATTTAAATCAAGTTTCATTTATTACATTAAATTTATTTAGTCTTACTAAATACTCGATATAAATATATGGATCCTCAAAAGCCCAGCTTGCCTGTTAATAAATATCCTAGGATGTCCATCACACACGATTATCTAATTCCAAATGAAGCAGAGCTTGTCCTCCTTGTACTATGGCAACCAGATAACTGATATACTAAAAAAACAGTTTTTTTTTAATAACAACATATTCAGGCACACAAATATTTGTCCTAGTTAGGAATCGAACCCACGACCTGCGCAGCGTATCTAACTACTACGCCAACTATGTGCTCTAAAAGTTTTCTTAACAATACAGATGACGTCTTTATAGGCATGCTGAAGAGAAATTTCCTTGTAGGCTTGCCATTCGATTCGTTCACAGCGGCCGGCCGGCGCGCGAGACTAGAAATGAAACCAGTCGTCTGGTAACAACCACAGTGCGAGCACGCGCCGCGCTACTTGAAAACACATCGATTTTTTCACTAAACTAAATAAAAGACGCGGTTAAAAAATAATTAGTCCGATTATATACGTGTTATAATTGTGTTGGTGTGTGACCGTGCCTTCCACGTGATAGCAAAAAGGTAAATCGATGCATGTCATTTGAGTAAGAGTTTTGTTGCATTAGTTTTAAAGACTTTTCTGAAAAACTGTGGTGCAGTTTATAGGTAAATTTCGGTTGTGGACTCCAAAAACAATTGTGGCATACATTTTAAAAATATGAAGTAGCTTGTTAAGTTGTTTCGATGGAAATAGAAAATAATATTTTCTTAACGTCCGACAGAAAATCTATGATAACAATTTTATAGGATATTGTATTATAAACACTTTATTGTATTTTTATTTAAATAATATTTTTGTACTTCTTTTTCTGTAAACAAAAGTTACGTTAAAATATTTATTTTTACTTATTAGTCTTCATTTATTTGTTAAGTTTATTTTTAATTTAATAATTTAATTTATTAATTAATTTATAAGTAGTCAATTAGTATCAAGTAATTAATAATTATTTAATCGAGAAGTTAATGATACCTATATTTTTTTCAAATTAAAACACGTGTATTTAAATTGGCGCCAAGAAATGAGGCTCTAAATTGGCACCAACCTTGATAGTGATTTTTTTAATCAACAGATAACACAAGAATGTGTTAGCTATTCTAATAATAAATGTCACATGTTGATTTGAAACACAATCCATAGCACCTGTTGCTAAAATAGTCTTTATTTCTAACTGAAAACCGTGTAATTAGAAACAAAATAATTTTTTAATAAATAAATATATATCCAGGGCTCCACTGAAGGTTACCTGATCCCAAACAAATCTAAGTTTGTAGAATGGTGACCAGAAAATCGATATGCAGCATAAAACAAATGTATAATGTAAAATGTGTACTATTTAAATATAAACAAATTTGTACCCAGACACAGAACAAACAGACATGTTCGTGCAAGCAAATATTTGTCTTGGGTGGGAATCGAACCAACGACCAGCGTCATGTACAATGAAACTATTAAATTGAGATAAAATCTAATTTATATATGTCCTTAAAGAGACTCGTGAAAAAAATACAATCACACTGGCATCCGACGATTTAAAAGATACGAGAGATGTCAAAACGAAAATTTATGCAACATGCTCGAAGACTTGAAAAAATATTTGCATTTACATTGGACGTTTTGTTTTTATAAAACTACCAGACGTCTGGCTTAGTGGCATCTCGAGTGTTCCTTCGCTTTTTATTAAGCGACTTCCAAAAAGGAGAAGGTTCTATGTCTGTGGGTATATTATATTTTTTTAATCGATTATTATTTTACTAATTGTTAGAGAATATATATATTTTTTTGAAGTATGTAATTACAATATCTTTAGGACCTTTACCCTTTTTGGATTAGATTTTTTTTTGTTAAAACTTAACAGTATGCAAGAAAGAATACAATGTTACGTCAGACTAGAAATGGAATCATAGATTGCAATTATAGAGAAGTGTGAATAAAAAATGATTAAACAGCTATTTTTATTCATAATTTATTAAAATTATGACCTTGAGTCAAGATTTTAAATAAGAACTACGTAATACATAAAGTACCATGCTATTTTTAGTGTATATTAAATCTGTAAAAAAATCTTCAAAATTACTAATTTCATAAAATTTTAATCGATTTATTTCGATATTCTTTAATCGATATAACTTTTGAACCATGATTTCATAATACATATACCCAAAATGATCTCTTGCATTTTTCTTCTTTCGCAAGGCTACGCCTTCGATAATTCTCTGAGATATTTTTACATACGTTATATAATACTAGCTGTCCCCCGCGGTTTCACCCGCGTTCCCGAGGGATGTAACATGTTCCCGGCACAAAAAATATCCTATGTGACTTTTAATACCTCCAAGAATACGAAGTAAGTACGAGTATGTGTACAAAGTTTCATGATGATCGGTTAAGTAGCTTTCGAGTGAAAGCGTAACAAACAAACTTACATTTACAGTTATAATATTAGTAGGGATGCATAAAAGGTATTAAATGAAGATTATTATGTAAGTATATAACCTTACCTTCATTTTTGCGTCAAAACCTCGAATGAAAAATAATGCAATACATTTTATGGTTTTTTAATCTGTAGGCTTCTGTATCTAACCTTCATAGTTAAACACCAATTATTTCTCATGTTTACCAAATCTATGTAAATTAAAATGATGTATTTAATAAGCGCATCACTTGAGAACGGCTGGTACGATTTGTCTATTATTTTGTTTTAAATGTACGTAGTAAAATTGGAAAAGTTGTTGGGAAAACTGGAAAAGTCGGGAAAAATTTTAATTGAAATTATTGTTCTAAAAAATAAGACAAGAAAAAAAACAATTTGAATATATTAAGAAAATAATAGTTTTAGAAGTCATAAATAGTAAATTATATAAATAGTAAATGATTTTTAAAGATATTATTTTAATTTATTTAAGGGTAATTATTAAAGTGCTTTTTACTATTAGATTTTTGTATGAACATTAAACCTTTTAACTCACTATTAAAATATGCTTTGAACAAGACGCCTCGAACAGCTTTACCACATCACGGCTAATATTAAAATGGGAAAAGATATGTATTTTTGTTTGAAATGAAAACTACTGGACGGATTTTAATGATTCTTTCACTATTAGATAGCTACTTTATCCAGAAGTAACATAGGCTATGTTATAATCTTGGGATATATTACATCCTACGGGAATACGAGTGAAACCGCAAGACAGGAGCTAGTCATCCCCTAATATCCCTAAGCATTTTGCCTACATTTTTAGTTCCCCAGATAAAACGTACGGCATTTTGTGTACCAACATCGGTGCTTCTAATGTCTTCTTGGAATAGCACCATGGATTTATACTGTTTTGTCGCAAATAACATGTCTTGGACAATTTGTTAGTATACTTAATAAGGTTTTGTTTGAATTCCATTTGTTGTTCTCAGAACTGTGGTTACGTGAGTTTATTTTTAGTTAGCTAAGTATGGAATATATTGAATAATTGTAATGTTTTATGGGCGCTTTAAAATCTTTGATCGTATCAAGTTATTTAGATTATAGTTATTGTTTTTTAAAACGTTATAATATTTTACCAAGTTGTATTTTTGGCCAGGTATGTTAGATGGAATATAAACGAACTATGTAGCTCTCAATTCGACCTGTAATTTTTGTTTAAATAAATAATATCCTTGGACATTCTTTTACCCACGGCCATCTGGTCCCAAACTAAGCAGAGCTTGTACTATGGAAACCAGATAACTGTTATAGATACATATACTCTTTTTATTAATACATACTTATATAGATCTTTACATCCAGACACAGAACAAATAGATATGTTCATGCACACAAATGTTCGTCCTGGGTGGGAATCGAACCCGCGACCGCGCGATAGTCATGGTCTCTAACCACAAAGCCAACTGGCCCGTCAAATAAGGAATCAACGGAGATAATAGAAATGTACAAAGTACCGAAGGTTTTGTTTCGCAGATTAAATACTTGAATCAACTAACTACAGTCAGACTGTGTGCATTCTACTAATTACATATTGATTTTATTGTAGAGTATACAATAAAATAAATTAGTAAATTCTTAGGACTCATATAATATTCTCGATATGATTTATTATTGTCTCGGAGGTCGAGTGGTGTAATGCTCGGCTTAATGAGCGCAGGTTACGGGTTCGATTCCCGTTTTGTTATGGGTAATTTGGCGACAATTCTCACATTTACTTAGGACTTAAAAATGTTATAGGTGAAATGTGTGGTTCCCACACAGGACAAACTTTTGTGAGCATGTCTGTTTGTTCTGTTTCTGGGTGTAAATATATATGGGTACTGGTTGTCCTCGGCGGTTTCACCTATGATCCCAATGGAATATTACATCTTCCCGAGATGAAAAGTATCCTATATATTAAGTCAGTATATAAGCTACTTATAATATATACTTATAACTACCTATACGCAAAGTTCCATCCAAATTAATTAAGTAATTTTTGCGTGGAAGAGTAACAAACAAACTTTTAACAACCGATAAACTTTCGCATTTAATAAAATCTGTAGGATTTACTTACAAGATAAAATTACTATATGTCGAGCATTAGTTTTCTGGTTTCCATGGAACAAGCTCTTAGTATGAGATCAGATGAACGTGTATAAAGAATGTCCCAGAATATTAAATAATTAATTTAAATAAATAAACAAATAGTCTTGCTGACTTTATAGCAAACACTCGCAGTCACGGTGTAACAAAAATAAAACGTCCATTTCGCGGGCTCGTAAAAACATTACTGCAGGACAGTTATATTGAAATTTGACGTTCTCGCAAATAAATCTACTTGTTGGCAATGAAACAAGAATCCTTGCATCATCATATCGCACTGGTGTTCCTTCACGTTTTCATTGAACGAAGGGCAATAGAGCGTGAAATGTCTGATACTAATTTCGATTAATTTTCACTTTCGTAGATAATAGCATAAATAACAGATGTGAATGTTGGTCTGGGAAACCTTTGCGGTTATTTGAATGATTATTGTTCAGTGGTTGTGATAATTTCGATTGATTTGTCTCTAATAGATTAAGTTAGAACAGAGAAAGTGTTAATGTTAAATCTGAGGAAAACTTTGCGTAATCTAAAGTCATTACTATTGACGGGCTAGCTGGCTTGGTGGTAAGCGACCCTGACTGCCGGTCGTGAATTCGATTCCCATTCACGACAAACATTTGTGTGCATGAACATGTCTGTTTGGTCTGTGTCTGGGTGTAAATATCTATAAAATAAATAAATATCTGGGACATTCTATACACACGGCCATCTGGTCCCAAACTAAGCAGAGCTTGTACTATGGAAACCAGATAACTGATATACTACATGTACTACTTCTTTTTTTTTTTTTCTAAATACATACTTATATAGATATTTACACCCAGACACAGAACAAACAGACATGTTCATGCACACAAATATTTGTCCTGGGTGGGAATCGAACCCGCGACCTTCGGTTTGGCAGTCAGAGCGCTAACCGCCAAGCCAACTGGCCTGTCGTAAAAGTATGTATATAGAAAGTAAAAGTAGTACATATAGTGTAACAGTTATCTGTTTCCATAGTACAAGCTCTACTTAGTTTGGAATTAGATGGCCGTGTGTAAAGAATGTCCCAGGATATTTATTATTATGTGGCATAAGAAAAAAGTCATCTGACCCATCAATTATTTATAACATTAAGAATCATTGGTGTAGGTACTTATTTAAATTTTTCAGCCAGCCAATATGTCCAATTGACAACTGTTTACACTAGTGAGGACAATGACCTAACAATTTTCGTTCATATTCATTATCAATTTCGCTTCGTTCTTTTTGTCTCCTATACCTATAGTTAGTAACAGAGATAACCATGGAGTCGCATCAACGCCCGTGACTCGTGTGTGAAATCAATTTACATATACCTACAGTCAACAAAAGTAGCTAAAGAAATCGTAAATAAAAAAAAAAAATTTGAAGTTATACTTCTTTAGGCGCGTTATGAAAAAAAGATGAGTGTGAAATTTTAAAATGCGCGCGCATCAGTGTAACAAAAAAGAATAACAGGTTGAAGTTAGCTGATAACGATCACTCCGGAACATCGCATAAATCGCAATTGTCAGTGTCAATGAGTGAGTGATGTTATTGTCCGTTGCTACAGACAGATGCAAAGAGCTTGGGGACTACAACTTCACGACTGAGTATTGAAGAAGATCGGGTATAACTTCAAAAGCTCTTTAACATTCATCTTCATTATGGATTAGTTTTAGTGTTACGTATAATAAATTATATCTGAAATGCTACTTATATTGCTGTCGGTACACTTTTGCTAATGGCGACCCGTGTAATGTAATTGTTTACATCTTTCAATACATATTAGACACTCCGCGATATCACGGATCTAGGGATCTAATGTATGTCGGGACTATAACATTCCCTATGTCAGGAATAGTTTAGCTATTACTAGCGTAGTGTATCAGTGAAAGCTTTTTAAGAGGTGCAGTGGTTCCGCTCACACCAACTCATAAAATTCGCAATTTCTCTTTATAATATATGTTAGTGGAATTTGGGAATACAGTTATACATACTCGTATAGCTTGGCTAGACCTGGAGTACCTTGGTTCGATTCCCCGGTCGTAAAAAGTAATATTAGTGTTTATTTGTTTGGTATATTAACCTGGGTATGTAGTAACCATGATTTTTAAAGTGCGAGAGAGAAGGTGGAAATTATCACCACTAAAAAAATATGTTCGGTGTAATCTGGGTGTCGGCACTACTACCTCTTTGAGGATAATGGGCGTGAAAATAGGTCGGGAGAGTTCACCCGGGGAAGTACAACCTCCATACCAATTTCTACCGTAACGGAGCAGAGGGTCGGCGAAGTTGCAGGCACATGAGATTGAACTAGTTCACGTCTCAGGGTCGACAACGCATCGGCGATGCCACTGTTTGTAAAATACCTTTGACAGCAAAAAAAATTGTCTTTTTTTATAGGAATCTGTTATCATTACCACCAAAAACGTTGTGTTTATTAATAAACTGAATGCTATTCATAGTATTGACAGCATTATCACTATTGTCAGCAAATCTTATATCATGATAAATTTTTCAAGATTATATTATTATTTTTAACAAAATTTGAACATTCGATTATTGAAATGAAATGAAATGAAAATATTTTATTCAAATAGGCCTTTATTATATTGCCATGATGTAAACAAACGTAGACATTACATATCTTCACGCCCTGTGTTCCCGCTGAGGTATCAGTGCTACATGCCATTGAAGTTATAAAGGAGAAGAATATTTTAATCCTACAACATGAAATAAATAGGTCCCAAATGGTCCCAAACTAAGCAGAGCTTGTACTATGGAAACCAGATAACTGATATACTACATATACTACATTTTTTTCTAAATACATACTTATGTAGCTTCAGTAACTTTAAATTTGATCTTCATAAGTGCCTTCCGAGGTCCTCAACTGTATAAATGGTTTTGAATTTTGAATGTAGATATTTACACCCAGACACCGAACATGCAGACATGTTCATGCACACTGAACCTGGGTGGGAATCGAACCCGCGACCTTCGGTTTCGTCAGAGCGTTAACCACCAAGCCAACTGCCCTGCCGAATAATAATATTCTAAATGTGTAAGTTTGAGAGTATGGATGTATGAATGTTTGTTACTCTCACGCAAAAACTACTGAACGGATTCGAATGAATCTTGACACAAACATAGTTCATAACCTGGATTAACACATAGGATACATAAGATACCGCGAAAATGGTATTTCGTGGTTGAAACTGCGGGGAACAGCTAGTAATATAATAATTTATTTTCTCTTAGGAAGATTTACCGCGAAATATTAATTATATTATAAACATATAATGTAGTCCTATGTCATTTATAAATCTCCACCTATAGAATAATGATTTGACTATTCGTATAATAGCTTTTAGGTAAGCAGAAGTCAGTAGCTAAAACCTTCGAATATAGAATAAGTTCCAACGTGTCATCATTGCCATCTCTTAGGCATATTTACCATCACTGGCTGAAGGTAATCATTCAACATAGAAAGTAAAAATTATATGGAAAGAAAAGAGACCGCGAGCCTAAATGTTTCGGAGAGTTTACCTCTCACGTGATTGCCTAGTTATCGAAAGAGACAAAGCACGATGAAACATCGTCGAACTAGTGTCATTTACAATACAATATACTGTATTTGTACAAGACATAACAAGAGAAGAAACATAATGAAGAGGATAACAGAACAAGTGTTTGCAAATTAGGCGTTCTTATCGCTAAAGCAATTTCTTCCAGACAACCTAGAGGTAACAGGTTACAGAAGAAGATAGCAGCCCCCTTATTCAGCAAATACAAACTTCATCGGCGAGCCACTTCACGGATACCTCGAAGAGCTTACTTCTCGCGTGATTAGTAGTATTAGCGTAGTTAGCGAAAGAGACAGAGCATGGAGGCCGCGACGAAACATCCTCGAGTTAGTGTCAGTTTCCTTACAAAATCGAGCCCTTGGCTTTGCACATTAAGACAGTTGATATAAATAACGAAAACTTACATCTAAGTTAATAAGTACTGAAATGTAATACTTATAAACAGAATAGCAGGTTTGTTCTCCTAACGGGTAGGATTTAAGCAAGTTTACATGTTTAGTTCTTTTCCATTTTAGAATTACATTACAAGAGATTTGGCGGAGTATTGACGGCCCGCCTGACCCCAACCCTATTTGGAAACTGTAACCCTCTTTGAGATAATCTATTTGGTTATATAAGAAATCAAATACTAGTGACCCGCCCAGACTTTGCCTGTGTGATATAATTTAATATAATATTCTTTTAAAACTTTCGGAAAAAAATCTCTAGATTCTAGTAACAACCGCAGGGAAATTTAGAGAGTTTAAAAGAAATAAGCGCACAAACAAACAGACAGAAATAGCGACTTAAATTTTGTTTTAATTAAATAATGGTAATAATTACTTAAATATGGCTCAATTTAAAAAGAACTTTAATAATATCACTATATGCTCCATAATTAATTAAAATATTGTGAAGGGCTGAAAACGATTAAATGATTTGGCAGAAAATAAATAACACAGTCATTGACATCATATTTATTTTCACTTAATTTAATCTGTTCCCTTATGGTAATACAAACTTCAATGACGCGCAACTAGGGCTCGAATAGCGGACCTTTCACATAATCGTGTAGTTAGCAAAGGAGACAGAGATGGGTCATCGGTTCCATCGTGGCCCCATCGACCCCATCGACGATTCGAGCTAGTGTCATTTATCTTACAGAATCAAACCCCTATCATGATCTCTTATTCTGATTCAACGTGACCTATACGGATTAGCTTTTCCGATAAATGCTACTGTTTTCCATAAAGTCTGACGTCATTTGACACAAAACCTCATTGACTGACTACTTAATGGTCAAGCCACAACCACTAGTATTCTTTTTACATGAAAAAAGTAAAATAACGAAAATGTTAAACTTTAATCAACTTAATATCATACAAAGTCTTCAAATTATTTCTTTCTATTTGTGAGCAAAGTTCTTTAGAACTACGTAATAGATTTTGCTGAAATTCTCGCCACTATTTAGAAAATTTCTTCTGAAAGGTTTATGTGTATTGTACATTAATATTATCTTACTCAGGCGAACCAGGGGCGGGTCACTAGTAAGTAACATAACATACCTCAATTCATATAAAAATATTATGATTAAAAAGTTATCAGTACACACACTCATATCATAAATAGAAGACACCTATCTACTTCTTCTTTATATTATTACCGTCGATGAGGCTTTTGGTTTCGTAATTAGACACCCTGACTGTCACGCTACAGGTTGTGGGTTCGATTCACACCCGCATTTCGCACCCTTACGATAAGGGCTTCACTAAAAATTTTGCGAAATAGTGTTACGATCATAGAGAGACTAAACAAAGTACGCCCTATCCGATGAAAAGTAAAACATAGTCAATTTAATTATAGAATAAGCATACAGATACTTCAGCCTCTTTAACACCGGGACCCACCCTCCCCGCTCAGTGCAAAAGTGACCCAATCAGAGATGTGTGTAGTTCTGAGGGTGCGATTTGTGTAACGTGTAAATGTAGTACCTAGGTATATCAGTTATCTGGTTTCCATAGCACGATCTCTGCTTTGTTTAGGATCTGATGGCCGTGTGTATAATGTCCCAGGACATTTATTACTTTGATCATATTTCATTCGTTGCTATTATGACAGATCATCACGTCACCACCTAACAACACTGAAGAATGTCCGAAATAATTTTGTTTAATGCCCGGCTGTCAGGCTAATTGATTTACGGCCATTTGCGACATTGACGTATTTAAGCGTGTAACAGCAGCGTTCATTGTCGCCCGATATTGCGGGTTGATTGTTATGAATTTAGGAGAGCGTATGGACGTACCAATGAAAAAACTATTACGCAATGATTGTGTGTAAAGTAATGAACCAAGCGAATATTTGGTTAATTTCAAACACGATTTAAAGAAGAATAGAGCGATGATCAGACGGACCACCTGAATACAAAGGCAGTTTATTTATTTACTAACTGTCCCCCGCGGTTTTACCCGCGTTCCCGTAGGATGTTACATGTATTATACATAAAAACCTTCCTCTTCAATCACTCTATCTATTAACAAAACCGCATCAAAATCCGTTGCTTAGTTTTAAAGATTTAAGCATACAAGATTTTAGCATACATAGGGATATAGAGACAGAGAACGGGACTTTGTTTTATACTATGTAGTGATATGGGATACACAATACAAATGACAACCAAAAGGTAACCACATAATAAGTAATAATACATTTAGAGCTGGGTTGTAACTCAAAACATATGTATACAGAAAACCAAAACTAGAAAAGAATACCAAGACAAATGCGATGAAAGTGCAAGTGAGCACTCCCAAATGATAATGTAGATAAAAATCTTATTATTTAGAAACTATAAATAAATATTATTTATATAGGAAAGTGCCCCTGGTATTACAAATGTCCATAGGCGGTGATCACTTACCATCAGATGGATTTATTTCTACTCCTATTTGCCCACTGGTTTCTGTATAATGTTAAAGAACCTTATCAAAATGACATAAGCATAATTTTTCCATAACACTCAGATCTCCACAACTTTTGCACCTAGGTAATTGTGATTGTCATCTGCTCCAAATGAAAAAAAAAAATGTAGCACACATAAATTTGTTCTATAGGCTGTCGAGTGAATAGATTTCGTGTAGCACCAACAATGTGACGTTAGAACGGTCACATCTGTCAGTGGTGACAGCAGGGGGCGCCGGGTGTCGACATTAGAGTAATGTTTGAAGATAAACAGACAAATTGCATTGTGGCCGTTAATGGGAGGGTGTCGCCATACTTGGCAAAAAAAAAGCAGTTTTGATGTTTATGGTCATGTGGGTGAGGAAATAAGGTATCTTTTTTCGCGGGCTGAGTTTGATGAAATAAAGCCCGTATGTTGCCCCAAGCTACGTTACCTGTGAAGACTTCCTTTCAATTCGGTGATAAGCGTGTTCAAACAGTTAAAGTTTTAAAAGTAACAAATAAAATTGTAACCTAAATAAAAAAATTATATTTAGCGAATATTTTCAATGAACAAACAGCGGTTCTACAGTTTTATTATAAGTAGTCTAGATAGAAGAAGAAGAAGATAGATTGATTGGTAGCTTTCAACCACGTTGGATTAAATATACGCCAAACAAAAGCAAAAATCAAATTTAAAAAAATTGTTAAAAACCTTCAGCAGGAACTGTATCAGTAGGTCACATTTCAAAGGTCACAAAACTGTGTCTCTTGAATGCGTTAAAAAGCAATAAATCAATTAACCGCGTGTAAGAGCCAACCGCTTTTTCATAAAGACAGGTTTCTCCCAGGGTCAGACTAAGGATACGATCAATGGGCGTGGGAAATATTAATTTAAATTATTACTTGAACATCCTACAAATGTTATAAATGCGAAAGATTGTAAGCATGGGTGTATAAATGTCTTACTTAAAATTACTTTTTCACGCTAAAACCTCTATATGGATTTGGATGAAACTTAGCACAAGATAGTTTATACCCTAGATACACATAGGATTTTTCAAACTATTCATCCAAGGAAAATGTAATGTCTCTCAGGAACGTGAGAGCTACTATTTAGCTTTTATTTAAAAAAATGTATCATTTGCAAAAACTGCTCTTTATTAGATAATAAGGCCAGAATTCGGTTGGTAGGGTAAATTTATTTCAAAATCTTATTTTTCTCCCCGAAACCTGACTTTAAAACAATACATTTAAAACAATTAAGGAATTGTTAAGATTTTTTTAAGATTCTTGTTTGTGACCTCGACCCTAAAGTAGAACGTGGGCAAGACTTTAGCCATGAAAAATTACAACCTTATAAAATTTCAGTTATGTATTTCCATAACGAGAGCATTTTCCAATCTTACAAGTCAATATTGTACTGATTTTAGGTTTTAAAAGCCCCTTATAATATTAAATACGTCCCTAGTGTACTCTAACATTACAAGTCGATTATTTTACCAATATTAGGTTTAGAACCCCCTTTTAAAACTAAATTTGTCCCCAGCGCCTATTTGAAGTTAGGTATGACTTAGTCTAACATTAGAAGTCGTTTACTATAGTTATATTATGTTTTAAACGCCCTATTTCTACTAAATACGTCCCTGTTGCCTACGTAAAGATGGTCATGCGTAAACCAGTCTAAGATCGTAAAAGTCCGTATGAATATAATAAAACTTAACGCTTTCATTGGCCAATATTAGCGCAGTGAATAATGATCATTTACTCTGACATTTGAACTTCGTAACGTTTATATTGATTACACGAAACAATGACATCCTTTGATTAATTAATTCACGAGATGTCACGGAGATGACGCATAACGTTTTCTGGTTTTTCTGAATTTTAATTGGAACTGAAGATAATCTATTTAATTGGATTTTTTACTGTTACTTACATTATAGCCTAACTGATTTTTTTATGTTTTTATGGGCCAGGAGTTAATTATGTTTAAGAGGCTTTGATGGAAAAAGATGGAACTTATTTAGTTAGTAACTATCGCTTATTTATGGAGTCTACTTTTAAAACAACCGTTTATTTTTCCGTACATAACGTGGGTCATACCTACAACTAATGGTATGGCCCAGAGGCACATGAGATTTGTCGGGATAGCGGGTGGAGTTAAAGATTTTTTTTTTGGTACATATAAATAAATAAAATATGTTTGTATGTTTGTCTTCTATGCGTCCCAAAACCATAGAACATATTGTGATTAAACTTTAGTGAGTTGTTCTACGTAATCATGAAAAGTTACTGGCACAAAAAGAAAAAAACAAGTCGCCAAGCAACGCATGCCGGGAACAGCTAGTATAATATTAATGTATTATTAAATCCTGCGACATGGTGTCATGAAAACTTTTGTTTGATTCGTAACAAAATATTAAAAAGATAGTGTTCCACTCCCCTTATTCAGGTAATACAAACTTGACCTCGGAAAGCGGACCTCTCTCGTGATTACGTAGTTAGTGTAAGAGATAGAGAATAGAGGCTGTCATTTTAACTTACAGAATGACACCCCCGCTTGGGGCCATTTGATTGCTTCCTCTTAAAGCCATTAGGAAGGTGTGATTGATGTAATGTCGTATTGTCTTTGTTCCGTTTGTAAGCGATTTTGGAAATTCCTTTCGCTGTCAATTTAGAAGGCTTTGTGTTTATATTGCTTTTGTTTCTGTAGACAAAAGTGATCATGTTATTCTAAAAGAGATTGATTAGCAGTTCAATTATTGGTTAAAAATATCGTTGATTTTGTATTTAAAAAAAATTAAAAAAGTAGTACCTATAATAACGAAATGAAAAACAATGACATCTAAGTAAGCAAAATCAACGATTTTTTAACCGACAATTGAACCAAATTTGTTTTTATTCACAAATTGAATGGCCTTAATAATATGTAAATTATAGATTTTAGTGCAAAGTCTCAGGTTAAATAGAAGGACAGACATGAGAAAACTATAAGACTTATACACTACGAAACCCTAAAAAACTACCTTTGAATCGATACTGAAATTGATCGAAAGCTTTATAAAATCATTCAGACTATACTTTTGAATTATTTTGAAATAAATACAAAAGAGGTTAAACTTTATGAAAATATATAAGAAGCTCATTAAATTTGTATCCTAAATAATTCAATAAAAAAAGAACTGTTTAAAAATATGTTCCGAGAATAATTATATTTTTTTACGCTCATTTTAATAAGAACAGACATAGGTAATTAGATCCTTGGGAACAGCAAAACCTTCTTAGCAATGCATACCTGTAAAATAATAACGATAAGTCATTATAAATATTTTTGAGAATAAAAAATTTAAATATTAAACATGTTTCATGGGGGATCGAAGCGAAGGCACCAAGTGCAACGGTACACACTATAATGGGTGCGCTTGGCATGTTTGCTCTCAGATATGTGTAATCTGGAGTCTACATCGCTACCGGCAAAACGGACTCTGGGATATGATATCCAAATCCACACTTAGACGTAGCCATAATAACTTCATAATTCGCTTTCCCAGATTGCTAAAAATATATATTACCTTTACAGCTATTTTCCACAAAAATGTTGGAAGTCTAATATAAGTTCAAAGTGGCATGTGGAGAGCATTTTGGTACTTTAACCTGACTTATTATTTCTTAATCGTAAAACGTCAACTGTAACTGTTCCGACCTGGGAATCGAACCCAGATCCTTCAGTCCATAAGCCGAGCTTTATACTCAACTACCGAAACGGTAAATAAATCAAACGAGTAGGCATACGGTCCACCTGGTGACAAGCGGTTACCTAGTCACCAATACGCCCCAAAGTAGACCAGCTACTTTGGGATAATATGTTGCCCAAGCAATGTTTAGAAGACACCTGTTTCTAATGAGCAATTGCTGAGACCCACCAATGGTGTCTGACGATAGATTTCCACATTCAACCAGGCGTACAACCACAAAGCACTCTACCACCGCACAAAATAGTTAACCCTGTTTTCTAATGTAAAAGGACCAAGCTTTCAAAGTATTTAAGGAGTTTAACCAGCTTGATCCCTTTTCTGGTCCAAATTGACAGCGAAATCCAAAGTGACAGTTGAGTGAACAGGAACCGGACACCCTGACACCCTGGTCTTAATAATAATCCGTTTAACGCGGTCCGGATTAACATCTCTAGCTGGGTCGTTAGTTGGCGTAGAATTTATAATCCGGAATATTCAAAGGTACTTTAAGCTTAATTGTTTTATATGAAATAGCTGTCCCCCGCGGTTTTACCCGCGTTCCCGAGGGATATCACATTTTCCCGGGATAAATAGCCTATATGTTCCAGGATATGCTTTACCTACGTGCCAAGCTTCATCCATATCCGTTTAGTAGTTGGTGAAAGAGTAACAAACATATTACATACAAATCTTTCCTCTTTATAATATTAGTATAAAGTATAGATAAGGCATTAATGAGTTTTTGAATGTATCTTACACCTTATAAATATGAAGATTCTAATAATGTCGTAAAGACAACTAATATCTATTAAATCTAGCACGATGTAGAAAGATAATATTCCTGTTAAGAATAAATGATTCCTCAAGAACCCTAAATATAAGAACTTTGAATAAACGTGAAACCGGCTTTAACGAGATCGAGAACAGCTTTTGTATGGACTTATATAAAAGGAAGAGTGTATTTGAGGTTTATCCATCGATTGACAATAGAGTACCCGGACTGCCTTGTCAAATCAGTTACTTTTTATCATCTGTCAAAACGCAAATTAAGTATGCAAAATGTACTGAGTACTACTTATGACGTCATCATTTTTCATACTCAATTGTTAGACTTTTTTATTGCTTTATTAATATAAAATTTGCCAAATAAAAATTAAATAACATTTATAGGGGTGTTTTGAGACAATCTTTTTGATGAATGATAATTAGCAATTTAATTTTAATACAGTCCGCTACCCTATTATATTAATTGACCAAGTATTTGAAAATGAAAATGCTCCCAAACTCCCATTGACTTTGGGGTTCGATAGCCACTAAAGAGATCACCAGATCATCTCGATGATATTTATTTGTCTGTCCCACATACATACAAACTTTCAAATCAATAGCACAATTAGAAGGGAAATAAAAACTGCATCCAGGAATTGTTTACATAGTTACAATCGAAGCGAACATAAAAGCGTGCTAAATTAGAAATTATACAAAAAATACCTAAAATATAATAAATATTCATAAGCCCATAAATAATCTTAAAAACATCTTTATAATTCACTATGTGTGAAATTGGCCATTTGTTTTTTATTATTATTATTCTTTTTTTTTTTTACTTATATAGTTATTTTGAATAGGTAGCGATTAAAAAAAAATTTTTTTTCGTTGTTATTTGTGACATTTGTGCAGTTAGTCTATCAAATAAAAAAAAAAACAATAATAATAATGCCATTCATATTCCATTTCATTCAAACTATACGTTACTACTATATATTTGTAACGCGAAATGTGTTGGACCGCCTTTGATCTCCGATCTGGCGAGCTATTCTGGTCTTGTGACGGGATCACCATTGACATCTTGTTAATTAACATTTTGTTACATTTAACAACTGGATGTGGTTCAAATAAACAACCGGGTATGGAAATATCTTTGAGAACCCGGATTTTTGGGATGGTTTTTGATAATTTTGTTAATATTGATACACTCTTATTTGTGGAAATGAGACAATGGATGGAATGGAAATAAGGCGGGTTTTGAATAAGTTATCACATAGATCATCCCAATTGACATAATTTTCTATTGAGATATTGTATGAACAAAAGTAATTTATAATAATTATAATATCTTGGGACATTCTTTACACACGGCCATCTGATCCCAAACTAAGAGGTCTTGTACTGTGGATACCAGATAACTGATATTCTATAATTTTTTTTTTAAACACATACTTATATCGAAATATACATCCAGACACAAGAACCAACAGACAATGTTCATGCACTCAAGATCTTTGTTTAGGGTGGGAATAGAACCCACGACGTTTCAGGGTCTCTAACCACCAAAACCAAACAAACTGAGCCATCACATAGTATAATATAATATAGGTATCATATTATAACGCGTTAAAATACGCTAACAACTATTCCTCTTAAAATTATTATTATTTTCGAGTAGTAGAGCTCTTAGTGCAGAGTTTGTCCGGGGAAGTACTACCACCTTAGCCATTTTTGCCGTGAAGCAGTAGTGCACTTGTATTACTGTGTTTCGGTTAGAAAGGTAATGGGTCCGGTGAAATTACAGGCACATGAGATTTAACAACTTCACGTCTCAAGGTCGGCAACGCATTGGCGATGCCCCTGGTGTTGCAAATGTCCATAGGCGGCGGTGTCCACTTACCATCAGGTAGATCGTCAGCTTGTTTGTCGGCCTATGTGGTATAAAAAAAACGTATGGTTAAATAACCTCAAAAGATTTCAAGATAAAAATTTGTACCAAATCTCACCAATAGAACATTACAAAATGATTATGATCTATAAAGCCAACCTGTTACAATAAATTATAAGAATAGACATAATGTTTAAATGTATCATTAATTTAATAGCTACTTCGTTAAAAGCGGTTTTATTAGCTTTCTTTTAACACATCTATCAACATTTATTATAGAATAATGAACCTAATTTAAGGGCTAATTAAGGTGGCACTTTCTCTGACTTTGGAATGCTGTTTTCTTTATATTTACTAGATTTGGCCACTATCTCACCATGTTAGGTTTCGATATGGTCGAAGATCGGTTAGCACACTGAACCTAGAAGTGCAGCTTTGGAAACACAGGCTAGCTAGACAGGTGTTTGTTATAAATCCTGTCACCGCGCTTGCTTAGGATGTTTTCCTTCACAGTCAAGCTCACTAAACGATTTCAACTGACGTTGTTTACCATCGCATTCAAAGTCGCTACTACTGAACTGGCAATTTGTATTTGAGGCATAGGTAGTTTAAATTTAAAAATGTAATTAGCCATCACTGACACATAGGCTCCACAAAAAGTTTTTGAGACTAGTCAAAGCTATGGAGCTGATTCCTGAATTATTTATAGTGACAAATTTAGAAATAAAATTCCCTAAACTTATCTTACTAATTACTAAGCTCCATAAAGACTGACCTGGGCTTCGATTCTGTAAGGAAAGTGACACTAGCTCGAGGATGTTTCATCGCGGCTTCTATGCTCCGTCTCTTTCGCTAAATACACAATCACGTGAGAGGTAAGCTCTCCTAGGCCTCCGTGTCCCGGCTCACTGATGGAGTTTGTATTAGCTGAATAACGGATCAAGATAAAATTTTATACACAGATAGAATATGTTCTGGTATAACATATAGGATATTTATTACTTAGGAAAATATAAGATTCCTTGAGAAGGCGGTTTAAATCCTGGGACATCTTTTCAAAACCTAAGTCATCATACCAGGAATCTTTTACTACAACACTAGCTCAAAAACTGCAAAAATAAATAAACATGAATTTGACATTAATGAATCAGTGAATCGTATTATAGATTGGTTGGACAAAAATGGGTTGAAAATTAATTTAAATAAAACTTGTTACATGAATTTTTCTATTAAAAATGAGAAAAGTCACAATTTAAATATAAATTATAAGGGTCAAACAATTAATGAAGCTAATGAAGTGAAATTCCTAGGCCTAAATCTTGACAAATCCCTAAACTGGAAACCACATATTGACAAAGTAAATATTGGTATAAATAGATTTGTTTATGTCTTAAACAGGTTAAGACGAACTGCAGCTACGGAAACAGTACTAGCTGCGTATCATGGGTATGTTTCCTCTCTCTTAAAATATGGATTACCAATTTTCGGAAACAGCGTAGATATAAATAAAGCATTTATAACCCAAAAAAAATGTGTCCGGGCAATCTGCGGCGTAGCTCCTTGGATTTCGTGTAGACCATTATTTAAAAGACTTAATATAATGCCGTTAGCTTGCATGTACATTGCTGAAGTATGTAAATTTGTGAAAGGTAACATGCATTTATTTAGTATGGCAAAGGATGTTTATCCTAGAAATACCAGAAATGCACACAGATTGGTCTTGCCGCGTAAAGCTTCAACAGTATTTTTGCAAAGGAACTGCTATGCAATGTCTATTAGGATTTATAATGATCTTCCGGATTTCATCAAAGAATTGCCTATGACGAAGTTTAACGTTCAACTTCGGAAGTGGCTTCAGTTCCACAATTTTTATTCCATTACTGAATACTTTACATATTGCAAAAAAATTCCTACTAGTCACAATTTTTTATAGTAGTGCGCTAAATATTGACACACTGACATATTTAATGGCATACTTCTAATTAATTTATTAACATTTTATTTGACAATCTAAACATTGTAAATTTTGCATGCCCTTATTCTGGCTTGTGTGACCACTCTTAATTATTTTTGTAACATCTATCTGTACACATTACTGCAAATAAAATTATTATTATTATTATTATTGACAATAAAAAAAAAACTGTTCATACATAAGATAGTAGAGCCAAAGTAAAAAAAAAAGTAGAGCAAACTTTAAAATGTAGTGAGCAAATACCGATATCATATTATGTCAAGCATCTTCTTGTGACAGAAGATTTGAAATGCAAAAATAAACCTAATATAAATGTCCTATATATCTATGGATTTTAGGCGTCTTACAGTCAACATTTATCGGTATCGAATATCAACTTTGAAAAGTATTTATTCCCTTCTGAGCACCAACGCATGGAGCACCAAAATTATTCCCATTTGTGCATAAATAAACATTTTAGCTTGGTGCTCAATTGGGAAGGTCTAAAAAGAAACTATATTTGTCGTGACAAATTCTTTACACAATTTTTGCTTAGCTGTATAATATTTCCTCTATAAAACTTTTTTTTAAATTTGTTAAAAAAGCCTTAATGGATATAATAGGAATACTTTTTACAAATTCTACGTATATCCATAACCAGTCTTTCTTAATATTAATGTGTAATTTGGTAAGTGACTTATTATATTAGCTATTATCTTATATATTGATTTTTATATTTTATTGTACTGCACCACTAGAAGCTACCACACTGTACACCAAGGAGAATCACGACTGGGCACCCAGATAAAATATTGGTCGATGCCCAAAATAAAATGCCTCTACGCTTTGGTGCCCAAAAGGTAAAAATAAAATGAAAATATGATGTATTCAAAAAGTCGGTCGCGATTTGAGTTATGTCTGACAAATTGCTTTTCACATCGACATTGAATCGGAACATCTAACGAAATCGATGTTATTCGAATGACTCACTATCGATTACTATATTTTTATAGTTTTGCGTCACTTCAATTTCACAAATACGCAGGTGGTCCAAGTGACAGTCGAATAGAGCTGAACATTGTTCACGTACATACTACACATAAAAATGTCGGTGTTTTATGGCCCGCCATGTACAGAAAGATGCATCCCCAAGGTTGGGTGAGATCACTCGCCGGATACGATTCGTGAAAGTTCGGTAACGTTCGGTGCAAGTTGTAAGCGGTCGCGTGGAAAGCAGGAAGGTTATTTTTAAAACGTTCACAATAGTCTGGGAAAATGGTGTATGTTTTTGTTTGTGTTATATTAATTGACAGAATCAGAATACTTATCCCTATCGCAAAGGTGTTATCAAAATTAATACTGAGATTATTTTATGTTTTAAATTGCCTGTGAAAGTTATCTGCCTTTCTTTAAATAGTGAAAATCAGAACTCCTTTCTTATGTCATTGCTTAGGACAAACTTGGCCTACATAAACTCGATGAAGCGTAGCAAGGACTATGACTACGACCCTATGACTTGTACCACAAGCTAAGTCATGTAATAGTGTCACTCGGGCAGATTTACGACGCATTCATTAAAATTATTATTTGCAGGGGTACATTTAACTGATGTAGGTTTATTATCATTGCCGCGAATAATTGGTTTGCGTCCTGCAACGGCGGGGATGTCTGTCCAATTGACATGCGAATATAGACTGTATTACATGAGAGTAAAAATGAGTTCAGTTTGTATTTTTGTAAAAGTCATCCATTACGTGTTTATTTAAATGTGTGTCCGTTGCATAGGACTCTAAAAGAGACTGGTTTTAAAATAATGAGAGTATCTATTCAATAAGGCCGTTAGACTATGAAGGTCTTAAGAGTCTTAAAGTTTGTATTATCTGAATAAAGGGGATTCAGATAATACAAACTTTTTCGGTGAGTCGGTGCAAACAGGCCTAGAAGAGCTTACCTCTCCCACGATTGTGTTGTTAGCGAAAGAGACAGAGCATAGAGGCCGCGACGGAACATCCTCGAGTTAGTGTCATTTTCTTTACAGAATCGAATCCCAGTTTCCAAAACTGTCATAAAAAAGGTTGATCAAAAATTAATCCTCATTTTTCAGAACACTTCTTATTTACCCAGCGCCAGCCATACAAAAAAAAAGTAACAATAACCGAAAATTCAAATTCCAAATTCTAAACGGTTCAAGAATACCCTAATGAATATTAAAGCACTCTCCATTGTAGCAACGCGACTAAAACCGTGACATTTTTATTTAACTTGTTCTCAATGACAAATGTTGAGTGCATCTGTGTCAACAAGATACTGTGCATGCCTCTATACTGGCAAGAACAATGGCGAACAGCTTATGAGCCAACGTCATTACAATGTGGTAAGGAACTGGTAACTTGCAGAGTACACTTGATCGTTCATTTGTTTTTTAAACTGGGATTAGGTTAGGAGCTGGAAAAATGGTGGCTACTCCACCATTTCCAGTAAACTATGACAAGCTATATGTCTTAAGAGTCGATTTAAGAGTATTACCGATGAGTACGTGCAGTTTACATGGTAGCAAGAAAACTGCTAAAATAAGAATCGGCAAGAAATACTGCTACATCATTTATTTTTTTGATCTTATCCGACTTAATGAAGTCAAATGAACATTTACAAAATTCTTAAGCCTAATATAAAACATAAAAAAACAGTTTTTTTATATCACATGGGCCGACATTCAAGCGGACGGTCCACCTGATGGTAAGTGGTCATCGCCGCCTTTGGACATTTGCAACACTAGGGCTAACCGCGAATGCATTGTCGTCCCTACGACGTGAGCCTGTAATTTCACCGGCCCTCTTACCTTTTAACCGAAACAGTAATACAAGTACACTAGTGCTTCACGGTGGAAATGGGACAGGTGGTAGTATTTCACCAGACAAACTCGGCTGTAAAAGCTCTACTACTCAATTTGTATTTATATTGTATTAATATTACCAAAGGAATAGGGGCAATAAATGTAAAATAGGTTGCTATGCTACCTGTATTTATAGTTCAGATTCCAATAATGCTAATAAAAGAATACTGATTACAAGCTTCCGTCGTTCTCTACATTCCATTCGGTGCGATTGGCATTTTCCATATAGGAAAAACTTGCTTCAGTCGCTCGTTACTTAGAAACATAGTCTATGGTTATAAATTTATGCCCGTATTTGTACTTAAAGTGACAATGATATATTTCTTACGTCAAATCTGAAGATTTGAGTAAAAGAGATTAAAATTAATACGGCACGTGGATCATCTGACATATTTTTTGTCCCACGTCTCCGAACAACTTAGGAAACAATATCACCTACGCATCTCTGTGCCGGCTAAAACACAAAACAATACAAATAATAACATTTTGACACCTCTCAAGGAGATTTGCCTTGTTATACTATTACTACACTCGACTACAAGCGACATTGCACCGTCTTTCTTAAGTTTAAGAGCTTATTTTTCAATGCAGTTAGCAGCGCACGGTTTTTACTAAACATGGGTCCATCATTAGCAATTTGTCTAACGATATGTCAAGTTTGCATCTTGTCACTTGTCAATTTTGACGTAAAGGTGTGGGGTAGGGCTTATGTCATTTATTATAATCACGTATTGACTGTTTTCGGCGGCTACTTTTCACGGATACACCTGTTTGTAATATTTTGTAATGAGTGACATCACCGGTCGCTAATTTGGAATGTAATTTCAAATTTATTTGACAGGTTATAAATGAAGGTTGGCGTATGGATTTGTTAAATAAATATTCCTGTGAATTACTTTATGGTATCAAAATAATGAACAAGTTACCTCACGCCGCCCCGCGATTTCACTTGAGTTCCAAAAAGATTTTGTCTCCAAAATAAAATCGCGGCAAAGTGCGAGTCGGAGTCGTTCACAAACGCCCGTTGAAATCGGTCACCTGTTTCGGAGATCAGCCGAAGCAAAACAGACAGTCACAATTTTTTAATAGTTTTTTGTTATAAGTACGTAATAGACTTTCAAATACACTTTGTAAAAAGGTATTATTTAGACATGACAAACTGAAATTTCAATTTTATTTTTATGCCGATATTATATAATAATAATAAATTTATTCTCTTTCTCCTATAGGTATTAAAAATTAATTAATTTGTTACAGGTTCGTATCATCTTTAATTATCCGAAGTACAAACGTCAACTGGCCATTTGTAAGTCATAATTGCATGTCACACACTATATATACACAACTACTAGCTGTACCCCGTGGTTTCATTCCAAGTCAATATCATATATAACCTATAACCATCTACGAAAAATTCAGCAGTTTCCGCAAAAAGTCGCATCCCGATATGTTCAGTAGTTTTGAGGTGATGGTGCGTCAAAGGAAACCTATTTTCCTTACATACAGAATTTTACAAAACTACCCGTAAAGCCGAAAGGAGGTTAAATGGGGCCTTATAACGACTCCATTCACAATATTTAAGAACCGTAGTAAGGCTGTATAACCCAAAAAAAAAACTGATTTTTATGAATGAAAAATAGAAAATCTATTAATGTAGACAATTATTAGGTAACATAGGTACGTAGGCCTTTCTGTTAAATAATCTGGTTCCCTGATATGACAGCTTACTAGGGTTGTTGGCTTCGATAATCTATATATAAAAATTAATCCCTATTTCCCTTGGTCACGGCATCACGCATAGACGGCTGGACCGATTTCGCTAATTCTTTTTTTGTTGTGTTTGTTATTGTCCGGAGATCGTTCTTATGAACGAAAAAATTAAGAAAGTTGCGTGGAAAATTTGAAAATTTAAGAAAACATAAAGACCATATTTTTTCTAATGTAACCTTACCGCTTTTGAGAATATAAACTCTTAGGTTACATTATAATGGTGTTTGACATAAATGTCAGTTGTTTGACAATATCGTGCAGAGGCATGGGTCGGAATTATATTGATAAAATAATTAATTTGTAATTTCTTATTGCACATTTCACGATTGATTCAATCGGAAGAATCGAATTCAATATTCATAGTTAAGACAGGACAACGTCTGTCGGGTCAGCTAGTTAATTATATTTATACGGGGTATTTTGTAACACGTTGTATATACAGAAGATACATAGATCACAAGTATTGTTAGGTTTTCCGCAATCTATATGTCTTATGTCATGTCAATATGTCATATAATTATATTACACGTCATTATGGTTTTCATTTGCTTGTGATGATTCAATTCGCATAGTATCACATCCATTCTCGGTGGTGATCAGTTCATGAATATTTATCATTTTCTGACCAGTCGGTTCTCATTCCGTAACTATTGTTATTTATTCAAAAATTGGTAATTAATTGAAATGTCAAGGACAAGAAATTAGATAACATATATATTTTTTTTTATTAAGTTCATAATATTTGGGCCGTTAATATTTATAAATTAAGTTTGCCATAGATATAGTCAAGAAACAAGTTTATTTAAAATCAACTGCTTTTTACTTTAAATTCAAGATACCAATAAATGTAAAACAATTCTGAACATATTTTGCCGTTTTAATAAGACTCTAGCCGTGCTTTTTATTTTTTTTATTTTATAGGTACAGAAACAGACTGAGTATTACTTATAAATCTAGATAATTAGCAATATATAAACCTGTAGTCCAATTAATCATCCAGTAAATGTAAGTCCTGTACACGGCACCTAAATAAATAAAAAAAAAATATATATAATATTATATTAAAATGAATAAACAAAAATTTTAAAAAATTGAAAAAGAAATACAAAATAATTATAATTTTATTTGAATATGGGTAATAGGTTATCCTGGCTCGATCTCTAATTAAGACAAGGTATAAACAACGTTTTTCCAAATGATTATTCGTATCCCTACATAGTTAACACTAAACATACCATAACCGGTCAAATGACCCATTTTGAACTTTGCATTGAAAATGCACGTATCATCACTTTAGCTTTTGCACTTTTGACTTTTTGTTAGTAATTACATAATATACAGTTATACTATTTACTTCCCTTCCTAACAACCATATTTCATACATTCAAGCAGGAAACATAAAGTCACATTTGACCCGCTATGAAATAGGTACCGTGTTGGTATGATTAGTGTTTAAGTCCCTGAAAGACATACCTTACTATATCGTCGGCGGTGACAGTACTGACTTCTGCCTACCTATAAAGAGACAATAGGCGTGACGATTTTTTTTCCATGAAATTACTAATACATAATATAACTTTTTCCAATAAAGAGCTTCTGGCCGACCACGTAGGCCCATACAGGACGCGTGGGATGTAAATTAGTATTCCATTCATGTATAATAGACCGAAATTTCTGGCGCCAGTGAAAACGTGTTCAAATAAGGCAGCACAAATGATTCAACGCCTTTTAGGGTTCCATAGCGAAATATAATACGGTACTCTATTAATTTCGTCCTGTGTCTGTCTAGAAGCCGTGAAGCAGTACTGCACTTTTATTACTGTTTCGGTATGAAAGGTAAAGGAGCCGGTTAAATTATACTTTACAGACACATGAGACATAACAACTTCCGTCCCAGGGTCGACAACGCATTCGACGGGATGCTCTAGTGTTGTAAATGTCAATAGGGGGGGTGACCACTTACCATCAGGTGGGCCGTGTGCTTGTCGGCTCATGTGGTATAAATAAAATAGTAAAAATGCAAATTATATCTTGTATTATTATACTAACTAGAACTTGCTACTTAAAACATGGTACAGAACCTTACTCACTGTGCGTGGTCTGACACGCACATTGCCGGTTTTTCTTTAGAGCCTATCGTACCATTATTCCATAAATTAAATACGCTGTGACTCAATAAAGATTCAATAATCGATATAAATATCAGCGGATACTATAAAAGGTAACAATTTTCTCTACTTTTCTTAAGAATTGAATCCTTGGACATTCTTTACACATAGTCATCAGATCCCACTAAGCAGAGCTTGTACTATGGAAACAGAAAACTGACACACTACATGTACTACTTTTTTTTAATACATACCTACTTATATAGATATTTACATCCAGACACAGAACAAACATACATGTTCATGCACACAGATGTTTGTCCTGGGTGGGAACCGAACCCGCGACCTTCGGGTTGGCAGTCAGAGTCGCTAACCACCAAGCCAACTGGTCTGTCGTATAGTAATGAAATCGGCTTCAAAATTTAATCCGATATAGTTACACAAATCGGGTGTAGAACACCATCGTCTAGCAGGTCTGTCACCTGTCACAAATATCAACACGGCATATGCCTACTAATTAGGTGAGGTGGTGACGAACAGCCAGATGACAAATCGTCACGTGAAGAAATTAAAGTGAAAGTGATGAAATGGGCCGTAAAATAATTACTCTACTGTTTGCCTGAAACAGTTGATGGGTGCTAATAAATTTTAATGTTAATCGTTTTCGACTTTATTACTTGCAATGCAAAGTACATAATATTTTACACGATGATGTACGTTTAAATATCTTAAAGAGGATGATGTACAAATATTGACAGGACAAACATTTGTGTGCATGTCTGTTTGTTATGTGACTGGGTGTTCAAAAAATTCAAAAATTCAAAACCATTTATTCAGTTTAGGCCCTCGGAGGGCACTTATGAAGGTCAAATTTAAAGTTACTGAAACTACAATGTATTTACAAAAAAAAATAGTATATGTAATACAATTATATCAGTTATTTGGTTTCCATAGTACAATCTCTGCTTAGTTTGGGACCAGATGGCCGTGTGTAAAGAATGTCCCAGGATATTTATTATTATTATTAGTTGAAAAGTAAAATTAATAGCTTTATTTAAAAAATTGAGGGAAAGATCCATGGAACCCAATGATAGTATATTGGGTGGCTTGAGATCCAGAGGTCTTGGGGTCGATTCCCGGGACGGGCAAGGACATATTAACGTTTCATTGTTTAGAAATGATATCCTGTAGCGCAGGATTAGTAATGCATTCGAGCGAAACAGCAAGAATGCTCACCACCGTATAGTCACATTCCTTTTGAACAAATAAATATAGAAAGAGAGAGAAATACACAAGTCAAAGTAAAATACTAAATATTTCGAAATAACTTTAACATGGTTTTTTTTTTACTTGATATAAACAAAAGGTTATTGAAAAGGATTCTTAATTTAAAATTGTTAACAACAATTTGTATATTTATATTGCATTACAAAATGAACGGCTACCTACATAAGGCCATGACCTACAATTGATGACGTCACGTGGGTCTCTTAGTCTTATCGCTACAAGTAGGTATCGGTACTACATACTGACTAGAAAACCATTGAGCATCTGGTGCTTATTTTTAATAATTAGCCAAGAATTTATCTGCGTGCCCTGTTCCCTCATTTTGGGTCGGCGTTATATGAGTATTTCTTCCACTCAGCCCTTCAGCTTACTATCTTAGCATTCACTCCCTTCTTACTCCCTCTTACTTCCCAACTTCGACTTACGTTGCACCCACCCAGGGACAACCCTATATATATTACACAAGTAATATATATTTTTCTTTTCATATAATTTATTCAAAGAATGAAGTATCTTTGACGTATCAAAATTGTTTATTATTATAATAATTAAGCCAAAATTGCTTATTTAACTCACTATTCACTCTTAGTAGTAAATAGTAGATCGATCTATTTGTAACTAAACTTTTATTCATGAACTCATAAATAAAATCAAAATTAAAACTCGCCCCAGAACTAGAACATTTCAAAAGCTCATAACTTTTCGGTGCCACAGAGAGACACACACAGAAATACACGTCAAGCCTATGTCTCCCCCGATTTTCGACGTAAAAAAATACTCATGTTTTCTGTCACCGCGACGCGATGTTACCAAACTTTTGAGTAATCATAGCGATAGTAGAACCATAAATAAAATATGTCAACATAATGTCAGTAACGACATCTCTTTCAAAGCTAGCCAAAACCCACAACCATGTGTGCCATGTCACGACCAGGCGAGCATAATCACAAAGCACAGGGATGTCATTCTGTAGCGCAAGACACGAGCTCGACTTTACCGCGGCCCCTATGCTCTGTCTCTCTCGTTAACTACGGAATCACGCAAGAGATCCGCTCTCGAGGTCTCGACTCGCCGATGAAGTTAGCCTTAGAGAATACAGAGGCAGTACACGGCTAACTAAGACGATAAATATCTTAAACGTTTTATTTATCGCATAATTTGTGTTACAAAACACCGTATAATTCACAATAGCCGTTCTCAGTCTCAGATACTACGTGACCGCACTACGAACTCGTATAGACTGCATTTACACCATAGCGAAAAAACAATAGGTAACATTATTAAGTTTTAAAACTATTTTTATATAGAACTTAAAAAAAAACAAATTAAGACATAGTTAGTATGGTCCATAATTATGACCCATATGGTGTAGTTGTGACTTTATTTCACATGCTGTGGGATCGAAGCTCATCAAGAACAAAGATTTGTGTCCTTGAACTTCCGTTTCTTTTGTGTTTGGTTGTAATTATATTCTACAACTATAACTCTGTTTAGATTGGGATTAGAACGTGTGAAGATTTCCCATGATATCGAATTTATTAATACTCGTGCAAAATAAGAACTTTATTTTGCTTTGATGCACCATCACATCAAAACTACTGAACATATCGGGATGTGACTAAATTCTACCATTCAAAAGGCATTCTAAAGGCTACCATTCAACGCGGAATTTTTCGTAGATGGTTATAGGCTATATAATATCGATAAATGCGGGTGAAACCGCGGGGGACAGCTAGTAATCAATAAAAAACAAAGAAAAGTCCTTAAATGTCTTACATGATACTAATGATGCCCAAAAAGTTTTTATTACACTTTTATCGATGTAACGTAATCTCACGGTCATGGTCTGTGGCCAAGGTTAGCGAACTGCATATCAGGCTATTCTTAAATAAGTTGAATATTAACTACAATTTGAACTCTATTATTATGCGATATCTATATATGGCATCATTAATCTTTGTTATTTTCGCAACGGATAAGAAATCGGATAGTTAAATCACAGAATTACTAAGCTGTTATTTTTGGAAACGTTTTTATTTTGCGAGAACGGACCTTTTTTAATGGACATAAAGGCTCTATCGTGTTCATTTAATGAAGGCCGGCCCTTAGTTAAAGGTTCCTCATCAGACGCTCTCAAAGCCGACATATTTGATTAAAAGTTGTAAGCAAATATTCTTTTGAATCTAAATTGGTGAAATTCTGTGTATTGAAATTATTAAGTTATTCGCATTAGGTAGACGGTATCGTCAAAGGTGTGACATATTTCGTCACCTCTGTTGACATATTACAAGTAAGTCATAATACACCGCCTGCTTATAGTCACGTTTGGTGTAACACGATCCTTGGTCGAAATGGGAGCGCGTGCGCACGTGTACGGCACAAAAAAGCTTGCCTAGTTGCCGGCTTGTGTTTTTTGTCGTTTTTTTTATAATAATATGTCAAAAACCTCACTTATAAACTTAAACGCGTAACTCAGATGCTTGTTACCTGACAATGGATCGTTCTTATTGTGTGACGTGATTCTATATTCAATTAAAAAGTTGCTTTTCTTGTTTTTAATGTCCTTATTATTAATAGCTACTTAAAAAACAATATAATCGATTCGTTAACGGAAGAGAAAATGGAACTTTAACTTAAAAAAATATATATATCCTGGGACATTCTTTTACACACGGCCATCTGATCCCAAACTAAGCAGAGCTTGTACTATGGAAACCAGATAACTGATATACATACTACATATACGTATATGTAGTCTGTTTATGTCTGTTTGAACAAATGTTTTGACCTGGGTGGGAATCGAACCCGCGACCTTCAACTTGGCAGTCAGGGACGCTAACCACCAAGCCAATTGGATTAGAAATGTAAATATAGATACTGCGATTGGAAGGGGAAATTTTAACGTTTACTATCATTTTTGTAATAATAATATTCTGATAAGTATACTCGGCGCAATATGACACTCTCCCTCGTCGTAGGGTTCCACAATAATCGGTAATAGTCAAGGGGTGGGATGTAAGTCGAATAAATTCTGGCTGGTGATACCAAAAAATAGTATGTTACAGTCAAATGAGTTACAAATATCTATATAAGTATGTATTTAGAAAAAAAGAAAAGTAGTATATCAGTTATTTGGTTTCCATAGTACAAGCTCTGCTTAGTTTGGGACCAGATGGCCGTGTGTAAAGAATGTCCCGGGATATTTATTATTTTTATTTATTAAAGTTGTTAGGTCCCAGCACTTTGAATTCAAGTGAACTGATGAGGGAATAATCACCGAAAAGTCTCCCCGATTCCTTGAATACATATAATTATATCCTGGGACATTGTTTACACACATCTGAATCCAAAATAAGCAGAGCTGGTTATGAGCAGATAAATGAAACCACATACAATACTTTTTCTTTTTTCTTCTAAATACATGTATGAAAATAAATGAAAATATTTTATTTAAATAAGCCTTCACAGGCATTATGAATAGTCTGTCTCTAATACCGGTTTTGATAGCTATTTTTCACTGAGAGGAAGAGGCAATAAACTCAGCAATCACTCTTTCAGAAAACAAAATTAGATTGATAGCTTACAATTTATTTAGCTTACAATATTTGCGGGCTGTGGCGGAAATTAATTGAAATAAAATATTAGGAGTGACATAAAACTAAAAATACTGGCCAAGTGCGAGTCGAACTTGCCGACGAAGGGTTCCGTACCAATATATCATAAAAACGGCAAAGAAATAATGTTTGTTGTATGGGAGCCCCCTAAAATATTTATTTTATTCTGTTTTTTTGGTGTTATAGCGACAACAAAAATACATAATCTGTGAAAATTTCAACTGAATAACTATCACGGTTCAGACATACACACAGACAGAGAGACAGCTAGACAGACGGACAGATAGACGGACAGCGGAGTCTTAGTAATAGGGTCCCGTTTTAACCTTTGCGTACAGAACCCAAAAAAATTGCGAGTAGTAGAATAAGAGAATTAGACAAGCACATGTACTTACTACTGCTAATTCGGTGGACATCATATTACTAGAGTGTGTGTATTGATATTTATTTTTCCTACTTGCCTTATGCTAACCTAACGCGTGGTCAAGTGAACTCTTCTTACTCTTTACTCGCCTCTTAGAACATCTAGAGAAGAATTGGTGTGGTCTATTTTTCACCACTACCAGCAAAGAAGTACTAGTTCTATGTACATTTATATGTTGCTAGTATCCACCCCGTGGCTGTACTCGCTCAAAAAATGGTACAAATTAGTCTCTATACAGATAGAATATTACATGCGTGCCAAATGACAGTAAGATCAGTTCAGTAACTTAGCCGCGAAAGCAACAAACAAACAAGCTAACAAACTCACGTTCGCATCACTACATAGTAAAAAACAAAGTCGCTTTCTCTGTCCCTATATCCCTATGTATGCTTAAATCTTTAAAATTACGCAACGGATTTTGATGCGGTTTTTTTAAATAGATAGAGTGATTAAAGAGGAAGGTTTATATGTATTAGTATCTACATTGCACCTGAGCGAAGCCGGGGCGGGTTGCTAGTTTATAATATAATATTAATTCGGAAATGGCTAGGCCTAATAGCACTCAGGCCATTTGTAGTCATTTCTAAACTATTATACTCACACATTTCCCTCGACATAGGCTCTCGTTTATCTAGCTCGACCTAATTTACCTAGCACCGTCATACTGTAATCTGTAAGCTGTAAACTAATTTATCAGGTAAATCATAGGGTACATTTTACAACGTGTGTCACTGTGTGGTTAGTGAGTAACTGGTAAAAACTTAGGTGACAGCACAATACGTGAGCCGAGTAAAGTCTCCCTAGTATTAAATTATTTAAATGTACCTAGGTATGTTAGAATTTATCGTTGCGGTTAAACATTTACGTACGTGCATTTTTATATTGCCAATGTTAGCAATGAGTAGGTATACCAACGTTTAAATTTACATATAGACTTGTTGCAGGTGCGTCGACAGGACTAGATTCATAGATATCAAAATCTATTCTATCTCTTTGTGCACATAGATTTTTTTAATGACGCAAAAAATTATGAATCTATTTTCAGCACCATTTTGGATATTTCTTTAGAAATGTTTATGCGTAGGTGTAGGTATATTATATTTCTTGCAGGCAAAGCCAAAGTATTTTGAACCTAAAGAAACGATACGTACGTAATCTAAATAATTTTGTTGGTCTAAATAAAGTCACCAGAACCTAATAGGCTGTTTCGACACCTGAGAATATTACAGAAAAATAACCTTAACAGCTATTGAAATAAGGTTCATTGATTGATCCAATGGTTGATTGTATATGACGAAACTGAACCTTGCCCAAAAGCCATCAGGTAAATTTCTCTATGACATTCAAAACGTACCTATTAGGTTAGGAGCCCCCTTATTCAGCTAATACAAACTTTGTCAGGTCCCGGCGAAACGAGGCCTCGGAGATCTTACCTCTCATGTGATTGCATAGTTAGGGAAAGGGGCAGAGCATAGAGACCAGGGGCGAAGCTACCGCCATATCTACCGTATCAATGATACGGGCCCGCGGGCTACAGGGGCCCCGATCGTAAGCAAAAAATTGTCCTATTCATAATCCTTTAAATCTTTTATAGGCGTTTATAAGGCAAGCTACGCCACTGATAGAGACCGCAACGAAACTTGAGCTAGTGTTATTTTCCTCACAGAATCGAAGCCCATGTCCAAAAATCCTTAGCAACAAAGACCTTGACGAATTAAGCAACCATTTCTGAATCATAGAAAGCCTAAACCGTTCGATAAATTAGGATTACTCGCTTACTCAAAGCGACATTAACAAGGCAACGGGCTGTGCATTGCGAAACGGTATTAAAATTCTACATGCAGAAGTATATCAGGGCGAATGAGTGAGTGTGACGCGAATGTAAATATAAAATCGGGATGATTGCGTGCAACCAGTGTGACAAACTCGAGAGGTATTTCGAAGAACTTTCTTGATCAACTGAAGCGTGGATCTATAATCTTTGGGATCAACGTAGGATCAGACTTGGATTTTTGTGACATGATTTATGTCAGCTCCCTTTTATAATTTGTTGTTTTATTTGTACTAGTGTTTGCTCATTCAATCATAATCATAATTAAAAATTTGACGTACTTACGTATAATATTTGCATGTTAAAAAAAAACAAAGTGTTTTTTTTTTTTAAATTGATAGCACGAATGCACAACCATTCAACCGTTCTTGCGTGATTGAGATTGTCAGATTATTGAAATTTTTTATTTGAGTCAAAATAATAATTAAACTAGTAAATGGACCTCGATAAAAAAATCGACATTATCCAGACCCCACTTAAAATTACAAATCCGTGGTGTAAACAATCGTCTAACGTTCAATACCAATTTTGTCTAACTTCAGCTTACTTAAGTAAACAACTCCGACGCAATACCGTTGAGCTTAAAGCGTTTTCATATGCAATAAACTTGGTACAAGCTGTTATTCTGTTGCCAGAACTTACGCATGAGCCTTTAAGTTGTTCATTTTATTAAGCAAGGTGCAGATCCTAGCTTATAGCACTACCTTCGGCCCCCAGTTTTACTCATATAAAAAGTTACCTATATAATTCTCGGTTCCTAATTCATTCAGTAAAATAGGTACCCCTACTTACCCGTGTATAAGTAGTAACAAGCACTTTCGAATTTATAATATTAAGTATGAATTTTGGCATTTTAGACAGGCTAGTTGGCTTGGTGGTTGGCGACTCTGACTGCCAAGCCGAAGGTCGCGGGTTCGATTCCCACCCAGGACAAACATTTGTGTGAATGAACATGTCTATTTGTTCTGTGTCTGGGCGTATATGTAGTATATTAGCTATCTGGTTTCCATAGTACAAGCTCTGCTTAATTTGGGAATCTGATCCCAAAGCCGTGTGTAAAGAATGTCCCAGGATATACATTTATTTGTCTTACATAAGTTTAAGTGGTTAGTTACGTACCTCTGATCAATTAATCGTTTTAAGCAAGTTAAACAGTAATACATATTTCTTTTCTTTTGTAATGCTTTGATTAAATTTTATTTGATTTTTGCATTGCTGACATTTTAAGCCGAGCGTTGGTCAGTATGCCTATACCTATATCATCATCAACCTATCCCTGTCCACTGCTGGACATAGGCCTCACCTATGGCACGTTATATGAACCTAAGTGATATATGAACAAGCGGGTGGTCCACCTAATTGTAAGTGGCCACCGGCGCCAATGAACATTTGCAAAACCAGGGGCATCGCCAATGCGTTGTCGACCCTGAGACGTAAAGTTGTTAAGTCTCATGTATCTGTAAGTCCAACCTTTACCTTTCTCACCAAAACACACTAATACAAGTACACTACTGCTTCACGGCGACGAACTCCGCACTATGAGCTCTACTACTTCTAAATCTTTGATTTGCACACGGTGATTGCAACCGTATGAGATGTTTACATACAGTGTTCACCGGCCAATCACAATATCAATATAAAATCAGTTCCATTTCCCGTGCGTACTGAAGTGTTTTATAAATAATTACCAGCCGACCCACATTCGGTGTATAGATGCATTATTTCGCCGGATGATGCAACGGGGCTGCAGAGAGCGCCTGCCGCTTCCTGGTAACAGTACCTTGTTTGAACTATTGCAATATATTTTACTCATATTACTGTATGTTCCGTTCAAAATTTGCTTTGAAAATAATCTATTTTACAAGTGGAACTTACGTAATACAATCAATTCAATAATAGAAGTCATGTAACCAAATTCATACATAGTAATATTTTTTCTTGTTTTATTCACCCTGAGAAACAATTTCCCTGAAACAGCCGCACACATTCATAATGTCACACGAATAAACTTTCGTAGGTTTTCCGTTTCTAGTATATATCTTATAGTTGATTCCTATCCAGTTATGTTTTAGATCCCCAGATTATTGTCGAAGAAGAGGAACACCTACGAAAGTTTATTCGTGTAACAGTATGTGTACGGCAAAACAAGAATAAATTATTACTATGTATCAATTTGGTTATATGGCTTTTGATGAACCGCCTGTGGCGTGGCAGAGGTCTCTAACCACTTAGACAAGTGACCCGTCTTTTAAATGAACTTGTGATTGAAATCGACTGTGAATTCCTAAAATTATTTACGCTAAGCCATATTCTTTCAAGACTGTTATACTGTCTTCGCTCAATCCAACATAGCGTATTTTTTATTTAGTTGTTATTATTAGTCCATCTAACACTATCAAGGTTCAATTATGAAAGACAAATAACTACCTTGACAATGTTTCGTCGCGGCCTACATTATCTGTCTCTTTTTTAACGACGCTGTCACGTGAGAGGTCTGCTCTCGCTGCTCCTTGCGCCGCGACCTGACGAAGTTCGTATTAGTTTGATAAGGGGGCTGGTCTCAACAACAAGGATGTCTGACCGTAAAAAGCATATCTGTCAAATATTACAAAATTATGTAATTTAAAATTAAATCTGACCACCAGAAGTTAACTAATCAATCGATTTGTCATAACCCAAGTTTGACCTAACAACATTTACAAATGTAATTTTTATTCATTCGGATATTGCACTAATTAATAATAAATGCTGATACCGGTGAAACAAGAAAACAGCCGCACAAGTGGAGCATCGTTTACTATGTAATCGATCAAGTTTATCTCAAATCGTGACATAATTATGTCAGTTTGTCATGTGTGACGATCGTTAAGCCGTGAATGAGTCAATGTTGTTCATTCATATGGTGAAGTGGTGAACCGAATGATGGAGGTACTCACCGTTCAATCGTGCTGCCCCCTTATTCAGCTAATACAAATACCGTCGGCGAGCCGGTTCACGGAGGCCTCGGAGAACTTATCTCTCACGTGATTATAGTAGTATTAGCGAAAGAGACAGAGCACGGAGGCCGCGACGAAAGATCCTCGAGTTAGTGTCATTTTCCTTACAGAATCGAGCCCCTTTAACTAATTAGTTATCTATTTAGTTGAAATATGGACGCTGTATCGCAGGGTTTGGTGATTACCTAAAGATCTCCTACCGTATTAAGGTTTCTATAAAATTTTGATATCAGTTTGGTTTCAAAAAGTTTAATAAAAGGCCTATAATAATATCAGACCTTCTCTCGAGTCTTTAATTTATTAAAATAAACTAGAGTCTAAACTAAAAGACTAGCTTTGTGCCCCGGGGTCGCTAATACTTTTAAAACTTTTAAGAACTATTTAAAATAAAGTGAAGCCTGTTACTCAGTGGTGGTATACAATTACACTAGTATTTTTTTTTTTAATCGGTCCAGCATTTTGTGAGTTTTGTGAGTTTAATTACTAGAAACAAAAATACTCTCAATTTTCTCCATATGAAATTAGTATACATTAGAATAGTTGTTAACTCTCCTGCGCCTGTAATTTCACCGCCTCTCTTACCTTTCTAAACGAAACAGTAATACAAGTGCACTACTGCTTCATGCACTAAGAATATCTTATCAAATAAAAGCGTCTTATTCACCATCCAAGCTTTAAAACCATAGATAATAAGAACTTAAACTGCGCCACTTTTAGAACATACAAAGTTTTAATCGAGCGGTAAAACTTGCAAATTTAACATTAATCCTTTCTCTCGTTAATGAAACTTGTTCTGAAGTTAAATGGAACATTTTCTCGGAATTACAATCCGCAAGCCCAGTTACCTTTGCCCTTTTATCTGCCAATGTTCTTATCGTTGAATCAGTTGTGAAACCCTTATTGCCCTTCGTTCGAGTACAGGCAGAAGTGTGTCGTGTGCGAATCGTTTCAAGGATCATATTGCGTATTCACTGATGATCTGATTGATAACAGGGTTGCTTTCTTTGTGGACGCAATGTCATGCGGAGTGCGTGTGCAATGAGAAAATTGTTAAAATAGTTCATATATTATTATGTGTGTCTTTTCAAGGTAACTTCAGTACCTTTGACCTTTATAAGTGACCTCCGCGGGTCTTCACAAAATAAATGTGAATAGGGGACCCTTTTGCAGGCTTTTGTCTGCTTTCCTAGAAAAGAATTAAGATCTAAACTTAACCATGGGGGCCATGTTTCAAAATTATTTCTTTAAAGGAATAGATTACTTTTAATTTATTTAGGTGCTCGTAATAAAAATAATTTACAAAAAAAATTAAAAAAGATAGAATTTAGGGACTACTACGGGAAACAGGTTAACTTATGAGTTTTTATGCAAATTCAAATAGTATCCTACTAATATTATAAATGCGAAAGTTTGTATGTATGGATGTTTGTTACTCTTTCACGCAATAACTGCCAAAAGGATTTAGATGGAACTTGGCACATAGATAAAGCACATCCTAGAATAACATATTGACTACTTTTTATCCCGGGAAAAGGCATCCCACGACATCCCTCGGGAACGCGGGTAATATCGCGGGGGACAGCTAGTAGTATAATGTATTATAGTAAAATTATGATTATTACTGGCTTGCATTACAACCGCTACTCTATAATAAAAAAAAAAACATTTAAAATTCGAACACAAAACCTATTCTTGACCATAATTGACCTATTCCAATTATAAACACACATAGATTAATTAAATTCAAAGCCAAGTCCCTCTATATGCATTTTGAAAATAACTTTAAAAAGGTCTCATGTCATTCATTTATTTTGTTATGATCAAAGGTGCGTCTTGCATGTCCTTTATTTGGGGATACCAACCACAGGTATCCAGCCCACTCTTACGTTAAAATTAATATGATTAATAATACCGCACTTATCTCTGATCGCTTCGTTAAAGTTCATCCAACGGCTATATTTAAATGCACTTATGAATTTAAATATAGGTGTGTACTTGACATCTTCACTTTTATTATACCTACAGCTTATTTTTTTTAATAATGTTTTTTATGAAGATGTTACAGGGGGCTGTGTTTGAGAAATAATATTTATTGCTCAAAGGAATAAAAAGAGATTGACCAAAAAATATAGACTAAGCATAAGCATTTACCGCCGCTAGTTAATCTAGTCAACAAGTGCCTTTTAGGTCAAAATTTTTGCGCCTTCTTCGAAAATTATGATTGAGGTGTCATTCGATTCGGAATGGCATGTAGATAGTTTTTGAGAAAATGCTAAGCCCGCTCGCAAAAATTGCAATAGTTATAAACAATTAAGTGAAAAAAAAAGGGGGTTTGGTTTTTCGTTAATATCTCAAAAACTATTTGAGAAAATTTAAATTTGAAAAAAGATTCAAAAAGAGGAAGAAATTTCCTAAAAAAAGTCTTGACTCCCGAAATTGTCGGACTAATGTTTATAATTTTCCCAGAGGGTTGAAAATACGCTCGAAAACGGGTACTCCGGCTTGCACAAGCCACGCCCCCATCGGACCTTTAATGAATAAATATTATTTAAACTTATTAAATATGAAAATAAAAAATTCAGGCGCCTGTAGGATAGATCAACGAACAATAATCCGTGATCAAAAAAATTTTATCGCGATTTTTCAAATAAGTTATCCGTTAATTAATTAAAAAATTTTTGTAGCATGAACATTAACATTGCAAGTGCGATAATTGTTAAACTATTAATTTGAGATTTTTTTCCTTTCGTGGAGCTATTTTTCAAAGGTCTTAGAATAGATTCCCGTTGGAAAAATTCAAAAATTGTTAATTTTCGTTTTTGCTGAGGGAAAAAATTATAAAGCTTAATTAAACATTGTAAAAATTTTTTTTTTTGTAATATTATTATTGGTCCATTTTCTTATGATCAGAAGCTACTTAAAAATGATTTTTATCTCCTATTGTTTAAATTGTTATAAACTAATGCGTTGTTTATGAGATAATTTAATTTTTTAATTAAGGAACCATTTTTTTTTTTAAATAATACATGGTTGATTTTGTTTTTTTAAGTAGAAAAAGAAAAAAAATACAAAGAAATAATTAATTTGTTTATAACAAATTGTTTATTAAATAAACAATGAAAATTTAAATAATAATCGATTTTTTTTTTTAATATCAAAGATCAAAATAAATAATGATTTAAAAAAAATGGTTCCTTAATTTTCATAATAAGTAGTAAAAAAAATTGTTATTTAACAAATGCGTTTTTAAACAATAAATTTTTTTTTTTAAGAAACGATTTTTTTTTTAAATCATAATTATCATCAAAGATTATGTTATCAAAAAAATAATTAAATTATCTCATAAACAACGCATTAGTTTATAACAATTTAATCAATAGGAGATAAAAATCATTTTTAAGTAGCTTCTGATCATAAGAAAATGGACCAATAATAATATTACAAAAAGAAAATTTTTTACAATGTTTAATTAAGCTTTATAATTTTTTCCCTCAGCAAATTGTTAATAACAAAACGAAAATTAACAATTTTTGAATTTTTACAACGGGAATCTATTCTAAGACCTTTGAAAAATAGCTCCACGAAAGGAAAAAAATCTCAAATTAATAGTTTAACAATTATCGCACTTGCAATGTCAATGTTCATGCTACAAAAAAATTTTAATTAATTAACGGATAACTTTTTGAAAAATCGCGATAAAATTTTTTTGATCACGGATTATTGTTCGTTGATCTATCCTACAGGCGCCTGAATTTTTTCAATTTTTAATTTTCATATTTAATAAGTTTAAATAATATTTATTCATTAAAGGTCCGTGGCTTGCGCAAGCCGGAGTACCCGTTTTCGAGCGTATTTTCAACCCTCTGGGAAAATTATAAACATTAGTCCGACAATTTTGGGAGTCAAGCTTTTTTTAGGAAATTTTTTCCTCTTTTTGAATCTTTTTTCAAATTTAAATTTTCTCAAATAGTTTTGGAGATATTAAAGAAAAACCAAACCCCCTTTTTTTTTCACTTAATTGTTTATAACTATTGCAATTTTTGCGAGCGGGCTTAGCATTTTCTCAAAAACTATCTACATGCCATTCCGAATCGAATGACACCTCAATCATAATTTTCGAAGAAGGCGCAAATTTTGACCTAAAAGGCACTTGTTGACTAGACTATAGTATCATGGGTACCATGGGACATTTAGGGAATCTCTTATTTTAGATATCTTTTCGGTTTTGTTATAGAGGGTAATATGGTAACAAATTTAATTTTAATTGCTTTTGTATTTCTCATTGAATACAAAATATAGTTACTTAAACAGCGGCAGAACGGCATCCAACTCGTTTTTGCGACCCATAGCACTTTGTAGTTGATGGTGTTCAACACTAGATAACTTTTTACTTACGGGAATAAATAAAAAAAATCTGTTCACGAACCCGGACCTACATAAAAAAATCATAACTTATCAACTACTCAGTTAAAAAGACAAATTATCTCGACTCATTAATTAAAACAACCGTTTAGAGTTAACAAACATTACGGCTGGCGCTTTACAAAAGATCATTAAACTTCAAACCGAAGCTAATCTATTGATACACAAGCCCGAGTCTCGAAGACCAGTTATTGAATAGTAATTCGATTTTTTGCCGAAGAAGACCATGAAATTTGTAACATGCAAATTCTTGCTGTGCCCAGAATAAATATGGCTTATGTAAGTGAGTGTCCAATGTTTCATTGACCCGGAAGGGGCTGATAACATACAGGTCTTAGAAGACGAGGTTTGCAAGGAACCTGCCCCCTTATTCAGTTAATACAAACATCACGGTGGCCTCGAAGAGCTTGCCTCTCACGTGATTAGTAGTATTAGCGTAGTTAGCGACAGAGACGAAGCATAGAGGCTGCGAAGAAACATCCTCGAGTAAGTGTCATTTTCCTTACAGAATCGAGCCCCTGTAATGAGATGCCTCGCTGAGAACGAATAAGAGTTATTTGCGATTGGTGCAGAATAAATCAAGGCGCGCGATTGTGTAGACAACATGTTTTATTTTTTTACTGTAATCTAATGCATGAGCAGAACCGCAACAAAAAACAATGATGGACATATTGCCTTGTTTATTTATGGTATTGATCAGGTTTCTTTTCGAATTTATATATACAGGAGATGTTCAAAGTTTCTCTAGAACATAGTTGTATTTGTTTTTTTTTTATAGACTTAAGGTTTACCTCCTTCCTATTGATAGTCCAATGACCTACCAAGGATGTAGATTCCTGCTCTAAAGACTTTTCCTTATACAAACAATAGTAAGACTCTCTTTATCCACTTTTTAAGTTACAGGGTAGCTCAAAAATGCCATGAGTGGCTTCGAGAAAAAATTGGTGTGGCTGTGCTTGATCGACTTGGTGGAACACTGCTGTTCCTGTTCTATCGATCCGTGTTTGGTTACTACCTATATATTTATATCCACAGACAGATACAGAACAAACAGTTGAACAAATGTTTGTCTTGGTTGAAAATCGTGTGACCCTTGCCAGTTAGGGTAACCAATCACCGGCTCATACATACTAGACTATCAAAGCAATATAAAAGCAAAAGGCAAACTTCATAGCTATTCTCTATATTGTTATTCAAAACAAACATTAACAATAATGTAGTCACTATATCTCCCGTACGGTATTTTAGTGTCAATCTAGACACGAACTCGATATAAACAGAAGGCAACAATGCAGATTGCTAATCTATGCTCCAATGACGCCAGAGTGTACGGAATTGTCAAGCGTCCAATTCGAAATGTCATCGAGATAATCTGAAAATGTACCAAAAAAACTAATTGGAATTAGATGAGATGCAAGAGCGGTAAACTGGTTTGCCGAAACTATATCGCATCGCGACTACTAATGTTAGTCCAAGACCTGCGATTAAAAGTTTACTAGCGACCCGGCCCGGCTTCGCTCAGGTGCAATGTAGATACTAATACATATAAACCTTCCTTTTCAATCACTCTATCTATTAAAAACCGCATCAAAATCCGTTGCGTAGTTTTAAAGATTTAAGCATACATAGGGACAGAGAAAGCGACTTTGTTTTATACTATGTAGTGATGTTCTAAAATTGTATAGGTGTAATAACGCCGTTTGATAGCTAAGTGTTTTAGCAAAATGAAACCTATGTCGTCATGATATGGTTCATCAGGATCATCATACAAATCATAATGGATCAATAGATTAACTTTATCTCAATAGCAAAAAAAAATACTAAAGTCAAAATGACCGAATCACCGCCACCTATGAACATTTGCAACGGCATTGCCAAAGCATTGTCAACCCTGAGACGTGAAGTTATAAAGTCTCACGTGCCTGTAATTTCACCAGCCCCCTTTCCGAAACACAGTAATACAAGTACACCAAATTCACGGCAGGTTGTCAACCATGAGACGAAAGTCGTTAAGTCTCATGTGCGTGTAATTTCACTTGCTTTTACGCATCCTTATTCACGGATATGAATTGGGTGTGGCCGGCATTTGATAATGTCATGGTCACGGTTAAATCCAGAAGTTTTAATTATGTTTTAGTCTATAAACTTTTATTTTATTATCTCATTAATAGCAGATTTATTCTCTCTGATCCGAATGTTTGTAATATCAATTCTTATTAATACAGTCCTCCTAATATTATAAATGCAAAAGTTTGTGTTTCTTACTATTTCACGCAGAAACTAATCAATGAATTTGGATGAAACTTGGCAAAAACATAGTTTATAACCTGGATTAACACGGACTACTTCTATCCGTTAGGAATTAATGATGATGACAATGAGGATGAAACCACGGGGTACATGTAGAAATAATTATGCCATTAGGAACCAATTTATCAACTTCTATCCAAGGTCTTGTAACTCCCGAAGTTTTAATTTGCAGAATTCTAGATGTACTAATTTCTGATTGTAGCTCTCATTAAACACGAACTAGAATTTTAATGGGCTTGAATTTTCAAGATTCTTTACAATTAACATTTTAATTGCAACCGTATGGTCTCATGGTCAAGGTCCCATTTAACAAATTAAAGAGTTGCTAATCAAATTGGGATTATATTTCTCAAGTTCATCGAACAGAATTACCTTTAGCTACCAGCTACCAAATATTTGATTCCTATTTAGATTAATTAATAAGAATTTTAATTGTGCCTTCTAAATGTCTCAGACTGGTGCAACGGGTTATTTCGCTCTTCTTCCACCGATATTATATTAATGAATTCAAATTATATTATTACTAGCTGTCCCCCGTGGTTTCACCCGCGTGTATCAATATCATATATAGCCTATAACCGTCTACGAATAATTCCGCGTCGAATGGTAGCAGTCCCATCCCGATATGTTCAGTAGTTTTGAGGTGATGGCGCGTGAAAAGAACCTATTTTCCTTAACTAGCTGTACCCTGCCACGCTTCACTGTGGCACATTGTGATTGAATGGTCGAGAAATGAGAAACAAAACAAAGACGGTCGCGGACATGTGACTGATGCAAAAATAGATAAAAACAATCCATGATGCGGATTATATATCCTGCAAAATTTTCAGCTCTATCGGTGCAGAACTTTGAGAGTTTTTGAAGCGTACACAAACCAACATAACATTTATATATATATAGATTGTTTTATCCAATACAAAATTTTGTTAATTTTTCCGGTAGTTTCACCAGCTTATACCTGATGTTATAAAAAGTATTTTAAAGGAATTTTTATGAAACCGCGGTGGACAGCTAGTTAATATATAAATTTACTTGTATACGGCATAGTTCAGATCGCGTGACTGTTATGATGATGAGCGTCGGACATGAGGGTACTACAATCATAGTGACGGCTGCTCGTTTGTTCCTCATACTTCAATTATAATTATAATTTGTCACCATAAAACAAGGGCGTGGTTTTTTATATTTTTGGACTGTTAGATCTTTTTGAAGTAATTAGTAGAACCCGGCAGACGTGGTCCTACCGCGGTTTATTTATTTTAGTACGGTTGGCTAAGAAAGTAGTGTACCACCCTAAGGGCAGGACTGTCAGATCTTTCTGAAGTAATTAGTAGAACCCGGCAGACGTGGTCCTACCGCGGTTTATTTATTTTGGTACGGTCGGCCAAGAAAGTGGTGTACCACCCTAAGGTTGAATGCCACTTGCAGATTCATAGGTGATAATGATTAGTTTCGCTTGCAGATCAATCTAAAAACTTCTTTTGCCATCTTTATCTGATTTTAATAACGATGATTAGGTACTGTTTGTTATGTGACAGTTATTAATATAAAAAAATATTTATGTATATTTAGTCGCGCTTTGCCACGCAAATATTGTAAACTGGCTTTCCTCACGGTTTCACCCACAGGGATGTATGAAATAATCTTATTTCGTTTTGAATAGATTAATAACTGAGTTTATTGCCGGCTCTTCCCGGTACACACAACCTTCCAATCCGATATGAGACTCAGACTATTCATAGGTGGCTTGTAAAGGCCTATTTGAATAAAAATAATTTTTATTTCATTAGCGATCCGTTGATCTATTTTTTATTTATTTTCTTTAGACACAAAACAAAATACTGACATAATTACAACTATGCTTATATGAACATATTTTAACCTTTTAAACTAGACACTAGATATATAAGTTTATGCGCTGCAGTGAGATCTATTATGCTACCGGCACGATATGATGGCCGTTTTGACGTTTCAGATTGTCATAGGAAAAGAAACTGTATTTCTTTGGAATAAGGTTGATTTCCATCATCATATAATTAGCTGTTGGATGCATAGATGCACCGTATGTCTGAAGTAATAAAAGTTATTTTTCTTTGTCATTGTTAAACGTCAAAACGGCTGCAAGTTTAGTAAGTAAACTCTTTCCGCCACAATTTCCATGCTTAATAATACCAATATTTTTGTAATGTCTTTATAACCGATGTACGGAGAAACCAGTCTTTGTCAAAGAAGATGTGTATTATCGTGCAACCAACAACCGAAAGAAAGCGCTGTTTTTAATTAAAAACATCTGGAAAAGGTGGTTAGTGACACTGGCCACTAAGACTTAAAGATTATTAAAACCTTCTTCATGAAATATCACTTAGACCTGGCAACACAGCGAGGGGGTCAAACGATGTCAGTGTTTATTAATCTTATACAAAAAAAATACAAAAATGTTTATTTTCCATAACAGTTTTTACATTTTTCGGTACAGTAATTCGATGCCTCCGAAGTATAGAATACCTGTATTAGGTGCCATCGCTCTTCCTTAACATACTTCAGATATTTTTACAAAATACAAAAACATAAAAAAATTTAAACCTTAGAAAATAAAAAAAAATAAAAAAAACAGGTAGATAATAAATAAAATTACAACAACCGTTTACTATTTTACAACAATTTGTTCTACCTATAATCTAAAATTATTAATTTATTTAAGGGTAGGTTTATACATCCTAACAAAAGAAGATAACGGTAGTAATGTATTTATTATGTTCACTAAAATCAATGGCTGCAGCCATTTTGATAGTAATATCTCTGAAAAGAAATGTAGACCATCAAAGACCTACTGTGTATGGAAATGGATATTGTTTGCAAAGTGTTATTCGTATATTCCTGAATTGGGTTTTTTATTCCGTTTTTTCCGGGATAGGTTTTATTATAATCTAGAATATTTTCAATATGTGCGCAAAATGTTCTATACAGTTGATGTATTATTGAGTCACAGACCATCAATTTCTTAAAAATAAAGAACTAATAGATATTATAAATGCTAAATTGATTATGAACTGATCTTGCTGAAATTTACCGGACACATAGCCTACGGTATGGAGAGGAACATGCAGTACTTTTTATCTCGGGTACACGGATGAAACCGCGGGGAACAGCTAGTTGGTAGATACATCATACATCAATTGTTTGAAGGAAATTTGTTACAGCTTTAAGAAAAAACGAAAGTGTTGTTCTAGAACCTCGCAGAGAAAGCTTTTGTTCAAACTTTTACGCATAATGTGACCAATCCATTTCACAATTGAGACTCGTTTCTTTTCTGTGGTTTAAATCACACCTGGCTGACTTTTTGACATGACCTAGTTTTGAACTTTGGACTATAAATGAATATCCAGGGACATTTAAACACGGCCATCTGATCCCAAACTAAGCAGAACTTGTACTATGGAATACAGATAACTGATATACTACATATTCATTTTTTTAAATAGATATTTATATCTAGACACAGGACAAACAGACATGTTCGTGCACACAAATGTTCCTGGGAATCGAACCCACGACGTGGCAGTCAGGGTCTCCAACCACCAACTGGCCCCTCAACCGTATATTACTATAGTCTGCACGAACTATACCTCATGGCTGGATCTCACCTGGTGGAAAGTGACGATGCAGTCGAGGATGGTAGACGGTCCTTGGAAGAACAACATTACATCGCCAATGCGTTGTCGACTCTGAGACGTGAAGGTGTTAAGTCTCATATGCCTGTAACTTCACCGGTCGCCTTACCTTTCTAACCGAAATACAAGTACACTACTGCTTCACGGCGGAAATGGGTATGGTAGAATCAGTTACTTACATTATTTACAGGCCAGTTGGCTTAGTGGTTAACGACTCTGACTGCCAAACCGAAGGTCGCGGTGTCGATTCCCACCCAGGTCAAACATTTGTGTGCATGAACATGTCTGTTTGTTCTCTGTCTAGGTGTAAATATCTATATAAGTATAATTATGTATTTAGAAAAAAAAAAGTAGTATATGTAGTATATCAGTTATCTGGTTTCCATAGTACAAGCTCTGCTTAGTTTCGGACCAGATGGCCGTGTGTAAAGAATGTCCCAGGATATTTGTCTATTATTTAAATAGTAGACGCTGGTAAGCAAGGAACGCCTTAGGCCTAATGGCAACCAAGGACAGCTCTCAGAGCACACACACACATACCTACACACAAACACATACAATTAAAGATAAAATTTTCCTCATTACTAAGACATACTCGATAGGTAATATAAGTTGATGTAACGTGAGATTATTCAATGAATCATATGTACATAATTTTATGTATGCAGTTCTTGAATACTAATAGTACATAATTTGTACAACTTTAGTTGATAAGATACGTTTAGTAGTTTATTGTAGCTGCTTTGAAAATGGTTATGGTCGTAGGATTTCTAAGAAATTTTATTTGTAATTTGGAAGTTCTGACAGATAACAAAGTAAACATTGAAGATTGAATATTAAGGAAAGTGATGTGTAGGAAACCACGACTAAACCTAAATGAAATTGTTACCTTATTACTATAGTGCACTTTTCAAAACGCTTTTCGAAACATGTCCAGCAATTTTCGTCTGAAGGTGATGACTGTTGAGAAAAGAAATTCGAAATTGACATGCAAATTGAAACCTTATCTTGTTACATTTAGACTTACGTATTACGTAGAGCCAGCTATAATATTTTTTTGACTACTGAATTTTAAACTTCTTTCGTCGATTTATCAAGAAATTAAAACAACTAGTGACCCCCCGGCTGCGCCTGAGTAGAATAATATAAATGTATTATACACATAAACCTTCTCAAAAAAAATATCAAAAAGATGTTGCAATCCGTATTAAAATATATTGCGTAACTTACAATATATAAGCGAACAGACAGACAGACAGAAATTGTGTTTTTGTTTTAATACTACAATTTAGAGAAGAGATGTAATTTCACCGCGTTTTGTGCGTGTTTATTAACTATAAATGCATGTTGTTTGAGCAATAAATTAATATCTGTTTTTACTTTCTTGCAGGTAAATATCTGAAGATTCCGCACGATACATTGTTACTACAAGGTAACATTAATATTTGACGCATTTTGCATTAGTGTTGTTCGAGTAAGTAATTACATATTTTGAAAGAGTTAAAAGATGTTCTAAGTAATGTGAAATCTATATTTTCGTTTAGTTATTCATTTTATATAGAATAAAATAAATACAAATGACCTCATTTTTTTTTGGTTTTCTGAATATATGTATATAATACCGATAATTAAATGAAGGGATTGAATTTCCCTCGTTTTAAATTTTAGCTGGTAAACCATTCTACAGCTTATAGTAAAACAATCAAGATTGAAAATCCATTGTTGATTTGTTCCATACACTCTAAAATTGTTAACCTAGTTTTTCAATGTGGTCTGTAATAAAAATAAAGAAATGCCAACAACGAAATAATAAGCGTAAATTAAATGAGTTACAGTTACGATTGATCGATAAATATTACATAATGAAAAAAAAACCGGTTTAATCCAATTGGTTTCTGATACCGAAATTTTATTTTTTAAACCAAAGAGAGAAAGTCGGTAATGGCTCTTAAATTTCAATTTTAAGAGACACTTTGATTTTCGAAGTTTAAATCAAAAAGTTATTTTTTTATTAAGCCTGGTTGAAAATGTTATCACTTTAAGTAGGCCATAGAGAATATAGAAACAAGCTATGGTCTAGAGCGTCTGGTTTCATACGTGACTTAGTTAACATTGTTAATTACACACTAACAGTTTTGTTTTGTTAAGATATTTAAATAGAACTATGACCTGTGGGGAAATACTACTAGTAATAATATGTATTATTACTTTTGTGCCTCCTAAACCACAAACCTGATAAAAATTTTGTCATAATTGAAGACAAATAATAAATAACGTGACAAACACTTTCACCGCAATTATTTGACGCTTGTAACACCAAGGGTTAATGCGTTGCTGACCCCGCAAAACTCTCACACCCCTGACGAACCCCATGCTGTTCACACTTCAAAAACCACATGGGAACTCATTCCACAACCTGACCGTCCGCGGTTGGACTCGCAATCTGACTTTGCAATCGTACCATGCGAGACCAGTTTGTAACTTACTACAGTTAACACAAAAAAAACTAAATTTCAGCCTGCTTTGTTAGTTGGGTCAGCCCAAGATTTTGCTCTCCGTCAATCGGTGCAAATTACAAGAGATTTAGCATGTTTTTGACCAACGCTCTTAAAGGCTGCGCTTTTTTTGAGCACTCGGTGCAAGGTGCACGTGATCATCGGTATACTCTTTAGAAGTCTCTTGTGTTGCATCACTCTAGAGATGAGTCAGAGTTTATATTGGCATTTAATGTTAAATTAATCAACCATAAAATTGTCTTTAAAGGAAAAAATGCTGAACTAATTTTATTAATTCAAACGATGGCACTAACTCTCGCAACTGGACTTAGATTCTTGAAATTCCTTATAAATTCTCCTCTAGGACTTGAAGATCAATTTAATAACAGGATTTCCTGTGCGCTTTACTCGTGAGAAAATAGAATGCGTTAAACACCGCGGGCGAAAACATTACTTATTTATTATAAGTACTGTAATACCCAACTGCTTCACCTGCATTACAGAGAGCGTTTGATCGAGCCGAGTTTACCTTCTTAATACTTTCTATAATAGGAGCTATTTTTTTTAATAGCGGTTGGTAATAACAAACATAACGTTTACTTAAAATATATATTTCGCCGGGATTGTTCCATGATATGGCATAAGTACTCGTAGCATTTTTTTCAAAATTCAAAATTCAAAACCATTTATTCAGTTTAGGCCCTCAGAAGCACTTATGAAGGTCAAATTTAAAGTTACTGAAGCTACTACCGGTTCGGAAGTCAGTCTTCAACTGAGAAGAACCGGCAAGAAACTCAGCAAGGTTACATTCTTTTTTATTTTATTAAATTCTTTTCTATCCATTCTGACTTTTTGGCTATTTTATAATATCAATTTTACATATTCTTATACTTAACAATTACAAAATACTTAATAAAGCTAACATTCAAAAACAAAAAAAAAAGTATAATTAGTAAGCTAACCGTAAGTATCATGTACATATTTTCGTAAGGATTAGAAAATCATCGGAAACATCGTCGTCTGGAACTCACTATACTCGAAGATCTCTCATTATAATCTGTTTTATTCCCGATAATTTTAGACCTGCCCGTCTGCTATACAAACTTCGTCGGGAAGCCTTATCCTAGAGCGAACCTCCCTTGTGATTGCGTAGTTCCCGAAAGAGTCAGCGCATAATAGAGACCGCGACGAAAAATCGTTGAGCTTGTGTCATTTACCTTAGAGAATAGCTTGGTTTGGTCACTCATTGTTACAAGGGCTTGCAAAGATTTTGACTGCATGCCAAACGCCAATCGTCGGTGTATACTTTTGTTGACTTAGAGTAAGGTGTAAAGTGCATGTGGTCATGGAATCCACTTTACTCGCATTTTACGACACCAGGGATAAGTTGAGGTGGTAGTATTCGTCACCACTACCAAGCAGCGTACAATGGGAAGTTTTTCGCTCTAAATAATTGCAGAAAAGTATTTTTTACAAATAATATTCAATTATACTCGAAAAATTCTTATCAATCGATGACTTCGATTTTTTTATCGTAGCATTATAACATATCCTTTATTTTCGGTAAATTTATGTAATATATGAATTTATGTAATATATGAATTTATGTAATATATGAATTTATGTAATATATGAATTTATGTAATATATGAATTTATGTAATATATGAATTTATGTAATATATGAATTTATGTAATATATGAATTTATGTAATATATGAATTTATGTAATATATGAATTTATGTAATATATGAATTTATGTAATATATGAATTTATGTAATATATGAATTTATGTAATATATGAATTTATGTAATATATGAATTTATGTAATATATGAATTTATGTAATATATGAATTTATGTAATATATGAATTTATGTAATATATGAATTTATGTAATATATGAATTTATGTAATATATGAATTTCTAGATAGCTGATCATTTCTCTGAAATGGTTATCGCTATAAAAGTACAATAATTTGATTAGATAAAAAAACGTTTATGCTAATATTTTTATTTACCAATCATAAAGCAACTCCTTTCTTAGAAAATTTAAAAAGATTTCCATATTTCAATAGAATTTTATTAAACAAACATAGTAAATCAAAATCTTGATAATCTTCTTTAAATTACATTGAAACACAAAAACAAATTTAAAATAAAAGGTATTATAGCCGCTTACAAAAGAAACAGCTGATGTAAATCGCTGTCGATGGGTAGGCTGCCCAGAATGCCGGCGGCATTGCTAAGCTCAGCAGTGCTCATCATCTGGCCTAGGTATTCACCAGCCCTCTGGCCACGGGAAGTGACGACCAGATGCTTAGAAATATCACGGAAAATGCGATTAGCTCCTGGCCCCCACGGGTTTTATGTCCTTACTCCTATCTACTAAAATTTGAAAAAAGGTAAAGTAAAGATCAGCCTCGTTATAACTCCCCTTGGAGTCAGTCGAAAGCCAAACGCATGCCCATTCTAAATTAAAAAAAAATATTAAAAAAACTGAATTTACATGCTTAAATTTTTTTCTATTTATTTTTTAATTTAGCACTCTAAAGCTTGTTAATAATTAATTAGATAAAAATACTGATGATAATAATTCACACACAGAAGAGCATATGGTACTTAACCTATTTTGTGTTTGCTTATTTATCTATAGGTATAAACTATTTATATTTATCCGGTAGCCATTTATTGTTTATGAATTGTTCAACGTATGCGGGCAAAGGATTCTAAAACAAGAAAAGTGTCGCATAGCAACGCATGTTGAGTACAGCTAATATAATAATAAGAAATTAATTGTTTAACCAGGTATTTATTTATTTAGGATACAGAATACAAGTTGCAACCAAAAGGTAACCACATCATAAGTAATAATACATATAGAGCTGGGTTGTAACTCAAAACATATAAACAGTTTTTATGTTGAGTTGCTATTACCATTATCATTCTGGCATACTTCGACAGCCATCTGATAATTGTAATCGGTCATCGGGACACATCTTTTATTCAATAGATAATGTTTGTTTTCATAATTAATACGTAACCAAAAATTTACCATAACAATAAAGATATAAAATTCATTTTAATTCGGCAATTATTTCTTTTGGGAATTCCTGCAATAAGGAAATGACAATAACATGTAAATAAAATTATACAATATACCTATTATTGCGAAATGGAAGTCTTGGCATAATATTATCAATATCTATGCTATATTCATATACTTCTTAAAACTTCGAGCCCATTGGCGAACCTGGTGTTAAAAAATACAAAAAATAAATGTCGTCAAAAGTCAAAATCTTGTGTTAGACTTAAAACTTTTATATCAGAATCTTGAAAAAATTTAACGTTTCTACGAATAGAAACGTTTGTACCTGGAAATCGAAGGCTCTCTCCGAACCGGTGGTAACATCAGCAGATTTGACCACCAACGCAATCACGAAATACTAAAATTCATGATTGAAATAATTACGTAAATATGAAAATGCATCGTATTTCCATAAGTGTAAGGTTAAGTTTCTTCTCAAGTCAATATTATAAAATCAAATTCAAGTTATGATATCATTAGTCTGACGGTACTTTGCCGACTGGATCCACGGTTATATCAACAATTTGTGAAAGACGTGCAATTTGTAAAAGCTCTTCAATATGTTGGTGCTTTTCAATTTGTTTGCATTGCCTCAGTGAGCTTCGGATAGCGATTTCCCTTGACCGTTATTATGATTCTGAACGTTAGTAAACGTAGGCTTTAGAATGTATATCATTATTAACTATATATCATGTGTAATATATTATTAGCATATATATTGCAGCGTCTCATTGATGCCACGGTCTTTTATAAAGCGCGTCATTTTAAATCTTGTACATATTTGCATAGAATTATGCAGCTGCTGCAGCAATCTAATTTTGCTGTTTTGGCTTTGTGTTAATTTTTGTTCGTGCGAACGAATCATTGCAGAAGATCCATAGAGAGATTTCTTTTTAATGATTATTTCGCGAGCAATTTTAGCTGTCTTTTTATGTAAATTGGTTATCTTATGGTAAACGGGTAAAATAGGGTAACGAACCCTATTTTGTTACTTTATCTTCTACAGTCAATTAGTTACCAATATTATTGATCTATTAATGTACTACTAAAGTTTATTTTATAAGCTTCGTAACATGCTTTTATACGGTCACTCAAGTAGTATCAAAACACTCTTGAGAACGTTGTGTAGGTGTCTGAACATTCTTAGCTCGGGGTCATCTTTCACAATATTAGCATTTAATAGCTTATGATTCCCTGGTGAGGTTATGATCACCATTTGTGGATCCTCCTACAAATTAAACCTTATCTGGTGGTCTTCAATTTTGGTTTTTGCTTGTCAATTTATTCGTTAAACATCTAATGAAGCAATTATAGGCTGTTCGAGTTATGAGTTTCTTAATATCAGCACTTTTGGGCCTCATCTGGACTTCGTTAGCCCACGTCTTCCTAATCGTTTCATTATTTTAGAGGCTCTTTGAAAAGTCACTGTAGTCTGATTTTAATGCAGCTAAGAATACGCAGGGAGTTACTCAGACTTGTGTAGGATTAGATCTAATTGTCACCCCATCATTGATACGAGCTCTATCAAATGCTTTATTATTGTGCTGTCATCTTGGTGTCATAAATCATCGCCCATCGATAACGGTAACTAAACAAGCGGTACTAGTTAATATTCACCGGATGCGAGACAAATCTACGCGAATACATTACGAACAGTATGACATAATTTTAACTGTTTATAAACACGTCATAGATCTATTGGATTCAATAGCCAGTTGGTGAGGCTTCGCGGGTGGGTTCCATTCCCATCCGGGACAAACTTGTGTACTTGGACATGTCTAAATGTGGATGTATTTAAAATGTAATACATCAGTAACCTGGTCACCATAGCAGCTCTGCTTAGTTAGGGATCAGATAGCCGTGGGTTAAGTTTTCTTCCAGGCAGTCCCTGGACATTTATTATAGTTTTTATTTGTATCTTTCCATAAAGATCTCTTGGACCGCAAACCGGTCCAATTGGAAGGCCTGCGTTGTTATTGATGACTTCCAAATGTTGGTTGTATAGTTGACATATCAGGAGTACTCCCAGTGTGAGCCAAATTCCTCTATACAATTTCTGACATCTACTATAATGTCCGATGTGTTTTCATTACCTCTGGCTCAAAAACCTGCATTTACCTCCATCTCATATTACGTCTGTCATTTTTCTTTAAAAAATTCAATACCATTCCGATTAGCGCCTACCTGTAAAACTTAAGTCTCCTGGAGATACCACCGGTTCAGATACTCTGTAAACTGTGTTTTTATACAATTATCATCATACATACAAATCCATCCTGTCCTGCCGATAAGTGTTGCTTTAGAATTCAACGAATTCTCGCTAATACTCGTGTAATTACAAAACAATCGTGAATGAAGTCTTATTACATAAGAGCGGATATAAAGTGTTTGTCTGAGCAATTATAGTGACCTGAATTAAGGGGCCATGAAGAGAATCGAAATGGTGCTTAAAGTTCGACCATACTTAAGTGGATCAAGATTGAGTATTTTTCCATAGAGATCCAGAACACTTAAGCTATTACATACTTTTTATTGTTACATTATTTGTTTCATTGAAAATCGATTGTCCGTAAATTTAGGAAGCAGTGCAGAATCCGCGCAGTATCAAAGCCAAAGTCAAGAACAGCAACTAAAATCATAACAATAATCTATCAGATAAAGAAAAAGATTACAAGTTGACAAATTATCTTGATCACAAATCGTAGCTATTGTTACTATGTAGTAACGATGTACAACGCGGCAACTTTACCAGCAAGGATTTTGATGGTCAATTAGAACGACAGACTAAACACGTAGTTCCTGTACAATTATAGAACAGTTTTCGTACAATGAAACCTAACCGCTATTTGGAACCCGTCTATTGGTACACGCGGATTGAAAAAATTGCTACTACCACAGCATCAGCAGTTTTAAATATCACGGAGTAAGCATGTCCAGAAGAAGCGAACAAATCTAAAACTTCCATAACATTGTGAAATACAGAATATAATGAAACAGCACAGTTGGTAAAGCTACGCAATCTAATTATCAGGGTATCTGGTGAACAGATAAGCCGTTATCATTGTTTGCTGACACATAATATAAGTCTACCTAGTCACCTAGTTTCGTTTCAGATGATTCCAGATGGGATAGACGAGGTTCTTTACCTTACAAATTTTGAGACTGGTGGAATTTGTTGATAAAAACAGTGTAAAACCCTTCATATTAGGAACTCCGATCAAGACTTACAAGATTCAAGGTGAAACACATGCGTAATGCATTTTTTGATGCATTATGGGACAAGGTTACAATGTACCAAATTATTTGGAGATGTAAAAACTCACAACGATGTTGCATGATCGTATTTACCAATGTAGTAGGTCTTTGTTCGGTGTACAAAGTGGTTTATTTGTCCACTATCTCGAAGCAAGTCGAGAGGTGGTAAGCAAATAGAGTAAACTTTCAAAATTGCTTAAACCGTTCCCAAGTAGGCTGACAAAGACCTGATGATGAGTGGTCACCGTCGCGATATGGACATTTGCAACACCAGGAGCATTTCAATGCATTTTAGTCCCTGGGACGTGAAGTTGTAAGGTCTGATGTGCCTTTAGTTTCACCTTTCTAACCGAAACACAATAATACAAATTCACTACTGCTTGACGGTGGAAATGATAATGGCGATACCACTCTTTTAATTAAATTCAAATATTTAATATTGTACAAAATGTCACAACATATTCTAAAGATGCCTAGCAACCCATTTCTATTTCTATTATATCTATACCAATATTATAAAGAGGAAAGATTTGTATATAAGTATGTTTGTTACTCTTTCACGCAAAAACTACTGATCGGATTGTATGAAACTTCGCACATAGATAGAAAATATCCTGGAATAACATATGGGTTACTTTTTATCCCGGGAAAATGTGATATCTCTCGGGAATGTGGGTAAAACCGCGGGGGACAGTTTGTGTTTATAAGTGTCTTGAATAACAAAAGCAAAACCTTCACAAGACACGGGTATACGACATCGATAAATAATAAGGAATGATATAGTAAACAGGTGGTTAGTAAATGTACATATAGGGAAAATACATTAGTGTTGAATTTCTAGTTTTTCATTATTTTAGTGTACAGATGTTTTTGTTGTCAGTTTTATTAGTGACTTAGTACACAACAGCAGTAGGATTGATCACAAATTATACGGTGATGTACTATGACTGTTATAAATTGAGGGAAAAGAAAAAAATAATTTCAAAAATATTTTTTTACAGGTTTTCATCAAAGAGACACCATAAAACATTATACCTACAAACAGTATGTAAATGAATACGGTACCTACCTTATATTCAACACTGAAAATCGATATCCTTATCTCACGTTAACAACAATGTAGGCTTCGCAAAACTATATGTAGGTAGTATTGTATGTTTTTGTGTTAAAGTTTTAGCGAATCACCTCCACTGAACGAATGTTGCGCCAAAAACACTCATCGAATTAAAAAAGAAACAATTATAGAGTGATATGCCAATTATTATTTCCGAATGAGAAATTGGCAGATGAATCCTTGCTCATAAATAAAGTTGTAGATGTTTAAAAAGCCCGTTAGACAATTAAGAATTTCATAAGAAATCTTATTGCTTCTAGCATAAGGTTCATTTATTGATCCAACGTTTAATAGGATAAATATTATCATAAATGGTGTCAAAACGGACCTATTAGATTCCGACAACTTTAGTCTTTTTGTACGTCATCTGAATCTGTGAGACCATAAAAATTACAAAGATTTGGTACAATGGTGTCTGCTCTACTAAAACTTTACTAAGCCTTTTTTTGCAAGACGCAAAATGTCCAAATATTAACTTATTGGTTCTCCAATATGACATTTTACACTAGTAGACCTCTTCACGCAGGATTCGTCCGGGGAAGTACTTTTACTTTACCTATTACTGCCGGGAAGCAGTAGTGCACTTGTATTACTATGCTTCAGTTAGAAGGTAAGAGGGGTAAAATAACAGGCACATGAGACAACTTCACGTCTCAAGGTCGACAATGCACGCCGGATCTTCTCAGTTGTCTGACTTCAGAACTGACGGTAACTTCAATAGCTGACTTTCACGGGAATACTCTCCTTGACAGATAACATTTCAATAAGTTACAAACAGAATCCAAAGTGCAATAACGGTTTGCCAACGAGAGGTTGCAAGCGCACAAAGCCTATAACAGATTTCTTACAAATCTGAATCAATTAACGTCTGTTTTAACGATAACATCCATGAACTTCCATGAAGGTCAACGTAAAAAACTGCACAGATAATGAAATGTACTCGTACATTCAAATCGAGAACTTGTAAACATTAATAAAGTTATTATTGTTTTGCCGTTCGATACGATAAGGTGTACAGTAAATTGCTTTGGAGATAGTAATGTCGTTATAGCAGAACAACTGTTTTCCTTAATTTTATTTTGGCTACACGGCTTTAATGTCGATTTTATTATTAATTGAAGTTACTGTCTCTTATTGTGATAATGAATATCCCAGGACATTCTTTACACACGGCTATCTGATCACAAACTAAACAGGGGCTCAAATGACACTAACTCGATATTTACACCCGGAATATGTAAATTAAACCTTATTTGCCGAGTCGCATTTTCCATGGTAAATGCGAGGTTGGAGGAATATCTATAATTTGGATAAGTTTATGATTAGCGATCTTACCTCGGTAAGCGATGATATGCAACGGAAATACAAGAAGAAAATTTACTGCTAACACATCAATAAAAAAATTAAGAAGGGCTGGTTCTTTGTATTACTTATCTTACCCCTCTGTAGGTACGTCGGTACAAGATTTGGACCCCTATTTGGATGATTTGGGGTAAATTTTTCTTTGAACCTAATTTCCATTAAACAACAATTCTTATTTTTATTGGTCAAAATATAATACTTAGTTCATTCGTGAGTGTCCCTGGACATGGTATAGGAGGGCATAGAACACAAACACAGATTTTTACATGTTAGATTTTTAATAAAAATAGTAATTCAACTATTTCGCACGTATTCAATAAAAAACTATATATATGACACTTGTGGTAATAAAAGTGACATCGGCAATAAATCCGAAAGGCAACAAAAACCAACTCACAAACCTGTCATTCCATAAAATACATGTAATTTGTAAGAAATGCAAGATGTTGGATAATTAAAGCTACGTACACCTATGAGCGGTGTACGAATCCACTGCAATCATACAGCAAGCGAGAGAAAGGCAATTAAACCGTAATCGGAACCAGGTTTGAGCTCAGTCTAGACCCTACGCTATTACCTATTGGAAACACAGGGGTTAGTATTGCGTATGATGTTAAATTAAAATACATTTTGGGAAATCTACAAACACTAACATACGATATATATCAAGTGTTTTTTTTTATTTTTTTCACGAGAGTTGAATTTGGCTTGAAACACATTGATAATATATATATAATATAATATAAACATACATTATTCATCCACATGTCAGTTTTCACTGCTGTCGCCACTCCCGGAGTGCCACTTTGTTTTCATCTATGAATGCACCTGAACTACATTTCTCAGAACATAACACATGTAATCAGTAGATAATATTAGTAGGAAATATAACTAAGTCAACAAATTTCGAAATCTTTTATCAAATTCTTATCTAAGTGAATAATATTGCCTCAAGAATTTGATGCGTTATCTTAATATTCATCTAATTAAGTATACGTTACTTTACTAACTACATACGTAATATCATTTATTTAAAAAGAAATACCTGAGTTTCATGCCGGTTCTTCTCGGTTGAAGATTGACATCTGATCCTTAACTAAAGTGCCTTAACATGAAAATATTAAAGTCTTAAAAAAAAATAGTAAACTGAGTTTCTTGCTGGCTCTTCTCAGTTGAAGACAGACATCCGAACCTTAACTAAAGAGCCTTAACATGAATATATAAAAAACATTTAAAAACATAGAATGCCGAGTTCCTTACCGGTATTTCTCACTTGAAGCTGACTGCCAAAATGTAACTTCAGCATTTGAGCTTTGTAAGTACCCTTCGATTCCTTAAAAAAATAAATGTTTATTATTTTCCAATCCTACTAATTTTATAAATGCGAAAGCTTGTGAGGACGGACGTAGGGATGTATGTATGTTTGTTACTCCTTAACGCAAAAACTAATGAATGGATTTGGATAAAATTTGGCGTGTAAATAGTTTATAACTAAGATTAACACCTAGAATACTTTTTATCCCATTAAAATGAACATCCCTAGGAAATATAGGGGATAGCAATAATATTAATTCAAAAACCTTTCTTTCATTTCATTGTGATTTATTTTCTGCAAGTCCTGCGATCAACTTTGCAGCCGCGGTCACGTGCGCATTCCAACAACCTGTGTTGCCAGCCTCGCCTCGGTAACAAAGCCCCGTTGTGCTATCAGCTGCATCTGCAGACAGATACACTGCCCTATATCCACAAACCTTTCACCATCCGGTGCGGATTTAATAAATACCACCTTAGTGAGAAAATCCGCTTCAAAAAATACTTTGCATGTTTTGCAATCGTTAACTTTTAACAAGCAGTGCAGCTGCGTGTAAGTACCATTTATTTTTCGATTACCCTTTAGGCTTGAAGCCCTTGACTAAGCCATGAATAGGATATTTTCAACCTTACTTCTGTAGCAGATAGAAAGGTGCATATCTGCTATTCCAGACTATAATTTTTCTCTGTGTCAAATTTCATCAACATCACTTCTAGCATGATTGAGTAAAAAACATGCGTCCATCCAAATTTTCGCATTTATAATCGCAGTAAGATTACTTGGATACTAACTTGTTGTTTACCGGATCTGTGGCAACGTAGGAAAACATGAATGGTTGGGATTAAGCAAACGAGCAATTGTTCGTGGGCGTCCGGTGTAGGTCGGGTCATTAGTGTCGATATCTCTAAGGCCCGACGACACATATTTCATCGGTAAATATTTTGCATAAGAACTCTTTTGTGATTATGGCAAATGCAAGACAATTCTGCCAACATCATGTGAATTATGAACTTTTTTGTATATAAATGGCCAGTAATAAGCCAGAAACGACAAAACCTTTGTAGATTTTAATGCTCTGTGATAGGCGTCGATATAAATTGTCTATCCAATATTAGAAAACTCTTTTCACGTTTAAGAATGACGCAAAAAAGAAATTGTCTATGATATTCTTAAAAGTCAACAGGGCCTATATATGAAAATATAAACAAACATAGACAAACTAGGATATCGTAAGAGGTGAACAAAGAGTATACCGATCACCATTATACTCGAAGTAGGCTTCAAAATCATTCCCAAAGCACTGCAAAATCATTTTTAATATACAAGAAATTGTGGAAAACCAAGCATACATATTAGGTATTCCTCTAATTATTATTAGAATAGAACTGGGCAGGCAGCTGATGATTAATTTTTGCATTATTTTGTGCAATGAGTCAATGAGAAATCGAGCACCGAGTGCCGCCCACGTTTTGCATGTCAGGTGTTTGTACACCGCAGACTAAATGCACGTTTAGGCTTACCTTAAATAAGCAAAGCTTGTCAAGGTTACCAACATACAAATACATAATACTATCAGTCAGTAAAAGGTCGAATACACTATGAAGTTTCGCAACTTCTTGGTATTTCTATTCTGAATTCCTTTTGAAACTGCAGTCGGGATTGGATACATTTTGATACTTATTTGTTTGTGTAGTATTCATAATAATCATTTTTAAACAAGAAGGTAAGTATAATGTGATTTATACTTACATTTTCTCAATTCAAATATATGTTAGTCTTCTGTAGAGTGTAGGTCGTGAAAAGTAGTTTTCAAACCGCCACTATAAGAAGTGTGGCAGCTTTCATCTAGTCCAAAATATATCTCTGTTTACATTTTCACTCACTATAAAATACTACCCGGCAGTGCTGGCACTTTCTTATATTTTCGCAGATAAAAAAATATATTATTAAAAAACAAAGCATTTAAATCTAACAGCCAGAAAAGTTTACATGATCCAATTTCAAAAATAGAATCATTTAAACACACATTCTATAATCAATTACCACTCAATTCTAAACATCGTAAAAACATTCTTGTTTTAAAATTCCTGCATATATTTACCTGCGGAGTCCTTGCCGAAATAAACTCCTACCGATTCTGACATGCATTCCAGGAAGTTGAACAGTTGAATTTGTTGCGGAATCGCGAATTATTTGGCGCTGTGAAAATATTATGCAAGAGCGAAGCGGGTTTAAAAATAAAATTCTTGTTCTGCTTTGAATTATGTGTGTGGTGCAACTTTGTATCATCGTTTAAATATTTTAAGCTCTTAGCAACTGAGTGTTTTGGCGTCCCTGGCCTTGACTCTCGTATTTTAATATTATGATTGGTATTCTATTATAGAATATCTTACGTCTGATGGAAAGCACGTTTAATTTTGAAAATACCATTGCTATGACGAGTTGTTTTCAGAGTTCATTGAGTTATTATGAAGAAAGAACTTATTTCTTTAACTGAAAAATCTTTCAACAATATTATAAATGTTAGGTTTGGATGTTTCGCTGTTTTTCGGATGCAATCGGCTGAAAGGATATGAATGAAATTCGGCACATTATGTTGGAATATTTTATTCTTATAGTCTCGGGAAAACATGAGACCTCCAACCACGATGGAAGCTAGTTCCACTAATATTATAAATGCGAAAGTGGATCTGTCTCTATATCAGCTTGTCACTTTTTCAAGAACGCTGAACAGATCTTGATGGGTTTCAGAAAGCACTCTTTTTTATGAGGCACCTTTTCATCATTCTTACTGGAGCTTAACTGTCACTATAAACGATAAGTTTTTGGTTTTATTTAGCTGTGCCATGAGTACGAACATCTATCGTAAGCGTATCGTCATCGTATCGAGTGCGCCACAAGCCAATGTAATGAATAATTTTTCATAACGCAACGTCACACGATGCGCGATGTTAAATTTTTTATATGAACTAGCTTTTTGGCTTAGGCCTTTGATGTAAAAATTTGCGCCGTTTTTACGTTTGACAGAGGCTGTCAGTTTAAAATCTGTCACAACTGACGGATCACTGGACGAATGTATCTTCCAGCTAAACGCTAAGTTTCCGTGATACGACATACGAGTATGATCAACGTTTTTGGTCGTGTTTTAACTTCGGTATTAACATCCAAATTACCGGAATCGTGTAGGAGCTCGGAGCAGATGAAAGTAGAGTATCAGAGTCACGATTCCACGTATTGAGTGATATATTTCCTCGCCTCGCATTCCTTGCAACCAGTTCCGTATTTAGGGGCACGTGGGGCACTAGCCCAGGGATATTCCCGTTATTGGTCGCGTTAGGGTGTAAAAGCCATCAGAAGATAATAATCACTCATAAGACCTTAAAAAATATGACATATTATTGTTCAAATTAATAATAATAAAAAAGTCAAATTTTACATAATTTATTTTTAATTTACAAAACAGTTAATTACTGATATTAACTAGTGACGACAAATGTCAGTCAATATAAGGTTTGACCATCATAACTTAGAACTCAAAAGTTCATGCGATGTCATGGTCTAAGGCGGTCTTGATCGCAACTAAGATGTCGACAAAATATCCAAATACCCTGGAATGCTCGTATTCATCATGCACAGTTATCTGGTCCCAAATTAGGCAGAGCTTTTACTACTTGTACTATGGCAACCAAATAACTTAAATACTACATGTACTACTTTTTTAATTGTATTTTTTTTTCTTTTAAATCATTTATTTCAAAGTATAAATTACAAATTATACATACAATTTTCCTTGCCAAGCTATATATCTTGTTGGCAAGATACGCTCGTTAACAATACTATATATGTAATGTAGGCACTTAACTGTATTTATATATATTAAGATTATTTTGTGCCCACTGCATCTCAGGAATGAACCTCACTGACTACAGTGTCACATTTGCCTAGCATTACATCCTTAAGTTTAATTTTTAACTATTTTTTACTTTATTTAGGCTCTTTCTTTAACAGTTCTATATATAGACATAGAACGAACAAACATATTATTATTTATACACAAAAAAATTTGTCCTGGATATGAATCGATCCCCGGACCTCCGTCGTTATAATCAGAGAACCAACCACCCAGCCGACTGGTCGTTTAATGAGAATAGCTTCAGTAACCGATACTCTAGTTTCAGTACAAACAAGCGAACATTCATCTTTCCTAATGGAGTTGTAAATGGATATAGCATAATGCATTACATCTGTATATCGAATTAACATTGCGTTTTGTAAGTATTTAATGTACACAGCCAATTAGGAAGTGTTTGTTATTTGGCAATGATGATGATTTCATTGAATCCTGATGACGCACCATCACCTCAAAACTGAACATAACGGGATGGGACTGCGGCCATTCGACGCGGATTTTTTCGTAGATATAGGCTAAATATTTTCTTACTCCTTACAAACTAATATAACAACATAGATATTACACATGATTCTATTATTTTAAAGTTGTAAACTGGTATGCAAACTATTATTTATAATTTATATAAGTATATACATATGTAATATCTAGTTACCGAGGTACAAGCAATGCTTAATTTTTGATCGGGGGCTCGATTCTGTAAGGTAAATGAAACTAACTCGAGGATGTTTCGTCGCGGCCTCCATGCTCTGTCTCTGTCGCTAATACTACTAATCACGTGAGATACGTGGTACGGAGCAGAGAGCGTGTGTGAGGAATGACACTTAAAGGTTTGAGCACATTATGCCGGGCCGCAGCGGGGCGGAGCGGGCCGCAGCGCATCGCAAAATGCGTACCTAGCACATTTGTGACGGGCCGGGTCGCATTGCGTTGACGGATTTTGAGTACAGTGTACTGCCGGAATTTGCGTGCAACTGTACGTAATGGATAGCTCTGACGAAGAACTTTCGTTTTTTTGCCTGCTGTTAGAAGAAGAACAGCATAGACAAAAGAGAAAACGTAAAATATGGATACATCCCATTTGTTCCAAGAGAAAGATATTTGGCGAATACCATCATCTTTTTCCCGATCTTGTAGCAGACAAAAACAAGTTTTGGGGATATTTTCGGATGACTCCTGATCGATATTTTCAATTACTTGAAATAATAAAGGAGGATCTGCAAAAAAAAACTACAAGTTTTCGTGAGCCTATCGGACCAGAAGAGCGGCTTGTGGTGTGTTTAAGGTAAGTTTCACTATAGCATACCTAGTGATTATTAATTATCCTTTTTTCCTCCCATTTAATCCTGTGTAAATTGTATCTTAAATTGTTAGTGAGGTCGTACGTTAGGATCTTGTGTCTTTTGTCTTTTTAATAGTTAGCAGCGGCGCTAGTTAGGGTATATTTTCATTTTAAAGAAAAAAAAGCGGTATACATAATGTCAATATTATATTATCACAAAATCACAGAACAAAAATCTTTCTATCTTAAACTCTAATAAAACTATTCTTAATCAACATCTTCCATTTCTCTTTGTGTTTGGCCTCTTAGTAGCCCGTCGCTCAAAATACCATTCATTGTTGATTTTTATTTTGTTGAATAGAATTTAAAAAATCATTTAATGCGTTATCGTCAAGATCAAGAGCAATCTCTTTCTGTGTGTCAATATCATTTGGATTCACATTTGTTGAAGTTGGTGGTATTATTTGGTTTGGAGGTTGTACATCAACATCGTTTAAATTAACGATTATGGGTGGTGTGCTCTCTTGAGATAATTGTAATACATATTGTGGTTTAGACTTCTCCCTGAAAACCAACTCTTCTGCATCGGTAACTATTTTAAAAACTTCACGTTTTACACGAATTTGTACATCTTCCGGAAAATTTGAAACAGTTTCCCCCAAGTTCGTGAAAAAGTCAACAATTTTGTCAGGTTCATTTTTCTTGGCCGTGTATTTTTTTTCTAAATACTCTTGCAATAACGTGTGTATTGGTGAAAGCTGTGGTGGAGTATTTAAAGTTCTAGAATTTCTTTTATAAGGACGAGGTGAACTGTCTTCTGAAGTAACACGACGATTTCTTATAGTGCTTTGTGAAGTACCAGCACTTGAACCAGGGCTATCACTTCTATGAATATCGTCTAAAATACTATTATCCTCATTACTTGAGTCTTGGGAAACATTATTTGGTGGAAAATTTGAAAAAGTTTCATCCTCGTTGCTAATATAGGGGATAAGAAATGACAATAAATCTTCATATTTTGGTTTCTTCATATTTGTAGCAGCTTGTCCACTTTTTGTTTTCCTTAACTTTTTAGCGCGTCTGTAATTATCTCTTATACGTCTCCATCTGTCTCTGCAAGTTTTATCTGTGGAAGAAAAAATATAGGTATTAATAAAGTTAAAACTTTTTATGTTTCAGATATTTGGCAACAGGAAATTCAATGAAGTCATTAGCCACTTCTTTTCGACTTGGTGAATCAACTGTTAGACAAATTATTTACGAGGCATGTACAGCCATATTTAAGAAGTTGTCACCCAATGTCATGCCTGTACCGACAGAAGCAGACTGGAAACGTAAAGAACAGCGTTTTAAAAGGCAATGGAACTTTCCAAATTGCATTGGGGCACTGGATGGAAAGCATGTTATTATTGAAGCACCACCGAATAGCGGCTCCCTTTATTTTTCTTACAAAAAAACGTTTACTATAGTTTTATTGGCCTTAGTCGATGCGGACTACCGTTTTACAGTCATCGATGTTGGTGCCTTGGGTAAAAATTCTGATAGCCTAATACTCAATAACTCTAATTTTGGCAAAGCTTTAATCGATGGACAGTTTAATTTGCCTGCTGATCGTTTAATACCAGGTACAGACATAAAGTTACCACATGTCATCGTTGGAGACGAAGCTTTTCCATTAACCAGACATTTGATGAGACCATATCCAGCAAATCAGTTGACAAATGACGAAGACAAGAAAGTTTTTAATTATAGGCTGAGCAGAGCTAGGCGTGTGAGCGAAAATGCTTTCGGGCTATTAGTGAAGAAGTTTAGAGTTTACGAAAGACGTTTTTCGTTATTGCCAAAACATGTTAATGTTATTATATTAGCCACTTGTTGTTTGCACAATTTACTGCGAAACGACATTTGCTACTGGTCTGAAGAGGAGGCTCAGATAAATGTGGTAACAGAAGCTCTAACAGATTTGCCATATATTGGAGGCCATGCAGCACTAGACGCAATGTGTGTCCGTGATCAATTTAAAAGATATTTCGTATCTCCAACTGGTACCATTGAGTGGCAGTCAAGGGTTATTAGAAGAGGTATGCGAAGAAACTAATATCTTGACACTAAGGTTATTCGATACTGCCCGCTTACTTATAAAAAACCGGCCAAGTGCGAGTTGGACTCGCATATGAAGGTTTTCGTACCACACATAATACGGAACCCAAAAAATTAAATAATACTCATTTTGTCGCCTCTGTCGTCATCGTCTCTGTGCGGGCCCGACTCGCACTTGGCCGGCTTTTCCTTTTTGAGGTACGGAACCCTAAAAATAAACCTTAAACCACAATTTCGCGACAATTATACAAATCTTATTTTTTATTATTACTTACTTATGTTCATTATTATTGTCATCATTAATAAAGTAATACTTTACGTAGTAGGTATATATACTCTGTGGTAATACCTACTCTAATAATGAAAGACACACTATGGATGTTGGCAGCAATAAACATTTCCTCAGAAATCTGTCTAAAATCAATGATTACTTGGTCTAAATTATGTAGTAAAAAAATGTGTAAAAATGTGATTATAGTACATCACGATACAAGTGCGTTATGATGGTTATAACATAAGAAATAAATACTTGACAGTGGTACTTACCAGATTCTTTCATTATGTCCCCTATTTCCTTCCAAATATTATCTCTTCTTTGTTGATCGTCGTAATGAGGATCTTGTAGGTCATAAAGTTCTTTGTATCCTTGAACTAAGTTAATCAAAAGTTCTTCATTCATTTTTATGAACAACCACAAGAACAGGAACACGCAAATACTAAAAAATGTCGTGAAATCGTTTGCGCGTGCACAACAATCCGCTTGCTATAGCACACTGTTGACGGGGCGCAGCGGCGCGGGGCGGGTCGCATCGCACGGACGGAAATCCGCCGCGCAATAATGCGAGCCGCTGCGGCCCGACACAGTGTGCGTTATTTCATACAAATTGTATTGAAGCGATTTTTGCGCTCCGCCCCGCCCCGCTGCGGCCCGGCATAATATGCTCGAACCTTAAATTTCATGAAAATCCGATCAGCCGTTACAGAGGTAACAAACAAATACACAAGATTAAACTTATTTTGACAAAAAGCATTAATATCGTATTTAGGAAGCTAATACCCTCCCACACTACACTTAACACTAAATATGCAAACGCCTATATTTATGTCTAATGTATTCGCTAAGCCCATCAAAAATATTCATCAAGTAGAAAAAAAGTAATGGATGGTCCTCGCGGACGACCTTGGGACGGAAACAATATTATTTTGTTGACTGTAATTCTCTTACTAATATTTAGATTTGCGAATGAAGAATGGTAGAAGCTAATTTTCAATGTATAACATTTTTTTTATTACTATTTAAAAATTCTTACAATATAATTTTTAAGGTTACAATCTAAAAAGCCATGGAGGTTTGTCTCGATTTTAATTGCTAGATTGATTTGAAAATCGTTACCGATCCGACACTGATTTAAATACACACAAGTACACGAAATCAAATCACTATGTCAAAAGCGAATTTGTCAGGACTAGATTAAATTTAAGGCCTTCACTCTCTTTTCATCTTATTACAATAGAAAGAGATGTACTCACAACAAAAATGGTTACGTTTATAGTCCAGATAGATAAATAATAGTCATTGATTTCGTAACTCAAATTATACGTAATTATTTCAGGTAGCATTATTATAAAGCCTGTTTTAAATTCACTTTTTGTCATATAATATCATTAGTTTTCCAATATTTTTTTGCTGTTTGTAAGCGATGTATAACTAAACCGGCGTCCATTTCAGATTTTAATAACTGTTTAGTTATACAATTAGCTCATAATGTAAGCTAGCGTTGATACAAAATTAATCCCAGTATTGTAATTCAAATGAGATCGAGAAAGCGTTAGCAAAATGATACTCGGAACAGCTTTAATACCAAAGGATTTGGTGTAATTGGCAGCTCGCTTGGAAAGTTGCTCTCGATTCAGCCCCTTGGTATATTTGTTCAAATGTTTGTACAAATGTTTGTTTAAATATTTGTTCCAATGTTTGTTCCAATGTTTGTTCAAATGTTTGTTCCAATGTCAAAAAAATAAAAATTGACAAAATTATTGTAATGGAAATTTGATATTGCAGTGCGCACGTTACAGTTATAACTCTGAATGTCATGGGCAGGCTTCCAATGACGAATTGGATTGAACAGATGCATAACATGCACAAATATTTGATCAAGTGTATACTTATTATGGTTACGAATTTACAATAAAATTAATTCTTCGTTTGTTTTTTCTGAATCATACATCTTAGAAATATTTATGGATCATGATGTTCCACATTTTATCATTTCACTTCTTGAATTACATTTATATCATTACATGGTCGTACTGCAAGGGGAAAACATGGTTGGTTAAACTGCTATTAATACGATGTCAAATCATAAGCTACCTTTTCTAGCATTGTTGTACATCTATCTTGAAAGCTTGTTCGAAAAAGGCTTCCAAACCGTTAATCGGATTTTATTTCAATTTGGCACACAATTAATATATATTATATACAAACAATATATGTATATTTTGGATTAGCACGTATGGATTCTCTATCCCGAGCGCAACCGCTAAACGTACCTTAGTATTGGCAGTTGTAACCCAGAAAACAATGAGGTCTTTGTTCCGTGGTTGCGACCTCATTGACTCCGAATATTTCGAGTGCCGGTAGCTGAGACAATTAACTAATTAGGTTGGTTCTGTATTCCTCTCTGCGGCCTTGAGTGAAGTTTAGCAGTTTTCATTAAATTAATATTATTCCAATGTTCATTCACGGTCTCTCAGACTGGTTAATTAAAATAGTTTTATTGCTTGCGCAGTCGTCCATTGCCGTATCTCCACCACAATTCGCGGAACACGGAGAACTTCAAACGTAGATATTCAGCAATGGCATTGTTTCAATAGATTTACGATCGCAACTGCTCTTTGATTTGTTGTGATTTTTTTCTTGAAGTTCCTCTCAAGGCTAGCGGGATAATAATTTAATTTTATATTTGGCAAAGAGGTTTATTGCTCGGTTCCGCAATTAAATGTTTGTTTATATCAATTATTTAGAGTGAAAAGGCATCTATGGAGCAAGTCTTTAACATCCTCAGCGCTTTTGCTCTCAGAGTTACCGAATACTGACGTGATACAAAATATCAACGAAAATAATGTTTTTTTGCAAATTACTATTAGGAATTTATTTTTTATTTTGATTGATATTATGTCGTCTCGCCCATATGTCCCTGTTAGCTTTTGCTAATCGACTCCTTCATTATATACTAACTGTCCCCCGCGGTTTCACCCACGTTCCCGAGCGATTTAAAATTTTCCCGGCACAAAAGGTATCCTATGTTACTTCTAATACCTACAAGAACATGTGCAGTGGCATAGCTAGGTAACCGTAGGCCCTGGGGCAAAAAATTAAGTAGGGCCCCAACTAAACTACTTAAAATATTTTGTCCCCCAGCCAAAGCCAGGGGGCCCCGGGGTTCTGCCCCGTCTAGTCCTACGGTAGCTACGCCACTATTTGTACGTCAGAATCCGAGGGGCACCCTGAGCTTCGGGCCCCGAGGCACTGCCCCGTCTAGCCTTCCGGTAGCTACGCCACTGTTTGTATGTCAGAGTCCGAGGGCCCCCCTGAGCTTGGGGGCCCCGGGGTTCTGCCCCGTCTAGTCCTCCGGTAGCTACGCCACTGTTTGTAAGTCAGAGTCCGAGGGGCCCCCTGAGCTTCGGGGCCCCGGGACACTGCCTCGTCTAGCCCTCCGGTAGCTACGCCACCGAACATGTACAAAGTTTCATGATGATCGGTTCACTTGTTTTCGCGTGAAAGCGTAACAAACAAACTTACATTCACATTTATAATATTAATGGGGATTGATACCCGGTAACCCGCGTTCAAAGCCAACAAAGCCTCTGGAATGGAGTACTGTGTCGTGCCAGAAATCACCCTCCCTTACAATACTTACACATACCTAATACTCAAATGGTACAATTATAGTACCAATTATATTACCCATTAGAATAGTTTAATTGGTAATTATCTGAAAATAACGATACTTTTAAAGACTTCTCTCGAATAAATCTTACATTAATGGTAGAACCACCTTTTTAGTATACGTATTGGTGGGCTATAAATATATACCGCCGTACATTTACATTAGCCCATCTGATCAAATTTAAGCTAGTAGCCAGATAACTGATAAATATAGTTTATTATTCTTTTTAAATACATAACTTATGCGGCTATTTATCGAATAGCATATTTACACCCAGAAACCGAACAAATAGAATGTTCATACTCACAAAGATTTATTTAAGACGGAAATTGAACCCACGACTTGTGGTATCAAGGTATCCACTACGACAATAGCGCAATCATTATTAAATTGCAAGATGCTTCAAAGAAAAGCCCACTTAAAAATGCTTTGTTTCACTTCAAAGCTAGAATTTTCCAGTTCAGAATTAGTACAGGCTGGTAACATTATTTCAAGATGGTTTCAGTCTTAACGGCGCCATCTTGGCAACACAGAAGTTTGAGATAAACTGGCGCACACCCGTTTGTTTATTTAACAACTGACCTACAACAACAATGCAAAGTGTATTTCTATGTATACGTTCCCCTCCCTGAGACAGTTGGCGTCCACGGGGACGAAACTGTCTGGAAATAATGCGTGAAAAGTCTCGTATAAATATGCAAAATTATGTCACACAAATTTTATGGTTTGTTGATAGATTTTCACATGTGACGTCACATAGGTTTCAAACCCCCCCCCCCCCCCCCCCCCCCCCTTGTTAGTTTTGCACTAATATAATCGACACAATTAGGTTTAAATTAATAATAAATAAAGTATAGGTAAATCTAGGAAATACTAAAAATAAAGCCAATTAATGCAAAGTAAAATTAATGAATATTTACTGCTTTTTATCTCAATAAAAACACAGTTAACAAAACAGATATTAATTGAGAAATACGATCCACTTTATATCTTTTTGTTTAGATAAATGAAATTTATTATTCGGATAAAGACATGACATCACACGAATACAAACGAATTATTAATAATAATTGCTACAATTTATTTCGTTCAGAAACGAGGCAAGCCCATCTAAATTAGGGACGCCACACGTTATTGTACGAGTTTTGAAAAAAAAATTTAGACTAGATTTTATTTGTGTCCAACAAAATGTTCCATTATTTTAATAGGTTATGCATTCTTTTGTACAATAAAATATAAATTACCTAGGAATTACGTGAATTACCTAGACATTAGTAATCTAGGAATCATATAAATTTTGTAATTTATTTTTAGGTAATTTAGTGACAAATTTCATAAATGACATGTGGACCACATAAAGTACTTAGAGTACACACCTAGGGCATAAATCAGTTACCTAGGGATTACGTGAATTACCTAGACATTAGTAATCTAGGAATCATATAAATTTTGTAATTTATTTTTAGGTAATTTAGTGACCAATTTCATAAATGACATGTGGACCACATAAAGTACTTAGAGTACACACCTAGGGCATAAATCAGTTACCTAGGGATTATAGAAATTACCTAGAGATTACATTAATTACCCAGAAATACCTAACTTTTTTTCGCTATCTAGTTGTGGTTCGTTCTGAAAATGGCATCCCTGCTGAATTTAATATTAATGGGATTATATCGGAACAATAAAGTATCGTCATTGTTACTAATCGATGAACAGTGTACGTTTTTATAATAGAAGCTGCAGTCCCGCGGTTTTACTCGCGTTCTCAAGTTATATAATGTATCCAAGGACAGGCCAATTGGCTAGGTGGTTAACGCTCTGACTGCCAAACCAGAGGTCGCGGGTTCGATTCCCACCCAGGACAAACATTTGTGTGCATGAACATGTCTGTTTGTTCTGTGTCTGGGTAAAAAAAGTAGTATATCAGTTATCTGGTTTCCATAGTACAAGCTCTGCTTAGTTTGGGATCAGATGGCCGTGTGTAAAAGAATGTCCCAGGATATTTATTATTATAATATAACATAGTTCATGTCACGCGGGAATAGTGTAGCTTTCTATTATTGAATGAATGTTTGAAATTGGATGAAAAGCTACGAAAGTAGTAGCTTCAGTAACTTTTAACTTTAAATTTGATCTTCATAAGTGCCTTCCGAGGGCCTAAACTGAATAAATGGTTTTTAATTTAGAATTTTTGATTTTTGTAATTACATGCTTACATCCAAATTAAGAAAAAAAATGAAATAAATAAATACACCGGGACATTCTTTACTTCGGTCATATTATTCCAAATTAAGCAGAGCTTGTACTATTAAAATCAGATGACTGATATATTACATAGGTAACCCATATTTTTAAATACATACCTACATAAATAGATATTTGCATTCAGATACAGAAAACATGTTTATGCACCAAATTTTTATGGCTGGGAATCGAACCCACGACCTATGGCGTGACAATCGGAGTCTCTAACAGAATATCATACTAATATTATAAACGCGAAAGTTTGTATGTATGGATGTTTGTTCCTCTACACGCAAAAACTTCCCAACGGATTTGGATGAAACTTGGCAGATAGAGCATATATTGGATTAACATATAGGCCTTTTTATCCTGGGAAAATGTTACATCCCTCGGGAACGCGGGTGAAACCGCGGGGACAGCTAGTAATAAAATAAAATTACAATATAACAATTTTTGATACACGTTACGTCACCAGACCAGCTGGCCCAGAAACGCGACCTTTACGTTCTAAGTTCTAAGTTATAAATGCTTACAAATTGACATAATAAGATATTGTTTGACATTTAATATGAATCTCTCTCATGCAGCACTGGTTCCTGGAATATTATTATATAGGTAACTCTTTTATCGCACTAATCCTATTAATTATTTTAAATGTGAATAATTGCATGTATGTGATTCATCACGCTTAAACGGTGCAACGGATTTAGATGAAATGATATCCGACACTTTATATCCCGGGGAAAAAATATATCCCGCGGGAATATGGAAAATTCCACGGAGAGGAATCTTGTCGTATTTACGGAATAAATTCATACAGCGTATTATTTATTATGAACAGAATTTTAATACTTTTTTTAATAATTTTTTGTTTTTTAATTGAAAAAAATCTTATATTGAATTAACGTGCAGTAAAATATAAGTAGATATAATAATATATTAGATGTAAATATAAAAAGTATATGTTTAGTAGTCATTCAAGAATTATAAAAACTCTGTTCATAATAAGCTTTATTATTTAATTTTATTTTTTATTAATTTATTATTTAATATCTAAGCTTTCCAATTGGGGATGAAAAACAGGAACAATATTATGCTTTACTTACCTTTCTACTATGTATACTACATACACCTTACTTTTATATTTTACTGCACGTTAATTCAATATAAGATTTTTCAATTAAAAAACAAAAATTTTTTTCGGCCAACAAGGTTCCACTTTTTAAACTACAATGTAATAAATGATTAAAAAAATATATATTGTCATGTAGTAATTTCATTACCTAAAAGGAGATCTAAGCTACGTATAAAACTAAATTTATAACTAGCTGTCCCCCGCAGTTTCACCCGCGTTCCCGAGGGATGTAACATTTTCCCGCCACCAAAAGTATCCTATGTTACTTCTAATACCTCCAAAAATATGTGTACAAAGTTTCATGATGATCGGTTAAGTAGTTTTCGCGTGAAAGCGTAACAGACAAACTTACATTCACATTTACAATATTAGTAGGGATTTATATTTTTAAGATTTTGTATTTTTGTTTGTATATGTGAAGCCCTTAATTTTACCTAGAGGCGCCCCATGCCTTTGAAAATTGAAATATTGAAACCTAATTTGATATGACAGCAATTCTCTATCTGCCCAAATGAATTGGATTTAATGAATCTTGAGTGATGGTCAAATCTTGCCTTGTAAGGGGAGTTTGCATAACGATCCAAGTAATAATCCATTTAGCTGTCAATTCCGTTCAATTCGTCAAGATAAATGGTTTAGAGAACGTTGTGCAAGTTGGGGTAAACGAATTTTATCAGTAATCCGTTTGGAGGATTGGTCCAGTGCTTCAAGAGAATTCGGAACGTGCTCATGCTATTTCAGCTATGCTAGTGCGCGCACAATTTGTGTGAAAAAGATAAGAATAGTAGGGATTTCAAAAATCGGAAAAATGAGGCTTAGAATTACTCTCATTATAACTTGAGAGCACCGAATTTCTTGTTTTTGTTTAAAATTTTTAACATAATGATAAGCTTTTATACGCACCACTTAAGGTTTATTTATAATTATATTCATAATATAATGTATTCAGGTGTTAAATATTAAAAAAAAAAATTATATTACATAATATATTGAAATTATTTGTAATACATAAATGTCATTACATAAAAATAAATGGTAATGTCATAATAAAATTTTATTAGTTTATTTTAAACCCGTAAATATCAATAAATCTTTCTACTATTATAAATGCAAAATTGAGATTGAAAACATGAACGGATGGATGTTTGTTACTCAATCACGCCTGATCTGATAAAACCGCGGGGAAAACTAGTAGTAGATATACCTACACCGTTGCTTTAGAAATTTAATAGAACCATACTAAATATATAATTGAATCAATCGGATTACTTTCTCGATTCAAAATCGATTCTATATGACAACCTGTTAAGTACGTACGTGCTGACAGCTAATGTAATCTGTGATTTGATCATAGATTACATGGTCGGAAAGCTATTTGTGCTAATTTGATTTATGCGATATATAGAGACTAGTAAAACTAGAAGCTAGTAGTGTAAAGTGTATAATGTTTATGTGTAATTTTACACACGGCCATCTGATCCAAAACTAAGCAGAGCTTGTACTATGGAAACCAGATAACTGATATACTACATATACTACTTTCTTCTCTACATACGTACTTATATGGATATTTAGACCCACACACAGAAGAAACAGACATCTTCATGCACATAATTTATTTGTCCTGGGTGGGAATCGACCCCGCGACCTTCGGCTTAGCAGTCAGAGTCGCTAACCACCAAGCCAACAGGCCTGTCCACTACTAGCGACATGCTTATTTTTCCGAAACCAAATAACTATTCGGTTTCCATAGAAACTTCAGTAACTTTAAATTTGCACTTCATAAGTGCCTTCCGAGAGCTTACCCGAATAAATGGTTTTGAATTTTGGAACTCCGCTTAGTTTGGTATTATATTATCGTATACAAAGTATATCCCAGGGTATTATAAGGTTTCTGTTATTTGCCACTCGGTTACGGAAACCTACAAAAACAACTGTTACCTTCTTTCTTTAAGAATTTCTTTTAATCAAATTACCGAACGCTACAATCTTAATTAGTATAAAACAATGTCGCTTACGCCGTTTGTACACTTAGATCTACTACCCAACGGATTTTGAAGCGGGTCATCAGTAAACAAAATGATTAAGAGGAAGCTTTTATCCCTCGGGAACGCGGGTGAAGCCGCGGGGGACAGCTAGTAACTAAATGTTTACGGAAATTTCGCTTTCCATCATCATCTCAAAAATCCCGGAGGCACGTAATTGATTATAATATTCATCAATATAGAACATTTAACAAAATCTCTCGACGGTACCAAAATAGCTACCTAAATAGCTGAGTGCGAGCTCCGTTCTCATCACTTCACATATAGATCAACTTCAGGTATTTCTGCACTGTCTATCAATCAACGGTGTCTCTGGGCGGTTCGATCGCACTTTGAGGTTGTAGCAACTTTCGTCGAATCTTCTGTGTACCTAGGTGTAATGCGACTTCCATTAGCGACAATTTATATTGTTACGCTACGCTTAGTCGCAGGATTTGTCAGTATTTTTTCAATATAATCAAAACTCAATTACACTTAATTATGTGTTTTTGTAAATATTTAACCCAACATTTTTTCAACGGCGCTACGAACAGAAATAATTTTAAACTTAAATTTATATAAAAACAAACGGTTATTCTAGTTTTCAAACAAATATTATAGAAAATTATAAATACTAGCTCCACCTGGCTACCATTAAAGTACCCAATATTTTATTCCAGGGAATGCTCTCTCTATGTGCCAAGTTTAATCAAAATCTGTTAGCAAACGTTTTGACGTTTACGTCACAAACTATCGCATTCATAATTTTAGTAGGATTAGTAGCTTACGTTGTTTATTACCCATTCAAATTTTTATTTCATGCCATATCTTTTGAACTGAGGTAAAAACATAAATAAACATATTGGTCGAGTCTACAGAGCGGTCGAATACACCGTGAGACCTTTGAGTGCTGTCGTGCGCATGCCTTCTTGCCCAAGGTCTCGGCTGGATAGATTCAGACTATTTCTGAACTAATTGAAATAAATACACAAGTGTAGGGAAGCCAGAAGTTTTGTTATCTAGGAGAAGTCCTGACACTAAAACGTCTAAGCTGGAGAGTATATAATTAAGATGTGGTATATCTACATTATCTAGACCAGATATGTTGTAATTGCTATTTTACATTGCATTTATTGCTCTAAATAGATGTTCTTTTTTTTTTTGGAATTGACGAAGGTCTCTGATGCCTCTGATGGCTCTTACACCCTTACTCGGATATATATGCTTTTTTAATCTCCCATCTATCTTCTTCTATACATATATGTATCTATAAGGAAAATCGGGTTCCTTTGACGCACCATCACATCAACAGTACGAAATGGGACTACTACCATTCGACGCGGAATTTGTCCTAGATAGAGGTTACATATGATATCAATAAACGTGGATGAAACCGGAGGGGACAGCTAGTATTATACTATATGCATACATTTTCCAAAAATACACACATTAAATATTACATATCGTATATTATATACAGTACCTGGATGGCCGAGCTTTGCTCTCTCTTTCACTTTACTAATGTGACTACTACCGTATTTTCTTTTTTAAAGCACTGTCATATATACCTAGATACGAATTAGGTGCGATAATAAAGAGCTCCCAATAACAGTATTTCTCACAAAACATGTAACTTGAAAACCTTAACTTCTAATGACATTGTAGCCGTTTTCATTGCCGAAAAACACGGATAAAACGATATTTTCTGAAAATAAATCCTAGCTCGATCGATTTAACGCCCCCGAAACCCCCTGCATACAATAAATTTCATGAAAATCGTTGGACCCCTTTCCGAGATCCTAATTACACGAGAATTACTCGTTTAAAGGTATTAGATTAGATAGATAGATATGTTATTGTGAAAGAGAAACGTAATTATGTATTTATGATTACATTTCCCCTAAGATATTAGCGAGTTATAAAAGAAAGCTTAATCGTACAAACAAGAAATTCTCTCTGGATGTATGTATTAACAAACAGAAAATAATCTAGTGCATTAAAAAAAGCTGCAAAGTATTACAATTGGTAATTAAGGCTTTGGCTTTCAAACTCGGTCAACTGTACTTTGGTACACGTTAATAAGATACTTTTTTCATTGCTTTTCATTTCAATGCAATTATATTCGCTCTACGCTCTGATAAACTTGATTTATCAATTAAAGAGACACGCTTCTTATAAACAGTTAATTTAAGAACTTCCAATTTGAGGTTATGATAATCTTTACTTCTATATCTATCTATACTATCTGTACCTCTACCATGAGTTGCTATCGAAACTTACTTTAGTCACTAACGAGTAAACTACTATCGATACAGTATTTCTCGATAGCAATTGTCAAATTTGTGACTCATGGTACCAAATTTCTATAGCAAAGGCTAAAAAACGTTACTCGCTAGTGTCTACATTTCGATAGATTTTTTACCTATCGACTCGTACTATCGATTTTAGTTCTTTACGTGACCGCTAGTGGCGCTGTACACGTTTGCCATAGAAATGTTTTACGCCGTCGCTAGCGAGTACGTACGTTAAAAACACATGGTAAAGGCACTATAGGATCGGTCTGTACCATTTTTTTTAAACGTTGTTATAAATATTCGTTTTATGTTTCAATGACGCCAATTCTAAAATTTTTTTAAATGTCATTTGTCTCTCATTTATACTCAAGAACGTATTGACCGATTTGATGAAAATTTATATACGAGTATCTATCTCAGAAAGTGTGTCAAAAATTGCGCGTATGATACATATGGTATCGATTAATGTGAGTGAAACCGTATGGGACAGCTAGTATATTAATAAAATTACTAATTTAATATAGTTATTATATTACTTACTAGCTGTCTCCCGCGGTTTTACCCGCGTTCCCATGGGATGTCACATGTATTGTACATAAAAACCTTCCTCTTCAATCACTCTATCTATTAAAAAAAACGCATCAAAATCCGTTGCGTAGTTTTAAACATTTATGCATACATAGGGATATAGGGACAGAGAAAGCGACTTTGTTTTATACTATGTAGTGATATACTTATTTTGCTTACATTAGGAAATTCCTGTAATGATAGATGTAATGTGTGTGTGGCGACATCTATGAACGCGCCTACAAAATACTTCACCGCCCACACTACAGTGATGTGGCGACATCTATGAACGAGTAGAAACACACGAGAATCCTACATCGCACTATCAAGATTCTCTCAGGATTTGACATATATACCAGGATCCAACATCAACAGTTGGACCGCGGTCCCCAGGCATGATCACCTAGCCTGGCGGAAGATCTTCCCTTTTAAATGGAGGAGTCTCATACCTCGCTCCTCCATAGTGGGGTAATCATGCCTGCCATAAAGTAAAATAATGAGTTTAATTATTTTCAACATTAAAAATATCTTACTATTTATTCTTTAGGCTTCAATTTGAGAATTAAACACAAATAATAAATGAAACATCCAAAAACACACAATCACAATAAACTTTCACATTTACAATTATGGATATTGTAGATATTCTTGTTCGTATAACCTCTGTAAATATCCAATTAAATCAATCAATCGGACCTCAAATTGAGGCAATGCAACTCAGCGACGGACAAATTAACTTTTTTTTGTCCTTAGGCCTGCTCAATAACTGGCCGCCCTACATTTCGGTAGCAATGGAAGTGGCGCCAGTGATTCGGCTACGAAATTCTTTCTTGGTGTAGGTATTAAACAAATAGCTGCATATCGTGTGGTCTCATTATTGGAGAAAAATAATTGGACAAAATTGCATTTGTTTTTGTTAGTTTATAAGTGAGAATATATAAGAATTTGAATCGATACCTTTATATAAAATTAACTACCGTTCCGTGGTCTCATCCACGTTCCCCAAATATATTAATGTCCCTGGATAGCCTATGTTACTTCTGGATACAGTAGCTTTCTAATTGTCAAAGAATCATTAAAATCGGTCCAGTAGTTTTAGAAATTTTTCATCACTTTACGAAAGTGATCTTGATGTAAAATGGGATATAGCTACTGAAGACCATAGGATACTTTACGGGAACACCAATGAAACCGCGGCGCAAAATTTTATTGAAAATATGTACATCTACAAATAACTCACGTAGTAACACTAAAACACCAAACATGTGAGTATAAAACGACTCTATAACATTAAAAACCCGCCATAAAATAAAAATACTAAAGCCTCGATTAAGTACTATAAAAAGGATTGTAAATAAGTATGAATGGAATCGCACGTGAAATAAAATTATGATTTATCTCCGAAGATTCCCCGTCATCTCACAAGAATTTTACAATGACGAAACCAAACGCAGCTTTTTTTTTCTAAATTTCATTTTGACGTTCGTCATAAATATAATTTTAACGCTTTGTTCTAAGACGCACACCCACACTACCTATAAAAAAGACACATATATCTTCTTATGAACATTATGTCTGTACAAATAAAGATCATAATCATTTGCAGTTTACACTTATGTTATGTTACACAATAGATGGAATTCTAGACATCTCTGTGATGTTGTTCCTGGAACTGAAATTGTCAGTAATCCTTTAAAGTTTTACAACTGGTGCTCAAACTTGATAACGCCTTCATTTCTTTCACCAAACGTTTGCAATTTTATTTTTAACTGAAAAATTGCCAATACCTATGCAGCATGAGGAGCAAGTTAACTTTACTAATTTCAAAACTACTCATCCAATTTAAAAATTATTTTACTTTTGGAAAGCTACTTGATTCTTGGGTGATATAGGCTATATTTTTATACTGGAATGATAAGATCTCTTAAGAAGACGGGTGAACCCTCAGGACGGAAGCTAGAACCATATAATATTGTAAAATAATGATCGCTATGCCAGTATTAGTAGAACCCAAATAGTTAAGTTTCAATTAAATGATTCGACGCCATCTTGTCTGCGAGGTTAGGTTTTGCATAATTAAGTTACTATGTTATGCAAAATAGTAACGTTTTAAAAATGTTGCACGAAATTTTATAGCCTATATTTTCGGTAGGTTGATGTGTCCATCATGAAGATGGTACTGGGATGTCGATAATAGCTCAGTTAGCTCCAAAAATTAGCTTGAGCTATCGGTGAACGATACCATAGCACGGTGGAAGGGTACTTTGTAGTACCCGCCAGGCAGTACCTTTAAGTTGACTTTAACTTTAAATTTGACCTTCATAAGTGCCTTCCGAGGGCCTAAACTGAATAAATGGTTTTGAATTTTTTAGAAGCATGAGGCTTGGCAACTGGCTCTGAAGACCTGCTGTCTGCTGTTTGGGTACAGTTCAAAATTCAAGAAATTCAAAACCATTTATTCTGTTTAGGCCCTCGGAAGGCACTTACCCATTAAAAGAAACCCGTTCTCAAGTATGACGCACATACCCGCCCTCCCGCCATATTGTAGCCAAGTGACATTAACAATGCAATTATTATGGTAAACATTAGAGCAGTTGCCTTTGTCCACCCATCAACTTGTTGGTACAAGTCACTGGCATTCAAGGAATGAAACGAGCTTAAGAGTCAAAGAATACAAATGTTAACTTCTAGTGTTGCGAATACCGTTGGAATATGTCAATGTCAGGTCGACACACTGTATTAAAAGTACAGAGAGCAACATAAGTAACTAAACTAACGCTTAAACTTATATATTACTAGCTGTCCCCCGCGGTTTTACCCGCGTTCCCGTGGGATGTCACATGTATTATACATAAAAACCTTCCTCTTCAATCACTCCATCTATTAAAAAAATCATCAAAATCCGTTGCGTAGTTTTAAAGAATTAAGCATACATAGGGATATAGGGACAGAGAAAGCGACTTTGTTTTATACTATGTAGTGATGTTGAAATATGTATTGATATAGGTTTTTGTAGATACATAATCGACTCGGTGGTCAATTGGTACAATGGTAAGATTGGCTAGGGACTGGAAGCCCTGAGTTCAATTCTCGGGTTGGACAAGGTAATATTAACGTTTTTTGATTGAGAAATGTTCACCTGTAACGCGATTTCTAATGTGTCCGTGAGACGGCGACAACGTCCACCAATTGGCACGTTGGGAAATAAAATATCTTTGATAAGACAGTTCTAATTAATGCGACATCTCTCTCTTCTGATATAATGGGCGTGAATATATGTATAATGAAAAAACAGCTGTTTACTTTATCTTTCCATATAGTGCACAAGCGTGTTGTAAAATCTAGATCATGAGTGTCTTATGTCGCTGACATTACTTGGCTTCACATTTGTCAAGGATAATAACGTTTTTGAAGAAAAGTTACTAGTTACTTGTTTTTGAGTTACGATTCTACCCGTACACTGTAGTTGTTATGTTGAACTATACGAAATGAAAGAGAGGGCGCTGGATTGAACCACATTTTATATTTTAAATTAAAATTACAACAAAAACGAGAAAACCAGTGAACTTTTCTAATGTAACTAACTGTCATTACTTTTTGAATTTAGAAGACAAAATAAAATCCAAAATGGTGATATAAATGACTTCGGTTCGTAACAGTAGTTATACAAAAAGCATATTCAATTTTGTTCATTGGCTCTCGTAACAAATAATGAATGTTCACTGTCATACTGTAAATTGATTCACTATAAATACTACGGCAGAACACAAAAAGGTCGCAGAGAAATGATTAAAAATAAAATAAATAAATATCCTGGGACATTATTTTACACACGGCCATCTTATTCCAAACTAAGCAGAGCTTGTACTATGGAAACCAGATAACTGATATAACTACATATACTACTTTCTTTTTTTTTCTAAATACATACATATAAATAGATATTTACACCATAGATTATTTAAGATCAAATAAATACAATGAAGAGAAATCCCCTAGCGATTACTGCAACACCTTACAACAAAGAGTGATAGAGCTTCTGGTATCGTGGGTGAGATCGAGAAGCGAAAGCAGGTAACTGAATACCTCCAGGAACAATCAATTTGGTCCTAATCTATGGGCCATCTCTGCAATATTTCGTGCTTTCATAAGCCATGACAATAATTCAGATCCCGGAACGAGACGCCATCTTGTTTTACTGCAATGGCGGCGACGTGCGCCAGCGCAATTTCATCTTTACTTTACGACCAGGCTTTTATGAAATTCAACAGAAAATACTATTTACAACTAGCTTCGGGCCTGCGGTGTTACCTGCTTTAAAATTTATAAAAATCCCATGTCCCGCTCTTCAGTAAAATCGCCTCAGGTACAATTAAATTTATCAAAGCCAAGCCAATATGGAATACTTAACCTTCTACCCTTATAGGTACCTTGACCAGTAACAAAACGTCTATAATAATAAAAAAACAACTATTTCGTTTAAGACAACAAATCCATTCACAACACCAAATATCGCATTTAACGGTACAATTAATACAAAACGTGAGTATGTACTTATATAGTATAGCTAATTTGGTTAAGAAAGGAAGGTAGACCTTCGGATATAGTCATTAAAATTATCGATATGTAATAGGTCCGTTTTGACAGCTAAGAGTGTCATACAAAAATAAGCCCTATTTCGTCATAATAAAGTTCATCAGCATCATTATACAATTAAGCTTTGCATCAATAGATGGACCTTATACAAAAAGCAATAAGGACGCTTTTTTAATGACATTCTTAGTTGTCAAAACAGACATTCTTGTTCTCGAGAACTTAAATGTGGCGTGAATTTTACGACCCGTTGACATTTTGGGTGAACTAAACCACCTCCATAATCGTGGAATGCCAAAAAATTATAAATCAAGCATTTTCATTTCGGCTTTATCTTTGATCTAAGGTTACATACATTGTACATTTTGCTTACTTGTTATGCTCTACGACAATCGCACCTATGGGTTGTATTTCGCAGACACCTTTCAGCTGTGACCTTTGAGGAACATCATTACAAAAGACTTACATATATCTATAACATATGGAATGTCATAGCGAAGTCAAAGACAAAACAAAATCGGTTTAGGTGACCGAAAGACACTTATGAAGGTGAAAGCTGAACGTCAAGTTCATTAAAAAGCTTAAATAATTGTTCGTGTGAAACCCACATTAATGCATGAACTGTCACTTCATACCACGCTGTTTACGGCCCTGCGTATGCGCAGACAAATGACGCAATTTCACAATCATTGAGCTCGGTTTAATGAACAACGGAACATCGTTAATTTTACGACATGATCCCTAAAATTAAACCGCGTAATGTTACGTTAATGCGATCCCTTGAAGGTCGAGGTACATCCGGGCATTACGCCACAGTATAGAAATACCTAGCGAAAATATATTTATTAGCGATTAAAAACAGCGTAGGAGCTTCAACGAAATTGATACCCAGAAAATTGTCTATTAAAAAATGTACCGAAGACTTTTTGAAGAGGCGTGCGGTATCATAAAGTACATTTTAAAAAAGCGAGCGACTTTAAAAAAGCTAGATAATAAATTCTGAACAAATGCTACCCAGAAACTGCATTTTTTTATAGTAACGACTACAGTGCCGTAGTAAACCACATCTGTAATCTTCAAAGAGCTCGCCACAAGTATGTAGCGCCAGCTCACCTCTTCAAGGCGATCTCTCGAGCATGCGCAATCTCAAGTATACGTTGAACCCGATGCATTTTGAAGTGCGTTCCGATGATTTTTGTTTGAATTATGTTACGTTAAAGGTGCGTTCACGTTAGCGAGAGTTGAAGAAAAATTTTAATTCTATCATCAGCCATTTAAAATAATAAATCAATAACAAATTTAGTAATATAAGGATTGAATGTTGAATAAGTCATTCCTCTTATAAACCTCTGTGGTTTTTTGTGAATGATTTTATGTTTTATTTTCCATGTATTTATGTTTGTTCAATAATAAATTAAAAAAAATGATTTTAACAACTACCAGACCTTCTCTTGCCACAGTGAGTATGTGGTCAAAACAAGAAACTCGCAAATGCCAAATAAAAAACTCAAAATTCGACCTCGCTACTAAACATTCAAAATGTTGTCTAAATACCTACTACACTAATATAACTAAATACGTTTATGTCATCATCTATGAAATACCAGAGCTTGAAGTAAATTGCACTATGACACAATGCACATGTTATTTTAGTTAGAACTGAAAAATAAAAATGCGACAGAGTTTTTATAACCTCCTTGATATCTTTAAAAAAAACTCCACGCTTGACAGACGTATGCGCCGACATGCGTGGGCGCACTCTAGCGATGCTATCAATCTATCTATCTATTTAACAATTCGGTGACATTATAGTTTTTATCAACTATTATTATAAGAAGTATCGAAAATTGCATCATAGATAGGTGTGTCCTTGTTTTCCGATCTATTTAAAATGTTAATGTTGCCAGTTAAACGATTTTACAGATATATATCTCATGTTGTGGGCGATATCTGCATTTTTGTGTTTAGTAATATCAAATGCATATTAGTGTTTGATTAGGCTATGCTTGCCTCTTGAACAAAAAGGCAGTCCTGTTTAAATCAAATTCCGTTAAATAATACTTTTACTATTACAGTGCTTCACACGTTGCAATTTTTATCGAATACTGAATAATACTGACGTTAGAAACTTGCCTACTTACTACATCATCAATATTCCTAAATGTTCAGTTAAACCTAAATCACTAAACTTCGTTTAATTTATTATTATATATTGTATTTAAATGTATATCAGTTATCTGGTTACCATAATACATGATCAGCTTAATTTATAGGTAGTAATGTCCATAATTATAAACACAATTAAATACGCGTTGCAATAATAAAACCGATAATTCAGTTACCAGGTTACCATAATACAAGCTCATCTTTATCTCCTGGGATATTCTATTTTATCCCCAGAGGTGACAAGTAAAATTCAGCCATTATCAATTAACAAACACCATCTTCCTGCATATTGTCCCATATTTGGTGGTCCGTTCGTTGGGGGTACCCACATAAAAAAACTAATAAAAACTTGAGCGACCTTAACCGTAATAAAAAATATGGTCTGTCAATTATGGATGACGACTAAAAACGTATACGATACTTATCTACACACTTTCTATTTCTATGCGCACTGAAGTAAAATCAAAAGTACTGAGTTTCAATGATCCCTGCGCGCGATGCATCACGCGTGGATGCGTCGGCGCATCGCACTGCGCTTGCGGTGCGCTCGTGGTATCGTCTTACACGATAAACTTGATTTATTAGCTCATCGGATCATCATATGACATACACATGACGTTAACCTGCGATCAGTATCCAAGGAATCTTTTCACTTTTTGTTATATCTTTTACCACTTTTTTGGTATTCTGTTAAAAGTTATCAGCTTTCTTCATAGGACTCCACAAGATCTCTAATAGCCTGTAAATTAATTACTAATCACACTAAACACACTTCTCCGGTGACATTGCGGTGAATTTTAAATGGCCCAGTGTATGCTGGCTTAGGACGCTCGGTGAGGGAACTCCACAAATTTTAACGACTCTGTTCACACGGAACACCGTTTTGCGTTGGCCGATAGATTAAGATGGACGTTGTGGCAATCGCAATTTATTCCGATGGGTAAACATGGACTGAACACTCGTCCAACGGGTGATCCCTGTTTGAGGATTTGACAATATTCCTTTTGATGTATGTACGAAAAACCGACAATCGCTGGGTCATAGGCGAACGATGGTAAATGGCATAAATACGCCTTAGTAAAAATCTCCTATTTGACCGAAAGCCTATATTGAGTAAAATATAGGTGTAATTGTGTCTAAAACTGATACAATGAGCATAATCATATAAAATCGCACCATTACCTAGAAAGCATCGTCCGACCAGTAAACCGGCCGGCCATAAAGTGAAATGGTAAAACTTAACTGTTTCCATGATTTATTACTGACTTCGATGCTAAAATAGGAACATTTTCCTATCATTTACTACCTATGAGTAAGTTTTGTACGAATTATGTTCCTTACTGGTAGAGAGTTTACAAAAATAAACAGAAAATATATGTTAATTTATAAAAACACAATACAGTTTATCTTAAAATAATTTATCATAGAATCTTTAAAGAGTCCGCAGAAATATAAAATTATACGGAAAATGTATATATTCTTTTAAATGTCATGGAGACCGATAAACAGGCGGACGGTCCACCACGGTTAAGTGGTCACCGCCGACTGTGGACATTTGTAAAGTCTCATGTGCCATTTTCACCGGCTCCCTTACCTATTTAACCGAAACACAGTACACGTGCACTACTGCTTCACGGCGGAAATGGGTTTGGTGGCAGTACTTCTTTGAGTGAAGTGGTTTGACTGGTTGATTGACGCTTTTAGCACACTTATTATAAAACTAGCTGTCCCACGCGGTTTTTCCGCGTTCCCGTGGGATGTCACATGTATTATACATAAAAACCTTCCTCTCCAATCACTCTATCTATTAAACAAACCGCATCAAAATCCGTTGTGTGGTTTTAAAGATTTAAGCATACATAGGGATATAGGGACAGAGAAAGCGACTTTGTTTTATACTATGTAGTGATGATTGCAATCTACATATACGGCTGTTAGTACAGTACACGAACCATTCCGAGCGACCTTAATAAATAGATATCCTGGGACATTTTTCACACATGGTTATCTGATCCTAAAATAAGCAGAGCTTGTATACCAACCAGATCACTGAATACTGCATAAACAACTTTGAAAATACAAATTTACACCCTGACATATTTATACACACAAATGTTAGTCCTGGGGCTCGATTCTGTAAGGGAAATGACACTAACTCGAGGATGTTTCGTCGCGGTCTCCGTGCTCTGTCTCTTTCGTTAACTACGCTAATACTACTAAAATTTCACGCTATGATCGCCGTTTTGACATTTAGCAATGGCAAAAAAAACGTTTATTTCTTCAAACTTAAGATGCATTTATTAATTCAACAGCTAATTGTATGGTGATGGAAATCAACCTTATTCCAAAGCAATACAGTTTATTTTCCTATGACAATCTGAAACGTCAAAACGGCCATCATAGCGTCCCGGTAGTAATGACACGAGAGATAATCTCTTCGAGGCCTCCGTGAAGCGGCTCGCCGACGAAGTTTGTATTAGAATAAGGGGGCTGATTGGGATTCGAAGCAACGACCTGCGGCGTGATAGACAGGGTATCTAACTATGCCAACAGGCTTGTTATTAATAATACTCGACCCCCCATAACTCAAAATCGATATATTACAAGAAACAGATCCAAGGGTCATGGTTAAATTAGATAAGAACTGTAAAATTATTGGTTTAACATATACATAACATACTGATATCAGTTATTTAATTAAAAGTATAACTAAAGAGGGCTTCAGAAGTAGGTATCTATATAAAAATTTGGAACATGATTGTTGATGATCATACCAGTGTTTTTTCACCTATATTTATGTCTGTATGTTCTTTATAGAATCATAAACTATGCAACGGATTTTACGCAGCCAAAGATTAAGTAGATTCAAGAGGAAGATTTATAACCTGGATTCAAAGCGAGGAAAGCCACAGGGCAAGGCTAGTTGTGTTATAAAGGTATTTCACCCGCGATTCCGAAGTATTGTTTTTATATTATTCGAGATTATTATTATTCTTGATAAAGTAACTTTTTATTAGTTACAGAATTAATAAAATCGGTCTATTAGTATTTCCTGTTATCTGAAATACATATATGCTTTCACGCGTGTTCCCGAAGTATCTAATATACTATATACTATGTTACTTCTGGATAATGTAGCTTTCTAATAGTCTAAGAATTAAATGAATTAATTAAATCAGTCTAGTTGTTAAGCTTGTAAAAACACACAAACAAATACTTTCCATCTAAATTATTGGTACCAATATATTTATAAAGCTCATTATGGGAGGGCTAGAAAATATTTAATATGAAAAATACGTACACAAACATTGATAAACGAGGAAATGCGTAAGAGGAAATCTATTTCATATTTCAGTATACATACCGACCATCTGGGCAACGTCGAAGATTTTAAACGATCTATCATATTAACGATTCGTCCAAATCATTCGATAATTTTAGTCTATCACTGCGGCGATTTTATTTTCAGTTTTCGGATTTTCAAACAAATATACCGGTACGGGACAAATCAAAGTAATAATAATAAATATCCTGGGACATTCTTCACACACGGCCCTCTGATCCCAAACTAAGCAGAGCTTGTACTATGGAAACCAGATAACCGATATACTACTTATACTACAGTTTTTTCTAAATACATACTTATATAGATATTGAGACCCAGACACCGAACAAATAGACATGTTCATACACACAAATGTTTGTCCTGGGTGGAAATCGAACCCCCGACCTCCAATTTACCAGTCAGAGTCGGTAACCACCAAGCCAACTGGCCTGTCGAAGTTTTAAAAATGTTTCTTCGAACCTATAGATTATGGGCTTTATAACCAATGTGAAATGGTCCATTATCTAGACGTCGGTAACTTCAAAGCATTTGCAATTTGAAGCGTATCAATAATAGTACCACAGACTATCGCATAGTATATTATCGATAAAGGGTTAAACAGTTATCCAATTAGCGCATTTATAGCTTGTAATGTCTAGAATTATCCTTCGTAATTATAAACACAATTAAATACGCTTTGCAATAACCGGGAATTCAATTCCCCACGTTCCCGAGGAATGTTTTCCCTCGATAAGACAATATTCAGTGTACATTCTTTTGTCTGCCATATTTCTTCCAAATCATATTATGTTTATGCGTCATTGAGTTACAAACATCAAACAATTTTATTGGTGTGTTACCTGTGTGCCAAATTCCATCAAAAACCTTTTATCCGTATATGTTCTGTTTCAAACTCTACTATCCTACTTCCTTTCCTAAAAATATGTTTATTATAAATGCGAAAGTTTGTATCTATGGATGTTTGTTAGTCTTTCACGCAAAAACTACCTTACGGATTGAGATGCACCCTCGCACTTATATAGATAGAGCCTGGAATAACATATAGGTTATTTTTATCCCGGGAAGACGTGACACCCCTCGGGAACGCGGGTAAACCCGCGGGGGATAGCTGTCTCCCGTGGTATATTATAAAGGCGGATGTTTGTTACTCTTTCACGCTAAATAATAAATCGAATTTGGACGAAACTTGGCAAATACAGCTTATGACCTGGATTATCATAGAGGATACTTTCTTTCGCGGGAAAATGTAACCTTCCTCGGAAACGTGGGTGAAACCGCGGGGGACAGCTAGTTTCTAATGTTAGTGGGATGATACACCATTCGAACATCGTTAAAACACCAGTATTAAGGTTAGCTTAGAAAGTTTTGTGACGAGAAATCTAGATTTGCGCTGTAAAGTATATAAATATAAAGGCATTAACTAAATTTCAGTGTACCGTGTTCGCACAGTTTATTATTAGGAATTATGTTAATGTGAGATTTGTATTGTTTTTTGTAGCAAAAGATTCTCGGTTGAGAAAGAAAATTGTGTAAATGGATCACACTTTATGGTCACGTCCGTTCTGTGGAAAGTGGGATTTTGTTTGTCTTGCCTTTTTAGGCAGACATCTGAATCGGTGCTAACTTCAGTAACTTTGACTTTCATGAGTGCCCTCCGCGGGACTAAATTAAAATTGAATATGTATATATAATTTTACCATCCAAAAAAGAAATAAAAAATAAAAAAAAAAATATTTTGTGAAATGTTCATCTTTTAAAATATGAGAACAACACTAAATTCTGTTACCGTTGTTAACAGTATTTTTTTAGTTTTGTTGGGTACTTTTTATTTTAAAATTGATGCAAACCAATAAAAAAATATCTGCCTTTTCAATTATCACTAAAATAAGAATAAAAATATTTTATTATTAATAATTAAATGTCTTTTTCTTTGTTTCAGGTGACTCAAGTTCCAACTTCATCTAAGGATTCATATTTCGAAAAATATTCTGTTAACAAATCTAGTTTTCCATATTTTTGAGTAAATTAAAATCCTAAAAATGATTTCTTTATACAAAATTTGTTTATAGTGAAAACAAGTGTTAGTGTAATAAGTTTTTGTGAAAATTGTGTGGACTTCGAAAAAAGTTATAAAAATGGAAGCCTTAGAACGAAGGGGAAACATGATAGCAGCTGCTGGCATACTTTTGATCGTGCTTTGGTCTCATAGTAAGTTTAATATTTTAATTATTTAAATGTCTGTTGTTTATTAAGTGTTGCATTTTCACAGTTGAACAGTTCTTGACGAAGTTTTATAAGGAGTCAGATTGTATATTAGGAGAGAACAAACTACTTAACTAGCCTTTGTCTTTAAAAAATATGTTGAAGGGGAATGTTAAATATATGACTAATAATAAATAAATAATCTCTGCATCTGATTCGAAACTTATATAGATATTTACGCCACAGTTTGTATAGGTTCTATCAGTATAAATAGGTATATATCATAACCTAAACATACAACTTTCAATTTTTTATGTTTGGATGTACTTGTAAAGCATTTCTATCATGGAAAACAATAAATAAAACTGATATATATGCAAAATCCGGGTATAAAACTAAAGAGCCACACAAGTGACATTTTTTACAATGACACGAAGGCACTAGCAGAGACATTAGTGCGTGCTAAGTAAAACAACGATGACTAAACCAGAACATTTAAAATAGATAAAAAATACAGTTCTGTCTAATGTCCGTTGCACTTGGCCTCACCTTGGCCTTGAGAACTGGTTCGCGAATGTCTCAAAAGTCAACAGTCATCCACCCACTATGTTTGTATAATGGACACTTTATGGGAAGTGCCGCTGAATTGCTTCCGATAGGCGGCAGATAAAGTAGACAATGGATCGTATATCATGGCTAGTTCGGTTACTGAGTGAGATCACTATGGTGACTTCATGGCTGAACCTGTGAAATCCCACAATAATACCACACTAATATTATTTGAGGTCCTTCCTGCAAACGTGTATTTCTAATTCACGTAGTCCGACAAACATGCAGACGGCAGATGGACCTTTGCAACTCCAGAGGCATCGCCAATTAGTCGTTGAACCTGGATCATGAGGCTATAAAGTAAAAAAAAAATAAAAAATATTTATTTGGGAACAGTGGCATATGGTGCAATTGAAAAACAACGGCGTCTCATGTACCTGTCATTTTAATTAAGATCCTATTCCATGCTAAGCTTTGCGTTTCTTCCTTTGCCCGAAATTACACATGCTCATATATTGATACCTATCTATTACTATATATACTATATGATTCAAAAATTTTAAAATTCAAAACCAATTATTCAGTTTAGACCGTCGGAAGGCACATAATAGGTCAGGGAAAAAGTTCCTTCGCATTTTTTAAGAAAATTCAAAACATTTTTAATATAGTTTATTTACATTTAACTAAAGTATGTAGGTACCATTTTTTTCGATAACTTTTTGCCATCTTCAAGGTAGGGACATGATCCCATTGCTATAGAAATTTTGGGACTTCTGATCAAAATACTGCGACAAGTGGTTTTGACAGTCCTCTCGTGATGTTAACCTGATATTGCCTAAAGAATTCTGAAGAGACCGAAACAGGTGGAAATCTGAAGGTGCAAGGTCAGGACTATACGGCGGATGCATTAATACCTCCCAGCCAAACTCTCTTAATTTTTGCTGAGTGGCTAAAGATGTGTGAGGTCTAGCGTTATCATGATGAAAAACCACACCCCTTCTGTTGATTAATTCCGGCCGCTTTCTCTCAACTTCTTGCTTTAATCTCATCAGTTGTTCGCAGTAGAGTTCAGAATCGATGGTCCTGCCTGGTGGTAACAGCTCATAATGAATAATGCCCTTCCAATCCCACCACACACACAGCATCACCTTGTTGCGAGTTAACCCGGGTTTCGCCACAGTCTGTGAAGCCTGACCGGCCTTTGACCACGACCTTTTTCGCACATTCTTGTCGTACGTGATCCACTTTTCATCACCAGTTATCAGTTTCTTCAAAAATGGTTCGGTTTCATGACGTCGTAATAAAGAATCACAAATGAGTACACGGTTCATTAGGTTTTTTTCAGTGAGCTCGTGAGGTACCCAAATATCTAGCTTTTTTGTGTACCCAGTTTTCTTCAAATGCGCCAAAACTGTTTTGTGGTCAATTCCCAGTTCTTCAGCTACGTTGTAACTACTGAAATGCCGATCTTGGTCCACTTTTTCAAAAATGGCATCCATTTTATCCGTAATGGGGCGACCAGAGCGACGTGCATCTTTGACATCAAAATTTCCGGATTGAAAACGCTTAAACCAAATTTGTGCTACTCTCACAGACACTGCACTAGGTCCATAAACATCGCAAAATTTTTTCGCAGCTTGCGTTGCATTTTTACCTTTTTTGTAGTAAAATTTTAAAATGAATCGAATTTTTCATTAGATTCACTTATCTTGGCGGTACGAAAAACAAATGCAAATCACACATTTTCCTAATTTGAATTTGGAATTATGTTCTTTAAAATTTAAACTTTCAATGATACCAAAACCAGCCAGATACAAATAGTATAGCCAAAGAGATTTTATTACAAGTTCATACATATTATAATGCGAAAAGACTTTTTCCCCAACCTAATATGAGTGTCAAATTTAAAATTCTGAAGCTACTAATAAATAAACTGATAACCATATAGATAATAAAGTCAATGTTAGTTACTTAGTAGAGTAGTGATCATAGTTCAGAGTGGCTCCGGAGAAGTACTACCACCTAAACAAATGAGCCCTAATTCTAGGGGATACCTAATAGCCGTTGAATAGTTCAATTAACACCTCCTAGCTACATCATCAGATCAGATGACATCAAATTATTTTATCGTCTATTGGATCCCACATACTCGTACATGTAAAGTATTTAAATCAGGATAGTAAGAAGTAGGCTAAAATCGACTCTATGACATAGTTTCAAGTGAAACTAATATAAAATCGTCCTGTGCCACCAATCTTGGTTGAGTTTAAAACTTTTGTTTTCGCTGACTTCGAATTAGCTGACCCTCTGCTATGTTGCAGGTAACGGGGTGGAAGGCCAGCGGAACAACACTCGGATGTCATACGTGTGTCCACCGAATTTCATCCGCCTCGGACACAGCTGTTACTTCTTCAGCGAAACTAAAGCAACGTGGTCTAATGCTCTGTTTGCATGCAAGGTGAGTTATTGATCTTATTCTACTCATTTAATAGGGGCCAGAATCCCGAGTCACTTGAAACGGAAGGGCGAACGTATCTTCCAGATATGAGCTATATCGTTTCCGTTGAAATGATTAACGTGAAACGTAACGGTTTTTCCCATAGAAAAATAACAACCAAATAAGTTTCGTTTTATGTTACCTCTGTACTTCATTTTGATGAATAGACTCCCTTACAGAAAAGAAGTCTGCGTAATTTATGAAAACCTTTGCACAACTAAGTGGCCATGATGAAATTTGATATAACGTTATTTCACGCCCTTACTCACATATCGCCACCCAAACAAAATATCTGGTTTATAATGGTTACTTTAGGTCATGAGATAAAACATGGAGTAATTCAACCTAGAAACGCTTGCAAACCGAAGGGTAGAAGCTATAAGTAGTATACTAATAAGATAGAAAAGTATCGACTCATTGCTTCACGTAAACTTTATCTCAGTCTCAAAGAGACTTACAAACCTAAACAACCCTACATCGATTTTTGAACCATAGAAGCGTATACATTACAGATCAGAATCTCTTGATTTTATATAGAAACTCACATGTGAGGCCCTTGAAGGGATGACGTAACCAGTTTTACGTAAACATTGTAATAAATATGTAAATGACGTTATACGGTCTTTCGAGATGTATCTAAATGTGTCTAATGTGTTAAATTGTAATATTCCAACACTCTACATTTAACATTACTACTAACTGAATTCTGCCGAGCTATTTAATAATTCGATCCATCTAGCTGGAGCGATAATATACGCAAGCTGGCTGTCAACGGTTGGAAACAAACAGCTGAAGATCGAGCTCAGGGGCGTGCCGTGAGGCCTACATCCACCATTGGACAGAGACCTATAATGATGATGATTTAATAATTGCTCAAACTACTGTTTTCTTCTCATCAGTAATAGGTTTTTTTTATTATAAGCCTTTAAATCTTCACCTATTAGTATGTTTGTAACAAATCTTGCAACAAAATTTAAATCCAGTATCCGATCGAGCTGAAAGTTTGCACCCTCAATTGTTTTTGTTGACATTGCACGATTAAAAGAAGTGACTTAATAGGATACCGGACTGTATTAAAATAAATTGCGAATTATTATTTATCAAAAAGATTGTCTCAAAACACCTCTATAAATGTCCTTCAATTTTAATATTGCGATAATAAAACAATATATTAATAAAACAATCAAAAAAAGTACAGCAATTGAATATAAACTATGATGATTTCATGAGTTAGTGCTCAGTACATTTTGCGTACAAAATATGCGTTTTGACAGATGATAAAAAGTAACTGATTTGACAAGACAGTCCGATACCCTATTTAAATCCAATATGGCGTACGTGATAATTTGGACATTTATAAATTTATAAGCCACCTCCATGTTACAGGTATCTAATGAAAAGGTTTGCCAAGCAGCCTAAGTGACGTCAGTTTCATGGCTTAAAGTTTTTAAAAAAGGTTTTTTTACTGAATATGATGGACTTGAAGGTTCAGAAAGCTTGTAGCAACAAACGCAGCGAGCTCTCGACCGAGTTTCCAGAAATGTAATCAATTTAGCTGATTAATCGCAACTTTTTTTATACTGTATAGTTTTTTTAAAGTCGTTAAGGCCCATGCAGTACCAGGAAAATTGTCATTGTGTTGCTAGCCTTGAAAAATATGATAAACCCTTTCAGTAATTAATTTATGAATCAACAATTTAAAAACTTAACAGTCATATTTATCACAAGGTTATAAGTCCATAGCTCGTTATCAAATTAATTTTATAGTTATTCGTGTAATTTCATTCAATGATAACGGGGTGTTAAACGTAACGTAATTTTCTATTTGTATAAATTACGTTATTTCTCTTGAATTCAATTTGTTAAACATTTCTATACTACTTGGTAGTTGCTACTACCAAACCCTTTGGCTACTTGAGCAGTTATACACTTGTTTGACCCCTTTCGGTTAAGGTATGGGATCCGGTGAAATTACAAATACATAAGACTTATTTTCTCGTCGACAACGCATTGGCGATGCCCACTGGTCGAAATTTGATCATAAATAAATATCCCAAGACATTCTTCACACATGGTTACCTGATCCCAAGTTAAGCAGAGTGTTCTGCTTGTAGTATGGCTACCAGGTAACTGATATACTACATATACGAGTACTACTTTTTAAATACCTACTTATATAGATATTTACTCCCAGACACAGAACAAACAGACATGTTCATGCACACAAATGTTTGTCCTGGGTGGGAATCGAACCCGCGACCTTCGGTTTGGCAGTCAGGGTCTCTAACCACCAAGCCAACTGGCCCGTTAATCAAATCATTATTAAAAAAATAAGGAAAGCATAATATGAATATGTCTATAAAAAACCATTCAATTCAAAAACCGGTAGTGACTTAAGTATTTTAATGTTGTCTATATTTATATGTATATTTCTTCTTTCCGTGTGTGTGATGGGACTCCTAAACGGCTGGACCTGGATGAACATTTTTGTAGGTTTTAGTGGGTCCCAGGATGGTTTAGATTCACAATTTCACCCGTATTGGCCGGTACCTGGTGACCCGGTAGTTAAATTACATATAACTCATAAAGTCACTTACTCAGAGTCAGCTAGTTTATATAAATAAATATATACTCGTATGTCTTGGGATATTCTTTGGAACCATTCATGGAAACCAGAACCGATGAACTACTTTTTTTTTAATTTATACAAAAATAGATATTTATATCCATATACATTATTTGAAAGCCTTGCCAATATACAAAATGTCATTGACAGCATATAAAGCGATCCAAAACTTTGTAACTACATTGCGGCAATTAAAATTATTCAGTTGATTCTCTCCGGTCACCTGTCAACTAGTTGATTCGAATTTATTGCCAGCTCTAAGTGGTATGTCCTTAGCATTACATCTTAGATGTATCTATGCATTTACCTTCCGCCCTGCGGTTTCGTCCGCGGATCTTATATATTCCCTGGTCCCCCTGTTCCTATTCTATCTGTGTGCCAAATTTTTATTCAATCCGATCAACTTTACGGTAGCTGAGTAACAAACAAATACACAAACTTTCGGATTCATAATATTATTATAGAAAGTTAAAAATAATAATTCTCATAGATATAATATTGACTTCAGTAACATTTCTAGTTGTAGTAACCTAAACGTACATTAGTAATTTAAACTATTTTACGCTACAAGTTTACAAAATGTTCTTTTACTGTATGTTATATGGTTTATAAACTACTAGCGATACTCTAGTATAGTACTATACCACTCAGGCGAAGCCGGGGCGGTAAAAAACATTTAGGAGTAAATTTTCCAAATTATAGGTATAATCGCATCAATATCTTTTGCGTAAATAAACGGATATAAACGGATACCGAGAAGAAAAGAGTTTATAAGTTAATTCTCTTGTTAAAATAAACTGGGTATTGTCTGGGTCCGCCTAAATTGCTAATCTAAAACAGCCTTGACATGGCATGGCCTTGACTTCAAGATCCATTTTGGGACAGCGCCGTATTCGACCTGAATCCTCTCATTGTGCTAACAGCTTGATGACTCATATGTGTCGTAAAAAGCTACTCTCAAAATAGTTAACATGCCGTAATAGCGATCCTAGACGACTTTTTGAAGGATAAATAAATAAAAAATACCCTGGGACATTCTTTACACATGCCTGTCTGATCCCAAACTAAGCAGAGCTTGTAGCTTTTTTTCTAAATACATTATATAGCTATTTACATCTTGACACGGAACAAACAGACGTGTTCATGCACACAAATGTAGCGGAATCCGAACCCGTAAACCCTGCGGCTTGACAATCAGGTTCGCTAATCGTTAAGCCAACTGGTCGGTTAAAATCGATCTTTTTAAAAATCAAGACTAAAGGTTACTAAGGCAATAAAAAGCAAGTAAAACTTATTTGCTGCATGTAATAAATATTGAAATATTTTTTCTTTATATGCATCATAAATGTCACAATGCACAAATATTGGTTATAATTTAAATATAATAGTAGTTAGAATATATTTTATAATAAGACTTCAATTACATTTCATATACTGCAGCTCAAAATTTTGTAGAACTAGGTAATTTACACTCTACCAAAAGTAACTACCACATTTAAAACAATCGCGATTATAATTATCTGCTTCAATCTCCCACTAAGCATTATTAGGCACTTATTTAAAAATATTTCAATGTCAAAGTATCAAATGACGCCGACAGAGAATTGTTAAATAAGACAAAACTATGAAAAATATTGAACAAGGACAAACATTTGACAAAACGGCACATTTAAAACGTTTGCGAATGTAAATACTGGCATGAATAATTGCCTCGTTAGTAAAGATAAAGGCAAAAAGAAGAGACCATATAACTATGAGCCATTGAAATAATAAAAATATTAATGTCTAGCTGTCCGTGGCGGGCTCCCTAGGATATATATTTTTTCCGGGATTAAACATATTCTACATGTTATTCCAGCGCATGCAGAGTATGCTAAGTAGGTTTCATCAAAATCTTTTCGGTAGTTTTTGCGTGAAACACTAAGAAGTATACATCCATAATACCTACATCGATCCTCACAAACAATCGCATTTATAATATTAGTTGGAAATAAAATTTCTTAGAAGCGCGGGACATATCGAATGTAGAACAATTCAGAATTCAAAACTATTTATTCAGTTTTGTCCCAATAACTTGCATTTACTATCATATCAATGAATGGAAAACCATAGAGTAGTCTGACGATGTAAAATATTTATACAGCGTACAAAATATATTTTTAGACATACATAGCGCGGTATAGTCGGTAAGCACTGATGACTCTCAACTGGGTTACGCAGGGATCGCGTTGGGGCCTCGAACCTGACCTTAAAACAAACTTTTTTGGCGAATTGGTGTGACGAATCCTCGGAGTGCTTATCTCTCACGTGATTTCGTAGTAAGCGAACAGTGCATAGAGGCCGTAATGAAACATCGTCGTGCTAGTGTTATATTCCTTATGGAATCAAAACCCAGACCGGAGTTCCTAGGCAACTCAGACTCACGACAATGAATCTATATCGACTAGGCATTCGCAGTATCAAGTTTGATCGATGTACACCGGGTGTGCACCGGTCTAAACGTCAATTTACATACGAATACCGCCAGAAATAGATCGTTCCACTGCGACACACTCGTCTCGCGAATACGTTATGTGATGCAAAACCATCTCATTTCATGCTTCTTGCAAGCAAATACAATGCCAGTGCGTTGTTTGATAATAGATTCTTGTAGAATGTCATACCTAAGAGAAATAATTAGGAATGATTGTACATTTTTAACCGACTTCAAAAAAGGAGGAGGTTCTCAATTCATCTGTATTTTTTTTTTAAATAAAGTTTAACGCAATATGTTGAGATATTTTAGTAATAGGCGATTCTCCAGTTTTCTTATAGTCGTAAGAATCTTAGATAAAGGTATATCCTTATCCTACTGACATAAATTCAATTATTGGAATAAAATCACAATTTTAAATTCGAATGATTTTTCAATACAATATAATTTCGATTCAAAAAAATTTCAAAATTCAAAACCATTTATTCAGTTTAGGCCCTCAGAAGGCACTTATGAAGGTCAAATTTAAAGTTACTGAAGCTACTATATACGATACGTAAGTAATCAAATGGTTATAGAAAATCCACTACTAATAGCAATAAATTTACTTTCTTAAATCCCGCTGCAACGGCAGCAGACACTCAGACAAACGAACAAGCATAAACACAACCAGTAACCCCAACATACTTCCTCGGCTATGTCGTGGTCAAAGCGATCTAATTGGGCTGACCCATATCCAAGACTGTTCTAAAAATACATCCCGGAATCATAATGAGAAATTCCCATAATAAAGTAGTAACAGAAAATAAATACAGGCAGCTTTATGGCCTGATTTCAATACCCCGTTCAGATTTTAACACCTATATTTAATAAACTATCAACAATGATATTTTCAACAAGTTAATTTGACCGAGATTTCCAGCTGGCGGTTACTTTATTCGCTGGTGTTTATATTAATCTCCCAAACGGTAGTTTAATGTTTATTTTATGAGGATCGATTACGTTGACGCGTGCTTTATGAATATTTCTGAGCCATTTGGTTTATGATTTGGTAAATTTAAAGAATTTTCATATTTTTAAATATTTGTGTTCCTCTAATGATTCTTGAATTATGTCCTCCTTGCAATCAACCTTAATCTGTACAAAACAATGTCTCTATTTTAATCTCTTAGTTTGTGCGCTTAGTTCTTTTTGATTATGCGATAGATTTTGATGCGGTTTTCATAATAATTTGGAGTGTTTCTTCTGAATGTTTATGTGTATAAAGAATGTATACTATCTCACACAAGCAAAGCAGGGGCAAGTCGCTAGTTGATGTGACTAATGAATAAATGTACGATTATTGAAAACTTTTTTTTAATTCATTTATCATTTCGTCACTCGTTTGTTCTAACTACAATTGTTTGTTTTGAAGAGAAACAAAATGTCAACAATGAATTAGACAGACACATATCAGTGCCAACTATTCGAAGCGATACGTAAGACCTGCCAGCAGACAGGAGATACGATGAAGTAGGTGTATCGGAACATTTTTTATAACCGGACTTAAATAAATAGACCACCCTAGAGACGCGTGGGTGAATCGGCATTACTGGCTTGTTTATTGTAACATTGTAAGTTATTTCAGTATGATACAAATGTTGGTTCATTTGTGGACGGACGCATGTGTTAAATCGTTGATAACATTTTTTTACTCTTAAATATATATACATATATATATAAATACGAAACTAAAAAACTAATCTTGAAAATTAATGAAATAATTTGTTAAAAAGGTGCTGTATATGTATGTGCTGACTAAAGTAAAGAAACAGCAAGAATAAGAATTTGTTAATTATCTTCATCTGAAAATAACACTGCATGCCTATTAAAAGATATCAGCGACAAGGTGTGACAAAACAAAAAGCAATATATAAACGTCAGCAGCAGTGAAGGCAAAACAATGACAGAGTAACAACGCGTCCGAAATAGCATCCAATATCAAATAACAGTCTATTGAATTTGCACAGGTCAGAAATACGTAACTTTCTCTTGCAAAACTGCTGGCCTAATTAGTTTGGTCGGAATAGCGTGCGATCTGGTTCAGTCGACGTCCCACAAACAACAGGAAGAGTCGTAAACTTTTATCGCCATTCTGACTCCATGTGGGCAGATCAAAATGTTCCTAAAACCGTGACAATTCCAGGTACAGAATGGTCCAGAAAGACCTATTTGGAGTAAATTAATAACGATGAACAAAACAACACTTTCCAAACATTCGTTTGTCCAGCACTAGAACCTAGTAATTAAGAACAGTCACCAACTTATAATGATCTATCTATTACTATGTCCATTGTAGTGATAAATTTATAATTGTGGGTCAAGGTAAAGTGGTGTCTTCTACAGTTGGACATCAGTCATCATCGAGACACGAGAATGGCTATAAGAACACTAACATAACAATTTGTAGGGCTATCACGACTCCACACACAACAAGAAATGTACCGATCTAGGCCTATTGACGGTAAACCTAGCTTAGAAATTCCTACATAATGCTACAAAGCTGTCAATACTTAAAGTTTTCCGCAAAACAAATACATTTGTAATTCCAGGAGATGACGATTAGATTAAGAACGTAAACCATGATTATATGCGTAAAATTGTTTTGAAGAATGAAATAACGTTTGCATTTGTCATTGAAATGATGAAGTCACGTCACCTTGATAGGTTTCACAAACAAATCACAATATGACATAAAACCTTCGTCGAATGCTAAAACGTGTTAAAAAACATGTAAACAGGTATCAAATTTCGTGGGGCTTTAGGTAATTTATGTCATCTATCAGAGGACTATTGCTATCCAATACAGATGTAAAGCATTTACTATGCATGTATTATACATAAAATAAAATAAATTATAAAAATAGCTATTTTCAGAAATCATTTTAACAAAATTTACGCCGAGACTTCCCAGTAAGTAATCATAGATACTTGTGTTGGGAATGACTCGTTACTTCCCAATTGGATTACAAAGATTTCACTTATTATAATATACTGCCCCCCGCGGTTTTACCCGCGTTACCGTGGGATGTCACATGTATTATACATAAAAACCTTCCTCTTCAATCACTGTATCTATTAAAAAACACCGCATCAAAATCCTTTGCGTAGTTTTAAAGATTTAAGCATACATAGGGATATAGGGACCGAGAAAGCGACTTTGTTTTATACTATGTAGTAATTTTACAGTTTATAAAAGAACAAATTAAGATTACTGAAGGCTTCTTAAATAATTCTGTCTATCGATGAAAGCCGCATCAATCCGTGGCGTAGTTTAAAAGATGTAAACGTACCGATGACGGGAAGCGACTTTGTTTTATACAATGCAGAGAAGCAAATCGTAGGTCGTGTCTAATCGAAATATAGGTGGAGATGTGTAGATGGTAATGCATAACCAATGTTTTAGATTAAAGTCGCGCGTGGTAATTTTCACGCCCACATAATGATCGCGTCACATATTACTATTTTCACGGGCATTAGTCATTCAGCCTTCGAGTTACTAATTGAAAAACATTAAATTTTACGTCTCTGACGGTTTGCGGTGGACACTATATATAACCAGTGGTAATTTTATATTCTTACACTTTTCATACTACTGCTGCATTTTAATAGCATAGGTATATTTAGAAAACAGCCATTACTATCTTTTGATATTTCAATTGTTTCGTGTGTTATCATTATAGAGTTGTTTATTTATAGCTATCATATTATTACTTGTTTAGATGTTATTTGCTACTGTTATTTCTGTTTGTTCTTAGATTTGTTTTTGCACATTATCCTTGTAGATCATTCGTTCTGTAATCTATATTTCACCGTTGATATTTTTAGTTCAAACGTGATCTTATGTTTAGCATTGTCAGCGTCTCCCTGGCAAGATGATCATAATCAAAGATCAAGAACCAATGGAGGGTCAATTGTAATTGACCTAAAAACCTAGGACCACCCATTGTACCCAGATGTTGACCAATAAATAATTTTTCTTCTTCGTGCAGATCATTCATCATTAGCCATTTATCACTTACGCGTACATTCATATATGTGTCACATTGTTGACTCGTACGATTGAGATCAATTCAGTTTGATGTTGACATCATCAACCAGCCCTACTTACCCAACACCTATTTGTGCAGCAATTATTCTTCCGATAGCTTATGTGATGTCATCTATATGTGAGAATAGGCAATCAGCAGCCTTCTAGGTATTGGAGTCATTTCATATATTGTCATCAACAGTTTTATGGCTATTGCGAAACACCAGTAGCTCCTGTTTATTAGCTGTTCCACTACGTGAGGCGCTATTGCTATTTCAAGAAACTGTATCATTACAGACTGAACCGGTGTTATTAATGTTTTGAGTCATATCGGTTATCGAACAGTTCCGTTTATGTATTTGCAACATGTTATGCAGCTGATTCAATACAGAGCTATTATTATTCATTACAATCGGTTACAACTTAATACTTTACCACGGAAAACTGTAATACATTGGTTATCATAATTATCAGAATTTAGAGTTCGCCCAATATAATATCCTTTCTGTCTATTAGGTGTGTTACGTATTGCAACAGATTTATTTTTACGGTCTCACACTTTAAGACTATCTACAAACTGCACTAATTGTTTGGCAATGATTTATCAGTCTGTAGTGATTATTATCATGGTTTAAATGCAAATATAAAATGTAATATACGTAAAGGTTTGTTTGTAGATTTGGCCCTTCTGCCTTCCTATACTATTTATCCGATCGCAAAGTTACCTATCTGTAAAATGCATGCCGGGAACAACTAGTAATAAGTATAAACTAATATTGTAAATTAGACTTTCATGAGTTCGAATATATGGTACTCTTTCATCCAAAACCTACTTAACGGATTTGAATGAAATTCGACTCAATGATACTTTATAACCTGGATTGAAACATGGGATACATTTTTCCAGAAAAAAATAACTACAGCGCCCAGTAAATAACAAAAAGCCATTCGATATATCTGAATCATTCGTTCAAATTCGATTATCATCCACAATACTATATGAAGTTGTTTATCAAATGAGTGTCGAGAGAAGAATAAAGACGTCAGAACGTAAGGTCGATTACATTACACGCCGCGTTGCTTACACAGATGTCCGCAATACAAACACTACGACCGACTTGCGCCGACATTGGACTCACATAATGTATCTAGTGGACACATATTAACCGGTAAACAGTGTTTTGGAAACTATCTCAGGAACATCGCTTACAACATGAATGTTTCGTGAGGTCTTAGAATGTTAAGAATGTTTCACTATTCAGCCCCCTTATTCAGCTAATACAAACTTCGTCGGCGAGCCGCTTCACAGAGACCTCGGAGAGCTTACCTTTCACGTGATTTAGTAGTATTAGCGTAGTAAGCGACAGAGACAGAGCATAGAGACAGCGACGAAACATCCTCGAGTTAGTGTCATTATCCTTACAGAATCGAAGCCCAGTAAACAAAATAAATATTAGTCTCCCGGGATTTACACACGGCCGTCTGATCCCAAACTAAGCAGAAGTTTCTACTGTGGAAACCCGATAACTTATATAGGTACCGAACCCATGGCCTGTGGCTTGTGCAGTCAGGGTAACTAACCACCAAGTCAACTGACCTGTCGTGAATAACCGTCAACCCCGATGGCGTCTTCGCTGGAGGACCTTCGAGTCCCCACCAACTCTCGTCCAGTAAGAGTTGAACCCCAGATAATCAGTTCACGTTATGTGTATGTCCATTACCTATTTCAAGAGATTTGGTAGATTTTTTTACTGATGGCGACTCATCTTAGGAATAATTTTTTTGCAAGATGGATTTTTGTTAATGAGGACCTACAAATATCCTTAGTCGCCGCTTACGATGTCTTTTTTTTACGACTTAGGTGGTAAATGTACTGACCTACCTGTTGTAGGTAGTACTTGTAGTAAGTTGTGGTAGTATTCCATGGTGCTACCACACAGCAGTTTTTGTGTGTTAAATATAAAAGGATTTAATGAACAGACAGTCATCGCGCCGGTGGCTCGAAGGTACTTAACCCCATAACACATAGATAAAAATAATCGCCAATCAATTTTATTAGCCACTAAACGATCGCTAGCAATATTATATTAGCTAATATTGATAAATATCAAGATGCCTTAATGTGCGACAGTGATGAACATAGATTTCATCTATAGATAAAGCGAGATAGACAAAAAGGAGCGTTTTGGTAATTTGATGTTTATTTTTTAGTATTAGGATACATGTTTTGTAATAAGATATTATTAATCATAAAAATAAAAAAAGTATAGGTTAATAACCGCTCATAGGTTTTTGTGTTAATAGAAGATTGTTATGGATGATTCATTCATATTCTGGATGTATGAATGGCATGGAGGTTGGATGGAATAAAACGTGACGTTCTAATCTATTGTGTATATGTAACCAGCTGTCCTCTGCGGATTCAACCGCGTTCTCGAGGGATGTCACATTTTCCTGGAATAAAAAGTAGCCTATATGTTATTCCAATCTATGTGCCAAGTTTCATCCAAATCCGTTTAGTAGATTTTGCGTGAAAGAGGAACAAACATCCATACATTCATACATCTATAAATCCATGCATTCAAACTTTCACGTTTATAATATTAGTAGGATGCGAATGTTTGTATGTGTGTATGTATGTATGTATGGATGTTTGTCTCATATAATCCACAATGTCAAGTATCTATAATAATAATAATAATAATAAATTATTTATTGACACATTATTGGGTACATAAAACAAAAATTACAACTATTACTATAATCTTCATTGTGCACTCTCTGCACGTCAAATCGTTGCAGCCGTTTTAGAGTCCATAGGGAAATACCAGGCACATGAGACTTAACAACTTCACGTCTCAGGGTCGACAACGCATTGGCGACGTCCCTAGTGTTGCAAATGTCCATAGGTGGACCGTCTGCTTGTTTGTCGGCCCAAGTGGTATAAAAAAGAAACATACACTGTATATGATAACTGTCGTAATGATATCCACGGATTCAGTTCAATTCCAATAATAATAAACTTATTTACAGCTTGCCAAATCATATTAAACTTCGAATTACGGCACTTCTCAAGGATAACTGTATTAAATATAAATTATACTTGCTTTGACAGTGTAATTAAATAAATTAGCAAGTAATTACTTGGATAAACACTTTAGAATAATATATATCATTTATTAATTGATAATAATGTGTGGAGATATATAATACTTAATACATTCTATTTATTCATGGTAAAATTGACAGGCTAGTTGGCTTGGTGGTTAGTGACTCTGACTCTCAAACCAAAGGTCGCAGTTTCGATTTCCGCCCAGGACAAACATTTGTGTGCATGAACATGCCTGTTTGTTCTGTGTCTGGGTGTAAATATCTATATATGTATTTAGAAAAATAAGTTGTATATGTAGTATATCAGTTGTCTGGTTTCCATAGTACACGCTCTGCTTAGTTTGGGATCAGACGGCCGTGTGTAAAGAATGTCTGGATAATAATTTATTACGTTCAAAAGATGATCTAAGCTTGCCATATAATCCTTCTATTCTACTAATATTATAAGCTAACTGTCCGACGCGGTTTCACCCGCGTTCCGGAGGTCTGTAATACGCGCGCAGTTAAAATAGAAGTAATTCTTTAAAATTCTCGCATTGTCTCAATTATAATATGCATGTATACATTAAAACCTTTCTCTTGAATCACTCTATCTATTGAAAAAACCGCATCAAAATCCGTTGCGCAGTTTTAAAGATCTAAGCATGCATAGGGACAGACAGACAGCGGGAAGCGACTTTGTTTTATACTAAGTAGTGATGTGAAACCGTGATTATGTATGAATGTGTGTTAGTCCTTCTCGTTAAAACTTTGAATAGGCATTTTCTGGGTAAGCGTGCTACATCCTCGGCCTCGTCATAACTTCTTCTGGGGTCAGTCGAAGGCCAAACGCAAGCCCATTATTACTAAAGAAATTTAAAAAAACTACTTAACAAATTTGGATCAAACTTGGCTCGTAGATAGTTTACTGGGAAAATTTCTCTCGGGAATCCGCGGGGAAAGCTAGTATTAAATAAGTACAACTGTTTTATTAATGTCTAACTGTATCTGTGGTCTTTATATCAGGAATTTGCCATGGGATAACAAACGAAAGTTTTAGTAAGTTGTAATTTTGAGTTTTATAGTATGACTTAGGTATGACAATAGCTATTACTATTATATTTATATTATATACTATTATAATAAAAAGTTTTGATGGATGAATTTATTACTTACTAGCTGCCCCCCGCGGTTTTACCCGCGTTGTCGCGGGATGTCACATGTATAATACATAAAAACCTTCCTCTTTAATCACTCTATCTATTAAAAACCGTATCAAAATCCGTTGCGTAGTTTTAAAGATTTAAGCATACATAGGGATATAGGGACAGAGAAAGCGACTTTGTTTTATACTAGTAGTGATTCACGCCAGAGCAGTTGATGGGATCTAGATGATTTTTGGGCCAGAGATAGAGTATAGTCTAGAATAGCATATAGGTTTTATACGGGGAATATGTAATCTATCTCTTATCCCTAGGGAACGCGGGTGAACCCGCGGGGGACAGCTAGTAAATAACATTTTAGTTCATAAATGACGGCTTATGAATTAAAATATATAACAGCTACCTACAAATTCAATTGTTTCATAAACAATGATTAAGTTGATAACATGGCGCGTTAGTGCTTGAAGGTCGCAGTTTAAGATTCGTCATAAGTTGGATTTATCCATTTAAACAATGTTATTTCTAGAAATAGCCCTGAGCAACATTTACGAGCTCTTAGTGCAGAGTTCGTCTGGGGAAATACTGCCACCATTCCCATTTCTGCTGTGAAGTAGTAGTGCACTTGCATTACTGTGTTTCGGTAAGAAAGGTAAGGGGGCAGGTGAAATTACAGGCACATGAGACTAAACAACTTCACGTCTCAGGGTCGACGACGCATTAGCGATGCCCCTGGTGTTGCTTATGTCCACAACGGTGACCACTTACTCAACAGTACCAGTGAATAAGTCACCTTCTAAGGACTAATTTTATTTTGACTATAATATTAGACCTTCTAACTGAAGGGCACAACCCTATTTTCAAAACCGAGGCCTTTCCGACGGCGTCATAACAACTGCACTATGGCTTCGATATTACAAGGTCATTTATAATTGGCAAGTAATTTGTAATGTCAAGAGAGGAACGATATTGATTGGCTGCGCGATGACAGCGGCTGTCAAATAAATCATGTGGTGAAATACATGCCTGAAACAATAATGGCTGGATACTACACATGCGGCACAGTATGATAGTCGTTTAAGAATCATAAAATTCAAAAATTCAAAACAAATTATTCGGTTTAGGCCCTCGGAAAGCACTTATGAAGGTCAAATTTAAAATCACAGCCGGAGTCTTACGAAGAGTTTCGTACCACTGTACAATATTTAACAAAAAACCTTCCCTTTCATTTTCAACTTTATTGTAAAGCTATAAGGTTATAATAGTTTACACTTTGTGATATTTTCATATTTCCACCTATTACGGTTTAAAATATACAGCAGTGACAGACCAAATGACGGACAGCCGAGCCGTAGTAATACTAGGGTCGCGTTCCCACCCTTTGGGTACGAAACCCTTAAAAAATAGACCTTATTGCTTCATAAGGATCACCTTCTTCATCATACATTTCAAATGCGATAGAGTTCATTTTACCATGACATCCTGGTCTATCGAATTGAAAGCATATAACAGAGATCATAATATAGGTATTACGACTCTTGATTCTCACGCCTAGTAACCAAACCAATATAGACGCTAAATGGTGTTCGTTTAACATGTTTTCCAACAACTCAATTGGTTGTTGTGTTTTACATCGTTTGAACTGACAAACTAGGGTTGTCACTATCATATTAAATTTATAAATTTAATGCATATCTGTCAAATAAACGTGCTCCAAGCCAGACATACAGATCAAAAATCGCAACATATTTTTATATTATTTTAGTGGGCACCACGAGTATGAAAAATAAAAAATACTTGGTTAAGTATAAGACAATGCTTATTAATAACATATTGTGATTTAACTAGAAAGCAAAATTCTACTTCATTTCCTACTAATATTATAAATGCGAGAGTTTATATAGGATATATGTATGATTGTTACTCTTTCACGCTAAAATACATACTAAAAATAATAATAATAAATAAATCCCAAGACATTCATCACACATGGTTACCTGATCCCAAGTTAAGCAGAGTGTTCTGCTTGTAGTATGGCTAACTAACTGATATATTACATATACTACTTTTTTAATACATACTTATATAGATATTTACACCCAGACACAGAACACACAGACATGTTCATGCACACAAATGTTTGTCCTGGGTGGGAATCGAAACCGCGACCTTCTTGTTTGGCAGTCAGGGTCTCTAGTCACCAAGCCAACTGGCCCGTCAAAACGGCTAAACAGATTTGTATGAAACCTAGCTCATAGTGAGCTTATAACCTGGAGAACACATAGGCTACTTTTTATACCGGGAAAATGCAACATCCCTCGGGAACGTGGGTGAAACAACGGGGGATAGCTAGTATCTTTCTTAATACAATATTTTTTATATTTCATATTCTTTTATGAAACCTTTTTGTGAGCCCTAGTATCGATAATAGTCGTACAATATGAATATAATATGTAGGTACTTAACTACACTAAAGTCGGTTTGTGTCTGCTACACGTGCTGCATGATCGTTATATTTGTGATTGACACCAACATTTGCATTGTGCTGGCATGAATTAGAACATACATTGCTTGTTTCACATTTGGGTTTATTGGTCGAGTCATTGGCCAAGTATATCAATTATATTACCGTCTTATCTTTAATATTATTCAGAAGCAGGAGTTTTAAAGGTCTTTAAATTAGAGATAAGTCCTGTAATACTAGTCTAGATTAGCTAATGATGGGGGTAGGCCTTCGCAACAAAAAAAGATTACGTTCACTTCGAAAATTTAAGTAATTTTATGGTTATGACAAAATATATAAAGAAAGCTTTTCAGTAATGGTATCTTTTTTTAATTCTTACTATCTAAGCTACAAAATAAATGAATATCATTTTGTGTTTAAAAATAAATACTTTAAAATAGAATTCAACACTTTTCAGCTTTGCCGAGTGAATGCAAACGTTTTTTTGGGTGTTTATGTTCAGCAATTGAGATCCCTGGGTTGATATGATAAAGTATTAGTTGTGATACACCCTTCATGATGAAAATTGTGGTTGTACCTAAACGGAGATATTTCTAAGGAGGCTGTTATACTGTCAGTTATTTCTAGGCTTAATACCTAAATCGATTATATCATCAAAAAATGGTATTATACTGTTTACCGTGATCGCCTGCCAAAGCAATCTTTGTTCGGGACATTATTGCCTTTCCACCAATTTATTATTCAATAGCTATCGGTGCCCCAGTTTCGCCGGCTTCCTGAGGGATTTAATGTATCCCGGTATTATAACAAAGCCTACGTCCATCCGGCATAATGTACCTTTCAAATGGCGAAAAAAATTTTCGAATAGATGCCGTGGTTCCGGAAATTACGTTTTGCATACATAAAAACTAAAAAAATTCGCACAAACTCTTTATATCACTAGCTATACCCTGTGGTTTCACCGCGTTCCCTGGATTAAAGTAGCCTATGTATTACAGCGTGTTCTAAATTGAAGCTAGATCGGCTCAGACGTTTAGCCGTGAAATAGTAATGAACCAACTTACTATCGCATTTATAATAGTAATGAACCAACTTACTATCGCATTTATAATAGTAATGAACCAACTTACTATCGCATTTATAATAGTAATGAACCAACTTACTATCGCATTTATAATAGTAATGAACCAACTTACTATCGCATTTATAATAGTAATGAACCAACTTACTATCGCATTTATAATAGTAATGAACCAACTTACTATCGCATTTATAATAGTAATGAACCAACTTACTATCGCATTTATAATAGTAATGAACCAACTTACTATCGCATTTATAATAGTAATGAACCAACTTACTATCGCATTTATAATAGTAATGAACCAACTTACTATCGCATTTATAATAGTAATGAACCAACTTACTATCGCATTTATAATAGTAATGAACCAACTTACTATCGCATTTATAATAGTAATGAACCAACTTACTATCGCATTTATAATAGTAATGAACCAACTTACTATCGCATTTATAATAGTAATGAACCAACTTACTATCGCATTTATAATAGTAATGAACCAACTTACTATCGCATTTATAATAGTAATGAACCAACTTACTATCGCATTTATAATAGTAATGAACCAACTTACTATCGCATTTATAATAGTAATGAACCAACTTACTATCGCATTTATAATAGTAATGAACCAACTTACTATCGCATTTATAATAGTAATGAACCAACTTACTATCGCATTTATAATAGTAATGAACCAACTTACTATCGCATTTATAATCTATATCTATATAATATATACAGCTGAAGAGTTTGTCTGTTTGTTTGTTTGAACGCGCTAATCTCAGGAACTACTGGTTCAAATTGAAAAATTATATTTTGTGTTGAATAGTCCATTTATCGTGGAATGCTATATATCATAACACTACAACAAATAGGATTGGAGCATCAATGAAAAATATGACAAAAACGAGATGAAAAATGTTCCTTTTGAGATGTTTGCGCGCGTTTGACAGTTCGCGGATTACAGTCTCCCGGGACGCGGGTGAAACCGCGGGAGACAGCTAGTATTAATATATATAGTCATATTATTATTGATTAGTATAGACTGGTTACTAACGAAGATTGATACTAATTGTGAGATAAACGCTTCCAGCAACACTCGGACTTGTTCTACTAATCGTTCGTCGAAGAGTTCAATTGTTCAGTTGTTGAGTCGACATTAATAGCACATTCAATGCAATTTGTCGACATGGTTACTTAATCCTGACTACAATTGCACATCTCTCGTTACAAATGATGAGTGCTTAACTAACTGACTAGGCGACTGGTGTATTTTTGGTACAACCCATAAGAAAATGCGGGTTAAGGAAGAAAACTGCTTGTGAAACCGGTGATTGGCCTTTCGATTCACTTTAACAAATTCATATGCCTTGATTTCAATCATTTATTAACAATAGTAAAATAAAACGTAGCATATCTTCACACATATCATCGAAAAGTTAGGTAAAGGTTACAGTAATAAGTCCCACAAATCACCGTAGATATTTTAGGTCCCAACGACATGTGGCATCGTCACCGACTCTTGTGCACTTTACTAATGTCAGGCTACAGGATTTTACCATTTGTTTTCTAAGTAAATACACATTAATATCATCCAGCCCGACCCTGAAAACACCGAGTCGATTGAGTGAGTGAGTTTAAACAGTTGCTTTTAAAAAGAAAATAAAGGCGCCATCCTATAGTCCATAGACAACCTAGTCTATGTAATCGCTACCGCCTATAACGTGGACAGTATCGAGTTCCTAGAATTCATTCGGATGCGCGTTGGCAGCATAAGTTCACGAATGTTCACGGCGACCGATGTAACTGGCACGAATATTCTAACTCAATTATTTTACACGCACTGATAGTGTTAGTATTCCTAGAAGGTACTCCTACGTTTCGTACTCGTCTATTTCTATTTATTTAGATCAATACTGTCATAAAATTGATCTATATGGATTTATGAGATGTAAACTCTGCACTAAGAGCTCTTCTACTCACTGACAGTATTTTTCATTGTCAATGCTACAATGTCATATCCTTCAGAATATCACTACATAGTATAAAACAAAGTCGCTTTCTCTGTCCCTATATCCCTATGTATGCTTAAATCTTTAAAACTACGCAACGGATTTTGATGCGGTTCTTTTTAATAGATAGAGTGATTGAAGAGGAAGGTTTATATGTATTAGTATCTACATTGCACCTGAGCGAAGCCGGGGCGGGTCGCTAGTATATTATATATAACAGAAACAATCGTTAGGTCCGCGGTTAATCTGACAAACCTAAAATGCTTTTTATACATTGACAGTCAGAATATGACCTTCTTTTATTTTGTGAAAGAGTCATAAAATTGATCTATTTCGATTTATGAGGTCAAATAACGTGAGCCCCACGTCCCTGGCAATGCTTTCAGATTCGACCCCCACAGGGCTACCCCTTAGAGTGCTTGCTTAACTAACCCTCTGGTATGGGCCCTCAGCGCTGATTAAGGGTGTAAGTTATATAGGCGTTATTTCAGGGGACAAAAGGTGCAATTAACCCCCTACCCACTTCCCAACCTCTGACTCACGACTGAAGCACATAATTAAGACCAATTTCAAAATATTCATCGTCACAAATCTTCGTCCCAAATCCCACTCGTTGCTGATCCAAATAATAATGTACAAATCTAAAAAAAACATAACTTTCCTTCATGAAGATATAATTAAAGTGCACTATATAAATAACTATGTTTACTATAATTAATAGTCAACCGCACTGTAATAAAGCTATTAATCTCTGCTTTAATACCGTACAGAAGCTCTATTAGTGTATTATTATTGTTAATTGTTGCTTCCAAATATAATCGCTGGTTAGAGATGATTTATTTCTAGCTTCTGGATCGTTCACCTTTAATAACCATTTCAGTATACATTCTTTCATTCTTTAAGTGTATGGGTGTAAATATCTGTGTTAGTACTAACTGCGCTCTGCGGCTTTCCCCGCTTTCAAACCTTCCTCTTGAATTACTCTATCTATTGTTGAAAAATGCATTAAAATCCGTTGCATAGTTTACGATTCTATAAAGGACATACATGTGTAGATGTATTTAGAAAAAAAATGGCCGTAAGTAAAGAATGTCCCGGGATATTTATTTATCTATATGGTTAGGTACTTATCTTTCATCAAAATTCAGTTACCTTATGTTTGTGTTCGCAGAACTCGTAATTAAGTCGATTGATTGACTTGACATTTTTGTTCAATATTGCGTTACTATATAAGAGGGTTTTAATGCACTTTTTATCTCAAAGTTTCCACGGGAATGGCAAATAAATAAATTTGGCGACAGGCAGGCACGGCTAATATGCAATTTTTTGTGAGGAACATTTGGTAGTACTTCCCCGAACGAACTCAGCACTAAGAGCTCTACTACTCGAAAAAGTCTTGCAAGCTTAATTAGAACCTCGTTGAAATTTTTGTTGGTTCAGTTCCAATGACAATACAATTGTATGGTAAGCATGGCCTGATTCTACCCAGGTTGACTTCAGACGAAGGAACAGTCAACAGAATAGACACAACATTTTGTAAACACATTTAATTGATTGCCTGTTTTAAATTTATCAGGCCAGTTGGCTTGGCAGTTAGCGACTCTGACTCCCAAGCCGAAAGTCGCAGGTTCGATTCCCACCCAGGACAAACATTTGTGTGCATGAACATGTCTGTTTCTGTCTGTGTCTAGGTGTAAATATCTATATGAGTATGCATTTAGAATTAATAGTATATGTAATATATCAGTTGTCTGGTTTCCATAGTACAAGCTCTGCTTAGTTTGGGATCAGATGGCCGTGTGTAAAAAAATGTCCTAGGATATTTATAAAAAAAGAAATTGCACTGGCTGATAGACCCAGGGTTACCTCCCAACGAGGAAACTCCTCAATTATTAACAGCGCAGACACGAAAATAAATCTTACTTTAAATTTATTTAAGGTCTACTACGTAGTGAAATAACGACTGAGCCATTCCAACAAGTCTTAATACTAGAACAACATAAAACGTGTTGTAATTCAATAACAACATGGTCACAGATATGTTACATTGTCAAATTATGACAACTCGTATCTACGTCGCATATACTCCAGTTACAATCTGTCATAATTACACTTACAATGTCATATATACAAATAATTTGTTACAGAAATTCCACATCTATATTGTGATTGAATGGGTACAGTCAACAACGAAAGTCTATCGAATATTTGAAGTTCTAGTACAAATTTATTTTAAAACTTTCCTCCAATAACTTAGCACAGTAGAGAAGAGTTTAAAATACTCGCTTAGCACCAATTTACAAAAAGTAGCTGAACCTCATTCAAATTCAAATTCAATTTTTTTTTTTTTTTTCATATGCCATATTATAATACTTAAAATATTACTAGCTTCCCCTGATCGATCTTATGTATCCTAAGATTATGACATAGCCTATTTTACTCGAGAATAGTGTAGCCTCCTAAAGATTCAATATTTTTTTAATTCGGATGAGTAGTTTTAGAGATTACCTCCTACATCCAAACTTATAACCTTTACCTCTATATTTGTATTAATTGTCTTGTATATGTGTTGTTGACTGTACAATAAACAGCTGTGGTTGACAAATCGCACAACAAAAGAAATATCTACAAGTATATTCGTAAATAGTGTGCGTACATCCTAACACGCGGGTACATTGAACCAAAATGATTTTATTGTATCTTTTATAGCTTGTGACTCTGTGGTCCTTAGACATTGTGAGTGTAAGGCGATGTTTGACTGATATCAGTTATATGATGACCAATTTGGTAACAGTAAGTCACTTTTTTTTATACCATTTGGGCCGAAGGGCCACTTGATGGTAAGTGATCACCGCCACCTATGGACATTTTCAACACCAAAACATCGCCAATGCGTTGTCGACCCTGAGACGTGAAGTTGGTAAGTCTCATGTGCCTGTAATTTCATCAGCCCCTTTGCCTTTATAAGCGAAACACAGTAATACAAGTGCACTACTGCTTCACTGGGGAAATGGGTAAGGTGGTAGTACTTCCCCGGACGAACTCTGCACTAAGAGCTCTTCTACTCACTGACAGTTTATTTCATTGTCAATGCTACAATATCTTATCTGGAGGATGATTACTTAAGAAACTATCTGTAGGTTCGCGGTTAATCTGAAAAACCTAAATTCTTTTTAATGACTGTCAGAATATGACCTTCTTTTATTTTATGAAAATGGGTGGATGGACGAATAGATGAATGGTGTCTTCCGAAATTACATTTTCCGTCTGAAACTTCCTAACGAATTTGGATTAAACTTGAGACATAGATAGAGCATGGTCTGGAATAACATATAGGATATATTTTAACTCTAGGAAAATGTAATATCTCTTGTGAACGCGGGTAAAACCGTGTATAACTGTGTGTGTTTGTATAACTATGGCCTTTTGATTGTCATAAATAAATGTTTATATGTCAAAGTTTATGTACCAAGCTCGACTGCATCGTCACTTTCCATCAGGGGAGATCCAGTTAAACGCGCTCAAGTTTTTATAAAAAAAAAAAAAAAAAAAAGTTTGATCATCATACGGCCTGATATTTCAATAAAAATATTGATTATATTGAAAATATGACTAAACTAGTCCCAATACGTAAGACTTGAATGAATGATTTTTACTTTACGTTTTATGTTATAGCATTCGCATTAGCATATAGCGTTAGTATTAATAAGAAGGAATGTCAAAAATATATGCTAATTGAAGGAGAAAAAAAATAATAGCTCAAACTGAAACATGTTTGTTGGTGTATAAAAAAAAGGGCTTGCAATTAATAAGCGGTAGGCGATCGTGTGAATAATTAAATATTACTCTATTAATAATTACTCCTAATTTGAGATTTTGTTGCTTACTTTCCAAATATCCCTATATAATACAAAATAAATACTGTTGTAAATTCGAAGAAATTGATAATCAAAATTAGGACAGGACAACGTCGCGTCGGTCTCATTTTGACTCATATTTCGTTAGTACTTAAATATCAATTGGCTATAAACTATCGGCCTTGCTACTTTACCAATGTCTATGTGTCCATTATATCCATCCAGATCCATTTGCAGTTGTTTTTTCTATCTATATATCTATATTATCACTGTATCCCGTCCTAAAAAAGCGATGCAGTGCCATCAGCACCGTGACACCATTTTTATATGACACACGAACGAATGCTAATCCCACAAAAAATATAAATATAATTGTGTGGATGTTCGTGACTCAATCTTGCATAAACGTTTGAACTGATTTAAATAAAACTTCACACAGAGAATGCGTTCTGAATTACCGAATAATAATTTTCGAACATGAAATACATAACATCCCACCCAACAGAAACAAATAATGTAGGAAAACTGTTTCAAAATAATTTCCAAGAATTTAGTCATTCAAAATAAATAGAAACATTTTCAAATAAGCCTTGACATCTAGACACAATTACTCTAATAACCATTTCGGAAAGCAGAACACATCTTTATGTATAAAATCTTATTTTGAAAAGAGTAATATCTGAGTTTATTGTCTGCTCTTCTCAGTGAAAGCAACCTTCCGAACCGTTGTTAGAGTCTCACCATTCATAAATGCCTGTGAAGGCCTATTTGAATAAATATTTCATTTCAACCCGCCAATCGCTCATACATTGCATCATCAGCCGTTATGCAATACGATGAATTCGACCGTGATCTTGATCTCGTAAGTATTCGATTACATAGTCAATGACTATCAGATGATTGATTGATTTTATCGATTTTTATTGTCGAAATCATACGACATTGTAGGCACGACACGTCTGGCAGACAATTCATTTTTTCTCTCCGCTGCATCATTCGATTACACGGTAGATTGTTTTGCCTCTCAGAAATGTCATTTACAATTTATCTGAAGGCGATGATAGCTGTGTTGTGATGGGATGAAAGTCGAGTAGGTCGTGCGTCAAATCTTACAATGAGCTATAGCTTTCGGGGAACGAAAACCAAAGTACGATAATTTTCTTTGAGGAACATATTTGGATCTGCATTAATATACGCTATTTATTTAAATCAGATTAGAACAAGAGCTCTTAGTGCAGACTACGTCCGGGAAAGTACAACCACCTTACCCATTTCCGCCGTAAAGCAGTAGTGCACTTGTATAACTGCGTTTCGGTTGAGAAGGTAAGGGTGCCGGTGAAATTATAGGCACATGACACTTAACAACCTCACGTCTCAGGGTCGACAACGCAGCGATGTCCCTGCTCTTGCAAATGTCTATTGGGGGCGGTGATAACTTACCATCAGGTGAACCGTCTGCATATTTATCAGTATAGTTGAGATTTCAAAACTACGTAATTCACGTAAGCAAAACGTTCGCACTGACCCTGGCATCGTTTATAAGAAGCTTAATCCACTTGCGACAAAGTAATCTGACATTTTAAACGTTCAAATAAGAGGAAGTAATAAATATTAATAGAATTCATGAAGCGCTCTGAATATGACCGTGATCTCCGTTGATCTCATTTCGCATTCGGCAATTGTCAATAACGTTCGTAACCAGTTATACCCTAATTATTATAAGCGAATTCACAACGGTCTTATTGTATTTTTTTTCTTATTGTATATGCTAGGATTTTGTGTGTAGGAAGATAGGAACTACTTGGAACTACCCGTGGTTTTATGTGATACACCTTTAAAAACCTTTTCTGGAAATCCAATCATACTATGAATTTTTTTTTAAATGCTGTTCCTTCAGAGCGTCCTACTAATGTTATAAATGCAAAAGTTTGGCGGATGGATGTTTCCTGTTCTTTCTAAAAAAAACTACTAAACGGATTTGGCTGAAACATGGCGGATAGATACTTTATAGCCTGCATTAACATATAGAACTTTTTATCCCGGAAAATATTTACATCCCTTTGGCAATGTGAGTAAAACCGTAGGAGCAGCTAGTACTTATATACATATTTACAAGCACCGAACAGACATGTTCTTTTACATGCATTGTCCTGGATGGAAATCGAATTCACAAACTGCTGCTTGCCCATCAGGGTCCCCAAAAAATTCATTTTAATATTTTCCAACACTGCTCCTACGGTTTTACTCACATTGCCAAAGGGATGTAAATATTTTCCGGGATAAAAAGTTGCTACACAACCCTATTACAAAGTGTGAGAGTGTTCCGTATGTTACATCTCGATTGTATTGTAACACCCATTCAATCACATTATAAATATTCATAAACCAAAATTGTTTTTATTTAGTGACAGAACAAAAAGGGCGTGACAGCCATGCCGTGTCTACCGTCATTATAAAACCATCACAATGGCTCATACGTCATCCGACACGGCAACACTTGTTACAGATTATAACCGCCACCAAAAATAATCTATCCAGGCAAATATAAATCTTATTTCTTACGCAATAGAGTATTATAAGCGGTGACACGGGAAGGTATAGAAGTCCAGACGCAATGTCAGAGGCGTATTATTTTAAGACGTACGAGTATACGTAATGACGTATTATAGTATAGATACATCATTCAATAACATCATTGCTCTCAAAAACGGCGTAAATTTTAGATAGCTTAAACACCCCAAGAAAGGGAATAAAAATGCCAACTGACGGTGTTCCTTGTTAAAGAGTGATACATCGTTAGATACGTTAAAATATATAGAAGAAAGGTTACGTCGCGTATTGCTGCGACAGTGATTGTAGCAAGACTAAATGAAATTGGGTCAATTACCAGAATTTTATATTGCCATTTTTTGCGCGGACAACGCATCTTTAGTTTACAACTGCTTGTATGTTATTTTATGAATTCGGGTTGCTTCTGTCATTTAGGAAATTCCAAGTATTGCCTTGACTTTTTGATGATGTTGATGTTATTTTGATGTCGCAAGTCATTTAGCACTTTATTATCAATAGGGATTAGATATAGTAATGTTTGTTTAATCGTTTAGATGGTAGCAAAGTGCCTAGCAGGTAGGTGACGTCTATATGGCTTAATCGATTGTAAGTTAACACACAAAAATCTGCTAGTAATCCAACTTTTAAGCAGGAGTTACATTCCATTCGTAATTTTAGAGGAGTACCTATTTTTATACATTTGTGCTGAATTTAAGTCTCGTTTCGAAATCGGTTTAAATATTATTAATTTCTAAATTAAACTCACATAGATTTGAAGACGCTTTTGTTAACTCCGCGCAAACATTTTTCTTTTTGGGGGCCCTGATCTAAAATCCCCATAGTCGCACTAGTGCGTCTATAAAGATACTAGCTGTCCCCCGCAGTTTTACCCGCGTTCCCGAGGGATGTCACATTCTCCCGGGATAAAAAGTAGCTTATATGTTGTATCCAGGATATGCTCCATCGATGTGCCAAGTTTCATCCAAATCCGTTAAGTAGTTTTTGCGTGAAAGAGCAACAAACATCCATGAAACCGCGGGGGATAACTAGTTTATAATATTATTAGGATACTTTCAGTCGGTAACGTACAGAACCCTAAATAAGTGACTCATCATATTCAAGAGTAAGTGAAAATAATCACGCCCTGTTGCAGAATCATAACGCGCCCGTTGAATCAATTAGGATCAAGTGTCCGTCCTTCGGCACACATCATTAAATTGACATTTATCATTCCGCAAATCATTGGGTACGCCCGGGTTATGTTTATGTCCTCGACTGTACTTGATTCATTGACCAACTACTGAGATATTATTGATATGGTACGAAAAAATGTGCATACTCAAGCTGTTGGAAAAGTAACTATAGCATAATCTTAATACTATCTATACTTAATATTATAAAGCGGAAAGATTTGTGTGTAAGTATGTTTTTTACTCCTTCACGCAAAAACTACTAAATGGATATGGATGATGACATATTTTTATTTATCATAATTACTTAAATTTGCTCTAATTAAAACCAAGGTTTTTAAAACCAATTAAGCTATTTTTAGTTTAAAACCCAATCGTTTTAGCTTAGTGAATACTGAGTAAGTAAGCTCAATATTTACCATTAGTATACAATTATAGGCAGTTTTACACACCGCCATCTCCTATAATATTCTGCAATCAAACTCGACAATGAATTCACGGTGTGACTTTCCCTGTCTCTCTCAGGACTCCGCAATTAAACGAGAGATCCGCTGAGTTCACCTGAGCGATGCCTCAGCGAGTTTGGTTTATAGCAGGCATCCCAAACTAAGTAGAATTTAGACCAGCCCCCTTATTCAGCTGAAACAAACTTCGTTAGCGAGCCGCTTCACGGAGGCCTCGGAGAGCTTACCTCTCACGTGATTAGTAGTATTAGCGTAGTAGGCGACAGAGACAGAGCTCGGAGGCCGCGACGAAACATCCTTGAGTTAGTGTCATTTTCCTTACAGAATTGAGCCCCTGATATCTTAAATGACAATACTCTGTTGCAACACAGTACTCTGTAGTACGATGATTATACAAATATGTCAGTTTGTAAGGCGCCCAAGGTCTATCGGATGAATGAAGTCATCGCCTTACAGTCAGCCGGCTTATTGAGCATAAGCGCGATTTGTATAGTATTTAACGTAACTGTTCAATGAAGTCACTGCAGACGTAATGTCAATAAATGTGTAGTGCAAGTCATGAGCGGGAATACTATTTTATTTGTTATTTTTACACGTAGCCTATTTTTTTTTTATTTTTTTTTTTATTTTATATGGTGAAGTAACTGAGGGTGATCAGCAATTTTCTAGAAGGTCTAAGCAAGTGTCTACTATGTTCGCATTGTCGTAAAAGTACCAACATAAGACCCGCATTTACAAATATTTGTGAATTTCCGAAATTAGTTTCGTTCAGTATTTTGTCCACTATAACATTTATTTATATTTTACACTTGAAAAGGAGATAAATCAAAATATATCGTTGTAGCTTTATTTCGATATTTTATCGCAAATTTAGCGAACGTACAGGCTCGTTTCTTTATCTGAAGAACACGATCTACAACAGAAGTAATAAAACATACTGAACTTAAAAACCACATAATAGATTCATAGGCAAAAAATAAAAATACAACATCAAAGTGTCAGCTACCAAAAATAAATAAATAAATAACACGCTATCGTCTATCCCTTTCACATCACACTAACTCACATTATTCAACGCACTCCGGCGCCCGTTGACGCCATGGTTTACAAACAAAAATAATATACGACCAGCGATAATAATGTTAAATAGGTCATGTCACACGCCGAGCTGCTAATTGACTGAACAATTGAGACCTTCGAAGACCACGAGACACCAATGAGGAATCAAGACTGCTGGAGATTCCCAGACAATTGATCTTTTTGACCATTCACTGTCAAATGTAAATTTGAATAGCATTTTAATTATCAATAAGAAGTACAGCATGGGATTTTTCATGAAGGGTGTGAGGATATTTTGCATCGTCTGCAATTCGCGAGTGATACCTCTGTTGCAGGCATCGATAGGCTGTCGTGACCATGAGACGGGCCCTCAAGTTCTTTATTACCTTAGTCTTAGTAGTATAAAAAATACGAAGTGTTTACAGGGTACGAATTTGCTCGATAAATGTCCGTGCTCTGTCTCTCTCGTGATGATACAGGTCTGTCGTGCTGTCGTTTACGAAGTTAGAGAATTCAACGGTTTTACTTAAAAGAGTTCTTCAGTGGAATAATACGCTCTACTGCGTATGAAAATGGAAGCAAAATTAATTATTAAAAAATATAAACATAGCTTATATTAAAAAGGTAGTTTGTCAGGTAGCAATTAACGTTTTGAACTAAATAATTTTATTTGAGCTTATATTGAGAAAATTATAGAATCAGCTAACTAATCTTCTATAATAATGGATGTGTGTATGGTTCACGGTTTGTTTATCGGGAAAATGTAACATCCCTGGGGAACGCACATAAAACCGCGGGGAACAGTTTGTATTTTATAAACTATACTGAAATGTATTAAAATATTTCTTCGCACATTCCTTCGTATAAACCTATTAATACCCGACCTCATAAATCAAAGAAAAATCAAATCGAAATGACACATTAACAGCACCGTTTATCACCAGTAAAACAGTGAGCTACATAGATATCGTAGGTATTTATAACATTTCAAAGTAGATGGTTTTAAACAATCAACGCATATCGAATTTATCAGCACTGCATCAGAAATAAGAAAGTAAATCTGTTAAAACGTTTTTAACGCACTGATTCATTGCATTGATTCGATGCGTCAGATTGTTTTTATCATTTTCTCATACATTTAAAATAGAAACGCCTTTGTAGACTCACTTTAGATTTCTGTTGATGATTCAGAGGCGCATTTAAATGAAGATGTTGAATTAGATGCAGTCGATGTAAAATTCATCCCGGATTATAGAAAAGTTTTAAAATAGTAATATAGTTTTTTTTATGATACATATCATATTAGCTGTATAGAAGTAGTAGATATATACTGATATTATAAATGCGAATGTTTGTTACTCTTTCACGCAACAACGACAAAACGGATTTGGATGAAACTTGGCATATATAGAAAATGTCCCGGAATAACACATAAGATACTTTTTGTGTCGGGAAAAAGATACATCCCTCGGGAACGCGGTTGAAATCGCGGGGGACTGCTTGCATGTAATATATCAATTACCTGGTTCACCTGGCACAAGTTCTGCTTAGTTTGGAATTAGATAGTCATGTAAAAATATCTCAGCATTATTTTAATTAGAAATTTTGTTAAATTATAGCTCTAGCCAACGAACGAATAAATTATTATTATTAATTAAAAAATACCAACAAAACAATCATAATCAATAGTTTAATAAAATAAGTCTCATTCTCAATCGACAGAACAATTAACGCCTTCTGTATTAGAAACAGCAAAGCATTACATAATACACTGTTACATTAACGGTATAAGAATTAAAACAGAACAACACCCACAAGACTACCCAGAGGAATCCAATAAAACTGAAAAGGAAATGCATGCCTCAGCAGAAAGTCGTTAAGTCTAAGAACAGGCAATAAACATGGCTATTTCTGATATTAAATTAGCTTCAGCTATTAACACTTACAAGTCTTTCCTGTGCGAAAGAGCTTTTCGTATCTTTATTAAAGTAACAAAAATATTATTTCATTACTGGACGTGAAGACCTGATACAGTTGGTTTATGGCGAGAAATAAATATTTCATTATCTTTATTAATTATCGTTTCGTAGAAATGTATAGTAAGCTAAATACAATATTTTTGCCATTATAAAAAATTTATTTAATTAGTTACATTTATGTATTCTATGATTTAACACTGTTATTGACAATAAATGTAGTTTTAAAAAAATATATATATGTATTACAAATTTTATTGTGATTTTTTTCTCTCGAGAAAATACTATAATTTTTTTATATGTATATTAAAAAATACTATTATCAAGCGAAGAAATATTGGCATTTCTAAGTTTGTCATACTGATAAACTCTTACTATGGAACCGGGAGAAAAATGCGTTTTACTAAATGGAATTTAGCATTACTATACTCTGTCCAAAGAGCAATATTGCTCACAATCATTTATCAATGTCAATTATCAATTATAATTAACCAAACGACAGGCCATCATCGAGGCCCCGTCGCACCCGATCCCCAACGAAGTCTGTAGAGAATAACTGGCAGATAAACGCCCAGACAAAATTAACAAGAATATTTTCCTTTATTGTTTACGTTACACGTCAATAGGAATGAGAACTATTTCAAACAAAAAATAATGAACACATAATCCGAAAATATTCTATTTTTTCGACAGCTTTAGATGAATAGTTCTGCAATGTGTGGAAAATCTTTAATAATTCTCCACACACAAACAAAAAGTTGGCTTAAGTGCGAGTTGCACTCGCGTGAGGAGGGTTCCGTAGAATGATAATATTTTTTTTATTTCTAACTCTTTGTTAATTACTTTTATTTATACTTTCATATATACTTGACGACGCATGGTCATAACATTTTACTGTCTATTGTAGATATAATGAACTATTATTTGAAGTTAATATCTCTTACGTAATGGCGGTTCCTGATAGAGCTATAACAAAAACAATGAAAAAAATTACAGATTTGCATCGTCAAAAAATTACCATGGGATAATTGTTTTATCATTGTACCTTTTGTACCATTGTACATTTGTGAAATTTTTTACAGGTTAACTGATTATTATTTAGTTATAGTCCTCTAAAACTGTCAGGCAGTCGGAGGGCTTTAGGTTATTATTTGAGTCAAGTTGGGAACTCTTTGAATACAGAACCCTAAACACACCATTACATTGTAGTTACCTACCAGTTGCCACTTGTTAGAACGAGTAACCCAGTTGGCAAGGAAATTTTCGCTCATGTCACTGTTTATTCGCTCATAACTAATAGTTCCCACGCTAAACTCTTGTATTAACATTTGGCCGCTACCATGAAACCTTTAGGAATTCTTGCCTTCAAACTGTAAGCTAGTTTTGAAGCGCATTCATCGTGGCTTGGTAAATTTGTGGGGTTTTTTTTTTTAACTTTGTATAGGCTTGTGTTTAAACACCATCTTACCACCATAGTAAGTGATGATGCCACATCATCAAGGTGATATAAAAAGCTTAGAAGGGACTAGTAGCTAGCTTTGACTATCGGAACATACGGACAGGTGCTTGGCAACAGAATAACTACTACAATTGAACCTTAAAAGTACCTCAATGTGCAAGGACATTAAGAACCTAGTTCCCCTATACAAGGTCGGAAATCCCCCAATTGCAAATGTCCAAAGGCTGCGGTGACCGCTTACCATCAGGTGGGCCGTCAGCATGCTTACCAACCTCATATAAAAATAATTAAGCGGGTCTCAGTTTAACGAAGGTGCATTCTATTAAAATCAATGCTGAAATATTCCTATGATGTCATGGTTGAAGTATATTCATAGAATGCGTGTAGGGTTTTATTTTCGGATTAGAGTGAGTTATTAGTTACTTTCAAAACTGTATACACAGTTAATTTTAATTTATATAAAAGATGTTTCTCGGCGAGTTGGTAGGTAAAATTTTACATAGTTTAAATTTTTTTTATGTTTGTGACTCAATCACACGTAAACGGCTGTACAGATTTAGATGAAACTTGGCACACATATAAAATACGCGCTGATGAACATTAGATCACTCGTGAGCATTATAAAACGACGTAGTCTTTAAACAGGCTGACAGTCCACCTGATGGTATGACCGCCGCCAACGGACATTTGCAACACTAGGGGCATTGCCAATGCATTGTCAACTCGGAGACGTGAAATTGTTAAGTCTCATGTGCCTGTAATTTCAACCCCTTACCTTTCTAACCGAAACACAGTAATACAAGTGCACTACTATGTGTGGTACATCACGGATCTATGACGCTTCACGGGGGAAATGGGTATAGCGTACAGTTTTATCACAGAATTGGGATGTGTCCGGAATAATGATAAATGATCAAACACTAACCAGTGTATTGAACATCCAAAAACATACGAGAACATTAAATATGATCAAAATTAAATCATTAATGTGATTTTTCAGTACCGATCTAATCATAAAGAGTATGTTATTTGATGCTGTACAATTATGACGTCACAATTTGCTATTTCATACAAAACTTTCGAAACTTGATCGTTTTGACATTTCATAAAGAATTGCTGATTTGACATGTCAGGACACATCCCTATTATCGATAATGAAAATCATTGTGAGAAAACGGACTCCGGCAATACGATACAAAGTTAACTTATATTCTTCTATTAACATAATCAATTGATGAAACTGTATGTGTCTTTCCAACGTACGTAATTTCTTCTATTTGTTAATTGTTATACAAACCAGCAGGTAATTCGCTTAAAATAAGCAGAAGCTAACACTCAGAAGATTGGCCTCAATACAATCAGTTGTATATAAGCTTGACCTCAGCGTACAAAGCAAATTATACTCTAAAAAGTTTTAAACAAAGTCACTATTTCTGTCGGTCGGTTTATACACTTAGTACTTTTAAACTACGTTATAGATTTCGATATCGGTTTCACTATCACATAGAGATTTTGATGGGCCAGGTTGGCTTGGTGGTTAAAGATCCTGCCTGCCACAACTCAGGTGGTGAGCTGATTCCGGAGTAAATATCAATATAGTATGCACTTAGAAAAAATAATTGTAGGCACCTATTTGTATAATATCAGTTATCTGGTTTCAATAGTTACAAGCCCTGCTTAGTTTCGGATCAGTCCCCTTACTCAGCTAACACATAATTTGTCGGCAAGCCGCTTCACGGAAGCCACGGAGAGCTTACCTCTCACGTATTAGCGTAGCAAGCGACATAGCATAGAGGCCGCAACGAAACATCCTCGAGTTAGGGTCATTTTCCTTACAGAATCGAGCCCCTGATGGCCATGTGTGAAGAATCTCCCGGGATATTTATTTATTAGTCAGGCGAAGCCGGGGCAAGTTTCTAGTTGTTAATAATTTGAGGTTCAACAGAACAGACGACGTATTCGTACGCCAGGCATGTTGGATAAGGGCCAACTAGCATACTGAACTTGGCTGCTATTATTACTATAAATTAATTGCGATTGCCGAAACGTGACGGAATTTGCCGAATGGTTGAAATATTGTTGATTATGTCAGTACTTATTCTGGGACTGTACCATCAGTGGCGTAGCTACCGGAGGGGTAGACGGGGCAGTGCCCCGGGGCCCCCACGCTCAGGGGGCCCGTCGGACTCTGGCTTACAAACAGAGGCGTATCTACTGGAGGGCTAGACGTGGCAGTGCCCCGGGGCCCCAAGCTCTGGAGGAGGGGCGATTTTAACGATTTTAAATAGTTTAGTTGGGGCCCTATATTTTTTTATGCCCCACGGCCTTTGGTTATCTAGCTACGCCACTGTGTGCCATCAGCTCATGTGATCCATGAGCTGAACTGACGTGGTTTTGTGAGGACCGACAGACAAGATCTGTCCACGCCATGACTTTATACAGTGTATATGTCCATGCGGGCAAAGCCACGGAGCAAACACTATTAAATCAATAGGCTTGTGAAATTTGGCAGCTCACGAAAATTACAAAAAAAATATTTTCATAAAATACCTTGTACTTTATGAAAATATTTATAGTTCTTACCGCTAGAATAACGTCCAATGAAAATAAAGCATACCTACGCAATGATATATGTTTAAACTATAGATGCGATATCCGCACTCAGGAATACCAACATAAAATACTTGTAATTGACCTAATTCCATTTTGCTCAATTTTAACATAGCTAACGATGTAACTCTCTCTAACAGCAGGTACACCGCACAATGGCAATCATTTTCTTTCCCTCACATTGCGCGTACAGTTATCTACTATTTGCGCTGTTTTTGAGAGCCGTATAGTTGGTGAATGACGTGTCTATCTTATAATACGTCATTGTACCGACGCCAATAACTCCAGCACCATATGGTGTTCTGAAGTCAGGAACTAATATGCCAAAACACGGAAACATCTAGAATGATCGACACACCCCAGTTTGCTGTCAAACCAATCAATTCGATGTAAACTATTCACTAAATACCGTCTATGCGATATTAAACTCTATCACGTTCGAATTGAAGATGATATTAGAATGATTGCGTTAATCAGTATGTAAATAAATGCATTAATGCGTGCGTGACAACAGATGACGCTGTAATCGTTTTACGACGTGCTGTAGTTTTAAAGAATCTCTTAAATAATTTCTTCATATTATTTTCCTCTTTAGAGTTCGTTGACAAAATAGTATAAGGGAACCCTGATTTTGGTGAGGTTTCGGAGTTTATGTGCTATGGGCGGCACCAAAAAATTACCCTCCTCCCTCCTCTTTTTTAGTCAGAAGTGCTTTAAAATATGTTTGCGAATTTTGTCATTTGTATGTTTCGTGGAGGATAATCTCACGGCACATAATTAAAAAAATTGTTCATCAAAAAGAAATTAGAATGAAATTAATATAGAATAAATTAATTTAAAAAATAATTAAAATAAACATCAATTATAAGTAAGTATTCATATTCTATTTTTCCTTTGTATTTATTTTTCGTGCGAACGAACGACCTCGCCACTTACAGATAAACCCCTTGAGGTTTGCGTTATGTGGCTACGTGCACGTTTTACTGCTTTGTACAGTATATTAAATAAAACAATAAAAAACAAATAAAAAAAACATCTATTTCAAACAGTTTGCTAGAAATTTAAAAATAAATAAAAGTTCCCAATGCAAACAATCTTTTATACCCGCACTTTGTGTGATACTATTGTTAAATAAATAAAGTAGAACTGTCCGGAACCCTCCATACAGGAGTCCAACTCACACATCCCCGGTTTCATCCACCCGAAGATATTTACTGATGACAGCACATGAATATAAGTATAAACATCACAAATCATGTGGGTTCATTAATTTAGGTAATACCATTATGTTGTTTGTGTGACTTTAATGGTACGATATATCACATCAGTGCTGGTGGTACCATTTACTCATTTGTTTAATCTTTTTACAAATAAAACTCGCTACTTCTGATGGTACCTGCTACTGACGGCCCACCCCAATCATAAGATAAATGCTTTTTTTTTATTATGAAGTAGCTACGCCCTGCGTCTCTCCCCGCTTTCAATCCTGGTTTTAAACCTTCCTCTTGAATTACTCTATCTATTGCTGAAAACTGCATTGTAATCCGTTGCATAGTTTACGATTCTATAAAGGACATACAGACAAACATTCATTTTTATATATAGAAGAAGATGGGCTTGCTTTTGGCCTTCGACTGACCCCAGAAGGAGTTATGACGAGGCCGAGGATGTAGCTCGCTTACCCAGAAAATGTTTATTCACTCTGGCCTTGAATAATAATCCAGGTTAAAGCTGTCAGGAAACACTGATCCCGGAAGAGAGTTCCACTCCTTTGCTGTTCGTGTAAGGAATGAAGAAGAGAATTTTGTTCTGTATATTTCTAAATTATTTCCGTACAATAACCATCTAATTTTAACAAACACCTACCATTACTAATTTTATATAGATAGTGCGAATTTTGTGAGTTTGTTATATGTATGCAATGGATAACCTCTGTTATAGAAAAATCAACCATATGGCGTTATGATAAAGCTCATAAACAGCATCATACAATAAACCATTGGATTAATAGAGGAACCTTGTCTCTCAAGCAATAAAGATGATTTTTCAATGACATTCTTACCTGTTAAAACGGCCCTCTCGACAACTATAACGTCGATTTTTATCTCAGTGCTCACGTGCACTTTCATCGCATTTGTCTTGGTATTCATTTCCAGTATTGTTTTTCTGTATACATATGTTTTGAGTTACAACCCGAGCTCTATTATTACTTAGTAATATTACTTATTATGTGGTTACCTTTTGGTTGTAATTTGTATTGTGTACCCTAAATAAATAAATAAAATAAAATGTAGATTTTTGGTTTCAATGTTTGTAAAATCTTTGACAAATAGCAGGAAACAATCGCTTAGCAATCGCGTCATAAAAAAGCTGACAGCGATAAATGTCTAGATAAATGTATTAAATTCTTTAAATGACTCAACCGCTGATTTCCCTTCAACAACTCGATGATATATTTTAGTTTTTAACAATAATAATGTCAGTGGACCGCCCACAACTTGAAACTAATGATTCTTGAAAAAAATTCAACGTATTTTAAAAGTATTTAAATATTGTTTACTTAGTCGAACCTTGCTATGTGGTAGCGGCGTTGAATATTACCACTCAAAACAGGGGCTCGATTCTGTAAGGAAAATGTCACTAACTCGAGCTTCATAGCGGCCTCTATGCTCTGTCTGTGTCGTTTACTACGCTAATACTACTAATCACGTGAGAGGTAAGCTCTCCGAGGCCTCCGTGAAGCGGCTCGCCGACAATGTTTGTATTAGCTGAAAAAGGGGGCTGTCATTAGAGACGCTTGAAGAATATACCGATGACCACGTGTTAGTGGTCAACTTAATAAGTACTGAAGAAATTTGAAAGGAAGCCGCCGGTCGTAAATAAAATCCCTCAATCTATTGTAATTATATTCCTAATAATATTATAAATGCGAAAGTTTGTAAGGATGAATGTATCCCTCGAAAACACGGCTGAAACCGCGGGGAAAGCTAGTCTTAAAATACTTCATAATATTAGAGTACCTAGCAACATGTACAATTGAATATCAATGTTGCTATAACAAATAATTATTTTCGTTTCTTTAACTTAAAAATAGCCGGTTACCAGCCGGGTACCAATTGGGTACTACAACAGGTGCAGTCAATCGTACATCCAACGTTTAATCGAATACTTTACTCTAACACGGTTGCTATGCAACCGATAAGTAAAGAGATCACTAAGAATAAGAAATGTCGTAGAGGCGGCTATTCTTTTAACCGGTTAAATCCTTCTAATATTATAAATGCAAATGTTTGTATGTATGGATGTATGTTGCTCTTTCACGCAAAAACTACTGGACTGATTTGGATGAAACTTGGCACATAGACAGAGTATATCCTAGAACAACATATAGGCTACTTTTTATCCGGAAAAAATGTGATATCCCTCGGGAACGCGAGTAAAACTGCGAGGGACAGCTAGTACAATATAATTATTTGCAGCTTAACCTCTGCATGTCTCTGACACTCTCTGGTTCTAAAGGGGTAATTAGAAATTAACAATTATTAGAAAATAATTCTACACTTTGTAACGAAAAGGTTGTATTTGCTACAGCACCATGTTAAGCTTTTGTGTTTATTTTAACTGATGATCAACCAAATAGGTGAACAACCTACATTTATGTTGACATCTGTATTCCTAACGCAAGAGTAACGACGTGTTTCTGTGTAATTTGTAAAATAAAATAAAATATTACCATGTAAATGTTATAGGCCTACGTGAATTCCATCTAATCCTAACGAACCTTTTTTGACAATGTCCGCTTCGTCTTCATAAAAAAAAGAACTCCCATTCAATATCCCACGGAAGTTATCATCCATACCTACTTATCTTTTCGTAAAAACGAATATTATAAATTCGAAAGTGTATCTGTCAGTTTAGTTTTCACGACTAAACGGAAAAGGTCATAGGCTATTTTTTATCAATTTTCTAGAAGTGAAACTGCGTTGCCGAAGCTAGTTTTTTATAAATAAAAAGTTACTTAGACATCGGCTTTTAGAAAGTACATATTTAACTGTTACTGCATACTTTTCACCATATAAGAAAATCGTGTGTTCATGCCGTCAATAGAGCTACGGTAATTCCTACAGATGGCGCGTAGGCATAAATCAATGTCGAGTAGCGTGTCTACTTCTTTTATTGCTTAGTCTGCAAGACAGACGGGAGGAGTCTGTTGCCACGCCATGTATCGTCTAGGCAATTTAGATGTCTACGAGAGTGCGGTTTTGTATCCTCAACCTTGGCTTTGAAGATAAATCCAGATATTTGTGTTACAAAAACAGGAGAAGTGAGCCAGCGTGTTTGGAGGTTACGAAATGTTTGTATTATGTTTTCTTGGTAAAAATGCATGGTGTGTTCTTGCTCACGTGCGCACGAATGTGGAGTGCACTTGATGCTAAATATGTCTTCAACGGTATTCGTTACAGCGACCGATGAGTCTATTAATGGTTTTGATTATGTTCGTTAAGCTTTTCAGTGTAGCTACGTATTATTGTCAATAGAGAAGGAAATATCAGTCAGAATTCAAGAGAACATATCTAGTAGAGTTGATATGGTGCCGATTTTATTGTGAAGTAAATTTATATACCTTCATCTCTTTACGTTTTAATATTTTCTGTTTCTTTTCTTCTGTCAAACATGCATTTGTCATTGTGTTTTAGTGATGACGTGTACTGGCTGGTGTTAATTAAAAACACGTCAAAATACCATACATTTTGATCAAACTGACAGGCCTAAAGCTCTCCCTCACTCTTTTCAACTTTAAGGAAAGAAAGAGATAACATCTTTAAGATTAGTTTGATACCCAACATCGTGATTAACGAACAAACTTTTGTTATATCATAGATATCATCATCGTCAAGAACAAATGTACCCTTTTCAGATGAACAGATGGTGGACCGTGCTAGAGACATTTCAATTTAAATCAAGTCATATCAACCGCTCAGTATCAAAACAATATTCCTAACGACCCACGCGTTTATTTCAAGCGGCAGCACTGGCCCGAAACTATTTCACATTGATTTATTCATCTTTAGTCCACTTACAGTTTGGACTTCACCCAGATCACACGCAGTGTCAAAAGTGGCTTTAACGTGCTCTGGTTAATCTTGATTGTCAATAAAATAACCACGAATATGTGCGCTTGTGTGTTTTCTCTGAAAACCGCGCGTCAGTAAGAATCTATTACATAATATCAATTGAGTCTGCGCGGGAGTTATTTAATGTTTTTACGATGAGAGGCTTCGGAGAAAACCGCCTACTTGAGATGTTAGGTCTGAGAATTTTATTGGCCATCCACGAAACTAGATGCGTTTATAAATGTTATCTAGAATCATTATTCTATAATGTTATGAAATAGAATCTAATTTGAAGTATCTTCCTACACTCAATATATTATTAAGCTTTAAGACGACGATACCTCAGTTTGTAGTGAATACCGTGATGAGTCGAAGGTCCTACAATGAGGTTGAGCTTTCTGTGCGGGAAAAAATAGCGAGAGAGTCATCACATGGTAGCACTTTAAATATTTGTCGCCAAGAACCTACTGGTGTGTTCCGACAGCTGCACTCGAAAGTCAAATCATCACTTGCCATAGGCTTTCCGTCAAACAATCTTTTACATAGTAAAAACCTTACACACAACACCTAATTTCGTTCTAATAGAATAGAGACTATTGCATATCAATTCACCGAGACTGTAGAAAGTGTTCTCAGACCACTGTTTCTAGATCTAAGCTTGCTTTAGAAAATGGTTACAATCAGATATTTAAACGGTACTCTCGTGGCATACTTGGGAAGGGACTAAGGCCTCGCAAAATTCAAGTTTACTTGCCTATATTCGACTATTAATATTCTAAGCATGATCTGTGATACCATTAGCTTTCCCTCAGCACGCGAGCTTTCTTGCTAATGGCTATTCGATGACGCCATTTTCGTCTGTTCACAGAAGTTTAGTTGTGTACCAAATTGGGTTTTCCTGGTGAGAATTTGTAAGGAAAATAGCTTGTGTTAATCTTTTAAGAAGTGTTGAAATACACAGTTTGAATATAGAATTCCATTATCGTATAAGAGTGTTGCCAATGTTAAATATATACTAAAAATGTACCATCCTCTTTTTTGGGGTTCCGTACTCATAGGGTAAAACGGGACCATATTACTTGCAGTGCCGGATAAAGCAGCTACATTATGTTTATTTGTGTGTAACACACACAATGTCTTTTTCTGTATTTATTTTTAATGTGTCATTTGTTGTAATGTTTTTATAATCTATGGGTCATGTTACTTGCTATAAATGAATTTGAATTATTAAGATTCTGCTGTCCGTCTGTCCGACTCGCTCTTGTCCGGCTTTTTTTATTATAAGTCAGATAAATAAAATAAAGAACTAACTAAATAGAATCATTAAGTCATTACATTAAAGCATATCTAGGGTACTCTGACAACTAAGATAAACATATAATAAAGCTGTTGAGTCAGTTTCAGTTGAAATCCTTGTGCTTATTTGAAAAGATCATTCTGTTTGCCATGGAATTTAATTAATCGTGTGCACCTTCACATGCATTCGATACAGTTGGATTTGTTCCGGTATTTTATGTATTTGTAAAACTGATCTCTTCTTCTTATTCTCAATTGAAGGTACCGACTTCAGAACTAGTGGTATCTTCAGAAATCTTGACATTCATAAGAGTCCTCTGAATTAATGGTTTTGTATTTAGATTTATTTTAAGCATACCTTCGATAAACCTACTCTACATTCATGAGATATCAATAAGCTTTGGGTGTAGTTGTTAGACTCTGACTCTACGCCAATGGTCGTGGGTACGATAGTCACTATAACATTTAAAAAAAAATTGCAGTAGTAGAACTCTTAGTGCAGAGTTCGTCCGGGGAAGTACGTACTACTTACCCATTTCTGCCGTGAAGCAGTAGTAAAGTAGTGTAATATTATTGCGTTTCGTTCAGTAAGGTAAGGGGGCCGGTGAAATTACAGGCACATGAGGCTTAACAACTTCACGTCTCAAGGTCGAGAGTGCATTGGCGATACTCCTGGTGTTACAAATGTCCATACGCGGCGGTGACCACTTACCATCAGATGGACCGTCCGCTAGACTCTCGGCAAAGTAGTATATAAAAAATCTCCGTACTAGTAGCCGTAGCTCATAGAACAGTGTTTCGATGCACTGTACAAATTGCCTTGATTTTACATTCAATCCAGTCAAATTGATTAATTCCACGAAAAGTAATTTAAATTGTACTCCTAAGTCAGATAAAATCGTTATTGTAACTAAATAATGCTAACAAATCTGGTTCCATGCATCATGACTTCTACAAATCAATAGAAATAAAACCCTATTACATAGCAGTCTATATGGCTAATGATTTATAGTAAATGTTTATTGTTACTTGGAATAAAGGCTATAGGCAAAGGATATTGACCACTATTGTGTGTTGGCCTTCTAAATAACTGATAGACCAACATTTGTTTGGCCAACACCATAAATACTCGTCATCCAATGTATGGTCAATACTCCACAACTTACTTTAACAATTAATTGTATGTATCCTACTTGTAATGAAATAGTTTATTATTTGTATTGATTTAGTACACTTTTTGTGACTATTAGGTATTGGAAAAGTATAGGAAAAATGTCGTATAGCGCTTCCGTTTCCATTTCTAATAAAGTAAAAGCCACAAAAATGTAATTTTGGTAAGATTCGATCTCTAACTGTAATTATTATTTTTAATTATTAATTTTGATTAAATTATTTAATTATTAAAGTCTGGATTGTTTAAGCAACGGCTTGGATTTTGGTTTAGAACGGAAGAAATAGAAAGGTTAAGGAGGAAAATCTCCTAGAGTTATTATTGGCGGCAAATGTTGGATCAATTATTTGTCAAAACATTGGAACCAAAATCGTACCAGCTTCTCAGAATACTAAATAGAGTATGCGGTGTCACTACAACGCACACAGAGCGGCGACATTAGAAATGGCAAATGTTAGCACAAGTGTGGCAAAGTGGGCCAATTGCCAATAAGCCGTGGGTGTTCCCGGTAACGTCATACATCAAACAAAACCACCATTGATAGTAATTTGCATAACTTTAATAGCGTGTGGAAAAAACTGCGAAAAAATTACATGTAATTTATATGTAAGCCCTGTAATTTATAAAGGCATATATATCCTTAGGCGTTATGAGTAACGTGGGAGTATTTGACAAAAGGTAATAAAAAAAACCAGGTTCTGCCGTGTTGCTATCCAAGCCATCGTTTCTCAATCTGGGAGTGTTTTTTTCAAGGGACGAAGCCTCTGGTGGTTATCATCGCAACTTTACACGAACAATTTCGACGAGCACAGCTGGGCCTCAGCCGAAGTTTTTAGATTTGGATGGAAGTGTCGTATTTAGGAATATATAGAATTTGTGACCCCAAAATCTATTTTTATAAGAAAACTAATTAGTATAAGAAACAACCTTTCAAAAGTATGTTTCTAAAATGAAGTATTTTTTAATTTAATTTTGAATACCAACATACCAGACAAAGTCATATGAATTAATAATTTAATGCTAAGGTCGACTTTGTTTCTCGGATTAAAGTTATGACTTAAAGAAATAACTTTATCAAAGTGTTTGATTAAAAAGTTTTTAACTATGTACATTTGGTATGAATTAAAAAGATTGAGAAACGTTGATTTAAGGCTACATATTTTATTCATTAACTGTTCCCGACATACTTTGCAATGTCATCGAATTGTGAGTTCATAGAAAAAGCATATAAATTCTTCCCGATTTTTTTATTCAAATCGGGCAAACTAATATTTTTTTCTATAATACATCTTTATTCGAACTATGTATTATTATGCGCTTATTTACAAAAAGCATGTAATTTATAATTATACCTAGCCGTCGGTCACTATTATTTATTTATTTATTAGCATACTAACAGACTGACAGTTGTTACACAGAAATCATACATAAATTACAATTATTTTAAAATCTTTACTATTATGTACAACAATAAAAGTAAGCATAACATGCAAATATTAAAAACTATTTTTAAAAGAGATTTTAGAAGAAATTGACTTAGAGATATTGAAAAGGACAAATCTATAAAAAAAAATCTAAAAGTACTTAGTTAAATTAAAATCTAGAGCTATATTGATGCTCCTGCTATATCTTGCCAGAGAACTACTATGATATCGACCGTTTGCAAAACAAAACAAACCTACTCTACATGCAGCAGTAGGTACCCTATCAAATACCCTATATTTATACTACAGTTAGCCCATATTTATCAATTAATCTCTTCACACGATGAACGTAAAGTGGCGTTCTGTAGACAGGCGGCCCTGAATATATGTCAAGTGACACTTACTCCAAGGGCCTAAGATTGATATTTCCCTGAGTAAAATTGTTCTGGTTTAGTTACATTGTTAAAGATAAATATAGCCCAATAGAGACTTTCAGGGTTTGGCTATGACTATTATGTGCATATTCAGAATATAGTTTTAGATAAATATCGTTTGGTATTGCGAAAAAATTATATTACCGCTAATTATGGAATATTTTTAGTTTTCTTCACCTAGACATCATACACGAACGGTTATGTGAGAAAACTAAGCTAAAGCTTGTACGGTAACCATGTAACTGATCCTAAATCTGTTAGCCTAGTGAAATAATTATTTACGCACACAAGAAGTTATGTCCGAAATAATAGGTGAGAAAAACTGCACTAAAAGTATTTTTTACTATTCAGTCCTGAAATTGTAGTGCCCAAACTCTTTGCATCTGTCTGTAGCAACGAATAACAATTTTTGACGTTGTTAGCTTATTATTGACAATAACATCATTACTCACTCATTGATACTGACAGTTGCGATGTTCCGGAGAGACCGATGTCAGCTAACTTCATCCGTGAGAATTTCGTGTTACACTGATGCGCGCGCATCTTAAAATTTCACCCTCATATTTTTTTCATAACGCGCCTAAAGAAGTATAACTTCAAAAAAGTCTTTTACTAACTCTACTTTAAGACACAGGCATCTACGCATACAAGTTAGTGTCCTAGGTGGGAATCGAACCCACGACCTGTGCCCTAACGTTAGGTTAGCCACTACAACAATTTGTCCTTTAAAAAAGTCACGATAACTGACGCCTTACATAGACACGCAGAGACAAAATAGATATTACACATACGAGTAGATCATGCAGAGTAATGCTCCATTTGTATTTTTTTTTAAACTAATAAAGTTAAACGCCGCCTCGTGTGTGCAAAAAATTGAGGCCAGATTAATAACATCAGTCACTTTTGATCAAACATTTAGACGTTTCAAGGAATTACACACTTGATTGTTGTAAAAATTAATTTACTGATTATTACCTAACTCTACATTATTTTACGACCGCAGCGTAAATAGCTATTTAATGAAGATAACCGATGTCTTTAGTGCTTCGGTACGTTTGGAATTTGTAAAATAATGTTACCACATCTATACTAGCCTATAAATCTGTATGATCTGACAGTACATTATTTTTTTTGTAAAAAATTGTGATATAAGCAATTTATGATTCACTGACGCAAAATAATATTTTTGCTTTTTAAATCCGCCGGTCTGTTTGTCTTTAAATAACTCAAGATTTGACTGATCTTGAAAAATTGTATATAGTCAGAGTATGTGATTGTATGTGAAACAGGGGTGAAACCACGGGGGACAGCTTGTATTTACATAAACGTTGTGAAATAAACTTAGCACTTATTTACTACAGATTCCACCCGACGGTTTACCCGCATTCCCGAGGGAACGAATGTTTTCCCGAGATAAGATCTTTCATATGTATTAATCTGGAATATAGTCCACCTTTATGCCAAATTTCCGTTCAACCGTTTATGAGTGATAGGGTCAGAAACAATTATAACATTTTTGATATTAACAAATCCTTTGAGAAAATCCAAATAAAAAATTAACTATTGTTTCAGGATAAAGATAGCAACTTAACCGTCCCAGCTCGATGGGAGGACAGGAATCTACGCGCCTACCTCAACAACCCGAGTGTTGGTAAGTTAAATACGAATTAAAAAAGTCTAAAATGCTCGCAGCGAGTTTGAGTTTAATCGCCGGCCGCGTGGCTTTGATGCGGCCGACGACACATTAGGGTTGTTTATGAACATCCCTACTAATATTATAAAAGTGAATGTTGGCCCTATCTAAGCCGCTTTCACATGTTAGCCGATTGAAGACGAGTGCCAACGTATATACAGTTTTTTTGTCACTTGAAGCCATTCGCCTCGTTTCGCTTTAAGGCAGTTTCGGCGTTTCTGCTTAAATCAAAGTGCTTTCTTGAGTGAATCAGTAAGGTATCAATGCTTGCCTCTTTATTTAACTAAGCATGTGAGAAGTACGCGCTCTGATGGTAATTTTTACCTTTATAAGTGCCCTCCACGGGACTAAACGTCGTCGACGAGGTTTGCATGAGATCTAGTGATTACCCCCATACATACACACAAAAAGAAAGTTTCTTTATAATATTAGACAGTTAGTATATTTAGTAGTTAGACATTTACATCAAACGCCAAGTTGTTGTTTAAGTTGTTCTGATTAAAAACTTAATTGGACAGCTTCTGTTACTGCTAGTACGAAATAACGATCAGCTTTCAAATCCATCCCTGATGATAGTCTTTGTTTTAACATTATAGTGAAAGAGAGCCGATGGATCGGTGGCATATATGACAACAACATCCACGCTTGGAAGTGGGGAGGCGAGCTCAAGCGCATGCACTACCAGTCCTTCTCTAAAATGAAGAAGATGACCCCCAAGGACCTACTGTTGCACTGCATTGCTATGATGCCAGAACTACTCTACAGGTGAGCGACGTTAATAACCATTTTTCTTTTAATACATTTAAACAGACATGAAGATGGTCTACTTGATGAGTAAGTGGCCATCGACACCGTAGAACATTTGCAACATCAAGGGCATTGTCAATGCGTTGTCGACCCTGAGACATCCTTCCAAAACATAATTTCAAATGATACCAGTTTCTCGCCCCACCCAGTCTCCTCTCGTAACACAATTTAAAGTTAATACAAGAATAGTGATAGGCATACACATAAAACAAATGTCAGATAAATGTACACGTAAAATACCTGTTTAGAATCCAAAACGTCTAAATACTATTGCAATATTCACTGGAAGAAATATCTCTCAGGCAGAAAAGGTTAGAGAAATACCAGCTAAAAATCCGATCTGTCTGTCTTAATATTCCATTCCAGGTTCCCGATCATTAAACCAAACGACTCAATTTAGTTATGCCATTATGTTTCGACAGATCAATATTTTAATCTGCATAGAGGAACAGTTATACTGAATTTTTTTAATGCCCAAACACTCTAATGACAACCAAATTCTTTTGTTTACATTCCTACATGAAACAGGTATGTAGGTGCTTCTAAAATATCACATTCGGTATTATTTATACTTGTGAACAGGTGCTGCTTGTGGGGGCTGGTCAGCTTTAGTTTGTTTGTATTTTTTTATATTAGATATTCATAATATTATTGTTTAATAATACTTCACTTTAGCAGAGACTAAATAAATTTTATGTAATAAATCTAAGTTCATTTCTAAAAAGAGTAATTGCTGAGTTTATTGCCGGCTTATCAGTACCATCCGAACCGGCATTACAGTCAGACTATTCAGAAGTGCTTGTAAAGGCCTATTTGAATTTAAATTGTAGCTTTTAAAAAAGCTACAATTCATTAGGGTTATAATATCGTGGTACAATAATATTGCCGTATATTCATATTTATTTATGGTTAAGTTACATGCCATACCCTCATCCAACATATACATATATAAATTATGTTCATCACTTGTATTGAGCACTTAAATAACTCTGATTGGAATTAAATTCACAGAGAAGTCAACGTAAATGTAAAATTACTTTAACCAATAACAGATGGCGCTGTCCCGAAATTAAATAAGCTATGGTTACGTTCTCACAGAAACATTAAATAGGCAACTTCATTTATCTCGTCGCGCCCATCAGGCAATTTATAAAAAGGGCTTGTCGCCGCCATTTCGATCGGGCACTAAACCATAAAAATCCCCTCATAGTGCAGGCCGCGTCCTACACTCCGTCCCGCATTAGTCGCATTCGCAGACCGAGGCACGCCCTCGTCGAGTCTGACGACGACATAACAAAAGCACAGACAGCTGCAGCCGAATCTGCAACTCGCGATCATCCATCACACACACAAGGCCATCAGCCTCGCTACCGTCCTCGCCGGCGTGGACGTAAGAAACCGCGCTCTCCTTAATATGTTCATTGTAGAGTTTTTTGTTTTATTATTGTTATGAAATAAAGAACCACTAATAATCAGATAAAGTAAAGTCTTTGATTTAAAAAAGGCCCCCCACGCAACGCCCTGAGCCCGAGGTTCGAGCCCCACAGGGGGCACCCTCAGTGCGCTGTTGCTTAAAATTTTGTATTTCGGTTGAGAGCCCTAAGCGCTCACCGATATTGTCCGCGTAAGGGTGTCAGAGCCATCTGAGGCTAACACCTTCGTCCATAAAAAAAAGAAAAGAAAAAAGAAAAGATCTCGTCGCGCTTATGACTATCGGTTGTACGCAAGTTCGGTTGTCCTTCGCACTTCAATCTTCGCGGCACTTTGTTTAAGCATGCATGCCTTCTCGGCATTTTTTTCATGCGACATGCGACGCGGCGTTTCATTTCACGAAACGTCTGTGTCCTCATAAACATATATAATATTCGTTTAAGATTATATTTAACTGTAATCTAATCTTAAATTAAAAATTCGGTATTAGAATATTTATAAAGTTACTTGGGTCATGCACTAAGTAACTATAAATATTGCAATGCCGACGGTGGTGACAGCAGTGATCTAAAGCTGAAATACATATTATGTTTATTAATATACTATAACGCACACGGTTGACAAATCGAATTCCTGAGTCGTTTAAAGAAAGAAAGAAATAAACAAATTTAGGTGTGGCAAAGGGACAAATTGCCGCAAATCGGTCCTCCAACTCAGCATGTGGTTGGCTGTACGTGCCAATGTGCCGGCAAGTGAAAACACGGCAGGATCGCTACAATACATACTATTGCATTTAAAATAACGAATAAACAGCAAAAAAACATTAGGGGAGAAGTGGCATGAAAGAGCCAGTTTACTAAACGGAGCAAAAAATTTTACTTTTTATGAGAGAAATGACGATTTTTTTTTTCAAAATTATTCTTTATTTTCTTCAGTAGGTTATTCCGTACAGAAAAATCTTAAATACTATAAAAAAAGTTAACTAAATATTCCTTTTTAAAAGGTGAGTCTTTTGGCTCTTTCATAACTATTCGGTATTGAAAGAGCTACTAGAAGTAATGAAAGAGCTAGTCAACACTGTAAAGTATAGATACAAAATAATAATAATTGAACATAATAAAAACAAAAACACAATTCTAACCAATCCTTTGTAGTGAATAATGTAATTTTTAAGAAAACTTTTAATTGTGTCAGTCATTTTATGTAATTCTAACGATCGCTTGAATCTTAGCATATTATTCAGTTGTTATTCAGTAGGTAGTCCTACCTAATATATAAGATAAGACATCACATAGCCAGATTTTTTTTTATTAATAACAATTTCGTAAATAAACCAAATAGAAAATAATATCTTCTATCAAATCAACATCGTTATATCTTCAATATTGTGCCAAGCTCTCTCAAGGCCTATTCACCCGGCTCTTTCATGACTTGTTTTTAAAATAAATATAGCCTACAAAATAACAACAATATCAAAACTTTAGTGGCTCAGTTTTTATGAAGCTAAAAGGCCATAAAAGACCTATATTTATTTTCAATAAAATAAAAAACAACTTAAATGAAGCAAAATACTTCCTTTTTAGTGCCAAAAACTTTGACTCGATGTACCAGTGTCCGTTGGTTATGGCGAACTGTCAAATCATTGTGGGTGACGGGGAATCAGTGCTGACACTTAAAAATAAAATTGCCAACCGAATTCGTTTCAACACTATCAACATAATCTAAGTAGCTCTTTCAAAACCTGGATTTTTCATGCCACTTCTCCCCTGCAATTCCAAAATGAGAAAAACGAGTAGGCAAACAAAAATGAATACAAAAACAACAATATTTTTCATCATGTTGGGTACACACAGAGTGCCGGAAAGACTTTCAAACCATAGATTTTGTAGGACAAATATTTTGCCAATAAATTAGATAATTATAAATCATTTAGTAATAAATATTTGAGAATCATTAAATCGACATATTGTATCCTTATCCTGTATAACCACAATCGAGAGTTTCTTACAGGAAATTGTTAGGCGTCTCATCAAAATGAAGCTACTCACGAAAAAATTTCTTTGGTAGTAATCAAGTGCAAACATATACCAGGGATCCTGTACTAATACAAATTTTAACCTCAAAATTCTGATGACTTTGAAAAACTGCAGGGGTGTTCTAGTTTCGGTCGGTCTAGAAACGAAAAATGGCCTAAATACCCGTTAGTACCCCGCGGTGTTTATCGTTTCCCACAGCAGTAGCGAATATTTCTTACCAGGTCGTAACGTATATTTTTCCAGCAGCAAAAATAAAAATAGCTTGAGTTGAAATCATATCCTGGGACATTCTTTACGTACGGCTATCAGCTCCCTTATTCGGCTAATACAAACCTCGTCGGGGAGCCGCTTCACGGAGGCCTCGGAGAGCTTATCTTTCACATGATTGGTAGTATTAGCGTAGTTAGCAAAAGATACATAGCACGGAGGCCGCGACGAGACATCCTCGAGTTAGTGTCATTTTCCTTACAGAATTGAGCCAATGATCCCAAAGTATCTGCTTACTTTACTTGTACTTTGAATGTAGATAACTAAAATATCTACTGCTATAATAACTACCTCAAAATATTCCCGAGACTACAACAGTTATTGCTGATCAGATTTTGAATGAGAAACTAAGATATAGTCGGAAACAATATAATTTTCGTGACCAACATAAGCGCGGTTTGATTCAAGGACAAAGTGGACATTTTGATCTAAAAACTTTAAAGTTACCAATTCAATCCTCGAATGAGATCGGTTGGTGTAAACGATGAACGAATAGCGGGTAGGGTGTCTTCCGAAGCTATGTATCTTTAGTAGCTTTGACCATCATAAAATCTTCTAGAGTCGAACATGAAGGAATAGATTTTGAGTGATATAGGGAGCAGGAAGACCGAACTGAAATATTATAAGCAAAAATGTTAATGAGAGATTTTACACCAAAGTTTTTAGGCCCAAAGAGACATGCTGACGTACATATCTCAAGCATATTAAATGAGGAAATATATTTGCAAATATGATTAACCTTATAAAAAGTCTGTGTAAATAAAATGTACTTGATCTCTGCAGAAAAAGGAAAAATATATGTAGTTTATGTAGTTTGACAAGTTGCTAATAGTCGATGATTTTTTAATGGAACTATTTCTTGGAGATATGGAACTATGCGATGATAGATGTCTGTATATCTAATGAAGAGTTTGCAAAATGGGGGGGTATGCTGAGGGGTCTATAATTTGTAATTTTTGAAGTGAAACTTCTATAGAATCGTTGTGATTTCAAACCGGATGCAACGGAAAAAACGACAGGTAAGAGACACAAATACAATATGTATATTTCTGTCTCATTCTTTGCCGGCTTCATCCTACACATTTTTGTATTTGTGTCTCTTACCTGTCGTTTTTTTAAACAAATAAACTTTGTTATTATCCTACTATATTCATCTCATTCTTTTGTCGATTTACTGAAGTTTCACTTCTATCGTGTGTGGATCGCACACACACCTTTTAGTTTAAAAAGTACTAATTTAAAAGCAAAAGTGATCGTTTGGTTGGTCATGTAATTTTATTTGGGTTTCTTTAATTTCATTCATACTAATAAATTTTATACCAACTGTATATATTTTCTGCATGCTGTATTATGAGTTTAGGGTTATAGTCTAGTATAAGTCCATTTGTATTAATGGACTAAGTCTTGTTATTTAACTGTAACATGTTTCCTTAACGTTATATATATTTTTTATTATTTAACTATAATTATTATTACGGTGCAGTACACCAATTACAATACTTAAAAAAATTGTTTAATTTAAACTAGCAATTAAACAATATTAACTAACAAAGATGATAAAACGCTCTCTCCTCTCATTTGTGTCCACACTGAACAAGCTCCCCAAACTATTTACTGTCAAACAAAGATCAATACCACGAAAACTAATAAGCTTTACGATTTGCAATCCGAACGAGCTTTATTTATATTGGCCCATTGTTGCGCTGGTAGCTCGGATGAAAAAAAAAACAACTGGATTGTCCTTTGTGGACAATCAGTAAGAACACTCTATGTGTCCAAATACATGTCTTTGTAATTATTTGAATGTTTACACGCTATAATAGTGGTATAGTATCCCGGGATTAAAGCGTTAATGAAAGAACTTTTTTAATCGAATAAGTAGTCTCCGCCGCCGATGGACATTTGTAACACCAGGCACATCGCCAACACGTTTTCGACCCTGAGACGTGAAGTTGCTAAGTCTTTTGTCCCTCTAATTTCACCGGCCCCTTTACCTTTCTAACCGAAACACAGTAATACAAGTGTACTACTCCTTCACGGCGAATTTGGGTAAGGTGGTAGAGCTTCCCCGGACGAAGTCTGCTCTAAGGCTTCTCTAATTATTTACTTCACATCTTTATAATATTAGTGATAGATATATTATATATAACTAACTATCCCGAACTACCCGCAATATTATCTGACTTTTGTAACACTTACTCGCCTATCTAACCTCCTGAGCTGAGTAGCCCCTAAATTCGCACAGCAGATGGTCAATACGTGATTTATAGAGCCGTTCACGAATTACCTATGTAATCCACGACTTTAGTTCATACATATTTATAGCAAGTTAGTAGAAACATTCATAGAATAGCGCAAGATCAAACAAAGTTTTGAATAATTTATAATACATGTTTATTTTTAGGACCTATTCCTACTAAAGTTGTTGGAAATACTGCAAAAGTAACAAAAACAATAAAAAGTGTTAGGACATTATAGCACACGCTTGAGCAGACATATTTGTCGTAAGTGTCCCATTTTTTATATTAGTTTTCTAAAAGGTCCCCAAACTCTCGGTGCCCAAGGACCTAAGATAGCCCAGACTATGTATTTGTTAATCCAGCACATATCTGATCTGTGTGCTAAATTTATTTTAAATCCGATCAGCTCAGTATGCAGAACTGAGTGCTCAAAGTTAAAAACCTTAACACCCTTTTGTACAATTTCCAGATGGTCACCGCGCAGCTGTCTAGAACAGCATCAGTACATCTGTCAGAGGAAACTCGAGAAGGTCCCGAAGCCAAAGGTGAAGGATTACCACACACGCTGGCAGAGGATGGGCAAGCTCAACGAAATCACCGCTCCGAGCGTCAGCCGAGAGATAAACGATCCGATGGTTAATGACGTCACCACCAACCCCGTGCTCAACCCGAAGTCTTACGACCTGCATCGGAACAGACAGGGACAGAAACGTCACGACCAGCGGTCGAAAACGATACGTAAGCCGAAATCCGATCTAAGACCGAACGACCTGAAGAAGCGCTCGCGACCGCACAGGCGGCTGACAAGACCGTTCCCAGGGTAAGATCACCTTTACTTTCTTATAAAACAGTATTTGACCGTGGGACGAGTCACGGTAGAAACGAGCACGGCCAAGTAATCTGTACAGGATATTTCCTAGTAAAGAAATAGACACTAGTCTCTCACAAAGTAATTTGTTAACAAAATAGTTAGTATGTTTAGTTCTTAGAAATATATGAGTTGCTATCTTCCAGAGCTTTACCTGCGTTTCCGAGGAATAACATGTATTTTTGAAGTTAAACTATTAGATTTTTCAAACCAGGTAATATTTTATTTGAGCGCCTTTCATGGCAATCTTTTTTTTTTTTTTTATACTACGTGGGCCGACATACAAGCGGACGGTCCACCTGATGGTAAGTGGTCACCGCCGCCTATGGACATTTGCAACACTATGGGCATCGCCAATGCGTTGTCGACCCTGAGACGTGAAGTTGTTAAGTCTCATGTGCCTGTAATTTCACCGGCCCCCTGACCTTTCTAACCGAAACACAGTAATACAATTGCACTACTGCTTCACGGCGGAAATGGGTAAGGTGGTAGTACTTCCCCGGACGAACTCTGCACTAAGAGCTCTACTACTCTAAATGTATCTGTAAAGCTCCTTATGCGTGACAGAGTAATATTCAAACATCCACATTTTTATTACAAATATAATGTTTGATACATTAAACTATTGCTTCCGCCCCATGTTTTCCCTGACACGCACAACTCTTTGATTTAGTCATGAAGGAAGAACAAATAAACAAACAAACTAATAAGATGTTATCATTTTGAAGCCGATGTCAGCTTGTACCTTAACATCTGGTATAATGACAACTCAACTTTGTTGAAAGACAATCAACATCTGGAAATATTCACCCCAAATATTAAGCCGCTGGTCTGTAACTTTACCCATTAGAGACAACTAACGGCCGATAAATTTTTCCAACAAGCAACTTTAGCAAAACACGCATTATCGTGACATTCATTGCCTACTTAGATCATAATGCAATAAAATACTATTTATAGCTCTATTTATGACAATATAACGATTATTTATTTCCTAATATGTAGGAAAGCAATCAAATATAATATGTAATATTTGATCACATCGAAATTGCGATTAAAACTTCAGTAGCATATTCTACTTGTAGAAAAAAAAGAATACTTTAACATTGTTATCATATTAATATATATATATTATATATATATATATTTATTTTAATACTTATATTTTGCAAAAAAGTAGGTATATTTATAGGAAAGTCGGAAAAGCGGGACTCCCATTATACAATTATTTCTCAAACTTGAAAGAGGGCGGTTCAACCTTGTAATTTAATAAACAAGTTTTGATTTCTAAGAATTTTGAATAAACATTGTAATTTTCTGTTTTCAGTTACCAATGGAACCGCCGCGACCCTGAAGGATCATACCAACGCAACGCTGAAATTCTTCGCTCCGGACGCACTGGATTAAGCCCCCAACAGATCAAGGCACACCTCGCGAGACTGCAACACTTACGCGACAGACAAGTGGCGCGAATCAAGCGTATGCGCAACAAGCAAGGGTGGCTGTCAAACGACCCTAAGGCGGTCCTCGCTCAATCTCACGCAAGAACCTACATGGTCGATAACAACATTAGTGCGTTACATCCTAAGACGATCGTTGAAGAATTCATGCTCCCTCCCCCACCACCGGTTTCAATGCCCAGACCATCACGCTTGACTGGCTAAATACTGCCGTTTAGATTCCGTTCGGATAACTTCGGTGACATTCGGGATCGTTTATTCCTACTTAGTTTATAATGGCCTTTATCTTTCGAACTGTCTCACTTTCTTGTTTCGGAATTCATAAAAAGCTTGTAGCTTATGTGTTAGTTTTTTACATAAGCGAATACGATTACGTAGCGTAAGTATGTTTTGACAAAATGTTGTACCTACTACGGTAACCGGAAAAACAATTGCTATCGTAAGCTTTTGAATATGTCAAAACTTTGCTCTAAAACACGCTCGTAGGCCATTGAAATTGTATTCAGTACTTTTTAGTGTCGCTATCTTCTTCACACTTAAACAGTCTTACACATTGAGACGTCCTTATTGTTAATTAATAAAAATATTTGAAGGAAACGTAATAAAGACTTAAAGTATGTTTATTATTATAACAGAAACCTATAGAAATTTTGAAAAAAAAAACGGTTTAGGGGTACGTCTCTATCGATTTGAATGAAAGACACCGTGTTAAGCGTGAAAACGAAACTTTTATAATGTTCTTCTTCTCTTTCTATTCTAGAGTGGCCAGAACGTGACGAATATAATATAATGTTGCGTGTGTTTTTTATTGTTATTTTTTAGTTTTCTAAAGGATTATTGTAGCATACGACCTAGTGAGAGTCAAACTTTTTAGTTATTAATAGTTACCATTTGCATCTGATTCATGAGAATAATTGTCGATAATTATTTGGCAAAGCGTTCTTACGATATTAATAGTATACTGACACATATACTGGAACAAGTCTGTCCTCATAAATAGAAATCTGGATACTTAGGTATTCTGTCAGTGGCCTAATTTGATATTACCTGTGCTTAGTTGTCAAATATCGACAAAACGACCACCTACGTCATATTTGTTAGTTTATTTATATAACCTACCTTTTATTCGTTAAAATCATGCGAATCGTGATGCACCTAATGTTTTTGTATTGATAAAGAACTAGTCAGTAAGATTATTTCATCAAATTATTTAATCAATAAATATATAATACTAATAATCCTTATTAATAATATTCTCATTAAATGCCTTTAAAGGCATCGTTTAAAAGTGCTACTTTTCCATACGAACAGCACATTCAAATAGTTATTTTACATTAAATGTATCTAGGTATGTACGTTTCAAATTAATTTTTAACAATTTCTCATTCGTTTTAAGTGTATTTATTTAAAAATAATACAAATTATAAAAAAAAAAACCTGTCGTACATAATAATTGGCATTTCACCATTAATTAGGTAAGAATTAATTTAAGTCTACGTTCCAATCTGTTTGTTGATAAGCTAAAATTATAACTTAAATTAAATATATTTACTAAAACTGCCAATAATATAGCCCTCGCATTTATGAAATGAATTCATGATTTATTTAAGTACTGTTATTTAATTTTCCCGCTTTACATACAGGTGTGGACAAGTGTAATGGCACCTTAACTATTCAATTATAAATTTGTTCACATAATTTACAGCTTATTTCAAAGAAAAAAGTATCACAAAACTTTGGAAAAAAAAGCAAATCCAATTTCTAATAAAAAAAAACTTGTTCACACCGTAGAGTCGTTATCACCACAATGTTAATAGTTTATATTGTTTTTTTTTATTCAGCAAAATAAACTAGTCTGCCTAAATGTAATTAGTGAAGAAATGCATTATGAAATAAGTATTATTTTCTTACCTCAATGTAATTTCGCTATTTTATTTCGTATAGCACACTAGGTTCAAATATAACTTTATTTCTCGAAAATCGCAACATTTGGCATAATAGCATCCCGCATTTATGACTACTATAAGTCAGACGGCGAATTTGACTCTATAAGCCGGAAATCATTTAACAGTATGTCAAAAAAATATAATGCAATTACGGGATGTTCAAAAAAGGTAATGAAAAATCAAAATTATTGGCTATACGATTCAAATCACAGAAACTATACTTATATAAGTTTTAAAAGATCTTATTAAATATTGTGAATGATTAAAATAATTATAAGTTGATTGATTCAATATATTTTGACATGTACATATTTTACTCTATGAATAAATTCTTTAAAAAAATAATAGAGCAGAGAGGTAGATACCTATTGTGAAATTGTTACATTTTAAGCATTCAGTGAACTTATTTATAGGAACAAAATAACTTCTTGTTCTAAGTATTAATATTACTTATTATTATAATATAAATCAAAATAAAGAAAAATAAAATTCGTTACTTGTTTTATTCTGGTATCGTTTTTTACAAATAGTTGTAAGAGGACTATTGCACGAGGAAATTAAATAAAAAAAAAGGGGAAAATTTTTAAACTGTCTTTGAGGCTGTAAGATATCCTCAAAAATAGGCTGAAACGACTAACTACTGACAAATAAAAATATACGAGCCACGAGCAGCGCATAGCTCTCTATCGTACAATAGGGAGACTGATCAGTGCGGTGGCCATATCAATTCGATCTTCAGAATATCTATTTCACTGAAATAACGGAGCTGTACTAACCCCCGAAATAAGTTTAACAAAGCTTAAATAATGTCATACAACTTTGAAATCAATATACTCAGAGGCGAAGGAACAATTTCAATAGGACAATAAAAATACTTTTCAGTCGATACATACTCCGTTACATCCCTATAATAGAATGTGTGATTTTTTTGTATAAGCATTCGACATATACGATGACCAGGAAAACAGTTCACAGCAGAGGTAATAATAAAAGATTCGTACAGTGCTGCCATCTAGCGGTGAGTAGCGAGATTAAAGTTCTTACATTAAAGTTTTGTAAAATCCACATTTAAAAATGCTGTTTCCACAGTTCTACAATCCATACTATTTTCTTTCAAACGAATTTTATTAAGGTACCTAAGGCATACGTACCGGTACCGGTAGGAGCTTCAGTAACTTTAAATTTGACCTTCATAAGTGCCTTCTGAGGGGCAAAACTGAATAAATGGTTTTGAATTTAGTATTTTATACGTTAGGGTACCTGGTAGATGCTTATTAGGCTATAAGTACGTCAGGATAATAATATTCTTATAGGATGTAACGCATTGCTTAAACACATCTTATGGCATTAGGCTGATAGACTGACTGTCAACCTGATGGTATGCTCCTAGACACCATCTAGTCTATGGGAATACCAGAAGATTATAATGTGGTTTCGATTTACAATACAAAGAAGAGAAGACATTTGCCTGCATAGTGCAAACGTAAGTGGCGACAGATTCTCAACTTGAGGGCGATAAGTGTTAACAGCCAACAAAGCGGGTAACTTAAAAAAAAATTGGTTTTCTTTCGGAACTTTTCCTAAACCTCATTGGCATCGAACCCACGACAATTGTAACGTCTTTCTACATCACTACCATTTGTCTATCATCATTTCAATAATTAATAGGTACATAATTGTACGCACGTAATATAGATAAAATCCTAAAAGGGTATTTAAACAATAAATCCGCGAAAGATCAATGACCCATTGACCGAATCGACGCAAATAACATCAGGCGGAGCCGCGAGATGCGACGATACCGTTGCCATGACAACCCCGCGCAAACAATCACCCGTCCAAGCTTTGAACATGCTAAAAGCAACTTAATGGCTTCATGTTAGGAGCTGTTACAGAATTCGATATTAAATATGTTGTATTCAGGTTTAATTGTAATTTGAGCGTGGTTTTATTTGCCCGCCATTACTATAACGATGGGTCTAAGTGGTGATGAGTTACACTAAATAGTAACTGATAGAAATGTGTTTTTATTCTAAGATTTATAGCGTTGATTTTCGAGGGTTTCTAACCCGGTCATGAACATATTGGTATCTTAATTTTGCACGGAATCTTTTAGATTCCTAAAGATTCTATTTCAAGAGCAATAAAGTACATTTTTCATTGGCATTCGTAAATGTCAGACTACATGCATGGAACGATTAAAGGTCTATCGCGACTCGGTTTTGTCAAAACTAAGCTCTTTGTATTCGAACCCACGATCTTTGACGTCACACCCTCTGAGATAGCATCGGCCTGTTACTTTTACTTTGTAATAACACGAAAGGCACTTAGGTACCCTAAAGTTGTCTTTCCACCACGGGCGATCATTACCTCTAAACCCGATTTCCTTTCCTGTCAATCGTTTGTTCATATTTTCGACCCAAAAACCATTTAGTTCACACCAAATTGCATGCAAGTCAAAGTGTCTAAATGTCTTAATATTGCCACTTCACTACCTTTTTTTTTTTTTATTTCAGACGGGATTGCGATTAGCCTCAATCTCGCCTGATGGTAAGTGAAGATGAGGCCGAAGATGGAGCTCGCTTTCCCGTTAGTAGCATATTCACTCTTTTCTTAAAGGACCCCAAGTTGTAAGTATCTGGGAACACAGACGAGGGGAGAGAATTCCAATCTTATTATAATAAAACTAGATAACCCACCAATGGTAACACACATAGGATGCAAGTGTATAAACCTTCCGGAAATTTTCTAAATAATGGTGAAAACTACATCAAAATTCATTGCGCAGTTCAAAAGAATACAACGCACCAACAGACAATATACTTATACTGCTGGAAATAGTCCAAATTCCCATTAATATTATAGAATTAATCAAATTAGAAAACAAATAAGGGAAATATAAGTGTTTTCATTTTGTATAAAGCTGTTCATGACGTCAGAGTACATTCATGCCATCATAGTCATTTGTGCGAGGTGACGCGACCGTTTTAACGTGGACAATGACGTCACTCAAGTAATAAATCACTATATATATGTCATATTTACAGATATTTCATAAAGGTAGTATTACAAGCAACATATCTTGTACTGAAAAATTACATTACAAGTCCGAAACGAGAACCTTGGTAGAAAATCAAGATCTTTAGACATAGCTTGTAGAGTAAGTCAGCTGAAGTTGCAATGGGCAGGCCACATCGCTCGAAGAACTGATAACCAATGGATAATAAAGGTTCTCGAGTGACAAACAAGTGCAGGCAAACGCCGAGTAGGACGACCTCTCACAGAGTCGCTGGAAGCCGCTGGTGGCTCAGGACCGTTCGAGGTTGAAATTCTAGGGGAAGGCCTATGTTCACCAGTGGACATCCTAGGGGGCTATGATAGATGCATCTTCCTTATTAAAATAATAAAGGTAGTAATAGCAAAATTTGTACCAAGAGGGTTTCTGAATATTTCGGTTAATTTTGAGAATAATAAACGACCTTGACAATCTATTTATACGTATAGCTACCTATTTTTGTTTCATTTTATTAACTAGCTTGTGGTTTTACCTGTTCGCCAGGGACGTCATATATTCTCGGGAAAAAAGTCAAAATGACTCCTTTTAACATCAGATATCCAGTTAAAGACCCTTCAAAATCGGTCCAGCCTTTTCAGAGATTAGCTGGCACAAACAGACAAATAACATTGTACATAACAAAGATGTAAAAGGTGATAAAAAGACCCAGCAATAGGATCGCTTAATTCCCGCATGACAGCTCTAATAGAGAATAAAGAAGCGACCTCAAGTCCGTGGAACAGTGTAAGAAGAGTCATCAGAGAGTTACACTAAGTCGTGTCGTAAAAAAAAAATTATAGCAACCCTTTTGATGGGCTAAAACATCCCTCGCTAAATCTGGTGGAACGCCTGCCTTAAACTTATACTATTATACTTGTAAGGATTTTCCGCGAACAACACGCAATACGTGAGACGACAACAATTCAAGGTGAAAGGTCATTAATCATATGTTCCTACTTGACTTGACGAGCTACTGAAATTAATGGCTAGGACTAAAAAGTATTTTATTTCACCACGACAAAGAAAAATTACAAAAATTGCCAAAGCAACAGACAGCTTAGAATAGGCTGTAGCAATCAAATGGAAGTCGGCTGGCCACGTTGACATGACTTGTAGACCAGAGATGCTACAATAGGGTGACCAAGAAAGGGAGACCTTACACAAGATGGAAAGATGAGATCAAAAATATAGCCGGACCTAACTGGATTCAAACAGCCATCCAGAGAAGACAGGGCTATTTATAGAGGAGTATTTTACCCTCTGGGTGGTTCTTACAAAATTGTACACCGAAAATTATACTACGAGAACTTACATATTAACCGTATGAGATTAAAAAGTTTAATATTTAAGTATACTAAAACTAAAATAATAATCACAAACATAGACGTAACATTGTTTTTATTTGTAACATAACTTCTACTGCACAGAAATAAAGGACTTTTGACCCACGGACATGTTGTTGCACTCAGGGTATCTGATCCCAACACCAAGAAGCCAATGCGCCAGTATAACATGAACTACTGGTTAAGATCTAGTCTAAACGAAGCATTAACCTCGACCCAGAACCAAAGTGATTCAGTCACGACATATCTCCAGTCTATTTCTGCAACATTATGCATAACGACTACCTAGCTCTAATAATAACTGCCAACATCTACGACATACGCCACAAGTAGGTCGCACTCAGGCTGTTTGGACGGAAAATAAAAAAAAAACAGAATCATTACAAAGTAAGTTAAGTAGCTGTCTTGTGATGAAAGTCACCGGGTAGGTCGTGGATCAAATCTTATAATGAGTTTAGCTTTCGGTGAAAGAAAACCATAGCACGTTTCTATGTTCCCAAACTTGAGCTTTCATTAATATCCGCGGCTTATTTCAATCAGATTAGAACTAAAGCTCTTAGTGCAGAGCTCGCCCTGGGAAATACTACCACCTTACCCATTTCCGCAGTGAAGCATTCGTGTACTTGTATTACTGTGTTTCGGTTACTAAGGTAAGGAGCCCGGTGAAATTACTGGCACATGAGACTTAACGACTCCACGTCTCAGAGTCGACATCGTATTGGTGATGCCTTGGTATTGCATATGTCCATAGGCGACGGAGACCACTTACCACCAGGTCAGCTTGGTTGTCGGTCCATGTGGTATAAAAAAAAGCTTAGTAGATTCAAAAATACCCAAAACAAGCTTCAAGTAACCGGTTGTTATTTTCGCTTTAGCAATCGTTAATTTCTAAAGCAAATTCTCTCGAAGCAGGTGAGAAGGTGACCTTATAACCTTCCATCGTAAAGGGTCGAAATGGCCTAGATCGCCGCACCAATTACGAACAACGATTAGCCTTAACATTACGTTGGAGTAAACACAAACATGCTGTACACACTCTCGCCCTGAATTCACTGACTGCGTTATTTCCGATATAAAACTATACTGGCTAAAGCTTAAGTTGTTTAGATTTAGACCTGTTTTGACAGGTGTGAATGTCGAAGCAAAATCATCTTTTTGCTTTTAAGATAAGGTTTCTCTTCCAATTAAAATTTGAAATCCATATTTTTTTTAATTTGTATGGGTTACGCGAGGCCCCTTCAAGAGCGAGGCCCCGGGCGATTGCCCCGTTCGCCACCCCCTAAGGCCGCCTCTGCTTCTAATCCAATGGTTAATTGCATGATGATGCTGTTGAATCTTATGATAACACCATAAGGTTAATTTTTCTATAACGCTCTTTAATGTCAAAGCGGGCCTATTAGATCTCGAACACTTTAGTCAAAGTATAGTAAGCACTGAGGCCTAGAATATCTGTACAAATAAATATGGTTGAAATGTCTGTTTGTATGTCAAAGTTACAGCTTTTACAGAGTGCATGTGTATGAAGGAACATATGTACGCTACTTTTATCAAAGAATACTAGTTTTTAAAATTTTTGTCTGTCTGTTTATGTTTATGATTTTTACGGGACTTTAACTGGCAGATAAGTGATTTTATAAAGAGTAATTTAGGTTTAACTCTCGGGTTCTGGTGAAACCGAGACAGCGAGTTCCATCTGAAAAAGGTACATGCCAAAAAGTAAAAAAAAAATTCAAGAATGAACATCAAATGAAATTAGTTTAAAACCTCCCAATTATTCTATTTATATGTTGTTACGTAGATACCTACACAAACCTGAAAATAATACATGAAAAAAGGTCTTTTTTTTTTCATAGTAACATTTTCCGATTAGTATCTCGCGTGACGTCAGCCAGTTAGGACTCATAGTCCACCTAGCTTGCAATCTGATACCTAGATCAATATATTCTGACAGGTTGGTGATTAAAAGCCTTACGAATTATGAATCATTTTCCAGGAAATACGTCATGTAAAAATTTACCTTCACAAGCTATTCATAAGGTCACTAATTTAAATTAAGTACTGTTTAATAGAATAACACCTTTGTATTTCACTTAAAGCGGTCGAGTTCTAAAAGGTCGATAGTAACAGCTAATAATGTCATACAAAATATTACTTTAATGCTTTCGAAATAAGGTTCGTCTATTTAATCAATGGTTAATTGTATGGTGATGCTGATGAACATTTACGACATTAATTTTGGACCTATTATATCTCGATATTTTGTGGCAGAATTAATTAATATAAACGTTACGCTTTATACAATTTTGGGTTCGGAAATATCATTTATTAAAATTATATCGGGACCTGCAGTATCAGTAGTGGGTAGTAGTAATAGGTAATAGTAGTGGTAGTCGGTTAAATCCACCCTAGTACAATTACTAAAATACCATAAATCAGACGATTTTAGGCATTTAGGTTTTAGGATTTTTAGAATGGAATTTGAAAAATTTAGTAATATAAGAATTAAATCAGTTTTTTTTACATTGTAGTACACTATTGACTGCCAAAAACTGATGATAAGCACCGAAGGAACAGCAAACCACAGGAAATCCAAAGGATCAGTACACCGCTAAGTACAAATTAATTGAATATCACACACTGGACACCAATGAGTCCACAAACACAATTACCGATTATATGGCGACTGTCACACAGCACCGCCCGCCGCCAGTAATATTATTTTTTATACCACTTGGCCCGACAAACAAACTGAATGTCCTCCTAATGGTAAGTCATTGCTTACACACAATTTTACATCAGAACGAAGAAAAAAATTATAAGTAAGTATGTAGGTAATTGGTACGAACTAGCAAAGTTAGGAGATTACAAAATCTTTGACGCGGCGGAAAGACGATCTATTATACTAGTTGTTATTTTAGAATAGGCAAAGGCTGTGGACCATACAGCCTTTGAATTAATAAAAAAAACTTGTAAATTAATAACACTATGACAAAGCCAAGTCAGTCAACGTCAGAACGTCAACAGAGATGCGTCAAAAGACAATGATTCTAATTACAGTGAGCGACGACAGTTTTTTTTATTTTTTTCTAATATTTGTTGTCTATATTAATTTTTTTTTTTGGATTCGAAATATATTGGGAAAGGCATACGGATATTTGGTAGGAAATAGAGGTCAATTAAAGTTTAATACTGATTGAGAAATATGCACTTTTCAAAAATAAAGGTGTTTTTTAAAGACACACGATAGAAGTGAAACTTTTGTATTATAGGGAAACATTTCATCAATCACTTATGAATAGCATAGATTGTGTTTATCAATCATTTATTTATCGTCACACAAAAAGGTTGCAGATCAGAACTCCAAAGCACTCCAATAAGAAATTACACTTAAAAATAAATCAAAATTCAAAACCATTTATTCTGCCCGCGGTCACTTATGAAGGTCAAATTTAATGTTACTGAAGCTACTATCTGTTCGTGAGTCAGCCTTCAACTGAGAAGAACCGGCAAGAAACAGCGCAAGGAAACATTTTTTTTTTAAATAATTTTTGAATTGAAAATTTATCTATTCTGACTTTTTGGATATTTTATTATTTCAATGTTATATTTAACAATTACAAAAATCTTAATATAGGTAACATTCAAAAACAAAAAAGAAATAACAATACTACAAAATAGAAAATAACAATAATTACTTACAACCTAAACAAGCAAATTAGTTGTGCACTATACAGAGGGAAGTTTCAAAAATACACTAGGTGCTTTGACTTTGATAAATTCCTAAAGCCAAAACTGAATAAATAAATACGAGTACATTGTACAACCACATTTACAAGGAATAGGCATGTCAATTACCATAGATAAATAATTAGGTAAGAATTTTCAGCCTGAACAAATGACGCAAATACAGCCAGTTCAATGGCATTTGATTGTTCTACGCGAGTATTTAATTATACATAGGGGTTGTTCCTTTGAGTTATCGGTGGCAAGCGGCCACAAGACGCTACTCAGGTTTATTCCACAAATTATGTTGCCAGTCGTTTACCTCGTGATAATGAACTTCGGATATTGTAGGTTTGTGACCCGAAATACAGAATAAAGTGCTTCTATATTACTGAAGGCGATATTTTAATTATAAGAAAATACTTTTTAATTCTTCTTTGTTGATTTTTTTTTTAGATTGATCGTCATTATCAAATTTGTTTATTTTAATTTTTTTTTCTTTTTGGGCCGTCGTCAATTACAAAATATTGCCATCGCCAAGTTGACTATTCTCTTATTCTACACTTTTAAGTAGTCGTCCAGATAAGAACAATTTTACTGCATAAAATGTATGCTGATGCTGCGGTACTCGCTGTATTTTTATTATAATGGCCATGGCTTGACTGACACTTGTCTGTTTATTTTGGTCTGTATGTAGGTATAATGTATTTAAAAATGTAATATCTAGTTTCCATGTTACAAGCTCTCCTTAGCTTGGGATCAGATGGCCGTGTGTAAAGAATGTCCCAGGATATTTTTTTTAAATTACCTCATGTCACTTGAAAATTACAATTTCGCCTTACTTCCAAAGCTCTATTAAACGATATTAAACTGATCAATCGATGAGCTAAACCACACCGGGTCAAGGTTTGTCGTTACGCAACCAATCTGCATCATGTGGCTGCCAATCGCACTCGAAGGACATTTCGTATTTATATCCGCAAAAAATCAATTGACTCGCAGTTGTTCCGCATTTAGTACACCAGGTTAATTTCCACCTTACTACATTCATGAAAGGTATCTTTTGTCTTGTTAATAGAAGAGAGGTTTTTGACGACTAAAGGTAAAGAACTTCTAGCTCTGTAACATTAGCAGTCTTTTTTTGATCCCACCAGTTTGTAGGAGAAAGATAGATTCAATTCGAAAGCTTTATCGACATTTTGAAAGCAACTATAATTTAAGAGATAATATTAAAGAACAACAAATAAGCCGTCCATAAATTAAGTATGCAGTTATTATTAATCTATTAATTTTGTTATGGTAAAAGTAACAAGAGATAAAGTAATTTAAAATTATGACGCCGATAGAACGGTAGACAGTCTAATTGATACTAGGTGATCGCCGACACATATGGACAGTTGCAACACTAGGGACATTGCGATACCCTGAGACACCAAGTTGCTTAGTCTCATTTCTCTAGCCTTCTACTTTTCTAATCAAACCATAGTAGAACAACTACACGAATAGTTCACGGTGGAAATTGGTAGTGTGTTAGTACTTTCCCAGACGCACACGACGGTACAAGCTCTACTACTCAAAAAGCTTGGTTATGTAAAGGAGTGACACAGCTCTACTACTCAAAAAGCTTGGTTGTGTAAAAGAGTGACACAGCTCTACTACTCAAAATGATTGGTTATGTTAGGAAGTGACACAGCTTTAATCTTTTGATACCTGAACTGTTCATAGGAGCTTGCATCATGCTACTCTAACCAGATGGCCATACCACAAATAGACAACTACTCTTCCTGTCTCTTTAATTTGTAAAGTGTCACTCAGCTACTGACACGGTCAAATTTTAAAAATGAAACACCTTAAATTGTTAGATGATTTTAATGGGCATAGCCTAGCTTCATGGCTAACACAAAAGCCAAAGAAACAATGTCTTGCATCCTTTACCACCATTTCAAGTTACAAACTTGTTAGTTTGTATAGTAGTTTTATAAATGCTACATTTCAAATTGGAATTCGAAGCATTGTAAACAAAGCGATCAACTATATTTACGATGGTCGGACGAGCGAAATAAAAAAGGCAAATTATTTCAGTGGACAGCCATTTGCCAAAGTAAGTTGACCCGTGGTTAAGTTCGTGATTCCTTATTTTGGTCATGGTTTTCAGATATTGTCGGGGCGGGGTGGTTCTTGTGGTTTTGGTTACTAATAGTTTGTACGACAATAACATTTGCCAGGGATGTTAGGTTTAAAAGAATAGACTGTAATTGGCTATAGATTTAAATAGACGAAAGCAGTCTTTTTGCTCGGAAATTCTCTAGTTAGCTGACGGACAACGAAAATTTCCCTAAATCTAGACCTCATCTATCTTCAATCTTCTAGCTATCATCGTCATCATCAGCCTATCTCCATCCACTGCTGGACATAGGCCTCACCTATGGCACGCATATACATATATAAGCTATACTATAAAAAAAATCTGCAGAACGCTCGAGTCTGTACATTAAAAGTATTTGCCATAAACAAATTGCCGCTGAAGTAGGAAGTGTAACGGTATGTTTGTTTGAACAGAACATAACAGATAACAATTTTCCCAATGCCTCATCCAGTCAAGAATGAATGTCTATGAAAATGGTGGTAGTTTTTAAACGCAGGGTGGGCGGCACGTGGCCTGGTGGACGGCGGTCAGTAGTCGCCCCGCGGCCGGCCGGTCGATCCGCAACCATGGCTGCCACGAGCCACCAATAACCACACAACACTGGCCATCATGACTGATGACATACCAGGTGATACTGCCCACTAATTTTCAAAATTTGTATTAAGAACCGAAAAAGAAAACAGTTTCTTTTATTGGTCATAGAGTAAATGCGTATTTTTTTTATAAAATTATGTAGTTCAATTGAAATTAGGTAGTACTTGCCTTTGTTTTGTAGGGCTGTGATTTTAATTGTTTAAGTTTAATTTCAACCACAGGCTTAACTATGTAATTACGTGCGTGGCGTGTTGTGATTTTGATTTCAATAATGGTAGGACACATAAAACATTTTTATTTATTAACCTTCTTTAAGCAGGTAAGTACTTAAGTCAATTAGAAAAAGACTTGTTAATTTCAATTATAGCCTTGATAATTGCTTAGAGTAATAAAGCAACTTTCTTATTGGATGCAGGTTATATTTTACCGTGCTAATATTCGTTAAATAAATAATCCTGCTAATATTATAGATATGTACCTAAAATATGATGTTTGCAATACAATAACTCATAAACGGCTGAACGGATTTAGATGAAACTCAGCCCACCATAAAATATGTTCAGGACTAACACATAATGTACATATTATCCCGGAAAAGCCTTAGATTTCCCCGGGAACGTGAGTAAAATCGTGATGTGATTGGAGATACAAAAAAAATCTAAAACATTAAGTATAGAAATTATACAATGCAGTAACTATGGTATACCACAGTAAAGAATATACTAAACACACAATGCACCGACACCAAGCGTTGAATATGATTACCATAATAAAAAAGAAATAATATTAAAAGTTGTCGAGACCTAATACGCCCGTTTTGACAGGTAAGTGTGTCACCGAAAAATGTACTCTATTGCGTTGTGTTAAGGTTCATCATCATTATCATACAATTAACCATTGGAACAATAGATATACCTTATAATTGAAGTAGTAAGGCTGATTTTGGTTTGACAGTGTTCGCTGTCAAAACGGTCCTTTTAGATCTCGACAACTTAGAAACCCTATAACACGCTAATACTAGTTTCGCATGATACAGTAATGTTGGTCGGTTCCTATATTTTATTATTCACTAACCGCCGCGGCTTCACTTGAGTGGGAAAATATGAGGTATCACTACATAGTATAAAACAAAGTCGCTTTCTCTGTCCCTATATCTCTATGTATGCTTAAATCTTTAAAACTACGCAACGGATTTTGATGCGGTTTTTTTTAGTAGATAGAGTGATTGAAGAGGAAGGTTTTTATGTGCACATGTGACATCCCACGGGAGCGCGGGTAAAACAGCGACAGCAATTTTTAAATAAAAATTGCGGGAAGGGCTGAACGTGAAATTTGACACAGTTAAAGTTTATGTTTTATTATACTGCCTGCTCAATTTTGCGAAATTATGGTAAAACCGCATCAAAATCTATTGCATAGTTTAAAAGAATTTGTCGCCAATATTTGCGTAAGTACTAGCCAGAATCCAGAATATATTATATCTGCGTGGCAAATTTTAATAATTTATTCATGCATTTTTTACACACAAACATCCAGATTTACACGATACTTCGACGAAAAAAAAACGTATTGATTTGGCGCCAATATTTGAGTACGAGCCAAATTTTATTTTTCTCGTCTGACCATAGACTAAACCTTGATGACTTAGGTCCTTCATAAACGATAAAGGCGGTTGGCCATTCTATTCTTAATCTATGTCTACTTCTGAAAAAAATATGTATGTATGAATGTTCAATATCTCACTTGATCGAATATAAGTGTACATCAATACTAATAATAATCTATCTATTAATATTATAAAGAGAAAAATTTTTTATGGTCGGCCCATGTGGAATAAAAATAAATTTTTAGTCTTTTAGTTTGTAATGAATAAACACATTAACTACTGGACCGATTTTAATAATTCTTTCACTATTAGAAAGCTACTTTATCCAATATAGGCTATGTTATAATCCCGGTATTCATTAGATCCTGTGGGAACTCGGGTGAAGCTGCAAGGCCGAAGCTAGTTTATCATTTACTATAAACCACACAAGACAAACCTTTTTAACGGGCCAGTTGGCTTGGTGATTAGAGACACTGACTGTCACGCCGCAGTTCGATTTCCACCCAGCACAAACATGTCTGTTCGTTCTGTGTCTGGATGTAAATATCTATAGATATAAGTATGTATTTAAAAAAGTTGTATATATAGTAGGTGTATCATTTATCTGGTTTCCATAGTACAAACTCTGCTTAGTTTGGTATGAAATGGCCGTGTCTAAGAATGTCATAATATTAAATGAAAATATTTATTTAATATTATTTATTTATAAATAACCTTTGGCTTGAAAGGTTATTAAATTTAAAAAATACACAAGTTACTAATGTGTTAAATAAATAAAATCCAGTAAAAATAAACCATCATTTAACATTAGCACTTGCAACGAAATTTAAAATTTAAAATTTATTCAGTTTAGACCCTCGGAGGGCGATTTTGAAGGTCAAAGTAACAGAAGCTACTACCGGTTCGGAAGTCAGCCTTCGGATATTCAATTGGTTTTAATATCCGCTATTTTCAGCATGAATTCGACTAGCGCTAAATATTAACATTGTATTTCATAGTACCATTGTAAATATTATGAAATATATATATATTTTTGCTGTCGATAGAATAAGCGTCGCAAAATAGTTACTACTTACAACATTGTACGGGCACCCTTTACACTGTGCGCGGTCTAACACGCGTTGAATAGGTCATTGTGGTTGCGTTGTAATGGACAAGGGTTCTGTTTTTAGCCTTTTGGCTACGAATCCCTGAAAATAATTTTCATAAGCTATGATGAATAGCTAGAATTTTTGGATAGCCATCAGAGGCTAACCTTCGTCCCTTCCAAAAAAAAAAACTCTTACACGCAAGAATTACCAAACGGATTTCGATAAAACTTGACACATATTTAGAAAATGCCCTGGAATAACACATAGGATACTTTTTGTGCCGGGTTGTTTCATCTCCACTTTTACTGTTACCTCTCAATGTTACATCCCTCGGGAATGCGGCTGAAACCGCGGGGGGCAGCTAGTTATAAATAATTAGCTATTATCTATGCTTATCAAAAAATACGAACAAAATCCTGTGACATAGATATATTTCAATTTTTTATCTGTAGATTCTTATTATCCGTTTTACTAGAATCCGCCCCGCGATATCACACGCGTTAAAATAGATACCAAGCCCATGTATCCTCCGTACTATAGTCTACATGAGTGCCAAGTTTCAGCAAGATCCGTTCAGTAATTTAGCCGTGAAGTGTAACTAAGAAACTCACGCACTCATTTATTATATTAGTTAAGATTTAACCTTCAACTTAAAGTTAATTATAAGAAATAATAAAATCTAACATGTTAACCACTCGGATGGTTACATCTGATAAAATAAAAACGTAGGCTACAAATTGGAGTAACAGAACGAAAAGGCCAAAATTAGCATACCTAGTACTTAAGTTAAAAGCTAAACAAACATTAACGAAATAAAATTAGTGAGGCACTTGGTATTACCGTAAATTTTACCTTTAAAGCATATAAAGAGGTTTTTGGTTATTCCTTGGACTGAAATTTATATACGAGTAAATCATCTGCTTCTCTTACAACTCCACGACTTATCTTACTAAAGATATAGGCTCATAGAAAAATCATCTTTATTCCTTTTACGGTAAGGTTCATTTACTTATCCAATCGTTATTTGTATGAATATTTTCCTTTGAAAACTTCAGAAATTCTTTTACAAGTGAAAATCTTTATGACAATAAAAGTTTGAATAAAATATTTTAGTTATTATATAATTTTATTTTTGTTGAAAATAGACCTTTTTTCCCCCGAGTAAACCCAAGTAACCCCTTAATTAAACGCTATAGGGTTGATTTTTCTGTAACCCGCTTAGCTGTCATACGAGCCTGTTAGATATCCACTACTTTATGTATACTAATTGTTAACTGCGAAGATTTTCTCAATATCCAATATTTGTGCATTAAAAAGATATTAGCACCGTTAAGTAAAACAGAAAGTAGAAATGGAGGAATAATATAAATACTATTTATTTTATTCGAAAAGCCAACCGCACTCATTTTATAAATAACAATAATAATCATAGACAAAGGCTAATTTGATGTGTTCACTTATGCTATTAATTATAGTCTGTTTTTATTATACCTATATTTGCCACTTCTAAATAGGCGTGGATAGCATTTCATTAACAACCAATTTTTATAGTGATCTTTGTAGAAATATTATATTTAAATAACCAAATAGGCCTTCCATATGTCCCTGACATATGAATTGTCAGACTCTTTGCTTAGTCTTCTAACAGAAGGTTGTAGAATAGCCGACCAATTACTCTCTATCTTAAAAACCAGACATAAAACATTAAGATGTAACCAACAAAAAAGAGCACTACACATAATTTAGTTGAAGAATTAAAAATCACATAGAACCTATGTAAATTTGAACTTCTTATTGAGTTTTCCTATTTTTTTCAACGGTTATCTACCGAGCCGGTAGTCAGTCTAATAGTTTGAACTTTCTGGTGCCTAAACTAAATTAAGGACTTTGATTTTGATTCAACTTCATATCAATTATATACGTTCAATTATGAGCACTGTGTAGTTGTTTTAAAATATTTTTTTCAATAGCTATCCTTACCGCAGACAGCGCTATCATTGTAAGCAATCAAAACCAAATAAATGTATCAAAACGTAATAAAATTGGGTTCATTATCACCGATGTTGATTATCGACTTATCTTCAACTAATTATCGCGAACAAAAGAAATTCCACCACTTTCCTCCGATGTGATACGATCAAGGTTTAGCCAAGTAACCAAGGTCACACGTCGGAAGTGGTGCTGAGGTTAATGGCTCCCTTACGTTTTCTTTTTTTGAATAAAGTAGCCATTATTTTTTTATTTGGTCTAAGGAGTTCTTAGGTCTGACGTCATTGCCATTTGATATGAGCAATATAAATAGGTAGCAAAATAAAAGAACTCTGAATTATAACGACGCATTTAAAGTAGCACTTAAGTTATTTCTGTAGCTGATGTATGTATGGTAATAAATGTAATAGTACAGTGGAAACTAGTAACGCGATGTACAGTCTGCAACATTAGCAGCTGAGCAGGCCCAAATGTACAAAACCAAGGTTCATTGAAAGTAATCCATACTTGTAATTTATGAATAGCCCATACCTTTGGTCAAAAGCCAATAAGAAATGTAAAGAGTAGGTTTTTGTAGACAAACATTTTGTGTCTGACCGAAGATTCGGTTTCGGTGAAAAATCTGGTTTCGGCTAAAACTTCGGCGTTCTAATATTTTATGATTATGAATAATCGCGTTCACATACAGCACGAAAAGGAGTAACTGGGATACACGTAATAATACTGCTTATCAGGTGAAGATACCTGATTTTTACGTGTGAGAAATGCCTCATGCATACCCACTGCTGAGGGCACGGACTAAAAGCCCCTCGAGTTCCTCCTCTCACCGTTGAGGGAGGGGGGGGGGGGACCAGACGCGTCCTACGACCACCTGCCCTGTCCGCAACAGGTTAAGTACCTTACGTAAAACACAATAAACATCCACCTATCACACAAACTTTCCTAATATTAGTAGGATTCGCAAAATAATGTATCTATACTTTCCTCGACAGATACGGGAGCCGTATTCACATTCGGCAAGTCCTACTTCGCCGACAACGAGCCGAGTCATTTCTTCATCAAGAACGACCCCATCGTCGCCATATCATGCGGGGACGAGCACAGTGCAGTCATATGCCGTACGTTTATACATATATCTTCTCAATCACACATGAGGAGTACCTCCTCTCTGTCTAACATAGATAAAAAAGTAACTTATTCCTACAAAACTTAATTGAGAGATGTGTCTGCAGAAAAATAGTAAAAGAAAAGTAGTTCAGAGTATTCAGACCTAAGGTGACCTAGGCGACCTAGGTGACGGACCTAGACATAAGGTGATACGTCATTACTTATTAAGGTGACATTATTGGCCACATAATCCTATAGCTATAGTTCCTATGTTCCGAAGTAAAAAAGAAAGTAGGTTTTGTTGCCGTCTTTCAAAGTCATCGAACTGATTACCTTGGTTCTTAGCCCAATACCAATCCTAGCCTACATTGGTAATTTCTATACATGTTTCAATAATGTAGATTTACAGCGTTACAGCTTCCGGTACAACTTCTTTGGACTAAAATTCCAATTCCAAAAGATCCTTCTCTTGTGAAAGAAGAAAATAGGTGCAACGACGAAATGCGCGAGTCAAGCGAGCGTAACGAGCGAGCCACACCAGCCAACGAGTCCCTGTTCCGAATTGATTTTGTTAAAAACTAATTCTATTTGATCTTATATTTAGATGAAGTAGAGTAAGTTTTTAAATAATAATAGTAATAAATTTATAATGATTTCTTCAGTCAAAAGTATTTTTGGTAGTGAAGAGTTTCAGTTAAAATTAAAAACTTGATATATCCAAATCAAAATTTAAAAAAATCTAAATACAAAACCATTTATTCAGTTTAGGCCCTCGGAGGGCACTTATGAAGGTCAAATTTAAAGTTACTGAAGCTACAACCTACATCTATAGAGAACGGGCGAGTGTTCGTCTTCGGGGCAAACGCATGGGGACAGCTGGGTCTGGGGCACAAAGACGAAGTAACCCGCCCCAGCTGCGTCAAGTGGCTGAAGCCGCACCGGGCTATGTTCGTGGCTTGCGGCAGAGCACACACAGTCTTCGTTACCGGTAAGTGCAAGATTTCGGTATGTATATACTCTACCATGAGATTGCGCATAGGTAATAAGATAAGTCACTTGTCTGAATATTAGTGTTGTTTCTACAGTCCGCTAGCGACTCTACACGAATCTTCATACACTACAGTCGCCACAAACCGATTACCAGACTAAACTTGTGATAGGTACCAACCAGAGGGGCCATGGAGCTCTGTAACCGAAAATATCGGATATCCGAAATAAAAATAGAACTAGAAACATAGCTAATATAGAACTACCTGTAATTAGAACCATGTATGGAAAAAACAATATACAGTACGAGGGAGCACAGCTATATAATAAATTACCAAAAAATATAAAGGACTGTCACTCGGCGAATACTTTTAAAAAGAGACTGATGGTGTACCTCAGTAATAACTGACACAATATGGTAGATTAAACTCACATTATATTATAATTTTAAGTTTCTCATTCTAAGTGAACTATGTAATGTTCTTTTGGGAAATAAATTCTTTAAACCGATAATCTATACGAAACCATACCCGGGTCCGTTATGAATATAACAAACAATTTCTGATACGGTCGGAGGGAGGTTCATTTAGTTTAAACTTTTTTTAATGCAAAGATTCTTATATAGTTATATATATAGGCTGATTCATTAGATGGATTTGCGATGTACCAATAACAACTATTTGTGTCCTTAGAAACTAAGTATTAGTTAAATATATTTTGAATACATAATGATTCCTATAAAATAACATTGAAAAATAAACTAGGAAAATGCTGCTTTTGGTTATTATAATCTTATTTTTGAATAGTGTTATCTACTGAAAAATGAGAAACTATAATAAAGTATTGTAATAAACTTTTAAGACTAATAATTGTTACCATAATTGCAGTACAGTAAGTCACGAAATAAAGTAGGTATCATCTTTACCTTGTATTTTGACGAAAACAATAACTAAAAAAGCTGATATCTATCTCCGCTCTCTCTCTCTCTATCGTCGCTATCTAGCTCTGAAACTTTTAGATAATCCGAAATAATGTAATATTCGTAACTGTAACCGAAAGCGATATAAAAGTATTTATATATCCCAATCCATATCCAGATCCAAAATTACAAATCCATATCATCCCTAGTACCAACAAAAAGCCTATTTGCAACCTCTACATTCTAGACAAACTATTGACGAGATTTACAAATGTTTCTTGTAAGACTGTACTTAAATGTCAAATCGATATTTTGACACGCACTGTTAAGACTTGACGTGGTGGGAATCGCCATAGCTTGACTCGAGACTGGAAAGTGATCGATTCTAATAATCAAGTCTAATTAAACACATTCCCTTCTCAATATGTCCGTATTATCGGCTTATGTAGGTTAGAGTTAAAGGTAGAAAGAAAGGCTTTTTGAAACATGACTAAAATAGAAAAAGCTTTTACAATTATCAACCAAGTTTTGGTGCATAGATCTGATTGGAACATTGTCTCTGTCTCACGGGTAGGGTTGATCTCTTTTACAGGCCTTTACTCACAAAACTTTAAACAACACTGTTTTTCAAGTTTCGTACTCATACAGTATGTTTATAATAAAGGACTGATCGATAAATAAACTTCCATTAATAAATAAGTCTATAAAAAATCTATTTTTCTCAGAGGACAACACGATGTATACTGTGGGCTGCAACGACGAGGGTCAACTGGGCACTGGCGACATGGAGCCTCATGACGTGCCCCAGCGCGTCGACCTGGAGGACCAGCCGCAGGTCAAGCAGGTTTCCGCCGGCACCAACCATACGGCAATACTTACCGGTACCTTGGAACAATTCTTTAAAACCCAAACACAGAACAATCAACATGATTATATAAATATTTGCCCTAGGTGGAAGTCAGGGTATTTAATCACCAAACCACCACTACACTACACCTAACACAACGCACACATCGTGGTAGAATATTTTGTAGTAGGTCAGACTGTCGCCACCAAAATATTGAATACCTGACGCTAACCACTGGAGTGTTCCGGGAGAGCTAGTTCCGGCCGCATATTAGCAATACCAGGGTATTGCTAAGATCTAGGGGACGGTGTCGCAGACTGTTTGTCTGAATTTTGACATATGTGCAAAACAATCCTAGCTACACCACACCACATCCTTACCTTGAGGTGCCATTATATCTATATCTATACTAATATTATAAAGAGGAAAGATTTGTATATAAGTATGTTTGTTACTCTTTCACGCAAAAACGACTAAACGGATGTGGATGAAACTTGGCATATAGATAGAGCATATCCTGGAATAACATATAGGCTACTTTTTATCCCGGGAATGTGATGTCCCTCGGAAACGCGGGTAAAACCGCGGGGGACAGCTAGTCCTTAATATACCATTAACCGTTTGTCAGATGATGGGCGTGTGTTCGTATGCGGCAGCAATTCAGAAGGTCAACTGGGCCTCGGCGAAGACACCAAGAACAGCGTCAGATTCACCGAGCTCAAGTTCATGGAAAAAATCGCCTTTGTCGAGTGCGGATACTACCACACAGTCTTTATTACCAGTGAGTTTGTAATAAATTTCCTCGTAAAACCCTATTTAACCTTTGACCTTCTTTACATAAAGAAAGCCCTACTGACCCAGCTCTACGATAGACAATATAAGGTACATTTTCGTAACGACTCCGCAAGACTATTTTGTCATAAATGTGCCTTTCGTGTTAGTATTCGATGTACGTTTTATTTTGTATCACCATTAATGTTCCAATAAATGAAATTCCTAGAATACTGTATTACGCCATGTTTTGACCACCTCTCGATGAGTCATTGTTGAAAAGTATGACATTATTTACGTGACAAATTAAATCGTCGGTTAGTTCACTGGTGTTTTATAACAAATAACTTGTTATTCTCGTAGGTCAATCTATCTAGATGATTTTGAGGCAACTTGATTTTTTTATTCCATGTGCCTGCTTTTGAATGGCCCGATTTATTCGAATAAACTTTTGGTGAAATATTTAATAAACTTTCTGAGAATATAATTGTCATTACTTGATCACACTGGACTCTTATGGACTCTAATCTGTTTAATATACAACATTGTCATGCATGACGAGATAGACAATAGTCCATCCTTCTTCTTCCCACCCTTCCTTTTTTAAACACTCTTTTCGAATCTACATCTCTTCAGGTAAAGGCGCAGTATTCGTAACAGGTGACAATGAAAACCAGAAACTTGGCATCCCAAACATGGCGACAGCCCTTTACGTTCCCGAAGTGCTACCAATAATCATACCAATAAAAAGTGCATGTTGTGGAGCCGCCCATACATTCCTGCTGTCCATGGACGAGAGCAAGATCTTAGCTTTCGGTTCTAATGAGAAAGGCCAACTGGGACTGCCGAAAGATGTTGAAAATGTTACCGAGCCTACCGAAATAAAAATGGACAAAATGTTTGATGGATTCCAATTGAAGTTGGTGGCATGTGGAGCGATGCACACTGCTTTTGTTACAGGTATTTGTGTTTTTTGTGTATTTAAATCAGTGTAATAAGGCTTCTAAAAGCTATGTTCAAAAATTGATGCATATCCAGTATGCACAAAATGCATGTTGTACCTATGAAAGTGTTTATTAAACATGTAATATAGCATTTAAAGCCAGCAACATAAATATCTTAACAGATAATACTTTAGGAAACTAATCCACCAGGTAGAAATGTGATAGAATAAAATAAATGTAATACACACCTAAAGCTTCCGGAACAAATTCTCTAATTGATGAAATCCGTATCAAAATCAATTGCGTAGTTTAAAATATATAAGCGGACCAACAGACAGACAGAAACAGTGACTTTGTTTAATTCTTTTTAACGATATTAAGATTGATGTACAGGAATTTTATAAATGTTATTATGTTCAGCTATTTATGTTGCTGACTGTACCGTACTTATTTAATCTGGGATCACATAGCCGTGGAAAAAGTACCACTCTTATAAAACCTCGTGATGAAAAAATAAATATTGTAGCTAGTAAACTTTTGTGAAAGTTCTATATTTACTCTGTGACTTACACAATAATGAGGAAATAATCCATTCTTCACAAACCAATCCCCATAATCAACCCCTGGGCTACAATTGTATGTAATCAGTAGCTCGACCTTGCCCATTGATGGTTGTTTATTTATGAAACCCACATTCGATTTTATAATGTAAGTCTAATTTACATTGTCACGTAAACTGTAATAAAATTGTTCGATTCTATGGGCAGTAATGCCAGTATTGACTACATACCTGCCGCAGTTGGTCGTTTCATTGGACGTGTGGTTACAGACAACGGCTTGTTGTACACCTGCGGCGAGGCGAACCACAATAAACTTTGTTTGGAGGAAATCGACGACGCCGACAACTCGAACGAGGCTACGCCCAATCAATACACCCCTAAGCGGGTCACAGCTATGAATGGGCATGTCGTAGACAACGTAGCTTGCGGCGGCTGCCACACTCTACTCACGGCAACCAAGGGCTCCAACGCAGACTTCACCAACAACGATTTCAATATAGTCAGCGAGGAAACCAGAACAATCTCCTTAACCGAACTGCCGCCGCTACAAAAAGTACCAGGCATGAATAAAACTGAAGAAGCGTACACCACAGAAGACGTCACGAACTCTAATATCGAACGCGACGACAAGGACAAAGTGAATGGAAACGTGAAAGAGGAGACCGGATCGATTGATTCATTAGAGGCGAACGTCAGCGGCTCTCACATAGTAAACATAAACGACCTTGAGATCGAGAACGGCAGCACGCACGAAGCGACCGACCTGAATACAGATGATATCGATTCGTCCTCACCCACCGATAGAACTGAAATTAATAGTGTCATCGAAGTTATGGATACTACTATTGACAAGGCCGAGGAAAAAATGGAAGAAACCGTGAAAATTGTAACAGATAAAGTTAACGAAAAAGTCGAAGTTGTTGACGAAATGTTTAAGCAAACGGCAGCAACGATAGACCCTGGGATTCACGATATGAAGAAAGCTTTGGGATTACCGGACAAGCTGGTCGAAGTGGCTAATTCCCCGCCACCTAAGACACCGATACTCGAGGAACTGCTGCATCTACCAGATTTATCTCATATAAGTCCCGTATTGAGTAGACACAGCGATGATGGCCAAAAGAGTGAAACTGGCCAGTCGGAGAATGAGACTATACCCTGCGGTTCAGACAAGTCTAGCCCACAGGCTGGCAAAACTAAAACTCAGGCCGTAATGCCTATAGTGAGGAGTGAAGACCACATCGACCCGCATGCAGACACTGAACACAACGAGGACAATGAAGTGGTGGTGAATAAATTACAGGAGAAGGGACGTTTCGCGCGCATTTTCCAATCGATAAGAGATAAAGAAAACTCCTGCATGGGTAAAGGAAAAGTTATAGAAGAAAAAGTTGTAGGTAAGTCGTAAGTTATTAAGCTATTGTTTACGCATTTAAAGATAGACATACGTCTAAAGTATATCATTTCATGTTCAATAATTGGACAGCAAACATTGTAGCGTAGTACTAAGGGGGCTGGAACATTTTATTTTGGTAGTTTTAGTGAGGATTTATCCAAAACACATTAAAGATTTTTGCCATTAGGTACCTATTAAATTCTGTCTGAAAAAAACAAATTAAGTAGCAGTTGCTATGAAGTATATCAGTTTTATGGTGGCTGATACTTGAATGGTTGAATAGGACATGAGTCGGTCGTTGCGTTTATTCAGTTAAGGCCCGCGGAGAGCACTTATGAAGGTCAAATTTAAAGTTGAAAGATACTGAAGCTACCATGAAAAACAAATATCCAACATTTTTAGATTAGTCTATATAAGTACGTATTTAGAAAAAAAAAAGTAGTATATGTAGTATATCAGTTATCTGGTTTCCATAGTACAAGCTACCTATGCTTAGTTTGGGACCAGATGGCCGTGTGTAAAGAATGTCCCAGGATATTTATATATTATTTTTATTAGACGATGTTTCGTCGCGGCCTTCCGGGATCGAATATTAATTGTTGCCAATAAAAGGGATAAAGCGTTATTTTCTTTCATACATGGGTTTATATTGGGCTTACCACAATCTCTTCATGGTAAGTGACATTGCGGCAAAAGGTAGTAAGCTCATAAAGCCTTGAAGAGGGCTCAGTTGCAGTAGTATACCAATTTAGGCATAGAAGGATAGCCATTTAGGCATACCACAAAGAACCGTGGTACCATGCTATCAGTTTTTTCTAAATATTTCCTATATATTTGATTGTCCGAAGGTTTAGAACACGTATAATACTAATAAAAACTTTCCTTTTCCTTTTGTAGAAAACGTTCACAAAGGCATTGAAACTGCTGAAGATTCCGTCCACAAAATAGAGGAGACAGTGGAAACTGAGATTAGAAACCAGACGAGCTCACGAACCTGCACGATATTATAAATAGTGTTTTGTCTTCTTTAATGTTTAGCTTATCAAATAAATTTTTATTATTGCTAATACATCGGGTTTCATTGCTGTCTTAACATTTTTAGGGATCCGTAACGAAGTGGTGAAACAGGTCTGTCTGGCGCAGATGGTTATTTCAGCAGGGAAATTGGTAATGTTGTAGAACGCGCTTAGCTGCATTTTTGTTTTATATGAAATTTACCGATTTTTATTTATATACATAGCTTATGTAAAAATATTATTAGATGTATTTTGGGTTTGTGGACAAACAAAGATTATTATTTATTTAATATTATTATTGGAAATGGGATCAAATGTCACCTAAACAGTGTAAACAGTAAATTCGTAAAAAAATGCAATGCGTAATATTATTTTTTTATTACAATAATGCTCTTACATAAATAACTACCTTAAACTTACGTACGATGCCATGCTCTTCAGTACAGACAACTATTAACTTACACTTAATTATCACATATATTTTGCAATGGCTACTTTTGTAAAGTCACACTGTTACACAATAAAAGGAAGGCAGTCGATAAATCCGTTACCAAATCGGTAACGGCCGATAATGAATACTAACATAGAAATCAAACAGAATACATGACATTAGACGCGTTGTGAAGACAGAATATTAACCTAAATCGTACTTGTATTGTTTTCTTCAACTTTTGGCCTATTTCTAAAGATATCTTTTGATCCGTATTCTGTGTCCATATACCTGGAAAATGCGTTAAACTTTAAATATTACAGCTACGATTAAGCCATATTTTAGTGGACAATTTTACACTGTTTTTCACCTCATCTTCCCAAGTGGGATTTGGTACGGTTTCTTTGAAGTCGATTGTAACCTACTTCTTGTGGTCCTTTTGATTTGAAACTTAGCAAGTTATTGGGATTCGGATGACGATATAATAATTTGCCATCGAGCTGATCTGATAATGGAGCCAAGAGGTCCATAGTGAACTCTTCAGTGGCTACTAGCTCAAGCTTAGACTAATTTGTTTTGTTTTAACGAATCCTATACATAATGCTTGGTAAAGGGGTTTGATGGTGAAGTCAGCAGGGGGATTGTGGAACTCTGCAGTAGCTATTTGTTTTGTTTGAGTTCTATAATAATAATTAACACAATATCATTAGTGGTGAAAGTGGTAAACGTAGATCTAGTGCAGCAACCACAGCAGGAGTGTGGCAATATTCCTGAAGTGATGTGGTAGGTTATACTTTAGTTTATTATACTTACTTATTTTTCTTCTAGAACGCATACTGACGACAGCGCCTGAGATTGAGTTTGAATTTTCAAAGTTTTCTCCAATCAAAAGTAGAACCTGTAAGAGAAGTAATAGAGCTTTAACTGCTGAGTTCGTCCGATTTCACCCATTTCCACCGTGAAGCACTTTTCTTACTGTGTATGTTAGTAAGGAAAACGGGCCGGTGAAATTATAAGCACATGAGACTTAACAACTTCACATCTCGGGGTCAATGTTTATATAGGTACTTACTGTGCTCTGCAGTTTCCTACGTGTTAATTATAAGCACATGAGACTTAACAACTTCACATCTCGGGGTCAATGTTTATATAGGTACTTACTGTGCTCTGCAGTTTCCTACGTGTTAATTATAAGCACATGAGACTTAACAACTTCACATCTCGGGGTCAATGTTTATATAGGTACTTACTGTGCTCTGCAGTTTCCTACGTGTTAATTATAAGCACATGAGACTTAACAACTTCACATCTCGGGGTCAATGTTTATATAGGTACTTACTGTGCTCTGCAGTTTCCTACGTGTTAATTATAAGCACATGAGACTTAACAACTTCACATCTCGGGGTCAATGTTTATATAGGTACTTACTGTGCTCTGCAGTTTCCTACGTGTTAATCCAAGTTATAAACAATCCATGTCCTAAGTTTCATCCAAATCCGTTAAGTAGTTTTTGCGCGAAAGACTAACAAACATTCGAATTTATAATATTGGTAGGAAGTAGGACTAGCTTTCCCCGGCGGTGCTACAACACGCCCACGATGGAGGACAATTGCCTAGATGGCTTCGCTCAACCCAACCTCCCAATCCGTTATATACATAGCATATATAAAATAAAGTTAAATAGTATTGTATATGTAAATTTTAATGACATCATTAGGTATTCACAATCATTTATAATCGGCGAGATTGGGCTGTTAAGAACGTCTACCTTTCATATCATGTGCTTTGTGTGATAGAGATAACACACTCGAAAACAATTATATCTGATTAACTCTCTTTTCTCTGTGTCACAATTAAATATCAAGATTTAATCTATGAATATCGGATATACTCCATTTACCTATCAAACATCAGTACACATAGTTAAACTAGCAATCCGCCCCGGCTTCCAACGGGTGCAATGTAGATACTAATAAATCTTCCTCTTGAATCATTCTGTCTATCGATGAAAACCTTATTAAAAACCATTACGTAGTTTAAAAGACCGTACAGACGGCGAGAAGCGGAATGGTTTATTCAATACTAGCTGTTCCCCGCGTTCCCAAGGGATGTAACATTTTCCCAGCACAAAAAGTATCCTATGTTACTTCTAAGACCTCCAAGAATATGTGTACAGAGTTTCATGATGATCGGATTAGTAGTTTTCGCGTGAAAGCTTAACAAACAAACTTACATTCACATTTATAATATTAGGAGGGATTTATTATTTCAACATTGACAATATAAATTAAAAAGAATCATATAAGTATCCAGACAAATATTTAAAAAGGTCTTTTTCTCTACTACATATGTATATGCTCACCATGGTAAGCACATCGATAATGGAGCCGATTGTGGGAAGCACACAAAGGTAAGAAAGGAACTGGCTCTCAACTGCGGCTATAAGAACACACTAACATGTGCTTGGTGACAGGTTTTCAACTTGAGGGTAACCAGCCAGGCGAGAATGAAGTTTTTGTTTTTCTCATTTTGGAATTGTTGTTTTTTGCTGTTTATTTGTTATTTAACATGTAATAGTATGTATTGTAGCCATTGAATTTTTTTTTTTATATATATATTTATTAACCATATAAAAATACAATACATAATTATGAGAGAGAGCCTTCACGGAAGCCTTATCTGTGTAGGCGGTCGCCGGAACAACATAATAAAAAATAAAAGTTCTAAATCTATGCTTAGTGTAACACATATACATATAGGTACACTATACGATATATCTATATATTTATTTTACAATTTTTATATTATATATTAATATTTTATAAATTAATACACCATACATAACATAACTTCCGCCTACCACAATCGTATATTATACTACAGTAAAAGCTCCGTATTCGCGCTTCCTTCATTCGCGTTTTCACTATTCGCGGATAAAAAAAATGCGACCCAATTCCTAAATTCGCGTATAAAGATTTCTTTATTCGCGGATATAATCGGTTTATCTGTACATACATATGTATTTAAAAAGGATTCGGTATCCTTTGTAAACGCGTCGTCAAATGGTATTAATAAAAAGGTAAAATATACCTTATTACAACTACTCTAAAGTACATATGTTATTAAATGATAACGCCGCTGTATTGGTTCGGCTTTTCCTTAGACATAAACCGCCTTCGCCGCGGTCAGTTTTTTTGAGAATGCAAACAAACATTATTGAGTTACATTGTTGAATACGGATGTTTAAGTAAAGCAACCTTATTATTCAATGTATAAAGTATGTTGTTAATTGCTGCCACATATTAGACGCTCAATATGGTCAAAAACTTCACTTAAATAGTTTTTTATTTTTATATATTTGTTTTTTTTATTTTGCCACCCAGGAACGTATCCCCTCTAATCCCATATAAATTACCATTCCATATTCACGGTTTCTGTATTCGCGGCATATTTACGGAACGTATACCCCGCGAATAAGGAGCTTTTACTGTACTTAACTTACATCCCTACTAATATTATAAATGTGAATGTAAGTTTGTTTGTTACGCTTTCACGCGAAAACTACTTAACTGATCAAACTTTGTACAAATATTCTTGGTGGTATTAGAAGTAACAGGATACTTTTTGTGCCGGGAAAATGTTACATCCCTCGGGAACGCGGGTGAAACCGCGGGGGACAGCTAGTATATTATAAATGTGAAAGAATGTGAAGATGGATGTATGGACGTTGTTACTCTTCCATGGAAAAACGGATGAAACTTGGCACATAGATAGAGCATATAGGATTCATTTTATCCCGAGAAAATGTCACATCCCTTAGAAACGCAGATGAAACTGCGGGTGACAGCCACTCGCCAATAAGCTAGAAAAATGCATGACAAAATTAATAAAAATAAAACTTATGCTTACCACATCCAACCACATCCTGTCTAACTCTGAGTTGTTTTTCCCTTCAAAGATGATGATCCATCTACCTCCCTCCTTATTGACTGCATCTTCCCACATGGGACGTATCCCGTGCTTGAACACCATGTACTCTTGCCCCACACTCAGCTCTGATGGCAGCTTCATGTGATGATAATGACTGAAATGAGAATAAACAAGACATCATTTTCTGGTTTTTTTTTATGATTTCCAAATTTTCCAACAGCTTATAGATCTTTGGCAACTGCTTTATTGTCAATTACTCTAATTAAAATCTAATTTTTCAGATCCTACTAATATCCTTAATAATAGTATAATCATATCCTCACTATATGGGGGACATTTTTCTTTGACATTCTAAGCTGACAGGCCTGTGACAAGTTCAATTATTATATCAATACTAGCTGTCCGGATAGACATTGTCCTGTCAAAATAAGTCGAAACAAAATTATGGGTTTCAATCGCAGCGCCACCTACCGGGTCCAATTGTGAATCTAAACCATCCTCGAAACCACTTCAAAACGCACAAAAAAAAATCATTCAAATCGGTCTAGCCGTTTAGGAGGAGTTCACTGTCAACCGTGTGTTGACAGAAGAATTATAGGTACATATAAAGATACCACATGCAAGTTTTATGTTATCAAACTGATTAATAACTGACTAATTTTGAATTATGTAATTTATTCATTATTTTGTTACGTACATATTTAGCTTGTCGTTGGGAGCCAGTGTGGGACCCATTAACCCCCATGAATCTTACCCCAAACTTATCAATAGGTCAGCAATAACTACTTACCACCAATAATCTTCGACGGTATCAAACGTGCTCATTTCAACCAGGTTCTCTACCCATTTTTTCATATCCTTGAACTTGTTGGTGAACAGCCAAAAGCTCCATTTATTTTCTAAAGGATGTTTTATGATTTCCAAAGTCTCCAATGGCTTAACTTCCTCTTCTAAAACCGCTTCTTTGTACATGGAGTCGGATGTAGCAGATTTCTTGAAATAAAAAGTTTTTAAAATACTTATAACATTATAATTATAAGTTTAAGATAACACAGTAAATTAAATATGGAAATTCCAAAATGAATAGACAGAAAAAAATAAATAAAAAATACTGGCATCTTACCTACTTTTTTGAGCATAAACAATGTTTGTAAAATTAATCAATATGTTAAACTCGAAAGAAAAATAATGTTATCACAAAAAGGACACTATAAACTAGATAATATAAATGATTCCCAAAAAAGTGCTTAAAATAAATCTAAAGTTTTCAAATAAATACAGGTTAAAGAAAAGCGAGAATAGAAAAACAAATGATATATAAATAACTTACTTTGTTGCTACGATTATTAACCATGGTGGTACAAGATAGACGTCTGGTCACCAAATGAATGCACTTGAGTATAAAACTTCTTGATATAAATACTTTTCACGACAATGATTCACAATTGTTTAAATCACACACACTGGATATCTGTCCGTGCACTCCCCGCCCGTACTTACTCGGGAGTCCCCTACCCGATAAAGCACCAGTGTTGCGAACTTGAAAAAGTAATGCATATTTTTTGCCTTTACTGTTTGATTTTATTTATATATTTTTTATCGAAGGTTAAGATAAAATTATATCAATTATTGTTGTTAAGTATTGTTGATATCCGCATTTATGATTGTTCAGTTTTAAAACGACCAAACTAGCGAAGCAATTTTGATGAAAATTAGCTTTGATCCGAAGATGTACCTACCTAGTAAAGCTTTTAGTGTAGTTTGTCCGGGGAAGTACAACCACCACACCCACTTCCACTGTGAAGCAGCAGTAAGTACCTATACCATAGATGAGTAATCTCGAGTTAATTATGGAAACTAACTGTAATTACAGTTCGGTTGGAAAGGTAAGGAGGTCGTTGAAATTACAGGCACATGAGACTTCACGTCTATAACTTTTGCTTATTGGCGGCGGTGACCACTTTTTATCAGATGGACCCTCTGCCTGTTTGTCGATTACAAGACATAAAAAAAAAAGAAGCGGAACATAGGTACTTTTAGTGAAACCGCTAGTAAGTTTAAATGTATAAGGTCTAGCTTCCACCCCCGGTTTCACCTGCCTTCTCGAAAGATCGTGTTTCCTAGGATAAAAAATAATCCCATGTGTTAATCCGGGCCCCCAATTATATCTCATTCCATATGGACATTGGACGCAACAACTTACACAAATTAACAGGTTTCTAGTGAGGTAAAAATAAAAAATCATATATTTGAGTACTTTTTATACAAAATACCAAAATGTTTTTTGACATGCGGTACACAAGTAACCGAATCCAAATGTGTTATACAGACAAATAAGATTTAATAATAACCTTTAAAAAAAAACATGTTGCATTATGTTAACTAAATAGAACTAAAGCGTGACAGAATGTAGATATTAATCTTTTATAATATTGCAAAAATATTTATGTTATTTTACCATTAACTATACTAATTTATTATTTATCTCCTCATACATGCCGTTTATTGGCCATTTATGAGTTAATAACAACTTACAATCTATGTGACCATATCAACAAGCATACTCAAGCACAGCTTTTGTATAAAAATCAGACTTAACAATTTAACTGATCGCAATAACAAATTCATTACGACGTATAGGTATGATAAATATATGAGACAAACGATCGAAACCTAAAGAATACTACATACTTCTGTTAAATAAAAAAAACTTTAAACTATTTAGAAACGTAACAACAGTCTCTGAGACGACTACGACCCCCACATGATATGAGTCAAGCTGGTTGACAGACTATTGGCCGGTATAGGCAGCGCGGCGAAATATAATTACGTAAAACCGTACATTTTCCGCGAACCATTGACTTCAACAGTGTTAGCAATCTAATGAGATTAGTCTTAAGATTTCTGCTAACTATGTACCAACATTATATGTACTTACAATTTATAACAAAATATGTAAAATAAAATGTTAATTTGTAAAAGTACTGAATAGTACCAACGAAGTGCATGTGCGTGTCGGGCCACGCGCAAGGTTTCGTAGTATCCTAATACATTTTATAGCCTACTTAGCTATGATTTTTCTGATTTCAATTTCGTTACATAATACTTACTACTACCGTGGTTTTTTTCACATTTTCAAAAACAACGGTCTAGTACAGCTGCCGTAACAGACCGATACGTGCTTAGCGACATATTTCAACTGAAACTGTGCTATAACCGCGATTCGCATTCTTATTCCGAAGACATAAAGCTCTATAATCGGCAAAAACCGATTCAATGTGGAAAAAATTTGTATGACCAATTTGTGAGTGTAATTTAGAAACGCGTGAATTAAATCCCAGCTATAAAATAGTCACCATACCATGTGGGGTTTATATTAGGTATTCTGCAGACTAATAAAACTTTAAACAGAAGGTTCAAAATAAATACAATTATTTGCTAAGTCCGCACACAACCATGTTATATAAGCTATCTCAAAACTGTTTTTACGTAGAATGCACATATAATTTTAAGTGACTATACGGTGTACAGATTCTTAGTTGCAGAGCTGTGCTTGACCATGGTATCCCTGTGGACCTGGAAGCCAACTTTCCCATGGATGCCGAGCTGCTCCTTCAGTTTCCTGCCAATTTCAATGTTAGCATGTTGCTTTGTGGTGTCCGCTGTCCATAAACCTGAAAAACATAATAATATAGGTAATAGTAACATTCATTCTTATTTAAACACAAAGAGTACAGGATATTTACCCTGTAAAAGTAGTCGAAGGTAAAAATAAATAAATAAATAAACTTCCCGCCGTCTGTATGCTCAGATCTTTTAAACTACGACAGTAGACTCAAATAAAATAATAGACAGAATTACTCAAAAAGAAGTTATATGTATAATACATGCATATTATAATAGTACAGACAAGACGAGAATTTAAAAGAACTGCGACAATTTTAACTGCATGCGTTTAAGAGTTCGCGTACGTTTAGCGAAACAGCGGGGGACAGCTAGTATTGCTATAAATGCAAATTTGTAAATGGGTGCATGTTTATTACAACTCAGTTAAAAGTAAAGAAACGGCTGAACATTGTTACGTGAAACTCAACCTAGAAATAGAATATATCCTGGTGTAAAAAATAATATTTTTTTCTAGGAAAACATTTGGGGTTAGTGGTTAATTAGTAACTAACAGGCCAGCTGCCTTGGTGGTTAGCGACCCTGACTGCCAAGTCGCAGGTCGCGGGTCGCTTCCCACCCAGGATAAACATTTGTGTGCATGCACATGTCTGTTCATTCTGTGTCTGGCTGTAAATATCTATTATATGTATTAAAAAGTAGTATACTTAGTATATCAGTAATTTGGTTTCCATGGTACAAGCTCTGCTTAATTTGGTATCAGATCGCTGTGTTTAAAGAATGTCCCAGGATATTTATTTATAGAAATAGTCTTGTTTTACTGGGTGTGCCTTCTTAATTTATTTTAAAAAAAATAGTAATTTAGGTATCTTTTTTTATTTCGTGACCTATTCTTGATTAAATAAACCCTATAATATGTTGCCCCAAGCCACATTCCACTACACAGACTAGCAGTTTCAGCAATTAGGATGTTCAACAGAAAGACAGACAAAGTTTTCAATAATGTCCTTATTGTATTCTGTTGCAATCCTTATACCCACCAGAATTAAATTGGAAAATATTTTTTATGTACAGACAGATGCAACGCTTCTAGTATTATTATATTTATGTATGTATTTATATCTATTATACAGGGTGACTGGTGAGATACCTTCGATACTTATGGAGAGTACTCGGTACTCGATTCTCGTTAAAATGATGTAATAAAATTAGGTGCTTAATTTTTGACCAACATTTCTCTAAAAATAAGTGAAATGTGGATATTACTATATTATATACTCTCTAAACACGCCGCGGTGTTTGTTGTTTAAGTTGATCTAGTCACGTGCGGCACGCGCTAGTCCCTTGTCTCAAATTCTATTGTCTACATTCTACACTTTATTTAGTCAACAAATTAGTGATTACCTAAGTATTTTTGCCTGTCCTAAGCCAAGATTAAAGTATGAAGGGAAAACGGATCATGCTCATGGGGATCATACATGGGGAGAAATCTTGATGTAGGTAGGCAACAGCTGTACAGTGTACGCACCTATGTATTCTGTGTTGATAGCACGCTGCGCGTATCCAAAAATTGCGCAGGTAAATACGGGACTCTCGGAGTACTGTTTACTAAGTTTACTAAGAAGTGATTTAATATTTATTTTTAATGTTATTTTTTTTCATCACATATGATCGCCAACTATCACATCCTCAAATATTGAAGGTATCTCACCAGTCACCCTGTATAGTGAAGATGGATTGGAATGCTATGTTTGGTACACAGCTTCATAACAGCCAAACAGATTTCCATGAAATTGGCCCACAGATAAAATAATTTGCTAGATTAATTTTATTTATAACTTTAATTATGTTGCCAGTTATATGCTAGTATAGTTTGTTTTTGTTTCGATTTTCACATAAATGAACAAGTGATTACTTACCAATCTTATCAAGCTTAGCTCTAACATTCACAACAGCACCACAAATTTCGTCAGAATTTTCAAAGTTTTCACCAATGAGGAGGAGCATCTGAAAAAATATTTATTGTTAATTTATTCATCACTACATAGTATAAAACAAAGTCGCTTTCTCTGTCCCTATGTATGCTTAAATCTTTATGTACTCTTAAATCTTTAAAACTACGCAACGGATTTCGATGCGGTTTTTTTTAAATAGATAGAGTGATTGAAGAGGAAGGTTTTTATATATAATACATGTGACATCCCACGGGAACACGGGTAAAACCGCGGGGGACAGCAAGTTATAATTATTTTGCTTATAAATGAGTAGCCTAGTAGCTAATATGTAAATATCACAGTTCACTTTCATAGTCCCAGGATATTTATTTATTTATTTATAGTCAGTCAATCAATCAATAACAGAAATATATATTCAAAACTTTTTTAAGTGACTTGAAAGTGTTAGGTACAGAGGACTTTGCCACCTTTACACAGACAATGAACCTTCTTTTTAACCCTGAGGTATTAATACCTTTCATAGCCATATGAAGACATTCTAATTTTTAAGCCGAGTTAAAACTAAAAATTAATTATCAAGTAATAGAGGGTCTGCAGGAGATCTCATTCATTCGGTTAATTTCTTCACCACATAGTCACTGACACTTCATCATTTCACTATATCCATAGGTTTACAAACCCTTTATATTTTATTATCCATAGGTTTTATATTGTGTATCATAACTAATTGCCTCTGCCGTGACTTTGCAGAAACCCATTGTAAGATGATACATAACAAATCTAGTAACTAATTCCCCTGGATCACCTTCTCTGCCAAGTCCCAAACCCAGAAACTCACCAGGAAATATGAAGGAATATATGTGTTTTGCTTCTACATGAAGCATCTTCAGGATGTATTAGACCCCCTGTCACTGAGTTGATGCATTAGCACAGAGATGTTACCTCACTGACCACCGGACAGAAACTGTGTCCGATCTGTGTTAATTTCCTGTTGAGTTGCCTGGTTTAGGACTTGGCCGAGAAGATTCCATGGAATTTGTTACTAGATATTTGTTTTGGTATATTCTTATTGTGTATCAATTAATACATACCACATCTAACCAGAAACGATCAAGATCTGAGCACCGTTGTTTCTTCTCAAGACTGATGAGCCACCGGCCACCCATCTTGTTAGCATCATCCTCCCACATGGGGCGGATTCCTTGTTTGAATACAGCATAGTCATGGCCTTGACGCAGCTCTGAGGGTTGCTTAATATGGTGGTACAATCTACAATGTATTAAAGATGTTTTATGCAGCCTTTGTGGCTATGGAAACAAACATATGGCAATTGATATTAGAAAGTTACTTTACTTATAGTTATAATAACATATTTGCATCATAATATTAGCATTATACTTTTACATATGAGGCTTACAATTAGATGCTTCTAGGGTACAATTAAAGAGGTATACAAATTTGCACTATACAATAAAATTCATATTATCATTAGTTGTTGTTGATAAGGTAATAGCCATAGGCTTAGAGAGCATACAGATTTGTGAATGCTACATTATAAATATATGACTCACCTCCAGAAATCTTCCACTGTATCAAATGTGGTGAGCTCAATCAAATTTTCTTCCCATGTCTTGTTTCTGTCATTGTCATAGAACCACAGGCTCCAGGTGTTCTGAAGGGGGTGCTTGATCAGGAACTCGGGGGGTATTTCGGCGACAGTAGTGCCCTTAGTCTCAGTCACCACAGGACCCTTAAATGCACAGGCCATTTTAACACCAAACCTAACCTATAGCTACTTAGCTCTAACTTAATTAGTTATGTTCAACGATTAACTTCGAAACCTATTATCCAATAATAACTAGTAAATACAAGTGAGGAAACAATTAATCAAGCAAAAATCGAGGAACACGAAACAATTGCCTATGCTACAGTGAAAGTTGGTGGAGCCACATCAGCAAATCTCTCGAAAAGTAATGGTTATACGTTTGTTTAAATACCAAATGGGGGTAGTATACACATTTTTCATCAAGAATTGATATATCAACCTACCTCTACTTCCTCGGTATTATTTCCAGCCATGTCACAAGAATCTCACGATGCAAATTTTTTACTAAAAAGAAAGACAGACGGATGTAGTGTTGCTAGTTTCACTGGTAATTACTTTTGATATTAATATCACTTTATTTAATGTAAATTTAAGGGCTTTTCAGCCAGTAATTTAAAACTACTACTATAAATTAAACCATGGGGTCAAATAATAATATAATTATTTTCTTGGCCACGAGATATGAGAAATTGTATTAAATAAAATATTTCTAATGATGATGTAGTACATAATGTATTTTAAGAACAGTATATTTACTGTTCTATGAAAAACTTCCAAAACATTTTTGAAGTTATATTTCTTTTGACGCGATGGAGAAAATTTATGAGAGTGAATTTTTATGATGCGCGCGCACACCGACACCTGAATTCTACATCATGAAGTTAGTTCTAGGTGGCATGAAATTCGATAACTATGTTCAAGTTGTATATTCTAGTTTGTACTTCTAAACCATATTGTGTAGGTGTAAGATTCAGTTTTGATTGATATTATTTGAAGTACTTAACTCAATGTTAGATTTGAATTTAGAATCATATACAGAGATTCAAAGGAATGTCGTATCAATTCGATTATTATATGATGGTACGGGTGAACCGTGTTGTGAAGGAGTAAGGTTGATTTTTGTGTGTTTTTTTGAGTTGACATTTCAAATCATAAAGAACGCATTTCTATATTGTCAATATTTGATTGAATGTAAAATGTAATCAAAAAAGCTGAAGAATTAAGATGATCAAGAATGCCATAGGAAAATCAACCGAATCGCTTCTTGAAAAGTTATTTTCTTGACCTTTCGTAGCCGAAGATTTTTGGAATTGCACGAACTATCACGATAGCGTGATGTCATTATCTCACTGAAATAATTGAAGTTATACTTCTTTAGGCGCGTTATGAAAAAATTATGAGAGTGAAATTTTAAGATGCGCTCGCATCAGTATAACACAAAATTCTCACGGATGAAGTTGGCTGATAACTGTATCTCCGGAACATCGCACAAATCGCAACTGTCAGTGTCAATGAGTGAGTAATGATGTTATTGTCAATAATAACCTAACAATGTCAAAAATTGTTATTCGTTGCTACAGACAGGTGCAAAGAGTTTGGACACTACAATTTCACGACGACAGTAAAAAAAAAAGTGTGTGCGTGTAACCTTTACGCGCGATTGAAGTAAAACTTAATAAAATTAAAAGATTAATCATATTATAATTTAATTATATTTATTATTCATGTGCTTTACAAAGACTATTCAAATGTTATATTAATATTATTCACTCGAAATAGATACCTACTTGAATGTCATAATATTTTTTTATGTATGAAATTATAGGTTTGTAGTAACTATAATGTGAAACGTAAATTTTACTTTCTATATTGGCTACTTTTCTTAAAAATACAGCATCTATCGTTGTACCAAAACATATATGTATATAGCTAGCTACACGTGGATTAGATTCTTATTTTAAGTTTGCCTTCTATAGCCATTAGAGTATTTGATGAGAGAAAACTGACGTCAGAAGAAAACAATTAAAATGTCAATATAAACTAAAATGAACTAATGTAATAACTATTATTATAATATAAGACTGAAAATTATATACATATTATACATGCACAAAGCATAGTAAGACTACTCCCATAAATAAACTATACATTATTTTTCAGAATGTTACTTCCGTCAGAAAAAAATCTGAGTTACTCCCTAGTCGCGCCTAAAGAAGTTTTACTTCAAAAATGCTTTTAGTGCTGTTTTTCTCACCTATAATTTGGGGTATAACTTCTTACGTGCGTACATAAGTACACACATCGTTTTTTTACACTACCAACAACATATAATAAGACTTCAATAAATTGTACAGCCAGCCAATGTTTACGCAAGCAAAATATGCACATCGTTAAATTTGGTCCTCCCACGTATTCTTAAAATATTATTAATTATTTGGCGTACCACTTTTCTATTATTACTAGCCAGATTGTCTCCCACACTATTTGTTGACTACAAAGAATGTTCAAGTACCTGAATAAGTATTAATATATGACACAATACATAATACATTCTTTGTTCAACACCTATTAAACATGCACAACAATTATATGTTCAAGCGGGATTTTAAACATAAAGCATTTTGGTAAATCATTATAAAAATAACTTTAATTTGACTTCACTCATCACTGTAGAAATTTTCTCTGCTTTTTAATACATTATTATTTCTATCGGGTATTTTCATCCTGGCTACTATTTTACTCGATAATGTGACCGAAAGTAAAAAGAAAACCGGCAACATCAACTAATGTCAATATATTTACAATTCAAGTTTGTATCCTCCAATTTCAATTCAAGCAATTAGCTTCTTCCTTCCCTCGTTTATACCGGTCCCGTCCAGTGGCTGTCCCAAGTTAGAACGGAGTGCATTAATAAACTGAAAATGTCGGTGCAAACATTGCTCTTGGACTTCTCTATTGACCCCGCCCGCTTGGCCGATGAAAACGGCCAAAAAACCGTATTCGGTCAATTGGATACCGTGCTAAAAGATTATATTCCGAATCTTATTTTAGCTACCGATATTAAAGTAGAAGGGGGCTCTATTAAATTATTGACGGGTAAGAAGGGAACGACTGTATCCGTGAGGCTTTTTGACCGGGGTCTTGTCACAATAAATATCGAATATTACAAGGAAGAAAACGAAGAACCATTAATAAGTTTCAAGGTAAGGACGCCTTCTATTACTCGGGTATTATAAGCTTAATTTATGGAACTAAAAATAGATTCCTGGATGTAGACACAAGTACCAAACTAAATAGGATATTAATGGATTTGCTGTTAATCATGTGGTAAAATTGGGATGTAAAAATTCATTTTAAATTTGTATCAAATTATTATGCAAAAGCTGAAGTTATCTAGGAACTTAACTAAAATATGATTTTAAATAATAAATGATCTCAGTACACCAATAGTCTCAACACTATTTATTTGAAATTTAGCCAATTTATATATTTTGTTGCCATAAATAAAATATTTAAAAATTTTCAATACAATATCCTCAAAATATTTTATTTCAATGAAATATTATACAATTAAGTACAGTACTTACAAAATTATAGTTTATAATTTGGTTGCACTCATATAATGATGTATTGTGTAACAAAATAGATCTTAGTTTTGTAGATATAAACAATAGCCAATTTATATATTTTGTTACCATAAATAAAATAATTAAAAATTTTCAATACAATATCCTCAAAATATTTTATTTCAATGAAATGTTATACAATTAAGTACAGTACTTACAAAATTATAGTTTATAATTTGGTTGCACTCATATAATGATATATTGTATAACAAAATAGATCTTAATTTTGTAGATATAAACAATATCAAATCAATATGCATCTTGTACATTGAATCAAGCATAATATCCAAATTAAACATATTCATGGCTAAAACTTTCATTCAAACAAGAAACTGATTTATTCCGACAATAATCCTTTACTCATACTTTAGCATGGTTATGGATAATTCATGTAATTGGGACAAATATTATTTATTAAATATAAATAATAATTTGTACATATGTGCATGAAAATCTTCGTATATATAATGTTCATTTGTACATGTGATATATGACGTTCAAAGCCACTAAAGTCATTGCCCTAAATCCCACTGAGCTGAGCTGATTGTATGCTTGCTCTCAATAGGGCAATATGCAATCGGCAAAAGGCGATTGAATAGCAACTTAATTAAGCTTGCAAGATTATTTGCAATTTGAATATGTATGTTTCTAATAAGAAAAAGTAATTTACTAAAGTTTTGAATATTTAAATTACCATTTAGACTTTTAGTTAACTGCATTACAAGGCGGAGTCTTTAAGCTCATTTTAAGTTTTTAATATTTAAATTATTGGCAATAGTGAAGTACTTTTCTAAACAGCGAAATAAAGAAATTACTGTTGGGTTACATGAGTCTTCACCATTAAACATCTTAGTGGAATGAAGGTTGAGCGTCACATCTTGTTTTTAGTGCTGTAAACTACTGGAAAGTTCTATAATGTCTTTGGAGTGCAAAAGAATAAAATTGTTGCCGACAATCAAACGTGGATATAAATATGATGTGTACCTTACTAGCTCAGGTCAGCATAAATAGCCTGTTCTATATTCATCCTACAAAGTTGCCCCAGATTGTAACCATGTTCTAAAATAAAATTTTATGTTAAACTGTTTGATATTTTACCTTATTTATTATTATTATTTTGAAGTTTTTTCCATTTGATGACTCCAGTAGGGATTTTGTTAAAATTATTACAGGTACAATTTTTTTAACACAATTGAATATACAAATTCAGAGATTGAATTTTTACTACTGAAGTACTTTATAGTATTTCTGTGCATTATAAGAAACTGCCCATCTTGTGAAAAAGTTTAAGGAAATTTTAAAATCACTTTTTAATTTTCAACCAAATTATTTTATTAAATAGAAAATTATATATGTCCTATTCAGTTACACTAACAACTGACACAATAAAGACGAATATCATGTGCTTCAATTAAAAAAAACTGCACTTATGTCAATTTTCTAATATGTTATGACTTAGGTACTTTCTATCTATCTTATTGTAGAATTGTCCAAGGTTATTCCTCTTGTCCCACTCTAACTCTTCTTAATGTATTGTATGTCTGCTCTTTCACACAATCTGTATTGTTACCCAATTGTAGTGATTAACAAGAAATCTTCCAGTAAGTGAGAAGACGCTCAACCTTACATTTTACTTTACTTTGTAATAGCTGGGGAGCCCAAGAGAGGATTTTGGGATTAACCCGAGCACGGCAGATGAACATAAGGGAAGATCTCTTGCATCTTGCTGAGTATCTTCACAATGTATGAGCCCTTTATATAGAGCCGCGCGTCCAGGGTGCCCCATCAGATTAGTAAAAAAAAATTGTTCGTCTATACTAATAGTAAATACTAAAGTATTTCTGACTTATCAATATCACACTTAATAATTTCCATATTATTGTTTGTTTTTCATTTTTTGAAAATCTGTTGACGCTTTCCCCGCCACTAAAAGGGGAAACATTATGTAAACTTTTTTTTATTCTTCCTTTCATATAATCTACAAAATTGGTCCCCACAACGCTCGAGTAAATCCCCATTTAGCATCATGGGCTCCCCTACTACAATGCATGGTTGTAAACCCCGCATTCACCTTTTTTTCGTTTGTTTCCTTCTTTATGGATTATTTTTCAATAGTCGGCGAGAGTTTTGGAAAATCAGCTGAAAAAATACATCAACATCAATAAGTCGCAAGCTTACGCTCCGATTAAACGGTGCCTTTTCAGCAGGTACTATCCGACATCAGGTATGTGGTATATCCATGTATTTCTAATATATATCATGAGACAAAAGAGACGACTATTCTGGATAATCATGTAAATCTTGCATCAATCAAAGATTTAATATACATAGTTTTTTTTTGACATTTAAGTATATTATAGAAATATGTATCCTTCCTGATAAGCAGAGATGTACAAAATGGTTTACAAAAAGTATTTAAATAAAATATGCGAATACTTTTTTGTATGTTATTTCAAATGCGAAACATAAAATTGTTTCGCTTTTTGTATTTTAAAAACTAAATGCAAAATATGTATTTTCAAAATACTTTATTTAAATAAATACTTTTTATTGAATAAATTTTGCTCAAAATTATTTCTACTGGTGCTGAAGTTTGTAACCGTATTGTATTTTTAGAATTATTTGTTGTATTTTTGAATTGTTTAATATCACCAGACTTGTGCCAACATCTTTTTAGTATAGAGAGAGTTTCTGGCCAACACAAGCACCATTAGTTAATTGTATATGAAACTTGACGGGTAATGTTGGCAAAACTTAATAGTAAAGTATTTGCATTTTGCAAATAGAAAATACGTCTCAAAAAGTATTTAAAAACATTTAATTAATTTAAATTACAAAATGCTTTTTAAAAAGAGTTAAAAAGAGGGAGAGAGAAATAGAAAATAGATATTTTGTACTATTTGCATTTTAAATACGACTAAATTGTAAATACAAGTTTTTCAAATAAGTCGCATCTCTGCTGATAAGGTCCATCAGTATCATCATACAGGTAACCATTGCATTTATAAATGATCCTTATCCTAAAAGTAATACACTACATTTTACTATGGCATTCATAAACGTCTAGAGATACCTTAAACATGAAATAGACCTACATAGCTTGTTACAATTAGTTTAAACACCAATCACCGCGAAACAATTGTACCTACCTTATCTTCATCCGTATCTATTTACCAAACATTGTAAAATACGTCTAAAGTTACCTATTTATTTAAACAAGGTGTAAAACTACAACGAATCACCGTGAATGCTTGAATAATTTGTTGTTTGTGATGTTTCAGATGAAAGACTTTTAGAATATGACATCGACGGTGTATTGTTCGATGAACAATCATCATTTCAAAGAGTACAAATCGTACATTCGAAGTCACTTGGGAACATGTTGGTGCTAGATGATTTGCAGAGTAAGTATATACCTATTTTATTTACTTCACATCTATACTACCGGCTATGATGGCCGTTTTGACCGTTCAGATTGTCATAGGAAAAGAAACTGCTTTGGAATAAGGTTGATTTCCATCATCATACAATTAGCTGTTAGATCAATAGATGCACCTTATGTTTGTAGGAATAAAGTTTATTTTTCTTTGTCATTGTTAAACGTCAAAACGGCTATCATAGCGTGCGGCAAGTTTAGGTTAAATTGACAGGCTAGTTGGCTTGATGGGTAGCGACGCAGGTCTGAATTCTCAGGACAACCATTCGTGTTCATGAACATGTCTGTTTGTTCTGATACTGGGTGTAAATATGTATCTAAGTATTTATTTAGAGAAAAATGTAGGCTTGTATATCAGTTATCTGGTTTCCATAATACAGTATCAGTTTTTCTGTACAAACCAAAGACGCTCGCCTACACTCGGTTGATTACGGCCAATATCTGGCTAGCTCGACAAAACTCTAGTAAATTGGCACTTGCCATTGGTCTCGTTCGAAATTGACTGTAGGACTCGCCTTGTATCAATTTGGCCGCGCCTGCGTTGGCTGAGGTTTTGACCAACATTGCCAGCTTAATAACTAATTAAATAACGGCTTTTCAAGAAATAGTGACGGTTATGATGTCTGTAAAATAGTTAGCTGTTGGCTACCAAATGCTAACGCTTCGAATATCTGACAAGATTTCGGTGTACCGACACAGGGCATATAGTGTCTTACCTATCTATGGTCGGCGTTACATCGGGTAGCTGGCTATCTGGCTAGTTATTCCACCTCAAATAGCAGGCTAGCTATTAGCTAGCATATTTTATATATACATTCTTAGCTGTCAAACGGGCATCGACAACTTTAGAGAAAAACAAGCCAAGAAGTAAAAGAAAAACATATTTTTTACAGATTATGTCTCAGTTCACACTACAAATTACCCATTGTCACATGACAATGCGTTTTAGTTACACGAAAATGGTTGTTATGGATCAAATTATATATTAAACCTTAACCATTTTGACTTGCGCATTAACATAATTTTACATTTCACGCATGATTGTATCCATGTGTATTATATTCTCTTTGGCCTCGAATCAATTCAAAATTCAGAACCATTTGTTCAGTTTAGGCCCGGGGACACATGAAAGTCAATGCAGCTGAACTTACCTCTTGGTTAGCTTAAAATTTAAACGTACAATAAATTCATGCATGTTGCATTCGTCAGACGGGCAAGTTAGCTTGGTGGTTAGAGACCCGGACTGCCACGTCTTGTCGTGGGTTTGATGCCCACGACAAAGATTTGTGTGCAAGAACATGTCTGCTTTTTCTGCCTGGGTATAAATATCTGTTTATTTTTTAAGTTATAGGATATCAGTTACTTCGTTTTGTCTGGTTGCTATTTTTTATAAGGATCATAATACTAGAATGTCAGGTCGTAGAATATTTTTTTCTTCAACTAGCGTTACAGTGCGATTATTTTTTAATTGACTATAGGCTTATAGACATCGCAATCGGATAAATAATGTAAGAAGACACAGAGCACCTACAAACAATTATTTTTGTATCTATTACTCAGTTAAATATCCCTTAATATTTTCAGATATTTCGGAAGCAGACATAATTTACACAGAAACCCTAATGCAAAGAGGCAAAGAAGACTATCAGGGTAAAGAAATTGTGATATTAGGTAAGCAACGCGAAATGTCAATTTCATTATACTAATATACCTACAATATATTTCAAACTAATTTCCGACCCGCGGTTTTACTCGGTATCCCCATCAAGGTATACGAGTATTTCACCGGATCGAACCAGCCCTGTTATGCTAATCCCGCACGTATTCCTATCCTTATGGCAAATTTCATTGAAATATATTCAGTCCGAAACTGAGTAGTAACAAATATTGACACATAAACGAAGGTTGGGTATCCTAGCTTCAACTTTTGATAAAGGAAATCATTGTGAAGAAACCAGAGCATGGTGACAGGGTACTTTGTTTGTAGTGTTTGCCTATTTGGCTGATTTCCTCAGGTTGAAATAGCAACTACTGGTTGCTCAGCCTCAGTTGAAGGCTGACTCCCAAACCGGAGGTTGCTTCGCTAGCCTAAACTAAAAAGTTTCGAATTTTAAACCAGTTAACCATAATTTTTAAGGTGGCGGCGATGGTGCCCTGCTATACGAGCTACTGAAGGAGAAGCCGAAGTTTGTGTGGATGTTGGAAATAGACGAACTGGTGATGAATGCGTGCAACAAACACTTGAAATCTATATGCGGTGATGTGCTTGAAAGAAGAAAGGCACCTAATTATGAGGTAACATGCTTGCGCCCCGCGGTTTCACCCGCGTTATCAGTACTGGACTCACACATTTGCCGCCCCAAAGCTATAACATTTTTGCCGCTCCTACTGACTTCTAAAATTAAATACACGGTTCACAGTACAGTTAATTACTTTTTTTCTAGATATTTGATTTTATCTAGTTTCTAGATTATTAATACAATTTTTTTGGTATATTTTTAAGCTATGAAAAGCTTGTTTTTACTGCACTACTTATAAGGTGTGGTGGGCTAAGGAAGATAGGTGCTAAACACCAATATTCATAATAATGCGGCGTTATTATGGTTATTTGTTGAGACAAAAGGTCAGCGCCGGGGTAGAGCGAGAGGAGCGGTCGCTCTAGGCGCCAGGTGGCAAAGGGCGCCAAAAAAAAATTTGCTAATTACATAACGGGAGGAACTATGCTTATGTTAAAGAAGCACGAGTGTTATATTTAGAGCTTCTCGATTTAACTTCATTAATTGATAATTTATGCATTTATACTTTTTAATTAATTTTCGTCTCATATGGTGTGAACAATACAGTATATTCGTGTTGTATTGTAAAGTTATTTGTTTAACTAAACTGAAATACAATTTATGTGATTTAAAACCATCGACTAATGCGACAATCTCGCTCCACCGGCAAGGTCTTTAAAGTTTATAAAGCGCTACAAAGGTCAAGAAGTTTCACTTTAAAAATCACATTACAGATAATCGTCGAAGACTGCATGTTAACAGTGAACAAATTCATAAAGGAGGGTAAGAAAGTGGACTACATATTCGGTGATTTGACCGACATACCAATATCGGAGTCGGCGTGCGGGGAACTGTGGGAGTTCATGGTCAGAATACTGCGGGCAGCGTTTCAGATACTCCAGCCGACCGGGAAGTTTATGACCCATGTATGTATCTATTTTACTATATACATTAGAGTTAATTATTTGCCAAAAACATGGTTATATACATAGATTTTAAATTTTAGTCAGTCATCATTAAAATTATTTTCATGTAACCATGTCTTGAGGCCAGTTTGAAATGACTTAATAGATTTCACTCGTTCCCAAGGAATGTTTCATTTTTCTGGAATATAAAGTATCCTATATGTTTAGATCATGCTCTATCTATGTGCCAAGTGTCATCCAAATCCGTTCGGTAGTTCTTGCGTGAAAGAATAACAAACAATCGCATTTATAATATTAAGACTAGCTGCCATCCCGCGGTTTTACCCGTGTTTTCGAAGAAACTAATGTATTCTGGGATTATAATGGTGGGTCTTGGCATATACTACGAGTGGTCACCGAGGGGAGGGAGGGGTCGAAAAATCTGAAAAAATTGGGTCACGTAGTATGGGTACGTTCCCTAAGCAAGATTTAAGTGAACTAGTCTGTCATCGGTGGGCGCTAAAAGCATGCTGTTTCATACATATTACACTTATTACATACACTTTTGGCTTGACGGCGTCGCATGATGAACTAAATGTATGAAGTAAATTTGGAAGGCACACCCACTCACATGTACTTTGTATATTTGTACATTGTTGCACATTTCGTTTTATCCCAGTTTCGTTCACTATAATATGAATGGAGAGCTATACTCAGAGTCTCTCTGAAGGATCGTATTCGAAATGAAGTCATCCGTCAGAGAACCAATGTTATCGACATAGCTCAAAGGTTTAGCAAGCTGAAGTGGCAGTGGGCTGGTCACATCTGTCGTAGAACCGATAACCGTTGGGGTAGACGTGTTCTAGAGTGGATACCACGACCCGGTAAACGTAGTGTAGGGCGCCCTCCAGCTAGATGGAGCGATGATGTACGCAAGCTGGCTGGCAACGGTTGAAAAAAAAAGCTAAAAATCGAGCTCAGTGGCGTGTCATAGGTGAGGCCTATGTCAAGCAGTGGACCGAGATAGGCTGATGATGATGAATCTGAACGACTTGTTGACCTACTTTTTAATATGAAAGCGTCAGTCGGCTTAGATTATTATAAACGTAAACAACTAATTATAAATAATGTTTACAGACGGCTATGCCACAGAGTAAGGGCGGATTATTTGCTTGGTATGGCCGTAAAAACATCGGAAAACACGGCGCGGATTCAAAGTCACCACAGACGATTTGTAGCCTAGTTCGTATTTTTTTAAATTCATGTCTTCAGACATGAGACTACCAGATTACTCTATCTTTGAACTCGACTCTGTAACACAATAATATTCAGGTGATATGGTATTAAAAATGGTGATTGAATTGGTGTTGGAATTGAAAAGCAATAATTAGAAGCGGCGAAAATGCCGCTTTTAAGAAGTCAAATTGAGTACCTCCTCCTTTTTTGTGGTCGGTTAAAAAAGGTCAGGTTTGTCATTACTTATATCATCATTTCAACAACAATTTAGTACAATAATATGTGTGTTAAGTTTATTAGAACTACTCACGAAATGTTCTAAATTTATCTTATTTTATTGTTAACGTATGCACTTTGCCTAAGAATGCACAAAATTTTCTACATAATTCGACTAAAGGTATTCGGTTATATCACACACTACAACCCTTGTCTGCACAAACCCTCAATCGTGCAGGGCAGTGTACAACTGCCCTAAGTTGCGAAATGCAGATAAAAAAATATCTAGCATAACCAGTTTAAAAATGTCCACACTTTGCACTCCTATATGCACTATTGCGTCTATGGTTTATGGTTGCACTGCACCAATCATATTCTTTTTTAAATGTTGCTAACTCGATCACATATTTCCAGGGTAATGGTGCTACATCCCCCGAAACTCTGGAACTGTACGAACAAGAACTTGCCAAGTTGAAGCCACCTGTTAAATACAGTAAGACCAAAGCCTTTGTGCCGTCATTCCTCGAAGACTGGATCTTCTACCAAGTAGCGTTCAAAACCACAGACAATGGAGATGCTTAACAACACTCTACTACCAAAGAACACAGTTCCTTAAAAGTATTCACAATCCAACTTAGTCATATTAATGCCATCTTACTAGGTGATAGTTTACCAAATGTTCCTGGAACAATGCCAATGGTTTGGGACGTCTGACCAATACAGTTATAGTGAGGAACATTTATTTGAACCAAATCAATTATTAGCGGTTATAGATGCACATGATTTTGGTCGGAAATGTGCGACTATAAAGTATCTTATACTGTAATGTAGCTTTGATAAGTATTAGTGCAGCTACAGTAAGCATTTTGATAATAGTTTTTAAGGAAAAATGTGGTCACACTACAGTTCTTTTCGTATTACTAGATGTAGTATCTTTACTGTTATTATTAATATTGATTGATGCTTGTTCTCATTGTTTTACAATTATTAAAAGTATTACCAAACATTTGTATCTTTCAATCAAACACAATAATTAAAAAACGTAATTTATAATCATAACTTTATAAAGATAATAATGTACAAATAATTACAATACATTATATGTTTATCTTACATTATTTAATAGTTTTGTTTCTCTGTAGTAAATTAATTTGTGATCTCTAGCTTTCCTGTATATAGTATAAAAATGATTAAATGGTACCAATTCTGCTGTCCATCACCAAACTTAAGTAAACATTAAGATGTTTTTAATGAGAAGAAAAGAGAAGTACCATCTATTTAATGTTACTAAACTAAAGTGTTTGAAATCCATAATAAATGGATTTGACTGATAGGTCTGAAAATCTTTTCAACTTTATGAAATGATAGATGATTATAATTCAAGCAGTTTGATTCACAACAGAATCGGGAACACAATCTGATAATGGAAACCAAACTTGGAAACAATATTTTACAGCATTTATGTTAAAGCTGACAAAATGGAATTAATAACAATCACAATAAAATCTCAGCTCAACCCATTACATTACACAAGCTTACCAACCAGTAATAAGAAATAATATTAATATGAGATACTTAAAATTCCATGGTTACCAAGGCTTAAAAATAAACTGCATTGTTCTTCACATAAGGCACATGACATGTTATTCGGCTTGTCGCAATCGAGCGAGCCGCTGGGTAAGCTCATCCTGTTCTTGGGACACCACTGTAGAGGCGCCGACTGAGGTGCTCGGCACACCGGATGGCAGCTCCATATTGAGTTCCAGACTGAAAAACATTTTATACTGTTACTGATTTTTCTTGAATAGGTAATATATTTCAATGTTAATTTTATTAGGATATTTACTAGTTCACTCATAGGACCAAAGTTTCTATAATCAGATTGTATGTAAAGTTGCTGGATACAATATGAAATGGCTTGAAAATAAAATTATTTTCAAAAATTACGGTTTTTATATCCCTTTACTATTAATTGCAATACTAGGTATTGTAGTTCTAAGACTTAATACTACAAAAGATGTTGAAAGGCAATGTAGGTATCATGCAAGGTCATAAGCAACATTTTAACATGTTAGCTGTCCCTGCACTATATATAGAGCATTTTAGATCTAGCTGTGACGTCCATGCACTGTAATGCATTCACCAATTTTAACTCATAATACCTTAAATAGAACAGGCTATCATATAATACCCACAGATGTACCAGGGACCATAAGCAAAATAGCCTGGGCAGTTGTGTCAACTGTCAACTTAGAATAAAAACAAGAGTCAGTTGAAGTATTATCAGATTTCAAAAACAGATAGCAGAACATACCCAGCCTCATCAGCAACTTGCTGCAACAGATTATCAACATCTCCCTGCGGCACTGTAGTAGTTGTGGTCTGTGACATAGCATTCTCCATGTAAGAAGACTGCACGTCCAAGTCCTCAAACTGGCTCTCAAACTTGTCCATGAGTGTGGATATTTTCTCAAGGTTCATTGATTTCATTGCTGCATCCATAGCCTTGACCACACCGGCCATTGATGTGGTAACCTGGAAATTGTAAAGGTATTATAGTAATAAATGTGAGTTTTTTTGTCTTTTATCTCTTTTCTTCAGACAACATTACTCCTTTTATTCTGGAATAGTGAAAAACTAGTTTTAAAACAAAATATCACTAACAAGTTTTCTACTAAGGAGCTTACAATCTAATAGTATCCTTATGAGGTTTCATCATGTTTACCAGTAAGATACAACAACCATCATTCAGTTATTATCATGATGGTAAATTACCAATAGCTTTTATCTTGCAATCCACAAGTTCCAAATTCAGTGGGGGGTGACTTTAGCTATATAATACTTTACATGTAGAATTGTACAGAACAATCTTAGCAAAACAAACCATTGAAACTGTATAAGAGCCAGTTAAACCTATTTGAATATATATTTTGTTTTATTATTTCCTACTATTTGAGTCAGGTGTGGCCTTGCAGAAATCCATTATCAGATATATATATTGTAAGATACAAAAAGCAAATATTTAGTAACTAATTCTGCTGGATCTCCTACTCTGTTAAGTCCCAAACAATAGGAAAATGACATGTGTTTCACTTCAACAAAAAGCATCATCAGGATGTATTAGACCCGCTACCACCTATTCAATGAATAAGTGTGACAGACATGTTATCTTGCCAACACTGGACAGAAATTGGTTATGATTTCATGTTGAGTTTACTTGTTTGGGACTTGACAAAGAAGGAGATCCAGTGGGATTAGTTACTAGTTATTTGTTTTTTATATAATCTTTATTATTTCTATCTATATGTATTATAAAACAGGTACCTTTCTAGTAGTAAGTGCAGTTTGTACTCTACTGGATACAGCATCCACTCTAGCGGACATCCTGAGGTAGTTGAGCGCTTGATTCTTCTGTCGAATTGCATTCTCGGCATGTATCCTGGCTCCCTCCATGTTGCCCTTCTGTATTGCCTTCTTTGCCTTCTCCTTCTCTGTCTTCTCTTCTTTCTCACATTTCTTAGAATTCCTCTCTAATTCTTTTACAGCAAATTTTAAATTGAATAGATGTTCTGATTGCCAGAGTTAAGGATTGTTATTGATAAAAAAACAACTACTATTAAAATAAAGTATTTTTTAAAGAGCAGGGTGTGAGCACAGGGCCCCCTAACAAGGCTTAAAAAATTAAAAGTAAGATGAATGAATCCTCAAATGAATGACTCACTTAATAAAACACTTATCTAGGTATTTATAAAAATCGCCTTGAAGAGTATCTAGAAAAACACAAAGGAAGATGAGAAAAACTAGGTAATATGTAGGGAGAAACCAAGTAATACTTTTAAAATCAATAACACTAAACTATTTGTTAGATACCTACCTTGGATCTAAGGAAAAACTTGTGCAAATTTTAAAAAGGATACTTTCCATTGCGGATGAAGACATTTCGTTCCCCAGTTTGACGGCTTATACAAAACAATTAACACAAAAAATATTAGGTACTAAGACCTAACTCAATCAAAATGGAGCTAAGAATTACGAATAATCGTAAATAAACCACTTATTTCCAATTTTTTGTTTATGGCTCCAAGCTAGATGACTCACACTGACACTGACGGCGAATGACGATTGACAAGTAGCAGCAGAGACTACAAACCACAGAACAAGAATGAATTAAAATAGAAAAAAATTAATAACACAATTTTTGTTGATTTTTGGGGAAGGAATATACAATTGAAAAGAAACCAAAAAAACATTTTGATGTAAGTAGTGACACGATCTTATATTAATTCATGTGTTCACTTTTCAGTGATCATATACGCACGCAGTGCCTGGCTGTCATAGTGAACGGTTTTTGTAAAGGCATAACAAACAAAGGACTAGCATATCCGCATTTATCAATTAATAATATCTAAATTAAGCCCAGGTTTACCTCACAATTTCAAAAAGTATAAACAATCTGAAATAGATATTGCTTTTCAACATATTTTTCAAAATTATTAAATTTAATTTACCACACAAAAAAAATTGTGGGAAAAATAAATGTCTATGGTATTTCTTAGGTTGGTAGACCTGATTACAACAACAAAATGTCAAAATAAATTGAATGGAGTGAAAACTGTTCGCTCGCTGCCGGATTTTATTTGGAAGTGAGAACTGAATAGCGTCAAATAATCTATAATATTCATAGAAATCCTTTAAGATAACCGCTTACAAATAACTATATTTAAATTACAGTGTTTTATTTCTTAGGCTTTAGTATTATTTTTTGATTTTTGCTTCGTCTGTGACAAAACTGAAAATATCAAACATCGTATTGAGAGAACATTCTTTGGGCGTAAAAGAAAATGGCGTGCGCTACTCTTAAAAGAAATTTGGACTGGGAGTCCATGGCACAATTGCCTGCTAAAAGAAGAAGATGTTCTCCGTTCGCTGCAAGTTCAAGCACAAGTCCAGGGATAAAAATGACTGAAGCCAGACCATCAATGTTTGGAGAGTCCGTTACTGCACCTGCGAAGCTGACCCCAGGTTTGTTTATTTTTTAACATTTCCTCATGAATAATAGCTGTGTGATTTCTAGATAAAATTTATTACGTTTTTAAATATTTTATGGTGAAAAATTAATCAGCTGTATTATCTAACGCCATTGTTTTTGCGCTATCATGAATATTTTTATCGTGTTAGAGCGAGACAAATGATGCGTGAAATGAAGACCGACCGTTGCGTGGTTTTTTCATGTTCTTTTGTGTTTTTTTGTTGGTATTCAGCCAGGGATAATGGAAACCTTTGTGAAACATGTAGAAGCCGTCAGTTGGTGGCATTATATTCCTGTTTTTTTTCTATTTATGCATTTTGCTGACGCCATAAGTGCATATTTGCTGACCCACAACCAGTAAATGTATATCTGGTTAAAAACTATACATTATTTTAGCACCATATAATTTTAAATTGTAACAAAAGAAAACACATACACAGTAGAGTTATTTCAATGATGTAATGTATAAGTTGGTTCTTTAATTTTTATCCTGCATGATTATTAATAATTACTCTTTAAAACACTCAGTCATACATAACATGACTTATAAATTCAACTTAATGTTTTATTTTATCACAGAACTATCATTATCCATATTTGCAGTAGACAAAAGATATTGCACAAACTAAATATTCAAATTTAGCACTACTATATGAGCAGAATTTGGCTTGGATGTGTACTTAAATTACACATTAAATAAGAAGTGGTTCTCCTCTAGCTTTGTCTAAATCTACTTTTCTTCCACTTTCAGAAACATTTTTCATACTATGGTAACAAAGTGAATCAGACAACAGTTTATCCATTATGAAAAAAAAAGTATTTCCACAAACCTGTTTCATTGTTGTATACAAATGCATTGCTACCTCCATGTTATTCACTACTGTTTAAAAGTTATAATATCCAAAGCAGAATTGCAATACTTCCAATATAATGGTTTTGTAAGTAATAAGGAAAAGAGCAATATTTATTTTTAACTGGACTTAAATTTTTTTGTTCAGAGCAAGATCAAAGATAGGTTTCTACAGTTCAGTTTAGAAACATAAATACATGTGCCTTTATCCCACTAATACAATGCTATTATACACAAATGGCTCACTGGATATAGATGTGTCTTGGTACACAGTTAGAAAATATAAATAATAAACTAGGTATATATCATGGGATATTCTATAAACATGGCCATCTGATTTCAAACCAAGCAGAGCTTGTCCTATGAAAGTCAGATAACTAATATGTTACATATAGTTCTTTGTCTTCTAAATATACACTTAAATGGATCTTAACACAATTAAGAATATTTTCTTATGTGTCTGGGACATAAGATCCTTCTTGAACATTAATAAAACTAAGGGTGAAAGTTTGTTATAAATACACAAAGGATGTAATGACTAATCTGTGCAGGTGTTGTGTTATTATTTAAACTTTTGTTAACAAATTCTTGACCTTTAATACCTAATAATTTTATTTTTAACATTTTTTGTTGGCACATGCCTAAAGTTAACAAGAGAAATGAATTAGTCACAAATCTAATTATTCACTGTTGTACAACTAGTTGCAACTAGTCTATTTTTTCAGAATTCTGAATAATTCACACTAATATTATACAATCAGAAATGTCTGTCTGTTTTTTACATTCTTATGTTTGAATGGATCTTGATGGAATTTGTAAGGAGATAGATTGTATCTTGGGGAAGGACATATGCTACCTTTGTCTCCAAAAATAATGTTGAAGGGATGTGGAAAAGTGGATGAAAATTTGCTGGATTTTTCTGTATGCTCAACCCATAATTCCTCAAGTTATAAATGCCCTGGGTCATTTACACATGTCTATCTGATTCCAAACTAAGAAGAGCCTGCACCATGGTGACCAGATAATTGATATACTTCATATACAACTTTTTCAGGCAAAGAAAAAATATACAATCAGGTACACAAATGTTTGTCCTGGGTCGGAATCAAACCTACAACATGTGGTATGACAGACATGGCCTCTAGCTACCAAACAAACTGGCCCACCATGTTGTGGGATTGGGAAATGCATATTTAGGAATTTGGCTAGAAATAAATAAAGCAATATGTGGTTATTTTTTTTACCAATCTTTTCTGTGGTAGGTGTAAAATAGGGTATTAAATTTTAAATACTTAAAATTATTTAAACACGAACGAAGTCGCGACAACAGCAAGTCAATATTTTCTATAATTATTTGCAATATCTGCTTACAGTTTAGTATAAAGGTACTTTAAATGACATTGCATTTTATATTATAATGACCTCAATTATACTTTCATTGTTTAGTAAGCAGTACAGCTGTCTAGTTTAATTATGTATAAGGTTATCTATGTCCACTTAGATGATTTAAAGTGATTATTATTCTTTTTAAAAGTTACTGAATATTACATTTATTGTCATGTTTGTTTATTTATTTGGCTGCCGCGCAATGTTCATGCGCATTTTTTTTAATCCTTTTTTATTTAACGATGACGTAGGTCTTAGTTGCGTCAATCAAGATACTGCTTGGCTCTTCCCAGTTTGAGTTTGGACAGAGTGTTGAAAATTGTGATATTTCAGAAATTTTTTGTTGGCACATGCCTAAAGTTAACAAGAGAAATGAATTAGTCACAAATCTAATTATTCACTGTTGTACAACTAGTTGCAACTAGTCTATTTTTTCAGAATTCTGAATAATTCACACTAATATTATACAATCAGAAATGTCTGTCTGTTTTTTACATTCTTATGTTTGAATGGATCTTGATGGAATTTGTAAGGAGATAGATTGTATCTTGGGGAAGGACATATGCTACCTTTGTCTCCAAAAATAATGTTGAAGGGATGTGGAAAAGTGGATGAAAATTTGCTGGATTTTTCTGTATGCTCAACCCATAATTCCTCAAGTTATAAATGCCCTGGGTCATTTACACATGTCTATCTGATTCCAAACTAAGAAGAGCCTGCACCATGGTGACCAGATAATTGATATACTTCATATACAACTTTTTCAGGCAAAGAAAAAATATACAATCAGGTACACAAATGTTTGTCCTGGGTCGGAATCAAACCTACAACATGTGGTATGACAGACATGGCCTCTAGCTACCAAACAAACTGGCCCACCATGTTGTGGGATTGGGAAATGCATATTTAGGAATTTGGCTAGAAATAAATAAAGCAATATGTGGTTATTTTTTTTACCAATCTTTTCTGTGGTAGGTGTAAAATAGGGTATTAAATTTTAAATACTTAAAATTATTTAAACACGAACGAAGTCGCGACAACAGCAAGTCAATATTTTCTATAATTATTTGCAATATCTGCTTACAGTTTAGTATAAAGGTACTTTAAATGACATTGCATTTTATATTATAATGACCTCAATTATACTTTCATTGTTTAGTAAGCAGTACAGCTGTCTAGTTTAATTATGTATAAGGTTATCTATGTCCACTTAGATGATTTAAAGTGATTATTATTCTTTTTAAAAGTTACTGAATATTACATTTATTGTCATGTTTGTTTATTTATTTGGCTGCCGCGCAATGTTCATGCGCATTTTTTTTAATCCTTTTTTATTTAACGATGACGTAGGTCTTAGTTGCGTCAATCAAGATACTGCTTGGCTCTTCCCAGTTTGAGTTTGGACAGAGTGTTGAAAATTGTGATATTTCAGAAATATACAAAACTAGGACTATCTAATTATAGGAATAAACTGCTGTACAGATTGGCTGAACTTAAAAAATATATGGTGCCCACACTGATCCTAAATATAATAGTACTAGCTGTCCCCCGCGGTTTTACCCGCGTTCCCGTGGGATGTCACATGTATTATACATGAAAACCTTCCTCTTCAATCACTCTATCTATCAAAAAAAAAACCGCATCAAAATCCGTTGCGTAGTTTTAGAAGCGTAAAGATTTAAGCATACATGGACAGGGATACAGGGACAGAGAAAGCGACTTTGTTTTATACTATGTAGTGATTAAACATACGACAGCCCATTTCAATGAAGTTTATAATAATTTTCTTACGCGATAGACCCCTCCTCCAACTGTAAATTTCTTTAACATTTGAATGAAAATCTTAAAAGGAGAAAATATGTACTTCATAAATACTAGTACTCATACAAACTGATTGATTGGTTCACAGAGCGCATGGCACAAGAGATATGCGACGAGATCAAGCGACTGCAGAGACGCCGGCAGCTTCGCCTGGCGGGGGCCGGCGTGCCCGCGTCATCATCGTCCAGCGGCAGCGAGGGTGACACCTCACCGCCGCATCGCTCCACGCACAACGCGCACAAAGTGCACAATCGTGCGCTATTTACTTTTAAACAGGTATTGTATAGTACACCCTATTATAAGCGGTCTTCTTCATTTCGTTTGGAAAACTTACCCACCATACCCACCCCTTTTTATGAAAGGAATATCCCTCTTGATTTTATGGTACTGGCTGTCGTTGGCAGATTTTTTGGTCATTCAAATCTATTCAGACATCTTATACCTTGGTTGACAACATTTCTAATATTAATGAAGATTTTCAGCTATTTCAGTCAGTCATAGAACTATTGTTCTGACACACATACGTACATACACAAGCCTAGAAAAATATCATATTGGATAACTTGTTTGATCACTGTGTGGTAAGTGAAAATTTTGGGAAAGAAATCTGTGAGCCATATTTGAACATGATGACAGGTTTCTTTCTCCCAACACATTGATAGTTGTTATATAGGTGGGAACTACAAGGTTTCACTGTAATATGATACGTTTTTAATATAAGCATACATATTGTCACGCGGCGTGACTCACGCCTTTCTTCCATTGAAGTAGGCAAAAACAAATTTCTAATTGCTACATACATGACACAGCTTCTAAATTCATGTATTTACATAAGTGCACGTCGGTTTTGGGTATTTAATATTAGACAATCGTCTAATTTGTCAATATTATGATCTCCTGCGTATTAGTTCAGCAAAAACTCTAGTGCATGAAACCAGACCCACCTTCATCTCCCACTGAGTGCATGGTTGCAAATCAACATCCTTTTAGCTTCTTTATATATTTATAATGATTCTAACCAGGTGCGACTGATCTGCGAACGCATGCTTCGCGAGCAGGAGTCTGCTCTGCGCGCCGAATACGAGACAGCACTCAGCTCCAAGCTTGCCGAGCAATACGAAGCCTTCGTGCGTTTCAACCTTGACCAGGTGCGTTATCTTTGTCCACTTGCTTTGACGTTGGTGGACGTTGGCCAGTCGTCACATAGTTGAAAATCTACTAATCTTCGGAGCCTTATTACCTTTTGGCACATCCTTACTGACCATGGTAAGATGGTTGATGTAAAAGCTATCTTTTGTCTAAATAGGATAAGTATTCTGAAACAGTCATCCAGACAAATCAAACATTATCAGCGACGGGTCCCAAGTTTGCATGGGTCCAATCACATAGGTGTCATATATTTACACTGGTATTTATTTCATTTGACATCAGATGCGCCAGTGAATTTTACTGACTTTATAAGTATCTTGCTATGAATATTGGTTAACCCCTCATCTGATACGGAGCTATCTGAGACACTGGGATTGTTAATATAGCCTGAATTTGAGGCTTACACTTTTCCATCCTTTTCTTAAATGTTTATATCGCCTTAACGTTTTGACGGCAACAGTCGTCTATGGAGAAAATTTTACGATAGCAATTGCTTTACCAAAATGTCAGTATATAGTATAATTGAACACAAACTTCTTATTTCTTTTATATTGTATTTTATTTAAAAATAACCTGAATTGAAAATAAACCTTTTGATGTGCGTCACATTTTTTTTTCGAATTGTATGGACATAATTGAAAAATACAAAGCAACTTGGATACAGGTGGCCACTGAGCAAAAGTCGACAAAAGCATTCCCAAACGGTTGACGTGGATAATGTAAGATAGTAACTTAAAATGAGTTCATGATGCGCTTAATTGGATAGTTTACTGTGTAATTGTAAATTAAGAATAATTATGTTGAACATCATATATACTCTGTACTAAAATTACTACTAACGATACAGGTACAGCGCCGACCCCCGCCCCACACTTGCATGCCCCTAGGAATGGATGCAGAACACCACATGCACCAGGACCTTGTCCCCAGCTGTAAGTATTGCATTTATCTTATTTCTTGCACAATCAGACAGAAGTGAGTTCTCTAACAATAGCCTGCAATAATTACAAAGGCAGCTGAATAAATATTCTGGGACATTCACACATGGCTATCTGATTCCAAATAAGCCAAACTAGTTCCATTGTTACCAGATAACTGATATACTATCATTAATTACTTTTCAAATATCATACTTATGTAGATATTTGACACCCAGAATTAAAATGTTCAATAATATGTAATGATACATTAATTGATTTTGTAGCTTTCTCGGCAACAACGAAATACCAAGGCATTATCACATTACATTATACGATAATAAGTACTAAAATTAACGTTGACAAAAATTATAAATATATTTTCGGGACCGTACATCTGAATGAAAAAAATCGGAACCCATATAAGATTACTCGCCTATATGTTTACCTGACGGTCTGTCTCAGTTTATTTACTCCGAATCTACTGGATCGGTCCGGACATGAATTTTTATGAACCAAACGCGTAACGTAAATAAATAAATTTGTTGTGAGGACTATTGGATTTTTTTTAAACAACCGTACTGTGTTGCTTCTGCAAATTCTTGCTTGTTGTGAAGGTCCAAAATTATAAAAATAAGTTGGGGTTCTTTGCTTGTAAATAACACACCGGAAAACCTATAAGAAATAACTATAAGAACCGTAAATAACATGGTAACTCTCCAGGCGAGTTCAACTCTCACTTTTCCGGGTTTATTATGTTCAGAAAAAAGCCAATACATTATTTAAACCTAGCCCACATATGTATTTAGCAGTGCTGATATATACATGCGCTTACATTCCATGATTTAAATCATAATCGATTGTTTTGTTACAGATCTGTCCTAATAACAACGAAGCCAGCGAGCGCGGTGCTACATCGCAAATATATCAAGACAAACATATTTTGGTATATGTGAATGATATGCGGGAATATAAAGAATCCTAATGAATCAAGACATTGTGATTGCTAAGAATGGAATTAACCTAGGATTAATATTGTGAAATACATGCTATAAAAATAAACATATAATCAACAATGCAGTATTATAGAAGTTCTGAATCCTACATATAATTGATTTGATATTGCAATATTAGATGATTATTTGAACATATTTCACAATATTGTCAGAGTGGAATTCCACATTTTTGTTAATGCCACATACACATAAATTAGCTTTTAATGCTTTAGGTAAGGTTCGCTGGATAATTGTGTTCATAGACTGAGAAGCGGCTGGAGGTAATAATGGCCCGAAACTTGTCGCTATTTAGTTTAGGCCACGTCTCGTATAAACAAACGGGTTTGTTAACAAAATAATAATGTCTTTATATAACAGATGCGAAGCCAAGTGTCTACTTGTATTTTATATATTTTCTAAAAATGTGAAGAAACTATAGTAACCTAGTAACTAACACAATTATAAAGTTCACACAGAGTGCCTCTTAAGAACTCATTGTCCTCGGTAGGCTTTTTTTGTTTGAATTAGTTAGCCATAATTATTATGATTAATAATTACTTTTTACTCTATATTTCTTTATAGTGTCTTCGAATTATAGTTGTAGTTGATAAATTATATTTGTTTACTTGTCAATCGTGTACGGCGTCGATTATGGGGGCGGACGTATATGCTATATCTGACAAGCGGCCTCTTGTATCAGACAGTTTGGAACCTAATACTCTATTACATATTGTATTCGTATTTATCGACGCGGCAATACTAGCCGCACTATAATGTACTACTGGACTTGTTTTTTCTAAATTAACTCACTGATACATACACGGCTTATTATATTAGAAAATGATTAATTAATTAGCTTTATATAAATTTTTAAGTTATTTTCTTTTGCCTCAATAATGAACTTGACTACACTGCGTCTTTGTATCTATATGACAATTATCGGGTGTGATAGATGCACTTAGACAAGCATTATTGGGACTTGTTTTATATTATTGTTTAGTTAGTAATTTCTTTTTATTGAATACGAAAACGATATAATTTGTTACCAAGCATTATTCAATAAAAAAAATAGGCTAGGACTTTTTTTAAATTGTATTATCAGCTCATTATTAGTAGGTTATTGGCGTTTAAGAACTGAAAATAAATTAGCTAAACACCCATTTAAATTATATTTTATTTCTTATATTTTCCTAAACTTGTGCCCCATGTGGTGGCACCCATATCACCAGTAGTAGCACTGCAACACGGTATGCCACCCTCTGGCAGTACCGTGCACGACTTACGTCGTATCGCGGGCGACGCCTGTAATGTAATAAAAATTGCTCTCGTAGCGGCATTTTATTTTCCTTTTTCTATGAATAGGCTTGTGTTTGACCACAATCTTACTATAGTAGGTGATGATTTGGCCGAAGGTGGCAACCTCACAAAGCCTGTTTTATCAGAAACTTTAAATTCCGTCATACCTAAATAAATGGACCAAAAAATGTTGATCAACTAGCGAGAGACAACTCCAGGGTTATGCCTGTTATTCAGCATTATGTGGAATATATAGTCGGCACATAGTAATTAATACATTTATAATTTCACAAAAAAATCCACGGTTTTGTAAAATATAGAAGCAGACGTTGTTCTGGCCAGTAGGTAGCGCTGTTAGCTAAAATCACCATAATTAAAGCTTGCTACCTATTTTAACGTTTTTCACAGTATTTAGACAAATAAAAATGAGTTATTGTGAAAAATAAACTGGATATGCTCTTGGACTACAATATAAAGTATAAATAATAAACTGGACTATTAAATACCGTCCTAAGAATGAAAAAGGTGTACTTTTAGTACAATTACATACGGACATAGCAATTCTTTATCGACTTCAGAATAATAACGTTTTTTTCCCATTTACTACTATTATAAATGCGAAAATTTGGATGAAAGGATGTTTGGACGAATGATTATAGTTTAATTACTTTTTGTCCCGGAAAAATCGGGGTCATCTTTCGGGAACGCGGGGGACAGCTAGTAGTTAATGAACAGAATGGTTGAAGATTAAAACCACTACATTTCTCACTAAGTTGATCGAAGGTAACACACTACGAGACAATAGAAGGGCACTTCGGTTAGCTTCATTCACCCTCGGCTTGCTTCGGGTGTATGGAGTGTAGGTAAAGGAGGACCATCTTGTATGGGGGATTAGTCGAAAAACCCTCTTGTAAACAGCAAATTAGGTTTCGAATTCTCACCGAAATAGCGCTGGTGTAGCAAGTGGAAATGCTGGGTTGGTTTCCGGTAATTCTTTAAAACTATTTCCTATTTATAATTAATTGGGGTACTTAAAATCACTGTATAATTTTATTCCATACTCATGTTTGTCTATATATTATAATAATTATAAAAAATGCAGTGTAAAAAAACGGAAATGTTTCTTTCCTTTTTTATTAATATTCTATCCTACTCTAATAATTTGTGGCGCTCTATTTAAAATTCATCCACTTGCTACAGCAGCGCCACCTTAATTTGTTCCCTTTCAAGGGACACTTTTTAGTATACTGAGATGGTCCTCCTTTACTTCTACACTCCATACTCGGGCGACATCCAATCGTTATGAGTTTATGCGTGGTTTTTGTGCCTCGTAGCGCATTATACTGTGTTTATTTATTTTGAGAATAACTTATTAAGATTAAATAATAAATGAAGAAAGTGATGATTAAATTTTCCCTAAATGACTATTATACATGGAGTGTAGAAGTAAAGGAGGACCATCTCAATCTCCGTTGAAAGGGAACAAATTAAGGTGGCGCTACTGTAGCAAGTGGAAGAATTTTAAATAGAGCGCCACAAATTATTAGAGTAGGATAGAAAATTAATAAAAAAGGAAACATTTCCGTTTTGTCACAGCGCATTTTTTTAAATTATTATTATGTATAGACAAATATGAGTATGGAATAAAATTATACAGTGTTTTTATGTACCCCAATTAACAGTCCTATGTTGCTTGCATTCTGAAGGCATGTCAAAGTGACAGCTATAAAAACTCGGCGTGTCGAGTGCCTTCTGAAGGCAAGTTCGACCATGATCATTAAATTCGCCCATACTTAAGTTTTAAGCTGTCTTTCACTGTCGCACATGTATGTACTTGTTCGGGATTAACAAGGATAGCCATATTCATGCGTTTTGTTCAGTGCTGCTTGGTAAAATATTTTGCAAAACTCAATTGAAATGAGCGAATGATCGGCCATCTACGGTAAGTACGACACTCGACTATGTTGTTCGTAGCGGAGACTGCAGCATAAAATGATATCTTCTAAACATCAAAATTTTTGGTATGGTTATAAGTGTCCTGTAACAGGAATATTATGTTGTTTTTGTAATAGTAATTATATTTGAAAACTATTGAGTCGTTTATATTTTACGACCACTTTTGTGAGGGACCGTTTTTTTGTTTACTTTTACGTGCCTTTTGTTTATCTAAGCACACTCATAAATCGTATTCTAAACACAGTGAGTGTTATGTTATGGTTATAATGGACCTTCAAGTGCTAAACAACGCTTTGTTTATAACAGATGGAACTCAAATGTAGCTACAACAGGTATGTAGTTGTACGGGAGCCGTGTTGACGATTTATTTTTTATGCTCGTTTTGAAGAGGTTACAATTTATGTTTGTTACTTTCTAGTTTACCACTACGGAATGTTTATTTCTTATTAAAGGGTATTTTTATTATTTTGCCAATAACATTAAAAGTTATCAAAATAGATAGGAAATTTTGTTAAAATTATAGAACAGTAACATTTATATATAGCTTTCATAGTAAAATACCGAGAAATCGATGTTTTATTGAAAGTAGGTAAATAACGCTCGGGAGCACAATTTTAAGGTAAACATGTGAAGGGACGTGTCGACATTTGAAAATTTAGAAAGTTTCACACTTCCCGGGTTAGTTGTAAAAAGCAAATAGAAAATAATATTAAAGAATTACCGGAAACCAACCCAGCACACTTCTCTCTGTTTATAACTGCTTATGCTGCTAAGTTCATTATCATTTCCACTTGCTACACTAGCGCTATTTCGGTGAGAATTCGAAAACTAATTTGCAGTTTACAAATGGATACTTTTTCGACTAATCCCGCATACCAGATTATCCTCCTTTACTTCTACACTCCAACCTATTATAGATCATCCTGATTTTATGTCAATTCAAAATTATAAAACATACTATAGTTGTTTTTATACTATAGTATTTAGTTCTCGCATCTCTTAATAATCTGTGTCCTCATTCATTCCCTCACTGTTTTGTCAATTTTGTCATTGTCATTTGTATCAATCATCATCAAAGTGGTGTTTCAAAAATATTTTTATTTATATTCCTTTATTAACAGTGTAATCTATTGAAAAAACTTACAAAATGAGTTTTGAGACGGTCACCAACAATTCGAATGACAAAGAGGAAAGAAAATATCATGATCGTAACAAATCTGATGATTTACAGATATCGAGGACGGACATGAACATGTTGATAATGAATTACTTAGTTACAGGTAAATCACCTCAAAACATAACAAAAATCACCTTTAGTTCAATCCAACACATAGATTGTTATTTTAGTTATAATCCACAAGGTTATGGCTGAATTTTAAGAAGTATTTAGAGTTAGTGAATACTATTTTCAAATAATTTCATCTCTCAAATATATCAAATGTCAACTCCATATTAATTAAAAGATTGGTATGATAACCCAATTAAAAAATGATGATGACTGGAAGTTCCGTCTTAGTGATTGCCACAAATTCACTATGCATCATTGCTTCTAAAACACTAATAACCTTGTAGTACAATATTCCTAACATCATAAACAACAGCTATTGTTAAATGACTTTTTACAAACATAAATTTTCTAAAATAGGCTTAAGTTTTTCTTCTACAATCTCAAGACTTTAGTCATCTGTATTTTGTTTGTTAAAAAATAATGTCACATCTCCTATACAGTCATTAAACCGTGTGGAATTGTTTATATTTGAAATGATAAGTTTTTATGTTTTAATTTTGTATTAAAATAAATTTGGTAAATCTGTCCAAAAGTTGTTGAAAAAATAAACAACAGGATATTAGTGTTTTAAGAGTAACCTGCAAATTAATAGTTTTAAAGTATGTATGGTGTTAGCTAAGTGGCTATTAAAACCAAGTGTTTATGTTAAACTAATGCCTGTGGTGTGGCAACAGTCCACTGGCCCTATAGCTTACTTCTGTCTGTTCTAGGAAGGCCTTTTTTTAGAATGTGATACAAATATTTATTTATTTATAAGGACAGCCAACAAAACATACACTAAAGAATATAATACAATGGTCACAAACAATACTTAAAGCTAAGTGCTGCTTTAATTACAGGCTATCACAACACGGTAAAAGACAAAAAGACATGTAAATATTATAAATTTGAGGTTTGTTAAGACTTAATTAAATCAAAGATATAAAAATTATAATAAAACAAAAAAAGGCTTAAAAACTAGCATATAGTTACCCACAGACATGATTATTTGGCTAAGGTTTGAGTTGAGAAGAAGGCCCAAAAGAAGCCAAAACTGCATGTTTAAATGCATGTCGTGACTGATTTTGAAATAAAGTTAATTTCAATCATCATACAATTAGCAATTGGATCAAAATAAATCGGACAAAATGTATTCTGTTGTATTATAAGTACTTAAATATGTAAAAATTATGTGTTGCATACAACAAAAGTAGCTTTTATTTTAAAGAAATGTTTTTTTTTCTGTACAGAAAAGGTAAAATAGGACCTTATTACTATGACTCCTCAGTATGTCTGTCACCAGGCTGTATCTCATGAACTGTGATATTAAGACAGTTGAAATGTTCACACATGATGTATTTCTGTTGCCACTATAACAACAAAGATTATAAGCATGATTTTTTGTGTTTTTTTGCTCAATATTGATAATGGCAGCAGGCTTAAAATATTCACAGCATATTTAGTTATACATATATTCACTTTAAAAATAATATAAAACAAATATTCATTCATAAACGGAGGGCTCCCATACAACAAACGTGATTTTTTTTTTTTCGTTCGTTTTTGAAGATAATGGTATAGAACCCCCTTCGTGCCTGAGTCCGGCTCGCACTTGGCCAGTATTTTAATATATTCTGTACATATACATATGTATATTATGTGTACTCAAAACTACTATATAAATCTGTAGGATTTCTGTGTACATTGTATTTTTTTTGTCAAATTATGTGTCAAATTTTTCATTTTGTGACTATCTGACCTACTACTCATTTTATATCTTTGTCGGTAAGTATGTCCTTTTATAACTGAAGAACGATTGACTGATCCTGATGAAAATTGTTATATAGTCAATATGCCTCATATATTTTTTTTGGTTAATAATAATAAATTATTTCAGAGGGTTTCAAAGAAGCAGCTATAAAGTTTCAACAAGAGGCTGGACTTCAGGAGCCAGCGCTCTGCAGCTCCCTCGATGAGCGCATCATGATCCGCGAGGCGGTGCAGACCGGTCGGATTCCTGATGCCATTGCAATGGTCAATTCACTACATCCAGAACTGTTAGACAATGACAGATATCTTTACTTTCACTTACAAGTAAGTTAGCACAAATATTTTCTATAAAAACAAAAACTTCGTCGGCGCACTTCTCATGTGATTGCGTAGTCAACGAAAGAGACAGAGCAAACAGGCCACTATTAAACATCATCGATCTAGTGTCTATGGTACTACATCTTAATATGTCCAATCTAAGACAAGGCTCATATTAAGCAGACTGCTATTAAAGTCTTATTTTATGTAAAAATATTTGTTGGAACCATATTTTATATCAAGTGGTTTTCCATATTGTCCCTCTTCTGGTCGAGCGGTGTAAACCTCAGTTTAGACAGGAGGTTCTCAGTTCTATTCTCAGGTTGGGCCCTTGCCTATTATAGTTGAATTTTGTTTGTCAGAAATAATTACTGTATGTTTTGGCAACATGTCCGAGCAACTGCGATAACACTGACCACATGACACCAATATCTTCAGTAGAATGTATAATAAGATTTTTATTATTATTTTATTGTAGCTTATTATTTATGATCAATGGATTGAATGAAAGTAAAAAAAAAATATTTTCTTTCAGCAACTCCAACTCCTAGAGTTAATACGAGGAGGCAGAGCTGAAGAAGCGTTGGCGTTCGCGAGCGCGACACTAGCCGAGGCCGGCGCGAACGATCGCAACGCTCTGACTGAACTGGAGAGGTCTCTAGCTTTGCTGGCCTTCCCGGACCCACATGCATCACCGTTTGCGGATTTATTGCTGCCCACTCATGGTCAAAAGGTGAGATTCTCTGATCTATTGACTTTTGGTTAAAGTTGTTATTTTACTTTTATGAATATACTAGCTGAGCCCTGTCTTACCCGCGTTCCCGAAGGATGTTACTTTTTCCCAGGGCAAAAAGTATCCTATGTGGCACATACCTTGTAACTTTAAAACAAACTTATATTCATCACTAGCTTTTGGTGAAGAAAGTAAAAAATCTGTGAACATGTCAATTTGCATGTGAAGTTCCGACTCTCTGGTATTCGGCTGGTCCTCTTCATGGACTATCCCATGTGAGGGATAGGGGGGACCTTTGTGAGTTGGTGACGATTGCATTGATTCATTATCATAATTAATACTAATACAAAAAAAAAATATACCCACATCCCACAGATCGCAAGCGAACTAAACGCGGCGATACTAAAGATGGAGAACCAAGAATACACAAATCCTAAGCTCTGCAGCTTACTCCGAATGATCCTGTGGTCACAAAGTGAGCTCGACAAACACAACATTAAATATCCAAAGATGACCGACCTCGCCAATGCAACTATAGAACAACCAAAGTAACCCGATAGCAGCGAAAATATATATTATGTATAGATTTGTGATCAAATACCTCTCGAGACGTATCGAGTCCTTATATTGGTTTTATGACTATTTTTCTATATTCTAAGCCTGTAAAGTTGGGAAAAAATTGTTAATGGAATTTATAGCACTGTGTGACCTAAACCCGCACTTAAGTCACACTTCGCTATGACTTAAGTAGTCCATTTCCGTGACTAAATGTGGGATTAGTCCAACGAGCTTCTCGTGACTTAAGTAGAATGGACTTCTTCAGACACGTGTACTGTAATGTATAGTTTATGTGTATTCAGTTAATAATTTGTTGCTAGAAATTTTATACAACAGAAGGTGAAGGAAGAAATATGAAGCAACTAACTTATGTATGTACTTGTTGAATATTTTTCGATTAGGATTACAATTTAGTGCTTTATTTATAATATAGGTATTATTATAATATTTTGGAAAATTCGTTAAACTATTTTACGTATAAAAAAAACTTTTGATAACATATTAGCTTTACATACAAGTTTATAATCCAATATAAGGACATCGACAAGTTATCTATTTATCACAGTAAAAACGAGGTAATTTATTTTAGTATTGTGGCAGGACGTCAGTAGTACGACAGAAATCTACCTTTCTCTGTCACTCTTTCGTTTCTACGATATGAGTGGTATAGATGGCATGTGATTTTGTATTGTTAAATTTCGAAGTTAACATTCTGTGATGTTCTGAAGAACAATGTTAAATGAATGCTTAGAAGCTTACAGGCTTTAATTTTTTTTTTATAAATAGGTCATGTGAAATATAATTAACTTTTGACTAGCAGTGATTATAGGTAATGATAATTAGGCATGTGTAACTCAGCTCTGAACCGGTTCAACAGATCAGATCACACCTACTTGAACTGTCGGCTCAAGACTCTCAAGACTCTTAGTAGAGTAGTAGAGCTCTTAGTGCAGAGTTCGTCCGGGGAAGTACTACCACCTTACCCATTTCCGCCGTGAAGCAATAGTGCAATTGTATTACTGTGTTTCGGTTAGAAAGGTAAGGGGGCCGGTGAAATTACAGGCACATGAGACTTATCAACTTCACGTCTCAGGGTCGACAACGCATTGGCGATGCTCCTAGTGTTGCAAATGTCCATAGGCGGCGGTGACCACTTACCATCAGGTGGACCGTCTGCTTGTTTGTCGGCCCAAGTGGCATAAAAAAAAAAAAAAAAAAAAAAAACAGCTCACGGCTCACTTATTATTTTACAGTCTGTATACAATCTGGAATCTATTCTGTCATATTGCGTCGTTGTCGAACTGCGGCGCGGCAGCGGCGTAGAGACTGTAATCGGTCGGGAATATTTGAGCTGACCTGTGAACCGTTTCGCAGCTTTGGCTCACAATCGTGAGCCGTGAGCTGAACCGCAGCTCACGCATTTTAGTTGAGTTACCCATGTCTAATGATGAATGTATATAAAGATATTGTTTGCTGAGGTTACATCACAGGGATTTTTTTATCGATTTGCGAATTCAATTCAAAAGTTTTAATTTATGGAAATATAAATTTCCCTTTATGATAATTTAATGAAATCAATGTACAATTTTTATGTACATAATATAATCATTGCTGGGTGCAAATGTTCTTTAGAAAATACCATGGTTTTTAACATTATTTCTCATTTCCATGTTTCCAGTCTATTTCTATATACCTTTAACCTGTTTATTTTTATTTCACAACACACACACCTTTACTCACAACTTGTGGAGATGTAATAGCCTCCCTTTGACAGCTATGGTCCTTCGTACACAAGGCTACGCAACTCTTCGATACTAATGTTTTGTACTATTTTAGTAGAGTTGCGAGTATCAAATAGCGCACGGTCTGTACACACGACATTGAATTTAAAGATGCGAATTGCCTATTGAATATTTCTCCACCTCGGAAACAAATTGAATATTCAGTAATTGCTCCGCCATCTTGTAAATCGCTGCGACATATTATTATGTAGCGGCGATCTTGTCCGGCAGGTAGCGCGCAACTCTTGTACGAACCTCAATGGATTTGTATGGCGGTAGTTGCTTGTCGAGTATCGAAGATTTGCGTTGTCTTGTGTACGAAGGGCCACGATTGTGATAGAAAAAATAACCCTATGGCGTTTATCAGCATACAATTAACTATTGGATCAACTCATTCCCAAAGCAATAGAGTTGCTTTTTCTACAACATACTTTAACATCAAAACGGCCATCATAGTCATAATATAAAAGTATACTTTAGTACACATTTTTCACCATTGTTACATACAATCTAACAACAATTTATCGTCTACAAAAATCTCTATAATATTAAGGACTTTGTATGTATGTAATGTTTAGAAATAAAATAATTAATTGTTTAAGAAATAATTGTTTATTTTAATCACATAATTTACTTCATTACTTGCTCAGCAGAAGAAATGGTAAATTTGTTATATTTCACATTATATCAGATAAATTTCATCAAAAGCACTACATTCATCTATTGAATCCTGTTCTATTCGGTTGAATGAATATAATGTTAGTTATTTACATTAAAATTGTCGGGTCGGTTGGCGTGGAGGTTTGATACCCTGTCACGTCAAGGAGCGAAGGTTCGATTCCCGTTCAATTTTTTATTACATGAATGTCTGTTTATTCTAGGGGGTGTTTGTCTATATAAATATTTATTTAGAAAGTAGGAAGGGCCTTATCACACTAGCAATTTGCGAGCGAGTTCAAAGCGAGGCGAGTACGCAGCGAGATCGCCGCGAATTCACAACAAGCGCGCAGCGAAGAAATGGGGAAGTAGTGAGGCGGGCGGGCTGTTCAATGTGAGCTTACAAAGGAGCTCGATGGCGCTATTCGCGGCGAGCTGCGCGCCCGCGGGGTCTCCGCGGTGTTCGCTGCGTACTCGCCTCGCTTTGGGCTCGCTTGCAAATCACCAGTGTGATAACGCTCTAAAGTAGTGTAGCATATCAATTATCTAGTAATCGTAGTAAGCCCCTCTAAATTCGGGATCACATATCCATGAGAAGAATATCCCACGATATTTATTTAAAATTATTAAGTACACTGAAAACTATGTAGATTGCTAAATAAGTCACCCAATATGGAACTTGTGAGATATTGGCTTACAATTTTATCAGTGCCTAGTACTCTCTATTCGTCACCACCCTAGGACGTAATCTAGAGCCTTGGAAATAATGCCATTTGATCGCTGAGGCACAGGTGCTGATGGAATGGGTGTTGGGCAGAGCGACCTGACGCCTGTGCTGTATCTGAAATAAGAAATGTTTACAGGAACTTCAGCTTCATAATCGTCTTTGGCATTGCTGTTGTTTATTAAGTCCAGGAAGTAAAATAAACAAATCTAGTACTAAAGACTCAAAAGCTGCATATTAGAGAGTAATATTGGTCTGGTTGGATTGGCAGCAAGAAACTCTTGACTACCACTGAGTATGGGTTCATCCTCCATCATGATAAATAATTTGTGCATCTATTAAAACATGTATTTAGAAAACCATAGTATAACAGTTATCTGGTTTACATAGAGTAAGCTCCATTTAGTTTGGGATCAGAAGGTTGTGTGTAAAGAATGTCCCAGTATATTTATTTATTACTAGCTGTTCCCAGCAGTCATTGATATTTGTTTTGAAATTGTGAGTATGTCTTAAGTACAAAAATCTCAGAATTATGTGCATTAAATATTTTTCCTGAATTAACCATGTAACAATATCTTTTACACACGGCCATCTGGTCCCAAACTAAGCAGAGCTTGTACTATGGAAACCAGATCACTGATACTACACTACATATACTACTTTTTTTTTTCTAAATACATACTTATATAGATATTTACACCCAGACACAGAACAAACAGACATGTTCATGCACACAAATGTTTCTCCTGTGTGGGAATCAAACCCGCAACCTTAGGTTTGGCAGTCAGAGAGTTAACCACCAAGCCAACTGTTGGACTATTAGAATAAAAAAATTAAAATATAATTGCCAATTTGGTCCATCCTCTCTCAAGTGATCGATTACCAATAGACAGCATTTTTTCATAATATATTTAGATATGAACATCAAATAACCACTAAATTAATATTAGGAAAAGCATTGTAATTATATTAGCTACCTCTCAGGAGAAGCCATGCCTGGGCTTGCAACTGCAAGCTTAGGAGGTTCTCTGCACTCTATAACTCCAACCATAACTCCAGGTAGAACTTGTCTACCGCTAAGTGCCAATGCACGCTCCTTCTCTGCTCTTGTGGCATATCTAATGTGAGCCCAGTTGCCTTGGGTTGGGTAATGCTTATCTGTGGAGAATTAAAACATTTTGGGATTATTGTCTTGATAGAATAGTCTATTGATTTGTTATTGCATCAAATAGTACATTGTTATTTACTTTAAAAAGGAAGTTTTCAATTTGTCAGTATATTTTTATGATACAACTCCCAATTTTAAGATATGATGATATCATTATGATTCTGTTAGGGTTTTAAAGATGAATAGACAATCTATATATACAATATGATCTGCCAGTTGATGTGGTGGCTAAACACTCTGACAGCTATTCTGCAGGTGTAAGCATCAGTTTGATTCCCAACCAAAGAAAAAAATTGTGTACATGAACAAGTCTGATTATTCTGTGGCTGGGTGTAAATATCTTTATAAAAGTAGTATATCCGTTGTTTGCCATAGTAAAAGCAGTTAAGTAAGAAAGGTAAATCACATTACTTTTGTAAAATAAATTCAACTTACCAAGTATTGCACCACAGTTACTAAACCTCGCCAATACAGTATTGGCAGCATTTGGAGGAAATCCAAAAACGGTAATCCAATATTCATCCTGATCTCGGCACTCATCCTGCCATGGCACATTCATAGATTGATTGACTGATGCATTCATATTATTTGCATATGAATTGTGCATCATTGAATTATTATTATAACCATGAAAACTTTGATCTTGGAATAATGATTTATTAATTGATGGCTCATTACTCTTTATAGTGTCAAATAGGTCTTGGATAGGTGGTCCACTTGGTTTATTTGAGTAAGATATGTTGGGCGAAGTGGGCATGCTTGCAAACATGTTCTGTTGATTGTATAGAGCCTGCTGGTGCATGGACACATTCTGACGGTACGCTTTCTGGTCGGGAGTTGATGTTTGAGTAGGACTTGTTGGTGACCCTGTGAATGATGATGAAAATTTAATAAAATACAAGTTTACAGTATAAAGTGATGATAAAATACCTGTGTGAAATCAATAAATATATAACATTACTTTAGTTCTTCAGACCAGTTACTTACCAAATGCAAGACTTCGCCCTTTCGTAGGGGACAAGCTATTAGTTCGAGGTGTAGTAGGCGGATTTATTTCACCTAAAAGGAAAGGCGGCAAATATCCCACGTTTGGACTCCCTGAAGGCGAATGTGTGGGACTTCCCAAAGTCATTGGTTCCATTCTCACACAAAAGGTTGTTGTTTGGTTCACGAGAGTCGGTTTCCGTTAAATAAATGCTCTTACTCTTTTTAATTTTTATTTAAACGTGAACTGGCTGACGTATCCCGGCGCTATCCAAGTGATTTCGTTTTTGACAGTAAGTCGACTAACAACTAGGAAGTAGCAAACTCGATTATTTTACACTAAAATAATCGAGTTTATTTGAATGTTCACTCCAGAGGAGTGAACTATTCAATTGGGAACAGGCTATGTAATACATCTATCTATATATATATCATTTTTATAGTTTTTATTATTTTTTATGTTTGTTTATATGTCCTTTATAGAATCGTAATCTATGCAACGAATGTTATTGAAGTTTTCAGCAATAGATAGAGTAATTCAAGAGGTTTATAACCAGGATCAAAATGCGGGCAAGCTAAACTAGGCAAAGCTAGTACTATATAATTTTACAACTTCCATTCTGAATTTATTAACAATTTGTACTCAAAATTATATTCAAAAGCTTGAAATAGTTGTTTGTTAGTGAGATGAATTACTTTTAAAAACTTATAAGAATCTGAATCAACATCTTAATCAAGAGATATATCACAATGTTGGTAATTACTTAATTTACAGTCAAATAGCGAGAGCAGATGCAACTGACTCAAATAGGCCGTTACAAATGTACCATATTTACTGGGCAGAAAAATTATTCCAGCAATCTCACATATTATGTAAAGTATGTTCTCATAAGTTTTTTTTTTTAGAAGTACACTTATCTTGACCATCCTTTAGTGCACCTGCCTCGCTTGTTTCTGCATCACCCCAAGGTAGACAGGTAGAAAATGCCTAAGGCATTATGTTCGCCTTTGTACTTTAGTGCATAAATTTTAATAAATAAATAAATAATAAATAAATAATAAATAAATAATAAATAGTAAATAATAAATAAATAATAAATAGTAAATAATAAATAAATAATGTGGCCGCGCATGCGCCCTATGCGCCTGCTGACATTTTTATGTGGCTGGCTAAATGTTGAATGAAACCATCTTAGTATAGTCACACTATTCAATATTTAATAATATGGTAACATTATTGAAATTGTCAAAATAAATCAGTCAAACAAACGAACATGGATTCTTTGGCTGAGAAGCCCGAGAATTTTTATTCATTTAATAAAGATGCAAACGAAAAATCAGTTCATAATACTCTCAGAAACATCTCAGATAATAGTAGCAATATTGTTCATAAGTTATTTAATAGAGAGGTAAGTTATTTCATACAATATGCAACGAAATTTCAAGCTTCATCCTGAGCTTTCATTTTTGTTATTTTTTATTTGATGTTCGGAATTTTTGTGTTATTTTGTTTTGTTTTATTGATACAAACATAGGTAGTAGTAGTTTAAAGCATATCTGGACAAAATAAAACCTTCGTGTAACCGCCTTTTTTATTTATAGTTAATTACAGTACAACTTTTTTAAATAGGCATGGGTGGAATGATATCCTATAAATCCTTAATTTTTTTTTTGAAGAATCCTTAATTCTTCTGCGAATGTAATTTGATGTTTGCTAACTGTGATCTATCTTCCCACACATTTTGATGATAATATGAATGAACATTATAAAATGACTGAAACTCAGGGCCATAAGCAGTATATTTATTTTAGTTTACAATCGTATTTTAGTCTATTAATACTAACTTCCTCCAGCTAAGAAATTCCACTCTCCAACCCAATTAGCAAAATTCTACTTTTTAATTTGTAACTAAGATAGGGCTCCAGCCCTAAAAATATAAGATTAAATGTAAAATTGTTTCAAAATAATGGACTATTTTAGTTAAACCTTAAATCTCAATTTTAACCATTATTATAAAATAAAGTCTATTCATACATGGCAAAGGAAACCTTGCTAATGCCTTGATGTTATTGTAATTAAACCTTACCTTGATGATAAAATAAATTAACCACTAACTAAACTTTAATTAGAATATTGCTTAGTTTAAAATTTATAGAAGCACAATGAGAATGTTGGACTGATAGCCAATACCTTCAGATCTAATAATTAAATATCCTGGGACATTCTTTACACACTGCCATCTGGTCCCAAACTAAGCAGAGCTTGTACTATGGAAACCAGATAACTGATATACTACATATACTACTTTTTTTTTTCTAAATACATACTTATATAGATATTTACACCCAGACACAGAACAAATAGACATGTTCATGCACACAAATGTCTGACCTGGGTGGGAATCAAACCAGCGGCCTTCAGTTTGGCAGTCAGAGTGTTAACCACCAAGCCAACTGGCCTGTCTTGATATAATGAACAGCCTCTCTGGTGTCCGGAGTAGCTATAGTTCTGAAGTCTATCTGACATGTAACATTCCATCTTTGGAAGTTGCAGATGGATACTACATTGACTGATTAAGTAAAACAGTAATTGATTTTCAATATCATCACGTATTAGATATTCTTTAATTTTTACAATATACAAATAAAACAATACACAACATCAGAATAATTAAGTAACTAAATCAAGATACAATAGGCCCATTTTTACAGTTAAAAGTGTTACAGGAAATCTTCAGAATCATCATACAATAAATAATTATATCAATGGATAGAATAATAAAGTTGATTATTCTATGACAAACTTAGATATCAAACTGGGTTTTTTAGATGTCAACAACTTATATAATAAAATTGTCTTTTTCTTACTCTTTTTTTACTACTCTTTATCTTGTGATGTATACTTAATAAAGTATTGTGTTTATGTATTGCATTCCAATAGATTTATTATATTAAATGTTTTGCGATTGTGCACTGTTTAAATATTTAATTAATGGTTTTCCTAGATTTTTGGTTGTACATCAAGAAAAACCAATGACAGGAGTCGAAAGATATTTGAGAGGATACCACAGCGGCTTCGCTTCTGCCTCATGGACATTGTGCCTAAGTCCTACCTGAGGGAGCATGTGTTCATGGGGTTTTCACAGTGCGGCCAATTTCTTCTCAGCTTTACGTACAGCTGTAACACACAGATGTATTTTAGAGAGAGCTCTAAGTTTACGTGAGTATGCATGCATTGTTATTTTGAGTTAGCCAATGTCTCAATTCTCAGAGAGATTTTAATTTATTATTATTTAATTATCAGGCAGGCAGATGATTCAACTGATAAGTGCCTGTATCCTATTGTTCTCTGCTAGTTCTTCTCTTTGAGAGGCTTGTCAAGTCAGTTTTTGAATTGATTTACATTTTGGGCAGTTACAACATCTTCTGGGAGCTTATTCCACGCTTTGACTACTCTGTTGCTTAGGGGATATTTGTGAGGGATGTTGTATGAGAAACTAGTGCTCAATTTAAGTCAGTGGCCCCTTACTTGGTCATTGTTGTCTCTTTTTAATAGCCAGAAGCGCCATATCGCTATTAAAAAATCTGGGCTTAATGCAATTATGTATCTTGTGATAGTAGCTAAGTATAATTTTGTTTGCCATAGTAATCAGACCAAAATACTTGTTGTTAACAAATATTTGCCTCGATTATACATTTACATAATTATATGACGTAGTCATGATATTACTGAGATGCGGGTAACATATTTAGAGTCTTCTGAACTAATTTGAGTGAAAATCTTATTTTCTGGGTTAGTTAGAATATAGTATAATTTAACTTGTTATTAAAGAACGAAGGCAAAACCATTAGGCGTGCGACACATACGAAGGTCAAGGTTGCAGATATCACTACTTATACTTTACATTCTGGGAATGCTCCAAATAAAAAAAAAACAACTGCGAGGGTTTTATTTATATTATACTAGCTGACCCGACAAACGTTGTTTTGCCATATTTACTTTATTTTAAACTATAGCTGACCCGACAGTAGTTGTCCTGTTTTAACTATGAATATTGAAATCTGAAACTGGTATAATTAATGAAAATAAAAATCCAAAAACATAGTATTTATGAATCTAATGCTTTAAGATACACAACGATTGAACTTTTAATATGAGGCGTTATTGCTTTGAACTAACTGTGATGAACACACACTTCTCAAAAACTTAGTGTAAAAAAATTGATAAATATTCTGATTGAATCAACTGTGAAATGTGCACTAAGAAATTATAAATTAGTTATTTTATCAATATAATTCCGACCCATGGCTCTGTTTTAAACGGTATTATCAAACGACTGACATTTATGTCAAATACCATAAGGTTACAATATTATAAGAGTTTATATTGTCAAAAGCGGTAAGGTTACAATATTATAAGAGTTTATATTGTCAAAAGCGGTAAGGTTACATTAGAAAAGTTAATATGGTCGTTATTTTTCTTTAATTTTATAATTTTCCACGCAACTTTATACATTTTTTCTTTCATAAGAACCTTCTCCTGACAATAACAAACACAACAGAAAAAAGAATTAGCGAAATCGGTCCAGCCGTTCACGCGTGATGCCGTGACCAAGGGAAATAGGGATTCATTTAGGCTTAAAATTACAGTTAGTCATACGTATGTCCACAGCTGTTTATTGTACAGTCAGCTACACATATACAAGGCTATGTAAAGTTTATATGTTTGGATGTAGGAGGTAATCTCCAAAATCGTTAGATTAAAAAAAAATATAATTACTGGAACAAATTCACAGTATGTAATCCCGCTATACATTAGATTATTTGGGAAAGTGGGTGAATCTGTGGGAAGAGAAATTGGTGGTTGACAATACATAGGTATCCTTGTAGGTATTTATTATGTAATATTTTTCTCCAGTCTCCACTACCTCTCATGGGTACCAGGCAGCGTAGTGCGGCCGGTGCACAGTGTTCCACTGTTCGGTGATGACTGCGTGGACACCAAGGTTACCATCTCCATGGCGCAGTGGAAGCACAACCCTGGCGTGCTTGTCGTCTATGGAATTGCGTGAGTTATCTTTATTGGCTCTCCTTGAAAAATAATGTAAACTTGTTCAGTTTTGAAGCGAATACATTGATAGGTTTTAATTTGATTTGCCATATATTGCATTGCTAATAAAACACTGGTTAATTAACTAATTCTGACAAGGTTACAAAGAATTACGAAATTAAACGTAAATATAAATGATATAAAACCTCATCATTCATCAAAATCATTTTACCTATTAAAACACTGAAAAGCCCATTTGTTAAAATCGTGTGGGGCTTCAGTCTATTAAACTAGCGACCCGCCCCGGCTTAGCTCAGGTGCAATGTAGATACTAATACATACATTAACCTTCCTCTTCAATCACTCTATCTATTAAAAAAACCGCATCAAAGTCCGTTGCATACTTTTAAAGATCTAAGCATACATAGGGATATAGGGACAGAGAAAGCGACTTTGTTTTATACTATGTAGTGATGATGAAAAGGAAAAGAAAGTATTTTTAGTTTAGTGCTCTTAAACTTGCTTTGGCCCTAGTGTTTTATTAGCAGTTATAATTGTGTAAAACTAGAACAGAACTAATAATATCCCTCGCTTTTTTTTACATTTGAATATAATAGATTTGTGTAAAGTTTTTTTTACCATAGAGTTGGGCCCTATATTGTTCTAATTATTTCCAGAGACTCATGTTCTGAACGATCCTACCTCAGTGTTATTGGTGTACCTCGCTTAGGATGTAAGAAATGTGCAATATACTCTAGAGATGAAGGTAATATATTATATTTGATGTATTCGTTATCCAGTAGGCCCGTTTTCACAGAAGAATTTCACAGAAAAACTTACTTTATTGCTTTTGAAATAAGGATTTTTAATTGATTTGAGATGATACTTATCATTAACCAATAAGGTTTGTTTTTCTATAACATTATTATAGTTGTCAAAACGGGACCTATTAGATTGTGACATTTATAATTTTTATTTCACTAAGTAGTCGTGGAATTTTCAGACGATTTAAATTGGGGCAAACGATGTTTGGAGCACAATTTCGCGATCCACACGAAATTCTTCTGTACCTCAGATTCTAGTATGTACGAGCCAGTGGTCCAACTAGCGTACTCAAATCAGATTATTATATACACAGACTTCATACACATACTAGAAATAGACTTCGTGAAACCTGACCTAGATAGAACAGATGTGGTAGAAGACACAAAATTCTCATTAGATAGGGATGAAACGAATTCAATAGATATGAACCCTAGTACTCCAGCCTCAGACGTCTCCGCACCTTTCCAATCCCCTAAGTACCAAAACAATGTCGTACAAAACATTCTAGCTGATTTCTCAGACTTCGAAATGGAACCTTATCAAATGTCCAGGCCGGTGCATTTGCCTGATGTAATGGGACAGGAATTATGCATCCAAGCATCTTCGATATCCCACAATTTGGTCGAAGAATGGGAAGGACCATCCCCTTCAATTAGGACCTTAATAAGCCCTCCTTTAAGGTCCCCGAGGAGGCGTCCAGCAGAAAGCATGTCAAGGTTCAATGAAACACACAGAATCATTGCGGAAAAAGCGTATGAATTCGTGGAGGAAGCGGAGACTAAATGTGAAAAGTTGAGTATGTTTAGAAAACGTAGGCTCGCAGATAAGAAATATGAATTTTCTGAAGACAATAACGAGAATATCGTTCCATTTAGGGTGCTAAGGAGCAATAGAAAGTACTACATAGGTAATAACTCAACGTCTAAGAGTCAAATGAAGCGTGCTAAGTCACCTCCAGTAGAAAGTGTAGTGCTGCGTGCTCATAATCAAATAAGCAGACCCCCATCCCCTACAACGAGCTCAGATTTGAAGAACCCAGGGCTTTCAGCTTTAGAATCGGATCATAATAGCGAATCGGAATACAGGGTGACGGAAATGTTAGACGATGGCTCTCTAAAAACAGTGGCAGTGCACGACAACACCTCAAAGACTTTGTCGGACTGTCCAATGAACGCAAAGGATCCATATCTAGTGCATTCGGAGAATTCTAAATGCAGTAAGTTTTTCACGCGATACTTCGTCGAGAGCGACGATGAGATCACGTCCATCATCACGGATTCTGAAGGTGAGGTGATTTTTAGCTGCTTTTTAACAACATTTTATTTAGATACTTCAGAGATTCGCTGTAGTTCTTTTTCTTTCTGGCATCAAATGTATATTAGGTTCGAAAGTACGAGCTTAAGCTCCCTATACAAAAAAAGATGACTATTTGTTAGTAGTATGTTGACGTTTAGTTCAAAAGGAAGAAGATACCTTCACGGGTCTATCAGAAACTTATTTAAATCAAATAACAATATTTGTTACCTGAGAAAAAATACAAAAGGTTCCTCACCAGGATTCCCTGCGTCTTATCTAGTCCCTTCTAAATTGTGACAGTTTAGTCTAATATGGATGTGTGGTAAAGGCGTAGGTGATTATTTTGGGAATCCATCTATCTTATTATTCTAGACGACTGCATATCGGGCTACCACGTGGCCCTGCACCTGACGGCGCACGGGGCCGGCTACGCGCCGCTGCAGGCGGTGGGCGCGGGGGCCTGGGAGCGCCTGTGCGCGGCCGCGGGCCCCGCCCCGGCGCAGGCCCCGGCCCCCGCCCCGGCCCCGGCCCCGCCTCCACCCCCGCTCACCGTCCGCGCCCAGCAGCGCTCGTTGGACACGGAGCTGCTGTGCAACGAAGTCTGCGGCAGGTTGTGTGAGATCAACGGGAAGAAGTTCATTTACTGCTTCGATTGGGGATGTCACGTCATCGATGTTTGTCATTCGAGCGGCTGTTTGTCAGGGGTGAGTGTCTATAGTGGTGCCGTCTCAGTTCTCTTTATTTTCTCAAAACAAATACAAAGAAAATTCACTTACATGAGAAAGTCTTCTAAAAATGATAAAATATACATTTATTGGGCATTCGATTTTTATTAGATACATAATTTTCGGTTAGTTTGATTTAACTACCATATGTAGCAAAGTTAGGTGATCGGAGTAAGTGAAACTGCATGTGGAATTAAGCGTGGTAACTGCTGTGGTCGTGACGCGAATTGGATTGTGGTATTTTTGTTTTTAATGTATAATTCAGGTCGACTAATGTATGTAGGTAACTTATTATAAAGTTAAGTACCTTAACTATTTTAACTTGAATGTTTATCCGGTACTGTCAGCTGTGCGCGATGTGGATGTGGGCGAGCGAGGCGGTCAGCGCCGAGTGCGACGCGTGCAAGGACGCCAGCGCCGGCTGCCTGCAGCATCGCCACCAGTACGCGGCCGAGGTACGAGCTATCATCCACCCATCTATGTTTTGTTAGCTGTGCTCCATACGGATGCGGATGTGGCCAAAACACACCTTCTAGGCTGCTATTCCGAGGAACTATCTTACAGTGTGAAATTAACCCATTAGTGGATGCCATTCTATTGCGTTTATGACACAATCAGTTCGTCACTCCGAATAACTCCGTTTGTATGACAAATGTGTAACGATGTAAATTGAATCCTAATGCATTGGAATAAGACTAATTTGTATCTTCAAACAGTCAAGTATCGATTATAAAAGTGGTATTTGTTAACAAAAGTTTTTATTTATAAAAATTCCATATTGTTTGATTCACTGACAGAGGAATCAATGGAAATCATTAGAAACTTCTGTAACTGGATATAATATGTAATATTTGACCATGTGTTGCAGTGCCTATTCGTCTGGGACCTCGTCAGTGGCGTGTACAGAACTGAACGAGTTTCTATGACAGAAGACTCCAGCCAGGAGGGCTCCAGAGGTAAATAAATAAATATTCCGAAACATTTTTTACACATAGCTATCTGATCCCGAACCAAGCATAGCTTGTACTATGGAAACCAGTGGGGAAATGAGTGGTATTCTACATATACCTACAACTTTTTTTCTTAACACTAATCATACCAACACTTACTAGTTACCCATTTCTACCATAGCGGGTCAAATGTGACTTTAATTTTCCTGCTTGAATGTATGAAATATGGTTGTTTGGAAGGGAAATAAATAGTATAACTGTATTAGTAAGTTAGAGTTAATTAGTAAGTAAAAGTCATGAATTCAAATGTGCAAAAGCAATAAGATGATGCGTGCATTTTCAATGCAAATTTCAAAATGGGTCATTTGACCCGGTTATGGTATGTTTAGTGTTAATACATTAACGACTTGCTTGCGTTGTGCGGTTTCACCTGTGTTCCCGAAGGATCTTATGTGCCCCTGGATTATAACATAGCCTATGTTACTTCTGGATAATGTAGCTTTTTGATAGTGAATGAATGATTAAAATCGGTCCAGTACTTTTGTACTAAAATAATAAGACTAATAGATAAATGTCTTTTACAGGAAAGATAATAATAAAGTTTCTACATTATAGGGAAAAAGCCATTTAAAATCTGATCAAAATCTTGGCTAGACTAAATAGAACAACTGCTTCACAAAAATGGTTGTTTTTATTATTTTATAGAACGGTACTCTCCGTGCGCTCCATCTAGCACCTACTCGGATTTTATAAAATTTAACTTTTTAGACGCAGTGATGTACCGGGCTGAAATGATTATGAAATGAAACATAGTCGATTATTCGATTAGTAAGAGAACTTTATATTGATAAAATTTCTAATTTCAGTTCCAGGGGCGGACAGAGCGCGCGAACTCGCGAAGAAACTAGGTCCAATAAATATGCCTCCGGGTAATGAAAACAGATTGCTCACTACACTGACAGGTAAATATTGTCTATAGAAACTCCCAAATCTAATTCACAAACGCTGGTATTCAATAAAATGTTATTAACAGATTTTCTATAGCAAATCTTTTATTTGAAAGATGTTAATTTATTGTTGACTCGACACACTTTATCCTGTCAAAATACGCAATTTATCGTTCCCTAAAAGTCTTTTTCGGACTATTCAAATTGAAAAATCGGTCCAGCCAGTTATTAAGTTATTTATATCTAATTTATGACTTTGGTATAACGAGGTCTTACCCCCAGTTTCTGAACTCAATTCAAGCAAAGCCTTATCTGATGTAGACTGTAGTAGAAATACGTCGGAGGGTGAATTTAAAGTTCGTTGGGCGGAGGATTTCTCAGGAGAAATATCACGAGACGCTTGTAGTTTATTTGTCATCAAAACTCTTGCTGCGATTGAAAGTGTTAACTATATTTTTTTTGTGATGGACAGAATGTATTTATATGTTTTCATTCATTGTAGAAGGCAATGTATGGGAATATTCCCAAAGTACTTCTTTTCTCATTTCTGGACTCCGTACATCCAAATATCGCTATTAAATATATATTAATACCAAAGAAATATGTATCTGAAACTTTTTGTTTAATATTTTTTTATTTAGTACTTGTGTTGTTTTCAAACACTGGGTTTTGTTTTGTTTTTATCGAACCTTTGTATCATCATTCATGTTTTATTTTAAAATTATAATATTTTTGAAAAATTATCTATTTGACTACTTATTTGCTTTAATACTGTTTTTTTTCTTTTTCAGGGCGATCGTTAAAAAGACTGACAGACGTGGACAACTGCATCGAAATCACAAAGAACCACTCGGACAGCTCCGAGTCCGAGTCGGAAACTGACGACGACAGTGACTACGACTGAATTTACAACTTACCTACCTTATTATAAAGTACACTTTACTGTATCATTTTAACGAGTCTATGTTCATACCAGCTTCGGCAACATCATCACATGCGGTAAGATTGCGATCAAACGTTAACCAACTTTACAACCGCCTTTTTTAAGTTGAAAATTCGTTGGGAAATCTATCGAAGTGATCCGACAGTTGTATCCGAGATTCAGTTGTCTTCTAAGCTTTGTATAGGTAGGTTGGTATTGTCTATGGGCGACGGTGACCACTTATCGCACATCTGGTGGACTGTCTGCCAGGGTGTCGGCATTTTGATCTAAAACCAGGACAAATGCGGATTTGACTCCGAATTTATGTGATATTACTAGAAATTAACGAATTTCAGATTTTTTCATTGTCCTGTGAGACCTTACTTCTTGCCAAATTTCATGATTCTAGGTCAACGAGGCCCTATAGGTTTTGATTGTATTGTATTATTTGATTGCATTGACTGTAGATTTAAGTATTTGATATTAGTTTCAACTTGACACCTCCACACGTTCCTGATAAAAACAGACAGACTGACAACTTTTTACTGATTAGTATATTCCGGCACTTGTTCATGCATTAAGGTCCTATAGCATACATTGAATAAAATTAAATCAATTTGTCATTCAAAAGGATAGAAGCATGGTTTTTCAAAAACTAAACACACATCCCTCTCTCTTAACACTCAAATTACAACTCAAAAAACACTTAATATTAATAAAATTTTCCGTTCTAATAATGATAATAACGTCGTCTTCTTTTTTTAGTGACTTACGAATGTACCTACGCTATTTGATGTGGTCAGGTGTTAAAAGCTTATCATATTGGACTTATGTTACAAAACCATAGTGTTGCAACAAACGAAAATCTGGTTAAAATTATTTATCGCAATATAATAACTTCTCGAAACTATTATGACCCTAAAAATAAGTGTCAGATCAGACAACCCTTAAATATTTGGTTTGTTTCCAAGTTGCATAATCGGCAGCTAGTTATTTTGGTTAATTCAAGACATTTTTTAGTAATCTCTTCTAGGATGTAAATAATTTCAATGTAGGATTTTTTGTAGATTTTATGAAATAATCCACTCTTCTTAAATTTTATTCTGTGCAATAAAAAAAACCTAATAATTTTTTAAGCAATTTTTTCTTTTATTTTGTAGATGTGACTTTGCTTACTCCACACAATAATTAAATGAAAGTATTAAGGATTTTTATCTCTGAATCTACAAAATCACTATTTCTGACTGTCTGTTTGTGCTCTAGTTCTTTTAAACCGTGCAATAGATTTTTTATGCGGTTTTGACTATAATTTTGAGAATATATTCCGGAAAGTTTGTGTATAATATAATATATTTATCTTATTGCACTCAGATGAAGCAGATAGTCGCTAGTAGATTAAAATGAAGTGTTAGCATTACATCAAAAAAGAGAAAGCTATTTTTTTCTTTAGTGAAATGAACGCTTGAATAACTTTAAAATGGAGTGCAATGTTTGAATCTTCCTTTCTTTGTGGTGCTTTTTTTTATTTATTATTCTTCTTGCATATTAAAGGTGACCAAAAAGACTAGCTTTTCGTGTCGCGGTTTTACCTGCGTTCCCGTTAATGTAATGTAATAGATTATGTACGTAGCCTATTTCCATCCGAAATAATGTACCTTTAAAATTTATCTAGAGATTACCCCCCGCATATATACAAACTCGAGAAATTCAAACTCTCTTTGTATTGGTATAGATTCTATAAAGTACTTGTAGCTTGTCACTACTTTTCATTTGTAATTTAACCTTTAATATGCACATTGTAGGACATTATTATGGCCTAGAAACTAGAGGATTTAGGTTCGATTCACGGACAAGGTACAATTGACGTATCTTTGTTGGAAATGATAACCTGTAGCCTGGAATTGGTTGTAAGTCCAAGAAAAGGCCATATTGCTCACACGTACTGATACCACTGCCTTTTTCTTTGGATATAATCGGCGTGAAGATGTTTATAATTTTCTATATTCTTTTGTAAATAGTTGACATGTAAGACGGTTGTATAGATGGGGGTGTGGCTCGACGTTAGGTCCTTTATAAATGTAGCATGTGGGAGTAATTGATATTCAAATTTTGTGGAGTAAATAACTCAAAATTTGTCTGTAACAAATTATCGTTTTTAAAGGTATTTCATTTCTATCGCTCCAGTAGTTGAGGTTAATAGAGGTCCGCTAGAGATCTTTGATTCCCTAGTTGGGCAAGGCAATATTTCTTCTTTAGAAATGATTACACATAACCCTTGATTTGTAATGTGTCCGTCAGATCTTTGGTGGAATGTCGGTCTCATTACTTAGACCTCTGCCAACCTCTTCGGAGATTACGGGCGTGAAGATATGTTATACTATTTCATGATTTCTTCAAGGGGCGAAAAATTGCACTTATTTTTAAAAGCGTTGTACACAATAGGATCAATATGCAATATTTAATGTTCCTAACTTATATCTCATAAATTTCTGAAACCAATGCCGTGAGTTTGATTAAAAGAACAACAATGGATTTTGAATTCTATCACGTTGCATTCGAACTGTTTATAAGGCTGTGGGTATGACTTCGAATTTTATGTAATCATAGGACATGATGTAGTGTAGAATATCTAGAAAAAATAATATGCTGTTAACTTTGGTGGTTACTAAACATGAGCACGCTGTGACAGTCGTTTTGACGTTTGTTAGGAAGGTCATTTGTATTTTGACACTTTTCTTTTATTTACCGACTCCTTGTCCTATCTGTCTCGTCTTCTTCCCCGGTCTTAATAAGGCCTACATTCCTTACATCTTCCATAACATTTGTGACTACTTTGTCTTGTTCTGAAGTCCCAGTTGAATTTAAATGATTTAGCCATGTCATATGTGCCCATTTTGATTGTTGCAACTCCAAATCATACCAATTATTTTGACCGAAATGGAAAAAAACTGAATAGCTCTTATTACAATAGTGTTAGAGTTGAACTCACTTAATCTTGATAATATAGGCTCATTTGTAAGGTTGTGACTGTTTGGACGTAGTATTGGTTTAAATGAAGTGCCTCTAAGACTTCCCACTTCATTTGTTATATTATTTGATCTCTCGTATATGATATTCAAACTAGCAATACATAATATACAATTATTTATGTAATAACATACATATTTATAAGTAATAGTCAGTAATTTATGTCACAAATGTTCTATTGGTAGTATTGTTTTATGGACCTGGAAATAAAAACATGTGTAACAGTTAAAATAGTGTAAGGACCTGTTCACACTGCAGAGGCCTAAGCACGAACATTTATCGTAAGTGTATCGTCATCGTATCGAGTGTGCCAAAACGCAATATAATGTAAAATTTAAGACCGCGCAACGTCACGGTATGCGCGATGTTAATTTTTTTATATAAACCATCTTTTTAGGGGTTTCACATTCACAGATCTCTTTTTATGACAACTCTAAACTATGTCTGTCCTGTTTGTGCTGTATTTTAAAAGTAAAGATTGTGGTAATAAGATGTGTGGATCTTATAGATTTGGTACGACAATGCCACCCTATTGTGAACAGGTCCTAATATGCATTTACTTTTTTTACGATATCAAATGAAGCAAGACACTGGCTATATGTGTTAACTTGCCATCTGTTACTGTATAAAATAGTTAGGTATGAAATAAAATTGCATGGTGTATTAATAAAGATAAATGAAAAGAAAATTTTGTTTTATTTTCGTAAATATTTTATTAACCTTATTTCTACTCCATTTTTAACTTTGATTAGTTTTTTTTAATTTTTCTTTTTACAAAATGGCTGCCAATATCTTACAAAATCAGTTAATGATTGACTATGCACTTACAAAGTTATGAAAGCAATTTCTTTTTCTATCAAGACTTAAAAAATCATACGAGTGGCAAGGCAAGTTAATATATTTCATTAATAATACCCAAAGACATTGAAGAACTAACTGTACATACATTTAAAAGATAGTAAAGAAAACTTAATAGTAAAAAAGAATTTATAATATAATCTGATTATTTAGCTGATAAAAACTCTTGACAATGAATTGCTGACTTGACAAGATATTTTTATTATGAAATTCTTTATTATTTACATAATTATTTGTTAAAAACATGAATAGAGTTCTTTACAAAAGTATTTAAAAGCTTGCATGAATAAATAATATTTTGAGTAACTTTTTGACTCCGGCGTGGCCTTGCGGAAATCTAATATAGAATTTAAAACATAGATATAACCTAATTCCACTGGATCATCCCTGTCAAGAACTATAGCCCATAAAAGGAAACTCAAAGGAAATCGACGTGTTTTGCTTCTACACGATGCATCATCAGGACGTACTAGACCGCTGTCAGCGACTCGGCGCACGAGCACCACAGACATGCTACCTCGCCGACTTTCAATCCAGCGGACTTGACAGAGACTGAGATCCAGCAGAATTAGTTACTAGATATTTGTTTTTGTATAATCTTAATGTTCTGGGTGCTACATGGTAAGTCAATAATTTGCTAAATTAGGATTATTTTATAAGATACAAGCAGGTAGACAGTTCATCTGATGGTAAATGCTCAGCAGAGAGATTGCCAATGTGTTGCTGGTCAATAAAAAGCCTATTAAACTGACTCTTACTACCACAAAACTGGGCATTTCATGACAGTTTTTCAACTACCATACCAGTTACTACAAGGCTTCAAAAATTATTAAATGTGTTGGACATTGACATGGACAGTTTTGATTTAAGAATGTCAATAAAAATAGATTTACAATAAAGTTTATCTGGATCTTCATACAATCAACTATTGGATTGAAAAATGGACTTAATTGAAAAGCTATAAAGTTAATATTCCAATTGCCATTCTAAACATCAAAATGGCAATTATATTTCCAATACTCTCTGCATGAGAAAATACCACCAATTTCCAAATAGGTTATACAGTCATTTGCTTAGGACTGATAAGGAATTATGTATTATGGATAATCCGAAGTTTTTTGTTATATTCCATGTTTAAGAATATTGCAAGTTGAGTCATACATAGGTATTTACAGATAGATTTCTAGTTTCTCTTTCAATCATGTATTGCGATTAGTATTCACAAAAACATGATTTATAAAATAAAACAGTTTAATTCAATCTTAACTTATGTCACAAACCAAACATATCTTCACACTCTGCCTCTGCTTGAACTGATGGCCGACTCTGAATCTTTAGTCTCTGACCACTTTCATCAAGTAAACAGTCCAATGACAACCTTTCAATGTCATCCCAAGACAGGGTCTTGAATTTCTCTTGAACAATTGTAAGTAACCGACTAGCTGTGTTCACAGCTTCCAAATCAGTCATACCTTGTTTCCTGAAATACTTCACTGATACTTCCATAAGACCTTCTGGTTTTTTAACTACTAAATTGAGTTTGGATCCATCTTTAATGGAAGGGTAAGACTCAACCTTCTGCTCATCCAGAAGAGTTCGGCCTAGGAGGAGCAGCTTCTGTTCCCCAACTGGAATGTGTAGTTTAGCGGCGATTTGACGCTTAATTTCCGAAACTAATGTTGTCGGAAGCACCTGGATAGAAAAACATAATGAATTAATAAAATGTTAAGTAGTATGCCAATATGATCTTTAAAAAATCAATAATTATGATGTACCTCAAGACTACACTCGCCACCTTGGAGTTTTTTTACTACAATTTTCATTCTGAATTATAAATAGTACACTCTCGATTATATTATTAATAAAAGTGACAAATCAAAAGCACGACTAGAACACATTACTCCACTCTATAGAAACGACGAAAATATTGACAAAAAAATAATTGACATGACATTTTTATGATTTTAGTTAATATTTAGGGATGCTAGTCTGAGAATTATTTAATAAACAATCGATTCTTTAGAGTAACCAAATCGAGTAGTCATGTTGGTTAGAAAACGCGACAGGTGGTGGGTTCGATGATGAATTAATAGATAAAGAAATAGTATTTGAATATTTCCAATTCCCTAAAAAACATGTTTCCTGTTTTCAATTAGGTAAAACAACAATATTTCTTTAATACTAATTTTACATTATAAATTTTGAAATAAAAATAATGAATACAGTGCTGTGTCAAAGTTGAATCGATTAATCGCAGAATTATATTTTTTCAGTTTTGATATGTACATTTACTAAAAAGAGTAAATTTACTTCTTTCCTTTTCATTATTTAAGTAGCAGGGCTGCCATTAATAAAGTAAAGGCTGTCGACACCCAAGAATATAACATTCTAGTATCGCATAGTAGTTATCTATGTTGGTAAAAACTTAAAATTTGGAGATAATAGGAGAACAAAATATGAATTATTTTTTAAACGAACTGTGGATTTGCAATATGGTTACAGAGCCACATTATTTCACACTCATATACATGTAAGAAGTTTCTTTAATCAAAAGTTTTAACTACTCTTACTACATATTAACTTTTGATTCGACACTAAGTACTTAAATATTTAATCGTTAGCGAGACTTACTCGGGCTCGCCATGCCAATCATGGTGATTAGATAATCACGCAATGCAGTGTGTGAATCATGGTGATTATCTAATCACCATGATTGGCATGAGTGTGGTAACAATACATGTCGCACACAAGTTAGGTACCAATGACAAGTATTAGTGTGAAAATTCTGATGGTTCTGTCCTAATCAGGTCTCGAAGTTCCTATGCTTCAGCTCTGAGATCGGATGGCTAAAGATTTCCCAGATTAATATTAATTTGTTTAAAAATTATCTTCCGATGGGGCTAATATCCAGTAGCCAGGAGCCAATAGATCAATAAATATTTCTTACTTAGAAACTACTGTTTTCGTGATTTCGCGTAGCGGTTTACGCGTGGCTTCCACATCGCTGCCAATTTATATTTTTTGGCTTTGTCTTCATGTATTGATTTGTACGTTGCAAACGCGTGTTTATTTCAGTCACGCTGGTGTGCACATCTAAGCCTCATAGGCTACTCAAATGTGTTCTTTAGCACACAGCTTATTTTTTTTTTAAATAAAATAATGTAGTAAAGGATATCAGATATTCTGCATCTCATAGAAAAATTAACTTTATTGTTTTTGAAATAAGGTTAATTTATTGATTTAATAGTTAATGGTTTCAAATGTTAATGAAAAGTTCATAAAGTCTTAAAGTTAACATTTCCATGACATTCTTAAACATCAAAAAGTATCCCATATATTTGACATACTATAGTGTCAGACAGTTCATTAGTGGTAGTGAAGGCCTCCCTATAAAACAAAAACAAATATTATTATTTCTACAGAAAGACTAAACGCTAATTTTATAAACCGATATTTACAGAGACCCGAAATTAATCTTGCAAATGAAAATACAATAAATGACTTCAAGAAAAATATACTTGACTAAGCGGGGCACTGCCGTGTCTCCAGATGTAAGCATCCACAAAATGCAACTTTAAATGCAACTCAAATTACGCAAACGCGACGTCAAATATGGACCGTTAGATGCGTAAAATTCTGATTTAATGCATCATCGTATCTTTTGAATGTAACCACACCCAAAAATGCTAGTATATCGAAATTTATGTTAAAAAGTAGATTTTATATTATTTGTTATTTATAATAGTGGGATCCTTTATCAAAGATAATTTATGAAAGTAATGATTCGAGCACCAGGTTTAATATTTTTGTTAAATACTGCTTCTATTTTGAATAATGAATGTAGCTCATGGCCAACTAGATTTACCAAGCATGGAAAAAGAAAGAAATTACAATGCATGTCATATAATTTCCTTTCAATTATTCAATGTGTGATGCATAAATAAACAAATAATAACCAAGGTGATAAATATTTTATAGTTTCCTAGGCGATATCATTATTGTTTGTTAGAGATATGTTTACAAACTTAAATATAACTATCCGGAATTTTACAATCAATCAATCCAACGACTTGAAAAAAGAAGCTGACGATGACGATAATTCTTTATACTTTTTTGAAGCCAACTGCCTTGAAGGTAGGTTATTTCCATCGGGGAGTTATAATTTAATAATTTTATGCGTTGATGTTATTTAAATTATACTACAATTTACATGAGGTTGAAGGAAACTATTAGTAATAAATCTTGGAAATATCAACATTAACATCATGATGTTAGATAGAACGTAGAAAAATATAAGTAAATACACATCACTAGTTTGGCCGGGGTTCGATTCGTTCTCGTAGCCTAGGAAACGGGTGTAGCTACAGGACAACAACATTGATGTCATATTCCTTTCTTCGTGTTACATAAAAAATTGCAATCAACGAATTAAGCGAATTAAATCTCATAATCTTACATTTACTTCTTTAGAGAAAGTCGAACAATAAAGGTAATCGGTTTTTATTACGAGCAATGAGGATTTTGACAGTTCGAAGTATGGCTGGCAGGTGGGTTTGATATATATTTATTTAAAAATATTTTAGTAATAACATGTTCTATCGGCTTGATAACGTAGATAAATGTAGTTTGATCGCTACCATTCGGTATTATTTGAGCTCTGGAGGGAGGGAAGCGTCCCGAACGCGGTCCCCTAAATCCCTATCTCATACGAATTTTATCAGAATTATCGAGAATGGAGGGTCGCGGCGCCTGGCACGGCACGCGCCGAAGTTTCACTACATACCTGCGAATGTATATCAAACCTTTAGGACTTATATACTGTCGACCTTTATGTATGGGATTCGGAATTTAATACATGACGAAAACGATGAAATACTTTCGAATGATTATATATCTTTTCAATTATAGACTGTCACAAAGAGTACTATTTCACTAATGTCTGAAAAATATTAAAATTACAATCAAACACCTTTTAAGTTCTAATAATTTCTTGAAAATCTTATATCAATATTGATTGACTACAGATAAATAAACACAAAATAGACAACATAATAGTCACAATAGTCCTCTTATTAGCACTGTTTCCTGCCCAATAGAAATAACAAATGGCTAATTACACCACAAAACAATAATTACATGTAGAGTTCAATATTGTTCAACCATGCATTAATAGCACATGGCAGGTGGTAGCACTGAAGCATGACATGCCACCTGCTTCCCCACCGTGCCCTATCACACTATGTAAGCTTATATGGATACAGTATGGGCATTGGCTAACATGTCTGCAGCTATAGAAACAGTTTGATCAATACTTGATTATCATACCAACCGTTCAAATTCACAATAATGTGTGTCTGTGTTGTGCAACCATTAAATTTACTAATCTGAGATTTTCTTCATTAAAAATGTCCGAAATGGGATTTGAGAATGTGTTCTATTTAGAAAGTGAGTGCTTTTATATACTTGTATTGTTGAGAGTGAAGGTGCGGAGGGACGGATGAGGTGTTGCCTAGATACCCCCACGGATACTCTCCGCCCTTGCTCCCGACAGATCAATAACATCTCTATCACCTGGGAGAGTGTTATGCAATGTTTGACAAATTAATTTTGTTTATTTATTATTGAATATGCTATATAGTGTTCTTTTATGCTGTTTATTTTATTGTAAGGAGTATTTAACATTGTGCTTTAGGATTTATTGAAATTTTTAAATAATCTTGCTGTATTTTCATGATTGTTTTAGTGATTATCTGTCATGAGTAATTTAATGAGTTTTCACTTGTTGTCTAAAATTGTATATTGCTTAAAATACAAGATGTATTGTGCAATTTATTAAAGTTGGCTATTTATTTATTTAAAAAGAAGACTTACATTAGACACAGGTTTCAATATTATGCAGGTAACTTAATGAAGGGGTGAGGGAATGTTCCCCTTTTTAATTAATTGGGACTTTATAAGTACTCTGTTTGATTAGAAAGATCAAACTTATGTACTATTATAATATAAAAATTTATATAAACTTAAAAAATATAAATACACTTTGAAAGATAATATTTTGAAACAAAAGTAATAACAAGGTTAGAATTGCTGATTTTATTTTATTCCTTAATCTTGTGGTGATTCTTAGGGTTCTTTATCGAAATGGCGAAAACTACTTATTATTTCGTCAGGTTGTTGGTATTTCACAGCCAATTTATTCAGAGACTATTGGCATGGTTCTTGTAATAAATTTGGAAAGTAGGTGTTTATTATGATCCTCAATAAAACGGCATTGGTATGTTTTTTGTTATTGGCGTTGCAATCCATTTATTTAAACTGAGGATATAATATCTGTGCACATAAGCGTGTGTGGTATCGTTAGATAGTTCTTTGAAAATGATGTAGGGGTATCACTTTTCTTTTATTTTTTCAATGGTTTGTGAGAATCGCTTCTGAAGTCGTAAAAATGAGTCTCCCCTCTAACTTGTTCAACTATGGGGTGGAAAATTTTAGAAATAATAAGGGTAGTAGAAATTTATGGGTATAGTTGGTACTTTATAATTATATATTCGCAATTTTCAGTTTAATTATCGCTAATTATATGTTAGTATGGAATCGCATCATTGTAACATGTGTATATAAAATGATTTTCTTGTTACGCCAACAGTGTACATTGCTTTTTAAATCTTACCTGCTTTCGTTCGCGGTTTTACTTGCAGTTACTTCCTCAGAAAGATCTAATTAATTCCGGGATTATATATAACATAGCCTGAGTTCTTTCTGGATTGAGAAAGAGAGGCTTTCTAATCTTAAAGTAATAGAATTATAAATAGACGCCGTAGTTATTGAATTTTTCATAACAAACAATAATAAAAAATTATAAATCTCTTTTTTATAATAAAAGTCTAGATGTAGATTTATAATAAATCAACTGAATAAAATGTTAAATATTTTAAATACCTTAATACGAACAAGTGTCAGGCGTTCATGTTAGTGACTTGTGGAAATAAGCATTAATTTATATTTCTCTGATAGTTTTATTTGTTTCAATTAGGGTAAAGGCACACGCAGTTCTAATAATGCTTTGCAAATCGTTTATCACTACATAGTATAAAACAAAGTCGCTTTCTCTGTCCGTATATCCCTATGTATGCTTAAATCTTTAAAACTACTAAACGGATTTTGATGCGGTTTTTTTTAATAGATAGAGTGATTGAAGAGGAAGGTTTTTATGTATAACACATCCCACGGGAACGCGGGTAAAACCGCGGGGGACAGCTAGTATTTTATACATTAACTAGCTACCTTCACACGATATCACTTCGCATTATTAATGTATCCTGAGAATACATAGCATATGTCACTCGGGAATAGTGCAGCTTTCTATCAGTCAAAGAATTTTTGTATACGGCGGAGTAATTTCAAAGAATACGGATCTCCTACATTCATTAAAACATACTAACTTTATCTCATTATGTCTCCCCGCGTTCCCGAGGGATATCACATTTTCCCAGGATAAAAAGTAGCCTATATTTTATTCCAGGATATGCTCTATATATGTGCCAAGTTTCATCCATATCCGTTTAATAGTTTTTGCGTGAAAGAGTAACAAACATACTTACATACAATTTTTTCCTCTTTATAATATTATTAATATAGATATAGATAATAGTTTAGATTTAGATAGATCATAATTAAATTCCGTGACAACGTCATTATAGGACAGAGCTTTTTGAAGGGAAGAACATCAAAAGTAATGAATTGAAGCTACCAATGGTTCGTTACCCTGTGTTCATATCACTATTGATCTTTTATCGAATGTTGTTGCAGATTTTGAGTGCGCAGGCGACGAGGTTTTAGTCGAGTCGTCGCCGCCCGCCTCGCCCGAAATGGCGGCGCGACTCGCAGTGCCCTCGCAGGTAAACATACATTTTGTTAATATTATAGAAGTATTTGTACTTTTGACAGTGCAGCTTTCAACACGCTACCAACCCGTGATAAGTTTGGACGAGCTGAAGACATGGTTTTTAGGGTTTGTTGAATACCTTTGTGAATGATGAACATACTAAAATGAGCGCGATGCTACAAAAGCTATAATTTATGAATCAGTTGAAAGCTTGCGAACCGATCAATAGATTTGACCTTCGTAAATGCCAAGTATTTAAACTCCATATTCAGCTTTAACTTTGACTAGGCTTAAGCTGTTAGAAATCTTAAATATCATGTTTTATATATATTTCTACAGTGCAAGATGATAAAGGCTAAAAAACAATAGAAATCTTTGGGTAGTGGAGAACCAAATCGATTTTTGTAAAGAATGTAATGCAATAGGTACTACCATACTACAAACTATTATATAATGTCATGTAGAGTGACAAATAGGCAGACGGTACATCTGATGGGAAATGGTCACCGCCGCCGTTGGACATTTGCAATACCAGCAACGCGAGTGCGTTGTTGAACTTGAGACAGGAAGTTGTTAAATATAATGTTCCTGTAAATTCACCCCTTTACTTTTCTAACATAATGGTAATACATGTGCACTATTATTTCACACCGGTAATAGTACTTCCCACAATGAACTTTTTAGCTATCTTTTTTTATTCCGAGGGAGGCCGACAAACAGGCAGTCGGTCCACCTGACGGTAAGTGGTCACCGGCGCCATTGGACATTTGTAATACCAGGGGTTACGATCAGTTTTCAATCCTGAGACGTGAAGTAGTTAAGTCTCATGTTGTTGTAATTTCACCGGCCATCTTACCTTTCAAATAGAAATACAGTAATACAAGTGCACTACTGCTTCATGGCGGAAATGGGTATGATACTTCCCAGGATGAACTAAATGTTCGTTTTATCAGGGGTCGTGACATATTCGTATGGCCATCACAAACCACAAATAGACATATCTACATCGTATTTGAGGGCCATATGTTTGACTCCACGTGTTTATTGCTGTATTATGTAAATCCCTATATCTCTAGCACTAAAGAAAGCATAACGACCCGTGACTATAAATAAACGATTTCAACCGTATGTGAAAAGGTGGTTTGGAATCAAATGCATTTTTATATTTGATTCTAAATTCAAAGTAACTTATTCATACCAGACCTTATAAAGCAACTTTAAAGGTCAAAACTACCGAAGCTACTATCGGTTTATAAGTCAGCCTTAAATTGAGTGGAAACGGAAAGAAACTAGCAATTTGTTACATAGTTAGTCATGCCAACGTCACAGCTTGACTAAGAATTAGCTGAAAGACGGTGGTATTAAAAAAATGTTCTTTCTAAGAAGTAATCTAATAAGGTTATTTTTCCAATGTATGCTGATGTAACCAATTGGGAAACAATACGGTTCTTTTTTCTATGAAATTCTTCAAAATTTATTGGGATTTCTTGAATAGAACAGACTGAAGTAGAAGACATTATTCAACTTATTATTTTCTGGCTAGGGCGCGGGCGGCGACGCGTCGCCAGACGCGGTCCGCGAGCTGATCGTCATACCCGAGCTACCGGACTCCATACAGCTGCAGCATGCTATACAACAGGTAAGTAATACTATTTATATATTATAGTGACATTAGACATCGCCAAAAAAAGAAAACCGAACTTTGTAGTGATATCTATGAACACACACGTGTAAATCCTACATCGGATTTATGAAATTTTCTTAGGATTTGGCCACATATCGAAGCTTGAAAGCTTTTGTTTGACGGTGAAGGTCAAAGAGGACAGTCACAATAACCTAGCCTGGCAGAAGATCTTTGCCTTTTAAATGGAGGAGTCCACACCTCGCTTCTCCATAACTCCTCGTATCAGCCAGAGAATTCTTAAGTGGGTAATGAATAGGTTGAATAAGATCTCGGCCTCAGGGAAGTGACAATCGTGTCTGTAGAGAGATCTTTGGGTGTTAAAAAACCAGGAAGATTCAATACCTACCAACCTTGATACAAATACATTGCTAGAATTTATTTTACTTACAGTTGAAGATATAGAACACTTACCCAGTTGTCCATAAGTCTTTTCTGGGTCAATTTCTTGCCCATTTTAAAGAGGCTGGATATTTGTCAAAATATATTGCACTTATTCGGGCGGACAAAGTTTGAAAGTGAGGTTTCTTTATATCACAAATCTCAAAAATCCTATTTATCAGGTTTCCAGCGTCGTTGGGGATGTGAACGGTGGCAGTTCTGGAGATTCCAGCCCCTCTGGTGAGACGCAGCATACCTACATCACTGTTGCCAGTAAGTATGGACGCTTACTTGTATGGAGTAGTCAGAACATGTACCAGTTTATATATAGTGCGTAGATTAGTTAAGTTTTCTACTATTCAGTGTTTTGTTTTATTATTTGTTGTAGTTTCGAGCATGTATTTATTTTTTTCAATTGCACATTTTTATTTTATTTATTTTTATTTATTTATTTGTTGTGTGATCGATATGCACAGTGCAGGGCGCATGGGCCGAAGATGTCACCACTGAACGAGTCAAATCCGAGGAACAAAGTGACCAAGAAAGCAAGTGTATTTTTTATTTTCTTTCGCTTCTTGGGTTTTTCTAACTCCTGCTGTTTCTAACCGTTTAATGAAATCTTTATCCGATGTGCGAACAATGAATTTGAAATTGTCAACTTACTTGATTAATGGTCATAGAAAAGGTAAGTGTTTTTTTTTTAATTGCATCACCACTATCACCTTGTTACCAGCTTAGCTTTAACGAAAGTAGAGGGAAAAAGTAATTCCTTAACATTTATTGTCAATCGATGTTATATCTTTATACACCGACATTATAATTAATTTTAACATATGTTTGTTTTGTTTTTTTATTAGTATGTATGTTTGTATGTACCCTATGCCTTCTCATACTATTTCTCCGATAGCCATGAAATTTTAGCACGAAGTATCCAACGTTTCTGAAGCCTAGTTTTTAATATTAATTTAAAAAAATATATATCAACTATAAAGTTATTTGTAACAACAAGGTGGCTTGGCCTCAGATCATACAAACATTTCCTTTCAATGAATAAAACATGTATAGGGTACTCACAGAATCACATCAAACGCAATATCGTTTCTTTATCCACTAACTCACTGTTTATCTTCAAAGGTGGACAAAACGTTCTTAACTGTTCAGATGCCCTTTACCTTCTGTCCAAACATGAAAATAAAAACACCCTCTCACATTTACAATCTTCTTATCTCCCACCTGTCAAACTGATACCATATTAAAAGTACACCCTGTGATTTACTAACCTTACACGTTTCAAAATGTACTTTATTTGCAAACCCATACGTATGATATTTCATTGGTGTTGTTAATAATAATAAAACTTAATAATAAAGGGATAATTGCGAACGTCCCTAAGGATTATCTACCTGAGTGATCATTATCAATAGAGCATTATGCATTAAGGGGGCAAGGATGATACCCTATTGTGACATGTGATATGCACCTGTGAGTTACTGGTTACCTTTGATATGACGCGTGCCGCGCGCGCGCCTCGCTTATTGAGCTCTACTCTTATACATAAACGCATTTATTAGTCTGGTACATTATGTATCATGTTTTCGAGTGTTGTTGTCGGATATTACATTTTTGTTACTCACAACTTGTTCAATGTATGTGGAATTATATTGAAAAATGTTTTGGCGTATTATGTTGTATTTTTGTTCTCGAACCAGGGTTTTTTAGCTAACCATATATTGCCGGTATTTTGAATATGCTCATTTGCTGAGTCTTAGCAGTATTTCTTCCAGTTTCTGCCGTTGAAACTAAATTGTTTTGTTTTTAGTACTGGTAGTCAGTTTATTTAATTAAATCCTTTGTCTTTGACCTTTTTGATATCTCGAGATCATCAAATCGACATTCTGTATTAATATGGAAATAGTTATAGATAGATGTTATCCCTCATATTAAGCCATCAATTATCTTAATTTCAAATTGTTCGATCAATAATCTCTCTAATTGGTCGGACAGGCTTGCTAATTATACCTGTCCAATTAGTACTTTCACTTATCAATAAAAAATAACTACAATAATATTCATAACAAAGCTCAGAATCAAATGGCCGCTTCAAACTAGCGAATAATCCGCTACAAAAGAGGTAAGTTTGCAATTATATTGCCAACATCTCTATTACAATCAAAGTAGCAGGTAGGGTGAGGTATGAACGCTTTAGACGCTACCGTGAGCGAGAAAAGGACGGCGTGTTAGAGTGAAACAGATATATATCGGGATGTTCTGGGAAACGGTAGGTCCAGACGCGAGTTGCCTGGGAGATCTCCATCGGTATGGAGGTGCCTCGTTACCGTTCATATTACCCCTGTAAGTGCCACCTTGGCCCAGTCTTAAAACCTTCATTGTACACTGAATAGGTAGGAGGTGTTGTTTAAAGGCTTCGGAAGTGTGTAGTGATTAATCAATTGACCGAAATAATTGAGCTTTGTGCGACGACGCGCAAAAGGACGTTCTTTGTTTGAAAATTCTAGATTTTGTTACAGTTAATTAATATCAGTAAAAGATTTTCTTTAAAATAATTTTCCACGATTTGTTTCCGAAATAAAAAGAAAATTTGTAGTGGCGGCATTTATGTGTTAGACTTTTTATGTTTAACTTCTTTGTGGTTTTGCTTTGAAAGAAGCCTGTAGGTTTCGTGATTCATTCATTTCGGCCACACGGGTGCGCTCTGAAAGAAGCCTGTAGGCTTCGTGGTTCATTAATTTCCCTCACGCGGTTTCGTCCTGAAAGAAGCCTGTAGATATCATATCTCATTCATTTCCCTTATGATGATTTGATTTGAAAGAAGCCTGTAGGTTAACTCGTTAATTTCTCTCATGCATCATTAATTTCTCTCACAAGGGTTTAGTCAGAACGAGACCTATAGGTTTCGTGATTTCTTTCACAAAGTCTAGCTCTGAAAGGAGCCTGTAGGTCTCATGTCTCCTTGATTTCCCGCACGTGAGTATGATTTGAAAGAAGCCTGTAGATATCATGTCTTATTCATTTCTCTCACTTGGGTGCGCTCTGAAAGAAGCCTGAAGGTGTAAGGACTCATTAATTGCTCTTACAAGAGTTTTCTCTGAAAGAAGCCTGTAGGTATTGTGACTCATTCATCTCTCTCACTAGGGTTTGCTCTGAAAGAAGCCTGTAGGTTTGATTACTCGGTGATTTCTCTTGCTAGGGTTTGCTCTGAAAGAAGCCTGTAGGTTTGATTACTCGGTGATTTCTCTCACTAGGGTTTGCTCTGAAAGAAGCCTGTAGGTATTGTGACTCATTCATTTCTCTCACAAGAGTTTGCTCTGAAAGAAGCCTGTAGGTATTGTGACTCATTCAATTCTCTCACTAGGGTTTGCTCTGAAAGAAGCCCGTAGTTATCATGACTCATTTATTTCTCTCACAAGAGGTTGCTCTGAAAGAAGCTTGTAGGTATTGTGACTCATTCATTTCTCTTACTAGAGTTTGCCCTGAAAGAAGCCTGTAGGTATTGTGACTCATTCATCTCTCTCACTAGGGTTTGCTCTGAAAGAAGCCTGTAGGTTTGTTTACTCGGTGATTTCTCTCACTAGGGTTTGCTCTGAAAGAAGCCTGTAGGTTTGATTACTCGGTGATTTCTCTCACTAGGGTTTCCTCTGAAAGAAGCCTGTAGGTTTGATTACTCGGTGATTTCTCTCACTAGGGTTTCCTCTGAAAGAAGCCTGTAGGTATCATGACTCATTCATTACTCTCACAAGAGTTTGCTCTGAAAGAAGCCCGTAGGTATCATGACTCATTCATTTCTCTTACAAGGGTTTACTCTGAAAGAAGCCTGTAGGTATTGTGACTCATTCATTTCTCTCACAAGAGTTTGCTCTGAAAGAAGCCCGTAGGTATCATGACTCATTTATTTCTCTCACAAGAGGTTGCTCTGAAAGAAGCTTGTAGGTATTGTGACTCATTAATTTCTCTCACTAGAGTTTACTCTGAAAGAAGCCTGTAGGTATTGTGACTCATTCATTTCTCTCACTAGAGTTGGCTCTGATAGAAGCCTGTAGGTATTGTGACTCATTCATTTCTCTCACGAGGGTTTGTTCTGAAAGAAGCTTGTAGGTTTCAGCACTCAATCATTTCCCTCATGAGGAAATGATGAAATCTGAAAAAACCATTTTGCTCCTGGTCCTTTTATGATTCCCTGAATCAATAACACTGACATGGGGTGCTTGTTTCCAAAGGCTTGGCTGACTAATACCTGGATGGGGCACTTCACTTTCAGATTGTATACTAATCTTGAGTTTTCTCAACAGGCGAGGGCAGTAATGGCGTTAACTACCACGTACAATACGTTACAGAACCTCAGGATATATACGCTCAGAGCCACCAGACGCACATGTAAGTATCTTTCTTAACATGTTTGTACCTAAGCTGGTTTCACTTCAGGTTTTAGGTACTTGATAAAAAAGATGATCAGTTACTATCTATATACTACTTTCGGTCTATTAATATTGCATTCCGAACTAAAATTGCTAACAAGAAGACCATAAATCAATGGATTTAGGATGACGATAAAAAAAATGTTTGGACCTAACGCAGGCCTATGCGTATTGAATGTTAAATTTACATGTTGTAGAATATTACCACAGTGGATCCAGGAGATTTTAAATCTGTTGCCAAGTGCCAGAAAGCTGGCAGAAGTGGCCTCATCTAAATCAGTTACCTAGATATATACTAGTGTTCCAGCTGCCATTTTTGACATTAACACCCATATTCTAAGACGTTTCCTCGAAAATTCCTCGACTCCACTCAACCTCACTCAAAGATATTAGTATTCTAATTACAAAAACCTCCTCCACTCGACTTGACATCTCTCACTCGAGGTGAGGAAATAACTGTCAGCTTCAAGGTACGTCGGGACCAACCTTAAGGAAGCTGATTGTTTGTAAATACATAGTTACTGAAACTCATTATTTTATTTCAATAATATTTTATCTATAATAGAATGACGTTATTAATGACATGTTACCTTGACTACACTTCGATTCGACATCAGTCGGGATTGCTCGAGTTTTGCTCAAGTTATGACTTAGAATACCAATTTTGAGAATTCCTCGAGAAAATGCTTAAGGTATCCTCAGTCGAGTGCAGTCGAGTGCCGTCTGAGGAAACGTCTTAGAATATGGGTGTAACTCTCATCATTCCATATTACCAAGGAGATCATTAGAGATTTTTTAAGGAACGGCTTCAATCAAACGAATAGTCCCCGTCGCTAATAAACACTGCTCCTCAAACAAAGCGTTCCGACTCGGCTCAATGCTCTGCTATGGGTGTAACTAGTTTTCTTTGTACTAATTTTTTGTGTCTAAAAAGAGGCATCGAAATGTTGTTCGATGCATTTGAAATTGAACACAGTTTTGCTGAGCCAATAACATGAATACAGAATGTTCTCCATCTTTACTTAAGTAGCACATAATTTTCTGCGACAATAAATATTTCAAAGGGTCTTTAAAGCCTATCGTTTAGCAGTTCCATCAATAAACTGAGGACCCGTACGTAGTAGCTGCTTTTGCGAAGTTGGTAATAGGATGTCTTTGTGTAACGGCAGGGAGGCGCTGCGCTCGTACCCGGTGTACGGCGTGGCGGTAGGCGCGGAGGGGGCGGAGGGCGCGAGCGTGGCGACCGCGGGGGGCGTGGGGGGCGCGGGGGGCGCCGCGCCCGACGCCGCCGCCGCCGCCTGGGGGGGTGCCACCGCCGAGTACACCACCTATGGCGTTGTGGTAACTATCGCGCACTTTGTATATTGCATTTAGAAGCACAAATAAGTAGCATATGTATCAGTCATCTGGTCTCCATATTACAAGTTCTGCTGAGTTTGGGATCAGATGGCCGTGTGTATAGAATTTCCTAGGATATTTATTTATTTAATTAGGATCATACTTCGATAACTGGACACATTTTCAGGTACGAGAGTTTGGAAATAATATCTCATATCCTTCATATCATTCAACAGCCTGTTACTTCTTACAGCAACAGAGTTGTTGTACTAGTTGAGCCGTCTCCAAATGAAAGAAGAGAGGTGAACTCTCCGCGGTTACATGTTTATACTCACGTAGACATTTTTTATTTTTTCCTTCCTCATTTTTTGCCGCGGAGTCTTTATTTTCGAGTTCTCGTATTTGTACCTTACAAGTGCTCCTCTGTTTCCTTTTTTAGATCAAAGCTTTTATGTCACTCGCTAAAAAAACCAGTATTTTCCTACCCATAAACAGATATCTCTTCATTTATTATAAGAATGTTTATTAAAAAGAAAATGTAAAACCATAAGTTCCGAGAAGGAACTAAGGGAAATTCAAAACTTCATTTTCGGTGACTTGTCTCTCTTGAACGGATCGAGCACACAATAGTGTAGTTTAGAGGTTTCCAACCGATGATCCACGCACCACCACAGTGGTCTGCAAGAGCTAAAATATGGTCCGCAAAAGATTTAAAACATATTTGTTCATTTTTAATGCAAAAAAAAATGATTTCTATTAAAAAAAATCTACTATAATTAATAATACCGTTAAATGTTCTTAGATTGATACAGTTTTTTTTTCGAAAACCTTTGAAACTGTCCCTGCAAACAACGAAATGAAATGAAATATTTATTCAAATAGGCCTTCACAGGCACTTTGAATGGTCAGACTCTAACACCGGTTCGGAAGGTTGCTTTTACTGAGAAGAGCCGGCAATAAACTCAGCAATTACTCTTTTCAAAATAAGATTTTGTACATAAGATGTGTCCTGCTGGAGCGAGCGCAACACCCAAGCATTGTCGTCAATAAAATAATCATTTGTATTGTAGAAAGCCTTTTGAACTAAAACAGTCTTAATGCTTTCCTTAAATTTTTGTAAAGGCAAATTTAAAATGTTAGTAGAGATTTTATTATAGTTGCGTGCACGAAGTCCTAAAAATGAGCCTTGCACTTTTTGCAGTCTATATGCAGAAGTGACAAGTTTATCCTTATTTCTAGTATTGATGGAATCACTCTTTTTGACATATAGACTAATATTTTGATGTACAAATATTATGATTGCATAAATATACTGCGATGCAACTGTGAGGATATCAATTTGTTTAAACTTTTCTCTGATGGAAGCTCGAGAACTCAAATTATAAATTGCTCGAGCTGCTCTTTTTTGCAAAATACAAAGAAAAATCAAAGTGGACCTCAGTTCCAAAAAGGTTGGAAAGCACTGGTCTAGTTGAATTGCTTATCCTCTAAATCCTCTTATGGAGTAATATTATTTCTGAAATTCTAGTCATAGAATATTTCGAAATGTCATATTTTCAAGATTTCTGGATTGGTCCCATGTAAGTTAACATCTCAAATTTTACAAGATTTTAGATTTAGATTCATTTCATTAGAGTAGGTATCTACTAAATTACAACGCATGTAAAGTCTGATTAAATCTATTAAAAATTATCAATAAACAAGCATAATGTATGGAATTGTTGCATTATTTTCTTAATTGATATCATATTTTGTTTGGTATTTCACGAAGATTTCTAGCCGGTTCTTCTTAGTTGTAACATAAATAGATTTGAGCTTCATAAGTTTTCTTCTAGGGTATAAATTAAAGTTTTCCACGGTGCAGCACGGGTCTATTTTATACACTGTATAAATGGAGCTATAGCAGGAGTATAATGTATGTATATGACGCTATCCTTTAGAGAAATCTTTAGACATTTTAAACTTCGGTCTAGAATATGAAGAGAAATCTGTCTAGGCGTATTGTGGTACCTACTGTCGCTTTGGTAAATCAGGTCTACGAGCATGGATCATCGAAGACTGATAAATAGGTTTAGTCCTTCCCATAATTTATGGCAGATTTATCATTCAAAGTCTATGAATGATCCATGTACGCAGAGCAGGAGTAGGTGCAGAAGCAGGTAAGACATGTGTATGTTTGTGTGGGGCAGGTGGCAGGCGACGAGGCGGAGACGGCGCCGTCGCCGGCCACGCCGGGCGCCGCGCCCGCCGCGCCCGCCGCGCCGCGCATGCCGCCCGCCACCGTGCAGTGGCTGCTCGACAACTACGAGACCGCCGAGGGTATGTGTACGTGTGTCTACTCTAGACTAGCCTACTCTATCTTCCTCTTCTCTTTTCTACTTTAACAGATACCTGTAACATTCTTTTTGTTTATTGTAACCCGCTCCATGGGGCAGATGCAGAATTTCGTTTAAGGGAGCAATTTTAGTGTGATTTTTTACCTATCTTCCTATTATTCTTCTAAAAAATTACCATTAGATGGATCGTCTGTCAGCCCGTTTGACTTAGATAGGGAGTGGGGATCAAATTCACCCCTGTATGTTGCTCGACTAGAAAACAAATGTATTATAGGCATAAACCTTCCGGCCATAAATATACATGAAATAAAAATTGTATATTTGGATATTTGGAGGTTTTAGGATTTTATCTACTAAAATAATGGAAATAGGGTATTAATTAGACAAAGCGTCATTAATAAGACTCCACTTAAAAAACTTGAGAGGATAAAGCAATATCTTGTACTCTATAAGACTTTTTAGATATAATTGCTCCCTGCACTCGACGTTCTTGGCCTGGTATGATTGATTTACGAAGATACTTCAGTGGTTAAAACATTTGCATTGATTGCTTGTAGGCGTATCTCTGCCGCGTTCAACTCTCTACGCGCACTACCTGCGGCACTGCACCGCTCACCGGCTGGACCCCGTCAACGCGGCCTCCTTCGGCAAACTGATCCGTTCGGTGTTCATCGGCCTCCGAACCCGCCGCCTTGGAACCCGCGGGAACTCCAAGTACCACTACTACGGCATCAGGGCTAAGGGGAACGTTAATAATTCTCTCAGTCAAGACGAGGACAAAACTGACGTTGTTGATCAACAGGTACGTGGAGCGTTGCTGTGGCCCTCTTGCTAAGACTTGCAGGTCCCTTCATATTTATTTTTAAATGACTTATCTAATTTATCTTGTTATTGTTTTGATGCGAAGAAGTTAGATCTAGAATATCGACTTAGTAGTAGAATGTTTTTTGAAGGCACGTCGGTGGTCGAACAGCATAAAGTTTGCTTGAGTCTTTCAAGTGAGAGAAAATTTTATATACACTATTGATATAAATGTAGGAGGTAATCTCCGAAACTCATTGGGTTATAAAGTCCCGCCACTGACAGAAACCTACATTATGTATGAGTTTTGACTTTGAGAAAACGTAGTTCTTCCTAAAACGGAACGAGACTTGGTACTTTAAGAACTTGAGATACGTGTTTAAAATATTGTCTCATTCCTGCTCCTCGTATTTAGGACGACAGTACAGGTTCTCCATCTCGCTCTTGCTCGCCGACCCCGGCCGGGGTAGCGGGTATCGCACACCGACAGTATCTAGGTTCGGTGATCGCACCGGACCCGCCCGCCTTGGTGGTACACGACCTGCCAGATGACATACCGCCTAGTGCCCTGGTTGCTCTCAATAATCATCACCGGTAAGTGATTTTATTGCATTACTCGTGGCTAGTTAATATTTTTGGTGCCGGTCGCTCGAATCATATCTTTTCAGGGGTATTATGGGGTATTCAGAGTTCTGGACTTGTGAAATTTCTTTAAGTTTTAAAGGATTAAAGTAATACTAATTTATAAACCCAATATCAAATGATGGGACTCAAACATCTTTGTGAACAAATGAAATGATGAACACCGTTTCTTAAGTACTCGAGACAACGATGAGTCTAGGTAAGACGGTAATATAGCTCGTACGACTGTGCAGCGAGCACGGCGTGGAGTTCCTGGAGGCGGTGGCGGCGCTGGACATCGCGGGCGTGGAGCGCGCGCGGCGCGTGTTCTGGCGCCGGCCCGCCGCCGCCGCGCTGTGCCGCCGCGCGCTGGCGCGCCTGGCCGCGCGGCGCGACGTGGCGGCGTGGCTGCGCGCCGCCGACCTGCAGCTGTACCAGCGCGCCGTGGAGCTGCTGCTGCCCGACGTGCTGCGCCCCATCCCGCCGCAGCTCACGCAGGCCATCCGCAACTTCGCCAAGTGCCTGGAGGCGGCGCTGGGCGCGCGCGGCGGCGGGGCCGACGCCCCGGCGGCGGCGCGGCGCGCGCAGGCGGCGGCGGCGGCGGCGCTGGCGGCCGCGCTGCGCCGCTACACGTCGCTCAACCACCTGGCGCAGGCCGCGCGCGCCGTGCTCACCAACCACCACCAGATACACCAGGTACACTACTACGTTCTAACGTTTTGACGCTCCCCGAATCTCCCTCTAGTCATTCTGACGCGCGGACGAGCGACTTATACGTTGGCTCCCTTTATATTTTTCGTACTGATTTTTGATTCCAGTAGCAAAATTCAAAACATTTTAGATGTTTCATTTCACTTTGCATTCTCGCATTTGGACTATAGTTCTAACATAGGTTTTACATTAGGTAGACTGCAGTCATCTTTCTCAAATAAAAAAAAAACTCTACGACTTTGATTATTCCTAGATGTTATCTGACCTGAACCGCGTGGACTTCCGCGTGGTGCGTGAGCAAGCCGCGTGGGCCTGTGCCTGCTCCACACGGGACACTGCACACCGACTTGAGGCCGACTTCAAGGTACGTTGTCGCATCACTTATACCAACCACATCATATTTCAAATTCCCGTGTTTGTTTGTAATTCTTCTAAATGGCTTAACCCGAATTTGATACTATTTTTTCAGACTTCTAGGGTCACCTTTTTGGTTCTTAGCTATAGTTGGACCCGGTAGTTCGCGCTATTGTCGAAAGTCTTGAATTATACTTAGTTAGCGCGTTTGGGAAATAGATCAGAGTAAATTTTTAACTCTCCAATGACCACGTACTGGATAGATCAACGAGCCGGGTCAGCTAGTGCGATAATAAACAATTTTCTTTATCTTTAATTAGTACGCCTTCAAAGCGAATAACTCTGCGCTAAAATCTTCGTGAATGCTCTTAAATGCGGCATTGGGCCTGGAGAGTATGAGAGCGAACACATCACGACAAAGCAAAAAGAAAGCGATTTAGTTTTGAGTTACACAGACAATTATTTCAAGTAAAGATGTGCCATCTAACGTGCCAAGTTTGAAAAGTCTCCAGCATTCTGGAGCAATAGAAAAACTTACTGCGTCTCCTTCGTTTGCTGTGTTGCTATGGCCTGGAGTTAATAGGTTGGGGAAAAAGTTTCTTCGCATTTTTTAAGAAAATTCGGAACAGTTTTTAGTTTATTTACATTTAACTAAAGTATGTAGGTACCATTTTTTCGATAACTTTTTGCCATCTTGTAGGTAAGAACATGATCCCATTGCTTTAGAAAATTTGGGACTTCTGATCAAAATACCGCGACAAGTGGTTTTGGCAGTCCTCTCGTGATGTTAACCTGACACTGCCTAAAGAATTCTGAAGAGACCGAGGTGGAAATCTGAAGGTGCAAGGTCAGGACTATACGGCGGATGCATTAATACCTCCTAGCCAAACTCTCTTAATATTTGCTGAGGGGCTAAAGATGTGTGAGGTCTAGCGTTGTCATGATGAAAAACCACACCCCTTCTGTTGATTAATTCCGGCCGCTTTCTCTCAACTTCTTGCTTTAATCTCATCAGTTGTTCGCAGTAGAGTTCAGAATCGATGGTCCTGCCTGGTGGTAACAGCTAATAATCAATAATGCCCTTCCAATCCCACCACACACACACAGCATCACTATGTTGCGAGATAACCCGGGTTTTGCCACAGTCTGTGAAGCCTGACCGGCCTTTGACCACGACCTTTTACGCACGTTCTTGCCATACGTGATCCACTTTTCATCACCAGTTATCAGCTTCTTCAAAAATGGTTCGGTTTCATTACGTCGTAATAAAGAATCACAAATGAGTTTTATTAGGTTTCTTTCAGTGAGCTCGTGAGGTATCCAAATATTGAGCTTTTTTGTGTACCCAGTTTTTTTCAAATGCGCCAAAACTATTTTGTGGTCAATTCCCAGTTCTTCAGCTACGCCGTAACTACTGATATGCCGATCTTGCTCCACTTTTTCAAAAATGGCATCCATTTTATCCGTAATAGGGCGACCAGAGCGACGTGCATCTTTGACATCAAAATTTTCGGATTGAAAACGCTTAAACCAAATTTATGCTACTCTCACAGACACTGCACTAGGTCCATAAACATTGCAATTTTTTTTCGCGGCTTGCGTAGCATTTTTACCTTTTTTTAAGTAAAATTTTAAACTGTATCGAATTTCTTCATTAGATTCACTCATCTTGACGGTACGAAAAACAATTGAAAATCACAATTTTTCCTAATTTGAATTTGGAAACATGTTCTTTAAAATTTAATCTTTCAATGATACCAAAACCAGCCAGGTACAAATAGTATAACCAAAGAGATTTTATTACAAGTTCATACATACTATAATGCGAAAAGACTTTTTCCCCAACCTAATATATAAAAAGATTAAGAACGTGAAATTTTCTTGGGTTTATTTTCAGATCGACCTTATCTTTAGTCAGTAATTACATCTGCAAGTGCAGTGTATGCTAAATGCTTAAAAGTATAGCTCCTGTCACTTTTTATAGTAGGAGTATTTTTATACGTGATTGAAGTTCATTTATTAGCAGTGACATGCGGCAAGTCACTAATATACAAGAGGTAGAATAAGAGCCCAACGATACCTCCTTGTGTAACACCAATACGACCGGTTAAATGTAGCGGCTTAGCGACTGCTTCCTTGCGTTGTAATTAATATACTTGTCTGCAAATGGACCCATCGCCGCTGTAATATTTCTATAGATTATGAGATTGCTTCAATTTGAAACTGATTCCAATAAAATTCTTAATCCACATAATTAGACTCCAACTTCAGACTCTCGTAATCAATCGCGCGAGTCGGGTGGTCTCCTGCTCTGCGACAGATTTGAACTATAGCGCCTATATACTATATATATAATATTGAACTATAAATCCGATAGTTACTCAAACGGGTCCACGTGGTAGGTTAGTTAAGCCGGGCTCGAACGTAGGACTGTGGATTGACCGGTTGGCCGGCGTGTGTCGGCAGGCGACGCTGGGGCGCGGCGCCACGCTGGAGCAGTGGGCGGCGTGGCTGGAGGCGTGCGTGCGCACCGCGCTGGCGCCGCACGAGCGCCGCGCCGACTACACGGCGCGCGCGCGCCGCCTGCTGCTCGACTGGTCCTTCTACTCCTCGCTCGTCATCAGGGAGCTCACCCTCAGGTACGCACCACACCCTGACGACTCCCACTCACTCTTAGCTCCAACATTTTAATATCACATTTGTTTTTTTATTCATTATTTAGATGCAAGCGGTTATAATGTAAATTATGAGTTTTAACATATTATAAGGATTCGAGTAAACCTCTTAAAAAAATAAAAAATTTAATTGACGATAATTTTCATAATCCAAAAATCTTTACATTTCTTTTACGACAAAGTACAGTAATGAAAGCGACGAGTCGAAATAAAATTTTGATAATGTAGCAAAGATTTTCATACTCGATGGTACGTGCGAAACGGTGTCAATTAAGAGTAACTAACAATTTAAAAAATTATTATAAAAGTCGTTGGTATTAAAATCCCTGAATGACACGCTCTCCATCTAGCATGAAGGTACTTATAAGCAAAAACAAAGAATAACTAAACAAAATACCATATTGGTTCAATGCTTGTTGTCTAGCAACCCAGCTGTCGATTACTCGAGCGCCACCGCATTGAGCGCTACCTTGTGGTCAGTTCAATCTTTTTTTTTTGTTTAGAAATACATGTCGTAAACAATTGGGTTTTTGAAAAAAGATTTTAAAACTTTGATATAAATAATTTTATAGCAAAAACAAAATAAAAAAATATAATTATGAACAATTTAAAAGTGTTAAAATTTTAAAAATTATCCCTTGACTCAATCGCACCCTGATTATCCTTCTTATTTGTGACGTCATAATTTTGAAAGTCAATCCACATTACAAGAGCGGTCGACGGTTTCTACATATGTATTGATAAATAATGTGTATAAAGTGTGGTAAAGGATTTATAAAAGCAAAGTCGGATAATATACCTAGTGTGTATTAATGATAATAAAATTTATCAAAAATGAATGATATTCGATTTAATTCACCTGAAGTGAGAGGAGAATCATTGTAAGTTTGTTAAAATACCATATTTTAAATGCAACTCAATATTTTTAATAAAATACATTTAACTTATTGATTGGGCGTCATGTGAAAGTGCTACAACACTGTGACAAGGCTATAGGTATTAATAATAATAAACATTTATTTCAGAACATGTCCATATTTTTGTTAGTAACAATATACTTAAAAACTAAAGTTAATTTTAAAAACATACACAGTTCATTACACTATTAATTTACAATATGAAGCCGTAGCCATCTTTGCAACATGGGGGACTCCCAGCGATCTGCAAACACCAGTATATTGTTCAACTTCAACGCAAGAAAATGATTATCAAAATGATTTAAATGTTATTATAACAAGAGAACCATCATGGATAATAAAAAAAAAACATAATTTGTCCTATAAATAATCTACCATAATATAGAAATATAATAATATTAGTTACTAAATGAAGCCCAGAACATTCAACTGAATAAAAAATCATTAATTAATTGTTTTAAAGTATTTATTAAAATCGTTTGAATGTTATAATTTATAGACTGTGATTTTTTTTTCTCTTTAAAAAGACATATTTTGCGAGCTTTAAGTATGGCAATTATACTTATAATGATTAAGTAATTAAATTCTTTTATAATACTTACATCGAAATGATCTTCACAGAAAAACAAAATTGAAATCGTTTTAAGATTTACTGGGCGCATTGCTTAAAACCATCGGTTTCGACATTTTGCATTTTATGGTAAATTTAATTTTTTTTTTGAGAGTTCGTATGAAAAAAACACGATAACTCTTATGGTTTGACATCTCTAATAAATTTATATATTGACGATAATAAGTCGATTTAATTGATGAAAGCGTAAAACAATGTATGAAATGCATGTAATGGTTAGTAGGCATGTTAATGCCTAAAACAATGTTAATTGTGACGTCACGCGCGCTCGGGTTAGTTCGGGAAATGTCGGTGTGTCTTCGGTACTGAAATTTAAAATTTATTTTTAATTTGTTATAATTTTTTCACAATTAAAAAAATCATATTTTGTTTTGTCATAAAATTTATTTAAGATGTTTTGATTTGTGTCAATTAGTTTTTTCAAAAACCCATTTATTTGAATTTTATTTTCTCATCGTGCCGCGAACAAGTTCCAGCATGTTTTAGTATACATTGACGAGGGTTTGCCGTAATGAATGTGCTTTGGATGTACTGTGTAATAGCTATGCCGTATTACTAAGGGTCAACTACGCTTCGGCAGCGTTTTTGTATTTGGACCCTTTATAAATTTAGTTTTCTCAAACTTAATTTACTCAATCATACGCTTTAAATATATATATATATATATTATAATCTTGCCTATGTAAATTGTTTTAACTATAAATACGCGTATATTAATAAGCGAGTGTACCCGTCAGGTCGGCGGCGTCGTTCGGCTCGTTCCACCTGATCCGGCTGCTGTACGACGAGTACGTGTCGTACCTGATCGAGCGGCAGGTGGCCGCGCACCGCCGGCACCCGCCCATCGCCGTCATGCACCGCCATCGACACGAGGTACCTACTATAAAATACAGGCACATGAGACTTAATTGGCGATGCCCCTGGTGTTGCAAAATTCAATAGGCGGCGGTGACCACTTACCATCAAGTGATCAAGTGGACGTAAAAAACGGCTTCAGAAAACAATGTCATCATTATCTGCAGACTATGTCCTATAGATGTATATGTCGGTCTCTTTTTAGTGTCTCTTCTTTGTTTCATGGGGATTCAAATCACAACTTACATATTATTATATATTTATATTTAATGCAATGCCATTTCTAGGAGGACGATGATGAAAATGCGGACGAAGCCGAAGCTGGCCCAGCCGAAGCCGAACTCGAACACGAGGACGAGGAAGAGCACGAGCAGGAGTGGGAGTGGGACGACGACGACGAGGAGGACGACGAGCCAGTCGAGTGCAAGAAAGCCAAGCTGCCTGATTAAGTACCACACTACAACCAAGGTTGAATTTCCAGCATGTGGTCTAACGTCTAAACAAGTCCTGAAATGCCTATTTCACGGCTCGACATTTTGTAAGCTTTTGCCTTAAAAAGGCTTGTAAATTTTAATATTCTAGTACTTATCATTATCGGTTCGTAGGTCCGTCTTGGCCCGTCTTACGGCCAAATATAATATTCGATCCCGATCCAAATACTTCAGATTGTTGTTGTTTCGACGCATTGTAATTTCTGCCATAAAGCACATCAATCCGCAGATTTTGGATCGTGATCATATATTTATTTTTTGCTGTTATAAGAAGTCCCCTATGGCTATTAAAAATGTCGCAGAAAAATTTACTTTATAACTTTTGAAATAAGGATCACCTTAATATCATCAATAATCAAGCTTAAGGGTAAATTTTTCTATACCATTCCTAAAAGCCTACGAGGGTTTCTTAATGTTTAAATTGCGGTAAATAATTCAGTTTGTGATTGAATATAGACTTTTTAAAAACTTTTCATTGAAAAATTTAGCTTTTGTAAAATCTCTATCAATTAACAAACGGATCATTAACTCAAATCTTTCAATATGTAGGTGACCGTGATGCTTTCGGTTATATCGTTAAATAAGTATAGGTTAAGATACATAATAAATACATACACACTTATTTATTGTCATGTGCTTTCGGATATATACACTTACCTTGTATAATCTGAACCACCATAATAATATTGTTTGCAGGATTTGGATTGACAATAATCCGTATCATGAAAACATGTGATGTAATTATCATTATTAATATTTAAAAAATTGACGCACAATATTTATGTTAAAGCCACTTTGTATGTATATTTTTGCCCAAATAACATACAGGTAAGTTGATTCCTGATTGATAATTATTAGAATTGTCAATTGAACTTTAAATTGTCACTGTTATTTGGTGCTTGTTCTATTATAATAGGGATTTAGTCATATAATTAGAAATAGGTCATTAGAAATAAACTTTACCGATTTTCATAGACGTCGATAAGGCGTCATTTCATCAATTATTTCATATACGTTTAATTACGATGGAAAAAATATAAAAAGAAACATCATGCTAGAAAATAATAACCAAAGATTATATACGTTCTAAAAACTCTTTCCTTTTTAACCTTTTCGATTGAACTGACAATATAAATTTTCAAAATTATTTCTAGAATAAGGTACATTAAGAAAAATGTTTATAAATGTATAAAGTGGGCTTTGGAATTTTATTATCTGTAAAAGAAAACCAGTAATACCAGAGTAAAAAAAAAACTGTGTATTATGAAAATAATTTAACTTAATATATTATACGTGAATAGCGAATAAGATTTTACCAGTTCCGCACCTAAAGTAGTTGTACCAAAGATACACTATAATTTTGCTCAGTATACATGATTTCGTAAATTTAAGCTACAGCATTTAAATTATAAGTATGCTTTAGTTAAATTACTGATTTTCTACCTCTCGTTTTGTTTGTCGTGACTGTAGCATGGCTGCTTCTAGTTTATTTTGCAAAGGTTAATTTAATATCACTGTGTATATAAAGCACGTATAATATTGGTATATAAATTAGTACATAGTTCTCAGTTAAAATATATAGTTACGTAAGTATGTTAGGACGTATTTAATTCTTAAGCGAGCGCGATTGCAATGCCTAATTCATGTAAAGAATGATTCAACCACGTTCATACTAAGTGTTAGTTATTATATTTAGGTTTTCATAATACACTGGTTGAAAAATATTTAAAATTATCGTAGTGCAGACCTGCATAATAATAGTTAGTTTCTGCTTGATTCTTGTACACATTTAAAATATCTCTGGCATTTAATTGCGTTTCAAAATGACAGGATCTTCTGTCAGTCGTCAATTTTTACACATTTTGACGTCATTTCAGACAATGATAATAGTGTAAATTGGATTGTAAAAAAAGTGATGATAATCCCTCAGTTTTTTGTACTAACTGCAAAGCTTGTCGGTGTCCGATTAAACTGTTTACGGTACACTGTGTAAATAAATGAATGTATGTAGTCTAAAGCAGGTCATAGTTGGTTTGACCAATTTGACTCGGTTGAGACCACATAACGGTATCTGTATTGGATATAATACTTATGTAATAGTTTAGGGTATGAATAAGTTAGGAATATTGCCAGGAAACTTTCGAAGCGTTGGGCTAAAAGCTTAATTGAAAATAATAAAATGAGTGTATTGGAGTGCGGGATCGAAAGGATTTTTTAAATGTCTAATATTTTTCTAAAATTGTCGGGTCGGCTGGCATGATGGTTAGATACCATGTAAGCCACGCCACAGGTAGTGGGTTCTATTCCTAAACAGGACCAACGTTTGCGTGTGCATACATGCCCGTTTGTCCTGTGTCTGCGTGTAAATATCTATGTTAGTATTTATTTTAAAATTAGTATTATGTAGTATTTCAGATTTCTGGTTACAATAGAAAAGACGGCTTATTTTCGGAACGTATTACCGTGTGTAAAGTAGTAGAACTGTCCCAGGATATTTATTATCTATTTTATAATTCGGCTGTTGGAAATTAGTAGAATTACGGTAAAAAAAAATACCTTGGTTTATTTTAATTCATCGATTTGTCGGGACAGCTAAAATTTTTCAACAGTTAGTTAACTTAACAACCAATAGATCTTTTCTTTCTAAAGCACGGAAACACATTTTCCTGCCACAAGTATTTTTAACAAGTAAGCTACATGAACTATATTTTTCATATTACCTTGCAATAAATCACAATTTAGGTTTGTGGCCGGAACGTTGCAAGTCTATCTGTAAGCCCTTACAATATTGCACGAATTGCAACCCTATGTGTTTAGTAATAAGTACTATTTAAACATAAGTATTTCACGCATATATTTGATGTCATTATATATTCAGTAATATTAATCTCTCTATATTAACTTAACTCTATTTCAATTAATATTACATTCATGGTATAGTTGTAGCTACTTAATGTTCTATGTAATATTTTCTTTGAAGTTTCATACGTATTTTATATAATATATCCCCCTTAAAATTGTTTATCCTAAAAGAGGCATCATATCATTGCGCTGAGAACAGACCGTCCTTTCTGCGTTGTTACAAAAATGTCTATCTATACTGTTGTGAAAATTCGTATCAACAATCGATCTATTAGTATTCCTTTAATATATACGTATTGTATCGATTAAGACAGGGCCCGTTTGGCTGATATATTATAAGTGTCCTATCATTTTTCTGTATGTACATTTGGCAACATAGTCTGATAGTTTTCAATTTTCTAAACCCCTGTATACAAACTATTCATAATGTAAAAGGATAAATTGGTGTTTTGACAACGAATATGTACACAATTTACACCATTATGCATTATGTTTCTCTTTTAGTGTATATGAGTTTTGAACATTTGGATCTGTTATGCTAATGTTGCCAACCGTACCAGTATAAAAATATTTCCCCAAAAAGCTTGAAAATTTTAGTATAGCTCCAAAATCAGTTCGGGTAACTATTTTTATATGTTGGTTGTATAAAAAGCAGAGATACCTGCCTTCGTGTTGCCTTAAACAAAACATACAACGGATTGCTACGCGATCCGGTGGAATTCACCATAGGTTGTGTTACAGACAAAATAAAATATTTCTCTACCGAAGTTGTGATCGGTTTGGATTATAAAATATAAACGTTGGTCCATTGTGTATAAAAAAAAAAAAATATTCATGTATCGTAAGCTAAGACGAATATATTTTATCGATCATTGACAATAGAAACTGTACTCTCTGGGTAAATTAAATATTTATGGAAAATACGTAAAATGTTGCAATGTCAAACCCAGGGACGGCTGACCAGTGCCTAAGAAAAAGAAACGTTTTATTTTTTTAAATATAATCTTACTACCACTCATCAAATATGCCTTCGTTGAGTAGTATCTCGTAAATTATTATCTTTTACAATCGAAATGTTATTATTCAAAAGTATTTTCCATCGAGTACGCAGGAATTGCACTACTATATAATAATATATGAAATAATAAATGTCATGTCATATTATTATTGGATGTCGTATTTATAATGAAGACCATAATTATATGTAATCGTAATATATTAATAGGTGTCTAAGGTATTTATATTGAGTGTCTTGGATGATTCACAGACAAACTGTAGCTAAAAACACATATTTCACCAGGATGTAAGGTGCTTTTTTACATTGCAGTTAATTTTTTGTCTATCAGTAATGCTCACGACTTTGAATAAATAATAAAATATTGAAGCAATTAATTTTTGGTGTATAAAAGCATCTTATAATACAGTAAATATTTGACCAATTTCTATGAAAATTTACTGTCTCGCTCATAATTTACATTTAAAGGTGAGATATTTTCGCGTTCAACTAATGGAATTATAAAAAAAACCATTGCTAACTTTGTGAGTGGCTTTTGATTGACTCGATTGAAATCGGATTCAAGTACATTAAATATCCCCGACCAGCTAATTTGTGATTCCCTGGTTTTGGTCATAAATACTTTCACTACTTGGGGTACGTAAAAGAAGCAGAACAATGTCAATCATTCGTCACAGATGACCTTGGTCACCTGCTGACAGAATTTAGCTACAGTTATTAGTCTGTCTCATGAGCTTATACTTTTATACCAGGTTAGATAAGGGTATGTATATCGATTTATTCTATTTATCAGACGTTTAAAATTATGCAACGAATTCTTTGGACTGCATTCCTGTTGCTAATTGTATGTAACCAAGAGTATATTTGTTTAGGCTGCCGTAGCTTCTCTTAGATTAAATTTTCCATCCGAATATAAGTTCTGTAGGTAGCCGTACCTACAAATATTTTGAGATACTATTGCATCCATAACGGTATTATTGCTTTAAGTACGGGTTATGAGGGATATCTTGCACTGGAACTTTGGAGTGTAGCTATTCATGATGTTTCATCTAAAGTTGTGCTTGATTCGTCCGAAAGAGACAATGAGAAAATATTCCCCTGATTTTTCATCATGAAACGTTTTAGAAAAGCTACGTGTGGCGTAATGTGAGATTTAAGATATGTTTTCAGACTTTTTGTATCGGATAAAAGTAATGATCTAAATTTTAAAAATCGTAGGCGCTATATATCACCAAACTAAGGATGTAAAAATTGTTAGTTATTAGATTTTGTTAGATTTTATGTAACAAAATTCCCTCATAGTTTTCTTTTGGTTTGTTTATTTTAAATTTCTATTCTTCATAAATGTTTGTATAACAAATTCAAATAGGTATGTTTCATTAATTTTTATATCTAGTCAGCCTGTGTTGCGCAGGAGTGTAGTCCACAAGCCTGGGAGTGACTTTGTTAGTACGTAAGAAACATAATTAGTTGTTGTATGTGTGTGGGTCGATGGATAGGTGCCCTGAAAGGATTTTAGGAACGGAGGGACGCGGAAGTGAGAAAGACAATGTAATTATGTCTGAGAATAAAGCTAGTCACTATGTGTTTATATTGCTGTTTCATTTTGTAATTTGTTTCCCAACCATTCCTTCTATTGTAGTTAATTTGGTTAGGCGATTATTTTGTTTACTTTCTTAAGTGGGTGGTACATGTTACATTCTAGCTCTGGCAAAAGGGCTATAAAAAAAGTACAAAAAGAAATTAAGTACCCAAATTAACTTGTATATTTGTTACTATTGTATTTATTCCTTGAATTACAAATGGATTTACTATAGAAATATTTACTTTAAGGGTCCCAGAAGTAATAGGATAGATAATCAGAATGCACGTTACCAGTATATAACTTTTTCATCACTTTCATTCCGATAAAAGTGAGGGCGGCTTAATTATATATTATGTACTTAAAATTATTAACGGTTTGAGGGTTTTAAAATTTTATTGATGACAAACATTGATGTTTCGTAGTGACAACTACATTTCAGAAATAAAACAAAATAACATTCTCGTTATAAATATTATTTCAAAATTCCGTAATAGCCTAACTATTAATGTACAATACTAGGCGGCCGCAGTTACGCATACAAATTAAAATAATATTTACAGAGAAGGTTTATATGTATTTATATAATAATATAATGTATGAGTTGCACTGTTACGCGTATCCTGAGAGGATGAGATTTAACAACACAAGCCATAGAAATATGTATATGAATTACAATATCAACCGTTAAAATAAAATGTACTCCCTTACTCCACAACTTGATACTATTAAATCGATTGAAAAACTCGTGAACACAATACAATCAGTGGTTATATATATTAAAATCTATTATAAAGCATCAAAACTTCTAATTCCTGTCAATTTACTTACACAAATAAATTATAACATTGGTATAAAAAATATTTCACTATAAATTGCATGACACCACTTGGCATCATGCAGAAATTATTGTATAACGATACATTCGGAATGAGTCCAGAGATGCCCAAGTAACCCAAATCACCAAATTTATGGAGTAAGAATATAAATATACAAATGATATGAAAACATTCATAATATCCTAGTGATAACAATTTAAAATAAAAACATCGCAAAATTGGGAATGACATGTTCTTTAGTCATTGTGTGATTTGAATTATGCAAATTATCGGTTAGTAAAGTGAGTTCGTGAAATGATAAAGCGACAACGAAGATTCGTAAAAACGGTTCCAACGATTCATCAAATTCCATAAAAAAAAAAACAAACAATTTTCTTTGGTTCTAAACCTAACCTATTACAAGCAAACATTAAACGTAACCACTCAGTAAACCGCTAGATGAAAACAAAAACGAATCTAGGTAAAATAAAGCCAGTGGTTACGCACGAATTATTTCCGTAAAAAGGTAACAAAGCTCGTTAAACTAGGTTTTAAAACCTAAATATAACCAAAACATTTTTTCGCGTCGTCGGAACCGTAAAGTGCGATATGATATTTCTATAACAGAATCCAACCCTGTCCAACATGTGTTTAGTTTACATTCGTCACAACTATTCAAAATGTATTTATTTTTTATATAAAAATAAATTTCTTTTTTTAAGAGATATCAAATCTCGATCGCCGATAAACGGTATAAATAATTTTATTTAACAAAAAAACGTTTGTGACGATAGTAACCAATTTGATATGAGGATATCCAAACAATGCTCGATTTCATATAAATACAAAGTAGACATATTAACTACTGAATAAAATTATATGATACCAATTACAGAATTGCACGGGAAAGCCTCATTTTCTGTAAGTTTACATGTTCGGGATTGGAGTCTACTACATAGTGTACTAAGGGTAGTTAATCAGTACGTATAGCTAGTGTCGTGTTCAGATGGCGAGCGCCGCGGATCGTTTGTCGCGGTTTTTGTTGCGGGAGATCGTCCGCGCCTTGCAAGCAGCCGTGTTCTGTAGATGCTGCAACGAGAAATAACATTTTATCTTCACGCCCAACATTTTTCGATATGGGGACAAAAATCACTAATTGCACTATTATTAATCAACGGGACACGTAATGAATATATTCGCCATCTCTTAGGTTTTACCACTAATATCAATGACAAATTTGCCTCCGAAAGAACTGCGTCGTCTTAGAATCAAGATTGCTAGGTCTAAAACAGTCGGGAGAGCCTCGAGTTTAGAGTAATTTTAATTTCTTAATTTTTCTTTATCTTTACTAATACATATGATAATACAATGAATAAACTCAAAGCTTACTGGCCCTACATCACCGATTCCTTCTCTATTAGAAGGCTACGTTACAATCCGTGGGTTCTCGGGGTGCACCTGCTAACTCTTCGGGAGGAATAGGGTAGAGAGCATGGTTACCCGCTGCAGCTTGTTGAGCTTGTGTGCGGGCGCGGCCGGGTGCGGCGGCGCGAGGTCGAGGCCGAGCGCGGCGCGCAGCGGGGCGGCGGCGGGCGCCAGCGCCTGCAGCCCGGCGCCCAGCGCGCCCGCCAGCGCCGCGTAGCCGCCGCGCGCGCGCCACGTGGCGCAGCGCAGCGCCTCGCCGCCCACGCGCACCTGCAGCGTCGGGATCTCGTCCTCCTGCAACGCACGCGACCGCAATCGTTCATCAATATCCTTATAGCGAATTCTTTGCACACCCTACAGATTATTTTTTTTTATTTTATTTAAGATATATATTATATCCGGACGCAGACCGAACGTGACCAAGTAGCTCATCCGAAGAAATGTTTGTCCGAGGTCTAATAAAAAAAAAACTAATTTTGAAGACATCGCTGTTGAGTGAATTCATTCTAATGACCCTAAATGACGTTTCTGAAGGTTAAATATACTCAAGGTATAACTACCGATTCGACTGCCCCGGTACGGTCACATAGGGGACGCCTACTAAATACATAATTATAAGGCATACCTCGAAGTACTTGAGTATGTCCCGGAAGGTGGCGCGCTGCACCTTGCGGTCCCGCTTGGCGCGGTACTTGTTGGAGTCGCGCGCCAGCTGGTCGAGGCGCGGCAGCAGCGCGGCCACGGCGGGCTCGAGCGCGCCGAGCTCGCCCGAGGCGGCGCCCGCCACGCGCTCGTGCGCGCTCGCCAGCGCGCCGCCGGCTGCCATACGCACCTGGGGAAACACTCGTACTATTTACTCATGTTCCTGTTGTACCTCCTACTGATATGTCTACACTACACTGTGTGATGTAGACACATCGACTACAAAGCTACTCGTCTATAAATGAAAGTTTAGATGTATGGAGCATCCATGTTACCCTTCCATTCGGATTCGAATGAAACTTGGCACATAGTTTATAAGCTGGAACAATTATTACATTCCACGGGAACACGGTTAAAACCGCAGTTGACAGCTACCTACTCAAAACTGCACAGTAAAATCGAATGAAATTTTAGACCCAACTTCAATCGTCCAGATTTAAAGCTATTTCTTTCTTTGTAATTAGACCTTATCGGTTCATAATGTCTGCAAGAGTACGAGAGTTAGTTACCTAATGATTTTGCTAAATTGAAATCCAGGCCATCTGATCCCAAACTATGGAAATCAAAAAACTAACATTCTACTTTATTTTATTTTATTCTAGTTACATTTTCTACGGACTCTTTGGCCGTATGCTTTGCAGTTTCTACGATAAATTATTTTAAGATTTATTTTATTGTTTTTTTTTAAATTAACATCATTCAGTGCTCGCTCAGCTCGTTGTTTTGAACTGAAGCTTGTGGTTCCTTAATACATAGTGTTACATTGAATTTTTTTATTGCCAAACATTCTACTTTAAAAAGTAATAGTGTACCTCGACGCTGCAAGCCTCGAGCAGCTCGGCCAGCCGCGGCAGCGAGGGCGGGTGCGTGTGCAGCAGCTGCAGCGCGTGCTCGGGCGGCAGCAGCGCCAGCAGCAGCGCCCAGCCGTCCAGCGCCGCCGCGTGCCAGCCGCCCTCCTCCACCACCGCGCCCGACACCTTCACGCTGCCGTCGCCCTGGGACAGTCGCACATTGGGTTCATAATCTACATCATACCATTATCATATCAACTCATGGTTGTCTACTCCGCCGCTACCGTCACCGCTACTACTGTATATAGCTGGGAATAACGGGGTCCGAGGCCCGTAATTTGTTTTGATCTGCTATTTAAGGTGGATCACCCCTTGTCAATAATTTTTTCCACTTTGTTACGTTTTCACAGCTAAATGTATCTTGATGAAATGTGGGAAGGAGATAAATTCTGTGGCCTGGTGCTAATAGGGCCAATATCAATAATCATTATTTTCAGTAATGAGTGTATAACAATGAATCAGCATACATAGTTATTATTTAGGTGTTATATTGTAGTATGGCAAAATTATTTTACTTTTATTTGATTAATGTTTTTAAGTATAATATAAATATATAATAAAATAAATCATACTTTTACAATAAACTAGCATTACAATATTGTTTCATTAAAAGGTACTTTGGCCCTTTTAGCACCAGGCCATAGAATTGTATCTTGCGTTAGGACTTTGTAACACTATGGTGAGACATAGGTATTCCAAACTTCTAAGCAACATTACTTAAATTTTGAAATAGTTGCAGGACTTGTCTGCTACTGCTCTATCTACACATATAGCTATTTTTAATTAGTCTAATCTTAACATACCTTAAGATAGCTGCCACTGAAGATGGTCTCGTACATGCGTAGGATCTCCAGGATCACCGTCAGATCTTCCTCCAGCAAGTAGCACAGCACCGCCAGCGATGAGCAACACTGGAACAAATGCAATGATAATTGTAGACGCTGGTGTGGTAGCGAAGACGGATTACCTCAAGGCGACTAAAGTGTACATTACGCCAAAGCATGCCTAAAGAGGGATAAACGTGACAAAAGCCTGTAAAAGGTTTAGTGGGTCACTATTTTACTAAAACTTGATTTTTGTGAGGACAGTTACTGTATTTGTTGATGAATACTTTCATTTCCAAGTTTTGAGCAAAAATATGACTCGACACTGGCAAAAATACGCCTCAAAGGTTAACAAAAATAACGTCGGATTTTAATCAGTCTGACGACTCAATTAAATATATATTGTTTCGAGTTACCTCAGTGCGCGTGTCTAGAGAGGCGGATTTGTCGGTGCACGTGGCGATAAGTGCTGGTCGCACCTCCTCCATGAACTCCTCTGTGCCTTCGTCGCCGATCTGAAATAAATACCGATATACCGTCAGTAAAAATTGGATTAAATTGTATCAGAGACGTACTAGTGATGTGGTTGAAGGTAGCAACCATATAAATTCTAGAACTGCCTGATGATACAACAAAATGGGATGTTTTTATAACCGAAAGCTCAAAGCTCAATGAAGGATTACCACCAACAACCTTCTCCAACTCTCAACCCTGGCACATTTTTTTACATAAGGATATCCGATCGCAAGTGAAGCAGAGCTTGAACTATAGTAACCTGATATACAACATACATATGTCTTCGACATTTCTGTATAACTATAGATATTGTGTTTGGAATATTTTTTTATGGTTATGTGCATTATTCCTTTAAGGTTTATTGGCCCCCAAAACCGGCCTTTTAGACAGGGTTGCGTAGGGATGTAGATCCAACACATAAGAGTGTTAAGGATACATTTAAATGTTGAAATATGTATTACGGAACCTACCAATTAGATACTATAAATACCCTAACTATTATTATAGACATTTTTACATGTGTCCTCTAGGACTATTTGGTTCTGTGGGAACCCGCGATTTAGCCGTCCACCAATACGCACCTGCAGGGAGACAAGTGGGGCGACAGCAGCTGCAGCGCGGCGCTCAGCGTCTTTGCCCCGACGCAGCGCTTTAGTGATGTGGTCAGCGAGCGTCACCCGATGTGAGCTGAGCAGTGTGCTGAGCACGCGTCGCTGTAAAGCGCCACGCAGCGCCACAAGGGACGACGCACGCGCGGCGGCCGACCGTGCGTTCAGACCGTCGATCAACTCCATCACCTTCTCTTCCAGTTTTTCTTGGATTTCTTGTTCTATTAAATTAAAAAACCATATTTAGAAAGATTTGAAAGTATGAGCTTATCACAAAGTAGCATTATTTTGAATATTGCTCTCTTCTTAATTTATGTAATAATTATTACAAAGGTTGACTAGTTGATGAACAGTTTAAAGCTGACTTCCGTAACTATGATGTCTATACGTGACCTCCAAGGGCCTAAGCCGAGTTTTGAATTTTTAAATAAAGGATGATTTAAGGGCACAATAGGGATGTGTCATGTCAAACCAGCAATTCCTTATGAAATATCAAAACGATCAAATGTTTGGAGTTTTGTATGAAATAGCAAGTTGTGACGTCATAATTGTACAACATTAAATAACGTACTCTTTGTCATTAGATCGGTACTAAAAAATTAAATTTATGATTAAATTTTGATCATATATGAAGTTTTCGTGTATTTTTGGATGTTCAATACACTGGTTTATATTTGATCATTAATAATATAATAAAATAATGATAAAATATCCTGGGATATTCTTTTACACACGGCCATCTGATCCCAAACTAAGCAGAGCTTGTACTATGGAAACCAGATAACTGATATATTACATATACTTATTTTTCTAAATACATACATAAATAGATATTTACAACCAGACACAGAACAAAGAGACATGTTCATGCAGACAAATGTGTGTCCTGGGTGGGAATCGAAACCGCGACCTTCGGTTTGGCAGTCAGAGCGCTGCCACGTGCATCAATCAAGCAAGCAATCACGAAGCCAAGTGGCCTGTCTAATAAATTATCTTTAATACAGGACAGTTCCCTATTATTTCGGAAGGGTTGCGGTTGCTAGTTGATGATCAATGTCAGAGGCTTTGTAACACTCATTCGCTATGCTTTACATCTCTGTCTTGCGATTGTGCAATAGTTTCGCAATCGAAGCTGAAACCCGTTTTTCGTTACATTGCTAACGCCACGACAATTGTGTCGGGTGTGTGCGGGCGCCGACCGTCAATCTATCATGAAAATCCAAAATTTGCAGTAATGATCAATAATAATGGACTATGGTAATTAAACGACTAAGAAATCTGTTGGCAAGTTGCCAGATAAAATAATAGAAATTCACAGTTCAGTCTAATAAAAAATAAAGTGTAAGTAACTTAAACTCTATTATCTAATGCTAAAGATTTATGATAGCATAAGCATCTGACTTCCTTAAAGCAATAAATAGATAAACTAGTAAATATTGCGGTGCCTGTTTGGCGTATGAATTCGCATAGGCAAACGGATCGTTCAAGGTTGGGACCTTGATAGAACTTGATGAGATATATGTAATATATACGTAGATATGGTATGTACAAAGGGATATAGTTCTAACTAGGAAAAACGTGTTCTATCTAAAAACGGGTTTTAACTGTAACACATTTTTTTTGTTTATTCTGTGGATTGTATTGTGTGTGACTAAAAAAGGTTTAATTATTTGTTGCAGATTTAAAACATCAATCGGAAGAATACTCTTAAGTTCTAGCCACATATAACTGTAATGCATTAATAACGTTATAACAACACTTCACGATCATTATAGTTAACATATCAGTTATTTCTTATCACTTCCTGATAATGACACGTGGCCGTTTATTGAGCAGCGATAATACTGGGCTCTCTTCGCAGTTTCATATTTGAAAAGAAATTAAAATAGGCCTTTACAACCACTTATGGATAGTCCGATTCTAATGCCGGTTCGGAAGATTGCTTTTAACTGAGAAGAGCCGGAAATAAAGTCTGCAATTATTCTTTTTAAAAACGAACTTAGATTTATTACACAACATTTATTTAGTCTCACTGACAATAGTTGGGTAATCGCGGTAGAGAATAATGATTAAAAATGTTATTATGAATATCAAAAACAGCCACTAAAGCAGACCAGGCCCGACAAGCAGCACCAATTGTTATATTCTGATAGTTCCCAAGTTTCTATGGCGCGATTTAAATTGATATTCTTCATATAGGGCAAGGTTACTCAGCGAGCTATGTTATGGGCTATGCTCGGAATTTCTCTACGCGACACGGTTCGAAACGAGGACATTCGTAGAAAAACGAAGGCTTTAGACATAGCTCGTAGAGTCAGCCAGCTGAAGTGGCAATGGGCAGGCCACATCGCTCGAAGAACTGATAACCGATGAGGAAGAAAGGTTCTCGAGTGGCGACCACGTACAGGAAAACAGGTGGTACGACGACCTGCTCAGAATCGCTGGAAGCCGCTGGACGCAGGCGGCTCAAGACCGTTCGAGGTGAAAATCCAAGTGGGAGGCCTATGTTTACCAGTGGACATCCCATTCTTGGGCTTATATGATGATGATAAAAATTTAATATATTTTTTCGGATTTTCTCAGCCTTTACCCTTTAGGGTGGAAAGTATTTTTAAATAGTGTTACAGTTTCCCTGACGATCCTGAATTCATGTATTTTAGGTAGGTTTAGTTAAAACTCGGGAATAATGTAACTTACTATCAGAGAAATAATATAACTTTCGAGTTAAGTATTATAGTTTCAGAGATTATGACCTGATTCAAACTTTACATTTAATATAAGTGTAGATAAGAATTGAGTTAAGCGACGCACATCAGAATTCGCACTACATATATTACAATATAGAATACTAGAGGTTCTCCGCGGTTTCATCCTTGTTCCCGATGGATGTTACATTTCCCGAGATCAAATGAATTGTTATTATAGAGCATACTCTATTTGTTGTGCTAAGTTTCATCCAAGTCCGTATTGTAGTTTTTACGTGAAAGAGTACCAAACATCCATCTTCGCATTTACAATATAAGCAGGACTGTCGCTTGCTGAAATTGACAATAACCAAGTACAGAATTGGAGTTGTCGAGATCTAAAAGAGCCGTTTTGACTACTAAGCATGCCACAGAAAATTCGTCTTTATTGCTTCAGTCATAAGGTACATCCATTGATCGAATAGTTAAATACATGAACTGATGAACCTAATCAAAACGACGTAAGATTAAGTTTTCTTTAACATTATAGCTGTCAATATGCCTATTATACAACATGTTACAAAATACCCCGTAAAAATATAATTAATTATCAAAGCCAACAACCCTAGTAAGCAGTCATGTCAGGGAACCAGATTATTTAACAGAAATACCTACGTACCTATTTTCCTAATAGTCTGCTTTTATAGCTTTTCAATTTTCATTCATAAAAATAAGTTTTATTTTATTTTTTTGGGGTATGTTACACAGCGTTAAGCAACAACCTAAGTCTTAAATATTTTGAATGGACCCGTTATAAGGCCCAATTTAAATTCGGCTTTACGGGTAGTTTTGTAACACCTGTATATCGACAACTTTACACAAAACATTAACAAGTTTTATTTCATACGTACGAGTGAGCACCACCAGCTTCGGACGACTTCGGCTTAAACGATCTTTGCATATCAGACACACATATTGTCGAATAGCGTCAATTCCCAATATAGGCATAGTTGGTGGAAAGCCTAAACATTCCCTTTGGTTATGGAAGAATCCTTTGCATTCCTTACATCTAACATGTTCATCGTCTCGAAGAATATATTTCTTACAAGCATCACACATCTTGAATGATGATGAAGTTAGTAATATGAGAGACTGAATATTTACACCACAGAGTAAAACTGCACTTATTTGACACGGCAATAATCGAATAAATAAATTAAAACTTTCCAGTTAGAATATAAAAAAAAATATCACAATATAATTTGTAAAACACTCAATAAATAATATTCACTTCACTTCACTTCTATTGTTTTGTAACAAATATTTATAGAAGTAAATTAACCGGCGAAAATTAAAACTGTAAGTGTTGCCAGGTGAAATTGAAATATAATTTAAATTGGATCCACACAACTACAAGTCAAACAACACTAATATTGTGTTGCAATATTAGTCGACTTGTCAAGAGGGGATCCAAATTCACACTGAAGCTTTTGGAGTGTATCAGAGGATATTTATACTGCAGCTTGTGATTAAATGTTGAGTCACAGCTCATATCGTATTCGAATAATCATTGATAGGCAACGAAGGAAGCCCACATTTTCAGACCACTTGCCTTAGGGAAATACAAAACAAATTGATTACACGAATATTGCACAACAATTGAAAAAACCAAGAATAAACAAGCAATACTGTTGAACTTGTTTGAGTCGGCTACGTTTTAATATTGCATTATAAAAAATAATTGATTTGATACAACGATACAATTGCGAAATAAAATGATATTATGAGTCATCTCAAAAAGGCTTAAAATGAAATCACTATACATGTCTGCCATTTTGATACGGTTTCACCATAATTAAGTGAACAGCTTCTGAGAGGTTTAGTATACGAGTACATTAATATTATTTTACTTAGGCGAAGACTGGGCTGGCGTCGCTAGTTTCACGTAAATTAAATACACTTACACTTGTATTGTGCAATAATATAATATACGTAAACACTATTTTGACAAGCTTCTATATTCCGATCTACAAGCCCATTATACCCGAAGACGTAGACTTTTCGATTTGTAGATAGGATTTTCTCTATTTATTTCAATTGTCTTAACGTGCAACACCTGTCAACTTTTTTTTGTATCCTGCTACCCCTAGGTTATCGGAAAGAAATTGCTTTAGCGATAGTACTGCCTACTTTGCAAACACTTGTTATGTTATCTACCTTTTTATTTTTCCTTTTTCATGCTATGTGTACATATAAGTATATTGTATTGTAGACAGTCACAGTGCTATTAATCACATTACATCCAAGACAAATTAAGTCATGACATGAGGTGAGTAATCTTGCCTTCACTCGAGCACATTCCCAATACAGGGCTACAGGTAAACATTGCTAAACAAAGAAACGTCGACTGTACTAAGCAGACCTGTCTACCATTTGAGTATCGCAGCGTGATCGTGTTTTATTAGATTTCTCATCGATTAATGGCTATTTTAAGAGAATAATAAAAGGTTTATAATATTTTGTGTGGTACCTCGGAGTAATCGAGTGCTATTTAACAAGATATGAGTATGAAAGGTTGCATCATTCCATTTGGAATATAAAACGGATCTTAGTATTTTTTTAAATATAGGTTCTTAGATACCTATATACTACAATGTTAATCTAAAAGATCTGTATTTTTGTGAAATTTTGTGATTAATATTCGATTAATGACTCCCTGTCTGCCTTAAGTCATCGAAAGGGCATACCCTTTCTTGACTCGATAACGGTTTGACCGATCTTGATAAGAAAATGTATATAGTCAGAACATATAATTGCGAAAATGGAGGGCTATAGATGATATCGATAAACGCAAGTGAAACCGCGGGAGAGGTGGATAGCTAGTATTTTATAAGTGTGATTTCAGCACAGGAAGACCTTTGCCGTGGCGGTCTACGCTAACATAGAACCAAAATAGCATTATCTGTGACAAAAATGATTTCCTCAGTTTTTTGATTGTCGTCCAAGTCGGGTAATGTAAACTTTCGTGGAAATTATAATCTATTCTACAATCCGTACAATCATCATCTGCCTGCCAAGTTACCAAAGATTTGGGGTCGGCGTAATACGTATGATATCTGCCCTTTCGGTGCGTTACGAATTACAAGTGATTTGGGAGATATTTTACGGTCGACCGCCTGCTTGACGCTTTTGGAATGCTTTTGTGGACCACTCGGTGGCAGGTGGACGTGGTAATCGGTATACTCTTTAGTCGAGACTAACGACACCATAGTTGGGGGTGGTGGATGTAAAGGTATTAAAAAGACCAATCTTATAATTTAGAAGTTATAATTGAGGCGTGAAGATTTAATTTGCTCCAATATCTGACGCGGTAAGAATACTTCATCACTTTCTATACAACGTGGTGCAATATGATTACGTCTAACAATAGACTAGGGATAGACATATCACTGTTAGCTATGAGTGGATACTGATTGACATTGTCCTTGCACTACTCAAAAAAAAAAAAAGAATTAAAAAAAATTACCGTACTGATAACATATCATTTTACATGTGCAAAACAAAAACAAAACCCAACCAAGTGAGTGTAATAGTAACCACAAGTTTAATATATACTATCTGTCCACCGCGGATTCACCCGCGTTTATCGATATCACATATCTAATACCTTTAAACGAGCAATTCTTGTATATATATAATTAGAATCTGGGAAACGGCTCCAACGATTTTCATGAAATTTAGTATGCAGGGGGTTTCGGGGGCGTCAAATCGATCTAGCTAGGATTCATTTTCAGAAAATGTCGTTTTATCCGTGTTTTTAGGCAATTAAAAACAGCTACAATGTCATTAGAAGGTAAGGCTTTCAAGTTGCATCTTTTGTGAGAAATACTGTTATTGGGAGCCCTTTATAATCGCATCTAATTCGTATCTAGGTATATATGACAGTGCTTTAAAAAAGAGAATACGGTAGAAGTCATGTTAGTAAAGAAATCCCGAGCAAGCTCGGCCATCCAGGTACTAACCTATCATACGGGCAATCACATGTTCTGGCTATATACCAATTTAGGTACATAAGACCGATCAAATCGTTCTTGAAATCTAAGCCGACATACAGACAGACACGCAGACAAAATTATTGAAATTAGTAAAAATTTGTGAGTCATGCAACATATATTTATCACAAAATTTGACAAAAACAGACAGATCCTACAGATTTATTTTATATAGATAGTAAAGACTACTGTTATTTGATAAAATCTCACACAATCTACAAAAGTAAGTACATAGTCATATCATTAACCAACAAAACTGGGCAATGTTATGCAATGTCAACAAACTAAATCGGATATCTGATAAAGGAAAGTGATTACTAATAATTTGGATAGCATTTTGTGGGCTAGTAGACTGCGTCGAAGTGGACAGATAATAATGTTATTGGAAAATGAACTCTATGGTTTAATGACAATGTTCATCAGCATAATTATACAATAACCATTAGATCAATAGGTAAACCTTATAGGAGAAGCTATCAGGATGATTATTGTATCATTCTTAGGTTTCAATTTCGATCTCGATTTTTTTTTAGTTTGAAAAAACACATAATTGTCATTTAACTCTAAACATACCAAAACTGGGTCAAATGAACCATTTTAAACTTCGCATTGAAAATACACGTATCATCTTATTGCTTTCGCACATTTGACTTCATGACTTTTTCGTACTAATCAAGATACAGTTATATCTACTATTTATTTCCCTTCCTAACAACCATATTTCATACATTCAAGCAGGAAACATAAAATCACATTTGACCCGCTATGGTAGAAATAGGTACGTAGTAAGTGTTGGTATGATTGATGACAAATATACAGTATTAAGAAAATATTTCTGATGGCCCATTTGGCATGGTGGTTAGACACCATCGTTGGTTCTATTCCCATCCAGTACATGAAACGTCTTATGTAACATATCTATATATAAGTACAGTGGACCCCCGGTAGTCCGACAAACATTTTGCAGGGCAGTGTCGAACTATCGAATTCGTCGGATTATAGAGTACTGCCTAAGACCCCCTATAGTCCGGATTTTTTTACAAAAGAGTACCTTGTAATCCGACAAATTACAGATCCAATGATAAGATTCTTTATACATACATATTATATATACATATGTACATATATGTACTCTGAAATACTAATTATACTTCATTATGTATGTCAAATTTAGTAAATTAAACAACAATAGAGAGCTTACGTTTTATTATAAAATTAACGTCATTAATGCTATAGAACTTACAAAAAATATGCAATAACTTTTCGTTAGGAAATAATTGTGTACAAACAAATGTACATATGTACTAAAATAATCAAAAACTATGAATCAATTATGTAGTTTAAGAAGCATGCAAATATTCATCAATTTTTTTTTGTTTAACATTGTTGAAACGCGAGATAAATAATAGACCATGTCGGATTACAGGGGGCGCCGGATTAGACAGGGGCCGGACTACCGGGGGTCCACTGTATATATTAAGAATGTAGTTTATCAGTTATCTAGTAACCACAGTAGACCTCGGACGGCCGTGTGTAAAAGGTAATAACCTTATTTATTTATTTGAAATGATACACCCTACTTATTGCATAAACAAGAATGTTTAATATTATTGAACCTTTATTTCACAATTACATGTCATCCATTATTTTATCCTCCACACACACTATTGAGCAACAACGCTTTTAGAAAAAAAAAAAAACAATATTGTACTGAATGTAAAAGCAAATCGTTTTTGCTGTTGTTGTTATAAGCAATTTTTATCGCGAGAATGCGGACAAAACCGCGGGGGAAAGCTAGTTTATAATATAAGTATGTTAATATTAGTGTATGTCCCCCGCGGCTTCACCCGCGTTTAGTTTGAAGTTGCTCAGACCAACAAAACACGTATTTCCATACAAACTTTGAACCCCCCTTTTACCCCTTAGGGGGTGAATTTGCAAAAATATTTTCTTAGTGCTCCCCTAAGTTATTATAGTTAAACCCCTGTGCAAAATTTCAAGTTTCTCACCCTTATAGTTTAGGTCCTGAGTTAATATGTCAGTCAGTCAGCTTCTCCTTTTATACAGCGTGTTACAAAATACCCCGTAAAAAGATAATTAATTATCAAAGCCAACAACCCTAGTAAGAACCAGATTATTTAACAGAAAGGCCTACGTACCTATTTTACCTAATAATTGTCTACTTTAATAGTTTTTCTGTTTTTCATTCATAAAATTAGTTATTTTTTATTTTTTTGGGGTATGTTACATGGCGTTACGGTCTTAAATATTGTGAATGGACTCGTTATAAGGCCCCATTTAACCTCCTTTCGGCTTTACCGGTAGTTTTGTAACAGCCTGTATATCGACAACTTTACACAAAACATTAAAAAGTTTTATTTCATACGTACGAGTAAGCACCACCAGCTTCGGACGACTTCGGATTAAACGATCTTTGCATATCAGACAAACATACTGTCGAAAAGCTTCATAGCTTCATAGATACATTTACAATTTATTTTCATGTTTTATACATACTCTGTGACTCCAAACTTGGACGCTCCCGGGAAAGGCGATCTTTGCATATAAAGCACAAGAAATCACTAATACGAATTGTGTCAAAATCTTCCAACACTCGGGCGACATGGTAGCGTAAGCACTTTTTATTGTAATGGAATACATTGCCACAATTTCGACATTCCACTCTATATGGGTGTTTGTATGTCGTCTCTTTACACGTGTCGCACATTTTTGAACTTTATGGCACTATGAGCTAAAAGTATCGGTGATAAAAAATAAAACGATATCCGTCCCACTATAGCTAACAATCGATAAGGCGTTTAGAAAGATAATTACATAGTCACACCGGTTTTTTCAATACAAATATGGCAAAAACGTAGCTAATACTACAACACTCCTTTACAAGTAGTACCAACCGACTAAATGATCAACTGAGCAGTGACGAAAACAATCCGATATAACATCTGTCCGTCTCTTTTCCTCGTCGCGATCATTCGCAGTATGGGAAAAACGCGACGTGTTTCCTCGAAAATTGCATAATTAATAGTGAGACAAACAAACATAATGTTGATCTATCATGAACAATCACATGGCCAACCTATTTTATTGCTTTAACCCAACCATATCATTATCATAGTAGTAATATGGATATTTATTGACCTTCCACGCCACCAACGGACTTGGAAGAAGTTCGGTACATAGGTAGAGAATGACCTGGAATATAGTATGTGACAATACTCGAAAATGTGAATGAAACCGTGGGGGACAGCTAGTAATTTGTTTTTTTCACATTTAATCTGCTGCTATAATAATAATAATAGCCTTTATTAACAATCTTATAAGTTGCAATTAATTTATTTTTACTTAATACTACAAATTTGTTGTAAGACCGCTCATCCAATAGCGAAGAATCTTGCCAACTTATTGCTTGCACTTGTGCGAAGAATATAGTAAAAAAAATGTCATTCAAAGTCTGCGTGATATTACGACATACTTCTTTCTGGTAATTATTTACAAAATATAATAAAATCTTTTTCCCCCGGGTTTCGCACCGTTTTCCCGGGATAATAAGTATCCAATATGCTAATCCAGGTTACAAACTATCTACGTGCCGAGTTTCATCAAAATCCGTTCGGTAGTTTTTGCGTGAAAGAGCGAGAAACATCCACACACAAACTCTCGCATTTATCATATCAATAGGATAGTATAGAAATATATGCGTCCATATAAACATACATTAAGTTTTAAAAGGTAAAGGCTGATCGATCACCGAGTCACAAACTCACGAAATTCAAACTCTCTCTCTTTAAAATATAATTATTTAAAGCTCCCCGCCCTTTTACCCGTGTTAAAGAGGATCTTGTTTCCCATATGTTAATCCAAAACATATACTATCTTGGTGCCAAATTTAATTCAAATTCGATCAGCCATTTAATAGTGTATCTAATAAAAAAGTTACATTAAATGTAACTCAACTCAGATTTCCTAAAATTATAATAGGATCAAATATACAACATGATCTGGATAAACACAGGATAATAATATTCCCGGAAAAAAAATTGTTATTCAATAAATAAGTATATAAGGAAGTCTTTAGTAAAATATAAGGTAGTCAATAAACATCGCTATCACAATGTATTGTGTAAAGGTAGATGTCCTTCAGAGTTCAATCACTCAACCAACAAACCTAACCAACACTTGTTATAATAACACGTTTGTTTTGTGCGCGAACAACTTTGGTAGGGTCTACGTAACATAACCATATTCATCAGGCATATTAAAACTCAACCTTAACGATAATAGATAAGAGAGGAATTCGAATGCCCATCGTTCCGGCTAGTAGACAGATTTCTTGGAAAATCTTGGTCAAACAATGCGTCATTCGTTAGCTATATTTAATGATAAAAATATCCTGTGACATTTCTTAACTCACGGCCATTCCGCTCCCAAACTAAGCTGAGCCTGTACTATGGTAACCATGTAACTGTATTTTTTTAATACATACAATTAGCTTCGAGCAGTAACTTAGATATACAACCAGACAGAACAAACATACATTGTTCGTGTGGACAAATGCTTGTCCTGGATGGGAATCCAACCGACCAACGTCAGGTAGCGGTAGGGGCACATAGCCATCACTCCAAGCGTCTAAGTTGGATGCAACTTTCGATCTATAACAATGTGGTGAAATGCCTTCTAGTGGAAAACAATGACGTTACAGATTAAAACAAAGCGCGATAAAAACGGACCGACTTTCCGTCCGCGTTGACTACATAAAACAATAAATAACGACCTTTACAAGGCCTTGAAGGCTTTAAGTATAACTGCCGGATCCCACGAGGCAATCATGCCATGCGCCAAAGCGAAAGGGGCGCCAATCAATTTTTTTTATAAATAAATAATGTATGCATTTTTCTTTTTCAGCCAGATCATTTAATCAAGTTAATTATCACTAGGACTAAAAAGTATAGTCTTTTCTATATATATGTTTAATACTAATAAAATTATAGTTCTATACTTATATGCAAGGCAATGGCAGGAAATAAAAATGTCGTATTTTATAGACCTACCGAATGTGATATAAAAAAAAACAAACATGCAAATTCCCTAATTGATTCAAAGATATTCGATCCCATTTTGTGTTGTAAGTATGGTAGTATAAGCCACAATTTGCATTAGCAACTAAAACTGCTATCACAAAAAATTGCCCTTTACGGTTAATTTAAACATGAGTCTGTTAAGTGACATACCTGCATCATCATGGTTGCTCTTGAGGTCAGATTGACCTGAAGTTTCTGAACAGTTGTCAATAGTCATGTCGATACCAGCGTCTTCATCTGAAGAGTATGCTTGCTCCGTTCTTCTGTGCTCTGTGAAGGTTAAATAAAGCATTAATTATTGGCGACAGTCAATTCAGTTCTCTAGCTTCTCCCAAGGGGGGTGCGGGAACAGTAGAAACTACACAATGAGGTTCTGATAAGATTTGCAGTGTTTATCAAGCTTTTGAAGGATAAAACAATGTGACTCAGTCAATTCATTACTAATTAATTACAAAATTCAATGCTCAAGAGGACACCAGAACCAAACCTATAAGCAACTAAAATGATAAATTTTAAGAGCAAAAACATAATAACAATAATGATAAATGGAGACTTCAACAGATTAAAATTCAAAGCCATTTATTGAGTTTAGCTATGATGGCATTCATGAAGGCCACTGAAGATATCCCCGATTTGATAGTCCATCGGAAACTGAGAAAAACCAGCAAGTATCTCAATACAAGGCCATTATTAAGGTTCCTATAGGTACCAGGTGGGCTCCAATCAGACTTCAATACATTGTAATTTCATAAAAAAAAGCCTGTGTGGATCTAAATATCATTAATTAAGTGATAAGAGTAACTATCCAAAACATTGTTGCAAACTTTATAATGTTATTAAAGTCATACTTATGTAAAGATCTTTAATTATCTTTTATTGGTTATCTCAAATTACTCTTTGTTATCATTTATGATGTAAGAAATTATGTCACATATTTTTATTATCTGTGAAAGTTGACAAGTAGACCAGAGTTTACAATTTGATGGTAAGTGGACCTTCACCAAAATATTTTAGCCTAAAAGGCAACAATAATTGTGACAGTTTATCAACATTCAACTACTAGCATACAAAACAATATTTTCAAAACAAATTATGTGAGTTATTACCAATGCACTCTGAAACTGTATAAAAAATTATAACATTATCAAATATTGGGAAGGCTTTATGGTACAGCAATGAGAAACAGAACAGCTTGTTATGTAAAATGGTTTCAAAGAGGTAAAATTACCTAAAATATGGATTTACTGGATAATGGTCATTTTGTAGTACAGTGTAAACTCTTTATAACGAAACTCAAGGGACTGAGCATTTTTTGTCGTTATAGAGAGTTATCGTTATATGGCGTGAACAAAAAAAACCAAATTAACAAGAATTTTTAATATGTATGGGCTCACTTCAACGTTATAGGGAGTTTATCGTTATAAAGGATAACGTTATAAAGAGTTTACACTGTAATTAGTTTGATATAAAAATTTTAATAACTCAACAAAAATATTCCATAAAGGTATATTCCATTATTGAATGATTCATATACATTATTTCACAATAGAGAACAAAATGCTTATGTGTAAAAGACTATGTGCAATTCAAGTGTCCATAAAATCATTGTCGTTTAGAGAACGGGATGTATGCAGCTGGGGTCTTTACAATTGGTTGTGGAATATTTGGCAATTACTTTACTTTATAATTACAAAAGATTTAAAACTCATATCTAATAAAAAATGTTATCTACACATATTTATGTAACATATGGTACCAGGAAATAGACAAGCAACTGATTATTATGTAAAATTACATAATTCCACACCAACCAGGTTGTCCAAGGCCAAACAAGTTTGCTTTAGCCAAGTAAAAACTAGATGATTTATCACCTGATGGTAAAGATAGAGGCATTGTTTGTCAACTCATTTGCATGGTATTGTTTGAACCTGCCCTTGGGAACCGCGCAATGATACAGGGAAAGTTAATGTGTCGTTGGAAACCATGCTGCGGGCTAGTGAAACTCCATTTTTGATGAGGTTTGATAATTTTTTAAGCCTAGCATATGGCATTTGCTACGAGAACGACCGTGAGTGACAAATACGTCATTGCCTTGCGTCCCGCGGAAAGTAGCAGACTCGACCACCTTCGACCACAAGCATGCACAAGGTCGCCGCGTGATCTCATTCCTAAGGCAAATTCCAGCAGTTTACGCATAGAAAATCAAAACACGTGTGTCACGGGAATAATTAAACACTCACCGAATTTTCCTTTTTTCTTTCCTTTCGGCATGGTGATTTGCTAACAGACACTTCCTTTTAACAATTTAAATACGATTCACTAATTTATTCTATTGTACGCTTGTCACTTGATCAAGACGGAAAAAAGTTTAGTATATCAGTCCGTGTGGAACGATTTGGGCACCGAATGCAACATAAAACTAAAATTTCAGAAAAACTTTTTAACATGTTTAACTGTGTAACATGCACACTCGACTTCGCTTTGCGCAATGCGCTGTCACAATTCAGAGGGAAGTGGGGTTTAATACGCCATCTTGAAGTTTAGTGTTGCTGCAGTAAAAAACATTGAAATTATGGTTTAAATAAAATAATTGGGAAAAAATTTACACCAATTATTAAATATTTAAAAAACATCGAATACAATTTTAGAATTCTGCCATTTGTTTCATGATGATTGTTACGTTTTTTCATATATAACAGAGCTTATTGGTTTCAACGTTTCTATTTTAGTATTTTGAGTTGTTCAAAAACTGTACACTACGAATAATAATAATCTAAACGGTAATTAATTATGGAAATTTATGTTCGTTAAGAAAATAAATGTTGGGAGCCCCTCCTTGATGTCGAAGTTAGTCACAGGCGAAGTGTAGTGACGTAGCATGAATTAAATTTTCAAATTTTCTTTGGTAGGTATATCTAAATTGACTCAACTGTTTCAATAATTTATGATATCCTGGCTGTCCCCCGCGGTTTACCCGTGTTCCCGAAGAATGTCACGGGATAAATACTAGTCTTTATGTTATTCCAGGATATGCTATCTATGTGCCAAGTTATATTTCAATCCGTTTGGTAGTTTTGGCGTGAAAGAGTAACAAACATCCATACATACAAACTTTCGAATTTATAATATTAGTAGGATTTATTAAATATACGCATTAGTATAATTGTAAAATTACTTACATACATTTTGTTAATAACTTTTAGGTTTAAAGTTGTGCATTAGGTATAAGTAGGTATAGTTTAGTAATTTTTAGACAATAAAAAATAGCATATTGTACACGAAGCAATTGTTACATTATGTTTTTTTTCCGATACTGTCTAACACATCATGCTCTGCAGCTTTTGAGCTTTCGTTTAGCTTATATTACAGACCTACATAAATAAGTGCCGAACGATTTGACGTAGACCCGCGCGTATGTGACGATTGTAATACATTAACAACATTCAACCGCATTCCTAGGGGATGTAACATTTCCTGAGGGATAAAAGTATCATATATGTTATTCCAGGGCATGCACTATCTATATGCCAAGTTTGATCCAAATCTATTTGGAAGATTTTGCATGATAAAGTAACAAACGTACAAACTTTCGCATTTATAATATGCGTAGGATTTATCAATCAGAAGTATCTAAGAATACGTTGTTACTTTTATTCAATGGATTTGTTATTCACAAAGGGTAATAATATTTTAATAAGAGTTAGTCTGATTAGTAGATATCTACGCCTGGTAATGTAGGTCAGGTATGTAAGGACAACTAACCTAAATCTATTTAGATTTTTCTCTATTTATTTGCTTCAATAGGTACCAGCACGGATTTGTAGCAAAGAATAAAATGTAGTTAGACTGGCTTAAATAAAATGATAAGAAACTTTGAATTGTTTAATATAAAAAAGGAATGACAGAATTCCTCCCTTATTTTCTATCAACACATTATATTATTCTAATATATCTACCTAATATTATTGTACTAATATTTATACTCAAACAAAGAAAAATACAGCAGGAACATGTTTTAAAAAACAGTCGGTATCTAATGTCTGAAAAATATTTTATACATTTTTATAGAAGTAAAACATAGAACACAAACTAGAAATATACAATCCACTAAGATATTCGATCGATTTCTTTGTTGTTTTGCCGTTTCAGCACATATTTCACCAAAACTCTGTCTCCATTGCGCTTTCACAACCTCGGACATTAGTAATGTTCCGTATCGAAACGTTGTACAATGCACTGACACTGTCGGAGGTACACCTAAAAACAAATGTCTTGCACTTTTCACACTTAAGGTAAGCAAGCCACGCATTTTTTCTTCCTCTTGACCATTGATGTACCAGCGGATATCCGAGTCTGGTACCGAAGTCACATAGCAGGTCGCTTGTATCTCGTCTCCTTCTCCGAATTCCTGCGCTAAGCCGACAACCACCGGCTTTTTATGTTTTGGAGCAAGAACATTCATATAGGCGACCTTCGACGCGAACTTGTAAGGGTAGATTTGGCGTTCAATATCGCATTTGTACATTCCTGTAGCCTCCCCGGTTGAAATAAAAAGTTTCAGCCGGCAGGAAACCGGTCCGCAGGCCAGGATCTCAATAGAGCGAACGCCTTCAAGAGGGAAGGTGTGAGTGTCCGGAGTGACACCAGGGAGGTACCGGAAGAACTCCTTGCGATCCTTAAACCACATGAATACTGTGAAATTTCCTTCGTAACGGCATTCGATTTCGACTGTCTCTTGATCTGGGCTCACTATCTCGGGTACGGTGAGGTCTGTGACGTTGAAAGCGTGGGTGGAGGTGAAGCTGACGAGGGCGATCACGGCGAGAGCCACCATGATGCTGCGACGGTGGCGCGGCTCGCACTGCGCCCCGACCTAACCCGGGGCCGGCTGAAGCGCTCTTAATTAAACAGTTTAGTTAACTCCAACACTTAACCGTTGGGCAGATAGACGTGTCCCTTTTACACATTGTTTTTTTGACGGGCTCTATAATTGATAGAAAATTAGTTTTGCTAGGGTGTTGTTCTGTGTTGTAAAGGGCGTCTGATTGAAATGGTTTTTGTTAATTGAATTTACTTGAGGGACATGTTGTATGAATAATCGTTGCGTATTAACTCTAAAATTTTGTCAAATTTATGACTATTGCAACAGTTCACGCAAACGTAACGTTTCCGCAAACATAAAAAGGACGAGCTATTCGTCATGAGTCACGAATGGAGCGTGTCTTTCGTCCTATCGTGTAATTTATGAATTGTTACGGAATTACAACGAAATACATAATTGCGCAACGTTGTTCTTTACGTTTGTTTCATACTAATATTGTCGCGGTATTTCATGCCCCGTGGCAAGAGACGGTTGCAGATCCCAGTGGCCTCCACTTAGTATTACGCACAAGATGTGTCATCCAATTTGGCGTACGGATACAAGGAATAAAGTAAATATAAGGTGCAACCGCCTCAGACTGAGATTTATTGCTACTATTATGATTACTTATATTACGATTGCTATATTATATTTATATACTATTATTATTAATACCTTCAACTCCACTACTGCTTCAACGCGGAATCCGGTAGACAGTACTTCTCCGACGTACTCTACACCAAAAGCTTTACTACTTCTCAAATGCTACTATTTTGAACTATACGTGCGAATTGAGTTAAATGTTGAAAGAATACTATGTAACTATCAGAGCTTTGGGTAAAAGCTATCTTCTCACTTTGCCACTTATATATTTGTCAGACTTGTATCGGTTCGGATAGTTGCTTTTGCCAAGCAGAGCCGGCAATAAACTCAGCAATAAGTGTTTTTAAAACAAGATTTAATACATTACTAGCGATATACCCGGACTTCGCCTGTGTGGGATAATATCAATCTATAATACACGTAAAGTTATCTGAAGAAAACTCAGAAAAAAAAAATTTATTATGGTATCCGCATAAAAATTGGTTGGTTAGTTAAGAAGATATAAGCAGAGAAAGAGGCGGACCAATATTGTGAAATTAGAGATCTTGCGTTAGGGAATGCTACACCCAAGTATAGTCGTAATTAAAATCGTTTATGTTGTAGTGACCCTTGACTTCTTTCCAAGACAATAATCTTTATTAATAACTAGCTGTCCCCCGCGGTTTTACCCGCGTTCCCGAAGCGTATCACATCTTCCCGGGATAAAAAGTAGCCCATATGTTATTCCAGGATATGCTCTATCTATGTGCCAAGTTTCATCCATATCCGTTTATTAGTTCTTGCGTGAAAGAGTAACAAACATACTTACATACAAATCTTTCCTCTTTATAATATTAGTATAGATATTTTATCTGTCAATATTAGCTTTGCTGACCACCACTGGCCACATCATTATTAACCATGGCTGGTGAGAATGTGGTAAAAAACAGGGTTACAACATACCCTGTTTTTTTGCTTACACGATAGAAGTGAAACTTTTGTATTACAGGGAAACATTTTAATTATTCATAAATCACTTTTGAATAACATCATCATCAGCCTATCTCCGTCCACTGCTAGACAAAGGTCTCACCTATATGAATAGTATAGATGGTGTTAATCATTCATTTATTTTTTGTCACACAAAAAGGTTGCGGGTCAGAATTGCCCTCCCATAAGAAGTTCCACTCGATAAACAAAGTAAAAAAAAAAGAAATGTTCACACTGTACCTACCTCATTTCGCCTTAGGGGGCGTCCATTAATTACGTGAGGTGTTTAGGGGGAGGGGGTCGAGCAAAACCTCACATATTATGCATGAACCCCATGAAAAGATTATGATTGCGGTTATACGAACGGAACACAGTAGCAGTAACAAATCTCACGTGAGATTAAGGGGGGGAGAGGAGGTCGCACAAAATATCACGGTATCTCACCAAGGGGGGAGTAATTAACGGATGCCCCCTTATGTCTCGTGTCTCGGAAATAAGAGATTACAATTTTATCAATTGCCAATTATATTATCAGCGAAATTGAATAATGCATCAGCATTGCAATTACTCTCTTTTGTTTTGGTACTGAGGCTCGATTTGGATAACTGTCACATTGCATGAAAGGTTTTTGTTCTCGGTCGAATGGTCTGAGAATTAACCTATTTGCCTACGCCTTCGTGTATAATGGGCGTGAATATATTTATATATTGTTTATTTTAGTTTTACATCTTATGTAGCATCATCACACCGGTAGCTTATTTCATCAAATTGTTCGTATATTTGCCTATTCCTAGATGATCCTTCTTTCTATTGGTATAAACTGTATTAAAATCCGTGCAGTAGTTTCTGAGATTAGCAAACTGAAATACAAACTCAGGGTGGTAGGGGACGTAGTGATACCTAATGGCGGATTGGAAGGTGTACCTACTTAAATGCATTGGCTGCTACCAGCGGCGGCCTTACCTATTGCGAGGCTCCGGGCGATAGGTCATTGCGAGGCCTTTTGTCCGTCGTGAAAAGTATGTGATGCGAAAGTAAGTCTGGTTGTTTGGCTTAGGTATTTGTCATGTTCGACAAGAAATGCTAAAGTTATATAAATAAATAAAATGTGAAATCCATATCTTTTTTAATTTGCTTGGCTTGCGCGAGGCCCCTGCAAGAGCGAGGCCCCGGGCCATTGCCCCGTTCGCCACCCCCTAAAGCTGCCTCTGGCTGCTACAACCACAGGTCGGGGTTCGATTCACACCCAGAGCAAAAGTGCATGAACATGTTTAGTTACAGTCTAGTTAATAGTTGGTTACAGAACATTTACAACATGTCGCAGAACATTTACACAAATATTATAAAACTAACTTCCATCCTGTGATTACCTCCATGTTCCCGAGGAAGTATAATTGCTGGATACCACTACTCCAAGAGTTATTAAGCTAAGTGGCATTTTATACTAAATTGACGGATTAAGACCCCTAAGGTAAGTAAGGGTGTAAAAGCCATTTGCGGCTAACAGTTCCATGTCTAATCTTAATTGGTGCGTAGTATGGTTGATTCGCCTTTCAGTGCATTGCTCTAAATGTTTTCATTCACCTGGAAGAAACCATAAAAAGGTAACAAATTGAATCAGGCGTGGCCCTGCGGAAATCCATTGTAAGTATATAAAAAAAAAAACAAATATCTAGTAACTAATTCCGCTGGATCTCCTTCTCTGTTAAGCCCCAAACAGTTAGTTACGGTGGATGGATATCTATATCTATACTAATATTATAAAGAGGAAAGATTTGTGTGTAATATTTGTTACTCTTTCACGCAAAAACTACTGATATGGATGAAACTTGGCACATAGATAGAGCATATCCTGGAATAATATATAGGCTACTTTTTATCCCGGGAAAATGAGATATCCCTCGGGAACGCGGGTAAACCGCGGGGGACAGCAATTTTGTTTAAAATACATGTCTTGGGCTAGCACCCTCAAGTTGAAGGTTGTCAAGCACATATTAGTGTGTTCCGACAGCTGCACTTGAGAGCCGGTTCTCTTGTAGGTTTTGTGTGCATACTACCTTCAGTCACGTCATCTTTTATGTGCTTTTTTCCAAATCATCTCAAATGGATTTGCAGGCGATAATTTTCTCACAGCATTCTTTTATGTAAATGAAACCTTTTGATTAATTATTGCCAAGGGATGTTCAACTTAGGCTTACAATATGTGGTAATAAGTTAATAATTGCTGAATTTATTGCCGGTTCTTCTCTGTAAAAGCAACCTTCTGGACCGGCGTTAGAGTACCATTCATAAATGCCTGGGTAGTAGGTGTAAATATCTATATAAGTATGTGTAATATAATGTATTTAAAATAATAAAGAGTAATATATGTCGTATATCAGTTATCTGGTTTCCATAGCACAAGCTCTGCTTAGTTTGGGATCAGATGGCCGTGTGTAAAGAATCTACCAGGATATTATTATGATTATTATAAGATTTGAGCTCATGATGATTTGGTTCCTTTGTTCTTTCTCATCTCAAAGGAAATAATCTTCCGTCTTGTAAACACCTACGCAAATACTTACCTCAATAATGATTGTTGGTCAGTGAACCCTGCCCACAGATTATGTACTTTAACGCGACTGTCGGAACAGACCTAAACGTCCTTAACTCGTAATTTCATTACCTTATCCTACATCCTACTAATATTATAAATGATGGTTACTCTGTCTGCCTGCAGGAATGGCATTACTGTGTTTCGGTTAGAATGGTCAGGGGGCCGGTGAAATTACAGGCACATGAGACTTAACATCGTCTCACGGTCGACGACGCATTGAGAATGCTCCTGGTGTTGAAAATGTCCATGGCGGTGACCACTTACCATTGGGATGACCGTCTGCATGTTTTCGGCCTAGATAACATAAAAAAAATATCACATAGGATTCATTTCGGTAGGTTTGTCCCAAACATAGTAACATGTGTTGATAGAAGCATGTGAAAAGACGATAATATCGTCAAACACAGGAAGGCAATGCCATATATCAATTTAAATGCCCCTCTGAAGTGTTGGTTCCTATCACCGCAATTATAAATAATCACTGGATGTAATTAACTAATTATACTGATTAAATATCAAGTTATGCGGGAAGCGTTCGCTATCCCAAAATATTGTGGTCGTTTTGATGTGATTTGTAATGCTTTTAAACAATGTTTCATTTAAAAACTTTTGGAATTTATATAAGCCATATGAAAAATATGGAGAATATTAAAACATATATATTATATTCATTATACTTTCATCCTTATGTACGCTATCAAAAGCTCTTTTAGATAGCTTTTTTAATGTAAGGTAACATAATGTTTAAATGTAAAGTAGATGGGCATTTGGGTAGAGGAAGAACAAAGGAGAAATGGATTGATTGAGTGAGGGATGATATGAATAAGAAACGAGTGCATGCTGAGACGGCAAGTAGAAGGACAGAATGGAAGAAAATAACATATTGCGCAGACCCCCAATGATATGGGGTATAGGGCAGGTAGATGATGAACAATATGAAATAAAAAAACAAAATTATCCAGTCCTAGAATACCTGCCCAATATAAATTAATATTCTTTGCTCAGGCAATGGGCTATTTAGTACTTACAGCTTGCAGTAAGTATAAAAAAGCACTTAGCACAGTCTTCATCATTATTCAGATCTGAGAAAAACAATTATAACTATGGTTTTCTTATGAAATGCTAAAGAAGTGACATCTATTGGTTCAAAGAACAACTACTTTATCGTGTACGTGAGCACCATTGAAATAAAGAACATGCTATGCGGTCCCATCATAATAGTTATGGAAGAACTCGACAGATGTCGCTGTACTTCATTTAATAAAAGTAATCATTTAAAGACTCTTAAAAGAAATAAATATACGTATACATATATGATATTAATATTTAGGTCAATTTTTATATAACTTTTATTTAATAAGAATTATAAATAGACTAATAGTTTGAGGTGCCTCATCATTTTAGATATTTCCGAATCATTTATTAATCTCTGCACTGACTGTATTACTATTACGTAAGCAAGAAGTTTACCACAACTATCACACGACAGCCAAAATAAAATTGAAATACGTCTACGAGCCCAGAAAACTTGGCAAGGCTCCGTATTATATTCTCGTTTGTACCGCGGCATGTCAATTTGTGCCGATTTATGCCGCAAACTACCCGCGGGCCTTCGCTCGCGTCACTTGAGAAACGTTGGAAACTTCACTCGTTATTCCTGCATCAGTGTATTGTTGTTTTCGTAGTTTGGCTGTTTATTCTAGTGTTGTTTTTTTTGTTATTGGTTACTATTTAGGGTCGAAGCTTTTCTGGCAGTGAGCTTAGTTTTCTGTAGGGTCTGGCATTATTTTTCGTACCTATTGACGAGGAAAACATTACTTTTGCAAACTGCTTTGTTTATGGTTATTATTCAATTTTTTTTAAAGTTTATAAGAAATGTCAAGGATTAAAATAAATGGAGTCAAAAAAATTTTGCCCATTCTTCCACCAAAGTTTTTGAGGCGAATTTTTCCATAATACTCTTAGCTGTCAAAAGGCGCCTACAACATCTCAGCAACATAGAAGACGAACTGTGAATTAAGACCTTTAGTGGCCTAATTCTTTTCTCTCGCGAAAAAAGGTATATGTCTGTGGAATGTGGATGTGGCGCGTCTCAGTCACGCACAGTGGCGTGTCACACGCACTAGAGACAGATATACCGCTCGCCGCTCGCTCGTGGTGATAAACTGGCGCCTTCGAGAAATGATAGCATTTCACAACACCCCCTGGATAAGGTGTTGAAGGTAGATAACGTTTCCTTTTGCACTGAATTGTGCTTTATTAAGTACTAGCTGGCCCCGCGGTTTCATCCGGGTTCTGAGGGCATACCCTGATACAAACTGGTAGTTTTTGTGTGTAAGATTGACAAACATTCATTAATCCATCCCCACTAATGTCGATATTTATTATATAGCTAGGATTACTAGGATGTATAATGCAACTGTCTCCTTCTACAGAAGGGATCAAACTGAACTTCATATAAATCTATAGGTAAAACTTTCTTATTTTATTTTTGTTTTTTTTTGTATCCAGCCATTTTGATCAAAACCTTTAATTATACGCATTTTACAGACATGCAGGCTTAGTATTCCATTAGGCACCCTTTGGGTACGGAACTTCACAAAACATTAATAGGAAATTAGAAGTAGTAGAGCTCTGTAGTGCAGAGTTAGGTCGGCAATACTACTACCTTAACCATTTCAGCCGTGAAGCAGTGATGCACTTGTTACGGTGTTTCGGTTGGAAAGGTAAGGGAGCCGGTGGAATTACAAGCACATGAGACTTGACAACTTCGCGTCTCAAAGTCGATATTGGCGATGCCCTGGTGTTGTAAATGTCCATAGGCGGGCGGTGACCTAATACCAACCGGTGACCAATAGGTAGAAGCCATCAATACCTTCAAGTCCGTCAAATAAAAAAAGCCTGAGTGTTATTTTACTATTACTTACAAAAAAACATACAAAATGTCAGATGTTTTTTTATTTTCTTTTTATTTATTTGTTTGTTTCAATTTCTTCCACAACAAGGCTTTATAAGTATTAGTACTAGATTCACCCGCTTCCAGGATAAAATTACCCTGTTTCCATAACCGCCCCGTCACAGTGCAGAAAATGAAGTCGATCCGTTGTTCCCTTATGACGCAAAACAAGGACAACCATACAATAACTTAAATAACTAAAATATAACAAACATTCTTGTTTAATTTCCTGCGGCAACTATCAAAAGCCGTACCAAGTATTTAAGTTTATTACTTAGCAATATTCTTCCAGTATTACTAGTATTTTACATACACTTATAATGCATTATGGTAATATCGTCGCTCTCAATACTTATAATCTATGTATTAGCAAGTTCTTTTAAGTTATTTGTAGGGATGGGACTAATTCTGTATTCGGCCTATTCGGGACACTTACCGAATATTCGGCTAAATGATCGAATGTTCGGCAATATGGTACTTACCCAAAAACTTTCTGTATTAAGCAGTGAGATTGATAATGAATGAATGTAATTTCTTACATTCAAAAGCCAATTTATTCAGTTTATACCGGTTTTTTTAGTGTGGCCGAAAGTAGTAAGCTCACGAAGCCTAGAAGAGACCTGCTGTCGGAACAGACCAATAGGTGGTTGCCAACATATGTTCAACTTAAGGGTGGTAGCTAACCATGTGGGTACTGTAGGTACCTATCTGTGCTATGGTTTCCTCACGATGGTTTCCTTCACCGAAAGTTCAAACATCCCGAACTTCAAAAAACGAGTTCGGTACCTAAGAGTCTCATCACGATGTCACAATCAACTGAGCTAACATATCCCTATAAGTAAGTGATGTCAAAGCTACTGAAGTAACCAGATTCGGAAGTAGGCCTTTACTGGCTCTCTCGAAACTCAACAAGGCGACATTATTTAAAAATAATAATTTTTTTAACGTTTTCAGTTTGACAGAAATTAGGGTCATGCCTATGCGGCCTGTACTGTTTGGGTTCGGGAATTATGCCGAATATTCGGTTTGAGTATTTGCATTCGGCGAAACCCGCGTCCGGCCCATCACTATTTATTTGAGCCAAGCGCAAGTTAGTCCATATAAATGGAAATGAAGCCGGTACTGGCGAGGAATCTCGCTTTTTACGCCGTGTTTTTCAATTTATCCTACACTTTTATAGGTACTTTATGAAAGTTTTCTTGTTTAAATAAGTGCTCTATAGTAATTCTGTTGGTACCGCCCGTGGACCGATTTATGTTGTCCCTTCCTTCCATAGAACGGCTGGTAGTTACTTTGACAGGCCAGTTGGCTTGGTGATTAGCGACCCTGGCCACAAATGTTCCATTCCCACCCAGGACAAACATTTGCGTGCATGAACATGTCTGTTTGTTCTGTGTCTGGGTAAATTGTAAATATGTATTTGAAAAAAAAAAAATAAGTTGTACCTATATCAGTAATCTAGTTTCCATAGTAAAAGCTCTGATTAGAGTCTGAACATTCGTAAAGCCTGTGAAGGCCTATTTGAATAAATATTTCATTTCATAAGCTCTGCTTAGTTTCGGAACAGATGGCCGTGGGAAAATAATACACCAAGATATTTATTTAATATGTTACTTTTACTTAAGGACTGTTTAGATATATGCTATATATTGCGTGACTTGTGGGATATATTTCTTCTGTTCTACAAGGGGTCCTGAGGTTCTGGATTCGATTCCCAGCTCGATAGCGTGTATAAAAAACTACCTAACTTATTATTAATCCTAATGACAAATTTTAATTTATAAATGAGAACTTATATGTAATAAATAATATGTTGTATTGTATATATACAGACAATAAATACTTAAAATGACATAAATATATACAATAAAAATAGGAAGGTAAGAAAAGTAAGATCAGCTGCTTACAGTAAAAACAGCTGATCTAAATCGCTGCTGGTGGGTAGCGTGCCCAGAACGCTGGCGGCATTGCAACGCTGTATCGCAATGCTAATCCTCTGGTCGAGGTATTCGCCAGCCCTCTGGTCGCGAGAAGCGTCGACCAGGCGCTTAGAAATATCACGAAAGACGGGATGAGATCCTGGCCCCCACGGGTCTAATGTCTCTACCCCAAATGGCTCAAATATGTAACCCACATCAAGGTTACTATATTTGTGCCGCTTGAGGTTTTCGGCACAGGTAGCCGAGTCATATAAATTAATGATTATCTTTTTAAACTAAGTACAGTAGCTTTCCCGCGTTTATCTATATGATATAAGGCTTTAATTTGCGTAATTAAATGTTTTGATTATATACCTACCAATTTTCAGTTTAATCGGTCTTGAGTTATAAAAGGACATATAGACAGATAGGCAAACATAAAGACATACCAACAGACAGATATACTGACACACAGACATATAAGGTATTTAAAAATAGTATAATTGGAGTCAGTGAGTTTCAAAACGGATTTTTATCACAAAATTCGACAAAAAAAATTTATGTTTAGACAGATCCTATAGATATCTACCCGAAGCCCGAAAGCCGACGGTTAACTTCACCCGAAAATACCTAAATCAGTTTCTATTCTGCAAATAATTAGAGAAATGAGTTTCCGAGGTTATTTAAAGATTCAAGCCACAGGCTCCAATTCAGTATTATAAATTCACACCCACATGACATGTCTATGATCTCATCTGCTATCCCATTCTAACACGCTAAAGTTTCCTACATTATACGAAGTGCTACAAAATGTTATACAGAATTAGTCTGATATACTAGAAGTCGCATTAGTCTGACGTCTGATGTTTTATTCCAAAGTTGAGTAAAGAATATCCCATACATATATTTTTTTAATTATTTATTTTTACATTATCTACGGACTCTTAGAACTCTTTAAATATTCTATTATAAATTACTCTAAGTTTAATTGTATTGCATTTTTATAAATTAACATCTTTCCACGCTTGCTTAGCTCGTTGTTTTGAGCTGAGGCTTGTGATTCCTTAATATAATATCCCATATTAATACCAATATTACCATATTTAATATATAAACTCGTATAATAATATAAATATAAATAATATTACAATATACCAAGGTTATTAAAAAAATCGGTGAGCGTGTTTGATATTTTTGTGGGCTAAACGGCTTGACCGATTGTGATGATTTTGTATGTACTGTTTGCATCGTTTTCACGGATAAGTGACCGAACAGGGGCTCGATTCTGTAAGGAAAATGACACTAGCTCGAGGATGTTTCGTCGTGGCCTCTATGCTTTGTCTCTCGCTAACTAAACAATCACGTGAGAGGTAAGCTCACCGTGCGCCAGCTCGTCGACGAAGTTTATATTGGTTGAAAAAGGGGGGGGGCTGATTTTGAAATTTTGCACACATGTAGCCTATGGCTACCAGAAGGACAGGCTACGTTTCATTTATATTAACGCGGGTGAAACCGCGGGCTGGTATCTAGTAGAACAAACAGAATCGATCACAGCAAACAGTACAATATTTACTTACAATAAATAAATTACAAAAATGGTTGCTAATGCCCATACTCGACAGTAAAGACTTAGGTGGACTGTCTGCCAGTTAGTCAGCCCATCTAGCATCTCTAACCCCACAAATTCCACCGCTGCAGAGGGATGAGTTTTCTAAAACTTGCCCGACTGTTTGTAATTTTAAAGTAGAGAGTTACACGAACACACGGTTTTATGAGTTTTGTTGGGCTCTCTGTAGTATTGCTTGAATGTACGACCATTACTAAGCTAAGCACTACGCTCGTTATGCTCCGTCTGGACATTTTTACTTCAGCTGTAAACTTCTGTGTCGTTTAGAGCCGAAATATTATGAAGTTTCATTCATATTGGAGATGTAGACATAACTTTATTTTTACAAACTATTTCTAGGAAAAACAGCTATAATTCGAGTATACGGTACGGTACAGTCACGGTGGTCGACCGGTGTAAAGCTCGGCTTCGAGACCTGAAGTCTTGGGTTCGGTTCTAGGATGGGGAAAGATCTTGGTCAGAAAATTTGAGAGTTCAACATTTTCCGTGGAATGTAGGTTACAGTTTAGGGTAGGGCACTGATAAGGTTAAATCTAATGGGGTGAATGTCCATAGGCGGTGACCACTTACTATCAGGTGGACCGTCTGCATGGCTGTTCGCTTCTTGACATTAAAAAAACAGTGTAAGCAACCATTATGCGTACAGGCTGCTTCAGGATACTTCAAGATATTAAGAAATTTCAATCACAGATCCGCTAGCTTACGATTGCGATGCGATTTTGAACTTTCAATTACCTACCATAGGTCCACTTTAGGTATTTGTTTAAACTGAAGTCTATCTATCGTTCACACAGCTTCAACATTCACTAGAAAACTCCAAGAATATTAATTTCGTCTATTTACATACATAGCTCCGTTATCCGTATCCTCTCGCTCGCAAACACTCGACCGCGTCAGCCGGACGTCCGGTCTGCGTCCCCCTACCCTATCCCCCCTTTCCCTTCTCCTTCCGCTGACGTCACAATTAATCTTGTGACCATCTTCCGGTGCGAAATGTTTTTCTGTTTAACTTGAGAGCCAGGCTCTTTTGTTAGTTAACTTATAGGTTTTATGTAAAAACTTACATCGTTACTGATAAAACGCTTTTTAAAGACTTCAAGTACTATGACGTCACATTTGCCGCCATCTTGTCATGGCTCCTTAGGTCGGAAGACCTGCTTTTCAAGATCCCGCAGGTCATAGAGCCTTAGGAATATAATATATTTACTTTAATGGGCTGCTTTGACCCCGCATGAAATAAATACATTGAAATATAAAAGTAGTACGTTTTTACTCAACTGCTGCAGTTAAAAAGGGTTATGATTTGGTTTCCATAACATTTTCTTAAAGTTAGATTGCTTTCATGATCATCAAAAAGCATTTCTAAAGGTGCATCCAAACCAAGTTACTTTTGTAGAGCATGATAATATCACGTAACTTTTTATAACTAACAGTAAAATTATTCTGTAATCCTTTGTTGCTTGTATACTTATAAATGTTGGTCCTCGAGAAGTAACTTTAAATGCACCTTAGGAAGGTTGACGTCTTGAGATCAGGCCTTAAAAATCAGATAAATCTCTTGTAAGTCAGCTGGTTTGGTGATTAGCGACCTTGAGTGCCAAGTCGCAGGTCGCGGGTTCGATTCCCACCCAGGACAAACATTTGTGTGCATGAACATGTCTGTTTATTATGTGTTTGGGTGTAAATATCTATATGAATGTATTTAGAAAAGTAGCATATATAGTATATCAGTTATCTGGTTTCCATAGTACAAGCTCTGCTTAGTTTGGGATCAGATGCCCGTGTGTAAAAGAATGTCCCGGGATATTTATTATTTGTAATATGTAACGCACAGCAAATATACATATTTATGGCTATGCTAAATAATTGATAATAGACAGAAGGACATATATGACAAGTAAAGCAATAAAAAAAAAATTATAAGTAAGTATGCCAAAATCCGACCTCATTAAATTAAATCTCCACATGTTTAAATTACAACTTCAAAGACACCGGCTGTTCTTTACCATTATCCACTGAATTTTGTGTCAATATTACCCGCCCCTCCCTTGTGACTGGAGACTGATCGCGTTCCCTTATCTCCCCTCGATTTCCCATCATTAATTTTTTGCCCTGGCCTCCTCTCAAGCGTTTCTTTGACGATTGATTGTGGCCAATCAACTGGGACAAGGCTCATTTATTTAGTTTTGGCATCGATTCATTATTATTATTCTGTAATTATTTATTTATGAAAATACTTTTTTTTTGGAGATAAGAATACTGAAGGAATATATATTACTAGCTGTCCCCCGCGGTTTCACTCGCATTTCCGAAGAATGTTACATTTTCGCGGGATAAAAAGAATACGCTATTCCAGACTACCTAAAATATTTCTCTGTCCCAAATTTCATCATGATCAGCCGTGCTATTCACAAGCCAAACTCGCCGAGTGATCGTTCAGGTGAACAGGCGGATAGATCGGACCTCTCGCTAATTGCGGAGTCACGAGAGGGAGATAGGGAATAGTCACTGCGTGAATTCATCGTCGAGTTTGATTACAGAATATCATAGCTGCTCGGACATGATTTAGTGAAAAACATCAGAACATACAAACATTCGCATTTATAATTGTAGTAATATTATGTGAATATTTGAGAAGAAAGAATGGCTCTGTTCTTTGGGTACCTACTTTGCAGTACCCGCCTGACTGACTACCACAATCAGTTTATAAATCGTCGCCAATCAATACCAGGGGCTCGATTCTGTAAGGAAAATGACACTAACTAGAGGATGTTTCGTCGCGGCCTCCGTGCTCTGTCTCTTTCGCTAACTACGCTAATACTACTAATCACGTGAGAGGTAAGCTCTCCTAGACCTCCGTGAAGCGGCTCGCGAAGTTTATATTAGCTGAATAGAGGGCTGCATATTAAGAACAGGTTCCGTCCTAGGCTATGTTTGTTTACTATTTTTAGCCACCTCATCACATTCTGTCAAATCAACAGTAATTTAATCGATAGAATGAATTTATTTTTAATTTGTTAGAATTATTCTACTATTAAATAGGTTTTCAAATAGTTTGTTGATATTGTTTCTGAAATTTAATCTGGTAATCGTCTTGGTGGTCGAGTGATGTAAAACTTAGCTAGAGACCATAGGTCCTAAGTTCGATATCCGGGTCAGGAAAAGCAATATTAACATTCGTTTGGAAATGATGCAGAATAGCATTGGTAATGTACCTTATAATATGTTCGGTAGAATGTGGCTACTTCTTTGGGGCTAATGGGCGTGAAGTTATGTAAGTCTGGTCAAGAGAAACTCGGATACATTCTACAAGATGTCAAACCCGTAATGGTTCAGTGGAGAACACATGATAACGAACATTAAAGTATTGGTTCAATTGCTGCGCTCCATCAGTTAAACTGATACATCTATCATTAGTTAAGAACTTTATAAACATGTTTACAAAGAGCCGAGCGAAGTTGCCAGCTTACCTTCACATTACAGTTTCTATAGGAACAGGAAAGTGGAGCGAGTGAGGACATAAAACTAGTGTTCTTATTATGGTGTTGCCATACTAAACGGTGTTATGAGCTGCGATTATTGGCCGTAATTTGAAAGACCAAAATGGCCATAGAAGTTAAATGTAAACTTCTGTGTTTCTTTCCGGATCTTCTCAGTTGAAGGCTAACTTTAGAATGGATGGTAACTTCAGTAACCTTGATCTTCATAGGTGCCGGGCTCCTAGGGCCTTAGACTGAGTAAACGGCTTCGAACTCTTTTGAATTAATAGTAACGATTCGAGATTTCCCGATCCAATAGTTTTTTTTAATTTAACAAATCTTTTAATCATGTCTTTTGGTTTCTTTGAGTTTCAAATTCTAACTATTGAAAGCGTATCATGTTAAACATTGTCTATTTAAATCAGCCACCTAAAGAAGCTTTAAAATTCACTTTTATCATATTGTTCTCGTAAAAACGAATAGGTTTGTTCAAAATGACTGCATTATTGACATTCTGCATATTTAATAAAATACATACTTTAATAGATATTTACATCCAGACACAGAACAAACAAACAGAAGTTAAGTTACTTAGTGAAGTTTGATAAAAACGCAACCGGTGGTAGTATCCAGTGTGGGAGCACCATTACGCTTGCAAACTTAACTTCCACATGGGACCATGACGCCGCGTCTTCTGTTTACACTTTATACCATTTAAAATTGTCTCCAGACGTCGTCTCGCATTTATATTTGACGTTTAAGTTATTTAATACATGTTTGTTTACTATTTGACTTTACTCTTCTGTGAGACTTAAATTATGGAAAGTATATGAGTTTTTCTATTTGCATATTCAAGCGGAAGTGGACTGATGACGTTATGTTTTTGGTGGTATAGGTCAATGACTTATAGCAAGATGGTAAGGTGAGATCCAGATTTACTAAAAAACAAAAACTAATAAGTAAAAGTATCCTTCTAATCTATATCTATACTAATATTATAAAGAGGAAAGATTTTTATGTAAGTATGTTTGTTACTCTTTCACGTAAAAACTACTAAACGGATATGGATGAAACTTGGCACATAGATAGAGCATACCCTGGAATAATTTATAGGCTACTTTTTATCCCGGGGAATGTGATATTCCTCGGGAACGCGGGTAAAACTCCGGGGGACAGCTAGTATTAGGTATATATGCCAAATTTCGAGGATGTTTTTTGTTACTCTTTCACGCAAAATCTAAACGGATTTGAATAAAACTTGAAGAAGTTATTAACTTAGATTAACACGTAGGGTAGTTTTTATCACGGAAAATGCAACATTAAGAGAAATTGGAGATAGCATTCTTCTTAGTAAAAGCAACCTTCCAAACCGTCGTTAGAGTTTGACCATTCCTATGTGCTTGTGAATGCATTTTTGGAAGTGGAAATTTAAAATTAGGAATGAAAATTGATTTGTTTTTTATTTGTGCGTTTAATTTGTTGTAACTACATAATAGATTTTGAAGCCGATTTCAGAAGAATATTCGATATTTCCTCCAGAAGGTTTATCATACATTTATATAATCCCACTGGCACTCAAGGCAACTTAACCAAAAGGCGTGATGATAAGTTTCACCACCACAAACATATACTGAATCATTGGATCAATAGATAAACCTTAACTCAAAAGCAATATAGACAATTCTCAATGTCATTCTTAGCTGCCAAATCTGGCCTTTCTAATCTCGACAAGTTTACCTCAGGTTGCAGGATAGATAGGCAAAAAATGTTACCTCTTTGCGAAACCTCCACATTAATATAATGGCCAGTGTTATTGAGCAAATGTACAACAGTTTTAAAGCACATTCGTTAGAACTACAAAGCAATAGTTTCACTTACAATTGGAATAAACAAGCAGTTAACACAGCGAGCAATACGTGGCAGACAAATAAATATTCGGATGGCCGGCAGCCAGAAACCTAGGTCGGCAATGCTGGAACAAATTAATAAATTCTCACCCAACGAATAGGGTAACCAGAAGTCACTACTATTGGTACTTTGTTCCTTTCTTCTTGTACGTATTCTTCTTGAGAAAGATGTTGTTGTGCGATCAGGAGTCACTAGATGTAAGCAGCTGACATTCATTTGTTTTGATTCTATATAAGACATGTTTTTGAGAGACTCCTCGGTCTGTGTTGAGCAGGAACATCTATCGCAAAAGTAGCTTCATTATGTCGAGTGCAGCTTATTGCAATGCAATGGAAAATTGAACATCGCGCAACATCACGGTGTTCAATTTCCCGTATAAACCAGGTTTTTGGCGCACTCGATGCGATGCCGCTTTACTTGTAAGAGAGGTTCTGATTTCAGAGCCGCTCAGATGCGATGCTGATCTAATGTCATCTATTTGTATTACAAATTTTCATTTGGATTGAGTCCATCGATCTGTACACTCGTGTTTAAAATATACTGCGCTTTCCACTAGAACTAGGCATGCAAATGGTACCTGCCGTAACAATATTTCTAGCAACATTCAGTAAAAAAACTGCGTTATTGATAGTCCAGTCTTCTTATCACATTATCCTTAACATCTGCCGTATATGTGTTAACATATAGCTCGAGAACACATGTATAGTCCAGTGCTTCATAAACAGTGTAGAAGCATGGTAACGCTAGTAACTGTTCCGAAGAAATACTGTCAGTTTCTAAAGCGTGATAGGATAATATTTTTCACACGCTTTCATGAAATAAATAAAGAAAGTTTGGAACGTGCTCCATTATAAATGATGTTCCAACATCTTGCTACAAAACGAAGTATCTTCGTGAAATTACACTTTGGCCAGTTGGTATGGCGGTTAGATACCTTGTACCATGTAATATATTTAATAACTTTAGAATTCTATCCCTAAAAAGTTGTCTAATGATCAAATATCTTACTCGCATACCCACCTTTCAGTGTAATTACTTCAATAATAATAGAATTTGGCATGTTATTTAATTTCGGTTTAAAAAATCCGTTATAAAATTTACCAACGAGATACTATGAATGTCGGACCGAAAGGAATCTGGTGGAAATCTCCAGGTTTGAAATTGAACCATGTATTTGTAGATAGAAGAAATTCTCGTGTAATATTAAATTCTTACTTTAAACTAGGTAGACAACATTGGCAATTTGTAGAAATTGTGTGAGCCCGCATTCTACAAGATACCGACTAAAAAGTATTTTTACTTCTTTTTGCAGTTTCCAGTTTTTATTAAGACTCCGGAACCGCTAGTTCGCTACGTAGTAACACTAAATTGCGGTTTCGGATAGAGTTATGTGCTCTCTGGTCTAGTTTGGAACAATGTACCAAGTTAACAAATGAAGACAATCTTCGCGTTAATTCAATATAACTTTAGGCTATATATTTAGCTTCAAAATTTATTAAGTTCTCATCATGACTAGGATAATGTAAGCCAAGTGTGCGAAAACCTAGTAATTTTTTTAAAATATTTTTTTTTGAAGTTTTTGTTTAGTTTAGGTATTCGTTTTGACGGGCCAGTTGGATTGGTGGTTAGAGACCCTAACTTCCAAGCCGCAGGTCGACAAACATTTGTGGGTATGAACATGTCTGTTTGTTCTGGGTGTAAATATCTATATAGATATTTGTTTAATAAGTAGTATATGTAGTATATTACTTACCTGGTAGCCATAGTACAAGGAGTACTTTCTGCTTAATTTGGGATCAGCCCCCTTATTCAGCTTATTCAAACTTCGTCGGCGAGCCGCTTCACAGAGGCCTCGAAAAGCTTACCTCTCACGTGATTAGTAGTATTAGCGTAGTAAGCGACAGAAATAGGGCATAGAGGCCGTGACGAAACATCCTCAAGTTAGTGTCATTTTTCTAACAGAATCGGGCCCCAGAGGTTACCAACCATGTGTGAAGAATATCTTGGGATATTTATTTTTATTCAGTTTCAAATCTAAGATTACTCTGTGTGGATCTGAATCGTGCCAAATTTTTGCCGAAATAAACAGAAAAACAACAAAACAAAATATTGTAAGTTACAGACGTAAGTCATCGGATAAAAGCCTTTCTCAGTAAAAACCTAACATTCCACTCTTCTCATTCTCTAGCTCTCTCTTCGCATACTATATATCATTCCGTATTATCTTGATAGAAGATTTTACACATACGTAGTAGCGGCGACGAATTCCAACTGCCCATCCATCTAACTTATTTCAAGGGTGTCGTAAGAGGCGACTAAAGAATATACCGATACCACGTGCACTTAAGACCTAGCACTAAGTCGTCAACAAAAACGTTCTAAAGTGGTTTGGCGTCAGGAAATCGGCTGTATAAAACTTCTGCCAAATTTCTTATAATATTACACAGAATGGCGAAGGACCAAGCATACACATTGCGCCGACCACAAATTATTGGAATGGGCTCTATGTTTCGGTTTTTTCAAGAAGGCCGAAAAGCAAGCATGTTATTTGAGGATTTCTATGGTCGCCGCCGTCTATGGACGTTTGTAATCAGGAGAGATCGCCAATGCGTTGTCAACCCTGAGATGTGAAGTTGTAAGTTCAATTTGAATTGAATGTTTCTAATGAGCTAAAAGAAAAAACACCTTGCATCGGATACTTATGTTTTGAGCTGCAGTCTTTGTATCGGTTATCGTACAGATTTGCTTGAAGTGAAAGAATGAAAGACTGAACGAACACGCTTGTCAAACTGTCCGCCGGACCGATGTCGGAAACGCTGTGTTGGATATGAACTACATACTGCCTGAGAGTTTATCGCGCATGATCTTAGAAAACTCTTATTTCTGATTTTGGGCTGGTCAATTTACAGACATATGAGACTATACAACTTCAAGTCTCAGCGTCGACAGCGCATTGGCGATGCCCCCCCCCTGTTGTTGCAAATATCCATAGGCGGTCAATAACTTTAGTTGCCGTGATTGTTTCGTTTATAAAATTAACATGATCTACGTGTAACTGATAAAATATATTCTCTAGAGCTTGAAAAAACTCTAAACATGCTAGACATGTTCCAACAAAATGCACCAACAATTAAGCTATATCTTATTGGTGCCGGTGCGTCTCTAACAGCAGGAGCACGTACTATGCACGTGACAGCTTCACCCTGACAGGTCGGAGCCGATATTTTTCTAAAACTACCCGCCTCCAGCGTGCCAGACCCCGCTAGCCTGCCAGACCCGGCACAGCTGCCAAACTGACTGGCAACTCGGATACACTTCTAGTTTGCTGGCATTTCTGATGCGCCGGATTTTTACGGATTATTCTCGGTATACACGGTTTATAAAATAGTCAAACGTTAAAAGCGGTATAAAAGCTCGATGTTGAATTTTTTTTTTTCATCGGTACAGACTGATGCTCTGCTGTTCGGATGCTGTTCTTCAATTGTTTTAGATTGCCAGTATTAAAAAAAAACATAACAAAGTATTTTTTACATCTTGTCATAAGTATGGTACAATATTTTGTTCGTATGTGTGACTTAATGATATCTTAGATTCAAACTAATTTCTAAGTGCCGACATCCTCTGTCGTAGGTAAATGTGTGTGTGACAGACGCGTGTATTTATGAGAAAGTTTACTTGGGTTGATTCACTCGCTGATTAGGTCTATACTGTCCGGATCCTTTTGTACAGTATAACACATAGGGAAGAATTGTTTTTACAAGGAATTTATGTCAGTGGGTTGCTTAGAGATAACTTAATAACTTAGAGGCTGGCCACTAATATCAACATAATAATATATCGTTTTGTTACAATATGGAACCAACTGCGATGTGATTCTGTAAGATAGATTCTAGTTCGACGATGTTTCATCGCGGCCTTTATGCTCTGTCTCTCTCGTTAACTGCACAATAACGTGAGAGATCCGCTCTCTGAGTCCTCGTCGCGATTCGACGATGTTTGAATTTGAGAATGAAGGAGCTGATATAAAGTTAGAAGTTCTAATATAGACTCAATAAAAAAAATATATATTAACAATTTCATATGACCTGTGACATGTAACGTCAAAGATTTCAACGTCAAGGATTTCAGGACCTACGAAACATCAACATATGCGTTTATCTTGCACTGTGCTCACACGAAATAAGGTATATTTTCCCTCACCACGGTATTGATTGTAGGGTTGGTTATGGAATGGGAAACAATGTGTGGTGTGACATATACAAGTGGCAAACACGTACCGAGTGTTTCACGGTTATGCGATCACGTAGGTTAGATCGTAGAGAATTTATTTCCACTAGCACTAGGGTTACCATGATAAAAAACAAATTTTCAGGTGAATCCTGACATCCGAAATTGTGGTATTTTTGACCATCGCAATCATAAAAGGTGGCAATTGGAAATTACAATCACAGTTACGAAATACCAGCGCCGTAGAAGACATAGAAGATATAAATATACCGTATAAGAGAATTAGCCCTCAAGTGTGGCCATTGGAAAACTAAATCAATGTCATATTTCAAGGCGAATAAGGTACCTAATATCCTGACAAAATTAATTAAAAATAAAAGAGATTGTACTTTAAAAAACTAAAAATCCCAAAAATAACACCATATAGACCATTGTTACCATATAACGTAGATATGGATTGATCAAAACTAACTACTGAAAACACAAAATACAAAGAGTCTGGCTCCATCATCAGATCAGCTCGATGGCATCTGATTATTCTATAGTATTAATAGGACAATTAGAAGCAGGTCAAAATCATCTTCCAAGATTTTATTTTTATTTATTTATTTAATAGTTACAAGTTAAAAACGTAATTCATTCGTAAATGAAACGTTAAAAATGACTAACCCTCAAATTCGGAGGAATTTCAAAGGATCGATGTTGTTCATAGTCACTCTAGTGCTAGAATTGGTACTGATTTAGAAGTTAGAAAATAGGAGACTGACTTATTGAGCGCTTAGCGGTGGAAGCTGAAACTAGAATTATTGTCGGGACATGCTTTGAAGTTAGCAATGAATGTGAGACTCAGTTATTTCTAATTTATACTTCTATTTAGGTAATAAAGAATAAATGACTAAATACTAACCAAAATTGAAAGTACACAGCTAAATCAAATTATGAATTTACTAGCGTCCTCCCTGCGGTTAACTCCACTTTCCTGAGGAATCGTACATTGTCTTGGAATTAAAAGTATTCTATGTGTCAATCCAGATTATAAACTGTCTTTGCGCCAAATTTCATCCAAATCTGTAAAGCCGTTTCGGCGTCATTGAGTAACAAACATACAGACACCATCATCGGCGTCACCGTTTTTTCGACCACATCCAACCGATAAAGAATCCAATTCCAAATAAAAAAGCCTAAAAATTTCTCTAATCTATTAAGTTTGCAAAATAATAACAAATATTGTACTTAAGTAAAATAAGATACAAAGTACGCAAGTTTGTTTAAAGCATTGTTAGTTTGAAAACTGAGAATAAACGCAACATGAACAGTCAAAAGCTACGGATTACATACAAGAGCTGGTTAAAAATCAATCCGCAACACAGCTAGTCTGTTACCGTGTACGATCAGCAATAAAACGTAGTTAACACAGTTTAAAATTAACAAAAGACTGCGAAAAGCTTTACGTATGTTTTTATAGACGCGTATCCTATCTTACAAATATTATGCTGTATGGGTGTATGGATTTATGGATGAAAGGATGTATGGAAGTATGGCTGGATTCATGGATGGATGTTTGTAACTCTTTCACGCAAAATCTACTAAGCGTGTAAGGTGAAGCCACGGTGCAAATGGCCCACTCATTTTGATATTAATAAAGTAACACATAAAGCTTTGAAGATAACTGTATCGATAATAACCTCAATCACCACATTCTTATAAGTTTTAACTTTTTTCATTAGTACCTAGAAAGTGTTATCGTGATGGCTTTACGGACAATTAGCCGAGCAAAGCTCCCATCCTCTGCAGTTGACGTCGCTAGTTGTGAAGACTTGACCAGTTTGTCAAACTGTCGTCATCTTGACATTTTTTTTTACCTTTTTATTTCATCACCATGTTTTTGATAAATATCATCGTCAAACCACTAACGCAGTTTGTGGGCGTTGCGCTCTTTCACATTTATTTAGTAGGTTATTAACCATTACTGCCATATTCATCTACCATTTCTTATTTTACTAATTTGCTTATTTAATAGTTGCATATTTATGTAATATTTTTTTTTTAATTATTCCATTATCATTATGCGGTTTATTTACTTTGGTACCAATTTTGGTTACCTATTTTTTAGAGAAACTGTAAATGTCCAGTTACTTATATTGCTGACTGTACCACCTCAAGGTGCTGGAACGACAAAAAGCCCCCGGCCCGCGTGCAGCGGCTTCCAGTCTGCTACTTGTTGACAGCGCTCGCGATATTTATAGCGAGCGCATAATGTGTGCCTCTAGGCAATCGTTGCGCGGAGTATTGTTGTATGACTTATAGCCACGAGCAAGAGCTGTGTGGAAGTGTTTATCTGTGCAAGTAATTTTGTATTTTGTTTCAATGTGTAATAAATGATTTCAAAAAGGAGGCTTCATCTCCGGATAACTAAAAAAGTCTATTTAAAAAAAAGATATTTAGGAATTTCTGACCATATTAAAAACTCAACGAAAGAAGGAAATGTTCCCTAAAACAAATTCTATAGAAGTGAATGGTATTGCTAGGATTTTTACGCTGCCATAATCAGGAACTTTAAGAAGACTAATGTCAAATATTACTCTTACGTCTTAAAGTACCTAGGTAATATACCACCATTAGGATATCAATATTTTTAATACATAGAGTTAGTTTTATTGACCTTATGTATTTTATAAACGATTTAATGTACTTAATCCTAAGCCGGTTATGCTCAAAAATACACACTTTTCAATTTTGAATACAATTTAAGCATAATCAGTGATGATGTGGCTGGAACTGGCTTTTCAACGTTGCTGTCGAGACATACCAGTAGGTTCTTGGTCGCCACTTGAAGGTAGTAGTCAGCTCTACCGAAATATGATTTCCCCAACATGTTTTCCTTCACAGAAATCTCCAGCTTATTGTAGTATTTGAACTGATTTGAAGGTTGTGGCTTCGCAAAATCTATGGTGGTGTTATATATGGTGGTATATGATGTTGCGCCGACTCCCAAACCAAACCATATGTTTTATGGTTCAAGAACAGTACAGGCAGATGATGATGATTGAATTTGTACAACATTTACATTTGAGACAGATAAGTCCTTCAAAGCATCCAAACTTTCTTCCAAAGATCCAAAAGAACCACCCCACAATGTTATATACACACATCCAACAAACAAGTGGAAAAGATTCAGAGAAACTCTGAATAAACACGTTATCAAAGTATACGGTTAAGGTACGGATCCACTTGTGAACTTCGCAAACCACCTGCTCGAACAAACAAACAAACAAATAAACAAACAAGGGGTGAGGACATCTTATAGACGTGGAAAACTTCACGAGGAATTCAAACTTTACAACCGGTGTGAACGGCTTGAGATTTGGAGGTTTTGTTTTGTTGACTGGTACGCTACTGGTTCGGTTCTCAGTTTCGACAAACATTTGTGGGCGTGGACGGACATGTCACTTTCTGTGTCTATGTGTATATTGTCGGTGCAATACGTATACTTTCTGTCCATTTGCTGTATTATCTCTTGTAATACAAGAGATTTGGCGGTATTTTATCGACAGCCTGGAATTAGAAATAAACAAATATTTTGCTCTGAAAAAACAAAGTTTATATTAGAATTACACACAATCATAGTTATTCTGTTTATACATAAACTATACTTCTATATGTTACCTGAAAAAATAAAGCAACGACAATTATAGTGATTATTTAAATTGCCAGTACCAAAATTCAAAATTCAAAACCATTTATTCAGTTTAGGCCTTCGGAGGGCACTTATGAAGGTCAAATTTAAAGTTACTGAAGCTACAACCGGTACCCTTTTATATAATCTAAATAACAATGAATAAACTTTTTCAATCATCTTTGTCAGCCATTTTACCACGTCATCTATAGGACGCGGATAAAATATACTGCACAGATATATATTATATGTTTATTTAAGCCAGATGGGCCGACAAACAAGCAGACGGTCCACCTGATGGGAAGTGGTCACCGCACCGACATTCCTGGTGTTGCAACCAGGGGCATCGCCAATGCGTTGTCGACCCTGAGACATGAAGTTGGTAAGTCTCATGTGCCTGTAATTTCACCGGCACCTTTCTAACCGAAATACAGTAATACAGCACTACTGTTTCAAGGCGGAAATAGGTAAGGTGGTAGTACTTCCCCGAACGAACTCTGCACTAAGAGGTCTCCTACTCAGAATAATTAAAATTAAAGGATTTATTTTCATTACATATTTATACCTAAATTATTATTTAAGCTACCTATTTTAATCCATGGATCAGCGACATCTACAGCACAAAAACCCCTGAGTCTTCAGCAAACAAAATTTCACCATCACATAAAGTATCGTTGGGGGTCCAAAGACCCCCTGTTTACTCTGCTAATTGAATTCATTGTAGCTTCTAAAATGATGTTTAAAGTGGACGGTATGTAAGCATTCATTATGGGCAGATTAAACTTTTTTTTACATTCAAGACTTTCGAATAATGGCTGATTGAATTTGAATCTCACTTAATTATTTCTGGAATAGATTAATGAGGATTCTTCTCTAGCTTCCTTTGTTTCTTTTGTAGTTTAAACGCCATTTACGAGGTATTCTATGTGTTATACTATGTGTCTATATTTTACAGAATAAATAAGTTTTCATATTTAACAGATTTTAACAAATAAAAAAAAAATCTAAATCCCATATACAGAGTGTTACAAAACCGTACTAAAACCGTAGTAACGATGTATTACATACCCAAAAAAAAAAAAGAAACTAAAAATATTTTTATGAATGAAAAATAGAAAAACTATTAAATTAGACAATTATTAGGTAAAATAGGTACGTTGGCTGTTCTGTTAAATAATCTAGTTCCCTGACATGACAGCTTACTAGGGTTGTTGGCTTTGATAATTAATTATATTTTTACGGGGTATTTTGAAACACGTTGTATATATTTCGATAAGTAAAATTAAATGTTATTGTACACCACATTTCATCAGTTAGTTTATTATTATTGTACAGAACCTTCCGTGCGAGAGTCCGACTCGGACTTGTCCGGTTCTTTTTTTATCCATGACAAATTCAGTACATAGTCTACTAATATTATAAATGCGAAGGTTTATGAGGGTGGATGTATGTATGTTTGTTATTCTGTCACGCAAAAATTATCGAATGGATTTGGATGAAACTTGGCACATAGATAGAGCATGCCCTGGAACACTTTTTATCAAACGTGGATGAAAACCCGGGGAAAGCTTCTCAACTAAGCTCAACTTCATGTATCGCATTTCCAAATATAAAATTTTTAAGAGGCACAATAAAACATCTGCCGAAGCCCAAGTTCCTCAAGTTGTGGAAAGATACACAATGACGAACTTGTCAAGTTGCGATCGGATGCCCGCATACTGACCCAGTTTCGTTTGACTTTAAAAAAAAAACTCTTATCTCAACTGGAAACTTCGCAAAGGTTTTCTGACAATATTGGAGGAAATAAAATATTTGTCTCTACTTTTTATTAAAGTATGTAGATATTTCTTGATGGTAGATAAATTATTGTTCATTTCATTGTATATAATTTTATGATTTGAAATGAAACAAAGCAATTGAAGGATCCAGGAATCTGTTTTGGTAGGGGCAGAAGGGTCTGACTTGATAAGGAGTTGTGCTGTTGCGGAATGTTTCCTAAATACCTTTCTATCTATTGCTTGGTATTAATTCTTTATTACAATTTATGACAATTAAAAATATTTATTATAAAGCTTTAGTATCGATCTCGCACAAGTCGTAGTGGCAGAAATTTACTACACATTTCACTCCCATTCTTACAATTTGATGATATTTGCGACGTGAGTACGTAAAAAATAAAGGATGGTAATATGTGTGATTTTTGTTACTCTTTCACGCAAAAACTACGCAAAGGAATTAGATGAAACATATATTATATGACACAGATATGTATATTATAACCTAGACCTCATCTAACCAGCTTATAGAGTACTTTTTATCTCGGGAAAATGTTAAATCCCTTGGTAATGGGTGACACCGCTGGGGACAGTACAGAATAATAGTTATTTGTTGACAACGTGAAAAATCTTTGCACTCCAGTTCAACACGTAACTTTTAATCCCACCTCAGCGAGGAAATGACTAAATGCAAATAAAAGCACTCAGTTATCGAAGAGCAAAATTACTCTGTCCGAGATGGGAGGATGAAAATAAAATTTTTTGTATCAAAATTTATTGAAAGACCATACACACTCCTGTAATTAACCTCTGTGTATATATAAGTGAATCCGGTGCTGGACTTTTAGCTCTGTCTCTTTCGTTTACTACGTAAGCAATGAGAAGTCCGCTCACCGAGGCCTTGTTGCGCCAGCTCGCTAACGAAGTCTGAATATGAGAATGCATGGAATGAAGAGGTCTTGTTTCACCCTCATTTGCATCGTTAATGCCGTCCCACAATATTAGGGAAAAACGGACGCCTTGCGGAACCCCATCCACATTGATGTAAGATGTAAATAAATCTCTATGAAGTGAAATGTCTATACTAATATTATATTATGGAGAGAGTGCGAATTTTGTGAATTTGTATGTATGCGGAGGGTAATCACCGGAACCACGGCAACTATTTGAAATAAGTTTGCGTTCATCTGAAAAAACTGAAAATGTTTGAATAAGATTTTTCCTTTTTTTAATTTTAATTGACTTTTTATGTACCTTTTATCATTTCCTTAAAATCTCTTAAGTTTTCTTAGTCGACGCATTATTTTTGTTGGGTGTACTTATATATATATATATTTACTTCTAGAAAGAACAAACAGACACACAAAAATAGTGGTCAATATCTTCACCAAGCCAAATGTTCCATCTATAATATATTGCAAACAATCTTTTAGTGGAATTCTTACCACATCCAACATTTGTCACATTGTCCTGTTCATCTTCATACATATTCAAGGGGATGTAATCGTTTCAATGTCGTGCGTTAGTGCGTCCGCAGGCTTAATACCTCAAAATGTATATTTGATGATGTCCTCAAGCTTAGAGGTCTGTGTAAAGGATTTCGAAGACTTGTTTAAGACAGTTTATATGCGGAGCAGGCTGGTTTATATAGGCGGGGGCTGGGTGGACGGTGTTTTTAAATTCGTCGGGTTGTATTTATTGGTTTGTTTACATCGGAATCCCATTCCGAGGGATTATTTGGGTGGGTTTTTTATTTCTTTTTTGTAGAGTATTTTTTAGGATAGTTACGAGTTACTAGCTGACCCCCGCGGTTTCATTTGCGTTCCCGGGGGATTGTATATGTTCCCTGAATTAAAAATTTATTGGTTAATCCAGGCTATAAACGACTAAAGTGCTAATTTTCATCCATATCTGTTGAGTAGTTTTGCGTGTAAGAGTCACAAACATCTATATACAATTATAATATTAATATAATTGTTTGTCCACAAGAAATCCCTTACAAAGGTGTGTTAATGTTATAGAAAAACTAACATTTTTGCTTTTTACATTTACATCATTATACAATAATCTATAGGATCAATAGTTGAACCTTATTTTAAAGGTAATTAAATCCATTTTTGTATGTCATTCATAAACGACAAAAGGGTTTTCTTATATTGGATCGAGTAGCTAACAAAAAAGCGTTTTAAAAAGGATTTACTACGTCAATTAATCGGGAAAAAATATGATGATAAATAATGGGCACATAACCTTTTTTTAATCGACAGAAAACACTTCTCTCGATGAATTATGTTGAATATAAAACGGATAGGAATTAGCAAGCTAGAAAATTCCTTTGTAACTAGAAATATCTGTGAAAACAATGCCGGAAAAGTTCCAATTCCAATCCCTTACCTGTTGCGTCGTAAAATCAAATCTGATTGGGATAACAACAAAAATTCTAAATAAAATATAAAAATTCAAAACCATTTATTCAGTTTAGGCCCTGGGAAGGTACTTATGAAGGTCAAATTTAAGTTTACTGAAGCTACAACGGGTTCGGAAGTCAACTTTCAACTGAGAAGAACCGGCAAGAAACTCAGCTAGGTTACATTCTTTTTTTATATAAATTTTATCTATTCTGATTTTTTGGCTATTTTATATATTTTTATATTTAACAATTACAAAATACTTAATATAGCTACGGTCTCGCGGTATCACCCGCATTCCCTAAGCATTTAATGTATTTCGGGATTACTACATAGCCTATGTCACTCGAGAATAGTGTAGCTTTGTCTCAGTGAAAGAATTATTTAAATCGGACGAGTATTTTGGACATTACCTTCATCATTCATTCTTACAAAATTAACTTCTTTATAATAATAGTATAGGTTAAGAACTCTACCATTTAAATTGTATACTTCAGTGAGCTAAAGGGGCTATAAACTTTCCAGCGAAAGCAATATACAATGTAAATAGTTCATCGGTTCTCATTACGTCAAGTGTACCGAACAATGCCGACGTTTCCCGACGATAAACGATGGGATTCCACACCTAGCTCCATGCTAAGTGACGGGGCACCATTCACGCGTCACTCTTGGACCGGGTTCTACTGGGAATGTTTCACACGTCCGTCAGATCTTAACGTTGAAGAGGACTCTAAAATGGCCCTCTGAATTAATACAGGCGGTGCATCTGCTCAAGTTTATGTGGAATTTGGAGTTTGAGCTAGGAAATAGACGGTAGCTATTCGATTTGTGTTGTGTTGGGTTCGTTTTAAAAATAGTTTGTTGAATTCAGTTCTTTTAAAGGAACATAGGAAACCTTATGTGATCACTTTGTTGTCTGTCTGCCTGTTTGTCAGTCTGCCTGTCTTTCAACACTCTTTGTCGTAATGTGAGGAGTTCAGTTGAAGTTGATCAAGTTGAAATTGATATCAAATACTTTATGGCCTGTCCCTTTGAAGCTGTAATAAAACAAACTAATCAAAATATTTTCTGATATTTTGACCCTCGCAAGGAAACTGAAACCTATAGGGTAGTTCTTGTTGACTCAGAAATATGAAATTTTGCATGAAGCAATACTATGGATAGTATGGATACGTACAACCTTTTTCCAAATACACATATACTTTCCAGCACACAAATGTTAGTCCAAGTTGGAAAGCTCAGACAAGAATATTACTAATAATATAATAAATAAAATAAAGTAATAAATAATAATAATAAATAAATAAATATCCTGGGACATTCTTTACACACGGCCATCTGGTCCCAAACTAAGCAGAGCTTGTACTATGGAAACCAGATAACTGATATACTACATTTTTTTTTTCCTTTTTTTGTTTTTTCTAAATACATACTTATAAATATATTAACACCCAGACACAGAACAAACAGACATGTTCATGCACACAAATGTTTGTCCTGGGTGGGAATCGAACCCGCGACCTTCGGTTTGGCAGTCAGAGCGTTAACCACCAAGCCAACTGGCCTGTCAGTTCGTAAAATCGTTTTATGCATACAAACACATTTTAACTGAGCAAGCGATCACGATAGACGAAAGTTAATACAATAAAAATGTTTAAAAAACATTAAATCATAATAAAATTATATGTTACATCGTGCGCATATTCGTCTCACGTTGAAAATACACAGATCTGTTTGCTCAAACGCGCCAAAGAAGTATAACATAAAAAAAAAAGAGTGCTAAAGTAAGGACGGATTTAAATTCATCCTTACTGTTCCAAAAGGAATTGATCCAAGCATGTGGTACCACTTTCATACATAGAAGTTACGTAGAAAATTAATACTTCATCTCACTTCACATTATTAAAATTTTCCCTAACGAAAAACAGACACGTGACAATTTCCATGTAATTCAATTTATAAAGTTCGTAATTCGAGTTCAAAGCAAAGATGTCGTTGGCAGATCGGGGGAATTCGGGAAATTCATAGCCCCCCCTCTCTCCTGTAATGCCTTCGTAAGATATACCGCCGCGATTGTGTTGCAAACTTTTGCTATCACGAATTCTATATCTTTCACTTAATCTTGGTAGTTAATAGGTTTAGTTGGATTTGGAAAAGAAACATAAATGGCAAAATGGTTTTGAGTTTTATAGGTTCTGTAGTCAACAAGTACTCTTCATGGTTTCGTTATCCGCAATTAAACTAAGACTCTTGTTACAAAAAGAAAATAATTTAGGATAGTTTAAAGATCTCACAACCAAAATGATTAAACAATATTTTTGTATACCTCAGGGGCCGAGAAACAAGTACACGGTCCACCTGATGGTGATTGGTTACCACTTACCGCTGCTTACGAACATTTGCAACACCAGGGCATCACCAAAGCGTTGTCAAGTCACATGTGCCTGTAATTTCACCGGACCCTTACCTTTCTAACCGAACGTCTGTAATACAAGTGCTGCTTCACTGCGGAAATGCGTAAGGCGGCAGTACTTCCCCGAACGAAGTTGCATTAAGAGCTCTACTACTTCTAAAATAAAGCTCAGTGTAGGATTCGAACCCTTTTTCTCGTCACCAACACCTGGCATAATTCTATCGAGAATTTATAATCCCCAGACAGGATTAAGATCTAGTTTGACTATGTTTTGAGCATTCGATAGTTCTCAGCCAATTTTAATTTCGGCATCACTTATACCAAAAACAATAATAAAACACAAACGTTCTATTTACCATAAATCCGCATTTCCATTTGTAACGGAAAAAATCGCTATACGAAAGGTCCCCTGTGAAAAATTATAACGCGGGCTCGCTACGCCGGCATTTTGTTATACTGGAGGGAAAAAAAAAAATGTTTTCCCTTTGTATTTGAGACGCAATATTTCAACCTGTGTTCAGAACGAGAATAACGGTCTTGTCATGGCTGACGACTGAAAAAGTAGCCCGTGAATTTACGATTCTCATAATATTACAAGCTCTAAATAGTATGTAACAAGGACACTGTTTTTGTCTGTCTGTTTGCCCATTTATATCTTACATTATGTCCCCCGCGGTTTCACTCGCGTCCCCGAAGGATGTTTCATTTTACCGAGACGAAAAGTATCCTGTGTCCTTTTCCGAATCTCATACTATATATGTACCAAATTTCATCTAAATCGATTCAGCGGATTAAGTGTAAAATGGTACAAGAGAGACAAAGTTACATTCGCCAACAAATTAAGCTTTCTGGCACCACAGCCAATGCAAGTTGACCGAAACGACGAAGATAGTCAAAACAACACGCTAAAGTTTAAAAATACAAAATTCTGAATGCTTTCATAACACTTGAGCAAGATCAAAATTGTTGCTTAACTAAGTAATATTTAAATGAAATATAAACTGCTCGGAATCCATCCCAATTCTGGCAACTCGGTAAATCTTTTACAAACCGCCGCCATTTCTCCACCGCTGTGACTTTTTAAATAAATTAAATTTGTCGCAAATCAAATAAGGCGGTCTACAGCCGAGCCGTCGCACAATGAACTCATTAATGAAATTAACCGACCTAATTATTCTTTTCAAAGGACTTGGCCGCGACAGACGGGCGGGGCGCGGACGGCTAGATGCTGCGAAACGGAGATAAATTTCTATGGACAGTGAAATACAGCGCTATGAAAGGTTTTAATATTTTAATTGAATTGTTATTTCAGCTTCATATTAATAAATGAATAGTAAAAAATCTTTTTTAAGAGTAAGCTTTTCATGACTGCCGCTATGGTCGGCTCGTCGGTCACCGGGAAGAATTTAAGTGTTTTCACAAAATGTCATGTGTATGCTGTTACTCTTAAGGAGTTTCTTCTTCTGAATCCATCCTGGTTGTAGAACATGAGACTTAACGACTTTATGTCTCAGGGTCGACGCGAAACTTACTGGGTACTAATAAATTCGATCAGCCGTTACAACACTAATTCAATAATTAAATTGACTTATAAATGAAAAATTATTCTAATAATTAATTGTTTAAATTAAGCCATGTTCATTCTAGTATTTGATTTATTGAGTGTACCGGCCGATGGCAGATTCAGTGGTTCTGTGAAACCCGGCGGATTCATTGTCTGAGCCCATCTGCCTGTGACAATATCATCGCGCACACTTATTGATCGCCTGGGCATATATATACTTGTTAATTATTGATTTACTTGTAACTCTATCTATTGGTTGAGAACTAAACACAACAAAAAAGTTTGCATTCATTTGGAAAAACCGAAATTTGTATAATTTTGTTATATCAAGCATTTCGCACCCTCAGTACGATAAGGGCTTAACTCAAAATTTTTGCGATCATTAAGTAATAGTAGTGGTTAGATAAATGAACAACACAAAATATTCAAAAGTCCCGGGAACTCGAGGCGCACGAGACATCCCGAGACTTCCAGATACGACATGTCCCGGGATCCCAACTTTAGTACGACCCTCAAGTTGAACCCAAGCTCTTGCTGTAAGAATCACACTCGGCCATTACATTTGGTGGGGAAATTGAGGCCAAGACCCAACCTTAAACACAGTAAAAAATAAAACACAAAACCAAATCTACTTATAAACCAGACCATCCACAAAAGTGATGCAACGCCAAAACAATCCCGGAATGTGTCCCCAGACGATACAAAAACGTTCCATAACCCGTCATATTATTTCTGGCCGGGACATTTTATACGCGTAAATGATTTGCGAGTAATGCCTCCCGTCCCCGGGGACAGAGGGACAAATAAAGTGTTTTAATAGTGACGTAATTGATATTAAAGTTATTATTTATTGTTTGTTCAGAACTTCGAATTAGTAGGTGGGATCCCATGTACTACTAATATTATAAATGCAAATTTTGGTCTGTTAATGGTCTTTTTAGGTCATAGAATAGCACATAGGATACCTATTTGTTATCTTGGGAACATGAGTATGGATGATATCTATACATATATGTAAGTTTTTCTATTTCTTTATTATTTTTTTACATCAATGTCTAGGGTATCAAATGAAAGGGTTTGCTAAGCAGAAGCAAGACAAAAAAAAATTACCTCTTTAAAGCTTAATACTGCGCAAACGTATGTTCCTGAATCGAAAAAGGTTCTTCACATACCCACAATACTTTGTCGGCTTGATTAATATGCATAAGCATGCAAAATTACAGCTATTACACCAAGAGTCTCTGAGTTACACCGCGGACAGACGGATTTGGCGGTCCTTTGTGTGTTGTAGGCACCAGATAACACATATATTACATACACCTTTTTTAAAATACTTATATAGATAGTTACATGAACTAGATTTTTTAATCTTTTGTACGCCATCTATAACGGCATCACAATGTCGTGTATGTGAATCCCGAAAACCTATATAATACCACTTGGGCCGACAAACAAGCAAATGGTCCACTGCATCGCCAATGTGTTGTCGACCCTGAGACGTGAAGTTGTTAAGTCTCATGTTGTATGTTTATTTTGTATTTTTCTGTGAGTATAGGCGATATTGGCGTTGAAAAGGTTAAAAAAAGTTATTCAGCTGACCCATTCGCTAACTAAATTACAATCGATCCAAAACGACCTGGCGTTGCTAAAAGAAAAGGCGTTATAAACAAAACTATAGCCATAGCGTTCTATGAGCGTTATCTCGCCTTTTATTATCGCCTCGGATAGATTTGGATCGTGCTCGGTTTCCCCAAGCTATGGGCCATCAAACGGGCCCTAATACGTTACTGTGGTCTATTAGTCATAGTCAACGCTGTTACCGCGTTTAGCGTCCGCCAACTTTTGATTAAGTTTCTTGCGTTATACTGTTTGTTTTTAGGGTTATAGTTTTGCTGTTATAAGTAAGTTTGAGTTCTGTAATTTGTTGGGGAATTGTGTTGTTTTTAATGAGTTTGTTAAATAAAGTATTATGAATTAACGATGGAGACAATTGACAGTAAATTGTAGAAATATTGTTTAAGTCCTAAGTTTCCGAGGGAAGGTAAATTCTCGGAATCAAAGGTATTCTTTATGTTATTCCAGGGCATGCTCTACCTATGTGACTTGTCTCATCTAAATCCGTTCGGCCATTACTGCGAGATTGATGATTAATTTCATTCATTCATTTATTAATTTATTTCTGTGGAAAATTTAATATATTCCCGGAATTACAAGTATCCTATGTGTAAATCCAGGTTAAAAACTATCTATGTGAAAAGTTTCATCCAAATCTTTGCCATAATCTTAGTGATTAGAGACCCTGAATGCCGCGCCACAGGCTCTTATATTTGTGCGTATGAAAATATCTGTTCATAAAAATCTAAATAAGTATGTATTTAGAAAAATAATATGTATTATATAATTGTTTTCGATAGTAAGCTCTGCTTATCGGTGTCGTGTGCAAAAATGTCCCAGGATATTTATTTAATAAATAAAATCAGAGAATCAAAAAGATTATTCCAATTAAAGTAGTGGCGTGGGCATCAGTTTATCATGAGATCTGGGCAGTCATCACGCAATGGCCCTGGGTGGTCTCAGATACCTTGTATGGTTCCGTGGTTTATTTGTTCTAGACTTAATGGGGATTGGAGTCTGTGGCCATGTTTACAGTCTTGGCTGCAAAGTTGGAAGTATTTGTTTGTCGAATGAAAAAAAAACGATGTCGCAAACCAAGTATGTATGTGTCTTTAATAATTGATTTGGTGGTTCGATTCATGAGTGTCCATTATTTCTTAACACCCGCATATTTACATGGAAAATACACAACAAAAAAAGATTGCGTTCACTTGGACAGCTGTATACATTTATGGTTATGATAAATAAATAAGGAAAAACTTTTTAATAATGGTATTTTTAAGCTAAAAACATGCTTCAAATACAAAAATGAAATATTTTCAGTTAATCAAAGTACGTGAACACCTTTTAAAATAATTTTTTTGGCAGATTAGTCTCAGCATTTGACCGGTTAATTGTTATATATATTTGTGTATGTTTATGTACTTTATATATAAGGTATACGTGTAGTTTAAGTATAATAGTTTAGCTAGATTAAGTTCACATTAAATTATCTATTATTATTTCTGTGCATCTACCATGTTATCTCTGCATCACCCAAAGGTCGACTGGTAGAAAATGCCTAAGGCATTAAGTCCACCTCGTACATGTTTCTGTACGAAGTATAAATAAATAAAACTTTTTTTTTTGTGTATAATACCTAAATTCAAGCGTCTGTCTGTATCTTTGTTTGCGTGGCTAATAGCCTGAACGGATCTTGATAGTATCAAAGGCGCAATTTTAACTGCCTATGTATAGGCTCTTGTTTGACCACAATCACACTATGGTAAGGGATGATGTGGTTGTAGGTGGTAAGCACGCAAGGCCTAGAAGGGATCTGGTTCTCGAGAGCAGCTGTCGGATCAGATTTTCAACTTGAGGGTGGTTACTAACCAAGTGGATACCACACGGTTACCTCACGATGTTTTCCTTCACTGATAGCTTAAGCGATATATAAACTTACAAGCTGTCCCCCGCGGTTTCACCCGCGTTCCGCTGTCAAACGCGAGCAAAGCTCTCAAAATTAATTCTTTATTCCCCTCTATGCCATATTTTACAATGATGCTCCGCTCCTATTGGTTGTAGCGTGATGTTATATAGCCTTCCTCGGTAAATGCACTATCCAACACTGAAACAATTTTTCAAATCGGACCAGCGGTTTCTGAGATTAGCGCTTTAAAACAAACAAACAAACTTAACAAACAGTTTTATAATATTAGTATAGATTCGACGTTACTACTACGAGCTATTTAAGATTTAGTATGATCGGCTTTGCCGACGGCATGTTTTAGACCAGTCGGTGCAAGAAGTCATCTCTTTCGACACTCTATAAATGAGTAGGGGTTGTAGTTAGTATTCCTGACCAATTGTACTATCTTCTACCACATTGCAATTAGCTTCTATATCTGGCTATATTCTCTGCTCCCTTATTCAGCTTATACAAAGTTCGTCGCCGAGCGTAATGAGGCCTCAGAGAGCGCACCTCTCGCGTGATTGCGTAGCGAGAGAGACAGAGCATAGAGGCCGCAACGAAACATCGTCGGGCTAGTGTCCTTTACAGAATCACACTCCTGGTCGGGTTATGTTGTTACTAAACTTTGGCAATTAGACAACTGTTCACAGCTGTTTAGCCACAATCAATTTCAGTTTGAATCGAACTTTGGATATTGAATTGTTTTTGGAAAATTCACGGTTTGTTTGGATTTGTCAGATTGAAGTTTGATTGAATTTGAAACTGTAGTACGTTTGGTTATTAAACTTAACTCGAGATCTAAAAGGGCGTTTTGGCAATTAAGAATGTTACAGAAAAATAATCCTTATAGATTTCATGATAAAGTTCACCTATTGGTCAAATTTTCAAAGCTGGCTAAAAACAGCCAGCAACAAAGAATGTTGGCATTCTTTGGAGGAGGCTTTTACCCCGATGGAGGTCTCTGTATATTTATTTACTTTTCTATATTTTTTCACTATTATTACTTAGGAATTAAAGAGTTTTCAACCTTATTTTAATACCAATTATTTGTCAAAAAATTTTAATTTAGAGATTTTTTTAAGATATTTTTTACATACATTATGTATGTATTTTTAAAAAATGCTTATTTCTTTAAAGGTAAGATTTGAATTGCAATAATAAGATAAACATTTTTAACAATAAATAAAAATTCGTTTTCAAATCCATAGCAGGAAGCTAGGTTAGGAGATTTAAAAGATATTCGACGAAGAGGAAAATGTTTCAAAGGTTTTTTGTTCCTGCTAACCGTAAATTGAACCAATTATCGGTTTTTAAGAAGATTTCGTTTAATGTGGTTAGCTGGCAAAGTATTATCTAAATCTTCTTTTATTTTATAGATATTTTTTCATATAATTTGTACTTACCTATGTAAGTAATGTAGTACCCAGAAGACCGAGCTTTGCTCGCTTTTCTTTGGGTAAAACGTAACGTTTGGGTAACGTGTTTTTTGGAAATTATATTTAGATACGAATCCACCTGATGGTAAATGGTCACCGCCGCCTATGGACATTTGCAACACTAGGGGCATCGCCAATGCGTTGTCGACCCTGAGACGTGAAGTTGTTAAGTCTCATGTGCCTGTAATTTCACCGGCCCCCTTACCTTTCTAACCGAAACACAGTAACACAGGTGCACTACTGCTTCACGGCAGAAATGGGTAAGGTGGTAGTACTTTCCCGGACGAACTCTGCACTAAGAGCTCTACTACTCACATAGAATACCCTGTAGATGGTGGCGAAATTTACTTTCGCATTCTAATGATATTGTAGCAGTCTCGTTGCCTGAAAACACGGATAAAGCAACGTTTTCCAAAACTGAAACCTATCTAGATCGATTTATCACCCCCGAAACCCCCTGCATACTAAATGTCATGAAAATCGTCGGAGCTGTTTCCGAGATTCAGAATATTTGTAAACATAAATACATGTACCTATACAATAATTTCTCGTTTAAGGGTATTTATTAGATATCCTGGGACATTCTTTACACGCTGCTATCTGAACCTAAACTAAGCAGAGGACCAACTGTAGAAATCATAACGCTGACATACTACTTAGTACATATTGTTTCTCTTAATATTAGATTTATATATAACTATTTCAATGTTTATACTAACATAGTCTTAAGGTTTTGTACTAGTAACAAAATGGATAAATCTGAATTAAAGAATAATTATTATTATTAATTCATGCTAAGACAGGTATATACACCCAGACATAGATCAAACAGACATGTTCATGCCCACAAATATTTGTCCTGTCATCGAACTTACGACCTGCACGTGGCAATCAGGGTCTCTGCCAACCACCAAGCCATGTGGCCCGTCAATATTATGCTCTTCTACTGTTCTACAATACTCTACGGTAGCTATGGGTAGTGTAATAGAGAACAAAATCCAGGTCTGATAAAAATCTTACCAAGTTGCTAAAAATCTTACCAAGTTGCTAAAATCGTAATAAAGTTATATACAAGACTAGGCATATAATGATGTTTACAACCATATGACAGTTAACCGACAGTCAAGTGAAGGTGTGCTGTCAGAAAGGTACCTCCTCAAAATGTCAACTAGAACCTTTAGTCAACAGGTAGTAGGGCTCTTAGTGCTGCACTCGTCCGGGGAAGTACTACCACTTTACCCATTTCCGCGTTAAAGCAGTAGTGCACTTGTATGACTGTGTTTCAATTAGACAGGTAAGGCAGGAGAAGTTAAAGGCACATAAGAATTAAAAACTTCAGGTCCCTGGGTCGACAACACATTGGCATACAACCACACAGTATACACTGTGTAAGGCCAAAAATACATCTATCTCAGCATAAGCTGCGGTTGTAGATTCCGCAGCGCTGATATTATGATAGGGCTAGCGGTGCCAAGGACGGCGATGCATGGAGTTGCAAATGTTTATAGGAGACGGTGACCACTTATCATCAAATGGACCATCTACCTGCTGGTCGGCCTACATAGCATTAAAAAAAACAAATGCCAAAAGCAGTCCAGTACTATTTCAATATTAAGTCATCAGAGGTGTTGTAAAATTGACTTCGATGAAAAATGATTCACACAAATACAAGGCGAAAAAGGGCGAAAAAAAGCGCGACCTTCTTTCCCCTCTTTTAGGTCAGAGTTGAATTATGGCACATGAGCTGGGAGGCGGCACTGAGCGATGACGTCACGCACGTCACGGTGCGTGACGTATGATGCGTAGATAAACAATGTTCATATTCATTTTATAGGCTGTGGTGATAATGGTTGTTATTTATATTTTAGTAGCTAAAAATAAGATGTACTACTTACTGTTAGATCCAGACGCGCCGTTTTGGGTATTTTGCTGTCTGTTTTGTTATAGTTCATGGGCTCGACACACATTTGTAATATTAAGAAAACATAGTTTTTTATTACCATAGTACCTACAAGCATAGATTATAAAGGGATAAGCGGACATTGTCAGGTAATCATAAAATCAAAGACTGTGGCTGTATCTATTTTAATTTCATTTAAAAAACCATTAACCTTAAAAGGAGTAGTTTTCGGTCTTACAAAAAAAAAACAATAGCTCTAATCTTTTGATTTTTTTTCTTGCGTCAATATTTTTTATCATATGTCTTGTCGGCCAGTCATGTCAGTATGCAGGTTGTGTATCCCTAATAAGTAGGTTGTCGCCTTACATTTCCGAATGTAGCTGAACTGATAGTTATATTCTTTTCCGAGATACTACCATGAAATTTGGTAACCCTTTAAAGACTTGCAACACTGGAGCAATAACGAAGTGGACGTCGACCCTGTCTGAAACCTTTTAACTCCTTCTTATGATTTCTCTCTCGTATAAGAGGGATGTTTTGGAACAGTACCTCCTCTTCTAGTGAGTTAATAAGGGAGTGCCGTTTTATTAAGTAGTTCGGCTCGCATGCACCGCTCGTGATGGCGGGAATTACTGCGCTGCATACAAAACTCGCTTTCAGGTGTTACCAACATTTGTTACTTTATAAAAATGCATTATGTTAATAAACAAGTTGTCCGGTATACGTTACCATGCGTCTTCAAATCGTGATTTAAGGTTTTGAGTTCATACTAAAATCCCAAAGACATGTATGGTGGTAGTATCTTTTTACCTGGAGGAACTCTGCATTAAGAGCTCTACTACTACTAAAGCAAAGGTTAAACACAGTATTTTATGATTTTCTGGGGATATTATATACAAATTGGTACGAAAACCTTGTATACAGCAATTTATGAGAAATTCTCTTCAAGTATTTAATGTTTTAAAAGTGTTCCTGAAGTTGGCGACCTCTCAGCCTGTTAGTGCAGCCAACTCAACAATTCGCCGTGGACGTGGATGGAGCGCGGGCATTAGTCTAATGTTCAGCACTTTAGAGCGAGAATGGCGTGACACCGAGCCAAGTTAACGCATTCACTTTGTATACTGGACGGTGACATATTGACAGGCGATTATGACCTCTATTGAGTTGTTCGGAGATACACTGCGCCGCTTTGGCGATTTATTGAATTTATTAGAGTCATTTGTTGAAGTGCTTGCGAATTGTTTAATGGCTGCGGTCAGTACAACTTGTGTGAACTTCGAGTTATATTTCAAACTACATTCTGTCATATTTACATGAAAAAAAAGTACTTGAAATGTATATAAAACAACTAGTTACAACAACAGAGTTTAGAGTTCTGTACCAAAATGATATATATATAGCAAAGCTTATGGTGTTTCCTCGGTCTATCTGTTTTACTTATGTCAAGGTTTCTTTTAAGCAACTTTAAAATCAATTAAAGGCTAGTTTTAAAATATTAAAAAGAAAATTAAGGTTACTAATAAAAAAAGGGATTTGTTCCGCTACAACTGTTATTTATTTTATTTTACTACTTTTATTTCTTATAAAATAGACTTGGTATCGTTTTTATTGTTAATCGCCTGCTAAACACAAGAAAATCGTAGTCATTATAATAAACATAAAACTACGCAAAGTTCTGTAATAATATCTGACACCCTTCACACAATTCAACAGCAAAGTTACTACTTACAGCGACAGAATTGTAATACTTGAACCGTCACTGAATGAAAGAAGAGAAATAAATGAATGAATCATGAAATCCGATATTATTATAGAACTCTCCATACCGTCGACCTACGGGACCCCTCAAACGCGAGTCCAACTCGCACTTATCCCTTTTTTGCAACGTTCTTATAAAACAAATGCTATCATATTTTTATATTCATCTATAAATACAAAATATTCTAAAAACGATTCTATGGAGAATGTTACCAATACCATCAATTTTCACGACACGAACCTGCTGACCTAATGTCTACTTTCTACCTTGTGTTTAAGGTTGGAATTTGTGTGTTGACGATGATAAACAAAGGTTTGATAAGAAAATGTTCGTGTTTTGTTACGGGCAGGTGCGAAGTGAGATTAGGGTTGTCAGATTAAGAATCATTCGACTAGAAATTGCTCGATGGTGGTACTAATTTAATGCTGAGTTGGTATCCCTAATATTTTTGTTTAAGTGAAAACTTATTGAGTACGTTGTAATTTGAAACTTTATGAAATGAAAAACAGACATCCATAGGATTTTATCTGTGAGAAAATTAGATAGAATACATATAGAATAGTTAGTCATTTAATTTTGTTGAAATTTAAAACATGGTAGTATAAATAATGGAATGTTTTATAACTTCTTAACTTAGCTCTAATCTTCTACCGTATATGAACTGCGAACTGTGAACACATGTTGTTGTTTTAGTGGTTTTTCATAGAAAAAGTTAAAGCCTTTAGTTAAGGCCCTATAATGGCAAATATCTAGGTCAAATGGAATTTACTTTATTCTTGAATAATTTTATAAGTACCGGTTCTTTTTAACTACTAGCTGTGCCCGCGACTTCGTACACGTGATAACTTTTATATAAAGTTCCGATTTTTATGAAGTAGTCTTTAAGATGCTCCAAGCTACGTTCCAGTTTCTGTGAAAGCCCAATTAAAATTTGTCAAATATTTTCGAAAATTTGCGTGTTCAAACACACACACCTCCAAGATTTCAAAAGTGGTATTATCGTTTTCTCTTACACTTACAATATCAATCGTTTTGGCTAATATTTTTAATGTTCAGACAGACACGAAGCTTCTACTGATCTATTATAGTATAGATAAAAGATTTCTTTAGTTTGTGTTATTGTCGGTGTTTCTGAATCATTATTTCACTATACTATTTTGTTTTTTCGTCTCGTTTGTGATGTAGGGATCTTACTGAAAAGCAGCAGAACTTTTATTTTTGTTCTTTTTAACAAAATTTTCGGTGACGTAATGTTGTGATGAATAAAAATATTCTGTCCTTCTCTCTTTCTAAATGACGTCACTCATCAAAACCTCGTGGGTTGTAAAACGCACCATTTATACCGCAGTATCTAAAAGTGTCGGGTTCAAGATATATGTTGCAGGAAATGAGCCTCCGTGCCTTCGTCATGGAAGGTGTCGGTGTGACGTTATATGTTGTGAAGGGCTTTAGCGTTCCAATTTTTCAAATCTAAGGGTTTTTGTGATAAGAGGTGAAAAGTTCTATGTCCATGTGTATTATTATATGACTTAAAGTAACTTTTGAAGGTAGTGAACTAACATTTATAACATTTTTATGATAGTAGGACATGTTTACGCCCTGGAGGCAGCCTAGTTCAAAAATGTAACCTTGCTGAGTTTCTTGCCGGTTCTTCTCAGTTGTTGAGTGATTTCGAAACAATGGTAACTTCAGTAACTTTGATTTTTATAAACCGAATATTCATTCGGTCTAAAAATGGCCATAAAACATCGAGATGCAGTTGTCATGGAGTATCTTTTGGGAGCAAAACTATCCGAGGCCGAAATGTCTTAAACTAATAAATTAAATTAATAATGTATAAATTTAGATGAATATAACTGTAACTAAATGTAAGTAAATTCATGAAATTCTACAATAGAAAAAAGAAATGTAATACTTTATACAAGCCTCAGACCAAATAAACGTGCTGAGCAAGCGCGGAAAGATGTTAATTAATAAAAACGCAATACAATTTAGCTTAAAATAATTTATCATAGAATCTTTAAAGAGTACGGAATAAGAGTCCGTAGAAATATAAAAAAAAAAAACAAATATTCAAGAGTGAGGTTTCGTTTGATATTAATAATTTTTTGTGGATTATATATTATTATTTTCCCCTAATATAACGTCGTAAAATCCATAAACAAGTTAATGCATGATTGAGTCAGCAACAAACATTTTAGTTTATAATATTAGAGGAATAACAAATAATCTTATATTATAATATTCATTAGATGTGTCCTGTATTATTCACGGGTGGTGGCGACGCTGACAAGACTGGCTGGCGGCACCGTTCGATATAAATCCGCTTAAAGCGATCAAATCAGCTTTAAATATCGCTGAGTAATCAGGGACCCATGGGGCTTTCCGAATATATCCGGATTTCGGCGGCTTGAGCAGGATGGCCGACGCGAAATAATAAAACGCACGGTTCTGTACTGTATTCAATATAATGCTATGTGAAATTATTTTATGAATTATAAGAAGTGATTTGAAATTATTATACTGGTATATTTGATTCTGTAAGAAAAAATACACTAGTTCAACGATGTCTCGTCGCGATGTCTATGCTCTGTCTCTTTCGCTAACTACGCAATCACGTGAGAGGTAAGCTCTCCGAGTACTCGTTATGTTTCGCCGACGAGCGTTTTTTGTATTTGCTGAATAGCAAACCAATTAAGTAAAAAAAAATCGAATATAACTCGAGGGCTCAATTTGCACTCCGATGATACCTGAGAACAGCATTCATTTTTTATTTTGTAGACATCGGTAGGATACACCTATCAATACATATTATAATATTGAACAAAAAAAGAAAACAATAAAACATTATGCATACATTTTTTTAAATGAAAATGATACAGAAATTGAGACCCATCGCAACAAGTCCTTTTTAATTTAAATTTTACGCGGTACAGTAATGCGATATGCAATTATTATTTTCTTACCGTTTTGTTGCAAAATGTATTTATTTCAGTGATATGTTGCAGAAATCACAGAAATTCATAATAGTATGTGTACCAAATTTCAACTTAATTGGTCCAGTAAATTCGGAAAAAAATTGCAGTGACACATAAGAAATACGAACTCCCTAGAACTTTAAAAATGCAAAATAACAAAACCTTTTTTTTTATCTGTAAGCGACGCGTGCTTTCTTCTTCCATTGTAATCCCACAAATAAATAGTAAGTGCATAGTAGTAAGAATAAATAGTTAAAAGTTAACTAAAAAGATTTGTTGTATTAAAGTTTGTACACCGATCTTTGTTCCGTGTTGTACGTGACATTCACCGAGGGCTACGGACGGATCTATAGATTCATGACGTTGAGTTATTTGTGTATTCGCAGTCGCCTTTTGTTTTTGGTCAAATAAATTTATGTTTTTGTATATTTTCTATTTGAATTATTTATCCTGTGCTCACGAAGGTCACAGAATCCATCCTAAATACTATCGCATCTCCACCACCATCGCTTCTCACGCTACAGTACGCAACAGCCCTAACAACATAAGGGCGGTCTCACACTGTAGCGGGGCGTGTTTGCGCACAGCTTAGTAAGCGGGTATTTATGCTAATAACTCGTAGGGCACCAGCCTGAGGGAACAATTGTGTCAATTTATGACCTCCTCAATCTGGTGGGGTTACTGAGCAGATTTAACTGAGATGTAACGAGTTTCGGGACCCTGCCAAAGTGAATCGAGCGTAAAATTGTTCACGCACAGAATATTTTAAAAGGTTTACCTTTTGAAAGGATACGATGGAGAATTAGATGGATCCTGCGTCTCATTACCAGTCTCACTCATCTCTAGTGGCGTAAGAGGTTGTTTTTTACCATCTTGGCCGACAGTCAGGCAGACGGTCCTCCTGATGGTAAGTAGTCACCGTTTATGGACATTTGCAACACCAGGGGCATCGCCAGTGCGTTGTCGACCCTGAGACGTGAAGTTCCTTACCTTTGTAACAGAAACATAGTAAAACAAGTGCACTATTGCTTCACGGCGAAAATGGGTATGGTGGTAGTAAGTATCCGGATTAGCACTATGAAAAAAAGAATCGCCTCATGTTATTACTGGATGCCGTAGCTAGGTAGGGCATCCTACTTAACCAATACATTAACAGCTCTTTATACTCTGTCCAATATAAGAAACCCCTTTTGATATTTAAGAGAGTCGTAGAAAAATGTACGTTATTGTCTATGAAATAAAGTTCGTCTATCGATCCAATGATAATTTGTATGATGACGATAATGCAAATGAACCGTATCTAAAAGACTTAAGGTTAGTTTTTCAATAGCATTCTTAAATGTCAAAAGGAGTTTTAATACAAACTATAAATCAATAAAAAAAACGTACCTAAAGACTAAAGAAAAATAAAACGCACACACACCATGAGCTTTTATTTAAAGTACCATAGATTCGTTCCCTTCCATTAAATAAATAATAAAAATTAAAAACATATTTCAGAAATACCAACATCGAAATAATTTTTATGTTGGTATCTTTTCAAATTGTCAATGGACAATCCAAATATTTAAATATGGAATGACACGGCGTTCAATGAAGCGTCAACACATTCCAAACATTTTCCTTGAAATATTTCCGCCGAATTCGAACGCAGTCAAAAGTCAATTTAGGTTTTTACCGCGCCATCACACTCCGAACCGAACTGCCTTCGAACATTTCAAACACACCTTTGTTGTAGTCATTTTACTAAACCATCCATGTTAGAATATACCTAGAAATATTTTATTTTGAATAATCAATCAAGTTTACCTACAAATATTTTTCCAAACTAAGAATTTGGACTATGGTTATTAAATACCTGATATACTTACTATGAATATAAATTCATATCTTCACGCTTATTATCCCAGATATAGGCGGAGGTTGAAATGATGTGACATGAGCATGGTTGTGGTCTCTCGGGTACATCAATAGTCCTAGGCTACACCCACCACACATCTTATAAATTACATAGTTACCACAGCCATGTCCACGACCTGTCAAAACCTATCCGTTTTGCAAAATAGCGAGTTTAGCAAAAGGTATACAACATGTATGCAACGTTTTACGTTCCCCACCACGACGGGAAGGGCAAAAATGGAGATTTGAAGCAAAATTGCTTTCCATTTTTGTCTCGAATATTTTGTGATGCACTTGATCGTTTATTGGCCATCAATTCGTTCCTAATTGGTTCGCGTGAAAAGTTGCTTCCAGTGATATCATAGACAACGAGTCACTAGAAATGCATCCAGACAGGCCAGTTGGCTTGGTGGTTAACGTTTTGACTGCCAAACCAAAGGTCGCGGGTTCGATTCCCACCCAGGACAAACATTTGTGTGCATGAACATGTCTGTTTGTTCTGTGTCTGGGTGTAAATATCTATATAAGTATGTATTTAGAAAAAAAAAAGCAGTATATGTAGTATATCAGTTATCTGGTTTCCATAGTACAAGCTCTGCTTAGTTTGGGATCAGATGGCCGTGTGTAAAAAAAAGAATGTCCCAGGATATATTATAATAGAGTTTTTAGAAGAAATAAGTAGTAAATCTGTTATCTGGATTACATATAACAGGCTCTTTGTTTGGGATTAGGTGGCCGTGTATAAAGAATGTCCCAGCATATTTATTTAAAAACCTCAAAAAGAAAAGCAATTAATCTAAAATCATACCCTTATACTGAAATAATAATTTATATAGTATTTCTCTAATGCCCTTCTCTCGAGCGTTATAAAAATTGGCTGAGTCCTAGATAAGATTCCCAAGTCTAAGAGTAAAGTTAACATATGTTGCTGAACAGGGGTATTCTGTAAGGAAAATGACACTAACTCGAGGATGTTTCGTCGCAGTCTCTATGCTCTGTCTCTGTCGCTTACCACGGTAATACTACTAATCACGTGAGAGGTAAGCTCTCCAAGGCCTCCGTGAAGTGGCTAGCCGAGGAAGTTTGTATTAGCTGAATAAGGGGGCTGGTCCTTATAAGCAGACTTTTAACTACAAATATCGAATATTTCAGGGCAATTATTATGTTTATTTGCAGTCCATTCGGTGCATTACATTACACAGAGAGTAAAAATAAGATATTTGGAGGATTTTCCCTGCTGGTCGTCTGTCGCCAACCCCCTTTGGCAATACCAAACTTCTTTTTGACCATTCAGTGTAAGGTGTAAAGTGCACGTGGCCATCGGTATACTCATTAGTCGCCTCTTACGACACTTTAGAGCTGAGATGGGGTGGTAGTCGCCACTACCACACACGGTTAACCCGGGTTTCGCCACAGTCTGTGAAGCCTGACCGGCCTTTGACCACGACCTTTTTCGCACGTTCTTGTCGTACGTGATCCACTTTTCATCACCAGTTATCAGCTTCTTCAAAAATGGTTCGGTTTCATGACGTCGTAATAAAGAATCACAAATGAGTACACGGTTCATTAGGTTTCTTTCAGTGAGCTCGTGAGGTACCCAAATATGTAGCTTTCTTTGGTCAATTCCCAGTTCTTCAGCTACGTCGTAACTACTGATATGCCGATCTTGCTCCACTTTTTCAAAAATGGCATCCATTTTATCCGTAATGGGGCGACCAGAGCGACGTGCATCTTTGACATCAAAATTTCCGGATTGAAAATGCTTAAACCAAATTTGTGCTACTCTCACAGACACTGCACTAGGTCCATAAACATCGCAAATTTTTTTCGCGGCTTGCGTTGCATTTTTATCTTTTTTGTAGTAAAATTTTAAAATGAATCGAATTTCTTCATTAGATTCACTCATCTTGGCGGTACGAAAAACAAATGCAAATCACACATTTTCCTAATTTGAATTTGGAATTATGTTCTTTAAAATTTAAACTTTCAATGATACCAAAACCAGCCAGATACAAATAGTATAGCCAAAGAGATTTTATTACAAGTTCATACATACTATAATGCGAAAAGACTGTCTGGCGGTTTCACCTGCGTTTCTGAAGGATATAATATATTTTAAGATTATTGCATATCCTATATTATTTGGGAATAGTATATCTACTATCTACTATGTATCACTTAAAGATACAGGATGTTACAAAACTACCCGTAAAATCGAAAGGAGGTTGAATGGGGCCTTATAACGAGTCCATTCACAATATTTAAGAACCGTAGTAACGCTGTATAACATACCCCAAAAAAATAAATATACAGAATAGAAAAACTATTAAAGTAGACAATTATTAGGTAAAATAGGTACGTAAGCCTTTCTGTTAAATAATCTGACATGACAGCTTGTTGGAGGGTTGTTGGACTATAATTCATTATATATTTTACGGGGTATTTTGTAACACGTTGTATAAGTGAAAGAACTTTTGCAATCGGATAATTATTTTCGGAGATTTCCTCCTACATCCAATACCTTACCTATTTATAATTTTAGTCTATTTATTACATGATCAAGTGCCCCAAAAAACACATATTATTACCTTATAACTAGTGTAGAAAACAAACTGTTTTCAACCTTCAGACTACCAATTTAAAATTCCTTTTAACTTTATGTTTAAAACCTAAATGCAATCCAGAAGTCACTTCTTGCAACTCTATCCTCATATTTTCTCGATTTAAAAGTTACGTTAGGTTTTTCAGGACATGTGGATATGGTTTGTATGCATTTGGATTTAAAGTCGCATTTCAATTGTCGATGTGAAATTGCATCGAGGGGTGTAATTGGAATATTGTCGTGATTTCTTATTTAAGGGACGGATGCGACAGTCCGCATGCAAAGAATGGATGTAAAGAGTTTTCGTGTCTGAAAGGTGTGTGTGTAGTTCTGTGTGCAAAATAGAAATTTGTTTATAAACGGTTGCAATTGGTACCTCCTTTTATTTATTACTTATATTTTTAATTATGAATTTGTAAACATAGGTACTTAATTGGACAATTCAATATAAAATTGGAAAATTAAAATGAAAGGCGAACAAAATAAAAAATTACCTCTGAAATTCAAATTTTGAAGTACAGGGCTCTTAGTGCAAAGTTCGTCCGGGCAAGTATCACCACCTTACCCATTTCCGCCATGAAATACAATTTGGCTTCAGTATCGCTTAATAAGTTGCTTCCACTTATTCTTTCCCTAAAATTTTGCTGTAACAGACTTTTTGGCAAACTACTACATTTTCTACCATTACATTTTCCCGGGATGAAAAGTATCATATGTGTATGACTATCTTTAGTAGATTTTAGTTAGATAGTAGTATCATTCTGGCTATAAACTATCTATGTGCCAAGTTTCATCCTACTGCATTTAAAAGTTTTTGTGGGTAAGACATACATCCACCCATCCTCACAAACTTTCGCATTTATAATATTAATAGGATGAAATTAAAAATAACCAAGCATGACATTTGCTTCTGTAGAAAACTGTAAAAAAGTCACAGATTTATTAGGGATGATATCATCCCATTTACGCGACTCAATATTTTTATTCATATTTTCCAAGAATTATTAAAAGAGAAAAAAGTTTCAAGTGTTAAAGGCTCTACAACATCTTCCTGTCCAAAAAACGTGTTCAAAAACCGTGCAAACAATGAACAAAGGCCTCGAGCATTAAACAGATTGACTCGTTAATCTTAGCACTTCTAAATACCGTGGATTTGCCATCACTTAACAACCAGCATTACAAGACCGTTCATGCGAAGATAATAGTTAGAAAAGTATGGTCAAATAGAGCTGGTAGGTCAGCCCGTCTCCCAAGTGCTTGAGGTTCATTATTTGTAATTGCTTTTCATACAGAACTCAGAACGGTTTGCTCTTTCGAGAGGCACTCACTTTGGGTGAAAGGTGGGTAATTTAATTATTCAGAGGCTTTGGACGTTTTTGATCAAATTAAATTTGGATAAGCGACGTTTTTCCATCTCATTGTACGTAGTGCTGTGTTCTGAAGTGGTTAATCTTGTTTATTTTTTAATTGTATTGTGTCACGCGTTCGTTTGTTGTTCGGGTCAAGTAAAACCTCTTAACGTTATCCTAGTTTGATGATTGTTATTTAAAAAACAAACAAAAGAAATCATACCAACCCGGGATGTCCATTGCGGTCGCAAAACCAATAAGTTGAATATATTAGAAGAGCAGTACTTAACAACTTCACGTCTCAGGGACGACAACGCATTGGCGATTCCTTTGGTGTTGCAAATTTTCATAGGCAGCGGTGACCACTTACCATCAATCGGACTATCTCGTAGCTTATGGGCCAAATTAGTATTAAAAAGAAGACAGTTACACAATTGTATTTTTCATAAATTACTTGCCATGCAGTAAGTAAGGATGTGTTTCGTGTATATCGTTTCTCGTTTGATACTTCTCACCATGGTTTATGATGTGGCCGAACGAAATTTGCAACATAAGGGTAGTAGCCAGCCAGGAGGGTACTGGAAAGTACCCTACCACCGTGCTATGGTTTCCTCACAATATTCTCACCGAAAACTTAAGCCCTTGTTGCTTCGAACCCCTGACTTTCATCACGGTCTTTGACGTCACTACCAACTGAGCTACCATTCGGTTTAAAAATCTGTTACACTTTTGCCCCCCCACTGAAAAACGTTTTCCCACCCCTACCTAACTTAGGCCCCTTTAGTTATATACAGCTACAAACTTAGCAAATACACATATCCTAGTTGTGCTATTAAATTACGGCCACCCCATGCGGGGAGTAATTTAATTCTAATGTAGAGAGACTATTCATCAGGAGTTCTGCTCGCTGCAGTTGGCTTAAAGATTAGCACACATTCGTATGTGGGGACTTATGGGATTGAAGTGATGGGTGGGTGGGAATTATAGGTGGGGATTATTGTTTGTGAGGATTTGGTATCATGTTAGATTAAATTACATATGTCGAAAAAAATTCTCTTAGATTTTTTTGCGTGGAGTTTTTAAATGGTTAGATGATTTTGGTTTTATTCCGTCTTATTTTATAATTTTTAGTTTTTTATATTTATTATTGTAATTATATTTATGACTGATGAGGCCATAAGATTTGTTTAGTATAGTAATTTCAACGTCTTCTTCTCAGTAAAAGCAACCTTCCAAACCGGTGTTAGAGTGACCATTCATAAGTGCCTGTGAAGGCCTATTTGAATAAAATATTTCATTTCAACGTTTTTTTAAGAAATGAAATTAATATTTTTTGATTAGATTTAATTCATAATGTAAGTAGTTGAATTTTAAGCCAACGATTAGCTAAGTGACATCATTCTTAATCCAATATGGCCGACGTGATAAGGTTTATTTTTCAATGAACAACTCCATGTGTTAGATATCTTATGAAGGGTAATCCGAACAGAGAACGAAATGTAAAAAAAATGTTTTCTTTATTTATTTTACCAGCTTTGATAGCAATTTGTCCATAGGGAGGATAGATGTGGCAAATACGATGGCATAGTTCTTTTTAATTAATCTTTAAGCTTATGATTTACGATTTTGCAGCCGGTAATCTGATAAAATAAAACTTGTTAAATGACATTGCAAAAGTTTTTTTCGACATTAAATTTATTTATAAAGACAGTGTGCACCAACCCTAAGTAACAACTTGATGATTTGTTATGATCACCTCGGATGCGCTCAACGGGTGGTCAAAAACTGCCTTTAACTCTAACGTAACGCGCAAACCATAATAGTTTTTAGCACCATATAATAAGCTTCAAAATCCAACAGCGATTATATTAGACAAAATCGCAAAACAAACGATATGGCAGTTACAATTAAAGGAGATGAAAATGAATGGAAAATGTATACAGTAAATTAAACTTTATTTATTGCTGAATAAAGCTTAAATTTAAATGTAATGTTGAATTCAAAATTAAATGTCGCCTACAACATCTCTGTTCCGTATAATAATTTCTCGATGTTAAGACAAGAGTTAATAATTTATTCTATTTTAAACTTTTCCTTTTTGTTATCTTAATTCCTATCTCGTTAAATGTTTTACATTATTTTAGGGATTGTTGGGTCATTAGTTTAGGGTACCGTAAAAACATGATTGAGTTACCCCCCCACTCCCCAAATACCGAACGCACTGGTCCGCTTTTTAGCTTTATACATTTAAAAAACCTGTAGTTGAGACGTTTCTCTCCATTAAAGTTTATGTGAAAAATAATATTATAATTTTTGGAATATTCGTCTGCAGTCTGTTTGGTCTGTCCGATTTGCACGTGAACGCGAAAATTGCCAGTCAGATTAAAGTTTATTATATTTATTTTTGCCGAGCAAAAGTCAGAAGGTGAAGTGAAAACGAAGTAAATGCTCGGGTCTTGATTTTTAGTACAGATATAAGTATTTTAAGGGCCCGAGAATACATAGACAACCTTTAACTCCTAAAAAATATGAAGATGATTAATATGAGCTTATGAAAAGTATATTTCATATATGTACATCTATCTAACAAGAACGCGGGTAAAACTGAAGGGGACAGCTAGTTAATCGTGTTATATGACTAAGCTAGCGGCTTGCTCTGTTGGCCGTTTTAACATTTTATAATGGCATAGAAAAACTAACCCTATTACTTCATAATAAAGTTTATATCCATTTACTACGAAACCGTAAAAACTTTGATCTTCCCTTTCAATTTGCAGAGAAAAACAATAAGCGAACATTTTTCCCTAACCATCAACTCTTTGGTCATCTAATTTTGTGTTAAAAGACATAAGAATGTTTAGAAAAGTGACAATTGAATGAATAACATCTCAAATCGACCAAGTAGCATCGAAATAGGTGGTAGTGGTAGGAACATTTTAATAGGAGATGCCAAAATATCTTCATTATCGAACTCGCTTGATTTATGGTATTCTTCAGGTGAAGTTTCAGCACAGTTTCTGCGAATTGGATTTATCTGGCTAGATATGTTCGAAGTTCTATGAATTCACCGATTTTCAGAAAACTTTGTCGAAGGCAAGTTTGCAAACTTTCATCTATATAAAAATGAATCCCTATTTCCCTTGGTCACGGCATCACGCATAGACGGCTGGACTTATTTTGACCATATAGTTATATATTTATCTTTTTTTGTTGTGTTTGTTATTGTCAGGAGATGGTTCTTATGAACGAAAAAATTAAGAAAGTTACGCAGAAAATTTAAAAATTGAAGAAAACTTAACCACTTTACTAGCGCCTTTGACATTATAAACTTTTTTAATGTAACCTGTTTGAAATTATTGTCAGTCGTTTGACAGTTGGCGCGATAGACAGAATGCGCGCTGCAAATATCGTTTAAGATAAGAGAGATAGAGGCATGGGTCGGAATTATATTGATAAAATAATTCATTTATAATTTCACAGTCAATTCAATCGGATGATTCGCATTCAATATTCATTGTTAAGACAGGACAACGTCTGTCGGGTCAGCTAGTTTGTTATAAAAGTAGAATTTACCTTTACCGTTAAGTTGATTGACTGGTATGTCAAAACAGGAAGTTTTAAATAAATATGATAATTATGAATTCTGAGTAAATCATATCAAAATTAATGCAATAAAATCCATACACAAATAAATATTATTTATAAGATTTTTCGGAATGGCAACATGATTAATAGCCCTGGTGTTGCTAGCTTAAAGAGGCTATTGTGACCGTTAGCCATCAGGCGAGCCGTAAGTCTGTTTGTCATTTTATCATTAGTATCATAAAAATATGTAAGTTTTAGTGATTTTAAGATATACGAGTATGTAATACTTTTAGGTTAAAACTGCATATAATAAGTATAAATAATATATACGATGTTTACAGTTTGAAAAAGTTTTTTCTGAATAGACTCCAAAATTGCTAATCTGATTAAATTTATATTTGGCACACAGATAAAATATTTTGTGGAAAAAAAGACGTAAAAGTCGACGTTTAAACATGTCACTGAAAAAATAACTCTATTCGTTTATGATAAGGTTTATCTATACCTCCAGACAATAAACCATATGATAACTAAATACATCTTAATTCAAAACCAGTACACTTAAATTTCATTGTCATTCTTAAATGTAAAAAAAAGGCGATATATATGAAATAAACTTTAAAGAAGTTATTTTCATTTTACATGTTTTTTCTCGTTTTCTTTCCAGCCATAACTAACAAATTTAAATTAGATTCAATTATGCTCTAGGTATATCGATTATAAGTGTTCCAAAAAGATTTTATACCTAAAAATAACGGTACATTACATCGTGTCTCGTGTTAATTAATGTACTTAAATTCCTGTCTCTCTCTTGTCTGTCTGTCCGTTAAAAAACAGACAGTCATGACTGCGGACAATACATCACATTTATATTTAGCAAGGATTCATATCGGAATTCCTTTACAATAACTTCTTCTGTATAAGTGACGCTGAAGTGATGTGCCGTTATCGACTTTATTGGAAAAAAATCTACACTAATATTGTGAAGAGAAAAGATTTATGGTTTTGTTTGTGATGAACCACTGGGCCGATTTTAATCATTCTATCACTATTATAAACCTATTTTATCCAGAAGTAACATATATTATCCCGGGATATATTCGATCCGGGAACGAGGGAGAAACCGCAACATGGAACTAAGTCTTCAAAAAACACATAAATATCTTCAGGTCCATTATTCTCTAAGGGGTGGATAGACAACCCAGTACTAAACTCCACATTCTATCGAAGGCTATAAATCCTAACGGGACATGTTATAACACTGTCACCGTCACTGGCAAGCAAGCAATACCAGACAATGAGCCCAGGATCTCCAGGTTTCCAACCGAGCTTTGCACCTCTCATCGATGCGATAGTTTCCACTATCGATACATGCCAATCGCGTACATCACTATGGCCACGCATTTGAACAAAACCAAACGCACACGTCCGCTGGCAGAAGATTAATGTTCCAAGGATTGTCTAATATTTTGTGCGCCAACAAATTTATTACTCCGGTATGCGCTATTTGGGCTAGACGTGTTCAAATGCTGTTTACGGCTAATTGCGCTTGTAAATAATCATTTATTATTGGTACTCTGACCATGTTATGTGTTATTCTGACCACGTTATGTGTTACAATAGCATTTACTGCAAAGTGGTTTGGTTGTAAAACTATGTTATGTGTCGTTAATACGCATGATTGTCGTGATACGTGTTTAGCTTTTATTTTTGTTTTATTTAGTTCTTGCTTCAGCGTCGCGATTTAATTGACTGAATCTCCGAGCTATGGCTATGTTTGTAGCAAATTTCGGCAAGATTGTTTCAGCCGTTTAAACAAAACAAATAGACAGACCAGTTGGCTTGGTGGTTAGCGACTCTGAGTGCCAAGCGGAAGGTCGTGGGTTTGATTCCCACCCAGGACAAACATGTGTCCATGAACATGTCTGTTTTTTTTCTGTGTCTGGGTGTAAATATCTATATAAGTATGTATTTAGAAAAAAAAATCTAGGATACGTAGTATATCAGTTATCAGGTTCCCATAGTCCAAGCTCTGCTTAGTTTGGGACCAGATGGCCGTGTGTAAAGAATGTCCCAGGATATTTATTATTATTATTATAATGACACTTTCGAATAAATAATTTATTTATTGATAGATGAGGAGCTAGGTAGCTAATGTGTCTATATCACACAGTGTTGAAAGTATGTATTATTATCGTCCTAGAATAGCCTGGTTCCCAAAAAAAAAAAAACCAGTACTTATTTTATCTAAATTTCGTTCAAATCCGTTGCCTAATCTGATTCTGTGATACCAAAAAAAGGAAAAATTACTAAAAACTGCTATTTCTGCTATCAGATCAAAAGCCACTTTTAATCCTGTACCTATATACTCGTATTTGCAATAATAATGACTCTATAAGGATGTCCAAGTCAATTAAACAATAAACAATGTAGATTACACATTTAACTGCAACCTTCTACATTCACCACTTCCATAATAAATGAGGCTTTTAGCGTAACATAAATTTTACAGCTTGAAATATGTGCTATTCGTATTAGTAATAGGAAAGATATTAACATTTATTGAGCTGTTAAATGTCGCAGTTTAATATGGTTGTTGGTTGGCTTCTTAGAGAGATTATGAAAGTGGGCGTGTATTAAGTTACGAACATATTGTTAATGTTGAGGAAGATAGGGAAAATGGTGGTAAGAGAAAGTGAGAGGAAAAAATAAGAGACCAAGTATCTGACATAACTGAATATATTTCTTTTAAAAACGTAACAAGTTATCTATTTAACTGGGTGTTACAAAATATCCCGTAAAAATATAAATAATTATCAAAGCCAACAACCTAGTAAGCTGTCATGTCAAGGAACTAGATTATTTAACAGAAAGGCCTACGTACCTATTTTACCTAATAATTGTCTACTTTAATAGTTTTTCTATTTTAATTCATAAAAAACAGTGTTTAAATTTTTTTGGGTATGTCATACAGCGTTATTACGGTTCTTAAATATTGTGAATGGACTCGTTATAAGGCCCCATTTAACCTCCTTTCGGCTTTACCGGTAGTTTTGTAATACCCTGTATAAATAAAATGAGAAGCTGTCTGACATATCAACGCAGGGCCGAAACTATAAGGGTTAGACACTTGAAATTTTGCACAGGGGTTCCTTTTATAACGTAGCGGAGCACTAAGAAAGGATTTTTGAAAATTCATCCCCTAAGGGGGTCAAACGGGGGTGCAAAGTTTGTATGGAACAAAATTGGTTTCCTGGTCTGATCAACTTCAAACAAAACGCGGGTGAAACCGCGGGGGACAGCTATCTTTCAATAAACAGTAAAATACAAACACATTAATACATGTACATCTTTCAGGACATCTAGTATTTGTGCGTTTAAAGTTCATGAAAAATGTTAATTTCTACCATGAAGCTGTAGTGCACTTGTATTGCTGTTACAGGCACATGAGACTTAAAAACTTTACGACCGAAGGTCGACAATGCATAAGCAATACCCATGTTGTTATAAATATCTATAGCAGGGTAATAATGTAGTCAACATTTCCATAACGTAGACCACACTCTGCTTGTTGTCGGCCTACTTAGATAAAAGAAAAAACGATTTAATATTTTGATAAAAAAAGTTTTTATTTCTAAAACTATTTATTATACTAATTCAATCACAAAATCCCGTTACTTTCAATAATCTCATAAACACAAACCGTGGCTCCCCAACGTGAGTGTTGCCCGCACTTAATTCTCCCATTTTCACGCAAAACACCAACAAACCGTGTACCTTACCATTATTCAAACTCAATGTGCCCAAAATGTTTTGTGTAACAACCGTTGGACACCCATGTTTTGTAAGAATCGTTTTAACCCATCCCTTTGCACTACTTACTGTGTTATACAAATATAACCTCTATGTTTGAGGTAGCAGGAATGAATCTCAGTATTATTTTGGTGCATATTTAAGTTGGTCCACGTATTGACCATTATATTACACAAATGTGATGGAAGGAAGATAGGCTGTAGTGTGGTTATGATATGTTTTGTTTGAAATAAGAGTTAAGTTTAAAGATACAGGCACTTATGAATTATAAGACTACAGTAAAAATGCTATGCTAACCTACTAATATAATAAATCCGAAAGTGTGTTAGGATGTATGAGGGTGTATGAATGTTTGTTCCACTTCTACAAATAAACTACGCAATCGTTATTGATGAAAATTGACAAATAAATAGATAATTATCTAGAGTAAGATATACTCTTATCCAGCGAAACCTTTGGATCGCAGAGTAACCGCGGGTGACAGCAATTATTTAATAAACTTAAAAACTACTAGACCGTTTTTAATAATATTTCACAATTAGAATGATACTTTATCCTGAAGTAACATAGGCTATGTTTAAATCCTAGAATACATTAAAACCTTCAGGAACGCGGGTAAAACCGCGAGACGGAAGCTAGTTAACAATATTATCCCGGTTTAGATTAAGTCAAGTGTCAAAATGACTATTTAATTTAATAACCCGATTCTTGCCGGTTCTTCGCAATTAAGAGCTTACGAACCGGTAACTTCAGTTACTACGACCTTCATAAGTACCATTCCAAGGCATTGACATTCAAAAATACTTTATATAGACTGATGTAATCAACGCCTTAGGCATAGGGAGATGAAAAAAATAAAAACCGTCATAAACATTTTGGCGCTTAAATATTATAACCAAACGTTCACAATAAGGCTTGAGCCGAGCTTTATACTTCGTAAACCCTTCACGTTACGCACAAAGAGTCGTTGCTAAGTTAACCACATATCTGAAAAAGTAGCTACCAAATACCATAGAAAATATATCTTTATATTTTTTTTATCTCCGTGTGTATCGATATCGAATTCTCAATTTTATATTTTTATTTTATACGCAAATTTTTGCCTTTGTTTTTCTCTTTTGAGACAATGGGCGTGACAAAGATGAGGTATATAAATTATATAATATATATGTATTTATCAATATTTTAAAGATAATTTACTTCTTTTTTTTTCTTTATTGAGAATAACAAACAATTGCACAATACAGCTTATGTAACAATATGTAGTAATTGCAAAAACAATACGGTTATTCACAAAACACTTAAAAGATTTCATATTTTTTTATTATTAGATTATGCTACATCAGTTATAATAAATCAACATCTACCCACTCAGCTCGCAGTTTTGAGCTGAAGATTTTAGTTAGCTACATGTGGTTCACCTGTTATCTCCGTTTCAGGCAGGACTAATAAAGCCAGACGCATGGCCTCCCTAATCCCGGCAGTTTTATACAGCGGGACCCGTAAAACCCAAACACTTACAGACCGCTGTTATCTACCCATCTAGCATATTGTGAGTTTCAGCGAGCTTGTTACGATCGCCCAAGTACCCTCGTGGAAAATACGGGAGTGTAATGCAGGCGTTACCGCTCAGGGACAAAATAAAAAAAAAAAAAATGGAACCTCACACCCATTCAGTTTAGACCCTAGAAGGTCAAAGCTGCTGAAGTTACCACCGGTTCATAAATCAGCCTTGAATTGAGATGATCTAGCGAAATTCTTTAACTATTTTTTTTAATGATTGACACTGTCAAAATACTAAACATAACATAGAAACAAATGGCTTTTCTATGTCTCTCCAAGATACCTATGACAAGACTTGACCTTAGGTGATTTATAGGCGAAGGTGCTAAAAGCACAAAAGCTAGAAAGGAACTTGATAAAAAACAAGACAAGTGCTTGACAATCTCTCTAAAGTTCATCACAGAAAGACATAATAGGATTAAAGCATAGAAAGAACAGATTAAAACACATATAATATTAAAACAATGCTAAGAAACAAAATATACATATGTATGCAGAATAAAGTGAAAAGAAAAAACTTCAAATCTATCAATATTATGTAATTAATATAAGGTCATTAAAAAGAGTAATTGCTGAGTTTATTACCGGCTCTTCTCAGGAAAAAAAAACCTTCCGAACCGGTATTGGAGTTAGACTATTCATAAGTGCTTGTAAAAGCCTATTTGAATAAAAATATTTTCATTTTCATTTATTCACAAAAATACATTTGGCGTCTGCGTGAAATTTTCAGTTGTCATCCCGTAATACCTACCAGTATATTCCACGCCTGAGGCCTTTGCTGCAATAAAATTTGCATAACTACGCTCCTTGGCAGGGGCACGGCGTCTTATTAAATTTCCACCCCTCCAAAAGTCATTAATGGTTTGTATTTAACCACCTAACAGTGTTATTCGGTGATAAATCATAAGGTATAACGTAATAGGTCCGCGTCTCTGGCGCTGACTTTTATTGCCCTCTCAAGATGGTAGTAATCCTCAGCTCTCAGCCTCTCGGATTACCGGTAATCTTTTGTTTATACGTGTTCCTTTCTTGGAAACTGTGCGTCGTTACCGTCATAATTTTCGGATTAGATTGTGCTGAAATAAAAATGTTTGCATTATTTTTCCAGGGAACTTACAACAATCTTTTGGCCAGTTGACTTGGTGGATAGGTACCCTACTACCAGGCCGTAGTTTGTGGGTTCGATGCTTGAAAATGTCTGGGTATAAATATCGAGTTCCTGGATGGCGATGGCCGTGCATTGCTCGGGATTTCTTTACTAACGTGACTTCTACCGTATTCTCTTTTTTAGAGCTCTGTCATATATACCTCGATACGAATTAGACGCGATAATAAAGGGCTCCCAATAACAGTATTTCTCACAAAAGATGTAACTTGGAAACCTTACCTTCTAATGACATTGACGCAGTTTTCATTGCCTAAAAACACGGATAAAACGACATTTTCTGAAAATGAATCCTAGCTAGATCGATTTAACACCCCCAAAACCCCCTGCATACAAAATTTCATGAAAATCGTAGGAGCCGTTTCCGAGATCCTAATAATTTATATTTATGTATATACAAGAATTGCTCGTTTAAAGGTATTAGAGATTATACGAGTATATACGTATGTAAGAATTTTTAAAGTACTGCTAGAATTTGGATCCGATAACCATCGTAAAGGAAGATCTAGGATATTTATTTATTAAAAACTAGCTGTGCCCCGCAAACCGAAAACCAATTTCCGAAATAATTTTTTATTACTTATTTTGCTATTCGGAACGGAGATAAAATCAAAAATCTGTGAAATCGGTACAGCCATTCTAACGTTATAAATTATGTTACATACGGGACTTGGTTTTATAAATGTAAATAATTCGTTACTATTATGCTTCGATTTAAATGAACGTTTATGTTGATTATCGTTTAGTAAAACAGATGTCTTTTCATTGTTTTCGTGTCACCAAAAGCGATGATAACGGTCCAGAACAAGTATCATATAACACGGTTGAAACAGTCATTCATTAGCCACAGCTCAGTCTACACAATACACCCACAATGTACCGGAACAGTGCACTAATATTGATACTAAGTTTAATCTCACACAGTACGACGTCTATAGTTAAATGGCTGCCGGATTCGAGCTTCAACTTGGCGATCAATTTTAAAGACGGCAAACTTCCCTGCTCGAAGGAAACTGTGGTCTTCCCACAAACTATTATAGGCTCTGTGAGACTTGAAGCTAGAACTCAAGTTAGCGGTTTCGTTTTGCCGCAAGATGGCGAAATTGTATTAAACAGTGCAGAAATATCTTTCGGTGACGATCCTAATGATTTTAACTGCACAAAAGGCAATGCTTACTACGTTGAGAAATCAATGTCATCGTGGATACAACCTGATGTCTGGAGTTCACCGCGGTTCAATAAAGCCACACCAGATTCGGAAAGAATACCTTGCCATGACGACAGAGTACAATTCCCTAACGACTCAAAATTCACTGTTATACTCCCAGACATAACGCAAACTATTGAAGAACTGAGAATCGGGAATGTAACCTATAACACTAATGAATTCAACGAACGCGTAAGAATGCAATCCGACCAGTTACAACAATTCATTCTGAACGATAATTTGTATACCGGAATAAACGTGAATCCGTACAATCCCTGTTTAATCAGGAAGGAATGCCCCTGTCAAGGTAAGGGACCTACAAATATAGACTGCACAATGAAATTTTGTCCGATACCAACGTGCGTTGATCCAATCAAGCCTGTTGGGTACTGTTGCAAGTTCTGCGGAGGCTCTATCAGTTTTCAAGCTGATGACAGCTTCAACATGATATCTTTTAAAGAACTAGTCGATAAAACTGTCGATAGTTACTCAGGAAGTGTTGTATACCATCTAAGCGTTATTTCTTCAGCTCCAAAAACAATACAGCTCGTGATTGTCGATACAAACGATTATGAAGGTAGCAGCTCACAGGCAATCAATTATATAAGCAAAGAGATCAACGGCAATTGGGTAAAGAGTGAGAAGTTAATGAAGATCAGCGGTGGTCCACTTTCTAAAGCTGGATTGGAAGGCAAGATCTTTATATCCATGTTTTTCGCCGTCGTCTGCGTGATGGGAATTATTTACCTTTATTATTACAAGCTACCGGAATTCAGGTTCCCGATTTTCAATAGAGGTGTGCCGAGAGGTGTGTTTTCAAGGTTTCAGAGGAGAACTGACAGTGTTGTGTCCCTGACAAGGAGGGATTCCGGCGTGATGATTGGCAGCGGTCCAACGGCTTTTAGGAATCCGTTGTATAACTCCAAAAGGGGGCGTGTTCAAGTTATTGAACCAGTCGAAGAGGAATGTGATAACTGAATAGTGATTTTTTTATTATTGAAAAATGATTTTGTGTGTATATTCTTTAGTGAATAAATAAGTATCAATGGTCCAGTTGTAGTCACTGGGAACATCTCAACTGGAAATGGTACAAAATAAAGCAACTATTTATTTCTTTTTGTTTGTCCGCTTATATTATTAAAACTTTACATTTGATTTTAATGCTGTTTTCACCATAATTTTGAATATTTCTTTTGGAATACATAAACCATATTCATAATGAAAATTCTCAAATTTCAAAAGCTTATACAGTAATTTCTAAAAGCAACCTTCTGAACCGGTATAACAGTATCATGATTTATTTGAATAAAATATTAAGAATTTTCAAAGTTACAAATAAATAATCGACTATTAAATATTTTAAAAGTAGCAATTAAACTAGTGGGCGGATTTAAAAAAATAAACAAACCGCCTACCCTGTGATTGACCGCGTGTGTATCAAATGGCAAATATATCATGTAACATGAATAAATCACATACATGCGACTATACCTCAAGCGGTAAGAGCGACCACAGACACACTCTTTAGGTATCAGCGGTTTTACTGCATTCAAATATTTGTGAATACCTTTAAGAAAAAAAAATGCTAGTTTTTTTTGGGTTAATCCAAATCATACTTAATTGATTAGCAGTGTTCTTAGTGCAGAGTTCATGGGGGGAAATACTACCACCTTACCCATTTCCGCCGTAAAGCAGTAGTGCACTTGTATTACTGTGTTTTGGTTAGAAAGGTCAGGCGGCCGATGAACAGGTACATGAGACTTAACAACTTCACGTCTCGGGGTCGACAAATTTGTGACCCATATTAGTTTATAGGTTGATGCACAAACATCAAAACTTGTAGTTTTTACTTATAGTCCCCCGAGTTTCCGAGGGATTTAACATTCTCTTGATATGAATAGTATCCCATATGTTATTCCAAGGCATGTTCTATATACGTGCCAAGTTTTATCTATATCCGTTTAGTAGTTTTTTCGTGATAGAGTAACAAACATTCATACATCAATCCGCACAAAGTTTCGCATTTATTATATTTGTAGGAGATTGATATTTCATTATTATTAAGAGGCTTAAAATCATTTCAATATAATTAATTACCTAGCTATGAAATTGCACAATATTCATTAAACCATTAAAGCTGTTATTTTATTCCATTTCAGTCCATATTGACGTATAATGTCATACGAAAATTGATTTAATTACTTTTGCAATAAGGTTCATATTCTATTGGTTTAATGGGTTCTTATACTGTAATGCAGATGAACTTTTACTTAAAGCTTAATAAATATGGTTGTTTCTTTTATAAAAATTGTTTAAACTCAAAAAAATACTTCTTAATTCGAATAGACGATATTTGCCTATAATTTTATCGAGTACAATATACTGAAGAAACGCTGCAGCTTAAGGCAGCTAGTCTGTTATAACCCTTATACCTGAAGCGGTAAAGTTTGATTTATACTGTACATTGGTGGACGCCCCGCAGCGGTATACCGCGCGCGGTATGCGGGAGGTCCTGAATTCTCTGATTCATTATTCGTACACTAGATGTCGCTAGTGAAATTTTAATTAGAAAACTTTTATGATTTACGACTTGTCTCTCGTTAAACGTTTGTCAAGTTATTCGCGACTGTAAGTACATATAGATACAGTGTACTTTCAACTTTCAGCAGTACATCTTAAGATTGATAGTACTGGTAGCCAGCCAGGCGGGTACTTCAAAGTACCCTACCACCGTGATTTGGTTTCTTTACGCAAATTCTCAAGCTCATTCTTATTTTTATGAGCATCAAACTTAAGTTAGCTGTTTCTTGTGGTGGCTGGTCAGCTTTAGTTTGTTTTTATTTTTTTATTAGATATCCATAATATTATATTATTGTTCAATAAATTCTTCACTTTTGCGATAACACACAGGTATTGTCAGTGAGACTAAATAAATTTTATGTAATAAATCTAGGTCGGTTTTTAAAAAGAGTAATTACTGAGTTTATTGCCGGCTCTTCTCAGTAAAAAACAACCTTCCGAACCGGTATTAGAGTCAGACTATTCATAAGTGCTTGTAAAGGCCTATTTGAATAAAAATATTTTCATTTCATTTCATTGTCGAATAGGTACCACTACCAACTGACTTAACATCGCCTACAGTCCTTAACACTATAGTTACCAGGTGTCGCAGAGACAAAAGGTCATAAGCATCAGGCAGGCGGCTGGCTGGAAAATTCTGCCTTTATTGTAATATGTAATTACTGATTCGAAGGACCAACCGCTGTTTCCAAATGATTGGGAGATAATTCATCAAGAAGAATTAGAGTTTAAATTCTTCTATTCTCTTAAAGTTTAGGTCCTTTTTGACGGAAAAGTTACGGTGATTAGAAACTGACTGCCACGCCAAGTGTCACCTGATTCCCATGACTAACGTTTGTGTGCATGAACATGTCTGATTGTTTTGTTTCTGGGTGTAAATATATATTGTATGTAATTCGAATAACAAATGTAGTATGCACAATAGAAATCAGATATTACAAGCTTTGTTTAGTTTGGTATCAGATGACCATGTGTAAAGAATGTCCTAGGATGTTTATTTATGCCTCAGTGGTCGAGTAGTAGCTTGGTCAGAGACTCCGAGGTCCTGGGTTCAATATTAGGGTTGGCAGGCCAGTTGGCTTGGTGGTTAGCGACTCTGACTGCCAAGCTGAAGGTCGTGGGTTCGATTCCCACCCAGGACAAACATTTGTGTGCGTGAACATGTCTGTTTGTTCTGTGTTTGGGTGTAAATATGTATATAAGTATGTATTTAGATAAAAATATAGTATACGTAGTATATCAGCTATCTGGTTTCCATAGTACAAGCTCTGCTTAGTTTGGGACCAGATGGCCTTGTGTAAAGAATGTCCCAGGATATTTATTATTAATTCCTGGCGGGCAAGGTTCACGTTTATTTATTTAGATATGGTTACTTTTAGCCCGGAATTGGTAATGTAGCACTGAGGCCTTTGCTTCTTAGGGGATAATAGGCGTGAGGACATAATGATTGTATGTTATAATTAATCCCTCTATATTCCGGGTATGAAAGCTAAATGTAAACAAAGGATCTGTAAATGTATACAGTTCCAAATGTAACTCGGCTCCACTTTCCTCGTGCCCTTTGACTGTCATCTCAATCAATGAGGCTGCTTCAAAACTCCACAAAAGACTCGGTCTATCATCTGGCTCGTTAATCATTTCCCGTTTAGAATCTATACGATGGAATGTACTGCGTTATATTTTCTTTATCTTTTTTTTTACTAAATATAAATGCATGTTGCTATTTACAATCGAGACAAACCTCCGTGGTTGTTTAGTTTGTAACGATTAATGTTATATTGTAAAATAAGGTAATAAATAAAAATGAAAAAAAAATGTTTGACTATAATGTCACTATGGCCTAAATGTAAATGGTCAAAGCCGCCTATGGACATTGTACTAATAGAAATGCACTACTGTTTTACGTAATGTGTGGGATGGCAGTATTTCTCCGGACGAACACTGCACTAAAAGAAAAAAAATACAATACAATATGTCACCAACATAATCACATATCTTAGTAATATTATAAGTGCGAAAGTTTCTGCCTTTGTGAGAATAGATTTAAATCAAATTAGGCGCTCAAATACCTTAAATACTTTAAGCCTGGGAAAACAAGATCCCCTAGAATGCAGGAGAAACCGCAGTAATTTAATACCATATAACATGCCATCCAGTCCCAGTTAACCGAACTTGGCCCCATTTCAAATTGATGTGTTGGTTTTATTCGAAAAAGGCTGCACTTTGCCAAAAATTTTATAAATTTAAAAATAAAACATACGTACTCTATATTATCGAATGCACTCTAACTCCGAATCCTACCCATAGATATAAACTATAGACGCGTTGTTCGCGCTCGGAAATGGCTACATAACATGTTGCTAATTGACTTAATTCCATTTTGTCGCGTTCAATCATAACGTGACTAACAGCGTATATTCATCTCTCTCTAACAACAGGTACACCTAAAGGTGGCATTTATTTTACTTCCCCTTCAACAGCGCAAGTACTAGCTGTATAATCTTTTTGAGACCCATGATGTTGGTATATGACGTGTCTATAATAGGCTACCACGATAACTCGAACCGACAAAGCACTAACTCACGATTCACGATCTCTCGCGTTCTCACCGCTCATTGTTTTTACTCGACCACTGTATAATACCCTTTTTACCGTGTTACGCGACCAAATGTCGTTGACAACTCGCGACGTTGCGAGCTATGACAAATGACAGCTACGTTGTTTAGTCACGAAGAGCAGTGAGTTAGTCGCAATTGATACGGGAACAAAATATCGAACCTCCGAATTTATGTTTCTTTTTCACAAAACACAGCACTTCAAGCAGCTGAAAGCATATTCAAGGGAGTGGTATTTGCATTTTTATAACTTTCAACTGAAAATAGCAAGCTTCTTTTAAAGTTCGTGAAATTTTAAAATAGAGAAAATTGTTCGTTCAAGGGGTAAACGAAATAATTTACCGTACGTTCACCCTTATCGTTATGGTTGTTGCATTATAGCTTGTAATGTATATGAAATAGAGGTTGTGGTGTTTTTACAATTGATATTTTTGTATTTGACCATAATCTGACCACAGTAATTGAAGGTGTTTTTGTTGGCTAGGGACAATATTTCAAAAGAAGGCAGTTAAAGCCGATTTATATTTATTTGTACCCTATTGGGTATGGAACCCGAAAAATGACTACTATCCATTACTAAGGCTCCGCTGTCCATCTGTCCGTCCATCCATCTGTCAGCAGGCTGTATCACATGAACCCGAATAAGTAGACTGTTGAGAGAAAGAGGATAAATATAAGAAACGTGTTTTCTTGGGATTTAGTAAATTTTTATACAGTGGTACAGAACCCTTTACGTACAAGTCCGACACGCACATGGCAGCTTTTTAATAGCATGATATTACGCAGGCGCCACGACAGACATATCTTTGCTCGTTGATACATCAATCTAATATGAAACCAGTTCGAAATTTAACCCCTAGAGAGTTGTTATAGTAACAGTATAGAAACAGTACCAGTTCTATATGAGTCTTATTTTATAATAATAGAAATGTAAAGGTTAAACCACTTACCTAAGGTCATCAGTGTACCTGAAAATATAAATTTCCTTTATGTTATTGCGTCAAAATCCTGAGCATTCAGAACTTCGATTAGTAGGAACAATTTGAGTATATGTATAAGCCGACACAGCAATAATACTACAACTACCAAGTATTACACCACGGTAAGTGGTCACCGCTGCCTATGGACATTTGCAATACCAGGGTCATCGCTGCGTCCCCCATACCTGCCCGGCGCGGTGGCGGCCTTACCCATTGCGAGGCTCCGGGCGGCAGGTCATTGCGAGGCCCTTTGTCCTTCGTGAAAAGTATGTGATGCGAAAGTAAGTCTGGTTGTTTGGTTTAGGTATTTTTCATGTTTGACAAGAAATTTAAAGTTATACACATAAATAAAATTTGAAATCCATATTTTTTTAAATTTTCTTGGGTTGCGCGAGGCCCCTGCAAGAGCGAGGCTCCGGGCGATTGTTCCGTTCGTCAGTCCCTGAGGCCGCATCTGCCGAAACACAGTAATACAAGTGCATGTTGGACTTTCCCAGACGAACTCTGCGCTAAGAGCTCTACTGCTGAAGTAAATTGGCGAACTCTAGTGGAATATATAAATAAAGTATTTGACAGCACAATGGACTTCCTCCAAAACGAATCAAACAAGACACAAGTGAGTTACTCCTCCATTTCTAAAATCAATCAAACCAGCCATATTGTCAAAGGCGCGTCGGACATAAACGTCAGCAAAGAGTAATAAAGTAAATAAAGCGTCTACTTAAACTATTTCTGAGTAACATGGCCTAAAACGCATATATCAAAAACGGAGAGTCAAGCGCAGGGTTGGCTGCGCCCGAAGCTCTATAAATCAGGGTTGCTACAGCTATAAGTTGGCGGAAATGAATGGATTCAAAATTTTCGTCGTTGCCAAAAAGTTTGGGATGAATGTTCATTTGTTTTGAGCTTTTTTTACGTGCTATGGAACCGTTATTGGGGCTGGTTCACACAATGCGGATAAAAATTTTCGCTGGGTTCTAGAGTATTTACTGTTAAGAAATCTGATGTTTACCCAGGATATACAGTATCCTATTTATTTATTTAGAACATATTCTATCTGTAGACCAACTTTCATCCTTATCCAATCAGCCGTTTATGCGTGATCAAGTGATGAACTTACACTCCTGATACTTACCGAATTTTTTTTGTAAGGTATTACTAGTTTCTACCCCATAGGCTATATCCTATTTCAGAACATGCTCTATCAATGTGCCAAGATTTATCGAAATTCGTTCAGTAGTTTTACGTAACCAACATCCATGCATCGCTCATGACAAACTTTAGTTTTTATGACATAAAGATTAAAGCAATATTTTTTTTGCTTTTAAGGATAGATTTTCCACCTTAAAACAGACCAATAAAACTCCGTAGTGGCAACCCTAGCTCATTAGTGTAGTAGCGCACATTTGTCACAGACAGTGCAGGGTGAGCGGCTCAAACGCATCGCCTCTCACGTTTAGTACGCCATAAAGTGACGAACGCTGCCCATAGCATTTCCTCTCCTTTTCTTTTATGCACTAGAATAATAAAAACAAGTTATTTTACTAACTAACTGTTCCCGGCATGCGTTGCAATGCGTCTTTGAATCATGAGTTATGGTCCTCATACAAAATCCTATAGAAAAATTGCTTTCAAATTATACCCGAATTTTTCAATTGTCCCAAATTTTCTTGACTGGAAAACCATGTATGGAATATTACATCCCTTATAAAAAAATATATTTAACGGGTACAGCCGTTCTCAAGTGATTCGCTTACCAACGAAAAGCTCTTTTAATATCCTAGATGTTGTGGCTTTGCAATATTTAAACTTTTCACCGCTAGATGGCGGTAGTAATAAAAAGCTAGATTTAAATGTCAATTTTCATGAATTTAGCTTCGCGGTAAAATTCCTTAATCATATATTCATTTTAGGCCCTAGAAGAGACTTATGAATGTCACAACCCACTAAAGTTCCTACCTGTTCTGGGACCTTGAACTGAGAAGAACCGGCAAGAAACTCTGTAAGCGTTGCATTGCAGCGCGGGAAAACACAATAGTAGTTTTTCTACATTCCATGCAAACAAGTATTTGTCCTGAGAGGCAATCGAACCTACGACCTCTGGCAGACAGCGTCTCTAACCACCAAGCCTGCCCTTTATTAAAAACCCATTTTCATCTGAAACCACACAAATGACAAAGCGTCCAATGGTCTTTAACCAGCGTAATCTGAGCTGCATTTTCATTACCGCCGCAAATGAAAACTATTTTGAACCGAGGCCGCGAGGGTGGTAATTCGATTATAGCCCGTCTCATTTCTCTCGAATGTTGTGATTCGAGAATACATTAGGATTTAGAATGCGGAATACAGGGATGAGAAATTGAGATTTATGACAGTTGGGGTGTAGTTTTCTTTTATTTTACGCCCTTAACTGGAGTAAGTATTATGTAATTTATACTTAATATTGTTATTTGAAAATGTGTCTCTATTGTTGTTACATTTTCACGGCTAAACGGCTGAACCGATCTTTCTGAAATTTGGCACACACGTAGCATATGGTTTGAGAAGGAAATAAGTATTTTTACAAGTTTTAACGCAGGTTAAACAGCGGCCTGTGCTTGATGCTTATTTTAAACTCTTGCTCTTCCGTACATGAAACGCCATTTGATAGATAGAGACTTCGGGTTGTAGCTATTCAACGCTTCATTACTCTTTTTTTACAATACAATGAATTATAACCAAACTCATGGTTTTTTTTTCTAATGGCAGGTTACAGCCAGCCAGTACGAAAACAAATATTAAAAAAGTCAAATCAATCACCATGTTATGGTTTTCACAAATTTTCTTTCACTACAAGCTCAAAGCAGGGATTTACGTGTTGATTTTTATCGCATATATCTTTACAGAAAAGTTCAATCAAAGTAACGGTGAAAAGCAAGTTTGTTATGTCAATCTACAATTAGACCAAAACCATTTGTGGATTTTTGTACAATACATACATTAAACATGCGCTGTGCTACGTTTAATAAGGCGAGTACACTTTCCACTCTCCTAATACGGAACCGTCGAACAAACGAGCTTAATTCACACGAGTCTCTGTGAAGCAACTAGCATTTAGTATTATATGGTTCGACTGGTTTATAATGGTGTTTTCGTTAATAATATAACTATAGCGAGAAAGTAGTATCTATTTCACTGGTGAGTACACGCTTTATAGTGCAAAGGTCGTAGGTTGAGGCTTGAGAAACTTTCATGGGTTACTCAGAGGTTACGTGGATTATATGAATATATATTTATCAATTATGTATATTAGTGGTTATTAATATTTACCCTTTTAGTAATCTTTTTTCTTCCCACGACATAAAGGAGAATGTATATGCGTTTTAGATAAAGGTCGTGTATTTTTTTAAAATAGTGGATGCGTTTACATACACGCATGTTTCAGTTCATAACGGAAATAATCACCAGCTGACACAAGATGTCATTAAGTTATTGTAAATATCTGTAATTCAAATGAAGGGTAAAAAAACTATAATTTCCTATTATTAGCGATCAAGCACTAGTAGTACATTAGTACTACAGTCAAAGTTTTCAAGAAATGTTGATAACTAAATTAACTTACTGACTTATCGTTTAGTTTCAATGGGTTGCCTTCAATTCTTTATTTTTTATTTTATTCTCGTTAATTTATTCAATACATTTGCATATTGCTTTACATTTTGTCATGTTTACTTACCTTTTTAGTGGAGTTACTACTTGCCGGATAACGTACTTAATGTAAACATGCATTATTTTTGAAGAAAAATCTTAATGTCGCCTACAGTGGTTATATTATATTAGGTATACTAGCTGGGGCTCGATTCTGTAGGGAAAAATACACTAACTCCAGGATGTTTCATCGCGGCCTCTATGCTCTGTCTCTGTCGCTTACTACGCTAATACTACTAATCACGTGAGAGGTAAGCTCTCCGAGGCCTCCGTGAAGCGGCTCGCCGACGAAGTTTGTATTAGCTGAATAAGGGGGCTGTTCCCAGCAGGCGCTGCAATTATTTATTTTAGTTACCTTCCTGGGGACAACTACTCCTAAGAGCTATACTGGACCACTCTTCTGAGAAGTGGTCTAGCTCGTCCCGCTAACTTCGTCGTTTTGTGGGACCCACAGACTCGAGATATTTGATATTTTGGGAATTTATTGGATATCAAATCTTCGAATAAACAATTGGGTGCATGTATGTGCATAAAAATGTATTTAAAAAGAAGTATCAACTTCGTTTGGTATGGAAAAACCAGTAGTATGTCTCAGGATATACATACTCGTATACGAGTATAAAAATATTTTGCATTTTTTTGCGAGATTGCGAAAAACCCTAGTAAGGAATTGGCTGCAAGTCTTTGACAATGCAGGCGGGTACTAATAACTACCCAACCATGGTGCTATAGTTTCCTCACGATGTTTCCCTTCACCAAAAGCTCTCTTTGTGGGATATTTTCCATAGTCGGCACAAAAGGGGCATTTAAACTTTAGCCCCCCCCATACCCGACGTGGCGACAGATGCTCGAGTGCGCTCGTGTGGAGTGCCCTTCAGCGACTGCGGTCGACACTATACTTCGCACTCGACGGTGCTCGTGTCTGATTATACTGGTGAAATGTGTGCGATTTGACAGGCTTCAAAAATTGTAGTAGCGAAAAAAAGTTTGTGGCTAAAATTGATTTTGTTGAAAAGGTCCATATTTGAAAGTTAAACAATATGATATGTTGCCTGTGCCCCGCAGTTTGACCCGCGTTTCTGCAGCATGTAACATTGTCGGGATAAAAAATATGTTCAAAGTGGTACCTCTGTATTAAACTTCTAACGTTTATTTTAACAACTGACTTTGAAATCCTTGAACGCAAGACCTAGATACCCCGTAGAATTGAATTGTCCTGTAACAAGCAACAAAATAAATTTTACAGGAAGTCAATTTAAATTTTAAATATGTGGATGTTTATTTATTTAATAACGCATGCTATTAATTTAATAAACATGGTTTGTCCCCGGCTTTATCCAGCAAATTTCGCTTGATTACTCTGAAATATTAAAGATCTTTGTCTTAGTATGGTAGCAGGTATGTAACCATGGCAACCGCCCCGTTGAAGGCATAGTGAAACAGCTGCACGTCCGCCAAAATAACAGCTTGAAAAAATCTCGAAACAAACGTAATCAATACAATACGCTCGGCTTAAAAGCTCCTTATTTATACCTTTTACGGCAAAGGTTGGGGCGATCTAGATAAATTCGCGCGTGCAGCGGGTTCCGCAGCTTTAGTGGTAATAAACACCGGCTCTTTGGTAAGTAATAAAAATAAATTAACTTCAGTGTGGGTTGGAAGTGGCTGCACTAATGAAAACTGCCGAAAGGAAGAACTTGTATTCTCATTTTGTTGTCGTTAAAAGAACAAGTTTAAAATATTGAATTGTTTTCGAAGTGAATTTTGTAATTTTTATACCACCTGGGCCGACAAGCAGGCACAAGGTCCGACTGAGAGTAAGTGGTCACCGCCGCCTTTGGACATTTGCAACACCAAACCACGCCAATGGGTTGTCGACCCCGAGACGTGAAGTTGTTAAGAATCATGTGCCTGTAATTTCACCGGCCCCCTTACCTTTTAAACGAAACAGTAATCCAAGTGCACTACTGTTTCACGGCGGAAATGGGTAAGGTTAGTACTTCCCCGGACGAACTCTGCACTACGAGCTCTACTACTCTAGTCACTAATTAAAAGTTAAGGACGTATTTTGGGAATTCAGAATTGGTCTGCAGCAAAAGTAGTTACTTAGGCAGCACATACCCGAGAAATAAACATCGTGGGCCATTTTCTACACACGGCCATCTTATCCCTAACTAAGCAGAGCTCGTACTATGGAGTCCAGATAACTGATATGCATTTATGATACATTTTTAAATATTTTATACAGATATTTACATCCAGACACAGAACAAACTGGAACATGTCAGTTTGTTCTGTGTCTATGTATGCACACAAATGTATGTCCTGGATGGGAACTAACGACCCGTAGCATGGCAGTTAGGGTCTCTAACCACGATCTGGTCTGTCAATGGTATTTGAAAGAAGTAAAAAATAACATATTATTGCTGTTACCGGCATTGGTTGCTATGCGACTATTTTTAATTGTCTTTTTGTGGCAGGAACCTTCAGTTGGTTTACCTAGAACAATAGCAATTCTTTATGAAATGTCAAAATGATCGAATGTATGGAGTTTTGTATGAAATGGCAAGTTGTGACGTCATAATTGTACAGCATCAAATAACATACTCTTTATGATTAGATCGGTACTGAAAAATCACATTAATGATTAAATTTTGATCATATTTAATGTTTCCGTATATTTTTGGATGTTCAATACACTGGTAAGTGTTTGATCATTTGTCTTTAATACAGGAACATCCCAATTGACTAAAGTTTCATCGCTATCGGATAAACGGTACAAGAAGACGTACAGTACAAACATACAAACATTTTTATACATATAGTTAAGGCAACAAGTGTTAACCGACACACAAAAGGGGTGGTAAACAACGCCAAAGCGATGCAACTCGACCTAATAGCAGACCATTACGACCCTTAATTACCTTGAAATACGATAGTAATTAGCGTAATGTAACCGTGAGGGTATACAGTTAGGCGTAATTATTTGTATGTACTGCGATTTGTTAGTAAAAGAAGCATCTGCCTAGATTTGTTGTGGCATTTTAATGGCCGTTTTGACGATTATGAATGTCACAGAAAAAACGACTTTATAGCTTTTGGAATAAGGTGCATCTATTGATCCAATAGTAAATTACATGGTGATAGAGATAAACCTTATCATAACAGCAGAAGGTTTAATTTTTAATAACATTATTTAAAATCGAAACGGTCATTACAGCAGGTTGGAATTAAATTATAGAATCGACTTAGTTGTCAAGTGGTATAAAACTCGTCTAGATAGAAAGATACCCTTGGTTTGAGTATCGGGTCGGACAAAATATTATTTTTTTTTTATTAAAGTGATAACTTGTAGACTGAAATTGGTAAAGTACCCAAAAGATAGTGACACCGCTCACCACGTTATGGTGGTACTTAAAATATTTTCTTTGCAATGTGGGTTTATTTACTGAGATCTGCCTACCGGGTAATGGGCGCGAAGATATCAATACTGATTTTTTTTATTTTATTATTATTATTATTATGGTCCATCTGATGGTCACTGCCACTGCTGTCGACTCTGAGACGTCAAGATATCAAGTATCATGTGCCTGTAATTTCACCGCCCCCATTACCTTTCTAACCGAAACACAGTAATACAAGTGCATTACTGCTTCATGGCGGCAATTGGTAAGGTAGTAGTACTTCGCCGAACGAACGATACTACTGTATTATAGTTTACTTTGATAGATGAAAGCTAGTGTTGTCAAAGCTCTCAGCATCAATCGATAAGCATAAGATTTCCGGAAAAGATATATCATTTTAATTTTATAATCATAAATTTGCCTTTACAAAAATTAAAGGAAAGAATTAAGACTGTTTTAGTACAAAAGGCTTTCTACAACACAAATGATTATTTTAATGACGACAATGCTGGGGTGTAGCGCTCGCTCCAGCAGGACACATCTTAATGTACAAAATCTTATTTTGAAAAGAGTAATTGCTGAGTTTATTGCCGGCTCTTCTCAGTAAAAGCAACCTTCCGAACCGGTGTTAGAGTCTGACCATTCATAAGTGCGTGTGAAGGCCTATTTGAATAAATATTTCATTTCATTACAATTCCGAACATAGCATCAATTGATTTGGGAGAAAGTTCAGTCATTACAACCATTACGACGAAGATGTTGTTCGATGTCACAATTGTACCATAAGTATTCGTTAGGCAGCATTTAATAACATGCATTAAGTGTCCATGAATCAATGGTTGGATTGGACTCACCGAATTAGGATGGTGAGTGTGGTTTTAGAGTCAGTAACCAGACTATAGGGAGAATGGCCAAAACAAGTTTATCTCTTGTGTTGCGTATGAAGTTTTTTTTATTTTTATTATTTCAAAGTAAAAAAATAAATAACAAATTACACATACAATTTTTAGCTTTTGAGGTTAAATAAAAAAATTGTTCTTAATGTAGTTTGTTAAATAAAAATGATGTTTTTTTTTCACGCCCCATATTGCCAGAGTAAGCAGGTATCTCAATACCAACCCAGGAATAACTGAAGATTACAATCCTTTCCTATAATTTTTGTCAAGGAAACACTCCACGTCCACTGCACTTTTATCAACCTGATAATCGAACCAAGGACCTCCGGTCACTAACATGAAGTTATACCACTCTACCACTGGGGCAATTATAGTCATTTCAAAAACACTTTAAACAACTTATAACAGTACCATAATTTTCCTGATGTTCCTTCGTCCTTGTCATACTTTAATAACTGATAAATTATTAAGTTGAACCTTTTCCATAAAACATGAATCAAAACCACCAAATCATTTAGAAACTTCAAGGATTATCTCTATTGAAACGCGTACCGCCACATAGTATGGAGAAAGTCCCCTCCTTTTACGGTGTGCCGGCTTTCTCAGTGTAATTTGCTCCATAATAGATCCGGTAAGAGGATCGAATTACCATTGCATCCAGCTGATTGGATGCTGCATTATTATTTCGTCACTTGAACTGAGAATGTGCCTAAATGGTATGGATTGTGTTTTGTTTTGAATGAGTACATGATAACAAGAATAGGAAGTCATTTTATTTATTTCTTTAATAGGTACACCAACAAACGTACACCTCAATTATACGATCCATATATACTGATATAAAAACTAGAACATACATGAATAACAGGTGTACCCGGCTTTTATAGGTTTTATCACTACATAGTATAAAACAAAGTCGCTTTCTCTGTCCCTATATATTTATGCTTAAATCTTTAAAACTACGCAACGGATTTCGATGCGGTTTTTTTTAACACTAAACATACCATAACCGGGTCAATTGACCCATTTTGAACTTTGCATTGAAGATGCACGTATCATCTTATTGCTTTTGCACATTTGACTTCATGACTTTTTCTTACTAATTAATATACAGTTATACAATTTATTTCCCTTCCTATCAACCATATTTCATACATGCAAGCAGGAAACATAAAGTCACAGTTGACCCGCTATGGTAGAAAAAGGTACCTAGTAAGTGTTGGTATGATTAGTGTTAATAGATAGAGTGATTGAAGAGGAAGGTTTTTATGTATTATACATGTGACATCCCACGGGAACGCGGGTAAAACCGCGGGGGACATTCAGTATAAAAATCATTGTCAGTTATGTTTAATGCCAAACTTTTGTCAAAGTTTTCTATCAGTAAAAGAAGAATTTTCGTCTCCAGGTCAGTAGTTTTAGAGTTTATTTTTAGTCAAGCGTTCGGTCTTGTCTATGTAGTAACATCTTATATTACTTATAGCGACCCGCCCCGGCTTCGCTCAGGTGCAATGTAGATACTAATACATATAAACCTTCCTCTTCAATCACTCTATCCATTTAAAAAAAAACGCGTCAAAATCCGTTGCGTAGTTTTAAAGATTTAAGCATACATAAGGATATAGGGACAGAGAAAGCGACTTTGTTTTATACTATGTAGTGATTTAATAAATTAAAACAGCTCCAGTCTAAAACCCTTTACATTTAGCCCCAAAGAACATGGCTATTCGTGTTTTTCTTTGTACTCAAGTAATTTCGCCGTCTATCATTTTTGTTATGTCTTGTCAGCCAGTCATGTCCGTATGGAGGTTGGATAGCCACAGCACCAACCGACTGCTGATAAACTATAATTATAGTTAAGAAATTGCAACATGAGACCATACGGTAGGTTCTCTTTGGGAACAAACACGTTGAATTATAAAACCTCCTTTCCTGTTTTTGCAAGGTAAAAATGAAAAACAATAATGAAATTGCTGATGGTACGCATGTTTGTTTCATTTGTTTAGCTAAGTGAACAAACTCATTCTGAATAATCATTTAAAAGTTTAGATTGTCACAAAAAGTTGTCAATTTATTTCTGAACGAATGTAGCGACTCAAACATTCACCCAGTAGGTAATAGAATAACAACGAGAACGATTTAAGCGCTGTCCCCAACACAAATTACATTATTACAACGGCAAATTTCCGAACGAAATCATCGAACTTTTTCAAACTTAATCTATAGGCAACAAGCTGTTGCCGTTAGGAAATTCAATTTATAAACAAGTTAGCATCTCGTTAAAATTCTTTCGATGTAATAAGGCAAGTTGGCTTTCGTAGGCATTTGTTGAATTTGGATCTTTTGCGAGAGAGCGGTCGAAAACTGCGCTGGAACATTCTTGCTGAAGTTACGATGGGATCATAACTCGAGATTGGTTTCTGAACGATAATAATTGAATAATTCAGGCTGGTTTACTTGTTTTCTTCGCGAGGAAGGATGTCGATAGTTTTTGAACTTTGTGATGAACATTCGATATAGCGGTAGAGCTATTTGTTTAACAACTATTTTTCTTACTTTCAAATTGTAAATGTTTGTATAATTATTATTATTTTTATATCACATGGGGCGACAAACACGGAAGGTCCACTTGATGGTAAATGGTCACTGCAGCCTATGAACATTTGCACCAGGGGCATCGCCAATGGGTTGTCGACCCTGAGACATGAAGTTGGTAAGTCTCATGTGCCTGTTATTTCACCACCCTTACTTTTGTAACCGAAACACATTAATACAAGTGCACTACTGCTTCATGGCGGAAATGGGTAAGGTTGTAGTACTTCCCCGGACGAACTCTGCACTAAAAGCACCACTCAGAGATAATTTAATAATAAATTAAAGCTACATACATAATAAATAATAAATGTGTATTTAAATTATTTAAAAAAAAGCGTGGGGTGCATGGTGTCAATAGTTATAAATATTTAATTGACAGATATGAGAAGGATTATCATTTCGATAATATCATGAAAAGCACCTCCGCTTTTTTTTAAATAATTTAAATACACATTTTTTCTAATTCAAACTATTAATAACTTATATTTATTATTTTTTTTTACATTATTCTTAATTAATATTTATTAAAATTTATTTTCTGTTTTTTAGTTTGGTTTTCTATATAAAGCGTGTTTTCTAGTTTTTTTAAACTATTATTTATTTTTCATTTTTTAATAAAAGTATTTTGAGTGCCCGAAAGAGTAAGTCTGGAACTGCACGCACGCGTAGTTCGCGCACTAGCTCTATCTCTCTTACTCGCATGCAAAGGATGCGGAAAGAAATTAATTAATCCTGGCGAATCTAATTAGGATAATCGGATGCTTTGATCGGATTATTGCATTGTCAATCGATCTTTGACAGGCGTGCAAAGTTTGAATAAAATCTGATCGTTCAAAGTAGGACAAAATCGAGCTCAAAGGGGTCGGTTACATACATACATATAGGTGAAGCTAATATAAAGCGTGTAAAAAGAACCAATTTCCATTTCTTTTTCTATCATTGTTTTTTTAACAGCTAATGACTTTGTAATATAAAAGAGGGATTTCTGTTATCATATAACATGCAAACAATTCAAGGTCCGGACACAGCCCTATTAGTTTAGTGGTAGTAAATCAAACTTATGCAAATTGGCACTAACCGATGTTCAATTAGCATAATTTATCGTCAGACCAATTATTGTGAGCTACGAACGGTTACAATGCAAATTCTAATTGTCATTCATTACAATCACTTAATTTAGTATATATACTATGTTAGCAGGTTTTGATAACATGCACAATTTAATCTAAAGAAAATAATAACCTAATAATCTACACTAATATTATAAAGAGGGAAGATTTGTATGTAAGTATGTTTGTTACTGTTTCACGCAAAAACTACTAAACAGATATGGATGAAACTTGGCACATAGATGGAGCATATCCTGGAATAACATATAGATTACTTTTTATCCCGGCAAAAAGTGATATCCCTCGGGAACGCGGGTAAAACCGCGGGGGACAGCTATCCCTACTAATATTATTAATGTGAATGTAGGTTTGTTACGCTTTTACGCGAAAAGTACATAACCGATCATCATAAAACTTTGTACAAAGATTCTTGGAGGTATTAGAAGTAACATAGGATATTTTTTGTGCTGGGAAAATGTTACATCCCTCGGGAACGTGGGTGAAACCGCTGGGGACAGCTAGTAGGTAAATAAATATTCCGGGATATTTTGCAGAAAACTTAAATAAAACCATTCCAATTTAGAATTTCATCATAATGTTCATTACAAGTTACAGCAGGGTTGCACTTTTATCTGGTAGGTTCACCCCATTAACCCTATGCGGCGCGGTAATTCATCAAAATGTCATTAATCTTAAGGAAAGAAGTGCAGTGATTAAGACTTCTTGCCGGCTGAGGATGGGTGGTCGTTAGTTCGAGTTATTTATCTCTTACATGTCTTTAAGTTTGAAAGTTGCACGTCATTTATGTTCAGCCCCATCGGTGAAGGGTGGTTTAATGATTTTGATTAATTGACGTTAGCAAATTATGCTTGTACAGCAGTTTTGAAACTGTCGTTTAGGGAATCAGTGGTCCCAGTTGTTCCCAGCATGGGTTGCAATGCGACTTTTTTTCCTTTAGTTATCTTCTCGGCCGACGGGACGACTACTCCCCGAAGTTTCATCGCAATCGGATGGTATAAGCATGCAAAGAAGACGAATAACCAGGCACACATACATTTTTATATATCAGATGAAATCTGTACCAAAATTGATGATAAGTTTATAGTTACAAGAACTGCATAACATTTTATGAATACATTGAACAGAAATTTATGAATAGGTGAAGCGCCTTAAATCGAAACTTGGTAAATCCTGTGTTTTAACACAGTCGTTTCTTTAGAAACGAAATAATATACTTAAATATTACATCAGCTGTATTTCGGATACGCTACCAATTACGACCTACAGGTCAAAGAAACGCTACCATGGCTAACCTGGGAATCAAAAATACAAGACAAAGGGAGAAGCTAGTTGTTCCATACTTTAGACTAACTAAAGTAAACAAGTCATTTCTTGGTAATTGTGTTAGATTTTATAATAAGATACCGCTGTCAGTAACCAAAATGTCTGATCATAAATTTAAAAATTATATTAGGAAAGTTTTGAGAGAAAGCGTATTACAAGGTAGTTCATTATATTGAAGATAAATATGTATGGAAATAGCTACTCTCTGCACAGTGCACCTCTAATTTTCTTGTTTAAGTTGTAAGTACCTAATTATAGTTATTTTCTATTTTGTAGTCTTATGTCTTTTTTTTGTTTTGTTTTTGAATGTTACCTATAACAAGTATTTTGTTATTGTTAAATATAAATTATGTAAAATTGAAATTATAAAATAGCCAAAAAGTCAGAATAGATAAAATTTATATAAAAAATTATTTAATAAAAAAGAATGTAACCTTGCTGAGTTTCTTGCCGGTTCTTCTCAGTTGAAGGCTGACTTCCGAACCGGTAGTAGCTTCAGTAACTTTAAATTTGACCTTCATAAGTGCCCTCCGAGGGCCTAAACTGAATAAATAGTTTTGAATTTTGAATTTTTAAAGGACCTTGGTATCTCTAGCTAAGCTTTTAACCACTCGACTACCGAGTAAATGCCATGTGCCATATGTCTCTCATCTGGTCACGGAACGACATGTAACATGCAGAGACTTTCGAGTATCAGGTATTTCACGGTGTATATTAATTATCGGGAAATAGAAGTAGGGAAGGCCTTGGATCAACTACATGGATCGAAAGCAAAAGTAGAAGTCTTGTCGTATAAGATGCAGTAAGAGAAAGAGTGCAAAATAGAAAGATGTGTAGGGAGATGATAGACCGACAAGACCCCAGTTCTTAATACGCGGGTTAAAGTTCTAATATGTCTTATAGTGAAAATACGAGTATAATGCTTCGGGAAGCGTTGTTTTATGAATGTCGTGGCGAGTTCACTCGCTTCGTGTGATATTTATTGAATTTACCAAACCCTCTGACGTCGTCACACACACACGCATATACACACATACGCACACATACACGCGCGTCACGAGGTTTACCATGAAGTATGATATTCCACTATAATAACTCATTGGTTTACAGAGTAGTAGAGCTCTTAGTGCAGAGTTCGTCTGGGGAAGTACTACCACCTTACCCATTTCCGCCGTGAAGCAGTAGTGCAATTGTATTACTGTGTTTCGGTTAGAAAGGTAAGGGGGCCGGTGAAATTACAGGCACATGAGACTTAACAACTTCACGTCTCAGGGTCGACAACGCATTGGCGATGCTCCTAGTGTTCCAAATGTCCATAGGCGGCGGTGACCACTTACCATCAGGTGGACCGTCTGCTTGTTTGTCGGCCCAAGTAGCATAAAAAAAAAAAAAAAAATTGGTGCCATTTTTATAAACGGCCAGTATGTCTGTGAATCGATATTTCTTTTTTATTTCTATTTAGTTGCTGTTGAGAAACATTCGTCTTTTGTCTCAATAGATTAAGACTATTAAGATTTTTTTTGTCTCAATAGATTAAGACAAAAAAAAGATTTAATTACCTACTTATACTATTATATGGTTACGTAATCCACCTCTTTTTACGTAATCACTTTTTTTTATATACTATATGAAAGAGAAAGAGAGGAAGAAGAAAGCTTGCTATCCGATTTAACTCATCTGTTTACATGTTTACAAGAGTAGAATCGAATAGCAGCATTTAAATCTTAATATTGAAGTTAAATCAAATAGACCCTAAAGAGCTAAGAGTGTTAAAGAAAAATGAACCCTATGCCCTCACACTAAGGTGCATCACAGAAGCAATAAACATGATATTTGGATGATATTTTAGCTGTCAAAACGCTTTAATCAGGCTTATCTGTCACACGATTAGTATTATTAGCGTAGTAAGCGAAAGAGACAGAGCACGGAGGCCGCGACGAAAAATCCTCGAGTTAGTGTCATTTTCCTTACAGAATCGAGCCCCTGCTAACATAGACTTCGGCGGCGAGCCGGTGCAACTAGGCCTCCGAGAGCTTCTCACTTCATAGCGTAGCTAACAAAAAGAACAGAGCAAAGCGGCCATATGCGGCCATATAAGCGGCGGGATCCTTACAGAATCGAAGCCCATATTTCTACAACCTTTGGCAATGAATTGCTCGCCTGACAAGCTATCCATTTAAGTATTTTTATTTTAAAATTATTATGTTTTAATATCTTTGTGTGTAATATTAAAAATAAAACCACGTAAAGACGATTTATATGAGCATGTGAAGACCCACATGAATGAACAATATTTCTATTTCAAATTTAGTAATAACCAGTATCCTGGGTACCGAAAGTTTTATGGTTACTCTACTTGCACTTGATAAATCTGTTCATCCACAAGCGTTTATGATATAATATATACATATATACATAAGTATTCGAGTATATATGAATATTTTCACCGACAACGCTGTTTTATGCGTTTCGTGTTTTTGTGCGAGAAACTGAAGAGATTATTCCGTATATTGGTATTCCTGCGCGTTGTTTGTCAGCGTTTAAACAATAAAAAATAACGTTTTGTTGTTGAATGTCGGGCCAGCTTGGAGCCTGCATGCCACGCTACTGATCGTGGATTCGATTCCTACCCAGGACAAATGTTTAGTGTACATGAACATGTCTCTTTGTTCTATATCGGCTGACACACATGCAGACGGTCCACTTGATGGTAAGTGGTCACCTATGGATATTTGCAACACCAGGGGCATCGCCAATACGTTGTCGACCCTGAGACGTGAAGTGGTTAAGTCTCATTAGCCCGTCATTTTACTGGCCCCCTTATCTACATTATTAACCGAAACAGTAATACAAGTGCACAACTACTTCACGGTGGAAATGGGTATGGTGGTAGTACTTCCCCGGACGAAGATCTAAGAGCTCTACTATATGTTTTGCATTACATCTTCTTCACGAAAGTAAAAACTTTTTGTGGTTGTGAATGTCTTTTACAGTTACGAGCATAAATATATAGTACCTGGATGCCCGATAATTTTATTTTTTTGGTAAATTATGTCATGTTGATTATTGGCTTAGTGTTGCTTCACAACGCCATCTACTGGAGTAGCTTTAATGTTGATGAGTTGTTAAAACAGTTAATGTCAGAAAGTAATTTTTTTCACGTTATGTTTAAGTCAATTATCGATAAAGTTGATCATTGAAAACACGGATAAAACGACATTTTCTGAAAATGAATCCTAGCTAGATCGATTTATCGCCTCCGAAAACCCCTGCATACAAAATTTCATGAAAATCGTTGGAGCCGTTTCTGAGATCCTAATTATATATACATACAAGAATTGCTCGTTTAAAGGTATTAGATAGATTACACAATATACCTTGGACAATTAGAATTTTAATTTTTTTTATTGAGAGTGTAACACTTCATATAATTCAACAAATAAAGCTAATTCAACCTTATTCATACATACCCGGTAAGATCGATTGGAACAAAACTAATCTGAGATAGCGACTGCCTCATTCCAAATGAAAGCTGAAATAATAGAATAGAAACCATTTAATTCCTTTCCCGGTTGGTCCTCAACCGCTGTTCTGAATTACCCTGATTATTTCACTCGCGATACACCTAAATAAACCTGTTGTTCCAAGTCTCATTACACCCTCAGTAAGTACACAAGTGAAATTAAAAGCCATAATTCACTTTTATTGCAGCCTTACCCCGTTGCACGGAGAAAAATACAACAAAAGTAAACCGTGGGACCCACTTTGATCTCATTTTAATTGCTGAAAAGGGAAGCGGTCTGCGGAAAGTATCAAGGTGATTAAATAAAGTAAATGACACTTGCTCGACGATGTTTCGTACCGCCTCTATGCGCTCTCTCTTTCGCTTACTACACAGTCGCGTGAGAGGTAATCTCCGACCTTCGTTGTGACGTGACCAAGAGGAGTTTTCCTTAGCTGAATAAGAGAGCTGTATTCTTTGGTGCTCTAATTTAATTCCGCAAATCGCTTATGGTATTCATTCAACCCGCTCAGTAAATTCTTTACAGAAACGGTATAAAAAAGGAGGAAAAATGTTTTTTGAAGAATTAATCTCGAATTAAGTTGCTTAATGAACGCGGTACAACTTAATTTGGGTTTTTAAAAATGTGTTTTTAAATATTCTTCATCTTTACAAAATAATATTTAAGTGTCTGTTTGTTAAGTCAAAATAACAGCTTTTTACTAAATGCGTATTAAAGTAGATTTTTTTGTTTTTTTTGTTTTTTTATACCACTTGGGCCGACAAACCAGCAGACGGTCCACCTGGTGGTAAGTGGTCACCGCCGCCTATGGACATTTGCAACACTAGGGGCATCGCCAATGCGTTGTCGACCCTGAGACGTGAAGTTGTTAAGTCTCATGTGCCTGTAATTTCACCGGCCCCCTTACCTTTCTAACTGAAACACAGTAATACAAGTGCACTCCTGCTTCACGGCAGAAATGGGTAAGGTGGTAGTACTTCCCCGGACGAACTCTGCACTAAGAGCTCTACTACTCAAAAAATAGATAATAATTGTAGCTATATATTTTTTTGTATGTATTATTAGTATATTAATATTTAGTACCTGGATGGCCGAGCTTTGCTCGGGTTTTCTTTACTAATGTGACGTGACTACTGCCGCATTCTCTTTTTTAAAGCACTGTCATATATGTACCTTGATACGAATAAGATGCGATCATAAAGGGTGTATCTTTAGGTGTAAGTGCTTTTACCTTCGTATTCTAATGGTATTGTAGCAGTTTTCATTGTCTAAAAACACAGAAAGATCGATGTATCGCCCCCGAAAACCCCTACATACTAAATTCCTGTGTATACAGGAATTGCTCGTTTAAAGGTATTAGATTAGTCTTTTAAAATATTTTGCTGTTTCTATTAGGATTATAAAATATATTCAAGACTATATGTAAGTATTTAATATCCAACGCCAGCCATTATATACATGAGTTCTATTACCCTAGGTTGCCTGGAAGAAATTGCTTCAGCAATAAGGCCGCCTAAATAGTTTGCACTGTTAATGTCTGTCAAATTACTTTTATTTTATTTTCTTTTATATGGTGTGAACAATAATGTATATTTGTATTGTATTGTATATACGGAACTTATAACTAATAAAATATCATATTAGTTGTCTGTCTGTTTCGGCTAAATCTGTGAAACGACTATATCAATTGAGGCGGGACTGAGACAACAAATATAATAGGTTGGGGAAAAAGTTCCTTCGCATTTTTTAAGAAAATTCAAAACATTTTTAATATAGTTTATTTACATTTAACTAAAGTATGTAGGTACCATTTTGTTCGATAACTTTTCGCCATCTTGTAGGTAGGGACATGATCCCATTGCTATAGAAATTTTGGGACTTCTGATCAAAATACTGCGACAAGTGGTTTTGACGGTGTAGTAATTAGATTCACTCATCTTGGCGGTACGAAAAACAAATGCAAATCACACATTTTCCTAATTTGAATTTGGAATTATGTTCTTTAAAATTTAAACTTTCAATGATACCAAAACCAGCCAGATACAAATAGTATAGCCAAAGAGATTTTATTACAAGTTCATACATACTATAATGCGAAAAGACTTTTTCCCCAACCTAATATATATTTATTTTGTTCACTGGCAGATAGCTTATTATAAAGTAAGTAACTTAGTCAACGTCCATTTTTTTATTGGAAATAATTAAAAATAAATGTGCTTACCTCATTTCAACTAATAACATATACGAGTATACATAGTTAATAAATAAAAGGTCTAGGTCGAACCTTCTATACCGAGAAAATGTATCACCTCTTAGGTCGCGGGTGAAACCGCGGGGAACGGCTAGTGGAGAATAAATTTTTTAATTTACTTAACACTATAAAGCAACAAAATTGCAAAAAAGAACCCCTAATAAAGTATATCTTAAATCGTTATCAAATTTACCCCCAAAAATAGTAAGCACATACGTTTACCAAATTTTTGTCCATGAGTCATTATAATTGTATTACAAACGATAAAAACAAGGGATGTATGATATTTCCAAGTAATATAAAAAGGGGTTGAGAATGCATACTGTGGTTTGCCATTTCTAAGCGCTTATCACTGAATAGATACACACAGAAGCTCTCCTCTTTGAAATAATCAAGGGGCTAGAGACTTGAGGTGCTTGGTTTGATTTCCGGGTCGAGCAAGTTGCGATTGAAATTATAATCTTGCCCGGAATTGGTAATGCACCCAAGAGACGGCGCCACCTCGTATCACGTTAGAACTTACAATATCTTTGATGAACGTACCTCTTTGGAATAATAGGCATAAATATATGGTTATTAGTAGTATTAGAGCTCTTAGAGTAAAGTTCACCCGGAAATATACTACCACAATACCCCTTTCTGCCGTTATGTAGTAGTGCACTTGTATTACTGTCTTTCGGTTAGAAAGGTAAGGGGCCGGTGAAATTACAGGCACGCGAGACTTAACAACTTCACGTCTCAGGGTCGACAACGCATTGGTGATGCCTCTAGTGTTGCAAATGCCCATAGGCGGTGGTGACCACTTACCATCAGGTGGACTGTCCGCTTGTTTGTCGACCCATGTGGTATAAAAAACTTGAGAGGTGTCAAGGGACACCCGGATGGAACGAAGGTACGCATTGGAATTAACCAAAACGCTGAGTTTAGGTCCTGTGTTGAGAAAAACTTGTTTCTTATAATAATTACTAATTATACTAATTTATAAATGGAACAGAATTTTAAACATGTTGTATGTAGCCTTTAAATATATTATGGAAAAAACAAACCCAATAATAAACCATATCATTTAAATTTCGAAAAAAGTGTCGTTACAACTTTTCGTATGAATTTTTTCCGTCTAGCCCCCTTTCACAACGCGCGATAAGGAACATCGTTCCAAAAAAAAAAAGGTAAGGAGGCCGGTGAAATGGTAGGGAACCTAACAACTTGACATCTCAGGACGACAACGCATTGGCCATGCTCCTGGTGCTGCAAATGTCCATATGAGGCGAAGAACTTACTACCAGGTGCCTGTTTGTCATGTGTGCATATTTGACATAAAAATACATATTAGTAGTTATATAATTAGTGTTAATTTGGATTACTTTGTTGAACCCTCTGTAGCTATCTATTTAGTGCGTTAACATAATGTTTACAAATGATCGTACACGTGCCGCGTGTATGATTCATACGGTAATGAAAGTGTTTTTGATAATTAATTATTTTTCGGAAGGAATTTATAGTGCATGTCTTCTTCATTATCTGTTTGTTTTGTGTTATAAATATCCTCATGCACATTATATCCGAAGAGGTAAAGGTAGCGGCTTTAGTAGGCTATAGGTAGATGTGGGTCTCAGAGCTTAAAACATTTTTATTTTTTGTCCCAACGTTATATCTGATGATTAATACCGTCAAGTCATATCTGATACAAAATAACTCTACCTTACCCGATCTGGGAATCGAACTCAGGACCTCCAGTCTCTAAGGCGAGTTTTTCACCGCTGTGAATAGTTAAATATATATATATGCCTATATCCCTGGATGGGAATCGAATTCACGACTAGTGAAGTGGCCATTCGGGTGTCTAGGATCAATAGGTCATAGTGCAAGCAATATTTATTTTAAGATCATATAACGAAAGGAATATTTACGGGGAGTTAATATTCAGCTGATAGAAACTACCCCGGCGCAAATAGGCCTTCGAGATCTTAGCTTTCACGTGATTTCGTAGTTAGTAAAAGAGACAGAGCATAGTGGCCGCGACGAATCCTCGAGCTAGTGTCATTTTCCTTACATCCATGCACTGGAATTTATAGTTACAATAAACAAAAACGTACCAAAAATTATACAGTCTATTAATTAGATTTGTGGCTCAGCAGACCGTGTCGTGTGACGTCATACCCTGGTCTACCCGGCCGGGAGCGTTGCCAGGGTACTAACGACGTTGTTTACGAGGACTTAAAGCGTGTTTATGATCGGCACGTGTCGACATTCAACATCGAGATCACAATGTTTCTGAACGAATATAATTCGTCATTCAACACTAGTTTGTTGTTTCTTGATCCAAGACAATAGAGTGGTTCATGTTGTGAGCATTCGGCGTATTCTTTTTTATTAATTTCTGAACCGCTATTTTATCGGAGTTCCCGCGGGATGTAATGATTTTTCAGATAAATAGTACCTTTTGTCTTTTCCATGATATAAGTTACGTGCGTGGTAAGTTTCATCACGAATAGCTGTGCAGTTGAGGTTTCTAGACGTAAGGATCATGCAAACAAACTGACTTTCGCATCTATGATATTAGTTAGGATGTTGAATAAGTTTGTGCCTGACCACAATATCATTATGGTAAGGGAAGTTGTGATTGAAGGTGGTAAGCAAACTCCATCTAAGAAGAAAGTGGCTCTTAGGTGCAACTGCTAGAATATATCACGAATCATAAAACGGTATTTTTGGGTCTTAGACAATAAATTGCAATGGGGACCTCAGGTTGATACTCTAGCTGCTAAATTAAGTTCGGCTGCAATTGCTGTTAGGAAAATTAAACAATTGACGAATGTTGAGACGGCCAAATTAGTTTATTTTTCATATTTTCATAGCCTCTTATCCTATGGCATTTCTTTTGGGGAGCAGCAGCGGATATAGAATCAATATTTATTATACAAAAAAGAGCAATTCGTGCAATTTACAGTATGGGTCCCCGTGAATCATTAAGAGATTTATTTAGGGAAATATATATAATGACATTACCTTCACTATATATTTATGAAAATATAATGTTTATTCGTAGAAACATAGGAATGTTTGAGTCAAAATTGGATATCCATAATATTAATACAAGACAAAGGGAGAAGTTAGTTGTTCCATACTTTAGACTAACTAAAGTAAACAAGTCATTTCTTGGTAATTGTGTTAGATTTTATAATAAGATACCGCTGTCAGTAACCAAAATGTCTGATCATAAATTTAAAAATTATATTAGGAAAGTTTTGAAAGAGAAAGCGTATTACAAGGTAGTTCATTATATTGAAGATAAAAATGTATGGAAATAGCTGCTCTTTGCACAGTGCACCTCTAAATCTCTTGTTTAAGTTGTAAGTACCTAATTATTGTTATTTTCTATTTGTAGTCTTGTCATATTTTTTTTTTTTTTGTTTTGTTGTTAAATATATAAAATTATGTAAAATTGAAATTATAAGATAGCCAAAAAGTCATAATAGATAAAAAATTATATAATAAATAAAAAAGAATGTAACCTTGCTGAGTTTCTTGCCGGTTCTTCTCAGTTGAAGGCTGACTTCCGAACCGGTTGTAGCTTCAGTAACTTTAAATTTGACCTTCATAAGTGCCCTCCGAAGGCCTAAACTGAATAAATGTAATTTAGCATTCATAGCAAAAGACCTGAACCCTCCGCTAGATTCTATATCATTGTTTCCTACTGATCCAGTTGAGGTCAGGAACGTTATCTTAGGACTTAAAACTAAAAGTTCACCTGGATGGGATAGAATTACGGCAGTACTCCTTAAGAAAAATGTCATAGCACAGGCTGAACCCATTACATTCATATGTTATTTAAGTTTCGAAACTGGAGTTTTTCCAGCCACTTTAAAAAAAGCTGTCATATGTCCTGTTTTTAAATCAGGAGATATCTATAATCCAACAAATTATAGACCCATTTCCCTTCTCTCTACGTTATCTAAAATCCTGGAAAAACTTGTAAAGGAGAGATTAATGAAGTATCTCAAGAAAAACAATATCTTGAGTAAAAATCAATATGGTTTTAGGGATGGCAAGTCGACAGAGGATGCAGTTATGGCACTAACTAACCAAATTGTATCTTACCTTGATAGTGGTGACAAGTGTGTAGGTGTCTTTCTGGATCTTCAGAAAGCTTTTGACACGGTGTCAATACCCATCTTGTTAACAAAGTTGCATAATGTCGGAGTAAGGGGGCTAGCCCACAACTGGTTTTCAGATTATTTGATGGGATGTTCACAGCATGTACGGGTGAATGGGCATGTAAGTGATGATGCATGGTGCACCTACGGTGTACCACAGGGTAGTACTCTAGAACCCATGCTTTTCCTCATCTACATAAATGATCTTTGTTGTTATGCCCTGCCTGGCCTAGATTTAATAATGTTTGCTGATGACACTGTGTTACTGCTTCATGAAAAATCTTGGGAAAGGGTTGTTATACTGGCCGAGGATTGTCTTGCTGCTGTGACACAATGGCTAGAGAATAACCTTCTATCCCTCAATGTTAGTAAAACAAAATTTATGTGCTTTAGTAAAACATCTGCAGGTGAACCTGAAATAAATATTTCTCTAAAGATACATACTTATCCCTGTAACCGCAGTCACCGCCCTGCGCTTTGTAGCTGTTCGACTTTGTCCCGCGTTGATTCTATAAGATATTTAGGTGTACAAATAGATGATAAACTTAGCTGGAACAGTCATATAACATCATTGTCTTCAAGGATGAGGAAACTCATCTACATTTTCAAAACGCTAAGAACTATCGCTGACCATAAGCTTCTCATACTGACCTATAAAGCGCTTTGTGAGTGTATTGTAGGGTATTGTATTTGTGCTTGGGGCTCTGCAGCTAAATCCCACCTTCTTTCTATCGAACGTGTTCAGCGTTCTATTCTCAAAGTGCTACTATGCTTACCTTATAGGCACCCTACTACCGCTGTCTATAGCGAAGCTAATGTTCTCAGTGTAAGAAAACTTTATATATATAAAAGTATACGACGTTACCATAAAAAGACAGTCCCGTACTTACCTGAGGTATCTAAAAGAATCGACAGATATCCCGTACCACAAGTTAAAACAAGATTTGCGCAAAAGCAGTTTAACGTCATTGTTCCACATCTCTACAATGCATTATTAAGCAAATAACGAAAACTAAAAAAGTATGGTAATATTAAATTAAAAAGTGCAATCATTTCTTGGCTTAAACCTTTTGACTATGAAGATATTGAAAAAATGCTGATGGTTTTCTTTTTCTGAAAGAACTTGTAGTTATACGTAAATAACACACAGCTACACTTTAAACACGTAAACACTCACTACAGATACATACACACACTACACATATACATTCACTCACACGTCTACTCCACATACACGCATAAACACACCCCATCATACACAGAATCATTTGTATATAGAATAAGATTACTTTTACTTACTTTTACTTTTATTTACATAAATTTTAGATTGATATGTTTTAATAAGAAAGGGCACTGGCTTCTGTAACACAGGTATGTATGCCTAGCGCAGAAGTCAGAGACTGAATTTAAATTGTGTAAGATTATTTATGTAAATAAATTTATTATTATTATTATAATGGTTTTGAATTTTGAATTTTTTTTTTGAATCTGTCGCTTATAGCGGAACAGTAGGATTACTTACTTAACATACCTCCTTGGTTTTTTAAACACCTAAGCGCCAACGAATATCACCTATAACTATACAGGCCTTAAGGCTCATTATGATGAGTGACTTACTCACGAAACCTCTAATCTCTTCTAACTCAGACCACAAGTAAAAGCCCAAAACCCATAAACTGATGTCGCATAAAAAGTCAGCGTGAATATCCTTACACTTCGTAAATTTTATGACATTTTACTGTAGAATACATGCTTCTATGGGTGTATGTAAAATTCATGTCGAGACGTTACCCTTGGAGACAGTGATGAGTTTTATTGCCTCTGTTGACATTTACTGGCGATATTACTATGGGGTTATAAATGATAAAACCGTTGAAATAAAATATATTTATTATTAGTTGTCTGAACCGAAAGATACGACTGTTCTTGATACTTACTAAGTGTGATCTCACAGCCCCCTTTTGAGCTACTACAAAAATGTTTGTAATGAACACAGTTTATTTTGGATAATTCATTAGAAGAAAATAATCGTTAAAGTCAAATAGGAACTTTAAATTCATTCTTGAAGGTTGTATAGACTTAACAAGGCCTGAAAGTATTTATATATACCGGCCAAGTGCGGGTCGAGTGTAGAGTTCCTTAGTTGCATTGCGACTATAACATTACAAAGTTATAATGCACCTTTTAAGTTATTGGGTAAATGGCAATTTAAGTAATTTTCAAGCGTTGCATTGCTTCTGCAAATTGTGAGTTATTATCTTATCGGGTATAAGGTTTTCAAGTTCCTTCTTTTGTGAGAAAAACTGTTATTGGGAGCCCTTTATTAACGCATTTAATTCGTATCTAGGTATATATAACAGAACTTTAAAAAAATAATACGGTAGTTGTTACGGGAGCAAAGCTCGGTTATCCAGGTACTGTTTTATTAATCTAGGAAACATTTTACTAGCTACAGTCCCGCCGTAGACGTAGTATTCAAGTTTAAATCTGTATGATATTACTATAGATTTTTTATTAATAAAGGTGTTTTCCTTAATACCAAAAATCCAAAAATTTTAACCGTTAAGCCCCCCACTAATGGTATCTCATATAATAACCACCTACAATCTAAAAAACGAGAACATAGCACAGGAGCCGACGTAAAAATCCCCTTCGATAAAAAACACAGAACGTTAAGCGACAAACGAGTGAAATAAAAATGGCCGCTTTTCACCGAATAAGCGTTACCATAAAAAAGGTTTTCAGTGAGCAAGTGAATCATAATTTATGAATTCCGGTGTCCGACCGGCGCTGCGAGGGGCCGGGGAGATTTACGCGGGGTCATTGTGTCGACGCTCCTGGACTAGGATGCCCGTAGTCTTAGGAGTTGTCGAGAACTGTCAGATTTGTTTTTCTGCCTCATACCTTCGTAATTTGGAGCTTAATTTAAAAAATTTAATAAGCAGCTTCATAGCTCGGTCTCAAGTCAATTCATTTACACACACCCACACACATTTTCAAATCTATCTGTTTGAAAAAATACATGAATTTCGTTGTTAAGCTTATTTCAGAACGGCATAGTAGGAACAAGGTTTTTATCGAAAATTGTACAATTCTGGAACAATTAAAGTGCAAATTTGGATAGAATTACGCCTGTTGAGTCAGCTTGTTTAAGATATTAATAATATGTATTTTTTTTATCTGGGAAAGAAATAACATTAGGAAAAGTTCATGTCCTCAGTAACACTACATGGCTGTTACTATGGTCCCGCCTGTATAGCCCAGCTGTCTCTCGTGTATAAACGAGTCTTAAAATTTAAAAAGTTATAGCTATTTTATCAATAGTATTGTCTAAATATTATCAACTCTATGTAGGACTATCGTTAATGAAACATAAGGGGTGTGCAGCATCCCTTTCTATATCCCTCTATATCTGCTCATCCTCTTCGGGGGTAAGCGTGCAAATACAGATATAGCCTCGCTAATCGGCAGCCTAAGCCTTTCCGAATGTGATACGCGAATACAGTCCTTATAACCAGTAAGTTATGGCTTTAAATCTGTCAGTGCTGTTGTATATAAAATGCAAATGAACAGAAAAGTATTCATGGAATTTTCTCATTGTTGATTTACTGTTTTTACGTTATTTTACTTTACTGTGACTACTTGTTCAAAGATATGGCACCTCTACTTTTTTTTATTGGGATTTAAAGAAGTAACATATATCACAGTTATAATGGTTATGTTTACATCGACTGTCCAGGGGCTCGATTCTGTAAGGAAATGTTTCGTCACGGCCTATATGCTCTGTCTCTGTCGTTTAATACGCTAATACTACTAATCACGTGAGAGATAACCTCTCCGAGGCCTCCGTAAAGCGGCTCGCCGACGAAGTTTGTATTAGCTGAAAAAGGCTGTTATTAAATAAAAAACATTATCAAGTGCGTTTTAAACATTTTATGAGTAGGGGAAGTAAAAGATATACTTACAGCTTTTCCGCATAGAACATGACTTTAAAATAAAATACAATGTTTGGTGCCTTCTCAGGGCAACAATGGGTTGTTTGAAATGACAGGCCATTTTGTGGCATGACATGTCCTAGACATTTCCCTTGTGTGGTCGTACACTGTTGGTGCAGTAAGGTTTCATGTCTTACAATAGTAAGAATTTTTTTTCAAGTATTTTTTTTTATTTACTGCTGAATTTATGTTAGTATGTATTTTTGGTGGGTCTTCTCAGTAAAATATTACCTTCCTAACTGGTATTAGAGTCTATTATGTGCTTGTAAAGATCTATTTGAATAAAAATATTTCAAATCATTAACAATAACTGTTCATTATCTAAGTAAAATAAGTAAAAAGTACATTTTAATTTCAACGCATTTGATAGCCTAGAACTGTGAAATGTATGTGGGTGACAGCTATGCAGCGCGATAACACTACACGGTAATGTAGAGTAAAATAAAATTATGGTAGGATTTTTATATGGGGATGAAAATTGGATCGGATCTTTCGAAGTCTAGATCATTGACATCATCCGCTAAAACTAGACAAGAGAGTCTACTGACAAATACACAGACAATCACGGTAGACTGATTATTATTGATGGCGATTGGCGACTGAATTGTTTTAAATTAATAAAATAAATATCAAATGAAGACCGAGTATGGGGCTTGCTTTATCCCGCGTTCCTGAGAGATGTATTTTTTTTTCAATATTTTTTTATTTCTGACGCGATTGTGATATATTTTCTTAAGATAAAAAGTATTCTATGTATAATCCAGGTTATATATACATCATATATTTGCCAAGTTTCATTCAAATTCCTTGAGTAGTTTTTGCGTGAAAGAATTACAAATATCCTTCTTCACAAACATTCACATTTATAATATTAATAAGAAACTTTAGATTAATATAATTTGTCGTCATGATATGAACGTTGCGAGCCTTCAAAGGTAAGTACTTGTCGTGTCGTGACAATGGATGGGGGACTGTCGGCCGGCTACAAAAGAAGTCCTTACACCGCGACCGGCTTCCGATTTTCCGAATCAACCTTCCTTCGGTTGGATATCACACAAAATCTTTTGGGTAATGTAATGTTATAGAGTGAGTAACAATTTGTGGTAAGAAGTGATCTAATTCTGTAATAACCATGTCTAGAAGTGGTCAGGTATTGGCTTAAGTATTTTGGCGGGTAGGGTGGTATTCTCACAGGCCGTGAGTTTTCTTCTCATCTAAGACGAATAAGTAGTAGCTCTTAGTGTATAGTTCGTCCGGGGAAGTAGGTACTACAACCTTACCGATTTTTGCCGTGATGCAGTAGCGGACTTGTATGTGTTTCGGATAGAAAGGTAAAGGAGCTGGTGAAATTACAGGCACATGAGACTTAACAACTTCACGTCTTTGGGTTGACCACGTATTGGCGATGCTCCTTGTGTTGCAAATGTCCATAGGTGGCAGTGACCACCAGGGCGTGAGTGAGACAGACGGCCTTCCTATAATAAAAAAAAAATACTAATTTCACACTCACATTACTATCCTTAACACCTTTTCACGTTTACACACACTTTACTTACTTTCTTAATTATTTTTTCTGAGAAATGCGATAGAAAAGATCTCGTCTCATACGACCCAGGGAGTCAAAAATGACGAAAACACGCCGGAATAAAAATTATTCATTTTCTTGTTTAAAATTTTAAGAAAATTCCCCATCTATCCACGGCATGACTTCGATCACTAGACGACAAGACCAATTTGTATTCAGGCGGGCTCATATTTTAACGGATTCCAAGTCGTCGGGCACCTTCTGACATTGGAAATAAAAACCGAACGTGACGTCACACGATGATCGGCCACACTCGCTGGGAAAATATTTCTGTTCTGTTTTATGTTTTCTTTTACAGAGAGAAGTGGTTCAGAATAAATTAAGTTTCAGAATGCATTGTTCTATCATTAGATTGACATTTGCGAGGTATGATAAACTTGGGTGGGGATTTGTTTATATATTGCGTACAGATACTTTTGTCTCTTACCTTGGCAGTCAGGGATGTGGTCAGGGTACTACCACAACGCCAACTAGCCCAAATGATAGAAATAGTCTAGTAAATGAAGTATGGTTAAAATACCATCAATTTCTTTTCCTTTCCCATTTCCTTTTTTAAATTTATTTAACTGACACATGCGCTCCTGGTTATATAAATGAATGTATGAGTTCGAGTGTTGTTCAGTTATTTAATGGCTTTTTCGGTGGGTAGGTTAATTGGTTTCTGTAAAATCGCGTAAAATTCGACATTATAGATAGATCATACTTTCCTATCGAAAGAACTCTACAATAGCTCATTCATCAACTCAAACTATATGAACCGGTGCGTTATCTAAAGGACCAAAACGACGTCTATATCTGTTCTGTCCCTGAACGGGTAAAATATTATTACAATTTTATGGCTTTTCTGCGTGTAGAAAGGTTGTATCTAAAATCGCTACAAATTGGACAGCAATCATACTTCCCATGGAAAGAACTCTACAATAGCCCATTCATCAACACAAGCTATATGAACAGGTGCATTACCTAAGGGATCAAACGACGTCTATATCAGTTCTGTCCGTGAACCCGTTCAATATTATTATTATTTTATTGCTTTTCTGCATATAGAAAAGTTGTATCTATAAAATTACTTAAAATTGGACATCAAACATATATATATCATACTTACATGGAAAAAACTCTGCTATAGTCCATCCATCAAAACAAACTATATGAACAGGTGCGTTATCTAAAGGACAAAACGACGTCTATATCAGTTCTGTCCGTGAACGCGTTAAATATTAAAATGGTAAAGCTTAACATGTTGAAACTACATGTAGGTGAGAATTTAGTAGTATGTGGCACGCTCGAACTAAGTTTGTAACATATAAACAAAGATTAGTAAGCGCTCTTGATAAGTACTCAGAGTCCGTAACACCTGTAGAGGTTAGTCTAATGAAGGGTTATCTGTATACATGGAAAGTTATATCGTAGGTAGAGGCAGCTAGGCCAGTTGGCTTGGTGGTTAACGCTATGACTGCCAAACCTAAGGTCGCGGGTTCGATTCCCACCCAGGACAAACATTTGTGTGCATGAACATGTCTGTTTGTTCTGTGACTGGTAAATATCTATATAAGTATGTATTTAGAAAAAAAAAGTAGTATATGTAGTATATCGGTTATCTGGTTTCCATAGTACAAGCTCTGGTTAGTTTGGGATCAGATGGCCGTGTGTAAAGAATGTCCCAACATATTATATTATATATTAAAGCTAAATAAGCTGAACAAAATCTTTATAAAATAACTGGGGCTCGATTCTGTAAGGAAAATAACACTAACTCGAGAATGTTTCGACGCGGCCTCCGTGCTGTCTCTTTCGCTAACTACTCTAATACTACAAATCACGTGAGAGATAAGCTCTCCGAGGCCTCCGTGAAGCGGCTCGCCTGCAAAGTTTGTATTAGCTGAATAAGGGGGCTGAAGACTACTATCATTTTAAATAAGTTTTACTAAGGTTATGGTCAAAAGAAGTTATGAGTTAAAATAATAATAAATATCCTGGGACATACTTTTCACGTGGCCATCTGATCACAAACTAAGCAGAGCTGATAACTGATATACTACATATCCTATTTTTATTTTACTAAATGCATACTTATATAGATATTTACACCCGGTCACAGAACAAACAGACATGTTCATGCACACAAATGTTTGTCCTGGGTGGGAATCGGATCCACGACCTGTAACTTGGCAGTTCAAGTTCAAATGATGATGTATTTAATATTAAAGTAAGAATGAGAAAGAATTTTTATTGATGGTTGTGACTTAATATCTACTCAACAATAGGATTACGGTTTTATGACTATATCATGCATTATTGCCATACGAATATCGACTTTCGAGCATTATAATTGTAGTTGAATATTATTGAGCAAAAATTTCAATTGAACCATTAAATACCTCATTTCATTTTAACCTCGCAGATACCAGCCTAAATCATTCTTTAGCCATTCCATACCTTAACAACTTGAGGGTATTCGCACGTATGCTAGTGGTTTTAAAGTGCATTATCCCTTAGCGGAGGGTAAATTTCGTTAGTGGCCATAATAGTGTCTAAAGAAAAGTGCCAGAATTCCATTCTTGACCGAAAGTGCCGTGAATATCTGAAGATCTTTCATATGGGAACACACGGTGGGGAATAACGTCAGGTCTCGTTAATACGAAGATGTTATTGCGGCGATGTTAGTCCAAATAGCAGGTAAGAAGTAAGCGAAATCGACGTAAAGTTTGTATGTTTGCAAGCTTAGTCCTCTTGGATCTAAATCCAAGAGGACGATAATAGACAAAACATAAAAGTTGGTGTTCACATAGAAAATATTGAAATCTTTAGCGAAATTTAGATAAAAATACAAATGATAATATATCATTTATATTGTAGCTCAAATTATTATAAAAAAGATTGTTCTTTTTATTTTATCCATAAAAATCTTTATTATACCAAGTGAAGGCAAACATCTTTTGTTGTGTGCAGGCTTTGTCATAATTCTGAGAAACATCAAATCCCTTGGGAACGCGAATAAAACCGCGGAGAGGAAGCCAGTTTTAATTTTGTGCATAATTGTAGAGCACTGCACAGGTGTTCCATAAATTTGGACATGTATAGACTTAAGTTTCTGACTGTAGTTGGTTTTATGAGTTTAAGACAATATTAGCTTAAATGGTAGTGACGTCCAATGCCATGACGAGAGTCTTGTTTTCTTGATCTTTCGGTGATAGAAAACAATATGAGGAAACCATAACTCAGCGTTGTGTTGACTACCATCCTTCATTGTCCTGACAGAAAATAAATAAAGCTTTGATAGGCATACGGTTGTGATATTCCCTATAAAAACAGGTTTTTACCACACGTTGTCTCCTGCTAGTGTCTCGAAAGGAGATGCGGGGTTTGGATCATCCTGTTTCAATACACACGCCGTCGAAACGGACTTGACCCTCTGACAGCTCCTGACTATGTTTACCCTTTGTAGGTGCAGTAACTTCCCTCTCCACTTCTTGGGCCACTTATTCGCGAAGTGCCGAAGTTTTCGGAAGATTGTTACGGTTTGGACCACCTCCTGCATTCTCTCCAACCATATTTTCTCGTCTTACAATCGAGCTCCACAAAACCTGCTCGTGATCCTCAACAGATTATCTATGCCACGTGAAGAACTGGGACGTTTCATAGTCCGGCTCGACCCAGGTGGCCGTCAGACACTACCAAATATCAGGAATGAAACGGGACACCTATTTTTCCTTTTTCAAACAATCATAGCAGCCGCTATGATGTCTCGCTTGCGGGATCCAAATTCTCTGAGGCATCGATTAGGTGCCCCACACATCTCTAACACCCTATGGAATTTCAGGACGGGCGAAAGCATGCTACCCTGTACAGGCAAAGTATAACATTTGTGGATGTGGAGGTATTTCAATTTTTTTACCATATTTGATGTATCCATGTATTTTTCAATGGTCAATATACTGGTTAGTGTTTGATCATTCATATTGAATATAGTACAGTTCTTTATTGTGATTACCTCCCGTATGTTTCAGAAGCTTGAGACCGCGCCCGCGGCTGGAATCCGTTTGTCACGAGCCCTTTGACGAAACGTATTTAGGACAAAAAACCCTTCTAAGGAATGGACTCCTATCTTCATCTTGTTTTGTGTTTACCCTTAGCTGGTAAATAGACCTTCGGGTCCCATTCAGGAGGTTCCATCCTATATTAACGGTATGTATAATGGCCTAGATTCAAAATTTATTGCTGACTTATTTCAACTATGAAGCAAGGTTTTGAAATGTGAATTCACATTATTTTCATCTTTTCATAAAGTTTTTGATTTGTATAATTTTTCAGTTTCGATATAATCTCTAAATTGTGTTGATACCTGGTGGACAGATGGATTGTCCACACATTACATAATTCTTTCTTTTTTATCACTTTCAACCGGCTTGACTTAAGTGTATTGTACATACATTAATACATATAAAACCTTCCGGAAGAACGTATCTAAATGGTGGTGAAAAACCGCATAATTTAAAGAACTAACCGAACTCAGAAGTAGTCACTTTGTTTTACACTATTAAGTGAAACTGCACTCGTGCACGATAGAATAGAGAGCGCTAAAAGAAGTTTCAGAGAGAGTGCTGCTATTATCAAAAAAAATGGATTTAATTGTTATGTGAGATTTCATCAAGGTGACAAGGCAGAATGAGACCATGCTATGAGAGCTCTACGAGCGTATCTAATCTCTTCTGACGACAAGATCTGTCGCATACGTTCTCTGTAAACTCCGGTCGTCCAAGAGCTCCTATTCCTTCCGAACTATTTCCTTGGATCGCGGGGCCCTGGGTAAGTGCCCAGAGTACCCAATGGAAAAGAAGGCCCTGTCAACGCCAAATCATTGCTAACCGAAAGCCATGTTGTCTGTGGTTCGGGTTTCAACACAACCTTAAACTTTTGTGCAAACTAGAATTTCGTGCAGTTTACTCTTTACAAACTTGATAGAAGTAGTTCCCATGTAGCTGGTTCACACTTCGAAGTCTTCATGTTCATGTGCAACTACTTCCGAAGAGTTACGAAGAGCCCCGAAGTAAGTTAAGCGCAGTTCTGCCTTTGCGGTCAGTGGACAATTACGTGACTGGCGGTGGGTGTTGCAACTTTTGCGTTCCAATTTGAAATTGAATTGGCTATTAACTTTTATTTAAAGGAATTTCAATTCATTGAATTACACATTTATAAAATACTATGTTATGTTTAACTATATTCCTCGGGGTTTCATCCGCTTTCCCGAGGGATGTCTCATTTTCCCGGGTTAAAAAGTATCCTACGCGTCAATCCAGCTTATAAACTACAAAATCTATGTGCATAGTTTCATTAAAGTTTATAAAGATATAGCTATTAATGATAACCCCATTTTTACGTTTAAAACCAAAATAACTCTATATCTTATGTCTTAAACAGCAAAAAGATAGTAAGGACGTTTATAAAGACTTACGATAGCCTTCCATAATACCCCCCACTTACTTAGATACTTCGGTCCTGTTGCAAAATTCTTAATTGATGTCTCCTACCTTAGAAACCATCCAAATTTCTGTTTCATATTAATTGAGATTTTTGATCATAGAGTTTATGTTCAAATGACGAATGGATAGACAGGAATAATAATATGAACCTGCAATTTGGATAGGGAGTCCTTAAAAAAGACAACTGTAAAGTACTGAGTCGTCTTTTGAGAAGGAACCTTAATTGAACATTGTTGCGAAATAAGCATTATTTTGCGAACTCAATCCATCTGTACATAAAATTCTGCATCATAATAACAAACCACAGAACGTAACCAAACCCCAACAAACCGATGCGGTTAAGTAACAAAAGAGATCAACTAAAAGTCAGCTAATAACGAAATGGCCAACAAAAATCATTGAACAAAACTCTTTCTGGGTTTCGACCAGCGTTCCGATGGAATTCAATAGTTAAGTTTGAAGCACAGATACATTATTAACTAGAAGCCTAAAGATTATTTAAGTAATAACGTCTCCTGACATAGTAATTCACTTCGTTATTTCTTCCAAAGATAGATGATGGACCAACGTAAGCCCATTTAAAAAATCATCGTGATTTCAGTTCTTTATTGGTATATGGTAGTGATGGAGCAGCAGAAGATGGTGAACAAATAAAGCCTAGAAGGGATATTTAATCTGGAATAGATAGGGGGGGGGGGGGGGGGGTACTATAAAGTACTCTAACACCTTGTGTGATGCGACCATTAACGGCCATAGACATCCCGATCCAAAATCTTAGAATTTATGTACTTTTTGGCAGAAATTGCGGATAATGTCATAATTCTACATTCCATCCAGAGGGAGAATTATATTAATATTATAAATGCCACGGTTTGTGAGGATGGATGTATGAATATTTGTTGCTCTTTTACACAAAACCACGTAACGGGTTAGGATAAAACTTGAATAGAATCTTTGTGGCTAACAGAGATAGTTTATAACCTGTTTTAACACATATTGTCTTTTTTTTTGGGAAAATTAAACATTCTTCCGAACGCGATTAACATAGCAGGGAGAGCTTCTACTTATAATGGCAGGAAGTCTCATAAATTTGCGGTTTCTACTTTGTTCAGTATCCTGTAGTTTCCAGTGAAACAATTTGAAATAGAAATCGATGTGCAAGCACTGAACGTCTTAACTTGTTCCGACTTGAGCAGCCAAGGTAGTAAAGAGTTGTTGGGGCTTTGTTAAGGAATATCAAGCATGGAGGCGCATTGTGGTTGGGACTTTTTAGTTTTTAAAAAGATGATCACATTTGGTATGAGCATTTCATTTTGTTTTGGTGATTTCACGTCATATAACATGTAGTTATAACTATTGGAGGAACAAGAGTGCCTTGGTGAATAATAAAAATTATGTTAACAGGTGAGGCGAACAATATATCCTGGGACCTTGATTAAATTCAAAAATTTTTCAAAATTCAAAACCATTTATTCAGTTTAGGCCCTCAGAAGGCACTTATGAAGGTCAAATTTAAAGTTACTGAAGCTACTACCGGTTCGGAAGTCAGCCTTCAACTGAGAAGAACCGGCAAGAAACTCAGCAAGGTTACATTCTTTTTTATTTTATTAAATTCTTTTTTATCTATTCTGACTTTTTGGCTATTTTATAATATCAATTTTACATATTTTTATATTTAACAATTACAAAATACTTAATAAAGCTAACATTCAAAAACAAAAAAAAAAGAAATAACAAGACTACAAAATAGAAAATGACAATAATTACTTACAACTTAAACAAGAAAATTAGAGGTGCACTGTGCAGAGAGCAGCTATTTCCATACATTTTTATCTTCAATATAATGAACCACCTTGTAATACGCTTTTTCTTTCAAAACTTTCCTAATATAATGTTTAAATTTATGATCAGACATTTTGGTTACTGAAAGCGGTATCTTATTATAAAATCGAACACAATTACCAAGAAATGACTTGTTTACTTTAGTTAGTCTAAAATATGGAACAACTAACTTCTCCCTTTGTCTTGTATTAATATTATGGATATCCAATTTTGACTCAAACATTCCTATGTTTCTACGTATAAACATTATATTTTCATAAATATATAATGAAGGCAATGTCATTTTATTTATTTCCCTAAATAAATCTCTTAATGATTCACGGGGACCCATACCGTAAATTGCACGAATTGCTCTTTTTTGTATAATAAATATTGATTCTATATCCGCTGCTGCTCCCCAAAATAAAATACCATAGGACAAGAGGCTATGAAAATATGCAAAATAAACTAATTTGGCTGTCTCAACATTCGTCAATTGTTTAATTTTCCTAACAGCAAATGCAGCCGAACTTAACTTAGCAGCTAGAGTATCAACCTGAGGTCCCCACTGCAATTTATTGTCTAATGTAAGACCCAAAAATACCGTTTTATTAACAAGATCAATATGGCTCCCATCTATTATTATTTGGCTATCTACTTGTGCTACATTCGGTAAAGAAAACCTTAAGCATTTAGTTTTCCTTGAATTTAGTAATAGATTATTTGTAGCAAACCACCCACAGACAATTGACATAGTATGATTAACTTTAGTTAGATCTTTGTCTTTTCTATCAACTTTAAAAATGAATGATGTATCATCAGCAAACAAGACAATATCTGTGAGATCATTTACAACATATGGCAAGTCATTTATATATACTAAAAACAAAAATGGACCTAAAATTGAACCCTGGGGTACCCCCATTTCGACTAAAGAGCCCTTGGATGTTGTGCCAGTAATCCCTACCTTTTGTTGACGATTTGATAAATAAGATAAAACAAGATCATGAGCAGTTCCACGAATTCCGTAGTAGTCAAGTTTTAGAAGTAGTGTACGGTGGTCAACGCAATCGAAAGCCTTGGATATATCACAAAAAATGCCAATCGCATCCTGAGAATCCTCCCACGCGCCATAAATGTGTCTCAGCAATGCTGCTGCCGCATCGGATGTAGATCTTCCCTTCGTGAAACCGAACTGATGACCATGCAATATCTTATGCTTAGTAAAGTGACCTAACATTTGATTAACCAGCAGTTTTTCAAAAATTTTACTAAGTGCTGGCAGAACGGAAACTGGTCTGTAATCAGAAGGATTCTCCTTACAACCGGACTTAAAAATAGGTACTATTTTACTGTATTTCATTAAATCAGGAAAACAACCCTGATCAATACATTCATTAAAAATATTTGACAAAACCGGTGCAATCACTGTTATTATTGATTTTACGATTGTTACTGATAAGCCCCATAAATCTTCAGTACTTTTCATATTGAGCGAATTAAAAGTATTTAAGATATCGCTAGCATTAATATGCTCAAATTTAAAACTAGGAAATATATTATGAATATGCTGTTTGAGTAAAGATTCCGCTACTATAGGACATGATTTAAGGCTTTTAGTAGTTTTACCAGGTATACTCGTGAAGAAGTTTTCGAAAGCACAGGCTACATCTAAATTATTCGTTAAAATTTTATCATTAATTTTAAGAGTTACCTGTTCATTATTATTTCTAATTTTACCAGTTTCCGTATTAATAACATTCCAGACTGTCTTTATTTTATTATTCGCATTACCTATTTTATTACATATAAAGTAAGATTTAGCTTGATTACACACTAACTTGAATGTTTTTGAAAAGTTTCTAACATATTTATGAAATTCCTCGTTATGAGTTAGAGATTTTAAATGATAAAGTTCATACAACCTATCCCTGCTCTTACGAATACCTTTAGTAGCCCAGTCACGGTTATCTGATCCCAAATTAAGCAAAGCTTATTCTATGGAAACCAAAGAATCTCCTATGTTGTACACTTCACTAGAACCAGAACAAACAGACATGTTCATGCATGTTTGTCCTTTGTGGAAATTGAACCCGTAGCGTGATAGTCCGGGTTACACCAACTGGTCCGAAAATAAATAAAAGGTACCATTAAAAAGCAAGCCGACAAAAAAAAAATTATAATTAAAAGATATTATAATAAAGTTCCTACAACGATCAATAATTAAAAGCAATTTGTAACAGTGATAAAGATTTTCTTTTAAAGTAAGGGAGGTAATAGCCTTACCCGGTACCCAGCAAAATAAGGGCACGAAAAAATCTATCAAGCATTTATTAGTAGTCTAGACCAATCCACCTAGGTAATATTCCTGGGGCCCAATTCCACTAAATGCAATGTTCGAGTAGCACGTTTGGTTCGGCAATGGTATGGAGATTAATGTCAAATTGAAGTTTGACATTTCATAAATATGCTATTCCTACGCACTACAACCGAAACAAACATACATTTTGACGTAATCTTTCGAACGAATGTGAACCATTATCGAAACACAACCGTAGTTCGATCGTTGGTGTGTTTATTACAATACGATTTAACGTCAAACGTCAAATTTGACGTTTGGTTCCGATATGGTAATGGTTCGGTGCATAATATGTTAGTGGAATTGCCCCCCTGTCCCCGTATATTGCGTGAAGTAATAGCTAGTAGAGTTTTACAAAATCTTAATATAAGTACAGCAGGAGGTAAGTTAGCACCGATTCACAAATAATTATCAACTAGCGACACGTCCCGGTTTCGTCTTAGTGGAATAATGTAAATGTTAATACAAATATCTGCAGCTTACGCAAGTAGTTTCTCAATTATAGTGAAAACCGCATCTAATATGTATCTATATGTATAGCATAGTTAAGGAACTAAGTGCATAAACTGATTGATAGATATAGTGACTGTATTTTATTCTATTTAGATAGATATTGCTAGAGAGTTTAAATGTAAATATCCTTTCCCGTTTGTTATTAAACTGAACAGCAAAATCTGACATAAAGCTATTTTTTCGATGTCATGCAGGCCTACCATCAACTTTTACTGAGCCATTCAATTCCGATGCAATTCAATTTAGGTGCCTAAACTTAGCTAAGATTCGTACCATGAAGTGCCTTTTGCTAACTGGCGTTTGAATCGCTCACGGACGTATGAACGAACGAAATTTGTCTCTGGTCCGCGGTGAGAAAGAGATAACGCTATACCGTCGTTGCATTAGTCTGTCTCTTTTACTCGAACCATATGTGTTGCGTTTCGAAACCTTAACATTGCGAAACAACATTAACATAACGAAACATTGATATGATTTTACGGTTTCTATGTGTAAAAATAACAACAAATATATTTTAAAATTGCGCTATTTAGCATCAAATTAAATACCACTAAGGCTTGTTAAGTACTAAATTACTAATTAGTACTAATAAATAATAGTAATTTATATAATTTTTTACATTACAAATCAAAGGTTTGTTTAGTGTTGTCGTAAAAATAAATTGATTATGACGAGTTTAGAGCGCACCTCCACTCATGTTGACAGAAGGCGGTTGTTATTGTTGAGATTTGTTTTGAAAGTATCTCTAACTATTATTGAAAGAAAATTACGTGTTATTATTAGTACATATTTATTTTATTTATAAGTGTTTTAACGTTTCACTGACTTAAAATAATTAGTAATACGAATAAGGGCGCAAGTGTCCTTGTGTAGTTTGTGTCATAATGCTATATTTTCATACTGTAAACTTACAAACTTCTTTATCTCAAACGCGTACCTAACTTAAGTACCAATGTATTTTAAGTGCTTTTTTTACAGTGATGTATCGCGTCGAAGAGTAACGCACCTTCAACTTGAGCAGCTTTGGGAATTTCTGAACCGAAATAAAGCCATAGCAACGGGCTTTAATAAAAATCCTCAGTTCATCACACAGTTCTTATACCAATTGTTTAGACAACCGATATCTCTTTATGAATTCTGCATCTTTCAAATAAAAGGGGTCCGATTGTTACCGAGTTTGATGTCTTTTTTGTCGCCGTGTTGTGTTTATTTCATTATAATTTTCCATGAATTCAAAAAGGACTAATTCTTCAGACATCTACAATAAAAAATGCTCTAAAAATCCCTTGTCTTAATATCGTTAATACCATGTTAATGTAATTAACACATAAGAAACACAAAATATTCAACTGAAATACCTTGAATTACGTATATTTTCACTATTTTTAAAAGCTATTAACAAAACGATTCACTTCACGCCAAGAAAGAAGCAACTTTTATTGGATCGCTTAATTTGACACTAAGCTATCCAATTTAGGTTGATATGTGTCCTCATGGTACGAAAAATGAACGAATGAAAACAGTTTGCCATCCAATTGCAGACTTGATTTGGCGTCAACCTAAACTGAGTCGCGTTAATGACGTCGTGGTATGAAATAGCGGGGCAGTTTATTTTAGGTCGTCAATTGAATCGCAATAAGAGTTCATAGTAGGCCTGCAGTAGGCCCACAAAATGGCAGGCGGTCCACCTGATGGTAGGTTATCATCGCCGCCTAAACACATTTGTAACACAATTTCATCGGCCTTACGTCTCCAACCGATATAGAAACATAAGTGCACTATTTCTTCACGGTGGAAACAGGTATGGTGGTAGTAACCGAACGAACTCTGCACTAAGAGCTCTACTCCTGTACTCTTCTACCAATTTTACACATGTTTTAATGAAGTTTTCTAATGAAAACAGATTATGTAAACCTATGGTGACATACATTCCTATCACGTATATATTAATAGCCCCAATTACGACTGCTCCACTTCCACGTCCCATATTCAGTGTAAATAGCGCTCCGCCTAACGTACATGGTAATTAGCGAAGTATCTTAATTAATGCTAACAAACTCATTAGTCGATCTGGGTTGTAATTCTGTGAATTGACAGCTCGTGGATGTTTCGTATAGTCCACATGCTGTGTCTCTTTCGCTTACTACGCAGTCACGTGAGAGGTACGCGCTTGGAGGCTTCTTGCAAGTGCTCGTCGATGAAACTTGTATTAACTGAATAAGGGAGCTAAGCAAAATTCCATTTTGAGCATTCATTGTTTGTACTTTAGGTGTTTAATTGGTGTATCAATAAAGGTTTAATTAACGTTCATGACGTATTTTGATATGACGGTTAGCTTGGTGGTTAGAGACCCTGGCCGCGCCACAGGTCGTGGGTTCGATTCCCACCCAGGACAAACATTTGTGTGCATGAACATGTCTGTGTGTTTTGTGGTTTCCATCGTTTCCACCTTTATTGTAGTTATACATTTTTATGTCATTTTAAGTATGATTTGTAAGTCATTAAGTTAGATACGTTTTTGCAGAATAAATCATACTATACTTACTCTGAATGTAACATACCTTCTGATCCTTCTATCTGTATGAATATGTTTCTTCGCTATCCATAAATAACAGAAATACAGCATATAGCAATACATTTTATATTACAGGACATGAACCAACTATAAAACTACAATAAAATAACACGCTAAATCACAACCCAACTACGACTTACAACCCCCTATGTCATCGCAGGCTTCCCTATTCGCTTACGATTTATGACGTCACAGACTATTAGCTCAACCAAGCGGGCTGGTATAATGTCGGCGAAAGATTTCTGGCTTGTACCGAAGTATTAGAAACGTGGGAAAGAGAATAAAAAGGAAAAAAATAACATTAAATATTAGTTACGTGCTATTTTGATGCTGAAGGCTGATGCGGGTGCTGAAGAGAGTGTAAGGAGGAGCACCTAAACCTCGACTTGATGTACGAGAAAGAAAACAGAAAAAAAGTAAAATGTGTGCAGTTCACAAGTGGTAGAAGAAAAGTTTTCAGAAAACTCATTCTGTCGTAGCCCACATCCTATAGAGGTATAATTTTGTCTCTTTTTAGTGCAGCTTTACGTTTCATCGTGATTCAAATCAAAACGTTGCTAAATAAGTTTTCACTTTAAAATCCCTCAAATGCTACACATGGATCACCAATTTTTTTAAATACTATATCAGATACTATTGTTAAGAGAGAGTGCGTTTCTTGAGTTTGTATGGATACGGAGGACTCTCCGGAACCACGGCAGTTATTTGAAAAACTATTTCACCATTACAGGTACACTATTCTGGATGGACATAGGCTATATTATAATCCCAGGATAAATAAATAATAAATAAATTCTTTATTGACACATTATTGGGTACATACACAAATTGCAACTATGACTATAATCTTCATTGTGCCAGCTGGTTTCAATAATGTTGCACGGTTGAGCACCTAATGCCTAAACTAGGTAAGCCTATGACATAGGCATTAGGCCTCTTCCCTCCGCCAGGTAGACAAAGTTAAAGCTGCATGCACTCTTTAATACTATTATGACACTTACAATTATTATTATATTTTTACAAACTTAATAAATACGGGATACTTGAAATCCCTTGAAAACACGAGGGAAACCGCGGCGCGGAATACTTAAGTTAATACAAGTCCGGTTCTCGTATTGTCGTAGTCCTCCTAAACGGTTTGAACGATTTCGATGAAGTAATTTTTTTGTGCTTATTGGGTCACCTGTTCTTCCGTAGGTGGCGCTGTTGTCAAAGTCGTTTAAATTCCTTTTTAATTATTTTTTTCTAAATATTGTTACTTTTAGCTCATTGCGCCACTTTGTAGAGAACAAAATCTGCCGATTGCTAATCTGCCGTTGTTTGATGTTTGTATGTAATGGGACACATCCTCATTATGGTCTGGATTAAACACTTTAAATCGATTTAATTCCGGGAAAACCTTGAACCCCTCGCGAATAAACCGCCCGCGCCGGGCAGAAAAGATGAAATTCGCAACGCTCTCAATGTAAATCTCATACAAAAAATATTCAACATAAGTTATGGTCCCCTTGTTTTGGAAACAACGCAGTGACGTCACCGGCGGCGCATCGCTGCGATGCAATTTATGACGTCACGGGCCATTAGTGCAATGTACCGTCTTGCTAACTCATTTTATATGACTCCGTGAAGTTTCACTTGTACTTTTAGTACTTTAGGTATCATCGTAGATTACTGCATCTATACGAGTATATATAAAAATTAATCCCTATTTCCTTGGTCACGGCATCACGAATGCTGGACCGATTTCGCTAATTCTTTTTTTGTTGTGTTTGTTATTGTCAGGAGAAGGATCTTATGGAAGAAAAAATCAAGAAAGTTGCGTGGAAAATTAGTAAATTTAAGAAAACATAACGACCATATTAACTTTTGTAATGTAACCTTACGATTTTTTTTTATTAATCATACTAGTTCGAATTCAATATTCGTATTTAAAACGAAAATTTTTCATGTATAGTTTATAATAAAGTAAATATGGCAAAACAACGTTTGCCGGGTCAGCTATTTAAATATATATTTTGGAAACTTTTATTCACCTGTTAGTCAGCACACATTTTCTTTTAATATTTTATTTTTATGTTAAAGTATGTAGTTAAATTAAAGGAAGTATTTATTTGTCTACCATCAGGGTGTTAGTTACTAAGTAACATGAGTATTTTCAATAATTATAAATATATATAAACATATTAATAATGCGGTCTTGCTGAAATACGTGGAACCGATTGTGTGAACACAAATGTTTATATTGCGTTTATGTTTGTGTAAAAACCTACAAATAAACTTTACACATTAACCTAATCCTATTGAGTATAAATTTTGCAAACTCATTTGGTTTTGTTGACAGTGCATGATTAGCTAACGTGACGTCATTCTAAATCCAATATGGCGGACTTGATGTGATGGTAATGTATTAATTCAAAAACTACCTCCATGTCATGAGTATTTAATGAAAGGGTTTGTATAATATATGGTTTATACAGGGAATTAAAGGGCTATTATGAAATGTATCAGTTCATAATATAATTCATATACTTTATGTTATACTATTTCAGATATAGTAGGTATAATCTGCATAATATCTGTCATTACTGGCTGGCTACACTATTTATTTATTGGTGGCCAATGTTTGACAAATAAATGCCAATTCATTCTGAAAAGAAAAAAATATCCAAGATATCAGCGAATTATTCCTCCTTTTTTTCCTTTCCTATTTAGTTTTTTTTCTTTTACTGTATACCTATAATACTTCTAGTATTACTAGACAACATTCTCACTCTCCTCTTTATTATTACACAATTTATTCAGTATTAGCTTAATTATTATTTATTAATAAATAAATATCTAACGTAAGATTTTTACACACACGTATATCTCATCCCGAAGTACGCACAGCTTGTCACAAATCAGATAACATACATATTACTTTGAATACAAACTTATATAGACACATCTAGCTGCACACAAATGTTTGTCCGGCCGGGATCGAATCCACAACTGCGCGACAATCAGGGTGTATAAACACCACGTCTAGCTTAAAAAAATCACGAAAACAAACACAAGACGTGTCTCCCCCACGTTCCGTTCCATTAGCCTACATGCAGGCACTTAAGCGTACATTTTCAATATCTCTCATCCCCTAAACGCCGCTGACAGCTCAGTATCAGCCAAGGGTGACCCTCGGTCATTAGTCGCAGTCACCAATCGGACACCCATTGTAAGTTTGTTGCACTTGAGATACTCATAGTGTAGGAGCTGACGTACATTTTCTATTTGTCATCTTAATTTCCTGACGACCATAACTTATATTCGATGCCGAGCTAATATTTATTAAGATTAACTTTTTCTAAGAATTTTTGGGACAAGGGGTTTTGTACTGCCACTTGCGTCATGCTTGTACATTTGAAGTATGTTTGGTCTAGTTTATGGTTAATTATTACTTATTTATCACTACATAGTATAAAACAAAGTCGCTTTTTCTGTCCCTAAATCCCTATCTATGCTTAAATCTTTAAAACTACGCAACGGATATTGATGCGGTTTTTTTAATAGATAGAATGATTGAAGAAAAATATATGAAATGAAATGAACAGGAAGGTTTTTATATATAATACATGTGACATCCCACGGGAACGCGAGTACGACCGCGGGGGACAGCTTAATAAATAAATTAAAAAAGAATTTACTCCAGTTATAAATTATTAATACTTTATTAATGTTATTAAGACGATAGGAGTAGTTCTCAGTTATTAGAGCTGCTAGATGTTTTGATATGAGCTAGATATGTAGGTTTAATTGGTCTATTGTCATTCGGGAACATGCTACAAGAAATTTGGCAGTACATTTACGGACAGCCTATTTGCCTGACGCCACCCTCTATGGAAATCCTTTGCCGCTTTGACACAAGGTGTAAAGTGAACGTGGTGATCGATTTACTCCTTAGTCTCTAATGACAGAACAGAGATGGTTGAGTAATTCGACGCGTACAAAAAACAGCAATTATGTAGTATATAAAATAATAAATAATTTTTTTACCATACCGGCCGAGAAACAAGCAGATGAGCCGCCTAATGGTAAGTGGTTACCGCCTTCTATGGACATTTGCAACACCAGGAGAAACCGAAGCACAGTAATACAAGTACACTACTGCTTCCCGGCGGAAATGGGTAAGGTGGTAGTTATTTTCCAGATGAACCCAGCACTAAGAGCTACTACTCTAAAATTGATGTATGTCCTTTTATTACTCAAAAACAAAAGAGATGAAAATTGCAACGTGATTGCGCGAATATGCTATATTATCAATAAAGTAACGTGAGTCTCATGTGTCTGTAACTATGTCATTCCCATACTCATCAAAGTCATTCTATTGGTCGTTAAACTGTGAATAATTACTGTATATTTCATTCCTGACCAGTTGTTCGATGCGTTGCAATGCGTATTTGAATCGTGTATAATCAGATTTAAAAAAAGGTCCTAACATTCTGAGCAACGTTAAAAAATACCATATCACACAAAGCCTAGAAGAGAACTGACTCTCAAGTGCAGCTTTGGAAACAGATAGGTTGAAATAATGTTAATTTAGCAATTAAATTAATGTCTATGCCAACCCTTATCCCAAATAATATTATTAATGTGAATGTGTGTTTGTTTTTAACGCTTTCACGGCTAAACGGCTGAACCGATCTTGCTGAAATTCAGCATACAAATAGCTTATGGTACGGAGAGAGATATGGACTACGTTGCATTAATTTTAACGTGAATGAAACTAGTTTCTAAATAAATAAAAAAAAACATACTTAAATAATCTGCCTCCTGTACTATTTTGGCTCCTAGACTATTGCACAGACCCTCTAAGTACAACCCTCACCCTTAGTGCATGATTTGAGTTTAATATCCCGCTGAGTGCCCGTGCATTCTTTTACAAGGGAAATGGCAGCGCGAAGCTAGGGGAAGTACCTACTATATGTATTTAAACTGCGAGTGATATCTTACAGTGAAATTGTGGAAAGCTTTAAAGTCGAAAAGCTGTCAGTCTGTAGATGGGTTATTAAGACAGTATTGTGAAAAATTAATATAAATATAAACAAATATGCTGCGACATTCTTTACACACGGCCATCTGATCCCAAATTAAGTAAATATTGTACTATAGAAACCAGATAACTAATTTATTACATCTACATTATTTTCTAAAGTCATACATATTTACAATAGCCCACTGGTCAAAACTCAACCCTAATTTAGAGAAAAGATTTAATGTGTTTTCATTTTGTTTTACTAATAACACTAAAACTCGTCAATAGTTACTAAAATATGAAATAATTAAAAAACAATAGATTTACAAACAGAATAGAAAATTTAAATACAAAAAGGAAGAAGGAAAACATATTTATTGAGTCACAAACAAAACGACACAACTAAAAAGTGTTGAATGCGGTCGAAAAGTCCTTAATTATATTTTCATATACATATTTACACCGAAATAAAAAAGATGAACATCAAATTTCATCTACATAAATAAAAAAACAGAAATATATTTTTTATGTTAAAATCTTAATTTTACTTTTCCTTTTGCATTTTTTAGCACGATTTGTATAGAAATGTGTTTTGACAGCTTAAGAGCTTTACCTTCAGTATTGAGAGCCAGTTCTCTTCTTGATGCTTTCCATCTTCGGGCACATCATCACATATCCTGGTGAAATTGTGGTCCAACATAAAATAACTTAATATTTATTATAAATACGGTTAAATAGGCGATACATACGAATAATAGTACGGTACACACATTCTTCGAAATTATAACAAAAAATTTCATAGCCTATATATACAAAGTAATAAAAAGTGGCCAAATTCGTTGCTCCGAACCACCTTTAAATATTTAACTAATTGCTCAAAAAAAAACACGTTTTTTGTTTTGTATTTGTATTGTTTGTTGTCAAAGCGATTAGTACACCTTGTAAAATTTTCAACATTCTATCTATGACGGTTCTTGAGATATATCTCGTTGACTGACAGACGGACGATTGGACATCGGAGCCTAATATGGTTCCGTTGGCACCCCATCCGTACCCAGAACCCTGAAATGACCGATATAATGACTGTTTTAAGTAAAAAACAGTATTTTAGTTCTACATAGTAGTACAATGTTGATATATTTATTCAAAATTATACTCAGAGGACCATTCTAAACTCGTGAGCAGTTGCTGAATCAATAACTACAATGCAAATATTCTGATGGTATGGTCGGCAGCATAAGTAACTTGATAATTAATACATTGTGTGGAATGGTAATAGTATATTTAAGATATACGAGTTTACTTTATCTTTCCATGACAATAATAGTAGTATTTTTCATAGTCATGTAATTTTTTTATCTAATATTCCTATTAATATTAAAAATGTCAGAGATTGTGAGGATGCGATGGAAGATTGTCACTCTTTCACGTTTAAACTACTAAATGTTTTTAGATGAAACTTGGCACTTGATAGTTTATAACCTGAATTAATATTGCATTGTCACTTTCCATCAGGTGAGATCCAGTCAAATGCGCTCAAGTTTTTAATAAAAAAAAAATAAAAATAAAGAATACCGGGAATATGTTACTTCACTCGGAAACGCGGGTAAAACCGCGGGGACAGCTAATAAATAATAAATTCCCTTGGAAATTTCCACTACACAAAGCCAAACAAAGTAAAACTTGTAATACGGTAGCCAGATCCACTATATCCTAAACTACTTTTTTATTTAACACTAGCTGTTCCCGACGGTTTTACCCGCGTTCCTAAGGGATGTCACGTTTTCCCGGGAAGTATCCTATATGTTAATCCAGGATATGCTCTATCTATGACTCAAGTTCTATCTAAATCCGTTTGGTAGATTTTGCGTGAAAGAGTAACAAACATCCATACATACAAACTTTCGCATTTATAATATTAGTAGGGTCATACAAATGTAAGTAGGAATCGAACCCACCAACTGTAGCTTAGCACTGTATCCAACCAACACGTCATACGGCCTTCACCTGCCGTACTTCCAATGCTGACCATACAATTCCCAGTGATTCCAATGGTATATACCAGTTCCATCCAGTTCGGAACTAACTCGTGCCGGTATTATTGTGGATCGTAAATCTTATCGGAATTTAATATAAAGGCAAGCTCTCCGTAAATCAAGCGCTGAAGTACTGAGACCATAACTTATTTATAAGACGAAACCCCCACGGTTCGATAGGTGCGTTACGCGGTGGGAAGGCCTTGGGATGTTACAATAAGTCTTTAGCGCGAGGGTATAGTGTATACCCTCGCGCTAAAGACTAAAGGGTACTCGTGGAGGATAAAATTTGGATGGAAAATAAGAAAATTAAAAAAAAATATAAACTATAAAAATGTGAGAGTTTATAATAATGGATGTATATAAATGAAAATAAGAATGAGAGAAGAATGAATCTCGAAAACATTTCCCGATCAAATTTGGAATATGCAAAATTCATAATTCAAAACCGAAAATTCAGTTTAAGCCCTCGGAAGGCACGTCAAATTTAAAGTTACTGAAGCTACTACCGGTTCGGAAGTCAGCCTTCAACTAAGAAGAACCGGCAAGAAACTCAGCAAGGTTACATTCTTTTTCATTTTTATTTTATAATTTTGTATATAAATTTTATCTTTTCTGCCTTTTTGGCTATTTTATAATATATATTTTTTATATTTAACAATTAAAAAATACTTAATATAGGTAACATTAAAAAATAAAACAAATAACAAGACTACAAAATAGAAATAACAATAATTACTTACAACTAAAACAAGAAAATTCGAGGTGCACTGTGCAGAGAGTGGCTGTTTCCATACATTATTGATAGTTGAAACCTGGATTAACACGAAGGATTGTTCGGGAAAATATAACAGCCCTCGGGATCGCGGGGAACATCTAGTGGTCCAACAAAAATTATATAGAGAGAACGCGAATTTTGTGAGTTAGTACGTATGTGTGGAGTAATCTCCGAAACCTCTCCAGCTATTTTAAAATTTCTATCACTGACAGAAAACTACACTACTCCTGAGTGACATAGGCTATGTTAAATCCAAATTTTCGTCATTCTTTTTTTTATACCACAGGGGCCGATAAACAAGCGGACGGTCCACCTGATGGTAAAGTGGTCTCCGCCGCCTATGGACATTTGCAACACTAGGGACATCGCCAATGCGTTGTCGACCCCGAGATATGAAGTTGTTAAGTCTCATGTGCCTGTAATTTCACCGACCCCCTTACCTTTCTAACCGAAACACATTAATACGAGTGCACTACTGCTTCACGGCAGAAATGGGTAAGGTGGTAGTACTTCACCGGACGAACTCTATACTAAGAGCTCTACTACTCTATAATATTACTCTAATATAGTAGATGTAATAACTTAACAATTCATTAATTCAAAAACCACCTCCACGTCATGACTCCATGTTAATGAATCGTAATAACAGATTTTTTTACTTTAATAACTTTCAACATATGAAATCCTTGAAAATAAATTCTATACCTATCTAGATATATTGCCATGGGATTGTATAAAAGTATTAAATTAAATAAACACTGCGAAAGATACAATACGGAGGTGTGATACTCCTCCATTTAAAAGGGAAGATCTTCCGCAGGCTGGGTGATCGTGCCTGGGGACCGAGCTCCAACTGTTCAAGTTGGAAGCTTTTATATGCTCAAATCTTGAGAAAATTTAGATATCGCGATGTACAATTCTCGCCTGCGTGTTCATAGATGTCGCCACATATATAATATAGGAACCAACAGAATTTTAAATAAACTGTTTAACTATGTAGAATTCCTAAGAAAACACCTAAGTAACGTCTGTTACCGAAGTATATCCGAGTACATTCTAAATGCGAGGCACTGAGCAGAACATAGACATACAAATAGTTGAGAGTCATAACTGGATGCCGCAACGTCTGGAGCGCAGTCGTGATGCCGCATCACATTGCAGCGGGCTCGGATAGCCTACATTCCGTTTACAATGATATTCGATTATCACTAGATGTGACACTGGTGAGACCACTCGGAGAATGTGAGAGGAAATTATGAAGGAAATCTTATCCTACTAATATTATAGAAGCGAGAGTTGGTAAGGATGTTTTTACTTGGATGAACAAATAGTTTATATACCTGGGCCATCAACAACACGTAAGATGCTTTAAAAAAAAAAGGAAAAAGTAACTTCCTTGGGGCAGCGATGAAATCGAGGGGCAGTGAATAATGGTCAGTTTTACTAGCTTTCCGCGCGCTTCTCCAGCATTCTTGAGAGATCTCATGTAGTTTGAGTCGTAGAGCTCTTAGTGCAGATGGTAAGGGAGCCGGTGAAATTACAGGCACATGAGACTTAACAACTTCACGTCTTAGGGTCGACAACGCATTGGCGATGCTCTGGTGTTGCAAATTGTTACCATCAGTATAGACCGTATGCTTGTTTGTCGGCTCACGTGGTTGAAAAAAAAACGGAATAATAATGGCATATGTCCATTATTGTCCATTCGGCATAATGTATCATTGAAATGGTGACTGTTTTTTTTATTTTACACTCACAATAACAATTTTCACATTCTTAATGTGAAACCACCACGATGAATTTGAGCAAAATTTTGTGATCCAAACCTTTAATTATTATTAAATGCCAGAAATGCAAAAGCTAAAAGGAAGGGTATTAAAAGGTATCCGTATTTATTAGCTTCTTTAGATAAACAATTAAAATAATTTCAACAATTAAAATACGTCTGGGGGTCTCCCAATCCTCGCCCATGTCAAAGTGACAGCTCTTCGTACATCAATCTGACAGGTGCATTTTGACACAAGAGTCTCCTAAGAATATGAACAGGGGCTCGATTCTGTAAGGAAAATGACACTAACTCGAGGATGTTTCGTCACGGCCTCCGTGCTCTGTCTGTTTCGCTAACTACGCTAATACTACTAATGACGTGAGAGATAAGCTCTTCGAGCCCTCCGTGAAGCGGGTCGCCGACGAAGTTTGTATTAGCTGAATAAGGGGGCTGGTTAGTGAAAGTACAGTAACACATCTAGTTATTCCATACATCCACTAACTACCTATACAAGTGTACAACCCCTTTCCACCTGACCCAGATTTTTTTATTTCACTACAGAGAGAATGAAATTGCTCGTAGTGGGCACACTGTATTTTTTTATTATTATTTTTTTAACGCAAAGCTCTTTTTGTTTTTGTATTACAAGGCTTGTTTGCAATGGTGGCGTTGCGAGTGGAATATAATGAAAAGGCATAAAGCTAGTCCGTACGTTTTCATGAGTGTCGGATTGTTACAATTTTTTTATTGCAGACTTTTTTTTCTAGTTTCTTTTGGTGTTTTCTTGGTTAAAATTTAAAATGAAGCCTTTTTGGTTGAAATGAGTATTTATTTTGTAGTACTAAGAACTCCACTGAAGCATAAGGGAACTGTAGCACGTTATGCAAATTATTTTTAAAATATTTCACCCTCAGACTTGGTTAATGTGAAGTTAAAAAATGTTCAAATGGTATTTTTTTTTACTTTCTTAAGAACATAAAAGTTTTTTGATTTACGAGTATATGAGTAATAATATGTAATAATAATATCTTGGGGACATTCTTTCCACCCGGCCATCTGATCCCAAACTAAGCAGAGCTTGTGCTATCAAAACCAGATAACTGATATACACTTTTTTTTTCTAAATACATACTTAAATAGATATTTACACCCAGACACAGAACAAACAGACATGTTCATGCACACAAATGTTTATCCTAGGTGGGAATCGATCCCGCGACCTGCGACTTGGCAGTCAGGGTCGCTAACCACCAAGCCAACTGGCCTCGATTCGATGGAGTCGATTGAAAGCTGCAGTATTCCCAAGCAATAAGACCTATTTTATAGCACCGGATTTTACATTGATCCCTCGGGAATACGGGTAAAACCACGGGGCCGTAGCTAGTCAGTAATAATTTTACTCCAACTGTAATACAAGTTTAATCTCGAACAATGTACCTGCTACGTCGGGTATGCCAGTTGGACCCCAGTTTGAAGTTGAACACAAAGGTGCGTCTCCACCGCAATGGCAGGGTAAGTTGGATCCTCGAAGATCCCTGCGGAATTCTCGGGATTCCCGCCGGGACAAACCAACAGATCCGGTGACTCGAATAGATACGTTCTAAATCCCGCTTTAGAGTATTCCGTAACGTTTATTGGAAATTTGCGCATTGATTATAAATCAAACTGTTTTAATTCTGATAAGGCATTGGTTATAAAAATATTTACCTCAAAACAAGTATTTATATATTACTAGCTGTTCCCCGCCACGCTTCGCTGTGGCATATTGTGATTGAATGGTTGAGAAATGAGAAACAAAACAAAGACGGTCGCGGATATGCGACTGATGCAAAAAATAGATAAAAACAATCCCTGATGCGGAATATATTAGGTTGGGGAAAAAGTCTTTTCGCATTATAGTATGTATGAACTTGTAATAAAATCTCTTTGGCTATACTATTTGTATCTGGCTGGTTTTGGTATCATTGAAAGCTTAAATTTTAAAGAACATAATTCCAAATTCAAATTAGGAAAATGTGTGATTTGCATTTGTTTTTCGTACGGCCAAGATGAGTGAATCTAATGAAGAAATTCTATTCATTTTAAAATTTTACTACAAATAAGGTAAAAATGAAACGCAAGCCGCGAAAAAAATTTGCGATTTTTATGGACCTAGTGCAGTGTCTGTGAGAGTAGCACAAATTTGGTTTAAGCGTTTTCAATCCGGAAATTTTTATGTCAAAAATGCACGTCGCTCTGGTCGCCCCATTACGGATAAAATGGATGCCATTTTTGAAAAAGTGGAGCAAGATCGGCATATCAGTAGTTAAGACGTAGCTGAAGAACTGGGAATTGACCACAAAACAGTTTTGGCGCATTTGAAAAAAACTGGGTACACGAAAAAGCTAGATATTTGGGTACCTCACGAGCTCACTGAAAGAAACCTAATGAACCGTGTACTCATTTGTGATTCTTTATTACGACGTCATGAAACCGAACCATTTTTGAAGAACCTGATAACTGGTAATGCAAAGTGGATCACGTACGACAAGAACGTGCGAAAAAGGTCGTGGTCAAAGGCCGGTCAGGCTTCACAGACTGTGGCGAAACCCGGGTTAACTCGCAACAAGGTAATGCTGTGTGTGTGGTGGGATTGGAAGGGCATTATTCATTATGAGCTGTTACCATCAGGCAGGACCATCGATTCTGAACTCTACTGCGAACAACTGATGTGATTAAAGCAAGAAGTTGAAAGAAAGCGGCCGGAATTAATCAACAGAAGGGGTGTGGTTTTTCATCATGATAACGCTAGACCTCACACATCTTTAGCCACTCAGCAAAAATTAAGAAAGTTTGGCTGGGAGGTATTAATGCATCCGCCGTATAGTCCTAACCTTGCACCTTCAGATTTCCACCTGTTTTGGTCTCTTCAGAATCCTTTAGGCAGTGTCAGGTTAACATTACGAGAGGACTGTCAAAAACACTTGTCGCAGTATTTTGATCAGAAGTCCCAAAATTTCTATAGCAATGGGATCATGTCCCTACATACAAGATGGCAAAAAGTTATCGAACAAAATGGTACCAACATTCTTTAGTTAAATGTAAATAAACTATATTAAAAATGTTTTGAATTTTCTTAAACAATGCGAAGGAACTTTTTCCCCAACCTATTATATCATGCTAAAATTTCAGCTCGATCGGTGCAGAACTTTTAGAGTTTTTGAAGCGTACACAAACCAACATAATATTTATATATATATATAGATTTTTAAATAATATGACTCTATTAAATGATTATGACTTTAGCTTCCGTGTCGCGGGTTTACTCGCGTTCCCGAATGATCAAATATATCCCGGGACTATAGCATAGCCTTTTGTCACTTCTGAAAAAAGTAGCTTTCAAATAGTGAAAGAATTATTGAAATAGGTCTTGTTGTTTTTGTGATTATACATTACTAACTGTCCCCCGCGGTTTCACCCGCGTTTCGGAGGTCTGTAATGCGAGAACAGTCAAACGCGCGTAGTCAAAATAGTCGATATTCTTTCAAATTCACGCCATTTCTCTACTATATAGATTGTACATATAAAATACCCTCTTGAATCACTCTATCTCTTAAAATACCGCAATAAAATCCATTGCGTAGTTAGTTACCTTTAGTGGCAAAAAAACAAGTCGGTTACGATGTGAAGAAAGGACAGAGAAACAGACAAACTCACTTTTGATTTATAGCATTAGTACCTATGTGTAGTTAGGTTATAAAAACGGGGAGGTGGAGTAGGCAAAGGTACTTCTTTTTAAAGCCGTTTTTGCGAGCGTTAACATAGAATGACCGACCAACAAAAAACCTGCTGACTATTACGCGAACACATTTCACGATATTCAATATAGATAAAATAATAAATAAACAACGACACAATATGTGTTTTAATTAAAATAAACTCAGGATAAAAGTGGAAAATTAAAATGGCGTTTTTCGTCAATTAATTAAACGAGGAAGGGGTTCGTTCTAAATAATAATATAAAGGTCGTTAGGACGAGTGCAGCCGAAGCGCCATTATCTCCAGATTGTGTCGTGGGGTGCCACTGCGAGCGATATTTCGTGTAAGGATCCTTGAAATATGTACCTTCAAGTTTCATTCAAAAAACTAAAATAGCCACCGTGAGCGAGCATTAAACGCAAATAATACCATTTATTCTTATTATAGTCACTTTTACAAAACAGCGACGATAGTAGGTATAAATCATCATGAATTTTCATCCATAGGTAGTAGTATCTAGTAATAAATAATCGCTATTTTGAGATCTAATCTATCTATGATCAGCAGTTACATTTTCTAATACAAACTTTTAACAAACCAACACATCGACGCCTCGGAGAGCGGACCTCTCAAGTGATTGCGTAGTTAACGAAAGAGACAGAGCAAATATGCCGCGACGGAACAACGCCATGGGTCACACGCTGCTATCGAGTCCCCAAATTTAGATACAAACGGTTATTCCTTTTTATTTTTCAGACGAAGCAATTAGTACTGGAGGCCTCTTCAAAGGGTACGTAAAGGGTCCCGAAATAAAGTAAAAAGTGTGATATCAGACCGAGGAATTAATTATTAAACCGTGATGAAATAAAAAAAGGTATATTTTAATCACTGTTTTCGACATTATTTTTGTACATTTATATTTTACAGCATCCCCTTGGACGTAGTTATTTGATAGGCCAGTTGGATTAGTGGTTTCAATGCCGACTTATACGCCACAGGTTGTGGGTTCTATTCCAATCCAGGACAAACATTTATTTGCATCTTTATATACATTATACATAACATGGACATCACGGACGTAATATCCCTGTAAAGATCAATCCGAAACATAAAGAAATCTCTGATGCTAAATGAAATCTTGAACTGTCACGTAGAAGTCCAATTTTCTTCTTACACTCGCTTTTATTTCGACTTTGTCATCACTTGCTAAGGAGAGATTATGGTTAACCTCATCAAACGCGGCTTGCGTAAAAAATTGATTTAACAATAAAAATACTAGTCAAGTGCGAGTTGGTTTCGCGAACGAACGGTTCCGTAGTACAATGATAAGAAATTCAACTTAATGTCGACTGTGCATATTATCATTATTTGATATTAGGCTTTGTGACGCGATTTATAAGAGTTTGTAAGGGCATACAAGCAACAATTTTAGCAAAGGTATTTGTTTTGTTTGTTAAGTATTTTTCTATAAATAATATTGTTTTTGTACCTACCTATAATTTAAGTAATAATAATTTATTTATAAATATAATAATTTATTTATGTCTCTCTCTACAAAGGTTCTTAATATCTAGGTAAGTAGTTAAAATTAACATTACACAGTTTATCTACGCTACTCCTTTGTGAGAGACTGGTGCCTGTACTAGGATACCCTGTTTTACAGGTCACCAGGACCTCACGCCGTGGACATATGTACTGTTTATTAAATAGTTACTTGCAAACTACGAGCAAAACATAAATATGGTAAAAATAAAATGAAATGAAGTAAAATTAAATTTAGTTAATAAAGTTATTATATCCAATTGATTTTAAGTAGTTTACTATGTAGAGTTTTATGTTTATTTTTTCTGTTTCCATTATACGTATTATCATATTATTATTTATTACATAACCATTTAAAATAAATTGATTGATTTTATCACTTATAATTAACGTGTCAAATGTATATTTTTTTTTGCATTTTTATAAATATAGGATAGGAATATTTGGAAGTTTAATTTATTAATGAAATTAGGCCTTTAATTGAACATAAATTTCATAGATATGTAAAATAATATGTGTACATAATAAATAAAAGCAATTATTGTTGCAATTGTAATGAAAAGGAAATAAACAATATAAAACACACAATTGTTAATGGTTTTCAATTTCGATGCAGTTATGATAAATTAACAAAAACAGTAACAAAACAGCAATTTTGCAGTTGCCGTGCAGTTGTAATGCAGACAATGGTCTTATCTATCTAATCTAATACCTTTAAACGAACAATTCTTATATATATATATATATATATCTATATAGATCCTAATTATATATATATGCTCTCGGAAACGGCTCCAACAATTTTCAATAAATTTAGTATGCAGGGAGTTTCGGAGTCGTTAAATCGATCTAGCTAGGATACATTTTCAGAAAATGTAGTTTTATCCGTGTTTTTAGGCAATGAAAACTGCTACAATGTCATTAGAAGGTAAGGTTTTCAAGTTACATATTTTGTAAGAAATACTGTTATTGGGAGCCCTTTATTATCGCATCTAATTCGTATCTAGGTATATATGACAGTGTTTTAAAAAAATCCAGGCCATCCAGGTACTTATCTTAAAAAGATACAACCCTGTGCCAGTTTTGTTTTTATTTTAAGATTAATACAGATAAATAAATGGATTGCAACACCCAAGACCAATTGTCTTTGGTTTTAAAGGTGTTTTAATTGAAAAATATATTGTACATGTGATCATCATATCATATCAGCCCAGGGACGTCCACTGCTGAACATAGGCCTCCCCCTTGGATTTTCACCTCGAATGGTCCTGAGCCGCCTGCATCCAGCGGCTTGCACCTTCTCTGACCGTCGTCGGTCCACCTGGTGGGAGGTCGTGAAACTCGGCGTTTTCCTGTACGTGATCGCCACTCGAAAACCTTTCTTCCCCATCGATTACTAGTTACTCGAGCGATGTACATGTGTTAAATTATTAAGGATGGTCTTGCATTAATCCCCTTTTTCAGTACCGGAACCCTAAAACAAAATTCCGATATCAGCATCAACTTGTTGCTCTTGCTCTGTCAATCAGCAAGTTTAATATCGTACCTGGGTGCCGCTCAGTTATCCAGCGTATTACCGTGGCTGCTCGTGTGACAAATTGCTTCAGGTGTCGCGTACACGACGTTACGTAACCCAGTGGTGTTATAGACATGATAGCATTAAAATTGGGCTTGAAAAAGGTAATTTATTGGTCAAAATAATGAACTTTATAGATCAGTTGGTTAGCAAGTGTTCTTATAATAATAATAATAAATATAATAAATATCCTGGGACATTTTTTTACACACGGCCATCTAATCCCCAACTAAGCAGAGCTTGTACTATGGAAACCAGATAATGATATACTACATATACCATATATATTTTTCTAAATACATACCTCGTATAGATATTTACACCCAGACACAGAACAAACAGACATGTTTATGCACACAAATGTTTGTCCTGGGTGGGAATCGAACCCGCGACTTTCGACTTGGCAGTCAGGGTCGCTAACCACCAAGCCCAAATGGCCTGTCAATTGCTCGTAAAGTATTCGTTACTTTAGAATGAAAAGAAACGTCCTTGAATATTACTTACGTGGGACAAAATTATCTGAGCTATTTATTTCGAGGCGAAATAATTTTTACGGTGTGTAGGAAATGCCGTTTGAATTAGAATCAACCTTTGAATGAAACGTTTGTTTCAATTACAGTGTAAACTCTTTATAACGTTATCCTTTATAACGATAAACTCCCTATAACGTTGAAGTGAGCCCAAGTTGGTTGGTTTGTTCACTTTGTTTTGTTTTTTTTTGTTCACTCCATATAACGATAACTCTCTATAACGACAAAAAATGCTCAGTCCCTTGAGTTTCGTTATAAAGAGTTTACACTGTATATATGACCTCGAGGAAGGTTGTAATGACTGTCTACTAACACAGTAAAAATAGAAGAAAGAGAAAGATTAAGAGTCACCATTGCTTTTAAATCATTCGTGGGTACTAAGAAAATAATTCTTCTTTAGCGCCGTTGAGTACTTTTCTTGGGGTGGGTATAAAATGCTAAACTCGCGTCAGGACATGTGACCTGATCGAAAATTCGTAAGACGGTAAAAATGCACAACGTTAAAGTTCAAGTTTTCACTTCTGCCGGCACTCCCGGAGTGCAACCCGTTGTTTTTTTTGTGTAAAACGTAACTGAGCCACATGTAGACGTAACCAGCGAATAATATTTTACTACACCGCGATCGTACCGCGAACGAACAAACAGACAAACAGACAGACGGTCTTGATGGTAAGTGGTCACCATAACCTATGGACATTTGCAACACCAGGGGCATCGCTAATGCATTGCGACCCTGAGACGTGAAGTTGTCAAGTCTCATGTGCCTGTAATTTCACCGGCCGTCTTACCTTTCTAACCGAAACACAGAAATAAAAGTGCACTACTGCTTCACGGCGGATAAGTATGGTGATCGTATTTCCCCAAACGAACTAAGAGCTCTACTACTCTTAAAATTATTAATCCTTATCACAACGCCTTAGGGTTGTTTTTTTATAACACTATTTCTCATCTCATCATCTCATATTTTAGTTGCTAGGGTTTCCACATCACACTGAAACCTTCGGTACGCAGTTGACATCCCTACGAGCACTAAGTAAAGTTATATCGGATCAGTTGGCTAGGTGGTTAGAGACCTTGATTACTACGCCACAGGTCGTGGGTTCGATTCCCAATCAGGACAAACATTCGTGAACCTGTTTGTTTGTAAATATCTATAAATTTGTGAGTAAAAAATAAAGAAAAAGGTAGATGTACTATATCAGTATATACAAGTTCTGTTTAGTTTGGGATCAGATGGCCGTGTGTAAACAATGTCCCGGGATATTTATTTATTTATTTTATCATTTCGCTAATGTTTCTGATAAACAAACTATCTAACATCTTATTTATCCAAAGTCCACCGCCATTAGCGTTACTGCATTGATATTGAGCACAATACAATCGATTACCCTCTATTCCCCCTACTAATCCCATCACTTCCATCTCCTATCAACAAAACATACAAATAGCAACTCTAACACAGCGCATTAAGGTTGTACCTAACTTTGAAGATAGTAAATAAAAAGTGGAATTCTTTGACAATGACATGAACTATAGATGCGTTGTCGGAGCTCAGAAATGGCAATATAAAATGTTGGTAATTGACCTAATTCCATTCAGTCATGCTCAATCTTAACTAACGAAGTGTATTTTTTCGTCTCTCTTTCACACGGGTGCCATTAATTTTCTATCCCTTTCTTAGCGCGTATAAGGTATCTAGTATTTTCGCTGTTTTTGAGAGCCGTGATGTTGGCGAATGAAGTGTGTATATTACAATACGTCGGTGGCCTTGGATGCGTGTGCCAGTGACGTGTGACGTCAACCGCGATCTTCTTTTGTCCGTCGACAATGCGATGTGACGTCACAGGGGGTAAGTTGTATCGAACGAGATTTGTTCTTCGGAGTAGATTCCTTTCTCTTCCCTTTTCTTTCTCCTTCTATTGATTTTGTGGTGAGTCACTTATGGTAGAGGCATTACATGTCTTCTTGATTTTCAGTGTAGTTTTGTTATTTCACATAGAGAGTGGATGTGGAGTCTTATTTGCCATATTAGAGTGAAATATTAAATGTACGATTTTTAAAAACGTTCTTTGACATTTATATATACACCAGGTGCATCGCCAATGCCGAACCTGAGACGTGAAGTTATTATGTCTCATGTGCCTGTAATTTCACCGGCCCCCTTACCTTTCTAACTGAAACAGTATAAGGTAAGGGGGTAGTATTTCCCAGGACAAACTCTGCACTAAGAGATCTAAACCCTATAGGCCAGTTGGCTTTGTATTTAGCGACTCTGACTGCCAAGCCGAAGGTTGCGGGTTCGATTCCCACCCAGCACAAAAATTTCTGTGCATGAAAATGCCTGTTTGTTCTGTGTCTGGGTGTAAATATCTATATAAGTATGTATTTAGAAAAAAAAAGGAGTATATCAGTAATCTAGTTTCCATAGTACTTGCTCTGCTTATTTTGGGATCATATTATGGCCGTGTGTAAAGAATGTCCCAGGATATTTTATTTTTTATTTTACTACTCTAAAAATGTTAGTATTGTGCAAGGGCCGGTTTAAAGTATCCTCCATATGCTTCTATCACTCTCTCTCTCTCTGTTTCTAAGAACTACTCCATGCTCTGCCAATGGCTGTTGTTCTGTCCAATCAAATAGTTAGGGAGCTCTAAAACGCTGTGCAAACTTTTTCAACATTCATAGAGCAACAATGAAAGTCTGATCATCAGTCAAGATAATAAATTCACCCATTAATAACTTAATGGCTTGTACTGAGTGCTTTCTTATGTCTTAAGCGACGGAGAAAGCATTTTTCTTCTTCATGAAGTGTATTGTGTGGTACAAGTGAAGAGGTGCAAGCAGGTTGAGGTAAAATGTGATTTTTTATGAGGTTGTGCGGTGTAAAGATCTGGTTAAAGACTAGTGATCCTATGGTCGCTCAGTTAGGGCAAGGTAGAGTTCATGTTTTGTGCCAGAAATGTATACCTGTAGCTCAAGTTAGGAGTTCTTCCGAGAGAATATAATATAGAGATAAATCAAATATCTCCAGTGGGAATTTGAGTATTAGTACTAATACCTCTACCTACCTCTTCAGGGATAATAGTCGTACAAATATAAGTTTTTCAGATCAGAAACGATTTCAGACCCAGAATGCTTTAGAGGTACAATTGTAGTTATAGACAAAATACTTTTTGATGCAATGTTCCATGTATCAAAGTTTTAACAGGAGTTAAAAAAAAATCTAAATTCAAAACCATTTTTATTTTTTTTTATATAAAAACTTGAGCGCATTTGACTAGATCTCACCTGATGGAAAGTGACGATGTGGTTTATTCAGTTTAGGCCCTCAGAAGGCACTTATGAAGGTCAAATTTAAAGTTACTGAAGCTACTACCGGTTCGGAAGTCAGCCTTCAACTGAGAAGAACCGGCAAGAAACTCAGCAAGGTTACATTCTTTTTTATTTTATTAAATTCTTTTTTATCTATTCTGACTTTTTGGCTATTTTATAATATATATAATATCAATTTTACATATTTTTATATTTAACAATTACAAAATTCTTATTGAAGCTAACATTCAAAAACAAAAAAAAAAAAAACAAAAAAAGAAATAACAAGACTACAAAATAGAAAATGACAATAATTACTTACAACTTAAACAAGAAAATTAGAGGTGCACTGTGCAGAGAGCAGCTATTTCCATACATTTTTATCTTCAATATAATGAACCACCTTGTAATACGCTTTTTCTTTCAAAACTTTCCTAATATAATATTATTATAGAGTTGACTTACTAGATACTTCTAGGATCCAGGATGAGTAAGGACTTTAGGACGCTATTTAACTATGGCACTGTTTCTGTGGTCACAAATTTTCAATCACTATAAAAATGTGACATTATAAACAAACCCACGTTGTACATTAAAAGTTTTCAAACAATTATTATATGAAAGAGAACCTTTGCCCAGCGGTGGGATGAAAAAAAAGAAAAATAAATTAATGAAGAAACCAAGACCACAGTTCACAACAATATTGCATTCATAACAGTTAGGAAAGTATTCTGTCAAATACTTTTTATTTTTTTGCGATCAACCGCTGATTCCTCTTGCAGCTCTTCCCTCAAACCAGCCCCTAAATGCAAGGGAGGGAAATGACGAGAATCAATTAGTTTTTGTTACAACTTTTTGTTTGCCGCTTCATTATCATGACTGGGAATACGAGTGAAGAGTGGAATGGAGTCTCATGAATATTTCATCGAGTGGCGGTCGAGGAATGAAAATTTAATTTCCCATTTCCATCTGTTGGTCGAATAGGAATGTTACAAGGAAATGTTAATGCAGCCTTTGCTCAGTCACTTTGCATTGGCGGTGTGTCAACATCAAGTCGGTGGCCTATCTCATCATATAAATCTAAAATAAACAACACCATTTTTTTATTTATAAGGTTTAAAAAAGTTTAAAAAAAATAAGTATATGATAAAATATTTAAAAGTGAAAATTATGTTGTAAGTTCAATGGTGTCGTGAATATTCTATGTTTACCTTTCTATGGTCTGGTATTTTTTTTAATTTTTAGTTAGGCAGGAAAGCCATAATGTCAAATGGCGCTTACGTAAGTTCAGAATATAAATTCCAAAATATCATTATGATAACAAACCTATTTCGATAAAATAAAAAAGTGCGTATTATATATTTTACCAAATTTCGAATGTGTTTAAAAATATCTCAATTGAATACTACCCTCGCATATCAAGACGTAGAGTAGGTATTATCGTAGGAGGTAGTAGTAGGTAGTGGTAGTAGGAGGTAGGCTACTGCCGTTCTAGCCGTAGTGAAATGTCGTGGTTAAAATAACTACTTCACTACATAGTATAAAACAAGTCGCTTCCTCAGTCACTATATCCCTATGTACGCTTAAATCTTTAAAACTACGCATCGGATTTTGATGCGGTTTTTTTTAATAACTAGAGTGATTGAAGAGGACGGTTTTTATGTATAATACATGTGACATCCCACGGGAACGCGGGTAAAACCGCAGGGGACAGCTATTAACAATAAATCTGTGTGCAAATAATAATTTACTTAAAAAGGTTCATTACTAATATATATATTTCGAAATTATGAGATATTACTAAAAAAAAATTGTTATACTTACAATATATTACTTTCATATTCCAAAAAATACTGGCTTGCATAGCAGTCCCAAATTCTATTAGACTTTTGCAACGTTATAAATTCTGCCTTCAAAATAAAATGATTTTTGCCGGTATCTCGGTAATCATTATATCATGTAATTAATGTAAAGCAGCACCTACCTGCCTAAGAATTAAGTGCATTATTGAAAATAGGTATATATATTAGTGTCTTCTTTATTACCTACGTGTCGTAGCCATGGCGTCAAAGCTATTTTCCAAAGATAAAAATACATTTATGATTTGAATATTGTGTGATATGAAGCACCCCACGGTATGCGTTTAGAGCTCAATGAAACCGTTATAAAATTAAATTTGGAATTTAATTTTGTAATTCGAATGCTTGCTGGCGTTTTTGAGACGCAATGAGACAATTATTTGGAAGGAATGGAATCCCGACAATTCTTAATTTAAATTTTATGAAACGTCTTGCGCTTCTTGTGTTAACTGTATGTTTTTTTTTAGGGGTTCTAATCTTGCAAGTGTATGAATCAACAAGAATTTAATATTCTTTTAAATTTAAATAACATATTCATATGACTATTTAAGTTACGTTAAAGTATTTTTTATGAATATAACTATACTATAAGTAAATTATATCAAGTACTTACCTACATACAATTTAATGAAGCAATATATGTTACTGCATCTTTTGCCCTTCAATAAAGTATCTGAAACATAAGTATTTATGGTTATCGATAATTAAGAAGTATAGGTATAATTAAGTAAATATTTTTATTGTGCTGATAAAATCCTCAAAATATGACCAGTATCATCTACCATCACAAAAATGCTTCTCATAGGTACTTGACAAATCAAGCAGAATCCCAAATTCAATTTCAACCTCTTTCACATGTATTCAAACGTAAAATCACTGGCCACAGACAATGCTCGTTTAACACTTGAAAAATGAAAAACAATTGGAATTCGAAACGTCAACCGTTTGAATTTGGAAGCAGGCGGGCCGCGAGGCGACGAGCCGTGGAGCGCGCTCGGGCGTCCGCATTGCGCGACGTTAACGGAACGCACCCGGTATGCGGGGGTTGTGCCCGCTGAAATTCGAAATAAGAATATTGGAGGCGGCATTATTTCAGTAGGCCATTAGGGCTATTTACTCGGTTTTTCTTAGTAACGTTATTATCACAAGAGTATTTATTTATTGTGAATAAATACTTTTTAAAATTTCTGTGAATTCTTTTTTCATCGACAATCGAAATTTTATTAGCAACTCCTTTTATGGAATGACAGATTTTGTTTTTCATTGAAAACGTTAATACATACTTACAAAATAACTTATTTTTATTTCTTTCTTTATTTGACACTGTCATATACATTAATTAACACTAGCATCCGTCTCACCCTATAATATATTCGGGAACCAATATTTTCCCGGGATAAACACGTAAATACATGTTCTTTTATTATGGCTTGTTGTATTTGACTACAAAAGCTAGCGTGTTACACTCTTACTGAATGTTATACTCACGTGACGACACAACGTCCTGACATACTGTAATTTACACATGCATGTTTCAACAAATGTACCTGTAGAACATACTAATAAATATTATATAAAATAAAGATCGTACTATTTTTATAGACTAGTTACAGGCCTGCGTTTTTTGAGGGATTTTCTCGAGTAAAAAGTGTAATTTTAGGACATCTTTAGAAAGAGAAACAGAAATATAAACTTTTGCTAATCAAATATTGGGATAATTTAAATGTATTCATATGCATAAACCTAATATATAAAATTCCGATGTGTTTGTATGTTATTCTTTTTCTCCTAAACCGTTTGTCCGATTTAGATGATTTTTTTTTACTTATGCGGTCACCTAGATGGTTCTTGCTTATAGTTGAATTCGATAGGTGGCGCTGTAGTCATGTTATTTTTAACTTCTTGCGCCATCTACCAGGCAGAACAACATCAGCTTATATTAATAAAACAACACCACTATTAAAGAGACAAAGATAATGTTTCTATACAATCAATCATGGAAGTGTTTCCAAGAGAATTATCACAACAAAAAAAAATAACTACATAAAATGCACTTGAAATTCATCACCATAAGGTTGACAATCAATAATGAAGCTGTTAAGTTACAACGTATCTCTGCGGCGGGGTGTACTGACACATGTCCAGCTGTAGCATTCCTAACAATCGGTCTGGCTCATTAACTTTTATTGGCACTAGCCGACTACGACACTGTGTGGATTGACGCTATGCTCAGCTTGTGTCCATTGTTTAAAGTAGTTTTTTTTGTGATAGTTTTTTAAAAAGTCACCCCCCTTTTTTCAGCTAATACCAACATCCTCGGTTTCGACACAACAAGGCTTTGGCTATTATTATGACACGTTATTGTGTAGTTAGCGAAAGAGAGAGCAGAATCCCTGACAGAACATCGTCGAGTGTGTCATTGACCACTTCATATAGTAGCGATTTAACTTTACCTGAATGGATTTCTTTTTCAGCCAAATGTCATTCATTTCATTGGACAATATTAAATATAAATATCCTGGCTATTTACCTATTACATTTATTTATCCTGAATTATTTACTTAGGGTTATCAGATATATTTTATTTTTTTATACCACTTGGGCCGACAAACAAGCAGACGGTCCACCTGATGGTAAGTGGTCACCGCCGTCGATGGACATTTGCAACACTAGGGGCATCGCCAATGCGTTGTCGGCCGTGAGACGTGAAGTTGTTAAGTCTCTTGTGCCTGTCATTTCACCGGCCCTTTCTAACCGAAACACAGTAATACAAGTGCACTCCTGCTTCACGGCAGAAATGGGTAAGGTGGTAGTACTTCCCCGGACGAATTCTGTAATAAGTCTAATATCTAAAATTAAGTAGAGCTTGTGCCATGGTAACCAGATAAAATGATATGCAAAATTATATAACCTTATTGTTCTTTGTACAAGCTTACCCAGATATTATATAAGATTTTATTAGATATTATTAAAAACACACTTCCAAACTGGCGTTACAGTCTAATATCATCTCAAATCAAAATCTAATGTTCATAAATGCATGTGAAGGTTTATTTGAATAAATACATTTGATTTAATTTAATTATTTACATTTACCTGCAGAATAAACAGACTGTCTATTTAGTCTGTAGGGAAAAATTATCTGACCCATCGATATCAATACATTGATTACAATTTATTTATTTATCAGGGCCCTCAATTACAGAACTTATAACTATTTCAAAACCCCAATGGTAGGGGGGGATTATCGTGTCGTATGAAACAATGGAGTCGGACCATTAGCACGCACTATCGAATTACGTCGGCCATGTTACGGCTAGCGCATAACATTTTATTGCACTTCTGATAGTCGAATCAAATTTCAGCCATCTTTGTTCCTTTATGACATCCTTATTTAATAAGATTACATGTCTATTGGCCATTGTTGTCCCATTATCGAGAATCTAGTGTTTGTTTATTATATAATTAGGATGGGTACACGAGAATTTGAATGTTGGAACGTTAGATTTATAATCCGAATGACTGGTTTAGAAAAGGATCTCATGGGTGTTTTAAAAGGCGAATAAGGAACTATTTCCTTCACTACACACACACTCTAAGTGAAAAATGGAACAATTATATTTTAATAATCCGAAAAATCCATACCGATATATAAAGCTGAAGAGTATGTTTGTTTGAGAGCGTAATATCTGGAAACACCAATCGTATTATGAAAATATCTTCTAGCATTTTGATACTTAAATTCTTGAAGTAGATATGCTAATAATATTACGATATGTGATGGACATATTTAATGGAATACAATAAATATGACCAGGTATATTAGATTTGACCCCTAACGGAAATGCGGGGGCGCAGCTAGAAGGTACCTGCTAAAAAAAGAACTGTTATTATAGATTCATGAAAAGTCGGTTTATTTGCTATCATTACCGTCAAAGCTTCCACCACTAGTTTCCATCACTTCCGAACCAGGGTTGTTCAATATACCTGCAATTGATTAGTATACCTTTTCTTCTCACTATGTTTATCTCTATTCCGTACTAAGATAGATAATAATATTTTTTGAATGTATAAAGTAAATGGCTAATGGAGGTTGCTACCTAAATAAAGTAAATCTTTTCTCTCTTTTCACTTACTCTACTTACTTTTAGTCCATAAAATTGTTTTAACTATAGATTTTAGATCATTTAATTTTGTGAAATAAATAAACCAAAAATAATTCGTGTAGATATCAGGTGCCCCAACTAATTATTGTCCAATATTGGCTCCAAATCTCCAATAGCCTAATCCATCTAATCAGTGATAACTCATTCAAATACTGCTATTCACCCCCGACAGGTTTCAAATAGGAATCTGTTTACAAAGCCTCGTATCGAACGGGCTGTGGTTATTACTAATGCACATCTAAACTGAACCACTGTTGAATACCTTCCCATCAATAATTGAAGAGGGAAGCCATCGCCGTATTGCCGATAGAGATCAGTTTCGTGTAACGTGACTGGATTGATTACAGCGCGCCTGTTTTGACTTTTATGTCGAATTTGACATTTGATTAGGTCGCGGCATATCAGTTTGGGTTATTGATAAAGGTGAATGTTTTAGAAAAATGTGTTCACTGTTTTTGAAGTGAAAACTTATTTTGCACCATTGTGATTTGAAACTCGATGATATTAAAAAGAGACAAACATATAAATCTAGCCTGCGAGTTAATGAGATAGGTAGTTTTCTTAAGGTTTCCCTCCTACTGCATCTGAAGTGCACACATTAAATTTACACAGTATTTTCCATCGTTATCAATGTCTCTTTGATAAAAATCTCAAAAACATAATGATGAAAAGGTTATAAAAAAAATATAGATTATTACTCGAATTACAAACAGTAGGTCCTATATCTATATATATAAAAATGTTATGTTGGTTTTGTACGCTTCAAAAACTCAAAAAGTTCTGCACCGATCGAGATGAAATTTTAGCATGATATATAATCCGCATCAAGGATTGTTTTTATCTATTTTTTGCATCAGTCCTCATTTCTCAACCATTCAATCACAATGTGCCACAGGGAAGCGTGGCAGGGTACAGTTATTTATCATATTTTACATTTTACACCTATCTCTGAATTCTTGAATATGACACATCTGTATTGAATTAGATATCCGACATTTTTATTGCAAATCTAATGCGACGTTAATGTCAAAGTAGTATATTCAGTTTAAAGACAAATATTTGCTATTGTCATTCAGCGTGGTAGTGCTGCCAGCCTTCATGGCACTATCGCGGAGCAACAATTTGAGGCAGATATTTCCACATCAATAAAAATACATTTTTCATGATTTTAATCCCAATATATTTACGTTTGATAGTTCAAATGTGAATTTTTCCTCTTTTCAACATAACAAGACGGATATGAAGTAGTGTAGTTACAGGAAGTTTTTATTAAAAATGTTAATTGAACTAATCAATTGATTGCCTGTTATAACGGACGCATGTACAGTACAGTACCTAACTATAGCGATCTAATAACTCTAATAAGTTTCTATTCAACCGTGATTGGCTGTAATAGTGACCTATTATTTGGGAATAGATATTTTTCCCTCAGGAGCTGTATTATTTTGATTGCTTCATAAAATAATAAGCTACGAGGGTTGAACTTTGATTGAAAGGTTTTAGGTTATCTTTTTTAATATTTATCCATTTTTATTATAATCATAAATTTTCATAAATTTAAGGTTTCACGTACATTTACACTAAAATCTTCCGTATATAATACTAGCTGTCCCCCGCGGTTTTATCCGCGGTCCCGAGGGATGTCACGTTGTCCTGGGATAAAAAATTGTTGCATCTAAATACGTTTGGTAGTTTTTGCGTGAAAGACTAATAAAACATCCATACGTACAAACTTTCGCATTTATAATATTATTTAGGTTATATAAAATATACTAGAATATAATAGAATTATAGTTTATTTATAAGAAATGGACGTACACAAAGAAGATTAACATTATCATATACATAAAACTATTATTAAAAAAACATTTGTGACAAAACAATATGTCTTCAATCCGTGTGTATGTGACTCGTACTAAATGGACTGATTGCTATGATTTTTTGCGCGTATTTTAGTAGGTACTTAGATGGTTTTCATTTAAAATTGGATCCAGTAGGTGGCGCTGTGATCGAGTTCTAGATAGGTGGTGCTGTAATAATAACTAATCCCATCCTCTCCTTTCCTATCCCGAACGACACGTGCTGGGTTAAGGTGCCACTCTTACACAGTGGAACAGATTCCGTCACGCACCAAACGGTTTGGCGCCTCTTATCTCTGCCGTACCATTAAGATGTGGAACTCGCTACCAGCCCACGTGTTTCCCTTCTCTTATGATCCTGGGTCCTTTAAGCGGGGCGTGAAAAAGCTTCTCACAAGGCCGTCAAGGTGAGGGCCATCATGCCACAATGCTACGCTGGCTACTGGGATGATGGCTATCACTAGGGGACTTCATTGACTGCTTAACATCAGGCAGAATGGAGTCAATTTGGCCGGTAGCAATAAAAAAAAAAAAAAAAATAATAATAATATAGCCTTATTTATTCAGATCTTGATTCAGATATTATGATTACAATGAATTTAAACTTAAAACTAATGTTCTTAAACTAAATAACCATTTTAACTAATATCTGCTCCTTGGTTATCATCCCTAGATCTGTTTGCCAGTCAGCAAAGGCCTCCTCCAACCTTTTCCATTCGCTCCTTTCTTGAGCAACTCTGTTCCACATGACTCCCGCCACTTGTCTGATGTCGTCATTCCACCTTTTCTGCGGTCTACCTCTCTTCCGTTTACCTTCTCTGGAGTACCATCGTGTCACTCTTTTGCTCCATTTGTCGTGTCCTCTTATCACGTGTAAGGTGGTGCTATAGTTAAGTTAAATTCAGCTGATAGCATACCTACCTACCTACTGGCCTAAACAAAGTTTGCCAAGCTAGTAATATTATAAAGGGGTAGAGTTTATAAGAGAGGAGGTAATCATCGACACTACTCCCGGGTTGACCCTCACAGTATTTTTTTTACCTTTTTTTTAACTGTAACTATGATATTTTCTTTAACTTCGACCTTCATTTCTGCCCTTCACGGGTTTGAAATGGGAACTGAGTAAATGGTATTAAATTTTTTGAAACAAAATTTTATCAAAGACAATACTCAATGTCGGATAAAATGCTATACCATTCTAACGGGATGTCCCCAAGTAAAATAGAACAGCAGACCTCTTCCGACATATCAATTGAGTCAAGTCGATTTTATGGAAACACTATTATTTAAATCCGGAATTTCAACTGCAACTAACAAGATGCAACGTTTAATGAAATTTTCTGACTTCAATCAAAAAGCTATTAATCAAGTTTTACAATCGATCAGGATTTTCAATTTACGCGAACTACACTGCGTTATGCGAGTCGATCTGAGCAATGTTGTGCTGGTTAGAAATATTTGTAATAATTACAAATACGGTGAATATTCTCGCAAACTCTGATGATAAGGCTGTGCTTCTGACATTGCATCCCGCCAGTATAGTTGATACATTCAAATCTGTGGTTACGTCCGATTATATACAGAAATTGGCGAACGATTTTGCTAAGAAAGCGGCAAATCATCTCGTTTTGGAAATGCAGAAGAAGGAGCAACAGTTCTTGAATAATCGGTATGGTTTGGTTAAACTAATGAGATAATATGGTTATATGTACTATAAATACATATCCCCCTGGATTGGATATTATTTACACCAAACTACATAATTGATCTGATTCCAAACTAAGCAGAGCTTGCACTATGTCACCGAAATAACTATTAAATAACTATTAAATAACTATTAAATAACTATTAAATAACTATTAAATAACTATTAAACTACTCTCTACTGTATTTAAATACTCTTATAAAGATATTCACTCAGTAATTAAGTGGGGCCACAGCCAAGAATAAAAAAAAAATCAATATTTTTTATATTTTCCTATAGTAAGCACAACAAAAATGACATAAAAATATATACAATAAAAACAGAAAGGTAAGAAATGTTACATCAGCTGCTTACAGTAAAAACAGCTGATCTAAATCGCTGCCGCTGGGAAGCATGCCCAGAACGCTGGCGGCATTGCCACGCTGTATCGCAATGCTAATCCTCTGGCCGAGGTATTCGCCAGTCTTCTGGTCGCGGGAAGCGTCGGCCAGGCGCTTAGAAATATTACGAAAGACGCGATGAGCTCCTGGCCCCACGGACCTAGTGTCTCTACCCCAAATGGATCAAATATGTAACCCACATCAAGGTTACTATATTTGTGCCGCTTGAGGTTTTCGGCCGCGCCACCGGCTCTCCTGACAGACTTTGGAAGGTGGGACGGTGCGAGGGTATCGACCTATACTATTTTATATATTTAATATAAAATGATTACAATAAAACTCATAATTAATTTAATGAGATTAATGTCCGAAGTGTGGATCAAGAATGTCACTTTCCGGTCATGTCGAAATATTGTTGGTTTTGTATTTGCATCATCGGAGTCGCGTTGCGCGGCGTCAGCGCAGTCATACACATACACTCTATGTAGACATAAAGGGCATTTAGTTTACGGCCATCTGATCACAAAATAGACTTATCGTGTTATTTTCTATTTTGTAGTCTTGTTATTTCTTTTTTTTTTTGTTTTGTTTTTGAATGTTACCTGTATAATAAGTATGTATTTTGTTATTGTTAAATAAAATAGCCAAAAAGTCAGATGAGATAAAATTTATATTAAAAATTATTTAATGAAAAAGAATGTAACCTTGCTGAGTTTCTTGCCGGTTCTTCTCAGTTGAAGGCTAACTTCCGAACCGGTTGTAGCTTCAGTAACTTTATATTTGACCTTTATAAGTGCCCTCCGAGGGGCTAAACTGAATAAATGGTTTTGAATTTTGAATTTTAGACTGAGGTTGTACTATGGAATTCAGGTAACTGAGGCATTTTCATCTAAATATTATACACCTAGATAGAGAACAAACATACATGAGGGCGGGAATCGAAAACACGTTCTGGTCCTGGAAGTTATGGTATCTTACCACCGAGCCAATGAAATTATAACACAACGCATAAAAGGTGTCATAGTGAAGAATTGTTAAGAAACAATGTAAAAAGATGATTATTAAAAGTAAGGTACAAAGTTGTTTGATTGAGAGTGATCTTTTTCAATAACATACCTATACTATTCGACAGGCCAATTGGCTTGGTGGTTAGTGACTCTGACTGCCAAGTCGAAGGTCGCGGGTTCGATTTCCACCCAAGACAAACATTTGTATGCATGAACATGTCTGTTTATTCTGTGTCTGGGTGTAAATATCTATATGTGTATGTATTTAGAAAAATAAAAAGTAGTGTTTGTAGTATATCAGTTATCTGGTTTCCATAGTACAAGCTCTGCTTAGTTTGGTTATGTCCCAGGATATTTATTATGCATAATCTATGAGTTGTTTTAATCATGTTGCCATGTGTGGTTGCTGGTTTCTCTCAGTTGAAGGTAGCTCCCGGTCATTTCAGGAGCATTGAGCAACAAGTGGCCCTTAAAAAAATAGCCTTAAATTTGAATTGTGTGAATGTCTCTAAAATACACAGGAACTACTAATGGCCAATTATTTTAAAGTTTGGCTGAAGCTTTTCGAGTAGTACAGCTCTTAGTGCAGAGTTCGTCCGGGGAAGTACTACCACCTTACCCATTTCTGCCGTGAAGCAGTAGTGCACTTGTGTTACTGTGTTTCGGTTAGAAAGGTAAGGGGGCCGGTGAAATTACAGGCACATGAGACTTAACAACGTCACGTCTCAGGGTCGACAACACATTGGCGATGCCCCTAGTGTTGCAAATGTCAGGCGGCGGTGATCACTTACCATCAGGTGGACCATTCGATTATTTGTCGGCCCATGTGGTATAAAAAAAAAGACCGTTGTATTTTTTGTATGTTAATATAATCAAGCCATTTCTATCAATAGCACGCCGGCTCCAACAATCAGGTCTCCACAGAAAAAAGCTCAAGATGAATACCCAATGCCAGAGCTGCTGAATGAGAGAGACGCCTTCACGCTGATCAAAGAACCTTCTCCAGACGGAGATGACCTGGAACTGGAGTATAAGGAGTTTACCGGTGATGTTTACGAGAAGTTCATACCGGTGATCGAAGTGCAGAGGATCAATGGAGTCTACTATAGGAGGTTGTTGGGGTTAATATAGCGTTTGTTGATGACAGTTGTTTTATTTTAAACCTTCTAATTGGGCGTTAAGGTGTATTTTGAATTAGACAGATAGAGGCGTTTATAATTTAAACTTCAATCGTCAGGAAATATTATTGTTCAGCTTATATTTAGAGTTTCGGGTAAGTTATGAAAGGTTATATTCTTAATGTTTCAGTCAAAGTTTCTGTTCGATTTTACAGTTAGTAATATGTTGGTACTATCTTTGATTAGTTGAGAATAATAAGAAGACTCGACTGTCTCTGTCAGTAACAATGCAATCATGTGCAAGATCCGATATTTGAGACCTCCATAAGCTGGAACGACGACGAGGTTTGTACGAACTCAATGAGTGGAAGCATATATAGCAAGTTTTCTGTATTCAGTGATAGTTCATCATTGAATGTGCAATACTTTAAGGCGAAAGGAACAGGGTTACCACAATGGCGCGAGGCAATAAAGCCGCGTGTAGGAAAGCGAGAGGAAATCCGCGGAAATCCGCGTCGCGGCTATAACTCATGGACACACTATGAATTATTGATAGGTAGAGTACAATGTCGAGACGCAGTTACATGATATACGACCTGGTATACCGACTTTAAAGAATAATGTGTGCCAAGCTTTAGAGATGGAGTGTGGCTACTTGGATATTTAGCCATATAAGTAATATATTTTATGCGGATTTGCAAATCGATAGCTGCGGATCTTAAAGTTTTCGTCTTAGTTATCTGTCAATCGCTAACACTATAGTCTGTCAAAACTAGTTGTTCCATATTTAAAATAGTACATTTATGAAATCAAATGTGCATGAATTAAGTTACACCTATATCAAATTTAAGTCATATATTTATGATTTAGGTTACATACGCGGACTTAGATAAGACTATTAAAACTAATAAGGGTTTCTACAGCAGAATTATAATAAGAAACGAACAATATTAACTAAAATCAGTTTATAATAATCTACCAGCTGTTCGCTGTGGCTTCACCCGTGTTCCCGAGGGTTTCACCCAATTCCGTTATTTTTTGAGAATATGATACAAAATTTTCAAAAAATCCTAAGAAATATCTGTTGATCCGATCGCTACCAAACTTCACAGGATCACCCAGTGGGATCAAAATTCAAAACCATTTATTCAGTTTAGGCCTTGGGAGGGCACTTATGAAGGTCAAATTTAAAGTTACTGAATTTACAACCGGTTCGGAATAAATCGATTAAAAGACGCCTTAGAATTTCATCAACATCGGTCCAGCCGTTATGGAGTCCGTAGCAATCATACACACAGCGATTTAGTTTCCATCCAAAGTATATACGAGTAGTAATCAATTTTGATTGCCCGCAGAATAAGTGCAAATAAGGAGAAATATAACAGAATTATTTTTAGGTCTTGCCCTAATTCAATTTCAGTTAATACGGACGACCTCTATTGTAATCTAATTCTGGGTCCATATCGGGGCATATTGGGGCAAATTAGGTCTGGCCTGAATGTAAAACGAAATTACGACCAATATCCAGAATTGTGCTTAATATAATATGAGCCTTATATATTGGACCTTTCATTTACACGTATAAAGTACATAAGGAAAAATCTATACTTACATATATACTAATATAGCTGTACCCTGCGGTTTCACCCGCATTCCCGAGGGATGTAACATTTTCCCAAAATAAAGAGCCAATATATGCTCTATCTATGTGGCAAGTTTCATCCAAATCCGTTGGGTAGTTTTTGCGTGAAAGAGGAACTAACATCAATACATCCATACGTTCACACTTTCTCGTTTATAATATTAGCAGGGTTATGTAGTAAAGATGATATATACATATTTTCATGTAGTACTATATATACTATATAAATATATCAGTTATCAGGTTTCAACAGTACAAGCTCTGCTTAGTTTGGGATCAGATGGCCCTGTGTAAAGAATGTCCCAGGATATTAAAAAAAATATATAAAGAAGTAAATATCTCAGTTCCGATTTCAAAATCTATTTCACTGATAGAAAGATACATTATTGCAGAGTAAAATGAGCTTTCAAATGTACTAATACTAGCTGTCCTCCGAGGACTCACCCACGTCCCCGAAGGATGTAACATTTTTCCGGAAAAAAGTATCCTACGTTACTTCTAACACCTGCAAAAATATGTGTACAAAGTTCCATAATCGGTAAAGTAGTTTTTGCGTGAAATCGTTACAAACCAACTTACATTCACATTTATAATGTTAGTAGGCATTATAAGGAAGCAAAAATCTCCGAAAGCACTAATCCGACTTCAAAAATTATTTCACTGATAGAAAGTTACATTATTCTCGAGTGAAGTGAGTGAGTGAGCTTAGGAACGTGGTTAAAACTGCAGGTTGGTAGCTAGTTTCAAATAAAAGATCTTGGGGGCCAGTTGGCGCAGTGGGTAGAAACCCTGGCTGTCAAGCTGTAGGTTGTGGGTTCGATTCCTACTCAGGGTAAACATTTGCGTGCATGAACACGTTAGTTCTGTGGCTGGGTGTAAATATCTATATAAGTATGTATTTAAAAAGTAGTATATGTAGTATATCAGTTACCTGGTAGCCATACTACAAGCAGTACAATCTGCTTAAATTGGGATCGGGTAACCATGTGTGCAGAATGTCCTAGGATTATATTAATAAATTATATATTTGACACCGCTGTTTAGTCTGGATTCCTTCACGAAACTAATCTTGCTAGTACTCCAGTGCATTCTTCTTTTTATATAAATACTAGCTGACCCCCGCGGTTTCACCCGCGTTCCCGAAGGATGTAACATTTTCCCGGCACAAAAAGTATCATATGTCACTTCTAATACCTCCAAAAATATGTGTTCAAAGCTTCACGATGATCGGTTAAGAAGTTTTCGCGTGAAAGCGTAACAAACAAACTTATATTGACATTTATAATATTAGTAGGGATAAATTTGGCAGTACATCATAAAAACAAAAATATTCCACGTCCCTTAATTATTGAATAGTAATAATGGTCAAATGTCCATTAATTTACGTGAATCGTGTAACGTTGCTGGATGGAACTGGGGACTGGGTATTGGAATACAAGCTCAGAGCAAGAATAGGTGTGCATTCGTTAACCTGACAAAACCAGTCGATACACACTCTTGTTACGTGGATGCTATAAACTGATCCATATATTTTGAGCATCAACATTTATAAGGTAAACTTATAAATAGTTCATTAAACGCAAGAAAATGTCACCCATATCACAATATTAGTGTAATTTTTCATACTAATTAGAATCCGAAATAAATAAAAAATAAATCGACCAAGTGCGAGTTGGACTTGCATATGAAGGGCTCTGTACTAAAGTACATTATTAAAGAAAACGCCGAGAAATATATTTGTTTTAACATTATTTTATTGTTATTCCTTGGACCCTGGGGACATTATTTACACTCGGCCATCTGACCCAAAACTAAGCAGAGCTTATTCTATGGAAATCAGAAAAATGGTATACTATATATACTACGTTTTTTATTTTGCTAAATACTTACTCATAATATATATTTGCACCCAGACACAGAACAAACATACAATGTTTGTCCCGGGTGGGAATCGAACCCGCAACCTGCGACTTGCCAGTCAGGTTCGCTAACCACCAAGCCAACTGGCCTGTCATTATTTGTATGTTATAGCGGTTCAGACTGTGTTTAACTATAAACACATTCTGCGAAAATTTCAAGTGTCTACACCACCTATCAACTGTGACAGAAGACGCCGACCAGACGGAACTCTTAAAATGGGACAGAAAATATAGAACCGGTTTATCTTTATTTAAGAGTGACCCATTTGTACCCATAATACCACCTCCAAGCAATTATTCACACAACACTAGTAGATTATCGATATCGATAGTGTCACATGCAACACAAACGCAGCATTGTGGAAATCCATTTCGCTAATTATCTGTTAGCACATACAACTATGCCTATGTAGGTACGTCAAATTTGTCGATTGACGTGGTTTTGTTCAATAATTCATGAGGATCGGTTGGATTTGTAGCTGTTGTTGTAATCGATATGATTTCCTATGGGTATTTGGTTTTGACATCTCTATGCTGTAATATGATTGTGGAGTTAGTTGGAGACCATAAAATAAATAAAAAATAAAAATATGGTTTTATTTCCAACAAATCTAAATGGCCAAGACTTCCCAGTAAGTAATCCGTAGATACTTCTGCTTATTATTAGTAAGTAGGTTTAAATAAACAGTTTTTATTATATTATACCAAGTTAAGTATTTGAAAAGTAATCTTGGTACGTGTATTATAGAAACATACATGATTAAGTAAGTAGATATAGACATGAAGGTACAATTAGTACTATAGTTTTATAGTAAAAAGTTTTTTGTTAATGGGCTAAGTAAGTAACCTTACCTTACCCATTTCTGCCGTGAAGCAGTAGTGCACTTGCATTACTGTGTTTCGGTTAGAAAGGTAAGGGGGCCGGTGAAATTACAGGCACATGAGACTTAACAACTTCACGTCTCAGGGTCGACAACCCATTGGCGATGCCCCTAGTGTTTCAAATGTCCATAGGCGGCGGTGACCACTTACCACCAAGTGGACCGTCTGCTTGTTTGTCGGCCCAAGTGGTATAAAAAAAAAAAATGTTTTTTCCTCGGAGGGCTTTTACAGCCAAATGCAGACAATTCAGCGAGCGCTTAGGAATCATAACCTATATCAACATCCTTTAAAGTTCTTCTAATATATCGTTTTTTTAACACGAGTAGCATGTGGTAGAAACACATGGCTCCTTCTGGAGGAGGCTTTCCTCAGCTGAAAGCCTCCTCCAGCTTCATGTACCTTGTAATCATTTTAAAGAACTACTTGATTTTACTTAAATAAAAGTAATATTGCTAAATAACAAGAGGAATTCAATAACTTTTGATATATATGTATATAGATATTTATTAAAAATACAATGAGATGTGATAAGGAAATTTGAAAGAAAAGAACACTTTTTATTTATCCGTTGTTTGTACAGTCAGCAATATAAATAGCTAAACAGATCCAAAATAAAACACATGTACTCTACTTCCTATCTACAAACAACAACAAAAAGTTTGCGTTTACTTTGAAAACTTCAGTTTATAATAAAATATATAAAAATAGCGTAATAATCCTATGTTACTTAAATACGTCCCATTCGAGCTACAAAATAAATTAATATTATTTTACATGTTTATACAAGCACAAAATGCTTAAAAACAGAAACAACATTTTTCAGTTTTTTCTATATATTCACTTTATCTGTTCGTAGTTGTTGGAAAGACATAAACACGTGTTTTGTAATTGTGCACTGTCGAGCTACTTCGGTGCGTGTTAACTGTATTTTTTTATTACATTTCAATCTGCGACTGAAGAAAGACTTCCAGGACTTAGCAAGCCTTTACACTATCCCACACGGTAACCGGCGTTCCCGAGGGTAGATTTTTTTTAAATCAACTTTTTATTTTGTTAATTACTCCCAGGATAAAAAGTCCTCTTATCTATAAATACAGGGTATTAACTAAGTTAAAGTTCAGATTCATCCAAAACCGTTGCGTAGTTTTTGTGTTATAGCGAATAAATCCATCCATCCACCCTCAGAAACTTTCACATTAACAATATTAGTAGGATTCACTATAATAATACTAATAAAGGATGACGTTGCAGCGCATAAATTTCTATACCGTTCAACTGATCGCCATGAAAACAAATATACACAGTCAGGACGTCTGTCGGGTTTTACTAGTACACAATACAAAATACCTCCACCTCCACTATCCATAATACCGTTTACAACCGTAATTTATAATAAAAATACCAGATACCAAACATTTCCACTTAGAATCTATTACTTAACATAATTTTACGGTTATGTTACAGTATTATAATCCGCTGTCACTCATACTTACTGCCGAAGACGTAGTAAGTGGATTAAAGGGCATTAGCTTTGGATCAATAAGGGGCCGAGTCCAACTATGGTTGCTACCGGTTTTTTTTACTCGGCAACTCGGTTATGTTTTATTCATTGATTGATTTGTTTGGGATTTAATTATAGCATGTGACAGTTGTGAAATTGGAGTCTTTGTTAGATGGTTTGGGTTGAGCCGTTTTGCTTGTTGTGTCTTTATCGTGGAGAAATATCAGTTGAAGGCTCGTACTTCAATTTAACAATGGTAAGAGATGGGGTGGGTAGTAGGGTTAGGACGCAAAACCTAGATTATCTTGATGCATTGGTTTGTCTCTTAATAATTTTTTATATTTTCTATTAAAAAGTTAATTAAAAAAAAATGCTTTTTTTAAATATATTTTTTTTAATACATGGCCGAGACTTCCCAGTAAGTAGTCCGAAGATGCTTGAGTTGGAATATCTCGCATCTTCCCAAGGCAAGGCTACCGTAAGCTTTAATTAATATTCAGCCCGTATGGTGACATGTGATCACAAACAAATAATGTCACAAAATTTCGTATTTATAATATTAGTAAGATAAAAACAGTTTTATTGTGTTTGAGTTTACCATAAGTGATGATATGGCCAAAAGGGGTAAGCAAACAAAAGCTGGCTCTCAAGCAAAGATATCAGAACACACTGACTAGTGTTTTTTGTGTTTTGATTGTGGTATCCTTCCACCAAACTATGTGGTCCCGATGTTTTCCTTTACCGAAAACTCAAGCTCATAATAGGATTCGAACCCACAACTGTTGTCTGTGCATCGACGTCTGCGAGCTAGCATCGCTCTGCCGAAATAAATATTTTGTATCTAAATCAAAAAGGTTCCCGTTCCATTTTAAACTTTCTATTAAACGGTCTATCGTAATTAAACTGTTACGAAAATAAAATAAAAGCAAAAATGTTATACTTGCAACACGCTACCAAGTTAAACAAGTTCATTAATGACGTGCAGTACACTAGATAGGACAAATAAACAAACTCCATAGTCGAAGTGAATAAAAATAAGCTGCTAATGCAAAAATAGGAAATGTGCTCAGATATCTGAGGAAGATAAGCGGAATGGAAACATGAGCCTGCGCCAAGGGACACTGTACGGCTACAAATTTTTGGAGAAGGCAATTTAAACATCACTACATAGTATAAAACAAAGTCGATTTCTCTGTCCCTAAATTCCTATGTATGCTTAAATCTTTAAAACTGCGAAACGGATTTTGATGCGGTTCTTTTTTATAGATAGAATGATTGAAGAGGAAGGAACACGGGTAAAACCGCGGTGGACAGCTAGTTAGAAATAATTCAAAGCCAATTTTAGAAGTATTAGAGTATTTAGTTTTTTAGAGTATTAGAATTCGTCCAGGGAAGTACTACCTTAATACCTTTTTCTGTCGTGAAGCAATAGTGCATTTGTGTATTACTGTGTTCCGGTTAGAATGGTAAAAGAGTCGGAAAATTACAGGTACATAAGACTAAATAACTTCACGAGTCAGGGTCTAAAACGCATTGACAGTGCCCCTGGTGTTGCAAATTTATATAGGCGGCGGTGCCCTCTTTTACCATCAGGTGGGTCGTCAGTCAATTCGTCAGCTTAATTGACTTTAAATAATTAGGAGATTCTTCACACACGCTTATCCCATATAATGATCCCATTAATTAATAGTAGCAGAATTAATTCATTCTAAAAACTAATATAGTAATTACAGGAAAGGAAAAGTTTTCTACCTTCCGTTTCTAAGTGGCACCAAATGTTGGTGCTTTGTAGTACCTATCAGGCTGGCTAGCACCGTCAAATAAAAAAAAAAGCATTAGGGAGCTAGCCAGTTCCCTCTAGCCTTTGTGTACTCACTACTTTTATGGTATTCCAACACGATAATGTTTAATGCAAAAAAAAAAAATAGGACAAAATTAAAATAAGATATCCCCACACACATTTTTTCTTTAATCTTAAAGGGGAATTTCAGTCGAAAGGGAAAGTAATGTGACAAAACAGAACTCCATAAATATTATTAGCTTCGTGTAAGATCGGCAGACTTCGCCGCAGGGGACTGAAACTGAAGTAGCGCGACCTATTTTAAATTTCCTATAACCATCGCCGTTTTGTTGAAAAAACACCTTTTGCCGTTATAACATTGAGTTTTGTATTTAAAACTAGCTGTCCCTTGCGGTTTTGCCCGCGTTCCCGAGGGATATCACATTTTCCCGGGATAAAAAGTACCTTATATGTTATTCCAGGATATGCTCTATCTATGTGCCAAGTTTTATCCATATCCGTTTAGTAGTTTTTGCGTGAAAGAGTAACAAACATACTTACATACAAATGTTTCCTCTTTATAATATTAGTATAGATATAAACAAATACATATAACATCGGGCCTATATAGAGCATATAATATTGTATGTAAATATAAACTTAAAAATAAATTAATAGAGCTAAGCTACTACGGAACCATCTCACTTATGTATTATATTTATAAAACTACACTATTCCTGAGTGAAATTGGCGATGTTAAAATTTCGGTATACATTAGATGAATCAAGAACGCGGGTGAAACTGCAGGACGCTAGCTAGTCTCGAACAACATAAATCGAATTCATAAGCACAAAGATAACAATTCCACAAAATTGACTTAGAATCAGAAAAATTGTGATGTGTAGATAACCTAGATTTGTTTCCATCCCCATTCTCACGTAAAATCTTAAAATCAAACGAAGCGCAGCAAAAACCGATTGCTGCAGCTGCAATGGCCTCTATTTCCGGAATTTAGCTTCGGAGCTGGAATGGCCTAATTTCTATTCAAAGTCTGGACGGAGCCAGTGTCCCGACTAGCGACGTGACACGAATCTCGTGCGCAATTGCCTTTTATTGTGTTACAACTGGTTGGAACCGGTTTGGACTGGTTACGCGGGGTGGTTCTAGAATTATTGGTGGCTTCCGGATTTTCTACATTGTCATTGGATTCTTATCCACCTATTATTAGGACGTGTAATTACATATTTTGATTCATAAATTTTTTTCTGTGAAAAAATCAACATATTTCCTCTTTTAAATTAAACTATCAATTATCTATTAATATATATATAATCTATTATTAATTATAAAATAAAATATCAACCTTACGGACTGGCGTTAGAGTCTGACCATTCATACGTACATGTGAAACCCTATTTGAATAAATATATGTTTGTATTTCATATAATAAAATGCACTCTTTGACTGAAATAACTATATATCCTTGTTCATGACCTATAGTAACAACAGTCTTAAATATAAATTAGATATCAGTCAATATAAATAAATACGTAATATAAATAAAAATCAAAAATCCTATTCAAAAAACGTGAAAATCCGTTCAATCATTAACAGAGCTCAGTTCACATTTTCTATGAAAAATATTAATAAAATAATTCGGCTGGCCAGTTGGCTCGGTGGTTAATGATCCTAATTTCCCAGGATATTTATTATTATTATTTAATTAATCGCCATACTCATTATAAGCCCCAATACAAGGTAATATTAAAACTATAACAACGCGCTACAAAACTGCAATAAAACACGTTCACAATAAATAAGCTCTCAAGTGCTAAAGAGTTCCCGTGGTACATCTTACAAAATGGCCGTTACATCTCAAAGGAGCTTGAGTCTGTAATTAATCTTTCAACTCTCGACTACTTCGTAACTTGATACTTGAACTAGTTTGTAGCACGGTTGTCTATAAAGAGTTTTATTAAAGTTGTTAACTGGTGGGGCTTGCTGTTCCTCTATTAACCCTGTTATGTTCCTTGTCTGCCGATTGCGTGTCTAATTGACATGGAAGAATATTTCAATCAATTTTAGTTTTATAAGCCATCTATGATTCGGTTTGAAATGTGGGCCGGTGAAATTCCAACACGTGAGACTTAACAACTTCACGCCCTTTACTTTTTAGAATAGAGCTCTTAGTGCAGAGTTCGTCCGCGGAAGTACCATTTCCGCCGTAAAGCAGTAGTGCACTTGTATTACTGTATTTCAGTTAGAACGGAAAGGGGGGCGATGAAGTTACAGGCACGGGAGACTTAACAACTTCACATCTCTGGAACGACAACGCATTGGCGATGCCCCTAGTGTTGCAAATGTCTATTGGCGGCTGTGACCACTTACCATCACGTGGACTAACTGACTTTGTTTTGTAGTATATAATATAAATGGTTGTTTTGGGATATTAAAAAAAGGTAGCTATCCACCAGCTGACCTTACATTTTCCCGGGATAAAAGGTATTCTAGGTGTTAATCCAAGTTATAACGAAGTCTTATTCAATACCATAAATAATTTTTTATTTGAAAGCATAAAAACACCTCCCAAACTTGGCAATTAAAATATTAGTAGCTAAAAAACAAGCTAAGTATTGCGACGAAAATATCGCAAAAATAAACTCGGTAATAATAATGGCCAAATGCATATGTAAAATAGAAAAGAGATAATATAATATTCCATAATTTTAAAATCTTTTTAGAAGTGTATTTTTAACTTTTTCACATTTTACTTCACCAAGTATGTATTTGGCTTCATCCCTTTCTTGAGTTCAAGACTGATTGTTTTATCCTTAATTTGACAAAGATCTGATCAGTTAAAAAGGTACCTATAAATATATTTTTAGCTGAAATACCTTCATTTATGTTAAACGTAAACCATTCCGTTCTTTTAGTAATCCCTTTGTGAGTTCAGCTGTTTCTCGGAAAAGCTAGTTGACAGAGAAAAATCTCAATTTGTTGAACCTTGAGATTTTAACCTTTATTAATGTATTGTGTTTTATCTTTATGTATATAACTAGCTGTCCCCCGCGGTTTTACCCGCGTTCCCGTGGGATGTCACATGTATTATACATAAAAATCTTCCTCTTCAATCACTCAATCTATTAAAAAAAACACATTAAAATCCGTTGCGTAGTTTTAAAGATTTAAGCGTACATAGTGATATAGGGACAGAAAAAGGGACTTTGTTTTATACTATGTAGTAATTTTTCTGTACGTGTGTTGACAGTGAACTCCTCCTAAACGGCTGGACCGATTTGAATGATTTTTTTTGTGTGTTTGAGTGGCGCCCTGGATGATTTAGATTTACAATTGGACCCGATAGGTGGCGCTGCGAGCGAATTCCTGTATTTTTGTATGGACTTATTTCTACACAACGACGTCTGTCCGGGCAGCTTGTTTTATATAACGCTGTTGATGATATATATGCCTATGATGTATAGGTATCGGTATGTATCTATGTATTGAAAACATATAAGCCATCTGGTTACATGGTCTGCATAGTTTAGAATCGTCGTGTATGAAGAATGTCCCAGGATATTTATTTCCATAGGTAGCTATGACAATAAGATACCGCTGTCAGTAACCAAAATGTCTGATCATAAATTCAAAAATTATATTAGGAAAGTTATAAAAGAAAAAGCGTATTACAAGGTAATTCATTATATTGAAGATAAAAATGTATGGAATTAGCTACTCTCTGCACAGTGCACCTTTCATTTTCTTGTTTAACTTGTAAGTAATATTGTTGTTTTCTAGTTTATTATATCTAATTTTTTATATAAGTATTTTGTAATTGTTTAATATAAAATTTATGTTATAAAATAGCCAAAAAGTCAGAACTGATAAAATTTATATAAAAAAATATTTAATAAAACATAAAAAAGAATGTAACCCTGCTGAGTTTCTTGCCGGTTCTTCTCAGTTGAAGGCTGACTTCCGAACCGGTAGTAGCTTCAGTAACTTTAAATTTGACCTTCATAAGTGCCCTCCGGGGGCCTAAACTGGGGGGAATAAATGGTTTTGAATTTTGAATTTTTTGAACAATAGCGATATTTATACTTCACTTTATCTATTAATAAATCAATTAGTAATCATTATCAAGTTCAGTTCTTTAATTATGTCTCGTGCCAGTGACCTGACAAATATGTCGCAGAACGAACTGGAGTGAGTATTGTTAAATAAAACTTCAGAAACAATCTTCATTCAAATTTAGTAAAGCGTGTGCTATGGAAACCACAGAATACGTATATCAACTTAAAACACTGACCAATTATAAAACATACTATATGTCCCCCGCGGTTTTAGACGCATTTCCGAGGGGTGTCTCGTTTTCCCAGGAAAAAAATAGCCTATATTTTAATCCATGATATGTTTTATCTATGTACCATGTTGCATCTAAATACGTTTAGTAGTTTTTGCGTAAAACATTCATACATACAAACTTTCCCATTTACAATATAAGTAGGATGTTGTTATGGAATGAGGCGATTTTCCATTGAGGCGTAGAATACAGAAAGAACAAAATTATAATTATTTTAAACTATAAAATTGAGGCATTAAGGTTCAAAATCTAATCAGCCCACATCATACCAGTAGGCAGACATCTTAACTTCCTCATTCATTCAAAACCTGCATGAATCTAATCAAAGCCTCTAATGATGTCAACCTACGGTTCACAATGCCTTGCGCAATACAAATGTCTTAAATAACGAGTTAATTCACCATTAACTGGTAACACCAGACTGTAAATATGACGCCTACGGCTCGTATTAAGATACTATGAGATCACTCACAATGCTGGGAGGGGCAACACATTATTATGCTAATGTTGCCAGTCCTTTGAGACAGGCGGGAAAAAATTGCTTGTAATGTTTTGTTCGATACGAATTTATAAATAAAAATAAATCAATGCGGCACACAAGTAAAGTGAATTGAAATGAAAGTGTGTATCGTGACTCTTCAAGTAGACCCGCCACCATTTTACCAATCCCAGATTTTTGTAGAGCCAGTGATTGCCTTTTTAATAATGTTTATTTACGTGACATAAAATAACTCGAAACTGGCAAAGATAAGTGCTATCAAAAGTATTTGGTTGCTATTGATAAAAATGAGATGAGGAAAGTCGGCAGCATGACCATGGTGGATATGGATGGTTAGGAGAAGTAAGGTTTAAAAGCAAGATAGCATAGCCAACAGATGCTGTGTGCTCACGATTAATATTTACCTACTTAATGTTTATAATTTTGCCACGACATAATAGTATTTCTTGTGATTTCTTTCTATTGAAATTATCTTGAAATAATTATTAATGTGATCAATTTTACTTTGATAATATTTATCGTTAAGTTCGCTACTGGGTTTTCTTCGTTAAAGCAATCTTCCGAAGTGGTAATTAAAATCGACTTTTTAATTAATAATGTATTTATATTTTCCCTTAATCTATTTGTTAAGTCAACCAAAAAGAACACAACAATCTCATGAAAGTCATAAAACAAATAAAATCATGAAGGCGTTATGCCGATATGTACAGTTCTGGCTTGCTTTTTATTCAGCTCATACGACTGGCCGGTAGTATGGATGTGGTCATGTTATCGCTAAAACATTAAAAAAGAACCGTAGATTGGACACCAGAAAACTGCCTGAAAAATATTCGAATACAAATTCAAAACACATTCCAATTTTGAAACTAACTTTAATAAAATGGCGAAAAAAATTAACAGCCTCCGATGCCGAACCGCCCGCGCCGCTTCAACCCGTACCTATCTTCTATTTTTAGTTTCGTTTCACAACTTTAAATTACTATTGCAACTGGCAACACGTTCTATGCAACTTTAATAGCTTGTACCGTTGAATACTTTGATATACCACCTACATACCTACCAATGCAGATAAACATGAAAACATAAACGACTGTATACATTTTATTCACATCCAATGACGCGTTTTAAAGCATCCTGCTCAATTCTTTCAAAACAAAATCACCAATGGATTTTCAGAAGGGTTAAGATTTGTTTTTGGTCTTTGTGCGTGGTAGGGGACTGTATATTTGTTTTACTAGGTTCATTCAATCAATCGCGCCAGTGAATGCTGATTGGTAAATAAGGTGTTCTTCACGTGTTTTTTCAACCAACGTTTCATGGTAGGTGACGTTTGTTCAACAATATCTACATGTGTATATATGGTTTGTTACGAGTGGAAACTATACATACTATATAAAAAAATATTGTGTTTAGTGTGAAACAAGTATCCAATAAATTGTTTATTATTGTACAAATTAAATGAGTTTTAGGATATAGATTTTGGGTGCCATAGGACAAGCTCCTCATTTTGGGATCTCCCCCCCTAATCACCTTATACAAACTTCGTTGGCGAGCCGGTACAACGAGGCGAGAGCTTACCTCTCACGTGTTTACTTAGTTAGCGAAAGAGACAGAGCATAGTGGCCGCAATGACACATCGTTGAGCAAGTGTCATTATCCTTACAGACTTGAAGCCCCGATAATCATGTGGGAACAATATCCGGGTATTGATTTATTCTTAAATAAAGGATTTGTTCAGCTACATATGTTACTAACACATAAAACAAAACACGAAACAAATCACACGATATCGCTTTACGAACCATCCGACCGTCTTCAAAATAATGATCATTGAGAAACCTAAGCTTCCACGAAAAGCTTAGATTTTTCTATAATAATATGAATATTGTTATGTGCCATCGAAATGTTGGATCGGAAGGGAAATCCACAAAGGGCCAGGGGGCCTTTTGATCTTCAAATAGAGAGATTTCAATTTACATCGTATTCCTTGGAAAGTCTCGTGTGTAGTCACGTGGCTGTATTATGATGCAGGTTTAGCGATATAGGAACGTTATCGTTAGATGGACGATTTGAAATGTAATTGTTTTGCATAGCTGCCTTGTTTTTGTCGAAAGATATCCTCCTACGATACTTTTTTGAAATACCTGTTGAAATTGATTTCATTATCGCGTGACGTCATTGTTCAAGTTGAAACGGTCGCGTCATCTCTCACACACGTGACTGTAGTGGCGTGTGGGCGTGTGTATATATCACTATATCTAATACATTTTTTTTTACTTTTATTACTGTGCTTTACTAAATATTCTGCAATATGTTTTACACACACTTAGCAGATCCATAAGCAAGCAATGCTTGCGCTATGGAAATTTGACAACTTTCGTTTTTCTAAAAACACACAAATGTTGTTTATAGAATTTATTTATGTACACTGTGACACAACAAGAAAGGCAAGATTATGTATACAAGTAATTGCCCTGAATGGGAATATAACCCATGATTCGTAGAAGTAGTCAGGTTGCCAAATCATGAAGTCAACTGGCATTGCTAAACCTTTTTCAACCAAACAACTGTCATCCAAGTAGAAACTTCATCTCCCCAAACGCAACGTCACAGAATAAGGCCATGTCTTCACGACGGGGAAAAGGATGCCTTCACGAATAAATAACTGAAATATTTTCAATAAAGCCATGAGACGACATTAAACGGCTGATCGACACGAACTTTATTAATATGATTTTACAGCATACTTTAATACCTAAATCATAGTAGGTATCTTACTGTATATTTTATTACTGCCTATATTTCTACATTACAATTTATCCATTTTCATAAATAACATGAAGAGAAAACATTAGATCGATCGAGGACAATTTTTTTAAATAAATTTCTTAATATTTGAAACCATTTGTATCTATTATAGCATATTATATTTACCAACTAGTTAAGTTTAGGGGAGACCTGGTGTCCTAAAAGACAGGCTCCGGCTTAGTTTAGGCTCCAGATCTCCCATAAATTACACTATTGTATCTTCATAACCATTGTATGCTACCAAGACTTGTAATTTGTTGAAATGAAATTTTTTTTTATTATTTTATTATTATTATTATATTACTCAATGACGCCATAATGGTAGAAAAGATTTATATGAGTATTGGAAACCTATTTCAGGTTACAAAAAACACAGGGTAACTTTAACCATTTAATTACACTTTAATTGTAATGGTGTGAAGCGGAAAAAGCGGAAAAAGGAGAGGGCCGTAGCTCTAAAGACAGCCTAACTCTCTATTTGGCCCATTACCACTTTAGTACTACCACCTTACCCATTTCTGCCGTGAAGCAGTAGTGCACTTGTGTTACTGTGTTTCGGTTAGAAAGGTAAGGAGCCCAGTAAAATTACAGGCACATGAGATTTAACAACTTCACGTCTCACGGTTGACAACGCATTGGCAATGCCCTTAGTGTTGTCCATAGTGGAGTCCATAGGCGGCGGTGATCACTTACCATCAGGTGGACCGTTCGCTTGTTTGTCGGCCCATGTGGTATAAAAAAAGAAACATCTATAAGAAAAGTCATTTTTTTTTTATTTATAGGTTATTGCTTTACTTATAAGTTAATTTTAAGTAGTTTAGTATGTACACTTTGTTTTATTAAACTTAAGAAAAGTCATGTATATGATATATGAAAGTACAGTATATCAGTAATGAAATGAAATGAAAAAGAAGTGTAATGAAAATATTTTTATTCAAATAGGCCTTTACAAGCACTTATGAATAGTCTGACTCTAATACCGGTTCGGAAGATTGTTTTTACTGAGAAGAGCCGGCAATAAACTCAGCAATTACTCTTTTTAAAAACGATGTTATATTTATTACTAAATATTCATTTAGTCTCACTGACAAAACCTGTGTGTTATCACAGATGTGAAGAATTACTAAATAATAATAATATGAATATCCAATTTAAAAAAATACAAATAAACTAAAACTGACCAGTACACTATTGGTGGTGGTAGCTTCTGTAACTTTAAACATTAAATTAAACCTTCATAAGAGCCCTCCGCGGGCCTAAACTAAAATGGTACTGAAACTAACTGGTTTAGAATTTTGAGTATTTGAATTTTGTATTGAATTACTCGCTGGTACAACTATCCATTTTCCGCGCGCCAACAATTTTAAAGCTAAAATTAAATAGAACTCCCGATCATCTGAATCCTAAGTACCTAATACGTTTCAGCAAATTCACTTAGTTTACTCCCTGCGCATTCAAATCGGCGCTTATGGAATTGCACAGTCTTCGTAATTTGTCACTTCGCAGTGCGCTCATCAACGCCGTAAATACGGTTTAATTCAGTTTGTTAGTTACACTTGCTAGTTGTTGGACTGTACTGGATAGTGTTGTGTTTGTCACTTGGGAATGGAATATTGAGCGTGGAAAGGGATGACGGCTATCCTTTATTTTATACTAGATTCCGCCCCTCGGCTTCATACGGGTTTTCAAAGGATGTGAGTTTTGAAAAGAATGTTATTTAGGATATGGTCTATCAGTGAAAAATTTCTTTAGCATCCAGTCGTTTTGGAGCCTATTCAAGACAGTTTTTCGGATACAAAAAATGGATACGGTAATTTAGATAGCGGTATCTTATAATTTTCGGTCCGTAAACCTGGTATAAGTTCCAGGGAGCTGCTGAATACAGACGGCCCAGGACAGTTTGTATTACAGCAAACTAACCATGGGTATGGCCTATGTTTAGCAGTGACAATCCCTGGGCTGGTGGTATGATTATAATATATCTAGTTACTATAATATTGATAAAAAAAATAAGAGCGCAATAAATTCGTTTATAATTTAAAATCATAAATCTTAATATGTTTATTAACATTCAATGATATATATTCATATCTAACCGTTAATTAGGAAATATACACCTTAAAAAAATAACAAAATTAAACATGTTGTCCTAAATTACAGCACTGCGTAAACGTGCCAAAAAGGCTGGCGGCGTTCCCCCTTTTGATGATTTGGTAGTTCCATATCACTACTTTAAAAAAAAATTGCTTGTTCTTGGTTGTCTCATCATGTTACAAAATATTTAACCTACAATACACCTGAGGCCTTAGCACGAACATCTATCGCAAGCGTATCGTCATCGTATCGTGTGCGCCAAAAAGCTGGATTCGGAATGGATATTCCTAATAGTAAGCTGCCAGTAAAATTTGAGATCGCTTTTCTACTTCTTTTAAATCGTTTGTCTCAATCGAATTTATTTATTGACATACTAAAAATAAATTGTATAAGTAAGCTACAAGATGACACACAATGACTTTAGCGTAAATATGTAACCACTGACAGTTTAGCAATAATATTTGATTTCATACGCCAAAAAGTTGGTTTGAATGAAAAATTGCACACCGCGCATACCGTGACGTTGCGCGGTGTTCAATTTCCCATTGCATTGGTTTTTGACGCACTCGATACGATGACGATACGTTTGCGATAGATGTTCATGCTCAGGCAGGGCACATCACTGTTACTACAGATAACGACAGAGTTGCTGTAATAGTTGAGCCGTCTACAAATTAAAGGGAGAGTTAAGAAAATAATGAATGAGTCATGAAATCAAATATTATTGCTAAACTGTCAGTGGTTACATATTTACGCTAAAGTCATTGTGTGTCATCTTGTAGCTTACTTATACAATTTATTTTTAGTATGTCAATAAATAAATTCGATTGAGACAAACGATTTAAAAGAAGTAGAAAAGCGATCTCAAATTTTACTGGCAGCTTACTATTAGGAATATCCATTCCGAATCCAAACTTGAAATCTTTTCCGAATATTCCCGAACGAGAAATTTTGACAACTTTATAAACATTTCAAAATGGCCGATAAAAATTTCGCTCGTCCACCGAGTTCGCATTTCATGAATCCATTAAATCCAACTTTATGGGGGAAATGATAAGTCGTTGTAAAAACTCTATAAAACTGGGGATCCCGTCGTAAAAATGTTTTCTCCTCATATTTTTATGGTTATTTGATCACCCATTAAGAGCGGACTTGTTTTATTTTCAAGTAGCTCCACAAGCTATATCTTGTGCTGAGAACTCTTACGGTTTTAATTTGCTTGCGTTCCTGAGGGAATTATAGTTTTACCCGAATAAATAGTTATTTTACATTGCAGGGAATGTTCTATCTATGGTGTTAAATTTATTTAGCTGTGGGTTACTATCATACACACAAAGTTTTGAATTTCAATTTTAATAACCACCATTGTTGATGTATTGGTAAGATTTCACCCACCATACTAGTTTCTATAGCATACCTTTATTGATAATTACACCCAGATACAGAACTAAAAGATAATACACATAGTAAATACAGTTCATGCAAACAAGAGTTTGTTCTGGGAGGGAATCGAATCAGCGGAATGTGGCTATACCAGTCAGCATATTTAAACCGTTCAACAGTTAATAGATACTAAAAAAAATAATAATAATATTTGGGTACTTCTACAAATTTACAATAAGCATGACGTCTCTGTTGGTAAAATCTCATTGATCAATACCATACTACTACCTGAACTAGATCTAATGCAATGCCGCAGTGAAGTTCGCATCGACACAACTCAAAACATACCTATATAATATAAATAACATTAGAGTCTGTAACAATAGCCCCCCTTTGTAAAACTCGACAGTTCGCTCCGCGGAACCCATCTTTTGTTGTAATCTTTGTTTGTACGTCAGTATTCTGTATGATTTGATACGTGGTCAAGAATATGTATCTAAAACATGTCTTGTTGCAGAGTAATATTAATGTGAGCAAAGATACTCATAAGCAAAACGGGGTTCCTTTGACGCGACATATCCTCAAAACTACTGAACATGGGAATGGACTGCTACCATTCGACGCGGATTTTTTAATAGATGGTTGTAGTCTATATTTGATATAGATAAACGTGGGTGCAACCCCGGGGGACATATAACAAAGGAAATAATATAAAAAGAAAAGAAATAAATTATAACTTAGCTTTTGGAATTTTGTGAGTTTGTATGTACGGAGGGTATCTCCGGACCCATTTGAAAGCTACATTATTCCGGATAGATATAGGCAATGTTATAATTCCTGACTGAAACCGTGGCATGGAAATATAGTTTATTAATTGAATTCTACTTTTAACCGACTTCAAAAAAGGAGGAGGTTATCAAAATTAGGGTCAAGTGGTTAGCATATACCCATATAGCTTAAGATTAATAAAAAAAAATATCTAGTTACTAATTCCGTGGGATCTCCTTCTCTGTTAATTCCAACAAGGCCAAAACAAGGGCTCTATCTCTGTGTCCGGCGGTCGGCGAGGAAACACGTCTGTGGTACTAGTGCGTCGACTCAGTGATAGCGGGTCTAATACGTCTTAACATGTCTGTTTGTTCTGTGTCTGGTTGTAAATATCTATTTATGTTTGTATTTAGAAAAAAAAATGTAGTATATGTAGTATATCATTTTTTTTCTGATAATGGATTTCCGCAAGGTCACGCCTGAGTCAATTAGTTATATATTTTACATATGTACCTATAGTTTAGAAGGCACTTTAATTTCACGAAACCTGTCGGTACACACTGATTCTTCACTATCGCGCAAATGTAACTGTATAATAAATCCATTCGCCAACCCCCAATAAGGGCGGTATCGGTATATTATTGTACACTTGCTGTCTCCTGCGGTTTCACCCGCGTTCCCGGGTTTAAATTTTTTCCAAGAAAAAATTGTAACGTTCATTCTTCTTATAAAAAAGTTTTTATTTGGTGTATTCAAGTAGCTGTGCCCCCAAGTTCTTAGGCGTGAAAACTTTAAATTACGCAATTTTTTTAAGTTATCATATTTTGATGATATGAAGCCTATATGTAAGCAACGTATAGGCAAGCTACGTTCCAGTTACCTGCGAAACCCCATTTAAATTCGTCTAGTAGTTTTGGAGATAAGGATCGTCAAACAGACAAACAGCTGATAGACGAACAAAGATTAATAAATGGTCTTTTTATATTCCTTTCCACACATAAAATCAACTGTAATCCGTTAAAAAAAAAAGCAAAAATTCAAAACCATTTATTCAGTTTATGCCTGCGGCACTTATGAAGGTCAAATTTAAAGTCAATGAAGCCAGTTTTCGACAAATGTTTTCAATGTACAGACACGAAGGCCCAACAGTTTTATATTAGTACTTAAAGAAGAAAGATACAAGAAAGATTTTGGTACAATACACACTGGTTCGTAAGACAAAGCCTAGTGCACTTCGCTTAACCGTCTCGCACTTTGCCGAACGCTACATATAAAGTCCAGACTGTTCTATTACCGAACCAATAGCCCAACAATTGATTGGTTGCCGAGATTCGGTGATTCGTCATTAGCCGAGCTAACAATAGTGGTATTGTAAGCGTGGAATGCCAATATCCACCATTGTGTCCCACCCTACGGATGTGAGGGGGGGGCAATAACGGTTTAATGTATGGGGTAATATGGGGGTATATAGGTATGAGAGATAAGTATATGTATAAAGCTTAGGAGGGTGATTTCAGGGGCGTAGTAAGGTTTTATTTTTCTGTACGGTATGCATCGATCGGATGAGAATATGTAACTGAATATGACGTATTAACAGAGTTGGGAAAATAAAACATGGGCCATAGTTAATTTAAAGCATGTCTTATATTACACAGTACAGTCCTGGTGAAGTTTGTTCTACAATGAATTTGAGGTTTCGTTGAGGGAAAATATTGAGGGGAAAAATAATAATAATATTGTATTTTATATAATTCTTCTGCCCGGCTGGACCGATTTGAATGATTTTTTTGTATGCGTTTGGGTGGCGCCCGGGATGGTTTAGATTCACAATTGGACCCGGTAGGTGGCGCTGTGATCGAATTTCTGTATTTTTGTATGCACTTACTTCGACAGGACAACGTCTGGCGGGACAGCTAGTATTAAAAATAATTCTTCTGATTACACACGGGTGTATGATAGTGAACTCCTCCTAAACGGCTAGACTACACACTTTACCATTCAGTTTCATTTAAGAATAGGGGGCGGAAACGCCGTTAATCAAAATGGGTAAATAAAATTTCTCAGCATAATCCATCCATTGAATCCATGAAAAATTAATATATTTTTAGACTATTTTGCACACCATGGTGTTTCAAATAGTCCACTTAACATTACTCTGCGACAATATAGACTTTTATATCAAGATAAGTTAATAAAATATTTCTCGAGACAATATTTATTATCCCGGTACCCCAGGGGGATGTAATGAGCAATATTGCAATGTTCACGTCCCACCTTAAAGGCCATGTGTGAGCCTTGATGGCAGCACCTCGCCTTATATCATAAGAGGTAGTATGTATTTATTTACGGGTAAGTGTATTACTAGTTGTATATTGTCGGGGTTATTCGGGGCTAGTCAGACCGATCGGGTTATTTGGAAAGGCTTCTATTATATCATTTTCGTAAAAAAATAAGACATTTTTTGAGAAGTACCTAGAGCTCTTAGTGCAGAGTTCCTCCGGGGAAGTACAACCACCTTACCCAATTCTGCCGTGAAGCAGTAGTGCACTTGTATTGCTGTGTTTCGGTTGGAAAGGTAAGGGGGCCGGCGAAATTACAGGCACATGAGACTTAAGCACTTCACGTCTCAGGGTCGGCAACGCATTGGCGATGTTGTGCAGTGTTGCAAATGTCCATAGGCGGCGGTGACCATTTACCATCAGGTAGACCGTCCGCTTGTTTGTCCGGTACTACGGCGCTTATACCGCAACTATCCAAGAATCACTATTTAATTTAATTTACAAACAAATTCTACTTTCTGCCTAAAAAGCTTTTTTGAAATATCTGAAAATGGTCTAAATTAGTTTGAGTGCCTGGTACTCAAACATAAATGTCCAAATGTTGGATATCTACGTCAGAAACTTATATCTAACCTTCCGCCATTTAATAGTCACATTTTAAATCATTATCACACACTAAAGTAATACAATACGCGCGTATATTCAATACGCGTACTATAATCCACGTATCGTTGCATTGTTATATTATTCACCCCTACCAAGTTCGCGAATAAAGAAGAGGTTGCAATCGTTTCCGTTTTAATAATGAATGAGGGTATTTCTTAGTGTTGGTAGTGGTATGTGTAGGTAATGATCGTAGCTAGTCTATAAAAAAGGATATTTTCTCTCTCTTTCTTTCCCTCGACAACAATGCCTTATGTTCAGGACAAATAGTTTTGAGCAAGAACTGATTGTTCCATGTCATGGGTGTAAGTTTTCACTTTAAAGAAAGCAGTATATATGTCAGTTTTTAGGATTCCATAGCACAATCTCTGCTTAATTTTAGTTGGGTGGCTATGTGAAATGTCCCAGTATATTAAATATTACTAGTGTCCGCCTTCTGATCGAAATTAGACTTATTAAATTTTCTTGTTAGAAATACTAACGGCTTCCTTATTTTGTTTTTCTTGATAACATTCATCAGCTTGGAACAAAAAAAAGTTGAAAGTCGGTTCACAACCAGCTCCCTTATTCAGCTAATACAAACTTCGTCGGCGAGCCGCTTCACGGAGGCCTTGGAGAGCTTACCTCTCACGTGATTAGTAGTATTAGCGTAGTTAGCGAAAGAGACGGAGCATGGAGGCCGCGATGAAACATCGTCAAGTTAGTGTCATTTTCCTTACAGAATCGAACCCCAGTAGCAATATAGGATGAGAGAATAGATAATTAAATAAGTACTAATCTAATTGTTTATCCATTTATCATAATACGTAAATAAAAGAATTTTTTATCAAAACGATGGAAACAAATACAAAAATGATGATAATTCAGATTAATGATCGTTTCATTCAATTAACAGTATCCGATGGTGGTCAAAAAACGAAATGGCGTTTTTATTAATTCTATAAAGCAATTTATTTGTACTTAATCGTCGTAAAAAATATCTTTACCCTCATTATCTCTCAATAGGTGGGTAATGGTGATTTTATCTTGTTACAAGCTTTCGTCCTGGGGTCATTCCGAAAGATCTTGTGCTTTTTCTTTTTTTTTTTATATCACTTGGCCGACAAACAAGCAGACGGTCCATCTGATGGTAAGTGGTCACCGCTGCCTATGGACATTTGCAGCACTAGAGGACATCGCCAATGCATTGTCGACCCTGAGACGTGAAGTTGTTAAGTCTCATGTGCCTGTAATTTCACCGGCCCCCGTACCTTTCTAACCGAAACACAGTAATACAAGTGCACTACTGCTTCACGGCAGAAATGGGTACGGTGGTAGTACTTCCCCGGACTTAATTAAAAACAAACCATTTATTCAGTTTAGGCCCTCGGAAAGCACTTATGAAGGTCAAATTTCAGTTCGGAAATCAGCCTTCAATTGAGAAGAACCGGCAAGAAACTCAGCAAGGTTACATTGCTTTACTTTTTTATTAAATAAATAAAAAAAAAACTGTTCTGACTTTTTGGCTATTTTATAATATCAATTTTATATATTTTTATATTTAACTATTACAAATACACATAGACACCGAAATCTCACTCTAAGATCAAGAAGTTCCGAGCATAAATTTTGTCCGCACAAGCAAGAAACAAATTTAAAAACATTATTCACATCTCCACAGCACAAAGACCCGTATAAATAGTAACACAAACGCCAGATGCACACACTCGGATGCAATCTCGCTTTGAAGACGACCCGATATCGAAAATTTAATATGACGCAGCATCGGCAAGGTCCAGATTCGATTCCCCGGCGGTGTAATCTTGTTTCACGGTCCTGGTTTGTGGGGGCTGTGCGTTATAAAGCGATTTGTCCATTTCCCGAACGTAATTTGGGATGATATCGGATTATGGGTATCTGTTAATAGGGTCTCGATATCGGTATCGGTTTCTCTATTCAAATATACGTAATGAATTTCTAGTTTGTATCGAGATTTTCATTTGTGGATTATTAATTACTAGCTGTTCCCCGCGGTTTCACCCGCGTTCCCGAGGGACTTATCATTCTTCCGGGATAAAAGCTTATGTGGTATTCCAATACATGCTATATCTATGTGCCAAGTGTCATCGAAATCCGTTGGGTAGATTTTGCGTGAAAGAGGAACTTACATCCATACATCTATAAGTCCATACATACAAACTTTCGCATTTATATTAGTAGGATATAGGAATGTGAAATGGTACGGTTGGATGTTTCTATATAAGTTTGAGATGCGTGTAACTGGTACATCAGTTTCCGCCCGGTCTAGCGATCCTGAGGGATCGACTGATTTCCCAGAATATAGGAAAATCTGTGTGCCAAATTTAATCCATATTGTATTTTATGCATGATTTAGTAACACATCCAAACTGTTACATTAACAATATAAGTGCAATTTGGTTTTCACTACTTCTCTTATTATTGCGGGACATGGGCGTTGCTTAATGTTTATGATAATTTAACCTGTGTTCAGCTCTTTCTATAATAACAAGATGAAAAGAGAAAAAACATCTTAAAACATAAGTCTAACTTTCTTTTTCCATAGATTTTTATATATGTCGGTTTTGTTTAAATTTTAATGGCGAAAACTCCATTTCACTCTTTTCAACGTAAGGATACGATAGAGACGTTAGTTCAATAATGTAAATTAATTTTAGTTTTATTTACATCGGGATCACCACTTTAATTTAATGTAATAAAATTACAGTGAGCAGGAACGACGATGCTTTGGAGAACGGACCTCTCACGTAATTGAGTAGTTAGCGAGAGAGACAGAGAATAGAGACTGCAACGAAACCTAGTCGGGCTAAAGACATTATCTTAGAGAATCAAACCCCAGTTGTGACCATGACCATTAAAAGAGATACAATTTAGCCAAAGCATTGGTTTGGAACCATAATCATAACAAATTTAGTTTTTTAAATTGTAACTAACATTATAGTTCTTAAGTCTAGGTACCAATTAGTCTAGCAATTTAACGAAGTAACACCGCCAGGATTTTGGTACCCACCTGCAGGCGGCTATTTAAATGCGGTTTTTCTTTTTCTATTATACGAAAAGGTCTGTATGTGTATAAACTTCAATTTAAAATGGTGAAGAAAAAAATAAATTAACGGTATGCGGGTGAAACCGCAGGGGACAAATAGTAATATTATCAATGGGAATTTTTTTTAGTATGAATATATAGATGGATGTTTGTTACTCAACGCAAAATCTACAAAACGGATTTGGATGAAACGTGGCCCATAAATAGTTATAGCCTGGATACTTTTTGTTCCGGAAAATATGACTTTCCTCGGAACCGCAGGTAAAATTACCTGCAATAGAAACAGTACGTTAATGTAAAACATAAATTAATAAAACAATAACGTAAATGTTTTATTAATTTCAATGTGTCATACATTCGCTTATAACTCTAGGTCAAATAAAAGATTTACGGCCAGAATTGAAGTAGAATTTTGACATTACGTGAATTAAAATTACTGTCATAAAGTACATTAATCCATGGATTTTCGATCGGGATTTCATATTAATTTTCGCCGTAATGCTATCTGCTAGAAATTTGATTGAACTAGTTATTGAATTGGACAATTCAAAAATAAAACAAAAACGAAATAGATTTTCGACGAATCTAAAATCCTTTCAAACAAATCCTTCGACAATCGAGCAAAAAGCCTGAAATGACAAATAGTAAACAACCAAAGGCTTTGATGTAAAGATTTGCAATGTAAATTCCGGACAGTGTCCGACAATCCATTAGCGTAATGGATGTCCGGGCGTGTAACCTCTAATGAAAGAAAGAATCAACTCGTATCAATCGATTCTTTGTGGTAGCACTGTAATGTGAAGAACACTTAAAAGTTAATAGGAGATTGATTTATTACTTATTTGCTCACTCGTCTATACTTACCTATACTAATACATAATGCTAAAAAGTTTGTTTGGTTGCTTTAACGCGCTAATCTCAGAAACTACTAGTCCTATTTGAATTTTTTTTTCTTTGTTAGATAACCCATTTATCGAGGAACGCTAAAGGTCAAATAAAATAATAATAATAAATCCGAAAACATTCTTCACACATGGTTACCTGATCCCGAGTTAAGCAGAATGTACCTACAGCTTGTAGCATGGCTACCAGGTAACTGATATACTACATATAATACTTTTTAAATACATACTTATTTTATATATTTGCACCCAGACACAGAACACACAGACATGTTCATGCACACAAATAAATGGGAGTGGATCATCAATGAAAAATATAGCAAAAATGGGAAAAAAACATCTTTTTGAGAGCTTTGCGCGCGTTTGACAGCGGACCGCGGGTGAAACCGCGGGGGACAATAATAATATATACCATATTATAAAGCTAAAGAGTTTGTTTGTTTGTTTGTCTGGTCTCAGGGATTATTGGTCCGATTTGAAAAGTTCTTGCATTGTTGGACATCAAATTTATTGAGGAAGGCTATACTCACTTATCCCACAGCTGGGCACGATATAATATGTCGATTAAACTTTTAATTGATTATGTACTTAATTGTTACTTTGGTTTTATGCAAATTCCTATGTATTGTTCTATGTTAAAAGGTGGACAATTATTATTCAAATTCAAATTCAAAACCATTTATTCAGTTTAGGCCCTCAGAAGGCACTTATGAAGGTCAAATTTAAAGTTACTGAAGCTACTACCGGTTCGGAAGTCAGCCTTCAACTGAGAAGAATCGGCAAGAAACTCAGCAAGGTTACATTCTTTTTTATTTTATTAAATTCTTTTTGAAGTAAAACTTCTTTAGGCGCGACTAGGGAGTAACTCAGATTTTTTTTCTGACGGAAGTAACGTTCTGAAAAATAATGTATAGTTTATTTATGGGAGTAGTCTTACTATGATTTGTGCATGTATAATATGTATATAATTTTCAGTCTTATATTATAATAATAGTTATTACATTAGTTCATTTTAGTTTATATTCTGTTACTTAAAAGTAATTATATTGACATTTTAATTGTTTTCTTCTGACGTCCGTTTTTTCTCATCAAATACTCTAATGGCTATAGAAGGCAAACTTAAAATAAGGATCTAATCCACGTGTAGCTAGCTATATACATATATGTATGGGTAACACTGCGAATATACAACTGCTGTATAGTTACATTATGCATTGTTTACATGAATAACGTGCAGTTGGCCGAAAATATTAAAACCTCACATTTTGTAATAAATAATTTATTAATAAATTTTCTGACGATTGCGACATTCTATAATATTCAATAACAAGGTTATATTAAAATGTACTGATCTAACCTTAAATGAAATGGCGGAGTCCTAGGAACCTTTTACTCTTTCTTCAATAAATAAAAATTTGATCTATCCATGAATATTTTTCGACTTCAATCAACAACGCGTTTTGGTACAACGATAGGCTGTATTTTCAAGAAAAGTAGCAAATTTAGAAAGTAAAATTTACGTTTTACATTATAGTTATTACAAACCTATAATTTCATACATAAAAAAATATTATGACATTCAAGTATTTATTTCGAGTGAATAATATTAATATAACATTTGAATAGTATTTGTAAAGCACATGAATAATAAAAATAATTAAATTATAATATGATGATATTTTTTTTATTTTATTAAGTTTTACTTCAATCGCGCGTAAAGGTTACACGCACACACTTTTTTTTTATCTATTCTGACTTTTTGGCTATTTTATAATATCAATTTTACATATTTTTATATTTAACAATTACAAAATACTTAATAAAGGTAACATTCAAAAACAAATAAAAAAAAAAAGACATAACAAGATTACAAAATAGAAAATGACAATAATTACTTACAACTAAAACAAGAAAATTAGAGGTGCACTGTGCAGAGAGTAGCTATTTCCATGCATTTTTATCTTCAATATAATGAACTACCTTGTAATACGCTTTTTCTTTAAAAACTTTCCTAATATAATTTATTAATTTATGATCAGACATTTTGGTTACTGAAAGCGGTATCTTATAATAAAATCGAACACAATTACCAAGAAATTACTTGTTTACTTTAGTTAGTCTAAAGTATGGAACAACTAACTTCTCCCTTTGTCTTGTATTAATATTATGGATATCCAATTTTGACTCAAACATTCATATGTTTCTACGTATAAACATTATATTGTCATAAATATATAATGAAGGCAATGTCATTATATTTATTTCCCTAAATAAATCTCTTAATGATTCACGGGGACCCATACTGTAAATTGCACATATTGCTCTTTTTTTATAATAAATATTGATTCTATATCCGCTGCTGCTCCCCAAAATAAACTAATTTGGCTGTCTCAACATTCGTCAATTGTTTAATTTTCCTAACAGCAAATGCAGCCGAACTTAACTTAGCAGCTAGAGTATCAACCTGAGGTCCCCACTGCAATTTATTGTCTAATGTAATACCCAAAAATACCGTTTTATTAACAAGATCAATATGGCTCCCATCTATTATTATTTGGCTATCTACTTGTGCTACATTCGGTAAAGAAAACCTTAAGCATTTAGTTTTCTTTGAATTTAGTAATAGATTATTTGTAGCAAGCAGACAATTGACATTATGATATTATGTTTATATTATCCTTATTCAGCTAATATAAACATAATCGGATCGCGAAGAAACGAGGCCTTGAAGAGCGAACTTCTCTGGTAACTGCGTGGTTAGCGAAAGAGACAGAACATAGAAGCCGTGACGAAACATTGTCAAGCTAGTGTCAATTACCTTATACAATAAAATCTCTGGTCTACTTTATAGTTGTTGGTCACAACTAACTATAAAGTAGACCAGAGAATTCAATGCTTTACGAACCTTGAAAAATAAAAATTCTTCACATTCTTGACTACACCGTATCGTGTAAACCGTTTTGGGAAAGTTAATGCCAAACTCTATTAAGAAACTTCCGAAAAATTGTTGAATGAAGGAAAAGTAATATCGTTGTACAGTTTTTACATTTTGAGCGACAAGCAAGAATGAGTCTTAAGTATCTATAAGTTGATAGGAAATTCGAAAATTTGTATTGCTGATTCTGACCACGATTTCTGTAAACCAACCTTACCACATTCTACTTATTAATCGAGTCGATAGAAATATATATTTTTACTAGCCGCTGCAATTACACTCGCGTTCCTGATTTTACATTTTTCCGGGATTGTGTGCTATTCCAGACTATAATCTATCTCTGCGCAAAATTTCATCCAAATCCGTTCAGCCGTTCTGGCGTTATTGAGTGACAAACATCCATCCAAACTTTCGAATTTATAATAGTTAAGATTCACACTTTCTCTGATATTTTTAAGTAATATATAAACTCTGATGTTTTTAAAACAAAATAATGTACTAACTGTAAATAACTTAGTATACAACGTGTTATAAAATTCCCCGTAAAAATATAATTAATTATCAAAGCCAACAACCCTAGTAAGCTGTCATGTCAGGGAACCAGATTATTTAACAGAAAGGCCTACGTACCTATTTTACCCAATAATGTCTACTTTAATAGTTTTTCTATTTTTCATTCATAATTTTTTTTTTTGGGGTATGTTATACAACGTTACTGCGGTTCTTAAATACTGTGGATGGACTTGTTATAAGGCCCCATTTAAACTCCTCTCGGCTTTACGGGTAGTTTTGTAACAGCCTGTATATATTAGTAGCTAATTTGTTTATTTCCGGGCGTAATATAAGATCAAATCCATCTTTGACAATTTACGTCCGGCGGGAACCCTTCGGGAAATTCGATGCATTATCGATCATAAAACAGTGATGTGCGCAACTTGTGTAAAATGGATATCGATAAATTAAAATAAGTTTATTAGTATTTTTATAAGATAATATAAGAAACAAATATCTAGTAACAAATTCCACTGGATCTCCTTCTCTCTCAAGTCCCAAACAAGGAAACTTAACAGAAAGTCGACACGTGTTTCGCTTTTAATCGAAGCTTTTTATGCTTCAGTTTCTTGTATAATCTTATAATGGATTTCCGCAAGGTCACACCTGAGGCAATTTTTTATTTTATTTTTTTAAAACATTAATAAATATATTTTATCTATGGATGATGGTAAATTACATACTGTCTATGGACATTTGAAATAATAAGGGGAAGCGCTAATATTTCAAATTGTGTAGATGGAAGTAGATCTAAAGTGCGACTGTCGGATCTCACCAGGAGCTGTATGGTGACAGATTTTCCGGTGCCAGTATTGACTATAAAGTATACTATGACATATAATATAATCAATTAATTAAGGGGATTTTGGCTCTGTATGCTGTAATAATACAGGCTTTTTTCCTAGCTCAGCAACGTAGTCTAAGATATCTTTGTCAAACACTACCATGTACTAACTTAGCTATGAGTCAATAAATATTATTATTATTATTTCCTTTCACATAATACTTCAGTTCATTGTTGTTTTTAAACTCAAACAAGGCATAAGGCATAGTATACAGGAAAAAAACACAATCAAATCATCACACACTTTCACTGCAAAAAATCTATCGATACATTTTCTCATCACTAAAGTAACCACATCCGAGTGGATAGGATTACAGCACACCTCTGTAGCGCGGATACCTGAGGATATTGTGAGGGGATTCGGATATTTCATTTCATATGCGCAGCTCTAGGATTACCACCGGCTTTGACTAAACTCGATGGGAAGGATTTGCGGTAAGAGAAGTCGCTGCGAGTAAGATGTGAAAAACTAATTTATGAGTTTCTGATTCAAAAAGCTATTTATTGCAAATTGGAAAATAAGTAATATTGAAGGTATGCAATTTATATATATAATTCTTATAATATGTAATGTATGTATATTTATATAATATGTAATTATTTTTATAAGTAACAAATAAATAAATATCCTGGGACTTTCCTTACACACAGCCATCTGATCCTAATTGAAGCAGTTTGTACTACTTGTACTGCTGTTATTTTAATACAGTATGTATAGGTACCTACAAGGATATTTACACCCAGACGCAGAGACAATGTCATGCGTGCAAATGATGAAACCAAGACTTGTGGCGTCACAGTCAGAGTTCCTAACCATTATCCAACTAGCCTATCATATTATGGAATGATAATTTGAAAAATATTACTAAATATTTACAGGCTCAAGGATACAACAACAGTCTTAACTCAAACGTAGTAAATGTAAATGTAGTTATAAGTGGTAAAAACATTACAATTCCGTTACCTAACACAACATAGGCAACTAACTCGGCTCGTAAATTAATTTAAAAAGTTCGACATTCCAAAATTGCGGTTCAGGAACGCTTAATGTACCAATCTCAAAATGTCTTGCAAACTTCTAATAAGCAACCATTACCGAAATTAAAGCATCAATCTCTGCGAACCCTCCATACCGCACTCGTCGAAGGTTCACGCATGCTCCTCATGTGTGGACAAAGAATATCTATCAGATGGGACACTCAGTTGATGGCTTGCTACCCACCCGGTGCACAGTGTGAAACTCGAAACTACAATTTGAAGGACTTTTGGACCAACTTTCTTTATTCACTTTTTATCTATTGATCCCTAGCAATAGTAATTGTCCTTTTTGATTTTTTCCTAAACCTGTTAGTTTGGGCAGCAAATAATACTCTCTGTTTTTTTTTTGTTTGTAACAGACTATGAACGAATTGAGAAAAGGCTTTATTCTTATTTTACGACTGAAAAAGTTATTGAAAGTCACGTGAGAATCCTTTTAATTAATTTAAAACTAGCCTAACAAATAAGGAAAAATAAATAAATATCGAAATCTCCATTTTATCGGTTGTTTTAATGTTCAATTTGTATTCTGAGGACATTCGTTATTTCAGTGAAAATTTAAATTATATTACCAACTATAGAACCAAAAATGTATTACTGCCAAACAGACTTTCACCAATACCAAACCTAACTTCCTGTCAAGAAAATCATGTTTCACCTACAATTATGACGGTGTACCGTCTGCTATACATCTAGTCTATGACGCAGGTAGAAGTTCAAAGCGGTCGCGATATAAATTACTAAGGCAGGCTATAAAGGCCGTTGGGCGCGTCGTGAGGGGCAAGGTTGACAATAAACAGAGTGTTGTTCAAGGCAAAACTTCAATATATACCTACATACGCTACTGACATGCGTAGCTAGAATATTCCTAGTCAGTTTGAAGGTTTGTGTCAAATCTTGTTACTGAATTTAAAATTAGTTCTTCTGAATTTTTTTGGCTAAACTAGCTTCCACCCTAATAAGTCAGCCGAAACGTCGGATTAAAAAAGGTATTAATACCTCTAATTATTACACGATTTAGACCCGTTGTTTATAATAATTAGATCGTTTTATTGGCCGGCTTCAAAATTTTAAAAGGTTCTTTTAACGAAACCTTTGTTAAAATACCATTACCAGTCTATTTCCACCTTTTTGTTCTACTACGTAAAGAACAAACGTGAAAATGTACAAAAGCAACTGGCAGTATTGTTGAGATTACGCTTGGATACGTTGAGTGACGTAATCGGGTCGCTTTGTGACTGTTCTTGTCTGTGGCTTGTCAAATTTTGGCGGGAAAACAATAAACATGGCGGCATTCGTTAAATTTTGATAACGTCAAATGTCAAGTAGAAATGCTTTAAAATTTTAACAATTTCCTTACTTTTTGTTTGCTTTTAACTCGTGGTTTAATAAATATAGGATAAATAGCTAATGGCTATGACGTCACATATAAAAGCTTAATTGGAAAAAGATATACGTTTGAGAGAAACTGAAAAACAAATGTATGTAAAGAGGTTAGCTTGCTACAGTATTACTACGGTGCTACGAAGCGCTACGAAGGCTACGAAGTATAGTTCTAAATAAAAACTGATTTTGATATTTAACCTTTTTTTTTATAAAGTTCTCGTTGCATATTGACTAATACAAGTATTTAAAATTATGGAAAAGAGCGTAAGCATGCGAGCATTATAGAGTACAGGGCTTATTTTAGATAAATTATTTAATTTTAAAGTTATCGAGATTAAATAGGTCCGTTTACAGCTACGAAAGGATGCTATTAACAAAACATCGACCCTATGCCATATCATAATAAGGCTTAGCAGCATCATTTTATAATTAATCATCAGAGGCCTAAGCACGAATATATTTCGCATGCGTAGCGTTATCGTATCGTGTGGGCCAAAAAGCTGTTTTGTATGGCAAGTTGACATCGCACATACCGTGAAGTTGCGTTTTCCCACGAAATTAATTTTTGGCGCACTCGATTCGATGACGATACGCTTGCGATATATGTTCGTGTTTAGGGCACAATTCAATAAATAAACGATATATATTTATTATAATATATATGTATTGTAATATTTTTCATTGACATTCTACCTTCTAGTTTCTTCTAACTGTCAAATTAGGACTTCTAGACCTTTACTAGGATCGTTAAAAATATGGAAACACACATGACACTATACCAGCTCCCTTATTCAGCTAAAAGAAACTTCGTCGGCGAGCAGCTTCACGGAGGCTTTGGAGAGCTTAGCTCTCACGTGATTAGTAGTATTAGCGTAGTAAGCGACAGAGCATAGAGGCCGCGACAAAACATCCTCGAGTTAGTGTCATTTTCCTTACAGAATCGAGCCCCAGAATACCAGTATCACTATTGTACTATACATTATACACTGAATAACGAAAATTTAATTAATTTACCTCATATACATTTCAATTAACATAATAAATCAATAATTATAAATCAACATTTTACTGATAATAATATGAATAGAACTGTCGAACCGGATCGCGTCGAGCAGCGTTGTATCGAGAACAATAGTAACGGAAGCAATATAATTATACGATTTCATATAATTATTCGTTTTACGAAGTAAATCGTATAATGTTATTAATATGTGATTAAAGTTGTCCAGATGTAATATGGCCGCTTTGTCGGATAGTTTCGAAAGTGCTCGTACGAATGTTTGTTCTGCGTCTGGGTGTAAATATATATTAAAAAGTGTATGTATTTAGAAAAATAAAAATGTTGTATATGTAGTACATTAGTTATTTGGTTTACATAGTATGTAAATGTCTATATAAGTATGTATTTAGAAAACAAAAGTAGTATGCCTATGTAGTATATCAGTTACCTGGTTTCTATAGTACAAAATCTGTACAAGTTTGGGACCAGATGGCGGTGTGTAAAGAATGTATATGTTATAGAGTAGTAGAGTTCTTAGTGCAGAGTTCGTCCGGGGAAGTACTACCACCTTACCCAGTTCCGCCGTGAAGCAGTAGTGCAATTGTATTACTGTGTTTCGGTTAGAAAGGTCAGGGGGCCGGTGAAATTACAGGCACATGAGACTTAACAACTTCACGTCTCCGGGTCGACAACGCTTAGGCGATGCTCCTAGTGTTGCAAATGTCCATAGGCGGCGGTGACCACTTACCATCAGGTGGACCGTCTGCTTATTTTCGGCCCAAGTGGCATTAAAAAAAAATGTCCTAGGATATTTATTTTTATTTATTTATAGTACACGCTCTGCAATCTGTATATGTTTGGGATTAGAAGGCCGTGTGTAAAAGGATGTCCCAGGATATTTATATTTATAAAAAATGCTCACCACATCTCTTGTTGGGAATCTAAATAGTCTAATTTGAGCCCTCTACCAGTTTTTTTGTGCCAAGTAGGCCGACGAACAAGCAGACGGTCCACCTGATGGTAAGTGGTCACCGCCGCCTATGGACATTAGCAACACCAGGGGCATCGCCAATGCGTTGTCGACCCTGAGACGTGAAGTTGTTAAGTCTCATGTGCCAGTAATTTCACAACAGTTTCGCAAAACAGATTTGTTTAGACTTTTAACTTGTTTTTATCCTTTGCCTCTGCTTTACTTCTCTTTCTCTCTATAAATTTGACTAAGTCTACGGTAAATTAAATTGAATTGCATTTGCAAAATGCAATTGTATAGAAATAGGTGTGGTTATAAGTTAATTAATAAAAAGAAAATTTTATGGGATATTGTTCGGGATGATTATCTTCTCCCAAACTAAGTAGAGCTTGTGTTATGAGTATCGAACCCAGATTAGAGATTGTCTTATTCATTGCTTCCTCAAGGTTTATTGCAGTTAGATTCTTGATGAACCTAGACTAAATAAAATGAATATTTTAATCTTCATTGCATGTAAGCCTATTTAAAATGCTACTGCTGATTATCAATAAAGCATTCATATTAATATTCTATAATAATTGAAAATTTAATTTCTCATTTTCAGTTAAAACGCGACGTCAAACCTAAAGGGATATGTCAAATTATTTTACAACAATACAATAATAGCAATTTGTTGGCCCATCCGGACAGCTACGGCTGAAAGTTTGCTTATCCATTTAGCACACTGGTACAGCATTTTTGAAATGGTAACCCGCAATGATTTTTTGGGACTTCTTTTAATAAGTTAATAAGAACGAATTATTGTAATAAATAAAAAATGAAAATATATAGTCATTGGTTTGATATTTATTATGTTTATTTTGTATGTTTTAACTGTTCAAAAACTCTTCTCTTTCCAATATTTTTCAATGACGGTTGTTCAGAAATCTTTCTACAAAAAAAGATTTATATTTGCATGCTTTAGTATTGATCAATTAATCTGCAATATTCTACAACGGACATAAGCTTTCGATGAAGGAAACCCCGCCATTCTAGTACTGGCGTTACTGGCTACCACCGTAAAGTTGATAGTCCATCGCCGAGCACCTGTTGGTATGTTCCGCCAGCTGCACTTGAGAGCCAATTTCGCGAGGCTTTGTGTGTCTACCACTTTCAGGAACATCAACACATATCGTCGAAACACAGGCCTAAACATAATAAAACAATATAGGACAAACGCCCATCAAAAACGTAAAAAAATCTCGCGTCTTTGTACATCCAGCATCAAAGTTTACCCAAACTGCAGTGTATCGAAGCGTACATGTCAGTGCAAATAAAACAACACGCGGCCGCTTCTAGTTAAAATTTCACGAGCCACTCGATCGACGCTCGACGCACCTACTGTGGAGCATATCCGAACCGATATGCTCCGAGCACTGGATGTGAATATTTCAGGCCAATTGCCATTGTTTTGGTTAGGGTCCATTTTTTATTAATGAATAGTGTCTATTGGGATATTAAATGTAACGGTATTTTTATTGGTAGTTGAAATTTATTATGTTATAAAATAATTCATTTATGATTTGACTATAGATATTAAATGAAGCAAAGCTAGGTAAAATATGTACAGCATATAATAATTAATGAAATGCCTTTAGGTATAGGCAATTCCTAAATTAAGGATATTATTTTATTTTAGCCGTTGTTTCACGTATTCCGAGATAATAACATAACTATGTGCGAAATATTCAGAAAAATACCACCACATACCATACAAACCCACACACACCGTACTCTCTTTCTTTAATAATATTGGTGCTACGAAACGAACTTATTCACACCGGCTTTTTGGATTTATTTGTCTTCTAAATTCAAAAAGTACTGACAGCCAGTTACACTAGAAAAGTTCGCTTAACAACTTATGTTAAGTGTGTTAGATGTCCCCCCCAGCTTCACCTGCATTTCCGTGGGGTGTAACATTTTCCCGGGGTAAATAGAACTTTATGTATTAATCCAGGTTATAAACTATCTATGTGCGAAAGTCTCACAAAAATTCACTTTTATAATATAATAGCTGTTCCCCGCGGTTTCACCCGCATTCTAGAGGGATTTTAAATCATTCCGTATAAAGTATACGTTATTCCAAGACAAGCTCTATCTACGTGCCAAGTCTCATCCAAATCCGTTTGGTAGTTTTTGCTTGAAAGAGTAACATACATGTATATAACATATACTCATAAAAATTCGCATTTATAATATTAGTAGGATATAAAATACATATTTTATGTAGCTCTGACAGATAGTAAGCCCAGACTTCCAACTAAAATTGCAACTAAGTGATATGAAAGCCTTTGGAAACTCATTGATCTCAGTTAACAAAGAAACTATACTGACGGTATTCCAATGCAGCCAAGTTATCATGCCTTCATTCAGCGAGTAAGAAAATTTAATCCCAATGGAATTTCGTGTGCAACTCACTCGGTTGTTGAGTTGTGAAACAAGTGAAGTCGCTTTTGGATACGGCATAGAGTAACATTCGCCGGGGCGGTGTAGCTCGGCTTGGATACTCGTGGACACAATTCGTGGTTCTATGCCCACCCTGGACAAAAATGTATGTATGTAATTATTGTTATTTTTCTTATTTGGTGTTTTGAATTTGCTTAACAATAATTAATATAAAAAATAGTCTAAAATATTTTGGTAGTCAGTTTCTTGCCCGGTTCTCCATACTTGAAAACTAACTTCTAAACCGTATGTAACTTCAGTAGATTAGAATGAAATTAATGAGATTTAGACATAACCTGTTTAAAAGAGATAATAGATATTCGAACTTTTCAGTTTGGATGATTAGAAATAAGTAAATTAGTAAATAAATAAATAATAAATATCCCAAGACAATCTTCATACAAGGTTACCTGATCCCAAGTTAAGCAGAGTGTACTGCTTGTAGTATGGCTACCAGGTAATTGACATACTACTTTTTAAATACATACTTATATAGATATTTTCACCCAGACACAGAAGAAACAGACATGTCCATGCACACAAATGTTTGTCCTGGGTGGGAATCGAACCCGCGACCTTCGGTTTGGCAGTCAGGGTTTCTAACCACCAAGCCAACTGGCCCGTCAAATGAGTATAATAATAATCATTTATTTCAGACACATGGATCCATATTTGTTAGTAAAGTCTTAAGTTTTAGTAATACTAATAATATAACCTAAAACATAACGACTATTTTAAAATTTCCAATATAATAATGCCTCATCCAAAAGTTGTGCCATCGCATCTCCACCGGAGGGCTAAATCTAGTAAATTAGTTTCATTATCACACTGTCCCAGGTGCTCCACGAAGAGCTTGTTTTTGACTTCCCCCTTTCACCCCACCTTTCCCCCTTTGTCCGTCTTAACCGGCTTTATTAAGTTGAACTCTTTAGTGCTTCAAGTAGTTTTAACTTAGTCCATTGGGAACGATTAGCCGCCTGCTCTTTGTCTTTAAATTAAAAAGTTATTTTGTTGTTCTGTAAGCTCACCTTTTTTGTAAATACTAATCAATACTTTTAATGTGAAAGTTAATTTCTTGGTTTGTTTTTGAAGCCACAACAGCACAACTAATGAAGATATTTAGCACTGAGGTATAAGATGGAAATCCAATCTTACTACTATATGTTTGTTACTCAATCACCTGAACTGCTGATGACCTGGATGAAATTTGGCACAGACATATATCGCTCCCTCAGTACGATAAGGGCTTTACTAAAAATGTTGCTAAATGGAGTTACGATTACGAAGACTAAACAAAGTACGCCCTATCCAAAAATAGATATAGTCAATTTAATGATAGAATAAGCATACCGATACTTCAGCCTCTTTAACAACGTGACCCACCCTCCCCGCTTAGTGCGAAAGTGACCCAATCAGAGATGTGCCAAAAGTGGTTTTTGAGTTAAGTCCCTATCGATCTGAGGGTGCGATATTATAATCTATAATAGCACCTAGGCTTTTATTCCGGGAATATGTAAAAACTTTCGGGACCGCAAGTGAAATCGCGGTGGACATCTAGTACTTCATAAATGGGAATACATTGGATTTCTCAGGAACGCTGAGACGGTAGTTAGTGGGAAATAAGTGAGGTCTGAATATCACTACATAGTACTTATAATGTATGTATGCTTAAATCTTTAAAACTACGCAACGGAATGGTGACTCCATAAAATACACCTAATTTCACAACTGGGATTAAAAATAAACTCCATGTCCGTACATTAATTACCTGACAATTACAGGGTGTGCTTAAATTAATTCGTTGACAGAACCGACGGCATAATCGCAAGGTGAGGTGCGAGGGACGCGTTTATCAGCACACTCGAATGCCCTTGTGTTAAATTAAACGATGTTATGGTGCAGTACAAGGTATATACTTATAGCGGTGTTGAGAAGCACGGAATTTGATGCTCACGCCTTTACTTAATTGTATTTCCTTTATATCTTTATGTAGATATATCAATTAGTATAGCTATACAGTTATTATATGTCTCAATAAAAATAGAAAATAATAATAATTATTTGGTATTTTTTATTCATGCGGTCCGTTAGTTACCATTTATATAATTTAATCTTATAATATACAAAATATTTAATAATCGTTTGAGACATTTAGAACAGTCTTGTGAGCGGTTTTACTATACCACCCTCTTAACCTGCTACAGCTTGTATTTCGTACCAACCACCAAGTCATTGCCAGTACAAATAAAATTAAATGCAGAGCCGAAACACGACAATGGTTAAATAATTAGATGTCATAATTTATAGGTAGAGGGCGCTTTTCATTTTTACCTGTTTATTGAGATATTCACCTTTGTTGTGTAATGGACGCTTTTTGAAAATAATGGTGAACATTTCTTTGATTAAGAGTGTTTTGTAATATAATAACTTAAAAAACATTTGTTGTCTTATATAAGCTTTTGGCTAAACATTTTATTAGTCGAGTAGTAGAGCTCTTAGTGCAGAGTTCGTCCGGGGAAGTACTACCACCTTACCCATTTCTGCCGTGAAGCTGTAGTGCACTTGTTACTGTGTTTCGGATAGAAAGGTAAGGGGGACGGTGAAATTACAGGCACATGAGACTTAACAACTTCACGTCTCAGGGTCGACAACGCATTGGCGATGCCCCTAGTGATGCAAATGTCAAACGGCGGTGATCACTTACCATCAGGTGGACCGTCCGCTTGTTTGTCGGCCCATGAGGTATAAAAAAAAACAAAAACTAAAAACAGATTTTAGTAAAAATAAATGATTCTTCATGGGTGATGCTTGTAAATGGGATTATGTATGGGGGTGGATGGGGTTTTTGGTGAGATTTGTCGCTGTCTCTTGAGCACGGTACTGAAATCGGGCTACAATGAATAATTTCTCATAAAGAACCGAATTGAACCTAGTAGCTAAGCTGAGATTAATATAGCCACTATATTTTATAGTAAAATCACGCTTATTTTCCCAAAATTCTACCCTGAAAAGAGCCTCTAAAATAATAAAACAATCAAGCAATACAAATTATGTATCATATCAAAAACACTAACCGAATCACGCCGATACGAGCTCAACTGAAGATAAACATCACAAGTGAATATGTTTCATTAAAAATGTACACAGAAGCCACATGGCAAATAAAAACTGCCGTAAAAATACCGGCAAACGGCAAAACTATGAATATTCCAGTGTGGCACGGCTATTGTGTCGCGTACGTGTTTTTTACGGCTTTCCAGAGCTTTATTGGAGTATAAACTAATTCCTGACATAATACAAAGGGTCGGGTGAAATATCGCTGTATTTTTAAAGTGAAATATGTGTCTTTGATTCTGATTTTCAAAGAGTGATTGATTATTGATAAGGTTTCTAGTTGTCATCTGGTAGAGACGCAAAAATGTAATCTCTACCAGCCCCCTTATTCAGCTAATACAAACTTCGTCGGCGAGCCGTTTCACGGAGGCCTCGGAGAGCTTATCTCTCACGTCATTAATAGTATATAGTATGTAGTAGTATAGAAGCCGCGACGAAACATCCTCGAGTTAGTGTCATTATCCTTGCAAAATTATAAAGTCATTTAAAATTCAAAACCATTTATTCAGTTTAGGCCCTCGGAAGGCACTAATGAAGGTCAAATTTAAAGTTACTGAAGCTACTACCTACATACAAGTACATTACTACACATTATAGAATGATGGATACCTTATTCCACTAACACTTAATTTCTGGATTGGCAGAGGTCTCAATTCTGGAATATACCAGTTCACCAGTGCGTGACGTGTTATTAACTGTTCAATTTAAGAACTTTAAAATTGTTTGTTTGAAAATAGAATGGCTAAAATAGTCTATAAAAAATTTGGATATAGAATCAATATTTTTATAAAAAAATGAGCAATTCGTGCAATTTACAGTATGGGTCCCCGTGAATCATTAAGAGATTTATTTGGGGAAATAAATATCATGACATTGCCTTCATTATATATTTATGAAAATATAATGTTTATACGTAGAAACATAGGAATGTTTGAGTCGAAATTGGATATCCATATTATTAATACAAGACAAAGGGAGAAGTTAGTTATTCCATACTTTAGACTAACTAAAGTAAACAAGTCATTTCTAGGTAATTGTGTTCGATTTTATAATAAGATACCGCTGTCAGTAACCAAAATGTCTGATCATAAATTTAAAAATTTTATTAGGAAAGTTTTGAAAGAAAAAGCGTATTACAAGGTAGTTCATTATATTGAAGATAAAAATGTATGGAAATAGCTACTCTCTGCACAGTGCACCTCTAATTTGCTTGTTTTAGTTGTAAGTAATTATTGTCATTTTCTATTTTGTAGTCTTGTTATTTTTTTTTTTTGTTTTTAAATGTTACTTTATTAAGTGTTTTGTAATTGTTAAATATAAAAATATGTAAAATTTATATTATAAAATAGCCAAAAAGTCAGAATAGATAATTATTTTCAATAAAAATAAAAGAAAATGTAACCTTGCTGAGTTTCTTGCCGGTTCTTCTCAGTTGAAGGCTGACTTCCGAACCGAATTTAAAGTTACTGAAGCTACTACAGCTTCAGTAACTTTAAATTTGACCTTCATAAGTGCCTTCCGAGGGCTTAAACTGAATAAATGGTTTTGAATTTTTATTTTGAGTCATATAATAAAAATGTTTCAGAACTCGTTAGAGTTTTTATTTTAGCTTCTTTAATAATGTAATGTCATCATCAAATAAGTTTGATACAAACATTTTTAAACTTTTCTCTGAAAGAAGCTCGAATCATAAATATCTCTTACTGCATTTTTCTGTTAAATGAAAATGCTAATGCACCTTTACCCGTAAGCATGATGGCATAAAACATAACACTATGGAAGTAGCTAAAATAAAAAAAAATAAGTAATATGACAAAGACAATGCCAATTAACTCCTTCGTCCAATAGAACCATTAAATATAAATGGACGACAAAGCCTTAGGTTCTTTGTATTCAAACGTAGCTCTGAAATGTTTATTAGGTACCTGTCCGACTACTGATGTAGCATAAAGTGGTGCCAATTCTCTTTTCTAGCGCTTAACTTAATTAATTCAATGACCATGTCTCTCTATTCTAATGCATAAAATAAAAAGAGAAAGACAGTCCTTAGTTTGGTGTTGTTAAGCTCACTTTTGTATCTAAGTGATGACGTATGTTTAAAAAATACCATAAATTCAAAATGACAGGACTAACCTTTCACTTTTTTTTTGACTTAAAGAAGTTTAAAAAAAGTTAGAAAAAAAGGTTTATATGTAAATTTTCGTTATGTAAAGTTAAATGCATATAGAACTAGGGGCCTGCGTGTGTTTATAATTCTTCTCTTCCCAAGCGGCTGGATCGATTTAGAATTAAGAAGTGAAAAGTTCTTTAGCGGCTTTGAGCACTTTTCTTGGGATGGGTACATAAAATGTTAAACTCGCGTCAGGACACGTGACCTGATCAAAAATTCGTAAGTCGGAGGTTAATGTTTAAGTTTTCACTTCTGCCAGTACTCCCGGAGTGCAGCCGGTTGTCTTTTTTGTACTTAAGGATTTATGAACTAAAGCTAATTAACGTTCCTGGGTCAAAAGCCTCCCTTAATGACCAGGAAGGTTGAAGCCACGCGGTTGGACCGCGTGGCACGGATTCGCAAACTTCTCAGGGCTGCAAGCTTTCTCGCGATGTATAGCGACTAAATAAATTGTCGTATCGCTGTATGTAGTGGGACATATTCCTTTTCGCTTTGTCTCAGTCATTTCCTACTACATCTCATTTACAACGTCTCGGGTAATTGCTAGACTATTCCATGGTAGTTCTATTTAACATACAAATTAAAGTTGTCGCTACAATTTCTAGGAAGTTGTCAGTTGCTTTTGCAGTCATAAAAATTATACTATTAATTTGCTTTCACAGCGAGTACCTGTGATAGTTCTCCATGTATTTACACAAAAAAAAATATGGATCAAATATATTGGAAATAAATCTATCAATTGGGTTATTTCTAGACTTTAATTGATCAAATCAAATGATCTAAATCAAAATAAATCTAAGTTCGTTGAAAAGAGTAATTGCTATGTTTATTGTGGACTCTTCACTGTAAAAATAACCATTCGAACTGGTATTAAAGATAAACTATTCATATGTCTTTGTCTTGCCTTAACAGGCAAAGGCTTATTTGAGTAAAAATATTTTCATTTCATTTAATTTTTTTTTACAAAAGTTGATTTATCAAACATACTTAAAAAATATAAAAATAATCATTTGCTCATTTATTTACACTTTCATGAAATAAATGTATGAGAATATTCAACAAAGCAAAATTAAATTGTTTTCGTATGTAAAGTTGGCGTATTCATTTATTTTCTTCGCCGTGACAGCACAACGTGTTAACTTGGCAACGTGTGACGTTTGTGGCAAGACTGGCACCATGTGACAAGCGCTGGCAACGTGTGACAAATATGGCCACGTGACACCGTAGTGGGTGATACACCGTCGGGGATGTATAATTAATTTTAATGTATGAATATATTGACTAAATGCTTTTAACAAGAGGCTAGTAGAGCTTAGCCTGCGACAAATAAACAAATTCGTTAAATATTGGTTGAATTATTATTTTTTGATTTATTATTGATCGGGAGATTAAACTCTGAATTGGGAAACAGGAAATTGGTGATTTTGGTTTACAGTACGCTCTTGTATTCTTTACCACACGAATTACTTCAATGTCTAGAATTTATATATATTATGGTAAATTATTTTATCCCAGGACTAAATCAGACCCTACACGAAAGCGGATAGAACCACAAAGTACAATCTTGTCTAACATAACACCTAGATCATTTTAAAAATATTTTTCAGTAAAACTGCTTATATATTTCAGGTCCATAGTTCGTAAACACGTGTGCATAACAAGATAGGCTTCCGTGGCACGTTAGATTACTCATACATTATCCTGGGCTCGCCATAGCCTGACTCATAAAGCCAAATTAGGCGTGTCTTACGTTGTTACACACGGCTGTAAAGGAAAATAAACAATTGTATTGAAGGTTTTGTTAATCGAACTCGGCGTGTTATGAAAAAATTATGAGAGTGAAATTTTAAGACGCGCGTGCATCGCTGTAACAGAAAAATTTACAGGTTGAAGTTAGCTGATAACGGTCCCTCCGGAACATCGCACAAATCGCAACTGTCAATGAGTGAGTAATGATGTTAATGTCAATAATAACTTAACAACGTCAAAAACTGTTATTCGTTGCTACAGACAGGTGCGAAGAGTTTGGACACTACAGTTTCACGACTGAATAGTAAAGACAAATGCTTTTAGTGGAGTTTTTCTCACCAATAATTTCGGGTATAACTTCTTACGTACCTACATAAGTACATACACACGGTTTTTTTATGTTATAATGCGTTCAGGTAGGCGGTCTATCTGATGCTTACTGTTGCCCATAAACATGTTTTTTGAAGTTATACTCCTTTCGAATGGGAAAACAGATCAGAGCATATTTTAGCGATGGAAGAAGTTGCGCGCATGATTTACTTAGTAACTTGGGGTTGATAAAATTTGTTTAAAAGCATAAAATAGTTAATTTATTTGTAACACATAAGTAGACGCGCTTTTTTAAATGCTCAATTGGCTGACAAACAGGCAGACGGTCCACCTGACTGTAAGTGGTCACTGCTAGGTAAAAGTAGGCATAGGCATATAAGTGTAAGTATGTTTTATAAGTAGTAGTAGTATTAAAGTGATGTTTTAGGATTTTTTTACCTACTTTGATATCTCGAACAATTTAGTTCGAGAATTTTTCTATCAGTGTGTCTCAAATATAAGACTTTCTGAAACATATTACAACTTTGTTGCGTTTTACTACAAAAGTTGCCGTGCAATATACAACTTTATTATATTGCAATAGGGTTCTTTACTCTATTCTTACGCTTATTTCAGGTGTCTATTCAAGTTTTAATGTTGTTGGGCCTTATTTCTTTGTTACGTGAACGTCGTACAAGGGTTCTCATTACAAATTAGTACATTTTATGAACGGAACCTCACGTGCTGTAAAACAATAGTAGCGGTTGCAGCTAATTAAGTGAAATCCTAAAGGAAATTTCTGTTTAAAAACAGTTTTTTTTTCTTTTAAAAAGTCTGCAGACAAATAGATAATCATAATAAGAAGAATAGACGATCTACTTGAAGGTAAGTGATCACCATCGCCTATGGACATTTGCAACACCACAGCCATTGCCATTGTGACGAAAAAAAAGAGAACTTGTAGTAACTTGCTCAAAATACAATAGGTATCTGGCAACAATAATTTATTAAAAAATGAAAATTGTTCGGCTTGTACAAAAAATAAAAAATCCCTGTAAATACAGGCTGATTCAAATTACGACGCTGGCCATCCGCCCTTTTCAATTCCGCCAGTAGGGGCGGAACTCGTTTACCTAAAATTGGTGCCAATTTATTAGGATTCCCAGAATAATTCTACCTCGGTCCGGGCATACAACAAACAAACGGGATGTTCGCTTAATTTTACTACGAATTTACCAAGATAGCGTCTCGAATTCTGTAATTTGGCAACCATTGGTTAAATTGTAAATTCCGCGCATTATCGGTTTGGATTACATAATCTATTTTAGATCAAGATATTAGGTTGTTATTAGTATAATTTATATATCTTGAGACATCGTCTTCATACCCGTATGATCCCAAACTAAGCAGGGCATTTCATTTTATTAAATAAAAAAAAACCTATTTATTATTTGTTCATGTTTATTAGTAGTTCATGAGAAGATATATACCGATTTGATAGATATCAAAAAAATGTAGGGCTTGCACTACAGTAACCAGATAACTGATACATATTTGCTTTCGAAAGTCTAATGTTACTTCAGGGTCAAAAGTATCAGAACACCTCTTTATGTATTTTTTATAACACACATAAACACATACAATCTTATTCTAATCTGTTCCGTTGTAGGTAAACTACAAAATTATTCTACACCAACTGTTCCCCATCATTTCATTCGCTTTCCCGAGGGAAGTTGCATTTTCCCTGGATAAAAGTAATCATATGTGTTAATGAAGGGTGTAAACAATCTATTTGCCAAGTGTCATTTAAATCTATTAAACTGTTATTGCTTGAAAAACTAAAACTTTTCTAACGAACTTTCGCATTTATTATTATAGCAATAGGATCTAAAATTCACTGACAGACAGTTATACATCAACTAGTAAATATGTACTTAAGTTATGTTCAAGCGAGACGCCGCGTTGGTGTGCTTACAACTTGAAAGTGTAACTTACTTCGATGAACATATATTGTTACAACTATTACAACGCGTAATACGTAACTTTGTTTATATACTCGCTTAGCGTTTGATGGAAGTTGTATATCTTGTGTTGTGTCAAAGAGGAGATATATTATTAATAGCAGACTAGCTTCCGTGTCGCTCTCTCTGGAATCATATTTTTTCGCAGAATGAAAACATATGACAGGCCAGTTGGCCTGGTGGTTAGCGACTCTACTGCCAAACCAAGAGTTGATTTCATTTTTGCTGTACAATCTATCCCAATGAAGATTTCATAATATAAATCAGTTCCATAAATATATTCAAAACCGTTTCAGTTAAAGCCCGCGTTGGGAACAAGTATGAACCTCAAAGTGACTGAAGCTACCAGCTATTCAGCCGTTTAGCCATTAAAACCTAAAAAAAATCACGCAGCAGAGACACATACTTTAAATCGGTTCACAGAAAAAACAGATACTATCCAAAATGCATCTAATGACAAATATGTCATAAATGATATACTAGCTGTTCCCTGTGGCTTGACCCGCATTTCCGACGGATATTACATTTTCCCGGCACAAAAAGTTATTATTCGGATTATCCTTTGTGTATTCCATGACGTTTTCTATATATGTGCCAAGGTTCATCCAAATCCGTTTGGTAGTTTGTGCGTGAAAGAGCAACAAACATCCATGCATACAACCTTTCGCATTTATAATATTAATAAGATGTATATAAAAAATAATAAAACTTTTTCTCTCACAAAAGTCTTCACAATGCAATTAAAAGCTAAGTTGGAATACAGTACAATGCAGACCTGCTTTGTGAGAGACCTGGTGCTTGTGGTAGGTTAAAAACCTGTAATACAAGTCACCAGCGCTCCCGACTCCACGGATATTGCAATACACTGCATTCCCGTATAACCATATATTTAAAGATAGATACAGTTTCATTCGTTTCATGTTATACGAAAAATAACAGCATAAAACCAAATAGAAAAAATAAAAAATAAACAAAAAGAAAAAGCCATGATTACAGATGACATATAATAGGAATGTTTATTCAGTGTGTGTGGAACAGTGTATTGATGTGAGATAAATGAAGAGTGCAGAAGAAGAAGTGTGTGTGAAGAGGGAATGGAGGATTGAGTCGTGAGGTGTATGAGTGAGTGTGAATGTGAGTGAAGAAGTGAGACCTAGAACGAATGGTAAAAGGAGAATCAAGAGCATTAGAGCTTGGGGGATAAGAGGTCTTCAGTCTGTTGGTAGGTCAACGTCCTTAGCCATTCAGTAACTGCATCTCTACACTTAGTCCGAAGAAGTGGGTAAATAGTTAAAATACTGTTTACCTTGCTATACAAGTACGGCCCAAGAAAACATATAAAGTCGTGGGATAAGCTCGTATGACATGTACGGGAACGGCAAACGATACCCTTCCTACGAACATTTCGAACCAACTCGGGGCGTAACTTGTTTGAGAATGCATATTGAGCACTATTTGAAGAACACAGTACTGCCTAACCGTAAGCACTTCCCAGATACTGTAGAGCTCGGCGGAGGGAAATCGGAAAGGGAGACCCGCCCCTACCTTAAGTAAAGCCCTTTGAGCTCTTTCAAGCTCGATAAGGTGAGACTTGGCTGCGCCTCCCCATGAAGAAACACAGTACCCCAGAATCGATTGGCAAAGGGCAAAATAAACCAACTTGATAGTATTACGATCGGCTACATTTTTGAGTGATTTGAAAATATAAATCAGTTTACGTAATCTGCTAACCAGTGAGCTAATATGTTGTTTGAAAGTAAGGGTTATGGTCTATGAGAACGCCGAGGTATTTGACACTGACAGCACGTGTTATGATAGGGCACGAACACATGAGGGTTGCGTCATTGCAATTGTGGGCAGTCATTGTGAGGCTTGGGGGAGGTAGAAGGTTAGTTTTTAAGGCGAAGGCAATGTAATTAGTTTTGGTTACATTTAACGTAAGATGTTTGCCCTCAACCATGAACACACCTCTGTAACTCCACTTTGCGCTGCAGAAAAAACATCTTCCCAACTGTCCCCACTGAATATAAGAGCTGTATCGTCAGGTAAGGACTCGACCTTTTTGTATGTGGATGTTGCATAACTCATTTATGTATACCAGGAAAAGGGTGGGCCCCAGAATACTTCCCTGGGGTACTCCACATGTAATGTATATATGGTCATAATGTGGTCAATCTTTACTCGCTGAAATCTACCAGTGAGGTAGTCGGAAAAGGGGAGGTTTAAGAGGGAGTCCTCTAACTCCCATTTCCTCTAATTTGATAATAAGGGTAGGGATTGACACCGTGTCAAATGCTTTAGCAAGATCCAGGAATACGGCCAGGCACTTTTTCCTTCCATCTAGGTTGGATATGATGGTATCAGTCAGCTCCTGGACAGCATCTATGATCTCATGTATATGATGGGATATTGGTATGAATCAATATCCTCCGAGAAAATGGCTATACACAGATGGACAGGACGAAGTTATAAAGGTTTAGTATCATATCTATACATTATAATAAATTTGTAGACGTTGCGTTTCTGTCCATTGAAAATTTCGAGATAATCAACATTAAGAACGATGGCGGAATTGCCATGCTTAATAAATAATCTACTAACTCAAGAAGACAGAGTTAGTTAGTGAATAAATTCGTATAGCATTATAAACTTAATCCATTTTTAATCAAACAATAAACGTCCTTATAGCACAGAAGCACACAATTTCAAATTACGGGACAAAATTAGGGTACCAGATTAATTTGCGCTTGATTATGTACTTTAAAACAGTCTTGTTTTTACGGCTTCTTCATTCGGGGGTATAATAGCTTAGGTTCTTTTAATTTATAAATTTTAATCTATCTATGGTTAGACTTTGTGAGGTAGACGATATTTCGTCGCGGTTTCTGTTCGGTCTCTTTCGGTAACTATGCAATCAGGTGCGAGATCCGTTCCGGGAGGACTCGTTGCAATGGCTTTCGAACGAAGTTTATATTAGCTAAATAAAGGGTCTGAAAATCTTATATTGAATTAAATTTTTTCAGTTATCTAATAATACCTTTAAACGAGCAATTCTTGTATAGTATCTCGGAAACGGCTCCAACGATTTTCATGAAATTTAGTATGCAGGGGATTTCGGGGGCGTTAAATCGATCTAGCTAGGATATATTTTCAGAAAATGTCGTTTTATCCGTGTTTTTAGGCAATGAAAACTGCTACAATATCATTAGAAGGTAAGGTTTTCAAGTTACATCTTTTGTGAGAAATACTGTTATTGGGAGCACTTCACTATCGCATCTAATTCGTATCTAGGTATATATGACAGTGCTTTAAAAAAGAGAATACTGTAGAAGTCATGTTAGTAAAGAAATCCCGAGCAATGCTCGACCATCTTGGTACTGAATCATTATAGATGCTCCAGTAATGGAATATACAAATTACTGACCATTTTAAAACAATGATGTTTAAAATATATTAACGAAAATATAAGTATTCTTTATTTATGGTGACTTTTTAGTCTTTTCAGTATTTGTTTAGCCCTAAAATAAAAGGTTAATAAAATAAAGGTACTTTGTTCATCTCTGTTAATCAATTTTAGAAATGCACGAAACCTGTACACCTAATCAATCTCGGTTCTATAATATAAGTTGAGATGACTTAAAAAGGCTACACTTAAAAAAACATTGCTCACACGAAAAATAAAACAAAGCCAAATTAATGTGGTTATACAAACTAATTAAATAGCCAACTTTTCTGTTTCCCTTTATTTAAAATACTGTTACTTAAAAACATCTCAGTAGTTACAGTGAGAATCGTTTAAAAATGTACTTTGAAGCGAGCTAGAGTTTCCGAGATCCCGAGTTGCCAACGTCAAATAAAAATATGTAATAAAATCTTTTTATTTTCCCGTTAATGAGTTCCCGAGCTCGACCGCTCGCTGACGGGGGATTAAGAGAACCCTACCATCGGTTCTTGAACTCGAAAATGAAATCTATACAAATACAAACAGGTACCAGTAAATCTATTAGGTACATATTTTTATAGGGAAGAATTAACCTCAGCTAATCCTACTAATATTATAAATGTAAAAGTTTGTGTGTATGGATATTGACTCTTTCACGCAAAGAATAAGAAATGGATTTAGATCCAACTTGGCACATAGATAGTGCATATCTTGGAATAGCATGTAGGCCACTTTTGATTCCAGGAAAAAGTGACTTCCCTCGGGAACGCGATTGAAACCGCGGGGGACAGCTAGTAGATAATAATGATAAATACGATACGTGATAAAAGTGTTTTAAAACTAATAACGAATTAATCATTTTTTTTCTCAACATTTCTGCTCTTGGTCCTTTATGTCCTAGCTTCTCTCTTCCCGAAGCTTTTTAAAAAAAATTCATTTCAAGATATATAGAGAAGAAACTACAGCATTAAAATTATGAAATTACGGCGTGATATTTCTATGAGAAGTAACAAATGGTAAGGCCCCGTAAAAACTGCAACGTTGCTTGATGGGCTGAATCTTTTTGCTCCTATCGTAAAGGTGATTTAGCGGAGAAATTAATAAGAAACCGCCTTTGAGATTGATTAGGAGTGAAAATTACATGTTCTTGTATCGAAACAGATGTTTTTGTGAAATATCTAAGCTATTAGATGATCAGCAAATACTATAATTATCATTCAATGTTAGCTATTAGTATCAAGGATAGCGTGTGTAGAGTTTTTCAACTGAAGAACTTATCTAACTTATAGAAAATTATTGATAAATCATATTTTATTATCATTAGAGTAGTAGAGATTTTAATGCAGAGTTCATCCGGAGAAGTACTACCACCTTACCCATTTCTGCCATGAAGCAGTAGTGTACTTGTATTACTGTGTTTCGGTTAGAAAGGTAAGGGGGCCGGTGAAATTACAGGCACATGTGACTTAACAACTTCACATCTCCAGATCCAAATCCAGAACAATCTTCTGGAAAGTGACAAAGGTGGTATACATATAAAACCTAGAAGGGACCTGGCCTTCAAGTGCAGAGGCACTTGGCGTCAGACTTTCAACTTAAGGGGGGTTGCCAGACGGGTATTACAAAGTAGCCTACCATTGTGCTCCGATTTCCTCAAGGTATCTATCACTGAAAGCTCAAGATTGGTTTAACGACACCAGCAACTGAGCTGTCATTGGCTTTAGATAATGACTATATTTTCTGAAATTACAACAAATTCTCTTCTGAGAAATATGGATCTTGAGGACTCTTGTCTGAGGAAGTGGCAGATGTTTCAGTGCTGACAATAAGTTCATGTATTTTTAATAGAGCCACTATGTTTTGGACCTTATTACTTAGGCTTTACTGTCCATCCGTTCGCCCGTCCATCTACTTGTCAGCGGGACATATCTCATAAACCGTAATAGGTAGACTGTTGATATTTTTACAGAGCGTGTACAGCAGTGCACAATAACAACAGATAATATTAAGTAAAATATTTAAAAGGTCTCAAGAAACGTGTTTCAAATATTCGGACTCACACTTGGCCGCTTTTTCAATAAATCGAGCCATTTCATCGCAATCTTACAAAGATATTACAGTTCAAAATAACAAAACAGATCTTGTGAAACAAAAACATTTGACCTGAATATCATCAAAAGCTTACCGCAGCCGGTGCTATAAAGGTGGTATTATTCACAATTTATAGCTTCACTTTGTTTCCTGCGGTATTGGGCGCCCTTTGATAATTTATAAGTTGCTTTGCTTTGTAACGGTGTTTTAAATGTTTTTAATAGATTTTAATATCGTTGGAAAGGTGGCGAAGTTTTGTTTCATTAGATTTTCAAAAAGTTTGTATTAAATATTTTGATATTTATAAGAATAATAAGGTATACAATACCTTATAAATATTCCTTTGAACGGGGAAGGTGGCTTGGTTGGTGGTTAGCTTGACCGCCACGCCACAGGTCACGGTTCGATTCCCACCCAGGACATACATTTGTTTGCATGAACATGTCTGTTTGCAAATGTGTAGATTAATGCAAATTCAACCTTAAATACATTCCTTTATTAGTAATCGAAGATTAAATGCTTTATTTATAATATAAACGATTCATCGAACTACCCTGTTGTCAATCAATTGAGGAGAAGCACGCTTTCTATCCATACGGTGCATATAAAAAAATTTTCAATGGCACGATCCGTACTAATATTATAAATGTGAATGTAAGTTTGTTCATTACGCTTTCACGTAAAAACTACTTAACCGATCATCATGAAACTTTGTACACTTATTCTTGGAGGTATTAAAAGTAATAGAGGATATTTTTTGTTTAGTTTTAGATGAAATTTGGCACATATATTGAAAATACCCTGGAACAATACATAGGATATATTTTGTGCCGGGAAAATGTTAATTCCCTCGCGACCACGGGTGAAACCGCGGGGGACAGCTAGTATAATATAATTACGTATTCAAAACAAATCAAACATTAGTCAGTGTATTGAACTATAATTACGTCGTTTTTTAAGTTTATACTCTATCGGCAATTCCTATGGCTGCCTATATTTTTCTTGAATGATCTCAATAGTCAATAGTAGTATCGATTTGTAAGGAGTTCCAACCGTCGTACTATATATATTAAGTAAATATTAATATGGGATACAGATACCTGTACTTTAGGATGTACTAATAGATTAATGTTGACTTAAAACTATCACTGTCTAACTAAACTGTCACCTCGGTGGTCAAGCGGTGTGAAACTCAGCACAGAGAATGGTAAGCTTGGGTTGAATTACCAGAAGAAGGTACAGGTAATACTTCTTTATTAGAAATTATTATCTGATGCCCGGTTTGGTAATGTGCAAAAGGGAAGGTAATTGGCTACATCAAGAAATAAAAATGTAACTTTGCTGAATTTCTTGCTGGTTCTTCTCAGTTGAAGGCTAACTTCCGTACCGGTGGTAGCTCCAGTAACTTTAAATTTGACCTTCGTAAGTGCCCTCCGTGGGCTTAAACTGAATAAATGGTTTTGAATCGAATCGTTCACCACATGCCACGTGGGGACTTTAAAAAAACAAAATATGTTAGGCTTTGTTATCAGTTATAAAGAAATAAAATAAATAAGCCATTTAATTCTTGCTTTTAAAATGGTAAAAAAAATGTAATTAAAACTCACTTATAAATATTCTATATAAACAATAAATTGGGTAAAAATGATACATACAAATGTAATATCATTTATATCCGGGCAGACCCACTAAAATCGTTTAGGTCAACATATTTTTACTATCTTGAATGTAAGTATAGATAGTTTTCTTCGTTACTGCGTTACTCTATCCCGGTCAGGGTTTTATACGAACTGAAATACGTAATAATTTTGTAAACACACGGGTGACATTACTGCAACAAACGCCATTATGTATTCTCATTAAGAAATTTATTTTTTAAGAAGCTATTCTATAATATCTCAATAAATTTGATAAGGCATGAACAATAGGGATTAAGGTACAATATCATACATATTTAATGGTATTTATTTACGATATTTTTTGTAAGTCAATATATAACTAATATTAGATATGGTAAAGCATCCTGACTTTCAGTTTCCACTAATAAGGGCTGGGGTGCTAAAGTTGAATATCTGAATATTATATTTCCCCATTGTTTCATTTCCAATACATTACATAAATTGTACTATTATCCAACAAAATAATCTGACTGTTGGTTCACTGATGGTCGTGAAATGAAAGTGGACTGTATATCAATAATCGCTGGTTTATTTAGTTTAACAATGCTGTGTGCATTGAGCGGTGGTCCCGAACGTAGCCGTAGATGGACTGCCGTTGCACCTCGATTGGTGGCGCAAGTGTCGACGCCCGCGCCGCCCTCACCCCGCACCTGCGTCTGAGCTGCTGGTTGCGGCGCCGCGCGGCCGCATATGATGGAGAGGAATAAGGATTGATCTTCGACACTGACCGTAGGCTTTTGGTCAGTTAGTGGTTATATGGTGTCTTATAAATAAATAGCTACTCTGCCGCGGTTTCACCCGCATGCACGAGTAATCTAATGCTTCCCGGGATTTTAACATAGTCTATTTAACTCAGGAATTGGGTAGATTCCTATCAAACAAATTATTTATGAAATCGGATGATTAGTTTCAAAGGTACCTCTTCATCCAAACTTAAACCTTTTTATTTTATTAGTGTATATTCAAATTACCAGTCCCGTCCGCAACATATCCCGTGTGTATTCAATCTCACAGTTGGCACACAACTTATTGGAGTGTTTTCCTTTAAATTTAGGACGTCGTACGTGACCTAAAGGGGTGTGCAGCTCGACGAATTACGAGGAAAGTTCCCGGGACCGTTCAAAATATACTAAAGTTCCCGGGTCCGGGATCCCGGGTCTGTAACGTGACATTATGAACGTTTACCAACTTTATATGCCATATTGTTGGCGGGTGTTTGTGATTTGTTTTGATATTATGCTATGAAACTGTACTTGTAACTGTGTTCTTAGGTTGTTAATCATTTGTTTAGCACTTGCTTTTCCCCGGGTTTCACTTTCGTTTTTGGGATCAAAAGTATCAAAACTGTCATTAAGAGATTAACCTCATAAAAGATAACAATTATAATCAAGGAGGTTTTCTCCAATAGTAAGGCCTTCAGTACATTCTAAAAGAACTTTTGGGTGGAGGTTTAGAATTTAAAATAATGCATTAATAGTGAGAATTTGTTATGGAAGAACATTAAGTTACTCCCGTCCCTAAATCAAGTTTTGCATATTTATAATCGTAGGTGTACAAATTCATGTGATACTACGAGTTGAGTAGAGTTAACTATTGAGGAAGTCATGCTTTGCCATTAATCTTAGTGGCGGGGTTAACTTTTAAGACCGGCGTACAAAGCGCATGTTTCTTTAACTTATTGCTAGTGAGATGGGTTTTGGTACTTAAATAAAATAAATAAAATATAATTCGTTTATTTATCTCCCACACATAAAAAATACAACATTTTTTTGTAGGGTACATTTAGTTGTGGGAGACAGGAGCCCAAACTAGGTTACCCTGTGCTATGAGCTTCCTGGCTCCCCTACTTGGTAAGAAGAAGTTACAATTGAATAATATATTCATGTAAAAAAAGAGAAAAAAAAAGGAAGAATCCGACAAACTGACATTATTGTCATGATAATTGATTTATAATTATTTGTTTGAGTAGATTAAGTAATGGGTGAATAGATCAACCTTATTTTAAAAGCAAAAGGTACATTTTTCTATGAGAAGTTTAGCTGACAAATAAGGCTTATTGGATTGTGAAGACTGTAATGATATTTATGTGGAAGTGTTTGTTTGATAACACTATCAAACAAACACTTCAAATCAATGAACACACGTTCTTCCCTTACGTTTAAAGACGACGATAGATCGATAATAATATATATTAGTATAGAGACAGCTCACTGGATGAAAACGTAAATAGGCATTTTCTTTATTTATTAAAGCTAGTTGGCAACAAAGAAAGGTTCATGGAAATACCACTCTGATGTAAGGTTATTTGAAAAAATTATTCCTCGGAATAGATCTATTTCACAGTACACGGCTAAGTTAGTATGGTTTTTATTTATAAAAAAGCAACGAGCTCTGGCTTCGCAAGGATATTATTAAATATCTGTCAAAAGACCCAAATAAAAAAATGAAAATGTTAATACCATAGCTACCAAACTTCACAGAATCACCTGAAAATTTCATCGAAGTCCGACCAGCTATTTTGGACTTCATAGGAAACATACATCGAGCTTAAAATGTATATATATATACCTATATATACCTTAATTTTCGTGGCTCAAGATCATCAGGATATACGATAGGATTTTTACTATAATACTGCATCCCAATGACAGCCCCTGACAACTTCTTCTTTAAACAAATGTCAAATTCTTTAGCATGGGTACCAAACCCAAATACCGGCCCACTACCCGCCCGCCTTAACCAACATGCAAGGAAATAACCACATTAAGATAAACCGAGATGTTAATTTATAATTCACACAACATTAAATCCGCCATTGCTCGGTTGCACGAAGTCCGTTGCCGGTAACTCATCGGGCTGCATAGTAATGCCTGTGCTCTGTTGTGGAATGCTCTAGAAGTTAATGTTATGGTTGTGCCCATGAATTATGGGGGAATCATATCTGAGGATTAAGAAAATTGTCGTAAAATTCAGTTGTTAAAGCTTTGAATACGGTATTACTTTTGGTCTTTTGGTTTAACTTTTTATTTCGGTCTTTCTTTACCTACATCTCCATTTGTGACATAAAGCAGTAGTGGACTAGTTCTTGTAGTGCTTGTAAAATTACAGGCAATTAATATGATAATTTACGGGCTGGCGTTTGACTTCAATTTAAATCTGGTATGTGATATTGTGGTTATAGTGGCGAAGGTGGTAAGCATGCAAAACCTGAAAGGGAACTGGCTGGTGCATGGCAATAGTTTTTAAAAATGAAATCGGTAGCCAGCCAGTTAGTAGGCAATTACCTACTACAGAGCCCTTCCACCATGCTGGTTTCCTCACAATGTTTCCCTTCACTGAAAACCCAAGCTTTCTGTCTCGATAAAACTAAACAATTTCATCTATATCGATAACGCATTAGCGATGTCCCTGGTATTGCAAATGTCCAAAGGCCGTGATAACTATTGACCATTAGATGGACCAAATATCGATAAAAAATCCTAAGTTTCAGAACATTTATTTGACGCAATAGAGAGCGTCAGAATTAAAGCCGAACCCTCACGAAAGTTCCCCTGAGAAGTCGCAATTTATTCCAGTTCACAAGTTTCAAAGGGCCCAAAACTTTGGGTTTCTACTCAAATGATTGATGGCGGTCTACTTGTTCTGAACTCTTTGTTTGATACATTAGAGTCTCCTTTGTGTTGTCAAAATTGATTATTACGTGACTAGTAGTCATTATACAAGTATTTTAAATTTTTATATTGGTAACACTGTATCTAACACTGGTAACTAATATTATAATTAGTTTATTAAATAACATAAGCCTTGTATGTAACAAATTAGTTAGTTGTTATTAAATAGGATATTTTTATTAAACAAATATCCTGGGACACTCTTTACTCTTTTGTTCTATGGAAACCAGATAACTGACATAGAACATATAAAACACTGTTTTCTAAATACAGTAATATATATATATATATATATTTAAACTTAGACAGAGAACCAACATAGTCCAAGCCCTTTTATTTTTATATTACATGGGCCAACAAACATGTAGTCGGTCCACCTGACCGTAAGATGTCACCGCCGCCTATGGACATTTGAAGTCTCATGTGCCTGTAATTTCACCGGCCCCCTTATCTTTCCTACCGAAACAAATCGTGTGGAAATCGAACCCACGACTTGAGGCGTCCTAGACAAGCTCTCTAATCACCAAACCAACTTCCTATAAACCAACCACATAGAACAATTTAAACTCCAAGAAAACACCAACAAAATCTTAAAACAAAACATAATTACGTATTCCTTCACTTTGTAAGTTCAGTAGTAAAACACTGAACTATGAACGTACACAAAAAGCTTCGAAACATAAAGCTAACGCGAGAACAGCTAACTGCTCGGCGAAGTGCAACAACTATGCGGTTGTATACAGTGATAATATTCGAAGAATAAGTTCCTAATAATTATAATGTTGGTTTTATTTTTTATTATTATTTTATGAGTTTTTTGTGTAAATTATTTAAGTTTAATTTTTGATTTTTATCTTTAATATAATTTAGTTCTCAAATTTTTTGTTCTGTTGTGTGTCTTTTTTAGTGCTTGTAGTCGTCACCTGTAATTGGGACACCATTTACGATTTATATTCTTTTGTCTTTGTATTTTTTAATGTATTGATGTTAGTCTTGTTGGTGATCCAATAAATAAATAAATATATGTGCCGGTTCTATACTCAATTTAAAGCTTGTCCTGTAGTCAACAAGGCATAGTTTTGCCATGCCCGTCTGTCGATTTATTAGTACAAAAAAATATATACATATAATTCAATGGTTTTTCATATTCGGCTTCTCTGGTACATACTCGTATATAGGTAACATATATGCAATATATAGGTACCTCATATTTTTTAACAAATAAAAATTAAAAAAAAATAGTTCAAAAGTTTATAAGAACATGCCTATTGTGGCATTTTAATGTTTAATAAGATATCTACAATTTTTTTTTATGTTTGTAAATTTGGATATAGAAGATAGTCTCGGTTGGTACACTTATCCCTACCAAGCTATCCCTACTGGTAGGAATAAGTGCACGTTCTATAAAACTCCGATTTAAAAAATATTTCACTGATTGCAAGCGGATATTTCATAATGCCGCAAAACATAATTTCCCATACCTAGGTTTTTTATAACTTGCCTAATTTTCCAGTTAGCTTACAAGTTCTATTAGCAAACGTTTCCTGCTCTTCATGTTTCAACCGCATACCACATCTGCCTCTCCTTATAAATTATCTAGGTTGTCTTACAAGTTCTTAACAAAATGCGCTGTCTTGTGGGCGCGTGATTTTCCCAACTTGTACTAACTTATAGTTTATTTACTAAAAGCAAAACAGTGTTTCGGAGGATTATGTCATGCATAAGGTGGTGTGGTAAAATATTTTAAGTGTAACTGTCTACATGTTCCTATAGTATTGTGATTATTGCTTGATTGAACTGTAATCTAAAGTAAGCCTTATTGGATTGAATTAACTGTCATTTGGAAACCAAAATACTTCGTGTGACAATAAGGTTTCTTACTATGGCAGCGGTTAAACGGCGCTTTCTCAAAATAAGCGCCTAATAATTCACAGTCTAAATTATTTTTGTTACTATGGTAATTTTACTTTAACATTTTTATATAACAATAAATATCTTAGGTTAAATTCTTCTCGCTCTGCCACCTGCCCCCTTATTCAGCTAATATAAACTTCGTCGGCGAGCCGCTTCACGGAGAACTTATTTCTGACTGCAACGAAACATCCCCGAGTTAGTGTCATTTTCCTTACAGAATCGAGCCCCAGATCTATAACTAAGTAGAGGGAAAAGATACCAGATAATTCAATTAATATAATACCTACTCTTACTACATAGTATTTTATAAAAACATGGGCAGTGATGGTGACTACGGACAGAAGTGAAAACTTAAAACTAAGAAATAACAGAGCAACACGTCATACTCATAGCTGTTAAACTGTTAACATTAGCATGTCAGTAACGAGAACTCATAAGATTGTCTCCTACCAAAAATCACCTAAGCCGACTTCAAAAAAGGAGGAGGTTCTCAATTCATCTGTATTTTTTACTTTAAAAAGTTCAAACATCTGCGTCTAACAAATATAAGTACCTGGATGGCCGAGCATTGCTCGGGATTTCTTTACTAACGTGACTTTTACCGTATTCTCTTTTTTAAAGCACTGTCATATATACCTAGATACGAATTAGATGCGATAATAAAGGGCTCCCAATAACAGTATTTCTCACAAAAGATGTAACTTGAAAACCTTACCTTCTAATGATATTGTAGCAGTTTTCATTGCCTAAAAACACGGATAAAACGACATTTCCTGATAATTAATCCTAGCTAGATCGATTTAACGCCCCCGAAATCCCTTGCATACTAAATTTCATGAAAATCGTTGGAGCCGTTTCCGAGATCCTAATAATATATGTATATACAAGAATTGCTCGTTTAAACGTATTAGATAGGTATGTTCACACACAGTTCTTTTGTAGACATCGAATCTACGACCGGTAGCCTTACAGACGGGATATTTCACCTTCACACTATCATATAATACGCATCCTACTACTACCTATATACAACCACCTGCTGTTAGGAGTAATAAATCAACCCTACCAATCGAGGTATCTATGCGGTAGCCACTTTTCCCTTACGGATTTTCGTACGTGAATACATTTACAACTAATTCACTTCTCCGGTTCACCTGCTATTTCGATAGAAATTACTTTTTATTTTGTGTATGGAGATTGTATAGGTATCGGCACTTCCGAGTACGTAGAACTGTTTTGACGTATTAAAAAAATACCTATATCATAATTTTCCTTTAGTCGCTGAATACCTAAAAAGTGCAAGTGAAATATGAAAATTTATATAACTACGGACAATGGACTTTTTGATCTGTCTTTACATTATAAACTGGTGAACCGATTTGGATGTTTGGTTAGGAGATAGTTTGAATATCTACCACACCCTTGAGCTAATACTCACTTAACCCATATTTCAATTCGTCTACTTCGCTCATGAACTAAAGCTCAATATACCAACATCGCCGTTGAGCTAATGCGCACTAAACTAAAATCTCAAATCGCCTACTTCGCTCATGGACTAATGCTCAATTAGTCTAAATATCAATATGCCGATTATGTCAATTATGAATATGAACCACCCATCATGCTCTTTATCATTATTGTTTCAAAAGCAATAGATTTAGAGATCACCCTAACACATACACACAAACTCACAAAATTCGAACTCTCTCTTCATAACTTTAGTTAACATTTCACATAGATATCGCAATAATTTTAAAATCACAAACACGTATACAATTTTGTATAGATTTTCCATCGTACTATGTGCTCGTAAGCACATTGTTTGTTGAAGCTTTAAGCATTCTAGCGAAATAACAGGCTTTTTCGCCGCGATTCCGCGAAGCTTCGAGTTCGCAACGCAAATAACTTGATGTATAAATATTTTCATTTACGTTTGTTTATTCGTTATGGTACTGCTACAGTTAGAGAGTGGTTTGTGTATTATAATTAGTCAAGAATTTGTTTTGTATTAATTTTTTTGTAGTAGAGCTCTTAGTGCAGAGTTAGTCCAGGGAAGTACTACCACCATTTCCGCCGTGAAGCAGTGGTGCACTTGTATTACTGTGTTTCGGTAAAAAAGGTAAGGGACTAGTGTAATTACAGGCACATGAGACTTAACAACTTCACGCCTCAGGCTCGACAACGTATTGGCGATGCCCTGGTGTTGCAAATGTCTATAGGCGGTGGTGACCACTTACCATCAGGTGGACCGTGTGCCTATTTGGCGGCCCTTGTGGTATAAAAAAAAGTACTCTTAAGTGTGTGGAAAAATAAACAGACAGGATAGGAATTATTTTAGCTTTTTATGCCAATGATTATTTTTCAATGTTCAATATTTTGGCTAATGTTTGTCTACAATCTCCCCTTGCTATTGTGATGTTGCCAATGCTGGTAAGCACATAAAGCCTCGATTTTTAATCCTATATGTTAGCCAGCCAGATGGGTACCACAAAGGTAATGGTACCCTGCTATGACTTTCTGATGATGTTTTCTTTCCCCGAAAGCTCAAGCTCATTGGAGTAGGATTCGAACTTGCAACTCTATGCACGGGATTCAATATAACTACCAATTGACCCACAAACGTCTTAAAACCACTCCTAATCGTCCTCTTTAAAAAAAACAACCCATCAACTCAAATTTATACATGTAAGGATTTTTTAAATATGAAGAGCACAATATACAGGCAGACGGTCCAACTAATGGTAACTGGTAACCACCGCATATGGACATTTGTAACACCAGAGGAAATGCCAATGGATTGTCGACCCTGAGACGTGAGCAGTTGAGTCTCATGTGCTTGGAATTTCATTATAACTATGTATACACGACCAGGTGATATCCTCATGATAATCGACTCGCAGCAAAACTGCCGAACTAGGACGCTAACAAGGGCACTTAATTAATTTTTAATTGATTTGGGAAGTTCCGTGTCGAAGCGTAATGCGGAGAGTGAGTATTATGGCAAACGATAATATCACGATATTAAACAGGCAATGTGAGCTTTACGATCTGCACTTCAACGAGCTGGCACAATGAGGCGTCAGACAGCTTACATCTGATCTAATTGCGTAGTTAGCGAAAGAGACAGAGCATAGAGGCCGCCATAAAACATTGTAGAACTAGTGTCATTTTCTTTACAGCATAAAATTCCCGGGCTGTACGATTTTTGTCGTTGAAATAGTTGACGACCTTACCTAGGTAGTACTGCTGGTGGGTCATCAATGGAATGCAAATTCGACAGACAATAGGAGGAAAATTTAAGACCCTCGTTTCCGACATGACACGAGAAAACGCGCAGAACCATTGTGTTATGATACAAAATATTTTTGAAGTCGCTATAATGTCGTTCTCACAATAACCACACTTTAAGAAGACTTTTGGCAACTTTCCAAGTAGGACACTGCGTTACTGTACCTGTGTTCCATGTGATAATTTAACACGGCTTTGCAGTTCAATAAACACGTTTTTAAATAGTCCATTAATATAATACTGAGTTATTTCAAACCTTACAATAAAATAATCTAAATTATGGTTTGTTTTATATGATTAAGGACATACAAACAGTTTAGGCCCGCGAAAGGCACTTATGAAGGTAAAATAATTTTTTGTAAAAAGTACTTATTCTGAATATACCGTATTTCATAGAAATCAGACAAGCAGAATTCAAGTTATATGCGAACAAACAGTGTAAATCAGTAGTGCTCTATTTCGGTTAAAAAGGATAAAAATTACAGGTATATAATTCTTAACAACTACATGTCTCAGGGTCGACAACGCATTTTCGATGCCCCTGGAGTTGCCAATGTCCATAGACGGCGGTGACCACTTACCATCGGGTGGTCCGTTGGTCTGTTTGTTCGTTTAGAAAAGTGAAAGGAACCCCTCATGTTTCGCAGTTGTAGGTTTGTTTGAGACTAATTTCGTCAGTCAGTCATGGACAGAAGAGTTCGTCTTTTATTTTATGTTTTTAATTAAAATCGCACATTCTCTGTCTGGAAATCTCTTAATTTCAAACTAAGCCTTCAAAGCGTAGGTGTCGTAATTAAAAAGTTTGCGGAATCTAAATAAAATCTCTGGATTTTGTTTGATGGAAGTTCCGCTTTGTGAAATTATGCTAATTAACACTGGAATTCATTATTACTTATTATTTAACTTTACTTGCTCTACTGTGAGGATCTGCTGAAATTTGTATTGAATTGATCTTAATTGTTTTGATGGTGTACTTAGTTTTTATTACGGTTCCGTACCCAAAATGGGTGCCCAAAGGAACTCTACAAGTAAGTACACTGTTGGTCCATCTGTCTGTCCCACCTTTAAAGTATAAATAGGTAACCGGTTATTTTTTATGATATTGTGTTCTTTTGGTGGATATTCTAACAATTGTACCTTCAGTTACATTAAATTTGACCTTCATAAGTGCCTTCCGAGAGGGAAAAATATGCTTTTCGCAATTCTTAAGTTGAAACTCTACAGTGAAAAACTGTCGAAGAGTATAAGTCGGACACACGCTTAGGATCCCGATTTGTATTGAATTGATCTTAATTGTTTTGATGGTGTACTTAGTTTTTATTACGGTTCCGTACCCAAAATGGGTGCCCAAAGGAACTCTACAAGTAAGTACACTGTTGGTCCATCTGTCTGTCCCACCTTTAAAGTATAAATAGGTAACCGGTTATTTTTTATGATATTGTGTTCATTTGGTGGATATTCTAACAATTGTACCTTCAGTTACATTAAATTTGACCTTCATAAGTGCCTTCCGAGAGGGAAAAATATGCTTTTCGCAATTCTTAAGTTGAAACTCTACAGTGAAAAACTGTCGAAGAGTATAAGTCGGACACACGCTTAGGATCCCGATTTGTATTGAATTGATCTTAATTGTTTTGATGGTGTACTTAGTTTTTATTACGGTTCCGTACCCAAAAGGTGCCCAATGGGTGCCCAAAGGAACTCTACAAGTAAGTACACTGTTGGTCCATCTGTCTGTCCCACCTTTAAAGTATAAATAGGTAACCGGTTATTTTTTATGATATTGTGTTCTTTTGGTGGATATCCTAACAATTGTACCTTCAGTTACATTAAATTTGACCTTCATAAGTGCCTTCCGAGAGGGAAAAATATGCTTGTCGCAATTCTTAAGTTGAAACTCTACAGTGAAAAACTGTCGATGAGTATAAGTCGGACACACGCTTAGGATCCCGATCATAATAAAACAGCATACATTAATCTTAGAAAATATATAATAAAAGAACTCAAAATTAGATGCTTGTACTGACTTGGTTTTTAATGTTATTTAATTGAAGACAAATTAAAAGTTAAAATATCACCTAATATCAAAGAAGATACGAAACCTGTCAAAAAATATGAATATCTAATATAATCCTAAAATTGCATCTACATTTACTTTTAACGTGCTGTTGTATCAGAAATAACAATAAAAAAAAAATTACCATTAGTTAGTGGCTGATGTAGTTATATTCAATCCCAATACTATAACTATAGATTTTACCTAATTTCAAAGATAGATAAGAAGATATTTAAAAAAACAAGTACAGATTAATCATTTGACTTGAAAGTAAATCGATCATGTCCAGTTCTAAAACCGTTTTGTGGTCAAATAATAAGTGTTAGAACTGTACCCTGACCATAGTGCATTCCTTGCATTTTAAATCGCGTGGCGTAGTTAACAAGCGGAGCTGGCAGCGTTTTTGTGAGCGGATAGATTTGTGTCAAAGCGCTTCACCAGCGGAATCTAAATTGATGCGATTATTTAAATGAGATTTCTTATGGGAGGGCTTTGAAATTTTAGAACTTTAGAAAGTTTAGACTGCAACCTTTTTGTGTGACGAAAAATAAATAAATGATTAACACAATTTATGGCTATTCAAAAGTGATTGATTTGAGTTTCACTTCTATTTATGTCTTCACGACACACCCTGCACATTGACTATGCTATATATTGGTGCTATTATGCTGTCTCTTTCTGCCCGTGTGCGAAACCATCAATGTATTATGAAATTGGCTAAACCGAACCCAAATTGTATAACTCCTTTGGATACAAAGTTCCAAAGGAGTTATACAATTTGGGTTCGGTTTCAAATATTAAGACGAATGTGGCAGCCAATGCTGTCATTGCCATATCAGAGGAAATTGAGGACCCGCCATACGATGTGAAGTTATAAGCCCTTGACATCAAAAGTACTTCAGCAAGCTAACGATAGTGTACCAAGTAATAGGAAAGTCCTATATGTTCAGTGATGGACGTTTATAGGCTGTATTTTTTGGTATAAAGTCACTATCGCATGACTTACGCCAATATTTAAAAGCAAAACTTTTCCAATAAATGTTAGGGAACACAGGGACGACTGTCGCTGCGGTCACGGCGTGCATTGTTGCGCCGCCCGCCCCCGTCTCATTGATTTAAAGCCGCTTTAAACCGCTCCTAACCGGTCCTAACTGGATTTTAATCTTTTAACCCGTAGCTGCTTTGTAATCCCGAATTGGTTTTGTGCGGTCGGGCAGCGGGTCAGGTGTTCTCTTTTCAAAACTTTCGGTTGCGATTGATTGAAAAAGGAAAGGTTTATTTATTGTTGATTGAACCTTTAGATATTCACGTGCGTTTTTTACAATGCTATATTGGTTTCTGGGTTTCGCTTTACTTTATTGAAGTACTTTTGGAATTGTTTTTAGAAGGGTTAACAAAAGAGAAAAATACAATTAAAAAGGATGAAGCAAGTTACTGTACTTCTTTTTAATATTTTTATTTATGAGTTAATAGAACGAGTATTTATTAAAGCGATCCAATAAAAATAAGTGTAATATTAACTACGAAAGACACACTTATCATATTATGCAAAAGAATAGATAAAAAACCATGACACACTTGAGCTGCCACTATTAAATACCACCTTTCCCCAACTAACTGTAAATTGAGTTGCGTTCTGTTGAAAGCTAATCCGCTTGTCACTTTCGTAACAAAAAAAAGAATAAAAAGTACATTCGCGTGGAATTGGTTAGCAGAACTCATCAAACACCTGATACCGTGTCAAAACTAACTTCATAGAAAAAGTAATAAGGTTTGCGGTGTCAAGTGATGAGATGTTGACTGTATGGTTTTAACTAGGTTCGCTCACTGGACGAAATTCGACTATAATCATAAAACATACATATATCAATATGCACTATGATAGCACTAAAGCTCGACAAAAGCTACTAAAAATAAATAAAATGCATAATCGGAAGAAAACTGGTACTTAACTATTTTGTCTTACGATTAGTCTATTTATATGTATTGATTAGGGTTAGTTAAGTCTGCCTTAAATAGACTTTTTGTTACAATGGTTTTATAAAAATAATGCTAATGCGATGTCGATTCTTTTAAATATCTTGTTTAGGAAAAAACATGAATAGATGATTCAAGAGATATATGACTTGTATTTTTTCTTGAAAAATATTGTTTGAGATACATCTATCCCTATCTTTACTAATGTTACACTTATAAGACCAAAGAATTCTTAGTTTTTATTTAATAAAAAAATACGATCCATTTTATTTCTTACTAATGTATTTATATAACTAGCTGAACCCGTCCATCGTACTCGTCGGATGCTACACACTTCTAAAATAATAAGTACATATAATATAATAGGTTCGGGAAAAAGTTCCGTCGCATTTTTTAAGAAAATTCATAACAATTTTTAATATAGTCTATTTACATTTAACTAAAGTATGTAGGTACCATTTTTTCGATAACATTTTGCCATTTTGTACGTAGGGACATGATCCCATTGCTTTAGAAAATTTGGGACTTCTGATCAAAATACCGCGACAAGTGGTTTTGGCAGTCCTCTCGTGATGTTAACCTGACACTCCCTAAAGAATTCTGAAGAGACCGAAACAGGTGGAAATCTGAAGGTGCAAGGTCAGGACTATACGGCGGATGCATTAATACCTCCCAGCCAAACTCTCTTAATATTTGCTGAGTGGCTAAAGATGTGTGAGGTCTAGCGTTGTCATGATGAAAAACCACACCCCATCTGTTGATTAATTCCGGCCGCTTTCTCACAACTTCTTGCTTTAATCTCATCAGTTGTTCGCAGTAGAGTTCAGAATCGATGGTGCTGCCTGGTGGTAACAGCTAATAATCAATAATGCCCTTTCAATCCCACCACACACACAGCATCACTTTGTTGCGAGCTAACCCGGGTTTCGCCACAGTCTGTGAAGCCTGACCGGCCTTTGACCACGACCTTTTTCGCACGTTCTTGTCGTACGTGATCCACTTTTCATCACCAGTTATCAGCTTCTTCAAAAATGGTTCGGTGTCAATACGTCGTAATAAAGAATCACAAATGAGTACACGGTTTATTAGGTTTCTTTCAGTGAGCTCGTGAGGTACCCAAATATCGAGCTTTTTTGTGTACCCAGTTTTTTTCAAATCCGCCAAAACTATTTTGTGGTCAATTCCCAGTTCTTCAGCTACGTCGTAACTACTGATATGCCGATCTTGCTCCACTTTTTCAAAAATGGCATCCAGGGCGACCAGAGCGACGTGCATCTTTGACATCAAAATTTCCGGATTGAAAACGCTTAAACCAAATTTATGCTACTCTCACAGACACTGCACTAGGTCTATAAATATCGCATTTTTTTTTCGTGGCTTGCGTTGCAGTTTTACCTTTTTTAAGAAAAATTTTAAAATGGATCGAATTTCTTCATTAGATTCACTCATCTTGACGGTACGAAAAACAATTGATAATCACAAATTTTCCTAATTTGAATTTGGAAACATGTTCTTTAAAATTTTAACTTTCAATGATACCAAAACCTGCCAGATACAAATAGTATAGCCAAAGAGATTTTATTACAAGTTCATACATACTATAATGCGAAAAGACTTTTTCCCCAACCTAATATGTTAATTCAGAATAAACTATCTTTATGCCAAGTTTTATCCAACTCCGTTGAGCATTTTTTGCGTGAAAGAGAACCAAAAATTCATCTATTGATAATATAAGTACGGTTACTAGCTCAACGTTTATAACTTAGACCACACTATACGGTTTACTCAGTGTACATTACAGATTATATTTTTTCTTGTAATTCCCGTCACGCGATATCCCCGACCAGTGTCGAATATAATTTTCATCGTTAACTCGCGCAACCCGATACTAATAATCGAGTTGAATATCGATTACGGAAACCTTAGAAAGTTTTGAACTCCAAAAGTGACTCGTGCTGAATGACAGATGGGTTATTTGCAGTTTTGTTCTATTGACGTTCATTTATTTTATTACTTTTTTATGTTGATCAATTTGGTATTGATATCTCATAGCTATACAGGTTAATATTTAGCTTAAATCGTCATCTAATAATCGACTATGTTCTGTTTCCAAGTAACCATCTTTTGACATCGTCAAAACCCAATGATTTTTTAGTTTACTCTGTACTCACTACAAAAATTTTACATAATTTATTGCCTAAAATTAAGAGGTACTATTCCTAAGGGCAACCTTTAAGTTATTGATAATCGATCATAGTTCCATCAGACCCCAAAGGACTGAGACCAAAGCAAGCAAATGATTATTGATATGATTATATGATAAATCAAAGCAAGAAAAGGTTCTATCTCACATCGAAATGCAGAGTAGAAATACCGATACCATTTCATAGTTATTTGTTTCGAACAACTTAACAGTTTCTAATAATTGTAGGTACCTATAGATGTTCAGTGGGTACATATCGGCAACGCCTCGCCTGCGGTCAATATAATTTAACTGTTCTCAGAACAATCGAGGAAGTGGTTTAACGCATATACTAGTGTAAATAATGTCTCTGCTAACTATTTGGACTTTGGACATTTTATTATAATAGTTCTTTAATTATACATAATAAATTAAATCATTAACGTTTTAACTGCTTGTAAAGGAATATTTAAATGAATATATTTTATTTTATTTAAAGCCATCGCCTGTTTCTTTCATAAGTAATTGTTTAATAAGAGCGGTATACTTTTCTAATTTTCATGATAATAAAAATAAACTAAGGCCCAGGTGAAATTATAGACACCTGTACCTCTACCATGAGTTGCTATCGAAACTTACTTTAGTCACTAGCAAGTAAACTACTAACGATACAGTATTTCTCGATAGCAACTGTCAAATTTGTGACTCATGGTACCGAATTTCTATAGCAAAGGCTAAAAAACGTTACTCGCTAGTGTTTACATTTCGATAGGTTTTTTACCTATCGACTCGTACTATCGATTTTAGTTCTTTAGGTGACTAGGCGCTAGTGGCGCTGTACAGATTTGCCATAGAAATGTTTTACGCCGTCGCTAGCGAGTACTAACGTTAAAAACTCATGGTAAAGGCACTGAGACATAATAACTTCAAGTCTCGGGGTCGACAACGCATTTACGATGCCCCTGGCACCTTCATGTAGACCATCTGGCTGTATCTATATGTAACCGGAAATAAAACTTGATCTCAAAAATATATCTAGATCACTTAAAAATCTCCTGTACCTGAGTAAATTTTTTTTTTTCATTAATAGAAAGCTACAGTTTTCCCAAATGACTAAGGCAATATGGACAGCAGCCCCCTTATTCAGCTAATACAAACTTCGTCGGCGAGCCGCTTCACGGAGGCCTCGGAGAGCTTATCTCTCACGTGATTAGTAGTATTAGCGTTGTAAACCACAGAGACAGAGCATAGAGGCCGCGACGAAACATCCTCGAGTTAGTGTCATTTTCCTTACAGAATCGAGCTCCAGGTCGGTAGCTAGTAAGTAACAAAAGAGGTACATATCCCTAAAAGCAAAATCTGTCTCTGTCGCTTACTACGCTAATACAACGAATCACGTGAGAGGTAAGCTCGTAATTTTTTTTTTTTTTTTTTTTTATGCTACTTGGGCCGACAAACAAACAGACGGTCCACCTGATGGTAAGTGGTCACCGCCGCCTATGGACATTTGCAACACTAGGAGCATCGCCAATGCGTTGTCGACCCTGAGACGTGAAGTTGTTAAGTCTCATGTGCCTGTAATTATCAAAGTCCAAACTGACAGTGGTCGCAAAATATAACATAATACTATCTGTGACGAATTACACATTTCTATTTAACTTGGCGCGTAACAAATCGCTCATTCTGTTAGAACCGACCGAACAATGATCTATGTTTGTTCACGCGTTAATTTAAGATGCTTATGTCTGTGGAATAAAGGTTGTTTTACAATGGCACAGAACGCGGAAACTAAAGCTGTTAATAAAAATATGGCTATGACTTTGCAAAGTTGTTAAGGAAGTTTGCAGTGACACCTTATTTTTACCCGACTACGGCAAAGGCAAAAGGTAGTATTTATGTCTAATGTGATCTATGAAAGAGCGAAGTCATATTTTTTAACCAAGATGTAGAATTGTAGTGTTAGGCCTTATTTAGTTAGGGTATTGGATCATCATTAGATCTGATAGCCTTTTAAGCTGAAGATCATTGAAGGTGTAATGAACTTGTGAGTCTTGGCAGTAATTTTTTTATGGGATTATGTATAAATATTCACTAACCAAGAGTCAAAGGTCTTCTGCCCTTTCCACTGTCACTAACTTCGTCGCCGAGCCAGCGCAACAACGCCTCGCAGAGGTTACTTCTCACGTGACTGCGAAAGAGACAGAGCATGGAAGTCGCAGCGAAACATCGATGAGTTGTCATTTGGCTTACAGAATCAATGCGGAGTACATTTTCACCTGTCAATCAATGTTAGATAGTCGCGTGTATTGATACTGGGTGTACCCGTGAACTAAATCCGGTGTAACACAGCTGGTTCTCTCAGTGCGATATAATTTTCCGCGTTATTGAGCTGCGCTACGGCTGCCAATGTTCGTGTTGACATGGTGTGTTGTACGCGCTGGTGTTTTATCGAACTTTTGATATTAGTTTTGATGTAAAAACCATGGCACCATTTTAATTTGAAGCTCGTTGAAACGAAAAAGCGACACTAAGAATATAATCACCAAAATGTAACCTTCTATAAATATAAATAGGGAAAATAAACGATTAAAAACGCGACGAGTGATAAAATTAAAATTGACGTATATAATTTTTTTCGTGAGCTTGTTTTAATTAAATTAAGTCTATGTGTTGCCCTATACTAATTTAAACCCCCATCAAACCAGTACTAGCTACTAGTAGTTTCGGAGACATGCGTGTTAAAATTTTACAATCTTTTCAAAAATGTTCTATAAACGCCATAATAAATCAGTTTTTAGTTGACATTTTCGGTTGCAGTTTTATGAAAGTTTACAGAAGATTGTAGAAGTTGATAGAAGATATACAGATTATATAAATATTAAATATAACATTGGCTCACATGCCAGATGTTCTGTGCGAGATAACAAACCCCCGTATGTACACAAAGGCAAAGTGATGGCTGGATTTGTTCCGCTTATTTCCGGCACTGCGTTCGGAAATGCCCAGCTAGATGCCCTGATATTTCCGGAATTACCAACGCTGCAATTTGAATTCAGTCTTGAAATGTACAATGTCTATTAAATTAATAATGGTATTCAGATTGCTAATTTTCGACAATTTTGTCGAGAACGTTTCGATTTAATATAAATTCTGGGATTTATGTTTCTGTATCTGTTTATACAATTCATAAGGGTCTGTTTTCATTACCTCTTTGGGTAGATGCGCATTGATCTCATAAGTTGTTCCTGTAAGTGTGAAGCTATTTTTCAAATAGATGTAATTAATATAAATTTATTATTTCCATTTATTTTGACTAATTATTTTTTGGGTAGAAAAACTCTGAGCATGGGGTTTGAACGTCCTTCATTTGTTTTAGGTTACATGTAAGGTAATTAGAAAGTCTAGAAAAAAAATGATGACGTTCCATGATTACTCTTGTTTTTATAATGTTTTTTTTAAAGTTACCAAAATGTTGTAGAAATACATCATACAGTTAATGTTGTTTATTTTAATTGCATTCGGCAAATTGATAGTTGTATTTAATTGTAAATATATATTAAAAGCAAATTCTGATAATATGTGATAGGATTAGGTAAATAATCAGATATTTTTCGCCTGAAACAATATTTATTAACCAGTGAACTGCTACACGCTTTGTCCATTTACAGGCGGCATTTACTAAATGGATGACCGACGGCAACATAAATCAGGAAAAATGTTGAATTATTGCAAAAATAACTAAGAAAAAATGCTTGGAGGCACATCAACATTATTCGACTTATGAACAGCCCCCTTATTCAGTTAATACAAACTTCGTCGGCGAGCCGCTTCACGGAGGCCTCGGAGAGTTTACCTCTCATGTGATTAGTAGTATTAGCATAGTAAGCGACAGAGATAGAGCATAGAGGCCGCGACGAAACATCCTCGAGGTAGTATTATTTTCCTTATAGAATCGAGCCCCAGAAGCTCTGTTAGAATTAACGCGTTCTTTATTTCCACGCAATTATATTAATTAATAATAATAATTAAATAATCTATTACTACTACCTACTAACGTACCTGTTCGTCGATCAGTCCTTGTATTTTATTCCATTTATCCGGAAATATGTCGAAGTTTAACGTGGAAGCGGCATTCAGTGATTTGTTAAAGAAGCTGGCAGCGCTGAATACTAAAGTAAGCGCGCAAACCATCCTAATTGAAGCGCAATCGAAGAAATTAGATGATCAACAACAGCTGATTCAAAGTCTTATTTTTGAAACCAAGCGGGTAGTAGAAGATTTTACAACCAAGTTGTGCAGTGTGCAGAAAGGGAGCAAGATACCAGCCAACGCGCCCGAGTTGCAGAGTGCGACAGAGACAGGAACAGTTGCTGAAGCTCCCATTGTGTCCGCGCGCGGACGCAGAGCGATTGAACGATCGGCTAAGGGTGTGGCGATAGCGCATAAGCGGAAGCGGTTGCCGGATACAAATGATACAGCGACTATTCATATGGTGGACTCCGCTTTAAATTCCGATGAATGGCAAACGGTAAAACCAAAACAGAAGAACAAGTCAAGATCGCAGCCCAAGGTAGTTCAAAAGGGTGGGAACACACTAATTTCTTCGATTCAGGGAATCGAAAAAAAGAAATTCTTGCATGTGTGGTCTCTTCATCCTGATACAACTGAAGAAGCGATCTCCAAACACGTACAAAATATTTGTGCTACCACAGACTTGAAAGTTAAAAAACTAGTACCCAGAACGAAAAGAGACTATTCTTCTTTTATGGTTGGAGTACCCGAATCCAAATATGAGAATATTTGTAATACTGATTGTTGGCCAGTAAATGCTCAATTTAATGAATGGGTGTGGTTTCGAAACAATCGAAACACAGCAGTAAGTCAAGAAACGAATCTGTAGACAAACAATAACAGTTTTCTACCAGAATGTTCGAGGATTGCGGACTAAAGTAGACACGTTTTATTTGAATCTTCTCGGATCTTCAAGTGATTTGTTTGCAATTACGGAAACAGGACTAAACAATTTCATTGAAAGTGGGGAACTCTTTCCACAACATTATACAGTAATGCGCTGTGATCGAGCGGACGGCCGTAAACAAGGAGGAGTGTTGTTAGCGGCGGCTCCGAGTATTAATTTAAAACGCGTTTCGATAGATAATGTGGACGCTGCTTTATTCGAGATCGTTTGTGCAACCGTTCATGTCGATAAAAAATATGTGTTATTTTGTTGTGTTGTTTATATTCCACCGAAGTGTGATAATAATGAATATATGCACTTGTTCCATATATTAGAAGATGTGTGTATTAGATATGATAATGTGTTAGTTATTGGCGATTTTAATTTGCCGTCTACAACAGTGGAGATTCAAAACTATTATGAGTATGTTGCTGCATTCTGTGAGTTTAGACAGGTAAACAATATTCTTAATATTAATAACCGTATCCTTGACTTAGTCCTGACAACCTTGCCGGCAGGAGACTTGGAGGTGTCTTTGTCTGAAGAACCATTAGTAGATATTGATGTTCATCACCCACCGTTATTGGTAAAGGCGACAGTGACAGTTGCGCGGGGCTCGCGTACTTCTTTAGGCTACGGTGATTCTAATAATTATAATAATGTTAATATCAATAATAATTTTAATCATAATAATTTTCAATGGAATTTTGCTAAGTGTAATTATTTAAATTTATATAGTATACTAGATTCTTTTGACTGGAAATTGTTATATTTAACTCAAGATGCTAACTTAGCATTGCGATATTTTTATCATAATGTAAATAATGCAATTAGTATGTGTACGCCTAAAAGGAAAATAAAATCAGACAAAAAATGTAAAAACTATACTTATCCATTCTGGTATACATCTGATTTGATAACAGATATTGCACAGAAATGGAAGTTTCATAAATTATTTAAATTAACGGGTTCCAAGTCAGACTATGATTATTTTGCCCGCTATCGCGCAATCGTTAAAGCTAAAATCAGATTTGCTTACCAGGCTTATCAATATCAGGTACAAAGTAATATAACGGAAGACCCAATGAGTTTTTGGAATATGATTAAAATTAGAAAATCCAAGCTAAATAAAACTACGGTTACAAATAATGGACATGAGGTCAAGGAAGAGGATTGTGCAAAGCAATTTGCAACTTATTTCCAGTCAGTATACACCAAAGAAAAGCCGGTACTGGACCCGCGCGAGGCGGAGCGTAGCGCGGCGGAGGCGCGCGCGTTCAACTCGGCTCGCGTGCATATCGATCAGTTGAGCGTGCGCGACTTACGCGATGCACTTGCTCGGCTTAAACCGAAAAAATCGGTCGGACCGGATGGTATTCCACCATACATAGTTAAGGATTGTCGTTCAGTTTTTGAATTACCCTTATTACATATTTTCAAATTATGTCTCAAGGAAGGTTACTATCCGGACGAGTGGAAAACGACTCGCGTTACACCAGTACCTAAAGGCGGATCAGGCACCGACTTGAGTAACTATAGACCGGTCGCAGTTTTATCTACATTCGCAAAGGTGTTTGAGTCGGTCATTCATAAATGTATTTACTCGCAAGTCTGCTCTCAGATTACAAATGTACAACATGGCTTTCTTCCGGGTCGTAGCACGGGAAGTAATTTACTTTCTTTTTATAATTACTTGGTACCTGTTATTGACGCTGGGGGACAAGTAGACTCGGCTTATTTTGATTTTAAAAAAGCTTTTGATATTGTTGATAATGATATCTTATTGACTAAGTTTGCTGCGATAGGTTTTACCCCGAGTCTGTTGAGATTTTTCGCTAGTTACCTGAGTGAACGCAGACAGTACGTCGAGTACGCGGGCTATGTGTCGGAACCTTACTACACATACTCGGGGGTGAGTCAGGGTAGTAATCTCGGACCTTTGGAATTTGTTCTAATGATCAATGATCTACAATCGGTCTTGACTCAAGCGAGATGTTTGCTATTTGCTGACGACCTCAAGCTATTCCTCGCCATAGACAGTACTTCTGATTGTCAAAGGTTGCAAAATGATATTGACAAAGTAGTTCAGTGGAGTAAAGACAATAAACTCCTATTTAATGTGAACAAGTGTTGCGTAATGAGTTACAGCCGCACACGTGCTCCACTGCATTATCCGTATGAGATAGATTCTACAATCATGCCGCGCGTCACGCAAATCCGAGATCTAGGAGTAGAGATGGTCTCTGACCTGTCATTTAGCCTGCATATTGTAGAAATTTGTAAGAAATCATTTCGGAATCTGGGGTTTATATTGAGACATTGCAAGGATTTTACTAATATATTAGCAGTCAAAATTTTATTTAATGCCCTTGTTCGGAGTCGCCTGGAAAGTAATAGCATAATTTGGAACCCCCATGAAACCAAATATAGTCTGGTGGAAAAAATTCAAAATAAATTTACACGGTTTTTATATTTAAAACAGTTTGGTGTATATCCTCGATATTTTGTGCATTAATGTACCCGAGTATGTTTGTCATAGGTATGGTAGGGTACAGTAGGTTAGAGGTAAGAAGAGACGTAGCCCTAGTCAAATATGTGTGGAAGGTACTGCGTGGGTGGGTGTATCACCCAGATGTGCTCGACGCATTGAAGCTGTGCGCGCCCGATAGGTACGTGTTCGCGCGCCGCCAGCCCGCGCTGCTGCTCGCGCCCGCAGCTAGGACTAATTTACTTAGGAACGCCCCACTATCCCGTTCAATACGGATCCTTAATATTATGTCGCAGGATATCGACATCTTCAGTTGCAATCTGTCTGAATTCGCAGAATCAGCATACAGGTGTATAGAGAACAATAATATACCAAAATGAATGTACCTAATGTAAATAGATTTTTGTAAATTAGTATATAGTATATTATTGTATTAGTATTTGTAAAGATTTTTAATTATATGTTTTTGTAATTTAGTTATAGTGTCGAATTGGTGTAAACTGTAAGGATGTTATAACTTAAGTAAATAAATAAATAAAAATAAATAAAATAAAAATTCTGTCTGACGACTTTTATTAGACTACTACAGAAGGATGTTACTCAATTGATACAGATGACATTGAATCTGTGCAGAGAAAATGTCTGAGAATACTTTGTTACCGTCAGCATGTAGGACGCACTGATTTGAATTATGAACAAAGACTGAATAAATTTAATGTTCAACCTCTGTATACACGTAGGAAATATTTTGATTTTGTATACTTATATAAAATTATTCATTCCATAATAGATTCCCCCGATCTGTTGTCTCATGTATCCTTCAATGTTAAATACAGCGCACGCAGGGCTAACATTTCTTATCTCTTTGCACTTCAGATCTACAAAAATAATACATCATACTTTAATCCAATAGTAAGAATGGCTCGTCAATTTAACGAATTGTTTTAAAATAATTCAGAACTTGATATTTTTGAGCCAAAGTTTAGCAATTTAAAAAAAACCATAAAAGATATCCTCCAAATCAAACCGGTTCATACCCAGCAGATAAATTAAGTCTAAATAAATAATATTTATTTATAGTTTTTAAATAATAAGATTTTTAACAATAATGCCATTTGGGAGTGCTCACCTGCACTTTCATCGCATTTGTCTTGGTATTCATTTCTAGTTTTGTTTTTCTGTATACATATGTTTTGAGTTACAACCCAGCTCTATATGTGTTATTACTATTATGTGGTTCCCTTTTGGTTGTAATTTGTATTGTGTATCCTAAATAAATAAATAGATTGTATGTGTCTATGTAAATATGTATATTTAATTTGCAGAAGATTTTCTTTTGCATACAGTAGTAAGTTTAATAAAGTCTTCAGAAATTTAATAATTGAATAAGAATTAAATAAAAATAAAAAAAAAATAAATGTCCTGGGACATTCTTTACACACGGCCATCTGGTCCCAAACTAAGCAGAGCTTGTACTATGGAAACCAGATAACAGATATACTACATATATTACTTTTTTTTTCTAAATACATACTTATATAGATATTTACACCCAGACACAGAACAAACAGACATGTTCATGCACACAAATGTCTGTCCTGGGCGGGAATCGAACCCGCGGCCTTCGGTTTGGCAGTCAGAGCGTTAACCACCAAGCCAACTGGCCTGTCTAAATTAGTAAATTAGAATGACATGGCCGGCACCAATGGAGAGATGAGACCGACTAACTGAATCTCTTAGGATAAATGCTCACTAGAAACAGGAAGAAGTGGATTCTGGATTGGTCAGCAGTATAAGAGGGAATCAAGGGTATAACAGCACCCTCTGTTTCCTAAGCAGCATGATTTGAACATATTATTATAAGGTGTCATTTGCAAAACTAGGGGCATCGCCAATGCGTTGTCAACCCTGAGACGTGAAATTGTTAAGTCTCATGTGGCTTATGCCACCAGGTGGTAGTACTTTCCCGGACGAACTCTGCACTAAGAGCTCTACCTCTTATGCATAACCTTCCTTCATATTTTTTTTATGATTTCCAAAGGGGTAGTTAGATATCTCAGTAATGAGAACAATATTCCTCCAAAGATATTTGAAGACCCTATGTATTACGAACCCTAGGCTAAAAGTCATATTTTTTAAAATATTATACGTTAATATTACCTAGCCCGACCAAGGAATAGAGCCCAGGACCTCTGGGTACCTAGCCGAGCATTATACTACTCAACCACCGATTTATAATCTAGACTAGATCCTACTAATATTATAATTGCAACTTCGCTATAATATCGCGTACTTTTTATTTTATAAAACTTTATTATCCTTCAAGAATGCCTGTGATACCGCGGCGCGGGGCGGAAACTAATATATTACAAAGTCAATGTTTCGATGCTTGTGCATTAATGTCTACACGGATTTAGATGCAACTGGATATAAAGAGAGAATATATTATGAATGAACACATCTGGTAATTTTTAACTTATTTTTTATACCACTTGGGCCGACAAACAATCAGACGGTCCACCTGATGGTCACCGCCGCCTATGGACATTTGCAGCACTAGGGGCATCGCCAGTGCGTTGTCGGCCCTGAAACGTGAAGTTGTTAAGTCCCATGTGCCTGTAATTTAACCGGCACCCTTACCTTTCTAACCGAAACACAGTAATACAAGTGCACTACTGCTTCACGGTAGAAATAGGTAAGGTGGTAGTACTTCCCCGGACGAACTCTGCACTAAGAGCTCTACTACTCTAAAAACTAGAGTCAACAACATACACGGGGCAGAAGCTAATTATAACATGTTTCTATAGATTGTTATTGAATATATTTCTCATTATTAACTACGCTTATTTATCTAAAAGACCCTGTATAATTTACAAGATATTTGACTATCCCACTAGCTCCATTTAATGGAAGCGTAAATTCAAAATATAGTGAAGCGATGACAAAACCAGCGAGCCGTGAAGCACCGATAGCGTGTCGTGATAAAACTGATAGAGTTTTGGATTAACGCGTCCTTTATTTATGTACCATGCCGATAAAGGCTTCAGAGTATACCGATGACCACGTACTTTACACCTTACGCTGAGCAATATTAAATCCAATTTTACACTATCTAACCTTCAACAGAAATTAGAAGAGCTCATAGTGCAGAGTTCGTCCGGGGAAGTACTCCACTAGTATGTATACTGCACATGCTCATTTCCAGCGTGAAACAGTAGTTCACTTGGGTTTCAGTTTGAAAGGTAAGGGGCCCCTGAAATTACAGGCACATTGGACTCAACAACTTAATGACTCAGGGTCGCCAATGCATTGGCCATAAGTGGCCGTGATCACTTACCATCAGGTGGACAGTTGGTTTGTCAGCCTACTTGACACAAAAAATATTACCCAACGAAAATGGAAGCCAAAAACCGTTACATGTAATATGCAAAGGAAAAAAATCCCCGGAACATTATCAGGCCATTCTGGAGGAAGCCCAAACATGACAGTTACACAATAGAACTAGATACAATGTCATACATTATATAACATGATGGGTATTGTGCTAAACTCCCGGCCGGAACACTTTGACTGTGACATGCATTGTTGCCAGCCGTCTGTGGAATTTGTTGGTGAGGTAACATGCCCATTATGATGTGATATTGTATCATTAATTGTAATTAATATGTAAAAAGGTAAATAAGCTCAAAGACACTAAACGAGCTACGGCACGGACTATACTTAAAAATACAGAGTTCAAAACAAGGTTATTCGTGGAAGAACAAAAGCTATGGACTTGCTCGCAAAATCAGTAAGCTGACGTGATTATCACATCGCTCGAAGAACTAGGGCTCGATTCTGTAAGGAAAATGATACTAATTCGAGGATGTTTCGTCGCGGCGTCCGTGCTCTGTCTCTTTCTCTAACTACGCTGATACTACTAATCACGTGAGAGATAAGGTCTCCAAGGCCTCCGTGAAGCGGCTCACAGACGAAGTTTGTATTAGCTGATAAACGATGAGAAAGAAAGGTTTTCGAGTGGCGACCACATACAGGAAAGTGCAGAGTGGGATTGTGAGGAACTCTGTCTTGGTGGACCTAGTCAGAGCCGATGCAGGCGGCCTACGGCTATTCGATGAGGAAATCCATGAGGGAGACCTATGTTCAGCGGTGAGCAACATCCCTGAGCGTAATATTTTATACGATATAATGTAAAAAGTCAGAAGCTCAAAGCGCAAAGCATATTAAGGAAGCTAACATAGCTCACGTAGTCACGCAGCTTGAGAAATATCAGGGTTCATAGTGAAATGTAATCTAATGACAATATCAAAAAATATATCAGATAACCGTGTGTGAATAATAACCCGCCATATTTAAATCAATCAACTATTAAACTCGTAAGGCTTACATGTACCCACACAGACACGCACTCACACACAGGAATTCACGCACACACACATACCCACACATATACACATTACGCATCACAGTGCGCGCGTTTACATTTTAGTTAAAAAATTTAAGATTATATTAACAAAATATTTATTGAACCGTTGTACCTTTAACTTAACTTTAAAGTATAAAATGTCTTAGAAGAGTGGGATCTCCTAACACAAGCAAATCTTTGCTGAAAAGGAGATCCAAAAAAAAACATATGTAACCTAACCTTAGTTTTTAAAATAAATATATTATATATTTATTTATCCATCGTCCCGCAGTTTCTCCCGCGTTCTTAAAAGATCGAATGTACTGTTATCCCGTGATTATAACGTAGTCCTTAAATTGGGAGAGTTATTTCGGAGACAACCTAATACGTTCAAACTTAAAAACTTGACCTCTTTATAATAAAAGATTAAAAGAAAAACAAAGCGTCCAAATGTTGATACCATAGTCACCACATAAGGGTTCATATCTAATTTATGCGCCGCCGCGGCTCAGAATTACCACCATAAGAATATCTTACATGTATGAGTCACAAAGCTAGGCTACTGTATATCAGTGAACTGTCACTATATATAACCACGTGGCCATAGACATTTGAAAAGACAGAAGTGGCATGGTATGTAGAGCTCTACCACACTGCTCTGTATTGCATTACAGTTTGCAGCCGGTGCCTGACTCAAATGGTATTGGTACTCTTTGGTATTTGAGATGGAAAGTATCAGAGAGTATCACCTATAAGATCGATTTATATAACTACTTCACTCGTTTTCTATAATAGATATCTATCACGCACGAATGCTAGTTCACTTTGTTATAAAATATGGGTTATGTTCTGGGTGTTAATATCATTATAATTATAAACTGATGTTGTTATTGTCATGTGCCTGTAACCTACCGTTCCAACCGAAACACGGACTACAAGTGCACTACTGCTTAACGGCGGAAAATGGTAACGTAGTACTTCCCCGGACGAACTCTACCCAAAGAGCTCTACTACTTCTAAAGTGTCACAGGATTATAGTAATGTGACTCGAATAGGGTGTTATTATCTATATAAGTATGTATTTACAAAAAAAAAGTAGTATTCTCGTAATATATCAGTTATTTGGTTTGTATAGTACAAGCTCTGGTTAGTTTGGGATCAGACGGCCGTGTGTAAAAAATGTCCCAGGCTATTTATTTATTTATTAATGCAGTTGTTGTAATTACGTTGAAATGTCACATACACACACACATACCCTATAATAAAATGAAATGCCACATGTACAGACCTACTAAAGTAAGTAAAATAAGGTGACCTGTTATTGGCCTTAAGTTACTATTAAGTTTGTCAGTTTTAAAAAAAAATCATAAAAGCTATTGATTTCTTGTTATTAAAATAATGCATAAAGCTTGTTGATTTTAAACAGTTCTAGATATGCAATTAGATTTCTATGCAACGGTACTGTAGGGTAGTAAATAAAATAGTTGTCGTGGCGCGCGCTTGGCCTGTTATCGTTCTGATATGTACTGCCTTTACTTATCAAATTTTGTTCTGTAGTCCAAGTTTGGAAGGTGATGCGATTGTGATTTACAAGCTACCGCTTTCTTGAGAGGTCCAATATAGAACAGAATTATAACATAGCTTATGGAAGTATAGTACAGCTCGATAACAGATTTTTTGAAATCGGATTAGTTATTTCAGAGTTTACCTGCTACTACTATACTTACAATCTTTACCTATTTATAATGATTATATAAATATAGATTGATTAAGATGAGATTAGATAGGACCAATGATTATCACACATTTAATCGGTAAACGTTGTGAAAATTAAAAAATATTCTTATAGTATTTGTGAAAATATTTATATTCAAATAGGCGTCTAAACTTGCCTGGGGCTGGAACTCGAGGATGATTCGTCGCGGCTTCCGTGCTCTGCTTCTTTCGCTAACTACGCTAATACTATTAATTACGTGAGAGATAAGCTCTCCGAGGCCTCCGTGAAGTGGCTTGCCGACGAAGTCTGTATTAGCTGAATAAGGGGGCAGGTCTGGGAATCAAACCAAAGTCACGTCAGCTCCATATTTGCTGCAGTTATTATTATAAGCTTGTTTTTTTTTTGCGTTATATAAGTTTTACATTCAACAATGTCAAATGTTTGAAAAAATATAATAGACAAAAAGTCACATTAGATAAGAAAATACATATCTGAGTTTCTTACCAGTTCTTCTCAGTTGAAGGCTGGCTTCCGAAACGATGGAAGGTGAACATGGGCCTAAATTAAACAAAGGTTTTTGAATTTCATGGCTTTGAAATTTTATTTAAGCGGCTTCCGGTCACAAAGTCAATATCTTTAAAATCGAACACGTTCCAACTTATATCTTCATTGCTCAATATCAAACCCTCAGAGAGGCGGTTCATTAATAAAATTTAATTAACTTCACATTAAGAATATCAGAGTGGCTTAGATGAGCGCCACTCGAACGAATTAATAGGGATTTGGCAAAATTATACGGAACACCTTTGGCGAAAATGTACGGGGCGATTTTTGGTGCATTCACGGTATTTTGAGTTGAGTCCAAAAAGTTTGTTCAATGCCTTAAATTTTGTATAAATTATTGTGAAGGGCATGGTGATCGGCTTACGGTCTTAAAGGCACTAAACATTTCTTAACAAAAACATAGAAAAAAAAATACTTATAGATAAAATTGTTGTTATTTTCTCATTGATAAAAGCTTATGAATATGAATAAAATATTCATATAATTATTAATTACAAAAATTATTAAGACTCGCGGATCCAAAAATTAAATAAACCCGTATGTTTCCAGGCCAGGTAGTACCTCACTTTTGACCTTTGCTCTATCTCACTTCCACCGTCGTATTTTTGTAGGATTACTTTCTATTTACTTGGATTGTTTTGCTTTCAGACAGAATACTTTATTGATTCGTTATTCGCCAGGTAAGAGAAATAACGTAATCTATTTCAATAAATGGGATTGCAATAGGTATTCTATCATGGATTCTGTCAGTTCTTGTTAGTTCATTCTCTCTAGAGTGTTGGTTTCATATTAGTATTTTAGCTCCCATTTTACTGCTTCTAATTCATATTCCAGCTGTCTCCGACTTTTTGCCCGAATGCCCGAGGGATGAACATTATTCCGGGGTAAAAGTATCCTTTGTATTAGTCCAAGTTATAAACTATCTATGTGCTAAGTTTCATGGTATTACGTTCAGTTGTAGCTTCAGTAACTTTAAATTTGACCTTCATAAGTGCCCTCCGAAGGCCTAAACTGAATAAATGGTTTTGAATTTTGAATTTTGCGTGATAACAATATTCATCCATCCTAAAAAGCTTTTGCATATTAAATACTAGCTGCCCCTGCGGTTTCACCCGCGCTTATCGATATTATATATAGCCCCATCCCGATATGTTCAGTAGTTTTGAGGTGACGGTGCGTTAAAGGAACTCTATTTACTATATATAGATAAATATGATTATAAATATATAACTTCATTAAAAATGATTAACCTATATAATAAGGTTTAATTTAACAAAAAAATTATAAAATATATGCCGTCAACAAAATTTGTGTTTTCCATCATTAGACATTTATTTACAAAATTAATTCTCCAGTAACCCCATTATTTCAAAATTAGGTACTCTATTTCTGCTTTCAAATGACAGCGAGGCTAAAATTAACAGTATTTTAAATGCAAAGATAAAATAAACAATTTTTCGTGTCACATCAAACGAGAGTTTAAATATAGATTTAGAATAAACACAACATATTTGGACTGACTTATAAACACTGTCTTTTTAACCAACTTATCTTTACCATTAAACCAGACGAAAATCACCTTTAGTACCTTGTTATACAACTCATCATGTAATACAAAAAAAATTGTATCATGGCAGAATTATACAGGATATTATCAAGGAATTGTAGAACTTAACGTTCTTGAAATAAGAAACTTTTCACTGCACATTACTTTGTGAAGGGATGGTTGCGCGTGCGCAAGACTATCAGCTGTTATTGTGTTGACACTACACATAACAAGTCTATTTCAAAATTACCCTAATATTCACATTAGGGAATTGTCTTACCCCTAGTCTTTCTTGTAAACTTTATTTTAACAAATATGTGGTGTACGTTATAATGATAGATCGTGAAAAGCACACAAAACTTCGATGAATACTAACTGTCAAATATCTATGGTATACTAGATGCTTCCCGAGGCTTCTCAAGATGGAATGAAATTATCCAGGTAAACTATTTATGTGCTAATTACTGAAAATCTTTATGGCGGGGTCGAGGGCGCCAAAATACTGTTTTGACCTCTGACCTCTTTATGTGTCAGTCTGTTTCTATCTGTCATTTCGTAGATCCCAAATGGATGGCCTGATATTTATTCAATTATTTTATTTGAAAGCTGATTCAATGGCTAAGTTTCTCAGGTTAATTCGATGGACATTAGATCAACCGTTTCTAGGATATTCAGTTTTCAACTGAGCAGCACTTTGGAAGCAAGATAACTATTTATTTCTTTATGCATATTCATGTAAGTGTGATTGCAAAGATCATATTCCCCGGCCTAGTTCATTACCACATCCGTTAATAAATAAAACATGAAATCAACTACTGAATAAACTAAATTACCAAATCAATGTTTACTTTGCGGTAAGTCTGTAGCCGTTTAATTTTTATGACCGTGCTACTTGCTGATGGTAATAGCGTCGTTTGGCGTGTCATAAAAGCATGTAATGACTGATGAGTACGAGATATTCTTTATTTAGAATACTAGCTTTCGTCTCGCAGTTCTTGAAGGGTCTTATGTAGCCTGAGATAATAACATACTGTACTTCTGGATAAAGCAGCTTTCTAATAGTGAAATAGTGTTGCAAATCGGTTCAATATTTTTTGGGGTTACTTATTACAATGAAAATTAAAAAAAATTCTCTTTATAATATTAGTGTAGATTAACAGTAAGTAAGGTCACTTAAAGTGAATTTAGAGCAGTAGAGCTCTTAGTGCAGAGATCGTCCGGGGAAGTACTACCACCTTACCCATTTCCGCCGTGAAGCAGTAGTGCAATTGTATTACTGTGTTTCGGTTAGAAAGGTAAGGGGGCCGGCGAAATTACAGGCACATGAGACTTAACAACTTCACGTCTCAGGGTCGACAACGCATTGGCGATGCTCCTAGTGTTTCAAGTGTCCATAGGCGGCGGTGACCATTTGCCATCAGGTGGACCGTCTGCTTGTTTGTCGGACCAAGTGGCATAAAAAAAAAAGCGAAATTAAAACATACATAAAAAAGGAAACTTAAATACATATATGCTCAACTGTGCGAGCTGGATTCGTATACGCAATGATATTAAAAGTAATTACGTTTTTTTATGCAATAACATATTTTTTCACCAACTAACATTTGGTAGGAATATTAAAAACGTTTTTGTATGTTTATTAGATTTCGATTTCGATGGTAAGTAATCACAGCCGCCTATGTCTATAACATTTGCAACACCAGCGGAATTTCTTATGCGTTGTCGACGCTGAGACGGCTGTTAAGTCTCATGTCCCTGTGATCTCTCCCCCCCATTTGCTGACCAAATACAGTAATTACTATCACAGACGATCTCTGCACTAAGTTCTTCGCTCTACTATTAATTAGTTTCGTTTCTTAAAGTCAGTCAAATTTCAAGACGACATTAGTATCTAGTCTTAGGCAGCAGCTGGCTGTTAGGTACAGACTGACAAAGGCGTAGCTACTAATATGATTATTAAGTACAGACTGACAAAGGCGTAGCTACTAATATGAATATTTATCAGGCTGCTATGGTGAGCTTTTCTTCACGAAAAATCAAAAAGTTATAATATTTACAATTGTAATAAAATAATAAGTATTTCCCCTTGAGACCCAAAATATTATATCAAAATCAATTCCGACAACCAATCATATCTCAAAGTGCTGACCAATCCCGCCCTTTGCAAAAGGAAAAACTATTAAAAAGAAATCCGCTTAAGGGCTCACATCTTCATACAAAACCGTAATCAATTTTCGAGTGCCCTTCAAGGGTTTAAGGGTCGATTACAACATCTGTTACTGAGGTATTTTACAAGAATAAAAACGTTATTATGCCATGTGAATATAGTCTTTATACGTGAAATGTTTAGAGTTACATTTGATGCTTAATTAATTTTGTAGTAGAGTTAATATAATGCTTGCCACATGGTATTTTTCATGGTAAATTATTAAGATGTAATTTTGAAACCAGCCCCTTTGCTGTGCAGTATGTTTCGTTCGTGTAAGTCTAAAAAATCTACTTATTTATATTTAGTAAAAATTATTTTATTTTTATAATGAAATAATATCATGTTACACATTAAAGAAAATTATATTTTATGTTAAATATTCGTAACATTTTATTCTGTTAAGGTCATATTATGGCACTTATAGAGGTCGAAGTTACTGCATGAAATTACCACCAGTTCAAAACTCAGCCTTCATCAAGAAAAACCACTAGAGATAATGATTTTAATGTGATTATTTTAATTGTCTAAAGTACAATTAATCAATTTAAAATTATTTTAGTTCAACGTAATTTTTTTATGTGTAGTATGCCTACAAGCAGCCAGACGGTAAACCTCATGGTAAATGGTCCCATCGTCTATTGTCATTTGCAACACCATGGGCAACGCCAAGGTATTGTAAACCCTGACACGTGAAGACTTATGCATTTGTGATTTCACCGGCACCTTTACGACAACGATCAGGCCGACGATCCACCTGATAATAGGTAAGTCAAGATATCTGAACTAAACTAAGGCTTATATAAAAAAAATCCTAGATGGCAACAGACTCATATTAAACAGTCTTTGTTGTAGGAAAGAGATCCCGGTAATCTGTAATACAATTTGAAATCAAATGAAATATTCATTAAGATAGGCCTTCACAGGCATTTATAAAGAGGTATAGTTTGAAAGTTCAAATTTTGGAAGTATTTTTCAGAGCAACTCATTCAATTTCAATATATCATTTACTGATAGCAAGTTACACTATTCCCCAGTGATATAGGTTATGTTATAGTCCCGCGGTACATTAGATCCAATAAACCAAGGTACAATATACCAAGTATATTCCTACTACAAACACCAGTCTCTCACAAAGGAATGATTTCAGTGCACGAATGATTGTCATCAAGTTACTTATTAAATATCTCTGAGAAAGATAAATAAATACCGAATTATTTATTAATACCTCTAATCTCTATCAAACTTCTAACAGCAGTCATAAATACGAATAACTACTAACAAATATATCACAAACAATCGCCGAGCGGGTGGAATTCTTTTCAGGAGAAATAGTAGCGTCGAGTCTTAGGATATGTGATTGTACAGTGTTAGCGTTCTATGGAAAAGGTTTGTTTTTGGTTTTCATAAATACGTGTAAGACAAAATAAATAATTGAACGTCTATTATCCACTAAGAGGTAGCCTGGGATCTCCGTGTTGTGACCCTGACTTTATAATTTATATATTATGTTTAGAAAGCCTTAACGCTAGGGCCAAACTCGTAAATGTTGTTGATTAATTTTAGAATTATTCAAGAACGATTAATTAACTATAGAAATATATAATATATTTATCAATAAGTTTAAAGACAATCAAGCTCCAATAATGAACCAATTATTGTCATAATGTCTTAGCAAGCATCGTGATGTGCGCGACCACCGTGCGCGGTGCATAGGGGGAAATTGCAATTAATTTTATCACAAAAGCTCTATTCGACTTATCGGAGGGAACCAAAGAATAGTTCGGGATCATCTTACTTTCCAGTACCTACAAGGAATACTCGAAAAATGTACTGTATACCTACAAATATGGTAATGATCATTTTAGTAGTTGTGACGTATACGATGTGACTACGGTCATGGTACTAGTATCATAATGTTCAATAATTTAAAAAAAAAACAAATGAAATACAAGAGTGATAGATCAGTGGTATTATGTGAGATACCGTGGTGAATATAGTTGGTTTATCATCATAATGGAACATTCGGTGAAGGAAGACATAGTGAAGAAACCATAATAAGGTGGTAGAGTTCATTGTAGTACACGTCTGGTTGCCCACATAACGGTGTATTCGGTAGCTTCACTTAACCGTCAGTTCTCCTTCTGTCCTTTAAGGCTGTGTGGGCTCTATGGAACGTTAGCAGAGTAGTGGGGGAAGGCTTTTCTCTTGCTTCTACCCTTAAGTTGAAAATCTTGGTATAGCAACTTCAGACAAATAACTATTATTGCCTTTGTACCTGTAAAAACGCCGCAACACAAGCTAATGTACCTTTGATGATTTTTGGCATAAATATATTAATTTTAATAATTTGATATTCCTAAATACAGACTGGCCACACAACATTAAAATAATTCCATTAACTTCCAAAACCGAATCAAGGAATTAAATTTTATCTCCCACTATTAGGACCGAATGCTAATGAAAATAACTGCCTACCTGGGCCCTATTTTATACTTACGTCACTAAACTAATAGTCCCCACTAATCCCCGGTCCCAACTAAACTGGGAAGCACTAAAACCTTTTACAATTAAAATAGGCCATTATCGGCTGTCCCTAATCCGGTACATTTAAGTGAATGGCCCACCTGACCGGCTTCGACCTTTGTTCTCGACTTTAAATGCAAATTTTACAGGTTACTTAGAGTAGCGAGATAGGGTCGATATTAAGCAAGGACAAAAATATTGACGACAATGGTGTCCAACAAACAATTTATTTTAGCATTTTTATCAAAAACAGTTTATTTAATTTAGTTTTTATTTATTTCCAATATACTTAACCTACGTTCATAATCAAGGTCCATGGAAGCCTTTGAGGACTCTAAAAACTTTAAATAAATGAAATAATATGTGAACCACAGAAATAAATTAATCGTGAGTTTCCTCATCTCGTTTTAATATCGTTCCTCATAATAGGCACAACTAGTCAGTATGCAAGTTTACTAAAACCCTTATCTACTTGAACCTTAATTTAAGATGAATTTTGTTAAGAATAAGCAAACCAATTTGTGTTCAATTAATCACTCGGGACTATGATGCCTCTTTTAAGCAAGATTGACTCTTAATGCCTCATTATGACGGTTATAAAACATTTGCTATGGTATTGACTATACTAATTGGTTGAAAAAATCAAATTCTAAGAGAGTTCTTACAAATCCTCACACGCTTGAAGAAAATTACTATAACGTTCGTCTTATATTTAAAGGGGTTCCGGACCCAAAAGGTGGTAATGGGACCAAATTAATAAAACTCCGCGGTCTGTCAGCGGGCTATATCTTATGAACTGTGATGGGTAAGATGCATTTTCGCTGAGTGTGTACTACTATGGCCACCATAAAAAAACAAAATAATATGAAGTTAAAAGTTTGATAGGACATTAAACGTGATTTTTCAGCTATTTGTTAAATATTTGGTGGTGATAGAGAACACTTGGTGTACAAGTCCGATGTTGGCCGGTATTTAAAAAGCGCCACCAAATAAGTTTGTGCTTTCAGATTGTGTATTAAATCAAAATATTACTAAAACTGTCTATAAATCACTAACCACAACGTACACCATTAAATATAGTAGCCATTAAAGATATAAATTACGCTAGAAATTAAGATGCAGTAAGTCACTGCAAACTAGCCCTAATATAATAATTATTAACTCAACGACTTCTGTTATAGCTTATGCAGCCATGATCATAGTTAAATAACCACGAAGAACTTGCAATAATATTAAATTTCATGATTATTCCAATCATTTGTCTTCTTTCATTTGTAGATGGCTCAACTATTTCAACAACTCTGCCGCTGTAAGTAGTAACAGTGCTGATGAATTGTGTGAAGGAGGTCAGATATTATTTACGAACAATGGTTATATAATAATAATATCCCGGGACATTTTTAATACACGGCCATCTGATCCCAAACTAAGCAGAGCTTGTACTATGGAATTCAGATTGCTGAGTGACTACAACTTTTCTTCTTATAAATACATACTTATATAGATATTTACACCCAGACACGGAACAAACATATTACATGTTGTAATTTGTTGTATGTATTTTGGCACCTTAGGTCTCTAATCACCAAGCCAACTGGTTTGACAAATTAAAAATAAATAACACTATACGTAGGTATAATAAGACTCTACTGAAATGCAGCAAGTAGGCTGTTGCTTAAGTATATTCGTGACTGCGTCTAATAAGTTTTTCCTTATTATATTTTAAAGCTTAAAAAGGCGGTAGCTATGGTATTAGCATTACGTTACTCTTGAGGTATCACCCGAAGAGTTGAAACCACGTCATGAGAAATTTAATAAAAGGTCCGGCGTTGAGAGGTACGGCTTTATGCAAATGTGAGTGATATGAATCATGTTTTACAATCGACGAGACGGGGGCGTGGCGCGATTCAGGATTTAAATAAAATGGTTTGTTTGTAGAATAACTATCTAAAGATTTATCGCAAAACCAAAATCAATATTAATTGATATTTTTATATGCGTTTGTCAAATAAAAATATGATACCCACCATTTTTTTTTAAATTTGCTGATATACAATTTAATTAGAATTTTCCACTATGAAATTATTTCCGTTCTTCAACACGACACCTATTCGATCGGGTTATCTGTTGCACTGTATTTTTGATGTCATGTAACGTGTTACGTATTTTATTATTTAACTCCAAATTAATAATCTTATAAATTAAGTCAAACGCATATGGAAGGAAAATAAAGGGGACATTGATTTTTTATGTCAAGTAGGCGGACGCACCACCTGAAGGAAAGAGGTTTCTGTCGCCTTAGGACATTTGTAACAACCAGAGTATCGTCGACCACGAGACGTCAAGTTGTAAAGTTTTATGTGCTAGTATTTTCACTGCCCATTTACCGTTCTGACCGAAATACGGACGAACTGTGCACAGCTCTAATATTTTTTTACTAAGACCTTTTGTGGGCTTTAGTAATTGAGTATTCTTCCAGACTTTACATAATTGGACACAGCATCAGTAACTACACCTAAAGTTGAAATTGCCATGCGCACCTTCTTAAAAGGGAAATAATAAAACTATATTTTTCTAGCAGTAATTAGTAGGAACCTACATAATACAAAACCTTTCATAATAGCTACTGTTAACTTTACACTCACAAATAACATTGTACTTGCGTTTATTTTACTCACCTCACCATAAACGTGTTTTCATCACTTTACACATTTTCACTGAACAATATTGAAATATTACATTCAGTAAATCCGCGAGGTGTTAAAGTCTCATTCGCAACGGTACGCGGGATCACTGTTTAGGCAAACTTTTTCGCGTTACACCACATGCAAGAATCTGGAGATTGCATGGAGTTTTTATATTCTACCTATGATGCAATACTACATTTTGTAGCTTTGATTTAACTTGATATTTACTTGATTTGGGTTTGAAACAGTATATATATGTATGTTATTCTACTAATAGTTTATGCACTCAAGTGAGATTTTTTCTTCCTTGTACCCCTGATTTACGTTTTAATAAAGTGACATATTGACTGAATATACTTAAGTGCTATGATGCAATACTTAAATTTTGTAACTTTGATTTAACAAGATTTTTACTCGTTTTGGGTTTCGAACGTATAAGCGATAGTATAAGCGCGTAAGATTTGTTTTTAGTTGCGCTTGCTTGACTTAAAATAGAGCATCAGACTGACTTAATTTTTCAAGGGAATTACTGCGAAAGGGTGGAAACAGATTTTTAATATTTTTTTTTATTTTGATTGGATTAGTCCCATGCCTAACACTTAAAGTAAATTGATAAAAAATAAAGTTCCCTTTAACTATACATTTTTTTGGGATAAAATAACTCGTATATGAAGATCAGAAAATAGCTGTCACAATCAACAATTTCTTAAATATTTAGCATATATAACACGTAAGGTATCTTTCTCATCAAACCGAAACGAAAACAAAGAAGAGGCTAGCCGCCAGTAAAGTTCACAACTACTATAAAACCTAACCTAAACCATAAAAGCCGATTCCAAGTACAAACAACATTTCAAAATTCCTATATCACTAAGCATTATTTGTAAATGAAAATTTATGTATCGTCACGTATCGACTTTATATCGTATCTCAGCATCGCGGCTCACAAATGCGGTTTATTAGATAAAATCAACAGAATAATTCAGCTTCGTACCTATTGTTTGTAAAAAAAAATGCCAAGACATTAATGGTACGTGTTCCGAAGTTAAGAACCTAATTAACATTTTGAATGCGAATCAATTGGACGATTGGTACTACTATGGGTTCTCGGAATGGTAAACCAATTTGACGGATGACATCGTTATATTTAAAAGGTTTTGATTACGATTGACACAGGGGCCGGAGTATGGCGTGTTTGGTGGATTGATTAGGTGGATAACATTGAATGATAGATGAGAAAGAAAAGAAGTTAATATTGATTCACAAGTTCTACTTTTACTTCGCTTGCAAGTTAGTATGTTTGGGTCAACGGAATTTTATACCAAGAACCCATATTGACATTTTTGCTCATAGTTTTGGTTTTGCTAACAGTGCACGATGAGCTATGTGACGTCATTCTGAATCCAATATTTCGCATTTAAGGCACGAGCATAGTTTATTAATTAAAACTACTACCATGTCATAACTATAGAATTTAAGATTTCGCCAAACAAAATAGGTGACGTCAATTTTATTTATTTAATGACTTTAAATAACATATTACTAAAAGAATATTCTGACTATACTTTAAGCATAAGTAGTAATTTTTTTACTCATTCCTATTAGGAATATAGTTAGTAGGAGTATACCATAGCTCTTAGTACAGAGATTGTCCGGCAAAGTACTGCCACCTTACCCATTTCCGCCGTAAAGCAGTAGTGCATATACGAGTGTGTTTCGGTTAGAAAGGTAAGTTAGCCGTGAAATTACAGTCACATGAGATTTAACAACTTCACGTCTCGCCGAGAATGCATTGGCGATACCCCTGGTGTTGCAAATAACCATAGGCGGAGGTGACCATTTATCATCAGTTGGATCGTATGCCTGTGTGTCGGCTCATAAAATAGGGAAAAGCATTAATTTGTTATTGATTCTTTGTTGTTTCGAGATAACTTAGCGCGTTATAGACATCGAGTTGCAATCGAGAAACATCAGTAGCACCGATGCCAGTGTTTATTCAGTCGATTATGCGTGCGAATGAGGGTTTTAATTTACAGAATAACATGGTTGTGTTCGATATTTAAGGACCTTTACACAAGAGCTATTTTTGTGACGCTACTACAATTATTATTGTGTCTTGCAGCATACCTTTTTTTATATTATACAGCTATTTGTACACCGATACAGTTACAATATTTTATTTTTTATAGGATTTTAGATTTAGAAGTCTACATAGTCAGTCTAAATCTTGAAAGCACAGTAAAAATGTTTGCGTTCCCTTGGAAAAATTGTATTTTTTATTTTATAATTAACTAAATAAATATTTTTTAAGAAAGAACACCTAATTTGTTCTTCGTTTAAAATAATATAAATTTATTTTATTACTAAAACGGTAGATACGTATTTCAACATGAGAGCCTTAAAAAGCTTTTTCTATATAGGTATATACCATTGAAATAGAAGTCCATTGTAAACGCAAGCACCTTTATTGCATACTTGGAGGTCTATTAATTAATAAAATACCATCTTGCCGCCATATTGGATTGTCACCACGAAATACATGTACAAAATTTCTGCGCAATCAGAAAGGAAACCTGGTTTCATATACAGTTGCAAGATTTAACTACAACATAACTAACAGGTGAAGTTCAAAGCTTGTAAAATTACATAAAACAATTCCGAAACTAACCTTTGCCGAATGGGAACACACCTTACGTTCAGAACGGAGCCGGGCTCGCGTTTGATCGAGTTATGCATTATTAATGAACACCGGCCTGTAATTATAGAGTACTTTCGAGATTTATCGCCTTACAACTAAATGTTACATTGGACATGTTTCTGAGAAACGACGACGTGTGTGGGTACTATGATTGAGATGTTGAAATGCGTTGGAAATCTGTTATAGTCTGAAAGGTTACTTACGTTTAAGAATCAAAATTAAAATTGATAAAGCCTCCAAATTTTGCCAGATTTTATAAGTTTTATGGAACTATCTAAGTTTATTTTTAAAATTGATTTAGCCAAGTGTATTGCCGCCATTTGTCCCAATCAGTGCATTCAAAAGTCTTTATTTTAGCAATAAAAAAAAACAATAATAAATTTAGTTTAATTTAATAAAAGTCAATATAAGATGAGCAATAAAAAATGATCTGATCCTTCTCCAATCATTAGAAATGTTACTCTAGACTGGCTTCGATTGGGATCGTCAACGCATTCGCGATGCCTCTGATCCATGGCGGCAATGGCCTCTAACCATACCTAGGTGGATCAGTCTGCCAACATAATATAAATAAAGCGTACAAATATTACCAACCAATCCGCAAAGAAAGCGTTCGAAATAAAACAAATAATAAGCATATCTTTAGTAAACAATACTACAATTAACGCAAAAAAGAAAATAAAAAAGAAAATAAAAAATCTAAGCACAATTTATATTCAGAGAAACGATACCAATTTGTAGGTAATATCGCTGAAAGCGCCAAAAACCACTTAAAATTAAATGCGAACTCCTTTTAAAACCATAACAATAAAATTACCTTATCAACTTTTCGCCGGATAAATATTTTTATTTGTCTCCTTTTTTGTGTGAGAAATATTCGATACACCTTTAAAGGAACCGGTATCGATATTTTCACTGCATACTGAATTAATTTTATCGAGTTGTACTTTCGTAAATCGATATTTAAGCCTGTTTTGGATGTAAAGTGAATCTCTGTTTGTAAAAGTCTTTTAACGGTTATTAGGGAATTTATTTAAGAGGGTCAAAAGGCCTACATGGAGTTCCGAAACAGTAGATTCATAATCATCATACTAAGTACTAGCATGCTGCTAGTGATTAGTGTAATATTCCAATTTCAATTGGAAATAACAATATCTTTATAAAAAAATTAGCTGCGCCCTGCGGCTTTGCCCGCCTTAAATCGGCCTTAAGGCGGTTTAATTCCTTTTGAATTACTCTATCTATTGCTGGAAACTGCATTAAAATCCGTTACTTAGTTTGCCACTCTATAAAGGATACACAGACAAACATTTATTTTTACATTGGTATATAGAGTATATTTGACGTTCCAGTTGGCTTGGTGGCTAGAAACCACGCCAATCTTGATATAGGAAAACCAAATTATTCGTTACAGTGAACATAATTTTTTTTTGGAGTAAAAAAATATGTGGCTATTTTGTTTAGTTAGTATTCAGGGCACTTATTAAAGAATAAAGCTACCGAAATTACCTTCAGGAAGTTCCGAAGAGGAGTTCGGAATTCACCCTTTAACTGAGACCCGCTAAGATTTTTGTATACGTTCAATACGTATTGATATTTGACAATTTCAAATATATCTCAAAAATGTTAAGATATTAAATACTACAAAGCGAAGTTACTTTTACTGTCTGTTTATTTGTGCACCTATAGTTTAAGCTATGCAATAAATTTTGATGCGGTTTCTACGATGATTTTGAGAATTTCTTCCGGAAGGTCTATATGGTTCAAACTATTTAAATTCAAGCCATATATTTAGTTCACCTAGTAGAGCACTTATGAAGAAGAAAACTACTGAAGCTACCACTAACCAGCCCAGAAGTCAGACTTCAGCTGAGGAGTACCAGCAAGATACTCAGTCAGTATTTTTTCTGATTTATTTGGCTATTTATTATTTATAATGTTCAACAATATCAATCACGGTCGCTAGAAGATATTTAATAATAAATACATAAAGCAAGTGTAACGAAAACTAGAACAAGTCAAAATAATCGAAGCAAATAAGCTACTGGCTTTGGCCCAAGTACTACGTCTTTATAAATATTTGTAACTTTTTTTCTATCAACGCTTATTATGAGCCAATTCAAGCTGAACTAGTAATATAATGTGTTCTTGTGAAAGTATATCATAGAATCTTTAAAGAGTAAAAAATGATCTAGAAAATGTAAAAAAAAAATGATTTAGACTGTTTTGTATCAAAATTGTCGCTGTTAGAAAAAAATATTGACTGCGAAGAAAATCAGGATTTTTTTTTAATTAACATAAGCTAGTGCTTGACTGCGATCCCACCTGATGGTAAGCAGTGATGCAATCTTAGATGTTGAGGCGCACTAGTTTATTAAGAGCCTATTCATTCTAGCCTTGAAGACACCCAAATTATAGTTGGTCATGTCAAGTCTAATCTAGTGGTAAACCTCATTAGGTTTTTGATCACAATCCCAAAGAAAATCAGTACCGTTATAAAATCAACGAAATAACAGGCACAAAATAATAGCAATAAAAAGCAGTATCACGTATCAGCGCTATTCAACATCTCAACTATAAAGGCACCGCCACACTTCCAATAATCGCGTTTAACGCGTTATCGCTTACCATCGCGAATAATACCGTCATTAACTGGTAAAACACCATTTGTTCGCAATAAAACCTCACGACAGACTCATCCGATTGCTAAGAGATACAATAAATACGCATTGTTAAAACAGTCGGGTGTACACCTACGTGCAATCAAGTATTTAAATCGAGGTTATTAACTCTAATGATTACTTCAAGTATTTTTGTTGTAGAAATTTTACATGGGCGGTGAGGTGTAGCACTGGCTGGCCTTTTATTTTTGTCGCGCAGATATTATCTTACTATTAATTGAAAATGCGAAAGTTTATGTGCGCTAAAGATGTGAATGCTTATTACTGCTTATTATTGTTAAGTTTCTAATTTAATGATGTGAAACATTTGTTTTATGTTAAAAAATTTATGTTGAGGTACATATTTGTTTATTTTTTTTAATTCAAAAGTTGCTTTAATTTTAATGGTATTGAATTTAAGTTTAAGAAACCCAAATTAAAAGCTAGCTAATTATAAGTTTACAGTTGTACATGATTCAATTTCTCATTTCTTTGAAATGTAAAGTAACGCATTTTTACCGAACCTAAAAAAGAAAGTGGTTCTCAATTCAACGTGTAATTTTCGGGTAGATAATATGTTGGTTATGTATCTTACATTTCAGCCAAATTTTAACCGATTGCTAGTTGCTACTTGAGACCCAGTTGCTCAGCAGCAGTTCTAGGCTTTGTATTGGCAACATATTACCATCGCCCGTATCAGACAGCGGTAACCACACATCAAGAGAATCGCCGGCCTACTTTCATTAATTACTTTACCACATAAAACCATGATAAAGAGAACCCGCAATAATATTACCAATAAAACATTATTAATAGCACTTTTAATACATTTATGGCCTGTCATTAGATCCATTCGAATTTCATGACTCAATTATGCATAGGGAGTTAAAAACAATAAAATTTAATATATCATCTCAGAACACTCCTTTTATGTCTCTATATCGTATAATTTAATAGGTTTCCGACTTTTATTTATTACTGTAATAATGTCTTCGATATCAATAAATTGTGTTTTAATTATACGTTAGAATGTGTTTTTGTTCTGTTCATTTTATTGTTCTGTATCGAAAATCGAAAATATATCGATGAATACCGCCGCTCTAGAAACTTTACAGATGAGAGGATTAGAGATCATAATAAACGTAAAAATATACAATTTTCTATATATTCCGAAAACTTCAAAACATAACCATATACCTTAAAAAGTGTTGTTTAATTAAATATATATCACCGTACTGACATATGCTGCCGCTATGGTCCTAATTTTACTAAACAGCAGAAAATCGATAACGTAATCATTTACAGTTCAGGCCTGTGGAGGGCACTTATGAAGGTCAAATTTATATCACTGAAGCTACCACCGGTTCGAAAGTCAGGCTTCAACTGAGCTGAATCGGCAAGAAACTCAGCAAGGATACATTTTTATATAAATTTTACCTTATGTGACTTTTTGGCTATTATTATTTCAATTTTGTTACAAAATACTCACTTAAGCAATTCACTGATTCACTTCATGGCTTGATAATATTAATAATATAATAGTACCCTGAGACATGAAGTTGTCAAGCCACAAGCGCCTGTAATTTAACCCCTCCCATCCTTATATTTCTAACTGAAATACACTACAAGTGCTCTACGCGGAAATAGGTAAGGTAGAAGTACTTTCCCGGCTGAACTCTCCGCTAAGAGCTTTAATACGTCTTTTCATTTCGAGAATCGGAACTTCTTTTGTATAAAGTTTCATTGAGAGATGCTTACATTTGCCCACAATAAGTACGTATGTAGCTAAAAAAGGTAACTGCACATAGCCTTTTGAAACTGGCACAGAAGAATATAGAACTAAGAGATAAACAGACGTCGCAGTAGTGAATCCCCATTCCATGGAATATATTTTTAAGTCCCAACTACTTTTGTTGAGCATTATCACTATAATCATCACTACATAGTATAAAACAAAGTCGCTTTCTCTGTCCCTATATCCCTATGTATGCTTAGATCTTTAAAACTAAAAAACTTTTCTTTAAAAGATAGAGTGATTGAAGAGGAAGGTTTTTGTGTATAATACATGTGATATCCCACCGGAACGTGGGTAAAACCGCGGGGGACAGCTAGTATTTGATAAAGAAACTTCAGCTATACCTTATCTAATTTGGGAATCAGACTGGAGACTTTAAGTTAAGCTGAATACCGCTCGGCCACCGAGGGAGAATTGAAAGTGTGTAAAAAAATCTAAACAACTCATATAGCTGTCCCAATAACCTGCAAGGATCAGAGGTCACTCTAGCTGAACCCTCGTCATAATAAAACTCGAATTTATCGGATAACGCAACAACCCTTTTAGTAGATCTGTCTTATCTTTTAGTCCTGTCATCGTTAGGCCGAAGTATTTTGATTAGTACGGTTTTCTAACTAAAAATAGATTCGAATGACGTGAAGATTGACTCTATGTAAGATTACGTTCAATATGTTTTTTTTTAAATCTTATTTGATCTATCTTACTTAACCTATTTAGTTTGACGAAAAGCTACGATTGTTATGAAAAAAAACAGGGTTTGATCAATAATACAACGTGTTACAAAATACCCCGTAAACATATAATATATATAGATCAAAGCAAATCACAAAGCTTTTTTAAACTAAGGTTACCAGCCTGATGGTAAACGGTCACCGCAGCCTATAGACGCATGTAATACCAGGCGTAACAAATATCTCTTCACACTCTATATGAAGAATAAAAGAAAGCTTCACGCTACTTCAATGGTATTCAGATATTAGCGGTTATAATAAGATTCCCTTTTTGCGTTCGAATCATTTATAAATCCTATTATTGATGTATGTATGTAGGTTTGTTAATCATCAGATTTTTTTTATTTATTACTTTCTGGTAATAGAAATATTTTTAATCCTTGAAACCATTTTAGGCGTCGTAATCCCAACTTATTCATGAGACTATTTTAATCATACTTTCGGTTTTGTTTTATTAGTGTACATAATATAGTAACTAATGTAATTTTAAATGCTTTTGTATTTTTCTATGTATTTATTTCTTTATGTTAATATGTATAGTGCACCAATTTTTGTTTTTGAATGTTACCTATTTATTATATAAGTATTTTGTAATTGTTAAATATAAAATTTATATTATAAAATAGCCAAAAAGTCAGAATTGATAAAATTTATATAAAAAATATTTAATTAAAAAAATTAAAAAGATGTATATATGGTGTATATAAGGAATTAATGGTTTTGAATTTGAATTAGTTTATGTCTTGGAATAAATACAATTTCTCGTATTATTATTGCTAGGTATCATACTACTAATACAGATATTTTGTTCAAAAACAATCAAAGCCCATTATTCTCATATGAGGTAAGACGAAAATTAATGCTCTATTTTATTCCACTTCCGAAAACATTACCACCTTCCCTTCGTAAATGCTACACAAAAACAACCATCCAATAATTCAGCACTATAACCACTTATTTTCTTTCCGCTATTCCTCCTTTCATTCCATAATTATTTTCCTTATAGATTCTGGCCGTACAAGCTATTGTACTGTAGTCGGCGCCAGTCGTCTGGCTGTTGTTAATCGATGTAATTGGAGACTGAATATTGGATCAAATGATCGTTATATAGGCTAACTGTGGTACGTAGATGTAAACGCAGCAGACTGGCATACTAATTCTTTAGCACATGAATGCTATTTCAGAGCAAAGAGATTAAAAAACTATAGAACTGACAGCTTGATGAAAGAAATTGCCGCCATTTTTCAACTGACATATCGATTGATTGAATGACTGAGAGGTTAGTATAATTACTATATTTGAATACAACTGGCACATAATTATATGTATGTTTCTTCTTTTAGAGGGTAGAATTCGAGTCCGTACGATAGTACGGACTCGAATTATTATAAAATTCGAAATATTATAATTATTTTTGTCTATCAAATGAAATGGAAATTTTCCGTGATTTAGTAATTACGTCGAATCATAGTCTCAAACTATATTTTTACATTATTTTAGTTACTACAATAATTATACTTTTTAAGCAATAAAATAAAGTTTTATTCTTAATTTTCTACACGGCCGTCTAAGAATAGTTAGTAACGACATTTTTTTTCCTAGGTAATAATTTCAATGTATTTTTCAGTTTGCCTTACCGCTAACTATGTCTATGTATCAAAGCGGTGGTAACTACAGTAGCTTTGACCTTCGTAATTGCTAAAGTAAGGAAAAAAAATCTGTTCCTTTGATCAAAATTTAGTTGGAGAACCGGTAAAAATGTCTTTGTAAAATATTAACACCGTGAACGAGAAAATGAACTAAAATTTAAATGATGAGTTTGGACAAAGCTTTAGTCTAAATCAACCGGTCTGGGGTAAGTGCTCCTAACCAAAATAGACAACCAAATTCAATCATCGCCGGTGGTCCTTATCGAATTTGATCGTTGCTTGATTAATTACGACGTAGGTATATGATTAGAGAATGTGGCGAGGATCAATCCTTATCTATAACAAGATAGAGGGTTACAAAAAGTTTTAAGACAAGCGTGATCGTAAACAGACGTTTTAGTGTTTGGGTGGGCTACGACAACTCGATTGTTTCTTGTTGGATTCTGGAATCGATTTTTACGTATTAGGTGGTTCCTGTTTGTTGTTACCGATTTTTTTTTCCTGTCCGGGCGCTATCTGGCCCGGCCCGCGAGCTATCCTCTGACTTAGTCAGAGACTTTATTAACGAAGACTTTATTAGCTAAAAAACATGAAAAAACTTAAAAACTAGGTTTGTACATCATGAGGTGTAATAAACACAGTAAGTTAAACATTACTAAAAACTACAATAGATAAATTATAAATATAATAAATACATACATAATGATAATATTCTACTAACTACAATAAATATAATATAATAAATACATACATAATAATGCTACACTACTACTAACTACGGTAAATATAAAATAAATATAAAAAAAATTCTAATGCATAATGATAATATTCTACTAACTACAATAAGTTGTTACCGATTTTATCGATATGTGATTATTTTTGGTTGTGGATATGTAGGTACTTTATTTTTAAGAATTGTATGCCCTTTAGTATTTGTTTGTGTTACAAATTAGAGTTGTATTTTGGGTTCCGTATCAAAGGGTCGCTATTACTAAGGCTCCGCTGTCTGTCCATCCGCCTGTCTATCAGCAGGCAGTATCATATGAACCGTGATAGATATACTGTTGAAATTTTCACAGAGTCTGTATTGCTACGGCCGCTACAACAACAAAATATAAAAATAAAATAAAATTAGAGGAATAAATTAACATCTTTTTCTTTTATTTTGTTAAATATTTTTTATTATTTCGGTGGTAAGGAACCCTTCGAGTGGAGCAGACAGTAAACTTTACCAAACACTAAATGACTTCATGTAAAAAAAAATTAAAAAATTAAGTTCTCGGCAAAGACATTTCCTTCTTTTACAATGAATAGGGTTGTGCTTCACCCGAATCTCCCCAATGTAAGCGATGATATAACTAGAGATGGCTAGCACACAAAGCCCATGGAACTGCCCCTAAAACGCAGTTGCAGAAACACAGCGGGTACTAAAAAGGACCCTACTACCAGTCTATGGTTTCCTCACGACATGATACCTCGGCAAGATTCCATAAATATCTTTCCCCAAAAAAATATCTAAAATAAGCAAGATAAACTTAGCTTGCACAAGAAATCAAGGTGGTCTCAAATCCTCCTAAGGCTGTTAATTAACCAAAAAAACCATGGTGCAGATGACTCAAAGCCCACAAATGACTTCTCAATCACGATCCATATATCGTGGCTCATTAAACTTAAGAGACCAGTCCATTCTTAAATTAAACAGTCGTAAAAGCATTCGCATCATTCTCAGATCGCCCACTCCATTGTCCGAACTATTTTGGGTTGTGGATTAAGTATTAAGATTCAAATCCTTAATGTATTCAGTATAGGCCTTATATAACACTTACAGAGGTCACAGGTAAACTACTGAAATTATCAACGGTATAAAAGTTGGCCTTTGAATGACCAGAAACGAATGTTTATGAATGTTAATATTTTTTTATAATCTGATAAAATATTAAGGATTTTCCAATTTATTTCATTGTTCTAATTTAAGTGAAATGTGATGGATGATTTATATAATAAAAACTCTCATAGCTAAGAAAGTAACTAAAATTCTTATTGCACTTCCTCTTCCCCCTTCCCCTCTTTTATAGTTTTAAAGATATAGGTAGTACATATTTTCGATATTTACCTATAGACTGTCAATATGTCGAGTGTTTTGAAACAAAGTCAGAGGTAAGTCAAAGTTACAAGTTTACCCAATTTGAGCTATAATGTAAGTAGTGTAAAAACGTAGTATAATTATGTAGTAATCAGTTATCTGGTTTCCATAGTACAAGCTCTGCTAAGTTTGGGATCAGATATTCGTGTGTAAAAAATATCTACTATCTATATTTATCACGAATTAATTAATAGGGTTTTTTTTATAGGTACCTACTGGCCAAAAACGTGGAGAGTTCTTTCTTATGAAAAAATAACTTTTGACTTTCTCCGCAAAATCCTTTAAATTGCATCCAACATTGACGTGTAAGGTAAGTCACGACCGGCCAACGAGCCAAATGCGACATTTGATAACATCGTTCCCTTTCCCCATTTGACCCCGCATCGTGGACCCCAGAATGCAATGGCCCAAGTTTGTCCCCACATTGACTTGTAGATTTTATAATATAACGAGGTACAATGGACTTGGAGATCGGGAGAAATGGCGTTTGAGATTGGTAATTTCTATTGTTTGTTTTATAGACCAAATAGTGGGATATGGGCGGCTTAGTGTTCCAGTAGTGCCGTCGGAATACTGCATAAGTAAATATCCAGGGACGACTAAGACTTCACTTAAACCATATTTATATTTTTGTTTCCTTTCTCAATTAATGTTTAATTATATTTCGTAACAATGTATGTACCTTCCACTGGAGAGGTAACTTTCGGATAGTTATTAGGTGATATTAAATATCGAATGCAAGACTATCAGTGAAATTGCATGTAAGAGCCAGTTACTTAGGTTCGTGTGCTTACCACAATCAACCATATCATGCCTTTTCATGGTTAGATTGTAGTAAAAACAAGCTATTTTATAGTGAAGTAAATAATTATATCATAAATAAATAAATATCCTTGGATATTCTTTACATAAGGCTATCTGATCCCAAACCAATAAATGGAATCCGGAATTACTGCATTGACATACCATATACTGCTTTTTATTCTTCGAAATACGTATATATATTTACACCCAGACACCGAACATATAGACTTGTCTATTCACATAATGTTTGCAGGAATCGAACCCACGAGGCGAGGCAGTATGGGTCTCTCACCACCAAGGCAACTGGCCCGTCTATGTATGTTTTGACTTATATTTTTCAAATTTATTCATTGAACTTCATAATTATACTATCTATACCTACAAAGTATAATCAATACACAACTTTCACGTTCTTGTTATTATAATCATTTTTTCTTGTTTCTTCTTTTATTTCTAACTATCATATAAGTATTTTGTTAATGTAAAACATAAAAAAATACAATTATACTTGAAAAATAAAATAAAAATCTTTTAGGTTCTTCTCTGTAAAAGGCTGTCTATCGAACCAGTGGTCGCATCAATAATTCTGATAAGTACCCTCAGCGGGTCTAAACTAAATAACTGGTTTTGAATTGAATTTAATTAATTGAACCCATGAATGAAACAACCTCTCAAGTGCAACTATTAATTTCGTGTGTCTTTTTTTTGACACTAAAATTAATTTATCGTCACAAAAAGAGCCCTTACAGTGAAAGGAAATAGTTCGGAACCCTTCGATCTGACCTTCTGAGGTACCTCGCGTCTGATGAATTGGCGCCCCTAGCCCTTTGTCGTCGTAGGTATATAAGTGTGCCCTTTGCGATTGATTAGTCGGCATTTCAGTCCCTCTATGCCTAAGTGGCAAAGACGCAGCGGTTTTGTACCAGCTTTCGACATAACTAAATGAAATGCTGTCTATCTATTAACTAACAACGTAAATTCATTGTACAGAACTAGAGCACACCTGTGTTTATAGACTAACTAGCTCTACCCCGCGGTTTCACTCGCGTTCCCGAGGGATGTAACATTTTCCCGGCACAAAAAGATTTATATGTTACTTCTAATACCTCCTAAAAAGCGTGTGCAAAGTTTCATGATCATCGGTTAAGTAGTTATCGCGTGAAAGCGGAATAAACCAACTTACAAGTTAAAAGAGAGTTAAGTATGTAGAGAAATATGTTGGCGGTTCTACTACAATACACGCGTCTTTATGTTACCAGCATCAACAGCTTTCAGTCATAGGGCGTCTTAGACGAAGCCACACAAAACAGTCTCGTGGGTAACTAAATTTGAGGGTAGTTCAAATTATGTGCAGTGAAAGGGTATGTAGTTATATATTATACCCATTATGTGGTAAGCGATAGAATTTAGCAAATTAATCAGGTATTTGAAATACATCCTTTGGGCAAACTTTATGGACCTTTTATGTCACCTAATAAACTTTAACATACTATAAAATATCCCAAGACATTCTTCACACATGGTTACCTGATCCCAAGTTAAGCATAGTGTACTGCTTGTAGTATGGCTACCAGGTAACTGATATACTACATATACTACTTTAAAAAAAAATACATACTTATATAGATATTTACAACCAGACATGTTCATGCACACAAATGTATGTCCTGGGTGGGAATCGAACCCGCGACCTTCGGTTTGGCAGTCAGGGTTTCTAACCACCAAGCCAACTGGCCCGTCAATATCGACTATAAAACACAACCCAATAAAGATTTGCAAAAAAAAGTACTTATAAAATACTAGCTGTCCCTCGCGGCTTTACTTGCGCTTATCGATATCACATATAGCTTATAACCATCTAGAAGAAATTAAGCGTCGAATGGTAGCAGTCCTATCACGATACGTTCAGTAGTTTTGAGGTGATAGTGCGTCAAAGAAACCTATTTTCCTTCTATATAGATTGATACAGGTACTGTAATGTTGCTGTATTAATTAGTGGTTCGATTCTATTAAATAAATGACAGCATGAAGATATTTCGTCACGACCTTTATGCTCTGTCTCTTTCACTAACAATTCAATCGCTTGAGACATCCGCTCTCCGAAGCCTCGATGCGGCGAATCGCCGACGAAGTTTGTATTAACAGAATTAAGAGGCAGGTGGTGTTTAAAGACACCGAAAATAAGGAATAGATGCTCTTTTTCCAACTTAAAATTGCACCTAATTATAAGAACCATAGAGATTAATGTATCCTGAGAGCAACCCTAAATTGAATAGGTTAATATAGAAACGAGTCACCGCATCTATCCTGCATATTGATGTAAGTTCCTCAATAATATAGATAAATTTACTTACGATACATCCATGGTTCACCGCCATTAACAAAATGCAATAATCTCTCGATACTGTATTATGCCACCAAATTTGAAAATTTACAGATAGAAAACATATATATTTTCTATTTAGTATTTAGTATTTTTTACGAAAAGCGCGGCGCAACACATTCGAACGATTTTTTTTTTCATAAATTTTGGAATACTCTCCTTCACCCTTTTCAGCCTAGTCACTGAGCGGCGCGGGTGAGCATAAAAAAACGAGGTTCGTATATAAGTGATGTCAGCGAATATAATTTGAATTTAGAACAATATTGGATTTCAAACCAAATTGGTCTGTTATGAATGTAATTGTTTTATAAATGTAAACCATATAAATTTTTAGATATGGTTGAAATTTGCATAGCCATCTCTTATTTATCGAAGTAAATTGATAGGGATTGTTCTAATTTCAAACCAAATGCCTTCGATGGATGATGTCAGAATCCTAGACGCAATTTTTATTATTTAGCTAGATTTACGTAGTAAAGATCTTATTTTTAAAACAGCATAATAAGACACAGCTATGTTGATATACAGCCACGACAATTATTTGCGTATTTATTTAGCGATTTAAAAAGTAATATTAATTAATGCGCACTTTGAAATTAATGGAACTGTGCACTTAGAAATAAGTCGTTTAATTCTTTAAGCTGATAATACTACTATAAATATTATCATCACACTAAAACAGCCATATTTATTTTTATTGGCGGGTAAAATATAAAGCTACCAACTCATTCACTAAAATCACCTACAGATCAACAAGTTCCATTTTCAAATTAAAATCGATATGCGTGTTAACCATAAAATTTTGTACTGGCCATAAATAATAAAATGTGAGCATGTTTTTTTCGTATTTAAAAGTATAGTTTTGTATGCATGATAAGGTGATAAAGGGCTGACAGTAGCCAGTGGGCTATTCCTGTTACTATTTTATAGCAACACCTGCCTATTTACGACCCTTTCCAAATGGCATTATAATGTATTTAAATGTATGCCCAAATGTGTGGGTGGGTAGGGTGCTACTGTTAGCGAATTGTGAGGTACATTGCGGTGGATTTTTGTCAATCTACATTATATTATCTTAAAGGTAAATGCTTCTTTGCCTTTAGAAAATAATTGCTTGAACTGTTGTTATTGATTGAAAAATAATATACATTATTTTAGATTTAGTTGTTCCATACTTTAGACTAACTAAAGTAAACAAGTCATTTCTTAGTAATTGTGTTCGATTTTATAATAAGATACCGCTTTCAGTAACCAAATGTCTGATCATAAATTTTAAAATTATATTAGGAAAGTTTTGAAAGAAAAAGCGTATTACAAGGAAGTTCATTTTATTGAAGATAAAAATGTATGGAAATAGCTACTCTCTACACACACCTATGCACAGTGCACCTCTAATTTTCTTGTTTTAGTTGTAAGTCATTATTGTTATTTTCTATTTTGCAGTCTTGTTAATTGTTTTGTTACCTAAACCTTTGTTAAATATAAAAATATATATAATTGATATTATAAAATAGCCAAAAAGTCTAAATAGATAAAATATATAAATAAAATATTTAATAAAAATAAAAAAGAATGTAACCTTGCTGAGTTCCTTGCCGGTTCTTCTCAGTTGATGGGTGACTTCCGAACCGGTGGTAGCTTCAGTAACTTTAAATTTGACCTTCATTAGTGCCCTGCGTGGGCCTAAATAGTTTTGTATTTAGATATTTTTTGAATTAATAAAAACATTTGAGAAATATTGTCTATTTATTTTTTTATTCTTTGGTGTGACAATCATTTCTCGAGCGTAGGTAGTTGTAATTGCTTCCTAAGAGCTCACTTTGATTTTTTTTCATACTAACTCAATGACATTATGCTTACTGATAGATTCGTCCTTGAATGATTGTTGAAGTAAGCACAGAAGTGAATAAAATCTAATATAAAAATCTTCCGGTAGCCGATTAAATCTATCTTTAAATATAAAAATCGATAGTATGTTCCCTAAGCACTCCAAAATGGCTGTGCTGATTTTGACGGGATTTTCACTAGCAGATAGCTGATGTTATAAGGAGTAATTTATGCTTCTTTTAGAAAGCTGGTTTTAAATATTTATCCAGAAGAATCATAATATTTAAAAAAAATTGTATGCGTATTTTTTAATAATTATATATGGCTGACTAATTTTCCTATACTAAAGTAATTGCTCAATAAACAACTAGATTGATCGATATAAGTTTTAAATACATTGTCAAATAATGTCTGCAACATTTGTAACTAGCTCTCCCCTGCGGTTTTACCCGCGTTCCTGAGAGATGTGACTTTTCCCGTTATAGAAGTATCACAAATATTATTCTTATTCCAAGGCATGGTCTAGCTGTGTGGTTATGTGCCAAGATTCAACTAAATCAGTTCGGTAGTTTATGCATGAAAGAGTAACATCCATACATCCTTTCTCACAAAATTTTGCATTTGTAATATTAGTAGAACTGTTTTTTTTTTACTGTTACACAGAGAGGTTTTTATCCACTTTGCAGTTTCATTGTTCTTAGGTAAGTTATAGGTAATGGTCAAATATAAGACCCATTTATTTAACAAGGCAATCATCATCAACATCTCATAGCTCCCTAGTACAGCAGTACTAGACTACGGGTAGTCTAGCAATGCCGGATATTAAGGGCATGGAAGATGCAGGATTTTTTAAGATGTTTCCATCACCAAAAAGCTAATAGTAATCAATAAGTTTAAAACTCTGTGGTTTGAACTCCTACCTTCATGAGCGTAGACGCTTTACAAAGTTTGTCGTTGAAAAATTTACTTTATTACCTTTGAAATAAAGTTTATTTTGTTATGGTTAATTGTATATTGATGTTGAATCTTATCACAAAGCCATAAGGTTTGATTTGAAAATGGCCTTCTTAAGAAACAGTCAAATAATATTTGTAAAAAGTTACGTAAAGGACACCGTTAAATCATCTGTCAAGCCCGCCCTCTCACACTCACACCGTAACCAATTCGGTCACAGGACCGTGACGTGTGAACTGTCACACCGACATAAGGCAAGCGCGCACCTGCCCACGAATGCGTACGCGCAACAAAACATTCCGCCTTATTTACATGTCTAGCAATGCCCTGCTATTGTTGTGAAAACATAATTTATTTCAATATTTTCTCGCTTGTCATGTTGGTAGCCATTGATGAACATTTATCTGTGAATAGCTGAAATAGTTCGGTTTTGTATTTGTTTGAATATTTAAGTGTATGGCCTTGCTTTTGAGCTTCAGAATTTTGGGAAGAAAAAATAATGTTATATGATTGCATGGCATTTGTATACTTACTAGATGTCAGCTGCGGTTTCACCCGCGGTTCCAAGGGATGTAAAATTTTCCTGGTATAAAAAATATCCTATATATAATCCGGTTCATAAACTATATTTGTGCCAAGTTTCATCCAAAACTGTTAAGTTGCTTTGCGTGAAACAAATATCCAAATACACCTTTCGCATTTATAATATCGGTAGGAACTTCATTACAGCATAGAACTAAAAGTTCCAGTGCTATGACTATTTAACATTCAATCATTATTTATATTATTAATGGCTTAGTAAATCCATAGCCTACAAAATGTAGCATAGAGTAAACGATTTTAAGACTTATTTGTGAAGTTTTAAGACTCCGAATGAAAAGATTATATCGAGTTCTTAAATCAAGTGCTTCAAAAAAATTATGAATGAAATATGCAAATACAAAAGTTTATGTGAACAGTTGCGTGGACAAATGTTTCAGATATTTTCAGAATATTATTCTATATTGAAATGGATTTGTTATGAAATGAATAAAACAAGAAATCACAGTTAAACATAATTTATTTTATATTATTTTAAGTATCACAGATCCTTTATTTTAATAGTCATCACGTTAACAAAAATATATATAGTCTACAGCGGTGTATTAACACCATATACATACTGTGGCTCTACCAGTTACTGCGATACAAGTATTTACAAACTATTACTTTATATACAAAGTAAGAAATGCATTCTATAGTGTTCAATTCGTGACAAACATTTGCAGAGCGATTTAGCCATTATATATGCAACATTTCATATCTAATACCAAATTATAAAATGCTTAGCTCGTAATACCTATAACAGTAAGCTCTGAATTAGATGCGTATAATTCTTTCATTATTATTGCCAATAATTTTCGTGGCATACATTTGGCACAATGTTCGAATACAAGCACAGAAAATAATACGCGAGCAAAACATAAAACCAAGCATTCTTCAAGATACAGAAAACACTCAAAAACACTTTCAAATAATTAACAAAATAACCAACCGTCGTCGACTGTACATCGAGTTTATTCTTTTTAAGACGTCGTAGGCACTATTATTGCTAGTATAATTTAATTTACTCATCCTTCGCTTATCTACAGCATAGAATAATGTTCTATACAAAATATACTACCGAGATTTTACAAACTTAAGCCGTCGGCCCACGAAACTATACTTTCTCTAACGTAACATTTAAACTACTCTATTTCACCAACGTATCGTTCATATACATCAAATATATAGGCCTATACTTTCACATATATCGTGATTCACAACTGTCTCATTAGAAAACGCACGGGTCCTGTCCATGGAGTCGCAGTTGTTAGTCGGTTGATCGTCCATCGATTCATAACCAGGACGGGCGACCTTGAAGTAGGTCAGCGGCGTCGTGGCGCTCCATCTGACGCAGCGCGGCAGCGAGCGCCGCGGTGGCCACCGCCGCGGGCCCGCGCTCCCGGCACTCCCATAACTCTAGGATAGCTTCAGTGGGCGAGCTCTTCGTGGCGAACCACGTCGTATAGCGGTCGACGCCGAGCCTCGCAGCTAGTGCACGCCAGTCGTTCCCTCGAGCGTTAGGCGGGTCTAATATGGAACACAGCTGCCGTTTTAGTCGACCGCTCAGCTTGAACGGGCCCTCGCCGGCGCACTCGGCGAGTCCCGCCTCGCTGACGGTGACGTTCCTCTTGACGCTCCCGTCGCTGCCGTCCTCACTGCGACATCCTCGAGTCTCTAAAAGGTTCTCGGTTATGTTGAAGCTGCGCTGGGATTCCGCGCGGGGCGACCGGCCCCGGGGCGATCGACTTCTTATGTCGTCGAGGGATAATCGGAATGTTTGCTTGTAGGACGGATTTGTTCTTTGACATGCGGAGATGGTGAAATCGATGTTATCGCAGTCGTGGGTTCTCTCAAGAGCGAAGCTGCAGTGGAGCGCGTTGTAGTTAGAGCCCCAGACGTGGTTGAATGGAATCTCCTGGTAGCCGATGCCCGGTTTGACCTTCCAGCCGGGGCTCACCTGTTCCAAATTCAAGCATAGGTTCGATCCTCCGTCTTGGAATAGCAGCGTTTTCGGCCGCTCTAGTAAAACGCCGCCTAGTTTCTTCTCCTGTTCCTGGCAGTAGTACGCAGCGCATGGAGTATCTTCGAATGCGTACAATCTAATATTATACTCAGAGCATGTTTCGTTTAGCACGGCTGGGGCGTATATCGCTAGCTGCAACGCTTTTACCGCTTTTCCATTAAAACTTTCACCGACCAACACGAAAGTTGATAGAATGTCTGTTACAAGGTATATTTTATCACTATCGAGTTGGGTGAACACTGGAGTATTAATTGTTTCTTGTCCGAGACCGACGATTTTCTTCCATTGGGGCTGTGTGCTATCAGCTTTGGCTGTATTATGGTCTATTGCGTATAGAGATAGATTCCAAAAGCCGTGCTTCAAGCTGGCACAGTGTGGAATTTGTAGGATGACTGACTTGTTTAATTGAAGTCTCGGTGGGCCGCATTTAACTACTGGGCTGAGCTGCGTGATACCTGCGGGGCAGAATTTGTTCTTGAGAAAACAACAAGTTGGCTACATGTGTTACGAGTTTGCTCACCTCGGGGCGAACTGTCTTTTTTCATAGCAGAAATTATACTCTCAGATTTCATAGCATAATTACACACCGTTTAAAATTAGCCTTTGTAAATGATTGCAGAATCTATTGCGCTTAGGTAAAATATTTCTTATTAATATTCAATGAAGCTATATAATAATACGTTAGAATAACATACACTGTTAAAATAAAATTAATTTACATCGTGAGCGTACCAATTTCTGGGATCTAATTTACCTTTTCCAAGTCTCGGTCTGTATCTGTCGTCCTTCACGACTGCCACATACATCTGTTCCCGGCGACCCCTACTAAGTGCACCTTCTGGTATAGACAAGGCCACGCCTGCAGCTGGTAATGCCAATCTCGCTCCACCGCTGGATACGGATATTGATTGGGATGTGGGCGAATTCGAAACGAGTTCAGCTAGTTGCAACGTCACTGATTCATTGGCTGCATCGTACATCGAGCCCGCTGGAAGGAAATCTATTGTTAAAAATCGCTATTGTAGTGGAAATATTTTTGCTGAAAATACCTTAGGGAATATCGAAGAGAGTGATTTTATGCCAACAAGACATTGCCAATTGAGAGTTTCTTTTATACTGTAAATCCAAAGTAAATCATAGAATTAACGATGAAATTATATGGAAGATGTTATTAAGGTACTTACAACTAGTAAAACAGCTGGACACGGAGTGTTCTGATTCACTGTAAGGCTTGCTGTCGTAATCATCGCTTTGACCTTTACTCGAGGCACATGGAGTGACCTGATGATCAACTGGCGAAGCGTAACTGCAACAAAATTATTAATAAGCTTTTGGAAAATAACAAAATTTGTGGCCTAAATGCAAACGGATCAGTAAAATACTGCTTACATAAAATTTACTTGAATTTAACAGCTCTGCAGCATTATTTTCTTCGGCGATGATATTGTCCATCTAAATTATTACTTATAAAGTCAATACCTTACGTAGACTGTTTAGAGTTCAAAATAAGGTAAGTAAAATTCTCGTGTCTAATATCACAATTAGTGTAGAATGCTTACATTCTGTGAACCTTATTGAGCATAATCATAATGATGAAATTTATGAATCCATAATGTATGCCGAAGGTGTCATAAGTTTATTTATAGGAAGCGACAAACAGCTTTACACACTTCCCGTGCTTGGATTATCGAATGATCGGATATCGATTCTTATTAGAATATTAGTAGAATTAATTTGATGGTACGCATAATTTAACAGTTAACCTTTAGTATTTATCGTGTAATGTTGATAATTACGCTACAAATTACCCATTTTGTATGGATCATCGATGAAGGATGCTATTATACATGCGTCGTTAAACACATTTGTCCGTTTCATTTATAGTCCCCTATTCCCCTAGTTATCGGTTGCTAAATCGAGTAGATTACACAACCATCCATTGTTTGTAAGCTCATTTGAAAAGATGGTTAGATTATCATTTTCTAACTTTTTACTTATTATTTCTTTTGCAATCCCATCAGTTGAATCTTTAATGGCACTATATTCGTTTTCCTCGGTTTACTCTAAGTATATTTCTTATTTATTTCGTGATCCATCAGTAAATTAGCTATGCCTCACAATGTTTTCATATTCCAGGTTACGAAAACGTATTCTTACGTTGGCCAACTGAAAGAACCTTTCAGAGTATTATAGTTCTAAAAATAATTAACTATTAGCGACAAGTGGAATAAACGAGGAGTATATCAAATTCACCTGTTGGTAAGATGTGGCACATCGTAGTGGTGTTCAGCTCTGGTATCAGGTTGTGGGTGTTCGTATCTTGGAGGTCGATGCTGCATCAGATCCGGTGCCAACGATAGTGATTGCTTTTCAACAGTGGGATACATTTCTGGTTGGAAATCTGTTGCAAAACAGAATACTCTTGTAACGGGTCATTTTAATAAAATTCGTTAAATCCTGTTGCTTTGAAATGAAATAATGTTAATATTGTTAAGATCTACAAGTAAAGTAATAATTATGTGTAATTTGTCTATCAAGTTTAAAAGCCTGTGAAGCCTGTATGTGACAGACATATTCTACTAAAATCTGTAAAGTCAGACTTTGGTGCTGTGATAGGGTGACTCAATTTCATAATAGTGTCATCATGTTCGTTTTACAATGAACCAAAAGGTAACAAAAACGTTGAAGGACATCAAAATGACTGAAAACCAATAAAATCAGCCTGATATTCAGCAAACTTACCAGTCCTCGTCATAGTGTACAGCGAATGGTCCCTGGTCTTCCTCTGTAGCAGCTTATAGACCACAGCAGCGCCAGCAAGGAAGACCACTACTGCTACAGCAATGCCGATGTATAGTGGAATGTCACTGTGGGCCGCTACTGTTGGAGAGAAGAAACCTTACGTTAAAAATTCAAAAGGAAGGTCATTTATATAGTTAAAGTACGGAGGGTACTTGTGAAAGTCAAAGCATAAATCGGGCCGGTTAGTAAGGGGGTTATTCCAGGGTTTGGAAATCAGACAACTGATATAGTTATACTACGAAAAAAAGCTCAATTTATACTCAAGTAGATATTTACACCTAGACATAAACACACAAATATGTACACGAAAGCATGTCCTGCGGGGGAATTTAACCCACGACCCGTGGCAAGACAGTCAGGGCGTCTATCAACCAAGCCAACTGGCCCGTCGCTCATAAACCATTGATTGATTTATATTTAGAACTTAAATCATAGACTTATCATACTATAGAACATACGTGACTTGAATGCTTCGTAAATAAAATTTCAGTACCTTTTTTACGAAATAATTTTCTACATTTGGAATGAAACAGAACATAACAAACAAGGTTGTAAATAATCAATATTAAGCTACCGACAAAACCTTTTATTTCGTGAGAACATCAGCCAACTATCATAAAGAATGATTTTCGTACTCAGCGGGGGAATTACGAAAAAGCATCAAGTACTATAAAATGAAACACCTGCAAGCGATAAGTTTTTAAGATTTTTACAATAGAAGGTCAGTAAATCAACTTAAAATCGCACCATTGAGTTTCAATTCTTGAAATACTGTTGCGTAAAGCTTAAATTCGCTTGGCAGTCAAATATATTCACTGCTATGGACGTTTTTTCTTCAAAAAATGATGATCGTTACACGCTTCTGGCAGTCTCTCTTAATATTATTTATGTCAACGCTTCCCAAACTTTACGATAGGCCGGCGGCATTTTTAACGATATTTTTTTGTGTAATTTTGTGTCTTGAAAAGGACTTGGTATTAAAATATACTTAACGATTTGTTGGAGATGTGTTCTTACGTTGGTTTTAGGCTGAAGGTTGAAGATAAATGCAAGTATTTCACCGCAAGATGGGTGTTTGTTTTACGTGTTGTCTTTATGTATAAGTTTGTTTGAGAACATACTTCAAAGGATTCTGAATATAATGGTTGCAGAATAAGTATTATTGATTCTCTTTGTGTGGGAAAACTCATCGTCATCTACCTGGTGATTCCCATTTATTTGTAGTTACTGCAATATGCATGTTTTCTGTCCACTCGGTACATTACATATTACAAGAGATTTTGGTGGTTTTTTACGGCCGGCCGCCTACCCGACTGACCCTCTTTTGTTCTTATTGCATATGACACTGTGCAAATGGTATAGCGTATTTACTTTCTCTCTCTCTCTCTCTCGGCCTCTACTTACAAAATCGTAAAGTTGTGTTGGCGTAGAATTCGCCACTATTAGACAAACTAGGACTAGGGAAGAAACACTATAATAAATGATGATAATAAAACATACGTTTACGAGCATTATTCAAGGCCAAAAAGAACCATATATGCGTAATTGCAATAAAAAAACAAGTAGTAAATTCTACAAAAACAGCAGAAATGTCAGGAAGTTCACAATGAATGAACGAATGAAGTCATCGTGCTCATTCGATAACTCGATAACGATCGCGAAGTCACGCGTAATTAAAAACAAGGTGAGTCGGATTGTGTTGCACTTGGGTCCGCTACTTCCACCCTATTGTTCAGGCATTTGTACCTTCATTCATTCAATTTAACATTCACCGATTGCGATAACGGTTTTATGGTATACATATACTTCGCAGAGTCAACGTGACGAATAGGGCGAGTGTCGCGCGTTCAAATCCTACAATGAGCTTTAGGTTTTGGTGAAGGAAAACATAACATGGCTGACTACCAGCTCAAGTTGACAACTGTTGGTGTATTCCGATAGCTGCACTTGAACGCCCTTCTAGGCTTCATCAAAAAGTCAGCGACATAAGTATGTGAAAATATCCAATTTTTCAAAACTAACCTTTTCTCTGATACTGATCTAACTATGTAAATCATTTAATTAAGTATTATAGGGAGAAATTACAACATTCAAAATACATAACTTTAATAACATTGTTTACGAAACGAGGGCAACAAATAATTTATCGGGTTTCTTTGTCCAAATATGTTTTTTCTAAACGGACTTTAGCACTATTTCAGGGCATAATCATTTTCGAAAGTAGTTTGCACTTTTAGGGTTTATAGTCAACATTTAAGAAAGAGTTTCTGTATTTTATTATTATATTGGAAATAATGATGATAGATTGCCAAATTATTACAAAAATACTCACATAGAAAAGGGGTTAACACAAAAAATATAACGACTCAAAAAAAGAACACACCTGGGAAGGGGGTCGGATAGATCGTGATATTTTTACACCTAGTTGCATGTTGTAGGATGTAAGAATATTGAACGTATAGTGAGTGCAAAATTTCCAGTTAATTAACTTTGAATAATAAAATAAAGGGCTGTTTTAGTTAAGTGTTCATTAATCATGCATGACAAAGTTTTATTATTCATAAAATGTATTAAATGTGAACTAAATATGTATACGTATAGGTTGGTATACCATTTATGTTATTATTGAATGCTGATAATTTTGTTACTGATATGGATATTATCAGTTTCAATGAAATCTGTGAAAATTCTTACGGTCCGGACTAAGCGTTTCGCCTCATCGTTTATACCGCGTACATCGAAGGACTGGAATAACTTGCCTGCTGCGGTCTTCCCGAGCAACTATAATTTGGGTGTCTTCAAGGCTAGAGTGAATAGGCTCTTAATAAACTAGTGCGCCTCAACATCTAAGATTGCATCACTGCTTACCATCAGGTGGGATCGCAGTCAAGCACTAGTTTATATTATTTAAAAAAAAATCGCAAAAAGCAGAAATACTGTTCGAAAAGTAATAATCTCAAAAATGATGCCAAAGACTTTCAACAGGAAATCAACAATTGTCGAGTAGACTTTTGAATCTTACTAATATTATAAACTAGCTGTCCCCCGCGGTTTTACCCGCGTTCCCGTGGGATGTCACATGTATTATACATATAAACCTTCCTCTTCAATCACTCTATCTATTAAAAAAAACCACATTAAAATCCGTTCCGTAGTTTTAAAGATCTAAGCATACATAGGGATATAGGGACAGAGAAAGCGACTTTGTTTTATACTATGTAGTGATGCGAAAGTTTTGAGTATGTATGGCTGTTTGTTACTCTCTCACGCAAGAACTATCGACAGCTAGTTTATAAATAATATTAATTCAGAAATTTTCTATATCATGTAATGTGGGAGTCAATACTGAGGCATAGCCTTCTTTTTAAGGAGAGAGTTATCAAGAATTTATATGGCCGTTTTGACAGTTAAGTGTGTTAAAGAAAAATGAACCCTATGGCGCTATATTAAATTTCTTTTTAATCATCATACAATTAATCATTAAATCAATAGATGGACCTTAACTCAAAAGTAATAAAGTTAATTTTACTATGATATTCTTAACTATCAAAATGAGCCTTTTATATTTCTTGTACATTATACAAAAAACAAATATCTAGTAACTAATTCCGCTGGATCTCCTTCTCTGTCAAGTTCCAAACAAGGAAACTCACAGGAAATCGACACGTGTTTTGCTTCTACACGTTCCGGTTGATTTTCCTTGTTTGGGACTTGACAAAGAAGGAGATCCAGTGGAATTAGTCACTAGATATTTGTTTTTTGTATAATCTTACAATGGAATTCCGCAAAACGCCTGAGTCAATTAGTTATATCTTGATCAAAAAACAAGCGTTGTTTCTTCCATTCGGTTTGGCAAATTACTAATAACACTGTATAGATCGAATCAAATTAGAGTCAGACTATTCATAAGTGCTTGTAAAGGCCTATTTGAAAAAAAAAAATTATTTTCATTATAAACAATCAAACAGTAGAACAGCACATATGTCCAGTAAGTAGTAAAATGCTTCTTCCTGTCTCAAATAGATACATATCGGCACAGTTAATTTAACTTAAATATTTGATGGCCGTGTTATTACACAGGGCACGTACAGTTATGTAGGTCAGATCTGCATATTCGAATTTGTATGCATTGGAGAATTTGGTGCGATACAATATTGAAATCGCTGTATTAAATTTTCAGATTATTTCAGGGAATGACAATTATTTTTACAATCTTGCGAACTCATTTAATAACAATTTGAGAAAATTGTTCTTCGCTAGTAAATAGTAAAGGTACATTTTCCGGGATAAATACCAGAGTATAGTCCATCTCTGTGCCAAGTTTCATCCAGGTCCGTCAGTCCGTTCAGTAATAAACGTCGATCCATAGAAACTTTCGCATTTATAATAGTAGCAAATTTAGTTGGATAGTAGGTGATCCAAATCGCATTGTTTATTCCTCATAGCGTATTTGACAGAAATGTTACAGCTCTATCAAATAATCGATTACATTGAATCGATCGAATAATCGATAGAGTGAATGTATTCTCATAGCGATACAAAACCATTCCTGAATATAACATAATGAAAGTACCATTACGTGACGACCAGATCCATGTTATGCAAGCTTCGAGTCTTCAAAGTAAATTCACTGGAAGGTCATAAAATACTTCTTACACGACTAAAGAGGTAATATTAACAAACGATGTATTGATTCCATTGTATCTCTGACTTTCTTTCAAACCTTATTTATGGTCCGTTCCGACAAGTTTACACAGTAAATGGACAGTTACGTTGATATTCATTTGTATGTGCGTCGGTATGGAATGTCCTGGAGTAGGGTTACCAGAATAAATATTAATCAGATTTGTGTGTTTTGTAAGAAATTGATACCTATTTGCTTTTGACATATATAATATATATATATATAGTTAATGTTTAGAAATTATTCAAATTTTATAAGAAATAAAGAAAAGCTTAAATAGCCTGTTTATTTAAAATTATAACCTTGCTGAGTTTTTTGCCAGTTCTTCCCAGTTGGAGCATGACTTACAAGCCGGTAGTAACATCAATAGCTTTGGCCTTAATAAAAGTCCTCCTAAGGCTTAAGCTGAATAAATGACTTCTTACTTTTATGTCTTTTCACTACTTTCAGTGAAAAGAGATCCCGTTAAAGCACCACAAATTTCTAACATACAGTCCTAAGCAGCTTGAAATTGTGCAACTGCAATAAACTGAGCCGTGTAATAAATCATCGGCATAAACAAGATTCGAGTCCCCACACGGTTTATTGGTAACCAATGTTTGAAATTCAATAAATCATTTAGCATCCGCTACTTTACAAATACCGTTAACTGAACATAAACGTCTTACGTTTTATTAATTTACCTCCACGATTAGTAAAAGCTTATCGGATTAATTTTCAACACTGTGTAAACATTTGTCAGTGCCAGTATATTCATGTCCGCTGCAGTAAGATTGCAGATACTGAATCCAATCCAAATTTACAAACCCTTGTCGCTTTGCCCATAACGTGGTAGGAGGCCTTGCGGAATTAAATTCATCATTTGGCTGTACTACACCAATATCATCTTTAGCTTCTTTTGTTTAATGTTCAATATCGAATGTGGGTATTGCCGGGATATGTGAATGCAGTTTACGATCACCCGCTGCGTTCACTCGGCGAAATCACAACAAATCATTTACGGGACCCACCTCCATTAATGACGGTTGCATCGTATATAAATTGGATTTTACTGTTTGTTTGTTCTTGTGTTAATCTTTGGCCGCCATCTTTTTACTGTTTTGTGAAGTTTCTGCAAAATCATTGTTGTGTCGGCGTTTTATGATGTTGGTATTCAGAGTTTAAAAATATGAAATGACAAGGGTTGATTTGAGTCGATGAAATGTAATTATGGATTATAATCTTAAATAAAAAACATGGAAACGTTCTCAGAGAATCATCTTCAATGACTGATGATAAATAAATTTAAAGCACTGAAACAATATTTATAACCTGTTTTGACAACAAAAGAAACGTTATGTACGTTCCCCTTACTAACATTACATCTGATAATAAAATAAATATCACCGACAAGAATTATGTATTTGTCCTCATTCCAAAAATACCGTTTCAAAAATTCACACGACTATTAGACACGGGATTTACATAACGAACTCCATCACGATATGTGACGAAATTTCTTAAGATTTTAAAGAAATTCAAAACGCTAGTTTACAAATGTATAAACAAGTCAAAAATGTTTTAGAAACACATTTTCGACGACAACGAACAACCTATTAGTGATTCGACTACAGTAATATTTTGTGAAACCGGACATTAATACTGCTGGAGCTTTTATAGATTTAGACTCTTATTTAAAAGATGTTTCATATGTAATAGATAAAGTGGACGTACTCTATTTAGAAGCTATGAGAAAAGATGAAAAGGCACTATAAAATTTCACCATTTCCCCTTTGTAGGTTGGCAATTAGGCTAATGAAGTGGCGGTAGCGCTCGGTGCGAATGAATAGTCCAACACCGACGTTCTTGGCATTCAGAGCCCACCTTTCATGAGGTTAATTTACTGATGGTCCATATTCACTTAAATAATATTAAATTGCACTAATCTCAGTCAGTTAGTTGATGAAAAATGTAAATTAAGTCAATGGTTGAAATTAGTAGTAACGCTAGTGAAAAATCGGAAGTTACACAACTATACTAATGAGATGAAAGCGGAAATTGTAATGATCTTAATCAAGCTAATTTATGTACAGCCAATAGATTTTCTGATTATAAATTTAAATAACAAACTGCGTCTTTCCAATGTATATAAATTTAAGCCTAAATATAAATCGGCTGCCATCAATTTCTATTTTTTTTAAAGAACCTTAAAAAAACCATTGAATAAACTCTATCTACTTACCGAATTTGGGAGACAATCCATCACCGATAAAAGTTCAATAGAAAAAAAATCACTCTGGAAAAGAGCAACGGTTTCAAACTACCTCATATTGATGATGCTCAATAAATAACGATCAATCTACGGGCAAAGATAAACAAAAGCAATTTATAAGCAAATATGTCTGAGGTTGTAGATTTATTTAGCGTGAAAATCGAAAGCGTTTGCGGTGAAGAAGAAATCTCCGCGCAAACCAAACAACTTGCTGCTTGAGGCTATTTATCAAAATGTACGATAAACAGAATGGGAAATTGAAACCAAGTCAACGGGGACCAGGGAAATGATTTATTGCCATTATAAACAAAATATGGACTGATCATTTTCCATTTGGAGATTGGATTGGGACCGCCAAGGGAGCACGGGCTTGAAAATGTTTCGGAATGTTATTAAATTTGTTTTAATCATTTAGTGTCAGGCTTAATAGGTTGTCACGGCGTGTATCGATGGCTGTGTGCAACGTTTGATTTTTCTTTATATTTATGGCTTTCTGGACGTACATTTATGGATAATGGCCACAGGTGTCGCTTAATGAGTTTCGAAAATATCTAGGAAATGCTTTGCTCTACCGCATCGCTATCGTATTACAGTTTTATTAGACAATTTATTAACACATTTTTTTAACAATACCGGGCCGCGTAATCTACTTAGGCTTAAATGTAGAGCCTAGATATGAAATTGTTTGTATTACTATATGGAAAGACTAGTTCAAGATCAAGTTCTGATTATATTTTAGAGCCTAACTAGAAAATACAATAGAACAATACAACCCATCCAATTTTGTCACGGTAGGTAAGTCAACATATAAAATTTTACCTCCATTTTTACGTAAGACCACCATAAAACTTTAGTCCCTCGTCTATATTTAGACTGTATGATACGACCCAGATGGTCACGCTACCCGAATTTAGTATCTCTCGAATCTTTTTAACGTGTCCAGTTTTGACGGAACTCTGTTACACCTCACCTTCACCTTGGTATTCGATTAGATTGTTAGGGCTGAGAGGGGTGAAGTAGTTCTTGGTTAAATTGGAGGTTACAGTTACAGCCAATAGCCTGTTATGAAGCGACCAGTCCGTGTAACATTTCATAGTTATGAGCCAAGGAAAAGGAAGTATATATTTAGTCGTGTGGCATCTGGTCGAGCCGAGATGCTTTTCATAGAATCGACTTAATTAACATGTCCCTTGTGGAAACAGTTTCATAATTTGTAATTCCCAAGTGACAAGGGATCATAAAGTTTTAGCTGAAATTTCCTATGTTCATAGTTCTGTCTTGTCAACTATTTGGAGCGTGTTGGTATTAGAGAGATGAAATACTACTTTAGTTTGTAAAAATAATGGGTTGGATGCGGAAATGTCATGTATTATTTATTTGTTAGGGGTTCTTGATATCTACATAATCTTCATAGAGATCAAAATATCTTATGAGGGGCGATAATTTGAATGCAAATTTTTATTAATTCGGTCTCACCCCTCGGATAATTTGTATTTGATTACATGTACTTTACATTACTGTGTCTTGAGGGTTGTTTAATGTTTTGCTTCAATTATTTCAAAGATTCGATATTATACAACGTGTTACAAAATACCCCGTAAAAATATAATTAATGATAAAAATATAAAGTATATAAGTATAGGTAAATAGTACATAGTAATTAGTAAATAATGACTCGAAATATTTGAAAATATAAAATAACCACTAGAAGACTGACTTCCAGTCTGCTGTAACCTTCACGTACGTTAAGTAATTCAACCTTTATAATTTCCCTTCTTCCCAGGCTTTAGCTGAATATGCTTTTTAAACCTTATAACTAAATAAGATAAAGACGATTATACTACTAACCTCCATGCACCCCGCAGTAATCGCCGACGCAGTCAGCATGCTGCGCGTGAGATCCTGAACATGGGGTATCTCCTGAACAGGCTCTTCGTCTCGTCTGCCGGCAGTCAGCTCCACAGACAGACCACTCTGACCAGGCGCCCCAGCGGCCAGGAAGGGCTGAAATACATTGCTATTGTTAGAACTATTCTGGGAGAGATATCAAGGCAGAAGGCAGCAAGAAACTATTATTTTATAAGTAAGTTAGTAGAACTGGCTTAAGATCACCCTAAGTCAGTCCCACTTGGGTCCAATGGGAGAAAACTCTGGAGCTTTGTGGAGCGAGTGAAACTGCGTGGCGAAATCTAGTTACAAATATTTAAAGTAATAAGGCTCACAATCCACTGCATCTTCAGAACCAATTATCGCATCGTTTACAATTATTAATAGCGTATCTAATAATACAAAGGGCGGAATAACTCGCGAGGTATCGCTCTATAAATTGAAATTAAAATACATTGCCAAGATGGCGGTCTCAGCCCTTACATGCGAGTGTGGCATAAATCACATGGTTAAAAAAAAGAAATAATAGTGGCCAGTGCTCATACTGAGAGTGTTTGGGGCAAGTCATGAGCTTTTAGCGCTCGTACGAGAACTGAAAACGACTCATTCGAATTAGCAGTTTTTAATGTCTGCTTGTAATTTGACTGCTATATTAGTGTGTAGTAATTGCTGCTTTTTTTAATTATATATTATTCTTCTTGTCGGTATAAGAGTCAGACTATTCATAAGTAAACTATTATAGGCCTATTTGAATAAAAATATTTTCATTTTCAATAAAAAATTTGAATAGATATTTTCAATGTAGAAAACGACAAGGTTTATTCATTTTATTAATAAATTATAAAATTAGACCTTCAGTTAAAATAAAATACATTTTAGACCTTTTAGAATAAATTTCTTAATTTCGGTGCCTCTTGCTAGTAACTCACTGGAATTTTAATTTTACCATTAAAATCCCATAACTTGCACTAAACACTCGTCCGCCCTACATATCAAAGTGTGGGTGTGACACATGCATACAAAAGTGCGACAGTGTGAACCATTTCTTATTAATTAATGCGCACACACATAAATCAGACGCGGTTCGTTAGAGAAACAAGGGTATAAAGGGCTGTCCACTTAATATGAATGGGAAAATTAAAATTATACTTCATTTTACCCCTTTTTTGCTACAGTCACTCGTTATTGCATTGAAGTAGTCGGGTTTATACATTTATTAAAAAAGCTTTGTTTTATTTTGCTTATACAATTAGAAATTCAAAAGTTTAGGATACAACAACGCAAAAACAACTGAGCGAATTTAAACGAAACTTTGCTTACAGATGAAATACTTTCAAGTGTAAAAAAAGTATTTTTAAATCAAAAGAAATGGCCGCGTAATTTCATAAAAAGCACCACTAGCTTTTATATTAGCATTAGCGTTTAAATAACAATAAAGAGTCTTTTCCATTCACACAATCCGCAAATTATTTTGTCACCACAAAATCAAGAACATTTTACGGCAGCTCCCTAGAGACTTTTACATACATTCCATTTATTTTTACTCCTTTAAACAGCAAGGTAAATAAATTGTAAGTAATTGTGTCCCGCGACACTTTTTTAAACGAATTCTCGAAGAAAACTACCGACGGAAGTGGCTTCGGAGATATTTCAAAAGATAAACCGACCAAATAACACTACAACGATGTTGCTGTTGGGACTAAGGGCGTTTGGGCGTTTATTTGAGAATTTAAAACAATGTTAACCGGATGAATTTGACGGCTACTTGCTTTTTTTTGGAACAAACATGATGGGGCTGAATTGGTATCTTTATTTAAGGTTCTGACTTTTTTTTTATATTGATATACGCGTAGGTACATTCCTTATACACAGCCAATGATTCTGAATCAAGCAGACGTTGTACTATGGAAACCATATAACTTATATAGGTCCTCAATAGACCTACACCATTTATAAAAATGCTTACTATATAGGTAGATTTACACTCAGACAGCAATTAGATATGTTCAAGTACACAAATGTTTGTTCTGGATGAAAACGAACCCACGACTTGTGGCGTCCCAGTCAGGGTCCACTATCCACTAAGCCAACTGGCCTGATAAAGTTTGACGGGTATCAAATATTTATATCATAATCATCATCAGTTTATCTCCGTCCACTGCTGGACATAGGCCTCACCTATGACACGCCACCGAGATCGATTTCAGCTCTTTGATTCCAACCGCTGCCATCCAGCTTGCGTATATCATATTTATATAAATATTATTAATTATCTGGTTACAATAAGTACAAACTCAGCTTAGTTTGGGATAAGATGGCCGTGTTAAGGATTGTACATGTCCTAACATTTACCAAACAAATAACTTTCCAATCTACATACAAAAAAATAAAACACAAAATCAATTAATAACAAACACATTGCCGGCGTGTTCATCAAGCGAGAGCCCGCACATACATGTGCGACCAATTAACGCAACGATCCGACGTTTCACGGCTTAAAACAAACGCACTTGATTGGATTTTATTGTCTACCCGGTTGGTCTTCTTTAATGTGTCCTACACACTGCCGGAAAGTTTGGTGAACTTATTTATAACATAAAATATATTTGACATATATAAATATTTTTCATAATTTTTATTTCCTGGCAACTTGTTTTAAAGATACTATGTTATTAGCCGTGTTATAACATGCTTTGTAAGTATTGTAATTTGAGCATTTCCAAATTCGCTTTTAACTATAAATAGTGTATTTTTTTTACACTCAAATTCATTCAATGTTTATGATAAGAATAAAAAGTGTTGAAAATAAATATCGTTATTTTTTCTTACCATTGGCAACACCAGCAGCATTACCAATGCGTTTTTGACCCTGATATGTGAACATTTTAAATTTCATGAAATCTCTTCCTCGGACAAACTCAGCATTAAGAGATCTACTACTTATTAATATAATTTTGTCGTATATGAAATGAATCTGCATAAAACGATTTTTTTTTATTCAAATAGGTTTTTACAAGCTTTTATGAATACTCTGACTCTAATACCGGTTCGGAAGGTTGTTATGTAAATAGCAAATGAAAATTCGAGCTGCAAAACAGCTAGCAAGATTCAAAGTGTTATTAAAATTTTGTCTCGCAGCTGTTTTACGGTATCAACCGTGTGTATCACACGAATCGCGGTTAACGTTTGTAGTCTACCACACTTGTAATACCGTCTTCTATGACGTACTTAACTCTTTGATGCTCAAACCCACTGCTCGACTTTATGGGCCTTTGGAATTAAACGTCCGGATTTTTATAGTCAGATGGAAGCGAGAGATATGGCCCTTAAACGGTCATTTGCGTCTGAATTGTAAAGATTATTAGCCACGTGTTCTTATTTATTTCGGTTTTAATGTTGTTCTTAAAAGTGCATTGTGCTTGGAGTAATTGAAACTCAGTACGCCTGCTGTTCGGCTCGCGTGCTGGTTCTCTCGTTTTATTAGTTACGGTTTTATCAGGAACATTTCCACAAAACGCTATTTAATATTTTACCGTGTTTCTGTCACTAAAATTAAAGGTTCCTTGTTAGCTTTGTTGACATACTTTACTGTTCGTAGAAATTTGATTTTAAACTATTACAATATCCTTAAAAATATTTTTGATTTGTTATTACATGCAGACTGTCCACCTGATTGTAAGTGGTCACCGCCGCCTATGGACATTCGCAACATTGCATCACCAATGCGTTGTCGATCCTGAGACGTGAAGTTCTTAAGTCTCATGTGCCTGTAATTTCACCGCCCCCCTTACCTTTCTAACCGAAACACAGTAATACAAGTGCACTACAGCTTCACGGGGGAAATGGGTAAGGTGGTACTACCCCGGACGAGGTCTGCACTAAGAACAACTACTCAATATATATCATTAATACTCACCAATCAATAATTGCGTATTGTCATACGCTTGTAGATCCATATACCCCTCTTCATTAGCAGCGTTAACAATAAAAGTATATTTAATTACAACAAATTAATCAACTTCTTACAAATCAATATCATTATCTTCATATGTAGATACATTTCAATCTGAACTTACTGACACAAGGTTAAAGGTTGAAAATAGCTTGGTAGCGTTTCTATGTATGTTTACAGTACTTATGGCCAAGTTTCTATCATTAATAAGGCAGACGGGCTCGAAAGTCGAGTGTTTCCGATTGGAATATATGACGTAAACCGTTACTTTCTAAAAATATACCCAAAGGCAGACACAATTAAGCATTTGAACGGTATCGATTGTGGAATTTATTTGGATCTGATAATTGTACGGTTTCTGATTCATTCGAATGATTCATGGTAGCAGTAGATGCTGTAGGAATAGTATCGAAGGCAACAATTGAACTTTCATAATTAGATAGGTTAATTAAAGAAGCAATAATGAACATTGTCTTAAATGTAATACCAGACTATGTTAATATGTGACTTACAATACAAATTTAACAAATTACTTATCCTTTAATTAATGGTTTGGAAATTACTCTTCCTTCTGCAAACATTAAAATAGGACTTCAATAAGTCTTGAAATCTTTCACAAGTTTCGATCATAATGATTGAATTTCGGTCGTATTTAGGACAAACTTTTACTTGGTTGCCAAAAGTTTCTCTAGCCTAATCTGAATGAATGATTGTTAATTTCAAATTTGTATTTATTATCATCATTTTCGTACCATTGTCCGCCTAAGAGGGGATTGTGCAACATGTCTTCCACTTCTATACCTCCCTTTCTTTCTCTTCCATGTTTAAATCTGTGTAAGTACTTCAGTATAAGAACACTCACCACTCTGACATGGCACGCAATCCGAAGTCCTCTGGACAGCCTGCCCCTGGCACGGGGCGCCTCCATTCAGCGGATGCGGTTCTGTACAGCTGCGCGTACGCCGCTGCCCGCCTGCCACGCGCCCGTTGCAGCGGCATTGGGTCCACGTACCCCAGGGACTCCAGCCGCCGTTCACTGTTGATGATTTTGTGATTAGAGTTTATATAACACTTCCTGGAATAATATCATGGGCTATGTTTCTTCTGAATCCGTTTAGTCGGAACATGATTTTCACATTTATAATATTGTATCTAAGGTACTTATTGCATATGGATCGGTAGATGTGGTAACTATTCGGAATGGTCATAGAGCGAATGTTCAACATCGGACTTTTAGAGGCAAACGACGTAGGAATATACGGGTAATTTACTGTATAGATAAGAAATTTCTGTCCGATCTAGATTCTGCGTGCTCAGCACTTTTGACCTCAATTAAAATTGAAAAAAATACCAGCCAACTATGTAGTACATCTGTATCACCTAAAGAGCAAAAATGTTTTAAAATCAAACCATGACTAACCAATAAATATATTTCCTTCAGTTATTAAAAAGGGTGAGACAAAACTAGCAGTGATTCAGTCCAAGAGTAAAATTAAATAAAACTAAAAGACAGTTAATTTATTACAAGCAATGCACATTTACTTAAAGTTGGAATGAGCGAGGTATAAAATAAATTATTCAACTCATTAACATTAAAATATAGAGTAAACATTTATAGCTTTTTCATTTACATATATTTTAATATTCCGTTCCATTTAATTAAGTTATAAAACGAAAGGTTTTGGAAAAAATGTTTTAACACGCAAATTTTTGGTTAGTTCCACGAATACTAATTTATTTTAGCCGCTAATTGTTGTAAAGATAAAAGTTGATTGTTCCATTGTATTGTTAGGGTTCTGTAAATAAAAGTGCGCTTTTAAATCTTCCTTTGGAATAACCATAAGGAAAATAGGGTTCCTTTGACGCACCATCGCCTCAAAACTACTGAACATATCGGGATGGGACTGCTACCATTCGAATTTTTCATTGATTTTGGTTATAGGCTATATATGATATTGATAGACGCGGGTAAAACCGCGGGCGACAGCTAGTATGCTATAATGGCAGTTAACTATGCTATTGCTCTGTGGATCGGTTGTGTAAGGTAATTAACACCACTTCGTCGTAATTTCAACTTTGCTCTATCTCTTTTGTTAACTATGCAATAACGCGAGAGATCCGCTCTTCATCCGTCCCAAGATTTAAAATACTTATTAGGGTCTTATGGTATAAGCCGTATTTCCAGCCAGTCACAGTATAGTTTCTTTTGAGTCAGCCATATTATTTTCGACTTTAAAGCGTTGATATTAAAGGTTTGAAATTCAAAGCATCATAGCTATCACCTTTCCACTATTCTTCAAAATATTTCAACAAACGTAGTTGGATTATAAAATTTAATATTTTCACTCTTTACGACCATCTTCATTTATGATTATTTTTGTCTAACCGTTCATCTCATATTACAATGATTTTATACGATAACTATTTATTGAAATTTATACATAATTTAATGTACATTTTATAACTTTTTTTACATAAAGAGCGGATTTTGTTTTTTTAAAAATTGAACACTCACAAAACTGAACAATCTCATGTCCAAAGGCAATCCACAAGTAAATATCATTAACAAATAACCGTAAGCACCGTATAATATTTGTTTAAAATCAACAAAAGAGGCGAGCAAACAGTTGGTTATATCTTTTTCCAAGATCACAGTGCATGTTTTGAGACGATCACGCGAGGTGGCGTGTTGAACCTAACTCTAAATCCTAACCTAACAACCTACCCAGAATTTACTTTGCCTTAATAATATGCTTGTTTGGTGCTCTTTGTACCTAACTTGATTCGCATTGCCTTTTAAACTTCAATTTGAAACGAACTTTATTATACTGATTATTGTGTTAAATGTTTAATGAAATGAAAGAAAGAAGTTTTGCAAAATCGTGCACCTTATACATAAATAAGTTTTAAAAGTTGTAATTATAAATTAAAAACTCTGGGGTAGCGTGACAAGTACACCCTAACTCATCTCTCGGATGTCGTAGTAATTAAAGAATACGATAAATAAAAAATCTTAAAAAATATTATATGAAATGACGTTTTGTGTGTAAAAGCAATAGTTGCCTATAATAGAGTTTTACCACATTTCTCAATAAGAGCGTAATTTTATAAAATCTAGGGACATTCAATTAAATAAGGCCGTCTGATCCCAAGCTCCACAGAGGTCGTGCTATGGAAAGCAGATAATACGCATATGAATGTTTGTCTTGGATGGAAATCAAACCACAACCTTCGTGGCACTCAGGGTGTCAAACAACCAACCAGACCACAGAATGTTACCTCCCCTCTTTGATTTTCATTGCGCTCCCGGGATAACCTAAAAAATATAAATAAAGCCTATGTTCCTCTCTATACCATAGGCTATGTGTGTGTCAAAATTCAGCAAGTAACAAAGAACAGAACAAACAAACTCATTTTCGTATTAATAATATTAGTAAAGATATTTAAAATAATCAGTGCCCATTAAATTAAAAAATCAGTTGCCCAGACTCATGACCTATATTATCCAGCTTTTTATTATGTTTATAGCCAATACATTTTTATGATAATTCCACACAACACACATACATGTTTTGTGGATGTAATAGCCGGGTTTAATGGGAGATGCATTCCTAAATTATGCTTAAGTGTGGACCATAACATGACGTTAAATCAGCCATGCTGTGAATAACATGAGGCAGTGTACAATATGATTATTAAATTTTACTTTTTTTTACTGATATTAGGTTTATGATTTTTTTAAAGATTCATTGGATTTAAGAAAAGTAAGTTATATTTGCAAAATTATGCCATCTCGTTATGATCAGTAGTTTGAAGTGTTTTGAGGTGATGGTGCGTCAAAGGAATCCTATTTATAATATCTATACGAGTATATAGCAAAATATGTAGATTTGTGCACATAGAAAATTGTGAATAAAATAAATTAGGGGTGTTATAAAATAACCCAACAGATCCCATTACTATATGTTTTTAAATATTTGTTTTCTCATTGGGTTGTGTACACACGAGTATGTGCATGCATCACGTGAAAATTACTAGTCGAATTTCATATTTTTTTTGCATTTGGTAGCCTAGTTCTTGAGGAAAGTTATAAGCTATTTAACATCACGCTACAACCATTAAAAGTCAAGCAAAAAGAAAATAAATAAAGTTAAGCGAAAACGAAGTAATAACGCGGGCGGACGCAATTTTTCGCAAACACATATTTGATGATATAGAATACGTAGACCAGTTTTTACCCCTAAGGGGCTCGCGGGGGACAGCTAGTAGAAAAAAAAAAGATTGATGGCTGATTCTCAAAGCTCCAAAAAAATTTGAATTAAATACTTGAATCATTTGTATTTAAACCTTTACTTTATCGTATTAGTAAATCATATCTGATAATGTGTTTATCATGAATATTAATATATAGTAAATATCAAAAATTTAATCAAATTATAGTAATATATCACACTTCAAAGATTTATAACAACAAAATTGATTATCAAATTAATAACTTAATTTATACATAAAAGAGGATACTTTAATAATAAAATATTCCAAAGCTAATCTTTTATACGCAATGGATTTTGAGCCTTATTTCTGTTAAATTTAGAGCAGCTTTTTAAAAAAAGAAAATTCATTGATTATTAATGATAAACATTTATTTAAAAGCTATCATAATTATGTTTGTCTTAATATCTTTCTGTTAGTATAGAAAAAATTAATAGCGTCAAGAACGTAATTGAAATACAGAACCATGGAGCTTTTATTTCTATAAAAGAATCACTTTCTATATTTTTGGGATCCGTACACAATGGTACAGGAACTCTATTATTAAGGCTCTGGCATCCATTCATCAGTCACAGGAAAACCGTAATAGGTATACGCGAAAATTAAAACAAAGCTTAAAATTAAAGGGAGTCCTCATATAAAATTATGATATTAGGATTAAATTTAATTCGGTGTTTTATTAAACTAGTACGATGGTACTGAATCCTTAGTGTGCGAGTCTTACTTGTACTTGGGCGCTTTTTAATAATGAATAATTTTAAACTAAAGAATTGGCGAGTGGTTAATAAGATTATCCAGAGACCAGTTCTGCCTATTGATTTAAAAGATTACATGGAGCCTGGAAAATTGGGTCTTAGGAAAGAGATCTGCGCTAAATACTTTTGGGAGTAAAGATTTTTAGGTACCTATATTTAGCCAAAATTAGCATTCGATCTCACTCGAATATTTGATTGATGTCGATTTTTGACATTACGTGTGACATTTATTTTACGACAGAAATGTCAAAACATGTAAGTCAAGATTGAATATCAATTTTAGCCGTAAGCATTCATACCGATAATCTAGAAAAATTATTATATCCTTCATTTCTCAAAATAATCAACAAATATCTGAATAACCCATATTAAATTAAAAAAGAAACTGCCTTAGTGTTGAATGCGGGGTAATAATATCTAGGTGTATAATGGTCACTTAAAAAAACACATTATGATGTCTTGATTCTGGGATGAAATATAGTTCTTAAAAAATTCGGAAATTAAGCGTGACCACGTGAAAAACTAGTTTTATTTTATAATGTCAGTCCGTAATCGCATCTGACCACCCGTGGTGTATAATTTCGGTGTATTCACTCTCCAATAAAAATTGATTGCCCCATTAGTCCCATGGGTTTGTTATTAACCTATTAAAGTATTGTTAATATTAATAAAGTGCTTCTCATTCTAATGTTGGTTAGAATAGCTATAAACATTGAAATTTTACGATATGATGCACATATTTGAGACCATGAAGTGAAACATATAGTTCATATAATTAAATTAGGAGTCAGTGAACCTATGAAATTAAATTAAATTTATCTAATAAAATAGGCCTTCACAAGCTCTTATGAATGGTCAGTCTCTTACGCCGGTTCGGAAGGTTGCTTTTACTGAGAAGAGCCGGCAATAAACTCAGAAATTACTCTTTTCAAAATAAGATTTTGTACATAAAGATGTTTGAATATTCTAGTCTTATAGCTAATTGAAATGAAAAACCAATATCAATTAATTATGTAGATGAATGATGAACGGGTTAGATGGCTTGGTGGTTAGAGACCCTGACTGCCAAACCAAAGTATGCGGGTTCGATTCCCACCCAGGACAAACATTTGTGTGCATGAACATGTCTGTTTGTTCTGTGTCAGGGTGTAAATATATATATATTTAAAATATAAAAATATATACATTTTATATAATATAAAAGGTCTTTTCGCATTATAGTATGTATGAACTTGTAATAAAATCTCTTTGGCTATTTGTATCTGGCTGGTTTTGGTATCATTGAAAGTTTAAATTTTAAAGAACATAATTCCAAATTCAAATTAGGAAAATTTGTGATTTGCATTTGTTTTTCGTACCGCCAAGATGAGTGAATCTAATGAAGAAATTCGATTCATTTTAAAATTTTACTATAAAAAAGGTAAAAATGCAACGCAAGCCGCGAAAAAAATTTGCGATGTTTATGGACCTAGTGCAGTGTCTGTGAGAGTAGCACAAATTTGGTTTAAGCGTTTTCAATCCGGAAATTTTGATGTCAAAGATGAACGTCGCTCTGGTCGCCCCATTACGGATAAAATGGATGCCATTTTTGAAAAAGTGGAGCAAGATCGGCATATCAGTAGTTACGACGTAGCTGAAGAACTGGGAATTGACCACAAAACAGTTTTGGCGCATTTGAAAAAAACTGGGTACACAAAAAAGCTAGATATTTGGGTACCTCACGAGCTCACTGAATGAAACCTAATGAACCGAGTACTCATTTGTGATTCTTTATTACGACGTCATGAAACCGAACCGTTTTTGAAGAAGCTGATAACTGGTGATGAAAAGTGGATCACGTACGACAAGAACGTGCGAAAAGGTCGTGGTCAAAGGCCGGTCAGGCTTCACAGACTGTGGCGAAACCCGGGTTAACTCGCAACAAGGTGATGCTGTGTGTGTGGTGGGATTGGAAGGGCATTATTTATTATGAGCTGTTACCACCAGGCAGGACCATCGATTTTGAACTCTACTGCGAACAACTGATGAGATTAAAGCAAGAAGTTGAGAGAAAGCGGCCGGAATTAATCAACAGAAGGGGTGTGGTTTTTCATCATGATAACGCTAGACCTCACACATCTTTAGCCACTCAGCAAAAATTAAGAGAGTTTGGCTGGGAGGTATTAATGCATCCGCCGTATAGTCCTGACTTTGCACCTTCAGATTTCCACCTGTTTCGGTCTCTTCAGAATTCTTTAGGCAGTGTCAGGTTAACATCACGAGAGGACTGTCAAAACCACTTGTAGCAGTATTTTGATCAGAAGTCCCAACATTTCTATAAGCATTGGGATCATGTCCTACAAGATGGCAAAAAGTTATCGAACAAAATGGTACCTACATACTTTAGTTAAATGTAAATAAACTATACTAAAAATGTTTTGAATTTTCTGAAAAAATGCGAAGGAACTTTTTCCCCAACCTATTATAATGCATTCAATCGGTTGATAAAAAATACCTAAGGATCAATATAAAAATTACAATGTTCTTCAGCTAAGTTTCGCCCAAGTAAGGTCTAACTATCAGAAAGGTATTCAAATACCCACAAGTTACAAGTCCACGTAAATTTAAATGAAAAGCAGCTACTAACGATAAGTTATTTAACTGGGCCAACGACTTCCATGCATAGAAGCTCTAATAGCTACATTGTTTGTTAATTAAAACTAAGTGAATTAGAATTTTAGATTTACTTTCAATTTATAGGGCGAGTGCAAATACCTGTTATACACATTGAGTGAGATACTTACTGAGTTGACAGCTCAAAGAAAAGCAATTGTCTACCAAGGTTCAGAAAGAAAGTGTGGTAAGTGACACCATCACAAAGTGTCGCACTTACAGATGGTACTGGTAGCTTAAGTGCGCCTATACCCAGGCTCCTAGGTACTAGAAGGAAATAGTTGGTGACTGTTGTTAGTAACTCTAACGAAATACTCCATACTAGTGAGTGATATGATTTCTACCCCAATAGCTTCTGTAGATTTCAAATTGAAAAATGGAACCAAAGTGAATAAAGATGAGATCTTTCATGATGATAATAATGTAACGGAAACGAATAAAGACACAGATATAAAACTTTAAGCAGTGAACAGACTGGTTGATAGGACGGGTCATTATATAATTGTGTGAAGTAATAAAAAGTATTGTGAAGACACCCGCCTACGCACGTTACATTCACGACATGATAACGACGATATACTGCCCAATTTGCACGTAAGTGCCACAATTTCTATACCACAAAAGGGTTAACCCTCTAATAAATGTAATTGTCAGCTTGCGGTCGGAACAACTATACCAATTAGAGTAGATGGAATAGCCAAAGAATGTTTTAAAGGAAATAGTTCTTGTGCGGAGGCAGTATTTTATGAACTAGTCAAAGATAGAATCTGTTTCAAATGGTTAATAGTCAGAATAGGGGTTATAAAGTTCGAGTAAATGTTATAGCAGTAGATTTGTGGCAGATGTTAAACAGTATCATAAATTGTAACGTTTGATACGCTGTATTTCTGTACCAAAAAGCTGAATTTTGAGGACAATCCTATAGTTAAAATTACTTCAATATGAGAGTAAAAAATCGTGCTTGAACTATAACATGCAATAAATGAAGATGAAGTTAACGCTATTAATGATGAACACGTAAACAAATAAATTAATGCTGCTGTTAATAAAACAATGAACTCGACAGTACACGTGTCATCATTAAACAAAACCACTGAAGTGAATTTCTAACTACAAACTAGGTTAGTCACGAGGTTAAAATTAAAAGTGACGAGGGATCTATAACAATAACAGCTATCATCGCATATGACATAATGCAAGTTGTGCACAAAGATTTTGAACGTGCAAAGTCAGAGGTGGTGATTGCAATCAGTTAGGCAGGCGCCATATTTTCATGATGCGTGGGCGAACAGCGCGTCCCTAATGACTCTCCCATGCGCTTGCGCATAGCAATAATTGCAAGCCATCGGCGCCTGCCCTTTGATCTTGCTGAAGTAAAGATAGTTATTACGTATAAGTGAGGGTGAAATGAGCGTTAAACAGCATCGAATGCACGGTTGTCTTATAAATTATTATGTGAAATAATGAAATGTGGAAGATTGCATCGTGGCGGGTGTAGTGCGGCTATTAAATTGTCTAACGCTTTTTAGATGATAATCGGTTAGACATGGGTATGTTGTTGTTGAAATAATGAGCGAGATATCACGTTTGATATAATATTGAATAACGGAAAGTGTAGAGTAATTTAATTAGCTCTACCATTAAGTTTCGACTTACCATAAACTGTTAATAGGGCTGGTTCAGATACCCTCTTCCCAGCAATATTTTCGGCAACACAGCTATAGTTCGCCATATCCTGTTGATAAAAAATAAGTAATGAATACCCCATTGTAATTTAAATTCATGAAACCAAATATTATCCTGTAATCAGATATTCAAAACATCATACATCCTTTTAAGGAGACTTAAGCATGAAGGGTTAAATTTAAACAGAAAACACATCCAAAAATGCAAACCCTGCGTATAAACACAGTTCATTACGGCACATCAACATATTTTAGACGCTGACTGCGTTGAAATTACAAAGGACGCAGCCATTAATTTAAAAGACGTATACAGCACATATTACGATTATATTAATTAAGAAAGCGCTCCCGACACCTTTGTGAGCAAGGATAATGTTACACACAAGCCCGCCACAATGAGAGAGCGAGTGACAGTGGCAGCAATTAATCCATGTCTGCTCGTAGTGCCTAATTAGTGGAAGTTGCGTAGCGGAAACCGGAGATGGAATGAGTTATTTGCGATTGTGTTGTTGTATGATGATGTTGAGTGGTAGGAAGTTTTATTAATAATTGATTTTGTGTAAGATATATTATATACCTAGTAGTTTAATTACGGATGGCAATTGTTCCTTTGATACTAACGCTAATTGTTTAATATTTTACAGTTATAATACTTTAGTATTAGCAGCAATTTCGAACGCAAGCTAAAGAGAAGATAAAAATGAAGGGATTTTAACACTTTTTCAAGGATCGTCCAGCGGGAGCTTTGAAAGAGAACACCGGAACGCGACAAAAAGACACAGAAAGCAACGAGCGACAGCAACTTGTGTCGCAATTAATAAACGTCTGTAGCCGTCGACTAATTAGTCGCAGAAGGTTCAAGATAAAATAAATAATTTGCAAACGCGCGACAAGATGATGCGATTGTACGGGCTGACGCTTTACAGGAGCATTTTAATGAGCTGAACATTGACAAGAGTGGACTGGAATTAGCCCAAAGCCAGTTTAATCTAGAATCTATGGAACCAGTTGTTAATAGAGACCTTTTAAACGCAACCGTTAAATGGGGCTATGTTAAGGTTAATGTTAAAGCTGTTAAACCTTTCATATTCAATGATAATAAAAGTTGTTTACGAACTGATCACTTGATCTTACAATAAACGAAAAACCAGCAATTATATCTACCATTATTTTGAAATATGTGACCTATAAAAGTATGCCTGATATAATCTTCGTACCCAAAGCAAATCACGTATTTGGAAGTCTAATCTAATGTCGAAAAAGGTTTTTAAATAATCGAAGCTTAAAATGGAAATTGCTGTCCTTTTCTTAGTCAAGTATCAATACAATTCATGAAACAATATTAGCTCTTCATTTATCTGTCTCAACTCCAACATGTTTGCAAGTAATAATAAACATCCTACAACAACCTAGTTCAATGGCAGAGACCATGTGTATTCAAATGAACCATGAATCATCCGGTCTCGTTACTTGTTGTCTTTGTAAGTGTATCATCTGCATAACATTTTCAACTTTCCTGATTATTATTTAGAGCAGTTTTTGGTAAGTGATTGTCTCATCCATAAATCGCATAAAAACTTTGACCTAATATTGTCATGTGCTTCAAAGGAAGTATTAAGTTTTATCTAAAAGCTTAAAGTAATTGTTTGGATTTGCGGTTTTATTATCTGTAGCGGTTACTTTAACGATAATTTATAGGCCATTAAATTTTGTGTAACGAGTACGTGGGCTATTAATATCTGAGATATTAATCTGAAACGTGGAAGGGACTGGAAAAGGTTTAGGTGCGCCTTGCTTTAAATCGGATTCCGTTATTATCTCCTTCTTTATCGAAATCTGATTTTCTGCAATCAGTAATTAGATTGGTACTTATTTATGGGTTTAAGATAATTTCATGTTATTCACATGCGTTAAAATTTAATCTTTAAAGTTGTCCAGATCTAAAAAGCTCGTTGTAACAGGTAAGAATGTTATAGAAAAATCATCTTTATTCCTTGTACGATAAGGATCATATATTGATCTAATGGTAAATTGTATGATAACGCCATAGGAGTAATTTTTAGATTACGACAACGTAAGTCGAATGCATTACCTAAGTAGATAATATTTTGCATATTTAATTTAAAATGCTCATTACAATTTCGTAAAACTAAATGTCTCTCTCCAGTATTACCCCAAAACGAGTCATCGGCAGATTAGTGTACTTTATCATTTCTCTCTCATATTAATATTGATTAACTGAGAGATTATTGCACAGCCTGTATTACTAACTCTCAGAACCATCAAATATAGGAGAAGTTCCTTTCCGTCCTACTGAAACCCATTAAAATAGTTGTTGGCTTGGTCTGTTGGATTCTATGTAAAGTTACAGGGTAGTAAGCTAGTACATATTCTATATCATAGCAAACAGTTCAACCCGGCACAAAACCTGGTTACTGCTGGAAACAGCTTAAGCTTCTTATTGCATTGGCAAGTAGGGACTTACCACGTAAACGACGTGTATATACGTGTGGGTATAGCAAATGTTATTGAGGATACACTATCATCAAGTTAACCTACTTGATGCTAAATCTTAAAAATGTATTATCTGGCTGACCTGCAACGTAGCTCTTGATATGAGCAGATTCCCTTCAGCAGATATCAGCACATTATGGTCCTGCTGCAGCGGTGTGCCATGTTTCAACCACGACACTCTTGGAGGAGGAGCGGCAGCAGGAGGAGCGCAGCGAAGAGATGCTGCAGAACCGGCTTCCACTGATGTCTGTGATGGTGTCGCGGTGAAGGGTTTCTTGAGGTCTGTTGAAATATATAAGAAATAAGATTGTTGTTGGATGATATTAAGTTTAATGGAAGATTAAGAGGACAATTGGGTAAACATTATAAAAGATTTTATTTTCTATTGTTACCTGTAAATTGTATACAAACTTTGTATCTGTGGTCAATAATTTAAGAAACTAAACTGATTCAAATAGGAATATTAAACACGGCAACTATTTTCCATATGACGGAAATATAAACTATGCAGGCGTTACGTAATTTTAATATACTTACTAAGCTTTACAATTTATTCATAATGGATTAGTTTTAAAAGTCAGCAACTAACTTAAATAAATTATTATTATGATTACTTTAGGTATTTTCTGCTATACGAGTTGCTGATTAAAGATCATCTTTAAACAGTATGAAACACAGTCGCTATTTCTGTGACCTTGTTTGTGCCCTTACTTCTTTTTAACTATGTAATCTATATATTTTTTTCTGAAATTTTAAGTGTATAATAGACTAACATTATCCAAAGCAAAGCCAGGGTGGGTCGCTAGTTTTATATAAATATTTTTTCGACAGCTTATCGATTCATTGATCATATCGGTCTATCTTATAGTGGCAAATAATGGGATGTTATTTTCATGGCCGATAGTCAATAACTCCTTATTGAAAATTGTATAACCATATTTTATTACGAATCTTTATACCAAATGTCTACACTAATACTATAAAGAGGTAAAATTTACAAGTTTGGATGTAGGAGGCAATATTCGAAACTACACATCCGATTTCAATCATTATAACACTGATAGAAAGCTTCACTATTCTGAGAGACATAGACTATGTTTTAAACGTAGGATACATTAGTTACATCGAGAACGCGGGTGAAACCGCGGGATGATATCATATTTCTGTTTCTTTTTTAAACCAATGTATTATAAATGTAAATGAAATGTATTCCAGAACTATAGATTAATGAAATCCTACCTAAACTTTATGAACATAAGACATATTTTTCTTCTGGGAAAAGACTTCACACATTTCTAGCATTGAACCCGCATGCCAAATTAAACTGCAGGAAAGTTGTATAATAACTCAACAATCGAATGTCAGTTTTAATTTGTCGCTTTTATACAGTGACGTCTTAACAATGCTGCCAAAAGCTCGTGAACTAATTTAATAATTGTTGACGATCTGATGGTTGCGTTGCGCAATTCTGTGTGTTACAAGTTACACGCGGATTGCGTTTCTGTTTAAAGCATCAAAATCGTGCCTAGGTTTCCCAGAGTACTTATAGTTACTAGACTATATTAAAGTGTATTAAATAAGTTGGTACACGTGGCTTAAGTTTATTTTAACCGTCTTTAATTAAAGCATCGTACGTTTTAATGTATTACATGCAGCTTGCGTTTCTTTTAAAACCATCGAAGCTATGCCTCGATTTTCCAAAAGACCTCATAAGCACAAACTAAACAGTTTATTAGAAGCTGCATAATTTAAATACCATGTATATTTGGAAAACACTACACCTCTCTGTGACGCCTGAATTGATTTCCACAATTCTTAATCTAATTTTAAATACGCTGTGATGAAACTGTGCCAACTTATTATCTATATATAATATAAACATTAATATAAGTATATTTTTCGTCTATGCACTCCTAAACTATTCATCGTCATGTTTTGCATACGCCAGAAAAGATTATAGATGCAAAAAAACATCTACTACGAACAACTACTATTATATAAATAAACTGTCTACAACTATCACAATGTATTAGGTACTTCATTCAAGATTAAAAACTGCAACATGAAATCTATCATAAACACAACTTCACAGCAGTTAATAATCGCTTCAGCTCATAAATTGTACTAGAAGCACAATTCGTGTCTTCTCACGTCAATCTTAATAAAGAGAAAAAACGTAACGAGACCGTCCATTATGTAATTTGAGTTCCGGACGAATCCATCCCACACATATAATTGCCTTTTATACAATTTAACGCGGTTTTCGCACGTTTTATTTAACCGAATGATACGTGAAACATGAAACGTGAATCATAATAATTTATCAGTTAATAAATTGATTACCCACTTTAGTATGGAGCTGTGTTGGTCGTTGGTTTTTTCTAATTTAAAAAAATGTCTAAATACATAGTTAGAAGTATCCATTTACAAGGGATACATAAAGAGGTTTGTTGCAGCTTTGAATCTTTATTAATATAAGGTCAGTCTCTAGGTCATTAAGAATATAATGTCTGTGAGTCAGTGTCAATAATAACAGCGACTGAAAATCTGTGATTTTACCCGGTTACGGGACAAAAGTCGTTAAACTGAGTCGCTGACCAATTTCGACATCACACAACACTACCGTTTTTTTAACAATTTTTTGTTTACTTTTTGCTATTAGGAAATTTAAATCTATTTAAAAAACGAAGAAATTCTTTCTTTGTTTCTTTCGTACTACGGTGAGATTCCTGTCAAACGAGAGTCTACAATAAAAAATACTGGAATTTAGCTTAGTACCATTAGACATAGAGTATTTCACAAACTAAAGCCACTTGCAACATTCAAAGGCTCTTTATAAAGTTACGAAAATAGAAGAAATCTGTTATTCAATGCCACACATGTAAGCGTAGACGACAAAATGAATTATCCAGCTCTACACCGTTTTAAACCACAGACGACCATAAATCTATTCAGTTTACGCTCCATTACACGCTTTCGTATCTGAGACACTCTGTATAACCGTCGGGTGAAAAAAATATAGTGTCTACAGAATGGACATTTGTGGGCATTATCTGTGCACGTGAAATACACTATACGAGTTTGTGTCACAGGATCCATGTCATTTGCACTTCCAAAATATACAAGACTAAGTTATCTGTATTATTTGGGTTCTGTAAATAAAAGTGAGCTTTTCAATCTTTCCTTGGAATAATCTATGTATATATATTTATAAGAAATATAGGGTTTCTTTGACGCACCATCACCTCAAAACTACTGAACACAGAATTTGACGCAGAATTTTTCGTAGATAGATAGGGTGTATATGATATCGATAAACGCGGGTGAAACCGTTGTGGCACCTAGTTGTTTATATATTATATATTGTGTAAAATAGATAATCATTGTATTGCTGTGACTCAAACGTTTTGGTTTTTACTGTGAGTTTGTGTTGTCAATTGAAATAAATAAATAAATAAATATGAGTGCTTAGTTCTTTGAAACTACGCATTATATTTCGATATATCTTTCTTTATCAATTAGAGAATTGATTCCTGAAAGTTAATGTCTATAATACACTTACATTACCCCAAGAGAAGCTGGGCGAGTCACAGGTTTGTAAATTTTCTTGGCTGTCTATTACCATTAATATTCATATGTGTTAAATTTCACGGCTCACTAAGATTGGTCCTTTTGCATGAGGCTATAAGCCCAACACGTGGAAGCCGCTTTGGGATACATTAATGTGTTGGGATATTAAATACCCTACACCTAGCGGAGTCTTTCTCTACCTGCATTACTATTATTATATTGGTTTATAGTTATAATCGCATCAGTGGTCGAGTATTATGAAGCTGGACTAAAGGTTTTGGGTTTAATTATCTGATCGGGCAAGGTAATATTAACGTTCATTTGTTTAGGAATGTTTGGTGATGTGCCCGAGACAATGCAATGCACATCACATGTAATGTAGGACTTGAAAATAACTACGATGGAATATGGATGTTGCATACATTTTTCAGAAAAAATACAAAATGTTAACCAAAATTAACGAGGGGGAATGACAATAATATATGTACTAAGAAATATTCGCACAATTTTTTTATTCACCCCTCCATTGTAAAATCCCTTTCAAGCTTACCAATTTTCGGTCTCACGATGGTCGAACCTACTTTATACTCTACTGTTTATACTAAGATTCAATAAAATGAAGTAACTCAGACTACTTCATACCTTTTCCCGACTAAATGAAACCGATCTTGGTGAAAATTGGCACGCACGTATTCCATTACATGGAGAGACGTAGGCTTTTTATTTTTAAAACTGAGGGGCAGGTGCGTATTTTTTTGAAATCCTAATGTTTACCAAAAAGTGTCAAATACTCATAGTACCAAAGGGCGATGAGATGCGCCAATGATAAGTGTTAGGTAGATCCGGCGGAGGAGAGTTCGTGTAGAGCCATAAATTACAGACTACGTTTCATTTCCTCTACGAAATTCGTACCTACGCTTTCGTGGATGTAGAGATTCTGGAAGGGATAATAACAGACAGGTATCATATATCTACTGTATTATTAAAACAGGGTTTTTTTGAGGCTGGTAATTATAAGTTGGTAAAGAAATGAGTTTGTAATAGCAGAGTAAGTAGGGACTTATATCGTCACCAAAATTGATAATTTTAATACTCAGGTGAGCCTATTATAAATAAGTAAATAAATAGATAAAATAGTAAATAGTAGAAAGGCCGAGGTCTCAGTAATGCGACTCACATTTCACTCAAGTGAATTTCGACCTAACGTGACATGTGGTCAGTATGATTGCCGTCTCTCGGATCTAATACAAATCACGGGACTCAAGAATTTATTAATGTTGATATTAGTTTGCATTAGCCTGGACTCAAACTCAAGATCTCTGATCTTTAATCGAGCTTTATATCACACGACCAATGAGATGATAAAGATAAATATTATATTAAAACTGTTTTCTTTGGACTAAAGTGAATTGAGAGTACACAGCAACCACAAGTAGGTACCTATAAAGAATAGGGATTTTGACTGACATATCAAATTAGCAACTTTTTATTAAATGTTAAAACGAACGAATGTATGGACTGTTGTATGAAAAAGCAAGTTGTGACGTCATAAATGTACAGCATCAAAAGATCTACTCTTTATGATTAGATTAATACTTAAAAATCATATTAATGATTAAATTTTGATCACATTTGATGTATTCGTGTATTTTTGGATGTTCAATACATTGGCTTGTGTTTTATCATTATTTTGAATACAGGATATTCTATATTCCCTATTGTAGGAATATGTATTTTAAAAGCCTTAAGCTCATCTAGTACCAAAACAAGGCATCTATCTTCGTACGCAAAAATACGGTGCGGATACATTGTAAGGATTTGCCGGCAGTTAACATTGAATTATTTCGTAGCACACCCAGACCCGCTTTTATACAGTTTCCATCATTTTAATATTATATACGCACATCTGAGATTCGAAAGAATTATGGAAATAATTACATACTAAATCCTGTAATATTCAGACCTTTTTCATGATTCAATTCTTGAATAAATTAGGAACTTCTTAAGCAATTGTTGTAATATTATCGTGCTAACTTAGCTCTTAAGTCCATGTATTAGAGTCCACAGCGATTACCATATTGTCCACAAGAGGGTGTTAAAACCATCATCAGCTAACACATACAAGTTCTTAAAAAAGTATTAATAAAAATAATAATTTCATCTTATTCTCATTCTCACTCTCATTATTTCTAAAAACAAAAGTAACTATATTTCTTATTTTCATACCATTTATCCACAAAAACATAGTAGAAATTAAAACCGTCATACACAGTAAAGATTCTATGATAATGAAGCTGGAATATAATAGAATAAGATGCCCACCTTTACTTCCCCTCTGTTCGCTGTCTTATTGATATTAAGATGGAATATTATAGTACCTATATTCACCGTGTGGGCTTAGACCTACTTCCCACCAAGGTAAGTCCTAACGTGACAGACTGTGAGTGCCATCTCGAAGATATATTACCGATTTCAATCTACAGAGCAACTGAGATGAATATTAAAATTAATGTTTATTTCACGTATCCTACAAATAATATAAATGTGAAATTTGTGATTGATAAGTAGGTATAGATATATGGATGTTACTCTCCCACGGGAATCTTCTGATCGTTTTAGATGACACTTGGCACATTTATAGTTTATAACGTAGATTAACATAATATAATAGAATTTTTATCCAGAGCTAATGTAATACCTCGGGAACGCGAGTGAAACTGAGGGGAACAGCTAGTTATTATTATACAAATAGGTAGTATACTCATTTATAGAAATGTTATCGAAAGATCATTTTTTCAACTTAAAGAGATTAGGTTTACTTTACTCTCTCATTTTATACCGAAACATCTTTAAAAATGCTGTTTTTACGCGACCGGAAATTCGTACAAGTGCCAAATATTCAGACAGATTGTTTTGTTGCTGATGTTCCAATTATGGACAATCGTAAAGATATCTTTTTCAACTTAAAACCATCGCACACGGCATAACTTTACAATCGTTAACGTTAAATATAGTTCCACGACACTCGCTCACCGATCCATTAAGCTTCCATGTAAACATACAAACATCACATACAGACATTTGTACTGTAAATCTTCAAGTAGAAGACTTACCACTGACACTTTTACGTACACTTACGATACCCTATGTATTATCTTTAATAGCTGCGTAGATGCCACTTGAGAGTGTATTTAAAGCTCAGAGAGAACAATTAAAACTGTCAGGATGTGGATTTAGAATGTACGTGGGGGCTGCGGTGTAAGTGCGAGCGGTAGCGGGCGCGGGAGCGGAGGAGGTTCAGTTCAAGCGATGGTAAATATGCTATTAGAGATATTATTATGTCATTTCAACTTTATATTCCTAGGTTACCTTAAATTTAATTAATTTAGTTGGTTAATCTACGGGAATGAATTAAATCATTGTGTAACAAACTTCTTTTTAAATTGAAAATGTATATAAATTGTTATTCATACACATATACGAGTAAAATATTTCAATTAAAATTATGATTTTAACCATGATCACCACTAGTGTTTATTGAAGTATAATTTTTCATACACCTTTAAGTAAATAGTATAACTGTCAGAATAAGAAACACTGGTTTAAAGGTGTGCAGTTTTATTATATTGAACAGTCTGTTCATTTAAAACAATAATTTTAGAAAAATATGTATTTTTTGTGTTTAGTAGGCTGACACACAAGCAGACGTTTCACCTGATAGTAAATAGTCACCGCTGCCTAATGGTAAATTAGTAACTCGTATATGTAAATTGTACATATGCAACACTACACATTTGCATCACCGATGTGTTGTCGTCCCTGAGACGTGAAATTTTTAAGTCTATGTGTAATTTCACTGAGCCCTTACCTTTCTAACCGTAACAGAGTAATACACATAACTACTATAAACTTTAAGTAATGTAATATACAGATCGCTAATAATATGACGGCAGCTTACACACGCTCGGTTCACGCAATTAGGATGAAGCGGGAAATGTCTCTTGCGTTCAGTTTCGTGTATATTTAGACATTTATGAGTTTCAGCTGAGAGCTTTCGCTTCATGTTATAATATAGTAGAATATTGCTCCGCTCTCACGTAACGTTTTGTTATAATTGTCTGGTGTTTAATTAAAGTGATTTTTGAAAGCTGGGACGATTTGCATTTTGTTTTAATTTTGTTTACTAGTTTATACGGACGATTCGATTTACCTTAGCGTAAAAAAAAATAAAGAAGGGCATTAAGTATATATGTAAAATGATATATAATCTTATAACATAAAAAATATATATATATATACCATACACATACTCATAATCATTAACACATACAAACAAACATGAAAAAAACATGAAACATAAACATTACAAGAATTCTCTTAGGGTGTCAAAAAGGGCACCAAAATTAAAATAACATAGTACATATACATGCTCACTTATAAAACTATTATTAAAGCTATATTAATTCTAGATATCTACCAAATAGCGAACTGTAACTGTCTAACAAACAACCACAAAATACTGGATTTACAAAATACTGGATTTGGTCTCAGACACTAAATATAGTAAATAATTAGTTAGCACCATTTGCAATTAGCACGGTTTTCTATAACCATTCTTGAATAGTAAAAATAATAATAATCTATAAATAAAATGACGTTATCGGATCTATAAATGTAAGGCGTATGAAAACATTATCAGAATTAGACGTAAACAGATCACTTTACACGAAAAATGACGTAAAATTTTCAACTTAAAACAGCAAAATAGCATTTTAAAACTAAAATAATTTTATAAAGCTACAAAAGTGTTAATTAAACGCTAAAAGAAGCAGCCAAACTTAAGCAAATGCTATTTGTTATACACAGCTGAGTTATACACAAACTTTAAGCAAAAAACATTTAAAACTTTGCAAAGTTAAACTGGAAGTAGGTTACATCGCGCACGATTTGAAATTCCAGTTGCAAGTGCATTGTTAACAGAGACAGTAATTACAAACAGTTTTCAAGTGTATTTATTGTGCAACAAACAACTGGCAGAAACTTTAACCACTGTTTCGCATTGCCAACAGAGTTTGTCGATATAGTTCGAAATGCGATCGTATTGGCATATTATGTTTTATAACTTTAATGTTAAATTGATCATTATACTTTTTTAATACCACATTGGCCGATAAGCAAGCGGTCCACCTGATTGTAAGTGGTTACCGCCGCCTATGGACATACAATCTCGGAGTCTTTAAGGCAAGAGTGAATAGGCATTACTTGAGTTCGCGTGTACCATCCTCGACTGCATCGTCACTTTCCATCAGGTGAGATCTAGTCAAATGCGCTCAAGTTTTTATAAAATAAAAAAAAAAGACTTTTGCAGCACCAAATGGCCCATTTCTAATGCGTTGTCGACCTTGAAAAGCTAAATGAGCTCAACCTATTGTAACTTGTAATACCTTAATGTAAAACTATATCATTAGCAAATAAAAATTCTATTATATTCTATTCTTGAGACGAGAAGTTGTTAAGTCGCATCTGCTTGTAATTTCACCGGCCCCCTTACCTTTCTAACCGAAACACAGTAATACTAGTGTGCTACAGCTTTACGGCAGTATCCTAATTTACCACATCGTACTAATCGTATGCTACACATATTATACATGTGAAAGTGTATGAGGTTGGATGAGTGGATGTAACTCATTCATGCAAAACTATTGAACTGATTTGGATAAACTTGACACACAAATGCCCTCGAATCAAATATAGGATACTTTTTATCCGGAAAATGTAGCATCTCTCGGGAACGCCTTGACTCCACGGGGGACTGCGATTAATTGTGAGTGGATGTCTCTCTGTCACGTAAAATCTACCAAACGGATTTGGGTGAAACTTGGCCCATGATAGTTGATAAGCACATTATTTATACATTTACTTTTATTTCGAGAAAATGTAACATCTTTTGAAAACGCGGGTGAAACCACGAGGGACAGCGGGTGTTTAAATAATACATATCTTCTCGCCCATATTTCCCGATGGGATTGACAGAGGACGTCGATTGAGACCCTCAATGCACCGAAGAAGGTTATTTCCTAACGTGACATGTGCTGATGGCATGAGCATTATCGCCGTGTCTCGAGAAAATTATCAAAGCTGGACAGTACGTAATCATTTCAAATGTAACCAATCAACAATAATACTGATATTACAATATTAAAAACGAAGTCTCTCTTTACCTTAGACCTTACCTTTTAGACAGGCCAGTTGGCTTGGTGGTTAACGCTCTGACTGCCAAACCGAAGGTCGCGGGTTCGATTCCCACCCAGGACAAACATTTTGTGTGCATGAACATGTCTGTTTGTTCTGTGTCTGGGTGTAAATATCTATATAAGTATGTATTTAGAAAAAAAAAAGTAGTATATGTAGTATATCAGTTATCTGGATTCCATAGTACAAGCTCTGCTTAGTTTGGGACCAGATGGCCGTGTGTAAAGAATGTCCCAGGATATTTATTTATTTATTTATTACCTGTTCATGACAAAACGCCTAAACTGATCTTGATCAAACTTTGTATAATTCTATTTTAGTTCGTGGAATTGGATACTTTTACGAACGTTTGTAGAAGTTAGCTACAAACCTTTATTAAATAAAATCTAAAAGCAGATTAGTTTAATTAATTTATTTCGGATTAATAATGTTACAGTAATTTAACTGTCATCATACCAAATATGTAATCAAAACCAACTACCGACATAGTAAATAAAAAGAATAATGTAAAAATTATGCCGCAGTAAATCATAATAAAAAAAAGAGATTGCCAGCGTAATAACATACTAGTACAATTACCCAGAATTGTTCTTGACCGGTTTTTTTAGAATTGCCCAACATGTCATAAATCTGACGAACGGACGTACCGACGTTCGTTTAATATGCATAGAAGATTTACCTCCGGCGAGTATTGAATTAAATCGAGATTTGACTGCCTGTAATACACTTTATGACTTATGTACAATAATATTAATAGACGTTTGTGATGTAAGATTTTTGGTAGGCTTTGTAGAGCCGCGCGATTTGTCTGAGACGGTAATTTTCTTTTTATTTTAATATTATATCATAATAAGATTAAATAAAAAGAAAATAAAATTAAATAATAAGGTTGAAATTACATTTGATCAAATTAATATTTAATTTGTATATGGTCCTAAGAATTAAGTGGTTAAATGTTAGATAGTAAAGAATGACACATTTGTAAAGAAATAATTTGAGTAGTAGAGCTCTTAGTGCAGAGTTCGTCTGGGGAAGTACTACCACCTTACCCATTTCCACCGTGAAGCAGTAGTGCAATTGTATTACTGTGTTTCGGTTAGAAAGGTAAGGGAGCCGGTGAAATTACAGGCACATGAGACTTAACAACTTCACGTCTCAGGGTCGACAACGCATTGGCGATGCTCCTAGTGTTGCAAATGTCCATAGGCGGCGGTGGCACTTACCATCAGGTGGACCGTCTGCTTGTTTGTCGGCCCAAGTGAAATAAAAAAAAAAATATCATTCTATGATCAGTTCTGATCTTTGGTATGATACATAAATGGGGAAATCTTGTTAACCGAATCTATTTACCAAAGTACTCCTCTATTTAAAATTATTATTTAAAAGTAGACCTTAATTGCATAGTTTACAAAACAGCCAATCAAAGCGAGACTTTCCTTCAATACGACTATAAATCTGCAAGTAAGTCACAAAACAAAAATACATTATTATGTTTTTTAAAAGCTTTATATCAGTTATCTGGAAAGGCCTACAACGTCTATATTGATCCTATAATTTTCATAAACAAGAACTAACTAGAATGCTATATGAAAACAATATAAACGCTACTGACAAAATGAACTACTTCAAAGCTCCTGCTCATGTTTAGCGTAAAACATAGACTGTAAATCAAAGGAGCCATTTGAATTGCTAAAACAGAATTCGTTAACAAAAACTGATGTAAAACCGAATTGCAGCTTGTGAGTTATGTTATGTATTATTTTGGAGTAACCAGTGACATGAACTGAATTTTCATGCAATGCATTTCACATATTTTCTTGCCTTTATCTATGTATATAGAAGAAGTAGGTTTATTTACAATATTTCAGGATTGAAAATGAGCAAAGCACAGGGCGCAGCTAGTTATCATAATAAATGATCAACAAACTTTAGAAGCTAAAATTGAAATAGGGTAACACACATTCACCTCACATTCATATGAGACCACATAAATATGAGATTAACACTCCAATGGCCGTCTTAGACTTATCTTATACTATAACAAGGAGCCTTTGAAGTTGTCTACGGAAATTGTATACTTGTAACTTAGTTTATTATAATTGTAAAATTTGCCAATATTAAATAAAACTAATCAATCAATCGAAGAAACACCCAACTGGTTTCTCAAAACTCATCAGAACAAGACAATCAAAGAAGTTTCTTTCTCCGGAGATGGCCTGTAATAGCTTGAAACGGTCAAACTGGGTTATTCTAATTTTATCAACGGAAACCCGGACGAATTATGAGTTTTGATGAAATGTTGCCTCACGGCCCAGTTCTACCGGAAGTCGAGTATTTTTACAACTATTTTCATTATTGCTTATGGATTTATCGACGTTTTTATTGATAGCATAGAGGTGGGTAATGTTTAAATGAGTGTTGACTTTAGTTCTTATAAAGTCTAACTTGAAAAGCGTAATATACATCACACTTATCACCTTACTATGATGATATAGATGATATATGATATATATATATATATATGACTGAACTATGATCCTTAAAATAGAACCTATATTACCTTACCTACTTATCAATATGTACGCATGTTTCGTTACTACCCTTATTTACTCCACTTCGGGGATCCCAAAAGGAAATGTGTATGGTAATAGTGTAAATTATTTATGTGATACAAATGGACTAACAGGCGGATTTGCACGCGTGAATACGGCTTTTTCCCATCCTATGGGAATTTCGTGAAATCCTGACAAATGATTAGTACCCGAAGAGGATATGCTGTGCGTAAAACCTTCAGTGGTATCTGCTATTATATTATGAATTAAATATTGAACAAAATCTTAGTACTTATTTTCTACCATTGGATTCAACTTTTGACAAGTCAAAGATAACTTTTCTTACTCTGACAAATCAGAATGCACCTTAACTCCTTTAAACACACCTACCTATATAAGTACATCTATTTTCACCAGAACAATAACAGAATTCAACTCACATGCTAATTCGACGACAGCTGGCTGACTCCTGATGTCACCCCTACTACTCCAAGCGTAACACGTACACGTAAATCTATCTTCACCAAAATATTCGTCCAACTGATCCCTGGTTACATTACACTCGGCTTCCACAATCCTAACACCACTTTGGGGGTCCACAAACTCAAACTGCGTGCTAGCAACCGATCTAACATCATTGCACTTGAAATACACTTGGAGAGCATTTGCCGCGCGACACCGTAACATAGCTGGTTTATTTCTCACTACAAACGCGTGTTGGGGTTCTAAGAGAAACATTGGAAGATCGTCTGTTGAACTTTGAAGGAGATGATCCCCGGATAAGGAGGGTAGTTCGTCTGCATCTTCCCTGTTCTCATGTTCATCTTCTTTATGTGATTCGTGGTCGTAATCTTCTTCTAAATAGTCTCTGTGATGCGGTGGCGCATGGTTCTTCTCGGAATTGTAAGGGTCTAGTGCTTCAACGCCGGCTGGGTGAGCGTATTCTGGTCTTAAAGGTATGGGCGGTGTTGTAGGAGCTGTGCTGTGGTCAGGTTCTGTTGAACTTGATACATCTGTAACAATAGAAAGAATATATTAAAAAAAATTACGATTAAAAAACATAACTATGAAACTACTATGTACTCATATATGGTTAATTGAAAATCTAATATGGATCAATTGAGTATTCACCAATTCTATTTTGTACTGTAACTTTAAAACAAATTTTCAAACGAATTGATTGAGTAGCTTCACTCTTGTAATATTTATAAAACTACAGCATACAAATATTTGCATAATCCACAATCCACAATATTTTAAAGCCACTTTGGAAGCAACTTGTTTGGAAAATAAAGTAGACATAATAAATGACGGTAAGATACTTTCAAAAGCTTTCAAGTCACATTAATCTCGAGATACGGCAACTAAAAGCGCATGAAACATGATATAAACGTTAATAAGACTAATAGCCGTCACTTACACTTTAACTTCTTCTAATTGAGGAACGTTAAAATATATCTCTTGTCGTTGTGAATAAATAGCAACTGTCATAATAACATGTACCCTCTAATTTCTGCCATCGATTTCAAGTCCGCACCTGGTTCGACGCCTCACTCGCGCCTATTTACACGCAGAGCATAGATGTTTGGATACCGTACACCCTACTTTATGAAACACCTTCATCACAATCGAAATCCCGCGTTAAATCTGAATAGTAAAGTTGAAATCACCTTGGCTCGAAATTTTAAAGCTCCCTACCAGAATTTTGCTTAGAATCGCTATCAGTGCCATCAGTGTATGTTACTTATTCGACAGTGTTGACATGTATTGCTTCTAAAACTATATTATTATTTGAACTAGGGAATTGTACGAAAATAAACCGCAAGTCGCGTGGAGCGTGGATAACTTAATTAGTTTCACTTCCGTTCAGCTTATTTCTATTTCCGTTTTCGTAGGGACCGAACGATTATTTCTTCTGGGATCTATTTTTCCTTAATAGGATTTGTTACGGGCCGTTTTTCCGCCTCACCAAGCTTAGCGGACGTTAAATTTGAATCATTAAAATTCCGATTCCATTTTAAAACTCTGGGATAACCATTCGATTTGTTCCTCTACGGTTATTACTCTGACAGACTATAGAAAGCTTTATCGACAGGTAATATTGTAATTTGATAAAATTATAATTCTGTACTGGATATTATGTAGTATAAGAAAATAAAATATTTAAATTTAAATCATTATGAAATCGAAATCGGAATAATAATAAAAAAGATCAAAATAATAATAAAAAAGCCTATATTTGAGTTTATAAATCAAGTATTCATATTGATAATTTGTCCATAATATACTGGCATTTTTATAGCAAACATGCCATAGCATAATTATAATTGGAAATTCAGGATAACGTTTACCAAGGTGTTCGTAAAAAACGTTATACGTGAGGCGATAAAACAATAATAAATAATGTCGTTCAGGTATTCATTTATTCTGATGTAGGTTGCCCATTACATATTCTGTTATGTCTTGGACGAAGCATTTGATCAAAGCCTGTTATCCCATGTCCAACTCCTATTATAGATGGATTGTGTAACCATTCGTAACGTCAATATTAATTGGTTTTTAGCACTTCGATTTGATTAACAGACTTATTACCATCGCTTTCGTAATCGCCCGACTTGCCCTTTGATAAATTTAACAAGCCGATTGCTTTATCCCAATTTTAATTAACGTTCACCGATTCTTCTACAGTGTTATCATCTGTCGTATTGAAATGTTCGATTATTTCTGTGACTGGTTTACATCAACGCTCACGTTATTTAGGTTGCCCTTTATAACGAGTGAAGTGTTCACGTTTCTTTTATAAGTGTTATCTTGGCATGTGACGAAACCCCATTTAAATGTACTGTTACAAGAAGCGTAACTAAAACGGACGATTGCACGTCACGAAGCGACTGTAAATTATAAATAAACGCTTGTTCAACAGCTATACATACTATCGGTTATATAAAGCTCATAAGATCAATCAATGCAAGCACGTCTTTGCTTTCGAATAGTGTGTGACCTCTCGATCATAATTCACTCATAGTCATTAGAATTCCCATCGTGATAGTCGAATAAGTCGAATACCAACCGGTTGAAAATAATAGATTGGATGTTTTCTTAGTTTTAAAATGTTTTGGAGACACAAGCCAAAGATATCAGGGTATTAATGTAAATGGAAAAATGCCTTATCGCCACCACACAAAGTGAAATATGTCCGCCACTGATGAATGTTCGAATTCTTGGGGCGACTACTAACGAGATCTAAAAACAAACTGAAAACTCATCGAATTGGCGTCATCCCGTCGTTAACAGTTTGAAAGGGCCCGCCTCCTGTCATTTTGTCCGGTATTCGAATAATTAAACCTGGGATCGATGCTATTCTAGATAGTGAAGGACTTTATTGATGCGCTGTGCTTAATCAACGTCCGTAACGAATTCCCCGAGCTTGAACTCATTTTATTCGTGGTCGATGTTTCCATTGAAAACATTGTTCGTATGGCACGAGAATTTACTATTGTTCCATCATTTTTTATACACACACGTAGTATTTATATCGTTAACAAAAAATACTACAATAATTGAACTAATCATGATTTGACCAAAAAGTACGGAAGTTAACGTTTCAGAAGACATTTTACCTATGCTAATGTTTTAAAAAAGTTTTGTAACCTCACCATTTAATAAATAAATTGAGACCGACAAACCTCAGATACAAAAAGTAATAAACGATAACAGAAATGCTTATAAAAATAATTTATAATATGTAACAGACGCATCGGTATCTAAATCACCAGATTTGAAACACGAATAATAAGTGCCGTTAAAAATTCATTAAGCGGCCGCCTCACACATTTTTATCACTGAAACATTACAGATGCATGCTGTAGTAACGACTAAGTGGTTCTGAATACGGAACGAATAAAAATCCAACCGTCTAATGGTATAGATATCGGGCATTAAACTCTGTCTGTTTTTTTGAGTAGAGCGATAACAGAAACCTTCATAAGTTTATATGTGGTTATAAATAAATCAAGAACTACGTGAGCCCTGATAAATCTGTTCGGAGAACGTAATAAAACATTCAGGCGTGGTGCTTTCGCATCCGTTGAGGCGTCTTCCCTCACAACTTGATGCAGTTTACTCGTAAATGCACTTAGCGCTAAGAGAGACATAAAAAGATGCACTCGATCTATTTAATGGAATTGTAGGCGGGGTGATTTGCTTTAAATGCGTCTCTACTGAAAGCATGTCAAATGTTTGGGAACGTTCAAAGAGATGTTTGTAAATTAAAAGATGACAAGTCTCTTGCTAGTAGAAATAAGGTACTATGTATCTCTTAATTCACTCTCACATTCTTTTTTAATTTTCGTTCAAATAAATCATCGACTAAAGTTTAAGGTGAGCTAGCTGTAAACAAAGCTTTGAAAAAAGACCACATTGTTGACAAGCAATTTTTGTGCGATATGTTATAGTAACCGCAACTAACTAATTCAAAAGTAATAAACGATGTAAAAGGAAAGATATGAAACACAATAGAATATTGACACAATACCAAACGACAAGGTGCAAAAAGCTTTCGAAAATCATAATCTAACTTATCCTTTGACGACGTGGACCGACAAATTCTCACCCCTGTCGCAAGAAAATACAATGCCGGACCACACCCACAAAAACTGCATGAATAGCCACCTCTACTGGAAATGTAACACGATACATACAAAGAGTAGTCGAGTGCCAGTCAAGAGGTTCCCAAACAAGATAATCCCTTTGTTAGTCGAGTTATAATGGCGTCTCCTGGGAGTCTTTTGCCATTATTTTCTGTTTCATTCATGCGAGCAGCTGCGAGGTGTGCTCGAGTACCCGTTTCCGATTTCAACGTTAATGGAAATCCGATTTTTGCATTAACGAAAATTGTCTTCCGTTCTGATATATTATTTAAAGGTATATCGTGATCCTGTTAGATCTCTTATCGTCCTCTTGTATTTGAGCGGGTGAATTAATCTTTTTCTACGACGTTATAAGAATATGTCTACAGTTACTATTTCTATACCAGTTTATTAACCTATTGTTTATTTTTCTCAACTTTTCTCGAACTTCATATGCGTCAAATTCTGATTTTACCGCTTTTTGCCTGTCTATCCAATTGATTTCCAGCTAACCTTTTACGCAACGACAATATTTTACTGCCCATCATAAAATCAAAATGCCGATTCTGAAAAGGGCTTAGTATTTTTTTTCTTGTTTTTGAGAAATATAAACTGCTCACTTCTTTAGGTACAATATTTAGAATAAAGATCCATCACACTTTCAATCCCGAATCCTAATTTTCACACGTCTACAACAGTGACCTGGATCTGTTAACTAACACTCATTAAAGTACAAGATACTTTTAGCAAGACAATATTATGTATCTACACGACTTTCGTGTCACGAATGTTGGTCCTAATAGGGTTTGTATAGGTATTGGACGAATTTTAATGGTATTGTCGTGTTCGGAAGTTGCACTAAGATCGTGACAAGCAAGATTTTTTGGTTCATCGGCTTGGGTTCTTAAGTCGTCTTCCTTTTTTTGGTTAGTTTTAGGGTCCAGGTTTGCGACTTCAAAGAATGAAATAATTGTTTTAAGTAACTCCGTAACAGATATATAAAAATATTATAGATGTGTTTCGAGAACTTTTGAAGCGGTGATCGTTTACCATCAGACAGAAATAAAGAATGTAAATATAATAAAAATTAAGCTAAGTACATAGCTCGATACAATTTGGAATGACATCCTTACAATATTATCATAATAAAAGTAATTAGATCTACGGAACCTCTCCGAAGGTGTTACAACTTCAAGCACAATCTTTTTTTTTTCCATGTCTTTCTGAAGCGTCTGTCGACGACAGTTATCTTTTTTGTCGGATACCTTCACTTATCTGATTTAAGATTAGGTGCAAAGTATCTTTTAGCTTTTTTGCCACCCTCTTATATTTTTGAAGAGAGATAAAAAAGTTGAGAAATGTACGCTGCGGGAAGTTTTTACTTTAATTTACTGCCAGCAGTCTACAATTAACTGCAGAGATATTACGAACACTGAAGTTTTTAAATTGGGTTCCTTACAAGTTGACCTACTTTAATAAAAGTGCTCTACAACTTTGGACTATTCTATTTGCGATAGCTGGGGTATTTTATACTGAATATTTTAAAATTTCAAGCCAAAGTTAAAAGTGTATGTGAACAAAATACTTACCATTCCAAATAGGTCAATTGTACCAATGTCCTTTTTATTTCTGCATCAGCTATGATTCAACTTAAAAACACAAAGTTTGTTATACTATTATAATAGAATCAGGGTCACCGATAACAATAAAAAGCAGCAACTCACCATGTTTGCCATCAGCGGCGACGGCGACCACCCATGCCACGAGGAGTACGATACCCCCCCGCGCCATATCTTCACACGCGTGCGGGCATCACCTAAAACAATAACGTTTATTTGAGTACGTGAAAGCTGACCAATATTTGCTTTGCATTCGAGAGCACCGCGATGGCAGGTGGTATTGAATGTGGGCTATGTTTTGGTGTGGAGGACAGAGCAATTAGTTTATTTTTAATTTTAGGAGTAATGTACGGATTGGGTTATTGTTTGAGTTTTTTTCTTTTAAGGAATTAATTTTCAAAAATCCTTTTTTAATGGTATTTCCATAAGGAATAGAATTTATACTTTCTTAAATTAATAATAATTAATCAGTGAGTGGTATTTCGCTTATATTTTATTATTATATTGACATGGAAATTATATTACTATAGATAAGAAATTAATAATATTTATAACCAAACTTAAAGAAAAAGCAACAAGATGACGATCACGAACAAAATCAGAGGTCATAAAATATCTCTAAGTAGAAACTGACTTTTTCAAATCGTCATAATTCGACGTGTTCAAGCCCACTCCATCATTAGCCAGTGACGGTTCACGGTGTTCAACTGAACGCGGCATTTTTGTATGGCACCGCACCGTGACTAATTGGTCCCTTTAGGACCGCTTTTGGGGAAAAAATAAATGGACCTATTATGGGTGGGTAAGTAGGGATTTGTGGTAAAAAATACAATTTGAAAGATGAGAGGAATATAATAAGACAAGCTGAGGATATATTTGATGTAGCGAGTAAAGAAATGTATGTGAGAAAAAATAATGTTATATTACAAATATATCGGAACTAAGATAAATCAAACAAACTAACATAGTAATTATAAAATGGAAGGACCAATTTTTTTAAATAACTTATTAGCCATAACATCAATTTTGTTTTAATTCTAAAATGAAGGGGAATATTTCCATATAAACTCACAATTAAATTATACTTCCAGCAAAAAGTTTGAAACTGAATACTTCAATAAATATATAGCGAAATAAAAACTTACGAAGTCGAGACTAAGCAATCTAGATATGTGAAAAAGATAATGGTTTAACTAATACAAATAGCGCTGAATCTTACCGCCTACTCACTTTATTATAATACAGAGCTACTAACAATATTTGATGTCCACTAAGATAGTAATCCAGTAGCCGTCAAAGGTAACACAAAGCCTCTGATAGTAGAGATAGCTCGCGTCAACAGAGATTATCCTGATTAAACGTAATGTGTGGCTATTAAAAATGATTCATTGCTCATTTTTATACGGAACGCAATGATAAATTATGAAACATTCGGAAGGGAATAAAACGCACGCGAGGTATGATCAGATATTTTTAACAATACAGAGTTAATGAGTGAAATTTGACCAACAGTTGGTTTAAAAACAGTTGTAACGTACGATGGCATAAATTTAAATTAACATGAAGATATGAATTATGATTTAGGTTACAAGCTAGTTAAAAAAGCTACTAATGTTGCAGAAGAGGTTAGATGAGATGATTATCTTGTTTTTTAATTAAATTTTTATGTATGTCAGCACTGACTAGGTCGATACAAAATATTAATTAAATCGTAGATATAAATCAAAGTTTAGTTACCAATTAATTAAATAGAAATGATCGGTAATGGCATCAACTCATTTGAATCATAATTGAATCAATTATGTAGCATTAATTTATGATAAATTTCAAAACTCTTTACGAATGAGTAGGCCGAGCAGTGGTTTCACAAAATCAGAAACCGAAATGTCAATTGTGATAGAATTGATCAATACCAACTTTCGTATTCAGAACACTATCAAAATAAGACGTGGCCAAACTGACCTACATATTAATAAGGGTCCAATGTACATAAACTTTGTTGACTCATAGCCATGATATCATCAGAAGCCAAATCGAATCAAGTCATAGAAGCTAATCCGTTATAGGAACCGCCAAATCGATATTACTCAAACAAATTCTGAACTGAAACTAAATTAACATACGCTTAGAAGATCGATCATTAAGTCAATGAGTTAAGTATACAACGGTGAGTAGCAAATCAGAAGGTAAACCTCGTCTAACATTGCCCAATTCCATTTAAGGAGATGTCAGCTAACTAGGTAAGGCTGGGCGAAGACGTGCAATTGATCTTAGATACAGATTGCTGTGCGACCTATTTTTCTGATTGCATCTTCGCTTTTTATTGCATCGTAATTGTATTTCTTTTAAAGAAGATACTTAAGTTAGAAATACTAAAGCAAGATACCTGACTTGTATCTCAAATCGTTGGTTGCCAGGTTTTTACTATCCCAATAAAACGTTTTGCATTAACTGTTGACCAATGTATTTTGTTGAACGAAACTGGGCTAATCTACTTAAGTGCATACAACGTCTCAGGGTTTACTACAAAATATTGACTCAATTCCACTGCTAACAAGACACTATCTGAGTATTTCAAAGATCGAACCTCGCATTGCCGATCCATTCTTGAACCGGTTGCAATCGCAAATCTATCGCGAACTTTATTACATCGAAGCAATGCTCTACGGTGTTTTTGATTGTTTTACTTCAGATAAAGCTGGCTTCCGTTGGAACCCTTATCGGAGTGAATGGAGTAAGGAAATAAACAGAAAGCTTTTCCATGTTTAATTACTGATGATCAGAGATGGAGTATGAGGAATGGCGAATAATTGAAAATCAATATTTAATTGAGATCTAAGAGAACAACTCGACTGACCGATGAATTTGGGCGAATAATTAATATAGTTTAAATATAAGTGGAATTTTTATATTATAATGAGATTAAACAAGTGATTCAGATTTCGATGTACTATATTCAAGTAGTTATTTGAATTAGTTTCCGGAAACTGAACCTCATAGTTTTAGGTATCTTGGAATCTGATGATGGCTAATTTCTTAATATTGTTTGCCGTTTTAACCTCACATACAACGTAGATCATAAATTACCTCTCATTTCTGCTAAGCAATAATTATGTCTCAAGAATACATTATTAGAAATCTCAATTAACAACTGAAAATTCTGCATAAACTTCAAAAATATATATTTACTTTTTAGTGCACACATACATGCTAAAATTATACCAATGGGATCAACAGAAATATCAAAACTAGCACCTATTCTAACTGTTCGTAGCATTCCAAGTTTAATAGCCCGTTTCCGAGTAGTGGCTTCCTTGGTGCACCCATGTCGAGTAAGGTTTTAAATATCACTATATGAAATGAATCCTTTGAAACCATAAACGTTATAAATAGCTTTGAATTTATTGATTCCAGGTTTAATACCATATGGCAGGCTTAATAATCTAATCAAAAGTTTATATGTTTGAAAATTTGTAAGTATAATAATATATCTCATCAAAATTTATAGTTATTTCTGAAGAAGGACTATTCTAAAGATGGATTGTTGAGGGTTATAATAGTAATAAAGCATTTCGTTACGATTATCTGGACCTAGTAAGTAAAGCTTGTATCAACTAAAATTACTAGATAACTGATTTACTAGATTTTATTAATTTTATTTCAAACCCAGAACAAACGGAGATGTTCTGCATACAAATAATTTACTCCACGACAGGTAGCATAATCATTGAATACCAAATCAGTTTTTCCGAACAAAATATGGACAGTTAAAATTATAATCCATCAAAAATGATTATTGCTATCATAATGCGTTATACCTCCACGTATTTACAATCTTATAAATTTCAATTACCGTAACCACCTTGGCCAATTTAGAAGGGCTTATTGTATGTACCTACATAATAATATATTTTCAATAAGAGTTTCTAATCTATAATTTCGAAGGCTGTTCAACTTCAATTTTAAGGCCAAATCTGACATGAAAAAAGATTTATCTTAATTTAGATTCGTGCTTTTATATTTGTTAATCCTCTCATACATTATACTCTGCTAATTGGATATCTTATTTTGTTTGTCGGTGCTTCGTTAAATTTGATTTGTAAAGAATTTGTTACTATGTTGTTTTGAAATTCGAGATGATTTGTAAAAATATTTTTCACCTTATTGAAATCAATTCTCAATTTTCTTAATCTTTAAGGTTTATCAAATACAATACGATTATGAAGTTCCTTACCTTTTTTCAAATATTTTATAAATTTTTACTTTAATAAGTTATCTTGCCCTATATAAGATTTTTTTTATCAAAATTTGAAAAATTGATTAATAGAAACAGATATTCATATTAAATAATCTAATGAATAACATCATTAATATCATAAATAGCCCTTTTCCCACTAAAAACAGCCACAATCAAATCACAATTAGCTACCAAAAAACGTACAGCATTACGAGCTTTTCCCTCACAATCTCGAAGAATATCTTCAACACGTGACAAAACAACCTAATGGGAATTGACATTAGCCTATTTTACGTTGTAACTCTTTATCTGATCCGGTCTCCCATCACAATTGCTGCCGCCTGTACCGTTGCGTCAGCCGTAAAAAACTAAACAACAGTTTGGTGCTAGAGGAGCAAGATTGTGATAACTTCGTGACCGACTTCTATATCACCCGACATGACAGTAGGGACAATAAATCTTAGCGGTATCAAGAGAAATGCATCTGTCATATAATTGGTTGGAAATACGATAGGAACATTGGGAACTGAGATAATTGTAGTTTTGTTATTCTTATGGTCACAGAAAGCGTCGTTATTGATCGTGATGTAATGTTCAAATTAAATTCTAAAGCTCGGTTCGTGCCTCGCTTTAAAAGCCCAGCAAGTATTTCTGAATGTAAAAACTTTGTTTATAGTCGCCTGTTTATAGAGAAAACAGAAAATAAAAGTCAACGAATAATTCTTCTCGAGCCATATTTGGGTTAATGAGATGAGACTGAAATAAAACAAAACAGTCTTTCAGAAACGGTTCCGAGCGACGAAAAGATACCGAATGGATTGGAATAGATAAACAAAAATAATAATAATATAAATCTCATTTAGGGAAAAGTTATTCCTATTCGTCAATAGGAATAACTTCGTAATAAGGAATTGAACTAAATTAATAAAATAAAAGGATGGTATCATTTGTTAAACAAAATAAAAAAAATTAGAATTCTATTTAGACAATATAAAAAAATAAACTGCGAATTAACTTGTACTAATAATAACATTTAAACCTTAACATTTTTGTACGAAAGTATAGAGAATCTCGCTGAACTTAGATAATATAAACATCCAACTTACAATAAGAAAGCACAATCCACTGTATAATAAAGTTGCACTGAGAATTCTAAATTAATCCGTCACATCCATCAAAGTTTCATCATAAGTACATAAACGTTCAATCCCCGGTTACACAACACGAGAAATAGAAATTGGTTTCACTTCACATATGCAAATGACACCGAGGAAAACAGTTTCCACAAATTCGCGGTATCGTAAGCCGCCCGTTTCAGCCGAAGCTCCGGCAAACGTCCGGTGTTTGCCGCCGCCGCGCTTTAACTGCCGTTCCAAATAGAGGGGAACTGGGAACGGCGGGGAAGGGACGGAAGGGGGCAGGGAACCTCTCCAGCCGAGGAGATAACTTTTGATCTTTTTGGTGCTATAGAAGATTTTAATGATGCAGTCACATCTGGAGATTGGACAGAAAAAGTACGCTAAGTGTTAATGCATGTCAAGGGCTTAGTGGAAACGATGTGTTAGAAAAAGTAAACTGTGGTTGCGGGTGACATTTTTAAAAATAGCTTCACCAGACGAACGGTACACCAAACGGTTGGATTGATTGGTCTTAAGAAGTTACTAAGATCTTTGGGGGACTTAAAAGATTTTTAGATTAAAATCTTTCCGGAGACGATATGAAATTGGATGGATCTCGAGACGCTCTCTACTGGAATATTGCATTTTATATTCAACGTTATTATTTTCACATCATATGAGATCTCATAGACAATATTGCGCAAGACGGTTTTTTGTCCCGAACATGTGGGGTACAAGGGGCAAAAGCAGCAGGTACAAAAGGCCCAACCCCGCTTCAAGTTACAACGGCCTCATAGATTAATGACGGGAACATTGTGGAGTTAAGAACCCAAAAATTTACAACTGCATTGTGTTCTGCGTTTAACAAAAGAACACAAAAGATAGGATCGGCTTCTGTTATTACCTTATCGTTCATCGGAGCTCACTGATTTCTCTCACTTTTAGAGTAATTCGAGAGCTATTATTGTCGAGGATTTCTTTTTACGCGAAACCTTGATCTGTCTACAGATGTTTGGAAGGCGTACCGTTAACTAGCATACAAATAATCACATTGTGCGCCTTGAGTATTCAACAAAATGCAACGAATTAAAGAAAGATATTCGATACAATATGGATCGATGGGAAATCTCAGACATCGGAAGTTACAATGTAAAGGTGGATACTTATTTTTTCAAATTGTTATCTTCATTATTAACACAAAGATGGACATCTAATATGAGTATTAGAATAGAGGTAGGTTAGAAAGATGAAGAGGACTAAACTAGAATCTTTTAATTTAGCCTACACCATTCTAAGACAGGCGTTCTAAATAATCTTCCATAGCTCCGAATGTAACGGAATCTTAATCACAGAAATATCAATTTACGCATTGATCAGATAGCTACAATCTTTTGATCGATTGAAATGTTTGCTTTAACAAAACACATACGGTATACAAAAAGAATATTATCTGCTCTGATCAACCGCCTCGTACCAAGACTGACCGACAAAAAAGACACATGTTATAAAATATAAATCATGTGAAACAGTAGTACAAGTTGAAATAAAGGCGCCTTCACACGCGCAAGTCACGGGTAGTAATGAGTAATGGAGTAACATTCATTACTCAGTAAGACGCCCCAGAGTTTTGCCGTCATCTGTCGTCGTTTGGTTCTCGCCATCGTCTGTAATGATTCTAATACTCGCTCGAGGACTTGTTTTATAAAGGTTTGTGTGAAGAATTTGAAGTGTGAAATGGGAAAGTAGAGTTTTGTTGATTTTTGCCAGTAAAAAGGTGAAGCGATTTGAGAGATTGAGATTTAGCTGTTTTTGTTTTTACTTAAGTTGTTATAATTTTAAGAAAATCATAGGCAATTTTTAGTACCTATTACCCGTTCTCTAGAAATGGAAGGTGCATTGTGCAGAGAATAAATCCCGCGTTTTGTATCGCAATATAAAAAATTCACTAGAGCTTGCGCAGTTTTATATTGCATTTGGCAATCCAATAATTTTAAACTTTTTACGATAAATTTATTGTGCAATGAAAAATTTCAGCTCGCTCAGCTTTCATTTTTACCAGGTATTTTATTAAGACCTATTTTATTCTGTTACTTCTTTTTGTGTTTCATATTTAATTTATATACTTTTTTTTATTTCAGTTCGATAATATAATAATTTGGATAGTATTTAAATGGAAAATAGCAACTATAAGCTAATTTGTAATAAATAAGAAAATTCATCAAAACCGATGTATTTAAAACACGACCGTTTTACATTTTTTTTGATTTTATAAGCCTTTCTAAATTCAATGCGTCATTCCCCTAACGACGTTTGGTAGTCTCGGCATATTAATGCTACCGCACATATAATTTTTACAACCGATGCCGATGCAACTGTATACCATATGCGTACACCCGCCGAGATTGCAGTCTCATCTCTTATGGCATTCTCAAACTTATCTCCATCATTCGGTTTCCGCTTTTCGCAGTTTTGCGATAAAAAAAATAAGTTTTACAAATTGCTTCATTTTTAACCCCCTCCTAAGAATTATTTTGAGATAATTAAAAGTCTCAACGCTGATTGCTCGTCTTGTTTCCTCACCGCTTTTCTGCTCTGTTTGCTAATTAAGCTATACAAATGGTTTGTAGGGGTCTAACCGCAGTTCTGATTGCCTGACCGCGCCCCGCGCTAAAGAATTTATTGTTATTCTAAAAGCGTTCGTTCTTTGTTCGTCCATCCGTCGTGCAGCCGATGCGCTTCTTATTCTTATCGAGAATTTCTTTACGCTCACGTCTCGCCATCGCATACTAGTTCCTTTATGGGCAATTTACGCTTGTAGTCGATAGAAATTCGAATGGAGTCTGAGAAAAGTTCAAATTGGTAAGACATCGTCCTCGTAATATGATGCGTTTCTGGGTGCGGAGCAGTTTTAGTAATAGGTCGCGACTTGAGATAACGTTATGATAATTGCATTGATAATGCACTCGAAATAGAAGTGACTGTAAGCATTGAAATTATCTGTAGAATTCCTGCTTGATGTGCAGTCAAAATATTATCTGCGGTTGTTAACAAGAATTCAAATGAAAATGTACAAGTGCTTTGAAATAAATATTTGCCGTTGCGGGTAAAATACTGTACTGGCCAAGTCCAGAATGTTCTAATATAATTTTCAACATTATTATTGTGGCAACGAGCTGCGAATGCTAAAATATATTCGCAAACGACCGCGTCAGACATTCACTGTAATAACATTGCAACTTTGAAATTATATCGCCGGCGACTGTTGACTTCGTCTCGGCCTGAGGCGAGTCCATCGCTCATAGTTCAACTCAAACACTGAGAAAATTAATCCCCAGTTTACTTCGTTAACTACCATCACTTTATTTGTTTTTCAATCGTTCTGACTCGCTCACTTGAATTTCGAGATCGTATTTCGTATTAAATGTCGAATGCAAAGGGCGTCTAATATTCTACGTGACTTCTTCGGGCGATAATAGATCGACTTCTAAAGATTCCATTAAGCTTTCTTAGCTTTTTTTATCGGCTGTCGTGTCTTGTGTTCCATTGTTAAAGAGAAATCGCTCGTAACCGTTATGCTTTTCCGCGTTTTCTTCTTTAGTACTACGTGTTAATATTGTGTCTGTGATTTATTCAAAAAAGTGTATAGCGTCAATAAATTCCAGCGGCGATCTGTCAAATGTTTTTATTCCACGTATAAGATGGCAAGTCACCGATAAAACTGGTCTGGGGTAACCGATTCTATTGCATTGATACATTATCTCTTTACTTACAAACAAATAGAGACTGAATCCCGACTAAATAAGAGGTTTTCCTTTGGGATCGTGGGAGGGAAATAAAAGTAGTACGGGACTTGCTTGCAGCGGTTTTATTGTACCTAATAAAACCTCGTGGGCTTCGATACAGAGGTAGCTTGAATTATAAACGCGTAATACAGAGATGTAGGGACTTCGTGAGCTACCGTTGGGCAAACATCACGACGTAATTTGTCTTGTGGCTTACACAATTTGCATGTTACATTACATTCTTGAACCTCATTTATGATTAAACATTTACTATTTTTATGTTTAATTTACTCTCTACTTTTTGTTGACTTATACGACATTAAAATATATTAAAACTAGCACATTTATCCCAAATTTTGCACAAATGTATTCATAATCGGCATATGGGTACGCAAATGTAATAATGTTAGTTTCATATTTGGTAAAAATGTTAGAAATTATGTGTTTTCATCAAATCCAAAGTCTTGCTCATTACATCTACACTAATCATACTACTATCAATGAATATACTGCAACAAAAAAATCAATCGCAACACATTTTCCTATCATCGTTCCAACAGATTGCTGCAACATTTCGTCAGGATTCCGAAACATAAACACGGACAAGCCCGAGGCTGGATGCCGGCTCGTGGGCTACCGGTGGGGTCGGTCCACGACGCCATTTGTCTAGTGCTGGAGGGCGCGATTCATGCAATTTGCATCTACGAACCACGCCCAGCGGCTTCTAGACCATTGTTCCTTCCAGTAAAACGTTTATCCCCTCGATCTTTGTAATCAAGAATAGATTTTAGAGGTTTGCGCTGCCTGGATTCTTTTAATATCATTTCTACGAATATAATATTGTTTAGTATTTTAGCAACTCCATTACCTTTAATAGTATTAGTAGAAAAACCATAATAGTAACAGTATTAATAAGATTTTTCTTGTCTTCCGAAAAGGAGTCTTCAAAAGTAGCACGTTGGTATAGGAAATAAATAGTTATATGGACAATAAACTGAGAATTGTGGAAATCATTTTTAATGGATGCATCTTTCACGATTTTAAGACTCCTAAGCCAGTTAAGGTGCAGAAAGTATAAGGCCACTATATTTGCTATTATTGGAGACGGGCCAGTTGGCTTTGTGGTTATGAGACCCTGACTGTCACGGCATACGTGATATTTATGTGCATCAACATGAACTTATGCTTTGTTGTGTTTCTACGTGTGTCTATATTAGTATTGTATTTTGAAGAAAAAAAGTACTAAATCGATTTTCTGATTTCCATAGTACAAGCAGTACTGTAACTTTACCATGAATTTTTAACGTACGTACTCGCTAGCGACTGCGTAAAACATTTCTATGGCAAATGTGTACAGCGCCACTATCGGTCACCTAAACAACTAAAATCGATAGTACGAGTCGATAGGTAAAAAACCTATCGAAATGTAAACACTAGCGAGTAACGTTTTTTTAGCCTTTGCTATAGAAATTCGTTACCATGAGTCAATTTGATAGTTGGTATCGAGAAATACTGTATCGATAGTAGTTTACTCGCTAGTGACTAAAGTAAGTTTCGATAGCAACTCATGGTAGAGGTACTGCTTAGTTTGGGATACAAACGCCGTGTGCAATGAACGTCTATCTTCAAATTGACTCGACAGACTGATCATGTTCACTACAAATCTACATGCACAACCACCTATCACCTAAAGAAATGTACCACGCTCGTTCTGTTTATTTGATTAAAATTCGACTGTCTTCAATAAAATTTATTCGCTGGACATCGATGTATGTTTCAGTATCGCAGTTCGCCTCGAGCTGTAGGTCCGTAAATGAAACCACTGTTTCAATGTTTTGTAGATTTTATCTCCAATACTTGTATGAATTTAATGGAGGTGTTAACTTATTTTATTCTCTACTCAGACGACATTTTGATATAAACTTGGTTATAGCACTGGATTGGTAACACGTTTTACTATTCTGATAGTGAAAATAATATATCTATAATGTACAATATTAACTAATCTTATTCAAATTTTGTGTTCTATTTTATTACTTAATGGTTTTTCTACACTACCAGTCAAATACATTTGTGTCGTTTTGATTAAAATAATTGGTTTCTACCACCTAGTTGCTTTATCACTATCCGTTACTTACGCACAACAAATAATGTTTGAGTTCACTTGGAAAACTTAAGATATTAAATTAAATAAATTAATATCCTGGGACATTCTTTACCCACGACCATCTGATCCCAAACTAAGCATAGCTTGTACTATTGAAACCAGATATTTTTAAATACATACTTATATAGATATTTACACCCAGACACAGAACAAACAGATATGTTCATGCACACAAGTTTGTGGGTGGGAATCGAACCCGTGATCTGCGACTTGGCAGTCAGGTCGCTAACCACCAAGCCGACTGGCCTGTCAAATATATGTGGTTGTGATGAAAAATAAAAAAAAAATACTATATGCATGATAAAGATTACGACCTGCACCCAAATAACGTAGCTCTCTTGGATTCAATGCTGACACCCATATCATAATATATTGATGGTTTGATGCGCGAGCATTGTGGGAGATCAGTCGTAGCGCTGTCAATGTAATACCAAAGTAACTGTTACGTCGATTCCGAGGGCATTCTACAATCACACTACTGGTCTTTAATGTAAATTCAAACAAAAAACAAATGTTTAAAAGTTATATACAAACATTTTCAGTTTTTCTTTTACACCACAACAAACAAAGGTTTTGTATGTTGTGTATATACATAAAACAGCTTTCAACATTTTTCATCTTAAAAGGAATGTAATTCTTAAGAATCATTGAATTTGAGCGACCAAATAGATAAATATTATTTTTTTATAAAAAACAAATGTTTAAAAATAAATGCAAACTTTTTTAATGTTGGAAACAGGAACAGAAACTTTTTTATGTTGTGTATATCTAGCGTGCAACATTGTTCAACTTAAAAGGGATGTGATTCTTAAACATTAAAACAACAGGTACCTATGCTAATCGCCGAGGTCAGTCTCATACCCTTTGCTCATTATATTTGAATAAATTTGCAATGAAAGTTGTTAATTATACGTTACGGTGATAGTCATGTCTATAATATTATTTCCTGGCTTCACTCGTGAAATTATCATAGTTGGGTCCAAAAGCAACCTGCTGGGTTAGTGTAAGAACAACTATTGTAGATGAGTCACTCAATTTTTATGTAAGCATACATAGTGCCGTCAGTAACATAGTAGATTGTAGATTGTTTAAAGTTATTAAGTCATCAAATGAGTGTATCGACCAATGGAGTTGAAACAATAAGGTGTTTTTTAAAACACATTTACAAACAGACCGACGCGACGGTCCATCTAATGGTAAGTGGACCGCCGCTTATGGACATCTACGGTTATGGATGCTTGTGGAAATCTAAATTAAACCCCATTTTTGGCGAAAATCATTTGTATTTTTACTCGTTGTTTGAATTGATATACAGGACATAAAAATAAAATATGAATATGGAATGATATACCAACATTATTAAAAATATTGAATACGAACAGTTTTTTTTTCACAGTTTTAGTAACAATAAATAGCACTCAAAGAAGGTTCGACAATTGAAATCAATTGTCTGCAAGTGGCTTCGAGTCTACTTCTGTATTTATTATTTTTGTATCGGAAACTTCTCGGAGCCCAAAGATTCCGCGGAACTCCTAATAGGAATCTTTCTATAAAATAATTCCTTTCAAATATATACTTACGTAGATATTTACATCCAGATATAACTGAAACAGGCATGTTTTTTTATCTGTGGCAGAGAAGTAAGGGTCTACGTATCACACCAACGGGCTCTTCTAGTAAGTTATTCAAATAATGATATATAGAACTGCATTAATGAAGTATTAAACGCACGTAGGCATTGCGCATAATAAGAAGAAAGTATAATTGTCAATTCAAGCGCGTAATGCTCTGTCTCCTCTCCATCCTGTGTGCTCTATGACATTATCATGACTGCATTGATATATGGACAATAGATACGTTGTTTGCGCTCAGAAATGGCAAGATAAAATCTTGGTAATTGACCCAATTTTATTTAGTTGCACACCGACTACTGCCGCGATGGCACGCGCGTTGCATGCGGCACTCAATCTTAACGTAACTATCGATGTTTATTAATTTCTCTACAACAACAGATAAACTGTAAGGTGGCATTTAATTTCTTTCCCTTTCTTCCCGCGTATACGTAGTTATCTATTATTTACGTTATTTTGTAGGTGGATGACGTGTTTATCAATATATCATCATCATATCAGCCCAGGGATGTCCACTGCTGAACATAAGTCCCCTTGGATTTTCACCTCGAACGGTCCTGAGCCGCCTGCATCCAGCGGCTTCCAGCGACTTTGACCAGGTCGTCGGTCCACCTGGCAGGAGGTCGTCCCACTCGGCGTTTTCCTGTACGTGGTCGCCACTCGAGAACCTTTCTTCCCCATCGGTTATACCTATCTATACTATACGTCATTGCATGACTGTACTAAAACTTTGTCATGGTAATACAGCCTATAATACAATGGCAATTATAGTAGAGCCGGTCTTCGCTTGTATTGTAATGTACATAAAAAAAAAACAAATATCTTCACGCCCAATCCCGTAACATAGTATTGAGAGAGACCCACATTCCGCCGAAGGTTGAAGTCCCAAGGTGACATGTGATGAGTACTGTCGCAGTATCTTGGATAATACCAATCAAGGGTTACAGGCTCAATAAAAAGAGTATAAAAAATAATTTGTAACAAAGAAAACGCAGTCATAACTTGCTAACTAGAAAGGAACATGGATCTTAGGACAAGCAGACTTGGCGGTCATCGCAGCCTAAATCTCTTTACAACCTTATTGATTGGTTATTACTATTGTTGATCACTTGATGCAAGATGCAAAGTGCCGGTCATCGGTATGCTCATTACTCGCATCTCACGACACCTATGAAACCCCAGAAAACTTTGAGAATATTATTAAAAGAACATATCTTCACAGAAATCTCTTCTCACCCTTCTCGAAGAACCCCATGCTATACTGAACACCAGCTAGCCTAGTGTGGAATCAGATGGTCATGTAAAGAAAACGTGTAAGGATATTAAATCGGCAAATTTATTGAGACATCATACATCCAATCGTGAATGGCTCATTCCTTTCACGTCAGACAAGCGACAAGTCTGTTTTCTATAATAAATCATAATATTTGCAAGGACCGCCTCGCCTCCGTCGGGATTATGAAGAATGTTTTATTTGACGGGTACAGCGTTCATTTTTCACAACAAAACCGTGAAGAATATGAATGTTCGTTGCTCTGTGATAGGAGTATTTGTACTCATAACAGACTGGTTTTTGTAAAACAAAAATGAAATGCTATTAAATATTTTCAAGCTCATTCCCCACGGTAGGGAATCAGAATATATAGTGAGATCCATGATTAGATATTTTAAGTCCAATCGTGATATGTAGTTAGTATTATTACAACTTAACAACTACACGTCACAGGGTCGACAACGCATTGCTAGTGTTGCAAATGCCCTTGGGCGGCGTTGGCCACTGTAGACCTTCAGCTTGTTTGCCGGGCTACTTAAGTGTTAAGTAGTTAGCTGTAATAACTTAGTCGATTGTGATGTCGAGCGCCCTACAGTGAGCTCGAGTCTTCATCAACCACTCATAATTCACTGAAGTAATAAATAGCACTAAAAAGAATCTTAGAAAATAAGTCACCGAAAATTTGCCTGCTGAAATTATACCAAGTTCACGGACAATGAGTCATGCTATAACAGAATGTCCTATTTCCAGCGAAAGGGCGGGATAGCAAAGGCACTCGTGCCCTAAAGGGGCTATTTCAACGTAGCTCAGTCACGTAGGGAACAGTTATGTTCCAATTTTTTACTGTTGACATTCTGTTTTTCCCTGAAGGTAACGGCGTGTTAAATTTGTTCTGCTTACAACCTGTGTTTTATATCAATTGTTCTTGGTATTAGTTTCTTTTTAGGTTAGTACTGTTGTTGTTATCGAACTTTGGTATTGTGTTTCTAATCAATAATAATTTGGTATTTCTCTGTCATGTGTTTAGTTCAAATTTCGTTTCACTGTCTCCCGCGGTTTCATCCACGTTCCATAGGTATGTGATATTTTTCCTAGATTCAATGTATATTATATAATATGTTATTCCAAGGATGCTCTAGCTATGTGCTATTTTTTATCATACATCTATATATCCAACCTTATAAACTTTCGCATTTATAATATTAGCAGGACGTTATGACAGACAGCCTTCATCACTGTTTCTATCACAAATCTCAATTATTTCCTCAAATACTTTATTATTTGCACCTTCTGTTTTATTATTACAATCATTTTCAATATGCAATTTCAAATAAAGGTAGGCTTTTCAAATAACATTACCAGCAAGATAGCTTTTAAGTAAACACGCCTGTCTCATTATAAAACCATTAAAATTCTATTCACCACGATCAGCCAAGTAATAAGTAATGTAAGCTTAATGTTACATGTTACCACCTCGACAATTTAGTAAGTGTGTAAGTAAATGTGCAAGTTTGTGAGGATAGATGGATCTTTGCTACTCTTTTACGCAAAAACCGCTTAACAAATTTGGATGAAACTTAGCATGTACTTAGATAGTTAATAGCATGGACTAACAAATCGATTTTTATCCTGGGAAAATGTAACTTCCCTCGGGAATGCGGATGAAACCGCGGTTAATCGTAACTTATCGTAATTAACGTTATTTTTCAAATTACGAAAGTAAGTTGTTTGTTCCACTTTCATAGCACTGGACCGATCTTGCTGAATTTTGGCAAACACATAGCCAATGGTATAGAGTATGACTAGAAACTCAAGTGGAACCGCGGGAGAAAGCTAGTTTCCTATATTCTTGTTGAAATTGCAGTATTCAATTTGCATAAAATGTCAAAAGGTCTCACGGTTGCTTAAGCTACCTAAACTTGTTATTTGCGGATATGCGGTGTATTTTACATTAAGTAGTGCATGCCTCAGGCAGCTGTTGTTGAGGTCGTAGGGTCGGTGGAGTTAAGCAACGTTTTATAAAGCTGTTCCCTGAACGGGTGATCGTTATACCAACTTTATCTTAAAAGTAATCGTCACATCGAAAATGCGACTTTATCAGGTAGTATTATAGTGCAAAATGCGGATAAATTGATCTGGTGAGAAAAAATGTCAGATGCCTTATAAACGACCATCTGATCCAAAACTAAGTGAGCTTGTACTATATAATCTAGAAACTGATATACCACACATACAATTTGTTTCTCTGAATACATATTTATGCCCAGATAGGCTGTTTGTTTGTTTGGGAATCGAAATCACGTCGCGTAACGTAACAGTTAAGGTACCTAGCCACCAAGTCAACCGGGCCGTCAAAATATGAAGAATACAACCAGTAACTTAAGAAAGTAGCTGCTCTAATTTATAATAAATGAATGTGAACTTTTTGAATGACATAAATAAATCCACTTACAAGAACGAATGATAAAAATCAATAAATTGAACGGGTTTTTGAACAGATTTTCCAAGTCAAATCATTCCATTATTAGCATTACCTACAGGCGTAGACATATTGATATCTGACAACAGGCTTAGCCGGAGTCAGTTGAAAGCTATCATAGGTTTGATCGAAATGGAATGAACTCAAGGGTCAAGATGAAACATGGAACATCTTTATTAAAAGTAAATCTTTGCTGAAGACTATTTGCTGTAATGTTTAGTTGTTTTTTATTGGATAGGAATGAATGATAAATGCTACAATTTATGAGCAAATTGAAAATAATTGACTGTGTGTGGCGTAATTTTTGTGATTAAATCTTCGTTAAAAAAACAATGAAGATTTTAAAATAGATTAAGATCGTAGGTAGCCTTATCCTACTAATTTATAAATGCGAAATTTGTGGGGATGGATGGATTTGTTTTGTTACTCTCTTACGCAATAACCATTTCACGGATTGATATGAAAGTTGGCACATAAAAGGGTAGTTACCTAGATTAAAACATAGAATAATTTTTGTTCAGGAAAAATGTGAGATCCCTGGGGAACGGGGGTGAATCCATGTAGTTTATATCCGTATCAGGGGGGAATAGGTTGATATGTCGACTAGCTAATAGGCATTAGAATTGCTTCATTTTTAATTAAAGATAAAACGTAAATCTAGAAATGGCTCCTCTGAAAAGTGTTCAATTTCGATTTATCAACCTATTCACGCTTGGTAAGGATTTAAAATGTGGTGGATTGACTTGTTTTTCTAAATTGCTTACATGAACAATTTTGGTCAGTTCAGGTCAGTTTCCATATCATCAATCTGGTAGCGAGCATACCTCTGGGGGTCCACGTACCCCAGTTTGAGAAACTCTGTGCTAGACTATAATTTCGTTAGGAGACTTATTGGCCGTTACATGCTTGGTAAAGGCCTAATACTGACAGAGGTGAATTGCCAAATAAACTTTACCTTTTGTATTAGGTTTTACTTTTATTTTATTACTAGCTTTTCGTGACGCGGTTTCTCTCACGTTTCTGAGGGATGTATTCTGGGATTACAACATAGCCTGTGTCCACACGGAATAATGTACTTTTCGAATGGTGAATGTTTTTTTTTTAATAGATGCCGTGGTTGATTCGCATACATATAAACTCACAAAATTCGCTTTATAATATCAGTATCGATTTATGTGTGTATTGTATATGATCTACAACAGCAATGCAAATTTAATGCCATGGATATAACCCAAAAATTACCTGAAAAATCTTACTTTAGCGACCAGGTATAAAATATAATATATGACCAGAATATTAAATTGAAGAGCCTGTTTGCATCTTCAAAATAACAGCTATTTACTGCATATGCATATGAAATTGAATATGGTATTTAGGCTTAACAAAAAAAAAACTCTTTTTAAATTGTTTTCTGTCTGTCTTTGTTCCGGCTAATCTCCGAAACGTCTAGATCGATTTTGAGGGGACTTCCAGTGGCAGATAGATTCTCTTCTAAGAAAGGCTTATTTTTACCCTGGAAAAATGTAAGAGAACTCGGGTAAAGCCACGGTATCAGGTAGTTCTATGCAATATGAGATTACCTCTATACTAGTTTCGTCCAGAACTCCAACTCAAGTAAAACAAATAGCAAGCAGCAATAAATTTAGATGTAGATAAAGGTCAGGCAACGCCATAACACAATATTTATTCAGAAAACAGCAAACAGAAGGCTCTAAGATATTTTTTATTGCATATTTCTACGGTTGGGACAAAGGGTCGATTTATTTACTTATAACCGGGGGCGGTTGTCTCCTTTTGTTGTTTCCACCGCGATTCTTGATTGTAGAGCAATTGTTAGACATTATGCTCAGAGTTATTTTGTATATTCCAATGCTATCTTGATTCTATACATTTTTTGACGGACCTTTTGCCTTGGGGTTAGAAGTCCTGACTGGTTCGATTCCCACTCAGGATAAACATTTATGTCCATGAATATGTCTGTTTGTTCTGTCTGGATGTAAATATGTACAACGTGTTACAAAATACCCCGTTAAAATATAATTAATTATCAAAGCCAATAACCCTAGTAATCTGTCAGGAAATCAGATTATTTAACCGAAACCTATGTACCTATATTACCTAATAATTGTCTACTTTAATAGTTTTTCTATTTTTCATCCATAAAAATATTTTTTTTTTATTTTTTTAGGCTATGTTATACAGCGTTACTACGGTTCTTAAATATTGTGAATGGACTCGTTATAAGGCCCCATTTAACCTCCTTTCGGCTTTACGGGTAGTTTTGTATCGTCATCAGTCTATCTCACCTATGGCACGCCACTGAGCTCGATATCTACATAGGAACTAGTTTTTTAAAAAGTAATTTATGTTGTATGTAAATCAGATATCTGGTTTCCCTAGTACAAGCTCTAGTTTAGGATCAGATGGCCGAATGTAAAGAATGTTCCAGAACTGTTCCAGGATTGTTTAGAGTTTTTGCTTTCTTGGGGTAAACCACAATTATTTTCTGATAGCTGTCCCCCACGGTTTTACCTGCGTTCCCTTAGGATGTCACATGTATTATACATAAATACCTTCCACTTCAATCACTCTATCTGTTAAAAAACCGCATCAAAATCCGTTGCGTAGTTTTAAAGATTTAAGCATACCTATGTATGGATATAGGGACATAGGGTCAGTGAAAGCGACTTTATTTTATACTATGTAGTGATGATTAAGGACGGAAGTAACTTATTCTTCATAATTATTCTACAAGCATGCTCTTTCTCTCTGACTTACTTTTGAGTTTATTCGTAAGATTTATTATCTCTTCATAATTACTAAATTATTCTTATAAAATAATTTCTGTGTTTTTTTCTCAAGCACATAATTTTATAATCTTTCACACACTTTTTATTGTTCATTCTTTTCTTATTTTCTTAAAAAAAAAAAAACAATAAATTAAGCAACTACAAATTTTAATGGCTTCCGAATGAATTCCAACGTTCCCAAAATTACTGACAACTCGTAAATTTAAAAAGTTACCGAGAAATAGCTTAATTAACGCCATTCTCATGGAAGAGCATTAATTCTGTGGTCATTAAACTACACTTAAATTTGAATTAAGTGAAATTTAATTCTATTTTAAAGAAATAACTACATTCATCATTGATGATCATAGTACCTACTGAAATAGTTTTATAATAAAGAAAAATAATGAACTTGATTAGAAAAATGCTCATTACATAATTTAAAAACATAAACCACCATCTCCAAATTGTCGGGAACATCCTACATAAGAACAAGTCAATGTTAATGAAAGAGTAAGACCGAACTCAGGAGATATATTTTTCATGAATTGATAATAATAAATAAATATCCTGGGAGATTACACACGGCTATCTGATCCCAAACTAAGCAGAGCTTGTACTATGAAAACCAGATAACTGATATACTACATATACTCCTTTTTTATCTAAATACATACTTATATAGATGCACACATGTTTGTCCTGGGTGGGAATCGAACCCGCGACCTCCCGCTTGGCAGCCAGAGTCGCTAGTCAAGCCGTAAGTATGTATCTAAACACTACCTGATACTATGTTAAAGAACAGAAACATGAATTATAGTCAATAATAAAACAGACATTGATCATAGCGAAAAATAAAAGAGGATAACATCAAACAAGTGCATCGAACACTATAAATAAATAAAAAAAAGCAATTAAAAGTACAACCCCAACATATTGAATCCACGACAGCGTTGATAGCTCACGTATATTATCTAAATGAAGATACAATAAACTTTTGAGAAACTTTAAACCCAAATGCGGTCAAAAAACTTTGTGGTTGTATACAAAAAACAATACCCTGCTAAGTTTCTCATAGTTGTGCATAAGGTTCAATCAATCAATGTCCTTAAAAATAAAAAAGGTGGGCCCAAACGCGACCCACGTAAACTCGGGATAGAAAAAATCTTTGGCTTGTATATTTTTTGTTGCTGCACCATGATGAAGAATTGTTTTGGACGTTCTAATAGGGATTTAGGGTATGGTAACTACTTTGGTGCTGAATAAGATATTCCGTCATAAATTTTTATTTAAACTGCATGCTTTACTGTGTCTACTGTCAATACGGTAATCTAGTTTGAAAGTGAATCGTATATGTTTAAATTTGGTATTTTCATTTACGATTAGAGATAAACTAAATTTAGATTCATTAAAGTATAATATTAACAATATTGAGGAGATGAAGCTATAAAATATTTGATGGATTTGACAGGCCAGATGGCTTGGTGGTGAGGGACCTGACTGCCACGCCACGGGTCATGGGTTGGATTCCCACCCAGAACAAAAAATTGTGTGCATGTCGATTTGTTCGGTATCTAGATGTAAGTTTGTATTTAAAAATAAGATTAAGTAATACATCAGTTATCTGGTAGCCATAATACAAGCAGTAAGTATGCTCTACTTGATTTGGGATCAGGTAACCGTGTGTGAAGAATGTATGATTTTTTTTTCTTTTTTTTTCTGCTTCTTGTCCATCTGTCTTAGGACAATAAGCCACTGAGTTGACTAACTTCAAGTCTGTTGGTTTCGCTTTATTTAATGTATGATATTAACAATACTAAGATGAAGTCTGTAAAAGATTTGCTGGTATAGTCATGTAAGTTCATTACCAATATACACGTTATGTAGTCTTCGTTCTTCCACAGTATCATCCGAAAAACAACAACTCTTATCAAAACCGTGTGATATGACATGATTAATGATGTCTAGAACTTAAGAAGTGTTTCATAACATGAAACATAAATTCAACCCATTTAAACCCGAGAACATAACGTATGGAAACAATTTTAACGCGTTACTCATCTTGGAGTAATCTTTCACCCTTGGCACATACATCAGGCCGCCTTCCATGTAAATGTGCCGTTGTACGGTAAGATTCTCCCATATAAAAATTATGATTACCTTCCTCTGTGACAAACCCCATATATCTAGCACTTAGCAACCCCTCTCTTACGTCCCCGAGCTCTCTGATCCCCAGAATGAATGAATATTTATAACAGACGGGGTACATTTTTATCGCTTTCCCGAGGACGTTTTATACCTGATGCGAGCTCGGAATTTGACGAGCGAACTCTGTCAAAAAAGTCGACCATACGCGCCGGTTTCATTAGAGGGATAAATTAGAATTCGTGTGTGGACACCGCACTACCAAATACAGACGATGGCGAAGAAAACCGAACGTATTTCATGTATTATACTTTCAAATCTCAAAATTCTCCAGAGTTAAGCTTTTTAAATCGAGATCATTATACTGACGGTTTCTTGTCTGTAGACGGTTTGGGTTTAAATCAAATCAGGTTATTATACTTTGCAATTGTTCTATATTTGTTGGAATCACGTATTTATATCAAATAACAGTCACTCAACCAGTTATCAGATATATATTTATGGCGAGCTTCTTCACTAAGACAAACTCAACTACAAGTATAGCAATAATTTATGTATTAGCACATAAATTATTCTGATTGATCAACCAATTTCTCTTATTAACTATCTCAGTAACGAAAACAGAAACAATTTACGGGAATAATCAATGTAAATGGTAGTAATACTTTAAAGCTAATTGATTTTCCTTTCAATTACCAAGTATTCATAATTTACGGCAATTACGAGCTAGCGAGAAAGGGTTTTATGAAAATCGTCGATTTCTCACCCGACGCAATATTAAGTTTAAAGATAATGGCTGCACCGCCCACCGTGAAATCATTACTATGGACCTCAGAGCCGTCGGAGTATAGAAAGTTAATGATGAAGTAAATTACGATGTAACTTATAAGGGAATAATTAATTTCAACCGTTTTTAGAACGCCGTATTATAGTTCGATGGGGCTTTGACAACCATTTATGGTAAATTTCACACTTATATATTGTGATGTAGTAACTAGATAATACTGGTTTGATTTATAAAATGGTTCCTTAAAGATGAAGTATAAGATTGGTGTTAGGGAATCAAAAATTTTGAAGAATTTCTAAAAACGATGATTTTTGACGATATACTTATTTGATTGTCTTTGCAAAATACCACAATTATAATAGGTACAGCAGAAAATGAAATATAACTAAGCAACAATCATATCTTTGCATCATATTCATGACAATTATCATCTTCTTACCTCTTGGTATCAGCTATAATTTACTTCCTGCCATTTAATCGGTCCAGGTCTAACTCAGTAATAGCATCTCCGACTAAACCTTTTAATTGACTTAATGAAACATCAGAGACATCATTAGTTGGTGAAATCCCGTATACGAGAATAGCTCAAGCATATCTGTTATCTGTCCATCTCTTTTAGGCACCGATGCAACTTTTTGTGTTCACCTTTGCACTATCTCACGAGCATCGTCATTGTTTCCATTTAAACATGTTGCTTCACTCTTACTATCTTTGTTGTTTATTATCTTGCTTTTATTAAATTCCAACGAGCCGGTTTCATCTGCTTTTCGAGTAATTTTTTGAGTATATTACAGGAACAGAAAGTTGATGTTTTATTAACAATAAATTTATTTTTTACAATTATTGAAGATGTGGCCAAATGCAGCTTGTTGAGTATTACAAAATACTCTGCCATCAGCTAATAAATTTTTAACTTGAAAGTAGTAGCTAGTGCAGAGTTTGGCCGGGAATATACTATCACCTAAATCATTTCTGCCGTAAAAGGTTAGAAAGGTAAGGGGGTCGGTGATATTACAGGCACATGAGACTTAAAAACTTTATATCTCAGGGTCGACAATGCATTGACGATGTTACTAGTGTTGCAAATGTCCATAGGTTCCTTCTTTCAATCCTTCAGGATTATAAAAAAAAAACAAACATACTTATGAAAAATCTTCTATGCGAAGACACAAACTTCCGCAGAGAAATCCTATCATTATCATGTAAGTGTTATCTAGAATAGAACCTAATTAAACGAGTTACCCATATGGATCGTAAATTGTAAATGTATACCTGACACCGTGTTATGACGTAATTACTTCCGGTTGAGCGCGACACTCGTTAGGGCGCTAATTGTTTGTCTCGTGTATCTAGATGATGTATTTACTATATCAGTCAATGTAAAGGGTCAGGAGATGGTAATGGTTTTGAACCTTATGTGGTTCACGTACGGTAACTCGATGCCGGTAACTGCTGAAATTATTTTCGGTAATGATGAATTTTGATACGGTGAATAACTTGGGTGGTCGGGATTATTTGTTTTCTGATTTAATGGCGGAAATATTGCTGAGACGGTTTAAGGAGGTTGTGCCGTATTGGTTTCATGTAGCCCATAATTGAGGCCTTTACTTGTATTTATTATGAAAGGAATAAATGTTTTTATTTTCATTTAAGGTTACATATTATTGACGGGCCAGTTGGCTTGGTGGATTGGTGGTCCCAGGACAAACAATTAGGCATGAACATATCTGTTTGTTCTATATCTGGATGCAAATATCTATACATATAATTATGTTTGTGTTTAGAATGCAATGTAGTATATAATTATCTGGTACAAGCTCTGCTTAGTTTGAGATCAGATGACTTTATGTGATGAATGTCGTAGTATAGTTTATTTATTTATAATAGCTGCCTCCCGCGGTTTCACTCGCGTTCATGAGGGATGTTACATTATCCCGGGGTAAAAAACCCCTTAGTTACTTCTCATAACATCAGCCAGTGAAAGTCTCGTTAAAATTGGTCCATCCGATTCGGAGGAACATTATAGGAACGTATAGCGAACATACCTACATATACACATCGCCCGATGATTTATGAATCGATTTCTTTACCAATATTATTTTAAAGTGAAATGAATGACTGTCTTACAGCTGCTCAGTCATTAACTTAATGGTAGTTATAAAACACTAGCACTAATTAAAATCAGTCCCTAATAAAGTGATTCAGAGAGACAAAGAATCCTGCGCGAGCATAAAACAAAACATTCCGACCCTTACAACATAAGAGAAATGTTAACGCCAACTTCATTTAGGCTTTTATGATGCACGTGGCTTAATTGAACGCATTTTCTCGATGCTTTTAGCTGATAGCGCCGACTGACACTGCCTTTGATAAGGCACGTTTCGTTGAAAGGGTGCGAAATAAAACAGCTCCAGTGCTTGAATTTAATTAAAATCACACGCCAAAATATCATATGGGTGTCCAAAACATAACTTAACACGTTCACTCATAATTTCGCTGTATATTTAGCTGGAGCCAAAATATCCATTTGGGAGTCGTTACAACAACAAATTCAATATTTCCAATGGTCATTCATATAAAGTTGGTAATTGAAATGTACGGTTTGATGTTATAATATTTGCCGTTCGTTTTGCTCAAACATGGTATTAAATTACGGGTATTTTTCTGTCACATTAATAAACATACATAATTGCGCCGATAAAGTTATTTATTTTAAATTGTAATGTATATTTTAATAAATAAAATTTTTGGGAATTTGGGAAGACCTTATATAGTAGAAATCTTCAGGAGCGATCTAAGGTACAGTTAATATTTCCAGTCTGAATTTTATGATGATGATTCTTAATCTTAATTGTATGTGCTAATTTTGCTTTGTTCATATTCCTATAAATATTTAAACGTCATCAATAACTGATTAGACCTCATAAGTGCCAAGTCAAGTTCAGTCATTGTCATCATTCTGTCATTGTTTAAGCTTAAACAAAAAACAAACAAATAAAGAATGCTCTTAGACCAGTTTTAGAGTGCCACAAATGCGATTTAGATTTATTCATCTTCACTCCTCTTTTTGTTTGTCTGCCAGCATTGTTACCTTTGAAACAATGGCTACAGTATTGTCATATCCGGATTTTATCATTCTAACACCATCGACGGAAACGTCGGGTGATATGCGTTTATAATATGGAATCATAGCCTTTTTACACCATAACTGTTTGTATGGCTCATCTGAATGATGTAAGCGCCGTATTCTAGCGCACATGTTTTGCATGTATAATTGAGTTTTAATTTTGTGATCGTGTTGTCTTTGAATTAAGCTTATGGATTAAGCTAAGGCAGCTACCACGTAATGAATTTTGATTTTAAAACTAAAAAGAAAGTAAATAAGATAGTAAGCTGAATGATAGTACAGTAAAAAATAAAACTACACCAGATAAAACTTTACCTCCAACGAAGTAGAATCGAGTCAATATTATGAAACTACCAAGAGTTAATCCTGACATAATAGAACATGCTTATTTAAAAAACAAAAGCGAGGGGTGGGTGCTAAAAGTTGATGTTTGTTCGGGACCCAAATTTTATTATTGAGGACGTCCGCCGCCGATCGCTCAACGATCCGGAATTTAGGCGCCACTCGCATTAAACAATCCGATACATCTATCCGGACCGACATTAACATTACATAAAAATGTTTAACGTCACATAAATTAAACTCAAAAGGAGCCGATGAATTCACAGATCCACGATTCTAATGTTTTATTGCTAATCGAGCTTTATGGTCGGTATAATTTTGTACAGAAATTTATTACTCGATTCTCTAATTCGAATAATTTAAACAGCGATAAATCATACGATTTTTAGGAGACTAAAAGCTAATAAACGATAAAATATACCTGAATGAATGGAGTGGACAGTAAATACGTTGTAAATTGATATAAAACGTTTTCGAATTGCCCTTTGCGACAATGAATTTGGCCCACGCTCGGCGTCCAGAGGTTTGAACACAACAATACATACTTTTACATGGAATGATTTGAAGGACGCAGTGGAATAATGATATAGGTCCCCAAGGACCAACACAATGCACCGGCTATAATAATAGTTGTAGATTTGAAAGTAATTTGAATATGAATGGAACCCTCCCGCGATGGGCTCTCGTAATAACAAATATGAAGTGTTGCTTTTATGTTCCCTTGATAATTTTGACTTTGCTATAACGAATTGGGCTGGATTGATATAGATTTTTGTAATTATAGGTATGGCGGGCTGGTTTGGAGGGTACATTGAATGTTTGGAAATTTAATTCATGTTTTAGAGTATGCGGGTGTTATATTACAATATTATGTAATGCAATACCGTGAGATACTAACAACGTGTACCCTGAGACAGGGTTAACTGATAGTAGAATCTCAGATAAGCAACCCATAATACGATTAATACAATGTATTTATAAAGAATAGCTGTCTCCCGCGGTTTTACCCGCGTTCCCTAGGGATATCACATTTTCCCGGGATAAAAAGTAGCCTATATGTTATTTCCGGATTTACTCTATCTATGTGCCAAGTTTCATCCATATCCGTTTAGTAGTTTTTGCGTGAAAGAGTAAGAAACACACTTACATACAAATCTTTCCTATTTATAATATTAGTAATATTAGTACATAGATTGGAAATGAAAATGAAGAAACATGAATATGTTTCTTCATATCCAATTCTTCATATACAATTAATGTTTCTTACATTTTACTGTCAGAAATATATTTGCAAAACAGTAGAATATTAATTTTGAAACGAATCTTATTTACTATATTTACCATTTACCAGAAAGTTCAGCATTACTAAAAACCTTTGTGGTATCTAAAATACCGTTTAAAAGTTAATTCGTGTATGTATGTTCCTTTTTTCTACATTGGTCAAAAATAAGAAATAAAAAAATCTTACATACGAACCACAACTTTCATAAAAGCTTTTGAATAAATAGATGAGATAGAATGGAGCCCCCATACAGATGAGTTCATATTTGGAATAATTTCAATATGATCATCGAATAATATTAAACGTTTATAGGAATCTAGTTAAATAACAGTTACAAAATCACACACTTATAGCATAACCTCATTAGTTAAAAAAAGTTGCTATATAATTATAAAAAAACTTTTGATTTATTAAATCAACGAAAGCAACTCTCAATTAGTGTTGCCACCCTTTAGAGAAAATGAGATATTCAAAAAGGTAAATATATATCTCCACCCTTCCTCTGGTCAGTCGGGCAGCGTATATCGATCGCAGAGTAAATTTTTGCAACATGCACCTTGATGTCACATGTGGCTGTTTTCCATATGCAAATTACTTTGTCCCCTGTTTTAATGTGCAATGTTTGTTTTGGATTGTCTGTGTTTTTGTACTGATATATTATTCTAATTTATGTGTTTTTCCGTTATGGTGTGATGCGAGGAAGAAGTAATGACATTTTGCTTATTTTTATTTTAATAAAGTGAACTATAGTAAGTATTTTTTTTTAATTTAAGCACACAAGTAAATAGGGATAAAAGAAGGTTCGTATAATGAGGTTAAGCTTTCGGTTAAAAAAATATTGTGCAGAAGCTTGGAACCCGCCTGACTGGCGTATTACCCTTGAGTAGAAAATCCAGTAAAGGATCCAGCTCCTTACTAGGGTTTGTGTGAGATTATTGTCAAGCACTAGGTATTCTTTGTATAGAAAAAAATATTTTTCATTCTGTATACCTACGTACGAGCGAGACAGAAAAAAAAATGACAATTAATTATACATAAAAATCTCAGGACTAAAGTGCTCTGACTAACATTCTGGTACAAGTCTAAATGAAAACATGCTTTCTGTTCCCAAAAACAACAAAGGAAACTAAATTACAGACCACGTCACGCTAGAAGCGATGTGTCACGCGTCATATCAAATCGAGTGTCACTCATAGCGAGCAGACATTGCAATTTTGGCGTGTTATAGTTCTGGACTTGTTGACACATTTATTTTTAGGGAAAAGGATAACTAATTTTACTTTTAACAAAAAGGTGCGTTTGACTAAATAAAACTAAATATCAAAATTAAATAAAATCTTTTTCATGTCACTGTAATCAATAAAAAATTACCAATATTCGAAATACAAATCAACCAGCCACATATCTAAATGTACCTCTCACATACTGAAAGTAATATTCATATTTCGAATAAGAAGCAATACTGAAAAAAAAAATACACAACAAAGTGTTTACACATCCAAAAAATATGCGAAAAAGCGATTCACACTTACCGTACACTTACTTAACCCTTCTGTCAGCCACACTCGAACCATAGCAGAAAATATTTCAATAAACAAGGTTTGTCAGTACCGGCTGAAAATACCCCGTAACGTAGGTACGCCACAAATTGCCACGTCTCACCTTTGATATGTGACGTGATGCGACGCGATACGCTTGGTGACAGACCGTTGATTACTGACGGCGGCGTGACGTTTAACTAACTAGATGCTTGTTATAATTTCTTTTTGTTTAGGGGAGGGTGGGGTGATTACGGACAGCGGGTAATTGCGGACACTGCCTTACCGGCTGATACAGCCTTTCCCGCGTCCCGCAACACGACTCGCGCTATTGTATCCGCCATCTTTAGTGTCCGGAAAGTTGTCAACACGGGAGCCCGCGCACGCGATTCGAGGTAAGATCAATTAATTATTTTTATGTATTTTCTTGTAATTTTCGATGATTTTCAGTAGCGTGCATACGCTATGATATTTGTTTTGAGTAAAAACTGTATTCGTTACGTGTTAAGGTGTCTTTCACCTATATTAATGTGTAATTATAATCTACAAAAGTTATTACCTAACCTAAAATTGTGTTGCTATAAAATGTCGAAAGGCAGATGGGGTAATTGCAGACATTATTTTGGGATAAATACGGACGTCCGTATTTACCCCAAAGGGGTTGGGGAGAATACGGAGACATGACTTATTATATCTGTATCATGTTTCAGAAAAGATACTCCAGAAAAAATTGAATTAGAGAAGAAAGAACTGAAGAAGGTAGAAAAAAGAATCAAACAAGAAGCAGGAGTAAGAAAAGGAAAGAAGACGATAACTAAACAGAAAAAAGCTACTAAACCAAAGAAAAAGTCGCAGAGGGGTGTGAGAAATCTTAGAAATTTTGAAGATAATGCAGATGACACAGAATATTTCTGTATATTTTGTAATGAAAAATATTATTCGCCCCCCACTGAAGATTGGGTAATGTGCATAGTGTGTCAGAATTGGGCACATGAAAATTGCACAAGCGGAAGCTCAAGCCGAGGCTATATTTGCGACTTGTGTAAGGAGAAATAGACTGACCGCAATTACCCCACCCGCTGTCCGTATTTACCTGGAAGGCGTCGGGTAAATGCGGACAGCAAGGGTTTTGTTTTTTTGAGAAAAAATATAAATGTTGATTTTTGATGTTGAGTTAAACTTTTATTTTACTCTAAACAGTAGTCCCTAAAAACTACAAACTCATTTAGAGTTTCTAGTTTTTCACTAAAAAATAATAGGGAACTGCCCCGTATTAAAGATAAAGCATCAAACACTAACCAGTGTTTGAACATCCAAAAAAATACGAAAACATCAAATATGATCAAAATTAAATCATTATTGTGATTCGTAAGTACCGATCTAATCACAAAGAGTATGTTATTTGATGCTGTACAATTATGACTTCACAACTTGCTATTTCATACAAAACTCCATACATTCGATCGTTTTGACATTTCATAAAGAATTGCTGATTTGACAATTCAAGACACATCCCTATTATTAAAATGTTCATCAAGATTAGCTATCATTTGTGTAATTACTAAGATCAAAAACTCAAAGTACAACAAGCAAACAAAAAGTGTTAGAACAAAGTTTGTAAAACATTATTCTTACAAGGTCGTTTGGAACATAGTTCGTAAACTTCTTTTTAATTGTAGTTTCAAGTGGCACACAAACTTCGCAGTTTATACAAAACAAACTTCCAGTAAGTTATAAAAAGTCCACTTAATAAAATGAACCGCACGAGTATCATAAGCACACATGTTAATAATCTTAACGGTTTAAGAAAAAAAACATATCGACGCAAATAATTGACACATCCGCCCTCTTTGGCGTCAAAAAAAAACTTTCGCTTTCAAAATTGTCACGTATGTTTGATACGACGCGTGCCGCGCGATTTCATGCACATGACATGACATGACGTCGCCTTAACAAGCGAGAGCACATCCCTTTAAATACTTTAAAATAGCATCAGCTGTTTCATTTATAATATACTAGCTGCGCACTACGGCTTTGGCCGCTTTCAATCCTGGCTATCTTCCTCTTGAATTACGCTATCTATGGCTGAAAACTGCATTAAAATCCGTTGTTTAGTTTACGATTCTATAAAGGACATACAGACAAACATTTATTTTTATATATTTATAGATTAAATCTGTATAACAGTTGGTGAGGAGTTTGATGACTTACTGAAAGTCGCAAAAATAACTAAAGTGGAAATCGATTTATTATTTTGCCTCTAGACCCGATAATAATTATTGGAACTATAGAATCAGCTTTTGCATTGTATATACAATTAATATACAATGCAAAATCTGTTTGGGCGTTGTAACGAAGTAACAAAGTACTAAAAACTATTTTGTACTAGCGGATGTATCAAACCATTTATTGATAATTGCAGAGAGGTAGTTTTGACTACAATTATTGTGTACTTTTGTATCCCAATAAAGCTAGTTAGCCCGACGACGGATAGCTCATTATGAAGCAAAAATATCAATTTGGTTTAAAAGTAATCGGTCGAAATACTTACATTCTTCAATCGATATGCAAATGACAATAATATAAGTGTAAATAAAATGTCACTGTAAGTACTTATATTTATAAATGATAATTTACTACAATATTATCTAAACTTCAAACATATAAAGATACTCCCTCACCAATGACAAAAAAAAAATGATTCACTAAACCGCGTTCAATCAAAAAACAATTTTATTAACTTCCTCATTCGACAGGATTTCCAACGCCAATCAGTCTAGTAGATATGACATTATGTCATGTCGAAAATCCCCTAAAGAGTTTATCATTAATCAAACTACTGGTAGTGTTATCGTATCGTTGATCTAATGACACCTGCGTAACTCCTAAACCATATTCTATAATCTGATGTGTAATAGATCTGGTTTTACAATGATAAATTGCCTCGTTAATTGAAGTTGGGCAGTTGAGGTAGAGTTTGGCGTAATATCAATCAAATCAACGAACGCTTTCTGTTATTCTGGTGCATTATTATTACAATATTAAATAATAAATAAATATCCTGGGACATTCTTTTACACACGGCCATCTGGTCCCAAACTAAGCAGAGCTTGTACTATGGAAACCATATAACTGATACATTACATATACTACTTTTTATTTTTCTAAATACATACATATTGTATAAAGATATTTACACCCAGACACTTATTGTGTAAAATATCTAAATATAAATAAAAAAAAATATGTATGTTTATTTGAACTGCTTAAGTCATTTGTCGGCCCAGTTGGTTCTGTGGTTAGACTCGCTGACTGCCACACCGCAGGTCGTGCATTCGATTCCCACCCACGACAAACATGTCTGTTTGTATTTGGGTTTAAATATTTTTATAGGTATGCAATAAAAATAAATATATGTGTTAAAAATGGTCGGTATATCAGTAATCTGGTTACCTCTCTGCTTTATTTAGGTTAAGATAACCGTAAGTGAAGCATGTCCTTTATTCTCTCTCTCTCTCTTTCTCTTTATTTATCAAAACCCTTTACTTTGAACTTTAAGGTAAAAAAAAACACTAGCAAAAATTTCATACATGTGTCTTCGCCAAATTTGATTGAATTCTTACAGCACTTGGGTCTTTTACCGAGCAGTTACTCCAATTGACTTACTTACTGAGACGCAGCATACCGAAGCGATTTCGCCCACCTGCCGCGCGTAATGCGCCAAACAGCCCCCTTAATCAGCTAACAAAAACGTAATTGCGAGCCAGTGTAACGAGGCCTCTCACGTTATTACATAGTAAGCGAAAGAGACAAAGCACAGAGAGCCCTACAAAACATCATTTTGATAATGTAGCTTAACGTATACATTCGATACCGAAGCTCTGATAGATGAGATCTTGATATCGTCTGGCAAGTAAAAAACTCAACGTCTAAATCTACTTCTTTATTTTGCTTCTTCTCATGCTATGTGTTGTATGTATAAGAAAATGGCCAGGTACCGTTGTAATTAAGAAAATAAAAATCTCTTTTGAATTTCATAGAAAAATAAGGCCAATTCTTTTGCTAAAATTACGATTCGTTCGAAATAATTATTTTGAACGTAATCTTCAAGCTTAACAGAAATCTATCGTGAAATTTCCAATAGTATTATCTTCAGAAAGAGTAAACTTGGGGCTTAATGAACTCATTATAAAGTTGTTAAGGGTGATATTCACTTGTGGATTAAGTGATGAAATCTAAGCGATAAAATTTTACACAGGATTAGTTGCATATTACTTCATCATACTTCATCTCGTCTCGAGATTTCAGCTTTCCCGAGGAATGTGATGTGTCCGATACTATAATATAGTATATGTCAATGGAGAATATTGAAACCTTCTATGAGTGAAATCGGATGAATAGTTTAGAAATCTTAAAAACTTTACCTTTAATAATAATCATAGAAAATCCAACTAAAAAAAAGAAAATAAAATTGGATTTAGAATAGTGTAAAATAAGGAAAAAATATATTTTATTGTAAAAAAAAGCGTGGTGTCAATAGTTATAAATATGTATTAGAGATATGAGTAGAAGAATTATCATTTTGATAATATCTTAAAAATCACACCACGCTTTTTTTACAATAAAATATATTTTTTTCTTATTTACGCTATTCTTAATTCAAATTTATTTTCTATTTTTTAGTTGGATTTTCTATAAAAGCGTGTTTAATTTTTTTTTATACTATAATTTTTTTTTTTGTTAAAGCTAATCCTGATTATCCTAATAAGGATAACGGGTCAAACTATTACAAATATTGAATTGTCATCGGTCCTTAATAAGTATGCCAAATTTCAAGTTAATCTGACGTCATGAAGGGGGTCAAAATCATGTTCAAAGATTCCGTTACATACTAACATACATACGTATGAATCTAATAAAAGCGTTATAAAAAAGGGTGATAGTGTGTTAAGCACCTAATTATGGCTGAACTTATTTGGATGGAATTTGGCGCACATACCGAATATATTCTCTATTAACATAAAGATCCTTCGGGATAGCGAGTGAAGCTGCGAGCCAGATGTATCAATGTATTTATGTACTTAGACATTTTTAAAACGTATTATAAATGGTTAATATGAGTACCTTCCTGTACCTATGTTCAAAAAGTAACATATGCTTTATAAAGCAGGCAAAGTACAGACTCTGAGTATCTTGGAATTCGATTTCCGTGTGTTATATAAAACTGAAATTAAATCGCTCCTGAATCAAATAAATCCAAAATAATAACGCCACCAATTTATATCGCTGGTTAGTAAATAAACGTATATTTTAAATGCATTTTACTTTTAATTTGTCAAATGGAACTCGGTGCAGAAATCACGCTATCAGCTTACAACTTTCCAGAAATACGAAGCATTTCTCACGGTCCACCGCCACAAGGGTTCCCGCTAATTAATTGACGGCGACTTTTCATTTGTTGATTGAACAGGCCGCCCAGGGTTGTCGAATATAAGGGTGTCGGTGGAAATTGTACCTCCATGGGAGACTGTTATATGATACGGTGCTTTTACATAACATAGGGTGATAGTTGGGTGGCATTGTTGTTTGTTAGCTCAGTTTTTTGTGTAAACGATGCTTTAATTACTATGAAATAGGTTGCATTATCGTGTGAATGTTATAGAGATTTTTTTGCTATAAAATATGCTAGTTACCATCCCAGTTTCACTTCAGTTCTCGAGGGATCTGATGTATCTCGGAATTATGCAATGGTCTATTTCATTTGGGAATTGTGCAGCTTTCTATCAGTGAAAGAATTTATGAAATCGAATGGGTAGCTTCGTATATTGACCCTTACACCTAAACATTACTTTACCCCTTTATCATATTAGTATGGGTGGTAAACTAAAATTATAAAAGGTATTTTTTTTTCAGGTTGGGTGTCTTACTGGGTAGATGAACATTTATATTATTATAGTTCGATGTCCAATATCTATAAGTTAAAAAAATTGTAGGTAGATATATCTTGTTTCCATAGAAAAAGCTCTGCTTAGGGTCAGGCTTTGTGATCAGATGGCTATGCGTCAAGAAGATCCCAGGAAATATACCACGTACTCATACGTATATTCAATACTTTAAGCAATCCAAATCGGATTTTTTTAATATAACAGTACATCCAGTGGTGCATAGATAAGCAGCTAAGAAACAGGTAAGAACGTTACGCCATTTGAAAAGCTAAGAAATAATCCGCTGTAATCGGCTTGTTTAGGATTTGTAGAGCGTTGTCTCTCTCATCCATATCTTCATCCTACGTCGTCGCGACGCTTTTCTAAGCTATTATGGCTGGTATCTCATTCTAATAAAACTTTATGAGTAAAACGGTCGGGTATACAGCACTCTAGATGTGACAACAGCCAACGTCCTCAAAACTCATTTATTCAGTTCAGGCTATAGCAGTGGACTTATGAAGTCAAAGCTTCTGAAGTTACCGTCGGATGTCAAGAGAAGCTGTTCAAAATACTCCATTCATAAAAACTTAAAGCAAATATTATTCTTCTGCTTAATCTAAGAGATGGACCCTTGTCGACATAGCTTCTTCCACATTGTTCTGCTTTTAATAGCTTCCTACACCTCCTTAAATTACATCATTTTTTGCCCCTTACATGGTCCATATTCTTGACTACTTGGTGGCTTGCTAATTGGTATTAAAGTCAGACTATTCATGTCTATTCAAGTGCCTATTTGCATAAAAATTTCTTATGTTTATTCCTGGTAAAAAAAGGAGAATAAAAAGACAATAGATTGTTAATCTTCAAACTGCACCATGTAACGCGTAGGTATGACGCAAGCTTCACATCGCATAGGTGTTTCATTTATCCGAAGCTCAGTTTTTCAGCTACCAAATGAATTTAACTGGGTAAATTCCGTTGCTCAGAATATTCCGTCGCTGCATAAAGTAAGCATAAATATCCCGGTCTATCGATACTACATGACTCATTGCATAAGCGGAGCGAGAAGCGTTTTATATTAATTATTGTGTCGTGAGCTGCTTGAAGTTTAGTGTTTTATTTTTTGATGAATGTTATACTTGTACCTATCGTTCTTCATTTAAATTATTAAGCTTTACATTATTCTAATTTTTTTTTACTATTTCTTCTAATAATAATATGCGATTTTTTCAGGACCATACTTTTGACAATGCTATCGAATTATTTCGTATTTTGTACGAGATATCATCATTCGAAATTCGTCTGTAAATTGTATCTCCTTTTTATAATAATCATAAAAATGTCCTGGACATTCTTATACATGACCAACTATATTTTAAATATAAATATTTTATGCATGAAATTTATTAGTACTGGGTAGAAATCTTTCTCTCGCCCTGAGGTTTGATTCCGTAAAGTAAATTACATTAGCACGGCGATATCTCTCATATCTACCGTCTCTTTCGTTAACTACGCAATCTCATGAGCACCTCTACAAGGCCACGTTAAAATCACCGTTTGTATTAGCTGAATAACGCTGTAACTAGGCAGTCAGGTTATTATACCATAACAACAACCTGCTATCGACTATTATAACAGTCTGTGTCTAATTTCAACGCCTATTCATCAATCGATATTCGAGACGCTTCTTCGCATCGCTTCTCTTATACAACAAGCTCTGTCCCTATACTCCTATGTTAGCGCTTGGCGCCGACCGTATATTTCACGGGCGGTCTGCATTTAATAGCCCGCCGCTCCCTGATAATTTTATTATTGGCGAATTTTTTCCCTCTCTGCTGCTGACGTGACAAGCTTTCATTGAAATAAAAATAATAGAGTTAGTTTTGCGTTAAAATCTTCAGCGGGGGTCTTAATAATGGCCGTTCGTGGGTTTTAGTATTTTCTTAGCGATTGTCGTAATAAAGGTTGCTAATTTCTGTTTGGTTTTGACATGATGGATTTTATGGGTCTTTTGGACTTTTTTTTTGCTGTACTTCGTCTTTTCAGCTCGTTTTATATAACCATGGTTTTGGGTTTCTTAGCGATATAACTCTACAGCTATATAGAAATAAATAATGTGATTTACTAAGTTTACTTTTGTATTCTCCAATACGTTACTTAGCTGTTAGCATTTATCCCCCAAACTAACTTACACTTTCATTAATACATGGGAACCAAACCTATCATTTCTCGAACGTAATTTGAATCGATGACTCCATTTTCTAAATTAACTAACATGACATGATCAGACCCCTTTTTTAATATACCTCTGTTTTACCATACCCTGTCGTATTACCTCGTGATAGAGTTCATTATGATGGTAAAAAATAGATGACAAATATAGGGTCAATGTGAGATGTGTGGGTAACTACAATAAAATAAAACGGCTGAACGGTTTCCGTACAATAGTATGGTAGGGTTCAAATCGATTAGTATCGCGATAATAGTCTTAAACTAGGGTGTACATGCTTTAATAATTGTTGGGACTATGTGGAAAATTGATTTGAGTTATTAATTCAATATTTAAATATTGTAATCATAGGTTTCAATAATTTTATTTGCACGAATATTTATTAATGAGACGCCGTTACTAGGGTGTACATGCATTAAGGGTATTTAGGACTATGTGGAAAATTGATACAAATTATTAATTTCTTATCGATATAATATACTCGTATAGTCTATAACCATCTACGAAAAATTCGACGTCGAATTGTGACAGTCCCATCACGATAAGTTCAGTAGTTTTGAGGTGCCGGTGGGTGAAAAGAGCCTTATATTCCTATATTTTTATACAGAAAAATTACAATATCATAGTCACCCCCACACTTAAAGTAATCACTACATGAATCAACAAAAAACACCCATATCATACTCTGCAAACATTACGTTGCATTTTTTAAATCGATGAATATTCGATTGACAAATCGATAGCCGTAAAAATATCGAGTAATAATCGATATAACATCAATCATTAAACATTTTGACATCGCGACACGGAATATTCGATTCAACATCGAATGAACACTTGATTATGTACTAGTTCGTGTTGGATAAAAATAAATCATTTATAGCATCCAACACTTCGAAACGAATCGATTCAAAAAACTACGTTCATTGAATCGCTAACAATGAAAATCGCTATAACAAAGCATCCGGCGGGGGTGGTGCAAGCCATGAACTTAACATTTAAAACTAATATACTCATACCCGAAGAAGTAAGCAGACATATCAGGACTTGGATACAAAGTCACCAAGATGTCGAATATATTGATAATAAATCTAAGTTACAGACGTATCAATCGTTTAATGAATAGCATTTTTAGAAGTCAGTTTTCAGGTTTGCCTGCCTGTTCAATGCAAATCGTACGGTTGGTCCATTGCAAATCAGGGCATTACATATTATAAGAGACTCTAACAATCTTTGGGAATACCTTCGTTGACTTGTTAGTCCAAGGTGTAAATGTATGATAATGGGAACACTCTTTATGTCACTTATCTTTAATTACTTGGTAATATTCGTGGCCGCTAAAAATAAAAAAGTTATGAGTGTCGCTTATATCTCATTGCTTGCACTATACAATAACAATGAAAATCGCCATAACAAAGAGCTGAGCTTTGTGTTTAAAAATAAAAACAAACTACAGCATAATAACACTTAGACGCTTTGTTTCATATATTCATAATGCTTATAGAATAAGCTATTGAAGTAGGATGTGTGAATTTAATAGCACCATTTACGATTTATTATTAGCTTTTATTATTGAGACATGAATCATTCAGTAAATCAAATTCCTTTGATTTTATTGCTTCATTTTTTGGGATCCGTTCCTTACTGTGTTAAGACGGAATATCAGTTTCATTTGCTCGTTTGATTTTCGAATCGTATGCTTTTTAAGAATTATTATGATTATTAAAAACTCTTTAAAATTCAAGGTAAAATCTAGATGTCAAATTGAAATATAGGGTACCAATTTATGTTCTTATTTTAAATGTTGAAATACTAGTAGTATTTGCCCCAAAATGAAGATAATCGAAAACAATCGATTTTTAAATCGTATGCCTTTCAGTATTTCTCTGATTTATTAAAAACTGTTCTAAATTCAAGTTAAAAACAAAATAGAGCTTTGGCCATTATTATATAAGGTATTTTAAAAAGTCTTGACTACAACTCTATTATAGATGTTCTAATTTTAAATGATGAAATACTGGCAGCATCTACTCTTAAAGGAAGATAATAGAAAACAAACTAGAACGGACCATGTCTAATAAAAGCAGTTTCTGATATCACAAATGAAGTAGTAACGTAAAGCGAGAAAGCGAGGACTTAAGCTATGTCCTTTAGTGCCAAAACAGCACAAAGATCTAAAATTCAAAAGACGGAGAAAGCTATAATTATCAAGATTTCTGTAGCAGTATTTCCATAATTAATTGCAACTAAAGTTAGAAAGCAGAAAATATAGCATAACAGCTCTGCTATTTTCACTTATAACTAACGCGCTAAAAGCACATAAAGTACAAAGAAAGTTACCCTAAGTAGCTACATCATTACCATTCAAATTACATGAATAAATACTATTAAAGCAGCGAGTGCGTATAAAATATAAAATAAGTGACACAAAGCCCAACAACTTTTCCACACGTAATGGTTATTTGGTTGCATCACGTTAAAATACCCCTTCGCAGGTAAACGATAGATATTAGCAATATGACATAAAATAAAGCATTTAACGAATATACTTTAGTTTTTAGAAATTACTTAAATGTGCTATGTTGAGTTTGTTTGGTGTTTAAATATTGAACCTGTGGTAATACGTGAGTGACTATTTAAAATCTGTTAACCTACAGATAGTTGCTCAAATGGTATACAGCTTGGAGGTCTTGGGTAAAATTTTCGGGTTGGGCAAAGTAATATTAACACCAGATGTCTTGTTGGGACTTTAACTATCTTCGGTCTCATTAATGCCTGCCTATTCAGGGATAAGGGGTGTGGAGATATCCTCAAGGATCCGTTTAAGTATGAAATCTAGTAATAAAGGCAATTCTTGTACTCTAATGAGCGGGAAATTACAATCATCAAATATTTCAGATTTATGACAGGATACAGAGTAATCCTTGTTGTCACTAACTTACAAATCTTCAAGAATACAACTTCGATACAGTATACTGGTTTGAACTGGAAATAAACTTTATCTCACCCGCAACCGACAACCAGTTCCATAATAATCCTTCGGCAAACACCAACACTGTTATTGACAAGGAATTCACACAGCTTTAAACATTCATGAACTATTTAACTCCAGGTCAGCAACAACCTATAAAAGTAGGCAAATAATTATTCGCAGCACTAAAATTTGCATGAAGACAGCTAACTGTAGAAACGAGAACTTTACTTATACGGGAAACCATTAATGCATTTTGTTGTTAACGTACTAACGTTGTCGGTAGTGTAGAAGAAATGGACGTGGAACATGTGAGTGCGGTTGTGAATGGAGGTTGAATTGTAGATCGCGTGGTAACAGTGTATGGGATGGCGGGCATCTGCATTAGTCTTATCAAACCCTTATCTACCGCTTGTATACGCACCGTCGGGCACATTTCGCTAATCGCCGCTTCACTTTACTCCCTATAGATGGCTATAGCGATAATAGCATAAGGGCTTTATATACGGATTTGAAGGGAGATTCAGATTAGGTGCAATTTGCCGTGCCGTAGATAGCTGAATAAAAAAGGGTGATAAAATTGAATTGTTCTTTGGTATTCCGATCGATATTGTATTAAATACAATGCGCCCGGTTTAAATAGACAAAGGGAGAGAAAATCATTAAATATCCTGGGAGATTTCTTTTTGTGATCCCAAACTAAACATGTATTATGGTAACATAGTACTATTTAACGTAACTTTTTAAATATAAACATCAATATATACAGAGACTTGGTGGTTAACGCTCTGACTGCCAAACCGAAGGTCGCAGGTTCGATTCCCACACAGGACAAACATTTGTTTGCATGAACATGTCTATTTGTTCTGTGTCTGGGTGTAAATATCTATATAAGTATGTATTTAGAAAAAAAAGGTAGTATATGTAGTATATCAATTATCTGGTTTCCATAGTACAAGCTCTGCTTAGTTTGGGACCAGATGGCCGTGTGTAAAGAATGTCCCAGGATATTTATTATTTATTTATTTAAAAACAGACATGTTCTAAAATACAAATTTGCCCTGGTCAGAAATCGAACTAACGGCTTAATTTGGCCTTTACATTAATTAACTCCAATGGTCATTGAATTCATTTGTCATTAATAAACCATAAACTAAATCCTTAAAAAAACTAACAATGACGTATTTTCAATGATCCCAAACAAGATCAAAAGAAATAAACAACTATTTATCTATCTATATTATGTAGAAACTATTTGTTTCACCCAATGGCATTATACAAAACATTCCTGGATTGATTCCGATCCGAAGTCAGGTCGGGAATGCATAATACATGTGACCTTACTATCATGTCGGTCGCTGAATATGTGAAGAGGCAATTGTGCTATGCTCCAGGATTTCTGGTAGCCTGAAGGGCTTCGACATACTCCGTGAAATTGTACTTGCTACGATTTACATGGAAATCTGGGAAGTTTATGTCATGCGAGTGGGGAACTGACGGGATCTTCATATTGATCTGCGTTCGTTTATTTTGTAGATAAGCGTGAGAGGAGTTTATGTAAATAATGAGACTTCAATAGGAGCAAGTACTTTTCAAGACCATTGTTTTTGTTAGACCCGCGGAGGATGCTAATAGATAAAAGTTACTTAAGTTACCACTGGTATAGATGTTTACCTTCAACTGAGAAGAACCGGTAAGAAATTTAGTGAGTTATTTATTATGTTACGAATCGAACTTATTTTTTTTCTTTTATTACAGGCTCAAAATAACAATACAATAATGATTACATTAGTACAATAGCATTTAAAAACCTTACATCACCTTTTTAGATTTTATTTTGTCTTCTAAATTCAAAAAGTACTGACAGTCAGTGGCACTAGAAAAGTTCGTCAGCTTTCACATTTTTTTTGTAAAAAAAATTAACTGTGGCTTCAATCCAGCGCCTTTTTGATTCGTATAGATACGATCGGTAACAATATACTACTATTGTACTAAATGTGACAATTCGGATAGATGGATGTTTCTTACTCTATGACGCCAGAACGACTGAACACAGAGGAATAAGAATATCAATAATTTTTTGCTAGAAACATGGTGAACATAAAGGTGTTTTAGAACATAAGTACTATACATGTTTCGTCGTTGTAACGACAAGCAATAATTTCAAATTAACATTTTGTATTAGAATATGTTAAATACATTGCGAACCATATTTTGGACAACTTAAAATAAAAACATTTGTCACGCAACCAAACATATTAATGCATATAGGTGCAATTTGGCACAGATATATATTATAGCCTGAACAGCACAAGCTTCTTTTTATCCCGGGAATATGTAACATCCCTCGGGAACGGTATAGAAACTACGATGGGCTTTATGTTTTTTTAAGGCTTTTAAATTTTTTCTTAAATCAAAATTGTTTTAAATACTTTAAAGCCTCAAGTAAATTTTCAAATCCGTGTAAAAGTAGGTGTGACTCTAGTATCAGTTAATATTTTTTAATAAAATCACGTCATAATCTATCCTAACAAACTTGTGATAAGGTTCAATTCAAATGCAGTTACCGATTACACCCCCCTTTTGTTTAACACACTCAAAATTATTAATTTCGAGGTTACACTTTTGATTACATACATTTTCATTATTGCTAATAACGATAAATCGCACTTTTGCAATCATGATTGATGGTAACTATCTATAGATACTTGCTAAAGTTGAAATATTAAATGATTACTTTATCAGCATATCTAATAAATAGAAATAGCGAAAAGCAGGGCCAAAAATAAATATTGCGAACCTTAAAAATTATATCAAAGCTTGCGATAAAATAGCGACAGGAATATCAGCAGTTTTTTCGAAAGCAAGTTCAGAAACAATTTTATCAGGCACCTGTGCCGCTATGCTTCGTATTTGAACCCGACAAGCGTAGAATGCTGACCAACTTTTTATTTGAAAATAGTTATGATGCAAATACAGTGAAACAATTCAACAAGGCCGAAATTGTTGCATACGTATCTGTTTTCCTTAAACGAAGGATCTACAGACCACGAACAGTTTGGACTTCAGACATAGAAATTGTTGTGAGTATTGTTACTGCAACGGCGTAAACTTCTTTAAACTATGAAATGGAGAATATTGGAAAATCTGGTATTCAATACAAAGTTATTCGAACAATCCCTTTTAGATAAGCTTAAAAGAATGGCTGAGAAGTAAATAAGAATTGAATGGAATAAAAATATAGGAAAAGCTAACTTTTAGACGCAACGAGATGTACCTCAAAATTAGTTTAAGAATTTTAGCAACACCGTCTTATAAATTTGTATTTATGTAACTAAAGAAGTATAATAGACTCTGGTACATTGGTAATCAGTAAGACCTTTAGATTATTTTTAAAGTTCAGAAGATCTTTTTAAAGACTATCAGACAGATGGTACGTGAGGACCTTTACCTATAGATACTAGCAATACCACAACTTTTCTTTAAGTGTTACCAACCTATAAAAATCCTAGAGCTAGAAACTTAAATTTATTATTCAATGAACAACCAATGATGATTTAATACTTCCCCAACATAAAACAGCAGTTTCCATTCAGTGCAACGATATTTAATCAATTACTATAAATAGTTGTAATATGAATGAACAAATGCTTCCCAGCGCCATTACTAAAGTAGTCACATAGTCACATTCACGTTTATGCACATATGGACCTACGTTATACCCATAGACAAGGCATTGTGTACTTCCGGCTATTTTCCTATTATCTATGCGAAAGGTGACAGCCATTGTTAGGGCATCGCCATGGTTTTATGACGTTTCTTTCACGTTTCATAACTGATTATGACTTTTTAATTTGATGGACATAGTCGTGGATTGTCTTCGCCTGTTGATTAATTGATGTGTCTGTAAAATTATATAATCACACACATACTCGTAAAAGCTATTGAATTGAAGTTTTGTTTGATCACGAATTTATAGCCATATTGCTGTTATTGTCAAACAATGTGACGGTATAAACGTGACCAGTTAAACAGTATTTTATTTAACGTTGTATAAATAATGGTGTTTCTAAAGACTTTCTATTAAATATGTATTGAAAATCGCTTCAATAGAGCTCAAAGGAACTAAACTATGAAAGTAAAAATAAATTATTGGCTTGTTAGCTACATCTCTCGCAACGCATCTCTGTTTGAAAAGGAACTCAAAAGAGCAGCTGAAAAATCATATTTCCTGTCTTGAAACCATTTGAAAGATAATCTTCTATGGAATATTAACAGTAGCTTAAAAAGTAATCATAGTTTTTTACAATAAATAAATATATCCAGGAACATTCTTTACACACGGCCATCTGATCCCAAACTAAGCAGAGCTTGTACTATGGAAACCAGATAACTGATATACCTACCACTTTTTATTTTACTAAATGCATACTTATATAGATATTTTACCCCCACTGATATACTACATATATCACTTTTTATTTTTCTAAATACATACTTACATAGATATTTTATAAACAGACATGTTCATGCCCACAAGTGTTTGTCCTGGGTTGTAATCGAACCCGCAACCTGCGACTTGGCAATACACTGTTAATGAAATTATTCAAGTCAGTGATCACTTTACCCAAAATGAAATGGACAAAGTTAAATGATAAAACGTAACATTTTAATAAAACATTTACGACATCAATGTATCACCCTAATGAGGGACCTTCAAAGTTAAGGGCATTATCGTGACCCTAAAAACATCGTAAAAGACGAAGTAACCAAGTTGAGTATAAAAGGTATTTCTGGATCGGATGAAACTGGTTTTCAAACTGCTATATCTTCGATTGGTAATGAGATGAGAAAAGTAAAAGGTTAGAGGGTAATGAGTGATATCAACTCTAATAGCTATTTTACTTCAGCCATTAATACATTTTATAGCAAGATTACTGAACATAAAATACAAATTAATATAGCCGTAGACGATTGCATATTTTGTAACAAAGCTTGTTAGTTACAGATTGAAAATGGTGGTAATGTTTAGAAAATATGGTATGATAAAAGAGAAACCTATTCTAAGTAGTGAACTGTTGGAGGCTGATTAAACATATGTCTAAGGCGCGGCTCAAGTCGTAGTACACAATCTACATTTCAGTCCCCTTATTCAGCTAATACCAACTTCGACAGCGAGCCGGTTCAACAAGACCTCCCAGAGTGGACCTCTCGAGTAATTGCATATTTAATGAAAGAGACAGAGCACGGTAGCCGCGCCAAAACATCCTCAGTGTCATTTTACCTTACAGAATGACACCCCAGAACCTGTCTGCGTCTATCGAATATACAACAGAAAAGGCTAGCAGCTTCGGTTCGCTTAACCTTTGAGCTACGTTAGTTAGGTCTGTAGTTAGGTTTTCTCATGATTTTAAATGCTAATGAGGTAATACGGAACGCTATCAATAGTGATTTGAATTTACGATCTACTCATTTTAAATCGTAAAACAAACACTGGATGATGTTAAATAATTCTGATATTCTAAAATAATATCCCACTATATAATATAAATAATGCGAAAGATTGTGAAATCATGGATCATTGATGTAGGGATACTGGATTTGGACGAAACTTGGCACATAGATGGATATGCCCTGGAATAATATATAGGATACTTTCATTCCAGGTAAATGTAACTACCCTAGGAACGCTGGTGAAACCGCCGGGACAACTAAAATATATTTGACAGCAAAGCAATTAATAGAAACAACAACAAACCCTCGAGCTATCAACTTAAAATAACTAATAGAATGCCCATTCAATAAACCTCTAAATAGTTGTAACATCCTTTGACCATATTTACAACTCATGCTTTCACAGAACAGGGAGGTACCCAATCAACCAATTACAAAAGTTTACAAAGAGGATTTAGCCCATTAGCTCATTGGAGGAAATTAACAATTGCTTGAACTCTAAATAAGTTGTCGAGTTAATTCCGTCATGTCAGTTATCATTTGTCTTGGCTGCTGTTTAAAGAGATGGGTTGATTGACTTATTTATTGGGTACACTGGCCTTAATAACAAATGGTATGATTAGTGACTTCATTTGACTCTGATTTCAATTTGAATATTGCAGATTTCTGGGTCAATGTAACTTTGAGTATCATATTTTGTTATTTATGTAAAATATGCTGCTGAGTGATACAGGGATTGACCGTAAGAACTTAATTATTCATGAAAATCCTATTGTTCCAAGGAACTAACAATATTTTCACAGAAAAATATTCGAAACTCACTTAAAAGATTTACCTACTGATAGATAATCCCAACATTTTGAAGGACAGTAGCTTATTGACAAATAATTATTATACTTAATCAAATCAAGGATACGTTTGAAGAAATTGATCGACTAAAATATTCAATAATAAATTTTACAATAATTGTACTTCTATAAAAATCCCTTATGTCAATGGTACAAACTTCTAAAATTTTATGAAAGTTTAAAAATGTTTAAAAGAAAGCAATGAAAGAAAGCTTTATTCGCCGCTATCTTTGATACAAAAAACAATAATTTATACCCCTTCAAAAGTGAGACGTACATATGTGTAATGAAAGTTAAAAAAGATAGGACGTGGCGGAAAGAGACGCCACCTGCCCTTTGATCGTGATCTGAAACCAAACAAACTGGGATTTTGTTTACAAAACCAACGATACGATCAAATAGCTCAGGCAAGCGTTCTAATATAATATCAATTGCTCTGGTAAATGTTGAATTTCGTAATGTAAAGAAAACTTTCGTTTTATTGTTTGTTTGAGATAAAGATAAACTTGATGAAGCGAACTGTACCCTTCATAAATATCCAGAAGTTTAAAATTATAAACATATTATCACCGGAAAAGCAGCCGATTAATAAAAAAATAAAAACACAACCGCTTTTTGAAATATCAAAAAGAATATTACACGAATATTGCATTACACTTTTTCTTGAAACTAAAACTTTTGCATATCAAAGTGGTCAAAGAATATTCATCCTGAATCATACCTTAAAATAACACAGCATAGAATATAAAATAAGACATGCTTTGTAAAGTCAATAAAACTGTCGTGACTGTTGAAGTTTCAAGAATCAATGAATTGCCAAAGACATTGCAAGCGACAAAATAAAACGAATAGGCGACAGTAGCGCAATACGTGATTTGAAAATTACATTAAAAAGTTAACACAATCGAAGTTGCTTCTCAGAAATATACTTTAGGTGAATATTTGTTGAAACAATGACATTCCGGCATTATTTACTAAGATGATTCTAGTAATTTTGTACAATGATAATACCTCTAAACACCTGACACCTACAAAATATATTTTTGAATCTTGAGTGTGGAGATTTTTTTTTTATAATAGATACATTGGTTTTCATAATTTCGATTTAATTGTTTAAATGCACATATTGAATTTTAAGAAAAAAAAAATAAAGTTAAACAGCAGATTTTTAATTAAATTAGAAATGAATCATAGAGAGCACTGAAGGTCCACTGTTTATAGATTGATGACAAACCAACAGACCAAACTTTGTTAAACCAAGGTTCATTAACATTAAAAAAAAAATTATACTTCTAGGGTAACAAGATCACCAGAATACTTCATGGTTTTCATGAAGTTTTTTCTTTTTCATATTTTTAGTCTAAAAACATATGTACTTGTTATACATACCTACACGTAAAAGTGGAACAAACATACAAGATCATGCACATAAATGTTTGTCTTGGGTAGGAATCAAACCCAAAACCTGTGGCTTCGTAGTCAAGGGACCTAGACACTACGCCAATCGTTCCAAAAACTAAATAAAAAGTCGTATTTGATACCACCAGTAGAGTATTTCTTACTATTTATTCAAATCACATCTACGTCCTATCAGCGCAGTTTAAATCGACTTTTTCAAGACGTCAATATTGATTCTGGTCAAAGAAACGATTATTTGATCTCCACTCGATCCCGTCGGAAGTGACGACTTTCTTAGAATGGCTCTGGATTGTCGCTGGTCAAATAAATGTACAGATTTGTTGACAGATTACAAAGTAAATTTTTGACAATGAATTTTTGTCAGCACAAATACATCAAAGTAGGCTTTCTTAGAGATTTTCTTAAGTAAAATAATTTAGCAGGTTTGACCAATGGAGCATCTAAAGCTTAAGAATCCAATATTTTCTTTGCTAATATTGCTCAAATTATATAATCCATTTTAATTTCAATCTCCGAAATCCTCTAAGAATTTCTAAATATTGTTCGAAATGTCACTTAATAACTTGAAGATTAAAATGTCTTATTTCCAACGAAAAATAGGTCAAGCCTCTTTAAAAGGGTAATCTCTACCCACCGAGTCATTCGACCTCTTAACAGGAATCTGAACTACGCCCACGTAGTCTTTGTACCCGTTTGCTAATTTCTGCTTTGTCTAATTGCTCAGAATAGCCACTATTACCTTACCACAGAACTATAAAACCTAAATTTCCATTAGTGAAATCAAATCCATTGCCTACTACATTCGTATCATTGTTTCTAAATTTGTGTTCAGCGGAGCAATGTATAGGTCGGTCGGAGAGATTTACGTCAAGGTTGGAATTCATTGCGGTTCTAATTCGGGGGAAGGTCCTAATTGAAAGTTACTCGGTGGAGTGACAGAGGCCCGTTAATAAGTACGGGCGGGCAAAGCTGTATTGTGCTTTGTTGCTTGTCAGATTAACGCGCCTCCCTTGGCGCCTTAGCTTTAACTATGTAACAAACTAGTATTGTCTAAAAGTCAGGATTTCTGCTGCCATAATGAGGTGCACTCCGGTTGATTTGTTTGAATTTCCTTATTTTGCTACTGTCTATTTTAGTTTATGTAACATACAATTTATCCGTTGTATATATCTGTTCAACTTTGGTCTTTTTAGTATTTGGTTGGCCAACAGGTCTTGTTGTAAATTTTATGATTTGGGACATGATAAAATTAGAAATTGCCTTAGTGGTCCAGTGGTATATTGCTCGGCTAGAGACCCAGAGGTTCTGCGATTTCTACATATTTCCGGGTGGAATAAGGTTATATAACCGTTTCTTTGTTTAGAAATGTTACCTGCAGCCCGAAATTGGTCTAATACCCGAGAGAGGACGCCACCACATGTCACGTTGGGACTCCAAATATCGTCACTAGAATATGGGTCATATTACCGAGAGCCCTATTTCTTTATCCTAGGCGTGATATGTGAAGATATGATAATTAGTACCTCTCCTATTTATTTTTTTACTCTATCACTTAATATCTTGTATCGTATATATTAAACAAGAAGTTACAATCCCAAACTACTTCCTCAATAACAATCAAACTTAAGCAATCAAACAATCGATAATCAACATCTATAACGAATAACGGACCACTTATCTTTACAAAGTTCTCGCTCGTTAACTTACATTTGACAAAGTTCCCCTGTAGTTAGTTACAAAGTTTTGGTGACAACAAGTTGACAATTTAACAGTTTAATGGTTTCAACAACAATTTCCCGTCAAACATTTTCGAGGTTTGTTTTGATCGTTCTGTTGGAACCGGCTCTATTTTGTCATGCAGATTTCATTTGTTCTGGAATTTAACATTCCATTTTACAGTTTTATACAAATTGAATGTTATGTAACAAATTGATATTCGGTCTCTTGCAATCGGGGTTTTGGTTTTACATTTGCCTCTTCTATTTAATGCAAATAGGTGTTGTATCTGTTTGCTTGCAACCTCAATTGGTTTCAAGTAACAATACAGCTGGAATCTAAAAAAATATATCAGCTTATTGTAATATTTATGTGAATTCAAGACAATTTTGTAGATAGTTTCGTATTGTGGATTCGAAATGTTATGTAGAAGTGAAGAAGTAAAATGTCTACATATATGACAAAGCAAAAAAGCTCTATGCTGCGGAACAATGAGTTTGGATAGCAAAAAATAGAAGCTTATTAGAAAATAACCTATCTTATACAAAATATCGTGGATTTACCTTCTATGAACTCCAATACAAACTTTAATCCCTAAAAATAAACGCTGAATAATAATAACAAATAAATAATTGTATCAATTAAATCAAAGTTATATAAAATTCACGTTCCAATAAAAGCAATTACCAGCTAAGGCTCTGCGTTGGTTTCTTTATCAGGCCTGCAATCATTCAGGTCATGTCCTTGAATATTTTTACTGTAAATAGGCTTGTTTGACCACAACCTCTCCATGGTAAATGATGATATGGTCGAAGGTAAGTACGTAAAGAGAAATGGCTCTCGGGCGTAGCAGTCAGAACACACCGACAGATGCTTGGCGTTAGATTTCAACTTGAGGATGGTAGCCTGTCAGACGGGTATTACAAAGTACCCAATTACAGCCCTATGTTTCCTTCCAGATGTGTTTCTTTACGAAAGCTCAAGCTCATTGTGGGATTCAAACACACATCTTTTCATCATTTTAATGACGACAATGATTGGGTGTAGCGCTCGCTCCAGCACGACACATCTTTATGTACAAAATCTTATTTTGAAAAGAGTAATTGCTGAGTTTATTGTCGGCTCTTCTCAGTAAAAGCAACCTTCCGAACCGGTGTTAGAGTCTGACCATTTATAAGTGCATGTGAAGTCCTATTTGAATAAATATTTCATTTAATTTCATCTCGGCATTCAACGTCAGCATCAATTGAGAAATGATCGCCTTAATTAAAACTGAATGACTCAGGAAATGCTGTTCTAGCTTTTCCAAAGTGGCGCAATCCTTTAATCAATTTTTCATTCTTCATTTTCACTTAACTTTAGCGCCACCTACCATATCTGAAAGTAGTTATTAACCTCGAAAAAACAAATCTATCCCGTCAATATAAAAATCAACGTAATGTATCTCTTTCTAACCCTACATGAGTGATAGTTGTGTAACATAAAGCTTATCAAATTCACATTAGGTAACATTAGCGCCAGAATGCTAATAAACCAAAGGGTAATAATCTTAATTGCTTTGATTTATCTTCACACCAATCATTTAATCATTATGACTTAATGAGAACAAATTAATTACAGTGTAGATACATCATATGAATTTCTATTTACTATGCTTAGACAATTAACACGATTTGAATAATTATTTGTTAACAAACGCAATTTTACTTCAATATTTTTATTTCAGAGGCTAGTTAGATACCTTGACTACCATGATTGAGGTCTTGAGTTCGATTCCGACCTAGGACAAACGTTTGTGTGCAAGAACATGTCTGTTTGTTCTGTGTATCTGTGTAAATATCTTTATTCTGCTTCTTACTAATATTTGTGAGCGTGGAGGGATTGATGGATGTTTGATACTCTTCTACGTGAAAACTACTAAACGGATTTGGATAAAACTTTCTACGTTGTTTATAACCTGAACATAGCGGTCTTCCCGAGCTAAGCTATAACTATATATAACTATAGCTAAACTATAATTAATTAATTTGGGTGTCTTCAAGGCTAGAGTGAATAGGCTCTTAATAGACTAGTGCGCCTCAACATCTAAGATTGCATCACTGCTTACGATCAGGTGGGATAGCAGTCAAGCACTAGTTTGTATTACTAAAAAAAAATATATATATATATATATATATAGGATTTTTACTTTTATTTTTTGACAGGCCAGTTGGCTTGGTGGTTAACGCTCTGACTGCCAAACCGAAGGTCGCGGGTTCGATTCCCACCCAGGACAAACATTTGTGTGCATGAACATGTCTGTTTGTTCTGTGTCTGGGTGTAAATATCTATATAAGTATGCATTTAGAAAAAAAAAATGTAGTATATCAGTTATCTGGTTTCCATAGTATAAGCTCTGCTTAGTTTGGGATCAGATGGCCGTGTGTAAAGAATGTCCCAGGATATTTATTTATTTATTTATTTACCTTAGTAAAAGCTCTGCCTAGCTAGGATCAAATAACCGTCAAAAGAAATGTCCCAGGATGTCTTTTGATTGATTTTTGTTTTCATCGATAAGCAATGATTTAAATATACTTAGTACATGTTGAGTGGTAATCACGTCTCATTATATTGACAATTAGGCAAAATAATTAAAGAGAGTAGAGAAGGACACGAAATAAAGCTACACAAAAGTTTTTGATTTATTTTAGCCTGCATAATGTAAATTAAAAAATGCACCTAAAAGGAACTATAAAAACTTCATATTTTTTTAAATATTCACGAGTAGATTTTAAAACTATAAAAACATGGAGAAATGTATATAACATATTCAATAAAAATAATTAATTACGTTTTGAATTTCACTCGCGAATAGGCTGCTGGCTTGATGAAAAATAAATTCACTTGATTTTCCATTGAATGTAAACTCGGATCGTTTTCAAATAATTTAAATATAAAGCATTTCATAGTTGAAGGTAAATGGAATATTATTCAAAAGACTAATTTTTATTTCAAGAATGAAAATATTAATCGGATTGCGAATAGCCATAACTTTATATAAAAAAAAAGTTACTGGCAGCTACAAAGTGCAGTGTTAATCTTCACAAAGAAGACAAAAAGGTTCCATCTTACAAAGAACCTATCGTATTGATTCTATATGGCATAAAAAACTGAACAATGGAACAAAAACAGGACAACATCCTGAAGTAACGCATAACCAGTGAAATAAGGACAATACTATTGAACAAGAAATAATATACCAGAGGCATTTAAACTGCCAGTCGCTTGAGAATTAAAAACCAATAAGAGCAAAGAAATAAGTTAGACCTCGACATATTCGGAGTTATTGAAAACTGTGTTCTGAATTCGGATGTCGGATTGATTGAGACTACAGAATCAAGTGACTCCAGTCAGACTGCGGTAAGAATACTGGGCCTGCCATAGCATCAGCATAACTTTCATAAAATAATTGTTTCTATCCATCAGAATGCCAACCGATGGTTTGGTCTATCTTTTGGTTCCATTTGAGACCAGCGTTCGTGTGCTTATTTATTTATTCTGTGTCACAATTAACAAATATTTAGTTGTTAGTACCAGTTACAATTAGTTCTGTTTCGTTTAGGATCAAGTGGTCGTTTGTTAGAAATGTCTCAGAATAATTTGATTTATGATCTTCTTCCACAATCAAATATATTGATGCAATACCTCAGCATCCGTTTTCCATTTTGAGATCATAAATAATACATGTTTGAGCATCATTGAGGGATACGATGTGGAGACAACATACTATTCATTTACCGATCGTGAAATAATTGCAATTTCTTCTGACGGATAACGTGGGGAGAGTAATGTTTTGTATGACACTTCGACAGAGATAGCAAGTGTCAAAAGTCACGTGTGAGATGATAAAGTTTGTCGGGTTGTTAAAGTCGTGGTAACAATACAGACATTGTTTTGAGTAATGGTGTGGGTGCGATGCTTACTGCATCGTTTTGATGCATCAGATATGTAGGAGTTAGTATTGAAGCTGCTTGGGATTTCTTTTAATGTTATGATGTATATGTTTTTTTAAGGCTATCGTTTCGGGATAAATTAATCTTTTCGGATTAGGGATTAAGGATTATATTTATAATTGAGGTGCCATGGTACCTATAAATCTTGGCTAGAAAGAGACCAGCTAGTCCTGGAATTGGTTGGTTGATTCCCAGGTTGGTCAATCGATGATCAAATAATCACTTAATAACATATTATCTACTACCTATATATTTTTAAGAATAATGGGCGTAAAGATATTTATGTATCCATACATTAACAATCGAATATTATAAACAAAAAAAGTGCATCAATTTAATGTCCACTAAAATCTGGAATATTAATAATAAATCCGTAAACATGAGTGAGTTGGAAAAACAGCTAACAGAAGTATATTTATTGACAAAATAAATATTTTTCGATAATTGAATGTGGGCTGTTGATGAAGGTTTATTGGAAGCGAACAAATAGAATTTAAAAAGTGTTCCCATGTAACTTTATTCAGTTGACAATCAACAATTTAAATAACACAGGCTTGCTCCGACACTAGTATAGAATTCATTCAAAGCCTCACCATTTCAACGCTGTTTATTTTCTAAGAAACGTCGTACAGAAATGTTATAAATCGACGTTCGACTATGGCTATTTCAACCATCCAGTTCATGTTGAGCTTCCTCTTTCCCTGCAGTTTTAAATTTAACGGTTTCTTGAGGAGTGTTTTATGGGTCGTTAAAAGCTCTCGTATCATTGGTCACGCTGCTGGTTTCAATGGCTAATATATCGTTTAGTTTGTGTTGTGCATAGTTATTGAACACACGTCTGTTGGTATAGGTCGATGCACTCCGATTGTTGTTGGTCCTGATATGGCACTCTTTATAATAGTTTAATTCTATTTACATGGTCTCATTTGCAAGTGTGTCAGCCGACTCATTTGAATGAATCAGAAGTATGTAATTAATACTTTAAAGGTATTGGTATATTGTTCATTTTATATTAACATCAATTCATATTATTTTCTTTTAATCTACATATTTTAGTTAATTTTATTTTATATTCCTTTATAGCGTTTTGCTTTCCCAAATAGTGTCTAAAGGAGACACCAAAATCCTTAAATGTGAAAGGAGGTTGTATTCTAGTAATGGTTATTCTGATTAATAATGGTCTACATTATGATACAACAACAGGTCGCAAAGTAGTGCAAAATCTAATCGAATCCAGAAGCAATCCGCACAAGCTCAATATGTCAAATAAAATTATAGACCATCTTTTACAATAATCCAAGCAGTTATGGTCCTATCGACCAGAACTTTATGCTAAGCACTAACTTAACTCAAAGTACTATCTACAACAGCAGTTATAAATTAGTTTCAGTCCAACATAATTTGCTAATAAACACGATAGAAAGCGGCAGTGTATGGTCAATGGACCATTCATTCACTATAGAGGGATCATTAATTATATTTTCTGTTTCATTACATTTGACTTCTGAATGTGCATCTAATGTGACATCTGCTAAATTAGAAACTTCATTCGTTGATTTGTTTTGTGCTTTTAAATTGACTGTTTTACTATTAATGTACTGATGGGAAAGTTTGTGTGGCATTTAGAATACTAATGTGTCAGGAACGACGAAATTAAAGAAACAATAGACTTGGAATGGTGGATCTATGAGCTAATGTTTTTTTAGTGGTTTTTATTGGCCAATTAGTAATGATTTAGTATAGGTATTAAATATAATGGTAGCGTTTAGTTTTTTACCACATTTGGATGATGTCATTGCAAAAGTTACAAATATAAATTATGCAAAAAGTCATATACACGAGTATACTACATATGTATATAGGAACCTCCAAAAATGAATTAAGATAAAAAATATACTATATCATTTCCTCTTCTGTTTTTGAATCGATATTTAATTTCTTTGTTTAATTATTATTGAAGAGTTTTATTGGTCTCATTAATAATAAAAAATAGGAATAATGAGTAGTTTTGTCAAATTCATATTGCGTTTTCGGTAAAATTCCGACCAGTAGGCGAACACTAACATTAAACATCTTGTGACGTTCTACACTCACGGCCATTTGACCCCTAACTAAGCAGAGCTTGTATTGTGAAACCCAGCAGCATGTTACTACTTTTTTCTTCTAAACACACCATTATCTTCAACCATTTGCATCAGTTAAATATCAAAGCTTCTAAGAAACCAAACATAAACCTCTTCTTATCTGTCGATTAAAATAGTTCACCAAGAAGTAATGCAGTTAATTTGCCTACAACTGATCAAGTCTCATTTTCAAGAACAGATTCCTCACGACTACACAACATTTTCTACTCTCTTTCCGTAACTGCTACAATTAGAGGCGTAACGTTAATAGTAATTATCACTATGGGAAGTCGGGGCTAGGTTAGAATACTTAGAGCACCGTTTATTGATCGAGGTTCGATGCCTGCTAACAATGTGGTATGCATGTTAATGGGCGGCTCTTTTTAGGGGTCCTTGTGAGGGTATTGGAACCTTTTTGTAGAAAAAAAGGATGGTCATGGTTGATAAATACTTTGACCTTTATCAATCCCTGTACACGTATGACTTTACTAAAAAATACTCCTTTTTGTTAAAAATATAATATTTTGTTTAAATGACCATTCATATTATAAATCTTTGCTTATTTTTTTTAAATATCCTGTTTTTACCTATCCAGAAGTAGTCTCATGTTAGAAGCTACACCAACAAGAGCCCATCTCTAAAATTGAAGGAGAAGTATCCATTGAAATTACTACACTGACACATGAGACTAAAGATCATGATATCTCTCATAAGGACAACAGCGCATTGACAATGACCCTGATGTTGCAAATGTCCATAGGCGGTGGTGACCACTTACCATTAGATTGACCATTTACTTGTTTGTCGGCTTACTTGACATCAAAAAAAAATCAAAAGTAAGTTTTTGCTAAATTGCTACGGAATACCATAAGTTCGATATCAAGTTGAACTTCGCTTATTTTTTTAGTCACGTCTTTTGTTTCACGTAGGTATATGACCAGAGGCGAGGTTTTTGTTGTCCATAGTGTACGTTACGGATATCTTAACGCAGTGATGGGTTATATTGTACTATTCAAAAAGGGATCAATATAATTGGAGGTTTTTTATTGAGGTCTCATATTGTGTTTGATAGCGCCGCGCCGACTTACGATTTGCTTCAACAGTTTTTTTTCATGTTTGTGAGCTTGTAGTTCAAATGAGATACTGGTTTTCGTAGGCTTGTTTATTTAGTCGTTCTTAGAAATGTAATCTTGTATGAATCTAATTACGAAAAGAAATAAATCAATGTTTTTGGTCACACATTGATACCTTTTTATAAAAAAAAAACTAAAGAATAGTATTTAATCAATATGATCTTACGACTTATTTAAATGAATAATAAAATAAAATTCATAGCATCTTTTGTTTTCCATTTTATTTTTATTTGCATATATTTTTTGTAATTGTAATGTCAATTTGTATGTTATTAAGTTCTATAAGATAAAATAATTGTATTAAAATAAATAGCTACATTTAATTCTAAAACCATATCTAGAAATAATTTCAAACAATATCGCATCGGTGATAGTAGACTCTTATCAACGGAAAAGCCCATTTAAATGTAATTAGAATCAAGTAGAGTAAAAAGTAAGTACAAAGCCTCTCGCTAATTCATAAGGTACATTTTCCAATGGCAATATAATTCAATAACCCTAAAGTACATTCAGGAGTTATCTTTCCACTGTGCTACACATATAGGTCAGTTTTGTAACAAATTAACACTTATGGCATCACCACTGTACCACCACAATGGTTTATTGTTCAAACTATGGTAATTTTATTTGTACTACAGTTTACGGGTTATGTGTTATGGCCATTCAGAAATGGAAACCATTAGTGTTACGGACTGCGTTATTTTAAAGCCTTGCCGAAAAAGAAGTCATTTTTATAAAAATACTAACGTTGTCATGTCTTAACAAATTATATTGAATACGAATATTTCGATTGAATCGACTGTGAAATGTGCAATAAGAAATTATAAATTAATTATTTTATCAATATAATTCTGACGCATGCCTCTGTTTTAAACGATATTGACAAACGACTGACATTTATGTCAAACACCATAAGGTTACATTAGAAAAGTTTATATGGTCGTTATGTTTTCTTAAATTTTATAATATTCCGCGCAACTTTCTTATTTTTTTCTTTTATAAGAACCTTCTCCTAATAATAACAAATACATCAAAAAAAGAATTAGCGAAATCGGTCCAGCCGTTCACGCGTGATGCCGTGACCAAGGGAAATAGGGATTCATTTTTATATATATAGATAAAAACAACATATTGGATTATGAAGAATCAGTTAATAAAATTATCGCGAATATCCTTACTTCACTATCACTACATAGTATAAAACAAAGTCGCTTTCTCTGTCCCTATATCCCTATGTATGCTTAAATCTTTAAAACTACGCAAGGGATTTTGATACCTATGTGAACCTGGCAACTGAAAATACAATAACTAATTTTCATGAATGCCATTCGATTGTACCCCGTTTGTACCGGATTGTACCGTTTTTTAAATCGTTTGTACCTCAAAGGGGTAAGAGATAGGGGGATGCAAACATTTGGCCCGCAATACCCTTCAGTTTTCAGAATACTCAATAACATTTTTTTATGAATGTCATTCGTTTGTACCGCGTTTGTACCGGATTGTACCGTTTTTAAAAAGTTTCTATCTCAAGAGGGTAAGAGACAGGAGGGTGTGAAAGTTTGGCCCGCAATACCCTTAATTTTGCAAAGTTTACAATAACTAATTTTAATGAATGCCATTCGATTGTACCGCGTTTGTACCGGATTGTACCGTTTTTTAAATCGTTTGTACCTCAAAGGGGTAAGAGATAGGGGAATGCAAACATTTGGCCCGCAATACCCTTAATTTTGCAAAGTTTACAATAACTAATTTTAATGAATGCCATTCGATTGTACCGCGTTTGTACCGGATTGTACCGTTTTTTAAATCGTTTGTACCTCAAAGGGGTACGAGATAGGGGGATGCAAAAATTTGGCCCGCAATACTCTTCAGTTTTCAGAATACTCAATAACATTGTTTTATGAATGTCATTCGTTTGTACCGCGTTTGTACCGGATTGTACCGTTTTTAAAAAGTTTCTATCTCAAGAGGGTAAGAGACAGGAGGGTGTGAAAGTTTGGCCCGCAATACCCTTAATTTTGCAAAGTTTACAATAACTAATTTTAATTAATGCCATTCGATTGTACCCCGTTTGTACCGGATTGTACCGTTTTTTAAATCGTTTGTACCTCAAAGGGACAAGAGATAGGGGGATGGAAAAATTTGGCCCGCAATACCCTTCAGTTTTCAGAATACTCAATAACATTTTTTTATGAATGTCATTCGTTTGTACCGCGTTTGTACCGGATTGTACCGTTTTTAAAAAGTTTCTATCTCAAGAGGGTAAGAGACAGGAGGGTGTGAAAGTTTGGCCCGCAATACCCTTAATTTTGCAAAGTTTACAATAACTAATTTTAATTAGTGCCATTCGATTGTACCCCGTTTGTACCGGATTGTACCGTTTTTTTTAATCGTTTGTACCTCAAAGGGGTAAGAGATAGGGGGATGCAAAAATTTGGCCCGCAATACCCTTAATTTTGCAAAGTTTACAATAACTTATTTTAGTTAATGCCATTCGATTGTACCGCGTTTGTACCGGATTGTACCGTTTTTTAAAACGTTTGTACTCCAAGAGGGTATGAGATAGGGGAATGGGAAAATCTGGCCCGCAAATACCCTTAAGTTTTCAGGGTATACAATAACAAATTATTATGAATGCCATTCGATTGTACCGCGTTTGTAAAGGATTGTACCCTTCTTAAAAAGTTTGTACCTCAAGATCCTGAGAGACAGGGTGGTGCGATAGTTATTTTCTCTAACAGCTTTTTATGTTTGCAGCTTACGAATAGCCCGGAATATAAAATTCCACCAAAAACATTTTCATGTTAAATGTGGTCAAGACGAGACCATATACATATTATTGCTCGCACTGACAAAGTTATCAGATCTCATGTAGAGTCAAGCTTCCAACACGCCCTTACTCTACAAGCCCTAACTACACAAACTCTACATTTTAGTCAAATCACACAGAATGTAATAAAAATAATGAGGTATACCCGAATTGTTTTTGACTTGGTTGAATCGACTGGCTAACCACTCATTATCGTCCCCGAACCCCTCAGCCTTCCACCCGTCATGGCGTAATTTCTTTTATCATTTTGCGCAATGATAATTTAGGTAAAATTTAAACTAAATGAACTAACAACAATTTTAACCTACATTAAGATCAAAGTAAAGTCTATCTAATGAAGTTAATTAAATGAAACTATTCTAAGATACCTATTTTTGATGATAATCAGTGAGTGAGTGAGTCAGTGACGAAATCGGGGGTTTTTAGATTTCAATAAAATCTAGATTCTAGAGTATAAAGGCTATGAAAATTTAAAATTTCAGCAGGGATTCTATAATAGATGCGTGCACTAAGTCCTAAAAATGAGCCCTGCACCTTTTGAAGTCTATATGCAGAAGTGACAAGTTTATGCTTATTTCTAGTATTGATAGAGTGCATATCACTATTCTTCGTAGAGTGCCTATATCTCTATCATAAAAATAAACAAATATATGTATCCTAGGAAAGTCCTCACACATATTGTACTTACGTCTTCGGGGATAATGGGCCACATAGTGTGACGAAGATGTAGAGTTTGTGAAGCTAGCCCTAAGGCTTGTAGAGTTAGGCCGTGTAGAGTTAGAAGTTTGGCTCTACATGCGATCTGATAACTTTTTGACAGTGCAATACTCTTAATTTTGCAAAGTTTACAATAACTAATTTTAATTAATGCCATTCGATTGTACCGCGTTTGTACCGGATTATACCGTTTTTAAAAAGTTTCTACCTCAAGAGGGTAAGAGATAGGGGGATGGGAAAATCTCGTCCACAATACCCTTCAGTTTTACCGAGTATTCAATAAAAAAAAATTATGAATGGCATTCGATTGGACCGCGTTTGAATCGGATTGTACCGTTTTTTAAAACGTTTGTACCCCAAGAGGGTAAGAGCGGTAGTTATTTTCTCTAAGAGCTTATTATTTAGAATAGGGCGAAATATAAAATTCCTTGAAAAACATTTTCATATAAGATGTGGTCAAGACGAGACCATACACATATAGGGCTCGCACTGCCAAAGTTATCAGGTTTCGTGTAGAGCCAAGCTTCTAACTCTACACGGCCTAAATCTAGAAGCCCTAACTACATAAACTCTATATGTTAGAAATATGTGGCCCATTATCCCCGAAATTGTAAGATATGTGTGAGGACTGTCCTACGATACGATACATATATCGTATATATAAATATATCTTATATATACATATCGAACGCTGTCCAATCGAATGCCATTCATAATTTTTTTTTATTGAATACTCGGTAAAACTGAAGGGTATTGTGGACGAGATTTTCCCATCCCCCTATCTCTTACCCTCTGGGGTAGAAACTTTTTAAAAACGGTATAATCCGGTACAAACGCGGTACAATCGAATGGCATTAATTAAAATTAGTTATTGTAAACTTTGCAAAATTAAGAGTATTGCACTGTCAAAAAGTTATCAGATCGCATGTAGAGCCAAACTTCTAACTCTACACGGCCTAACTCTACAAGCCTTAGGGCTAGCTTCACAAACTCTACATCTTCGTCACACTATGTGGCCCATTATCCCCGAAGACGTAAGTACAATATGTGTGAGGACTTTCCTAGGATACATATATTTGTTTATTTTTATGATAGAGATATAGGCACTCTACGAAGAATAGTGATATGCACTCTATCAATACTAGAAATAAGCATAAACTTGTCACTTCTGCATATAGACTTCAAAAGGTGCAGGGCTCATTTTTAGGACTTAGTGCACGCATCTATTATAGAATCCCTGCTGAAATTTTAAATTTTCATAGCCTTTATACTCTAGAATCTAGATTTTATTGAAATCTAAAAACCCCCGATTTCGTCACTGACTCACTCACTCACTGATTATCATCAAAAATAGGTATCTTAGAATAGTTTCATTTAATTAACTTCATTAGATAGACTTTACTTTGATCTTAATGTAGGTTAAAATTGTTGTTAGTTCATTTAGTTTAAATTTTACCTAAATTATCATTGCGCAAAATGATAAAAGAAATTACGCCATGACGGGTGGAAGGCTGAGGGGTTCGGGGACGATAATGAGTGGTTAGCCAGTCGATTCAACCAAGTCAAAAACAATTCGGGTATACCTCATTATTTTTATTACATTCTGTGTGATTTGACTAAAATGTAGAGTTTGTGTAGTTAGGGCTTGTAGAGTAAGGGCGTGTTGGAAGCTTGACTCTACATGAGATCTGATAACTTTGTCAGTGCGAGCAATAATATGTATATGGTCTCGTCTTGACCACATTTAACATGAAAATGTTTTTGGTGGAATTTTATATTCCGGGCTATTCGTAAGCTGCAAACATAAAAAGCTGTTAGAGAAAATAACTATCGCACCACCCTGTCTCTCAGGATCTTGAGGTACAAACTTTTTAAGAAGGGTACAATCCTTTACAAACGCGGTACAATCGAATGGCATTCATAATAATTTGTTATTGTATACCCTGAAAACTTAAGGGTATTTGCGGGCCAGATTTTCCCATTCCCCTATCTCATACCCTCTTGGAGTACAAACGTTTTAAAAAACGGTACAATCCGGTACAAACGCGGTACAATCGAATGGCATTAACTAAAATAAGTTATTGTAAACTTTGCAAAATTAAGGGTATTGCGGGCCAAATTTTTGCATCCCCCTATCTCTTACCCCTTTGAGGTACAAACGATTAAAAAAAACGGTACAATCCGGTACAAACGGGGTACAATCGAATGGCACTAATTAAAATTAGTTATTGTAAACTTTGCAAAATTAAGGGTATTGCGGGCCAAACTTTCACACCCTCCTGTCTCTTACCCTCTTGAGATAGAAACTTTTTAAAAACGGTACAATCCGGTACAAACGCGGTACAAACGAATGACATTCATAAAAAAATGTTATTAAGTATTCTTAAAACTGAAGGGTATTGCGGGCCAAATTTTTCCATCCCCCTATCTCTTGTCCCTTTGAGGTACAAACGATTTAAAAAACGGTACAATCCGGTACAAACGGGGTACAATCGAATGGCATTCATGAAAATTAGGTATTGCGGGCCAAACTTTCACACCCTCCTGTCTCTTACCCTCTTGAGATAGAAACTTTTTAAAAACGGTACAATCCGGTACAAACGCGGTACAAACGAATGACATTCATAATACAATGTTATTGAGTATTCTGAAAACTGAAGAGTATTGCGGGCCAAATTTTTGCATCCCCCTATCTCTTACCCCTTTGAGGTACAAACGATTTTAAAAACGGTACAATCCGGTACAAACGGGGTACAATCGAATGGCATTCATGAAAATTAGGTATTGCGGGCCAAACTTTCACACCCTCCTGTCTCTTACCCTCTTGAGATAGAAACTTTTTAAAAACGGTACAATCCGGTTCAAACGCGGTACAAACGAATGACATTCATAAAAATTTGTTATTGTGTACTCTGAAAATTTAAGGGTATTGCGGGCCAAATTTTTGCATCCCCCTATCTCTTACCCCTTTGAGGTACAAACGATTTAAAAAATGGTACAATCCGGTACAAACGCGGTACAATCGAATGGCATTAATTAAAATTAGTTATTGTAAACTTTGCAAAATAAAGAGTATTGCGGGCCAAATTTTTGCATCCCCCTATCTCTTACCCCTTTGAGGTACAAACGATTTAATAAACGGTACAATCCGGTACAAACGCGGTACAATCGAATGGCATTAATTAAAATTAGTTATTGTAAACTTTGCAAAATTAAGGGTATTGCGGGCCAAATTTTTGCATCCCCCTATCTCTTACCCCTTTGAGGTACAAACGATTAAAAAAAACGGTACAATCCGGTACAAACGGGGTACAATCGAATGGCACTAATTAAAATTAGTTATTGTAAACTTTGCAAAATTAAGGGTATTGCGGGCCAAACTTTCACACCCTCCTGTCTCTTACCCTCTTGAGATAGAAACTTTTTAAAAACGGTACAATCCGGTACAAACGCGGTACAAACGAATGACATTCATAAAAAAATGTTATTAAGTATTCTTAAAACTGAAGGGTATTGCGGGCCAAATTTTTCCATCCCCCTATCTCTTGTCCCTTTGAGGTACAAACGATTTAAAAAACGGTACAATCCGGTACAAACGGGGTACAATCGAATGGCATTCATGAAAATTAGGTATTGCGGGCCAAACTTTCACACCCTCCTGTCTCTTACCCTCTTGAGATAGAAACTTTTTAAAAACGGTACAATCCGGTACAAACGCGGTACAAACGAATGACATTCATAATACAATGTTATTGAGTATTCTGAAAACTGAAGAGTATTGCGGGCCAAATTTTTGCATCCCCCTATCTCTTACCCCTTTGAGGTACAAACGATTTTAAAAACGGTACAATCCGGTACAAACGGGGTACAATCGAATGGCATTCATGAAAATTAGGTATTGCGGGCCAAACTTTCACACCCTCCTGTCTCTTACCCTCTTGAGATAGAAACTTTTTAAAAACGGTACAATCCGGTTCAAACGCGGTACAAACGAATGACATTCATAAAAATTTGTTATTGTGTACTCTGAAAATTTAAGGGTATTGCGGGCCAAATTTTTGCATCCCCCTATCTCTTACCCCTTTGAGGTACAAACGATTTAAAAAATGGTACAATCCGGTACAAACGCGGTACAATCGAATGGCATTAATTAAAATTAGTTATTGTAAACTTTGCAAAATAAAGAGTATTGCGGGCCAAATTTTTGCATCCCCCTATCTCTTACCCCTTTGAGGTACAAACGATTTAATAAACGGTACAATCCGGTACAAACGCGGTACAATCGAATGGCATTAATTAAAATTAGTTATTGTAAACTTTGCAAAATTAAGGGTATTGCGGGCCAAATTTTTGCATCCCCCTATCTCTTACCCCTTTGAGGTACAAACGATTTAAAAAACGGTACAATCCGGTACAAACGCGGTACAATCGAATGGCATTAATTAAAATTAGTTATTGTAAACTTTGCAAAATTAAGGGTATTGCGGGCCAAATTTTTGCATCCCCCTATCTCTTACCCCTTTGAGGTACAAACGATTTAAAAAACGGTACAATCCGGTACAAACGCGGTACAATCGAATGGCATTAATTAAAATTAGTTATTGTAAACTTTGCAAAATTAAGGGTATTGCGGGCCAAATTTTTGCATCCCCCTATCTCTTACCCCTTTGAGATACAAACGATTTAAAAAACGGTACAATCCGGTACAAACGCGGTACAATCGAATGGCATTAATTAAAATTAGTTATTGTAAACTTTGCAAAATTAAGGGTATTGCGGGCCAAACTTTCACACCCTCCTGTCTCTTACCCTCTTGAGATAGAAACTTTTTAAAAACGGTACAATCCGGTACAAACGCGGTACAAACGAATGACATTCATAAAAAAATGTTATTGAGTATTCTGAAAACTGAAGGGTATTGCGGGCCAAATTTTTGCATCCCCCTATCTCTTACCCCTTTGAGGTACAAACGATTTAAAAAACGGTACAATCTGGTACAAACGGGGTACAATCGAATGGCATTCATGAAAATTAGTTATTGTATTTTCAGTTGCCAGGTTCACATAGGTGATTTTGATGCGGTTTTTTTTAATAGATTGAAGAGGAAAGTTGTTATGTATAATACATGTGACATCCCACGGGCACGTAGGTAAAACCGCGGGGGACAGCTAGTATATTATAAATGTGAATGTTTATGAGGATGGTAGTAGGTATGAGTGAAGGTGCTCGATTCTGTAAGGAAAATGACACTAACTCGAGGATGTCGCCGCGGCCTCCGTGCTCTGTCTCTTTCGCTAACTACGCTAATACTTCTAATCACATGAGAGGTAAGCTCTCCGAAGCCTCCGTAAAGCGGCTAGCCGACGAAGTTTGTATTAGCTGAATAAGGGGGCTGCTTAGTCCTGAATCATCATCATTTGTAATCTTTATTTAGGTGGGTATATCACCTGTACATGACTTGAGTTAGCTTATTTATTTGTCACTAGCCATTGTCCTGTGGTTTCACTTACAATTTCGAGGAATCTATAGTATCCTGGGATTGTAATATAGCCTATATGACTGATGTAGCTTTTTATAAGTGATTTTCTTTAAATGGGATAAGTAGTATCGAAGACACCTCCTACATACAATTTAAAAATGTACCTCCTTATCTATCTATCTATTACCTTTAAACGAGCAATTCTTGTATATATATATAATTTGGATCTCGGAAACCAACGATTTTCATGAAATTTACCATAGTAAAGCCCCCGAAACCTGCATGCGGGGGGTTTCGGAGGCATTAAATCGATCTAGCTAGGATTAATTTTCAGAAAATGTTGTTTTATCTGTGTTTTTAGGCAACGAAAAGGCATTATGACATGCTACAATGTAATTAGAAGGTAAGGTTTTCAAGTTACATCTTTTGTGAGAAATACTGTTATTTGGAGCCCCTTATTATTGCATCTAATTCATATCTAGGTATATATGACAGTGCTTTAAAAAAAGAGAATACGGTAGAAGTCACGTTAGTAAAGAAATCCCGAGCAAAGCTCGGCCATCCAGGTACTAGCATTAAAGTACATTGGTACAGAATGAAGTTTTACTAATTTAACCCTTCAGTCAACAAATTGGCGTTTAGTAGAATAGAAAAAATATCCATCGAGCCGTGTCGGTCGCCAACCTGTCAATAAATGACTAATTGCTAAACTTTAACCGGAACTTTTAAATCGGACCAAGCCATTGAAAGTCCCAAACTTGCACTTGACCTGTTCATTAGAGGTTCTAACTCAAAATGCTTAATTGTTAGAATTTCTAAACTTCACTTCACTCTAATGAACGAACGAAATTAACTTCAAGCTATTTCAACTCGTTCAACTTGTAGACGTGGTACTGAAATTGAAAGCAAGATTAATATAGCTTTTAATTACTCTATAATCCTTTGTGAGGTACTAGCTGTCCCCTGCGGTTTCACCCGCGTTCCCGAGGGATGTAACATTTTCTCGGCACTAAAAGTATCCTATGTTAGTTCTAATACCTCCAAAAATATGTCTACAAAGTTTCATGATGATCGGTTAAGTAGTTTTCGTGTGAAAGCGTAACAAACAAACTTAAATTCACAATTATACTATTAGTAGGGATTTCACTGTCCCTACTGAATTCTAAGATATCCAGAATATCTATTGTCAAAGACTGACCTTCGTCTATAAGGCTTATTATCTAGTTGCCATTGTACAATCACTGTTTAAACTTGCAGCACGCATCGTTTATAAATGTCATACAAAAATCAACCCTACTGCATTCTAATTAGTTTTACCTGCATCATCAAACACTTTACTATTGGATCAATAGATCCACAATTCAAAATCTATAAAGGTAAATTTTCAGTGACAAATTAAATGACACACATGCCAGTAAAAATATTTTTGGTCAATTGTGGTTCTCATCTCATTACTGAGATGCATACCTCTTCAAAGATAATAGGCGTAAAGAAAACATGTCTTACTCAGACATATTTTTTTACCAGTTTTTTAATTGTAAGAACCGTCAAAATTATGGCATTAAAATAATTAATCTTCCAGCAAGGAAGCTGTCATGTTCAAGATTTCTTTTGAATACACTATCTGATGTTACATCACGAAACAATGCCTTATGACTGGCGGATTTCTTTGTAAAAGATTAGAGATATAATTACAGCTTTTTGCATGATATTTGGTATTGTATTGACACGCAAAAAGTTTAAGTGCCAAATCCGTTGCTATTTGTTTGTGTTTAATATAATATAATATAAATATCCCGGGACATTCTTTACACACGGCCATCTGGTCCCAAACTAAGCAGAGCTTGTACTATGGAAACCAGATAACTGATATACTACATTGTTTTTTTCTAAATACATACTTATTACACCCAGACACAGAACAAACAGACATGTTCATGCACACAAATGTCTGTCCTGGGTGGGAATCGAACCCGCGGCCTTCGGTTTGGCAGTCAGAGCGTTAACCACCAAGCCAACTGGCCTGTGTTTGAATTAGGACTCTATGTTATGGGGAGTTATAACCTTTTAAATTGGTACCTAATTCTATTTAGAAACTATAAATATCTTAAGAGTTTAAAATCCCGAACTAAGCAGAACTTGTTGTATGAATATTAGTACGTATGTTAACTGATGTTATTATAATACGTCAAATCAGCAACTTTTGATCGATTGAAAGGAGTTTTGTATGAAATAACAAATTGTGACATCATTGTTGCAAAGCATCAAAAGAAAAACAAAACTTTGTGGTATCATAAAAATTTGGACCATATTTGAAGTATTTGTGTATTTTTAAATGATCAATACACTGATTATTTTTTGATCATTTATCTAGAATACAGTATACCCTGTACATGTTCCCTAATGATAAAACCTTATTGAATACATATTTATATCCAGATATAGAACAAACAGATATGTTCATGTACACAATTGGTGCAGGAATCTAACCACAAAAATATTTAAAAATTACCCCCCGCTGTTTTACCCGCGTTCCCCATTTTCCCGGGACAACAAGTATTCTAAATTATAAACTATCGACGTGCCACATCCATTTGGTAGTTTTTGCGTGACAGAGTAACAAACATCCATACATCTATTCTTATAAACATTCGCATCACTGCATAGTATGAAACAAAGTCGCTTTCTCTGTCCCTATATCCCTATGTACGCTTAAATCTTTAAAACTACGCCACGGATTTTGATGCGGTTTTTTTTAATAGATAGATTGATTGAAGAAGAAGGTTTTTATGTATAATACATGTGCCATCCCACGGGAACGCGGGTTTAAACCGCGGGGGACAGCTAGTTTATAATATAAGTAAAAAAGTGAAATTAGTGTAGGTCAGTCCAATATTTGTATTTCACCCGTTGATTTTATTATTCCAATAACTTTATCCCGTCACTAATGACTGCCAATATCGTAGGAAAATACGAAAAAAAAAACGACATACCTATTGTCAAATGAATTAAAAGTCTATTCAACCGGTCATTAAAAAGCAAGGGACCCATATAACCTTTTGCACCCATATCCGGTTTCAAGGTTAAATTAATCAATAACGAACTTACCACCGTACAATTCAACTATATAAAACAGCAATAAACAAATATAAAAACAGAATCAGTAGCAGATTAATTTAAAACTTACATCAACAGAGTATTTAATCCTCAACTTTATCGTCACAAAAAAAATCCAATTTGAACACCTTCACAATTGTATAAACGAAACTTTTTGCTGCACAAACACTAAAAAAGTCACGAACCGCGTTCGTTCGTTTTCGTAAGTTGTCGGGTGCGACAAAAAGCCTTTGGCGGGCATATGCGACCGAAGCTCGGGAATGACTGCCGCCAGAAGCGCGCCTATTTGTAATTTCTTTCTGGTGACGATGTATTCTGTGTCTGAACACTGTGTTTTCTGAATATTTGAATTTATGTTCAGTGTCAAGCTTGAAAGCTTTTCCTTGGAATTTCATAAATTTATTGTAGTACTAATAAAGCAATTATACTGATAACTTTCTGGAAGCAACGGAAGGAGGTATTTTTGAGAAATATTTTAGGGCAAAAGTCGAGACACTTAACATAGTTTTACTATAAAATTTTGCTAAGTTTATTACCGGCTCATGTCAGTAAAAAAACAACCTTCCGAACCGGTATTGGAGACTATTCAGAAGTACTTGTAAAGAGGGTCTATTTAAATAATATACATATTTTTATATTCATTTAACTATTAGATTGTATATAAACATTAGTAGTAACATCTCAGGAAGTTATAACAGCTTCAAAGTGCTCTTGAAAACGAAGTGCTTTTAGCAAGTCAATGGAAATCCATTTGAAGTTATGTTATCTATGCGTCATTGTGTCTGTTGTTGGAAAACGCTGTGTTGTCTTGTTTTTGCCTCTGTTTCGCGCACGCGCCGTACCCACTGACTGCGGACCACGAAATAATTGCGTATTAAGTGTTCTTAGAAAATCTAAAAAATAAAAGGTTGTTGTTACTGTTGAAACTCGTGAATTGAAATTTGTGTTACCTATTTACTGTGTGATAGTTTAAGTAACTTGAAATGTTACCTTCATGAGTGCCCTTTGTGGGCCTGAGCTGAAAAAATGGTTTTGAATTATGAACTATATAAAAAAGTTTGCGACCACTTGGAAAATAAGTGATAATATTTTTTTATGATGCCAAGCAATATATATTACTATAAATTTCTAACGCAGCTGGAATTTAAAGATGATATTATTAGATACATAGTATTATTAAAAGCTTATTTTTTTATTATAAACTTTTTTAAGTGAACGTACACTTTTATTGTTGTTGTGTATGTGTATCGATATAATAGAAAATATAATTAATAACTAAATAAATTATAAAAATTCTCGAGACATTCTTGTAAAGTAATAAAGAATTGGGATCAGGTGATCCCAATCTAAGTAGAGCATGTACTATGGAAACCAGATAACTGATTTATCATATTTATTAGATTATTTCGCCCAGGCACAGAATAGACCATTTTCATGTACAGAAATGGGTCCTGGGTATCAAAGCCTCAATCTGTGGCGTTACAGTTAGGGACCCAAACCATCTAGGCAACTGGCCCGTCAAAAATCAGTCTTAGTACCTAAAAAGCAATTCGCAATCTCTTGCCCGCAAGAAACAACACAACATTCGATATTACCCAACCGTTGCAAGTACCACTTATTTCTAAACATAATTTCTTTAGAAACAAGACGTATATCTTAAAGAAAATGTGTACGAATAAACACAGCACTTGTATACGTGAGATGTGAATAGACTTAACTGTTAGTGTTTAAAAGTTGAGATTGCCATTCAGAATCCTACTTTTGGACCGGCCTCTGTTAATCGACTTTAAGTTTTAGTTGTAGTAGATTAAAGTTTGTTTTAGTTAGTGATTTTCTTTGGAGTTTAAGTTGAGAAGACATTTAATTCTTCTTCTTTAAATACAAGAATTCATTTTAACTATGCTCACAGCTTAGCGTGTCCCTTATAAAATTGTGCCAGACTTATTCTAGATTGTGCTATCTGTGTGCCAAGTTTCATTTAAGTTCATTTAGCCGTTGTAAAACCGAGTCACCTACATTCAAACTATCACATTAATAATATTATTCGATCATTTATTACTTCTTTATACGTCTTAAATTTGAAATGTAGCAACTATGTATGTCCAAATCTCTTTATGATACTGGGTATAAATTTTAGGTGCTAGTTTAAAAGAAATGTAGTATGTCAGTTTTGTTCTTATTGAATAAAATGGCCGCGTGTAAAGAATGTCCCAGATTATTTATTTTATTATTATTCCTATAATTATAATTCTAAATACATTAGTACATTTCTTCTGCTATTAAAATTTCAAGGTGTCCTTGAAAAAAGCATAATGCTCCACAAGCCGTGATCCGTCACATGAATGGACAACTTTATAGCAGTTATTTAATGCTACGTCGCTTTCAAAAGAGTCTCTAACTCCTGTAGGATGCCATTTAGTTGCTAAAGTAGGGTTCGGGTAGATACACCTCTCTCTTTCACGCCCGCTGAACCTGAAAGTGAAGGGGGAATTGCGAACAGCAAAATGCAAAGGTGAATAAAACCTATGGGGTTGAAATGAGGACTTAGAAATACGTTGCGATAAACACAGGGGTTGACGAGTTCTTTGTACGGAGTATTGCAAAAAGTGTTTTAGGCAATGGTGTATTGCTGTAGAGAAAAATGGATAGTGAATGCCTTGTTGATCAAGGAAAAATGAAGCCGGAGATCTCCGAAGGGACTCAATTCCAATGTTATACATTATAAAGTTGACCTTTGTTGGTCTGAAATAAGTAGCTCGGGGTCACGTTGGGACTTAAATATCTGTGGTGGAATGTGGGTCTAAGAATGAAGACATCTGTCTACCTTTTCAGCGATAATGGGCGTGACTTGATTTACGTTCTCGGGATAAAGTATCCTATGTCTGTTCATAAGGTTCAAGTTACCGATATGCCAATTTTAATCAAAATTGATTCAATAACATAGCTGCAAAAATGTGTCATACAAACAGATTCACTTTCGTTTTATGACAACCCAAGTAAGAATAAAATAAAACTCTCAAATATTACAATTCCATTTCCAAAGTAACCGCTTTAAAATCCATTTTACAAACATTGAATTTTTATTCAAACAGCTCAGGAAATATTGAATAAAATATCTGATATTTACTATCAACTTAAAGTTTACCATCAAAGTGTGAATATTTAGATACCGAAGCGCAAGTTGAAATAGCCTGTTACGACGTGAAACATGATTTTCGCATTATATTAAATCTATGTTACGACATCACAAATTACCAATACTAAGGCGATTCTCAGATTCTCTTGGATTTGTTTCGTAAGAGACGGGCCAGTTCACTTGGCCGTTTGAAACCCTGACTCCCAAGCCACAGTCGTGGGTTCGATTCCCCCCAGGACAAATATTTGTGTGCACGAACATGTCTATCTGTTCCGTGTCTGGGTGTAAATATGTATATAAGTATGTATTTAAAAAGTAGTATATATCAGTTACCTGGTAGCCATAGTACAAGTAGTAAACTCTGCTTAATTTGGGATCAGGTTACCATGTGTGAAGAATGATCTGGGATGTTGATACATCTTGCTTACTTCGGCTTTGCTTTAGTTCTGGGATAAAGATACCCTGGAACTATCGTGGGCATAAATATAGCACGGACAGTGGACATACCCACCGCCATCCCATGGCCTGACCAACCTTGCGGTCATACAAGCCGAATTGTGGGGGTCGCAAGTCGCACATGACGGTACGACAGGCTTTACCCCTACACCGTGTGGAATCGCCTGCGAACAGGCTTTAACCACACGCAGTCCCCTGCTAATACCCCGAATGGAGGTGCGCGAATCGGATCTTTTTTTTTTTTTTTTCCCGGATTATTTCCCCCCAGTGCGAATGCACTTGACGTCACACTTACGACACTTCGTCGTCGGGCCGCTCCTCCTCTGTGGCGTCTTCTTGTGGCTGCTAGTGCTGCACGCTCCGCCTCTTGTGCCACTCCTTTGCGAAGCGCCGAAGCCTGTGAAAGTTCGCCTCGGTGCGGACCAGGTCTTGATAGTAGACCGGTCCACTCTCCACTCTGTCCAAGCCGTCCATCATCTCGCGCCTTTCATCCTCATACAACGGACAGCTCCATAATACATGCTCGCGGTCTTCATCAGACATACCACAGTCACAGGCGCTAGACTCATTCAGTGCCATATCATGCAGTCTCTTACGGAAACATCCGTGCCCCGTGAGGAGCTGGGACGTTTCGTAGTCTGGTTCGACCCAAGTGGCCGCCAGACGCCACCGAACATCCGGGAAGAAACAGAACAACTCCCTTCCTTTCTGATCTGTCTCCCTCTCGGACAGTGGACAGTTCTGCAATAATATCTTTTTTTTATTTTTATACCACTTGGGCCGACAAACAAGCAGACGGTCCACCTGATGGTAAGTGGTCACCGCCGCCTATGGACATTTGCAACACTAGGGGCATCGCCAATGCGTTGCCTGAGTTGTGAAGTTGTTAAGTCTCATATGCCTGTCTGTAATTTCACCGGCCCCCTTATCATTCTAACCGAAACACAGTAATACAAGTGCACTACTGCTTCACGGCAGAAATGAGTACTTCCCCGGACGAACTCTAAGCACTAAGATCTACTACTCTAAAATTATTTGAATTTCATGATTCATTCATTAATTTCTCATCTTCCATTTGTAGACGGCTCAACTATTACAACAACTCTCGCTGTAAGTAGTAACAGTGCTGTTGAATTATGTAAAGGGTGTCAGATATTATGGATAGAATGGTCTCTGGTTATATATTTATGTTCCTGAAGGTACATTTATAAAAATGTTGAGCAAATTATCTTTTATCTTTATTATTCAAAAAGTTAACTATATTTTTTTGAATTGGATTAAAAATACTATGTAGTTACTTAACTTTATAATCCGGTATAATTATATATTTTAAAGCGTATAAATTTGTTACATAATCACGAATAAACGGCTGAGCAGATTCCGATAAAATGTTATACACAGATAGAGTATGATCCGGATAAACAAATTATTTTATCCGGGTAATCAAACCGGTTAAAACCATGGGCCGGAAGCCAGTTAGTTAAAGTATATTGACTAACCGTTTCCATAGAGTTACACCATAGCCACTTCAAACCAATTTTAACTCAATACCAAACTTTTTCTATCATTTTCGTTTACATAACATAACTCTTACAACTTGTGAACGAAAAAATAAAGGGCCTAAGGTAAAGAGCAAAAAGCTCTATAAAAAGCGTAATCCATTTGGAAATCACGTTCCAAGCAAAAAAAGTATTACTATTGACTTTTTGCTTATTGCTGACCGCAGATAGGCGAATGGGTATTTGAGAGGAAACGTGGAACTTATAGAATCTTTCTTTTTCATAGCAAATATTGAGATTAGAAAGCGGAAAATGAAAATGCATTGTTAATATACAGTAAGGTAAGATACGTATAGAACCTTCATGGGGTCAATAAAAAAAAATGCTTTTTTCATATTTTTTTTAAATAATAAATATTGAGATTAGAAAGCGGAAAATGAAAATGCATTGTTAATAAATATAAGGTAAGGTAAGTTAGATATACAACCTTCATGCATCAAATGTTATTATATTTTTTTAATTTTATTTACTATATTTGATATTTTTATTTTACTTTCATGTGTTGGAGGGCGCCCTACACTAAGTCGTGCACCGAGCCGTGGTCTCCACTCTAGAACACGTCTACCTCAACGATTATCGGTTCTACGGCAGGTGTGACCAGCCCACTGCCACTCCAGCTAGATGGAGCGATGATATACGCAAGCTGGCTGGCAGCGGTTGGAAAAAAAGAGCTGAAGATCGAGCTCAGTGGCGTGCCATAGGTGAGGCATATGTCCAGCAGTGGGCGGAGATAGGCTGATGAGGTTTGTGTTTGACCAGTCTAAGCATGATATCTGATGTGGTAGAAGGTGATACGTACCTAACCTAAAAGGGACCCATGTGTCAACCAAATATACCTTTTACGTGAAGTGAACCATAGATTTTATAGAGCTTTCTTTTCATTTATAACAATTGATACCCTATCCTATCCTTCTAATATTATAAATACGATAGTTTAATGGATGATGGGTACTTTTGCACAATAACTACTAAACGGATTTGGATGTACCTTGGCAAAAATATACTTACTTGGATAAACACATAGGATACTTTCTATGCCGGGAAATTCTTTCGCGAATGCCGGTGATAGCTAAAAATTAAATAATTTAATAAAAAATAAACACTTATTTATTTAGTCAATGAGAATATGACGTCACACAGTTTACTGTGATACAGTCACCGTAGTTTGTAATAGTTTTCTAAAATTTGTTCAAAATTTTGATAATTGATTCCCAAAGAGAGTTGTCAACCAGGTGGTCGACGGGAAAAAATCTGCAAGAGTTTAAATTATTAGTAGTTTGAACAGAGATCAACCAGATCGTGCAGACCCAGAAATTGTCGATGACGATGATGACTAGTGCAAAAAATACTAGTCAGCATTAAAATAAGATGACCTGCCAGAAAATGTGTCAGGAGATAAAATAGCTGGTCCGATTGTGATAGAAACGACTGGTCCAATCGCGATAAATCTCGATCAATATCCACTGACGTTCCAATTACATTGTACAGGTACTCGTAAAGTCGCTTGTCTGATTGTTAGGGTGTGTGTACATTGATTCACAAAGAGTAGCAGTTTTAATTCAATGTTGCTGATGGGACTACTTTCTAGGGATGTAAATAAAGGTTTTACTATATACATCATGATCTGCAACATCCTCCTACCCTTTTCCTGCTTAAGCGGGGTTGGTGCAACATGTCTTCCTCTCCCATTATATTATTATTAATCCCCACTTCTCACACGTAATATCATCTCTCAGAAAATCCTGCCATACCTTCTTTAGTCTAGGTTTTTTGATGGTAATAACCTACAATCGACTAAAATTACAAAATTTTATTTTTATAGTTTTAGTGGAAAAAATAATGGTAAGAATTTATTTCTTAATAGCTTTCGACTGCTTAACGCTGTAGCAGTAATAGTGTCCTATTCCATAATTAAATCGCACAAACCAAATTTCATGAAAGTTTGTGTATCTGTCGCGAAGCTTAGTGCTATCACCTAATTACTTTGAACATTTATAATAACAATACTTTAAAAACAAATAGTATATATTGGTAAATACTGGCTAGCTATAAAAAAAGCTTCTTTCGTAAAAAGCTTACAGCATATATATTTATTAGATTCGGCATCCGACCTCCTTACAAATCAGTTTTGATCAACCTGAAGTAATGAACAAGGTTTTAAATTTGATTCTTTATCTATTTTTTAGAGCCTACTGCAGTTGTTCCTACGATACGATTAAATGTGAACAATCCCTAACACGACATTCATTTAATTGTAACACGTACAGATTTACGATGCATTCGAAATCGGTTATCTTGTATCTGTCGTACAATGATTTGTTTTTGTTCGGTTTATAATATATGGGAGCGGGTGGGTCTGATCTGAGATATTGGTAGTGTCGTGTCTTGTAATGCTATCGTGACTTGATTTAATAAACTATTCGATTTGTTCTATTAGAATCTCGATTAATTTTACTTTCTTCTCTATTTTGTCTTAATACTATCCTATGTTTCATTGGCGTATTACCTATATTTCTACACGCAGTTAACAAATCTAAAATGAAGTTAAATATTGACTAATATCAGTTGATTTTTCGTCACAGTTTTTGGTTTCCAAAATGGTGATTATTACAAATTTTATCTTCCAAATTCTATAAATTCAAAGTTTCAGATATTAGAGTTAATAATGGCTTGTTGGATTGGAATGAAATTTAGCACATAACACATATATGATACTTTTTATCCTCGAAAAATAAGGACTCTTAGAAATTAGGTAGAAAAAAAGTGTAAAATTATTTAATAACTACTTTCCCGTGCCTGAGGGATGTTACATTATTCCGGGATAAAAGTATCCCAAAAAGCTTCAGTAACTTTAAATTTGACCGTCATAAGTGCATTCCGTTTGCCTAAACTGAATAAATGGTTTTGAATTTTGACTTTTATCCTTTGTGTCAATCCAAGGTATCAATTTATCTACATGCTAAGTTTCAACCAAATCCTTTTCTTTAATCACTTATTCTAACTTAACGTAACTTCACTCATACTTTAGGAAACATAAATTATTATGAGACATTGAATTTTCGAACTAAACTAATAAATCAGACATTGTTAATTAAGAAACTCGCCCGCTAAGATACATTCTAGACACTCTAACTTAGATAAACTTAAGCTAGTGAGAAATAATACTTCATTCCAAATAAGCCTGTCTATGAAACTTAAATAATAACATAATCTTATTGTACAACTAGCTGTCCCCCGCGGTTTTGCCCGCTTTAACGAGGTATGTGATTTTTTCTGGAAAAAGTTATATTTATAATAATATATAAACTATATATTATCTTTGTACCAAGTTTTATCAAAATCCATTTAATAGTTTTTGCGTGAAAGAGTCACGAACATCTATCGATCCCACAAACATTCGAATTTATAATAAGAACTAGCTGTACCCGCGTTTCCGAAGTAATGCTACAATTTCCAGGCATAAAATGTTTCCTATGTATTCATTCTGGTTTTAAACTATGTATGTATCAAGTTTTATCAAAACCTGTAAAGTTCTCTTTGCCTGAAAGACCAATAGACATCCGTACATCCATCCTAACAAACTTTCTCATTTATAATAGATGTTCCCCACGCCCGCCATGTTCTGCCCGCGTTCCCGAGGGATATCACATTTTCCCGGGAAAAAAGTTTGCCTAAATGTTATTCCAGGATATATTCTATCTATGTGCCAAGTTTCATCCATATCCGGTGAGTAGTTTTTGCGTGAAAGAGTAACAAACATACATACATAGAAATCATTCCTCTCTATAATATTATTAGTATAGACTAGCTTTCCCCCGCGGTTTCACCCACGTTCCCGAGGGATGTAACATTTACTCGGCACAAAAAGTTTCCAACGTTACTTCTAATACCTCCAAAAATATGTGTACAAAGTTTCATGATGATCAGTTAAGTAGTTTTCGCCTGAAAGCGTAACAAACAAACTTACATTCGCATTTATAATATTAGTAGGAAATGATTATTAAGTAATATACCTACTCATACCTATTACAATAAGTAGCTTCAGTAACTTTAAATTTGGCCTTCATATGTGCCATCCGCGAGCCTAAACTGAATAAATGGTTTTGAATTTGAACATGTACATGTAAAATGTTGAAATCTAAGATTCAGATCCAGATTATAATGAACCAGATAAAAAAAACCACAGAATAATTTATCGCAATAATAATTAGGTCCTCACGATACGGGCATGTTTCCTAGTGTAAAGGCCATAGATATAATAAAAATATGTATAATTCTAACAGTTATTAGCATAGTATTAGAAACAACGTAATTTGTAAGGTTATTTTGATTATCGTTGCAAATAAATCTTTTTTATTTCAATACAAAAAAATATTTTGAAAACAATCCAAATGAAACCGCGTATCATAATCAAAATCAATTTACTATACAGATAATTTTAAATCGATCCATCACAAGGATTTCATGTAAATCATTCCCTTCAAATCGATCGCCCTTATCCTTATTGTCATTTAAAAAAGCGCACCGCACTCGATCAATCACTCCATTGTTGCGGAACATTCTCGGAACGCACAATAAATCGCTAGATAAAAATGAAATAATAACATAAAAACATGTTAAAACGACCATGTGACAGTAATTGAGTGGTCATTATTGTGTTAATGGTGATAACCCTGTAAAGGGCGCACGATATTATAATACATGTTATGTGTGACATTTTATTTCCGCGTAGGGATAGACCGTCAACAGTCTTTTTTTTAATTTATTTATTTATTTATTTATTTATTTATTTCCATAGACATACTCGTATACAATATGTATAATAATAATAAATCCTTGTTTATTCCTTAATAAAAAAATCAACACGAATTTAAATTAATAAAATACGAAAAATAAACATTTTAAAATCACTATTATTAAGGAACTCTCTACAGAATAAAGGCCTCCTCCATTTTCACAACAGGTAAACAATCTAAAATAATTATGAAAAAGAGAAGCAGAATATAGGTCTAGATTGAGACCTAAAAACGTATATGCACAACAGGTAAGCTAACGTAAACTTTAACAATCTTAAAAAATAAATTTAACAAGTTATAAGAGTCATAAATTTACACAAAGTAAAATAAAATATCGCTTTATGCTAAAATTTTGACTGGATTTTTGACCTATTATCGTGGATACGAAGAGCAGTAACATGACGGAGACAATATATAGCAGGTAAAAGATACTCTGCAAGCAAGTAATTTTAAATTACAATAAGGCGCGAGGATAAAGGAGCGTGGATGGCTAAATTCGAGACCATGAGCGAAAAATGACATGCAAAATGCATGAGTAGCGAAAAATACTCAAAGGAGTCTCTGGTGACATTTTCGGATGGTGTAATAACAGTGAGTTGTTTTTCAAAATCAAATGGTTCGTTATTGATTTTACAAAAATCCAATTACGCAATTATAGTTTTCATTAAAATCGGGCCCTAAATACCTTTGAGTTTTTTTGTTATTCAACATAGTTAGGATATGGCCATCCATGCTCACTTAAAAAAAACACCTCTATAGTAAGCTAAATGGATATATGTATGGATGACATATTTTTTTTTATTTGTTTATGCATTGTTATTCATTTGTACCCAATTTGTCTACAAAACTAAATTTCTAGCGAATAAAAAAATATCTAAATATAAAACAGCTATACTGAACACCATAAGAACTGGAAGAAGAAGAATGGAAAGGGAGGAAAGGAAAGGGAGGAAAGGAAAGGGAGGAAAGGAAAGGGAGGAAAGGAAAGGGAGGAAAGGAAAGGGAGGAAAGGAAGACCAAAGTAGCAACATTGACCGACCAAAAGACGTCTACTTTATAGCACGGGAAAAGTAAATAGATTAAACACAAAGTCTTTCGAAATTAAGATTTCTAAACGTGGAAAAACCTGTTACACAAACCAGTAACATAATTGTTTATCACTGCGGTATAGCACAGCTGTGAAGCAATACTCTTTGTTCGTAACTCTGTAAAACCTTTTTTTAAAGACAGCTTCGACAATGATGATATGTGTATTCATATTATTGGTATTTCTATGGCTATTGTAGACTTTGACAGATATCTGATTTCAGCCTAACACTCTAACTCCTAACTCTAATTCCTTACACTTTTATGATTCGATTTATTTTTGTTTCATTTGTTTGCCTTTATACATTAATAGAGTAGTAGAGCTCTTAGTGCAGAGTTCGTCCGGGGAAGTACTACCACCTTACCCATTTCTGCCGTGACGCAGTAGTGCACTTGTATTACTGTGTTTCGGTTAGAAAGGTAAGGGGGCCGATGAAATTACAGGCACATGAGACTTAACAACTGCACGTTTCAGGGTCGACAACGCATTGGCGATGCCCCTAGTTTTGCAAATGTCCATAGGCGGCGGTGACCACTTACCATCAGGTGGACCGTCTGCTTGTTTGTCGGCCCAAGTGGTATAAAAAAATAAATAATACCGTATTTGCGCGCTAAAAATTTAGTTAATTTTTGTTAAAAAAAAAAAAAAAATTTTAAAAATTTAGTTAATTTATTGATAAACATTTTAATTACATTATTGCTAATATCAATTTTAAAATACAATTTTTGTTAGTTCTTTTGTATTTGTTCTTCCATAAGTTAAGAACTGGTTAATGAGCAACGGGCTCAACAAATTCTATAGATTAGAGCTTTCAATAAAGCTAAAACTAAGCCATATAGAACCCACATACCTGACTACCATCTTCAAGTATACAATCTATTAGATAATATCATCTATCTTGCATTCCAGCTACCAAATAAAGAGAATACATAAATATTCCATTGGAAAAATTAGCTTGCTTGTCACCTTAGTAGGTATAAGAAAAAAAAACAAATTAGTTTAGCCAGAGTTCAATCAAAACAAGAGTTGATATTACCCCCAAAACATTTCAGTCATAAACATTTTTCTTTTTTAATTTTGTAACCCGCATAGGGGCATGCATCTTGCACTATTACCATTGTCATCAGCTATTAGCTCTCCTCGCAACAATTAACAAAATGTTAGCTCAATTTACTCCACAGCGAGAAGGGCGTGATGCATACGATTTATGGTGGGAATGAATAAATTAAAGTATGGAGGATTAAAGGAGTTAATCTTTTATAGTTTAGATAGTTATTAAAGTTTTTAATTATTGTTGCTAGCAGAACAATATCTCAGATCTGATATATAGTATATATTTAGTATAGCTCTTAGTGCAGTGTTCGTCCGAGGAAGTACTAACACCTACGTGTAGTTGTATTAGTGTGTTTCTGTGCCGGTAAATTTACAGGCACATGAGACTTAACAACTTGAAATTTCAGGGTCGACAGCGCATTGGCGATGCCCCTAGTGTTGTAAATGTCCATCGGCGGCGGTGAATTCTTACTATCAGGTGGACTGTTTACCTATTTGTCGGCCCTAGCAATATAAAAAAAAATCCACACTAAGGCTATATTGGGAAACTCCTTCAGTTAGCTTCAGTAACTTTACAGCCTACATAAGTACTCTCCAGGGGCCTTAACTGAATAAATAATTTTTTAGATTTCTAAAAGACAATAAATGAGCTAGATACAAAAACACAAAGATCTGCAGGCTGTCTATACCGACGTCCTAACAGTTAATACAGTTCACTAACCTTAAATAACCTCTACCGTACTTAATTACTGCAGACATCAAAAGAAAACTTACCGAATAATAAAAAAAAAGCTTCTATTATTTAATCAACAAACTAAACAATCGAAGTAAAAGAATTAACGACCTCATTGTATTCGTAATTTAAAAAAAAAAGGTTTGAAATTCGAATAATGGTTAAGTTGACGCTTGTAATAGGTTTCCGTGCGCACGCGCCGCTCAGACATCAAACGCGCCGGCGATCTGCATTGGCGGCAATAAAGCGACAATAATGTAGAGTTGGTAAATGAGCCAGAAATGACATTGAGGCATAGAATAAACTCAACCTTTGATTTTTTTGATAGTTGTTTTCATAGTGATCTCAGGATGTCTTGCCAGATTAGTTTTTAAGACAGTGTAAAAATGAAAGCATAAAATAGATAAAACAAACATAAATAAAAAATCTTTTTTTTACTGTATTACGATAGTGGACCTACGGTCCATGAATAAATTGGTTTTAGTATGGCCATTCTAAATTAAAACAAATATTTTAGTATTGTTATAAAAAATAAAATTAAATATACCGCATAACGCTACTGCATAGGTAAAATAAAGTAGAGACGTACACTGATTAAACGGATACAAAAAAAACATATACGAAATCTGGTAATTTGGCGCAATTATCACTTAAAAAATGTTTAACATTAACCTTCCCCAACCTTAACTACACATTACAAAAACGACGAAACATAATTTCCAACAATTCGCTAATCACAAATATTAACTCAAATTTAGCTCAAAGTACCACATCTACAATTACACAATCTTTGCCAATGACCACCAAGATCGTGATGCACCTACATACGTGACGGAAGTCTGCCTGTCATTCCATTGAAATGTGGCCGCTTTGTGGAAACTGTTAATAACTGAATACTATTAAATTCAAACGTCTTTACATAAAGCTGAGCCAGTATTCTTTATACAATTGTCGACCTTATTGCGATATTCAATAAGTTGAAAATCGTTTGAGATTTCGATATTTATTTGTATTTATAAATAGCTGTAAAGTACAACGCACTTTTAGTACTTGTTTTAAATTAGTCATTGTATTTCATAAAGATTAGATTGGTATTATAATATATTCGCTTATCCTCTTTGGTAATGATTTTATTGCCTACTCAGTGCAAGTCATAAAGTCCACGTGGATAGCTCTTAAGCCGCCTCTTACAACCCTGGAGATGAGATGAGAATACAGTGTAAACTCTTTATAACGAAACTCAAGGGACTGAGCATTTTTTGTCGTTATAGAGAGTTATCGTTATATGGAGTGAACAAAAAAAAACAAAACAAAGTGAACAAACCAACCAACTTGGGCTCACTTCAACGTTATAGGGAGTTTATCGTTATAAAGGATAACGTTATAAAGAGTTTACACTGTATATATTTTGAAACATTTTTTACACAGGGCTATTTGATCCCAAGCTGAGTAACATAACCAGATAACTGATTTACTAGTAGTACATACTATGGTACTGAAAAGATAATTACTAAAAAAATAAAAAAAATCGGCATTTACAAGCATTTATGAATAGTCCGACTCTAATACCATAATAAATATAAGACTAGTAGAGCTCTTAGTGCAGAGTCACCACTTACCATCAGGTGGACCGTCTGCCTATTTGTAGCCCAATGTGGTAAAAAAAAAAACAAATAATAGACGTGGGAATCAATTCCAAAACCTGTCGCGTAGCAGTCAACCATCAAACCATGCCTGTAACATGAAAGATAAATAAAAAAAAGTATTAAAAGAGAAAGTTATAGCTACCGTATAACACTGCCACAATACACCACATTTGGCAACCTTCCTCGAAACCACAAGCACACAACATCCACCAGTTAAGACGGGTCCTTAGATTAAATACGTTATGTTTACAGAGGACTGCGCGGGCTGTACGCAAATACAGCTTTGTCCTGAAACATCGGAGAATCACATCTTAATGTGTGTTTAATGTATTAATGAGTTAGGGACCGGTGAATTAATTGTTTGGAACCTGTCTTGTCACTGGTGGAGTTTTATACAAAATAAGGGGAAGAAAAAAAAGAAATACTTTTCCTTGACAAAAAGATTTTAAGTAAATTTTATTGCATTTAAAATACAATAATGTTACGTCATGTGATCCCTAGAATAAGCACAAGGTTTAAGTGATGGGTTTAAACAATTTGAAACGAAAGAGATTTTGATGAAATTTTTCGTGCAAATAGAGTAAAACAGAAAGAACAAAGAGTTAAACCTGATAGTTTGCTTTTCTATTTACGGGATCTATTTATTTTTATAGCCCTACATTTTTCGAGCCATTTTCTCAATCACATCAATACACAATCATTGAATTCAAAGTATATTTCTTTTATAAAATTAAAATATAACTACATGTGTGTAGGATTTTGCATGAAAACGTATCCTGTAACCAAGGTAAGTTATAAACCGTAAACTCGAGTCAGCGTGGTTAAATATTAGATGAGGGATTATTTGAGATTGAGTTTCATTTTAGGAAATGAATCGTTATTGTTAAAATTAAATTATTTTTAGTGTGACTAACCACTTTAAGTTTTAATAATAAAATTTTTATTTTTGATATATTTTGCTCGAAATTGGTGCCCTATTTTCTCAATTTTATTGGTCCTTTCAAGTATTCCTTAGAGTGAGTACACACTCCGTGATTTTTTTTTACCAATCGATACCTATCACTAATATTCATGAGATACAACTGACAGGCAGACGGACTGGACATACACAGCGACCCATATTAATATGGTCCCGTAGGAAAGCTTTGGGAACGAAATTCTAAGAAGCAAATTCACATACAAATAAACTCTTTTACCTATTATTTCCACTCTAAATCCCTAAATGCGAAGGCTCTATCTTGACAGTAATGTACACACATCCTTTTGTGTTGGTAAGCAACCGGAAGGGCCACACAACGCTGCTGTGTGCTAAGTCTTACTGGTTCCGGGAGGTAAGTTGACTTCTTGGTGGTTCGTGATAAGAAATAGTTATTTAATGGACCACCGTAGTAAAAAATGTTAGGTAATTTTAAAAATACTAAAATATAATGGAGTGTTTCATAATTCATACGATCTTTATCAAATAATTTTAACTTCGATAAACAGTTTTTTGGGTAGCTTCAAGAACCAATATATAAGAGAAAATTACGTTACATTCACCTGTAAAATCAGTCCGTTTTGAATGGAAAGAAAATCTAAAGAAAATATATTATGGATGACGACAATATAAAGACGTTTAATAGAAAATATATTAACGGACATTTTAAAAACTCTGACTAAACGGGGGGAAAATCACGTTGGGAAAGCTATTTATTGTATTATATAATTGATATTCTTAATTCAAGGGACCGTTTTATCCTTCTATGTTCCGTCATGTGTAGTATCATATTAAAAAATATAAATGATGCAGGTTAACAATAATTTGTCAATTAGTTACGATTCCTTATATTCAAAATCCATTTATTCTTTGTAGTTGTACAAACAGAAAAAGTATGAACTACCTCATACTTGTGCAAAATCAAACTAAGGAAGGCAGCAGCCAGGCGGGTACTCACAGAACCCAAACTATAATTAATGCTCCAAACCACCCACAAACTTAACAATAGACAATAAAATAAATTTTAAAAGGCGTGGTTCTCAAAAAAAATGTAAAACTAAAACCGCATTTGCAACACTGCTTCTTTTAATTGCTTAGGTCGGCGCGCCCTTTGTTGAATAAAAAAAAATCTAATTTGGTGAAAGAAATAAATATTCATACTTTGTTCCGACCCAATGCATTTTGGGCGTGAGATAACCGAAAATTATTATGCGTGACAAATGTGGAACACATAACCTGAGAAGTTTAAAAAAAACTGTGTTCTTGTTGAGCGTGTTTATGAAGGAGAGTCTTTTCTAAAGATACAAGCACTAGTAACCTTATTATATTGTACAGGTAAACGTCGAGTGGGACGACCTCTCACCATGCAGACCGAATGATCTGGTCAGAGTAGCTGGAAGCCAGTGATATTCAGCAGTGGACATCCCTGAGCTGACATGATGATGACTAGCATTGGTCACTAAGATATTAGTGATAATAGGTAGGCCATATCCTTTGTAGAACCGATAGCGACTTCTTACTAAAAAGCGCCTAACTTTTGGACCGACGTCGTTTTTCCAATTAAATAAAAAACTCCAAAAAGCAATGCGACTCCGAGTTACACAGTTAAGTACAAAGATAAATATTCCATTTTCAGCTTAATTAGAGACCTAATTTGTAGATATGTTTCATATAATAGTGTTTTATATTATATTTATAAAATGAATTCATAAAGAAATATTACCTATTTTTGAAGTCCCAAGTTTCGTGACCAGCGCATTACAGAGCCACTAAATATGTATGAGGGAATTAAAATATTACAAGGCAAAGGTGCCCGTGAAATATGGGTTAGCCGGGACCTACCGTTTGTCTGTCCATACGTTTATTAACATACTACATGAATAGTACGGTGTTATAGATTATTTTTCTTTGGTAACGATTTGTCGTTGCATGTAAATGTTGACCTTAGCTCGACATTTCCGTTCCGTATGTTTATTTATTTATTTTTTATTCCATGTCAAAGGAAATGGTGGAAAAGAAAGTTTGAATATAACATGGAGCCTTTTTTATTTGATGTTTCTGTAAAGCTGTTTAAAAGGAATACTTTATTAACTTTATTAAAAAAATGCTTATCATCTTTTTTTTTTTTTAATAATATAAACTAGTGCTTGACTGCGATCCCATATAGGTAAATGTCACTTATTTACATAGTATTCTTCAATTATCATGAGTTGGGTGACACATGGTGTTTTATAAGATTTCTCAATGGTTTATGTTTATTTCAACATCATAAGGGGATACCGTAACAGAGCAAGGTCTCATAAAGTATTTAGTGTAGTAGCATAGAGTAATCAAGTGCTATTTCACAAGATATGGGTAAAAAACCCTCAATTTTCACGACTCGTCCTATGTGAAAAAGATTATAATGAGAAGTATTTTATGCGTGTGGGTACAATTTAATATAAAAGGAGAAAACAATATGTACTTAAAATATATCTTTTTATCGCATGTCATCATGTGTGCTATCCATAATAACGAGAAAAATATGGACAAAACATGAGTAACTACTCATATATCAAAAGCAATTTATTTTATGTGTCGTTACATTCGAGGCCCCAAATTGCCATATTTGCCACAAATATGGTGTAATCGATCATTCGGCGGGAACATTAAAGCAACTTTTAAGTAATTTTAAAACGAAATCGGTATGTTCCAATCAGGACTTGTTAATTAAAATTGTCAATCAGCGGGACGGGACAGTCACAGTACATTTAGTTAACGTTAAACCAAAGATTAAATAAATTAGACTTGACAATAGCTTCGAGAGAGACTGAGAATAGATAGCTAATTATGTATTTATAGATTTGTTTTCGCTCGTTCACTTTCACAGTGTTTGTAATTTATTAAGTCAAGTTGACTTATTATTTTTTTAGTTAAAGTTACGGAATTATTGTAAAATAATTACTATGAATAAACTTGTTTTTTTAACTAGATCTCATGTCTACTTTAAATTACGTCATTACGGAAGTCATTCCTTTCTTACACATCTTTCCCACAATCAATCTCGCTTTATTAGTAAAATACATTTTAAATAATCTTAAAGTTGTCACAATGTTTCCAACATTCTAATTTGACTTCTACTCAATATATTTATTACCTTTTCAGATTATATTCGTTTCCTAAAAGTTAACGAGGTAACAAATAAATCGTCAAATTAAAGCTCTTTAAAGTTCGCTTCTCGATACCGAAGCTTTCTCGATTGCCGTTAATGAGACAAAAGGTTTACAGCTCTTTAGTTACTGTTATTACAACACGTGCTTCCGAAGAGTTATGTTGATAATAATTTTTAAAAGTATCATAAATACGCAGTCTAAACGATTTTTCGAACAACACGTTAAAATTATTTCTGTTTGGAATGTTAAAGCGTATTTAAAAGTCTTTATTGAAAATGATGAGCCGAAATTTTTAAACTGACTCACTGACGCAGACATCCAGAACAAAGGAACATTCTCTGAAATTTTCAGCTTCATGCTGTTAAGATGAGATTTTAAAATGTTTATTTTATCGAACTGTTATACGATGTTTAGAAAACCTTTAAAAAAAACAACGTTGTGGGTATAATTGAAATAAATAACAGTTAAACACACTATGAACTACTTTTTAATTAAATAATCGTAGCGACCAACCCACATGAGTATGTAAGCTCTCCACATGCAAAAATAAAGTCGATTTTACAACAACAAACGCATTGACTTTTACATTAATAAAATAAAATATCTTCCCTTTTTTTGTTTGTTGTGGTGGTAAGTGAACATGTGGTTTTCCGAAGGTGACATCAAGCCTAGAAGGGAGATAGCTCTAGTGCAGATACCGCGGCATACCGTTAGGTGCTTGGTGCCAGATCTTCAACTTGAGGGTGGTAGTCAGGCAGGGGGCAGGGGGGATTTCCTTCAACTTCAGCTCATTTTAGGATTTGGACCCACGACTATCGTCACACTATTCGACACCACAACCAAAAGACCTATCATTGCCATAGCTCTTCAAGTAAATAAGATTTCTTCAGTAACAAACCACTGACGCAAGAATGTGGTATCATAATATGCTCCTTGTAGATGTTTATGCTTCATAAATTTAATACCAGTGATAACATACCTGGTGGCAACTTGTCTCTTGCGTAAATTGATACAGGCATGCGACAAAGTTTAATTTTAAAATTTATTACTATCATTAAATTTACAATGTAGGTTAGCTCAGCTAGAATTATGCACTTCCATGAAGTTGTTAAATTATGTATAATCTGTTATGAAATTTACGACCAGTGAAGTGAATAATAGATTGGAAATAACATAGGGCTTTTCATGCATCAATGCATTTAAACATTATGTTCTAGTGGCAAAATATATTGGACCAATTATTCCATTTTTTAAGATTTTCAGACATGAACGATGATGGACGACTACATTATTTATTGATCAATTGCTGATAATGTAATTATTGTAAAATAAGCCTTATTTAAATGACCAATTGACTTATTAAAATTGGTGTGATGGTATAAACATTCCGTAACCATAAGTTATTACAGTTTAAAAATAGATTGGCAGACAAGAATAAAACAAAACAAAAAACGATTGATATTTACGTTCATTAAAAGGTTAACTACAGACTCCCAAAAAAGAAACACAAACTAAACGAACGTAGAGAAAAAAGTTAACACCGCGAATAAAGATTGATGAAGAATCAATCGCACCATGTCTTGCAGATAAAGCCAATGTCCGTACAATCAATTTTAATCTGGGAACCTTGCACGTGTGAGGACCTCTCGCTCACACTGCTCAGGACATTGGTGTAGTAGAATAGGATAGATATAACAATAAGTATATCGGTTTTGATGTAGGTGCCATTACTGCGATGACGCCGGCCTACTTACGGAATTAAAGGCTAAGGAAGATTGAGAAGGGGGCCTTATCTCTTAAGACAATGATGTAAGCGAAAAACGCTGATGGATATTAGGCTGTAAAAAAATAACTTACTTTAATGGAAATAGTTTTTTGGGTCGTGTTGCTTTAATTTCATATACTCTAGACATTAAATACTACTCTACCAATCAGAGCACTTAAAGAGAAGGTGCAAGAGAACTTTAGAGAGTAGTCCTTAGGTTAGGGGACTGGTCGACATATTCCCAAAATAGAAATGAAGCATTCGAAGGTCTCTTGGGGTTGAAGACAAGTTGTGAGCCTGTTAGCTAGGCTTATAAAGAATTGTAGGTACCTATTAGAATCCACAAACACATACCAATTCGATCCGACCAGTTTACTTTTGTTGGTGCGCTATAAATTACAGACTTATAAATCTATAAGGATTAAAGTCGATTTGCTGCTGAGAACTGGTTGCATTGAGTATTTGCTCTCAGTATTGATGTGCCAGGCTTTATGATTGATGATACATTACCGCAATGGAGCGATAAACATGTTCCAATATATTTCATTGAAACGAGAACTCTAGCGGAAACTGTTAAGGATGAAAATGCAACGACAGGTTTTGTTTAAGTTGGCCTGGTGGTATATTTTTTGCGAACTCGCCGTTGGTATTATTGTTTGGTGTATGATTAAGTTAAATATTATAATACCTATGTTATTATTCGATGATTTGTTAGCTATTAAGTTATAAGTACTAACATGCAAACTTAAATTGCTTTATGTTATAGATCAAAGTCTTTGATATTGTTTAAAACCGGTCTATAAATAAATCTACAAATAAGCTAATATAAATTGTATCTCAAGATTTTTTCAATAAATTAATATCCTGGGACATTCTTTACACGTGGTCATCTGATTCTAAATTAGGCAGTACCATGAAAACCAGATAACAGATATACTACATATATGTACATTTCTTTTTCTAAATTCTTAACTATTACATAAACTACTAAAACATCTACCTAGATAATGAAAAGGGAGTTTATGAGACCAAGTTTAAAGACAGTGACACCAACCCAACGTAGGTATCATACTTAAACAACTACAATCATTTTAGAAACATTAAATATTGATTCACCATGGGAAGCCCAATAATATTTTCATACATTGTTTCGTAAAAATTAAAGGCTTCAGGGCATTTCCTGACTTGAATACAATGACTGCAGCACTAGTATTTCGTTTACTCGACCAACCCTTGGGAATGAACAGATGGCTCTAGTGTTTGACTTGATGTATGTAGATTACTTTGCCCAGGGTTTGGATGTGGTAATATTTTAAGGGAAATTTGAAAGTTATGAACGACCAAAATGCGAAAGGGTCAGCAAAGATTTTTATTATGCTTGGATTACTACAAGAAAATATGTTTTAATTTTTTTCAATTTTACAGAAATCCGTCTATAACTTATTTGCAATATTTAATTAGTTAAAACAAAATTGCGGCATTTGATCACAAAATTCTATGAATTAATTTATAAGCTTTCTTTTTTGACGCCACGTCCATATTTTTTGCTTTCGCAACACCATGATGTCTATGGACGTTTATTAGTCTTTTCCCTACCAAGGTGGTGTTTTTCTAAGGGGGCTATGGCACCCTATACTATAAAGAATTCACGCCTCTCAAAGTAGCCTTTGGTTAGCTTTGGTTTTTTTTTCCTGTCCATTGTTGCTATAGACCGAGTTTAGAATTTTTAAATGGAATTCCAATTTCGATTTTGCTTGAACCAAGTTTTTAAACTTATTAAAGGGTTTTTTTCGAGGTATTGTGGAAAGGTATTTGAACTTATTTTTAATTAGAAACTGAATTATATTTATTATTTATATATTGATGATAAGCAGACGATTATAAATTTTTGATGATTAATTTTGTCTCGTCATAAAGGGTAATACTGTAATTTTCTTAAACGTGCGTGAGTACTATGTTCAAAGAAGCCGACATACGACGAAAAAAGAGCCGAAAATAATAATATTTCTAATCTAGAAACTCCTAAATTCCAAATACCTTACATCCATAACAAGAGGCCCTTTATAACTCGAAGATACCTATCAACGAGACATCAAAACTAACTGACCCACACCCAAATGAGTTATCGTACACCGCTTGTCATCAAATCTCATAATGGCTTACTTCTAGAAAGGCATTATGCAAGAACCACCTACGTAGCATCAGATAGTATGCGTAACTGAACAAGTAAGTAGCCACTTAAATTATACGTTTGGGATTGTACTTCACTAAGATACCATTCGATAAAATCTGAAGGCATTAAAAAAATATGTAACCAAATTCTAAAAGGACTGAAAATAGATAAAAAAACCTTCTTAATTTACCCAAAGACTATGAAAATGAGTGATAATAAAGTAAAAGAAAAAAAGCTGTCTTTTTGGACGAATAATCCAGAGATACTTTTAAAGTCAAAGTTAGTTTAAGCCCTAGGAAGTTACCTGTACAGCGTAAAGCTATTGAAGGTTCTACCTGAAAAGTACCCACTAGACTGTACAGTATTGATCTATCTCTAACTCCATTATTACTCCCACACACATATACCAGAAAAAAATCAACTCATGCGATGTCCAAGATGTTAGTGAAATACAGTCTACATACACTTTGCTCCAATACGCCAACTCCAATGCTCTAGGAGTAGTGAGACTCATTATAGCCTGGAATGCAGGACAAAGTTGATACAGCAGCCTCCTAGAATCCATAATATATACTATCTATGCGCAAAATTTAATTCAAATCCATTTATAAGTTATAGCTGTCCCCTGCGGTTTCACTCGCGTTCCCGAGGGCTGTCACATTCCCGTGTTAAGCTCTGTGCTATTCCAGACTATAAACTATCTCTGTGCGAAATTATATCCAGATCCATTCAGCCCATCTGCCATCATTGAGTAACAAGCGTCCATCCATCCAAACTTTCACATTTATAAATAGTAGTAAGTACTACACCACAAATTCCTAAACTTAAACGTCACAAATATTATGAGATGCATCTCTGTGGTCTCTCAGTGAAATACCACCCGTAGATAGTAAAGGAGATTAATCTTGCGTTGTGACAAAACAGGATGCCGTTTTATCAGTGTTATCTCGACTCTGTGATGTAAGGCGACGCTGTGGTTATGATGAGTGACGAGAAGACAACGATTTAATCGGCGGTCCCGGTAGCTGTATAATAGGTAGATGGATTTATTAATGACGTATAGTTTTACTGATAATCCTACTCTAAAATACCGACAGGCTGTTTAAAATAATGACATGCATATTTAAATAAATTTCGTAGAGAATTAAAATGTGTTTATGAATAGAATTGTTAAAGTGTATGCGATAATAAATGGCATTATTGATTTGTCATTTTACTATAGGGTAAATAATTTACCTATTTAGAAGCATAGATTTAATATAAATCATAAAATTTATGATTACAACTGTCAGGATTAACATATTTATAAAGATTTATTTTGCAATCCTAGGGTTTTGGGATTTAATATATTTATGAGTGTAAACAAATTCAGATTTGCTATCTTTACTGACTTCACTTCGCTTACTTGTGAAGCGGACGCCGTAAATTGAAAATTAATATATCAATAAAATTTAATTTATTCAATCTTCCCATCGTTATATGAAACTAGTTTAATTGCCAGTTAACACTAATTCACTTAGCCGTCGCGCTATCGTTAAATTACAAATCGTTTTAATTACGTTCGCGTGAATAGCGCCTCTTATGTTATATCGTAATAATAACGACATAATCACGGTAATTAATGTGCTTAATGCTTGTATCAAGTTACGAAATTAGTGGCAATTTGTATGTTCACATACCTATTAAAATGGGAGTTCCTCAGGTTTTGTGTTTAGAGCAGAGTTTTGTGGGAACACATTTTATAAGAAAATGGATGCCAATGATTACATATTTGTAGTTTCGAATCCTACAAAATATTTATTTTATTTTCTGTTAATAAATTTTTTTAATTAGAAACTTTTATTCAGTATAGGCCCATGGTTAGCACTTTTGAACATCAAATTATAATAAAGTTGCCACGGTTTCGGATGTCAGCTTTCAATTAAGAGGAACCGGCAAAATATGAAGCTTGTTTATAGTTTTAGATAAAGGTCACTTTTTGACTATTTTATACTCTACCTACACATTAAATAAAAAAAACAAACAGGTATCTGTTCTCTATGCCTTTAACATTCGCCGTCAAAATTAATCTAGTGCTTTAGTATGAAAACCGTGTGAAATAGTCACAAAACTGTTCCAATCGAACTTTATCAAAGTCACACGATGTTTATTCTGTAAGCTATTCAATATTCAGTCTCGTATAACGAGGTACAGGTAAGAGGCGGGGTCCGGTATATTCAATTTACTAGCGTGTGTGGTTCACGTCACTTTGGTCGGTTTATATTGCAACCTTTCTATTAGATTTCCTGGTATGGAGTTCTTGGTTTTGTTTATTTTTTTTTTAATAATTTTACTACGTAAATCAAATACTGGTTTTAAGTTAATTCTAAACAATGGAAAGGTTAAAAGAGAATATCAATTAGAACTTACCAAATAAACATAGTACTTAGAAAAAACGTGTAAGGTACAAGTTTATTGAAAAGTCATGTAACCTACACCAGAAATAAAAAAAAAAAATAGAACTTTAAATATAATGTTTCTAGTTAATATGACTGTCTAATATTTTAACTAGATATTAAGAATATGACTCAAAAGTTTGTATTCTTTTACAAAAATATTCCTGAAAATTTTATATTTATTATTTTAAGGCTTCCACCCGGCGGTCATACGCACTTTTAAATTGATTAAAAGTACCAAAGGCTAAGTGAGTTCCAAATTTCAACAAGATCGATTAAGTCGTTTACCTGCGAAAGGGTAACAAACAAATAAGCAAATAAAAAATTATAACCTAAAAAAAATCAATAAGATGCAAATCATTGAGGCCAATAAAGAATCGCCCCATTTCCGGTATAGGCATACCAATATTCAGCAACCAAATAGTAATATAAGTGTATTGGTATTGCCCATTTTATGTCGAATTGTCGAACATAATATATTACAGAAGCAATGATTAAGCAAGGTATGAGAATATCATATATTTTTCAGAATCGTTTCATTTGATACTAATGCCATGGATGGAGGTTGGAGAAATAATTAATTCCAATAAAAATATAAATGTGAAAAGGTGCCAAATTTGGTACAAGTGACGATCAGGGAAATTGGGTACCAAATTACGTTACAGTACCACGAAAATCAATCGTAACCGTAGCGACATCGAATCCTCAGAGGTGTCATTCTGTAAAGTAAAATGACACTAGCTCAAGGATGTATTGCCGTGGTCTCCATACTCTGTCTCTTTCGCTAACTACGCAATCATGTGAGAGGCCCGCTCTCGGAAGCATCCTTGCAATAAAGTTTGTATTAGTTGAATATGGGGGCTGTTCTTTAAATCATTAATATGAATGTACAACGCTTTTCAATTGATTTGAAAGAAAATTGATATGTTCTTTGATATTGTATTTAGGCAAGTTGGTTATAAGACTTTTAGTGAAGAATTGCTGTAATCTAGATTTTCAGAGTTCATCTCTCAGAGGGTCATAAGGGTGTATATTTATATGGGAATTCCGCTAGAACGCGGGGTTGAAAGCCAATCGCCTGTAAAATGGTCCAAATGCCAATTATTTCGTCCAATGGATAATTTAAGTTGGCAGCCAAGGCAACCAGAAATATCGACTGTTACTCGAAACCGGTGTTATTTGCAAATTGATTAACCATTTATCGCGTTCAATACCACGGTAGCGGGAATGTGGTCGCAGCTTTATGTTTTATTATCTTTTGATAAAATAACTTACATTTTATAAATGTCACAGTATATGTACGACATTAACTTAACATGACTGACGATAAGGCATTAGATTTATTGAAGCTGTGTAAGATGCAGATTATTGTGAAATCAAATTGAATTAATTTTCTTGTTGCTGATGTTTTATCATTCTGAGTCTTGAACATAGTCATGATGTATTAATTTTTTCTTTACTACAGTATTTATTTACTAGCTGCACCCTGCGGCGTTGCCTGCTTACAATCATGGTTATAATCCTTCCTCTTGAATTACTCTATCTATGGCTGAAAATTGCATTAAAATCCGTTGCATAGTTTACGATTCTATAGAGGACATACTGACAAACATTCATTTTTATATAATAATATATAGATTAGCATACTAACAGAACACAAATTTCATACATGAATTGTAATTATTTTTTAAATCTTAATCTATTATGTATAACTAATTAAAAATAATCATAACATGCAAATATTAAACTTAAAAAAAAAAGTGTTATTGGATTTACAAACTCAAAGAAGACAATGACTTAAAGGTACTGAAAAGCAATAAAAATCTATTCGCATTGAAGCATACCCGCATATACGCCTGTTACCTCTATAAATAATAATCCAGCAGTCAAACTAACGCGATTAACAATTGTATGTTTATTTCTATACACTGAATTTATATGAAAAATATTCAATAAATAACGTTACCTTAAAACAAGCTTTACTGACGTCAAGAATGCTGCTTGGCAAACCCTTTCATTGGATAACCTTGGATAACCATAACATGGAGATAGCTTATCAATAATTAAATGACCATCCTATCACCTACGCGGGTCTAAACTGAAATGGTTTGGAATTTGGAATTTGTTTCATGTCATCATGTCCGCCATATTGGATTTAGAATGACGTCATTGAACTAATTGCAATATAAACAAAAATAATTGAGCGCTAAAAATTTCGGCTTGATCGAATGCTAGCTAGTCCAAAATTCAGTTGCAAGATTAGTTCCAAACAGGTGAAGTTAAATAAAGTAATAATGCACCATATTATTGATATAATGTTATCCAACTTTATGATTTACGTACATAGACTTAAATGTCGTTTTGATATGAAAAGGATTTATATTTACGACAAATCAGTCCCAAAGGCTTCTATAACTTCTTCCATTCATCTCTTAACAGTTATTCTATACAAATCAACATACAAAGTTATCGGTGGCCCCTCCCACTTATTTCTGGCATGAAAAACATCGTATTAGTTTATTGAGTGTTAAGAAAGCTTGCAAAGTGTCAAAATAACTGTATTTATGTCTTTACTTTGAATGCAATATAAAGGAAAAGAGACTACGTTTTCGAAAGGTAAAATTATTCATTGAATAAACTAGAAATCGCAAAATTTATCAACTATTGGCAAATAACAATCTACATCGCAATTGTAAACTTCAAATGGCCGCTATTATAGTATTAAATTGAGTCAATACTCTAAAATACGATCAGGTAAGTTCAGGTTGATTGCACTCTGAGGTCTCTTGAAATATTTAGTTATTTCTATTATTAGTAACTTGCCACAAAAGTGGTTTAATACTTAGAGAATGGAGGCTTCTAGTTTTAATCTCAACTCGAGCCAGGGAACTTAAAAAAAAGTTATGAATACTTATCTGGCGCTCAGGAAACCCTGCCTATCTCTTCCTGAGGGATTTATTGTGTCCCGGGATTATAGTACATCCTCCCATTAATCCATATTATTACATATCCATCTATTATAGTCCTTTTTAAATAATATACATTTAAAATAGTGAAAAAATAGGTGCAGTGGCTAAAATCCACTCTCTCGTTATAATATCAGTATAAATTGGAAGCAACAAAAATTCATGGTGTAACCAGCAATTGATCTACAGGTTGGCACTGAGAGTTACTACTTCTAATATTAAATGATATGTTATTCCAGGGCATGCTCTATTTATGTGTCAAGTTTCATTTAAATCAAATCGGTAGTTCTTGCATAAAAGAGTACGCACGATTCATTACAAACTTTGGCATTCATATTAATTTGAGTAGGATTTTTCCATTATTTTTACGTCTTTGAGATAAAACCATCAGCCCCCCCTATTCGGCTAATAATGTTGTGTTTGCCTGTAAGTGGATGTGCACCATGCTTGCTCTTTTTGTTTGAAATGTTGTATCTTTGTTTTGCTTTGTGTGTTAAATAGATAAATAAATACAAACTTCGTAGGTGAGCCGACACAACGAGGCCTCGGAGAGCTTACGTTTCACATGATTGTTAGCGAAAGGGACAGAGCATAGAGGCCGCCACGAAACATCGTTTTGCTGGTATCTTATTCCTTACGGAATCGAAGCCCTGGTCATCGTTGGTACCTTAAAGTGTTATCGTACTGTAATCGCTTATATTGTTTAGTTTATTATGTTTCCCGTAAATATTGAATATTTGTTGTATGAGATAAATATTCAGTTAAGGTTGCGTAAAAGTAGGAAATTTAGCCATTACTTTATGGCCTACGGACGCAATTTTGTTGCTGGCCTGGGGCTCGATTCTGTAAGGAAAATGACACTAGCTCGTGGATGTTTCGTCGCGGCCTCTATGCTCTGTCTCTGTCGCTTACTACGCTAATAATACTAATCACGTGAGAGGTAAGCTCTCCGAGGCCTCCGTGAAGCGGCTCGCCTACGAAGTGGGTATTAGCTGAATAAGGCGGTTGGACAAAAATTAAGGGTATACGATACGGTATTGGGTCACTATAGGTTATCGTAAACTAGTTCACTAGATTATTGCTATTACAGTTTTTAGAAGGTGATCATTTTCAATATTGGAAGTCTAATTTCTGTTTCGTTTTGCAGTTGGTTGGAAGGCATGGGGTCAAAGTAAAAGGTATCAAGTTAAAAATTTGCGATCAAGTACTTACCATACTCATCCTTTTTAAAGTAGCTGCAGATTACCCTAAGCTTGGTCGTTTGAGTCCAGTGAAATGCTACCACAGCACGTAGATTCGATTCTCAGTCCAAAAATTTGTATGTCTCTTGGTTCAGTGTCAGATAACGCGTTCTAAGAATGTTTTAGCTCTCTTATAAAACGCTGATCTGCTATTTAACTGACTGTAAAATGGGTGCAAATTACTTTATACTTTTTAATTCAAAGCTATATTTTACGTACGTTTTATATATAGTTCAAAACAACATCTACAATCTGTTTCTGAGTTACATTTGTGAGTCCTTTCAAAATTTGACACTAAGTATCAGTAGCTATAATATGACCAGAGCAAAGCCTTTGAGTTCCTTATTCGCGTAAGGGTGTAAGAACCATCATAGGTTGAAGCCTTCGTCGTTTACAAATAATGGGACAAACTTTACAAAAAAACACAGCAAAAAAAGTAGTATATCAGTTATCTGGTTTTCATAGTACAAGCTCTGCTTAGTTTGGGATCAGATAGCCGTGTGTAAAAAGAATGTCCCAGGATGTTTATTATTTTATTATTTATTAAATTATTGCCTTATCGTCGTTCCTTGATAAGTGCAAAGCTTCAAATCAATCCGTCGTTTTAAAAGCAAAGATACAAACCAAGCGAATAAAAGCGTGTTAAAAAAAACAGAGCTTAGCGATGGACCTTCAACTTAAATTTATGGGTTATGGTAGCCAGCGGGTACTACAAGTGCTACTACCAAACTAGTACCTTACTTTAACTACCCTACTTTCTTTGAACAAAAGCTCAAGGTCATTGTAGGATTCAAACCCACCAGTCTTGTCGTGGAATTCCTCCACATCAACCGACCAATCATTTCTCATCGTTGACCCATAAAAAAACCAGTACTGCGGTCGGTGATATCAGCAATTACATGGATACAATTAAAGTATAGTAGTACAAGATCCAAGAGATACTCAGCAAGTTAACTCAGCAATTACTCAGCATGCAAATTGTAAAGATAAATCCTTTCCTCGACAAACCCATTAAGAGAAACACTTGTATTTGAATAAAAGCAACAAGCTATGATTTATCAAATCCTGTTATGAAATATATTCAAGTAGTTATTAGATTCATATAGTGGTCAAGGGTGCAGTTTCTTTTTGCTTTCATTCGACCATTATGTTATTTTTTGTGATGTTGTGTCCGATGATGGTAAAATAACACGAAGGTTGGGTCTTAGTAAATTGAAAGGTACCAATTATAATAATGGAAGTAGGTTGGTGTGTTAGCGTCGACTAAATACTAGTCTATCTGATCTCTGGTATAGTAAGAGGCGACTGAAGAAGATGACCAATGGCCCTATGAATGTGGGCAACGAAAATATTTCTGAACATAGCATCAAGAGGTAGCTAGCCAACGAGTTTACCAACAGAGCTGGTAGCCTCGTCGAATCCCGTGGCGAGAGTCGTTGGCTGGAATTCTACTTTAAGCTCGAACTTTCGGCGAAGGAAAACATTGATAGACTGAAATACAATTATGACGATGTAAACGGTGCATTAGCCCAGGTATTAAATTGGTTTACTGTTAATAATCTTGTTTTAAATGCAAGAAAAACTAAATGTTCAAATTTGCATTACCAAATGTTAAAAAACTAGGCTGTAGTTTAATGTTAGACAACGAAGCTCTTAGCCTTGTTGAGTCAACAGTTTTCTTAGGAATTACTTTAGACTCAAAACTTCAATGGGGGACACAAATATCATGTCTTGCGGGAAAACTTGGTTCAGCGGCTTACGCCGTTAGAAAAATCAGGCAGATTACAGATGTCGATACGGCTAGATTAGTTTATTTTAGCTACTTTCATAGTGTTATGACCTACGGCATTTTGCTTTGGGGTAAAACTGTTGATATAGAAACCATTTTTATATTGCAAAAAAGAGCTGTACGAGCAATTTATAATTTGAGTTCTCGAGCTTCCCTCAGAGAAAAGTTTAAACAAATTGATATCCTCACAGTTGCATCGCAGTATATTTATGCAAACATAATATTTGTACATCAAAATATTAGTCTTTATGTCAAAAAGAGTGATATGCACTCCATCAATACTAGAAATAAGGATAAACTTGTCACTTCTGCATATAGACTGCAAAAAGTGCAAGGCTCATTTTAAGGACTTAGTGCACGCATCTATAATAAAATCCCTGCTGAATTTTAAAATTTGCCTTTACAAAAATTTAAGGAAAGAATTAAGACTGTTTTAGTACAAAAGGCTTTCTACAACACAAATGATTATTTTAATGACGACAATGCTTGGGTGTAGCGCTCGCTCCAGCAGGACACATCGTTATGTACAAAATCTTATTTTGAAAAGAGTAATTGCTGAGTTTATTGCCGGCTCTTCTCAGTAAAAGCAACCTTCCGAACCGGTGTTAGAGTCTGACCATTCATAAGTGCCTGTGAAGGCCTATTTGAATAAATATTTCATTTCATTTCATCGTGAGGAAACTACAGAACGGTGACTGTCTGGCTGATTACCGAACGAATTAAAAACCTGTCACCAAGCACCTGTTAGTGTGTTCTGATGGCTGCCATTAAGAGTATGTTCCCTTCTCGACTTTGTGTGCGTATCAGATTCCATGATAGACAATATAAAAAAAAAATTGCACCATAAAAATTAAGAAGAAGAACAGAAAAGTCAAATGATGATCCAACCATTAAATATTCTTGAAGCAAAAGAAAATAAATCAATTGATTTAAGCTTAAAACAACAATGTGGCTGTATGAACAATCCTTTATTGAGAAAGGTTAACTTTGTAGTAGTTAAGTCAAAGCAATAAACGTCAGTGTTGCGTTGCGATTGTTAAGTGCCGCTTTTAAAACTGTACAAATCGTATTAACGTTGTCCAAGTTACTAGATGTAGCGTTTGCATTAAAAATAATTAAACATGTACGTTTAATAACATATTATGTACTTAAAATATTTTTTTGAAGTAGTAGATGTCTTAGTGCAGAATGCGTCCGGGGAAGTACTATCAACTTACCCATTTCCACTGTGAAGCAGTAGTGCACTTGTATTACTGTTTGTTGGTTAGATAAGTAAGGGGACCGGTAAAACAGTCACAGGGTAAACAACGCATTGGCGATGTCCCCAGTGTTGCAATTATCCGTAGGCAGGGTGAAACCAATCTGAAAGCCATGAGCCTTTTATTGACACGGCTTGATAACGGAGGTCATGGGTTAAATTCCTAAATCAGGAGATGCTGCTTAGAAATAATCATCCACGGTGGTAATAAGAGTGAAGATATTTATTTCATTCTTGTTAGGGCAATACAATTTCCCGGTTACATTTATTATCTGCTTCTGCTTGAACGCTTATGCGATTCACTTGGACTACAGCATCGTCTGTTTATCCTTTGACTTAATAATGCAAGCTTCTGCATCGCTATTGATTTATTGTTGATCTGTATTTCTTTTGTAAAAAAAGTGCAAAAGTTAAGTGTCTTTTCCTTTTTTGAATAAGCGTTAATAAGTTTCGTAGCGTCTTTCAACTTTTCTTAAAGTATTGTATAGAAAGGGAAAACCATAACTAAAAAACATATTTCCAAGCGCAAAAGTTACTAGACAACACTTAACACTTTATCCCCATTCCTGCGATGCTAACTCAACACTAACTTACCACAGCATATAAAGCGACCATAACCTAAATCTGATAATAAATACGGGGTAACTCCAGCCTACGCACTCGCGAACCAAAGACTAAATAGAACAAAACGTACATGCGGTCAATAAAAGGGTATAGGTACCTATCTTGTGCGTTAAAGAAGACATTTCGCGCAGCTGCCTGCGTGGCTTGTTTGTGGGCGGGCTTAATGATCCAAAGGACTTGGTGCATGTGAGGAACTGAAGCGTTGTACAAAAGGTATATGACAATTGATAGAGCGGTGATAGCTGGACGTCGAACTGAGAAAGGTTGTAGTTTCAAATTCGTCATGAGATTTTAGTGTATGCAAGTCTTTGTGTAGGCTTTGTGTGCTGACTACTTTTAGTCATATACCATGCTGATGTTGTGGTCAAAAATAAATCTATCAATGGTAAAAAAGATTGAGATTGTTTTTTTTGAATGAAATAAAGTAATAAAACATAATATACTACCGTTTCCTGCAGTATTATGATTTAAGAGTTCTGTAAAAAAATAAGTGAATGAATACTTCAAGATCAGAAATAAATTGGCAAACTCCTAGTATAAGAAATGATCATATAAAGCTAACATTAAAATAAAATACACTAATAAAACAGCAACCTAGATACAGATACCCTTTGTATATACTACCTGCATGTAAAACCTTAATTTTACTATGGAGATTATGAATTTTCATTTTTATGACAAATTATGAGTCCATTGGGCTTTTTTATACTAATAAAATTAATTTAACCGCCACCAGCTCACATCTTATACCCAAAGCTCGTGCGTAGATTAAGTTGTACAGATCAAAGTTGTTTCTTTAAGATCAGATTTTTATGTTTGCGTTCTCAAATAGCATTTAGACTCATGAAGCTTTAATATATTTACAGTAAACAGGAATTTAACAGTCAACAACTTCGGTAAACTTGATATAATATAATTGGATTGTCTTTATAAATTAGGTTTTGCAATAAATAAATATCCTGAGGCATTCTTCAAACAGTTATTTGATCCCAAATTAAAAATAATATCTTGTACTGCTTGTACTAGCAGATAATTGATAAACAACACAATAAACTACTTTTTAAATTCTTAGATTAAGTAATTACCCTTGCTCAGGAGAAATATATAATTGCAATAAAAAAAACCGGCCAGGTGCTCTAACTCTAATCTATAAAAACGGATAAAAAAAACTTAGTCTGCTTTTTAGTATTTGTTGTTATAGCGGCAATAGAAATACATCATCTGTGAATTTCTACTGTCTACCTATCACGGTTCAGAAGGATACAACCTGGTGACAGGCGGACAGACAGACATACAGACGGACAGCGGAGCGTAAGTAATAGGGTCCCGTTTTACTTTTTGGGTACGGAACCCCAAAAAAGAATAAAACAATCTTTATAACCAAAGAGAATCAGTCGTTGCTGAAATTTACATAATAAAAAAACAAAGAACAAACGTTTAGATTATAAGGTGTTTAATAATAGTCATAGAGTTTTGGATTTTCTAAACAATAATTTTATTATTATCATCCTTGAAAAGTTAGGCAGACATCCCATCTAAGATATATAAGATCCCAGCGTGATATTTTCTAAGCTCTGTCACATTATGTTCCCGAAATCATTTCGAATAAAGAAATTGCCCGACCTAACAATCAAACCTATGAACTCCGGGCTCTAACCAAGCTTTATTCTAGACTTACCCAAATCTGAAGAAATTAAGTTAAAAAATATTAAAATAATTTAAAAAATTTAAATCACCCAAATAGAATGTGTACGTTTAACATAAACTTTCCACAGATCTTACTTTGTAAAATAATTTAACCACAAGCACAGATTCCTCTCATTTGCATGGCGAAATAACTTGCTATGATAATAGTCGCATAAAAGGTGGAATGGCGCTCTCTGACTCTATAAAAACATATGGTTGTGGTCTTAGACTCTGCTATTTTATTTCCTTCTGTGTTTTCTATGTGCATGGGCACGGAATTTGTGTAATTATGTTCGAAACTAGAAATTGAGGTTGAATTGAATTAAAGTGGCGCTTAAATTTACGCTCCTTAAAGAACAAAAGACTGTATCAAATGTTCAAACATTCCGGAAATAAAAAAATGAAGAACCAAAAAGTTTTGACGCTTATGAAGTTCAGTAGCCAGCTTTTAACTGGCAATTAAAAAAAAATGAACTGACGAGTTCGTAACCAATAAGTATATATCCTGGAGCGTCATTGAATATATGTATGTGGATATAAAAAAATATATATTATTTCCACATTGAGGATTTTGAAAATGTATCTGATATGTAGGTAAATATTGAATTTCAATATCCAAGTAACGGCCGTATTTTGATTAAAGTATTGCCTAACCTTTCTATAGTGAAAAGCTTACAAGGAACAACAGGACTTCGATTTCGTTAACAGTCGCATTAAACGGAACGTTAAAACCTAAACATTGAAATTATTTGTGCATTTCGTTAAAAATGTGTACAAGTTAACTTTGGTTTAACTTTAATTTTGATTTTAGATTTACATTTGTATTAACATCAACTAAATCACCGGAATCGTCTGCTTGTAGCAAAAACAGTTTACAATTATAATGAACTAGCTGTACCCCTCGGTTGCACCCGCTTTCCCGAAGGATTTTACCTTTACTTTTAACAAGTTATAAACTACTTATTTTCCAAGTTTCATCCAAAGCCATAACAAACCTTCACATTTTGATATTACAGTATAATACAATAGTACCTGGATGCCCGAGCTTGCTATTGCTATAGCGATGCTCGGTATTTTTTTTTTTTTTTTGGTAAATTATGTAAAGTTTGCTTATTGGCTTAGTCTTGCTTAACAACGCCATCTACTGGAGTAGTTTAATGTTGTGTTGTTAAAATGGTTAATGTCAGGATGTTATTTTTTTCAGGTTATGTTTAAGTCAATTATCGATAAAGTTGATCATTGAAAACACGGATAAAACGACATTTTCTGAAAAGTTATCCTAGCTAGATCGATTTATCACCCCCAAAAACCCCTGCATACTATATTTCATGAAAATCGTTGGAGCCGTTTCCGAGACACTAATCAAATATATATAATTATATTATTATATATTTTATATACTATATTATATACTATATTATATATACAAGAGTTGCTCGTTTAAAGGTATTAGATAGATAGATTATAGTAGGATATTTAGTTCTGACAACAGGAAGTTTTCTAACAGATACTATACTGTTCAAAAAGCGACCCTAATCCATGTAGTTTCAAGTCACAATGCACCACAATCACAACAAATTACTAGCCTCAAAACGGTAATGCTTACTGCATACCGTAGACCGCGTTAATGAGACAGCTTCGGTGACATACGTTCACAGTTTGAGTGCTAACCAGCTTCTAAATGGTAACTGAATGTGAGACAAAGGATAGGCGCTAATTGGGAGGAAGTAAGACTTTGTGCGTTCCTCTGAAAGGTTTTTAATAAAGATGTTTACTCTGTTAAAAATATATATAGGTGAAGGACTTCGAATATTTCTGTTCTTTAGAGGTTCCTATTGAATGATATTATAAAAAAGTGTATATCCTTGCTTACTTGCTTATTTGTTCTTATTTAAGGTCGTAATGTGTGTTTTCTGACCATTTGATATTATAGATTTGACAGAATCTTAGGGATTGGCTGTCTGCCTGACGTCAATACGCCAACCCTCTTTGGAAAATAATATTTGGTGGGGACGCGGTCGGTGCTACACTCCACCACGTCACCTTTACCCCAAAGATATAGATTGGAATAAGTAGAAGAAATTTCTGCAACGTCGGCAAGGTGGCCCGTAAGTTAGTTTATCACCTTAGCGGCATAAAAAATAACTTATAATTTTACTATTAGACCAAGTACCAGTAAGTTTAAAATGTATTAAGAAACACTTATTAGTGTATTTCATCTGTACCAGCTTTTAAATTGTTTTGCTTTTAAAAATAACTTCCAGTTAAGCTATAAGGTAAAATTACTACCAACATGTGAAACAACTATCGCAAAAACAATTTCCCCTCAACAGCATTCTTCTATTTCACTCGGATCTAGATCACAAAGCAAATAAAGCAACAAACACAATCACAGAACGCGGACACCGCAATCAAGTCTTCAAATACTAAAGAAGGGTATGGCAGACTATCGATTGTATTCGCCATTTGCTATTGAATATTTCATGGAATAGACGGCCGCCGGTATCATTATGGTAACTTGAAAGACACACGTAGGGGATCTGGATTATTATATTTTTGTAGAAGATTTAAATAGGTAGGTTAGTACAGTTTATGTAAATGCGATTTTTATTTTAAACACGGCCCTGTTCTGGGGTCTTCCATGAGGGTGACCCATGTTAAATGGTGGATAGCCCTTGGATGATATGATGATCTGGCTATGCTTTAACTGTGGAAACCAGATAACTCATAATGTAAGGTCACCGCATGGTGTTGGGCCAAAGTGATCTTAGATGTTTAACATTAAAATATCAAATCACTTTTAATTTACTGTGATCGTGACCGCGATAACTTATTTTAGGTAACATTATACAGGCTATAAATAAATATTATTACGCACGTCATAGATAAATATATATTTTTTAATAAAAAAACAACTAGTGTGTGCTGATTCTTCTTTTTCTGCAGTGAAATATGATAAAATACACACCACACACAATGTGTATTTAGCAGATGTGTTATTTCACATAATCTTTAATTCATGCGGTTTGTAGTCGCCTGTCGATTGCTTTTAATTTCCGTTATTCTTGGACTTTTCAGTTCGATGGCCGGGTATTCCTTTGTTCACTTATTAAAATTTAATAACTTCTGTTAAATGGTGTGGGTATTTTTACTAGTTATGGGGTGGAAACCCCACGGCTCAAATTGCCTTCCCAAGGGATGTATAATTTTGGTATGATAAGAACTATACTATATGTTATTCTAAGGTATGCTCTATCTATGTGTCAAGTTTCATTCAAAACCGTTAAGTAGTTTTTTTTGTTAAAAAGTATATTCCTTAAAGAATATATTTTTATATCGGAAATATGTATAGTCAACTAGCTGTCCCCGCGGCTTCACCCGCGTTCCGCGATGTTAAATTTTCAAGGATACAAAATATCCTCTATTTTATTCTAGGGCATATCCCAATCTTCATCCAAATCCATTCAGAAGTTTTAGCGTGAAAGAGTAACAAACATACATACATCCATCCTCTTTCTAATTTATAATATTAGTAGGATTATGTCAAGAGCTTCATAAAAAGCCCATAAAATTTCAGCCGTGAGTTCAATGTTCATTTCTTATGCTTGATTTTGGGAGAAATTTGAAGAAGTGACAGAGGTTAAATAGTGTGGTGATATTTGTCTAAATTTTCTTACTGCAGTGGTGTGTTCGATTTATGGTCTGCTATAATTTATTTTTAGATATCTGTTCTTTTCTTCCAATAAACCAAAGGCATCGCAATCTATTCAACCTTTAACGACTGGTGTTGTATTGTATAACCCGGCTTCATATAAAATGAAAATAAATATACATATAAAAAAACCAGTAAGCCTACCTAAAGTAAGTGGTCACCGCCGCCTATGGACATTTGCAACACTAGGGGCATCGCCAATGCCTTGTCGACCTTGAGACGTGAAGTTGTCAGTCTCATGTGCCTGTAATTTAACTTTTTAATAAGCATCATTTGTATAACGCCTCGGTATTAATATAGTATGAAATGTGTATTATCATAAATAACACTCTACTGTAACTGTTATATCACTTTTGAACAACAAAGCTATAGCTGACGGAACCCACGCACAAACATCGTCTTGCGCTTGGATATCCGCAAATATTGTTTCTAATGTCTCTCAATAAACAAACAGACACGCGATTGCTATTAATGTAGAATAGAGTTCAAAATCGTTCACTTAATTCTCGTTAAGATTTTGCGACGCTACGCAGAGTTTGACATGAGCTATAAATCCTGAATACAATCTTAACACACAGTTCGATCTTTAAACTTGTACTATAATAATTGTATGACACGTTCATGCACACATATGGTTGTATGATTGCGAATCGATCCCACAATCTGCAGTGATAGTCTGGGTATCTGACCACCACGCTAGTTCTGGCCCTTGTGATCTTCTTCCACTTCTTTTAGCTACTAGCTTCTAGACTGCGGCTCAACCTGCGTTTCCGAATATCTAATGATTGTATCCAGTAATTAAAACGAATAATATTATGTATTAATCCAAAACGTATTCTAAAAGCTGTCGTATACTTATACGTAATACTTAAAAGGTCTCGTAAATTTTAAATATTGCCTTTTTCCAAGTTAAATGTCGTAATTATTTTTAAGTCTTTTCAAAATTTATGTAGAATATATTATGCTGAATAACTTTTTTATTGCAACATTTAAATAGAAGTTTTCATATAAGATTATAAACTATAAGGTATAGTCTCTATTAAAAACTTAACTAGAATTTAAATCTTGATACTTAAGGTTTTTAAAATTATATCACAATATTATCAATCACCATGTTCGCCAAAGTCGCTATCTGTGTCCCTATATCCATATGTACGCTTAAATCTTTAAAACTACGCAACGGATTTTGATGCGGTTTTTTTAATAGATAGAGTTATTGAAGAGGTAGGTTTATATCTATTAGTATCTACATTGCACCTGAGGGAAGCCGGGGCGGGTCGCTAGCTTATTATAAATTGAATACAAAAGCAAGATACATTAGTATCAACTTTCAATGCTCGCTATCCCCATACGAAGTCGTAGAAACCGTCCATTAACTGACAATTACGAAGCAAAGACGCCACAGCGGTCCAAGTTTCCCTAACGTACGATGTCAAACACAGTTAAAATTTTCAAACAATCTCCAATGACATTACACGGCCATACGTCTGAGGGGCATAAGCAAATATTGAATCGTCTCGAGTGTTCTGCAAACTTATCTTAGACGCCATATTCACAGTACAATGGTAGGCAGTAGTGAAGGTGGAGATAGAATTGAGAGAGGACGCTAGCTCAAGAACCTTCTTCAAGGTTTTGAGGTACACCGGAATATTATTTTGGAAAGAGTAATAGCTGAGTTTATTGCCGGTTCTTCTCAGTAAAAGCAACCTTCCGACCCGGTGTTAGAGTCTGACCATTCATAAGTGCCTGTGAAGACCTATTTGAATAAAAATATTTCATTTCATTTCAAATAATAGGTACCAAAAAAGATATCCCAAGTGCAGACTTGGGATATCTTTTACGCATGATTGTGTACATTTTTTCATTAAGTAATATTGTGTTATATCAGTGAAAAACAAAATTACGAAAATAACCCCTAAAAAGCTTCTAGAATACAAACAAACAAGGGTTCTCATTATAACTTATGAACTTTTAAATTGAAATTGACTATGGCAATAAGTCTAAATCGAGGTTTCAAAGTGCCTGAGAAAACCGGTTTCAACTTTTAACAAAACTACACTACTGGACTGAAAGTTACTATGTTACAGCAATATGAATCATATCCAGTCTGTGTATGATCGGGAACTTTAATATATAACGTAGTCTTCGAAGTAATGTCCAAGCTATATAATATAGGTATTATCCCTACATCAAATTTGATGTAAGACTAGATGTCCTCCGCAGTTTAACCTGCATTCCCGAAAGATGTTACGTTATTCCGGCACAAAAAGTATTATGTGTTAATTTAAGTTATAATCTATCCATATGCAAAGATGTAAAGTGTAACAATTAGTGTTTCGCATTTATAGTATTAGTACGATTAAGGTTAGATTCACTGATTGAGCCCTCTGCGCTCACCGAAAAGTCCTCATAAAGGTGTAAAAGACATCTGAGATAGACACCTCCTAGCAATAGCTAGGTAATAATAAGTAGTGTAATAACACTTCAGTACGGCACAACACATTTACAATTTTCAAATACCCTGGTGTAAAGTAATTTTCTTAACAGCACTACATACAATAATTAAAAAGCTTACAACACAATTTCACAGCAAACAGAGTGGTAAATTCAGTGGCACAATTTCCGCGGCTGTTACCCATCGCAGTAACTGTTGTATTTCGGTCACGACCACTTTGCTATGCAGACAGCTCCAGCGGGACAATGGACGCAATTAGTAGACGTGTTACACCCACAAGACCAAATGCATCTGTGATTTAAATTATAATTTACAACCTCCGCGGTGCACCCGCGTTCCCGAATCTAATGTAACCGGGGATAATAACACAGCCTTTGTCCATCCGGAATAATTTACCTTTCAAATGGTGGAAGGATTTTTCAAATATATGTTGTAGTTCCGTTAAGTTTGCACTCTTTCTCTATGGTATGAGTATAGATTTTCTTTATTTGTTCTTGAGTATAGTTTGTCATCAAGATTACATTCTATTTTGAATTGGCGTTCCGAGAATAAGAGATTGACTACAAAATCAAGAGTGAAAATAAAACCAGAAAGAGCTACAAAATAGCGCTCCTAGCTTTCACTGTACATTTTGTTAATTTCATGTGTCTGAGATACCATCTCGAAATAAATATTTATTAAATAGAATGTGAATCGTGTGTTGGTCAGACTTATGTCGTTAATTTATAATCCTAGAACATTATATACACACGGCCAACTGATCCTAGACAAAGCAGAAATACTCTGGACTCTAGATGATTGATAAAAAATATATATTTTTTTAATCTGAAGACCTACTTGTATACATATTAGGTTGGGGAAAAAGTCTTTTCGCATTATAGTATGTAAAAACTTGTAATAAAATCTCTTTGCCTATACTATTTGTATCTGGCTGATTTTGGTATCATTGAAAGTTTAAATTTTAAAGAACATAATTCCAAATTCAAATTAGGAAAATGTGTGATTTGCATTTGTTTTTCGTACCGCCAGGATGAGTGAATCTAATGAAGAAATTCGATTCATTTTAAAGTTTTACTACAAAAAAGGTAAAAATGCAACGCAAGTCGCGAAAAAAATTTTCGATGTTTATGGACCTAGTGCAGTGTCTGTGAGAGTAGCGCAAATTTGGTTTAAGCGTTTTCAATCCGGAAATTTTGATAGCAAAGATGCAGGTCGCTCTGGTCGCCCCATTACTGATAAAATGGATGTCATTTTTGAAAAAGTGGAGCAAGATCGGCATATCAGTAGTTACGACGTAGCTGAAGAACTGGGAATTGACCACAACACACAGTTTTGGCGCATTTGAAAAAAAATCGGTACACAAAATGAGCTCGTGAGGTAACCAAATATCTAGCTATATTTGGTTACCTCACGAGCTCACTGAAAGAAACCTAATGAACCGTGTACTCATTTGTGATTCTTTATTACGACGTCATGAAACCGAACCATTTTTGAAGAAGCTGATAACTGGTGATGAAAAGTGGATCACGTACGACAACGGACAACGAACGTGCGTAAAAGGTCGTGGTCAAAGGCCGGTCAGGCTTCACAGACTGTGGCGAAACCCGGGCTAACTCGTAACAAGGTGATGCTGTGTGTGTGGTGGGATTGGAAGGGCATTATTCATTATGAGCTGTTACCACCAGGCAGGACCATCGATTCTGAACTCTACTGCGAACAACTGATGAGATTAAAGCAAGAAGTTGAGAGAAAGCGGCCGGAATTAATCAACAGAAGGGGAGTGGTTTTTCATCATGATAACGCTAGACCTCACACATATTTAGCCACTCAGCAAAAATTAAGAGAGTTTGGCTGGGAGGTATTAATGCATCCGTCGTATAGTCCTGACCTTGCACCTTCAGATTTTCACCTGTTTCGGTCTCTTCAGAATTCTTTAGGCAGTGTCAGGTTAACATCACGAGAGGACTGTCAAAACCACTTGTCGCAGTATTTTGTGTTAAGTCCTAAAATTTCTATAGCAATGGGATCATATCCCTACCTACAAGATGGCAAAAAGTTGTCGAACAAAATGGTACCTACATACTTTAGTTAAATGTAAATAAACTATATTAAAAATGTTTTGAATTTTCTTAAAAAATGCGAAGGAACTTTTTCCCCAACCTATTATATACACCCAGACAGAGAACAAATACAAAGTCCATGCTCATAAACTTCTCTTCTGGATGGGAATCGATCCTGTAACCTGTGGCGAGGCAGCTGGTATTGTTGGTACTTTAGTCGATAAATCAGATCTGTTACATTTTCTTTGTTACGATATGATATTTCACCAAAAAATAATATTATATCTAATTCTAAATTAGTATTCCAACGACAACCCCCAACTGAACATCAAGATGCAAAGCCTGACCAACAATAGCTGTCCATCCAATTTACTTATAACAAAACGGCCGAAGACAATCTTGCACCGAAAGGATTAATTAGAATTGTAAATGATCCAGCCGTAAGACCTCGCGATCCTCCCAGTTAACTTCGAATCAAAATGTTTACTGCAAACAATCCTTTTGAAGATTAACTTGAAATTGAAACGCACCCGGAATATTTATAAGGGTTAATATTTATAAGAATATTTCGGGAGCGACCTCCGTTTGACTTAATGTTTTATCGGCAAGAAAATTATCTTGGAATTTTTGCAAGAATCTTCGGTACGCGTCTGTTTATTGTTTTTGAGTGTAGCTTTCAGCGATGTTTTGGGTTCAGCGATTTGAGAAATTGCTTTACTTTGCCAACTTTAAAATTAACTTTATTGATTTTTTTTCGTGAAACTTTTCCTATTTCGCTTTGTGTACCCTTTCTGGACTTCGGCTATTTTTAGGATAAACAACTTTTTAACGAGTTTAATTTATCGAAAGCTCTTGCTTATCTCCGGAAGGGGCATTCTCAAATGATGATAATAAGTTAAGTATTTTTGACTCAATGTCGAAGACATAAAATTGAGAATTATTGTCTGCTATATTTGGAAACCACGCCTTGGTAAATGTAGAGTAGAGCGTCCTCTAGCTAGATGGAGCGATGATATACGCAAGCTGGCTAGCAGCGTATGAAAACAAAGAGCTGAATATCGAGCTCAGTGGCGTGGCATAGGTGAGGCCTGTGTCCAGCAGTGGATGGGCTTATGATGATGATGATTATAATATACCATGGTTGAATTGTGACGTGATCTTTTTTTGCGATAAACCTATCTATGATATCTGGTATTCAAACCTAACTTTTGATCGACGTCAAAAAAGGTTGTTTGACCCTATTTGGATGGGATTTTAAGTTCGTAATTAATTAGTCAGAATCTACACAAGTGCATAACTTTAATTGATTTTGAAACTGATACAGAAATTAAAGGAAGGGATCTATTCTAAACCAATGAAGGTACAAAAGTAATCCATTCGAACACGCAACGGTTTCTAACGTCCTGATAGAGGCCCTTAAACCTGATGGTTACTTCCCGATATGAAATTGTAAGAGCACAGACGTGGGGTTTATTCGCGTTGCTGCCATTATATTCAGCGTACATACGTTTATAGCTTGGTTAAAGATCTGTTTAAATTCTTTATGATAATCGCTTCCAGCATATTGATCAGTACCTTCTTGTGATTTTAAAAGTTATTTTTATGACTGCAATTAAATTACTACCGAAAAGAATAGCTGAACCGATCCTTTACTAATCAAGTTATAGTGTAAAATATCTATAATATAGAATGATAAAGTCAACTGGTGTCTAATAAAGTATTAAAGAATCGTCTTAATTTATCATATTTCCATTGAAATTAAATTAAATGAAAATCTCGTAAAAAATCAGAAGAAAACATGTATAGGTACCTAGTTTTGTAAAATCTGTTACTCCTTGTTTTGGGTGTTTATTTGAATCAAGCCACTTTAAATGTTCAAATAATAACCAAACCACAATCTTGTACTTCCTAAAAAACAGCATTCAAGCCCAAATCCTTTACCAAAACACCGCAAACTTCACGGCAAGCGCCCACGTGCCTCCCTGTACATACTTCATCGCACATTTACGCGAATACACTCACCCAACGTTCCTAAATTGAATGGCCCACCGTTTTTACGTAATTGGAATCCAACTCTGTGAAGCTTCTGTAGATTAATATCGAATGTGATGTACGCAATATGCATAGCTATCAGGTAATCTTTTTAAAATGGTATTTTTTTTAGAATAACCAACAAAGCCTAGTGATGGCATTTAGAAATCAGCCAATACTTCAATGTAGGATTTTGAGGAGTATCAATTCCCGGATTTCTTGCGTTTAAAAGTATTCTTTGCAAATTTTCAATTAAATTCATTTACGTGATTATTGTTAAAGAAGGTTTCAGGATATATAATATAATTCCTGTGTCCTTAGAAATCCTTAGAAAATATTCGAAACAAACATCGTCGAAATTCAATATGTCTAAAAATCTAAGTAAATACTTTTATAATGTAGTATAGTACCTTCAGTAACTTTAAATTTGACCTTCATAAGTGCCTTCTGAGGGCCTAAACTGAATAAATGGTTTTGAATTTGAATTGAATGTAAATTTTATTAAATCACTAGTTTACTATATCTACTACTATTATAATTTAATATAAATCTCGAAGTTAGCGTCTGTTCAATAATTTCAATAAAAATAACAATTAAATTATTTACTTTCTTCTCTGCTCAAAAGCTCCAGGTGAAATAATTGCGTGAAAGCTTCAAGCTTATTCAGTGATAATTTCAATAAATTTTAATAATACCGAACCCTCGTGAATGAAAAAAAAGCAATAACACTGATAGCTTTCAAGTAACGAGCAAAGGGCACAGATGTGGCGCACGTACCTTCTGCAATTACCTTGGAAAGAAATGAATAACTTACAAAATGGTAGATACGCCACAACAGTCCTTTATAGGAGACTTTTGTGTACCTTAATTAACAGCAGCCATTTATTCCTAAAAAAGCAAATAGTTTTTAAACACACAATAATAATATAAAACTATATATCAGGCGGATATTTAAAAATAATCTTTTGATGGGCCAATTGACTTAGTGGTTAGAGACTCTGGAAGCCACGCAGGTCGTGGGATCGATTCCCACCCAGGACAGACATTTGTGTCCCTGAATATGTCATTTTGCTCTGTATCTATATCACAGTCTTCTGGTTTCCTGGAATGTCCCAGGATATTAATTTATTTATTTAAATATGTTTGAACGATTTCTATGACGCTCAAAATCAATTATTACCTTATTTCTTAATCTAATACCTAGATTTTTTTTATCGACTTAAGGCATATATACTGCTTATAATATCAATGTTCCAAAGCATTGTGACTCTCTAAGGATCCCGATATGAAAGAATTTTGATTGTTGTACATTCATTACGAAAAGTAATAGAAATTATTTGTATGATTATTTCCAGCGAAATGCAAAATAATTCTGAGAAAGACGTCGGCTTGCCAATTTCTTGAATAGCTTGATCTTCATTTCGTAAGTTCTTTATATACATAAATAATCAATATCATAATAATAACTTTCGAGTACTAGAGCTCTTAGTGCAGAGTTCGTCCGGGGAAGTACTACCACCTTACCCATTTCTGCCGTGAAGCAGTAGTGCACTTGTGTTACTGTGTTTCGGTTAGAAAGGTAAGGGGGCCTGTGAAATTACAGGCACATGAGACTTAACAACTTCACGTCTCAGGGTCGACAACGCATTGGCGATGCCCTTAGTGTTGCAAATGTCCATAGGCGGCGGTAATCAGTTACCATCAGGTGGACCGTTCGCTTGTTTGTCAGCCTGTGGTATAAAAAAATATATATATATATCCTAGGGTTTCTTGACGTATGGCTGTTTGATCAAAATAAGTAGAATATGAGCTAGGGAAACTAGATACTGGATATTTCTTTTGAAATACATATATACTAACGGATTCATGACCTATATTATATCATCGTATAACACGAAGGTTTGCTCCGCAGTTTTCCATACCTAAATTACGAGTAGAGAAATCTATCTTTTATATATGTATGTATATAAGGAAAATAGGGTTTTCCATTTTCCTTTTATTACCATTACCTCAAAACTGCTGAGCATATCGGAATGGAACTGCTACCATTCGACGCTGATTTTTTCCTAGATGGTTATATGATATCGATAAACGCGGGCGAAACCGCGGGGGACAGCTAGTATACTATAATGGCAGTTAAGTATGTTATTGCTCTGGGCTCGATTATATAAGGTAAATGATACCAGTTCGTCGTAGTGCTCTATATCTTTTGTTAACTACGCTATAACGCGAGAGGTCCGCTCTTCACCCATCCCTGGTGGAAAGAATACATAAAAATGTCTACTATTCATCAATAAAGTACTATTGAGTTGGAGCGACTCTTTTAAATAATTATACCGTTGTAATTATCACAGCTTATAACTACATTCAATCAATCTTATCTGCTAGTTAATATATTTTTAAATCATTACTAAGATTTATTAGTAACACCGTTTAGACGGCAATTAAGAAGTAAACCGTTACTATTTCGACGGGAGAATAATGTTTAAAGTTTCAAACAGTAATAAATAAAAGTAAGTCATGAGTTACTTTAGAAAATGGGCCGTTTTCAATGTGTTTTTGGCCGTTGATGTATGGTTTGCATTTGTTTTTGAAAGTGATATAATGGCTTGGTGTGGTAGAGGAATCCCTGTAGTAGGGTCACTATTGCCCTATATTGCGATTCGACTTGACATAATTTGATTTATGTTAAAAGGTACTTTTTAGGTATGTACTGTAGTCAACAAGTATATATATTTATTTAAATATGAGCAAAATAGAATTCTTATGCACCATCACCTCAAAACTACTGAACATATCGGGATGGGATTACCACCATTCGATGCAGAATTTTTTGTAGATGGTTATAAGCATGATATACTCGTATATGATATCGATAAACGCGGGTGAAACCGCGGGGGACGACTAGATAATAAACGAACAAATTGCCGGGACATTCTCTACACACGGCCGTCTGATCCCAACCTAAGCAGACATGACTTGTGCTATGGAAACTAGATAACTGAAATACTACTTTTATTTTCAATGCATACTTGTGTAGATATAGTTTCGGTCTTTCCGTGGTTTAACTCAAGAGACCAATTTTATTGAATTACTTGTTGTTACAGCGGGAGTAGTACATGCTTAGTGAAATTACAAATGTCTACTACCATTCAAGAGACAGCCCTGTGACTGACAGGCGGATGGACGGATGGACAGTGGAGCCTTAGTAACAGGGACCCTTTGTGACCCTTTGGTACAGAACCCTAAAAAAGAACTCCCTGCATTCAAGTAGAAAAGACGATCCAAACTCAATATAAAATCCAATTAAACACCCAATATTTGCACACCCATCGACTTGTGTATGCACATAAACATTATGTGTGTATATGTGTTTGTGTGTGTGTGTGTGAGTGTGTGTTATGTAGTTGGCGGCAGTCATTAAGCATTCAATTAAGTTAAACGCATCGGTTGTTTGTGCTACACTCCGCGGCACGTCTGTATTTGCTGAATTTGAATGATGTGGAAGTATGTTTATATTGGGATACTGAATGTTAAAATACACCACTAATCCCAAATAAAATGAATAAAGTAGACTGAGTAGTAGAGCTCTTAGTGCAGAGTTCGTCCGGGGAAGTACTACCTTATCCATTTCCGCCGTGAAGCAGTAGTGCACTTGTATTGCTGTGTTTCGGTTAGAAAGGTAAGGGGGCCAGGCACATGAGAATTATCAACTTCAAGTCTCAGGGTCGGCAACACACTTTCCATCAGGTGCACCGTCTGCTTGTTTGTCGGCCCATATGGTATAAAAAATATCCTGGTACATTCTTTACACAAAATTATCTGGTCCTAAATAAAGCAGAGTTAGTACTGTGATGACCACTAAAACATTTAATTTAATACGGTATGTATTCATCAATATCAGATACTCATATCGATGTTATACCCAGACAAGAAATCTATGCACACAAATGTTTATCCTGACTGGGAATTGAACCCCCGCGGTGTGACTATCACGCCGCTGGTAGCTATATTTTTTTTTCTGTATTAGGATTTCAAACAATAGTACACTGTGTAAGAAAGCTTAAGATTAGTTACAAAATACTGTGCTAAATGCCCCGTCAATCACAGCCCCCTTATTCAGCTAATACAAACTTCGTCGGCGAGCCGCTTCACGGAGGCCTCGGAGAGCTTATCTCTCACGTGACTAGTAGTATTAGGGTAGTTAGCGAAAGAGACAGAGCACGGTGGCCGCGATGATACATCCTCGAGTTAGTGTCATTTTCCTTTTAGAATTGAGCGCCAGGAAATCACTGCATGTAAAAATTACAGAAGAAACAACTAAACGCTAAATAACACAAATTAAAGGAGTAAAAATGAATAACAATGAATTCTAGCTATCCTGTGTTAATAGAAAAAAAAATGGTATCGGTTCCTATTTAAAACAACCACTAACAGACATACATTTGTGAATACTTGTCGTATATAGCAGTTAGTAATAGCAGATTCTCATACATTTTTGGCATTTATTTTGAAATCACAAATATGTATTACGTAGGCTTCAGGTTTATCACTCCGTTAAATCTATGTAATAGTTTTACGAAATAAACGATTACATGAATCTATTAATATTTTATTGCGGTAGCAAATTCAATGATACATGAACAGAATATATTATCAACGTTTTGGCAAATTTTATACACACACAAATATAAACAAATTTTGCAGAAGTTTTACGAAATGTACCCCGGATGAACTCTGCACTAAAGGCTCTACTACTCTATAAATTCCATGTTGTAAGTTAATATTTATTTTAAAATACTCAAAGGTAGAAAATAGACTTACCTAAGTGCACCTAAATCTCACGACCTTTGATCTTTTGCATTTACATCTAAAATCAATACATATAAACAGGTATCATTATTTGAACAAGCAGATTGCAATTTCTAAATATCATAATGTTCTTGCTCATAGCGTAAAACTACTTATTTGGTGCTATTGGTACATACCTCCACTGTAATACCTACTTGGAACTTCTGATGTATTTTGTAAGATGTTGAAGGAAATATCAATGTGAGAATCAGCAAGAGAATGAGCAAATTAAAAAAAAAACCATGCAACTTGTATAACCTACTTATCCTAGTCTACTAATATTATACATACAAAAGTTTATGGGCATAGATAGATGACCCATAGATGAACTCAAACTCTATATCATGTTCACATACAAACATTACATCTATGTTCTTATATAGGACTCAATAAAACAAGTCACTAACAGTTTACTCTTATTTTTTTAGTCTTGTTGTTTTGCTCTTGATTCATATGGTCTCAGACAATGTTTTATACAATAAAACCTTCCCACAATAATATGCAGCCGAATAGCAAGAACCACATACAAATTGGAGCAGTAGTTAAAAAAAAATACATACATACGGGTCAAAAAGAGAATCACCTTTATTGAAGTCGGTTACAAATGTTCCTGAATTGTTGGCGCCTTGAAAAGTACCTGGCGGTCTTCGTTTGCAGAGTTGAAAATCTGCCAATGATTTATTCCAGCAGCTATACACATTCGAACAAGCCTCTGTCTCATGAAACATCACAGGCTATTTTTCACGTGAATTACATAAATAATGACAGAGACCAGTGTAAAGAAACCTTGAGTGATCCTTGAGGTTTTGACGTTTGCCTTACGAAATCACCTGCTTGTCCTAAAACAATACTACAGTTCGACCCTATGCAACAATGCCGTAGACAACGAACCTCTCTCGTGATTGCGTATGTAACGAGCGAGACAGAGGGTTGAGACATCTTTGAACTTCTGACATAGCATTTTCATTTACCTCACCACTTTTATATTCATTCATATTATGTTTAACATTGGATATAAGTTACCGAGATATGCGGATACCAAAGTAGGCCGCTTTATATTTAAATATAATGTTCATTCAAACTTCAAACGAACCAGAAGGATCGTATAATCATATTTTGTCATCTCTAACTGCAATACTTCCGACATTCAATTGCAGACATGTGTGGTGCCAAGAACATAATGTTTGGACATTACTGAATCAAATGTTGGGACCAATGTTGGATCCAATATTTAGGAGATGACCAATAGATTGCCGAACTATTTTGGTGCATATTATGTTTGTTAAAAAAGTATTTTTTTTTTGAGAAATACTAAGATGTGAGCCACATTGGTTGCAAGGAGTTATTGATACCAATCATCAAGGGGAGGGCCAATTTCTAGCCAACTTTGATTTTTTCTTGCTTAGGCTTTCATTCTAGATGAATTGTCAGTCAAAACCATTTGTCTAGTTTAGGTCCTAGAAGAAAACAGAAGAAGCCAGAAGCTACCGATCGGAAGTCGATCGTGAAGTCCTCTTTGGGCTTTCTTAGCATCAATCTTACGTGATATTTGATCACGATTTCTAGTTCATTCCAATATTTGTTCCATCATTGGCCATACGAACATCGGGCATAACTGTATGTCATTATTCTGAATCGATACACATTCAAGCGTCTATGGAGAACGTGCGACTTGAATGCTACTCGCAGATATTACATACGTGGAATACATTAAAATGTTTATGTTTGAGCTAGAAAGAGATTTCAAAACAAGTAAATAAACTTACAATATCGATTTTATTAATCAGATTCAATTCGCTGGCCCGTTGGCTTAGTAGATACAGACCCTGATTGCCACGCGACATGTTATGGGTTCGAATCCCAAACAAGACAAAGATACTGGAATTACGTCTGGTTTGGAAGACAGTCTTCAACTGAGAAGAACTGGTAAGAAACTCACAAAGCTCATATTTTTTTAACAATATCAATGTACCTACTAAATGTCTGTCTCACCAGAACACAATTTTTACATTCTTTTACACACGGCCATCTGGTCCCAAATTAAGCAGAGGTTGTAACTATGGAAACCAGATAACTGATATACTACATAATATACCACTTTTTTATTTATTTTTTTCATTATGAACTTCAATCTAACATTAATACAGTCTTCTCCCATTTATATGTATAATAATGTCAATGTCACGAAATAAAATAATAAATTTGCTTAAATTAGAGATTTATTTTAATTAATACCACGAGCCCACTGACAAATTTCAACGTTGGCCTCTCAAAGAATACTTAAAATACTTTAAGTTGGATTATTTTCAAATGAGATTATCTTAGAGTGATCTACCGCCCAAAATGTTTTGAGGTATAATCTGAACCATATCCGTCAAGTCGGATAAATGAGTTTGCCCAAGTAAAAAGCGATGGATTAGATTTGACAAGGCATTTGTTTAGTTAGAGTGTGGTACAAATGGATTATCTCAAAACGTATTAGTTTTTTGTAAGAATTACGCGATGTTCCTGACTTAATCAAGCGTTGTTTAATTAAGATAAATTACATTATAGATACGAATATTTCTGTGTATGTTTGTTACCTCTCAGCTCCGCAATGGTAAAACGAAATTTGTCAGTTATACCTAAAATTATCATGTTAATTTTGCATGAGAAATACCTTCTTGTTTTAAACATCATACTTGTTTGATACAGGCTACATATAATGGTAAAAAAATCATTTTTTTTACATCATTTCAAATTGAGCAGAATCCCAACATGCCTCAAAGTCGACAATGCATTGGCCCCTGGTGTTGCAAATGTCCATAGGCCAGTGTTGCATCAGATGGATCGTCTGCCAGTTTGTCAGCCTACTAGAGAACGCTGCTTACAAACCGCTATCGCTTTACAATTAGACTATCATTAATTCCTTAGAATGAAGAATGTTATGTCACAGATATGCGACGAATGAACGGCAAGCTATGCCACAGAGCTGGTGGTCTTTTTAGGGTTCCTCAGCTTAAAAGCAGTAATTTATCAAACATTTGAAAAGTGGATACATTTAGTTACACTTCTCTATCATTCCTGAAAGATTTTAAAGCATATTGAAGAAGATCCTTCTCCATATTTTTGTCTATCTATCTAGGATCTGGCTATAAGATAATTCTGGCACATGGTAGGTAGGTTTCATAAATCTTATTTCTTTAAACACTTTTACATCTTTTGATGTTATGCCTTTCTCATCAAGGATTTTATTAGTCCTTAATTCTAAAGCTTAATGTTCTTCTTTATTTTCAATTTAGTTTTTCCAGTTCTTAATTTGAAGTTTAGCAGTAGTTTATAACGATTTTATTTCTCTACAATATTGTGTTCATGTTGTGTACATCTGTAATTGATTATAGATTTGGCGTAGGTATTCTATATTAATATTATAAAGAAGTAAAGTTTGGAAATTTGGAACCAAGAGCTTATCTCTGAAACTGCTCAACTGGTTTCAATAATTCTTTCACTGATAGTAAGCTACATTATTCCCAAATGCTGGTGCTGAATTTCCACAGACACACACAAACTTACAAAATTTTCACAATTTTCATATTAATAATAATAATAAAAATGTATTTTTTGCAGACCAACATTTGAACAAAATTATATAATTATTAATATTGCTAACTTCCAGTCCGCGGTTTCACCTGCGTCCTGTGAGATTTGATGTACCCCAGGGCTTTTTTTCTTTTTTTTTATACCACTTTTGCCGATACACAAGCAGACGGTCCACCTGATGCTAAGTGGTCACCGCCGCCAATGGACATTTGCAACACTAGGGGCATCGCCAATGCGTTGTCGACCCCTAGACGTGAAGTTGTTATGTCTCATGTACCTGTAATTTCACCGGGTTATAAAATAGACAAAGTCCAACCGGTATATTTAAATTTGAGATGTTCCGGAGGTTACCATATATAAATAAACTTACGAAAACTGCTCTCTCTTTTTATAATATCAATAAAAATATTGCACTATAAAAAACAATGACTTAAATTTGATTCCATGTCTCTTTTTATACGATATTTGATCTGTGAAAAAAGTCCACCAATCAAAACATTTCAATGTAGTAAGTAATACTAGCATTTTCTAACAGAATTACTGATACATGAACCGCAATGTAAATCACAAATGACAAGCAACTTCAACCGAGTGGAAATAAACAAACTTGACCGAACTTGTCACAACTTTGTTCCGGGTTGACGTGTTTTGCATAAAGTGGTCCCTTGGCGGAAAATTTTGTTACATATCTGGAGTACTTTAAGTTTTTAGAATGAGCTAAAGTTTTACAGTGTTTTCACAAGTCTTGTTAGATATGGGACGGGAAATTCAGTTACATATCTGCAGAAGATACTTTAGGTATTTAAAGAAGAACCTTTTGAGGAAACTTTTAATACCCGTCTTCTAGAGCTTTATTAATCAAGCAAGCATGGTTGCTTTTACGAAAAACGCCTCGTGGAATCAAGATAAAATTTAAATATAGCTTGACGCGATGGTTTGATGTCTTAACTCGCAGTTTGATTCTCACTCAGTGCAATTGTGTTCAGATGTCTATTTAATTTGTATCAAGCAGGTATATGTTTTAAAAAAAGTGTATATCAGTTATCTGATTTTAACATTGTACAAGCTCTGCTTAGTTATGATTAGATAGACGTTTTTTTTTAATTATTACACTAAACAAAGTCTAAACATTTAGCTTAAAGTGAGGCTCACTTACCCTGCTTTACCAACAAAATGCTCACATTCAAACTATCTCCGACATTCTCAAATGTTAATTCCACATAGTCTTTAAACACAACTACACTTCATGTTCTACAAAGCTTCTTAAATACATAATTTCACTAAATCGTCCGCAATCCTTTCATCCCTTTACTGAGTGCTCTAAAAATAAAACAATTGTCGCGAATTTTGGAGAGTCGCCAACTTCACCGCGCTCAGCGTTGCGCGGACATGACAGCTGTCACTACAACAAAATTTTATTCTTTTATCTTTAAAGAGCAGTAGTGAGTGTTACGTTTTTGTTTCTGTGACAAATGCCAGTCACGCCCTTCGTAGTCTTTGGAAAAATAAATAATTTTCGTAATCTTCTCATTTTATTAATGTACTAGCTGTCCCCGGCGGATTCACCCGTGTTATAAAATGATTATGAATATTTATTCAAATAGCCCTTCACATGCACTTATGAATGATCAGACTCTAACACCGGTTCGGAAGGTTGCTTTTGCTGAGAAGAGCCGGCAATATTGTTTTTATATATAAAGATGTGTCTTGCTGGAGCGAGCGCTACACCCAAGCATTGTCGTCATTAAAATAATCGTTTATGTTGTAGAAAACCTTTAGTACTAAAACAGTTAGCGCGGGATCTTACATTTTCCTAGAATCAAAATATGTAACATTACCCAAAACAACGTGTATCGTAAACATACGATAGATGTGAAACTTGTGAATTATAGGGAAACATTTTAATTATGCATCAATCACTTTTGAATTGTGTTTATCATTCAGTTTATTTTTCTTCACACAAATAGGTAGCAGATCAGATTTTAAAATTTTTAATATTACGAAATGTAAAAGTGATTTTATTTCTTTGTTTACTTGTTCGCTTGACGGCTAACTGACTAAACCCATTCTACTGAAATTTTAAAGTAGTAGAGCTCTTAGTGCAGAGTTCGTCCGGGGAAGTACTACCACCTTACCGTAAGGGGGCCGGTGAAATTACAGGCACATGAGACTTAACAACTCCACGTCTCAGCGTCGACAACGCATTGGCGATGCCACTTACCATCAGGTGGACTGTCTGCTTGTTTATCGGCCCAAGTGGTATAAAAAAAAAGTTTGTCACACATCGCATAATAGAGTTGTGTTCTGTGAATATATTTGACAATCTGTTTTAGTCCATTGCGTGACGGTCTAGATTGAACGTATTTCATTTAAATTTAAAACTCAATTCTAATTACACTCTCGTATATCACACCCCTCACTTCCCAATATTCAGAATTCACGTGAAGACGTTGCCCAAGATGGAGATTTAATTAACCGCATTCTGATAAGGGCTCTTATTGGTGCACAACAATTTGCGCCGCTGACGTGTTTAATTACAAGCAGTGTGATGTGTAAACACCCTTAGTGTAAGTGCAGTGCCTGTATTTCAAGTAATTGTAAGATAATAATAATGTAAGGTAATATTATGGTCTTTGAGAATATTGATTTAGCAATTTTAAGCTGTAATAATATGAAGATATAACGAGGCATGAGAGAAATGTGTGTGGAATAAAACTTTTGCGGATGAAACAGTTTGTTATGTTATATGCCATATATGAAGCTGTTTCGAGCAGGAGTTTTTGTATAAATTATTTTGAAAAGTAATTTAAAGTAAAGGAAGTAAATTTACTCATCATTTTCGAAATGAATTAAATATTTCATAGTTATATTCATTGTCATAGCGTCTTGGTAGTCATGTGGTCTAAATCGGCCAGAGTCCCGTATTGGATTCGATTCCCGGATCAGGCCAGGTAATTTAGAGGTTTCTTTGTCCGAAAGACGGCGTCACGTGGAGGCCATCCACATGTCACGTTGGGACATACAATATCTTCGGTGTGTGAATTTCATTACTGAGACCTCTGCCTATAACTTAGGAGATAATAGGCGTGAAGATATGCATGTATGTAAGTGTAATTATCACCTTGATATACTTTGAAAACTGCCTAGTTAGATGTTTCTAAGTACCGGTTATTACAAGATATATAATTAATTATCCATTTTACAACAACACAAATCCCACGTCGCAACAAAAACATAAATGTCATTCAAACAAAGTGTTGGAAAAGCATTGTTGATAGTTTCCACAAGTTTCTTTGCTTTACTATCTTTGTTTACTACGAGAGCCGTGGAGAAATTTTCTCAACGCTTCTAGACAATGGAGTCATTGTGGACAATTTAGGTTAGACAAGTTCACTCAACTTGCGACCACGCTCCTGCGGGATATACAATCCCTTCCCTTGCTACTACTTCATCTATTTCAATACCATTTGTTACAGTCACTTTATCTTCATACGCATCCATCGCTTCTTTTGTTTCAACGTCCGCTTTTATAGCACCGTCTAAACCGGTAATGATTGTTGTTGGTTTTGCTCTATCGAGTTTAGAAGGGTTTTGTGGTAGAACAGTAACCTGACACCACGGAACCTCATGTGGTTTACTACTAGTAAACACAATATGAAGTGACTATTGACTATTCCTGTTCCCAAGCCGTTGGATCTTTTTTTAATTTTGCATCTTTCTATATCGAGAATAAGTTTTGAATTTCAAAAGCTTTTGAATTCTCCTTTTTGTTGGTACGTTCGCTTTTAAGTAGGAAATAATAGGTTGGAAGTGGTGATCGGGTTACAGATCTTTATGAGTCTTGATTGGAGGCAGATCAATCCGTTGGTTTTGATTTAGATATCCTTTTCGTTGAAATATGCAATGGGTTATTTAAACTATTGGGATTTTAAGAAGAATCTGGTATAACTCAAGACAGTTCTCATGTTTATTCCAATGTATCCAAAAATATTGCACTAACATTTAATTTCACTCGTTCTTTACCAAAAAAAACATTATAAAACTGACTACGTTTCCTATTTTTACGGTGAGGTTAGGTTCAAAAATACCAGTTTACCCCAGCTTACCACACTCAATATATCCTAACTAATTATTACAAATGCGAAAGTATGTTTGTTAGTTTGGTATTTAGGCTTTTACGGCCAATAACTGATATGATCTTCTGAAATTTGGCTCACACGTCGTCTATGTCACGTAGAGTCTCTCTCCTGAGGTACTTTGTAACAATTTTAGCGCAAGTAATACCGCGTTAAGGAAGCTAGTAGGGGCAGCTGATTTGCTATTGTATCCCTTTAGTTCAAAGTCATACACACATATTTTTCATATCATACAAATTGAGACCTTTCAAATAACAAATAATACTAATGTAAGTACATACCTAGATTAAATAGGCTTTCTAAGGTAAGCATAAACTCTCAGTGTCACTCCTTAAGGAGCTTAAAGTAAGCCTACATAAGAGCAAAATTAGCATTCAACTACCATCCAGACACGTTTTAAAACCGTTATTCATAAGCTCTGAATGACAACTGCAATTTAAACGACGAACAAAACAAGCATTCGCCTTATCTTCGGAGATAAGCAAACGAAGCCTGGAGGTGGTGAGCTGATTGCATCTACCGCCGTATCTAGCCGTATCAGATGAGGAAACTGATACGAGATTAGATGTAGATTGTAATGGCGTTGATGTTCGAGTGTTGTATCTTGTGTGATGATGTTTTAATAGCTTTTGCAATCAGGTTTTATTATTAATAATTTTTAGTGTGAATTTGACATTGTCATATGTCAAAATTATTGCTCATTCGTTTCTATTGAGCGTTCTTATTGTCAAAGCGCCCGTTTTGGTTTATGAAGAAAGGAAAAACTCTTTGCGTTATAGGTAAACTATTATAATTATAATCAGTAAAATAATGGTTTTTAATACCAGTTTTAAGCCATATAGGCCAGTTGGCTTGGTGATTAACGCTTTGACTGCCAAACCGAAGGTCGCGGGTTCGATTCCCATCCAGGACAAACATTTGTGTGCATGAACATGTCTGTTTGTTCTGTGTCTGGGTGTAAATATCTATATAAGTATGTATTTAGAAAAAAAAGTAGTTTAAGTAGTATATTAGTTATCTGGTTTCCATAGTACAAGCTCTGCTTAGGGACCAGATGTGTAAAGAATGTCCCGGGATATTTAGTATAGCAAATAAAACTGACCGCACATATGCTGCTAGGCAAACCCTTTCATTTGATATTTACCTGATGTGGCTTATAAATTAATTAATGAACATAGTATCACGTCCTCCATATTAGATTCTGAATGACGTCACTTAGGTAATGTGAGTAAAACCAATTGTATGTACAACCTGATCTAAAATTCAGTTGCATGATTTGTCCCAACTACTCCATACTTACAGGTGCACTTAAATAAAAGTTTGTAAAAATATTGTCATCCTACTTCACTATGCAACGTGCAAGATTTTTTTAATAATGTAACCTTTTTTTTATCAATCGTGCTGGATGTTCTAACCCTTTTACCGCTACAGCGAAATTGACTTTTCCAAAAAATACCCCCAACCGCGTATTTGGGTCGCCGCGTGCGTTGTCCTTATTTATTCATGCGCATATGGTATTCTAGACCGGATTGAGCATGTATTTTAAATGGATTAATTTCTGTCGCGCCCATAACCCGCATCAGCCAAGGGTTGGATACGTAATTAGGGGGAAATTGTTGATGTGGGTCAAATTTACGGTGATATTTTTGTGTATTTTAAGGTTTTTAATAGATACAAGTAGGTACCTATATAGCCCACGATCGCCTCTGTGATTGAGTGGCATAAAGTGCTGATGGGTATTAGAAGTGATGAGATATAAGGTATCAAAAATGTGTCTTTGTTTACAAATTATTACCTATTAGACCAGGGTTGGTAATGGTGTTACTGCTGTAAATGTTGGAACTTCGGTAAAATGTGACTCTCATTGCGGAGACCACTGTCAAGGTCTTTGGAGATAATGTACTTGAAGATCTGTTATGTAATATTCCGTGAAGATTTTCTTTTCAAACTTAAAAATAACTGATACCTCTTTCTTTCCAGAACTAGAATTAAAAACATACGTCGAATCCATAAGACCATAGATTTACTATTCAACAATCCGAAAAAAGTCACCTCTCTCTGTCAATAATAAATCATAATTACACCCAGCTACACACGTGTATGCTATATATTAATTAATAATTTCGTGGGGCATATTTTCTGTTTAATTAATATTTTTGATTTCAAAAGTGCCCGAGTGTTTTAGGGTTATTGATGAAAATAGGGTGTTTTATTTACCCCCATAATTATAACCGAATGAGTTTTGAGCTTTCTTAAAATATTGGCTGCAGGTGGAATATAAATGGGTCATTATTTTTGTATCTTTCTATGGCTCAGAGAGCAGCCGGTTCTACTATTAATTTGGTTTTAATCACCAGGTGATAATCTCAAGATGTTTTATCTTTATTTATGAACTCTTTAAACAATATGGCTTATTAAATATATTCTTACGTACACTGTGGAAGAGGTAGGCAGAGGTTTCACTAATGATACCTACTTTACACTGAATATATTTTAAGCCCCAAAATGTTATGTGTTGTTGTCAGGGTGATGACAACATTGATCATACCTTACTCGACTTGGGAATGAAACCCCTCAGGAACACGTATAGAACTGCTTACTGACATAAATTAATTTGTCAATGTTTTTATGATCGATGTTAGAAACAACTACAAAAAGAAGATACTTAAAAACCAAAATTATTTACTTTGCAGATATTTCACAAAAGTAGATGCAAGCCAAATTTTCAATTTATTTTACCAACGTGATATCGTAGTATTAAAACCTCGAATGAACGCAATTCCATCCATTTCGAGGCGTTTGTTGCGTTCCTTTTTCATTCCCAAACGCCAAGTTGTCGTTGAGGTTTTAATTAATGCTTGGGGCACAATATTGGTTTTAAATTCCAATAGAGTCTGACATTTTTTTTAATCTTTTTGTGTGTCTTTCGGTGTAGTTCTTTTTCCATTAAAACAGTATTATCGGGTTCGATTTAAAACTATGTTAATTTATTTTATATAGTTTACTAGCTGTCCCCCGCGGTTTTACCCGCGTTTCCGTGGGATGTCACATGTATTATGCATAAAAATCTTCAATCACTATCTATTAAAAAAAACCGCATCAAAATCTGTTGCGTAGTTTTAAATATTTAATCATACATAGGGATATAGGGACAGAGAAAGCGACTTTGATTTATACTATGTAAGTGATAAGGAATGTAACACCCAAGACAAATTTTCTTTGGTTTTTAAGGTGTATAAATTGTAAAATAAATTGTATCTGTGTTTAATTAATCAATAAAATAGATCTTATTTATATTTTAAGAAATAAGATGAAAAGAGATTAATAGTCTTAATTTTTTTTAAATCCTGTCGAACTCACATTTGCCATAGTGTTTTCAAACGTGACGTGTGCTTGAAATCGAGAAAAAAGGTATTACTTTGTAGTTGTCTCGTCGAATGCCATGATAAAGGTAGTTAGTTCGATTCTTGCCGTCTTACCGTAGCATGGTACTTTGTAGTACCTTCAGAAAGAATATCTGTTACCACATATGACTCGTGTATTCTGGCTGTATGTATTCGAGAGCCACAGAATATTTTCCATTAAAAACGAAAGATAATGAGTTAAGAGCACTATATTCAATGCGAATAGGTACTAATATCGATATACCATAGAATGAGGATAGGTTTCTGCCGATATTCGACGTCAGTTCGTTATATGATGGATACAAAACACAACCTAATATATTGGATTGATTTTGTGATACAATTTTTTTATATCCGTGCTTTGCAATGCTTTTAATAAAATTGCAAAGGGCCTGTTTTTATGTGCCGTATTTTATAAATAAAACTTAATTCCATGCTTTGCCAAGATCTAAATGAGACTAAATAAGGTGCAGGTGTAAACATATTTCTATAAATTCACACCATACTTGCAAAAACCGAATAAAAACATAAAAAAAACATCATCTCCCCATCCCACACAATCAATTTCTCCAGATAGCGGTAAAAAATGTGTCTCAAAAGTGTCCAAGCCGACGACATGGTCGTCGATAAATCTTTTCGACCAATAAATGGTCAGTGCGTTCCGGCGGCGAATCGAAAGGTGCTGCAATTAAATCCCACGAGATTAAATGGACTCCATCCATTTGTGGTCTTGGGCTTCTTTATTTGAGGTCCAAGTGTTGGGCTTCAAGCGAAATGAGGCCACAAGGTATAAATACCAGGTGTAATTTTCATTTGCTTGGTTCCAATATATGTATATTTGCTTCATTAAATTTAACGAGTTGAAGGTTGATGGTGAGTCACATCACAAATGTAATAGAGACTCAGGAAATGGCAATTACATTCAATGAAGCATAATAGTAAGGTACTAAACATTATTGAATCTCACCTCAATATCAGGGGCTGGATTCTGTAAGGAAAATGACACTAGCTCGAGGAAGTTTCGTCGCGGCCTCCGTGCTCTGTATCTTTCGCTAACTACGATAATATTACTATTCACGTGAGAGGTAAGCTCTCCGAGGCCTCCGTGAAGCGGCTCGCCGACGAATAAGGGGGCTGGTCCAGTTTTAATGAAAAGAGCCAGCAATAATATCGGTAATGACTCTATTCATCCAGGATTAAAGTCAGACTATTCATAAGTGCTTGTAAAGGCCTAGTTGAATAAAAATATCTTTTTTATTATTAATTTTCGACGAAGACTGTAATTAATCTTACAGAATCAAAGTCTACTTCCTTTCAAAACTTTGTAGAATCGCTGAATCTTCTGACATAGCCCAGTATTCGGGCAATGTCCAATGACTAAGTAATTAATGCTTTCATGTAACTTTCTTATGTGCAGCTACTGGAACAGAGTCCAGAGATTGCATTGAGAAAGGATGTTAGCGGCTGAAAAATTGTTCTTCCTTTCAGTTTACTTAACGGTGTCCTAGCGTTTTGGAATTAGCTTTGTGTAACTGTTATGTACTCCTACTAATACATGCGAAAGTTTGTATCTATGGATGTTTGTTGCTCTTTCACGCAAAGATTACTAAACGGAGTTGGATGAAACTTGACACAAATATAGTAAATGCCCATAAATAGAAATAATACATAGTGAAAATTTTACATCCCTCGGGAACGTGGGTGAAATCGCGGGGGACAGTCAGTATAGTATATTTTAGAGTCACATTGAAGTGAAAGTCTGTTTTTTTTTTACTATGTAGGTACAGGCTTGTATTTGCCCACAATCTTACCTGGTAAGTGGTCATGGTAAGTGATGACTGACTCTGAAGAGCTATCGGAACATACCAACAGGTAATGGCGACAGATTTTCAACAGAGGACGGGTGGTAGCTAAAAAATGACAATGAAATGAAACTTATTTTATTCAAAAACAAGGACTTATGAATAGTTAGACTCTAATCTCTAACATCGGTAGGGGTTTACACGAATGTACTGTAACGATAACTTTATTTATTTATATTTTCAGTCCTAAATATCCAACTGTTGAGGAAAAGCCGATTGCCAGTTTTACTCAAACGAAAAGTCATGAGCATTAAAATTTGCATGACCTACGCAAAACATAGGATTCAACAAAATTGGTGAAAAGTATTCGGGCAATGTCCAATGACTAAGTAATTAATGCTTTCATGTAACTTTCTTATGTGCAGCTACTGGAACAGAGTCCAGAGATTGCATTGAGAAAGGATGTTAGCGGCTGAAAAATTGTTCTTCCTTTCAGTTTACTTAACGGTGTCCTAGCGTTTTGGAATTAGCTTTGTGTAACTGTTATGTACTCCTACTAATACATGCGAAAGTTTGTATCTATGGATGTTTGTTGCTCTTTCACGCAAAGATTACTAAACGGAGTTGGATGAAACTTGACACAAATATAGTAAATGCCCATAAATAGAAATAATACATAGTGAAAATTTTACATCCCTCGGGAACGTGGGTGAAATCGCGGGGGACAGTCAGTATAGTATATTTTAGAGTCACATTGAAGTGAAAGTCTGTTTTTTTTTTACTATGTAGGTACGGGCTTGTATTTGCCCACAATCTTACCTGGTAAGTGGTCATGGTAAGTGATGACTGACTCTGAAGAGCTATCGGAACATACCAACAGGTAATGGCGACAGATTTTCAACAGAGGACGGGTGGTAGCTAAAAAATGACAATGAAATGAAACTTATTTTATTCAAAAACAAGGACTTATGAATAGTTAGACTCTAATCTCTAACATCGGTAGGGGTTTACACGAATGTACTGTAACGATAACTTTATTTATTTATATTTTCAGTCCTAAATATCCAACTGTTGAGGAAAAGCCGATTGCCAGTTTTACTCAAACGAAAAGTCATGAGCATTAAAATTTGCATGACCTACGCAAAACATAGGATTCAACAAAATTGGTGAAAACGGCTGGATGATATACACATCCTTGAGAAAGGCCGACCAGCCTCCTTATTCAGCTAATACAAACTTTGTCGGCGAGCCGCTTCACGGAGGCCTCGGAGAGCTTACCTCTCACGTGATTAGTAGTATTAGCGTAGTAAGCGACAGAGGCAAACCACTGAGGCCGCGACGAAACATCCTCGAGTTAGTGTTATTTCCCTTACAGAATCGAGCCCCAGGAGACAAGTAATAATTATGATGATGAAATTATGAACGTTTAATTGTTCAATATTTATGTAGGTCTATTAATTGTGGGTCGGAAGCCCTTCCATCCTAAGAAAGATTCGACTTATATGAAGAAAGACTTATTATTATTTCTTTTTGAAGATTAATTCGGTATTACATTTGCCTTCTTCTATTTATAAGTCATCAGATTATAAAAAAAAAACAAATATCTAGTAAATATTATAATTCTGCTGGATCTCCTTCTCTGTCCCAAAGTCCCAAAGAAGGAGATCCAGCAGAAGTAGTTTTCCTAGATAGTTGTTTATTTTTATAATCTTATAATGGATTTCCGCAAAGCCAGAGTCAATTACTTATTGAAATCCATAATCCATTTAACATTTTCTTAACATCGAAAAAATTGTTTAGTACAGTGACAAATAAGAAAGTAAATGAGTGTTATAAAAAGTGTTTATACCAGCAGCACTATAATTTCGAAGCATAAGTCATTAATTCTTTATCTCACAAGGTAAGGAAACCATTAAAAATATTGAAAATCACCGGTCGTTAAGTAAAACACCGTATCTGCAAACGCGTTTAAACGTAATTTTCGCACAGTTTATTATGAAGCTGAAAACAGTAATGTAAGTTTGTGTGACTATCTTGGTAATTCATTTATTACGTTTACTCAGATAACTGTCAAAATATCTAAATAGTGATAAATAACACTATCTGTTATACGTTCTCTTACACACGGCCATCTGATCCCAAACTAAATAGAGTTTGTACTATGGAAACCAGATAACTGATATACTACATATACAATTTATATATTTATTTATTTAGATATTTACATCCAGACACGGAACAAAAGAACACGTTCATGTACACAAATGTTTGTCCTGGGTGAGAATCGAATCCGCGACCTTCGGCTTGGCAGTCAGAGTCGCTAACCTCTAAGCCAACTGGCCTGTCAAAAGACTACGCAATGGATTTTGTAGCGGTTTTCACTATAATTTAGATTTTTTATCCAGGGATGTTTATGTATATAGGTCATACATATATATCAAATCACTCTAACGAACCTGGGATGCGATGTATATCCAGGGACTCGATTCTGTAACTGACACTAACTCGAGGATGTTTCGTCGCGGCCTCCGCGCTCTGTCTCTTTCGCTAACTACGCTAATACTACTAATCACGTGAGAGATAAACTCTCCGAGGCCTCCGTGAGGCGGCTCGCCGACGAAGTTTGTATTAGCTGGATAAGGGGGCAGGACCGAACTATGGTTTCCCCACGGTTTTATTCTGTATCTAGAAAATCTTGTCATCTCTGTCATCATTAATTCTGATCATCTCTGTAAAATATAGAAATTATCGCTATAGGTTTGGTCTACTGTTTTAAATCTTACTTGATCGGTACAATGCCTCAGGCCGGTGTCACTACAAAATGGCATGTTATCGTGATTGATACCACTCGCCGGCGCCCGTCCACTCGCCACATGCTAATTTATGCTAAAGTTATACAAATTAAACAAAACGTCCAATTAAACACTTTCGACTCTATGTGTAGTATAATAAGGTGTGTAATAAAAGAGCGCAATAACTTTGCATAGTGTAATCTAACTGCCACTCCCGGTGTTAATGTTACCGTTAACTATTCAAAGGTGTTTTTTTATTGTTTTATTTTAGTTTTTATTGGTAAGTGGCCAGTAGGCTTGGCGACAATTTTATTATATTGCTGGGAGTCTGTATTTAATTCAATTTAAATAATTATTAAAGAGCCTTAATCGAAGGTTGGTGTTACTAACCCGTTGTCGAGGTAAGGTTAAAATTTGCAACATTATGGTAATATTTATATACGTCGAGTATCATTAATGAGAATTCATTATTTAATACCAATTTCCAGAAAATTTATAAATCGACACAAACCAAACTATATGTGCCCAAACTAAATCCATTTTCAAAATAAAAGGAAAAGATAAATGCTCAAAAAATTGTATAAAACATCACAACCTGTCTAAACACAGAATGGCAATTATTGATGGGGCAATAAGATTCAAAATTATCAAAATTGGAACTAAATATATTAAGCAGTTACAGATAGAAGGAAGAAGAACAAATTGCGCACAGATACGCAGCATGGTGAGGTCTTTATAATATATTTAAAAGAACCCCGTCCCGTCTTCAATTTCTGTTCAATATAACATAATATCATTTGTAGAACGCTTGGTACTTAAATGGTACCACTCGAAGCTTACATTGAATAACTTATTATGTACTTTACATGTTTGAAATTCAGTTTCTATTTGCATCTTCTAAATATTGTTGGTTTTCTAAGGCTCTGCAATTGATCTTGCATACTTAATTCCTGATTCATGTAAATGAACTGCGTATATTATTTAGATCTTTCAAAATTTTCACATTCGTCATTTATAAAACATCATGTAAATCACACATGATTGCAGTAAAAAATAGAAAATAAATTTGAATTAAGAATATTGCTTTTGAAGATATTATCAAAATGATAAATCCTTCTACTCATATCTGTCAATGAAATATTTATAACTATTGACACCAAGCACCCCACGTTTTTTTACAAAAAAATACATTTTTCCTTATTTACACTGTTCTTAATTCAAATTTATTTTCTATTTTTTTAGTTGATTTTTTTATAAAAGCGTGTTTTTTAAACTATTATTTATTTTACATTTTTTAGTTAAACCGCTAATCCTGATTATCCTAGTAAGGATGACGGGTCAAACTATAATTTAAAATATTGAATTGTCATCGGTCCTTAATAAGTATGCCGAATTTCGAGTTAGTCCGACGTCTTTAAGGGGGTCAAAATCATGTTTAAAGATTCCGTTACATACTGACATACGCCTGAAGCTAATAAAAGCGTATTAAAAACATCGACATTCTTCATTCAGTTTATGGTCTAGAAAGGCATTATGAAGGCCATAGCTAATATATATTACTATAAGTTAGTTAGATGATTTTGGTGTTGTATGTGAAAGCGCTAGGTTAGTTATTTATAGGCTTGCAGGAGGTTTTTTGTTTTCGAGGGACATAAGCATTAAATCAGCTTGAGTCATTCTATCTATTGATGAAAACCGCATCAAAATCCGTTGCGTAGCTTAAAGGTCTAAGGGTACAAATGGCAGAAGCACCTTTGTTTCATACTTAGGTATCTAAGCATCACTATTACTTATTACAGCAAAACCTAAATGAACAGGAAGTTTTTAAACTTCTAATGGACAAAAGACACATGAGTCAAAACACCATGTGCCACCATAAAACTCTACCTTCATTCCAGATCTAAATTACCCTATCAATAGCTGGACTGTTACAAGCTCAGAATCTATGCATAAGAATACCTCAGTGCCTTCCTTCCTTATCTTACAGGTCATCAAAGTTCAATCAACAATGATTATGTAAAAGAACCTCCCAAGGCGGCAAAAAATATTTAAGAGACATTATATCAAAAGATATAGGAGTTAAAAGATAAGCATCAGAATTTAACAGATAATATAAAGATGCTATAAATTCCATCTCACGCCTTCGAGATAACTGAATTGATACGAGGCTTAGATAAAATTATAATTAGGTTATTTGTGTTAGTATTAGATTAGATTTTTAATAGGTTGTGTAAGATGTGTTTGAAATCGACTTGTATATTTTTAATAGATGCTGTTCCATTTTTAATTGTGTAATTAAATTTAAGGTTTTAGTATACTTATATAGCTTGCTTAGTTTATTTAACAGCATTTTAAGAAGAAATCTGGTGGATCATAAACCTCATGCTTGTAGTAAGTAGTTTTAAGCTTGGAATGATTTTCTAGGACCTTATGGTTACCTAAAAAGGTAAACGCTTTTTAAGGCAGTTCATATTGACTTACTGTACGGGTTTAGACTTTTTCTGACCAAGACTTTGTACTCTTTCTAGCATAAAGCCCTGACCAGCCCCCTTATTCAGCTAATACAAACGTAGCGAGCCGCTTCACGGAGGCCTCGGAGAGCTTATCTCTCACGTGCTTAGTAGTATTAACGTAGTAAAAGAGACAGAGCATAGAGGCCGCGTAGAAACATCCTCAAGTTAGTGTCATGTGCCTTACAGAATCGAGCCCCAGATCAGTTGTAAAAGCTTATTTGAATAAACTTTCTATTTCAATTTTAAAAACTTAAAAACCATCCAAATATTTAATCAGTTTTTTATTGATTACATTATGACAAACTTTCTTCAGCTAGTCAAAATAGACTTAAACACCATTACTTTTAATAGCAATATCAACACAAACATTGAATTAGAAGGGTGACTCTAATACGTCAAGCAGATGTCCACAAGTCACATTGAATCCCAAGTACTTTTTCTCCAAAGAGTAGTTTATAGCTGAAGCATGGCAGCCTGTGACACTCGGGTCATTAGACCGCAGTCGTGTTTGAGAACTACGGACTTACGCTGAGAAGGACGCCGGGTGCTGTAGAAGTTTAGTGATGTGGCTACATATCGATAATTGTGGCTCAATATTTTTTGGTGTCTATGACAGTTTCCTCGGTTTTCTGACTTTGTGGGGTAAAGAAAATAAACGTACAGCTCATGAATATGTTACTAAATATATGCTACTTATAGTGTTTCAGGGTGCTTTATGACACCAGCGTTATTTGTGTTTCATAATAATATGTCTTTTAACATAATTTATTTAATTTCACGGGTCGAATTTCTTTAGTTATTATTTTTAATATAGTTGTGTGTAATTGTGGGAAAACACCTTTAATTTATCATATAGAAACATTGAAAAACATATCTATAAAAACATTTTAGTTGCAGTCAATCATATCCTAGAAATAAACGTTTCCAGTTTTGTTGCTTTCTCATCGACATCGAGATCGTTTCCCATCACTATTACAGTTGGAGAGTTAGCAGGATGTGTGACATGGTGCACTTGAGGTAATTGCCGTATTTCACACTGCACTCCACAAACTCTGATTCTATTTGTCAACAGCGATATCAATTTGTGATTCACGTTTTAGCTTATTAAACCCGTATAATCGTAAAAAAAACAGTTATAATGATTACTCAATAACTTTGTATCGACCTTTCTTCTTAAATACAATTTTTACTTTAACGACAAGAAATATATACATAACCAAGAGAATGAAAATTGTTTAACCGATTTCAATCAAATACCGTTTTTAAGTTGATGTTTATTTTTAGCCGCATTACCTTTAAAGCCTGCCCTAAGAAGCTAAGCAAGTAAGGAAAATAATAGTCAACTTTTAAAATCATTCTTTAATAAATTTCTTTTTTATTCAGTTTAGGCCCGTGGAGGGCAGTTATGAAGGTCAAATTTAAAGTTACTGAAGCTACCTTTATTTGTACTTAATTTAGTCAATCCAGAAAATATACCAAACTTAACTCGCAACAGGATCGTTTAGCCCTCCCGTAATACCCCTCCAAATGTGAAGTCGTCTTCGAATTTGTCGCGTCGTCGAATCTAATGCAATAGAACTCAAGTTGCCGTACCACCCGCGCGCCAGTAAACTGTGGTTGCAATTAACAGGTGGTAATCAAACTAGTTTACCACTTTATAACTTTAATAAATACTGCCTTGGGAACATTGGAGTTTGTTACCAAACTGTTGGGATTTGACGCACTCACTCTTCAAGCTACATGTGAGAAGTTGATATGAGAAGACCGAGGTGGAATGTAAGTGGCACTTTGGAGAGAATATTTAGTTGTGAACAAAGCTTAAAGTACTGGCTACTTTTAAAATAAAGAACATTGACCAACCAAGCCGTCCTGTGTGTTATAATATGCTGATACAAGAATTAAATTAAAACACAAATACCTACATTATATATCATTATGAAAAATACTTCTATTTTAATTTTCTCGAATTAAAGATATTAAAAAGTGGAAGTTATTGTCTGTGGGTGGTTTGCTGCAAATAATCTATTACTAAATTCAAAGAAAACTAAATGCTTAAAGTTTTCTTTACCAAATGTAGCACAAGTAGATAGCCAAAATAATAATAGATGGAAGCCATATTGATCTTGTAAATAAAACTGTATTTTTGGGTCTTACATTAGACAATAAATTGCAATGGGGACCTCAGGTTGATACTCTAGCTGCTAAATTAAGTTCGGCTGCTTTTGCTGTTAGGAAAATTAAACAATTGACGAATGTTGAGACGGCCAAATTAGTTTATTTTGCATATTTTCATAGCCTCTTGTCCTATGTTATTTTGTTTTGGGGAGCAGCAGCGGATATAGAATCAATATTTATTATACAAAAAAGAGCAATTCGTGCAATTTACAGTATGGGTCCCCGTGAATCATTGAGAGATTTATTTAGGGAAATAAATATAATGACATTACCTTCACTATATATTTATGAAAATATAATGTTTATACGTAGAAACATAGGAATGTTTGAGTCAAAATTAGATATTCATAGTATAAATACAAGACAAAGGGAGAAGTTAGTTGTTCCATACTTTAGACTAACTAAAGTTAACAAGTCATTTCTTGGTAATTGTGTTCGATTTTATAATAAGATACCGCTTTCAATAACCAAAATGTCTGATCATAAATTTAAAAATTATATTAGCAAAGTTATGAAAGAAAAAGCGTATTACAAGGTAGTTCATTATATTGAAGATAAAAATGTATGGAAATAGCTGCTCTCTGCACAGTGCACCTCTAAATCTCTTGTTTAAGTTGTAAGTACCTAATTATTGTTATTTTCTATTTTGTAGTCTTGTCATATTTTTTTTTTGTTTTGTTTTATTTTTAATGTTACCTATAATAAGTATTTTGTAATTGTAAATATAAAATTATGTAAAATTGAAATTATAAAATAGCCAAAAAGTCAGAATAGATAAAAATTTATATAACAAACAAAAAAGAATGTAACCTTGCTGAGTTTCTTGCCGGTTCTTCTCAGTTGAAGGCTGACTTCCGAACCGGTTGTAGCTTCAGTAACTTTGAATTTGACCTTCATAAGTGCCATCCGAAGGCCTAAACTGAATAAAAGGTTTTGAATTTTGAAGCAGCTGAAAAATATTCTGTACATTTTCAATAGGAACCTGCAAGTTTGGGAGTTCGGAGAAGCCCTCAAAACGAGTTAGAATTATTGTGAAAAAGTGTCTTTTTTTGTAGTGACTGATAGTGGTAAAGATTATTGCTTGAAATAATCAAAATATAAGCCAGAACTAGGATAATAAGTTAAACAATATTTAATTTGCCTTTAATAAATTGAGTAATAATCAAATACTACTATCACTACATAGTATAACACAAAGTCATTTTCACTGACTATACCCCTATGACCTATGTCCCTATACCCCTATATACGCTTAAATCTTTAAAACTACGCTACGGATTTTGATGCGGTTTTTTTTAATAGATAGAGTGATTAAAGAGGAAGGTTTTTATGTATAATACATGTGACATCCCACGGAAACGCGGGTAAAACCGCGGCGGACAGTTAGTGAGATTATAAAACTAAAATGATGTTTAAATATCATCATAATTATTGTTGAAACTCAAACAAAAACAAACGAAAGTGCCTCGAATGACTGGAAAAATAGAAAACGCCCTAATCTTAATACAAAAATATTAATCTTACTTTATTGCTTCGTATCGGAAGACATAAAAATATATTTCATAGCAGATCTGTGAGGGAAGGTTCCGGTCCACTGAGCAAGAATGAATATTATAATATTCACATTGAAAATGCTTTTGCGTTCGAGGAATTGAAAAACAACTCGTTTCAATTAAGTTTTTTTATTTATTTTTTTTATATTTTAATATGGAGTTGTTTGCCTTTGTAATAAAATAATATTTCCGACGTGAATCGAAGAAATTGTTAAATGTGTGGTAAGAGGAGACCAAAGACCATGACTTTTCACCGTACATCAAGTTTGAAAATAAATATACTGACATGACTGCTTGGTTTGGGATCGGATATCCATGTAAAGAATGTCCCAAAATACTTATTTATTTATTTATTTTTAATATAACTCAAATTATAATAAACTCTTACAAATATTGAATGCCCCATTTCCAACTCACATATCTATTAATACATGAAAACCAAATAGGATTGACAGGAACAGGAAAAATAAGTATTTTCTTGTCTGGTTTTAAGGAAAAACCCACGTATTATACACAGCTTTCCCATTCAACGATCTAATTTTCTATTCATCCATATTTCAGGCAACTTGCTGAAAAACCAAAATGCATTTGCATTTTAGTTAAATTCTATTTCCTAGGTGGCAAAGTCGATTTTTGTTTGTGTCATGATGAATTGGTTATGGTAATAGAAATTCGATACAGTCTATGGAATGTATAACTTTTTCATTTTGAGGAAAACATTGCACGCCCCCTTAGAAGCCATGTTTAAGTATTGGATTAAGATAAAAATGTGATTTACAGTCGATTGCATTATGAAATGTATCGTACGGATTGAATTTGTTTATTCTGTCACCTGAATAATTAATTATTTGTAACCAGTATGATTGTTGGCTAGCGACTCTGATCGCCAAACCGAAAGTCGCGGGTTCAATTCCCACCCAGGACAAACATTTGTGTGCGTGAACATGTCTGTTTGTTCTGTGTCTGGGTGTAAATATCTATATAAGTATGTATATAGAAAAAAAAATAGTACATGTAGTATATCGGTTATCTGGTTCCCATAGTACAAGCTCTGCTTAGTTTGGGACCAGATGGCCGTGTGGAAAAAAATGTCCCGGGATATTTATTTATTTATTTTATTGTAAACATGGATATACTTACACTACTATGATTTAGAGCTCTTCAAAATAATTCTTTGTGAATTACAAGAAATTCTTACATTTATGGGAAAGACTGAGAATCTGGCAGAAGGCCAGTAGGACTTTATTGGGCACTAATGAAGGTTAGTTACTAAATTTACCACCGGTTCGAAAGTCAGCCTTCAATTGAGAAGAACCGGCAAGAAACTCAGCAAGGTAACAATTTTTATATTCTGACTTTTTTTGGCAGTAAAATGTTTTTGTTAATTCTTCACCTGATCATACATTAGCAATACACGAGATAGACAATTCTGCCGACAATACATTAAGCTGTTTACGGATGATTGAAAATTTGGAACATCAAAACTTTTTACATTTATCATTTTATGTAAATGCTTAAAAAGTACATCCTACTAATATTATAAATGGGAAAGTTTGTATATATGGATGTCTGTTACTCTTTCACGCAAAAACTACCAAACGGATTTAGATGCAACTTGGCAAATACATAGAGCATATTCTGCAAAAACATATAGGCAATTTTTTCCCAGGAAAACGTAACACCTCTCGGGAACGCGCGGTAAACCCGCGGGAGACAGCTAGTTATCTCTAAACATTAAATTCAATTGAGAACAATAATGCCATTCAAAAATAACCATGACGACACACCGGTGGCGTGTTCCAACATAAAATGCTATAAAACTTCTTTCTGTCTGTCTGTTAATTTGACGACAAAATTACGATTTCGCTTGAAGCCAAAAGCATTTTGAATTTAAAGAAGCATTATTTCGTGTGGATACATTTTATGGTTACTTGGTTGTTAAATTTCGGGCGCCATTTTAATGACGTGTCCACAGTTGAGACAGTCAATTTTAATTATCACCAGTCAGTGGCTAAAAGTCTAAATGAGGAAGCAATTAAAGGGTAGTTTATATAATTAATTAATTAGTTATTTCAAAGAAATATTTATATCAAAGGAGGTTTTACAATATATCGAATTATTTGCCACTTGCATACAAGACACACCTCCTTGGTTTTTTTAGATTGTAATGATTAATGTTCTAGTATTGTGAGATGTTTTATTGTAACAAATAAAAAATGAGAAATAGCCTTTGGCATTGGATTCATCATCTGACGAACTATAATAATAAAAATAATTTATTTGCGAGAAATTGTGGTACAATAAGGTCTTATTGAAAATACAGTACAATATATCCGCAACATTAACCAGAAACTGGCATGCAAAATAATCAGTAGTATTCTATCTAGCTTACTTAGACTACAATAACTCATATATTTATTAGTCACAAACAGAAACAAAGAAATGACACATAATCCTACATTTATAAAATATTGATTTGATAATCATTGTACAACACAATTATGTCTGGTATGTTAAAAAAAGAAATATTGTTAACTACCTTTATATGATTGTTAAATACTCTATTTTTATATGAAGTAATGCTTGAAGATCACTTTTACTAGAAGAGCTATTTAAATGTGAATATACAATGTCACCTTGGTTCACTTAATTAATTTTAATTTTCTTTTCAGGGGCTATTGCACAATTTCAACAAACAACTTTTTCATCTAATACAGTCTTCTTGATAGTTCTTAGAAATGTCATTTCAGAACGTACAAGAAAAAATATCTTCAATTCATTGCCGTTCCTTAATTAAAAATCTAGTTTCTCGACATCCTGCGACAAAAAATGTACAGCCAAGGAACAAAGGCATCGCAGTAAACACCCGTTAAGCCCGGTACAGTTGGGGTAATCATTTAATTAGGTGCCGTTTCCGAGTTAAAGAGTTTGCCAGGATCAAGCTGGCTTACAGTTTGCTAGTGATGGGTAACTTTATTTATTAGGTTTCTTTTTCTATTTATAACAGATGTATGACGGTAGTTTGTGATTAGATGTTTTTAATTAAAATATGTGTTTTAAGTTTTATATATAAGTAAAAGTAATTAAGGCTGCTTCTTTTTTTCGGTGTATTATTTAACTTGACATAATTTTAATCTAACTTGTTCTTTTTTATTAATTTTGATGGTATAATGTAATATATGAAAGGTGTAAATCTATTCTGTCTTTATTTAGAAAAAAGAAAGGAAAGTAGTAGGTATATTACTTATCTTAATTTAAGTTTTATTTGTTTTTTCTAATGAATTTAAATAATAGGTATAACATAATCTATTATAGATGTAAAAATCTATTTGTTTTGTATTTCAATTATCTGGTTTCCATGGTACCAGCTCACCTTAGTATGGGACCAGATAGCCGTGTGTAAAGAAGAAATCTGACTGATTGATCAATGCTTTACCAAAACTGTTGATTATAGGAACATTATTAAATAAATGGGGAGAAATAATGTATATTAACCTTATACGACGGTATAGACAGGTAAACACGAATTTATACATATTTTTGACTGACAAACTATAAACAAGACTATCTTTTTTAAACCAATCACATACGTGGCATGCATTTTTTGAAAGAAAAAAATTACACGCCTCTTTTTTTAAGCTAATAATAGTCTTAATAAAAAAATCGTCTTGGTTATGGTTCGTCTGTCAAATATATGTATTTATTGTACCATTTTTATCTAATCTCCCGCCAATCAGACAACTAATTGAATAAATGCCTGATTGAATCCACTGCAAGCATCAATTCTCTGGGGAAATGGAATAGTTTTCTTGGTATATTTCCTCCCCTTGAATAGGGAGTTGTCCTAGTTACAGAAAAAAAGTATCCTATCCTTATAAAATGTGCAAACAATATTATATTGTAAACTGAAACTTAAGTGTATTTATAATAAAGTATGATATTAACTATCACGAAATAAATATATCCCATAATCGATACTTCTATATCCTGGACCTACTGGTGCGAATTTTAATTATGGTGTTGAAAAGTCAATTTATTAAGGAAGGCTATAGGCTATATAACACCACGCTACGACCAATAGGAGTAGAGCATCAATGAAAAATGTGGCAAATACGAGAAAAAAATCAATAGATAGAATGATTTAAGAGAATGGTTTATATGTGCCTCGGGAAGGCAGATGAAACCCCGGGGTCAGGTAGTTAAATGAATAAAGTAAAAAATTATAAATAGTTTAATGAAATCAGAAATCACATTGGAACCAAACTGGTCTCACACCCTGCGATTCCAAAGGAGCTTTCTGCCGCGCACGCTTAAGCTGTGGAATGAGCTCCCCGCCGTGGTTTTTCCAAGGGTACAGCATGGGGTTCTTCAAGAAGGGTGTGAAGTGATTTTTGCAGGGTCGGCAACGCGCGAGTGATACCCTCGTTGTTGCAAGCGTCCATAGGCTGCGGTGACCGTTTACCATCAGACGGGCCGTCAGCTTGTTTGCTACCTTAGTAGTATAAAAAAAAATAATAAAATTATATAGGTGATCATTATAAATGGTTTATTTTCAGTAGTAGGTATATGACAAAATTAAGAGAATATCGTAATAAAAAAAAAGATTATTTCAATATTATAAATATTAAATTGCTGTGACAATGGATTTATTTAAAGATTTTCCAGAAATCAGTATTATTTAACAAATATTGAGAGTAAATACCAATCGAAATGCTATCTATGAATTATTATTATATCTTATGTTAAAGTATATTTAAAAAAAATAGAAAAGTAGTATATCAGTTATCTGGATTCCATAGCCAATCCAAGCTCTGGTTATTTTGGGACCAGACTTAGTTTGGCCGTGTGTAAAGAATGTCCCAGGATATATTTATTTTTATACTCGTATTTCTCTGTCTTTCCTTTTCGATAATGCTGATATTCAGATCTAAGCGGTTTGATTTTTATTCATATAAGAAAAATAAGAAAGCCGGTGAAATTACAGACACATGAGACTTAACAACTTCACGTCTCAGGGTCGACAACGCATTGGCGATGCTCCTAGTGTTGCAAGTGTTCATAGGCGGCGGTGACCACTTACCCTCAGGTGGACCATCTGCTTGTTTGTCAGCCCAAGTGGTATAAAAAAATAAAATAAAAATAAGTCCTAGGAAAAACGAAATTTGCTTGGACATTGGACATTCCGCAAAATTACATATTTTACTATTATATTCTTGTCTGACCAAATAAAATTCATTAATTCAAGTATTTTTTATAAGATGGGTACAAAAGTGATATGAATAGACAGATTAATTAAAACCTCAATTCTCGAGACGAATCACACAAAGTATCGGCGTCTTTCAAAAATAGATTAGCGTAGGAATCAATCAAGGGTTTCTTTGCCCAGTGTTTTTGCCCCAACCTTGTTATGTCCGTGTAAAACTTCCTTGAAGCGGAAATATCCGGGTCGATTGGTCCGGGTTCGACGAGTAAATAAATTAACCGCTATCGGATATCCGTACTTTGCCCTAAGGGTGTTTCGAAAATGCTCCATCTAAGAAAAAAGGTTGTTTGATTAGAAAAAATGTATACATCTATATGATATCTTTTTGGGCCTACATTATTGCTTTCATCTTAAATTTAGATATGGATCTATACTTTACAAAGATTATTTTTTAGCTTGCTTTCGTTACACGGTTTCACTCGCATACGCAAAACAAATACCAACTACCCCCAAAACTCATATTGATCTATTGGTTCATTAAGACGTGAAGAAAGAACAATCAAACTAACGTTCGTATTTATAATTTATATAGATTAAATAATACTGAAGCCTTTAATAAAGATGGCGGTCTTAAAGATATCAATTTAATTTATACCTTAAGATGATGAGCATAATGTTGTGTGCTAGATTATCTGTCAAGTGAACGCCTGGACGAAACAATCGTCGAAACAAACATCCTAATACATTCTCAACCGTCATTCCTAATTTAAATGTAGCCATCTTCTATTATTAGCCAATCAAATATACGTTATTATTTGACAAAATAATTGCCCTCAATCCCCTCAAGCAATTTGTATCAATTGTGGCAACAAAAACGATGATTATTGTAACACAGAGACGCACGGATAAACGGCGGCAACGCTCACACAAAGTTGATAAGAGAGGCTTAGTGAAACAATGTTTAAATTGTTTGTTACTTCAATAGTCTACAATAATCTAAACTTGTATTTATGGTTAGAGTCATGTAAGATAAATATTTAAAAATATATTGCTGAGTTTCTTGCCTGTTCTTCTCAATTGAAGGCTGTCTTCCAAACCAGCGGTAGCTTCAGTGACCATCCGCGGGCCTAAACTGAATTTGGGCTTGGAATTTTGAATTTCTTATTAAATTTGTGTTTGGAATTATTATATTGTATTTAGTCTACGAATACCTATTTTATCATTAAATAATAAAAAAAATCCTTTTTTTATTTTTTTATTTACATCTGTTGTAAAATCCCTAGTGAGCATTTCGATTTTTTATGTCAATTCTATACAAGGTTAAACCAATCTAACTATAATATATACTCTGCGTTCCTACTTTCGATTAACCGTCCAGCCAGTGTACAAATGCTTAGAGAACGAATAAAGAAATAAAGGATCGCACACACAAACTTTCAATCCTTAGGGATATCACACACTAGTATGATTGAATTAGTTTCCTCAAGTTTCGGGTGTTTTGTAATACGAGCTTATTTTGGTGGTGAATTTTTTGTTTTATTTGTTCGCACGTTTTATATTGGAGATCCCTATAGGCCGGAAATGATTTTGTTAGAATTTTTCTGTACTTTTCCAACGTAAAGGTTACACTTTTAGTTTCTTTGTATCATAATTTTATATGCAGGTAACTAGGTCGTGGTATTTTAAATTGGTTCTTCTTTTGTTATTTGTTTATTTACTCACATAAAAGGGACATACGTATTACATCGACATATTTATACCACATGGGCTGACTAACAAGCAGATGGTCCACCTGATGGTAAGTAGTCACCACCGCCTATGGACATTTGCAATACCAGAAACATCGGCAATGCTTCTCCAGACATCCTTGAGACGTAAAGGTGAAAAGTCTCATGTGTCTGTAACCTTCACCGACCCCCTTACCTTTCCAACCGAAACACAGTGATACAAGTGCTCTACTGCTTCACAGCGGAAATGGGTAAGGTTGTACTTCCCCGCATGAATTCTGCACTACGAGCTCTACTACTCTTAGTGGCGACCCTAATCAGTAACGTCAAATGCTGTCACAAAGGACGTAGATTCAAAGCCTAAAACGAACTTGAGCTTTCGATAAAGGAAAATATCGTGAGAAGACTATGGCATTAGCGTACCTTTGTATTTCCACCTGACTGGCTCACTCCCAAGTCGAAAATCTGTCACCAAACATCTTACCTGAACGGTATCTTTATTTATATAGATTAAGATTGAGTTCCTCATTTTATATGACATAAAAGGCAGCTGGCCTAAGAGCTCTAATACCTCTAAAATTGGTAATCCTTTGGTACTTCATACTCTCAGCTGAATCCTTACTTCCCACCTGATGGTAGCTTCAGTAACCTTGACCGCCATAAGTACTCTACGTAACTCAATAAATTACTTAGAATACGAAAGTGACCACTTCTCATTAAGCGAGCCGCCTACCAACTTCTCAGTCTTTGAAAAATACTTTTTTGAGTAGTAGAGCTCTAAGTGCAGAGTTCGTCCGGGGAAGTACTACCACCTTACCCATTTCCGCCGTGAAGCAGTAGTGCAATTGTATTACTGTGTTTCGGTTAGAAAGGTAAGGGGGCCGGTGAAATTACAGGCACATGAGACTTAACAACTCCACGTCTCAGGGTCGACAATGCATTGGCGATGCTCCTAGTGTTGCAAATGTCCATAAGCGGCGGTGACCACTTACCATCAGGTGGACCGTCTGCTTGTTTGTCGGCCCAAGTGGCATAAAAAAAAAAAAAAGAAATAGGGACCAAGCAGCTCCTACTCCAAGAAATCTTAAAGGTCGTATCGGATCCGGGTTAGAAATTAGATAAGGGTCGACGAAAACCTACAAGGTGAAGGACCGACTTTGGTATTGAATCTAAATGTGATTTCAACGAAAGCCAAATCGTTCAAATGTGATTGCAAAAGTCTATATGCCAATGTATCGAAGGTTTCCTTAAATAGTTTTAGAGTGCCAGAAGGTATACTTAGGTTTTTGTCTGGAAAGGCTGTTTTCTTTTGTCGAGTCGGTTAGTTGATCAGATCATCAAGATTTCATATATTTCGATAGATTATTGGGTCGATCCCCATTTAGGACAAATACGTTTTACTGTTTGTATTGTGACTGGGATGGATTTTGGATATTATAATTTAAATAATATTAATTTAATAGAACATCGTAGTAGTAGAGTTCTTAGTGCAGAGTTCGTGAGGGGAAGTACTACCACCTTACCCATTTCCGCCATGAAGCAGTAGTGCACTTGTATTACTGTGTTTTGTTTAGAATCGTAAGAGGACTGGTGAAATTACAGGCACATGAGACTTACTTAACTTCACGTCGCAAGATCGACAATGCAAATGGTCATAGGCTGCGGTGACCACTTACCATCAGGTGAAACGTCTGCTTGTTTGTTGCCACAAGTAGAATAAAAAAAAAATTTATGAATATTTCTGTCTCTAGCTCTATGGACCGCTACAATCAAATAACAAAGTATTCGCGTTCTATGTTTAGTTTTATAGGTATATTTTCTTTAATATGAAACCCAATTTTGTTATCGTTTCCCCAACAAAACTCTAATTATCTAACTTAACTAAATGTCATCTAACTTCGGAAAGTGCGACACAAATTCAAAGTTACATCTACGTCCACGTTTCGCACGAATAGGCCATTTGTATGCGACGCAGCCTTTCCCGCGTGACCTGAATTAACCGTGGCCAATGACTTCATCCGTTTCCAAGGCCCATTTCCGGTGTTGTTTTTCAGGGATTCTGTTTTCATATTGGATTTCTAACTTTTGATATTGGATTTTACGTTTAGACGTTTAGAGGTTACGACTTAAGTAGGCCTTTAAATTTTATTAGATGACTCAGTTCGTCTACTTTGTCATTCGGTGAGGAAGTTATGATAATGGTTTGTTTTGGTTGAAAATTTACCTCTGTTCAATGTCTAAAAAACTGTCTAAACGGTTTCAGCTTTCACAAGGTTCATACAATAAAAAAATAATCTTCATTTCATCACATCTTATTCACAAGCAGTGATTCAGTAAGCAGTCTGTCTGTTCTGTGTTTTCGATATAAATATCTGTATCAGTATGTATTTAGAAAAAAAAAACGATAGTAAACGTAGAATGTAGTAATCTGATTTCCATAGTTACAAGCTCTGCTTATTTTGGAATCAGAAAGTCAAGACTTTCCCAAAGAATTTCCCAGGGCATTTATTTATTTTATTTTTGGCACTTTAACTTGCAGAAAATAGTTCTGTATATTTATACTAAATTAATACTAATGGTAAATAATAATTATTTATAAGTATTCTTAATTAAGTCATAACATCCTGAGCACTATAGCGGACAGGTGGGACAGCCCCAACCCCTGGGGCATTGGGTACGCCAACATGCCACTGTGGCGTACAGTCAATAATTGTTTCTAAGATGTAAGTACTAACACTAGTTTCAAAGTTGTGTGTTGTACTAACCAAATGGACTTATGGTCTGAAATAAAACAATTTTATTTATAACGTTTATGTAACAAACAATGACATATTATTTAGTAAAATTCCAATATAATTCCCATAACAATACTTCAAAAGGAACCATAAACACAAAATCAAATATTCCTTTTAACATTTTTACTATGTGGGAATATTCTACGCCGCAAACACTTGCTCATATTGAATTCTAACTCTACCACGCCTCCTGTAATGATAGTGTTGCGCCTTTGTCAGTTTTATAAAGCGTAATTATGATATCTTTTATAATAAGCAAGCTGTTATTGATGTAATATTAACTAGCCACCCGCTGGTTCACTCAGTTTATTTTGGTTTCCATAAATAAAAGTATTGTACATTTTCTGTTATTCCAGATTAAAATTTTATATCTCTGAGATTATTAGACTATTTGTTATGAATTGTTTGAGTATTTTGAATTTGAAGTGTAGTAACTTATTCTCTAATGTGTTTCGCTTCTCGAATTGATTTTCTTACTACATGATATTGGTTTTACTGAAGTCGGGAGAATCAATTGGATTTGTTATTCGGAAACTAATATTCAAGTAAAATGCGGCAATACATTTGAGCTTGCAAAAACAAAGCAATTTTATTAATTTCATAAAAAAGTAATCTATGAGATATTTAAAATACATTTAATAGAATACTTTCTATGACTTTAGTGAATTTAGAAGAAAAAGAAACGATATTAGTTTGTAGTAACAACGGAGGGTAAATATCCAGAAATGCAACCCCTAAAGGGGTAAAATAGAAGATATTCGCATGTGAATATCACCCAACTATGCTAAGTTTAAATCTGACCCAAATAAATACATACATGGGACGAAGTGAGGGTCTTAATATACGAAATGCATATTTGATGAGCCCATAAGCCAGGACGACGTAATTAAGCCGCATAAACTGAGATAAGCACGGGATTTTAGTTGTAATATACTTAGATACAACATTATGTATATTATTATAAGTTTAGTTTGACATTTAACACGTTTCAAAGTGTTTAATTAATGGTATGAACGAGGGAATTGACGGTCTGAAATAGCTTAGGGTATTTCCATTTGATTTATGTGTATTTTTTTGATGAAGACAATAATACCAGTGCAATACTTCTTCGTGACAAAAATGGGAATGGTGTTGTTCCTCTGCACAAAGAGTAACTACACCAAATAAAAAAAAACATAAATAAAATTGGGAACAAATGTTGGTCCCTCTATAGATATTTAAGCGAATTGCTTAAATAAAGTTTACTTGCAAATATCAGAATCTTACAGTCACATAGCAGGTTTGTCAACGAGTTAGTAAAAAAAGGCCTCGGGAACGAACCTTTAGAGGAGGCAGACAAAGCCTAGAGAGATGTGTAACTCACCTTACGGAAACTCCTAAAATATTTAAATTTGGACCGATTTTAACATAACATGGAATCAACAGAATCGAAAAATAATTTGGTTATTACATACATATTTATACATAGAATGGAATTCAAAAGATTTCTAACTAGAAATTGATGATGCCTATCAGCCAATAAGGGATCACTACATTAAAAGTTTACAGGAGCGTGGTTTAAAGCTCTAAATAAATGAAAAAATCATTTTAACATTGGAGATAACATTTATTAATACCGATAATATGCATTTTTGAAATGGTTTCTATACAATAGTGAATATAAATCACTTTTACATTAATAATGGTATAATTTAAGTCGGCAGCTGAAGCGGGCAAAGCTAAAGCGTTCACCCGAACTTTTCAAAGTATAGTGATAACTTATTCCTTGGCACAAGTGATGAAATTGATGCGGGTGTTATCGTAAGTAATGTAAAATCTACCTTTAATTTATAAAGAAGTAAATATTGTGTGAGAATGTGTTTTGATGTAGAGGTAATCTCCAAAAATTTGTCAACCCATTCCAAAAATCTTTCACTGATGGAAAGGTAGACTACTTACAAGTGTACAAGAATGAATAAAGAAAATCAAGAAAAGTCTACAATTAAAAATTACAAGAAATTACGGTAGTTCCCTGTCTGTCTGGCAAAGAATCTGTGCTACACCATACAATTCTTTCAAACTAATACAGAATTATAAAGATATTTAATCCCAGACACAGAACAAATAGACATATTCATTCATAAACAACTAAATCGTCTCTAATAGGAATTGAACTCATGACCCTATAACTTCTAATAAAGCTTATAAGAAAGCAATCTGCGAATGACGTATAACGTTATAACTTTTGTTTCAATCAAATGATGTTTTCGGGAAAATGTTTTTCTAAAAGATTAACAGACAAGTGACGCGCTATCAACTCATCCCTTAGACCATATCTTTTAAAGACAATACAAAATTTAATTAAACTTTAGTCTGGATAGTTTATTGGTTCTTAGGTTTTGTTTTATGAGAGTAGTTCTTTGTCTTTGTTATTATACTTGGCTGAGTTTTTTCATGGCTGCTCACTGTCCGCTGAAACTTGGCCAAAGTTGGTTCTTGCTTAACTGCCTGCACCTTTTGAGGGACTTCTTTGTGTTATCAATTTATTATCTATCATTTAATTTTCAAGCAGAGAGCTCCGCTTTTTCTTTGACTAGTGAACAATATTGAAGCAAATTGATGAGTGTACCCTCTTCCTCTTGTACCAATTAAGCCGACTTCATACAGCTTTTGATTACTCATACATCTCTATTTCCTATTAAAGAAACATAAACAATATTTATACATTTTACATATGGCACTGTAAATTTATGTTTGTTACAACTAAACTTAGTAACCCACATTTTATTGTCAAAAAAGAGTTAAAACTAAGGACTTTAGATTTCGATCGCTGTAATGATTGATCATTATTGTCTTCATAATCACTATCATAAAGACCGACTACAAATTCAAATCAAATACTAAAGACGTAAGACATTGATTGGTTTGTCGGAGGAGTTGACGTAGAGGTTAGATTATCACGCCGCAGATTGAGGGTAACACTCCCACCCAGGACAAACATCAGTGTGCATGAACATTTCTGTTTATCCAGCGTCTAGGTATAAGTATCTATATTATCAAATATATATATAAATAAACATATATGTATACCAATTCATTTAAAAGGCATACAATTATAAAGTTTATCAGTTATCTGGTTGCCAAATCAGAAGTGAATGTGGAGAATGCCCAAGATTTTTATGGATTGATTCATTGATACATGGAGTGTTTATTTAAACGGATAGAAATAACCACAACGCCTAATCCAAGAGACAGTTTTCTTTCCAATCAGCCGCTTCATTAAGGGAGCCCAAAACTTCTGAGCGTACCTCATAAGTCTACTTTTATATTATTAAGAGGACAAGTTTGTGACTTTGGATGAAGGAAGAAAGTTCAAATCCACTCGTCCAAAAAATAATAATTTTACTGATAGAAAGCTATGCTATTTCCGAGTAATTTAGGCTGTTATAATTCCTGAATTCATTAGATTCTTCAGGTGTACGAGAGAAACCACGGGACAGTAGCTAGTATGATAAAATATTCCCGGAAGCAGACTGCCTTTATCATAGCCTCGTCATTTCCTTACTTGCAAGCCGGATGAAGTTTCACAAAGTGTAAGCAAGCGGAGGCATTCGATGGAAACCACTCGTTAAGCACAGCACAAAGAGACTATTGTGTTTCGTAGACGGGCTTCGAATGAAAAATATTATGTTGTATAACGTTGGATTTTTAGGTTATACCTTAGTATATTTATTTTAAACAAGCGACATACTGTGATGGCCGTTAAGAATACATATTTAACAAGACAGGTAGTGGATTCTATTCAAGGATTTAGAAGAAACATGTGAATATATATTTGTTTGTTTCGTGGCTGTATTTAGTATCTGCAGTAAACAAATTTTCCACCTCATGGTAGATGGTCAATGTCGCCTATGGATAATAGTAATATGGGCATCGACAGTGCGTTGTCTATCCGGAGACGTGACGTTTTTAAGTCTCAGTACCTGTAATTTCACCGGCGCCCTTACCTTTCTAACCGAAACATAGTGCAAAGTAGAATACAAGTGCAATATTGCTTCACAGCGGGAATAGGTAAGGTGGTAGATTTTTTTTTTTAGCTCTACTTCTTTTAAATTATCTTTTTGTCAAGCCCTGCATAGTAATAATTATTACTTTAATATACCTAATTAAAATTTTGCTAAGGCTTACAGTAAAGTATTCAGGTTTTTAAAAAAATATTTGCTAACCTAAAAAAGAACTCATGGTTCCCACAACAAGGACTATATTACGACGAAGAAAATACCAATTTGTTTCCGTTATACCCGTCTGTCGGAAACTTTTACGCAACCATTTGGCGTTGACAATATTTCTTGTAATTTACTCTTTCTGGGACTGAATAAATTTGTCCCAAAAAAAATGTTGAGTCGTCTGGTGACATACGTAAGGGTTCAGCAACCGTTGCGCTGCGGTTTATTCTGAGTTTTCTCTTTTAAGTTAATACTAACTATTCGCCGCAGTTATAACCGCGTTCTAGGTGTAAAAATTGTCTGTATCCTCAGTGTAGCATAGGCTTGATAGGCTGTGTGTATGCCAAATTTCGGGAAGATCAGTTCAGTCGCTTAGCTGTGAAAGCTTAGTAAACAACAAATGAAAAATCGTCAATCTAACATCATAATGAAACCGACAATATTTATAGTAACAGAAGATTTTACAATCTAGAAATTATATTGACTCATTACCGTTGTAGCCGTGGTGGTGTGGTAGGATATCCCTGAATGATTCCTTTCATGATAAAATGTTATAGAAAAAGGCACTTTATTGCTTTGTAATGAAGTGGATCTATTGATTCAATAGATGCATAATTATTTTGAAAAATTGAATCACAAAGCAATAAAGTTAAGTTTTCTGTGATATCATAGCTTGCCGGTTACTTAATTTCGGGAGGTCGAGGCGTTTTTCGCTGCATTATTATCACGTATGTCCCCTCACGTACCATCGTGTCCGCAACAGATGCTCAATTTTACTTCTTTCGGTGAAAATTCTTTCCGCTCCTTATTTGTATGCCACTTGTAAGCATAAACGTGGTCACAAACTTGTGTCTTTTGTATTTTTTTCTTCACAAATTGTCATTAACAGTAATAAATATCCTGAGACATTTTTTACGCACAGTCATCTGATTCCAAAAACAACGACGTCATGAAACCGAACCTTTTTTGAAGAAGCTGATAACTGGTCATGAAAAGTGGATCACGTACGACAAGAACGTGCGGAAAAGGTCATGATCAAAGGCCGGTCAGGCTTCACAGACTTTGGCGAAACCCGGGTTAACTCGCAACAAGGTGATGCTGTGTGTGTGGTGGGATTGGAATAGCATTATTCATTATGAGCTGTTACCACCAGGCAGGACCATCGATTCTGAACTCTACTGCAAACAACTCATGAGATTAAAGCAAGAAGTTGAGAGAAAGCGGCCGGAATAAATCAACAGAAGGGGTGTGGTTTTTCATCATGATAACGCTAGACCTCACACATCTTTAGCCACTCAGCAAAAATTAAGAGAGTTTGGCTGGGAGGTATTAATGCATCCGCCGTATAGTCCTGACCTTGCACCTTCAGATTTCCACCTGTTTCGGTCTCTTCAGAATTCTTTAGGCAGTGTCAGGTTAACATCACGAGAGGACTGTCAAAACCACTTGTCTCAGTATTTTGATCAGAAGTCCCAAAATTTCTATAGCAATGGGATCCTGTCCCTACCTACAAGATGGCAAAAAGTTATCGAACAAAATGGTACCTAGATACTTTAGTTAAATGTAAATAAACTATATTAAAAATGTTTTGTATTTTCTTAAAAAATGCGAAGGAAGTTTTTCCCCAACCTATTAAGTAAAAAAGATAAAAGTAAGAAAGATAAAGGGTAAAGCTGAAAGGAGGTTAAATGGGGCCTTATAACGAGTCCATTCACAATATTGAAGAGCTGTATAATATACCCAAAAAAAAAAAAGATTTTTATGAATTAAAAACAGAAAAACTATTGATTTAGACAATTATTAGGTCAAATAGGTACGTAGGCCTTTCTGTTAAATAATCTGGTTCCCTGACATGACAGCTTACTACGGTTGTTGGCTTTGATAAATTAATTATATTTTTACGGGGTATTTTGTAACACGTATATATATTTACACCAAGATATGCGCACAAATTTAACTCACGACCCATGGTGGAGCATTTAACCACTAAGTCAACTGGCCAGTCGAACTGTATTTATAAATAATATAATAACTCAGATTCAGTAGTAAGGAACCGAGATGTTATTAATAGATTTTAATTGTAAAACTTCGATATAGTAAGTATTCCTGTTGCCATACCCTACCAGGGTCCTTGTAATAATAATGGTTAGTTAGGTATAGCTGTACGAATTATTATTATTTACATTGTGCAATAAACAAATAAATAGATAGATAAAAAATTGAAAAAAAAACCTAATTTCTGTTCTCATCTAGTCGTGATGTAATAAATGTCCTCCAATGGCATTGTTTGAAATTAAGATCTACTGCCTACTACACAAGACACAATTTTTAACAACCCACCTAAATTGCTATTATTTCCTTAAAAAAAGGGAATCGACATAAAGTCAACCAAAAATCAATTAAACCAAAACTATTTAGACAAAGTTATTCAAGAATTGACTTCTTAAGCTACACTGAAACTGTCTATATCACGCCCATATCGGTCATTATTGGAAACACTGTTCTCGAAAAAATCTGTCATACTAAATTGTAACGATTAATGTTATATTGTAAGATGTTTTAAATTGTAATAAATATATAAAAAATACAATGGCTTACGTGACATTTGTTAATTTTTTCCATGTCCTGGGTATCTAATGAAAGGGGTTTCAAAGCAGAATTTTACATTTTTAATGGTTTGATTGAACCCTTGAAGGGGTAAAATAGATAGTAATATCTGTGGGAATTCCAATGAAACACCGGAAGTGAAGTATCAATATAATTGACTTTAAATAAAGCAACCCTTCATTTCCATAAACGTTCTGATACACGTTTATTACCCTGCCCTATAATAATACATCCAACACCGTTGTCAGACGATATGTTCTATAAATTCACTTTCAAATACATGTCTTGTAGCGTAAATATTTGATTAGGACAGTGCTATTTCATATACGGGTACGTAATTACAGGGTATTGTAGACTTTACGGCGTCACACGCTTGGCAAGACAGTTGTGGGAAAAATCGTGACTTGATATCTGTTTCAATAATAACATGTAAGGGATTCCACGTGGAAAACCAATTCGTCATTTTCAGATTATTATATCCGAAAGGATTTTTTATTATAGACACTAAAACTTGCTTGGTGAAGCACAGCGTCAACTTTACACTGTACACAACTGTACAGCTACGTTTTAGAAAAAATGCACATCTCGAGGGCAGCACATTGGTAATGCCTCTGATATCGCAAAAGTCCATTTACGGTGGTGACCATTTACCATCAGATGAACCGTCTGTATGTTAGTCGAGGTACTTGGAGAATGTAAAGCTTTTGCCACATGACCTAATTTATTAATATGTTATTAAAATTGCTATTTATTTTTTTAACACGTTTATAATTTTTCAGTGGAGTTTTAGACTGAGTAACGCAGTAAATTTTAAATCAAAATTACATTTATTCATAGGACACAACAGCTATAAGTACTTTCATTAAAAAATAATGATGCAACCTTACTGCGGCAAATTTAAAAAGGGTCATGATTAAATAGCGGTTCAATTTGGTATCTGCCTATTTCTCTTTAGTTCAGTTTTTAACTAGACTCCGCTTACGGTTTTTCCTGCATTCCAGAGGTATCGTATGTTTACTCAGTATGAAAGTTGTGTTTCTCTAAATGTGAGAGTGGGACAGATAGACAATAACTTTTGCATGTAAGTAGCATTATTTTTATAAAGTAAATCACAAAACAATACAAGATCTCCACTGTTCTACTCGAAACATTTTTCAAAGTAACAATATCATTCTGTCTAAACGAGCTACTGTCAAAAGAGCTGCAGCCTTTTGTGAGCTGGATGAAGCATCACTTTGTTTCAGAAGTAACTTAACAAAGACTTCGTAACATACAACTATTTACTCGAAATACGATCTTATTATAAAAGGTATAAGGCGTCTTTGAGAACAACGATGATTTCTTATTGCCAGGAATAGTCGACTGTATATAAAAATCGAGTAGACAAATACCCAGAGTTTTGCTTATACATTTTGTATCTGGTCCTTATTAAAGACTCTTAAGTTGAATGCTTTTTAAAATGGTAATTGAAAACCTGGGAAAATTACAACGAGATGATACTAAAAAAGGAAACGATCAATTAAATAAGCAGACAGCAAATAATTACAAATGATTTGATGAAAATACGAACAAGTAAAAGGCCGAGAAGGTATAATATGTCCAAAGCGAAATTAATTCTGATACAGATTTAACTTGTGATTGGACCATGTAGGTTTTTCATGTGATAATAGACCACCAGCGATCAAATCATCGGGGTTATTCGGAGCTGCTCGGAAGCATACCCGATTCGATCATCAATACAATTAAAATAATACTGGGACTACAACAGCATCAGCAAAAACTTCTCGCTATTAAATTGTTCCAAAAAATTGGATTGGCCATTCGGTATTTCAGGATAACGCTTCAGCTTCTCTCTGGTAAAGATTTTTAGGGTAATGAAGTCAAGTAAACTTTGTGAAATGTCATATATTTATCTGCAGGTACACATTCAGTAAGATTTTCATAATATTATACAATATCTTTGATATGATACTCATTAATACTTCAACGAACTCATGTTAAGGCTAGTCTAGAATTCAACGACGCGAACTGTTTTAACTATCCTTAACTGAGATGTTCTGAACAAAGTTCTTGACTTCAGTGCTCAATATCAAAGTGAATACTTTGTCTTCATCGGGTTATTTGATGTTAACGTGGAGCAAAGTTACAAAGGGCATTTGAGTACGAGTATAATGAATCGCTACTGTAATTTCGAATACTTGAAACTTCTTAAAGAGTTTTGAATTTATTGAAATCATTGCGTTGAATCTTATCTCGTTCTTATTTACTTTGGAAGAGTTATAATTATTTCAGTTAATAGGGCAACGGTCTTTAAGGTATTTCACTAATAGGTAAGTATAGGGTTGTGGTTGATGATATCGTAACTATGGTAAATGATGATGTAGCTGACCGTGGTAAGCACACAATGCTTAAGGAGCTGGCTTTCAAGTGAACACACCAGCAAGTTCTTGGCGACTATCGATATGAGGGTGGTAGCCAGCCAGGCGGGTCCCACAAAGTATCCTACCCATGTGGTATCTGTGCGACTTCACGATGCTTTCCTTCGCGGAAATTAAAGTTCATTGTAGGATTTGAATCCACGGCTCTCGTCACCATGACTTGTCGCAAAGAGGTTGACGTCACATCGTTGGATATATGGACGTTTTAGATAAAACTTGGCACATGAAAAAAAAACTACTAAACGAAAAATGTTATATCTCTCGGAACCTCTGATAAAAACTGTGGGGACAACTAGTCAAAAAAGCATCAAACCACATAGATCTATACTTTTTATTATGACTTAGCATAACATAGACCAAAATTTCACAATGGTTGGTAAAGATGAAAACTGTCACACAAAGCCTAAAATGAAATGGTTTTGAAGTGCTGCTGGCGGAATAAACGCCGCAGGTTCTCGCCGACAGATTTTCAATTTGAGGATGTAAACCAGCCAGAAGGTATACAAAACACGCTCCCAAACCCAAAGAATATAAAACACTACCAAAGCGCTCCGGTTTCGTGGGATAATATTAAGGTATTGTACACATAAACTTTCCAAGGAGTTTTGTAAATTATTGTGAAAAGTGCACATCAAAGTCTAGTAGTTTTAAAAATGTTGTGATTTTATTTCAATTAATGTAAATTTTTAACTCCAGACCTTTGTTATTGCCTTAGTTGTTTTGAAGTGATAGTGAAACAAAGTGTAGTTTAAATTTACAAAGATCTTGAGCATTCGGTAAAAGAATACCTTATCTTTAAAAAGTAGATGACAAAGTCACTGTTTCTTTCCGATTGCTTGTGCGCTTAGTTATTTTAAAGTAATTTAGTTTTTGATTCAGTTTTATACTATTATTTACAAATATTTTTCTATGAGGTTTATGTGTACATAGCATATATGTCTATAGCTAGTACAGGTTACTAGTGAGTATTATAAATATTTGGAATAATACCTCGGAGTAGTAGAAGCGCTTAATGCAGAGTTCGCTGGGAGAAGTGCTACCACCATACCCATCGCCGCCGTGAAGCAGAAGTGCTCATATATAATTATGTTTCGGTTAGAAAGGTATACGCTCGGTGAAAATACAGGCACATAAAACTTTACAATTTCATGTCTCAGGGTAGATAACGCATCGGCAATGCCCCTGGTATTGCAAATGTCCATAGACGGCGGTGACCACATACCTTCAGGTAGACGGTCTCCCTGTATGTGGCAGACTTGTAATAAAAAGAAAACAAGTATCAAGTCTTTAACAATCCCAAATACAACTATGGTTTTTAATCATATCCCCCATGTTCATACAAAAAGGACATTTTAATCCGGGTGTTTTTGTCCCATGTTGACAGGAGTGAAATATTAAAGTAAAACAAAACCTTTTGTTTATTGCTCACCCCCTTTATGTCGTGCGAGCGTGTTGGCTCCCCCTTTGCGTACAGTGTGTAATTACTTGCCACTTTTTTTCCAACTACCGCCCTTTTTGAAGGCGTCTCGCCGTTATTATTTTTTGCGTGTTTTAGGAGATTGCTCAATCCTACTATCCCACTAATAACATTAATGTGAAAGTTTGTGAGGATGGACTGCTAGGTGGAAATTTGTTAAACTTTCATGCCAAAACTACTAAACTTGAAACTTGACAAATGGATAGTTTATAACCTGAATTAACACATAATACTTAATATCCTGGGATCATCCCTCAGAAATGCGAGTGAGATCGCGGTGGACAGCTAGTCATGAAGTTCACAGCGAAAATTCTCCTTTCTAATTATACCACCAACTTTCACACGAATAGGCTTTAGTAGAAATATTTAAGGGAAAATCCTTTAGTAAACAGAGGTAATATCTTTCAGGTCAGCAAGTCCGGTAAGAGTAATCTTTGAGCAGGTAATGGCGCGGAATTGAAGCTAACGCTGCGGTTTGGGTAACACGGTGAAGTTAAGGAGAGACGGACACATGGTCCAGTTGCATTTTATATATCTCATCAGTATTGTTTAATCAAATATAGATCTGAATAGATTTTTATAGGGTTGGCAACGCGCGAGTGATACCCACGGTGTTGCAACCGTCAATAGGCTATGGTGACTGTTTACCATCAGGCTGGCAGTCGGCTTTTTGCATGTAGGTACAAACCAAGTAGAGGTAGGAGGATGAGACCCAAAGAAGTCAATCGAAGGTATTCCAAGTCCAAACGTGACATATGGTGAGCATGGTCATCGTCTCTCGCACGAACTACTAGTTACAGGCTATGTCTTAAGAACGAAACATTAATTACGTCTGATTGACTATATTGTGGCTGTAAAATTAAATAACAGTAAAAAAAAATACACTTTCTCAAATGACTTTTAGTCACCAAAAGTAGTTATGAGATGATAAATAAAACAAACTACATATTAAATACATGTAACTAATATAGCAATTATATTAAAATATCGTTATATTAAGACTGGTCTGTCCATACCGGTTCGGTATATTTTTAAAACACGAATCCTTATACCAATTAAAAATATATATTAAATCTGTTTTTAACATTAATTATATTCTCTAAAATAATAATAAGTATCTATTATATTTTACATTCAAATCAAGTATTTCTCCACAACGGTACATGTTTAGGTGTATTTTTATTATAAATGCTATTCTGATTTGACTGGATTCAACTTGATGATTCTTGCCATAATCTGAGAATTTAAATAGGTAGTATTAGAAACATATTACAGAAATACTTGTTCCTGATTCAGAATTTGGTGAAGATACTTCTACGAAGGGACCATTATTATAGTGGCAGATTTACAAAACTAGGTCCCAAAACAAGATGATCGTTAGTAAAATATTTTTGAGGAAATAAAGCTCAAAAGTAATTCTTCACTTGAGTGTGATCTATACTGACATTGTAAAGAAAGAAAAAGGATTTTGTGTGATTGTTTATATGTTTAAGGTTTTTATAAAATAATTTTTATATGATATGTGGAGAGTGATCTCCGCTGCACATATTTAATAGTCTTTCGCTATTTGACATGTACATTATACTTGAAAATCCCTCGGGACCGCGGGTGAAACCGCGAGACGGAAATTAGTTAAAAAAACATTTAATTATAAATTTTAAATATTTATTTTACAGTCCTTTTATATTTGCTTTCTACATAATTATTAAAATAAATCAATTATTCACACACTGTTATCTGATCCCCAATTTAGATGGGCTTGCACAATGGCCACCTGATAATTGATAAACTACTTTTTTGTACTACAGAAATATACACTGAAAAAAGGGACTAGTGAGTCACACAGATGTTGATCCTGGGTGGGAATCGAACCCACAACCAGCGGCATGATTATCAGGGTATCTAACTATGCTACTGGTTTGTCAATAATCCAATAATTGAAAACACGTACCTTCTTTGTGAGATCCTGCCAAATATCTATGTCGGCTTTTCAAATGCAGACTGATTCTCAATATGGCTAATGAATTTAGCTATCAGCCCTGTTTCATCAGCCAATTTCTTAGGATGCCTTATAACTGCCTTATCTTCTACGACATCTGCGATGTTAATACTTTTTGCAGGTTGGCCAATGTCAACAATTCTTAGTAGCTTCTCCTGTAAATTAAAAATGTATTGGTCAGTATATTTGATTATGAAATTTGTAACTTGTAAATTTATTGTGGTTCAGTAAAGGTCTGAATCGCGAGGAGTGGGTAAAAGAAAGCGTAATCTTTGCTCTGCATGGGGATACTATATTATTTTTAATCTTCATGGTCCGACAAACAAGCAGACGGTCCACCTGATGGAAAGTGGTCACCACCGGCTATAGATGTTTGCACCACCAGGGCCATCGCCAATACATTGTCGACTCTGAAAGGTGAAATTGTCAAGTCGCATGTGTAATTTACCGGCCCCCACCTTTCTAACCGAGACACAGTAATACAAGTGCAGAACTGCTTCACGGTGGAAATGACTAAGGTGGTAGTACTTCATTGGACGAACTTTGCACAAAGGGCTCTACTACTCGAATAAAAATAAACAACAATAACAAATTAATAAAACTATTTACCTTAATACACCCAAAATCGTCTGAATGATCGTCCCTCGATGAAGCTGTTTGCTTCTAGGGTTTTCAAACTATCTTCCGCTTTGGAGATTGCGCAAAAGGCAAGCACTAATAAGATTAGTTTCATTTTTTCTAACGTATATTCTTTTTAAATCGCTTGATTTATCTTCTGATAATCTTCTGCTTTGAGTTGATGTTTGGTAATATAATCCGTTTGCTATACAGTTTTATAACTTCTCCCCCCCCCCTTCACTATATTTATTCGCCAACTGGTATTTCATCTATATTAAGATAACATTTGGGCCAATTTAGACTCTAATGCGTATGCAAATATAATTTTTTATGAGTCATTATGTTTATTTGATCGGGTTTTTGGTATAAAACACAAATAGCCTGACTTAATATAAAAATGCATTTAAATATTGTTAAACATTTAAAAAAAATAGTATTTAAGTGAGTTTTAAAAAATACCTGACTGAGTTCTAAGCTGACTGCTAAGCCGGTGGGGATGGTCAGTAGCTATTACCTTCACATACTTCTAGGGCCTAAACTGAATCAATTGCTTTAAATTTTGAATGACCTACTTATAGTGTATATTCCTGTTCAAATTTAGTTGTATCTGTACCTAAGACAGGTTAAGTGTAGTACAATTATGGACCGTATTGTACACAGCCACACGGCAAATAGTCCCATGATTAAGATAGTATGTATCTTTTAACAGATTACAAAAAAAAATACAGGCACATGTGACTTAATAATTTCACGTCTCAGGGTCAACAAGTCGATGTCCCTAAAGCTGTAAACGTCCATAGGCCGCTAAATGGCCTAAATGGCCAATAGCCAAAGGTTTTTAACCTGTAATACCAAAATTTAAATAGGAGACGAAATGTTGCTTCCAAGGCTTTGTACCTATAGGTCTTCTTCTAGGCAATCTCCTTGCTCTCGCTAATTTTGATAGATAGCATTGACCAATTAAATGGCTACCAAAATGCAAGCCTTCTACCATAACAAAAAAGAAAAAAATAAGTCAACTATTTAATCTCAGTAGGCCTCCAACCGCGAAACAGCGGGACACTCCATTATTTTCTTATCGTCCGTTATCAAGATAATGTTGCTACCATTACTTATGTCCAGCCTATATTGAAGCTTATTTGACAACACTGGGAAAGTGTACTGGTATTTATGATCCAAAGAGTTTTTATACGTTTTAGAATGTCATTTAATAAATGACCGAATTGCTTTTGAAATAAAACTCATCTTTAATCCAATGGTTAATTTAATGCAGATGAACCTTGTCACAAAGTTTATTTATCTTTCAATTTTCGGGTTGAAAATTTAACGATTTTTTTATTTTATTTACTGTTAGGTACATGATGTTACAAAACTACCCGTATAGCCGAAAGAAATTATGGAATTAATAAAGGGAATTAAATGGGGCCTTATAACGAGTCCATTCACTATATTTAAGAACCATAGCCCAAAAAAATAATGTAACAGATTTTTATGAAAATATGACAATTATTAGGTAAAATAGGTACGTAGGCCTTTCTGTTAAACAATCTGGTTCCCTGACATGACAGCTTACTAGGGTGGTTGGCTTTGATAATTAATTAAATTTTAACGGGGTATTTTGTAACACGTTATATATTTGATATAACTAGTGTAGCTACTACATTTTTATCTCCCTCAAGTTTTGACTTAATTCTTAATTGTTATTAATAAATATGTTTCATGTTTGTTGACTTATGAACAATTTGACCAAATTGAGTCCCAATTATAATAATTATAATACATTATGCTATTATGAATTGTAAATATGTTTTTTAAACGTATTTATAATACTAAACAGAAAAACAATATTTAAAAAAAGGGATAGTTGTATGTGGTATGGTTTATCTATAGCTTGTATTATGATCGCCTTAAATTGTAGACAAATTAAAAATAGATATTCACCATGACATTATGAATAGATGCTATATCCACGGAATAGAACAATCTAAGGTACGTCATTGTACGTTGCCCCTTACAACTCCGTAGACCCCAGCTTTTAATTAACGATCAGCCCGGGAAATGAACTGCAATAATTACAATATAAGCAACATTTACCTATTGTTATATATTAATACGCGGTAATTTGCTGAATTATCAGCTTAATGCAAAAGGTGTAATTGTGCATTGAATAATAGAGTTGAATTGGGTTCCTAATGTAACTCGATAGCTAATAAACTTTTCTAGATTTTAAATTTAGTATTTCTACCGTAAGATAAGTAAGAGGGCTGGTAAAATAACAGGCACATGAGACTTAACAACTTAACATCTCATTATTGACACCGCATTGGCGATGGTCGGGTGTTGCAAATGTCCATAAGAGGCGGTGATCCTTATCATCAGTTGGATTTGCTTGATTGTCGGTCCAAATACAAAAATAAATCAAGGATATAGAAATAAAATGGGAAGTCAAATTAAAATAATAAATAACTCACTTATTTATATATTAGGTAAGTTTATTCATCTGTAAGTTTTATTTATAACTGAAATTTAAATAGAGAGGGAACGTGCATGTTTTAGTTATCCAAAAGCTCCGGGATGTTACATTTTCCTGGGATGAAAAGTAGCCAAAGTTACTCCTTATAACATTAGCTATCTGCCAGTGAAAGTCCCGTCAAAACTGATCCAGCCATTTTGGAGTCTATAGGCATCATACACACATCGATGTGCGGGTCATGGAGACCTGAAATACAGGGTCGCTCTAGTTTAGGCTCACAAACTCGGGGCGGTTGATGTTATTATTTTAGCATATATACCTACCTTTTAAGTAAGCATACTGTACCGATTTGTGTGTGATGAAAAATTTCATCACACACATCTTTATTATCGATCGTCTTTATTATTATTATCGATTTATATATATATAGATAGATAAAAAGTTGCTTACCAGTCTTAATACTAGCCACTACCAGTGCCAGTGAAAGTCCCGTCAGAATTGGTCGAGCCATTTTGGAGTCCATGAAATGTAGTGTATGGAACATACACATTTCGACTTGTATATCTAGGAAGCTAAATAACAAAATGATTGTTTGTTCGTATTCAATACCTTCACCTGATTGCAAAGAACCATTAGGAAATGGTAACCCATACTCGCCGGGCTTATAAATATAAAGAAGAAAATTTGCATCCAATACCGAGAACAGCTAGTTTAAAAATAAAACCTTTAAACAATAATTATTAGATGAAACAAAACTTATTCCTGTGGAAATATTTCAATGACAAGCAAACATGTTTTATTTCTCTGCTTGTACCATAATAATCTAGCTTTTCCCAGTCTGCAATTATTCTCCACTATTCAAACTCGTTTTTCCTTTTTAGGTATTATTAATAAAAACATTTACTCTTCTACCTTCTTCTATTAATAAGGAAAAAAGTGTTTCTTTGAAGAAAAAATAAATAAAAATTGTATATATGTAGTATATCAATTATCTGGTTTCCATACTTCAAGCTCTGCTTAGTTTGGGACCAGATGACCGTGTGTAAAGAATATCCCAGGATATTTATTTATTTGACGCACCATCACCTCAAAACTACTGAACATTTCGAGGTGGAACTGATACCATTCGACGCGGAATTTCTCATAGGTTATATGATATATTGGATAAAGGCTTTAAATGATATCATTAGACGCGGACAAATTGCAGGGAGCAGCTAGTATATATATGTAAGTAAAATAGGGTTTCTTTGAGGCATCATCACCTCAAAACGACTGAACATATCGGGTGGGACTGCTACCATTGGACATGGATTATTTCGTAGATAAGCTATATTTGATATCGATAAACGCGGGGAAAGCTATTAGTATGTATTTGGAATTAGCTGTTATATTATTTGACACCCATATCTCAACATACCCGTGCCAGTGACATATCACTGCCACAACTGAGACGAAGGTAATGGAACCTCAGAAGTTGAAATCTGTCAAACGATTAAGGCTGTAGAGCCTGCCACATAACTAGCACTAAACATACCATAACTGGGTCAAATGACCCATTTTGAACATTGCATTGAAAATGCACGTATCATCTTATTGCTTTTGCACATTGGACTTCATGACTTTTTCTTACTAATTAATATACAGTATTTATTTATTTTACACTACTTTACTATTTATTGTACACTATTTATTTTTTCCCTTTCTAACAACCATATTTCATACATTCAAGCAGAAAACATAAAGTCACATTTTACCCGCTATGGTAAAAATAGGTACCTGGTAAGTGTTGGTATGATTAGTGCTTAGTACATATAATATACACAAAGCAAAAAGAGTTTATGTTCACCTGGAAAACGTAAGATATTTTATAGTTATGAGAAAATAAATTAAAAAGAGGTTTTAATATTGCTATCTGGTATTGGGTCTGGTATCTGGTAAGACGTACCATTTGAGCTCCAAAAAAAGGAACCTAATATTATTATGTGGTTTTAAAAAAATGCTTAAAAACCTAAAATGCAGTTCATCCAAGTGAACGCAAACATTGTTGAATGTATGTACATATACATTTTCGAAAAACATTACCCTTCTTTAGCAGTTCGGGTATAAATCAGTATTAGTGGACCGTCCCCGGCAAAGCCACGTTACAAAGCTATGATAATTTGTTGACAGAGGTATGCCCCCTGCTGCTAGCTACATTACTTATATAATATATTAACTATATATTTTTAACGAGAAGATAATTGTGTCTTTTTAAGAATATTATTCGCTTGGAGGAGTATGAGATTCGGTATAGTTAAACTTTAAAATGGAGAAGGAGTGCTGAAAGCTTACGTTTAAAAAAAAAAAAAAAAAAGGAATAAGGGTTAACTTTGTAAGTTCGTCTATTTTTAATGTAGTATATAAGCTCCGATTTCAAAGAAATCTTTCACTGATAGAAAACTACATTATTCCTTATTTTTGACCCGAGTTAGAATGAAATCTCTCAGGAACGCGAGTGAAACCATGGGGCAGAAACTAAATATAAAACTAAAATACTTCCGATGAGCTAGGTCCTATACAACGTGTTACAAAATACCCCGTAAAAATATAATTGATTATCAAAGCCTAGTCTGTCATGTCAGGGAACCAGATTAGTTAACAGACCTATGGACCTATTTTACCTAATAATTGTCTAGTTTAATAGTTTTTCTATTTTTCATCAATAACTTTTTTTTTGGTATGCTGTACAGCGTTACTACGGTTTCGGCTTTACGGGTAGTTTTGTAACATCCTGTATAACATATCATGTTGCGCGGTTTATCCCCCGGAGAGCTCTAAACACTAATACCCACATTTCACCAAAGCCATTTTAAGGCCCAACGTGACGAGAGTGGTGAGCAATATCATCCATTACAAATTCCATAAAAAATTACTTCAACTGTACCTAACTCTGGAAAAAGAACAAAAAAAAAATATCCTGCGACACACGGCCATCTGATCCTAAACTAAACAGAGCTTGTACTATGGAAACTAGACAACTGATATACATTTACTACATTTTTTTTCTAAATACATACTTAAATAGATATTTATATCCATACAGAACAAACAATTGTTCATGTGGTTAAATAGGGTCGCTAGCCACCAAACCATGACTTGTAAGAATAAAATAATTGAAACAAATATATAAAGCTACATTGGAAGCAAAAATGAAAAGAAATAAAATAAAATAAATTACAAACTTCAAATCGTACATTGTAAAGATGCAGTGAAATAATGAACGCAGACATATCGCAAATAGTCCATTTATGAAATTGGCGATTGTTAATCAACATCGATGTTTGATCCCGATTGTTTGTAAGGGCGAAATGCTAATTATTGATTCGATTAAGTGATATCGGATTGGATTGTTTTGCATACTGATAAAATGAAATGCGGAAAATTGATTGCGCATCGGATACCGTTGGAACGGACACGACACGTGTTTTGCGTATGTATGGCGAATAATTTGATTTATGCCTTTACTGAAATTACTGTGTGAAATAAGTTATGAGAGTTGATATCGGGTATTTTAATTTTTGAAGTGAAAACTTCTTTATGGTCGCTGGGATTTTTTGAGATGGGAAAATACCATTGAACTCGCGACACTGTAACCGACAACTTGTTGACAATCGAAGTGAGAACTTTTTACGTGCATTATTTTAATTGCAAATTAAAAAAAAACATCTGTGACAAATTAATGTCCAGGATGGCCGTGTGGATTAGATCATTTCGAAGTGAAAACTTCTATAGGTGCGTTGGGCATTTTTTGAGTACTGTTGAACTTCATAGTTATATTTGGCCCCGTTTGTTGTTTGTTTATCACATAATCAAATGAGGTGAGATTGAGGTCAACCGCAATCCCGTCTAAAATAAAAATAAAAAAAAGAAATCCCTGATCATTTTACTTGTGCTGTTTAATTTAATATGGTATGAAGTAGACATTTTAAACTATTTATTTTAAGTCAGGTAATCATCTCACATATTTAATTCAATTTAACCATTACCGAGAGTTTTCTCATTTCACATTCATTTAATTTACCCCACAAGTCTCAAATTTCATTCATACATAGAGTTAAATAAAAATTTTAAAGTATAAAAAGTTTAATATTGACTGCCAAAAAATCTTTAAATTTATTATATTATCAAACAGTACTTTTACATCAAACGACAAGCTTTTTCAAAATATAAGTAACTATTATTTTAATTAAACTAATAAAACTAATTTAAATTAGTAAAACTTTAAGTAATGATGATATTTCTGGTTTTATTTTGCTTATTGCCTCGAATATCCTCATATTGTCATATATTTAGATTGTTGAAGCAAGCTCACTTTAAAAAGAGCATTGAATCAGAAGATCGTGTCTAAAGATGTCCAGGGTATATATTGAATACTCTTAATTTTCAATATCGGATAAAAAACAATCGCACGAAAAGTAAAGCCGTTTTTCCGATACTCAGTTACAATTCTAACCAATTAACGTACTTAGCGGTATCAAACTAAATACATGAAGCGTCTGAAAGCATCTTGTCCGTAGCATATTTCAGAATAAAAAATTAATAAAAATAAACGATGTTATATTTACGGAGTCTAAAGGTTACCGTTGACTAGGCTCGAGTCGAGCCGTAAACTGTAACTGAAATACTATACATATTTTTTTTATACCACATGGACCGACAAACAAGCGGACGGTCCACCTGATGGTAAGTGGTCACCGCCGCCAATAGACATTTGCAACACTAAGGGCATCGCCAATGCGTTGTGGACCCTGAGACGTGAAGTTGTTAAGTCCCATGTGCCTGTAATTTCACTGGCCCCCTTACCTTTCTAACCGAAACACAGTAATACAAGTGCATTACTGCTTCAAGGCAGAAATGAGTAAGGTGGTAGTACTTCCCCGGACGAACTCTGCACTAAGAGCTCTACTACTCGAGCTAAGTTATGACATATCTTGAAGGTCGCGCCAGACGGGTACAAAGAAACGATGTGTTCAAAAATTAAAAGCATGTAGAATATTCCAAAATACCTAACAGTCATGTTAGAGATTTCTGTCGGCACAACGTGACCTACTTTGGAGGTTCACATTCAAGAATGTTAAATATTCGTGTACCTACGAGCTACCTGCCTTCGCTTATTCGGATTTTAAAATCTTTTGAAGTTAGTTTTCAGCTTTTACGGCGGGACATAACTGAGGGAAAGGCTTGTAATGAATTTCCAAATTTAAATGATGAGAGAATCATATACATTCTCTTGGGTTGTTGTTTGTCAATATAGGTAAGATAGGCTTTTTAAAGTATAAATTCACTAAGTCCTTGATAATATACCCAGTTAAACCTGAAAGTTAAATGCTACTATAAGGTACTAAGGTTCTTTAAGGATTTTTTTCCTACATAAAAGTTATAATTGATAGCTGGCTATAACTGCAAAATAAAAGGCTATAATCAAAATTAAGCCATACAATCAAATTGCTGAGAAATTCTTCATTCACGCTCATCTTAGCAGAGCTTGCACGATGGAAACCATATCACTGTTACACTAATATTTACACCAAGACACTGAAAAAACAGACATGGTCGTGCACACAAATGTTTGTCCTGTGAGGAAAATCGTATATTCATTAAAATATTATAATTATATTTCAGCGTAGACACGACTTTAAGAAGTATTACAAACAAATGTAATAAAATTAAAATCGAATCCGAAAGAGTGCAGAAAAACTAGATTTTCAAAATAATGAAAAAACCACCAAGGCTTACAATGTTCCCCTAAAACTATAATATAATAACAAAATTACTTATTCTGTAAGAATACGTAAACTTATAACCTAATGAAATTCCAGAGCACATCTTTCTCAGTAACCTCGTCTTCCATGTAAAAATAGGTCAAGCGCCATGTTTATAACATTGTGGCCACATACTCAACGACTTGTTTGCCAAAAGCATTAAGCGGTTCGCTAACTCAATTTTATGGGTGAAACGAGTTTGCGAGCAGGAGGGTTCGTGCTCTGCTGTGGTTCGATGAGATTGGCTTTTTAAATTACGAGAACGGAAATAAATGTACACCCACTGTGATAGAGGTAAATTGGAGACATTGTCCAATTTACTAGCTTCCTGTTCTATTTTTGAATCTTTCTTGGAGATAAAGATTGTAATTAGATAAACAATCGATTGAGATATATGTATATATCTTTATCACATTAACATTGACATTGGTAGGAGATTTATCCCTAAAGAGGTAAAAACTAGGGAACGCAGGTAAAACCATGGGATGGAAACTAGTATTATATATAGCTGATATAGGCCATGTCTTACATTGGGAGGATTCAAAAATAATTTGCCAAAAAGGTTATTAATTTTCTGCCACAGATAACGATCACATTTTTTCTCAAAAATGTTTCTTTCTATTTCAAAAAAATATATATACACAATTAACAGTCTCACAAAGGGTTACTCTAATACAACTAAATCACAAATTGATTCAATATATTACAACTATTATTACATTTACAGAATTTAAAACGCCAAGACAAAGACTACAGTATTTTACGAGAAACACATTTTCTTTCGATAAAATCACGTAAGACCATTTTACACGCATCTGCGACTGATGTGAAAGAAAAACTCGACTACATCAAAAGGGTTCCCCACATTGAAGGATGCGGTAAAGAGTACTTCCTTTCAAGTTAGTTGGATAAAACTGGATGTGTCGAGTGGTGACCTAAATAAATTGGATGGAGTATAAAGGTAAGTAATTGTCGGGATGGGAGTAATTTGACGTTTCAATTACCTGGAGAGATGTGGTTGCAAGTGGGCTGTTATAAAATAATTGAATATCCTGGGACACACAATTTTACCGCAGTTATTTACTCTTCTTTTTCACAGCTCCTATATACTCTAATAGTCCAAACCCTGATGTGTGACCTCGTGAAAAACGAATGAAAGAAGAAAAATAAAACCAATATTGAATTAAACTTTTGATAGAATTAAGACTGTAACTAGATATTTACTTACTGAAATGAGTACGCTTAACAAAAAAAAAAGGTTAGTGTTCACTTGTAAAAACTGAAAAGTTTTGAATTTTATTTTTCAGTATTTGTTCTAGGTTTAAAACAACAAAATATTTATTTTATTTTTTGTAGCTTTGATGATACGTATTAAATAAAATAGTATAATTAAAAATCCGTTCTTAAATATTTTATCATAACCATGAAATATCTATATAAGAATGTATTGTTTTAAAAAAAATGTAGTATTATTATAGTAGCTGTGTGGTTTCCATTATCCTAGCGCTGGTTAGTTTGGGATCAGATGGCCATGTGTAAAAAAAGGTTAGTGTTCACTTGTAAAAACTGAAAAGTTTTGAATTTTATTTTTCAGTATTTGTTCTAGGTTTAAAACAACAAAATATTTATTTTATTTTTTGTAGCTTTGATGATACGTATTAAATAAAATAGTATAATTAAAAATCCGTTCTTAAATATTTTATCATAACCATGAAATATCTATATAAGAATGTATTGTTTTAAAAAAAATGTAGTATTATTATAGTAGCTGTGTGGTTTCCATTATCCTAGCGCTGGTTAGTTTGGGATCAGATGGCCATGTGTAAAAATGTCTCAGGATATCCAAAATAAATCTTAAGTTTTCAAAGTGAACGCAAACTTTTTTTATTCTGTATAGTAGACATTTACCTAATTCTAGATATCCACGAATCAAAACTAAAATAAGTGAATGAGTCAGAGGAGAAGTCAGATCACTAAATGTCAAGCGTGACAGTCACAGCCCATTGGCCGGCGCCGTGTGCGCGGGCGCATGCTGCGGTAATGAACTGAGAAATTATTTCCAACGGATGAAAGCTCGGATGCGCTTTTTGACTTTGTTTCCATGAAACGGATGTTTTTCTTGTCTTGAGAAATAATTAGATTTTTCTACAGGATGTTTTAATAAGATTTTATTTCCGGAAGGCAAACAGTCATAGAAATCTAATTCAAATTGATAGATGTATTAAAACAATTGGCTTTATAAGCTTAGTGCTTCTGCCCAGAGACGTGAAGTTGTTAAGTTTCATGTGCCTGTAATTTCACCGGCCTTACCTTTCTGACCAAACCACAGTAATACAACTGTTTCACGGCAAAAATGGGTAAGGTGGTAGTACTTCCCTGAACGAACTCTGCACCAAGAGCTCTACTACTCAAGTTCCCAATAATGCTACCGGCAACAGAATAAAATCAATATTACTATCATTAAATGATTGATGAACGGCGAGCCAATATGATGACTTGCTAACGGCCGTCGATCGACCGTGAACTGTCATTTTTCATAGCTTATTACAGTTATGACTTTTTCAAGTCACCTTTATACTTAATCATTTTACGTCGTGTTGAGTGGTGGGAGGTTTCTTAAGGAGAACGGTAATTGAAACAAATGATACAATTTTGTTTTACTATGTCGAACAATAAACAAAAAAAATAATGTTTTGAAGTAATTTTATGTAAAGTTATGATAATATATAATAATCGACGGGCTGGTTGGTTTAGAGTGTTAGAGTTTTATCGTACCATAAGTCGTTGATTTGATTCCCATCCGGTACAAATAATTTTGTGCATGTACATGTCTGTTTGTTCTGTGTCCGGCTGTCTTTAGTATAATCTTCATAAGTATGTATTTAAAAGTGGTATCATATTAACTGGTTGCCATCGTACAAGCTAGAATGTTTATTTATTTATAATAAGAACAGGATATTATGCGCCCCTTGGTTTACACGCATCTTCGAGGGTTGTAATGTGTTCCCGGTATAAACATTAACAAGCATCTCACTTGTGTTAATCCAGAACATTTTCCAATTTGCATCTAAACCGGTTTTCCATTTTTGCATGAACTAGTCACAAACGTCCAAATTACCACAAAAAAAAAAATACCGCAAAATAATTTCGGTTACAGCGTTGACCACAATGTAACATGATTTAATATTTTCGTCCACTCATTGCAAACTGTTATTGGACCATATATCGCTCAATATCCCCAACTATATAGAGAGGTTTTCCGCACAAATAAGCAATATCCTAGTTTGTCCAAACACTTGTGAGGCAATAACCTGCACGTGTCGCCTCGTATCTCAATTTGATCGCCACTTATTACCCTCGAATCCTCATCATCATCAGGCAATTTGGGACTCTATGCAGTCAGTTTAAAGTTCGCACTGCTATGATGGTTTTCAAGAGAGATTATCGAATTTTTCTCGCTGTGCCAGATGAATTAATATCCGATGAAAGTGACAAGTCTGGTACTCGATTTAGATGAATATTTATTTTCGGATTTGCGAGTCAGCAGTTTTGCTGTTAGTGAGGGATTTTTCGGTTGCAGTATTTTAAGATTTATGGACTTTGATTATTTTACTAGATTTTTCATCATCGATCATATAGTAATACTTACCAGATATCATTCACTGTTTCTAATTTCACGATTTTTTAACCACTTAGAGGACAAAAGGCGTAAAGGTGTTATATTCAATTTAAAAATCCATAACATTGCACACCAAATCATCAAAAGATTCTGTCGAAAATTTTAGTTATTTCTCTCGCAGTAGACCAAGCAATAATTTACTAATTCATATTACTAGTGGTAATATATCACAGATACCTTAATCGTAACCTAATAACGGAATAGCATTTACAACTACATATGAAGGTGTAGCACAAATTAACATGCTAGCTGTAATTGATGACAATTAGTTACACGACGCATGAAGGCAAGCCTACTGATTGTGGCGCTGCATGCATATGCGAGAGTGAATACGTATGAATTCATGTAAATTCGCATATGAATATTTAAGATATTGAACCTTATTGCGAGGAAATTGTTAGCTGGAATTTAATATTTGTGATAGAAATATTTTAAATATTAGGAGAATGGTTTTGATCATAATTATATTAAAGATATATTTAGAAAATTTTATATTTATCATATTTAGATCAAATATTTTGTTGAACAGTCACAAGCCTAAATAATAAATATCCTGGGATATTCTCCAAAAGCCCCAAACTAAGCAGAGCTTGTACTATGGAAACCGGATAAAAGTCGGTTATAATGACTTCGCTTACAGTAACTTGTCGCTTATTATGACCCATTTTTTTAATAAATTTTGTCCGTTTATAGTGACCGTCATGATTCTTTACACCTTCGGCAATGTTCGTTGATCCCTGACTACGTTCGGCACGTGGCTTGTTTTTGTTTTGAATCTCAGTATCAATATGCCATGGCAATGTCTTCTATACACAATAACATTAATAAACATTAGAGACTGTTATTACAATTAAATGAAAATACAAAAGCAGACAAAAATTACAGATTTCGTATGTAAAAAATTCAAAATACACCTACATAGATACACGTACCTATTACATGCAATTTTTATTTTGATTCTCTATTAAAATAAGTATTTACCTAAAAAAAAAAAAGGTTGTTTTTTTTCACAAAAATGCTTTGTATGACGTCCGCTTAGTATGACGTGTTTGTCAATTCCCTTCTGTAGGACCCGTAAGCCCTAAGTAGGTATCTAAGGAAACACTGGCTCACTACTACACACGACCTGGAGCGCAGGCGCACGTCCAATCTGTAACGCGTCCGGTACAAGACTGACGTTTGACAGCTGGAGGGGGCACCCTCCAGTGTGGTACGGGAGACAATGTATAATATCTATTGCATAGATATACAAACACTACATCCCTTCAATGTTAACAAAATGAATTTATTTCACCATATATTTTAGATTTAATTATGCTTAAATTATTTTTTACATATATTATCTTTAATCTTGGATCACATTCCGTCGTAGGGTTTGGCCTGTTTCTTCATTCCTAATTGTAATGTCACCACCTGTAGCTTTTTCTACTACATGTGGTGTCGGACTGAATGTCGTAGACAGTTTATCTGTCTTTTCTAATTGCTTGACATAGACTTTATCTCCTTCTGTCAATTCCGGATTTTCCGCCCTTCTTTTCCTGTCTCCATACTCTTTTTCCTTTAGTATTTTATCTCGGTCTCTAACCTCGGAATCATCTTCTTTTTCAATCTCTTTTATCATGGGAATCTTATCACAGTTCTGTCTTTTAAAGAAAAGCTCCGACGGTGTTTTACCTGTGACTGAGTGGGGGGTGGAATTGTACATCATAAGATATTCATACAATGCTTCTCGCATGTCTCTTTTTTCACTAGAACTTATTTTAAGGCGTTTAAAAATGTCTCTATTTTGGCGTTCCACTTCGCCATTCATTTGTGGCCAATATGGGACAGTGTTAAAGAGTCTAATATTGCAATCTTTGCAATAGTCCTTAAACTCTTCGCTTACGAATTGTCGTCCATTATCCGCAGTAATGGACTGTGGGTAGCCTAGTCTACTAAACAGCTCCTTCAGAATTTTAATGATTTGTGAACTTGTAATGGTCCTGGTGATCGAAAAATCGTAACTCTGAAAATAAAGAAATACTTAAGCAATATGCTAAAAGGCTTAGAACCGTTATTAAGCTAACAAAAAAGTCGCAAAATAACCACTTTATCACCACCTCAGAAAACAAGTCGAAAGCCACATGGAAAATCATAAATCGCAAAAATAATAACTATCCTAAGGAAGAGATACTCAAGTTGAAGGTCAAAGACAACATTATTTATGATCCTATAAAAATTGCTAATGAATTTAATAACTTCTTTATTGACCATATAAACAATGCCAACCAAACTGAAACTAATATTAATATGACAACTCGAAACTTACCAAACCAATGCAATTCAGTATACATGAACTCCGTTAATCCGGATGATATACTTAGAATCATCAATTCATTAAAAAATACAAACAGCGTAGGATATGATAATATCTCAACCAAAATTGTGAAACGGGTAGCACATATTATTGCTCCGGTAATGTGCTATGTAATTAATATTTGTATAGAGCATGGCATTTTTCCAGAAAAGCTTAAAACTACAATAATTAAACCAATATTTAAAAAAGGAGATTCAGAAGACATGAACTGTTATAGGCCTATAGCCCTGATTCCTATATTCTCAAAAATTTTCGAAAAAGTTATTTATAGTTGTCTCAATAATTTCTTTGAATCTAATAATATACTAGCTGATCAACAGATGGGCTTTAGAAAAAGCAAAACAATTAATATGGCTGTTTATGATTTTCTGTACAAAATAATGACGAGTATTGATAACAGAGTACCCGCAGTAGCACTATATATGGATATGACCAAAGCATTCGACCGTGTAGATTATAAAATTCTATTGCATAAGTTATATGCTTGCGGGGTCAGAGGAAATATACACAATCTAATTGAGTCGTATCTAACTGAGAGACAGCAAATTACTCAAATCAGTAAAATATGTCGGAAAACTAAAACCGAAATAACTTACTCCTCTGATTTAAGATACACTCACTGTGGTGTGCCCCAAGGCAGTATATTAGGACCATTACTCTTTCTCATATATATATAAACGATTTTCCAAAAGTAACCAATCATCACATGACCTTATTTGCAGATGACAGCACGTTACTATTTTTAGGTAATAACTTGACTACTTATGAAAATGATATAAATATGACATTAGAATTGATAATGGAATGGTTAATGAATAATAATCTTAGAATTAATTTGGACAAGACAAAAATTATGAATTTTTATCAACGATGTAATCGGCTACAAAATCTGAATATACATTTTTCAAACAATCAAATACTTGAAACAGATGTTAAGAAGTTTTTAGGTATTTATATAGATAAAAAAATTACTTGGAAACAGCACGTTGAATATGTATGTAAAAAGCTTAGTCGATTCTCATACGCACTAAGCAAACTGAGACCAGTCACCAATCGATCAGCATTGCTCACAGCGTATCACGGTTATGTAGCTTCTACTATCAGATATGGAATCATATTCTGGGGCAACTCAACAGATAAGGAATTAGTATTTAAGTCCCAAAAGAAATGTGTTAGGGCTATACTCCAGTTACGACAAACGGATACTTGCAGACCACACTTCAAATTACTCAAGCTTCTAACATGTCCAAGCATCTATATTTATGAAAGCGCTGTATTTGTTAAATGCAATCAACACTTGTTCGACCATCGCAGTAGATCTCGCCACCGGAATGATTTGTGTCTGTTACCATCAAAAACAGCCCTAATGCACAAAAGCTTTTTCTGTATGGCACCTGTACTATTTAATAAAATTCCGATCGCTTTGCGCAAAGAGGGCCTTACTAAATTTAAAAAACGTCTCTATGACTTTTTAATTAGTAAAGCATATTATGACGTGAATGAGTTTTTGAATGACACCATCATACTGTAAATAGAATAAAATTGTTATATATATATATTGATTGACATTTTAAATATAGTTGGTTCGATGATAATTATGACATTTTGTTTTGATTATTTTGTTTTGATTGTTTTGTTTTGATTGTTTTGTCTTGATTATTTTGTATTGATTGTTTTGTATTGATTATTTTAGTTTTGACTTATTTTGTTTTAATTATTTTGTATTGATTATTTTGTTTAGATGTCTAACATATTTTGCACGCCAACTTAGGCAGACTTATGTCGATCGAATAATTATTATTATAACACCTCACTGTACACATAAGTCAGCAAATAAATGAATTTGAATTTGAATTTGATTTTTACTTCCTTATACCTGCTATAATAGTCAATGACCACCAATATATATTCATTGTTTGGCAATGGACCTAACAGGTCTATTGCAATGTCAATCCAGGGTTCATATGGAAGTTCTCTACGACTCATAGGCGCTGGTGGGTTAGGTAAGCTAACGAGAGTACAACTTTTGCAGCTTTTTACCATCAACTCGACATCCTTATCTATTCTAGGCCACCAGACTTTACTGCGAAGGCGACCTTTCATGGCTACGATTCCTGGATGGCCCTCATGAGCTGCATGTAAAACATGTTTTCTAAGATTATGTGGAATGACTATTTTATTTCCTCGAAGGAGAATATTTTCATAAAAGCATAACTCATCCGAAAATATTTTGTAGCTTTTTATCTACTCTTCCCACTGGCCACTGAAAACCCCTTTTTTGACGTTGTCTATTTCTTTATCAGCTTCGGACTCTTTAATTATGTCTTGCATTGATATAGCACGAGGTCTTGCAAATTCAACAATTTGATGAATGTGGTCTTCTGAAGGTGGCATACTTGAGTGGTCGGTATATGTGCATAACCGCGACAATGGGTCCGCTATATTGGTCTTTCCCGGCTTGTATTTAACATTATAGCGGTACGCTTGTAGGCGCAAAACCCACCTCTCGACACGAGCATACGGCTTTGATCGTGGACTGAATAAAAATTCTAATGGTTTATGATCCGTTATCAGGTCAAATTCCTTGCCAAAAAGAAATATATTAAAATGTTCTATAGCCCATACAAGAGCAAGAGCTTCCTTCTCCGTTTGACTGTATTTCCTCTCACATGAGCTTAATGTCCTATTTCCATATGCAATAATTCTTGGTCCTTTGTTATCAGTCTGTACTAATACCGCTCCTAATCCCACAGGGCTTGCATCAGCTATTACTTGTGTCTTGTCATTAACATCATAATATCCTAAAGTTCCTATCTTCGATAACGCATTTTTCAGATCTCCAAATGATTCTTTTTGTGTATCTTTCCAATATTCTTCTACATTAGCTTTTTTACTTAATTTCATTCTCAAAATCTCTTTTAAGGGTTCCGTCATCTTGGCCAAGTTAGGGATCCATTTGTTGATATAATTTACAAGTCCTAGAAAGCTTTGCAACTCTTCAATTGTTTTCGGTACTCTAAATTCAGATATACTTTTAATGTATTTAGGCAACGGTTTTACTCCTTTTGATGTTAGTTCATGTCCCAAAAAATTATTTTTTTCTACTTTGTAGATGCATTTGTCCTTGTTTAACAAAACATTGTTTTCTTCTAATACATGTATCACTTTGGCCAGTCGTAAATTATGTTCTTCTTCACTGCTTCCCCAAATCAAAATGTCGTCAATAAAGTTAGTAACTCCTTCGCGTTTTATCAGCATTTTCTCTAAAATCTTTTGAAAGAGCTCTGGAGCACATGTAACTCCAAACATAAGCCTCTTGTATCTATAAAGGCCGTTAGATGTGATGAATGTGGTCAAATGTCTTGAATCAGGGTGTAGCTCCACTTGATGGAAGGCATTTTTTATGTCAAGCTTCGAAAAATATTTAGCTTTTTTAATTTTTGGTAATAGGTTTTCCATACATGGCAATGGATGGTTCTCTCTTAGTATAGCTGTATTGGCACGTCGCATATCTACACACACCCGTACCTCTCCATTGTCCTTGAGGATTGGTACTGTTGGAGAAACCCATTGTGAAGGTCCATGTACCTCCTCTATGATGTCTGATTCAAGGAGCTCCTGAATCTTGGCATTTACCTTTTGTTCGATAGGGTTGCATGACTGGTTTTACAGATATATCAACTGGAATTTCAACCATAATGTCCTTGAATTTTGGAAATGGCTTACTTGGTTCCTCATTTATGTGAATTTGGTTGATATCTTCACCCAATTTAAGAACACCTAACTGCACTGCTGTAATCTTACCAAGCAGATCTCTTGATCCATTATCGATAACGTAAATGGTGCTGTTCTCCATCTTGTCATTCGCTTTTATTACAGCTTCAAAAGATCCTTTGATCTGTAGGGGTGTTTTACTTCCGTAGGCTAGCAATAATTTATTCGGCTTTTTTTCTTGATTGTAGTAACTAACATTATTTTGTTTCAGAAATTCCCAGGTTTTATCAGATATTAAATTTAGTTTACATCCCGAATCAATTAACATCTCCAAGCTAACTCCACCTATCTCGCATTTTATTGTTGCATCGTCGTTTAAATTGAATATATATTGTACATCCTCATCCAGTGAATTCACCGCCGTTTCCTTCCGTTGTCTCTTATAGTAATTTTTTTCACCATCATGATTTTGTTCGAATTTCCTCTTTTGTTGGTACGATTTAGTCTGGCAACATCTCTGAAAATGACCTAGCTTCCCACAGCCATTGCATTTCTTTTGCTTAGCAGGGCAAGAAAATCCTTGAGAAAGATGGGCGAAAGTTCCACATCTGGTGCAACGAGACGCCTTTTTCCTTTCACCATCTTGTTCTTCTCGTCTTCCCCACCTTACATTTTCTTTACTTCTACTTATTATAGAATTGACTTGACTTGTTGTCTTCTCTGTTTTTTCATAGCTTTCCAGTTGGTAGTTGACAATTTCTAGGGTATTAGCAACTGTAATTACTTTGTCTAATGTAATTTCATCACCCATTGTCAACATTTTTTTCCTTAGTTCTGATGATAGGCATTTTCCAAGAATTTGATCAATTATGTGTTCATCTGATTTATTAAACTTACACTTTGCAGCTTGATCCCTCAGTTTAATTAGAAATTTGTCAAAACTTTCACCTACTTCTTGCTTGATGAGACTGAAGATGTGCGTTTCATATGTTTTATTTTGTTTCGGTAGGAAATACTCATCCAATTTGCTTATAGCTACTTCAAAAACATCAACGCCCTCTGTTGGATCAGCGCTTGCTCCTGGCAAATTATAATATATCTCTTGAAGTGGCGTCCCGCCAAGTACCAACAGAGTGGCTCTCTTTTTACTGGAGTTGGAAATGTCTGCTGCTTCAAGATATAATCTTAAGGATCGCTTCCACTTTTCCCATTTCAGACCCACTGATGCATTGTCGCCTTCAAGGTCCAACTTATCGGGTGGTGGTAGCTGGCTTGCCATGATGGGCGATTGGGGCGACCTGAAAATACATCTTATAAAACGAAAGTCTATACTTTCAATTTAATGAAAGTCATATGTAAACACCTACGAATACTTCTAATTTAATAAAAGTCATTCCTACATACTTCTAATTTAATAGAAGTCAGCGCTTACGTACTTCTAATTTAATAGAAGTCAGACGCTACATACTTCTAATTTAATAGAAGTCAGTACTTCTAATTTAATAGAAGTCGGTACTTCTAATTGAATAGAAGTCGATATTCTTATTTAATAGAAGTCCACATTTTTAATTAAATAGGAGTCAGTACCTCTAATTTAATAGAAGCCCAAGACAAGTACATTAAATTCAATTTAATGAATTCTTATTTATGTACATTCTTTCAATTTAATGAACAATCCCTCGCACATTCTAAACAAAATTAATATAATTTGTATTTGTTCTCATTATCACCAATGTAATGGATACCCAAAATAATTGTATTTCCAATCGAATGGAAATTTAAAATCAATTTTTTCTAGTAAAATATACATAAATAAGCTAATAAAGTTTCTAAACAAATGAACTACTTACTCAACAGTTTATTTATCTAAGTGCCCTATAAACTTAAAGTAACAACTATGTCATAATAGTTTTGTAATTGTATATTTCGAAATATTATAATTATGTGTCATTTAATAATTTTACCACAGTGAATTTATTGGATATAAATTGTAACCAAAGAAAAGAATATCATTAATATTATTTTTGATGTAGGTAGGTAGTGAATCTTTAAAACTTATAACAGTTTATCGTGACCAACTATGCACTAATTAATGAACCTAAATATATTCATGATTTAAGTTTAACCGTTTCTTTTCATTGCACTAAATTCCTAAATCGCAAGTAAACATCAAATTTATTGCAATTGAGATTGAAGTTATCGTTTTGTAATATAACTTTCCTTTAGTTCATTCGACAATTTCGTTATAGAAACAAATAATTTTACTATGGAAGTTTTAAGTTGTTTACAAATATCATAATTAGTATGGAGTAAGGTAGTGTAAATGTTATTTTTTATACTTCCTTTCTTTTTCAAATGTTTTATCTTCCTTTCCCATTTCACAGAAATTACTTCAAGGTTTAGTAGATTGCTTACATGGCCGTTTCAATAATTGAGTAGAAAATTTCTACCTTCCTCCTTTTTTTATATATAATTGGTTTAAACTGACCTTTAGCTCGTCGCCAAATGTAGGACCCGTAAGCCCTAAGTAGGTATCTAAGGAAACACTGGCTCACTACTACACACGACCTGGAGCGCAGGCGCACGTCCAATCTGTAACGCGTCCGGTACAAGACTGATGTTTGACAGCTGCCCCCTCCATTTTTTCTAAAATGCAAACGTCGCGTATTACGCCCCCCCCTGACATTTTTCTACTCTATTCCCCTTGGTTTGGAAGTCGTGATCTAAATGCTTGTAACGTATTGAAAAATGTACTTAGTTTCATTATTTATGGCATGTATTACATTATTCAATACAATCGATTAAAATCCAATAGAACCTATCTTCTAACCAGAAACAATCATATTAAAATCATGACGTCACCCCATACCACGCAACAGTATTGCAATTTTCCAATTAATTTCACCGCATAAATTCTCTTCAGTATGACTGGCAAGCCAAGTTTTGTGCCATCGTATTGTAAAACAGGTAAATGCAAACCTGGTCGTGGATATCTAAATACGTGGGTATAGAAGTGGGCATTGTGGTATTGGCTCAAGTTTTCACATGAGTCACGCATAGGCCATCTATTTGATACATGATTGACTCCCGAATATGGTATAATATAATGACAATATTGAACGTAAGTTTAATTAACATGAATAATAAAATTATAAAATAACATGACAAGCATGAATGTATGGCACGCTATGAAGGCCGTTTTGAAATTTAACAATGACAAATAAAAATAACCTTTATTCCTTCAGCCGTCTATTGATCCAACAGATAAGTGTATGATGATGGAAATCAACCTTTTTCCAAAGCAATACAGTTTCTTTTCGTATGACAATCTGAAACGTCAAAACGGCCATCGTGCCGGTAGTATAGTTGTGGTTTCTGTATATTATTAAGGGCTATAATTTTAAGAAGAAAAACTATATCATAAAAGTAAAAAATAAGTAATGCTATGATCTAATATGTGTTGCGAATTATAAACAGTGTCAATAATGTCATAATTTTTAAATGATTCTCAGACTACTATATTTTTTAGCCAACAGCTGGATTACACTAGGATAAAGCTGTAATAGAATTAATCGTGTACCTAACAACAAATTATATTTTTTTATAGAAAGGTAGTTCTAGATATACAATAACCTTTCTATGCCCGTGACAATAAATTATAGCAGCTCGGGTAGGAAATTAAAATGCTTTTCATAGCCCGCTTTAATGTCCACACAGATATTAAAATCTCCTGAATGATACTCATTGCTTTTACGTAATTCGAATGTGTATAAATCTTTCACGTAATGAGTTTTAGAACTTTTTCAATTTACAATATCTTTAAGAATTTAATGTTGAGGATATTATTAATATGATATTAAGGTGTATTGTTGTTATTCTGTAAAACTTTTAAATGTGCTTTTCCATTTATTTGTATATCGTATATTGTAGACATTTAATTTTGTGTCTATTTAAGTTTCAGATTCACTTGGACACACAATATTAATAAAGAAAACTTTATGTGGTTCTAGTAAAATAGGAACATGCTGTTTATTTTCAATGTTGGGAATGTTGTTACCCTCAGTAACAGTTTGTAAATGGTTAATACAAGAAAATAATACATAACTTTAGTATCGTACCTCAAGGGACTATATTTTTTTTTAATATAGTATTTCAAGAAGATAAGGTCAAAATAAATACAGCATGAATTGCAAACAGTTATATACCTCAAGGTACTTGATGATAGATTATCTATATAAGACTTCCTCGTCTAGTACGCAAGTTTGCATTACATTGTTTGTTCATAGTTGCCTAAATTCAACAAAATATAGTTGATGAATTTTTTGTTTTGTAATTCTTTAATATCACTATGTTATGACTTTTTTTAACTTGCTGATCGTTAAGTCGTTAATGTAGTTTAAATATTAATATATATAAGGTACTAATGTACCTAATATCAAGTAGATCGGATTATTAAAATTGAATCCCGATTAAAATTAGATAATAGAAGCTGGTCTTTAATTAAGTAAGTATTTAATACAAAGTGATGTCAAAAAAGATGGAAAAGGAACCTTTATTATTTTATATCCATAATACAATAAACGATAAAAAAATAAATGCACTACTATCATCTCTCTAAAGTTACACAAAACCAAATCACGAATCTCCGACCATAGATCATGTTCCTCGGGATGACATTAATAAATGATTCAATAGAAATAAAATAAACACCGGCCAAGTGAATTGAAACGTTTGTCGTTTCATTTGCAACCAATGAGGCGTTATGGCAAATGTAGCGATGCCTGCCGACCGGGCAAGATCCGCTTCTTGGCCCCTTAGTTTATTTATTGCTTGACGGCTATTGATTTTTATAGTTTTTTATCTAATAGGCTGCGGAGTTTTTTTATTTTGACATACAGTAGTGTCTCTATACACCGGACTAATTGTCGTCGTAAAGCTTTAAATCAACTAAAAATAAATAAATTTATCAACCAAAAACGTTGTTTATTAAACTTGCGGCACGCTGTGATGGCCGTTTTGACGTTTAACAATGACAAAGGAAAATAACCTTCATTCCTACAGGCATAAGGTGCATCTATTGATCCAACAGCAAATTATATGATGATGGAAATCAACCTTATTCCAAACAGTTTCTTTTCCTATGACAATCTGAAACGTCAAAACGGCCATCATAGCGTGCCGTTAGTATGACATATGAACATTTTTGTCCATTTTGTAATATGTACATGTCAATCCGGATAATCGCGAATCCGTAAAACTGTGGACCAAAAAATGGAGTTGCCACTGTCGGTATTTCCTTTGACAATGTTATTATTGTGATTTTTTATAGTAATTAACTACTTTAAAGACCTGGGGTATTATCAATCAATGAATCTTCTTCAGCTCCATTCTCTTATTTGCGAGTCCTGTACTACCCTTTTATGATACGTCGACTCCTGGTTTTTGTCTTACTTGCTATTTGAATCCTTGGTCTTCTCTAATACTGGCTTTCCTTCAGTCTTAATTTCAATTATATATATTATCAGTATGTATTTAAGATGGGCAAACATAATAATGGTATGTTTAAAACAACCCCTTGTAGTAAATTTGTGATATTAATTAGATTGAGAGTAGATTAGAGTAACTGTTATTTGAACATTGTTGTATGTAGGAATCTGATAGATATGCATAGACGCTGCAATTTAAGAAGGTGTGCAGTCGACACAAATGTTATGGAAGTACTAAATGTTTATAATTTACTAATTTAATTTATACAAAACTGAACTCTTACAGAGGACTTTGTGAACTTGTATCACTTACTTTTAAGACACTGTCATCAATATCTATAATTACTTTCATAACACTATCTACAACCAGAATAGGACAGTTACTTCAAGTCTTCGTTCAATTTATTCCCTGCTATTAACACTTCGATCTATCTAAGCCTGCATCATTAGTTATTCTCCAATCAAGTTCCAAGACACTGATGTATCGTTTCATTGGAACATAATCCATTACACGGGTTGCAAGCCTACTCATACTAACTGCACCGCAAAATTGGCATTCATCTACATAACTTGACTATACAACTGCCATTAACCGGTGCAGGAGGCGCCTTAACAGAACTTATTGCCTATTCATGGGTATCAACAACTTTATTATTCTGTCCCGTATCTGAAATGTTGCCTTATGTACCACTTATTTTAATAGCCATAAAGATAAATTTCGCATTTTTTTCAAATTTCCAATAGTTTGATAACTTTGCTCTGAGGTGTTTACTGCAAAATTTATCTGCAATTCGATTAAGGATCACTTATTGATATTCAGTTCTATGGGTATAGTTATAAGGTACATTTAGATATTATGTGTTTGAAAGATTCTGCGTTTACTATGTAGATTCTAAGGTTTGTCATTAAAGAACTATTTGCGATGGGTGTTCATTTTAAAATGTATAAGTTTTCATGAATTTTAATCAATTATTTAAGAAATGAAAACATGTTTTTTTAAATATACTGATTTGTCGATATGAATTGACTGATATTCGAAAAAAGGGAACATGTAAGAGTTAAAAGTTATTTCTATTGAAGCAAACTTATGTGTTCTTGTCGCGCATCTTCCTGGACACAACTTAACATGTATAATAACAACAGGTATTAGTTTCAAGATTTTTATTTTTCTTAGAGTAGTTGCCTAATTACATTGCCAGCAGATACATTTTATTTGATTTGGTTAGGTAATGCTTAAGACTAAGTCCGATTAAGAAAATAAAATTAATGTTTACAAAAAGATAGATAGATAACTCTTTATTGTACACCAAACAAGAAATTGAAGAAAACAAACAACAATAAACCTTAAATCTATGTACAGTGGGTGGTCTTATCGGTAAAAAGCGATCTCTTCGTGACAACCTTAGGATGGAGTGGAATTTCGGGACGATAATTGACTACTGAATACTTAAGATTGCATGAACTTAATTATATTAGAACTATTCATCAGTAAAAATAGTCTTAAGTATCAAAGGAGTATGAAATCAAATTAATTAAATATTCACAGGTAATATTCCTAATAGTTTGAGTTTAAACGGAGTTCTAAGCTAACAAACATAAAAACAGTCGAATTGAGAAATGACTTTTCGAAGTCGGTTAAAAATAATAATTTTATTAAACTAAGTCTGACTTGACCTAAATATTTCACTCATTTTCCATAATAATTCCCAAAACGAAAATATAACTTGAACCTTGAACCATTAGCATATTTCAGCGAGTCTAATATTTCAAATTAATTCACCGAGTGCAGATACCGGGTGGAAATATTAATTAAAATCGTTCGTATACCACCTAGACATTAGAATTATAAACAGATATGTCAACTCTTTTAAGTTATAATATTTGTAGGTGGCCTTAACAACTTCACGTCTCAGCGTCGACAACGCATTAGTAATGCCCAGTGCTGTAAATGTCCATAGGCGGCGATGGACATTTACCATTACGTGGTTCTGCCTGGTTGTTAGCCTACTTGACATCAACAAAAACATCGTAAATAAACAACTCTGATTTAATTTATTCTTTGGTATGCATTTTTAAATAACTCTTTATTCTAATTCGTATAAGCTTATATATTTTTTTTTTTATATTCAGAGCAAATTTTTTATATTTAGTTGAAATTATTGCGCATCATGTTGATAGGAGTAACTCCCGCTCTCGAAGTATTTTCTTACATGACATTACAGTCTTTTGTGATAGAACCGTCAATCACTAATCACTATATTTGTGTGACAATAAAAAAAACAACTAAAAGATACCAATATAGATCTGTCGCATCTGTTTTTTTCTCTATACTCTATGACATCAGGGATTTGCACTGAATTTGCATATTTCTAAAATTCTACGCGGTCATTGTGGTACTGTTTATGTTGGTACTACGATACTTTATCTATGCTGTGACACCGAGCTATTTGATTATGAATTTATAACTCTAATATACCAAATATGTATATCTATTGTTTGGAAGTGTCAAATCTCTTTAATGATTGATTAAAATGAAATTTTACTATGATTTGGTGAGGAATTCTTTTATTTATTATTCTACTAGCTGTCCCCCATGGTTTTACCCGCGTGCCCGAGGGATATCACATATTCCCGGGATAAAAGTAGCCTATATGTAATTCCAGGATATGCCCTATCTATGTGCCAAGTTTCATCCATTAAATAGTTTTTGGGTGAAAGAGTAACAAACATACTTACATACAAATCTGTCCTCTTTATAATATTAGTATTAATATAATATTGGTAAAAGGATTCGTCATTTCTTTAACATACGATATTGGGCAAATTGGTTTTATCTATAATATAATATCATTTTATGATATACTCGTATTGCTTAATTTGGTCCAACTATTCAACATATATAGTGTTTTATTTATTGACTCATAAGATATAATTTCAAGTAGAAAATTGACAATGTATACAATAGCCTATCTCGCTCAAATCGCTGTCAAATAGTAGCGTGTTAAGGATAATGCCAACATTGCACCTTTGCATTGGAAGTATTAAAAAAAATGGTATTGGGCAAATTTTGAGTTTTACTAGAAACCGCGCTGCGGTTTTATCCACGTTTACATTATTATCTGACTATACGCTAATCTGTAGTTTGCATGTGTACCTAGATACGATGACCGTTTAGCTGTGAAATCGTAACAAAAAACTACTGAAAAACGACAATAATTAAAAATGAAAATCTTCGGCAAACAAATTATATGAATTTTCATGTTAAAAAATATTTACTGATTCCATATTTCTATTGATTCTAAAGCTCGTCAAAACCCTGCAAAACAAAATCAACGACACAAACAAAAGAGAAAACGACACAAGCAAAATAATATGTAAAAGAAGTGTTTTCCAGACATCGCAAAGTTATTTTACATTTATAATAGTGAGACAGTGGGATGTTTTCAGTAAAAAGTTAACATCCTATTTGTCGTGCGCTCAGCGAAGCCCTCACGTACGAGCGTGCAATGTTCCACAAATGTGTATCGATTTCCATACTACACGGTTCGCATTCTAAATAGGAACATTCGGCTGTTCTTAAATTTAATTATTTATCTTTTACTTTATTTTGGTGACTAAAAGTTATTTAGTAAAGTATCCATTATTATTTGGTTTTTATTCTATTTTACATCCATATAGTCAATGGTCTCGGTGGTTAAATGGTAATCAGCTTGGATAAAGATTTGGAGGTCATGGGTTCGATTCCCAGGTCGGATAAGGTAATGTATCATCTTTAATAAATTATTACTTGTAGCCCGAGATTCATTGGACCGTACATATAACGATGGGACTTACAACTTCCAGAGACCTCTCCGTACCTCTTCCGGGTTTAAGGGCGTGAAGATATATTATATTAAGTTAATTTTACAGTAGGTACAAATAATTTCAAACGTGTATACCGGTTGTTAGGGCTCTTACAGCTGTTATTATTACCTAAAGGGTAATTGACAGGAACTTTTAATGTGACGATCCATCGTTTTATTTTTATAAAATCTTATTTTGAATTGACTTAAGTTTAGGGCGTTTTCATCTTTAAAGATATATGAAAATACATCTGTAAAGGGAAGTGAAAAGTCAATGAAATGTTTTAGTAGAACGCTTGTCAATTTAAAAATTAACAGACTTTTGAACACCCAGTGATTAGTTTGGGTATAGAAAACATACTTATATTGAATCATGTAAATATCTCAATAAAGTATAAATAGACACTAAACTACACAATTATTGTACTATTTCACTATCTAAATAAACTAAGATGATCTTTACTTACAATTTTTACTAGTTCTTTAAGTAAATCATTTTAAAGTAACCATTCCATAACTTAACCTACGTATTTTTCAAAAATCAACAACTCTATATTTTTCAATAGAAACCTGTCAGGGCTGTCAAATAAAAACAGAACTGGAATCCGTCAGCAAACACACAGTTATTAAATTCCAAGTCCGCATTCGGGCGGATTTGGCGCGGATCAGTCCAAATATTAAACTTGGCCTAAAGAAATATATTGCGCCAAAGCCTGGGGATTAAGTCGATGTCAACACAACCAGACTTATGCTTTACACTACAGTGCAGCGGGAAAGGTTATTCAAAGCGGGATCTATAAATTGCTTAAAAAATATAGAATTAAATAAATATCCTGGGACATTCTTTACACATCAAACAAAGCAGAACCTTGAAAATAAATTAAAATGAGTCAAAGCCCTAGAAATGAAAGGAGCATACAATACTCACAGTTTAAATGATATCGTTGCAGGTCGTCCTTTAATATTCTCTTCGAATCAAAAATAATAACGAAATATAAAACAATTGACCATGTACTCAAACATCGGTGTTAAATTGAAAATACACAAACAGCTTTAAAAAAATTACATAAGCTACGAAAAAAAAATTATAAACAAGACAAAAGCTCACTCACGACGACAACCTTAGCCTTTCATAATTTAAAAGTGTCATCATCAGATTTGTAATCGCAAGAAAAATTACGAAAAAGGTGATAGATAACTTCGTGGAAGCTTTTCCGCCACGCAGTTTCACCTGCGTTCGCAATATGTCTTGTTTCTCCAGAATAAAAAAAGAATCATTAAAATCGCTTCGCCCAGTCGAAAGCTATGAGGTAACAAACATAAAAAAAACATACAAACGAATTGATAACCTCCTCCTTTTTTAACGTCGGTTAAAAAGTATCATATAAGTTAGTTAATCCATTACATATTTTGTGTGGAAAATTTCACTGTGTACAAAATTCGATCTGCTGTTACAGTGCTAAGTGATATCAAAGCTACACACTCATACTTTCACATATACATGGTGTTACAAAACTACCCGTAAAGCTGAAAGGAGGTTAAATGAAGCCTTATAACGAGTCCATTCACAATATTTAAGAACCGTAGTAACGCTGTACGACATACCCTAAAAAAAAAATCAGATTTTTGTGAATGAAAAATAGAAAAACTATAAAATAGACAATTGTTATGCAAAATAGGTACGTAGGCTTTTCTGTTAAATAATCTGGTTCCCTGACATGACAGCTTACTAGGGTTATTGGCTTTGACAATTAATTATATTTTTACGGGGTATTTTGTAACACGTTGTATGTTCATTGATTTATTTAAGATACTGTAGAAAGCGTTAAAACATACACGAAGCACCATAACGGAAATCTCCAGGGCCTAATCTGTAAGTGGCGAGGTCGTACGTTCGCACAAAGAAATATTTAAAAACAAATGAACATGGCATAATTTAATTACGATTTATCATTATTTTACTGTGAGAACCTCGATAATTAACTACTTTTGATACAGCAGCAAAAAAATTTTATCCAGTTCCCTTGAGCCTTTATTTAAAATTTATAAATAAAGTGTGTGTTAAGTTACCTCAAGCTACTGTAACAATTTATTCAAAAATAGCTATCCGCAGTTAAAACACGGTAAAAACCATTTTATATTGTTTACTTCCATAATCAATTTATGTGTGAAACGAATTTGAATTGCTAAACGAGTACGATAGAATTAATCAAATGTTATAAAAACTCGTTTTAATTTGATTCAAACCCTTTTTAAAATTAACCAGTTACCAAGGTAACTAACCTTAGCAAAAAAAAAGAGAAGGAAATTATAGAATAAATATGAAAAACCATCAATGTTTATATTTTTGTAATATACAAAAATTGGGTAATTAATAAATGATAGGTACATAAATATTAACAGTAGATTAGCATAAACTATATATCTTTTTTTACTTAAAATTCATGATGATAAGGATTCCTTGGTGGTTAGATACCCTGACTGTCAAGACAATGGTCGTGGGTTCGCTTCACTTCTAGGATAAACATGTCTGTTTGTTCGGTGTCTGGGTAAATATATATCTATACAACAATACTCAGGTATAGATACAAGGAACCATATAAGAATGTATTTTGGAAAAAAAAAATTGTGTATATCAGTTATATGGTTTCCATAGTCCAAGCTCTACTTAGTTTGAGATCAGGTGGCTATGTGTAAAATAATGTTTGAGTATCTTTTAAGGCTCCTCAGCCACACCGTGAGGCTGTCTTTATAATAGATATGTGCAAGGTAGCAATACAGTGAGTCAACCAATAGGATATATTCGTTTCTTTACTTTATATCTCGATACTAAATTATTTAATATTATCTAAATATATAACATATATATCACTATAACACGCATATTAATTCACAAAATTTTATCTAAAAACATACATACACAAACCAGATTTACATTAAAACATGAAGTACAAACACGTTCTTCACGGCGTGCACACAACCTACAATTACACAAACCGAGAACCAATCACGGAATAAAGAACATTAAATATGAGGGAGCACAATTATACAACTCATTACCAAAATGTATAAAAGAAGTAAAAAATTCCATTAAATTTAAAAAAATACTAAAGAAACACATCTTCAATGGCCTAACTCTAGATAAATAAATAAATATATATTTTTAATCCGACAGTGCGCACGGTGCTTTATAATAATCTACCTAGTTAACCTTAAATCAAATTGAACAGGTACACAAAGACCACTGATTTATAAATCATATAACAGGTACATAGTTGTCATAAAAGGTATGGGATATTGATGTCTATAGAACAGTTGCTTTGTGCAACTAGTTTAGGCATCAATGGTCAAAATGTGCTACTAACTTACGTATACTGAATAAGAGCAAACATGTATAATTTTACTACTTTTTTGAGTCAAAATAAACGATTATTATTATAATCGCGATAAGAATACGAAGCGCTCGGAGACCGCATGATCCGAACCGGCCGACGAGTATACTAAATATTTTAAAAGTAACCGCATTATAGATTTATAACATTTAATTTTAATTGTACTTTTGCAACACTGGACTTAATTTATATTCAGCTCGTAACGTTTGTTTCTCGTTTAAGTGATTGATGTAATCTTTGAGAAATAAATACATTTTTAACCATATATTTGACACATTAATATATACATATGTACATAATTCTCGCGTCATAGGTCTTATCTAGCACCGCATGGCTATTTTATTTATTTAATAAAAAGAAACATTATATAGAGCTTGGTTGTTACTGCCTTGGACATCTGAAGAGTGAGCAGCCAACTTTGTCGTGGGTTCAATTTGTAATAATGATATTGTTAAACATATGAAAAAATATACCAGTCAAATAAGCCAGATAATAAGAGAGAGAGAGATACTACACTCTGTAGTTATTACTACTACCCCGGACGAATTTTACAATAAGCGCTATTACTACCACCTTACTCGAGCCTTTCGCCCTGAAGCAGTAATGCACGTGTATTAGTGTCGGTTAAAAAGGTAAGGGGGTAAAATGATATGTACATGACTCTTTACACATTTTCAGGCTTCTTTCCATTGCAAGACCATGCATAAATTCCATTGATATTTTCTTCAGCCTTCCTCTACTTTTATCACCAGCTAATTGCATGTTTAAAAGTATCTTCGTCAAATGGTTTCCCATCAGCTCATAAGATATATCCTTACCAAGATAACCTATGGCCCGTAAACTTAATCGTAACTGGCGCTACTTTAAATCTTCCTCTAAAATCAGATAACCGTGTATATATATCAGTGTATCAAATATCTGCGCATATGCCTCACTATATTTGATAGTTTACCACAGGACTGATCATAGATATTAATTTGTCCAGTAATATTAAATGCACTGCACTGTAACACTATTTGCATAAGGACTAAGTTTAGATAAACGTCTGTTGCAATCTAGTATGATTTGTTGGTCTTTAGTACTAATTTATATTGAACTTTATTCAAATTATTGTTGATACAGTAGCTTTGAGACAGAACTTACCGACTGGTCTATTTACATTAACTACTAATATTTGAGATGGAAATATAAATCAAATCTAATAGAGAGAATATTAATGTAATAAGATTATAGGAACTATTATGTTATACTGAGGGATTATTGAAGAAGTATTTCAGAATAGTAGAGCTCTTAGTGCAGAGTTCGTCCGGGGAAGTACTACCACCTTACCCATTTCTGCCGTGAAGCAGTAGTGCACTTGTATTACTGTGTTTCGGTTAGAAAGGTAAGGGGGCCGGTGAAATTACAGGCACATGTGACTTAACAACTTCATGTCTCAGGGTCGACAACGCATTGGCGATCCCTTAGTGTTGCAAATGTCCATAGGCGGCGGTGACCACTTACCATCTGGTGGACCAACTGCTTGTTTGTCGACCCAAGTGGTATAAGAAAAAAAAGTATAATGGTGGCCAGTGTTAAGGGGCATAATGTTACGTGTTACACAGCGAACGTCCGGGCTGTCAGTACGGGGAAACAAGGCGCCTGCAGTTAGCAAAGTGCGGATTTACACGAATTTTATTATCTGCCCAAAGAAGTCTTATTTGACGTATAAAAATGTTATAGAAAAATGTACCCTTTTGCTTTTAGACAAGGTTCATTTAGATCATCATGCATTTAACAGATGAATGGATGAACCTTATTTCTAAACAAATGAAGTTGTTTTTTCAATTACATTCTTAAACGTCAAAAGGGACTTCTAAAGTTGACAGACTATAGTGTACACGGCGTAACATAACATGCTCGCTGCGAATGATATATAATGCCCCCTTAACACCGGTCAATATCCACCTTCAGGTGTCTACCTACCTTTGTAACCTATTCATGATGGAAAAAAGCGTGATCAAGATCCTGGAAATCTACAGTAATCTAGAGCTTTAGGTAAAAAAAAGCTTCGCTTATTTGCTTGTTTGCTTTATTGCTCAAATTGCTCGAGTGTCAAAGAAAGTCCCAGAATAACATTTTTTTTAAACTATTACTACCGAAAATTCTCGTTTTTTGGTACCGATTCAAAATAACCTTAAGTGTTTTTAACATTTTGGTACGGAACTCTAAAATATTAATGATGTGATCACTCAGAGAGAAAGATTGGTCGAAGTTGAGTGGATAATGAAAATCGAGAAACTTTAAATGGAGCAAAACAAGAAACTTTTATTAGTCCACTTTAAATGCAAATGACCGTAGAGCAATTACATCATCCTTGTTTAAAAAAAAACTATGTGCCATTTTAATTTCCATAAGATTATGGAATTGTTCCTTATAAGAGAAACTGGAATTGCTGAACTAAGAAATTTATTTTTAACTAGTTGTACCCGCGACTTCGAAAGATTGGTAAATTGAAGAAGCTATTCATATGGTGAGCCGTCTTTGATGATATATTGCCACAAGCTACGATCCAGTCACCTGTAGCTTTTATTAAAATTAGCATTTCGTTTCATAATATTAGTCTTTTAGTAATTTCGGTGATGGTTATCAAAATAATGTCCAAGTGACCCAATGATGTCATTCTTTTTTACAAAAACGTCCTGAATGCTAAAAATTACAAATACTTTGTGATAATAATAACTCGACACTGGAAAAAGAAATGTTCTAGAAGAATTGTACGTCATGGCGTCATCAAAATAGACTGCCATTATTATTGATTTAAATGCATGACGCTTCCTATTAAACAAAATATGTAGATGGTCCACTCATTGGCGAGTAATCACCGCCTTCTTATCGTATTTAAAAACCTATCATATGGACTACTGAATATGTCGTGATCAGATAGGCCCTGCTAAAAATGTTTAGTTAAAGAAAAATGTACCCTATATCAATTACAAACTAAACTATACCACTTTGTTGTCACCACTGTCAACTATGCAACACGGGGGGCATCGCCAATGCGTTGTTGACCCTGAAACGTAAAGTTGTTAAGTCTCACGTGCCTGTAATTTCACCGGTCCCCTTACCTTTCTAACCGGAATACAGTAATACAAGCTCTACTGCTTTACGGCGGTAATAGTTAAGGGGTAGTACTTCCCCGGATGAACTCTGCAATAATAGCTCTACTGCTCAAATCTACGATCTTGCATCGCGATCTTGCATGTCATCATCTCGCAGGAGCCATGCTAATTCATTACATTGTTAAGTGTTACTAAATTAGTGGTAATTGATATGTTTTCTTAAAGAATATAATCAGAAAAGTACACAAGACATTACGTCTACTGCAAATGCCATTATTGCCTCAAATTACTATCCAACTTGGGTTTAAGGAAAATTAAGATTAATCTGTAGCAGTCTGTGACCGAAAATTCGAGTCACGTACCTGATTTAGAATTTGATTTGCATTGAAATCAAATTAATCCTCATGAGAGGTTTTCCGTTTAAAAGTTACTATGAGCTTTATTTTTGTCGTGAGAATTACTATAATCTACATACATTTTTTTATTTGTCGTTTTATGGTGAGACTAAAGCGCAATGTTTTTCAAAATTAACACGCATAGTATTTTTAATAGTATTCTTGTTATAAATAGAATGTAATTATAAAATCTGTTTCAAAATTTTTGGATTACATTAAAAATATTGCATAATTTATTATTATGTAAATTTAGTACGTAGCTTGTTTTTACGTTTTTATGTTACTATATGAATGTATAATAATACATAAAAAACCTTTTATAAATTCAACCTTGTAAACGTACTTGAGTTACAAATTAACTTTATTTTTGTATTTAAACAAAGAACTAACTCCTAAAAATATAATTTAATATATTCAGTTTTTCAGCAAACACATAAAAAGTTTGTATATGATTTAAAACTTTTTTGCAAAATTTCATAACTAATCCTTTTTAGTATGGTTCTTCCTTATCCTAACTTTTTAATTCTCTTCAAATATCGAATTCTAAATCTGATTTAAGCGCAGCTTAACCTGAATCAACCCGTAAAAGGCACTTTAGAGTCTTGGTAATTGATAAGTTTCCTATTTAACGACGGGCGAAGCTACGAGGATCATCGCTGATAAATTACGTAGAAAAGTTCGCCGTACCATCGTCGGAGATTTATTAGGTTTCGACGAATAGAAGATGGTGAGCCGAAGTGAAAAGTGGGTTCCTTGAAACGTTATTGTTATTATGGCTGGTGGACATTTCTCTTTTGAATGAAAGTTACGAGAAAAGAATTTAGAAGGAGTTTAGAGGGCAAAATTTTAGATGTGAATAATAATAATAAATATCCTGGAACATTCTTTACACATCTGATCGGACACTAAGGAGAGCCAGTATGGAAGCCAAATAACCGAAGTACCTTACTACCTTAACTTAAATCGATATTTACACCCAGATTCAGAACAAATAGACCTATGTGAACCTGGCAACTGAAAATACAATAACTAATTTTCATGAATGCCATTCGATTGTACCCCATTTGTACCGGATTGTACCGTTTTTTAAATCGTTTGTACCTCAAAGGGGTAAGAGATAGGGGGATGCAAACATTTGGCCCGCAATACCCTTCAGTTTTCAGAATACTCAATAACATTTTTTTATGAATGTCATTCGTTTGTACCGCGTTTGTACCGGATTGTACCGTTTTTAAAAAGTTTCTATCTCAAGAGGGTAAGAGACAGGAGGGTGTGAAAGTTTGGCCCGCAATACCCTTAATTTTGCAAAGTTTACAATAACTAATTTTAATGAATGCCATTCGATTGTACCGCGTTTGTACCGGATTGTACCGTTTTTTAAATCGTTTGTACCTCAAAGGGGTAAGAGATAGGGGAATGCAAACATTTGGCCCGCAATACCCTTAATTTTGCAAAGTTTACAATAACTAATTTTAATGAATGCCATTCGATTGTACCGCGTTTGTACCGGATTGTACCGTTTTTTAAATCGTTTGTACCTCAAAGGGGTACGAGATAGGGGGATGCAAAAATTTGGCCCGCAATACTCTTCAGTTTTCAGAATACTCAATAACATTGTTTTATGAATGTCATTCGTTTGTACCGCGTCTGTACCGGATTGTACCGTTTTTAAAAAGTTTCTATCTCAAGAGGGTAAGAGATAGGGGGATGCAAAAATTTGGCCCGCAATACCCTTAATTTTGCAAAGTTTACAATAACTTATTTTAGTTAATGCCATTCGATTGTACCGCGTTTGTACCGGATTGTACCGTTTTTTAAAACGTTTGTACTCCAAGAGGGTATGAGATAGGGGAATGGGAAAATCTGGCCCGCAAATACCCTTAAGTTTTCAGGGTATACAATAACAAATTATTATGAATGCCATTCGATTGTACCGCATTTGTAAAGGATTGTACCCTTCTTAAAAAGTTTGTACCTCAAGATCCTGAGAGACAGGGTGGTGCGATAGTTATTTTCTCTAACAGCTTTTTATGTTTGCAGCTTACGAATAGCCCGGAATATAAAATTCCACCAAAAACATTTTCATGTTAAATGTGGTCAAGACGAGACCATATACATATTATTGCTCGCACTGACAAAGTTATCAGATCTCATGTAGAGTCAAGCTTCCAACACGCCCTTACTCTACAAGCCCTAACTACACAAACTCTACATTTTAGTCAAATCACACAAAATGTAATAAAAATAATGAGGTATACCCGAATTGTTTTTGACTTGGTTGAATCGACTGGCTAACCACTCATTATCGTCCCCGAACCCCTCAGCCTTCCACCCGTCATGGCGTAATTTCTTTTATCATTTTGCGCAATGATAATTTAGGTAAAATTTAAACTAAATGAACTAACAACAATTTTAACCTACATTAAGATCAAAGTAAAGTCTATCTAATGAAGTTAATTAAATGAAACTATTCTAAGATACCTATTTTTGATGATAATCAGTGAGTGAGTGAGTCAGTGACGAAATCGGGGGTTTTTAGATTTCAATAAAATCTAGATTCTAGAGTATAAAGGCTATGAAAATTTAAAATTTCAGCAGGGATTCTATAATAGATGCGTGCACTAAGTCCTAAAAATGAGCCCTGCACCTTTTGAAGTCTATATGCAGAAGTGACAAGTTTATGCTTATTTCTAGTATTGATAGAGTGCATATCACTATTCTTCGTAGAGTGCCTATATCTCTATCATAAAAATAAACAAATATATGTATCCTAGGAAAGTCCTCACACATATTGTACTTACGTCTTCGGGGATAATGGGCCACATAGTGTGACGAAGATGTAGAGTTTGTGAAGCTAGCCCTAAGGCTTGTAGAGTTAGGCCGTGTAGAGTTAGAAGTTTGGCTCTACATGCGATCTGATAACTTTTTGACAGTGCAATACTCTTAATTTTGCAAAGTTTACAATAACTAATTTTAATTAATGCCATTCGATTGTACCGCGTTTGTACCGGATTATACCGTTTTTAAAAAGTTTCTACCTCAAGAGGGTAAGAGATAGGGGGATGGGAAAATCTCGTCCACAATACCCTTCAGTTTTACCGAGTATTCAATAAAAAAAAATTATGAATGATAGAGATATAGGCACTCTACGAAGAATAGTGATATGCACTCTATCAATACTAGAAATAAGCATAAACTTGTCACTTCTGCATATAGACTTCAAAAGGTGCAGGGCTCATTTTTAGGACTTAGTGCACGCATCTATTATAGAATCCCTGCTGAAATTTTAAATTTTCATAGCCTTTATACTCTAGAATCTAGATTTTATTGAAATCTAAAAACCCCCGATTTCGTCACTGACTCACTCACTCACTGATTATCATCAAAAATAGGTATCTTAGAATAGTTTCATTTAATTAACTTCATTAGATAGACTTTACTTTGATCTTAATGTAGGTTAAAATTGTTGTTAGTTCATTTAGTTTAAATTTTACCTAAATTATCATTGCGCAAAATGATAAAAGAAATTACGCCATGACGGGTGGAAGGCTGAGGGGTTCGGGGACGATAATGAGTGGTTAGCCAGTCGATTCAACCAAGTCAAAAACAATTCGGGTATACCTCATTATTTTTATTACATTTTGTGTGATTTGACTAAAATGTAGAGTTTGTGTAGTTAGGGCTTGTAGAGTAAGGGCGTGTTGGAAGCTTGACTCTACATGAGATCTGATAACTTTGTCAGTGCGAGCAATAATATGTATATGGTCTCGTCTTGACCACATTTAACATGAAAATGTTTTTGGTGGAATTTTATATTCCGGGCTATTCGTAAGCTGCAAACATAAAAAGCTGTTAGAGAAAATAACTATCGCACCACCCTGTCTCTCAGGATCTTGAGGTACAAACTTTTTAAGAAGGGTACAATCCTTTACAAATGCGGTACAATCGAATGGCATTCATAATAATTTGTTATTGTATACCCTGAAAACTTAAGGGTATTTGCGGGCCAGATTTTCCCATTCCCCTATCTCATACCCTCTTGGAGTACAAACGTTTAAAAAAACGGTACAATCCGGTACAAACGCGGTACAATCGAATGGCATTAACTAAAATAAGTTATTGTAAACTTTGCAAAATTAAGGGTATTGCGGGCCAAATTTTTGAATCCCCCCATCTCTTACCCCTTTGAGGTACAAACGATTTAAAAAACGGTACAATCCGGTACAAACGGGGTACAATCGAATGGCACTAATTAAAATTAGTTATTGTAAACTTTGCAAAATTAAGGGTATTGCGGGCCAAACTTTCACACCCTCCTGTCTCGTACCCCTTTGAGGTACAAACGATTTAAAAAACGGTACAATCCGGTACAAACGCGGTACAATCGAATGGCATTCATTAAAATTAGTTATTGTAAACTTTGCAAAATTAAGGGTATTGCGGGCCAAATGTTTGCATTCCCCTATCTCTTACCCCTTTGAGGTACAAACGATTTAAAAAACGGTACAATCCGGTACAAACGCGGTACAATCGAATGGCATTCATTAAAATTAGTTATTGTAAACTTTGCAAAATTAAGGGTATTGCGGGCCAAACTTTCACACCCTCCTGTCTCTTACCCTCTTGAGATAGAAACTTTTTAAAAACGGTACAATCCGGTACAAACGCGGTACAAACGAATGACATTCATAAAACAATGTTATTGAGTATTCTGAAAACTGAAGAGTATTGCGGGCCAAATTTTTGCATCCCCCTATCTCTTACCCCTTTGAGGTACAAACGATTTTAAAAACGGTACAATCCGGTACAAACGGGGTACAATCGAATGGCATTCATGAAAATTAGGTATTGCGGGCCAAACTTTCACACCCTCCTGTCTCTTACCCTCTTGAGATAGAAACTTTTTAAAAACGGTACAATCCGGTACAAACGCGGTACAAACGAATGACATTCATAAAACAATGTTATTGAGTATTCTGAAAACTGAAGAGTATTGCGGGCCAAATTTTTGCATCCCCCTATCTCTTACCCCTTTGAGGTACAAACGATTTTAAAAACGGTACAATCCGGTACAAACGGGGTACAATCGAATGGCATTCATGAAAATTAGGTATTGCGGGCCAAACTTTCACACCCTCCTGTCTCTTACCCTCTTGAGATAGAAACTTTTTAAAAACGGTACAATCCGGTTCAAACGCGGTACAAACGAATGACATTCATAAAAATTTGTTATTGTGTACTCTGAAAATTTAAGGGTATTGCGGGCCAAATTTTTGCATCCCCCTATCTCTTACCCCTTTGAGGTACAAACGATTTAAAAAACGGTACAATCCGTTACAAACGCGGTACAATCGAATGGCATTAATTAAAATTAGTTATTGTAAACTTTGCAAAATAAAGAGTATTGCGGGCCAAATTTTTGCATCCCCCTATCTCTTACCCCTTTGAGGTACAAACGATTTAATAAACGGTACAATCCGGTACAAACGCGGTACAATCGAATGGCATTAATTAAAATTAGTTATTGTAAACTTTGCAAAATTAAGGGTATTGCGGGCCAAATTTTTGCATCCCCCTATCTCTTACCCCTTTGAGGTACAAACGATTTAAAAAACGGTACAATCCGGTACAAACGCGGTACAATCGAATGGCATTAATTAAAATTAGTTATTGTAAACTTTGCAAAATTAAGGGTATTGCGGGCCAAATTTTTGCATCCCCCTATCTCTTACCCCTTTGAGGTACAAACGATTTAAAAAACGGTACAATCCGGTACAAACGCGGTACAATCGAATGGCATTCATTAAAATTAGTTATTGTAAACTTTGCAAAATTAAGGGTATTGCGGGCCAAATTTTTGCATCCCCCTATCTCTTACCCCTTTGAGATACAAATGATTTAAAAAACGGTACAATCCGGTACAAACGCGGTACAATCGAATGGCATTAATTAAAATTAGTTATTGTAAACTTTGCAAAATTAAGGGTATTGCGGGCCAAACTTTCACACCCTCCTGTCTCTTACCCTCTTGAGATAGAAACTTTTTAAAAACGGTACAATCCGGTACAAACGCAGTACAAACGAATGACATTCATAAAAAAATGTTATTGAGTATTCTGAAAACTGAAGGGTATTGCGGGCCAAATTTTTGCATCCCCCTATCTCTTACCCCTTTGAGGTACAAACGATTTAAAAAACGGTACAATCCGGTACAAACGGGGTACAATCGAATGGCATTCATGAAAATTAGTTATTGTATTTTCAGTTGCCAGGTTCACATAGGTAACAAATAGACCTGAATAGGGCATTATGTAGAATTATACACAACTCTTTTTTGATAGACGTGGTTTTTAAATCATTGTCTGTGTCCAGTTTAATTAGTGCCTCAAAATTAGTAATATTTTTCGACTATGTGTGTGTATATTTCTTTAGCTCACACTAAGCCTAAACGTCATCGTGGATATATTTTTTTTTGCTTTTTGTATTTTCTACGGACTCTTAGTCCGTACTCTTTGAAGGTTCTACGATAAATTATTTTAAGATTATTTGTATTGTGTTTTAAAAAATTAACAACATTCCGCGCTTGCTCAGCTCGTTGTTTTGAACTGAGGCTTGTGGTCCTTTAATCCTTTATATAATAATTTCGTCGATATTCAGTATCTAGCGACTTTATATTATATTACTTTATTCATCAACATCATCATATCAGCCGAGGGACGTCCACTGCTGGATATAGGCCTCTTCCTTGGATTTCCACATCAAACCATCCTGTGCCGCTTGAATTCAGCGGCTTCCAGCGACTTTGACTAGGTCGTCGGTCCACTTGGTAAGAGGTCGTCCTACTCAGCGTTTTCCTGTATGTGGCGACACGATAACCTTCCCCATCGGTTACTTCATTCAAAAGTGCAGAATTCTAAGAAATGAACATTACACTTGTGTGTGACACAGTTTATTTTTGTACAGTAGCTTAAATTAGAATGATAAACATTTTCAGGTAGCTCTCGTAAGTAAAAGATTTTACGACTAATATTGTAACTATGTTTTTACAGCGCTTTTGTATGAGTTTGAAATCCCTTTAAAACAACCTTCCAAACCGGTATTAGAGTCCAGAATATTCAAAAGTGCTAAAGTGACCTATTTGAATAAAAATATTTTCATTCCTTCATTCATCCCAAATATATCCGTAGATAAGAATAATAGTAGGTACATTCGATTGATAAATCTACAAATTGTCATAACATGCAAAAAACACTTTTCGCTTTTACGACGGATCGAAGTGGTCGCTAAAATCGAGTGTTGTCTTTTGGTTAACTTACTGTTGTAAAACGTATTATGTAAATTTATTATTATTGGAGAACCAGTTTACGTCGCTTTATTAATTTTTCTTTAAAACCTCACATTTACAAGTAATAGCCCATTGGGTACACACCTATTTAATAAATGTATTTCACGTATTTTCATCAGTTGTTTTAAGATGTTATATCTAATATATTTATTGTTTCTTTGTGATGTGCACTGTGGTTCATTTTACGATTCTTACCATGGAACTCCTATAACGAGAGATGACTTGAAGCGTCATGACAAAGCTAATACTACTTTGTAAGTATCCTTAATAATATCATAAATTTCAAAGTTAGTTTCTTTGTTTATGACACTTTCACGACTTAACCGTTCTTCCTAAAAATGGGACACATAAACCTATGGTGTGAAGAGCTAAGCTACATTTTTATCCTGGGAACGCGAGTGAAACTGCGCGGGACAGTTAGTTATCTATATTTTTGACTAGCTGTGCCACGACTGAACGATGGAATTGAAACGACGGATTTGGGTGAAACTTAGCAGATAGATATATTAAAGGTATCCTGAATTAAGGCATAAAATATTTTTTTAACTCGTGAAAATGTTATGACCCTCCGGAACACGGGTGAAGCCGCGGGTGACAGCTAGTACCTAATATTTTAAATGCAAAAGTTTGCGAAAATGGGTGATGGCTGGGCGTATGTAACACTTACACGCAAAAACTACTTGAGGGATTTGGATGAAACTTGGCACATAGATAGATTATAATCTGGATTAACATAGGATATTTTTGGTCCGTAAAAATTTTAGGCCCCACGACGTGGGTGAAAACGCTAGTTATTTATATATAAAAGGTCTGATAACGATTCAACATAAACTCTGGCATTAATATTAGTATAGGATGAACAATATCATCCAGCAGTGATAGAAATTTAGATGGCTTAGTATTTTTGTTAACTTCGCAAACTAAATTCACGTTTTCATTATAATAATATATCAGGTCTTTTTGAGCACAAATGGAGCCTTCTCGTGACCACGGTCAATAAAACTTGATCGAAACGTCGAAGTTTGTCAAAATAATATTTTATATAACGAACATTAGATTCGTATATATTATTTATTATCTATCTACTAAAGATCCGAAAGTTTCAATGAGAGGATATGTGTTACTCAATCACACCACAACTTTCAAACCGGCAATATGTAAAATGCCTTGGGAATGCGGGTGAAGCCGCGGGGGACGGCTAGTAATATTATAAAGAGAGAGTGAGAATTTTGTATGCATGAGACCATATCACCTGTACCACATTTCATTGGACATTTACTTCACTAATTGAAGTATGCATTAATTCGGATGGACATGAGCTATGTTATAATTCCGGTATTTGTTAGATCCCTTCAAAACACGGGTGCAACCGCGGGATGGGAAGCAAGTTTTCTTTCTGGTGTCAAAAACATAACATCAGCTGTACTCAATCAAATCAATGCATTAAATTAAAAAGAGCAATAATTTTGAATTTACGAAATGGACCTGAAACTTTAATATATATCTAATGAGCTTATATCGCCAGCCTTCTTGGTTCACGCGACTGAAATAAGACATTCTACTTAGGTATTAAATTTAGGGAAATCATTTATATTTTTTATTGATTTATGTATATTTTTTATAACATTTTTAGCTGGTGCACCAATGAAATAGAACCATGTGATCCATACGAAGGGAGGCGCATCGATGGCTCTTGTAACAACCTTGAACACCCATCAAGGGGAACCAGCCACACGCCTTTTGTAAGGCTTTTACCGGCGGTGTACGATAAGAGTAAGTTGTCTTTAAAATTTGTTTTAATTCAGGCAATTTACACTTAGATTCAACCTTACTACAAGGGGTTAAGGCTACTATCCACAATCTGTCGTAATGTACCTACACAGAGGTTTAGAACAGTGGCTTGAATGTAGGACAGTCACCATATCTAATACAGCTCTGAAAATAGCGTATTATTTCTTAAATGGATTTGCGTTTAGCCAAAAACGGCTGATGAACTAGCTGGGGTTACCAAAGTCTATGTCTCAATTTCAACGTAATGACAATAAGACAATGCGCCTTTAAGTTTTGTCGATGTCTAGTCATGATTTAACTCAATTAACTAAGTTATTGAAATTTTGATTGCAGATTTTGAACCGAAAAAAGCAAAGTCTGGGAGTGATTTACCGTTACCTCGTTATTTACGAACCTCCCTTTTATCAGAAGGTCGTGTATCGAGTTCAAAGATCACACAACTTGCCGTCCATATATTTACGTTCATGGCTGGTGATATAGTATCTCTTCATGATACAGGTAAGATAGAGCAAGGTTCAAGGGGTTCAATTTTAGGTCCATTTTTGTTTTTAGTATATATAAATGATTTGCCATATGTTGTAAATGACCTCACAGATATTGTCTTGTTTGCTGATGATACATCATTAATTTTTAAAGTTAATAGAAAAGACAAAGATCTAACTAAAGTTAATCATACTATGTCAATTGTCTGTGGGTGGTTTGCTACAAATAATCTATTACTAAATTCAAAGAAAACTAAATGCTTAAGGTTTTCTTTACCAAATGTAGCACAAGTAGATAGCCAAATAATAATAGATGGGAGCCATATTGATCTTGTAAATAAAACGGTATTTTTGGGTCTTACATTAGACAATAAATTGCAATGGGGACCTCAGGTTGATACTCTAGCTGCTAAATTAAGTTCGGCTGCTTTTGCTGTTAGGAAAATTAAACAATTGACGAATGTTGAGACGGCCAAATTAGTTTATTTTGCATATTTTCATAGCCTCTTGTCCTATGGTATTTTGTTTTGGGGAGCAGCAGCGGATATAGAATCAATATTTATTATACAAAAAAGAGCAATTCGTGCAATTTACAGTATGGGTAAATCCCCGTGAATCATTAAGAGATTTATTTAGGGAAATAAATATAATGACATTACCTTCACTATATATTTATGAAAATATAATGTTTATACGTAGAAACATAGGAATGTTTGAGGCAAAATTAGATATCCATAGTATAAATTCAAGACAAAGGGAGAAGTTAGTTGTTCCATACTTTAGACTAACTAAAGTTAACAAGTCATTTCTTGGTAATTGTGTTCGATTTTATAATAAGATACCGCTTTCAATAACCAAAATGTCTGATCATAAATTTAAAAATTATATTAGGAAAGTTTTGAAAGAAAAAGCGTATTACAAGGTAGTTCATTATATTGAAGATAAAAATGTATGGAAATAGCTGCTCTCTGCACAGTGCACCTCTAAATCTCTTGTTTAAGTTGTAAGTACCTAATTATTGTTATTTTCTATTTTGTAGTCTTGTCATATTTTTTTTTGTTTTGTTTTTATTAATGTTACCTATAATAAGTATCTTGTAATTGTTAAATATAAAATTATGTAAAATTGAAATTATAAAATAGCCAAAAAGTCAGAATAGATAAAAATTTATATAACAAATAAAAAAAAATGTAACCTTGCTGAGTTTCTTGCCGGTTCTTCTCAGTTGAAGGCTGACTTCCGAACCGGTTGTAGCTTCAGTAACTTTAAATTTGACCTTCATAAGTGCCCTCCGAAGGCCTAAACTGAATAAATGGTTTTGAATTTTGAATTTTGAATTTTGACATAGCTGACTTATAAACTTCAGAAAGAGTATCACAATCATGGCCAGATTGAAAGTTACCGTTGCTATCTCGTAAAGTTGACGTACGAATGGTCTAGAGTCACATAAATCCAACACTTCAAAATACACAGTTGCGTTCCTCTCAAATTCCAACATCCTTATTCCAAAACGTTTAATCCAAATAAATAATCGTTTACCCTTTCGGTATTAACAGTCAACTATATTGTATGGAAGCCGTATTGCTGTTTAGAAAAAGGAAAAACTGATCCTGTATGTGTACCTAATGTAATACCCAATGACGATCCAGTACATAGGTTCTCTGATATTCGCTGTCTGAACATGACCAGACCAGAATCTTTTCAGTCCGTTGGGTGTATCAAAAATGGAACTATTCCTCAAAGAGTGAGTAAATTTCTAATGTTAAATTAGTGTCTCAACTCAATCATTATAAAAATCGCATTCAATTTGTAAGTATTTAAAGCATGAACATAATAACGAAAAAAACTGTGCTATTTACATCCAGTGGCTCCCAAACTACTTGTTATCAAGAAGTGCTTTTCTGACGTTATTCGCTTGACTCGCAATTTCTTTTATACATCTTTTCCAGATAGTGTCATCGACTCCTTTAATAGACTTATCACATATTTACGGCAATTTTGAAAAGAGCCTGCTCACAAAGGGAAGGCTGTTTGAAGGAGGTCTTTTGAAATTTGAAGTGGAAAATGGAAGAATATGGCCTCCGAGCACAAAAACGAAGATTGACCTGTGCCTTCTGAATCAAAAGCCGCGTGAGACAAGGTGTCATAATACGCGTAAGTATGTTCAACCATGAATACACGAATTCAAGTTTCGTTTCGAGACAAGTAATTTGCAGACTGTTAAAATTTATTTTAATAATGGGTCAAAAACTACTATATACTGTGAAATAAATATGTGTGTGATGCGTGTATATCTAAAAACCTTAGCATACTCGGCATCTTAACTGGTGAAAAAGAGTCTTATAGAAATTTTAAGTCCAGTTGATTGACGGCGTTAAATTAAATCTAATTTCAGTATTATGAAGGCATTTGAAATTTCAAATAAAAGATAAAAAGAAACTGGAATTATACACACAATGGAGTGACACCTAAGACTTTCATACATTCCTGGAATACATAGATAGATACTTAATCGTTTGGGAGAAAGTGGAAGCCATCAGGATTATTCAGAATGTATGTATACTAAAAGGCTTCCCTGACCATGCTACGATTATTAAATGCAATTCTTTTACAGCTGAAGATGGGAGCAATACTTTAGGCGGTATAAACTTAGTATCAATTTGGTTTTGGAGGCAACACAATTTAATTGCTACACAGTTAGCCAAGATAAATCCCTGCTGGGATGACAATAAGCTCTTTTACACTGCAAGGGACGTCAACATTGCTATTGCATTGCAGATCTATTATTATGAATTGCTTCCACTTTTTATGGGTAAGACTATTTTGCTATGTGCTGGTCTTCCATTTATTTGTGTGCATGAATAAACATTTTTATTTGATTGATAATCTAAAGAAAAATCGTAACCATTCTTCGCACCCAACGCTACATTAGTGGTCGCTTATATTCTGAATTGATTTTACAGGTCATGAAAATCTCATCAGAGATGAAGTCATTTCTCCATCACCTGGGTTCAGGGATACGTACAACCCTCATATTTTACCTCAGATGTCTTTGGAATATCCATTTGTACTAAGATGGTTACACACAATTCAGGAAGGAGTTTTAAAGTAGGTTATGGCTTCTCTTAAACTAAAAATAGAACTTCTAGATTCTATGATCGGTATATTTTCGGAATATTCCATTGTATATTCAAATAGCAGGTTTAGTAAAAGAGTCAGAATTAAAAAATTACATTAGCGTCTTCGTGAGTATCAATTTTTGACAACAGAGAAGCTAAACAGTTCGACTTTTTTATTACATCAGAATATTAATCGCTTCTTTGGCAAAATTCTTGATATTCATTTATTATTAGATAAAATAAATATAGATATATTATGTTTTACAGAGACATGGTTGAAACCGGGCACTATGCTTTTTAATATTAAAAACTTTACAGTTGCCAGTATATTCAATAGATTATCTGCAGAAGGTGGCGGCACAATAATTCTTATAAATAATAATATTAAATTCAAGGATCGTAAAGATATTTGTAGCCTCTCTGTTGAGCGTGTTTGTGAGGTGTCTTGTGCAGAGTTGCAGAACTATATTATTGTTTGTGTTTATAGGCCACCGGCATCAAATTTTTTATTGTTTACGTCTATAATGGAAGAGATTCTTCGTAAGTTATTTAATAATTCTAACAAGTCAATAGTTGTATGTGGCGACTTTAATGTAGATACTCTTAGTAATTCATCTGAAAGTCGGAATTTTGTTGCCTTATTCAAATCGTTCAACTTAGATTTATTGTTTAGTGAGTCAACAAGATCTACAGCCACTTCGGCTACTTGTATTGATAATATATTAACTAATAGTAGTATACTAGGGAAATCGATTATTAGTGGTGTTCGCTCGGATCATAAGGCTCAATTAATAGAATTGCCATTTAAAAGACAAGTATTTAAAGTAACGAAAGTAATTAGACCTACTACTAAGGCAAGATTAGACACCTTTAAGAATAATTTAGAGCTGAAACTCTGTAATACAATATATCATAGTGATGAGCCCAATGTCTTGTATAAAGGTTTATTGTCTGGGATTTGCGATAATTTTAATAGAGCCTGTCCTACTAAAATAGTGAAGGTAAATAGTAAAATGGGATTTAGTGACTGGGCTACAAAAGGTATTCGTAAGAGCAGGGATAGGTTGTATGAACTTTATCATTTAAAATCTCTAACTCAGAACGAAGAATTTCATAAATATGTTAGAAAATTTTCAAAGACTTTCAAGTTAGTGTGTAATCAAGCTAAATCTTACTTTATATGTAATAAAATAGGTAATGCTAATAACAAAATAAATACAGTCTGGAATGTTATTAATACGGAAACTGGTAAAATTAGAAATAATAATGAACAGGTAACTCTTAAAATTAATGAAAAAATTCTAACAAATAATTTAGATGTAGCCTGTGCTTTTGAAAACTTCTTCACGAGTATACCTGGTAAAACTACTAAAAGCCTTAAATCATGTCCTATAGCAGCGGAATCTTTACTCAAGCAGCATATTCATAATACATTTCCAAGTTTTAAATTTGACCATATTAATGCTAGCGATATCATAATAACTTTTAATTCTCTCAATATGAAAAGTACTGAAGATTTATGGGGCTTATCAGTAACAATCGTAAAATCAATAATAACAGTGATTGCACCTGTTTTGTCAAATATTTTTAATGAATGCATTGATCAGGGTTGTTTTCCTGATTTAATGAAATATAGTAAAATAGTACCTATTTTCAAGTCCGGTTGTAGGGAGAATCCATCTGATTACAGACCAGTTTCCGTTCTGCCAGCACTTAGTAAAATCTTTGAAAAATTGCTGCTTAATCAAATGTCAAGTCACTTTACTAAGCATAAGGTATTGCATGGTCATCAGTTCGGTTTCACGAAGGGAAGATCTACATCCGATGCGGCAGCAACATTGCTGAGGCACATTTATGGCGCATGGGAGGATTCACAGGATGCGATTGGCATTTTTTGTGATCTGTCCAAGGCATTCGATTGCGTTGACCACCGTACGCTACTACTAAAACTTGACTTCTACGGAATTCGTGGAACTGCTCATGATCTTGTTTTATCTTATTTATCAAATCGCCAGCAAAAGGTAGGGATTACCGGCACAACATCCAAGGGCTCTTTAGTCGAAATGGGGGTACCCCAGGGTTCAATTTTAGGTCCATTTTTGTTTTTAGTATATATAAATGATTTGCCATATGTTGTAAATGACCTCACAGATATTGTCTTGTTTGCTGATGATACATCATTAATTTTTAAAGTTAATAGAAAAGACAAAGATCTAACTAAAGTTAATCATACTATGTCAATTGTCTGTGGGTGGTTTGCTACAAATAATCTATTACTAAATTCAAAGAAAACTAAATGCTTAAGGTTTTCTTTACCAAATGTAGCACAAGTAGATAGCCAAATAATAATAGATGGGAGCCATATTGATCTTGTAAATAAAACGGTATTTTTGGGTCTTACATTAGACAATAAATTGCAATGGGGACCTCAGGTTGATACTCTAGCTGCTAAATTAAGTTCGGCTGCTTTTGCTGTTAGGAAAATTAAACAATTGACGAATGTTGAGACGGCCAAATTAGTTTATTTTGCATATTTTCATAGCCTCTTGTCCTATGGTATTTTGTTTTGGGGAGCAGCAGCGGATATAGAATCAATATTTATTATACAAAAAAGAGCAATTCGTGCAATTTACAGTATGGGTCCCCGTGAATCATTAAGAGATTTATTTAGGGAAATAAATATAATGACATTACCTTCACTATATATTTATGAAAATATAATGTTTATACGTAGAAACATAGGAATGTTTGAGGCAAAATTAGATATTCATAGTATAAATACAAGACAAAGGGAGAAGTTAGTTGTTCCATACTTTAGACTAACTAAAGTTAACAAGTCATTTCTTGGTAATTGTGTTCGATTTTATAATAAGATACCGCTTTCAATAACCAAAATGTCTGATCATAAATTTAAAAATTATATTAGGAAAGTTTTGAAAGAAAAAGCGTATTACAAGGTAGTTCATTATATTGAAGATAAAAATGTATGGAAATAGCTGCTCTCTGCACAGTGCACCTCTAAATCTCTTGTTTAAGTTGTAAGTACCTAATTATTGTTATTTTCTATTTTGTAGTCTTGTCATATTTTTTTTTGTTTTGTTTTTATTAATGTTACCTATAATAAGTATTTTGTAATTGTTAAATATAAAATTATGTAAAATTGAAATTATAAAATAGCCAAAAAGTCAGAATAGATAAAAATTTATATAACAAATAAAAAAGAATGTAACCTTGCTGAGTTTCTTGCCGGTTCTTCTCAGTTGAAGGCTGACTTCCGAACCGGTTGTAGCTTCAGTAACTTTAAATTTGACCTTCATAAGTGCCCTCCGAAGGCCTAAACTGAATAAATGGTTTTGAATTTTGAATTTGAATTTTTTGAATTTTGAATGCCAAGTAATTTTTTGTGAATATTATAATAATTTGAACTAAAGCGTTCCAAAGAATAATCTTTATCTGTGCCTGTATCTGTGTATCATGGAAACTGCTACATATCCCTCTGTCTGTTTTAATTGGTAGTTTTACTGGGAGATTTCTAGTAGTAAAACAAAATAGCTGAAAAATCATTTTAAGGGAACTTCTCTTTTATATTAAGAGGGCATAGGGTTTTAATTCACATTTAAATTACTCATTACAGAATGTACGATAACAAGGGTCACTATCTGAAAGAATTCCCAATAGTGAATCTAACTTTGCGAACTGGTTACTTTGCCGTTGACAATAACATAGATTACATCACACAGGGTAGTTTCAGGCAATGCAGTGCTAATGCGGATTATATTGTTGATCCTGACGTAAGTAATCTTTCCATTTCACATCCATAATATACTCAATTCTTACACTATACTCGATGGAAACTCGTTTTTGAGCTCTGGTGTGTGATAATCTAGAAATAGGTGATAATCACTCAAAGCCAAGAAGGTAAATTGAAAAGCCCCGTTTTTACAGCAAAGTTTGTTATACAATCCTTAGGCTGCCTTTTCACCAGAGAAGTACGTGGTAGCTATGCGGTGAGTCCTTCGAAACGAAAAGAAACGCCTATGCCGCGCCAAGCTATGAAAATGATGCGTTCTTATTGGCGGACTCGTATATCTTTGGTGGAATGGGAGCATAAGTTGGAATAATATTTAGATCAATAGATGATGCTAATCACAAAAGCAATAAAGATTATTTTTCTATGACATTGTCTGCTGTCAAAACGCTACCAGATGCACTAAAAGGTGCTAAGGGACAGATATTCTCAGCTCAAGCTCAATGTGGGATTCGAATCCAAGGCCTTTTCCTTGACATTCAACATCATTACCATAAAGCTACAACATACCTTGTATCTTTTCTATAAATTTTATGAATACACTGGTCAACACGACTTTTTGCCGTTTGTCCAAATATATATTTTCGGTATCCCTAATGTTCATGTATTAACAGAAAAATAATAAAAATCTTCTATTACATCGAGATGTCCGAAAAAAAATTTTTTTGCAAATATGACAAAAATTTGAGGGTATGTCGAAATAAGTCATCACTATTGATCATAATACCAAAACTAAAACTGCTACTCGTAAGTACACTATATACCCTCACTTTTCGATGCGACATAATTGTTGGTTCTTGACGTTTAATATTAATACAACGATTATAGAAGTTAACGGCGTACTATTTTTATCGTTTTTCTGCGGAGTTTATTTAATTGTGACAAGTTTTTGGAGTTATATTTCAGATATTTTAATTCAAACAAGTGTTAGATATACACCGCTTACAATATGAATCGAAAGTGCTCAAATTCACCAGACCTTTTTTGTTTTATTTGTGAAAAATTTACTTCCATTTCAAATCGAGAACGGCCTACACCGTCACTAAACAATTTTTATAATTTGTATTTTGGTTCGAACATTCCAAACACTATTAACAAACCTTGGGCACCAAGTTATTTTTGTCTAAGGTGTGTACGCTATTTAAGAGGATGGTCTAAAGGTACCCACCCAGCAATGCCATTTTCTAAACCTGTTATTTGGAGGGAACAAAAAGATCACGTAACTGACTGTTATTTCTGTCTGACTAAACTGAAGGGATATTCGTACAAGACAAGAGATAAAGTTGTGTATCCTGATGTAGAATCCGTAACAAAACCTCTTCCTCACAGTGAAAAGTGTCCACCACCGCAACCTCCAAAGCAGGGAACAGATATAGAGAAGAAGGTAAGCGACATAGAATCAGATTGTTCAACTCAGACCACCATTCCGTCACAAGATTTCCTTGTAAATGAAAAGGAACCACATTTAATACGGCAAGGAGAACTAAATGATTTGGTCAGAGACCTAAGTCTGTCTAAAGCTCAAGCTGAACTCTTAGGTTCTAGACTTCAACAATGGAATTTACTTCACTCTAGTACACAGATATCTGTTTATAGGCAACGCGATGCTGAATTTGTGGACTTTTTCGCAGAAGAAAGTGGTCTCACATATTGCAATGATGTGCGGGGACTCATGGAGAAATTAGGATACGACTATTCACCAGACAAATGGAGACTATTCATTGACTCTTCAAAATTAAGTTTAAAAGCTGTCTTACTGAATAATGGCAATGATCTTGCATCTGTACCTTTAGCACATGGCGTCCACATTAAAGAAACATATGAAAATATAAAGAATCTGCTCAAGAAAATTCAGTACAACCTTCATTCTTGGAAAATATGTGCGGATCTAAAAGTTGTGGGAATAATACTGGGATTGCAAGGAGGCTACACAAAATACTGTTGTTTTTTATGTGAGTGGGACAGTAGAGCTAGAAGCGAACATTACATAAAAAAGGATTGGCCAATGAGGATAAATTTCATCCCTGGACAAAGAAATGTTTCTGAAAACCCCTTAGTAGAACCGAACAATATTATTTTGCCACCGTTGCATATAAAATTGGGTCTCATCAAAAATTTTGTTAACGCCATGGATAGAAATGGAGAAGGTTTTCTATATTTAAAATCTATATTTCCTCGACTGAGTGAAGCTAAATTGAAAGAAGGAATTTTTGTAGGACCGGATATAAGGAAGATCATGAAGGATTCCAATTTCCTTTTAAAATTAAACACAGAGGAAAAAAATGCATGGCTTTCATTTGTTGACGTTGTAAAAAATTTTTTAGGAAACAAAAAATCTCCAAACTATGAGAAAATGGTGTCAAAATTACTAGAGGATTATAAAGCCTTAGGATGTAATATATCCTTAAAAATGCATTTCTTGCATTCCCATCTTAACTTTTTCCCAGAAAACTTAGGTGCGGTGAGCGACGAACACGGGGAAAGATTCCATCAGGATATCATGGCGATGGAAAAGAGATATCAAGGAAAATGGTCGACAAAAATGGTCGCAGATTTTTGTTGGACATTAAAAGGAGATGTCCCAACGTGCAGTTACAAAAGACAAGCAAAACGACCCAAAAAATCATCTGAATAATTTTTTTTTTAAATGATAATCGTTAAAAGTAAGCCCAATTTTTGTTTTTCAATAAAAAGTATTTCTACGTAATTGGCTGTTTGCAATTTTTTTTACACACATATCTTGACTACCCATTAGCTAAGGTATAAAAAAAAGTAGTGGCGAACAACGGCAAAAAAAAAGTTTTTTTTTTGTTGACCAGTGATATTTATTGACTTTCTATCTCTTTTGTCGCTTATTTTAAAAAAACAATTTGTATGTTAATTGGTCCAAATTTTACGTTATTTAAATATTGTTTTTTTTTTTTGGTTTAAGATCGCTGAAATAGGTTTAGGACCTCATCAGAGAGCATCAGATTTAATGACTAATGATTTGGCTAAGAATCGGTACTTCGGCTTCCAACCTTACGTGAAATACAGAGAGTTCTGTTTTGGAAAACCGGTCAGAAGCTTTGATGATTTGATTGGAATCATTGATCCCGAGGTGCATATTGATTTTTATTTATTTATCATTGTTTTTTCATATATATACAATGCTTTGTAGGTTATGTGTCGGTAGAATACCTGGGTCGGGTAAGGTACAATTTAAATTTCTTTGTTTGATAAAGATTACCTGTAGACGAGTAATTGGAAGGAAATGGAAATTGGAGAAAGATTGGTAATTACAATGCTTGAGAAATGGCGGAAATTCTCACCACATTGCGCGTTAGAACATAAAATACATTTGGTAAATAGAATGGTGATGTCACATATTCTTGACATATTTACGGAGGGTTTTGAAACTACGTATTGTCTTATATTATAGTAAACTCACCATGGTAAGTGACGATGTAGCCTTGTGGTAAGCAAAGTGGTAAAGATGACAGATTTTCAACTTGAAGGTAGCCAGCTTGGCGGGTACTACAAAGTGCTCTATCACCGAGCTATGGTTTCCTCACGATGTTTTCTTGCACGGAATGCTCTCTGCAGGACTCATCGTCACTACAAACTGAGCTATCACCACCTTAAACCCTGTAAATACAGTACAGATGTGACGGGAAAAAAACAATACTAGTCTGACTTCAGACTGATTCTATTGTGCAACAAACTAAACTTTAGTCAAACCCATGGACAACTTTATCTAAATTTACAAGCACTTTTCCATTCCAGAGATTAGAAGTAATTCGTGAGAAATACGAACATGTTGAAGACATAGATCTAATAGCAGGTATATGGGTCGAAAGGCATTTGAAAGGGGCTTTTGTTCCGCCCACTTTCTACTGTCTGGTTATAGAACAGCTGCTCCGCAACACAAAATCTGATAGACATTGGTATGAAAGGCCGAATAGACCTGGTGCTTTTACTATCGGTGAGTAATATGCTATAGATCGTCACCCTTATTATCCCCAAAGTAGGTGAGGGCTCAGCACTGAGGGATATATTTTACCAAGGATATTCAAATTCCCATCTTGACATATGTTAAGCATTGTTGCCATATCTCGAAATACAGGGTAATAATTCTGAACAAAACCTTTATATTACCATTCTCGACCCAGGAAGCTCGTCAATACTATCTATATATATCATACTATATAGACGAGCTTTATACCACTTGGAACTCCTAGGTAACCATAAGTTATTATAATTAAGAATTCTTGGGAAAACAATAATCATAAGTCCATTTTTAAGTATTATTTCCGTTTGACAGAAAGGAATTCGTGTAGGTCAAGTTGAATTGTAGTAAAGATAGTTAAGCCTCAAGCGGTTAAACTACACCCAACGATATCTAATTAAGATTACTGCTTCTCATCTATGAGTTTTGTTATTTCAGAGCAACTGTTGGAAATAAGAAAAGCCTCGTCGGCTGGCCTCGTGTGTTCTGTTGGAGATTCTGTCACTCACATTCAACCTATGGCTATGTTGAGAGCTGGACCTTTGTACGTATAAATAAAGTAAATTGAAAATTAAATTATATAATGTCCTTTCCAAATTTCATCAAAATCCACTGAGCTGTTTAGCTGTGACAACACAATAATTATAACAATTATAATTAGTATGGATATAAAAAAAAAATTAATTAACACGCGTTGGATAGGTTCTTTACAATAATAATAAGTCAACTACACAATTTACTGTCCTTACTTCTTGTTTTGGCATTAGTATATTTAAAATTCTGAGATTCAGACATTTCCTTGAATATCTGTTAATTTTCCAGAAATCCAATGTTGGACTGCCAAGAAATACATAAGGTGAACCTATGGGCATGGAAAGATAGCAGCTGCAATACAAACAGACGTCCATGGGGCTAATTTGGTTATGGTATAACCCATCGAGATTCTGAAAGGTGAAGAACGTTGAGAAATGGATCGGTGGGATACATAACAATATTTTAGTGCATAATTTCATGTTTATTAATAATAACTCAAAGAAACTGTTCAATGTTATTACTTACGTGCTGTGTTTATAGCATCGTGATTTATTGAAAAATAAAACTAATATAAAAATATTGGATCAATTTTTTTTACTCGCTAGCTATGCCCTAAAACTTCATACGTTCCTTTTACCCATTAATGAGCAAATAAATGTTGCCTTATACTACGAAAACTGTAAAAAACACAATTAAAGTTTGTGTAGTAATTTGGAGAATAGCGCCTTCAAACCTAAACCGCAATCAGTCTTTCACAAATATTTTCTGGTATTGGTTTCAACACTACCGTTCCGTAAATCTAATATGTGATGCATGACGGACAAGTCTTTCTATTGGATAACAGACTCCCCCCGATGAATAATTGTTCTTTCACGATAATCGTAAGCGCTCCTGGTTCAGCACCAACTGAATACCCATAACGAAAACATACCCCTAAAAAATGTATAGTAACTCATTGGAGGTCTAATACCAATGTTATTCATCATAGCTTATTTCCCTATAATACGGGCATTACTGCGGATGTGTACGATGAAGAACTGAAGATAATGCTGGAGGAGCACGCAAATCTTCAGCCAGGTTTGGTAAAAAAAATGGAAAACGAATTTTGTGTACCTTGGGTTGGAAGTTCACCAAACCATGCGCCAATAGGCTTACTCTTTCCAGAATTTGGACTTATACTCATCGATAGCATGAGTGAATATTTCGATTCGTAGATAAATAAAAATTACTCTTAATTGTTTGTACTAAACGGCAGTTCATTGTTAAATACCTAATAATTATAGGTACGTGAATTTATTGCTTGACAGTTTCTGTCATCGCACATCAAACGTCGCTTCCCTGATTAAAGTCATGAGATATGTCACCCACTTGTCGGTTTTGAGATCCTAATCAGCCCCCGGTTCAGCTAATTCAAAATTCGTCGCCGAGCCGCTTCACGGCGGCTTCGGAGAGTTTATCTTTTACGTCACTAATAGTATTAGCGTAGTTAGCGAAATAGACAGAGCACGGAGGACGCGACGAAACATCCTCGAGTTAGTGTCATTTTCCTTACAGAATCGAGCCCCAGTGGTCTGAGCACGAATATCTATCGTAAGCGTATCGTAAGCGTATCGTTATCGTATCGAGTGCGCCAAAAACTAATGCAATGGGAAATTGAACATCGAGCAACGTCACAGTATGCGCGATGTTAAATTTCCTATACAAAGCATATTTTTGAGGCACTCGATACGATGACGTGACGCTTGCGATAAGCGTTCGTGCTTAGGCCTCAGATCCCTGTTCTAATCAATAGTCAAAATTACCTACATACATTAAAGAATTCATTTTAGAACTCCATGTCACAGGGAACTTGTTTTTGAGATATGAATGCTAATAAATAATGATAGCAACTATCAGTACTATGGTTTGTGCTAAATACTTATAAATTAACTGAATTGAAAAATATGTAAGGACAACTAGGAACTGTTGGCAATAGAAGACATTCATTTGATATATATACACAACGTGTTACAAAATATCCCGTAAAAATATAATTAATTAACAAAGCCAGCAACCCTAGTAAGCTGTCATGTCAGGGAACCAGAGCATTTAACAGAAAGGCCTTTGTGCCTTTTTTACTTATAGTTGTCTACTTTAATAGTTTTTCTATTTTTCATTCATAAAAATCAGTTTTTTATTGTTTTGGGGTATGTAATACAGCGTTACTACGGTTCTTAAATATTGTGAGTGGACGTTATAAGGCCTCATTTAATCTCCTTTTGGCTTCACGGGTAGTTTTGTAACATTCTGTATAATGTAGGTATTAAAAGAGATCTTTATTTTAAAGTGTTTTTTGTTTATGAGGATTCTAATTCGAATCAGTTTCCAGTATTAATATTGGCGTCTCTGGATTAATATTCGTGGTCGTTCGAAGCTGCTTGGCCGAGTAGACGATTTGCATGGCTTTTATTTTAGGTTATTTCTAATTTCCACTTGGAAAAGGGGCAGTCAACCCTACAATCCTACTAATCTACTACATTGTATATACGAAATTTGGGGGATGGATGGTTGTTACACTTTCACGCAAAAACTATTTAACGGATTTGTATGAAACTTGACAAATAGTTTATAGTCTGGATTAACAGACTGGATACTTTTTATCCCGGAATGATGAAATACCCCTCGGAAATGGGGGTGGAATATTACAAAATTACTTGTTTTATATAATACTAGCTGTCCCCCGCGGTTTCACCCGCGTACCCGAGGGATGTAACATTTTCCCGGGACCAAAGTTTCCTATGCTATTTCTAATACTTCCAAGAATATGTGTACATAATTTCATGATCATTGGTCATGTAGCTTTCGCATTAAAGCGTAAAAAACAAACTTACATTCACATTTATAATAATAGGTTGGGGAAAAAGTTCCTTTGCATTTTTCAAGAATATTCAAAACATTTTTAATATACTTTATTTACATTTAACTAAAGTATGTAGGTACCATTTTGTTCGATAACTTTTTGCCATCTTGTAGGTAGGGACATGATCCCATTGCTGCAGAAATATTGGGACTTCTGATCAAAATACTGCGACAAGTGGTTTTGACAGTCCTCTCGTGATGTTAACCTGACACAGCCTAAAGAATTCTGAAGAGACCGAAACAGGTGGAAATCTGAAGGTGCAAGGTCAGGACTATACGGCGGATGCATTAATACCTCCCAGACAAACTCTTTTAATTTTTGCTGAGTGGCTAAAGATGTGTGAGGTCTAGCGTTATCATGATGAAAAACCACACCCCTTCTGTTGATTAATTCCGGCCGCTTTCTCTCAACTTCTTGCTTTAATCTCATCAGTTGTTCGCAGTAGAGTTCAGAATCGATGGTCCTGCCTGGTGGTAACAGCTCATAATGAATAATGCCCTTCCAATCCCACCACACACACAGCATCACCTTGTTGCGAGTTAACCCGGGTTTCGCCACAGTCTGTGAAGCCTGACCGGCCTTTGACCACGACCTTTTTCACATGTTCTTGTCGTACGTGATCCACTTTTCATCACCAGTTATCAGCTTCTTCAAAAATGGTTCGGTTTCATGACGTCGTAATAAAGAATCACAAATGAGTACACGGTTCACTAGGTTTCTTTCAGTGAGCTCGTGAGGTACCTAAATATCTAGCTTTTTTGTGTATCCAGATTTTTTCAAATGCGCCAAAACTGTTTTGTGGTCAATTCCCAGTTCTTCAGCTACGTCGTAACTATTGATATGCCGATCTATATCCACTTTTTCAAAAATGCCATCCATTTTATCCGTAATGGGGCGACTAGAGCGACGTGCATCTTTGACACCAAAATTTCCGGATTGAAAACGCTTAAACCAAATTTGTGCTACACTCATAGACACTGCACTAGGTCCATAAACATCGCAAATTTTTTTCGCGGCTTGCGTTGCATTTTTACCTTTTTTGAAGTAAAATTTTAAAATGAATCGAATTTCTTCATTAGATTCACTCATCTTGGCGGTACGAAAAACAAATGCAAATCACACATTTTCCTAATTTGAATTTGGAATTATGTTCTTTAAAATTTAAACTTTCAATGATACCAAAACCAGCCAGATACAAATAGTGTAGCCAAAGAGATTTTATTACAAGTTCATACATACTATAATGCGAAAAGACTTTTTCCCCAACCTAATATTAGTAGGTATAATTGCTCCTACAGATCGGTATATGGGAGGGAACTAAGAAGGTTTAAAAAGGGGAATGATCGTCTTATCAAAAAGTTTCTGTCGAATTGGTAACACAACCAAAGTAAAGACTGTTAAAGTATACTTTCGTATGGAAACGACATTATATTTACGTCGAAGGTGAGCTTGATGGGACTAAAATAAACCTAAAAAACCTTCTTCCTTTTTACATATTTTTGACAAAAGATGCACACGCTTTTCCTTAACTTTAGCAATGTACTTCAGAATTGGCGTTATTAAATTGAATTTCTAAGTAAAACAATGTAGACCATGCTGCATTTCTAAAGTTGAAAATCGACTTCATATATCACTTGAGTATTACTCACTTCAATTATCTTTAAGAAAAAATTGCTGACAAAAAATAAAACCTTCATTTCAGGCCTTAAAAAGTTGAAATACAATCTTTATCAAGTTTATTTCTAGACTACAACATTGAATAGTGGAGTGTTCACCTTTTGGTAGCCTCCGTATGGAGAAGACACAGTCTCACAAAATTTAGTTGTGTTTAGACAGACATTAACCTTTCGTATGCCGGAACGCAGATCCGCGTATTCCCGTTATACTGCCGGAACGTGGATCCACGACAAACCGATTTCACGCGGTTTTTTGTATTTTTCTGAAGTATTTACCGGCCGATAAGCATGAAAATCCTATATCAAGTTCCTATTGAATGAAGTAATCTCCCATTACAATCATTTCGTTCATTATTCGCTCGAAATGTTCATGTGAAGTACATGAATACTTCACTCTGTTCCTGTGTCTGGCGCATAAGCACGTGTGACAAAAAGAGGTTTTTGTGAAGATAAAATCTAAATAACGTAAGTAAAATATTATTTTTCTATATTAGAACTATCTATTGCGTAGCAGTAATGAAAAATAATGTCAATTTATTACGAAAATCATATGATAAATCGATGTAAACTTTGACACTGGTCGTTAGCGCCATTATGTGTTGATTTGAACAATACATATTACGATATTATTGTTCTGCTAAGAAAAAGTTTTATTTATAGTTGGAAAGGTATTTTTATGGAGTTTACAAACATATATGTAACATGGACAGTAAAACATACCATTTTGTCAAAATTCTTGTTTGAACTTGTCAGAACTATTGTGAGCACGGATCCGCGTTCCGGCTTTGAGGTTATTTGGATACAGGATGTGTCCAAATTGTTTTGCCTTGTGGGCTGGAATGCAGATTTGCGTTTTTTTTATTTACGTATGTATACAATTGTCCCTTATGTATGTATGTAAATAATTAATTTAAAAATATGTACTTTTTTATTAGTGTTCGTGATTTTCGTCAAAAATTGACATTGTTATCAGTTATAGTTTTATTTGTTTTAGGTTGTCAACAATGGTTATTTACCTAAACGTCGACAAATATCTAAATAAAGAAGATTATCGTCTGTGCATAAACGAAGTGAAATGGCCATGGACGGAAACTCATTTTGTGAGAGTAAATAAATGTGTCGTGTGTGGCTTGCTTACTAATCCAAGGCTTCTTCCTCATTTTTTTCGCCGTACTGACATACATTTTACTTTTCAACAATTATTTAACACTAAATCTTTTTGGTGCCAAAAATGTATGTTCGCTATATATGACCATTTCCCGAGTGATGAATGCGAATTTTGTGTGGTGTAATAGGCTGCTTTTAAAATAATAAATATGTAGGTGCTTAAAATAAAAGCCATTTTATTTTTACTAATCATCATCATCCAATATTCATACTATTATTATCTAATGCACAGTATATGGTTTTGGGATTACAAAAACGTCTGAACTATCTAGATAAATATAGATACTAGTGTTGGAAATGGGAATAAAAATGTTTTTATTTATGTTTTTTATCAATAGATGGAGCGAATGGAAATAGATCCTACGAGCACCGGTTCACTAACACCACGGCCACATCACAGAACATCACAGCCACATGGTAACGAGGCAATCTTGGCCTTGCCGGTGCAAGTGACGCCACAGGGAACTTTAAAAGTTCCTCCAAATAACCACATTATTTTACACAGAACTGATTCTGGCAATCTTCGGCCTGTAAGAGGTGAAATAAATGAAGCCCAGCTTGAGCCCAGGAGACTCGACTTCAACGAAGAAGAGTATTTGAATTCGCCTGCTCGTGCTTATGAGAATGATGACATACTACCATTCTCGTTGGCTGAAGCCTTAGAGGTAGATTCTGGTAGCGAAATTGATGAATGGGAAAAATTTAATGAAGACGATCTGCTTCAAATTTTAGGCGATGACCAGAATGAAGAAGAAAACATAATAGCAGAAGCTGGACTCTCATGGTCTGAAAATTTTGACGAATTTACTGGTACTCAAGAGAATTACGAAGAGCAATCTGGCCCCGTTATTCAAGAAACTTCTCCCATAGAAATATTTAAAGCAATATGGAACCTACAAATTATGGAAAATATTGTTGTAGAAACCAATAAATACGCTTGGAATATTATTGCGCGTGCTAGTGAAAGCGAAGAAGGTATCAGTAAAGCATCACGTCTTAACGATTGGGACGAGACGACCGTGGGAGAGCTATATCAATTCTTCTCGGTATTAATTTACATGTCGTTGTGTTACAGATCTAGGCTTGATGAATACTGGACTGTAGGTATACTAGGAATGCCCTTCTTTAGAAAAATCATGAGCAAAAATAAGTTTCTTCTATTATTGCGATTCTTACACTTTGTCGATAATGATGCTCTCACAGACTCTATTCACGGGTATGATAAAAAAAAATATAAAATAGCTCCAATCGTAGAGCACTGCAACAACAAATTTGCTGAAATATATATTCCTAACAGAGATCTCAGCATCGATGAGTCGCTTTTGTTATGGAGAGGTAGACTTTCTTGGGTTCAGTGCATACGAACGAAATCCGCGAGATTTGGGATAAAATCTTACGAACTTTGTGAGGCACAATCGGGCTACCTGCTAAAATTTATCATATATGCTGGGAAAAGTCAAGATTCGAGACAAGCTATACACGGTTTTACAAACGTAACATCTAAAGTTGTGCTGAAGTTAATTGAGGGCTACCTTCAAAAAGGTCATTGTCTTTATATGGACAATTACTATAACTCTGTCGGCTTAACGCGTTTCTTAAAGAGTAAGCGCACTGATGTGGTAGGGACCCTAAATCGACGAAGAGTGGACGTCCCATTAAATATCAAGAATTTAGATGACCGTCGAATGCAACGTGGGGAAATTGTTGCTACCCACTGTGGTGATGTCACTGTATTGTCCTGGAAAGATGTAAAGTTAGTATCCATGATATCAACCTTCCATAAAAACGATACAGCTCCAGGATACAGAGCAGGCGTCCAATGTGCGAAACCGCTAGCGGTACACGACTATAATAAATACATGGGGGGCGTCGACTTAAAAGACCAAAAACTTTCCATGTATTTACTAGAACGCAAGCGAGGGCTAAAATGGTACATTAAAGTTTTCAGGCGCTTGCTCAATTGTAGCATTTTGAACAGCTATATAGTACACAGATTAAATGACACAGAAAATAAAATGGACCACAGGCGGTTTCGCTACGTGTTAGCAGAAGCCCTATCTTTGGAAAATAATACGAAGGTACGCATACGACCAGCTGCTGCTCCCAACACAAGCTGCGATCGTTATACAGGAGATCACTTTCCCGCACATTTCTCCGAAAATACGGCGAACGTTCGGGAAAATAAACGCAAGAACCTTCACAAGAGAGGGCGTTGCGTCTATTGTACGTCAAATAAAAGGAGACAAGAAACCAACATCATTTGCACGGGATGTGACGTGTTTTTATGTGTTGGTCAATGCTGGCGCAAATACCACACCCCACCTTCTCCCACCGCCCAGTAATTCGGTTGTCTCAGAAGAACTAGATGAGGAATACACTTCTACTCTCGCACCCTTCTGGCATTGTATAAGAAATATATTTCTAACACGTTTATCAAAACTACTTACCAATTGATATTCTCAGTCTAATTGAATCCCCCGCATTAAGAAGATTTTCTCACATAATTAGTTAAATTTTTCCTTTAGAGATACTAATAATATTGTATATAATATTGATTGTAATAAATATTGTCAAAAAATTGAAATCGTTTTTTTCGTCTAAATGATACCACCTGTATATGAACATATACGTCTGTGCCGGAACGCGGATCCACGTTCGAAAATGTTAGAATTTTTCTCAAAAAATAAACACGTGTATTTCTAAAATGTTTCATAATAGTTTACTATTTTATGACGGAATCGGGTCCCTAATATATCCAGTTATAAAGTTAAATAAGAAAAAGTCTAAATAAAACAAATTCCTTTTTGTAATCTGTGTTTTACTAAAGCACCAACAACTTTTTCAACCTCGAAAGAGATAACGACGTCTAGTAAAAAAAGAAAAAATATTAGTCTGTTAAATTATACATCAATAAAAACATGATGAAATTGTCTTTCATTGAATACATTTAGATAAAAAGTAGGGCTTATATTTTTCAAGATATTTGAACTTAAAAACGTAGGTAGCGTGGCCGTTCGGCCGTCGATATTTCACGGCACATAGCTGTACCGCTGTTGCGCTACGCGCGGCATACGAAAGGTTAAAGATTATCTTTCAGACAATGTGATACTGAAGGGAACTTTGTCAGAATATTTCCCGTGAGGAATCTTTGAGAAATGGATATTTAGCGGTCGATGATAACTTTGAACAACTAACCCATGGGAGGTTCAGACAAGGTGGTGGCTGTAATGATTTTACTGTTCATCCAAATGTTAGTAAAAAGTCAATTGTCTGGTTTAATCTTTTTAATACATAATGTCATAAAACTAGTACATGCGCTCCTGAGGGATGTCACATTTTCCCGGGATTGAAAGTAGCCTATATTATTCCAGGATATGCTCTATCTTTGTGCCAAGTTTCAAATCCTATCTATTCTTGTAAAATTCACTTTTCTTACTACAATTAAACTATAGAGCCTCCGTGTCTGTTGGAATCTACTGGACTAGTGGGTTTCAGTGGTAGCTTCAGTAAATTTGACCTTTATAAGCCCTCCGCGGGCCTTAACTGAACAAAGGATTAATAAATTAAAAAATATTTTCATATATTTCTTTCATACATTCATTGTTACTTTTGAAAGTACTCGTATAATGGAATCACACAATTGCCGAAGAACATGGCAAATAAATAAAAAAATTATTAACATAACGTAAATAAGTTAAGATTCCTGAGCTAGCTGTAAATCGGTTGTTGCCCTAGCGTAGACAACATAATAAATATTCGTACAAGATAATAAACGGTTGGGAAGACTATGCTTAATTATTTCTACATTATACACTGTTTGCGATAATGTAAACTTCTGAGATAGATAAAACGTCGTAATTGACACCATATTGTCTATGTTTATTTGCATAGTAGGGTAATTAAATTATAAATACGTTTTTTTTAACGTGAAGTAGGCTTAAACTTGTGTACTGGGTCCACAATTTTCTTTATTTCGTATGCCAAGATGGCTGACAAACTAGTAGACGCTCCACCTGATAGTAAGTGGCTACCGTCGCCTATAGAAATTTGCAACACCATGGGCATAGCCAATGCGTTGTCGACCCTGAGACGTGAAGTTATTAAGTCTTATGTGCCTGTCATTTTATCGGTCCCCTTACCTTTGTAACTGAAACTTCATGGCAAAAATGGGCATGATGAGTAGTACTTCCCCGGATGAACTATGTACTATGAGCTTTGTCACTTCTGAAGTTGCCATCGCTTTTACATTTGCTTTCATTCTTCTCGCACTTTACTCCGTACCCAGGGTATGCAGTACGGCGCTCGCGGTCACACTTTATTAAGGTCTCCATAAAAAAACATCGCCATCTTCTAAATCAGCAAACTCTTCAACTCTTCAGTCACACAAATAATTATTCTGGCAGGGAATCGAACCCACGACTTGTGGGGCGGCAGTAATGGTCATAGAGACTCTGAACACGGTACGACACCTTTTTTTTTTTTTTTTTTTTGTTTTGTTTTTTTTTTTTTTCGCTGGGAAAAATGCGTTCCGCATTCCCCCCCATTGGAGGATGGGGGGGGTATGTGGGACTCCCGGACCCTAGTGGCCCGGTTTACCCACTAAACGACCCAGCGGCGCTCAGGCATCGTCTATGTGTAGAGGGGCTGGGAAACCGGCAGAGCCTTGACGTCCAGCCCCCCCCCGTCGACCGCCCGCCATTTACGGCGGGGCCCGCACGCCCCTCCCCCTGCAAGGAGGGGCCCGGAAACGGCAGCGACTTTGCCGTTCCCGCCCGACGGGGATGGTGAACGAGTGCAATGCGGGAGAAGACGCCTCCACGTCTGTCTCCCGCCGTTCACCACCACAAGAGGAGAGAGAAGGCGACTATAATCGCCTTCTCCTACCCCTTCTTCTAAGCCTGCACAGCGGCGCAAGAGGGTCCTCCTCCCGTGCGCGCTCTGCCGCCTCCTTCTGTGACATCACATCCTCACAGAAGGAGGCGACCGCGGCCCAGCCGGCCTCGCCCCCCAGCATGGAGTTGACCACACTGGGAAGCGAAAGGTCCGGCCCGACCACCGCGACCAGGTCGCGTCGCGGTTCGTTCCACGACGGGCATACCTCGAGGGTGTGCTGCGCCGTGTCCTCCGCCGCGCCGCAACCGTGGCACGACGGGGCCTCCTCCCGCCCGATCCGGTGCAGATACGATCCGAAACACCCGTGCCCGGACAATACCTGCACCAGACGGAACGAGAGGAAGCCGTGGGGCCGCTCGAGCCAATCCCGTAAGACTGGCCCGACAGCGTCCAGCGTTCGGCGGCCGAACACGGCAGAGGCGAGGTCCTCCGCCCAATGGTGAACGATGGCATCCTTCGCCTCTCGCCGGACGGCCTCCCGCTCCGTCGGGTCGCCGCGCTCCCCGAGCGCCTTGCGCCCCGCCGACCACTCGTACACTCTGGCAAGCACCCACGCCTCGAGCTCCCAAGGAGGGGTGCCCGCCAGAGCGCACGCCGCCGCGAAACTCACCGAGCGGTAGGCCCTCGCCACCCGCTGTGCGATTGCCCTTTGGGGCCTCCGTATCGCGGCGGAGTTCTCCCTCCTCTGGAGGGAGTCCGCCCAGATGGGGGCCCCATAGAGGGCCATGCTCCTCAGGATGCCGGCATACAGCTGCCGGCATCGCGCTTTGGGCCCCCCCATATTCGGGAGGAGCCACGAAAGCGCCCCCGCGACCTTCAGCAGGCGCGTCGACAGCCCGCTGAAGTACGGGCCGAAGCGCCACCTGTTGTCTAGGACTAGGCCCAGATATTTCATCTGGGCCCTTACTTCGACCCTGACGCCCTCCACGAAAATGTGGGCGTCGCTCGGGGTGACGGTACGACACCTGGCCAACTGGCTCGTCAATACGCTAGCTGGGTCGGCAGTCGTGGTTATTTTCTTTTCAGTAGCAGCACGATGACTTAATAATAACACTGGTCAATAAAAAAAAAAAACAAAAAAAAAAAAAAAAAAAAAAAAATTGGTGCCGCGTTCGTTCTAATGGTGTTTTTACTAAGTGTCCACAGGTCCACACTAAACGTTTAATTTTTATTTTTCCTACGTGTAGTTTTCGATCTACCCTCAGTTTTGAATATTGACTGTTATCAGTAGTTTTGTGCGCTCGGTTTGCTAACTCATCGGTACATTTGTATAAATAAATTGATTTTATCATCATGTCTTCATCGCGAAGAAGTTGTCTCAATGAACCAAATGTGTTTTGTTACATTTGTGGTGAATACACAGTTAAAAAAAAAAAAAAAAAAAAAAATAGAAAACCTATAACAGATTTTATAAAAAGTGCCTATTTTTCTTACTTTAAGTTAAAAATTGTGGATGAATACAAGTCGTGAATACCTCAAATTGTTTGTAAAGTGTGCTGTGAACATTTGAGACTGTGGGTTAAAGGTCAAAGAAGCCATATGAGATTCGGAGTGCTTATGCAGTGGAATGAACAAAATAATCACTTGCATGACTGTTACTTCTGCTTTTGTTAATTTGCATGGCGTTAACGTTAAAACAAATGATTTACCCAGACTTAGAATCGGCTCAAAGACCTTTGCCACATTCAGAGGAAGTGCCTGTTCCATCATTTTGTACTACCCGTGAACCGTCATTTGAAGGAATCGTTAATAAAGTGAGTAGCGGCAGTGATTTCGAAGGTATAGAGTCTACAGAACCAAAACCTTTTACTCAAACAGAATTAAATGACTTGGTAAGGGATCTTGAGCTACCTAAAGAATCTGCGGAAGTATTGGGTTCACGATTAAAAGAAAAAACTTGTTGGCAAAAGGTACAAAAGTGACGTTTTATCGTACAAGGAAGCAAGACCTGCTACCTTTTTTTCATTCTGAAAATGAAGAATGGATCTTTCAGAATATCAGGCAAATGAATGGCGTCTCTTTATAGACAGCTCTAGAGAAGAGATGAAATTATATTGCACCCCTTGCACATAAAACTAGGCCTAATGAAACAATTTGTTAAAGCGTTCGTTTGTTGTTTCCCCTTGGTACCCCAAGGTCGATGGGATCGGCATATGATGGCTGACTACTGCTAGGGTATACAACGTGATTGTCTCAATGCACTTCATACACGAAAGTCGCGAAAAAGATCGTTTTTATGTACACAATAACGTAATAAATGCTGTTTTTCTTTGTAACTTTGTTTTTTTTAAACAAGTCAATATCTAGAAAACTACACGTAGGATCTCAAAATTTTGAATCAGAATGTAATCAGAATACGGTCATTAGTTAATAAAAAAATACAGTTTCTTGGCACCAAAACTAGTGTTGACCAGTGTAATATATAATATAAATACCTTTATTACACTGTACATGTTTAGCTCCCCATAGCAACAAACAATTAAAAAAAACATTAATTGGCCCGATACTACTGCTACGAACTACTAATTTCGAAAAGGTTAGGTTTTGAGAAATAAATAAACCTAGTGTTATTATCATTGAATTTAAATAAAATACGACATAAAGTCAGCCAAATAAGTTTGTGCTAAACGAATGAACAAAATACAACCGGTTGAAACTGAAAGATCTAAAAATAATGCAATAATTATATGTGTAAATGATAAATATTTTAACTATGTGACTTATCCCGTAAATTTATTCAGTAGAATTGAATAAAAGCAATTCAAAGCGATCATTTGGTTAGAAACCATTAATATGTTGACGAGTACATTGCTATTGTGCTTGTCATTCTGCATATTAGTATTTCAAAATGTCAATACCATTTTTTACGACTCGTTTACTGGAAAACCGATTAATGACACTCTCTTGGAGTATTATAAAGAGGTTGACATAGTGCAGTGAGTACATTTATTATTAATTTAAAATTAATAGGATTAAGATTTAGTACTATCTGCCATAGGATTATACAAAAACAAATATCTAATAGTAACTAGTTATGCCGGATCTCCTTCTCTGTATAGTCCCAAATAAAGAAACTGAACAGGAAATCGACTCGTGTTTCGCACGAAGCATCTTCAGGACGTATTAGACCCGCTGTCACTGGCTCAGTGAGCCTTCAAGGCCACACATTGGTGATCTTCGATGTTGCTAGTGTCCTAAGGTAACGACGTCCGTGTAACCAGTTGGACCATCTGCCAACTTTACAGTTATAAGACATTCTATTTTAAACATTAGTAAAGCATACTGTATTGTTGTTTTGATTTTTTTTTTATTGCATTTGAAGCACTATTTTTTTGATTTTTGAACCGCCAGAAACGAACACTGAAAATTTTGCTATGAATGATCTGAAAATCCAAATCTTCAAACTTTTGGCCAATAATTTTCTAATATTAATCCTGAGTCTTGAACTGGGATTAAAAATATATTGAATAAAAGTTGTTTCCGCGACTTGTCCACGTGCAATGTCATCTTAACTTATAAAGATTCTAATTGTCAAAAAGATTTCATAATCATTTTAAAAGATTTTCTAATATATTTTATCGATTCCAGTCGGTGCACCAATGAATTTGAACCTTGCGATCCAAATGAATATCGACGTGTAAACGGAACATGCAACAATCTCAGACACCCATCCACAGGGGCAATTAACACCCCTCCTCGGAGAGTATTACCACCAATATTCTATGACGGTATTGTGGCGTGAGCTTTTTCATATAGCTTCCTTTCAATCCGTAGTTTTAAGCATTTTTTTTCAATCCAGAACTTATGAAGATTTTAACAATGGAATTGAGTCACAGACATCTAGAATTTCAGATTTTTGATAGTAGAAGTTTCGAAGAATTTGTGGGATAACCCTTAGATTTTCTTGCCGGTTCTTCTCAGTTGAAGGCTGACTTCCGAACCGGTTGTAGCTTCAGTAACTTTAAATTTGACCTTCATAAGTGCCTTCCGAGGGCCTAAACTGAATAAATGCTTTCGAATTTTGAATTGACAAAATTTTCAAATGTTTTTGAGATCTAAATGGTCCATATGCTTCATCAATAAGGTTCATCTCTTCGTCCAATAGTTAATCGTATGGTTAACACTACGCTTTGGGATTAATTTTTGTATAACACTCATAGCTTTTACAGCCATGAAACCTAAATATTGTCAGTAGAGCTATCATAAAATATATGAACCTATTGATTGTTTTGAAAAAGTTGAACACCAACGTTTTTTCACCCAAAATACCGAGTTTTTTATGGCCTCACTATCCTGCCTGTTTATTCCTTATATTTGATGTGATTCCATTATTTTACAGTTGATTTACCCCGAAAGTCACACAGTGGGGGAGACCTACCATTAGTTCGCAGATTGCGAACTGACCTACTCAGTGAAGGCCGAGTAACAAACATGAAATTTACGCAGCTGGTCACGTATTTTCTAGTATTTATATTTCCTGACATGGGATCCATTCATGACACTAGTAAGTGAGATATATTCCAAAGACCTTTAATTTGATAGATGGAAAAAAAAGTAATGCTGGTTCCACTAAAAATTTGTTAAAGCTGTATATTAGTTAACTATTCTTTAGATTTTACCACAATTTCACCTAATTTGTGAAGAAATACCGTAAGTGGTGGCCACAGGTGGTAAGCACAGAAATTCTATAAAGGAACTCTTTCTTAATTGCCAGAGGAACCAAGTACTTGAAGATGGTGTAAAGTCTGAAAATCCAAATTTGCCCCGAATTAGAATCTATGCTACTAGGAAAAATATGATAAATAATGATTTTTTTATTTCAGTAAACTACTTGTTATTCTCAGTCCATTGCTGTGAACCAGAAAAAGCATACGATCCTTACAAAGTATGTTTTCCTCATACTATACCTGCGGACGACCCAGTCCATAGGTTTTCTGAAGTGCGCTGTCAGAACCAAACTAAACCATTAACTTTTCAAAAATATGGATGCAAGGTTGATAGTACGACTCCTACTAGGGTATGTTATTTAATATCACTATCTCTTACTATAGCTCTCTTCAGCTGAAGCCTGAATTCTGAACTGTCTTCGCCACTTGACTAGCTTGGACTTTCCAAAGTAGTTAGAAGGGTCTAAATTAAGTGATGAGTATTTAACTCCTTAGTTGTTAAAAACCTACTTTCTGTCACTCTACTGTATTCTTTCTTGTTGATTTTATGACTACAAATTTTTGCTTATGTACTTCTCACTTTCTTCCTTATTCCTCTGGCAGATACATTCGTTTTGCATTTTGTCACCCCATCCTGCTTTTATACCATGGACATTTTTTCTAAAGCCTCGTGTTATTGGGTCTTGATGATAAGCTTTTTTTTATTGCAGGTCATGGCTACTACAACATTCCTTGATCTATCGAATATTTACGATTCCCGTTTCCAAGTTTTTACTACTGATAAAGCAGCAGAAAAAAGATCATTTGTTAATGGATCATTATTATATGACACTGATGATGGTAAAATTTGGCCAGCATTTAGCACTCCAGAGGATAGTATTTGTCAATCTAATGTACCACCACGAGAAACCCGTTGTGTAAATGGATGTAAGTGTTTGTGACTATAGGCTAAAAGTTATACTAACTTTTATTATGCGATCAAACCATGCAAGAAGGAGATTAAAGTTACCATAGTACAAGTGTTTAGTTTGGGATCACATGGCCATGAGTAAAACATGTTCCAAAAAAATTGTTTTTGTTGTTTCAGATAGTAATGGTGTACCGGGAGTGAACTTTTTCACCACATGGTTTTATAGAAACCATATAAGGATCGCTGCTCATTTGGTTGAATTGAACCCATGCTGGGATGATAACAAGCTATTCCACATCGCAATGGATATCAACATAGCTACCTATTTACAAATAATGTTCTATGAACTATTCCCTGCCTTATTTGGTATGTTTTAGAAGTACTAGAAGCTCTTTATTCAGTTCATCTGGGGAAGTATTACTACCACACCTATTTCCGTCATGGGACTTATCGTCTGCACGTCTCAGGGTCAACGAATTCCTGTATTTTTGTACGGATTTATTTCGACAGAACGACGTCCGTTCGGGCAGCATATATATATATATATATTATTCTGTCTACCTATTCAACCTGTTTCTACGTATAAACATTATATTTTCATAAATATATAGTGAAGGTAATGTCATTATATTTATTTCCCTAAATAAATCTCTTAATGATTCACGGGGACCCATACTGTAAATTGCACGAATTGCTCTTTTTTGTATAATAAATATTGATTCTATATCCGCTGCTGCTCCCCAAAACAAAATACCATAGGACAAGAGGCTATGAAAATATGCAAAATAAACTAATTTGGCCGTCTCAACATTCGTCAATTGTTTAATTTTCCTAACAGCAAAAGCAGCCGAACTTAATTTAGCAGCTAGAGTATCAACCTGAGGTCCCCATTGCAATTTATTGTCTAATGTAAGACCCAAAAATACCGTTTTATTTACAAGATCAATATGGCTCCCATCTATTATTATTTGGCTATCTACTTGTGCTACATTTGGTAAAGAAAACCTTAAGCATTTAGTTTTCTTTGAATTTAGTAATAGATTATTTGTAGCAAACCACCCACAGACAATTGACATAGTATGATTAACTTTAGTTAGATCTTTGTCTTTTCTATTAACTTTAAAAATTAATGATGTATCATCAGCAAACAAGACAATATCTGTGAGGTCATTTACAACATATGGCAAATCATTTATATATACTAAAAACAAAAATGGACCTAAAATTGAACCCTGGGGTACCCCCATTTCGACTAAAGAGCCCTTGGATGTTGTGCCGGTAATCCCTACCTTTTGCTGGCGATTTGAAATAAAAGAAAACAAAAAACTTTAACTAGCAGCCGGGCTCATCCTCGTATACTAGAGCCACCTCATTTATACATAGAACTAATTCAGAACTTCTTCTAACAAACCATTAGAACGTTAAATTTAATGGGTGCTCCCACTACGGATTTCCAGCACAGAATAGGCTAAATGAGGCTCTTCAAAAAAAGAGTAAAAAATTCAAGAAGTTACATGTTTTTTTCATCTCATTTAATATTACAAGAGATCCGGCAGAGTTTATATGGCTGGCCGCCTGATACAAGTCTCCTTGAAAATGCTTTTGTTGACCACTTGGTGCGAACTCTAAAGAATCTAAAGGGGTCATACAATTTTGTTGAGTATACCACCGTGGAATAAAATAGGCAAGAAGTAATCATTGTGGCTACTATTTTACTCATACATGAATGCTTTTTTATAGGACGTAACAATTTGATCCGTGACAAAATCATATCATGTTCATCAGGATTTAGAGATGTCTACAACGAGTATTTGAAACCAAAAATGTCTGAAGAAAGTATGTACGTGTTGAGATGGTTCCACATAATGCAGGAGGGTAGACTTAAGTAAGTGTTCATTTTGAAACTGTAAGTCAAACTAGATACCCTTAAGTCTTCCGGTAATTTCTATGCATATGTAGTCTATATTACTCAATACTGTCAAACTGCCTTACATTGTTTTAAGAGGGGAACTTTCACGTGATCGTGTAGTTAACGAAAGGGAGTACAGAGCACAGAGACCGCTATGATATACTGTCGTAATATATAACCCCAAGTGAGTCGGTTAGAAGCAAAAATTACTTAAAGCGCGATGAAAACGATCAAAAGCGTTATCTAATCTTATGGTAGACTAACCCTAATACTAATTTTTAAGTGTTTGTTCCAGGTTGTATGATGCTGAAGGATATTTTACGAAAACGTTCCCGGTAGTCAATCTCACGTTGAGGACCGGGTACTTGGCGATTGATGATAATTTTGATCAAATTACTCAAGGTTCTTTCAGACAAGGGTGCGGTGGAAACGATCATATAGTTGATCCTGACGTAAGCTTACCAAAGTTTAAAGCTACTTAAGGGTCTTCACACACTGGGCCACAGGACAATGAAGAAACTCTACAGCACAGAGATGCGTTGTTAGTGTGTTATACCACGCGTGCTTTTTTTTTAAACTGATACTTGAGTAATACTGGTGTGGTCAGTGTGTAAACCGCCCAAGTAAATTTCTGCAAGTTCAGGACTCTCGCAAGGGAGAAGGTTTATAATGCATTATCTCCTAGTTGGCCGCTTTATTAAGTAAAGCAATAGTCAAGATATATTGAAGAATTTACCCTACAGCGTAATGATAGCGCATCAGCATCATCGTATAATTAACAATTGGACCAAAAGCAATAATGATGAATTTTGTGTAAAATGTTAAGGTATCAAAATGTGTCTTTCAGTTCTTAGCATATCTCCAATTTAATGATTAATTGGCAAAGTTGAAAAATATTGTTATTATTTCATTATCATGCAGGCGGTTGATTCAACTGTTAAGTGCCTAAATCCTGTTGTTCTCTTTAAGATGCTTGTCGAGTCGGTTTTTTAATTGATTCACATTTTGGGCTGTGTGCAACGTGTTCTGGGAGCTTATTCCACGCTTTGGTCACTCTGTTGTTTTGGGAATATTTGTGAGGTTGTTGTATGAGAAACCAGTGCTTAATTTAAGACAGTGGCCCCTTATACGGTCATTATTGTCTCGTTTGAATAGACTTTGGAAATCCTGTGTCATAATGTCCATTTAAGATTTTGTAGGTCTCAATTAAGTCCCTACGATCCCTGCGATCCTTTAGAGTCGTGAACCTCACGACTTTGAGAGTCGGGCATCATATTGACAACAATATCGAAAAGAAATCTCTGAACTCTATTTTTTTTTTACTCAGATTGCAGAATCCGGCATGGGGCCAATTACTCGTATGCTTGACATAGCGACAAATGACTTAGCTAAAAGCCGTTTACTAGGTTTCCAACCGTACATCAAATATAGAGAGTATTGTACAAAGAAGAAATACAGGACCTTTGCTGATTTGGCTCGCGATATTGGACCAGAGGTAATGATATTTTATTGACCCATTTGACGTAAGAAAGCGTATGTCTTTTATATTCTAATATTTAACCTGAAGAGCCTAAAAATCAGATTAAAATATAATGAAAAAAGTAAAAAAAAGATAAAAAGCAGCTAAATTGCTGGTTCTCTCAGTTCAAGGCTAAAGTCCGACCACAGGGCCGGGCCTAAACTGAATAAATACTTTTGATTTTGATGAAAGAAATAACTGGATCCATGTAAGAAGCATAATATACGCTCCTTGTGTCATGAATCCATGTCATTTAACTACTAACCATTGTTTTAGTGTGCCAATGCATAGCGATATATAGTTTTTATTTCTTTTTTTTTTACTAAAGCTCACCCAATAATGTTGACAGAATTTAAATTACGATATAAAATATTTTATTTACACATTTTTAACAGAAATTAGAACGCTTGAAAGATTTATACGAGCACCCAGAAGACATCGACTTGTTAGCTGGTCTATGGTTGGAAAATCCTGGCAAAGGTGGTGTGGTTCCCGACACTCTGTATTGTCTATTGACAGAACAGTTATACCGGATTGTCAGATATGATAGATTCTGGTATGAAAGACCGAATAGACCATATGCTTTCACAGCAGGTAAACATTATTTATTTATTTTAACCAAAATTATTAGATATAATGTTTAATTAGATGGATATAACTTATTAAAATTACCCTGATAACATTTTTAAATCTATATTTTTGGAATACTGTCCTTCCAAGTGGTGAGAGATTTTTTTAAATAGGTTGGATGTTTCCACATACCGCATACATACAAACTCTTAAAATGCACAATTTCTCTCGATAATATTAGTAAAGAGTGTAAAGTATTGGAACATAGAACTGATAGGCGACTCGCACAATGGCTAAATTGTATATTAAATTAAAAAATAGGATACAATTATTTGTTGACGCTTTGAACGCGAGCTGTCGGCGAGTGAAAATTTGGTGGACGCGGTGGTAGCCGTTGGCCGTTGTAGTCGGTTGAACCCCGCACCCCTTGCAGTCCCGGCAGACATCTTCATAGACAACGTCGGCGCTAGTAATGGCTCCGACAAAGAGATAATATTTTTCAATTTGCATTGCACCTTGAAAGTCCTTTTTGCATTGTTTATCAAAAACGTATGTAAGATAAAACGAAGCTGATATTCACTAAAATCTGGGATGGGACCAGCCGCGTATCGTGCCGGGCTCTTTTCCACCCATTTGAAGTCCATAAGGAACATATACAGGTCGATTTTTATATATAATTGTTTTAATTTTATTCCTAGAACAACTACGTCAAGTGAGAAATGCCAACCTAGCGAAGTTCTTGTGTCACGTTGGAGACAGTGTCACTAAGATTCAACCCCGGGCTTTCTATAAAATAGGACCTAAGTAAGTAATTACAAAATTGTTTCTGTATTAGACCTGGGGTAAATTTGTGTGCCCAAGTTGGCCTCAAACCAACTCTCGTTTACGTTTATTTGAGGGTCTCTGAGATTGGACGGCGCTTTAGGTTGCTTTTCTGGGAGGTGACATAGTGGGGCGATAACTCTCTTCACCAGTGAAGTATCTATGGCTTAATAACATCAGACTCGCGAAGGACGAGTCTCTGCGTATATAAAATGTTCACATTTTATTTAAATATTCACCATTTCAAAAAAAAGAAACAAAGATGTTCTGTCATTAAATTCTAATAATGTATGGCTTTAGTGAACTTAGTAAATATAACTTATTCTTTTTCTAAGACCTCTGTATTTATAAAGACTTACTTTTCTATCACGTGATGATCCTGAAAGCAAACCGATGGCTCTATAACACAAATTTATTTTTATATCTTTTTTTTAGACATCCATATTGCAGACAACAATTTTATATTTATGTAACTTGTATTAATTATTATTTCTCTATATTCAGGAACAAACTGTGCAGTTGTGAAGATCTTCCTGATATTGACTTGAATGCTTGGAAGGATGGATCTTGCAGCAAATAATGTTTTTCATTTGTAATCTTTATGTATTAACAAAAAGCTAATTAAAACTATGACTATCAAATTGTTTTGTTTTCTTTGTTTCGTATTGAATAATCGACTAAATTATGTTATGTCAAAATAAACATGCCTTTAAGCCCAGAAGAATGGCGATTAAATAAACTTGTAATGCGATATAAGGTGAAGATTTTTTTCTAAATTCACTTTCATTGTGTATACTACTAGTTCTATAACTATTTCGTTACGTCCTTTTAGTTGTGCCTTTTCTGACAACTCAGTGCATATATCACAAAAACCAAACGTGTATCTCAGTGCACACTGTCATAGATTTTTATTGCTGCCAACTGTGAAATAAATAAGAGTTTTCTGTGCATAAATTGTACCCTGCAGTCAATTTCTATATATAGAAAGTAGGTTGCAATGTTATTGAATACATTATGTTCTACTGTAATTAATTTAGAAAATGCAATCACAGATGATTATTTTACGGCCAAAGACGCTACTGAAGAGTTTTTAGAAAAGAATAATCTTATTTACTCGAATGAGTACCAGTTAATAATTCTCTTAAAATTTTGCTGCACTCCTCTTTTTTTTTACCCCAGGATGTTACAAGTATTATGTGGCGATATCAATCAACACGCATACAATCCTTCACCGCCCGCATCACAGTGATGTGGCAACATCTATAAACGAGCGGAGACAGGCGAGAATCCTACATCGCGATATCGAGATTCTCCCAGGATTTGACATACATGCAAGCATTAAACATCAACACCAACAGCAGTCAGACTGCGGTCCCCAGGCATGATCATCTAGTCTGGCGGAAGATCTTCCCTTTTAAATGGAGGAGTCTCACACCTGGCTCCTCCATAATATATTACACAACAAAGTAGCTAGGTAGAAAGAGTACAATAGGACTACTGCATTTGGTGGTGGTGGCGGATAATTATAGGTTATGGACTATTTCCTGAACAAGGCAAAAGCTTGTAACTCAGCTTCAATATTTATTTATGGAATATACAGCGTAAATTATTTGTATTGCTATCATGAGAAATAATATAAAAAATATAGATTAGTAGTATAGAGTAGTAGAGCTCTTAGTGCAGAGTTCGTCCGGGGAAGTACTACCACCTTACCCATTTCCGCCGTGAAGCAGTAGTGCAATTGTATTACTGTGTTTCGGTTAGAAAGGTAAGGGGGCCGGTGAAATTACAGGCACATGAGACTTAACAACTTCACGTCTCAGGGTCGACAACGCATTGGCGATGCTCCTAGTGTTGCAAATGTCCATAGGCGGCGGTGACCACTTACCATCAGGTGGACCGTTGTTTGTCGGCCCAAGTGGCATAAAAAAAAAAAAAAAGATTTTTAGAATATTAGAAGGTCTAGAAGTTTCAGAGTTCGTGAGTTAAGTTTTCAGTAATAAATCCCTTACACAAAATCTAATTCCCATATAAAATTATCAGATTAATTTAATTACATTTAAAAAAAAATTATGCATGGCCAGTTTTATTTTTGGATAAAGTAGTTTTCAAAAAGTGAAATAATGATTCAAATAGGTCCTGCAGTTGTTGAGTTTATTGTTTACAAATAAAATACAAACTTATCCCTTTTTATAATATTATTATTGATGGAGATATTGAGATTGTTAAACATTTGATGATGATAAGAAATGCTACCTGGGTGAGTTTCTAGGTGGTTATTTATTGTAAAAAATAGTACCAGTTTTAAGTTTATTAAAAACAAAAAAGTACAAATATTCTTTTAACAATAGTAGTAAAGATATACATCATTAAGAGTGTTTGTATACAATATATTATGTATTTATAAGACACAGCTACCGTTCCGAGATTTCACCATTGAACATTTATGGTTTCACTTGCGTTAGTAAGAATTGATTTAGAATTTTGAGAGAAGTGTCGTTGTTTCAAGTTACTATGAGTGTTATAAGTAGCAAAGGAGCGCCGTTATCGCCAACAAACTGTTGTACAGTTTAGCGATTTTTGTTGTCCATGTAAACTGCATGATATTTAATTGAATAATAAATTAGAAAAAAATATATACTATTAAAGTATGAAATGTTGTGTTACATGTCTTATTAATTATTTACATAACTATTAAATATTTCACAACAAAAGTTTATTAATTAATCTAAAACTATTGTACATAACTCAATGAAATTTACACATTGGCTTTCACACGCACTTATGAATAAAGAAACTGTCAGACATTAACGTCACAAGCCGTTTCGACTTTAACCGAGGATATAAACAAAAATCATTCGTAATTTAACTATGAAATACGGAAACCTTCCTGTAAAACTATTTTTATAAAAGCTGCTTAGGTCGTCGATATCACGAAACTAAAATAGTAACTTATAAACACAATTTATCATAATTAGCAATAAAGGCAAGTTTAAATAGTTTTGTTTAAAGAAAATTCTGCTCTCTTTAAATAAAAAATTAATTGCAATACTAAGGATTTGTATAAGAATCTCAAAGTATCAAGTCAATAGAAGGCAGACGGTCCACTTGATGGTAAGTGGTTATCGCCGCCTATGGACGCTTGCAACACTCGCGCCTTAAGTTAAGTATCATGTGTCTGTAATTTCACCGGCCCTCTTACCTTCAAATCGAAACACAGGAGTACAAGTGAACTGCTGCTTCACCACGAAATTAGGTATGATGGTAGTACTTCCCCAAACGAACTTAAAGAAGTTAACAGAAGAAGTTAAGGTATTTATTGAAATGAAATATTTATTCAAATAGGCCTTCACAGACACTTATGAATGGTCAGACTCTAACACCGCTTCGGAAGGTTGCTTTTACTGAGAAGAGCCGGCAATAAACTCAGCAATTACTCTTTTTAAAATAAGATTTTGTACATAAAGATGTGTCCTGCTGGAGCGAGCGCTACACCCTTATTTACCTTCACATGCGGATTTCCATCCAATCTGGAGAAGATAGTTTGTCACTAGCAGATATAGATAAAAACAACATCCTGGCCGATGTTTAATCGGGTTCCAGAAAGGGAGGCACTTGCAACACCAGGAACACGCCAATGCGTTGTCGACCCTGGGATGTGAAGTTGTTAAGTCTCATGTGTCTGAAATTTTACCAGCCCCCTTGCCATCTAATCGAAACTACTTCACGGCAGAAATAGATAATATGGTATGACAGAACTTTCCCGAAAGATCTTCCTCAAACCCAGAGGAGATTAAATACCTTCAAACATCAGGATTCTGATCCAAAATTCTAAAATAGAGAGTTTGTCGCTAGCTGACATTAATTAAAACCACATCCTCACCGATGGTATTTCGGCTTCCAGAAAGAGACGTACCTACTTCGAGTCTCACAGACGTAATGCTATATTGCTTATTTTTGTCCTGTCACTAGGTTCTGCCTCTTTCTATGTATATTCAATTTTAGTATCAAACTGTTTTCACCCTAAGGCTACGAAGTGGTTCCTCTTATCTTCTAATTGAATTACTACAGCAATATTATCCGTCTGGCCCTATTAGACCAACTGCTCTGAATAACCATGTATGTAAATTTGTTATGATAAAAACTACCAACACCTGTATATAATCTGAATGTCTACCCATAAAGATGATAGAATAATTATTTATTATTTCGACTCGAATAAAAACGACTCAAACCAAATAATTTATGTAGTATACAAAACCACTATGGTCAGGATTATATTGTTTCTAGTTTTGGCGTTTTACATAGGGATTCAACATGTGGAATCTATATTCTATGATTCTTTTAGTGGAACACCGTTAAACGACTCTCTATTAGAATATTACAAAAAAGATGATTTAGTGTAGTAAGTATTACTTTATATTTTTCACTTCACACTCTAAATACATTCTTCACACACAGCAATTTGATCACAAATTAACGAGAGCGCGTACTGTTTTTACTATGGCAACTAAATAGCTGATATACTAATGTTTAAATATAGGGTTATATGCATCCAGACTCGGAAGAAACAAACATGTTCATGCACACTAATGTTTGTTTTGGGTGGAAAACGAACAATCTGCAGCGTTGCATAGTTATCACAAATTAATTTCCTAAATAAAAGTAATAATAATTTATTTATCTCCCACAACAAGTTACAAAAAAAAAATGAACAACTTTATTTACCAAAATTTTTCAAAAACGTTTAAATTGCGGGAGTCTGGTGCCTAAGTTAGGCAGAGCCTGTATTTCAGGACACCAGGTTTCCAACCCATGAACATCGTAACAAAAAAAAAACTTTTTTCTTTTTATCAGTGCCAATATTTTTCTATAATATAATATATATATATTAAACATTGTTAATTACAGCTATATGCAGAATGCCTTTTTTACACCCTCTATAAGTACAATAAATTGAACTATGCTTAAATTCTAGCCGCTGCACCAATGAATTCCAACCCTGTGATCCAAATGAGCCTCGACGAGAGAACGGAACATGCAACAATCTTCGTCACCCATCCAGAGGGGCAGCTAATACCCCTCCTCGCAGAGTGCTACCACCAGTTTTTCATGAAGGTAAATTCATCACCAGCACCTATCGGCAACATGTGACCTTTTAGTCTGAATGTAATGTCAAAATTTTACATTACAATATTTTCGTGTCGGTAAACCTGATTCTATTGCACGCACGTCAAACAATCATGTTTTCGGTGCTGCCAAATGGAAATAAAATGATAATTTTGTTCTCATTGTGGAAATTAATTTTATACGACAAGCCATTTTTCAATCTATGTCTATTTAAAAAGAAATTAATGTTAGTATTTTTGTGCTCTATGCCTGCTCATCTCTATATATTAATACGTGAAGCGAAAACTTTTGAAACCATTTTAAGTTAAGTATATTGCGCATACGGAGGCGAGTGAGATTTGCCATAGTTCATGTTTATATGGAGAAAGAGTCATGGGCGTAGATACAGCCGTATCTACCATATCAATTTTACGGGGCCCCCGGGCTTGAGGGGCCCCGAACATAAGCAAAAAGTTGTTAATCATTATCCATAATCACAAAAGAAGTAGCCATAATCCTTTAAATGTTTTATTTGGGCCCCGGATCAAAATTTTATACAGGGCCCGTCTAAGGCAAACTACGCCACTGGAAAGAGTGCATGAAGCTTACAATTATTTTTACAACCATTAGAATTTAAACAATATATATTTATTGTTACAAACAAATTAAATAAAATAATATAAACATTACATACGTTTGACACACACACATAGTTTAAAATATAAATAGCCTACGCTTATACAGCCATTGTCAAACAGAAAGTTTAAGTTCTATACAATGATAGAGGTTATATACTATGAAAAAAAAACCTCAATAAAATTCCAACTTAAATTATATAGAATTACGGTCAAATTTCAATCGCTAGGTGACCACTAGTTCCATTAATCCGATACTCCTCAAAAATATACTCCCAATGTCGCATAGCAAATGACGGCGGTTGCTGCTAGTTATAAAGAAATAAGATTTATTCTATTACCCTCAGTGGATAAGCCAAGGAGAGCTAAAAGTGGTGCGGAACTTCCTTTAGTACGAAAATTGCGGACGGATCTACTTGCTGAAGGCAGAGTTTCAAGCTTGAAGTTCACACAACTGATCACTTATTTATTAGTATTCATATTTGGTGATATTGGTTCTATTCAAGATACAGGTGAGGAATTTTAAATAAAAAATATTGTTCATAATTTTTTTTTTAAATACTAAGTACAATTTTTTTTTCAGCAAACTACGTAGCATTTTCAGTTCATTGCTGTGAGCCAGACAAGAAATATGATCCGTACAATGTCTGTACTCCGCATCAAATACCTGCAGATGACCCAGTGCATAGATTTTCTCATTTTCGTTGTCAGAATCAAACTAAACCTATTACTTTTCAAAAATATGGTTGTTTAGTCAACAGCACAACACCTACAAGAGTACGTAACTATTTGTCTATCAAGGATTCCGTATCCAAAGGGTCCCCGGCAACGGAATTCTTTTACCAAGGCTAGTCTGTCAGTGTGCTATAGGCCTGTATCTTTAAACCGTTTTTGAAAACCAGCTGAAGTTGTAAATCCTTATTATTTATATCATGATTAATAATGAAAAGTCATCTGCAATTCAATAAACCTCGATATAACTAAATTTTTTGAGTGTTTTTTGGTTGTATTGAATCAAAAAGGTCCATCTATATCAATGTACTAGCTGTCCCCCGCGGTTTCACCCGCGTTCCCGAGGGATGTTACATTATTTTGTTCATTCTATCATCAATAGTTCACAGCGCACGCGATGTTAGTAATTTTTTACACCTTGGGTAACATTATTGGTGATTTAGTAAAATAAACATTCAAAATATAATAGAGCCTATGTTACTCAGTGATACGAAAAAATAATTTTTTAAATTGGTCCAGTAGTTTTTAAGTTTATCCGTTATAGCTGTCCCCCGCGGTTTCCCCCGCGTTACCGAGGGATGTTACATTATTATTTTGTTCATTCTATCATCAATAGTTTTCGCAGCGCACGCGACGTAAGGAATTTTTCAGGTCATTTTTTTACACCTTATGTTACATTATTGGAGTTTTAGTAAGGATCCCTAATTTTTTTTTAAATATAATATAGCCTATGTTACTCGGGGATAATGTAGCTTTCCAAAGGTGAAAGAATTTTTGAAATCGGTCCAGTAGTTTCGGAGCCTATTCATTACAAACAAACAAATCTTTCCTCTTTATAATATTAGTATAGAAAAAGCAGTGACTTTTAAAAGAAGAGCCATAGCCACACAACAAAGTTAGTTACTATGTTAAACGGATTGAAACCACTGCCGCATTTCAACTGGCCCATGTTCTGATTTTCCTTTCATTACTTCCATTTATTTGCCACGAACTTTGAAATGATAATGCCATGTCTTCTTTGTGCTACTATAAAATGCTCTCAATTTCAGTTAATGACTGCTACAACCACCTTGGATTTATCGAATATATACGATTCACGATTTTTAGTTTTTACAAGAGATGAACACATAGACAAAAGATCATACGTGAATGGTTCATTGAAATATGAGATTGATAATGGAAAAATTTGGCCAGTATCTTCTGTTGGCGATGACTACCTTTGTAGTACTAATGTAAAACCACGTGAAACACGATGCAATGAAGGGTGTACGTACATTTCAATTTAATATTTTAAATAACCTAATGAGTATATAAGCTGAAGTGGCAATAAACAGGCCACATCGTTCGTAAAACCGATAACCAACAGAAAAAAAACGTTGTGGAGTAGACCATACACAGGAAAGCTCCTAGTGGGACGACCTCTCCAGGTGGACCGATGACCTGGTCAGAGTGCCAGACACTCTGACCGCCGGATGAGCTAGGACCATGGGGGAGACCCATGGATTTCCACTTCTAATGGTCCCACCCAGGAGGTCCATATTATGTTTATTATTTTAATATCAGAATAGCTGTTACGCTATCCAACAAATATTGATTCTATATATCACTATGGAACTAGGCACTGGGTATTTCTACATCCTCCCAATTCTGTTATTGTCGAATTCCTTTACCTTACCTAATCCCTCGTCTTATTTTACTTGTGGACATACTGCTTACTGCGTGACTATTATTTTATCTTCTATAATTCTTATTTATTGTTATAATCATATTTTATTGTCTTTTGTTTTTTCTATTAATATTATTATGTTATGTGTTTTAAACTTCAGAAAATAGAACTTTTACATAATTGTTATGTTATATTGCAGACTCTAATAGTGTTGCAGGATCAAATATATTCGCAATATGGTTTTATAGAAATCATATTCGAATAGCCGCAAAGCTGGCAGAATTGAACCCATGCTGGGATGATGACAAGCTGTTCTACACGACAGCGGACATAAACATTGCTACATATTTACAAATTATTTTTTATGAATTATTTCCAGCTTTATTCGGTACGTCATCGACCTTATATGATTTCTTCGTAGTCAGCCATATATTCACGATCAATTTAATGTTTCAGGCCGAAAGAATATGATTAGAGACGGGATCATATCTAGTTTGTCAGGCTACAGAGACATTTATGATGAGTCTCTGATGCCTTTCATGTCTGAAGAATGCATGTATGTGTTAAGATGGTTCCATACAATGCAGGAGAGTCGCTTAAAGTTAGTGATCAGTTTTAAAATCTCTTTTCAGAACTAGGAGTTTTGCATTATTTTTTTCACACTAACAGGCAGACGGTACACCTAATGGTAAATGGTCACCATCGGCTATGGACATTTGCAAAACCTGAGGCTTCGCCAAAGACATGTCAAACCTGAAACGTGAAGTTAAGTCTCATGTACTTGTAATTTCACAGCCCTCCTCATCATTTTAAAAGTGTGGATCCTTTGAGTACAAATAATGACAGGAAAACAATATCAGTGCTCTTTTCATTTTAGCCTTTACGATTCTGCCGGGCACTTTGTCAAAACTTTCCCAGCGGGTAACCTTACATTGAGGACTGGATTCTTAGCAATCGATGATAACTTTGATCAAATCACGCAAGGGAGTTTCAGACAAGCTAGTGGCAATAATGACTTTATAGTCGATCCTGATGTAAGTTGTCTCTATGCCGGAGGTGTTACTTTACACCTGTAAATTTTCAAAATACTACGTATGTGTATTTTTTTATGTTTTAGATGGCAGAAGTTGGCTTAGGACCTCTTCTAGCGATACTTGACATATTAACCAATGATTTAGCCAAGTCACGATTATTAGGATTTCCACCTTACATCAAATACAGAGAGTTTTGTAATAAGAAGAAATATAAGACGTTCAAAGATTTGGCGTGTGATATTAATGCAGAGGTAAATTTTTACTATACTAAATATAATATTACAATACAATAGATAAATAGGTACAATTTCTGTTTACTGGTAGATTCGAATAGATGCTTAAATTTTAGGCCAAATTCTGTGTTTAAATCGATTATGAATTGAATTTCATATAAAAATCAAATCATCAGTATATATAGGGATTTCCAAATATGTACTTTCATTTAACATTCAACGATTTTACAGGTTCATTCAACAGGTTACATTTTTTTAACCATTTTTATGTCGAGCTAAACTGACTTTTAGTCTATTTATTTTATTACAACCTTTTACATTTACAAAATATGTCATACGAAAAAAAAAAACAGTATAAGTAGTTAAAAGAAGAACGATAACAACATACAAGCATGTGAAGGGAAACGGTTAAGACTTTATTGAATTTGGCTTTAATTTTCTCAAGTAGTTTTATATTTATAGAGCCCATGGGGCAATTGACGAGTCACAGGGTCCCATTTGGCCTATAAACATAAGAGAATTCAATAGGAACCAAATTAAAAATGAAAGTTTCATAACGGTAGTTTCCTCGGTGTCTAATTCAAACCTTTTTCAGAAATTAGAACGTCTTAAAGACACATATGATGATGTAGAGGACATTGACCTCTTGGCCGGTATGTGGCTGGAAAATCATGTTAAGGGTGGCGATGTTCCAGCTACGCTTTACTGCTTGATGGTAGAACAGCTGTACTTGAATGTCAGATTCGATAGGTTTTGGTACGAGAGGCCAAATAGACCAAACGCTTTTACTCTTGGTAAGTATTATTTTATGGATTCCATCAAAAAAATATTCTTACATGGTGATTTGAATTTTTTTTGCTACTATTTAATAAATAGTTGGTCTAGCGACCCTAACCCTGAGAATCCTGAAAATACTCCTTAGTTTATTAAACACTTTTATTTAGTACCTCTTGAAAATTATGTTCTGGTAATTCTGATGTCTTTAGAAATTAGTTCTGGGTAAGTTTAGTTGAAACGTATATTTTCCTCGATATCGCCGTGGAAATGAGAATTTCGCCGTGTTACTTCTGAAGCGAGTTGGCTTTATCATTATATATAAATATAAATATCCTGGGACATTCTTTACACACGGCCATCTGATCCCAAACTAAGATGAGCTTGTACTATGGAAACTGATATACTACTTTTTTTCTAAATACATACTTATATATTTAGATACATATTTACATCCAGACACAGAACCAACAGACATGTTCCTGCTGACAAATGTTTCTCCTGGGTGGGAATCGAACCATCGACCCGTTTGGCAGTCAGAGTCGCTAACCACTAAATCAACTGGCCTGTCGAATTGTCGGTATAAACTTAATATACGATCCCGAATCAAAATTGCGGTAGTGAATACACTACCTACATTAAAATAAATGAACTTACTCCGATACTCTGTATGAAAACTTATCGATTTTATTCCAGAACAACTTAGTCAGGTGAGAAAAGCTAGTATTGCCAGGTTTTTATGTGACATCGGTGACGGTGTTACTGAAATACAGCCTCACGCCTTCCAGAGAATAGGATCCAAGTAAGTAACGCATCTTTTGGTTTTATTCCGGACGTCCCAATGTAATAAATAAATGGTGTAATTCTTCTCTGCAGGAATAGACTTCGCAATTGCCAGGACCTTCCTGAGATTGACCTTAATGCATGGAAAGACGAATCGTGTGAAGAATGATCATTTTATTAAAGAAAATTGACAGCTTAATATTGTTTTTATTTATATACCTAGTATATTAATGAGAAATATATGTAAATACATAATCGATCGTTTTTTTAATAAAAGGTATGTTCCTTTTTTAGAATCGGGCTAACCAAAATTCTCTCCCAGATGGGGTAGGTCTTTTCTTTTTAGTGATCTTTTGGTACCCTGTCTTCAAGATAGCAGCCACGACATTTGATCCCACCTCCTTACCACTACTAGGCCCGCTAAGTCCTAGTTCGTGACAAATATTTATGTGCATGAACATGTCAGGACCTCTGACTTTAGGCACCAGTTGGCAAAGGGCACCAAAATAAATAGCTAATTACATAGCGGTAGGCACTTTGCATAACTTAAAGAAACACGAGTAAAATTAAAGCTTCTTGATTTTACTACGATAAATGTTGATGTTTGTAAAAAGTTATTTATGTAACTAAACTAAAAGTCAATATATTATGAAATGAAATTAAATGAAAATAAAATATGTCTGACTCTAATACCGTTTTGGAATTATTTTTTTACTGAGAAGACCTTTTTTTTTAAACTGCTACTCCAGCGTCAGCCGTTTACCGCTACATTAGTAAAAACATAGTTGGGATAAAATACTCTATTAAAATACTTTATTAAGGGCTAACAAAATAATTTCAGGGTACACTAGGATCTCAGGTTTTGAATAATGGTATTACTTTACTATGTTTCATCAAACACGGAAAATTACCTAAATCAACGCGACTATTAAAAAATTATCAATCCCTGTCAAATAGGGATAGATATATCCCATAAACCAAACTTGAATAATTCATAGCACTCAGATACATGGCTATTCAAAAGTATTGATTGCATGTGCTATTTGACTCGCTTCACTTATAACTTTTATTATACATTTTAAATTCAATACCTTATACAGGCTTATACAACTTAGCTGTCCTTTTATAAATACCAACCTTGGCCTAATCATTTAATTTAAACTGTTTATTTTCATTTAAGGTACTTAGGCTTAAAATTTTTATTAAATTATTTTCTTACAAAATCTAAATGTTCGTTATGAAGACTATCTGGCTCTTCGTGTGACATGTCAATTAAAACAATATTTATCGAACAAATCAAATCACCTAGAGGGGGACGGTACGCGAACTATAAAAAATCGCTCAAGTTCCACACATGAGAATTCAACAGTGCGTTTGACAGACAATAACTTCACGATCCTAACATTTAATATCACTTGAAACTAAAATTAAGTTGCCACCGTGTATCGCAAATTTACTGACAAACTCACTTAATAATTAAAATTTCGGAATATTCAGCAATAGTTCGTGGTTTTTGAACAAGCTTTCTATTTTAAGTTATTTGCCAGCTAGTCCTTGCATATTTTGATGTACAATATTTAAATGATAGACCCTAGCCTATGTCGTTTCTGAAAATCCTCCCCGTGTACCACGTTATCACCAATAACAACAGTCACAACATTCCCAACCAAGCTACTAGTACCTTGGTTATAAATGTGTAAGTTACCAGCTAACAATGTAACGATGTGTCTCTTATACTGAAGAGTGAGATAGAGTGTATCCTTTGTCAGCTTAAAATCAGATATAAAATGAGTGTCATATATATGTCATATATGTGTCTATTCTATTCCTTAGTTATTATAACAGATTTGTCGCCAAACTTGTACTAATAAGTAAAATAGGTCTAGCGAATAGCTGATTAATATAGGAATTATTAATGATATTTGAAGGTAAGTAAATGTACCTATATATAGTAAATAATTTCAGCCTGTTTTCTAAATAATCTATATTTCTAACAACACAGATGGAGTAGACATCAATTCCTTAATTTATACCGGAATTGATGCATCATATCTGAACTGATAAATAATATGTAGCTAGCTGATCTGAGTGGTAGTTATCTGAGAGCAAACTGTGTTGAGGCGAAGGATATAACCATCATTTTACCATACTTAGACACATCTGAGCAAAAGCCTGAGTTAATTGTTTATGAACTATTTTTAAGTCGCCTTCGCGTTCTCTTATAGCGACCCCTTTCCTCTCATGTCCATCTGAGTTTACCTGAGTGATATCTCTGTCTGAGTAATATGTATAGCTGAGATTCTGTGCATAATCCAACGATCATGTCCTTACTAATGTCCAACTGAGTTTATCTGAATGATATCTCTAAGTAATATGAATAGCTGACTTTCTGAGCACGATCCAACGATCATATCCTTACTAATGACCATCTGAATCTGAGTAAAATGAATAACTGAGTATCTGAGCATGATCCTACGATCATCTTCTTACTAATGTCTGTCTCAGTCTGAGTAAAACGAATAGCTGAGTATCTGAGCATGATCTTACGATAATGTCCTTACCAATGTCAATCTGAGTTTACCCAAGAGATATCTCTGTCTGAGTAATATAAATAGCTGAGTCTCTGAGCATGATCCAACGATCATGTCGTTACTTCTCCTACCAAGGCAAGTAGGCATATTCCACTATAGCAAGTAATAACAACTGTAAGTACACAGTTTCTGAGCCGCACGCTCGAATGTCCACTAGGTACTTGGTATTACAATCAACTAAATCTAAAGCGCTCACCTAGGCCTCTCGCTACACGCGCACCCAGGTTGCCACACTCACTTCTCTCAATTTCTGTCTGAATAGTTACTTATTCGCTTTGTTCACACATTATGAATTGATGAAACGAGTCATTTTTAAGTTTCGTGGGTAGCAGTTGCGGGAAATTATCATAGTCGGTGACGGGACTCATAGGGTTGCCAGTCTTTTATATTAACAAGGTCTGAGGTTTTAGTTATTTACAATTTATGGCACATTTTGCGACGTAGTTCACGACAATATTTGAATAAAGAAAGGCACACAAATTTACATTGAAACTGACTATTGTGAATGTTTAATTATATTCATGTAAAAATATAAAGGTTTTAGCATAGTTTAGCTTCTGTGACGAAACATTGTTTATTAACTGCTCATAAGGATGATCATGTCCAGGGGGATATCATTTATTTATAGCACGTTCGTTTAAGACGTTATTAAGGATAGGGCCACTATCTTTACAATTTGTATCACTTATGACCATTCTTTGCTTCGTGATATTCTGTGATTGTAATTTCTGGTCCACAGCTACTCACCTTTAATTCTGTTTTTGAAGCAGAACGAGGCATTGCCCTCAAGCAGCTGCAATGATTTATTGACGATTGAATCGAGTGGCCCATTATTATATTCGCTTAACCTAATAAGCTCATCTATCGTTAGAATGTGCTCGCTATGTGATTCAAAACCTTTGACTAAAGTGCGTAAAAAGACAATCTAGCTCCTTCTAGCAAGGCCCTCAATACGACTCTCAGAAGACTTATTGCTATGTAAGAGAATGATTGGCTGTAGCGCCCCCTCTCGAAGAACTCACCTTATTTACTAAAATAAAACTGCAGAATCGTCGTGTCTGTTCATTTAAAATTTAGCCAAAAACGGAATACGGCTGGTGAAGGGAGTGTAACAGTATACTGACAAGGCTATTTTTGGAAACAGGCAACCAAATTAAGCCTTTGCTTATTAATAAATATATTATTATTATTAACTAGCTGTCCCCCGCGGTCTCACCCGCGTTCCAAAGCATATTGCGTGCACGGAGGAGTGACAAATTTGTCATTTTTCTAATTTATATACTTATTACAAACTTGGACTGTCATATTTATTTATATCGAATCAACAGCTTAAAAAATTTGTTTCAAGCTTCTAGCTCTAAAAATGACAATAGGTCCATAGAACTATTCATCCCCCTTTTAACCCTTCACAACCCTTTTTTCGCATTAAAAAGTAACCCATGTTCTTCCTCAGGCTGTAGACTATCTGTATACCAAATTCAATTTTAATCGGTTCAGTAGTTTTGGCGTGAAAGCGAGACAGACAGATTTCGCATTTATAATATTAAGTTAGGATTGTGTAATTTAATGTTTAAGCCAATATCATAATAGATTGTTGGTTCAGCTCGCGAGCAGTGTAAGACAATAGTCTTAGCGCCGTCAATGTAGTTCGAAATTGACTGCAACGACGATTCCAAAAGTATCACATCATCGCCCTGATTTAAATACTTTTTCTTTTGCTGAAAACCTTATTCAGCCGATAAAGAAATATCATTTTTTGTACTGAAATAACCTACGCCAAATTAAATGCAATCATATTTTTTTTATATTTACACTAGCTGACCCGGCAAACGTTGTTTTACCATATTTACTTTATTATAAACTATACATTAAAATTTATCGTACTACAATTATTGTATTCGATTGTCATCTTGCAACCCTATTGGGATCTGTGGATGGAACAGATTAATATAAAAATCGCGATTAAAAAACAGAGGTTGATTGTAGAAGAGTGAGGTAAATTTTAAGTTGTATGTAAAAATAAAAATAAAAATTTAGGCTTGGGTCACCCATATCATTTAGGGGTATGAACAATAGATGTTGACCGATTCTCAGACCTACCCGATACGCACACAAAATTTTATACAAATCAGTACAGCCGTATCGGAGGAGTTTGCTTACAAATACCGCGACGATTTTATAAATTAGATAAATATTTCCATCATAAATATTTGTTAATTATTAATAAATACTTATTAACTATTAATAAATGTACTTTATACCCAAATAAATTAAATATTCATTGAATGTAAAAAAAAGATATTAAAATTGTCTTAAAATAAATTAAATTATTAAAAGTTATAAATTATTAATATATCCCTCTATCAGTGTATTGGTAAAAAACAGTAACTTAATATTGTATTCGTTTACTTATTATTTGACTTACCTTTCAAAATAATAAAACAGGTATATTTATTAAACACGTACACGTTTTTGTTTTGATTTATAGCTATTTCCAAAAAAAATTAAGTATAATATATCGTCCCCGTAGTTTAAAATTAAATTACTCCGATTTTAGCGATATTTACTTTTCCCTATTTTTAAATCACCCAATACATGACGCACGTTTGTGCTTTACAGGGATTTTCGTATCTTATTCCGTTACAGAAATATAGCAATTTTTGTCGTACAGATGGTTTAATAAACATCTTCAAACTAACCCTAATTTAATGAAGAAAAAATAAATAACTCAATAAATAAATCAATAACTGTGGTCAATGATAAGTATATAAATAAATTATAATAAAATAAAAATATATATATAAATTCTAGGAAAACTAAATAACTCTATTTATTTAATTCTGGTATTCAGAATTCTGTTAAAACGAACATTACTTTATAAATCGTCCCCGTAGTTGGAAAATTAAAAAAACTCTGAATTTGTGAGAAAATCTCTCTGTAATGTGGAGTTTGGTTTGTTAAAGCATAATGTAAAAGCTAATCAGGCCCACAAAATATATAATTACCAACACTAAAATTGTCTCATATTTTTTAACAAATGTACATTAACTGAAAAAACGACCACTAAATCGCGTTTATCTCAGAACTACAAAATCAGAGTTATTAAATTTTCCAACTACGGGGACGATATACAGGTACGGTAATGGCCGTTGTTGGCGGGAGCTCACAACACGTGTTTATTTACATGAGTAAAAAAAAACAAAAAAAAAATACGTATAACAGTCACTGCTACGATCGATACACAAATAAAACCAAAAAAATGGCCGAAAATTGTATACTGAGTAAGACAGGAGACCGGCTTCGTTCTCATCCGTACTCCGTGATGTTTGCTGGATGAGAGGTGACAACGGTAAACTACCAATCGAAAATCAAATTAAATTGAGAAAAAGATCATAATTATAGGTAATTATTAAAAATAAAAAAAGTTATAATCGCGATGGTAAAATAGGGGTTGATCGTAGAGAGGTGGAAAATTAAGAGTAATATATTTTTTTTTATTCCAAGTCATGACAAAAAAAGAATAAAAGTCTTACCAAAAAAAATCAGATTTATAATTTACAAATAAAAAATCGGGGTTGATCGTAGAGGGTTGAAAATTCAGGGTTATATTTATTTTTCAATGTTGTATCATAAAAAAATAAAAATTTATCTGAAAAAAAAAATTGGTGTGGCCTACGCTTTACATTTAGGGGGATGAAAAATAGATGTTGGCCGATTCTCAGATCTACAACATACAAACACTGCATACAAAATTTCATGAGAATCGGTCAAGCCGTTTCGGAGGAGTATGGTATCTAACACTGTGACACGCGTATTTTATATATTAGATAGATAAACTGATCTTTAACTTGTGATTTAACGCACTTGTGTGGTAACGTATTTTTTATTTTGACATTTGATAGTATAGTAAAGTTATACATTTGTCCCAAATAAATGAAAAAATCATTAAAAATGTGAAATAGTTAAGATTCCGGAGCTATCTATATAGTTGTATATCGGTTGTTGACCTAGCATAGGCTATATAATAAATATTCATGCAAGATAATAAACTATTGGGAGGATTATGCCTAATTATTTCTACATTATACACTGTTAGCGATAAAGTAAGCTTCTGAGATAGATAAAAACTCGTAATTGACACTAAATTGTCAATGATTATTTGCATGGCAGGGTAATATAATTATATGTGTTTTTTTAATATCAAGTAGGCCGAAAAACTGGCAGATGGTTCACCTGATAGTTTGTGGTCACCGAGGCCTATGGGCATTGTTGTTTACACCAGGGGCATCGCCAATGCGTTGTCGACCCTGAGATGTGAAGTTGTTAAGTCTTATGTGTCTGTAGTACGGTGCTAGTACCCACTTCCCCGGGTGTTTATTTACCATTACTATTATTTACTAGCTTTTATCCGTGGCTTCACTGGCGGAGACATAAGGATTTGGCACACAGAGATTCGCATAGCAATTAGTTAATTTCTTCTTTAACATTTATATTGTTCTTCGAGCGATGTGGCCTGCTCATTGCCATTTCAGCTGGCTGACTCCACGAGGTATGTTAAAAGCCTTCGTTTTTCTACTAATATACTCTGATGAATGAACTGATAACCGATAGGTAAGAAACACTCCATTATAATTTTTCATGTACACAAACTCCACGTGTACAGATTTATTGGATGGATTATGATAAGCCTCCGGTTTTATCAATTTTTCTCTTAAATTCAAGTAAATTTCTACGATTATCATAAAATGTATATACACAAGTACATAGGGTAATCTCCGAAAAAACTGACCCTATAGAGTTATTTTCGTTACGCAGAACACCAGCCAAAAAATTGGTGCCAAATGGATAAAAAAATACAACCGGTTAAAACTGAAAAATCTAAAGATAATGGCAAAGTGTAAATGATACATATTTTAACTATGTGACTTATCCCGTAAATTAATTCAGTACAATTGAATAAAAGCAATTCAAAGCGATCATTTGGTTAGAAACCATTAATATGTTGACGAGTACGTTGCTATTATGCTTTTCATTGTGTGTATTAATATTTAAAAATGTCAATACAATTTTTTACGACTCGTTTACTGGAAAACCGATCAATGAAACTCTGTTGGAGTATTATAAGGAGGTTGACATAGTATAGTGAGTACAATTTTTTTGTTTTTGAATGATACACATATTAAGTATTTTGTAATTGTTAAATATAAAAATATATAAAATTGATATTATAAAATAGCCAAAAAGTCAGAATAGATAAAATTTATATAAAAGAAAATAAAAAAAGAATGTAACCTTGCTGAGTTTCTTGCCGGTTCTACTCAGTTGAAGGCTGACTTCCGAACCGGTAGTAGCTTCAGTAACTTTCAATTTGACCTTCATAAGCCTTCCAAGGGCCTAAACTGAATAAATGGTTTTGAATTTTGATTTTTTTTTTAATTTATTATTAATTTAGTTCCATGTTCCTGTAATTTCACCGGCCCCCTTACTTGTAACCGAAACACAATTATACAAGTGCACTGCAGATTAACGGTGGAAATGGGTAAGGTTGTAGTACTTCCCCGGATGAACACAGTACTACGAGCTCACCTTATTTCAGCCGCATGAGACTTAACAACAACAGTCAGAAGACATTCTTTTCCTAAACATTAGTAAAGCATGATCTATAGTTACTGATAGGTAATAAGTCTTAATACAATGAAACACTTTAAGATTCTTCAACAGCAAGAAATTTAGATATATTGAGACTGATCTAATAAACCTGATTTTATAACTTTTGGCCAATAATGATCTCATATTAGTCTTGATTAGGCATTCAGCATATTATATTGAACTCAAGCTGTTTCCTTACTTTGTTCACATGCAATCTCCACAACATCGTATAAAACAAAGTCACCGTCTGTCTGTCCCTATGTTCAGATCTTTAAAACTGCGCAACGGATTTTTATGTGCTTCTTTTTAATACCAGTAGTGCATTCAGTTAAAATGGGAGATAAAAAAAAAAATTGGGCGATTTTCAACAGGTCGTAACTTCGAGAGAATGAAATTTATAGCTCCAAGTATCTTATTTTTAAAATTTTGTAGCGTCAGCAGTTTTTGAGTAACCTTGAAAAAACCAGCGACATAAAATTAAATCAAAATTTTTCTAGTTTTTTTTTTGCTTAATCACTATATGGATCGAATACCGTGTTTATTCAGCTTTATAGACCTTGATACGTCCACTTCTTACCCGAGATATCGGCCTTCAAATGGAAAAGGATCCTTTTGTCTTTGATTATCGATATCTCAGCAAATAATAATCGCACAAAAAGTTAAATGTAGGTTTTCAAAAACTAAAATTAATCCTTTAACGACTAGTAATTGCTGCTTCGAAAAAAAGGCTTTTGGTGTTTTTTTGGAAAATAAAGCGCTGGGTCGAAAATATTGAGGAAACCAATAATGTTAAGTATGCCTTTTACAGTTCAATATGTCCACAAAACCCTGACAAAGAGTCAAATTAATCCAGCAAGTCGTTTTTTGGTTTCACTCGATCGAATTTTCGAAAAAATTTAATGATCACGTTTTTTGTTCTGAAAAGCTCACTGTTGTTGTTGCGATTAGGGAAGTTTCGAACAGCAACACCACGGGTATCGCCAATGTAGACTCCACTGTAGACCCTGAGACTAGGAGATTTCACCGGCAGCTTTACCTTCTAATCGAATCACGGTAGCACAAGTGCAAAGCTGCTTCACGACAAACCTTCATCAAATCCAGAAGACTACATAAACTAGCAGATTTTGGTCGAGGATGACGTTATTTAACAAAATTCAAAAATGTTCTATTCAATGATTAAAGAGGTTATCAGACAAAAAAAAACCTTAAAAATAGAACTTTACGGTCTAGATAAGTACACTAGTATAGATAAAAACAACATCTTGCCCATGTTAATTTGGGTTCCAGAAAGAGACGTAGCATCCACCAGCTTCTACTCTCGTAGACGTAACGCTATATTATTATAGTTTCCTTTAGTACTTTCGCGATCTATTGTCGCTTTATATCTTCTAATTTTATTACTGTTTTCGACCGCTATGAAGTGGTTTAACTTATCTTGTAATTTAATTAGTACAATAATATTATTCGTCTGGCTCTATTAGACCAACTGCTCTGAATAATCATGTATGTAAATTAATTATGATAAAAACTAACAATACCTGTATACGATTTGAATGTCTACCCATAAAGATGGTTGAATAATTATTGATTAATTAGACTTGAATAAAAACTACTCCAACCAAATAATTTATGTAGTATACTAAACCACTATGGTCAGGATTATATTGTTTCTAATTTTTGCGTTTTGCATAGGAATTCAACATGTGGAATCTATATTCTATGATTCTTTTAGTGGAACGCCATTAAACGACTCTCTATTAGAATATTACAAAAAGGATGATTTAGTGTAGTAAGTATTACTTTATTTTTTTCCCTTCACACTAAACATCCTGGGACATTCTTCACACACGGCAATTGGATCCAAATTAAGGAGATTCCTTGTATTACTTGTACTATGTTAACCAGATAGCTGACATATATGCTACTATAATTGAATAATAATTGAACTATGCTTAAATTCTAGCCGCTAAACCAATAAATTCCAACCCTGTGATCCAAATGAGCCTCGACGAGAGAACGGAACATGCAACAACTTTCGTCACCCATCGAGAGGAGCAGCTAATACACCGCCTCGTAGAGTGTTACCACCCGTTTTCCATGAAGGTAAATTTAACATTAGCAGCACAGTATGTATGCTTCTTCCATTCATCGTTCTTGTCTGTTATCCCGACATTCATTATTCTTCTATTCATCTCTTCTCCGATGGGGTTCCTCTCCCCATATTTGTCACTATTACATGTTAATATAGTAATTTTGTTTATTCATGGCTTTCACAGATTCTTATAAATCGTCATCACATTATTTAAAAAAATATTACACACACTTATATTAAAACATAATAATTTCACTCACAATAAAAATACTTAAATGAAACGCTTGTCACTGCTCGCTTTTCTATAAACACTCATAGCCACAACGCTATTATTAGGAAATTGATTTATATATTTACAAACACGTTTTAAAATTTCATAAATGAATTGTGACGGCGCAGTCAGAATGTTAGTGTTTTTAAACTTATCTCTAAGGCACTCTCTAGCACTCACATAGTAGATTGCGCGAACAGCCTTCTTCGGCAGATCAAATAAATAGCATTGATGTCGGCACTAATACCCCAAAGGAGGATGCCGTACGATATCAAGCTGTGAAAATAACGAAGATAAACCAATCTAGCTGTATCTACGTCAGTAAGAAAACAAATTTTCTTTACTGGCTATGCTGAAGAGCTGAGTCTGCGAACTTTTTTTTTTCTACAGTATAGGGTAAATTATAAATAAATATATAAAAAAGTATAGGTCCTAGAATAGAGCCTTGTGGGACGCCCGTCGTGGTTATTGATCTATGGGATACCTTTCCATTCACATCAACTTTCTGAAACGTATTACTTAGGTATCTATGGTCTCTTATACCATAGTGATGTAATTTCCTGATTAACATCTCATGCTGAACACAATCAAATGCCTTGGATAGATCACAAAAACACACAAAAAAATCTTTTGAATCCTCCCAGGCTGCAAAAATATGTTGAATTAACTCAACACCGACAACAGTTGTTGAGCGCCCCTTTGTGAAACTAAACTGTTTGTAGGGTCGAATGTACTACCAGCTAGAGGTACTACTTTATACACGACAATCAATACACTTATTAAGGTTAAAGGTAAATGCGGCGTAATGCAATCAATTATAGAATTTATAAGTTTAACAGACAGTCCCCATAGGTCAGCAGTTTTTTTTTACATTAAGCTTTTTAATGTAAAAGAAACCAGAATGTAATGTCAAATATCACACTAATGATTTTGGAATGGAATCGACTATCGGATTAATAACATTTTAATTTTTCATGCCAAGCCATTTTCCAATCTATATTTATTTAAATTAAAACCAATATAGGTATTTTTGTACTCTATGCCTTCTTAAAGTATTTATCCGATAGCAATGAAACTTTAATGGGTTGTTCTACGTAAACATGCGAATGTTCGTGATGAAAAGTCGCATAGCAACGCATGCCGGCAGCTGTTAGTTAGAAATAAATAAGATTTATTCTATTCCCCTCAGTGGATAAGCCAAGAAGAGCTAAAAGTGGTGCGGAACTTCCTTTAGTACGAAAATTGCGGACGGATCTACTTGCTGAAGGCAGAGTTTCAAGCTTGAAGTTCACACAACTGATCACTTATTTATTAGTATTCATATTTAGTGACATTGGTTCTATTCAAGATACTGGTGAGGAATTTAAAGCACAAAATATTAATTATAAATTGTTTTTAGATACTAACTGCTACATTTTTTTTCAGCAAACTACATAGCATTTTCAGTGCATTATATATATATATGCAAATATGATCCGTACAATGTCTGTACTCCGCATCAAATACCTGCAGATGACCCCGTGCATAGATTTTCTCATTTTCGTGGTCAGAATCAAACTAAACCTATTAAAAAATATGGTTGTTTAGTCAACACCACAACACCTACAAGAGTACGTAACTATTTTCTAGTCTATTAAGGATTCCGCACCTCCTTTAGGTACGCCCGGCAACTCTTTTACCAAGTCCGTCGGTTTCCTGCAGGATTGTATCTTTAAACCGTTTATGGAAACCAGTTGAAAGGGTCTTCTTTATTGAAAGATGCTTCGTGTAGAAGCGAAACACGTGTCAATTTCCTGTTGAGTTTCCTTGTTTGGGACTTGACATAGAAGGAGATCCAGCGGAATTAGTTACTAGATATTTGTTTTTGTATAATCAGAAAAGAGCTCAATAGCCAAAAAATAAAGCTAGTAAGTATGTTAAACTCGTTGAAACCTTCGCTCCGCGACTCCAACTGGCCATTGTCTGATTTTTTATTATTTATTTTTTGAATTCTTTAATTACTTCATTTATTTGCCATGATTTATGTAATGATAATGCTATGTGTTCTTTGTACTTATGGCCCATAAAATCCTCTCAATTTCAGCTAGTGACTGCTACGACTACCTTGGATCTATCAAATATATACGATTCACGATTTTTAGTTTTTACAAGAGATTTACACATAGACAAAAGATCATATGTGAATGGTTCATTGAAATATGAAATTGATAATGGAAAAATTTGGCCAGTATCTTCTGTTAGCAATGACTTCCTTTGTAGTTCTAATGTAAAACCACGTGGAACACGGTGCAATGAAGGGTGTATGTACATTTTAATTTTTTATTCAAAAATACTGATAAGTATATGAGCTGCTAACCGATAGAAAGAAACGTTCTCGAGTGGGACCACCTCTCACCAGATGGCCTGGTCAGAGTCATTGGAAACCGCTGGATGGGCTAGGCCCGTTCGATGTGGAAATCCATGGCCTAAGACCTAAGTTTAGCAGTGGGCATTCATGATATTATTATCCAACAAACATAACTTCTATGTTTAGGAGTTGAGCAGCTTTTTTCTTTTTAAACGATATGTATTCCAATTTTGCCTACATTTCGCCATACTGCTTATTGTACGCGTATTAATTTCTCTTCATAACTATTATGTTATATTGCAGACGCCAATAATGTTGTGGGAGCAAATATATTCGCAATATGGTTTTATAGAAATCATATTCGAATAGCCGCTAAGCTGGCAGAATTGAATCCATGCTGGGATGATGATAAGCTGTTCTACACGACAGCAGACATAAACATTGCTACGTACTTACAAATAATTTTTTATGAATTATTTCCAGCTTTATTCGGTACGTCATCGGCCTCATTTGATGTCTTTGTAGTCTGCCATGTATTCATGATCTATTGTTGATCAATGTTTCAGGCCGAAAGAATATGATAAGAGACGGGATCATATCTTGTTCATCGGGTTACAGAGACATTTACGACGAGTCTCTGATACCTGTCATGTCTGAAGAATGCTTGTTTGTGTTGAGATGGTTCCATACAATGCAGGAGAGTCGATTAAAGTTAGTGATAATCAGTTTTAAAATCTCTTTACAGAATTGAGCTTTGCATTTTTTTTTGTCTCACATTGTCAGATAGTCCAATTAATAGTAAGTGATAACTGACACCTGTGGACATTTTCAATACCAGGGGCATCGCCAATGCGTCAATCATGAGACGTGAGGTTAAGTCGCATGTGCCTGTAATTTCCCAGACCTATTTCACAGAATGATGAGAAATATTTTTAAAAGTGTGTATCTTTTGTTTTCGTAACTCAAAGTACATAAATGATCACAGAAGAACAATATCAATGCTCTTTTCATTTTAGGCTTTACGATTCTGCCGGGCATTTTGTCAAATCTTTCCCAGCGGGTAATCTTACATTGAGGACTGGATTCTTCGCAATCGATGATAACTTCGAACAAATCACGCAAGGGAGTTTTTTTTTTTTTTTTTTTTTTTTTCTTTTTACATTTTCTACGGACTCTTAGTCCGTACTCTTTGAAGATTCTACGATTAATTATTTTACGATCTATTGTAATGTGTTTCTAAAAATTAACATCTTTCCGCGCGTGCTCAGCTCGTTGTTTTGAACTGACGCTTGTGGTTCCTTAATAATAGTGTTACATTAAATTTTTCTATTGCCGATACATGGATTAAAATAATTTAGCATTTACATAAATTTAGTTACACTTATTCATCAAAATTTATAATTCTAAATATTAAAGTTTAAGCTATTTCAGCCTCGGATGGTTTCGCTCCCACGCAAGGGAGTTTTAGACAAGCTAGTGGCAATAATGACTTTATAGTCGATCCTGATGTAAGTTGTACTAAGAAGAAATATAAGACGTTTAAAGATTTGGCGTGTGATATTAACTCAGAGGTAAACTTTCACAATGCTATTAATAGATAAGAATACAAGATGCAATTCGAAACCAGATTTGATTAATTATTTTGTATGAAAATATAGGATATTTTCCCGGTTTTTATGCCACTTGAGCCGACAAACAAGCAAACGGTCCACCTGATGGTAAGTGGTCACCGTCGCCTATGGACATTTGCAACACTAGGAGCATCGTCAATGCGTTGTCAACCCTGAGACGTGAAGTTGTTAAAGTCTCATGTGCCTGTAATTTCACCGGCCCCCTTACCTTTCTAACCGAAACACAGTAATACAATTGCACTACTGCTTCACGGCGGAAATGGGTAAGGTGGTAGTACTTTCCCGGACGAACTCTGCACTAAGAGCTCTACTACAAGTCACGGTTCTGTAAAATTTATTTAATATGTACCAATTTACAGGTAACATTTTTTTATCTGTTTCATATTAACTTTGTCTGAGATCAGGCAATCTTTTCTTTGAAATGTTTAAATTTATAAAATACTTAGTGTAAAAATATTTATACAAAGAGAAATGACAATTAAATTAGTTAAAAGCAGAATAATAACCTAAACATGTGAAAGGAAACGGTTAAGACTTTATTGAATATGGCTTTAATTTTCTGAAGTAGTAAAACTACTTATAGTACCCATTGGGCTTTATACGAGTCACGGGGCCCATTTGGCCTGTAAATACATATGAATTCAATAAGACCCAAATTAAATGAAGTTTCATAACGGTTGTTTCCTCGCTGTTTGATTAAAACCTCTTTCAGAAATTAGAACGTCTTAAAGACACATATGAAGATGTAGAGGACATTGATTTCTTGGCCGGTATGTGGCTGGAAAATCATGTTAAGGGAGGCGATGTTCCAGCTACGCTTTACTGCTTGATGGTAGAACAGCTGTACTTGAATGTCCGATTTGATAGGTTTTGGTACGAGAGGCCAAATAGACCAAACGCTTTTACACCTAGTGAGTATTATTTTATGGATTCCATCAAAAAATATTGTTAATTGATGTAATTTTTTTTCAAAAAAAAATTCAAAATTCAAAACCATTTATTCAGTTTAGGCCCTCAGAAGGCACTTATAAAGGTCAAATTTAAAGTTACTGAAGCTACTACCGGTTCGGAACTCAGCCTTCAACTGAGAAGAACCGGCAAGAAACTCAGCAAGGTTACATTCTTTTTTTATTTTATTAAATTCTTTTTTATCTATTCTGACTTTTTGGCTATTTTATAATATCAATTTTACATATTTTTATATTTAACAATTACAAAATACTTAATGAAGCTAAAATTCAAAAAAAAAAAAAAAAAAAAAAGGAAATAACAAGACTACAAAATAGAAAATGACAATAATTACTTACAACTTAAACAAGAAAATTAGAGGTGCACTGTGCAGAGAGCAGCTATTTCCATACATATTTATCTTCAATATAATGAACCACCTTGTAATACGCTTTTTCTTTCAAAACTTTCCTAATATAATTTTTAATGCCATAGTCAATGAAATAGCTTGTCTATCGATCAATTCATTTCTAATATCGAGCTAATAAGTAGTATATATAATAGAGTAAGTACTCTGCTAGTTTATAAAAGCCCTTTTAATAACATTTTCTTTAGTACCTTTTCAAATGTATGTTCTGGTAATTCTTGAATGTCTTTAACAGTTAGTTCTGTTGATACGTGGATTTTTCGTCGATATGAAATTTAAAATATTATACGTCATGTTACAACTGAAGCGAGTTGGCTTTATGATTAGCGGCATAAACTTAATATACAATCCCGATTCAACAAGGCAGAAGTGAAGCCATTGCCTAAATTAAAATTTCTGTCAAAAAGTACATGAATTCAAAATAAACTTCCCCCGACACTCTGTATATAAACTTATCGATTTTATTCCAGAACAACTGAGCCAGATCAGAAAAGTTAGTAATGCCAGGTTTTTGTGTGACGTCGGTGACGGTGTTACTGAAATACAGCCTCACGCCTTCCAGAGAATAGGATCCAAGTAAGTAATGCATCTTTTGATTTTATACCGGACGTATCAATTTAATAAATAAATGGTGTAATTCTTCTCTGCAGGAATAGACTGCGCAAATGCCAGGATCTTCCTGAGATTGACCTTAATGCATGGAAAGATGAGTCGTGTGAAGAATGACTATTTTATTCAAGCAAATTGTCAGCTAAATATTGCCTTTTTTGTATACCTTGATGATGTTAATGAAAAATATAAATACATACCTATAAATTGTTTGAGGACATATTCCTTTTTTATAATTGGGTTTACGAAAATTATTTCCCTGAGTAGTTATCGTTTAGTGTGCCTTAGATACACTGACTTCTAGGTAGCAGCCACTACCTTTAAACCCACCTCCTTACCAGGACTTAGCAGATAGTAAGCCCTAGGTCGTGGCAAAATTGTGGGTTCCACTGATCATCAGGAACCAATATAAATAAGTTTATTAATTTTGTGGGATCTAAAAATACCTAGTCCAATTCACTCGATTGAAAAAAGCAATAACATTGTTGGTTCACAGTAAATCTCAGTCTGAACCTATGGCATATCATATTATATATTACGTGTATCTTCACGCCTTGTCTTTGCCAATTGGATGACACATTTTGTACCTACGTAATACTAAGTGGAGGTCACCGAGTTCAGTAACCGTCTCTTGCCACTGGGTATGGAGTACCGAAACAATATACGTAGAAAAAAAAACGCATTGAACAATGTTATGCAATTTCTGTTATTGTAATTACTCAAGGACTAAGTAATTATTAGATACTAGGTACATACTTAAAAGATACGCTACGTTCGAAGTATGAAGAATGGCGTTTCCCTTTAATGTTTGCGGAAATATAATTATATATGTAGTTGCAATCATTATGAATTGATGTATAATTTATTCAAAGATAATTCTGGCCAAGGTACACATATGTATCAATATTTTGATAATGCTCAAGTAAACCCAATTAACAAAAAACAATTTCAATCAGCAGGAACTTCCTTTGCTTTAGCTCATAATAACACCACCCCTAGCCAAAACCAATTTGTCTAGTAATTAAACAACTGTCAAAAAGCAATATGTGAAAGGGCCACATCCATCTGTCCGACGGTTAAGTGTTGGAATTTTCATAATCTGTTTAATTAAGAGCGCTTTAGCCGGCCCCGGGTTAGGTCGGGCGCAGTGTGAGCCGCGCCACCGTCGCAGCATCATGCTAGCTCTCGCCGTGATCGCCCTCGTTAGCTTTACTTCTACCCACGCTTTCAACGTCACAGACCTTATCGTACCCGAGATAGTGAGCCCAAAACAAGAGACAGTCGAAATCGAATGCCGCTATGAAGGAAACTTCACAGTCTTCATGTTTTTTAAAGATCGCAAGGAGTTCTTCCGATACATCCCTGCTGCCATCCCAAGCATAAGTACATTCCCCCTTATAGGAGTCGGGACAGTTGAGGTTCTGTTCTGCGGACCTGTCTCCTGCCGGCTCAAGTTAGGAGCTTTAACAGAGCACGCTGCAGGATCGTACAAATGCGATATCGAACGCCAAATTCCCCCTTACAAGTTCGCATCAAGAATCGCAAACATGCGAGTTTCCGGCCATATAGAGAGAAAGCCACTGGTTGAGGGCTTAGCACCAGAATTCGGAGAAGGAGACGAGATGCAAGCATACTGCCGTGCGACACCAGGCTCGGAACTCCGCTGGTATATAAATGGACAAGAGGAAGATAAAATGCGAGGTTCAGCCGCTTTGAAGTTAAAAAGTACTAGACAAATGTTCTTAGAAGTGCCACCTACAGTGACAGTGCAGTGTGCAGAGTACAAATACGAGAGGTTGTTAAGGTCAGAGTATGTGAAAGCCACATGGAAACCGTGTTATGGAGAAAATTGTGATGAGATGGAACAAAAAAATCAATCGCATAGCTTAGTGATTTGCTTACATTTAGTTTGTGTTCTATGTTTAACTTCTATGAATCTTGTATAAATTATTTCTCATACGTTACTGTCAGGGTTATTCGGAGCTGGTCGGGTGCGCACCCGTTTCGCCTGACAAACCGATCTGGCCATTTACAGAATGCTCTGTTTTGTAATTTCTTATCTTCAGGCAAGGCAGCTCATTAGTGCACGGCTATTAGTTTTAATAAAATGTTCCTTTTAGTAGTAATACTGTATGACAAAATCAAAATCTAGCCAAATTGATTAAATGAAACATTTATTAATTAGTTCTTTTATTATTATAATTATTATCAACAATCAAATTGCTTCTCTTTACTACAATCACGATGACGTAAAATTGAAGGGTTTTTTTAAATTATTAAATACAAGAGCTATCGAACCAAGCTGAGAAGTTCATTGCAGGTATTTGATCACAGCTTACTATTTCGTTGCTGCAAGAAAATAAGGCTGTCGTAAATTAATTCAGTTTAGGTATTTCTGAAGATACAAAACTTTGCAAGGTAACATTCTTAAATATTTTCTTTTATAATTTACTCGATATTTAAAATGAATTTAAAAATTTCATAATAACCAAATTAGGTGCCCGTATACAATAATTGATACAGCGCTGGTCGTTAATGAATAAAGCACTCACCTATCTGATGGCATCAGTAAAGCTTGAGGCTGTATCTCAGTAACAGATGCCCCAATATCACATAATATACGTGCTGATGACGCCGTTCTTATTTGTGCCAATTGAGCTATAGAAGGAACAAACAAAAAATGAATTAGACTTAACATAAAGGACATGTTATATATTATAGTTTATAAATTAACCGTTTCTTTTCATGATTCATATTTAGCTATAAATATTTCTTAAATATGGTAGCAAACTCAACATGAATAACTTTAGTGAACATAGAGTGAAAACAGCGTTATAATTCGGTTCACTTACATGGCGACTTATAAAATTTTGCTCTCAGATTATTTTAAGAGAAAAGTAGAAGAGTTTAATGTCGTATTTTGGATGGTATCTCCATATCGAGTGGCTTTTTTCAAGGTATGGAACGAAAGATCATGGCAATAGGCAATGATAATAAATTATTTGTGAGCAGCGACTCAAAGATAGCATAAAACAATTTTAAACGAATATTAATAATAAAGAAATAAAAAACTATATTTACCATCAGAAAAGGCATTAGGTCTATCCTCGTTTTCATACCAATGTCTGTCGGATATCATACTGTGTAACATTTGCTTGGACACAATACAGTAGTAAGTAGGAGGTACATATGCGTCAGTCATAAGGTTTTCAACCCATGTACCCGCTACAAGGTCAATGTCTTCAACATCGGAGTATAATTCTTTCAGGCGTTGTAGTTTCTGAAATTGAAAAATATCATAGGACATTCTTTACACACGCCCATCTGATCCCAAACTAAGATGTGGTTTTACTATGGAAACCTGATAAACATATTTTTTTCTAAGTATTTATAAATAGATCAAAATCATATCATACACCCAAATACGGAACAAACAGACATTTATGTACTATAATATGTTTGTCCTGGGTGGGAATTGAACCCACGACCTGTAGTGTTGCGGTCAGCGCACGTCAATCCACACAAATCGAAAATTGCCAATTTTTTGCTTTTGATAACTCGAGTTGTCGACATTTACAAATCTTTGTCTTTTAAGAATGTTCGTAGTAAAAACATCGTTGTGGCCTTCGTTTTAAGATACATCTATTGATTTAATGGATAATGGTATGATGATGATGATGATTAAGGTTATCATAGCCCCATAGGGCAAAACGGGCGGATTAGACTTCGAAATCTCGAATGTGAATCTTCACTTACTTCATCGTCAATTATTCCTATTAAATCATCAAAGCATGTTATTATATCACCAAAACAGTACTCCCTATATTTAATATAAGACGGGAAACCAAAATATCTATTCTTGGCTAAGTCATTTGTCATAATGTCGTTCGATATTTGAAGAGCACCGAGTCCATTTTCAACAATCTGAAAATTTTGTAAATAAATTTTAATTTTCAAAATTAAGTTTTGTACGATACCATAAAATTTACGCTGTGTATTTTTTTTTTACTGCAGCCAATTTCCGATTGACTACTACAATCCTGACGGAAATTTAATTAATAACAAAATATAAGTCATTTGATTCTATAACCAATGTGTTTAAACGTAATATGTACGTACGTAATGTAAATATGTAATATATGAACTGTTAAACCTCATACGGCTGTAATTTACCCAAGGCTTTTACCTAACCGAAACATATTAATACAAGTGCACGTCTGCATTATGACGGTTATCTTAACTTATTGACCTTGCGGAAATCCATTGTAAGATTATACAAAAACAAATATCTAGTAACTAAGGCCGCTCTTTCTCTGTCAAGTCCCAAATAAGACAACTCAACAAGAAATTGACACCGTGTTTCGCTTCTACACGAAGCATCTTCAAAACATATTAGACCCGCTGTTACTGACTCGACGCACTAGTACCACAGACGTGTTACCTCAGTTTCTGTCGTTGTACGTCCTGAACATGCTTCGTGTAGTATAGACGCAAATCACGTGTCAATTTCTTGTTGAGTTACCTTGTTTGCGACTTTACAGAGATGGAGATCCGGTGAAATTAGTTACTTGATATTTGTTTTGGTATAATCTTACGACGGTTATATGTCGTATCCTCTTCTTATTCCCTTAACTCTTACTTGACATTAAGAGCTCTACTACTTACATCTGGATCAGCAATAAAGTCATCGATCTTGCCACACGGTTGTCTGAAGCAACCTTGGGTTATATATATGAGATTATCGTCTTCTTTTAAATAGTTAATATTAGAAGTGAGGTTGACCACAGGGTACTGCTTGTAATAAGTGCCGTTTGTGTGGAACATTCTGAAATATCAAGTTCAATTTATATTTTTAAAAAGTTGTATTAGTAACATCAATTATAACTCAAGAACGGCGGCACAGAATTCAATGATCTTTAATTTGTTGGTTTTTTCTCCGTCCCAAATGGCTAAATAAGCGGGTGGTAAACTTATCCCTACCAAGCTATCCCTACTGGTAGGGATAAGTGCACTTTTTAATACGCTTTTATTAGCTTCAGACGTATGTATATTAGTATGTAACGGAATCTTTGAACATGATTTTTAGAGTTAATCCGACGTTTTGAGGGGGGTCCCTCAAAACGTCGGATTAACTCTAAATTCGGTATACTTATTAAGGACCGATGACAATGCAATTTTTTTTTTTTTCCTTTATTGAGGACAACAAACAATTGCACACAATGATAAAATTTAAGTTTTACAACACAGTTTTGTATACATGTGCAACCAGCACCATTATCCACAGTTATGCATAACATGAGAAAAAACAGTTACTGCGGCGGTACACATAAAAAATAATATACAGTAATGATCCATAGAAAAAATTAAAAAAAAATCAAAAAGTTACAAAACCAAAAAAACAAAGTTGAGCACTCCTTCCATGAGAAAAAACAGTTACTACGGTGGTACACATAAATAAAAAAAATAATATATATATAGAGTAATAATACAAAGAAAAAATAAAAGAGTTGCAAAACTAAAAAACAAACTTAGGCACTCCTTACAATTACATAATGTATGGGAACTTTGCACCTCAGAATCACAGCGGCAGTACGCAGTGGCAGAAAACACTACTATCGGAACCTGATGGTGTTTAGAAGCGGAGAACTCGTAAACTAAAGAAAGAAACTATAATTATAACATTTTTTTGTTTATACTACGGCACAGAGATTGAGCATAACAAATCTGAAGTTATCTTTTTGAATTTACCTATTGAAATCGCAAATAAGTCTACATTAAAAAAATACTTGTTATAGGTTTCTACAATTCTTCTTAGAGGTGCACGATCACCTGCGTTTGTTCTCGAAGAATTAGTATGAAACAGACGGAAGGTTAAGGTATTACCTAGGCGACCTTGTTGTTTGGGTACACGAAATTTTATTTGATTTATAATCTCAGTAGTATCAAATTTATTGTGACAGATTTTGTTTAAAGTCAATTGATCCAAGAGCAATCTTCTCATGCAGAGTGATGACATGATCATACATTTGATAGGCTCTGTTAACGATATAATTGACATGATCTTCAAAATGTAATTTTGAATCAAACAAAATTCCTAAGTCTCTTATTAATAGAACCTGTTCTAAGGAAACATTACATAAATTATATTGAAATTGTACAACATTTTTCTTTTTCGTAAAAGTGATTCTTTTACATTTACTGGTACTGAGCTTTAGTTTATTTTTTTTACAAGTATTGGTAAGCCGGTTGAGGTCTTCCTGCAAATTAAGACAGTACTGAGAATGTTCTTATATATTTTTAAATCGTCTGCGTATAGAAGAAAGTGTGAGCTCTGAAAGCAGCTGCCTATGTCATTTACGAAGATGACGAAAAGCAAAGGACCGAGTATAGATCCTTGCGGTACGCCTGATGTTACTGGTATCAAATTAGAGATAAAACCATTTATGACGATTTTCTGAGTTCTATTCATGACATAAGATGCAAACCAGCGCAGTAAATTTCCCCTGATTCCGTTAAAGGCAAGCTTTTCCAACAGTAACAAGTTACCCACCTTATCGAAGGCTTTGCAAAAATCGGTGTATACAGCGTCAACTTGTCTGCACGCATCCATACTTTCAAATAAGAAATTTGTATAAATCAGAAGGTTACTGATAATAGACCGATTCTTGACAAAACCATGCTGTTCGGGTATTATTATACGATGAACTGTTGGAACATTTTGACCCGTTATCCTTACTAGGATAATCAGGATCAGCGATTTTTGTTTTCCTGAGACCCGGAAGGTCTGCGTCAAGACCAATAAAGGAATCTACCAGGCGCGCCGATCACCTATTGCTCGGATAAGTTACCGACTGTGCTTATGATAAAATTTTCGGAGAGGGAACCTGAGAACCGCCTATCTCATCCAAGGAAGGCACCAGGCACTCATTTACTCACTTATCGGATAAGTTACAGACTGTGCTTAAAATAAAATTTTCGGAGAGGGAACCTGAGAACCGCCTATCTCATCTAAGGAAGGCACCAGGCACTCGATTTACTTATTTATCGGATGACTACAGACTTAAAATAAATAATAGTTTAAAAAAAAACAAAAAAATACGCTTTTATAAAAAATAATAGTTTAAAAAAACTAAAAAAATACACTTTTTACAGAAAATCCAACAAAAAAATAAAAAAAAATTTTTTAATTAAGAATAGTATAATTAAGAAAAAACAAAAATATATTGTAAAAAAAGCGTGGGGTGCTTTTTAAGATATTATCAAAATGATAATCCTTCTACTCATATCTGTCAATAAAATATTTATAACTATTGACACCATGCACCCCACACTTTTTTTACAATAAAAAATATTTTTTTCTTATTTACACTATTCTTAATTCAAATTTTTAAAAATTTATTTTTTATTTTTTAGTTGGATTTTCTGTAAAAAGCGTATTTTTTTAGGTTTTTTAATTATTAATTTATATCTACCGGTAGGAATATATGCACTGCCCATTACCGAGTAGTACACATATCCCTACCGAGTTATACCTAATGGTACGGATAAGTGCACGTTTACGGGCACATGAGACAAATATACATTTTATATTCTCCTAAATCTGCGGGGCACGACTAGTAAATAAATAAAAATACTTTTTATTTCCTAAAAATCTTATTATAAAAACATGGCCGAGACGTCCTAGTAAGTAATCCGAAGAGGCATTTTAGCATCTTACCTTATGTACACCTTATGCTAAGATTTGATTCAGCTGTAGTATTATTATGAGAAGTTTAAATAAACAGTTTTAATTATATTATACCTATTATTATTATAGTATTATAGAAAGTATATATTAGGTTGGGGAAAAAGTCTTTTCGCATTATAGTATGTATGAACTTATAATAAAATCTCTTTGGCTATACTATTTGTATCTGGCTGGTTTTGGTATCATTGAAAGTTTAAATTTTAAAGAACATAATTCCAAATTCAAATTAGGAAAATGTGTGATTTGCATTTGTTTTTCGTACCGCCAAGATGAGTGAATCTAATGAAGAAATTCGATTCATTTTATTGAGAGTAGCACAGATTTGGTTTAAGCATTTTCAATCCGGAAATTTTGATGTCAAAGATGCACGTCGCTCTGGTCGCCCCATTACGGATAAAATGGATGCCATTTTTGAAAAAGTGGAGCAAGATCGGCATATCAGTAGTTACGACGTGGCTGAAGAACTGGGAATTGACCACAAAACAGTTTTGGCGCATTTGAAAAAAACTGGGTACACAAAAAAGCTAGATATTTGGGTACCTTACGAGCAAACTGAAGGAAACCTAATGAACCGTGTACTCATTTGTGATTCTTTATTACGACGTCATGAAACCGAACCAATTTTGAAGAAGCTGATAACTAGTGATGAAAAATGGATCACGTACGACAAGAACGTGCGAAAAAGGTCGTGGTCAAAGGCCGGTCAGGCTTCACAGACTGTGGCGAAACCCGGGTTAACTCGCAACAAGGTGATGCTGTGTGTGTGGGATTGGAAGGGCATTATTCATTATGAGCTGTTACCACCAGGCAGGACCATCGATTCTGAACTCTACTGCGAACAACTGATGAGATTAAAGCAAGAAGTTGAGAGAAAGCGGCCGGAATTAATCAACAGAAGGGGTGTGGGTTTTCATCATGATAACGCTCGACCTCACACATCTTTAGCCACTCGGCAAAAATTAAGAGAGTTTGGCTGGGAGGTATTAATGCATCCGCCGTATAGTCCTGACCTTCCACCTTCAGATTTCCACCTGTTTCGGTCTCTTCAGAATTCTTTAGGCAGTGTCAGGTTAACATCACGAGAGGACTGTCAAAACCACTTGTCGCAGTATTTTGATCAGAAGTCCCAAAATTTCTATAGCAATGGGATCCTGTCCCTACCTACAAGATGGCAAAAAGTTATCGAACAAAATGGTACCTACATACTTTAGTTAAATATAAATAAACTATATTTAGAAGGTTTTGAATTTTCTTAAAAAATGCGAAGGAACTTTTTCCCCAACCTATTATATAGTGTAATGTATAAAGTTTCCCTGACAAAAATTCACTACTACACAATACCGATATAGTGGCATTATAAATATCCTGGGACATTCTTTACACTCGGCCATCTGGTCCCAAACTAAGCAGAGCTTGTACTATGGAAACCAGATAACTGATATACTACATATATTACTTTTTTTTTTCTAAATACATACTTATATAGATATTAAGGAGGTTCCAATCTAGATTGTTCATTTGTTTGCTATAGTGGACAAAAAGGAGCACATATACGATTTTATGAGCTACAAAATACTTACTTCATGGCTCCATCTTGCATCTTGTGCCACCATCTCAAGATAACAGGGTACTCTAAGTAAATATGCGGCGTCTTTGTGCTATCGTAACAATCTCTGAATCCAGTGCTATTTGAAATAATTCCATCTTCTATCATTTTGTCGCGATCTAAAATAATTAAAAAATCGTCAATATATGAAAAAAGAGAACAATAACATAACAAAAAGACGACAATATATCTCATATCCTATTCTACCTTACTAATATTATAAATGCAAACGTGTGTGTGTCTCTACGCTATGTAATGGCTAGAATTAGTAACTCTTGTTCGTTGTTGGTAGTGATGTCAAAAACCGTGACGGGAGTCGCGCATTCGAATCCTACAATGTGCTTGAGGTTTCGATGAAGGAAAACATCGCAAGGAAAGCATAGCACGATGGTCCGGTACTTTAGTACCCATCTGGCTGGCTGCCATTTTCATAGCCACATAGTCTTCCAGCAACACGTAAGGGTAAGTCTGTCTAGGCTTTCTATGGTCACCATTTTAGGCTACATCATCACTTACCATGGTGATATTGTAGTCAAACACAGGCTTATACAAAATATTCAATTCAGCCTGAATTGGATCAGAAGAAGTTAATAGAAAAGCAGTATTAGTTAACACACAGTTGGATATTATTTGCTCTAATATTATAAAGAGAAAAGAATTGAATTTGTGCTGAATAATACCGAGATACATTAGATCTTCCGAAATTGCACTAAGTCTTACCTGTTATAACTATATTATTAGCTGTTCCCGTCAATAACTCTGAAAAACTTTAAATGTTTCCCAAATTTTATAATCTTCCGACACGTGTTTTGCTTCTACACGAAGCTTCTTTAGGACGTATTAAACCTGCTGTCACAGAGTCGACGCACTAGCACCACAGACGTGTTACCTCACCGACCGTCGGACAAGAAAGTACGCATAGCATCATATTTCAAATATTATTTTAGGATTTAAATTCATAACAACTCACTCATCATTAGAGGCGACAGTTCATAGTAAAGAATCTGCATTGCATATGCGATATTGATCTCTCGTGCAGTGGAATACAGTTGTTCATCTGTCCAAGTTGGGTTAACTATAGCCAATTCTCTGGCGAAGTGGTTGTGTAGATTCCAGAAAAATATTATTCCGAAGAAGTTTATTCCGAGAAGAAGACTGATTCCCGCTGTAATAATATTTTTACATTATTAGTTGAGAGTGAGATAGAGATTACCAACCAGAGGTCTAAGGACGGACATCTATCGCAAGCGTAGCGTCATCGTATCGAGAACGCAAAATTCTAAATTTTAGAAATTTGAACCTCGCGCATACTCTGACGTTGCGTGATCTTCAATTTCCCATTACATTGGTCTAAGAACCAATACGCGCTCGATACGAAAACGATACGCTTATGATAGATGTTCGTGCTTAGGACACAGGACCAAAATGTTATGTCCATGGTTGTCTGTTTGTTCTGTAACTGGGTTATTAAATAATATCTACCCAATTAGAGAATATAAATGGCTCTCTGTTTTAATATAATTATTTCATTGTATTATTAATAAATTATATAGTATAGAATATTAAAAACAGAAACAAAAAAAATATGTTAAAATTATATTTGCAGCTTGATGACTAACGTATAATTATTGAAATATGATTAATAAATAAAATATCAATACCATGTCAATGTAAATAGGAAATTGAATTTTAAAACATATTTTTTTCAGATGTTGAGTAATGTATTATTAATATACATATTTTTATCAAAATTCATATTTTTAATGTACCTTGAAATATAATACAAACAGAGCCAAGCACATAAATAAAACTAATTAAGTCCAAGGCCAATTTTATTCCAATGCTAATAGCGTCTGTACCTATAATGTACGAAATAATCCAGTTACCACTCAGTCCGGAATCACACAAGAATCAAATGAACTATGGCACACAGAAAGTATATCACTGTTAGTACTTTGTTTATATCTAGAGATTCTTGGATTTATATCAGTGTCGAAAACTCCAACTCTCCATGGTAGAATAAACGGCGACAGACGTCATTAACAATGACCAAGTACACTCCTTGCTCAGGTCAACAGAAGTATTACCCAAGGAGGACGACGACAGGCTATAGAAAATCTGCCACATCTCTTGAAATCTTGAAAACTCTGCAGAGTTCGTCCGAGGAAGTTCTACCACCTTACCCATTTCCATAAAGCAGTAGTGCCCTTATATTAGTTTTGGTTAGAAAGGTAAGGGGTCCGGTGAAATTACAGGTACATGAGACTTTCACGTCTTAGGATCGATAACGTATTGGCGATGACCCTGGTGTTGCAAATACCTATAGGCGATGGTGACCACTTACCATCAGGTGGACCGTCTGCTTATTTGTCGGCCCATGTAATATAAAAATCATTCATACTGCGCCGACCTAATTGGCCAAAACAGGATCCATATTTTCTGGCAAACAAAAACTCTTTTACTCACTAGTCGGTGGAAAAGATAAACCATTCACAGAATCAGTATTCAGCAGACCACCAGTGTAGTTTCTTCTTGCAGGTTCTTCAGTGTTTCCGTAAATTGGCGAAGCGTCAAACAGAGGCGTGGCTTCTACAATCTGTAACATATTGTTTAATTAGATCAATAATAAGATCTTTATCCTTTTAATAATGTTTGAATGGAAAAGTCGGAAGTGGTTTCATCATCATCAGCCTATCTCCGTCCACTGCTGGACATAGGCCTCACCTATGGCACGCCACTGAGCTCGACCTTCAGATCTTCGAAGTTATTTAGATTGACAGAAAGCATCGAAATTTCACGTCGTCTCATTTTTGTATCTTTATGGTATTGAACACTAAAAAGCCTGGTTGATTGAAAGTTATTTAGGCAGAATTATAATGGTCTAGTGACTCGGGGCTACTCGAATCGTGTAACCGTAACGTGTAACGTGTTAAAACATGGACAATAACATTTTTAGATGATTTAACGAGAATCAAACAAGGGCTATAAATGAAGGCAAACCTATTCCAATACAAGAATATCGATTTGTACAAATTCTATCTAAAAAAGTAAAATGGGCGCACGCGGTATAAGGGAAACCTTCATAGTTATCCTATAATAATATCCTATAATTATCATAGTACATATATAGACTAAATCCTTTAGATGTATCTGTTTATTCTTTTTAATGTCATGTTTTCGTTCCTTCAAGTTTATATTCATAACGGTGCTAAAGAAGTTTTAATATCAAAAATAATTAAATTGCTTCTTCCCTAAGATTACCTACCCTCAATGGAGTAGTAGTATTAGCGAGGCACCCTGAGGTCTGGAAAGTCAATGGTCTGGTCATGTTCAAGCACTTAATGCCAGAGAAACGATGAACGAAGTCATCAGCTGGAACTTCATTTGGGACACATTGGTAATCTGATTTACCCGCTTCATCACAGCAGTATGGTCTCCATGTAACGTAGTTTGCTGGAAGATTAAAAAAAATTAAGGAAACTATAGCGCAACCTGGTTTACTACCACCCTCAAGTTGAAAATTTGTCTGATAGCTTCCCTTGAGAACCCTTTGTGTGCATCCGAGGCCACAGCTTCACTAACCAGAATAAAATGATAGTCTAACAAAAGTTTATAATAGTAAAAACCTGACTGAAAAATTGTCTAAATTGGAAAAGTCAGAATAAGAAATACATTACGTAGTTAATACAGACTCAAGTGATTATGGTCTTTGCATTATTTAGCTAAGATAACTGCAACAATAATTTTAAACAGTCCTTTTCTCATTACCATTCCATACCATTTAGGATTATAATTTATAGAGAACAAGCTTACTTACACGTATCACGGGTGTTTGTTATGTCAGTAGCAAAGTATACAGCAAAATGTGTGATAAGACTAGTGAATTTAGAATCCTCGACTCGTCCTTCTACAATAAGTGTACGGCGCACATCCCTCGCTATTCTCAAAGTACTGCCATCCGCAGCTAATTTTGGATCAAATACTGTAAAAAAGATGAGTTAGTATTTTTCAGTAATCTGGGTAACTATGAAAAACTCAAATTGTACTGTATTTTCTTGATCTTTGACTGTGCGTGTTTTCTACCTTTCGGGTTGCCGCAAAGAGTTTTTAGTAGCAACTAAAGGGGAGCTAGACAACATATGATGTCTTTTAAACATAATTTATAATAAATATAGGAAACGATATATTTTTATCTTAATTTGTACATTTCATTGGGATATCCAACAAATATTAGAGTTGTGTTTGTATATCTCACCATTCAATAACTGATTACAAGTGAATTAGACCCTACAATACAACAATTATGATATGATTTCTAGTCCGATGCTTCGTATAGGCGGAAGGCGGAAATTGGCGTACACTTCAATATTGCTTTAAAGCTTAATTTAAGCTTTTAAGCTTTTAAGCTTATTTTGCTTACAATGGGGACATTTACAGGTACAGTGCGAGAGTTTAATAGACGTCCATGTAGTCTTGAGTATAAACATCATTTGTAGATAGCTCAACTATTATAAGTAGAATTATGTATCAGATATTCGTTCCAAACTCTCCATAATTATATTTACGATCGTTACACAACATAGTCTTCAAAAAATAGAAAATGAATGAATGTTCCAAATAACTGTAACAATGAAACAATAACGTACTTGATGCTGTCGTTTGGTTATATTCAGCATCTAAAAGCCTCACATAGGGTGTATGAGAGGCTCCTCTTGATGGATAGTTTAGATTATTACAGCTTCCATCTATTCTCCGTGGCTCCGTCTCATTGCAGGGTGCAATCAAGTTAGTACAGTTTCTGAATCAATAAAAAACAGAGTTAGGTACCGTTAACTTGTCAGCAGTAAAAGAACTAAACGGCCCGGGCTTCGATTCTGTAAGGAAAATTACTCTAGCTCGAGGTTGTTTCATCAGACCTCTATGCTGTGTCTCTTTCGCTAACCACGCAATCAGGTGAGAAATTAGCTCTCCAAGGCCATCGTGCCCCTGTTTGCCGACGAGGTTTCCTTTAGCGGAATAGGAAAATGGTACACAAAAGACTGATGGTATTAATGGAGCTCTGGAAGATAAGCAATCCCCTGGTGGCTTGCTTACTTTTTTCGTTTTCTTTCAAGGGATTTTTAGTCATACAACGACTATGTCAATCCCATAGTATCCACTCAGAGATAGCTTGCTTACTTAATGTAGCCGTTCGCGCGCACACCGTTCAATTGTACGCATCTACCCTTAATTATTTTTTTTGCGTAGAAACATACTGTTAGTATCTACACAACTTTTAATGTGATATTTACTTATTTATTTATTTATTTATACTTCGTACAGAAACATGTACAAGGTGGACTTAGTGCCTTAGGCATTTTCTACCAGTCGACTTTTGGGTGATGCAGAGATAACGTGGTAGATGCACAGAAATAATAATAGATAATTTAATATGAACTTAATCTAGCTAAACTATTATACTTAAACTACACATATACCTTATATAATATATAAACTACATAAACATACACATCTGTATTATTAAAAACTATCATCATGTTTTATTATAATCGATTATTTAATATCAAATGTATAATGTTCGGGGAGGGTTTAGTTTACACTGATAAACTGAATTATGAAAACATGTTCTGTTTAAATTTTGAATAAGATCGTTTGTCAACAACTTTTATATATATTCTATTTATTCTATATACAGATGCTACAAGAGACCCTCGAGGCATCCCACCTTTAAGACACGTCAATAATAGGCACCCATAGTAGGTCTAGTTTGACTGGGCTACAGAGAACTCACGAATCTGTCAGGAGTTTAGGGTTGAAACTCTACACTCTAAGGTCTCGCGGACCTGTCACACCCTTATCAGTTATTTTAAGAATTACTCTACCGTCTCTTGCGACGAACCTAGACGAACGCCTAGCTTGTATTTTGTCCGAAATAGATACAATAAAGCAAGTAAAGGTAAAAGTTGCCCTCATGAGGAGGTGGAAGGGATTGGAAGAATCTATAAAGCCAAGAGTAAAATTAAAATATAGGAACAACAATACTTACGCCAAAGTGCCATTAGAAGTATAGGCTGTTACATCATCGCTGGTGATTTCATTGCCATAAAAAGAACTGTAATAAGAACTACTTCCTAGAATACCCCATACTGATCCCAGTAATACTAATAATGATATTTTATCCATCATAGTCTACACCAAAATGATCCTCATAACACCTTCCTTTGCTTTTTATTCATTTAATTTATTGATTAAGGTGGTTTTTGGTAATGACTAATCAAACAAAATGATCTGTCATATGTTCTTTGTTTCTTGTGATGAATATGCTAATTTATTCACATTTGTAATACAATAACTACACAAAATAATTAAAAAACTAGTTTGTTTTGACTAAGAGCCATCTTTAGCCACTTTTAACCGCAAAATTCAGTCAAAATCACTTTTAACTGGTTATGAAATGAAATGAAAATATTTTTATTCAAATAGGCCTTTACAAGCACTTATGAATAGTCTGACTCTAATACCGGTTCGGAATGTTGTTTTTTACTGAAAAGAGCCGCCAATGACTCAGCAATTACTCTTTTTAAAAAACAAACTTAGATTTATTACATAAAATTTATTTTGTCTCACTGACAATACCTGTGTGTTATGGCAAAAGTGAAGAATTATTGAACAATAATATAATATTACGAAATAAAAAAAATACAAACAAACTAAAGCTGACCAGCCCCCACAAGCAGCACCTGTTCACAAGTATGTCGCACATAAAAATAAGAATTTATGAATTTTGAAATACACACAAAGTGTTATCACTGTGACCATAACATGTTCAAAGTTATAGATAAATTTACATTGCAATAAAATAAAAAAATAAAAATCATAACATACAACAATACATTTACAACCAGGCATTATTATGATTTAAATATTCATTTATGTTGTAATAAGCCTTTTCTACCAATACGGCTTTAATATGATCCTTAAATTTTTGCAAGGATAAATCTAAAGTCGATGCAGGGATTTTGTTATACCAGGTTGTTCAATAAGTTTTGTCGTTCGATAAGAAAGGGCGTTGCCACTAGCTCAATTTTGTTTTGGTTTTGTTAGTACTTTCTTCATATGAACGTATGTGAAGTTACAGTTCAATCTGTCGATTCATTCTTTGTTTACAAGCCATTTAGTGTCGCCGTGTCACAGTATTTTTTTACGAAGGAAAAAATTGAATATCGTGCAGTGATAAAATTATTAATTTTGGAAGGTGTAGCACCAAAAGAAATTCACGAACGAATGTTAAAAGTGTATAATGATTGTTCACCTACAAATAGAACAGTAGAAAGATGGGTTGGTGAATTTAAACGTGGTCGTACAAGCCTTGAAGACGACCCACGTGAAGGACGTCCAAAAAGCGCATCAACACCAGAAATCATAGCCAAAATACAGGATATGGTTTTGGAGAATCGTTGATTGACTGAGCTAGATTTAGTAGAGGCTATACACATCTCATTAGGCAGTGTGAGCCATATTTTAAGTGAAATTTTGGGTTTTAGGAAGCTGTGTGCACAATGGGTGCCGCATTCGCTATCAATGGAACAAAAACACATTCGAATGCGACTTTCTCAGCAACATTTGGAGCGTTTTAAAAAGGATAAAGTGGATTTTGTGCGTCGATTCATTACTATGGATGAGACTTGGGTCTATCATCATGATCCTGAATCAAAACAAGAGGCTAAAGAGTGGTGTAAACCTGGTTGTTCGGCTTCGAAACTAGTTCATGTCCGGAAATCGGCTAAGAAGGTTATGGCATCAGTTTTTTAGGATGCGAAAGTAGCTTTGTAAGTGGATTACTTGCAAACTGGTAAAACAATTAATTCTGAATATTATCGCAACCTTTTGGACCAGTTGAAGGAAAAACATCGTGAAAAAAGACCCGGTTTGCAGAAAAAGAAAATCCTTTTCACAAGAGCATTTTGACAATTTCGAATTTTTTCTTCGAACTTTCAAATTCAATTTTGAAAGTTCGAATTGTTGGAGCATCCACCGTATTCACCAGATTTGGCCCCCAGCGACTTCCATTTGTTTCCAGAACTCAAAAAGTTTATGCGTGGCAAGCGTTTTTCACCAAATGAAGAAATCATAACGGCTGTTGAAGCGTATTTTGCTAACCTTTCGGATTCTCACTTCATGGATGGAATCCACAGATTGGAGGATCGTTGGAGATTAATACACTTGGTATTAATGTTCAGGGAGATTATTCTGAATAAATAAAGTGTATTTTGAACCATAAAATTGTGTTTTTCTTATCGAACGACAAAACTTATTGAACAACCTATTAGAAGTGCGCACCTAGTCCCAGAAATGAACCTTGCACTTTTTGCAGTCGATAAGCAGAGGTTATGAGTTTGTGCTTATTTCTAGTATTTATTGAGTGCATATCACTTTTTTTTGCAAAATTACTAATGTTTCGATGGACAAATAATATGTTTGCATAAATGTACTGTGATGCAACTGTAAGTATTCCTATTTCTGCAAACTTATCTCTGAGGGAAGTTCGAGAACCCCAATTATACATAGCTCGCACCGCCCGCTTTTGCAAAATAAATATAGTTTCTATATCAGCAGCTTTGCCCCAGAGCAAAATGTCATAGGACATAACGCTATGAAATTATACTAATCGTGCTGTATCTACATCTGTTAGTTGTCTAATTTTTCTCACTGCGTAAGCTGCCGAACTGAGCTTTCCCGCAAGGGATGATATTTGGGTCCCCCATTGAAGCTTTGAGTCTAAAGTAATTCCTAAAAATACTGTAGATTCAACTAGATTGCGAGCTTCATTATTTATCATTAAATTACAGCCTACTTTTCTTACATTGGGTAACGCAAATTTAATACATTTAGTCTTCTTTGCATTCAAAACTAGATTATTTACTGTAAACCAATTTAATACCTGGGCCAATGCACCGTTTACATCGTCATAGTTTGATTTCAGTCAACACTAAAAATCAGTGAGGTGATATCAGCAAACAGTACAATTCCACAGGTATTTTTAACATAAAATGGAAGGTAATTAATGTAAATCAAAAATAAAAATGGACCTAGGATTGAGCCCTGCGGTACACCCATATGCACAGAAGAGCCAGATGATTTGACTATATTTACATCGACACTTTGAATTCTATTCCCAAGGTACGATTTCATCATGTCAAGTGCCATACCCTTTACCCCATAATGACGTACGGACTTACGGATTAGTGTGTCATGATCGACACAATCAAAAGCCTTAGATAAGTCACAGAAAACACCAATAACATTTTATGACTTCTCCAAAGCTTTAAAAATATTACTTAAAAGCGCCACGCCAGCGTCAACTGTAGAACGACCTTTAGTAAAACCATACTGCACACTATGTAAAAGTTTGTTGAAATAAAAGTAAGTAAGCAATTGGGATAAAATTATCTTTTCAAACACTTTACTAATGGCTGGCAAAATGGAAACGGGACGATAATTAGAGGGATCACTAGGATCTCCAGTTTTGAATAACAGTATTACTTTACTATATTTCATCAAATTTGATTCAGAATTAATTCAGGAAATTTACCTGAATTAACGCATCTATTAAAAATCAAAAAGTGAGCGGGGAGCGATAGTATCTACAATCGACCGTAACAGACATATCCCATAAATCGCCAGTGCCTTTAACTTTTAAATTTTTAAAAGCTTTAAGTATGTTGTGAGCTGTTATATGCTTAAATTTAAATAACTCAACACACTGTTGGTGAGGAATTTAAGGACCTCGTTGTAGCTATACGTATATCACTAAAGAAGTTATTAAATGCATGTGCTATTTGACTATATTCACTTATAACTTTATTATTAATGTTTAATTCAATACGTTTATTAAGGTGTTTAGACGTTCCACTTTCAGAGTTAATAATGTTCCAAGTAGTTTTTACTTCATTGGTTGATTGATTTATTTTATTTCTTAAGTAAATAGACTTTGCAGAAGCACACACTTTTTTAAAAAGTTTAGAGTCATTTCTGACATTCAGTATGAAATTTTGATTTTGATTATATTTTTTCAAACCATACAGCTCATACAACATAGCTCTACTTTTATAAATCCCAACAGTGGCCCAATCGTTAAACTTTACAAAATGTTTATTTTCCTTAAAGGTTCTTGGCTTAAAATTATTTTCATATTCTTTTCTTATAAGATCGAATAGTTCATTACAAAGACTATCTGGTTCTTCATGTGACATATCAATGGAAACAATATTTCTATTTACAGCGTTTTTGAAACGGGCCATACGACTTAAGGTAATAGGCCTACATTGTTATATTGCGACGGCTAATGTATGTTTCATCTAATAAAACTACCTTTTGATCACAATGATCTGAAGTCAATTCACTAATTACAGATTTTTCAAGTACATCACAGCTGCAGAACACATAGAGACAAGTGGCAGATGTTGCCGTGATTCTAGTCGGTTCACAGAATAAATTATTGAGATTAAATGATTTAAGCAAATTAATTAATCGAACTGTTGTAGGCGAATCTACTAGCAAATTTACATTAAAATCACCACACACTATTGTGGTCTTGTTACAGGTTTGAGCTTTCTTAAGAGCATCTTCCACAACTAATTCAAACAAACTAAAGTCACCAAGAGGGGGACGGTACACGCAAACTATAACAAATCGTTCAAGTTCAATATTACTTGAAACTAAAATTAAGCTGCCACCGTGTATAGCTGATTTTCGAACAAACGCACTAAATAATTTAAATTTAGGAATATTGAGCAATAGCTCATGGTTTCTATACCAGTGTTCAGTTACACAAAAAAACATGTCCATTATGATATTCCAGAAATAATTCTATTTTTAATTAGTATTATTCTATTAGTTAGAATATGTATCAAAGTATTGGATCGATGAGACAGCCAGCGAAACAGAAATTTACCTGTGAAACCCTCTAATGAACGAGCCTTTCTTGCTGAGAAAGTAGAAGTACTCCGGCAAAGGAAAATCAAAGGAAGAACCAACATGCACCATCCCTGTCTATGATACCCGTCTCTCCTACTTTCCAACATTGGTTATAAGCTGCACAGTTGGTCGGTTGTGGTCAGCGGGTTGCGGTTGGCTGGCCATTCTCCCCTTTCCCAGAGCGTTTCACTCCCCTAGGCTACGCGCTCCTCGGTGTATCCATGGTTACTCCGATGCAACTATTTAAGTATCAGTTGCTATAATCTTTATCAGTTTTGTATCGTGGCTAATGCTTGAATGATTAGGATATGGGTCAGTCGTTGTACTGGCACTCTGCCAGTATCTGAGTGTAGAGCTAATCATCATCATTATCATCATCATAGTCAACAGTACTCTTGACTGGTTCAAATTTTTTTGTTAAAATTGAAGTAATAAAATAGCCAAAATGTCAGGTAAGATAAAATTTATTAAAAGAAATAAAAACGTAACCTTGCTGAGTTTCATGCCGGTTCTTCTCAGTTAAATGCTGACTTCAGATCCGGTGGTAGCTTCAGTAACTCTAAATTTGACCATGATGAGTGCCTTCCTCGGGCCTAAACTGAATAAATGGTTTTGAATTTGGTTCGCAACATACACTACATTTGACAGAGATTTACATTCTTCTTTATTGAAATGATGTTTATCTACACGTGTAAAACGTGCTAACACCAATGACATATTATAATATAGACACGTTATCTACCAACAACGCGGCAGTGTCAATACTAGATAGCTATAATGAATATCGCCTTACAGTGTACCTGCTGTTAGAGAGATGCATAAATCGTTAGTTACGTTAAGGTTGTATCTTGCATTCGCCGTTGCGACAGTGGTTGTTGCACGACTAAATGGAATGAGGTCAATAACCATAATTTCATGTTGCCATTTCTGAGCACGGACAACGCATCTATAATTTAAATATATCATCGATAAACACTATTAATCTAATTTCTATATATTCTATAAGGTAAATAGGGTCCCTTGACGCACCACCTATGATATTGCCGCTTAGCACATTATATTTTAATGGTTAGATGGTACGTATTTTAACAAGATACAATTATAAAGCTTTATTTTTTATATATTTTATCATAAACATAAATAAATGTCCTCTCTACGTCTGAATGTCTTTCTATGTGAACGCAAACTTTTTTGTGTTTTGAAATTATGTGCTGTTTGAGCCGAATTACTACTACAACTTCTGACCATATCTATATATATAACAATGAATGTTTGTTTATATGTCCTTTATAGAATCGTAAATTATGCAACGGATTTTAATGCAGTTTTCAGCAATAGATAGAGTAATTCAAGAGGAAGGTTTATAACCAGGATTGAAAGCGGGCAAAGCCGCAGAGCGCAGCTAGTTATGTTATAAAAACAATGATCCTGATTTATGAAAAAAAACCCTTTTGTGATTAGAACTCCCCCGGCAAACCATCGATCAATTACATTTGAAACAGTACTATGAAAACGGCAACTTCGCAGGTAAAGACATATTTATTACATTAAACGTCTCACTAAACTAATTATGCAACTAAAGAGTAATAAAGCGGTAATAAATTCTTTTAATACAATAGACACAAAAGTAAGGAATAAAACAAGGTAAAGTTTAACAAGAGTAATCTTTCCAAGCCCTAAAATTAATTTTCTTAATGTGTTTGCAGCTGCGTATTTTGTTCCTGAAAAGAGAAAATATGTTTATAATTTTATCTTACTACTATTATTAATACCAAATAAGATTTTACAAAAACAAATATCAAGTAACTACTTCAGCTGGATCTCCTTCTCTGTCAAGTCCTGATTCCCTGTTGAATTTCCTCGTTTGGGACTTGACAGAGAAGGAGATTCAGCGGAGTTAATTACTAGTTATTTGTTTTTGTATAATCCTCCAATGGATTTCCGCAAGGTCACGTAAGAGTTAATTTGTTAAATACCAAGTACCGAAAGAACGGCTGAACAGATCTAGGTGAAATTTAGGGCAGAAATATAATGTTATAGGCTGGAATAGCACATAGGCAATGCTTATTTTTTATCCCGAGAAAAACATCCATCGGAAACGCGGCTAAAACCGAAGGGGCTAGTTTATTATAAGTTACTTATGGGCCGATCCACAGTCAATACTGCGCCACAGGTCGATTCCCACCCAGGAGCACATTTGTGTGCCTAAACAAACATGTCTATTTGTCTGGGTGTACATATCTATAAAATTATATATTTTTAAAATAGAGTTCTTAGCGAAGAGTTCTCCCCGAGTACTACCACCTTTACCCATGTTCGAGGCGCCAAAGAAAAAGCTCAACTTACTCAGGATTCGGTCTTATAAAAGCATGAGGTTGTATGCGAGAGACATTGTCACCAATTAAACACAGAATCATTGCTATTGTTGATTTCCTTATCTCCATTAATTGACCTAAAAATAAAGTGTATTTCAATTCAGAATTCATAAAAAAAAAACACATTTTTTTACATGAATATAGAAAACGAATAGAGGTATTTATTACATATATTATTAATATGTAATATAGATAGACTTTTATTTTATAAAAATCTTAATAAGGTGATAAATTACTGAGTTGAGTTGACAAAGTTACCAACCACATTATCTAAAAAGCTTACCATAGCTAGGTTCAGTTCTCCACAGAAAAAAAACAAGTAATAAAACACTACTTACGAAACGTTAGCGCGTATGGACAAGTTGGCCTCTCATACCAATGTCTATCGGATCTAATAATCCGAAGTAGCTGTTCTACAACGATGCAATATAATGTAATTGGTACATGGCCACCTTCCACCCGCTTCTCCAACCACACTCCAGCCAAAAGATCTATGTCTTTCACACTCCCATAAACATCTTTGAGAATTTCTAAGTTCTGAAATGTGTAAAATATTTTTAGGCGCTCTAATATTTGTATTCTCATTTAGTTGTTTTAGAGTAGTAGGGCTCTTAGTATAGAGTTCGACCGGGAAAGTACTACAACCTTACTATCCCTTACCCATTTCCGCCGTGAAGCAGTAGTAAACTTGTATTACTGTGTTTCGGTTCGAAAGGTAAGGGCGTCGTTGAAATTACAGGCACATGAGACTTAATATCTTCATGTCTCAGGGACAACAACGCATTGGCGATGCCCCTGGTGTTGGCATAATTCATGGGCGGCGGTAATCACTTACCACCAGGTGGACCATCTGCTTGTTTGATGGCCCATGCGGTATAAATAAAATACTTGGAACGAATAACTCTAATAAATATATATTATATATAAATGAAAATAAACTAATAAAGTAGTGTTAGTTTAATCTGTGGAAATCTTAACTGGCATAACTTTACGTAAAATTTAAAACTAGATTGCTCATGTAATGTATGTAATAAGTTGTTGATTTTCCCCACAAAAATTAAAATCTCTGAAGTTGAAGCATTTTTTTTACCTCAGGATCAATATCAGGGCACAAATCTTCAAACTTTTTAATATACTTTTTATCACAGCAGTACTCCCTGTACTTGATATACGGTTGGAATCCAAAATGTCTATCTTTGGCCAAATCATTTGTTGTTATGTCAAAAGCTTTGGCTATTGGTCCTAGACCCCGATTCGCAATCTGAAATATCACAAAAGAGTTTTTAAACACTACTTGAATACTTAATGATACTTTATATAAAATTATCAAATTAAAAATATTACTAACATCTGGATCTACAGTATAATCGATCTTAGCACACCCTTGTCTATACGCTCCATGAGTTATATACTCCAGGTTATTGTCAACCGCCAGATAGCCAGTTCGCGTTGACGTATTAACTGCTGAAATTCTTTTGAGGTAATGCCCATCTTCGTCGTGTAAGCTATCAATAAATTAGTTTGATTTGGTTAAGAATCTAAAGATGTCGAATTCTGAAGGACCCGTTTTGACAGCAGAGAATGCCAACGAATTATCATCTTTACTGCTTAAAAGATGAGGTTCATCAAATGCTTCAATAGTTAATTGAATCATGATGCTGAAACTTATTACAACACTACTTTAGCAATCTTAGCTGCCAAAAGGAGCCTATTAGATATCGACAACTTTACAAATTTTATCTTATAATATCCGTTTAAAGATCTGTCTTTAACATTTAAACCGACTTCAAAAGAGGAAATGTTCATCTGTATGTTTTTTTTTTGTGTATGCGTATTTTTGATGATCCATAAACTAGCTGTTACTGCCGGTTTTTTCCGAGCTCCTGACAAATAGCTATTCATTTTTTCCGGGATAAAACTACCTGTGTACCAAGGTTAATACAATTCCTTTTAATAATTGTACGTGAAAGAGTAACAAACATCCAGCCACCCATCTATCCACCCTGATACACTTTACCATTTCAAAAATAACTAAGATAAGATAGAAATCTAATAGAACTTACTCTACAAAATCAGACTGAATCGTGTGAGCCCATCTCATAACAAATGGGAATTCTAATGACACTTGGGGAAACAGAGATTCATCATAAATATCCCTAAAGCCTGGAGTCGGGACTAAGACACCGCTCTTGATGAGATTTTCTTTTCCTGAAATAAAACAAATTTTGTTTTCTTGTTTTAGGCCGTAAAATAGTCAGAGGAATGAAGATTTTTTTTACCATTCGATTTGAATCTAGATGAATCGAAAAAGAAACGAACGTATACATCTTTGGGACTTAGCCTGCGTGATAATGAAATGGCTAGTTTTCTGAACGTTCCACTTCTATCGCATGTTAAATGTACCCTTTTTTCTTCTTTAATAAACAAATAAAATATAGGACGCACCCTGGTTAGATCGGCTGATGTTCAGCGAAATGTTTTAGACGGCGAGAAGATGTAACGTTGAAGAGAACTACTGAGAACGTTATCACTTGGGAATACAGAGTTTATAGCATTGGGTTAGGTCACATGGGGTTATTTCATGCGAATAGCTTTTTTATAATATTAAATGATGCATTTTGCTCCTGACCCATCAAGGACAAAGGGACAATGACGCTTGCCTGAAAGTACTATATTGAAACTGGCCTTGAAATTCCCCTAGTAAAAGTAACTTAGGCAGTCTTACCCATCAAATTGGCTAGTAGTTCATAAAAGAAAACCTGCAGTAATATGGCAATATTGATCTCTCGGGCAGTCTTAAATATTTTTTTGTCATTCCAACAGGGGTTTATCTTAGCCAGCTTTGTAGCTATGTAATTGTGCAACCTCCAAAACCATACAGTGGTGATACTTATCCCGAGGAGACTGTTTGTGTCGAGTGCAGCTAAAAAAAACAAATTAAAAAATAATCAAAATTTTATAAACTGACGAAACAAACTTAAATACTAAATATGAACACTTAAATAATAATAAGCAATTAATTAATAATAACTAAAGAATTTTCATGAATCTTCGCGCACTTTTCGTAGATTTTAGGTTTAGCTCACGTGCCACCTGATGGTAATTGATCACCACGGCCTATGGACATTTGCAACACCAGAGGATCGCTAATGCGTTGTCAACCCCGAGATATGAAGTTGTTAAGTCTCATGTGCCTTTAATTTAACAGGCTTCTTACCTTTCTAACCGAAACACAGTAATACATGTGCACTAATGCTTTACGACGGAAATAGGTAAGGTGGTAGTACTTCCCTGGACGAACTTGGCACAAAGAGCTCTATCTACTACTCAATGATTAGATGATAAATGCTTAGTGGCAGTTCATGATCTTTCATGCAGACATGTTCTACAGAGTTGTAATATAAGATGGACCGTCGGTATGTTTGTCAAGCTAACATAAACAAAGATTTCAAAAATCTGTTACCTATCGTGTGTGTTCCAGTAGCTGAGCTTTTTAAGGAGTCAGTTCCTTTATATGCTTAGTGTACTTACTAGTTTCGGCTGCTTTATCACTTACCATGGCGAGGCGATGGTCAACAAATTAATTAAATAATACAACGTTATTAGCTCAATGTTTTTTTGTTGGTTTATAAAGACTTACGCGTATTATGGCATCTTGTCTCAGCAGGCAATTGGTTGAACGAGCATATTTCAATTGCTTTCTTAGAATCCAACGCTGGAGGCCATACTCTTCCATTTATCAAGTCAAATTTCAGTAGACCATTTTTTAATAATCTTGATTTTAATAATTTTTCCGAAGATGTTCCGTAAATAGTTGACAAATCGAAGGAAGATGTTGCTGATGTAATCTGTAATTGTAAGTAAATGATTATGCTTATGATTGAACATATTTCGCTTTTAGTTTCCTCTTGTTATATCTTTATTATACTCATATCTAATATTCTAGTTAAAGAATGTGAAGTGAAGTTTTAATAATTTGGACTTTAAAATATTTGGTCATAGAACATCAATTCACGAGGCAAATTATTTATAAATAGTAAGACAAAACATCAGCTACTTTTTTTATATAAAACCACTTTCAAATTTGTATTTAGCTTTGACCTCTTCCTAATGGGTAAATTGAAAATTTCCTAAAGATAACGAAGTGAGAAGTTTTTGGTCAATCTGTCTACAGCTTAATAATACTAAACAAGGCATACCCTTTGAGGTTCCGTATTATTTGGCAGACATCCTGTAGTTTGATATGTTATTGGTTTGGTCATTATCAGACAACGCACATCAGAGTGTCTCAGAACAGGGTCTCCGAGAGGCACCTCGTTTGGTGCACACATAGGATCTAACTTGCCTTCTGGCTGGCAACAATATGGCTTCCATCTTACATAGTTCACTGTAAAATGATGACTTCTATAGTTATTATTGTCACAGCTGATATGATAGAGTTTATACTTTATGTGTTTAGTTTAACCTAGTACTTAAACTGGAGTCCTTTAAATCGTTTTTTGAGATGTGGAAAACAAAATTGTGCAATATTCGTAAGCTGTTTTTATTAAAAACATTCACTTTAAAAAATAGAATAAACCAGTTCACTTACCAGTATCATGAATGCTCAGGACGTCTGCCATACAGAACAAAAGGAACTGTGGAGCTAGCTGTGTGAATGTTTGGCTTGGTATTTGACCTTGTGATAGCAGTCTTGTGCGCAAGAGTCGAGCTAAAGGCAACGGCTTGCCTGAACATGCTTTACGAATTGTATAATCTGTAAGGCAAATACCATAAGTATTATTTTTGTTATTGGGCATTAGCGGACATTTCGATGTAGACCAGCGCCTATCCTAGTTTTGGAAAATTATTATTTCGTTCTTCTGTAGTCAGAGAAATCACAACTTTATGAGTCACAATCATGAGTGGAAATTGCTTCGGGCATATGTCCCTGTCTCCTACAACATGAAAGTCTTTGAGCATTTATTGCTCAAAGACTTGAAAGGGGAAAGCATTGAGTAAAATATTGACTAAATATGTAGCCATCTTAAGCCTTGATTCTAGGTTGAATTATTATGTACCCCATTTACCAAGACAACCATTTACATCTTCCATAAACTCTTTCGTAGACAGTTGAGTAAATTTACAGTATACACTTTTACAAGTTGTGAAAATATCATTACTTCTAACGTCAATAAAAAAGGCATTCTACTAACCTTTACCAAAGGCTTCCGGTAGAAGTCTATAAACAGGTGTATGTGGAGCCCCTCCGGAGGGGTATTGAGGGTTATTACATGATCCATCAACACGTCTTCCTTCGTTATCTTTACACGGCTTAATGGCATTTACGCACCAACTGAAATAATCACGTTCAATAAGTTATAAGCTTTCCCTTAATTTCTTTCTGTACTAGCTAGCTGCGTCCCCGTAGGATAAAACTAGTCAATGTATTCTCCAGCCCATCGCGGCCGCCGTCGCTATAGCTTCGTTTCCGCTTAGCTTGTTTCTGGTTTGTCTTTCTTCTCGGCTCCTAAGGGTCGTTTTAAATTATTTTTCACATTTTACAAGATTTAGGCTATGACATGCAACAAAAAAAAACCGACTAATAATTTTCACGTGACCCGTATATATAAACCGGACCAAATCAACTGCAGACAAACAGACAAGAATTTCAAAAACAAAAATATAATAACTTTTACAGAAACGCCACGTCTACAGATTTATTATTTGTATAGATTTTTCTTCACTTCTTCAGGCTTAAAGTTTGATTGGAATTGAAAGAAATAAATAAAAGTTATATATTTATGGCAAAGGCAAGCTGAGTATAAATTATAATCAATGATAGCTCAGTCCTATTGTTGTCTGCCGCCGCAGTCTAGAACAAAATAAATAAATATATAATCCATGATCATTCTTTACACATAGCCATCAGTGCCTTGAGCACAAACTTCTATCGTAAGCGTATCGTCATCGTATCGAGTTCCTCAAAAACCAATGCAATGGGAAATTGAACATGGCCCAACGTCCCGGTATGCGCGGTGTTAATTTTCCATGCGATAACTGCTCGTACTTTGGTCTTTGATTGATTGTGATTTTTCTTCTAAATACAAAAATAGAATAGATACTTAAATAGATATTTATCCCCAGACACAGAACAAACAGACATGGTCACAAACAAACCGTTGCCCTTAGTGGGAACAGAACACATGACATGCGGATTGGCAGTCAGGGTCTCCAACCACCAAGCCAACTGGTCCGTCCAGTAAAATACTTACAAAGTATTATTGTCCTGTTCATGTTCCAAAAACTGTTCCTCAGTTATAGGTGTTCCATAGTAGGAATCGTAATAGGTTTCGGATTCATCACAGTTAACGAAGCAAAATAAAATGAAGGGGAGAAGGTATAACATAACTATTGACTCATGTGTGTCTGATACAGAAATAAGAACATTAAGAATTATGAATCATATTTATTGGATATCGTGAAGCAATTTAAATGTGGCTCTCAAACTTTTTATTTTCTTCGCTAATTATGAGATTAATGGATCAATCTATAAAAAAATGTACGAACTTTTTATAGTGATTTTAGGTAGTAAGCAAACCATTGCAATATTTCTTTATGAAGCTTGGAATGTTAACCAAATTATATATTTGACAATTGACAATTCATTTCTTTCCAATTCATTTTGGATAAAAAAATGTTTGTGTATTCTTCTTAACTTAATTAACTAATTGACTCAGACGTGGCCTTGCGGAAAACCATTATAAGATTATACAAAAAAACAAGTATCTAGTAACTAATTCCGCTGGATCTCCTCTGCCAAGTCCCAAAAAGGAAACTCAACAGGAAACCGACACGTGTTTTGCTTCTAGACGAAGCATCATCAGGACGTAATAGACCCGCTGTCACCAACTCGACGCACGAGCACCAAAATCGTGTTACTTTGTCGACTGCCGGACAGAAAGCTTTCTTTCTTTCTTTATGATTTTTTTGGTACCTAAAAAATTTTTAATAAGCAGTAAACTTTTTTATAACTTTGGTAATTTTAATTAGATGTATTAAAAAGTTTTATTGATACATTCAATAATAATATATGAATTGAAAAGGTACATATATACCTATCCGCAGTTTGATTGCATAGCTGCTCGGTTGCCATCGGTAATAATTTATTGTTCTTGTAAATAATATATTGTTATCAAATACTGCTATTAATAAGCGTGAATAATAAAAAAAAAGTCTCTGGCATGCTTGTTTTTAAATAATACAACAGAATCTATTTAAAATATGAACAAAAATATAGATACTTAATAATAGATGGGCGAAGTGTGTATTAACACAAGAAAGACGGCTAAATTTACCCTCCTACAAAGACGGCGGGAGGTCAAATGACTACATGTAACTAATTCCTATAAAATTCTTTAAATAATAAATATCCTGGGACATTCATTCATTCATTTACACACGGCCATCTGTTTCCAAACTAAGCAGAGCTTGTACTATGGAAACCAGATAACTGTTATAGTGCATATACCATGTACTTTTCTTTTCTAAATACATACTTATATAGGTATTTACACCTTTAAATAATAAATATCCTGGGACATTATTTTTACACACGGCCATCTGATCCCAAACTAAGCAGAGCTTGTACTATGGAAACCAGATAACTGATATACTACATATACTTCTTTTTATTTTTCTAAATAAATACATATATAGATGTTTACACCCAGACCCAGAACAAACGGACATGTTCATGCACACAAATGTTTGTCCTGGGTGGGAATCGAACCCGCGACCTTAGAATTGGCAGTAAGGGTCGCTAACCGCCAAGCCAATTGACCTGTCAAATAACAATTAACTATAAATATCCTGGGACATTCTTTACACACGACCATCTGGTCCCAAACTAAGCAGAGCTTGTACTATGGAAACCAGATAACTGATATACTACTTTTTTTTTTTTTTTTTTTTTAATATATACTTATATAGATATTATTAGAGTTAGATTAGAGATTACTTTGTATAATATAATGCTCATATAATGATTTTCCGTGCAGTATTTACATCTGATAGCTTTATTTACATTACAGAACGGCAAAACTGATTATTTAATATTGATGATTTATTTTCAGAAAAAAAAATCCAGTCCGTTTTCGTAAATATTTTTTTAGTAAAACTTCTGTAGGCGCGACTGGGGAGTAACTCAATTTTTTTTTCTGACGGAAGTAACGTTCTGAAAAATAATGTATAGTTTCTTTACGGGAATAGTCTTACTATACTTTGTCCATGAATCGAATTTCTTCATTAGATTCACTCATCCTGGCGGTACGAAAAACAAATGCAAATCACACATTTTCCTAATTTGAATTTGGAATTATGTTCTTTAAAATTTAAACTCATTAATCATTAACTCATCATTAATACCAAAACCAGCCAGATACAAATAGTATAGCCAAAGAGATTGTATTACAAGTTCATACAAACTATAATGCGAAAAGACTTTTTCCCCAACCTAATATGTACATATATGTATTGGTAACACTGCGAAAATACAACTGCTGTATAGTTATGGATTGTTTACACGAATAACGTGCAGCTGGCCGAAAATATTATAACCTCACATTTTGTAATAAATAAATTAAAAAAAAATCTGATGATTGCGACGTTCTATAATATTCAATAACAAGTTTATATTGACATGTACTGTTCTAACCTTCAATTTTCTACTCTCAATTATTCTATTTATCGAACGATAATAATAAAATAATAATATAATTAATCTTTTAATTTTATTAAGTTTTACTTCAAAGTTAGTTTCCTTTTTTTTATTTATGTAATTGTCCTATAAAAATAAGATATGAGATTGAAACACTATTATAGCATTTTTATATGCATTGATCAACTGCAGTCGAACCAAATAGCACATGTCGGCGTGGCTTCACGAAATCGACGGCCAGGGTTTATGTTGCAGGAAAAAACCAACAGAGTTACACATCAGATACCACCAATTACAAATAAGCACTTTATTAATTGCACTAGAGATGTTAGCTTAACAAAAGATGTCGTTCTTCGACATCACTCAACTTTAACCAGAATATAACGTGACAATATTAACAAATTAACGACTTTTCATCACAAAAATGCATAAAGTATGTTTAAAATCATAAAATATTTTAAAGCAAAAATACAGTATGTAACAAAAACCCTGTTATTCCTTTTAGGAACGTTATACATTACCTACAAGCACACCATTAATGATATTAGAATTTAACAATTATAAACATTGGCTAGTACAAAGGTCAAAATCAAATAACTATTAAAATCGACACATTCAAAAAAATGTTTAGATTATCTGATTTTACAAATACATCTTTATTTCGCTAAATAGCCTACGAGCTCGGCGGCTTTCTTTGATGCGACAGAAGATGCCGCTAAAACGTAGGCGCGTGCCTCGTATCCCTGCCACGTGCCTTCCTACCCCTTTACCCCACCACCCGCCGCCCTGCGAATCATAAGCGAATTCCTTAGTCTCCCGCGCAACTTACTTTCGAACGGTTGTTATTGTTGACCTAGTGAGTGACTTGTGTTTTTTTACGTAAGATCACCTGATCTGACGCCCTTCGATTGTTTGCCTCTGGGGTACTGTTAAGCAACAGGTGTTCAAAAAACCGTGTGATACGGAGGTCGAAATGCGTTCACGCATAGTAGCAGCATTTGACCACATCAAGTTCGATAGCTCCATTTTACAAAGCGTACGTGAAAATATTATTAGGCGTTGCAACAAATGTGTCGAGGTACAAGGTGGTCATATTGAACAGCATCTCCGTGGCCGTCTAGTAGACGTTATAATAAATTAATACATTAAAATGCAAGTAGGTACTTAAGGTTTTGTGTGACAGACGCGGGGACTTTATTTTGTTTATGTAAATGTGTTAAATGTACTGATAACAATTATCAATTGTGCATAAAAATATCGTGTAAACCAACATTTTCAAAGATTCATTCGTTAAAGTGATAAACAACAGCTGACAAAGTCGTGAACTTGGGTAGAAAAAATAGGTAGATAACCGGCGCGGCGCGGCGCGGCGGCACCGACAAAGAGAGGCCACTTTCTTTGTCGGGTCGGGTAGAACTTCTTCCTATTATTTGTGATTTCGGGTCATCGCTTCATGCAGAGGTAAGATATCAGAATAACATTACAAATATTAATAATTAAATATTTATTTTAATTATTTGTGTTTACAGTTTATTATAAATGACTTCCTTTATTACGTATTTATACCGATTCTTAAAACGTAGGTAGAAGGAACAACGGGGTTTTTGTTACATATTGTATAAATGTTTCAACTCTTGACTTCAAAAATTACATGTATCAAAATATCAATTATTAATATAATTATAATTCTAAATTCGCTTAGAAATAAAATCAGCACCCATATACACTTATTAGCTGTTCCCGTGGTTTCACCAAAGTTCCTGAGGGTAGTAGCATTTTCCCGGGATAAAAAAGTCTCCAATTTGTTAGCCACGTCATGTTATATCAATGTCCAAAGTAACATGAACATATATTCTTGATTTTTCCGTGAATAATTAACAAACATTCATACATCAATACAAATCTATATTCATACACACATCTTCAGAAAATTACTTATTTATAATATTAGTAAGATTATTAGGACTCATAATGAATGCTGAGCGAATAGACAAACTCTTTACTATGCATATCACCGCTTTGAGAAATATTTCTCCCATTACTATAATTCGATGCGAGCCATTTGAGACCGGATGGACATGAAAATATCGCTTGCAACAATTTAAAGTGCGACGGTATATGTAAATTCATACGATAGGAAATACAGCAGACAAATAATGCGCAGATGTAGTGTAAATCAGATAAAGTGATGGTCTATGTCAAAGTGTTTGAGATTTCTGGGTATACGAGCGTTTGTGACGCTGCGTTTAATACTCGATATTTTTCTTGTTATAACTGCCATACACGTATAATAAGTTCTATTATTTGCATTACAGCTATTAGGAAAAAAGGTCTGAATGTATTTTTATTAGGTACCACTTCATTATGATAAATAAATTCTGCCTTCAACTTCAGAGGTATAAAAAACGATTTAAACCCATTAAGCCCTAATTTAAAATTAAAATCATTTATTGTGTTATGTCTCTACAAGGGCGCTTATGGAGATCAATACTACTGAAGATAGTATCTCGTATACTCTGATATCGCATTATAGCAAAACTGAGTAGTAGTTTTGCTAGTAGTGGCTTTACTAAGGAAGTAAGTTCAATTCCTACAATAACCTTGAGCTTTACGTAAAGGAAAACATCGTGAGAAAACCACAGCACGGTGATACTTTGTAGTGCCCGCCTGGCTGACTACCACCCTCAATTTGAAAAACTGTCCCCAAGCGCCTGTTATAAGGAGCATTTGAGTGCCAGTTACTCTTCTAGGCGTTTTGTTAGCTTAATTTTAGCCACATCATCACTTACCATGGTGAGATTGAATAAACTAAGTAATAAACCTAAAAAAAAACTCAACTAGAGCATTGAACCGCAACGTGTGAACCGCTCGTCTACAACATTACAAAGGTACGAACCTCGCATGGTAAGTAGACGAGTCAGGGCACGCCTCATGGAATGCTGAACATTTCTGACAATTCCGATCTTTATTGACTTTTAGATCGATCGCTTTTAATTCACATCCGACCGTCGTACAATATGTTCATCATCAAACATTTTACTGATAACTTTGTTGCTGAGAAATAAAAGAAACAATGGTGGACTGATCGGCGGTTACTGTTGATTCACACGTTGTTTGTTATGTGTCTGGGAATTAATATCCACTATATATTTTACAGCTATTTAAATGTATTTTAAACGATTTTATAGTTATGTTTAGATAAATTTCCCGAGAGATTCTTTTACGCACGGCCATCTGACTCCAAACTAAGCAGAACTTGTACTATGGACACCAGCAGGCCTACCATCAACTTTTACTTATCCATTCAATTCCGATGCAATTCAGTTTAGGTGCCTAAACTGAATCGCTAAGATTCGTACCATGAAGTGCCTTTTGCTGACTGGCGTTTGAATCGCTCACGGAGGAATGAACGAACGAAATTTGTCTCTGGTCCGCGCTGAGAAAGGGATAACGCTATACCGTCGTTGCATAAGTCTGTCTCTTTTACTCGAACCATATGTCTTGCGTTTCGAAACCTAGTTGATATGATTTAGCGGTTTCTATGTGTAAAAATAACAACAAATATATTTTAAAATTGTGCTATTGAGCATCAAATTAAATACCACTAAGGCTTTTTTAGAACTAAATTACTAATTAGTACTAATAAATAATAGTAATTTATATAATTTTTTACATTACAAATTAAAGGTTTGTTTAGTGTTGTCGTAAAAATAAATTGATTATGACGAGTTTAGAGCGCACCTCCACTCATGTTGGATTTGACAGAAGGCGGTTGTTATTGATGAGATTTTTAGCGTTTTGAAAGTAGGTAGAAACTCTAACTAGCTCTAACTAGTATTGAAAGAAAATTACGTGTTTAAATTATATTTTATTTATAAGTGTTTTAACGTTTCACTGACTTAAAGCATGTATCCTTGTTTAGTTGGTGTAATAATTTTATATTTTCATAATGTAAACTTACAAACTTCTTTATCTCAAACGCGTACCTAACTTAAGTACCAATGTATTTTAAGTGTTTTTTTTTACAGTGATGAATCGCGTCGAAGAGTAACGTTCGGTCAACTTGAGCAGCTTTGGGAATTTCTGAACCGAAATAAAGCCATAGCAACGGGCTTTAAGTTCATCACACAGTTCTTATACCAATTGTTCAGACAACCGATATCTCTTTATGAATTCTGCATCTTCCAAATAAAAGGGGTCCGATTGTTACCGTGTTAGACGTCTTTTTTGTCGCCGTGTTGTGTTTATTTCATTATCATTTTCCATGAATTCAAAAAGGACTAATTCGTCAGACATCTACAATAAAAAATGCTCTACAAATCACTTGTTTACATTAACACATAAGAAACACAGAATATTCAACTGAAATACCTTGAATTACGTATATTTTCACTATTTTTTAAAATTTATTAATAAAACGATTCACTTCACGCCAAGAAAGAAGCAACTTTTATTGGATCGCTTAATTTGACACTTAAACTATCCAATTTAGGTTGATATGTCACCTCATGGTACGAAAAATGAACGAATGAAAACAGTTTGCCATCCAATTGCAGACTTGATTTGGCGTGAACCTAAACTGAATCGCGTTAATGACGTCGTGGTATGAAATAGCGGGGCAGTTTATTTTAGGTCGTCAAATGAATCGCAATAAGAGTTCATAGTAGGCCTGCTGATGATTGATTTACTACTTTTTTATTTTCCATAATTGTTGTTGTCATAACAACAAAATAGTCACGACAAAGTTAGCCGTGGATCCTGGGTTCTCAAGACCTGTGACGAGTTTGGAACCCATTGTCAGATTTCATACTTAGATAAATATAAATAATAGCTGTCCCCCGCGGTTTCACCCGCGTTGCCGAGGGATGTTACATTATTTTGTTCATTCTATCATCAATAGTTTTCGCAGCGCAAGAATGTTTTGTAATTTTTTCACACCTTGGGTTACATTATTGGAGTTTTAGTAAGGATCCCTAATTTTTTTATTAAATATAATATAGCCTATGTTACTCGGGGATAATGTAGCTTTCCAAAGGTGAAAGAATTTTTGAAATCGGTCCAGTAGTTTCGGAGCCTATTCATTACAAACAAACAAATCTTTCCTCTTTATAATATTAGTATAGATAAAGCGACTTAAGGATTTGGTCTTTTATTTTCATCTTTTGCAGTCGCCTTTGGCCCCCGGACCCAACGCGTCCCTTTGCCCACTTGCTCTTCATTTTCACTTAGCGTTCCTTCTAACTTTTTTCATAGCATCGTATATTGATTGAGATGTTAATTAGCACAAGCCCTTCCCAAAAATATAGATAAGAAATAATAAAGATTTTTTCAAATTTAAATGTTCCAATTTATCGTCTTCAAATAAACAAAGTCATCAGCTTCAATATATTAGTATATATATGTATATGACAGTTGCATATCACGTTATGTAGGTGCCATACGTTGGTAACCGCTCTCAGTCGCTACAGAGGCGTTGACAACTAATTTGCGGTGACCAATTAGAGGCAACTGTACCACAAATTGGTGGGTGAGCAGCGACGCCGTAACCAGTACTATTACTGATTTAAATACAACCTCGGAATTATTTGGTGTTCTATTTACCGAATAGACTATATTATTTATTCGTTAATGCTCAGTTGTAGATTAGTAGTGCTTTAGTTAGGCCCTGAACTCATATAGCAATTCGTTACACCAGTTTACTATTATAGTGTAAAAATACCTTTCAGTATTTCGAGTGTATTCGTTGAAGGATATTTCATGAAACGTTGTTTGAGTATTTTAATACCTGAGTAACAGAACTACCTTCATATACAACTAATATAAGCTTTGTCGGCAAGCCGGAACAATGCGGCCTTGGAGAGAAAACCTCTAACGTTTTTTTCTGTTTCATGTAGGTCGACAAACAGGCAGTTGGTCCAAGTAATAGGTAGTGATCACCGCCGCCTATGGACATTTGCAACACCATGGGCACTACAGACGCTTTGTCAACCCTAAGACGTGAAGTTGTCAAGTCTCATGTGCCTGTAATTTCACCCATCCAACCGAAACACAGTAATACAAGTGGTCTACTGCTTCTCAGCGGAAATGGGTAAGGTGGCCTGGACGAACTCTGCACTAAGAGCTCTACTACTTTATCGATGATTTTTCATAACCCCCTTAAATTTCAAACCGAAACTCTGTAACACAAGTGCATTACTGCTACACAGCAGAAACGGGAATGGATGAAGCACAATGGATAAACTATGCACTAAGAGCTACTATTTCAAAAGTAAATCCCACTGCTCAGAATATAACAGGAAAATATAACAATACAAAACAATTATGAAGTGGAGCGAAGTAAAAATTCTGTAGTATGCATTTGACAGGCGCTCTGGCCGGCCCACGTTGCAATGTACTGATAAATTTATATACAGTCTGTTACATTTAATAACTGTGAAAACAAAGTATAAATCTCTACATTGAAACAAAATTTAAAATATTTTTTTTATCATGTCAAAATTGTTAATGTTATACACCCCTATTATAGGTACATCAGATGCAATTCATTTTGTGCCTACTTAATAGCCTACTTATAAGTTTTAGTGTGTATTCTGTTTGTGTGTCTATAAATAAATCCGTCTTATTAAATTCTTACAATTGCGTACATTTTTTGAGAATTTACGTGTGTATGTTTTTTACTCTTAAGCAAAATCTAACTAACGTGTTTGAATAAAACTTGGCACATTTATAGAACAGGATTTGAAATTACATGTAAAATCCCTTGTATTATGCCTTGGAAGGCCAAATATTATATTTTTATAAAATATCAACCTGTATATACCAACAATTTTATCCTGAACTACATTGTTACCTTACCATCAGCATTTTTGTATGATCTATATCAAAATGTAGAGTTCAAATTACAGCGGTCATTCTATTAAAATATCATGCTCTAACAGAAATTGAATCTATAGGTTTGATTCTGAAAATGACATGCTGTATTTTAGTTTTCAGGATTTCATTTTGTGGTATAGATTGCAGATTCGCTAGGAGCAGCGCCCCAAGACCGTTTGCTATGAAAAGTGTGTCAAGTATCAGAAATGAAATATTTATTTCGCCAGCAATGTCGTACAGATTGGTGGTATTTCAAAATAAGGTCAACATATTTCGCTATAGAATAGCATGCAAAATTACAAATTTAAATTGATTTTAATAAAATGTCATAATTTCAATACAATATAATAATAATTAAATAAAATGTCCTATTCTTGATTTATCTATCTAAGCTTTACGTCATATTGAAAGTATTCGTCTAAGGTATAAAAACATCTCTCAGTAAGCCACTTAAATAACTTAACAAATATGCAATATTTTTTTACATAATTTATACGACCGCTACGGTGCGGTCAGTTACAAATAACCACAAAGCCCCTTGAAATAAGACACCTAATAAATATAATAAGACATGATTTTAACCCAGTTTTCTGATACCAAACTAAACATAATATCTTCTACAGTACTATGGTAACCATATTACTTATATATAGGTACGTAACTACCTTTAAATCTTACAAATGCTATTAATGCGACATTTTTTGATAAATGTCTATAAAATGGATGTATTTAATATGGATATATGGATATTTGTTAGTTTTCATATGCTAAAATCTTTTAATTAAAACCAGACGGGTATTGGCATGGTATTTTCATTTTTTCGTAAAAATATCGTAGACTAGACGTTTTTCATTATACGTCCAAAAATCATTTCCACCCGGCACGTGACGTGATCATTAGAAACAGATGCCTCCCGCATTCGTGTGAATAATAATCATTGGGGGATGACTAATTGACGGGCGGACGGGATTTGACAGTCCTGCGGGAGCGGTAATGAGAACGGTGTGTATTTTTTTTATTCAAGAAATGAATTTACCGGGTACATTTTTGTTGGGTACGGATATTGTTTTAAATCGAACTTAAAGAATATACTATCGCTAAATTAAATATGATCTTGTAGGGTTATATTTGTTAGCGTTTTTCTCAAAAACGGTTTAACGGATTTAACCGACTCCGTAATTTATTCGTAAAAAGCTACCGTTTGAGATTTCCCCCACGTCCCATGGATCGTATCCCGGGATTAACATAGCCTATGTTACTTCTGGATAAAGTAGTTTTTTTAATAATAAAAGGCTTAGTAAAGTTGGTCTAGGATTTAGATTAAATTTTTCATTACAAACAAAAATACATAGTATGGATGTAAATAATTGTCATAGCTCACAAGGGGATGCTGTAATATATAATGTTGGAGGTATTTATATTATTAGCAAATATTATAAAAAAGTCAATTGACCAATTTTTGGAGTAATTTTGGTACAGTTCCCAAATGCTTTGTATACTTAGTATAAAGACCTCAAATATCCCATATTTCCCTAAAATCTTTTTAAAACAAAATGCCACAAACTCGTGAAAAAATTGTCTGTGAGACATCATGGCGAGTAAGATTCACAAACTATGTTATTGAAATAAAAATGCTTTTGTTTCCATGGATTATTTGTGTGTACCCACAACATTTTTTTATTACAAATAGACTAATAGCATTAACGACGCGTTAAAATTAACACACATAAACTTTTTTTAAACTTATTTAAATATCTATAAATGTAACATTATCATCATTCTCAGTCTGTAATGTTACATGGCTGCCTATGACATAAAACCATCAATTTCAAATTACCCTAACACTGCCCTAAAGTGTTCGCCAGTTAAGGCCAACTTTACACCATCGATTAGCCCCCTTTATTAGTGCATAAGTTATAAGCAACAAGCTATGGGAGTAACTGATATAAATTACTACGGAAAACTAACCTAAAAATGTTTTAAAATTATTTTTCTATGGAATATTACTGGCTGAATTAAATGAAGTGAAATTAATTCTTTCAATAATTCTGGCATCATGATGACGAATGGCTACTCCATCTTATCTATAGGATATCGTAAGAGGCCACGGAAAGTATACCTAATATCATATTATACAAATACATAAAAAAAACTGAATAGGGAAATAATTCCGAGTGAGCCGATTTTGATTAAGTCCCTACCACTGGAAAATTCGTCTTGTAATTTGGGAGTTTTGTCTGATCAAACTGACAGACAGACAACGTTTTCATATTGTATTATGTTACATGCCCTAAATCCCCTGCAAACAGTTTTTGGCAAATATGTTCAACGTACAGACATTTAGTGTAGAAGATCAAAATTAAAAAGAAAACGGAATTTAATTTCAAATATTCAGTTTAGGAGGGCACTTATGAAGGTCAAATTTAAAGTTACTGAAGCTACCACTTCCTATGTAATATTTGAAGTAAAGCCATACTATGAAGCAAACTAAACACTAAATCGCTACCGCTCATAACTTAGCCAGCCTTCACGGTCAATTCAAAGGGTCTGAACATAACGAGGCACACGTGTCCAGTGGATAGTTGGCAACACTAGTTAACTAAACACGTCACTTGCACTGTACCTACACACGCCTGCACGAGATGTATGCAAATTACAATGTTTAAGTGCCCAATAGCTTAGGGACGCTTATGTAATGGACAAGAGTTCTGATTCTCGCGTCTTCGACGGAATCGAATCGAAAACTTGGTGCGAGGTGTAAGTGCACGTGGTCATCGGTATACTCTTTAGATGCCTCTTTCAGTACTCTAGAGATGGGTTATGCTGATGGTATTCGCCTCTATCACACTGCACCGCCACCACACAGGCTTTGTTAATGTCAAAAATTGGCAATCAGAGTAGCTTATAGACCCTCAAATAGACAGCTGGTTGTAAAACTTCTAAAATAAAAAAGAATTACAAAGCAGCCAGTATTGTGTATCATATTTTCGTAAGCAGTTCGTTGAACATAATAAGATTGCATACCCTACCGAGAACCAAGACATTTTATTTCATAACAATAAAATAAAAATTACATACAAATATGATAACATCTCGGAATAAAAGCAAAATATATATACAGCATTAACCTTTGTTGGTGATCTATCCACGTTATAACACTCCATGTGTCAAAGAATTCATGTCTTTTATAAAATTGATTGATATATTTACACGTAATGATGTAGTGTTTGTAAGGTAATTTAATACCTGCATGTGTAGCGATAGGTTTGATTTTCATTTGCATATTTTTTGTTCCACGTCCCCGCACTCGCCTAATGTTCTACTTCATATAGATTTATGTTTGACCACAATCTTACCTAACTAACGATGTGGTCAAAGGGAAGAAGCCAGACGGGTACTACAAAGTACCCTAACCCGGACCCACGACCTTTGTCATGGTATTCAGCGTCGGCAAGCAATAAAGTTCTCGAGATGACATCTAACAATGTTATTGAAAAATCTTCTTTATTGATTTTAAAATAAGGTTCATCTGTTGATTCAATAGTTCATTGTGTGGTGATGCTGAAAATACGTATCATAACATCATAGGGTATTTTTTTTTCTGTAACACTTAGTTGTCAAAATGGGCCTACTAGATCTGGACTTTTTGGAGAATTTATTAAAATGCGATATACTTATTTATGTATACTACCTCCTTGGATATCTCAAACAAATGACACAATATACCATATTGTTTCCCACAACGCCGAGGACTAACATAAAATCGCACAAAGGAATAAAATATCATTTCATAGCAAAGCAATATCATGTAAATACGAGACAGCATCCTTTCTACCCGAAAAGTACTTTTATAGTACTTCTCGGAGTATATTTTCATGTTATTCGCATGAAATAAAATGTAAGTAACAAATGAAAGATTTAGTTTGGAATGGTTTCTTTTGTTGTTTTTCAGAACTTCAGATGTTGAGATTGATTCGGAAAATATTTAGTATTTTTAATTTTAGTGAGAAAAATATTTCTTATTTAGACTGTGACGTCAAATGACAAAAAACGCAGATTCGAAGTCTAATAGAATTCCAATGATTTACTGAACATCAAGATTCTAAATTTGCCATTACTGGAATGGATATATCCGTAGGTGGTCGTGACCACCTAGGTGGACCGACAGCCTGTTGGTCGGCCTACTTGACAAAAACAAATACCTACAGCATAATTCATAAGTAAGCCTGTAAAGGCGTATTACAATAATTAAATATAATTTTATTCCATTTACACTAATAAAGAGAAAGTACTTTTATAAATGTTCACCAAACTCAGTACTTCCTTATCGAAAAGTCGGTTTCTAAAATACTCATAAAACATAAACTATCACGTTTTCCCTTTTGATGTACAAATATCACATTACTAAATAAGCGGGGGAGGAAAACTGTTTATACATTTGTCTTGAAAAATAATAAAACTTGTCATTATGAACACACAAAATCACTCTTACGTCAATAGAAATAAGAGCTACAACATCGGTACGAAGAGTTTTGTAACTCTTGTATTTTTATTAGATTTTCCAATGTAGGGTAGGTCGAGGGATGCAGTAGTCATGGTAACGGCACGACGCAGTTTATGTGAGGCTGTGATGGTAGCCTTTTGTCTTTTGTCACCAATTTTGTTGCAAATATTATTGTTGGGGTTGGTGCTGGCGTATTGGCGTCGCATGGCACCCATATAGGGTGAGAGAACCTCTCAGGCCATATTGATTAAAAATTTTAAAGCAACGACTTCACTTATAAGCTGCAGTCCCTTAGAGGCTAAACCCGAAGTATAAATAAGCAGACATGTTGATATACTTATCCTAAGTAGCAATCGAATCATAATCAAACTTAGCCTGTGGTTAAACCTCTATCAGCTAACCTATCGATTGACCCTTATAATTTTAGTTGTTGAGACGAGAGAGTATTTGTGATGCTATGAGGTATTCTTCATGGTAAACGATGATATGGCAAGGTGGTAAGCACACTTTTCCAAGAACGGTGTCGAAGTCCAACTATCGGAACACACCGGTAAGAATTTCTAAGAGTGTCTTCTCGATATTTTCCTCCATTGAAAGCTCATGCTCCTTTTACAATTCCATCCACTAAACTAAGTATAGATTGTAGGTATTAGCCAAAAGATAATTGTCATAGACTATCTATATATTATTAATATCATATTTATAAGTTCCATTAATATACAATCTAATAATAGTGGTTATGACATTTTGGATGGTGGTAGTGCACGTACACATATGGTGACGTGAAAGATTATTTTCGGTTGTAATTATTGAGTTTAATCATGGTTAATAAAACAACAATATAATTCCACAAAACAAATATAATCAATGTATGTAAAGGCACCATTATTTATTTATTAACATAATCATTTTTGTAATACAATGTAAGTAAATTGGCAGTGGTTTTCACATAATAATATACAGTTAAAACTAATAACTAACCTAAAATTATTTGATAAATATATAGCAACATAGAAAACTATTTTAATGTTATGTAAAATATTTTGATTTATTTGGATTAAGATGGTATTTACATAAGAGAAAAAGTGAAATAATACGTTACATTACTGGCTATAATATAATAATAAATATATGTATTTGCTACAAAATACACACTGGAAGACACAAACAGTAGACAGAAGACGGCCTTTAAATTCTGATTCTTTGTTGAACTCTGGTACCCAAAGTAAGATTCAACTTGTGTTATGGGTACCATGTGTACAAAATGATTATAAATTCCAATTAAGCAGCCTTTATTTTAAGAAGTATGTTTTTATTTCTGTACATAACGTTACGCATATACTTACATTCTTATATAAATTATAATGATAAAAAAAATTCAGGCACCAAATATTCCTAATTATAAAAAAACGTTTATTTCTATGACAAATATAAAAATATTTTTAAAGTAGGGTACTATCGCCAATTACCAGCCCAGTCTGTACACGCTCGAATACGCTGAATCGTCCCCTTACGTATGAATGCCCTTAATTTACCAAAGTTCGCAAACTGCGTGTTTGCGGCTGAATCGGCGGCAACGAGCCACGTTCCTTAATCGATAACAAACATACTTAATTGTCTAACTTGCTTGGATTTCACTTTGGTATTATTTGCGTTTGTTTATTTTAGATACATAACTAAGGGTTGGGTACACAAAGGATAAATAAACCCAAAACATAATATAACTCAAACAATACTCGAATTGCACGAGATTAAAATGTTGATTTTCATTGTTTTTATAACTTCACAGCCACTTATAATCATTTCGCCATAGCATTGGTAATAAAAAATACAATATTTTGTTAGTTTTATTCCTCTGTTAGAAGAACAAAAGAAATATTTGTCACGTTTTCAATATTTTATTAGCATTTGCCAACATTATGACCCATACATAATTTACGAACTGAAATAAACACGCTCGGAAATGCGTTCAAAAACCATTTTCTCTTTTTGTTTACATCATAAATCACTGTGGAGTCACTAATAGAAAAGTTTTCAAACGCGTCGAAGCATTTGAACGCACCTGCCGCCATTTATGAAAATTAATACGAAACTCGAGACGAGTAACTGGTAAGTTTACCCTACTTTGCTTCCGTATTTGAAAATGTTGTCGGTGTTAAGTATTGGAAATACCTACAGCCTACAGGAACGTGGGGGTTCGATCGTAGAGCTTACAATTTTAAGCTTAGATGCGTGTCGAGTGCCGCACTGTTATTTATCAGAGGTTTATCAATAAAGGCATGAAGTATTGGATCATGCAGTTTTTAATTTTCAGAAAGTTTTAATACATACACAATATTTTTATAAAATCTGTCATAAAATTGTAGATATATTGATAAACACGGTCATCTGACCCCAAACAAAGCAGAGCTTGTATTGAAACCAAATAATTGATATAATATACTATTATTACATAAGTATACAAAATTTTCAATACATACCCGCTATGTATTTATCCCCAAATATAAAAACATTGAATGTGTAGACAGATCCCACAAATGTAGTAGTACCTTTAGATTATTATTCAGTACCCCAAATAAGAATTGGTGTTCCATATGACTTAATATTTCAATGGAGGTAAATCAGATATTAAAACGGATATTAACTGTCCTGTTTAGGATGGCACATGGCTCGCAGTTCCTGAAATAAATTGAATGGGCCCACATGATTTTAACGTGGGCCTATCTAATAATTGAATTTTGCATTCAATTTCTGACACTAACATGTTTTATTGTACGAATTTTGCATTCATCCAAATAACAAAAAATTTTAAATACCAAGTTTTATTAATCCTTTCAAATTGTAAAAGTATGAATGAAATTATGGTTATAGACAGATTATACTCTAGATTAAGTATATTGATTACCATTTTAACCTGAAGAAAATTTCAGAAAGCCAATAATTTTTTTATGAAATTTAAATGATTCTTCCTGAAATACGGTAGCAGTCGAGAAAGAAAATATTTTTAATTTCGTAAGGACTTTGATTGACATTTATTTGTAAGTGGCAAATAATTTTCTAGTATTTATTCATAAATTTACAATAATTATAAATTCATCAAAATAACAATTACTAACATATTTATTTTACTTACTTAATTGATAATTCAACGAAAGTGTTTTATAAATATTGAATATTTAATAAATTTGCTAAAAGGAAGATTTCCAACATTTTTCATCTTTCAATAAAAATCGACACAAAACTCCAATTATAAAAGAAAACATTTCGTTAAAAACATTTTAATGCAATATTTATTAATTAACGCTTTCTGCGAAATATGTCAACGGAAGATTTGCGATTTATTACAACTCATAACTGTACTAACAGTTTCTCAGAATGGCTCATAACTCATTTAAATGAATGATGAAAATAGCTCTTGCGATGTTGACTCTAACTATCTAATTAGAATTTGTATCTACTAATAAAAATGTTTATGCTCTGTCCGTGAATTATTATCATGAATTATTAATTTGTGGTGGTTTTTTTCATAGATTTCTGCTAGCTTGAACATTTGAATTGCTGTCACGCAGAAATCTGCAGATGTAATGATTTGAAGTTATAATAATAATAATGTTTTTATTTTCGATCACAAAGGTATTTAAGCTAATTAACTATATTTTTTTTATTTTTTATTTAGGTATTACAATTAAAAAACATCTTACAACTTAAAAAAAATAAAAGCATCCAGTTTCAACACAAACCAATACACGGGCACAAACCTAGTAACACTTTTTTGTTATATGCATCCTTCTCAATAAATTTACAGTTTTATACATAAAATAACAGAGTTTAATATCAAATGAGTAAACTGTCCAATTACCTGTGTGGTCAAACATATACCATTCAGTTTTCCGAGTAATAAAGCCATCATTCATCCCTTTTCGTAAACGAGACATTAAGAAAGATTTATTGCTGTTATTCTCAAAACAAGTTACATTATTGCATACATTGAGAAGTAGAGGAGTTCGTCCGGGAAGTACTACCATACCCATTTCCGCCGTGAAGAAGTAGTGTACTTGTATTCTCGGGTTTCATTTAGAAAGGTGAGGGGGCTGGTGAAATTACAGGCGCATGAGACGTAACAAATTGACGTCTCAAGGCCGACAACGCATTGGCAATTCCCCTGGTGTTAAAAATGGACCATCTGCCTGTTTGGGGTCGACTTAAGATAAAAAAAAGATAATTTAACTCAATACATACGCAGCAAAGGCCCTAGCCTTTTCTTTGAATTGATTTCTTTCAAATGACTTAGACGTTGCTGGAGGACGTGACAGTCACGTGAAATGAGAAGATCAAAAGTTTCTCCTGAGCTCCATCGAAATTATTTTATTTATTTATGACGGGATCGCTGATGGTGATGAGGCCAAAGATGGAGCTCGCTTTCTAATAAACTCATAAAGTGAATAACTTTTAGACGTGAAAACTTCGTGTCTCACGGTCGACAATGCGATGGCCCTGTATTGTCATATCTCGAATGTGGTCTTGTGTCTTGATATTTTAATTTATTATCTCATTGGACGAGATCTCATTGGGGATACCTGATGGTTGTAAAACTATTAACATATTTTTTATTTAATATAGCATTTTATCATAAATGTCAAGAATATTTCCATACAAATCTCACTTCCGCAGTGTTTCCATCATACTTTGGATGGCATCCAAAATAATACGGTGCGGTTACCTCCCTTTTCATGTTTATGCGCGACGTTAAAACATAACATCATTTTGATCATCTCGAATGGTATCTCGGAGTTAAGGCAGAGACATTTTGACATCTACTCATTGAATCGTGACTTACGATACTGTCGTTGGTCTGTTTGTTTCTAAGATTAGTCCTTTTTAATCAATTATTATATTTTAATGCAGTTTTCACCTTTATTTAGAACAAGTTGTCCCCCGCAGTTTTATCCGAATTCCCGAGGGATGTCACTTTTTCCCGGGATAAAAAGTAGCCCATATGTTATTCCTCGTATATGCTCTATCTATGTGCCTAGTGTCATTCAAATCGGCCCGGTAGTTTTTGCGTGAAAGAGTAACAAATATCCGTACATACAAACATTCGCATTTATAATATTAGTAGTGTATATGTATATCCTACACAAGTAAAGCTGGGGCGGGTAGCTAGTAATAGCAAAAAAATTAATACACGTAAGCAAAAATTCATTTTTTTACACTCAGCCTTCTAATTCCAAACTAAGCAGTGCTTGTACTAAGGAAACCAGATAACACTACTTTTAAATTATTATATTTAACAACCTGCTGAAATCCTACTGAAGCAGAACATTGTCCTGTCAGAAAACCACCAAATCAGATTCAATTATTAAAATTTTGCTTTTATTATGTCGTCAGAGTAATTTTTTAAATTGTAGTTTAACGTCTGACTAAAAATACGTTTAAAAATCAATAAGACTTTCCCTTAAAACCCTAACTCCCATACAAATATTAATCACCAGTAGAAATACACCTCTCATACAAACTATTCACTTGTTGATTGTAATAAATCGCCGGCAGCGAGTCGGCTAGCTAATAATAATTGTGAATGGATAATAAATTACCTTTAATTGCATCCGGGATATTTTAATTTGTATGGAACGTGCATTTATTTGTATGTAATCATCTCGTATTGAGATGTATCTTAATTACGATATTCGATTGGTTATTTATTTGATTCGGGAATTTTGACTATATCAAGTAGACTGACACACATGCTGATGGTTCACCTACTGGTAAATAGTCACCGCTGTCTATGGGCACTTGCAATACCAGGGGCATTGCCAATGCATTGTCAACTTTGAGACGTGAAGTTAAGTCTCATGTGTTAAATACAAGTACACTACTGCTTTTCGGAATGTTGTAGCTACATTTTAGATTACAGATCACCCTAGTAGTATAAAGGTCAGTTAGATACAGGAAGTCCCGAGTTTGCTACTCCGGTTAGGCAAAATAATATAAAAGTTAAATTAAACTCTGATTGGAAATTATTAGATACTTGATCCCTTATTCTTATATATCGAGATTACTGAGATCTATACGTACCTCTTCGGGGCATATAATGGGCATAAAGAAACACATGGTATTCAGCTCAATATTAACTAAACTAGCAGTATCCTATATTAGCAGTTTTCACGTTTAAAATTGTATTAGAAAAAGTGACTTATTGCTTTTGAAATAAGGTGGCATTCTGTTGGTTGAGAAGAACATAGTATGATAATGCAGATAAACCCTAACGCAAAGCTATAGAGTACATTTTTCAACAACAATCTTGAACTCAAAAAAGCCCGCCAGTTCCCAAACCTTTAGTTGCATTTTAACTCAATCCCTTAGAGCATTAAAACAACATAAGAGAAATAACGACATCAATGCACATTAAAAATTAATACCATTTTCTTTTCAAGGGAACCCCTTGTTTTTTCAAGGAAATTGCTAAGTTAACCCCGGAAATGTACATTGAACTCATTGAGTAAACTTTCTTTATGCATTAGATTATTTTTTAAGTTGTCGAGATCAGCCCCTTTTGCTTCAGCGCACAGAAGCCTCCGAGAGCGTTCTTCTCACGTGGTTGCATAGTTAAGGAAAGGGACAGGACATGAAGGCCAAAACATCGTCGAGCTACTGTAATTTTACCATACAGAATGGCACCCCTGAAAGGCCTTTTTTGACAGCTATGAATGGTATTGAAAGATCATCTTTATACCCTAAAAATAAGGTTCATCCATTAATCCAATGGTTTATTGTATTATGATGTTGATGACCCCAATCACCACGCCATAGAGTTGAATTTTGTTTAACACTCTTAGCTGTCAAAGTTGGACTATAACTTTGAAGTATGTCTCTTTTTCGATAGACAGAGTTATCGGCGTTGGGAACATAGACAGGTTATTATATATATTAAGGTAAGATTACTATCTCAAGTTTATTTCCCCTTATTCAGCTAAGAGAAACTTCGTCGGGAGCCGGCGCAACGAGGCCTCCGAGAGCGGACCTTTCACTTGATAGTGTAGTTGAAAGGGACAGAGCATGGAGAAACATCCTCGAGCATCCTCAGTCATTTTAGAATTACACCCCGAACTTATATATCTGCGACCAGGAGAAAGTATTCAAATGTGATGATAGCTCTGTTAGTAGTGACGTTGTGTGTATATAAGTAAATTGACTTTTGGTGATGGACTATCATATGGGAACCAAAGCCACCATGTCAGGTTAGTTCTTAGGTGTTGGTTGTATTAGAATCCACCTGGCCAGCTACTATTTTTCTTTTGAATGTATACTTATAAAGATATTTACACCCAGACACAGAACAAACGGACATATTCTCGCACACAAATGTTTGTCCTGGATGAGAATTGAATACACTACCTCTGACGTAGCAGTCACGGTAATAGTTAAGACAACCAGCCCATAAAAAACATATATTTTTTTTATGGCTTTGATAATTTTAATAAAAACGGTAATAACCGGTAGGTCGGTACATTAAATGTTTTTAATCATATTTTTTCTCATCACTTTTATAATTTTACAAAATAAACGAAGGCCCTATAATACACCCTTAGGTATCGTTTCAAGATTCAATATTAAAACGATGCATTATTAAACTCGAGACGTTTGATGTTCAGGAATAAACAAAATAACGCGGGAGGACAAAATTTGCTTTGTGTCTCCCCCCTTTGTATGTTTTATGTATTTAGTATAACTGATCATAAACGCTTCCCGTGAAACGATGAAAATAGCTGACTGAAAATATTATTTTAGGGTTAAACAAGAACTGAATAAATACGCCAAGAAATTTTAGAAGTAGAGCTCTTAGAGTAGAGTTCTTCCAGAGAAGTACTTCCACCATACCCAAGTCCACCGTGAAACAGTAGTGCCCACTGCACTTGTATTACCGTGTTTAGGTTAGAAAGGTAAGAAGGTCGGTGAAGTTACAGGCACATGACTTAACGACTCTACGTCTCAAGGTTGAAGCGCATGGTCGAAACCCCACGTGTTACAAGTTTCCATAAGCAGCGGTGACCACTTACCATTAGGTAGACCGCCTGCCTGTTTGTCAGCCTTCTGGACATTAAAACTATTGAGTTATTCATAGATATAAATTGTTTTATCTATAGTTTTCTTTCAACAAGTACATCATTTGTCATTACAGTCGTTTGGGATGAAAACTTCATAATTGTTAAGTTACTAATTAAATGACTCCAACTAGACAAAGAAATAAGCATGTGCCTGTAATATAAGTCTACTGTCAAATTAAATTGTCTTCAATGACATGCAACTACTCAAAAGCACTTTTATGCGAGAAACTGTAGGACGTACGATAGTAAGCTCTTAAAATATACTAAATAAGAATGTACTCCTCCCCAAGTGATAACTATAAAATTGATAAACACAACTCTATTTAAACGACTCGTAAAACCAAGTCCACTGTTGTTTTGAGATAGTTTAATGCGTCGCTAATGGACCGAATGGTTGAAAAGAGATAAATGACATCTCAGTTACACTTTACAGTTTCTTTTACATTTTATTTGTTTACTATTTATTTAAATAAAAGCGAATTAATGGGGAATTTGGTGAGGTGACAAGTTTTTTTAGTAGTAGAGCTCTTAGTGCAGAGTTCATTCGGGGTAGTACTACCACCTTACCCATTTCCGCCGTGAAGCAGTTGTGCACTTGTATTACTGTGTTTCGGTTAGAAAAGTAAGGAAGCCGAGACGACAACGCATAGGCGATGCCCTGGTGTTGCTAATGCCCATAGGCGGCGGTGACCACTTACCATCAGGTGGACCGTGTGCTTGATTGTGGTATAAAATCTATAGTGGTATCTATGTTGGGTTAAGCATTGCAAAGTTTTTGCTAATACATCAATGTAAGAATCATAAATCAATGTATCATTTGATGAATTGGCTGAAATACCACAGGACCAATTGAGCTTAAATTAACAGTTTTTGTTACTAAGTATGGTTTGACACATTGAGCCTAGTATTCCAGATAATATAATAACATAATCTCGTTTCATCACTCTATTCAGTTCATTCTTTTACAACTATTAAGTGAAATTCAAATATTTATAACATGCTATCCCCCGTCTCATCTAGTTCCCGAGGGAGGTTACATTTTCCGGATTAAAAAGTATCTAAAGTGTTATGTTGTTAATCTAACCTATTTTCATGCCTAGTTTCATCCACATCTGATTTTTTTTTTTTGCCACTTGGGCCGACAAACAAGCAGACGGTCCTGATGGTAAGTGGTCACCGCCGCCTATGGACATTTGCAACACTAGGAGCATCGCCAATGCGTTGTCGACCCTGAGACGTGAAGTTGTTAAGTCTCAGGTGCCTGTAATTTCACCGGCTCCCTTACCATTCTAACCGAAACACAGTAATACAATTGCACTACAGCTTCACGGCAGAAATGGGTAAGGTGGTAGTACTTCCCCGGACGAACTCTGCACTAAGAGCTCTACTACTTAAACTAAGAGCTCTACTACTGATTTGTTGTTTTAACGTGAAAGAGTAAGTAACACACATCCATAAACTTACAGTAGGATAACCTAGAAATTCATATTATTGAAGATAGTTCTGAAGTGACATTAGTAAATTCCGCCTTCAAGTGCAATTTTTTTGGAGGTAGAACAGCATCTTAAAAATCGTCATCAAAAGTGTACTAACGCTAGTGTATTTTCGATAGCAGGTTCGCGTTGTAAAACTATGCCCGACGAAAAAAAAAGGTTAAATACTGTGACTACTTTCTCATGCAAATCGAAACACTGGTAGTCCAATAAATAAGTACTTGACAAATAACGCACTCGCAACCAAAACAAACTAACTCAAAAATCAACAAAAAAGTAAACATAATCGTTCTTTTCACACTGGCTGTCACTTGCACACAGTGACCGTTAACATCTTACAAATTTATATTTACATTCTCTGACACCTTTATTAATATCTCCGTTAAGTCTTTTTTTGAATGGCACATGCTTCAAGATGTTGGCAATGTAAACAGACAACTTAATGTCACGCTGTCATTCGTAGATTATGCAAAGTAGCCAACGATAATTTCTTTTCTTTTTTTTTCTATTACCATAATACGCGTGGCAGAATGTTTGATGAAATAAAGCAACGTGGGAAAGGCTAACAGGGCAAATGTGTATGTCAAACGGGAAAGTCTAGTAGTGTTCAATTTTCAACTCTATTTTCATACCAATAAGAATATTCCAAAGCTTAAGTGAAAAATAGAACGTATGAAATGTCAAGCTGTGTCAAATGATTTGGAACTTTATTGCTGCGGTTATAAAGACATATTACGTTATAGTGATAAGTAAATTCGAGACCATAATGCGGGTACGTTTGTTAGTTTATTCATCGTGACGGTCGCGTGTGTTATCAAATTTCAGAGATATCACATTTCTTATTTCGGCCTCCTTTTTGTTTTGGTCTGTTGATGAGGGCTTTCAGCACAAAGATTATTGTGTAATAAATGGGTAGTATTAATTTCTTATTGCTTAGTTATTTTATTTATAGTCTCTATTTGGGTATAACGTCAAATCATATCTACTAATTCTTGTCTGGAATCAAATGCAGTTAGAGCAAGGTTTCTCCATATTATGGAATGTGCCAGTCTTTCTCCTGATCTGTCCTGACCAAAAATTGCTCCTAAAAATGACAAAATCTGCGAGACATAAAAGTCTTTAGGTGGAAACAATAGGACCAAAGAAATGTCCTATCGCTAGCATATTTACATTTTGTTTTTAAAATAGGTACGGTTTTTGGTTTGATATTAACCTGGTGACTAATAAATAATAACAAAATAATTAAAAAAAAATAGTCATTCACAAGGCATTTATTTGGGAACCTTTATTTTAGAGAATGCTGGTTATTACCTTTATAATCAAGACTAAAATTATTAATTATCCAGACACAAGACAGATAGACATGTTAACGCATACTAACGTTTGTCCACAAGGTGTTACACAATTCACGTCTCGGGGAGGACAACGCATTGACGATGGCCCTGGTGTTGCAAATGTCCATAGGCTTCGCTGACCACTTACCATCAGGTGGACTGTCTGCATGTTCGATGGCTCAAGTTGTTTTTAAAACAGAATCGACCACGATTCGTGGACGAGCCGCTTCACGGAGGCCTCGGAGCTTACCTCTCACGTGATTAGTAGTATTAGCGTAGTAAACGACAGACAGAGCATAGAGCCCGCGACGAAACATCCTCGAGTTAGTGTCATTTTCCTTACAGAACTCTACTGGCTCGTCAAATAATAATGTTGAAAATGGTAACACAATCAGAATTGCTCATAAAGCCATCTGACATTAGACGTGTGTAAAATTAAAACATAAATGTCTCATAGCCTTTGTCTCTCTCTTTGTTTTCTCATGAGGACATTTCAGTATTGAATCATTAATCAATTCTAACGTACCGTGCATCTTTCAAAGCGTATTCACTAAATGTACGTTGCAAATCTAATAATAACACTAGTGTTAAACAAAACGTCATGTCGTTTCTTAGAAATAATAATGTGCTTCGAATTTTTTAGATCAAAATAAGTGTTGAGTTATTAACTCATTTAATAAAGTTAATTTTTATTTTCGGTGCATTTATATTTAAACAAAATTTGGGACATTGATTCCCTCATTTCACCTTTATTGCACTTAATATTTTAATCTATACAAAGAAAACTAAATTACAAGAACTACATAAAAGTAGACTAAGAGGCATTTAATATCATTACATTACATTTCCAATTTCATTGCACAGTTTTAAGATGACTTCCAATATCTTCTGTCAGTGTGTAAAAGACTTTTAATCATTGCTTTAGATCCCACTTCATAGCCAAAATGCATCACAAGAAGATTCCAGCCAGTATACGATGTTGCTTTATGTAGTTCCAGTGCCTACCTTCTGGCTTTTAATCAACCGAGATTTTTTTTGCTTTTTCATACCACTTGGGCCGACAAACAAGCATACGGTCCACCTGATGGAAAGTGGTCACCGCCGCCGATGGACATTTACAACACTGGGGCATTGCCAATCCGTTGTCGACCCTGAGACGTGAAGTTGTCAAGTCTCATGTGCCTATAATTTCACCGGCCCTCTTACCTTTCTAACCGAAACACAATAATGTAAGTGCACTACTGCTTCACAGCAGAAATGGGTAAGATGGTAGTACTTCCCCGGAAAAACTCTGACACTAAGAGCACTACAACTCTAAATTAGATTATAATACATACTTAGATACCACCAAGAGTGTTGCGTTGAGAGCGTGTTAAATTAAAACAGAGGATACATTATTTATTGCAGGTCTAAAGATTTTTATCTTTTGTCCTCTTTGTTACAAGTACGACAAATTGCGTTAATCTAATTTTGAAACTGACATTACCCGCCGTGTGTCATACGCGTTTGTCACTCGCGGCTCCTAATTGGAAGCAGACATTCCTGCCACTCCTGCGCACTTGGATATATCGGGCTCAAGAGGATATCGCAAATTGATATTTCCTTATGTTGGAACGTAAATTTGGATTTGTAAGCTGATCTAACATTTAATCATGAAATTATTTCTTAAATATTAATAAATAAATATACTGGGTTATTCTCTTACACACGGCCATCTGATCCCAGCTAAGCAAAGCTTGTACTATGGAAGCCAGGTAACAGATATACTACATATACGATTTTTTTTTCTAAATTCATACTTATATAGATAATTACACCCAGACACAGAACAAACAGACATGTTTATGTACACAAATGTTTGTCCAGGGTGGAAATCGAACCCGCAACCTTCGGCTTGGCAGTCAGAGTCGCTAACCACCAAGCCAACTGGCCTGTCTGTTGATACTAGCTGTCCCCTGCGGTTTCATCTGCGTTTATCGATATCATATTGTATCATTAAAATATAACCATTAACCATCTAGCAAAATAAGCGTCGAATGGTAGCAGTCCCATCCCGATATGTTCTGCAGTTTTGAGGTTATGGTACGTCAAAGGAACCCTAATTTCCTTATACATATGTATCTCGAATATATAATATGGTTGCAGTCATCACGGCTCTCAAAAACAACGTAGATAGTTAGCTATTTATTCGCACCAAGAATGGAAAAATAAATGCTACCTTAGGTGTACCTGTTATTTGAGAGAGATGAATTTTTAGTTACGTTATAAATTTAGATAAAGAGTTACGGTGCGTACTGTCGCGGAGATAGTGGTTGGTAAATGGAATTAGGTCAATTACCATCATTTTCTGTTGACATTTCTGGGGTGCCATTCTATAAGGTAAAAAGAATCATTAAAATCGCTTCGCCCAGTCGAAAGTTATGAAGTAATAAACATAAAAAAAATACAGACGAATTGAGAACCTCCTCCTTTTTGCAAGTCGATTAAATTAGATACTAGCTGGCTGTTTCCTGCCTCCGTGCTTTGACAAAAAAAACTTTTTTTTTTCATGAATTTGATTAATTCTGGTAGGTCCGATAGCGACAGACCTACTGAACAATGCTCCATTCGATTTTTTTTATTTCAGACAACATGAACAGCCGCTATTACCATGACCAGTGGCCTGCTTTTTTTTTTGGTGCCTAATTTAATTAGAAAAAAATATATAAAAAATGTAAAATAAGAACCAAAAGATTTTTTCATACAGTTTAAAATACATATAAAAACCTAGAATAAAAATAAAATGATAGAATTGTATTGTATTATGAAAAAAAAATCTCTAAAAAGAGGTAAAATTTATGCGTTTACATGAGAATACCCCCTTAAAGCGATCCACAAAATGATTGCCATAATTGTAATATTTTATATCGGTTGTTTCAAATAGAAACTGTTGTTGCTGTCGAGTAGAACTGTACAAACATATTATGTACTATTCTATCTCTTAAAACATTGTGGAAAAAATCCGTAATGTTCCAATTTCATCTTCAATGCCCAGAAAAATAAAATTAAAATCCACGAAAAAATTTCCAACACTAAATTTAACACAATTGCGTTCAATTATTTCTTGTTCCAACATTCTTTAATAATGATCGTTAATTAAATTCTTATAAATTGTTGAAGTCAAAGACAAAGTTTTAGAACTTTTTCTCCGATTTCCTCTTGTGCTAATTAAGAACAGACGTTTTGAAATTTGAAGTTACAAACTTGTTTTTGTCAGAAAAAAAAGTAAAACAAATAAAGTGAAATTTTCCTTGTAATTAAGCCAGTTTCTTTTAAATATTTTCTACAATAACTTAATCATTTACTAAAAATAAAAAGCTATAATATCCGTTATAGCACCACAATAAGGCTTAAAGTCCCAAGGCACGTTATTAGATACTACGGCTAACAAGAACCATAATTTATGTTGTCGCTAAAAAACACCGGTTCCCAAGGAAAGTATCTGGAATTTTATTATCTAATGTGTATATTTATTTAATAACTGCTTCTGCCCATTGGTTTCACTCGTGGTCTTAAGGGATTTATTGCATCTAATGTATCCTCGAACAATAACATAGTCCACCTTCCAAATGTCTATAGGCGGTGGTAGACCACTTACCATCAGGTGGACGGTATATCTAGAGACTAACAGACTAAAAATGTCAAAAAGAATCATTAAAAATGGGTATTGATTGGTATTTGAGAACCATACAATGCATTGTTTTTATAAATCTAAGTGAGACGGCAAATAGAGTTGAAAGTTGCATGAAACGTTACATCTTAATTTGAGATAGAAATAAATAACTTCAAATTAATAAATTAAAGATATTTTTCACACACGGTTATCTTTTTCAAACTAAGCATGTTGCAGTGAGATAATATACCTATCTACATTTACACTAATAATATGAAAAGATTTTTTTTGTAATTTTGTTTGTAATAAATTAATTCAAAAATTACTAGACCGATTTTAAAAATTATTTCGCTATTCGAATGCTACAATAGAAAGTAAGATAGGCTATGTTATATTCCCGGTATATATTAGGTATTATATTAGTAAATCCGCGAGACGTAAGCTATAAAGTTCCAAATAAAAAATATTTTAACATATACCACCGAAGGAGTATTACATTTATGTTTCTGTCTGAATAAAATATAGATAAAAAGCTAAAAAAAGCATTGATAAGATTTTTAAATAATAATAATAAATACCCTGGGACATTCTTTACACGCGGCCATCTGATCCCAAACTAAGCAGAGCTTGTACTATGGAAACCAGACAACTGATATACTACTTTAAATACATACATATAGATATTTATATCTACTTTTACTTCAATAAGACCTTTGATTAACTCAACGAATTTAATCTTACCTCCAAACAATAGAAATAATGGTTCAAAATCTGCAAATATCTCCCAACCGCCCACAGTACTGAACATTGAAGACAAATCGCTAAAGTACGCCCTTCTGGACCCCGTAGACATATCTAATAGCCCTTAAGTCCTCCTCGAACGGAGCAAACAGTTTTATTCCATTGTCCACTTCACTCCGCATTGTTACTTCTACACAAACATATTTCTGAACTAAAGAACAACCAATTTTCAACTTTAGTACCCAGCTCATAAGAGTATTTTTAGATGAAAAATTAAATCTGTTTCAGTCCGTGCCGTTACTATAGCAACGGGATCCGTGCAATTATAAGCTTTATTCTGTATGTTATAAGCGTCGTGTTGAATGAAAGAAGTTCGAACAAAATGTTTTGTGTGGAAAGAATATTTCTGCAATTGGTTTTTTATTTAGTTTGCATGATATATTTGTATTGTAACACGCAACTGGCAGCTTTCATTTGATTTGTTTTAATTGTATTTATGTGATGTTTGAAAATATCGAGAGCCTGTTCACTTCTTTTTAAATGTAAGCATACCTACAAAATAACCCTAAAGTTCTAACATGGTTTAATAGTAGCTAACGCCCCCCTGTTTCACTCCAGTTCTCGAGGGATCTTAGATAATAACAATTACAATATTTTTGAAATAGGTTCTGTGTGGTTCCGGAGATTTCCCTCCACTTACACATGTTTTTGTTCTTTTCTCATTCCAATATTAGTAAGATTTGTATATTATCACCTCATAGAGTTAGTATTTATTTAAAAATACACACAATCTTGAAATAACTGATGAAATATAGAGTGTTGTTAGCATTGGGTGTTACTATTTTTATACAGAGTGTGGCATGTTATGAGAATAAATCGCGGAGCGAGACAACAAACTGAATTGTGCGCGCCCTGTAGAGATGGGTCTTAAGTGGACTTTACACTTTAAAAACGAACAAGTTAAATAGATATATATGTATATATTACCTGAAATATGAACTATATTGTTTGATAAAGGCCTTCGATAGCAAGAAGCATGCAATAAATCTGTGAAATCTATTTGCAAAATTTTTCCTTTTCATCAAATTAAACAAACGAAGTGAAGTTTATTTATTTTTACACGCTAATACATACAAAAATACAGATATGTAAATGTTACTCATAAATGGTGCGTGCATTAAAAAGACAAACAACAGAACCAAAAAATATCTTAAAAAATAAAAAAATATATTTCGCAGCCAAATCAAGTCAAGGAAAAAAATATAGGTCAAGGGAATTTCAAGGGTGCACTAATATCTACAGATGATAGCAACAAGGGAGCATCTAGGACACCCCTCACCAACTTAAAAAGAAACATGATGTCCAGCAGCATTCTTCTTTCATGCAGACTTTGCATTTTAAAATAACGCAGTCTTTCAACGTAACTAGGCAGTTTCCTAGCTACCCACAACTGTACGATAGGTGCCACAAGGAACTTTTCTGAACACTCCCAAGCCTTTTCCTGTATATGTTATAGTGTGGATTCCAAACTGAGCTGCAATACTCAAGTTAGCGGCAGTAGGCGTTAAAACCCATATTTGGACGATTCATATGATTATTTTCTACGTCATAGAAAAAGTTCTTTACACTCACACCGTATTTACTAATGCTACTTTTGCGCCTTTGAAATCTTAAAAATATATAAAAAAAATCTAATTCGGTCTATTCTGTAAAAAGTTATGCGTAGTCATAGTAAAAGAAAAAAACTATAAAATATAGAAACTCATTCGTTTTTTCATAGGTTAAAAAAATTGTCGTCTCTCTTCCATGGAGCAAGCTCTTTAATGTTGAAATATCTGCACTTGATATTTTCTCTAGGGTGTCCGTTATCTCGGAGTGTGCAATAAATCGCACAAGTTAGACATACTGCGACGTTGTGTGTACGTATTGTATGATAGATCTCGGGAATAAAAATTGTGTTAGATCTATATCAAGTATGATATTTTCAGTTAATATTTGTTTCTTTGACTTTAAGGAGCAAATTATTTTAGCAGGTTGCTATACAAGTGTATTGTAAACCTGTAAATCACTTTTGATCCGCTATCCATAATATGGTTGGGTAGTAGAGCTCTTAGTGCAGAGTTCGACCGGGGAAAAGGGATGGCGCAAATGGGTAAGGTAGTGCACCTTACCCATTTGCGCCGTGAAGCAGTGGTACACCTGTATTACTGTGTTTCGGTTAGAAAGGTAAGGGGGCCGATGAAATTATAGGCACATGAGACTTAACAACTTCACGTCTCATGGTTGACAACGCATTGGCGATGCTCTGGTGGCGGCGGTGACCACATACCATCAGCTGGACTGTGAGCTTATTAGTCGACTTATGTGGTATAAAAAATTGTGAGCAAGTTCAGTTGCAATTGAACAATGCACATTTTAACTGCAAACATGCGTGGGATCGAATGGCGGACGATCGCATTGCATCAATTAACGGATTACTGCCTCTACCGTAATGTAGCTCTACTGTACAAATCCATTTGTTTGTCTGTATCAAAAGTACATATACCTACTTACCACCCCTCAGTTTGACTCGCGTTTCCAGGGTAAATACCACTACCACATGTTTTATTACGTGACCTGAACTTAAAATGGGAACTTATTACTGAGACTCCGCGGTCGGTCTGTCTGTCTGTCTGTCCATCTGTCACCAGGCTGTATCTCATGAACCGTTACAGTTAGACAGTTGAAATTTTCACAGATGATGTATTTCTGTTGCCGCTATTACTAAAAAGCAGAAAAAGATAATAATTAAGGGGGCTTCCATACAACAAACGTGATTTTTTTGCTCGTTTTATAGATAATGGTACTGACCCCTTCATGCACGCAGATGTTCCACCTGTTAGTAAGTGATCACCGCTGCCTACAGACATTTACAGCATCAGGGGCATCGCCAATGTGTTGTCAACCTGAGACGGGTAACTTGTTAAGTTTCATGTCTAATTTAACAAGACCTCTTGCCTTTCTAACCGAAACACAACAATACAATTGCACTGCTTCCCGCACGGATATGGGTATGGTGGTTGTACTTCCCTGGACAAACTCTGCACTAAAACCTTTACAAATTCTACACTAATTTACAGTTATAGATATATTATTCGTAGAATGGGTCATCTATACTAATATTATAAAGGGGAAAGATTTTTATGTAAGTATGTTTGTTAGTTTTTCACGCAAAAACTACCGAACGGATATGGATGAAACTTGGCACAAAGATAGAGTATATCCTGAAATAACATATAGGCGACTTTTATCCCGGGAAAATGTGATATCCCTCGGGAACGCGGGTAAAACCGCGGAAGACACCTAGTGTTTTTATATCTAGTAGATACTTATAGCCCAAGTTCGTATTGTGTCATTAAAGAGTAACATATTTATGTTATTATTATACATTATATATTTATATACCCATAGCCTTTCAATCTTTGTTCAAGTGTTTTCATCGAGGATCATTGCGGGGTTAGTACTAAATAACATTAAAATTTATACTACCATACTATTACCACGTATTCCTTCTTTCAAGTCCATCTATCTAATCAAAATACATAATGCAAAAATCTGCTCCTGTATTCTCTAGTAGAAACGTGGGTTGGCAAATTGTTGCAAGAAACCCTCGGAGAACAGACCTCTCACATGATTGCGTAGTTAAAAAAAGAGATATAGCAATCATCGACGAAACATCGTCGGTCTACTGTCACTCCCTTGGACACACTAATCTTTTCTTTTTATCTCAGTTTAAACACGTCCTGCCAAACTGCCAATTAGTTCTTAACGCCGATTTTATAAACTAACAATTTGTTTAAATAAACAAGGTTGCATTTATATTATTATTATACTTTAACTGTCAACATGTCTGTCCTAAATAGCACCTTGTCAAAGTCCAACGGCGCAGCATGTCTCGAGGTACCACTCCGAACTATCAATTACTATGCCACTGTGATGTTCGGGCCATGACACGAGAGAGAGTGAAAGCTTATAACTTTATATTTGTACTTGCTACGTACACGGGAATGGTGTATCCTATCGTATAATATAATAGTTAGAGAAAATTTAAAAAAATAATTGTAGCCAAAAAGTCTCCAAAAAAAGTTATGAGAACGAGATTGGTATTGACACTCAAAAGATAAAAGACCACACCAGTCTTCAGTTACAGAAAGCACTAGTGCCTCTAAAGGCTGTGGTAGACAATGCCTTGAGGCTGCCACTATGAAATCCAAAATAATATGAAATTGGCAATAGTCACAGAAAGTCGATCAGTTACACTTGAACACTTTGACACTTAGCGTTGAGTGCTGACTGTTGATCAATGAGTATGGCTATTAATTTTTAAGCTTATTAATACACAATTAAAATTATGCCAAATGTAAATTACCACTGGCATTTTTGTTTCAAAATTAACGTTAATATATTTATATTAATAATAATATTATAATAGGTAGATTTCTACCCGCAGATAATAATAATTGTGATAGGTTCTTCATATAGCAAATAATTTTAGATGAGACATAAGACGCTGCCGCTACCCCTGTGTAAATCGCTATTTCTATGGCCAGATTTGAAACTGATATAGCAAACGTTAATTATCGAGAACCTGCAATTTCCACGCCTCAAATTGTAGAAGTTAAGTCCAGACGCCACTTTGACTCGAGGCGACAGTTCTTTACTAAACGCAACTGGTGTTTTCCATTCTACAACCTGTATGGCATAAAAGCTGGTTTTTAAATAAATGTCTTCGCGGCTATTATCTTTGGTGATGTAGGCAGAGGACTCAATAATGAGGCTCATGTTCCTCCTAAGTTATTTTCAGTCCCAACGTGACATCTGGTGATTATTCTCGCCGTTTATCAGGCACCATTATGGGCTTCGGGTAATAGTTCTCACAAAGAAACGAAAGGTACATTACCTTGCTCGACCTGAGAATTAATTCCAGGATCTGTGACCTCTAAGCCGAGGTCTATAACACGCTAGGCTTTTCTACACTCATATAAAATATTTTTGTTTTTCTACAATATTTTTAGCGCTATTATCATAAATGATCTCATGTGTTAAATATGTCCAAATCCTCAACAAGCAGATGGTCCACGTACGGCCAAAACTAATATTTAATCACGATCCAAAACCACTGGATTGATAACAATTTTGGAGCTATATTTTAATAATCCATTTAAATATTTATCAAAATGAACGTCAACCCAGAGTTTTTTGTGTTTCCTAATGCCGGGTTACTATATACGATCCCGATCTAAAATCGCAAGATTGAAGTAGAATTTTGACATTAGGGGAGAAGGAGGTAAGACGGGGTAGCGGGTAAGACGGGGTACCCAGCGAAATTCAAAGTTATTATTGATCAATCACGTTCGTTCATTCATCGTTCGACGCGCCGCCATGATACTTGTCAGTCACCCGGTAGTTAGAGGTTCACAAGTGCACAGTGTCGAAAAAAATTCAAAAAAAGTGTTTTACTGCAAAGTGTGTCTCATATTTTCTTCAGGTTTGACACGTGACTGTGATTTATTAAATAACGTTAGCTGGTGAGGTGTTGCTGTGATTGACGCTTAAACTAACCTATAATAGGGTAGGGATTGTGCTTCATTAAGATTGTTGGCTGTTCCTTTTTAGTTTTTTTTTTTATTTTATAAAATGGCTCTGCAGGCAAGATGGGGTACCCGTTCCCCATCTTGCCCCCAATGAGAAATTATTTTGTTCTTGTTTGTTTTCCGTGAAAATGAGTTTGTTTTTTGTGAGCTTATTATAGTTTTCCTTTTAACAATGGTTCGTGACTACAAACGCACGACTGACAGAGGTTCGTGGTCCGAAGAATCCATGAGGGAAGCAGTTGAAGCGGTTTTGCATGGAAAAATGGGTAAATGTGTGATTTGGCCCTATAATCCAAACGTGTTTTCCGAAACAGATTTTGCCCCTTCTTTGAGAACCAAGATTCAGTTGAATGACGGTCAAACTTCCACAAACCGAGAAGTATTTCAAGATATAAGCAATGTCACTACTGTCCAAACTTCAGACACAGTAGCTGCACAAACAGCAGATAATGCTGCGACTTTTAGCAGAGACGTTGTTGATGACTCTTTGCCAGGGTGTTCCTACTACAGTCCCAGGCTTGTTAATCAGGAATCAGCACCGTATCAAACTAAAAACCAACCGGAGACATCACAAGCAGAACAAAATCACTCCAACCAGCAGATGCACTCACTAGAACAAGCTGAAAACTCAGTTTGTCAGGAACCAGAGACATCGCAACCAGCTAATGTGCCCACATCCACACACAATCCTCTTGTATAATGCTAATGCTTATAATGCTTCTATAATGCGTGGAAAAACAGGAATTATCACGTCGTCTCCCTACAAACAAAAATATCCGGAACAGAAAATAACTAAAGAAAATAGAAACAAAAAAAATTAATAAAAAAAAACAGAAGATAACTACTACAAAAGCTCAAAATAAAAATCAAAGAAGAGTAGCCAATCAGCGAAAACAGCAAAACGACGAAGAGTCTCATCATCTGGAGATGAAAGTGAAGAAGAGGAGGACACACCATGTATATATTGTGAGGAAGTATATTCCGTTTCCATTGAAGGGTGGATATCATGCTCATTATATGGAAGATGGGCTCATAATAGCTGCGCAGGAATAGATGATGATGATGACGACCCATGTCTGCGAGTTCTACCAGCCCAAATAATCATATTTCTCTGTAATCATTCTCATCACCCTATCTTACCTCAGGGGGGTACCCCATCTTACCAGCACCATGGGGCAAGACGGGGCAAAACACCTTTTTTTTTTATTTTAATCTTTTTCCATTAAATATGTTACCAAAAGTTCCTAATGACACCAAATATTAGAATAATAATAGTTGTTAATAAAAAAATAAATATGATTGCTTCACTATGTAATTTTTTATATTATTGACCTTTAAAGCTTAAGTACCTCATCTTGCCACCCTTTCCCCTACGTGTATTAAAATTACTGTGAAAAAATTCTTCAATCTATGGATTTTCGATCGGGATCGTATATAGTAACCCGGCTTAAGTGGTTATCACTGCTTATAGATAGACATAACAGGAGATTGCCAATTATGATCTCTGCTTAGTTTGGATACCTATGACAGTATGAGAATAACCTCGGAGTATATTTACTGAAAGCGTTTTGTTTCGTAAGCTAGTTCCCATCCCAATTGTTCGTAAAATAAAGCACAGTGGAGATAAAACAAAAATTGCTGAAATAGCAAATGCAGTGCTTAAGCGTATAACGAACGTGCACTCATTCAACCGTACAGCGGGATTGAATGCAAGGAAATGCATACAAATGCTGTGTTTACTGTCTGGCACCTTGATGGACCTTTTTGGAGCCTTTTGTTAGTTTGGCGCTTTAAAAATACGCTGAGTTTACTGAATTTTAACTCAGAAAAGAATAGTCTAAAGATTATGCAGTAAAAAGTATAAAATAATTATACAACCACTAATAATAATTATACCCTTTTTTGGAGTCTTTTAAAATACTTTGGCTATTTGATTTAACAGAAATAAAACCTAGAATATGGTACAGCTCTGTATGAATGACCAATAAAAAGAAATTAAGTTTCCGAAGCATCAAAAGTTGCTACCTAAAATTTTATTACCACTATTTTGAGATAACGTTCTGATCGTGTTTTTTGTATGGAATGATCAATTTCATGAAATATTTTTTCATTATCTTTTAGGTGCGAAACTATAAAATAACTAAATAATTTTGTATAATTTGAATTTTAGATACGAAGACACAATTTAGCACTAAGCGCAATAATCAAAGCAAATGACTAAAAGCTTTCTCGAATCCAAAGCGATATAGCATTAGCTATAGGTAAGGCGTGTTTGCATCAGACTTAGTTGATGCTCACAATAATGCCCCCTCAATGACGTTTGGTGAATGCAATGGCGAACTGAAGAGCAGTCGTTTAAGTAGGGAGAGGCTCTAGTAGGGGGTACAATAATAAGGGTATCAATCGCATTTAGCAGCGTTATACTGGATCAGCAGTTAGTATTTCTGCATAATGACGGGTTTTTTGGTGGATAGAAGTCCTGACTACCATGCTATAGGTCGTGGGTTCATTTTCCGTGAAACAGGCACATTTGGGTACATCAACTTATCTTTTCTTATTTTTTTTATTTCTAACGAGATTGCGATTGACCTCAATCACACCTGATGGTAAGTGAAGATGAGGCCGATGATGGAGCTCACTTTCCCGTTAGTTGTTCTGTATCTGGCTGTAAATATTTAAATAAGTTTAAGTATGTATTTAAAAAGTAATAAATGTAGTATATCCGTTATCTGGTTTCCCAAGTACAAGCATTTGCTCAAGTATTTGGAACCAGATAACCATGTGTGAAGAATGTCCCAGGATATATAATTTTTACAATGATTTTTCCATTATATGGAAAGAGGGAAAAGAAAGAAGGTAAAAATATATTGACCACCAAAGTTCAATAATCTGTAGTTTACAGATTATCGATCACGGAGTTGAAAAGCGCTATAGAGGACGACAACAAACGAGAGGGAAGACTACCTAAAATTGCCAGCTGGACGCCATTGGAGATGGGTAACGCGGGACAAAGCAATCTATATCTATACTAATATTATAAAAAGGAATGATTTGTATGTAAGTATGTTTGTTACTCTTTCACGCAAAAACTACTAAACGGATATGAATGAAACTTGACACATAGATAGAGCATATCCTGAAATAATATCTAGGCTACTTTTTATCCCGGGAAAACGTGATATCCCTCGGGGATGCGGATAAAACCGCGGGGGACAGCTAGTGGAAAATATTGCAAGAGGCTTAGGCCAAAAAGCACACTGAACTACGGTACATGTTATAGTAAAAACAGAATATATTCAGACTTCATAACTTAACCAGTAGTGTAAAATAAATGTATAATTATTGGCTGTGCCCGTAATTTGTTTCGTCTAGTAATCCTAGAAGTCTAGAAGTCCCAAAATTCATGAGTAATTTTGGAGATAAGCAGGTCTAATGACATGTCTAACAGACAAACAGACGTGTATGTGTGTGTGTTTGTAACCAGACAGAACAATTAACACTAAACAGTGAAATTTGGAACACGAATAGAGTTAAGTTCATGATTTACTTATATCGCTCACTTGCTACTATGCCGCGGATTCACTCATGTTATTTAGGAGTCTAATATATCTTGAGATGATATCATAGCCTATGTCACTGAAGAATAGTGTAACTTTATATCAGGGAAAGAATTATTGTAATCCGATGAGTAGTTTCAGAGATTACCTCCTACATCCAAAGTACAAACATTACCTCTTTATAATGTATATTTTTTATTTAAAATATTACACCAAGACCGATCAAGGAGCTTGGCTTGCCAAAAAAAACCCTATTTACTCAACCAAAGTTAGAGACAGTAAAAAAGAGAAAAATATAGATGAAATGGGAACTTAACCTAAAATAAAACAATAATTAAAGATTTTCATAAATATCAACCCTGATCCATTAAGCCCTAGCTATTTTAAAAAGATGGGTAAATAAATAAGTTAATAATAATCGCCTGCCAAGTAAACCACCCTCCCCAAGTAAAAATACCTAACAATAAACAAATTTCAGATCGAATCCGTCACTTCACTACAAATCTAAAACTTTTACAAAACATTTCTTTGCACCCCTAAGACAGTTGTCGACACAAGCAAAAATCACCCTTACAGTCTAAACATTAAGACTCTCGTCAAACAAAATCAAAAATAAGATACCATTCTAAAATGCAGTTGTCACGTGCGATATTGAACCTAATGTCGTTGCAATTAAATGTAAGTTTGGCGTGAGATAAAGTTGGTACGTCACTGGACCCTCATTGCATTGTTTGAGGAGACGTTTTTCGAAGAATGTCGCAGCGATTTCGGATATGTCAGTCGCGGGCGTACGTCACGTCAGATGTTTGGAGTACAGGGGAGATTGGAGCCAGGGAAACAGCGATATTAAATTAATGGTTAGCTGGTAGCGGAATGCTATGATTCACATTTTTTGAGGAAATATTCGTCAAGTTTTTGTGACAAAATAAATATTTTTTCCATCAGAAAATAGTAGCAGTTTTCTTTGAGTAAGAGATCAAAGCTCATAAAGCAATTAAAGATTCACATTTATTGCTAATTCTATTGAGTATCACAATTAAATTAGTTTTAATTTTGACAGAAACGTGATTAAATTGAAATAAACACAAACAATTATTTATCAAAAGAAATAAAGATAGAACAGAATATAATCAAATTGTCCACAGTACAATCGGTACCACTTGAAGTGTAGGAACCTACCCTATAAGTTTATCTAGGTTATGAGCTATATATATATGTGCCAAATTTCATCAAACTCAAATCTGTTCGGTAGCATTTGCATTAACGAACAACAAATAGCTATACATCCATTCACACTCACACACTAATATTAATAGGAATTCATTTAGTTTTAAGTTGTGAGATAAGTAATAGAGTTCAATCTACTAACAATCAAAACAAGAAAGCTCATTATTGTAAGATTTTTCACATCATCGCACCAAGCGTTTCAGAAGAGGTACGCTGGGATTGGAATCGCTCGTTTCAGAGCCGAAAAATCCATCGCCTCCCTACCATCAAGTGATTGCTTACAGTAGGAGGGTAGATTGAATAACGTTTTGTTTATTTTCGCTCCAACGGCACTCGTAAACAATAGTCGACAGTTTCGGAGATTATAAAATATAAGCCCAGTTTAGGACAATGGTGGTTGATTAAATTTTCACATAAATGGTTAATTGTGTTTATTCAGTTGTACATAGGAAATGATATCTAGTTGAAAGTTATTAAGTGCTATATGCTATAGCATATTTGTGGAAGGAGGGAATTTATGCGAGAAGGGCGAGAGTTCCTTGAATTATTAGCCTTACGAATAAATATCATGGGACATTCTTTACACGTAGCCTGACCCTAAACTAAGGAGCAGAGAACTATGTTTATTATTTTCTCTAAATATAATTAATTTACATTTATTCATATTTTGCTTAATTGGCTCACTTCCGAACCGGTGGCGACTACAGTAACTAAGTAACCTTTTTTCGCGGCTTGCGTAGCATTTTTGCCTTTTTTGTAGTAAAATTTTAAAATGTATCGAATTTCTCCATTAGATTCACTCATCTTGACGGTACGAAAAACAATTGAAAATCACAAATTTTCCTAATTTGAATTTGGAATTATGTTCTTTAAAATTTAAACTTTCAATTATACCAAAACCAGCCAGATACAAATAGCCAAAGAGATTTTATTACAAGTTCATACATACTATAACGCGAAATGACTTTCCCCAACCTAATATATAGATTCATCTCTTTCTATTTTAATAAAGTGAATTAAGTTTGTGTCAATCTCGCATTTGCCATAGTGTTAATAGTGACATGTGCTACCTGCCTTCTTTAACTCGTCAATGAGCTGCAATGACGCCTTTAAGTATGGACATCTCACGTGACTGAGTAGTTAACGAAAGAGACAGAGGTCAGATTGCAGCGAAACAGCTTGTGGCAGTCCGAATACATGAAACCATAAGCCCCGTGACAATCCACGCCAGGTGGGACCGTCACGACATCCCAGACAATCTCGTCTTGTAAGTTTGACCAGAGCTATCTCTCAAACCAGTGTAATTTTTTTTTAATAATTTTTTGAAGTCCACCTGATTACTACTAACACCTACTTACCAGTAGTCACCGCCGCCTATGGACATTTGCAACAGGGGAATTGCTAATGCATTGTTGACCCTGAGACGTGATGTTGTTAAGTCTGATGTGCCTGTAATTTCACCAGCCCCCTTACCCTTTCTAACCGAATACAAGTACATAGTAATACTACTTAAGGGCGGAAATGGGTAAATTATAATAGTCATTTCACATGAATCCCACACCCCCAATAACTTCTTGAGCAGAGATTCAATTAAAAACTTTCTGTGCTCACCGAATTACCCGTGTAAAGCCATCAGAGTCTTTCACCATATTGACCATAAAAAAGAGGTAGAGCTGATGCATCGTCTGGCTACTGTAATTTACCTCATGGAATCACACGCCAGTATGTCGCCAGTTCAAATTACCCAATATTAAATATATCACAAAATGAAAACTTCATCTAGCAATGTAGCCAGCACATAAAATTGCGGACGGGGTTTTCAGTTTTATTACCTCACATTTCCGGTGCAATAATGAAGTCGACCGCCCGCGCCGGACCGGAAGTGCGGATTGCCGAGGAAACGGCGCCATGTTGGAAAACTTCTATTGATATGTGATGAAGATAGTGTTATTTCTTTTATTTTCTATTTTACTTTAAATGCGGTCGTTTCCTTTCGTTTATGATAATGTTGTAGAGAGGAAATATTTTGTACGTTTAATGATTTATATTTTTATGTTCCTATATTTTTTATAATATTTGTCTATGGCTTCGTTTTAATATTTCAAAATTGTGATTTTCAGTTCTTAATAGCTTTATTTTCAAAAAATCGTTTTTTTTTTACATATTTCGAAAGTATAGTATTTCAAAAATATACTGTTAAAATTTGGTGACAAAATTCCGAGTATTTCTATATTTAAAACCCATTACAATGTCAGGTAGACGATCGGTGAGTTGGGCTCCATTAAACTTTAAACGCGTTTATCTCGAAACTACTTTTTTTGGTCTACTGAAGCTAAAAAAAAAACGGTTCGACCGATTCGTCTGAAATTTTAACAGGTCATTCTAAATAGTACTGGCTCTCGCCGGGACTAGAAAAAACATTTTCTGTTGAGTATTTCTATTTCTTTTATTAAAAAAACATTGCAAAAAAAGAGTCGTTTTCAGACTCGTACTTTGAATTACGCGTCATTTTGTCAAATTCTTTTTTTTTATTCTAGTCCCCGCCATAACTATACTTATACTGATTAAAAATCCGTCTTATTTTTTAATTTCAGATCAAAGGGAGAGATAAAACCTCCTTCAGCAGCCAGGTCCATTTTTTTGAGAGGGGAACTTCAGCGCCACTTTTGGAATTTCAAAAAAAAAAAATTTTTTGTGTTTACCATCATTTTTGTATTGTTAATAAGTAATAAAATAAGCCTAAAAAAATTTAAAACCCTTAGTCATTTCTGTAATATCAAAAAAAAATTTTAAAAATAGGCTAAATTTTAGGCCGCTAGACCACCGGGTCCCCTTAACAGAGTAATCGGCTACCTTTCTGAAAATGTCGCTTCGGTGGTTGAGCGGTCTAACACTTGGCTTCAAGACCGTCCTGGATTCGATTCACAGGTCGGGTAAAGTATAGTTAATCTTTCTTTATTAGAAATTACTACATGTGGCTCGGGACGGTAACATGCCCAAGAGGCGGCGATAATGCTCACCACATGTCACGCAGGGTCTTAAAATATATTTGGTGAAATATGGGCCTCAGTACTGAGACCTTTGGGTATAATAGGCGTAAACATAAATTTATCTATAGATATATATAAACGAATCCCTATTTTCCTAGGTCACGGCATCACACGTGAACAGCTGGACCGATTTCGCTAATAATTTTTTGTTGTGTTTAATAACAAACAGTCAGTAGAAGGATCTTATGAAAAAAAAATATTTGAAAGTTGCGTGGAAATTTCAGAAAACTTAACGATTTTACTAGCGCTTTCGCAATATAATTTTTTTTTATTTGACCTGTTTGATATTATTGTCAGTCGTTTGACAGTTGGCGGGATTGACAGAATGCGCGCTGCAAATATCGTATAAATATGAGGTATGGTCGGTATTTTGTTGATTAAAATAACTTATTTATAATTTCTTAGCGCACATTTCTCAGTTGATTCATTCGGAAGATTCAAATTCAATATTCATTGTTAAGACAGGACAACGTCTGTCGGGTCAGCTAGTATATCAATAAATATCACATGGAGTCAGCACAAAATTCAAAGCATCCTGAAACACTATAGAGTATCGATGAACTAAATAGCATTTTAATTACAACTACTCAATTACTCGCTAGTACAAAATTTAAGAGCTACAAAACCATGAAACCATATGCCCGAGCTCACAATCCGCGCGACCATAAACAAAGTAGACCGCACATTTCAATTAATCCATCACTAAATTACCAGTAGTAACACAGTAATCAATTATTTATAATAAACAATCAAATCACTTACACGAATACCACAGTAACTAATTAACTATGTGGCCAATGAATATTTAAAATAGTTGGTGAATTGTTTGCGCCGCGCTCCGGCAAGCCTGCGTCAGTCATGCGTCGACAATATTCTGTTTACCGATCCTTCAGTTCGAGTCGTAACTACAAAACTGTGAACTTCTATCAAGAAAAAAATTGCATGGTAGTCCCATAGTTAAAACATCAGTGTAGCCCTAACAGAAGGAGTAGACTCTAGTAGTTTGCTTGTTCTAAAAATATAATTTTTGATTTTGTTTAAAGCAGGTCTCGCAGCTCAATTTATTTTATCCATATAAATAAAAATACAAAGTACTTTGTTGGTATGCATTGTTCTTAAAAACGAATAAAATAAATATACTAAAGACATATTTGGCAATTTATTTTTGAGCCCGCGTTTCCAATGTTATATTTACCAGAATAAAAGTGTCATATGAGTTATTCTCTGTTATAAACTAAATATGAGCCAAGTTTCATCCAAGGTTCGGTTGTTTTGTGAAAGAGTATAATGGATGAAGTATGAGACTCCTCCATTTAAAAGGAAAAATCTTCCGCCAGGCTAAGTGATCATACCTAAAGACCGCGGTCCAACCGTTGATGTTGGGAGTTTGTTTATAAGTCAAATTCTGAGAGAATCTTGATAGTGCGATGTAGGATTCTCGCGTGTTTCTACTCGTTGATAGATGTCGCCACATCACTGTAGAGCGGGCGTGAAGGATGGTAGGCGTGTTTATAGATGTCGCCACAGTATCAAATACCCATACATCCTCTCCAACTTTTGCATTTACAATATTAGTAGGTTATTAAGATCGACAGGCAAGTTGGCTTGGTGGTTAGCGACTCTGACTGCCAAGCCGAAGGTCGCAGGTTCGATTCCCACCCAGGACAAACATTTGTGTGCATGAACATGTTTGTTTGTTTTGTGTCTGGGTGTAAATATCTATATAAGTAGGTATTTTGAAAAAAAAAGTAGTATGTGTAGTAAATCAGTTATCTGGTTTCCATAGTACAAGCTCTGCTTAGTTTGGGACCAGATGGCAGTGTGTAAAGAATGTATTTCCCAGGATATTTATTTTATTATTATTTATTTATTTAAGATAGGGTATAAATATACCTAAGTTCAAAGCCTTAACGTTTCAACCCTCGTACCTCAGTTCCATCGGGGTAAATTGGTAAATTACCCGCAGTGCGCCCCCGCTATTTACCTTAGTATCCCTTGTCCTTTTTGTTTGAAACGCTTGCATTTCACTTCGTTCTCTATTGATTGATATCATCAAAGTTTGATGGACTTGGCATTTTATATTACCTTATATTGTAGCGTAACTTGGGACGATAAATGGATTAACTTTAGTATTGGAAAAAGTAGGCATAGTGAAGGAACCCTAGTAAGGACTACCTTACATATTATACTATTTATACTAATATCATCTTCATCATATCAGCCCAGGGATGTCCACTGTTGAACATAGGCCTTCCCTTTCGATTTCCACCTCGAACGATCCTGAGCCGCCTGCATCCAGCGACTTAAAGCTACTCTAACCAGGGCTTCTGTCCACCTGATGAGAGGTCGTCCCGCTCAGCGTTTTCGTGTACGTGGTTGCCACACGAGAACCTTTCTTCCGTAAAGTAAGTACCGTATGGCAGACGGTCCAGCCTATGGTAAGTGTTCACCGCCTCCCGGTGGAAAATCAGTTATCAGTTCTTATCAGTTCTTCGAGCGATGTATCCTGGCCATTGCCACTTCAACTGACTGACTCTACGAGGTAATACTAAAGCCTTTGTATTTGGTATAAGGTAGTAAGGATGACGTCTTAAGTCTCTAGGACTAACATTATTTCATATCTAAAACTTCTAAGTGTTTCATGAACAGTTCTTCTTATTAACTACAAATTACAAGCTATATGTGAAACAAAGAAACTGTGCTTGTTAATACATCTATCACGATGGTAGGTTAGAAAGTAGGGCCAGCTATTAATGCTTCATAAAGACCGACACTTAAGTGTTTGGGTTTGGTATTATTGTTGATTTGCATGATTGTCGAACAAAGGATCCTAATTGGTAAACTGTGAGGTGCAAATTACATTGCATTAGACATGGCTAGCGACTTATTACTTAGCAACGCAGGGATCTTACCTCCCTTCGTATCCTGCATATTATCAATGTTATGGAATACTCTCCCAATTATACTTAAGTTAATTTAAAATATCTTGGAGCATTCTTCATAATTGTTTATTAGTCTTATATATTTGTGCGCAAAATTTTATTCAAATCCGATCAGCCATGATGAAGCTGAAAGGTAATAAATATACGCAAGTGTTTTAAAAATATCGCATCTTTAACAAATATAATAATTGCGAAATTGAGTTTCATTACTTATTGTTTGTAACGCCTTCATGGCTAAACGACTAAACCGATCTTCCTGAAATTAGACACACATATAGCTATATATGGTATCGAGAGGGACATGGTAAAAATGAATCCCTATTTCCCTTGGTCACGGCATCACGCGTGAACGGCTGGACCGATTTCGCTAATTCTTTTTTGTTGTATTTGTTATTGTCAGGAGAAGGATCTTATGAAAGTAAAAATTAAAAAAGTTGCGCGGAAAGCTAGAAAATTTTGCGACTTAACGCTTTGACAATATAAACTTTTTTAAATGCAACCTGTTTGACATTATTGTCAGACTTTTAACAGTTGGTGCGATTGACAGAATGCGCGCTGCAAGTATCGTTCAAAATAGAGGCATGGTTCGGAATTATATTGGTAAAACAATTAATTTATAATTTCTATATAATGAAATGAAATGCACATTTCACAGTGTATTCAATCGGAAGATTCGGATTCAATATTCATAGTTAAGACAGGACAACGTCTGTCGGGTCAGCTATGTAACATAAAAGACTTCCAGCTAAATTCGAATTTTAAAAAGTTTATTCAGAAGATTATTATGATAGAATAGCTCAAGGAAAGAACAATGCAAATGCGTCACAGTTAAAGGTTATAAATGGCATTTGCCTCGAAACTCCGTCTCGTCAATGTACATAGTATAAAACGTAGCGCAGTAACACCAGAATTAATATCAGTAAGCCACGTAATATGAACAGATTGCGTTCGTTTGTCTCACTCAACGGAAAAGCTGGAAAAAACTGGGACGAACTGGTTGGATGCGGAAATTGGGAGAATAATCATTATTTTTACAAAAAAGTTTATTTAAGACTGAAATTATGGACTAATAGATCGTCTTCCTCTTACAACTAGGACCTTTATAACACAGACATCTCATCCCAAGTTAAGTAGAACTTGTATCTCTGGAAATGGTTTTTCTTCCAAATACATACATATACTTTTAGATTTACACTAGACATAGAACTAACAGACATGTTCACAAATGTTTGTCCTATCGAACCCACCATTTTTGGCATGACAGACAGGGTCTCTTACTACCAAATCAATAGGGCCGTCATACTTTTAACTAGCTAAAAATGCTAGAAATCTTCAGTTAATAGTCACATTGTGGTGTAAATAATTGAATTTTCCGGTGTTTACGCTACTTATGTTGCATACTTTACTGACAGGCCAGTTGGCTTGGTGATTAGCGACTCTGACTGCCAAACCGAAGGTCGCGGGTTCGATTCCCACCCAGGACAAACATTTGTGTGCATGAACATGTCTGTTTGTTCTGTGTCTGGGTGTCAATATCTATATAAGTATATATTTTAAAAAAAAGTAGTATATGTAGTATATCAGTTGTCTGGTTTCCATAGTACAAGCTCTGTTTAGTTTGGGATCAGATGGCCGTGTGTAAAGAATGTCCCTGGATATTTATTTATTTATTATACTTACTTTGTGCAAATAAGTAGCTCAATTATGAAATTGAGTAGGTTTTCAAAAACACCTGTTTAATTGTTTTTACATATCATATAAAAATGCGGCGTACAGTTGTTTTTGTAAATTTGGATCTGTTCAGCTACTTATGATGCTGACAATACACGTGGTCATGTGTACTCTTTAAAAGAGGCATTGGGATGGTATTCGTTTGCTGCTCACAAAAATTCGGTTGCATATCTCCCTTTGACATTGCAGATAACTTTTTGTAAACATTTAACACGATGCCAAAGTTACATTCAACGGCTTTTGTATAAGTTGTAAACATGCATTTACAGCCGTAAAACGCATTACTAACATTGTTGTAAGCGTATGGTAAAGGTACATTGTCGTTTCGCAGATTTCCACATCTGAGCATCGTGTGCTCCAAGCGTTTTGTTCACGGTTAAACGTATAATTTTTATATTTATTGATGAAATATTGCAGATGTGGAAATAGGTAAAATTTTGGAATAGATTAGTTCACAGAAAAGGGCGCAGTTCAAATATAGGTAAACTTATATAATTTTTTGGCATAGTTTGTTAAGTTATACGTAAAAGTAAGCAATTATTTTTTTTTCTTTCACTGACATAAAAGTTACCATTTATTTATTCCACTATTCAAAGCTATAAGGGTTTGTGTATAATTTGATTCACGCTTTTTATCAATGCAATTTAAAAAAATGCGAATAATATGGTCAAGACAATAATCATATTTCTGGCCATCTGTATGAATTGCTTTGAAATGGTTTATTGCAAAATGAAGGAAGTAAATCAATAATAAAATCTGTACTGTTTTAAAATTTTATTTAATGATTTTTTATATATCCGTATTATGTTCAAACCGCATTTGACTAATAACTCAGATTAGCCATACATTGGAAAGCTTATATCAACCTGTACCTTATTTCAAAATAATGTTTATAAGATTCTCTCTATTTAATAATTTGGCAAAACCAAAACATTATGGTAGAAACTTATAATATTTTACGAAGAACCTATGAAACATTTTGATAGATCAAATATTAATTTGGTAGGCTTTTGCCTTAAGCCTTATGTAGTATCTATGTTTATTTAGTCTTTGTATTAGCACTCAAGTTTGCGCGAATTGGCCCGCTTCCGCGTCATAAATCAAATTTTACGTCTCCTTCGAAGAACGGAGAGGCAACGACCAATGACACTCGTGCTAACTATACCTTTATGTAAACTTGAAGTCTTACATAATTATACCACTCACGCAATTATTAGATTTAACGCTTTCTTTACATTCAAGGTGTATTTGCATTGTATCTGTATTTGAGAATGTATTTACTGAGGTATGTATCAACCTAAAAACTGTCACACAAATCTCAAACTGGCCTAACGACTAGACTATGTTACTAGACTTACTAGACTGTTTAGAGAGAATTTTTTTTTTTTTGTTTGTCGAAATCACGATAATCCTTTGAAAATATATTATAATAGATTGGTAGTTATGTTTTAGACTATTTACAAGGAATGATTTATAATTTAAATATATCTAAAACCAAGGTTTGGAGGAGAGGAGTGAAATATCTTTGCGGACCAGAAGAACCATTTTAGTAAGGTATAGAAAAAAAAACGTGTGTGTACTTTATGTACGCACGTAAGAAGTTATACCCGAAATTATTGGTGAGAAAAACTGCACTAACAGCATTGGTCTCTACAATTCAGTCGTGAAATTGTAGTGTCCAAACTCTTTGCACCTGTATGTAGCAAAGAATAACAAATTGTGACGTTGTTAGGTTATTATTGAAAATAACATCATTACTCACTAGTCAATGAGTGCATTGACACTGGCAGTTGCGATTTGTGCGTTGTTCCAGAGAGACCGTTATCAGCTAACTTCAACCCGTTACTTTTGTGTCACAGTGATGCGCGCGAATCATAAAATTTCACTCTTTATTTTTTTTCATAACGCGCCTAAAGAAGTTATACCTTCGAAAACCCATAGCAATAATATTGATGGATCCTCAAATGGGATCGATCACCTTTGGTGCTCAAAAGGGAATAGATACTTATTTTTAACACACTAGAGTTTTCTCAGCACAAATACCCTAAACCTATAGGTTTTCATCGGAAATAAACTTAAACAATTTCATTTTTAAATTATATTTTAGTTATGATATTTATGAAAAACAATTTGAATTTATTAATTAATTTGATAAAAATTTTAATATTCATTAAAATAATCCTATTAAAATACTAAAAGAGTCCCACTAGTAATTATTTTTTCAATACATTTTTCGCATAAATAAAAAATGCAAAAATTCCAATGAAGGAATAGATATAAATGCAAATTGAGTGAATAAAATAAATCATACCACTAAAAATATATATAAAAAGGCAAGTACTTGCCAAACCGGCGTCTTTCAACACATTAATGAAACAAGAAGTTAAATAAGGGGAATAAATAACGAAAGTATTCTTAATAAACTTGTCACGCGAGAGGGCGAAAGTTAATTTCCTGTTTCGTCCAGTCTACGAGACTAGGTCACGTTGCAGTGGACGCTATGCGATTGGAAGATAAAACAAGATATGTTCGCAATATTGAACGCTCAGAAATTAAATCCTGCTGAAAAAAAAAATGCTGACCTTAATATAAATTTACGATTTATTTATGCTACAAAGGCGTTTTAAAATTGCAATTAAATCATAACAAGATACAAATCCAATCGGTTCTCTTTCTAATAAGATTGAATGTAGTATAATTACTATACTGCAAAACGTAAAAACATCCTTCTTCTTTCATTATAAGTTAGTAGCTACTACAAACTTCTGAAGCTGCCTTCGTAAAACGACAAAATATAATACAGATGACCACGTACACTTAACACTTTGCTACAATAAACAACAAAAGCATTTCCAGAGAGTGTTGCCATGAAAATTGTGCCAAATCTCTTGAATGATGTATTGCACCAAATATTATATATTGGACCAACATATTGCGCAGATTCCAAATTATTGGAAACAGCTGAGCGTTAGTGTAATGCTCTTGATATCGTCTTCGAGCTCAATTTTGTATTACATTGACGTTTCTACAACTATCGCTATAACTGTCCCATACTGCTCGCGCGCCGAATCATCAAGCTATTATGAAATAAAATTCAAAATTCAAAACCATTTATTAAGTTAAGCCCCATGGAGGGTACTTATGAAGGTCAAATTTAATATTACTGAGAGTCTACCGGTTCGGAAGTCAACCTTCAACTGAGAAAAACTGGCAAGAAATACAGCAAATTTAAGTTTTTATTTTTTTTTAAGATTTATTATTTATATTTATTTTAGCTGTCATCCACATTGAATTCGGGTGCAGGTAGGATGATGATCGCTTCGCTGCGACTACAGCACCAACCTTACAGGGAAGAATTAGTGTTTTATTGGCGACCACGGTTCCGTAGCTAGTCGTGGTGTTATTTACCATGCTCAAGGCGGGGGTGGGTTAAAAAAGTTTGTCGACTTAATGTTATTTAGACGACGGGACTCGGGAAGTGCGATTTCCTCCGTTAAATGTCTGAGATTTTTTTTTATTTTTTCCTTGTTATGAAGTTAATTGACAGTGTTTTCTGTTAACTTGGATTTACCTTCGGCTTTCCGTGTTTAGTTTAAGTTAAAGGGAAAATAGAAGACAATAGGCATTTGGAGAGCATCTTGACGCTTGGCTTAGTGGTTGGATACCCTGACTGTCAACCCACTGAATGCGGGTTCCATTCTCACCTAGGAGGAGGACATACATTTGTTTGCAAGAATATATCTGCTTGTTCCATCTCTGGATGTAAATATCTATAAGGTATGCTTTATTTGGGATCAGGTCACATTTATTTGACATATCACATATTCGACATATTTGTTTATTTAATATTAAATGCAAATACAACAATTAATCCTGTGGCCATCAAGTTAACCCAAGCCTAATTCAAATGGACAGATTTCTATTTCCTTTTACTTTGATTCAACCACGTCACTGTAATCTGTTAACTCGTTTGCTTTCAAACAACTCTAGAAAAGAGCTTTAATGAACTAAGAAAGTCGCGTCTTACTTCGTAAATCACAAAATTGCAGCAGAAAAATAGAAAATTACAGTGTAATTACGGTTTTGTGGCCACTTTGAAGGGATTTCAATCAGCCTCGCCATTGTATCTGTGTATTATAAACGAGGGATGACTTTATTTAAGGGCCTGGATGAAAAGGTGTAATTTGAAGCTAAAGTATAGTTGCTATAGGTGCTAATTTAGCATATTCATACTTATATTATGAATCATTAGTGTCGTGGAAGTGAATATGCGACTTTATAGAAAAGCATTTCTATTTAAAATCGTCTGAAATACTAAAAAAATATTATTCAGACATCACTTCAATAAGACAAAGCCGTTTAATTAGCTACATAATATCCCAGGACATTCTTTATAGGTACGCGGACCTCTGACCCCAAACTAAGCGGAGCTTGTACGTTTTTATCTAAAGACCTACATAATTTTATAGATATTTTCTTACATGTTCAAGATCATGCACACAAATTTGTGTTGATGAAATCACTTTCTACGACATTCTAGAGAAGAGTTGGGGTGGAAATTATTGCTACTACCGCTCTGTTCTGAGTATACGTTTCTTTCCGTCTTCTAAGATGCTTTCTTCTCCATCGGATATGAACACTTTGAGTGATATTCAATTCATCGTTTGTGTGGGTCTGTACGTTTGTTCTCCTAGAAACTCTCTACTGATAGGTAAATCTTTTTGACCAAAATGTATTGAATGGCAACTACAGATTTTTCACTACAATGTCGTCTGGAATTTAAAATCATCCGCCAGTGTGTTTTATTCTGGCTACTTCATTTTAGTACCTTAGAATTACCTTAAAGCCACTTGTTTGTTATCTTTTTGGCCCACTCTTCAGTGATGTGATGAGATTGTGGTCATAACTTTTAAAACTTTACCTATTCTCAAACTATTGTGTCCCAATATTAGATAAGGTTTAATAAATAAAATGTGGAGTAAATGACACTAGCTCGAGGATGAATCGTCGCGGCCTTTATGCTCTATCTCTTTCGCTAACTACGTAATCAACGGAGAGGTTCGATCTCCGAAGCCTCGTTGGACCGGACTCGTCCCGGAATCGGATTAAGATGCACATTGGCACATAGATGCAACATATCTTGGACTAACATATAAGCTGCTTTTTATCCCGGGAAAACGTCACATCCTTCGGGAACGCGAGAAAAACGGGGGGTGGGCAACAACTAATCTGAAATGTACCTTTCAAATGGTGAAAGATTTTTCGAATATATACCGTGGTTCGGCAAATAAAAGATGTTTCTAGCTTTTTTTCAGTGGTTATAATGTCAGTGTTGAGCGATCTACAAATAAAATAAGAGAAATGAGTGAATGAACAATGACATTATTATTATACATTGTTGTAGAACTCTCCGTGGTTACATTATACTCATTACTATAAGAAAGAAGAAAAAGAGTGAGGTGGGTGTCTATAATTAGTTTTGATAATTTTCAAACAAGAAATCTGATTGTAAGCTAAGCAATGCTTGTACTTTGGAAATAAGATTTCTTTTCAAAATACATATTTATATAGATATTTACACCTAGATACAGAACAGACATGTTCATGCACACAAATGTTTACCCTGGGTGGGAATCGAACCCATCTATGACTTGGGAGTCAGGGTATCTAACAACCATGCCAACTGGCCCGTCAAATTGAAAGGCAAGCTCAATATGAAGGCTACGCTGTTAATTAAACGCCTAATTAAGCTAGTTGAAATACTAAAACCAGCCTAAGCGCAAACAATTTGTATGTATCTGAATAACGCCATTTCCTCTGCGTACAGTTCAGTAAACAATATCGATAGAGCCCTTGTGACGTATTTAACATTAGTGTACGTACGCAATAGGAGCTTGAATCCGTTGTTTATGAATGTTTAGTTTCTCTAGGAAAAGTCTCCACGAAAGTCGAAAGTTTAATGCTAGCTGGTGTTCAGTAATGACTGTAGTAACGTGGTACTAATGCTATTTTTATTGGTACTCAATACTAGCGTTTTTGTTTCTTTTTACTAGCTTTTATTTAAGGTTATGTTTGGCTCAAATTTTGCAACAGAATTTTATGCCAGTTACGATTGATAGATCGGAGATTTTGCTCACGCATTTGGTTTCGGTGACAATACTCCGCCATCTAATGTGGTTAGAAAATTCCTATCGAAATCAATTCACCAATAAATAAGCTTTGCCAACTCTGTGCCATAAAAAATATAAACAGACAAGTTGAGGACCTTTTTCTTATAAGGTTTACTTCACCTGTTTGTATGCTTTGGAAAAATCTTGCAACCGAATTTTTGGCCTGGTCTGCGATCTGAACGAGCTGAAATTTTGAACAATCAACTAAACTTCAACACTTCAGCTGACTTCATTCTAAACCCAATATGGCGCGCGTGATAAGATCTCATAAGCCTCCATGTCATGGGTACCTAATGAAAGGGTTGGCCAAGGAGCATACGTGACGTCAGTTTTATAGCCCAAAGCAAAAAATAACTTTTTTTTGGTTGACTAAAATTTTCAAAGCTGACATACAGTGTACAGCCACCTCATTCGACTCTACCAAGCTTTTGATGCATGAAATGACGTCTAATTAACGAGATGCAGATCATTAGGCGCTATTGATATGACGAATTACGCGTATGCGAGCGACGGGACGCACCAAATACGAACTCGTCAATGATGAAGTGTTATTTTGCGCGGTTCATTGGATGTTGAATTGCTACGGGCTTGATGGCGTGATGGTAAACTCTATCATGTCGTAGGTCGTTGAATCGATTTTTACCTAGTTCTTTTAATGTTAGTCTGTGTCTAGTGTCATAAGTATGTATTTGAAAGGAATGTTATAGTATCCGACCGAAACTGATTTTTCAGCCGAAACCGAAACCGAATCTTAATAATAATTATAATTCATTTGTCTGAAACATGGTATAAAATAGGTGTACAATAATGGTTTGGTTCAACATGTTTCGCCAATTACTTGATCATAATGATTTTTTTAAATTATATATTGAAATTTAGTTTTTTTTGGCATAACTATTTGTTTAATACAGTTAAATAGTGTTAAATAAAAATAAAAAACAAGGGCCAATTTTGACCGAAACTTAGGTTTTGGGCTGAAACTGGCCGAAGCCGAATCCGAACTTTCGGTCTGTCATTGTATGTAGTATGTATAGAAGATATTAGGTTAGTGTAATAATATAATAAAGATGTGCTTAGCTTGGAATCAGTTAACTGTGAGTCATGATTGCTATAGGATATTTGACTCTTTGTTTGCGTAAGAGTAGAAAAACATTCAGAGGTACCTTAATAAAAAAAAATCTTGCTAAGTTTCTTACTGGTTTCTCTCAATTGAAGGCCGACTTTAAACCAATGATAAAACAGCATGAGCATTTCTAAGTGCCCGTCTTAGAGCTGTTAAGTATTATATAAATGCCTATTAAATTGCATCTACTCTGATTTGCCAGCAGATAAAAGCAGATAGCTCATGTTTGAACTGCATCTAAACTATAAAATGTATAGGATGCATTCAATACTGCACAGCAAACAGAGTTATTAGGTTTATATGCATCCGTATCAATCTGAGTGTATCTACGTGATCGAATATTGAATGCAATCATCTCGATACAATCGAATGTAGTACAATCGATAACCGGTCGTGATCGCTCCCGATTCCCTAACGTACGTCTGAGATGTGCGATTGAATCGATTTGGTATATTGAATTGTTTTGCGATCTTTGAATTGAAATTTGAATTGATAAATCTATGTGGTCGAGTGGTATAAAACTTTCCTAGATACTCGGAGGTTTTAGGCTCGATTAACTATCGAGGGAAGGTAATATTAGCGTTTTTTTGTAGATAAGATTTTTTTAGGTTAGTAATGCGCCTGGAGACAGTGACAATGCTGAGGATGTAACACGTTGGGGCTTAAACTACCTTCGGTGGAATGCTTGCTGACCTCTGGTATGCTCTACTTTCGGAGATTATGAGTGTGATGCTCTTATACTTATCATTTGGCGCTGACTTTTTGATTGACATAAAGATACCTTTTGAAAAAACATTTTCCAAGTTATGACATGGTTAAGTACGTGCAAACTCTGTCTGGCTAGCCAGTGCAACAAGGCCTCGGAGAGTGGACTTCTCACGCGCTTGCACAGTGTACAAAAAAGACAGAGGAAAGAAGCTGTGGCGAAACCTCTCGAGCTAGTGCAATTTACCTTCTCTGAGCCCTCGTTGCTCTGGCTTGCCGACGAAGTATGTAGTATCTGAAGATGGGGGCTGGATGGAAGGGCAGTTCACATATTGACATCGACCGCAGTGAAGCATGAAATGTCTCCGCGAATTCCCCGCTAGTCTCGCGACGCACGCCGTCCGGCGTCCGCCCGACGGATGTCTGAGAATCGGACGTACGGATGTGGGTAGCTAAAATGCTGTTCATTATAAATATACCGCGTAGAGATTATGTCCAATTCTGAATTGTACAATGAGCTTCAGTAACAGCTACGCTTTTATCATTTTCTTTTACCACCTGTCCAAGTCTTTCTTCGTCAAAATGAAGTCGTTTTGATCGATCAATATCGAACACCTAATTGCGAACAGCCTTGTACTGTATTGGAGTTAATAATTTCACAGATAAATATTTAGGTACCTATTGTTAAGAGTTTTATCTAAAAAGGTGACAATTCCAACAAGCCCAAATACGGTTTAGATAGCTTCGGTATGGAACTCCAGTGATTTCAACTAAGAGGAATCGGAAAGAAACTGAAAAACTTTTTTTATAAACATAGTTTCATACAATAGAAGATAATAAAGGCGTGGTAATAATTAAGTACCTACATCAGCAATTGAACAAAGTATTGCCTAAACATTTACAGATAAGCAGCATATTACTGCCACAACGCATAGAGACTCGCAGTTGGCACGTCGTATTCGCAGCGATTGAACATCTCCGGTGCATTCTGCAGGTTATAGCACTGAATAACAGAGATCTTCCTACCCACCACTCGTATCTAACCTTAGATTCTATAGTCAAGAGTATAGAGCTTAAAACCATTTGAACGTGGTTTACATCAGAATTGCATTCGCATAGTAGGCAATTGGCTATCGGTTCACATTGCCTGTAACATTTTCTTCATATGCATGCCAATCTTATCGTATTTTCGGTTTCATTAGAGTCGAAATTGCTACAAATTATTTGTTCACTTTTAAAGTATAAAAGCCAGTACTTCATACAAACTTCAAAGCGTGATCGCTTTAATTTTAGTCCAGAACTAAGCAATCTAGATTGGCTCGAATGTCATAATTTACCGCCCCATGGTTTTAACCACACCAGCGGAACCTAACTAATTTATAGCAAAATAAATTCAAGCCGTAAGCGAAGACACCACTTGCGAAGATTAAAGCTTTTGAAGTTACCACTGGTTTAAAGATCAGCCTTCGACTGAAAAGAATCTGTAAGAACTCAGTAAGATTCATTTTCTTATTTATTTTTATATAAGCTCTCGGATTCATTTCATAAGTTATCACCAGTTCGGATCGTCAGACGTTTCGTCAGCCTTCGACTGCAAAGAAACGGGAAGAAACTGAGCTACGATACATTTCAATTTTATTTATACTTTAGCCCTCTAAGGGCTTCGTTTTGTAAAATCCTGAGTACAACCCAACGCTAGTTACCTTCCATTCAAGATATGGCTCTTGTCCTTTACTCAATCAATCAGTCAAGACTTTTTGTATAAACAGATGCTAATAGTAAAGTGGTAGACGATATACTGATAACAAATTCAGGAATTAAGGTAATTCATTCAACAGGGCACTCCGACAGAACAATTAGCCTAATGAATATGCGGGTTGGTGATGTGTTCTCAGCAAACAACGGTCTGTCTGTCTGTACGTACCTTTTAGGTGTACTTTGCGGTATATGCACCAGAATGTTACATTTTGTGGGGGAGAGAGAGAATCCTAACTAGTATTATAAATTTGAGAGTTCGTTGGTTTGTTTGTTACGCTTTCATGGCTAAATGACTGGACTAATCTTACTGAAACTTTGCACACATAGCTTACAGTATGGAGAGGCATATGCTATTTTTTTAAATTCACACAATTTCAAGTTCACAGGGACCAGCTAGTAATAAGTTTATAGTGAAAAACATTTTAAAATCAAGCATTTTCGTGACTGTGGTGTTGACCGTTGAGTGGATCCCTCGACGGGGGCCAAGTCCGGGTGCAGTAGGCCACGATACGGTGCAATTTAAAACGGGCATTAAAAAAAAAGGAGATTTAATTTAGAATTAACAGAAGTAATAAAAGTGATAATAGTATGGTCTCCTTTGGTGGTCGAGGGGCGTGAAGATCGCCTAAGAGACCGATGGTCCTGGGTCCGATTACTAGGTCAAGCAATGTACAGTTGATGAGTTTCTTAATCAGAAATTATTATCTGTACCCTGAGATTTCTAAGGTGTCCGGAAGACGGTAGTACCTAAAGCATACCATATGTCACGTTCCCTATTATCTCTTCAGGGATAATGGGCGTAAAGATCGAGAATAAGAGTTATTTGATTTAAAATAACTAAAGCATCAAACAATGACCACTGTGATTTCATGCGATATAGTACCTACATCAATATGAAATCGACTTGTACGTCCGTCACTTGAAGCCAATGCACTGTCCTACTGCCTATAATTGGTTAATTGATTGATTAGTGGTTTCCACTGGGGTTACTGTCCCCTGGCTCACTTATGCATCTACTACATTGCGAATATCAATTAGACCACTTACTATTCCGATGATTGAACTATTATTACTACCCAATACTTATAAGTCACATTATTAAATACGTTTCTATCAATTGTAACCTTGCTGAGATTCTTCTAGGTTATATATTAACTTCTAAACAAGTAGTAATTACGGTCGTGATAGAAATAAGAGCTCTTAAACTTGGACATTAAAAAGTATCCCATCCCTTTTACTTATAACCCTTATTGACCACATAAAAAATAAAACGGAGTTTGGCGACTATGTGACTTTAGCAACACTTAAACTAAAATAAAGAAACAGTTACTTTAAACTGCAAAATTCGTCCGGAGAAGTATGTACTACAACCAAACCAATTTCCATCGTGATGCAGTTGTCATCGAACCAGATGCTCCCATGATCCACCGTGTGATTTTTGGCCTACTTGACAAAATAAAGAACAATGTTGAGTTTAAGAAGTCGTTACCATGTGGCTAATAAAAGATGTTATGAAATGTGAAGCTAAAATACCTAGGTACGAGTATTACAGATATGTACTTGTTTACATATTTAGCAGTTTCATCTGAGTCACCGACCTACTAAACCCTCACTATCCGACTTGTCTATGATTTCATGGAAACTGGTGAGTAATCCTTAAAAACAACTGTTGGAATAGTTCAGGGACAGATGACACATAGTACTATCATGTGCTGTGTTTATTTGCAGTATTTCAGTTTCCCAACTGCACCCTAATTCAGCTAATACAGATTTTGTCGGTGAGCCGGCATAACGAGGCCTCCGAGAGCATACTTCTCATATGTATGCGTAGTTAGCAAAAGAGACAGTATAGAGTAGTAGAGCTCTTAGTGCAGAGTTCGTCCGGGGAAGTACTACCACCTTACCCATTTCTGCCGTGAAGCAGTAGTGCAATTGTATTACTGTGTTTCGGTTAGAAAGGTAAGGGGGCCGGTGAAATTACAGGCACATGAGACTTAACAATTTCACGTCTCAGGGTCGACAACGCATTGGCGATGCCCCTAGTATTGCAAATGGCCATAGGCGGCGCTGACCACTTACCATCAGGTGGACCGTCCGCTTGTTTGTCGGCCCACGTAGTATAAAAAAAAAGACAGAGCACGGAAACGTCCTCGAGCTAGAGTAATTTTACCTTACAGAATGACACCCCTGATCTCTACCAAGGAATTCTATACGTGATGTCTTGTAGTTGCTCAACTCATTTAGCTCCAGACCATTGGGATGTGGAATGAGCCCCATTACGGATTTCTCTCACCGCTTTGAGAAGGGGTTCTTCAAAAGGGGCGTTAAAAGAACTCTCCAAGGGCAGCAACACATTCGCAATCTCCCTGGTATTGCCAATATCTAAAGGCGGCGGTGACCATCCACTATCAGGTGGACCGCCTGCCTGTTTGTCAACCTAGTGACATAAAAAAAACTCATCCTCACCAATTAGTTATTTACCATTTCCTTAAAGACTATATAGTATCATGATAATAATGGGCTATTTACACCTTGCACCAAGTGGTCAATAAAAGCATTCCCAAAGAGTCTTGGTATCAGGCAAACGGCTGTAAGATTTCAGGCCATCCCAAGACAAGAAATCCATGTTTGTTCCGCTATCGTTGAGAAAGGACAAGTAAATGAACTTCGTTTTTATTCAAATTAGTATCATGACTCATATTTTGTAGCTGTATCTATAATGGATAAATAGTAATTTCCTGGGACATTCTTCACAGGCGAAGGAGACGAGAGTTATTTGAAACCAAAGAAAGCAGAGCATTTTACTAAGATAACTAACATTACACATAAAGAATATTTTTAGATTTAAAATTATATATATTTAAACGTTCATATAGAACAAACAAACATGTAAGTAATTGCATAAATTTATATGTGCTTAGTTGGGATCGAACTATGGAGGAGCGAGGTATGAGACTAGGGCTGTTGATAAAATATCGATATTAATTACTATTCTTTTTTTTTTGACGATATATCGATAGTTCGATATTGAAATGTCGATATTTTGTTTTTTTTTATTACTTAAAAAACTTTGAACTAAAAAACAATTTTTATAAATATCAACTGCCCTAGTGCATGAACGTGCTTAACTGCATAAATTTTCTAATACTGAATTTTTAGTTTAAGATTATATTTCGTCTAAATATAATCTTAAACGGCTATTATATGTTTATGAGGACACAGACGTTTCGTGAAACGCCGCATTGCATGAAAAAAATGCCGAGAAGGCATGAACAAGTAGCCTGAAAGGCTGACCGTTGAACGTGCCAAGGAAGAACTGGCATTAAACCGGCGTTCAACCAACTTGCGTACAACCGATGGTGGTAGGCGCGACGAGAAATATGAAGTTGCCTATATAATATTTCTGTGAGAACGTAACCATAGCTTGTTTAATTTCGAGATAGCGCCATCTGTTATCGGTGAAAGTAATTTTATATTTACGTTGATTTCGTTAATACTTTAAAGAATCATTTTAGTATGCACAGTCTATGCTAGTCAATGTGAATTTAATTCCAATCAGAGTTATTTAAATGCCCAATAAAATGATGAAAGTGGCTAATGATAAATAACGTGTCATGAGAATAACATGGTTTTAAAAATACTTTTAATGATTTTCAACCGTTTCCTATCAATTCACAGAGCTTAGAAAATAACTGTATTTTGTCATAACGCTCTTTGTTACTAGAAACAATGGTAGGTAATGCGAAAAAGATGACAGGATAAGCAATATCATTAAATTATAGACAGTAGTAGGTGAGACGGGGCGAATTGGAGCCTACTAAGGAAAAAGTTTAATAAAAGGCAAATTTATGGATACTTTAGGAACTTTTTACTAGAAACTCAATCCTTACTCATTTGGCATTTGGCCACAAATAAACTTTAAATACAAAAAGAGAATCGCTCTCATTACCCGACTTTGCGGGAAATGAGAGCCTATAAATTCCCATATGTGTAATGAGAGCTACGTAATAATTAAATCAACCCCAAAAATGTATATATCAGTCTAAAATCTCACTTATTCATATAAATTTTAATATAAACGTAACCATGTAACAATAAACTTTAAGGATCTAAGCAAAAAACGCAAAAATAATCAACCGGGCCGTCAGAACCAGAATTGTTTATGTACCCATTTACCGTAGCTTCTACAACGGTACCTCATTTCGTTATTTTTTCCTGTGTCACAGTAAATAGCACAAAATGTCCTTCTAAATATTCTGACTCATCGTCACGAAGATTCTCAACGTCTTCAGACGTGTCAGTTTCATCCTCAAAAAGTTTTTTTTTTACTTAGTTTACTTTCTCTTCCTTTGTTGCTGGTTTCTCTCTTCTTCTTGGCAATTAATTAATATTATTTTTCTCTAAACGTTTTACCTTCTTCTCTTCAAACACTTCTTTCATTGGCGTGCTAGATAAAATTACGGGCAATTTTGGCATCTAAAAAAACTTTAAAAATCATATGGAATTGCATAAGCAATTGGAGCTACAAAGGGTAATCAAATAATCAAAGAGCCTAATAAGCTCTGATTACCCGACTACCACCATTTTGGAATTAAATAAAATGATATACTGAATCTAGTTTGTAACGAAATTATACGCACAGATACTCAAAATTGATAACATTAGCTATAAAAGAAAACAGGTTTGATTATAACAAACTTATAACTTCATACATACCTGGCTAAAGAAATTTCGTATTTCTTATAAGCGCCGACTAAAAAATCGATAAACGTCCGTGGTTTCAAACATTCGCATGTAAGGAAATTATGAAATCATCACGATTTCGTGACACATAATTAATAAGATGGAGCGATGATATACGCAAGCTGGCTGGCAGCGGTTGGAAACAAAGAGCTGAAGATCGAGCTCAGTGGCGTGCCATAGGTGAGGCCTATGTCCAGCAGTGGACGGAGATAGGCTGATGATGATGATGATGATGATGAATGTTTATTAGAAAATAAATGTATACACGAACGGATTTATTTCAATATAATATATAGGTAGTTGAATGGTCTGTAGAATGTCGTAAAGGGAACTAGGGAGTGTGCCGATGACCACCTTGCATCAAGTGATCAACTAAAGCATTCCAAAGAGAATAATCGTCAAGCAAACGGCGACCGGTAAAATTCTGCCAAATAACTAGTAATATATCCGTAACAACCCCCTTATTCAGCTAGTACAAACTTCGTCATTTCACGGAGGCCTCGGAGAGCTTATCTCTCACGTGATTAGTAGTATTAGCGTTGTTAGCGAAAGAGACAGAGCACGGAAGCCGCGACGAAACATCCTCGAGTTTCATTTTACTTACGGAATCGAGCCCCAGGTGTGAATAGGTTGATAAATCGATTAGCATATATTTTTAACATCATAATAGTCATGAGATAAATACTAAATATTATATTTTAGTAATATAATTTCAAAAATATTCTTATTTGTAAATTCCAATCAAATTATGTACATTCAAGTAAAAGTGTAATTAAGTACAGATAAAACGTAAACGTAAAAATGGCTGCTCTGAAAAGTGTGCAATTTCGACTTATCAACCTATTCACACCGGACGGATATAATACCTACACCGAATGGACAGGAAACATACATATTATATACAACGTGTTACAAAATACCCTGTAAAATATAATTAATTATCAAAGCCAACAACCCTAGTAATCTGTCATGTCAGGGAACCAGATTATATAACAGAAAGGTCTGTCTACTTTAATAGTATTTCTGTTTTTTTTATTCATAAAAATGAGTTTTTTTTTTTTTGGGGTATGTTATACAGCGTTACTAAGGTTCTTAAATATTGTGAATTGACTCGTTATAAGGCCCCATTTAACCTCCTTTCGGCTTTACGGGTTTTGTAAAGTTTGTAAGTCTTATAAAGATGAAAATTAAAAAAAAATGTTTATTCAATTAATATAAGCCTCTACAGGAAACAACGATAATGTGGGTGCATAGTATATGAAGATATCCTTTAACTTATCTCGAACTAGGATTAATCACAATTCAATTTTATTCTTCACCAGTAATGATATTCGGAATGCGCAGGAATTCGATTTGTCAACCGTGTGCGAAATAAAACTACCTTTCACGCGGATGTCTTGGGTACCACAGCTAGTATCACTACATAGTATTAAACAAAGTCGCTTTCTTTGTCCCTATGTCCCTATATCCCTATGTATGCTTAAATCTTTAAAACTACGCAACGGATTTTGATGCGATTTTTTATAATAGATTGAGTGATTGAAGAGGAAGGTTTTTTATATATAATACATGTGACATCCCACGGAAACGCGGGTACAACCGCGGGGGACAGCTAGTATTAATATACAACAATAATATACAAAATTCAACTCAATAGTGGTAATGTAACATTAGTGCATTTTAGTGCTTTGTACAGTATATTAAATAAAACAGTAAAATAAAAGAAAGTAACCACTTCAGCTATGGAGGCTGCTGCCTAGAATATAGGCTTGTCCTAGTTTAGGTAGTAGTTTGTACTAAATAGTGATATCAATGTTATTTGTATGTAACTCTATTGTGTTTTAGTGCAAATAAATTAAAATTATCATTATATAATATGTATTTTAGCTCGCTGCTATCACCACCGTCGGCATGGTCAGTTACTGAGTGCATGACCGCGATCATAGTAGGACTGTTGATAAAATATCGAAATATCGATATTTATTACTTATATTTTTGGACGATATATCGATAGTTCAATATTGAAATGTCGATATAGGTGGTCGATATTTTTTTTCATAATTCATTTAATCTACAAAATCATCGTAAACTTAATCTACCGTATTTTATTTATGAAAATTAAGTTAGCCGACACTAAACAAATTCTGATGTTTTTTATTAATTAAAAATTACAACAAAAAAACAATTTAAAAAAAAATCCTCGTATAATTTTCAGTTTTGGTACAATACCTGCTGAATTAAAGCAGTATTTAGATCAGCCAAATATTTCAAGGTTTTATAATGCCCTGAAATTTTGGATCTCGATATTTTTTATCGATATATCGAACTCCGATATTGACATATTTTAAAATATCGGTATATCGAAAATCCGATATTTTTAAAAATATCAACAGCCCTATATGAGACTCCTCCATTTAAAAGGGAAGATCTTCCGCCAGGCTAGGTGATCATGCCTGGGGACCGTGGTCCAACTGTTGATGTTTATTGCTTGTATATATTATATGTCAAATCCTGAGAGTGTCTTGATAGTGCGATGTAGAATTCTCGCGTGTTTCTACTCGTTCATAGATGTCGCCGCATCACTGTAGTGCGGGCGGTGAAGGATTGAAGGCGTATTCATTGATGTCGCTACAGAAACAATGGCCATGGTCGTGATAGTCGTAAGTATGCTACCAACAGTTATATCCTGGGACATACTGGGATACTTTATACCTGATCCTAAACAAAGCAGAGCTTGTCGAGCCCAGATAACGGACGATACTTCTTTTTTGTTCTAAACAAATACATACATTGATATTGACACCTGGCACGGAACAAACATACATGTTCGTCCAAGCACAAAAATGTTTCAGAGCTCTTAGTGCAGAGTTCGTAAGGAAAGTACTAGGTACCACCTTGCCTATTTCTGCCGTAAAGCAGTAGCTCACGTCTTGTATTGCTATGTTTCGATTAGAAAGATAAGGGGGCCGGTGAAATTACAGGCACATGAGACTAACTTCATGTCTCAGGTTTGACAACGCATTAGCGATGTTCTGGTGTTGCAAATGTCCATAGGTGGCGGTGACCACTTGACATCAGTCTGTGTGCTAGATTGTCGGCTCACGAGGTATAAAAAATATATATTACCAGGCCAACTGGCTTGTCAAAGTTGATCAGCCATCCTTTTCTTTTTATAGTCCTTATTATTCAAATATCTCAAAAGATATGTACTTTATTTCAAAGGCACTTAAACTGTCCCAATTAGGTACATTTAAGTGACAAATGTGTACAGTTAAAAAGGGAACTTTGAACTTGTTTTACTCACACGATTTGACTAATGGCTGGACGGAAATAGCTCTTTGATTTGTTGCTTCACATAAGTTATTTAGAGTTAACGATACGACTACGATTGACCAGTGTAATTTTTTGTGTGATTAATTCCCTTTATTAATGAGGTTTTTAATGGCAACTGTACTGTATTTATATTATAGTGACCACTTACCATCTTCTGATATTGCACCGATCTGCTTGTCAATTTTCATATTTAAAATATTATCAAAGACTCTCTTCAAACACGACTATCTAAGCCTAAACTAAGCTAGTTTTAAGTCTGTAGGTAAATTAGACTATTAATATGCTCAATAATATAACTAGAAACTAATATAGTATATCCACAAACAAACAAACGTTTATTCCATCTAATGATTTTAATAATTACTTCTACTAACATCGACTGCGTGGTTTCACTCCATCGTTACCGAAAAATCTTATATATCCATGTCATAAAAAGTATCTTTAAGATTAATCCTGAATAAATTATTTTTCCGTTCACAATTTCATCCAAAAACAATCAGCTGGTAGAGAGCTATGTGGTTACAAACACACACACACCAACTGATTCATTTATAATAATACTATGCTTTATCATTTATTGTCTATGATTTCCCAGTAATTTACTTTTAAAAGTTCGTATAGGGCAAACAGATTAAGACTGAGATATCAATAAGGAAATTCCAAACACTGTCTATAAAAAATACAAGTAAATCCTTAAGTATAAGCAAACAAACATTTTGATTGCTGTAATCTATTTTAAAATGTTTCAACTAATAAAGTATGTACTTACTCCGTTATGGGTGGTCCAAATTTATTCAAGTAGTCTCTACTGGTTGATAAGTTGATTGGCCATTGGTATTTCAAGGGTCTATCAAGATAATACGGATTCATTTAAAAGCTTTAATAAAATGACCTCTCTCTTAGATTTGAACTGTAGATATAATGGTATGAAGAAAATATGGTTTATTGTACATTATTATGGATCATTTATTAACTGGCTTCCGCTCCGTGGTTTCACTCGCGTTGAAATTGAAAACGTAACACACAGAAAGACTGAGGAGCTTTTAAATTTAAAATATTAATTACGAATAATAGTGTCTCTAGGTCACTTCTCCGATTAAATATAAACTTAGTTGACTCTGAATTCTTGACCTAGTATCTAACTATATAAATAAAAAATCAATGCTTTTCTTTTACTGTACTGGTTTGTCTGAATTTTTAATATTCGTAACCTTAAAATGTGTCCGAGGTTTTCAGCGGAAGGGAAAAAATATGTAGCAAATTAATTTTAGTCTGTCGGGGCTCGCATCAGGGGCTCGATTCTGTAAGGAAAATAACACTAGCTCGAGGATGTTTCGTCACGGCCTCTATGCTCTGTCTCTGTCGCTTACTAAGCTAATACTACTAATCACGTGAGTGATAAGCTGGCCGAGGCCTCCGTGAAGCGGCTCGCCGAAGAAGTTTGTATTAGCTGAATAAGGGGGCTGATAGTTTGTCAATTTCAAGTCGCAAATTTGATTAATAGTCAAATACCTTAGGATCTTGCTAAAACTTTGGATGTATCCGTAGGTAAGTCTCTACACAATTTTTTGCATAAAATACTACGTTAAAAGAGAAGAACATAAAACTTGTATACAATTATACAAAAATATTCTAATGGACTGGACGGCTAAGGTGGAAATGAGATACCAGAAAAATAACAACAATATTATGTATGCATAATTTTAATAAAATATCACAGTTTACAATACATTATTTACAATTAAATATAATGCAATACAATACAATACAAATGATAACGCTTATCAAAGAGTAGCACAATAATAAATGCATCGAAAATTGGTAATTATTTATTGGATAGTATTCAGTCTTCGAAAATAAATAGTCATTTGTTTTCATGAAATATTTCCAGCAATTTATGTTATAGTGCGATTTATGAAGCTCTTTGTGCGTATGCCATCAAAAAAATGTTGAAAAAATCTCTAGAATTAATTTCCGGAACAAAAAATACAGTTTTATTTATTCAAATACATTTCGTTATGACACCAATCAAAATATTGAACGTACCAAAACGAGGGTACCCGATAGAGAAACAATTCAAATTATATAAAAAAAAACTTAGAAGTAACAACGTAGGAAAAAAAACTAAACTATTTGACTATAGTTAAACATATTTTATCTCTATAGCTGGTATCAACTGGACCCGTCGGTAATGTCACCGCTACATCTACCTTCGAGACAGAAGTAGGCGATGACGTCATTAACTCTGCTAATTGTGACGACGAGCATTCGCTGGAACGAGACGTCATTGTGCGTGCTGTTGGAAAAAAGAGGTTACAGATCTGAAAATACGGTTGGCATTTAATTAAACAGGAACTTTTTTGAGTTTCTTTGGTTATTTTCGTCTAGTAAATATCAATTTAAGTTACACCACTTCGACTTTGTGTTACTACTTTGTGTTGTACTAATATGCGTAATAAACTCAAAATGTAAATCGAAAATTAAGAATACATTTTTCTGCTCGATGGGAAATGTACCCACGACTTGTGGCGTGGCAGGCATGGAATCACCAAGCCAACCGGCCCGCTTAAAAATACGATTAATTAATAAAAACAGGCGAAAATATTTTTTTATAGTCAAAACCGCATTCTACTTAAGCACATCTACTTCGTTGTAAAACGTATGACGTGTCAAAATATCAAATGTAACCAATTAAAGCACTCACAATTTGTATAGCAACTCGAAGCTGAGTCCCCGGAAGGGCTGTAGGGCTTCATCTCATAATGGTTGCTTCCGGCGGACGATTGGTGTCTGCTTCGGTTGCCAAATGGGGACGAGTAACTGTGCGTAGAGGGTAGTTACATGATTCAGTCAGTTAGGGGAACTAGGCTTAGTAACCAAGCTAATGGTCAAAACAACTGAGATGTCTTATTGATGTTAGTCAAATGAAGTGATTGACTTTATCTACAAACTATTACAAATACAAGACTTCCATAAATTAAAATAATATCTATTTATAACCTTTTCTACGATTCTAAGGTTTTATTGAATTGTATTTCACACAAGGATTTTGTTGTTAGTAAATTAAAGAAAATAATTATATGAACAACAAAAAACGCCAACCACAATAAGATAGTTCAGGTAGATTTTACTGTTACTTCTTTCAAATTTCCATGAAGATTTCAACATCCAACAATAACACATAAAATTCCCCTATTAGTGATAGTAGACATAAGCTCTTGAGAGGTACTGCAATCATACCCATTACCACCGTGAAGCAATAGTGAAGTAGATAAATTACAGGCACATAACAATTTTAATTACAAGACATAACTTCATGTGTCACGAAAGACAATGTATTAGTGATGCCCCTGGCATTATAATTCAGGTGGACTGTCAGCCTGTTTGTCAGCCTACTTGACGTAAAAAATCTAGAACCTCACATTACCTGTCCCTCACATGAGGCATATCATAATGGTTATCAGGTCCTTGCATCCAATATTCGTTGCAGGCTCTCGTTAGATCCGGCGCAGCGTTGCTTTTATCTCGACTCGGGTGAGTTTTTGGTATACCTAGATTATAATTAGAATCAATCATCTTGTACTTAATATCGTAATATTATGATTGACAAAACCTTGGTCCAGGTTCTACTTTGCATCAATCTGAACATTACTTAAATATATTATGCTCTCTTTCTTCATTTTAAAGATGAGAAAAAAGAGTCTGTAGTGTAATCTTGACAAAGCTCCTTCATTATGTATGTAGGCAGTTTTAATGCACGCCAGCATACGGTACAACACTATTGGCAAAGGCTAGTTTGACAGGACTAGACATACTATTAAACTAGTCTTAATTTATCTTGGGTTCTTATTTAAAGGTTGATTTTCGAACCGAAAATAACTTCTGAAATTTTCTTCATATATAACCTGTCAGGGCGTACACTGATAAAACTTTGAAAATTAAAAGAGGCGTCTATACGTTTATTTAATATTAACGCTATAAAGTTTCTTTGTATACGAATCTAAGAGGTTGGGTTTTGTCACACAGATTAAAGAGAAAATATTATAATAAAAGAGACTATCAAACCAAATGACTTACCTATCCTAGCAGCAGTATATCCAGGTCTACTCTTGTATTTGCACCACACGTACATAATGGCTACTCCAGACGCCAGCATGGCTACTGTGATGCCGATCCCGACGTAAAGTGTCGTATTATTGTTGTATAACCCTGGAAGTGGTGACGGATTAACATACAGGTTTATTGCTTTGGCTATTTTTAAATTGGGTAATATACGAGTACTTAGTAAAGCAATAAAATGAAATGGTATTTTATTTTAATATACATACATTTCGTTTAAAATAAATATAGCTTATGACTAAAACTCACTTATGCCACCAGTACACAATCCATCCACACAAGCAGCATGCTGCAGCGTCGACCCTGAGCATGCACCTCCAGTGCACTGCCTCCGACGGACCCTTACGCAGTCCCCACTGCAGGAAGACCACGCAGACCATTGTGACCAGGAACCACCTAGCAAAAATAAGATAGGGTATGGAATTCCCGCTTGAGATGGGCTGAGAGACTTATTAAATTGAGAAGAGATGTCCAATAGAGGCGTAGACGAGACATACATTTTTACTTTATCTAAAAGGTGTTATATATTCTTGTACACACTGGTTAGTGACAATTTAATTTCAACAGTATTAAAGTTACAATATAGTTTCATTTTATAAATTAATAACACAATTCGTTTACTACTCAAAGCCTCACATATGCATCATTAATATGCCTCTCTAAGCAAACGATAATTTAAAATCATTGTCGATATTCATATTGATCGAAATTGCGTTTCCATTGTGAGATATTGATTCAAGTAATCGAATAATTTTGATACTATCATCAGAGAACTAAAAAACACGTCTAAAAGAATTCAATTAAGTATATGCTATTGATATGAATCTATTAGTCGACAAGTTTTTTCTGCAATCACACTTGAACATTCTTAGCGAGCGTGCCGACAACAATGGATTAGTACTTCCTGCCTGAGGAGTTCTTGGAAATATAGACCACATAGCACCATATTGTGATCCGTCTGGTTCATTCTTTGATCGTATACCTAGGTGTTAAAACGATAATAACATAGGCTATTGTCAGAAGTTTCTTGTTAAATCATCGTGATCAGATATCACTATCACAGAAGTAGTTTTAGGAAATATACCGCTAAAGTCGAAGCTATCTTTTTTGGACCTTCTTATTTGTTTAAACTCTTAATATAATACGATGGTATTTTGATTTCTTGTTCCTTAAAATCCTATTCTACTAAACCTACCAATATTAAAAAAGCGAAATTTTCATATCTGCACTTCCACAGAATTAACAATGAACATAAGCATTTATGGATGTTTTCTATTGAACACAAAAGATTGCGGATTTAGATGAAATTTGGCAGAAATTTGTTACATTTGTTACCTCCGAAGACACTTAGGATACTTTTTATTCCGGGAAAATGTAATTACTCTCAGGAACGGGGTGAAGCTGTTGGGGGACTAACGGCTAGTTATAGATTAAATAACATTTATTTAGGAATTATCGATTAATGTCAACTTACCACTTAGACATCTCAAACAGTCATCATCGCTCTGGGATGATTGGCCCCTGCAAGGAGCTCCGCCATTGGCTGGCGCGGGCTCTGAGCAGGTGCGCGTGCGCCGCCTTCCACTGGATTGAGAGCCACATCTACATGAGATCCAGGGAGACCAGTCTGACCAACCACCGTTTACTATTTGGAAAGATTTCGATGGATTATATAAATTATGCCAGTAAAATAATGCAAAACATTCGTAATTTTGTAAAAACAGGCGCGCTTTACAACTTCATGTCTCAAGGTCGACGATGCCAAATATCCATAGGCGGCGGAAACCGCTTACCATCAGATAGACTGTTTGCCTGTTTGTCGCGCCACATAATATTTAAAAAATAAACATTCTAACCAATTACATATGAATTAAGAGAGCCAAGGGAAATAAGGAATAAAATGTATAAATACTATTGTCGTTTGTTTTAGACACTCAGAAAGACCTTTAATAAATTTTGCGTAAATTAAAGTCCAATATTACTTTGAAATAAGATGCCATTTAGCCAAAACACCTGATTAAACAAAACGTGTATTTTAAATGCCTGTTGCACAAAATGAAAACACAAAAGGATCAGTTTAACAATAACATACCGTAGATAGACAAAACAGCGACGTCGGACTCTCGACGACCGGCGATGTTCTCTGCTATGCACGTATAGTTGGCCATGTCCTATTAACAATTATAAAGCCTTTTTAATTAATAAAGACGCAATTCATAGTTATATTCAGATTAGACCTTATAAGAGCATTAATGAAGGTCAAAGTTACTGAAACGATACCCAGTTTATATGTTAGCCTGCATATTAGAAGAACTGGCAATTAGTTTATCTTATGTAAGGTTTTGTATGGAGTATTCGTAGGTACTATTTAGTACTACCAATTGAACAAAAGGTAGCGTTTCTAAGGTTTTATTATACATAGTTCAAATAAGTTTTAGAACTATCACTGAGTAAAATTGAAAAATATATTCATTTTACTTTTACATGTACTTAAAATCGGACTATAATGTCGCGCGATGTTTTTAAAAAGCATTTGGTAAAAGATAAAAGTAAAATAACTTCTTGGAAGCACCAACAGTGACAACTGGGGCTCGATTCTGTAAGGAAAATTACACTATCTCGAGGATGTTTCGTCGCGGCCTCCGTGCTCTGTCTCTTTCGCTAGCTACGCTGATACTACTAATATAAGCTCTCCGAGGCCTCCGTGAAGCGGCTCGCCGACGAAGTTCATATAAGTTGAATAAGGGGGCTGATCTGCTGTTTAAAATTTTGATAGATCTTTAATTTTATTTTATTTTTTTTACAATTAAGGAAAGTATAGATTACACAGGAAAACAAAATCGGACTTTTTTTTTGTTGCATGAAGTTTCTCTACTGTTGTTTACTAATTTCAGTGTGCTGATTTCGATTCTACCCTCAGTTTTTTTGTAGCAGCTCTAGTTAGTGAGATATAGGTACCGTCTTAAATTTATATAAGTAGTCGATAATTTCTATCAATAGCGGTGTAATTAAAATTTTGTACTGAAGTTTCTCATTATGTCTACCTCAAGAAGGAAGTGTTTAAACAGCTCTGATTGTTTTTGTGTAATATGTGGAGAGTATTTGTGCAAAAAATTCCTTTTGAATGTATCTGATTTCGTGAAAAAAGCATACTTAGACTCCTTTGGGTTTCCATTGTCGACAAACACCAAGCCCTGGATACCTTGTTTGGTATGTAAAAATTGTGTTGAGTGTTTGCGATTATGGGCAAACAAAAAAAGACCCACTTTTAAGTACAAAGCTCCTATGATTTGACGTGAACCCTCCAATCATCATGATGACTGTTATTTCTGTGTTACAAAAATCATAGGAATAAACAATAAAAATTGCTCAAATATGGATACATCCCGAATTGAAATCTGCAATAAGACCAGTCTTGAATACTAGTGATACACTAGCACCACAGCAGCCTTGTACGTCTTGAGAAAATCCAGCAGAGTGCAGCCAACAAACCAATAATGACGAAGATTGTGGCCGATGCTTTAAATATATTGTAAGAGTGTTTCCAAAATTGAGTATGAAAATATCAAAGCTGGTATTTTCGATGGCCCTTAAATCAGGAAGTTAATAAATGATAGAAATTTTATCAGCCATATGACAGCTATCAAGAAACGTACATGGGAAGAGTTTGTTTGGGTAGTGAGATTTTTTTTCGGAAATAGAAAGTGTGATGGCTAAATTCAGCACATTGAACGGTTGCTAAAACACTACCATCGGCTTGGATGCAACATGAATATCAAGCTTCACTACCGCCACAGGCATCTAGACCGTTTACCTGAAAATCTCGGTGACCTGAGCGAAGAACAAGGGGAGCGCTTCCACCGGGATATTCGCACCATGGAGGAGATATATCAAGGGTACTGGAACATGTTGGAGCATCTTAAATAGTACTCCTAACACACCTCACGCAAGAAAATCATGTAAAAGATAATTTAACTCTGAATAAATATATTTAATAATTTTTTATTCCCTAAACTATGTGTATTTTTTGGAAAAATCCGGTCATTCCATAGCTGAAAAACTAGAGCTGCTACATAAAAACGACAATTATTTTTGAAATTGGCGTAAAAAAACTATTCACATTCATGTAAAAAAAATCATACAAAAAACATGTTGTTTTCCTGTGTTATTGAATGTACTAACTTTTTTCTATATTGCATCATTTGCCTGTTATATTTCTATAAATAAAAAAAAAGTAAATTAAGTATTTTTATACATTAATTAGGTTGAGTTCTAATATTGACTTTCTGACAAACACAACATTATTACAGCATCAATATATTATAGATAATGAAGGCAACGTAATAATTACCGCGAAAATTCATAAAATCTTCGCATGTATTTGTTACGTGATATGTGTAATTGCAAACACAACCAAAGTCCAAATCTGCGATACCTTACCTGCAACCCAAGCTTTGGTAGCACAAGTGTTTCATCAGTTGGTTCAATGACAACTCCATTTCTACTCCATTTGAGGGTAGGCGGTGGAGCAGCTGGTGGTGGTATACATCGTAAGCTCACTCCTCGACCTGACTCCACCGTCGCTGACTGCGGTTGCTGTATAAATTGCTTCTTTATATCTATTGGTAAAAGGTATATTTTATGAAAAATGCCCTTGCTATTGGCCAGTGAGCTACTACTAGGGTGATCTTCAAGCTTCAAGAACCTTTTATATCCTGTTGGAATTTGATTCTAATAAGACAGAACAGTAGTAGAGACCAGACAAAGGAGTCTAATGTAAAATTCTTTTAATGTTGGCGCAACTTTTGTTTCTGAAGTGTAATAATTTTCTTCCATCATTTATTCTGAGCTAGCTGTCAAGTAGCGACGGCCTTAAAGACAAAACGTCAATATTCAAATAAGACCTCTAAAGAATTATAAATAAATAAATATCCTGGGACATTCTTTACACACGGCTATCTCTGGTCCCAAACTAAGCTTGTACTATGGAAACCAGATAACTGATATACTACATATATACTTTTTTTTTCTAAATACATACTTATATAGATATTTACACTCAGACACAGAACAAACAGACATGTTCATGCACACAAAATGTTTGTCCTGGATGGGAATCGAACCCGCGACCTTCGGTTTGGCAGTCAGAGCGTTAACCACCAAGCCAACTGGCCTGTCAACCAACATAATAAATTAAGTCTACTTAAAGCGTACTTAACGTAACGTCTCTATTCAGATTCACACCCCAAAACATCTCAAATAAAAGCTAGTGAGCATTTATCAAACGGCAAAGTGCTCGAGTTAACGGGCGGAAATAATGTTTCCTCTAAATAATGGTTCCGCTGGCAACCCCTCTAAAGGGGGATGAAAATAAAAACACTCGTTAAAAATTACGATTTTTTTTAATAACACCATCAAAGTCCTCGGGCTTATCGTAGTTTGAAGGTTACTGACACAATTTATTTTTCATTACTCGGATTTGAAGATCCCGACAAGAAATTGAATTAGAATTGATATTTATCTGAAGGGAGAGAAAGCACTTGTTACAATTGTCAAAATATAGGTCAAACATGAGCAGACAATTACTTATAAAGGCTACTTGGATGAATATCCGCAAAATTTACAATATGCTAATTATTATCACTAGCTTCATTGTAAATCTACATTTGCCATCAACATAGTCACTATAGGGTCCAGTACAATACTATGCACCCCAAAGAATTCTACTATAACCTATTTTCGGCCACTTGACGTAAATTTAACCCAGCGTCTCCCAAAAATCATGACCACATTGTTAGCCCTAAATGGGAGGACGTACCAACATGGGTCACTTCGATCCCAAACTAAGTAGAGCTTGTGCTATAGTATAGTATAGTATAGTATAGTATAGTATAGTATAGTATAGTATAGTATAGTATAGTATAGTATAGTATAGTATAGTATAGTATAGTATAGTATAGTATAGTATAGTATAGTATAGTATAGTATAGTATAGTATAGTATAGTATAGTATAGTATAGTATAGTATAGTATAGTATAGTATAGTATAGTATAGTATAGTTACACATATACAGTACTATAGTTACCAGATAACAGATATACCACACATATATTACACTAAGTCACTGATCAACACAAATGTTCCCTCCACCAGACCAACCGATGCATAACTGTTTCTCTCTTCACTTAATGTTAAATCATCAAAAGAATGTTCAACGTCTATACTGATTTAATAAAGCTATATATAGGTTTGCTATTATACATTGAAATGTTACTTTGTTTGGTACGCGCGTGGGGCGTTTATTTGTAGACAATGAGCGTGACCGTTAATTGTCTGCACTCCTCTTTATTTCCATCTTCGGGGGTTCGAGTTCGTCATTATTTTAGGACTCGACCTTTTCTGTATTTGATGGAAATGTTGTGTGTCAAATGCCAACATCTGTTGATGCATACTTCGAAACAATTCTGCTATTGAAAATAAATACATTGTTAAGACTTTGGATTTTAATATAATGAAAAGGGAAAGTATGCGGTTTTTGTTTTCTCCTGTAATACTCGCTTTTGGCATAGTGCATTAGTGATGACATGTGGATGCATCAAACAGTTTTAATGAATTTATGATTTTCTTCAGCTGATGGTACAGATAACTATATTTTTTATACACTTTAGTTAAGTTAAATTTGCTGCTCAATAGAATCTGAGATTATCCTACGATTATATATGTAATAATAATATTACTAATGCAAAAATTTGTGAAGATGGATCTTTGTTACTCTTTAACGCAAACACTACCAATCGTATGAAACTTGGGACGTAGATAGAGCCTGGAATAACATATAGGCTAATATATATACTTACTAACCGGGGAAAATATAAAATCTCTTGGAAATACAGATAAAACCACGGGGAGTTAGTTTATTTATAATTTACCTATTATAATGTCATGTAACCCTACCTACCTATAAGCAATACTACCCAAAACAAATAAATTATATTATAGAATTTAATAATTAAAATCCTTAAAAAATATAATTCTATTTAAATATTATTTAATTTTGAACAGACATACCCTTATCTTGAATATCTTGATCAAGATATAACTCGCACAAATTAGAATGACACCACCGATGAGATTCAATTCGAACTGAAGCCTACCTTCATAAAAAGGAGAATATTAATTGCTCAAGCGATTAACTCGTAAATAGACCCTGAGACATTTAAGACATCCGCCCGATATTCATAAAAGTTTTAATTACACAGTTAATAGACTGTGTGCATGAATAAATAATATCTATTGCTTGATGATTATGCGGTACCCTTAATGACGATATTTACATATTCATAGCAAAGTGCGCCCATCCGGTTACGGGTATTAACTTTGTCGGTGGAATACATAAAAAATTCTAGGGTTCAGATCGATTTTACTCAGAAATTATACAAATCCAAACTTTCATCTTTCACTTACCATTGAAAGTGGTTAATGAAGGTGGACTGCCTGATTGTAAGCCTACTTGACAAAAAAGATGCATTCATTATCTGTTTGTCTATTAATCTTAGTCAGCGCAATAGTGCAATACCATTCGGTATTTAGTTTAGCATGAGATTTAACAAAACTTTATAGATACTTGGAGCTTGTTCAACTATATACTCTTTTGTGATGAACGGGGTATTTTTCTTCGCCTCTATAACTTAATATAGGAAATGTTTGAAATTATAGACAATTTAAGCTAACTTTGTTCGATAATCAACCCCTATTAAACTTGTTGCGAATTGAGGTACTGGCCCTTTTCTATAATTTTCAAGATTGATTTTGATTATGCAGTCAAATTGACCATTTTGCGAAGCTATAAGAATTATTTTCATAGCCCAAAAAATAAAAGACTGTTTTATGATATGACGGGCCAGTTGACTCGGTGGTTTTGACTGCCATGCTGCAGGTCATGAGTTCGATTCCCACCCAGGTCAGCATGTATTATTATGCATTAAAATATATGGTAGGTATAAATATAATAACATATCAGTTGTATGGTTTCCATAGTACAAGCTCTGCTTAGTTTGGGATCAGATGGCCGTGTGTCCCGGATATTTATTTTTATACACACAACAATATTAGCACAATATTCAAAATTTTTGTTACTCAAAAAGAACGTAATGAAAATTTCGTCAGTAAAAGCGCATACTAAATGAAACTGCAGTGTGTCCAAGCTAATTTTAAGCTATCGTTAGCACCAAACGACTTAGCCCAGTTGGCTCTCGAAAACACTTTGCAAAACATGTCGCCAAATGTGGATGCAGACAGCATTTCTATGAGCTGGCTAGTGCTAGATGGAGCCAAGTGTTTGTCGCTACGTAAGCGTTTACTGTTAACAAAATTCAAAACAATGTCTATGGAATTTACGCTGGTTTTATCATTGAATTTGAAATAACCAGTTTTTAAAGAAGGGCCAGGGCTTGGTGGTTATCCTGACTGACAAACTTTTGTATGCATGTATTTTTGTTCTGTGTCTGGCTGTAAGTACATTATACATAAGTATGTATTTACAAGAATAACTAATAATTAAAAAGTATATGTAATATATCAGTTATCTAGTATCCATAGTAAAAGCTCGGCTTAGTTTAGTGTGTAAAGGAAGTACTAGGATTTTTATTTAATATTTTTTTGTGAACCATACACTTTTTATAATAAAAAGCAGTGTGAAGAAATATCTTGGTTCAAAAAACAACCAGTTCCACCAGCCGTGTATTGGGCCATATTCGTAATATTCTAGATTTAGATAAATAATCTGAAAAACAGGTAAATAGACAGCAAAGACCAGAAACCAGCTTCCACGGTAAAGGATTGGGCTATGAAGTTAGAGCTGTGGGAATATTCAGACGTAGCCCTAAAGAACTGCGAAGAGGATGAAGATGAGAGTTGAAGTATTCGATGCGTTCCTTGAGATAAGTAGGAGCTCTGGGATTGAAGAGGATAGTAAATAGAAGTGTAAGTGTACTTTAATACTTTATGATATAAAACAAAAACAATTGTTTGAAATCTACTCACACGCGTATTCAATATAAATTGCTTGACTCCGAATCTTCCCTTTGCTATTCCAAGCATAACACTCACAACTGTACTTTTCACCGAAAAACACATCAAGCTCGCTCCTTGTCACATTTAATTCACTCTCTACAACTCTCACTCCATTTTGAGGATCAACATGGTCCAACTGCGAAGTCTTTTCAACCCTCTCGTCATTGCATTTGTAGAAGACCTGGAGAGCGTTGGCAGCTCTGCATAATAGCGTTGCTGGTTTTGTTCGTAGCACGTATGAATTCTTAGGCTCTAATAGGAATATTGGTAGACCATCTATAGTTTCGTCGTTTTCTGGCAGTGGTATGTAGTCGTCTTCTTCCACTTCAGGTTTGATGTCGGAAAGGTAAGGGTCGAATGTCAGCAGATCGCTCGGATGTATGTACTCTGGTCTGGTCTCTTTGGTTGTGAGTTCTGTGTCTGCAACAAAATTAAAATATATTAATATTATGATGGTTTAAGATTGGAAGGCATAGGTACGAGCTCATCATCAACAGCCACTTTTAGTTACTGGATCTTATCCAAAGTTAGTAATTAAAGAGGTAGAAGTACAAAAAAAAATACAATTTGAAGTAATCTGTAGGCTGACAAAATGGTAGATGGTAAGTGGTCACCGTCGCTTATGGACATTTCCACTAGGGGCACCACAGTGAATGAGCCCACTACTGCTTTACGCCATTTCTTTTTACTTGATGAAACAACGATTTAGATCTGTTTCGAAAACTTTAGCTTTTGTAGAACTCGAGTTGTCCATTGGTAAGGCCTATGTCAATCTATGAACAAACATGGGCTAATGATGATGCGATTTGTTGAATAAATTTAAATCTGAAGCTTATGAGTGAATATACGTGCACATTTTAAATTCTAAGCATGTAACAATAATAGCACTGCCTTTATTTAATCGCAAAAATAATAGCAGATAAAAAATATAAAAAACAGCACATTCTCGTTTTACAAGACAACTGTCGTCGACTGTTCTAGGACAACCATAATCGTGCAACAACTACAACTAGAAGCAGGCTTCTAGTATTAAATTACCATATTACGACAAGCATGTTCAAGGCACAATCTTCATGTAATGTCTGTAACATTACCTAGAGCCACTTCAACTAAAAGCATGCGACCCTTTGGTAGTAAAATATCATATCGTATTACTGTAAACACAACCATAAAATATACTATTTTTGGTACAGAAGCTATCAAATTATTTGTAAACAAATAAGGTTTTATATCCAAATGTACTTAGTTTTGTTTAACGATCTGTGGATGGGATGGGACAGGGATAGAATCCGAGTGTTGAGACTTTAAAAAATACGTGTTATATCTAAGAGAGATCTGCATCTCAAGATAATGTCACGCCTGGAAAGTCGCAGGGTATTGCATTTTTTTTTTTTTAATAGAGAGTTTTAACGATTTAAGTAGGTATGTATTATTATTAATAGTTTTTTTTTTATTAATTTATGACGAGATTACGATTGATCTTTGTATATATGGGTATGTATAAGGACTCAGAATAAACAGACACGTTCATGAATTTAAATGTTTGTACTGGATGAGAATCAAACCCGCTCTCTGTGAGGTGAAAGTGAGGGATCACAATTGGTCAATTGATTTACAATTATGTAGATTTAACAAATATGGCGTCTCTAATAATAATTTTACACAAAAACGAGCTATGTTGAAGTCACGGCATAATTTGATGGACCAAAAAATGTAAAAAAAGGTAAAAAGGTTATGGGAGGAGCAGTAGCGTCTTACAAATACTGGAGTTAGTTTTATTTTTAAATAAGCTGTGTAATTAGCTTAACTAAGTAAGCTATGAAAACCGTTTCGACGCTTGAGAAATTTCATTGAAAAATTTACTCTATTGCTTCATGATAAATGTGTATCTGCATCATTATACAAGTAACTATTTTACCACAATACATTTTAATAGAAAAATGTAGAGTTCTAACAGTAGAGTTCGTCCGGGGAAGTTCTATCACCTTACCTATTCCGCCTTGAAGCGGTAGTGCAGTTGTATGGCAGAGTTTCGATCACAAAAGTAAAGTCGGTGAAATGACAGGCACATGAGACTTAACAACTTCACGTGTCAGCAACTACGCATTAGCGATGCCCCTGTTGCAAATGTCCAAAGGAGGCGGTGACCGCTTAAAAAACTTGACGAAAAAAAAACTATCGAATCAATAGTTGCACCTAATTTCAAGAGCCTTAGAGTTTTTTTTTCTTTGGCATTATTAGGTCAAAACGACCATCATAACATGCTGGTGCACCCCACGGTGCTCATTTATAGAAAGGACCCCTTTACCCAAACAGCTGTTGGTTTTGACAAAGCATTAAATTTAAAGTCGATATCAAATGCCCGTTTTACACCAAAGAGTGTTATTGAAAAACTAACCCTAAGCCTTTGTGTTAAGGTTAAAAATTATTGTCGTATAATTACTAATAGATCAATAGATGAACTCTATTTCAAAAGCAATAGAGCTGATTTTTGTATGACATTGTTAGCTGTCAAAACAGACCGTATAATTTCGACTACTACAATAATGTCTAACGGTTTTTATGATACAGTAAAGCCATGTAGTAATTTGAATTTTATGATAAACTTGAAGTTTGTGGCAGCTACGAAGCTTCTATCTAGTGATGTAGTGGATGATTTGGCATCATAGGGTTGAGAATCGCATACCATCTATTGCTGCAGTTCGTAATTTAGTTACTTGAGAGCTTGTTTCTAAACCTTTTTATTTATTGATGGTAATTTAATAATAAATGGATCACCTCCAAATACTATAAAGCAAGTCTTTTCTGTCTGTTTGTCTGCTAAAATCTTTTAAACTACGCAATTGATTTTGATGAGATTTCCACCAACATTTAGAGAATTTCTTCAAAATGGTTTATGTGTCAAATTCATTTGTATAATGATACTCAGACGAAGCTGGAGCTGTTCGCTAGTTAATTAAAAAAGTAACAAAAACAATTAGATATGCATAAGTATAAATTAGCACACAAGTCCATCAATTTAAATACAATAGCAAAATCTGTTAAGGAAAGTAATTTTAATGAATCCAAGTTTTTTTTTTTCAATTCTTGCAAAGTACTTAATATAGTCCTTATAAACATATGATAGTTCATTATCATTAGAACAATTTCATTATACCCGATTCAAATCCATCTAAATTCAAACAATTATTGCCAGACTTAAAATAGATAAATAATGACACTGCATGCGCGTCTCCAGTCTCCAGCTATGCGATGACTAACCCGCCACCCGGCACAGCATGGTCAATATTTCCCCATGAACCATTCTATAAATAAACACAGGTACATAACTTTACCGTTGGAATTACATAAATAATAAATAAAAGGTGTAGAAGTCATCAAGCCTTACCTCCATTTCTAACCGGTCCAACGAACATAACAATAAGTATTGCCATTCCATAAACATTCTTCAAAAACATCACTAAAAATGTATCACTTTGAACATTCCCTCAAAAAAAACATAAACTTAATTCACAATTTTATTTTTAAAATCATTCAATTTATAAATTTAAAACGCCACATTAAAAACTATTTCGTTCGTGATTTGAGCTCTTTAGAAAATAGTTCTTTATTGAAATTTGAACTTAGAACTAAGCGCGTACTTTTTGCTATTGTTTTTATAAAGCACGTGCGTTCGAATTTTGAATGAATGAAACACGTGCTCGCCGTGCGGGGTCCCACGTCGCACTGATCTGATGGTGCCCCATCCATTAATGTTATGGGCTACATCGGAAAACATCCTGCAGTGTATGGTAGCTCAAACGTATTGTTAATGGATGTATTTTGTGTACAATTAAATTACAGCGTTTAGTCTAAATGGTAGTTAAATGCTGTGGGGAAGTCGCTGAGTTAAAGTTTTCATTAAGCAATTTATATGTGAGTAAAGTTTTATAATAGATACAGTCGATATAATTGTATGTTATTTCAAAGGAAATTATTTAAAGAACCTATTAATAATGAGAATAAAATAGGCTTAAAAGATTTTTGAATACTACTTTTGTTCATTCCTACAACATAAGGACAACTTATAAATAACTCATGTAATTTATTTTAAAAACAGTATTTTTATAATATCGATACAATATTAATGAAAACTGTCCTACCACTAACAATTACCAAATAGATAAAAAAAAACCAAAATGGCACCCACACTGGCTTCTCAAAGTTGGAGTATGGATCTAAAATTTTTAAACATGTAACGCCATCTATTGACACTTCTATGCAAACTCAATTTGAGCTTTGACTTTATTACGCATCAACCAAAAGCTTCTACAAAGTCCATTAGTAAAGCATACAACTTAGTTCCAATCTCTGCTCATAGATGTCGCTTTCAAGAAACTTTGGGTTTCATTGTATGCATTATTTTACACCCAGTCCTCAGTCTACGTAGTTCAGAATCCCATCTGTAGATTGCATTGTTAACAATTGTCATGGGTAGGGTTTGAATATAAAATGAGAAATAGTTGCTTTTTTATAACATAGATGTCGTTACTTATATATTTTAAAATGTAATGTAAATCAAAAGTTGTACCTTCGGATTTAATAGCGATTTTACTTCGCCAAAACATTATTTGATGGATCCGTTGGTGGTTGGAGACCCTGACTGCCGCAACACAGGACGTGGGTTTGATTCCCACCCTGGAAAAACAGGGTGTAAATATATATTTAAGTATGTACTCCAAAAAAAAAATGTATAACTAGGTAGTATATGAGTTATCTGGTTTCCATAGTACAAGTTCTGCTAATTTTGGGATCAGGTTAACGTGTGTAAAGAATGTCCCAGGATATTTATTTCACGGGCCAGTTGGTTTGGTGGTTAGAGACCCTGACTGCCACGGCACAGGTCGTCGGTTTGATTCCACCCAGGACTTGTGTGCATGAGCATGTATATTTATTCTGGGTATAAATATCTTGAAGAACTATCTAAATGTAGTACAAGCTATGCTTAGTTTTGAGGTGTCGTGTGTAAAAATGTCCCAGAATATTTATTTTTATTGATGAATCATTAAAAGTGCTATGAGAATTGGCTCGAAACTGATGACAGAACAGATTAGAGTCTAGTTTGCAAAATCATAATAATAATGTATTCTAATTTTGCACGAGTTTTGTATTCCTCATAAAATTATATACATGTTATGGTATTATATCATAGATACATGATTGTTTTGTTTTTTTTTTAGATCAAAGGTTTCATGATAGAGTAACAGTACAGTAAATGCCTGGTGATATTATATTAAACACTCTATGTAATGTAAAAAACGTATGTAAAAAAGTCTATGTAATCTGCAACATTATAATATTTTTTGTAATGATGAGAAAATAAACACAATATTAGTATATGCATACAGTGAAAAAGCCTATATAGAAAATATTTATAACACTTTGCTCATATTCTTCTGGGGTGTCTTCCAAAATCATTTCTCTCTGCTCTTGCTTCTTCCATATTTCTAGAGCTTCACTAGAGTTTGTGCGACATGACAATAAACTGGTTTAGGTACAGGGCCTTCTTTTCTATTCGGCACTCTAGGCAAGTGCCCAGGGCTCCGTAATCTATGGGGCCCCCTAGTTGGGAAGAAATGGAACCTGTTGGAGGGCCAAATGTTACAGAAAATGCATGCGACAGATCGGATCGTCGTACCGAGCTCTTAGAGATCTCATAGAATTGTCTTAGGGGCCCCATTATCATAGCTCCCAAGGCCTTTAATAGGTTAATGGCCCTGTTGGTACCTACCTAAGTAAAGTCCCAACAAGGTATTCAATTTCGCATCAGACAGACCGACACCTACACGAGTAGGTAATTCGTAAAAATTATCCGAATTTACACATAGAACGTCTTCAAAATTTGAAATTCCAAATGATTGATTCCAAATTCAAACGTGGCGAGCAGTGGTGCCAACATTGAATATTGATTGCACAAAAGGCACTTGGCGCCAAAGCGTATTCTCAATTCAAAATTATTCCTCAACCGCTTCTTTTGATGGCACAAAAATATGTAAGTAGCCGAATTCGTCAGTCACATTTTTATATTCCGAAAAACATTTTCTATCGCTCTTTGACGCGGTGCACTCGCATCTTTCGTCTCTACATAATTTGCGGGGAGGAAATTCAAATTTGGCGGGTTCGCTCGCCTTTCCGCTTCGGATTTTCAAGTATAATGAACCTCCAAAGGTGGAGCAATCAATAAAATATCAAAGGTTTGTCAGTATTTTATCAGAACCTTTTGCCGAAGTATTTTCTTCGATTACCATAAGCAAAGGTGCTAAATTGTTTGCTCTATTTTGTTCAGCTTTGACTTGTTAAAATTGGCAATGTACATTAGAATAAGCGTGATTATTATTTTCCTAGCCTTTTATTTAACGGTCATATAGCCTTCACAACCCCTATTCAATGGTAGTTGATATTCCAAAGTTTTCTAGTTTTTATTATTATTTTCATTGAACGATACTGTAACAGATAACAGATTGCACTTAAACAAAAACATTAAATAAAAATTATAAAAAATATTAGACAAACCTGCTATCCAATGACTACTGCACACAACCGAAACAATTCACAGCTACACAAGTACATATAAAGATACAATCAAACACAAATCTGAGAGAAAAGAAATCATACATCTACAAGTCTATCTAAATATTTATATAAAAAGTTCGTATATCAGTTATCTGGTTTCCTAATACAAGCTTTGTTTAGTTTGGGGTTAAATTAGGGTGTGAAGAATGTCCCAGTACATTTATTTATTAAATTAATGAACAAATTTAAACAATCTAAGCAACACAAATGAACTACCCACTCAAAGATACCGTAATTTGCAAGAATTTTAGAAAAACAATGCTAACAATAGACTATCTAAATTCGTTCTATAATATCACTTGGAAAGCATTGGATAGAGAGAAACTTAACTTAATCCGTATTTTGTGGAACACTGCGGTACAATCGCAAAAGATACTTCAGTAAGGTAAGTTTGTCCGAATGCTGAGCCGATTCGAGCCATTCGAGTATTTGAGGACCTTTACAATCAACGACAGAAAACAATTATTGTAACGAAAGTTATTTTCAAATTAATAACAATAAATGGAGATTTTAAAACCGTGATATTTTGGGGATATTAAAAAATCCAAAAATATCAGTTCAAAATCATTTATTTTCAAAATACATTAAAACCTTAGTGATTACATAATGAAAACGTTGTCTCATATAAATACCAGCTATCCCCTGCGGTTCCATCTGCGTTCCCGAGGATGAAACGTTTTCTCAGGATAAAAAACTATCATATGTGTTGTTCCTGGTTAAAAAGAAGTAAACAACAAAACAGGTAAAAACGATCTATACGCCCAGTTTCATCTAAGTTCGTTAAGTAATCCTCACAAATTTTCATATTATTAAAATAAGTCAAACTTATATCATGAGTACCAACTTTTACCCAATAGCCAATAATCATATAACTATACAAAACCTTCCCACAACCCAATCGGATCCGTTACGCTGCACCTCCAACTAAAGACCCCTATTCGAGTGTCACATTAGCAACCGAGACACGCGCCACAAACGAGTGCACCGCGGAGCTAACGCGAGCGAATCTTCTATCTCAATTGTTCGAATCTTGGGGGCTTAACTCGATCAACTAGCTTTTGTTGCCAAGTGATAAACCGCTTACAGAATACGCCCTTTAGTTTTGCGGGTGATTAGCGAGGGATTTTATTAAGCTCGCTTTATGAAAGTTGATATTGGAGGAATTGGAGTGCCTACTTCATAAAGTTACCAAAATAATATGACAATAATAATATTAGTTCGCCTCGGGGTTTGAATTACTTAAAGCTCTGCTAGAATCCGGCAATCCATTAGCCAGGTCGGGCAAGGTAATATTAATATTTCTTTATTTAATGTGATTACCTGTAGCCCGGATTTAGTAAAGTACCCGACTATGTCCACCATATGTCATGATTACCATCAGGCACGCGGGATTTTCAAGAATGTTTTTAAGAGATTTTTGCATCTTCGGTAACGCGCGAGGGATAGCCCTGGTGTTGCAAGCGTCAATAGGCTGTGGTGACTGTTTACCACCAGACGGGGCTTCACTTTTTGTGTCACCTTGGTAAGTAAAAAAGGCATGCAAAATTCTGCTAAATCTCTTGTGTTGTGTAATGCACTGAATGGCAGAGGACCGAGCATACATAAGCATATAATATTAATAATTTTAATTTTTATATAAGTGTGGAAAATATTTATGTTGGAGAAAAATATCGATACTTTAGTTAAAGACAGTTTAAGATACTAACACTTCAGTCCAGAGGTAAGATTCACTACTCCACACTTTACAACATAATAAACAACGAACGATTTTCATTGTCAACGATGTTCGATGTTCATGACTATTACTTGTATCCTTATGTAATCAATGGACAGATTTGATTCCGTAATTATTGTCACTTACTAGTTTTTCGCGCGAAAATGTAATGATTTCCCAAAACAAATTATCAGATGTCTCTCTTTATGCCATTGGACATTTCATCACGATTAATTTTCCCATGGAGGACGAGGAAGTGGAAACAAACAATCTCCCTAACATTTTTATTCTTTACTAACATTATAATGGGGTTAAGTTTATAAATTTGGATATTGGAGGTAATGTCTGAAACCGATTGGATAAGTTATTTTCAGAAATACTTTCACTGATAGAAAGCTACTCTATTCCCGAGTATTATAGGCTATGTTTTTATCCCGGGATATATTAGATCAGCAAACATCTCAAAAGTCAAACCTTGTGTTGTATTCACCACAATCTCAACCTGGTAATACCACATAAAGCATAGAACTGGCTGGCAATTGCACCTGTCGAAACACACCGGCAGGTACTTGGTGACAAGATTTTCAACTTGATGATGGTAGCCAGCTGGGATAAAGTACTCTCCGACTGTGCCATGGTTTCCTCACGATGTTTTCCGTCATTGAAAGCTCAAGCTCATTGTAGAAGACTCTCGCCATAGCATTCGATGTCGTTATCGACTGAGTTAAAATGGTCTTAAAATGACTGGTGTGGCGACCGCGATACCTACAAAAAGTCATAGTAAGCAACTTACATAGAATTACCGGTCCACATCGACACAGTCGCTCTCCCACCACGGTATAGATAACTTGTATGGTCTAACAAAATAAAGACATATATACATTGGCACTTTATATTTGATTAAATACCCCACAAACTTTGGGAAGCTATGTCTAGAAACATCAAAATGAGTAACTTCCTTCTTTACCATTTTAGCCCAAATCACTATAGTTCTTAAAACACTAAAATAATCCGTCCAACTTGACCCCACACAACTAATTCAAAACTTATTTCATGCTCCGTCTCCCTCACACGGACAAGTGTCACGATTCCCACTCGCAAAGCGTTTTATTAATATAATATTTTTAACCGCAGAATTAAAACCATCATCTGATTATCTTTGATCGGTTTTTCGACGGCGGAAAATACATAAAATAATTTACCGCTGCAGTAAGCTGATGCGTTTTTACGCCGCTGCAGTTTTGTATGAAGAGGTGTTTTTTTTATTAAATTCGTATTTATTGATGGAATGATAACAAGCTTTATTTGTGGCGTTAATAATAAATTAAATTTAGTTATAAATATGGTGATAGTTGTGTTTAATCTGATTTATGAAACAGTATTACAAACCACGCTTATTTAATATTGTTAGACTCTTAAAATCGACTTTAAAGCTTTCGTTAATTGAAATATGAAGCCTTGGTTTTTGCAATGGATCGTTTGGCGTGGTGTTTGGATACCCTACGGTTCAAATCAGAAATCATTGGTTCAATTCCGTCTTATCTATCTAATACCTTTAAACGAGCAATTCTTGTATATACATATATATGTATATATATAATTAGGATGTTGGAAACGGCTCCAACGATTTTCATGAAATTTAGTAAGCAGGGGGGGTTCAGTATTAAAAAATGTCGTTTATCCGTGTTTTAGGCAATAAAAATTGCTACAATATCATGAGAATACGAAGGTAAAAGTTTTTCAAGTTCCTTCCTTTGTAAGAAAAAGTGTTATTAAGAGCCCTTTATTAACGCATCTACGAGTAATTCGTATCTAGGTATACGAGTATATGACAGAATTTAAAAAAAATGTATAATTGTGTTGTTATTGCTGTATTGTATCTGTATGTAATTTGTAATGTCAATGAAATTGTCTATGTTGATGCTGTGTGAGTCCAAAATAAATGTTTTCTTTCTTTCTTTCTAGTTACATTATTAAAGAAACCCCGAGGAGAGCTCGGTCATCCAGGTACTTAAAATTATGTGTGCATGAAAATATACATATTATAATATATATATTTTTATCTTGACTAAGCCTACAAAGCAGGCCTGATGGTAAATATTCATTGCCGCACATGAACTTTTGAACAACCTGAGAGGTGAAGTTGATAAATCAAATGTGGCTGTAATTTCACAGGCTCCCTTACCTTTTTTGACCGAAACACAGTAATACAAGTGCACTACTACAGTGCTTCATGGCGGAAATGGTTGCTGGTAGTACTTCCCTGGACGAAATCAGTACTAAAAGCTCTACTTCTCAAATGTATATTTTTTCTGAATCTGTATAAGTATTTGAAAGGTAACCGTACGTAAGATATTATTTATTATGAATGTCACCTTTTAAGAGACGATTTAAAAAAAATCATTCTTTTTTTTTTATCGACGCTTGTAATTTAACACCTTTACTTTCTCTACTTAGTCCCTTAATTTTCATTCTTTTCTAAATATGAAGTCTGAGTTTTTTTTTTCCAAATTATTATCTGCTACTCTATTGCTTCTATCCCAGCTGTGTGATAACACATACCTTCGTACTTCGTGCGTTCGTGCGGTAGAGACGACGCTGCAAAGTCATATGGCCGATTATCTCTTTCTAACGTTCGATGTGTAAAAAATATCATCATCTCGGCATTAAATCAGTTTGGTTATAATATTTCGTTTCACTAAGAATTCTAAAATTGAATTCAAAAATAGAACCCCGGACAGTAATCCAGTTCACTTGTCACGCTATGTGATAGCATCGCGTGAGCTGTGAGCTGCCGCTATAATCTGTGAACGCGTACCCTTTAACCCAATACGTGACCGCTAGCATTATGTGGTGCGATGGTGGAAATATGGATGAGGTATCTAGGCTCTAAAAGGTGTGAGCTTTAGTGTAATATGTAATTTAGGTGGGTTATATTGTTTTGGATTCAAATATATCTTATAGTATTTTATTTATAATAAAGGGCACTTTGACCGATAGACGTCTAGTCGTTGTCAAATTCAATGTAAAACTTACATATTTTCTAATCAGATGTAATTAAATAACCCCAATTGTAGCATTACTTGAATACTTAGATAATAGAGACATTAAGATAGTACTTTTGATTTATAACAATCTAACTGTTCCCCGCGGTTTCACCCACGTTTATAGCATGTATATCCATCTACGAAACGGTAATGGTGCGTAAAAGGAATGTTATTTTTCTTATATATATAAATGTAAAAAATATAAGAAATAAGTAGTTCTAGATAAAAGATCAAATCGATCCATCGAAGAATTATATACCTAATTCATGTCATAAGAGCTATAGGTATTATTTCCAAATAAAATACCACATCCAACATTTTAATCCTCCATCGAACATCCCCAGCAGGCTTGTCTCGTGTCTCCCAATCGGCTCAGAGTCCAACGTGGCGTAAAATTGTATTTGACGTGCGCTCGGCCACCGCGGGGCGGCGCTAGTGTCGCGGGGCGCAAATTAACGGCTTAGGACAATATCTCCGTGTTATGATATTGCGGTGTCGCCCGGAGAGATTATCGCTTTAAGTATGTTACCGGCTTTAATGTTTTTAGGGGATTTTCGGGACAGGTGTTTTTATTTGTTTGCGAGGTTGGTTATTAATTTTGAACGTTGGTATGAAGGGCGTGAAATAATTTGTTAGTTTTTTTATGTTGACTGGAAAAGCCTGTCCATTTTTAATAAGATTAAATAGATTTTTAAGTATGAGATCGAGTTAACTAGACATTATAAGAAATATAGGAAATACAAATAATACCATGACCCTTTGAAATACTAGCTTTCGTGGTTTCAGCCGCGATCCCGATAAAAGTATTATTCTATAATATAACATACATTTATTTGTGAGCCATTATTTTTTTTAATCCGCCATGATTCCGAAGCCACGTAATAACAAACATACATCAAACATCGCATTTTTATTTAAAAGGCTTACCGCAATATCACCGTTAATTTGCGAAAATGACCACTATAGCCTAACACACCAATATAAGTTTAGCGATAACATTTTAACTCCGTTACCTAGAAAATAAATTTAGATATCCATATAAATATAATTATCAGAAGAAAGATATGTTTCACAGGTAGTATATCAGTTTTTTTTTTCATACCACTTGGGCCGACAAACAAACAGACGGTCCACCTGATGGTAAGTGGTCATCGCCGCCTATGGACATTTCCAACACTAGGGGCATCGCCAATGCGTTGTTATCTAGTTTCCATAGTACTAAGTTTGGGATCAGGTCGCCGTGCGTAAAGTATATCTCAGGATATTAATTTATTACTTACTAGCTGACCCTCGCGATTTGACCCTCGTTCCAGAGGGATTTTAAAAACTCCTGGAATAAAAGAAACAAATTTTAATCTATACCGTAAATCCAGTTTAATCCAGATCCATTTAGTCGTTTTGGCGTGATTGAGTTACAATCATCCATCAAAACTTTCGCATTTATAATAGTTTTAAGATTTTATTGGGTGATTTTTTAAACAATAATAAAGCGCATCTGTCACCGCTCATCACCTTATTCTTTTCATCAATCAGTAAGGACGCTGAAATATCACTCAATTGCCACTTAAACCAGAAACGTAGTAGTAAGATTTAAAGTAAAATAATCGCGAAATAAAATCATCCTCATCCAAAAAAGCAATAGATCCTTAAGCATCATCTCTGAAACACTAAATAGATTTGTATCCTACCCGCATATTCCGCACGGTACAGTCTGCAGCGCAAGTCTCGTGGGGAAATATAAAAAGCGTCGCTAAAACGTCTCTCACTCGGGGAGGGGAAAATCATATTCTGTTAAACTCGTTATGTGTCCACGCCTTGTCGCGCTGACCTGGCAAGTGATGGGAGTGTGTGGATGAGACGATAATAATTAGGAGGGATTTTGTAGCGATGTGCCTGATGGTGGGATGAAAAAATATTGTGCAAGCGTCAATGAACACGTCTATGATGATGTCTGATTTTGTGTCATCAAATTCCTTTAAAAAAGGTAATTCCCTGTTTGACCCGTATTTTATTCCAAATTAAGTACATGGGCCAAAGCACGAACGTCTATCGTAAGCGTATCGTCATCGTATGCTTCAGTAACTTTAAATTTGACCTTCGTACGTGCCTTCCGAGGGCTAAACTGAAAAAATGCTTTTGAATTTTTTAATTTTATGGAGTGTGCCGACATTACGATAGATGTTTGCTCCTGTGCTTTAATTTTGATGTGATCTTCGTTCGCATATTTTTCGGGGAAAATTCTTATTATTTTAAATGAATTTAAAACCAGAGCTATGAAGTAAAACTCTAGGTAAAGTCAGTGATTTATTTTAATATACAGGGTGACTAGTGAGATACCTTCAATATTTGTGGATGTGATGGTTGGCGATCACGGAGGACCAGCGCGTGCCACACGTGACTAGATCAACTTAAACAAAAACACCGCGGCGTGTTTAGAGAGTATAATATCCACATTTCACTTATTTTTAGAGAAGTTTTGGTAAAAAATAAAGCACCTAATTTTATTATATCATTTTAACGAGAATCGAGTACCGAGTACTCTCCATAAGTATCGAAGGTATCTCACCAGTCATCCTGTATAGATGTAGAGTTTGATGTTTCCTTTTTTTTTTTAAAAGTATTCATCATCATTATTATCTGTCTATCTAATTCCTCTGCCCATCTTGTTAAACACAAAAAAAATCATTCAACTTATAAAATTTATACTAATAAACAGAACTTTAAATAGATAACAAAGAAAGCACGATATTCTTACATCTCTTGTCGTTAAGATTTCAAAAGTGTATCAAGAAGACCTATATAGAAAAAACATTTTTTATATTTTTTTATTTAGAGTCGTATCCACATTACCTAGCGCAGCTACTTCGCTGTGAAAGCAATACTGTATTTAGTTTTTAGCGGTCGTAGGACTCTGTCACCCGACACTACGAAATATTGGGCCCTCAACCTTTTTACTCGCGAATGTGGCCGCTGATTGATTTTCTGATAGAACTGTACTTTCGTATCATGACTTCATTATACGTATTTGTCTATGACATTTCTATTTCTTAACAACTTCATGTCTCAGGGTTGACAACGCATTGGCAATGCCCTTAGTGTTGCTAATGTCCATAGGCGGCGGTGACAACTTACCATCAGTAGGACCGTCTGCTTGTTTGTATGCCCATGTGGTTCTTTTTAATGTACTGTCGTAACTAAGGCTCTGCTATCTGTCTGTCACAGGGCTTTTGTCATAGGTGTTTTGAATCGTAATTGGTAGACACATATTAATTTATTTATTAAGCAACTATCTCGTCTTGATTAGAGTAACAAAAGTAGTGTTCACATGTAGTTTATCTGTTACAATATAATTTCTTTCTTTATTTAGCAATTCAGGGTTACTTTTCATTGTTTAATGTAGTTTGGGTACATAATATCATACATACAACTTTCTAATTGTTAGTATTTCGGATTTTCAGTAAACCATATTACTTAGGAACCTATAGGGTCTTAAATGCATAACATTGAGTAGTGTTCTTTATGCCCTATCAAGATGTAGGAATTTGGTCTTTATAACTCCTCACACTTACTACTACTATAAACTAAGAGCTCTACTATTTCTAAATACCTAAACCATTATATTCTCAAACTAAAACTATGACTGGCCTCTGGTCTCATAGACCCTCGGTCCTTCAAAAACTAATATTCTCACAGGAAAACCACAGCGGTCACCACTTAACTGCAAACAGTGGGACAAAATACACGCAAAAATAAAAGGAAAGCTTCAATAATCACTGAACCGTTGTCTCTTGCAATTAAAATATATATTTCATTCTATTATTTTGGTCGCATTAATGCGTCAAGAGCCTATCGTGTTGCGCGGTTGAAAATTTACAACCCCCCTTTGCAGTTACAACAATCAGTTCTGAACTTTATTGTTGCTCGTATAAGGGTGTTTTTAACATTGTGGAAACTACAGTTATGTTGGTAAAGGGGGTGTAAGTGGGTATCGGAAAAATGGCTCGGTATAAAGCAACGTATTTAAGAACACTTGAAATATTGGTCGAGTGCCTTTCAGTGCAAGACACCGCAATTTTGAAAATTAATACTCCACTCAGGGGTATTGTTTCGTAGTTTTTTTTATAGTGGGAATTATTTTTAGACTTAAGATTAATTTTGTATACAATGGTACTAAAGGAATGGTACATAGTTATTGAAGCAACCAACGGTTCAGAAGTAATCCTTCAACCGAGAAGAACCGGTAGGGATCTCTACATTTTTTATCATTTTCATATTTATTTCAATTAACTTTTTGGCTATAAGTATTCTAGTTTGTGTAATTATAATTTTCTATTTTTTACGTTTATAAAGGACTTAATATTAATATCGGAATCGAAAAAGAAATATATAATAACCCAAAGAAGTATTTGAAAGGTGCACCTGTGCAGAGAGTAGCTATTCCCCTTATTGGATAGGTATCGAGTAGGAGATGTCGGCCCTTAATCGAATCAAAAATTACTAGCTGTGGTCCGCGGTCCTACTCGCATTCCCAAGAGATTACATTTGTCTCGATTAATGAATATAGGATTATTTTTTATTCCTTATTAATCGAGGTTAAAAACTATCTATTTGTCAAGTTTCATCTAAATCCGTTTTAAATTGTTTGCGTGAAAGAGTATCAAACATAAATAAATATCCCGGGACATTCTTTACACACGGCCATCTGGTCCCAAACTAAGCAGAGCTTGTACTATGGAAACCAGATAACTGATATACTACCTATACTACTTTTTTTTTCTAAATACATACTTATATACATATTTACATCCAGACACAGAACAAACAGACATGTTCATGCACACAAATGTTTATCCTGGGTGGGAATCGAACCCGTAACCTTCGGCTTGGCATCTATCCATCCATCAAACCTGTGAGGTTACTTCCGCGGAGTTATTTCTTGACATCCAAAAAATCTTATTTTTATAGGTATACAAATATAACCCTTATGACTTCAAGTTCCAATGGGCAAACGTTGGCAAGACATCCAATTCAGAGGCTTAGCATTTTCATCATGTTTCGATATGTTACTTAAACGAAGGCGAATAGGATATCTTCATCACAACCCAAGCTTATTAACGTTATATATTTTTTACGAGAGCTGTTGCCCGCCCATTGCCCGGACTGTCGGGAACCGTCGGGATTTGCAGCTATCTCCCTCCACCGTGCTTTGACCGACATATTCTTAGCGCTGCCTTACGATCCTCGGTTCTCGGAAAGAAGTTAAGTGGAGATGGTATTTTTATTTTATTTTTGTAAAGGTACGAATTTCAGGAATATACGATCGAACTTGAGTTTGAAAGATAGATAAGAGCGAACAAAGAAGAAGCAAGTGACTCATGATGAGCCAGTTAACGTGGTGGTTAGATACGTCAGGGTATCACGCTGCAGGTCGCGTGTCGTTCCCATTCAGTATAAACATTTGTGTTTCTTTATACTGTTTCTGGATGTAAATATGTATATATATATATACAGTGTAAACTCTTTATAACGTTATCCTTTATAACGATAAACTCCTTATAACGTTGAAGTGAGCCCAAGTTGGTTGGTTTGTTCACTTTGTTTTGTTTTTTTTTGTTCACTCCATATAACGATAACTCTCTATAACGACAAAAAATGCTCAGTCCCTTGAGTTTCGTTATAAAGAGTTTACACTGTATACTGGTTGCCACAGTAAATGCTCTGATTATTTTCGAATCAGAGGTATCAATCGTGTGTGAATAATTTCCCATGCTATTAAAAAAATTGATATGTGCAAAAATGTAATACGAAATCCAATTTATTGATCAAATTTACCCTCTCTTTGCCTCATGTGACAAAAACCTAAACAAAAGAAATATTTCAAAAAAATGCCTGCAAAACCTTCTTCGAATAACCTCTCCACCAAACTGTTATTCTAATAAAGGAATATATTTTTACGATTCTCGCGCCATCTCACACAATCCGATGAGTTAGTGTCCCGGAGCGCGGGCGACGTATGCTGTTCTATATTCAAATTGAACGGCACCAAACGCGACCGCCGCCATTTTGTCGTCATCGTGCGACTCGAGAAAATGGCCGACGGTAAGCGGCTTAGCGCGGGAAATGTGCTTCATCTTGTTATTTTCGTTGAAATATGCTCGAAATAATATTTTGAGAAAATTACTAATAATACTAATATTTTAAAGGAAAGTTGTCTATGTGCTGAAACTTGAAATGCGAGATGCTTTGTTTATACCAGAAGAAGAACAAATATAGTAACTTACTTTTCTTTATGCCTCCATCTGATTGTAAATGGTCACTGCCACTTATGGACTTTGGATAATATAGCATGCTTGGCAATCAAGTTGCATTCCATCAAAAAATATTTTAGTGGATTCTGTGATTTCAATGGATATTTGATTAACACTGAATTAACATTATTTAAAAAAATCGTTTCATCCTCTGGTCTATAATGATATTATAATTATATATTTTAATTGGCTTCGACAACCACTTATGACCCTACTACCGATTTAAAAGGTTTTTACTGAGAAGAGGCGGCGAACTTAGCTAATTTTACTCTTTTCAAAACCAATTTCGTTTTATTACATAATTTGTCTCACTGAAAATATTTGCGTGTTACAGCGGATGTAAATCTATACTAATATTATAATATTAATTAAAACTTTAGCAAAATATAAACTCTAATTATAAACTCCTACAAAACAGTATATCATAAACTAAAACAGACCTATACAAGCATTATACCGTACAATCACAGAGGTGACCTAATTTATGTGATTTTCAGTTTATTCTGTAAGGCAAATGACACTAGCTCGACGATGTTCAATCGCATCTATGTCTCTTTCACTAACTACGCAATCACGTCAGAGATCCATTCTCCGAAACCTTGCACCGCGACCTAATGAAGTTTGAATCGTCTGAATAAGGGGGGTCCTAATGAAATATATAATATAAGGCCTCAAAACAAAGGTCGCTTTTGTTGTTACTAATAACACACAGGGTTGGGGCATCTGTTAATAACTTTTTAATTGCGTTTTGGTTAACTGCAATTATTATAATTATTTTAATAATTAATATCCTGAAGAACTAGTATCAAGTAGTAAAGCTCTTAGAGCAGGAAAGTCCGGGGAAGTACTACCACCATACATATTTCCGCCGTGAAGCAGTAGTGCACTTGTATTACTGAGTTTCGGTTAGAAATGTAGAGGGGCCGGTAAAAATACAGAAAAAAACATATCAGGGTCGAAAACACATTGGTGATGCCCCTGGTGTTGCCATCCATAGGCGGTGGTGATCACTGACCATCAGATGAACCGTCAGCCTGTTTGTCGGCAAATGCACATTTATATTTATCGGGTCTCTCACTCTAAAGCAAGCAAAACAAATGAATAAACCCGTCATGCAGCAACCCTACAAAGCGCGGAGTGTCACAATGGCACGGCTCAAATAGTTATCTATTTAAACCTGGATTAGCACTCGATAAACCATGATTAATGGCGCTGCCGACGGACCGTACCGACAACAAAAACTTTCGTTATATTATTGCTGTAGTTTTGCGATGTATTTATATTTGTACTGTCCAAGTAGGTGGAAGATATTGTACAAAGCTATGGATTTTTTGTCATTTAATGTTAGAATAAAAAATATTTTATAGTTTATGCATGGTATAGATAGATACTCACACCACTAAAAATTACCTACTAATACCCTAAATGGAATCAAAGTAAAAGCTGGTAATCCAAATGCCTCTCATCTCATCTACCTCTCAAGATATATCAGGTTTCGGAAATGCCTAATAGTTAGGATAGGTTAGAAAAGTAGTTAGTGTTAAAATGTTTCTTTTATTCGATTCTATATTTAGTTTTGACCCTCGAGGCGCGAACTTTTTGATGGTTTTTATATTGACTATTATTAGCTATTGAAAATAAGCGCAAATATTTTTGGAAGACTTTTTTTATGAATTCCATTATTTTTGTATGTAGATTTCGTATTATAGAGTTGATACCTCAGCTAATATAGGTATTATATACCTCTCTATAGCATGCCTATAAATATGTAAACTTCATGTATAGTACGAAATATGCATACAAAAAAAAAACAGGAATTCTTAAAAATATTACATAACAATATTTGCGTTTTTTAACAACAGCTTTGTTTTTCTGACCGTCCCAGTTTAAGCAGAGGTCCGCCGCGACGTATTCGGCGCGATGCGCGGAAGGTTGCGGAGTGCGCCGAACAGATAGTGTTGCGCCGCAAGAGTGCGGATTAACGCCACGCGGATAATTTATTGCGGATATGCGGACATTGTGCTACACTTAAAATTAAATCTTTGCTATTTAATTTGAAAGAGATTATTTCCCCGGGATAATGTATCCTATATGTTATTCCAGAGAACACTCTATAAATGTGCTACGTTTAATCTAAGTCTGTTTAATATGTTTTACGCAAAAGACATAAGTCCTCACAAACTTTCACATTTCAAATATTATTATTAATTACTAGCTGTCCCCGGCGGTTTACTCTGGTACCCATAGAATGTTACATTTACCTGGCCTTAAAAGTAGCCTAAGTAATAGAAATATCCAGACTATAAACAATCTTTGTGCCAAATTTCATCTAGATCCGTTTAGCATCTGGCGTGACTGAGTAACAAACATCCATGAAACACATTCGCATTTGAAATGTTAATTACTAGCTGTCTCCCGCGGTTTTACCCACGTTCCTGAGGGATATCACATTTTCCCGGGATAAAAAGAAACCTATATATTCTTCTAGGATATGCTCTATCTATGTGCCAAGTTTCATCCATATCCGTTTGGTAGTTTTTGCGTTAAAGAGTAACAAACATACTTATTTACATAAAAATCTTTCCTCTTTATAATATTACTAGCGACCCGCCCCGGCCTCGCTCAGGTGCAATGTAGATACTAATACATATAAACCTTCCTCTTCAATCACTCTATCTATTAAAAAAACCGCATCAAAATGCGTTGCGTAGTTTTAAAGATTTAAGCATACATAGGGATATAGGGACAGAGAAAGCGACTTTGTTTCATACTATGTAGTGATTAGTATATTAGTATAGACTACAGGACACATGTTTATGTATAAAATCTTATTTTGAAAAGAGTAATTGCTGAGTTTATTGCCGGCTCTTCTCAGTAAAAGCAACCTTCCGAACCGGTGTTAGAGTCTGACCATTCATAAGTGCCTGTAAAGGCCTATTTGAATAAATATTTCATTTCATTTCATTTATATTATTAAGTAGGATTACTAGAATGATTCGATTATATTGATTAGTACCTCAAGCAGTGGAGCCTGAAGTATGAGCTTACTGTTATTGATTGCACTGTGTATATAGTTCAGCAAACTAACCAAATCAGTGTTCAGTATTCAGCATGTTAATCCAAGATTGAATTAGAATACCGTTGTTCATAGAGCTTAGATCATGCATAACTCCTTCGCATATGTATGGAGGAGTATACAGTGTGTATTCCATATCACTGGTAATTTTATTATACTATATTTGGTGTTTTTATTATTCGTTTTTTATTGTATGTAAGAAGTATTTATCGGAATGCGGTACTGTTTATATACCTACCTAGTTTTATTTTTTAAAGTAACTAACTATGTTGGTTGCTTTTGAAACATCGAAACTTCGCTTATGTTCAACATTCATATAAACATTTATTTTTCTTAAATAATGTCTAAAAGAGAAGTTATTATTGTAAATTAGAATTGTTATTTATTTCATACTAGCTGACCCGACAGACGTTGTCCTGTCTTAACTATGAATATTGAATTCGAATCTTCCGATTGAATGTGAAATGTTTAATAAGAAATTATAAATTAATTAGTTTATCAATATAATTCCGACCCAGGCCTCTATTTTAAACGATATTTGGAGCGCGCATTCAGTCAATCTTGCAACTGTCAAACGACTGACAGTTAAGTCAAACGCCATATACATTAGAAAAGTGAATATGGTTGTTATGTTTTATCAAATTTTCTAATTTTCCGCGCTCCTTTCTGAATTTTTTAGTTCATAAGATGGTTCTTATTATTGTCAGAAGATGGTTCTCCTGACAATAAAAAACACAACAAAAAAAAGAATTAGCGAAATCGGATCAGCCGTCCATGCGTGATGCCGTGGCCAAGGTAAATAGGGATTAATTTTTATATATATAGATAAGGTATAGGATAGATTTGAATAATTCTGTGTTTTCTTTTTAAAGATTGTGCGCATTTGACTGGATCTCACCTGATGGAAAGTGACGATGCAATCGAGGATGTTACATGCGGACTCAAGTAATGGCTATTCACTCTTGCCTTAACACTAATTATACCAACACTTACTAGGTACCTATTTCTACCATAGCGGGTCAAATGTCACGTTATGTTTCCTGCTTGAATGTGTGAAATATGGTTGTTAGGAAGGGAAATAAATAGTATAACTGTACATTAATAAGTAAGAAAATGTCATGAAGTCAAATGTGCAAAAGCAATAAGATGATACGTGCATTTTCAATACATCGTTCAAAATGGGTCATTTGACCCGGCTATGGTATGTTTAGTGTTAAAGACTCCTAGATTAAAGATATTTCACTGTAAGATAGCTACTTTATTAACTGCGTACGAAAGCTAGAAGACAAAAAATACCATAGAAAATTCCCATAAACTAAAAATCCGTTCACCCTGTACAACCCAGCAAGCCACAACACTCGGGTCACGACAAGCGGTTTATGTAAACTTCTCAAAGACGGTGGGACCCACATGTCCTGCCACACCTGACGGTTCACCACCTGTATTATACGTTGAATAGATTATACAAAAATCTAAATTATGTTACTTGTACCAAGTAATATTGGAGACTGTTGACCCATGGTTTTAATCGTGTTCAATATGATCCAACGAACATTCGTATTGATAGAAGAACTGGGGGGCGATTCCACTAACATATTATGCACTGAACCATTACCATATCGCAACCAAATATCAAATTTGACGTTTAATCGCATTGTACTAAACACACCAACGATCGAACTGTGGCTGTGTTTCGGTAATGGTTCACATTCGTTCGAAAGATTACGTCAAAATGTATGGAAATGCTTTTATGAAATGTCAAACTTCAATTCGACATTAATCGTAACCACCATTGCCGAACCAAACGTGATACTCTGGAATTGGGCCCCTGGCGACTTACGGCGAAAATTGATATGCAATCCCGATCGAAAATTCATGGATTGATGAATCTTTTGAGAGTAATTTTAATACACGTAATGTCAAAATTCTACTTCAATCTTGCGATTTTAGATCGGGATCGTATATTAATTTTGGCCGTTAGAGGTGGCAGTGGATAAGACATCTCATAAGATAGTATGCCTTCACAAACGAATGATGACTTATTTAGTCCAGAGTGCTTTCTACAACTTTTTTTTTTACGAATTATCAAACGATTATTTTAATGGTGACAATATAGTGCTTGTTTTTGCAGGACACGTTTTAGTAATTGCTGAGTTTATTTAAAAGCAACCTTTCAAATCGGAGTTGGGGTTCTTTTTTCAAGTATTCAATTGAGTAGAGAAACTGGCACACGGTATCTGTAAAGGCCTATTAACGATAGAGTAGTATAATATAATAAAACACATTAAAAAAAGGGTTAATCAAAGTTCTGCTAAGTTTGGGGTCAGATAGCCGTTTCTAAAAAAATACCAAAAATTACATTTATTTATCTATTTTTACTTCCAGCTGCTTCGCTGACCCACGTCTTCTTTGAGAATGAATTTGTTGATCACTCAGTGTTAAGTATAGTGGGCACGTGGTCACTTCTACACTCTATAGTGGCCTTATGACACCCCAGAGAATTTTAAAGTTTAGAACAGTTAAATCACATTAAAAAACAAACAAAATAGGCCCACAAAACGTCATGATCGAATGAAACGACAATTCATTATAAATCTCGCTTGAAAAAATAATGAGTGTGCCTGGATTGACCATCAGTATAATATACTCCATGTATATTGTATATCTTTAATAAGGGATTACAATAATTTTCTGGTAGTTTGTAAATTGATATAAAATATAAAAAAATAATAATTAATATTCTGGGATATCCCTTACAGGCGGCCATCTGACGGAACGCGGCAAACTAAGAAGAGCTTATACAATAAAAATCAGCCTTTTCTTCCTTAAATACATACATACATGTTTAAATATTTACACCCTGACTGACTGAAAGAACAAACATACATATTCATGCACAGTAATTATCAAACACAAGAATGTTTTAATGTAAAGTTTAAAATAAAAAAATAAAATTTTAAGTTTTATAGTATATTTTTGTGTAAACCCAGGACAATTATAAATAATAATAAATAAATAAATAAATATCCAGGGACATTCTTTACACACGGCCATCTGATCCCAAACTAAGCAGAGCTTGTACTATGGAAACCAGACAACTGATATACTACATATACTACTTTTTTTTTCTAAATATATACTTATATAGAAGATATTGACACCCAGACACAGAACAAACAGACATGTTCATGCACACAAATGTTTGTCCTGGGTGGGAATCGAACCCGCGACCTTCGGTTTGGCAGTCAGAGTCGCTAACCACCAAGCCAACTGGCCTGTGTGTGTAATTATAATTAAGGTTTATAATTTTTATTTTATTTTAAATTATGTTATTTATTTATATTTGTAGCTTCAGTAACTTTAAATTTGACCTTCATAAGTGCCCTCCGAAGGCCTAAATTGAATAAATGGTTTTGAATTTTGAGTAGCGTGCGTTATTTTATATTGCTAAACATCTCAATAGCCAACATTTTCGCAGTATATTAAAATGTTATTCTTACTTTTCTATATAACCTCCTTGCTACGATTCAGTTGTCTGCCCAAACACCGAGCAAATGTTCCCAATATCGATATGAAATCGAATTAAAATCGATGTGATATTGTAAATTTCTAGCTGAACGAGCAATCGAGCGGCGTTTAATGGTTATATTATTCGTAATGCTTGGAACAACTGTTCGGGATGGTTAATACTGAAATAGTCATTGGAGTTTGGCAGATTTAAAAGCCAAATTGTTAGGTTCTAATGTCCCATACTCTTTTACTAATTTAATTTTCCGATCGACATAGTTACCCCTTGTTATGTATTGATAAATAATACTTAGTTTTATTTCATTATTCTACCAAAGCTAGTTAATTGTTTGACACTAATAATAGCACTAGGCGCACAGACATTACGGATTTTATTAGAGCTATTTAATTTAAAAAATGAATGTAAACTTACTGCTGAAATGATAAATAAATAAAATAAATTAAAAAGAGGTACTAGGTTATACTGCGTTCCCAATGGTTCTAGTCTTTTCCCGGGATAAAAGAAAATTCTTATGTGCTCGACAGGATTGAAAAAGGATTTTAGTAAACAATTATTTTTATAATGTTAATACTTGGGAGTAACGCTTAGTCCAAGAGACACATCTTAATGTTTAAAATCCATGTTTTGAAGGAGTAATTGCTGAGATTTATACAGACTCTTCTCAGCAAAAGTCCGTACCGGCATTAGATTGGATTTATAAGGCTTTGAAGCACTATTTAAATAAATATTTGTAACATTTTATCTTGATTTTTCAATACAAACACTCAATTTATCCTATAATAATTGTTTTTTTATCACATAATTATGTTAATGCAGTTTTAAACTTCTGCGATATTGCAATGAAAGGAAAAAATCAGCCATTGCTTTGTTTTGTACCTCAAGTAAAATTTGTTGTAATAATCATAGACAGTTTCGTAGCACTGCTATGCTAGTTAAGGCCTACGAAGAATGCCGTAGTCTTCTACGACTCGTAACTAGTTTTAGAAATACTCAATCTCCTAGCACATCATACAATACGATTATATTTGGTTATTGCTGCCTTGAAACAATATATCGACGGTTAAAAGGTGACTTTATTCAAGCGCCATTTTAAAATCCTTACAGGAGAGCTATTTGAAAATGTTAAAACCCAAAAACAGATATTGCATCTAAACTTCTTAACATTCCACATCGAAGCTGTTATATTAAAGCTAAATGCAAGCTTCAACTAATTTGTGCATAGGCCATCATCATAGTACTACTACTAGTTATACTAGTTACTTTCGACAAAAATGGCGGTTGATGCAAGTCGCCTTTTACCCGTCGATATTATGTAAACCTTATATTATGTAACCAAGCGTATACTTTTAAAATGAATGGTTACAGAACTCTTAATACATAACTTTAGTCCAACGACTGTATATACTTTGGATAGAGTTCTTATATATATATATATAATACATAATATATATATACCTATAGACAAATAAATAAAATTTTCTGTTTGTAATATCAAAATTACAGGATTCCATAAAATGCATGTAATAAAAAAAATATATTTTGTATTTTAATCTGTCTGTTCCAATTCCATCAAAACGGCTGAGACAATTTTGACGGAGCTTTCACTGGCAGATAGCTGATATTAAAAGGAGTAACTTAGGTAAAGAATGCATATCCCTCTGGAATACTATTGACAACGCCGCGGAATGTTACAATTCTATATAATTAAATTTGTATGGTAAGCTATAAAATAAATAAAAATATGTTCATTTATATGAATGGTGCATTCTTTCATTTAATTTTGAATCATTAGCAGTACTTGAACATAAAAGCTTTTGTACCTCTTCGTAGCAAATTGAATCGTTTAGAAACCCTTTGGTGAAATAAATCATTTAAAAAAAAATCGTATCGCGCATTCGGAATGGTGCATGCCGCTAAGCGCGATCAAATCTATCAAAACATAAATTTAAATTTCGAACCGCACCCTTTTATAGCACCCTTTGTGTATTTCAAAAATCATCAAGCGATATTGACTTTTACCAAGTACATTATGATCTCTGTTCAGTGGAGTTAGGGTTCAATTTCGATGTGGTAAAGCAGAATCGCTAGATGGCTGAAAGCGCTGTTTTACTGTAAAAAGAGTTTAATAGAATTCGGCGTATCTTACTAATGGAATGGTTCGTGTAATGAAATAAGGTATTTCTGCTCGTAACGGCAGAATGTTCTGTGCGATTTATTTAAAAATGCTCGATTCCAATATGCGAGCTTGGGAACTTTAATTTTACCTATATATAACTAGGATTTTATGCTTTTTGGACTTTCAGTTTAGTCTAATATGTTAGAAGTAGGTTGTTAAATAATTTATTCATTCTAAAATGATATTTATTACCAACAGAGAAGTTTTAACAAATTATTAACTATATACTAGGTATGGGGTAATTTAATTTTCTTAAATATGCAGAACAAACAGACATTTTACACAGACAAATGTTTGTCCTCGAATTTAACCTTTCATGTGTCCTTCACGCTAACAGATTCATCACAACAATTATAGGAAAAAATATACCATGGTTTCAGTTTACATAATATGCTTTATAGGAAACCCAGTATCGTTATTAATAAAGGACTAATTTAAAAAACAAACGTTCCTAAATTTCCGTAACAGAAAAAAAGGAATTTTCTTCACAAAGAAAAATCTTCGCGGACCAACTGAAACAATTAAGGGACTTATAAAACCACCTCGACCGAATTATCTTAATCTGGCTCCATATACCAACTGTCAGATCACAAGAAAAAAAGACAGAAACCCCCACTTTATCTGCGATCTTCCACAAAGCGAAGGGGGGAGATATTTAGCATAATGAGTGACATCTCCGCAACGTTTAGGGGGAGGGAGACAGATGTATCGAAGGGACGGTGCGATGGAACGGGATAGGAACAGTGTTGGAGAGAACAATATCGCAATCTTGTTTCTAGACCATTTACTTTAATTAGTGGCGGCCTATTTGTGTGAAGCGGTATGTTTACAGTAAAATGTGCCGAGGCTATTACGTAGTCTAATTATTTGGGGATTTTTAGAAACTATAGACCGGAACTTAATAAAAAAATTAAAAACAGATCAGAAAATTAAAAAACAGTTCATTTCATCATTTTCTAATTAGTGTAGTGTTAGAATCTACCTCTAGTGCTGTGTATAAAGAACACGATAACAATGTATCTTCACCTTAATAATAGAGACAATAAGAAAAGTGTCGATGGGCACATTCTTTGTTCAATTGATTTTATAAGTTTATGATAGATTTAAATTACCTTTTAGACTATCTAGTCTAGATTGTAGTGTGTAGTATTCATAAAAAAACTAATTATGAAGGCTTTCACGAGCACTTGATGCAAATATAATTGATTTACTAATTATTTTAAGAGCGGCTTTGAAAAAAACTTTAAAGCTTTGGAAAATAAGTTCATCTATTGATCCAAAAGTAAGATTATGTAAATTAACCTTATCACAAAGTAAAAGGTTATATTTTTCTTTGAACTTTCTAAACGTCAGAACGGGCAGGAATGACATCGAAAAGAATACTTTATTGTTTTTGAAATTGCTTACATCTATTGATGTTATTATATTTCAAAAATCATCAAGTGATATTGACTTCTTCCGCGTGCATTGTGATCTCTATTCGGTCGACTTAGGGTTCAATTTCGGCGTGGTAAAGCAGAATCGGTAGATGTCTGAAAGCATTTTTACTGTCAAATGTGTTGCATCTATTGATGTATTAATTGTATAAAAATGTAAATGGACATTATTGTAAAGGGAAAGGGTTCATTTTTCTTTGTACTTTGTTAACATCAAATCGTCCTTCATCCCATTGGCTTAGGTTTTTCTTTAATAAATATACTCAGAACATTCCTCACACGGCTATCTGATCCCAAACTAAGCAGACCTAGTACTATGGAAACCAGATAACTGATATACTACATATACTACACTTTTTTTTCTTAATACATACTAAATAGATATTTGGTTGGGGAAAAAGTCTTTTCGCATTATAGTATGTATGAACTTGTAATAAAATCTCTTTGGCTATACTATTTGTATCTGGCTGGTTTTGGTATCATTGAAAGTTTAAATTTTAAAGAACATAATTCCAAATTCAAATTAGGAAAATGTGTGATTTGCATTTGTTTTTTGTACCGCCAAGATGAGTAAATCTAATGAAGAAATTCGATTCATTTTAAAAATTTTACTACAAAAAAGGTAAAAATGCAACGCAAGCCGCGAAAGAAATTTGCGATGTTTATGGACCTAGTGCAGTGTCTGTGAGAGGAGCACAAATTTGGTTTAAGCGTTTTAAATCCGGAAATTTTGATGTCAAAGATGCACGTCGCTCTGGTCGCCCCATTACGGATAAAATGGATGCCATTTTTGAAAAAGTGGAGCAAGATCGGCATATCAGTAGTTACGACGTAGCTGAAAAACTAGGAATTGACCACAAAACAGATTTGGCGCATTTGAAAAAAACTGGGTACACAAAAAAGCTAGATATTTGGGTACCTCACGAGCTCACTGAAAGAAACCTAATGAACCGTGTACTAATTTGTGATTCTTTATTACGACGTCATGAAACCGAACCATTTTTGAAGAAGCTGATAACTGGTGATGAAAAGTGGATCACGTACGACAAAAACGTGCGAAAAAGGTCGTGGTCAAAGGCCGGTCAGGCTTCACAGACTGTGGCGAAACCCGGGTTAACTCGCAACAAGGTGACGCTGTGTGATTGGAAGGGCATTATTCATTATGAGTTGTTACCACCAGGCAGGACCATCGATTCTGAACTCTAATGCGAACAACTGATGAGATTAAAGCAAGAAGTTGAGAGAAAGCGGCCGGAATTAATCAACAGAAGGGGTGTGGTTTTTCATCAGGAAAACGCTAGACCTCACACATCTTTAGCCACTCAGCAAAAATTAAGATAGTTTAGCTGGGAGGTATTAATGCATCCGCCGTATAGTCCTGACCTTGCACCTTCAGATTTCCACCTGTTTCGGTCTCTTCAGAATTCTTTAGGCAGTGTCAGGTTAACATCACGAGAGGACTGTCAAAACCACTTGTCGCGGTATTTTGATCAGAAGTCCTAACATTTCTGTAGCAATGGGATCATGTCCCTACCTACAAGATGGCAAAAAGTTATCGAACAAAATGGTGCCTACATACTTTAGTTAAATGTTAATAAACTATATTAAAAATGTTTTGAATTTTCTTAAAAAATGCGAAGGAACTTTTTCCCCAACCTATTATTTACACTCAGACACTGAACAAACAGACATTTTCATGCATACAAATGTTTGTCTTGAAATCGAACCCGCGACCTTTGACTTGGCAGTCTGGGTCGCTAACCACCAAGCCAACTGGCCGGTTAGTTACAATTTAACTACTATTTTGCATAAGCTAATAGTATCAAAGTTTTTTTATTAAGTGATACGTGTTAAAAATAATATGTACCTAAGTTAATTCTATACCTATAAAAAGAGAGTGTGCGTTTTGTGACTGTATGTATGTAATCTCCGGAACCACATACATGAAAACTTCTTTCACCATTTTAAAGGTGCATTATTCCGAATGGACATAGGCTTTGTTATAATCCTGAGGTAAAATAGATCTTTTAGAAACGGTAACTAGTTAATAATAATTTTGTTGGAAACGTCATTTAAGTTATCGAGACGTCTCAAACGTCAGAGGTAACTTCAGTAACTTTAAATATGACCTTCATAAGTGCCTTTCACTGGCCTAAACTGTGTTTGAATTCATTGAGCTCTAAATGGTTTTGATTCTTTTTTTTAGCTTGCATATTTTCTCTATTGAATATGCTATTTTCTTGTTAATGGTTTCCTTCACCACAATCTCAAACTTATATTCAAACCTAGGAACTTTTCCACTACATTCGACATTACATTAACTGAGCGATCATTTAAACTAAGAATCTTCTATAAGGCCATGAACAGACTTATGTCATAATATTACACTCGCCTAACCAGTCCGTTGAGCTCAGCGCAGTAATAATTCTCAGTTGCCATAAGATATAGTTCCCACGTGATATATGTGCTTTGAGCTCATACTGTTGTGTTGCGATGCTGACTTGTACTTTGAAACCCTTGTATTATTCTGTGTTGGAAATGTAAGGTTCTACAGAATAAATGGTGAGAAGCTACTAGTAAGTCAAAGATGTGGTCATGTTTTTAGGCCAATATTCAAAACTATTTATTCAGCTTAGGCCCTATGACTTATGATGGTTAAAAATACTGAAGTTACTACTGATTTGATAGTACCAGCAAGTACTCCAAATTATTTTTTGTCACCAAATGTTTGTCCTGGGTGGGAATCTAACCCGCGACCTTCGGTTTGGCAGTCAGGGTCTCTAACCACCAAGCCAACTGGCCCGTCAAAATTAGTATTAATACATTAAGATGTTTCTTAAAAGAGCTACACTCAAGAAATATCATTAAAATGTAGTTTTATGTTTTACAAAGCCTTCTGTAATAAAACAGCCTTCATTTTTTGTATTACGGTATCTAACAGTCTCCTAGACTATAGAGATTGATAATGTCACTCCAAATGACCAAACAGATGATAAATAGAGAACATAGACAATGCAAAATCATAAATAACTCTCTACAACTGATTGCGGCTCGCATGACTCTAACACATTAGCTCCATTAAACAAAAGACATTACATACCATCTAGTATTGTAGGGTTAAACGCGACAACTGAATCTTTCCATCGAATTAACCCTTCGAAACCGACGGTGGGTAATAAAGGCCACAGCAGACAAGGGCGACACGGCTGTAACATTAAATTGAGACATTTAACATTGAGTGTTTCGGCTAATGGTCGGTGGGGATCAAAACGACACGAAAATCGTAAATTTAAAGGAGAATTTACTTTGGTCGTTTTGTGGTGTCTTAAGGAGTTTGAATTGGATATTGTTTGTCTGTTTTTGTGAGTGTTTGTTCAGTTACTGATATTGAACTGCAGCTAGGAAAAACTTGATAAATATGTTACTGTCAAATCTAGAAATACAGTACTTACCTATGAATCAATATATGAAGCCTTACATGTATGATAATACTAGCTGTCCCCCGCGGTTTCACCCGCGTTCCCGATGGATGTAACATTTTCCAGGCACAAAAAGTATCCTATGTTACTTCTAATACCTCCAAGAATATGTGTACAAAGTTTCATGATGATCGGTTAAGTTTTCTCGTGACAGCGAATCGAACAAACTCACATTTATAATATTAGTCCCTACTAATAACATATAATTAAATCCCTATTTATGATATTGTTAAATCATAAGAGTTACAATTAAGATCTAAAATTATTCACTCTCCCTTATTCACGCTTTTACAGTAACATACATATTTTTTGGATATATTTTTGTATTTGAACATAAGGTACCTTTTACAATTTAGTTTTTTTTAGAAACCTAGTAAACGTGGGTAACAGTGGTGGGTATACTAATATTTAATTAAAATAAGGTATATAATAAGTTTTACTGAACCAAGGGATTGTAAAATTTAATTAAATCAAAAGATTTTAAAGGTAAGGGTGAGGAATCTCAAGATACACAGTGGCGGCATCGGCGTATATACTCTACATTATTTTTCATCAATTTGTTGAGTTATTGAATATGTATATTAGGTTGGGGAAAAAGGCTTTTCGCATTATAGTATGTATGAACTTGTAATAAAATCTCTTTGGCTATACTATTTGTATCTGGCTGGTTTTGGTATCATTGAAAGTTTAAATTTTAAAGAACATAATTCCAAATTCAAATTAGGAAAATGTGTGATTTGCATTTGTTTTTCGTACCGCCAAGATGAGTGAATCTAATGAAGAAATTCGATTAATTTTAAAATTTTACTACCAAAAAGGTAAAAATGCAACGCAAGCCGCGAAAATTTCTCTAGTTCCTTTATATTTATTTACTACTAGGTTTCGCCTGTGGTTTCACGTTAAAATTGATACAAAGTCATTAAAATAATCGTTATTGTTGGAATAAACCTAAAGTCCATGCACGACTCTCTCCGTTTCATAGGCGTGTGTGCCACATTTCATTTTGCTTCAGTCGTTTAGCCGTGAAAACGTGACAAACAAACAAATATTAGTGAGGATTTGTAAGCACTGTATCTTTTAAAGCAACCTATATTCTATACTAGATTAGGAAAGTAATTTAAAAAAAAATAAGTGACCTGAATCAAAGATATAGAAATTACAACATAATCTTCATTTAAAATTAAATGAAACACTACCTAAATGTTAAAAACATTTTGCGTTCTATATTTCGGTCGAAATCAGTACATCGTGCCAAATAAAATCTTATTAATTAACTCAGTTCTATCAATATGCTTCAGCATACACCAAACTTGGCAAAGAACTTAAAAAATCTTGGCTTTAGCATGATCAGAGAGAAAATCAACAAAAAATTGTTCATAAATCATGGGGGGCAGACGGGCGGGCCCACTGAGTTCTGAATATGTAATGAGCTTCCATTCATTTGGGGGTTCTTTTTTTATTATCTCGCATGGATTTCTTTCGCTTGCGTAATTTGTAACATTGATCTGACGGTAATGCTTTGTTTAAGTTTTCAATTGTTTGTCAGAACATGTTTGTTTTGGCACTCAATTAGGAACTTCTGAAGCTCAAGGCTTGACCAATAGAAATAAGAAAACATGAATTAATTGTGGTGTTGAGTAAATTTTTATAGATTTTAATAACCTTGGACATTCGTTCCGCACATCCATCTGATCCCAAATGAAGTAGAGCTTGTAAAATGGCTATACATTTGTAGGTTTCACATTATGAACTTTAAACACCTTAATATAAGTAATAGAATTGAGTCATAACCCCTAAACTAGGATACCCTGTGCTATGAGGGGCTAAATCTTCTTGTTTCTTATGATCATAATGATAATAATTCATGTACTACTATTTTCGGTAAAATTCATATTTAAATAGATATTTACAACAATACACACGTCATTATGCACATATATGTTTTTTCTTCGGTGTCTCAGCAAGCCATGCTTGCTATATTGTAATACTGTTTTTACGTCATCATAAATGTATTCATTAATATTCAATTGAGCTGATGAATGTCATAATAAATACACAAAGTTACGTTAAAAATAAAGCAAGAGATAAGCATTATTCATTACCTAATAACCAAAATAGCAAGGTAAATACTTCTAATATTTGTATTAAGGATAAAAAACCTAAAGAAACCCCCTCCAAGGAACAAAGAGAAGCACTTATTCACGCGGCACTTCCTGCCCTGTGTTCGCGACACTGTAGCCTTTTTGTGTTCCAACAACTTTTTCTCTTCATTTGTTTCCATTTTTTTGTTCAAGCAGGATTTCTTGAACCCATATTTCACGTTCATATTGTCCAACATTACCATTCTCAGTGTCTAGTACTTTCGCTTTATTTATGTTAAGCTTTTCCTTTTGGAATTTTTACCTGCATTTTTAATGTTTTTTTTTTCTTGTTGTATGCTTTGGTATATTCAGCATTGTTATATCCTCAACTGTTTTTAAATAATAGTTGTAACAATAACATTTGTTTTCTTTATAGGTGCTAACGATAAACAGTCGGTCTGTCCGATGGTAAATCACGACCGCCCATAGACATTTGCAACACCAGGGGCTTCGTAATACGTTATTTCTGAAATGTGTAAAACAATTTCTATTTATTTACCAATTTACGAATTCTATATTCGTAAATTGGTAAATAAATAGATACATAAAATAATACAAACATTTAAAAGCATTTAGAGACCACAAAGGTTTATGAAATACTTTTCAAGTCTCATGTAGATATCTGTAATTTTACCGGCCCCTTATCTAATCATAGTTATGCAAATTCAGTACTGCTTCACGAATATAGTGATACATTTTGATATCAAACGGCATATTGAGACTGATATCAATCAATTAAACGTCATCAAAATAGTTAAAGTCTGAAATTACATTTTAATTACTAGATACTCAAATTTTCAAACTGTAATTTAGATAACTTAAATACTTTATGTAGACACTAAAGTATTATCATTAATCAGCAATTGGCTCTCCTTTGTAGAATCATGAATCCATAAGCGTCGATTCTACAATCGACATCGGTGGCCCTAAATACCAACTGTACCGCATATGTCTAAGTGGGTCGTTGTAATTAAAAGCTAGGGCACATTGCTGGGGTAACTTAATGCAATTACAGTAAAATTTTTCGCGACATATGGCGGTTGGAGCGGGTCTTTGCAAGTAGGGTACGCGTGCGGTTTTTTAATAGATACTGAACGTTAATATTGATGTAGTTTTTATTGTGACTGGCGAGAGAATTCAACACGAACTACAGAATATGGTATGCATTTAGAAAAATAAAGAAATGAAAAAGGACTTGTAGTAGTAAATCAGTCTACTGTTGAAGACAGTCGTATAACAATCCCGCATCTTAGTAAATTTTAAAATTGTTTATTTTATTATCAGTGGAACCACCTTTTGTATCAAAATAATCATCAATCTGGAATCTGATGTAAAAGAAATATATGATAACTGTTAGCTAGAAAACATGTATTCGTTTTTTATTTGCATTTTGTTCTGTTTATACACCTATCCCTTATTTTCTTACCATTTTCTTACAGGCGTTTTGTCAAAAACTTCGATTTCAATAGCTTGGATATTCATAAGTGTCATTCTAGGTCCTAAGGTCTGACTTAATATTGTTTTTGAACATTTTTCCTATCAGTAATTACAAAGAACGTGAAATTCCACTTCACCATACTCATCGTCTTTATAATTAACCGCTGAATCATCAAAGGAAACATCAGAATCAAATAAAACATCATTTAATGCAATTGTATCAATTTCGCATTGGGAGAACAGTTCGACAATGGTAAAAACCCTAAGTACTCCGGTTTTATTAGCAAGGGGACTTGTCCCACGAGTGCAACGTAAGCCCAAAGGTACATATGGCGTGTAAATGCCCATCGTATTGCACGCCAACCCCATGCATCGCTTGCCCTAACTGCCTTTGATTGTTCGTAAAAATATCTGCAAGTTCTCTGGTTAAGTTTAACAAAATTTTGGGAAAGAGGAGCTGGGCTTTTGGGCTAACAAATATAATTTTTTTCACATAGGATGACTCGTGACAATTTAAGGCTTTTTACACTTATCTTGTGAAATATCACTTGATTACTTTGAGACACTACACTAAATGCTTCATGAGACCTTGATCTGTTATGGTATTCCCTTATTATTTCAAAATAAACATAAACCATTGTTACCCAACTCATGCTTTTTGAAAAATACCATAGTACTGAATGACGAAAAACATTTTTGCGAATTGCTTAGAAAGTCTTACTTTAGTATTTTTTATTCTACTAATAAAAGGAAAATTTATTAGAATTTCATGTCGAGCTTACGGTGGAGGCAAAACATCGTGAAGAAAATACGACAGTGGTAGGGTAGGTACTGGTATTCTTTGGCAGATTGGCACTTGAGAGCCGTTTCCTTCTAAGGCCTTTGGATTAAAATTTAGAGTTTTATTGAACAAAATCAATAAGTAGATTCACAAATTAGTGTCACATTTCATTACTCTGTCGTGCACTTGCATGTAGAGCTCTGATTACACGCAGATAACTGCCTGTCTGTCTGTCTGTGTATAGGGGACGGCCGTTATAGTCATTGTGATCACATGCCAGTATACCACTAGCGCATATGTTGTTAGATTGTGGTAAACGAACAGATTTATTCATGTTGATACTTGTGTGGTAATTCTTCGGAATGGCTTTTAATTGTTTCTTTTCTTTTGTATTTATTTGTAAAATATTTATTCATAAATGTAATGACAACTATATGTTGGGATTGATTACTAATTGAGATCTACATAAGTACTATTAGAGTCAGAATATTCATAAGTGCTTGTAAAGGCGTTTTGAATAAAAATATTTTCATTGAACTCAGTGGAAAAGTTTAGAAGAGGCCTATGCCTAGAGGCACGCTGAACTGCGGGTCATTAAATGAAAACATAGTTACATAACAAACCATAAAATAAAAATATAGTTTAGAATAAAGGGCTTTATTATACTGATTGTATTTCTTCATTGTGACAAAATAGATGATAGATAAACATAAGAAGCTTAATAAAAAAAACACTAGTTAACCTAGATACGCAATTTGTTGGTTACGTGTAGGTTACAAAACCTAACATCGTGCATAGTATATTCATCACGTACTTAATAAAAGAAATATGTGTGTGTACTTATGTACGCACCGTAAGAAGTTATACCCGAAATTATAGGTAAGAAAAACTGCACTAACAGCATTTTTTACTATTCAGTCGTGAAATTGTAGTATCCAAACTTTTTGCACCTGTCTGTAGCAACGAATAACAATTTTTGACGTTGTTAGGTTATTATTGACAATAACATCATTACTCACTCATTGACATTGACAGTTGCGATTTGTGCGATGGTCCGGAGAGATCGTTATCAGCTAACTTCATCCGTGAGAATTTTGTGTTACACTGATGCGCGCGGATCTTAAAATTACACTCTCATCATTTTTTCATAACGCGCCTAAAGAAGTATTACTTCAACAAAAGTTTAACTATGGTATAAGTCTTTTGTACAAATTTATAGCATACATAAAGTATCAAAACTATTCAGCTTAGCTTCACAGTCACTGTCATTGTCAAGTCATACAATATGTATTATTGCATGGCTTTGTGCAAATACTTGTTTATTTGCGCATGCGCTCAACAATAACGACTCGACAAGTGGGTACATTTAGGAACTTGTGAATTAATATAAATAGGTCCGAGTTGTTTTGTTGTTAAATGGAACTATGTGAGGAAAGAATATCAAGAATAAGTCACATTTCGTTTTAAAATCACATATTTAAACAGGAGAAAATATTCAAAATCGTGTGACCATTAAGTAACCGATCTCTTCATCTATATAATATAAAAATTGAATTTGTCTGTATGTACTTTATAGAATCGTAAAGTATGCAACGAATTTTAATGCAGTTTTCAGAAATAGATAGAGTAATTCAAGAGGAAGGTTAACTAGCATTGAAAGCGGGCAAAGCCGCAGGGCGCAGCTAGTTATTGATATAAAAGTGAACAAAAAAGTCACTAATAAAATATGCTTAAATTATACAAACAATGTTGTTACCAAAATACTGTATTTAGTAAATCATTCATATCGTCAAGGGGCTGATATTAAACGAGTCAGTTTACAGCAGGTTGCTAAATAAACACACAATTCATCGATTTTCCTTTTAGAGGTCATCTAACCCAATAAAATTCTCTTGAAAATGCATTTAACGTGTCGCATATGGTAATAGGGTACCAGCATGGGGGCGTATTGTCCAAGGCAGCTTTTACACCATATGGTTCAAAAATTCGTAAACAAGTGTTCACCGAATCCCACTTATAATGCTTTGCGATTACTCGTTTGAATTATCTGCGCCAGTTCATTATTCAAAATTCAACCCTGTTCCAATCGAAATAAAAACTATAGGTTCGATCAACGAAATACTTATTTTGATTACATTGAACAATTCTTCAAATACCAACTTTAACTGAAACGCAATAGAATTCATATTCAGCCGTTGGATAACACTGCCAGTATAAAAGCAAAAAGTACCGGTGCTAGTTTTAAACGCGAGAGAACTGCTATAAACGAGCTTGTAAATCAAAAACTAACAGATGATATACATTCCAATTGTAATGAAAATAAAGTTTAGTTTGCAATGGATGTGGGCACAAGAGAGCGTTTGACAATTAATAGGGTGGATGATCGAAAAGAGAAAACTATTGAAAGTATAAAGGGGATGATTACAGTAAGTCGGGTTATATTATTCTCTATTGTTGGAGATCAGGACACCATATGGTAGATCTGTATTAGTCCTCCATTCTGCATCTGAAGGATTAAGTCAAACATATTTTAATATGAATGCAGGTGTTGTTTCGATTTTGGGGTTCAATGATGGCTTAACAATAATCATGAAATGTTGCATAAGTCAATGTTGTACCATGTTTCATATTGTAAATTCATTAAGCAATATGATAATGAAAAATAGACTAGTATGCTCTACTCATAGATATTATAAATCCGAAAGTTTGACAGTATGCATGTATGTATGCTTGTTACTCTTTCACACAAAAACTACCCAACGTATTCGGATGAAACTTGGCACATAGATAGACAGTACTTTAGAATACCACATCGGATTATTTTTGTTTTTGAATGTTATTATACCTATATTAAATATTTTGTAATTGTTAAATATAAAAATAAGTAAAATTGAATAAAATTGCCAGAATAGTAAAATTTATATAAATAATTATTTAATAAAAATAAAAAAGAATGTAACCTTGCTGACTTTCTTGCCGGTTCTTCTCAGTTGAAGGCTGACTTCCGAACCGGTAGTAGCTTCATAACTTTAAATTTGATCTTCATAAGTGCCTTCCAAGGGCCTAAACTGAATAAATGGTTTTGAATTTTGATACTTTTAATTCCGAGAAAATGTAAATCCCTCGGGAAAACGGGTTAAACCGCGTGGGAGAGCTAGTACATTAATATATTTCAAATGAGTATTCTGTGATTCAACATACCAAACGCTACACAGAAATCTATTTCCAAAGATACGTCACTGTCAATATCAGAGCGATGTTAATCAAAAATCCGTTCCATTGGGACATGTTGGAAGAAACAATCGTTCAAGAAATACAGTATTAGTTGTGGAACCAACTAATCTGTCGTGTGCGACGACATTCTATGTATCCTCCGGTGTATTCCCCAATCAAAGTTGCAGATGCGACCTTTGGCCAATAGTCGTCAGTCAATTCGATTGGTTGCGAATTGTTTGTTCCTATTTCTGTTTTCATGACTATTATATGATTATAAGATTTGTCCAATTTACAATATTGCTATTAAATATAATATGTCTTTTTGAATATAAGGTAGTTTATAACATGGTTTTTTGAGGAAGACAATACAGAGAGTAGATACATTTAAGGTAAGCACATAAACAAGAAGTCAGTCTTAAAGCTGACGAACATAAAAAGCACCTTAAACGTGTACAGCAAACTTACAAATAAAATCAAAGAGAGGTGATGTTATGATCCACTAGCTCACCCCGCAATATCACACGCATACTCGATGTTAAAAAGTCTCCTATATGTTATTCTAGGGCATGTTCTATCTATGTTAAGTTACATCCAAATCCGAAAGAACAAACATGCATACATACATCCACACAAACTTTCACATTAATCCCTATTTATATTACAAAAGTGAATGTAAGTTTGTTTGTTACGCTTTCACGCGAAAACTACTTAACCGATCATCATGAAATTTTGTACACATATTCTTGGAGGTATTGGAAGTAACATAAGATACTTTCTGTGCCGGGAAAATGTTACATCCCTCGGGAACGCGGGAAACCGTGGAAGATAGCTAGTATATAATATTTATAGAATTTCTTAGCTATTGCTTTTTTAAATACAACAATCGTATCTTCCATAAGATTAAACAGCAGTTGTACTCCAGTTACGATAGAATAGGATTATTTGGACCAATAAACAGTATTATGACTCCCCTTTATCCTAAACACGTGTGTTACTGCAATGACACGTGACGTCGGTTACTTATCAGTTATCACCAACTTAAGGGAAGCCAATTGCCTCGGAATTACTTTTGAAATCAATATAACTTTATGCTTGATTAGCTTTAAGCATGAAGTTACAAGTTTGGACCCTAGAAGTACTGGAAGTGGCCTATGCAGTCATTTTATCCTAGTTATATTATATAAGAAGGTTGGAAAGAATGGAATCAAACTCTTAGTCAAGTCTTTGATCATTCAAGCAAAAACTACTGCACAGACTTGCCAAAAACATAGCATATAGATAGTTTATAAACTGGATTAACACATAGATTTATTTTCTTCTCGGGTAAATTTTACATACTTTGAGAACGCGAGGAAAACCGCGGGGAGAAACTATTGCTATATATATTATTTTACCTCATTATTTGAATACTGCAGATAAATTACATTTTACTAACTAGTCACTGATTCCCATTCTAGGTAAAATATTCATCCAATGGTATCATCACTAAAATGTCATGATTCAATGTTGAACTAATGCAAATCATTTAAAGGTTAATTTAATAATGATGTTACATTACTCTTCGTATCAGGTATACACCATTTTGAAATCCTTATAATACGAGAGCGAGTTAACTAGGATCTTTTTGGACTACATAGTTTTAATACTGTAAGCTTTTAAACTATCATATGAATTTAAGAGACCATCAAAACAGCTATTATCTGCAGAACTCCATTCTAAACTAGACATTTTCAAGCAATATATAAAAAAGAGCAAAGTCATGGAGAAATACTTATATTGATAAAACATATATCTATCAGTAATGCAGTCTACCAAAATACGAACTACAAGAAAAAAATGTGTTTCAAACAACCGAAAATCAGTTTTCTCCGCCCGAGGGCGGTCATTTATCATTTCGTTGGTACAATATAAAAGAATCGTAAGCGAAAACCAAGTGTATGTTCATAACAAAATATGCCACTTTTTGTACGAATATTTTGTTTGTCTTCTGTTATTTTTACATGTTTGAAAAAAACATGTAGCAAAGGAACTTAGGAAATTTACTGTCTCATAATTTTGTATAACAAATTCGGTTGAAATAAACAAACATCGTTTATTAACTAACAGTAGAAGCATCGGAACGGCGGACAATATTATTTACAATCCCTTTAAACTGAAATCTACCTCTCCCAACTCCTTCCACGTTAAATTCACTGATTCTTCAACTTTAATCGAAATATGTCAGAAGGAAAAGGTGACATTATCCATCTACATCGTAAGTCCGAACATGTCGAGACCACTGATGTTCCTTGGAAACATTTGTCGATGTCCACTTAATAAAATGTCACTGATGGGACTGACTGCTGGTCAGATTGATGGATTGACTGCTTCAGGGACCAGAAACAATTCAATGGGACAAATAAAGACACTCACATAGAAAACAAATAACAGTATCAACCCTACAATGATATCAAATGTACATTATCTTGTACCATATCAGGTGGAGAATGCTGAAAGGATGTTCACAAAGTCTTCCAAAGCTTTTACTTATATCAAAAGTTTGCTCACTAAAGGTAATTTCATCTAACATATTACAAAAAAAAATATTTCACTAAAAATCTCATTAACACCCCAAGCAAAATAAATGGAACAGATTTTCATTGAGAGCAAACGAATGGGCAAAAAAATGGCTTAAATCTGACAAATGGCTTTCCTTTAACGTCTGCGCCCATCTTATTATCGTTACCGACTACCGAACAGAACTCATTTGGGTGTTCTTTTTATTTTCTTTAACTCATTCATCATTTAGACATCGACTCTAAACTCTACGGCATAAGATATATTTTACTTTGACAAAGACTGGTGAATTAACCACCACGTTTGTTATAGGAATTGTAGTGGTATTAGATTGAGGTTAAAGTTCAATTTTGACTGTATGATGGTTGAGCAGGATATCAATTTGAGAAGAAGCGTCTGTGTTAATAGCATTATTCGCAATCTCATCCATACACTCGGGGTTAGGCCGACTATGGGAGAAGTATCATTTTTTATGCGACATATAAAACATATTTATTGCAATCATAATCGTTTGAGTTTTTCTAGAGCCATGTTTGGGCGAGATAAATAGAATATAATGGGTGAACTTAGTTTCTTTATTGGTTAAATTACTTTTATTTTGTATGTTCCGTTGTTAAAACTACTTTAATATTGATGAAGTATCTCAATAAAAATGTGACTATAGAGACATACACCGTCCAAAAGAAATTGTTAATATATATATTTTTTTCATTAGCATACCGTATACAAATCTCTTTATACAGAAATTTTAAATAACTTCACCCATTCCCAAACAGAACGAGTTTGACAACCGTACACATTGAACAGTGAAATAAACCTCAGTTTTCAATATCACACCGCTATTCTCGTGCTGACCCTACTACAACTCAATGCGCTCTCAATTCACGGCAGTTATTATTATCTTGACCTGGTGATTGAGCTCTCCTGCTCTCTATCGTCGCGAAGCCATCCGATTGGTTGGCTATCTCCTTTCACGCCTCCCGCTCGACGTTCATTGGCTGATGCCGCCACGCCTTCCCAACTTTCAAGTCTCTGCTAAGGGTAGTTCAAAACCCCACTTATATATTTTCACCCTTATGTTACGCTCGCATTCGTATTGTAGCTGCTGAGCAGTACGCACGCGTCTTTATTTCACCGCCGCGATATAAGTGTAGAAAGTTTTTGTTCAAGTGCGACAAATTAAATGTTTAAACAATGACAATGGACATTCAAAATAGCTATCAAAATTACAAAGAACCGTCGCCAGACTCCAAAGAAAGTAGTTTGAGTATTGAAAGTGCTAGGACTACGCAAACCAAGTCAGAAATGCAGACTACTGTCTTGAGTCAACCGAAACCCTCGAAGAGATCATTTGACGTCGCTTTTCTGATGATGCCTGATGAAAAGCTCCGTCAGAAACAACCAGAACGACAGCTGAGGGTCTCAAAACAGCTGTTTCATAACGAAGAATGGGAGCATGCACCTAAAAGAATTCCAGAAGTTTATAAACATCATGAATATTCCAATGAGAACACAATGGACTTGAAAGATCAGGATGAAGATAGAGTTCGTGTGAACAATAACATATCACCCGGTTTCGGGTCTGATATCAACATTGACGTCGGAACAGATGAGTTTCCCAGCAAATCCATGTATTGTAGTGATTCTGAAAATTCTGAGAGGTCCCGAAGTCGACCAAACTCTAACGAAAGTGCTGCGCGGCCACCGAAATTTTTGCCAGAGTATAAAAATAAAATTTTCGATGATCCAACGCTGATTAGCATGCAGACACGAGCTAGATATGAAAGGTATTCAGAGAAACCACCAGAAATGTCACCCAAGAGTGCTTTTACAAAAGTTTCAAACTTTTCGATGCGGTCTCCGAACAATTCAATGAGTCCCGACAATCTTCTGTATCAGAACTCAGTTAGCCCACCCCTTTCTGCTGCCAGTCCCCCATCGAGTTCCTTTACCAAAGCAGGTTTCAACAATTTACTCACTCCAGCTCATTTAATTAACGGCAATCATTTCTTTAAAGGCCATAACTCGTCATCTTCACCAAATTACCCAGAAGCTATGCAACAACGCGCGATCGGATACACTAAAGGTATGGACTTCCAAGACAAAACCTCTGACCCGAAAGTGCAACAGATATCTTCAAACAAAATGAATTTTCTGCCGTTTCGCCCAGAAATACCGTATTTACAAGCCGGATCGTCTTATCCTTTCGGTGTACAAAATTTTCAAGGACCCAATCCAGATTTTATGAAGTTTTCCGGACCACCGAGAGAGCCGCTCATTACTAATCCTGCGGCAGCTATTCTGAGTACACTACTGCCACCGACTTTGGCAGCATTTTCATTACCAGCGCAAAATGTTTGTGCAAAGTGCAGTATCAGTTTCCGTATGACATCAGATTTGGTGTACCACATGCGTACTCATCATAAGAGTGAGACAACAACCGATCCTAATAGAAGGAAAAGAGAGGAGAAACTAAAATGTCCCGTGTGTAACGAAAGTTTTAGAGAGCGGCATCATTTGACTAGACACATGACAGCTCATCAAGACAAGGAAGGGGATATGGACGATGTACCCTCGCAGAATTTTAACAAGAAATCTAAGCAATTCTACCCTCATAATGGTTCAGCCATTCACAAATGAAATATTCATGCCAATTCAGTTACGCAGTAAGTGATTCAATTGGACAAAGTTGTATCAAAATTATTATAAAATAATACCTAGTTTTGAACTGTGTCGAATTTCAAGCACCGTTTAAATTCGTTTCTTCGGATCTTTGTTGTTATTTAATTAAGTATATTCTCTATGTGCAATATTAGTTTTAATGTATTTATTTTGTAAATAGTCAAATTATAGTAGCGGATGAACATTAAATAATTTAAGAATTAAAAGTATTTGCTTTTATTTATAAAACCTTAACCCGTCGTTTTTTAAATCAGTCTATGCATTCTCAAAAATATTTTTTTTGTAGATTGATATTTTATTATTAAACAATATTTTCCTTTCAAATACTAAAGACAAGAGTATTACCCAGATCTTTAATAATTGAAACAATTTTATTGCTCCTGAAATAATTGTCTCAGTACAAACAATGCTTAAACCTACAATGTTAATATCTATTAACCCTTTATTTATACAGTTCTTGCTAACTTTTGAGACTTATTAATTATTCAAGCAAAAACATCACTTATTTAATTCAAAACAGCACAGTTGCCCTGGTCCCATAATATCGCGACCCTAAAACTATGGAACTACTAATAGCTGAATATATGGCATTTGAATCGCTAACAAGCCGTAGCATAACTAATTCACTATGAGGGTGATCGATAGAGTCATCGTCGCTACCCTTGATCATCCCTTACTTAAAGATTTATGATCGAATCATGAAATTTACTTAAAATGATTTTGGTTGTACGATTTTTATTCAAGTAGGCCGACAAACACCTGATGGTAAGTTGTTACCGCCGCCTATGGACATATGCATGAGGGGTATCGTCAAGGTCTATTGCCCCTGATACGTGAAATTGTTAAGTCTCATGTGCCTGTAATTACACCGGCCCTCCTTACCTTTCAAATCGAACACAGTAATACAGACACAAATTTACGGAAGAAATGGATATAGTGGTAGTTCCCCGGACCAAACCTACAGAAACAACTACTTTTCTTTACGTTTATTTGTAGATAGTTCGTAGATTAAATACCGAACCATTTATTTAATTTAAATATAAATCAAAGCTAAGGTATAATTGAAATCCATTGGTGTTCAATTGATATAATCGAATGGCAAATCATAACAACAATATTTTTTTTAATTTATGTTACAACACTGAGAAACAGGTAGATGGTCCACCTTATGATAAGATATCACCGCTACCAAAAGTCATAAGTGATACAAAAGGATTGCAAATGTGTTGTCGACCTATAGAAAGCCTAGAAGGTTTATCTAACAAGAAATTAGATTATTGTCGATGTTGTAGTAACGAGGATTAAATATTTAAAAGTAAAATGCTCTGATTTATGTTTTTTTTGATAAATAATTATGAATAATCATAATTAACTAAGAAACACTATTCATATAATAGAATATTTATGTTTCAAATCGTAATAGATAGATTAACAACATAAATTTTCCAATATTTCGCCTTTATTCTTTTCTTCCTAACATATGATGCATCATCATCTCTGATTACCAACTTCGACACAGTTTCTTCATTTAAATTCTCAAAAGAACCATCTATGGCATACATTTCTTAACCTTCAAATTTTATCCCATCATCATTAATTATCGGAACACCAAACAGATAATCTAATATTCCATCCGACCCTTCGAAAAGTCGTAAAGAGACTGGAGCGTATCTAAACAGGCGTATCAAAATCCCTGCGAACGACTCTGTTCCCAGAGCTCCCTCCTAGAACACGTCACTCATCGTGGGTGGATGGTTCTAATACACCATGAATGTGAGTTAGTACAGACCGTTGGTTAGGCAGCCGTGGTGAATTCGGCTGGGAATGCTGAAGCTGCCGAAGATCTCGTCCGTAGCAATATACTAATTTCCATTGTGGAGCAGTAGTGCACTATTATAGGTTATTATTATAGTTATAGGTTATCAACAATGCATTACCATATATGCTGGGACATTTTTTACACACGGCAATCATATACCAATTTTATCGGAGCTTACAGAGAAAAAACAAAAATCAGACTACATGTAATACCATTCTATTTTTTTAAATACATACTTAAATAGTTATTTATACACCTATGCACAGAATGGACTGATATGTTCCTACACTAATGTTTATCCTGTGTAAGAATCGAATCGAAATTGTGGCATGGCAGTCAGGGTCTCGGACCACCAAACCGTTTGCCCTGGTCAATGCACGTGTTATTGCAATACTGATAGGTGGCGGTAGTCACATATAATCAGGTGGACGGGCCGTCTCTGCCTGATTTCCAACATTGAATGTGATATGAGTTAATATAGTTTCAACATTTGACTACTTATATTTCTTCGCAAACTGAAGTACAGGTGATTGTAGGTGATATCACAAAGGTCGTAATGTTTTATTAATGAATCTTAAATCAATGACATATGTTCTGTATTTCCTTGCGACCTTTGATGAATCATAATTGCACTAAGTCAATATTGACAGGCCAGTTGGCTTGGTGGTTAGCGACCCTGACTGCCAAGCCGAAGGTCGCGGGTTCCTTTCCCACCCAGGACAAACATTTGCGTGCATGAACATGTCTGTTTGTTCTGTTCCTGGGTGTAAATATCTATATAAGTATGTATTAAGAAAAAAAAAAGTAGTATATGTAGTATATCAGTTGTCTACAATTCTGCTTAGTTTGGGATCAGATGGCCGTGTGTAAAGAGTGTCCCGGGATATTAAAAAAATATTTAATATAATCAAGTATGTTTGGAAGTCAACGAAAAAAGCGGTGGTTCCATAGAAAATTCCAAATTATTAATTACAGATATTTTTTTCAGTGCTTAGCTAATTTTAGATCGGAACTGATTACCATTTTTTTTTCCAAGTATTTTTCTTTACGAATCTCTTATATATTTTGAACTAAGAAAACTCATTTTATATACTCTATTACCGGTTTGAAAAGTAATTTATAAGCATAACACATAATGTAGCTACCAGAATATATTAGAAATCTATTTTAAAACAATGATAAAAGGTTCCTTTTAGCAGAACTTAGTATCTTCTTGATGCACATAACACCTACAAAGCATTATTAAACATCTTTACTCAGGTTAAACTATACAATAGTACCTAATTAAAACACCAAGTAACAATGTACCTCAACCATGCCTCACACACACAAACAACTACGTATGTAAGTACGTAAATGTGAAAACTTTACAGGGTGTCCCAAGATAAGTGCGAGGAGAACAATATTTTTGCTCGCCCGCCGAACCGTGAGTAATTCAATAGAAAATATTCATATTGGGGACAGTGAGCGGCGCCCTCGCGCGTCGACCGCGTACAGAGTGTTGTGTTTTTGTACTTATAAACTATTACTGTGTTTATTTACACACATTTGTGTTTTGTTCTATTAAAATAATAGATAATAATAAATATCCTGGGACAAATTAATTCTACACACGGTTATCTGATTCCAAATTAAGCAGAACTTTACTATAGCAACCAGATAAATTTATAGCTGCATTTATAATGGTTTTGATTTCTTTTTGTCACACCCAGATACAAAACATGTATCAAATAACTACTCCACCAACCGGATTATCATTTTATATTATGTATTAATTTGTCATATAAGTGATCGGATGATCTGATTTAAATTATTGGATGTATATGCTGTACCACAGCTCAAGACCATTTCACTTTATTTAAATCGAAGTATATAGATTATTTTCTGATTAATAAAATATATTTCTCATTGGAATTCATCAACAATAACTCAAATTTCACCCAAATAAAGCTAGGTAGCCAACGCAAGCACGAATTGTCGGAATTCAGGTATTTTTTATATATTATCACAATACTAAATAAATAGTTTCACGAAATATGAGACTATGTTTTCATTCTTCGGCCAGTCCATCTCACTGACTAGCCTTAGAGAAACCCCACATTCTAGAGACTTCACCCACATCATCTATATAAACACCCTATATACAAAAACCATGTTTGCAGACGGCAGCTCCTTATGACGGATGTGACCCGTAATACAGAGCGAACCACATTTGAATATTACTCGGTACCAACCCGTCGCGTCGTGAAGATATGGGGCTTAGTCACGACTCGCTCCGTACGTTGTACGGGGTTATAAAGACGACTGTTTTGTGGTCGGTACTTCGGTACCTACCAAGTTATTAGTTATGAAACGAAAACTTTTGCGTTTACGTTAGTTTGGACTTGAAGTTTTCCGGTAGATTTGCATGTGGAAGTTTAAGTCGTAAGTTGAAATTTGGGTATGATTAAAATAAAATACAGGATATACTATACTACTTAAGTCACTCAATAAGTTACTAAAGTTAAAGCAGGAAATTCTTTCCTAGTTTAAATATTAAGAGCCATATATAGACCATTTAAAAATCAATATTTTCCACTAAAACAGACCCGTCAATATAAAATAAGTATTCATTTTCTGTGAACGCATTTACAAGATTACAATACATATTAGCGAGCGCGCGTCTTTCCTCCGCCGATGCGTCATTACAAATGATAAATAGTCGGCACACTTCGATAATCAAATTCAAATTTGGAATCTGTTCTACCCTCCGTTATTTTTTCAAAGCAAAGGCACCCAGTCATTCTGCCAGCCTGTTTCGTATTGTTAGAAGCTTGTGACTTTATTAACCGTAAACGAATGGTCTCTTTAACCGATTCTCCACGGCAGACACGTGACCCGGAACCGATTACGGTTCCGTACAGATTTGTATGTATTTGTATGTAAATTGGTGTGTTCGGGGGCGATGAGATAACAGTGTGATGTTGATAGGGATCGGGATTATTGAATTACGTGTTGGTGTTTAGTGATAATGGGATCATAATGTGTTTTGAAAGTTTTTTTTTAATATGTATTGTGGATGGTACAATATAGGTATTAACAATAATTAGTATTCGCTCACTAGTAAAAAAATTGCATGTTAAAAAAACTAGTCGTTACTAAACTGTTTTTTTATCGATAACGCTAAAGCTCGTCGAATGCTACTACACAAAAAAAAAGATTTTACTATTTTGTCTTTGACTACTTATAACCTACACAGAGTACCCGGGCGTATTTGTTAGTAAAATAATTATTTTTAGGAGTAAAAGGATATGAGTTGAGTAGCAGAGCTCTTAGTGCAGAGTTCGACCGGGGCAGTACTACCACCTTACCCATTTCCGCCGTGAAGCAGTAGTGGACTTATATTACTGAAATTCGGTATAATAGGTGGCTGGTGAAATTACAGGCATATGAGACTAAACAACTTCACGTCTCAGGATTGACAATGCATTGGCGATGCTCTGGTGTTGCAAATGCTCATAGGCGGCGGTGACCAGTTACCATCAGGTGAACCGTGTGCTAGTTTGTCGGCTAATATGGTATAAAAAAAAATACGAAAAGTCTACAGAAACTTGTCTAAATATGTAATGTTTTTCTTCTAAATCGTTAGAGCCGTTTCTGAAATACCAATATTAGATTACTAGATCCTCCAGGGGCCTGTCAGTGCCACCTTTCCTCACAATATGGCAGTGCAAGATAAAAGCTTTGTTGGCAATTCTTGAAGAATCGTGTTCTGACCCCCATTTCTCAATCTTGGTTTGAAATTTGACAGTAGTATGTACAGTATATGCCTAAGATATTAACTACAATTACCAACATATTAAGAAAAACTAAAAATTTCAGCTTGATATTTCTCGAATTCTGGAGCAAACGCGACAAAAGTATTTTTTTTTATTCGAATAAATTTGAGTATAAAATTAAACTTACCAGACAAAACAAGCTTACATTTTAATATGCTACTGCAACAGTCGGATCTAAAACAATAGGATAACGAATGTAATAAGCAACCACTTCCTACCGAGACATAAGGGTAGGATTGTAGGATACAATGTGACAGACAAACAGACGGAAAGCATTGGTCACAGTCACCGCACTAGACGCTTCTGCTAGATTATATTAATTTTAATCTATTTAGTTTGCTTTGTTATTGTCTTGTATTAATAAAATCTTCCTCGCTTTATTTCGATGAGAAATTATACCAATTTGAAGCTATAGTCCTTTTAATAGAATCTAAATTCCTAATCCCAGGACCTTCTTCACACTTGGTTACCTGATCTCAAATTAAAGTACTGCTTGTACTATGGCTGGTATATACCAGGTAACTGATATACTACATATACTACTTTTTAAATACATACTTATATAAATATTTACACGCAAAACAAAGAGACATGTTCATGCCTACAAATGTTTACCCGGGGTGGGAATCGAACCCACGACCTGTGGCTTGGCAGTCAGGGTCTCTAAACAAGAAGCCAACTGGCCGTCTTTTGATTTACTTTTTTTATAATTATAATAATAATTTATTTATCTCCACAAATTACATGCAGTGATAAAATACAGTTGACAGGAATACTTTAGTTAGCACAGAAGGCGTACTTCAACCTTATATTGTAATGATGACAATGTATAGGTGTTTCACTCTTGCAAGACCCTTCTTATTGACATGGATATTGTTTTAAAAAGAATAATTGCTAAGTATTTTGCCGTAAAATCAACCTTTAGAATGGCTGTAAAGTCGGTTTGGTTGTATATGTTTATTTGTGGTTTCGATTGAGAATATAGCCTTGAGTTCTCAGTGAAACATGCAGGTAGCTTACCTACTGCCTACACTTGTATAGCACTACTTGCTTTATTTTAGTATTCTTCTAAAACATCTCCTTTTTTAACATATTCTTTTTTACTTTACTAAGTGACCGAAGTTGACGAGCACTTACAGCCTACAAAAGAAATGGTGCTCTAGTGCTAATTTCGAAACACCAAGGTAGGTGTTTGGCGACAGATTTTCGACTAGAAGCCAGAAGTTTACTACAAAGTACCCCAACGCCGTCCTATGGTTTCCTCAGACATTTTTCTTCCTCCGAAAGCTCAAACTCTAGAATTAGTAGCCACCACTTTCGTCACGGTCCCTACCAACTGATCATCGCCTCAAGATTTAAAATATGTTTATTTCGTCTCGCGTTTTCACCCGTACTCCTGAAAGTTCTAAGTATCTCCAGATTATAACAAAGCATATGTTACTTCTAGATAAAGTAGCTAAAACAACCTTCCGAGCCGGTATTAGAGTCAGGCTATTCATAAGTGCTTGTAAAGGCCTATTTGAATAAAGATATTTTCATTTCATTTTATTTCATATCTAATAGTAAAGTAATGATTAAAATTTATTAAATCTTAATATATATAATTATGTCATTAAAATATAAAGTTTAAAATAATACCTCTACGGAAACTTAAACACATTATTTCCCATTAAATTCAAAGCTTGAAAGTTTCACTGAAAACTGTAAGAGCGAAGTAAGACACAATATAATGTATTCAGTGAATATTGCCGCTGGAGGCCGCTTATTATTTTCAACTTACTTTCAAGTGTTTTCCACTTTCGACTCCATTTTTCGAACCACATCGTACTTTTATATTTTATTTAGTGAATTATGTGAGACAAATTACCGCCCCACTTTCTTTCCTTTGTGGTAATCCAAAGTGCATTCTATGTGCGTGTCAAATTTCATCCAAATCCGTTCAGCCGTTGATGCGTGAAAATATCACTAGCATTCGCACCACGGTTTTATTTATGTCCCTAAAGGATGGTTCCCGAAATAAAAAGTATGGGTAAATCCTGAAAATGTTCTATGTGGATGTCAAGTTCCAAAGTAGTTATGTAGTAGTTTTTAGTAGGTAATAAATTGTTTTGGGATCAGACAGTAATATGTGCAGTATATCCCCAGGATACCAATAACCTACATGTTTATTTAAAAAAAATAAGAAAGTCTAAATAATTTCAGTAAATTACAATATCGCTCGAATTCTGGATCAAAGGTGACAAAAGTCTATCTTTTATTTGATTAAATTTGAGTAAAATTTTAGTTCTTTTGTAATTTTTTATAGGGATTATTCATGTAATAAAATGATACCTCAGATACTGGGACTCGATTCAGTAAAGAAAATGACACTAACTCCAGAATGTTTTGTCGCGCCCTCCATGCTCTGTCTCTTTCGCTAACTACGCTAATACTACTAATCACGTGAAAGATAAGCTCTCCGAGGCCTCCGCGAAGCGGCTCGCCGACGAAGTTGTATTAGCTAAATAAGGGGGCATGAAACGCTAGAATACTGTGTTACATTATAATCATGAAAAAGAGCTTTCAGTTTCATCTCGGACATATTTCAAATTGAACTCACCAGACAAAACAATTGTATATTTTAATAATTTAATATCCATTCATCATAAAAAAACTATCGCTAAAAAAATTATAGAGACGGCCTAACAAACAAACTCATTCGCACTTTTATTTATTTATTCGTTTACACAATGTCTTATAGTAAAAATGACAATTGTAATAAGCAAGATCATAGTGTTAATACAATTAAAGGCAAACACAGCATGCATTATTTTGAAAAGGATGAAAATAGCTGATAATTTGTTATATATTAGCACCAAGTGGAAAAATACAGTTGATGCTACACGCGGCGGCATATATCCATATTAATTTAAACCATATTTCACTGTATTTAATTCATATGCTAAATAGATACGGAGCTTTGTCAACCGTTTGGTATTTTGTGTGCCACTTTATTGTTCGTTAGTTTGCGATTGTTTATTAATTATTTATGGAAATATAAAACATGATGAGTGGATTAAAGAGTACTGTAAAAGTCTATATACAAGTTTGTCAGACAACTAAGTCTTATAAAATCGTATTACCTATATAATATTCGCTAAGGCTTTAGTCGATCTGAATCAAAAGCTTTAAAATTGAGTGATAAATAAATTTATAATTATTGTAAATCTTTAATTTTAAGTGAGACATCAATTTATGAGATTTTTTCAAGAAACAATACAATTTGTTATGAAATACCTTCTCTTAAGGAGATTTTTACAGTTTAATATAATTCTATTACTTTCTACTGATATTATAAATGCGAAGGTTTATTCGACCGGATATATTGGATGTTTCTTACTCTTTCACGGAAAAACTACTAAGAGTACTAGAATGAAATATGGCACATAGATAGTTTGTAACCTAGATTAATAGAGGATCATTTTTATTCCAGCAAAATGTGTCCCACAGAAACTCGAGTGAACAACTATTATATATATTTTTTTTTTTTTTTTTTTTTTTACACATCATTCTTTAGCATGCAAGCATGGTGTTAACTTAAGAGAACAGCGAACTGGCAGGGTTTATCAGCGGGTCCCTAATTAGACACAGCCTGTATCTTGGTGACCCAGATGCAACACACGGTTAACAATTAGGTACTGTATAATAATAAAATAAAATTATAATATTATAAATGCGAAAAGAACTTTTACAACTTGATGAAACAGGATACTTTATATATAGGAATCGTGGGTGAAACCGCAGGACATAAGCTAGGCTTTCACATAATTTTCAGACATTGTGTAACACAGCTACAATTTATAGAGATATAATTCACGGCCTTAATGTAAATAAGGCAATATAAATCTGTCTTAGCTTCCATCGTATTCCGCAAGCACGGCCATCTGCTAATTCAGGGAAATCATAAATTGCTTTTATGTTTTGAGTCACCTTATATTTTCATAACTTCAACTGCTTATTTTAATATAACCGTATACCTTTAACTATCATCACCGTGAAGCACTAATGCACCACTATTATTGGTTTTCAGTTATGGATTTAAAGAGGCTAGTGAAGTTACTGGCACGTGAGACTTAACTCCATGTCTCAGGGTCGACAATGCATTGGCGATGACCCTGGTATTGCAAATTTTCATTGTCGGATGGGACAATTTATCACCATGTCAAAAATATGTTTTTTGGCTAACATAACAACTACTATTTTCTTCTATACACGAAATTATGCCCAGACATAGTACAAAGAGATATATTTATGCACACCAATTTTTGGGTGGTAAACCGTCGACCCGCGACATGTTTTTAAATAAGACAACAGTGGCTCGATTCTGTAAGGAAAATGACACTAACTCGAGGATGTTTCGTCACGGCCTCCGTGCTCTGTCTCTGTCACTTACTACGCTAATACTAGTAATCACGTGAGAGATAAGCTCTCCGAGGCCTCCGTGAAGCGGCTCGCCGACGAAGTTTGTATTAGTTGAATAAGGGGGCTGACCCGTCAAAGTAAACTCTGTATTGTCAATTCTCATGACACGTTAGTGATACGTTTGGTTGCTTTACTAACATAATGAGAGTTTGTTTAAATCTTACTAATATTATAAATTTGAAAGAAAGTTTGTTAGTTAATCTTTCACGCGAAAACTACTTAACCGATAATCATGAAACTTTGTACCCATATTCGTGGAGGCATTAGAAGTAACATAGGTTAACTTTTTGTGCCGAGAGATGTTATATCCCTCGGGAACGCGGGTGAAACCGCGGGGGACAGCTAGTATTACATAAACCAAAGCATGTGACGACAACTTTATTTATGAAATCGTCTGTACTGAACCAGTTCTAAAATTATAATAATGAAGGTGTTCCGCGGAAAGGTTTTGTTATAAAATATTCACTCTCCATTGTCTTAGAACAATGTTTGTTAGTTTGTCACAGCGGATGTAAGGCGGGAAGTGCGTTAGTTTCACTGTATTATTTACGATCGAGACCTTTTGTTTGCTAAATAAACTACTGTAAGGTTTTGAGTTAAATTGGGGCAAAGTCAGCCTTACATATACCTATTTTTTTTTTTACTTTATATTGTTGTAGGTGGTTTTATCATTAACACATTCAGCCCTATAAAAATATTCTGTTAAAAAAAACAAGATATATGCCATGTAACAAATAAAACGCAAACTCTTTCGTTAAATACCGAAGACATGGAGGTAGCTTATGGATGAAGAAATGGCCATCTTATCACGTCCGCCATATTGGATTTAACGTCCCGTAAGTTATCGTGCAATGTTAACGAAAAACAATTCAGTGTACAAAATCTCAAGTCAATTATTTTCCAAGATTTGTCCTAAACTTACTAACAGGTAAAGTTTGATAAAAGCTTGTAAAACATTACAATTTAGTTTCTTCCGGAAAGTTTATGTGTATAATAGATATACAGGCTGTTACAAAACTACCCGTAAAGCCGAAAGGAGGTTAAATTGGGCCTTATAACTAGTCCATTCACAAATTTAACAACCGTAGTAACGCAGTATTATATACTCCAAAAAAATAAAAAAAAGCTGATTTTTATGAATGAAATATAGAAATACTATTACAGTAGACTATTATTAGGTAAAATAGGTACCTACTTATTACTATTACTTACTTAGTCCTTTCTGCTAAATAATCTGGTTCCCTGACATGGCAGCTTACTAGGGTTGTTAGCTTTGATAATTAATTATATTTTTACGAGGTATTTTGTAACACGTTGTATAGAATCCTAATCAGATTAAACTGGGGGGGTTATATAATCAACATATTACCTTAACAAGACGTGCATTTTTTTTATAAACTAAATTTACATTAGCTATTATTACTAATCTATAATAAAGAGGTTTACAGAAATATAAATATTCCAGACTTTAAAACAAATAAGAGATCAAAGAAAATAAAGTGATATGTGCCTTATAATAAAGTTAAGAATCAATTACACAAAGAAGCTCTTCGTCACGTGAACAATCAAGTAAAGCACATTCTAAAGTAATGTATAAATCAATGATCAGACGACTTCGCGACCGTTTGACAACACCCAATCATATTTTTATTTAAGGAACAGTTATGTTACTTATAACATACTAGCGAACCGCCCCGACTTTACCTGTATACCTTTTTCGGAATAAATTATTGAAGTGATGATGAACAGTACCTATCAAAATCCATGGCTTAGGTTTAAATATATTTGCGGAAAATTTGGTAGAAATAGTGACTTTGTTTATATTATTTGGAAATACATGTTCAGTAAAAAAATTATAAAAAAAAATTATTGGAAATATATTAATAATTTGATTTAATTTCAAATTATAACACGATTTAGACCCGTTGTCTATAATAATTAGAATGTAATCGTGAAACCTTAAAAACATTAAAATAATAGTTCGTAGTGTAGTAGTATCTACCACATCCTCAACTACAAAGATTGTGTCAAACGCGTGGCTATCCAGTTACCTAAAAGGTACATTAAAAGAAAGTTTTCAAATCCAGTTCTAAAATTTAAAACTGCATATAAATAGAAATATCATTTTACAAGCTTTGACAAATTATTCTTAAAATTAGTTTATTCTCTTGATTACATTTGATAGGTAATTAAATGTTTATTAAGTAAAAGTTAAAATAATAAAAAAAAAAAGTCTTAAAGTGTTTTTTTTTAAACTATATTATTAAAATCAATTAATTGCTAAAGCTTATTTAAAGGCCTCTCAAGTAAGATAATTTATAATGATTTCAAAGCTTTTAAATTAAAAAATCAAATGTATGCCCGAAACTAGAACGTCGCTTTAACAAGCTCATATAATACTTTGCCGCGGCGTCACTCCATACATCAGGCTAATGTGATATCGGATTTACGAGCCCAAATCGAACCTTAATGGATGGAACCCAATTCAATTTTATAAGCGACAGACGAATTTGTCGGCGGGAGACTTGCTGAATTCCGTTTACGATGGATACAGTAAGATTAGGTTAATATTTTATTAAATTTACAATAATAATACATTTTTTTTAAAAATTAATTAAAAATTATAATTTTTTTCTTTCTTTTTGAATAATATTCATACTTATATTTGTTGTTTGCTTCTAACTTGTGTTATGTAAGATATTGGTAAGAATTCCATTTTAGTACGTGGATAGCTGTAATTGGTCTCATAATTATAAGTTCTAACCATGTAATTTTTTATAGTTTAAGACTTTTGCTGTCCCAAATAAAGAAAAAAAAAAAATTTTAAAATATTAAAGAGGTAAAAAAATAAAATTTTATAATAAGAATGATTTGGCTTGGTCGTGATGGTAAGCTGGGACAAAAAAGTCATTAAAAATTATAATTTAATTTTGTTTATTTTCTCTAACAAAAATTTATAAGTTATATCTTTTTGACTATGGCAATCTGAAAATTTGTGACTTTAGATGTTTGTTACTCTTTCACCCAAAAACTACCAAACGGATTTTTATGAAACTTAGCATACAGATAGTATATAACCTAGATTATAACATAGAATACTTTTTCCCGGGAAAATGTAATATTCCACGACAATGCGAGTAAAACCGCGGGAGACAGCTACTAAATAACATATACCTACTTCAAAATATTGCGTTATGTTTTCGTCGCATCGCTACGCGACTAATATTTAAAAAATCAACAACAAAATTTTACTAAATCATTTAGTTTATAATCTATCTAATCAGAACAGTGTTGTGTTCAAATACTACCAAGGTAATTGATTTGATTGGAAAAGATTAATTGGATGGGTGTATATGGGGTGTAGATGGGGTTGTATATACTTTCTACAAAACCTAATATCCATAACCGAAACCAATATAATAATTCATATATCCGTATCCATATACAGAACCGAAATTTCATATCCAGAATATCCCTGAGTAGAAGAAATTATCAAGTACAATGAATACTAAAGTGTTACTTTCTGCTGCTTCAACCTTTACCAGATAAGGGATGTTTTTCAAAAAAATACACAGTCAACACTTCCGATAACCATAACTTCCCGCATGTACAGTCGAGAACAAAATATTGTTTCAACTAAATTTATTCCGGAATGTCTCCCGCTCGCATAAAACCATCCAAGCATTGCGCTGATACCAATAAAATATTGACAATTGTAATGTAAATATTGCATAAAGATACTGGAGCAGAAGTGTGAAATATTTGAACGTAAATAAAAACACTTTTGTAGAATCTATGCTTACTTTGCCGAATAGCTGAATTACGTAAAACAATAAGAGTAGGTATTTTACAATACTCATTTATTTATTGTATGGAAAACAAACAGCTTAAAATTCAAAATTCAATACCATTTATTAGTTTTATCAGTTGGATATGTGCCAGGATATTTAATTTTAATAATTTGATTTAATTTCAAATTATAACACGATTTAGACCCGTTGTCTATAATAATTAGAATGTAATCGTGAAACCTTAAAAACATTAAAATAATAGTTCGTAGTGTAGTAGTATCTACCACATCCTCAACTACAAAGATTGTGTCAAACGCGTGGCTATCCAGTTACCTAAAAGGTACATTAAAAGAAAGTTTTCAAATCCAGTTCTAAAATTTAAAACTGCATATAAATAGAAATATCATTTTACAAGCTTTGACAAATTATTCTTAAAATTAGTTTATTCTCTTGATTACATTTGATAGGTAATTAAATGTTTATTAAGTAAAAGTTAAAATAATAAAAAAAAAAAGTCTTAAAGTGTTTTTTTTTAAACTATATTATTAAAATCAATTAATTGCTAAAGCTTATTTAAAGGCCTCTCAAGTAAGATAATTTATAATGATTTCAAAGCTTTTAAATTAAAAAATCAAATGTATGCCCGAAACTAGAACGTCGCTTTAACAAGCTCATATAATACTTTGCCGCGGCGTCACTCCATACATCAGGCTAATGTGATATCGGATTTACGAGCCCAAATCGAACCTTAATGGATGGAACCCAATTCAATTTTATAAGCGACAGACGAATTTGTCGGCGGGAGACTTGCTGAATTCCGTTTACGATGGATACAGTAAGATTAGGTTAATATTTTATTAAATTTACAATAATAATACATTTTTTTTAAAAATTAATTAAAAATTATAATTTTTTTCTTTCTTTTTGAATAATATTCATACTTATATTTGTTGTTTGCTTCTAACTTGTGTTATGTAAGATATTGGTAAGAATTCCATTTTAGTACGTGGATAGCTGTAATTGGTCTCATAATTATAAGTTCTAACCATGTAATTTTTTATAGTTTAAGACTTTTGCTGTCCCAAATAAAGAAAAAAAAAAAATTTTAAAATATTAAAGAGGTAAAAAAATAAAATTTTATAATAAGAATGATTTGGCTTGGTCGTGATGGTAAGCTGGGACAAAAAAGTCATTAAAAATTATAATTTAATTTTGTTTATTTTCTCTAACAAAAATTTATAAGTAATATCTTTTTGACTATGGCAATCTGAAAATTTGTGACTTTAGATGTTTGTTACTCTTTCACCCAAAAACTACCAAACGGATTTTTATGAAACTTAGCATACAGATAGTATATAACCTAGATTATAACATAGAATACTTTTTCCCGGGAAAATGTAATATTCCACGACAATGCGAGTAAAACCGCGGGAGACAGCTACTAAATAACATATACCTACTTCAAAATATTGCGTTATGTTTTCGTCGCATCGCTACGCGACTAATATTTAAAAAATCAACAACAAAATTTTACTAAATCATTTAGTTTATAATCTATCTAATCAGAACAGTGTTGTGTTCAAATACTACCAAGGTAATTGATTTGATTGGAAAAGATTAATTGGATGGGTGTATATGGGGTGTAGATGGGGTTGTATATACTTTCTACAAAACCTAATATCCATAACCGAAACCAATATAATAATTCATATATCCGTATCCATATACAGAACCGAAATTTCATATCCAGAATATCCCTGAGTAGAAGAAATTATCAAGTACAATGAATACTAAAGTGTTACTTTCTGCTGCTTCAACCTTTACCAGATAAGGGATGTTTTTCAAAAAAATACACAGTCAACACTTCCGATAACCATAACTTCCCGCATGTACAGTCGAGAACAAAATATTGTTTCAACTAAATTTATTCCGGAATGTCTCCCGCTCGCATAAAACCATCCAAGCATTGCGCTGATACCAATAAAATATTGACAATTGTAATGTAAATATTGCATAAAGATACTGGAGCAGAAGTGTGAAATATTTGAACGTAAATAAAAACACTTTTGTAGAATCTATGCTTACTTTGCCGAATAGCTGAATTACGTAAAACAATAAGAGTAGGTATTTTACAATACTCATTTATTTATTGTATGGAAAACAAACAGCTTAAAATTCAAAATTCAATACCATTTATTAGTTTTATCAGTTGGATATGTGCCAGGATATTTATTCAGTTTAGGCCTTCGGAGGGCACTTATGAAGGTCAAATTTAAAGTTACTGAAGCTACAACCGGTTCGGAAGTCAGCCTTCAACTGAGAAGAACCGGCAAGAAACTCAGCAAGGTTACATTCTTTTTTATTTGTTATATAAATTTTTATCTATTCTGACTTTTTGGCTATTTTATAATTACAATTTTACATAATTTTATATTTAACAATTACAAAATACTTATTATAGGTAACATTAAAAAACAAAACAAAAAAAAATATGACAAGACTACAAAATAGAAAATAACAATAATTAGGTACTTACAACTTAAAAAAGAGATTTAGAGGTGCACTGTGCAACAATATTACAACATTACATCTAACACCGTCCTGGCCATGATAGCTAATAAGTTATTGTCCCTATATCCGGCACTGCTGTGGTAGGCATACTACTTGCAGTGCCGGATAAAGCGGTTATATTATGTATATTTGTGTGTGTGTTTTTATGTCTTTTTCTGTATTTAATTTAATTTATTTTTAATGTGTAATTAATTTGCTTTAAAGTTTTTTAATCTATGGGTCATGTTACTTGCAATAAATGAAATTGAATTTGAATTACAAATAAGAAATACAACCATGAAAATAGTACAAACGCCAAAACAGTTTCCACAAATAGGATATTAACTTTCACGCAGACAACAAAAACAACGGACTGGCAAAACCATACAAAATTAAGTAATAACTAACAAACAAAATTAAAACAGATAACATCAAAATATACCATTAATATTCTTTTTAATTCTACAACTTTTTCATGAAAAATGTCGATGTCTAACGCTTATTATATTTATCGCAAGCTCTAACAATGTAGCGATTTTTAGAATAATTTGTTCTACAACAGGGCAATACAAATAAGGTTTTTTGTCGATTAGAGAATGTGTGTGAAAATTAATAGTAAAAATATGATAAGTACTAATGGAATACCTTATAGCTAATTCAATCAGGCGTGGCCTTGGGGAAATTTCTACGTAATATATTATATCATAAATGCGATTGTTTGTATGTATAGTTTGTTAGTCTTTCACGCAAAACTACATGACGGATTTGGATGAAACTTAGCACATTGATAGAGCATATCCTGGAATAACATATAAGCTACTTTTTATCCCGGGAAAATGTGACATCCCTCGGGAACGCGGGGGATAGCTAGTATTATAAGATTATACAAAAATCTAGTATCTTACAGTGGAATCAGTTCGAAGATATTTATTTTTGTGAAATCATGTTTATTTTGAAGAAGTCATTAATTCAGATTTGTGTATTTTATAAGTAGTAGAGCTGTTTGGTCAAAGATCGTCCGAGGAAATACTACCATCTTACCCATTTCCGCCGTGAAGTAGTTGTGGACTTGTATTACTGTGTTGCAGTTAGAAAGATACAGGCTGATGAAATTACAGGTACATGAGTCTTAACATGTCTCAGGGTTTACAACGCATTGGCAATGTCCCTGGTGTTGCAAATGTCCATAGGCGGCGGTGACCACTTACCATCACGTCACGTGTTTAACTTGGCATAAAAAAGCCATGTGATTTGTTTTTGTTTTTAATCCGCATTACAAAAACTCCGATATCTGAGGGTAAATAAAACAAACATGCCAACAATAAATCATGCCCATAGAAGGACAGTACAGTGTTGAACCAAAAGCTTTTTTCAGTTTTCACCGGATGCGAGCCGCCGGATACCGCTGCGGTATCCATGGCAACCGGCTCGTTTAATATTCGCAATTGACAAATGAGTTTGTCTCGCTTTATCGCTGCCCGTTAGACAGGGATGGAGATACGGTTTTAAAGCGAAAATTGAATGTGGTGTCGTTGATGGTAGCCCTACAGGAAACAATACTCGATTCGCTGAATTAATGACAGCGCGGGCCGAGAGCCAGACGTGCGTAGTCTTTGGTTAGATTAGACATTAATTATTATTTGTATATGCCATAAGGTTGAGATTTGGCTGCACTATTTACTACATGTCTGTTTATTTAAAGAAAATTGGATAAAGTGTATTTTTTAAGCGAAAACTTCTTTAGCGCTGTTGTGATTTGAAACTCGATGAAACGAAAAAGCGACACAAAATAGAGGCTATGATATATACATCTCCAGGATTAAACCTGCGAGAGAATGAGGTAGTTTTCTGAAGGTGTCACTTTTATCGTGTGTGAAATGCACGTATTTTACTTTTTTATCTATTAATCAGTAACCGACTAACTGAAAAAATAAACTGCGCTATGTTGATTCTGATTGAAGTTTATTCCCGGACACTCTATGAGCAGAAGCAATCTTCCAAACCGGCATTAGTCTGACCATTCATAAGTGCTTATAAAGTCCTATTAAATAAGTATATTGTTCGCGAAGTAAACGCCATCCCGACATCATTGCTCCAGCGTGTGGCTCAAAATCCAGAGGCTAGATTTGAAGAGTGTGTCCGACTGGATGGTCAACATTTGGATGAAATAATTTTTAAGTAATAAGATCCGCACGACGATTACATTATTACAAAGAAGTATCCTTCTTAAATAAACGTATATGATTAATAGTTTTTTTATTATTGAATTTTTTAATCCTAATTCTGCCACCGGACAACCTGTATTTCAAAAATTTGACGCAACTAAATATTAGGTAATAAAATAACTTTGCCAAACGTTGAGTACCTCTGGCGTTGGCAATATTTCAGTAGAACAATAGCCAGCGGTGTTCCCGCGCGGTTCGTTCGGATTTCACCTGCGAATATTAGTTGACGACCCCTGCCGACCAGCAATTGAAATTAACGATGTTAGCCGATTCGATTCGGACTCAATGTTTTTAATCTTATGTTTAAATTACAAAAGAAAACTTGGCAATAGGGTACTTTGAAGTACCACCCTAAGAAGGAAATCTGTCTCCAAGTACCCATAATAAATCCATGAGCAGGTAGTTGTGATTTCGATAATTCATTAAGTTGATTATATGGTCAAATACAAGCGAAGTTACAAGCATTATTTAACATGAACTTTACGTGAGTGAAGCTCCAAATTTGAAAATAGGCTGGCACCCGGTCATTAGTCGAGTATAGGCTGTTCCGGACATACCCGGGCGTCCGGTTTGGACTGAACGATCGAAATTAGAATGAACCAACAGCCCATTGCCCCGTTCCGATCATTAAGTGTTCCGCCCAAAATCCGACGGCTCGCTAAATTGTGTGCTTGTTTACTTTGGCAATTTTGAATAATATTTACTGGTTATATATGATTATATGCTGAACATATGTTAAAAAAGTCAAACTCATAACTCTCCTTTTAAATAAATAATAAATAGAAAGAGATTTATTCGCCTTCAGCCCTCTTAAGACACACACAAATTCAAGAGAAAAAAAACACATACTTATAATGTCTAAGGTAGTGCCGTGGCCGCAAAAAAGAAGAAGCATCGTATTATAATTGGAACTACTTTATTAACTTACTAATTTTATTTTCTAATGGACCAATAGAGAAGCTAGAAGATAATAGTTTCTTTTGATTAAAAAAAACAGGTTTCAAATGCCTATACCGATTAGTTTAAAATATTGAATGTCGTATTTCATTAAACTCGTCCTCCTTAATTACTCTTTACTTAGCCAAAAATGAACTCCCCCGGACGCCTCCAAACGGCAGTAATCTGAAACTTTTCGAACAGTGTTGCCATCACACAAATCATGGCCAATATCCCCTCTCGCGCCGCTAACCAGATAAAAACATCAGTGTCCAATGAAAACCCAAAACTTTTACGTTTGCGTCAACTAATTAACGAACAGAGTTAATGACTTATGCCTGTTGGAATAATACAGTGTTTTTAAGAACTTTGAAATTAAAATTAAAAAAATAACTTTAGGAAGTATACTCTGTGTGATAGTGTAATATACTAACACCCAATTTATATCAAGGGGAGTGTAAGTGGCGACTAAAGAGTATACCGATGACCATGCACACCTTGCACCAAGAGGTAATTTTTTTTAATTACCGTAAACATACATTTATGGCAACTTCGAACGATTGGGTATAGGCTAAATAAATTATGATCATGAAGACTGCAATAAAAGTAATATTTTTTTTATTTTATTAATTGAAAAAAACATATTGATAAACATAGAATCCTTACTAATATTGTAAAAGCGAATGTGGGTTTGTTTGTGGGCACGCACATAGCATGGTGTGAAGAGTTATCTAATTTGTATGCAAGTAACGTGGATGTAAACCGCGGGGTACAGCTAGTAGTGTATTGGAGTCCTATATCTCACTCAAGCGTAGATATAAGCAATAAATTTCACCTTAATGATAAGTTGAATCCTTGTTGTAGGTATCATTATTTTGCTCCCTATAATTTTTGCTTCTTCTGTCTTAACCCAAAACGGCTGATAATGGTAATAAATATCCCAAAAACATGATTGCAAAGTGTTTGAATTTCGAACGAGTTAACTATTTCTGGGGCGGTCTCTTCGTTTATTCGCCAACATTATCTTATCGAGCTCTCGACGAATCAGTGAGCACGCGAGTTACGGCTTGTTTCCGAACGCGACCGAAGTTTTGCTCGGCAACGTTTCAAAATTCGAATTCTAAAAACTGTTGTTAAGGCTACGCTGGTTTCAGACATTATAAGTGAAGTTGTTACAGAGAATTTATTCAGGACCCGTGTCCATCATGTTTTTATCTAGGGATACATTAAATCCTTCGAGAACGCGGGTAAAACCGAGGAAGTAAGCTAGTATTATATAAAAATATACAAACCAGTCGCAGTTATGACCTAATTTAAGTTGTTTTCTTGTTTCCTTCTAGGGCCTAAACTGAAGAAATCACTTTAAATTTGGACTTAAGACATTATTTTCCGTGGATAACGGTTTTGGTGGTGCAATGACTCCTTCTTTACTTTTTCCTTAATATTTTTAACTATAGTCAGTGTCTGTTCTATTCTATATTAAATATAATATTTGATAAACCATCTAAAACTTTAGCCTTAACAAATCTCACCTGCTAATGGCTTATGGATCGGCGTTCTGTAAGTGTCGCATTTAATATTTTTTACGTTTGTACGTTTCCGAAGCCGTGCGAGTGTGACCGCCGATGCGTTAATGCACAGATATCTCTAATGTTGATTTTCCGTCCCTGTCTCTAATGATATGGAAACTGTTTTGTTTTTACATGATCAATGGTAGAAAGAGTTGGAACATCTCTTCTTATGTATGTCGTAGAATTGGGAGAAGAATCATAAAAATACGGTGTTTTTTTATTTTATTATTATTTGACATTATTACCAGGGTAGTTTAACAACAACAGTGGTGTAGGGACGATATCCGTCCCCCTCTTTCACACATGGAGTATCATATGACAGAAAGAAACTTCAGAAAGAAGATATTTCTTTTCTTCACAACTTTTAAGAAATACTGGAGACTAAGCTCCTTACCAAACTGAACTAACTTATAAATGCAAAACTGAGTTTGATTATTTGTGTGTTACAGCTAAACGACTGAAACCGATCTTGCTGAATTGTACACTCGTAGCCTATACGTACGTAAGTACGTACAGAGACATGGGCTACGTTGTATTAATTTTAATGCAAAACAAACGTAAAGTGAAACCGCGGGCGATAACTAGTTGGTTATACAATTTTCAAATCAGGGGCAATGTATATGTTTTCTTAATAAACTAACTAAAGACATTCAAGAATAAATTACATAATTTAATTTAAAACTGTAGTAAAGAAAACCTGTTGTATCAAAAAGGTTTTTATAATCGGTAATATTGGATTATTAGAAGGATCATAACCCTTGGTAAAGAATTGATCGCCTGACAATGTATTTCTACCTACTGTAAATAAATATAATGTAATAATCTGGGGTATAGAGTAGTAGAGCTCTTAGTGCAGTGTTCGTCCGGGGAAGTACTACCACCTAACCCATTTCTGCCGTGAAGCAGTAGATCACATGTATTACTGTGTTTCTGTTAGAAAAGTAAGGGGGCCGGTGAAATTACAGCCACATGAGATTTAACAACTTCATCTCAGGGTTGACAACGCATGGGCGATGCCCCTAGTGTTGCGAATGTCCATAGGCTGCGGTGACCACTTACCATCAGGTGGACCATCTGCTTATTTGTCGGACCAGGAGGTATAAAAAAAAAATTTAGTTCGTTTTTAAAAGGCTCATTGCAGAGTATACTCCCGGCTCTTCCCAGCAAAAAACAACCTTCCGTACCGGTATTAAAGACCGTATCAGACTATCCATAAGTGCTTGTAGCGGCCTATTTTTAAAAGTTAATTTTTTAGGACATCTAAAGGTTATATGAAAAGCAAATTAGCCCGAAATATTAAAACGAAAGGGATCACTGTTACTACAAAATAAAATATACTTTAAACGTAAATAGTATCTGTTTAATATTTATGAGTTTCGCAAAACGCATCAGCGTGCGGTTTGTTAAATAACTTTGTTTTTAAGCGACAATTTGACGGGGAGCGAAACCCTTTAGGCTACCGCGCTGGGTGTCGCTAGGGTTGGCACCAAGGGAAAATATTTAAATACCATTTGTGTCGGCGTTAAATGAAATCCTACTAATATGTATTATAAATGTGAAAGTTTGTAGGGCGGTGTCTGAATGTTAGTTACTCTTTAACGCAAAACAATTGTTACAGATTTGGATGACAGTAGACAAATAGTTAGTTTATAACCTGGAGTATCCAAGGTGTAACTATTAGTGTAATTATTTTTTAAGCTGATTGATCCCACTTTGCTGCTGTCAAATCGAACTAATATTGATAGCGTTTTTTTGCACTTTCGGTACTGACGGTTTACCAATCCACACATTTTAACCAATTTATTTTATTTTGGGCCCTGGAATAGCATTTCTAAAGGTCAACGCTACTGAACCAATTTGAAATCCAGCATGCAGAGAAGAACCGAAAAGAAACTCAACAAGATAACATTTTTATTATCCAACTTTATTATATTGGGTTATTTTTTTTTTTATATTTAACAATATCAAAGCACTGTTTTTTTTTATTTTTATTTACCGACACAGGATCTACAATATACACATTAAAGCTTATAAGCCGACTGTAAGTACTCCATTACACTTAAAATAAATAAAAAATATATGAAGATCATCGTTTGACAACCCTAACAACCATCGGCGGGTGCTAAACGGTAGCGTATCCGCGCAAACAGCGTTACGGCGTCATCTTCGCAAACAATCTTCACTAACTGATTTACACTGTACATTCTACACGGGATTGATTCTTACTGGATAGCGGTTGTTGAATAAGGGTTTAATATTTTAGAAACCTTACATTTTATTCTAGAATAAAAAGCGATCTTTAAATTTTAAGGGTATTCCAAATTGAGCATTTCATTGTCCATGATATGTAATGTGAAGAAATATTTAATTATAATTATATTATAGCTTTCCGTACCGCGGTTTCCCCCGCGTTCTCGAGGTATCTATTGTATCCCGGTATAGCATTGCCTATGTCCATCCAGAGTAATCCGGTGTAAGAGTATTTCAAATAATCTTAAATATCAAATTATTAAGCGCCCCGCCTATATGTTATTATTTAAAGCGTAATATGTAATGAATCATTACATATTACAAAAGATTTATGGCATCTGTCGCCACTTCTCTCAAGAAATTCTGTTGCTGATCACCTGTAACAGGGCGCATAGTACATGAAGTCATCGGTACCTATACACTTTTGTCGCCCCTAGACAGATTGAAAATATTTGACGTACCGATTGGCATGGTGGTTAGACACCCGGGCTGCCATGGTTCTGGGTACTATATCAGTTATCTGGTTTCCATATTACAAACTGCTTAGTTAGGAATCAGCTGGCTGTGTATAACGAATATCCCAAGATATTTATTATTATTAAAATATTCAATACCCAAAAAAATGGCTGTTCCATTATCTGTATTTCAGTTTAAATACTGCCACACCAGTTGTCGAAGTTAAACCAGATCAGGTATTAGCATACCAATCTCGGTACGCCCGCGGCACGGAGCGCCCGACAGACACTGTCGCTGCCCGGGAGGGGAAATAATAAACGTTTTTTATCTATGACAAGGATTAAAGTTGACCACAATATCACTATCTAGCCATAGATAAATAAAAAAATGTATATTCTATATTCGAAACTATTTATTTCATTTACGGCTGGGTCCCTCGAAGGTAAGTCAGCCTTCAACTGAGAAAAACCTTCGAAAAAAATAGCAAGGTATTTTTTTTTAAGCTGACATATTTTAATAAATATGGTAAGGTCAGGGATCAAAGCATTCAACAGTATTGTATCGCAAATGCAACTGCTAGAACTACTACCTTATTAGCAAAAAATAAATTAAAGTTGTGTAGGACCGAAGGCTGGGTTTATTTATATTATACAGTCGAACCTCTATAAGTCGAACATCAAGGGAGACGCCAAGAATTTCGAGTTATAGAGTTTTCAACTTATGGAGGATTTCGACTTAGGCGGATTTTGATTCGACATAAAGAGTTTGAGGTTTATTCTTATAAATTTTGAGTTAGGGAGGTAAAATAAATAAAAATTCAACTTGCAGAGGTGACAAACATATTTTAGACAAATTGGTTGTTCTCTATCTATAGCATTGTCTAATCTATAAAGAGCAGAAAATTCTTCTTCTTCAGAGTTACTGGTCTGCTCTATAAAATTACGTAAGGTATTCAATGCGGTTCGCGCCTCTTTGATGGAAACCCATGGAGCGCATGTACTATTCACGTCTTCTATGTCATCTAAATTATTTTTGTTCGAACAATCGAGGTAATAAATTCCAAATGATCAAGTTGTAAAATAAAACGTTGCTATGTTCGAGATACAGAGGTCAAATTTAATTTTTCGAGTTATAGAGTGAAAATATGTACCAAAATGGCTTGGAGGGACTCGGTGATTATTTCGACTAACAGAGGGTCAAGATTTCAAGTAATGGAGGTTTTGGTGTTTGAAGGGAAGGGAACAAAACATTTTTTCGAGATTTGGAGGTTTTTGATTTATCGAGGTTCTACTGTATTATATTAATATTATAATTAAGTTTCCACCAGAAGATATGGTGAGATCACCAGAGCGATGTGTAGCGATTCAACGTGTTTTAAGCTCACGCATCTCCGGTGGAAAATCAGCGGTAGATTTGGCAACGCTCCAAACAAGTAAATATTTATCACGCGTGGCTAATTTCATATTTAATAATAAAAGTAACATACCCCCTGCAGTTTTATTCGCGTTCCCGGGGGATCAACTATTTTCCCTAGAAGAAAAGTATGTGTCAATCCAAAACATAAACTGCTTGCGTGCAAAATTTCATCTAAATACGTAATTTTTTTTTTATTGGCTAACTTGCCATCTATATTACGTAACGTTACCTATGATTTAATCACATCTATACATTAAAATTTATAATATTAGTATAAGCAAGAGTCATTTACTACTTAATAAATATAAAAAAACGACCAACCATACATAACCAAAGTTGCGAAGCTGTATTCCCATAAAGCCCCACAGGCAGTCTCGCCCGCCCGCGAGGGCGGCGCCCTACACCACGCGGTGCATTTAAACCCGTTAACTGTAAGCTTGCCAATTAAACAGCTTTACATGGCTTTACGTACATTTTATGGTGGTTGAAATTTGCATGAAAACAGAGTCGGTGGAGCTAATTCATTAAAGGTATTTGTTACGCCAGGTTTTTCAGATTTATTCCAATTGTTTTTGGTTATTGTTCCTTTGTTATTGCATTGATTTTTTGGTGAAATAATGCTTATATTATATATGGATTTAAATACTGTGAAAGAGTGAATAAACAATTTCATGACTTTTGGTTAAGATACCACGGGTTTGGAAGTCAGCCTTCAATTGAGAAGAACTGGCTTGAAACTGGTCAAGGTTCAGTCACCAACAAAGGTAGCGGAACGGATCCAAATTAACCAAATATCTTGGTTTACAAAAAGATAAGATACTCTAAATAAATCAAAATAATAATAAATATAAAGTATGTTGGACAATGATAGCGTAACATTTCGAAAAAGAGCTTGTTTCTTTAATTAAACTGAAAATGAAAAAAATCCATAATAAGTCAATCAGCAAAGTTCTAAATTAGGAATCCTGAGTAATATAATAAATATGAGAGTGAGACTCACACATAGCCTGTGATATAAAAAGGGGCATTTTTTAATCTGCGCCTGAAATTGCAGAGGACAGCCAGTATGAAAATATTATAATTTTTGATATCATACCCATCATGAAATACTGCGAAGGTAAAATACCTATAACAAACAATTTCTAAATCCAAACCCCAAAAACAGACGTACAAATACCTACAAACAGGGGTATCACTGACCTAAACGTCTTTTCCAGCTCACTGGCCAGCAGTGAATCATATTTCGTTACGTAATGAAATGCGTTCAAAGTACTCGCAATATTTATACGCACTATGCGGGAGAATCGCTGCGGTTGTATTGTTGTATTTCTGTCTAATGTTTTTGCATTAGCTCCTATACCTACCAATGAGTATTTGGAGGACTATTTAAATTATTTGCAAATTTTCATAATAATGATTTCCAAAATTTTGATATTAATTTCCATTCAATCTTACTAAAATTATAAATTAGAAAGTTTGTGAGGATGTATGTATGGATATTTCTCTCATTCATGCAAAAACTACTATGCGTTTTGGGATAAAACTTGATGCATAGATAGATAATAACCTGGACACATAGGGTACTTCTTATCCCGGGAAAATTTAACCTTTCTCAGGAACGCGGATGGAACCGCAGGGGACAGTTATATTAGTTAAGAACATTTACGTAATCAAAAACCTAGCTGAGTTTTTCGCAGGTTACTCTTAGTAAATGGAAGTTTTGGACCGATCTCCTGTAGCTTTGACCTATAGCTTGGCGGGCCAGTTGGCTTGGTGGTTAGCGACCCTAACTGCCAAACTGAAGGTCGCGGGTTCGATTCCCACCGAGGACAAACATTTGTGTGCATAAACATGTCTGTTTGTTCTGTGTCTGGATGTAAATATCTATATAAGTATGTATTTAGAAAAAAAAATAGTATATGTTGTATATCAGTTATCTGGTTTCCATAGTACAAGCTCTGCTTAGTTTGGGATCAGATGGCCTTGTGTAAAGAATGTCCCAGGATATTTATGTATTTATAGGGAATATAGAGGGGGGTAAGCCGTGCCCAACCCAGTATGGTCTAATGCCAACCCCAGGATGTTGGACCGATTTGAAATTCTAGAATACTTAAATAGCTTCACACAAGATTAACGAAACTTTTGCTTGATCACATCTGCCATTGCATCTAGGGGCCAGACCCCCCTGAAAATAAGCCTAGATACGCCAATGACTTAGATATTTATGAGTCTTTGGGCTAGTTATGAAAATATTAGTATGGGTTTTATTGTCATGAGTGGTCGGGGCGTCTGACCGGCATGTTAGATTCGTTTTAATGTTTCAATATTTATCGATTAAAAAAATGTTGTACCACTAAAATATTTTTGACGCAGCATTTTTCCCATGTAGTGCGTACTTACAACCATTAGCGGATGACGCTGTGCTACCGCATCAATCATAGGGAGCCAATTCATTACCACCACTCGGCGCAGATTGCGCGATCAACGCTGCGTTATGTACGCGTGTGGGTACAGACCTTTATGTGTAGTTTAATAGAATATGATTTTTTATATTTGTTGAAACTCTGTCTGCTGCAGTTTGGCTCATCGATTCTCTACCATAAAAAAATGTTGTTCATGAGCATTTCTGGCTGATCTCTGCCTAGGTGTCAAGTAGTGGTTGTATTTAATTATAGATACACATATACGCAATATGTAACTAATTATGATGTATAAGACTCAAAACAAAACAATTGAGGTCAAACTCTAGGAGCTGCAGAAGTGGTGGTGCTACAAATGTCCATAGGCGACGGTGACTACTTACCACCATGTGGACCGCTTGCCTCTTTTTCGGCCTAAATGACAATGTCAAGACCTACACACTTCCATCTGATTCCAAACTAAGCACAACTTGTACTAAAGAAACCAGTTAACTGATATACTATTTCTAGTACCACTACAATAATACATATATATCTAGATTTTTTTTTTTAAAGAAGAAATAAATACATATTTAGATATTTAAACCTGTCTGGGTTTTGAGAACAAACAGTCAAGCATTCAAGCACACATTTCCCCCTTATTCAGGTAATACAAACTTATTAGAAGACCTTATCTCTCACGTGATTAGTAGTATTAGCGTAGTTAGCGAAAGAGACAGAGCACGGAGGCCGTAACGAAACATCCTCAAGTTAGTGACATTTTCCTTACAGAATCGAGCCCCAGAAGAAAATAAACAAAAGAACGTGTAGCGTACACCTAACACAATATTGTATGAGAATCCATCATGTCCTGAGAACAAGTATCAATATTTGTTGAATGTTCATATTGCAGAGGTTACAAGTCCCGTCGCATATGTGACAGGTCACCATGTGACGTCAACATCCAATCTTGTTAATGGTGATGTAGAGTTAAGAAAGGCTAGTGAATCTGGTGGTGCACGCTAAAGGGGAATTGGAGGTCGTTGGAATGACCGTAGCTGGTTAGAAAGGCATCAAAAAATCCTGCAATATCGTAGCCTTAGTCAAATTAGTCTATGGAAAAGCTACGTTTTTCGTTGAATACCTGTTTGCTACAATCAAATTAGAGAGCCTTTAGCAATTAACAGGGCATAGGTATTATGGAGGAGCTTTTATTTTAGATCAATTTATGGTATGGTTTTTTTTATAGTTTTGAGTGATCTTCTTTCGAGGTGTGAGTGAATGCTTCTCAAGATTTGTCACTCAACTTCAAGTAATAAGTTAGAGTTAAGATAAAAATAATAATGTTAAAATGAGAACTTCAACAAAAAGTCATAGCTTTTAAAGTTAATGCCGAGCAACGCACTGCCGTGTCTATGAGATTCGTAGCTCTTCAGTCCACATCGCATAGAATGACAGGTCCACTGCGTACCGTTGTCCGATGTAATGATATTTGCCAAGTTTTCAGCAATTTTTAATATTTTTCAACATTTTTACTGTTACATGCACCATGAAATATGGCGAATTAGAAATTTTTATTTGCAAGCGTTTTGTCTGAACAAAATGTATTATGAAAAATTTAAAAATAAAATAGGTAATAGTTTTGCGAAATGTTAAACATATATAATGTTCACACACTTTCGTGTTTTCTATTAATAATTAGCGATTCATGAGCCGATTTTGACAAAGCCTATATATTGCCATAAGCTATGTTTCTACCTGTGAAATTCATGTTTAAACAGACAACCAGAAATAAAAAACAAGTTTACATTAACTAACAATATCAACCGTAATCAGTAATTCGGTAATATTATGAAGTAACTTCCGACTCACGGTTTCCCCCGCGTTTCCGATGTATCTATGTATCCTGGGATTATAACATAGCCTATAATTACTTCTGGATATAGAAGCTTTTAAATTAATAATATAAGAATTATTAAAATCAGTCTAGTTTCTGTGTCACACTATCTCTTTACCATCAAAACTAAAAACACTATCATACGATTTTAAAGTGACGTCCATGAGGTAAGTACTGTAAGGAAGGTCTATGCTAGCGCACTGGCCGTTATTACTATTGTTGGCTGACGATAATTTGAATGAATAAGTTAATATTCGCTTTTCAAAAAATGAAATAGGATGACAGTGTGCAAGCACGGACAAAGAGGTTTTTTATAAAAAAAAATTATAGACCAAAAATATAAATAATTAATAGTTTCTTTGTAATTACGCTCACCGTTCTTCCATTCACTACAGTACCTACAATAAACAAAGTTCGGATTGCCATCAAAAAAATGCTATCTATATCCAATTACGTGAAGAGTCAACATTGTACCATTTTTTGAGCAAATTGCGCGCACGAAGGAGTGTTCGATTTGGCATAGATAAAGTTTATATGAAGCAGGAGTGCAGAAAGCTTAAAATTTTATAAAATTACAAATACATTAAATTAATTTAAAAAAATCGATGACTTTTAACAGCCAATTTCAAACCAAACACATGGCGTAAAAGCTAGTAGCAGCTGCCGTAAAATAACAAAGATTAAAAAAGATCCATGCAGTGAGTAAAAAGGTTATCTGACATAAATACCTCAATGACGATCAAACTTAAAAAAATAAAAATTTCGATCACTAAGCGACCACTAGTATTTTACCATTAGTGCTAAAATAAATAAATATTATTTTGCAAAAAAACTAAATTTAAAACATGTGTTTTTCCACACGACTATTGTTGTGTGTGCACATGATAGACAGTTTTAAATTCAAATTCTACGCTCAATTTTATTTTTTAAATTCATTATGCTGCCTACAGCATTAAAATTATTTATTATACATACACTCAGCTTCTTAAATTCCGGTGAGAGGCACATAGACTATTGTCATACATTTAGCACGAGCACATTTAATCACCAAAGTGCCTTATTGTAGTAACATTATTACGCAGCGCCCTCTGTTGTTCGCATTGTACAATAAAGCAGTAAATTTCAATCAAAATGATGGTAACTGCCGGACGGATAGCGCTGCTTATTCTGGCCAACTAACTGCAATGTAGAAACGATAAAGCTTTAGTAAAAAATAGGTAACTTATTAATTTGTCCAGAGAAGTACTACCAATTTACCGTCTCGATGTCGACAACGCAGTGACCAACAATCATGTTAAATGAAAGTGAAAATGTTTTTTATTCAAATAGGATTTTTTTTTATACCACTTGGGCCGACAAACAAGCAGATGGTCCACCTGGTGGTAAGTGGTCACCGCCGCCTATGGACATTTGTAACACTAATCGCATCGCCAATGCGTTGTCGACCCTGAAAAATGAAGTTGTTAAGTCTCATGTGCCTGTAATTTCACCGGCCCCTTACCTTTCTAACCGAAACAAAGTAATACAAGTGCACTACTGCTTCACGGCACAAACGGGTAAGGTGGTAGTACTACCCGGACGAACTCTGCACTAAGAGCTCTACTACTCGAGAAAGAGAAGTTACAAGCACTCATGAATAGTCTGACTCTAATACCGGTTCGGAAGGTTGCTTTTTTTCAGAGAAGAGCCGGCAACTCTACAATTACTCTTTTTAAAAACGATCTTAGATATATTAAAAAAAAACTATGTAGTCTCACTGACAAACCCTGTGTGTTATTGCAGAAGTAAAGAATTATTAAACAATAATAATATGAATATCTAATAATAAAAAATACAAACAAACTAAAGCTGACCAGCCCCCACAAGCATCACTTTTTTTTTGTGGCCTACTAGTCACAAAAAAGTACAACTTTTGTATTACAGGAAAAAAAATTAATTATTCATCAATTACTTTCAAAAGAAAATATTATTTGACCCGCATTCCCTACGGATGTAACATTTTCTCGACAGAAACGGTACCCTTTGTATTATTCAAAATTCAAAACCATTTATTCAGTTTAGCCCTCAGAGGGCACTTATGAAGGTCAAATTTAAAGTTACTGAAGCTACAACCGGTTCGGAAGTCAGCCTTCAACTGAGAAGAACCGGGAAGAAACTCAGCAAGGTTACATTCTTTTTTATTTTTTGTTAAACCATTTTTATACAAATTTTATCTATTCTGACTATAATATCCAATAATAATATAATATGATATAATATCAATTTTACATTTACAAAATACTTAATATGTATAGGTAACATTCAAAATAAGGAACTTTTAATATTCCAGGGCATTTTCTATATATGTGCTAAGTTTCATCCAAAACCATTTGTTACTTCTTGCGTGAGAGAAACAAACATCCACACATACAAACTTTAGCATTTTATAATATAAGGATAGTATGTTTATGATTACGAATAAGAAAAAACAATAAACCTATGGCTTGACAGTCAAGGTGCCCATTCACCATGCAAACTGGCCCGCGATGATAACTATATCAGAATAGGGCCATCAGGCGGGCGACGATGGCCGGATGAAATATGCGGCCAGAGTCGAGCATAGACTACATGACATAACACTTTAAAATATTAAATACAATATAGCCTTGCGTTTGGTTATTGTTGATTATGAATATGTTATATGATAATATATCACTATCAAGATAGAGGTTAGTGTATTTATAACCAGCTGTCTTACCGCTGTTTCACCCGGGTTACCGCGTTAAAGGTTAAAGGTTGACAGACCAGTTGGCTTGGTGGTTAGCGACTCGGACTCCCAAACCTAAGGTCGCGGGTTCGATTCCCAGCCAGGACAAACATTTTTATGCCTGAACATGTCTGTTTGTTCTGTGTCTAGGTGTAAATATCTATATAAGTATGTATTTAGAAAAAAAAAAGTTGTATGTGTAGTATGTTAATTATCTGGTTTCCATAGTACAAGCTCTGCTTAGTTTGGAACCAGATGGCCGTGTGTAAAAGAATGTTCCGGGATATTTATTTATTTATTTAAAGTTAGCCGGTGTCCCTCTCCATACCATAGACTATGTGTGTACTAAATTTCAGTAAAATCGGTTCAGTCGTTTAGTTTTAAAAGCGTAACAAACAAACTCACTTTCACATTTATAATATTAGGAAAGGAATAAAAGAAAATTTTTATTAATATTTATTTTTCTTTTAATGCTTACCTGTACCTTAAGATTGGTAAAATGTCCAAGAGATGACAACAATGTCCACCACATGTCACGTTGAGACATTAAATATCTTCTGTGTAATGTGAGTACCATGACCAACCAACCTCTTCCAGAATAATGGGCGTAAAGATATATTATAAGATAAATGCACTTATAGGTGATGGATTCCAAAAGTTTATGGACTTCCTGCATGTGGTATTTTGATAAACTGATCTAAGTAACTATAATTTTATTTTTATGCAGAAAGTATAACTATGAAAACACATGTTAGGTATATTTAAATAAAACGTATTATGCTTTCGTTACACAATCACTAGCTGCATACATTAAACTACAAAAAAGAAGTTTTCCAATTATAAAAATTCTGTTATTTCAACATCAGATAAGTTTGTTTTATTTCGGTAAATAAACAAAAACCTCTGCATTCCCAACATTAAACACCAACGAGAAGTTCCAAAAAAACTATATTTGTTACGTTGTTTTTCTACAAATCCTTTCGGAAAAAAACAAAGCGTGATAAATAAAAATAACACGAACCGTTCATCGCCCAACAATCTGTGTTGGAAACAAACACGCCACATAACGCCAGCGGAATAAATAATGGAAATAATATGGAATGGAACAGTTTGTCGCCAACCGAACTAAACATGGGCAATAACTTTAAGAGATTCGCTATAAAGTGTAGCGGGTAGGCGACAATACGCCGCAACATGGATGCTATTGCTAAATGGATAAGATTTAATTTTATAATATCTATGACTTTTTAAATATAAACCATCACCCTAACTCATTTCTAGTGTATCCTAAGAGGCGACTTAAGAGTAGACCGATGATCATTTGCACTTATTTCTTCTCTTATCTGCCAATCCTCTTTGGGAATGCACCAAAGAGGATTGGCTTCAAGTAGGCGGTTTGCTGTAAAAAATCTACCAAATCTCTTGTTATATGTAATGAACTGCCCCTTAATCAGCTAATACAAACCTCGTCGGCGAGCCGGTGCAGGCCTAGGAGAGCTTACCTCTCGCGTGATTGCGTAGTTAGCGAAAGAGACAGAGCATGAAAGCCGTAACGAAACATCCTTGAGCTATTGTCATTTTACCGTACCTGCCCCCTTATTCAGCTAATACAAACTTCGTCAGTGAGCCGTTTCTCGGAGGCCTCGGAGAGCTTATCTCTCACGTGATTAGTAGTATTAGCGTAGTAAGTGACAGAGACAGAGCACGGAGACCGTGACGAAACATCCTCGAGTTAGTGTCATTTTCCTTACAGAATCGAGCCCCTGATTAGGCAAAAAGCATTGACGCGGACCCAAAATGATAATGATGATGAGAAGTATATGTATCTACTTAAGTCGAGATTAAGTCAAGTTAATAGTTATGATATTTTTTAGGGTTCTGTACCCAAAGGGAAAACAGAACCCTTTTACTAAGACTCCGCTATCCATCTATCTTTCTGTCTGTCCGTCTGTCACCAGGCTGTATACAATTTTCACAGATGATGTATTTCTGTTGCCGCTAAACCAACAAATACTAAAAAACAGAATCAAATCAATATTTAAGAGAGTTTATAGATAATTTAAAACCTTCACAACTCCTTCGTACATCTTAGTAACTTATTTGGCAACAATATGCGCACTCAATCCGCCCTGAAAGCATCCCGTATGGTCAGAGATATGCGCATAAAAATGGCCGTGTAAGAACATAACGTACTTAAAATAGCACATTTAAGTAATTGAATAACTGAAGATACTTATTCCTATGAATAGAAAACGTAGCGTCTGTTCTTAAATTCGCTTGTAAAGAAAGATTTCTATTCAAAGAACGGACTTGTTGGTGAATAGAAAATTTGTTTTGAATTGTTTGGAAAATACCGTCTTAGGTAAGATTCATTGATGATTAAAGACATGTGAAATACCTTAGTCCGTTGCGGCACTGTATGGATTTTCAGTTTCCACCTATTTAAAGTAAATCTCATGTTTATTCCCACGACATTGTTTTTTTTTAAGTCACGCAGGCCGACAATCAGGCATGTAAACTTATTGGTAGTAATTACTAATTAGTCACCGCCGCCAATGAATATTTGCAACATCAGCGGTATCATAATGAATTATTTTAATTAAAAGAATTGTAATTAATTGCTTTGTTAACCACTACCTCAGCTTTTAAATATTAACAAAAAAGAGTAAAAATTATTCACAGAAAGAGTAAAGTTTTACTACGGCTATTAGACTCCAAATTAAATTGATCTCGTGCTATGAAAACCAAAATTACAAATCTACCTTTTAAATACATATATTTACAGCCAAACACAGAACAAACTGGCATGTCCATGAACATAAGCGCTCACCCAAGTGAAAGATGAAGCAATAAACTCATCAAAACGAAAACAAGTCCACATTAAATCATATAAACAAGTTGATATCTGCGGAACTCGTAATATTTACATACGCGGTGTTTGGGCGGCGCCCGCACCGGAAGTGGGGGCGGCACCGGAAGCGGGCTTCGGCAGGTTGTGCTTTATGGGGGTTGGATGCAAGTTTTCCGTGATATTAGTACCCATGGGTGGTCGTTATGTGTGATAAATCATCAAATTATGAATGAAGTTTTTTATTTTAACCTTCCGGGTTGTGGTAAGATGAGGCTGCTTACTCACAGGTTTTGGGTTTGAATCCCACCTAGGACAATCATTTGTGTTCATGAACATATCTTGATGGCAGTATTTATCTGGATTTTTAATTAGGTTACAATTAGTTCGTAATAATTTCAGTGTAAGCGTGCATTCTCGGTCATAACTTCTTCTGGGGTCATTCGAAGGCCAAATGCAAGCCCATTATTTAAAAAAAATAAAGTTCCTCATAGTAGCTGCCCTACTTAGTGTGAGATCAGATAGCCGTGTATAAAGAATATCCCAAGATATTTGTTTATTTTCCAGCCTCTAACATAAACATTTATATCTCGGCTTAATACGATACATAGTTACACTAAAACTATTTTTAATTGTTGTAATTAAGCTTAATATCTATTTATGGACGTTTCTTTTTGTATGAAAAAATTATCCGTCGACCCAAGATACGGTGACAATATTAAGCATATCGTTTTTTAGGACTTAAAATATCTTCTATGAAATGTACCGGTCTATGCATTGAGACCTCTACCAACCTCTGCCTACCTCTTTAAAACTATAAAACTGTTTTCAACGATTAGATATATTATTTTGTTATTTTAAGGTAACTAAGTAATCAAGCATGATCATTGTTTTTATAAACATCGTATAATTACATCTTTAAATGTATATTTAAAAACAAAGTCTGTATGTCCTTTATAGAATCGAATACTATGCAACGTATTGTCAGTTTTCAGCAATGGATAGAGTAATTCAAGAGGAAGGTTTTTAACCAGAATTGAAAGCAGGAATAGCCGCAGGGCGCAGCTAGTTCGCTTATAAATAGCACGTAATAGGCGACCTATTTCATATAATTACTTCATAACACGTATTTTCCGCTCCAAGTGTTTTATTTCAAACAAAGAGAACCCTCGATTCTAGTTAATAATAAATGAAAGTCCGTATTTGCAACCTAGGGGTTAGGGCTTCGGTAAAAACCCTGAAATATGCTATTACCATAGTAAAATAGCAACAAATGAGATGTCCGTAGCACAGCTTTACGCCCGGACCCGCCTACCTATTACCTCACTGCCTGCGGCGCCTTGAATACATCGAAACAAGACACAGCTGTCTAAGTAATGGAAATGACACCAGTGAATGGTGTAAGAGTTGAATAAGAGATTAGAAAATGTGTTGTACTTTGAGTAGTAGAGTTCTTAGTGCAGAGTTCGTCCGGGGCAATACCACCACCTTATCCATTTCCGTCGTGAAGCCGTGGTGCACTTGTATTACTGTGTTTCGGTTAGAAATGTGAAACATAAACATGTAGAACAAGAGACTTAACATCTTCACGTCTCAGGGTCGATAACGCATTGGCGATGCTCTGGTGTTGCAAATGTCCATAAGTGGTAGTCACCACTTACATAAAAAAACTTTACATAAAAAGCCCAGGAATATGTAGCATCCCTTGGAAATGAGGTTGTAATCGCGGGAATAACTACTATTTGAATTGTACCTTATTGAAGAAAACAAATAGGTTTTTGTTTTTTTTTTTTTAAGTTGTTTCCAGTTGAAATGGTTTTATATCTTCATAATCGCGGTGTGGGGAATAAAAAATGACGATGTCCGGCATAAAATATGTAATATCCATATTGGCTAGGTGCTAGCGCGGCCATATTGAGTGCCGTTCTACTTTCCCACAACCTACTTTGTATTTTTTTACATGTAGATAGGTTTTTGAAGATATTTTGGTTGGAATTGTTACTATCTCCTCCTGATAGAATCCTGATAGATTGACTTACTTTTTCTATTGAGGATATTCTATCTATATTAAAACTATGCTTCATTTGTTTTCTTTCCGTGTGTTTTATTACCCCTTATTTCATATTCTATTTAAATATTAAGTAATTTTGAATTTTCGCGTGTGCGAGGAATAATAAAATAATTAAATAAAAATGCGTTTATTTCATCTCCACAAATTACAACATTAGGGATACAAAAATTGAGCTGAGTTTTACAATTGGTAGGTCTAGGTAGTAGTTTTAACATTTATGAAAAACATGACAGATTAGATCTGTAATTTGTGGGAGATCTTGAGTCTAAACTAAGCCTAGGCCTGTATTTTAGCACTCCAGGCCCCCCAAAACTCTAATTTCACAAATTTTCAAGTAAGTAGATGTATGAACAATGTATGTTTGTAAGGAATGGATTGACCACAATGTCACTAGAGGGATGAGGCCAAATATTGTAAGCGCGCAAAGCCCTTAAGGGAGGGTTTATTTTCTACGTCACGTCTACATATTATCTACAAAAAATAAAGGGTGTCCGTCCATCAGGAATCCAATTTATGAACAATCTTATCCCTGATACAATATTGAGTTGTGATAGCCCAATCGAGTAGAACTATAAGTAAGTGTATTTTATAGAAATAACTAGCAGAAATAAGTGTAAACAGTTTGTTATAAGTTTGAAAATATATTGGTTTATTTTATATAATAGATAACGTAAGATGAAGTGTTTTTCTTTTAAGGTCAATATTACACTATCAGCATCATGTCAGCCCACACCTCACAGCTGGGCATAGGCCTCCTCTCTCTTTCGCCATTCCTATCGACCAATATCATCCACAGTACATCAATTACTTATATTATTTTTAACTCCGCAGATGGGTGCGTTTCGGCAGAACCAGTACCTTCTAGGCTTTGTGTGCTTAATAATTTCATCCAATATTGACAATATGTTAGTTATGATAATAAAGTTTTGTAAAGTTTGTTAAAAAAAACAAAGCCTTTTGCTTCAAATGGAACACTGGTATATATTCTCAAATTCAAAACGCACAGAAAAAATATTAATGATTTTTATTTTATACTTTATGTATTTGAGTTTAAAAGATTTTTACTTTGGACGATTTGTGTACAAAATCATATTTTGAGTTTAGCATTGCATTTTGAGCATTGCTGAGTTTATTGCCGGCTCTTCTCAGTAGAAGCAACTTTCGAAACCGGCATTAGAGTCTGGCCATTAATATGTGCCTTAATAATTCTTCCACAATTAAAAATCTACTCTATCCAGGAGTAACATAAGCACATTATGATCCAGGATACATTAGATCCTTCGCAAACGCGGATAAAACCGCGAGACGGAACTTAGTCCATACATATAATAAGTATGCATATTCTACATACGTAATGTACAGACAAACAAACAGTTGTTCGAGCGAGAGTAACTCAGGAAGAGGGGTCCCGTGCACACTGTCTTATGTTCAACCGAGTGGCTTTACAGAGATGTTGAAAAATACAGTCCCTAAAATGGAGAAGCTAAAATGAGCTCTCACTGCCAATATAGTAGGCTTTGCTTTACTTTGACGGGCCAATTGGCTTGACGTACTCCTCAAGACACGAATTCTATCCAGGATATGAAATTGTGTCCAAGAACATGTCTGAGTGTTCTATGTCTTGCCTGATGTAGGAGTCGGAACGCCGCTCTCCAACCTCTAGCCGAGCTTTATTCTTTCTTTACCGAGGTAATGTTCTTATAATTAAACTAGCTGTCCCCCGCGGTTTCACCCGCGTTCCTGAGGGATTTACATTTTCCCTGGATAAAAAGTAGCCTATGTTACTCAGTGATAATGTAGCTTTCTAATGAAAATAGAATTATTAAAATCGGTCCAGTACTTTTTGAGTTTATTCGTTACATACAAAAATACAAATCTTTCCTCTTTATAATATTAGTGAAGATTGAAAAGAAAAGAAATTATGTTTATTCGTGGCAACACACAACATTACATTACATTAAAAAAACAAAATAATATGAGAAAAACAAACAATACACCAAACGTTGGGTCCTGATAACTCTGGGGGTAGTTATTTTACCCGCTATTACTATACGAGTATACCAAGTATTTTAACTTTGAAAAAATTAGTCAAAAAAAAGCACCTTGCTTAGCCTCTTGCCAGTAGGTACTGTGCAAATACTGACTTCCAAACTGTTCAGTTTTGACTTTCTTTATTACCCCAGCCATGTTCCATATCTATTTCACTTTCCCTTCGGACATCCTCGTGCGTTTCCGCGGCACCGCCCCACTAGCGCCATAACTCGGCTCACATTCGGGAGTTATGCAGATGACGCTGGTATTTATTGTCAAACTTCAACAGATATGAGACGACACCGCGAATCTGATTCCGTTTGCTATCATGACGATTTATTGACCATATAAGTAACGTCATTGTCTTGTGTTGGTTGTTTGAAATGTAATGCTGTCTCTTTCTTTGGTTGTTATGGAATTTAGAACTGAAATAGTGGAGAAGTTGAAGTTGTTGTGGTTCTTGACCATCTTTGTTTTTGTTTTGCTTCGGTTATTCTTAATTGAAGGCTGACTTACGACCCGGTGGTAACTGAAGCAGCTTTGACCGCCATGAATGCCGTATTATGGCATCAACAGAATGCCGATAAATTTAAACATATTACAACTTTTTACTTATTGTCGTAAGAAATTATTGAAAAATAGAAAAGAAATACAAAGGTACAGCCCTCTCACCAATACATTTGCAATTATTAGAAAACTAGGTGATTTAAAATTTATTATAATTTAAAAATTAATTTGGACCACAATATTGCATCACTCTTCAGCTTAAAAACAATATGATAGTTAATCCTGTATTATAAATTAAAAAAAATGTTACTAAATCACGCATTGGCTCAACAGATTTACATTGTCTTGCAGTTGAAATATATTCTGGATCGACACATTAGATACTAATAAACATTTGATTCTTCACGAACGAAGCTATGAGTGTGCCTTTTCATATGTCACATAAGACTGGTCCACCAAACCGTTTCACATTTAAAAAGCTTTGCTAACAGTCTCTTGAAAAAAGATCATATTGTAAGGCTTAATGTTAGTCCAGTTTAAGACCCACAAATAAATCCTCTTAAGATACTGTTAAGTAAAAGTGTATCGAAAAGGCAACTCGTAGGATTGTCTAAATAAGCTATGAAGCGTCGAGCGGAACAACCTCTCATCAGGCGGACGACCTGGTCATAGTTGCTGGGAGCCACAGGATACAGACGGCCCAGGACCATGTGGAAACCCATAAGAGGCCTATGTTCAATGGACATCCCTGGGCTGATATAATGATGATGACAAGCCTTAAATATTCAGAAATTTCGCCAAACCGAAATAAAATTCACAAACCCGTTATCTGCCCCGCGAAGGAGTTACTCAAGTGGCGTCTCATAACGTTTATCTCTGCTCTGGTATTCAGAAGGTGTTCTTAGTCATTACTCGCGACAATATAGATGTTTAAGCGAGCATTTAATATTTTATTAGCGCAAGATTCGCGGCGAACACGGTCGGTGTTAGGGTTGGCACGCAATAACGCCTCTCTACTTATTCATAGCTCAAATATGTTTTCTGAGCCTTTGGAACCTATGTACGTATATTTAACTTTGAACATACCAATAACCTTACAATAATAATAATAAATTAATTCACATAAATAAACTTTCACAATTTAAATTCAGTCTCAGCCTTCTGAGCTAGGCGCATATTTATTATTATTAATAATTTATTATTACAATAGCCATTAAAACTAACGGGACATGTTGATGATCGTATTAATGTTTAAGATTTTAATAGTTTGACTTGTAATTTACTAAGTTTGTTTTCTTATTTGGTTAATCAGTTCGGAATTTATCTGGGAAAGTACCTACTACCTTACAAATTTTCGGCGTGTATCAGTAGTGTACAGGTATTACTGGTTATAAAGTAAGGCGGCCGATGAACAGACACATAAGACTCAACAATTTCACGTATCTTTGTTAAAGAATAATTACAGAGCATATTGGCGACTATAGCAAAACAAACAAACAATCTATTCAATTTTGCTACAAATAATCTATTACTAAATTCAAAGAAAACTAAATGCTTAAGGTTTTCTTTACCAAATGTAGCACAAGTAGATAGCCAAATAATAATAGATGGGAGCCATATTGATCTTGTAAATAAAACGGTATTTTTGGGTCTTACATTAGACAATAAATTGCAATGGGGACCTCAGGTTGATACTCTAGCTGCTAAATTAAGTTCGGCTGCTTTTGCTGTTAGGAAAATTAAACAATTGACGAATGTTGAGACGGCCAAATTAGTTTATTTTGCATATTTTCATAGCCTCTTGTCCTATGGTATTTTGTTTTGGGGAGCAGCAGCGGATATAGAATCAATATTTATTATACAAAAAAGAGCAATTCGTGCAATTTACAGTATGGGTCCCCGTGAATCATTAAGAGATTTATTTAGGGAAATAAATATAATGACATTACCTTCACTATATATTTATGAAAATATAATGTTTATACGTAGAAACATAGGAATGTTTGAGGCAAAATTAGATATTCATAGTATAAATACAAGACAAAGGGAGAAGTTAGTTGTTCCATACTTTAGACTAACTAAAGTTAACAAGTCATTTCTTGGTAATTGTGTTCAATTTTATAATAAGATACCGCTTTCAATAACCAAAATGTCTGATCATAAATTTAAAAATTATATTAGGAAAGTTTTGAAAGAAAAAGCGTATTACAAGGTAGTTCATTATATTGAAGATAAAAATGTATGGAAATAGCTGCTCTCTGCACAGTGCACCTCTAAATCTCTTGTTTAAGTTGTAAGTACCTAATTATTGTTATTTTCTATTTTGTAGTCTTGTCATATTTTTTTTTTGTTTTGTTTTTATTAATGTTACCTATAATAAGTATTTTGTAATTGTTAAATATAAAATTATGTAAAATTGAAATTATAAAATAGCCAAAAAGTCAGAATAGATAAAAATTTATATAACAAATAAAAAAGAATGTAACCTTGCTGAGTTTCTTGCCGGTTCTTCTCAGTTGAAGGCTGACTTCCGAACCGGTTGTAGCTTCAGTAACTTTAAATTTGACCTTCATAAGTGCCCTCCGAAGGCCTAAACTGAATAAATGGTTTTGAATTTTGAATTTTTTTTTTTAATTGAACCATCCAAACCTGTATTAGAGTCAGACTATTCATAAGTTTCTGTGAAAGCACATTTTTTTTTATAAACGTATTGTTGAGGGCCAACCCTAGCCCACAAGAAGCGCACGCTCGCGAACGCTTTATCTAGATCACGTAACGAATCGAGCCCGCGCCTTGCATATTCCTCGCTCTTAAACCTTATCGTTTTATATAAATTAATTGCGCGGAACAGAGATTTCGTTGTTCTATAGTTACTGTTGTGCGCGCGTTATCTCTCTCGCTCTAGCTAATTGAATTCACTCGCACTTCTGTACGAATTTATAATAATTATTCTGACGAATGAGAATCATTATCTGAAAGACAGTTTTAGGGCAAAGCACTGTTTATCCTAAACTACAGTATCTTGATATATTCACGCCCATTATCCCCGAATAGGTGAGCAGAGGACTCAGTGCAGGAAACCTACATTGAACTGAAGTATTGCCTCAACGTGACACGTCGTCCAATACCGAGGCTATGCCTATATTACCTTGCCTGACCTGGGAATCGAACCCAAGACATCCGGCTAAGTCGAGCTTTAGCAATAAGAAGTAGTATTCAACATACTTTAATTGACTATCATTGGGTATCACTCGAATAAGGCAATCCACTCGAATGTTAAACTTTATTTTCCAGAAATGAGCTACTAGTATAAGAACAAATAATTAATAATTTCCATTTATAACCATTACTTGACTAAGAACTTCTAAAAACAAGGCATTATTTATATATGTAATACATTGAATAGACTGGACAATCAAAGAAGAATACGCTAAATCACACTTCGCAAACTAATCCTAAACTGCCAAAGAACTTTCCGTCGAAAAAATACAATAATAATAAGCAAAAAACGAGCAAACTTTTGTTCTATAGCAGGGCAGTATCGGCGACAATATCTCGTTTATAGTCGCGGGACAATCCCCCCGGGGACATCATAACTAGCCAATGATTATTTTGTTGAGCCGAGGGTTGATTCTGTAAGGGATACTAAGTAAAGCGATTCTGTGGATGTGTTATTTATTGTTCTAGTAGCATCCGCCCCGCGGATACACTCGAATTCCTGAGGGATTTGATGTTTAATTACAATGAAAGTATTTTAAAAATATTTACGTTTATTATCCCTGAAGGGGTAGGCAGAGTTTTCAAAAATCTGATAAATTTTAGTCACAACGTGATATGTGGTGCGCATTGCCGTCTCTTGGGCAAACTTCTAGTAGTAGTAGAGCTCTTAGTGCAGAGTTCGTCCGGGGAAGTACTACCACCTTACCCATTTCCGCCGTGAAGCAGTAATGCAATTGTATTACTGTGTTTCGGTTAGAAAGGTAAGGGGGCCGGTGAAATTACAGGCACATGAGACTTAACAACTTCACGTATCAGGGTCGACAACGCATTGGCGATGCTCCTAGTGTTGCAAATGTTCATAGGCGGCGGTGACCACTTACCATCAGGTGGACCGTCTGCTTGTTTGTCGGCCCAAGTGGCATAAAAAAAAAAAAAAAAAAACTTTCTTAATAATGTTAGTGTAGAACCCCGAATTTGCATTATATGTCGAATTATATGTACGTACGTATATTCGCACAAAACTTATTATAGAAATTTAATGAGAATACAAAGAAAAATAAAAAAATAATAACAGTAGTACAAATATATATATATAAGTATGTATTTAGAAAAAAAAAGTAGTATATTTAGTATATCAGTTATCTGGTTCCCATAGTACAAGCTCTGCTTAGTTTGGGACCAGATGGCCGTGTGTCAAGAATGTCCCGGGATATTAAAAAAAAAAAAAAAAAAGTAGGTATATGCAGAAACCTTTCTTAAGAAATTCATCTGCAGCGTGGTTTAAATAAACAGATAGATAGATAGATTTATAGAAGCGAGATAAAATATTGTTCAAACACTTCTGAAATTAAATGTACCAAAAGATAGTAATGCTAGTTGGAAGTACTAATTTAGTAAATAAATATAATTAATGTATGAAAAAGGAAACTACAAGGTCATTAATGCAAATAATCAACCTGAGGTTTGAATTGATCTTGTAAAGGTTAAAACTCTAGCTCGACATTGCTCCTAGCAATGTCACTTTCATTAATTAAGCAATCACATTAAAGATTTATATTGGCTATATGTATAAAAAATAATATATTAAAAAAAATATATCTTTTTTTTTGCAATTTTTTTCACATTTCATTATATTACACACATCGCTCAATCTTAATAAAAAAGATTATGTGCGAGTGAGGCGTCTCACTTATGAAGTACTTATTGTTAAGCAAGTTTAATGGACGGTCGAATCCGTAGACACGTTATATTGCCCCACCGTGAAGTTTTAACGTTTTATTCGCACGGTTGTTTTTGTATCTATTTTTTTAGTAATATGTTTTGGTAATTTACTACCTTACGTATTTTCTACCACTAGCTCATTTTATTTGAATCCACTTCCTTTCACGACTACCATTGAGCTATCATCGGTACAAGAATTTATTCTAAATATAAGATCGTTCTAATATTAAGGGTGCAGAATACACCCGCACCGATCTCCGCCCCTCTTAAGATGCTCATAAACATGTTTTTCTCGCAATAAAAATGATAAATCATTCGTTTTTTATACGGTCAATCAGTAGATACAGTGTTTTTTCCCCCATTGACGGATAAAATCTATGGGGTAGCAGTTTTGTCACATTGGAGGAAAACATTGGCGATAATAATCACTATTATTTCATTTTTGATTGATGATGTTTCGATGGAAATTATATATGTCATCTTCCACAAACCCATTATCTTCGAAGAGGCAGAGATCTCAGTAATACGACCCACATTCCATCGAAGACATTTTGAGTCCAAACGTAAATAATAAATAAATAAATTATAAATATCCTGGGGACATTCTTTACACACGGCCTGTTTGGGATCAGATCCAATTCCAGATCCCAAACTAGGAAGAGCTTGTACCTACTATGGAAATCAGATAACTAAACTTGAGGCACGCTATGGTGGCCGTTTTGACGTTTAACAATGACAAAGAAATATAACCTTTATTCCTTTAAACATAAGGTGCATCTATTGATCCAACAGCTAATTGTATGAAGATGGAAATAAACCTTATTCCATAGCAATACAGTTTCTTTTCCTATGTCAATCTGAAACGTCAAAACGAACATCATAGCGTGCCGGTAGCATAATAGACTACTTCTTTTTTGCTTTTTTCTAAATATGTACATACTTATATAGACGTGACATGTGGTGAGCATTGTCGCCGTTACTTAGGCACCTTACCAAACTCGGGCTACAAGTTCTAATTTGTAATCAAAGAAAAGTTAATATCACCATACCCGGCCTGGGAATTGAATCCAGGACTTCCAGTCTCTACTCGAGCTTTATACCACTTGACTACCGAGTTGATGGAAATATTATTATTTCTTGAATTTAGTTTGTCCGGGGTAGTACCACCTTACCCATTTCTGTCGTGAAGCATTAGTGTTCTTGTATTACTGTGTTTCGGTTAGAAAGGTAAGGGAGCCAGTGAAATTACAGGCACTTAACAACTTCACGACTCAGGATTGACAACGCATTGGCAATGCCTCTGGTGTTGCAAATGATCATAGGTGGCAATATCAGCCTTGTCAAAAAAAAATTGGAAAGCGAAAGTCTGCTATCTATCCCTTTTTATGAAATTTGGCAGAGAGCAAGCGTGGACCACAAAATATGATACATTTCCTTCATCACTTATAAATCACAGCATACTTATGCGATGGAAAAAAATAGAATCACCAAAAATAACTAACAGATATCATGAATAATGATTATTTAAGTTATGAGTTCCATTCTGCTAACAAAGCTTACGTTATGCCTTATTAAGTATGCGACGAAAACAATCGATGAATCATTGCAGAATACCACCACAAATTGGCTTTATTATTTTCGCTCGTCTATTTGTTTACCCTAGCTTATGAAAATATTTTTGTACAATAAGTCTTAGAATGACAGGCCAGTTGGCTTGGTGGTTAGCGCTCTGACTGCCAAACCGAAGGTCGCGGGTTCGATTCCCACCCAGGACAAACATTTGTGTGCATGAACATGTCTGTTTTTTCTGTGTCTGGGTGTAAATATGTATATAAGTATGTAATTAGAAAAAAAAATGTAAATGTAGTATATCAGTTATCTGGTTTCCATAGTACAAGCTCTGCTTAGTTTGGGACCAGATGGCCGTGTGTAAAGAATGTCCCAGATATTTATTTATTTATTTATTATTTCTAAGACAAATAATTTTGGGACAATCTTCAAACACGGCCATTTGATTTCTAACTAAGCAGAGTTTGTTTTATGGAAACCAGATAGCTGATATATTACAATTTACACTTTTAGGCTACTATATTACAAAAGCTCCGCTGTCAATCTGTCCGTCTGTTTGCCCGTATGTCTCCCTGTCAGCGGGCTGTATCCCATAAAACGTAATAGGTAGACTTGTTTAATTTTCACACAGTGTGTATTATACGGCCGCTATAACACCAATAATTTAATTTAATAAATTCGACAGGTCAATTGGCTTGGTGGTTAGCGAGTCTAACTGCCAAACCGAAGGTCGCGGGTTCGATTCCCACCTAGGACAAACATTTGTGTGCATGAACATGTCTGTTTGTACTGTGTCTGGGTGTAAATATCTATATAACTATGTATTTAGGAAAAAAAAGTAGTATATCAGTTATCTGGTTTCCATAGTACAAGCTCTGTTTAGTTTGGGACCAGATGGACGTGTATAAAGAATGTCCCACGATATTTATTAACTTAATTAAAATAAAGATAAAAATTAAAGACTTTCCCCATAAAATTGTAATTTCATGGGCGTTGTTTTTTTTATATTCTACGGTGCTACAGAACCATACTTGTGTGACCCCGAATCGTACTTTAACGTTTTTAGAACTCCCTTCTCATTTTTAGTCCCATTATATCTTGTAACAAAACTAGTTAAGTAAAACGATACAATAAGTCTAAACGAAATGTCCTACGATAAACACGAAGAAATTAACTTAGCAACAAAACAAGAAACCTTTTATTTGTATACTAGCCACCGCACCGCGGTTTTACCCGCATTCTTGAGGGACCTAATAGATCATTCAATTAATTAAATAAATAAATATCAAACTTGGGAATAGTGTATTCTATCAGTGAAATAATTATTAAAAAATGGAAATTATTTTCGGAGATTACTTCCAAACTTTACCTATTTATAATGTTACATTATAATGTCAAAGATTATATTATATTCTTTCTCCAATCGAAAAGATTTGAAACGGATTTGGATTAAAGTTGACGCATAATATAGTTCATGACCTGGATTAACACATACTTTGATTTTTATTCATGAAAAATCCTTCGGGAACACGGGCGAAAACGCGCGGACAGCTAGTTACGAATAAACGCATTTAATAGAAACAATAAAAACAAAACACTCCCGAAATATAATATTTCCTTCATCGAAGGGTGTTGTTTCAAGTAGTAATAAATAGCGAGTGTTTTAATAGAGAGAGTTTACATTATGGCGCCGGATTCGTCGCCAAGTTTTGATGATTATTGCTTTATCAACCAATATTGGGTTGGCAGGGCTGTCACACACGGTACGGTTACATAAAATTGGTTAAACTCTGGTTAGTGGAACTGACGATTATAGTTTTTGTTTCTTTTTTATGAATTTTATATTGGCTCTTTGGTCGAGTGGTATATGGGTACTAGATCTAGAAATCTTAAGGCTTGTATAGAAATACCTGTAGTCCGAGATTGAAAAAATACCCAAGAAACGACGATGACGCTCTCCACATGTCACGTTGGCTCTTAAAATATGTGAAGAATGCGGGTTCCATTACTTCTTAGGAGATAATGAGCGTATAGTTACCTGTCTAGTTTAAAAATCTAGTTCCATATGGACATAGTGTTGTCTAATCTAACTGAACCCGACCTAACGTCACCATGTGCTCAGATTAGAGAGAAGTTTCCAATAAAATACTATACTAAAAGAAAAAACAAGAATCCAAAGAGAATACTAACCATACTTTAACTGACAGTAAATGGTGCACACGGCTCTTAGTAAGGTCTCCCAGGAGAGCGGCAGTTAGCCGCAGCGTCGCCGCTTGATTGGGACAGTCGTAAACCAATCTACACTAGACTACTGTACCTATAGTGTTGTGACATCGACTATCGATAGTACCTATTTAATTTTGAAATATGAACAACAGTATTATTAGACAATAAATAGTTATTGCTAATTCTGTTGTGCATCACTAAATCTTAATATATATATTTCTTGTGTGCGTGTGTATGTGACTGAACTCCTCCTAAACGACTGGACCGATTTTGATGAAATTTTTTGTGTGTGTTCGTGGAGATTCGAGAATGGTTTAGATTTACAATTGGACCCGGTAGGGGGCGCTGCGATCGAAACCCTGAATTTTTGTATGGACTTATTTTGGCAGGACAACGTCTGTCCGGACAGCTAGTATATATATATATAAATAGGCAAATACGAAATAGTTAGTTTAGTTAGAATCAGTTTTTTTTGATCATGCAATATGCATATAACCTCTAGTGTGGGATGCAACGTGTGTAGATACCGTTGCACAATCCCACCTAGAGTCAACATCCAGGGCTGCGGGTGCGGCGGCGACTGCCGCTGAGAGCTCGAAGCGGCGGAAATATGCGACCATCGGCGATGGTTACATATTTACACCGTTTGGAGTAGAAACACTTGGGTAAATAAAGTAAATTATTCAAAGACATTTCGACGCGCCTCATCGAGTCATCCGGTGACCAGAGGGCTGGCTCGTATTTTGGTCAGAGAATAAGCTTAGCCATACAAAGAGGCAACGTAGCCAGCCTTCTGGGCACTTTACCCATAGACAGCTCTAACAATTTAAATTCAGTTTTTTATTTATAGATTATTGCTTTATTTATTAGTTAATTTGAAGTAGTTTAGTATGTACACTTTGTTTTATTATGTTAGTATTAAATCTATTGTAATGTTGTTTATAAAAATAAATATCCAATATTTATATCCATATTATTATGGGTGGACACTGGCGTTAATATAACTAATTGGTTTAGGCGTGACATGTATATATACCTTAAATTAAAACGAGGTTTACTTACTTTTCTATAAATATCGTTGTCTGGGAATTTCGATGGACTTAAGTAGATACTTTTGTAAATTCTTTGCAGGATCATAATTATTACTATTTCTGCTATATTTTATACAAAATCTAACATATATCGATATACAGGGGTTTTCTTTGCCACAGCACTATTTTATTCACAGCTTTGAATTGAACCAAGCGTCAAATTTTTTTCATTTTTATATTTGACGGCGCCTTATGAAAATCGTGTCGAATGTTAAAACTTTAAAGTTAAGGCACACATTCTTTGTAACTTAAACCATTTCATTTCTTATGTTCAAGAATCATCTTAACTTAAAACTAGACTATGAACGTAATACCTATGTATTACTAGCTGTCCCCCGTGGCTTTATCCGCGTTCCGGAGGTCTGTAATACGCGAACTGTCAAACGCGTGCAATTAAAATAGTTGTTATTCTTTAAATAAATCTAAATTAAATCTATAAATAATCTTAGAGTAGTAGAGCTCTTAGTGCAGAGTTCGTCCGGGGAAGTACTACCACCTTACCCATTTCCGCCGTGAAGCAGTAGAGCAATTGTATTACTGTGTTTCGGTTAGAAAGGTAAGGGACCGGTGAAATTACAGGCACATGAGACTTAACAACTTCACGTCTCAGGGTCGACAACGCATTGGCGATGCTCCTTGTGTTGCAAATGTCCATAGGCGGCGGTGACCACTTACCATCAGGTGGACCGTCTGCTTGTTTGTCGGCCCAAATGGCAAAAAAAAAGTTCCCGAATTTCTCAATTACAATATGCATGTTTTATATATAAAATCCTTCCTCTTGAATCACTCTATCTATTAAAAACCGCATCAAAATCCGTTGCGTAGTTTTAAAGATCTAAGCATACATAGGGACAGACAGACGGCGGGAAACGATTTTGTTTTATATTATGCATTGATATAACGTATAAAGTGGACATAAGTGTTTGGGTAAAAACACAGATTTGAAAAATATGGAAATATGCGAGAATTAAAAAAATATTGGGAATTTATTTTTCATTAGCTAGTTCCTACTTAGTAGCTTTTCTGAAAGTTGTCTTTTGGACCATTGGTACCTTATTAGAGTAGCTACTATGTATCTAAACTATATATTATATACCCTCATTTTAGATAAAGAATTTATAATATATTATGACATTGTGACAGACATATCTGTTTCCAAACTAACCAAAGCTTATTTTACTTAAATAACTACCAATTTATAGTCAGAGAACAAACAGCCAAGTTCTTGCATATCAATAATTATCAGGTGTTATTCTGTAAGGTAAAATGACAGTAACTCGAAGATGTTTCCTCACTTCCATGCTCTGTCTCCTTCGCTAACTACGCAGACACGTGAGAGGGCTCTCCGAAGCCTCGCTGCACCGCGACTCGAACCATCAGATCTTAATTAAATGATCGAATTTACCATGGTACCTTTGAAAATCGCATCGTCCCCGCATCGTGAGCTCTAAACAACCCCTCACCAACATTTCCCCAACACTGAGTATTCTCTTGCAAACCTATGTGTTTTGTTTGACAACTTATTGGTGCAGAAACTGTTCGCTGGTCTCATTATTTGTGTAGGTTGTTGTTGTTCGGTGGCAGTAAGTGGTTATTACTGCTATTCTACAGGATGGGTAAACAAGTGTTAAGTATTTACAACGTAATTTACTTTTAGGTGTCTTTACGTTTGGTGGGTAGAGACATTGACAGGTCTTGGGTTCGATATAAATTATTTAGCCCACCATATTGATAGATAATAGAGGCAACAAAATAAGAACTACTAGCTATCCCCCGCGGTTTTATACGCGTTCCCCGGAAATGTCACATTTTCACGGGATAAAAGGTCTCTTACGTATTAACACTAATCATACCAACACTTACTAAGTACCTATTTCTAACATAGCGGGTCAAATGTGACTTTATGTTTCCTGCTTGAATGTATGAAATATGGTTGTTAGGAAGGGAAATAAATAGTATAACTGTATATTAATTAGTATGAAGTCAAATGTGCAAATGCAATAAGATGATACATGCATTTTCAATGCAAAGTTCAAAATGGGTCATTTGACCCGGTTATGGTATGTTTAGTGTTAATCCAGGTTATAAACTATGTATATGCCAAGTACCATCCAAATCCGTTTAATACTTTTTACGTGAAAGAGTAACAAAAATTCAGCAATCCATCCTCAAAAAATTTCGCATTTATAATATTAGTAAGTTAAGATAAATTTATTAAATCTGATGAATTCTGTATAGTGCTGCCATCTATCAACAGGAGTTTAAAGCGAAAATTTCTTAAGGAACTTCCTCCACTAGCGCCATCTATACTTTTGTATCAAAAATAGCACTGGTTTATTAGGACGAATAGAATTCAGCGCGAAAGCTTTTTATAGTTCACCTATTCAACGCTAGATGTCACTGTTAAAAATATTCTTTTAAATTTACTTGATTTGCCAAGAATCTATACGTTTTAGTTATCCTACTAATATTATAGCAAAATGTTGTATGTATGGATTTTTGTTACACTTTCATGCACAAACTACCAAATGGATTTAAATGAAACTTGACTCATATGTAGAAAATGCCCTGGAATAACACATATGATACTTCTTGTGTCGGGAAAATGTTACATCCCTCGGGATCGTAGATAACCCACGCAACCACCGGGTACAGCTAGTTATGAATAATCCTAGTACTGGACGTATGGTTGTATGGATGTGTGTTACTCTTTCACGAAAATACTACCGAAAGGATTTGGATGAAACTTGGCACATAGATAGTTTATGGCCTGGATACATAGGGTACATTTTATCATGTTTATAATGTTACATCTATCGGGAACGCGGGACAAACCACGTGGACAGTTAGTATGCGAAAAGTTACGGGAGATAGCAGCTCCCGAACATGCGAAATAAAACTCATGTGATACGTAAAATAGTCGGCAATATAATTATCCCATAAAAGAAACAGCAGTGTCAACGACTCTATGGATATGTCACCTCTGTAGTAATATTACACAGTAAGTACTAAGGAGGGCGATATAGTAATCGCCACGAAGTCTTATTCATTAATTTTATTAGGGAAAACATACAATTACACAAGCAAATTACTTTGTAGGTCTTATATCTAAATACAATTATGTACACGTGCAACTACGTTATCCATATATTTAATGTTCTAATAGCTCGTAGTCGACAGGTACTCGGCTCCATCCCTGACATTTTTCTTTTAAAGCTTTTTATAATCTAGCAAGGATTTAGTATGTACGCAAGAAGCTGCAACAAAGCTAACGATTATAATACTTGGTAGGGAACCACTATGATCCTCAAGGGTTATGCGTTATGATGAGAAAAAGAAGGAAGTCATCAGACGTATTAGTAAGAAGCGTAAGGCGATGATAGCTCAGTTGGACGTTTTTCAACGAAAATCAAAGGTTTGAAAACTACAATCAGCTTGAAGGATAACATCTTGAGGAGACCATAGCACCGAGGTGAGTCAGGCGGTAGATATAAAGTACCCGCAGGCCCGTCACGGCGTGAGATCACCCTAGGGTTATAGTCAATAAGAGCCTAACACAGCGGCACCTTCCGGAGCTATCGGGTATCCAATGAAGGACTTCCCTGGATCAGAAAAACAAAGGTTGTGTACCTACTTTGTAGCTGTTGTTAGCGACAGATTTTCAGCCTGTCCGTAGGCCAGTCAGGCGGGTACTACAAGCCTTTTGCTCTCCCATAGTGTTTCCTTCACCAAAAGTTCAAGCACATTGTAGGATTTGGTCGTACGACTTTCGCCACCGCATTCGACGTGACCATCATAGAAGTAATCTCCAAAACTTGACAACCCATATAAGGCTATAATCCATGAAGTTTTAAATCAAGATCAATATCGTTTCAGCCAGATTCAAAACCCATAATTGTCTAATGGTATACCCATTGACTAACAAATCATAATATTTGCCCAAACTTTTGGGATTAAAAAGTGAATTGGTTAAGTGTGCTCGACATTACTAGAGCGTGGGTTCAGTACCTATTATTATCATATGCATCATCGCCTATTTTATAATATATTTGAGAAGTAGAGCTCTTAGTGCAGAAATTGTCCGGGGAAGTGCCTTACTCATTTCCGCCGTGAAGCTGTAGTGCACTTGTATTCTTGTGTTTCGGTTAGGAGGGTTAGAGGGTTGGTGAAATTACAGGCACATGAGACTTAACAACTTCGTGTCTCGGGGTCGACAACGCATTGGCAACGCCCCTAGTGTTGCAAACGTCCAGAAGCGGGGGTGACCACTTACCATGAGGTATCACGGTCTGTCTGTTCGTTGGCCTACATGACTTAAAAAAAAGAACATAACATAGAAAATAACGGAACCCTAAAAAGCTAATGGACCATTATGGTGTCGACCCGATAAAATATCTATACGTAACTTCCGTATCCACGTAATACCCTCCTTTGATCGCGTCGGTTAAATATAGCTCGGTGTTCTAAATTTTACGTATAGTTATAATATTTGCGGCTTTCAGCTACTTCACTGCGCCGGTGTTGCCTCAAAGATTCTGTAATTAATTTCACGGGACGAAGACAATAACAGGTCATTTCTAGCGGGCTAGTTGGCTTGGTGGTTAGAGATCCAGACTGCCACGCAATAGGTTGTGGCTACGATTCCCATCCAGGGGCTCGAAAATGACACTAGCTCGAGGATGTTTCGTCGCGGCCTCTATGCTGTATCTCTGTCGCTTACTTCGCTAATACTACTAATCACGTGATAGGTGAGCTCTCCGAGGCCTCCGTGAAGCGGCTCGCCGACGAAGTTTGTATTAGCTGAATAAGGGGGCTGGACAAAATTGTCTGTATGAAGCTGTAGGTACTGTATCTAGGTGAGTAAGTAAGAGGTCACAAGAAAAAAATACTCATTGGTATGTGTAGTATCAGTTGTGTGGGTTCCTTAGTAGAAGCTCTGCTTAGTTTGGGATCAGCCGTGTGTAAAGAATGTCCCTTCATATTTATTTATTATTATTATTGATATATGATAAACTTAACACAATTATTTAATAATATGAAAAATAACCTTTTTTACATCGCAACAAACAGTCCATAACTGATAGCATTTTTTTTCTTGTTCTACCATAATTTCACCATGGTAAGTAATGATGAAGCCGAAGGTGGAAAGCTCCATTAAGTCGAGACGGGCTACACAATTCTTTAGCGACGATTCGATTGTCGCAATATTTTTCTTCTCATTCATTTTCCTTATCTTGGCGATCCTCGTTCCGTATGGGATGGGACATATTATTTCATTATGGAGTAGATCTGTCGCAAGTCCTTAAATTTAAACGGAACCAGTACAGCAATTGTAATATTTTGCTAAATAATATAGTTAAATATACATAATTATGTAGTAAAGTAAATAATATTAATAATTATGTCACGTCTGATCAGTAACAAACAACAACGTTTAAAATAAAACAATGAATTAAACTAACTCCAAAAATTTCGCCAACACATTGTCGAACCTAAGACGTGAAGTTGTAATGTCTCATGTGCCTGTATTATCCTCGGTCCCATAAAGTTTAATTTAATTTAAATCTGATCAGCCGTTTCAGAGCTTACTCGTGACAAACTTTGATATAAATGTAGTTTTCACGTCTGGAATTTATTTTGACTTCTTTATCACAGAAAACACATCAATTTTATTTATGACTTTCAATAAATAAATTAAAAACTAAACTTTAGAACAGTATAGTACATATTTAAACCACGTGGAGCCACAGACAGATAGTAAATAAATAAACATTATCATTAAATCTATGTAAATACTCCATACAACATCAGGTGCGATCTGTAAAATCTATTTCTGTGGAAGTGTGCCACTGTGCCTAAACTGGTTCACCGCAGAGCACTGCAGATGCAACGATTAGATACTCGTATGAAATAATGTGTCTACTGGATCGCCCTTTGTGGGCATTAGCCGTCCGTATAAAAATACTCCATGTGTCAAAAAGTCTCACTAATATAAATATGGGTGGTTGGATGTTTTGTTCATACATTTTTTTATTTAATTCGACTAATTAGTTAATACATTCGAAGTTTTTCTGTATTAATTCTTCTTATTTAAATAAATTAGTAATAAATATAGTTATTATCAACTATATAAATTTTGCCAGTGTATGCATTGTGCATTAAGATTTTTTTTTTTTATATTGACACAAATATATCTATATATTTTTTTAATATATACTATTTTAGGCTACACAAGAATGTATTATATTACCTAATTACACTACAATTTAGCCTGGGCAGACTTATAAGTAATTATAATCTATCATAAACTTATAAATTCAACTAAATAATGATGAAAAATTACTGCCAATGGTCAACACAATGGTCAATCAAAAATAACGACAATTTGCATTTCCCTTTCATTGCCTTCCCCTTTTGAATCCTTCGAATGTGACCCTAATTAAAATGAAATAACTAACTAGTCAGTTAATTCAATGTTTTTTTAAATATATGTATATCTTCTAATTTATATCCAAATCAGGACAATTTTATACAGAAAATAATAATATATTTTGAGCATTTTTTTTTAATTAAAACATGCAAAAAGACTCCTGCGCACTTGCCCTTAAAATTGCACCGCAGGAATGTGGCCCAGAAATGCGTTGCAATACCAATTTCACCGCAGCTCTCTTTTAATCAAAATAATTAACTACTCAAATGATTTATTACCATCCAGGGGAGAGGGAAAAAAGTAACGCAAATGCCACCAGCATCGCGGCAAAACGGTTACCTTTAAGATTGAGTCAAATTTTATCTCCCGAATGTAATTTTATACAGTTCTTGTTACTGTTACGGTTTATTTATCAATTAGATACAATTTTGATGGATTTTTTTGGTTAGAATAAAAAATTCGTTCAATTTTTTTCCCAAAATAGTGAATTTCGCTGAGAATTGTATTGGATTTGTTTAATGTGAGACAGAAGGAGACAAAAAGCGTTTGGTGATAATTTATTATTACCATTTTGTATAAATATCTTACTTTATTCTACTAATGTTAAAAAAAACAAAAACTTCCGAGGATGTATGAATGTTTGTTAATCTTTCACGCAAAAACTACAAAACGGATTTGAATGAAACTTTGCACATAGATTGATGGATGTTTCTCTTTCGCCAAAACTACTAATTAGATTTGGATGAAACTTGGCACATATACAGTTTATAACCAGGATTAGCAGATAGGGATATATCCCAGGAAAATGGAACCTCACAAACGCGGGTATAACCGCGGGGGACAGCTAGTAAATAAATAAACATGTCTGTGATTACCAAGGACCGCCGGTGAGGTAGAAAAAGTCGACAAATCGAAAAAAACAAACAATAAAAAAATCCGCGAAAGCCGTACAACTCAATTTTGGAGGCACAACGCGGTCGAAATAAAGTCGAAAAAAATTCGCTCCGGGGCGTTTTTTAGTGTGCTGCGAAACGGTATTGTTGGCGACGCGCTTTTTTATTAAAGATCATTTTTTTTCGCTTTTTGTTTTCATTGTAATAATTTAATTATGTACGTTTTTGCCGAGTTATAAAAACGGGACGGTTACTGATTACCTCGAACAAGTTATTTTATAACTTTACTAACGTTCGCAGGCAGGTATCATCATATTTATTTTCACATGGAATAATCACAAAAAGAAAATACTGACACTAGTTTTTTTGTCAGTATGGAAAATATTGTTTGCATGTTAAAGTTATGATAGAAAGATTTCCATAATAAATAAAAAATACATACAGATTTACCTAATTAGATCGTTTAGATGCTAATGTCGTTTAAGGTTTTAATGAGTTGGTACTACCACAATTATGGACCATTTTGCTTCCATTACTCCTACCACAGTAGAACAATCTATATTATGAAATACTGATGTTCCTTATCTATTTACAGCACAGATTTTAATCTGTATTATGATTTATGATATTGGACTGCTATCCAATCACAGATTGTCACTTGAAAGACCCTGAACCGCTTCTATCCAGCTATATCTAACCAAAACTTTAAAATGTCATTGGAATCATTATCACATAAAAAAGAAACAGAAATATTTGTATTTAAAAAAAAAATACATACAAAATATTGACAAAGCTCCCGGCCAAATAAACATGCTACACGGTTTTACCATGGTATACCGTATTAACCTAGCCCCATAATGATTGCTTTTTTAATAATCTGCAGCAACTTCCTTACCACAGCAACAAATGCCCACAACAAAGCTGCGCACACGCTCAGATTACAGAGCAGCGCCGGCCGCGCGCGCCGCGGTGGTCCCCACGCCCCCTCGCCCTTCTGCCACCCCCCTTCGCCCCTCGCGCCCCTCCACCCCCCGCTGGTCCCTCGCACCTAACGAGCCCGGATTACGGGGAGTCCGATTAATTTGCAAGACCCATGTCTTGGGTGTATTAAGAAATTTTAAGTGGTTCATATTGATATTAAGTTGTATCAATAGTTGTTGTGGAGGTTCAAATGATCAACTGACAGCGGAACCAGTTGCTTTTCAGTGTAGGAAAGCATTGGCCAGTGTGGTGGTTAGATGCAGTGACTATTACGCCGCATTGGCAGATTTCATGTATTATTTTAGTGTGTAACAAATTTTGGACAAATAAAATTAAAAAAAAGTATGTAGGTTCGATACCCATCCAGGACAAATATTTGTATGCATGTCTGTCTATTCTGTCTAGGTGTAAATATATATTCTAGTATGTATTTAAGAAAAGTAGTACATATATCAGTTATCAGCACCTCTCGCCATATTCCCACAGCTGCCAATTGAAAGGTACTTCTCATCCAGGCTTTGGTTACCACTACAATTTTATTAATACTGAGTGAAGTTGAAGTAAACTTAAGTAGTTAAATGTTTCATCTCGTTTGATCGAGATCAAGAAAGATCGCAGGAGGCAAACCTTGTACTTAACAAATATGTATTATACATTTAAAATATCGAAACAAACCAAAAGAACAAAATTCCGTCCAATTGTTCTTGAGTAACAAAAGGACACATACCCATGTCTTTTTTGAAAAAAATTTAAGAATTGAATTGACTTCAATGAGTCATAAAACGAATATTTATCACAAAATTAAACAAAAAGTTTAATTTACAGACAGATCCAACAGAGTTATATAGTAACTACTTAATATAGATACATTACTCAATTTCCAAAATACACACCTACAAAAATATACTTTTCTTTCGCTAAATTACATAGCAATCAATTCGTGACTGCCGACAAACACCGAAATGCCCAAAAAAGTACAGTCAAAGATGTCCGGACGTGTTCTTACACACTTAACGACAGACCTGTAGTTCCCAGAGCTCACAGTATTATTGTTTAATCCACTGAAGTAATTGCTGAACACGTTTCGGTAAGTAATAATTTATGGAGAGGGATAAATATATTCAGTTTGGGTAGTGGGAGTTATACAGACCCCTAATTCTGACGTAATATTTACAAGTAGGCATAGCAATAGTAGATATAAGTCCGAACTCTGCACTTGGCTCCTAGTGCAGAGTTCGTCCGGAGAAATACTGCCACCATTCCTTGAATATTTCAAACAGACTTCGACTTTATTATTTGTATTGATAGCTAAGGTCCCTAGGTTTTATTTATTATTATATTCCATTTAATTACAGTAGAGCTCTTAGTGCAGAGTGAAATACTGCCTACATAATTTCCGCCGTGAAGCAGTAGTGCACTTGTATTACTGTGTTTTGGTTAGAAAGATAAGGGGGCCGGTGAAATTACAGGTAGATGAGACTTAACAAGTTCGCGTCTCAGGGTTGACAACGCATTTGTGATGCTCCTGGTGCAAATATCTAAAGGTGGTGACTACATACCATCGGGGTCGACTGTATGCCTGTTTGTCGGCCTGGGGAGCCATTCTGTTAGGTAAATTGACACTAGCTCGAGGATGTTACGTCGCGGCCTCCATGCTCTGTCTCTTTCGCCAACAGTGCAACCTCGGCTCGCCGAAGAAGTTTGTATTAGCTGAATAAGAGGGCTGCTTGGTGTAAATTGTATCTTGGTAAAACATTGAATCGGAACGTGAATAAAACACGCGGAATCTAATTAATTCTATATGTTCATACTATAATAACGGGCCAGTTGGATTGCTGTTTTGTGACCCCTAGTGCCCCACCACAGATCGTGGGTTCGATTCCCGCCTAGGACAAACATTTATGTGCATGAACATGTCTGATGGTTCTGTGTCTTCATGGATATGAAAATGCATTTAGAAAAAAAAAGCTGTTTATGTAGTATATCAATTATCAGGTTTTCTTACAAGCTCTGCTTAGTTAGAGATCAGGGGCTCGATTCTGTAAGGAAAATGACACTAACTCGATGTTTCGTCGCGGCTTCTATGCTCTGTCTCTGTCGCTTACTACGCTAATACTATTAATCACGTGAGAGATAAGCTCTCCAAGGCATGAAGCGGCTCGTCGACGAAGTTTGTATTAGCTGAATAAGATCGCTGTGTATGTTAAAAAAACTATTGAATATTATGAACATAGCTTACAAAACAATTATTATCAAGATTTGAAAAAATTGTGTAAGTACTCTTAATATTTTTTTCTTTAAATCAAACAATGTTAAATAATTATAACAAGAACACTATCGACCAAAAAAAAATTATTAATATTTTTTTTATTAGTATTTAATTGGTACCTACATGCATCGATTACATCATTAAAATTTTGCGCGGTCTTTGAAAATACTTTTCATAAAAACAGATGAGCTATTTTTGCCAAAAAAAAAATAGGAATTTTGATTGAAGCCTAATTAAAATTATAGCTCCAGTGTGTAACATCCCAAATAAAAAAAGTGACCACCAGGTATTTTAATACCTAACTAATTAATAAATATTTCGTCCGTTCGCCAAATTGCTTAGTTTTGCCATTCATTTGTTTTAAATTCTCTATCTATTTTATATTGGTACTGGCTGAGAATTTCAATTTCAAATGATTTTTTTAAACCTCGAATTCTAATAAATATAAAAAAATTATAATTATATAAATTAATTCAATTTCCACTGCGCTGGCAAAGATGCATCGACAAATTATTTTTTTTAAATCTTGAAGAAACTAACTACCAAATATTAATATTAATCTGGGAAAGTATTTTGTTCTTACAAAGTTCTGTTACAAACAGTGAGTTTATTATAAGCGGTTTTACCCGCGTTTATTGATATAATATACATACATATATAGCCTATTACCATCTACGAAAAATTTCACGTCGAATGATAGCATTCCCATCCCTATATGTTCAGTAGTTTTGAGGTAATGGTGCGTCAAAGGTACTCTATTCTGCTTACACATATATGTACAATTTAATTATTATATTTAATTATACATATACGTAGCAATTTAGGTAATAGGTTGGGGAAAAAGTTCCTTCGCTTTTTTTAATATAGTTTATTTACATTTAACTAAAGTATGTAGGTACCATTTTGTTCGATAACTTTTTGCCATCTTGTAGGTAGGGACATGATCCCATTGCTATAGAAATTTTGGGACTTATGATCAAAATACTGCGACAAGTGGTTTTGACAGTCCTCTCGTGATGTTAACCTAACACTGCCTAAAGAATTCTGAAGAGACCGAAACAGGTGGAAATCTGAAGGTGCAAGGTCAGGACTATACGGCGAATGCATTAATACCTCCCAGCCAAACTCTCTTAATGTTTGCTGAGAGGCTAAAGATGTGTGAGGTCCCCTTCTGTTGATTAATTCCGGCCGCTTTCTCTCAACTTCTTGCTTTAATCTCATCAGTTGTTCGCAGTAGAGTTCAGAATCGATGGTCCTGCCTGGTGTTAACAGCTCATTATGAATAATGCCCTTCCAATCCCACCACACACACAGCATCACCATGTTGCGAGTTAACCCGGGTTTCGCCACAGTCTGTGAAGCCTGAACGGCCTTTGACCACGACCTTTTTCGCACGTTCTTGTCGTACGTGATCTACTTTTCATCACCAGTTATCAGCTTCTTAAAAAATGGTTCGGTTTCATGACGTCGTAATAAAGAATCACAAATGAGTACACGGTTCATTAGGTTTCTTTCAGTGAGCTCGTGAGATACCCAATTATCTAGCTTTTTTGTGTACCCAGTTTTTTTCAAATGCGCCAAAACTGTTTTGTGGTCAATTTCCAGTTCTTCAGCTACGTCGTAACTACTGATATGCCGATCTTGCTCCACTTTTTCAAAAATGGCATCCATTTTATCCGTAATGGGGCGACCAGAGCGACGTGCTTCTTTGACATCAAAATTTCCGGATTGAAAACGCTTAAACCAAATTTGTGCTACTCTCACAGACACTACACTAGGTCCATAAACATCGCAAATTTTTTTCGCGGCTTGCGTTGCATTTTTACCTTTTTTGTAGTAAAATTTTAAAATGAATCGGATTTCTTCATTAGATTCACTCATCTTGGCGGTACGAAAAACAAATGCAAATCACACATTTTCCCAATTTGAATTGGGAATTATGTTCTTTAAAATTTAAACTTTCAATGATACCAAAACCAGCCAGATACAAATAGTATAGCCAAAGAGATTTTATTACAAGTTCATACATAATATAATGCGAAAAGACTTTTTCCCCAACCTAATATATATATTACCTAAATTGCTTCGTTGAGAAATTCTAAGCATTTCTCCCATTGGCTATATTGCTTCAACATAAGGTTGTTAAATGAAAACATTATGTAATCTATAAGGCGAAGATAAGCAAACACAAGATATATACAAACTTTGCATCACTAGAGGCTGTGTCGGCGCGTCCCAAGTCCATTCGATGCAAATTCTCACATCGACTGTCTTGTGAGCTGGCGTAAGGGTAACGCTGGTAGCGATTTATAATGTAATATGTATATTAAATTGAATGTTTGTTTAAGTACTGGTGATTCGATTGTGATCGAGAAGTTGTTGCGTTCGCACCCGAGAATGTTTCCAAAGAAATAAAGGCATTGCAACGCATGCCAGGAACAGATTGTAAGATGTAAATATAATAAAATCGGGACACCTTATCAATCACAAAACCGAGTAATTAACTCAAACTTGTTTCAAAATAAACGCTAGATCAAAAGCTTCGCTTTTGGTTGTTACCCATTAAAAATGTGTCTGGTGTATTTTTTATGGAGATAATTTAAAATATATTCATCTTGATTTGTGTGATATGATAACAGTTTTGTAATAACATTTGATGCTCATGCTTACACTAATCCAAACCTTACAAATATTTATCACCTTTTCTTTGGTCTTCTTCTTGACATTTCGCTTACCTCAAATCCAAATCCTATTAACAAAATCTGGGGTCTCTGGAATGTCGCAATCTCTCTCTCCATTTGGTGCATCATTTCCAGTGACTTCGAAGATTTTACGGTCCATCCCGATGCCAATCCTCTTTGGAATAATACTCCAAGTTAATTAAGTCAATAAAAAAGGAAATATCGAATTTCATACGCCCAAGTAAAGTTAATTAAAAATCTAAATTCAAAACCGTTCATCTCTCATAACTAAGACCACGACATACGGTATGCCAAGAATGCAATATTCGCTTCTACGGTGTAAGGCCCGACTTTAAATAGCGATGCGAGCGAATGAAGGATTATGAGATCGAATTGCGATTGTTTTACTTCGCGGTATGCGTGCGAACAAATAAAGGTCGTAATTACGTGGTATAATCATTGCATTATCATAAGCTGTTGCATTACTGTGCGCTTTTGTCATTACGTAAGGAACAATGGATTACTTGTTTGATTAGCGCTTTTCAATTATGCTGAAATAAGTTGTAATTTGTAATCGTCATCGTCGAGATGGACGATATTCGATTCAGGTACGAAAAAAAAGAGTTTTAGATTTTTTTTTTCTACAAGTCTCTGGTTGTAAAACTATTAAGCTATAAGAATAATATTGAAATTCTTCAAGTTCTTTGAAGGAGTAGGCAGAGGTAAGCGAAGACAATTCAAGTCCCAACGTGACATCGTATTGTCACCTTTTCTCGAGGATGCTGTCAATCTCGGACTACAAGTAATAATCTAACAAAGAAACATCTACTGTATCTTGCCCGATCTGGGAATCGAACCCATGACACATAATACTTTGGCAGAAGCTAGTTGGACCGGACGCCATTACGAAGAAGACTGTCTTCTTCCATTTAAATAAAATAGAAAGAGACGTACATATATTAATTATGTCTTGTTATGGACAATAGAATTAGCACTATAATTTTAGTTCTGTTTTATGTTCTACAGTTATATTTAAGGGGTAAAGTATTTAAATTTGGATGTAGGAGGTCCGAATATAATAATAAAAATAATATCGAAAATCTTTTACTGATAGAAAGCTATATTATTGCCGAATGATACTGTCAATGTTTTTAAATCGTAAAAATTATCTTGAGGAGATGGAAAGAGTCACGGTAAGGGGGCTAGTGTAAAGTAAAGTTACTTAAATATAGTACCTCTTTTCATTGTGACTATGACCCATTAAAATTAAAGATATCTCATCTGTCACCATTGATAGTACACACTTACCCTTCTGACCTCAACGTACGATAAGCAATCTCAATTAAACTCAATAAAATAAAAGTTTCTCAAGAAATAAAGGTAGACGGGCCGTCTCCGATGCCTTTATATTACATCATGCGTCGTGAAGGTCTGAACTTAAGCAAAAACTTGGTGGGGAACGTAAATAAACTATGCAAAGTGGAGAAGCGGCCGGCCGATGGATTAATCTTGCGGAGTTCGCGAGTTCCCACGCTCAGTAGCGGCCAGCGGGGCTTGCAAAGCGCTGCGCAGTACGACGATAGCTATGTCGCTATCGATGATGGAAAGTGTAGCGAAGTCGCTAGCGTTATATATGACTACGGATAGTTTTAGTTTCGTTAACGTCTTCAAGAACTTTGGGCTCTGAAATGAGGTAGTTTTATGTAATGCGTAAAGTAGTGCTGTAAATCATTGTGCCTTGATTAAAACCTGTGATATTTTGACATAATAATTTTCTATTAGTAATAAATGCTATGGGTAGTGAATGGTGTTGTAAAGGTTGACATCGAAAAGTTTACTGTATGGGTAATATAAACAAAAATTCTAAAGAATATTAAATAATATTTTCCTACGATTCCTACTTTTAATTTCATACGTTTTTAATGTTCGTTATCGAACTGCTATCGCACACAACTTGTCTACACCCAAATCAGCATACACACACAAGTGTAAATTGCTTGGTCGAACGACAGTGGACAATGCCGTTGGGTGGTCGCGGGGTGGGGTTCCTCGGTCAGGGGAAAGGGGCGAAGGGGGACAGACCGGTAATTTCAGGCTTTGCCTAATTTGACGACTTTACGATTACATACATTTAATCGACGTGGGAATTGGACATATTGGGTGTCAAGTTTTTTTCTTTATCACAGTAGCCGGTGTTTTACCGTTGCATTGGTTGTGGAGGGAAACTTATTTGTAGACCAGACATTTTACTGATTGCCTGGTGGACTATTTAATATATAAATATCCTGGGCTTTCTTTACACGGCCATCTGATCCCAAACTAAGAGGAGCTTGTACTATGGAAACCAAATAACTTAAATTCAAATTCAAAACCATTCAGTTTAGGCCTTGCACTTATGAAGTTCAAAGTTTAGCTTTACTACCATCGTTCTGGCAGTCAATTGCCTGCAATTGAGAAAAACCGGCGAGAAACTGAGCATGGTTCCTTTTTTATATATGTTTTTGATTTACTGCATATAAACGACTATTCTACTTTTTGAAATACATATTTATATATAGATACCTACTTACGCACAAACACATGTTTGTCATGTTTGGGAGTCGAACCCACGACCTATGGCTTTGCAGTCAGGGTATGTATCCAGCTGATTGGTAACAATATGCCCAATATTACCATATATGGCAAGTCATTTTATTATTGTGAAATATTGATTAAAAATTATTAAACTATAATTATTATAAGTAATTAAGTTATTAAGGACTTACCTATTTAAGCTTCCGCATTATATTGTATTCCTTATGAAGATACAAATATGGTCTTATTTGCCATAACTTTGCTATTTAACATTTAATGAACTTAACAGAATATGGTAGGAAATTATTAAACTACTCTATAGTAAAATATGTATTTATAATAAATATGGTCTACATTTATTTAGACCCTTTCATGGAACTGTTAGTAAGGTAATGTAAGGTTGTTTTTAGGGTTCCCTAGTCAATAAGGAAGTTGTAAAAAAAAATCTTGTGTAATCCCTCTATTCCATTGTGTAGGTTAAATAGAGTATTTTTAAACATTAGGGCTCTGTCCCCGTTTGAAAAATATTTACATTGACAGAGCATAAAAGCCTCGACGAAACAACCTCTAGCTAGTGTCATTTTCCTTACAGAAGTCCAATTGAATCTGAATACACCAACAGATGTTTGGTGACTGGTTTCAGCTTGAGTAGTGCTCTTTCAGCGTTTCCTCATAATTTTCCTTCACCAAAAAGATTATACAAAAACAAATAGATAGTAACTAATTCTGCTGGATCTCCTTCTCTGTTCAAGTCCCAAACAAGGAAACTCAACAGGAAATTGACACGTTTCACGCTTCTACACGAAGCATCTTCTGAACGTATTAGACCCGCTGTCACAGAGTCGACGCACTAGCACCACAGATGTGTAAACTCGCCGACCGCCGGACAAAAAGTGAAAAGTCTTTCAGTAAGAGATCCATCAGAATTAGTTAATAGATATTTGTTTTTGAATAATCTTACGATGGATTTCCGCAACGTCTCGACTGAGTCAATTAGTTGTCTTCACCGAAAACTCAAGCTCTTTGCATTCGAACCCACCGGCAATCGACGTCACTGACCGACTAAGCTATAATTCACAAAGACAGTCTCAAAGTATTTGGAACTTAGCAAGTTTAAACGAATTGGTGGTATTCGCTTCTGTAATGTAAATGACTAACTACGATATTTCGTTGCTGCTTCTATGCTCTGTCTCTATCGTTGACTATGCAATCAAGAGAGAGGTCCACACTCCGAGGCCTCGTTTCGCCGCGTCTCGACGATGCTTTTATTAGCCCCCTTGGCTAGATCTAGTATGTAAAATATGTTATAAAAAAAATTGCATGATTGTTATCAAGCAATCGGCCAGTAAGCTAACGGTTACCTATCATGAATGAAATGAAATGAAAATATTTTTATTCAAATAGGCCTTTACACGCACTTATGAATATTCTGACTCTAATATCGGTTCGGAAGGTTGTTTTTTAAAAAACAAACTTAGATTTATTATATAAAATATTATTTTGTCTCATTGACAATACCTGTGTGTTATGGCAATATTGCAGAATTATTTAACAATAATATAATATTATAAATATCTAATAAAAAAAAAATACAAACAAACTAAAGCCGACCAGCCCCCACAAGCAGCACCTGTTCACAAGTATGACGCATGTGGCAGCCATCGCCCTCCTCGCCATATTGTAGGGAAGTGAGCGACCCGCCACACGACGCCGCCACAAGCAAAGGCGTTAAAGCGAGCATGACTAACTTAAGTTTTATGCACATAAAAAAAATAATTTATGAATTTTAGAATACACACAAAGTGTTATCACTGTGACCACAACATGTTCAAAGTTATAGATAAATTTATGAATTTTAGAATACACACAAAGTGTTATCACTGTGACCATAACATGTTCAAAGTTATAGATAAATTTACACTGGATTTTGTTATAGAAGCGCGCACCTAGTCCCAGAAATGAACCTTGTACTTTTTGCAGTCGATAAGCAGAGGTCACGAGTTTGTGCTTATTTCTAGTATTTATTGAGTGCATATCACATTTTTTAGCAAAATGACTAATGTTTCGATGGACAAATAATATGTTTGCATAAATGTACTGTGATGCAACTGTAAGTATTCCTATTTCTGCAAACTTATCTCTAAGGGAAGTTCGAGAACCCCAATTATACATAGCTCGCACCGCCCGCTTTTGCAAAATAAATATAGTTTCTATATCAGCAGCTTTGCCCCAGAGCAAAATGCCATAGGACATAACACTATGAAAATAACTAAAATATACTAATCGTGCTGTATCTACATCTGTTAGTTATCTAATTTTTCTCACTGCGTAAGCTGCCGAACTGTGTTTTCCCGCAAGGGATGATATTTGGCTACCCCACTGAAGTTTTGAGTCTAAAGTAATTCCTAAAAATACTGTAGATTCAACTAGATTGAGAGCTTCATTATTTATCATTAAATTACAATTTAAATTACTTTTCTCACATTGGGTAACGCAAATTTAATACATTTAGTTTTCTTTGCATTCAAAACTAGATTATTTACTGTAAACCTATTTAATACCTGGGCCAATGCACCGTTTACATCGTCATAGTTTGATTTCAGTCTATCAACACAAAAAATCAGTGAGGTGTCATCAGCAAACAGTACAATTCCACAGGTATTTTTAACATATAATGGAAGGTCATTAATGTAAATTAAAAATAAAAATGGACCTAGGATTGAGCCCTGCGGTACACCCATATGCACGGAAGAACCAGACGATTTGACCCTATTTACATCAACACTTTGAATTCTCTTCCCAAGGTACGATTGACCACTTAGTGTAAAGTGTACGTGGTCATCGGTATACTCTTTAGTCGCAGACACCCTAGTGATGAGTTAGGGTAGTATTCGTCGAGACTAACACATCAAATGATTCTGTAACATCGTGTTTATCGTATCGTGTCGTACCAATGTATTGTATCGTAAAACAATTTAATGAAACAAGTGTCGCTGCAGACACATTACTTCCTCAACGATGCACATTAACGCGCAGTAAAATTCCTAACGTTATATTTTGATGCAACCAATGATTTATAAAAACTAGATATGACACTAGAATTAAAAGATCAATTTACAAAATTTTAGAAATATGTATTTTTTTAAGTTTGTGTTAATAAAAATGAAAATGTAACCAACAATTTGTGTATCTTTCTTTTAATTTCCACCGAAGTCCGGGAATAAAAATTGGAAACAATCTCTTAAGCTTTAAGGTCTCTTTTTACCTAAGTATGCTTAGGTTGCCCATTTTGTTATGTTAGTCCATAGACTAGACTATATTATATGTACGAGTATTCTGTAGACTATACTATTTTCTATGATAGAGACAACCAATTTGCATTTCCAGATCCTTAGCCCCCATTTTTCGGATTCAATGTCTTAAATATGTATGCAAAAAATTACCGGCCACAAGAAAGAAAGAAAATAGGTTCATTCATAAAACATTTTTGCCAATTCGAAAAAAGACACAAAACGTAACATTTTTGTCGCCATTTATTTCACTATATAAAAGCTATGACAACAATATAACCGAAACGAAATGCCCAAAAGCGGTAGACACACCGAGCCTAGAATAAACTGTATTTTCAACTTTAAGGCAAAATCTAGCCAGAATTGTCACCTGATTGGGTTTTCGAAATCTACGCTCAAACTATATCTAGATAATACTAGTTCTATGTAAAGGGCGGGTGTAGTGGCGCCCGGTTGCCTAGCAACGAAGCCGTCGGCGCCATGGAGGCTGTCACGTCAGTTAATGGTAACAATAGCACTGGGCGGACTGGTTGACGCGGTGCTTTCAAACCAGACAGATCATGGGTTCGATTCCCATAAGACAGACATTTGTGTGCAGACATGGTTCAATTCCCAAGAGTTTGTGTCCATGATACATATATGTTTGTTCCGTAAATTATCTATTAAAAATTAAGAATAGTTTGTCTAGGTACCGGAGGGTCCTGGGTTCGTTTCACGGGTCGGGCAACGTGATTTCAATTATATAAATAGTTTCTTTGTTTACAAATGATTACCGTTTACAGATGATGTAGTGTTGGTAGAATGCACGAGAGACCGATAATATTAGAAAATAAGTAAATAAAAACGATAACAATCCTCACCACATGTCACATTGGGACTACGTATATTATGTGAAACTGCTCTAAATACTGACCCATACCTACCTTTTTCGGCATAATTGTCGTGAGGATATATCTTTTAAAAATGCAGAAAGAAGAACCTGCAAGAAACTCAGTAAAGTTACATTTTCAAATTGATCTTATCCGACTTTTCGGTTTTTTATCGTTTGTAAGCTGCAAAGTTGCTAAACGCCGGACATAACTATAATTTTATAGTAAACAATAACCTTTTAACTACAACCTAACTATAAAGTTGACATATTATGGCCATAAACAATTTCGTTACTATTTCGGCAAACTGTTTTACAACTGCTGTTCACGCGGTTTATGGACATAGCTTTATTTTTCCTAGTTTTAGTTTGCTTTGCTTGTGTTTGTCATTTGAAATCAATTCTACTGATATCATAAATTCGAATGTTGGTGAGGATGGATGGATCATCATCATCATCAGCCTATCTCCGTCCACTGCTGGACACAGGCCTCACCTATGGCACGCCACTGAGCTCGATCTTCAGCTGTTTGTTTCCAACCGCTGCCAGCCAGCTTGCGTCTATCATCGCTCCATCTAGCTGGAGGGCGCCCTACACTACGTTTACCGATCCGTGGTCTCCACTCTAGAACACGTTTACCCCAACGGTTATCGATGGATGGACGGATCGATGGCTGTTTGTTATTCTTTCGCAAAAACTACCTAACAGATTTTGATAAAACTTGACTCATAGATAGAAGCCCTTGAACATTTTATAGGCTGCTTTTGATCCCGGGAAACTTGTTACTTCCCTTGGAAATGCAGGTGAAAGTGCGGAGAACAACTAGTTGTTTTATAATGATCGAAAATGTCAATACCAAAGAGTCTTATACTCGTATGCTTTAGGAATAATTTTAGTAATTTGTGAGAATGATTGATGGATGTTTGTTAATCTTTCACGGAAAAACTTCTTAACTAATATACATAGGACATAATATAGAATAGTAAAAAGAATACGTTTTATCCCTGGAAAATTTTACATCCTTCAGTAACGCAAGCAAAACCGTGGGGAACAGCTAGCAAATTATACATATGCAAACAGCAATTTCCTCCCGCCCGTAGATAGTAACTCAAATCGAAGCTCCCAGACATTCATTCGAGTTAACAACGCAGAATATGCTCATATCTTCAATATTATACGTCTAAGTGGTAGACGTAACGCTTCGCGGCGGAGAGGGCTGATTCGCATGCTGATAACTGAACAATTATAAGGGTTCAGCGGTTCGATTCTGTAAGGTAAATGACATTGGACGATACACCCCGCCTTATGCTTTGTCTCTTTCGCTAACTGGGCAAGCACGTGAGAGGTACGCTCTCCCATGCCTTATCCTTAAAGTTTGCAGTAGTTAAATAAAGGGGCTGGTGAGTGTTTTGCATGTTTGGTTCACGGTCATTCCTTGGATAGGGTTGCCATTCGTCCGGGTTTGGAGAGCGCCCGGGAAGCATCCGGCTATGAATGAATTCTGTCTGGGAATTTTTTACATAATATTGTTATTAAAGTCGTAGGTATTTTGGTATACTTACATGAAAACAATATTTAATTTTTTGGAAATTAAAAAAACGAATATATGGATTTGTTCGGGTTTTTACGCTCGAGTATTCGGGGGTTTCAAGTTATTTGTCTTAGTTTAAAGATATTACAAATAGCAACATTATGGTTTAATTTTTTTTTATGAGAATTGTTAAATCAGTCTCTTTAAAACCACTAAATGAGTACTAAAAAATACACACAGGATAAAAAAATGTGTGAGTAAACATGTATGTTTGTCCCGTATTTGGGTATGAATAAAACATGTATTTAATAAAAGTGGCCAAGTTTAAGTATTCTAAAACGAATTTATTTCTAATTAATAAAACGAAATACCAAAACCATTATTTATTTTTGCTTCTGCTTTATAACTTGCGTCTGATTGACAAGGACCTAAATACCACAGACTATATTACCCTCGCCAACAAGTGCACTGCGATCTTCAAGACAGAAATTGGTAAGGTAGTCCTTCTCTGGATGACCTCTAGACTAAAGCTCTACTACTTCTAAAGTATCTATGTTTATGTAACAGGATCATTGATTCAGGATCATCAGGACTTCGCCGCCACTACCCACTGCCTTAAAGATTTTTCAACTTAAAAAGGTTCAAACTTTAATTAGTCATTGTTACTTTCACACGCCGGATGCCGGATCAAGATGCCCGTTACGGTCGCTGCGTTCGCTCCACAGCGTTCGCCTATGAATGTTATCATCGTTGTGTAATTAGTGCGTCTGGGCACAAGCTGGGGGCGTGCGCCGCGATGCGTGGCGGCTGAGGACGCGACGCGCGACGCGGCCGCGGACACGGACGCGCCTCCCGTGAGGAGCGGATCTAGTGACGGCAATTGAAGTGTTTCATTTGGTTATCCTACTAATATTTTTAATGCGAAGGTTTGTGAGGATATTTGACTCATGAATAGTTTATAATCTGGATTAATATATAGGATACTTTTTATCCCGAGAGCATGTTACATCACACGGATCGCGGGTGAAACCGCGGAGGACAGCTAGTATTATTACAAATGTGATTGTTTGTGAGGATGGATCGATGGATGGATGTTTGTTACTCTTTCATGCTAAAGCTACTAAATGGATCTGGATGAGACTTGGGTCATGGATAGTTTATAATCTTAATTAAGATATGTGATACATCCCTCGGGAACGCGGGCGACAGCTACTTATATTATAAATGCAAAAGTTTGTGAGGATAGATGGATACTTAACTCTTCCATGCAAAAACCACTCTAATTGGATTTAGATGGAACTTGGCACATCGATAGTTTATAATCTGGATTAATAAATTGAATACTCTTTAACCTGGGAAAATATAACGTCCCACGGGATGTCTGGTTAGTGCAGGGACTGGGAGTAATATTCTTAATTTGAAAGTTCGTGATAATGTATGGACGTCTGTTACCTTGCTTCTCTAGCACATTAAAATTACTTAACGGAATTGGATAAAACTTAGCTCATAGATAGAGTATGCCCTTGAATAACATATGGCCACAAACTGGTACGTAATATTCAGCCGAAATCAAGACAATTATTTAAAAGTAAAAATAAAATTAAGTACCTAATTAACTGTAAACCTAAACCTTACATTTCTTGTCGAATTAGTAGAGCTTTTAAACATTAAGAGATAGAGTTCACTTTAGAAAATAAAATTTCTTTACCTGTTATTATATTTTTATTTATTTAAATAACCGACACTTAAAGGAATTGCAATAATGAACATGAATAATGTATTATTTATAAGATATTACCAGTTTTCCTATTATACATAATAATTTTATTTAATTGCGTATTTAGTACAGTACATTTACTTGTTTTTTTGTTATTGTTATATTTTAAGTGTACTAGCGGTGCTTGCGACTACGCGTGATAATTTCAAATGAATGTATCTATTATACTAGTGTATACTAATATTATAAAGAGGAAAGATTTGTAAGTAAGTATGCTTGTTACTCTTTCACACAAAAACTACTAAACGGATATGGATGAAACTGTGCACATATGTAGATAGAGCATATCCTGGAATAACATATAGGCTACTTTTTATCCCGGGAAAAATGTGATATCCCTCGGGAACGCGTCAAAACCGCGGGGGACAGCTAGTCTTTAATACCGTGAACCGATTTTGATGAGATAGCCTATATTTTCGGGGCTATTTAAAACGCGAGAGTAACATTGGAAAATACCTATAAATGTAAGTGTCAAGTACCTACTGTTGTGTTTAAAAGGTAGAAAATCAATTATCCCAAGCATCGACCAGAGCGCACTAGCGCGCAATAATTTTTTTTGTTATACCAAGCAGATGGAAAATGTCGCGGTCCGCCAAAGAGTAAGTAAGCATCGCCAGGACGTTCTCGACCCTGAGACGTGAATTCTCATGTCTCTGTACTCTCACATTTCGCCGCCCCTATTACCTTTTTAATCAAACCATAGTAATACAGGTGCACTACTGCTTCACGCCGGACAGGTATGGTGCCAGTACATTCCCGGACAAACAATCAACTATGAGCTTCTACTACTCTAACTACTACTTACGTCACTTACGCGGTATTTGCTACTGATGATAGCACTATTAATTAAAAAAAAATATTACACCAAGAAACAGAACCAACAGACATGACCAACCAATTTTTTAATATTGCTCTTCTCTTCGTCTTGCTTAAAAAAACAAATGCTTAAAAATATAATTTAAAAAAATCTGTTTTTACAAATGAACGCAAACTTTTTTGTTGCACGTAATTGACAAATAAAAAATACTATTTGTATCTTAAAACATCAACATAAATTCAATGTGTGAATAATACAATAGAATGCACTGGTCCAGCTCCCACGCATTCCCGTAGCATTTTGGCAACGTTTTATTTTGTAACTCTTTCGTGTGCATTCATTTCTATTTTGTTATTTTTTTTACAATAAAAGATAGAGTCCTTTAACGCGACTGTGCTCACCGCTCGCGTAAAGGGTCAGTCACTGTCTCCCAAAAACCCAGGGCAACCTAATGTGGGTGCACAGGGAAAAACCTACTATGGATTACAACTAATTTATTATACAAAAAACTAGGTAATATTTAGTAACTAATTCCGCTGCATCTCCTTCTCTGTCAACAGATGGGTTACCTCGCCGACTGCCGGACACATTCTGTCCTTTCTGTGGCAGAAAGTGGTGCTAGTGCGTGGAGTCGTTGATGAGTCTAATACGTCCTGAAGATGATTCGTGTAGAAGCGAAAGACGTGTTGATTTCCTGTTAAGTTTCTTTGTTTGGGACTTGACAGAGAAGGAGATCCAGCTAAACTAGTTACTAGATATTTGTTTCTTGTATAATGTTACTTTGTATGATATTTTTGGAAAAAAAATCCTAACTAATATTATAAATACGAAAGTTAATTTGTTTGTATATAACGATTTCACGGGTGAAAGTCTGAACTGATCTTGCCGAAATTACGCACAAATTGCCTGTAGTATGGAATGGGACTAGATGAAACCGCGAGGGAGGGTTATAATTCAATTAAAAAATATCGTAAACTGAATATATTAAGAATCTTAAGCACAAATTAAAACCTGTAGGTACATACAGTTAAATATTATATGAATTAAGGTCAGATATTCCCCTTAACAGATACCGAAATGCATAAAAAAAGTTAACCTAAAAAAGATTTATTACTTAGCAAAGTGACCTAGTGCCATTTGATTGTAAATTAAGCAAAGTTCCTAAAAACTTGTGGGGAATTCAGTCTTACAATTAATTTAGGATAGGAAAAGATTTATTGGGAGCGCTATTTTACAATCGATTGACCACCTACGGATTTGGAGACAACACTTTATGACCAGTTACAAATTAATAATAAATATCCTAGGACAATCTACACCCACGGTTACCTGATCCCAAAGTAAGCAGAGCTCTATTGTGTTATTGGTGAAAACCGTTCTAATTGTTAAATTTTATAATCTAGGTCTCTAGCCGATACTGCCCCCTTATTCAGCTAATATAAAACTTCGTCACGAGCCGCTTCACGGAGGCCTCAGAGTTTACCTCTCAAGTGATTAGTAGTATTAGCGTAATGAGCGACAGAGACAGAGCGTAGAGCCCACGATGAAACATCCTCGAGTAAGTATCATTTTCCTTACAGAATCGAACCCATCGTGGCTATGGGTTTTGTTTTTGTTTTCTAACGAAGAGATTTTGCAATCATTTATGGCCGGCCGTCAGCTTTGAGAATGCTTTTGTGGACCACTTGGTTTAAAGTGCACGTGGTCTTAGGTATAAATGATGACTTCATAAATTAGATATAAAATATAAAACTAGAAAGGAGACACATTTCGTAAAACAATTCTCACAATTCTAAAAACAAATTTATTTTTTATTTATATTTTTACTTGTGCAGACCCAAAAAGTTTTGGTTTAAATGAAAATAAATATCTAACAATACATTCTAGCCAATGCTCAGTTAAAATCTGACCCAATTAAAATATTTTGTCGCTGTTACCTTGACTAATAAATCTGCGTAAACTTTTATTTTCATCTTAGGTGGCGACGTCGTCCGAAAATTACAAAAGACATTAAAAAAATAATGGCCAACATTTATAGGTTGGTTGACGTTGGTGCAAACATTGGTACGTGTGAATCGAGGCGAACGATTAATATTTAAAATCTTTAAGTGTCGATCTGAATCGATCGGCGAAATGTTCGATTAAAATCGCCCTGAATTACTGATGACCTCCCTTAAGTTAAGATTAAGTTCCAGAGTAAGCTATAAAAGTCAAGCTGTAAAAGTTTTTTAAGCTTTTAATCAGTATTATTTTGACATACTTCACATATCTGGTTATTTTTATTATTATTCTTTAAATCTAGATATTTGTAAAGATTTCGTCCTTAAGCTATATTCAATTTAATTATCTAGTAGACGTAACAAGTGACGATATGTTTCCATTTTAAAAGAAGAAAGCGAGAAGATTTAATGCAATCATTAATACTAAATTTGACAGGCCAGTTGGCTTGGTGGTTAGCGACTCTGACTGCCAACCCGAAGGTCGCGGGTTCGATTCCCACCCAGGACAAATATTTGTGTGCATGAACATGTCTGTTTGTTCTGTGTCTGGGTGTAAATATATATATAAGTATGTATTTATAATAGAAAAAAAAAGTAGTATATGTAGTATATCAGTTATTTGGTTTCCATAATACAAGCTCTGCTTAGTTTGGGACCAAATGGCCGTGTGTAAAGAATGTCCCAGGATATTTTATTATTTAAATAAGTATAAATGACTATTATGAGACTAGAATCTAGATACTAAACAGATTTATAAATGGGTGGAATAATTATAAAAATACGACTTTGAATATTTTTTCGAAGTTATACCTATTATACTGTGAGTTGTCGCTATAAAAATAATGAAACCTAAAATTAAATGAAAATTTATTTTCAAATGCTTAAGATCTCTATTTGCCCAGCATTGATGCTGGAGTTTATATCTCATATCAGGCAGTGTACACACGCACGCACTCGGTATCGCCCGCGGCAGCTCGGCGGCCACCCGCCGAATTTATGAAAATAACGTCGTATGGTATTATTCTATATATTTTGCCTCTCCACTCCGTCATCGTTCAATGTACAGGTGTGCTCTGACCGTTTGAGAATATAGACGACTATGGAGTTGAATATTGTGTGCTCAAAGATCTGCAGTTTAGTTTCTATTCAGTTATTATTATTTTACTAGTGACTCGCCCAGGGTTGCCTCAGTAAGATAAGTACTACAAATGTGTTATATACATAAACCTCCCGGAAGAATTTTTTTTAACTTTATCAGTCACATAGCATCTAGTTTGTACATAAATGTGCCTTATTAACCACCCCCTAAACAACTTGGATGACAGGTGCCTAATGTACTATCTCAGAACGAGATTAAAAGCCTTCCATCCATATAAGTAAGCGTTAGTAAAACAATAATCGAATATTATTTTTCATGCCAAAGTATTGATTTTAAAAAGGATAAATAAAAAAAACTTAAGTCCGTCTCCACACATGGCCACTAGTCGAGTCTAATTAAGTCGGCTGTTGCGCCGCGACACGCGACCGTACGCACATGCGCTCACGACGCAGCCGCCGCGCGCCGCCCGTCTGTAGACGCCTTTACAATGTTTATTTTTAATTAGATCAACAAACAAGTGAAATTAAATTGAGTAATGTAAAGGTATTAAATGTGCATAATAAACTTTAATGCAGCATTTATACGATTAAAATCTTTTCATGCATTTCAAAATGATAGAGATTTAAATAGACTTGTGTCTTTGGTTGTAACCATAACTAAAAATAATAAATCATGTTTAGAACTACGAGATTAGAATATCTTAATAATGTTAGTATGATATAAACACATCTATCCATTAGATAAATTAAGATAAATAAATATCTTGGGACATTTTTTTTCACACCCTACGGTCATCTTATCCCAAACTAAGCAGAGCTTGTTCAATGGAAAATAACTGATAAAAAAACCTAGATATAAGTGCCTAGAAACATACATAGGAACTGAAAATATATATTAACACCCAATTGATCAAATGATAATTCATTTATTGAAGGGACCCGAAAGTAATCATCACCATAAAGCTCTATTTCAAAAAAATTTAAACTTCCGTATATTTTTAAATTATTTTTTTTAAAGAAATTTTATGTAAAAGAACAACATGAGAAAAGCAGAACATTGGAAATGAAATGTTTAATTACTTTTTTAGAATCTTCCGTTCTGTGCATTACAGTCGAAATTTTGAGACTGGTCACTTGCCGGACCTTAAACTTTGGAAATTTTGTGACCACAGGTACAAAGTTTAAAGGTACAAGAGCACGTGGTCATAGGTATATGTGAAGATATCTCTTTAGTCTCCTCTCACGGCACCCTAGAGATGCCTTAAGGTGGAAGTAACGTCTCCGCTACCACACAGGAGAATAGTTAAATTTCCTATAATATCCTCTTATGGCAAGATAAGCAGTAGAGACAAAACATACCAGACTGTCACGTGGTTAAAGGTGAGAGCACTCGAGCTACCATTGTACCTAAAGTCACGAAATACTCACTGCATCTACGTTTATGACTTGTTTTAGAGACAGCACAGCGCCTCTAGCGGAATACTCAGAGAACTAAATTCTCAAATATCCTACAAGCTCCAGTACAATTTTGTTACAATTTACTTTGGGTACAGTTACAAAATACATTGCAAATTATAAAGAGACTAACTTTCCGTGCCGCGGCTTCACCCGTATTCCTGGGGGATCTAACGTTTCCTGGGAATATAACTTAGCCTATGTAATTCGGGATTTGTGTAGCTTTAAAATGCACTTCACTGAAACCAGGGACAGCAAGTTCTATATACAGTTATAAAAAAATAGCACAGTACTAGATATAAGATTTGTCAAATCTAATAAAATATATTGTCCTTACTTATTTTTAAGCAGTATTATTAACAGCCCACTTATCAATCGTTTATTTAAAAAAAAACTTACGTTACGCTACAACAAAACCTACCTTTTTCAATTACAGTTTTTAATATCCCATATCCATCTCTCAATCGAGAACGCAGTGAGTTAAAACCAATAGTAACACGCTATGATACGCATAACGCGCGGGTTATATTTACTCTGAGGCGTGAAGGATATAAACCGAACGCGACCTACCAACTGGCTGGTTTTGGCGGTCGATGTAGTTGTACTGCTCCAAATAATCACTTGTTACTATGCTTCGTGGGCTTGTGTAGGACTGCAATGAAATCTGGTACTTGTGTCTCTATAAATGTAGTCTAGAAGCTTTCCAGACTATTGGTAAATACTGAGCTTACACAGTGTTTAGAATTGGATTGATAAATAAATATTGGACGACCACCTGATCCCAAACTAACCAGAGTTTGTACTATGGTAACTAGATAACTGATATACTAGATATGACTACAATTGTTTATAATATATTTTTATGGTATAGATTTTTACATCCAAACGCAAATATTTGTCCTGGATGTAAAAATATACCCAAAATAATATGCGATGTCGACCCTGAGACGTGAAGTTGTTATGTGTCCTGTGCCTGTAATTTTACCGGCCCCCTTACTTTTATATCCAAAATACATACATTGTATCTATTTGCTGCATTGTTTTTGTTATTAATTGCAAATTTTTAGTTTTTAATGACTTTAATGGGAAAAGTTAAAACGTATAAAGTGTTTCTTGACGGACTTATAAATTAAGCGATGTAACATAACACCTATAATTGGTAGCCCTGTACTATTTAAAATAGGACTAAATTATTTAGACATCAAAGCATTTAAATTAGAATTCCTGCAGGTGGATACTTGTATAAGTGCATGGTGACCTTTTTGTAAATTCTGACATAGAACGTGAATGCCTCTTTACTATCGTATAGCGGCTAAAGAATAGTTTCATACATTAGTGAGTCAAGCTTTTTCACTGTCGAATTGTCTATTTTTTTTTTGGGTGGGTACGTTTATTGTCCTCTTTTTTGATTAGGTATATCTACATCAGGGGCTCGATTCTGTAAGGAAAATGACAGTAACTCGAGGATGTTTCGTCGCGGCCTCCATGCTCTGTCTCTTTCGCTAAACACGCTAATACTATTAATCACGTGAGAGATAAGCTCTCCGACGCTTCCGTGGAGCGGCTCGCCGACGAAGTTTATATTAGCTGAATAAGGGGGCAGCATACAAGTAAACGCACTAAAAACTTTATTTTATGATCGAAAAAGGTATATTTACAAAAATTTTAATTCAAAACCATTTATTCAGTTTGGCCCTACAAGCTAAGTGGCTTATAGATTAAATTGAAGTCACTGAAGCTTAACGGCCAAAAATGGACATATGAAATAGTAATTTAGCCTATTTTAATCTAAAAAATACGACATAATTCATATTTAATCAATCGGACAAAAGGCCAGTAAATCATTGACAGGGGCTGGCCACACAATTACCGTTATCAAGGGTTACGCCGATAAATAAATATTTATGTGCCAACATTATGCGGGTGAAATTGTCACAATTTAAACAATTATACGGTTAACGAGAAATGGCGGACTTCGCCGAGGGTGGCCGAGCGACGGCAGTGGATGTAGCTCTACTATTGAATTTTATATTATACATTGTGTCGTAATGCATAACGATGACCAAAAATTACAAGTTGAGGTTCACTAAGTAATGTATTTTATATTAAAAATAAAAGATATTTGTATGTAATAAAATAATTCAAGTGTTTTATTTGTTTACATATTATAATTCATTTTCTTGCACCAATTGCGGTTATAAAAGAAAAATTGCTCAAAGAACTTGGCACCAGGCGATTGACAGTAGAAACTCTGCCAAATCTCATGTTATGCACCGAACAGTTTGAATATAGTAAATACCAGAAAATGAACATTTATTAAAATTTAATTTTAATTTTTTTATCTTTTTAATTTCAGTTTGTTTATATAAAATAAAGCTAGTATATACATTTTACTCCTATTATTTAAAACAACAATGACAACAGACGCTAAAAAATATTATGACTAAACAAAATGATGCAGAGCAACTTTATCCCGCGTTACCAGTTTAACCAAAATGCTGTCGGTCTGCTTCGTACATTATAATTTATTTAGTCATTTCGTATCAAGATGACTTAATACCCACCGAAGGCTGCGTAATGAAGTCTTCAATTTTGATCTGACCCATTTTATACACCAGCTATTTCAGCAGCTTTTTACTATACAGCAAAGAAGCGGTGAATTATTGTTTTTCTTGCCGGTTCTTCAAATTTGCAGGCTGACTTCCGAGCCAGTGGTAACTTTAAAAGCTTTGACATTTATAAGTGGCCTAGTACCTAAATGTAACAAAAGGCATATTTTTTTTAAATCATATAACTCCAATAATGTGAGGATGTATTTTTCTAGAGCTTTGTTAAATAGTTTTTTTAAATATTATAGGTTTAAATTAAATTATAAAAATAATATATGACAAATATCGAATGTAACGTTCCAAAACCAAATCCAAAAGAAATTACATTTTTTATTTATATTTTTAAGATCTGAGAGAAGAATAAGATTCTGCAAGAAACAAATATAACTTACATCCTCAAAAGCTTGTTTGAATCAATCATAATTAAATTACAATGCGGATGAATTTTAAAAACTTAAAATTAAGTCATAAAACAAAAGAGGCATCATCTAACACCAGTTGTAATATAAATAAAAAAAACTAGGATCATAAAAGGGTCATAAAACACGTGCAAATTATTTTAAGGTGAGCTTACAAACAATAAGGGAAAGGTTCAAGGATCCGTTCTAGTAAACAATTTGTTTAAACATACCCTTGATAAAAAAAAAACATTCCCACACCACGCTAATGGCTACCACGTGCTACCAAACAAAAGAAGTCATACCTTCATTACTTAAATTTGGATCTATTGTTGATTATTGGTAGAATTTAACTAAGTTTCCTTTTGTTTCTACCACTTTGGCCATGTGTTACGTATTAAGGAGAAAGTTAATGAGACTTTGCTTTGGAGCTAAAGTTAGTTACAGTAAAGCATACTTTACTTTGTTAATGCCATTCGGGGCGCAAAAAAAGGTAGATGGTCCACCTGATGGTAAGTGGTCACCGCCACCTACATTGGACATTTGCAATACCAGGCGATGCCAATGCGTTGTCGCCCCTAAGACGAGAACTTATTAGGTCTCATGTGCCTGTAATTTCACCCCCGTATCATTATTACCGAACCACTGAAATGCAAGTGCACTACTAGTCCAGGAGGAATCGGCGCATGAGTACCGAAAACTATTCCACCTCAATTTTTTTATGCGATCCTCTTTAAATTGTCCTACTGATGATATAAATGCATGTTGCCATGGGGCAACCCCGTGCCATATTGTTTAAACTGAAATTGTTTAAACAATTGTAAGGAATTGTTGTTTTTCAACCGGACAAATTTTTTTTATATTCTTTATTGAAATACGAATAAAAAAAGTCCTATGACTTTTCACGATAAAGTTAATATTTTTAGAGATATGAATTTTTAAAGGTTCGAAAAATCTCAAATTTGGGTACTTTTGACCCATGAAAAATATATTAAAAAAAAAAATAAAATATAAATAATATTTTTTTTTTAATTCTTTATACAATAGTTAATAATATTCTTAATAGATACTTTTAAAAATGTTATTGTTTATACCTGTTTCATAATTGTTAATTTCGCGCATACTTGTGAGCGCGTGAAATTAGGTACTCATGCGCCGATTCCTCCTGGACTATACTGCTTTACAGCGGAAATGGGGAAGGTGGTAGTACTTCCCGGATGAACACGCCACTAAGAGCTCTACTACTCTAAAATTATTATAATACATACCTATATTTATTTTAATAATTATTCCATTTATAGTTTTTTTATTCTTTTAGATGTTTTTAATATGTACATAACTATTACAGAAGAATAGATACATTTAAATATATAAAAAATGGTCCCCACCAGCATGGGGAACGGGGTCCTAGTTACCGGTTTTGTACTATGCGTGGCTTCTCCAGGAGCTGTGCTATTTATTATTATTATTATTATCCAGGCTATAAACTATCTACAACTACATCCAAATATATTATGTTAAGAAGATTTTGCGTGAAAGACCAACAAACATCCACCCCCACAAACTTTCGCAGTTATAAATTTAGTAGGATAATCCACGCCACTATGACTCACATATTACAAACAAATCATCGTCAACACAAACGGTGCGACAATGGTCTAATCTACGAAACGCACGTGCGATCCTCAAAGGTGCGGTCCCGTACACGACAAAAGGTAAGTTCCGGACTTCGGCCACCAAGAACGACGGTTTTTGTGGACGATAAAAAAGCTGGCAAGTGTGGGTGTCGTTGCAGTGGTTTGGGGTTCTGTAGGTTCCACATATATACTACTCTATAATAGGCACTTTTGCAAATACTTTTTTTCTTAAAAGCTTCGGACTATTAAAAAAATTGCCCATTTCATCCAGCCGTTTTACGCATACCAAGACACAGTGTGATTTTTCTTATTAACATAAAAAATATTTAAAATCGTCAAATAATTTGGGGTCAGTGCGATACATATTACAAGAGATTTGTCAGATTTTTACGGCTTGACGTAAACCCACGAACATACGGTGGAAGGCGTAAAAGTACATGTGGCCATCGGTCTATTCTATCAGCTCTTATGCCAGAGAGAGCCGAAGCTCTAACTTTTACCCTAGAGATGAGTTTGTGATCAGATCACCACGTGAAAAAAAAAATTTTTGGAATACGTTTTTACATTAACTTGTCAGACGTAGGGAACTCTAAAAAATCTCGGGTCATTCATACGCTTTATGAATGAAATCACTACCTGGCCTGATCTAAAGGTGCCGAAATAAGGTTGTTTTCATACTGTTTACCTTTTTTTTGCCGGATGTGAGCCTAATTGGTATCGGACACCGTTAGGTTTTCGCTTATTCAGACATTCATTCATCTTTACAGACTGTGGGAATATTTTGTAAGAATTTTTGTAATCTACATGGACTTTTAAGTTTTTTGTTATACTTCCTAAGGGTAGAAATTATTTGTCAGTACGAAAATTGTAAGTGGCAGATTCTTGAATGAATGAATACATCTTTTTGGACATTTTTTGACACAGGACTATTTCAAGCCCAATTATCATAGTCAAATTATAGTTCTGATCTAGTTGCAATCTCGTAAACTAAGTTGGTATGTTTGACCATAAACTCTATAAAACTTAAATTTTAACCTTTAAAAGGAAACATACTGTTATTATAAACATACTGTTGTTACAGTATACTCGTATTACTAGCAATACGCCGCGGCTTTGCCTGAATGGGATAATATCAATATATTCACGATAGTTTTGAAATTCGGTATTCTGAGACGTTAGAGTGACAGGTTTAATTTTAGTACATTATTGTTATCCTTTTGAGTAGATATAATTAATGTTCTTTGTAAAGTTTGAACTAATTGTAAAAATACATAAATAATTAGCGCAACATATAAATATCAGCCATAAACCCACCGGAAGAAATGATCCAAACAATAGTAAAAACCGCATAAAAATCTTGTAGCGTAGTTTAAAAGAAATAAGCGGATTAAAAGACAGACAGACAGAAAAAGTGAAATCATTTTATTTTATTTAGGTAGCAGGATTGAGTCTATGATACCTAAGCATGTAGTTTTAGAAGAAGTGGAGCTAATATTGCAGAGATGTGCTACCACCTTAACCATTTCCCCCGTGAAGGAAAGTGATTTAGTGCTCTTACGTATTACTATGTTTCGGCTAGGTAGCTAAGAGGGTTGGTGAAATTAAATTCACATGAGACTTAACAACTTCACGTCTCAAGGTCGACAACGAATTGGCGATTCCCTTGTTCCTGTGCATATATGTCCGGTAGGCGATGGTGATCACTTACGAGCAGATGGGCCGTCGCCTATGCTCAGCCATAACAAGGCGACTTGAACCAATTATAAGAAAAATAATTGGGAGCTTTTTATAATTTCATTCTTTTTTTAAACTTTCAGCAAGTTTATTCGAATCTATTAAAGTTATTGAATAAATAGGTGCACATAGAATTTTCATTTTGAAACGCGCCGCAAGGTCGCGGGTCTACGACGGAGGTCATAGCTACGACTACGAGCTACGCCGTAGCAGGCTCTACGAGGCGAAAGTCATTAGAATGAAAATATTTGCTACGAGTACAACATATTGAAGTTACAATTAAGTTTTATTATACTATTTAGTTATTTTATAGGGGTTTGGTGCTTAAGATATTATTTTGGTACACTAAAAAAAGTATGACAGAAAAGGGGGGTACATAGGAAATTTTTGTTGCTTAGTTCCATAATTTTTAAAAAAATGCAGCCCCGATAAAAAATATACATTTTGATAGCAAAGTTCAAGTAATGAGAACTATGGCAAATAAATCCGACAAAAAACAAGCAACTGATAATAAAAAGAGCGACAGTACACAGAAAAATAAATAACAACGTTAACCTACAACCCCACCCCTAATCGGTCACTAATCGAACAATCGACATCGTACCCACTAATTACGTATAACAAGCGCAAATTAATCATCGAACGAGATAAATCAGCGACGCGTGCTCGGGCCGAGTATCGAGACTATTTCGGTGTAGGCGGTGGGCATGATTCAATGTAGCGGGGCCAGTTGCGCGCCGATCGCTGACGGGTTCACATAGCGCGTCTGCGAGGGAGCGAGCGAGCGCTGTGGCGATGGCGCGATGAATACTCGCGGCCGCGCGGCGTTTTGCTGGGCTCTGCTGTGGCTCCTCGCTGGCGGGCTGGCTGCGCCGCGCCGCCTCTACTGCGAGCGCGCCGACGTCGCCTGGCGAGCCTACCGCGCCCCGGCCGCCTTCGAGGCGCGCGTCCAGTCCCTGGCCAAAGACGCCGCCACCGTCCAGGTGAAGCGCGTGCTCCACCGCCAGGGATACTGGCCGCAGGAGGACGCCGTCATCAGGCTTAAGCTGCCCCAGGACCATCTCGAGTGCTCGGGACGTTTCGAAGTGCCGTTGAAAAATAGACGTAACTATATCGTGTTCGCGGAGAGGCGGGGGCACGCGGCCGTCGCGTTGGGCCCACCGCTGAAGAGGACCGGAAAGTTGATTAAGAGGATAAAGGCGGTCTACAAGGCTGGTTACAGTGAGTGTCTAGTGAATAAGGGTGATTATAGTGTAGCAGCGGTGTGATGCGAGCCGCAACACCACATGGAATTTGGAGATACTTGAAAGGTACATTTAAAATCAAATATCCAAAGACAGTATCGTATCAATTTCCATGTGGTTGCATGATTAATTATAAGAATTGAGTCGTATCAAACATTTGAAGACGATATTTATTGCACACGATTATAAGAGTTTAAGAGACCGATAAGTTTTAATGCTAACAAATATGCGCTGGCAGCAGGTGTATCGTTGGAACAAGTAGCCATTATGAGTCCATTTTAGGATCAGGAGTGAATAGTAGTCGAGACTATAGTCGTTGCGAAACATACTAAGCGCGCACTACGTAAAGAGGCGATCCTCATTTATGCACCCTTCACGAACGGTCAGGTGGATAAGGAAACAGATAAAGTGCCCTTTGTTGAAGTTACAACTGGACGTGTTGAGATGATATCGAAAGTTGAAGAATTATTTAACAACTACTTAAGATCGTTTAGCGATAAACGATGTTATGTTGCACATGACTGAGTTTTTGCGGGCACTCATTATTGAACGTTGCATGTTTTATTTAAATTAAGTCAACGACAAGAAATACATTACAGAAGGCGTACTTCAAAAGAGACATAAATATAATTTTGACTGTTACTTTTACAATGAAACTATGAAGCTTAGCGTTACTAGTAATGAAATTTCAAATTATGAAAAATCCTGTCTGCCGAAAGACCACACCGGAAGCGACAAAGCAAGTGCCAAAAAACAATGAGACAGATCTAAGTTCACGTAATAGATTGTAACGCTACATTTGACAGACGATCACTGACAGGTCGCAACTGGAGCGTGACATGACGTCACCTCCATTGAGATACCGTGGATAACACCAGATACTTTGGGAGGCTAAAATTTCGATAATCATAGGTAAAAAATATAACACTTCTCAACTTTGTCGCGTTATGATGCAATCTGTCACAATAGTTGAAACTTAAAATAATATCAAAATTACAATACCATCCGTGCGTTTTGACATCGTAAAATTTTAATTGCTACTCATTTTAATTAATAAGGCTGGATACAATATGTTTATTACTTCCCAGATTAACCAAACCATGCTAGATTAACACTAGACAAAGCTGATCTCTTCAACTTAATTTATAAACGTGGTCATTCCATTATTTCGTACATCAGCACAAAATTGACCTTTGACACAACCTTTATACAACTGAAATGTTAAAACAAGAAATTGAATAGATAAAATCTCTCACCCCAATTCAGATACCTGCTCTATTTAGAATGTAAATTATAGAATTGACTTCGATATAGTAAGATACTCTTAGAGAGTGTGGCGCTTGGATTCTCGTGTGTTTACACTCACGGCTGGGTTGTTAGCAAAATGTTTATCTTTCTGGATATCTTCTGTCGTTTTTTCCTTTGTTAATGTTGGTTTCGCTTTCATTATTGGTCTGTCTCGACGGGTTTGATGTTCGTTGTGGGTATATCATGGGGTTTAAGGTCGATGGTTCCGCACATTTGTGTATTAGCAATCCCTCGTTCTTTGGAATTATTTCTATTAGTGTTGTAGAATTTTAGATTGACTCATTGATTATCTTCAGCTATCTATTTAAGTATTATAGCTAAATTGAAAGACGTATATGGAGTTTAGGCCCTTATGAATTTACTATTTGCTTGGAAGCCTTCAAATCTCATCTTTATTATATCTTAGAATTATGTTGTAGCTTCAGTAACTTTAAATGTCACCTTCATAAGTACCCTGCGAGGGCCTAAACTGAGTAAATGGTTTTGAATTTTATAAATTGACAATTAGCTTTGGACCGTCTGAAAGTTCGGACTCTAGAATTTAGGAAATAACCAAAATTGTGTACGATTGTGAAACTGAAAATTTACAATTTGATAGAAATATCGAAAATTTTCAGATTCTGCAACGCTAATAATTTCTTTGTTTAACAAAAAAGTACTTTCCTCGAAGGATAGTTAGCGATGACGGATTGTTTTACTTATCAGTACTAAAGTGATCTTTTAATATTATAATAGCAATGCAAGCTCTGCCGTTCCGGGCCGGCGGACAACCATCATGATTGCAATGCTCTGATGATTTTACTGTCCTATTAAATATTAACATATTTTGAATTATTATATTTTACGATCGGTGTTATCTTTAGTATTTTTTTTTTCTAGATTATTATCTCGTAGGTACTTCATATACCATTGCTATGTTGTATTTAACCATACTAATCACCATTTGTGTTTTATGCCGCTGCAGCAAATATGGCTGGTTCATGATATTCATTACAGTATTTTTTATGGTGTTTTAACTCTTTTTTTTATGCTACAAGTAGCAAACAAGCTGACGGCCCGTCTGATGGTAAACGAACACCGCAGCCTATTGACGCTTGCAACACTATGGGTATCACGCGTTGCCTAAAGTCAAACCTAAAGTCTAGCTTTTAATTATATTATAAGACTGACTTTCTTCACATCATTTCTTACATTTGCTGATGATGTATGCCAGGGTTTCGTAATGTGAGGTACAGATGATGGCTGACTTGAACTAACCAAAATTGCTCCTTAACTCGATTTTCCGTCAAATTAGTTGCAAAAGATTATTTTAGTCTTTTCCTTTTAAATTATGTGGAATTATCTCTGAATATTACCACTTTCGGTGCTATAACTTTGAGAACACTTTCATTCAATCCATCAAACAATTGTCCAATAATTTTGGCAATGACTTCTAAGTGACACAAATGAAACACAACAAACAGTCGCGCCCATTTGCTAGCTACTATTGATCGATGATAGATATATAAATCAATATGCTTTGAAAACAGTGTGCCATGGTCTACGGGGCCCACGCCGGCGTTGACAATAGCGGTCTATTGGACCGATGGCCTTGTAATTAACGCGTACATCCGTATCCACCTAGAGGTCTCGATTCAATGCCCGGCTAGATTAATTGTACTTATTTGTCATCGGCCGATGCATTTGGATGTTTACAAGGGAACTCTATTACGGCTGGGGGATATTATTGAACATTACTCGGTCGTTTTACATGCTACAGTACTATATATGTACATATAGTTAGTTTATACGCTAGGGTCTATCATCATATCAATTAAATATAATATTAATCAATTTATCATGAGGTAATGCGAGTTCTGTGAGTATGTGGAGCCTCTGGAAATTCTGCACCTATTTTAAATATTTTTTTGCTCATGGAAAGCTACACCATTTCCAAGTGACAGAGGCTATGTAATCCCGGTATACATTCGATCCCCATTGCCAAAGTGATATGAACTCAATAAAAGAAATGTTAGGTTTTAAATTGCATCTTTCTCTCTAGAACCCGAACCATCACCTCCCGTCAATACTGTTAAACATAAAAAGCCAAATAAGTCAGATTAAAAAAAATATATCAAATATAAAAGTTGAACTTGCTGAATTTCTATTCAGTGGAAGGCTACTACTGAACCGGTGGTAGCTTCATTAGCTTCAAACTATAAAGTTCTCTTCCTTCAATTAGGTACAACCTTACTCATTTCTATCGTGTCAGTGCTAGAGAGTATATAGAGCAAAATGAATATCTACCAAATCCCTTTTAGTATGTATTGCATTTAATGAACCGAAAGCATATTTATTGCCCCCATCCCAGATGATTGGTACAAGAGCTGGTAGATGATAATTATTTCTTTTAATCTTTCAAATGTCATACAAAATATATTGAAACAAAATAAATGTCTTTTTTCATGCTATGAAATGACTGTTTTTGCGATTAGAACAAAAAGCAGTTAAAAAATGATTGTATTTCTACGAGCTCTTTCCATTGATTTCCGCAAGCACACGCGCACTCAACTAAATATAGTCTGATTTTACATTTTCCAAGCGTTTTATCTTTCCAATGATTCTCAGAGGCATCTTGAAAGAAAATATATTTCAGTTTTACTATCTAAACGTATCCGGCCAGCACAGAATAGTTTTTTAACTGCCAGGCGATCCCGGCCGATATATTCAAAGTGAAATTTTTATCTGTCACATAAGCGTCGTCTAGGCATTTGTGTGATTCCCAATTAAAAGATGTCTGGCCAAGATGATACGTATAACGTAACGTTCTATGTTTTTAAGAATAAACAATATTGTTGTCTCTGGTATTTTTCTGAGCCAATAATTCATCGATGGAGACATTTATAATATTAATAATTTATCAAAATTAAGTTATAAATTTATGATATTAGCTCAGAAAAAATACCAGACACAACAAAATTGTTTATTCGTAGAGATTAGATTATTCTCAGTAGATTGGTCTGTTTAAAAAAAAATTAACATCAACTTAAGACTTAAGACTTTGAACCAGGCTTACTTTATCATTAAAACCTAAAAACGATTCGTTGTAAAATATTCAATAAATTTATAGAAAGAGAGTCGAAAATAAAAAGAATGATTCACCTCAAAATATTTTAAAAGAAGTACAAAACAATCCTTTTTGTAACATTAAACAAACAATTACAAAGTTAAATATACTCCCACGTTTCATTATACGCTACGATACAAAGGTTAACACATCTTGTTACTGTTAACTGTTCTCTTACTTACCGTATATGAGATTTTTTATTGAAAGTTGTCTACAGTTAGGCTGTAAGGAGTTGCAAACATAATCTATATTTACACTAATATTATAAAGAGGAAAGGTTTGTATTTTTGTATGTAACGAATAAACTTGAAAACTACTTGATTTTAAAAACTGCGTTGCGAAGCTACACTATCTCTAAGTGACATAGCCTATATCATATTTTCAAAGAAATTAGGGATCCTTACTAAAACTCCAATAATGTAACCCAAGGTGTAAAAAAAATCCTTACCCGTGCGTTGTGAAAACTATTGATGATAAAAAGAACAAAATAATGCATCATCCCACGGGGACGCGGGTGGAACCGCGGGGGACAGCTAGTAATATACATGTTAATCGTCATTTTTAATAGCATGGTGAAGCAGGATTTTAGTAGCTAAAAATTGCCACTCAATTTTTTAATTTTTTGGCTAAATTTGTTTAGACCAGAATTCTGCCAGACGTAGTGTGTCGTCTGTAGCATTAAACAGGCTACAGACATACAGGCTTATATATACTAAATTTATAATAAACTAGGTCTCCCCCGCGGTTTTAACCGAGTTCGAGAGATAAAAAGTAGCCTCTCCACACCATAAGATGTGCGTCAAATTTCTGTGAAAGAGTAACAAATAAGTAAATAACCAAACTAACTCTCTTTAATAATAGTTAACTTTAATGTTTACGTTAACTAATATTAGTTAGGATAATTAAATGTCCTATGTTAGTATGCGTGTCATACCTACACTTTGTCTTCTCATAGTATTTCTCCGATAGCAATGAAACTTTAGTGAGTTGTTCTACGCGCATAAGGTTTCGGGCAAAAAGAATATATATGTGAGACATTACTTCACACGCGGTCTTCAATGCCAAATAAATCAGAGTTTATATAAATTATAATACAATAAAATTATAAAAACGAACAGCTGTATATATCGACTCAGATCCAAAATATCTGGATTGATGTAGATTGACATTAACTGGATTAAAGTTTTATTTAAAGTACAATAATTAAAATTAAAAAATATATACTATCTAGAATATCACGAAGGTTTCAATTGATTGACCGATAAATGATAATAATAATAATAAATATCCTGGGACATTCTTTTACACACGGCCATCTGATCCCAAACTAAGCAGAGCTTGTACTATGAAAACCAGATAACTGACATACTACTTATTATTTTTGTAAATACATCTTAATATATATAAATCTCGTGTCACAATGTTTGTCCTCAATGGACTCCTAAACCACTTAACCGATTATAATAAAATTCGCACACCATGTGCAGTTCGATCCAACTTGAGAGATAGGATAGTTTAAATCTCAAATTATAGTCGCAATTTTAATTTATTGCTAATTATTTGTCTGTTATTATTTGACAGTCACAATTATCTGTTAACTCCAAATGATTCTAAGAGATGTCGATACCTTTCGACTGGGTTGAGTAAGTCATCAATAGATGGCGCTGCTATGGTAAATCTACGAACGTGTCATATAAGCTACAATTCAATATCATGATTACCACGTGTTATTGAGGCTAATGTATAAATTAAATTTATTTTGTAGTAAACGAAATACCGTGAAATTCAATTATTTCTTCTTTTTTAATACGGCTGGACCGATTGGAATGTTTTTTTTTGTTTGCGTTTGGGTGGTGCCCTGGATGGTTTAGATTCACAATTGGACCCGGTAGGTGGCGCTGCGAGCGAATTCCTGCATTTTTGTATGGACTTATTTCGACAGAACGACGTCTGTCCGGGCAGCTAGTACATATATAGATATTTACACCCAGACACAGAACAAACAGACATGTTCATGTACACAAATGTTTGTCTTGGGTGGGAATCGAACCCGCGACCTTCGACTTGGCAGACAGGGTTGCTAACCACCAAGCCGATTGGCCTGTCAAATCAAACACAGGTTCCCAAATCTTCCAAAAATTCACAAAAAAACACAAACATTCTCCAAATTTTATTCCCAGCAAATTGAGCCATCATACCAAGTATTCGGGCGTAAAATTCAAAATTTGAATATTACAGTGGCATGCAAATTAACAGCCTATCTGCGTACGCACAAGTGCGATCAAAATCCCGATACCTGATTACTGGTCGCGGGTGGCCGCTAAGTACCATGGCGATTACCCATACGTCCGTCAGGTGGAGCTACCTACCGCAGGTAAGGAAGACTTCAATTTTAGACAGCGTAATATTAATGTTACTTTTATGTGTTTGCTTGCTGTCTCTTACGGTTTCACCGTGTTAGCGAGGGATGTTAAATATTCTCGGAATAAAAAGTATTTAATAAAAGTGATAAAAGCTAGAAGCTTCATGGAAATTAGAACCAAGTTTGAGCTCATATTAGTGAATATCCTGGGTGATTCTTTACACACACCCATCTGATACCAAACTAAGCAGAGCTTGTAATATGAAAAGCAGACAACTGATTTAATACATACTGATATATTTATTTGCATCCAGGTTATAAACTATCTTTGTTACATGTTTCATCCGAATCCGTTTTTGAAGTATTTGCGTGAAAGAGTAACAAACATTCATGAATCCTTACATTTATCCTCACAAGCCTGCGTATTTATTATTTTACTGGCAGTCCCCCTTAATTTTACCCGCCATTCCGAATTATAGTTATAAACTATCTATGTGCCAAGTTTCATCTAATTAAGTTTAGATTAGTTTTTGCGTGAAAACAAAGCTAAGTAATTCCCAGTATTAAGCACCAATGTTGGTGAACCGGGATCAATCTTCATCAGAGATTACAGGCACATGAGACAACGTTGACAATGCATTGGCGATGCCCCTAGTGTTGCAAATGTCCACAGGCAGCAGTGAACACTAACCAACAGGTCGACCTCTCCACCACTTTACATCATGGTGGTGGTGTTTGTCGGCGTCGGTATAAAAAAGAAAGAGATTCAGTAAATTGGAAATACAAGTTTACGCATATTTCAATGCTTTAAGCTAACAAAGTTGCTTAATTGGTTATTATTACCATAAAAATAAAGTTTTAATTAAAAACAGTAATTATTTAAGCGTCCAGTAGGTGTTATTAATCGCGGTGAACATGAAACATTATTATTCTTTGTATAGAAACATAAATTATTCTAACAAAGTATTTACGCAAATGCAAAGGTCGTTCAGTTACTTAGATGGTCCTCGTATGGCAACCATACCAGGTAATGGATGATAAATAGTTAAAAAATATAAATAAATATTAACATTTCATTATACACGGACATTTGCAACTAGGGGGCATTGCCAATGCATTCTCGACCCTGGGAAGGGAAGTTAGTAAGTCTCAAGTGCCTATAATTTCGCCAGCCTTACCTTTCTAACCGAAATACAGTAATACAAATCTTGGTGCAAATATCTGTATAAATAAGAGTATATTAATAAAGTATTTAGAAGAAAAAAATAGTTAGTATATCAGTTATTTGGTTTCAATAGTACAAGCTCTGCTTAGTTTGGGACCAGATGGTCGTTTGTAAAAAATGTCCCGGGATATTTATTTATTAATAATAATAAGAAATCCTGAGAAATAAGACATACGATAAAAGTGAAACTGTTTTATTACAAGGAAATATTTTAATTATTTATTAATCACTTTTGAAAAGCATAGATGTGTATCAATCATTTGTTTTTCGTCACGCAAAAAGGTTGCGGATCAAATTTTAGGCAGCACAAAAAGTCACTCCAGGAATAAAACAAAGATTTTATTATTCATTTGTTTTCGACACACAAAAAGGTCGCGGAGCAGAAAAAGCAAGATAAAAAGTTTCACTCTAAAAATAAAACAAAATATAGATAGGTATGCACAAAATAGTTTAAAATGATAAAGCTCCCTTGTTGAACAATCTCAACGTAAAATCTTTACTGAAACATAAATCATTTGCTCTTTAATTAATTGTCAATGATTTCACTCCACATATCCATCGTTTTAATGAATGCAAATGATAACCTGTGTCCGATATTGCGCAATGACCGAGGCTCGGGTGGTTTCGGCAAATTTTAAGAAGCCAAATGTCGAGGGCATTTCACTGCGGCTCAAGTTACGAGCGACCGGCGAGTTGAGTACAAACTTTTGCGAAGCGAATACTGTGGACGGGCTTGGTAGTTCAATTCCCACCCAGAAAAAAACATTTGTGTGATGGTCATGTCTTTATAAATTTTATAAGCTGTGGTAAACGGTGTTGGTGTCACTATTATTAAGTCATGTTCCGAAATTTTTATTGTAATATTTATTGTGCCATTGTTTGTTTACCCTAATAAATAAAAAAATAATAAAAAGTATATATTCAGGAAAAAAAATTGTTAATGTAGTATATAGATATTTTTATATATGTATTAGTTATCTGGTTTATATAGGTCTGCTTAGTTTAGGCTCGTGTGTAAATAATCTCCGAGAATATTTTGTATTATTTATTTCTATAAAGGTAAATATTTGACCTTTTCTATTTAATTATTACATTAATTACGTTATAATTAATTAAATAAGAATTTCCCCTAGAAAAAACAAATCATAGTTTTTTATGTTAAATTAATGTGCTATTTTATTTTTTTTGTAAAATTAAGGAACACGAAAGTAATGATAGCTTTTTAATTAATGTCCTTAATAGGGACATAAAAAAGATTTCTTATCAGATTGTAATTAAAAGGACCATCAGTGTTAATTCAAAATTTATTTAAATTTGCGCAATAAAAACAATTTTTTCGGGACATCATTTGATAATTTTTTAAATAGTTCTTACAGGTTGATAAACTACAATAACCTTTCCATTTAACTTACATAATATACTCCTCGCTGACCGCTTTTAACTTAACCAATATTAAAGATCTCGAATCATATGACATTTAGAATTAATTGGAGGGCGCGGTTGAATGAGTGAAAATGTCGAGCGATATAATGTTATGTCGAAGAAAGCGTTGCTTTTTGAAACTAGCCGACTTTTGCGAATTGAGGTGAAGACAATTATAAAAATGAGAGTATTGCCGACGACCTGGTAACGCTTGAACTTTAATATTCAGGTGGATTTTCGAATGAGCACAGTTATCCTGACAACAACGTCTGCAATGATGGACTCTTCTTCCACCCAGAACAAATGTATGATCATGTTTGCTCCGTGTCTAGGTGTCAATTAAAGCTTTCTTACTACTTCATCTTTGTGCCTTCAATTTTATAAACTACAATACCTATAAGACAGGGAAGGATGGATCTCTGAACAAAACAGGATGACAACAGATTCATAGAATACATATAAATATTTAATTTGGAAAATCCGATCATTACAAAACAAAACAATTTAAATTAGAAGCTATGACTAGCTCATTGCCTTTCGCTATGGTATAATATTTTATAAGAACACATTAATAGGGAGATCATAATTTTTCCAGAAATAACCTTAACTCTTGGATTCTATCGCCGAACAACGAGGCATTCCGGTAGCATCATTTATGAGCCAGTGGCCTTCTATCCTCAAAAGGTGGACCACACATTGGCAATTATTTGGCGCTGTTTATATCTTCTTTTTGATACCACATGTGCTGACATGATTGTTGATTTTCAACATTAGAGGCATCGCCAATGCTTTGTCGACCCTAAGACGTGAATTTGTTAAATCTCATGTGCCTGTTATTTCACCGGGCACCTTACCTTTCTAACCGAAACACAGTTACACAAGTACACTACAGCTTCACGGGGGAAATGGGTAAGGTAGTGCTTCCCCGGACCATCTCTCATCTAAAAGCTCTACAAACTACCCAAAAAATAGGCAAAAGTGACCACTTATCATCAAGTAGACTAGAATTTATCATGGTTGGTACTAAAGTAGAGTTAAACCGCTAGGATTGTTCACCAAAAGCCAAAGTGGTATAGACGCCAGGTCGATTGCCAAACTGAGCTAAGATTCAGCAGCTTACCATCTCACATACAAGAGGTTTTGTGTCAATATCCATTTTCAATATAAATGAACAAGCAAAGCACGTAGCAGACAGATATATCTACAGATCCTGTCATGGCGCCACGCCATAAGAGGCCAGTGTGGTTTTTCTAATCATTCGGAAATTAATGTCATTACCTTCGCTCTGTTTAGTGTTTGAGGCTATTTTTCCTCTGTTTAAAACTAAATTGAACAGATTTATCGCTTTTGGAGTAATCATTATAATGGCTGATATAAATCGTTTTATGATTAAATATGTCAGTTTAGTAAGCAATGTTATGCAACTCCACCTGATGGTAAGTAGTCACCGCCACTTATGGATATTTGTAATATCAGGGGCATCGCCAAACGTTGTCGATCCCTAGATCTGGAACTGTTAAGTCTCATATGCCTGTAATTTCGCAAACACGATTCTACAAATGCACTACTGCTTCATAACGGAAAAAAGTAGGTCGATTCCTAGTACTTCCGTGGACCCAAGGTCCGTGGAAGAACTAACTATGAGGTATCCTTTAAAAAACTCAGTATAACTTTCGTTCAGGGCAGCACCGAAAAACAAAAAAAAATGTTTATTCTGCGATCAGTAAACTAGGTGGAATATTTTTTTTGCTTGCTTCATTTTGTAAATTCTCCCTTGTTTTGTGTGATACTGCGAACTATGTTTAAGTTTAAGTTGATCATGGATTTTAGTGCGTTCGATTTGCTTATTCAATTTATATACAAAATATTAACAATATGACTATTTTAGTACAGGTCCTCGATGAGTCATAATAAAATTGTTGTAAGTTATAACTGACGAATAATGCCGGTGATATTACAACTAGACATAAAGTTAATTTTAGCTTAACCTTCCATATGAAAATAGGTCCGACCTACATGTTCAATAATATCCAAGCTGTATAACTACGTACTTAGGGAATCGATGATCACAAACTGGAATTGAGAAGACGATTCGCGTCAACTTTGCCTTAAAACTTCGGTTTAACTTTATAATTATAACACCGGTTACGTAACGACTGAAGTGGCTCGAACTGAAATATTATTTTAGGAGTTCAGAGACTGCTACCACTACCGTCGCACAGACTATCAACCTTGTCTTTTACCTGATAAAGTTTATTTTGCGATGTCCCAACAGCTTGTGTTTGTATCGTTTTGTGTTCGATATTGCGTCACGTGTCGCATATCACTCAGCGAGTCGCTTCCTTTTGGACAATAATAAAGAAAAAAAAGTTTCGAACGCGACTCGTATCAGGACGGTTTTGATTCTGAATTTAAAAGGTGAGACGTTACGGTGCTTAGAATTTTTGTCTTAATTGCCAGGATTATTTATTAAGTCAGCAACCTATAGTACATTTATAAGTATTTGGTTAATAGTGTTCAACTTCTTTTAGATCATTATTGATTTCAGATTCATCAGCATAGTATGTAGTATACCAAAAGCAAGACAATCTATTGATCCTAATCTATTTCTTTCATCACCTACCGGTGCGTTCTGGAAGTTGCTCTTAATCGATATTAACTTTTAAAGTTTTCGATTTATTACCCTAGGCCATATAAATTGAACCCTACCCGATAGCTTTTAAAGATTAGGATCTACTTTAGACCAGCTATAGTAAGGATGGTCAGAAGTATTCCAACCCAAATGCTTCTAATTATCGCTGGCACCCTGCATCCTATTTACAAATACACCTGGCAACCCAAGAAATAGTCTTTAGATCGTCCAATTAATAAGGTACAGAATTGCGTGTCACATGACTTAACAAGTTTGTACCACTGTAACGGACCCACGACCGCGCTAAGTATGTATGGCAGAAGCTTGGACCTATAAAAAGTAGCTGCTTCCATATTCGCGGGTAACGATTATTACCCGAGTTTGCCCGACCGAATGCGGAGACGCACGAACTGAGCCCGTGTTATCAAAAGGCATATTATTTTCTCCGTAGATTATGTCCCATTGTGTGATCCTGGTTATTTCATTTCCCTATTTTAGTGTCCAATCACAATTTTATTTAACTTTGAAAAATGAAAATGAAACCTTTACCGTCAAAGCCTTTAAACGATGACTTTAAATTATTTCTTATTTTTTTATTATCATCATCAGATTATTGTCAGGTAGTAAATAGGCTAAGTAATATGACCCAGAGAACAACCGTAATTTTTTTAGATATTACAAAATTACTAATCAAAGAACACGGAGTAAGAAAGGAATTCACCAAATAATATTTTGCGCCCGTATCAAATTCAAGTGTTTTGTTTCAATATCTAGTTACCATGTTATCCACAATGACAGAGAGGTCAAACTATTATGAAATGCATTGAGCCTGAGTGCAGACGTAATTAAGACATAGTTAATAAATATCGCAGTTAAACTTGTCAATTGAAAGTAATTGGTAAATTGGAAAAAAAACAAAACTAAGCACTTATCCAGTTAATTCTACAACTGCAGCTTTGTAGAAGTCGTTTATTTTATTGGTTTCTTGAAGTTTTATGTTGCTTGTGGAATGAACATTTCTGAATCCCACGGTATTATGTCCACTTATCATTTTGGGTGTGTGAATCTCATTTCGTATATTTTACCACCAACTGAATTTTCTCTGTTAGTGGTTCTAACCTTTATTTAAGATTGCTATTTTTTATTCAAGGGTAATCCTGGAATAAAAAATAGCAATCTTTTCATCCCAAGAAAATGTAAGGTCGCTTAAGAACCCGGGCGATACCGTGAGGCGGGAACTAGGTATCAATAAAACCTTAATCATGTCAAAACAGCTATTGAAAGCCTTTAATTTGTTAGATCACACTTCACGATCAATGACGTCACAATTAGTTAAAGCTATCAACACATTGCTGACAGATGACTTAACAGTTGACGTAGCTACACAACAATGTACAATTTATAACAAATCACCAAATACGAGCGTACTTACAACCTCATTGTATCTTGCCGATGTTGTAGTGCAGTAGGGCTCATTGCTTACGCACCTCACATAGTCTGGTCACAACCTAATACGTTAAGGTCGGCCTCGGCCGTGCTTTTAGACGACGGTTTAAGTTACAAGATGTTTTAGCACACATTCTACCAGGTTATAGTATTATTTAAAAACAATCTAAAATCTAAATCATTTATTCGTTTAGAGTCGCGGAGGCCCGTTATATAGGTCAAAATTACTGAAGCTACCACCAGTTTGGAGTGGGCCTTTGACTGAGAAGAACCGGGAAGTAACTAAGCAAGGGTATATTTTATCAAAATATTTTTGTAATCTATGCATTCTACGTACGAACATTTGTCGCAAGCGTAGCATCATCGTCGAGTGCACCAAAAAGCTATGCAACCAGCTAGTTGGCGATTTTTCAATAGATGTTCTTGTTCAGGGCACTTTTCATCGCAATTATACTTCAAGTCAAATTGCATTTATAAGACCCAGCCCAAAATCTATGGGAAAAGCGGCAATTTTGTGATTATTATAAACAAATAAAAGGTCTGTAGTTCATTATAATGTACACAACCCATCTTTTCCTTCTTCTATAAATGAGGCTTTCTCTATGAACTTACCATTTCAATCTGTTGAAGTCATAGATAGCTTTGTGTCATTGGGCTTTTATACCTTTTCATCATATTGACACTGCTGCAATTTTCGCTCCAAATTTTTCTGCCTTCAACTGCATTTTCAAGATTTCTACTCAAGCAACTTATATCACTACGTATCTGCCGCTGAGTCTTATAACTTGTGCTACATTAACACGTTCTAATCAATCTAACGTTTATAGAGTTACAAACTGACATCAACACATAAATCTTAAACATAAATACGAACGGTTTATTTGTCTTTACCGACTGATCTCAGCGACAAGTCATTTTTAACGTCATTATCAATTTGTTTGTAAGGGTATTGATCAAGTACATTAAGTACTTTATCATTTTTGATGGCGTTTTTAGTCTCTTCACTATTTGTCACGTATTGTTTTATCCTTTTAGTCTAGAATAAAGTAGTATTAGTTAGGAATCAAAAGTCTATGTGAGTTAAGGTTATGATCAATTTAGCATGCATTAGAATATTTGCAACTTTGTATTACAAGTAGGCATTTTGAAATACTGCTGCAGCTTTATAGCTGATTAATATTAATTGAAACTGATATAGAGATAGATATTGCATGTGAGATGATGATGAACATGAAAAATATTAATGAGACTAGAATTATTATACAATTAGCTTCTAAAATTAAAGAATACATTCACTCTCATGTCACTTTAAAGTAAATACCAATAAGTTTCACACTAAACTATCAACATCTACTACTTACCATAATTTCTAGAATTATGACAATAATATAGCTGAACACGACTCGGATCTATTTCCAGCTACTATGAATCCGAGTGATAAATTATAATGATTTACATTAATATTTAGAAGTGTATTTTGTAATTTATTAATACGTTCTATAGTTAGTAACGTGGCGCTACCATAATTTGGCACCTGTTTCAATTGTGTGAATACATTTGACACGTATTATTAGGTATCATAGTAGCCTCGATAGATGAAACATCTTCTAATTGTAGATCAATACGATCACAACCTTGTACTTGAATAAACGTGGTAGCTAGCTATAACCCTCTTTGCGTATCATCACTGCCCAACCAGAGTAGACCCTGGGTCTCTAGATACTACGCATTTGACTGGCCAGTTAGTTTTCTTGAGACACTGACTACCATGCTACTCGTGGAATCGATTCCCACCCAGGCCTAACATTTGTGTATGAACATGTATTTTTGTTTTGTATGTGGTAAATATATAAATGCTTAGTATGGGATCAGATGGCCTTGTTAAAAAATATCCCTAGATACTTATTATTGTTACAAAGGTACGTACTAAAACACACTTATGAAATCCCTATAGTGCCTTTTTTGCCAAGGATTATATATAATAATTCACTCATTAATATAATAGAATGCAATTATAATATATACAATTCTAAATCACAACCTACTGTTCATTTGAAATCATCACAATGTATACCTTCCAAATGCACTTTTTTCTTTGTATCACCTTAAGTGTATAAAGTTTTTTTGATCATTGTTACTTACAAATAGATTAAGTCAATGATCTTAGACGCAACCCCTTCGCTTTTCCCTTTCGTCTGCCACATAATTCTGAGATTCCATTAAGACTCGCATCTCTTGTGTACTATTAAGAAATTTCTAAATACGTACATCCATCGCTGTTGCTTCCTGACATCTAGACTTTACAAAGGCTAGACTAAACATTTGGTCCTGGGCTGTCTGCTGAAAGCGTAAACAAACCGAGAAAGGAATTTCCCTGCGCATGCTTACCCTGGGGTGGTAGCAGTATTCGGTATTTCAAGTATAAGTAAACACGAAAGCAACATTTAAAGTCTCCAAACTCAAATTCACCTTTGACCTACTACGATTCAATATGAGTTAAAAACTCAAACTAAACAATAGTGTTCATAACACATATTTCAATGTTCTTAATAAAGGTATTAAAACAAATACTGGACTAAAAGCAAATGATGCAAATTCAAATTACTTGTAAATAGATCATCATAAAACTAATTAGAGGTTTAACCACCACAAGTTTGCCAAAACGTATGCGTCATAACCACAATGCGCCAGATAAACTGAACTGCATTTATTTGGGATCCAAACTAGAGTACTTTTAGCTATTCAGAACTGCAGCAAACTCTTGGACTCTACAATTTTTTTTACTTCGCTTTAATATTTACTAATGCCAGTGAACCTATATTTTGATTTTGCACTGTGCCTTGTAATATTTGGCCAATCGAATATACATTTCTAAATTCATTGTTCTATTCTCACTGCTTTTCAAATAGTGATGATGTTTAAAATTTTACGGTAAATTATAGATTGACATAAATGCTTTTATCTCCGTTGGCAGATAAAATGATTGTTTGATTTATTTATAAGAAAAGACAATCAATCAGCTAATGATGAAAGCATGGTATAAATAGGAATTGTTATATTTGCTGAAACCTAACAAATCCATCAAATATTGATTGTTAGTCATAATAGAGATAGGCTAGAAGCAGCCACATTCGTCCGTCTAGACACACTAACGTTTGAAATAACTGTGGGAGATTTTTTTTTATTTTGTAAATTGGGGCTGATCGTACATAATATAAACAGACAGGTCAACGTATTGTGGCCTGAGCAGATTCCACGAACGCTAAATCACGCTCGATTTGTTTGCCAATCCACGATCAAGGTAAAACGATTGCCTGAAGCTATCTGAAAATAAATGACGTCACTTTATTTGGGAAGAGTGTTGCAGAATCCAAAAGTCCAGATTTCGTTGCTCAGTTAGTTTGAGATGTTCACAATATTGTATCAAATGAACTAGAGTATAATTGGCAAGCAATTTATCCTTTTTTTACTCATTTCATGACTCTTCATACTAGGCCATTTCTACTCTTCAGGCCTCCCGTCAAATTCGCATCTACCACTCCATTAAATTCTTTGATTTTTCGTGTATTAATAAACGTTATATTGATGTATCCAATAATAATCTAAAATTGTCCTATTGAATCCAAATCACTTTTTACATTTATTGAAATAAGTTGCGAAATAATTACCTACCTATTTTGATTGTAGCTGTTCATTATCTTAATTGTTTTAATAATTAGGTAAAATAGGAACATATTTATCTCAGGTCATGTTGGCGTCATGTTAATTATGCAAAAATTTCCAATCTTTATTTATTATCAAATTTGACGTCAGACTTTCACATTATACAAATCGCAACGTATAATTTAAACACAAAAATATTAGGTATACTCCATATTGTCCTCTTGTATTCAATGCATTAACAGTTTTCCCAAATTTAATTAATCAAGCTTCATGCAGAATAACAGTACCTAGCAGCAAAGAATCGAGTAACCCTATCAAATCCAAATTCTAGAGCGTTTAAACTGTTATTATTAGGGCAAAATCAAATGAGTTCTGTAGGTCATACCTTTTAAAACTAGTATAGGATCTTTTAACTATTGTAAGTGTATCTCCCGCTCGTTCCGGCTTGTTTATTTGTCTAGTAACTACACAGAATATTGGCGCCGCTGTGCCGCGCTACTTCTTAGAATATACCAAGCAGAATCATTATTATAAGTTCAGTTAGTGTTTACAGTTAGCACTGAAATCATTTTCCTTACGAAGACAGGTAGACTAATGTTCTTATCTATCATAAGCATAAATCTAGCCTGTACTGTTCCGATAAGCTAATATTAACCTCATTTTCATCGCACCGAAATATTTGGTAACTAATGTAAGCAAGTATACATATTTGAATTTGTTAACTCTTAACTTTTCTCTTTATATTTTTTTTTCTGTGACCTTTATTTCTTATCTCTGCTACTGCCTGCCTCATGATAAACTTCTATCTGTCCATATACATTACCTTTTAATATTTTTGCATATTCTCTAGTAAACTTCGTAACTTCCTCAGTTTTATTTTAATCCTTTGCAAAATTCTCAGCGACGACATCATGTCTGTTTCTTGATATAATTACTGGGTCAAGGTAAATAATACGGGATTAACCGACATGGTACTCCAGCTCAGCAGGTGTTCTTACATTCTCCATAAATAAAACCACATTGTAAACATTACATATACGAAACAAAGCAGCCGATTTCATCTACGCACCGATAGATACAAGAAAATGTAGCAACATATTTATGTTCTTACTTTATATAGAATTGTCTACGCCTACTACTTGCCTTAATAGTGTTATGTACAGGACAAGTTCCATTGCAAATATCTTTAAATGTTTGCATGATCTTATGACATTTTTCATAGAAAATATATGATGCACCTGATTCATCTTTTTCTGGAAAACCTTTTCAATTATCATTATTGAAATATGTTTCTCATGCTTAAGACTGTATATAGACGGGCTAGAAGGCTTGGTAGTTAGAGACCCTGACTGCCACGCCACAGGTCATGGGTCCCATTCCGCCCAAAATGAACATGTGTGTGCATGAACACGCCTGTTGACTCCGTGTCTCTTTATTAATCAGTTATCTGGTTTCCATATTACAAATTCTGCTAAGTTTGGGATCAGATAGACGTGTGTAAAGGATATCCCAGGGTATTTATTTCTATAAATTTATATTTTAAGACTCTTAAAAAATATTTATGTCATGTGACTTACCATTGAAATGTATGGAAATAGCTGCTCTCTGCACAGTGCACCTCTAAATCTCTTGTTTAAGTTGTAAGTACCTAATTATTGTTATTTTCTATTTTGTAGTCTTGTCATATTTTTTTTTGTTTTGTTTTTATTAATGTTACCTATAATAAGTATTTTGTAATTGTTAAATATAAAATTATGTAAAATTGAAATTATAAAATAGCCAAAAAGTCAGAATAGATAAAAATTTATATAACAAATAAAAAAGAATGTAACCTTGCTGAGTTTCTTGCCGGTTCTTCTCAGTTGAAGGCTGACTTCCGAACCGGTTGTAGCTTCAGTAACTTTAAATTTGACCTTCATAAGTGCCCTCCGAAGGCCTAAACTGAATAAATGGTTTTGAATTTTGAATTTTTTTGAATTGATTTTATACTAGTTATATGTCAAACAATTTAATCATAAATATTCTAGTCATTTTTCACACAGTGTCATGTAAACCCAAATTAAGCAGAGCTTGTACTGTCACAAGCATAAATATACTACCATGGAGAAATTGGAAATCTAACATAATTTTACAACACTGATACTACTTACAGCGACAGAATTATTGTATAGTTGAGCCGTCTATCAATGAGAGAAGAGAAGCAAATTAATGAATTAAAAATATTGTAGAACTATCTGCGGTTACTTAATTATGGTCTAGTATAGAATCAGCAACTGATATTCTTTTAAAGTCATTTTCTAGGGTACTTTAATATTCATTATTTGAAATTCATCTGACAACTGAAGTCATTGCGAGGTAATCAAAAACATAGTTGCCAATTGCAATATATAAATGGTCGCAGATCATGTTAACGATGTAATACAGTGTAATTTTCACGATTGATGTATTATCCGACGCGATGTGGGTGAAGGATTCACTGCTTTTAAAGGTCGAGGGGATACTATTTATTAAAATTCTCAATATAATTGTACTGTCCATTTAAAACTTGTTAAAGACGGGTTGGCAACAGAAGCTTTATGTAAGGGCCAAATATAGATTAAGGTTTTTTTTTATATGCAGTAATGGAGTTGTTACCGAGGTAAGAGATAGGAAGAGTAGGGTGGAAAGATAAGAGGGAATACTAAACGATTAGTCACAGGCACTTGGAATAAGTTCAACAATTTATGCACTAAACGATTTCCGATAGGAAACTAAAATTTACTCATAATGTTCGTGCAAATCACTTCAAAGTTACAACATTTTATATCTAAATACATTAACGTATTAAACCATGTTTTTATTAAATCATGGACCCTATGTGCTTGACGGCTGACAGCTGTCATTTTGAAATGACAATTGAAATTAAATTAAAAATTTACTTTAAAAAACTATTAAAGATTAGTAAGCTTATATAACAGAAAGCAAAGTCTATATATTAATGGATATTATAAGAATGCTCCATTTAATCCAAAAAACCAATAACCTGACCAATTTAAGAAGACCCTGAACAATCCCAATCAGCGTGCAATAAACTTAATTACGAATGAAACACATATAAAGTACCGATTGTTCTTTCAGCTTTGACTCAATCCCCCAAAATTCGTAAACACATAGATAAATTAAACGCTATATATAAACGCGTGATAAAATACGCTTCACCTGAAGATTAAATTGCACATCAGCCAATACAAGAAACTGAAGTAACACTGCAAAGTTATAAATACATACGCATCGAACCACAGGCGACTACTACATTGGATGTTCTAAATTTACGCGTAACAAGTCATTGGCGAAACAGCTATGAGTAACCGATTCATTCTATTGTTACCATAGCACTTGTCAAAGTGCAATAATCATTCGGAAATATAGATTTGTGCGAACGTTTTATTTAGTCTGCAGCCTACGCAGATCATTGGGGAAAAATTACAACGCCAGCATTAAGCAGGAGAGCATACGGGGAGTACTGACCTCTGAGCCATGGCAAAGATCTATAGATAATCGATAATATTTTAAGTCAAAATCAAAGCCAGCTAACTTAGGCTTTATGTAGGTGCTTGGGGCTCTAAAAGATTTCAATGCTATCCACGAAAATTTCGATTCAGTATTTTCAGCTACAGCGTCTTATTCGTCTTCCAGAACGTTTAGTACAATGGCAAATTTTATTGAATAATTAGGTAATTAATTAATATAGTTCCGGGAAAGCGTTGCTATCAGACTTTTTTTTATATCAGACACCTTCCTGCTTTTGCGTATGCAGAACAATTCACCAAAGCTTCATCACAATCGGATGTGGATTTAGAAGTGCTAAGAGGACAAACATTGATTTCTATGTAGATTTTTAGATAGATATATCTAGTTTTCTAATCAACATTTAACTTAGACTGTATCCCCCCATCTCATCAAGTCATAAACGTCACAAACACTACCAATCCTGTTACAAGAGGACAAAGAAACGCCAATTGGACCTATCCAATTGATGGGATAGGTCCCGACCTTAAAGTTTACCTTTCAGAAGTGTTTTGTTAACACTAAACAGCGTGTAAAAAGCCCTAGCTAAATCAGGTGCACTATCTAGAAGTAGGTATGTGCTCAACACAGTAGCACATGGTTAACGCCTCTGCACTCTGATTTATACACTCGATGACGGATCAAAGAGCCGAAACGTGCGTAATACACATTATGAAGTATTTGGATCTGGTGAGAAACCGATAAGGCCACGTGATGCTGGTATTTTACACTGTCAATTTATGAATTTACTAGTTTTTCCTATGGTTTCACTCGCGCTCCCGAGGGATGTTTGTTCCCGAGATATCTAGGTTAAAAACTATCTGTGTGGCAAGATTCATCCTAAGCCTTTAAGATTACAAACTCAAACAAAACACAAACTTTCTCATTCATAATATTAGTGGATATGTTCCTTATGAATTTATATGATCTTGATTTCATACATCTATTCTATAATTATTTCTTAAACTTGTCGTTTTGTCATGTAAAAATAAAATAGTATCTAACCGTCAGAGGCTTTTTATTCATCAAAAATATTTACGGGTAGATAGACGGATAGATGCTACTTTCCTCTAAGCCATATATATATATATATATATATATATATATATATTATTTTCTCTATCTTGCTTGTCTTAAGAGCAAATGCAGAGTTGATTTTTTTTTTAGATTTTATATGAAGGTTAACTTTCGAGTTACTTAAAATAAATTATTTACAATTAGAGAGTTCTGATGCAAAGAAAGGGAGCATTGTACCTTACTCCACAAATTGCGAAGAACACACTATTTAAGATAAATTAAATACTTATAATTGACTCCACAAGCAACTCTAGCTGAAGTAAAAAATATTTTAATCATAATTTTCCTTATCATTTGTAAGATCGAGGTTAGCGGTATGTTTATATATTATAAATAAATTATTCAAATTAATCTAATAATTTTTCTATTCTTAAAAACTTGTGCACCTTTATTATGTCTGAAGTTTTTGCTAAATTATAATTAGTACTCAATCAAATCAAATCACCGCCATTTCCACCGTGAAGCAATAGTGCACTTGTATTACTGTGTTTCGGTTAGAAATGTTAGGAGGCCGGTGAAATTACAGACTCATGAGACTTAACAACTTCACATCTCAGGGTCGACCCTGCAATGCGTTGTCGACAACACATTGGCGATGTGTGTGATGTGATATGATCCTAGTGTTGCAAATGTCTATAGGCGGCGGTAACCACTTACCATCAGGTGGACCGTCTGCTTGTCTGTCGACCTATGCTAACTGCCTTGTTCACAATCTTTTGAAGTTGACGCACTTTGTATGCTTCGTTTGCCATTCGGTGCATCCCATTACAATAGTTTTTTTTTATGTTCAGTAGGCCGGCTAAGAGCCAAATCACCGCCGCCTATAAACATTTGGAACACCAGGGGCATCGCCAATGCGTTGTCGACCCTGAGATGAGAAGTGGTTAATGCGCCTGTAATGTCACCGGCCCTCTTACCTTCCTATCCGAAACATAGTAATACGATTGCGTAACTGCTTCACGGTGGAAATGGGTACGGTGTTAGTACCTTCCCGAACGAATTCTGTACTAATAGCTCTCAAATTGTAATTCAAAACCACTTATTCAGGTATTATCCGGTGTTAGAGCCAGACTATTCATAAGTGCTTGTAAAGCACTATTTGAATTAAAATAGGAATAGCACATAGCTTTATCCCGGGTTACATACCTAGAAAAGGGGGTGAGACAGCTACATAAATATACAAAAATAATATAAAATAATAAAAACCTCAGTTTTAGGTGTAATATAACGGAGTTTCAAAGAAAAAAAAAAGATAACATGAATCTAACAAAAAAATATGCTTTAGTTAGTATAAATTGGCATGGGTAAGACAAAAACAGTTAAATAAACTATCATTTTAGTTTTAAATGTTATGTTTTGGTGCAAACAATTTTACGATAGCGTAGAAATAAATGTAGAAAATCTGGTTTCAACTTGATGTTTTTTACTTTTATTAAACTTGAAAGCCGCAAAGTGCGAATTGAACTTCGGTACGGAAGGTTCCGCAAAATAAAAAAACCGAATTACACGGTCACCGCAGCCTAATGACACCTGCAACACCATGGGTATCACTCGCGCGTTGCCGACCCTGCAAAAATCTCTTCACACCCTTCTTGAAGAACCCTATGCTATACTCACTTGGGAAAACCACGGCGGGGAGCTCATTCCACAACCTGAGCTCCCTCGCAAGAGGTGGGATGGTAAAAGGTAGCCGTGGGCATCAAGTCAAACAATTCTTCGGAACGAAGACCATTGTACAAGCGGTAAAAAACACACAAGGAAGAAAAGCGTTGAGTCACAGATCCTACTTCCTACTTGTCCTATCCAATACGTCTTAATATTATAAATGCAAATTTGTGAGGGTGGAAGTATGGATGTTTGTTACTCTTTCACGCTAAAACCACTGAAGGGATTTGGGTAATACTTGACACATACATGCTTTGGAATAATTTTTAATCCCTCGAAAAACGGGTAAAATCACGGAGGACAAAGCACTAAAAAACTTGACGTACTTGTTTTAACTTAAATATCTCATCGTCTTCCTACAACACCGCTTAATCTCCTAACTTGAGTTCAATGGCGGAAAATGCACAAAAAGTGTTGCGCCACGCTCCGCTGCATCGACTATCGATTTCGTTCACACCGACAGCGCTAATTATGAGATTTAAAAAAAAACTCGTCGGACTGACCTGGCGATGCTTCTTGGCTTTGTATCGAACGACCTGAAACAATGGACATTTATACAATGTTACAAAAACAAAAAATACACGTGAAAAATCTTGTCTCTGTGCGGAGGAAATTAAACATAAAAAAATGTGAAGCTAATATGGTTTTGAATCCGACCGAAACAGCTTTTATATATAAATAGAAAAAATAGAAATAGGTTTTTATATATTGAACAAAAGACTTTCAAATGCTAACTTAATCAGTGAAAATCAACATCGTACTAATATTATAAATATATGAAAGTTGGATTGAACATGAATAATACTTTATAACCTAACATCCTACAGGAACACGTGTGATACCACACAGGACAGATAGTATTTAATAAAAAAGCCTCGCTTTACATCCCACGGTTTTTGCTATTACAAAACAGTTTACACAGATAATCTTCCAACGATCCCATAAGACATCGCAAAGGGCCATTATATAACACTTTACAAAAATACTTGAGCCACAATTAAACGCAATGTTTATCTACAAGCGCCACTAGGTGGCAGCGGGCAGCAATTAGAGCCGAGTGGCTGGCTCACGGTCGACAGTTTCCGGTCGCGCGAAAAAAACACAGTTCACAGTCACAACAAACGGCGCAGACGACGTTTCACAGACAAAAGTGTTGTAACGTGACACCTGGTTGGTGATGATGCAATGTCGATAGTGTTTTTTTTTTATTTGCTCGACAGCCAAAAGGGTTTTATGTGAAACTGTCTATTTGGGTACACTAGGCAAAAATAGTTATCTTGCAGCTCAACAACAAAAATGCACAAAAAGATTTTATCGATAAAATTCTTCCCGTCACTATTTGACGAAAAGATAAATAACCAGATTTGTTTGCTAAATATAGGTTAATTATTAATGCCTGTTTATATCTTTTTTTGATCATTTTTTTTAACAGAGGGCTCTCGAGAGCGGTGCCTAAAAACTGTCAGTCTGTTTGAAAACTAATATTAATGGTTGTTGACGTTTGTTTACGTAGGTAAAAAGCATAATGGTATAGATTTTAATTAATAGTTTCTTTGTGTGTGAATCACTTTTTTGCATTCCACCGCCTTTACGTACCGCGGCGTCTATCAAGACATGTTATAATAATGCTATTGTTGATTTTGAACCAAGAATATAATTTGCTGATTATATCTGAGCGAGAATGCTAATATTTCTTGAATTGGACACTTAATTAGCACGCTTTTTAATCGTGAATCACCACTTATTCTTGGTTTGATTTGATTTGGTTATTTACATTTCGTCGATCGATTTTTCTGTCAGATACTCATTTACAGAAATAGAAGCGTTTGAAAATACTTTGAAAAAAGTCGTTTTAAAAATAAGGCAACTTTTAAACAGTCTAGGACAGATGTAAACATTAACAAGTCTGTTTGTTCTGTTTCTAGTTGTAAATTCTACTAATTTCATAAATGAAAATGTTTGTATCCCGGGACATTTTTACACACGGCCATCTGGTCCCAAACTAAGCAGAGCTTGTACTATGGAAACCAGATAACTGATATACTACATTTTTTTTCTAAATACATACATAAATAGATATTTACAACCAGGCACAGAACAAACAGACATGTTCATGCACACAAATGTTTGTCCTAGGTGGGAATCGAACCCGCGACCTTCGGTTTGGCAGTCAAAGCGCTAACCACCAAGCCAACTGGCCTGTCGTATGTGTGTAGATAGGATATATTTTATCCCGAAAAGGTTTAATATCCCTCGGAACGCGGCTAAAACCGCGACAGACAGCTAGTTCATGCATAAGTATAGATTTGAAATACAATTATTGTGTACTAGCTGATCTCCGCGGTTTCCCCTGCACTCCCGACACAAAAGTACGTCTATGTGCTTACCATGCCATTACCATAGACCATATATGCGGCAGATTTTAGCGAGATCGATTCAGTTGTTTAGCCGTGAAAGCGTAAAAACAACAAACAAACGACCTCACTTTTTATAATAATATGTAATATCTGTTCTGCGTTTCACCCGCGTCTTGATGAATTTTACATTTTTCCGGGATTAAAAGTACCCTACGTTTTAATCCAGGTTAAAAAAAATGGAAAGTATTTTTTTATGAGTAGTAGTTTGTAAGTTTTGCGTGGAAGAGTAATTAACATCAATACAACCTTACAAACTTTCACATGTTATAATATCAGTGTAGATTAAGATTAGGATAAGGTTAAATAACCTTTGTTTAGTTTAAGAGCACTACCTGGATGGCCGAGCATTCCTCGGATATCTTTACTAACGTGACTTCTACCATATTTTCTTTTTTAAAGCACTGTCATATATACCTAGATACGAATTAGATGCATAATAAATGGCTCCCAATAACAGTATTTCTAACAAAAGATGTAACTTAAAAACCTTACCTTCTAATGACATTGTAGCAGTTTTCATTGCCTAAAAACACGGATAAAACCACATTTTCTGAAAATGAATCCTAGCTAGATCGATTTAACGCCCCCGAAATCCTCTGCATACTAAATTTCATGAAAATCGCTGGAGCCGTTATCGAGATCCTAATTATATGTATACACAAGAATTGCTCGTTTCAAGGTATTAGATTAGATATGGCGTTTGTGTGAAATCAGGATATTTAAGAATGATCGGTGATTCCCCATTCCCTGACATTAAACGGATTTAAAACAGATTGTTATCATGACCTCAAGTCTAACTACATCTTACTGTTATAAATGCGACACTTTGAATGGGTGTTTGATACTCAATCATGCCAAAAAAGGATCTGGGGCTCGATTCTGTAAGGAAAATTACACTAACTCGAGAATGTTTCGTCGCGGCCTCTATGCTCTGTCTCTGTCGCTTACTACGCTAATACTACTACTAATACTAATCACGTGAGAGGTAAGCTCTCCGAGGCTTCCGTGAAGCGGCTCGCCGAAGAAGTTTGTATTAGCTGACACGGAGATTTGACAAACTTTTTACCCTGGAAATAGGTAACACGCTTCGGGAATGCGAGTAAACCGTGGGGGACAGCTGGTTTGTTTATAAAATACAAAACCATTTATTCAGTTTAGGCCCGCGAATGGCACTTATGAATCTCAAATTTGAGCTGCTACCGGTTCGGAGGTCAGGCTTCAACTGTGAAGAATTGGCAAGAAACTCAGATAGGTTACATTAAAAAAAAATCTTATTCTAACTTTTTGGCTATTTAACTATCTGAATTTTATATGTTTTTATATTTAAATATAATATTTACAAATCCACTGTATTTCTAACGTTGTTACTAGTATTTTGCATTATAACTACATATTTTAATTTTATGTAAGAATTTTTTTAATAAACAGGTACTCCGCACTGGTTAAATAACCTTTCTATCCACAATTAGAAAAAGTATAGCTTATTTTAATCAGTTTAAAAGAATGCATAATTACTAATCGTAAAAAAGTGTCTGCCATTTACAGATAGCGTAATTATACTGGTAGTAATGTACTTACTTTATAAATAGTGCCAGGAATTAAAAGTCCCCTTTGTTTATCTATCTTATGACCAAAAGTAACATGTTTTTTTTTTCAAACGTAAAGAATTTATTATATTACTAGCTGTGCCACGTTTTTCGGTATCATATATAGCCTATAACCTTCAAAAATTCCGCATCGAATGGTAGCAGTTTTCAAGTAATGGTGCGTCAAAGAAACCCTATTTTGCTTATAGATATTCATGATAATGTTATAGCCCGTTACAGTAACTTTTTTTTTAATTAGAAAATAAATTTCAAGATAGGCCTTTGTGGTTATTAAAATTTATAAGTACCTACTTATGAAAGTAAAAGCTACACACTTATCACTGGTTTGGTAAGTCAGAATTCAACTGAGAAGAACCGGCAAGAAACTTAGCCAAGTTAAATATAGTAATCTAACTTTATCAGCTGTTTTATTTATAAAATTGTTTAACAATATCAATTTATCATTAAGTCTTTATTGGGCAAGCTTTGATTCTATGAGTAAGTCAATTAAGCGTAGGACGAAGTTACCTCGTTGTTAGAAAATCGTCACTAGTCAGTCTTACTAAAAAATACGTCAAAAGTTCTAACAATTTATTTCCCAGTCAAATTTTCGAGCTACGATGATTCACGCCAGCTCCAGTCTAAAGATGGCCACTCACGATCAGACAAATATTATCTCAATCAAATCTAATAAATAATCCATAAGACGAAGATAAAGCCATGATGTTGGTATTGTATATAAATATCATTGAACCCGAGAATACATAGGTACTATAAATAAAACATATACTATAAACTAGCAATAGTAAAACAATGTTTAAAAAAATACTTATGTGTCTGTGTATTCAATAAAACGCCTAAAAAAATAGTTTTTTATATAGAAGACCCCCGTTCATTTTCAATTTTAAATTATTTGTTGTTATAGCACAATCTGTGAAAGTAACAACTGCTACCTATCACTGTTCATGAGGTACCGCTAGGTGATAGACGGACGAATATCGGAGGCTTAGTAATAAGGTCCCGCTGGTCTTAGGGTACGGAACCCCAAAAACGTTACTGGTTTTGAATTTTAAGGTTTCCATTCCATGATGCGACCGAATGTGGTCAGCATTAAATAATCAGCCAAAAGAAAACTGCAAAAACTTTTTTTTTATATTTATAAGTTAGCCACAAATTCATTCGATTATGTATCACTCAAACCATAAACGTTCCATCACTCGTTTAACTATCAGAAATTCGATATTTACCGACAGACGTCGATTATTTCGTATAATAAATCGTGTTCATTCGATTGGTAGCCAATAATTCATACAAAACATGCCGACCATAGATTAATCGTAAATCAGAATGGTAAATCGTTTTTATTACCAATAAACACCTTATGAAAGCTAATATGAAACTGATCGATCGCGTAGAAGTGTTACGAGCTATAAGAACATCGCAAGCACATACTTAAATAAAAATATAGAAATACATTAAAGGAAGATCATAAATTAAATATAACATCTTTAGTTTATACAATAAAAACTTATATAACAAACGGTGTGATTTATGAATGAATATCTAAATAGAAATGGTATAATAAAATTATTTATGATGACTACTAGTTACTAATTAAACAGTGCAATATGTCTCCTCATTATGTATATATTAACTAATATAAAATGAATTAGACTGAGTATCTATCTCGAACGAATTGTAGTAGACAGCCAGTTGCAATAGATTAATAATATATAATACACATACGACATTACTTAGCACATTAAGATTTTATATAGTTTACTATTAACATAAAAAAGAATATGTTATGCAGTTCACAAGCGGCAAAAGAAGCTTCAAAAAATAATGTCTACCTAAATAATTCTTTCGCAGGCTAAACTCTATTGATTTTCAAATCACAACCATGCCAAGAAGTTTTAATTTAAATAAATGCAATTAGATTAGAACCGTTTAAAAACTAAGCATTTCACGACAAGAGCAGTGAAACGGCATAAAAAACCGTAAATTAATTAATTAAACACACTGCGAGCATCAAAAGGAAGTGCCATTATCCCCGGTCGTTATTGGACGTGTTAAGATTTACACAATTGGGGTAAAACAAACACAAATACATCGGCCGTCCCTCGAGGCCGTTAAAAGCGAATTACGCTTGTCTTTAATCAGGCCTCGGTGAGGTTAGTTTATGATAGGCATAAAAGTCGCGGGCGAGAGGTCGATGAACTTTGACTAAAATGTTAATCTATACGATTTTGTGCCATCTTTAACCTCAAAAGGGTGATTTAAGATGCTTTTAATTTAACGTTTTTTTAAATATAATCTAACTTCATAGGATATTATTTAGGATAGGAAATATATTAATAGTGTTCTAAATCCAAACAAAGCAGAGCATCTACTGCGGGATCCAAATAAAGTGAAATACTAGTTATACATAAATACAATTTTTGCAAATACATATTTGTCAGTATTATAAAAAATATTTATGTAGACGATTTAAAGGAGACTGTGAATGCCAATATAAATACATAATATTTAAATTTACACCCAGACACAGAACAAACATGTCGAACTTATAGCTTCATTAACTTTAAATTTGACCTTCATAGGTGCCCTCCGAGGGCCTAAACTGAATAAATGGTTTTGAATTTTTGAATGTTTGAACCCACGATCCACTGCCTCATAGTCAGGGAATCTAACCACCACACTAACTCTCCTGTCAAACTGACATTAAGTCTTCTACCACAAATTAGATGTTAAAATTAACAGTCATCATAATAATTCAAGATTAAAAATTATCAAAATGATACCTTATTGTAATGTATTTAGTTTTCAAATTAATTGAAGTCACCTCTTGGCCTCAAACTTACATTACGTATACTAATTGTAACCTGGATTCTAATTAGCTTTATTAAGTGATACCTTTGCATCAAAACTCAGGAACATAAACTGATAAAGAGTGTAAGCAAATCTAAAGAATGCGTATCGAGTGTCTTTTATAAATAACACAGTATGTATAGCTTATAAGTCAGTAGCTCAACTACATACTAACTACGACAATGTAACCTGCATTTTCAAAGCAGCCTATTATTATAAATGGGCTACTTACAATATCTGAGGGTATAAGAGCCATTAATCCAATCCAAAAAAAAGAAAAAAAAATTACCTCCTGTGCCGATAGAAGTAAAAACTAACAAGAATATGTACAGGTATGTTATAAAACAACCCGTAAAGCCGAAAGGAGTTTAACGGCTTAGGGCCTTATAACGAGTCCATTCACAATATTTAAGAACCGTAGTAACGCTGTATAACATACCCCAAAAAAAATAAAAATTAACTATTAAAGTAGACAATTATTAGGTAAAATAGGTACGTAGGCCTTTCTGTTAAATAATCTGGTTCCCTGACATGACAGCTTACTAGGGTTGTTGGCTCTGACAATTAATTATATTTTTACGGGGTATTCTGTAACGTATTATCAATGTATTTCAACTCAAACTCAATTCTCGTGTAAGTAAATGGGGCCAACATGTAGATACTTATATGCAGAGGTGTCGGTAACGGATTTCCCATCTCATAAATGCCCAACGCGCCTAATGAAGTTATCACTTCAACAATATTATAGATAAATGTCTATGATGTAAAAATGCATTGCTTTAGTTTTCTTTGCCAATATGTCAATTAAGTGTTTTCAATCACTTTATGATTCAACCAACAAATACTTGTTCAGAATTTATAATCTAATATCTATAATATTAGTGATAATTATTTCAATTGTAAGTACTCCGATAATGTGGCAAACGATCCGATGGTAAATGGTCACCACCGCCTATGGACAATTGCAACACCAGTAGCATCGCCAATGTTTGTCGACCCTGAGATGTGAAGTTGTTAATTCATGTTTGTAATTACACCGGCCCATTTTATTACCAAGTAATAATACAGGTGCACTACTGCGCAATTATGTATACTGTGGTCAATGTATCAAATGATACGACGGCTGGATTTCCTGTCTGCCTGAGGTCTAGACTGTAAACATTCTCATTTATCTAAGTTGTCATTCACACTCATTTAAACACAAACCACTCAGCGGTATAAAGTCAATCGTCAGATTAAGAACGTCTCTATAAGATGTGAATGATAAAATGATGATAGAAATCTACCTACAGTTTTGTGAGTAGTAGAGCTCTTAGTGCAGAGTTCGTCCGGGAAAGTACTACCACTTTACCCATTTCCGCCGTGAAGCAGTAGTGCACATGTATTACTGTGTTTCGGTTAGAAAGGTAATGGGGACGGTGTAGTTACAGGCACATGAGTCTTACCAAGTTCATGTCTTAGGGTCGAAAACGCATTGGCGATGCCCCTGGTGTTGCAAATGTCCATAGGCTGGGGTGACCACTTACCATCAGGTGGACCGCCTGCTTGTTTGTAGGCCCAAGTGGTATAAAAAAACCTAACCTAAAACCATGTACCTACTGACTAGAAGAAGCACATATTGCTCTAACTATAAATTATTGGAAACACGACATGCAAATCATGATCAATAGGTATTATTTTCTTAAATACACAGATCCAGTGCCACACAATATTAAACAAAATACGAGAAAAAAGACGAGATAGATACTATTACTATTTCCTAAGAAATTCAATGAAAAAAACAATGATTACGATCTTTATGTAGGGTATTTGGCAACACCGTCCATTTTCCAACCTTGACCTACCTACATCCTAATTACTATTGGCATTGATTCCAAAATACGTTGAACACAATATTGAAGTTTTTGTCAGAATAAACAGGTGGCAAAGAGCGGATCTCTCACTTGATTACTTAGCTACTGAATGAGATAGGATATAGAGGCCGCGAAGAACGACCCCAAGCTTACAGCTTTATAGAGACATATTGATTAATTGGTCCACTATATGAAGGGTAAATTATGCTAAATATAATTTGAACCGTATAACGATTACCTAAGATATAAGTCTAGATTTAATGATGCTAAAGTATTCGAGGTCTATTAGGTCCTGACAGCTAGGAGTGTTCTAGAAAATTGTACCCTATGGCTCTATTATAAAGTTCATTATACGATTAACCATTGGATCAATAAATGCTCCTTATCTCCAAAACAATAACGCTGATTATCCTTTGACATTGTACCTTTTAAAACGGGCCTTTAACATCTCTACAACAATAATTGAACAAAAATTATGACAAGTCAACATAATATTTTGTTTGTTTGTATGCATGTGTGATACAGGCCGTGGGAATAGACGATCCGTCGCCGAGACAATGGCATCCAGCAAAAACCGCTTTGCACCGGTTGTAACTGCTAATTGTCTTACTTAGCTCAATGACATGAGTGAACATCATCAGAGTGCATTTAGAAATATACAACAATAATATCAAGATATATCGAATTTTGAACTCTGACTTGTTAGTGATAAAAGCTATTTTGCAATCCTGGGATAAAATAGATTCTTCGGTAATGCGGGCGAAGCCGCAGAACTAAAGCTAGTACTGGATAAAGATAATATACGCAAAATATAGATATTCCTTTTGATAATTATGTAGCTTTATTAACACAAAATCGGTGGCTCGTTTGAACAGTACTTTCTATATTGACTAATCTTCTTTAGAGTAAATGTTATATTTTGTAAGTATCAATATATCTTAGCTGTATGTACAGCCAACATAAATAGTCGAACAGATCCAAATTTACAAACACCTGCACTCCACAACTATCCTTATTATGGAATGATAAAGTAAACAGGTGTTTTATAAATATTACTACAAGAACCTATAGTACCTCATCTACAAATATTATAAAGGAGAAAGTTTGAGAGAATGGATTTTTGTTCTTTTATTCAAAAACTACTACAGTAATTTAGATGAAACTTAGGAAATAAATAGTTAGGATACCTTTTATCGCCTGAACTGTTATATTTAACTAAAATGAGATTGTTTGTTACGGCTAAACGACTGAACTCATATTGTAGAAATTTGGCACACACATAACTAAAAGTATGGAGAGGGACATATTACATTTACTTGATTTATTTGTTTATTTGTCGATTATTTGCATTCATTAACGTGAAATTAATGGTATACTAGCTGTCCCCCGCGGTTTACCCCGCGTTCCTGTGGGTCACATGCATTATACATATTAACCTTCCTCTTGAATCACTCTGTCTTTTAAAAAAATCTCATCAACATCCGTTGCGTAGTTTTAAAGAGTTTTAAGACTGCGGTCAACTTTGCTTCATACTATGTAGTGATTTTTGAATTCGGTAAGCGCTGTGGATTTTGTAAATAAAAAAAAAATAATAATTATAGATGTTTCGAAATTTTAAATGTTCAGCTACTTTTGTTGTGACAAAGATACCCTCTGATGGCTAAAAACCTTACTTAGTTACTTCACAGGTGCGGGTATATTGGCACTGCGCCTTGCGTTTGAACTCTGATGATATTTACTCATGTAGCTCAATTTAACTGCGCTCCGTTAATTAGCGTTGATATTATTTCTCTTCGGTACGTCAAATGTGACCAAATTCAAGAACAATGACTTACTCCATAAACCACCTTTAATGGACATTCCGTTCCGGTGAATTTCGACCAATGGGCAAACACGAGTTTACTGAAAGTAAGAAAGTAGTGACTTCTACACTTATCCAAATACGAGAAGTACTACCACCATCCCCATTTTCGCTGTGTGGTGGCGCACTTCTATTACTGTGTTTAAGGTAAGAAGTTAAGGGGACGGTCAAATTTTAGGCACATAGGTTTTACTACTTTATGTGCTAGGGTAGACAACGCATTGGCGATGCCCCTAGTATTGCAACCTATAGGCGAAGGGGACCACTTACACTGGACCACCTGCCTGTTTCCTAGCTTACTTGACAAAACTCCCAGACGAATCAGACCCCCAGTGGTTCAGTTCTGATACCTATGCTAAGAAAAATAGGGATTTTTTTTTATTTATACCTACCACATATGCTGAGAAACAAGTCGACGGTACACCTGATGGTACGTGGTCACCGCCGCCTATGGACATATGGAACACCAGGGGCAACGCCAATGTGTGGTCTACCCTGAGACGTGTGAAGTTGTTAAGTCTCATGTGACTGTAATTTCACCGCACTACTGTTTCACGGCGGAAATGGGTAAGGTGGTAATAGTTCCCCGAACGAATTCTGCACTAATAGCTCTACTACTAAAAAAATGTTATAGTAAAAACAAGCGAAAACACAATATCGCAAAACGACGTGAAGTAGTCAAGTAAGCAAAGTAGTTCTACCAATAATATACAACATTTCATCGAGTTATTTTTGGCGCCTTTTATTTTTTTACCTGAGCACACCGTTTATAAGTAGGCTAGAATTAACTAACACAGTCGCACGCGCTGCCGCGGCCGCCGCCGCCGCCAGGTGGCGCAGGTGAGCTCGCCCCTCCCTCTGCGCATGCGCACCTCATTTCGAACATTCCCTAATAACTCCATTAAATATTGTGAAGCAAGTTTTTATTGTTAGGTTGTGTTTTATGGTATTTGAATTTGGAATGTAGATATAACGTAAATGAAATTATTTTTAACTAACTTAAAACAATCTTAAACGTGGGAGGTACTCAATTTTCAAAACTGAACGAAGTTCATTAATAAATGTTCCGTCGAGTCTTCGAGATGATTTTGGAAACATCTATCAATACCCCTTCTTGTCTAAAACTATATTATTTTTTTACTCTTAATTAGTTCAAGTTAATGATATATTCATATTTTTATAAACATGTGTTAAATGTGAGGCCAAACTATCCCCTATTAACAAATTTTTTAAATCGCTGGCTGACTTGTATATTAGATAAAATTCCTACCTAACAGGTTTTTATTCCTCTAAGGTAATTACAAATACCCAAAAAAAGTAAAATATCTTATAAAAAAAGCAATGCTCAAAGCACAGATTAGCTATGGTTCCACTGTTTTTATTGTTATATAACTACCATAAAATAACGATTAAATCGCTCAGAGGCCGGTGCCTACGAAATTCGCGAATGCAACGGTGCGCGTGCGCAGCTGCCGAGCATCTGCCGTTCTGACACGCGCCACAGACTATGCACGTTATAAAGCAACCAGACAACACAGTTAGGGTTGCTACCTGTTAAAATACTACCCTATTACCTGGGAAAACACTTGATCATGAATCTCAGATACATGTAATAAAAATCGTAGCCATATTTTCTAGGGGTACGTTTACCTATGTGTTCGGTATAATTAAGATATAAAAATTTTATATTTTTGCTGGAGTCATAATATAATTTATGTTCCTTTTAACAAACCTTTTTTTTACGTTAATTAGTAAGTTTTCCGGACTTTAACTTTTGAGGACTCCTTGTATTTATACTATAATTTATTACTTTTTTATATATATCGTAAATAAATGGCTGTAGGTAACAAAATAAAATAAATAATCAATATTTATTTTAATTCTTGTCCAAAATTTTTTATATTTTTTTAAGTTCAAACCGTCTCTAAGAAAATACTGCAGACGTTCCCGGACAGTCCCGGACATTCGGCTTGAAGGCATCCCTATCCACAGTCCACTATAAAGATATTTCGGACGTTATTGTACGTTGTTAGGAACGCGTTAATGTATAAACTAGTTTTAATTGTACGTTTAAGTCTTGTAAATGGCTAACGGCGAATGTGGAGCGAATTTCCCTTTAGGCCATTCATTGGTGGGGTTTTTAAATACATTTTGCATTGTGGAGGTTTTTCGTAGTCAAGCTGGCTACTACCCTTAGGTCATCGAAATCTTTCACACACGTGTTTAGGGCCTGGTATTCCTCACTGAATCAGGAAAATGCTGAAACCTGTATTCTTAGTGGTAGAACTGACCACCTCATATATTTAATGAGGTAAATAAGGAGTACCTATACCGATGCACTGAAACCTGTCGCAGTGGCATTCCCAAAGAAGGCGCCATTCTGCCAAACTTCCTGTAATAGCGATGGTCCTGTTGACTTGGTGGATAGATACCCTCTAGGTTCGATTCTCACCCAGGACAAAATTTGTCTGCATGAATATATCTGTTGTTCTGTCTAACTTTCTATATGAGGTAAAATAAAAATTGTATATGAATGTCTGTTAACTGGTTTCCATAGTAAAAGCTCTACTTAGTTTGAAATGAAATGAAAATATTTTTATTCAAATAGGCCTTTACAAGCACTTATGAATAGTCTGACTCTAATGGAATTTGGAATTTGGAATCAGTACCGTGTATAAATAATGTCCTATCATATTTTTTTTCTTAGTAACTTTGTGCCGCGGTTCCCTCCGCGTTCCCGAGGCATCTAATATATCTCGGAATTATATCATACCGGAAAATAAACCATTCAAATGCTGAAAGAATTAATTCAAATAGTTACATATTTATTAGTACATCGCCGACGAAAGCGATTGGAAACATAGCCGGCTGCAGCAGATGACTTGTCTAAAAGCTTCAATCCACGCAACATTTAGCCATCTCTACCGGCGATTACCTCAGGACATTAAATAAATATTGTGAAATATGCAAAGTGTGAAGTGTGTGAGGTATTGGAGTAGTAAAATCCGGGTATAGTATAGAGTGCGCGTTAGGCCGTGTCAATAAACTTGGCTGGGCGGGCGCGGCTAGAAATAGCGAACGGGCGAGACGGCGCGGGTGCGTCGCGTACAGACAGCATGCCACGACATTTCATTCGGAAATCAGAGAAAAAAGAATTTTATTCTGGTTGGCCGGTTAACGTGGCGGTTAGATACCCTGCCTGCCAATGCAGATCGTGAATTTGTATGTTTATTGTCTGTTCGTTCTATGTTCTAAGTCTTCTATGTAAGTATAACTATAATTTGGGAGAATATTTAATATTATCAGTTACCAGTCACTTTATTCGCGTTTTCTAAGAATGATTGTTTTTCCATACAAATTTGTATCCCCATTTCCACTGGTATTGGACAAAAGGTAGTTTATGAACTTCCCTAAGAGGCAATCTATCTCCGTACCCAATTATATCAAAATCTGTTTACCTGTTTATTTTTTTAAACAAACACACAGTCATACATAACATATCAGTTATCTAGTATATCTGGTTTCTACTCTATATACTTACTACTTCTAAAGTACATACCTATATAGACACAGAACAAACAAACATATCTTTTTAGTCTGTTTTTACCGATATTGTTGAAATACAAGTAACGAAAAGAAAACAGAATTGACAAACCCTTTTTGTTAATTTCTGCATAAATTGTGACAGAATATATAGGGTTTTGAAAGAAGGTGTTTTAAATAAGTAACAAAATATTAATTACATCCAATTAATTTTAATCACATAGTCACTTCTGCAGACAGTACCAATCTTTTTTCTTTTTCCCATAGCACGTACCATTCGAATTGAGACATTACATACTTTCACATACAAATAGGAGGTAAGTGAGTATCTCGTTACACGTAGGGATTTTCATAATATAGCTTATTGGTTTTCACTGAGACATGTTTGTGAAACAATTAATCTTTCAGTCAAAAAAAATACTAGAAATGAATCATTTCTGAGTCAAAATCACACTAATAAAAACTATTTTCGTAAAGTTCAAATTAATATAATATGTAATGTATAATTAATGTAAATTAATATATATATAATAGTTCCTAATGTTACTAGACTTATAAATTATTTTCTTTAGAAGTTAAACCTTTTTATTTTATATAATATTTTCTTTTTATAAATTTTGGGGACACATGTTAACAGGTACAAGAATAGTTCAAAAAATATTACATATTATGAAAGTTATGTACTATATACTGCTTATGTTTCATTTTAAATATGGATAATATAAAATGTAATTTAAATAAACTGTTGAAATCTAATTTTAATTTGAAACACTCAATATATTTTGGATTGGCAAGTAATAACCTTTAATTCCTGAAAAAACATTAAACCTGGAGATCGAGGGTAAAAAACAGGGTGGAATACGAATATTATAGAGAGGTTAATTTTGGATGTAGTTTATATCCGAAACTACTTATCCAATTTCAATCATTCTCTAATAGAAGGCTACTCTATTCCCGAGTGACATAGGCTATGTAATAACCCTTATATACATTAGATCCCTCGGTCATGCAAGTAAAACATGGTTTGCTACAAATAATCTATTACTAAATTCAAAGAAAACTAAATGCTTAAGGTTTTCTTTACCAAATGTAGCACAAGTAGATAGCCAAATAATAATAGATGGGAGCCATATTGATCTTGTAAATAAAACGGTATTTTTGGGTCTTACATTAGACAATAAATTGCAATGGGGACCTCAGGTTGATACTCTAGCTGCTAAATTAAGTTCGGCTGCTTTTGCTGTTAGGAAAATTAAACAATTGACGAATGTTGAGACGGCCAAATTAGTTTATTTTGCATATTTTCATAGCCTCTTGTCCTATGGTATTTTGTTTTGGGGAGCAGCAGCGGATATAGAATCAATATTTATTATACAAAAAAGAGCAATTCGTGCAATTTACAGTATGGGTCCCCGTGAATCATTAAGAGATTTATTTAGGGAAATAAATATAATGACATTACCTTCACTATATATTTATGAAAATATAATGTTTATACGTAGAAACATAGGAATGTTTGAGGCAAAATTAGATATTCATAGTATAAATACAAGACAAAGGGAGAAGTTAGTTGTTCCATACTTTAGACTAACTAAAGTTAACAAGTCATTTCTTGGTAATTGTGTTCGATTTTATAATAAGATACCGCTTTCAATAACCAAAATGTCTGATCATAAATTTAAAAATTATATTAGGAAAGTTTTGAAAGAAAAAGCGTATTACAAGGTAGTTCATTATATTGAAGATAAAAATGTATGGAAATAGCTGCTCTCTGCACAGTGCACCTCTAAATCTCTTGTTTAAGTTGTAAGTACCTAATTATTGTTATTTTCTATTTTGTAGTCTTGTCATATTTTTTTTTGTTTTGTTTTTATTAATGTTACCTATAATAAGTATTTTGTAATTGTTAAATATAAAATTATGTAAAATTGAAATTATAAAATAGCCAAAAAGTCAGAATAGATAAAAATTTATATAACAAATAAAAAAGAATGTAACCTTGCTGAGTTTCTTGCCGGTTCTTCTCAGTTGAAGGCTGACTTCCGAACCGGTTGTAGCTTCAGTAACTTTAAATTTGACCTTCATAAGTGCCCTCCGAAGGCCTAAACTGAATAAATGGTTTTGAATTTTGAATTTTTTGAAAAAACAGTAGGACAGTAGCTAGTATTATTTTTATTGGTTTATTTAAAATACTGTACAAAGCACTAAAACGTACATGTACCCACTTAACTTGTATACTAATACAACTTTTTACAAAATAAAACAAATTTTGTTACAATGTATCGACCAAAACTTGCATCACTTTTTCTGAATATTTAAAATCCTCTGAATAAATCTGAAAAAACCAGGTCGACGTACACTCAAGGAAATAATTTTTATACGTTTAAGCAAAATGTCAGTACACTTACACTCTGTCATAATAAGCATTTTAACACCTGTCGGATGTTCAGAAATAGAGTTTCGATTTGGGCAAATATCATCGTTTTAACATATTTTTATGGAAGAGGGTTCAATGTCTCATTGTATCCTTAGTATATTTGAATATTTCATTAGAAAAGTGATTAAAATTTTATTTAGTTAGTTACTCCTTTTATCGTAATAATAAAAACGATTTCAACTTTCTTTGTTACTAGTTAATGGTACATTTTTCTTTTGTAAACAGTTTTTTCATAAAAACTTAATTACAAACTATTCTTGGATAAATTATTAAAAATAACTATTCCTCTCTACTAATCTTAATTTATTTTTATACTATAATAGCTTCTGTGAGTAATTATAATGATTCATCAGTTTTAGAACTGATATTTTTGTACAGCAGTACAAATTTAAACTTTTCTTTTTGAAGATTTAATTAAAATTACACATTAAAATATTACGTATAAACATCTGGAGTTTTCACCTCGGGTTTATGTATTTTCCTCTACATTTTTGAGTTGTAACTGTATTTTGCAACCAAAATACCTTGACGCGACGGAAAAAAGTTAATGCGTATCTAAATATAACACGTCTGGACTTGGTGACCGTCGCGGAATTTAGAAATATTTTACTGCAAGTCAGAATAGACGTTTGTGAATGAAATTTATTGTTATTATTATACTTTAACGATTTTTTACCTCAATTGTACTTGCCAACGGTTGAATTTGTACCGGACAAAATGATTTATTTCAATCATGTTCTCTTATAAGATTCATTACTGGATTTGTTGTTTTTTTTTCGTAAATTCAGTTGCCAAGAACTGGAGATTTTAATATAGCAATTTTGAAATATGTATTATAGCTGTCTCGCGCGGTTTCACCCGCGTTCCCGGAGGATGTGACATATTCCCAGGATTCAGAACCTATCTGGTATTCAAGACTATAATATATATCTATGCCAAATGTCATTCATTCATTCACCTGATGCGTTCACCCTTTCTCACGTGTTTTAGTAACAAACATTCATTCATCATAACTTTCGCATTTCTAATAGCAATAAGATCTTTAAAGAAATAAAAGGGTTATGTAAAGTATTCTTAAATATTTAAATGTTATAATTCAACTTATTAATAAAATATTATCATGCTGAGTTTCATCCCGGTTCTTCTCAGTTGAATTCTGACTTCCGAAACGGTAGTAACTTTAGTAGCTTTCTCCTTTTAGAAACTTAACATAATAAAAAGCTTTGAAAGTGAAAATGTTAATGTAGTAATGTGTAATAAATAAGTACCTATTAACACCTTATAATTATTTCAATAGTAGAGCACATAGTGCATAGTTCGTCCGGGAAACTACTATAAAACTATACTATTACAAAGGTAGGGGGGCCGGTGAAATTGCAGGATACTTAACAACTTCACGTCTCGGTTGTCGACAGGGCATTGGCAATTCTCTTTGTGCTGCAAAAGTCTATAGGAACTGGTGACCACGTACCATCAATTTCATAGGCTGCCTGTTTGTCGGGATGCTATAAAAAAAAAATTTTTTTTTATGAGTCAGCTCTCAAAATGACTAATAAGCCAAATAACAGGTGAATCAGTTAGTTCCAATAAATAGAAGAGTGATCTGCTCGCTTACTCAGGAATATCATGATTCCGGTGATCTATTTTAGTAAAACTACGCTGTAGGTATTGAAGAGGAAATCCTACAATGATAATGATTCTTACCGGGTACAATTTGCATTTCGGTTGGTGATGACAACGACTTGGCAGGTAACCGGACTAACAGTTGTATCAAAAGTTGAAAGGGGGGACACCTTTTAATTCAACATTATAAATAACAGTTATTTTGCTGAATTACTTATGATTATTACTTATCAGTTTTTATAACTGATTAAGTGAAAAATAGCCCATAATATAATAAAAAGACTTCCAAGGAAATTTGTTTACACACGGTCATCTATCCCAAACTCTTATACAGAACCCATATAACTGATATACTTCATAATATTCAATTTTTTACCTTTATTTCTACATACATACTCATACATATTAGATGTAGATGTTTGCACCCAGGCATAGAACAAACAGACAAGCTCATTCAAAAGTGTTTGACCTGGGTGGGAAACCCACGACCAGTAGCGTAGCTGTCTGGGTCTGTAACCACCAAAACAACTCGCCCGTCCAAAATGAGGAAATAATAAAATATTTGATTTAATTTGATAACGGTCAAGTAAATAAATAATTTTGACACAAAATTTCCAATGTCCCGTAAATTTATCACTTTTTTTTTTAGCTACTAACCCTTACACAGGCTTAATAAGTAAATTCAATTGTCGTTGTTCGGTAGGGTTAAGAAACCATTTACAATTAGTCTTGCAAAAAAGACCAGTCATTAATTAAGGAGTTTTAGCACGAACGACTTTTTGCTCAACATAATGAATTAACTGACAATGTTGTATTTTGTTTTGCAATAACGGAAAGGTTATTTGATAATTGTGAGCGACAGGTAATGCTAATAAAACATGTTATATATATTATTTTCCGCCCCTCAGTTTCATCTGCGTTCTTGAGGGTTCAAATATAGTTCTGGGATCAAAAGTATTCTGTTTGAAATCTAAAGGTAAATAAGTGTAAATATTTGATACTATAAACAAGCCAAATAAGCCAGATTATAAACAAATAAAAATAATGCTTTGCTGAGTTTCTTCCCGTTTCTTCTCAGTTGAATTCTAACAATAGCCGGTGGTAACTCCAGTATCATGCCCTTCATTATTACCCTCCGCGGACTTAAAGTAAGTCAACATTCAAGATTCCATTTGTTCAACGTCACATTACTTGTTTGTATTTCTTTGATTTTCTTTTTAGTGCATTCACATCACACAACATTTTTTTTTGCAAAGAATATCCTCATGATTTACTGCAGCAATAATGCTTATATAAGATTCATCGTAGCATGTACGGAAGAGTAGTAAAGAAAGTTATTTGTAACAGAAACTGTGCCAACTTTTGTACTGTATAGTATTTTTCCCGGTACTTTGTTCAACAAATCAGTTTTTTTAAGCTAAAAAACATATTGATCAGACTTGGCATACGGTTAAAAAAAACATGAATGAAATATATAAATTCAAATAGGCCTTCACAGGCACTTATGAATCATCAAACTCTAATGCCGGTAGCGTTACAGGCTTGTGGAATAAAACATAAAAAAACCAAAAAAAAATTGGAACGCGGGAAAAAACCGCGGGACATAAGCTACTATAATCATAAAATAATGACAGACTATTTAGCGATAGTAGAATTTAAAAAAAATAATAAATTGTTAGTCTTCCCAAACACTTAATTCTCAGTGTAGATTTAGTTTTGGTGAGTGTTGCCAATAAATTTTATGAGAACATCTTTTTGCAATAATAGTAGAATTGATTAATTTAGCCTTGCGCTTCAGTCTGGCCAGGTGTGCGTAAAAATATAGACTGAGTGTCATTCTCAGTTTTTTTTAATACTCGTAATATTTCTTACTGAAATTATGGTGATTCCTTAAAAACATTATCTTAATATATATAAATCTCGTGTCACAATGTTTGTCCTCAATGGACTCCTAAACCACTTAACCGATTATAATAAAATTCGCACACCATGTGCAGTTCGATCCAACTTGAGAGATAGGATAGTTTAAATCTCAAATTATAGTCGCAATTTTAATTTATTGCTAATTATTTGTCTGTTATTATTTGACAGTCACAATTATCTGTTAACTCCAAATGATTCTAAGAGATGTCGATACCTTTCGACTGGGTTGAGTAAGTCATCAATAGATGGCGCTGCTATGGTAAATCTACGAACGTGTCATATAAGCTACAATTCAATATCATGATTACCACGTGTTATTGAGGCTAATGTATAAATTAAATTTATTTTGTAGTAAACGAAATACCGTGAAATTCAATTATTTCTTCTTTTTTAATACGGCTGGACCGATTGGAATGTTTTTTTTTGTTTGCGTTTGGGTGGTGCCCTGGATGGTTTAGATTCACAATTGGACCCGGTAGGTGGCGCTGCGAGCGAATTCCTGCATTTTTGTATGGACTTATTTCGACAGAACGACGTCTGTCCGGGCAGCTAGTAACTCTATATAAATGTATGTTGGAATATGAATCAGCTGTTGCATATTCTAGAGATCAGACGCTTATTTTTATTGAATACGCAATGGTGTCTTTTATAGCCTTCCCCATTGGTTTCATCCGCTTTATGACATCTAAAAGAATCGTATATTTATCGGTAAATTTCCAACATATTGCGACGATGTTTTTATCCCTTACGGACATTTTCCCCAAACTAGTGCGTTGCGCCTTTGAATATGACGTGCTTATGAACAAGATTTTGTCGCGGTTTCATTCGCGCTCAAAATATAAATCTCCAAAGTACCTCACTCTGCCACTACGTTTGCGTAAAAATTCTTCAAAATCAATTCAGTTTAGTCGTAAAAAATTTACAAAAAAAATAGATCATGATTTCTTTACCTCGACTTAGTTAATTATTGTCTTAACAGGATTATATTAAAGTATGTATCAACATTTATAACCTTACTACCTATACTCTATTTCTGATATCACCCTCAATTATAAAAATCAATGACTCAATGTTGATAATCCAACACCTCACTGGGACTCAAAACAATGATCATCAACAAAAAGTGGCATAAAGTTTTTATAGACTACCGCAAGAATATTTTAAAGCAAAATGTGCCAAAGCTAAAAATCGTAAATTTAAGTTTTCCCAATGTTTTATTTACAACACGTTGATTCTGGCGCCGGCTTTTTGACAGTCGGCCTCTTTGGCGATACCGAACTGTCAAAATCTAATTACCAAACCTACGAGATTTATATGCCGTTGACAAAGCTCCTATTTTAACGAACTAAAGTTCAATTTCCATTGGCTACAGCAACTTAACTCTTTGGGGAATATTAAGGTTTTTGCCGGCCATTCTTTATAGTAGCGTCGGATAGTTCTTTTTTCTTTTTTTTTTACAAAAATGGGGTGTTGAGGTCAGTGAAGTCGGCGCCACGGCTTTTAAGATTGATGGCCTGTTTTGTATTCGACTCCCGGGTTCAACATTAAATTTATTATGTTGGAAACTAATTATTATAACATTGTTCTGTTATTTAGTGTTTTAAATTATAAATCCTTTGAAGATACCGATAAGAAAAGTTCTCCAAATGTAAAAATAGCCTTTGAACATAAACAAATAGTGTAATGAAATGAATGAATATTAATAAGTAAATAACTGTCGCAACTTTTGGAAATCCGCACGCAAAAACAGAAAACAAATACGATACAGTGGACCTCGCCATTTACGACAATGTCGGCTCGGATGCGCGTACGCAAGCCGCAACGATACCTCAACCCGTTCCTTCTGCGGCGCCATAGCGGCTGAACAAAGACCCCAAGGTATTTATGTAAATGGCTGAATTCCGAAAATGCCAGCAACCATCGGCAAAAACAATGAGACGTGGCAAAAAAATGCACACGGCGAAAGTTTGCTTTTTCGGGTTATACTCTTTTGCGTAGCAGTGTCTTGATTACGTTGAGATCGGAATTGTGTCATTTTCTGTGCGTCTAAATGTAATGAGAGGCTTTTCTTTATTTTGCATACGTAGTTAAAATTTTGCCTCTAATGGTTTATAATATAAATATCCAAAGACATTCTTTACGACCCCAAACTAAGAAGAATTTGTAATATTATGTTAACCAGATAACTGATATACTTCTTTCTTTTATCTTAATCGAGACTTGCAGAGATATTTGGACACAGAATGTTTATGCACATACATGTTTGTCCAAGCCCCTTATTCAGCTAATACAAACTTCGTCGGCGATCCGCTTCACGGAGGCCTCGGAGAGCTTATCTCTCACGTTATTAGTAGTATTAGCGTAGTTAGCGAAAGAGACAGAGCACGGAGGCCGCGACGAATCCTCGAGTTAGTGTCATTTTCCTTACAGAATCGAGCCCCTGGACCCACGACCTGTAGCATTGCAGTTAAAGTTTCTAAACACCAAACCAACTGGCCTGTAATTGTTTCATGTAAAAATATATTATTGTCAGCACTGAAAACAAACATCAAATGATTTGTAAATGTCATGAATATTACGATTTTCCAGGATCTTCATAAAAGGGATTAGTAATTTAATTAAAATTCAAAATCATTTTACTTATTTAATAGTGTGACTTGTGAAAGTAACGTTAGAGACACAATATGACAACTATTGGTTATTTATTCATGTAATACGAACGGCAATTGAATCAGCCCTTTAAAGTGCACTAAAAGTTTTTGCTCACAACTTTTAGTTTCGCGTCTCGGCTGCGCAAGCGCCGCTGGCAAGGACTAACGGATTGTTTTTTGCACTACTAACAGTATCTCAATTTTATTGTCCATTGCTGTTTATAGTTTTATTTTGTGTCTGCTCTTTGAACGTCCCGATCGGTTTAGGGATCTGTGATATTAACCTTTTTTATACATTTTATTGACAGCTCTTTATGATAATTTTATTAGAAAGGTATGAAACTGAAAGTAGTTTATAAAATGGAGTTAACGTGCTTGATACCTTGACTGTCATGCCATGGGGTGTTTGTTCAAAAAATTGTGAGCATGTTTTATGTATTTGTTCTCTAAGTGAATATAACTATTGGATATATATTTAAAATAGTACTATATGTACATAGTATATAGTTGTTATAGTACAAACTCTGCTAAATTTTACTTCATGTGTGAAAGTTATCATCAGCAATACATTGTACACTTTTAGAATCGAAAGTAGTGTGATGCATAAAAATACATTAAAAAAGATGCACATAAAATTGTTGTCAAAGAAAATACATATCAAACAGAATAGACACGGAAACAATAAAATAAAACCGAAGGGTACAAAGAATGATTCAGATTAAACTTTTTATCTAACCAAAAGCGTTAAAACTCATAATAAACTATATATTATTGTGAAACGACGGGTAGTGGAAAGTCGTACAAACAAACTGACATATATTTTATATATAACCCATTCAAAATAGTGTTGCGAGTGGCCTAAATACTGTGGGATGGACAGAAGCTGGTTCAAATAATAGTGTGGGTTGTAGCCTTGACACTACACATTTTGTATTAATGACCTCTCTGTAGATAACATTATTGTGTAACAATTTATTAACTAGCTTTCTGTGCTTCGCTTTCATCAACTTTCCCGAACGATCCGGGGTTATAAAATAGCCTATGTCCATCCGGATGAATGCACATTTAATTTTTTGACGATCTGAAACGATCTGAGCACGCGCGGAAAGATGTTAATTTTTAAAAACACAATACAATTAATCTTAAAATAATTTATCGTAGAATCTTCAAAGAGTACGGACTAAGAGTCCGTAGAAATTGTAAAAAGAAATAAATAAAAATAAAATAAGCTACTAATGGTTCGGAAGTCAGTCTTCAACTGAGAAGGACCGGCAAGAAACTCTGTATTTTTTTGTTAGTAATATTAGGTTTATTAATGTGCCTAAAATGGTCACCGCAAGATGGTCACCGCAAGTCATGAAATATCTTTAGCTTCAGTACTGAGACCTCTGCTTATCTATTAAGGGATATTGGCAGTGAATATACATAAGTGATTTATTAATCTTTTTAGGAGCTTCTGTCTTCAATCTGTGCTTTGCGTAAGATATTATGTCCATCATTATAATCTCCAGAGCTTTATTAGGATTATCAAGCTTCACTAAAATATATTTCTTGTTTATTTAAAGACCAATGTATCTTCTTTGTTTTAGTTTTTTCTTTCTTCGAGACCGTATTTTATATTTAAAATTGAACCTATAATATTCATCCTTTTCTGAAAAGAGTCTAAACTAGTTTTTATTTACGTGGTTATATCTAAACGTATCGAACCTATAAACATTTGCGGCTTCTGACTTCCGACAGTAAAAAATCAACAAAAATAAAAATGAAATGGCAGTAATAGTAACGCAAAAAAACATACAGTCTATTTACCGTTTCACGTCAGTACCTATGATGCTTCAAAATTTAAAACACTTTCGAGTGGCTTCAATACCTTTATAAGCATCTGACGCGAATGAAAATAGATAAGAAATATACATAAAGAAATTGGGAGATATAAATAAATATCCTGGGACATTCTGTTACTCAGGACCCTTAGATCCCAAACTAAGAATCGAGCTACTGTATAAATTCATACTTACATAGTTACTTTATCATAAATTTAATATTTAGTAGGTATCACTTATTAATATAACTGTGCGTATAAAAACATCATCAGACGCCTGCAATATTCGTAAAATAAGTCACTACAATACACTACTTCTATAAATAAAGAATGAGCGTGAAGATACTTTTCGTCGTAAAAAAAAGCGCAATAATTAACTCCGATTCCAAAATTATTAACATTTCTCGTTTAAATGCGAGCGGCTGCACCAAAAAGATTAATTAAATAGTTCAAGATGGGACTTCTGGCAGTTTTTGTAATCGATCCCATAATCGGGCTTAATCGCAGATAATTAAAGTGATTGTTATCGATTTAAGGCCGTGAGGGATGCCGACACGTAGCTTCGAAACTCTGTGAGGCCGAGTTTTTCTTCAAATTACCTTATTAGTTGATGAATTAGGAGGCTTTACAGTATCAGAATTTAAAGAAACACATGTTTCGACGAGTTCTGCAGCGTTTGGACTGCCCGTTGTGTTTTTTGTTATACATTAACCTCTGCTGGAGTAAAATTTTGCAACTTTGCAATGCCTTTGTTCAAAGAAGCTCGTTATGCAATTAGTAACACCAGAGCTTTGCAATCGGCAATTAAATACAGAGTAAGTGTACTGAAGTGCTATGATGGGTCGATTGCTTACATTTCCATGTCTCGTGCGCCTATCTGTGAATTCCTCCTCGCATCATATAATGGAATCGCCATGTTACATTTGCATTACTATGCCAACACAACTCTAATTACAGTAATACCTGGCATGTTCACATTTTAACCTACTTGTTGATGGCTCTGGATTCCAGTGCATTGTCACCATACCTCATTTGTATTCCACTCGTTCTTTCATCACGAACCGCTGTGGTCTCAAGTGTTACACCTTCTCTCACTCCAACTTCGTTTACAATCGTATTTACATCTCTTTCTTTATAATATGCCCAATCCGTAGCACTATCGGGAAACAAATAAACTGAAGCTTTCGCTTTGCGATCAATTTGTTCAAATATGATACGTTTTATATTGTATTCTATAACAATTGATGTTTGTACAGGGAGCGTTTCGGTGTCTTTGATTTCGGACCACTTAGTAATTTATAATGTTTGCCGGTGACATTGTTTAAATTTCTCTGTTATTCTATTTATTGGTACAATTGCTTGTACATTCCACTGTTTAATGTTAATGATGATATCTCCATTACAATGACTTCCAGTGTCATTATGATCGAAACAACTGCCAAAGTAAACTACAAAAATAGTTGTTAAAAATCTGTCTTGCGCAAAAATGAATCCTATTTCAAAGCTTTTTAGCGGAAGCCCTTTGATCTAGCTTTTGATACTCGAGTTCTGTAAAAACACATTGTTTGGCGTCATACCAATGAGTATTTCTTATATCTTTAGCTTTAGTGTCATTTTTATAATGAATTCAATATGTTTTAGATATCTCAATTACCTTTTTGTATTTTCCGTCGTCAACATTTGCTTTATCGTTATAATGAGCTGTTTATTAACTGATATAATTTAATGTACCTATCCTATATTCGCATTACGACTAATTCTCGGAAATTAGGACGCGTTTCAGATACAAGATTTTATTTTTGAAATGAACACTGTAATTTCACAGTGTGTTTTTATTGGCTTTAATGATATTGTATAGTACTGAAAATATATTTTATCCCATGTAGTATCTGTAACCTCTTTGAATAAATATACATAACATATATTAAAAAAACAAAAATGATCATATGAGCATCTATTAGCCTTCTTAACTATATACCTAATTATCTCTATAAATAGGATTCAAAATCCTCCGTCTTTGTGGCTGAATCAATATCCCTTTCATATTTGGCGACCGTCTGCGATACTTTTTGAATTCGGCTAATCCTGAAATTGGTTTCATCCTGTGAAAGTGCATCGCATGGCAACGAAGCCGACCTCTATGGACAAGGTAGCATAAGTCATCGAACTTTAATATAACTAAAACGGTTAACGTCAAAGACTCCCGGAGGGTTGCTAAGCAATCACGAGACAATGGGATAGTCCTGGTCATCATTCTGATCATAATTAAATATAACACGCACGTGAATTCAGGGTTCTTGTAAATCATAACCTGTGATATTGATGTAAATTTTTCAAATTATTTTAACGAACGCTCATGCTATAGTGTTGCATGATAATATGTGCCAATTTAAACATCACATACCATAAATTCTTGCCAGTGTTCCTAATATGTGCAGAACGCCTAAGTTGAAGAAAGGTGAGATTTTTCGTCGAAATAACGGAATTACAATGACCATGTACAAAAAATAATTGCTAAAAGAATCACAGTTATTTGTATTATACTATAATATGAACAAAAAAACTATGCTCCTTTAACAAAGCTTCCATTGTCCCTTATAGTCAAAAAGTTCTTGACTAAAAAAATTTCATGGTAACCCTACAGACATCTCACGCGATCTCCATCTAGACTTAACAAAATTAATGGAATCCACAGAAATTATTGCAAACTCGCTACCACGCATGCCCTATAAATATTTAAATCGATTTATGCCTGAAGCCTAATATTGCTAATGCGTTTTAACATAAAATTTGAAATTTTGGGTTTCATACGAAATTTTTGCATTCACATTTCTTAACCAGTTGCCTGTTATTTCTGCATTTAGTTAAACATACAGCTAGTGTCGTATAAAATATGGAGTATATCTATATATTTATGAGAAATAACCTTATATACCTACTGTAAGTATATCAGTTTTCTTAGTTAGAGATCGGGTGGCCGCGTGTAGAGAATGTCCCATTATATTTATTTCTAATCTATTTAGTTTAGTATCTTATAAAATCTAGTCTTTATTTACATTAGTAACATTATTAGGTTCAATCAATTATATAATCTATCTCCAATCTAAATTTCATCACGTCCATCCACCAAATTATTATCAAATTTGTAATTTTTCCTTTATATGAAACCGACCCTATCAATCAACTGCTTTATAAATCCAAGAAGTTTAATACCATAATTATTGCATTTTTTCAGTGGAAGCATTCAAAGAATTCGTATTTACATACAGAACTGACGTTCGCAACATGCTGGGTTAATTCTTTACATTTTTTAATGGTCGTATAATAATTTAACTGTGCCAGTGTTGCCCACGCGCCTTCCCTTCGCGCTGGATTAGTCATGATCCCTTTACTGTAATATTATTAGGTATTTAGATTCGATATATTGTATGTTAAAGCCAGAGCTTATACCACGTGACTACCAGAGTAGTCACGTGGTATAAAGCTTGGCTTACCTAAAGGCCGCGGGTTCGCTTCTCGGTATGATCATATTAATGTTTTTGAAGTGAAAACTTATTTAGCGGCATTGAGCACTTTTCTTGGGATGGGTATAAAATATTCAACTCGCTTCAGGACACGTGACCTAATCGAAAATTAGTAAGACGATAAAAATGCACAATGTATTTTTTTGTATAAATATTTAGTGATACCTCGAGATTAGTAAAGTGCCCGTGACGTGACGACAAAATAGACAGAATGTAGGTCTTATTACTGAGACCACTGCCTGCCTCATTGGGGATAATAGGCGTGAATAAACATTATGTTGGGTATGTATTCACTACTGACTACATGAGAAGTCCTAGGTCAATTAAATGCAATTAAATAAATTAGTTGACACTACTATGACGTTAAGACATTTGCAACACCAGAGGCATCGCCAATGCGTTGTCGACCCTGAGACGTGAAGTTGTTAAGTGTCATGTGCCTGTAATTTAGCCTCATTACCTTTCTAACCGAACCACAGTAATACAAGTGCACTACTGCATCACGGCGGAAATGGGTATGTTGGTAGTACTTCCCTAGACGAACTCTGCACCTCTACTAGTCTTAAAAGTATCAAATTTATCGAAGGATAAGTTCTCAGTAATAAGGCCCCTATTGGTAAATAAATTAAATTTAAAAGATTTACTATCTCTGGTTTTTCCAAAGCTTTATCGAATGATATTGAAATCAGACTCATTACAATGTTCTAATAACATATCGATCAACAAGCACTCGAGTGCAGTAATCGGGGCGCAAACTAATTGATGCTTGAAAGGCTGAAGTAGCATAAAATGTGCTAAATACAGGATGAACTGTGGGGTAATTCCGGATAGTAAATGTCAAATGTTTTTCGACGAATCAGCGCGACCTCTATGCTCTGTCTTTCTCGTTAATTATGTTATCACGTGAGAAGTCCGCTGATGTTTTGTTTTTAATGCGACTGCACTTTTGATGTGATAATAAGGTTATCTCTGTATCATCCAAAAGTTATGAAGAAGTTAGTTAGCCGTTAGTTATATAGAGGAATACTATTTTTATATATCCAAATAGATTTTCGAATTTTAGAGTAGTAGAGCTCTTAGTGCAGAGTTCGTCCGGGGAAGTACTACCAGCTTACCCGTTTCCGCCGTGAAGCAGTTGTGCACTTGTATTACTGTGTTTCGGCTAGAAAGGTAAGAGGCCGGAGAAATTACAGGCACATGAGACTTAACAACTTCACGTCTCAGGGTCGACAATGCATTGGCGATGCCCCTAGTGTTGCAAATGACTTTAGGCTGCAGTGACAACTTCCCATCCGACCGTATGCTTGTTTGTGGGCCCATGTGGTATAAAAAAAAATTAAATGAATTAAACTTTATGGGCAATTTGTTTTTCTTGGCATGCGTTGCTATGTGACTTGTTTTTGTATCTACAACTTTAGCTCTCTTTCGTAGAACAACTCGCAAAAGTTTCATCGCTTTCATATAAATAGTATATTCATGTAGTGTATAAGTAGTAATACAGACCACGCGAAATATGATTTACTGAGTATCTTTTCAAGAAAAATAATAATATACAATCTACTGGGATAAATTATATATGTAGGTACACTATTACGTATCCAATTTTTAGAATAAATACTTCTGATATTTATCATGATATTTATTACTTAATGTCTTTCACGATAATTTTAACTAAATAATAGATATTATTTGATTTTAGAACTCTACGAATTTAAACAAGATAGCATTATCAGAAACCTTTTTTTGTATATTTGATAATAACTATGAAATATTTTAAGTTTAATTAGTAAACGGTAACGTTTTTAGATGTATGTTCGATAAGTAGTGCCTACCTTACAATAAAGACAGCATATTAAAAAAATAAAATGAAAGTAATAAAATCTACAAAAAAATACACTAAATTCGTATTACATTTTTTCGTGGTCCCAAAATAAATTTAATAAACACACTAAAATAAAAAAGAAACAGTGTGTGCATTTCACATGCAGTAGAAATGACACGTTCAGAAAACTACCTATCCCATTCTCTCGCGGGCTGAATCCTAAAGATATACTTTTTTTTTTGTCTATATTTAGTTGCTCGTTCGTTTTAAATCGCAACTGTGCTAAAGAAGTTTTCCCTTCAAAATCCCACTCTGTATAAATCCAGAATGATATCGGTCACTGAACACAAGACATGACACAATAACGCTTCGGCCAACACGCAACGTACGTAAATTAAAACGTAACGATCGTAAGAAATACGATTTTGTGACTCACAGTGTTTCTGTGAAAATCTTTCATTGGCCGATATTTTTTCCGCTGCAACCGTTTCGCTGTGCCAACTACACCTTCGGCTCCACTCGTCACCGTCTTGGACTTATTTATCTTGGATTAAGGTTTGTTTCGAGAAAAACTGGGACTTTTTCTTAAACAAATAAGTCTTTCCGCCCACCGATGACAAAGTAAGCTTTCTCCGTGACGTGTTGTTTAGTGTATTTTTAAAATTTCAATCTACCTGCGAATTTACGAAACTCAGGCAAACTTGTTAATATTTCATCAAATATCTTCCCTAACTAGGATAGGATATCCTAGTAATATTATAAATGCGAAAGTTTGTGATGTATCAATTTCTGGTACTCTTTCACGTAAAAACTACAGAACGGTTTTGGATGAAACTTGGCACATAGATGGTTCATAGCCTAGATTAATACTTTTTATCCCGGGAAAATGTTATATCCCTCGGGAACAAGGAAGACCGGCGGGGACAGCTAGTGACAATAATAAAGTAGATTTGACGTCCATATTTCCAAGAAAATTTAAAGCATAGAGATTATGTAATAATTTTCCTCAACACTATAAAAAGATGTACGACAAACGCAACTGCATATGGGTAAGTTTGTTTACGCTCAGACGTTGTCGTGCGGTCGAAAAAAGTACGTAGTATACGCAAGTGATGTCGGGGACGGAACGGGGAGCGCGCGCAGGCAAGGGGCATTCTACTACGCTACGGCAGCCGCAGTTGGTTTTTTGCCGAGTTCGGGTTTCCTTTCTACTCATGCCATGCGTCAGGTTTTTTCGCTAACTCCCAGTTTGGTGCGGCAACTCCATAAACAGTTATAGTCGCGAGGCAACCCCGTAGAATTGTTTTTAAATGACTCCTGTGAACCTTGTGCGGTGCGTGCGCTGAGCGCAGACGTTGCGACGCGCGCGTTGCGTTACAGTGCGCTCATTTTGATATTTAGTTTAAAAATATATTTATCATATTCTTTATTTAGGCTTGTTACTTAGGTAAAATCTATTACTAGTTTTTATACTTATTAAAATCAAGAAGAGCTTTTTGCAGATTTATCAAAAGAATATACGAAGCGTATACGAGATTCTTCCATCGATTTTGAAATCTGGTATTTAATTGGCGTGTAGGTACTAAAAATGCAGGTTCTTTTTGTTTCTTTTCATAAAATTTTAAAAAGGTACATTGAATTGCCAGTTGACTTTGTACAAGACCTGACATGAATTAAAGTAGATTTTCCTTTAATAAATTAAGCAAACCATTATAAAAGCTCTGATGCCCATATACTAAAAACCTAATTGTAATTAATATGTTTTAAAACAATCGTACCAAAGTTTCCCGTACAGACTGTAGTCGGCAGAAATCAATACACTCTTTTGTCCGTCCACACATGGTCAGCGCTACGATAAGCTCTGCCATATCCAATCCAATCGAGACTCAAGTTAGGACTGTTAAGTTGACAATTGTGCTTTTACCTTCGCGTGTCACATTTTCCTCTTAAATAAGAGCCTTCTCAAGGCTATGTGGGTTTCGCTAGACTAGTTTTTAGAGAAGACTTCTCTATCTCTAATCTTGATCTTAGATTCAATAGGCTCCGAAACTACTAGACAGATTTGAAAAATCCTTTCACCCTTGGGAAGCTACACTATCCCCGGGTGACATAGGCTATATTATATATTTTTTTTAAATAACTTTCATACTAAAACTCCAATAAAGTAACTCAAGGTAAAAAAAAAATTGAATATTCTTACGTAATATTATCAGTTTGATTCAGTTATTTATATAATAACTAGCTGTCCGCCGCGGTTTCACCCGCGTTCCCGAGAGATGTCACATTTTCCCGGCACATAAAATATCCTATGTTAGTATTAATACCTCCATGAATATCTGTACAAAGTTTCATGATGATCGGTTAAGTAGTTTTCGCGTGAAAGCGTAACAAACAAATTTACATTTATAATAATATTAACAGGATAGCTTTTTCATCATTCCAGTGAAATGCAGTAGCTATTAAAATAACATATAATACTAGATTTAAATAGCCCGATGACAGAACCATAAAAGTTAAAAAATTATGATGAACACCATGATTGAATGTTTTTATATGATGGTAGTATTAAATGCGAGCACTTAAAATTTTACGATTGATCCGCACTTTCGACCACCGGGGATTTTATATGAAGACATATTAATATCTGTGTGGTATATAGGTAACTACCCATCTAGGCTATGTCTGTTATAGGAGCTGTATTTAATTGTATTAAGCCTGTCCGTTTATATGCGAATGATTGGCTGAACGGATGTTTGGTCACGCCAGAACTACGGATTTGGATGTTACCTGTAAAATATTTAGTTTATAGCCTAGAATATGACATAAGATAATAAATTACAGGCACATGAGACTTATCAACTTCACGTCTCAGGGTCGACAACGCATTGGCGATGCCCCTAGTGTTGCAAATGTCCATAGGCGGCGGTGACCACTTACCATCCGGTGGACCGTCGGCCCAAGTGGTATAAAAAAAAACCTTTTATGTCGGGAAAATTTCAGATCCCGCGGGAATTTTTTAATTAATTATTATTGAGCTATGTCAATATTAATTAGATTATAAATGAGTAGTCTATTGATCAATTGTATTACAAACTGATATAATTTTGTTGTTGAAATAAATAAATAAATAATTTATTTTATTAAAAAGCTTACATTCTTGAGCTTAAAGAGATGACTTGTATTATTTGAATTCGAATTCAAAACACTTCGGTTAACAAAATCATATTTAAAACAATAGTTATTACCTAATGAATCAAAATATTTTACCATGTATGAATCAGTCGATTTTCTCTGAAGAAAACGATATCCATTTCTATGTACGAACTGAATTTGTTTTGATTTTTAATGATGAACATGGTATCCCCTAAACTATTAACAATTTTTAAAGACACTTCTACGCCAGCTGTTACCTCAATCCAGAACAAAAAATGCCAATCCGTAAAACTGCACTGTGCCAATCAATTCTTCAATCTTCCATCAAATCGATGGATAAAGATATAAACACCATTTTTATGGCGATTGTAACGTTTGTAACGCAATTCCTGGTGGCTGCCACACACGGTGTTCCACTTACACCAAGCGTGGGCTTAGGTTCGATTCCCGAGTGAAATAAGAGGTAAATAGAATTTTAAATTACAGAATATTATGAACATGTAACTCGCTAAGATAGGTGTTATTATATATAGTTTCATTTGTTCCTTTCATCATCATCTAAAGGTATTTTTATGAAACCATCTTTAGAATCGATGTGATTTGAACGAAAAAGCGACACTTGAAAGAGACAAACATATACCGAATTAAGCCTGCGACAGAAAGAGATAGGTAGTTTTCTGAAGCTTTCACTTCTACCATGTGTGAAATGCACAGATTTTGGCTTAACCAATATTGATGTATTTTTTGTACTTATGGGATCATTTAATGGGGTAACGCAAATGTAAAAGGTCATATATATTTGATATAATAAGGATGAAATATTAATCTCTTTTTAGGGTACCGTAGTAATAAAATAAGTTGCCAGTAATAAAATAAAAAGAAAATATTTTCTTTATACATAAGAATACTTTTCAAGCACCTATGAATAGTCTGACTCCAAAACGCAGTATCAAATCAAATAGTATTAATGAAATAATCTATCTAATAGAGGTAATATCTAACAGGGGGTAAATAATACAACCAAAAATAGGTGAAATTGTTATTCTCCCACATTCCCGCAAATCCTCAACGCAAGCATTAAATCCTGTAAGATTTACAAACGGATTCAAAGCTAAGCTACACCTATTGTGGAAGGGACGCTTATTTAAAGTGAAAGTGGTTTATTTTGATTCCAGTCGGCCCGTCTGGCGACTTTAATTACCACACGAGATATTTATAACAATCCATAAGGCACGCTAGCGCTCTCTAGCGGTGTTGTTGCTAACTATTAACTTCCAAGAAGGTTTACTATACAGTAATCCTACTACATACTATTGTTTTTTGTTACGATGTCCGTGAGGTGGAGACCGGGTGTCCTGAAATACAGGCTCTGCCTAACTTAGGCACCAGTCTCCCGCAATTTAAGTGCTTTTGTAAAATTTTGTTAAATTAAGTTGTATATATTTTTTGTAACTTGTGGGAGATAAATAAAAAAATATATATTATTATAAGTTACTAGCTGTCCCCCGCGGTTTCACCCGCGTTCCCGAGGGATGTAACATTTTCCCGGCACAAAAAGTATCCTATGTTACTTCTAATACCTCCAAGAATATGTGTACAAAGTTTAATGATGATCGGTTAAGTAGTTTTCGCGTGAAATAGTAACATACAAACATTTACATTTATAATATTAGTAGGGGTTTATATGTATTATATAAATGTGAAAGTTTGTGAGGATGTATGGATGTTTGTTACTATTTCACGCAAGAACTACCGAACGGATTTAGAAGAACCTTGGGATATAGATAGAGCATGCCCTGGAATAAGATATAGGCATCCCTCAGGAACGCGGGTGAAACCGTGGACTGTCAGTATGTATTATAAATGTGAATGTTTTGCGATGGATGGATGTCTGTTACTAAATCACGCTAGAACGAGCGGGTCTGGATTAAATTTGGCACAGAGATAGATTATAATCTGGAATAGCACATAAGTAGATGCTTTTTATCCCACGTAGACCAGCTATATAATAACAATGGTTTATTTATAGTAGAATCATTTTAGTTTCTTTTTTTTACTATTTTTGAGTTGACATTTTTTAAGTTTTTTATGATATTTTTTCGCGCACATACCACACCGAGGTGAGTCAATATATTTTTTTTATGACAAGTAGGTTGACAACCGGGCATACGTTCCAGCTGATGGTTAGTGGTCACCACCGCCTATGGAAATTTGCAACACCAGGGGCATCGCCAATGTTGACCCTGAGACGTGAAGTTATAGTGATATATGCCTGTGATTTCACCAAATCCCTTAACTTCTTTTAACTGAAACAGGGTAATTCAGGTGCACTACTGCTTCACGGCGGAACTAGGTATGGTGATAGTACTTCCCCGGACAACTCTGTATAATAATTTGTTCAAGTGTATCTTGCTGTGAGTATAAATAGTACCTAGTTTTTACAACTAGCTTGTTTCTCGCGGTTACATCTGCATTTCCGAGAGACCCAAATGTTTTCCCGAAAAAAACATATCCAATTTTAACCTCAAGCGGGAATATTTCTACTTTATGTAATCGAATTAATTTATGGAATCTATACTATCTGTTAATAAAGTCAGTAGTTCCACAGATAATTTTAGTTTAGAGAAATTGAATTGTTAAATCATATTATAGAAATATATTTAATCTGTCTATAGTTATGTTATATTATTACTCTTAATTAAACATGAAACTTAAAATTAAAGGCCATAACATAAGTCTCAAGTAGCGCCATCTCTTATCAAGTAGAGGAAGGTAAAATAAAAAGACTCTTCAATAAAAATAACTAATATTGTCTCTGGTACAAACCGTAATAACTAATTTCTTTACCTATTTCAGACATTTTCATAACAAAATTTAAAAAAATACGCTTTCAAAGTTCGATTCTAAGCCACATATTCAGCTTTAGCCTTAAAAGGACACTTGTGAAGGTCAAAGTAACGGCTATCACGTAATCGGAAGTCAGCCTTCAACTCAGAAACACCGACAAGCAAATCAGCAAGTTTATACCAAAAAAATGTAGACATACTTATAAAAGGCCATTTTATTTTTACAAATCAACAATCACCATATATTTCTAGAAGAGGCTTGATTGCCTTAAAAACGATTCTATAACATTGTTCATAAAACCTTAAAATAAAGGTAATAATATAATAAATACCATATAATATGACCGTGTCTTATTGCCTCAGAACCTGGATTCTCAAGATTTCACTATAATTATTTATCGTAATAAATTGAGGATGGATGGATAGACGTTTGTGACTCTCACGAAAAAAACTACTAATCAGATTTGGTTAAAACTTGTTACATATTTGTTTATGATCTAGATTAACACATAGGACTTTAAATGCCGGGAAAATGTAACATCCCCCGAGAAAACGGGAAAAACCGGGACGGACAGCCAGTTCATATATAATTATCGACAAGTTGAAAATCGTGCACCAGGTGATTCTCCCGACCTCGAGCTTTCAGCAATTTTATTAGACAATTGTTTCATTAACGTCCAGAACATTATCGGAGCAGTGAGTCACTTGGACAACAGCCAGGATCCCGCTCACCTGTGGCGTGCCATTTTTGTCTTCCGTTGAGGATGTGGTACCAAGCTCCCGGACTATTTATAATAGGGGATAAGTCTTTATCGAAGTGTGAATGAGGAAAATCAGTACAATAATTGAACAGTTATTTTACGATATGATAGGTACAATATTCCGGATGGTTATAGGCTAGGTTATAGTCCCGGGATAGATTAGATCCCTAAAGAACGCGGGTAAGACCGCGGATATAAAATAGTCACAGAATCAGATAATTTAGGAGCTAGAGCTGCAAAGTTTTAGGAGCGACCTGAGATACCATACTTACTAGTAAATCTTAGGGCAGTGATCGTCCAGGGATGTACTGCCACCTTCCTACCAGTTCCTTATTTAGCTAAAAGACACTACGTCAGCCAGCCGATGTAAGACGGCTTGGAAGAGGGGATCTCTAATTACGTAGTTATACAAAGAGACAGGGTAAAGAGGCCACAATATAAGATCGAGCTAGTATAATTAACGTTACAGAATCGTATCTAAAAATTTTAATAGTATTTTCTCTATCTACACTAATATTATAAAGAGCAAAGATTTGTATTTTTGTATGTAACGAATAAACTTGAGAACTACTGGACCGATTTAAAAAAATCTTTCGGCGTTGTGAAGCTACACTATCCCCGGGTGACATAGGCTATATTATATTTTCAAAGTAATTAGAGATCCTTACTAAAACTCCAAAAATCTAACCCAAGATGTAAAAAAAATCCTTACATCGCGAGCGATGCGAAAATTATTGACGATAGTAAGAACAAAATAATGTAATGTAACATCCCTCGAAAACGCGGGTGAAACCGCGGGTATAGCTATCTATATATAAATTGGCAATGGTGAAATAGTTGATTATAGTTTTATTTTCTGTTTGTGAATTGTATTTTGTTAACAAAAAAATATTTTGATCAATAGCCTTGATCACTACATAGTATAAATCAAAGTTTCTTCGCATTCTCTGTCCCTATGTCCCTATGTATGCTTAAATCTTCAAAACTACCCAACGGATTTTGATGCGGTTTTTAATTGATAGAGTGATTGAAGAGGAAGGTTTTTATGTATAATACATGTGACATCTCACGGGAACGCGGGTAAAACCGCGGGTGACAACTAGTAGACAATAAAATAGTAAGTCTGTGTTAAAAGTATATCTACTTGATAATCATAATTCATAGAAGTCGTAGACGTACTTTAATATGTTTACAGGAAAACATTTATAAATCGGAATAATATATCTAAGTCACTAATAAAATGGTTGAAATAAAAATTAATTAGTAATTTTAGCATATTTTTTTTTAAGTCAACTATGCCAATAAACATGCAGACGGTCCAACTGATGGTAAGTGGTCACCGCCGCCTATGGACCTTTGCCTGGGAACCTGAGACGACAAGTTATTAGACATTTAGGTCGCATATGCCTGTAATCTCACCGGCCCTTTTAACTTTGTAACCGAAACACAGTAATACAAGTGCACTACTACCGTGTTTCGCGGTGGAAATGGTTCTGATTCTATATTATAAGTAATACTTTTAAATTTGTAATTCACTGCATCTGTTATTTTCTATCTCTATTATTTTCGAAGGAATGAAAGGCTTAATTGGACGGCAATAGGTAACAAATAACGCTTGTAACAGATTTTGCCCTCATATCGGATCGGTGTCTCGAGGAGCGCTCTATAATTATTCTGTTCATTATTATCATTTACCTAATTATTTTATAAATCGGCTAACGGCTGTACGGATTCGAATGAAACTTGACACGCAGATAAAATATGTTACTGATTAACATTTAGGATACTACGTATTACTTAATTAATAAAATTTGTCAAACAATCATCTGACTTAACCTAAGTGTACAGAAACGAAAATTGCGAATCACCGTTTAGTCAATAAATTTACCTACAAAAGTTTTCTATTTGGCGTTATTTATAAACGCCCGAAGAATTATAAACGAACTTACCTTAGTGTATTCTGACGTAGGTACTTACCTACTAGGTACGTTAAATATAGACGTTCCCATACTCTTCATAATTTGTGGAGTGAAAACACATTCCTGATAATAATTCGCTCTTTAGCTACTTGATAACTCATCATTCTATACGTTGAAAATTGTCATTACAATTTATAGGCTTGTTTTTGACCACAATCTCACCATGGTAAGTGACAGGTTTTTAAGTTGAGCGTGGTAGCCCGCCAGGCGGGTACTACAAACTACCCTACCACCGTCCAACGTATCACAATGTCTTCCTTCATCGAAAGCTGCGTTGTCGACCCTGAGACATGAAGTTGTTAAGTCACGTGTGCTCTTACCTTTCTTTAACTAAAATACAATAGGTTTTTCGTCAACGCTATGATATGAGGATTTCCAAAAAGGGCGTAAAAAGAGCTCTTCAAAGTCAGCAACACTTTTTAATTGTGTCAATCTTGCATACTCCAAATTGCACCAAAAGATGAACCTATCAAATTTTATTTCTGTCCAACATAACATATTTGGCTACAAATAGATATTTAGCATTGCTAACGTCACATTGTTCGAACCATTCATTACTCCCAAGTATTCCAGTTAGAGCCGTTCCCCTGTGACGTCATTGGATATAACTAGACGTGGGGGCGAAATAATTGGCAAAGACACAGGCTATTGACAATAAGTGCTCACGTCATTTTCATTCATATCGCATTACTGGCTTAAGGAGCCTGAAATGAGTAGGCCCGATAAGTCAGAAATGAGAAAGAATCCTACTAACAATGTTAATCTGAACTTTTGGATGTTTATGAGTCAATAAACGGCGTGAGGGATTTGGCACACGTGGAATATGCTCTGGGTATATATGATACTCTTCATCCTCGGTGAGGCGAGTAATACCGCGAGTCGGAGTCCAGTCCGGTCCAATCCTCACAGATAAATGTTATTTCAAACTAAATATATTTATTGTGCGAACTATATAGCCACATATGTGTACTTACAAAAAAGGACTTGTTATTATGGTAATGCACATATTGCACTTATTACCAGCGCGGGCACGACACTTGTAATATTTAATTCACTAAAAGGCAAAAGATCAAGCATTCCCAACCTCAAATGACTGGAAACAGAGCAGGTGACGGACTATTTCCGAACTGTCCAGCGATAATTTTCGCACGTGATTGTAGCAATAAACTTCCAAATCTTCTCATTTGAATCTCTGAACGTAACCCTCAATATGAAGGTCACTCCACTCTTACTAATTACTCTGCACTTCCAAAATGAAACTGAAAATACTCATCAGAAAACATAGACGATATCGATTGCCAAACAAAATACTGAACTCATCACATAACTGTATCAATATGTCCGTATTTCCAAGGCTATGAATGAAACGACGCGTAGGAGTCACAAAAGCCTGAATGGATGACGTCACAGCAATGGTTCGTGGATGATGGCCACATAATTGGGGTTCAACATACTGGTAAATGGTTTGCGGGCGATCCATCACGGCACGTGGGCGCTTTTGGGAATCCGCAGTCTTCCACCCGGTTGCGTAAGACACGACCGTCCAAACTCTACACAACACTCCGCACGTTATTTGTTTAGATTCTTGATGGATCTCGTAAATGTAGTTCTCGGTATGTTGGTGTTACCAACTGAGTCGAAGGTGTATCTAACGCTATGCATCAACGGCACCGAGAATTCGTATTATTTTATAATTAGGCGGTCTATGAATAGGATGGATACGTTAATTATGACATGATAAATTTTCTCGCAGCGAGAATACGCGGTCGCAAGTTTCACAGTCGAGAGAAACGTTAAATCTTTTCAACTTCGCGTTACCGATTATCATGATTCATTAACCTGCGCTAGATTTTACTCTTCCGTCTCATACACGTGGTCTAGCGTATGAAAATTCTTTTGGGCATATTTGTCCAGTTCGTAACGATTGGACACTCACTAGACGCGCCAGTTTCCTTATACAAATAGTATATTTTCTTAATAGAACATCACAATTTATCGTGGCTGGAACGACTGGAAGTCGAAATTAATATAAAAATATATGAACACGCCGACATAAATATGTTAGAGCTTTCGCAACATCGCCCAGACATTACGCGTGACATATCCTAAAGACATAGTAAATGATTCACTAGTTCTGCATTTTTTTTCTCGCTCTTTACTCACTGAATCGCAGCCAATTTTTTTTCTTGTCGCGAATGGGATGTTGTCCAAATGACACCAGTTTAGATAATATAGGTTATTTCTGTTCTTACATATGTTACTCGTCACACAAAATAATAAGGCCATTGGCCTAATGACAGCCGTCTTATTTTTAGTTCGGGACATTGCGAGGGAAATGTAAGTGTAAGATGCGACAGGGCGCCTCCTTAGGGAGATTTTCATTTTGTTTCTGACCTACATTCTAAGTTCCAGATGAAACCGTAAAATGATCGCAACCTTAAATTATCATTGACCGTCTTATATTTTCCACATACTTTCATCAAAAACTAAACTATATAAGCACTTTCTGCTGCTGTAAAATCTTATTTCCAATACTAATGTAGCAACCTCCTACCCAGGTAATCCAGCGAAAGTGGAACCAATGCAGTCAGTGAGGACTACGAAGGGTAAAAGGGTGAGACTGGAGTGCAAAGCTAGCGCTCGGCCACCGCCACGGATAACGTGGTACAAGGATGGCAAGCCTGTAGCTGATATCGCGTTGAGGAGATTCCGGGTGCAGAATTTCAGGTGGGCATTTCAGAACAATTCATTTATTATAATAAATTTTACGGCGATAATAGCTCTGTGGTTCAAGGTCACTCCTTGAATGTCGTGGCAAGTTATTCGGCTTTAAATCTAACGATCAGCTTACGGAGGAAGCATCTGAGGAGTGGTAGAGTACTATGATTATTTCAGTTGTTTATTCTATTTATTGCAATAATCACTATATCTGTCTCCTACAGTAACACATCCGAAAACATTATATTGTCAAGTTAGAAGAAATTAAACGGTTATATTTTACTAGTCAATGATACAATTAATATGTACCATCGTTCAACAAGTAAATATGTGGTAATCAATGAATGATTTATGCTTCAACAATTGCAAGGGTTCATTGTGACTGTATTAGTATTAATTTCATGATGTGACCTACAGCTCCAAAATAAAAGAAATTACAAATAACAAAACTTATTTGTCACAAGTCTTCAAGAATATCCACTACAGACAACAATCTGTGCCAATAGCAATAATGAGTGTATTGTTTACCGCAAACAGTGGGCGGAAGACGAAGTAGATATTCTGAAGAACAATGAAATATGCGCAAACAAGCTTATGTTTCATAATGACGATTTGACGAAAGGATTAGCTCCTTAAATAACAAGGTACTTCAGTAACATGTAACAAGAAGTAGGATTAAATGCGAGGACTGCAAAAGTGAACATGATTCACCAATTGATCTACGCGCACTGATGCATTCACAAATTGATATTGTAACGACCCAGATGACTCGTTAACTGTTGATCTTGATCCAAAATGGGATCATGTTTGTATCTTTAGCGCTCGAGCCAATAGTAACATATTGTCCTCTAACAAACGGGGCCTGCACTCACATGGTCCTCAGATTAAGGTTCATTGCGCGCTCAATTAATACAAACAGATTACAACACTAATCACAACTGCAGGCGTCTGTCATTGACCGAACTAAGGTGTCATTCCAAAGTGAAAACATGTCACTGGATTATAATCCTTACTGCAATGCAGAAAGTGTGGAATAATGCGAGCAGAAGACAATGGTTCCGAGCAATTATGATGAAGTAATGCAGACAGCAATTTCACGGGTCATTGAGAATTTGGACGTGGTTTTATTTAGCCGATTATTCTGCACTTTTCGGATCATTTGGCAAAACAATCATTGTCTGATTTTAAATAGGATTTACGAAAAAAAAACTAAAACGTTTAAGCATTCCATTATAGACGATCGTTAAGAAAATCCAATTCTATTACTTTAAGGATCCTGTACTCCATCTCTTGACACATTCGTGTTTCCTGTAAGCTCTTAGTAACATTGTTCATTGTTTTCTAGAAGGCGCTCGGTATTAGTAATACGACACGCGCATCATGAAGACTCGGCGACCTACGAGTGCCGAGCCCAGGGAGCGGTCGGACCTCCGGCGGTCGCTGTCGCCAATGTCAGTGTGTTGCCTCCAGTCACAGCCACTCCTGACTCCAGTGAGTATCCTTATTATATGCAGCCCAGATCATCACATATCACATTTCTAGGACCGCCAAAATTTGTTTTAATGGCCAATCAACAAGCAAACCTCTTCGGTTAATGGTCACACCGCTTATGGATATTGGCAATACTCGGGACACTACAAAAAAATTGTGGATCCTGACGTGAAATAGTCTCGTGTGCCTATAAGTTCAACAGTTTCTTAAAACTAGCATATATCGAGCATCACACAGCTACCTTTATCAAGTCATAGCTGTCCCCAGCGGTTTTACCCGCGTTCCCGGGAGATATCACATTTTCCCTGGATGAAAAGTAGCCTATATGTTATTCCAGGATATGCTCTATATCCGTTTAGTAGTTTTTGCGTGAAAGAGTAGCAAACATACTTACATACAAATCATTCCTCTTTATAATCTTATCTTATCTTAATATATATAAATCTCCTGTCACGATGTTTGTCCGCGATGGACTCCTAAACCACTTAACCGATTTTAAATTAAATTGGCACACCGTGAGCAGTCTGGTCCAACTTAAGAGATAGGATAGCTTAGATCTTTAATTATAGTCGCAATTTTATTTTATTGCAAATTATTGGTCTATAATTAATTTACGGTCACATTCTTCTGTACGCGTGTTGACAGTGAACTCCTCCTAAACGGCTGTACCGATTTGAATATTTTTTTTGTATGCGTTTGGGTGGCGCCCTGGATGGTTTAGATTCACAATTGGACCCGGTAGGTGGCGCTGCGAGCGAGTTCCTGCATTTTTGTATTGGCTTATTTCGACAGAACGACGTCTGTTCGGGCAGCTAGTATTAGTATAGATTTGTGTTGCTAGAGACCATTCTTTCTAAAGTCAACTAATCTAATAGTCAATTTCTACATCATATGATCGTAGTTAGAGTCGATTGACAATTTGAAGCAGTAGGTTCAAAAATAAATTGTTCATTGTGTTGAAAATGTTCATTACACGTATTTAAATTAATATTTTTGCGAACGCCATTTACAACCACGTTAGTAAGAAAGGCTACAGAAGTACTACACTGGCAAAATTTGAACAAAAATATATCTTAATCTGCTCTAAAATGGTCAGTATTAAACAAATTAGTTGGCTATGATAGTTCCAAATGCATATGCTTGGGAAAAAATTTGATTCTACATTTTCTATGATATAATATTATCATCGGTACAATCATCAATTGTTTTAAGAACAATCACTCTTTGCTTATCAATCGTAACAATGACAATGTCACTGACAGTTTAACTGTAACCAGTCGTTGTTTATTGGCACGGCCATAAACAAATGAGGAACGGGATCGATGTCATATCATTGTTTGCCGATGCTTACCGTTGACTACTGGTAAGTTGTTGGGAAACTGCGGATTCTGTGAAATCAGCAAGGGAACTGTATGTTACTTTTTATCTCGAAAAATATAACATCTCTCGGAAACGCTGGTGAACCCGTGGGGGGCTAGTTATACTTAAAGGTTCTGGATCGTTTATCCTATCCTTCGATAGCTCTTATGTTTCCGATTGAAGTAAATTTGGGCTTATCAATATTCTTTTTTATTTTTACAGCATCGAGGGAATCGCCATGTCCAATGCCAGATCCATCGTCCTACTGCCTCAACGGAGGCACGTGTTTATTCTTCGCGAGTGTTCAGGAGCAAGCTTGCAAGTGAGTTCAAGTCATGTAATGTTAATAGGGAAATAAGTTCTATGTTGTATTAAGTACCAAAAACACATTAGCAACTGTTTTCATAACCATGTTAAATGAATGTTTTTCTCAATTTACAGATGTCCAGAAGGTTTCAACGGGCAACGTTGCGAGAACAAGGACGTATCAAACAGGAGCAGTATGTTTCTTCCCTCCACGTGTAAACTGGGCCTCTTAATCAGCTTCTACTGTTAGCCAGCGATGCGCCGGCGCATAAACCCACCTCGTTCCAATTTTAAATTTAAAAACTATTAGCTCGCGATTTTTCGACGCATTGGGCTGAAGACGCGATGAGTGTTTTGATTTTTCCGTTAGTCACGAATTGAGTTTCAATTCAAATATTTTTGTTTTTAAAATTAATTACGTTACCAATATACGGTCAAACCGTAAAGGTCGTTACAACAGCTGGTGGTAAGACGTAATTATGTAGTTAACTAAGTAATGAAACCAAATAATCTAAAAGCGCATACAGTATCGAACTACTTTAGGTACTTTAAACTTTTACCACAACACTGAAAATTTAGTTAGAATAATCTATCGCATATACAATCGGATTTAAATCATAAAACAGTCACAGTAAAACGGCCCAATGTGTCGTATACCATAAATAAATAGTAGACAATCATATTCGTTTTTAAAACATCCAATTTTGTCGTAAAAGCTAACGATGAAACCTTGTCTATTTTTAATTGTATAGCCTATCGCGTGGCAAATGTAAATATTTCCTATAACTTGTAATTAAGGAATCTCTTGCATCTCTCCTAATTCTAATTTATTAGAATATTTTCGATTAACTATCGTTCCTTTGCATTTTCGCTTCTATTTAAGTTATACGTTATTAATGACGTTAACAGATTTTAATTTTACGAAGCTTTAAATTATTTATTTGATGACTGGCCCAGTGAGATTATGAGTACATTATTTAGTTTTGCATTGATTTCTAAAATTATTGTTATTATTTGGAGTAAAACTAACATAATGGTTTACTCCGTTACCTCGACATTTGATTTGCGAATTATTAAAACGAAAAGTTAACTATGGTGGTTGTCGAATTTGCTCGGGCCTTACCATTTACTCTTATTGCGAACTATTTCAGTCTGAACTGAATTGTGCTTGTGTCAATAGACGTCAGAGTATGAAAAAAGTGACATTTGACAGAAAAGCACATTAGTTTATGTCAAATTGAACGCAGTAAGATATTAAGGGTCCCAGAACACTTATTTTGTAAATTAAAAACTATGTTATATGTATTTTTTCACGGTTATTTTTAGGTACTCGTATGTATGATTTACCTATATCCCCAGTTTTTATGTTTATTCCCTTCTAATATTTTGAAGTTGTAAATATTTTACACATATTTGTAATATTGCGATTTATTATATTCTTATTATTAACTGTAAGGTTTGATAACTCCTAGTTATGTAATATTCAGATGAAGAGACTTGCAAGATATGTACATATCTATTAGGGTAAGGGTTTTATACAAAAATATTAATAATTATTGTACAAAAAAAAAATTTAACTATAAATAAATCAAGCTAAGCTCGCTATGCAATATTTAAAAATTACTTACTTGAAATAATAATAAATAACTATACTTACCTGCAGCCAATAAAATACTGTAAGTAATCTACATTGAATACGTTATTTGACTGTACTCTAGATATATAATGAAAGTCTACGCATTTTATTCTTATAATTAGCAATCGAAACACCAAGAGTAAGTCAACTGAGGCAAGTTCTTTTGACATCAGAGATGTCACTGTAGTATTTCTTGAACGTCAAAAACATTGTTGAATTGACATGCAGTCAAATACTCTGATTTAAAAAAAATACCATTGTGAATGCATAGCGGGTGCAGTCCAAATCTAACAGATAATTAATATTATTTCACCGGTCCATTACACAGCTAGTCAGATGGCAGTTTTAATTCTATAGCTAGGTAGAATTTAAATTAATTAATTTATATAATAACTTTATGAGTGTGGCTAATATGGACGAATGGTTGTGGATATAGCGGTAACTTCTATTTGTTTTTTTTTTTTACTTATCTCTCAATCGCTATATGGGACCGAACTAAATACACGATAGAATAGAACTCACATTTTTTGCATTTTGTATAAAGTTCTTCGATTATTTTTAAGTTCAATATTTATATTTAATTTAAAGTAGAAAAGGGACTATTTATTTTAATTAAATTTTGATGATCAAAGGGCATTTTTACGCCAAAGGCGAAGTGCAGTCACTTGAAGATAGGTAGGTGCCAACATATGACTAATATTGCAATAATTTACATGTAATTTTTTTGTCTATGAAATAAAACAATTGTTAATGTTTTTGCTTCATTTTAAAACTACTTAAAGTATGAGACAATAATAGGTTATACAATTATTTGATTTGAAATATCTTTAAGTGACGTCATTTCACCTTTTACTGAGTTATGTAGTCTCACAACAAATATTTAAAGCGCGAACCATCGTGTTAAGTCTATGTAATGGATTATACCAAAATCACAATAAAAGAATGAGTGTTGGAATTAACAGAAAGGCGACAATTTGTTTTTTTTTTTCATTCTTGTTCTTGCACTTTCCTATACTTAATCCTAAAAAAAAACATGATGGAATGAACATGGAAATTCGAAAATCAAATGGTATGTATATTCGAAATTTATCCTTTTTTGTCGTGCACTAAAATAACTACCCGCACTCATTTTCATATTAAAGTGAAAAAATGTAACTCATTTATCAGAGCGCTGTTACATTTTTTTATTTTCTTTATTCAATTTATGTATTTACTACTAATGCTTTTTACGTACATATAAATATTAATAGGCCACCATGCATGATTCGCACAAACACTAGAAGTACTTCTTATTTGTTGTGAGATAACAATAACTTTTAGGCACATAACAATGCATGCTAACACCTAAATAAATAAATAAAATATTTGTTAAAAAAATATTATAAAAAATAATGTCTGTCAACAGGCAAAGGTGATCCACTGTGGTGAGCGAGACCGACCGAGAATTAACGAAACGAAAGCGAGACAGAATTTCGGCTGACATTCGTATGAAATATTGTAAAAAAAAAACAAGCATTCCTGTATTATATAATAGTTATCTCAAACCTGGTGTAAGTTTTTAAGTATCTATATCTATAAGTAAAGTCAAGAGGTAAAAAAATAACTTAATTAGTCTAAGTTAATGCAAGACCACAGACTCAGTATAGAAAAAATGTGAGCAGTTCTCACGTGGTAGAAGTGATACCTTTAGAAATCTACTTATCTGAGGCAACATCCTATACATTTTTATATAAACCTATGATCATTTTACCCAAGAATGTAATAAAAACTGTGGCTCACTTCAAAATGTTTTTTTTAAATGGTTATAATGTAATAAGGTTTTAATGCATAAAAACTTACACTAGGAATAATAGGATGTCGAGACATCGCCTTTGCAATAGGCTACTCTGTATTTGAAGACCCTAATTTAAATATATTTTTATTAGTCTTTCATCATTTGAAACTAGGTAATTCTATAAAACACTTATTGAGTCATCAGAAAGTTTTAGATACAAATAATGTTATATTAAAATTGACTGAATTTGACTACAGCGCCACCGCGATACATGCATCAAGTCGTACACAAGTTTCACAAACAGATGCATCAACTACCAACATATATAAAGGTTACCTACGTCAGATGAAGTCGGTTAATAAAACTATACTCTTACTTAACATTAACGCCTATTGTATTATATTTCCCTTTTGTACGATATTTAATTATAGTAGATCTGGTGCTTCATGATATTCTAAAATAATTCCATAATAATGTTCCTAAATCGATTCCGTTTTGTTGGCAATTAATTAAATATACTTGCTCAATGCCATGAAATACATTAAAAAGTAATAAATGCTGAGAATTAAATGTAGCTAATTTAACAATATGACATTTTAAAATTACATCGTTTGACTTCGTCAAACTATTTGTAACGATTCGATCAAAGTTAAAAGAGATTCCCGCCCAAATGACTAGGTACAAGTTGCTACAGAATGCCGAACAAAATGACATTCGGCAATTGTAGGTTTTGACTAAGTTAACCGATGGAATCATCACTGTTGAACTGTACCATGGTCTGTTTAAACTGCATTGAAAAGTAATCTTTAAGAAGATGCAATTAAAGTTCTCCCATCACAGAACCCAGTGGGTCTAAAACACCCCAAAGTTTTAAGGAAAATGTTAAGTTGTATTAACAATTGTGTACAGTATTATTTGCTGAATAAATGTTATTTATTGTAGCTTTTAAAATGATATTTTGTAAGTGCTTTGTTATATAATAAATGAATAATGACAATTTTAATTTATTTTATTATCAATTAGCCCCCTTATTCAGCTATTACAAACTTCATCGGCGAGCCGGCGCATCGAGGCTTCCGATAGCGGACCTCTCACATGATTCTGTAGATACCTGAAGAGACAAAGCACGGAGGCAGCGACGAAACATCCTCGAGCGACTTTTATTTTACCTTACAGAATGACACCCAGGACGGTAAAGTAGAGCAGCGGTTCTCTATTATTTTTGGCTACCAATCCTTATGTATCTACCTTTTTTTGACCACGAAACCGTAACTCGGTGGTTTTTTACATATTTTTTTTAGTTTTATAATATAAAGCACACAAATTAAGTATCATGTCCGTAAGTTTAAGTTACCTACACGGGCAAAAGAATATATAATAGAACAGAGGTTCAGAAAATGTACGTATATATATATATCATATCGGATTACGTATTAATAAAAAAATTCGGAACCTCTGTTACCTTTTCACGGAAATCCAGGAATACGAAATGGCATAAAATGGAAAACACTTCAGACAATTATTCCATAATTTTACTTTAAAATAAAGAACTCAAAAAGCCAAATAGTTGCAACATGACAACTTAAAAATTAAAATTACAACTAAAACATAATCTTACTGGCTAAAATCCTATATAATTTAATATTTACAATACTGCGGAACTGTTGGAATTTAGTTAAAATGTAAAATCTTATAAGTATTTTCTAGAAATACAAGAACAATTCGTCGTCATCATCACATTTCCCCATACTAGGGCACGAACCTCCCCTAAAGAGGTGTTTGAAATCAAAGACTGATATTTAACGTTTTGGCAGGGCATACAGGTATCAAGTTAGAAAGCGGTGAATCATTTAAATCTCAAAAGTACTTGGTTATTGTTTATTGCGCTCGTAAACAAAGCCGATTTTGAAATACATTAACGGCACTACAACGGCTGTAGCTCTCCACCCGCGTGCCCGGCCATCAATCTATTATGCATCTCATCTTGGAACCCAAGAGAGTTTAATAATTTGGGTTGATCTTGAAAACAAACTTAGAACCTCTACAGAGGAGAAAATCTTACTAAATACAGCCAGGCAGCCATTTTGAATTTTATCACAGTTCATTATTTTGTACTTAAACCTTACTTAAAAAGTACAATCAATAATTGATTATTAATTAAATAACTAAGTGCGCTCCTTGGGCCTTAACTGAATAAATGAAATTTGAAGATAATTATTTTATCACTATTGTAAGCTCACTGGTTTATTTATTGAAAAAGGTATTGCAAACATTTAAAGGAAACTGACTTTCAAAGGCAACTGCCAGCAGGGCAATAGTGCAAGGCTCTTGGAATTGAAGCCGATTTTTGAATACACTGACACCGTAAACAAGTGCTTACTCTTCCTATGCACAATGAAGCACCAATCTATTATGGAATTGACCTTAATTACGAATCCAAGAGGGTTACATGATTAAGGTGCTGTACTTGATAGCTACTATGTTTTCATACACTAAAACTCGCTCGCAAATAGCCAGTGTGATAAGGCCTTTATACACTTGACTTGTTTGGTTTTTTAAATCCTCATAACAATCTCAAAATAAGGGAGACAATGGCTGGTAAAATATTATCTACAACTAATCTACAAGCTTATAACTCACAACTGTTTCCATTTTATGCAAACTTGTCGAGAAGGTTTTCAACTGTACATTCTGTGCATTCACTATTGAAATGGGCTCGGCTTCTGCCCATTTCTCGGGCACATCGCAATCAGTCTTTGCATGAATTAGTACATCAAATGAGCACCTACAATCGAGGAATGGTAAGTATGATATTGTGGCAGCTACTTGCAGCATAACATCTCTTATTTCTTGTTGTATTTTCTTTAAATCTTTGCTGCCTACTGTCTCCTTTTTCTCTTTTGATAGTTCAGTATCTCCATCCTCATATTGTACGTTGAAGTCCCAACATTCAAGGATTTCTTTATTGGCAACATTTAAGATTATTAATGATATTTTAGTTACCTTCTTATTGAGGATCCATTCTGTAATTATATAATAATTTTCATAACTATAGAGCATAATCATTATTAAGTCATTATCAAATATCATCATTATTAAATAATTAATAAGTAAGAATGGTATTAACATTATGGAAGGCGAGCCTATCAGAACAGTGGATACATAGCTACACTGACAATTGTGAGGTCAGGCAGAATATAGGTTTAAATCCCAATCCAGATCTTTTGCACAAACTCGTCCATATCAGTGTCTATATGTGTATGAGTTGAATTTATAATGAAAAGTAGTGTACCAGTTATCTGGTTGCCATAGTACAAGCACTATTTATTAAGGGATTAGATAACCGTGCGAAATATATCACAGAACATTTTAATAATAGATTCATGAGCGGGATTACGTTAAAATAATTGTGGATTAAATACCTTCACTTTGTGTTAATAAGTTTGTGAGAAAACTCTTGATTTGAGCATCTTCTGACATTAAAAGCGTTATACCATACTGCTGAACGGTTTTAAAGGTTTCCGGCGGGTACAATCCTCTTTGGAACAATACCGAATTTATAGCATACTCTGAAAAGTAAAATACAACAATCAAGTTTCAATTACGGACATATTTTAATTTCACTAAGATACTGAATTTATATGAACTTACTCAAGTATTCACACACAATTTGGGCAGAACCTCGAAGGGTAATGCAGTTTTTTGTTTGTTGCTGGGACATTTTCTATTTATTTGTGTGGAAATAACTTACAAATCACAAAAATATAAAAGTTTTGTTTCAAAACGAATAACGAAACGAAACCGTTAAAATCTTTTAAACTCCAGCTGACAACCAGTGGTGCCAGCTCTTCAAAGTTCAAACGAAAATGAGGTGTATGTAGGTACTATGAAAGGAACTTTAGACGTAGGCTGCTAAATTCCTAATATATATTTCTTTTGGCAAAACCAAACCGTAGTAGGGTAAAAAACATTATAAATTTTATTCAGCTCAGTTTGTTGAAAAGTTGTTTATAAGGTAGGTAATATTAAAAAAATTATCGTACATTAATTTAGTTTATTTCGGTTGTAATTATTTGAAAAGTGTCGGTGGTGGTAGTCTGGACAGATGGTCGGTCTAACAAAGAGTTTTTTTTTTATTATTAGCGACTAAAAATAGTATTTCAATATTGTAAACGATCGATGGAATATATCCTGGGATATATTTAAGCCGTATTCTATTTAAGCGACTTAAGCGTAGGACTTAGCCAAAATTAAAGCAGGTAGGTATTTTTACGATTCTTCTTTCGATTTTTTTTAGATAATTACTTTTATATACCATGTAAGTTCTTATATATAAATATGTTATTTTTTTTAATGATAATGTTATTGGTGTGTCATACCAAATATGATATACGAACTAAAATTAAAAAAACTGTGTAGATCAAATAAATATAAATAAAAGGAAAATAATGAAGATCTACGTTTTAATTACAATTTGTATATTCAGCGTGGATACGTTTGTGACATATAAACATAATATGGTTTGTATTATGTGGCTATGGCGTTCCGATAATGCTCTAGCTTTACATTAATATTTGTTTACGTTATTAAATACATTTTAACTACTCATGTAGGTATTCTATATTTTTTATAGCAAAACTAGCCAGTTTTTTAAGCATTGGTGATTCTGATTCCAATAACAACTAAGGCTAAGTAAAAATAAACATTTATGCAGACTGCATATGGTTTGCTTCAAATACCGACTGAAATAAAACCAAACGTAAATCTTGAAATGTCAAAGTTAACACTTAACATGAATGAAATGAAAACAAACAATTGTTTTTCGGATTCATAAGATTATAGTCATTTTAAATTAGTTTCAGTGCTGAAATCGATAAATAAATATTTTATGTAAATCAAACAAAATTTATAAAAACTGTAACAAAGTCGATTAAATGGGACGAACATGGCGAAGACGAAGCCAAAGAAAAGCGCGAAATTACTGCTCTTGTGGTGATCAGAATGAAATTATTTTACTCAACTCATGGCTCGCGCAAAATGGTATGAAGTGCAACAAGAAATTAGTTCTGGCCATGTTTAATGACACAGGACGTGGAGTGCTGACAAAGAAGAAGATATATCCTGGAGAAGAATTTTTATGCCTGCCACTCAACATGACCATAAATGTTACTACCCTTTTGATGGACATTCCATTTTGTAGTATTTTTTTAGAGAATAAGATTCAGTGCTTAGTAGAATACAAACAAGCAATATCATTCCAGTCATTGATGGCATTTTATCTGACCTTTTTAAAAGTACAAGAAACATTTTCGAAATGGTTTATTTATATACAAAGCTTACCGCAAGAATATACAGTGCCATATTTTCTGCCAAATGAAGTTAAATGTTATTTAGATAATGATGTACAATCTGTGATTTCGAAACAAAAGGACATAATCAATTTGTCTTATAAATTTTTTGATGAAATTATAAATAATTGTATTAGTAAGCATAAATGTGTTGATAGCTTTAAGAAATCGTTTTCTCTATCTATTTATGAATGGGCTTATTTTACTGTAAATACAAGATGCGTTTATATGGATTTAACAAAAGTTATAGATCTAAAAAATATTGAAAGTTCAATTTTAAATATTATTAATGATAACACAAAAATATCTCTATGCCCTTATTTAGACATGATAAACCATAGTCCGAATGCACGTAATGAGACCAAACTGATGGTCAGTAGAGATATTGAAAATATAAACATACAGCATATAACTAAAGATTTGTTTGCAGATATATCGTTTTCAATATATACAAAAAATAATTTTGATCCGTTTACACAAGTGTTTATATGTTACGGAGACAGTCATAACTTAAAACTGATTACAGAATATGGTTTTTTTTTACCTGATAATGATTTGGATTATGTCTCCTTTACTTATGAAAGTGTGAATCAATTTTTGATTTCCAAGTCAAAAAAGTTGTCGCAGGAACAAATTTCTTTTATAAATAGCCATGGATTAAACAAAGACCTGTATATTGATTGTAAAGGACTAAGTTTTAATTTCTATGGCTTATTAATGGTTGTAAAGTACTATTACTGTCAAAGTATGGATGTAAGTAGGTTAATTTACTCAGCGGCAATATGCTCCAATGATAGAAATTTAAATGATATCATTATACCTCTGGTTACAGATAAATTGAGTAGTGTTAGGCAGTCTATCATTAAGTTAGAGAGTTTTGATAGTCAATGTGTTATTTTAAGTAATTGTGTTGCATTGATGTATCAATATGTTAGTATTCTAGAAAAGTTTATTAAATGTTAGACAGTCAATTAACCCTGTATTTTTATTTGAAGCTTCAAATCAATAGACTTAATAAATAATAACATTAATTTGGTATTGAAATGATGTTCATTAGATGGGCCAGTTGGCTTGGTGCTTAGAGACACTGACTAACACGCCACAGGGCATGGATTCGATTACTACCAAGGACAAACATTTGTGTGCATGAACTTGTCTATTAGTTTGGAGTCTGGGCGTAAATATCTATTTATGTATGTATTTAGAAAAAATAAAATCAAAAGTAATATATTTTATTTGATAAATGGTTTTCATAGGACAAGTTATGCTTTTGAATTACATGGCGTGTGTAAAGAATGTGCCATGAAATTATTTTGACTGCTTTTTCCTTTATACATTGGAGTTGTTCCTGATTTGAATTGGAATCAATTCTCAGTCAAATCAATCAATTGAAGTCTTGATGTTTCACAGCATTCGCATAGACTAGATTTTACTAGATGTTTTCCTTGGTTCTAATACCTAAGATTTAAGAGATTCCGCTAACAAATTTTAGACAATTTATTTGCGTCTTAATTTACTGTGCTAAAAATGGATTTTGGTCTCGATAATATCTACCCGAATCGTGTACACTCCCGATTCCGGGGAACGAACTAATTGGGTCATTTTATGTATATATCATTAAATGAGTTCTATATTGTAATACGGTACGAAACTTGTTCAAACATCCGCGGCGACGAGGGATCTTATTTTGACATACTCGGTTGCTGAGGTAATTAAAAATTGTAGCACATCTCTAGATTTGCCAATTGTCAATAACTTTTGACATTTGTCAGACTGTCATCATGGCGGCCACACTGTTGTCAAATAGAAGATTCGATAAAATATTAAAAAATCATATAAAATTAGCTAAATCTTTAATTAGTACTAAATCGGTCATACTAAACAAACCCCATTTTCAGATAACATGCAATCAATGCGCGGTTACCAGTTATTTCAGGGTACTATTTTAAAATATTTAATTACGTTGTGAAATTGTTTGCTTTTCCAGGATTTTGTGAGATTCCTGTAGGAAAACATGATTTTGAACGGTGTTTATACGTTTCTAGGTCTACTCTTCTCAACCTCAAAGCGTTCCAGGGGGTCAGGACACGGCGAAAAATGTATTGGCGGCTGTTTTGGCCAACAAGCCAAAGACTGGAAAAATACCAGTTGGTAAGTTATAGGGGCAACTAGAGGAACCAATAAAATACAAACCAGTTCCTAAACTATGTTAAATTAGTACTAAAGGAGTAATAATGTTAGTATATCAAGGACGGTTACATAATATATGCACTTGACCTTGCAAGGCAGAGTGCTAATTTTAATCTTTATTTGGTGAATGATAGGTTGTGTAAACCATGTTAGAGTGTAGAAACCATGAAGGTGATTCTGTTCTAAGAAATTATTTACATTGATTTGTATATTATATCTTCATGTGATTACTTAAACCATTAATTTAAAAATGCCAAAGATGTACTTACAAATTACTAAGTAATTGGAATATTTATTTGAATCACCAACTGTATATACAAGAATTCTTGTTAATTGTAGAGTTTGTTCATGAAATTTTGCATAAATTGAATAGTATTGGTTGACCAACTTTTTTTTGTTTTTTTTTTTTAATTTTTAATCTAAGGGTACATGCTGGCAACATGCCAGGCTGCCAGGCTGCAGCAGCCAGGTTCTATGATCATAAACAAATATTATAATGTTTTGCGTTTTTTTATTCTCCGTTGTTATATATTATTTCAAATTAAATATACAATGGACTTTCCAAAAGAAAATTGCCTGAACTCTTATAATATTAAGATAGCTAATTATTTCACTTGTTTTTATTTATTATGAGGTTTATTATCAATTTGGATAGTTTTCATTGTAAGGAATGGCTGAAAAAAGAAAATGATTAATAATTACTGTGTACATAGTGTGTATTTCTAGATTTTAGAAGCTTACACCTATCTAATTGTGTATGTTCTCTAATGTTCACTTTACCTTCATTGTAATTTTCTTTTTGTCTTGTCTTGTATTGTATTGCATTTACCTTTGTTTTAGTTTATACACAAATTTATTAGCATCAATTCTTCATGCAATGCACCCTGAAAAGGAAATTCATTTCCTATTTTGGGCTTGAATTTAACTTCTTATTATTTTACAGATGCTTCTATTGCAATCAGTTGCAACTTTTAGCTCTGAACTAAAGAATTTATTAACGCTATACATATGCTTTGTATAAATATGAGGAAAATTTTATTTTTATCAACTACATCTCACGAATTATCAAAATTACTTTTGCTATTACATAAAAACTTTTTTGTTACTAATTCTTGGTTGGAATGCAGCTCTTTGTTACCATCCTGCACGACTCCTCTCATCCGCTTGTCTCCCATCCCTGTTCTTTACCCTTTGTCCTTACAAACATTCCTGACGATGAACCCTCCTTCCTAGGTATACAAAAAAGAGACTGCTTCCACCCAGGTGCATCTGTTTTGTCCCGTGAAGATGTTAACCTGGGGGATGCGAAGCCGGTCTCTGGGGCGGATATGATACGTGGCATGCTGGAATATGTGTGGCCCAAAGTGAGTACTTCAAATATTGTTTGTAGACTTATAAATATCTCTTCAAAGGATCTTCCTCCTGATGATGTGAATCTTCTTACTGAGACCTCTGCTTACCTTTTCGGGTATAATGAGCGTGAAGGCAAGTTATATTCATGAATATGATTAATGTGATTGTTCTGTCTTGTATTTAGGGAGGAAGTATGATGTCTTTTTCTTTACCACAACCTCAAGCCATTTGATTTATCAATAACTAACTGTCCCCTGCGGATTTTCAGGAATAAAAAATAGTTTATATGTTATTCCAAAGCATGCTCTATTTATGTGCCAAATTTCATCCAAATACGTTCGTTACTTTCTGCGTGAAAGAGTAACAAACATCCTTACATCCATCCATCTCATCTTCTCTTAACAGCCAACCCCAATTTCCAGGACAACGAAGCAATCCGCAACCGCGTGATGCTGTCCCTTTCTCTCCTGTTCGGTGCGAAGGTGATGAACGTGACGGTGCCGTTCATATTCAAGTATGCAGTGGACGAGGTGAACCAGGCGGCCGTGACGCCGGCCGGGGACGCTCTGCTGGGGATGGCCACCGTGCCACAGGCGCTGGGGACCACCGCTTTTAGTTTATTGCTCGGATGTGAGTATAATTACTTTAATTTTACTAATTATAATTGGAAAGCTAGTGATACAATAGATTTTCTAAAAAAATACATATTCTAGCAGTTTCATGCAGAAATGTGGTGTACCTTATGTGCCATAACAGACCACATAGTACTTAATTTCCATTCTCATCCAACTTGGAGAACTGTCAAAATAGAATATTTTTTTATAATTTACACTTTTTTGCCATTTGTTTTTTCTTGTTTGTATGCATTATGTTTTGACTTGTTTATTTTTTCTTTTAAAGATGGCATAGCCCGAGCGACGGCTGCTGGTTTCAACGAGATAAGGAACGCGGTGTTCGCGAAAGTGGCTCAACACTCGATCCGACGGCTCGCTTGCAACGTGTTCACGCACCTCCACAACCTGGACCTCAGCTTCCACCTGGGGAGGCAGACTGGAGCACTATCTAAGGTAAAGCATCGGACGGCATATGAGGTGCAGAGTTGCGTCGGAACGCGCTGAGCTGCGTCGTAATGCCAAGTGTTGCGTTGTAGCGCCTTCAGTTGCATAGTAATGCGTCGAAATGCATCTTTACGCCATGAGTTGCGTTGTATCTGGCCTAGATGCATCGTAACGCAATGAGATGCATCGTATGAAATATGAAATGAAATATATCAATTAGGCCTTCACAGGCACATGAATGATCAGACTCGTAACGCCGTAAGATGCACCGTAACGTGTAAGGGTGTAAAAGCCATCGTTAGCTCATACATTCCAGTTCAAGAAATAAAATCACTGAGTTGCGTCTAAACACCATGAGTTGCCACGTAACACGCTGTATTGTATAGAAACTTGCTGAGTTGCACCAGAATACGATAAGTTACATCGTAATTCTAAATATGCACATAAATGCTGTTTATATTTTCGTGATTTATGAGTATCTCCTCCTGCAACTGCTGCTGGTAAAATTACATATGACCCTTCCCCTTTAAATTGTTGTCCACAGACTATAGACCGCGGCTCGAGAGCTATAAACTTCGTGCTGAGCGCGATGGTGTTCAACATCGTACCGACTATATTTGAGCTGACGCTTGTCTCCACTATACTCGGCTTGAAGGGAGGCTGCGCTTTTGCAGGTAGTTTGACAAACAATTTATTATTCGTAATAGTAGAAATAGTATAACTAATAGTAATGAAAATTACGGAAAAATATGTGTTTTGGGATCGCACATGTTCACAGTGTTCCGTACATTGATATAATACTAATTAAACTTCCGGCACGCAGAAAAATAACCTTTATTCCTTCAAACATAAGGTGCATCTATTGATCCAACAGCTAATTGTATGATGATGGAAATCAACCTTATTCCAAAGCAATACAGTTTCTTTTCCTATGACAGTCTGAAACGTCAAAACGGCCATCATAGCGTGCCGGTAGAATAATGTTGGGACTTAAAATGTCTTCGATGTTTCATTAATAACAATACCATTATTTATTTTATCTTATATATTTTTTATTATATTATAACTTTCAAAAATCTCTATCTTGCTTACTTTGGACATAATAGTAATTTCAAGTAATTTGTTTAAAAAGAAGCACAGAAAATTATTATCTGGTTTCCACAGTAGCTCTGCTTAGTTTTTTTTTTTTTATATACTACTAAGGTAGCAAACAAGCTGACGGCCCGTCTGATGGTAAACGGTCACCGCAGCCTATGGACGCTTGCAACACCGTGGGTATCACTCGTACAGTTCAGAAATAAAGAATAATTTTCGTGGATTTATTATATTAAATAATTGTAACTTCTTTCAGGTGTCGCGTTCGGTTGCGTGGGCGTGTACGCCGCGTTCACGCTGGCCGTCACGCAGTGGAGGACCAAGTTCCGCGTGTACATGAACAAGGCGGAGAACGAGGCCGGCAACAAGGCCATCGACTCGCTCATCAACTACGAGACCGTTAAGGTATACTCGACGACATTCCTACTTACATTTGTTGAGTGTAAATAAATAAATAAATATCCCAGGACATTCCTTTACACACGTCCATCTGGTCCCAAACTAAGCAGAGCTTGTACTATGGAAACCAGATAACTGATATACTACATATACTACTTTTTATTTTTCTGAATACAGACATATACATAGATATTGCGCATACACTACACACACTATATATACTACATAATGTAGTTATTATACACAGCACAAACAGAGATACTTATGCAGACAAATCCGTTTCCTGTCCACAATCCATGACGTGGAAGAAAGGGTATCTAACCACCAGGCCAACTGGCTCGTTAGATAGATATAATCGACAAGTTTACACACCCTTTTAACTTTAATTGAATCGTAAAATTGCACACATTTTACTTATAAATATTTAAAAATATGTATGGGTACCTATAACCCATAACACAAGCACGCTTAGTTAAATTTCTCTTTATTTATTTCACTTACAGTACTTCAACAACGAAAAATACGAATTGGAAAAGTACGACATGAGCTTGAAGAAGTACGAGGAGGCGTCGCTGAAGACGGCGTCGAGCTTAGCGTTGTTGAACTTTGGACAACACGCGATATTCAGCGCCGGCCTCAGCCTCATCATGGTTATGGCCGCCAAAGAGATTGCTAACGGTAAACATAACTGTATGAAATTGTAGGTTTTGTCCGTGTTAGAGCCATCAGAGACTAAAAAAGATAGAGAGAAAGTCAGAAGAAAAAAAGAAATTGTGGAGTTTTTGTTGTCTGTCTAATGTAAGAAATCCTTTAACGAATGTTATGGAAAAATGAATCTTTTAGCTTTGCAATAAGGTTAGTTTTCATCATAATACAGTTGATTATTGTATCAATAGATGTGTGACATTTTATGAACACACACGCGAAAATACTACATTGCACTATCGAGGTTTTTGAGGATTTGAACACATATATAATAGCTGCAACATCAACAGTTGAACCCCAGGCACGATCACCTAGCGGCGGAAACTTTTCTCTTTCAAATTGAGTCTCATACCTCGCTTCTACGTAGATGAACCTAATGGGGCCTTCTTCTATTAAACGACCATTCTTATAGTGCACAGTTCGTCCGGGGAAGTACTGCTACCGTACCTAACAAGGAGTAGTGCACTTATTGTGTTTCGGCCTGTAATTTTAATTGAGATTACATGCCATGTGAGACTTAACAACTTCACATCTCAAGGTCGACAAAGCATTGGCAATGCCCCTAGCGGACCATTTGCCGGCTTGCTTACTTAACACAATAATGTCGGTCGCAGGCTCGATGACGGTGGGCGACCTGGTGATGGTGAACGGGCTGCTGTTCCAGCTGTCCATCCCGCTGGGCTTCCTGGGCTCCGTGTACCGCGAGGTGCGCCAGGCGCTCATCGACATGCAGACCATGTTCACGCTCATGACCGTGCAGTCCAGGATCTCGGTGAGCGTCTACACCTAGCTAATGTCTCAACACAGACCCATAGTCCACAGAAGACATTTGAAATGCCAACATTATCACCGTCTCTCGTACACTTGTTATAATTTCTCACAAAGAAACATCAACTTTTTGGCACTGGAACTTTTTTTAATATAAGGTTAAACCAAATAAAAAAAATGCCAATTCGGTCCAACCTCTCTCAACTGATTCGCTTACCTATCTAACTTAATTACCGTTTTTCCTTCCATAGGAGGAGGAGGTTCTCTATTCGAGTATTTAAAATTGTATGTTTTTATAAATTCTAGGAGAAACCCAAAGCGCCACCTTTGATTGTGGACGCTAAGACGGCGACCATAGAGTTCAAAGACGTGAGCTTCAAGTACATCAATGGGAAGCCGATCTTCAGCAGCCTCTCGTTCGCGATCCCCGCCGGCAAGAAGATCGGCATCGTCGGTGGCTCTGGCAGCGGGTATGTGGGTTACATTCTTAGAATTTAAACTGATAACTGCATAAGGTTCATTTTTAGCTCTACTATTCCCGAGTGCGCTATGTTATGATTCCGGGTTACATGAGACTTCGGGAACGCGAGTTAAGTTTGTATATTTGGATGTTAACTGTAGCTAATGGTCGAAACAACAGATCCGATTTTAAAAAAAATCTTACACTGATAGAAACCCGCATTGTTCCAGTATATAGGCTAAGTTTTTATTCCGGGAAAACATTAATTCCCTGAAGAATGCGGGGACGGTAGCCAATAGTATTATAAAGAGATATAATGTGTAAGTTTGGATGTAGACTGTAGCTAATTTCCGGAACGTAACATCCTGATTTAAAGCTTTCTTAGAATGATACAAAGCTGGATTATCAGCTCCCCAGTGACCTAACTTTTTACCCCGGGAAAACTTTAAGTCCCTCGGCAACGGAGGTGAAACTGCAGGGTGGAAGTTATAAATCAAACTAATTTATTTTGATTGTATGTTTCAGTAAATCGACGCTAGTGCGACTTCTGTTCAGATTTTTCGAGCCACAGTCTGGCACTATCACGATCGCAGGACAGAACATCAAGGACCTGGATCTGGTCAGCTTGAGGAAAGCCATCGCTATAGTGCCCCAGGTATGTTGTAATTATTACAAATTAACAGTATTAAAAAATATAAATTTGTAAATGTTAAATATAAAAACGTAGTGTAGGGCGCCCTCCAGCTAGATGGAGCGATGATATACGCAAGCTGGCTGGCAGCGGTTGGAAACAAAGAGCTGAAGATCGAGCTCAGTGGCGTGCCATAGGTGAGGCCTATGTCCAGCAGTGGACGGAGATAGGCTGATGATGATGAAATATAAAAACATATAAAATTGTAATAAAAAAATAGCCAAAAAGTCAGCTTAGATAAAATTAAAAAAAAAATTACCTTGCTTGGTTTCTTGCCAATTCTTCTCAGTTAAAGGTCTTCTTCCGAAGCGGTGGTAGCTTCAGTAACTTAGAATTTTACTTTGATAAGAGCCCTCCGTGGGCCTAAACTTAATTAATGTTTTTGAATATATGTAAAATAATGCTATTTAATCAGAGGAGACCTATAATTGGTATTGTGCTATCCTTGAATTTTATATAAGATTGTACGTCTTCTATATATTAGGTTGGGGAAAAAGTCTTTTCGCATTATAGTATGTATGAACTTGTAATAAAATCTCTTTGGCTATACTATTTGTATCTGGCTGGTTTTGGTATCATTGAAAGTTTAAATTATTTTATAATTATTATGTTATATTATAATTCCAAATTCAAATTAGGAAAATGTGTGATTTGCATTTGTTTTTCGCACCGCCAAGATGAATCTAATGAAGAAATTTGATTCATTTTAAAATTTTACTACAAAAAAGGTAAAAATGCAACGCAAGCCGCGAAAACAATTTGCGATGTTTATGGACCTAGTGCAGTGTCTGTGAGAGTAGCACAAATTTGGTTTAAGCGGTTTTCAATCCGGAAATTTAGATGTCAAAGATGCACGTCGCTCTGGTCGCCCCATTACGGATAAAATGGATGCCATTTTTGAAAAAGTGGAGCAAGATCGGCATATCAGTAGTTACGACGTAGCTAAAAAACTGGGAATTGACCACAAAACAGTTTTGGCGCATTTGAAAAAAACTGGGTACACTAAACAGCTAGATATTTGGGTACCTCACGACCTCACTGAAAGAAACCTAATGAACCGTGTACTCATTTGTGATTCTTTATTATGACGTCATGAAAACGAACCATTTTTGAAGAAGCTGATAACTGGTGATGAAAAGTGGATCACGTACTACAAGAACGTGCGAAAAAGGTCGTGGTCTAAGGCCGGTCAGGCTTCACAGACTGTGGTTCGCCACACCCGGGATAAATGCGAAGGAACTTTTTCTCCAACCTATTATATTAAAATGTTATGTTGGTTTGTGTACGCTTCAAAAACTCAAAAAGTTCTGCATCGATCGAGCTGAAATTTTAGCATGATATATAATCCGCATCAAGGATTGTTTTTATCTATTTTTTGCAAATGCCATGTGAACAAGGACGGTTCTCATTTCGCAACCATTTAATCACAATGTGCCTCAGCGAAGCGTGGCAGGGTACGGCTAGTTTTAGTATTAAAAATCCTCCTCCAAGGTGTGTCAAACATACAATATTTAGTACCTAATATACCTCATGAGTGTGTTTCCTACCTCACCAGGACTGCGTGTTGTTCCACGACTCGATCTTCCACAACCTGCACTACGGGGACCTGGCGCAGCCGCGCGAGGCCGTGCTGGCGGCCAGCCGCATGGCCGAGCTGCACGACTCCGTCGAGACTTGGCCTAAGGTTACACAAACCTTATTTTATGTTCCCTAACCGAATGCCGGACCTACCTTCTTAACCGAAACTCAGTAATACAAGTGCACTACTGCTTAATACGTACGGCAGTAGTACTTCCCCGAACGTACTATTCATGTCTATTTAACCATTGTAGGGCTACGAGACGCAAGTAGGTGAGCGCGGGCTCAAACTGTCCGGCGGAGAGAAACAACGCGTCGCCATCGCGCGAGCCATTCTCAAGAACTCGCCCATCATTGTGTTCGACGAAGCCACCTCAAGTCTCGACTCTATTACTGAGCATGTAAGTTCAAATTGCATATTTTTTATTTCAAGTAATCCGACTAAGTGGCAATACGTGTATTGCTTGTTAACTCTTTCCGTCACACGCAATTACGCATGTAAAATGCGTGTTAATACCAATATTTTAGTAATGACTTTATGACCGATTTGCGATGAAATGTAGTAACTCAGTCTTTGTCAAAGAAGATGTGTATTATCGTGTAAGTGCTACCAACAACCGAAACAATGAGCTGTTTTTAATTAAAGACATCTAGAAACGGTGGTTCATGACACTAACCACGACTGACAGAGTTAGGTGTCATGTGCCTGAAATTTCACATGGCTTTTGAAATTAGGTGCATGTATAATGTATATTGGTGTAATAGTTACTTAATGATGTGCAGATAAACTTTATCATAAATGCACAGAGTTGATATTTCGACAACATCATTAAGCGTGCCTCTATTTAACATGTGCGAAGCGAAAATGCTCCTTAAGTTCGTAGGGTATATGAAGTGAAAGTTTTCAAACCGACAAATAGAGACATACATATAGTTAAGCCTGCGAGAGAATGAGCTAGGTAGTTTTCTGATGGTTTCTCTTCTACCGTGTGAAATGCACACTTGTTTTTTATTGTTGTGTTTTGATAATTACACGTTTCCATTTCAGGCTATCTTACAAGCGTTAAAGGCAGCTACCATCGGCCGCACTTCAATATGTATCGCCCACAGACTATCAACAGTCGCAGATGCAGATGAAATTTTAGTTTTAGAAAAGGGCAACATTTCAGAGAGGGGAACACATCAAACACTCATACAGAACCCACAATCACTGTACTACAGACTATGGGAGAAACAGAATAGAGACGCTATGCCCAAGTGAATAAGGTTGTGTTTTGTTAAAATGGAGTCAATGATTGTTGTTGAATAAATTTAGATAATGAATATTAAAACATTCAGGTTTTAAAATTAAATTAAATAGTTTTTGAGATAAAATCTCTTTGGAAAAATAATACAATGTTGGTGTTGAGTTGTGGATTAAACTTCAAATCTATGTACATCTCCTTCTATTTAAATGAGATGAAAAGAGAAAGAAAGGGTAAAATTGTGTTCAGTCATATCGAACTAGCTTTTGCCATATTATTTTAATAATGTAACGTGTGCTGGCGTGCATTAAAATCGCCTAAAAAAAAGATTGATATTGATAAAACTGCACTGAACTTAACATCTTACTCTTTTCAACTTTGGGCAAAAGTAAGAGAGGTTCATAGAGTAATTTTAGTTTGATAGACCACAGACTAGGCACCACTCAATAAAATGTTTATGGACTTGTTTTGAACTGTGTAAAAGTGTCATAGACATTTTTTCCTTTTATTATTATGATTCTACATGTTGGTGATGATCAGCTGTAGTCAAACAACTGAATCCAAAGACAAGTCAAAAAGTTAAGTCGTTTTGAGTTAAAGCCGTTTTAAGTTATAGTCGTAAATACCTTACGGTACTGATATTTGTCAAAGTTAGTAATTGTATTCGCGATATAAATGCATTAACGTTTATTAGGTAGTTCATAATGAAAATGCAAGTTTAGTTTTCGGTCTCAAAATTATATTTATGTTAGTTAAAAAACTATTATACAAAATAATAAAAGTGACTGACCGAATATACTTTTTTTAACACACTTGACAACAATAAAATATTTTTTTAAGCAATTTCAATGCGGACTATTTTATGTAGTTACTTTTAATTCGGAAGTCTTCAACTGAAAAGAACTGGCAAAAAACTGAGGACGGTATTTTTTTTATGATCAGACTTTTGTGAAATTACCACGCGGGGAGTTCACAGTAATTATACTTTACGGTTATTTTTCAGCTTATTATTAATTTGCAACATGTAGAATATTTTTTTTAGAGAAATCGATATTATAATAAATATTTTTGTATTTCAACCCTACCTCATAAATTATAGTGAAAAATGAATCACCTGGTTTTGTATAGAACTTTAGGTGTTTTATAGAATACTACAATTGCCATAGAATGCTAACGATTTTCTGTTTGTATGTCCTTTTCTAAACGACGCTAGAAGCCTCGCTTCGTACTCTCTATGTAAGGAAAGCTTTTGGAAAAAAACCTGTTTCAATAGATTTTTTATTAAATTATTTATTTCAAAACATCCCAATATGTTTATATTTTCTTCTAACGTTTTTAACACAACATTGATTTTCATAATTCATTATTTTATTTCGCCTTTTCACTCCATATTAAATTTAAAATGGAATTCAAGTATTACTCGTTTTTCATACTGAATTCTTATTGTAGTAAAAAAACTACCAAAAATATATTTGACAGTGTTTGATTTGTTAAAATAAAAGTGATTAATAAAATGTTTATGTAAATAGTATATGTCGATACTATGTACAGTTACTTGTTGAATAAGTATATTATTTTGTTTACAATCGTGTGTTTCATTTGTTTTGTAGATTGCCGTCATTAGTTGAAAAACATTTTTAAGTGCCTACTAAGTTAACTAGGTTATTAAAGCAGTATATGCATGGGCACTAACTATGAACCGATTCGGGCCACCTTATACTTAATCATTCCAACTTGGTATTATCCATTAATATGGAGACTATGAGTCAGTTTGCCAGCTTATGGGCACCAACCATATACATACGGATACCATAAGGGTACCTATACCATAACCTACCTAACGTAATTCCGAAATTATTATTCGAACCTTTTTAATGTCAAAAATATAGATCAGTCTAAAGCTTTTGGAATGCGTAAATTTTGGACGTAATCTTCATTCTACATAATGTTTATTGTAGGTGAGTAAGTTGGGTTACGTTATGAAAATAAACTCGTGGTAGTAATTTTTTTTTCCAAACCATTCTAAATTTCATTAAAATTCAGATAAAAAATAGAAATTTAAGCGTTAAAACAAATAGAACTGACGTCATGCATGCTGCTAGCCAAACCCTCTCATTAAATACCTACCCATGGAGGTGTCTTATGAAATAATAAATTAGGTACCATCTTATAAAATCCGCCATATTGGATATAGAAAGCTAATCGTGCAATGTAAACAAAATTAATTGAGTGCAAAATTTCACCTAGATTGGTTGCGAGAGCTCTCCCCAAATCTATGGGTTAAAATTCCGTTTTGGTGATAACGCATGATTAGCTAAGTGACGTCATTCTAAATCCAATATGGTGGTCTTGTTAAGATGTTATACCTAGACTACCTCCATGTCTCAAATGAAACGGTAAGATTTTTTTATTATTTATAGATAATTTTTCGACCTAAATTTCGTTGTTACGTTGGTAATAGGTATCAGGTTAAATGTCAAAGATTTTATAGTAATTATAATTAGCTAAAACCGTAGTTGCTAGTGTTAACATTTACAAAGTTATTTTGAATTTAGAGCTACGTCCACCGCGATTTTTTAATAGTAAGTCTTTTGAAAGACTTATATTGCCTCCATTTCAAGCTTGTTTTCATGTATTGTGATGCCCCAGAACAAAGGTTGGTGTTAAGCAATAGTACCTACCTCTTTACGTAATAGGGCCTCTTTTCTATTCAATGCAGCCAGTATCCTCTCGATTACATTTCGAATCAATCGATTGACACTATTATCGGTTACCATGGCAACTCATTTTTCACAACAATCTGCTGTCTTTTAGAGCAGTTATTTTCGTCAAAACACTTATTTTCGGCTCGGTTTTCGAGTATTTTCCATTTTGTATTGAAAATGTGTTCCTATTGTGATTGAGGAGAATGTCAGTGTTGAGTTTGATTCCGGAGGATAAGCGTAAAGATGGCAGGTAAGTAATTATCCAAACTTAATTAATATTTTTTTAATTATGATGAATTAATTTTGATCGTATCTATGGTGCAAGAAGGATTTATTTATTATTAATGCAGATTATTACTGTCTCTTATTCGTACCTAATAAAGCAGTGCAATGAGTGGCCTCGGCCAGGTCATTGACTTAATATTTGACATGCAATGTATGTCAGTTCTGTATGCTGAATTGATTGATGGAAAGTGATTCTGCACCCAGGATTGACTTGAGACGAAATAAGTCCACAACGGTCAACAGGAAAGACACGAAAACGCTTGTTTTAACAAAATAATTACCGTTACTGTTAGCAAGTTTCTTCTCTTCAATTTCGCTATACACTTACAATTTTATAACTCTGTATTTTCTCTCTATTACCATATTCTGGGTTTCAGGGGTTTCTAGTTTTCTCACAATAACGCGGTCATGGTCACGGCGGGATAGGGGGTGCTAAGAATCCGTGATTGCGTCTGAAACATTCCAGTTAAAACTGGAGAACCGATTCGCTGCCTTGGAAACCACAATTGACGTTGACGTCGACCAGGATCTCGACCAAGTGGTGAGAATCCTCGGGGAGGAGGGGAAGGAATTCTGCGAGACGCGAGGTGCCGGTAAGAGGTCTAAGCTTTCAGAGGAATCTCTGCAGCTAATGCAGAAGCGACGGGAAAATCCCGTAGTCACTGCGTCAGATCAACGGGCTTTGAACAAAAAAATCTCTAAGCTAGTAAGACGTGACCTCCGGAGCTCCAACACACGCTCTATTAAAGAAGCAGTTGAGCGAAACCGGGGGTGTAAAGTCTTTGTTCAACAGCTGGGTCGAAGCCATCTGACGAAGTTGACCACATCGAGCGGGAATCTCGTCGCTTCTAAGCCGGAGATACTTAGGGAGGTGCAAGACTTCTACGGCCAACTATATACCTCGCAAGCGTCCCGTCCCCAACCGCATCCCGAGGATCTCAGAGCCACTCTTACCCGCCACTACACTGAGGAGCTGCCTGAGGTCAGCCTGGACGAGATCCTGATGGCTCTCAGACAGCTTAAAAACGGAAAAGCCCCCGGGGAGGATGGAATCACAACGGAGCTCTTAAAAGCTGGTGGAACTCCTACGCTACTACACCTTCAGCGTATATTCAATTCCGTCCTCTTTTCGGGGAGAACTCCGAAGGCGTGGAGCAAGAGTGTGGTCGTTATGTTCTTCAAAAAAGGTGACAAAACCCTTTTGAAGAACTATCGACCCATTTCCCTCTTGAGCCACATCTACAAGCTGTTTTCGAGAGTCATCACAAATCGTCTCGCGCGTAGACTCGACGAGTTTCAGCCTCCGGAGCAGGCTGGGTTTCGAGGAGGATACGGCACCATAGACCACATTCACACAGTGCGGCTGGTTATACAGAAGACCGAGGAGTATAACCAGCCCCTGTGCCTTGCGTTTGTGGACTATGAGAAAGCCTTTGACTCCGTTGAAATCTGGTCTGTTCTGGAGTCTTTGCAATGGTGCCAAGTTGATTGGCGATACATCCAAGTGCTGAGAGGACTGTATAACACCGCGACTATGACCGTCCAAGTACAAAATCAGCAGACTGAACATATCCCCTTACATAGAGGAGTGAGACAAGGGGACGTTATTTCCCCCAAATTGTTCACTAACACTCTGGAGGATATGTTTAAGTCCCTAAATTGGAAAGGACGGGGCATAAATATTAACGGCGAGTATCTCTCACACCTTAGATTTGCGGATAATATCGTCATCATGGCCGAAACCGTGCAAGATCTCCAATTCATGCTGACTACCCTGGCTGATTCTTCTGCACGCATCGGTCTCCGGATGAACTTGGATAAAACCAAGATCATGTTCAACGAGCATGTCATTCCGGAACCGGTTGTCCTTGACGGAGTTCCTCTCGAAGTTGTTCACGAATACGTCTACCTTGGGCAAATCTTGCAATTGGGTAGACACAACTTCGAGAAGGAAGCTCGCAGAAGAGTACAGCTAGGGTGGGTAGCATTTGGAAAACTTCGTCGAGTCTTTTCATCGCCCATACCCCAATGTCTAAAGACGAAAATCTTTAATGAGTGCGTCCTACCTGTTATGACTTACGGAGCCGAGACGTGGACACTGACGGGGCGACTGGTTCACCAACTCAATGTCGCTCAGCGAGCTATGGAGAGAGCTATGCTCGGAGTCTCTCTGAAGGATCGAATTCGGAATGAAGTCATCCGTCAGAGAACCAAAGTTATCGACATAGCTTAAAGGATTAGCAAGCTGAAGTGGCAGTGGGCTGGTCAAATCTGCCGTAGAACCGATAACCGTTGGGGTAGACGTGTTCTAGAGTGGAGACCACGGCTCGGTAAACGTAGTGTAGGGCGCCCTCCAGCCAGATGGAGCGATGATATACGCAAACTGGCTGGCAGCGGTTGGAGACAAAGAGCTGAAGATCGAGCTCAGTGGCGTGCCATAGGTGAGGCCTATGTCCAGCAGTGGACGGAGATAGGCTGATGATGACACAATAACAAAAAATGAAAACATACAGAAATCCAAAAAAAGTATTTCTCCAAAAATAAACCACCGAGCTTTGGACGCTGCCCTGTGGCAGTGCCTAATAGGCCAGCTCTATATCGTCGAGATGTGATAGGCCCGTTATAACAGCTAAGCGTGATAAAGAAAAAAATAGCACAAACTCCGATGTCAATTGATGGAAAGGAGCGATCTAATGCAACCTATGATGTTTCTTGCCGATTCTTCTCAGTTTAATGCTGACTTTTGAATCGGTGGTACTGGAGTTCCAGCAGCTCTGTCTACATAAATTACCAGGAACCTAATCGCGTTTTTTGTATTTTGTCATTTCTTCCTCAGCTTTGGAACTATGTTTTATTGGATCCAAGTGAGGGATTTAAAGTTAACGTTTTCCTTAAATATTTATATCTATTGGTTTATTCGATTATGAATATTCATACATTAATATGTTATTCGTAACTATTATATAATTTATATATTATATAATTGTGCTGATTCTTTACAGAAAAGAGTCTCTAGAGACAGTATACAGCAGTAACTCGAGGCTAAATTTGCTGCACAAGCGTAAGCGACTGAATCCTCTTAATTCAGACATGTCTAATCAGTCTCTGAGCGGTAAAAGCGGCGACAGATACGTGACTCAGAGGGTGCTGTCAGCCAAGACTCATCGCGTTAAACAGCTACAAAATCAGCTGGCCGACGCGCATTATCACTTACAAGTTAGTTACAATACAGTTATTTTTTTCTATAACAATTTTGCTTCCGAATTTTTGTGTCCATAATACTTGAAATCTCGCCGATAGTCTAACTTTAAAGTTTAAAAAAAAGTTGCAATTCTAATACTTTTCCTTCTTATTAAAAATGGTTCAATTCCCGGATAACATAGGCTGCGTTATAATCCCGGTATACACTAGATTCCTCGGGAACGTGGGGAAACCGCGGGGGAAGCTAGTTTTATATAAATACAGTCTGGTCTAATCAGTCAATAACCAATTCAACATTTCATAATCCATATGACGTGAAATTATTCATTGAATTAATCCTGAATAGTGGAGTATGCAATACGAATCTAATTAAAAACTGAATACAATGAATTACAGATGTTTTCCACTGTCAGATATTAATGGGTACTACTAATTAATGTACTAATTATTCTTTTAGGAGCTGAGTAATGAAAATCGTGTCTTACGGGCTCTTCAAAAGAAACAGGATATTGCTTTGCAAAGGTAAAATCCTCATTTAATCATAGTCCACTTAAGAAATTACGACTTACTTACAAAATATTATGAATGATTACAATAATGTCTACTTTTGTCTTATGAAATACATAGCTATAGAAAGTGACGGCTAGAGTAATTGTAGAATGATAGATAACTTTGTTTTTTCCTGGCTACCATCCTCACGTGGAAAATCTATGGACTGTTAGCCTTAAGACATAAAACTATATGCTGTTTTGTAGTGACATATACTATCAGTCCAAATCCTATAAAGACTATCGGTATAGTCTTTATTCGCCTCTTACAATTCCTTGGCCACCATTTCCAGACCACGAGCACTTTACGCCACGTTGTTAATAAAAGTATTCTCAGGCAGGGTTGGCATCAGTGAAATCTCTTGTTAAATTTATATATTCATATTGCGTCGACCCCAAATGGTATGTGCGTTACCGAGCGAAAAAATACCTCACCATAGATTCCCTCACACAGACCCTCGTCGTCTCTTCAGCACCTTCCAGCGACTATTCTTACCGAAATGAACACCTCAAACATTTTAATAACCCACCAGATATGAAAATTCAAATGCAGAACTGCCCCAAGTGCTGCACTCTCACAGCGAAGAGATGAGAATCGTTCAGAGCAAGCATAAGCAGCTGAAGCAGCAGTACAGGGAAGTTACCCAGAAACTGAAAGAGCGAGACATGCAGCTTCAGCAGTTGAGGGATGAGCACCATCATTTGATGGAGCTGAGTAGAGATAGGTTAGTCTTTTGTCTTAAGAAGCATTTCCCCCCATCCACAGGTAGGTTTAAGGCCATGACGTTGCATATTCGAGGGCCTCCATTAATTACATGAGGTATTCAGGGAGGGCAGAGGGGGCCAAGCCAAACCTCACCTAATCTCACGTTGGGAACACAGGAAGGGTCTCTGCAAATATTACGTAATTTTTTTATCCAACGAAAAAAAAATTGTCCACTAAAATATGGCTAAATCATATACACAATCATACATATAAAAAAACATATTGCGGTGACCGGCACAAAATAGTAGCAGTAACAAATCTCACTTGAAATTAGGGAGGGGGGCGTGTACAATCTCACGACATCTCATCAAGGGGAGGAGGGGGGTCGAAAAGCGCCGAAATCGCCTCACGTAATTAATGCTCACTTCCTTATTTGACATAAACCCTTTTATTCCTTTTAATTATTATATTAAGTAATATCTCATGCCATAGCCACCGGCTATAGAGACTAAAATGGCAAAGCAACTTCTGCGTTACGAACAAGGAACAAACTTGGTGTCTATCTAATAAAATTTAATCTAAATTCGAAGCCATTTGCTCAGTTAAGGCCATAAAATAACATTTATGAAGGTCCTTCAAAGCCTTCAACAAAGAACTGGCAGAGACCTGCAAGGTTACGTTTTTATAATATATTTTATTTCTATCAATTATACTAATACGTCAAAACTATTCCAGAAATCTTCCAGAACGTGAAAAATTACAAAGTCAACTAAATGACTTATCACTAAGAGTGCAGCAACAGAATGAAACAATAACGATGCTGCAACGTCGCATTGCGCTCGAAACGAAGAACTTCAGGCACCAGTTGCAGAATGAGATCAATAAGCACAAGGACACCAGGCACGACCTGGACTTGGCCATCACTAATGCTGATAAATTATCCACTATTATTGAGGTAGGTGGAGCTTCAGTACTAATCAGACTGGATATTTAATGTGTATTAACTAAGGAAACGGAGATGACCTCCAGCTTATACGTATGAACGAGGAAGCAGATAGTTATTCTTTAAGAAACAGCTTCTAAAAAGTCCTTTTCAATGTTTAATAATCTTTTTGATAAATGTGCTCTATTGCTTTTGCAATGTTAGTATGTCTCAAGTTAAATATTTGGATAATATCAAGGGACTTTTAAAAACACTGTGACTTCTTTAATGCGTGTCAACTGAGGAATACAACTAAAATTGAATCTTTTCAGATGAAAGAGAAGATGCTCAGTACAGCCGCAAGCAGGACTATCAAATCGCCAACAAAAGTAGGATCCACCAGCAATATGTTGGTAAGACCTACGAGCAAAGGTAGATCAGGTCAGGATACCGGTGGCAGGAGCAGCGACGAGAGACTTCATGTAAGTAGGGCTGTAATATATGGAAAAAAAATCTTCCCTTCATCTTCGATTAGCTGTCCCCCACGGTAACACCCGCGTCCAGAAAGATTTTATTCTATATGTTATCCCAGGGCATAATCTATCTACGTGCATAGTTTCAATAATAAATACGATTGATCGTGACTGCGTAAAAGAGTTACAAGCATCCATAAATACATCCTCAAAAACTTTCCCATTTATAATATTAGAAGGTAATCACGTTGGCGTTTCAGTATTGAAACCTACATGCAACTGAAGATATTTTAAGTCATTGTGTACCGGATTAAAGTTAGTCATTTATAACAACAAAACATGCTGTGCGGTCTATAAGCCGACTTTTATATGCTCGACCACCGAGGCGAGTTATGTACTTATCCATCATCAACGTGATCCTTTCCAGCTGTCTGTTTATCGGCTAATTGTTGCGTTTTTATAGCTCATTTTCAATTGTTTCTGATACAAATTTACGGGGAAAGTTTGATCATTATATGGTTTTTTATAAGCTGGGTGAAGCCACGGGGCCTCACTATTATTATCCTCTTCATATTATAGAGCAATTTGGATTTAGAGTGAAGTTCGACAAGCAATCTATAATATTCAGAAATTTAAGATAGCGAATACAATTTCATCTTTGTAATGTCATATCTGCTGACATACAGACTGTCTCCAAATAATTCGAGGTAGTCGGTTCAGTAACCTTCAGTAAGAACAATAGGATGTTCCCAAGGGATGCCTTTGCTTTGTAATATTATTCAGACCTGCTATAATTGATATTATTCAATGATTGTATAAACTGATCCGTTTGTTAAATTTCAGATTAGTTCACGTATGATTAGTATTAAGATGTTCTCTATTTGACTTATTACAGGTCGATCAACATTTAATATCGAAACTTTGCGAAAATTCTCGATCTCTAAGCAGTGCATTATCTCATGATGAAGAGACTTCATCATCAGCCGAACCTCGTTCGAGATATGCTACAGTTAGGTATGATAGAAGTCGATCCAACTCCACTAGTACCAGATCAACTCCAAACCATACTAGGAAAAGCTCTAAAGGATCTGATGACATTATAGAATTAGCTAAGACTGTTCAGGATGGAATGGCAGACTTAGCAATTTTCGATGACGAAATCGATTTAAAATCCACTCCTGCCGAGGTACAAAAGAAAATTGATGTCATGAAAGCAGATCTTTTGAATAAAATAAAAAATAACGAAGAGCCTTCTTCTAGAAAAACTAGCGCATTGAGAAGGAGATCTATAGAGGAATCTATAGAAGAACATATAGAAGAAGAGATTGAATTGGAACGTCCAAAATCTAGAGGAAGGCGTAACTCTACTGTGTCTTTCTATGATGATGTCACCGTTGAAGAAACAACTACAACTGTCACAATAAACGATTATAAAAGTGGTGACGAACTTGAACAACTGAAAGTTTGTAGAGAGAACAGTGCATTAGAAAAAAGGCTACCAGCCAAACCAATAGAAAAGTATTGCAAAGATATTATACAAGATATAGAAAAGAGTAATAAAGTTATAGATAAACATGTGAAACAGTTCAATCACTCAAGATTAGAGAGTGATAAGCTAGTTGAACAATTGCAGGCGGTGGACAAAATAAACGATTTTGTTAACTCTAACGGTGCTATTCCAGAGGCAACATTGGCGGAATTGAATAATAACTTTAAAATATTGACGGAACAAGCGTTTACAGATATTCCGGTGACTAGAAAGCGGTCTATTTCTGGACGAAAGAACTCCAAAGAATCTAGGACCAATTTGCTAGGGGATTCTAACATGAGCAATCAGGATATGCTCGATGATTTGCTAGGAAAGAAATGATATACAGCTCTATAGGATTCTTATCCATTTTATAATAGAATTTTAGACAATTCTACATATTGGAATGATCATGTTTTATTAACGCGACCAAGTCATGCTAGCTAATTAGTTTAATGCTGATAATAATTATACTGTAGGTTAATAAAGAACTATGAGTATATAATAAAATGTCGAAAATGTCTATATTATTTAAAGTTCATTAAATTGTATTCTAGTTATATCAAACTTAATGCATTTCAGCTCTCCAAAGAGCGTATTTGCAAAGGTACCTGAATGCGAGCGATTCCATTCAATGTGCCTACAAAGGTTGATAAAGTTAATTACTCAAAACAATTCTAGAAACGCCAAGAAATTCACTTTCAAAGTTAATTAGTAAGTTGCCGTCTGACGCCCGCGCGAGTTCGTTAGTTTAAATCAACATCGTAGAACAAAACGTTGTAGTTTTTACCTTATACGACAAAAATATACCATTGTTAGGGTCACCTGTTAAAGAGACTCTTGTTCGAGTATTTTATACGAATTTATTTTATTATTTATCACTGACAAGTAATAAAATGTATTCTAGGACATTGACCTATTGGCACGTTTTGACAACCAAGTGTTGTATAAAAATGAACTTAGGGTTCATTTTTATGGTGTTATGACAGAGTTCATTAGTATATTCGCACAATAAACCATTGGATCATTAGATGAACTTTATCTTAAAGCTATAAAGTTGAGTTTACTATGACATTCTTGGGTATCAACACGGGCCTTTTAGATCTTGACAATTTTTAGGGGCACTTGAGTTACGTCATACTTTTTGGAGGCGCGATTGTGAAGAATAAGATCGACCTGAAGTGGCCGACGGTATGGAATCAATTCAAGTATTTTATTTTCTTTGATATAAAGACGGTTCACCGATTGTACATCGTGTTAAGAGTTCCTAAATTAATCAAATTGTAATAGAAGTGTAGAGTTCGTCTGGTAGAAGAATTTTATTACCACCTCACCTATCTCCGTGAAGCAGTAGTGCTCTTGTATAACTGAGTTTCTGTTAGTAAGGGAAGGGGGCTGGAGAAAATACCGGAACACGAGACGACGCCTCTGGTCATTGGTGGTGGTGAGCAGTTACCGTCTGGTAGACTCTCGGCGTGTCCATAGGCCTAGTCGACACTAACGTAACTTCACTACTTGTGTTATAACTCAGCAGCTGTTTATCAAGCGAAATGAAATGAAATATTCAAATAGGCCCTCACGGCCACCTATGATTTGTCAGACTCTAACATCGGTTCGAAAGGTTGCGTTTACTGAGAAGAGCCGGTAATAAGATCAGCAACTCTTTTCGAAATAAGATTTTATACATAATGATGTGTTCTGCTGGAGCGAAAGCTACACCCAAGCATTATTATCGTTATTAAAATAATAATTTATGTAGAAAGGCTTCTGTACTAAAACGACCTAAGCATTGTCTTCATTAAAATATCATAACAAGAAATATTACCAATGCTCGACAAATGTCTGATAATAATTGACATAAATTAGTCTCGGCTTATAGCGAAATATGCAAATCGTCGCTTAGCTAACAATACCGCGCAAGTCAAACTTGCTTAGTTTTCAGGACAGACAAAAAACTGATTAATTTCACAGTGACACACCAACGCCAGACAAGTATGGTGGATTGCTGAAGAGTGCGGTGTCAGAACTATTTGAATAACGTCCTGTAATTAGATAATTATGTTTTTTGTGAAACGGATGCACATTAAAAAATCTATCCAGTGAAGTATCCACTTTGTGGTCTTTAGATAAATTACAGAAACATTAATTTTATACACAAAAAACAAAAGGTGACGGCGAAAAAGAACAATATACATTCATAGATTTCTCGCTGCACGCTGTTAAGATTATTTCTTTAGTTTATTATTATTTAAAAAAATATATTTGAATATGGAAGAGCAATGACCACTTCGCTTACACACGTCAGATGGTTGGGTTTCGACTTTCGCGGTATTGAAAGTTATGTGACTGTGTTTCGGTTAGAAAGGTAAGGGGGCCGGTGAAATTACCGGCACATGAAAATTAACAACTTCTCGTCTCAGGGTCGACAACGCATTGGCTATGCTCCTAGTGTTGCAAATGTCCATAGGCGGCGGTGACCACTTACCATCAGGTGGACCGTCTGCTTGTTTGTCGGCCCAAGTAGCATAAAAAAATAATAATAATAATAATTAAAGATATTTTATGAGTCATTTCATTCGAATATATTTATCACTTTAATAATAATATAAAGTAGCTTGTACTGTGATATCGCGTTTTTTCTAATATGACAGCCTCCTCACAACCTGAATATCCTAAAGAAATGCCTCAGTTAAGGACACATAGATGCGTTGTCCGCGCAGAACTGGCAACATAAAATACTGGCAATTGATCTAATTTCATTTAGTCGCGAATCTTAACGTAACTAACGATGTTTATTCATCTCTCTTTAACAACAGGTACATCGTAAGGTGGGATTTTATTTCCCTTTCTTTTCTTTCGGTGAATAGATATGATAATACGTCATGCAATAGTACCTATAAATATTCAGCTATGTTGGCATTGAATCATGTCAGTTAATTGCTCAACCGTATCGACTAGAAAGGCATAAAACCGTCAAATAAATATGATTTAAAATGCTGAATCATAAACGATACACGTTCAATTTGTATATATTCGATTCGTCGTAAATTTTTATTGAATTCATTTGATGTTAGTTTGACGTTTGTTTATATTTTTGTGAGACATGACGGGTGTTTTGCGGTTTTATAATAAAGCTGGTATAAGTCGATCTCGCTTGGATTCTTGTCAAATTCCATATTTAAATGGCTCGAATGCCCTATAAATTCCGTCGAAGCTGCTGGGTAGATTGCCGGAATAAATGGAATATTTGCGAAAAATATGTCCTGCATGGTCTCCTAAAATTGTGATTGAACTAAAGTTGCGGAGAAAAGCTTTTAGTTATTAATTTGTACCCATTTGTAAAGTAACGATAATGAAAATCATTTTATTATAAATATTCGATTTAAGTTTTAGGTTACATTGTAAAATAAAAATAAAATTCGCGTTTTTGAAATTATTTATTTATATGAATATTGGGTATAACTAGAGAATAGTAATAGAGCCACAATCTGAGGCTTTGCGAAATATCCATATATGTTTTCATGCAACTTTCAGTCTAAAGTTGCAAATATATAAAGTCGCTTTTAATTAATGTTGTCGTGAAGAGAGAATTTACGCTTTCCGAAAATTGTCACAAATCAATATCAAATATGTAATGTATGTAATGTACATCTTGAAATATTAAATGAGAATAATTGTCAATATCATTTCTTTTACTATTTTTACTAAATTATGTTAGAAGAATAACTGTCATATTATTTATTTACATAGTTATGAAAATAAAATTAAATTTAGTTCTACTGGTCGTATTTTAGTTTTGATAAATAATATATCTTACTTATAATTTTGCGGTATCTGAGAAAAAAAAGAAAAACAATTTGTTACCTATAATTAATATTGTGCTAAATATGTGTGTAAACGATTTTGAGTGTTGAGCTATGGTGTTAAGTGACGATTTTCCAGTCCCGATGTATCTCTGAGTAATTTATATTGATGTTGTTTAATCATTATAATAAAATTATATTTTGTAACTTAATGGTTTTTATTTTATCATTAAAATGTAAAAGTTCAACAACAGTTTTTTTTTAAGAACTGAACCTACTAACTCCGCTTTCGGTTCGTAATGAATAAGATGGCGGCGATTACGTCGATACTTACGTCCTATTGCATCCTGCAATATGGGAGATCGAGGTTCTCTTGCCTTATTTATGACTTTCATGAATTTGCGTTGACGACCATCCACTACCACTACTCGATCATTATTTTTGAGCGTAGGGAGGTGCCTAAATGATCTATCATAATTAATTTTTTGTGTTTGTTTTTGTTCAATGACTTTCCTATAATTTTTATTTTTATCAACTTCTTCTATTAACAATTTTTTATGTATAGGCAAACGCGTGTTTAATCTTCTACCCATAAGAATTTGAACCGGTGAATCTAAGTTATACCTTGGCGTAGTTCTAAAATTTAATAAACTTAACTGATAATCATGACCTGAACTTAAGCATTTTTTTAACATATGTTTTACTGTTCTTATTGTACGCTCACTTTTTCCATTCTACTGAGGATATAAGGGAGACGATGTAATGTGGGTAATTTCCCATTCACGAATAAAATTTTTAAACTCTTTTGAGCTATAAGCCGGTCCATTGTCTGTTACTAATTCATTCGGTATACCGTGTCTTCCAAATTGTTCTTTCATAGCCTTAATAACATAATTACTATTGGTGAATTTTAATTCATTAACCTCTACAAAATTGGAAAAATAGTCCACTAAGATCAAGTAATACTTTTTTTTAAACTCAAATATATCTGAGCCTTACTTGAGCCATGGCACATCTGGTATATTGTGCGGCAATAATGGTTCACGAGGCGGGCGCGCGGCGTGCGGCGCGCACGTCGCGCACTCGCGCACCGCGCGCTCGATGTCGCGCGCCATGCCCGGCCAAAACATCACCTCTCGAGCACGTCGCTTGCATTTATCAATTCCTTAGTGACCTTCATGTATGCGTCTTAACATTTCCCCACGAAGTGACCAAGGAATAAATACTAAATTATGCCCTCTAGATACTGCATACATTCTCGGTAAGGCCAGTAATTACATATACTGTTTTTTATTTCGTGTTTGCTTCTAGGCCAACCTTCAATTATATATTTAACTATTTGTTTAGCTTCATTATCAACTGCCGTATGTTCTCTAACCAAATTTAGTTTCTCATTACTTTTTTTTTTTTTTTTTGCGTGTCGATCGTTCTGGCTAAATTTGTTTAGACCAGAATTCTGCCAGGCGTACTGTGTCGTCTGTGGCATTATACAGGTCTTCCGGCGTGCAAGATGATAAGACCTTTATTTTTTTTTTTCTCATTACTAAATTGTATATTATTTATCAAAAAACATGTCTGTACATCTACCTCTTTACTAACGCGCTCACTCAACAACTCTGGCAATGCCGCCCGTGACAATGTATCCGCAATATACATGTACTTTAATATCATAACCTTGAATACGTAGCATCATTCTCTGAAGACGTGCGGGTACAGAAGACAAGGGCTTTTTTTTTTAAATAGCTTCAAGAGGTTTGTGGTCTGATTGTATCGTGATGTCATCCCTACCAAAAATATATTGATGAAACCTTTCACATGCAAAAACAATGGCTAGCATTTCTTTTTCTATCTGCGCATACCGACGTTGCGTGTCGGTAAGTGTGAGTGAAGCAAACTCGATAAGTGTAAACATTTTCATAAATATTCCGATTGAATCGACTGTGCACTAAGTAATGATTAATTAATTATTTTATCAATATAATTCCGACCCATGCCTCTGTTTTAAACAATATTTTCAAACGACTGACATTTATGTCAAACACCATAAGGTTACATTAGAAAAGTTAATATGGTCGTTACGTTTTATTAAATTTTCAAATATTCCACGCTACTTTCTCAATTTTTTCTTTCATAAGAACCTTCTCCTGACAATAACAAACACAACAAAAAAGAATTAGCGAAATCGGTCCAGCCGTCGATGCGTGATGCCGTGACCAAGGGAAATAGGTCATTTTTATATATATAGACTAGCTGCCCTCCGCGGTTTCACCCGCGTTCTCGAGGGATGTAACATTTTTCCGATAGTTTCATGATGATCGGTCAAGTAGTTTTTGCGTGAAAGCGTAACAATTTCCATACGTAGGTAGCTCAGCTGTTCCAAGGTCACCATACACTAATAACGTTCTGATTCGGGACATTTCGATAACTAACCTACTAGATTCTATTGGATATCGATTTCCGTATGATTTTTTGATATAAGAGATATAATATATATTCTTTTTCACATAGAATGAGTTGTGACATTTGAAAGTTTTACCCATATCTTGTGAAACAGCACTTGATTACTCTGATATACTAGACTGTTATGGTACGGTATCCCCTTATTATGTAGAAATAAACATAAACCATTGAGAAATCTCATACAACACCATGTGTCAGCCAACTCATGCCATTTGAAAAATACTATAATATTAATTTAATAATTTTTTACATGATAACTTAATAAATAGGTACAATGTTTTTCTAAGGTATGATTAATATAGCATATGCCTGAACTAGGAAGACCTATGTTGTTAAAAGAGCTAGCATATTATTTACAAACTTTAATGGTTTCCAAATACTGTATAGGTACAAATTATTTGATGTGTGTTCTTTTTTTAAATTGGTAATAAATAAAAAAAAAACTAGATTAATCATATATTTATAATAATTATATTACAGTACAAAAATCAGATAAATCTGTAGTACCTAGTAAGTTTCCTACCGACTACTATACAACCGACTTACATAATATCTTTTATCCTGTAAGCACTTACTTCGATCTAAAAAGTATTATTATATTCGAGTACTTTTGTACTTTTTAAGGTACAGTGCGTAGATATATAATCACCATATATTGGACGGAGTTTGTATTAGTTGAATATGGTATATACCTTCGGCGAGGGCGCACGGAGGACTCGGAGAGCCTACATCTCACGTGATTGCGTAGTTAGCGAAAGAGACAGAGCAAAAAGGCCGCGACCATGGAGTAAGTGCTATTTTCTTTACAGAATCGAAGCCTTGGTGTCAAGTTCATGTCTCAAGAGAATTTATGTCTCAAGTATAGTTAGCCCAGAGCACCAATAAATAAATCTTAAAAAGGATTGTGAACTAGTGTATAAGTATTCGTTTAATAAAATAAAAAACCGAATTAAAAAATAATAATTTGATAACGTTTTTTTTTTCAACATACGTTATCACATCTTCACAGACAAATAACTCAATACGATGATCTAACGACTAACAATAGCAACATAAGAAAGGTATTCATAATAATGTGCAACTATACTCGATACTTCTCTGTGCTGCTTTTGTAAACTTCGCCAAGGTACAGTGGAAGATATCAATTTCTTTCGCTATTAAATTTATTAATTACACGTGACATACACTCTTTAATCGACCATCTTATCCCAAAATAAACAGAGCTTGCAATATGGAGACCAAATAACTGATATACGACATTTACCTTACTTTTAACTCTTTGTTGTAATATACATTTTATAAATACATTAAAAACTTCTTAATTCCTTTAACGAAACAATAAATAACGATACATACTGACGTATATGGAACCTCCAACCTTTTTTAAATCGGTTAAATTATATATTTTATTTTATATATTTATTTATACTCTATACGTATATAGTATACTATATAAAAATGAATGTTTGTCTGTATGTCCTTTATATAAATATAATAGATAGAGTAATTCAAGAGGAAGGTTTATAATCAGGATTGAAAGCGGGCAAAGCCGCTGGACGCAGCTAGTAAGTAATAAATCAGTTATTTTGTTGCCATAATATAAGATACAATATACGTTTATTCACATTGGATATCTATTATTTTACTGAAATCGAATTAATAAAATTCGTGTGGTAAAATTCAGCAAAATCTACTAACACATCAAATCGTTTAATTAAACATGAAAAGCGTGATTGATTCGGTACCTAAATAAATGTTTGAATTTGTAAATTAAAATTCTTTCATAACCGAAATTGAATGGCCGACCCAAAAGTTTTAATTAACTTAGATATTATATAAATAAACTTTTATGGTCAAACTTCAGTTTAATTCTATCACGGTACACCGTAGTACTTTGAAATGTTGAACCATTTTCGTTTTTATATGCAATCACGGATTTTATTGATGTTATAGTCTAAGATCCCAGATTGTAGAGATCTTCCTCAGCAAGTTTCATACTAAAATTGTTATTTTATATAATTTTTTTTAAGTTGTACCCTATGGCACCAAATAAATATTTTGATTTGATTTTTTTTCTCTCAGACACAGAACTAATTTCGTCGGAGGAATCGAACTCTCGGCCTGCGGCTCTGGCCGAAAGACGGAAGAAAAGATTCTCAAATTAAAATTAAAGCCCCTATCTACACACACGAAAAAAAAATCCCCCTTTAGTAGGCACGTGCATAACGATGATCGGATTTCCGATCACAAATATGAATTCCTCCTGTGAAACACAAACCGCGAGATCTCCCTTTATTTCCCTTCCAATATAAAGGCCAGCGCAATATTTTATTACTTACCCCAAATACTGCCTTACACAAAGAGTACAATATAAAAATAGAATACAATACGCAATATGGCCATATTTCTGAACCTATTTCCATTTCATCTTTATGTAACTAGCTGTCCCCCGCGGTTTCACTCGTTCCTAAGGGATGTTACATTTTCTCGGGATAAAAGTAGCTTATATGCTATTCCAATATATGTTCTATCTATGTGCCAAGTTTCAACCAAATCCCTTGAGTAGTTTTTGCGTGAAAGAGGAACAAACATCCATGCATACAAACATCCGCGTTTATAATATTAATAGGATAAATATCTGTTAGCTCACACACGCAATTTTGTTTGCTAACGGAAAAGTGCGAAAGGAAATTGGTACTTTGTGGCTAAAACTTTAACGGAACTTACATTGGGGATAGTTTAATACCGTGTTAATTTATAGGGTAATTACATTCATCATCTTTTAGGGGAAACGGCGCTGTACGTTATGTTCCTAGTTCGGCAGCAGATGCCTTTACATTAAGTAATATACTTATTCAAATAGGACTTCACATGCTCTTATGAATGGTTAGACTCTGACGCCTGGTTCAGAAGGTTGTTTTTACTGAGATGAACCAGCAATATACTCAGCAATTACTTTTTCAAAATAAGATTTTGTACATAAAGATATGTCTACTAAGAGTATATTGTTGTTTTGATTTTCGTTCAACCGAATAACCTCCCACGTAAACACTTTGTGAGAAATAATAATTATTAAAAATGTTATAAAGGTATGTGACATAGCTATAAGTAAAAATAATTGGAATAGTAAAATAATTCAACTTAATAAGTGACTATAAAAGCTAAATAGTGGTAAAGCTTAGATCTTACTTGTAAATTTAAAAAAATATCCAGCTGTTTCGAGAGAGCGGAAAAATAATATTACAGTTGGATGCAGTTTGTTTATAGCCGGCCACCAACTTTATTTAAGAATGCTTTTGTAGACCAATTTACACCAAGCATTGAACGATTCTTACTAGGTACTCCCTAGAGTTGGATGAGTAGTATTCATTGTTACCACTGATGAAGATACAGCGCAGGTAGTTTATTTGTGAGGAAGTCAGTAAATATACAGTGCAGTAATGATGGTAGTATTTTTATTGTTCGAGGATGCATCGTTTACATTCGGAGAAGAAAATAATGAGGCTCGAACAGTCGGAGGTATGTATTATCCATAGACTGAGCTGAGAGTAATATTTGACATTATTCTATAATATATTACAAGGTAACTTTAGATTGAAGATAGAGATGTCTGGAAATAGCTGCTTTCTGTTCAGGTGCACCTTTCAGATGTTTGTTTAGCTTATTACCTAGTACCTATATTTTTTCTTATAACTTCTTTTTTTATTTTCGAAATTAAGTATTCTGTAAAGTACTAAAATTCGACATAAAGTAAGATAAAATAAAATGTATTTGTAGTATGTAAATGGTTCTTCTGAGTTGAAGGCAGAGTTCCGAACCCGTGGTACTTTCAGTGCCTTTGACCTTCGTAAGTATTCTTTCTCTGGGCATGCCTGAATAAATGGTTTTGAGTTTTCTACTATGTTTCTACGGAAACTCAAAAGTTTTGTTGCGTTAAATGCCGATGGCTAGCGAAGCCATTTCAACTTATTCCTATTTTTATCAGGATAGCTTTGTTTGGTTGACCACAATCTCATGGTGGTATAAGTCATCAAAGTCATGTGGTAAATGTATGGAGGAGCGAGCTATGAGACTCCTCCATTTACAAGGGAAGATGTTCCGCCAGGCTAGGTGATCATGCTTGGGGAACGCGGTCCAACTGTTGATGTTGGATGCTTGTATATATATCAAATCCTGAGAAAATCTTGATAGTGCGATGTAGGATTCTCGCGTGTTTCTACTCGTTCATAGATGTCGCCACATCACTATAGTGCGGGCGCTGAAGGATTTTAGGCGTGTTCATAGATGTCGCTACAAATGTACCAAAAAGTGACCATCAGGTGGACCTTCTGCCAGAATGTTGGTCCATGTGGTATAAAAAAACATTATCAAGTCTAGACTATAGGTGTGAGTAGCCAACTACGGTGCTCGAGTTAGGAGAAGCACAATTGAGGTGAGAGGCACATCTTGTGCAATTTCTCGGTAAGATTCTCACGAACTCAAACATTTGTTTTTACTTTGCAAGGCAATTTTTAGGCAAAAAATATTTGTTTGTTCCATTTTAGGGTTCCATGTGGAAATGGCAAATAAGTGTCCATATAATGTAGTAATTTTCACCCGCTACTTAATATCCATTTTATTTGGACAGTATTTATTTCTCTATTTAATGAAAAGTCGTTACTATTCAATTATAAGGTGGAAAATAAAAAAAAAAATTCATATAATTTATTTTACCGCAATTTTTTGTTTATACTTTTAAAACATAGTACGGAACCTAGTCCGGCATGCACCCGAGCCGGTATCATTTAAGAAGCGATTTTGGACTATTAAGCTTGTCTTAGAATAATTATGTTTTTGAAATTAGCTTCGGCCATTACTCCAAAAGTTGATCACAAAAAGGATTTTGTATGAAACAGAGTATTAAGACATATCTCCTAGGAATTTATAAGTATTTTAAGGTATATATTAAAACTTCATTACGTATGTAAATATTAAAGTAAATAAACAAAGCATCTGTCCGATCAATATCCAATCTTTAACGTATTGGTATACATTATATTTCTCTTTGATCCTATAATAAAGCAATCTGTACTTTTATTTTATTTACCCATCCACGAGGCTTGGTTGGGGCCTTTGTGCCATTTCAGCATAAATTAAATTAAAACATGCAATCAGATTTATAATTAGGACAAGCTTTTGTAATAAACAAATTTATAAATTTAATAAAATTATAAAATATTGCCAAAAAGAAAAATTATAAGTAATTTTTTTTTATCTTATCTGACTTTTTTGCTATTTTATTATTTCAATGTTATATATTTAACATTTAAAAATACTTAGTATTATAAACAAAAATAAAGAACCACATATCAATATAATAATAAAAAAAGATAATTATAACCTAAACAAGCAAATTAGAATGCAACAGACATCTAGCCATGAGTTTTGCCAATTAAATAACATTAATTTAAATTAATAACCCTTCTGGGCCTAAAACCAAATAGTTTTAAATTTAGTCGTGCCTAAATGTTAGCAAGAATTTTATTTATCGCAAATAATTTTGAATCAATGTCCTAATTTTATTTTGTATTTGTATTGCAAATAGCGCCAATGTATTAGAGCGCATTTCCTACCAGACTCGTATTAGTATAATCTAGTATTCCTGCAGGTGGCAGCTGCCATTTGCCATCTGCAACGGAACCCTGCCTTTGAAGTAAGCTAATCTATTTAGATTATGCTATTTAATATTTTATTTAAACTATTTTCATTAAAAGCGCCAGCTACCACCAGCGCCAACTAACTAGCTTGTTAATTAAACCATACAGGTATACGTCGATACAGGTTTATATACGGTTATAAAATTCCAAACCAAGCAGAGCATGTACTAAGAAATCCAGTTATGGAACAAATAGGGGCTCGATTCTGTAAAGAAAATAATGACGATGACGTTGACGATGTTTCGTCGCAGCCTCTATGGGCTGTCTCTATCGCTTACTACGCTAATACTACAATCACGTGAGAGGTAAGCTCTCCGAGGCCTCCGTGAAGCGGCTCGCTGTCGAAGTTTGTATTAGCTGAATAAGGAGGCTGCTATGTTCTTCACTAAATAATATAAAATAAAGTCACTATTTCTGTGTGTCTGTTTGAGCACTCAGTTCTTTTTATCTACGCAATAGATTTTAATTCGGTTGTCACTATAATTCAGTTTTTTTTATTTTATTTAAAATAGTCATGTAGGTAACAACAGGCTGACGATCTACCTGAAGGTACGCAACGGAACCAATACCTGTGGTATCGCCAATGCGTTGTCAACCCAGAGACGTGATGTTGTTAAGTCTCATGCTCCTGTCATTTCATTGGCCAAACCGAAACAGTAATACAAGTGCACCGCAGTACCGCTTCACGGCGGAAATGGGTGTGGTGGTAGTACTTACAGGCGAACTCTGCACGAGAGCTCTCTATGTTTAATAATGTATGTATTATTTACCCGAAATCTTAGTAATGCGGTATTATATTTTAGGACGATGATAGCAGTGACGTCGAATGCTGTAACGTGGGCTTGAATCCTGAATGTGGTTGTGTTTCTAGCGAAGCAAAATATCGTACGGTGGAGACATACTTTATCTTTTCCCTGAAGACCGGCATCTGCAGATATAATCCCTACTAATATTATAAATGTGAATGTAAGTTTGTTTGTTACGCTTTCACGCAAAAACTACTTAACCGATCATCATTTATTTATTTATTAGGTCAGCCAACAATTGTTTACACAATACATGCACTGTTTCTATAATTAAAGTAATACTTAAATGTAACAATTACTTAAATGCTAATTATCTAATTGTAAATTAACACCACATGTACATATAGTTACCAGTAAACATAAAATAAGAAAAAATAACAAGCAATCAGTATTATAAATTACATAATATGAAATCTGAATAAATTTATGAAAAAAAAAATATTACAAATATAAATTAAAAATGGAAATAAACTTATTGAGTTAAATTATATTATACAATTAGATAATTAATAATAAAATACAATAAATTATACAATAATCAAATCAAATCATCATGAAACTTTGTACACATATTCTTGGAGGTATTAGAAATAACAAGCCGGGAAATGTTACATCCCTGGGGACGCGGGTGAAATCGCGGGGGACAGCTAGTGTATAATAAAATGGTGCCTTCTTCCTCAGTTATTAATAAAATGCAAATATTTCCAAAAACTTTACATTTAAGGAAGTGAACTCAGAACTAATTAATTCAGATTTCCCTCGCGAGAACGAGAGAAAGACCTACTAAGATGAGGTAATTAAAAAACATAATAAATTTACTCAGATGCCAATCTGTCAGAGAGTCCAACTTACCATTATGTACCAAACTTATACGATTAATAAGCAATATAGGCTAATATGCCCTTATATGACATCTAAATAAAATCACGTAATTTATTTCTTATGGTATTACCTTTTATATTACCTTCTCGTACAGTCAGCAACACAAATAGTTGAGAAGTTTCTTAACAAAGCACTAACCATAATGTTCCTTATCAGTCAAAAAATTGTCATGCTCACTTAAGGCTTTTGCTTGCGGCGCGGCGGGCGAGGTCGTGTAGCTCACTTGCCTACAATATGGCTGCCACATGCGTCATATTTGTGAACAGGTACTGCTTGTAGTTTAGTTTATAGTCAACTATTAGAAATACGTTACGTTTTTTTAAATACTCACTTCCGCTATAACACGGAAATATAGCATATAGATAGTTTATTTCCAGGATTAAAACTCAGGATGCTTTTTATCCCGGAATAGTGTAACGACCCTCGGCAATACGGGCGAGACCAGGGGGGACAAATAGTTTGTCCATATTATAAATTATACAAAAACAAAAATCTAGTAACCAATTCCGCTGGATCTTCTTCTTTGTCAAGTTCCAAACAAGGAATTCAACAGGTAATCGACACGTTTTTTGTGTCTCCACGAAGCATTTTCAGGACCTAATAGACCCGCTGTTACTGCCTTGGGACTTGACAGAGAAGGAGATCCATCGGAATTAGTTACTAGATATTTGTTTTTGTATAATCGTACAATGGATTTCCGCAAGGTCACGTCTGAGTCAATTAGTCATATTATAGATATTTAAACAGTACAGGTATTTTGTAAGTTTGGATCTGATTCTGTTCAGTTACTTTTGTTACCGACTGTACCGCCTACAGGTGTAATGACCTTACTTTTCTCAATTAGTGTCATCACGGAACTATTCGTGCCATATATTTATATAACGTTATTCACAAATGAGCGTAGGGAATAAATGATTTCTTGTGGATTTACCATTTCAGAATTTAAATAAAATAAATATCCTTGGACATTCTTTACACACGGCCATATTGCAAACTAAGCAGAGTTTGTAGTATAGAAACCGAATAACAGATAATACATATACTACTTTTTTCGACATTTACAACCGGATACAGAACAAACAGACGTCTTCATGCACACACATTGTTGTGCTGGGGGGGAATCGAACCCTGCAGCGTGGTGGTCAGGGTCTCTAACCACCACGCCAACTGGCCCGTAAAAATGCCAACCATGTCACGTTGGGACTCTAAATATATTTTGGTAAAATGATGGTCTCACTACTAAGACTACCTACTTTGTGAATAATAGGCGTGGAGATATATTTCGTACGCGACCATTTTACTTGTTATTACAAATGACTACGAGTGAAATAATATTAATACAATGCCACTAGCTATTGCTCTGCGAGTACTTAAGTCACACGTATCATAGTGTACTATTAATATATTCTTATTAATTACATTTAATACACTTAAGCTGGAAACACTTCATGTCTTGATTCAAAATTGCTTCTGAAAAGAGTTATTTCTGAGCTTATTATCAGCTCAAAGCAAAAGCAACCGTCCTATCCAGCGCTTAAGTCAGAATTTTCATGAATGCCTATAACACAGCTCCTTTTTCTAGCTTGTTGGTTAGTAAGTATACATTAAAAACAAAACAACAAGTGATACAACGAAATTAAAAATGATTTAATTTGTTTGTTCATAATTAGATTGTTTTCATTTCAGGATAAATTATTTCTGTTTCTGCTTAAGCTCTGCCGGACTTTAGTGTTTGTTTATTTACATTATGTTTAATGAGCATTGTGCTACGAGAGGCCTACGAGGCAACGATGCTACGGTGCTACGGCGCTACGTACTTAAAAATAATTCTGTATTTTAAATAGGCTGTTATTATAACGGAGATAACGAGTAGGGGGTTGTCACCAGAGTGTCGTAAGAGGGGACTAATGAGTCTTTAGATGACCAATATCTTTCATGAAGAAATTACAGGTACATGAAGTCTCATGTCTCAGCTGTTAAGTCTAACAGCTTCACGTCTCAAGGTCGATAAGGCATTGGTGATGCCCCTGGTGTTGCAAGTGTCTATAGGCGGTGGTGACCACTTAGCATCAGATGGACCGTCTGCTAGTGTGTCGGCACATGTGGTATTGAAAAAAGTGGTCAGCAAAAGAGGGACTTTTTTCAGGAGTAAAATATTATTCATCAGATTGTAAAACCAGTAACGAGTAAAATATTATTCAAAATTAAGGTCACCGGTGACACATAAATAAAACAAGTGAAACTTTCTGCACTCCCGCGGGAAATTCGAAAAAGCTTGCTTCAAATTACAGTAACGCAAAAAGTTTGTTGATAATTAAGTAGTTAAAAAACTAGAAGGTATATAAAATGATGGAAAAAACGCACGTTAACATTTAAATTAATATTTACATAAAAATTACGATATTTTATTGTTTATGTTTATTCAAATTTATGCACAACACTTTTTGTTTCAAATCTATCTCTGAGTTTGAGATATATTAAATATTTTGGCACATTTCCATCTGTTTCCAAACTACTATGCTACTTAGATAACTGGGGCTCGATACTGTAAGGAAAATGACACAAACTCGAGGATGTTTCGTCGAGGCCTCTATTCTCTGTCTCTGTCGTTTACTACGCTAATACTACTAATCACGTGAGAGATAAGCTCTCCGAGGCCTCCGTGAAGCGGCTCGCCGATGAAGTTTGTATTAGCTGAATAAGGGGGGGCTGACCTACATACGCTACCGGCTTTGTTGCAGAGGTTTAGCTTAAGGCTCTGGTATAAGGGTTGACTTTCGATTTATGAAGGTAAGCTTTAAAGTTACCGAAGCTACCACTTCTGGGTTCGATTACCGGGTCCGGCAACAAATACTAACGTTTCTTTATCATGAAATGTGGTCGAGAGACGGTGACAGCGCTCTCCTCATGTCACGTTGGGCTTCAAAATATCTTCGTTGGAATATGGGTATAATTATTGAGACTTCTGCCAATCTTCTCAGGGTCCATGAACGTGAGCCTGAGCATATATTTATTAAATGACAACTTTTGAATACTATTGGTATTTTCAACCAAACTGGCTTATCATAATCCTCTGTCAAATGTACAATACTGCAGTATTTGCTTTATAATTAATAATGAGTGGTGTAGTGCGGAAAGCGGAATGATCTGTATTATGTGAGTATTACATGAAAGCATGAGTTATTAATATATTGCCTTAATGCCATTTGCATTTGTGTTTGTCCAAAATAAAACTTCCGTAGTAGCTTCAGTAACTTTAATTTCGACTTATGCAAAAAAATTTAAACTTAAAGTAATAAATGTAGTATATCGGTCATCTGGTTTCCATAGTACAAGCTCTGCCTAGTTTGGGATCAGATGGCCGTGTGTAAAAAAGAAAAGCCTTTGACCTTCATAAGTGCCCTCCGTGGGCCTAAACTGAATAAATGGTTTTGAATTTTGATGTATTTTTCAAATATGACTACTCTTACGGGTAAGTGCTTACCTATGAATAGTCTGACTAAACTAGTTTAAACAGTCAGTATCATAGGGATATCTACCTACCATAATCATAAAATAGGTATAAATTGTACTTAATACAAACCAAACATTGAGGTATATTCATTTGATTTATTAAATACAATTTTTTTTTATTAACCAGGTAACTTTTTAAATAATTAGTAAGAATTACCTGAGCACAACATTTCAATGATTTTTTGTAATATTAGTATTTAAAATATTAGTAATAACCTTAATTCCTTACATTTAAACCTGCTTTATGGAGATATCAAATATATTATGCATACAACATATTTATGTAGGAAATAACTGTCTTATGCGAAGATGTCAAACAAATTCAGACTATATTTTCTAAATCATATAGTAGAAAATCCAGTGAGTCTTAGAAAATATTCAATGAATTCCACATCTGTTGTAAATCTGTGAAATCTCCTAATAAATTAACATTGCTTAGGTTTCCGTGAATTATTGCTTTTCAAATGGATTGTACGATTGTTAATATTATCATTACATACAATATCGTACGTTATTATAGATCTTAGAGCTTTAGTTGAAAGTTGAAAATAGATTGTGTTTTGTTAGGCATTGAAAGATTGAGAGGTGTGTGTGTACTTTTTTTATGGATGTACGAAGTAAATAGATATGGCAAATACACTTGCTATTTTTCTTTGGAATTAAAAGATACAAACATAGGGGTGTATTGACAGAGAAGGAAATCCAGCGGAGTTAGTTACTAGATATTTGTTTTTTGTATGATCTTATAACGAATTTCCGCAAGGCCACGCCTGAGTCAATTAGTTATAGGGGTGCAGTTCAAAATAACCTATCATACCTAAGCTTTAAGGTTGAGAATAGATTCACCTTTTATTTTTTAGTGCAGGAAATCATCGTGAGGAAAGCAACATGGCAGAAATGTCAAGTTCAAAGGCACGTAAAGATGCCAGTCTTTACAAGAAATATGTGGCTAGGTATAGCTCCAGTACCTTCGTTGCTAGCGAAGGCTCAAACAATAGACTATTAAAGAATTGTGTTTCATTGCTTGAAAGTCCATTTGGTTTTTATGCATTATAACTTCAGAGGCCTAAGCACGAACATCAATCGCAAGCGTAACGTCATCGTATCGAGTGCGCCAAAAAGCTGGTTTCTATGAAATATTGAACATCACGCATACTGTTACGTTGCGCGATGTTCTATTTCCGATTGCATTGGTTTTTGATGCACTCGATACGTTTACAATAGATGTTCGTGGTCAGGGTACTGGTAATGACTTTTTTAATCAAGAATTTAAAAAAAATTTAATTCAAAACCATTTATTCAGTTTAGGCCCACGGAAGGCACTTATGAAGGTCAAATTTAAAGTTACTGAAGCTACTACCGGTAATTTTTTATACTATAAGTTTTATCTATTCTGACTTTGCCTATTTTATAATATTAATTTTAAATATTAATAATTTTATATTTAACAATTACAAAATACTTAATATAGGTAACATTAAAAACCGAAAAAGAAATAACAAGACTACAAAACAGAAAATAACAATTATTACTTACAACCAAAACAAGCAAATTCGAGGTGCACTGTGCAGAGAGTAGCTATTCCCATACATTTTTATCCTCAATATAATGACTACCATGTAATACGCTCTTTCCTTCAAAACACTCTAATATAATTTTTGAATTTATGATCAGACATTTTGGTTACTGAAAGTGGTATATTATTATAAAATGGTATATATCGTGCGGTATATCGTGATACCACCTCCATTGATATCTAGTATTAGCTCCAAGTGACGTATAATGACGGAGCTGTAAACTCAGTGTTTGTGCCGTAAACAGTCTTCACAGTTTATTGGGTGCACTCCAATACGCGCGAGTGTGTGTTTTGGGTGATTTGTTGTCTATGACCGGCCGGTGTGGGCGGAGACTTGTGAATGAAAACTTATTTCTGGCGCTTACCTTTTTCTATTTAGTTTTTTTATTCTGTAATCAAGATATGGTATAGAGTTGGGTATCTAACAAATCGCGTTGTTTATGGTATATGTAAATTAATAAACAGACTACAAATCCCTCTCAACATTAGCATTTTTGCATCTACCACTCTTCTATCGTCCGCTTCTAAAAAAACAAAAAAAAAATATAAACATTTATTCAATTTCACCCCACGGTAAAAGTCGCCATCGGTTCGGAAGTCAACCTTCAACTGAGTTTAAGCGACATTAAACTTAGCAAAGTAACTTAACAAGTGGAAGAATGCGTTTTAGGTCATACATTGAATAATATATGATATCCTGGGACATACTTTACACACGGTCTCTGATCCCAAATTAAGCAGTGATGCTTTGTACTATGGAAACCAAATAATTCATAACAAATAATACACCCAGCTACAACACTAACATATACTTTCATGTTCACAAATATTTTCGCTCGCTGGAAACCGAACCCACAACCCGACGCGTAGCAGTCATGGTCTCTAACCACCATGCTAACTGGCCCATCAATAAATAGCTAGAAATAATAGTAATAAAACACATACATATGATTCAAGATTTTTTCACTTATTCAGAATAAACAGGACATTTAAAAGGTTTTATTATAATTCTCGTTAGGCAATTGTCGCTCGTTAGGGGAATCAAAAGAAGCCAAAATAAAACCCACACTGTTAAATTAGACGCCTTTAACGGGAATCGTAATCCTTTGCATATTTCTTATTTAGTAATAACAGTTATTACATTTGCTGGATGTCTTTATTTTCTTAACACTTATTTTGTTTGAATGTGTGCCTTATGTAGGTTGTTTGTAGGTATAATATGTATTTGTACTTTCTTATAAAATTCTCGAGATATAATTGGTTCGTTTTGACAGCTAGGAACGTCATAGAAAAATGAACCGTAAGTCATTGTGATATGGTACATCAGCGTCATCATACGATTAAAATTTGGATCGATAGATGGACCTCATCTCAAAAGCAAAAGAGATGATTTTTCAATGATAGTCTTAGCCAAAGCAGGAGTCTATCGCAAGAACTCTTATCTTATAAATTTCTTATAAAAATAAAAAGAGATGTGGGTATAGCCAATGGATTGTCAACCCTTAGATATGACGTTTAAGTCTTTCATGTGTTTAAATCACCTTTCTATCTGATTCTTAGTAATTTGATTACACTACTCATTCCCTAGTCGGAAATATTTACGGTTTTCGTTGAAATGACCTGTAGCCTAGGAAAGGTAATGTATCTCAGAAGGGGTAAACAATGCTCACCACATATTACGTTGGGACTCAAAATATCTTCGATTGAATATAGGTCTTATTACTGTGATTACATATTCTCTTGGCGATAGATTTTAAATTTAGAAGCCACGTCTATAAATAAATATCCTGGGAAATATTTTTACAAACGGTCATCTGAACCCAAACTAAGCAGAGCTTTTACTATGGAAACCAGATAACTAATAGGTTGGGGAAAAAGTTCCTTCGCATTTTTTAAGAAAATTCAAAACATTTTTAATATAGTTTATTTACATTTAACTAAAGTATGTAGGTACCATTTTGTTCGATAGCTTTTTGCCATCTTGTAGGTAGGGACATGATCCCATTGCTATAGAAATTTTGGCACTTCTGATCGAAATACCGCGACAAGTGGTTTTGGCAGTCCTCTCGTGATGTTAACCTGACACTGCCTAAAGAATTCTGAAGAAACCGAAACAGGTGGAAATCTACATATCTAATCTGGATATACGGCGGATGCATTAATACCTCCCAGCCAAACTCTTTTATTTTTTGCTGAGTGGCTAAAGATGTGTGAGGTCTAGCGTTATCATGATGAAAAACCACACCCCTTCTGTTGATTAATTCCGGCCGCTTTCTCTCAACTTCTTGCTTTAATCTCATCAGTTGTTCGCAGTAGAGTTCAGAATCGATGGTCCTGCGTGGTGGTAACAGCTCATAATGAATAATGCCCTTCCAATCCCACCACACACACAGCATCACCTTGTTGCGAGTTAACCCGGGTTTCGCCACAGGGGGACCCCCCACAGTTCTTGCGTCCACGTCGCGTCCCCCGGAAACGGCCCAGTTCTGACCACCGTAACGGAGTGGCAGAACTGGGTACGGCTAAAGAGAACTGTGCAGCGGAGCAATTAATGCGAAAAAAGCGGAACACAAACAACATGAAAGGCAAGGCGAAAGCCAAGGGTAGAGGTGATGAGAGGAAGGACGAGGAGGAAGTAGAAAGGAGTATAGAGATGGAGATGCCTGCCGTGGAAAAAAGACAAACACGAGCAGGCACTAAGGAGCAGACGTCGATGTCGATTCGATTCGACAAAGAAGCGGACTGGGCGGTAGCGTCTACATCCAGGAGGGGGAGAAGTATGTCCCGGAGGAGGAGGCCGTATTGCGCCTCCCCTTCTGAGCATGAGGGAGATGACTATGACGCCACGGTCAAATTCATCCAGGAATTGAGACCCCCTAAGCCCCAAAAAAGGGGACACGGGGTCCATGAGGATGATCCAAGGCCCGATTACGGGCCAAAGATCAACACAGCACGCAGAGGTATGCCCCTAAATCCTACGCGGGCGCGGCGGCAACAAGGGCGGGACTCAGCGACCTGCATGCTGCCTCCGCTTCATCATCGAGGGAGAAAAAGAGACCAGTCCCAAGGACTTATTCGAGGAAGCGGAGGCCAGCTATGCGACGGCGAAGGCCAATCTCAAAGAGACTGGTGCCTGGCCCTCAGACTCCGAGGACGACGCCGACGTTACCACCGCCTTAGCGGTGAGGGACGACGAGCCCGAACCGGCCGAGGAGTACGAGGATGATCTTGAGGAGGAGTATGCCCTCCTACACCAGTGGGACGCCACCCTCCCCGCCAGCGGCTCCCGTAGGGGAAACAAGAAGCCGGCAGACATCCTCGACCTGCCGGTCGATGTCGACCCGATCGGAGCGTTCCGCAAGGCGGCGGGCATTATCATCGAGGGGGCCCGAAAATCGGGCAATCTAAAGGGGGAAGTGTGGGGCCAGATTAACCGGGCCTGCCGCACTATCCTGAGGGCGATGGACGGAATCGAGGTCACCAAGACTGAGAGTGAGGAAGTCCGCGCCCTCAAACAAGACATGTGGCGTATGCGGGATCAGGCTGCTGTCCGTCAAGAGGAGATGAGGCGGCTCCGCATCGCCAATAAGAACCCAAGAAGGCCCCACCGGCCTCAGAGCCGGTTCGTGAAAGCCCGGCCCCCCCGGTCCTCCCGACGCTGCAATTCAGCGCAAAGGACATGGGGGATGCCATAGCGGAGGCCATTGCCGACCTGAGGGAGGATCTTTTCGTCTCCCTAGGCGAGATGATCAACGTCCGCCTTGAGGAGATGGGCAGACGCCTACCGCCGGAACCCATCGTCCGCCCCCCATTGGCGGCGGACAAAAGGAGGTCCGCGGGACCGGCCGCGTCTACCCCCATACCCGAAAGGGCGAGGCTGGGTGACGGCCGGCCCAAGAAACGGAAGTCCGCCAAGGCACCTGCCCCGGCGGCCTCGACTGCCCCGGCAGCCCCCGAGGAAACACCAGGCCCCTCGGGCCAACAAGAGGAGACATGGGCAACGGTGGCCCGAAAGAAGGGGAAAGGCAAGGCCAAGGCCCCGCTCGCCCCCCCCGCCAAGAAGGCAGCCCCCAAATTGAGGGCCCTACGCGTCCCCAGGACGGCGGCGGTGGTGATATCCATGAGGAAGGACCTCGCCGCCGCCACCACTCTGCACGACACGATGGTTAAGGCCATCGGCAGCTTTAGCCTCGCAGAGGTGGGCCTGGAAAGCGTGAGGGTGCGCACCTCTATGACGGGGGGTAGGGTCATAGAGGTGCCCGGGGAAGACGGCGAGCGGGCGACTGATGCGCTTGCAGCGAAGCTGCAGGCCATCGTGGGCGACGTCGCCCACATAAGCCGCCCGCAGAAGATGGCCGGCCATCAGATAACTGGTCTGGACGACTCAACGACGAGGGAGTCCCTGATGGCGGCCATCGTCAAGGCGGGGGGGGTGCCAAGAGGCACACATCAAGATGGGGGGCATACGTCCCCGGTACAACGGCACTGGATCGGCTTTGATCCGGTGCCCGGTGAAGACGGCAAAAGCCCTCCTGGGGCTTGGCCGGATCCTGGTGGGCTGGTCGTCCGCCAGGGTGCTCCGACTGCTCCGACGCCTATGCGGTGTTTTAAATGCATGGGCGTCGGACATACAAGGGAGCTGTGCCCCTCCAACATCGACCGGAGCTCGTTGTGCTTCCGGTGCGGTAAAGAGGGGCACGTTTCGAGGGAGTGCAGGGAGGAGAAGGCGTGGTGCATAATTTGTGACCATGCTAAACTCCCGGCCGGCCATGTCATGGGGGGGTATAGATGCTCCCCACCTGTGGTGAGGGGTGGGATGGCAGGACTGAGGTCCGCGCGCCCTCCACGCCCCTTCCAAGATGCAGCGGCCGCCGGCCCGTCGGAGGAAAGCCGCATGGACGTTTAGATGCCGTTATATCGGTGTCTGACGTCCTGCGGCTGAGTCTCAAAGTGAGACAGAGGGCAGGGGTCGGGAAAATGCCCGACCCTTAGTGGCTGCGGGCGGAGGATGGGAGTCCTTCGCCCGCCTCACAAGCCACTGGGCGGTTGGGAGATGGTCTGCGTACGGCCATCTCCCCAAAAAAATGAGGAGGCCCCGGGCGCGGGGCCGATCCGGCGGGGGAGCAGTCTTGGATTATGCGAAAGCGATTGCCACTGCTCCCCTACCAAACCGGTGAGAGGAAGTACGCCTGGGGGTTTCGCCACAGTCTGTGAAGCCTGACCGGCCTTTGACCACGACCTTTTTCGCACGTTCTTGTCGTACGTGATCCACTTTTCATCACCAGTTATCAGCTTCTTCAAAAATGGTTCGGTTTCATGACGTCGTAATAAAGAATCACAAATGAGTACACGGTCCATCAGGTTTCTTTCAGTGAGCTCGTGAGGTACCCAAATATCTAGCTTTTTTGTGTACCCAGTTTTTTTCAAATGCGCCAAAACTGTTTTGTGGTCAATTCCCAGTTCTTCAGCTACGTCGTAACTACTGATATGCCGATATTGCTCCACTTTTTCAAAAATGGCATCCATTTTATTCATAATGGGGCGACCAGAGCGACGTGCATCTTTGACATCAAAATTTCCTGATTGAAAACGCTTAAACCAAATTTGTGCTACTCTCACAGACACTGCACTAGGTCCATAAAAATCGCAAATTGTTTTCGCGGCTTGCGTTGCATTTTTACCTTTTTTGTAGTAAAATTTTAAAATGAATCGAATTTCTTCATTAGATTCACTCATCTTGGCGGTACGAAAAACAAATGCAAATCACACTTTTTCCTAATTTGAATTTGGAATTATGTTCTTTAAAATTTAAACTTTCAATGATATCAAAACCAGCCAGATACAAATAGTATAGCCAAAGAGATTTTATTACAAGTTCATACATACTATAATGCGAAAAGACTTTTTCCCCAACCTAATATACTACATTTTATTTTTTAATAAATATTTATATAGGGTGTGACAAAACTACCCCGAAAGCCAAAAGGAGGTTAAATGGGGCCTTAATACGAGTCCATTCATAATATTTAAGAACAGTAGTAACGCTGTATAACATACACTAAAAAAAAATAAAAAAAAACATTTTTCTGACTGAAAAATAGAAAACTATTAAAGTAGACAATTATGAGGTAAAATTGGTATGTAGGCCTGTCTGTTAAATAATCTGGTTCCCGGACATGACAGCATACTAGGGTTGTTGACTTTGATTATTAATTATATTTTTACGGGGTATTTTGTAACACGTTGTATAGATATATATTTACAACCAGACACAAAACAAACAGACCTTTTCATGCATATAAATGTTTGTCCTGGGTCTCTACAGATATCTCTATAGATATACTATAAAATCCCTTTTGATATAAAGTATTTTATACTACCTTTTTAAATTTACGCACCGGTAATTGTTGTGTTGTTGTGATAACATCACAAGCTATACCAACACAAGACAATTGAATTAACCCAGTTATTTGTTCACGAGGTTTACATTTAATATACTTGTATCCACAGACTGCACGCGGAAAATGTATCGTTTTCTGTAGACTTTTTCCATCAGGAAGTTATTATAAAAAGCCATTTTATTTTTAAACAAGCTGGAATTACCAAATTCAGCAACTTTTTCTCGATATAATTCATGACGATGTGGTGTGACAGATTTTGTATACAAATATTTATCATTATGAACAAGAGTTATGTAACGTTGGTAATAAAATATATTTTTTTGCGCTAATAACTAATTTATATCTCTACATAACAAATTTTATCTTATATATATAATCTTCAAATAATTATCGATTACATGGAGTAGTGAAAAAAAACCACTAAAATGGCAAGAAGAAAGAAATAAGTTAATAGAAAAATAAAAGAGAATAAGTGATTACAAATTAAGCTATTTTTAGTATAGGCAAACAAAAATTCAAATATTCTCTCTACATAATATTAGTATAGACAACGCAATTTGATTCTCCCCTAGTTTATCAATTGTTATTTATTTTTAGGTGAAAATGTATTATGTAAAATGTTAAGGTGAGTCTCCACTGTGTTCCTGAATTAATTGCTCCCCGATCTCCTGCAACTGTTCCTGTGGAGACGCATCCCAAAATAGAAACCACTCTAAACGCTTTGATACACACCTACTAGTACACATGTACCTTCCTACATCTAAATATGTCAAGACCAGCCCCCTTATTCAGCTAATACAAACTTCGTCGGCCAGCCGCCGCACAGAGTCCTCGGAGAGCTTATCTCTCACGTGATTGCGTAGTTAACAAAAGAGACAGAGCATAGAGGCCGCGATGGACATCCACGACCTAGTGTCATTGTTTCAGAATTGAAGCCCAGATAGGATTCATCAGCATCATCATTCACTAACCATTGCATTAATAGACGAACTTTATCTCAAAGCAATAACAATGATTTTTCTATGACATTTTTTTGCTGTCAAAATAGGCCTCGACAACATTAGCTCGTTAAAAGCCAACATGACTTGCTTGTCGCGGAACGTGCTCGCAACAAATTTGTGAACATGTTCACTACCAGGAGCAGTTGTGGTGCACGAAGTGAATACTCAGCCTAATATCATATGTTAAGCTCGCTAATAACCAACATGATTCGCTTGTCGCGAAACGTAACCTTGCACACAATAAGTTTGGGAGCAGTTCTAAGTGGGCGCACGAAGTGGATACTCACCCTAATGTCCGTGAAATTGAAATGAGTATTAGAATATTTTTGTAGAGGCCGAACAATTGAATAAAGAATATACACGAAATAAAAACGGTCACTGATATTTCGCAAAAAATGGAAAAGACTAATAAAAACGCCACCAATGTCTTGCTTTGAGGGCGATGTAGCTACAAGAAAATTGACACTCATACATTCTTAAATGTTTAGATATCATTGCTCGGTCTACAACGTACTAAATGGATACAAAATAAGAAAACGCATGCCCATAAAAAAATCCATATCATAGTATTTCTGTAAAAACTGGTGTCTTGTAAAGTTCGCGTGCTTTCTAGACGGGTACTTTGAAGTACCCATATTATTATCACTGCACCGAGTGTTCCTTTTTGAGTAAAGTGAACACTCTTGGATGTCTATCACAGAATATTGACCTATGCATCTTTGAATAGGCCAACTTTTGACCACAATCTCACTACATTATGGTAAGTGGTAGCAAAAGTAGCTAAGTCAATAGTGCACCGCCGGTCTGTCTGTTAGCCTTTGACAAAATCTTACCTAATATAACAAAGGTAGAGTGCAAATTTGTTAGTTTGTGTGACCTCACGTACTACTACACCAATTCAAAAATATCATTAACACGTGGAATACTACAGTATTCCCGAGTGACATAGGCTATGTTATACTCCCGGGATACATTATATCCCTCGAGACCGCAGGTGAAACCACAGGACGGTAGTTAGTAATAAAATAAAATGCATCTCTATAAATCATTCTACCAAACAATACTTTACTCGTACCAAGAATGACAAAAAACTATATAGCAGCTGCAGAAATAAAGTATTTTATTCCTGCGACATTATTTAATATTCTCGTAGGAATCACTCTGAGGTTTGATTCTGTAAATGAATAGCTAGGCTACGTCTCGCGGCCTCTATGCTCTGTCTCTTTCGCTAGCTACGCAATTACGTGAGAGATCCGCTCTCCGAGGTTTCCTTGCGGGGTGACTCGACGCAGTTTGTGTTAGTTGAATAAGAGAGCGGAAAATGTCGCCATAGTGTCTTTTCTCAGAGACGATCAATCAAATATAGCTGGTCTGTGATATATGCATATTATGACAGTCAGTTTTCTGCTCTCGTGCGAATATAGTATTCAAAACTATAGAATATTACCTACGGATATTTCTCAATCGAAAAATAATTAAAGAATATTTGACGGGCCAGTTGGCTTGGTGGTTAGAGAACCGGTCACGCCGTAGGTCGTGGGTTCGATTCCTACCCAGGACATTTGCCTGCATGAGCATGTCTGCTTGTTCTGTCAGGATGTAAATATCTATATAACTATGTATTTAAAAAGTAGTATATATAATATATTAGTTGTCTTGTTCCTATAGTACATGCTCTGTTTAGTTTTGGTTCAGATCATCATGTGTAAAGCATATCCATTTGAAAGAATGTATATTTATTTATAAAAGTTATGTTTTACTGGCATAGTAGTGTGACGGGAGAATTTAACTTTCTTCGGGATAAAAAGTACCCTATGTTATTACATAGGATCCGGGTTATTACCCCGAATATATATAATTTGTGATCAGCTGCGGAGCAGCATTAATAAACATACTGACATAAACATTCAGATTTACACTAATATGAACAGGTGAAGTTAAAATGTAGAAAGTAATCTTTAACCTTTCAGTTTTTACCGAAACCAGGGTCCATATGCTGAATTCATAAAAAAATAATGGGTGGATATAACATAACAGGAGCCCTCTTATTCAGCTAACACAAACTTATCTACGCCTCGGAGAGCTTACCTTTCACTTGATTGCGTAGTTAGCAAAAGAGACAGAGCATGGAGGCCGCGACGAAACATCCTCGAGCTAGTGTCCTTTTCCATCCATAGTAGAGCCCTTGGCATGAACTAGTAGAGTCATTAAGTAACTTTTTTCTAATTAAAATTACCAATCTTAATATTCACCAAACTTTATAACATCAATTTTTACGGAAGGTTAAATATGTATGCCTCAAACTTTACCTTGCCAAATAAAATATGGATGTAGATTTTTACAACTAGGCCGACATTAAGTATTTCATGACACGAATTTATATTTTATTGCCGCGACATAAAGTTGCGATTTGTGTAAGTGCCTCGGCAGCTTTCTGTCATAAAAAGGATATTAACCTTCGGACACATGGTGACACAGTGATAACACTTAAGGTGGGATCTGTAATGTGGTGAACGTGAGTAAGTTTGGTTGGTATTCTGCTTGCATTAAATTAAATTAATACTATTCTCCCTGATCCTAAATTAAGCAGAGTGTGCTAGTTCTATGGCTAACAGGTTACTGATATAGTACATGTACCACTTTTTTAATACAATACAATACAAATATACTTTATTGTTCACACCACATAAAAAGAAAATTAAATAGAAAGTATTCTACAATCATTATTAGTGCAAACAATTTAGGCGCCCTTATAGATATACACCCAGACAGATGCAGAACAAACATGCTCACAAATGTTTAACCTATACGGGAATCGAATAATCATAATAATAATTTTTATTTTTTATGTGTACAGATAGATGTTACAAAGGAATTCACGAGCTTCGGCTTGGCTGCCAGGGTCTCTAACCACCAAGCCATCTAGCCCGACAAATACATATTTTTAAGGATTGCTCTCGTTTTTATCAGGTTTGTCGATTAACAGGCAGACGGTCTTTTATGAAAAGTGGTAACCACTGCCTATGGGAATTGGCTTTATCAACCCTGAGACGTGAAGCCGTTAATTTCTTATTTGTCTGTAATTTCACTGGCTCTTAGGCCTTTCTAACCTCTCGTGTCCATATCATCATTATGTGGTGAAAATTTGGTCAAACACACAGTTTTAGATAAGTAGTAGAAGTTTTCTTTACGATTTTGAAGAAAAAGAGAATATAACTAACTATTCTGTGACAACAGAGGTACGATCTAAATTAGAACCTGTGAATCATGATAGTTATAATTAATTTGGAGTCATATTATTTCGAAATAGGGTCGTTTATCAATTAAACCCAGAAACTTTAAATGGAATAATTTTAAATGTAGATATAGCATAGTCATTTGTTGGTATTGAATTGTCACAATATCTTGGTGAGATGATAATCGCATAAAGACGGCTTCAGAGTAGGCGATCAAATATATTGAAGTGTTTAATAAGAACAATGGCTTCGAAGCAACATTACGGATAGACGGACGGTTGGATGGATAAGCCTGTTAAAACAGACAAATAGATAAAGTGATGAAGTTTTTGAAAATGAGCTTATTGCATTCTGTCACACTCTCTAAATCAACCGCAATTTTTTTGCCAAATATTTTCAATGCACAGACACGATGGTTCTACAGTTTTATAGTTTTTTTAGTACTAGCTTTCCTTCCCAAGTGATATTACATTTTCCTTAGCGAAAAAGATTCAAATTAAAATTCAACTTATAAACTATCTATAATATTTTTCAAAATTTATAGTTTAGTAGGTTTTCCGTAAAAGAGTAAAGACAATCCATCCATCCCCAGAAATTCACACATTTATAATATTTATATATATTTAGGACTATCTGATATGTATATATGAACACATAGAAATGCATTAAAACAAACACAACAGTGTTTGTGCATATCGAACAATTTCCATAAAATAGTCGCGCCACAATCGCTCGACAACAATCGCCTCATTTAAATACGCCTTTAACCCTTAAGTGGGTGTATTCTCAAAACACCATTAGCTCGGTCTCACTGTAACATCACTCGGTAATTAATTTGGTTATAACTTCATTCGCTGGGTTAATTAGCTTTACGCGGCATAATCTTGCTTCGAGTTTTGAATAAATACAGTAGAACAACAAGAAAAAGGATATAATCTGACTACATTATAAATGTGAAAGTTTGTATGGAAAGATGTTTGTTACTTCATCACGCCAGAACGGCTGAACAAATTTGGATGAAATTTGGTATACAGACACAAGTTTCCTGTACTTTCTGTACTGTAACTCTGATGGAAGGAAAAAATCATTTAAGAGGCTATAAGTATCTTTAACCAACTACCTAAACATATTCATGATATGCGTCCATAAATTTAAAACGATAGTAAATGACCCTTGAAGGAGGATAACCCTTGGCAGTAAATAACTCGTCCGATAAACTATTAAAAAAAAAAAACATTATTTACTGAGACCTTGAATTGATAATGTGCCCAAAAAAGTGGCAAAGTACGCTCATGACATGTTAAAACGCAAAATATCACGAATAGGATCTTTGCCTACCTCTTCTGGGATAATGAACTTAAAAAATATATTAATTATTACATCGAAATTTGCCTGGAATTAAAAATCGTAAGCTATTAAACATCCACAAATCAAGCTTTCCCAGCCGGCATAGCCTCCTGTATAGAAGTAACTTTAAACTTAGAATAAATATAGCAGTATCCAATAACATATTATAATATAGACTCGTCATTCACTAACATTACGGCTCTCAAAAATAAATATTAGATAGCTACTTATACGCGCAAAGAAAAAAAAGAATTTAAATTCCACCTTACGGTGTACCTGTTGTTAGAGAGAGATAATGTTTTTTGAAACGGACGTAGGCCTTTGATGGCTCTTACACCCTACGGACATTAACGGCGAGCGCAGATGGCACTCAATCCAAGGTTAAGTAGAATTAGTTCAATTACCAGGTTAATATTGTATTTCTAAGCGCGGACAACGCATCTAAAGTTTATTCATCATTTGTGGTATCCATATTCAAAAACTAATTAATAACTACCCTGTCAAGGTTTTACTCTGTTAGTTGTATAAGTTGGCAAATTATACGCTATTCCTCTTCAACTATAACAATACGCAGTTCAAAAGCTATCTAAAGTCTGACTACTGCATAGTGTTACACTATGTAGTGAAGCTTTAATACCTCAATCATGTCGGAAACGAGTATATTATTATAATACTACAAGTTTTAAGGCAATTATAATCCGTATTTGTTGTGTATAAGGTGCAATATATGTTTTCTGGCGACTCAAATTTTCAAGCTAAATTGGCACATATCTGCTCCCAAACTAAGCAGCCATATATACCATGTCTGTTTGTTCCGTGTCTAGGTGTAAATCTGTAAACAAATACCGTAAGTGAAAATGAAAATATTTTTATTCAAATAGGCTTTTACAAGCACTTATAAAAAGTCTGACTCCAATACCGAGAAGAGCCGGCAATAAACTCAGCAATTACTCTTTTTAAAAACGATCTTAGATTTATTACAAAATATTCAATTAGTCTCATTGACAAAACCTGTGTGTTATTGCAGAAGTGAAGAATTATTAAACAATAATAATATGAATATCTAATAATAAGAAATACAAACAAACTAAAGCCGACCAGCCCCCACAAGCAGCACATGTTCCTATACTGTAGCTAGATTATATTTGGTATTTAAAAGTAGTTACCCAGACAAAGAACAAACAGACATGTCCATGCACACAAATGTTTATCATGATTGAGAGCTCAAGATAAGATCTGGAAGGTGATATTCAAGGTAACCAAGTCCTAAGTCCCGTTAAAGGTTAGAAGGCCATATTGAAGAACCAAACATTAACTATTAACGATTCAAGAGGATGGCTTTATTATTAACATTACACCCGTGTGAGTCCTGGGTGGGTAGTAGAGAGATAAAGTAGCTTTTTCTTATACCACATGGGCCGACAAACAAGCAGAAGGTCCAACTGATGGCAAATGGTTACCGCCGCCTATGTACATTTGCAACAGGGTCATCGCCAATGCGTTGCCGGCCCTGAGACGTAAAGTTGTTAAGTCTCATGTGCCTGTAATTTCACCGGCCCCCTTACCTTTCTAACCAAAACACAGTGTTAATGACTAAGGAGAAAAGGGGTTTTGACTAATATTAAGATAAAATAAAACATCAGCGTACTCACTTTTATCCAATATAATTTCCTTCAATTTAAACGAATACTTACAGGATTTAGAAATAGCACAATAATTGTAATTTATAAGAACACTCTTAAGAACACGACGTGTATTGTCTGATGACAGATTATAGTCTGCTATAAAATGGCGGTGTAAGCCCTTTTATAGGCTGGCGTTATAACTTTCACTTTTTAAAATTAACGTTTAGTGACTCTTTTAGAGGAATTGCAGCGCCATTCTGATTATATTAAATGTTAACAATAATTAGTTTTTATTTTGAACATAATACTTATAATATACTTATAACAATATAATTTATAAATAAATACCTTTAAATAGATTGATTATTAAGTTGATGACAGTCGGCCATCCAAATTATGAAGTACGACCTCGTACTAGTTACTTATAATCTAATAATGATTATGGGACCAGGGAAGTCCCTATTATTAATATATTATATAGACCAGGGATGTCTATATTATTAAATAGATCAACTTGAGGACCAGGGATGTCCCAAAATGATTATGTCTGCTGGACCAGGGATGTCCAAACAAACATTGCTAAAGTACATATAACTATTATGTAGACCAGGGATGTCTACATTTTATAATAGATCAACTTGATGACCAGGGATGTCCCATAATGATTATGTCTGCTGGACCAGGGATGTCCAAAGATACATTCCAAATTTTAATTAAGCAAACTAAGCTCACTGATTATGACCTCAGAACCATCATGAGTCCTCTTCAGAGGAGTCACTAGAAGTGATTAAATCGTGTTCGTGCGGTCTGCTAAAACTGAGCCAAGGTTTCATTTTATCGATTGCTACAACTGTGGAGAATCTCTTTCCCGCTTTTTGAGTGAGTGGTGTGTCTTCCACTTGAAAACGGTCATGATCAAGAATGGCAACAACTTTATAAGGACCTTGGAATTTTGGTACAAGTTTTTTTGCTTTGCCCAGTAGAAGGTACCTGTCGTTCTAACCTTACTAGATCTCCAACATGATATTTTACTGGCTCACAGCGCCTTTTATTAAAAGATTCCTTCTGTTTTTGCTGACATGATTTTATATGTGCATTGGTTTCTTGACGTATATTTATTCTATCCATATTTGGCGAAACGTCTATGTTTGTATTATCTAGTTCTGACAGTATCTTATTCTCACTAGATCCCGATAGCCTTAACCAAAAAGTACTTCTGAAGGGGTGCGGTTGATACTTTTGTTAAACGTATTGTTAATACCCCATTGAACTTCGGGTAGGTGATCATCCCATCTATTATCTGATGTACCAATGGACTTGGCTGTAAGAGCGTCAACAATCACTTTATTGTAACGTTCTACCTGCCCATTTGCCCGTGGAGTAGCAACTGCATTGAGAATATGTTTGATGCCTTTTTCTCTCATGTATTTTTGGAACGAAGAACTAGTGAATGAGGTCCCTCTGTCAGAAATAAGCCTCCGAGGTACCCCAAATATACCAAAATACTCTCTGAGGATTTTAATACTTGTATTTGTTTTGGTGTTTCGGACAGCTTTGAGGTAAATATACTTGGTGTAGGCATCGATTACCACAAGAATATGAATATTACCTCGACTGCTTCGGACAAAAGGACCAACATGGTCAATATGCAGAGCATCAAAAGGGATATCTACTTTTTCAATAGGGTGAAGAAATCCTGGTTTCCTACCCCCAGTAGCTTTAGAATAGGCACACTCGAGGCAGGAAGTGACATATTTCTTAACAAAATTCCGCATTTTAGGAAACCAGTACAAAGACTTAACCTTTTCCAAAGTTTTGTCAACTGAGAAATGACCTATATCGTCATGATTCATCTTCACGATTTGCCAACGGACTCCTTTAGGTACGACCCACCTATTTCCATCGGATGTAATCCTAAATAATCTATCACCTTTTAATATGTAATTGTTTTTATGTCAATAACATCATTGAGATTAGGGTCATTAAGAATTTTAACGATCCTTTGAATTTCCGAATCTGCGAGCTGAACAGTTGCAAGCCAACTTTCTTCACCCACACTTCTAACGTCCATAACATTACAGGAATTTTCTGTAATGGGATTTCGACTAAGCGCATCGACATCTCGACAATCGATATCAAAATGATACTCCTGCATTTGCTTCCACCATCTGGCCATCCGCAGCAACATATCTCTCTTTTGAAATGTCGCGCGCAACGAGTTACAGTCCGTTACAATTTTAAACTTTAAACCAACGAGGTATACTCTAAACTTTTGAAGAGATGATATAACCGCGAGTGTTTCCAGATCGTAAAATGCGTAATTTTGTTCCTCAGGGGTAGTTTGTCGGCTAAAATAAGCCACAGGCCTAAGGACACCACCCTCGTTACGCTGGAGTAGTATACCAGCTACACCGATTTTGCAAGCATCGGTGTGCAGTTCGGTATCAGCCTGTGGATCATATAAAGCCAATGTGGGTTTTTCTATCAATTTCATTTGAAGATCTCTAAATGCCCTTTCTTGCTCAGACCTCCAGATCCAGGCAATATCCTTTTTCAAAAGGTGAGTGAGAGGTTTTGCAATGACGGAGAAACCTGGCACAAATCGCCGGAAGAAACTTGCTAGACCAAGGAATTGTCGCACATTGTGCTGGTTTTGTGGTACAGGGAATTTTTCAACTGCCTCTATCTTTTTTTGAGCCTGGCTTTATGCCATCCTTTGACACCTCGAAGCCTAAATAGTCCACAGTATGCCCAAAAAATAAACATTTAGAAGCATTAAGCGTCAAACCCGCCACGGAAAATAATTTGAGAACATTTTCCAACCGATTTAAACCCTCTACAAAATCTTTTGCTGGAATAATTACGTCATCCAGATAAGCCAAAGTTTCTTTGTATCGTGTAGATCCCAGCACTTGGTTCATAATACGTTGGAAAGTTTCCGGGGCATTTGCGAGACCAAAAGGCATTCTCGTGAACTCATAATGCCCATCTGGAGTCACAAACGCTGTTTTGAACCTGTCGTCTGGACAAACGGGGATCTGATAGTAACCGGATGCAAGATCAAGAGTAGTGTAAAACTGATGGCCAGCTAGAACGTCTAATTGATCATCTATTAAGGGCATTGGATAGTTTTCTCTGATAGTCTTTTTATTAAGAGCGCGGTAATCGATACATAATCGGTATTCACCAGTTTTCTTACGAACAAGCATGATTGGGCTCGCATAAGAGAAGTGGAGGGTTGAACAATCCCGTTCTCCAGCAATTCTGAAATCATATCTCTTACCACTTCTTTCTCTTTAATTGACAATCCGTATGGCCTGTAGACTACTGGTACCTCATCATGAAGAGGTATAGACATTTCACCTACAGTAGTGGTTCCAAGTTCAGATAAACTAGAAGCAAAGCAGTTTCTATATTTGTTAAGAAGTGAGAACAATTGTCGTTTCTGTGCGGGTAAAATACCATTACCGATTTTAATCTCGGCATCAGTCAGTGACCCATGACCAGATGTTTGATTTATTACCTGCATGACCTGTTTCAATGAGTTCCAATCTTCCGTAGCTTTACGCCCACGTGCTACCATATATCCCCTTTTAAATGTAACGAACTTATTGTCGGATATGCTAACAACCATTTTTCCAACACCTTCGTTGTTTATACTAAACAAACCCGATGCTATAGAGAATGTGACATCAGAGATGAAACGAATACCCCCTTCGACATATACATCACCAGACATAACAGGTTCAGTATAAACGTGAATAATCGATTCTCCTGACAGTGTAATGTCTTCTTTAATAAACAAGAGAACTTGAGAAGCTGGTGTTATATCATAACTAGTCTGTAACATTTGCAGTGTGTCACTTGTTTTATAGACTATTATATGGGGCTGCTCCATAAATGATTGTCCTATCATGACCGGCATACGCATAGCCTCATCCGGTACAATCAATATATCTACATCCGCGCTAACGTCATCAATTACTATGTTGACACAAAGTTTGCCTAATACTTGAACAACTGAGTTTCCAAACCCTTTAAGAGTGGGGAGCTCACCAACATCAAAGTGACTAGAAATTTTACGAAAATCTGACAATCGTACCATGCAGCATTCGCTCTCAAAATCAATAAAAGCCTCAAACGGAATCTCATTAATTTTTATTATTTTAAAATATTTATCCCCAAGTTCAAATCCATTGGAAATAGCCATTACAGACTTTTCGGAAGGTACGAGCTGTTTGGAGTAACACTGATTTGTGTCATGACCTAGTTTATTGCACTTTCCACATTTCTTAATTGGTTGGGGACATTGAGGAGCCGTGTGACCATCTTGTTTGCAGTTTAAACAGCGGGATCCCTTAAAACTTGGTTTAGACTGTAAATCTGGATTTTTACTATCAACTTGTCCTTTTATTTGCTTTCGCTCAATAATGGGATGAATGTTTCTAGCATTTCTCAAATACGCTAACAATTTATCAGGATTATCATACTGAACCGCCTCAGCCCCTAGTCGAACCGAACGGTCGTCTATTCCGTGAAGTACACACTCCACGGCACGTCGTCCCTCTATGCCACACCTATTTACTAGAGCAATTTTATCGTAGTAATATGTCTCGAGTGAATCTCCGAATCGAGCGCGCTTAGCTAACATGTCACTTAGCATTTGCCCGTAATTTTCGTCGGATGGAAAAGCTGTTAACAATTTCACCTGCCATTCTTCCAATGAAAAAAGGACAGACGACAAACCATTATACCAACGTTGCGCCACCCCACGTAGTTTAGGCAGAGCAAAATGAATTAATTGTTTTTCGTTCCATCCATAAATTGATCTGCACTCGTTTACTTTGTGAAGCCACATTGTCATGGTCTGTTCCTTTCTCACAGGGTCAAATTCAGGGACAGTATTCTGCATGTTTCCCAGTTCATCTAATGATTCAGTGTGACTTACTGTTTTGAGGGCATTTAATAGTTTAACGAGACTAGTAGGTGTAATTGACGTACCCATTAGCTGATCCTCCTGCCTACTTGGGCTGTGTATATGGTGGTTGATTCGGCCGCGTGAGCAGCGGTCGGGTCTGCTGCGCGAGCGGTGACTGCCCGCTTGGCCGCGTGAGCGGCGGTCGGGTCTGCTGCGCGATCGGTTGCGGTCGACTCGGCTGCATGAGCGGCGGTCGGATCTGCTGCGCGAGCGGTGACGGCCGGCTGGGCCACGTGAGCGGCGGTCGGATCTGCTGCGCGAGCGGTGGCGGTCGACTCGGCTGCGTGAGCGGCGGTCGGGTCTGCTGTTCGAGCGGTGGCGGTCGACGCCGCTGCGTGAGCGGCGGTCGGGTCCACCGCGCGAGCGGTGACGGTCGGCTTGGCCGTGTGAGTGGCGGTCGGGTCTGATGCGCGAGCGGTGGCGGTCAACTCGGCTGCGTGAGTGGCGGTCAGATCTGCTGCTTATGTTATGGTCTACCCGGCTGCTTGACGGTCGGTCCTCTTGTCTGCACGATCTTGGACTTCGTAGACTCCTCTCCTTGCATCGTGATTGATGCTTTTGGCGATCAGATTCCTTGTTTGCACTTCGGGGACTACGCCCTGGAGATCGACTGCGGGTTTTTTGTCGCGATCGTTGAAGGTTTGACAGTATCGGCGAAAGATTGTCTTGCCTGTCACGAGAACGATGACCCATTTCGGTCGGATGGGTTGGTGAATAAAGTCCAACGCCCTGTTCAATTGTATCCACTGAAACACAAAATCTTTAACGCGTACCAAGCAGAGTCTAGACACAAATAGTAGTAACTTACCGGTATAACAAAATACCAATGAAAAATAAAACACCGATGTAGGTACTTAAATCATAAAAAAAAATTATAAGTGTAGTAAATTAAATTTCTATCCAAATATATAACAATCCACCAAAGCCCACCAGGGTGGCAGGTGGCAGGTGGTTTACAAAAGTCTGGTTTAGACGGGTAATTATCAATATTATTATTATCGCATTATTCTAGCTTAGTAAAAATAATTTAAAACTACTGACCACTTAAAATGTGTCACTTGTGTGTTGATGTTTATCAGGGTGTCTTGTTAAAGGTATATTTATTAAGATAAAGGGCAAAGAAATTAAAAAAAAATAACGAAAAGAATTTAAACCATAACATTTTTAATAAACGTCACTTATGTGGGTACTATGTGAAATCTATCCCACTTCTGAGATGTTAATGACTAAGGAGAAAAGGGGTTTTGACTAATATTAAGATAAAATAAAACATCAGCGTACTCACTTTTATCCAATATAATTTCCTTCAATTTAAACGAATACTTACAGGATTTAGAAATAGCACAATAATTGTAATTTATAAGAACACTCTTAAGAACACGACGTGTATTGTCTGATGACAGATTATAGTCTGCTATAAAATGGCGGTGTAAGCCCTTTTATAGGCTGGCGTTATAACTTTCACTTTTTAAAATTAACGTTTAGTGACTCTTTTAGAGGAATTGCAGCGCCATTCTGATTATATTAAATGTTAACAATAATTAGTTTTTATTTTGAACATAATACTTATAATATACTTATAACAATATAATTTATAAATAAATACCTTTAAATAGATTGATTATTAAGTTGATGACAACAGTAATACACGTGCACTACTGCTTTACGGTGGAAATGGGTAAAACGTAGTACTTCCTCAGACGAACTGTGCACTAAGAGCTCTCCAATATGAGAAGCCTAAGAAGCCTGTGCCTTATTATTATTAAACTATGGTACATCTATTGATGCAATGATCAATTGTGATGTTAACCAACCATATTGTGAAGTGCTCTGCTATTTAAAAAACATTGATATAAAATTGAATTTGAAAAGGTGCAGTTTTTAATAGATAAAGTTGTGCAACCCTCAATCAAGGGCGCACGTCAGCAACTTTAAAGCATGCTTGGAATTATTAATGAGCTTGCTCTGCGGAGGTTGCTTGAACATAAATACATTATATTATAGGGGATGGGCATTTCAGGTAGTTCCCGGTATGTTATATAAGTGTTCTTTTTTTTTTATTTCCACTAAATTTTCCTGGACCCTCGCACAGAACACCCCAAAGTGCCATCGTGGTCTAATAAATGGTATGGGAAGGTATACCATTTATTATATATAGCTGTCCCCCGCGGTTTTACCCGCGTTCCCGAGGGATATCATATTTTCCCGGGATAAAAGGTAGCCTATATATTATTCCAGGATATGATCTATCTATGTGCCAAGTTTCATGCATATCCGTTTAGTAGTTTTTGCGTGAAAGAGTAACAAACATACAAATATTTCCTCTTTTTAATATTAGTATAGACAATGTTATTGACTGTCTCAAATATAAAAATAAAAAGCAATGCCATCTATGCAGTACAAGCGCTATAAGAGTACTTATGAACGTAAAAGATAGTCAAGTTACCACTGGTTAAGCCAGCCTTCAATTGGGAAAAATCGGCAAGAAACTAATAACTTACAAGGTAATTTACTAAATATAAAAACTTTTAAGAAATGTACATCTGTATATAGTACTAGCTATCCCCCGCGGTTTCACCCGCGTTTATCGATGTCATATTCGCGATATTACATGTTGCGAGTATATACCAATTTTCATCAAGATCGGTCAAAGTAGAATTGGCGTTTTTTATTTGTGGTATAGTTAACGATATCTCTGTCTATAAGGTTTCATAAAATACCATACAAATATATCAACCTGTATAATCATAATATAATATTATGCTCAAATATATTGCTAAAGTTTAAGGTTAATTTAGTTAATTATTTACTCCCATAATTTTTGTTTGTTTCGGGTACTTTAAGCCTTTTTAATAGAACGCCAAAACCACATCGTCCGCCAGTTTTACTTCGTCCTTATATCCTTGTAGGCGAGAGTTGAAAGGTTTTTGTTATGAGATTAAACAAAAAACCAATATCTAGTAACTAATTCAGCTGGATCTCCGACTCTGTTAAGTCCCAAACAAGGAAACTCATCTTTCTGTCCGGCGGTCGGCGAGGTAACACGTCTGTTGTACTACTGCGTCCAGTCAGTGACAGCGGGTCTAACTTGTCCTGATGACGCTTTGTATAGAAGCCAAACACGCGTCGATTTCCTGTTGAGTTTCCTTGTTTGAGACTTGACAGAGAAGGAGATCCAGCGGAATTAATTACTAGATATTTGTTTTTGTCTGATCTTATTATAGCTTTCCGCAAGGCCACACCTGTGTCATCAGTTATTTTTTTGTTAGTCAAGTAGGCTGACAAACATGGAGAAGGTCCATCTGATGGTAAGTTGTCACCACTGCCTATGGACTTTTGCAGCACTGGCGCATCGTAATGGGTCGTCGACGCTGAGACGTGAATTTGTTAAGTCCTATGTGCCTGCCAATTTACCGACCCACTGTTTGTCAATAATTCATACATAAACACGTGTGTGTGTACTTTTGTACGCACGTAAGAAGTTATTTGTGAAAAAAACTACACTAAAAGTATTTTTTACTATTCAGTCGTGAAATTGTAGTGTCCAAATTTTTTGCACCTGTCTAGCAACGAATAACAATTTTTGACATTGTTAGGTTATTACCGATAATAACATAATTTCTCACTCAATGACACTGACAGTTGCGATTTGTGCGATGTTCCGGAGAGATCGTTATCAGCTAACTTCATCCGTGAGAATTTTGTGTTACACTGATGCGCGCGCATCTAAAAATGTCACTCTCATAATTTTATTATAACGCGCCTAAAGAATTATAACTTCAATATTTTTTTTAAATTTCTAATTGAGAGTTGACAAGTTGCTGTATTATTCTGATTTATATATACGAGTATAGTTCTCTAAGTATAGTTTCTCTAAGATAAAGCGTGTATAAATAAGGATCAGATCAAGTTTATTGACCTAAAAAAAGTAATTATCGATAATAATAATATCTCATTAGTAAATGTATTCTCCGACGCGACCTCTCGGCTAAAAGCAAATACACCATTCCACTTACGTGTTATTTCTCTACACGTAGGTACTATTCATATAATGACCCATGTGTGACATAGAAAAACGGATAAGTCCGAGTCTGATAACGCTCCGAGGGTTCTGTGTACTCAAGCACAGAACAGAAGTCGGATTGAATAACAGACTTAACTTTGGTGTTTTAAAAATATACCATCGTACATTGATAGACGTCGTAGTCAATTTTCCGGTAACATATAAACTTATATACAAAATAAAGGTTTGTAATCGGAAAGTAATATGTTTTCATATGACATAGCAAAAAAATTATCGATTTTCGAATTGTTTGCTTAGCTTGTGCCAAATTTAATGATTCTCGGTCAAAGAGAAGTACTATATAAGATTTAATTCTGCAGCGTAAGTATTTGACGTTAATTTCAACTCGAAACCTTAACGCGTTCCTGAATATTTATTTTTAGTTAAAGGACCAATAATGATCATGGTTATTGACAGACAGATGGACCGACGGACAATGAAATGATCCTATAAAAGGTTCTTCATTAACCTTTAGTAGTACGGAACCCTAAAAATAATGAGATAAGTATTGCCTTAACCGTACGTGTTACAATTACCACAAAATAATATGTGTTTGGGAAGTCCAGAATAACCTTTATTATGTTGGTATATGAGGTCCCAAGAAAATAGTTGTTATTGTAATATACTTTTTAATCATAGGTCTAAGGCAGCATACATAGGTTTTAGATTTAATTAAAAAAAACACTGTAGGTACACTAACACCCATATTCTAAGACGTTTCCTCGAAAATTCCTCGACTCCACTCAACCTCACTCAAATATTATATATACATAGTATATATATATATATTATATTCATAGTTACAAAAATCTCCTCTACTCGACTTGACACCTCTCACTCGAGGTGAGGAAACAACTGTCAACTTCAAGGTACGTCGGGACCAAGTTTAAGGAAGTTTATTGCTTATAAACAGTTACTGAAACTCATTATTTTATTTCATTAATATGTTATCTATGATATAATGACTTAATTAATGACATGTTACCGTGATTTCACTTCGACTCAACCTCAGTCGGGGTTGCTCGAGTTTTACTCAAGCTATAACTTTGAATACCAATTTTGAGGATTCCTCGAGAAAATGCTTAAGGTATCCTCAGTCGAGTTGGAGTCAAGTGAAGTGTGAGGAAACGTCTTAGAATATGGGTGTTAGACTAATCTATGTAAATAATATTTTAAATATGTTGTTTTTTTATGTTAAGAAGGCTGACATGGACATTTCCAGCATCAGAGGCATCGTAATGCGTTGTCGCTGAGACGTGAAGATCTCAAGTCTCATGTTACAGGATCACCGGCCCCCTTACCTCTCTAACCAAAATACGGTAACAAGTATTTTTTTTATGGTTGTTCTTAGTTATTCTGTATTATTTTTTTTTGACAACCAGCAGTCAACAACCGATTTTCATTTCTTTTTTTGTGTTCATGCTTTTAGTATATCTTCAAGTAACATGACATTGGCGGAATTGTGCTATAGGCAACAGTCACCATTAAAATCGAACAAAGAAGAAACCACCTGGTGGTAAGTGGTCTCCGTCGCCTATAGATATTTGCAACACCAGAGGCATTGCCAATGCGTTATCGACCCTGAGACGTCAAGATGTTAATTCTCATGCCCTAATGTCACCGGCCTTCTAACCTAACTTCGTTGTATACTAGCTGTTCCCCACGGATTCACCGGCGTTTCCGTGGGATGCTATATTTTCACAGGATGGAAAATCTAGTTACTCCGTATAACATCAGCTATCTACCCGTCAAAATTGGTCTAGACGTTTCAGAGATTACCTGGAACAAATAAACAAACAATATTTTGTTTTTTTTTTGCTAGAAGAACCGTATTTAGATTTATATGGATTTGATGGAAGTAGCTTCAGTCTTTAAATTTGACCTTCATAACTACCTTCCGAGGGCCTAAACTGAATAAATGGTTTTGAATTTAGAATTTTTAGTAAAACCTGTTATTTTGATATTATAAACAGACCCTTATAATGATTTTTGTATGTACCTATAAATTGATATTTATTATTTATTGTTATCGCCCATAGTACACACTCTGTGAAATTTTTTTATGTAACTGAAGTCTTCTTAAAAAGGCAAAATACACCTACTATATCTATTCATAAGAGCTATTATATCAAATTATACATTCATCATCCTATAATTAATTAATTCACTGTTCAAAAGAAGCTAATGAAAGCGTAATTGAACATCAAAACATGCAATTAAATTTAATTTATTATCAAAGAAAACTATTTTCAAGAATGTTGTAAGATGAAAGAAAATATTGAATCGTATTTTATAATGAACTTTTGTAAATATAAAATTGTAATAAAGTTTGGAGAAAATGTTTGTTAAAAATGCATGAATTTAGAAAAAACTCTATCCACAGCCTTTATTTGGTGAATAAAATATCCGGGGACATTTTCCACACGGCCATCTGATCCTAAACCGAAGAGAGATGGAAACCAGATAACTGATACACAAAGTCAATTTTAAGTAATTTTTAAGCCTTGTTCAAAAATACCTAGTTTGTATGGAGACAAGAAGTAAACATAATTATTATTATTAATTTATTTGTTCTTTTAATACTAAAACACTACTTAAATACTTAAATAGGCATTTTCTCAGAGACGAATAATGAGGATAGTGGGTGGCCACATTAGCAAAGCCCCAGAGAGTTTGGGCTCAAAACTCTGGGTCCGTGGGGGCTGAGAGCCCAGCTTTGCGAACTCCTGGTCGAAGTAACTTGTGACCAGAATGCCAGTGTATTAATAAGCTTTGCCATCCAATGTGGCAATGCTGCCATTATTTTGGGGACATTGCTCGCTGACAGTGATTTCCGGTTAGATTGACCATTTTTTATTTAATTATTATTGTAATTTTTTATGAAATAAATTTTATTCAAATAGGCCTTCACAGAGACTTATGAATGGCCAGACTCTAACGCCAGCCAGTAACTTAGTAAAAGTTATTATTAATTGTTAGTAAATATTATTACTAATATATATATATATTACTCCATTAATCATTTAAGTACATTCAACATAAATACTATTTATTTATTTGAATATTTAAGAAAACTTCTGATTTTGCATGAATGGGCAGTAAACTAATATCTTGTAGATATTTACATCCAATGATGGTTTTGCACACAATTATTTGTCCTGGGCCCACCCAGGAAATAATAGATCCCACGACTTGTGGCGAGGCAGGGTATCTAACCAACAAGCTGTAGTCCGCAAATAAATTTATGGTTTCAGTATTTTAGGGAAATTTCATATTAGTATAATTAAAATTTTCGCTATTCGCCAATATTCCATGACCCTAGTCTATTTAGTTTAAAAGAATATTTATTACCTACCAATATGAACTTGTTATTTTAACTTAATAATTCACGTTTTATTATTATGAAAATTATATCGTATTAATTTTGATAAAATTATGTAAGTTTTTCTTTCAGTTTAATCATGTTTGCATAAAGTATGAGTATATCAGTTAATTATATTTGTTGAGCTTTAAAAATACCAGCTTTTTGTTAAACAACTTTGAAACTAAACTTCATTACAATTAAGTCTTAATCCCTTAGCTAAGAGGGCCTTGACTCGCGATTTTGACAATTCGACATTGAAAAATAAAAGCAATATTGTTTATAATATTTCAAAATGCATTGTGTTCCTTCGACACTTCTAATAATGCGCCATCGTTTTGGGCAAAAATTTTAACCGACTTTCAAGTCGAAGATGCTAAAATTGACGACCTGCTAGGTTGAAAGAAAAATATAGAATTTCAGTATAGAGAAAAATACACTGACGATGAGAGAAAGAGAGACAAATGCAGCGGCATATTTTTCTCTTTTTGGAAGGGACTAGAAGGTGTTAGCGTCTGATGGTTATTACACCCTTACACAAAAAAATTGCACAGCGACGCATAGGTGGAATAGCTTTAAACAAAAAAAAACAAATGTTTGTCCCGGGTCGGGATCGAACTCACAACCTACGGTGTGATAGACAGGGTATTTAAACACCCCAGGGCCTGACACAAATATTATTTATAACCAAATTAATCAGCCTGAAGAGTCTTACAAATCAAAGCACAAGAAACAAGACTGAATCATATACTTGTATATACCTAAATAAAAGCTCCCAATGAGCTTTTCAAAAGTTCATTACAAAGGGACGGGCAAAGCTCTGGTTGTTTCATGACTTTGAATAAATCACTTCACAACTCTATTGTTTGGGGGCTGCCACTGGATGGATTATACCCGGATGTGTCTGTAAGGTTCATTTTAAAGGTTAAGTACGAATAGATTTAGCCAAGTCATTGTGTGGATTTGTAGGGTTCCCCAGAAACAGTTATAACCGTCATTCATACAATTTCACGGGCCAGTTGGCTCGGTGGTTAGATACCCTGATTACTACGTCGCAGGTCGTAGGTTCGATTCCCACCCAGGACAAACATTTGTGTGCATGAACATGTCTGTTTGTTCTGTGTCTGGGTGTAATTATCTATGCAAGTATGCATTAAAAATAGTAGTATATGTAGTATATCAGTTATCTGGTTTCCATAGTACAAGCTCTGCTTAGTTTGGGATCAGATGGCCGTGTGTAAAAGAATGTCCCACGATATTTATTTTATTTTTAATCTCTCATACCAATCTTCTAAAATCGATGGTTTTTATATGTTTGTTTTCACAGCCTGTGGCGCAGTAATTCATAAATATATAATTTTTTAATCTAATTTTCTACTTATATAATATTACAGCCTTTCGTTTCTACCCTTAGGGCTAAAACGTACTCTATGTATTCTCCAGCCCATTCTATGCATGTCTATGCAAAAAAGCGCGTCCGCCCACGCTATTACTTCGTTCTTAGTAATCTTTCTGACTTTCTAAAAATAGCCTTTTTTGCTCCGTTCTAAAGTGTGATTTTAAAAATAACCTTTAATAATTGGGCTATCATATGCAAGAACATGTTATCTGTCAATCAAAGAGATTAACGCTAACTACCTACAAAATAGTAGAAGTTTTATTAATGCCTAGGTCTTATTTTGAGATTATAAGATACCTTCCTTTCTTTTTTGGGACTTTAAGACTTCTTTGAGATCCAGCGGAATTAGTTACTAGATATTTGTTTTTGTGCAATGGATTTGCGCAAGGTCACGCCTGAGTCAATTAGTTGTCTTATTATGATTATTTTTGAAATCTTTTTGGCCCGTTTCGGCAACTAAGGGTGTTATAGAAAAATATTCCCTATAGCATTATAAGAAGGTTCTTTAGCATCATTACACAACTAACCATTGGATCGATAGCTGTAACTTATCTCAAAACTATTAAGATGGTTTTTCTATGACATTATTTATTAGCTGTTAAAGGCCTTTTAGGTCTCGACAACTTTAGATAATAAATTAAAGAGAGATTACCACATTTAATTACTAAGGAGAAAATACACTTAATACAAGTTAAGATGTTATTTGTGAGGAAACTGCACGAATTATTGAAATGCGCTGAAAACCTATATTAAGCTGTGAAATCTCTGAAATTTATAGTTTACCTTAATTTAAATACACCGCCGTAAATACTACGGTTACTCTAGCCTTGACCTTCATAAATGGCCTTTTAGGGCCTAAACTGAATATTTGAAGGTACGAGTATCTTCCTGTACAGACGGCAAGGCACGAGTGATGCCCCTAGTTTTGCAAGGGTCAATAGGCTGCGGTGACCGTTTACCTCCAGGCAGGTAATACATTTTTTTAACACCTCCGTGGTATAAAAATAAGCTTTGACTTTCACTATGACTTTGCCTTCACTCTCAAACCTTCTTTACTGTGCTACATCTCCCTCGATAGCCAAATAATTCGTAACACTCAACAAATATCAGAAATATTTAATAACGTCACTTTAATATCAAATTAAAGTAAACAGATAGGTTCCTAATAGATATTATTCTCTAAGGGAATAACTAAAGTAGTGCACATAGCTTTCCAACGACTAATTGTAAGTCTGTGAATAATCGTAGTCGATGTAGTTTAAACTCGAAAGAACGCACACTATGAAATTCATATAATTATTATTGTAAATAGCACATCCATATTTTTTAAGAAAAGAAAAGCAAATGCTGAGAAAGCAATTTATTCAGCATATTATCAGTTTAGCCCCGCGTAGGGGACATAAGGAGATAAAAGCTACTGAAGGTACGGTAGTTAGTCTTCAGCTGACGATAATTGACAAGAAACGCATCAAGGTTTAAGAGAGGTAGGGCTTAACGGGATATCCCGTTCAAAATTTGAAGCAGCCTGACTGGGGAAGTACCTCCACCTTACAGAAGATCGTAGCCAAATAACACTACATGTAGTGTTGTGTTCCTGCGGTGAGTAAGGTCGCCAGAGCTCCGCGAGGAGGCGCTGTGCTGGCAGTATGGGGACCAGCAGTCTAGTACTGCCTTAGGGTTGTGCAGGCGTGGCGTGTTGTTGCGGCGGTTAGGGAGACCCGGTGAAACGGCTGTCCGCTGGCCGCCCGGCCTTAATCTCCACCCAGGGAGGCTGACCCGCCGCCTCGCGCATAATCCATGGTGCAGTCGGTCGTGCCGGAGGAGGAGACCGGAGTGGACTCGGCCGATTGTATCTGGGGGGACCGGGGGCCCTTCCAGCTGCCGCACCAACAAACCACATCACCGGTGTAGCACTCTGGTGGAATAGTACTGCACCTTGTCCTTTCTGCTGCCGACACAGCGACTCTTCTAAAACCTCTACCACTCTATACACATGGCCAAAAAAAAATACAGAAGACGTTCTTCAGCGGCTTCCCCATCCACAATTATGATGGACTTTTGCAACATCAGGGGAATTCACGCAAATATCAATGCAGTCCACCAACACCTCGAGACTGCACAGCCGACTCTGCTGTTTCTCACGGAAACGCAAATATCCTGCCCTAGCGATACAACGTATCTACACTACCCCGGGTACATGCTGGAGCACAAGTTTGTGCGGCGTGCCGGGGTATGTATGTATGTTAGGGATGATATTTGCTGTCGCCGTCTTTACGGCCTTGAAGACCGGGACCTGTCAGTACTGTGGGCACGCATAGACCACGGTGGCCACACCCGCATTTACGCGTGCCTTTACAGGTCCCACAGTGGTGACTCGGACACAATTCGGTTATTTGAGCACCTGCAATCGACGACTGATATAATACTAGGGCAGTACCCTTCTGCGGAGTTAGTGATTTTAGGAGACTTCAACGCTCACCACGTTGAGTGGCTTAGTTCTCGGTCCACTGACTGCGCGGGTAGGACAGCTCACAACTTTGCTCTGGCCTATGGCTTCTCGCAACTGGTTCTCTGCCCTACGAGAATACCAGATATCGAGAGCCATACTAGTTCCTTACTGGACCTTCTGCTGACAACGCGTCCGGATGACTATACTGTTACAGTAGATGCACCACTTGGGTCATCGGACCACTGTCTCGTCCGAACGCAAGTGCCATGCGCGCTGCCCGATTCGCTGCGACCACCAGGGTGGCGTCGAGTGTGGCACTACAAGTCAGCAGATTGGGATGGATTGCGTGATTTCTACGCATCGTACCCGTGGAGGCAGCTTTGCTTCGCATCAGACGATCCTGTCACCTGTGCAGCTGCAGTCGCTGAAGCGATACTGGCGGGTATGGAATGTTACATCCCTAACCCGCTAGTTGCTGTGGGGGTGAAAAAACGGCCGTGGTTTAATCGGTCCTGCAAAGAAGCTAGACGTAACAAGCAAACTTTGTATGAGGCTTGGACCACGGCCCGCACTAATCAGGACACTAACATCTCTGATGCGAAACGCAAGTTTAACGCTGCCTCGAAGTTCAGTAAGCGAATTATCGCCAGGGCTAAGTTCGATTTCGTCGGCAGAATTGGCAAGATGCTGACCAGCGTCCCCTCTGGGTGTCGGGCCTTCTGGTCTCTTGCCAAAGCTGCTGAGGGAAACTTTTGTCAGTCGTCCTTGCCACCACTACGGTTGCCGAATGGGAACCTGGCCCATAGCGCTAAAGAGAAGGCTGACCTTTTAGGCTCTCTCTTTGCTTCAAACTCGACTTTGGATGACGGGGGCACCACTCCGCCTACCATCCCGCGGTGTGACAGCTCCATGCCGGAAATTCGTATTTCCCAACGGGTAGTCCGGCAAGAGCTGCTCTCCCTGGACGTCCACAAGTCGAGTGGGCCAGACGGTATACCGGCAGTGGTTCTGAAGCGGTGTGCTCCTGAATTGTGTCCTGTACTAACGCGCCTTTTCGCGGTTTCCTACTCCAAGGGACAAGTTCCGTCTTCGTGGAAAATTGCCCACGTGCACCCTGTGCCCAAAAAGGGCGACAGATCAGACCCGACGAATTACAGGCCGATCGCCATCACCTCCTTTCTCTCCAAAGTGATGGAGCGGGTGATCAATACACAATTGCTGAGGTACTTGGAGGATCACGACTTGTTGAGCGACCGACAGTATGGCTTTCGCCATAGTCGCTCGACTGGTGATCTCCTAGTGTACCTCACGCATCGTTGGTCACTCGCCATAGAAACCCAAGGTGAGGCATTCGCGGTGAGCCTAGAAGTGGCGAAGGCGTTCGATCGGGTCTGGCACCGGGGTCTTCTATCGAAGCTACCAGCGTACGGGCTCCCCGAGGGATTATGCAAATGGGTCACCAGTTTTCTGTCCAGCAGATGCATAAAAGCCGTCGTCGACGGTAGTTGCTCCGATAGCATGGACATAAACGCCGGTGTCCCGCAAGGTTCTGTGCTATCCCCAACCCTGTTTCTTCTGCATATCAATGATATGCTGTCCATTGATGGCATTCATTGCTATGCGGACGACAGTACTGGGGATGCTTATTACACGGGCCGTGCAAATATCCCTCGTTCCGTGGTAGAGGAAAGCCGCGAACGACTTGTGTCTGGAATCGAGAGCACACTTACTAGTGTCTCCGATTGGGGTCGACTAAACCTAGTCGATTTCAACCCCACTAAGACACAAGCCTGCGCGTTCACCGCTAAAAAAACCCCATTTGCTGTGGCTCCACAATTCCAGAACACGTCCCTCAACATCACGAAGAGCATCGGAATCCTTGGCGTTGATATTTCTGACGGCGTTCAGTTCCGTAGTCACTTGGAAGACAAGGTTAAGCTGGCAAGTCCGGCCCCATATGGAGTACTGCTGTCATCTATGGGCGGGGGCACCTGGATGCCAGCTTGGGCCTTTTGACTCGGTTCAAAAGCGTGCCGTCAGAATTGTCAACGATCCCGAGCTCACAAGCGGTTTAGAGCCCCTAACTCTAAGGAGAGACATGTCCTCCTTATGTGTCTTTTACCGCTTGTACAACGGACTGTGTTCTGAGGAATTGTTTGATTTGATGCCCACGGCTACTTTTTACCATCGCACCTCTCGCCACAGACGGGGAGTTCATCCTCACACATTGGAGCCAAACTGGTCTCGCACGGTGCGATTCCAAAGGAGCTTTCTGCCGCGCACGCTTAGGCTGTGGAATGAGCTCCCTGCCGAGGTTTTCCCAAGGGAGTACAGCATGGGGTTCTTCAAGAAGGGTGTGAAGAGATTTTTGCAGGGTCGGCAACGCGCGAGTGATACCCACGGTGTTGCAAGCGTCCATAGGCTGCGGTGACCGTTTACCATCAGACGGGCCGTCAGCTTGTTTGCTGCCTTAGTAGTATAAAAAAAAAAAAAAAAAAAAAGGTATCCATACCGACGCACACAACCGATCCACAGTCAGTCGCAGGATGAGGGGGCCCAAGACTTTTCGATGTGAAAATCTACGGGGGAAGCCTATGTTCAGCAGTAAAAGTCCAAGTTATTAGGAGCCATTGAGGGATATTAAACGACATGGCACACTTTTGACTCATGGCTCACAAAGTGTTAATGCTCATAAAGACCCATCCATTAGATACTACTTTACTTTCTCTCATACGTTATATTATTATATCGATAGCAAATACAATTTGGGCGTAAAGCAAACAAGATATTATCTTTTTTGTGGAACAATCTCTGCTTTAGTCTCATCATCATAAACTTTGGTCTAATCTTATTTATCAGTACGTGATAACGGCTATTTGGCTATTGGCTACAGTCCAGCTTTACAAGTATTTTATTTGTTTGTTTTGTGAGATAAATTGATAACTATGGTATTAAAGGTACAATGTTAGGTGTAGGGTTTCATTTCCGGATTAGGGTAAGGGATTATTGGCGTTTCTTTGAAATGGTCTGAGAGATGGTATCTGCCCTCTTATTGTAGTTGATATATTTTTTAAATGATGTATGGATGTTTGATGTTGACAGAACATGCGTTGGAATAACATATAGTATACTATTAATCTCGATATAAACTAAGATCCTTCAAGGAAGCGGGTGAAACCGCGGGGCGACAACAAGTATAGAACAATGTAATTTAACGCCGATTCACAAGGCTTACTTTTAAAAAACAACGTGCGGTAATCCCACAATATTAATATTTTTAATAACTTAATATTTAAAAAAAATTGCATGACAGCTATATACTTCAAACTATCAATCAAAACAGGTGAGCTACGTCAAATTACTTTGAGTACTTTATAAAAGTGGGAAAGTGGGTTCAATGAACTACTCCGCGATGGAATCATAAGGTACCTTACACCAATTTTGCGTGAAGGTAAATGTGAATGACCTGATTCTACAAATAAATCTATTTTCAAAGTCAAGAAAGTTTGAACGGTGAAATATTACAGAGCAAAGAGTATTCCTAAATGAAGACCGAATAATATGACGGGATCTGTGATGTCGGCGATATTTTTGATTTGATATTTTTTCTGATTTAGCTTGGTGGTCATAGACCCTGATCGCCACGCCACAGGTGGCTCAACATTTGCGTGAACTTGTTCTGTGTCTGAATTTAAATCCTTACTAATTTTATAAATGTGAATGTAAATTTGTTTGTTACGCTTTCACGCGAATACTACTAAACCGATCATTATGAACTTTATACACATATTCTTGGAGGTATTAGAAGTAACATAGGATACTTTTTGTGCCTGGAAAATGATACATCCCTACACGCAACATTACAGAAATATATAATCATGGAGAAAATTCAAAATAAAAGAAATACAAAAATTTGAGTAATCGTTAATATTGTCTGATTCCAAAAAGATTATTCGACTCTGTTTTACTTATGTATGGTTAGCAATATTAGGTATGTACTACGTACCTAGCTTAAGAACTGATTTTCAGTCGAACCCTTTGCGGCATCACGAAAACCCGGACAATAAGAAATTGTAAAAGAGAAAAAAAGCTATACAAGCAGTAAATAAAACACATTTTTAAGAGAATAACTATACCACCTTCTCTCACTTCATTAATATTTATTTAGACGACTTTACTATAAAGTGCTATAGCATAAAGTATTTAGAAAAAAACAGTATTAAGTATATCAGCTATCTGGTTTTCATGGTTTAAGCTCTGTTAATTTTGGGATCAAGTGGCCATGTGCAAAGAATGTCTGGGACATTGTTTAATAAATAAATATTCAAACTCAAAGCGAGTACCAAATGATGAAATGTTTGAAACAGGAATAAAATTATGGAAATGGTTTGTTTTGTAATGAGGAAGTTAGATTTGTTTTGAGATAAATTACTGTTCATTATAATTATTTACTTCGTCATAACATTTGCTTTATCTTATGGGTACAATCGTATTTCTATAGGGTTGAAATAATTAATTAGCTCGAATAACATAACTAAAACATAAAATGTTGATAGTCGTGTGGTATAACGCCGCTTGGGGCAAGAGTTCCTTGGTTCGATTCCAAAGTCAGGTAAGGTATGATTGAAATTACTTAATGACAAAGACAGTAACCATCCAAATGACGATGAAATTAATTCCCATGTGCCTATAATTTGACCGGCCCCCTTACCTTTCTAACCGAAACACATTAATAAATACATGTGCAAATATTACTTCAGGGCGGAAATCGGTATACTAAAGTTTGACAAGGTTATGCTGGCATCTAAAAAGCTAGGTGTGCTCAACAGAGCCAAGCGGTACTTCACATCGGGGCAAAGACTGCAACTATATAAGTCGCAAGTCAGGCCCCATATGGAGTACTGCTGTCATCTATGGGCGGGGGCACCTGGATACCAGCTTGGGACTTTTGACTCGGTTCAGCTGACAAGTGGTTTAGATCCCCTAACTCTAAGGAGAGACATGTCCTCCTTATGTGTTTTTACCGTTTGTACAACGGACTGTGTTCTGAGGAATTATTTGATTTGATGCCCACGGCTACTTTTACCATCGCACCTCACGGCATAGACGGGGAGTTCATCCTCACACATTGGAACCAAACTGGTTTCGCACCGTGCGATTCCAAAGGAGCTTTCTGCCGCGCACGCTTAAGCTGTGGAATGAGTTCCCCACCGTGGTTTTCCCAAGAGAGTATGGGGTTCTTCAAGAAGGGTGTGAAGAGATTTTTGCAGGGCCGGCAACGTGCGACTGATACCCACGGTGTTGCAAGCGTCCATAGGCTGCGGTGACCGTTTACCATCAGACGGGCCGTCAGCTTGTTTGCTACTTTAGTAGTATAAAAAAAAAGAAAACTAAAAGCTCTACTACTCAAAAATACAGAGAGACATCGAAAGAAAGCACAACACAGATATAGCAATAGAGTGTTCAGAGCGTGGAATAAGCTCCCAGGAGACGTTGTAACAGCCCAAAATGTTAATCAATTCAAAAACTTCAATTCAAGCACCTCAAAGAGAAAAACTAGAAGAGAGCAAAAGTATTAGCACTTATCAGTTCAATCAACTGCCTGCCTGATAAATAAATAATAATAATAAAATATTTACGCCTTTGAGAGATCAATGGATGGAGATTGGAAATCGAATTTACGTGAAACTATTTAACTAATTGACTCAGACGTGGCTTTGTAGAAATCCATTGTAAGATTATACAAAAACAAATATCTAGTAACTAATTCCGCTGGATCTCCTTCTCTGTCAAGTCCCAAACAATGAAACTCAACAGGAAATCTACACGTGTTTCGCGTCTACACGAAGCGTCTTCAGGACGTATTAGACCCACTGTCACTGAGTCAACGCACTAGCACCAGACATGTTACCTCGCGGACCGCTGGACAGAAAGTAATTTTGTATAATTTTATTGTTTAACTATTTATTTGCCTACAAAATTATTGCCTAATAAATTGCATGTTTCACAAAATAGATTAGTAATAGAAGGCTTGCTGTAAAAACCTTAAAACCCTACGCACGCACACATACTCGTAGGAGAGTTAGCTCCAACTTACTCTATCTTAACGTAGAAATATCATGTGGCCGAATGAGGTAAGCACTCTACAATGCATTAAAGGGCACTGACTACTTAATACACGCCGCTGGGACATATCAGTTGCTGTTTTAGGCAGGTCAACAAAGTTCCTCTCGGCACATCGATCGCCATGAATTCAAATCCTTTAATGTACTTAGTTTTTATGAAGTCTGGTAACACCTCTTGAAAATTTTCCTAAAGTTCCGAGATACTGAGATTCCAAGTTTACAGCAGCCATATTTTAGAGGCTTTCAGAAGCATTCTTTGCCTATAACAACACGCACTTTTCTCACATTATCACTTAGCACCGTGCTATGTTTTCCACGTGATCTTTCATCAATCTTAGCTTAGCACACAAAACAGCTGCAGCTAAGCTACAGAAGCGAATCTTCTGTGCTTATCTAGTTTGTGCATGACGTAAGCTCAGTCTCCACGTTTACGAGCTTTCATAATTATTTCCATACTTGTTTGAAAGGTGACGGTAATCTTTAACGAGATCAGGGTTCTGTTTCGTGGAAATTCATTGCTTTAAAGTACTTGTTAGCAGTGGAAATGGAACTTAAATATGTTTTTAAACCTTTAACACGCTGTTTTACAAACTTATTTATTTTAATACAGTTTGAAGGCTGAAATAGTTTTTATTGAAAGTTCTTGAAAACTTCACGTTTATTATTTGCCGTCCCTCGGTTTTGCTTGCGTTCTTGAATGATATCATGATTTTCCGGGATGAAAAACAAATGTCATAATTCAGAAAATTTTCTTCCAGTATTCCAAACTTCAGACAAATCCCTTGAGCCGTTTTTGAGTTACAAACAATCAAACTTTCACATACTTTATGTGGGATTGAATTCACGAAGTTAAATTACTCATCAGAAAATCGATATTCAAAATTTAAAACCATTTATTCTGGTTAGGCCCATAGAAATCACTTATAAATAGACATGGGTAACTCAACCAAGCTGCGGTTCAGCTCACGGCTCGCGTTTGTGAGCCGGAGCTGTGAACTGGTTCACAGATCAGCTCGAGTATTGCAGACCGATCACAGAGTCTCTACGTCACACTTCCGCGCCGCAGTTCGACAACGATACAATATGACAGAATAGATCACAGACTGAATACAGACTGTAAAATAATAAGTGAGCCGTGAGCTGTTTAGTTTGCTCTTGAGCCGCAGCTCGATAGTTCAAGTAGGTGTGATCTGATCTGTTGAACCGATTCAGAGCTGAGTTATAAATGCCTACTTATAAAGCTCAAAGTTATTGAAGCGACCACCAGTCAAAATCATCTGTGCTTTTTATCACCGAATTCTCGTCATCATCATGACTAGCCTAGTGCAGGATATATACCCCCTTCAATGTGGGTAATAATACCATATTCACAGATGCATTATTTCAGAATTAAATAAAAGAAATATAAACAGCCATTAAAATGTAAAAAAAAAACAAAATCAAAATAACAACATAACTAGCTGCATACGTTTGACAACTTTAAATAAAGGTATTTTATTCCAGAGCCGATATGGTTGAAAGAAAACCTGATGATGCCGCCACGCACAAACTATGCTCCAGTTTCTTATTAAAGCCTTCTTGTTAAAAATTGTTAACTAACTTCGAAGATTAGCGTGTTCAAAAATATAGAAAGACAAAGTATTTAAAAATAGTCTTAATGTATTCCGTTTTACTCCCTAAATAAATATCCCAGTACATTGTTCACACATGGTTACCTGATCCCAAATTAATCAGAGTACTGCTCGAATTATGGCTACCAGGTAACTGATATACTACAAATCCTTCTTTTTAAAATACATACTTATATATATTTACATCCAGACACAGAACAAACAGACATGTTCATGTACACAAAATGTTTGTCATCAAATTTGCAACACCAAGGGAATTGCTAAAGGGTCGACTTTGAGACGTGAAGTTAATTAACCGGCTCCTTTACCTTTCTAACCGAAACACAGTAATACAAGTGCACTACTGCTTCACCCCGAAATGTTACTTTTGTTAAGACAACACTGATTTCTCCATAATTTCGAAATACATAAAAAAACAGAAAATGATTTTAGCATCGATAACACATAAAATTGTATAAAAACATTTTTAAACAAACTTACGTGTTGTTTGATCTCCATAATTCAAACATCCGTCATGTCCATTTATCAAACAACTGTTTGATATCAGAGTAAACTATTCTGTATTCGTAAACTAATAGAGAGTATGTTTGGATGTCTGTTGCATTTTATAAGCTTCTAAATGAAGGATGGAAATGTAGAAAAATACCGAGCGGAAATAACAGGCTAACTTGTTCCTTGAAGCGTTATCCAAATGTAAACTAGACAGGCCAGTTGGCTTGGTGGTTAGCGACCCTGACTGCCAAGTCGCAGGTCGCAGGCTCGATTCCTACCCAGGACAAATTTGTGTGTATGAACATGTCTGTTTGTTCTGTGTCTGGGTGTCTATATATGTATGTATTTAGAAAAATAAAAAAACGGTATATGCAGAATATCAATTACCTGATTTATATAGTACAAGCACTGCTTAGTTTCGAATCAGACGGCCGTGTGTAAAATAATGTCCCAGGATATTTATTTATTTATTTAAACATGCTGAGTTACTTACTGGTTCTTCACAGTTGAAGACTGCCTACAAACCGATAGTAAATTCACAAACTTTAGCCTTTACAAGTGCTCTCTGCGGGCTCAAATTGAATAAATGATTTTGTACTGTCGCTCTAAACACAAACGTGTACTTCTAAAGCAGAATTCTATGTACGACCATACCTAAATACAATTTACACATTATTTACCACGCGATATTGTTATCAAATAGTAAAAATGTATTAATCGCAATAGAATTTTGTTAATGAAACCCAAATTAGTGGTTCAGTTATGGTATACGGTCGTTGTTCTTCAGTCGCATGCTAGCGTGGTCGTTGCGACGACGTCTCCTCACGTTTTGGTGATACGCGTACCGCCAAAAGTGTAACTTTAAAAGTGTTCTATTTATTATTGTGGAAAGTGGAATGGAAACTTTACTGTCAAGTGTTTTGTGATAAACGGTAATATTGTGTTTGGTTAAAGTGCATAAAAAATTGTTGTTTATATTATTTTAAATTAATTAAAAATTAATATGTGATTATTATAAAAAGGTACTCTGAAACTATTACTTTTTATAAGATAATAATTCCGTAAAAAATCATAGTAAAGTTATTGATTTTCTTTTTTTTTGGAAATAAATTGAAATTATTTTGCCAATCATAAACCTAACGTAATCAAATAAAATCAGATTCAATAAAAATGGCCGTAAAAATGCATTCACATTTTAAAATGAAGTAAAGATAAAAGCTTGCTTTTTTATTGGTTTCCAAATGGCATTTCACTAGATCTAGAAGGTATATAAAAATAAAAAAGCTTTATAAATGCAATGGCTAGTGCAGTGTGGAATAAAGGATATATGTCATAAACAGATCTTTATTTAAAAAAGTAAATAAAAAAGAAAAGAAAATATTTAGATACTAGATTTAGTAGATTTTAAATAGATTTGTAACTTATAAATAAACGTTACTTTTGAATAGAGCTTATTTTGTACTATAGAAATATATTAACAAAAATATAAAGAAATAAAAAAAAAATAAGCTGGCATAATTAAAGATATGGCAATATTTTTATTTGATCTGCAACTTTAAAATAACGCAACCTTATTATAGCTTTTTTGTTTGTGTATAAATTTTTTTTTTAACAACAAAAATTTAATAATTTTTATATAATATAAATTTAATACCATTGCGGATATCCGAATGATTCGGTCATAGATACGAATGCTCATTCCATCTCTAGGGTACGATAAAACGTGGCTAGAGGCAGGTTGAGTGTCCCATAAAACATCAATTTATCTAGTGACATAGATATTTATTAAATTATAATAATAAGTGTTTGAAATCAAATATGTAGTTATCTATTTTCATAGCGGTTTCTCCCACTTTTCTGAGGGTTTTAACGTTTCCCAGGATAATAACATAGTCTATTTCCTTTCGGAATAATGTACTTATCAAAGGGTGAAAGAATTTTTCAAATAGATACCGTTGCTTAAGATATTACCTTCCGCATATATTCAAAGTCACAAAATTCGCACCCAATCTTTTTAATATTAGTATAATATAGATTAGATGTTTACTAGCCAGTTTTCACTCCCATAGTTGCAACATTTACCTATATAAAAAATTATGTTTGTATATGTGTACCTTATGCTATCTTATAATGTACTAGCTGTTCTCCGCGGTTTCACCCGCGCTCCCCAGGGGTGTAACATTTATCTGGTATGTGTACAAAGTTTCATGATGATCGGTTTTGTAGTTTTCGTAAAGCGTAACAAACAACTCACATTCACAATTATAATATTAGTGGTGATATATGTGATAGGAATGAAATTAAATGTACGCTCGTACGTAGAACAACTACCTAAATATTCCTGAAGGTTCCTGACACAAAAAATTAAAAAGGCGCCAGTTGGTAAAGAATAAAAAATTAAAAAATATCCCAATAGACATTTTTCACACGCGTTAATTTGATCCCAAACTAAGCAGAGCTTGTTATATGGCAACCAAACAACTTATATGCTTAATTTTAAATAAATAATTATACAGATTTTTTACACCCACATACAGAACAAACAGACATGTTTAGTCACGTAAATATTTTTCCTGAGTGGGAATCGAATCAGCGGCGTTATACTCAGGGTATTTGACTACCACGTCAACTGGTCCGTCAAGTAGATCGCCGATCTGGGGAAGTACTACCACCTTACCTTTTTCCGTCGTGAAGCATTGCACTTGTACTACTGTGTGTCAGTTAGAGATACAAAAAGTTTGATTCTTTCAGTCGGAGGCTGATTCATAAGTGACTTTATTTTTTTTTCTATTATACTTTCACGATAGCCTTAAATTACTAAATATGACTATAATAATAATAAACATCCTGGTACATTATTCACGGGGTTACATGATCCTAAACTTAGCACAGTTTGTACTCCTTGGACTATAAGAATAATAATTATATTGTCATCCCTCCATCGAGATGGAAGAAAGAGTATTTTTGATCTTCGATATCTGAGTGCAAAGGCCGTTTTTATCCGCTAAAGGATAAAGTAAATTGAATTTTAACATCGTGTGCACTAAGTTTGTGTCATCAAAATTGAGCACGCGGCTAAAAAATAAATTTACACTCTTGTTAACACTTAACTATTATTTGATAAGGCTACACAGAAACCTAATAGTGTTAGTAAGATCTTAAACTATGTTAGTTGGAACGAATATAAAACTAAAACTTAAATGAGTTATTGGTTTTCGTCCTTTGTGTGAGTTTCATTAGAGGAAAATCCACCTTATTAGCTATCATATTAAGAATACTGTTGCTACTCTCACGGACTCTGCTAGGAAGAGGCTAGAGGCTGTTATCTTGCGCAAGCAGATAACTGATATGCTAAATATACAATAAATAGATGCATATCAATATATGTATATAGAGTATATTACAGTAAATATATATTATGACTACACCCCGACACAGAACAAACAGAAACCCTTGACGCCCCGACCTGCGGCATGGTAGTCAGGCTTTCCAACCACCAACCCAACTGGTCTATGACTCCCAAGTCAGTTGACAGGCCAGTTGGCTTGGTGGTTAGCGACTCTGACTGCCAAACCTAAGGTCGCGGGTTCGATTCGCACCCAGGACAAACATTTGTGTGCATGAGCATGTCTGTGTCTGGGTGTAAACATCTATATAAGTATTTATTTAGAAAAAAAAAGTAGTATATGTAGTTATCTGGTTTCCATAGTACAAGCTCTGCTTAGTTTGGGACCAGGTGGGCGTGTGTAGAAGAATGTCCCGGGATATTTATTTAATTATTATTTGTTTTATAAGTAAGATACCTGGATGGCCGAGCTTTGCTCGTGTTTTCTTTACTAATGTGACTACTGCCGTATTCTCTTTTTTAAAGCACTGTTATATATACCTAGATACGAATTAGATGCGATCATATAGGGCGTACCTTTAAGTGTAAGTGCTTTTACCTTCGTATTCTAATGGTATTGTAGCAGTTTTCATTGCATAACAACACGGATAAAACGACATTTTCTAAAAATTAAACCTAGCCAGATTAATTTATCGCCCCCGAAAACACCTGCATACTAAATTTCATGGAAATCGTTGGAGCCGTTTCTGAGACCCTAATTATATATATTGCTCGTTTAAAGGTATTAGATAGATAAATAGATAGATGAAGGCGACGAAAAACAAAAGAACTTCGCTTTTTTGTCCGCAAATTCGACACTACGTATATGATCAAAAACTTTACCGTATTATTGTTAAACGTACCATTGTTTTATATAGTTCTGGTGCAAGCTTACTGTTGGATGAGTTGTGCAATTCAGTTTTAGTTAAATTCGTGTTTTAATAAACTTTTCTGTGCGAGGGACTTGATAACGACCACCTGGACAAATAGTTTTGATGAAATTTATTCACTTTTTATGCAACGTTGGTATCTATAATTTATTACTTACTAGCCCTGTGGTTTTACCCGCGTTCCCGAGGAATGTTTCATTTTCCCGGGACAAAAAGTAGCTTTAATGTTAGTCCAGGTTATAAACTATTTGTGTGCAAAGTTTCATTGAAATCTAATCAGTAGTTTTAGCGCGAACGAGTAGCTAACATTCATACATCCATCCTCGCAAATTTTCGCATTAACACTAGTTGTTCCCCGCGGTTTCACTCGCCATACTTAAAGATCCGTTTTCCCAAGATAAAAGACTATATTCCATCTTTAATCCAAATTATAATCCACCTGTGTGCCAAGTTTTATCCAGTTCCGTTCAGCATTTCTTGCGGCATTAAGTAACAAACAGCCACCCACATTTGCGCATTTATAATATACTAGCTGTTTCCGGTACACGTTGCTATGCGAGTTTTGTTTTTTTTTTTCTATCAGAAACCTTCTCCTCCAGAAGACTCCCGCACAACACTTTGTCTCATCTTTCTCATGATCAAATGCATAGTTTACGATTCTACAAGGACAAACAAACATTTATTTTTATATATATAGAATAGTATAGTAGGAAGAAGGGCTTCAGGAGAAACACTTGGAGCATTTTTATACATATCATTGAGTTGTACAAACACCGATACAGTGGTCATTATTTCCTATTATCCGAGCTCTCTTCGATATTTAATTTTTGTTTTGATTTGATTCTACATAAATCTTGTTTACCAAATAACCTTTGATATTCTGTGTTCACAGAGAGCTATGAATTATTTGAAGTACCAAGTTAGTTATCTAGTTAAGGCCCTAGTATGGGATCTTATGATTTTACCACAGTTTCGGAAGTTACTCTTCTGTCTGTGTTCTATATCACTTAGGAATAGTGTAGCAAAGCGTCAGATGGGTTTGAGTAGAATGGCCAAAACTAAATTTATTATTTACTAAATTCCGTAGCCCTGTTAGTTAGAGAGTATTATTTTAATCAATACAAGCTGTCCCCCGCGGTTTCACCCGTGTTCTTGATGGATGTAACATTTTCCCGGGATAAAAAGTAGCCTATATGTTATTTCAATATATACCCTATCTATGTGCCAACTTTCATCCAAATCCGTTGAGTAGTTTTTGTGTGAAAGAGGAACAAACATCCATACATCTGTGCATACAGTAAGTTGAAAGTAGGATTTCTAATAATGAAGGAATTCTTAAAATTTGTGTAATATTATACATAGTTTTTGAGTTTATTCAACAGAAACAAAATACATTTTTTTCGAACGAAGATAGCGGTTTTTGTAAGTGTGTAGAGGGTATCGTCGAAACCACTGCACCTAGTTGAAAAATTATTTCACCAGTTGAAAAGAAGATTATTATACATAGACATGAGATAGGCTATGTTATGATCGCAGGACATATTAAATCCCTCAGGAACGTGGGTAAAACCACGAGGCAAGAATATGTGTTTTGAAAAGGAATTTGACCAGGCAATGCCCTCTACTGTTCTAAGCACATAAAGTAGCCTGTAAAATGTTTTATTCGCTTTTAAATTATCTCAGAATTGAATATACGTAATTTTATGATGCAGCCGTCCTTTTATTCTGTTTAGACGGTAACTTTTTTGTATATTACAAGAGCTATAAACAAAACCCGTACGGATACATTAAAAGTTGGGTTCCGTAGTTCTTAATATATTTTTGACATTACGTTTGAGTATATGATGATGTTTGGTTTTTATTACGGAATCCTAATGCTGAGTTTTCAATGAAAATGAGTTTGAAAAGATTTAATTAGTATGATTCCGGGGTATTAAAATGATGCTGGCTTTCAAGAGTTTTTCTTTCTGACATCTATTCATTGAGTTAAGAAGATGGTTTAATTACTAATAGAAATACATTTCTTGAGCTGGTTTCGTTGTGTTTATTTTTACCATAATTTGTGTGTGTCTATTAATTATGATTAAATTTAATGTACATATTTTTATTTATATTGCACGTACTTATTTAAGCCAATATATGGCAAACACAATATTAGTAAAAAAAACACATGTATATTATTTTCTTAAGTTTGGACAATAAAAATGAAACCTAGCTAGATCGATTTATCGCCCCCGAAACCCCCTGCTTACTAAATTTCATGAAAATCGTTGGAGCCGTTTCCGAGATCCTAATTATATATATAAATATTATATATACGAGTATATATATACAAGAATAATTGCTCGTTTAAAGGTATTAGATATTTAATTAACATTTTTTAATTACATTTTACGTATTTAATTTTAAATTGAACAAAATTATGACAATAATGAATAAAAATAATATACATATTTTTCAGCACCGTATATATTTTAAGCTCCAATATCCAATATTGACTATCATAATTATAAAATCTGGCCATATCCGTCGGAGAATGGGAGCTGATATCGATCATACCGCCACTTACTCAGGTGTCCGATTCTGTGAGGGATATCAAACTAGCTCGGGGATGTTTCGTCGCAGCCTCTATGCTCTGTCTCTTTCGCTTACTACACAATTACGTGAGAGGTAAGCTCTCCGAGGCCTCGTTTCATCAGCTCGCCGACGAGGTTTGTATTAGCTGATTAATAAATGGGCGGCAAATACAAATTCTGTCGAAGAGCGGGCGCTACGAGGCCTCAGAGACCGGACCGCTCATGTGACTCCCTAGCCAAAAAACAGACAAGGCAAAGAGGTCGCGATAAAAATAATTCGTGCGAGTGTCATTCACCTTACATAATCAAACCTCAAGTTATTTATTTATCTTAAATAGTACCTACACTCAAATTTTACCGTTCAATAAATAAATATCATGGGTCATTTTTTATACGCCGACATCCATACTTAGCAGAGCTTGTATTATGGAAACCTGATAACTGACTACTTTCTTTTTCCAAATACAGTACCTAGTTGCCCGAGCTTTGCTCGGTATTTTTTTTTTGGTAAATTGTGTAAAGTTGATTATTGACTTAGTGTTGCTTAGCAACGACATCTACTGGAGTAGCTTTAGTGATGTTGTGTCGTTAAAACAGTTAATGTTAGGAAGTCCTTTTTTTCAGGTTATGTTAAAGTCAACTATCGATAAAGTTGATCATTGAAAACACGGATAAAACGACATTTCTTGAAAAATAATCCTAGCTAGATCGATTTATCGCCCCCGAAACCCCCTGCATACTAAATTTCATGAAAATCGTTGGAGCCGTTTCCGAGATCCTAATTATATTTTGCTAGTTTAAAGTATTAAATAGATACATAAATATATTAACACCCAGGTACAGAACACACAGAACTCGAACCAACGACCACCACCAAGCCACGGCACATCATATTACTACCATCTCAAATGTATATAATTAGTTTTTTTTTTATTTCAATTTTATACAAATAATACCTTTTTAAATAAAAATATATGCGGGTTAATGGAATAAAGCCTAGCTTGGGGGCTGATTTTGGCACAATTACACGAGGATAACACTTGAAACTGTCCGCAATCTGAAATGGCAATGGGCAGGCCAAATCGCTCGATGAACTGATATCTGAAACTAATTTGACATTTCTTTTACCATAAATTGACACGCAAATTATATTACTGTACTCATTTACTTTTCTTTAATTCTATTCAAAAGCTAATATACAGGTGCGAATGTCGTGGAATTAACTTGTCTTATAAAGTGAAAACTATATTTTACAAAGTCGAGTTAATTAAATGTATTGAACCTTACAACCTTCAGGCTAGAGTTTAATCTTGCAAAATTAACCCCATAAAGTTTAGTCAGTCCAACTTTAACAATTAGTGTGTTTGCTATTCTGGACATAGCATAGGCATTTTTGGGTTCCGTACGCAAAATTCCGGATTACTAAACCAAATAATTACTTTCTGTAAATATTTTCTGAGTCGCGGGCACAGTTAGTAAAATAAATAAATTTGTTATAAATAATATATTTTTTTATCTTTATACATACCTATATCTAATTCTATAACTCCAAACAGATTTTGATGAATACTTTGTTCGATTAAGATTTTAAATTGGTACACCCCGGTGGCGTTGTAATCGACTAAAATTATCTTTTTTACCATTTTTTAATGTAAGGTTTTTAGGGGAAAAAATAATATTTACCCAGAAAATTCAAAATATGAGGAAGATATTAAAGTGTTTTATTCTTAATTTTTTTTATGAACAAATGACAGGTCAACTCTGTCGGTAAAAATAGCCAAAAGTATATGAAATATCATCTCTCAAAACGTAAAGGCAAATAAAATAAAACCTATCATAATATTATGAGAAATATATGATGGGACGGTACCGTCAAATTGAATTAAAACATTCCGATTCGATCGATTCTGGCGACCCCTAGTTATACTAAACTGCAATGCAGGGCCACTTGCAACCCCTAATAAGTTGAGATTAGATTTAGGCCACAAGCCACCACACGGGCCCAATCTGGATCGGACAACTTCACACTCCAAATCCATTTTTGTTTCCTCACGATTTTTTACTTCACCGGAAAATCAGTAATGAAAATCAAGATTTTCATGTCATATTGTTATGTAATTCATTGAATCGCACAAATTATTTAAGCTTGAAATGTATTCGGTATTGAATATGATAATGAAAATATGGAACTGGATTACTAATATTGTGGTTAAGCGGTGTAATTTATAATTAGCATTTAAATTGTGATTTACGTATCTGTGCTTTCTGTACATTTTTGGGTTGTCAGTGCGAGGTTAAAGTATTTAATCAAGAAGTTTGTATATTTTGGACTTCAACATTTTAGTACTACTGTGTTTAACAGTACGAAGTTTTTATTTTTCAAGAGACAATTTACAATTATATTTGTGTCATAAAACAAAGACACGGTGTCGTAAAGACACACGATAGTAGTTAAACTTTTGTTTTACAGGGAAACATTTTAATTGTAAATTTATTAATAACTTTTATAATAGCATAGATTGGTTTTATCATACATTTATTTTTCGTCACACGAAAAGGTTGCGAATCAGAATTTCTAAGCAATCCCGTAAGAAGTTTCACTAAAAAAAAAATACACATATAAATGCTACCATGATATGCAGGTGGTTTATGAATTATTACACCACCGTCTTGTCTCGTCCGTCACGTTGAATTTAGAATGAAGTCACTTAGCTAATCGTGCATTGTCACCAAAGCCAAACGTATGTTCAAAATTTCAACTCAATCGAATGGGGGACCATAGCGACCACGTACAGGAAAACGCCGAGTGCGACGACTTCCCACCAGGTGGACCGACGACGTGGTCAGAGTCGCTGGAAGCTGCTGGATGCAGGCGGGTCAAGACCTATCGAGGTGGAAATCCTAGGGGGAGGCCTATGTTCAGGAGTGGACATCCCTGGGCTGATATGATGAATGGGGGACCTGCTGTAAAATGTTATTGAAAATTTTCTTTCAAAAATACTAACTCACAATTAACTTAAATAAAAGCTTGTACCGACAGAGCCAGTTCATTCATAATTTAAACGCAATTATATTTTTACAAACCATTCCATCTTGTTCTAAAAATGGCCGATTCTAATATTTCTTTCAGCACAAATAACATCGTAATGTAAACAAAATAGGAGTAACGAACACAACATGAAATCACGTGAATCATCCATTAAATGAACGATTTTATGAATCTTTTAGCCCGTTTATTTAACAACGATGTTTCAGCCCAAACTGTGATCGTCCTTGTTTAATGTTTTCATGACAGCATAATTGCTATCATGTTAAAAGTTAATACGATTATCGAGTCGATTATTTGAAAAATATCGAAATTATTTGCTCCAGGGCTTAGTTTATTGAAATGGATAACCATTTCAATTATTTTCATGACACTGAAATTATGTATGAGTATATGAAACTGAACATCTTTGGCATAAGGATTTGAATAATATGTGAAAAATATGAGAGTCTACATCTTGTAGTTTTTTGTGGGTGTTTTTTTTTCATCATAAAACCTGAACAGTGGGATGGAAGCCAGTATATAATAAAGTAACCTCAATCTATCATAAATTATTAATTCTTACAAAATATCCGAAGCGGCAATGATAAAAATTTTGGAACATCAGCGGTTTGACCGGAGGGATCTAATGTATCCCGGAATCATAACATAGCCTACCTATGTCACTTGCGAAAAGTGTAGTTTTTTAACGTAGAATTCCTTCCTGGTGGTAGCATTATTGCGGGGCTTAAATAAATAAATGGATTTTAATATAGATTTATTTATCAGCGAATTTTTTATTCAAACGAATTAGAAGTTTCAGAGAGTACCTCCTACATTTTAACTTGAAAACTTTACCACTTGATTATATCAGTATAGAATAAGTATTTGAAATAAAATAGTTCAAAAATTAAACCCATGACTTTGGCAATCAAAAGTTAAAAGACGAAACAAAAATGTGAATGACAAACTCGAATAAAATCGACTAAAGTTACATATCATTCAGGCAAAGACATGAAAAGTGGTAGAGCTGTTTTTCATTAGCAAGTGAGTAGATGATCTTCAAAGATGCCTCTCCGGAACATGTCGTCATTCCACATCGGCTGGAATGCTTCAGAAATCGAGGAGATTCCATCACTAGACCTGGATGTGTTCTTCAAGCCGGACATTGTGATCATTGTGCTGTATGTGGCGGTGCTGACCACATCCTTGTCAGCGAACACCCTGCTCATCTTCATCGTCATTAAGTTCCAGTATATGAGGAGGTAAGTGCATATAGTTTAATTAATTAATTAATCTGTCAATTTCTCAATTATTGAAAATTTTAAGTATGGCAATCTTTTTCTTGGACTTATTTTTAGCCAGTGTCGGGCTGCAAGTAAGTATGTTTTAATATCACATAATCAAGCCTCAACAACGTCACCACCTGTACAAAAGCGAGATTTGAGTAAAATTATGGCCCTTTTACAGGCTTTTTCAGGCAGCAGGAAAATACGAGAATGCCCTAGTTCCCTGGTGTACATGTATAAATCTTTGTTGACTATAACGCCATCGAATGTGATCACTAAAGTTCTAAATAGCACCAAACAAGCCGATAATTTAAAGTAATGCAACTCTTGTGTGAAGAAGTTCCTGACATTCGTTGTAATGTGTCTTCTTATGGTCTAAGTTCTTACAGACACCCTACTGAAAAAGCACTCACAATTGTCCTTGTATTATCGAATTTTCAGGCAACTTTTAAATTTTTTTTCTTTCCCTAAAAACCATACAAACACTTGGTTTTCATTATTAACTCGGTCTAGTCTTTCTCGTTTAATGCGCTAACCAAGCAACAGCATTTAATTATTATTAATACAGATTGCCTTAACTTGATTGTAGAATCTTGAGTAAACTTAATATGATGCCATTTCATTGACTTAGAAATTATTTCCAAAGATCGACAAAGGTCGATTAATTACGAATTCTGACTAAAATTCTAGTGTATTAAATCTGGTACGCGCAATCAGTGAGGACTCATCGAACATGTTAATTGACAGTCAACAACTTGTCTACAATACATTTTATATTGTTGGTGTAGATTGTGAATTGACTAAAATATTCCATGCTAGTTAGCACGAACTTTCTTCACTGGTAAGCATTGTTAGCATAGACATTGCTATCATAAAAACGCTATCACTAAAATAGTAATTAGAATACTAAGGTACTTCTAGATTTATTTCATTTTGAGTTCTATTAACCATAAGTTTAAGTTTCATCACCATCTGCTGGCTGTTATCCCTTTTCTCGACCATATAGGTTTGGCAAAATATGTACTTTTGCTTTACTACTCAGTACTTTACAAATTTGGCAGATTTATTACAGCCAGCCGCTGTCTGACCCCAACCCTCTTCGGAAATGCTTTAGACGCTTCTTACGGCACCCTAGAGATGAGCTAGTGTTATATTATTTGTCGTCGCTTACACACAGTGTTTTGGTTTAACGTTTAAAGATAATAAAACCTCACACCGTGTCACAGAAATTATTCGTGGAACGGATATATACGCTGAGTCATCTAAACTGGGTACACGATTGTGGGGGACACAGATGGCCAAGACGAGCTAAAAAGCAGGGGCACTATCTACTTTTTCTCGGAGCCTTTCGACATACTTTCAAACCCTCATTGCTAGAGAACATTATTTTTTTGGATAAGATTTATAAAACACAAAGTTTAATTTGTCGTTAAGAGTCATATCATGGAACACAATCAAAATTCGTAGATAAGAGTAATGCGAATAAGAGTGTACCTACAACAATAACCTTTCCACTTCAATCTCAAATTACGCAAAAAAGCAAAACGGCAATTTGCTCGTATCTTCAAAATGGCGAATCTAGATAAATAGGCATTTGTCAGGTCTCGTAACGGAGCTGTTGCCTAAAATCACAATTTATTCTACGTCTGTGTTCTATAAAATGCTTATGTAATATTTTATTCGGAATAGCAGTCACTTTTATGGATACGAATGTATTGTTACGTGAAGTAATCTAATTTACGCGTGCAGTTCGCTTTTAGAAACTGTTATTTTTAAAGGGTAATAACGTGTTTGTTTTCGCTGTAGTTAGTACAGAAGACATGTTGAGTCGGCTATAAATACCGAGTGTGATGTGCAGCCGGGCTTCCAACTGATAACGATGTTGTTCCTGGAGAGTTATTTACTACATGAGCTTTAAAACTATAGTAATAGCATTAATTTTTATTCAAAATATACTTTTAGGTCACTGTTTTTGCCTCTGAGTTGAAACAAGAAGAATAAATTACAGGCACATGAGATTTAAGAAATTCACGTCTTAGGGTCGACAACGCATTGGTGATGCTCCTGGTGCTGCAAATGTCCATAGGCGATGGTGACCACTTACCATCATGTGGACCGTCTCCTTGCGAGTCAGCCCATGTTGTATAAAAAAACTATTTTTAGTAATTAATTTAAAGTTTTCACAATAAAAAAAAACCCCGCATAGAAAAAACGGGGTTTTTTAGATATTTATCCTAATGGTAATCTGTTACCGTACCCTGTGGACGCATTAATAAAGCTTTAATTAAGTTCAGTCTTGAAGATGTGGGTAAAAGACAGATCATTTTCATTATTATTACATCCTTGCGCACCGCGATTTTCCGCTTTCCCGAGCATTTTTATGATTTCCCGGTATAAAAAGTATCCGTTTTATTAATCCAGAACATATTTTATTAGTGTCTAATTTTATTCCTCCAGTGAGCCATTTATGTGTAAAAGTATACATTCTGTAAATAGGATAAGGGTTTCTGCAAAAAAAAATATTTGACTTTGGTTATTATCCCGGTACATTCTACATACATGGTCCTGATCCCAAATTAAGCATAGTGTACTGCTTGTACTATGACTACCAGGTAACTGATATACTGCATAAACTAATATTTAAACACATCCTTCCATCTTACTAATATTATAAAGGGAAAAGTTTTTGAGAATGGATGTTGGGATATTTTTAATATTTAATTTCATTTTTGGTCTTTTTTTTAAGCAAAAACTACTGAGCAGATTTACATGAAACATGGCACATAGATTGTTTATAACCTGGGTTCTTTACTGTGAAAATTACTCGAAAACGCAGGTGAAGCCGCGGGGGACAGCTGGTACTTATATACTTCGTTACTAATATTAGTAGGTCAATCCTAGCATAAAACAAACAGACTTGTTCATGCACACAAAATGTTTGTCCTAGATGGGAATCGAAGCCAGGACCTGGGCTCGATTCGAGGTAAGGTAGTACACTAATACGCTAACCTACAAGTTACTGCTTCACGGCATAAATGGGTAAGGTGGTAGTACTTCCCCGGACGAACTCTGCACTAAGAGCTCTACTAGTCAGCGTGGCAGTCAAGATTTCTAACCAACCCAACTGACTCGTAATTGCAATAAGAATTAGTATATACTCGTACATATAATATCTAACTTTTTATGTGGAACATCCATAATATTAATACCTTCATCTAAGCTCGTGACCGTGAACAAAAAATAATGTAAGTATATATTAGCAGACGGCACCCACGCTTACAATCACGGGTTATTCAAATATTAATCTATCGATGAAAGTACGGCGCGATGCAAGTGCAAAGTTCCATATTCCATATATTACACGTAGAATACGTGTATTTTAAAAATAAGTCTTATTGTAAAATAACTTTGCTACATTTCTGGGCCATTCTTCTCAGTCGAAGGCTGTTGTGCGTACTAGTGGCAAATTAAGTTGAATACATGACTACGAATTTTGAATTGTTCAATAGCAAAACAATGAGAAAAGATGAAAGAGGTACAGTACTGGATTATTTCGCGTGCGTTAAACTTGATAGTAAAAATAAAAACGTCAGATAAGACATGTGACGTAGAACAAGAAAATTCAAAGCAATTTATTGAAATGACCAATCGACATCCTTGCCATCTTAACATACATGTTTTACTGTAAATTTCAGTGTTGCCATTGATTCATAAAAAACGACTCGTATCAATTTATTAAGCGAATTTTAATTAATAAATATTCAAAATGTTAACAAATTTATTCAGTTTAGGCCCTAGAGTGGATCGAATACAGGTCAGATACTGAAGTGACTACATATCAACCCTAAAATTTAAAATATAAATAAATATTCTTGGACAGTCTTTACACACGGCCATCTGATCCCAAACTAAGCAGAGCTTGTACTATAAAAACCAGATAACTACATATACAACTTTTTTGTTTTTCTAAATACACACTTATAACACACAGAACAAACAGACATATTCATGCACACAAATGTCTGTCTTTGTTGGGAAGCGAACCCACGACCTGCGGCTGGCAGTCTGGGTCGCTAGCCACCAAGCCAACTGGCCTGTCAAATATGAATATTTCCAGCAAAGGCACCTCAGAGTGTCATCACCCTGAACGCTAGCTCCATTATTTTACGTAATCGCATATCAGTAGGTCATTTCGCAAATCCTTTTATGCTTGTTAATCGACTTTTTTGTTTGGTCTACTTTGATAAGTGTATTTGTAGTAACATAGTACTCTGTTGTAGTACTATGAGAGCAATTCATTTATCGACATACTTTTATCACAATTTTATGTGCCGTTAATAATTTATTTATAACTAGCTCTCCCCCGCGGTTTCAGCCTCGTTTATCGGTATTATATAAAATACTAGTTGTCCCCCGCGGTTTTACCGAGGGATATCACTTTTACCGGCATAAAAAGTAGCCTATATGTTATTCCAGGATATGCTCTATCTATGTGCCAAGTTTCATCCATATCCGTTTAGTAGTTTTTGGGTGAAATAGTAACAAACATACTTACATACAAATCTTTCCTCTTTATAATATTAGTATAGATATAGATAGCCTATAACCATCTACGAAATGCCGCGTAGAATGGTAGCAGGTCTTATCTCGATATGTTCAGTAGTTTTGAGGTGATTGTGCGTAGTGATGTGTAGAAGTGAAATCTTTACAAAACTGTCTATCTCATTATCTTGCAGGCTAAATTATATAAAGTATGTATGTTTGTCTCTTTTCAATTATGCTTTTTCATTTTATTGAGTTTCAAATCACAACGGTGCTTTAGACGTTTTCGCTTGAAAAACTGAAATAAAATTATATATGAATACCAGCGCCATTTTACTGTTAAACCAGTTAATATGCTTCCGCGAAAACTATTTGGAAAATAAACGGCGACAGACTGCAGCGTAGGGATGACGTCACTATTCATTGAACCATTTGACTCGTGACATCATTTCCACTTTTTGTCGTTTACTTCGAAAAGTAAACAAAAATGAAATGCTGTTCGTTGGTAAACGCATTATAACGGCTGGACCGATTTAGTTTACTTTTACCCAACTGCAGGAACTCCAAAGGAAGGGTTATAATTTAATTAATGTTTGTAATAGTCTGAACAAAGTTTTTAGGGAAATTAATATGGAAAATCTTGAATGCAAAATTGGAAAATTTCGGAAATAAATTAACCGCATTTTTTTATAATATATGTATTTTTGAGATGAGGTGACAAACAAGCACACAGTCTACCTGATGGTAAGTGATCACCACCACTTATGGACATTTGCAATACCAGAACAGCACCAATGGATTGTTGTCCCTGAGACGTGAAGTTGTTAAGTCTCATGTGTCTGTAATTTTAACGGCTCCCTTACCTTTCTAATCGAAACACAGTAATACAAGTGCACTACTACTTCATGGCGGTAATTGGAAAGGTGGTAGTACTTCCCCGGACGAACTATGCACTAAGAGCTCTACTACTTAAGACCATATACCAATCGAAGACGCATAGCAGCGCATGCTGGGAACAGCTTGTTACAAGCATAAAATAAATATGTGGATCGTAAACATGACAACATACTAAGACTCTCTTTCGTAACGAACTAAATACGGTACACTACTATTACTAAGAACTTTCTGTAATTCCTTTACTATATTTTTTCTTATTCAGCTAATACAAATTTCACTGGTAGAACGAGGCCTCCGAGACACCTCACACATGTTTGCGTAGTTAGCAAAAGAGACAGAGCACCAAGGCCACGACGAAACATCCTAGCGTCATTTTTCCTTACAGAATGACCCCAGTGTCCTTAGCACGAACATCTATCATAAGCGTATTGTCACCGTATCGAGTAGGCCAAAAACCATTGCAATGGGAAATTTTACATCGCGCTACTTCACGGTATGCGCGGTGTTCATTTTTCTATACAAAACAACTTTTGGGATCGATACGAAAACGCTACACTTGCGATTGATGTACGTGCGTAGGTCTCTGTAGTACATAAACTGTGACACATAAATAGTAGATGGAGTATAAAAAAAAATTAAACAGAAATATGAAAGTTTTATAATAGATGTAATTTTAAAAATACCTCCTGAATTGTCTCATAAAAAATTCGCCAGGAAGTGGAATACATAAAAATGTTCTCAGAATTTTTGAAAAGACTGTGGTCGACTAGTGCTGGATGACGATTAGATATATTTTGTCGATAGTTTTCATTTATTTTTTTCACGATTTTTTTTTTAAATCAAATTAGTACTCAAAACTGAAGTTGTTGAGATTAATAAAGCGCGTTTAGATAGCTAAGAATGCCATTCAAAAATAATCTTTATACATTTTGTGTTAAACTTCATCTATTGATTCAATGGCTAGTATGATGATGTTGGATTGTTATAATGCCATAGGGCTCATTATTGTATTATTACTGTATTTTGTGATTGTGAACCTATAAATGCTTATTATGTTCATCAATTCAAAAGCACCAATGTGTGATTGACTTATATATAATTCCAAATTTAACACAAGAGCTTCTGCTTCACCGATAAATACATAATAATTGAATGATTAAAAACATTGAGGGCTACTCTATAACATTTTAAACAAATTCAGAATCTACATGATTGCAAACATAGTAGTTTTGTTTCATTTTACATGAAATGACTTTAAAAAAAATTACAAAATTAAACAAAAGAAGGTAAATAAAAAGTTCGCAAAAAACTGCATGAACGAGAAATTTTATGCAAAGATACGATCCACATTGGGTCCACGAGCTGGACCCTTTTCATTGTAGGTAAAATTAAAACAACAATAATCATATTTATCTTTTGCCTAACAATAAGATTAAGGTACCACATAGAACCCCAGCATAAATTTCCAAAACACTTCATCATTTACATACCCGGCACATAACAATAACAAGCAATATCGACATAATCCCAACACTACTCTGCAACAATAGAGACCATCGGTCGATGAATTTCGGCGTTTATCGGTAGTTAATATTCAAATCGACAATAATAATATCTGAAGCGGTTTGAGTGGGTGGACTTCAAAATTGGGCCATTAACATAGTAATTGCGTGAAAATAGTCATTCTGCCTGCTCGATGATGCGTGGTTTATGGTTTGGAGACATGAAGTACAGAGGTTCCAGGCTTAAAAAACTCCATGAGTGCCGAGGGAAGTAAAACTGACATGAATATATGTCTATGCTGTACGTTTGTATACTATTCAATTTATATTATATAAAGTTTGATTATACAAAAACAAATATCGAGTAACAAATTACGCTGGATCTTCTTTCCGGAAGTCCTGTGGTGTTAGTGCGTCGAGTCAGTGAGAGCGGGTCTAATACATCCTGAAGATGCTTCCTGTAGAAGCGAAACACGTGTCAATTTCCTGTTGAGTTTCCATGTTTGGGACTTGACAGAGGAGGAGATCTATGGAGAGGAGAGAATTAGTCACTAGATATTTGTTTTTGTATAATCTTACAATGGATTTCTGCAAGGCCATTCACGCTTGAGTCAATTAGTTATTATTTAGTTATATTATCAAAGTATTTCAACTAAATCTCAACTCACGTGTAAATTGGCCCCATTTATGTAGATATTTATATAACAGGTGTCGGTAACGGTGTCGCGAGTTCAACTGTTTTTTCCCACCTTAAAAATGCCCAACGCGCCTGACGAAGTTTTCACTTCAAAAATATTTTTTGATGTTTTTTTTTTGTTTTATTATGAACTTGGTGTTCCAGCATAAGTTGCAGTGTTCAAGGAGTTCGCATGGGTAATATTGTGCACAAATTTGTTTAAAGCCGATAACTAGCAGCGATAAATATTCTCTCAACCTGTCTTTAAGTACATATGTAAAAGTCTAATCATGCAACGGAATTTTAAACCAGATACCCTAATGGAGCTGAAGTTTTCCAGATAGGTTTTAGTGAAAGATCACGATTGGAGTGTATTGGGATTGAAGTGACGTCATTCTAAATCCAATATGGCGGACGTGACAAGATGGTTATTCATTGAACAAACTACGTCCATGTGATTTTGTCTATGAAAGGTTTGCCGAGCAGAATATTTGACGTCAATTTTATTTGTTTATTTTAGTAAAAATTTACTTAACTGAATAATTATCATAAATTTGTTCTATAGTTTATGAAATATAAGATCTCTTTTCACGTATAAGCGTGTTATAGAAAAATGTATCTTGTTGTTTTATAATAAGGTTCATTTAAATCTTTCTGCAATTAATTATTGGTTCATTATATGAACTGATACATAGTAGCTTTCGCAACTTTGACTTTCGTAAGTTCCTTCCGCGGGCCTAAACTGAATAAATGGATTTGAAATCAAAATTTTGAAATTTTGGTGATGAAAAAGTAATACATTTTGTTTGTCACCCTCCCTACAAGTAACTAGGTAAAATGAGTAGCTTCATAAAACAAATTAACAGTACTAATACAGAAACAAGATAAATATTAAATGACACATGAAAAAATATAAATGGAGGACTAATGATAATGGTAGTAGCTTCAATAATTTTAAATTTGACCTTCATAAGTGCCTTCCGAGGGCCTAAACTGAATAAATGGTTTTGAATTTTGAAAACAGCTCAGCATAATGCTGCACATATCTGTTTATTATTACTAACTGTCCCCCGCGGTTTTCTATTTTCCTTTATATAGATTTATAAATAATGGCATATATTTAACTTTCACTAACTCGCTTCGTTAGCCGAATTTCGCGCTGAAACTTTTTAAATATGTATTTATGAAACATTTGCCTTAATGACGATAATTAGTGGCTGGTTAATGATGGCTATAATCGAAAATATAATTGTAAGCGCTTAGAGAATTTAACCAACAGTTTTAATTTATTTAATAAGCTATTTACTATATTATGTATAGCCACATATTATGTACATAGCCTCAATCTCACAGTGTAATGTGTTGAGTGAGAAGCGTTGACCACATTATGTAACTACATATAATAATAAATAATTATTATCATTGGGCTATCTTTACAAATGGCCATCTATTCCCAAACTAAGCTGAGCTTGGACTATGGAAATCAGATAGCTGATGAATTTTTCTACTTAGTAGCTTCAGTAACTTTAAATTTGACCTTCATAAGTGCCTTCTGAGGGCCTAAACTGAATAAATGGTTTTGAATTTTGAATTGAATTTTGAATTGCATTTTTTCTTCACATATTTAAACCCAGACACAGAACAAACATGTTCATGCACACAAATGTCCTAGATGGGAATCGAACGAACGGCCTACAGCGTGGCAGAGACCCTCTAACCACCAAGCCAAAAATCTGTGAAAAAATAGGGACATTGAATTTAAAGACCCTGTTGGTTTAGTGAACTGATACCTAGACTAAATAAATACTTTATCATTCATTTTTCTTTCCATTAAACTTAAGTTATCCATGATTATACAAATATCAAAGAAAAACCAAGATTACGATGCTCATTAGCAAATAAGTCTTATTTACCATAAACCGTAGCGAGCATAAAAGCGCTTATCTTGAAATTATCACCAACTTTGCCTTAAACTGCCAAAGGAAAGGCACGCAAAGTATAAACACTTGGGAGGTCAAGTGTGAGTGCAATTTCACGTTCAGTCTTCCGTTGCTACTTGAAATTAGTTTACGGTACTGACATTTCTTGGTAACTATTTACATAGTGTAATATATATCTCTATTTATTTTTGTTAAATAGTAAACTAATTGACTCTTTCTCTGTCAAATCCGATTCGAGATTCGAAGATGTAGAAGCGAAGCACGCGTCGATTTCTTGTTGAGTTGACAGAGAAGGAGATTCAGTGGAATTAGTTACCAGATATTTGTTTTTTGTATAATCTTTGTTAAATAGTTTTGATACCTGTCCTCGAATAGTAATAAATTAAGAAACCAGTGGAACGAAATGGAATTATTCAAATAGGCCTTCACAGGCCAGGAAGGTACTTTTGCAGAAGAACTTGCAATAAGCTCAGTAATTACTCTATTAAAAATAAGATTTTATAGAGTTGTGTCCTGTAGTGAGTCCGTATGTATGTAGCTGAACTAGCGTTGTAGCTTTTAACTAAGCTGAGATAGACCTTTTTGTTTTTTTATAGTCTGTAGAGTAGCTTTGATAGTTTATGTTTCATTATTGTAAATTGTGTGAGTCCTCAGTAATAGAATTTTTTTTCTTTTAAACTATGGGTATCATAGGTCAATAGACACCATATAATGGTATTTTTTTTTTTTTTTTTTCATGCGAATAAGTAGCCAGCATTCAAGATGTTTTTGGAGGCGTGATATAGGGGATAACGTGTATATATTTTAATACGTCATTGATACGCAATATCTATATATATATAATATATATAACACTCTTAGCTGTCAACAGCTATTAGATTTCGAAAACTTTGGTATCTTGAGTAATGAAACGTATAGAACATCTCATCGTCAAATCTCTCGACTCCATTCCATTATAAGATCCTCCAAAACTTTTTCAGCATGTTATCTAAAACCGTAATAGGTGTATTAAATTACAGAAACCATAATATTTTCACGGATAAAGTTCAGAATCTTAACAGAGAACCCTAAAATACGATTCTAACAATAGAAGTCCTTGCGTAACATGCTTTGTTTTCCCTTAGCATCGAATTGTGCTGGTGCTGTTTCTATTATGTAACGAAATGAATCTGTTGATAGGAAATGCAATAGCCGAGCTGGTTCTAAGTATTGCGTGTCTGACAGGTAAAACAACTATATACAATATGTAACAAAAACCCTGTTGTTCCTTCTACCTACGTTTTAAGAATCGGTATACATACGTAATAAAGGAAGTCATTTATAATAAACTGTAAACACAAATAATTAAAATAAATATTTAATTATTAATATTTGTAATGTTATTCTGATATCTTACCTCTGCATGAAGCGATGACCCGAAATCACAAATAATAGGAAGAAGTTCTACCCGACCCGACAAAGAGAGTGGCCTCTCTTTGTCGGTGCCGCCGCGCCGCGCCGCGCCGGTTATCTACCTATTTTTTCTACACAAGTTCACGACTTTGTCAGCTGTTGTTTATCACTTTAACGAATGAATCTTTGAAAATGTTGGTTTACACGATATTTTTATGCACAATTGATAATTGTTATAAGTACATTTAACACTTTTACATAAACAAAATAAAGTCCCCGCGTCTGTCACACAAAACCTTAAGTACCTACTTGCATTTTAATGTATTATTTATTATAATGTCTACTAGACGGCCACGGAGGTGCTGTTCAATATGACCACCTTGTACCTCGACACATTTGTTGCAACGCCTAATAATATTTTCACGTACGCTTTGTAAAATGGAGCTATAGAACTTGATGTGGTCAAATGCTGCTACTATGCGTGAACGCATTTCGACCTCCGTATCACACGGTTTTTTGAACACCTGTTGCTTAACAGTACCCCAGAGGCAAACAATCGAAGGGCGTCAGATCAGGTGATCTTACGTAAACAAAACACAAGTCACTCACTAGGTCAACAATAACAACCGTTCGAAAGTAAGTTGCGCGGGAGACTAAGGAATTCGCTTATGATTCGCAGGGCGGCGGGTGGTGGGGTAAAGGGGTAGGAAGGCACGTGGCAGGGATACGAGGCACGCGCCTACGTTTTAGCGGCATCTTCTGTCGCATCAAAGAAAGCCGCCGAGCTCGTAGGCTATTTAGCGAAATAAAGATGTATTTGTAAAATCAGATACTCTAAACATTTTTTTGAATGTGTCGATTTTAATAGTTATTTGATTTTGACCTTTGTACTAGCCAATGTTTATAATTGTTAAATTCTAATATCATTAATGGTGTGCTTGTAGGTAATGTATAACGTTCCTAAAAGGAATAACAGCGTTTTTGTTACATACTGTATAACCTTCCTCGAGAATTGGGCTATCAAATACAAAAACTTATGCGTGCAGATGCAGATACACAAAACCAAAAATGTTACAAATGGGTTCTGTTATTAAAGTCAGACTATTCATAAGTGCTTGTAAAGGCCTATTTGAGTAAAAAATATTTTCATTTCATTTCAATCCTGTAACACCCCACTATGTTTATTCTCAAAATTCTCAATGTACAGAAGCGCCACGCTTACAGATTTTGAAATGTATGTATGGATGAATGTACACAATGCCTACTTGCTATTTACCCGATAACTACCGACCCGCCCCGGCTTCGCTCAGGTGCAATGTAGATACTAATACATATAAACCTTCCTCTTCAGTCACTCTATCTATTAAAAAAAACGCATCAAAATCCGATGAGTAGTTTTAAAGATTTAAGCATACATATACAGTATGTAACAAAAACGCTGTTATTCCTTTTAGGAACGTTATACATTACCTACAAGCACACCATTAATGATATTAGAATTTAACAATTATAAACATTGGCTAGTACAAAGGTCAAAATCAAATAACTATTAAAATCGACACATTCAAAAAAATGTTTAGAGTATCTGATTTTACAAATACATCTTTATTTCGCTAAATAGCCTACGAGCTCGGCGGCTTTCTTTGATGCGACAGAAGATGCCGCTAAAACGTAGGCGCGTGCCTCGTATCCCTGCCACGTGCCTTCCTACCCCTTTACCCCACCACCCGCCGCCCTGCGAATCATAAGCGAATTCCTTAGTCTCCCGCGCAACTTACTTTCGAACGGTTGTTATTGTTGACCTAGTGAGTGACTTGTGTTTTGTTTACGTAAGATCACCTGATCTGACGCCCTTCGATTGTTTGCCTCTGGGGTACTGTTAAGCAACAGGTGTTCAAAAAACCGTGTGATACGGAGGTCGAAATGCGTTCACGCATAGTAGCAGCATTTGACCACATCAAGTTCTATAGCTCCATTTTACAAAGCGTACGTGAAAATATTATTAGGCGTTGCAACAAATGTGTCGAGGTACAAGGTGGTCATATTGAACAGCACCTCCGTGGCCGTCTAGTAGACATTATAATAAATAATACATTAAAATGCAAGTAGGTACTTAAGGTTTTGTGTGACAGACGCGGGGACTTTATTTTGTTTATGTAAAAGTGTTAAATGTACTTATAACAATTATCAATTGTGCATAAAAATATCGTGTAAACCAACATTTTCAAAGATTCATTCGTTAAAGTGATAAACAACAGCTGACAAAGTCGTGAACTTGTGTAGAAAAAATAGGTAGATAACCGGCGCGGCGCGGCGGCACCGACAAAGAGAGGCCACTCTCTTTGTCGGGTCGGGTAGAACTTCTTCCTATTATTTGTGATTTCGGGTCATCGCTTCATGCAGAGGTAAGATATCAGAATAACATTACAAATATTAATAATTAAATATTTATTTTAATTATTTGTGTTTACAGTTTATTATAAATGACTTCCTTTATTACGTATGTATACCGACTCTTAAAACGTAGGTAGAAGGAACAACAGGGTTTTTGTTACATATTGTATAACTAACTTTCCCCCGCAGTTTTTACCGCGTTCCCCAGATTAAAAGTGGCATGTGTCCCTCTCCGTGGTATTAGCTATGTGTGTGGCAAATAGTAGAAAGACTGGTACAGTCATTAGGCCGTAAAAGCGTAGCATATAAATAAACAAAGAAATTCATTTTCGTATTGTGTTATATTGGTTAAGATTATGATTAATATCCGGGGATATTCTTTATTTCTTCTGTTCTCGTGTAGGTGTCTGTAAACGGCTGAACAGATTTTGTTGATTTTTTTTGTATGTGTTTGTGTGGGTACCTGGGTGGTTTAGATTTACAACTGGAGTCGTTAGGTGGCGCTGTAGTCATGTAGGTAACTAACAAAAAAAAGGCAGAACAACATCTGCCGAGTCAGGGGTGGGGTGAAATGAGATGAGGATAAGAATCAGGATATGTTTTTAATTCTAGCTTTATCTAGCGACTTCCTTGGGACCACTGTTTGTTTTGCTTAGGGCAAAGCTGTATTAAAATTACACCAATACTTCAGCTTAATCTTTAACTGACTAATGTATAGATTTAGAGACAATAAAATGATTAGTACTTTGCACCAGGAAATGTACATATTGGGCAAGCATTCAACCGTGATATAAAAAATTGGTCATTAATAGTTCTATCAGATAAACTAATATGAAAGCGAGATCCAATCATGATGGATTGAAAAGCGATGTAAAATAGTTTTGAACAGCACCAGTGTGCAAACTGTTTGGCTCACAAACTCTTTTATAGGCCGATGCTGGACATTAGCCAAATTGACCTTTGTTATTTAGCTGGGGTTTTTATTTACTACACTTGATTATAAAACTGCACGTAACATTTCCTTATGTGGAATATGGATATAATAACAGGCCCATTAGTGCAGTGGCTTTATACCCTGGCTATCACATAGCTCGTAGGTTTGATTTCCACCCAAGACTAACATTTCTGTACATTACCATTTGAATGTAAGAATCTATACATGATTAAAATAAAGTTATTTTTCAAACTAACTTCCGTCCCACGGTTTATCTCACGCTAAAATTGTACAAAGTAGCCAATAGGCTGCGTATAGAAATGGCAAATTTTCTCTGATTAGTTAGGATCTGGGGCTCGATTCTGTAAGGAAAATGACACTAACTCGAAGATGTTTCGTCGCGGCCTCCGTGCTCTGTCTCTTGCGCTAACTACGCCAATACTACTAACCACGTGAGAGATGAGCTCTTCGAGGCCTCCGTGAAGCGGCTCACCGACGAAGTTTGTATTAGCTGAATAAGAGGTAGATGACCGTGTATGAAGAATGGCCCAGGATTTATCTATTGATTATTTATTTATATAAAGCAATCAAGTCCAAAAATGGTCAGACAGTGATTTATTGAAACTCGGTAAATGTCATGGCAGCTAAATAGTCTATATTTTACAGTAAAAATTAAATGAACTTTCAAAATTACTGTAAAAAATCTTGATCTCACTGAATTCAAAATTAAGTTGTAGTATAATTATCAGTGTAAAAGTCTTCACAAGTTTGGGAAGATGTGAAAAGAAACGAATTAGTACGTATTTCGAAAGTAAATTGTTACCTCAATTTTAGCAAAAACCAACAGAAAGAGATCTACGGAAGTCAAAATAAGTGATTTCTCAAGAAGATAACATTAATTTTGTCCAATACGCATTATCTTTTTTATAGTCCTTGAACTTCAAAGCCTCTGGATAAGCCTCTAAAAGTTCAAAATGGCCACTAGAGGCCTCTTTAAACATGAAAGGAATAGCCACTGACCCGTCCGCATTTTCTATTTGGCACTTGAGATACATCCTGTCCTTTTATTAGCCGTTTATTTTTTGTGTCGTGAGCGAAGGCTTTTGGCAAAAATGGAAAGTTATACTGGAACTTTGCTTGAAAAAGATATATTGTGATCGACTTTTATGGACACGTTATCGTAAATAATACTCCATGTACCTATTTCTTTTATAGGTCTGAAATAATAGATTTTAAATCGTACTATATTTTAGGGTTGATTTTCATGGTCATGTTTTATTTAATTTTGCTCTATCCTACTTCCTTTAGTCAAAAGTTGTTTCGGAATTGATTGAAAGACAAACCCTCATATGCAAGATAAAACAAGATTATATTTCTGCCCTTGAAATTTAGGCAACAACCGCCCGAACGGTGTTAGATCCGTCACAAATTAAAATTTAACGTAGGTTTTTTTTAAGTCTATATCCTCTGAAATCTGATTTGGAATTAACGGAAAAATAAATTATTAGTATATATTTCACAGTAGATACATTGCTAAATATTTACATCGTTTTATAGCTATTTACACCCAGACAAAGAATAAACAGACATGTTCATGCATACAAATGCTTTACGCGAGTACTCATATTATGAATGTAGCTTATCTTGTAAGTTGATTGAAAATCTAACCAGTTCAGAACGAACATTTAAAAACTAATTAATTTAGTTTAGATTCCAGACTATTCGTCGTAAACCGTGGTCGATAGTTTCGATCATCGACAGACGTAGAACGTTCTCCAATTTATTTGCACGATTCTTTTCATTTCGCTAATGTAAAGTTTTACAACATTTTTATTATGCATTGTTTAGCATTTCTTGATTAAATTGGAAGCTTTTTTTTTCTGTGACGGAAAAACAAAGCAATAAATGAATTCAATACTGATTGACGTTAGTGTCGTCCCCCAGTTTTACTCGCATTTCCCTTGGATATTCTAGATCCTGAAAATTTTTCTATGTACCCAATAATTTGGGATCGCTGGAATATGCAGGTCCTTCGCCTATTGTCATCATTGCTTTGGAGGGATTCAATGTTTTTCCTGGGTTATTAAGAACTTTATTATAATTGTCAGCTTCTTATAACCCTATTGACAACAAAAGAATGAAGGGGTATATATAATAATACACTTCTTAGATTCATCCATAACTTTAAAACTCAGAAGTACGGACCGTTTTGTATCTGGGGTGTAATTTTGTAAATGTAGTTGTACATTTGGGCAGAATTCTGACGGTCATTGATATACTCTTTCGCCTATTACTCCCTAGAGATGAGTTGGGGGACTGTAGTATGCATCGTCACTACGCACTACAAAAGGTTGAAAAGCAGGCTGACGATTCACCTGATGGAAAGTGGTCACCGTTGCCTACGGATAATAACAGACCCTTGGCAATAGATGTCGCCATGAAACATTGTCAAACTAGTGTCAATTACAGTCTAGGCTTAAATCGGTCTTGATATTAAAAAGGTCAGTGTGGGCTAAAAATTTGGCTCGAGTAGCTTTTGCACTACTCCGCACCTCCACGGCAAGGCTCTTCAGAATTTATTGTAAAATGGTTCTTTGTGTATTTCAAAACTAATAAATCTCCTAATCCAAGATGTGACTAGAATGCTGGCAACCTCCTCCTGAGCGGTGTAAGATCCATTACTAATTAGTAAGATTGAATTAAACCCACCTTATTATATACCCCTAATCCCCTTGTTAGCAAAACATATACAGTTGTCTTATATAAGCATGAACACATCATGATGAACTACTTTATGTCCCAGGGAAAACATTAGTTCCCTCCAAGAATTCAGATGAAACCGCAAAGTATGAGTGGTAAAAAAAAATTATTTGCGCGTTACCAAATACATCCAAATACTAATTCCATAGCGTTAATGTATCTGAAGAAGCCAGTTACAGATAAAAGCCCATAGCTTTTCCATTCCATCTCCGCCTTACCTCGTAAATCTATTTATAACTTAGTTGAAAAAATACGTGTCTACTGGATCGGCCATTGCGGGCTCGCTAACTGCGGTAAAACACTCCATGCCAAAAAAAATCTTAAATATAAAAGTTTGTCTGTGTGGATGTTTGTTACTCATAATGAAAACGGCTGAACTGATTTGAATAAAATGCGGCACACATATAGAATATGCTTTGGATTTATGTATTTTAATTTGAATAGTGAAAACATAAGATGCTTGGGTTTAAGCCCCGAAATTAGTCTTTAAAATGTCTTTAAAAAGAGTGAATAGGCTACTAACGGGAAAGCGAGGTGAGATTGCAATCCCGTCTGATATAAAAAAAAATGTTGGTCATTTTATTTTCTAAATTTCATATAAATTCTAATATTTTCAATATTATTGACAAACCTTTCTACTCAAAGTGACTTTTAAAATTTAATAAAATGGTACACTTATTTGTACTACCTCCTTTATAAGTATTATTCGATATGAGAAAAACTGCTTTGATATCCGTATCTCAAACGTTTATCCGCTTTATTTGCGAAATGTCGGATGTTGCTGACAAGGCGTCAGTTGGACGGGGCGGTTAATCTGGGATCCATGGTTGACACCACACTAATAGCCTTTTGGGTGTTGCAGGTAGGTTGAAAATGTTTAGTTGTAGAAAATAATTGTCTCATTTAGGTTTGTGGTTTCAATTAAGAATGGACGTAGTAATGACTTCTTGAATTCGTATTACTCGGTGTGGTAAACAAAAAGTAGTGTGCTGCTGTGTTTTGGCTACTTAGAATGTTATTGAAAAAAATACGCTATTGTTTTGTGTTAAGGTTTGTTGTTATAAGCTTACTATTAACTGTTTGAACGGTGTGGCTGCACATAATCAGCAAGATCAGCATTTTACGGGACACGCCGTGAAATTGAGTCAGTTCGCATACGGGCTCCATCGCAAGTGCTCCTCAGAGTAAATCGTTTAGCGTTTATATTAAACAGAATCATTCAAAATATCATTTTTATTTTGTACGCCGGATAGATATACCTTAATTTAAAGGCAATAAAGTTGTTTTTTCGATGACATTCTTAGCTGACTAAGGGCCTACTAGATTGTAATGAGTTTAAACTACACAGTAAGTTAATATTAATAATTAAACATTAATCATTTAACACTTCACTCGCAATAGTTCAAATCATACTAATATTATAAATGTAAAAGATTCTAAATTTTGATGCTTGTCATTCAATCGACCAAAAATGTTTTCGGATAAAATTTGGCTCAGAGATCATTTATAACCTACATTAATACATATAATACTTTTCATCATTAAATGTAACATTCAATGACCAAACCGTGGGGCGGAAGCTAGTAAGGCCATAAGCTTATATGAAAATTGGTAAAATTGCCCTGAAATCTGGACAGGGCAATATCTATCGAGTCAGCAAGAACTGAAGAAAGATATTTACAACTATTCATAGGAGGATATCACCCGAATTCCAGTCAAAGAGTTTTTGTACAGCTAGGATCTTCACTTAAGCAAGTTAGCTTTCTCAAGTAAGGAAACTTGTTAGCTCTCTCAATCGTAAATCGGCTTTATACATTCCTAATTCAGTAACTTGAATAGGCAGCGTTGGAACTTTGTAAGGATTTACGGATATGATAGATTACTGGGGCTCGATTCTGTAAGGAGAATGACATTAACTCGAGGATGTTTAGTCGCGACCTCTATGCTCTGTCTCTCTCGCTTACTACGCTAATACTACTAATCACGTGAGAGGTAAGCTTTCCGAGGCCTCCGTGAAGCGGCTCGCCGACGAACTTTGTATTAGCTGAATAAGGGGGCTGGAATACGCTTATAAACGAGCTTCCTCCTCGCGGTTTCAGCCGCGTTCCCGAGTGATCTAACGTCTAGAATATATTGTATATGTGTGTTAAGTTTCATTGAAATTCGTTTAGCGGTTTAAGCGTGATTAAGACACAAACATACACCTTCTTAATATAAGGATGCAGCAAATACAGTCAGCAACAAAAGTAGTTGAACAGATTCAGAGTCTGTTTTTCTAACTGAGTGTAGATGTCCATATAAGTATGTATTTAGAAGAAAAAAAATTATAAATTGTATAATAGTTCTATGGTACTGTCAGCAACATAAGTAGCTGAACTGATTCAACTTCAAAAGAGAACTGTATATTGCATCTATCTATTATATAAAAAGTTTAAGTACCTAGAAGTTTAGTAAATATGTATGTACGATGTCTGTTTAGCTACTTTTTTACTGATGTACTGACCGTACAAACTTTACTTAGCTTAGGATCAGATGGCCGTTTGTAAATAATGTCTCAGGGTAGTTATTCTAAATATGTCTTGTATAATTTACATACTATAAAACTTCGTTATTATATATTAGTTGTAGTGTAAGTACATGTACTTTGTTAATTTGGATTTATGGGCTTTCTTAAACCAAATATCTATAAAATTTATTCATTGAGTTTTTATTAAATTATGTTGCTGAATGTACCTACATATAAAGCCTTAATTAAATCCGTAAACGCTATTTGAACGCTAATGAATTCCCTCATCTTATCTTTCATGCAATAAATCCACCTGAATGATTTCCGAACCCGTGGTAGTTTCAGCAACTTTGACCTTCATAAGTGCCTTCCGCTCCTTCCCTCTACGGCCTAATAAAAAATATTTTAAAATTGCATGATTTGGAATTAGGGATGGTGAACGTGAAGAAAAAATTGAATAGGCTTCTAACGTGAAAGCGAGCTCCATCTTCGGCCTCATCTTCACTTACCATCAGGTGAGATTGAGGCCAATCGCAATCCCATCATTATTAAAAAAAAGAATAAAGAAGTCAGACGTTTTTTATAAGGTCACATTACCAATATCTAGAAATAAATATGTTTTCAAATTTGATTTACTTACACAAATGGGAGAAATGATTTTGTGTTAATTTGTTAGTGGATAGCATTTGCAGCTATAAAGCAAAACAATAATAACCTTTAATAATTGACTATTTTGTTACGGATCTTAAAAACGACCAGTCTCCTAAATATCAAAAAATAATTGATATTTTTAATTCATGTAGCCTTCAAATTAAATCGAGTAATTTATTTGCATCCAAAGTGTACAAATTAGATCTTGAATATTAACATACAGTACTTTGGAGTTAGTGGTATTTTGCAGGCATTGCAAATTTGAGTGCCAGGTAGACAATTCACTAAAACTTTAAATGACATATAAAATTGAGTTAAACTGAAACAGAAGCCTTTTTCAGCTTTTATAATATATTTTTTATACCACATGGGCTGACAAACAAGCAGACGGTTCACCTGATGGTAAGGGGTCAGTGCCGCCTATGGACATTTGCAACAGCATCACCAATGCGTTGTCGACCCTGAGATGAGAAGTAAGTAAGTCTCATGTGCCTGTAATTGCACCGGCCCCCTTACCTTTCTAACCGAAAAACAGTACAAGAGCACTACTGCTTCATGGTAGAAATTGGTAAGGTAGTAGTTCCCTGGACAAACTCTACACTTAGAGCTCTACTGCTCTACTACTCCACATGTTTTTTGTTTTTAATATAGAATTACAGAGGCAATACCAAATGCGTAGCTCCATTATATCCGAATTAATCTCCGAGAGAATTAAAGTTTACATCCCAACATAAAACTGCATACTTCAAGGCGAGAGTCGTAACCGTTATGTTGAACACATCCACCTGTTTGGAAGAACCCATTAATTTGCTGTTCAAAGCAATATAATATTATATCTGTTAAATATCTCACATACATCGTTTTATGGTTAATTTCCTGCGTGCATTAAACTTTTAAAACTTTTTTTAAATTTTCAAGTTTAACTGATAGGTGGCCTTGAATTTGAACGAATTGAGAAGTGTTCAATATAATAACGTTGTTGATATTGTTATAGCAAAAACGAGAGTGTTCCGATGTTGTTAAATTTCTAATTCTCTGTTTTCTTTTCTTTCCTTTCTTAATTGCAAGCTCTTATTTTTAAATCTATAAATATTTTTTTATAATATACATTACTCCGATAAGTCAATACAAAGCTGTTCTATTTTCAAATTATATCTGGCATCGCCTTTCAGGCCAGAAAGTTATAGAAGTTTCAATCCGTAAAATAACAATGGTTCCCTCTAAAATGAAAAACTTTAGCTGTGTGGAATTTCTTTAGCGCGGCTTTGTGATAAGTTGAGCCTTTCCAATAAAATCGACTAAATGGATGAAAGACTGAAAAAGGCTAGGAATATTGACGTTTTATATATATTTACGCTTACTAAATCTTGGTGACTGAATGTAAGAAATATAAAGAAATTACTTTATGTTGCAAATAGAATAAGTGTATTTTTATAAAAATCAATAGTTTTCTTGGTTTACTATATGATGTATGGATTTCTTTCAGGTTTAATAATATAAGGTTCCATTTTTAAATTTAACTTAATCGAATTGCGTAGTATTGCAGTTAGATGCCCAGACTGCGACTTATAGGTCGTAGTTTCGATTCACACGAAGAACAAACACCCATTTAATTTACATTTAAAGTCCATTTACACAGTTTGTGTAAATCGTTATATACGACACATTTTCCAAACTCCTACCTACCTTGTACCTAGTACAGTTAGTTCACCTGAAAAAAATAAACTTATGTACCTAAATCTTTCGTAACGTCTGAAAACTGATACGAGAAAAATCTTAGCCTTTTTTCTCTATTTTAAACCGACTTCAAAAAAGGAGGACGTTCTCAATTCGTCTGTATTTATTATTTATTTTTTTATGTTTGTTACCTCATAACTTTGGCCTGGGCGAAGCGATTTTAAAGATTCTTTTTTTATTTAAATGCTGGTCCTTCCCGAATGGTCCCATTTTTTTACCAATAACCGTAGTTTCGTCGTAATTGAAAGAATAGGAATGCGTAGAAGACATCAATTGTTGCATATTAGACTAGCTGTTCCCGATGGTTTTGAGTGGTAAAGCTCTTAGTTTAGAATTCGTCCGGGGATGTACAACCCAAATTCACGTCCCAGGGTCGACAACGCATTGCCGATGCCCCCGGTGTTGCAGATTTCCATAGTTGCTGTCTAACTGTTTGATAGCTTAAGGGATTGAAACTTAAAAATGGATTAATTTTATGTTCTGTAAAAGAGAGTATTTTTATCCAATCTTAGGTCCACGATTCGATGAGAATTCCCTAGGGATTTTTTTTCTATAATAGAAAATTTTCTATCTAGGTATGTGGCAAATTACACAAGGTAATAAACGCTAGTGTTTGCGATGGACGAATTGACTTTATATCCCGGGGAAATTGTAACGTCCCTCGGGAATACGGGTGAATCTGCAGGGTACAACTAGTTTGTATTAGTTATACGATTTTGGGGACAAATTGTTCCTCAGTTCAGTATTATATTACTTGACATTATGGATATTATTCATTGCTAATTAAAGTATCATTTGCTATGCTAATCGACATGTCTCTTGAAATTACTCGAGCCTCATTAATGAATATTAGATAGCATTCAATGTATATTATATTTTGGACCAAATATAGAATTATGACACAATTCTGTAGTATTATAATTTCCTGGAGACCTCAAGGGTCCAGTGGTATAAAGCTGAGTTAGAGACTACGATCGAGTCCTTGGTCAGGCAAGATGATATTAAGGTTGTTTTCTTGATAACATTTGAAATTCAAAACCATTTATTCAGTTTAGGCCCTCGGAAGGCACTATGAAGGTCAAATTTAAATTATTACCTGTAGCCGGTGATTGGTAATGTGCCATGATCCCTACGTGTCATGTTGGAACTTAAATAACTTTTGGGGGAATGTGGGTCTTATTACTTCTCTCCTCTTCTGCCTCATCGAAGTTAATGGGCATAAAGATATGAAGATGACGATAATTATGTGACTCAATCTACTACGATTAACTTATATAATTGGAAGAAAGAGAAACGAAAACCTGGAAGTACTTTTCCTTCAAAAATATTGTACATTTCTATTAGTAAAAGAATTTTTGAAATCGGATCAGTACTTCCAGATTTCTTCTTATTCTTCAGAACTCATCAACTCACAAAAATTCACCTCTTGTATAAAATTTCTGTTGGGAAGTGTTCAGGTGTTTCTTAAATGTGGATGTGTTCAGCTATTTACGCTGCTGGCTATACTTACGCCAAATTGATACAATTATCGTCAAAGAAAATAAAGCTGACGAATCCACAGGCTCTAATAACGCTTTGGCAGATCTGTGCAAGTTATTTGCGAAGTATAATTTCTCCGTTTACCGACTCCCTTATCTTAATTAAGCTGTTCGCGTAAGCGTGTATCGAGAGTGAGGATTTGGCACAGTAGTCGCGAAATATAGAGAAAGGGTAAACTCCCAATAGACGCACATTTGGATGAACACAATGTGGAGATTCCAAATTCAAGGTCATATATCCTGGCTAGGCCCTTGGAGGGTACTTATGATAGTCATAGCTCCAAAAGTTACTTCTACAGTTTGAAAGCTTTCAACTGAAAAACAAAGGTAGAAATTTTAGCAAGGTAAACTTAATTCTTATCATAAGTAATATTTATTATCACTAATCATACCAACACTTACTAGGTACCAATTTCTACCAAAGCGGGTCAAATGTGACTTTATATTTCCTGGTTGTTTGTATGAAATATGGTTGATAGGAAGGAAAAAATATAGTATAACTGTATATTAATTAGTAAGAAAGAGTCATGAAGTCAAATGTGCAAAAGCAATAAGATGATACGTGGATTTTCTATGCAAAGTTCAAAATGGGTCATTTGACCCGGTTATGGTATGTTTAGTGTTAAAAATGCGAAAGTGTGTTTGTTTGTTTCACTTTCCGGGCTAAAGGACTGAATCAATCTTGTTACTTTTTATCTTGGAAACGTGGGTGAAACCATGGGAGACAGCTAGGTATATTATAAATTTGAATGAGTCTGTTTATTTGCTTTGAAGATATCATGGCTGGACCGTTCTTTTCGAAATTTAATACTCACGTAGCCTATGGTAACAAAAGAGGAGAGGCTATATTTTGTAAATTTTTACCTGGGCGAAACCACGGTGTTGTTGCTACCATTAAATATTCAAAAAAATCTAAATCATTTTGTCAAATAAATAAATTTAAAATAATAGTACCTACGATAACGTAACTAAAGGTAACAAAGCCTACAACGAGTCTCTCGAGAGCAGCACTGACTACTTGACAACAGACATTCAAGTTGAACTTATAGGAAGGTGGATTTCAATTACATAGCTTTCTGCTATCGAGCTTTTGGTTCTGTTTACTAAAAGCTCTAAGCTGGCTCAATGGATTTGAATTCACATCCTTTCATCTAAATTAATTTAACTACGACCTATTATCAATCTAAATACTCCTACTAATATTATACATGCGAAAGTTTTCATGTAAGGATGTATGTTAATCTTTCACGCAAATACTACCAAACGGATTTAGATGCACCATGCACATACTCGTATATAGAGCATATCCTGGAATAACATATAGGCTACTTTTTATACCGGGAAAACGTGACATCCCTCGGGAACGCGGAGACAGCCAGTGTATCATATTTAAGGTAGGAAAAAAATAAAAAATGCGACTTGATTATAGCCCTACTGAGTTGTTTACCGGTTCTTCTCAGTTAAAAGCCGAATTTCAAACCGCTGGAAACTTCATAAGTGCCCTTTTGTGGCCAAAACTGAACAAATGCCATTTTTTGTACCGCAGTTCTGTAGGCTAAATATATATACTCAAATCCTGTGAATATCTATGAAAAACATTTGATATTCCTCTGTTGGTGTTGTTTTTGCAGAAATTAATGATTTTAATATGCTTTTGAAGGTATTTACTGAGTTACTGAATTGTTGGTTTCGGTTTTCAAATGAGGTTTATCAGAACGTTGATTACTCATATTAAATAAACAGAGTAAAATACAGCGCAATTTAAAATTAACATTTACTAGCTGTCTACCGCGGTTTCACTCGTGTTCCTGAAAGTGGTACATTTTCCCGGGATAATATGTATTCTTTGTGTCAATCTAAGTTATAAACTATCTGTGTGCCAAATTTCATCCGAATTTTTATCATTTTGTAGGTTTTGGGTGAAAGTGTTACAAAGATCCATCCATGCATCGTCAAAAACATAGACATAAAGAATAGGTACATGTTGAAATGATTTAGTTTAAAACAAAATAGAAATACCCACGTAGGGTACACTTCAAAGGTACTTGTTACTGATCGACAATATATAGAGGTACCTATTGACAATAAGAAGTTCTTTTTGTGTAGGATATAGCTTAAGAATTTGTGCAAAGAGTAGCAGTTAGAAGTCCTACCTCAAATGCAAATTATTAGCTTTTTTTTATTTGAGCCTAACAAGATGACTCCACCCTGCCTGATCGGAAGCGGCAATGGAGTCCAAAATAGTTGTGATTATTTGTCAGTTGTGTTAGTTAGTTCATTTTATTACAAGTAAAACGTTTATTCCACCACAACTCGTCTCAAGAGTGTCTCAAAAAGTGAGAATACCGATGACCACGTGCACTTTACGTCTTGCACCAAGTGGATAAACAAAGTATTCTAAAAGAGTGCCTGTGAATTAAAATGTATATTTAGTATTTGTGCAGGATTCATTAATAAAATAAGTTCCATCAATCCTATTTTATAATTCTCAGGGAATCAAATCTACACTAATATTATAAAGAGGAAAGATTTGTATTTTTGTATGTAACGAATAAACTCAAAAAGTACTGGACCGATTTTAATATTTCTTTTTTCATTAGAAAGCTACATTATCACTGAGTAACATAGGCTATATTTAGTACTAGATTACTATAGAAATCTTTAGAAATTCCTATTAAAAACAACCGAAGGTGTAAAAAAAATTGCCATAAAATGTTTTTCATCGCATACGCTGCGAAGAGTATTAATCTTAAATAAAAGAGAAGCAGTTAAAAAACAGATGTGACAGTTAGAAATACTACCTCAAATGCGAATTATTAGAACAGCTGAAGGGATCTAGATGAAATTTGGTACAGACATAGATAAGACTATGGAATAGCACATACTTATATTTGGAGTAAGAAAATTCCGTTTTCCAATTCACAATCATATTCACAATTTTTTTTTTTTTAATTTGAACCAGTAGTAGATCCTGAAATAGTATGTAGTAGATAGTAAGTATAAGTATAGGTTATAGTATAGAAGTATAAGAGAATAGATTACTATCTATCGCCCGCGGTTTTACCCCCGTTCCCGAGTGATGTTGCATTTTCCCGGGATAAAATGTACTCTACATGTTTTTCCAGGATATCATCTAGCTATGTGCCAAATTTCATCCAAATCTATCCGGTAGTTTTTGCGTGAAAGTCTAACAAACATCTATACATACAAACATTCGTATTTATAATATCAATAGGGTAATGTCTCACTTTTATGTAGAACATCACAATATCGAGTAGTAGAGTTCTTAGTGCAGAGTTCATCCGGGGAAGTACTACCACCTTACCCATTTCCGCCGTGAAGCAGTAGTGCACTTGTGTTAGCGTGTTTCGGTTAGAAAGGTAAGGGGGCCGGTGAAATTACAGGCACATGAGACTTAACAACTTCACGTCTCATGGTCGACAACGCATTGGCGATGCCCCTAGTGTTGCAAATGTCCATAGGCGGCGGTGACCACTTACCATCAGGTGGACCGTCCGCTTGTTTGTCGGCCCAAGTGGTATAAAAAAATATATATATATTAATACCTATCACAGGTTAAGACTAAAGAAACTGGCTCGTCAACAGTATAACTAACATTACTATTTACCTTTAAGTGTTCAACCGTGAAACTTCGCCCTCCATCCAATAAACGCCAAGAACTGAAACAAATCAGAGCATTACCCATAAAGAAATCACTCAGGTGGTGACAAAAATAGATCCATTTACTTTACTGTAATGTTGATGGCGCCATTTACAGTTGGTTTCTAAGAAAATATATGATTACTTTATACTACTTCAGTAATATACTTTTTATGTCGGTAAAGGTTTTTGGTTAATAGTTATCGTTTTACTATATTAAGTTTGATTATTAAACAATAGATACTCTATAAGTATCCTGTAGGTTGGATATGGTAGATAGAGATGAATGCCAAAGAAGTATATATACTCTACTCTTTTTATCTTCCTTCATATTATATTCTAGGGGTGCCCCGTGGGGATAAAAAGTAGCCCATGTTACTCCTTTAAACATCAGCCATCTGCCAGCGTCGTGCTAGCCCCGTCAAATTCTGTCCAGCCGTTTTAGAGTTCATGGGAACATACACAGAGCGTCGGTGTAAGGTTGAAAGAGCCATCAGATGCTAACCTTCGTTTAACCAGATAAAAGTTCGATTCAGCAAACTGGGTAGCAGGTCCATCAATAAGATAATAATAATTATTTAGACCATTTTTTTACTCACGGCCGCCTGATCCATGATTAAGCAGAGCTTGTACTGTGCATAGCTATGGAAACCAGTTAACTTATATACTACATTTACAATATTTTTTAAATACAGACATGTATAGTTATTTACATCCAATTACTCGCAAAAAGTCTCGTGTACTCGAAGGCGTGGCTTGGAAACGCGAACCTCTGCAAACGTCAAAAACAAATTACCCGCAATTTACTGGGAACGTTTGCTTTGACAAACAGACAAACGACTCCACTGTTATTAGTGGAACAAGTTAACTCTTCAGAGAATTCTGGCATTGTAGCGAAACAGTTTTGTGTGCTTGTAACTTTAAACGAAGGTTAATTGTGAAACACTTGCTGACTGACGAACCTTCATCCTTCCATAACTCCAGTGTCTTTGACCTTTGTAAGTGGCCACTTAAAAGGGCTTCTCCGAACTAAACTAAATTAATGACTTTGATTATAGATTGTTTTGAAATGAAAACGAGCTTTTAAACCAGAGTTCATCCGGAGAAATCGTGTAGTAGTATTGCTGTGTTTCGGTTAGAAAGTTATGGGTGAAATTGCAGGCACATGACTCTTAACAACTTCACGTCTTAAGCTCGACATTGCATTGGAGATGCCCTGGTCTAAATGTCTATAGGCGGCGGTAACCACTTACATAAGTGGACTGTCTGCATGTTTATCGGGCTACTTGAAATCATAAAATGCTTTGAGACACTTTTTACAGACGGCCATATTATCCCAAACTAAGCCTAGCTATTCAGCTATCACAAACTTTGTCGGCGAGCTTGAGTAACGAGGCCTTGGATACCTTCCCTCTCACGTAATTGCGTAGTTAGCGTAAGAGACAGAGTATAGAAGCAGTGACGAATTATCGTTGAGCTTATGCCATTACCCTTACATTAATCGAAGCCGTGACATTGTGTTATGGGAACCATATATCTAATATATCGTTTTTTATTTTAAATTCTTATATAGATATTACACCAAATTAAACGTTATGTTTGGTTCGAGGATAAAGTTCAATTAAGGCCCGAAATCGAGACATATTATTATTATTATTGGTTTATTTAATATTCTGTACAAAGCACTAAAACGTACATGTAGCTACATAACGTATAAAAGCCGTCTTGTTTTTTGACAGAGTATGTCATATATATTGTATGATGGATTTCCGCAAGATCACGCCTGAGTCTGTATCTATGTATATTATACGTAACGTAGTCTATCTTTATCTTTTAGTTCAGTTATGTAGAATATACTGTGTAGTAATACGTTTATTCCCCAACTTGTCTCTAGTGTCTCAAAAGGCGAGTATACTGATGACTACGTGCACTTTACGTCTTGCACCGAGTGGATAACAAGGCAAAAGTTTAGTTAGGACACCGATGTTGTGGAAAAAGCGTTATAGAAATATTTAGTATTTATGGTGTAGGAATACCTAATAAACTAAGTTCCATCAATTCTATTTTATAATTCTCAGTGAATCAAATCTAAAATAAAATTTATTTCTTCCTATTTTTTTTATTGATATTTTTGTTCAAAATAATATATCATCCATTTTCTGCAAAGCAAAAAGTCTACTTGCAATAAAAACGTAGCGCCAAAAAAAGAATTCGTAAAATATTATAAAAGAAATAGTTTTAACTTCTGAACTTTTCGAGGCATAACTACCAGTTTCAAAAGCAAAAGTCTAAAGACTTGAAAGCTCGCTCGTTAAGTTCCACCTCATTATATCTGAACCAAGCTTTTTTACTGTAATTAAATACAGGTTGAATAAACTTCTTTGCTTTGGTAGAGAATTAAAACTGTATTGTATGAAGCCTAACATGGGGACTTCTAACATTATGTTAATTTGTATGAAAACCTGTAATTTGGTAAGAGTTTCCTAAGCCTCAAGTTTGATTCTGAAAGGTTAAGGTCGTGCACTTGTATTACTGTGTTTCGGTTAGAAAAGTACGGTCAAATAACAGGTACGTACAGTTATGTTCGTGCACTGAAATGTTTGTTTTGAGTGGGAATAGAACACACGCCCTGCGGCGAGGCAGACGGGGTCTCTAACCACCAAGCCAAATGGCCCGTCGACGGTTAATATAATATTTTGTGTAAAGGATGCTGGGTTTCAATCATCAGTGTGCTGAAATGAAACATTTCCGTCCAATCTTGAATAACACATGAGATTATCATGACAAATATTTTTTTTTTACATTTGTCTATTCGGGCTTGGCCATACAGAATCTGTGGGCTTAGTAGCTGAATAATAATGCTGCAAAGAAAAATTTTTACTTTCTCTATGGTGAAGAATCACAAAAAAATTGGCTGAAACTTTTATGTTCGTCGAACTGATAACATGAGCGTTTAATCGCGTGCTCCCTGGAAATTTTGTTCAATATCATTAGGGACAAAAAAATGTGTATAAACATGTGACAAAGTATGCATGTAATTTGTAAGTAGATTAGATTTGTAAGGTTTCTGGTTACTGGGTTTGGGATTAGCCGCGTGTAATGGATATGTCTTAAGGCATATTTATTTATCTTCATAAAAAAGCGGAAATAATGTCACAAATTATCATCATCAAATCAGGGCCTCAATCAGGCGTCAATAAATATTATTTTTAGTGCATGTATAACTGCTGTTTAGAATCTGACCTCATTTTTCAAATCATAGACACCATTGTTAAAAAAAAAGTATTTGTAAAAGGAAAGGTTATTAATTTGTACATTATTTTTTATAATGGTAGCTTCAGTGACTTTGACCTTCATATGCCTTCAGTGGCCTAAACTGAACAAATGGCTTTAAATTGAAAATTTCACAAAACTAAATATTGTTTTAGATATTAACTAATGCAATTCCTAAAATGTATTTTTATTTAAAATGTTATTTCCAGACCTACCCAATTTACAAACCCATATTTACATAAAGCTTATATATAGATATAGTATATATGTATAGTTTGTGGCCAACCCCTTAACCGTACGAAAATAATCTGCCACGCTGTGTCAGTCCGTCGGGTATACAGGCTGATGAAGACATAATATTTTATGTGTTACGTTAATTATAACTTTACGACTGCCTATAAAATACTAGGTGTATGATATATTTGTGTGCTTAGTTACAATGTAAATGGTATTATAATGTATGTGCCCGCTACCCGATGTCAGACTCCTTACGTTTAATATGGAAATCTATACGGGAAGCCTAGGTTTAGGAGTTTTAGGGGTGAAGTCTTTGCATTAGAGTTTGCGTCAAAAAATTGTTAAGGTACAAGGAACCCTTACAGCCTTTTCTCAGAGCCTTTTGGTACTAAAGAGTTGTAATTTGACATGGTCAATAACTAGCTATCTCCCGCGGTTTGGACCACGTTTATTGATATCATATAGCAATAACCATCTACGAAAAATTCCGCGTCAATAGTAGCAGTCCCATCTCGATATGTTCAGTACTTTTGTGGTGATGACGAGTATGTATGTAGATTATCAGAGCAATAAAATGTAGAAAAAGGAAATCGGGTTTATTTTTAAAATATTAAATTGAAATATACATGTGGAGTGAGAATTCTGGTTAAATATAATTATTATGTGCTCAAAATATTGATTGTAGAGTTTTCATGGTAGTAATGTTATGGATAAAAGTGATTTTATTTAATTGTTTATTTATTGAATCACCAACAAGACACACATCAATACATTAAAAAATACAAGTACTAAAGAATATAAATCGCAAATGGTGTCCCGATTACAGGCGACGATTACAAGCGCTAAAAATGACAACAGACCAAAAAAATAGAGAACTAAATAAAATAAAAGATAAAAATTAAAAATTAAACTTAAATAATTTACACAAAAGACTCATAATTTTTTTATTATTAATAAAAAATAAAATGAACACAAATGACTATAACGCGTTACTAACACTCAGCAATACAATACGATACAAACAAAAGGCCTATAAAGTCTACTAAAATATTTTAGTTTAAATGTACTAGTCTTTAGATGTATCATCTAAAGTTGTCTGGTTACACAAGTACAGCCTTGTACCTTGAAATCTTGAAGTATGATCAAATCCTACTAACATTATAAACACAAAAGTTTGTATGTAGGAACGTTTGTTACTCTCACGCAAGAACTATCATACGGTCTTAGATGCAACTTTCCACATAGATACGCGGGTAAAACCGCGGGGGACAGTAATTATCTTATAATGATAACGTCTATAACTAATCCAAAGTTCTTGTTCATGAAATCCTATTATAATTTTAAGCTGAAATTCAGTTTCCAATAAACAGCAATAGTTACAAAATTACTATTTGAGAGACACGTAACGACGTAGTGACGTAACAATGTCGATAACATTTTATGGCTCGTTATCGACGAGAATAGAGGCTCTCATAATAAGCAGCGGCGTTATGACGTAATCGATAAAATGTTTTATTGTGCCCAATGGCTGTGGGGCCTCAAAAGGAGATGGGCTCGATTATGAACCTTTTCGGTGGTCTCATAAGACGGCCACAAATAATGAGTCGCACGGCCTAAATTTAGAGCTAAGTACTTTAAATGATTTTTCTGGTACCCTTGTACTACTGTACGGAGGTCACTTATTTAGTCTTTCAATTACCAATAATATAATCAAAATTCGCAGGGTAGGAAATCGTCTATCTACATATTTAATTAAATATGAAAGAATGTTCGATGGCAAACACTAGAGAACAACCGAAAAGTGGAAAAGGTTAGAAAAATTGGAAAAGTTTTTTGGAAAATGCGGAAATAATTTTTTCCATAGGATTCAGAGATCATAACAAACGATTCCGAGACGATTTACAACTCATACGGGGACCATGTAAGAATGAGAATTTTTTTATTTGCTAAAGATGTGGTTTTACATTAAGGTGTTACAAGTTACAATAGGTTCAGCTCATCTGGCTTTTCATAAGCATGTAAATACAAATATACAATGTTATGTAAAATTAAAAAGAAATTAAAAAACTACAATCATGTCACATACAAAACAAATACTAAAGAATAAACAAATCAAAATATGTCAATCATTATTAACACTGTAGAACATATGGGCTTTCAACCAATTTATAATTTTTTTTTTAAAGCGTGTCAGTGGGAGTGATTTTATATCATTTGGAATTGCGTTATATACAATTGCGTTATGTAGTCTAAAATTAATATAATACACCTGTACAAATTGGGATAGAGCTAATATAAAAACCAACCAATGTTCTATACAATTTTTTTCACGAATAAATGATTTCTGATTAAAAGTTTCAAAAGTAAACGTGATATAAAAGAGGGGGGTACTTCTAACTACATCTTTGGGTATTACCGCTATTACCAGTATAAAAAAGCGCAAATATAAATTTTGTTTACTACTATTTATATTTAGAGGTTGTAAATTAGACAGATAAAAGTCAATCTGTCCACATAAAAATAGGAAGCTTGTAACTCTAAAAGCTTGAGAAAAAAGAAAGTAATGTCTGTAATAAATATTTATAAAAATCCTATTTGACCTTCCATTTTTTTCTAAGGGAATATTTAAGTAAACACGTTTGAATTGTTATTGGTTGTGATATAATAGAATGCATGAAAATTAATTACGAATGAAAAATTTACTTCTTTGCAAATATTCAGAATAGAGAGTTGGATAAATATGTAAAAGATACAACTTTACATAGGTATTAATTTACATACGTATACATTAAGGTCTGGTTTTCTCATTGCGGCAAATAAGTCGACTGTTTACTTGACTTAAGAACAGTTTTTGTATACACTTAAAAAAGACGTATCTAACGTTTGTGTATTGATACAAAAATCGTCCCTAAGGTAAACTGTCGGTTGGCAAGAGACTACGTTATAGCCTCAATGTCAATAAGGCTTATTTTAGGTTTAAACTGAGCTCAGTAAGAGAGAATACTCTTGCTTCAAAGAAAGCAAAATATAAACATAAAAATAATATTTGCAACCGTATTTCTCAAAAGTGTTATTCCTAAACCTGTCAGAAGTAATATTTATATCAACAAATAACTGGGAAAATATAAGTAACACAGCTTTTAGTAATATTTACCCCTTCGAGATTTAACGTAAGTTCACGTTGTGTGATATCCAGAAATCCAGCACTCTGGAAGCTAGAGCCGGGATTAACGGGATCTACTGGATTTTGAGAACGGAACGTTTGCACGTATTTACCTTCCATGTGAATTTCGAGAGATAACGTACGAAATTTCTATTTTTATTTTATTGTCTTTCTTGTTTTATTACTTATAGAACTGCAGTTTTAAAATTTTATGTCAATACTATTCTTGTTTTCGGATATAAAGCGAAGTTTAATAACTTGGGAGTTATTTCACATATTCATAGTACATTTATGTCATATCTTTTCATGAAATTATGAAGTTAGTATAGTTACGAGGTAGTATCTGGTAACGATGGTAGTTTGACTTATGATGGAGTGTAGAATAGCATAGTTAATTGAAAACTTTACTATTCTTACGTATAATAGTCATATAGAAAAAGAAAGTATATGCGGTATATCAGTTATTTGGTTTCCATAGTACATCTGCTTAGATTAAGATCAGGTCGTGTGTAGAGAATGTCCCAGGATATTTATCCATTAATATTTTATTAATAATGATTTATCAATGCATTGGGTGCATAAGTAAATAAAAAAAAAAATTGTTACCACCGTAGCACTGCTCAAGGCCGTAGCACCTGCTACGATTCGTAGCCTTTTCTCAGGTGGAAATGTATATAGACTTCTGTGCACTATCAAAACACTTGAATCATTGAATTATTCAAAATGTTTTAAACCATTTATTCAGTAAGCTCGCGTAGGACAATATGAGTTATTTAAGTTACGACTCATTAGCCGTATCTATACTGGGTTAATCGCACCACAGCTCAGTAATTTAATATTTTATAAGTTTTTATAAGTTTTCTGCGCACGCTCTAACGAAATTTTCGTACAAACTTACATTCCTTATTTATCCTAGTGGATGAAATTTGAATATACCTTTCATAATTTAAACAGCAGCTACTATCAGTTTAGGCGACAGGTTTCAACGGGGTTTTTTAAAATATATGTTTTTGCATAAAATAAAATTCCATATCAAATATAAAATTATTTTTAAAACAAGGGAAAAGCAACGTACCAAGAAAGACCAATTCCTCCATATTTTTACATTCCTATGCCTAGTTCTTAAACTTCAGGGTTTAATACTCAGTCAGGTGTTTTATATGTTTGTTACTCACAAGCTTTTTTTTTTTTTTTTTTTTTTTTATGCCACTTCGGCCGACTAACAAGCAGACGGTCCACCTGATGGTAAGTGGTCACCGCCGCCTATGGACATTTGCAACACTAGGAGCATCGCCAATGCGTTGTCGACCCTGAGACGTGAAGTTGTTAAGTCTCATGTGCCTGTAATTTCACCGGCCCCCTTACCTTTCTAACCGAAACACAGTAATACAATTGCACTACTGCTTCACGGCGGAAATGGGTAAGGTGGTAGTACTTCCCCGGTCGAACTCTGCACTAAGAGCTCTACTACTAAAGCTTAAAATAGATCTGCCTGGACGGACTAATTGACTGGTTAGAGACCCTGACTACTCCGCCGCACGGTCGTGGGTTCGATCCCCATCCAGAACAAACATTCGTGAGCATGAACATATCTGTTCTAAGTTAGTTCTGTGTCTATGATGGATGTAAATATCTACACAATTCCGTATTTAGAAAAAAAATGATTATCTGTATTCAATAGTACAACTCTGCTTAGTTTCGGAGTGTGTGATGTGTTAACAATGTCCCAGAATATTTATTTTATTATCTTAACCTTTACTAAACTCTCATCGAATCAACCCTATCAGTGGCGGCAGTCTGTATACATTCCTTTACAAACAGGTTCTATCAAAGCTTGACTTTGACTGTAACGAATGGGCACTCAAAGTAAGGAAATGCTAGTCGGACTATTGGAATCTAGTTTAATTAATGACTTGCTGTGGTTAAAGGGAATTTTCAAAACGATATGGATAAATGAAAAATGATTTATTTTCAAAATACTTTACAAAAATCACAAAAAATATTCCAATTAATTATGTTACAATAATTTAGCCTTACTTATAGTTACGTATTTTAGTGAATTATTTGTTTCGTCGTTGTTTCTGGCTCCAAGCTAAGCGAGCTTGTCTAATGGGTGCCAATTATGCCTTGCGCAGTGGTAAAGGCAAGAGTTATTTTTATTTTAGTTTTATATACATTTTGTTTCATTAGATTTTTATCTCGTTATTTTTCTATTCTTATTTTACCATTGTCTACTTTTGATTTAATTTTATTTGTTATTTATTTTTTCATTTTTGATACATAGGTAATAGTTACAGTAATTTGTGTATCTTGTGTTTGCCTGTAAGTGGACGTACACCAAGCTTGCTGTTTTTGTTTAAAAAAAATTTAAACATTACAGTATTTTTGTTTTGTTTTATCTGTATCATCTGTTGGCAACTCAAAAAAAAAAAAAATGAGTACTATATTCTAAAATTACCTTAAATGCAATCACTATGATAATAATTAAAAAACGCTTATAAATCTTCGATGGACCTACGATGTAATATAGCTTGGTAGTTTCTATTTAGACCTTCATAAGTGCCTCCGCGAACTTAAACTGAGTAAATGGAATTATAACTTGAAAGCTTTCTTGCGAAAATCATATTGCTATATCTAATCATGCGAAGTGAAAGGGAAGTTTTGGAAGCAGTACACTAATAAGCATTTTAGCAGACAAACATGCTATCTCTAGCACTTTGTTGTTTTGCAATGATATACAGTGGCAACGTAGGCGATAGGCCAGTGACTGGTTCGTCATGCAAGATGAAATGCAATTCGGTCGTGCCTTAACACTAAGCTGGTATTAACTAAATCTTTTTTTTTTGCCAACTCAGTCCAAGGCCACTTACAACAAACGCAACTGCCTACCTACCAAAGACTTACTGCTAAATAGTACTATGTGTAGTCGGAGTAGTAATTCTCACTTACTTATACCGAAAAATGTCTATGGAGTGTCTTAGTTTACCATTTAAGATGAGTTTAACCGTTAAAAATCTATTTTGTATGATAATTTGTGGAATTTGTTCCTAAACCGAAAAAAGTGAAACGGTAACAAGTGATCCGCTTGGCTTTGCCTAAGTAAGATGATATAAAAGTATGCACTTAAACTATCAGGAAGAAATCAAAATCTGTCGAGCAGTTCAAAATAATAGAAGGGACTAATAGACTGGCAGAAATAGTGACTTTATTTATATTATTTAGGAATACCGTTGTTCGCCCACTGATCTAAATTCAACCTCAAAATCATATTGAAAATTTCAAGGAAAACCTCAGAAATTCATAACATTAAGCTCGTCAATAGCTAAATAATTCACAAAAACAAAAGAAAATACTACTTTACTGTTTCGTACACATTGACCTATTAATATATAAACTAGCTATCTACCACGGTTTCGCCCGCGGTCGAAGGATAGAAGCACGAGAGCGTTTTGTTAAATTTAATTAACCTATGTCCTTTCCAAGGATATAATCTATCTCCTTACCAAATTTTATTATGATCCGATTTAACCATTTAGTCGTGAAAATGTACAGAACCAACACATTACCTTTTTTATACTCTTAAGGTGACACACAAACGGCCCGTCTGATGGTAAACGGTCACCGCAGCCTATTGAGGCTTGCAATACTTACCCGACCCTATTTATAATATTAGTATGGATAAACAAATTAAAAGTAAGCACAAAAAAATGACATAAAAATATATACAATAAAAACAGAAAGGTAAGAAATGTTAGATCAGCTGCTTACAGTAAAAACAGCTGATATAAATCGCTGCCGGTGGGAAGCGTGCCCAGTATGGATATAAGATAGATACCATTATTAGGTTAAAATATGCATTTGAAAGCGAAATCGTATGATTAGTAACGTATCTTCTATTTTAGTTACCTATCTAGGGTTGCAGCTAGAAATATTTTTGTTTTAGTTGGCTCGCTGTAATGCCGATTAAATATAAATACGCGATGTATTAACACGCCCGCTTGATGAACGACGTTTCGAATACGTGTTTTATATCTGATTGTTTGACTTCATACGAAAAGGAATTTGTTATAATAAAACCAATTTGTTTAATTTTGAATAAATGAAATTGGTGTTAGTTTCAGATCATGTACAGTAGGTAGGGTTCTATATGGTCTGAGTACCAAGTTATAGCTTTTATAATAACATACAGTGGTGTTTTAATTTGAGCCTAAATAATTTTTACTTGTCTTCTTCTTTACATTTTAATTGCGTTCAGAACAATATTCAAAAATTAAAAGAGCTTCAATGTAATTTTTTTTTAAGAATTGATAATAAATTATATGTTTTAAGGTTTGGGGGGCGGAACGATTTTAAAACTCGAGCTTAGGAAAATGGGATACTCATCTTATCTTATTTTTGCTCTAGATCTCCTAAGTGGAAGATAAATCTTCAATGATGTTAAATATTATTTTTATACCACTTGGGCCGACAAACCAGCAGACGGTCCACCTAATGATAAGTGGTCACCGCCGCGTATGGACATTTGCAACACCAGAGGCATTGCCAATACATTGTCGACCCTGAGACGTGAAGTTGTTAAGTCTTATGTGGTTTTAATTTTATCGGCCCTTCTTTCTAACCGAAACACAGTAATACAAGTGCACTACTGCTTCACGGCAGAAATGGTTAAGGTGGTAGTACTTCCCCGGACGAACTTTCCACTAAAAGTTTTATTATTCTAATATACTTAATATAAGATATCTTCATGCCTATTATTCCTGAAAATGTAACCATATGTCTCAGTAATGAGACCCACATTCCACTGCGGATATTTATAGTCCCAACGTGACATGTTAGCATTGTTACCGTCCCTCGGGCTACATGTTTCTAAACATTGATACATTAATAATAGGTTGGGGAAAAAGTTTCTTCGCATTTTTTAAGAAAATTCGAAACATTTTTTAATATAGTTTATTTACATTTAACTAAAGTGTATAGGTACCATTTTGTTCGATAAATTTTTTCCAACTTGTAGGTAGGGACATCATCCCATTGCTATAGAAATTTTGGGACTTCTGATCAAAATACCGTGTCAAGTGGTTTTGGCAGTCCTCTCGTGATGTTAACCTGACACTGCCTAAAGAATTCTGAAGAGACGGAAACAGGTGGAAATCTGATGGTGCAAGGTCAGGACTACATGGCGGATGCATTAATACCTCCCAGCTAAGCTCTCTTAATTTTTGCTGAGTGGCTAAAGATGTGTGAGGTCTAGCGTTATCATGAAGAAAAACCACACCCCTTCTGTTGATTAATTCCGGCCGCTTTCTCTCAACTTCTTGCTTTAATCTCATGAGTTGTTCGCAGTAGAGTTCAGAATCGATGGTCCTGCCTGGTGGTAACAGCTCATAATGAATAAGGCCCTTCCAATCCCACCACACACACAGCATCACCTTGTTGCGAGTTAGCCCGGGTTTCGCCACAGTCTGTGAAGCCTGACCGGCCTTTGACCACGACCTTTCTCGCACGTTCTTGTCGGATGTGATCCATTTTTCATCACCAGTTGTCAGCTTCTTCACAAATGGTTCGGTTTCGTTACGTCGTAATAAAGAATCACAAATGAGTACACGGTGCATTAGGTTTGTTTCAGTGAGCTCGTGAGGTACCCAAATATCGAGCTTTTTTGTGTACCCAGTTTTTTTCAAATGCGCCAAAACTGTTTTGTGGTCAATTCCCAGTTCTTCAGCTACGTCGTAACTACTGATATGCCGATCTTGCTCCACTTTTTCAAAAATAGCATCCATTTTATACATAATAGGGCGACCAGAGGGACGTGCATCTTTGTCATCAAAATTTCCGGATTGAAAACGCTTAAACTAAATTTGCGCTACTCTCACAGACACTGCACTAGGTCCATAAACATCGCAATTTTTTTTCGCATCTTGCGTTGCATTTTTACCTTTTTTGTAGTAAAATTTTAAAATGTATCGAATTTCGTCATTAGATTCACACATCTTGACGGTATGAAAAACAATTGAAAACACACATTTTCCTAATTTGAATTTGGAATTATGTACTTTAAAATTTAAACTTTCAATGATACCAAAACCAGCCAGATAAAAATAGTATAATAGCCAAAGAGATTTTATCACAAGTTCATACATACTATAATGCGAAAAGACTTTTTCCCCAACCTAATATTACGAACCTAGGACTTGCGCCTCGGCTGTGTCTCTTGCCAAGCTTTCGGAGTCGGTGTCAGCCAATGTGGGCTTGTAACTACATACATAGTTATAGGTGAGACGTGCTTGTGTCGCACGCGCGACTTTACCAAGCGAGAGGCGAGAGCGGGGCCGCGGTGGGAGGGGAGCTTTTAAATGCGTTGAATTATTAAAGAATTCTGTTATTATTATTGCTAGGTATGTTGTAGTGTTTCTTTGGCTTCCACCGCCTCCAAAAGTAACAATAATTGTAACTATATTTGTGCATTGATGTGTGAGATAATATCTGTAATTAATGGGTGCAAATTACTTGAATAAACGAAATTTGTTATTATTATTATATTATCGTAATAATTTGATTGACTTTTAAGTGTCTAATAATGCAATTTTTTTTTAGTGCTCATTAGTTTGTTTTGGAATAGTTTCTTTTTGTGAAGTCGGTTTTTTTTTTGGTAAAATTTTTGTTTATTTTTTGATTTGATAATGAACCTCCTCCTTTTTAAAAAAAATAGGTTTTGTGCTATAAGAACCGTATGTTTTTTCATTGTTACAAAATCATAATTGTCAAAATAATAGCTTTGTACTGCATTTGCTAGTATTACAAAAAGACTTTTAAGTTACATTTATATGTATAGATAGGCGTAGGAGATCTGAAACTCCGTGTCGACATTAAAAGCTATCTTGGTTATTAATCTACAAGAGAATTCATTTAGGAAGAGAAATGGCGAATAATGAAAATCTTATCTACAAGGAGACGTTGATTACATCCTTACAGTAATTGTTTTTACTTAATTAATGGACATAAATTACTGATTACTATGCACAGAGTCTATAAATAAGAAGAACAATAAAAAAAATATTATTTGAATCACGTCACTCAATCTTTTTTAACTAGTTCGCGACCCATTGTTTACCTTTCATTCCAGTTGCAACTAATCCTCTACCGGGAATATAATGTTTACTTGGCTTAGATGGCTTGGTGGTTAGGGATTCTGACTGCCTCGCTCGTGGGCTCGATTCCCATCCAAGTCAACAATTTGTGTGTATGAACATGTCAGTTTGTTCTGTGCATATTTAGTATAACAGTATTCTGGTTTCATTAGTATAAGCTCTGCTTAGTTTGTGATCAGGTGGTCGTGTGTAAATAATGTCCCAGGATATCCAATTATTTATCCCAATTAATCTTGTACCAAAAGCCTGACATCCTGAAAAAATCAGACGAAATTTAAAATTTCCCTCACTCTTTTCAACATTAGGAAAAGAAAGAGAAGTTCCTGGTAAACTGAGTTTAGATGTACAGAATAAGTTTATGTCCAAATATACATGACACAAATTCTGTTACTTAAATAAAATAAGTGTGAAAAAATAAACACTCAATTTTCACGTAAAATCTTTTAATTAAATTGAAAATTGTATTCGCTCAGTATTATTTCCTGGAAATAACAAAGGTTACTTAAAAATTGATGCAAATTAAATTCAATAGTCGTTGATAAAATTCTCAGCACTAAAAAAACAAAATAGACAACTGGAGTGAAGCATTTCAGGAACTGTGATTTATATTTTGTTCCAGGTAGGAATTCAGTTTGAACCGGTCCGAACCAGTTTTACATACCGGTCGCAGTCTGGATTGATTATTTGCATTTATATTAAATCCCCGACGAAATTTATTCCAGATTTTTTGTTCGTGACATACAATACACGTCACTAAATAAAATGTCTCTTTTTTTATGAACTTCCAAAATAAAGACACTTCGAATATTGTTAGCTTAGAACGAGTAAAAAGAATCTTCATATTTATTTACTAGCTGGAGATGATTAGATGTTAAATTTTACCAGGATAATAGGTATCCTATGTTTTAATCCTGGCTATTAACTATCAATGTGCCAAATTTAATCCAAATCCGTTGGGTAGTTTTTGTGTGAAAGTATAAAAAAAATACACCCATCCTGAACAATTTTCGCAATTATAATATTACTAGCTGTCCCCCGCGGTTTCACCCGCGATGGATGTTACTTTTCCCCAAGATAATCAGCCTATATCCTATTCCAGGCTATAATCAATCCCTGTGCTAAATTTCATCTAGATCTGTTCAGCCGTTCTGGCGTGTTTGAGTAACAAACATACATCCATTAAAATTTTCAAATTAATAATAGTAGTAAGATTTTATTGGGGGATTTTCTATAGTAGCTCTTTAGTAGTGATGTCGACACCCATGTCGAAGGTCGTGGCTTCGAAACCTACATTAAGCTTTCGGTGAAGACAAACAACTGAGCTGTCATCACTCATCACCTTATTTTTTTCATCAATCAGTAAGGACGCTGAAATATCACTCAATTGCCACTTAAAGCTGCAACGTGCCTATGATGGAATAGGTACTCTGGGTTATACACAAATAACTATTTTCAGCTATGCCATATGTTGTAGTACATACTATTCGAAAGAAGGTTTGGCCTCTCTCTCTACACTCATTCGTTCTCTTTCATTTATTTGCCAGCCCTCATTTGTTTAGTGTATACCCAGCATTAATACCAGTGATATTACGAAAGCTCACTTTCCAATGAAATCCGGGTGAAACCGGGTTGACCTTGTCGGAACTGGATTTTTCTAACGTTGCGGTCATGTTGCTACGAATCTTTCGGCGGGTGTATTTATTTGCCGAAATAGTAGCATACTGCGAATATAGGTGTAGTAGCCGCCCTGCGGTTTCACCCGCGTTCCCATGATGACATATACGTCATATCCTATTCCGTAACTTAAAGTAACTGTGTACCAACATTCATCAATAATGTGTCAGCTGTATAATTTTAAGTTTTCATTTTATTTTTGTAGATTATACGCCAAGTTAGCCAAGACGGCCTATGTCTAATACCAATAACATGAAGTTGTAAAGTCTCATGTGTCTGTAATTTTACCAACCCCCTTCCCTTTCTTAAAGAAACAAAGAGTGAACTGTTGTTTCAAGGCAGAAACAGCTATGGCGGTAGTACTTCCCCGGGCAAATTCTTCACTGAAATTATTCAATCAATTTTCAGAGTAGTAGAGCTCTTAGTGCAGAGTTTGTCCGGGGAAGTACTACCACCTTACCCATTTCCGCCGTAAAGCAGAAATGCACTTGTATTACTATGGTTCGGTTAGAAAGGTAAGGGAGCCGGTGAAATTACGGGCACATGAGACTTAACAACTTCACGTCTCAGGGTCGACAACGCATTGGCGATGCTCCTAGTGTTGCAAATGTCCATAGGCGGCGGTGACCACTTACCATCAGGTGGACCGTCTGCTTGTTTGTCGGTGCAAGTAGCATAAAAAAAAAAAAAACTTCCATTAAAAATAAGAGCAAGGCCAGTGTCAGAAAGACTAACTTCAATTTTTACTTATTTATTCAGTTTTCAGTGTGTCTTTAAGATATGATAGAAGTGAAACTTCTGTATTGAAGTGAAACAGTTTAATTATTCATCAATCACATTTGGATAGTATACATTGTTCATCATTTATTTAATTTATCATCACGCAAAAAGGTTGCGAATCAGAATTTCAAAGCTGTAAGATGTTCTTAACAAAAAATAGTGGTGCCTATCCGCTGTTATACAACGTGTTACAAAGTACCCGGTAAAGATATAATTCATTATCAAAGCCAACAACCCTAGTAAGCTGTCATGTCAGGGAACCAGATTGTTTAACAGAAAATCAGTTTTTTACGGTTCTTAAATATTGTGAATGGATTCGTTATAAGGCTCTATTTAACCTCCTTTCGGCTTTACGGGTAGTTTTGTAACATCCTATATAAACCGACTCATAAAATTTCATGTCTCTGCAACGCTTCAGTTCCCGTCGGGCGAATATTGACAGGGGTTTAATTTCCATGCAGTTTTGACGTCACCCGCCGGTGACGCATATTGTCTAAATGTCACGTACGATTACCAGCTTATATTAGTTTGAAGCGATTGAATTCAAGTGGTCTATGTATAGTACCGAAGTGAAATCATAACTTATGTAATGGATTCGAATTTAAAGGTACTTCCATATACGGGAAATCTGTATATTTAATATTTTTAATAATATCAAACTGCTACAACACAGGATGTGGATTTGATTCTCTTTCTCTCGGAAAACATATGATACCCAGGAATACCCTGTTTCCCCGGAACGCCGATAAACCCACGTTAGTATTAAATATGGACAAGGAAACATATTTTTTATGATAAGGAAAGAGTTGTAAAGTTTTAGGAGTTGTGTTCAGCCCCTTTGTTCAACTAATGCAAACCTCGTCGTGGACCTCTCACCTGATTGAATAGTCAAAGAAAGAGACGGGTAGAGTAGAGGAGAGTAAGCTGCGATACATCGTTGTAGTGTCACCTTACCTTACCAACCTTACAAAAAACAAATGTACATTTTCAATTATATATAATAATATATTTTTCAAGTATAAAAGTGGAAGTACTATTGTAAGCAAGTATTGGTGAAAATAAAATATCGATGTTATAATAAAAGCCATCCTTTTTCCCTTCCATAAATTTATCCAATTTCACACTCTATTCGTTCTTACATGAGGGCGCTATTATGACAAACACTATAAGATAGTGCCAAATATATTTTTTTATATTAGAGGCAGTTTCCGAAATTTTTATCATGTTTTTATATATTTTGGTACCAATACATTATGTGTAAGTATATGTTTTTAAAAGTATCAAGTGTAATGTCACTAGCTGTCCCCCGCGGTTTCACCTGCTTTTATCGACATCATAAATAGCCTATCTATATCCATCTACGAAAAATTCCGCGTCGAATGTTAGCAGTCCCATCCCGATATGTAAAGTAGTGTTTGAGGTGATGGTGCGTCAAAGGAACCCCACTTGGCTCACATATATATTGACATATAACCATGAACAGTTTGTTAATAATACCTGACACCGTGTGAGCTCAACCTATATATCTATATACGCGAAGCGAAATCTTTTGACTCCTTTTTAAGAAAATTGCGCGAATGGATGATCGTGAAATTTGGCACAGTTAAAGTTTATAATATGAAGAAGAAGTGCATAAAGTTTTATTTTAAATATAAAGTGCATTAGATATGTAATAAATTAAAAAACAAACACATGTATATTACGTTAGTACTGTCAATTTCAAACTAAAATAATGTCGTATTTGTACACACTCCAAGCTGACGTAGTAAAACAAAATTTAAAAAAGTTCTATGCAAAGATTATTATAGAGGAACAAACTCAAGAACTTCCTAGCTTAATAAATAAAGAATTAAGGTCGAATTTCGATCGCCAGGCCACCACTAGTACGATTTTATTTTTTCTAGTTACGAAACTGTGTTTTTTAAATTCCCGAACTCAAAAATACGTGAAAGTTCAATTTGGTGGCACAAAAGACAGGTTTAAACTCCCGTTGCCCATAACGTATCAAAAAATAAAACTAAATTGCAGTCGTGAGGTAGATATACATGGACGGACAGTTCAGAAATAACATATACTACCCTTCACATAATGCAACAGCACTGTTACTACTTACAGTGACAAAGTCGTTGTAATAGTTGAGTTGTCTAAAAAAGAGAGATCAGTTATTGTTGCAGAATTCTACGTGGTTATATATTTATGGTTATGACTTTGAAAAAACAAATACTTATGTTATAGTATAATATATAACATATAGGGTTACAGGAAAAGTCGTGCTATATCTGTTAAGGGAGTGTAGTAACCATCATTTCTGACTTATTTGACTATGGAACACCCTACCCCAAACTTAACCCTTTCCGAGATATTAGACTTTTATTTTTTTTAATTAAAATATAATAATAATATGTTAGAAAATAGGCAAATAAAACTATTAAGGTATTTTTAGCGACTGGTTCTATTTTGTTAATAAGAAAATAATATCTTCTAATGGTATGAAATAAAGTTTTCATCATTTAGAAAATAAATCTGGAAAGTTTTTGAATCAAATATTTACATTTCGACAGGCCAGTTGGCTTGGTGATACACCACATGTCGTGGGTTCGATTCGTACTCAGGACAAGCATTTGTGTGCATGCACATATCTGTTTGTTCTGTGTCTGGGTGTAAATCCCTACTAATATTATAAATGTGATTGTAAATTTGCTTGTTACGCTTTCACGCGAAAATTACTTTACCGATCATCATGAAACTTTGTACACAAGAATATCTTGGAGGTATTTAAAGTAACATAGGATACTTTTTGTACCGTGAAAATGTTACATCCCTCGGGAACACGAGTGAAACCGCGGGGACAGCTATTATCTATATAAGTATGTATGTAAAAACAATACACTACATGTAGAATATCAGTTATCTGGTTTTCATAGTACAAGCTCTGCTTAGCTTAGGATCAGATGAAGTGTAAAGAAGGTCTCAAGATATTATATTTATTTCTTATATTACCCCACTCAAGCGAAGGCGGGGCGGTTCGCTAGTTATTATTAATAGCTCATATTGTCCCACAGCTGGGCAAAAGCCTTCCTAACCCTTTTCCAGATTTCTCGGTCGGTTGCTTATATTAGGTCAGTGAGTCTTATAAAATATTGTACGTTGCTTTTTTCTAAGGGTCGACTAAGTAAGGGTCTTTGCACACGGGGCATTGCATATTCATAATCGCACACCACGCAGTAATTTAAATATACGATACTAGTGTGTATGGATAGGACTTTAAGATGGCGACTCACCTGTATTAAATGCGTTTTATGTAACATAGCTTCGATGGGTCAGTTGGTATGGTGGTTAGATGTCGGAACTACCAAGCCCCATTGTGGGTTCGAGTCTCATAAAATTTAAGAGCACCGAGTGCAAGTCTGACACGGAAGATTTCGTACCGCTGTATATTTATCAAAATACCAAAGGAAAAATGTTTTATGTATAGGAATCCCTTTTTTTATACTTTATTTTATTTAAAAATATTAAGTAATACACACTTAAACATCTATATCGCGATGTAGGATTCTCGCATGCGTGTTTATAGATGTCACTACAAGTAAATTCTATTTATATCAAACTAGCTGTCGCGTTCCCGTGGTGTGTTCCCGATGTCACATGTATTATATAATACATAAAAACCTTCCTCTTCAATCACTCTATCTATTAAAAAAAACCGCATCAAAATCCGTTGCGTAGTTTTAAAGATTTAAGGATACATAGGGGCATAGGGATATAGGGACAGAGAAAGCGACTTTGTTTTATACTATGTAGTGAAGTGGCAACAAATACCTAAATTCAGTGCTATGATTCAAGTCAATGCGTATTTTTAACGGACATTGATCACCGGCACTAAGGAAAGAGTTACGCTCATACTAATAGTATTGTGGTAGTGGTGATTATTACTACCAGAATTCATCTGTGGGATGTCGTAAGAGTCGACTTGAAATAGAAATAATCTTGATTTATGTGGGCTTTCACAAGCTCTTATAAATCGTCTTCATATATTTTTGTAATATTTTATAATACAGACAATACTGTAAAGAATAAAGAAATAAATAAATATCCTGGGACATTCTTTTACACACGACCATCTGATCCCAAACTAACCAGAGCTTGTACTGTGGAAACCAGATAACTGATATACTACTTACATTTTATTTGTCTAAATACATACACATATATAATATATAGATATTTACACCCAGACACAGAACAAACATGTTCATGCACACAAATGTTTGTCCTGGGTGGGAATCGAACCTGCGACCTTTGATTCGGCAGTCAGGGTCGCTAACCATCAAGACAATGGGCCTGTCCATAAAAATACAATAAAAAAATGGTTACTTAAATGAAACGATGCAAGCGAAGCAATTGCTAAAGTCTATTATACTCATTGCAATAGACGTTCGTGCACAGACTTCTAATAACTGATATACCTACTCGATATTGTACAGCTTTATACTTCTAAATATTGGCTATTATAGATATTTACGCCCAGATACAGAACTAAGTCAGTATCTCTAACCAAGTCAAGGGACCTGTCAGTATTATCCAATACACGCAAAAGCTTTACAGTGAAATATAAAGTCTAATATTTTTCATCTTACTAATATCAATACTGGAAGCCAATGATCAAACAACTTGAAAAATAAACGTTATCTTTGTGAACTTCGTATGCAAACATGTAAGGCTGTAGTCTCACTTATAGCGGGAGTTACAGAATAATTAAAGTAATTCAGCGAGTCTGTTAACCTTCGTGAGATTATTGCAATCAAATTCAATATAAAACCAGTTCTGCGCTTAAAATAAGGATAATGCCTTTGGAATTATTAGTTAACCTTTATACACATACAGTTAGCTTATCCTGAACTCCTATTCTTTCTTATACGTAGATGTATAGAATAAAAATGAATCATATTATTATTAATAATATTATATTCCAAAAAAAACTGAAAATCTCTCTCATTTATTTAGTTTCCTACAGTGCTAGAGTGTAAATGGAATCTTTTTCTAAATAGTTCTAGTTAACTGTTTAAAATATTGAATTGTCATCGGTCTTCGATAAATCTACAAATATTTAATGAAGTCTGACCGTTTAAAGTGGGTCAAACTCCCAAAGGAGTCGGTTACAAACATACAAACAAACATACAAGTGAAGCTAATATAAAGCGTGTAAAAATTAAAAATCTCAGCCTTAAAAGTAAATACAACTTGTATATTTTTTTAAATGGCATAGCACTTATTGACCTACTTGTCGTATATCAGCGAATAAAAAGCTTTAATACAAATCGCTAATCGCTCACTATATTCACGCTGCTTAAGCTCATTTTCATAAATAACCATGTAAGGCTGGCCTCGGTACACATTTACTTTGACTCACTTCTTAAATAAATAGAGTTTTCCTCCCACATTATTAATCAAGAAGACTATCTTTTAGAACAATGAAACTTTTTAACAGAAAAAACAAATACTATTAGAAGCGACCAAGTGCGATTCAGACTCGCACACAAAGGAACAATAGTTAACAAAACACTGAAAAAAAATCTTGTATTATGGGGGCTCCATCAAAAATATATTTATTGTTAGTCGTTCTCACTTTGTAAATTTTAAGTCTAACTACTACGGTTTAAGAGATATAGTCCAGTGACTGACGGATAGACGAATGGCCAGGTGGACGCTGGGACACCTGAGCCGGTGTTGCCGCTCTTTGGGTACGGAACCCAACATAATAGCGTAGGTAGGTAATTTTTTTTACCTTGTTGACATATCAAAAGTTGATGGTGTTTTCTTGCTAACGGAACACACTACCACAATGATTTAAACACATAACACAGCAATATTGCGCTGCAAATTACGACAATGTTCAAACTCCAAGACTCCCAGAGTGATATTTAATATCTCTTGTTTTCAGTTTATTTAAGGGATTGAAAGTAACTTGGTTTAACGAGAAGGGATATCTCTTGAGAAGGGTCGCGGCAAATTTTAAAGGAGGTTATAACGACCTATCATTTCACTCCCAAGAGCATTACTGTCAAACAATAAAGGACAAAAAATCTTGACGGACCAAATGAAGTTGAAAAGCTAACACTGACCTATTTTTAGTAAGACACAAGTCGTTGTGTAATTTAGGAAATGAAATTCTTTTCGCATATTTCACTAGCAGTGAAATTTAGCAGCTAATTTATGTGTATGTATAAACGGTGACAGTAATTACGTAGTGCAACTATAGGAAGACCGCCGACGTTGCAGTTGCATCGATGGATACCAACAGCAGATTGCCGATTCAGCATTGACGTCAATCGATGGTTTCATTTTCATTTTTATTTGTAAGAATAATCATTCCATATTCCTACTTCGAAGTGGAATGATTTATTCATTAGGCACTTAATTGTAACTTAATTTTTATTTTAATTAAAGTAATAAAATCATTTTGGTTTTTTTTCAATCTTCTGGCTGTCGCAAACGTAATTGGCGCAGTCGGTAGAATATTCGCGGGAGACGTCGGGACCTATCTCATATCGATAATCACGTCACGAGTCGCCCGGGTGGCTATCAAGCACCATCTCGGATATCCTAATCTCACGGACCTGCTGCAGACCGGAAGGAGAATCAAGAAATCGATTCACGGAGAGAAACCAGAGATGAAATATTTGTAAGTACACTTGAATCATTCTCGTGTTGCTCCCATTGAAATCTTAAACTTCAAGATTTACCATCCCAGAGCCTTTAGTTCGCGGGAACCTGAATCGCATCAGGCCCATCGACAAACAGTAGATAGTAATAGGGATTTAGAATTAGATAATTTAGAACTAGACAATTTATTTAGCGTAACCATGGCCCATGAACCGGACGTCATTTATAAGGCCCTTCGCCTTGTCCCAGAGTTCAATGGTAACCCTAACGTGCTCACACGTTTTATAAAAATTTGTGACTCACTAGTGATACAATACCTTAGTAAAACGCCCGGTAGTGAACTCTCGAATTTGTGTTTGTTGAACGGAATCCTAAATAAGGTAACCGGAACCGCTGCGAGTACTATTAACTCTAATGGGATACCAGAGAGTTGGTTAGGCATTCGAACTGCCTTAGTAAATAATTTTTCTGACCAACGCGACGAGACAGCGTTATATAATGACCTTTCTATGGCTATGCAGGGTAGTAAAACGCCCCAAGAATTTTATGATCATTGCCAAACTTTATTTAGTACGATAATGACATATGTTTCTTTACATGAGACCATAGCGACCACTATAGAAGCAAAACGCGAGTTATACAAAAAGGTCACCATGCAAGCATATGTTCGCGGCTTGAAAGAACCATTAGGGTCCCGTATACGTTGTATGCGGCCTATCACTATCGAAAAAGCTCTTGAATATGTACAAGAAGAATTAAACATTATGTATTTGCAGCAACGTAACGAGCCCCCAAAAGGACAGTCGACCTCTAAGGTCACCCCCACACTACCACCAATTGCTTATGCTCCTCCACGACCACATGACTTTCAGTTACCGGCTCCTAACTGGCCAGTTCCAGTAGGACAACGCCCCATGAGGCCCCCGCCTCAACCTTTCAAATTTAATGAACCGATTCAATCTCAACATCGCATGCCTACGAACACACAGAGAATGTTCGGTGCACGGCCACCTAACTATAATCCACGTAGTAATGTTTTTAGATTACCACCCCGAAATAATCTACCACAAGGCCCTCAGCCTATGAGTGGAGTGCAACGCTTTACTCCCAAGGTTTTGCCCCCAACCAATATGCCAGCGAATTATTTCAAAACTCGCGAAATGAACCTTAATGAATGTGCGGCTTACGATGACTCATATTGCAGCTATTATCTAGAACCGGAGTACAATTACAACACAGACTATACGGATACTGACTTTACCCCCGGTTTCACTTGTGATTTAAATTATTATAATACGAATATGGATAACCAACTTTTCGTTGATTCTCAGCCACAGGCAGTATCTAACCATGCTGAACAGGATTTTCAGGAGGTTCCTATTTTACCAAAACCAAAATAGAATTAAATCTTCAGACGCAGAGACAACTACCCTATATTCAAATCGCGGACCCCCTTTAAAATTTTTGATAGACACGGGTGCCAATCAATCTTTTATAAGCCCTGAGGCCGTCGCGAAATACTTTGCTGAATATCCTCTCAATTTCGATCCATTTGAGGTGACAAACATACACGCGACAAGTAAGAATGACTATTCTATTACTTTGCCATGTTTCACAGAATTCAATGACGCTGATAGTATGAAGTTATTCATTTATCGGTTTCATGACTATTTCGATGGACTTATAGGTTTAGATTTACTTGCTAGTTGGGAAGCCCGTATAGATTTAAGAGAAGGTCAGTTATTGACCCGAACTGCGTCTAACCCTATAAGAATGTATAACTCATGTAATGTAAATCTGTACGAAGATATTATTCCGGCTTGGACTTCAAAAATTATTCGTATCCCTGTGGATGTTACCGACGGTGATGCTTTCATTTGCGAACAAGTGCTCTGTAACTGTATAGTTCACGAATGCATTACTGCCATAGCTAATAACCGTGGATATTTAGAAATTGAGAACCCAACACCAAACGACGTAATATTTTCACTTGATCGTCCGGCACACGCGGAATTATTTAATACCGAGTGCACTCGTACTCAACAAGTATCGACACGCGTACAAGATGTGGTTTCACGTTTACGGACTGATCATTTAAACGAAGAGGAAAAAGTTAACCTCATAACTCTTTGCTCTCGTTACTCAGACGTATTCTATATTGAAGGAGAGGGACTAACTTTCACTAATAAAATCAAACACCGTATTAGGACCACTGACGAGGTGCCAGTGCACGCTAAAAGTTATCGGTATCCATTCATTCATCGACAGGAAGTTAGGGACCAAATAAAAAAAATGTTAGATCAAGGTATCATACAACCGTCGGAATCTGCATGGAGCTCCCCCATCTGGGTAGTACCAAAAAAAATTGATGCCTCTGGAAAGCAAAAATGGCGATTAGTAGTAGATTTTCGGAAGTTAAATGAAAAGACATTGGACGACAAATATCCCATTCCAAATATTAGTGACGTACTTGACAAATTAGGGAAATGCCAATATTTTACAACCCTCGACCTGGCAAGTGGGTTCTATCAAGTAGAGATGGATCCCCAGGATATCGAAAAGACCGCGTTTAATGTTGAGCATGGTCATTTCGAATTTCTTCGAATGCCAATGGGACTAAAAAATTCTCCATCTACATTTCAACGTGTGATGGATAATGTCCTTAGAGGACTTCAAAATGACATTTGCTTAGTTTACTTGGATGACATTATAGTATTTAGCACGTCCCTTCAAGAGCATATGACTAACCTTGAAAAGGTATTTCAAAGACTTCGAGAGTCCAACTTTAACATCCAAATGGACAAATCTGAGTTTCTGAAGCTTGAAACAGCTTATCTCGGTCATATCATTAGTAAAGAAGGTATTAAACCGAACCCCGACAAAATTTCTGCAATCAAAAACTACCCTATTCCAAAAACTCCAAAAGAAATTAAGCAATTCCTTGGCCTTCTCGGTTATTACCGAAAATTTATCCCAGATTTTGCACGTACCACCAAACCACTTACTCAATGTCTGAAAAAGGTAGGAAGATCACTCTTGACACCGAATATGTAAATTGTTTTGAGAAATGTAAGATTCTTCTAACTAACGACCCCATTTTACAATACCCCGATTTTAGTAAGGAATTCAATTTAACAACTGACGCTTCAAATGTAGCCATTGGAGCTATACTATCCCAAGGTCCAATAGGATCGGACAAGCCCATCTGTTACGCATCTCGAACTTTAAATGAAAGCGAGATTAATTACAGTACTATTGAGAAGGAACTCCTTGCCATAGTTTGGGCCACAAAATTCAAAATTCAAAAAATTCAAAATTCAAAACCATTTATTCAGTTTAGGCCTTCGGAGGGCACTTATGAAGGTCAAATTTAAAGTTACTGAAGCTACAACCGGTTCGGAAGTCAGCCTTCAACTGAGAAGAACCGGCAAGAAACTCAGCAAGGTTACATTCTTTTTTATTTGTTATATAAATTTTTATCTATTCTGACTTTTTGGCTATTTTATAATTTCAATTTTACATAATTATATATTTAACAATTACAAAATACTTATTATAGGTAACATTAATAAAAACAAAACAAAAAAAAAAAAAAAAATATGACAAGACTACAAAATAGAAAATAACAATAATTAGGTACTTACAACTTAAACAAGAGATTTAGAGGTGCACTGTGCAGAGAGCAGCTATTTCCATACATTTTTATCTTCAATATAATGAACTACCTTGTAATACGCTTTTTCTTTCAAAACTTTCCTAATATAATTTTTAAATTTATGATCAGACATTTTGGTTATTGAAAGCGGTATCTTATTATAAAATCGAACACAATTACCAAGAAATGACTTGTTAACTTTAGTTAGTCTAAAGTATGGAACAACTAACTTCTCCCTTTGTCTTGTATTTATACTATGAATATCTAATTTTGACTCAAACATTCCTATGTTTCTACGTATAAACATTATATTTTCATAAATATATAGTGAAGGTAATGTCATTATATTTATTTCCCTAAATAAATCTCTTAATGATTCACGGGGGCCCATACTGTAAATTGCACGAATTGCTCTTTTTTGTATAATAAATATTGATTCTATATCCGCTGCTGCTCCCCAAAACAAAATACCATAGGACAAGAGGCTATGAAAATATGCAAAATAAACTAATTTGGCCGTCTCAACATTCGTCAATTGTTTAATTTTCCTAACAGCAAAAGCAGCCGAACTTAATTTAGCAGCTAGAGTATCAACCTGAGGTCCCCATTGCAATTTATTGTCTAATGTAAGACCCAAAAATACCGTTTTATTTACAAGATCAATATGGCTCCCATCTATTATTATTTGGCTATCTACTTGTGCTACATTTGGTAAAGAAAACCTTAAGCATTTAGTTTTCTTTGAATTTAGTAATAGATTATTTGTAGCAAACCACCCACAGACAATTGACATAGTATGATTAACTTTAGTTAGATCTTTGTCTTTTCTATTAACTTTAAAAATTAATGATGTATCATCAGCAAACAAGACAATATCTGTGAGGTCATTTACAACATATGGCAAATCATTTATATATACTAAAAACAAAAATGGACCTAAAATTGAACCCTGGGGTACCCCCATTTCGACTAAAGAGCCCTTGGATGTTGTGCCGGTAATCCCTACCTTTTGCTGGCGATTTGATAAATAAGATAAAACAAGATCATGAGCAGTTCCACGAATTCCGTAGAAGTCAAGTTTTAGTAGTAGCGTACGGTGGTCAACGCAATCGAATGCCTTGGACAGATCACAAAAAATGCCAATCGCATCCTGTGAATCCTCCCATGCGCCATAAATGTGCCTCAGCAATGTTGCTGCCGCATCGGATGTAGATCTTCCCTTCGTGAAACCGAACTGATGACCATGCAATACCTTATGCTTAGTAAAGTGACTTGACATTTGATTAAGCAGCAATTTTTCAAAGATTTTACTAAGTGCTGGCAGAACGGAAACTGGTCTGTAATCAGATGGATTCTCCCTACAACCGGACTTGAAAATAGGTACTATTTTACTATATTTCATTAAATCAGGAAAACAACCCTGATCAATGCATTCATTAAAAATATTTGACAAAACAGGTGCAATCACTGTTATTATTGATTTTACGATTGTTACTGATAAGCCCCATAAATCTTCAGTACTTTTCATATTGAGAGAATTAAAAGTTATTATGATATCGCTAGCATTAATATGGTCAAATTTAAAACTTGGAAATGTATTATGAATATGCTGCTTGAGTAAAGATTCCGCTGCTATAGGACATGATTTAAGGCTTTTAGTAGTTTTACCAGGTATACTCGTGAAGAAGTTTTCAAAAGCACAGGCTACATCTAAATTATTTGTTAGAATTTTTTCATTAATTTTAAGAGTTACCTGTTCATTGTTATTTCTAATTTTACCAGTTTCCGTATTAATAACATTCCAGACTGTCTTTATTTTGTTATTAGCATTACCTATTTTATTACATATAAAGTAAGATTTAGCTTGATTACACACTAACTTGAAAGTCTTTGAAAATTTTCTAACATATTTATGAAATTCTTCGTTCTGAGTTAGAGATTTTAAATGATAAAGTTCATACAACCTATCCCTGCTCTTACGAATACCTTTTGTAGCCCAGTCACTAAATCCCATTTTACTATTTACCTTCACTATTTTAGTAGGACAGGCTCTATTAAAATTATCGCAAATCCCAGACAATAAACCTTTATACAAGACATTGGGCTCATCACTATGATATATTGTATTACAGAGTTTCAGCTCTAAATTATTCTTAAAGGTGTCTAATCTTGCCTTAGTAGTAGGTCTAATTACTTTCGTTACTTTAAATACTTGTCTTTTAAATGGCAATTCTATTAATTGAGCCTTATGATCCTAGCGAACACCACTAATAATCGATTTCCCTAGTATACTACTATTAGTTAATATATTATCAATACAAGTAGCCGAAGTGGCTGTAGATCTTGTTGACTCACTAAACAATAAATCTAAGTTGAACGATTTGAATAAGGCAACAAAATTCCGACTTTCAGATGAATTACTAAGAGTATCTACATTAAAATCGCCACATACAACTATTGACTTGTTAGAATTATTAAATAACTTACGAAGAATCTCTTCCATTATAGACGTAAACAATAAAAAATTTGATGCCGGTGGCCTATATATATTTCAGACCCTATCTATTTGGACGAAATTTTAAAATCTTGACTGACCATAAACCATTGCAGTGGATGATGAATTTAAAAGAACCAAATTCACGTCTTACAAGATGGCGACTCAGACTCAGTGAATATGACTTTACAGTAATTTACAAAAAAGGAAAATCAAACACCAATGCTGACCCTCTGTCACGTATTGAAATTCATACCAAAGATGCTATGTCTCTGATTGATGAAATTGACGAACTAAATTCTTTACTGGGCAACCCATCTGAAACGATTCCTGTGCAAGCAACTTCCTCTACTGAAACGGTACATACAAGTAATGAAAACCCAATTTTAGAAATTCCTATAACTGACGAACCACTCAATAAATTCCATCGACAAATACATCTTACAGTGGTTAATGACGTAAAAAGACGACCGACAGTAACTAAACCATTTGACACTCACACACGGACCAGTATTCAACTTTCCCAAAATAACCTAGAGGATGATGTGATTAACGCCATAAAAGAATACGTTAATCCCAAGGTTAAGACAGCTATCTTAATCCATCCTACATTGGCTATGTATTCAATAATTCCGATCATACAGGACAAGTTCAAAAGCTCATCTTTAAATCTTGTTTTAACCAAATCCGAGTTAGAGAATGTCAAAGAATATCTGCGGCAACAAGAAATTATTTGCCACTATCATAATGGTAAGACTAACCATCGCGGAATTAATGAGTGCTATTTAGCTTTGTCTAATAAGTATTATTGGCCGAAAATGAAAGACCAAATAACGAAGTTCATAAATGAATGTACCATCTGCGGTCAAGCCAAGTACGATAGAAATCCGGTCAGACCTCAATTTAATGTTGTACCCCCAGCCACAAAACCATTTGAAATAATCCATATGGATCTATTTACTGTGCATAGTGAAAAATACGTTACTTTCATTGATGTATTCACTAAATACGGTCAAGCTTATCACCTTCGTGATGAAACGGCTGTTAGTATATTACAAGCCCTTTTGCATTACTGTACCCATCATGGCGTCCCTATGACTATTATTACAGATAATGGAACCGAATTTACTAATCAGTTGTTCATGGAATTTACACGTCTCCATAAGATCAACCATCATAGAATATTAGCTCACTCGCCAAATGATAACGGTAATATTGAACGATTTCACTTAACTATTCTAGAACACCTCAGAATTCTTAAGTTACAGCATAGAGATGAACCTATAGTTAATTTTATGCCCTATGCCATTATAGCCTATAACAGCTCTATACATAGTTTTACAAGGTGCCGACCTTTTGACTTATTGACTGGACATTTTGACCCTAGAGACTGCAAGGACATCGATTTAACACAACAGCTATTACAGCAGTACAGTCAAGCTCATAAAGACCGAATGAAACAAGTATTTGACATAATTAACTCTTCATCACTTGGTAACCGTACAGCGCTAATTGATAATAGAAATAAAACTCGCGAACCTGAAAAGGAATATGCACCTCAACAGCAAGTATTTGTAAAGAACCCTCTTGCTAGTAGACAAAAGACTGCCCCACGTTATACGCAAGACACAGTTTTAGCTGACCTACCAATCCATATATATACATCTAAAAAGCGTGGACCTATAGCAAAATCCAGACTTAAACGTGTTCCTAAAGCTGCCAATTTGTTACAGAATCCTACTAATAACCATTCTCCCAATGACGCGACCTCAGGAGATAAAACTTGAAAGTCTCGATGACGGACCAGGACTTCTACCTTACAAACTTGGACTCATGAGATTTACTACTCACCATCATACGTTTCTACAGTACTTACGACTGAATAACATCGAAAGTAACGTTCACTCACTACAGACTCAATTACTTAATTGTCGAAATCAGATGACTAATGACACTTACTCTCTTTACGAAATTCAAATAGATTATCTTACTGGTAAGCTTGGCAATATCCTAAAACAATTACAATCTTTGGAACCCAATAGAGTTAAAAGAGGTCTTGTAGACGGACTAGGATCAATTATAAAAGGTTTAACTGGAAACCTAGATCATAATGATGCCTTAAGATACAATGAGGCAATTAAAATATTAGAAATCAATCAGAATAAAATAGTAACCGAAGTCAACAATCACATTAGTATGAGTAAAGAGTGGATGTTCAAACATAGTAACGTATTGGCACAGATAGTAGATAACCAAAGTAAAATTAATAGTACTTTAGAATTAATACTAAAGAGTGATGCATTAAAGGAAAATAGTTTAATAAAATACGCAAAATTTGCACAACTCTTAGAAGTAATAAGCGAAAATGTTGAGGACCTTACTCAAGAATTACTTAGAATAGAAAATAGTTTAGCTTTTATTCGTAGTTCTAGTACGCATCATTCTATGATAGATATAGAAATATTAGAATCAATGGTTAAGAAATTAAAAATAATCTATAGTACAGAACAGATTTTAGATTTAGAGCTCAGGGAATACTACGATATTATAAAACCAGGATCGTACTATGTGGATAAACAGATAGTTTTTATTTTTAAATTTCCAATTTTTTCTAAAGCAAATTATGATTTATATAGATTATCAGTAGTACCTAACAAATACGGGCAGGCTCTTATCCCATCCTTCCCTTTCCTAGCAACTAACGAGATGTCATTCGTGTACATAGAGGCTGAATGCCCGAAGTTAAGAAACTGGTATCTCTGCGAAAAGGGAATCACCCATCAGATCCGCACCAAATCTGACTGCATCCAGGAGTTAATTACCAACCAAGTTATACAGGAATCCTGCCAGTTTACAACAGTCAACTTGTTGAGAGAGAAGCCATGGAGAAACTAGACGACCAACACTACGTCATATCCTTCCCAAGGCAAACAAAAGTACAACTCACCTGTAACCAGAAGGATTATACATCGCTCCAAGGAAGTTTCCTCGCTACGATTCCCATTGGATGTCGCCTGAAATCGGAAGAATTCACCATCGCAAACGATTATAATGAAATCAATGGTCATCCCCTGAAACTTATGAAGATACCATATAACGCTGAGAAACAATCTATCACAGCGACACACATAAATCTGAACTCCGTTGATCTTCAAGGATTACACAGCATTCAAGATAAGCTGATGATGCAGTCTTCTCTAGAAATGCATAATGCGAAATCAGATACTTTCTATAATACTACAATTCCCTTTTATGACCCGGCGATATCTATGCAAATGCAAGAATGCTTTGAAGAAGGATCAACCATCTACATCTGCAATCCTGAAAAGGAATGAAACACCTGACGACAATGTTCCGGCAACATTTTCACTCAACGTGCTAAAATAGTCGCCGTTCTAAGGGTGGAGGAATTACGTAGTGCAACTATAGGAAGACCGCCGACGTTGCAGTTGCATCGATGGATACCAACAGCAGATTGCCGATTCAGCATTGACGTCAATCGATGGTTTCATTTTCATTTTTATTTGTAAGAATAATCATTCCATATTCCTACTTCGAAGTGGAATGATTTATTCATTAGGCACTTAATTGTAATTTAATTTTTATTTGAATTAAAGTAATAAAATCATTTTGGTTTTTTTTCAATCTTCTGGCTGTCGCAAACGTAATTCAGTAATAAAAAATTGTTGTATTATCGTAAAAGCAAAATATTGTCACCATTGCTGAGGCCTCTGCCTACCTCAGGGGTAATGAACGTAAAGGTTATCTATGTATATAACTTCACTAAATGAAGGCTAGGTTTTAATATGAAGCTTTTTTTTTAATTTAAATTTTATTTTCAGTATGTAATATCTTATTAACACATAACTATTGATATAAAAAGAAAATAAATTAATGATACTCTTCCACTTCGAATAAGCTACAAGCACAGTAGAAAACATCACGTAGAAATCTGCATGTAAGAAGTAATTTCGGACGAAGCTTTCTGAAAGATGATTAAAAACGCATTTACTAATGTCAACGGAAATTGAGCTTTTGCGACAAAGCCGAAAGAAGGTCTAAAGGCTATCGTGTCCTATGTTTTTGCTGCTAAAGACAAATATGATATTCTGGTCTTTTAAAGCGGGTGAAGTCACGGGTCGGAAGCTAGTATGTGTATACAAATATATTCAGCTTACAGTAGAGTTGTTAGTAAATAAAATACCCTCTTAACGGAGACCATAAACAAAGGTAAATGATGTGTATTCATATTTTCACTGCACACTGGAGAGAAGGGAAAAGAGCTCCGAACAAATATAGCAATACTCGTGGGAAACCCATGCCTGATATCTATGTGGTCTCAGATCATATAAATGAGGAGATGGAGTGCCACAAACTTAAGTTTACGCTCGTATTCATAAACCTGTTATAACAAAAAAAGTAAACCGTCATGCAACGCAAAACCTCAACCAAAAACGTTTCGCTGCTGGAAACATAGTCATAGCTTTTACCTATAATGTACGTTCCCTTAGCAATCGATCGAACTCATCACAGCATCTGTCAAAAAAGTTAATAGCACCATCTTATTTTTGACATTAGTTGTCCAAGTGCTAGACACAACATGCTTTTTGTTGAAATAGTTGGTCAACTATTACTTGTCAACTAGCTGTGAAAGTATTTTTTTATTTTGTTATATTATATACTACCTACGTTTTTCACGTAACCAAAAACCACGGTTTATGTTGTAGAACATTTTAAGAGGTTTTTTGCACTTAAAACTTATCTAATGACACCCCACGCAATTGAATAGAAGAGTAAAAGGAAATCTACCCGCTAAGGGTATTTTAAAACATTGTGGGCGTAATCCAAACAAATATTATAATTGCGAAAGTAACTCTGTTTGTTTGGTTTTTTGTCGTCCTTTACAACTAAGCGGCTGATCTGATCATAATGAAAATTGGCAAGGAGATAGATTACATCCTGGGTAATATATTTATAGAATGAATTAGGTAGAATAGGAATTGAAGGGTAGGGGATAGTATATAGGGGTAGGGTATTGTAGGGGAAATCTATAATTCCACAAGTTAGGAAAATCGGAAAATTTATATTTGAGCTTTTGGTAAGAAATATATTATAGAAACACGTGTTTCAAATTTTTTTGAAAATCATCCCTAAAAGAGATAAATAAAGTAAGGGATTATGAGGTATTATCAGATGCACTCCCTATGTACACGAAATGACTCTTTCGAGGCAAACAATTTGGATGAAGTAATCTTTGTGTACCAAATCTTTAAGTCCGCAAACGAAGCCACGGGTAAAAGCTATTGTTATATGCTGGATTACAGTTTTTTACTACCAAGTCTCTGACTTTTTTTTTTTTTTTTTTTTTATTTATTTAAGGTTTACCAACAATTGTTTACATAAAATGCAATACACAAAGCATACAAGAAAACCTTATACCTATGTAACAATCACTTATAGGTAAACACCACATATAAGATAAAAGCTAACAAATTATTTAAAAACAAACTAACTCAATATAGATAAATCTTCACAATACGATACATAAACATTTAGAATTATTAATTAAGCTATGAATATGAATAAATGATAATTTTTTTAGTGACACAGAATTAAGTGAACAGAACGAAGCGAACAGTGACCATAACTGACATGTTAATTTGGTAAATAGTGTGCTCAAAATTATTCAAGATCCGGCAAATTGCTGAGGATGGATTTTTGTTTATTAAAAGAGTCAATATGTAAATCAATATGATCGCTACAGCAATTTACCGTTCTGCAAAACCTCGCATAAGGAGAATGAGCGCCAAGAACCGACTTCCTAAATGGTGGACAAAGTGGTGTGATAGAGCTACGCGGAAGCCTGGACGGAACGTGAAACTTGAAAAGGGACAACAACCGGGGGCAATCAATTTTATGTTGAAAAATCTTGCCCACGAACAATGAATCATTTAGTGATCTGCGATTAGCTAAGGATTTAATGTTAAAGTGTTTCAGTCTACTTTTATAGGAACAAACTTATTTAGCTAAGCCATTTGAAAATGCGAGATGCCAGAGGAACCGCTTTTGGATACGCTCAAGACGCAGTGAGTGGGTAGCATAGTGTGGCCGCCAGATTACGCTACAATATTCCAAGGTGCTCCGAATCAAACTATTGTATAGCAATATTTTTGTTTTACTATTTCGAAAAGTTTTGCAATATCTTAAAACAAAGCCATAAATACTATCCATATGGGGTGTAAATGTTAATTTCCTGTCAAACAGCACACCTAGGTCCCGGATTGTATCCACTTCATTAATTATGTCATGGTTTATAAAGTACTTGGAATTTATGAAATTATTCCTTCGCGTATATTTTACGTGATACACTTGCGGGAATTAAGATGCATTTTGTTATTTATGCACCATTGAACAAGCCTATCAAGGTCGCTCTGTAGATGTCGGGCATCTTCAATTGACCTGATTATTCGTACAAACTTTAAATCATCCGCGTACATGAAAACTTCTGAAAACGTGAAACAATCCGGGATGTCGTTAATGAAAAAATTAAACAAAACTGGTCCCAAATGTGAACCCTGGGGGACACCGGAAGAAATACATTGTAAAGCCGACTGATAGCCGTTGACTACAACAAAATATCTCCGGTCCAGCAAGTATGAAGTTAACCACTGTAAAAAGGTCGCAGAAATACCGTAGGCACGTAATTTATCAATTAAAATTTCATGGGAAACCTTATCAAAAGCTTTACTAAAATCTGTGTAGATGACGTCAGCCTGATGTCCCGAATCTATGGCATTTACTAATAACTCGGTAAAAGGAACCAAATTTGTACTCGTGGATCGAAGCCTGACGAAACCATGCTGATGGTCACTCAAATAGAGCTTTAAATGATTTTGAATATATGGACATATTATTGCTTCGAAAATTTTGGCAAAAGAAGATAAAATTGATATGGGCCTGTAGTTAGATATAGCTGTACTGTCGTCCGATTTATGAATTGGAACTACCTTTGCAGTTTTTCATCTCGATGGAAATACACCAGAAGCTAAAGATCTATTATAGAGAAGCATAAGTGGCATGACTAACTCAGAGGAGCATTTTGCAATAAAGAAGGGAGGTATTCCATCGGGACCTGCTCCTTTGTTAATATCTATACTTTTTAATTTATTTAATAATTTTTCATGATTTAATAAAGGAATGTTTAAACATAAACTATTTTTCTCTAATGATTGTAGATATTCAGAATAGAATTCATCACTAATATTTAGATCGTAACTATAAACAGAAGAGAAGTAGGTAGCGAACATGTTGCATATTTCTGGTCCATCTTAAACTACGGACAGATAGAAATGGCGAAACTATAAGGGTTCCTTGTTGCCTACGGTACCCGGAAATCAGGCCCCAGTTAGCTTTCGGACTTGTAACTATTCTACGAGATATAACTTTTATGAATCCGAGAGTTTGACTACAATGTTGATTGTGCAAAGTTTACACAATACACACATGCTGTGAGGTTCATACCGCTTCATGTTTTCTTCTATATATAAGGAAAATAGGGTTCCTTTGACGCACCATCACCTCAAAACTACTGAACATATCGGGACGGGACTGCTACCGTTCGGCGCGAAATTTTTCGTAGATACTTATAGGCTATATATGATATCGATAAACGAAGGTAAAACCGCAGTGGACAGCTAGTTTACATATAAAAATATAAAGTACATTTCGGGTCAGCGCCATATTGCTTTTTACCCGACTATTTTTCCATTTAGTACATTAAAAAATTATTATTATTGCAGTTTTGTTTCGGGAGAACCCTTTTTGGGCTTTTATTGACCACATGGTGCAGGTTATCATCGGTATAGTCTTTAGTCGCTTCTTATAAGAGATTATGACAGGCCAGTTCGCTTGGTGGTTAGAGACCCTAATTGCCACGCCGTGGGTTGTGGGTTCTATTCCCACCTAGGACAAACATTTGTGTGCATGAACATGTCTGTTTGTTCTGTGTCTGGGTGTTAATATATATTTAGGTAAAAGTAGTATATGTAGTATATTTGTTGTCTGTTTTCTAAAGTACATGCTTTGCTTAGTTTGTAATCAGATGGCCGCGTGTAAAGAATGTCCATAATCTGAAATACCAACAAAATAAAACCACAAAGCAAAAAAGCTGGTAAGCTAGAGTATTTATTTTGTACAATCTGCAGAGTGCACTAGGTGATTAGCCTTTGGTATTCCGTTTAGTTAACGAAGTGCTGCAAAACGTGGATTGTTATACTGCCCGTTTATACACTATTGTATATATAGTAGACGTAATTGTATGTAGTGTGGATGGGCCAGTTGGCTTGGGGTTTAGAAAGGTACTACGTCACAGGACGTGAGTCGAATTCCCACTCTGGATAAATTTGTGTACATGGACATGTCTGTTTGTTCTATGTCTGGTAGTATATGTAATATGCCAGCTTTATGATTTCCATAGTACAACTTCTGCGTAGTTTAGGATCAAATGGCCCTGTGTAAAGAATGTCCTGGGATATTTGTTATTTTTATTTACCGTGAGTCTTTCTTCGTATATGGTTTTCTGATCCTATAGCAAATCTCGTGCTATGGAAATCTGATAACTAATTTTAAAAATACACTTATATAGGCAGGCACACTTCCAGACACAGAACAACAACGCATGTTTATGCACTTTAATAATTGTCCTGGTTGGGAATTGAATCTGCGGCCTGTGGTACTCAAGATCTACGTAGCACTCAACATTGCTAGAACAAACAATATTCTGCAACAAGCCTTTTTTGATTTTTAAATTTTAATTATAATGTCAAAGGGTCTGATGAAGTTCTAATAACGGCCTTAAAGTGAAGCATTTTCTTAGCCTTCTTAACTTTTAGTTAAAACGTGTCTTGCTAATGCTGATAGGTCTGTTTATATTTAAACGCTTTGAGGTAAGGTATTAACATTTTCAAGAGAAAGAAATGGCGAGATACTATTATAGGCTTTCCGAGAGGCTTTATTTTCAGTACCATTATCTGGACGCCTTTCAAGAGAAAGGCGGTCTACACCAGTAATGAAATCGTGAAGAAAAATAATATTTGAACCTTGGAATATTTAATTTCTCGAGACGGTGAAATGTCGACATTTTGTGTAGGTACACATGATGTTTTCTAAACTATAGATGTCCTATCCCCGCTCCGAAAGTGGCAACATAAAATGCTGGTAATCGACGTAATTCCATTTAGTAGCGCACCAACCACTGCCGCGACATTACGTTACTCTTATTCTATATTTACTATCGTCGGTTGGGGAAAAAGTCTTTTCGCATTATAGTATGTATGAACTTGTAATAAAATCTCTTTGGGTATACTATTTGTATCTGGCTGGTTTTGGTATCATTGAAAGTTTACATTTTAAAGAATATAATTCCAAATTCAAATTAGGAAAATGAGTGATTTTCATTTGTTTATCGTACCGCCAAAGTGAATCTAATGAAGAAATTCGATTCATTTTAAAATTTTACTACAAAAAAGGTAAAAATGCAACGCAAGCCGCGAAAAAAATTTGCGATGTTTATGGACCTAGTGCAGTGTCTGTGAGAGTAGCACAAATTTGGTTTAAGCGTTTTCAATCCGAAAATTTTGATGTCAAAGATCGCACGTCGCTCTGGTCGCCCCATTACGGATAAAATGGATGCCATTTTTGAAAAAGTGGAGCAAGATCGGCATATCAGTAGTTACGACGTAGCTGAAGAACTGGGAATTGACCACATAACAGTTTTGGCGCATTTGAAAAAAACTGGGTACACAAAAAAGCTAGATATTTGGGTACCTCACGAGCTCACTGAAAAAAACCTAATGAACCGTGTACTCATTTGTGATTCTTTATTACGACGTCATGAAACCGAACAATTTTTGAAAAAGCTGATAACTGGTGATGAAAAGTGGATCACGTACGACAAGAACGTGCGAAAAAGGTCGTGGTCAAAGGCCGGTCAGGCTTCACAGACTGTGGCGAAACCCGGGTTAACTCGCAACAAGGTGATGCTGTGTGTGTGGTTGGATTGGAGGGGCATTATTCATTATGAGCTGTTACCTCCAGGCAGGACCATCGATTCTGAACTCCACTGCGAACAACCGATGAGATTAAAGCAAGAAGTTGAGAGAAAGCGGCCGGAATTAATCAACAGAAGGGGTGTGGTTTTTCATCATGATAACGCTAGACCTCACACATCATTAGCCACTCAGCAAAAATTAAGAGAGTTTGGCGTGGAGGTATTAGTGCATCCGCCGTATAGTCCTGACCTTGCACCTTCAGATTTCCACCTGTTTCGGTCTCTTCAGAATTTTTTAGGCAGTGTCAGGTTAACATCACTAGAGGACTGTCAAAACCACTTGTCGCAGTATTTTGATCAGAAGTCCCAAAATTTCTATAGCAATGGGATCATGTCCCTACCTACAAGATGGCAAAAAGTTATCGAACAAAATTGTACCTACATACTTTAGTTAAATGTAAATAAACTATATTAAAAATGTTTTGAATTTTCTTAAAAAATGCGAAGGAACTTTTTCCCCAACCTATTATATTGTATCTCTCTCTCTAACAACAGGTACACCGTAATGTAGCATTTATTTTCTTTCCCTTTTCTTACCGCGTATGTAGCTTCCTAGTATTTACGCTGTTCAAGAGCCGTGATGTTGATGCATGAGGTGTATATATTACAATACGTCATTGGATACACCAGCTTTATTCTCACGAATATAATATCAATGTCACATTTGACATTAAGTCGATGAATGACGGATACCTTCAAAAGTAAGGGAAAGTCTGCGGAGAACATTTTCTTTAGGTTAAGATACCTTATTATCAACCTTATATATCTGACAGGTGACATCACTGTCACCTTGTCAATAGAAATAAGATTGCGTGGTGCCCTAGATAGCAGTATTTGATACCATAACTTCAGATAGCCTTGCTTGACAATCGTCCAGTTTAAAAATAAAAATTAAAAGAAACCATTAGAGGATCATTCGTGAATGTCTTTAAAAGCCAATTTGCTCTGAATCTTCTGGGCCGATTCAATTGAAGTTTGTTACACATATTAATTTCTGTGACCCAAACGCGGAGGTATAGCGTAAATAAATTAGTTTTGAATATGGGGGTCACTTTTGGAAGGCAGATCAGCGTAGCGTGTGGTATACCAAATGAAAGGATTTGTAACGAGGGTCTCAAACGTATATTATTTATAATTTTTAACTAAATTCGATAAAATTATTTTAGAAAATATAATATGTTAATTATCAACTCCAATGATTTCTCTACTTATGGATGTCAGAAAAACTCAAAATCTAGGAAAGGTATATTTAATTGACACGGTAAGTCCTGTAAAATATTTATTTATTTGATTTGTTTATTTATCTTTAATTATTACCAATTGCAATAATTAGAACATATTATAAACTCTCGTGACGGTACCGCTATTTTAAGTTCTTTGTATTATGTAATTCTATCTTAAATGGATTTGACAGATATCTCTCCAGTGTCTTTCGTGGCACAAATATCAAAATATAACAATAAATATAATATTCCTCCTTCTTTATTTCCTGGATATTTTTACCTGGAGAATACGCTTTTTTCACCTCTGGCCTCGTTATAATTCTTTGAATCAAGTCTAAGTTCAAAATCACAAGGGAGTTTCCTAACACGTATTTAATATTTTAGAATTCATTACATTACAATTTTTTTTAAGTTTATAATGACCAGTGAAAAATATATGACTAATATTAATATTTTATCTAAGTTTTTACATTTCCTACCTCAAAAATACGTGAAGGATCAATTTGTGATACATAAGAAAGATTTTAGGACGCTCGGTGTCCAAAAACGTTGCAAAAAGCTTCTCAGTTAAAAGCTAACTTTTGAACCGGTGGTAGCTGTACTAACTTTGACCTTCAATCAAATGAAATGAAATGAAAATATTTTTATTCAAATAGGTTTTTAGAAGCATTTACGAATAGTCCGACTCTCAGAATCAATAAGTGTCCTCCGCAAATTAGTTTATTGTTGAGTTACATTGTTTATGCTTATGATTGTACTGCAATCTGTATTAAAGATTCGAATTTCTCGCAAAGCTACTAAAGTGTCACTATAGGCTTAAAACCAAACACAAAACAAAGTTAAACTTTCCGGCACAATTAATTTGGCCTATCAATCCTTGCGGCAAATCTGGCTTTGCCTTAATTAATCTTAAACTGTAATTTCAGACGCCAAATAGAGATTTTCAGTTTCCTCGTTGATGGAAAATAATTGACGGGCTGTTTGGCGTCTTGGTTAGATATCCGACCTATCAAGCCTCGGTAGGTTCGATGCCTTACCAGGACAAAGATTTGTGTGGATGAAAATTTATCTTCGTTGTGTATCTAGAATACTTCCGTACCAGGAGTAAATTGATTGATAAGCCAAATAGCATTTAAATTTTACATCATAAAAAAAATCCTAAATATCTGAAAATTCCAATCAAATAACTCACATTCAGGTAAAAAATTAATTAAGTAACATAAAAATATAATTTACGGATAAAACGTTAACCTAACAATGGCTGAAAAGCTTGGATTTGCGACTTATCAACTTATTCACGCATATATATAAGAAAACAGTGTATCCTCACCTTACACCGCCTAACTATATAGCACTGGTAAATACCACGTAAATGAAAGAAGTGGCCAAATTGAGATTACGTCCTAGTGCGCTCCGGGCGAAGAATCCTGGAAAGATTTCCAGCCTCCTAAAAAAATTGTACTTGATACTTACGCGGTATTTATTATGGTACTTAAGCGCTCTTGAACTAACCCCGTAGATTTCAGCTATCTGGCAAAGTACAAACTTTGTTTAGCTTAAGATCAGATCGAGAGTAAAGAATACCTCAGGATAGAAACTAGCAGATTAGATTGCTTACTTGGTCCTACACTTTGCTAGATAGCGGTCGCAAAATATTTAATTTGATCGCTCGAAACTGTATGTGATAACGCGAAAAAAGCCGTCTGCGAAATTGTAACCGGTGTTAGAGTCTGTCCATTCGTAAGTGCCTGTGAAGGCCTATTTGAATAAATATTTCATTTCATTTCATTGTTGTTTACAGTTAAATATTTTTTGCTGCTCTAAGCATTTCAATTCTAATGGAATGTGCCGGCCATATCGTTCCGTTTTGTTCCGGAATAAAAATGGAATGCGAATGACGTTACGTGATCTGTGTATTTATGTGTGAGTGTTCCTTTTTGTGATTTCTGTTTTCGTTTTGTAATTTAACGATGACATAGACGTTTCGGTAGATAAGTGATACAGCCTGTGAATTTTGTTTGTGTTATTGAAGTTTCTTTGTGGTAAGTAACAAGAGTAGTAACTACAATATAGTATATATATATATATATATACAATATGTATATACAAGTAATCTGCACATGTTCTATTTCCATCAGACTTAAAACATTGTGGATGTTACCAGCAATTAATTTGACACTGTTCTATATATAAATATTTTTGATATCAACAGGCCAGTAATCCACCTGATGGTAAGTGGTCACCACCGCCTATAGACATTTGCAATACCAGGGACATCGCCAATGCGTTGTCGCCCCTGCAACGCGAAGTTGTTGAGTCTCATGTGCGTGTACTGGCTCTTTTAACTTTCTAACCGAAACTTAATGTTTTTGATGATGGGAAAGTAAATGAATTATTTTAGCGTTTTGGATGCCAATAATTATTTAAATGTTTGGATATCTCACATAACCGGCTTAATTGATTTTGACAAAACTTGGCAAGCAATTTAAATATATTCTAGATGCGTACTAGTGTCTAATGATTCCTCTTTGATGTGTTCCAAACATCGGGAACGAATAAAAATACCGGGGGGAACATTATTATAATTCTGCTAACCTTTATGATATGTTAAATAATTAATTGAATTTCATCGAACAAACAACCTAGGTATACCCCCTTTTTATGGATATAAAAAGGGGGAATGCAATAGCTAAGTGAATAATGTAGCTATATTTCTGTAACCTTAAATAAGACACAGTCTACGTAAGACCTTATAATAATTATAATCGAATAATAAAAATAATTTTCTGTGCACTCTGTGGTAATTAAGCTTAAAAATTTCGTGGCTTTACGAAGGGCTCTTATTTCCTCATTTTAATGACCTTAATTATGTTTTTCTTAAATTGCCAGAGCAACTGACATTTTAGCGCTAAAAAAACTTTGCGGCGCCCATATTTACACTTGAAGAGCCCGTTTTTAACCCGTGAGTAATTTGATCACGGGAAAAGTTGGCAAAGCATATTTATTACTGGGGTACCATATAATATAAGTTATACATGAAAAGGGTACTTTCGACCATAAACTTTTTTACAACACTTAAAACGCAATCTCTTTTTCATTTACAGCTTAAATTTATTACTTCCTCTTCCGTCCCGTTCTACTCCCTGTTCGTAGGATAAAACGCCTTATTCATCTCCGTTTTAACAGCTATCTTTTATAAAGATTTTTTGATTTATAATTTACATATTATTTTTCACATAGTAGGTACAGAACTGACTTGATGTCCCCTGGATGGGGCAGAGGGCGTCCACAGTACGTCGCCATCCTGAACGGTCTTGGGCTTCGCGCATTACTTTTATTTACAGAACTGACAGAGCCACTCTATCATTCAGCGTTCAAGAATGTCAATGAAAAATTTACCATGTTTCTTAGAAGTAGGTACCATAATTCTTTACAACATTCGCCAAGTCGTCGGTAAGCATTTCTTTTTGCGTCATTACTCTGAGGTGTGGTTTTATGTGGTGATTAATACAAGCTCGACTATGTAGGTACCAGCGCAGCCTCTATGCTATCTCTCTTGTTAATGAGTCAATCACGTGAGAGGTCTGCTCTCGGAGACCTCGTCCGACTCGCCGGCGAGGCCTGTGTTAGAGAATACAGGGCTGTATAAATTATATTTTAATGGAACTGTCTATAGTTCTGAAGTGGATAAGCCACATGGCGTTTAATATACTGTGACTGAAGCAGTCTCAGACAGGAAAATTACAATTTGTTTTTTCACAAATTCTCTGCAAAATAGTTTGTTCTAAATTATACATAACTTACTTTTATATATTTTGGTGAGAATACCACAACATTAGTTTCGATCAAATGTTTATTGAGTTTAAAACCTCGAATAGCAATAAAGGGCAAAGCTACTGAAATACCCCCGGAATTAAGGGTACAACTGGGAAGGACCAGGAACAACTCAGCATGATTAAATAAAATTTTTTATAAACTGTGTAAATTTTCAATTTTCAATACTTTTACTAAGGGTAAGGATATAGCGCTAAGTTTGATTTTTTCATGTATCGATACCTAATAAAATTATATTTGATTAATGTCTTAATTTTAAAAGTATTTATTGAGATATTGTTTCTTATACATAAGTAACACAAATTTCTTTCAAATAAATCTGCACGTTTTTTATTGGGGACTATTAACCCTAATTAATTGATTCAATAAACGTCACCGGAATTGCTTCATAACTTTTAAAATATGTCTTTTAATTGCAAAATTATAACGTAAAAACTACTTCTATCAATCACTTTATATCGAGTTTTAAAAGCCGAGAGAAGTTAAACTTTCTGATATATTTCTCAACACTTTTTCCTAAACAGTGTGAAGAAAGTCTTATCCAGCTGCGTCCCGGAGATATAATAGCTAAAATGGTAAATGACAAGACTAATGATCGTGATGAAAAACCTAGGCCAGAGTAGAACATGATAAATGAAACCCTAGAGTCTACATAGTAGATCAAGTTTTGAATTAAAAAGCATATTACAAGGTAGCAAGTTCATTACATTGAAGATAGACATGTCTGGAAATAGTTATATATAATATAGGTTATAATATTTTAAATTAAATTTTATATTTACTATTATGTCAATTTCAAATATGCAAATATATGAAGTAAAAAAAAATGTTTATAGCCAAATTGTTTGATTAATAAAATTAAATAAATAAAAAAGGTTTAAAGAAAATTTATCTTGCTGAGTTTCCTGCCAGTTCTTCTCAGTTAGCTCTGACCCTCATATGCTTTCTCGGGCCTTAGTTGAATAAATGGTTTTGAAATTTGAGATTTTACGATTCCTGTTTTGACGGTTTACAATGTCATGCTAATATTGACATTACTACTTCTGAAATTAGGTCCATTTGATCCAACAGATAATTGTATGATTGAAAATGGTTTTATGAAATAAAAACAAATATTCTAGGACATAATTTACACAACGCAATCTGATCACAAATTAAACGAAGTGTATGTTACATACACTTTGTGCTTTGATATACTTTTATTGTTTAATCTAAATACATCTTAATATATATAAATCTCGTGTCACAATGTTTGTCCTCAATGGACTCCTAAACCACTTAACCGATTATAATAAAATTCGCACACCATGTGCAGTTCGATCCAACTTGAGAGATAGGATAGTTTAAATCTCAAATTATAGTCGCAATTTTAATTTATTGCTAATTATTTGTCTGTTATTATTTGACAGTCACAATTATCTGTTAACTCCAAATGATTCTAAGAGATGTCGATACCTTTCGACTGGGTTGAGTAAGTCATCAATAGATGGCGCTGCTATGGTAAATCTACGAACGTGTCATATAAGCTACAATTCAATATCATGATTACCACGTGTTATTGAGGCTAATGTATAAATTAAATTTATTTTGTAGTAAACGAAATACCGTGAAATTCAATTATTTCTTCTTTTTTAATACGGCTGGACCGATTGGAATGTTTTTTTTTGTTTGCGTTTGGGTGGTGCCCTGGATGGTTTAGATTCACAATTGGACCCGGTAGGTGGCGCTGCGAGCGAATTCCTGCATTTTTGTATGGACTTATTTCGACAGAACGACGTCTGTCCGGGCAGCTAGTAGTTATATAAATACTAGCTGTCCCCGCGGTACCACCTGCGTTCCCGAGAAATGTAACATTTCCCGGCACAAAAAGTATCCTATGTTACTTCTAGTACCTTCAGCAATAAGTGTACAAAGTTTCATGATGATCGGTCAAGTAGTTTGCGCGTGAAAGCGTAACAAACAAATTTACATTCACATTTATAATATTAGTAGGGATTTACACCTAGACACTGTACAAACAGAGTGTCGAACCCACGATCTGTGGCGTGGCAGTCAGGTTTTCAAACCAGCCATCCAACTGCCTCACAACTGACGTGGTATTTAACAATTTGAATTTTTTTTTATTTATTGATAAAACAAAATCCGCAGGTCTAAAATCGTCGGTGCCTCATCCTTGTATAATAAAGGTCACTACTTAGGTTTCTAACAAAATCTATTTTATAATCCCACGGGAAAACCCCCGCCCGTTATTGTATGATAAAGTACTTTTTATCTAAAGAATAAATCCTACTGAGAAGGGATTGAAAGTTATTTTCATTATGTTCAAACAAGTTTGGTATATAAATGTTTTTCTGTAAATTTATTTTACTAACAAGGTGAGCTTTCTAGGAATACTAGCTTCTCTCCCGCGGGATTTAATGTAATTCAGGATTATAATAGAGCTTGTATCCTGTCTGGAATAATATACCTTTCAACTAATGAAACATTTTTTTTAAAATGGGTGCAGTGGATCTAGTGGATAGGCCAGTTGACTTGGTGGTTAGCGACCTTGACTGCCAAGCCGCAGGTCACGGATTCGAATCCCACCCAGGACAAACATTTGTGTGCGTGGACTTGTCTGTTTGTTCTGTATCCGTGGATGGGTATATATATATATAAGTATGTTTTTAGTAGTACTTGAAGTATATAAATTATCTGGTTTCCATAGTAAAAGCTCTGCTTAGTTTGAGATCAGATGGCCGTGTGTAAAGAATGCCCCGGGATATTTACTCTATATTTATTCTTTATCTGGAGACTACTCTCCATACATACAGACACATTAACAAAATCAGCATTAATATAACTAGTAAAGATAATAATAGGTATTAATATAAAATTGATAAATAAGCAAGTGCTATAAATTTTCACTAACCTGCACTTTAAAAATTCTAAAATTGAAAAATTGAAACTGCTTAGAGATTTTTTTTATAACAAGGTTTTATTTCCAAGAATATATCCTACGACAGCCTTTAGTAAGCTACAGCGAAAGAGTAAGTACGTAATTTCTGCAGTCAAATTAGAATAACTCTTTTTTTTAGCATTGGTAACCTATTTGGAAAAAGGTTTTGCTTTTGTTGATAAAAGGGTTTTTTCTTGTTTCCAATTACTTAAGCAAATCGCGCAAAGAATACGGTCCGATTTTCGTGATGTTTCCTGTTGGAACCAATTTATTTCAATTGATTTCGTCCCGATGTCAGCACAGCCTTCGCTGATCATTTGTCAGCGATCGCTTACATTAGCTTTCTTTCCATCGTTAGCACTAATGAATTGTCGACTTTTAGTTACACATAAATGTATTAATGACTAGATGGCCACCGCGGCTTCACCCACGTTCCAGTAGATTTTTACATTTCACCACGATAAAAACGTAGCCTATAAACTGGCTGTATGCTAAATTTCATCTAGATTCGTTCATTTTTTCCGGCGTGGTTGAGTAACGATCATCCATTCATCCAAACGTTCGCATTTATAATAATAGTAAGATAAATCTTTCGATTTTAAATTACAAATTATTTTATCAGATACCGCCCTAAGCAAAGCTTGTCCCATTTTAACTTTTTTTTAACTAATCAACTACTTATACTAGTAAAACAAATAAATAAAAAATATCCCGAGCTATTCTATTCAGACTTTTGTTACTATGGAGACCAGATAACTGATATACTCGTATAACACAAATTAACTTTTTTTTTCTGAATGCATACTATATATATATATCACCCACACTTATTAAATATAGAGCGGCCTTAGAAAGCAACAATTTTTAAAAATTCAAACAGTAAGATTTCTATTCAACCCTAGATTTAAGTTCACGTGTAAATGCGCATCGCAGATGGCAAATTTTCTATACAATTTTGCTCGTCGTAAACAAATGATTTACAATGCAAGTGACTGATCGCCAAAACACACCTGTCACGGTTTGTTGAAATAGCTGACGTGTAACAAGCTGTTTTGGCAGATTGTTTACTTTTCTGTCACCTGCCTTAGTTCCGTGTTGTGTCTATGGTATTTGTTTTTTCTTGGCGAATTTTTTGCACGTTCCTTTTACCTTGCATTTCAAATGTTTGGCTTGATTGGTCATTGTCATTTTGGTTGCATCTGCTCATATTTTTGTTTAAGCTTCTGTTTAGTTATTTCAATGATGATTTATAGACCAAATTACAAATTATCGATTAAATAACACTGATGAATGCGTTGAGTAATAGTTTTTTTTAAGAAAGGTCTCAAATAGCTTATATTACCTCAATACTATAATAAAGTCTGAAATTCTATTACATCTATAATAAATATTACATTTATATTTACGACTCAATGGTAGTAGCTTCAGTAACTATTCAACTTTAAATTTCACCTTCATAAGTGCCTTCCGAAGGCCTAAACTGAATAAATGGTTTCGAATTTGAAAAAAAAATTCAATCATTTTGACACTAAAATATGTTCTGGAGTTAATATAGGTATTAGATAATTTATATCTCGAGGAAAAAATCCCTGGGGAATGCGAATGAAACCGCGAGCTGGGAACTAGTATTTAGTTTTAACATGAAATTAAATTAATTAATTAATTAAGTAATCTCTAATATGTCTAAGTTGTAGAAAGGTTATGAGCTCAAACGAAATTTTCTCAAAGTTTTCAGTTAACCTTTCAATGATAAATAATTATAAACTTCATTGAAGTGGTTCGACTTAACTTTTAAATTAAACATGATGGTAATTAATTAATCACCTTGGAGATCTGGGATCGACTCCCGGCTCGGGCAATGTAATATTTAATATATGTGTTTTTTGTAAAGATTACCTGTAGTCCAGTGAGACGGTCACAATTTTGACCTCAAGTCACGATGGGACTTTTGCCTACCTCTTCGGAGATAATGGATATGTTTCAGGGAAGTATGTAAAAAAGAATCGTAAACAGAAACTTTTCAAACATTTTGGCTTTTAAATGCAAATCAACAAATTACGTGTGTTTATTTAAAAGTACTGTTAAAGCTAGCTCGCTCGTCGTTAATTGGCCACAAGCTGTAAGTCAGCTAATGGAAAAAAACAAAGAGGTTTTAAAAACCCTTTAATTAACATTTTCATCGAGTAACTTTTGAACCACCCATATTTTTAGTTCAATTAAAACAATAACTTTCAATTAACTAAGCTAATGTTTCTAGAATCACTTTGTTCGTTTATTCTGAGGGAATTTATGGAGGTTAGTTGAAGTGAGAAGAAGCGGCAAGAAATTTAACAACGCACCATTTAAACATACCTGATTTATTGGACAATATTTTTTTTTACTCATTCCATAAAAAAAAAGAAAATATGTAATTCTTTAAAATTAAGTAAATGTCACATTGCTGTTCTTTCTCTTTGTAAACATAATATATGGTATATGAAATACTATTGATGTTTTAAATTAATAAATTCAACAAAATAATAAATATTTTGTTACAGTTCCTAAATAGTTGAAAGAAAGTAGAGCTCTTAGTGCAGAGTTCGTCCGGGGAAGTACTACCACCTTACCCATTTCCGCCGTGAAGCAGTAGTGCAATTGTGTTACTGTGTATCGGTTAGAAAGGTAAGGGGGCCGGTGAAATTACAGGCACATGAGACTTAACAACTTCACGTCTCAGGGTCGACAACGCATTGGCGATGCTCCTAGTGTTGCAAATGTCCATAGATGTCCAAAAAAAAATAGTTTGAAAATTATAATTTTATACTAATTAATAAATTAATGAATTAATAGAGAGCCTAACATCATACACATACGTATGAATTTAGATTGTTTTTATAGTATATCAGTCCAAGTCCGAGTATTGTACACAGTACATACAGACATGAAGGATTTTCCTGGCAGGAATCAAACCAAGCCATCGGGCCCTTCACTGAGCTCATACAGTTATGTTTTATTACTGCCCTAACACTGTACACGAGATAGGATCATGATACTTTGCGTTTATTGTATTGCATAGTATTAAGACTAAGTGTCAGATTAAGTATTGTTGTGAAACAGCGGTGATAAGGGAATGTTACCAAAGTTCTGGTAATTTAGGTAGTCTTAAACATAAGTGTAAGTGAGAAACATATACATTAAGGAATTATAATGGCTTTTTACTAAAATAAGGTCAAAGATTAAATTGAGCCAATTTAATGATAAATAGTTCAAGGATATATTTTTGAAACATCTGATTCCTAACTAATCATTGCTTGTCTATGAAAACCAGATAAATGAATAAATAATAATATTTCTTTTTTTAAATACATACATACACATGTTACTTACTTAGATATTTACTCCCAGACACAGAATAAACAGACAAGTCCATGCACAAAAATGTTTGTTCTGGGTGGGAATCGAACCCGTGACCTTCGGCTTGGCAGTCAGAGTCGCTAACCACCAACTGGCATGTCATGCCTAAACTACGCGTAAAAGTAGTTCATTAGCTCTTAGTGCAGAGTTCGTCCAGGGAAGTACTACCACCTTACCTATTTCCGCCGTAAAGCAGAAATGCACTTGTATTACTATGGTTCGGTTAGAAAGGTAAGGGAGCCGGTGAAATTACAGGCACATGAGACTTAACAACTTCACGTCTCAGGGTCGACAACGCATTGGCGATGCTTTGGTGTTGCAAATTTGCATAAGCGGCGGTGACCACTTACCACCAGGTGGACCGTGTGCCTGTTTGTCGGCCCATGTGGTATAAAAAAAAATTATAAATAACAACAACGGAAAACACTCTCACATTAATAGTGCTTGGTTCTTTCTCTGGTCCCTATTTAATACTAAATGGGTATGTTTATAGCAATGGCATTCCGAGGATACGTCGAGCCCAGCCGTTACTACTAAGTTATTACTCAGTAATAAGATCATTTCGGTTCTGTTCCATCACTTACAGTTAAGCTGTGTTAGTTCTTAGCGTCCGTTCACACAGACCAGCTGAGAGGAGAGCAGATTATTTATCCCGTTTAAAACCGAGTTATGAGTCTTTGTAATAAGGTTTATTTTTACATGTCACTTCTTTTATTATTGAGCTTGCTAGAGAGCAAACCTAACACGAAATGATAAAAGGAACCGACCAGCTGCCTCTGATGATGTACTCTTCCGCGTTGTCAGCGGCGGCCAGTTCCAAGCGTATAACGCAAGATGATCTGCGTAAAAAGAAGAGTGCCGACCGATCCTCACCGAGCCAGTCTATGTGAAAGGACCCTTATTACTCTGGAGATACCATTCGTTTTTAATTACCGAAGATAAAGCTGGTTATAACAGTTGCGCGTGTTGTTTTTATATTATGTCACGATTGAAACATCTGCATATTATTTGGTTGGTTGTTATCCATTCAGTGCATTATAAATTGCAGAAAGTAACATACTGGCTTGGTAGGACTGACTACCATGCCAAAGGCCGTGGATAACATTTCCACCCAGGACAAACATTTGTGTGCAAGAACATGTCTGATTGTTCTGTGTCGGGGTGTAAATATCTTTATATGTACTTGCTCACTCTGCAGACGTTGTTCTGCCTGGTTGGTGGTCCTACGAGCTTTTGGAAGAATTCGTAAGAAACAATCGACGTGCTCGCTAAACCATTCACGAATCCACTGGAACTCACACAAAAAAATCATCAAAATCGGTCCAGCCGTTCAGGAGTTAGTTGAGAAGTAGATATTAAAGATGTATTTAATCCAAAAAATATAGTAAAATTGGTAGTTATCTTATTTCGATACTACGAGATCTAATCTTTTTCAAATTCAAATCATTTATTCAATGGGGACTTATGAAGTTCATATTTAAAGTTACTGAGGCTACCATTGAAAAACATTTTGAAACGATATCCTACATAATAAAAAAGTCGAGTTAAAAAAGAACATTCCACATTTCGTGTTCATATCCGACTTTTTAAAAGACTTAATTTCATTACTATGTCGGGTTAATTAAAACATATATACAAACATGTCAAATTACAGCCGCATTTAAGGCGATTATCACATGGCACCGCGAATCGCCTCGGCGGTGGATATAATGAGGATTTGGTAGGGGTGCCCGCGTGGTAAGGCGGTGTACGTGTGTTTGCCGTCAACGGACTTAATAGAGGCCAATACGACTTGAGATCCGCTTCACCGCTCGCCGCGGCGTGATAATCACCTAATACCAAGAGACTGAGTTAAACACCATGGAGACGATTAGCTAACGATCGTACGACCATACGATGCGATTTCATCACACGATGAAACTGATCGTGCGATAGACCAAAATGTGTCCCAATTGGTCAAACCCATCATACGACGATTATTAAGCATTTTCTGTGGTCGTGCGATGACTTGACTCTAATTAGGACACTCTAAATAAATATGTATATTTAATCTGGTCGTGCGATGAAAACACATAGTTCGCTCGTACTATCGTGTTCCTTGTTGACTACAGCCCCCTTATTCAGCTAATACAAACTTCGTCGGCGAGCCGCTTCACGGAGGCCTCGGAGAGCTTACCTCTCACGTGATTAATAATATTAGCGTAATAATTGACAGAGATAGAGCACAGAGGCCGCGACGAAACAACCTCGAGTTAGTGCCATTTTCCTTACAGAATCGAGCTGATCCAAAATGATTTCAAAACCAAACAACGATAGCATCAAACCATATCACCCGCCAATAATATTAAGTGCTAAACACTTTGAACTAAACTCATTGGAATCCCTGACTGACAAAAATAAATAATTTTAATGAAATTCTTTTATCAATGATTTCTTGTTGCGTCATGACCTGAATGAATATCGATTTTGTATATATTAAGTCGTATGAATTATCTGTGTGGGAACAGCGAGTAATAGTTACCACCCCAACTCATCTCCAGGGTGTCGTAAGAGGCGACTTATCAGAATTTCGATGACAGATAATCAGTATCAGGTCGAGTGGGAGGAATAACAAGATGTTACCTTTTGGATAGCTATCGTCCCACTTTGTCGCTGTGTTTCCGTTATTCCGCGCTTTGTACATACAACAAAACAATTCGCTTTGAAATACTGTTTATATTTTTTATTTTGAATTGAAGCTTTTGTTCTTTGACTAAAATACAAAATAATATTAATTTATTGTGTGACTCAAATAGTATGAATGTAAATGTATGTAAATACAAGATGGGATTATTAAAATATGTTTTAATATTATTTTTTATCATCACCATAGTGTACAATATGTTAAGTTTTCTAAATTAGCGCAAACTTTTTGTTGTTGTGTGTATATATCTAATTTAGGATTGTCGAATAGGCACGATATTAGCGTTAATAATTTAATTTTTTTTTTGGACCTTACAAAGCGGTGATTAGAAAAATATTGTATTTTTTTAAACGTACCTAATAAATTGCTACTAGCTTAACTTGAGCATGATCAAAATGTTATCCATATTATTATCTTATACCTAATATCTCTATTAAATTTATAATATATGCGGGCAAAGAATCGACAGCACTTGTAGTGGCTAAGAAAATAAGTTGCGATACACAGACAGACAGTCAGACACTGCAGTCTCACAATAAAAGTTCCATAAATATTGTGTATAACCATATTAGGACAAAATTTTAATAATATACAGGCAAAGCTGAAATCCAAAACCTAGTGTTGCATAAAAAGAAAAGCAAAATACTATCAAATTTAAATACAGACATGAATCAATGACGTACTGATCTATTTTAATTTCCCAATACATCGATTCACATTTAACATAGTGAGTGTCAAGGTTAACCGGCCATTGCCAGTCCCAAATATATGAAGCTAGATTGCGCCCCGCTATTTCACTACCAGAGTGGAGCCAGCCAATATAAACTGACTTAATTAAGAAGATCTTTATTTATACGATGTGAGCCGACAAACAAGCAGACGGTCCACCTGGTTGTAAGTGGTCAGCGCCGCCTATGGACAATGCGTTGTCGACCCTGAGACGTGAAGTTGTTAAGTCTCATGTGGCTGTTATTTCATCGACTCTCTTACCTTTCTAACCCAAACACAATGAATACAAGTGCACTTCTGCTTCGCGGCGGAAATGCGTAAGGTGGTAGTACTTCCCCGGACGAACTCTGCACTTAGAGCTTTGAGCTCAACGTGACAAAATTAAGAAAAAATCAATATCATATAATCTTTAAATGAAGGCAAAACGCTACAATGTACAAGCTTCTAACCTGTTGTTAGACTCTCGCTAAAACTAGTATTTATTTATTTATTGCACAATGTACATAATAATTGTTCGTACAGATATACTTAACCTAACTTACAATTATCAATACAAGGATCCTGATAGAGTATGGCAACAGTAACACTTCTAAGAACTAAGTTTTACAATAAAATATATATATAATATTAATAGCATTTAGTGTGGGAACTGTGGTGATTGAATTTTATTATCCATGAACTCTTTTATAGCATAATAACATTTTTCTACTAAAATTAACTTAAGTTTATTTTTAAAATTAGTATCACTGCTTACATTCTTTAGTAGATACAAAATAAACCATATCTGTTTCCCCACCATAGGCTACTGTACACGTGTGCAAAATTTCAGCTAGATCGTTTTAGTCGTTTAGCTGTGCATCTCTTACCTAGGTTCAATCCCTACTCAGGGTTACTGGTTCGGTGTCTTGTTATAAATGAATACGAAAATAACGGAAAAGCGAGCTCCATCGGCCTCATCTTCACTTCTTTAGGCGCATTGTGCATTTTTTAAGATGGGAAAAAACAATTGAACCCGCGACACTGTTACCGTTCCCGACACCTCTGTATATAAGTATCTTTATAAATTGGGCCCAGTTTACAAGAGTATTGAGTTTGTGTTGATATACATTGATAATATAACTATTGTGTATATACGTACAACATACATATATGTATATTCATGTCAGTTGTCACTTCTGTGGGCAATTTCGGGAGTGCCACTTTTTTTGAAGTTATAATATACTTATTTTGGCGCGTTAGGGAAAACTAATGAGAGTAAATTTTTACGATGCGCGCTCACACGGTCACTAAATATCGACACCCTGAAGTTAGCTGATAACGGTGTCTCCGGAACATCGCACAAATTGCAACTGTCAGTGGCAATGAGTGAGTATTGATATAATTGTCAATAACCTTACAATGCCAATAATTGTTATTCGTTACTCAAGATAAGTGCAATGAGTTTGGACACTACAAAATCAATTTCACGACTGAATAGTAAAGACAAATGCTTTTTTGCAGTTTTTCTCAACAAAAATTTCGAGAACTTCTTATGTGCGTAAATAAGTACACATACACGTTATTTTTTTCACTTTAACATATCTTTGGACAGCCTGACTCTACCCGTTAATACTCGTTTAGAACGTTGCTATTATTCATTAGAAAACAAGCATCATACATTTTAGTCTCACTGACAGTATGTGTATGTAATGCGAATGCTTGGAGGAAATAAGGGTTATTATAGAGTGACTTATAGTGTAATAATCTCGAGCAAACCAGCACCTGTTCGTAAGTATGACGCATGTGCTAGCTATCGCCATGTTATAATAGAGGTAATATATGGAAGCAGATGGATTTACTTTAGATGGAGCAAATACCAAAGGATACACGACAAAAAAATTCAATTGTAATTTTTCAAAAAAGCGTTGTAAGTACTCACAACAACAAGGTAGTTAAAATACAATTCAGTTTTGTAAATTTATGATTTAATTTTGTTTTTTGCCAGTGTATGCGGATAGCACTTGAGAGGCAGTTCACTTCAAGATACCTTCGGCTACATCATCACTTACCATTGTGAGTCCACCATCAAAAATAAATTCTAACATTTATTTCTATATCAATTTCTTTCTCGGACTAAATGGCTTTTTAAGTTCGCTTGCTTCCTTCCGATTTCTGAGACAAATACCTCCTGATAAAGAGTATTCACACGCTATAGCCTATTTGACAAAATAAAATGTGAGACAAACGATCGGAAATAAGGATAGAGATCGGGTGATTTGGTATTTTGAGCTTTAAACAACATTTATTAAAGACGGTTATAAACGGCCTACGGAAATGTTTTTTCCGTAAATCGCAATCTATTTTTGCAAGTAACGAAGGGACTTTCACTTTTATGTGAATAATATCTGGGGAAAATCTGTTTACAACGAATTGTTACGATAGGTAACAATGTAATTTTAATGGTTGTCGCTTCGGAGAAAGTTCGGGCTAGAAAGCGGAGGTACTGGGTTTAATTCCTAGAACGAAAGTACAATTCATACTTTTTGTTAGAAATCAGTAGCTGTTGCCAATTATAACGTGACATGTCGTATTGGGACATCAAATATCTCCTGCGAAATGTGGATCTAAATACTGAGAGGTCTGTCTACCTCTTTTGGGATAAGTAGATAGTGATTTTTTTATATTATAACAAAATATATTTCCAACTAAAAGTACATATTTCTCGCTTCACTACATCGCAATAACCCGCCAGTAAATGACATTGGAAACGTTTGTAAATACATCGTTTCGTCCATAACTAAAGGTTGCAGAGCAAAAACATGTTTGTTTATCTTGCCACGAATAAATATAGGCCTCTGGTTAAATCGCATAGCAAAAAATCACAAAAAATATTTTATAGCGTTTATTACTTCTGAATAAAATACCTTTCTAATAGTGAAAAAAATAACTAATTGACTCAGGCGTAACCTTGCGAAAATCCATTGTATGATTATACAATAATAAATATCTAGCAACTAATTCCGCTGAATCTCCATCTCTGTCAAGTCGACAAGTGTTCCACTTCTACACGAAGCATCTTCAGGACCTATTAGACCCGCTGTCACTGAGTCGACGCACTAGCACCACAGACGTGTTACCTCGCCGACCGCCTTTCTGTCCGGCGAGTTTGTTCCTGTTGAGTTTCTTTGTTTGGGCCTTGACGGAGAAGGAGAGCGGAATAAGGTACTAGATATTTGTTATTGTAAAGTGAAAAAATTTTTAAAGCAGTCCAGTAGTTTTTAAGTTTATTTATTACAAACAAAAATAAAAATCTTTTCTTTTTATAATATAATATTAGTGTAGAGACCTGCAGAAGTATCAAAAGCATACGTCGTAACTTGCGACACACCCCCCGGTTTCTCTTTACTGTAATGTATTTACACATAAACCTTAAAAAATATATTTTTTAAATGATGGTAAAAATTTCAGCAAAATTTGCTGATTCATTTCAAAGAACTAAGCGCACAAAAAAACAACAATGGAGGAAAGAACTCTTTAAAAAAGAACATAGTCATGGGGACTCGACTGAAAGGAAAACTTAAAACGACGTAATAGCAGTGCAGAGCAACACGTCATACTCATAGCTACAGATATACTGTTAACATTAGCATGTCGGTGGCGAGACCCCATTAGATTCCCCTACCAAAAGTCGCTCAACGCACCCAAATAAGGTTTCCCCTCAAAAATGAATTTATTATAAGTTTTTGAATTACTTTTTACCCTACGATTTTGATCGCCTTAGGAGATGGAAAGATGTTATGCAGTAAAAAATCGAATTATACTACCTCGCCATCTGTGAATCCGAAGAAACTCATTCCCCCCAGTTCCATTGGAAACCTAAGCGAATTTGACTTACATGGTTATCGCTTGGTCCCAGCTATCGCGTAAGTCTGGGGTATTACTGTATTATTTTGTCTGATTCTTTGTTTTTGTAACCTTTGTGTGTTTTTAAACAATTCATTTCACTATGATTAAATGGTGCGAGAAACTGGGAAGATGTTTAAAGGAAGATACGGCATTAGTAGCTTGAATTAAAAGCTGTTAATTTTATTTTCAATCTGTAATATTTTTTCAAAGTGCCAAGTTTCATCCAAAATTCAAAAAATTCAAAATTCAAAACCATTTATACAGTTTAGGCTTTCGGAAGGCACTTATGAAGGTGAAATTTAAAGTTAATGAAGCTACAAATCTAACTTCACAAACTTTCCCATTTAAAATATTGGTAAGTCAGTAGGATAGGATAAAGTACTAAAAAGGCTTTGAAAATATGACATTTCAAGGTACCTTTATAATATGTAAAGGTTTGTTTACAACCAAAGCAACATTACTCCAATCCGTTATTATCTCAAAGGGTATATCGAACCTGAGGCCTAAGGGCATAATGTTAACCCTTAACATTTTGAAGAGTTTCTTTTGTTCCTCTCATTATTGGGTTATTTTTCATTGTTATCCACAATAATTAATAGCGGGATAACCTTTGTACCACTTTTAATATAAAATGGTAGCGGAAGTTGGACAAAGGAAGGGATAAAGCGTCATTAATTGAATGAAATTGAGTGACGTTCCAAATTGAGATGAGGGTCCTTCAATAAGAATATAATAAAAGTAACGACTATTAAGAATGTGAGGTTATTAACATTCCTGCCCAATATGCTTGAAGTGGTGGGCAGAGAGAGTGAGACCCACATACCACCGAAGATATTTTCCAAACGTGAGATATCGTAAACATTGTCATCGTCTCTCAAACGCATTACTGATCCCGGCTGCAGGTAATAATAACGGAACAAAATGAATATATTACCTTGCTCGACTAGGAAATCGAACCCTGAACCTTCGGATTTCCAGCTGAGCGTATTATTACTATTTATTTACTAGCTATCGTCCCAAGGATACTCCGGCGTTCCCTAACGACCTAATGTATCCAGGATTATAACATAACAAATCGGATGTATTTAGCCTTTAAAATAAAATAGCCTTTACCTCTTTTTAATATTAGTATACTAGCTGACTCGCCAAACGTTGTTTTGCCATATTTACTTTATTATAAACTCTATACATGAAAATTTATCGTAGTACAATTATTATTCGATTCCCATCTTGCAACCCTATTGCAGATCTGTGGATGGAACAGAATAACATAAAAATCGCGATTTAAAAATAGGGGTTGGTGATAGAAAGGTGAAAATTTAGGGTCGTATATATTTTTTAATGCCACATTATAAAAAAATAAAAAAATGTAGGCGTGAACAACCCTTATCACTTAGGGGTATGAAAAATAAATAGTAGCCGATTCTCAGACCTACTGAATATGCATATAAAATTTCATAAAAATCGGTCAAGCCGTTTCGGAATGGTAACTAACATAAAATAAATAAATATCCTGGGACATTCTTTTACACACGGCCATCTGATCTCAAACTAAGTAGAGCTTGTACTATGGAAACCAGATAACTGATATACTACTTAACATTTGTCTAAATACTTACATATATAGATATTTACACCCAGACACAGAACAAACACACATGTTCATGCTCAGGCACAAATGTTTGTCCTGGGTGGGAATCGAACCCGCGACCTTCGACTTGGCAGTCAGGGTCGCTAACCACCAAGCCAATGGGCCTGTCAATGTGACACGATATAGATATTATCTTAAGCTAACAATTTGACTAAGATCGTTAGAACTAACTGCAGTCAACTAACTGCTAGCAAAGGTTTTAACCACAATGCCTACATGCACAATATTTAACCATAAGCTAAAGTGCACTTAGGGAAAATCCAAAATATTTATCCCATTTTGAACTATACTCTAAATACAAAAGGTTTATATTAGTTAACACATCACTGAAGAGCATTTAAGCGTACATAACCCGTAAATAAATGGCGCATTTCCTTTTCCACAATCTAAGCATAAGGGTTGTTTTACAATATCATTTGGAAGCGAAACTATTATTTAATTTAAATTCATATAATTTCTTTAAAATCTACACAAATTGTAAGAAAATAAGTTTAGATATAGGGGGTTATCTTCGAAAATATTGCTAAAAATGAAAAAAAAATCCTTCACTGACAGAGAGTAATATTATGCCCGAGTGATAAGGGCATAATTTATACGCCGGAAACACATTATTCCCCCCGGGAACGTGGGTGATACCGAGGGATAGAAGCAGGACTGACATATTTTGAGAAAAATCCTCGCGTAAGTATTATACGTTTTTTCTGCATGTGTCATTGAACAGTGTGTGATAACAGATTTTAATCTTGAGATCTATAGCCATCACTACCGTATTACAATAACTCTATATTACTTTTCTATTATTATTTATATCCAAGCTCACGTTTAAGAGTAGTAGAACTCATAGTTGAGATCATCCGGGAAAGTACTACCATCACACCCATTCCGGCGTGAAGCAGTAGTGCACTTTTATTATTGACTTTCGTTTAGAAAGGTAAGAAGCACGGGACATTACAGGCACATGAGAATTAACAACTTTACGTCTCGCAGTCGACAACGCATTAGCAGTGCCTTTGCTATTGCAAATGTCTATGGTCGGCGGCCACTTACCATCAGATGAACCGTCAGCCTACTTGACATAAATAAAAATGTAAAAAATAAAAACCAATAAACCAGAGGTTCTTCTGAGAATTTTTGGCTCTTATAAAACCATATATCTCGCAAAACTTTATCTTCGCTTCAGTGGAAAGCCTGCCTTAACAAACGCAGTCCATGCATGTGGCTCGTGGCCAAGTACCGACAGTGTCCCACACAGAAGCAATCTATCCTGACATTTAGTTTATTGCAGTACGTTTAACATGATGATTGCAATAAGTGTTTGTACTATTTAATTTTGTTACTTAGTTTCGTTTTTGGGCTAGCTTTTGCAATGATGTAAAATGTCCTATAAAATCTATATAGTTTTGCAGAACGTAGACAACATTACAAATAAGTAAATACATATTCTGAGTCCATCTTTACACGGCCATCTGATCCCAAATTGAACAGAGCTTGCACTATGGGAACCAAATAAATTATATACTACTTAACAACAAGGAAAGGTAGTCTTTCCTTTTTTATTTAGTCTAAATACTTACTAGTATAGATATTGACACCAATCAAATAGAAATGTTCATGCAGACAAACGTTTGTCCTTCATATGAATCCAATCCACGACCTATGGCGTCAGATCAGGGTCTCTAACCAACAAGAGTGGTCTGTGAATTTGATACCTTACAAGTTCGTTTTTGGGCTGTCTTTTGCAATGGCAAGATTATTTTATAAAATCCTTGTAATATTTCAGACCACAGATTCCTATCTACGTCACGATTCGTATTGTCTTCTAATACTCACAAAAAAACCAATCCGAAAAAATCTTCTTCAAACACAAAGCATTATTCATTTCATTTCATAGGATATTATATTGTAATCTTGTTTGTACGTGCCTCGGAACTTTTTGGAGTGTGTAAACAATCGAAAAACTCCCAAAAGTTCAAAATTTATCTTTTGCCATACATTCGAATTAGTTTCGCCCAAACAAAGCTTCAGACATATCAAAGTTGAATTTAAACTTATTAGAGAGTTAAAGAAGTAAAGACGATGTTATAATTTATGCTCCAAGTTCTGACGAAGTTCCAAAACAAATTGTGGCAAAATCGAATTCAAGTTATTCTCATTAATCATTTTCCTTTCTGGATCAATTTGACTCAATAGTTTCACATTAGGGCATATAAATTTAAAGATACTAGGCTTAATATTATAAATCAGTCACGACAAATGGCTAAACGGATTTTGATAAATAAGTAACTAGAAATAGGATACTTATAATCCTTGGAGAATATCGTATTTCAAATTATAAAGACATGATTCGTGAGACCGTTGAAACGCGACCTTTGCTCCATAAGCTTAAAGTCACTTATCAAACTATCTCGGGTAGATGAAATTCATAATGATTAGATTTGGGAATAGCTTAAATAACCATAAACAGGGAGCAGGCAGGGTAGGTGTCACAGAAGCGATACCAATAGCTAGGGGGAGTTCTGGAAACTTCATGCAGGTCGGTAAAGTACAGCCAAATTAATACCTTGCAAGAAGGACTAGTAACCAGTTATTCAAAATGAAGACACAGGCTATGACCTGTAAGTTTCTTTTTTTATGGCCTCTGCCTATGAACAGGAGCCATACCAGAGAATTATCCAATGATTTACCGACCTATATAACACCCAAAACAAAGCATTGCATTTTGCGTACCAGATACCAGGATAAGTACAGAGAGATAACTAACTTAAACATTTCTTTTGTTACAGTGTAACGAATATATTCCTGGTGAACCTATCGGTGGCTGACCTACTAGTGACGCTGTTCTGTATGCCGGTGCAGATCGCTAAGTCTGTGACTCTTCTGTGGTACTTCGGTGAAGTTATGTGCAAGACGGTCAATTTTTTACAAGGTAAGTGTACAAGTGTACATAATTGTATTAGATAACATAGTTCTGTGACATTCTAATGAGCGGTTTATTGTATAGAATTACCATAACATCAACCTACTTATTTATATACAAATTAATTACTTCTACTGCGTTTAGAAATGAGTCCATACAGGGTTTTAGTGAGTAAACACTAAATGTAAAATTTTGGCCTAATGTTACACACGGTATTTCAAATTAAGCATAGCTTGAACTGTTTTGACTATGTCAACTATATAACTGTACTAGCTGTCCACCGCAGTTTCAAACGCGTTCCCGAGGGATTCTACATTAGTTTGTTCATTCTCTCATCAATAGTTTTCGCAGCGCACGCGATGTAAGAAAGTTTTTTGGTAATTTTTTCACACCTTGGGTTACATTATTGGGGTTTTAGTATAGATCCCTAACTTAAAAAAAAATTTAACTTTAAAATCGGCCCAGTACTTCTTGAGTTTATTCGTTACATACAAAAATAAAAATCTTTCCTCTTTATAATATTAGTGTAGATTACTACTTATTTTTTTTTAAGTACATACTTATAAAGATATTTATAGAGACAGAACAAACGAACATGTTTATTCACACATATGTTTGAGCCCGAGATCTGCGGCGTGATAATCATGGTATCTAACACCACGCTAGCTGACCTGTCAAATCTAACTACGCAACAAATAGCAATTAGCATATTATATGAATCCAATTATAAATAAAGGCTATGTTGTGTGATAGAGGCTACAAATACCTCCCCAACTTATATCTTGAGTGTCACACATAACACCTTGGACTGAGTGGTCGTAAAAAGCAAGAAGAAGTTAAGAAGTTTATCGTTAGGAGCTGAATTACACATTGCGCACACCCCAAATGGTTGAGGAGGACAGGCAGATGATTGTTCGGAAGTAAGGCAATTCAAATTCCTATTAAAATACAATCTATTCTAATATTCTAAAGAGATGTGCGAATTTAATGAGTTTTTATGAATTCGGAAAGTAATCTCTGGAACCAAGGCACTTATTTGAAAAATTCTTTCACCATTTGAAAGGTACATTATTCCGGATGGACAAAGGCTGTGTTATAATCGTGGGATACATTAGATCCCCCGGGAACGTGGGTAAAACTCGGTACGGAAAGCTGATACAATATTTGGGGATATTTGTATGTTGACAATGATTTCTATAATTTTAATTATGCTTACATTTTACGTTCATTTATTATTCTTTTGGTGAGTAAATAAACGTTGAAATTTTAATAAAATATCCCATTTGTGTAAAACAAAGTTGGTCCGTTGAAAACCACTTTGAATTGCTGCTAAAATATTATCCTTTAATCTATTTACGTCTCATTGGCTATGTACTATCAATCAACTTGGAAACTCCAGCTTTGTTACAAAAGAAACACTTTATTGCTATCGACCCATTGTAAAGCACTTTTACTGGAGCTATTTATTGTAAGCCCTTTTTGGTTAAGGGTAATTTAACGTATAAATCGATAATTGAAACTAAACAATTTTATCAATACTTTTAATAATAGGTAATCATTATGGACATGTAAAATATTACCTCTGAATTTGTTCTTAGTTATGGTTAGAAGGGGCAGATTACCAAAAGCACCAGCAGCAACTAGCATTTTTTTTGGTAAAGTTCTTCTTTTTCAGGAAAGACAACTTTATAGATAAAAAAAACTTTTTCATAAAAATCATTAAAGCCGTTTGCGAGATACATTTTTTTTATTAATATTTATATATGTATTGCTCAATTGTAAAGAATTGCTCAATTAAAAGTATGAGTAAGCATTCTATTAAATTAATATGAAAGTTTAATAATTTGACAGTGTTTTTTATTTTTCATCATCTCTCAAAATGGATTTTTTTGAAATGAGTATTCGATCAAGGGTACGTCAAGATATTTTCTGGAGTACTATATATCTCAATTGATAAATCTGTAAGCCAGATTAATAATTCCTGCTTAGCCGAGCTTTCCACAACGGTATCTATTGTTACTAGACTATTCGCGAATACATCGAAAATACATTGAAATGTCACGATGTCGTTAGACCTTTGTCAAACTACTGATCTGACCAATAATGAGTTTCGACGTCTCAATACGACTATTTTCTATAATTCATGACATGGGATTGTGTGAACTTTTACTTTGGCATATCTATTTATTAGCTGCCCCCAGCGGTTTCAACCGGGTTCCCGGGGGATGTTACTTTTTCCCGGGATAGAAAGTTGCCTATATAATTATTCTAGGGCATGCATACATCTAAAGGTACATCCCTCATCACTAAGTCTAGTTAAATGGGAGATGTTAATAAGTCGAGTATGTTAATAAGACAAATCTAAATTTGTCTTGCTGTTCTAAAACAAAATATTTATCTACCACTAGTATATCTATAATATTATGATAAAGTTTTAATTTTGCTTCGCCACAAACTAAGTGTAACTACCGAAACAGACCGGAAGCTAGACGTAAGATTTTTAAGGCGGGTGTTTTATAGTACCCTGCCGTGCAAAATTTGCACGCCCATCATCCGAAGTATATGTGTAAGTGGAGTATTACTGTCCAAACCGGACTTAAGGTAGGCTTTGTCTTGAGTTTATAACTTTATAAATAATAAATAAATAAATATCCCGGGACATTGTTCACACACTTCCATCCCCCATCACACGGCCATCTGAAATCAAACGTAAGCAAAGCTTGTACTATGGAAACCTGATAACTGATAAACTACATATTTTTTCTCTAAATACATACTTATATAGATAGTTACACCCAGACATAGAACAAACAGATGTATTAATGCACACAGCTCCTTCTATCGATAGATCAGTTCTCAACCAAGAAACATTGCCCACCCAAGATGGCCGGTTGGTTTGGTGGTAAGATATCTTGACTGCCAGACCACTGGTCGTTAGGACGATTCCCACCTAGGATAAACTGTCGTGTTTATAAGCTCTGCTTGGTTTGGGGTCAGATAGCTGCATGTAATAAATGGCCATGGTATTTATTTTATTCTTCTTCCTTGGGGTCTTTTCACACTTGATCCATTGCCTACAACTCCAAAGGTCACCTCTTACAACAAGCAGAGTAGCACTAAAGAAGCTATTCTAAGCTGTAGCTACAAGCCCAACTAACCTTCCTGTTACCACTTGATACATTAATATATTGCTCGTAATGATATTTGCTTTTTCATACAAATCAATAGGCGTATTTCAAAAGAGTTTGCAAAGTCATTCTACTACTTCATATCATTATCGCCCGATAAATTAGACGTTAAATAAATGGTACCTAGCACCACTTTGACAGTTCAATTGATAAAATCTATTGAAATATTAACTTAGGAATGTTTTTTAAGGTTATCATTTTTGGTATTGAATTTCTGAACATAATCCGGAATAGGTACCATGATTTGCACAAATATTTTTTACTGTTACCATTTTTTATTTGCTAAGGTCGACAAACAGGCAGAGGGTCCACCTGATAGTAAGTGGTCACCGCCACCTATACACATTTGTAACACCAAGGGCATTGCCAATGCGTTATCGACCCTGAGAAGTGAAGTTGTTAAGTCTCATAGGCCTGTAGTTTTACCGGCCCCTTATCTTTCTAACCGAAACAGTAATACAAGTGCACTACTGCTTCACAGCGGAATGGGTAAGGTGGTAGTACTTTTTCGGACGCACTCTGCACCAAAAGCTCTACTACTCAACATATATAACATTATAACATGCATTAGAAATACATTTTATTAATTAGAATAAAGATTACAAACACTAACATTCGTTTGAATGGTAAAAAATAAGATCGTCTCCATCCAAACTTTTACCATGTCAAATTTCACGATCGTTCGTTTGCGATTTTTTTTTAAAAAGGTGTCAAAATTTTTCGCTTCACGTATTAATATATAGATGATAATGATGTCTTCCTCCTAATATAATGCTAATTAGATTTCGTCACGTCGTCGACTCGTTGTTCGATAATACAAACTATGATGTCTACATAGACAAGCGATATTTCAAACTAACTTCCCGAACTATAATGGCGTGACGTCATAGCTGTACATTCACAGATATATTATCTACCTGTCCTGTTCCCAGTTGTTTGAAGTGGGCGGAATATGTATAACATATTACAGGAGAAGCGACTCATACATTTTGGGCCCAATTTAAATAATATATTACAAGAGAAGATGAGCAATTTTTACACCCTCTTTGGGAATGCTTTTGTTGACCACTGTCCATGTGGACCATATAGTCATTAGTATATAATATACTATTAGTAACCTTTCACGACACCCTAGAGATGAATTGAAGTGGTTGTATTTGTCACAGCTCCCAGCACAGCATACAGACAGCAGAATGATAAGACATAAGATAATCGTGTGGTAAGCAATCACTCTAACAATCCAAGGAGAATTTTTCAGGGATAATTGTTCTGCCTGGCTTTCACTAGAGGCTGAGCCGAATCACATTTAATATTTGCTGTGCAATGGTCACTAACAAAAAATATCTTATTTGGTCAAATTCAGCTTGATTACTAACTTCCGACTGGTGGTGTTAAACAGAATTGAGTTGGGCGATACGTTTCGGATCGACTCAGCACAATTCTTCTTGTAGACGTAAAGCATTAAGCAGGTAAATTTGTAACCTTTATAAGCCAAGCAATTATTTTAAGCGCCTCGATATTTAAGGTTTATTTCTAACCTACCTTAAATAACTATCGTAAATTGCTTGCTGAAAGCTACTACTCAGGGCTGGGATATTTCTTGTAATATCCACCTTGGCTTCAGTAAATTAAGAGCTATTTTACAAGATTACTAACACAATTTATTTCCGTCTGGGCTGAACAGTTTTGGTATTTAAAGTTAATGGTTTCCGACTTGTGTTAAGGTTTCGGCTTAATCATTTTCAATTGAAATAAGTTATATTTGACATTTAAATCAGATCATAAAATTTGTTAATATCCAGTTAAATGATATTGGATGGTTTTATGTTTCAGTGGATAATTATAAAATTTATATTGTACTAGCTGTCCCCTGTGGTTTCACTCGTATTATCGTGGAATGTTACATTTTTCCAGGAAAAAAGTATTCTATAAACAAATCTAGGTTATGTATTATCTATGTGCTAAGTTTCATACAAATCCGAAATATTTCGAGTAGATGGCTCTTAGTACAGAGTTCGTCCGGGGAAGTACTACCACCTTACCCATTTCTGCCGTGAAGCAGTAGTGCACTTGTATTACTGTGTTTCGATTAGAAAGGTAAGGGGGCCGGTGAAATTACAGGCACATGAGACTTAACCACTTCACGTCTCAGGGTCGACAACGCATTGGCGATGCCCCTGATGTTGCAAATGTCCATAGGCAGCGGTGACCACTTACCATCAGGTGGACCGTCCGCTTGTTTGTTGGCCCACGTGGTATAAAAAAAAATCTGTTTGGTCATTTTTGCGCTCACAAACTTTCACATTTCACAGACGGAAACACCGATTAGTGATTGGTGAGACTTGATATTTTCATCTGATGGCAAGCCAGGTGGGTACTACGAAGTACCCTATTTCTGTATAAAAATAATAATAATAAATCTGAGGTTCACGGTTATTTTTTTATTCTTTCCAACATAACTTTTGTCGTAAACACATGTTGTACCTAGATTTTTCTTGCAATATCCAGATATTGTGTACGTTGATGTATGTTCAGAAATTAGGCACGTAACTTCTTTATTAGACAAGTTTTGTAGCTAGGATATATTGTGGTAGTTTGATATTATGTCTTTATCTTCTCTAATTAAGGTCGCATTCAGTTTGTTTTAAAACATCAAACCCTTTCTACTATATTTACTAGGATATCCGGTCTTCGGTTTTATGTTTTACTAACGTCCCACGTGGTTACACCCGCGTTTTCGAGAGATATAACATTTTTTATAGAATAAAAAGTATCTTTTATATAAGTCCAGACTATAAACTATCTAAGTGCCCAGTTACATCCAAATCCCTAAAGAAGTTTTTGCGTGAAGGAGTAACAAACATCCATACATCCCCACACAGATCCATTTTCATAAATATGCGCATTTATAACTTTAGTAGGATTGGTAGACCAGGAGTCTTTTTATTTGGTGTATCCACCATTAATTTTTGTTTACGTTTTTGTTTTCTATTTTCTACCAATTTTGTAAAAGTTAAAAATTATAAAAAAATTATAGCCAATCAAAATACATAAACAAAATATATTGGAAATGCAATGAATGAAATTAATGAAAATATTATCCTGGGGAAACAAAAGATCCTCCTGGAACGCGGGCAAATCCCCATGGATGAAGCTAGTTATTTTATAAACCAAAAAATATTATCGAACTTCCGCAGGCCCTGAACTTTTGTAACGATCAATTTGAAACTTTTTTCAAGTAACGTAGAAAACTTTGTCGATTTGTAATAAACACTAAACAAGGGAAAATGACTATGTTTTTGCCACTGACTAAAAGCTATGGGCCATTTTACTTTATAACATTAAAACTAAGTGAAATAAAGAACATGATGACCATTAAGGCACCCTGAACTACTGGTTAAGAGGCCATTAACACACGAAGCACCTATTCGAGTTCACTTGTTTCAAGAATGTTATTATTGTTGGGTTTTTCAATTGAAAAAACACGAGATTTATTCTTCTAGTAGTTGCAGTGATGATATTGCACAGTTTTATTCATCTCAGCATTAACCTAAGATAATAACGTCAGTTGCATCTACAAAGTCCGGGAGTCGAACTTAGCAATTCTAGGTATCCATCATTTGTATGTACTATAAAAATTGTGTAGTATATTAGTTAAATATATTGAAATGCTACTAATATTATAAATGCAAATGTTTGTGAGGATGGGTGTATGGATGTTGATACACTATCACGCAAAAACGAGCAAAGGGATTTGGATTAAACTTGGCAAATAGATAGAGCTTGTCCCGGAATGACAATTAAGATTAATTTTATCCGTGATAATGTGACAACCCTCGGGAACGTGGATAAAACTGTGGGATACAGCAAGTAATATTATAAAAACGGTGTCAGAAGGACACCATAGAAGTTATTAACGATTTTAAATGTAACCGTACAATTTTATAGTTATAAGAAAATATACATGATCTATTAGTGAGCTTAATTTAAGACATATTTATTAATCAAGTTCCATATTTTAACTGTCTTAGAACCAATCAGTTAGGGTTGGAGCAATATGAATAAATGAGATTTGGGACAATAATGATAGCCTCAATGAATTCCTTTGTGCCGGTGCAAGGTGTAAAGCCACCCTAATAATGACACCCTAGAGAAGAGTTTGTGGTATTTTTCCCCACTACCACACAAATAGCTAATCTTCCAATAAGTAAAGTAGGCACCACAGTGATTCCAAACTACCAATCAACTCCATCAGCACTGAACTCTTTCATTACCTCTAATCACATTTTTCCAATAAATCTTGAGACTGATTGAAGCTCCTAATTAAAGGGGATTTCGGTGGCAGTTAATTATTGGATTGGCTTTGAGAGCTTTGACCGGATGTAGGCTTTCACGCGGATTTAGTTCTTATAATGAGGTACAAGATGTCGATGACATTTGAGATAGAGTTGTATTGTTTGCTTGGTACGAAAGTTTATTTAGTTTAGCTTTATCATTTCTAGACTGCTGAAGGTAAACCATATGTTACAGAAATATTATATGTAGTGTGAATGTATTTCGTATGTTTATTCTGTGTACGTCTGAACATCTTAAGTGTAAGAATGGGTGTTGACCGCTTGACTGATCACCACGATAGTTGGCAAAGTATATTTTCATGTAGACGGTTTCTATGCTACTAGAATTCTCGCCAATATATGGTACCTACTGCAGGACATCAGATTGTATACCATTATACTGCACTATGAAAAAAGATAGGACAAGATAAAGTCAGCCAGCCTTAAATATTTATCTTCTACTTCTTCTATCTATATTAGAATTTCAAACTGTTGGACCAGTACGTCTGCACATTAAAGTATATTTTCCAAAAACTGATAGCGGCTGATGAAAAGTAACAGAATAAAATAAGACCAATTTTTTTAACTTTCTGCCAGTCTGTTTTGACAAGCTAATTTTTTAAATTACTTCACGAAGTTTTATGGGATTACGTAGCTTGGGGCAACATATAGGCTATATGTCATGATACCGGGGTCATGAAAAAAAATACCTTAATTTAATGTCACACTTACAATCTAAAATTAGTGCATATTTAAAAGTAGTATATCAATTATATTATCTGATAATAGTGCAAGCTAAGCTTAGTTTAGGATAACCGTGTGTAAAGGTTCCAGCGAATGTATTATAAAGGCTACCAAAGAGTTCAGACATATAACGATACTCTTCATCCACAGGTGTAGCAGTAGCATCGAGCGTGTTCACAATAACTGCGATGTCGGTTGACAGATACCTGGCCATCACACAGTCGCTGCGCCAACCCTGGATGCCCTCGAGACGAGGGGCCTGTGGTCTGTTGGTGGGTCTATGGCTAGTATCATTGGCTATATTCGCTCCTCTACTAGCAGTCGCAGCTGTGGAAACTGAGTTTATACCCTTTTTATTGCGGACCAGGAACGGCACGGTGAGTTTAGATTGGATAAGAATGATTTTGATTCAATTAGGCCTTCACAGGATCTTATGAGTTTTCAGACTCTAAAAGAAGTTCGCAACGTTTTTTCTTGCTGACAGGAGTCGGTAATTCTTTTGCAATTGAACTAAGATATTCATGCCACTTTGACCGACAAACAAAGACGGTTCACATGATGGTCAACGGTTACCACTGCCTATGTACATTTGCAACACAATGCTAATAGGGCTTGGTATTAAGTTGTAGACCCTAAGATGTGGTTTTTGTTTTTTATATATCACTTGGGCCGACAAACAAGCAGACGGTCCACCTGGTGGTAAGTGGTCACCGCCGCCTATGGATATTTGCAACACCAGGAGCATCGCCAATGCGTTGTTGACCCTGAGACGTGAAGTTGTTAAGTCTCATGTGCCTGTAATTTCACCGGCCCGCTTACCTTTCTAACCGACACACTACTGCTTCACGGCAGAAACGGGTAAGGATGTAGTACTTCCCCGGACGAACTCAGCACTAAGAGCTCTACTACTCAGTGGTGTTGTGTCTCAAAAGCCTGTAATTTTACTGCCCGCTTACCTATCTAACCGAAACACAGTAATACAAGTGCACCTCAACTTTACGCCCGATATGGGTATGGTGTTAATAGGTTCTTCCTCCTATGAACCCTGTACTAAGAACTCTACTTCTTCTTAAATAAATAAATATTTAAAGATTTGCGACAATTCTTAAAATAAGACTTTAGTTCTTATTATCTAATACTTTTCCAAAAACTATTATTTTCAAAAGAATAAAGAGCGAAATGAAATGAAATATATTCATTCAGATAGGGCTTCACGAGAACTTATGAATAGTTAGACTCGAATGTTGCTTTGAGAACGTGTAAAGATATAAAAAATAAAAGATCCACTCTAAATGTTAGATCGTATATATTCACTATGGCGACGTCGGCCCGTACTCTAACATACTATTCCAAAACATTATGACACCTTAACAGATTCAAGAAAACAATTTTACGCTTCCAATATTAATATCTTGTGCGATATGTATAAAAAGCTGAAATTTTATTATATGAAAGTGACAGTAGTTTTTGACAAATGTCGTCTGTATTTTTTGGTTTGAATACTATCTCACTGTCACCATGGACTCGGAGGTGGCCGAAGGTAAGCACACAGAGCTGGAATTGACTCTCAAATGCACCTATTGGAACACCGAAAGTTGTCATAGGTTTCTAGCAAGGCGGGTACAATAAATAAAATATGCTATCGAGCTAAGTTTCCTCACAATATTTTCTTCGCTAAAAGCTTAAGATCATTGTAAAATTTGAACCCAATACATTCGACGTCACTGCCAACTAAGTTGATGATAGCTACAGCCTTAATAATGTCAATATCGTTAACCTGAGAATCGTTCTTTTGCGATTCAAACCATGAAGACTTCACCCTAAGGTTACCTATGTCTGAGTTTTACGAACAACCTACTCAACTACTGTTCAATGTAGTTTGCTTTATTTTTAAAGCGTAAAAATCTTTCTTGCAAAAGAAGATCGGGTCGGCTTAAGGAGTGCGTGTACTGAATTTAAAAATAAATTTATTTTCTTAAAGATAAAATACGTCTCGTACTGTCAGAACTTAGACTACGACGTTTTATCTAAGATTAAATTCCAACGTGACATGCCTAATCTAAACTAGTAGGTAGAATACCGAGGTGTAGTTGGTGTAAATACTTACTAATGTATCAATTTATATACCATTAAATAAAAGTATGTTTATGTGGTTTCAAAATAAAGGCCAGGAGAAAATTATCGTTTTAAGATTTTTTGTCTATCTGCCTGTATATTTGAAATGGCTGATTGGATCTAAATAAAATATGGCATAAAAACAATCTTGAACACAGGAGACACATAGTCGAGAATGCAAGTGATCCCGCGTGGCGGAAGCGATAATAGCTTAAAAATATAATATATTTGAAACCTAACCGTGTAGTAAATAAGTTTAAACAGTTGCCAAAATTTTATGAAGCCCAAAAAAAAGCTTGGGTAGCAAGAAAGTCTTCATTTGATAAATTTTCACGTTTTTACTCCTAATTTTGTCGGAATACATTTATTAAAATCAGTATCTATTAAATAAGGACTTTGCGCTACTCCCTAAACTGAATCTCAATATTTGTTTAGTTGTGTGTACAACTTGCACACGATACGATATACAAAAACACGAACTACCGAAAAAATCGCAGAGTTCATTATCTCCTAAGCCTTGAAAATTTTATTGAGATTCAGTTAAGGGAGTAGCGCAAAGTCCTTATTTAATAGAAACTAACTTTAATAAATGTATTCCGACAAAATTAGGAGTAAGAAATAAACTTAAACACAATTATCAACAATTAAAATGTATGAGAGCGGCAGGCAACTGTCGATAGGTATATAATTGCTATAATACCAGACCCATAGCAACTCTCTCCCAGTGTTGCCAACAAGCTCTGAATTAACGAATGAGTGTAGCGAAGGACCCTTGATGTTACAAGGGACAAAAACAGAGTAAAACCCAGTCAAGTTAAGCACAATTAGTTCATTTGTAACTATAAACTTACAATTCTCTTGCCTTAAGTGTTATAACCTAAATCTAGCTTTTCTAAGTATGATATAGAGTCATGTATAGACCCACAAGACATGTCACGGGATGAACAAGTTAATACTTGCTTTATTGAAATATTCAAGGCATGACTCTTCTAAGAATATAAAATAAAATTTAAGAAACAGTTGATAAAGTAATTCAATATTTTCAAGTATGCTTCAGGAGTTGAAAGTACTTCGAAGATAAAACCAATTTCCTGAGATTGGGTACTTGGGAAGCCCAAATAGTCTGTTGATCTTTGGCGTGGGAGGTATTATCTGTATATAAAACAATTAAAAAGCCTATTTTATATACAATCCATAACAAAAAAATAAAATAAAAATTATGATGCTTGGAAAACCCTATAATCGATACCCTTGTCTTGGAGGTGGTTTATGGATTATTGAAATTGTCATTTTATCCCGTCCGCCATATTGTATTGAGTATGACGTCACTTAGCTACTTATGAGTTGTCCTCAAAACTTTCCTGGACGCGATGCACTAAGAGCTCTACTACTTTCAAAATATAAAAAAGACATTAGCAAGTAACCTGCCTCACAATTTAAAGCTTTAATTGAATTGTACATCATCATCGTTTGCTCGTCTTGTTCCTTAATATTTGGGATATTCAGGAACGGCGTAATGTATTTGCTCGGTCCTTCGCAATTCTGCGCATCACTTATTACCTACTACTAGTAGATCTTTAACAAGCTGACCCCCATTGGGAATATTGAAAGATAATTTTGAATTTTGGTTATCGTTTAACAATTATTTGAACAACGACCCGGAAGTTCGATTTCCTGGTCAAATAAGGAGTGGTTAATGCTTAAATTTGTTAAAACCTTTAAGTGCTTCCCCAAAAATAATGAAGATAAAAAAAAAGTAAAACAGACTTTAAAAAAAACATTAGCACTAAAGCGAAAAATTTACTGAATTAAATATTTAATTCACTACCTAGATAACCACTGATCTGTTTGAAGTCAGTGCCAAAATATACAGTCGAATTGAGAACCTCCTGCTTTTTTCAAGTCGGGTTAAAAATCAAGTTTATTTCATATGGCAGGGAATGTAAATGGTAATTAATAAAAACTATACATAAAAATAATAAATAAATATATAAAAATGTATAGTATATCAATTATCTGGTTTCCAAATAAAAGATCTACTTAGCCAGGGATCAGATGGCCGTGTGTAAAGAATGTCCCAGAATTTTATGAATATATTAAATATTTTTTATATATAATACAACATTGAAAATATATAAATAGACGTAATAAAGAAAACTTTAAGAGAATTCTTTGTAAAATTATATTGAATATTACTACCGAAAAACTTGATAAGTTCAGCATTATTGTCGTATTCAAAGTAGCTTTTAGTAAATTCTCAGAGCGTAGACCGATAATGGATATCGCAAAGAGGTACAAGCCAGGTATTTTTGTCGCAGTCATTTCGACAAATCCATACTTTAACAATACGTCTGCTTGGCTATCAATGATGGCCCATTGGCTTAGTGGTTTGAAACCCTGACTGCCATGCCATAGATCAAAATTTCAAAACCATTTATTCAGTTTATGGCCGCGGAGGACACGTATGAAGGTCAAATTTAAAGTTACTGAAGCTATCACGTGATCATGGGTTCGATTCCTACCAAGGACAAATAATTGTATGCATGAGCATGTCTGTTATGTCTCTGGATGTAAATATCTATACAAGTACATATTTAGGAAATTTAAGTATATGTAGATATCAGTTATTTAGTTCTTGTATATCTGCATAGTTTGTTATTATTGTGCTTTTTATTTTTATTATTATATGTACCGTATTTCGGAATTGATAAGGATGACGGTCACTGTGTCACTAACCACCTATTCCAGATGTTTATAATTAAAAACAGCGCTTTCTTTCGGTTGTTGGTTGCACTTACACTATAAAACACAACACGGATGACAGCTGTCAGTCAGTCAAGCAACATAGGCTCCGTAATTAAATTTAAGATAATATAATAAGTTGTAGTATTTAGATAAATAAAACATTGTAATTTTATTGTGAATTACCTGGACATTACGTGTAAATGTTAGTTTTGTTATCGTAAATCGTTAAGTGTATATATTTTTGAACTTATTCCCGGTGCCAGTGAGTTTGAATCGTTTTGTATTCAGTGACTTATTAAAACGAAGAAATAATCTCGGTGTTACTTACAAGTGCTTTAATTGACTTGAAGACAAAGTGCCATTATAAATAATTTTGAATAAAAACATTTAAATGATTATAAAATAAAGTGAATAATAATTGTTACGGTTGGACTTACAAATTATATTTTCTCGCGTACCTCCTTTCTAATTAATAAAAGTCAGTATCGATATATGAACTATTATTTCGTCGCTTGGACATACAACTATTTGGCGCAGTAGGACAAGAGCCGGTACCACATATAAAGACGCCCAGCGTACGCCGGTTCAAGTCACAGCTATAGAGGGAATGTTATAGTATTATCAAATACTAATTAATTCTGTTTTTATTAATTATATATTTTTCTTTTTTCGTACTAAATATTTATTTTATTTTATTATCAATAACTAAGTAACTTCAAGTAGATACATATATATTCATAGTTTAATAATTCACATTTCTTAGAACTTTATACTCTTACTACTTAACTATTTTACTACTTTATACTTTAACTATTTATTTCTACAATTAATATTATTTTCATTTTGTTTTTTTGATTTTAGTAAAACGTTATTAACCCTAATTATTTTATCTTTTTCACGCTCGCCACGTCTTGACTCCAAGCTAAAATGATGACCTGCAAGGCAACAGCCAAGGACACGGAAAACAAGCTGAAGCTGGCCCTGCAGGAACTAAAAAAGTCTCAGGAGCTCTGCGACCGGCTCATTAGGGAACGGGACGAAAGCGAGGAGGAAATTCTGGTCATTCTAAAAAAGAATACGCAACTTAAACAAGATCTCGCGAAATTAAATACGAAGTACGCAGATGTCGTCGATCGGTGTAACCAGCTCCAGGCCGAAGTGGACTCATTTAGCCAATGTAGCGATACATATGTGAGGGCTCTGGGTCGCATCACCGAACTTGAGATCAGCTTAAATGACGCTCATAAGTCTATTGTCGAGCTTGAGACTGTTAAAGTATCTCGGGAAAGTGACGCTACTCAGAGCCTTTATGATGAATTACTAGCCTGTAACTCGGATATTAACTCTGATGAGCTTCTGTCGACCATTGATTTGACTTCTGACGACGAATCTAGTCCACGCGATACTATCTCAAATGTAACATATTTCAATAGCCGGAATAAATTAAAAAAATACATCAGGTTCAACAAAATAATAAATAAATCACAAAAACTTTTAAAGAAATATAAGTCGACCCACAAAAATAACATATTATTAAAAAAAGAACGGTTTAATTTAGTCGAAAAATTAGAAACATATAATATTAGCCTTCAGCAAAGTAGGGATTTGTACGAGAGTGATACGCAACTTCTTCTCGAAGAAATAAATAATTTGAAGAGCTCTTTAGAAGCTATTAATAAAAAGTATTATAGTGCTCAATTACAAATTAACGAGCATATTTCAACGGCAGATGAACTCATAAAATTAAGCGAATATAATAGTGAACGGCTGGACTCTCTTGTAAATAATCATTGTACCTGTTCCAATGCAAATTTTATTTCTGCTTCACAGACAGAGTTGAACACTAGTAAATCTACAAACCTGACGTTACAAACACTGGACTTGGTAAAACAAACTATTGTTATTAGCGATAAAATTGGTCAAGGTTTCGGCCCTCTTATTAATAACGTGTTAAAAGAAAAGGTTGTAAACAAATGTTATCCCGGTGCTTCTTATGAGCAATTAATTAAAAATGTAAATGCACAGGAACTCCATCATAATACAACTGTAATCATACTTTGTGGAGATAGTTTAAACGTCCGGAAAAAGGGCATTATTAATAGTTTCGACAAGTTACTTGACTTACACAGCCAATATAATTGTCAATTTGTTTTATGTGCCTTTCCTTATTCTAACTTGTTGTCTCAGGAACAGAATAAGCACATATATGACATGAATATGACACTATATAATTTAATTCATCGTCATAGTGACGCCATGTTTTATTTTGACATAAATAGTTTTATATGTAATTTTAAATTGACAAAAGATACTATGTATCTGCCTATTAAGTATAAGAAACAGATCGCTACATTGCTAGCAGGAAATATACATATTTATGACCAAGCTACAAGTAGCTTAGTAGGGAATATTGACACTGGTGTTATTGATAATAATGCCAGTGGTGGGGAGGGTTTTCTTATATTAGGACAAAAGCTAAGCTCAATAAATTAAATATAGTTCATCAGAATATTCAGGGCCTAGCTGGCAAAGAATTGGAAATGCAATTATTTGTTGAATACCATAATGTTGATGTATTGTGTGTCACTGAACATTGGTTGAAGAATTCTGAGTTATTAATAAGTATTCCTAAGTATAAATTGTTAAGTGCGTTCGTAAGAAGGACAGCTATACACGGTGGTAGCTTAATTTTAGTTTCAAATCACATTAGAAGTAAAAACCGTAAAGACATTGTAGACTTATCTATCGAGCGCACTGTTGAATTGTCCTGTGTGGAGCTTGAGCGCTTTGTTATAGTTTGCGTGTATCGTCTCCCCTTAGGTGACTATAACTTATTTGAAATGGTGGTAGAAGATGCTTTACAGAAAGCTCAAACTTGTAATAAGAATGTTATAGTATGTGGCGATTTCAATGTCAATTTATTAGTAGCTTCTCCCACAACTATAAGACTTATTAATTTATTTAAATCATTTAATCTTATTAATTTATTTTGTGAGCCTACCAGAATTACGGGAACTTCTGCCACTTGTCTCGATAATGTGTTTTGCAGCTGTGATGCACTTGAGAAATCAATTATTACTGAATTAACTTCTGATCATTGCGGCCAGAAGGTAGTTTTTGTAAATGAATCGAATGATATGCCGCTTAAAATAACTTGTAGGCCCATCACTTTGAATCGTATCGCTCGATTCAAAGATAACGTTAATAAAAATATAGTTTCTGTTAGCATGGCACAGGACGAGCCGGATGGTCTCTATACTGAACTCTTTGAATTTATAAAAACCGAATTTAATAAGGCTTTTAAACTTAAGACCTTCAAGGAAAATTATAAAATTAAGTTTAACGACTGGGCAACAGTTGGTATTTACACAAGTAGAGCTATGTTGTATGAGCTGTATGGTATGAAGAAATACAATCAAAATGTCGATTTTATTGAATATGTAAGAAAATATTCCAAAGTGTTTAAAAAAGCTTGCACTTCGGCAAAATCTATATATCTGAGAAATAAGATAAGCCAATCAAATAACAAAGTAAAAACTACTTGGAACATAATTAATTCAGAAAGAGGTAAAACTCAAAACAATAATAAGCGCATTGAATTAAATATTAACGGAAATATTATCTGTGATGATGATCAAATTGCACTTGCTTTTAATAATTTTTTTACTGACATACCTATAGCCACAACCAGCTCCTTGGATTCTTCACCAGCAGATGCTGAATCGTTGTTAAAAACTAACGTATCAGAGTGTAATGAATTGTTTAGGTTTAGGCATATCACTCCTTACGATGTCATCAAAACTTTCAAAAGTTTAAAAGTTAAACGGACTGGCGACTTATGGGGTATATCAGTAACAGTTTTGCAGGGTATAATTGATAATATTGCTCCCCATTAAGCTGAAATTTTTAACCGATGCGTAGATTTTGGTAAATTTCCGGATTTAATGAAACATAGCAAAGTTATACCTTTGTTCAAGGCCGGAGATCCTAGTCATCCAACCAATTATAGGCCCGTTTCTATCTTGCCAGCCCTAAGCAAAGTATTCAAAAAGATTATTTTAACGCAACTACTTGCTCACTTTAATTTAAATAAACTTTTACATAGTGAGCAGTACGGTTTTACTAAAGGTCGTTCCACTATTGATGCCGGGGTAGCACTTTTGAAACAAATTTTCAACGCTTGGGAAAAGTCGCAGAATGTTATTGGAGTGTTCTGTGATTTATCTAAAGCTTTTGATTGTGTTGACCATCAGACTCTTACGCGTAAATTAGACTATTATGGAGTTAGGGGTGCAGCACTTAATTTGATGAAATCGTACCTTAGTGAGAGAACTCAAAGTGTTAATGTGAATGGAGTTAAATCATCTGGTTCTCCTGTGCATATGGGTGTACCCCAGGGCTCTATTCTAGGGCCTTTTCTATTTTTAGTATATATCAATGACCTTCCATTTTACGTAAGAAATACCTGTGGAATTGTACTGTTTGCTGACGATACCTCACTGATTTTTGGTGTTGAAAGACTGAAATACAATTATGACGATGTAAACGGTGCATTAGCCCAGGTATTAAATTGGTTCACTGTTAATAATCTTGTTTTAAATGCAAGAAAAACTAAATGTATTAAATTTGCATTACCCAATGTTAAAAAACTAGGCTGTAGTTTAATGTTAGACAATGAAGCTCTTAGCCTAGTTGAGTCAACAGTTTTCTTAGGAATTACTTTAGACTCAAAACTTCAATGGGGGACACAAATATCATGTCTTGCGGGAAAACTTAGTTCAGCAGCTTACGCAGTTAGAAAAATTAGGCAGATTACAGATGTCGATACGGCTAGATTAGTTTATTTTAGCTACTTTCATAGTGTTATGACCTACGGCATTTTGCTTTGGGGTAAAGCTGCTGATATAGAAACAATTTTTATATTGCAAAAAAGAGCAGTTCGAGCAATTTATAATTTGAGTTCTCGAGCTTCCCTCAGAGAAAAGTTTAAACAAATTGATATCCTCACAGTTGCATCGCAGTATATTTATGCAAACATAATATTTGTACATCAAAATATTAGTCTTTATGTCAAAAAGAGTGATTTGCACTCCATCAATACTAGAAATAAGGATAAACTTGTCACTTCTGCATATAGACTGCAAAAAGTGCAAGGCTCATTTTTAGGACTTAGTGCACGCATCTATAATAAAATCCCTGCTGAAATTTTAAATTCGCCTTTACAAAAATTTAAGGAAAGAATTAAGACTGTTTTAGTACAAAAGGCTTTCTACAATACAAATGATTATTTTAATGACGACAATGCTTGGGTGTAGCGCTCGCTCCAGCAGGACACATCTTTATGTACAAAATCTTATTTTGAAAAGAGTAATTGCTGAGTTTCTTGCCGGCTCTTCTCAGTAAAAGCAACCTTCCGAACCGGTGTTAGAGTCTGACCATTCATAAGTGCCTGTGAAGGCCTATTTGAATAAATATTTCATTTCATTTCATTTCATCTTTTTTGACAAAGACTGAGTACAAAATATGGCCGCACGTCGCGGTCTTGAAGTAATTACTAAAATATCAGAAGAAGTTAAAGTATAAAGTTTGTATTCATCAGTATAAAATTGTAAAGTCTTCTTCTGACAGTTACAAATCTCATAGCAAAATCATCTTTGTTGCTTTTGAAATAAGCTTCATCAATAAATAAATCTATAGGTAATTGTATAATGATGGTGATGAACCTTAAAGCAGTGCTAATAGGGTACATTTTTCTATAAAACTCTTAGCTGTTACTGTTAGTTGATTAGATAGCTAACTGCAAGCTATTAGAAGAAAAAGCAAAGAAAGCGAAACAACATGTGTATTCTACAATCCAAAATATTATGACTACTTCTCAACGGTCAAAGAATTTTTCAAATCGGTCCCGTAGCTTCAGAACCTCTTCAATGCAGACAAATAAACAATCGAATGCTTCACATATGAGTATAGATTAACTCTCTAACTAGACATATTGTGGTATATCAGACTCACAAATATAGAAGCGACATATATTAAAAATTGCGCTGCCAAAAATACTTGCAGACCACTTATTTTGGCGGCCTCATAATAAACGATCCAACCCTTCGGAGTATAAATGTCTGACTTTGATAAGACCTCTGTAACAAAACTAAACTAGCTAGAAGGCCGTTTTTACATTGAACAGTTACATAGGATAATTAACTTTTTTACAATAGAAATAAGGTGCATCTTTTGATTCAATGGGAAATGGATCTTACTAACTATACGTCAGTGTGGTAGTGTGTGCAGTAGTTGGTGTGGCAACGAATATACCGCCACCCCGACTCCTATCCAGGGTGTCGTAATAGGCGATTAAGGACAACGTGCACTTACACCTTGGACCAAGTAGTCAACAAAATCATACCGAAAGAGCGATAGCATTAGAGTGGTCGGCTGCCAAATCTTTTGTAATAAGCGGAAAGCAAATGCGTTACGCCTACCCCTTATGATTGGGAACACGTACGGCGTGTGTATGGTGATATTGGGTAGGTTAACAATAATCATAACACACACGGTATTTTCTGAAGTGCTGTTGTCTCTATGACGAATACTAAATGAATGATTGATAAAATAAAAGAAATATTCACAAACCGAATTGCACACTCAATCAGTGTAGTGGGAGAGAAAACAAACCGAAAAAATATCAAATAATAGGTTAAAAAACGTATATATCTTAGATAAAATGTGTTATCCAGGCGAGTCATAAAGTAATAAATATTCACAAAAATATCTATTTTTAGTAAAGTTAATAGAATAGTAAGATTCTCAATAAATCTCTAAACCACTAAAATGGGCGATCTAAGAGAAAATAAAGGCTTATAAAAGTAATAACTTTTGTCTACTGTGATCTCTTATTATACTTCTTATATTAAATAAATATTGGTTTCTTCGGCATCAAATAAGGTGATGATATTGTAGATTTAAGATCTGTGGATTTTGTGAAGACATTACGATGTTGGATAATTTTCGGCGATTTTCTTTGAATTCCCAAATTTTAAAATTTAAGTACAGGGTTGAACATTGACTTCAATATAAACATAATGAGTATTAAGGTAAGAAACATATTAGAGTAGTAGAGCTCTTAATGTAGATTTCATCCGGGGAAGTAATACCACCTTCCCATTTCCACCGTAAAGCAGTAGTGCACTTGTATTTCTGAGCTTCGGTTAGAAAGGTAAGGGGTCCGGTGAAAGAACTTCATGTCTCAGGGACGACAAGGCATTGGCGATGTTCCTGGTGTTGCGAATGTTCATAGGCGGCCGTAACCATTTAACAGTTACCCTCAAGTGGATCATGTGCCTGTTTGCCCACTTAAAATAAAATAAAAAGTATTCGCGGTAATCTTTTTTCACAAACATAGAATCAAATTTATAGAAAGTATTAAAGGGATTAATACTCAAAAAACAAAACTTATTGAAAACAATTTTTGGTTAAAAAAAAAGCGACGTACCTTATTGATAGCGTCTCTTTATACGTATAATCAAAGCACTCAACTGTTTCAATGTACATTTTACTTTTACAAAGTCCGCTAAGGGTATGAATTTCTTAAGGACAGAAAGCTTCCGTTATAAATATTTAGAGCTCGCACCGTTCCATATCAATGAAACCAAGCTACTGTGTACACCGCTAAAAGGATCTTGTTGATTGCTTCCACGGCGTTGATTCATACTATCATTACAGCCTGGAATCTCTAAATAGTATACAAAAATATAGAATATACAAAGATAATAAAGTCATTGTTTCTGTCTGTCTGTTTTTGCAATATGATGTTGTTACCTATGTTATTGTTGTGATATGGTTTTATAATATGAGTTTAAAAAAAATGTAAAGCCAACGTGAATGTGACTTGTGAATGTTGGAAAATGTATTGGAGGCGGGGGACAATTTTGAAATCCATGAAACAATCTAGTCTGTAGAGCATGCCAAAGAACTAGACACAGATATACTCGAAAAAATTACCCTCCTACGGCAGTTCTGGCAAAAGTACCTACATAAATCTAATGACATACTTATATTAACTATGGCCGTAAAGCTTGCAACACAATAGTGTGAGTGTACACCATGCCATTGTCGTCACAGTACTCTTGCTATCCGATTATGTTAAACTGGTTACATAAGATCAGGCATGCAGCTGTGTGCTTCCAGCATCTGATTAATACAGATTATAAAGAGATATTAATTAAAAATTCGCTTGTTAACGCTTTGAATTTTAAAGGCCTGTTTGTTCAAAGTCTTAATTTTTAATTAAGTAGCTCATTATTGTCAAAGAAATTATTATTTTTGTCATCCTGATCCCAGATCAACTCTAAAGTTGCAATAGGCGACATAAATGCATATCGAAGACCTCTCGGACGATTATATTATAGAAGCATTCCCATAGATAATTGGCATTAGACTGACAGCCGGAATAAAGTACTACCAGTTCTCTTATAATTATGTAATGCAAATGGACCGAAAGGATGCGATATTACGCCAAACCCAAAAGTTTGGATGAGGAATTTAAAGTATTTTGGAATAGTTTCCTTTAATTAAAACAAGTTTAAACATGGCTATGTGTGGTGGTGCAGTGTGGTTGAAGTGACGAATACCACCCCTCCCCAACTCATCTGTCGTAAGAAGAGCCAAATTGTAAAAAAAAAAATTCCCAAAGAGGATAGACATCGGGATGGCAGACGGCCGGCCCGAAAAAAAAATGCCAGATCTCTTATAATCCGTAATCCACCGAATGGATAGAAAGCACCCATATTGGGTCTACCTAAAATTATTGGGAAATAGGTATACTCGTATGATGATGATTTCACTTAAAAAGCAACTAACTTTGAACCAAGTACAAAATACGAGTTATACGACCCTTTCATTTAAAAATCATATTCATTTTTGTAAAGCAAGTATTTTCTCCACACAAGACTATCTATATTGAAACTGTTTAGTCGTTAAAATATTGTAAATTTACGCAGATTCGCTTCTATTCACGCGAAATTGACGAGCTATTGTCAACAAGCAAACACAGTGTGGCTTTTTAAATTCTCTTTAGTTTTTACAGTTCGCTTGCAGAATTGCGCTTAATTTTACGTGTTAGGTAGATACGTGACGAGGTGTTTTTGTTGATGAATGACGCATTTTTACAGTAGTATCTAATAAAGGCTTTATACTAAACTGTATTTGAAATAAGGTCGATCTATTGTCATATTTTTTTTACTGCTCGCCGAATAGATAAGTTCAAAGTCACTCCGCAAACTATGCAACGGACTATGCCTGGAATTTCTCTACGCGGCGGGGAGATTCGTAGAAAAACAAAGGCTGTAGACATACCACTTAGAGTCAGTTAGCTGATGTGAAAATGGGCAAGCCCACATCTCTCGAAGAACCGATGACCGATGGCGAAGAAAGGTTCTCGAGTGACGACCACGTACAGGAAAACGCCGAATGGGGTGGGCCTCTCCAGGTGCTATTTGCTAGCAGATGCCTTCTCAATTTCGTATTAGGTTCTATTTTTGACATAACATTAGAAAATACTTTTATTAATTCGGTCAAAATAGTACATCGCCAGACAATCTGCAAACTTTATTACAAGATGGCGGACGATAAAACTTGGCCAGCGGATGTTTCTCTAAAAAACTTTTTCAATTTTGGCAACATGAAGTTTTGCTGTAACAACATTCTAGTCTACATTCCTGGAGATTTATAGGTTTTCAGATCCGATGTCCAGGGGGGATTCATTGATTTAGATAATCATCCTAAGAACATGTACCTTAGAATATAATAAAGTGCTGAATATGTTTATTTATTTATTTATTTATTTATAAGACACACCAACAGTTCACATATTGCCACGTTCATTAGTATTTTTACAATATAATTTTGATTCTGATACGTAAACCTATAAGAGGCGTGTACAGCATTAGCCAAATAACAATAGTTTCTAGTTAGAAAATTAAATTTATACATATGCAAAAAAATAAAATAAAAAAGTTAACTAATATAAACCAAGAAGCAAATAAATTCATTTACAAATTGAACCAACATACTTATATTATTATACCAACAATTTATACAGACAGAAATATGGTTAACTGAATGTCGTCAGTACCCTAGATTTAAATGCAACCAATGAATCAGATGTTCACAGGGATGCCCGTTGGGAGTTAACGGTTTATTGAGAAAATCTAACAGGATGGCTTAAGTGTCATATTTTTAGGGTTTCGCCATTTTCCAGACTCTTGGGTTTACATATTAATCACGTCGACAAAGTGAATAAAGTGTTAATTATTTAATAAGATACACCTAAAACCGGGTTGAATTTTTACTTGTCTATTCCATTGTGAGTGGCATTGCATATATTAAAAAAAAAATGGCGGGTATGTGAAGATTATTTTTACTTTCTGTTAGAGTCAAATGTCCCCAACGTCTGCAGCCCTTTGAATATTATCAAAATATATCGTTAATATGAAAAAAACACGGTCGTAGAGTATACGTACCAGTTAAAAGACAAGACAAGTAATTGTCGACCAACTTAAACAATGTTTTGATGGCCCAATTGGCGCGGTGGTTAGAGATCCTGACTGTCACGTCACAGGTCGTGCTCGGTTCTCACCAATGACAATGGTTTGTGTGCATGAACATGTCTGTTTGTTCTGATTTTTGGTGTAAATATATAAATAAGTATATATTTTAAAAAAAAGTTGTGAATGTAGTATTTCAGGTTTCTAGTTGCTTGTACTATGAAAGTACAAGCTCTGCTTAGATTGAAATAAGGTAGCTGTGTGTAAAAAGAAATCCTTGATTATTTTTTTATGTTGTCAAGGTATTCGATACCATTATCTACTGAGCCATCATGGTCTGAAAACTTCGTAGCATCGTTATTTCATATGCCATTTCACACCACATCACAGACAAACCACTAAAATCTAAGCTAGTATTACACCAATGTTACATATAGGAATAATATATAAGTACAGTCACGAGCATCAAATGAGCAAATCATATAGATAAACGGCGAAAAGAATCTCGGATGTGATTTAGTGGAGAAGTTAATAATTCTATAATAATAAGCTTCTGTGCAATGAATTATCCTTCATAACGACTTATTTATTACACAGCCATTTATTAGCAGCTATTCTCAAAGGGTGCCCTAGGGCTCCGCAAAGCCTCTGTGGGGTATTGTAACATGATTGTTAATAAATAATAATAAATTATACCAATTTTTTTTGGGGCTCTGTCAAATATTGTGCATTTCAAAAGGGTTCAGAAAACGGTTTCTCTAGGGCACAGACCTACTTGATTAAATGTTAATAAGTAACATTGAAATATATTAATGATATGAAAAATTTGTAGAGTTGTTATAAAAACCAAAAGTAGTTGTTTTATGCTTTATTTACCTTCTTCAGGAATACTACGTACTGTTAAAGGTAGAAATTGATCTGCTTTCATTTAAATTTTCCAAGTTAATTATCTTTTTAATTTGGAAATAACGACCATTGAAGTTTAAGCTTAGAGTTTTTATTAAAATCAAAACACATTAAACCTTTTAATCCAAGATATGAAAATTTTCAAATTAAATAATCCAATACAGTTTATTGCAAGACATTTGAGATGAAAGGTTTGAACTTGTGAATATTATTTTCTTTATACATAAAAAACTTTCAAAGAAAACTGATAAGCTTTTAGCAGAGAATTGTTTCTATTTTCTAAATTAGTTTTATTTAATTTGATATATATTGCGGTTGACTGAAGAAAAAAATAATCATTTTTTATATTTTTTTATATTTTTATTAATACGTATAATAATAAGGCTACAGACTGGGGAGGGGCGAAACATTTTATACGTTTTTCTGTATCAAATATAGTATCTAATAAACGGAGATAAGGTCGTAGGGGTAGCTAATATGTTGCTAATTTCCTTTCCATGGGTATTGGAAATGTTGGTGACCTCTGCCTCCTCATCAGTTTTTAAACGGTTTTATTTAGCTTATCCTGAATGTTGTCTTGTAATCTACTTGCTCTTGCTTCCCCATCGAGGGAAGCGTGGTGTTCTTTTATGATTTTTCACACTAATCAATGTAGGGATGTACCACGCTGATTTAGGTATATAAAATAAAAAAAGCATTGAAGACATTCATGTTCTAATAAGTTTTTTTAAAAAGAAAATTGGAACAATTCCAAAGTCCAATTTAGAAGCTTACAGTGATACTTGCTCTGTATCAATATCACGTAGAGAAAAGAAAAGTTTTGGCAAGCTCTCTTAGTAAATTGGCTTTTACCCTCCTGGGAAACAATTATGCCACCTGCACTATTGAATAATACATCAAAGCTAGCGAGCAGAGGTATTTGGGTTCAATTCCCAGTTCCGCCAAATTACAATTAAAGCTTCTTTGTATATTAATTATCACCTTTATCTCAGTAATGAATCCGTGAAATAGCGATCTTTAGAGGAGATACACATATTGTCAGATTGAGACACAAAATATTCTGAGTAAATGTAGGTGTATTGTGATTTCTACGTACGATTATACAAAATCAAGTCCCAAACAAGGAAACTCAACAGGAAATCGAGACGTGTTTCGCTTCAACACGAAGAACATTCAGGACGTATCAGAACCGCGGTTGCTGACTCGACGCACTAGCACCACAGACGTTTTACCTCGCCGACCGCCGGACAGAAAGTGAATTTGTCCTGTTTTTGTATAATCTTATAATGGATTTCCGCAAGGTCACGCCTGAATTAATTAGTTAACTTCTACGTACCTCATGCGATAACGGGCGTGAAGATATTTAAAATATCTATTTAGAATTAGAAATAGTTTACCTACATTCAATATGATACCACTGTTTAATAATAAACTTTTAATAACTGATTATTAAAAACTTATTTAATTCTTACAAATGAAAACGTTGACTTGTTTACTACCATAGACTTTTATAGTCTCATTGGTTTTGAATTATACATTTGAATACATAATCGAGACGACTTCAAAAGCTTCTTAATTCGGACATGGCTCAATTCACATTTTTTTGTTAAAGACTCAGATTAAATCATGTGAATAATTAATACAACTTACTAGAAAATACAGATAATATTTTTTTTTAATAACAATATTTACTGTTATAATAATTACAATAATAAATAAATAAATATCCCGGACATTCCTTACACACGGCCCAAACTAAGCAGAGCTTGTATTATGGAAACCAGCTAACTGATAAATTACATATACATTTTATTTCTAAATACATACCTAATAGATATTTACACTCATACACAGAACAAACAGACATGTTCATGCACACAAATGTTTCTCCTGGGTGGGGAACGAACCCGCGACCTTCGGTTTTGCAGTCAGAGTCGCCAACCATCAAGCCAACTGGCCTCTCAAAATTATTATTGTTAAAGTAACTAAAATTAAAATTTAATTTTAAAAATAAAAAAACTCTATATAACGCCATAAATAAAACAATAAAATTAATTAAAATTTTAAAACGAAATTTACTTTATCGACTTAAATAAAAATATACATAATTTTTTTAAAAAAAGGTCAATTCAAATTCCAAATCTCAAATCACGCGAATCTAAAGTTAAATCCTTGTAAAATATCTGACGTCTTCATCTCTTCAATCTAGTTGGTCTATTAGGTCTAATTCAATATAATACAAGTGTTATCTCACTTGAGGGTTAGTAAACCTTTGAATTTAAGCCTACGAGTAACAGGGTACAATTAAGACCTGTTAAGGCCCAGGTAGGTATCACTTAAGGCCGAAACCTCTCGGGTTCGTGATTGTTCGTAACAAATGAAGATTGTTTCGAGTGATTCTTGTAATTTCCACCTGATAGTTTAATTTTGTTGTTGATTCGTTGAAAACAATAATGGGATACTAAGATTTAAAAATTGGTAAATTTTGAGGACAATGTATTATTATGATTCTCTTTGGTTGAGTAATATAATGCTCGGTGAGAGACCGGGATGTTTTGGGATTGATTCTTGTTGTTTATTTTTTTTTAATGTTGTTTTTTAATGAGAATAAATAAAAAAAAATCTGGACCGATTTTAATAGTTTCTTTTTCATAATTTGAAAGCTACTTTATCTAGTGACAGGCTATTTTTTAATCTCGAGATAGATTAGATCCTTTGAAAACAGAGGTGAAACCACAAGACGAAGATGTTATAAAATAACAATAATAGATGCTGATACCCTCAATTCCAAAATCTATCAAGCATATACTTAAAACCAATAATTGTATGTAGTTTAACAGAAACCTTGTTCCCATTGTACAAGCTTCGAGTTTGGGATTAAATGCCAAGTCAAAAAAGGGGAAAAGAATGTATCAGGATAACGAAAATATTATAATACTAGCTGTCCCCCGCGGATTTACCCGCGTCCCCGAGGGATGTAACATTGTCCCGACACAAAAAGTATCGTATGTTACTTCTAATACCTCGAAGAACGTGTACAAAGTTTCATGATGATCGGTTAAGTAGTTTTCGCGTGGAAGTGTAACAAACAAACTTACATTCACATTTATAATATTATTAGGGATTTTCTAAACCTGTGTTTGTTCCTTAAGCTCAGCCATGGGACTAGCTTTAAAGTCACGTCATTTTACTATCAGAGACGTAAGAGGTGACTAACTTTACACCTTTGAGAGAGAGTTCATCAAAAGCATTCCCAAAGAGGTTTGGAGTTAGGCAGTTATTAAATTTCTTATCACATACTAAAGTGTAATTGGGTTGTATACAAAGCTTTTAACCTAGATCTTACTTGAATAAACCCCAAACAAGACCTGTCTTAGCCAGACATTCGTGGACTGAAAACTCCGTTTAAAACACAATCCGACGCGAACTTACCCCGCCAAGAACAATTCGTTCATTCAAGGAGACTTCTGTCTAAGAAAAGTTTTCCACTACTGATAAATTAAATTTGCAAGAATGAACCTTGTTTAAATAAAATTTAAGTCTATTATGGGCTGTTATAGAGGAGCTTGTAACTGTAGAAGTTTAGCAAAACCAACTTATCATTAACTATATATAGATCAGTCTTCAGAATTTGGTACATAGAGATTCCTTTACAGTCAGTTCATTACTTCTTTTATATATATACTGACTGTCCCCCGCGGTTTCACCCGCGTTCCCGAGGGATGTAACATTTTTCCGACTCAAAAAATATCCTATGTTACTTCTAATACCTACAATAATATGTGTACAAAGTTTCATGATGATCGGTTAAGTAGTTTTCTCGTGAAAGCGTAACAAACAAACTTACATTCACATTTATAATATTAGTAGGGATAGCTGCGCGCGGTTACCCATCGCGTCGCATCGCCCGTCCGCGCCATTACTTCGTTTTCGCTTAGCGTTTTTTCTGTAGTTTTTTCGTTTTGCTCAACTCCCAAGAGTATTAGCGCGATGTTAAATAACTTGTAATCTTTCTCAAGGGTTGGATGATCGAGCAGAATTTTTCAAATCCGATTGGTAGTTCTAGAGATTTTCGCGTCCAGATAAAATGACACACGCGGAGGGAGTACTATGTTTTATAATTAATTTGTATTAATGTGTACATGCACAGCGATGGGTTTAATTTCCATTAGTGAAAATTAATTTTTGTTCAGAATTCATTTAAAACAACCTGCTTGGTAAAGACATGTAACTTAACTCTTAACAATTACCCTATCATAATTGACTTTATTTATATGATCATTTCAACAACAGTTTTTTCAATACGCTTTCATTAGCTTCTTTTATAACCAAGTAACGAAGTAACCGTGTAATAAATTAAGTTGATTTTAATTTATCACAGGTACTTCTAATTTTCCATCGATTTGAAAAATTTTTCATTCATGCTTTATTCTCGCTTTTTTCTTTCTTCATCGAGAAGACACTAAAATAATTAATTGCCATTGACCCCTGGCTCCATTATCGATCGAGGAGGTGGACAGTGAAATCTTCAGTGGCCGTCAATCTATTTATTTTGTTTTGACGAGTACAAAAAATTGTTGTTGCATTGATATTATAGTCGCCTTGGTAATGCGTATTGTATGATCGGACTACATGTATATAGAAATGTTGTAGTTTTTCGATTGATATTTTGAAACTATTATTGAGTATCATATCTTTCACACACACAGTATTTTTTCTTCTCTATTTTTCCTTTTTTTTATTTTATTTGTTCCTAACAAGTTGACTCCACCATGCCTGATCTGAAGCAGCAATGAAGTCCAAAAATGAGATCCACCGGCGAGGTGCCGAAGTCACAACGCCGATCAGCTTCACCTTGTCGGCCTGCAGATATGCTTTTCACGCTCCGTTTGAAAAAATCAATATAAATAGCACGACCAGCATAATAATAGTGCTTCTTACTACTTCATATCGTTGCAATTTTGAGCAGCAATAACCAGTAATTTTACCCTTCGCCGCTTGGGACTGTAGCGTATTTGAATACATCGACTGTGGAGTCGCCGTTTGAATGATTTATTACCAATACACCCAGTACAATGACATGGTACGCGTTTATATTCACTATAGTGAGTGGTTTGCTAGTTTTGTGTATACTGAATAATGTTTTCTCTATTATACAAGTTTTAGTTAGAAATTGTTGAGTTATTATGAAGGCAGCAACTTGGGTTTCAATAATGGATACTGTTTCATAGGATAATTTTTAATATTCTTAGACAGTTTTCATAAACTGTTATCTGATCTCTAATTAAGTAGATGGTGGATTTTAGCAACCAAATAGATACGATACATATATTACTTTAGACTTTTAAATACATACTTGTAACATAATGTAGATATTATTACTCTGACACAAAATGTTCAAGCTCACAAATATTTCTCCTAGGTGAGAATCGACCCCGAACTGTGTCAGGGTATTTAGCCACCACTCCACTGAAATTACAGGCACATGAGACTTTACATCCTCATGTAGCGTTAATCGGCAATTATTTATATCATATACATAACTAAAATAAATAAAATGTTTTTTATTGCTGAATCAAAATACATAATCATATGCAGCCCTGTCTTCAGAACTAGCGCGAGCTGTGTGTCAGAAGACAGTTCCCACCCAACGCTTGGCTTCTAATTGATTTAACAGAAAAATAATCTATTTAATTAAAATACAATATCAATTACTATAAATATTGTTAATTACAATTTTTCAGTAGCGCTAACGACTTCCCATCAGGTAAATCGTTTGCCAGCTTAACGGCCTATGTGGTATAAAAAAAAAATTAAATTGACCCGTCAATAGAATGAAACATTTCTATGTTACCAACTTGTTCCTATCAGTTAAAGAAGCAAACCGCTGGAAACTTTACTAGCTTTGACCTGAGACTTACCCTTCAACCTTGCATCAAGTGGTTAGAGTTCAAAACTCCCAAAGGGTTGGCATTAGGCATGAAAATTCTGCCATATCCCTTGTTATATGTAATGCACTAAATTGCGAAGGCCAAGCGTATATATTGCGCGTATTCTGAATAATTGGGTACAAGGCTGATCGCGACAAAATTTGCTCATATCTAATAAGCCCTTTTTCATATTTAAGTGTTATATGAAAACTAACTCTATTCTGATAAAGTTCATCAATATAATCATACAAGAATTCAATTGTAAATTTCTTATTATAGTTAAAATGCTAAGACCTAACAAGGTTTTCACCTTTTAACTGAAATACAGTAATTTATCTAAGCCACAGAAATAATAAAGGTGGTAGTACTTTCCCGGACGAACTCTGCACTAAGAGCTCTACTACTCTATCTATATTTGGAACATAAACTTTTGAATATGAACTTTAACCACCGGATCAATAGCCTTATCCCAATAGTAATAAAGATGATTTTGTAATGACGCCCTTATCTCTCATAATTACCTTTTTGATTCCGAAAACTACACACACAGCTACACAAAATTTCACATCATTTAAAATTAAACGCTACCCTCAACTGTCCTATAAATAGTCCTTTAACATTTCCGCCCCAGGAACGACCCCTCGATCCACAAAATGGGATCACATCCGGATAAATTAATCAACCCTACAAATACATTGTCCCTTATAGTATTATACAATTACAATGTCTACAACAATAGGGTTAGTCTCTGAAAGCGTATAACAGATGTCGCCATTGTTGATCGTTCCTTACGCTTAATATTATCATTGCATTAAAAGGTACAAGTATAAAATGGTAAAATAATAATGTTCTATACCTATCTAGACTATACTACTATGCGAGTATTATGTGCCTTTCATAGGCACACAATGTCTGGCGCGAGAGAGGGCATAAATTAAATAAATTAATATTCTTTACCATCTGATTCCAAGTCAAGCAAGCTTGTGTTATGGAAACTAAATAACTGATATTATAAATGCGATAGTTTAGAGGATGGATGTAGGGATGTAGGTATAGATGTTTGTTACACTTTCACGATAAAACTACGAAATGGGTTTGAATGAAACTTGGCACATAGATAGAGCATGCCTTAGAATAACATATAGGCTATTTTTGCCTGAATATATTTAACATCCCTCGGGAACATAGTACGTAGTACGTAGTAGCTTCAGTAACTTTAAATTTGACCTTCATAAGTGCCTTCCGAGGGCCTAAACTGAAAAAATGGTTTTGATTTTTTTTGTAGTAGTAAAGGACTAGTTTTTCTAAATACTGAAATAGATATTTACACCCAGACAAGCAGACATGTTACACACAAACTTTTGTTAAAGGTGGAAATTGACCCGGGCCCCGTGGCAGGGCAGTGAGTCACCAAGCCAATTCGCACGTCGAACTTTATGGACCATACATGTCTTCTTTGGAAGTATTATATTAAGAAAGCTAAAAGTGAAGATTTATTTGAGGTTTATGATAAGTAGTCAGTAAGATACAGAACCCTCGTCACTAGCTGCCTTTTTAAATTCAAAGACCTATTTCAAAAGGCTTGAAACTGATCTACATAAGAAAAGTCTTTTCATGGTTCTTGAAAACGAAAAATCAACTTTATTTCGATTAATTGAAAATTGATATTCATAGCCTGTTGAATGGAAGGCTAACAAACTCCAATTTGAATGTCTTTTACAAATTGCTTAGGGAAATTATGCCTTGAGCTTTTGTTACAAAGGTGCTTTTACTTATTTTATTGACTGAAGCTAATTTTTCTTTTGTTTCTGCCTTCTTGCCTTTAGCCTACCTGTTAACTGTGTTAGTCGATAGGGTTATCAAGAATTTTACAAGCTTTTGAGAAAGATTGTTCAAAAAATAAGGTTTGTATATTTTAGACTTCACAATATGTTTTAAATTAAAAAGTAAATTTAAATTTGGGTGTCTTCAAGGCTAGAGTGAATAGGCTCTTAATAAACTAGTGTGCCTCAACATCTAAGATTGCATCACTGCTTACCATCAGGTGGGATCGCAGTCAAGCACTAGTTTATATTATTAAAAAAAAAAAAAAAAAAAAAAAAATAATTTTGTATATATAAGTTAATATTAAATAGTTTGTAGACTACGTTTTTTTGTTAAATAAATGTTATTGATTCACATATTGTTTGTTGAGTTCTTAGTGAAAGATGTAAAGAGGACGTTGTCATTGGTTCTTTTTTAGTCACTCTTACAGCACCCTACAGATTAGTAAAATTAGCGGTACTCATCGTCGCTACAACACAACATTGAAAATATAATTATTTCACAAAGTATCAGCCCTAGCACATATTTTATTGTAACAGACATGCAATGATTACTCGAAGCATGTTAATTTTACATCGTCCTATTGGACTTATAGCCTCACAGATAAAATATACAAACACTACGCAGTTTTAAGGACAATGTTAGGTCTTGTGAATTTCCCCCCCCTATGGTACTCAAACTTTCACAGATTCAACAGAGTCCCGCATAGCCATAGAACTTAATAAGTTGGGAGTTAAGTCTACAGACTGCATTTAACGCTATATTGCACACCGAAACACAAATAGCTGATGTCTTTGAAAGTGGCTATGGTGAAGTGGGTCTGGCAAAGCCACTGCATGCCGAATGATATGGTGGCAAAATTACGATAGAGCATCTTAAAAATATCTAAAACTATTTAAGAAAATTTTAAGCGGTGTCAAGGTAAAGTCGACTCGATTCAGCCGGACTTCTGTTGGAACTGGCTATGGGTATCAACCATCTGAGAAAGAAAACAGAGGCCATTACCTAGGAGTGAGACGATATGGGGTAGTAATAATAATATTTCTGAAAGGTTAAGCACAATACAAGGTTTTTATTCGATTTCCAAACAGAAAAATCAGTTCTTTATTTACACGTTTCTTGCCATAATAGTGTTGTTTTGGCTACAGTTTGAATTGTGATTACTACGAGAAGTGATGATGTCAAAAGCCTAAAATGGAAGTGGTAGGTGTGTGGTGACAAATTTTAAACTTAATTGTGGTGGCCAGCCAGCGTGTACTACAAATAGCCCATCACCCTATGGCTTCTTCAAGATGTTATCTTTTACCGAAAGCGCAAGTTTCGAACATATAAATCTCATCATGGTATTCGACGTCACTGCCAACTGCGTTATCATCGCCTCGAAACAAAAAGATCTTACAAAGGAATGTATGAGACAGCAAAAATTTCCAATATATTTCGTGATTTGCTTCTAAACGACTGGCTTTGGCATAAATTGACGTATTTTGTTAACCTTTGAAGAATACAATAAATATTTTATTTTTATTGTTATATCAACAAATGTTTGTTTAATATTAACCTTTGTTTATTCAAACTGATTGACAAATACAAGTTGTATTTTGATTTTTATTAGTTAGATATCAATATTTATTTTTCTTTGTAAGATCAAAGAATAGCAAAAAGACTATATACTTACTATAGTTACTTTTGAATAAACTTCGAATGATACCTCTATGGTCGAACAACTTAGAGACTTAAGTCTTAGGTTTAATTTTAGATCAGACGAGGTACGTTGATGTTTGTGTGTCAGGAATATGCCCGATAGGCGGCGACAATTCTTCACTTATCACGCTAGGTCTTAAAATATATTCAGCTGAATGAGGGTCTCACCTACTGAGTACTAGCCTTGGGTATAATTTGCGTGAATGAAGATGAAGCAGTTCATAAAATATGTTTGCATTCCAATGAAAATAAAACATATCGCTTTTTACACATTATAAACTTACAAACTTATTAGACAATCTGTATGCCAATTTGATCCTTATGACAATAAATAAATAAATATCTATAGATATTTACACCCAGGCATAGAACAAACAGGCATGTTCATGCACACAAATGTTTGTCCTGGGTGGGAATCAAAGCCGCGACCTTCGGTTTGGCAGTCAGGGTATCTAACCACCAATCGAACTGGCCCGTCATAGACAATAAATGTTATTATGAGTTAATATTTACTCAGCTGATTAATAATGATTTAACCTTCTGTAAATCTAAATCAAGGGCGATTAAAGACTAGTTAAAAAATTAAAATCATTACGACATAAAAAATCTACGTGAGCAAACGTTAGAGAAGCTTCATCGAAAATAACAAGTCCTTGGCCTTAACGATGTTGACTCGACTAGCCCAAAGCAATTTGGTTGTAAACAGATCCATACAGTGCGACGTTTTTAATATAACTATAATTAACATCGCTGTGGGACGTTTATCAAAGCACGGTGATGAAAAAAAAAGTAAAGTAGAACCTGAAGGGCCCCGAAGCCTCACCATGGGCCTGTAATTTCACTAGGCCTCTTACCTTTCTCACTAAAACACAGTAAAACAAGTGCACTAATGCACTGCATATATAGTTACAGTGGTAGTACTTCCCCGGACGAACTTGGCACTAAGAGCTCTACGACTTCTGAATTGTACTCTACTTGTATCCGTCTGGCACTCACAAGTTGAAAATCAGTCGCCAAGCAACTACTGTTTAAAATACAAAATTAAATCCTGTTATGGCACTAGGGGAGTACATTTGAAGGCCAAAGCTCCCGACTTGACTTGACAAATAATAAGTCTGTAGGAAAGTCGTGCTTCTAATTGCAATAATTTTGGTAAATAAAAATTGAAGGAGTCTTATTGAACGACTCTGAAGGCCACGTCATCTCATCATCGAAAGGAAAAGACAAGCTACACCCAAAAAGCTTTTTAATATTAAAAACTTTACAGTTGCCAGTATATTCAATAGATTATCTGCAGAAGGTGGCGGCACAATAATTCTTATAAATAATAATATTAAATTCAAGGATCGGAAAGATATTTGCAGCCTCTCTGTTGAGCGTGTTTGTGAGGTGTCTTGTGCAGAGTTGCAGAGCTATATTATTGTATGTGTTTATAGGCCACCGGCATCAAATTTTTTATTATTTACCTCTATAATAGAAGAGATTCTTCGTAAGTTATTTAATAATTGTAACAAGTCAATAGTTCTATGTGGCGACTTTAATGTAGATACTCTTAGTAATTCATCTGAAAGTCGGAATTTAGTTGCCTTATTCAAATCATTCAACTTAGATATATTATTTAATGAGTCAACAAGATCTACAGCCACTTCGGCTACTTGTATTGATAATATATTAACTAATAGTAGTATACTAGGGAAATCGATTATTAGTGGTGTTCGCTCGGATCATAAGGCTCAATTAATAGAATTGCCATTTAAAAGACAAGTATTTAAAGTAACGAAAGTAATTAGACCTACTACTAAGGCAAGATTAGACAACTTTAAGAATAATTTAGAACTGAATCTCTGTAATACAATATATCATAGTAATGAGCCCAATGTCTTGTATGAAGGTTTATTGTCCGGGATTTGCGATAATTTTAATAGAGCCTGTCCTACTAAAATAGTGAAGGTAAATAGTAAAATGGGATTTAGTGACTGGGCTACTAAAGGTATTCGTAAGAGCAGGGATAGGTTGTATGAACTTTATCATTTAAAATCTCTAACTCATAACGAGGAATTTCATAAATATGTTAGAAACTTTTCAAAAACATTCAAGTTAGTGTGTAATCAAGCTAAATCTCACTTTATATGTAATAAAATAGGTAATGCGAATAATAAAATAAAGACAGTCTGGAATGTTATTAATACGGAAACTGGTAAAATTAGAAATAATAATGAACAGGTAACTCTTAAAATTAATGATAAAATTTTAACGAATAATTTAGATGTAGCCTGTGCTTTCGAAAACTTCTTCACGAGTATACCTGGTAAAACTACTAAAAGCCTTAAATCATGTCCTATAGTAGCGGAATCTTTACTTAAACAGCATATTCATAATATATTTCCTAGTTTTAAATTTGAGCATATTAATGCTAGCGATATCTTAAATACTTTTAATTCGCTCAATATGAAAAGTACTGAAGATTTATGGGGCTTATCAGTAACAATCGTAAAATCAATAATAACAGTGATTGCACCGGTTTTGTCAAATATTTTTAATGAATGTATTGATCAGGGTTGTTTTCCTGATTTGATGAAATACAGTAAAATAGTACCTATTTTTAAGTCCGGTTGTAAGGAGAATCCTTCTGATTACAGACCAGTTTCCGTTCTGCCAGCACTTAGTAAAATTTTTGAAAAACTGCTGCTTAATCAAATGTTAGGTCACTTTACTAAGCATAAGATATTGCATGGTCATCAGTTCGGTTTCACGAAGGGAAGATCTACATCCGATGCGGCAGCAGCATTGCTGAGACACATTTATGGCGCATGGGAGGATTCTCAGGATGCGATTGGCATTTTTTGTGATCTATCCAAGGCTTTCGATTGCGTTGACCACCGTACGCTACTTCTAAAACTTGACTACTACGGAATTCGTGGAACTGCTCATGATCTTGTTTTATCTTATTTATCAAATCGTCAACAAAAGGTAGGGATTACTGGCACAACATCCAAGGGCTCTTTAGTCGAAATGGGGGTACCCCAGGGTTCAATTTTAGGTCCATTTTTGTTTTTAGTCTATATAAATGACTTGCCATATGTTGTAAATGATCTCACAGATATTGTCTTGTTTGCTGATGATACATCATTAATTTTTAAAGTTGATAGAAAAGACAAAGATCTAACTAAAGTTAATCATACTATGTCAATTGTCTGTGGGTGGTTTGCTACAAATAATCTATTACTAAATTCAAAGAAAACCAAATGCTTAAGGTTTTCTTTACCGAATGTAGCACAAGTAGATAGCCAAATAATAATAGATGGGAGCCATATTGATCTTGTTAATAAAACGGTATTTTTGGGTCTTACATTAGACAATAAATTGCAGTGGGGACCTCAGGTTGATACTCTAGCTGCTAAGTTAAGTTCGGCTGCATTTGCTGTTAGGAAAATTAAACAATTGACGAATGTTGAGACAGCCAAATTAGTTTATTTTGCATATTTTCATAGCCTCTTGTCCTATGGTATTTTATTTTGGGGAGCAGCAGCGGATATAGAATCAATATTTATTATACAAAAAAGAGCAATTCGTGCAATTTACGGTATGGGTCCCCGTGAATCATTAAGAGATTTATTTAGGGAAATAAATATAATGACATTGCCTTCATTATATATTTATGAAAATATAATGTTTATACGTAGAAACATAGGAATGTTTGAGTCAAAATTGGATATCCATAATATTAATACAAGACAAAGGGAGAAGTTAGTTGTTCCATATTTTAGACTAACTAAAGTAAACAAGTCATTTCTTGGTAATTGTGTTCGATTTTATAATAAGATACCGCTTTCAGTAACCAAAATGTCTGATCATAAATTTAAAAATTATATTAGGAAAGTTTTGAAAGAAAAAGCGTATTACAAGGTGGTTCATTATATTGAAGATAAAAATGTATGGAAATAGCTGCTCTCTGCACAGTGCACCTCTAATTTTCTTGTTTAAGTTGTAAGTAATTATTGTCATTTTCTATTTTGTAGTCTTGTTATTTCTTTTTTTTTTTTTGTTTTTTGTTTTTGAATGTTAGCTTTATTAAGTATTTTGTAATTGTTAAATATAAAAATATGTAAAATTGATGTTATAAAATAGCCAAAAAGTCAGAATAGATAAAAAAGAATTTAATAAAATAAAAAAGAATGTAACCTTGCTGAGTTTCTTGCCGGTTCTTCTCAGTTGAAGGCTGACTTCCGAACCGGTAGTAGCTTCAGTAACTTTAAATTTGACCTTCATAAGTGCCTTCTGAGGGCCTAAACTGAATAAATGGTTTTGAATTTTGAATTTTTTTTTTTGAATTGATTCTGTAAAGCAAACGACATTACCACGTCGATGGTTTGTCACTTTCGGTAACTATGCAATCACGTTCGCTACCCGCGCAGAGTAAAGAAGTTTGTATTATCTGAATAAGGGAACATGACACTTTAGTTTATCCAATATAATTCCTTTTTGCTATGTGATAACGTCTATTTACATCATTATACAAGAATTTTGCTTCGTTTGCACCACAGTGATGTGGCGACATCTATGAACGAATAGACACACCAGAATCCTACATCGCGATATCAAGGTTTTCTCAGGATTTGACATATATACAAGGTTCGAATATCAACAGTTGAACCGCGGTCTCCAGGCACTGCCTGGCGTAAGATCTCCCCTTTTGAATGGAGGAGTCACATACCTACTTCCACCATCATACAATTAGCCATTGGATCAGTGGATGAACCTTATTTCAAAACTAATAAAGTGTTTTTATGGATCACATTCTTGCAGGTCAAAAGAGGTTTCTTATATTGGAAAGAGTATAGAGATATTTATCAGTGGACATTTCTAAATCGATAGTAATATTTGTTTTTTTTTCAGGTGTGGATGGAGCGCAGTATCGACTTCTGTACGGAAAAATGGCCAGATGCGATAAAAAAGGAGTTATACGGAGTGTTCAGTTTCATTCTGGTTTACGCAGTGCCAGGTGAGTGACTGTAAATATTTAACAACTTTGTAACAACCCATTGTATGTAACAAATAATGTAAAGGCCTATTCAGATTTTAACGTATTTGGTACCGCTGTGGATAGCGGTAATCCTAGTTCAAACACAAGCGGATATCAATATTCAAAATCAATTATTCAGTTTAGGCTCACGGAGGGCACGTATGAAGGTCAAACTTAAAGTTACCTATTGAAGTTACCACCGGTTCGAAAGTCAGCTTTCAACTGAGAAGAACCGGTAAGAAACTCAGCAAGGTAAAATTTAAAAAAATATATTTTTTTTATAAAATTGATTTAATCTGGCTTATTGATTATTTCGCAAATCAAGCGAAAACAACGATTAAATGAGCATGACAGCGCGTAGTTCTAGTATTGCTTAAACAGCGGAACTACATAAATGATGAAAGTGAACCTTTTGTAAAGGGAAATATTTTAATTCGTCATCAAACACTTTGGAATAGCATAGATTGTGTTTATCATTAATTTATAGTTCGTCACACAAAAAGGTTGCGGAAAAGAACTTCAGGCAATCCGGCGAAATAGCGCCCAATATTTATTATCTACCCAAAGAGGTACCGAATATGACTTATATCTGAACATGCCTTTACATTGGATATATTGCATCAGCGAACTGCTTTTGTTTTACGTCACAATTATTGAGCTTTTTTTTTATGAAGGTTTTTATTGTTTTGTTTTATGCGTGCACGTGGAATTCGGATGTCAGTAACCTTTTGCGTTTCATGTTTTTATATACTTTTATAAATATTTATTAAAACATTGCGGTTGTCGTTGGGATAGCTCGGCTAGAGCTTCTGCTTGACTTAGGCTCGGGACTCGATAGACGAGTGAGGCCAGATTAGAAATTACATATTTATTTGGATATTGACGCCCAATATTGGTAATGAGCCCGACACATGGTAACAATGCACATCGCACAGTTAGACTAGCGATCCTGTATCATATTTTATTTCTTATATTCCAGTCGGAACTTATTTTAAAAGTTATTTTTAACAAATTCTATTAACAAAAGCAAGTACTGTTTGAACTCATCAAACAAAATATTCCTTCAGACTTCAATAGGATCTTGAATCAAATTACTTTTTTAAATGTTGTCTTAATTACTTTTTAAGACCGCAATTCGTCGGCAGCCCTTCATAAATACTTAATCTTAGTAAATAGTATCAATTAACTCTAACAATTTCACGTTAAAAGGTAGAACCTAATGAAAAAATACATTGAACCGTGAACCGATCAATGGCAAACGAGCCCTGAGCTTTACATGCGTCGACGCTTGTCTTTACATTATTGGATGTGGCATTTATATTATTATTTAGTTATTTCATAGTTGGCGTTCGTTGAACTCCGACTGAAAATAGAGGATATTTTATAAGCTTATTGAAGTTGCTTTATCAAAAGAATTTTTTCTAGTATTTTTTTATTTTAGCTACCATGTTTTACTCGTTTAGAATTTAAAGGGTGGTACACTTATTATAACTTTAGAAGTAAATTTTTAGTTCGGATTTTGAGAACAGATTGTTGATTTTGATAAATAAATTCGGTTTATATCTATGGAAGAAGTACTATGTCTTAAATAGAAACGATATATTTTTTTACTCCTGAGTTTTTCCCTTATTGCATAAAATTTTCATAAAAGGTGTGTTTCATAAAATACATTTTCCTTTCCAATATAATAAATATAGTGCCAATAAGTGTTCGAGTGAAAAGGCGGACAGTCGAGCAGACGAACAGAGAGAACGGTTTTTTCCATTTTATGCTTTTATTTGGTATGGTTAGGCAAATTCTATCCGATAGACCGTATGCTTAACAAACCAAATCTTTTTCACATAGCCAAAGCTTTATGTATATACTGTCCCCGTGGTTTTACCCCGCATTCACGAGGGATGTCATGATTTCCCGGGATATAAAGTAGCCTATTTGTTATTCCAGTATATGTTTTGTTTATGTGCCAAGTTGAATCTAAATCCGTTGGATAGTTATTGCGTGAAAAAGCAACAAACATCCATTCATACTCCCAAACTTTTGCATTTATAATATTAAATAGGAAGTAGGATGGTGCTAATAGTCTTCGAATAAAAAGTGGAACAGAGAGACATGATTTGTTCTCCATTTTGCACTCAATTAATTTTAGTTAAATAACTACTTTCGGTTTCGTGCATTTATCTATTTATTACTTAAACAAAGTAACCAAAATATGTATATTTATTATATTACCATATCCTATAAAAAGCTGAATCGTAGATCTGAATTAAAATTGCTATTTGTGAATGAATGCTGGAGGATTTACGCTTCAATATAGAATTGGCTTTTAATCATGACTGTTATTTACTGACGAAACATCGCTGCTCATTCAACGTCTGATTTCCTGTGATTGGACGTGCCTTTACACGGTGTATTCATCACTAATTTGTGCCTTCAATATTTTCCTCCATACAAATTTTGCTAAGGTTTGATTAAAAAAATATGTAAAAAAACAGAATGAATCTTGAATTATATAAGCTTTGTTAGTTGTAAAAATTTAAATTATTTATCGGACAAATAAACTAGTAAATACTGCCTTGGGGATCGGTAATCACCCAATCACTCCAACTCGATATAAAATGTTATGAAAACTTCTTTGTTTGTTTGTGTGTGAGTGGAATATTGAGTGATGTGTGTGTGTAATTATTGGGTGGGTGAGTGTTGTGTTGTGTGGCTATTTTCATTTTAAGAGGCACATATTTGCATAAATATATATATACATACAATTATAAAAGTGAAAGGTATACACGAAATTCCGAAAACAACTTCACTTAAAAAATGGGTCTATATTATTTAAAAATCTTGAGAAACTAATGTACCTACAGGCGTATTATATCCACGGAAATTTCATCTTGGAAATTCGGGTGAAACTGGTATTTTTTAAGATATACGTAGATAAACTTCATACTACAATTCCAAGGTGAAACAGTGGTAGTTAGTAAACTCTAAAGTCAAATAATGCAATGTGGTCGCACTGCAGTGTGCATTGTACAAAACAGATACTATATCTTACCACAATGTTTGTTTAATTAAGTCTTGGCAACATAAACCGTTTTTGTAAAAGGAGACTTATCTGGGAGTTGACAGAAAGTGCAACTTTGCTTGAGAACTATTAAACAGACCCGTAGACGGTCGTAGCTCGTAGTGCCGTAGCAATCGTAGCAATGTCTACGACATTTGCAAGACAAGTAATGTTTGTACCAATTGTTTGTTAAAGAATATTTTAGTCTAGTTTGTTTTGAGTATTCATAGATTCCGTTAATATAAAATTAAAAGGGATGATTTATATAAAAAAAAAATGTTTACGCAAACCTTTTTCATTAACGTAATATTTTTTATGGACAGTATCAACATATTTATTTTGTTGTTTGGGAATCCTGTTAATTAAAAGCGTTAATTATATGACTTGGTCGTATAAAATCTGAAAGAACAATAACCTCTGTAAATGAACCTTTTTTATTATTTAGTTCGACCTTTGTTTTTCAGGATAACATGTTTAAAGATTATTTAGAAAAAAATTAAAGGAACGAAACATATTTTTTCTTTTATAAGGTAGAAAAGTTTATTTGGGACGTGAACCTTTCTAATCGAAACATGGTAATTACTAATGCCCTGCTGCTTGGAGGCAAACATTTTGGTAGAAGTTCTTACCCGGACGAACTCTGCTCCAAGAACTCTACTACTTCTTAGAGATACATATAATAAACAGATGATTCGGGAGGGGATTATTGGTCCGTAGCAAACGTAGACTATTGTTCAAAAATAGCATCCAACTGCTGTATTCCTATTTCCTAAAGACTTAAATAAAATTTATAAAATAAATAAAAATGTTAGTTATTTGAATTGAAATATTATATCATTTTATTTAAACTGGCCTACAGATATGCTAGTTAGTTTGGTGGTTACAGATCCTAAATACCACGAAACAGTTCGTGGGTTCGATTCCCACCCAGGATAAACATTTATATTGACTTTGGGTGTCAGTATTTATATAAATATACATATATTTAGAAGAAATATATAAAAGTATTATATCAGTTATCTGGCTAATATAGCGTTGCTTAGTTTGGGATCAGATGGCCGCGTGATATCCCGGAATATTATTTATTAAAGAAGAAATTAAAAATACAAAAAGTATTGCTTATTTCCGTGAGCATGATATAATAATATTGTACGTTTGTGTCATACGTAGAAAGATATCTAATAAACGGAAACCATTCGACACTCGGTGTAGTAAAGGTTATATATTATAAGCGTGGGATTGCCTTTGAACCCGGATCGTATGAACATTTATAATCGAAAGTATTATTTTAGATCTGTATTTGTTCAATATTCATGTAATGGAAATAAAGAATATTTTGATTACCCACGAATGGGAGAAAAGAAAATTATGAGTTGTTGTTGCATTTCGTTTTTTTTTGTGTCAAAACCAACAACTCAAGTAGTCTGTGCCTATACCATGAGTTTTTAACGTAACCACTCGCTAGCGACGGCGTAAAACATTTCTATGGCAAATGTGTACAGCGCCACTAGCGGTCACCTAAAGAACTAACATCGATAGTACGAGTCGATAGGTAAAAAACCTATCGAAATATAAACACAAGCGAGTAACGTTTGCTATAGAAATTCGGTACCATGAGTCACAAATTTGACAGTTGGTATCGAGAAATACTGTATCGATAGTAGTTTACTCGCTAGTGACTAAAGTATGTTTCTATAGCAACTCATGGTAGAGGTACTGCTGTGCTTTATCGTGTTGGTGACTGCTCCATATAAATTAATAACGTTTTTGTCTTTATTGGGATAAAGATTTGCTGAATTAGTGTACTTACTATTGACAGTTCATTAACCAACGAGATTATGGTGTCGCTATAATTTGTAAAATCTTACATTATTTAACAAAAACAATTTTCGGTATCAACTCTACTTTCGGATTTCAACACGATCAATATTTGCATAAGACGAGAATTACCTTAAACAACACCAAAATAAATAAAAACTTAAGCAATCTATCTACATAAAAAAAGGTTTACAACTACTATTTCATGTCATTAGTCAATAGTTTGTAATTACTGAGTAGAACAGCTGTGTCATACAGACAGAAATTCTGACCATAGAATTTCGCTTTTTACCATCATCATTCCAATCATAAGACATAGAAGGAAACTTCCAGATTTGATTACTTATTCAATTAGTTAATCAATTATTTTAGAATGAACCATTGGGTATTTCGGTTCATCAAATATGGATATTCTGGGAGAAGAATAACTAATATTATAAATGCGAAAGTTTGTGAGGACACAACAACTCTAACAACCCCTGGGAACGCCGGTGAAACCGCGGGGGACAGGTAGTATATAATCTTATTGGAACATTTACTATAACTTTAGTAAAGATTTATGTAGGTTCGTAGATTTATGGATAGTTCGTCCAAAGAGAAATTGTACACAAGCAAAACCCTCCGAAATCACATTTATTAGACTATATATTAGATGTTATCACTTAATCTCTGAGGTTCTGCGACCTGACTATCAAATGGTGGGGCCCTTTCTTCTTATCTTTAGCTATTAAGCTATTGCTGTTTGAATTTGTGTTCGTACCAATTTACATACAGACACAGAATCAACAGTTTATGCACACAAATGTTTGTCCTCGGACACAAACCTACAACATGGAAGTCGGGGTCCAACTATCAGACCTTGAATTGTTTAAGAGAAAACTTCTTTAAGCGGAGGTAACAATTGAACTTGCGACACTGTTACAGTTACAGGCACCTTTGTATATAAGTAACTACATATATTGGCCCCGTTTACGCGAGAGTTGACTTTTTCACTTCTGTCGGCACTCCCGGAGTGCCACAATTTTGTTTTTATTTAAATCACCAAAATGACACACACGAATTCAAATATACAGGTATAAAAATGAAAATCTTATCTGGAGTCCCAATTACAGGTGGCAACCCCATGCATTAAAAAATTAAGTAATGCAATGAATGCTTATAATTAGGGACTTAGATTACGCATATACATCATCTAACTTAGTCTCATTTATCAATTAAAAATGCTACCTCGCCAATTACCGAACCCAAAATGCGAGGTCACGAACCGATAAATTTACAAACCCTAGTCATTAAGCAATTTATTCAATAACTCCATAATTTGTCATATAAATCAATTTACTGAAACTGTATAATATCCATTGTCTATTATTTGACCTTGAGATATGGTAATTTAGCATGATACCTTCAAGTTAAGGGGTAAAATTGCTAAATAATCATTTGACAATTCATTTGGCTGCTTGTTAGAGTATTTAAATACCTTGACTGATACCTCATATTTTTTGGGTTAAATTCCTACCTAAGACCAAATAATCTTGAATGTGCGATAGTATAAATATTTGTATATAAAACGTGTATGTAGTATATCAGTTACCTGGTTTAAAACAAGCTCTGATTAGAGTGGCATAAGTTATCCATTGAATAAAGAATGTCCCTGTCATTTTGTATTAATAATATTCATATGAGTTTTTGTTTCGATAAATTGTATCTATTTCACAAAATTTGCAATCTGATTTATTTATTATATTATATAATTACTTACGGGTGCAGATATAGAAGCTACAGTTGTCTATGCAATTTTACAAACTTTTAATTAGGCGATATGCTGCAGAAGTGTCTTAAAGTCCTATTGAGAGACAAATGTCTACATGTAATATTTCATCTTGGTTAATTTTACATATTTTTGTTAACCAATTATTTTAAAATATTCCAGGTTGTATAGTGGTGGTGTCTTATTCTCTGATGGGCCGAAGACTCTGCTCAGTGCTGCCACCATTCGACCAGACGGAGGGAAGCGCAAACAGTCAACAGGTATTTATTATGCCTTTTGTAAAGTATAAGTAAATGGGAGCGGCAAGTGTCACTTTGAGTGCCGTTAGAGGCGCCTAAATATACCAATGGCTACGTTCACTTTAGCCTGGAGTACAGTTGTCAACAAAAGCTTTTCCCTATGCTATGCCTCTAATATTTCGTAATGGACCGAGTTGACAGAAAGCGTACAATGTTGCGCCTTTTCCAAATGATTGAAAAAAAAAACAATTCCGATTATCACTTCTATATAGTACTTATAAAACAAAGTAGCAACGGATTGCGATGCGGTTTTCATCTTTTCAAAGACTGAAGAAAGAGGAAGGTTTATATGTCTAATAAATGTATGTTATAGCAGAGAAAAGGGGAGAATATCGTAGAATTGCGACAATTTAACTCCGTGCGTTTGACAGTTCACGCATTTAAGATCTCTAGAACGCGGGTGAATCCGCGGGGGACAGCTAGTTAAGACTTTACTGAAGTATTGTAACGAAATGAATACCTAGTATCATGTACCATAAGGTACATGGATTTTGGGTAGTAGGTAATTAATAAATGGTTAAGTATTCCAAAGCTTAGAAATTTAATTATGTACATACTTCATTGCTTCATAATGAATAATTATTAACATGAGCAATTTATGTTCAATTAATATTGTTATAATTACTTTGTGACTTCATTTATTTGGTACGTCGATAGAACTAATTGGATTTTAGTCAAGATAAAAGTTGACTGAGAATTCACACAAGATTAGTTTTATATCCTTTATCCATTCACAGGAAAACAACATGTTTTTTGTATGATTTTTTTTACATGAATGTGAATAGTTTTTTTTACGCCAATTTCAAAAATAATTGTCGTTTTTATGTAGCAGCTCTAGTTAGTGAGATATAGGTACCGTCTTAAATTTATATAAGTAGTCGATAATTTCTATCAATAGCGGTGTAATTAAAATTTTGTACTGAAGTTTCTCATTATGTCTACCTCAAGAAGGAAGTGTTTAAACAGCTCTGATTGTTTTTGTGTAATATGTGGAGAGTATTTGTGCAAAAAATTCCTTTTGAATGTATCTGATTTTGTGAAAAAAGCATACTTAGACTCCTTTGGGTTTCCATTGTCGACAAACACCAAGCCCTGGATACCTTGTTTGGTATGTAAAAATTGTGTTGAGTGTTTGCGATTATGGGCAAACAAAAAAAGACCCACTTTTAAGTACAAAGCTCCTATGATTTGACGTGAACCCTCCAATCATCATGATGACTGTTATTTCTGTGTTACAAAAATCATAGGAATAAACAATAAAAATTGCTCAAATATGGATATATCCCGAATTGAAATCTGCAATAAGACCAGTCTTGAATTGAAAAGGTAGAATCGAAATCAGCACACTGAAATTAGTAAACAACAGTAGAGAAACTTCATGCAACAAAAAAAAAGTCCGATTTTGTTTTCCTGTGTTATTTATCTGTTTCAAAGAGGGTCTGATTGGAATTTATAATTTTATGTTAATAAAAACGCCTTAACTTTGAATTTTTTAAATACAGGTCATGTTTTCAGTCAGTGAAAAGCTACAGTATATAGTATTAGAAATTATTTTCAACTTATTTTGTTACTGTCTTAGTAACTAGTTTCTTTTTAGTTAGGTCATTAAGGATTTTAGGGGGGGGGGGGGGGGGGAGGATATAAGCTGATGATGTTTGAAGCTTCAATTTGATGCATGTAGTATATCATATCTAGCACTTGTATGTAAATGCATGACGTCAGATGTTTTTAAACTTATGAAATGTTTCGTTTAAAAATTCCGTTTAATGAAAGTTCTGTACAAAATATTTTCAACCACTATAAGGAGTAAATTCTTTTAAAGACGAACACAAGGATTTATAAAGATACTAGCTGTCCGGACAGACGTTGTCCTGCCAAAATAAGTCCATACAAAAATTCAGGGGTTTCGATCGCAGCGCCCCCTACCGGGTCCAATTGTAAATCTAAACCATTCTCGAATCTCCAAGAACACACACAAAAAATTTCATCAAAATCGGTCCAGTCGTTTAGGAGGAGTTCAGTCACATACACACGCAAGAAATATATATATTAAGATTAAACTCGCAAATTGTTTATTGCCCATTGTAACGCTGGCCAAACATTCGGCCTTGGCTCAACAAAAGGTAAAAGAAGTTATTAGTCGTTTTATGAGCAATAAAAATCTTTTTACTGTGGCGATGGCGTTAGGTTAGGTAAAATCGCAAGAGTGAACACTAACAAGAGTCCAAATTTTATGTGTGGTCTGTTGGTGAGGGTAAGATAACCCGACTTCTACGTCACAGGTTAACATATTTTTATTTAAATAAGCACTTACGTGTGTAGTGTGTAGTGGAGACCACGGCTTGGTAAACGTAGTGTAGGGCGCACTTCAGCTAGACGGAGCGATGATATAAGTAAGCTGGCTGGGAGCGGTTGGAAACAAAGAGCTGAAGATCGAGCTCGGTGGCGTGCCATAGGTGAGGCCTATGTCCAGTAGTGGACGGAGATAGGCTGATGATGATGATGATGAAGCACTTACGAATAGTCTGATTCTAATAGCGGTTCGAAAGGAATAGAAATAGATTTATTACAAACAATTATTGAGTCTCATTAGGCATATTTTCGTGTTACAACGGAAATTTTTCTTCTTATTAAAAATGACTAATAGAATACCACAAAGTAAAGCAGACTAAAGTTATGGGCTTGATTTCCACTCAAGAACATACACGAAGGTCTTTTAGTAATGGACGTATAAATAAATATCGTTCGAAGTGTATAGAATAGAAAAGAACGGATTTCATCAAACTGACAGAACTAAAATATCTCTCACTCTATTTTATTGGAAAAGAAAGAGATGTTCTTAGATTCAAGTTAAGCTTATATTGATTTACAACTGAATCTAGTACATTATGCTGTAATTGTCTATAAATTTATGCTCGGAGTCTCAAGATATTTATTCATTTAATCGTAGCTATGTATGGAGTATCAAAACCTTGTAAATTAAAAAAAATACTTAGTAAGGATATCGTTGTTACCGATTTATATACACATTACCAAAAGTGTTTAAAAAACACTCTGGTAGATATTTACTCATGTTATGACGTGTAAATGGTGTGGGTAAATTCTGACGAAATAAAATCACCATTTTATTGTATATATCTCCACAAAATTAAAGGTCTGGCTGAACGATACAATTAAAATAAGCTTAATTATTGAGTTATTCAATTGAATAAATCTTTTGCCAATCATTCGAGGCCGTTATTGGTTTGGATTCGGTAATTAATTATGTTTGTTTGATCTGAGAAAATAATAAATTTTGGTACGCATTGAACGCTGGGGATTCCTTTGTCCTTTAAATATAAAATAAACAAATATCTTAGCGCCCATTATCCCAAACAGAGATATTATAAACGGGACTAAAATTTCGCAGAAGAAATTTATGTACATTTTTGCAGGGTCGGTAACGCGCGATACCCTCTGTGTTGCAAGCGTCAATAGGCTCGGGTGACCGTTTACCATCAAACGGGCCGATAAGTTGTTTGCTACCGTCTCTCGGACACGTTACCAATCCGGGCTACAGAATCATTTCTTCATAAAGAGGTCACATTGCTCGATCGGGGAATCTCAACAACCAGCTCTATTTGACTTTTGTTTCTGCGAAGCTTCTTTGTGGTTTTATTTGTGAGAATTATAACTTGCTAAATATACATTATTTAGTTTGCTTTCGGTTATTATAGGGTACAGTAGGTACAGTTGGAGTTCCAATGTAAATAATTATGACAACATAAAAGAAAATGGCGACAAACCTCACCACATGACGCGTAGGGACTAAAAATGTCTTTGATGGAATGTGGGTCTCTAACTTCGGGGAATATGGGCTTAGAGAAGTAAAATATTAATATAGTTTATATATGTTTCGTACAGGGTGTTACGAAACTACCCGTAAAGCCGAAAGAATGTTAAATGGGGCCTTATAACGAGTCCATTAACAATATTTAAGAACCGTAGTAACGCTGTATAACATACAACAACAAAAAACAAAAACTGATCTTTATAAATGAAAAATAGAATAACTATAAGTAGACAATTACTAGGTAAAATAAGTGCGTAAGCCTTTCTGTTAAATCATCTGGTTCCCTGACATCACAGCTTCCTAGGGCTGTAGGCTATGATAAATTTATAATATTTTTCCGTGTATACCATGTATAAGGAAAATAGGGTTCCATTGACGCACCATAACATCAAAATTACTGAACATATCGGGATGGGACTGCTACCGTTCGACGCAAAAAATTTCGTAGATGGTTATAGGCTATATATGATATCGATAAACGAGGGTGCAGCCGCGGGGGTTAGCTAGTATACAATAAATACAAACGAGTCTGTTATCTTATGTGAGTAGAATACGACTTGGGGATCAAGGGAGTTACATAGTAATATGATTCTAATGAGAAGAGCTTTCTCGTGCGAATACAAAAGCGATATGTGACATGCGGTATATTGAGTCTTTACAGTCTCTCGGGTATACAACCAGTCTTGGGTAAAAGGTACATTCTAGACTACAGTTACAGAGCTAACCAAACCTAAAGCCTATTATTAGCTGAACATTTTTCTTTTATTGTTTTTTTAATCATGTACAGTCGATAGTATAAGCTTAGCAAAGACCGTTTAAAACAGATATGGGCAACCTTTGACATGTTGAGGGCCAAACGTAAGCGTGCAAATAGGTTCGCGGGCCGCGTTTAAAAGTAATTAGTGCATTTAATACTGCAGTACTTAGTGAGTATAAGTACCTTATGTCATATTTTTTAAATTCGGTTTTTTCAAAATGTCTCGCGGGCCGGCGGTTGCACATATATGGTTTAAAATTAAAAAAAGAAGAACGTGTACATAAAACTATTATAGTTTGACTATAAATTTGATGTAGTAATTAGGTATTGTTTAACAATCTCACGCAAATATGAAAATATCTGGCTTTAGGTTTTTACTGACACAAAACTGTACAATCGAACGAACTACTACAGTACTATAGTTTGAATAGAGCTTATATTTGATGAAGTAACAAATTCAAAACTTATATCACTATGAATTGAGAACGTTCACATTCTAAATAAATTCATAACGGCTTAAAACGAAAACTCTGTAACAAATGTCTAATTACTAACTTCATCACAATTCACTATTCAAAAGAGCCATTTTGACAGATAATAATGTCACTCAAAACTTAACCCTATTCCTTTAAAATAAGGTCCATTAAGCAATATTATACAATTAACCATGGGATCAAGAGCAAGCCTTACTTTAAAGTTCATTTTTCTTTCACATTCTTGGCTGTGAAATTTGTCTTTTAAATAACGACTTTACTACCGTCTTTCTTCATTAGGGAATCTAGTATTCCAGATAAATGACCTAACCAGTGTATTAAACAACAAAAAACACATACATCAAATGAAATCAAAATTTTATAATTATTATTAGCTACGATATAAATATAAAGAGTATATATTTTGTTGCTGTACAATTGTATGGTCAAAATGTGCTACTAACTTATGTATACTGAATAAGAGCAAACATGTATAATTTTACTACCTTTTTGAGTCAAATTAACGATTATTATTATATTATTAATTATGTCGAGAGAGTATAAATGTTCTATGATTATGTCACAACTTGCTTGTTTTGACATTTAATAAAAAGTTATTAATTTGACATACATAATTATACATTCTTTTTCCAGCGACTTCGGCTCGTGCGTGAAAGGAAACGAGTTGCTTGGATCCTGCTGCTCTTAGCGGTGCTGTTCGCTCTATGCTGGTTGCCGTACAATATTCTTCAGCTGCTGATCGATGTTAATGCAGTTCAAGGAGAATCTGTCTCTATGATCCTACCATATACACTGCTTTTAGGTCAGTATAGTGTAAGAAGTTTTATGTGTGCATTACACACACGGCTGAAGTGAAACCTTCAGACACCTACCTCTCTCATTCTCTCGCAGGATAAATACTATAAATGCATATTTGTGTCTCTTTTTAGTAGCGCTTTTTTTCACCAACTTTCACTAAAGCGCTAAATAAGATTTTATTTCTAAATATCTTTATAATTTCCCGAAAAACGTACCTACCAGTTACTAACACCTTGTCAATATTTATTGAAATATCTTTACAATACAACTATCTACAATTTATAAAGATAAAGTAAACAAACACAATTGTTTTGTTAATTTCTCTACAAAATAGAGTCCTAAATATTCCTTAATCATGTAAACCTAACAGGTCTATAAAGAAATAAAAAAGGCTGCAAAATATAATTTCTACATTACGAATTTGTTTGATTTTATGTGTTTTATAATGTTAGTTATTTTCATTTACCCATGTCATTGGCTGAACATCAAAAACATAATAAATATCACCATAATGTTCAGTAATAAATAGAATATACTTCACTCACAAATGTGTTTCCCAGAATAATTTGGCTGATGAATTCCAAACGTTCAATGCTCTGCAAATTCTAATCCAAATAACAGTTGGATGAACTCGTGGAATTCTTCAATTAAACATTCTATAAGCGAACCATATACTCGTATACAATGATATACTATACAGTGACAACATTCAATATAACTGGCTTATTGATGAACAAGTGAGAGTGTTAACCTTTTCATGAACAAAAGGCGTGAATATATCAAAGTATATGAACTTAAGTCTATTTTATTTGAGAGTCTATTCTAGTTTCCCGAGGGATGAAGTACTTTCTTGGGATGTAAGGTATACCATTTGTTAATCTGAAAAATATTTATTCGAGTGACGTATTTCATCTCGGTTTATTCGCGTCGAGATGCCAGTTGGCTTGGTGGTTAGTGACCCTGCCATACCCCAGGTCGTATGATTTCCACTCCTGGATAAACCTTTGTGGTCATGAACATTTCTGTTTATGCTGTGATTGGTATAAAAATCTAAAGAAGTAGGAATTAATAAGTTTTTTTGTATATGTAGTAAATTAACTAATACGAGTATATTCGTGGGCTGGTCACATCTGTCGCAGAACCGATAACCGTTGGGGTAGACGTGTTCTAGAGTGGAGACCACGGCTCGGTAAACGTAGTGTAGGGCGCCCTCCAGCTAGATGGAGCGATGATATACGCAAGCTGGCTGGCAGCGGTTGGAAACAAAGAGCTGAAGATCGAGCTCAGTGGCGTGCCATACGTGAGGCCTATGTCCAGCAGTGGACGGAGATAGGCTGATGATGATGATGATGATGAGTATATTCCATTGTACGAGCTCTGCTTAGTTTAGGATTAGATATGCGCGTGTAAGGTATTTCCCAGGATACTTTTTTATTTATTGGGTCAAGTGGCCCGTCAATTAATGTTTAGTTTATAATTGTTATTATATTTCTTTTTCTTTTATTTCCAGGGCACACAAACTCGGCGATCAACCCGATAGTGTACTGCCTGATGACGCGCAACTTCCGCCGGTCGCTCCGGAAGCTCGTCTGCCACGACCCCGGTAACATAAACTCTAGTACTCATCTCCATGTAAGTTTACATATGGATAGATCCATCAACTATTATTATAGGCGTGATTGTGCATTCGACAACATTCGGCAAACCTACTTCTTTCTCTCTGATCTTTGGTCTAGAAAACTATTGAACGTGGTAGCTGTATCTTGTTACATATCTAGTAAGCCAAAAATAAACATACCTTCTTATATTATAGGAGCTGTCTCTCTCAGTTCTCTCGTGTTCCCGAGGGCTATCACATTTTCCCTGGATATGTTCTATCTATGTGCCAAGTTTCATTCATATCCGTCTAGTAGTTTTTGCGTGAAAGAGTAACAAACATTCTTACATACAAATCTTTCCTCTTTATAATATTAGTATAGATATAGATTAGGTAATCGTACCGAGTTTCTAAGGGATCGAATGGTTTCAGGGATTATAATATAGCCTATGACTATTAGGAATAGTGTAGCTATCCATCTGTGAAAGAATTTATGGGTATGGAGATTTTGTCGTTTTGGAGATTACCTCCTACATCCGAACTTGCAAACTACAAATCGTTACTTGGTTAATATATTAAGATGCTGTCTATCATACTAATAGAAATGGATTTCAATGCTAATATCGCTTATATGAGTTTAGATCATTTATAAAGAAATCATATCACCAGGTGTCGTTAAATAAAATATTTGTCAAACTAGAACAAAAATTAATAGAAGTATTGAATCCTTGATAAGCGCATCACTTGAGAATAGCTGAACAGTTTTAATGCTTGCAATAATCTGGTAAAAGTTTACTGGGACAGAAAAAATGGGAAAGTTTGCTGGAAAATTGGGCATTTGGGAAAAGTTTAATTTACTTTTTTCATTGAGCTTTCTCGTAAGCCTATAAACTCACGATACGATGACGCGTTGCAACACGGGAACAGTTAGTTCATAATAAATTACAAAGTCTACAACTAATCAAATAATTCTACAGGATAATAGGACCACCACCAATCATACAAATATATTTTCAAGCCTACAGCATTTTAGTTTAGTTTTTCTACTCTTTTTCACCTCAATATTATTCTGCATTTTTCCTTTGTTTCTTATTTTAATATTTTCTCAAATTCATGAACCTTTTTTCGCATCTTCTAAAACTGTTACTATGATTACATGCATTTGAGTACTTCATAATTTTATTAGGCTATGAACATATGGATTGGCTTTTTGGCTCCGTGTACTATCAGGTTATTTACCTTAAAAAATAAGATAATATGTTCAAATAGTAAATAATAATTAAATTCCCAATAAACACTGAAGACTTCTGGGATGTCGCACCTTCTTTGCCAAATCTTTACTTTTAATTTTAAAAAAATTAATTTATTGATCTAAGCTAAGCCTGACTCATATGTTCATAGCCTTGCCTTCCAATCAGAATAATGTGATACTTGATTATTTTTCCCTCTCCAATCAAAGATGTAGACTATCAGCACGTTATACTGAACCAAGGAAACAGCACCTTAAAGTCTAAGCGGCAGAGATTATTTTTAATTCATTTGGTAAAGATACACCAAAAAGAAACGTCTAAAATATTATCTGCATCTTTGATTGAATGTTACAATTGACAACATACTTTATAAAACTCTAAAATTAATATCGTTTCTCTATTTTTCTGCACCGAGATGGATATTTTAGTTATAGTTCATTTTTAAATTTTCAAAATTTCAAAGTTTTAATGTCGTCATACAGACTGTTGAATGGTGTTATGATATTCCCTAAGTTATATACGCTATTTTTCAATAATTAAACGTAAAATGTCATTTACACCCATTTCGGGTGGAAACACGTATTGTATCATCCTATAACATTTTCATAAATGAAATGTTGTCAATTGAGTATAGCTTTATGCAGACTACTTCGAACCTACCACTCAGAGAGCTAAATAGATTTATTCTTCTTACAGATGCAAGGGTTACGTCAAAAATCCAACACCTCTAGTATGCGCACCGGAACTACTGTGACCTTCAGGAGTAGCAACACCCAGCTCGGCAGGCAGACACCAAACATACAATATGGTAAAGCAAACAGAGCCAGCTCCTTCAGGGATAATGGGTGGAAAGACCGATATCAAAAAGCGCCACAATTCTTGTAAGCTGTAGGTTTGTTTTTCTTTGTACAGGCTTGTGTTTGATCACAATGTATCTGATAATGACAAAATGTTTAAAAAGGACTTGAGGGTAGCCAGCAGGGCGATTATGTTATGCTCTCGGAATCGTCATCGCTGTCAATTTTGTATTACATCGACGGCGCTAGGATCGTTGTCCCACATTGTTCGCGTCCCAAACCACCTATCTATTATGAAATAGGCTTTCAAATTGAATCCAAGAGAGTTACACAATTTGGGGGCAGGTTGCTTCACCACTATAGGTTTGATATTATTTACTGAAAGTTTAAGCTCATTGTTGGAAAAATCTTCCACCGCTAATTTAATTAATTACCAAACTTTCTATTCTTTCCACCGTCTGCCACATCGTCCCTTGCCATCGCAAGATTGAGGTTAAACACAAGTCTATCTATAACAACCCTGCAATGGTTTTAATTAAGGCTTCCTGTAAAGATTTTCACGACACATATTTGATATAAGCTCCTTCCAGCGACTACAATCAAAATAGGTAAGTTGATTGGTATTGAAAATAATTATAATATTTTAAACCTTGTGAAGAAATAATATAAATCTAGTCATTGGCCTAAATTGTAAAATATCTAGTCAGTATATATGAAATAATTAAGGATTTTATATGCGCATGTCAAACATGGTAATTTATAGGAATCCTGTTTTGAATTCAATGAACAATTATATTTAGAATATGTTCATATTAATGTTACAGTCTATTTGAATTATATCTGATTATTTAATGTCTAAAATAACACGAATTTTAATGTTGTTACAGATGTATTTTTCTCCGCAATATAAGTACTATTAATGTATAAAATTATTGTATTATTATTATTTTAAATATTTTTTGTGAAATCTATTAGACATGAAATATATTGTAGTAAAATTGTGTTTTCTAGAACGAAAAAAAATTTTTTTAATAAAAAGATGAGAGCTTTATAAAATTCAGACCTTGCTGATTGTAACTTCTCAAACCTCTGAAAAACAGTTCAAATACAAACGAGTAAATACCATTTAAATGATTTATATACATAAGTACCCGCTTAATAGTACTAAAAAAAATATAATAACAATGTTATATACCTAAGTACATAAGTTACAATTATTTGCGGAATAAACTTTATTGAAGCGCTATATTATTATTGTGAGATAAATGTAAATATTAAACTTAATAAATGATATATAAGGCTCTAAATTGTTTTAAATAACTTTCTAGATTCATTATATGTTAGTACAAAATCAACTGAACCTAATGTCTGTCTCATATCGATAACTGACAAAGATTTAACTTAAGAAGTGACAAGTAATTAAAAATCAGTATGAAAAGTGTAAAAATACAACCTTTTCTGTTCGATTTCATAGTGAATCATTATAGCTTCTTTAAAAAGTTAAATAAAAATTATCTGGTGTTGCGGAGACATTTTTATTAAAAATTTAAGACGTGGCTAAGAGCACTCTGTACTTGCTGAGTTATCCATGCAAGTGTGTCTAAGCCATCAGAGGCCTTCTAGTCACCACAGTAAATATAAATAAATATCCTGGGACATTCTTTACAAGCGGCCATCTGGTCCCAAACTAAGCAGAGCTTGTACTATGGAAACTAGATAATTGAAATACTTCATAAACAACTATTTTTTTTATTACATACTTATATAGATATTTACACCCAGACACAGAACAAACAGACATGTTCATGCATACAAATGTTTGTCCTGGGTGGATGTCGAACCCGCGACCTTCGGTTTGGCAGTCAGAGCGTTAACCACCAAGCCAATTGGCCTGTCATAGTAGTTTAAAAAAGTGTAAGTACCTATAATTGTTTATAGTCTCTTAATGGAGGCAGCTGGCACACTAAAATGGAATATGAGCATCTCAATTTTCATATTTAGTTCCCTCAATAACATATTTTGAGGAACGTATGTTTTCGAATGGAAACCAGCATTTGTTTTTAGATGAACTACGGGCTTAGAGACAACTGATTGAAGCCATTGAATAATTCTAACAACTATCCTGGATCATTCCATGTCATCTGATCCCAAACTAGCGTTGTAGTATGGCGGCTCTATGATATTATACATAACTACCTGTCTCCTGCGGTTTCACCGCACGTTCCCGAGGGACGTAACATTTCCCCACACAAAAAGTATTCCATATGTTATTCCAGGGCATTTTCTAAATATGTGCCTAGTTTCAATCAAATCTGTTAGATAGTTAGTTAAAGAGTAACAAACATTCATACATACCAACTTCGCATTTATAATATTAGTAGAATGTTACTACATAAACAAATTTATTAAAAAAATATTAGGCGTTGTTCTGCCGAGTAGGTGTGTACGGAGGTCCATGAGGGAATAACGACTCTCTCTTACAGAGGTTTCTGTTTCTCGGTAATAGAGGTTTTGGGAGCTTAAAATGACGGGTCCTGGCTATTACTCTCACTTACAGAGTTTTCTCACTTATCCAGTTCTCACTTACCCAGGTTTGACTGTAACTGATTTTTTTACATAAAATTAAAAGAAAACGGGAATCTCGATAACAGCGCCACCTACCGAGTTCAACAATAGCTAAGAACCATTCAGGTTACAGGCAATTTTATAATAAAAAAGAAAGATTTTAGCACTTGTTCCACTCAGACAGAAAATTCGATATAAAATAACGAATGCGAATCGAAATCACGACCCGTAGTCTGGCAAGAAAGACATTTCTTCTTTGCATATGCCCTCTGTTATACGCACAAAACAATGGAAGTAATACGATAAGCACCACCTAGCGTCATATATATTCTTTACTTTCCACCTCACTCTAACAGAAAGCAAACCCATATTTACTTCGTCTCACTACTGCCATCTAGTTATTCTAGTAGTATTCTTACTAAATTTGTTGTCCAATGTAATAGAAGAACCAACCTTTTAAAAATATTATTCAATTGGATATTTTGAGGCCAAGAATACTTTAGAACAGCACGGTGGAAACTTATGTTACAATACCAGATGATAGCAGACTATACTTAGTTACTTTCAAGAGAACTAAAGTTGGCGACCAAGTAAATGATTGAAATACGTTTAAGAAAGTTTGAACCTTTTGTTGAATACTAATTATTTTGTAATATTATATATTTATTAACCTGAACATTATTTTAGAATGTGATCGATTGTTTTCGTATGTTGCTATAGTTTTACTTCGTGAAGATGAGGGAAACCAGTGTATTTCAATTTCTTTATTTTTTTTAAATAACCTGAATATACAGTTACACATCTGCCAAACTGCATTACAGTTTGTCGGCAGCATTTACATAGCAAAGTGTCATAAACCCCCCTAAGCCGCCACGAGCTTGTAAAGTTGATATATTACTGGCATTAAATAATAATTAGGTTTGTACCTATTCAGTTTCCGAATTGTCTAATGAAAATTTCATCGTCGACCGGATCTCTCACGTGATCGCGTAGTAAACGAAAGAGATAAAGCATAGAGACAGCATCAAATTAGAGTAGTTTTCCTTTCGTAATCCAGGGTTTACAGGCTTTAGAGGCAAATCTGAATTGATATTAAGAAACCTTTATCATTATTAATAAAGCATCTTACGCCTTTGCTTATAAAACACAATTTCATAAAACTACAAATAGTTAATACTAAAACAACAAGCAAAGTTTGGATGTTTAGATGCTTAGATGTCAGTGACTCCATCACGCATGAACAGCTGAACAAGTTCAAATAAAATTTGACGTACAGAGGGAGTGTTTTATATTTACGTCGGGAAAATATCAGATTTCCCAGAAACACGGGAAAAACCGCTATAATGTCGGACCTGAGCACGTAAGGTTTCTGCTATTGGAATGTTCCTACTATTCTATTAACAAATAGACAGACAGACACACCCGAAGCCTTATATTAAACATTTTTCGTAACATTTTCTTGTTGCTCAAATAAATCAGACTAACAGACGGATAGTAAGTGGTCACCGCCGCCTATTGACATTTGCAATACCAACGGCATTGCTAGTGCATTGTTCTACCTGGGACGTGAAGTCGTTAAGTCTCACGTACCTGTAAATTCAGCGGCCCCCTATCCTTTCTAACCGAAATGCAGTAATCGTTCCACAACAAGTTCATTGCTGCTTCTCTGGTAGAACATTGTAATATATACTTCTAAAAACAGATTTTATACGGAGCCTTATTTCCAGAAGTACTATACTGAGATTTATCAAAAACCTCAGTGAGGCTATACTAGGTATACAAGACCACGTAACGCAATTTCTATAATACCCTAGGGGTAAGAATTCACTAATAATGCCAAACTGAAAGTGCTCCGACCTTTTTACAGCAAAAATGAATAACGATTAAAATTTTGTGAAATTTGGCACGTACACCGCGTGATAATAATAAATATAACATATTATATAACCTACAAGGATTTTATTTCTAGTCAGTTTACGGCGTCATAACAACTGCACGGTAATTTGGGTATAACGAGGGCATTTAAAACTGGTAGGTTAATACTTGTTACGTGTCCATAACTCGACGAGGGAATAATTTAATTGGATGCAGAATGACAGCTGTCAAAGTGCTGTGATCGAGCGATCAATGTGTGTATGATTAATTCCATACCTGCTTGAAACAATTGATTTCTTTAGTACGTCTTAAGATATCATAATATAAAGTAGGTTTTATAAGTATAACTCAATTTGCTTCAGTGGTGATAGAGTTACTAAAAGTAGTACCTTTCCTAAATAGTATAAAGCAAAATCACAATTTCTGCCTGTCTGTTTGCTTATATTATTCAAAAAACCCAATCATTAAATTATATTTTGACGCGTTATGTAATATTTTACTAGGATTTAAAGTTACTTTTCCGGAATGTGCTGGGTTGAGTCACTAGTTAAGTTTATAAGAAAGGGAAAAATAATGTAATTATTGGAAATGGGGTATTAAATTCAATTTGAAATGGGGTGCCAAAGGCAACTCTTACGTATGACATCATTTCTAATTACGGTAAAAAATGTCGTTTCCTTCATTATTTCCAACGTTTTTGGGCCGAAATCTCAATTATATTTGCTTTTCATTGAAAAATTAAAACATACTCGAAAAAAGGTTTTCAAATCTCTCGTGATATTGAATGCTCTAAATAAGCAGGAAACACTCATATCCAGTTGACCTCAAATTATTGGGAACGGGGCAGATATATGGAGATATATGTCAATATAGTGAATACCTACCTTAAAACAAACTCAGACGTATAACAAACACAATCCCTGCCGCCTACAAAGTTTTAATGACACCTGTCCTCGAGGAAATGGTGTAGACTGAGAAGTTGCGTCATTCTAATCACTAGGTTATGGAAACTGGATCATATGACGTGGGAAAGTCTCGTGTTTGGATCTATTAATGTATGCCTTAAAAATAATAATTGCCATATTGAGATTTTTTACTATTCCTATCCTATACTAAGATTATACAAAAAATCAAATATCTTGTAACTAATTTCGCTTAAATTTAACTTCGGAACTTGGTAGCTTCAAGGGCTTTGACTTATATAAGTGTACTTCTAAATAGGGCTTTGATTTGGGATTTATTACAATTATGAGGAAGAAACATTATGACGTAATCACTTCAAATACATATTTACTCTATATTGTTTACACAACATGACAAAAAACACAAACAAGAAGTAAAAACACATATAAGAAATTAAGCGCAAACAATTATAGCGGCCTTAACACTAATCATACCAACACTTACTAGGTACCTATTTCTACCATAACGGTTCAAATGTGACTTTATGTTTCCTGCTTGAATGTATGAAATATGGTTGTTAGGAAGGGAAATAAATAGTATAACTGTATATTAATTAGTAAGAAAAAGTCATGTAGTCAAATGTGCAAGAGCAATAAGATGATACGTGCATTTTCAATGCAAAGTTCAAAATGGGTCATTTGACCCGGTTATGGTATGTTTAGTGTTAACGATGACTTCCAGGCAAGACATTTTACCTTGATCCGAGATGAAGAAATGATATGACTTTATAAATTCTCTCAACTAATTTAGTTAGTTTTAGCTTAGGGTGGACGTCTAGCGGTAATTTTCAAAATTCACATTTACAATAAGATTTTGCATCAATAGCTTAATAATAATACTTTCAGTGAAGGCCTATGGCCATTTGTTCTTTTTGGTTTTCCGAATAAAATAAAATAGAATTATACTTGCGATAAATAAAGCGTTGTATTATAATATTGTTATTATGTTTATGTCACATTTTCGAATTTGTTTTCCGCTATGAATTATGCATAAGGCACTTCTTTGGTTGCAAAGATGTTTCTTTGAAAGAATCATTTTGATCTTTTCTGACGGTTTCCAGATCATTTATAATAATAATAATGATCGGCTTTGCTACTCATAAAAAAACAGTAATTATTTTAACAAAAATATTCTTATAATTTAAGGCTTATGATGCTTCTGTTGTTTTTTTTATTATTATTTTTAAGTCAAGTTGGCCAACGTACGTACAGGAAGAAAACATACTCATACATCCATACACCTCTAATATTAGAAGGATGAAATGAAAAAAAAAATCTTCAAGGAATTAAACCCAAGACACAACCAAAAGTAATTTTTCAATTCTTGACCGCAACTTCGACGTTCGATGAAGCGATAAGGGTCCTCGATGGTCGAACGATGCGATGTAAGAGGCCAATTCGAGCTTATGTCCCATTCAAGCGCTATAAGTACTTAAATGGTAACATACATTCTGAAAAGGTTCAGGTGATAATCTTTTACTACATCCAATTCAAAAATTTTGGGTTCGGCATCAAAATGATAAAGCGGCTCTTTTGGCGAGACCACAGTGTTTGCATATCTGTCTATCATTTGCACATTTGCTTGCCTACACTAATTATATAAAGCTTGTAAGTTAATCTCCAAAACTACTAATCCTATTTACATATTTTTGCACTAATAGAAAGCCACAACTTTCCCGAGTGTTTAGATCCGTCTGGAACGCGGAAACCCAGGGATGGAATTTAGTCTTAGATACATTTTTAATCTCATGGCTAAATATGTACAAATATATATTAAAAATTGCTATGTCGAAAAATGTTATCCAGTTAAAGGATATGGCACTAACAATGCTAGGATCAAAACACGCTTTGTAAAAAAAAGCCTATCCTTTCCAAGAAATAGACCACTAAAGATATGAAAACATAAACGACTGCTTTGTGTTCGCCCTGACCTTGAAGATTACAAATTTTCTAAAAGTCTTTTTTTCACACACGGCGTTCTGATCTCAGGCTAAGCAAAGCTTATTCTAAAAACTATCTATACTACTTTTAGGGTTCTGAAGTCAACAAGGTACCCTTATAGTTTCACCATGTCCACCTGTCCATCTATGAGTTTCTCCGCCTGCCGCGGCTTAGCTCATACTCTTCTAACAGTTACAGCCTTCTGTCTACGCTAGTAGTACGCTAGCGGCCGAAATTAATATACGATCCCGATCTAAAATCGCAAGATTGATGTAGAATTTTGACATTACGTGTATTAAAATGACTGGCAAATGGTTCATCAATCCATGGATTTTGGATTGGGATTGCACATTAATTTTCGCCGTTAGTCAATACTAACCTACAAATTTATGAAATAAAATATGTTTTTCTTTTCGGGTATCTCCCATACAGCGGAGTTAACTTTGTAATGTCATACATATAGTGTAACTACAGAACCCTGCTCTGCGCGTGGCTCGACACGCACTGGGCTGCTTTTTTTTTCATTTTAAGTAGATACTTAAATTCAACGAGATAATATTTGTTATTTACGGAGTACGTACTTATTAGTTTATTTCTTTATCACAGATACTTTTTATTTACAGCAGTGGTATAATTTAGTCTTTATTATTTCGTGCACCAGTACTTCAATTCAAATTCTAAATTAAAACCATTCATTCAGTTGCCCTCGGAAGGCACTTATCAAGGTCAAATTTAAAGCTACTGAAGCTACTACCAGTTCAGAAGTCAGCCTTCAACTGAGAAGAATCAGCAAGAAACTCAGTAAGGCTACATCGTTTTTTTAATTATTTTTTTATAACATTTTATCTATTCTGACTTTTTGGCTATTTTATTATATCAATTTTATATATTTTTAACAATTACAAAATACTTAATACAGGTACATTCAAAAACAACAAAAAGAGAAATAACAAGACTACAAAATAGAAAATAACAATAATTACAACCTAAACAAGCTAATTAGAGGTGCACTGTGCAGAGTGTAGCTATTTCCATACATTTTGATCTGCATCGTCACCCAAAATATTTTCTCCTGTAATATACCATTATTTGTTTGCGATTTGGAGAGTTTTTCGAAAAGTGCGGCAGAACAAATTATCAGCTCGTTCAATAAAACAATAACTCAGAAATTTGCTTTAGCGTTTATTTTTAGTGAAATTCTTGGTATGCAATTTGTTTTGATAATGGATTTGAGTGCAAGTATGCAATGTTGTTTATTCGACTTGTCAATTTTTCATTACAATAAAATGCATAAACAAGCACACTACACAACTGTCATTCAAATTCATTGAATTTAAATTGATTATTTGAATCTATTATAATATAAAACAAATATATTAATAAAAATAATATATTATTGAGAGATAAATAAGATTTTAAATTTTTATAATTTGTTTTAATAATCCGAGTCCTTTTTACAAACATTTATTTAACTTGCATGTCAGTTTAGTTTATTTTTAATCACTTCTTCTTAACTTACAGAGTCGAAATTTAACAAGTTAGTTCAGTTCCAATGACAATTGTATTTTCATATGGCAAGGATCATCTGCTTCCATACAGAGGATTGACTCAGTTATCAGAATCAGTTATTCAACGATCAAGAGCATAGGCTCAAAAATTTGTAAACGCTTTTAATTTTTCTCGCCCGTTTAAATTTGCACCATTGCTTCTGCATACAGGGTTGACTACCGACGAGGGGTCTTCTCAACGATTAATAGCTCAGACATAAATTGTTTTCATTGACAGGCCAGTTCGCTTGGTGGTTAGCGACTTCCAAGCCGAAGGTCGCACGTTCGACTCCCATCCAGGACAAACATTTGTGTGCATGAACATGTTTGTTTCTTCTGTGTCTGGTTGTAAATATCTGTATAAGTATGTATTTAGAAAAAAAAAAGTATTTGTTGTATATCAGCTTATCTGGTTTCCATAGTACAAGCTTTGCTTAGTTTGGGATCAGGTGGCCCTGTGTAAGAGAATGTCCCAGGATATTATTAATGTTGCAACCTTATAATTTTGTCATCGAACTTTAATCATTAAATTTTTGGGCCCCATAGTTCAGTAACTGGTACATTTTATTTCTATGATCTATTAAAAAATGATGATTCCTTAACGGTTAACAGCATAGACATGAAATTGAAAAATTCTGGATTCAAATCAAAAATATATTATTCAAATAGAACATACCTTGACTCCAATACCAGCTAGGAAGGTTCGAAGTAAGCCTATCCGATATCCGATATAAGTCCTATCAATTCAAAGCTCAGATTAATAATAAAAATATTTACATTATATAATGGTCTCAATCTCAAAATTTTACGAAAACGTTATATGATACCATAATCGTCATGAATTATTTATCTTTCTAACTTTGACTGGCTCTCCAGAGGGACAGGATTTCCGGGAAAAAATTATACCTACTACCGGGCATTTTCTACCTACTCGCCAGATATCAAGCAATTCCATTTATTCTATACAACGGGAACTGAAAATAATAATAAAGGTTATGGGTTTAGAATATTTAATCTATCTGTTCAGTGTATGGGGGGGGGTTATGTTAATCATTTATTCTTGATATTATATTAACTAGGCGCATTTACATTATTACATAATATTATTATACATATAACGAGGGTGGGCGCTGATACCTATATTAAAAGATATTAAGTTATCTTAGTTTGGGTTTTGGCTGCAACTGCATCATACAACATTATTTACTTTAAAGATTATTTAAATTGTAAATCCATATTTATAACTTCAAGATGCAAATAAACTATTTTATTTATTTAATTTTATAGTGTATTAGCTAAACCGACAGACGTTGTCCTGTCTGTGAAATGTGCACTAAGAAATTATAAATTAATTATTTTATCAATATAATTCCGACCGAATTTAAGCGATATTTTGCAGCGCGCATTCATTCAATCGCGCCAACTGTCAAATGACTGACAATAATGTCAGGTTACATCAAAAAAGTTTATATTGTCATAAGCGCTAGTAAAGTCGTTAAATTTTCTTTAATTTTCTTATTTTCCGCGCAATTTTCCAATTTTTTTCTTTCATAAGAACTTTCTCCTGACAATAACAAACACAACAAAAAAAGAATTTGCGAAATCGGTCCTGCCGTCTATGCGTGATGCCGTGACCAAGGGAAAAAGGGATTAATTTTTATATATATAGATGGGCCTATATATATACTACCACCATACCATTACCCGCCGCGAACCAGTAGTGAACTTGTATTGCTATGTTTCGATTATAAAAGTGAAATTACAAGTACATGAGACATAACAACTTCACGTCGAAGACGCATTAGCAATGCCCTTGGTGTTGCAAAATGTCTATAGGCGGCGGTGACTACTTACAGCCAGATTGGCTGTCTGTATTTTCGTCAGTTTACTTGAGAAAACAAAATGTACAGTCTACAAATTCATATTCACCAAAATGCTCGAGCTTATGAAGGAAATAATCGTAAGAAAACCGTAGCATTTTGTTAATACTCCCCGGCCCAGCTACCTTCCTCAAACTGAAAATCTTTCGTTATACACCTAAAAGTATGTCCCAGCTTTAACACTTGAGAGCATATTGGGCAATACCCCAGTTATCCTTTCCTACTATTATTATAAATGCAAACACCTGTGAACACGTGTGGATCGTCCGATGTTTGTTGCTATTTCACACAAAAACGACTCGATAAATTTCAATTAAACTGAGCATAATATCTTGTTTATACCTTGAATTCACACAGGAAACCTTTTATCCTAGAACAAAATAACATTCCTCGGGAACGCGGGTAAAACCGCGGGAGACACCTAGTTATTAATATCAATAAGCAATGCAAATCTCAGAAGCCTATGTAATCTAGACATTTGGCAAAATTTCAGAGCCTATTACTTATGATGAAAATATTTACAAAGCTGATATTCCAAGCCAGTCGTGTTATGCGTCTTTCTTTCTCATGCTACGTGTTTAGAATGAAAAATGATCCCTGTAACGAGCAGAAAGCTTTGTTACGCCATTCCAACTGTCAAAGGAGGATTAAAACAATGCTGTTATAACACGAAAAGGTCTGGTAAATGTGTGTGTCATCAAGAACTTTATTTTGAGACTCATCCGGTAAAATGTAGAGTAAACGAGATTGTGTTTTTTGTTGGCAAATAGGCCGACAAACTGGCAGACGGTCCATCTGACTGTGAGTGGTTACCGTATGCAATATTGCTAATGCTACTCGTCATATTAATCCGTACTAATATTATAAATGTGAATGTAAGTTTTTTGTTTTTACAAACAAGCGGACGGTCCACCTGATGGTAAGTGGTCACCGCCGCCTATAGACGTTTGCAACACTAGGGGCATCGCCAATGCGTTGTTGACCCTGAGACGTGAAGTTGTTAAGTCTCATGTGCCTGTAATTTCACCGGCCCCCTTACCTTTCTAACCGAAACACAGTTACACAAGTGCACTACTGCTTCACGGCAGAAATGGGTAAGGTGGTAGTACTTCGCCGAACGAACTCTGCACTAAGAGTTTGTTTGTTACGCTCTCACGCGAAAACCACTTTAACCAAGCATCATCAAACTTTGCACAGATATTCTTGGAGATATTAGAAAAAACCTAGGATACTTTTTATACCGGAAAAATGTTACATCCTTCGGGAATGCGGGTAAAACCGCGAGGGATAGCTAGTATAGTATAAATGCGAATGTTTGTGAGACAAGATGGATGTTTGTTACTCTTTCGAAAAATCTACTTATGAATGGCAATGTCCTAATCTACCTAAAGAAAGACGTGCAGGAATTACCCGTGCATACATTTTAAAATATAGTAATGAATATCTGATTATTTAGTGTATAATAACCTAAACCAAAGCATTGAAATACTCGCTATTTCTTTAAATATTTTTACTGTGAAATATTTTTTTTTGTTTAGAAACACATGTATGGATGATTTCAATGGCCTGTTTAGACCTAGATGAATCAAGAATATTTAGAATTATGTTATAGTGTATTTAGGGCAGAGTCCAAGGAAAGACTACAAACTTACCTATTTCCACAGTGAAGTAGTTAACGCTATACCTGTGATTTGCATGTGTTTCACTCAGAAAGGTAAAAGGGCCGGAGAAACAGGCACATGAGACTTAACAACTTCACGCCCACGGTCGAGAACGCATTGGCGATGCCCCTGGTATGTCAATACGGTGACGACTTACTATTAGGTGAACATTCTGCCTGTTTATCATTCTAGTTGACATAAAAAAAGGCAAAGTAGTCTCGTGTCGAGTGACTGTAAAATTGTAGACTATAAATAGCGAATCACGTAATCCTTTAGCTGCCTACTTCACTTTACGAGTCATTCATTGCGTTTAACCTTTACATTTGAAGCTCATAGTTTTATTTATATCTCAGAGACCTTTGAGTAGCACGTTTTCATTCACAACAAGTGTAACAGGAAACTTTATTATATCATTCACGCAATCACGTTGGTGTAATATAAGCCTTTTTTCTCTGAAGCCAACGTGTTACGTGAAACTTTAACGCTGAATAAAATTACCTGTAAGTATCTTGGTTGTTATTTTTCTGACGAAAGTAAAGTAAGAACATTGTATTATGGTAACCAGATAACTGATATATAACATATACCACTTTTTAAATATATGTATGTTTATGTCTAGACACAGGACAGACATTGGTCACAAATGTTTGTCGAGCCTATGACCTGCGGTGTGATAATCATAGTCTCTAACCACCACGCCAATTAAACTAACAACCTTCGATGCATGATGCACGATGATTAATTAAATGGACATTATGGAAAGAAAATACGAATGTTGGCAGAAAATATCTCAAATACAAATTGTGATACACGGATCTCTGATTGGATCATCTGAAATATCGGCCGCAGAAATGCCCTGAAGCGAGGTCCGGCCCCACCTGGTGCACGCTCAGTAGAGTTGCTTAAATTACTTCGGTTGAAAGCCCACTTCGCTCACCGAAAATTCCGCGTATAAAAGCCACCTGAGGTTAACAAAGAATCAGTAAAAAAAATTTTTTTTTTCAGTTATATCGTTATGGTTCTTGAAGTGTATTAAACACTAATAAACAAAACAGACATACAAAACACACAATAAATATGCAGCCCTACAAAATAAAAACTAATGCATGCCCCCGCAAATCTTATGTCCATTTAAATACAATATTTTAAGACATACGAGTATAATTCAAATAAATTAATATAGGTTCCTATCTTCTATACATATAGAAGCAAAATATCCTTTGACGCACCATCACCTCAAAACTACTGAACATATCGGGACGGGACTGCTACCATTCGACGCGGATTTTTTCCTAGATGGTTATAAGCTATATATGATATCGATAAACATGGATAAAACCACGGGGGACAGCTAGTATAATATTAATGGATAACATAACGCTAACACATAATGCCTACAAAGATCGATGGACTAGAGTTAGGTGGTGGGCGAAGGCGAAAGGGTTTTTAAAAAGAGAACAAGAAGTGTGAGCCGCTCAAAGAACTAATCAAGACTAAACCCTTTCTTTTTTTGAAGGGACAAAGGTGTACGCCTCTGATGACTCTTACACCCTTTCGCGGACAATTATTCATGCCAAAACTTTGTCAGTAATTCTGTTAAAAAGCGTTTGTGCAAAATTTTAAGTAGATTGGACAAACGAATCATGTTGTCCCATACAAACTTTCCTCCTGTTTTTCACCCCCTTAGGGATATAATTTCAAAATTATACCTCCGATGCCTACGTCTTACAAAAAACACACCCTCCAAGTTTCGGGTCTCTACGATCAGCGGTTTGAGTTTGGTTGATGCTTCAGTCAGTCATTCAGGACCAAACATTTTATATGTATAGATAGATTTTCTGTTATTGCATACAAGGAACTTTCTAGTGTAGTAATAGGTATCAAATCAGGTAGAATGAAGATTTATGGTCAAATAACCGAGTTATAACATTATTTTTATACATAAAATAAAATTTTATGAACGGTCGTATCCAGCCACAAAATTGCTCATTGATTGAACATTGATATTGCAAAATTGGGTTAAGAATCCACCCTTTTCTATAAAAGTTAACTGATTATATCTAATGAATTAAATTTACGGTAATAAATGAATAAAGTAAGACGTAATTAACATTCTCTTTCCAAATTAAACTGGCTCCTAAAATTTACTTTTACATTATAAAACAATAACTCGATACCGTAAAGAAATCAAATGAAACTCTCGAATTTGCCCTTTCATAAATTAACCTTTGGATTATTTCTGAGCACTAATAAGTCCGAAAGATCGAATAGAACTTTATTTATTTATTCAACGTCTGCCAACAGTTGATACTATGATATTTAATATTTATTATAGATAGATTATTAATGAATATTTCTGAAAGTACATCATATTATTTATTGATTAGGTCAGCCAATAATTGCTTAAACAATACATGCACTATTTCACAAACGAATGTAATATTTAAGTGTAACAATTACTTATAGGCTAACACCATATAAATTGTTTATAAGCCTTTAATTTATAATCTAGTAGTTTTAAATCTAATATTTAGAGTAGTAGAGCTCTTAGTGCAGAGTTCGTCCGGGGAAGTACTACCACCTTACCCATTTCCGCCGTGAAGCAGTAGTGCACTTGTATTACTGTGTGTCAGTTAGAAAGGTAAGTGGGCCGGTGAAATTACAGACACATGAAACTCAACAACTACGTCTTAGGGACGACAACGCATTGGTGATGTACTTGGTGTTGCAAATGTCAATAGGGGGCCGTGACCAAAATCAAGAGGACAGCCTGTCGATGTGGTCCATAAAAAAAATTATAAAAAAACTACAAGCTAAGAGACAGAGAGTCAGGAACTGTTAGTCGATATTCTGCTCGTAGTTTTAGCTACATTGTCTAGGATTATATCGTCTATCTATCCGGATACCAGACTAAAGCTCTAGAGTGCCTAAGGGCTTATACACCTACTGCAACATACTGGCTTTACTGAATAATGTTGAGCTTCTGATGCCTCTGCGAACTTGAACCTTGTAGTATAGAAGTTACAGAGTTTGTTACCAAAGGTATTTATCATTACAAGCGAGAATAGCGGGGTAACTTTAACATTACCATATATTAAATTCTAAAATACAATATTCATATTTTTTATAGAGTTTATTACCCTTTCTATTCTAAACATATCAGAATGACTAAGTGCCATAATGATACTAAATTATGGGCCATTTGATACGCTTTATTTTTCTTAAATAAGCATACAAAGACGCTTTTGAAATGTAATCAAACTAAAGGCATAAAAATAACTAAATTGTACTTCTGTTTATTGCATTGTAAATTATAGTAGCAGTTTTTACCCATGACTAAACGGAAAACGTATGCGTTAAGGTTGAGAGCTTGTTTATTTGTCTGTTTGATTGTTGTTAGTGCACTTGAATGTTACCATAAAGCTCAGATACAGTTTTCTGTAAGGGTATGTAATTGTTGCCATTTACCTCAAATATGGTTTGACCGATATAGAGGTGGTTTTCTGAAGCAGCATAACTACAATTATATTTTGTAACAAATCTCTAAGAAATTAAATTACACAAAACTAAATAAATTAAAAATAGGATACCTATGATGGAGTAAAGCTATATAATTATGGAACACTTATGCACTATATATTAAGGAACCGCAAGCCTCAGTTCAAAACAACGATAAAAATTATCTAAGATAAAATAATTTATCTTAGAATCTTCAAAGAGTACGGCCCAACAGTCCGTAGAAAATGTAAAAAGAAAAAGCAAAAAAAAGCTATATAATTAAAAAAAGATCAAATAAAGTTTTAAAACCCTGGACTAAAGGCAGGTAAGTAACCACAGAAGATCCCTCGGAGGCTGCCAAGCGCTGTCCTGAATTGAGAATAGGAGAATATCAATTATAGAAGTATATATCCAATGTGATTTCCATCAGTCACGTACTAAAACAAGTTCGTACGATTCATACGTCGTGGGCTTTTCATAAAAACATATTTAAAGACGCAATTGTGTGCATTCTACACAGTTATTTTATCTGATCAAAATTCCTAAATAATATTTATTTTAATTTATTATTATGACATTTGTCTATTAAGAAATTAACTGTATCTATCACTTTGAAATTATGAAGTTTTATTTCTATGTAAGTAAATTGAAATTTTTTATATCAATATCAACATTTTGTAACCGCACAGAAAAATAGTAATCAATGAAATGGGTTATTCGAATAAACCTTTACAGGCCTATATGAATGGCCAGACTCTAACGCCGGTTCGGAAGGTTACTTTTACTGAAAAGATCCGGCAATAAATTCAGCTACTAAATACAAACAGACATGTGACAGATGTTTTGTTTTACTCTGCCACGATATTTATAGTTTATCTAGAACATTACTCTTACATTTCTTTCTTTACAGACGGATCTATTGGCAAGTGTACTATTTTATTTATTATTGAACAAAGATGTGGGCTAAATAAAACAATATCATTCACAAAAAGCCACAGAGGTTTATAAAAGGAATTAGTTATTCTACATTCAGTCCTTGACTGCGTGAATTTGATATTTAGCTGTATTTTTTTTGCACTACGATATTATTTCGTCGTATTTCTACGTGATAAACAGCACTATTGTTATCGATATATTACTTTAGTATACTTCAATGAACCGCGAGAAAACAAACTAAAACCTAAAAGCTGCGAACTTTATGAACTGTGAATGACAAATTTTCCAAACAACCCCAAGATTTGTACTCCCATCTCTCTCCCGCAATACACACCTCTCTGTCTCACTCGCTCAGAATACTATTCAGTTGGTTTCTAGCTTTTCAGCGTACCGGACGTTGCTGAACTTTCGATAAAGCTTCGCGCGAATGTTACGGAAGTAATATTTTAACGAAATCTTAATGTGAGATTGTGAGAGAGTGTTTTGCGATTTGAATATAATTGTGTGCCGTCTAAAAGTTTTTGGTGAACTACTGGTAGTGTTGCGAGCTTTTTTCATATCATGAACATGTTTTTCTTAATGGTGATGTGTTTTGAGTGTGAATAAATATGAAATAAACATGTTTTCAAATGTGACCACGAACGATTTCAGCCCACTGCAGGGTATAAATCTGAGTGATGGTATAAACGGGTCGTTTCAATTAGGGACCGATTTGGAGGATTTGTTTTTTCAGCCGCAAAATGTCCTTATCGCATTGTATGTGCCGGTCATACTGTTTTCATTGGTCGCTAATGTGTTATTAATATTTGTTGCTGTCAAATGTAACTACACGAAGAGGTAAATATGTTTTGTGTTTTTAATTTATTTACCTATAAAGTTATCGGCTTATCCCGCGTATATTCAGCAACATTAGTAAATGAACAGATCTACAACTATCCATAATATTGACAGGTATACAATTTTTTTTTTAATATGAGTAAAGAAAATGTTTGTTGCTTAAACTGCTGACCATACGTGGGAAAAAGTAATTCACTTATTTCTAGGTTCAAAATCCTTTTCTAATAACATCGGTTTTGTATTTACCACGATAACGTTATAGTGGACTGACGATCGACTTTGAATATTAAAAAATAAAGTATCTGTTAACTCCCTAGTTAGATCCCTATTCAAACATGCTATTTTAAACCCTACAAAACATTTTGCATCAAGTATGCCTCTTGGCAAACCCTTTCATTAGATACCCATGACATGGAGGTGGCTTATGAATGATTAAATAACCATTTTGTCACGTTCGCCATATTGCATTTATAATTTCGTTGTATGCTAATCATGTATTGTCAGTAAAAACAAATGTGAGCAAAATTTCAGCACAATCGGATGGGGAACCTGGTTAGGATTCAGATGGAACATTTAATATGTTATATTAGTATATAGTATAGTATAAAGTATGCAAATGCAGTAAAAGTCTGTGAAAGGAAAAACTATTTTGCGATTATTCTTGTTTTATTGGAGACGTAAACTTGTTATAATAAATGTGAACGTTTGTGTGTATGGATGTATTTAACTTTTTCACGCAAAAACTACCGAACGGAATTGGCTGAAACTTGGCACGTATAAATAAAATGCCCTGGAATAACACAGAGGATACTGCAGGGCAAATGTTACATCCCTCGGGAACGCGGGTTAAACCGCGGAGGACAGTTAGTCTTATAATAATTGTGAAAGTTTGTATGTTTGATACTCAATAACGCAAAAACGGTCAACAGATTCCAATTAAATTTGCACCACAGATTGTTAATACATAGATTTGGTATTCTTTTTATCTTGAAAAAATATTAGATCCCTTGGGAACGCGGGTGAAACTGTGGGCGAAAACTTTTGCTTAAATATAAATTATGTTTAGATTTGGCGCCCCTAATACATCTTATTTCTTTACAAAATTGTCACTTCTCTCCATACATTCTGAAGTATTTTGACACAAAAACAATTAGTTTCAAACAGTCCTACTACCTTATTAAATTAATACAAACTTCATCGCCACACGGCGCTACCAGGATTCTGAAACCGGACCTCTTTCGTCATTGCGTAGCTAACACAAAAGAGACAGAGCATAGAGATCGCAACAAAACTTCTAGTTAGTGTCATCTTACATAATCTCGAACCCCTGGATAGTAATAAAAGTTGAAAATAAAACCATTGACGTATTATAACATAGACACGTCGTCCACTAACATCGCGGCTCTCAAAACAGCGTAAATATTAGATACCTAAAATAGGAACCTAAGAAAGGGAAAGGAAATAATGCCATCTTACGGTGTACCTGTTTTTATAAAGACATGGACATCGTTAGTTACATTAAGATTGTACTGCATTCGCCGCGCGTGCGGTCGCGACAGCGGTTGGTGCGCGACAAAATGGTATAAGGTCAATTACCATCATTTTATGTTGCCATTTCTGAGTACAGACAATGCATCTATGGTTTGTATATCGTTAGGTAAAACAAGATCATAGTCTTTGAAAATATAACGTTATTTCTTAACTGTAGCGGGTCGTGAATAAAACAATTTTGATATATATTATTGACAATCTATATCCCTATATGTTTTAAGGAAATAAGGTATATTTTCGAAGATTCTTTTTTAGACACTGACACCTGAGTACGGTTTGAAGTGAGAACATTTATTCGTAAAATGTGTTGGTTATAGGTAATATTTTGACATTTAGTGAACCCATTTCAGACTCCGTAACAGACCTGCCTACCTCATATGCGAATTTAGGCTCGAATCGTGTCTTTGTTATTTTTACATAAATTGGAAGAATAATTTAAAACCATGATCAGGACGGTGGTATTGAGTCTGTGTTAAAAGATTATCGCAGGTAGTGGATTTGATTCCCACCCAGAACAAACATTTGGTCAACTGTTCCGTAATTGGGTGAAGATACCTATGTACTCAAGTTTGTTTTATGGATAGTATGTCAGTTCTGGTTTCCACAGTACAAGCACTGCTTAGTTTGGGATCGGATGGCTGTGTGTACAAATATCCCAGTATATTTTTCTATTATTAATTATATATATAATTCTTATGTGAATAGACCACACATTAGATTGATGAAATTGTAGATATGTATAGGTGGACGCAGACAACAGCTTCCATTTTATCCAATTATTAATTAAAAATTTCATTAATTTTAGTTCATTCATACGTAATTTCAAAAGAAATACATACGAATGTGGCGACATCTATGAACGCGCCTACAAAATAATTCACCGCCCGCACTACAGTGATGTGGCGACATCTATCAACGAGTAGAAACACGCGAGAATCCTACATCGCACTATCAAGATTCTCTCAGGATTTGACATATACAAGCATCCAACATCAACAGTCGGACCGCGGTCCCCAGGCATGATCACCTTACCTGGCGGAAGATTTTCCCTTTTAATGGAGGAGTCTCACACCTCGCTCCTCCACACGACCCTTAAAAAAATATCCAAAGCTTTTCCTTTACACACGGCCGTCTGATTGCAAAGTATACTCGTATGCAATAATAGCAAAATAACTAAGAATATTCATCAGTTAACAGATTTATAATACCAAGAATAACTTTTGTACGGATATCCTATTTAAGGAAATATATGACAGCTGGCAACAAATTAGACCCTTTAAATGGGGACCATTTTGAGCTATGGCAACATCTGTTACCGAGTGTAATTTTTTGTTCAGTGAGTTAAGGGAAGCCTTCAGCTCTTTATGTACCTACTAACCTTTATTCGTGACACCTTTTTATGTGCAAAAGAGATGGACAATGGCGTAGAGAATAAGATAGCGAAGATCAGATAGACATGCGGAGTGCGAGAATCCTACATCGCATTATTGAAGTTTTTCAGGATTTGAACATTTATAGAAAATTCCAACATAAACAGATCGACCGCAGTCAGCCTTATAACGCGTCCATTCACAATATTTAAGAACCATACTTACGCTGTATAACATACCCCAAAAAAATAAAAATAAACTGATGTTTCTGAATGACAAATAGAAAACTATTAAGGTAGACAATCAGTAGGTACCCCGGACATGACAGCTTACTAGGGTTGTTGGCTTTGATAATTAATTATATTTTTACGGGGTATTTTGTAACACGTTGTATACGAACTAGCTGCCCATCGCGGTTTCACCCCCGTTCCAAAAAGACAACCCCAGTTCTTACATCAGCTATCTGCCAGTGGAAGTTGCGTCAAAATCGGTACAGACATTTTGGAGTCTATAGAGAACATACACATATACATACATCGATTAAATTCGATGGAAATCGAAACCACGACCTGTGGTGTAGCAGTAAAGGTATCTAACCACCAAGCCCATTGAATAAACATAAATAAATAACTATCCTGGGGCATTTTTTACACGCGGCCATCTGATTCCAAACTAAGCAGAGCTTGTACTATGGAAACCAGCAACTCATATACTACATATACTACTTTTTTAAATACATACTTATATATGTATTTTCATTCAGACACAGAACAAACAGACATGTCCATGCACACAAATGTTTGTCCTGGGTGGGAATCGAACCCTAGACCTGTGGCGTGGCGGTAAAGGTCTCTAACCACTAAGCCAACCGGTCCATTAAATATAAATGAACGCTTAGAATAAATTATATAATTGAAAGATCAAGTTAATGCTTGGAATACAAAGTATTTATTCGAAAGCCTCCGTTAAGATATGTTTTAGATGTTAAAATTACTGATGGTATTACATTTTTAAAATGGTGAAAGTATTTACCTATTTAATTATATTTTAAAGTTGTAGGCAGAGATTAGTTTGCCCAAAGGCAATATCTGTGTAGCATGAAGTGTACTTGCTTACTAATTTATTATTTGTTATATAACTAGTCATTTGCTCCGGCTTTGCCTGTGTGAAATTATATAAATGTATTCTAAACGATGAAAAAAACGCATCAGAATTTCTTGCGCTGTTTATAAGTGGACATCAGTCAGACAAAGGTAGTGAGTTTCTTTTAAACCATTTAGAGATATATTCACATTTATATAGTACTAGCTGTTCTCCGCGGTTTCACTCGCGTTTATCGATATTATAATATTATATATAGCCTATATCCATCTACAAAAAATGTCGTGTGGAAAAGTAGTATTCAGTAGATTTGAGGTGATAGTGCGTCAAGGGAACCCGATTTTGCTTATATATAGTTATATAGATATATATATACTTTATATAATACTATTCGATCACGCATTAGCGGGTCAACGAATTTGGATGAAATTCGACATACATATGAAATATGTTCTAAATTATTGTACAGGAAATTCTTTATAAGAAGTTAGTTCCCTCAACAACACGGATATCACTAGGGCAAAGAGCCGGGTTATTTAATTTTCCAAGATACAGCAGATCATAAACTGATTTACTAGATATTCTACTATGAATATTCTTACGTTTGAAGGGATCGCCTTGTTGACCAATCGGTATGACCCTTGGCTATAAACCGGAGGTGCTGAAATCGATTAGCAGATCGAGTAAGGTGGCAATTGACATTTCAATGTAAGGTGAGATTATTGGTAACCTAGGATACAGGTGACTCTACGTTGTGACAAGAATCTTAAGGTATAATTCACAATAATTACGGAATGCTGATTAAACCCATTTTTTTTAAATAATTTCACCACTAGAGGTATTCCGCATTTAGCCTCTGTTTGTGAAATTAAGCCGTTTGTGGTCCCGACCTCACGTTTTATGGATCCACAGGTTAAATAAACTGTGAGTGGAAAATGTGATCCAAATTAAGCGAGGCACTGTGTAATTAATGAGCTCTGTCTACATTATTTATCATAAGCTTTAACCCCAGAATATCAATGTAGTGACATTTTTATGAATAAACTACGTTGAAAATTGTGAGGGTTGATGTATAGATATTTAATAATATAATATATGTACTATAGATACTAACAAACAGATATGACCTGTTTATTTCCTGAATTAATACATAGAATACTTTTATCCTAGGAAAAGCCCTCGTAAAACGCGAAAACCGTGTGAAACAGCTAGTATAATATAATGCATTCCACCGTGGCTGAAAAACCGTTTCCGCAGTAGCAGCGGACTTCCGAGTGGGTTATATAGCACGTGAATTATCTACACCGCAGTTTAAAATACGCTTTACAATTTGTTTATGGTCCGTATATGCTTTTGGCTTCAATTATATAAGTATTTTATAAATACGTCGCATTGATGTGAGTGGCATATTTTATAAAAGGGATGTTTTTGGTACATAGTAATTTGATTTGAAACGAAGCAGAGCTTGTACTATGGTAACTTAACTATAATATGATATAAGTAGCTACAAAGTTCCAAAATAACAAAATACGAACAACAACTGCATATAATCTATACTAATATTATGAAGAGGAAAGATTTGTATGTAAGTATGTTTGTTACTCTTTCACGCAAGAACTACTAAACGGATATGGATAAAACTTGGCACATAGATAGAACATATCCTGGAATAACATATAGGCTTTGTATCCCGGGAAAATGTGATATCCTTCGGGAACGCGGGTAAAACCGCGGGGGACAGCTAGTATGAAAATATAAAGTAAACAAGAGTGTTGTAAATAAATACTTCAAACTTTAAAAATACGTAAATTTTGTGTCATTCTTTATCATCCGTTCCCAAACTAAGCAGAGTTTGTACTATGGACGCCAGATAGCTAATATACTACATATACAACTTTTTAAAATACATACTTATAAACATATTTACAGCCAGACATAGAACAAACAGACATGTTCATTGTTCATGCACACAAATGTTTGTCCTGGGTGGGAATCGAACCCACGACCTGCTGGGTCTCCAGCCACCAAGCCAACTGGCCCGTCTCACGTCCACTATTACTTTTACTACCTATTATTTTATACTTTACTCTATTTTAGTTTAGAAGTGATTTTTTAATTTCAAGTCCGTTCAGCTATTCATGATGATGACCGTACGTTACTACCTATTGTTTGGTTTTCACTGCCCACTGTAGATTGTCCACGGTAATCCTCTAGGTAACCCATGTTAACCACAGGTGTATCTGAGATTGAAAGTAAACGATAAAGAAACGCTTTGATCTAATTTCCTCTGAAGCTGTTGTTTCCAGCTCATATTTCTTGGCAATGAAATAACAATAAATGTTCTGAAATTATTGTTTTAGCTTTGTTTTTTGTTTTGTTACACTTTTTAGAAATGTTATGACATTATTTTCAAACAAAACGGTCTGATAGTGTTTTATGTTTACATTCGAAAAAATATATTAACATTCATGACCATTACTCTTGAAGAGGTAAGCTGAGGTCAGTACTGAGTCCTACATTCCACCAATAGATATTTAATTGCCAAATAGACATGTGATGTGTATTGTTGCCTAATCTCGGGCACATTAGCCATCCAGGGCTAAAGGTAATCCTTTCTATCAAAGAGACATTAATATAAGTTTGCACGACCCGGGAATCGAATACAGGACCTTTCTGCTGTAGCGAAGGTTAACCACTCAACCACAAAAGCGATTAAAAGAAATAATAAAATAAATATCCTCACCGAAGATATTTAAATCCAAAGCGATACAGAAAAACATTTGAATCATACAAAAATATAGCACTTTGCCTGACTTGGGAATCGAATCCAGGACCTTAAGGTCTCCCAAGCCCTCGACCACCGAGGTGGAAAATATCAATGATTACATAATAATTTTATAAATAATCTTCGTGTTTACACAAAGTCCTACCATGTTGAATTCAGTAGCTTGGACCTTTACAAATGCCCTTAGAGGGCTTAAACTGAATACCATGCAAAATTTAATTTTATTACAATGTACATAAGGATTTTAATAAAGGGACGTGGTAACAAAATAAATATAAAGACGATTTAAACACATTGTGTGGAGCTCAAATGATTAAAATTGTTCTGTTTATTCATTTATAATAAGTAAATTATACATATTCGTGTGCTTTAATTGTAGCTTAAGTATAATTTCTGCGAAATCTACAATGTAAAACTTAACCTCCCAATGATTTTCCTGTTCCAACTGAACGATTTCTCGGAACTTTCCAAACCAAATGGATTTTGTGTTGAATTAGCGATTGAAAGGAATATATTTTGTGCTTGTATTTAACTTGTAAATTAATAATATATTTAAATAATTCATTCATGTTAATGTTACTCGTAATACAATTTGTGAATTAATGAATTTGAAATTGTTTTTTTTTTAATATTACACTTCGTCGATTACGTTTAGTGGTGCCGTTGAGGTTGATTAAAAATACAACAATATTTGTTTCTCCAAAAATATAACACAACGTAAATTTTTAATGTAAAATAGGGTTTCATCGAATAAAAAAAAATGGATTTATAACAGATATAGTGCATTCTATAATATTGGTTTATAATATTAATATAATACAAGCATCCAATATTAACAGCTGGACCGCGATCCCCAGGCACGAACAACTATCAAAATTTCAAAACTCAAAACCATTTATTCAGTTTCCGCCCTCAGAAAGCACTTATGAAGGTCATATTTAAAGTTACTGAAGGAGGATTCTTATACCTCGTTCCTCCATAATCACTCATATATACAATGAAAATTTACGCACGGTACCTGGAGAACCAACTGTTAGTCAAATTTGCTGTTTGCTTGCTATCCTCGAGGCACACCGACCTGTGGGAATTATTCATAATTGAATTAATGCACTACACTGCAATTGACAGCAATGGGAATTAATTAATATCCTGGGACATTCGCAACACGAATCAATACACCAAGTGTTCAAAGTTAGACCTAAATCACTGTAAAGTCGTTTGATTTGAGGGTAGTTGCAATTTTGCCATAAGAAAAAGTCCCTAGTGTTTGTTCCTATCCTCAAGATGCATTTATCGAAAATAAAATTCAACCTTATATAAGGGGTAAATAGGAGTTTAAAAAAATACACAATTGAAAGCCATATATTCAGTTTATTAAATTTATTCAGTTTCAAAATTACTGAAGCTATCAAGCAATGAAGAAATCCCTTGAATGATATTATTAATCGATTTTGTAATCAGTTGATCATATGTCACATCCCTACCGGCTACGTACCGCACTAGTGGTGAACCGTCAACCATCTAGGTCTACCCGTTTTCCCGCTAATAGGCTTTATTGTATAAATTGGCAATTATGTATTCGTACTTTGAAAAAAGGCATTATTTTACCAGTCTAACAATATATAGATGCTACATATACTAGCTTTTGGGTATAATAACATATCCATCTATATTATTATAACAATTATTTTTGTTTCGTTAAATTTCTATATTATATGATGTACCTATACAATGAAGTTTATTCTTTAATCAGACCTATCATTATCTGAAAATCTGTAACAAGAAACTGTAATATGAAAGTTACGTGAAATATGTCCGTTATTCATACAAGAGCCGTTCTGAAACCTTTCATTATGTTAAACCTATAGAAAACTTATTTTATCCTCTTTAGGAAGTACCACATTATGGCTAACGATATTTACTTGAGCTGATGACAAATTTTCTTGCGATAAACTTTTATTGCGAATTAATTCGGGTATAATGTATTCTTTTGTGTCAAAAGTCACCACAATGTATAAAAAAATAAGTGGTCCACGCCGCCTATAGACATTTATAGCACCAAACAATTTGACAAATGATGGGGCAGATGGCGAGGTTGATGCCTAGCCCTGGCTATCAGGCCACAGGTTGTGGGTTCGAACAAACATTCGTTGTGTACATGAACATGTCTCTTAGTTTTGTGTCAATGTGTAATAAATAAATATCATCAAGTCATCCATCATATCACGGCTATCTAGTCCCTTACTAAGCAGACCTTGTACTATGGAAACCAGATAACTGATATACGAGTACTACATATACTCTTTCTTTTCCTATATACATACTTAAATAGATATTTACACCCAGACACAGAACAAACAGACATGTTCATGCACACAAATGTTTTTCCTGGGTGGGAATCGAACCAGCGACCTTCAGTTTGGCAGTCAGAGCGCTAACCACCAAGCCAACTGGCAAAATATCTCTACATGTATGTATTTCAAATGTTGCTTTGCTTAGTTTGTGATCAGATAACCATATGTGAAGAATGCATCTACATGTTTTTGACACTTCTTGGTCACTTTCCAGATATAATTGCACACCTTTCATTAAGACTTTAATAACAGCTTATAATTAATAAATAATGTTCCAACATTATTTATAGACGGCTATCTGATGCTGCAACTAGCAGGGCCTGTAGATGCTATGGCATCTTATTTATAATATACTTTACTACTTTTTACGAGTGGTATAAAATTATCTCCAGAGCCATTGCCAATGCATTGTCGACCTTGAGACATGAAGTTGTTAAGTCTCATATTACCTTTCTAGCCGATACATAATAATACAAGCACTAACAACTACTTGACGGACGAAATAGGTAGGTGGTACTTCACCGGGCGAACTCTGCACAAGAGCATAGATCATGAAATCAATTCACAAGAAGGGTAAGGTGTTCTTTGTTAGAAATAGATAGCGTGAAGTCAGAATCTAAAGTATCTACGGTGAAATGTGAATCGGCCTACGTTTTTGGGAATAATGGAATCAAATATTTTTATATACATGCCCCACCCTGGCCTTACCTGATTGGAATAATATTAATATACTATGCATACCACACTCAAATATTTTAAAGTAGTTAAATAGGCATAAGCAAACTAACAGACAGATACAAATGGTGACTTTGTAGTATACTATTTAGAAATTATTTTCCTTAAGTTCAAAAATTATACAGTTCACCATCGTCAATCATTTATACGCTATCGCGGCAATAGTTATATTTACTTTATTTTTACTTTTTTGGAGAAATAATTGTAACTGACAAGCGAAAGGCAAGTCAAAGGCAACAAAAGTCACATGAACAGGATATTAATAACTGGATAAAACGATTTTATCGCTCCTTTCGAGGAATTACGTCAAAGCGACGTTTTTATAGATTCATTGTCATTCAAAGTTGTCTGAAGATGTTATTTCTGTTTCAAAACGCTTTTCCTCAGAAATAACTGAATAAGGCTGCGTTTCCATCAGAGATGTGTCGCGAGAAATGTGTTTTGGTCCACCATTAGGGTCACTTCTTTATAGCTATGACGGTGTAAGCTGTGAAAATGAAGCGATCCTTTTGCTGGGTTGGAACACATCCCTCGCTACGCTTCTCTGGAGGAAACGCAGACTTAAGGTAATACCTTTGATACGCTTTCTGATGTGAAGCCTCTAATACGGCGGGTCAGACCAGCTGTTGGCTTAGTGACTCACAGTGGTCCAATTTCATTAAATAGCAGACAGTTTTTTTTTTAATAATCTTTGACTAACCATAAACAACTATTGCTGAATCCATTGTACAAACATGGGCGTGAACATGTTTGCACGGATTGTGTATATGTTTATATTAAAATTATAGTAGGTTATTAAATACATATCACATACTCTGCTTAGTTTGGGATCAGATGGCCGTTTGTTAATAAAATGTACTTGGATATATTTTTTTGTAATGTAGGTACTCTTATTAGAACAGACCTTATAAGTAATACCATTGGAATCTATTTTACTTCAAACTCATAGCTTTAAGGCTTCGTATACTTTTACGACATGAAAGTAGAGAACCTTTGATTGATGTTGAAAGCTTTGCACATTTGATTTTGTAAACCATCTTTTATTTTTAAGCAACTGTTGTTTACGCGGAGTGACGAGTTTTTTTTTAAATTTTTATGAGTTGGCTTGTTTTGTCCTCAATCACGAAGGATCTTATGATAATCTAGATTATAACTTATCTACGTGACAAATTTTATCCAGCCGTTTACGCGGTTATGTTTATCTTGAGTGGAAATCAAACCGACGATCTAGGACGTAGAGCGCCAAGGTATCTAACCATCAAGCCGGCAGGGCGATTGCGCTTGCTCTTGGAATCGTCATTGCAGTAAATTTTGTATTACATTGACGGCGTTACGACTATTGTTCCACACTGCTAGCTTGAATCCAAGAGAATTAAATCCAATTAAAATGCGGATCAGCTCACCTGGTGTTTTGTTAGTAGTAAGGCCATTCGTATATTATATATGATGTTTGAAAAATTTATACAAAACAAAACTAAGAGAGAAAAACACTGGTCCTTCGAGCCGAATATGAACCAATGACCTTTTAATGTTTACGTTCATCAAGCCTTTTACTATTCTAAACAAAAAATATGTAATTAACATACATTTTGTGTTCGACAAGGCAACACAAAATAATAAAGCAACACATTCATATTTTCCCACACGGTAATAAAACACATCAAATAGATTACTTGATCAATCCCGTAAGCCCTTGAAATATCGGAGGCACCCAACACAATGCTTCAGCCAGATAAATGTCTTACTTGTGAAATAAAATTGACACTCACAGAATTGGATAGCAAATACGTACAATAATAAGAAGGCTTTTAAAACTTTTAGGGATATGCAGAATGTGGTTTCCCCTCGATTGAAGACCAAAAAGTAATACAGCCTCTTTTATGGCTAATTTAAAAACAAGGTTTTTTTGCCAAAAGGGCCGATAAACATGCAGATGGTTCACCTGATGGTAAATGGTTAACGCCGCCTATGGACATTTGCAACACTAGAGGCATTGCCAAAGTGTTGTCGACCCTGAGACGTGAAGTTGTTAAGTCTCATGTGCCTGTTATTTTACCAGCCCCCTTTCTTACCGAAACACAATAATACATGTGCACTATTGCTTCACGGCCGAACTGAGTATGGTAGTACTTCTTCGGATAGAGTCTTCGTAAAAGAAGATGGAGAACGGTGAAATGGAAGCTCCTTCTTATAACTGGTACTCAGTACCTACTAACTATAAACACGTTAGATTTGGCACTTACAACGGTAATGTCAAACAATAGCTGCGAAATCAAATGTTTTTTAAGCATTGGTTTCGCAACAATATTATTCAAAGTGGCCTCTAAAATCAACAAACAGGTTCCAGTAGCGTCCAGGATAAAACTAATAATTAACAACTTCATGACTTTAAATATAAAGAGCGTTTGATTTTTCAGGAATAATTCATGAATTGGTTCACGTTAAGCGTTGCAATGCTACTTTTCTAACACTACTTTTTTTACTTTAACTTGTATGTACTCAACTATGTCATAAAATCATGGATATTGAATTTAACCTGCTTCTAATTGTCCTATCGTTTTGGTACGGAAGAAGATACAATCATTTGATGTCATCAGTTATTAGTTGCATTACGTATTATTAGAGATTAGGCAGATTTTTTACAGCCGCCTACCTGACGCCAAGTCTCATCGGCAATGCTTTTGTTGACCACTTGGTGCAAGGTGTAAGTATAAGTGGTCATCGGTATACTTTTAGTCGCCACTTACTACACCAGAGATGAATTAGGGTGGCGGTTGCAGCTACCACATTGTACTTCTACCACAAATATGTACATAGATCATTATTAAATTAAATACATGAATAAAAATGCACTATTACCCAACGGTATAATAAAAAACGTGGTTAGACTAGACACTCAGCTTTTCATAATTGCATAGTTAATTTTGCCAGAGTTAAGTGCATATAACATTGTTTATATTAATAACCAGTATGACAAGTTCACAGATAAAAGTAGAAATGATAAGCCAGTTGCTGTGTGTTCGTTATATGCATGTCTGTGTGTTTTATGTCTCATCATCATCATCATCATCATCATCATGATGATGTGTCTCGGCGGGTATAATATGTAGTAAGAAATATAGAAACTAGCTATTCCCCGCGGTTTCCCAAGACGTTTCATTTACTCATAATAAAAGTATCTTGTATATTATTCCAGGGCATGCTCTACCTATTTACCAAGTTTCACCAAAATCCGATTAGTAGTATTTGCGTGAAAGAGAAACAAATATCCATATATCGCTACTCACATACTTTTGGATTTATAATATTACTAGGATATTTAAAATATTTGCCATCTTTATCAGTGTACGTTACAACGGAAGGAGCCAGAAAGAGACCCTGACCTTAATTTATTTATTTAGGATACACAATACAAATTACAACCAAAAGGTAACCACATAATAAGTAATAACACATATAGACCTGGGTTGTAACTCAAAACATATGTATACATAAAAACAAAACTAGAAATGAATACCAAGACAAATGAGATGAAAGTGCAGGTGAGCACTCCCAAATGGCAATATTGTTAAAAATCTTATTATTTAAAAACTATAAATAAATATTATTAATAACTGTTTCCCTAACGTCCAATAACCAACCAAAGACCAACATGTTTATAGAACTTTGATTGACCACACTCAACCAACATAATAATGATCTAATCATCCCGAATGATGGGCATCGTATCGTAATATGTTTGTCGACGTAGTTGCCAATTTGATGTGCAAATATTGGCCAATGTCATTATATCGATAGACCGGAATAGTTGTTAAGAACAGCGGAGCTATGGATAAATATATTGATGTGTGTAAAATGTTGCATTGTTTTGGGTTTGGTTGCATAGTTTGTGGTATCACCCGCGTTTCAGAGAGAAGTTACATTTTACCGGGATAAAGATTAACGTATATATTATTCTAAAGTTGCTCTATCTATGTGCCAAGTTTCATTCAAATCTATTCGGCAGTTTTTCTGTGAAAGAGTAACAAACATCCATACTGCGTTATCACCAACTTTTGAATATATAATATTAAGAGGATAGGATATGAATGTAGTATTTGTGGAATCTGCTCTAAAGTTGATCTGTCAAACGACTGCTTGTGTCCTTGCATTTGACGGCCAGTTACTTGCTTTGGTTGGTATTACAGTGTATAGACGACAATGAAAGTTCGATTATAAAAATATATGAAATTGTTTACCTTGCTGGGTATCTTTGTGCTTCTTCTCATTTAAAGGCTGACTTCCAAACCAGTTCAGTAACTAACCTTAAAAAATCCTTCGCGAGCCTTAACTAAATAAATGGTTTAGATTTTTGTATTTTTTTTTCTATAGTACCTCATTTCAATTTCGGAATATCATTGCGTTGCTAGTTACCCGTTATCTTAAAGCTCTTAGATTGTTAGTTATTTAATAAGATTTTCCTTATTAATTCAACAATTAATTAAAAGGTTTATATAATTAATATGATTATTACGCTGCTTCCCTCAAATTGAGTTATATTTTGAAGATGCCAAGATGGCTTTGCCTCATTAGCGAGTGTATGACAATGGGTGTATTAACAACATTAAAGGATTGAAGAATACCAACATATTTAATGTTTATTCTCTTTAGTTAGTAGTAGTTCATGTTATGCCTTTGTAATTGTAATACAGAGGGCAGAGTTAGAAATTTGTACTTAATGTCTACTTATAAATACTAGGTACTTAAATAAATTAAAAAATATATATCCTGCGACATTTTTTACACACGTCCATCTGATCTTAAACTGAGCAAAGAGTACTGTGGAAACCATATAACTGATATACTACTTATACAACTTATTTTTTCTAAGTAAGTACTTAAATATATATTTACACCCACAGATGTTAAGGTACACAAATCGCACCCTCAGTACGATAAGGGCTTAACTCAAAATTTTGCGAAATGGAGTTACAATCATAGAGAGACTAAACAAAGTACGATATATCCGATGAATAGTAAAACAATCAATTTAATGATAGAATAAGCATACCGATACTTCTGCCTCTTTAATACCGGGACCCAACCTCCCCGCTCAGTGCAAAAGTGACTCAATCAGAGGTGTGCCAAAAGTGTTTTTTTGAGTTAAGCCCCGTTCTGAGGGCGCGAAATGTTTGTCCTGGATGAGAATCAGAGCCACGACCTGTCGTGGTATCAGGGTTTCCAACCACCAAGGTCGCCCGTTAGTACTACTGAGATTGGATATAGTATAGATATTTACAACCACACAGAGAGGCACAGATTAAACATACATTTTATACTTTTATCATACACATTCATGTTTGTCTTTTGATAGCTTAGTGGAGTTTAATGCGGACAAAGACAAATTAACGGGCCACTTTGCTTGGCAATTAGAGAACCTGACCGCCACGTCGCGCCGCTGTTCGTGGATTCAATTTCCACTCAGAACAAATATTTGTGTGTCAGAACATATCTGTTTGTTAATAAATAATAAAATAAGTACATAGAAATATAAGTTATCTGTTTTCCTTAGTTTAAGCTCTGCTTGGAATGCGATCAGATTTACGAGTGTAAAGAAAAGCCTAAAAAAACCAGCAATAAAGTTGAGATTAACGGTAACAATAGAAATTGTTTTCAAATACAGTGTTAAACTAAAGCTGTTGAGACTAAAAAGGTGTTAGGTATTAAAAATGCCTAACACTGGCTTATGAGGTGTAATCTTTCTTTCTAAGGTATTGCTTTTACGCAATTTCAGGCAAAATGCTCTTTATGAGTCGTTTTACGGCTTGAAACATTTTGTTTTCGTAAAATTTTACTTATCTGGATTTAATTTTATTTCTCAATAAAACAGAGTTTATTGAACCGACCGCGACGTACAGAGACAGATATTTAAGAATTAATTGTTCTAACGAAAAATCCTATTGATCGCCGATTTCCAATAGAACCAACATAGAATTCCAACCTTTTGATACAAAAAGAAAAGAAATGTACACTAGAGAAAAGAACTGAATTTGGGAAATGTATAATCTTAAAACTTCAGATGTAACATGGGGGCTATGTATATATATGAATACGGGTGAAACCGCGGGCGATAGCTGGTGTTATGTCATTAGTATGACAGTCCTCTATATTTATATACACCTTTGTTGTGAGATCTTATAACTGCTTACTATTTATTATATTATCTATTATTAAAGCGGTGACCAGGAGACGTTCTACCTAATGGTCTCATACAATGTACAATTGGATCTTATTTTAAATGTTATAAAGTTCAGTCTTCTATAACATTAGTGAACGTCAAAATATAATTCTTATACGGTACAGACAGCATCATACTTTATTTGAAGGCAATAGCACGAATACTTGCTTAATTAAAATCCTACAGATGGAATAGGATTTTAGTCTCTTTTAGTTTATAAATACTACATAATTAAAGTATTTTTTCTAATCAAGTAAAAAGTTAAAATATTGTAGGTGACATTAATGAGAAAGCATTCAAAACCTTTCAATGTTGTGTTAATAACTACAAGTTTGCTGACTCGATTTTACAATATAATTTTTATTCGGTCTATTACGAACATAACAAATTTATTTGCCAAACCAGTCTTAAAATAATAATGACAAATATTTCAATGATTAAATCTTTTTTATTATGTTGGCAATAAGATTTATAGACAAGCAGAATTTTTACCCGGAAAATTGGCAAGTTCGGAAAATGCTTTTAAGCAATAGAATATTGGTGGAGAGCCTTTTGGGAGATAAACCATCCGAGGCTGAATTGTTTTAAACTATTATGCTTCATGTATTTTAGATTAATATAATTGCCAGTTGATTTAAGTAAATTTCTAAGTTATTCATTTTATTATTTATGCTTTTTTAAAATTAAAGTTTTTTTTATAATATGGTAAGGAATCACAAGCTCGAACTCAAAACATCGAGCTGAGCAAGCGCGAAAAGATGGTTAAGTATAAAACTGCAATACAATGTATCTTACTTTAGCAAACAATATTTAAAGAGTACGGACTAAGAGTCCGTAGAACTACACTGAATTTAACCGTCCCCCTTACCTTTGAAACCGAAATACAGTAATACAAGTATACTACTGCTTCACGGCGGAAATTGGTAAGGTGGTAGTACTTTCCCGGACGAACTCTGCACTCTCACTTCCCCCCGTTTCAAAGAAAATCTACTATCACTACATAGTATAAAACATAGTCGCTTTCTCTGTCCCTATGTCCCTATATCCCTATGTATGCTTAAATCTTTAAAACTACGCAACGGATTTTGATGCGGTTTTTTTTAATAGATGGAGTGATTAAAGAGGATGGTTTTTATGTATAATACATGTGACATCCCACGGGAACGCGGGTGCAACCGCGGGGGACAGCTAGTATCTAATATATTGTACCTCTTTGTTCAAAGCTCACATCTAAACCTTTGTGATGCAATGATCTATCTGCAAGCTTAAGAAACAAACATCCATATAAACGCAACACACTAAGTTAAAGCGAGTAACTAGTTGTTCCACGTAACTGCACTGCACTGTTTTTGAATTGCCAATGAGTTTACGTAAACTTGAGGTAAGTTCGATTCGCAAACTTAAGTGGAAAGTCTGATAGCTTGCTTGCGGATTTTCCTTCTGAGAAATGTTTTAGTGTATGTTAAAATTTCACGATTCTTTGGTTCAGGAGAGATGGCATATTTGGTACACAAATTATACAAGGAAAGTTAAAACTGAGCTTAATTCAGTATATTTTCATCTAGGATTTTTATCAAAAGAATAACATGATATGTCAGGCTAAAATATTTTTAGAGAGATGTGAAAAAATTGCAGTAAGTAGTAACCAGTCTTTGATGATAATATGTGTATATAAAACTAGTCAGTACTCTGCAGACGTTGCTCTGATTAAATTGCTTAGTTAACAATTAGACTGCAGCGCCACCTAATTGAAGTCTAGGTCTAAGTGTGGTTCTAAACCCACACATAAAAAAAAAAAAATTTAAAACAGCCATGCCATTCCTGAAGAGTTCATTGATTTACACGTACAGAATAATTACATAAATAATTCACTGGACTACAGTGGTTTTGTTGCCGTAGATATGAAAATAATTTTGGGTTTATTGGGCACATAATTCATGAAACTATCAATGCTTTAAAAAAAAGATATGTCAGTAAATGCCAGTTATGTTTTGAGAAATTAGGAAACAACGAAGTAAATAATGAGAAAAATGTCATAAACATTTTTATATTTCCAAAGAACGCCTTTCATTATTTTATCTTTAACAAATCGATAATTGTTCAATATATAAGATATGCAAAAATCATGAAAATACGAGCACATAGAGAACTTTTATGAATATATTCGTAATCTGGGCTCTCGAAAACGGTAAAATTTACGATCATATCGCTATCTGAATCAAGATATTTACAACAATAATAACAATACTAAAATTATGTAAAGAACTAGCTGTATGTACCCCGTGGTTTTAAAAGCAATTCCATGGTTAAAGGTAGCCTATCTTCATCCTCTCCATACCATAGGTGTGCCAAATTTCAGCAAGATTGGTTCAGTCGTTTAGTTTTTAGAACGTAACATACATAGTTCTTAAATTGCAAAAGTCTTTACCAATGATTAGGAAGTTACTATAAATTAAAAGACTGTCTCCACAAACACTAGTTTATTTTAATTACAATAAATATTAATTTAATCGATTAAACATGATAAAAATATTAAGTGAGCAATGATAGTAAAACGTCGACAATAGCTTTAATCATAGATTAACTGGAACCAGTAAAACTATAAGTCGCAAAGTCATCATTAACGGCTTTTAGGAACTAACTCGGAAGAGGGACAAATTCACCTGGTTTTCCTTGTAACCTAACTTCACTGAACAACTCCTAACTTCATTAGGGGATCAAACTTTTGTGAGGACCCGGCAGTGCGACAAAGCAACTTGGTACATCATTTTGTAGGAGTAATATAACGATGGGCTTGTTGGCTTGGTGGTCAGAGATCCTGACTGCCACGGCACAAATCGTGAATTCGTATGAAGATGAGTGAAATGCCAATCTACCTAGCCGTTCGTTATTACTCAGTAATAAAAATTCAATGCTAACATTTATATCTAAAATTGAGGTAAATAATATCAAAGAGCAAATAAGAAGGCTTATGAATAAGCTGTGGGTATATTAGAGGTTTCAGGTTGTCTCATTTGAAGAAACCTTTGAAATTTACGCTTACGCTACGATTAATCTATACTAATATAAAGAGAGAGATATTCTAAGTTTGTTTATTTGTGGGCGCAAATCTTTGGAAACATGCACCTATTTGATAAATATTTGATAGGGACATATTCCAGATCGACAAAAGCTATGTTATAATTCTTGGACACATTAAATTCCTTGGGAACGCGGGTGACCTCGCAGCACGAAAGCTAGCTATTCGGGATTAAGATTGATAGGATTCTTCTTGAAGAACAATCCTTTTGTTTCTTACTAGAATACTACATGTGTCACTTTGCCTAGTAACCCAGCTTGCCAGAATAGCATGTTTTCTAAATCAAGAAATTCGTTTACATAGACAAACGTTTATCACCAGATTTTCGTCCCTAATACAACATGTTGTTATGTTGCTCGCAATAAAAATTCCGTAAAAACTGTGTACATTAAACTTCAATCATAAAGCGTTGCATGCAGTCAACGTTTTATGGCATCATTTTTTTAGAACCCCTTTTAAATTTGCAAAAAGCGAGAGTTGATACAATTTGACTTTAGGGAACAGCTGGATTATAAATGAAATTTGAAGATGATTGTATAGATATAATCGCAACTCATGTCTAGAGTATCGTAACAGGCGACTAAAGATAAGAAGTATACAGCAGAGCTCTTAGTGCATAGTTCATCCGAGGAAGTACTGCCACTAGTGGACTTGTATTACTGTGTTTCGTTTAGAAAGGTAAAGGAGTCGGCCATGTGTAAAGAATGCCCTAAAATATTTATTTATTACAAGAAAATATTACAGCCTAAACAAGCAATAACGATCAAAACATAATGTAAACACTTACAAGTGTGAATGAAGATTCTAAAATACCGCCAAAGACATAGCAATTGAAACTCTGCCAAGTAAACTAATTGGAAAAAAATATATGATGCAAACAGAGTCACGGGTAATTTACGATCAAAGGTTAATGTTACACGTGAAGCGTTCTCGAAAGAATTTCAATTTAATGTTTGTACATTTTACGTTTTTACGGACATATTTGATATTTTATAATAGAGCTGGAGGTGTTGCAAATGAGGAAGGAAGGTACTGCGTCGTTAAAAATATTGGATATTTACTTTCTTTTCCAAGTGGAAATAATTATTTTCTTCTAATGATGACTGACTTACACCACTTAGGAGTTTCTTTTATGGATTTGTTTATAAACTTTCTTTTAAAATATAGAGATTTTCGCTTAATTATTTACCATCATTTTCAGTATTCCCCGTATTCAGCTAATACAAACTTCTCTTTGATGAACAACAAATTATAAATGAATGAATTCCATTAAAATCAAATAATGAAAATATCCTGGGTCATTCTTTACACATGGCCATCTGATCCTAAATCATGCACAGCTTGTACTGTGCAAATCAGACAACTGACATGTTATATTTATTTCTTTTTTATTACATACTTATACAGATATTTTCATCCCGACACAGAACAAACACACAAATGTTTGTCCTGGTAGGGAATTGAACCCGGCAAATCGAAACGACCTACGGCGTGGCAGTCAGGGTTTCTAACCACAGCCAACTGGCCCGATTGCTATTATTATTTATTATATAACTAGTTGACCTGAGAGACGTCGTCCTGTCTTAACTATAAATATTGAATTCAAATCATCCGATTGACTCGACCGTGAAATGTGCAATAAGAAATTATAAATTAATTATTTTATCAATATAATTCCGACCCATGCGATTTTAAACGATATTTGCAGCGTGCATTCTGTCAATCGCTCCAGCTGTCAAACGACTGACAATAATAAAAGTTTATAATGTCAAAAGCGCTAGTAAAGTGGTTAAGTTTTCTTAAATTTTCTTATTTTCCACGCACCTTTATTAATTTTTAATTTTATAAGAACCTTCTCCTGACAATAACAAACACAACAAAAAAAGAATTAGTGAAATCTGTCCAGCCGCCCATGCGTGATTCCGTGACCAAGGCAAATAGGGATTCATTTATATATATATATATAGATTATAAATGAACTATGCTTATCCGGTCCGCTGATCTCTAACGTGTTTGCGAAGTTAACGAAAGAGACAGAGCAAAGAGGTCGCGACGAAACATCGTCGAGCTTGTGTCATTTACCTTAGGCCAAAACCCTAGTGCTTATAGCCTTGGAAGGTGTTAAGGACCTTGAAAAGTGAAACGATGTAAATTCGTTTCGATTTTGTTTTACACCGGTAATCTTAATTAAGTCTCTGTACATCTCTTTTTATTGTATTAAAATTCAAAGAAAAAGAATATCTTCAATATAGTCCTCTCCAACTTCCTTTTGCCATAGAGTTTTAGAAACCACGTGTGCTAGGGAATATTAAAATAGCGAAAACCATTATGAATGCTATCTTTGAAACCGACAGCACTCTAAATTTGCCTCACTGATTACAGTTTTAGGAAAATAAGGTTACAATTCACTTTTGTTTGATCCACAAGTTTTCAGGATGTCCCTCCAGATGTGACTTTCATTCTTCATTGAAAAGTGAGCCTTAAACCGAGAGTTAATAAATTAATGTAGATATTTTGTATTGAGAATTGCACCTTTCAACAATATTTATTTAATTATTGAAATAAGACTTATTTATAGACCTTGACATATCGCCATTTTCGAAGAAGAGAGCGCGTTGATCTACAGGCAAAGATATATTTTAGTGTTCACTAAAGACTGAACTTTGGGAATAATATGCGTGAATGACAGATTCAATCTAAAAACAACTAAACTCTAAGGGAGCAACATGAATAACAATCTAGAATTAATTAAATGTAACTAGTACACAACTTAGCATAATCAATTTGACATGCTGAGAGAGCGCGGTTTAATTCTCAGCGAACAACAAAGTATACAATAATATTAGCTAAAACTGGTGGCGTAGGGTTTCGTTTCTGTTTTTGTAATTTTCTGGTAGTTCTTGAAAGCCTAAAAGTTAGGGATTACATAACTTTGCTATCGTAGAAAAAATAGAGCTGATAAACAACTTTTGTAAAAAGTAAAAATCATAAAAAGTTATTCTAGAAAAATTCTTCACAACTTTCCGATCTAAAGCAAAAAAGATTGTGATTTTAATATACCTTACTATAACTTACCTTAGAATACCTTCAGAAAAAATTATGGAATGAATTAAGATTTTTTTAGTACAGGCTTTCTACAACATAAATGAGTATTTTAATTACGACAATGCTTGGATATACAGCGGTTTCTCCTGCAAGACACATCTTTATGTACAACATTTTATATTGAAAGGAGGAATTGCTTAATTTATTGCTGGCTCTTCTCACCAAGACCAATAAAAAATAAAATAGCTTTATTTAAGAAATCATTTTTTTCAAAAATATTCAAAACCATTTATTCAGTTTAGGCCCTCAGAAGGCACTTATGAAGGTCAAATTTAAAGTTACTGAAGCTACTACCGCTAACAATATTTACGCTGAGACTTCCCAGTAAATACTACTTACGAGATACTTGTGTTGGGAATGACTAAAGAGCAATGTCCTGAAGCGGCGCTAGAGTTCGATCATTCATAAATGCTTGTTAATATTAATAAGAAAAAATAGATTTGATTTCATTTCGTATGGTTAACATTTTTAATATGCCTACATATTAAAAGTAGTAGAACTCCTAATCCTGAGTTCGTCCGAAGAAGTACTATCATGTCACCAATTTCCCCCGGGAAACAGAAGTGGAGTTATAATGCTATATTTGTCAATCTATAGATGTCTATTTGTTGTCCTAATTGCCTTTTTTTTAATATACACCTTTGAAATACATTCCTATATAGATGACAGACACACGTGTACATAATAAACAGACATTTTCATGCATTCGACGTTGTTCAGAGAGGGAATAATATCTACTTTGGCGTGAATGTCAGGGTAACCACAGGCCAGCCAAAAACAAATAAATACCAACTATATTCGTGTTAGAATACAGTTTTATTTCCATGACACGATGCTCCTTTCACAATTGCGGCAAAACCTTTCACGTACCTTAAAAAGGAAACGATAAATCGTTTAAAAGGGTCGCCGTTATCGTCAACACCGTTTCGCGTCAACCCTACTGCTATCGTTAGGGCTATCACTCCCCATTTGACAATATCTCCGTTTGTCATTAGTCAACCTTGATTACACTGAACTTCTGTCCGACTTGTATTAATTTGTATCCTATCTATATGCAAATATTGTGTAGTGATAAAGCCAAAATTGTAGCAAAATAGCATTTATACTACCTCTACTGTCGTTAGTCCGAGAACGTATAAATAAGTTATTGATTTTGAAAAGTACCATACAAAATTCTTAAAGTATGTAGTAAAATCTACAAGATCAGACACTGCGTGAATTATCAATGCATGTAAATACTTTAAAGTCAGAAGTAAAACAATGTTAATTAATTATCATTCATTAGGTCCAGTTGGCTTGGTGGTTAACGCTCTGACTGCCAAACCGAAGGCCGCGGGTTCGATTCCCACCCATAACAGAAATTTGTGTGCATGAACATGTCTGTTTGTTCTGTGTCTGGGTGTAAATATCTATACAAGTATGTATTTAGAAAAAAAAAGTAGTATATGTAGTATATCAGTTATCTGGTTTCCATAGTACAAGCTCTACTTAGTTTGGGACCAGATGGCCGTGTGTAAAGAATGTCCCGGGATATTTATTTATTTACTCCAGTAGCAGTTGCGACTACCTTAATCTAAAGCTCATCATTGTATATATTACTCATTTTTGCACAAGTTTTATTGCGTTATTCAATATTTTTAGTTCATCTGTAGACTGATACGCCTTCTTAGGTCGGAAGTCGCGTATTTCAAGATCCGGTGGGTCTTACAGCCTAACGAATATAATATATTTATTTTATCAGCAGTGTATTCAGATATGTTTCTTATTTGTATGACTAAAGGCTTTCCTTTCCACTATTGTAAAGCAAACGATCGATTTCAGTCCGCAAATAGGCTAGACTCAAGAGCTCTTATAGGCTTAGGTGTGAATATGAAGCTATCGTCGGCAACTTAAATAGTTTATTTACTGAATAACAATGCAGTTTAAGAAAACAATAGAATAGTTATTTTAAGAGATGCTCTGATCAAGTTATTTGGGTCGTGTTTACGCTGGCACTCTCACGACCGAATCAATTAGAAATAAGACCTCACGTCGCACAAAACATTATTTTCTGGGACGCATTAGTGATGACCTTCCTTTTGATCGAAGGAGAAATTCATTTAAAAAATATATTTTTGTTTTGGAATTGAGAGCAATGTCTTGTGGTTGAGAGCTTGTAAGCTTACTTATTTCCGTCGAGAAATAGTATTACTGTGTTAGGTTGGAACGGTAAATGGGCCGGTGAAATTACAGGTACATGAGACTTAACAAGTTCATGTCTCTGGTTCGACAAGGCATTGGCGATGCCTCTGGTAATGCAAAGCAACGGTGTACACTTTACCATCTGCTATCCTAGACAAGGTGGCTGTCCATAAATTGTGTTTATTAATAGACGAACCATTTTGTATGACAGAAGAAAAAGATAAATAATCCCGACGTAATTTGATCTCATAATGATGACAAATGTGACTTTTCTATTCACAAAGATAATTTGAGACATCTGTCACCTGTGAGATTTCATAAATTAAAATTGAGAAATTAGCCAAACTTAATATAAGTAGGCACTAATATCTGTAAAAAGAAAGTAAAAACATCGAAAATGAAAACAACATTCAATAAAGTTTTACGTTCCGAAGGATTTTCCGTGAAATGAGAAATAAAAAACTATTCAATCACGTTTATCAGTCTTTGCTGAAAGTTTATTATTAGACTTTCGTCTCTATCTTTTCACTTTTACGGTGCTCTTTGTCACAGCACAATACTGAAATGGGACAACATCATTATAATATGCAGCTCTTTGTTGTACCGAGTTCCTGTAAAAGCTTTTGAATATTTCATTTGTATTTTTTTCCTAGAAGTAGCAATTTTATTATTACAACTCCTGTAGACATGAACGCTTAGAGAAAAAGAAATAATATACAGACGTGGTAGTAGTCTGGCTGCTAGACATTCTATGAATTGTTTGCATTAACAAATAATTATCCTGGAACATTTTATACATGGAGGCATAGTTTTGTACTATTTAACAAAAACAACACAGTCATGGGTACTCCCGAAGGGGAATAGTACAACTAATGAATAACAGTAGAGATTAAAACGTCATACTCATAGCTATAAATATACTGTGAACATTAGCATGTCGGTGACGCGAATCAGAAGATTTGTCCCTACCAAAAATCGTTTAACGTGCCTAAAGAAGTTTTCCCCTCAAAAATATTTTTTTATAAGTAGGTATAAATAAATATCCTGTGACATTCTTTACACACGACCATCTGATTCCAAATTAAGCTGAGCTTGTACTATGGAAACCAGATAACTGATATACTACATACATTACATTGTTCCAGCAGACATGTCGCTGTACCAGTGCCGGAGAGAAGACTGTAAAGTTTATACCTTATATAATATTCATTTGATTTAGAATTATAATTTTATCTGTAATTATGTTTGATTCTATATTTTTATTATGATTATTTAATGTTTGATATTTGTTTTATTTTAATTATTGTATTTTATATATTCGTGCATTGATGTGTGAGATAATATGTATTTGTAATTAATGGGTGCAAATTACCTGAATAAATGAAATTTATTATTATATTATTACACAATTATTGTTTTCAAATTAAAGTTTATTATAGATATTTACACCTACATAGAACTAGCAGACATGTTCATGTCCCCCATTTACTGCCCTGGGTGGGAAATGAACCCAAGACATGTGGCGTGACCTTCAAGGCATCTAAGCACCATAAACAAACTTTGTTTTTTATATCCTATCGTTTTATAAGAAGTTATAATATTTGACGTTAATTTCAACAGACACATAAAATAGTAAGTCGCTAAACAAATTAGAGACTTAAAACAGTAAGTCACAAAATAAATATACCTTAAAATATACATTGTCTAAAAGGTTAACATTATCCAGAATAAATAAAAGAGATTTAACTATAACTCAATTGCAACAATTGGATTGGATTTCGAAATTCATTTACAACTATCCTAAACACACAATCAGCTTAAGTACTGCACTAATTGGAAATAATTGAATTCATTCAGAAGTCTACAAGTTCTAACAAGCTTTAGTGACTGTGCAGAAACTGTCAGAGTGGGAATTGGATTCACGCATTAAAGGTTCCGTACAATAAAACAAATCTAATTAGAATATTTCATATATATTTAGATATTATATATTTATTATTCAACAATAAAATAAATAAATAAAATATTTTATTACTCACCACAGACACAATAATAGAATTTCAAATGTTGAACTTAACTATATAAAATTAACAATAAATAATTATATTCTAGGTAGTCTAGTGTGGTGGCAATCATTGTATATACGTACTGACTCAATATTAAGATTTGCTAATGCTAATGGGACCTGAGTGGCCGGAATATATAAATAAACAAAAAAAAATAGCAGCTCTTATGCTTTGTCAAATCTTTTTTGCAGTCCATTTCGGCTAGAACCATATACTATAGTGACTGACAGATGGACAGATGGGCGGATGGCAAAGGATTTAAAATGGATCAATTTTAGACACTATAAGGGGAACCCTAAAGGTAAAAAAATACTGCAGCATCATTAAAAGCTTTGACGAGTTTTTTTTAGCTTTTATTTACCTTTCACCTTATTATGGATAACTCCATTTATAACTCGATCATTTTCCAGGAATTATTTTCTAAGCTCCCCTTGTCAATTCTTTTTAAATAATGATTCTTTTATAAAACAAAAGCAAACCATAAAAAGTTTGTCCGTGATTAAAGGATCTGACAAAATTGTTAATTAAGATATTTCGAAGTCCTGACTTCATTAATTATACAATCCAAAAGTTGTGAAGGAAATACCATTTGATTGTTTCGCCAAATGTTAATTCTTGCACCCAGTCTGTTGAGCGGCATGAGCTGATAATATATATATTTCAATATATATTTTTTTTCTTTAGACGTTACCTACAGTAGGTTAGTCAGTAACTGATTATTGTATGATTTTTCGTAACTCATGTTTTAGGTAGGAATAGGAAATTGTGCTTATTTCTAGTGTTAATACTATGATAGTCGCCATTATTAGGAAAGTTATGTTAATATATGTTCAATTATCATATATATCGCAAATGGGAAGAATCGGTTATTTAAAAAAATATGCAGAACCGCTGACCCTCGTTAGGCCATCGGCTCTGCTACGGTTCGCAACAAGGTATAGCGTAAATCTTATGGCAATTAAAAGGGGGTAGGTTAATTTAATGCACTTCATAAAATTAAGCAAAGGAATTTTGAGAATGAAAAACAAGTTGACCACAAAATTTAATGATTTAATAATTTTTACCAAAAACAGATATAGGGTTTACTCACAATGATTCTTGTTCGAAAATCGGCAACGAAAAAGCGTTCTTATCACAAGACACCCGCTTTTATAAGATAGTCGTACCGACATACCGAACGTGACGTCACACAACATGATTTTCACACAAGTAAATAGAAGGCGTTACAATAGCCTAGTATTTTCATTAGTTTATGAAGTTACTATTTATAAAACAATATTCCGGAATTACTTCAGATTTCATTTAATCTGTTTTATAAAAACCAGAACTTAAACGGTGTTCACAACAACATTACAAGTTACTAATTTACATAAAACTTCTCTAAAGCTTTCAACTATGTAATTAGTAATTATGTTAAATAGTAAATTGAATTAAGACAATAGTTTTATAGTAAATGGAACTGTAAATTCAATTATCAAATTATATTTTCATGGCATAGCTGAAATCGAACTTTTATTCTTTTGGAATGATTATTTACACACGTAGAACATTCAAATGTTAATATTGATTAGTAAAATTACGTATTAGAATTTACATAATCATTTCAAACCAAACTACTTCTTAATTAATAAATTAAATATTCATTGCGGCGACACGGCCATACTGATGCGCGATGCGTGCTCTGCATCGCCCGTTTACTGTAATAGAAAAATATTTTTGTGAGGCTAAGAACTTCCACAGTTCACTTAACCCTGACTTATACACTGAGTTTAATAATAATATTTTTTTTTTTTTTTTTTGAGGCTATGAACTTCCACAGTTCACTTAACCCTTTACTCAGCTTAATTTAATTAATTCGAGTTTTCTGCTCACCACCGTGACCACAGAATTAATGAATATATTAATGGGGATGATAGGTATTACTGTTAATTACACATGACAACAATAAGAGAACTCCCGAGTATTAGAGGTAGGGAAGGGCAGGTGGGGATAGGTCAATGCTGTGCTCTAGGCGGTCTTGTACGCCGTGGTACACAGGGGACTATAATTCTTTGAGGATGGGCTTATTAATGGCTTATTGAACGGCTCCATACGTTAATAGCATCTTTTGATAATTTTTTTTTTTCATTTTTTTTCATTTTTTTTTTTTTCAGTTTTTTTTTTTTTTTTTTTTATAATTTTTTTTTTTTTTTTTTGGACTGGTATCGTCGATGTATAATGTAATTATGAAGTAACCAACATAAAAGGGGCTCACCAGTTTCAGTCCTGATCTTCGATTAGAGCTGGCGATTCATGCGTTGTGGATGGTGTGTGAGCCAGCGCCGTGACTCTGGATGGTTCAGGTTGCTGGTAGTCTGGTGGCGACTCGGCTGCCTGTGTGCCACCTCCAGGTTGTGGGGCACGCCGTAGTTGGTCATGTGCAACCTTTCGAGGTCGTCCATGATGTCCCAATACCTTTTTCACGAGGTAGCGGTCATTTTCTAGGACTCTGTGAACTTCATAAGGAACACTGAATTTAAGGTCAAGGGATGTCTGATTTCTGGGGTTGTTTTTTATTAAAACGAATTCACCGCGTTGAAATCTGTGAATTTTAGCACGTCCTTTGTCAAATCTGGTTTTGTCTTTAGTAGATATGTTCGTCATTCTTTGTTGCACGTGATGTTCAAGAGCTTGAATGTCAATTGATTCGTTGTCCAGGTTAACCAAGTTTAGTAATTCTGCGGGAACACAATTCTGACGTCGAGTTAGTAACGTGAGTGGGGCAGTACCTGTGGTTCTATGTATAGTGCAGTTTAAGGCCAATTGAAGGCTTCCTAATGCCGTGTGCCAAGCTGGAGTCTCATAATTCCTTATCATGACGAGGCCATTTTTTAGAGTTGCCATCACCCGCTCCACTTGTCCGTTAGCTCTGCTGACGCCTGGTGCTATGGAATGTATTTCTATGCCAAACATGTCACAGTAACTTTTATACTCGCCTAAAAACTCACGTCCCCCGTCTACGACGACTTGCCTCGGAGCTCCAAATAGGTGGACGGCTTGTTTTAAGGCTGCGAGAGTGCTGTGTTGAGTTTTGTCATTGGTATAGCGAAGTAAGACATACTTGGTGTAGGCGTCTACTGTAACCACTACATACTCCTGTTCATTAGATGTGCCCAGCTTGCCAGTGATATCCATGTGTATTACTTCGAATGGTACTGTTGGCTTGGGGATAGGATGCAATTGTACTTGCGTGGCTCCGGATGTTTGCTTTGATGTTTTGCATATAATGCATTTGTCTACGAATTCTCTGACGGTGGAGCTCATTTTATCGAAGTAATAAGATTCTCTTATTTTGTGAAGAGTCTTCTCCCATCCTGGATGTTTAAGAGCGCTATGGTAGGTGTTTATGAGGCTCCACTGGAAAGACTTTGGTACAACAATCAACTTTTGGTTACCCAAGATATCATCTTTTCTTTCAAATTTAAGGACGTTACCTTCGAGATGATATCCGGGGACGCCTTGGCCACCATACAGGGCATCTATAATAGGTCGCAGTTGGATATCGCGTCGCTGTTCAATATTTACCCATTCCAGATTCCTTGTCATGATGTTGACGGTCAAAGGGTCCGGGTTTCTGCTCAGGAAATCTGCGTGCTGCATCCGCTCGCCCTTCCTGTATTCTATGTCGAATTCGAAGTTTTGGAGGAATGCCCACCATCTATGAATGCGGGGTAGTAAGTCCTTTTTGTGCTTTGATGCTTTAATTGCATTGCAGTCAGTAATCACTTTGAACTTCCGTCCATAAAGGAAATGCCGAAAATGCTTGATAGCTCTGACTACGGCCAATGTCTCAAGTTCATAAGAGTGATATCTACTTTCTATGTCTGTTGTACGCATGCTAAAATAGGCCACCACATGCTGTCGCTTGTTGATAATCTGTATTAGTATCGCTCCGAATCCGAGACTGCTCGCATCAGTAAATAGCTCAATAGGTTCTCCTTCTTGGAATATTGTAAGAACCGGTGTGGAAGTTAGGTGATGAACGATGGTCTGACGTGCCTGTTCATGAACATGAGTCCATTGCCACCTAACGCCTTTTTTAGTCAATTCGTATAAAGGAGTCATGGTTCGCGCGAAGTCTGGTATAAAGCGACGGAAATAACCTGCCAAGCCGTTGAATTGACGAACCTGTTTTACACTAGTCGGTACTGGAGCTTTAATTAAGGCTTCGACCTTTTTGGGACTTGGGCGTACTTGACCATTTTCTATCACGTTACCAAGGTACTCGATTGATCGTTTGAAGAAGAGGCACTTATCAATGTTAACCGAAAACCCCGAATCGCGTAAAGCTATTAGGATTCTCTCTAAGTATGCGAGACCAGATGAAAAATCACGACTTTTACTGATGACGTCATCTATGTAGACCTGGGCTACGCTATCGTTATGGACTTTATCTACAGCACCAGGGCTTAAAAGGGGGCCTAAAGCACGATTTATGCATCTTTGATATACAGCAGGAGCATTGCACAACCCGAATGGCATGGTTTTGTATTCGTAAAGACCATCCGGGGTCACAAAAGCAGTCTTTTCAATAGAATCAGCGGCTATTGGGATCTGATGAAAGCCAGACGCCATGTCTAGGGTACTGTAGTATTGACCACCGGCTAATTGATCGATCTGGTCTCCGATTAAAGGAAGGGGGTAATGATCACGTACAGTGTTCGCATTTAATTCTCTGTAGTCGACACACATGCGGTCGTCACCATTTTTCTTTTTTACGAGAATAATCGGGCTTGAATATGGAGATTTACTTTCCTGCACTATGTCATTATCAATTAATTCTTTGATAATAATCTTAACTTTTTCACGCTCAACCGGACTTAATCTATAAGGCCTTCGTTCAACGAACTTATCGGGATTTTTCAAACGGATCTCCAGTTGGCCCGTATTAACACGGCTTTTTGAAAAACCACGAGTAAAAATTTCGGAATATTTATTGAGTAAAATTAGTAATTGGTCAATTTCAGATTCGGTGCTTAGGTCATGATCTATATTGTCAAACAATCCGGATTTCGATCGCATATGCATGACACGAGGTTGGTAATACAAAGTCGCACTATTTTGAGTGACAATTACGGTTAATCCCGTTCCGCCTAATAAATTTGCACCTATCAGTACGTCTGACGTCATTTCGTAATCTGGCAAGATATGAAATTCAATCTCAACGTTTATATTGTCAATTACGCACAGTGTTTTTATCGTACTTATGGACACTACCGGGAATGGGCCGATCCCACGTAGGTAATTAACTACATGTCGTCGTCTCCCCGGTAGTTTATTTGCAATAGATTCGCACATAACAGAGCATTCCGCGCCACTATCGAATACCGTATTAATAATTATATCGCCTACACGCATACGCATAATGTTCAAACTAGGTTTTTTGTTACTTATAACCGAATTTACATTAGAGGTTATTTGTTTTTCCCGTCGATAGCAATTTTCAAACGTGTGGCCCGATTTTAAGCAAAAGGTACAGAATCTATTATCGCTCTGTCTGGGTAAGGACGTTGGTGTCGCATTAGGAGTTTTCTCATTTGTCCGCTTATCGAAATCTACAGTATTTTTATATCGACAATCACGCGAGGCATGTCCTGATTTTCTACATAAACTACAGTAATGGACATTACGATTATCAATAGAGTACCTCTGGCGTTTAGTTGGCGGTAGCTGGCTATTCTGATGATTAGGACGCTTAACGCGAATAGATGAGGCAACTGATATCAATTCCGGCACCGAGGTAGCTCTGGCATTCATCAATTCAATCCTAAGGCGCTCGTCACTGACCGTTCCTATCACCGCTTCCACTGCGTCACTATCATCGAGCTTATCTCTAGTGATACGTCTCCACAAAATCCATGATTTGGATAAAAACTCAGCAATATCTTTAGAAGGGTCGTAATTGTGTTCTTTGAACCTCAACACATCGCGCGAGTAACGGTTCTCAGGTTCAAATGTGGTGATAATGTTTTGACAGAGCTCATCCCACGTGGACGTTGTGACGAGCCAATTATCAGCCCACATTTTAGCGCGACCTTTAAGTAAGCTAGTTACTTTCATGCGTATATCGTAGTCGCTGAGCGCATAATTAGCCTTAGCTGAAGAAATGTGATTACACCACTCGCGGACCCCAACATTACCGTCTGGGTCATATGATGGCAGAAATACGTCAGTGATTTTAACCTTATCGGGTTGCTTCAACAACCTCTCACTCATATTTTGCATCATTGTAATCATATTCAGATAAAATTCAGGTGGTACGTTACCGCCTTGCAGTTGTAATAGTGCCGCCACGTTGCTAGATGAACTGGGTCCAGGATCGCCTGGTCCGGATACGGTGCACGTGGGCGGGCTCGATGTCAGTGATTCGTTCTGACCATCCATCGTGCCAAGCAGGTCAACTCAATGTAATTAGGATCTGGAAAGAAAAAAAAAATACCACGAACAGAAAACATGGGCATTGATTAGGTATCCCACTTCTGATATCGCAAATGGGAAGAATCGGTTATTTAAAAAAATATGCAGAACCGCTGACCCTCGTTAGGCCATCGGCTCTGCTACAATTCGCAACAAGGTATAGCGTAAATCTTATGGCAATTAAAAGGGGGTAGGTTAATTTAATGCACTTCATAAAATTAAGCAAAGGAATTTTGAGAATGAAAAACAAGTTGACCACAAAATTTAATGATTTAATAATTTTTACCAAAAACAGATATAGGGTTTACTCACAATGATTCTTGTTCGAAAATCGGCAACGAAAAAGCGTTCTTATCACAAGACACCCGCTTTTATAAGATAGTCGTACCGACATACCGAACGTGACGTCACACAACATGATTTTCACACAAGTAAATAGAAGGCGTTACAATAGCCTAGTATTTTCATTAGTTTATGAAGTTACTATTTATAAAACAATATTCCGGAATTACTTCAGATTTCATTTAATCTGTTTTATAAAAACCAGAACTTAAACGGTGTTCACAACAACATTACAAGTTACTAATTTTCATAAAACTTCTCTAAAGCTTTCAACTATGTAATTAGTAATTATGTTAAATAGTAAATTGAATTAAGACAATAGTTTTATAGTAAATGGAACTGTAAATTCAATTATCAAATTATATTTTCATGGCATAGCTGAAATCGAACTTTTATTCTTTTGGAATGATTATTTACACACGTAGAACATTCAAATGTTGATATTGATTAGTAAAATTACGTATTAGAATTTACATAATCATTTCAAACCAAACTACTTCTTAATTAATAAATTAAATATTCATTGCGGCGACATATATGTTCTGTGACGCCGCGGGCAAAAGGCTCTAAACTTATCTCTAAGACGTCCTTAGGGGTTGTGTTATAGATTGCACGAAATGTTTTCTTAGGCACAATAAAAGCTGTATTGATATCAGCACTACAACACAAAAATAAAAATAATAATAATAATAAATGTCCTTGGACATTCTTAACACACGGCATCTGGTCCCAAACTAATAAGAGCTTGTACTATGGAAACCAGATAACTGATATACTACATGTACGACTTTCATTTTTCTAAATACAAAGAACAAATACAAATGTTCATGCACACACATGTTTGTCCTGGGTGGGAATTGAAAGCCGCAACTTTCGTTTTGGCAGCCTGAGTCGCTAACCACCAAGGCAACTGGCCTGTCAAATAGAATACCACAGGACATCAAGCTATGAAAACAACTAAAATAAACTTGTCTAACAGTATCTACGTAAGTAAGAGAACGTATTGTTGTCTAGGCATATGTTAGAGAACTGAGTCTGTTCACCAATCGATAACTATGAGTTAGTGAAGCTTTGCTTCTATAGTAATACGTGGAAATACAGAAGTTTCTACGAGATTTATTCTACCATATTTTTTTTAATATCGGTGTCTGCTTGCCGCATTTTTGATACAAAAATAGAGTAAGCAAACGTATTTTTTTTTGCTAATAAATAATGTATAGTTTCTATTACTTATTTATCAATGTAGGAGTAGGCAAAGGAATCAGTTCCGAGAAACCTATTATCTATCTACGTAAAATAAGTCTCATTGTGACATTTAGGAACATCTATTGTGTGTTCTGTGTCGATTAAAATGTATTTATACTGTATTAAATATGTTACCTAGTTGCCATATTACATGCCGTAATTAATTTGGGATCAGAGCTTCAACTCTGTAAGGAAAATGAAACTAGCTCGAGGATGTGTCGTTGCGGTCTTGATGCTCCGTCTCTTTCGCTAACTACGCGATCACGTGAGAGGTAAGCTCTCGGAGGCTTCGTTGCGACACCTCGGTGATTTTCGATGAAGTTTGCATTAGTTGAATAGGAGGACAGATAACTGCGTGAAAAATGTCCCAGGATATTAATTTTTATTAGGGTATTTTTAAAGCGTGCCAACGGGGCCCTATTAAAAGGCCGTGTCCATCCGTCCGTCTGTCACACGGCTGTAACTTTTGAATCGTAATCGGTAGGGAGAATACCGCAATAACAGCAAGTATTAAAAATAAAGTTAAGTTAAAAATTAACGGGGCCCTCATACAAGAAACGTGTTTTTTCTGCATTATGTTAAATATTGTATGGGAGTGAAAGCCCAAACTTAAGCCGAGTCGTATTAAACTCGGCTATTAAGGCGATGAAATAGAGTGTAAAGCCTGATATAAAAAATAAAGAAACAAAATATTGCCAAACTGAGTTTTGACAATGAAGGTGGTCAATATATACGTGACGACATAAACATTTGTCTCACTCATAAAACACCTAATATACATAGGTAGATATGATTATCCTCTTCTACTAATATTATTAATGCGAAACCTTGTGAGTATGGATGTATCGATGTTTGTTCTCTGTAACGTAAAAACTACCGAACGGATTTGCATGAAACCTGAGACATAAATAGACCACGCCCTAGAATAATAGTCACTATACTTTTTATCCCGGAAAAATGTTACATTCATCGAGAAAGTGAGCGAAACCACGGGGAATACCTAGTTACACTGTTGCTTCTTAAACTTGCGGCACGCTATGATGGCCGTTTTGACGTTTAACAATGACATAGAAAAATAACCTTTATTTCTTCAGTCTTAAGGTGCATTTATTGATCCAACAGCTAATTGTATGATAATGGAAATCAACCTTATTCCAAAGCAATACAGTTTCTTTTCCAATGACAATCTGAAACGTCAAAACGGCCATCATATCGTGCCAGTATATAATTATAAAACGACGTTTGCTACAAGCCGTATATAGGTTGAAGATAATAAAAAAGAAATTAAAAAAATAGGTGTCATAGTCTGAATATGAAAGTGGAACACAATTTTATTAGCGGCCCTGATTGGTGGAAACGAAATAACGGACAGTTAATGGGTCTGTGATGAGTCAGTGTTTACTAATTAATTATGGTACGAAAACCTAAACAACCTCAATGTTGTATCCTAAGCATATTTTAAATAAATATTTTTTTAATTGGAAATAAATAACCGTCCAGATGTACATAATATTACAAACACAAAAACAAAAACTTAGTTCACTTGGAAAAACTTTATTCTTTTTATGATTTATTTTGAAGCATTATGTTCTTTATTTAAAACTAGCTGTCCCCCGCGGTTTTACCCACGTTCCCGTGGATTGTCACATGTATTATACATAAAAACCTTCCTCTTCAATCACTCTATCTATTAAAAAAACCGCATCAAAATCCGTTGCGAAGTTCTAAAGATTTAAGTATACATTGGGATATGGGGACAGAGAAAGCAACTTTGTTTTATACTATGTAGTGATATCTAGTAGTATTCATGTATTGCGTAGCTGTTACGTATTCAAACAAGAATGTTTTATTAAAATACTATATTAGACTATTTTATCGTAACCTTAATATATCTTAAGTTTCTTATGTGAACGCAAACTTTTTCTGTTGTGTGTATATTAGGTCCGAAGTGTGTAGGATTCCGTACTAATTTCTAACTGTTTAAAAAAAAAATCCTGAATTCAAAAACTTTGCTTTTGGTAATATTTAACAAACTACCTCATAAAAGGAGGAGGTTATATGTTGCACTGTATATATATGTCTTTTTATGTATGTTCACTGATTTCTTCGCCAACTGTGGATCGATTTTAGACTTTACGGTCGCTGAACTCAAATTCAAAGTTTCAAATGATTCTAATACTCATTGACTCATCGTATTCAAAAGAATTTTCGTAGAAAGTGTTTAATGTGAATAATTTTTGAATTTTTCACCACCATTTTGTAATTTTGGGGTTTATCCACATCATCATACAAATAACCGATTTATGTAAAATAAATCAGCTGTCAACTGCTTTGAAGATTAGCCGGAACAAACAGACAGACAGAAAAACAGAAAAGAAAAAAAAAAGTTTTGCCAAAAGTACCGCGGGTATATACTTTCTATTTGAACATTCAGACCATTCTATTTTATTTATAATTTATATGCAAATCGGCTTAGTGTGGTGACGAATCAATACACCTACAAATTTCTAGGGTGACGTAAGAGACGAGAAAAGAATCGATGACTAACGTGCACGTAAAACCGTCTATCGAGTGGTCAACAAATGCGTTCCCAAAGAGGCTCTGAGTCAGTATCATCTGTCATATGTGAAAACTCTGCCAAATCCTTAGCAATATCTCTGTTAATACGTATTCTAAACTTAGCATAATTATTTCAAATGAGTGTTCGCCTAGCGATCGAAATTCGAGCGTAGTTCTTCTATATAGTCAGTTGCGAGCGTGTACAAATACGTCATTATGTGTTTGACATTAGCAGTATAAACGTATTATGTGTGTCAAACGCATGGTAGTGTATGTTATGTATTTTTTTATTAATTCAATGTATATATTTTTAATGCGTTATTATATAAAAATATTAACTTTCTGCACTCCTTCTCCATATAAAATGTAACTGTGCCCTTGCAAATTGCATACTCCCCCATCCGCGTAATTTTCGTAAAAAGGGGTACAAAGTTTTTGCTTCACGTATTAATTATATTATATGTTTTATTTCAAAATTTAATACTATTTATTTAGTTATTTATTTTTATATAACCTGACTTTAAGGCGTGTATTTGTGTTTTTGTAATATTTTTTTTTAATAACACAAACAAAATAGGCAGATGGTAAAAAAGAAATAGTTATTAATGAAAGTGTTTACAAATCAACTTATAGCATATACTTATTTAAAACAATATGAATCTTTATACCAGCCACTGTACAGAAGCCGTCAGCAAGATCGATGCCCATGGGTTGAACCCATGAGAATCGATTTCTCTCGTTTTAACGAGCAAAATAGTTTCCGTTCCGTGGTAAGCTGAAAGCAACATTAGTTCACTTAATGCTCTCGTGGTCTGGTTCGGGTTAATCCAAAATATATGTACACTAGCTTCCATTCTACGGTTTTACTCGCATTAAAGTTGATAGAATGTCTCTCCATACCATAGGCTACGTGTGTGCCATTTGAGCAAGATCAGTTCAATCGTTTAACCCTGTATGCGTAACTAACAAACTCACTTTTGCATTTATAAATTAACTAGCTGTCCCCTGTGGTTTCACCCGCGTTCTGAAAAAAAACGCTAAAATACTTTCGTTAAAATAGTTGCAATTCTTTGAAATTCTCGTCTTTTCTCTCCTATAATATCCATTATACTAAATATAAACCTCCATCTTGAATCACTCTAATTATTACTGGCTGCATTAATATCTGTTGAGCAGTTTAAAAGATCTAAGCGTACAAACAGCGGGAGCGACTTTGTTTATACTATGTAAAGATATTCCAGGTGTTCTCTCTCTTGTTGCAGTGTCACGAACGTTTTCCTTGTGAACCTGTCGGCTGCAGACCTCTTGGTCACGGGGATCTGCATGCCGATCCAGCTCAGCAAGGCCATCACCCTCGTCTGGTACTACGGCGAGACGGTGTGCAAGATTGTCAATTATATACAAGGTAAATACTACTTTTGTCTGTTAATATTATATATTTTAGGAAACTAATTTTTCAGACGATTTTTTTCGAGATAAAGACTTGCTGTGTGGTATGAATGAAGATATATAATATCGGGTTCCGCATACATCAAACAAAACTATTAGTTAAAATGAAAAATGTAATAGAACATTTTTGTTATAAAAAAAATCTTTTATGGGAATGGGATAATATTGTAAATTTTTCCTTAAGGTAAAAACTATACTTACCCATAACATAAAAATATAAGTGAAGTAGTTTAGGATAAATCATTGCAAAGAATCCCTTCATATAATAGGATATTATAGCAAGTAGGAACTTGCCGATAGTATCTAATTTGAAGTCAATAACAATTTGTATTTGCTAAAAACAGCCGTAATATACAGACAGACACTGAAACCTCACCAAAAGAGTTATTTATTTTGGTACAAAACCATGAAAAGGAAATACGTCACTAAAGAGCCAAATGATCGATGGTGTGACGTTATGGAAATCAACCATCAATATTCAGCATGGAGTAAGCATGTAAGTGGAAAATCGGAACTAAGCGTAAAAAGCGGTCGAGCTCGAGTTGGAGTCGTACACGAAGGGCTCCGTACCATAGTACAATAAATAATACTTAATAATACTAATAATGCTTAACGCCCGACCATCTGATCCCAAACCTTGTATTATGGAAATCAGATAACTGATATACCTACAACATATATTACTTTTTTTTTCTAAGTACGTTTTTATATTTACAGACACATGCCAAATAGACATGTTCGTGCACACAAGTGTTTGTCCTGGGGGGGAGTTAAATCCGCGACCTTTATCGCGCATATTGGCAGTTTAGGTCGCTAAGCACCAAGTCAACTGGCCAGTCAATATTTCACAAAACGCCAATATACCAAAAAACATAATATTAGTCGTATGGGGTATCTCCTTAAGTTTTTTTTATTATTTGGTATTATAGCGGCTATAGTAGCACCCCAATGTATTTCAACAGTCTACCTATTACGGTTTATGAGATGGCGGCTGACAGATGGACGGATGGACCGCGGAGGCTTTGTAATAAGATCCCGTTGGCACCTTTTGTGTATGGAACCATAAAAAAGGAAATATCTCTAGAATCATATGACATCAAAAAACGAAGACAAAATGTCAATGGAATTCTATTTATATACATATACCTAATTAGAAAGTCCATTGAAAAATCCATGTCTGTCTTTCGATAGAATGAGCGTTGAGTAAGTCGATATTCATTTAAAGGGGAGACCGGGTACAAGAGTAACATTTTATACATTAACCATTGTTTCTAGCTAGGTTGTATTAGTATGACATAACGTATTTAAATATATGTAAATTTGGTTCATGCTCTTTACATTTTCATCTTAATGTAACTTAATATTGATGTTATTTAAATGAAATTTAGGGACTTGAAAATCGAAAAAATTGAAATCGTCTCTTGTTACTTTCGATCACGTTGGCAGGTCGGAAGTAACACGGCATGGGTCGAAAGTAACAGGACAAAGTAGGTTTCTAATTTATTTAATAAAAAACATATTAAATCATAAAATATTGATAAGGAACTGTATACCTACATAAGATCAGGTTTTCCTAGGAGTAGTGTTGTAAAAAGCTCAGGCATTAAGTTAATTTCGAGTATTGCATCTCGCGACTATTAGTTTCACTAGTCAATTCAGTTCAAAGCCATTTATACAGTTTAGGCCAATAGAAAGGCACTAATAAAGATTAAAGCTTCTGGAGCTAACACCGGTTTGGAAATCAGTTTAATTGAGAAGGCGTTTTGAGTAGAAGAGCTTTTAGTGCAGAGTTCATCCTGGGTAGTACTACCACCTTACCCATTTCCACCGTAAAGCAGAAGTGCACTTGTATTACTGTGTTTCGGTTAGAAAGGTACGGAGGCCGGTGAAATTACAGTATTGTTTTGTCTCTTACACCCATATTCTAAGACGTTTCCTCGAAAATTCCTCGACTCCACTCAACCTCACTCAAAGATATTAATATTCTAATTACAAAAATCTCCTCCACTCGACTTGACATCTCTCACTCGAGGTGAGGAAATAACTGTCAGCTTCAAGGTACGTCGGGACCAACCTTAAGGAAGCTTATTGCTTGTAAATAGTTACTGAAACTCATTATTTTAATTCATTAATATTTTATTTATAATAGAATGACGTTACTAATGACATGTTACCTTGACTATACTTCGATTCGACATCACTCGGGATTGCTCGAGATGATGACTTAGAATACCAATTTTGAGAATTTCTCTAGAAAATGCTTAAGGTATCCTCAGTCGAGTTGGAGTCGAGTGCCGTCTGAGGAAACGTCTTAGAATATGGGTGTTAGAGTCAAATTGAGTCTTGAGCTGAAAAGATTTTAGTCAAATTACTCACTAGAAGGGCACTTATAATGGTCAAAAATTTAAAGTTACCATCTCCATCGGCTCGAAAGCCTTTGAATACTCGTATTAAAGATTTCAGAAGTATAGTGTATGTGATAATTTCTTTCACCACAAAATACTGCTCAATCGACCGTCATATGATACTTTATCGGACGAAGAAGTAAAACCGAAATATAAAATTACAAAAGGTGAAATATATTTTTGTAAAAACTTTCAGTTCAAAAGTAACATCAAAGACGTAAAACTTATTTCAAAGGAGCAACAATCTAAATATAGATAATTCTATCAGAAAAATTAAGAGATGTATTCCTAAGGAAACATAAAAAGATTTGAATACAAACTATGAAATACCTATAATGGAAAGTAATTTTGTTATTAAACAAATTTCTCAAAGGTCGTACAAGTGGACCCGAAAGTAGGGAAAAGGTAAAAGAGCAGTAACTTGATAATACGGAAGCGTGAAAGGTTGACTTAAGTGGCTGTAAGTAAGGGGCTAAAATGTACTTTATATATTATTATAATGATGATTCTTAATTTTGTTATACGAGTATATTCATTAATATTATGAAATATATGAGGTAAATATTGTAAGATTTTGATATAAGAGGTATTTGTAACTCATCCGATTGCAATATAAATCATTAAAAAAGAAAAATGTTACGATGCTGAGTTTCTTGCCGGTTCTTTTACGTTGAAGGCTGACTTCCGAACCGGTGGTAGCTTCAGTCAGTTTGACTTTCATAAGTGCCCTCTCCTTGCCTAAACTGAATATGTGGTTTCCAATTTTGATAGAAATCTACACTATTCCCGAGAGATAAAGGCTACTGGGTTATATTAGACCACTCCTGAAACCGGCTAAAACCGCGAGACGCTAGCTAGTTAGATATTGTGAAACTTATTGATCACTTAGAACCAAAAGAATATGGGAAAGTTAAAAACATTCACAGCCTTGGTGGATAGGAGGTACCCGAAAAATGATTTTGTACCAAAAGAAACCAAACAGCATTTTAGTGCCAATGATCTCTATGTTAAATCGTAAAGAGACAGACATGACGAAACTATTAGGGTAGAAATTGACAATAGAACCTTAAGAAACAAGTATATGAAGCTATTTAGTTGAAACTTATTCTTCTTTTGATACCTACTCAGCTGCCACTCCTATCAACAAGATCTTTTTTATTGATTTAAATTAGAAAATACTTTGCCATCCGATTCTGTACTACACGAATCGGGTGCGAACTCGAACAGCTCTGAATAAATCGTCATTAAATTTTCGTTCGTTTCCTAAGTTTGAATTCTGAACTAACTACTTATATAATTAATGAGAAAGTTTGTGAGGATATATGGATGTTCTATACTCTTTGACGCTATCCCACTAAACGGACTTGCATGAAACTTGCCACAAAGATAGTTTATAGCCTAGATTAACACATACCTTTCTTTAAATCCTGAGAAAATGTGACATCCCTCGAGAACGCGGGTGAAATCGATTATTATAATAATTGAAATACTTCAACGCTATTTAAAGTTGTCGGGATTTAAAAGGTTAGTTTTGACAGCTAATAAGAAAGTCGCAAGAAAAGCATTTTTATCCTGGGAAAAATTAACATCCCTCGGGAACGCGGGTAACAGCTACTCTTTAGCTCGTCTTTATTTTATATTCTAAAAAAACCGTTTAAAGAGCGTTTTTATTTTCATCAACGCAGTCAAATACAACTATTGGCTGGCTCTCTGAGTTATTCGAAATCTCTTACATCTCTTTCTAAATTCAACCCTATTACAAATGACCCACGAACGTTTCCTTGTCTCAAACTTGTTTCGTGGTCGTAAAGCGCACGAATTTAGGTCGCCTTCGTGCGTTTTATTGTCCGTAATATGGAGATCGTAACTAAATTAATAGTTTTTTCTGCTCATGACAATTAAACGCACTTGTTGGTTCATTTTTATTGACCTGTGGATTTACAACCTTCTTTACGGCTGGCTTGTTGAATATAGAAATAGACTATTGCTTATGGAAACAGTATTTATTGCCAGTTTAAGATTTCATAGCCTCCTTATTTTAGTTCTAATATTGAGGTATGGACATACTGGTTAGGTATTGGTTACCTTGACCGCGTCATAGTTGTGAATTTGAATTCCACCGAGGATTCCTATTTGTGTGCATCGACATTACCCCGCAGTGCCCTGTGCCGAGGTCCTGGGGACAGGGAGTGAACTCAACGCAGTTGCTTGAAGTTAAACATTGGTTGACAGCCCTCAGTGCTTGCCAAATTGTACGTCAGGCATCAGAGGCCACAAAAGACACTGGTCTATCCAATGACGGCTAAGCAATCTTTGGTATAGAACCACCTTCAGTCAGGAGAATGTTGATTGCTTCACCCCCACCCTTCATAGTCGGAGTGTTAGGGGGTTTGCATTGGATTACTATCATCGTGGATAAGTTTTAACTGAATAAAATTTCAGAAGAAAGTTTCACGTGGGTTAATTGAGGCGATGGTATCTCGTTCGGTTAAAAGGCTTTTTGAGTCATATTCCGTTTTTCGTGAGGCAGCATTTTTTTTCTGCGAACCTTGAGCCGGGATTTAAGCGAATCAGAGCACTTATATGGTGCCTAAATTTATTTCCAATTTCAATGCGTTATATCGTATTACTAAATGCTATAATTTATTTGCTTTTTTTTATAATTATTATCTCTTATAATGAAGCAAAAAAATCAATCTCAGATTTAAGCTTCTTCGTCTATTATGTTCTTTAATAAACAGTATTTTAAAGCGTCTAAACATGGTTGGATTATTAAATAGCCGTTAGTTGAACATTGTTGTTGTCTCTTAAATCATTTACCTGAAACTATTTTAGAAGACAATGCCGCTTAAATTTTCCCTGTCTCTTGCCGGGACAAAATTTTTAAGTTAAGTTTAAAGGATATCTTCGAGACTAGATTATTTTATCTTTAAAGTTACCTTAAGTATTTCTGTTAACTTTCTACCTATAAACAATTTTGCGTCAGTCTGTAATGGAATCCCTTATTTATTTAAGCCACATTGCCCCCAAATATCAATGCTGATTTGTGATGAGTTACCTTAGTCTATTATTAACTTGTCATTGAAATCGCTTGCCTTGATCACATTATATGTAAAGCGATTAATTTTAAAGACCCCTAACTCGTAAAAAAATGCTTATTAATTAATGAAATGTAACGGAAATTAATTATTATTTTATTGACACAACTTTCTTTTTATATTAAGATATTATAGCTACACAAATGTTTATCCTGAGTGAAAACCCATGATCTTAAACTTGGCAGCCATGGTATCTAACCACTCCACCACACAGCCAATTCATTTAATTTTAACTTGGGTACCCTTCCTCGCCAGGTGTAGCAGTAGCTGCCAGCGTGTTCACATTAACAGCCATGTCAGTAGACAGATGGCTGTCTATATCTCCAGAACCTCGACTCCGACCACCTGGAAGGAGACAAGCGCTATTCCTGCTGCTCCTGTTGTGGATATTGGCACTGATGATATTCATGCCCCTCGTGCTGGTGGCTACAGTGCGAAAAGAACCCATTCCAATATTTTCTAAGGCATATAAGGTATGTAGCTTTTTGGTGATGTTCTTATCAACTTCAGTTATGTTTAAACATAAAAACATAATAAATGACGGTCGGATTTCGAACTTGTCGACCACTAGTATTAATGCTCTATTGTGCTGGAAAATACCCAAGTATGGAAGTATTTATAATAAAATACCACAGGCAGACTAATAGGTAGAGAAATGTCAGGATATGAGAACTTATGAGCCACGTTCCCAGCTATACCGTGCGAGTAGCCTCTGGGGGACGATGTGAGGAATTCTAAGCTATTGTTGCGCAGTTTTCATTATTATATTGTAATTTCATATCTAGACAATCGCATCGATTGTAAGGAAAATAAGATACCCAAAAGTAAGCGCTGAGACCCACATTCCAGTAAAAATGTTTTAAATAATTACTGTTATCTCATCATCATAATATCAGCCCAGGGATGTCCACCTTAGATTTCCACCTCGGACGATCCTGAGCCGCCTGCATACAGTGGCTTCCAGTAACTCTGACCAGGTAGTCGGTCTACCTGGTGAGAGGTCGTCCCATTCGGCGTACGTGGTCGCCACTCAAGAACCATTCTTTCCCATCGGTTATCAGTTCTTCGAGCGATGTGGCCTGCCCATTGCCACTTCAGCTGACTGACTCTAAGAGCTATGTTTACAGCCTTCGTTTGTCTACGAATGTCCTTGTTTCGGACCCTGTCGTGAAGAGATATTTCGAGCAAGCCCGTATAGCATTCCAAAGCTCGCTCAGTGACCTTGAGCTTATTAGTTCCGCCACCAGTAAAAGACCACGTCTGTTATCTATTATATGCCAACGAGACAGGTAGCATCATCAAACAATTACCCATTGGATGAATAACTTTATTTCACAAGCAAAAAGCATATTTTTGTTTGATATTTTTAGCTCTCACAAGGGCCTTTAAGATATTAACAAATTTTGTGTTTTGGTCCAGCGTTCGCTTCCCAGTTCGGGCAAAGTACAGTCGACGTATTTTTACTAAGAATGACAATTTCAAGTTCGGGATTGGTGACGGGCCTGAGTACGTTTCGTTTTCTCTGATATTATGCTTAATTAGGACCACTTAGCTCTTGAAAATTATCTTAGGATCATATCCATAAATATATTGCAAAAAAGCTCTTTAAAATTAAGATTTTTGATACGGTATCTTAATTGAAAGACCTAAAATAGACTTGATATAACAGCTCTGAGCAAAATTTTACTACCTTAATTTTAATTAACTCAGTTTTCTTTTCCTTTTGATTTTACGTTAAGAGTGGAAGGAGAAACCATAAAACGAAGTAATGGAATATCTAGAATAAAAACGTGTTTTTGCTATCCAGTTTTACTTTATTATCAAAAGCTTGCTTGAAGTTAAAAGATAATTTTTCGGTAAAAAACAATACCAATTTAAGTCTTTCATCGATAAATTATATGAAAATTTAATTATAAAAAAAACTTTAACGAATATTTATAATTAGGAGATCCGGTAAAAGTTATACAGCATGTGGTTCTTCAAGAATGGTGTGAAGAGATTTTTGCAGGGTCGGCAACGCGCGAGTGATACCCACGGTGTTGCAAGCGTCCATAGGCTGCGGTGACCGTTTACCATCAGACGGGCCGTCAGCTTGTTTGCTGCCTTAGTAGTATAAAAAAAAAAAAAAAAAAAAAAATAGTCTGGGACATTCTTTAAAGACCAGTACCTGATCCCGAATTAAGCAGAGCTTGTACTGCGTGTAATCAAATAACTGATATACTACAGAATACTATTCAACATTTTTCTAAATGTACACCCAGAGACAGACAATACTGTGTCTGGGTGTAAATATCTATATAAATATGTATTTTAAAATTAGTATATGTAGTATATCGGTAGTCCGGTTTTCACTCTGCTTAATTTGGGATCAGTTGGTAGGGTATACAAAATGTCCCAGGATATTTATTATTATTTGTCCAAAGGATAATTTCTTCCCACGCTATGTTGCGTGGGAGTCAAGGTCCATCCACCAAACCAATCGGCCAGTCAGGGTTATTACAAAATTCCTACATTTCAATAAATGTTGTAAAACTACAACCCTGGTTAGAAACACTCAATATTTCACCACTATGTAAAGGGTGAGTTATCAGAAATGACGACAATAGAGGTTAGGTTCTCTAGTCTACGCTTATAGCATAAACTATGAACCCAAGCGTGATTTCTGAAGCTCAGTCCGCCTGTGACGTAATTGGTGTCTATTTCTAGAACACTATTGGTCTATTGACTTAAATGGTATTTAGGTACCTACTCTTTATGTTTCTCTCAAGTCTTTCACTATAATTCTATTAAATACCTATCCTGGGATTTTCTTTACCCATTGCCTGAACAAAGCAGAGCGTGTAGGTACTGTGGAAACTAGACATCTAATGTGTTACTCTAAAAAGGCATTAGGGCTGTCGCAGAATAAATAGACATATTCATGTAAACAAAGGTTCATCCTGGAGAATTGAAACTAATAATTGCTCATTACTCGTATACAAAAGATAATAAAAATAAATATACTACGGTGACCGTTTACCATCAGGCCGGCCGGGCCGGGCCGTCTGCTTATTTAGATGCTTAGTAATTTAAAGCTAAAATTTTACCTTTTGTATTACAGGGAAGCGTTTTAATTTATTTATCAATCACTTTTGAATGGCATAGATTGTGTTTATCATACATTTATTTTTCGTCACACAAAATGGTCAGAATTTTGAAGCGCGAAGAAGTTTCACTTAAAATAATACATAATTGTAACTAACAGTATTGTCTTTATTGTAGGTAGAAACAAGAAACGTCCACTTCTGCACGGAAGAGTGGCCGAGCGCCGAGAGGAAGAAGCAGTTTGGAATATTTAGCTTTACATTAGTTTATGCTATTCCTGGTGAGTTACAATACAATATTAGCTTTTATTATGGATTGAGCATAATCTCCATTTCATCATGGTGATGAAGTGACGATGATACTAAAAAAGGGATCTAGTATAAGAGTAGCTGCCGGAACATAGAAGTAAGTGCTTGGCGAAAGATTTTCAACTTGAGGGTAGAAAGGCAGAGGGTGGTACTACAAAGAAGCTTAAGACCGTTGTTGTGTTTCCTTTTTTGGGTCTTGACAGAGAAGGAAATCCAGCGGAATTAATTAAATTTTTTTTCTTCTAATACAAATCTTATAAAGGATTTCCAAAAGCACACGCCTTAGTCAAATAGTTACGATCTAAGCCTAAAGTTTCAGGCGTTACTACCCCTGATCTATTTCCGCCTTACGACGTAAACAAAACCGGAAGTCAATCCTAGCTACCAAGAAAAGGCCTTTACGTAAGTATAATTATCAAGTGTCGCCGTTCGATTAAGAAGTGAGATTGGATATTGGATGGTTAAATTACTTGTGACCCTCTCAAGCTCAGATGGGGTCATCTTGTTTATTTACATCCACCTCTTCTGATTAACTAGAGATTGTTGGATTTTTTTATTTTTACTGACGGGAGCGGATTTTTATTTGTACTATTTCTTATTGTTTCTATATTCAACCAATTATTGTTTGAGCTATTATAACGTTATTAAATATTAGTATATATATATAATAACGTGACTATATATAAATATAGTTATTAAATAGTAGTTACTCCAGAGTATCGTAATAATAAAAAAAAAATTATAATATTTTTTTTCATTGCTAAGTTTATTGCCGACTCTTCTCAGTAAAAAACAACCTTCGACTCAATATGAGAGTCAAACTATTCATATGTGCTTGTTTGATTTTCAAAACCTATTGGAATAAAAATATTTTCATTGTCATACTCCTTTTGAAAAATTTCAGTAAAATATCATCAAAGACATTTGTGTAAACGTTTGAACCAATATTCGCGCCGACAAAGCGTTGTTTAGTCTCGCGATTAATTTGCAGACCCTCGATACATCATTACATAATGATTGATTTTACCTATATTTTTATTTGTGAATGTTTTTGTAATATAGATATGTCACATGGCTCGTAGGGCAGATATGTCATAAACTGATGTATTAGATAACTCTCGCCGAACTTGTTTTTCTTTTTTTTTAAATAATTTAAACTAGTTCTTGACTGCGATCCCACCTGATGGTAAGCAGTGATGCAATCTTCGATGTTGAGGCGCACTAGTTAATTAAGAGCCTATTAACTCTAGCCTTGAAGACACCCAAATTATAGTTGCTCGGGAAGACCGCAGCAGGCAAGTTATTCCAGTCCCTCGATGTACGCGGTATAAACGACGAGGCGAAACGCTTAGTCCGGAACGCGAACTTGTCCGCGTAAGGGTGTAAGAGCCACCAGAGGGAAAATAACATTCGTCTAATCCAAAAAAAGAAACTACACTAAGAGCTCTACAATTTTATTGCATTCATTTAAAAAAACACCAATGAGCATTTATTGAAAGTATAATATTATAGGTCAAATGTAATGTATCTCATTTATTTCCCGGGCAAACTGTCACAGATTATTTAATAATAATACTACTAGGGGAGGTAGAGCTTTTCATTAAAATTTCATGCATTTGTAAAAGCATATACGCTCGATTTTAGTATTAATTTCACTCTCCGTACAACATAGTGCTTTTATCATCACCGGGCAGGTTAATTGCTACTCCAACTAAAATCTCTGCGGTCTACCGGCTTAATTCAATTTATAATTATCAGCACTAGCCTTTTGTTTGAGATTTGAAGGTTTTATTCAATTACCTTAAATAGACAGGTACAATGGGGACAATGGAACAGTTTTAAAAGATAAGTAAAATGCTTAAGTCGAGTAATTTAGGTTTTTTTTTATACCACTTGGCTACAAACAAGAAGGCGGTCCACCTGATGGTAAGTGGTCACAGCCGCCTATGGACATTTGCAACACTAGAGACATCGCCAATGCGTTGTCGACCCTGAGACGTGAAGTTGTTAAGTCACATGTGCCTGTAATTACACCGGCCCCCTTATCTTTCTTACCGAAACACAGTAATACAAGTGCACCACTGCTTCACGGCAGAAATGGGTAAGGTTAGTACTTCCCCGGACGAACTCAGCAGTAAGAGCTCTACTACTCTAAAAATAGGTGTATTACATTTGGATATTTCCCAGAAAATTCAAAAAGTTTGTAGACATTACATATGCAGTGCCGTAGCAGTGCCTACAGTGCTGCGGTGAAAGATACTATCTTAGAGGATATCAGATATGGAAATGATATAGCTTTACAACATAAATATGTTCAATGTGACGGAAATATAATTAATAATAATAATAAAATAATAAATATCCCGGGACATTCTTTACACACGGCCATCTGGTCCCAAACTAAGCAGAGCTTGTACTATGGAAACCAGATAACTGATATACTACATATAGTACTTTTTTATTTTTCTAAATACATACATATATGGATATTTACTCCCAGACACAGAACAAACAGTCATGCATACAAATGTTTGTCCTGGGTGGGAATCGAACCAGCGACCTTCGACTTGGCAGTAAGGGTCGCTAACGACCAAGACTGTCAAATATATAATATGTATCTCTAAAATCTGTATTTCACAAAAATATCATTGCTATCGATAAATATTATATGAAGCCATAGACAGGGTTCAAATATACACACATACATCCATACTAATATTATTTATTTTTAGTTGCATTTATGTAATATTGTATTATAAATGTGTAAGTAAACTATATGTTTTTTCCCTCTTACTTTTCACGACTAAACGGGTGTTCGGATTGAAATGAAATTTGGCAAGGAGATAGATTATATCCTGGGGAGGGACATCATAAGGACAAGGTTTATGTCTATAATCTTTAGCGTGTAATTTGTATGTATAGTTTTTGAGATAATTAAAAATTAACAAAACGGTCGCGCGCATATATCTCGGAGACGTGGGCGAAACGAAACGCTAGTTTAAATGTAATACTAGCTGTCCCCCGCGGTTTCACCCGAATTTCCGAGGGATGTAAAATTTACCCGGAATATAAAGTAGCCTATATATTATTCCAATATATGCTCTATCTATGTACCAAGTTTCATCCAACTCCGTTGGGTAGTTTTTGCGTGAAAGAGGAACAGACATCCATACATAGAAACTTTCGCGCTTATAACATTAGTAGGATAGCAGTCTTGGTCCACAAGTAAAAAATAAACAACACACGTACAATTTATACTTTATTACCCGCCAGACTGTGATGTGACCAGACAAACAATAGCCGAAATAACAAGAGCAATATAAAAGTTACTTTGGTCACAGACGGCTGACCCAAATTTTTCGCGGGCATTTTTGTTTCAGTTGTTATTGGGTCACGTGGGTCTTCAACATGTAGCAATATGTTAGAGGAAATATTGTCTCTATTTACATTATCACGATTTGAGCGAATTTCGAACTAAAAAGGTTCTAAAAGCATTAATATACCTAGATATGTAAATACAAAAATATTTTAAAAGCTGTCAAGTACGAGTCGGCTTTCATTCTTTAATTCTATATCTATGGTCGTTTAATTCTTTACTTTATTTATATTCAGTATTTTATAGCGGCAATTATCATATCTGTAAAAATCGCAGCAGTCTATCTATTACGGTTTATGAGATACAACTCGCTGACAAATAGACGGACAGTGTGACTTAAGGTATGTTCAGATATTAGTGAGTAGATATACTGTAATCCTAGTATTAATATTATCTAAGCGGTTTATGCTGACTTTTGTTCGGTAATATATAGTATAGCATATTGTATATATCCTGAGGTGTGTTCAGATATTAGTGAGCGAATATGCTATAATCCTATTGTTAATATCTAAGCGGATTAAGCTGTCTTTTGTTTCGCAAATCAAGCGAAAGGTATCATTAGCCTGGGCTACTCTTAGCTTCATACATGTATATATGTACATAACAGTATACCGCGCGGTATTTTTCGTTACCCATAGCGAATATCGCCAATATCTAAGCAGTACCAAGTACAATATATATAAATAAAGGATTCATAGTAAATAGTATCCCACCAGAAACATAAATGTAAAAAAGGCGAGCCAAGTTCAATACAAAAATTATGCTTGACTGTGGGCTTCGCCGCAAAAAGAATGGAGATCTAAATTAATGCCACGTTCTATGCAAAATCCTAAAATGTATTTATAGGAACAAAATAATAATATATAAATAACAAAATACAAGTAATAAACTCATTTTTTTTGCTTTATTGGATACCTATAACAATTGCTGTTATTTCAAAATGCGTCAAATGACGTTACTATAGCGTTTTCTCACTGGAACTAGAACTGAGTGAGTGAGACTGAGCGTTGTCTCACTCTCTCATGCGTGACAGTTGACAGCGGCAAACTTATTCAAAATTCAAAATTCAAAACCATTTATTCAGTTTAGGCCCTCAGAAGGCACTTATGAAGGTCAAATTTAAAGTTACTGAAGCTACTACCGGTTCGGAAGTCAGCCTTCAACTGAGAAGAACCGGCAAGAAACTCAGCAAGGTTACATTCTTTTTTATTTTATTAAATTCTTTTTTATCTATTCTGACTTTTTGGCTATTTTATAACATCAATTTTACATATTTTTATATTTAACAAATACAAAATACTTAATAAAGCTAACATTCAAAAACAAAAAACAAAAAAAAAAAGAAATAACAAGACTACAAAATAGAAAATGACAATAATTACTTACAACTTAAACAAGAAAATTAGAGGTGCACTGTGCAGAGAGCAGCTATTTCCATACATTTTTATCTTCAATATAATGAACCACCTTGTAATACGCTTTTTCTTTCAAAACTTTCCTAATATAATTTTTAAATTTATGATCAGACATTTTGGTTACTGAAAGCGGTATCTTATTATAAAATCGAACACAATTACCAAGAAATGACTTGTTTACTTTAGTTAGTCTAAAATATGGAACAACTAACTTCTCCCTTTGTCTTGTATTAATATTATGGATATCCAATTTTGACTCAAACATTCCTATGTTTCTACGTATAAACATTATATTTTCATAAATATATAATGAAGGCAATGTCATTATATTTATTTCCCTAAATAAATCTCTTAATGATTCACGGGGACCCATACCGTAAATTGCACGAATTGCTCTTTTTTGTATAATAAATATTGATTCTATATCCGCTGCTGCTCCCCAAAATAAAATACCATAGGACAAGAGGCTATGAAAATATGCAAAATAAACTAATTTGGCTGTCTCAACATTCGTCAATTGTTTAATTTTCCTAACAGCAAATGCAGCCGAACTTAACTTAGCAGCTAGAGTATCAACCTGAGGTCCCCACTGCAATTTATTGTCTAATGTAAGACCCAAAAATACCGTTTTATTAACAAGATCAATATGGCTCCCATCTATTATTATTTGGCTATCTACTTGTGCTACATTCGGTAAAGAAAACCTTAAGCATTTAGTTTTCTTTGAATTTAGTAATAGATTATTTGTAGCAAACCACCCACAGACAATTGACATAGTATGATTAACTTTAGTTAGATCTTTGTCTTTTCTATCAACTTTAAAAATTAATGATGTATCATCAGCAAACAAGACAATATCTGTGAGATCATTTACAACATATGGCAAGTCATTTATATAGACTAAAAACAAAAATGGACCTAAAATTGAACCCTGGGGTACCCCCATTTTGACTAAAGAGCCCTTGGATGTTGTGCCAGTAATCCCTACCTTTTGTTGACAATTTGATAAATAAGATAAAACAAGATCATGAGCAGTTCCACGAATTCCGTAGTAGTCAAGTTTTAGAAGTAGCGTACGGTGGTCAACGCAATCGAAAGCCTTGGATAGATCACAAAAAATGCCAATCGCATCCTGAGAATCCTCCCATGCGCCATAAATGTGTCTCAGCAATGCTGCTGCCGCATCGGATGTAGATCTTCCCTTCGTGAAACCGAACTGATGACCATGCAATATCTTATGCTTAGTAAAGTGACCTAACATTTGATTAAGCAGCAGTTTTTCAAAAATTTTACTAAGTGCTGGCAGAACGGAAACTGGTCTGTAATCAGAAGGATTCTCCTTACAACCGGACTTAAAAATAGGTACTATTTTACTGTATTTCATCAAATCAGGAAAACAACCCTGATCAATACATTCATTAAAAATATTTGACAAAACCGGTGCAATCACTGTTATTATTGATTTTACGATTGTTACTGATAAGCCCCATAAATCTTCAGTACTTTTCATATTGAGCGAATTAAAAGTATTTAAGATATCGCTAGCATTAATATGCTCAAATTTAAAACTAGGAAATATATTATGAATATGCTGTTTGAGTAAAGATTCCGCTACTATAGGACATGATTTAAGGCTTTTAGTAGTTTTACCAGGTATACTCGTGAAGAAGTTTTCGAAAGCACAGGCTACATCTAAATTATTCGTTAAAATTTTATCATTAATTTTAAGAGTTACCTGTTCATTATTATTTCTAATTTTACCAGTTTCCGTATTAATAACATTCCAGACTGTCTTTATTTTATTATTCGCATTACCTATTTTATTACATATATAGTGAGATTTAGCTTGATTACACACTAACTTGAATGTTTTTGAAAAGTTTCTAACATATTTATGAAATTCCTCGTTATGAGTTAGAGATTTTAAATGATAAAGTTCATACAACCTATCCCTGCTCTTACGAATACCTTTAGTAGCCCAGTCACTAAATCCCATTTTACTATTTACCTTCACTATTTTAGTAGGACAGGCTCTATTAAAATTATCGCAAATCCCGGACAATAAACCTTCATACAAGACATTGGGCTCATTACTATGATATATTGTATTACAGAGTTTCAGTTCTAAATTATTCTTAAAGTTGTCTAATCTTGCCTTAGTAGTAGGTCTAATTACTTTCGTTACTTTAAATACTTGTCTTTTAAATGGCAATTCTATTAATTGAGCCTTATGATCCGAGCGAACACCACTAATAATCGATTTCCCTAGTATACTACTATTAGTTAATATATTATCAATACAAGTAGCCGAAGTGGCTGTAGATCTTGTTGACTCATTAAATAATATATCTAAGTTGAATGATTTGAATAAGGCAACTAAATTCCGACTTTCAGATGAGTTACTAAGAGTATCTACATTAAAGTCGCCACATAGAACTATTGACTTGTTACAATTATTAAATAACTTACGAAGAATCTCTTCTATTATAGAGGTAAACAATAAAAAATTTGATGCCGGTGGCCTATAAACACATACAATAATATAGCTCTGCAACTCTGCACAAGACACCTCACAAACACGCTCAACAGAGAGGCTGCAAATATCTTTCCGATCCTTGAATTTAATATTATTATTTATAAGAATTATTGTGCCGCCACCTTCTGTAGATAATCTATTGAATATACTGGCAACTGTAAAGTTTTTAATATTAAAAAGCATAGTGCCCGGTTTCAACCATGTCTCTGTAAAGCATAATATGTCTATAGTTATTTTATCTAACAATAAATGAATATCTAGAATTTTGCCAAAGAAGCGATTAATATTCTGATGTATTACAAAAATCGAACTGTTGAGCTTCTCTGTTGTCAAAAGTTTTTGTTTAAAGAACTATTCTGAATATTAATGTTAAAATTACTTATTTTTACTGAGTTATCCCGTATCCTATTAATATTATATGCTACAAGTGACGCAATCAATTTCTTAAGCTTTTTTGGAATAAACAGTGTATCCTGTTTCAATTTTAACTTACTAACAAACTTGTTAGTATCAAAATATATAAAATTAGCACTATGACATGTAACATTATGCATATGGTTATTTAAATGCCAAATATAATTATTCTCCATATCTGAGTAGTTTGAAGAGTATGGGAAAGCACATAACATTATTTTCATTACCCCTAATTTTGATAATGAGTTGAGACTATTTATCAAATCTTTTTTACTGATATTTAAAGCATTGCCAATTAAAATTATAATTATGGTTTGTTCATCAAACTTTGTATGCAAAATTTTATCTACTATTTGTTTGTATGATGCCCCTGGCATACAATAATTCATGACTGAATCAGTTATTTGGTTACTGATTATTGAGCCAAAGTCAGATCCTATTTTATCCGAAAAAACAATTGTCTTTGTGACTGTAGGATTGGATGGATTAGAATTTAATTGCGTGACCTGAACATCAGTCTGTTTCGTTTGAGATATTGGAAGCGATTCACCTGGCCCAGCTGGTGAATGGTCACAATCACATATATGATTATGGGACAGAGATCTTAATGTGTCCTCATTGTACTTACATAAGTCAACCAGGTGAGTCGCCGCCAATATATGCTCATTTATTTGTTTTTGAGCAATTTCATATCTAGAAACTAAGTCCCTAAGACAGATCTCCTTGTGCTCAAGGTCTGAGAGCAAGCGCTGAGTGTCAGTATCATACAATTTTTGACAATCATTTAATTTATTATTGCATTCTTTTAAATTTCTAATTATTTGGATCCTCTCTTTCCTTAATTGAACATTTTTATAAAAACATTTTTGTTTTTTAACTACTGAGTTTACTTTTCTAATAAATTTATTTAATTTTAAGTATTTCTTAATTTTATTATGACTTTTTAATTCAATTTTTGTTTGTTTAAAGTAAACAGAGTGATCACTATCCTTATTAAAAAATGCTTCAGAATTTGCCGGCTGAGTACACAAATCACTCCCAATCAGCTCATCAAAGAGGCTCAATGTATTGTTGGTTTGGTGACAGCTTGCTTCAGTTTCCAAGCGGTTAATTTTATCCTTCGCCTGACCCAAGCTGCTCTCCAGGCCAGAGATGCGAGCCAGTGCGTTCTCATAGGTGGTACTACACTCATTGAATGTACCCACCACCCTCTCTAAGCGGTCGCGCTGATCAGTCACTTCTGTGTAGTGGTTGTGAAGCTCAGCCAGGTCCTTCTTCAGCTGACTATTTCTGTTGTTCACTTTTCTTACTTCCTCCTCACCTTCTTCACGCTCCTGAATTAGTCGTTCACAGAGAAGTTGAGAGGCCTTAAGGTCTTCTAAAGCCTTTCTGAGCTTGGTCTCGACATCACGGGCACAGGCCTTGCGAGTCATCATGTTAACAGACATGAATCCACAGACCCTGAAGTGCAAAGACAGAAAGCTGAGAAGTGAACAATTTGTTTCCTATCTGCTATCTATTAATGAAGCAGTTTCAATATTAGTTTCTATCTTTTATTTGCAGGTAGGTATGATAAAAAGGGATATTGAACTAAACTAGGGGCTATTACTACTTAAATACAAATATTATACAGTGTTTAGTTATGTATAGTGTACAGTGTTAAACTAAGTATTAAAGTGTCTGAGGCAAGTTATATTATCATCAACTGTGCTTCCACAAATTTGTCAAACAAGGTGAGATTTGAAGGTGCCAAACTGAGTTAAGGACGTCGCTCAGAGAAATGAGCCGTGAGTAGGGTTAATGTATACTATGTTGTGTGTAAAAATGAACATAAATAAATACAATACTCCCCAGGTTTTAAGTCGTTCAGTTCAAATTTTATCCGTTTCGAGCCGTTGTTTGGTTGAATTTTTTCCGATGATAGGATTGATAATTTGTCACCAACACTTTAACATGAATTTATTTAGGTTTACAATGATTTTGGCTTTGAATTTCGATCAAATATTGTGTTTAATATAAATTTTTAATTAATTTAAAATACGATTATAGCGTACGGGTTGTATAAAGTATTTATTTTATCACTGAATCTCATCTTTTCGGTTGAGAGCCCTAAGCGCTCACCGATATTGTCCGCGTAAGGGTGTCAGAGCCATCTGAGGCTAACACCTTCGTCCATTCAAAAAAAAAAAAAAAACTGAATCTCATGTATGTACCTCACTTTTATACTGTTACTGGTTTAGGCACGAAGAACGTGTGATTATAGTATGACAATCATTTAAATCATCGTTGTGAAAGAAGCAGGATGAACATAAATGAAATAAAGCAATAAATAACTAAATCGGTATTCGTAAGCGGTGTCTATGTTTATGTGTTGCTCGGAAGCGCTTTTATGTAGATCTTCTGTTCTGCGTATAATAATGTGGTGCCGCGCGCCACCGACGACACACCGTTTGGCCGGTTGTTTAGCGCGTATTACAAGTATTTTGTATGGGGACACCACTAGACTATACAGACAAGGCTCATTAAATATTGAGTTAGTAAAAAAGTTAAGAAAAAGTGCAATAAAGACTATGAGAAATTGTATTCCTTATGTAAAATATTACCAATAGATATAAAAGTGAATTTCTTAATAGCCATAGAACATTATTATACAGAAGAACATAAAGTTAAGTATAAAAACTCATATAATACAAGAAGTAAGTAGTCAGGGAATGCTAATTAAACCAAAAGTTAATAATTATTATGGAGAGAGAATGTCTGAATATCTAGTCCCTAAAATATATAATGATATAGAACTCTTAAGGAAAGAACCTAAATTAAGTAAAACATTGTTAAAAACGAAGCATGTCATGCTAGGCAAATGTGACACTATAGTCAGTGAGGTTCATACCTGCGATGCAGTGGGCACAAACTATAATAATTTTAGTACATAATATGTAAATAGACTTAATAAATAGAGTTAAGTACCTTAATTAAATATATAATAGTTATTGTTAACGAGCGTATCTTTCCAACAAGCTATATAGCTTGGCAAGGAACATTGTATGTGTATTTTGTTATTTTTTACTTTGAAATAAATGATTAAAATAAAAAAAAACTTATTTTTAGACATAACTTTATTTTTATATTTCTGTTATATAGCAAATATAATAATACATATATTGGGATAGTTTTAAATATCTGCTTGTAACGTTTCCAACGCTACAATTTAAAAAAAAATATTGTATGAGGACCTCCCCTATTTTGTAACTTTTTTTTATTTGTAGATTTTTTCCTACGCTTGCACACAATTACCAAGCTAGATTCTAAATTTCATCCTTCTGGGTTATCTGGAAGTAGGTTAGGTTTAGGTACCATATTTCAGTCAGTCAATACTAAAATTAACGTCTTTTTGACCTTCATATCTTTATAACCGTTTGAGCTTGCATCATGAAATTTTAGCTTCTAGATGTCCTTATGGATATAATTAAACGTAGTTTTATGTTTACGTTAAAGAGGTTTTGAGCTATAGAAGGGTCAAAAGTGGCACCAAGTGGTTCGTATAATGTTACACTCGGCGCTGGCTAGCCAGTTCTTTTGCTTGAACTTGGCTTGACAGGCTGCCGCGTGTCTAGATCTAATATGAATAGTTTTTGAATGCTTGAGGTATCGTGAGACGCTAGAGTGACAGGTTTAGTTTTTGTAAATTTATTCATCTTATTTATTGTTATCCTTTTTAGTATTTATTATTAGTGTTATTGGTAAAAACCATTCTAATTGTTAAATAAATAAAAAAACCACATATTTTCATATGAGGATGTAATATGTGAGATGTAGAATAAATATGAAATAAAATCGTACACATTTTCTTTTTACGATACGGTTTGATAGGGTTTAAGGGTCGTGGCCTCAATCCATAGATTACCCTCGCAAACGCTATTCTTTTTACAAGTCTATAGAAAAGTTCTTAATCAAAATTAATAGCTACCGCATATCATAACCATTAAACCTGGCCTAAATCTAAAAATCTTACTTTTTACCGATTCTAAAGTAGACGAGACATAAAAAGTCCGTTTTGACAGCTTTGAGTGTTATCTAAAAATGATTTTGGCCTTATAATAAGGTGCATTGGCCTTATTATACAATTAACCATTTAATCAATAGATGAACCTTACTACAATACAAATAAAGATGGTTTTTGTGTGACATTCTAAACTGTGAAAATAGGCGTTTTAAATTCTTCTTTAAATAGCGTCGAGCTTGTATTTCAATTACTATATAATATACAATACTAGCCAACTAACCCTACAGTGTCACCCGCGTTCCCGGGGGATGTTACATTTTCCCAGAATAAGGTATAAGATTAAAATTCAGGTTATTAACTATCTATGTGCCAAGTATCATCTAAATCCGTTGGGTCGTTTTTGTGTGAAACTTTCGCATTTATAATATAGGTATTCAATTGATTTCCTCAATTCAATGGGATGTAAATTAGCCATTTTGTAAGCTTTAATAGACAGAGAGGGCGAAACCTTAATTGGTATTTAGTTCACCGCGCCTATTAGTCGAGACTGTTTCTGATTAGTTTCTTAAAAGCCTTTTCAGGCAGAAGCTTTGACTAATTTGTCAAGAAAATTGGTATAATATTAAGTATTTTTAATTGAAGATAGAACTGAGTCAGTATATGCGATTGAGTTAGGAAGTTGTGGATGTATGTGTTTATACGCATTCGTTTCAGTCCACTGGTCGAAATTAAGGATTAATCATAAAACATATAATATATAGCGGTAAGTAATATAAGTAGGTATGTATTTAGACAAGAAAATAGTAGCTTAATATGTAGTATATCAGTTATGTAGTTTCTATAGTACACGATCTGCTTTGTTTGGGATCAGATGGCCTTGAGGATATTTATTATTGTAATTATTATAAAAAAAATATACGTCCAAGAAAAAAACTTACTGTTCCATATTTCAGAGATGCAAATAGCTACTAAACAAAAACTAAAATTAACAACATTGATTTACAAACATGAATGGAAAAGAGAACTATTTTGTCATTGCCTATTTATATATAGATGTATAGGTATGTAACCTTTTTCTTCAACACGGCTAAACTGGAATAAGGCGGTTTCTCGTTTAGTCCGTCTTCTTTATCGCCACGGGCTACTAGGGGGCGCTTCAATAAACATTGGAATGTTTGAGATATGCAGGTCTATTTGTAAATAAGCCAGTGTGGTTGTGGGGACGAATACTACCACTCCAACTCTCCTTAATGTCGTAAGAGGCGACTAAAGGGACCGATGACCACGTGCACTTATACCTGGCACCGAGTCTTCAACAAAAATGCATCTAATAGCAAAAGACCAAGCATACATATTGCATTGACAGGCTAGTTGGCTTGGTGGTTAGTGACTCTGACTATCAAGCCGAAGGTCGCGGGCTTGATTCCCACCCAGGATAAACATTTGTGTGCATGAACATGTCTGTGTGTTCTGTGTCTGGGTGTAAATATGTATATAAGTATGCATTGAGAAAAAAAAAGTAGCATATGTAGTATATCAGTTATCTGGTTTCCATAGTACAAGCTCTGCTTAGTTTGGGATCAGATGGCCGTGTGTAAAGAACGTCCCGGGATATTTATTTATTTATTATTTGTTTATTGACCCCCAATGATTAGGAATATGGCAAGCTGATGATGAATAAATAATAATATAGTTTTCATTCGATTGAATCATGTGAGAATTGTATGGTATTTAATGAATCTGCCTTTTTTCGATATCACTATGAGTAGGTACCTCTAGTGTCCTCGATTGATATGAAATTATGAAATGAAATAAATATATTTTATTCAAATAGAACTTCACTAAAAAAATATAACCATTGTTTGTAATCGTTATCTTTTTTAACATTGATGACTTTTGTCAAATAAGCAGACGGTCCATCTGATGGTATGTGGTCACCGCCGACTATGGACACTTGCAACACAAGGGGCACAGCCAATGCCTGACCCTAAGACGTGAACTCATATGCCTAATTTATAAATAAAAAACCAACAACAATAAAATTCAACAAAAATCGCCAAACCTATTTTCAGTCGACTTACTTTTTTTCAATCATTATTAAAAGCTCTCGTTTGTTCAATTATAAGCTAAGTGTTATTTGGATCGGAATATGTAAATGAAGGTTTGATAATACTCAGAAATACATCAAATATACGAACTTTGTGCCGATATCGATACACTACAGGTATTTTTAATTTACAGTTCGCAGGAAGTACATTACTTCCGCGAAAAAGCAATAAAGGCTTGATATATTTTTGTGACGTTTCATTTAATATTGACTTTGCTACGAACCTATGGTGCTACGCCAATGTTTATATAAAGTACTCTACGTCAATTACAACGTCAATTTATTAGGTTACTTTTTGTGCTTGGAAAATGTTACGTCCCTTGGGAACGCGGGTGAAACCACGGGGACAGCTAGTAGTCCATATTACTCAATACCAAAGGTTTTCAGTCGTAATAAAAAAAAATTACAAAAAAAGGACCGACTTCACAAAAAGAAAATATTCCAAAACAAACTAATACGCACTAAAAAGAAAAAAAATAATTGCATTATTAGACTAAAAGTCAATCAAATTATTACGATACTATAATGTTAGTTACAATTATTGTTATTTTCGGAGGCGGTGTCAGCCAACGTAGGCTTGTAAGTACATACGTAGTTATAGGTGCGAGGCGAGAGTTGGGCCGCGGCGGGAGGGGAGCTGTTAAATGTGTTTAATTATTATTAAAGTATTCTCGTATTATTATTGCTAGGTATATTGTAGTGTTTCCTTAGCTAACACCGCCTCCAAAAATAACAATAATTGTAACTACATTATAGTATCCTAATAATTTGATTGACTTTTAAGTAGTCTAATAATGCAATAATTTTTTTCTTTTTAGTGCGTATTGGTTTGTTTTGGAATAGTTTCTTTTTGTGAAGACGGTTTTATGAAAAAGTTATGAGGTAACAAACATAAAAAAGAATAAAGACGAATTAAGAACCTCCTCCTTTTTTTTGAAGTCGGTTCTAAAAGGGGAGCGTGGCGAGCGTGTTGCAAAAAAAGACTGCAAGCCCGAAACTCTTAAATAATAAATAAAGATGTCTAGCTGTACCAGGCGATATACAGTCATGAGTATGCATATGTTACTTCAGGTCTGAAAAATGTGCCTACCTTATATCCGGGTCTCGTAAAAGCTGTTCAAATAAATAGGTACCAACAATAAATACATAATAAAAATATATCCTGGAATATTTTTCACATTTAGTTATCTGATTCCAAACTAAAAAGAGCGTATTAGTGAACACCGAGAAACTGAACAAGGGTCGTTAATAATACAATTGTTTTAGTCCTGGGTAGGAATCGAACTTGTGGCATAACTATCAAAATACCAACAATTAAAGTTTATATGTTGAAGGAGTGCAAAAAGCTAAGTAATCTTAAAAACTGTGATGTAAATAATATGTGAATAAATGCTATGTTTGGTAGGATGGATGTTAGTTACTCAATCACGTCAGAACCGCTGAACTGATTTACATGGATTTAATTATTTTTTTTGTATACCTCATTGGCCTATAACAAGCATACGGTCCACCTGATGGGAAGTGGTCACCGCAGCCTATGGACATTTGCAACACCAGGGGCATCGCCAATGTGTTGTCGATCCTGAGACGTGAAGTTGGTAAGTCTCATGTGCCTGTGATTTCACCGGCGCCCTTACCTTTCTAACCGAAACACAGTAATACAAGTGCACTACTGCTTCACGGTGAAAATGGATATGGTGTTAGTATTTTCCCGGACTCTGCACTAAGAGCTCTACTACTCTAATATAATTTAAAATTAATGACATAGGGATATATTGTAGTCTAGAATACCACTTAGGCTAGTTTTTACTTCGGAGAAAATTATAATACATCCCTCGGGAACGCGGGTAAAACCGCAGAGTACAGCTAGTATTTTCAGAAGTCCCACGTTTGTTAACAAAAATCCATGAAACCTACACATATATTACATTCAGACTGCCAAAGTCAAACACATAATGACGTATTTGTACAGGCTCGCAGTTGACGTAATAAAACAAAATTCAACGCAACTATTCAGCGTTCTATGCAATAATTATAGAAGCTATACTCTGACATAAAAATAAAACAAAACGTTTAATACCATTCTAACTTAAAACGTAAAGAATTACGGTCGAATTTCGATCGCACAGCGAGCACTAGTAACTTTAAATGGGTCAGAGCCGCGAAAGACTTATGCAAGCATCGCCATTCAGGCTTCGTGCAGGTAATACTTTACACTAATTAGTAAGTACCGAGTATCTGACAGTTAATTCAAGTATCTAGGTGTGATTATATCACCTCTCCTACTAATATTTTACATCCGAAATTCTGTATGTATGAATGTTTGTTACTCTTTCACGTAAAGTACGAAGCGGATTTGGATGAAACTTGGCACATATATTGAAAATTAATAATACATGATATGGTAGCTTCAGTAACTTTAAATTTTACCTCCATAAGTGCGCTCCGTGGTAAAAGGTTTGAATAGAATTTTTGAATTTTGATACTTTTTGTGCCGGGAAAATATTACATTCCTCAGGAAAACCGCGGGGGACGGCTAGTTTTATATTTGTATATATGAAGGTTAAGTTAGTTCGGGTACGCTACTAAAACTTAAAACTTAACACGATATCACCGTATCTAAGTTTTTTTTAGATTTTTTTTATATTATAATATTTATATAGTACAAGCTCTCCTTAGTTTGCGGTCAAATGGCCGTGTGTAAAGATTGTCCTGAAATTTACTTATCATATTTCTAAAACAGTTTTACCTGTCAAAATAGGCCTATTAATTATTTATTATACTTTAGTATATCATATCTGGTTATCATCGTTGTACAAACTCTGCTTTGTTTTCGATCAGATAACCGTGTGTAAAGAATATCCGAGGATTAAAAAAATTTTTCTTTTTAATAATTAGTCCCGTAACGAGGCTCAAGGTTTACGCAACGAGCTATATCAAATCATGACTAGTGATATTTTGCACAAAAGAATGATTATGCTGGCCCAGTTAACAGCGTAGCTACATGTAAAATTAAATTTTTACGAAATGAAAATTGAATTTCTTTTTCAATAACAAGACCTTTCAAAAATCGATTGAATTTTTGAGTTGGGTTCAAATAATTAATAACAGTATGATACAACTGTAATAATATATTATTCGTAGAAAATATTTGTTAGTGTAACAGCCGTCATCATACAAATAGAGACAAATACCACCTCAATAAATAGGTACAGGGCCTTAAAAGGCATTTATATTGTGAAGTATAAATAAATAAAAAAAAATTTAAAAGCCTTTTATTTCACACCTAATAATTAATTATTACATTGTTTTTTTCTTTAAGTTATAGGATACAAATAATTATAATTAATCAATACATTTACTTAAATGTGGAAATGAAAATAATTATGCATTGCATTATGCATATTAGAAAGTTTTAAATTGTTTTAAATGTGAGGTGTATTCTTTGTTAGACATCCAAATAAAATAAATGAATATACGGGTAGGTAGTTAGGTGCTGTGGCGAGAGACCTTGACTGCAAGGCTCTGGATCATGGGCTCGATTCCCACCCAGGACAAAAATACATATACATGAACATGTATGTTTGCTTGATGACTACTTTAAAAAATGTATGTCTGTATGTAGGAATATGTAATAATAGGAATAAATAAATGTATTTAGAAACGCTAGCAGTATACCTATCAGTTATCTGGTTTCCCTAGCAGAAGCTCTGCTTATTTTGGTATTGGAATATGAGACATTGCCTCAGGATATTAATTTATCTATTATCTCCTATCACGTGGATTCACAAGCGTTCCGAACGATATCATTTATCTCGGCATTATAGCATAACGTAGCCTTTGTCACTCGGGAATATTGTATCAGTGAAATAATTATTGAAATTGGTTCAATAGTTTCGGAAATTACTTCCTATATCCAAACAAACTTAACCTCTATATCATATTAGTGTAGATTGTTATTTGAATGAGGTTATGATTAACTATTCACTACATAGTATAAAACAAAATTGCTTTCTCTGTCTCTATATCCATATGTATGCTTAAATCTTTGAAACTACGCAACGGATTTTGATGTGGTATTTTTCAATAGATAGAGTGATTGAAGAGGAAGGTTTTTATGTATATTAAAATACATGTGACATCCCACGGGAGCGCGGGTCAAACCGCGGGGGACAGCTAGTACAACTATAAAACTTAACAACTTCACGTCTCAGGGTCGACAACGCATTGGCGATGCACCTGGTATTGCAACCGTCTGCTTGTTGGTCGGCCGCGGTGGTATAAGAAAATCTACCAATTTAATTAATTTGCCACCCTGCCTGTAGAGCTTAGACAGATCTTGATAAAAAAAATATAGTTAGAACATATGATTGCGTGAATGATATCGATAAACGCATGGGAAACCGCGGGTGATACATTATAGATTGCAGAAATGAACTAATAAGCACGTGTTAACTTCGAGGTAAGTTCCCGATTAGCATATATTTATTACTTATGATAATTCGGAACAGGTATTGCGTCACATCTGCGGAAATCTGGCTCTTCTAAAACTTTTCTAATTTCACCTAGTTGATGGTATGGTAATCGCTTTTCATTTTATTTATTTCTTTCTCTTTCTATCATTGATGCAATGAATTTTCTGTACCGTTATTTTTGGTTACAGATTATTTTTTATAAACGTAACTTTTTATGTAATTTGGACCGAAAAACAGGCAGACGGTCCACATGATTGTAAATCACAGCTGCCTATAGACATGCAATACCAGGAGCATCGCTAATGCGTTATCGACTCTGAGACGTGAAATTGTTTAGTCTCATGTGTGTGACAGTCAGGACATATTCCTTTACTAATTACAAAATCACGTAAATTTGAATTTTAACTATTTCATTCCTTGAATTTTAACCGACTTCAAAAAAAGGAGGAGGTTCTCAATTCGTCTGTATTTTTTTTTATGTTTGGTACCTCATAATACGACATAATTATTTATATATTTTAAATCAAGGATTTAGATATTATTTTCTATATTAGTCTTATGAACTACATTAATATACGATATATATAATAATATAAGATAAACGTCATTCTGAGAAAACCCTTCCGGTACCCAACTGATAGGCTATACACAGACTTGGGAGTCCTCCGCGTAAGGCAACTATTTGTCTTTAGCGTGACCACAAACACACACAAGAGTCTTAGTAACATACCTAACCACAACGAGCTCATGGGTAGGCGTGTTTATAGAGTTCCGCTACCTCGAACTAACTCCCTATTACCAAGAAGATGTCCAGCGTACTCTCTTGCACACCTATAATAAAGTGACCAAAATGTGTGATGTAAAAAACCTCACTGTCTCCGCTTATAAAATAATTGTAAGAATGTGGCTTCTAACACTTTCCTACAGTGACACAGCAAATTTAAACTTAACATTGTATGTAAAGTATTCTGGTATTCTGCTTTATGCAATAAATTTATGAAAATCTTAATTGTTAACTCAGAACAAATCGATACTGGTGAATCGCATTCCCTGAACCCCAAAATACAAACTCTGCTTAGCTTGGGACTCGCTGCCCAACTGCTTTAGTTGTAAGGATATCTTGTGCTCTGTACTATCTCTTGTGTTATTTTAATTATTTTTTCTGATAATAAAAATATATTTTTATTCATTTTTATTGTTTTGGCTTTTTGGGCATACTTAATTACGTTAAGTGGCAGCGATAGTTAAAAAACTATTATTTAAACTTAATTTATTAATAAAATAATTAATACAATTAATAATAAAAACAATTAGAGTACAATTAAAATATGTTACAAGGTTCGATGTGGGAACGCGAGTGATCAATCTGAGATGCCGCTGGTCCGGTGATCCCGCGATCTGCTGATGCGGCCGGAATGTTTAGACTAGGCCGTACCAGTTTATCCCGGGGTGTGCGTATTTAAATCAGGATCAACTAGTTTGGCCTAGCCTAAACTGGTTTATCCTATCGGGCTTAGGATAAACCAGTTTGGACTAGGCTATACTAGTTAATCCTATCGCGTATAGGAAGAACTAGTTTAGCCTAGGCAAAACTAGTTTGTCCTGAAATCGGGTTTGGCCGGTAACATATACATACCTTTGGGTATGGTTTATAACAAAATAAAAAGAAGAAAAAAGACAATTTAGTCCCATGCAAAAGTTTTTAGTATTTTAGATTTATAGACGCTAAATAAATCATTGAATCTATTAATTCATTGTTAAAGTGAAGGTACTGTGATGATTTTGTTTTCCTTTTTATTTTTTTAATACATGGAGGAAATTAAACAATATCATTCACATAAAACCACATATGGTTTATAAGAGAAATTACTTATTCAATATACATTGAAATATTGTATTTTTGTGTTGACACCAGTGTTACTCACTAGCTGTTACAACTTAAGTACATTGAAGTTAAGTACGTCAAAAAATTTAAATAATTTAAATTCAACTTACAAAAGCCAAGGTGACTGAAAGCTATTGAAGTTATCACTACTTAGGGTTCTTAGCCTTCAAATCAAATTAATAAATCATAAATTTAAACTAAGTATATTTTGCTTTTACGTACGTATTTTTAAGTTATCTTTTTATTCTGTAATAATCGTATTTATGAGCAGACATTATAGTAATATTTTATTATTACATTAGTAAGTAAATGGTAAGAAATATAATATGATAATAACTTACTGCTACTTAATAAAATGATGAGCTTACTTAGATACAAAGCTTCGATAGATGCAATTCACGTTTTAACTACATATTATTTCAAGTAAGATTTTCTTTCAAAGGTGTCCTATTTACTCTAAGGCTCGATGTTTTACTCATCTGAATAAAAAATAATATCTATGCAAAGGCTAAAATTAGGTGGTAAATTACTTTTAGCAGATTGTTGCTTTTTTTGAATTTATCTCAGAGTAAATAGGCTCTTGGATTTTTTTATAAAATTAGCTTATTTTTTTATTGAGAAAGAAATGGTGGAGGTGGTGATAGGACGACGCGTATATATATTTTCATGAACTTTTAATTTTTAATAGGTAAAGTAGTTAGATTTTGAAGGTTGCGTATCATTTAACACTATTTCCCTTTTCAGTTAATTATGGTTTAATAGAAAACTCTACCGGTTCCATGAACTCTAATAGCCGAAAATACCAGTTTCCCCAAGGGGTTTCTGAGAACCATTACTCACAGGCGAAATGCGTGATAACTTCAATGGATACCAGCTTAGTAACAGTGTTGATTTACGGTTTTAGACAATGGGATCATCGGTTCTGTTAACATTTACCATAAAAATATATTGATTATAAAGCTTTATTGATTTTCGTGCAAACTGCAAACTTAGAAAAAAATAGAAAAGTAAATAAATAAACAGATTAAAGAAAAAATATTTAGTTTGAACGGAACCGCTACGAGTCTAGCCTCCTCCAAGGAATGCCAGTAATCCTTTTAGTTGGCTGTTTTAGTCAACTATCACATCCACCATATAGTATACACAAATATTACAAATCCGTGTTCATTTGGAAAATAGTAATTGCTGAGTTTCCAGCTCTTCTCAGTACAAGCAACTATCCAAACCGGCGCTAAAGTCAGACAATTCATAAGTGCTTGTGAAGGACTTTTGAATAAACTTATTTTCATTTCATTTCACTATTACAACTGTTTTAAGGCGGAGGTACTGATACCTTTATGGCTATCGTATCAATGGTCCATTTATCTAAGATATTGCGATATCCTTTTCATTGCCATAGGAAGGGACAGGAAAAACAACCCAAGCATTTGTCAAATGTATCCTACAAGGATATGGCTTCCAGTTTCCTTTTACGAACATGGTGATTTTATCTTTATTGCTTTTTTTGCTGTTGATCGACTTATGTTTATACAGTCTTACCATGCTATGAACTAGAATAGACGAAAGTAGTGATTAGACAGAGCCTAGGACACATAAGGTACCTATTTCAGCCAGAAGAGTACTACAAAGTACCCGTGCTATTATATGATTACCTACCTATGTTAGTACTTATACGACTAATAGTTATAACGAAATCTTTGACAAATATTAGGCAACTAGTCGTGCCCGTGACATATATACGAGTATATATCTTTTTTATATACAACTTAGGTAGCAAACAAGCTATTGAACCCCGCAACATCATGGGTATCACACCCTTCTTGAAGAACCCCATTTATCCCAATATATTCAAATTAAAGTATAATTCTTATGAAATAAAGCCTATATGTCTAAAACTTTAATAACTAGCTGACCCGATAGACGTTGTCCTGTCTTAATTATGAATATTGAATTCAAGATTTAATCGACTGTGAACTGTGTACTTAGTTATAAAGAAATTATAAATTAATTATTTTATCAATGTAATTCCGACCCATGGTTTGCAGCGCACATTCTGTCAATCGCGCCAACTGTCAAACGACTGACAATAATGTCAAACAGGTTACATTAAAAAAGTTTATATTGTCAAAAGCGCTAGGAAAGTCGTTAAGTTTTCTTAAATTTTCTAATTTTCCGCGCACCTTTCTTAATTTTTTCGTTCATAAGAACCATCTCCTTACAATAACAAACACAACAAAAAAATAATTAGCGAAATCGGTCCAGCCGTCCATGCGTGATGCCGTGACCAAGGGAAATAGGGATTAATTTTTATAGACATATATAGATAATCATTTATTTCACATACAAAGTTTTAAACATAAATAAAATATTTATTAGTTCATCAAATCGTTTCTGAAATTTTCATTTTCAAACAGACAAGGTTTACGAAAATGGTTTAATAGTATCCCTAACACTCCCTTGTTTAGTATTATCTTCGTTTAAGACAGATACATTAAAAGAGGTCGTGTCTTTTTTCCTTTTTATTTTCCCCCAATGTCTACGTCCCATGGTTTTTGTACGCCTTGCAGAATTCTGGTCTAATCAAATTTAGCCAAAACGATCGACACGCAAAAAAAAAAATGGTTTTTGTTTTGTTCTGTCAAGTCCTTTCGTCGTGGGTCGACGTCATGTCGGCCAGTCATGTCGGTATGGAGGTTGAATAGCCCCAACATCCCCACATCAACCGCAATCAGTTATCGGAAAATATTTTGTGTTCCAAAAATAAAAACTATCTCTCACTCCGTACCATTTAGAATATATCTTCTAAATAACAACAACATCGGTACATTAATTTAGCCGTAAATGCGTACTAAACAAACAAATTCGTATTTATAATATTAGTTAGGTTTATAGAGTTACTGAGTTACTTTAAATAATAGTTTTAAAATCCGACTAAAAAATTGAAAATAAATTTGAATTAAGAATAAAATAAACAAAATAAGCAAAAAATATTTTATATTAAAAAAAGCGTGGGGTGCATGGTGTTAATAGTTATAAATATTTTATTGACAGATATGAGTAGAATGATTATCATTTTTAATAATTTCTAAATAAACTTTTTTACATTAAAATAAATATTTTTCTTATTTACACTGTTCTTATAATTCAATTTTATTTTCTATTTTATTCGTTGGATTTTCTATTAAAGTGTGATTTTAAGTTTTTTTAAGTATTATTTATTTTTAATTTTTTACTTAAACCACTAATCCTCATTATCCTAGCAAGGATAACGGGTCAAACTAAATAACTTTAAAATATTGAATTGGCATTGGTCTTTAATAAGTATGCCAAATTTCGAGTTTATCCGACGTCTTGAAGGGGGTCAAAATCATGTTCAAAGATTCCGTTACATACTAACATACATACGTATGAAGCTAAAAAGAAAACGTTTAATCTTTTAGTTAGATGTTTTTGAATATATTTTTGATGGGGCGAGATGTGACAGAAATTTGTACACAAAATGTTCTCAATGGGGTGTAACTATTGTGACTACTCATTGATGTGAGTCATTGATCAGTTTGTTTCGAAACTAAAATAATACCAAGGTCAACATACAGCCAAAAATATCGCTCCCAATTTGAACGTGAGCCAAACACAATCACCAGTAGGTACATATACATTACAGAAACAATATTTATTTTATGCTCTTTTTTCACCGCAGATTTGTTGAACAATATTTATATTTATTTGGACACCTTAATTGATGTTAGCAAAAACTATTATTTAAACTAGGATACCGTGGTTTTACTGGTATTGTCGGAATCAATAGGTTCCCGTGATGTGAAGAATACAGAAATACATTTACATTAATATGTAGAATTTTTGATCAATGTGTGTGACATCCATGCAACACACTTTACAAGTTTCATGCAACATATACACTGTTTTATTTTATTTCAAGTTATTTATTTTATTCTTTTGAGTTATGGTAAAGCGGTCGGGCCAATTGGTTTGACGCAAGTCGTAGGTTCGACTCCCACCCCGGAAAAATATTTGTATACACGAAAATGTTTGTTTCATATATGTGTGGGTGTAAAATAGGGTTCCTTTGATCATCTCAATACTACTGAACGTATCGGGATGGGACTGCTACCATTCGACGCAGAATTTTTCATAGATGATATTGAAAAACGCGGGTGAAACCGCAGGGGACAACTAGTATTTACATTTATATATATTTTTGAATTTAGAAAAGAAAGTACGGTAAGTGGTTGATCAGTCATAAGGTTTCCGAGTACAAACTCTGCATAGTTTGGGATCAGATGGCCGTGTGTAAAGAATGTCCCTGGATTATTATTAGGTATACTTTGATGCATCTTGGTAAATAAAATTATTATTATTATCCTTCTTATTTTTCTTTCGTTGGTACCTAACAATTATACATTCTTGCAGTGATTTGGCCTACCCATTGACTCGTCAAAGGCCTACTTTTGGACAAAATTATCCTGAGACATTCTTCACACACGTGCATCTGATCCCAAACTAAGCAGAACATGTATAGTAGTGTAACAATGCTATCCTCCTTACCTTTTTTGTTCCTGGCTGAAAATAATTAAATTCTAAACATTTTTAATTATTTTTTTAAAAAGCAACTCACTCCCATTTCCTTTTTACTCTAAAATACAGCGTATTGTGAACAGTTTCTTTTTGAGCTTCAAGCTCTTAAGTGAACAAATAGTTCAGTCCTTGTGAAAAGACATTTGGTACAAATATAAACACTATTATACCATTTGTAAGCTTCAAAATAGTGTCGCATCGATTGATTTTATTTGTTATACCAAAATACAATAGAGTCTCTTATCGTTGAAAAATAAATTTATTAGAAGTCATATAAAAGTTCACATTACAATGACTGGGACTGAATTGATGTATACAATGGTTAATACAATGTATAATAGATATCTCATACCTACTACACAGAGAAAAAGAAAAAAACAATTTAAATGGACTAAAATAAGTGAGCATCATACCCAAGACCTATAGTTTAGCTGTCAGGGTCAAGTTAGCCGATTGGAATGACTTTCAATGAACGCTAAATAATTGAAAAATAAGTAGTTGTTACAAGCTCATTACAGTATATTTATCGAGCAGATTAAATTTTCACCAAATTAATAAATTAAGTAGATTTCAATGAACTACACAGAATGGGTAAAAGGTCGAATGACCCATGTTCCAATATGCCACGGGTCTTGTCGCCTAAGGCATTTTATTTAATTATTTCAATGCCTTTTCATACAGACACTAAACATCTATAATAATGTTGTTTATGCCATCATATCCAACAACAAAAGGTTAATGCCCGACACAATGATCATTCAATTATAGCAGTTCCCACGTAAATGCCAGTCAATTTGTGGGCGTATGTTTGCAGAAGTGACGTAACATAGCCATGTTTTGAATCTATCGGGTTACAGAAAGGCGAAGCGCTGGCTGGTCGGCCAATTAATTTACCTAATTTCAGCCGCTACGTATCATTATAATTTTTCGAACTTTGCTGACACATTGCCTTCCTCCAAAAGTTAATGATTCGTTTTTAAGTTAGTACAGCCAAATGAATACTTCTTCAACCGTTATTCAAAATCACTGGACTGGTGTAGATTTTTGACAAGGCCTGCAATAAAAAAGGACTTTAATCTTAGATGCAATATAGCTCTCAGTGCTTAGTTTATCCTTGGAAGTATTACAACCATACTCATTGGCCGTGAAGCAGTAGTGCACTTGTATTAGGTTTTGATTAGAAAGATAAGGGGGTCGGTAAAATGACAGGCACACGAGACTTAACAACTTCACATCTTAGGGTCGACAATGCATTGGTGTTCCGCTTGGTGCTGCAAATTTTCATCGGCGGCGTTGACCACTTAGCATCAGGGAGGCCGAACAGATGTCTGCCGACCAACTTTAGCCTAAAAATAATTACGTTAAGCTACCTATTGTTACTTTAACATTCTGAATATCTAAGCAAAATCCACGACTTTTAACCTTTTTCAAACATATCCATTTGCCATCTAGCTGGCTGGCTGATACCCTCAAGTTGAAAATCTGTCGCCAAACACCTGCTGGTGTGCTGGCAGCTGCACTTGGAACCTAGATACCTTCTAGGCTTCCAATCAGATTTGACCACAACTTCCCATACTATAATGCAAGCTAATAAATAGTATCAAAGATACCGCGTATCGAATAAATTGTTACAAAGCTGGCCAGTTGTTCTTTTAATTAGAAATGTCTTGTTGTCTACAGGCTCAATCACAATAATGTCGTACGCTTGTATGGGCCGGACTTTGTGCTCAGTGCGACCACCCTTCGACATTGATGAGGGCAATGTCAGCATGCAGCAGGTAAATATACCATTATTACTTCGTTTGTATGTGTGGAGTATACTCTAAAACGATCTGATTACAAAAATACCAGCTATCTCGGGGAATTTCAAGTTACATTTTCAGGGGATAAAAAGAAGCCTATATGCTATTCGAAGGCATGTTCTATGATGTGCCAAATTGAATTCAAATTTGTTTGGCGGTCTTGCGCCCAGACATCTTCACAGACTTTCGCATTCATAATGTTAGTAGAAAGTAGGACAGGTGTAGTAGGATGTTAATTAGAAAAAATATAAAAAAATGGTTAAAGAGTTATGGCTAAAATATAACCTTGCAGATTTTCTTGCCGATTATCGGTTGAAGGCTGACTACCGAGCCGGTTGTAGCCTCAGTAAGTTTAACCGTCATTGATGCCCTCCGTGGGGCTGGATCTTGAATTTAGATTCTGGTTATTGTTCGGTAATAAAAAGCTACAATATTCCCGAGTGACATAGGTCAAGGAAGAGCGGATTGTAGTGAGAAACTAAATAAGCGAATGACCTTAAAATACCACAGAAAAGTAGATTGATTCCTGGTTGAGTTAATACGATGATAAAGTAATAATTAATTAAAGTTTAAGTAGAGATTCTGGTTCTATTATTTATAATCGTAAATGCTTGTACCTAACAATGTTTTTTGCTATATCGTTATTTTGCTCATATGGCACCAGTAATCGTGAGATCCCTGAAAAGGGAAGGAAACCGTGTGGCAAAATGTAATTAAAAAATAAGAACTACAATTGTTTCAAATATTCTGAGAAATAATTCCACGCAATAGAATAAAACGTATTATTGAATAAAATTATTACTTATAACAGATTTCGAGTAAATCTAAGTTTTTTTGATTTATGAAATCAATTGAATTGGGCAAATATAATTTACATTACAAATATAAAACTCTGCAGCTTTTATTCGCAAGACAATTTTATAAAACACATAATACTCAAACAATAGTCCTTTATGACTTATTGTTGATTAGTAACAATGGTTAATGTTCCAAAATTAAATAAATTACAAAAAAATAGATTTTCGGACATACAAGTAACTTCATTACATAGATAGGTCAGTATGGATAAATGTTCCACTCGGTAATAGGCAGTGCACCTATCGGTAGAAATAAAATCGCACTATGTACACACCAATAGGGTTAGGGATACGTGTACCCCTCACCACGTCGTATTTCTTGTACGTGGTAGCCACTTGAGAGATATAAACTTACGAAATATTTATCATCTTTGCTAAATTAAAGATGTTAAAAATTTATCCTTAGCTCATTATCCCATAAGCAAATAAAACTTAGAAAAAAAATTACTATATGATCATAACAATATTTTAAAATCTTTAGGCTAAGAGATCGTAGAAAATGAAAAAAGAAGAATAAAAAATAATAAATAATCCCATTCACTATGAAATTGATAAATTTCTTAACACTGTCATTATGACAAAACCCTTTAGATTAGATTCATAGAGATTGAATCTAATTTTCAGTAAAATAACGCCTCCAATAACCAATAACTTTATTTTCTCAAGCACATTACGTAACTAAAAAAGAATCATAAATTGAATGAAGCCATTCGCAAAAAAACATATTTTCCTCAGATGTTTCTATAAACTTTTGCTCACTGAATGAAACGCGCTTATACAAGGTCTGTGGAGATTGTGTCACAAAGTTATTACTTTGAACTTTGGCAATCTGTGACCAATATACTGTAGTTCTGAACAAGCGTACTATTACGCAATATATATAGTTACATAGACAAGAAAGCTACCACTTAAGAAATATATCAAACGTTGTAATTTTAGTTGCTTTGACCTTTCAACGTGCCCTTTAAGGCCTTAGGATCTCAGAGGTCTAGGTCTCTTAAGGCATTTCATATTTCCATTAGTACAATTTAATTGACTTGCCGCCATACCGCGGTTTCACCCACCTTCCTCAGGGATCTTATGTATTCAGGGATTGTAAAATAACCTATGTCACTGAAGAATAGAGTAGAGTAAAGTGAGGTAGTACATACCAAGGTCCATCGATTTCCCTCTCTTATCCAAACTCGCGAAATTCGCACTGTTTTTATAATTTATTTATTTGGATAACCAACAAGATATATACTGATACATACTGCTTTAATAAAAAAAAAAAAAAAAAAAAAAAAAAAAAAAACAAAAAACAAAAAAATTGTGTGTTGCCTTAATTACAGTAATAATTTACTTAAAAGGGCATAGTTATGTGTTATTATTATTATATATAAAAAATAATGTTTGTCTGTGTGTCCTTTATAGAATCGTAAACAATGCAAAGTTTTTAGCAATAGATATAGTAGTTCAAGAGGAAGGTTTGTAAACAGGATTGAAAGCGGGCAAAGCCGTTGCTAGTTATTATATATTATATAAATTATAAATTCCTATATTTTTTGTAAGTAATATATTACTAAAACTGACATTATTTATATTAGGACTAAATAATTATATAAGGAATTATATAGATGTCGCCAAATTACTATGGTACGGGCGATGCACGATTCTCTCATGCGTGTTCATAGATGTCGCCACAAAGTAATAATAGATACACAAATATCTTCTGACCCATAATCTCCATAGAGATCGAGGACCCAGTACTGAGTATCACATTTCACTGAAGATATTCTAAGTTGCAACGTGACTAAGCGTTGTCACCGTCTCTTAAGCACGTTCCTAAACCCGGGCTACAGGTAATAATTTCTGCCAAAAAAAACATTTACACAAAAGACATGGTACGTCTAAGCTGGTAATTGAACCACGGACCACTGATCTGTAAGCCTAGGTAAACACCGCTCGACCAATAAAGCTACTACATATTATGAAGTAAATAGCTTCAAACATCTGTAAAGTTTTGTAAGTAATATATTACTAAAACTGACATTATTTATATTAGGACTAAATAATTATATAAGGAAAAGTAAAAAATTTCAATATAGTATTAGATATGAAGTTATTATACGATTTTTTGTATTCAAATTGACTTGTTATGAGTTCCATTCATACGAAGAAACTGAAATATACTAAACTTCGCAACATGTTATAAATAGAAAGTAGTACAGAAAGTTTGAGAATAGGTCGATGTATAATTGTATCTCGATGTTAAAGTCAAAGGTCAATCTTATGAATAACTGGAAACGAGAGCATATTATCAAGAAAAAATACTGTTAAAAATAGTTTTTAAGACCTTTGACATTAACTATAATAATGGTAAGTAATGGCAAAGTAAAAGGCAACCTTCTCAACCGGTATTAGTCTACTCATAAGTGCTTGTAAAGGCCCGTTTGAATATAAATATTTGCATAAATCTTTTCATTTTTCATAATCTCTTTTTTTAATAATCTGAAAGAGTAGCAGGAATAAACCTATTCAGATTAGTGGATATGTATGAATTGATTTGTATCCCTGAGGCTGAAAGGGAGGATTCCAATTAATTAAATAACAATCCAGTTTGTGTATGAAACATTTTAATTGCCATTACATAGGTCGCAGGAATGCTGAGGGGCTAATTAATGACATATTATGTGGTTCTGGTTATTGTTGCGAGCCTGGAGAATGTTACCACTTTTAATCTAGATAAAACTTCGTGGTTTTTATATTGTAACGATTTATGTTGTATTGTAAGATGTTTAACTGTACAAATTAATAAAATTGAAGTGTCTATTTGTTTTGTCAAAATAAGAGCTTTTTACAAAGTGTATTATGAAAAATAAAAAACTAAAAAAAACAGGTTTTTATAGAAAATCCATCTAAAAAATAGAAAATAAATTTGAATTAAGAATAGTGTTAATAAGAAAAAAACAAGTTATTGTAAAAAAAGCGTGGGGTGCATGGTGTCAATAGTTATAAATATTTTATTGACAGATATGAGTAGAAGGATTATCATTTTGATAATATCTTAAGAAGCGCCTCACGCTTTTTTATTACAATAAAATAAATTTTTCCTTATTTACACTATACTTCATTCAAATTTATTTTCTATTTTTTAGTTAGATTTTCTACATTTAAAAGCGTGTTTTTTAGTTTTTTAAACAATATTTTTTTTTTTTTTAGTTAAACCGATATTTCTGATTATCCTAGTAAGGATACCGGGTCAAACTATTAATTGTCATCGGTCCTTAATAAGTATGCCAAATTTCGAGTTAATCCGACGTCTTCAAGGGGGTCAAAATCATTTTCAAAGATTTCGTTACATACCAACATACATACGTATGAAGCTAATAAAAACGTTACTAAACAACTAACAACCAAAAATCAGGTATTTGTTTATTTTCCGAGACGGGATTTTCATTGGAAAATATCGGCTGTTATAAGGAGAAACTTAGTTTACTCTATATTCCGGGAAAATGTAGCTACCCTCGGGAACGCAGGTGAAACTGTGGGGGAGGGATAGTAATAAATAGAATAATAAAATTGTTATTTAAATAAATGTACCTGCTAAAGCTAGTTTCTTAAATGTAGTCCTTTTAGAGGTAAAACAATGTCAATGAAAAATCTACCCTGTTGTTCTATGATAAGGTATAAATCTGCATCGACATACAATTAAGCAATGGAACAGTCGATGAACTTTCTGAGGCAGTAAAGTTGTTTTTTCAATGACATTTTTAACATCAAAACAGGCTCCCAATATACAATAATAACAGATATACTTTTGTCTCACAGGGTCTCAGGCTAATGAAAGAGAGGAAACGTGTGGCGTGGATACTTCTCCTTCTGGCAGTCCTGTTCGCTCTGTGCTGGATGCCGTACAACATAATTCAGCTGCTGCTGGACATCAATGCTGTTAATCCTAAGGATTTGGGCATTCTGCCTTACGCTTTGTTATTAGGTGAGTATTTTTATCAGAATATTCAGGATTCTCAATCTGAGTTAGTTGTCAGAATTTCCGGGACTAGCATTTAATTTTGAAAAGTTACAAAACTGATAGATATAGAAAAACACATGTAGGTATAGTTACAATTTGTCATAACGGTTGATGATATCGCGAAATGCGATGTGGTGTTAGATGTCAGAACGTAAATATATTACGATATGACATTGTAAGTAATGTGAGCGTTTATTTGGTAAACTCTGATGTAGTTAAAGGTTAAGCACCAAAACCTAAAAGGGATCTAGATTTTAAACGTAGCGGCAGATGAATATGAAGTTATGGTGGAGCAAGGCATGTCACTCCTCCATTTTAAAGGGAAGATCTTCCGCCCAGCAATCTCTGGGGAATGCGGTCCTACTAGTGATGTTGGAAGCTTGTATATGAAAAATCCTGAGAAAACTTGGGATATCGCGATGTAGGATTCTCGCATGTCTATTCATTCATAGATGTCGCCAAATTACTATGGTACGGGCGATGCACGATTCTCTCATGCGTGTTCATAGATGTCGCCACAAAGTAATAATAGATACACAAATATCTTCTGACCCATAATCTCCATAGAGATCGAGGACCCAGTACTGAGTATCACATTTCACTGAAGATATTCTAAGTTGCAACGTGACTAAGCGTTGTCACCGTCTCTTAAGCACGTTCCTAAACCCGGGCTACAGGTAATAATTTCTGCCAAAAAAAACATTTACACAAAAGACATGGTACGTCTAAGCTGGTAATTGAACCACGGACCACTGATCTGTAAGCCTAGGTAAACACCGCTCGACCAATAAAGCGACTATTATGAAGTAAATAGCTTCAAACATCTGAGGGGCCATTCTGTAAGGTGAAAATGACACTAGCTCGAGGATATTGTATCGCCTCCAGGCTCTATTTCTTTCGTTATCTAGGCAATCATGTGAGAGGTCCTTTCTCGGAGGCCTCCTTACGCCGGCTCGCTGAAGTTGTATTTGCTCAATAAGGCGGCTGATCTCAAACAAAGTAGGTATCTACATTCTGTATAATAAATCAACGACTTAATAATACTTGAAGATATTCGACCTTATTTTAAGGCTTTTTGGAACGATGTTCCTTATCGCGCGTTGTGAAAGGGGGCTAGACGGAAAAAATTCATACGAAAAGTTGTAACGACACTTTTTTTCATATTGTTACGTTCGAAATTTAAATGATATGGTTTATTATTGGGCTTGTTTTTTTCATAATTTATTTAAAGGCTACATACAACATGTTTAATTTTTTTTTTTACAAATAGAATTAATTGAATTCGAACATATTTATAGAATAAGCAGACGGTCCACCCGATGGCAATCGGCCACCGCCGCTCATGGATATCCGCAACACCATGGACATCGCCAACGCGTTCATGTGCCTGTAATTTCACACAAGCAAAAAACACAGCAACACAAGCGCACTACCGCTTGACTGTAGAAGGGCAAGGCGGCAATACTTTCCCGGACGAACCCTGCACTAAAAAGGAACCTCGTTCCAGCCGAGTGTTCCACGACACTCACGCATATTTTTTTTTTTTTTTTATACCACGTTAGCCGACAAACAAGCATACGGTCCACCTGATTGTAAGAGGTCACCGTCGCCTATGGCCATTTGCAACACCAGAGCATCGCTAATGCGTTGTCGACCCCGAGACGTGAGATTGTTAAGTCTCATGTGCCTGTAATTTCACCGGCCTCCCTCACCTTTCTAACCGAAACACAGTAATACAAGTAAAATGGATAATGTGGTATAGTACTTCCCCGGACGAACTCAGCATTAAGAGTTCTACTACTCAATATTGGAATGCAATTTCCATATCACGAGGGCATTTATGGAGGTTTACTTGTCACGTGATCTTAAGCGCCAGGATGACAGCAGCTGTCAAATAAATTAAGTGCCAAACTGGCTTAAAACAATTATGTTTACAAGTATGCTCATAATAGGATCCCAGGGTGGGAAATTAATAACAATAAATAAATATCCTGGGACATTCTTTACACACGGCCATTTTCCCCCAAACTAAGCAGAGCTTGTGCTATGCAAACCAGATAACGTAATAAATATTTATACTTTGAACTATTTACATACAAAAAAATTACACAAATGGATCCTGGATGGGAAACAAACTCACGACTTGTGGCTTGGCTGTCAGGGCAACTAACCACCATACAAATAAGCGGATTTCACGACATTTCCTTGGAAAAAGCATTTCATGGTATTATGTCACGGGCTTTCCAAGGAAAAGTGTTGTATTCTTTCCAAGGAAAAGTGTTGTATTCAAGTCTTTCAAAATTTCAAAATTCTAAACCATTTATTCAGTTTAGGTCCGCGGAGGGCACTTATGAAGGTCAAATTTAAAGTTACTGAAGCCGACCTATATTTCACATAACATCGTTTCGTCTTAATTTCGCGCAACTCCTCACGACCACTTTCACTAGTCCATTCAATTCAAAGCCATTTATTTATTTAAGGTCTAGAAGGGAACTTATAAAGGTCAAAGCTTTAGAAATCACCATTCGGAAGCCAACTTTCAGCTGAAAAATCACGGTAACATTTTTATAATCTGACTTATTTGGCTACATATTTTAATTTTCTAAATAATAATAATAAATTTATTCACATAAATAATCTTACACAATTTAAATTCAGTCTCTGACTTCTGCGCTAGGCATACATACCTGTGTTACAGAAGCCAGTGCCCTTTCTTATTAAAACATACTCAATCTTAAATTTATGTAAATAAAAGTAAACTTATTCTATATACAAATGATTATGTGTATGGTGGTGTGTGTTTATGCGTGTATGTGGAGTAGACGTGTGAGTGAATGTATATGTGTAGTGTGTGTATGTATCTGTAGTGAGTGTTTACGTGTTTAAAGTGTAGCTGTGTCTAAATTTATAACGATATCAAAATACTTAATTTATTTAAGTCACTTTCTAGGCGTTTGTTTTTTTTGTATATTCTTATAGTGACGTTATAAACATGAAACATGACAGTCATTGGTGCGCAAGAAATCGCGTAAAATTCTTAAAATTTCCTGACACATTCTTTTTACACACGACCATCTAATCCCAAACTAAGCAGATCTTGTAAGTACTGTGGAAATCAGATAACTGATATACTAGATATTCTACTTTTATAAATACATACTTAAATAGATACTAGCTGTCCCCCACGGTTTCGCCCGCGTTTATAGATATTATATATAGCTATCTAAAAACCGCGTCGAATGGTAGCAGTCCCCAGTAGTTTTGAGGTGATGTGGCGTCAAAGGAACCCTATTTTGCTTATACAATTTATGTATATTTACATCCAGATAGAACACACAGATATGTTAATGCATACAATTGTTTGTCCTGACTTGGAATCGAACCCACGACCTGCGACGTGGCAGTCAGGGTCTCTAACCAAGCCAAATGACCAGTAAAAAAATCAAAAAGTAAAAAAATGTATCTAAATAAAATGAGCAGTTTATATAAGTAATTAATTAAACATGTATTTTACATATATATGTATATATTGAATTAGGGGCAAGGGAAACACTAGCAAAGTTATCTGAACGAACTCGGCGCAAAATTCGATCATCTATCTTAATTTTATGTCAGCCATTGTTATATGTATTATGATCCACTCTCGCGTTAACAATGTACATTCATTTTTCTCTTTGATTAAAATGTTTTTTTGTAGAAATAATAGTGGTGAAATTAAAGTTATTATGTAATTCCAAGCTTGTTTTTTTTTTAAATGGAACGCATTCATTTAGAATAAGATCTCCCTGTTTTAGAAAACTCGAGGTTAATGCTACGTTATATGCTTATTATTTAATATTAATAAAAGCATGCTTAAAATGCAATGAAAGTTCTTGTTTGAATTTCCCATTTTGACAGTTAAAAGTGTTAAGAATGTAAAATGTACTCTATCACGTTATGTTAAGGTTTATCAGCAGCGTAATACAATTAACCATTGAATAGTTAAACCTTACACCCATTAAAATAAACATGATTTTTCTGTAATATTCATAGCTTTCAAAACAGAACAAACATACAGGACAACCATACAATAGTTTGTAGCAATTAAATACAAAGGTAAAGAAAAATGGAATCTTATATCTAGCGGTACATTAAGATAAATAACCCCTAATGCGTAGATATCAGACACGGCAGATGACAGAAATCACGATAGAAGAGAAACCTTCAGAAAACTACCTATCTCATCTCACGTAGGCTAAATTCTAAAGATTATATGTTTGTCCCTTTTTCATTACACTTTATCGTTTCATAAAATTCAATCCCTACCGTGCTAAAATAAGTTTTACTTAAAAAAAACAGGCCCTGAGGTCAGGCTCGGGTCCGTGCTGTCGCTACTCACCAACAGCTCACCACAAGCTGCCATGCGGCTTTATTATTGTGTTTTTGTTATTTTAAATCCGTCTGCAATGGAAAATAAACTATATTTCTATACCCTCTAAAAGTGCTAAAGGACAGGTTAAGTATGTCTGAACATTATCAAAATAACTGATGCTGATGAACCTTAACATAACGTGATAGAGTACATTTTACATTCTTAACACTTTTAGCTGTCAAAATGGGAAATTCAAACAAGAACTTTCATTGCATTTTAAGCATGCTTTTATTAACGTTAAATAAAACTAGGTTAAAAAAATCAAAAATTTAAATGCATAATTGGCTGTATGTATTGGTATACATATGTGTAAATTTTTTGTGATTAAGAGCTGTGGATTTTGTTGTTGAAATAAATAAATAAATAAAAGGAGATGATTTCTAAGAAACCTTGAAGAATGTCAGCGAACACTTTTCTAAGTAAAACCTTTTTCGCACATCGCTCAAAACTGTTCTCAAACAACCTAAATCTTGTCTAGTTTATTCATCACAGAATGGAGAAACTTTACTTTTCGAACAAATATTTGGAGATCAGAAAATGAATTGTAGTTTTTAACTGGTTATTTTAAGGTCTAAAACTACGAATAAATAAATATTCCGAATCCTGAATAAAGTATATAAGTGGTGCTTGTACTGTGGTAAACAGATAACAGATGTATTATTTGTAACTTGGCTTCAGTAACTTAACAATCGGAAATAGTTCGAACCCACGACCTGTGACGGCGCCTCTCTGAAAAATAATTACAAGTATCTGTCTTGCCGAGATCTAACCCCGTTTTAAATACTACGAGTCTCATATAAAAATTAACTCTATGACATTGTGATAAAGTTTATCATACAATAGGGATGTGTACTGACATGTCAAATCAGCAACGCTATATGAAATATCAAAATCGACCGAATTAACAACATCAAATAATCATCATCATTAGATCGGTACATAAAAATCATATTAATTGTACAATTTTGATCATATTTGATGTACTCGTATACATATATTTTTGGATGTTAAATACACTGGTTAGTGTTATGTGAATAGTGTATTTTTTCTATCAAAGAATTTTAAGATTCATATCAGGAGTTCCAGTTACACTACTTACGAAGGAAGTCGACTCGGTGGTCAAGCGGCATAAATCTCGGCTTAGATACTCGAGGTCCAGGGTTCGATTCCTAGGTTAGGCACAATACAGTTGATATTTTTATGCCAGGAATTATTATTTGTAGCACAGAAAGATGGTGACCATGCTCACCATATGTCACTTGGGATTTGTGATCAAATGTGGACTCAGTACTAAGTAAGACCTCTGCCTATCTCTTCGGGTATCATATTGATTAAATATCCAGGCTTATAAAAATTTAGATGATTATCCACATAAATAAAAATGAAATCCTGTTCGCTTATTATCCAACTGTTCGAGTTTTCAATTTTCTATATTTTTTTGGTATATTGATTTAACCGTCACAAGATAGTGTTGTACATGTTTAAATTGCGCTAACTACCCTGATTTAATTTGTATTTTTGGGTCTACGTGGAGACAGGCTGGTGTGGTCTAGTTGCAGTTTCCCAATAAAAGCAATAAACTAGTACCTGTTATTGCACCAGCACCCTAGACTTGGACGTGTTCATGTTCAGATCGGCTGTATTTAAAAAAAAACATGCTTATTTCTTTGAGATTATTGAATGAAACCATCAATACCGATACACGCTATTCGAGGGCACGTTGCAACGCCGGGAACAACTTTTTATTAATTTACAATGTTTCTACCCCACACAGGTCATGCAAATTCAGCAATCAACCCAATAGTTTACTGCTTAATGACAAGGAACTTCCAGCGTTCAGCGCGGAAACTACTCTGCGGCCGTGGGGTGTGTCAGCAGACAAAATTCACGGTAATTATCATTCCAGTACACTACTCGCCACTGATCATTGTGTGTCTGAATATAGCAACAAAACGCTGTGCAGAAAGACTATTGACGTCGGCGTTACTTAGCAATGGTGGTTTATTACAATAATACAATACAAAACACATGTTTTATTTCATTCTCGTAAACATTTACAGTTATTTGGTATTTGAAACTTCCTGTTAAGTGTAAATGAAATGAAATGAAATATTTATTCAAATAGGCCTTCACAGGCACTTATGAGTGGTCAGACAACACCGGAAGGCTTTTACTATGAAGAGCCGGCAATAATCTCAGTAATAACTTTATTTAAAATAAGATTTTGTACATAAAGATGTGTCCTGCTGGAGCGAGCGCTACACCCAAGCATTGTCGTCATTAAAATAATCATTTGTGTTGTAGAAATACCTGTGATATGAGGTTTCGCTCATCCGTAGTGTCTATAACTGTTCTATAGTAACACTATCTACACTACGCTTACGGCGTAGATTTACATTTTAAAACTTTTTAACAAAATAATGATATATTATGATCAAGAAGGTAAATGAATATTGTATGATGCGCTAGTTCAACCCGCAGCTCACTTCTGACACATAAAACTTCGAGCCGATTACTTTACAAATTCGACAGACAGTCTAAAAGTTCCATGTCATCCTCTATCACGTTTTGCGTTATATATTATTGATGGACCAGTTGGCGTGGTGGTTAGAGACTCTGACTTCCATAGGTCAATATGTTTGTTCTTTAACAGGGTATAAAGTATTCAGAAAGTAAATCTATTAAGTATTCATAAATTTGTATTTGTAGTATAACTATTGTCTGCTTGCCATTGCACGAGCTCTGGTTTAATTGGGATCAGATTACCATGTGTGAAAAATATCCTTCGATATTTATAAATAAATAAATATCCAGGGACATTCTGTTTGCGAAATCCATTGCCACGTCAATTAACTTCTTTCTTTATTTGGGCTTATTTTTCACCACAATCTTATTATAGTCAGTGTTGATGCAAGTGGTAAGCACTCAAAGCTTAAAGAATTTAGCTTTTAAGTGCAACTGCCAGAATGCTCCAACAGGTGCTTGCCAGATTATGAAACAACGGGCTTAAATTTCCTTACAATATTCTCATCTACCGAAATTAGAACTCCTCACACTCATTCATCATCATCATATCAGCCCAGGGATGTCCACTACTGAACATAGGCCCTTAGAGTCACACTCATTGTTAGATTAGAATCCACGACACGTCACGGCATTCGTCATCACTACCTACTAAGCTCTCCTCGCCTCGCCATCTACAAAGGAAATGATAGAGATAGCGCCCTAAGGTGGCTTGAGTGTCTACCGGTGGAATATTAAATAGGTATTATCCAACGTAAGTCAGGCAAGCAAACACAACAAAGACAAAAGTAAGTAAACTTTACAGAGACAACAGGGGTACTGTGGACCCATATCTTTGTAGTTTTGTTGAAGCTTACTCGTGTGTACTTTCACTTTATAGTATTAAAGTTATTTGAACTGAATTTTATCACTCCCGAAATAACTTATAATTTTATGGTGGTGATAGCTCAGTTGGTAGCGACGTCAAAGATCGGGAAGAGGATTGTTGGTTCTAATGCTACAATGAGCTTGAGCTTTCGGTGAAAGAAAGCATCATGCAGAGACCATAGCACGGTTGTAGGGTACTTCAAGTTGAAAATCTGTCAGGCTCGGTCAGTGTGTTCTAGTATCTGCAATTGACAGTTCCCTTCTAATTCTTGTATGCTTACCTTCTTCGACCACATCGTCATTTACTATAGTATGATATACAAAGAAACCAAAATAAAAACCTCATCATATTGAAAATATTTGGCAGTTCGAGAAACGAAAGGGATGAAATCAAGTAGATGGATAAAGTCTATGATCTAATTCGATACCAATTTATAGTAAGATTCGGAACAGTTTGGAAAAAAGTTTTTTTCAAAATTACCCTATTTTTTAATTGGTTCATTAGTATATAAATAAAGTATCTATATATTTTAGTTCACTCTGTAAATTATGTTACGAAATCATAATTATCATATCTGAATACCGGATCCATGAGAAGGCTTATAATGATAATAAATACGTTTGCTTGCAAGTAATTACGCAAGATTTGTAAATGGGTTTCCCCTTGTCTAATTTGTTAGTCGTTTGTAATAATAATAATCCGTTGGCAATTCCAAAGGGAAGGATTTTCCCGGTGAAGTATAATTGATAACTGTAAGCCTTGCTTGTAAGTAGCGACGAAGGGTACTTCTGCACACATCTTTAGAGTTTTGTAAGGGGCGAGTATAGTGTACCACGTGCACTTTGCACTCAAAAGTCAGGATAGGATTCCCAAAAAGGGTGATAGGTGGGCGGCCGTTAAAAAATTGCCAAATCTATGCACTGTATTGAGTATTCACATTCTCTCGAATTTATATGGATATCAAATGAAATTTAAGGTAAGACTCTAACGACGGCTAGAATGGTTCCATTAACTAAGTATTGGCGATAATCTCAACAATGACTCCTTTATAGAAAGATTATATACAATATGATACGTAAAGCAAGTGCAACATTCAGTACAATTAATTCGTTAGTTCAAGTATTATTAGTACTACTAAAAAGCGCGGCACAATTTTCTAGGTAGCTATATATTCTATCTATTTTATATACTCGTATATAAAATAGATTTTAGTGAGTTCGTTTTGTTTTGTCTTCGATGCGTTCCTATAGTAATTGGATGAATGGCATCCAATTACGATGAAACAAACTCCGGGGTGTTTTGAACTAGAGCTTTAATGCTAAGACGTAAATACCCAATAGCACAATAGTTTCAATAGACCCTTCTCACAACTGCAATTGATCGTGAAAATGTACATCACCGCGTGAATAAACAACCACGGTACGTCATGGTATCGGGTATCGTTGTGAATCACGTTTGACGTAATTAGCGGCTTTTACACGTACGGTTGGAATTGCTAGGTCGCGGTTTATTGCGGTTTTATGTGAGTTCTAATGTCAGGCAGTCATGACGGTTAGAATGGTAAGGGGGCCAGTGAAATTACAGGCACATGAGGCTTAATAACTTCCAAGTCTCAGGGTCGATAACGCACGGGCGATGGTCCTGGTGTTATAAATATCCATAGAAAGCGATGGCCACTTACCATCGCGGTGGACCATCTGCCTGATTATCGGCCTTTGTAGTATAAAAAAGGATAATAGTTTAAAAGCAACAACGTGAGCACAATTTTTACTTTGATTTAAACATTGACTACTTGATCATTTGTAAGTGACCACACAAAGGCCTGCAGGCTTAAAAATCAGTATGTTTTCCCCGAATATAAAGAATCCTTGGAATAATCTAGAAGATATTCATATCTGTGAGACAAATTTAAATGAATTCCATAAAAAGCCAGAGCTGGTGGATTTTAGAAACAGGAGATTTTTTTTCATCGTTATTGAAGTAAATTTGGGGGTATAGCGACTTACTTTTATGTACAGCAGTAAGATTTTCGAGAAATAATATGCACATTTTAAGCTTAACTCCTAAAAAGATCTCGTATTTTCATATGCGTCCTTTTTCCTAGATATGTTCTAAGTACACTCAGAATGCAATAAAGATGAATGCGGCATATCAGAGAGCAGTTGCTTCTAATAAAATAGCAGCAAAAGGTATACGTTTGCTTAACAATATTCTACCTTAAATAGCTCCCATATAAAAGTTCGCGACTTAGGTACAATAGAGCTTTCGTTTTAAACCGTACGTGTGAAAGTCTATATTCCAACAGTACCCTCGTCACCACGCATTTGCGTAATTCATGATGCGTAAACATCGGAGCTGTCGAAGCATACACTGTGTGCTGGCATAATAATTCACTGTTACATAGAGAACGATAGTTACTTGTAAAAGGACTGACATATTACACCCTGTGGTTATACCCGCATTCCATATAGATAGGGGTTTCTAGTCAATATTTCAAGCAACTTCCCTTCCTGTTGACGTCGTTTGTACCTGACTGCGTTGCAAAATTTTCTATAACGTGGAAATAAGAAGTAGCAGAGCTCTTAGTGCAGAGTTCGTCCGGGGACGTACAAGCACCTTAACCATTTCCATCGTGAAGCAGTAGTAGACTTGTGTTACTGTGTTTCGGTTAGAAAGGTAAGGGGGTCGGTTAATATACAGGCGCATGAACCTTAATGATTTCATGTCTATAGGTGGCGGTGACCGCTTACTATCAACTGGCCTGTTAATCGGCCCACTTCGATGAAGTTGTTGAGATTAATAGCAATAAAGAAGATTGTCCTCTGACGGGGTGGGAATCAAAACGAGTTCTTTAGATCAGACCACGTTTGCTACCCAACGGCGTTATGATTAGATTCATCAGCATCATTGTAAAATTAACTATTAGATGAATAAGCGAACACAAACCTTATCCGAAAGACAATAAAGATGATTTTTATATATAAAATACATACATTACATATATAAAATTCCTTGCTGTCAAAGCGGGCCTTTAAGATCTCGAGAACTTTAGGTACCCAAAGGCGACCTCACAAACTCCTTTAATGATCTCATTTTTATTTCCAGTGGCGCTGTAACCAAAAGCCCGAGGGATCATCGAGTGATTACGAGCTATACCACGAGCCACATAAACGGTGTTATTTGCAGGTAGGTACTGTAAGTGGAGTCGTCCGAGGCTCTATCGATTGTCAATATGTGATGCATAGATTGAAATTTAAAATTCCACGCCCAAAGAGTCCTATTCACAAAATTAATAGATTTAGCTTTCATAGTCATTCCACAAGTAATAGTCGAAATTCACCAATGTATCCATCGCATTTTGTCTTAATTTTATAATTAACTAGTTGTTCCTCGCAATCTCACCTGCGTTCCCGAGGGATGTGACTTTTTCTCGGGATTAAAAGTTTTTCCAAGGCATGCTCTATCTACGTACTGAAATTTATCCAATTCCATTTGGTAACTTTTGTGTGGCCGAGTAACAAACATCTATACATCATAAAAATTGGTATTTAGTATAAAATTTAGTTAATAATAAAAAACAATTATGTAAAAATTCCTAATTTAATATTCAATTTTCTTTTCTATTACTATCACGGCTCTTTCTATTCTGTTTCGTAAAAATACAAGTAGTATCTTCCTATCGAGAAAGATAAGCACGATGAACTCATTTTATGAATATTTATTATAGAAATTTCAATAATTTTTTTAGTCCATTAATAAAAACAATAAAAAAGTTTGAGACGATCTAATAAAAGTTTCACTTTAAAAAACATTTTACATCTCAAACATGATACGGTAAATAAAATAAAAAAAACATGAAACAAAGTAAAGAAGTTGAAGATTTAAAAGATAAACTCAGCTTGTGCCAGACACCTGAGGTTCAAAGCGCTGATTTTCAATCCTCCCTTGGACCTTGGACATAAATTTCCTCTAGCATAATGATGTGGGATTTTCAGCTGACAATTCTAAAGCTTTTATTTCGGTATTTTTGTCTATAGGTTATATGTGAAAATATATGTTTGATTCTTTGATTGTTTGTGACACAATCACGTTAGTGTTCTGCTTTTTACAAAGGTTTTCATAAAGCTTTTCCATATTTATGTATTGCGTAGGTACATTGAAAACTAAAGCAAACAAAAGAGCTTAGAACAAAATAAAAGGATACGAGATGAATCCATTACAAGCACTTTCCATCTCAGACAACTTGTATACCAAATATACAGTAATATTATTTAAGATTTTATGTTATTATAATATGTTCTAGTACTTGACCCAAAAAATCGATATGCCTTTGTCGATAATTTTAGTCGTTATAAACACTTCAGGTAACAGAATCAGTATCTCATATTTCTAATTTAATTGTACTTGTCCATGGTCATTATAGTTACGTAACAAGCACACTTTTCAATGTTTGCTATAGGATTATTTTTTTAAACTTAGGGACACAAGCTAACGACCCGCCTGATGGTAAACGTTCACCGTAGTTTATTCACTCTTGCAATACCAAGGGTATCGTTCCCGTGAAATGAATAAATTATTGTCAGAATAATAATGGATACCGTAGAAGCTTAGCTAAGCTTAGGATCAAACCATGTGTAAAAAAATGTATAATAAATAAATAAATAAATATCCTAGGACATTTTTTACACACGGCCATCTGATCCCAAACTAAGCAGAGTTTGTACTATGGAAACCAGATAACTGATATACTACATTACTACTTTTTTTTTTCTAAATGTATACTTATATAGATATTTACACCCAGACACAGAACAAACAGACATGTTCATGCACACAAATGTTTGTCCTGGTTGGGAATCGAACCCGCGACCTAGGTTTGGCAGTCAGAGTCGCTGACCACCAAGCCAACTGGCCTGTCTAATACTATTGTCTGTTTTTTACAACTTTAAATTTGTCCTCAGATGAACAGCTTACGTCACGGGCATGCATACAGCACGCAAATACCGCGCGGCATCGAGTTGCGGCCGCATACGACGCAGTTGAGTCAAGTAACGAGGTCCTCGCGTCGCACAGCGCCTGCGCACGCGCTCTCAGTTGAGATGCTCCAGCGACACGGCCATCTTGATTTTAAGCGTTAACGAGTAAAACGATTTTTTAAAATCATATGTGACCAATGTCCCAAGATATGTAATATTCTTGTAAATATAAATAAAAAGAAAATGTGTTATTGTAAATAGGGAATGTACTATGTGTGTAAAGCTTTATGTGTTTATTGTATAGGGAATATTTTGTACGACGGTGTAAAGATAAATAAATAGAATTTCCAAAAACTCGTATTTTTTTTTTTTTTTTTATGCCACTTGGGTCGACAAACAAGCAGACGGTCCACCTGATGGTAAGTGGTCACCGCCGCCTATGGACATTTGCAACACTAGGAGCATCGCCAATGCGTTGTCGACCCTGAGACGTGAAGTTGTTAAGTCTCATGTGCCTGTAATTTCACCGGCCCCCTTACTCGTATTAATTTAATCTATCAGTTGCATTTATTTTTTAATAAATATACCGGACATACCTACGTTTTAGATATAATTTTGTATTGAATATGATACCAAATCAATAACGATGAAAAATAAAATCACTGTGGTCTTTGAATAGAACATTGTGTTATTTCGTCTCATAATCTACCTTTATTTTTTGCTAAAATTATGAAAAAAAAAGTTCGTCTATTGTTCTAATGATCAATTGTATTATTATACGGATGAACCTTATCATGATGCTAAAAGGTTTATTTTCTTTTGAAATTCAGCTATCAGAATGGGCCGATTAGTTTATTACATTATTGAGTAACTGACTTGAATAATATAGAAATAACTTCAGTGAAAAGCCTTGAATCTGAGATCTCTACCCCCAGCACAAAGCTGTAGTTAATTAGAATTTCAAAAGCCTAAATTCCTAATCCCTCAAAATGTTTTCTTAACAAAAAAGAAAACAGAAGCAATCAACTTTGATTTAAAATAATTAACTACGGAGTTTATCAGATTTATGTGTCAGGCTAATTATTATAGTCTAGTATTTAAGTTAGCTTTCCTAAGAAATACTTAAGCCTAATGTCCCAAAAGACAAAGCTTTGTACGTGACCCAAGTAGTTACTAGATAAATTCCAGTCTAAAATTATTATAAAGTTGTGGATGGAATTTAATTAAGGTTGAAAGATAATTTAAATGTAATTTTTTATTCCCTTGTTTGGAATTCCCATGGAGCAAGATGAATTTCAGGTTGTCTTATCTTATTTGTCAATAAAAACGTAATTATGCCTGCTGAAATATTTTTGTTGGGCAAGCTTTTTTATTTACCAGTATACGCATATCTCATGTTATTTTTAACTTGAAACCGTATCACAATTTTAGTGATGCATACATAAATAAAACATTAGAATTTATGAGTAGAAAACTTTTTACTTGGATACTTTTTAGATCTAAGTTTCAAATTTTATTTCGTTCTTACAATATTTGTTTTAGTCAAAAGAGTTTGTAACTACTTCAACCTTGATTTTGTAAATTACACTAGCTCGTTGATATTTCGTCACGGCGTCTATGCTTTGTCTCTTTCGTTGACTTCGCAATCACGTAAGAGTTCTGACCTCCAAAAGCACGTTGCGCCGCGCGTCCCGGCTCACCGACAGTGTTTGTTTTAGCGGAATAAGGGGGCGGATGGTAATTGGTCACCGTCACGTAGACTAGTAAGTAATACCAGGAGGTTAGTCAATATGCGAGCCCTAAAGAACTCCAATCGCTTGAATTAGATTTGAGGATCAGAACGGAAAGGAAATGCTGGTCTCAAACTCTCTTTGAAATGGTTTTGTTGACCTTTCTTTGCAAGGTTAAATAAAAGCTTGTAATAAACTAATTAAACAATAAGTGAATAAGAAAAACAAACATACCTAGTAAGTAATATATTTCCTAATAAATACAAATAAGGATATATTAAAGGAAATCCTGTCCCACTTCGTACGAAAATACACTATCACGTTTCTAATCAGGCTGAGGTCACAAGTTAATGGGAAATTTAATTAATTCTATACTAGATTTCGGCCTATAGTTTCTGCCAAGAAGACGATAACTTCCGGAAATTAAGTGTTAGGGTTTTCATCCGATTTAAGAAAGGTTATGGCGTTGTTTGTTTTAAAAAAAGATTATGATGATCTCAAAGATGAATATCCGATAAAGTGATTTTTCGAGTCCTTTTCAAGAATGTTGCTCAGATTATCTCTTGCTCTCTTTATTGCTTATTTATCTTAAACACTAAATTAATTATGTAGCTTTTATATATGAAGGCTGACTTCTAAGCCGGGGATAACTTCAGTGCCTTGATAAGAGCCTTACACGATTATTTTAATTATAAATGTTTTGATGCTTTTGACTAAATCACTCATACATGGGAGATCAGATTAGGATTGGCACACGGATGGAAATGTACTGGATTTTGTATTTTTTGTGTTCCTATGGGCAATATCTGAGATTACATCAGTATGGCAACAACATAATTAAGTTATTTCACAATTTTTTTATCAGTAAGATTATCTCTACAATAAAGAACTGATTACATTTCCCGATATACAATTTGCGATAATACCCAAATTGAGGGATCGACGAAAATTGATACAGGAAGACAGTTCATATTACTCTTTTGGTTGGTTCTGTGTTACTTTGATTTATTTTTGTTATTTTAGGAAAAAACAAGCCTTATTTGATAATTAGACAATTAATAAAACAGGAAGCTGAATATAGCATTTGTGACATAATTGAGAGACAAAATGGAATGACTATAAAAATACTGCCATATTATCTACCCAACACAGCTATTTCATCCCAATCTCTCAGGTACAAGACAATTTTTTTTATATCACTTGGGCTGATAAATAGACGGTCCACCTGCTGGTAAGTGGTCACCACCGCCTATAGACATTTGCAACACCAAGGGCATAGCAAATGCATAGTTATCCCTGAGACGTGAAGTTAGAAGCCTAGAAGATAAGTGGCTCTTACTACTTCAAAAGGGTAAGAGGTACTTCAAAATACCAACGTGCTAAAATGGATTTTAAATATTCTAAGAAAAGTTACTTAATTATTTACACCGAGGAATAGAATTTTGTTCATGGATACCAATGTTCGTCATGGGCATCGAGGCCACGACCTGTAGTACAACAGGGTAACTTACCAACAAAAACCAGACACTTAAATAAAAAATAAGATTATAATGATTAAGTTAGCTCTGTGTAATTGTTTTTGGCAATCTGTTAATGTAATATTATTTTCATTTAAGAAATAACGATATACTCTATTAATTTTGGCTGTTTTAAGAAGCTCTTATAAATAGTCTTTTATAATGTTGTTGTTCTAAATAATTAAATGAAATATTAAATATTCCATCTAATTGGCCTTCACAGGCGCTTACGAATGAAATTGATGGAATAACGCCAGAAAGGATCCTAACGCCAGAAGGTACCTACCTATATGGAACAAAATACACCGCTCTAAATAATAAATAAGGTACTCAGTTATTTTATTATATTCACTTAGTACATACACACACAAGATATTGTACGGTCAACAAAACATGTAGCTAAACAGAATGTACAGTAGACCAAAAATAATCCATAATGAAGAAATTCACTGGAAAGTAGGTCATACAAAACGGCCGTTTTCTTTATCTTTTCATATAGTGAATAGTTGTTGTATGTAAGTATTTTGGTGTTGACTGTACTTAATACCTCTTTCTATACATCACGACAACAACTCTCAATATAAGTGATATTATTATAGAAAGCAACAAGTAAGATAACTCAAACAATGTTAGAACTGAACCGCCGAAACTTAAAGAAAATACGCCTCCGTAAGTTGCTGAAAAAGAAAAAAAATTGTTATTCGGATAGCTAACAACAAGCGAAGCAACTCCTTTTAGAAAGTGGGTGAAACAGTGGGGTGGTAGCTAGTAATTAATAAGTTGTAAAAGTATAGCATACACTTGCCAAACCACAAACAAGTTGATGTTCATTTGAAAAAGTTACTGCATGGTTCTGTTAAAGCATATCATATATTTTATACCAATTAAATTATTTTTTACATTTATTTCATCAGCAGTTCGAGAATCGAACTATTAGAATGAAATAGAGCTCGAATAGCAAACGTGTATAAATAATTCTTACACTAATGAGAATAAAGACTACATTACAGCAGTGCCAAGCTATCATCATCTCAATCCATCATTACTCTTTGTTTTAGAAAATTACAAGAGCTTTGGCAAGAGTTTTAGTTTTACGGCATAGCTCACACCACATCTCTTTAGGAATGCTTTTGTTATCCACTCGGTGCGAGTAAAGTGCATGTGGTCGTCGTTATATTCTTCAGTCTTTCTTATGACACACTAGAGATGAATTAAACTACCAAATAACTCTAGTACTAAGCTACTACTACGCTAAGTGGTTTAATCAATTAGTACTACAACTCACAGAAGTTATTATTAATTCCAAAATGTTGGTAACTAAGTTTGTAGAGTAAACGCTAGACTAGAGTATTTACTTAGCACCTACAATATTCCAACGTAATATACTTGAAAACAAACATTTCCTTCTAAAGTTTAATTAATAATGGAATTGTCCCATGTTTACATACTTCGACAACATTCTGGCTCGTGAGATGTGAGTGACACTTGTATGAATAGGATGTATATTGAGATGATATTACTCATCTTAGTTTTATATACAATACTCACTGTCCCCCGCGGTTTTACCCGCGTTCCCGTGGGATGTCACATGTATTATACATAAAAACCTTCTTCTTTAATCACTCTATCTATTAAAAAATCCGCATCAAAATCCGTTGCGTAGTTTTAAAGATTTAAGCATACATAGGGATATAGGGACAGAGAAAGGGACTTTGTTTTATACTATGTAGTGATGTACAATGATACTATACAATTACGAAAAATCTTTTTTTTATGCCAAGAAATGTCTTGAAAAGAAAAACTAACGTCAAAACCATTTATTAAATTTAGGTCCACAGAATACGTATATAAATTGGAATTATAAATTATATTTAGATGAAATTGAAAAATCTAGTAATAAGTAGTAATTTAGTTTTACTACGTGCGAGCTTGATATTTCGTCGGACGTTAATCATATAGGTTTTAATAGGTATTAACAACTCACCAATAAAATAGTTGAAATCGATTAAAAGTGTTAATTTATAACAGTTGCAGTGCGATTTGCCAAAATATACCTGCAGAGCTGCCAACTCGCTAACATTGTGGTTCTTCCTGAAAAGTTTTAAAAAATATAGTGGTTTAGCTTGCTATGCATTAAGCTGCATTCCATGCTGTGGTTTTACCCGCGTTCCCGGGGAGTCTTACATTTTCCCGGGATCAAAGGAAGTAAAATAGCCTATAAGTTATTCCAGTGTGCCAAATTAAATTCAAATACATTCGGTAGTTTTTGCTTGAAAGTAACAACTTTCACATCCACATCCACACATCCATCCCCATAGGATTGTAGGAAGTAGGGTTATAGTTTTATTATAACTTATTTTTATTTGTTCTAATAAACTGAGTACATACAATCTTATTTATTAAAAATTCAAAAATTCTAAATCATTTTTTAAGTTTAGGCCCTCGGAAAGCACTTATGAAGGTCAAATTTAAAGTTACTGAAGCTACAACCGGTTCGGAAGTCAGCTTTCAACTGAGGAGAACCGGCAAGAAACTCAGCAAGGTTACATTCAATTTTTTTATATAAATTTGGTCTATTCTGACTGTATGGGTATTTTATAATATCAATTTTTTATATTTTTATATTTAACAATGACTAAATACTTAATATAGGTAATATTCAATGACAAAACAAAAAAATAACTAACATTATAAAGCATCCTTATAAAAACAGGACTCAAATATACTCTTCTTGATGTAGACACACTTCGCTTATCATTTTGGTATAAATATTTAGACTAACTTATTACTTAATAAAAACTTTGGTAGGGTAAAATCTTAACTTTTAGCAGATCAAATAATGAATCAAAATAAATACAACAAACGAGCTGCAAGTAGTCTTATTTATACTTTGATATCTGAATCCTTATTCGGTCACGGTGAGATTATTGTTAAACGCAAGTACATTAACGCAAATGTTCTCGGCTATAAAGGCTCCTTGTCGATGGAGGTGTCACTGTATACCGAAACATACTTTTCTGTACGACTTCACTATTTTACTGCATTTGTGTATAATAATTAAGTTTACGAACGGATGCTATATAAAAACTTTTTAAGGTTTAAATTATGAACACAAAAATGTTTTAATAAACGTGTAAAAAATATGGTACTTTTATTTAGTTTTTGTATTACTACATTTCAATTTATAAGCGTGCATAAAGATTTCGCATAAAAAAAGCTCAACAAATTAATTTCCACTCAATTATCTGATTCCATATCAGATAAATTTCCACGGCTGAATAAATATTAGCTACCCATTTACTGGCTGGAAACACAAAATGAAACGTATTTTCAATGACAATAAAAACATTTCGAATTTATAATCATTTGTTTTTAGAAACGAAACGCATGGTACTAAAAAATTTACGCATCTATTCCTGGCTTGAAATGTAAAATGTATTTTAAATATCGAATATAGATGTTATTTTAATTTTAAACAAAAATCGTCTGATATAAAAACAGACTTTCAGATGTCATAGACTACGATCCACTCTGATTTTTTCTTATTTTTAAAAAAAAATCTTTAATCCTTGAGATATAAAGTTTACTTTCTTCTTTTATTTCCTTTTATATCCATGCGAGTAGGTACTTGGTGTCACTAATCCTCGATTGAAATGAAAAGGTAAAATTATTTATTTTTATTCATATAGGCCTTCACTAAAAATTATAACCATTGTGGGTAATCTATATTTTTAGAAGCATTTATAAAAAAATACCTAAACAGGCAGACGGTCCGCCTGGACATGGATCCGATGGTCATTTTCAGCACCTATGCATTGTCGACCCTGAGACATGAAGTTCTTAAATCTCATGTGTCTGTAACTTCACAGCCCCCCTTAAGCTAACCGAAACATAGTCATACAAGTGCACTACTGTTCACGGTAGAAATATGAAATGATGGTCATACTCCCTAGGATGACCTGGTCACTAAGAGCTCTACAAGTTCCAAATATCTTCACCAATTTACAATTAACGCAAGACAGGCTTTGAAGAAAGTAAGATGTGATGAAATGCTAACTGTCAATTAAAATTTATATTGTTTGATTATTATTTCTGAAAACTCAGTCAATTAGACGATGATTTTCTTTGGTCGCTGTATTTTCTACAAATAATAAAAAAATGTTAAAGTTCTTTGAAGAAAAGTTGCGTTTTGTAGACATACTCGTATTTCTTTACTTTAATATAAAACGTATCTTAATAATGCCATCACTATTTTCATTGGTTCTCTCATAAAATCATATGACATGTGTAGCGTGTGGCCATCCCATTCGCATCACCAAGGGTAAGCTCCCTTTTCGCTATACTCATTCGAGAGCAGTTGGCAACACTGCGAGAGAGTTGCTGCCCGGCCGCCCGGTGTCGTGAGTAGCGCACGAGATATACCTACCGACTGGCGGTTTCCCGGTGCCGCTCTCACACGATTTTATTTTGTGTTTTAGTTTCTCACTCCTAAATTGATCGGAACACTTTTATTAAAGTTACTATTTAATGAATCACGAGTTTCCGCTAATTCCACCCCCTAAACATGTGATATCCATATATTAGTAAAAAAAATCGTGTTCATTGGTAAGCGTATCACTTGAGAATGGCTGCACCAATTTGGTAATTTTTTAAATGTTTGTAATAGTGTGACATTATGGAAAAACAGTACCTGCTTTTATTAGGACACTTTTGTATAAAAGCAACGAGATAGTAACTTTGAAAACGCTATCTTACAATGCAGAATGAAGTTGAGAATAAAATGTCCTCTTGACTGATATAAAAACAAAATTAAATGTAGATTTTTTTAAAACGTACCTCCAGTAAAAATGTGTATATAATATCTAGAATCAAAATTAATGAAATATTTATGAAGTTATGTAAGTTAATTTTCAACTAATGCAAAAAAGAAAAAAGGATACATTCTTACATCACTACATCGTCAAAATCACTGTCAAAATTATTAATTATTATACTAAGTCTAAAATACGTACACAACAATTTTTGGGATATTTTTGGGCAGTAATTCATCATAATATTCAAATTCAATGAGTGATCATATTAATGACTAAATCTAGAATACTTACACAATGTTTTTGGGGAAGTTTTCAGGCAAAAATGGAACTAAATCACTTGTGACACTGTACTTTTTGTCTCGACATTCAATATAGCACAACGGCATGCAATACATTTCTTGGGTCGATATGTGAACTGGAAAAAATAATATTAAAGGTATATTATTTTTTCACCTATTCATATTATAAATGCGAAAGTTTGTTAGTCTTTCATCCAAAAACTTATAAACGGATTTGAATGAAACTTGTCATATAGATTGTTTATACCCTGGATTAGGCAATACATTACCTTTTATCCCGGGATAATGTATGTATGATCTCTCGGGAAGTCGAGTGAAACCGCGAGGGACAGCTAGTATATAATATCGGGATATCCTAACAATATTATGAATGTGAACGTTTGTATGTTTGGATGTTCGATATTCAATCACAAAACGGTTGAACGGATTTGTATTTTATTGTAATATTGTAAATGTATATTATTTGTAATTTATAACCTAGATTAACAAATAGGATATATTTTATCCCAAGAATTGATGCCCTAATAAAATCTGGAATAAAAAATATATTATATAAATATTAGGTTGGGGAAAAAGCCTTTTCGCATTATAGTATGTATGTATGAACTTGTAATAAAATCTCTTTGGCTATACTATTCGTATCTGGCTGGTTTTGGTATCATTGAAAGTTTAAATTTTAAAGAACATAATTCCAAATTCAAATTAGGAAAATGTGTGATTTGCATTTGTTTTTCGTACCGCCAAGATGAGTGAATCTTATGAAGAAATTCGATTCATTATAAAATTTTACTACAAAAAAGGTAAAAATGCAACGCAAACCGCGAAAAAAATTTGCGATGTTTATGGACCTAGTGCAGTGTCTGTGAGAGTAGCACAAATTTGGTTTAAGCGTTTTCAATCCGGAAATTTTTATGTCAAAGATGCACGTCACTCTGGTCGCCCCATTACGGATAAAATGGATGCCATTTTTGTAAAAGTGAAGCAAGATCGGCAGTAGTTACGACGTAGCTGAAGAACTGGGAATTGACCACAAAACAGTTTTGGCGCATTTGAAAAAAACTGGGTACACAAAAAAGCTAGATATTTGGGTACCTCACGAGCTCACTGAAAGAAACCTAATTATTATTGGGCTATATTCATTAGGAGCTGTTACCACCAGGCAGGACCATCGATTCTGAACTCTACTGCGAACAACTGATGAGATAAAAGCAAGAAATTGAGAGAAAGCGGCCGGAATTAATCAACAGAAGGGGTGTGTTTTTCATCATGATAACGCTAGACCTCACACATATTTAGCCACTTAGCAAAAAATAAGAGAGTTTGGCTGGGAGGTATTAATGCATCCGCCGTATAGTCCTGACCTTGCACCTTCAGATTTCCACCTGTTTCGATATCTTCAGAATTCTTTAGGCAGTGTCAGGTTAACATCACGAGAGGACTGTCAAAACCACTTGTCGCAGTATTTTGATCAGAAGTCCCAAAATTTCTATAGCAATGGGATCATGTCCCTACCTACAAGATGGCAAAAAGTTATTGAACGAAATGGTACCTACATACTTTAGTTAAATGTAATTAAACTATATTAAAAATGTTTTGAATTTTCTTAAAAAATGCGAAGGAACTTTCTCCCCAACCTATTATACATAATAATAAAATTGTATGTAGATAGAAAGTAACCTATATGTGAAACCTATATATATATGACGGCGCCTAGTTTTATTTCATATCATTGCGCCATTTAGTTTTACTTTGGGGGACTAGAGATGGAAGTGGCGCCATATCTGATGTAACGCTGGTAACGTGCGCTGCTCGCTGATTGGCCGTTGACCGGATGACGTGTGGTTGGGTTAGCCAATCGGCGCTCGGAGGAGAGTTGTTTTCGCGTCCCGTCGCGGCGCTAGTGAGGGCGCGCGCGGACGCAACCGAGGCGAGTGGCGGGAACTTCAGAAAGGACGAGCAGCGTTCGGTACCTAGCGGAACACATTGTCCCCAAGCTACTGATAAGGAGATTTATATTGTTGATCTTATAATTATAGTAAAGAAATACAAATTGAAAGTTATGTCTCATTCTCCTCGCCCGCTATACCCGCGCCGTAGGACCATGTCCGATACGGATTGCCCTCACGTTTCGATATCAGAAGTGGGATTTGAAGGGCTACATCCTGAGGAGACGAGAGATGATCAGCGACATGAAATGACCGCCGCGTCAAACGTTCTCTCTGGTATGGAGGCGCTGCTTTCTCGATTGCTGGCTGCTACACAAGCTCCGGCGACGGCGAACCATAACTCCACCAGGTTCATAAAGTTTGATCCTGACGACGAAGATGCTGATATTGAAGGTTGGTGCAAGCTGACCGAGATAATTGTTACAAGCAGAAAGTTAGAAGGTATTGAATTACTTCTTGCTTTGACACTGTCATTGAAAGGGCGTGCGGCCACCGCGTTAACTTCACTTAGTCTAGTGGAAATGACTTGGCCGCGTGTGAAAGAACTACTAATGACCAAATTTGCGCGGCCCATGCTGCCTCAGGATTATTTCGATGACATATTGAGATTTCAAGTCACTAATAAGGAGACAGCGTGCCAGGCAGCGACACGATTGTGGAGTATAGTGGAACGTATCCCCCATGTGACAATGCCAGAAGACATTATAACTGGTTTCGTTATGTCTGTCCTGTGCTTCAAGGATAATTTGATAAAGAGAGAATTGAATGGACTAGACATAACTACAAGAGCGCAATTGTTTCGGAAACTGAACGGGATTTCGAACAAAAGAAGACACGATGGCAGTGAGCACGATTTTGAACCAAAGCGATTCAAAATTAATGACAAAAGCAACGACACGCGATTTAAAGGTAATTGTCACCGCTGCGGCACTTCGGGACACAAACAAGTGGATTGCAAGAAGCCTCGTGTTGACCAGAATACTCCATCAACATCCAAGGATGGCGCTGACAAGAGATCCTGCTTCGTGTGTGGCAAGCCAGGCCACATCGCTCCAGCCTGTCCAGAAAAGGTGGTCAAAGAGGTCCACGTCTGCAACCATCAGACTGCGAGGAGTACGCTGGCAACGTCATCGGGTGAGCGCGTCCGATTTTTATTCGATAGGTGATTTCGTTTTCATTAAATGTAGTGAGCGTAACCAGACCAAATTAGATAGGAAATTTAGAGGTCCTTTTATTGTTACTCGCGTTTTGGAAAATGATCGCTATGAATTAAAAAGCATTGTCGGCTCTAACCGTCTGTACAAATACTCTCACGAAAACTTGCGCGTGGTACCGAGAGGCTATACCGGCTTAGCTGAAATTTCGGAAATTTGTCAAATTGCGAAGATGATGATGAGGTCGTGACGGCGGGCAATAATAACGATGATGTTGAGAGTGATACCATGTCAGCCTTAAGTGACACTTTAACCGCCTCTTGGGACATGTCCTAGCCCGAACCTGAGGTAAGAAATGCAATATTCCAGCAAGGCTTTGCACATTTTCTTGTACTTAGTAATGACAACCTAATCACAAATTGCTTGGGCCGTATGATGTGTTCAGTTCTGGATAAGGGACAAGGTGGTTTGGTGCGTGGAGAGGTAGTCGTAGGGATGCAGTTGTCCGGGTCGTACTCGTTGTAGATTGAAGGGACGCTGTTATCCGGGCTATGAATTGACGTAGGCCAGGGAGTCAGTCGAAGGGGTGCAGTTGTCCGGATCGTACAGACTGCTGAGGTAGTCGTAGTAGATCGAAGGGACGCTGTTATCCGGTCTGCTCTGCCCTGGTAGCGTCGTAGTTTTGTGTGATTGTGCGTTTTTGTCCAGGATTGAGAACATCATCAGTGGTTTGAGAATGGTGGTCGACATACCACTATATCATTTTAAAAGATGTGTCATAATTATGTCAGAATGAACGAGCGGTAAGAAAATAGAAAGTACTTAGTATGGTCTTTTGTTACAGATAATCAAGAAGATCGTCCGAGGACGTCAGTCTGGCCGTGACGGCGCCTAGTTTTATTTCATATCATTGCGCCATTTAGTTTTACTTTGGGGGACTAGAGATGGAAGTGGCGCCATCTCTGATGTAACGCTGGTAACGTGCGCTGCTCGCTGATTGGCCGTTGACCGGATGACGTGTGATTGGGTTAGCCAATCGGCGCTCGGAGGAGAGTTGTTTGCGCGTCCCGTCGTGGCGCTAGTGAGGGCGCGCGCGGACGCAACCGAGGCGAGTGGCGGGAACTTCAGAAAGGACGAGCAGCGTTCGGTACCTAGCGGAACACATTGTCCCCAAGCTACTGATAAGGAGATTTATATTGTTGATCTTATAATTATAGTAAAGAAATACAAATTGAAAGTTATGTCTCATTCTCCTCGCCCGCTATACCCGCGCCGTAGGACCATGTCCGATACGGATTGCCCTCACGTTTCGATATATATATATTAGAACTGCTAATTAATACTAGCTCCAAGTAAAAAAGCTAAAAATGCTAAAAGTAGCATATGTGCTATTCCAGACTATAATCTATCTCTGTTACAAATTTCACCTAAATATTGCGTTCTTGCGATATAAAAATAAAAAACAATGATGGTCTGGACTAATATTAGAAACAAATTATTTTCCAGACTCATTTCAGAGAATCAATGTTACTAAATAAGAGGCTGTCACACACAAATACTTTAACTAGGAATAATATTATTTTTTCTTTTATTGTAGAGCCTTAGTAATAAGGTCCTGCTGGCACCTTTTGGGTTGGGAACAACTAAAAGGTATCGAACTTTTCTATATGTGTGCCAAATTTAAATCATATTCAATTAGATATTACGAAGCTTAACTAGCAATAAACATATAGGTTCACACACACATAATTTTACATTTATTGAGAACAATAAGAAAATCTTCTCAATTTAAAATAACTGCTGGATACCAAATATTTGACCTTTTAAAAATCAAACCATAGAGACGTCAGTAAGTAAATATACATGCAGACAATGACTTATATAGCATTGCATGCAGATAGATGGATAATACAGTTGGTATATGTTCAACCTGCTGGACGAAATGACGAGAAATATATTTGATTCAAATAGGCCTCCATATGCACTTATCGGTAAGACTCTAACGCATCATAATAATCATAATAAAACTTTTAACACTAACCTGTAACATTATTTAAGCAGAGTAAATCCTCTAACTCGCAAATACGCACTGATTGTTCTGAAATTATAGAAATTATTGTAAATACTTATATAAATGATTTCTCTACGACCTGCTGTTTGACATACACATAACAAAAAAGTTTGCGTTCACTTGGGAAACTTAAGATTAACTTTTTTATCATACTATTTTGTTAACTGCTTATTAATAAAATTATAAAATATTAGTCTTTCGAGTGAACGCAAAGTTTTGTGTATATTTCAGCAACTTACCTCTAGGATACTTATAAGGTACACATCCACACATTTCTAGATAAGTCTTCATTTTACATTCTGTCTTGCAAGTCTCATAGCTGTATCTATCAGTGTGGGCCAAGTTGACTTCGTCGTGGAAAACGCATGATCTTCTATCTATGTCTACTCGTCTCACGTCTGAGTCGCTTTGGAATACCATAGGTTCAATCTTGATGTCCATTGATTCTTCTAAAGCTATGTATCTGTATAGAACTGTGATTTCTGGGTAATCGTTTGGGTCACTTATCATCAGCTGAAAAAAATATTGTTTTTTGTTTTTAGACCGGGTACAGGGAGATGGTCCACCTGATGGCCGCTTTACTTTATACTTCGATACGGAACGTTTTGCATGTGCTACTTTTAAACACTATAGACATAGTAACTTTCCACTGGGCGCACCTGAATCCCCTTTAATAAAAGGCTGACTCTATTAATACGGGTACTGTACGAAATCATCCAATTCATTCTTAATATAAAAAAAAATATTAATAAATCCAGTACCCGTACAAATAGTCACTTCGTTGATAAAAATATAGGTCAGTTTTAGACCTAGACACAGAACCAGCAGGCTTCTCATCTTGTCTGTTCATGCTTATCTTTAATCAAACCCACAACCTGTTTTTTGGCAGTCGGGTATCAGTCGATAGCTTGAACCCTACAAATCTTTTTCTCAAATAAGTATACTCGTATACTTTATTTGTCAATTCATTCTCATTAAGCGAGAAAAGTTTGCTGAAAGTTCTTCCAATAAAAGTATTATAAATGTGATTTGCGAGTTGGTTATGTTTTTCTTTTGAAAGTTTTCTTTGTTATCAAACTGAAATATACACTTTGAAATATTCGGATTTAACTGAGTGATAAATATAAAGTGTTTCATTAGAATTTTATGTAAAAAATTGAATTTTAGATGCCATGTAATAGTAGGCTGGCCAGTTGGCTTGGTGGTTAGCGACTCTGACCGCCAAGCCGAAGGTTGGGGATTCAATTTCCACAAATATTTGTGGGGGCATAAACAAGTCTGTTTGTTCTGTGTCAATATGCTTAAATACGTATTTAGAAAAACAAAAAAAGGAGTATATCAGTCATCTAATTTCCATACTACGAGCTCTGCTAAGTTTGGGATTAGACCGCCGTGTGTAACGAATATCCTAGGATATGTCCCAGGACATATACAAGACAGCATATTATTATGTGGTAAGACTAAATTACTATATAACGTTTTTAAAACTTACATAAATCTATTATATACGAGCTCTCCGTAAACCGCAATCCTGGGGAATCTAAAGTATCTCGGGATAATAAAAAAAGATGCAGAGAGAGGTAAGACGCAAGATGACACCAAGACGCTACAACGTGATATCGATATTCTCTCAGCATAAGGAATATATCCGATCAAAAATCGAATACTACAGTTTGTATTGAAAATCGCACATTTATATATTATTACAATAAATCGATGTGTGTACATATGTTCCCTATGAACTATAAAACGACTTAACTGATTAGCACTTTCACTGGTAGATAGCTGATGTCATAAGGAGTCTCAGGGAAATGTAACATCCACGAAAAGTCAGTGAAACCACGGACGACAGCTATATAAATATATTTATTTAAATAGTTTTTTTTTTAATAATAAAATTCTATAGTTATTGTTAATTGTTGGGTTTCCTTGTTTGGGACTTGACGGAGAAGAAGATCCAGCTACATTAGTTCATAGATATTTTTTTTTTGTATAATCTTACCTTAGCTCCATAATAAGGAATTGGAGACCAGCTAGGATAGTCATTGGGTTCCACATTGAACACCACACTGAGGCCAGAGCTCCTGCAATATGTAGAGAAATAAATAACTTGACATAACTATTACAGTGCTGTAACGGTCAAGTTGCAAGCTGCTGAAGCATATTGCAATGTGACAATGACGTAGTTTAAGTTATTTATTGTTTTAATAAAAGCTTTATCAGGATTTTGTTTTTTTTTTACAAATCGACAGATTTGGTTTTTTCTGACAATTTATAAAACCATGACAAACGTATGTTGAAATTTCACGGAGGGTTTTATAACTAACCTAATTTTGTATGCAAGAAATCATTTGGAGTCTCAGCTTTAGGGTTTTTTCTTTTTCAGTTTTTGTACGAAATCTTAAGAATAATAATTGACTGCAGAGTTTTGATCCATAATCTAACGAGAATTTTCATTAAATTGAATGTAATATACAACAAGCGAAACCAGCGTTGCAGCATTTAATTTTGCTGCAGGATGAACTGAGGTAGGCACCATTTTTATCCCTATATATTATAGCTAACCTTTTTTATAGTTATTTTATTTTTTGTTATGCGTTTGTTCATTTTTTATTTTATTTTTATAAACATTTGACACTTAATTTGTTAATGTTTCATTGGTATTAACTGTTTGAGTCCTTTTACATTGTTTTTAATTTTTTTTTCTTTTTCCTGTTAGAACAATTCTCACACACGATTGCAAAGGCCTATAATAGGTCAATCTATTTCAGGTCAGTAATTTAACTTCCCATGTTATGATAAAAATATAGACATTAAGCCCCCAGACGGTTCGACAGACTTGAGGCCCCAGTCATAAAATAATTAGTTTGGTGACCCGCAAAATTTATTAGCCCAATATTGATCTAGGATAATAATGTTGGAACTTTTTTTGGTCTATTTACTGTTATGTTTACGAAGAATTCTTCAATTACGGCTAAGTCTAGCGGCTTATTGAGATAGGTTGTGAACAACACTCGATAGCCAGATTCTTTCAAGTCTTTTTATAGGTCAGAAATACATTACATTTTTGCATGCTAAAGAACGATGTATAAGAAATAAATATTAAATATTAGAAAAAATATTACGACACATTAGGCGAGTGTCTGACGGTGTGTCAGCTTTCTAATAGATGAAAAATCCAATGAAAATTTTTGAACGCCTTTATACATCTGTCTAGCTTTCCATACCGGATTCCCGAGTTATCTAGTATCTACTAGGATCATAGCATAGTCAGGTTCATGCAGGGTAATGTACCTTTCAAATTGTGAAAAATTATTACAATAGCTACCGTGGTTTTGGCTCAATCTCAGGAATTATGCTAATAAATTAGGTTAATATCTACGCATAAATAAAAAAAATGTACTCACTCTTTATAATATTAGTATAGATTGTATTAAAATAATTATTCATAGTGGCCTCTATATTTCGAGGGACGATAGATGTTATGGCAATAATGTACCTCGTTTTTTTTTGTAAAAAATTTTCGTGTGTTACTTTTTCCTTTGTCACAAATAAATTTGTTTCTTTCTTTCTTTTTTTATAATATACTAATTATACACCGCGGTTTCACCCGTGTTCCCGAGGGATGTTACGTCTTTCCGGGATAAAAAGTAGCATATATATTATTCCAATATATGCTCTATCTATGTCCCAAGTTTCATCTTTTGGGTTGTTTTTGCGTGAAAAAGGAACAAACATCCATGCATGAACATTGTAGTTTGGGCGTTTGTAATATTAGTAAGAATTAGGATTGATATACAAGCTATTGAATTTATTTCATTTTTATTCGCAGGAGTATAGTAGAGAGATGTAGCCAATTTCTCCACTCTGGGTATTAGTGGTAGAAAAAAGAACGAAAATATATTTTATACCGTGAAGCACATAAATTACGCAGCTCAATACATAATTGAATCAAAAAACCTTACTTTCCATTTTCCGATGTGGCAATAATCCCCCCAGGTTGAGTGATTGCGTCAGAATTCTGATCATCGTAATATTCTAGGTCTCCATCCATAGGTAATAGAGGTCTGAAAGGTAAGTTAAGAGGAAAATAACGAACTCTGAAGCTAGTGCATAGCTTTTCTTTTTTTTACTCCTTATACTCTTACAATGGATGTGTTGTAGTCCTGATTAAGTAACATCTTTATAAAATATCACCGTATCTTTTAGCCATTGGGAAGATGATAATGACATCTGTTTGTATATCTGAGTAAAAATACTAGTGAAAATATTTTTTTATTGATAAACCACAGCAACAGCTACTAATAAAAAAAAGATCGTTAAAAATAATTTTATTTTTATTTTTACAGGATTAATTAATTTCTTTCCGCATCCTTTGCATGCGAGTAAGAGAGATAGACCTAGTGCGCGAACTACGCATGCGTGCAGTTCCAGACTTACTCTTTAGGGCACTCAAAAAAAAATAATTAAAAAATGAAAAATAAATAATTGTTAAAAAAACTAGAACACGCTTTATATAGAAAACCAAACTAAAAAACAGAAAATAAATTTTAATAAATATTAATTAAGAATAATGTAAGATTTTTTTATAAATATAAGTTATTAATAGTTTGAATAAGAAAAAATTTTTTTTTATTAAAAATAGCGGGGGTGCTTTTCAAGATATTATCGAAATGATAATCCTTCTCATATCTGTATGTGTGTATCAATTAAATATTTATAACTATTGACACCATGCACCCCACGCTTTTTTTTCTTATTCTAACTATTAATAACTTATATTTATATTTTTTTTTTCATTTTTCTTATTTAATATTTATTAAAATATATTTTCTGTTTATTAGTTTGATTTTCTATATAAAGCGTGTTTTCTAGTTATTTTAAACTATTATTTTTATTAAAAGCTAATAGTTCAATTGTCAAGTTTGTACAGTGCGAGCTCCGCCGAGTTAATTTAAAATATATATAAACATAAATAGATTCTTACACCTCGCTAGGGTCATTTAGACCTGCATAATTGAAGGCGCAACAATACCCTTCATAAGTCTTGATAAGGCTAAAAATATTATCGCAGTTCTTCTGCATCCTGTTGAAGGAACAGTAAAGCAGCAGGTTCTCGCATTTTTGATGAACCTGGAATTAAATTCGTCTTTAAAAGTGATTGGTATTTTTTTTGGATGAATAATGACCATGACTTGTATTTATGATTGACAATTGGGAGACATTAAGCTCGATTCTGCTGTGTGCCAATGTAGGCTTGTAACTACATACATAGTTATAGGTGAGATGTGCTTGTGTCGCACGCGCGACTTTACCAGGCGAGAGGCGAGAGCGGGGCCGCGGCGGGAGGGGAGTTGTTAAATGTGTTTAATTATTAAAGTATTCTCGTATTATTATTGCTAGGTATATTGTAGTGTTTCCTTGGCTGACACCGCCTCCAAAAATAACAATAATTGTAACTACATTATACTATCGTAATAATTTGATTGACATTTAAGTAGTCTAATAATGCAATTTTTTTTTTCTTTTTAGTGCGTATTAGTTTATTTTGGAATAGTTTCTTTTTGTGAAGTCGGTTTTTGTTTTGATAAAATTTTTGTTTATTATTTGGTTTTTAGTGAATCTGAAGTACACTAACATTTTTTTTTTGCAAATGGGTAGACCTTCTAAACGTGATTACTTATGGTGTATTATGTATGCCTACACATTAAAGGATTTTCCTCAATTTTCTCAGGATTCCATCATTAGGTGTTGTTGTAATGATCATAGGACCATCTGTGAAGTCTATCCTTACAGTTACTCGTTCATTTGTCGCCCACATACCTACTTAATGCTAATTTTAGACTTATATGGTTTTCTCATGGGTGCCATTGTCAGAACTGGACCAAATTGAAATGGGACTACACGGTAAGCACCAGCTAATAAATAAAAACCTTCTAATAAAAAAAAATCATTAAAATCGCTTCGCCCAGTCGAAAGTTATGAGGTAACAAAAATAAAAAAAAATACAGACGAATTGATAACCTCCTCCTTTTTTGAAGTCGGTTAAAAATAAGTGTGCTGTGCAGTACAATAGTCGCAATTATAAAATAAAAAAAAAAAATTTAAGGTGTTTTTCCGGTGTCTTATAAAATATTGTACGCTGGTCCGGAAACCTTCGTGTGTGAATCTGACTCGCATTTGGCCGCTTTTTTTTCAGCTCTTGCTGCAGACCGACAGACAGATGGACAACGAAGTGATCCAATAATTGTTATTTATTTCCATTAGAGGTATTTATTTATCCCTTAAGAACAACCATTCCATCGAGTGCCCAATTTCTAGTGAAACTTAATAATCAACAACCTCCGTTACAAAGACATTAAGATGGATGACAAGATGAAATGTGAATAAGGACAGGAGCACTAACCTCTTCCATGATTGTGTCCATTGTGAAGTAACGATTTTTCAATATATCCATAATTTCAGTATAGTTACCAATGTTACGCACTTTGTGATTATAATTAATCAGCGCAGGTAAAGCATTTAAAAAATCTATAATTTCTTGTTCAACCATACCATGGTGTCTTCTGGAATAAGGTACATACAATATTTTAAGCCTTTATCTAGCAAATGCAACTATAAAGTTCAGAGGGACTAGAAAAGTTAAATGCCAAAGCCATTTAATCTGTTTCAGTCACAGATAGGAACCTATGATGGTCAAAGGTCAAGGCTACTGAGGTCACAGGTCCAGTCACAGATCAACCTTTATCTGATGAAGGTCTTTCGTCCTATTATTATATATATTCGTCTAAAACTACTATTTTAGATGGTGAATCTGAGATGTAGGAACGTAATTAAAATTAAGTATTTATTATTAACTTGCTGCGGTTTGCCGTATTCATGTGCTATATCATGTTTTCCCGAGATAAAGAGTATTCTATATGTTTTTCCAAGATATGTTCTATATATGTGCCAAGTTGCATCTAAATCCGTTTAGTAGTTTTTGCGTGAAAGAGTAACAAACGTACATACATACAAACTTTCGCATTTATAATATTAGTAGGATTTTTGCATTTTTGCATTGCATTGTAGCTCTTTTGGTAATTACGTCGAACGGCGTGAGGAGAATAGTGGGTTTGAATCGTTTGGAATCAATAGTGCGGTGGTAGGGTACTCTGTGGTATCAGCCTAGCTGGCTACTCTCCTGAAGTTGAAGAGCTGTCGTCGAGCACATACTTTGTGTACTACTTTCCGGCAACTGCGTCTGAGAGCACCATTGAAAACTTTGTTTGCTAACTACCTGTAGCCACAACAACTATTACAATTTTGAGATTATTGTTAAGCACAAGCCAATAAATAGCTTAATAAAAAAATAGGATCCGTTTATCATTCATTTATTTTTCGTCATACAAAAAGGTTGCGGATCAGAATTTCAAAGCTTTCCGATAAGAAGTTTCACTTCAAAAAAGTTTCTTTGTAAAATCGGTAGTAAATAAATATATTACTCACAATATGGCGACAATCTTCCTGCTCTCTTCAAGCGACACCATATTGAAATTGCAAATGCTTACCGCGGGAAATGGAACTTGGTTCACTTTGCAATTCGCGTTTATCTGACGTAAGAAGATGGAGTTTGTCGTCAAATATTACATAAAACATTTTCGTAGAAATTGCTTATATTGCAAAAATTTTAGCAATATTTACGGTGGTTATCAATGCAGTTATTGTTTTTTCAATCTCAACATTATTGAAATGTTGCTCTGCCGAGTGGGTGGGCCTATAAGTCAAACTAACTGTAACCTAATAACAGTGTTACCCATAGGTTCCTAGATAAAAAAGGAAAGATTTGAATGGAAGAATAAAAAAAACCCCTGCCGGGTTGATGTTAATTTTAGAGATTTTATGAGAGTCCGAGGTGGAAGAGACTAGTGTCCATAGGACAGGCTTCGGCTTACCTTGGAAACCAGTTTCTCCTGCAAACTTTAATATTATAAGTAATTTTTAAGCCTTGTTCAAAAATACCTAGTTTGTGTGGAGAATTATTAGTGTGGAGAGTTATTATTAAATAATAATGTTTATTTCCTTTCTCCACAAAATGTTCAAAATTCAGACGACCACATAATTGTATACGTCAAAAAATAAACATATAAATTCTAGAACTTATCAACGCCATCTACCAGGCGAATTGGTAATCTACACCATCGGTAATATACTGAAAAACACTAAATAAATTTGGCAGATACTAATCTGGCAAATCAAGTGATAACAAACGCATTGCTTACTAGCTCGTTGAAAAAAATAAGCTTGCTGAAACATGAACATGCAAAATGACGTCTAGCATAATAATAATCTGACACATTACCTGTGTTACAATCTGGTTTTCATCGAATTTCTTCTTCACGATAATAATGAAGGTAGCTGTCAGAAACAAATTCAGGATCATAATAATTATCCAGAGCTTGAGACCACTTCCCCTCTTCAGGGTGAACTGACTAGTCCCATGGATCATTGTAAGTTTCTCCATCAAAGACTTAAAGTACGTGCTGTCTGGAAGTAACTTCTTGGATTTCTTTTTTGGCATTTTTACTGGAGATGATACAAAATATAATTAGAACTGGAAATACTATAGTCGTTTTTGCTGTTATTATGAGGCCTCTGTTATTGCTTCTCTTTGAGTGAGATTGCGTTTGTAATAGCATACTGCATTTGGTAACTGTTGGCTTAGATAGCTCGATTTACTGATTGTAGCTAACTTGGGACTAACTTGGGTAAAATTGATGAGATGATATATCTTCCCACTTTCAGACCTACTCAATGGCCATCCCGATCAATAGAACTATTATTGGTGAGGTTTGTGCTGATGCTGAGTCGCAGATTTTTTCTACCGTGATCGTGAACGCTCGACTGCTTCTTTCCAAACGGAAATTACAAAATGTAAGTTATGGTAGGTGAGCGAATTATTTCAAAACCGATATCGGGTACGTGTTACGCGTCCCACCACCTCTGAATACTCAGGTTATAGGAATAAAAACAAAATCATAACTTTTTTTTTAAATTAAAGTGTGTTGCTCAGATTTCTCATCAAAAATTGGAAATCACCTAGCTTTTACCAGGGGCATTGCCAATGCATTGTCAACCCTGAGACGTGAAGTTGTCAAGTCTCATGTATGTGTAATTTCAGCGGCCTCCTTAACTTTCTAACCAAAAGTAATACAAGTGCACTACTGTTTGACAGCGGAAATGTGTGGTTGTACTTCCTCAAACGAACTCTGCGCACTTCTTCTAATTGAGGTACGTGGTTTGTTTTGGTATAAAAACCCTAGCTGAAACGAGCTCTTTCAGAAGTTTTTCCCACTTAAATTGGTTGAGTTGGGGGAGTCTAGATGTAAACATTCAACTTAACTTTTTGAATTATATTAACAACATAGTGCTACGGAGCAGCAAGGGTCCTCTAGATCTATCTATTGGATCTGCTTGTTCATATTTTTTGTCAAACTTGTGATAAATATTCATTTTATGACTAACTCACACAGATTCTACAATTCCGTCTCTATCTGCCTTAATCCTTTGACCTTTTATACCTCAGGAACGATTTGACCGATCCAAATAAAAAATTGGTATACAGGTAGAATGATAGGCTATATATGATGTCGATAAACGCGGGTCAAACCGTGAGCTACAACTATAATTATAATTTGTACAACTATGGCTCAAAAAGAGATGTTTTAGCAAGGGAGTATACATTTCTCTCGTTCTAAATATCGACCCCATTTACTATCAATTTTGAATGAATCCACGTTCATAGTATAAAACGTGTTGTGAATACAAACCCTTAACGGCAATGTCGGTATTTACGAACCAACATCCGACAGCTACAGTAAACACAGTTGAAGGCATGACTTAACCATCTACCCTTTGAAGGCCGCTTTGACGTTTTAGGATGTCGTTGAAAATTCAACTCTATGGCTTTATCATAAGGTAAATCTGCATAATGATACAATCAATCATTGGATCAATCAAGATAAACCTTATTTTAAAAGTTATTAAGTTTATTTTTCTTTAACATGTTTAAACGTCGAAATGGAATAGGGTATTACTTACAAATTTGTAATTCAAAGGTATGACATGAAATTATATATTTATTCAGTAGGCCTTCACAGGAACTTATGAATGGTCAGACTCTAACACCAGTTTGGAAGGTTGGTTTACTGAGAAAAGCCGGCAAAAAAGTCAGCAATTACGGAGTGAACGCTACACCGAAGAATTGTGATCATTAAACAATCGTTTATGTTGTAGAAAGCCTTTTGCATTAAAACATTCTTAGATGAATTTTATTCCAAAAGAATTTCAGATTATTTTTCTCTGACATGCTTAAACGTCGAAATGGACTGTTCCTTATAGCTTCGCAGCTAGATGGTAGCAGGTAGCTTCAGTAACTTTAAATGTAACCTTCATAAGTGCCCTCCGCGGGCCTCAACTGAATAAATGGTTTTGAATTTTACTTATTTGTATTTCAAAGATTACTATAATTATTTTTCAGTTTTTTTTAATTTAATTTCTGTAAACGTTTCTTAATAGAAAATACTCGTATCTGACATATTTGCAAATATGATACACATTATGAATAAATAATATCGAATAATCATGTCATTTCAGATGACATCGGAAAAATAACAAGTAAAATAATTTTCAATACCGCTAATAAAACAAAAGAATATACATATTTCGATATCAAAATGTTAACCAATATTTTTGTTTCGTGGAATTGGTTTTACTTAGAACTGTAGCTTTATTAAAATAATTATATTGATAAAGGGGATGTTTCTACCCACCCTTTAATTTGACAGTTAGCAATTACGGAATCTTAGAAACAAATACTTTATTGGAAATACGAAGCATAAAATAATACTTGGATACTTGGAAGTGGATTATATTGGTTAAATATGGATTGAGAGTGGTTATGGTAGTTAAAGAATTCGTTTGCAGTTATTTTTAAAATGTTACTCCTACTTGGGATGTGTTTGACCACAATCTCACCATGGTAAGTAGTGGTAAGCTCACAAGCCTGGAAACTGGCTCACGAGCATCAATCGGAAAACACTGTCAGGCAGGGTTAAACAAGGCGGGGGCCCCTAGACAATCTATGCCATGGACCCCCTTTCCGCTCTCCTAACTTCCTAAATCTGCGTTTCCGGGATAAAAAGTAAGTAAGACAATGATTATTTTAAAAAACAAGCCAGTTATATTATCATTGAGGCTTTGTTACATAGAAATCTCCTAATTGAATGCAAAAAATATATTTTTGTCGAGTCGCGGGGGCCCTAGGCCCTAGGCTATAGGCCGGTTGCCTACTGCGTAATGGATAATCCGCCCCTGCCGATAGGCGCTTGGCAACAGTCAGACGGGTACTATAAAGTACCCTTCCACCATCCTTTACCATTATATATCGCACATTCCGTTGTTTCCTCCGCGTTCCCAAATGATCTAATATATTCAAATAAATTTATAATTTCTATAAAACAGAGTTACAAATTCTGCCTGTTTTAGTTCTTCTAGCGTAACTACAATACTATATATTATTTAGTCAGACAAAGCCATGCGGGTCACTGTACTGCATCCAATTTTAATATTTTTTTCTCTATTAGAAATATACTTATCCAGAAGTAATATAGGCTATGTTATATAATCCCGGGATACAGTAGATCCTTCGGGAACGCGGATCAAACCGCGAGACTTCCGTCTTGGCAAATTATATAAGAAGGGTTCATAATAAGTTTTCCTTTTAGCTTTACGGTAGTAGGGTGAGTTTATTCGCAGTATTTTTGGCCGATTAAATCGCGCTGGATTGTTCATTTGTTTGCATGAGTTTTTTACCTTAGACGACATCATCATAAGTAATCATATCGTTTTGAAATTGTGGTCAAAGCGAGTGTAAATAAAAAATTTAAAACAGGTGAAACTTTTGTATTACTGGGAAACATTTTAATTCTTAATCAATCACTTTTGAATGGTATAGATTGTGTTTATCATTAATTTGTATTTCGTCACTCAAGAAGGTTGCGGGTCTGAATTTTAAAGTCTTCCCGTAGGATGTGTAGTCAAAAGTTTCACTGCATAAAGGTACCTTTTCCATCCATTTTTCAGTGATACTCCAAGAACCTTCAATCCAACTGGATTTTCACCTTTTCACAGCAATGCTAAAGCTTACAATGAACAGCTATAAGATATCATATCCTAAGAATCAATTTGATGGTTTTTCAATTTAAAGATTTATATTTAATTGCCTTTTTTAATGGTTGTTTCGATATGGATAAAAGTTTTCTTATCAATATTCTATTAATTGCTCTTTATTTTAACAGCTTTTGAATGAATAAAGTTATAATTCGACGAAGAAAAGTTTATAATTACAACAGTTCATTAAAAATAAATAATAAAAAGGTTAGCTGATTTGTTTGCTGCAATTTTATTTTCCGTAAAATTTAGATTTGCAAAAATTTGGGCAATTTATATAGATATTTATTTAAATAGCCAAAGATTAAATAGTAAAGTGCCATTTTCTTTTCTGTTTGTGAAACGTTTTTTCTATTGACGAGCTTTTATGCTATCTACAAAAATATTTTTTCTTCGACAGTCAGTTTAATTAACATGCAAATTCATACCACTTACCTGACAACTTCAAAAGATGTATTTTATTATTTCTCTCGATGGTGCCTATATGCGTTTTATAAATCTTTGTCACCACAGCCACAGTCACGGACAAAGTTTTACTTACTGTTCTAAACAACCTATAGTTAACGTTCTATTCACGTAAAATACATTTAATTACTTTGTATAGTACATTTTTTATACCATTACCAGAACAACTCAGATTCCATTACTTTTATGTCCAATACCCTGATTGCTGGTTGAGTTTTATAGTGCTATTGCATTAATTTCATACCGTTATTTTACATAGAAGGCACTTTTCGAATACACGGTATGTTATTTCTGATTTTAAATAAATATTCGTTATTAATAATAATTTAGGATCAATTTTCCTTTAAACCAGCCCTTTCCAGTCCTCTGTCAAGTTTTGGCTTATTGGTCACGCTGAAGGCACTTTATGTGCATACTGGAAAACATCATTGACTCAGGTAGGTATGAAGAAACGTGAAGAACAGAATCCACCCAGTTCTCAATACCTCATTACAAAGGTTGAAACGACGCCGTCAACTTATTGGAAAGAGTTAATTAGCAGTATCCTATTTTGTCTTGTGTTAGCACTAGTACTCCCTTATCTTTCTTATTACGATATCGTCTGATTATCATCTACTTTGTACGGAGTTGGTACTGAGATAGCCCATGAATATTATCCAACTCTTCTCCAGGGTGACCAGAGTATATCGATGACCACTTGCACTTTACACCTCTTGCACCCAGTGAATAACACAAATTATCCTCAGAGGGGCTTGGCGTCAGGCATACGGCCGGCTATATCGTGCCGAAACTCTAATAAATTAGAATTAGACAGAACATTTATTACCTTAATTATTCCTTGCAGGACAATGCGTTTAAACAAAAAAATTAAAAGAATAATGGTGGCAAAATCAAGGGCATACTGCAAGCACTCCACTATCCATGGTGTTTACTACTTCTATAGCAGCCATCTCTGGTGGGTGCACCTGATATGGGTACTTATAATGGCTTCTAGTGTAGCGCTGTGCTGTTTTCTGAGCCATATGATATGGGAAAAGTTTGCAGTGGACCCTACTTTGAATGTGGTAAGTTACTAAGCTCTTACTTGAACAGGGCGACTCTAACAGGCTCTAACTTTGTTAGATACCCTGTTACATTACAGGTGTGCATGGTGCGGTTTTCATTATTGTTATTTTGTTTTTGAAGCCTGAAGGCTGATAATAGGCAGATGGTCTCTATAAAAAAAATGAAGATTTCAAATATCAGGACGATTGCCAATGTGTAGTCAAACTACACTAATCCTATAAGGCACCTGGAACTGATCAGTTTTTCTTTTACTTAGAGCTAAAGTTTTGTATGATTCACTCCGACGTATTCCACATGATTAAAACTGAGCCATCATCGCTTTAAGTCTATATGAACATAATATATTTCGGATTTAAATACAAAACTAACCAAAATGTGTTACCATCTAAAATATATATTATTTGTAGTCTCGAGAAATACATATAGATACAATTTATTCAAAATAATTCAAAATTAAAAACCATTTATTCAGTTATTCACACCACTATTGCTTTTATATTTGGGCTCTATTTCAAATAGTGATATTTTTACCAACACCAAATTCAAAAATAGATCTGCAATACTCGTAGCATTTAATATCCTCACTTTTTAATAAAATACAGAGAGTGAGAATTGAAATAAGAAAGCGACAAACAGATGGCCACACCTTTTATTAGCATTCGTTGAGACCGTCTTTGGAATATTCAAAATACGAAAAATCTCAAAAGCTGGTTATTCCTAATATGATGAAAGCTTTACATGAATGTCATTCGAAACCGCTAACACGTTATAGTTGAATTTCTGCAAACAAAAGAGGATTTACGTAAATCCAACATCAATTTGAATTCAAAGGATTTGATTAGATCTGATCTGGTAAAGTCTGGGGAGATTCCGTAAGGTAAATGTCGCTGTCTCGATGAATCTGGGCTGTCACTATGTTTTGTCTTTTTCCTAAACTGAGCAATTACGAGAGAATATCGTGGTCTCGATGCGGGTTGCTACTATTTTCATCTACCCAGTTAATCTGATTAAATCTGTCAGATATCTATTACATCACTACACAATGCATGATATGTATGGATCGATTGTGTGAAACGTAATATGTGTAAGATGGGATAACTGAAATGACGGCTGACAGGGAGAAGTTGAAGAGGTTTACATATTCGGCTCGATGGACCATGAATAATTTTGTGTGGACTGTATATATCACAGATGCACTAATTTTGGTACTGTAACTTCTTGCAATTAGACAACAGACGTTAGGAGGCTTTTTAATTATTGCACAATGTTGCCCATTTCAATATAGGCATACTGGCTGCAAAAGACAACATATTGTTTTTATTCCACTTATGCTACAAAGATATATATTTATTCTAATACATACCAATATTTTCTTAATACATTTTCAATTTAAAAAGATAAATAAGCTATTTAATATGACACTAATAAATGAAATACATAAACTCAAAAGTTCCATCAGTCGATCAAATAAGGATGCCCTGAGCTGAATTGCTGCCGATGCGAAGCATGCCCAGAACGCTGGCGGCATTACCACGCTGACCTAAATTATTTTCCCAAATCCAGGTTGAAACCACTCACTACTCAATCTCAAGGATACCGTTTCCAGCAGTTGCAGTATGTGATACAGAACTGGTTTACGGGCCGCAAACTAAAAATATTAGCCAGCTATTGTAAGTAAACGATGCAAATTATCATATTTATTACCGCCCATCTGTTGGAAGCTCTCAGCGCTCAGTAAATTATACCCGTAAAGGCAAGCGTCCCTAATTCTGTATCATATGCATTGAACACGTCATATTCAACGGATTTTAATATTCTTTATATAGAAAGTCAAAGAACTGTGCCTGGTTCGCATCGTATTGACCGTGCGTATCATGATGGCGGTGATACCGATGCGGGTTCTCGAAGGGGCTATTTTTGAAAAGCGTGTCGATGACATTATATGGCATGCCTATTAGTAGACGCACCCCCTGTATCCGCCGTGGTGTCTCTTCTTTCATTTTCTTCCTCATCTGGCAACAAAAAATAATCTCACGAAAAATTGTTCTTCATCACTTTTGAAATCCACTGCCATGTACATGCACTAGGTTCACTCGTCCACTTATTACGAAAAGTTGTGTCGGCATTTCGATTGCTGTGGGTACAATTGACTTATCCCATAATTCGGATTCATTTGTTGCGATGCGTCTGATGCTGTGTGACGCTTACCTTAAGGGTATAATAGCCATATCCGGTAAGCACATAATTTTAAAAATTTAAGCCCGACCCCAGCGATACCTAGATTTGAAAAAATACAAACGTTTTATTAAGTTATTAACATTTCAGAGTTCTCCGTGGTTACAATATGAGCCAGGTGTCCGAATTCTTCAGAAGCTTCACGGATGTTAAGGATAGAGACTATACGCCAGAGCAATATATCAAGAGGATGCACTTTCTGCTCGAAGACCTTGGATTTACTCTCAAAGTGTTACTTGATATGGTAATTTTATGCAATATACTTTTACCAGCGGCACACTATGAGAGCCCTTTTGGCGTGTAGGAATCTCAAAGAATTCTACTTTATTGCTCTTGAAATAAAGTGTATCTATTTATTCAATTTTTGATCTTCAAAGCAGGCAATTGTGAGCTTTAACACGGAGCTTTAGCACGGAGAATACATTATAGTATCTAGTATTCGGACATAATTTTTGAATATCTTAATTTATATATATTCGTCATTGATCAGAGGCCTTAACAAAAGAGCTTTTTTTTTTTAATTTGAGTATGAAATGCTAAGAATAAACAACGATAAAAAAACACAGGAAATATTTCTTGTATTTAATGCATACTTGTTTTCAGTTCAAGAAACCCTGTGATCATTTGATAATGGAGTGCATTTGGAGATCCCAAGTTCACAACTGCTCAGAAATGTTCAGATCCGTTAATACTTTCGCAGGACATTGTTGTCAGTTCGACATCCCTTATTTTAGGTAATGTTTGCAACAGTTTCTTTATTAGCTCAATCAAAATAAATACCATTTATGTAGACAGTTAAATTCAAGGCCTCAGTTAAGGCCTTAGAAGGGTCATATAAAGGTCAAAGCTACTGAAGTTACCACCGTTTCAAAAATGAGACGTCAACTGAGAAGAACTGGTAAAAAGCTCAGCAATGATAATTTAACATATTTTCTTTTTTAAGTGATTTTATAATATTATCTATATCTATACTAATATTATAAAGAGGAAAGATTTGTATGTAAATATTTTTGTTACTCTTTCACGCAAAAACTACTTTACATATATGGAGGAATCTTGGCAAATAGATAGAGCAAATTCCGGAATAACATATAAGCTACTTTTTATCCCGGGAAAATGTGATATCCCTCAGGAACGCGGGTAAAACCGCTGGGGACAGCTAGTACTTAATATACCCTTTCTAAATTTACACACAGTATCATATGAACATTAGATCCCTCAGGAATTAAACTGAAGCTATTTTCATTATAACCCCAGTCAAACTAAAATAATGTTTTTTATATTATTTTTAGTCAACACACAGACAAAGAAACTAATTTCATGTCTGGAATGGAAATAAACGAAGCTCTAGACATATTGGTGAATGGGGAGAAAATACACGCAGATGGCAGCACTGGTCATGGCATGGTCTATGTGGGTATTTTAGTTTTTGTCCTATTCTATCCTATATATTTAGAAAAAGAGGACTTTTTCACTTTCCTTCGCATCTATCTGAGGTTTTCCGGTAAATGTTGACGTTTAGAATTTGAATAAATACTTAAAAAGGAATAAAAATAAAAATTCAGTAATGTTTTTTCTAAATACGCGGTCTAAAAAAATAGTCAGCCAACCTAATATTAGTGTCAGACAATTCATGATTCAAAACTTATTTCTATTCAAAAGTGCAATCTGGATCATACAATAACGTAACCAATAAAGTTAGGTTTTGTAACTTACTCTCAAGTTTGACATTTGCTTCATGCCAAAGTTATAGTCATATATGAATATCAATGAAATAACTTCATGGCTTTTGAATTAAGTTTTTATGATGCAAATGAACTGTATCTTAAGGTGATAAGAGTGATTTTTCAATGACAAATATTTTTTTATCAGTTAGTGATGAACCCACCAACGTACTTTACTATTACTATACAGTATGCTATTTTTAACTACAGGGTGTCCTGGTGGCTTATACAGTAGTAATATGTATAGCAAAACAGTACATTCTAACTTAAATTTAATTTTAATTGAATGCAAACATTAATAACAAATGTATACCCAGAATACTGCCTTTATAAAGCTCTCCCCGGAATCTCTTTTGGTTTCAAATAAATATCTTGGGACATTCTTTACATCTGGTCCCAAACTACGCAGACCTTGTACTATGGAAATCAGATTTACTGATATACTACTTCTTATTTTTATAATATACGTATAAGTATGAACGGAACAAACAGACAAGTTTATGCACAGAAATTATTTTCCTAGGTGGGAATCACACCCGTGACCTTCGGCTTGGCAGTAAGGGTCGCTAAACACCAAGTCAACCATCTATTACATACCAATAAACAAACACATTACGTGCAAAGCACATTATAATACTTTTAATTTCCAGCTCTACGTATTCGATAAAAGCGACAAAGTAACTACACTAGACAATTACATACCTATGTCAGTCGGCGCGTTCTTTGATGTCAACGTTTACGTCTGGACCATAGCCTCTTCGAGTTACGTCAAAGAGTTGCCGGTGAAAAGTAGGGGGTGCATACTTGATACTGTAAGTGCATTATGTCAAGTAGATTGGCAGGGAGATGGTAATTTGAAACTATGGACAATTGCAATAAAGCCCATCGCCAATGTGTTGTCGACACTGAGACGTGAAGTTGTTAAGTGTCATGTGTCAGTAATTTCACCGGCCTTACCTTTCTAACCGAAATACTCGTACATGTACAAAATACCCCATGGTGGTTATAAAAAATAAACATAATTACGTACATTATCCCTGAAGAGGTAGAAATCTCGTTTCTCAGACCCACATTCCACTGAATTGATTTGAAGTCCCTACTTGACATGTGGGGAGTATTGTCACGGTCTCTCGGGTACATTGAGACATATTAGTATAATATGTGTATTTCTGCAAATAATTAACACTTAATACCTCGTTTCCATCAAAACAACTGTTTAATAATTAAGGCTTAAAAAATAACTGAAAACCTATTAAATAGCACATTTTTATAATAAAACAAATTTGGGACTAGATGAAAATTCAGTTGCAAAGTTTTGACCTAAATATATATTCTAACTAACAGATGAAGTTAAAACTATGTGAACATACTTTCAAGACAAGATTTAAAAATATTGTGGACACATATTGCGCTTACAAGACCATTCCAAGTTGGAATTAAAACTATATTTCTAGCTTAGCTAACTTTAAAAATCCCTTGAAGGTTACCTTTGAAGATACGTTAGTGCGTTTGACTTTATAAAACTGATGTCTTACCGGCAGCGATAAAGCTAGTGATTTTCTACTGCTTTTTATATCAAACGTACAGATGACGTAAAATAATTCCACTTCTCCCTTCGGCTACGGCTGTGTGTGTCAAATTTCAGCAAGATCGGTTCAGTCATTCAGCCATGAAACCATTACAAACTAGCTTTAGTATTTCTGATATTACTAGCTGCGCCCTGCGGCTATGCCCGCTTTCAATCCTGGTTATAAACCTTCTATTCTGTCTATTGCTGAAAACTGCATTAAAATCCGTTGCATAATTTACGATTCTATTAAGGACATACAGATAAACATACATTTATATATATATATATATAGATATAAGATTAGGCGACGTATAATAATGATATTAGTTTTTATATGACAACAAATTCGGAGAGAAAATATTCTTGTCAGCTGTCATCGGTGGTCAGACAAGTTCCTAAGACATTTGTGGCTTAGACGAAGGACATAGATAAATTACTAGGAAACTAATGAGTACGGTAACGACGCGGTCTTACTACGAAAAGTTTTTTAATTAATGTCGTTTGACCTTCTACTTTAGATTTTTCTTAGTTTAGTAAAAAACCCTGTCACATCCTTTTAATATTATACTTAAACGCAAAACTTTGTTTATTTACCCTTGCTTCTGCTATATTTTTTTGCAACGGACATATATAAAAGGTAAATAACAAGGCTGCCGCGAGGTGAATGCTAGGATCTTATATATCTTGAATATGACAAACCACAAGACTACAAATTCAACATCATCCACATAATTTTTTTATTATTCTTTTTAATATATTTTTCAATACATTATTTATAAGAAAATGAAAAATATAAAACAGATTGACAGTGACACACAAAAAAAACACATATACTAAACATAGTCAAAGGGTTAAATATTGATTTAAAAAATATGATTCTCAGTTACACAGACGTAAGGCAGCACGGCTAAATAAACAGGATACTAAGAATTGAAGATACAAGCATTAATCATGATTTTTCCAGGATAAAGATTTGGGCGTCTCGTACCATGCGTGTATGATGCGACTTATCTTGAAGAAGGTCGTCGACCAGTGCCGGTGTCTCCCCTTCGATTATTTACGTAAGTACTGAGTACTGTACTTAGCTATTATTCTTATGCTTGCGGCGGATTCGTGTGGCGCGCTCGTGTCGCTCACTTCGCTACAATATGGCCGCGTGGGCGATAGTTGCCACACGCGTCATACGCTAGTTTGTCATTCATGAAGTAACTCATTTGTTTTTATTTTTCGCACCCTAAATGCAATTAATCTATGTTTTTTTCATCAAGTAAGCGAGACAGAGAGACCAAACAGTTACATTTCATATTGTATGAAATTTATATAGCATATAAAGTGGGAACTGCTCCAAATACAAACAAAACTGTAATAATTAGGTATTACAGGTTTATTTCAATAAATTAGGTGGTCACATTGCTTAGGTCTCGATGTTCTCTATATCTATCAATATTCTCTATATTATGAATACTTCCAAAACTCCAACAGTTGTTCCTATTGTAAGTATTTGATCTACCTTACCATTACTTTTTTATTTTTAACTGAAACCCTGCACCAAGCGCTCTATACTTCTAAATTGTGTTCTTTTTTAAATACCAAATGTCATCATCACTATTAATAGAGTAAGAACCATAACCTGGTTCCACGATTAAATTCTTCAAAACATTCAATGCATCAAAGCACTTTCATAGAAATGTCACCTTGAACCTAATATTCATAAGTCAGATATTGTAACAAAGGCTCTACAATAATAAATTCAATTTATATGCAGCGAATAAATCAGGTAATAGAATTTCTATGGTGAAAGGCGCAAGGTCGGCAAATTGCTATTGTAATTTGAATTTCGAATTTTGAATAGAACCAATTAATTGAATCGTTCAATGGCAACCCATTTATTTGGAAACGAAACATCAATTTAAGTAATATTCTACGTTGCTTTTATATGAAAATAACTGTTCGAATATCAATTTTGAGCCTATAGCTACGTTGGTAGTCTAGCGACATACATAATCAGGCAAGCAGGCTCTCCGTTGCTCTATAGAAATTTTCTCAGGATTTTACCATTGTATACATGTAGAAGCTTCCAAACATCAATAGTTGGACCTGGGTTCCCAAACACGATCACCTGGCAGCGGAAGATCTTACCTTTTAAATGGAGGAGTTTCATACCTTGCTCTTCCATAGTAATGCCGTCGAATGTAGTTAAGTTGTGGGTTCAAATGGTTCAAAAGGTGAAGGAAAACACCGAAGTGAGGAAACAATAGCATCCTCATACATCGTGAAAAAACAATCATCCTACAAGAAATATGGCAGATTCATGACGGAAACCAAACCAGAATTCTATTGCTTATCTAATACACATTAGGGCGTTTTTTCACTCGTTAGCTGAAAGACATCCGTGATATGAACAAAAGACGTGACATTTATCTTCATATCTGTCATATTATTACTACACTAGCTATACCTCACAGTTTTACCCGTGTTCTCGAAAGACATAACATTTTCCCTTATTAAAAATTCTGTATGTTAATCCAAGTTATAAACTATCTATTAGCTAAGTTCTATCTGAATCCATTAAGAAGTTTTTGTGTGAAGGAGTATCAAACATCTGCCCTTTTATCCATCTATATTCAAAGCTGTCGCATTTATAATATTTTGAGGTTTTTTTGTAGCTGGATAATTTAATACAAATTTAGTTCTATATTAATATTCTCCTAAGTGTTTCTTTCGTGTTTTTACAGCATCTGATATTGGTGTTGGAGACTACGCACCGTGTGATTGGGAAAAGCTTATGTGCACTTATAGAACTCTGGGTGAGTAATAAATAATATCATAGAATATTCTACACACAAGGCTTAAAATTTGCTATTGTTAAGTATGTAGATAGGGATATTGATATTTGTATTCAGACAAAAAACAAACGAATAAGGTCAAGTCCACCATTTTTTTCCTTTAGCTTCGCAGTCATGGCCGACTCAGTGGCGCCTTAAAAATATTTTTATCAGAAGGTACTAAAATACTAAACGCTAGTTTTTTTTAGTTCAACCAATCATAGTAATCATCATGCATTTATGGATCAAGATAGTCAGAAGTAATTTACAAATAAAAAATTGTATCTATCAAACCTTTCATAACTATGAAAGGTGTCGTTGGGTCGGAAGGCCCGTCTTTTGAGATAGAGTGGGGATGTTAGCACTAATAAATAATTCTGATCTCAAAATGGTTCTACTTGCCAATTCAAAATGGTCTAAGGTTTAACCACAGAGCTTTAAGGTCTTGGCCCTCAAGGAGTGACAATTGGGCCGAGGATGAAGAACATCTTCCCAGTAATAATAAAGCCTTAAAATATAAAAGTTGGTTTTTGAACTTATTTCTTGTTTAAAACCTAAATAGAACTTCCTATTTCATTCCTTTGCTATACTTACTTTCTACATAATCTTCACAAAAAATTATATATTTTTCAGAAAGAGTTCAAGTCGACTTTCGTGAAATAATATCCAATAGTGAATGCTATCAAAAGTGTGATTACGTTCAATATGATACTGAGGTAGAAGTTATTAAAAATCAACGTAATTCGAGGTGAATACTAAAATTGTTGAGTTCTTGACAGCTAAGAATGTCACAGGAAAATCATCTTTATTACTTTTAGGATTTGGTTCATCTATTGTTCAAATGGTTTAATGTATAAAGATGCTAATGAACTTTATCATAAGGTCCTAGGGTTCATTTTTCTTTAACACTCTTGGCTGTCAAAATGAAGTTAGATTTCTCGATAACTCAAATAAAAATTACAATCTTTTCAGAGACTTTAACGACAATTATAGCCGTGTGTCGGTACACTTCAGTGATAATACTTGTATTAAATACCGACGAGAGGTGTTGTACACTTGGGACCAAATGTTAGGTGGGTATGTAGGCAGACGAAGTGTAGTCTTTTTTATTATTATGGCTAAGACCGACAAACAGGCAGCCTGTCCACCTGATGGTAAGCAGTCACCATATGCCTATGGTACAGCCCTGAAACGTGAAGTTCACACAATGGATATTTGCAGCACCAGGGGCATCGCAAATGCGTTGTCGACCCTGAGACGTGAAGTTGTTAAGTGATTTCACCAGTCCGCTTACCTTTCTAATCAAAATATAGTAATACAAGTGCACTTCTACCCGTGCAGATTAACCAAGAAGCAAGAGTAGCAACTGCTAAGAGGTGTGTTTTAAGGCCGCTCACCTCCGCCTAACTGTAATTTTTTGAGTGAAACTTATTAAAACCGATTTACTCGAAGTCACAAAAAGTGAAACGTACTATAATACCGTTTCAGACTGAGATACTCCACGTCAGACAATTGGTAACCGATTATTTTGGTAGCGAAAATAAAACAGAATTTCATACGGTAAACGCACAAGTTCTACAAAAAGTCTCGCGTATTAATGTATAGAATTTGAATCATCCCGACAATCGTCTCTAACAAAAGTCTGATGTATGTCATGCGTTAAGCAGAATTCAAGTGGTTTGATTAAAAATTTGGAAAGACTCAAAGAAGTTTCAATTCTTAGGCGTATGTTTTTTTTATGACTTTATTCTTAAGAACCATAGCAAAACAAAAGCTCCTCGATAGAATTTGCAAGTGGCCCCGATTTACTTCCCCTTTACGTTGCGTTACGTTGGTAATGGCTATGGTAAAGTAATTCACGCAAATAGCTGATTTATTAAATATTTCTCTTATTACTGCTTATTATACTGGTTTTAAATTTTGACTTTTGTTTTACAATAATATTTTTATAATTATTCCAGCTAATCTTGGTGGAATATTTGGCCTCTGCTTAGGCGGCTCAGTCATCAGCATCATTGAGTTCCTGTGGTACCTGATGGACATGGCAGTTTCAGTCATCATTGGGTCAAAGAATAACAACTCTGTGGAGAATAAAGAACGTGCCGATCGACCTTGGACTAAGGATCGGAAAGGAAACGACAAAGTTTTTACTCTGTCGAATAATTATATCAAGAAAAATAATTGTAAAAATAATCAGTATAAGTTTGTGAATTAACACTTTAACACAATTAATTATGTAATATACTATTTATATTGATAAGTTAATACAACTTTGTTTGATACGGTAATATGTAACCGCTTAGTTAATGGTGTTTTATGAATAATGCTTTTATTATTAAAATTATAATTATTATTATTTAAACTAGAAGCTCATTTTTATGAATAACCGAACATATTATCTCAAATAATTTTTTTGGATGGTGTTAAGTGTTTTTTTTTATATTTCATTGCAAATTTCCATGTTATATTGGGAACTATCTGCTACCTAGTTACTTATCTAGATTCACAAAATACATAAATGATTACTTATAGTTGGTCAAATATATTTTATGCATTATATAGATTATACAATTTAACCTATATGCTAAGTGCTGTAAACCATAATAATATAATATTATATATAATATTTATATAATAAAATATTAACCCTAAAACTTTCCAAGTATAATTGAGTAAAAGATATAAATAATTATATTCTATCATACGAAGTTTTCCCTTAAAATTGATTCAAAAACATTTTGGCAAAAATATAATGCATGTTCGATTTTTTCTTAAGCGTCAAAATCTTACTATTACTACCTACGGCAGCTGTAGAACACACATACAGCCAAATTGAGCCACAAGCCAGGTGGGTAATACAAAATTCCTTCCATCATATCAGATGTAATTAATTCACCGGTATCTCGCTAATTAAAGACCACGATTCCATGTCCTCATAATATGTTTCCTATACTCGTATATTACACATGAATAGTGTAAGGTACCAAAAGCCTTAGAAACTGTATGTTTTCCCAGAAGCTGAATCTCAGATTTCACATTCTGTTCCGATTGGTCGACAAAACCATTCAAAAGAGAGCTGGCAAATCAGCTGTGAAATCTACCGATTCTTTTGTAATACGTAATGCACCAAAAAGGCTAAGACAATTCAATTTTTAATACAATACAATACCATATGGGCCGACAAGCAAGCAGAGGGTTCTTCTGATGGTAAGTGGTCACCGCCGCCTATGAACATTTGAAAGACTAGGGGCATTACAGCTAGTATATAAATATCGAAAGTTGAAAGGCAAAACCTACTAAGCAACAAAAATACCTAAAATTAGGTATATAATAGATTTCAATACATATTTTTATCTAAACTGGATAAGTTAACAATATATATTTAATTCAGTAAAATGTCGTAGACCCTTGTATAAGCTACGACGATGACGTAGGTAGACGAGGCAATAAATATAAATGCTACGAGAAAGCTACGAGCTACAGATTAAATTTGCACTGCAGACGTCTGTTACGAACAAGGAAGTTGGAACAATAGAAAGCATAAACCATTCAATAAATTCTGGATCAACTTTGGAGTTAGTAGTTTGAATTTGGAAATAAATAAATGTATATATTATTACGAGAAGGCAATATAGTTCAGTACCATTTCCCTTATGTTTGTGAATCGATATCTTTTATTTATTGTTTAGTAACTTATTTTATTGTCGAGCTATTTAATAATGAAAAAAATGGTTTCTTTTTCACATGCTACTTCGTATATGATTTTTAAAGTAGTATGCTAATCATCAATCCCAAACTAAGTAGATCTTGTACTTAGATAACCAGATAACTGATATACTACATACCTGATGTACTACCTAACTACTTTTTGAATTTATATTTATATTGATACCATAATTCCCATATACCTATATATCTGTAACAATTAAGTACATATTATAATAGATAATAGTTATTTGACACCTGGAGCGTTTTTGCGATGACGGATAACACAAAGGCCAATACATTAGACATAGCTTTTTATCTGTAGTTACGATCGACGCCTACGTCGTAGCACGTGTTCTGCTATTAAAGGACTGCAATAGACTACTTTAGTATATTTACATCTTCGAATTCAATTAACACGTACCTAACTCATCGGTTTTATTATTCAATTTAAGGCCCTCGTGTTTGAATACCGTCGTATTACTTATATCTACGAACTAGCTGTCCCCCGGGGTTTCACCCACGTTCCCGATTGACAGAAATACAAATGTGACATTTTCCCGGAATAAAAGTGGCCTACATGTTATTCTAGGGTACCAAGGGTAGTGTGCCAAGTTTCATACAAATCCGTTGAGTAATTTTTGCGTGAACAAAAATACATACATCTAAATAGTGTTTCATCCATCCTCACTAACTTGCGCAATTATAGTATAAGTATGAAGTTGGATAGTAGGATATAAATATTACTTCTAAACTAATGTCTTTTACATATACATGTAATATCTTTTTTTTTGTAAAATTTAAATAACATAAAAACATAATATATCTTGTTGAAAATCTGTCGCCAAGCACCTGCAGGTGCCTTCCAATATTTATTTATTTACTCGCTAGCTAATCACCCACGGTTTCACCCGCGTTCCCGAGGATGCTACATATTCCCGAGACAACAGTAGCCTATGTGCTATTCCAGAATATAATCTCTATACCACATCTCAACCAGATCCGATCAGCCACCACTACACAAAACACTAAATTGGGTTCCAAACTACTCTTAAACACGAACCAAGACTTATTGTATAAGAAGTAAATATTTAGGTGTTAAGTGAGCATGGTATTCAGAAGAATCTCTTGGCATGGGTACGGTATGTCCGTAAGGTTGCGTTTCCACCAGCGTTGTACGACATAGCTACGCGGAGGTAGGATCGTGGGTAGGAAAATACAAAAAATACAACCATTAAAACAATCTTAATAGTGTTACCTGGTTTCAGTAAAATTTCTCACTTGAGCTTTTAATGCCTAAACAAGGTAAGCCTCTGACATAGACATTAGGCCCCTCCCTCCGTCAGATAGACAAATAAAGCTGATATTACTGTTAAGGTACTTACAACTTTTTATTAATTTTGTGAATTAATTACCAATTGGCGGAATAAGGCGCACACGCCATTGGCATCGTGAGTAGCTGCACTTGTGATACCAGTTCCTTTCAAGACTTTTTGTGCTTCCTTCAGCTGGATATTCATATACTATGAGATTGTGGAAGCACAAGTCTTAACTTAATTAATAAAAATCTTATAAAAGCCCAAATTGAAAAAATCTGACAATCTAACGTCGTAGCGCGTCCAACATTAATTTTTCGATGGAAAATTCCGAACGCAAAATAAACGGTTAGGCCACTAATATTATCAATTTTCACAAATTGAACGGCGCTGTAAAAAGATTATAATGAAACTCGATTCCCCCTTCATTCGCTCGGCTATTTTCAAGTCATGCAAATGACTTCTGGAAAGAGAATCTCTGCAAACGAGTTATGTTATCAAATGCCAGTTTTGAGAAAAGACAAGGCGAACAGTCGACAACATACAACGTAGCTGAAAAGATTAAATTTTACAAAACTACTGTAGTCTACAGCTTTCCCTGATAAGGAAAGATACTTTGTGTGTATTTTAAATGCATATAACGTATTCTTATTTTGATGGGTATCAAACTTAATTTAGTCATGCTCGCTTCAATGCCTTTGCTTGCGGTGGCGTCGTGTGGCGGGTCGCTTACTTCCCTACAATTTGGCGAGGAGGGCGATGGCTGCCATATGCGTCATACTTGTGAACAGGTGCTGCTTGTGGGGGCTGGTCAGCTTTAGTTTGTTATTTATATTTTTTTAAATAAGATATTTATAATAGTAATTATTGTTAATTTTTTTACTTCTGCAATAACACACAGAAAAATATGTGTCAACAAAAACTGGAGGTTAGCAATCAGGGTAACTAACTAGCAAGGCAAATGGATCCTTAATAGCTCTTTAACATGTATTACAGGTTAAATGGCCGTTATAATGGGATAAGGAAATAAAATAACAGGTTTTAAGGTTAATAATCGCGTTATAGAACTTAAAATTTCACGGGTATTGGCTAAGGATTCGAAGTGTGAAACCAACACGCATACCCTTTTCCCTTCCGGGTATACTATGGCCATAGGGCGGTAAGCTTGTATTCAAACGGGTAATATAGCTCAAATACAAATGAGGGAGGTTCCACTAAATTAAATTTTGCGCCTTCCTCTTTAGGTACAATTTGCTAAGTAATATCCGGTTTCTTATGACTATTTACTATTTTTTTTTTTTTTTTTTTTTTTATTTCTTTTTACATTTTCTACGGACTCTTAGTCCGTACTCTTTGGAGATTCTACGATGAATTATTGTAAGATCTATTGTATTGTGTTTCTAAAAATTAACATCTTTCCGCGCGTGCTCAGCTCGTTGTTTTGAACTGAGGCTTGTGGTTCCTTAATAATAGTGTTACATAAAATTTTTCTATTGCCGATACATGGATTAAAATAACTTAGCATTTACTTAAATTTAGTTACACTTATTCGTCAAAATTTATAATTCTAAATATTAAAGTTTAAGCTATTTCAGCCTCGGATGGTTTCGCTCCCAAAAGACTTTCCATGACAACTGCATCTCGATGTTTTATGGCCATTTTTAAGTTGTATTCGAAAATGGCTCTCTCGCTGGATAAACCTGCCGATCGCGTCATCACCGTCGTCTGCATAATAGGTGCAGCCAACGGTGTGTCTCGATATCGCCACTACCGCGTGCGGCACGCTATATAGAACATGCCCTGGAATAACATAGAATACTTTTTGTACCGAAAAATATAACATCCCTCGGGAACGCGGGTGAAACCGTGGGGGACAGCTAGTATTCGTATATCTTTAGAAGGGACTTGTCGTAAACACCCGAACCGAGCCTGTTCTTGAAACGACCAGTTGTAAAGTTATTGCTGGTAGTAATTTACATAATAAGTAACTGTAAGATACACTCCGACTTATGGTAATGTAAACCCGCGAATTATTGTTGAATTTGACTCTGTAGGCGGCTTCTTATTGTCTTTAGTTGTTGTTAACTTTTATGGTAACTGTAACTTTCAGTTATTTGAATTCTAGTGTTCTTCGTATTGTGAATAATTTGTTGGTTGGTATTTAAAGCTAGAAATTTACTTTAACTCTAAATTATTGCTTGAACATTGAAATGGAAACTAAATAGTAAAAATTGTTTCAAAAGAAGTATTCAAGATAAATGATCAAACTCTAACCCGTGTTTTGAACATGGAAAAATACACAATTGCATTAAATATATTATATGATCAAAATTTTATATGCACTAGCTGTTCCCCACAGTTTCACCCGTGTTTCTGAGGGGCTTGCTAGGTTTTCTCGGGCTAAAAATACTTATTTTAACATAAGCTATCTGCCAGTGAAATCCCCATCAAAATCGATACAGCCATTTCGGAGATTAACCGAAACAAATAGACAGATATTCATATGTTGCTAACGTTTTTACTTTCATATGCATTTTGTAAAAAGCTTTTTGATATTACAAACACTTTATTAAGGGGGGAAATACGTGTAGACGGCCGTTTTCGAGCAGATTTTCATCAATTATTTTAAGGTATAAAAATTTTATATTATTTATTTAAACTTTTAGATTATTTTATACATATATTAAAGAGTAAAAAATCATATTTACAAGAATAAAACTTAAAAAGTAGTAAAGATCAGGTGATACATTACGTAGGTTGTCGTCCGACTTCGCAACTGGTGTACATCATGGAGGCCATAATTTTTATCTGAAATCAATGAAATAAAATTATTACTTTTTTTAGATATGTATCTTCTATAAAAACCTCAATTTAAAGAAAATTTGTTAAAATGAAAATATCGCTTCTGATTGATATGAGTTTATATTCAGCACAATTATGTAAAGAAATCATATACTTAATTTCAAGATGATTGGTTAAAAACTTTTTAAGCTAGAGTGTACACTACTTCGAAAAAACTAGTTTCGAGAAAAACGCGTTTAAAATATAAGTGATAAAAAAAGTGAATATAAAGTTGTGTTAAACGAATTGAAACAACTTACCAATTAATCAGCTATTCCAGCACCATATTGTAAACTTTCTTAAGATTCAAATTGTTATCTGCATACATTTACCTGGTAGTATATGAATGACTACTTACTCGACCCTAATCGACCGCTCCGTTCAGCAAATTATGTTCTCGGGCACTGTACTGAGCGCACTTACTAAACCGCTTGTAACTTTTGAACAAATAATAATTTTGACCTGTAATTTTAACTATATATATATTCAATAGTTGTACAAGCGATTAATGAAAAAAAAATCTTGAATTTTTTAAGCCTCTACATGAATTTGCCCCTATAATAATATTATTATGGCCCGCCAAATTGACCGCGTAACTATCGCCTGGAAGATAATAATTAAATAAACCAAAAATTATTCAAATAGAAACGATTTTAATCACAACTATACAGGAATATGAGGAAACACTAAATAACTTTCACCTGTCAAACAAAAAAAAAGTGTTCAAACTTACCCTCACAGTATTTGTTGAAGAAGAATAAAGAAATCTCTTCCAACATTTATCCATTTTATCACACATTTTCCCTCAGTATCCTATTATCTTTTGATAATAAATTGTACCTACTTGCGCGTAAGAAGTAGTAATTTCTGTGTCACAGTCAGCCAACCCTTGTCACCATTTTGAGTGACACTTGAGCTGAGGACTGTGAGAGTAAAAAAGCTCTTTACACCTCGTTTGATCAATTTGACGTATCCTGACTTATATACCATTTGTTACAAGGAAAAATCTGTAAAATTATTACAAACCAGCACCAGAGATTGTGGCAGAAATGTGATATACCGCATATTATAAACTTTTTAAATACTTTCTTACCTAGACATACACTTCCATGCATAAAAATATTTGTTCACGATGGGAATCGAACCCACGACGTGTGGCGTAACAATCAGGGTTTCAACAGGGTAAAAGAATCAGTAGGTATAAGTACTTTACTAAAATTACGGAGATGGAAAAATAGCAAATTAATTGAAACAATGTTAAACTGCTTATATAATTAAAACCTATAAGATTATGATGATAGTAATTTAATATTAAATAATTATTTTCATTGCCATCTCAAATAGATTTATTATAATTGTTTAATCCTTATTGAAATTATTTCTACATGTATAAAGGAGGTATTTTGACCGTACTACCAAGCTCGCGCGCTGCACAAGAACACTTATTCTAAATTTGAAATTTAAAATGTAGATATTTTGACTGTATAGAACCTACAGCGCGCCGCAGCGACGCACAATACCTGTTCTTAATTTGAAATTATTAAAAAAAAAAAAATGTTTTTTATTGCTGAATCAAAATACATAATCATATGCAGCCCTGTCTTCAAAACTAGCGCAATCTGTGTGTCAGAAGACAGTTCCCACCCAACGCTTGCCTTATTCTAATTGATTTAACAAAAAAAAACTATATAATTAAAATACAATATCAATAATTGAATAATTAGTTTACAATAAGGAATAGGTTTTCTGTACTTGTATAATCTAATTGTTGTAACCATAGTTTTATTTTATCGTTTAGCTTATATCTGGACACATTACTTACGTCGTAGTTATCATTTATTATATTATAAAGTCTGGGTGCAAGTGAGTTATATTGCATTTGTGCAAATCTACTATTAACCTTTGGGGTAGGATACTGCTTCCGTCGCTTATTTGAATGTTCCAATAACGGTAAATTTTCATGATATCTACGAACACACTGGTAAATAAAAAGTTTACGAACTGTAAGTACATTAGCCATTACGTACAGTTTATGCGTTGGATGACGAAATGGCAGATACAGCAACACCTTAAGTACCGTTCGTTGAGATCTCTCAAGCTCTAATATATTACTCTTAGCGGCAGCACCCCATGAACAGATATAATAAGTGATTATGCACTCAGCTAAAGCTTTGTATATTTGTATCAAAAGAGTTGGTTGCGAAACTAATCGAAGATCCTTAAAAACATATATAGTCTCGCGCAATCGACTTGACACCATAGATATGTGTTTTTTCCAATTTAATCTGTCATCAATTAGTACACCCAAATATTTAATTACCGTTACTCGATCCAGCAACGGACAAGTACACACCTTAGTTAAGTTCAGCTGACGGTTACATGGGAAAGAGTGAATTCTCAGCCGAAAATCTCTAGGTAAACCAACGCTAGTTTTATTAAAACAAAGGTATTTTGTTTTATCTGTATTGAGAGTAAGTAAGTAATCAAGCCAAGCTGTCACTGAACATAGGCCATTCTCAGCTAGTTCACAGACATTATCCCACGTGGAGCTGTGGAACAACAAAACTGTATCATCAGCAAACATCTGTATATCAACACCTTGTAGTTCATATTTGCATAAATCGTTAATATAGATTAAAAACAGTGTTGGCCCTAGCGTACTACCCTGCGGCACCCCGTATGTACCCGAACTATAATTGCTGAAGTTATTATTGACTCTGACACATTGCCTTCTATGTGATAAATAGTCCCGGAACCACAGAAGAGCATTTCCCCTTATTCCTACGTTCTCCAGACGAGCCAGAAGTATTGGAACGGATACAGTGTCAAATGCCTTCTGTAGATCAAGAAATACACCTAGACACTTCTCATTCCTATCAAGGTAGCTGATAATATTAGTCATTAGTTGTAATACAGCATCACCTGTGGATCTATTGGAACGAAATCCGTATTAGTTTGAACCTAAAAAAATATTTCTTTCGAGATAACTCATTAATCTTTTGTTTGTTATTTTTTCCATCACTTTAGAAAGAGAACTCAGCAGTGATATAGGCCTATAATTTGTAGAAAGTTTCTTATCTCCAGTTTTATGAACGGGGCAAACAATGGCAGTTTTAAATATTTTAGGAAACACTCCATATGCAAAGCTCAGATTGATTAAATATGCAATTGGTTCGGCAAGATATTCACGACAAACTTTAAGAATTGTGGAAGTTATTTTGTCACTGCCAGGAGCAGTATTTAATTTCATGCTGGATATTACATGATTATCTTTTGTTTTTTCTTTTATTTCGTATCGGTTTTCAACATGATTGTGCACGCGAGTGTGAAAAATAATTGTTTGTTCTATTTTTACAAAATCACTAGCTGACCCTGCTTCGATATCATATTTAGCCTATAACCATCTAGGAAAGAATCCGCGTCGAATGGTAGCGATTCCATCCCGATATGTTCTGTATTAATTTAAGGTGATGGTGCGTCATTTTCCTGATATTAGGTTCTTGTGTGCGTGTTGTTAAGTGCAAATAAAATTCAATAGTAACATAATATTATTCGGTTCTAAACTAAAATGTATCTTATGTTCTTTGTGTTGTGCACGCTTTTACAATATAAATCGAAGTGCTGGGAACTGCTGGATCCAGATAACGTGAGTGTTTCATTTTCTATTTCATTTAGTTTACTGTGTTTTGATTGCGTGCCATTTTATTTCATTTACCGTTATCTCACTTCATTTGATTAACGTTTTTACTGCATTTCCTTAGAGTACTTTTTATTTACAAACTAATTTACATTACCTTTGAACCTTGCGTGATAACTAGCTAGTTTTCTCCCGTGGTTACACCCGAGTTCCCAAGAAATGTATTTTCCAGGAATAAAAGTATACCTTGATATAGATTATAAACTATCTACGGTGCAGTTTTATCCAAATCCGTCTAATAGTTTTTTAAGTAAAAGAGTAACAAACATCTAATCATCCTCAAAAACTGTTGAATTTATGATATCCGAAGAATATATTTCTATTTACATATTTTAGGTATCTGATACAAAAATATAAACTTTCTATGGAATACAATAACGCGAAACAAGTGAATACAATAATAGGTAAGTGCTAAAATCCAAACGACCTTTTGAATTCGGCTGGTTAATTATTTAAGAGCACCTTGAATTTATGACTATTATTATTTTTAATTTCTATCTATGAAGTTACAAGCTGTCCATTGCGGTTTCACTCGTGTTTATCGATATCTATAACCTATAATCATCTATGAAAATTACCGCGTAGAATGGCAGGAGTCCCATCCCGATATGTTCAGTAGTTTTGAGGTGATGGTGCGTCAAAGGAACCCTATTTTGCTTATGTACTATACACAAATCACATATTATTTGATAAATAAGTTATAGGTGACCCACATTCCTCAACAAAGTGATTTGTTGAATAGAAATCATTCAAATAACCCTCGTGTAAAACTTTATTATACACCAGATTCCGCCTCGCTGCTTTACCCGCGTTCTTATTTAATTATTTAATTATATATTTTTTTTAATTAATTAATGCTGGAATTGATGTTAGTAGATTGCTTTTCTGAAATGGTATTTCAGTAGAGGTAGGCAGAGGTCTACTGAGACCCACATTCCCAAGTCCCAAAATCGCATTTGGTGAGCATTATTTAATGGCTTAGTTGGCTTGATGATTAGATCAGTCAGGGTGACTGCCGCAATGTGGCTCCGGGGCCCGATGGGATCCACGGCTGCGTGTTAGCCCTCGCTCTGAAGGAGCTAGAGCCCCAACTGAGAGGGCTCTTCACAGCGTGCCTCGAGCGGGGCCAGTTTCCCAGTTTGTGGAAGTCTGGTCGACTGGTCCTGCTCGGAAAGGCGGGGCGCCCTGCGGACTCACCGTCCGCGTACCGGCCCATAGTGCTGCTGGACGAGGTGGGCAAGTTGTTTGAGAGAGTTCTCTCAGCCCGCCTCGTCAGCCACTTGTGCCGAGAGGGGCCGGACCTGGACGGTAGTCAGTTCGGGTTTCGGCAGGGTGGCTCCACCGTGCACGCTGTGTCGCGGGTAAGAGCCCTGGCGGAGGAAGCGGTGTCCCGGGGCGGGGTCATGTTGGCGGTGTCTTTAGACATCGCCAACGCGTTTAACACCCTGCCCTGGAGTTGTATCCGGGAGGCACTGCGATATCATAGAGTGCCTCCTTACCTCCGCCGCATAGTTGGGGCTTATCTGTCCGAGAGGTGTGTCACCTACGTGGGACGTGATGGCGTTCACCAGCGCCCGATGTCGTGCGGTGTTCCACAGGGTTCGGTTCTTGGGCCGCTCCTGTGGAACATCGGCTACGACTGGGTGCTGAGGGGCGAGTTCGGCCCGGGGGTGGACCTGACGTGTTACGCGGACGACACGCTGGTCACTGCCCGGGGGAGCTCGCACAGGGAAGCAGCGTTGCTGGCGACGGCTGCGGTGTCACAGGTGGTGAGCCGCATCCGTCGCCTGGGCCTGGAGGTGGCCCTCAGCAAGTCGGAGGCCATGACGTTCCATGGCCCCCGGCGGGCGCCGCCGCCCGACTCACACATCGTGGTCGGGGGGGTCCGAATCGCTGTCGAGTCCACCATGAAGTATCTGGGATTGGTGCTCGACAGCCGGTGGACATTCGGACCCCACTTTCGACGGCTGGCGCCCAAGCTGTTGGGCGCGGCGGGAGCGCTCGCAACGCTGCTTCCCAATCTGGGGGGCCCGAGCTCCGTCTGTAGACGGCTCTATACGGGTATCGTGCGATCCATGGCCCTGTACGGGGCCCCGATCTGGGCCCACGACCTGACGGCCGGTTCGATCGCTCTGCTGCGGAGGCCGCAGAGAGCGATGGCCGTCAGAGTCATACGGGGGTATCGCACGATCTCGTATGAGGGGGCTTGTGCACTGGCCGGATCCCCGCCCTGGGACCTGGAGGCTAAAGTACTCGCGTCGCTATATCAGTGGCGCGAGGAAGAGGCGGAGCGGGGCGAACGACCGATGCAGCGTCACGTCGAGCTGCGTCGGTCTCAGCTCCGCGAGGTCCTGGTGGCGGAATGGCGGGACAGGCTTTCGCGCCCTACCGCCGGCCTCGACATAGTCGGGGCGGTCCGGCCGGTGCTCGAGCGCTGGCTCGGGAGGAGGCACGGCTCCCTGTCGTTTCGGGCGACGCAGGTGCTCTCGGGGCACGGTTGCTTCGGGAAGTACCTGTGTCGCATAAACAGGGAGCCGGACGCCCGGTGCCACCACTGCGTCCATTGCCGGGAGGACACGGCGCGGCACACGCTGGCAGAGTGTGCCGCTTGGGAGGAGCCGCGTCGTGCCCTCATCGCCGGAGTAGGCCCGGACCTCTCGCTGCCGGCCGTGGTCGAGTCGATGGTCGACAGCGAGGAGGCCTGGGACGCAGTGGTAACCTTCTGCGAAACTGTTATCTCGCAGAAGGAGGCTGCGGAAAGGGAGAGGGAGATTTTGACCCTCAACCCGGCCCGCAGCCGACGCACCGGGCGTCGGCGGAGGGCTGATAACGCCCTCCTCCAGCCCCCCTAAATGGGTCCAGGGGCGACAGACACGGGGATCCGTCTGTCGCCCCCCATCATCATCAGGACCCGAGGTGGCGGCGCGCGTGTAGTGTTCCACGCGCGCCCCTCAGAGAAGTCGGGGGGGGAGGAGTTAACACCTCACTCCCCCCCCTCGACCAGATGGGGCCCGCGATGGCGGGCCAGCACCAGCCGGGGGTTGCGGAAGCTGAATTCGTGCCCGCGACCCCCGGCGCTTAGGTGTGTGAAGGAACACCGGAGGGGTTTTAGTGGGTATACCCTCGGGCCCCTTCTCATTTTTGATATGAGAAGGGGAGTTTGCGAGTGGGAGTCCCACATAACCACCGCGCCTCCCCGGACGCGGTGGTATGCCCAAAGCATTTCCCCTCCGAAAAAAAAAAAAAAAAAAAAAAAAAAAGGGGGACTGCCGCGCCACAGGTCGAGGGTTTTTTTTTTCAAAAAATTCAAAATTCAAAACCATTTATTCAGTTTAGGCCTTCGGAGGGCAATTATGAAGGTCAAATTTAAAGTTACTGAAGCTACAACCGGTTCGGAAGTCAGCCTTCAACTGAGAAGAACCGGCAAGAAACTCAGCAAGGTTACATTATTTTTTATTTGCTATATAAATTTTTATCTATTCTGACTTTTTGGCTATTTTATAATTTCAATTTTACATAATTTTATATTTAACAATTACAAAACACTTATTATAGGTAACATTAAAAAAAAACAAAACAAAACAAAAAAAAAATATGACAAGACTACAAAATAGAAAATAACAATAATTAGGTACTTACAACTTAAACAAGAGATTTAGAGGTGCACTGTGCAGAGAGCAGCTATTTCCATACATTTTTATGTTCAATATAATGAACTACCTTGTAATACGCTTTTTCTTTCAAAACTTTCCTAATAATAAAAATAAAAATAAAAAAGCCTTTTATTCCTTGCAAACTTACATAAACGAACTATGTTAACTTAATGTTTACTTACGCTAATTACTTTATTCTAATATTGAGGTATTTTTGATAATATGTTTGTTATTTTAGTTTTAGGTAAAAATTAAGTTAGCTACATGCAAGAACCCCTCTCTTGGGTGAAGGCCTCCTCCAAATCCTTCCATCGGTTCGGTCTTGTGCTTTATGCAGCCACTGTTCCCCGACCACTTGCTTTATGTCGTCTTCCCATCTCTTGTGCGGTCTGCCTTGTCGGCGCTTACCTAATGGTCCTTTCCACGAAGTGACTCTTCTGGTCCACCTGTCGTCACTTAGTCTTGCTACATGTCCCGCCCATTTCCACTTCATCTTTTTGGCATGCGTTAGTGCGTCTGTAGCTTTAGATATGTTTCTAATTTTTGTGTGTCTTATTTTTTGAACTTTTCTGATTTTCAGCATACTCCGCTCCAGCCCGCGCTGGCATGTGATAATTTTTCTTTTAGTTTTGGAGGTGTATATCCAGGTTTGACATGCATATGTTAGGCACGGCAGCAGGCAGGAGTTCATGACTCTAGTTTTGATTTTTATTGCCATATCACTTTTGAAAATTTCCTTGAGGTTCCAAAATTTATTCCATGTGAGTTGAACTCTTCTGTCTATTTCAAGTTCGGTATTATTACTGTTCATGTTAATTTGTTTTCCTAAATATATGTATTTTTCAGTGTAGTTTAGTGTTGTGTTTTCAATTTTTATAGGTTTTTTTGTACAGTTTGTCATCAGCATTGTTTTGGCCATATTCATCTCTAAACCAACTTCTTTGCTAGCTATATTCAGTGATTGGATCATACATTGTAGTTCAGTACCTGATTCTGATAGAAGCACCAAATCGTCGGCAAAACGAAGATGGCTCAGGTGCCTCCCATCGATGTTCAGTCCCCGGACTTTCCAGTTCAATTTTCTTATTATTGATTCTAGGACAGCGATGAATAATGTAGGCGAAGTTGGGACTCCTTGCCGAACTCCTCGTTTGATAGGGAAACTAGGGCCGACATTTTCTAGCTTGACTCTTCCTGTAATATTCGTATATATATTTTTTAATATTTCAATATACTCATTGGTTACACCTTGTTCTTTTAATGAGTTCCAAATACTCTTATGCGATATTGTATCGAAAGCTTTCTTGTAGTCTATGTATCCAATGTATAGAGGTCTTTGTTTTTCTGTGTATTTCTCAATTAAAAGTTCTAGAGTATGAATGTGGTCTATCGTAGAAAAGTTTTTCCTGAATCCCGCTTGTTCTATGGGCTGTTCATTTTCTAATATAGTACTTATTCTTCGGTTCAATAGCGAAGAGAATAACTTATACAAGCATGGCAGTAGACTTATTGGTCGATAGTTTGCAATGTCTCCTGGGTCTCCTTTTTTATATATTAATATTATTTGTGATTCTGACCATTGTATCGGTGTCTTGTACGTTTCCAATATAAGGTTAAACAGTTGAGTCAGCGGCCTGGCCAATATAGCTTGTACTGTTTTAACAGCTTCGTTAGTGATATAGTCTGAGCCTGGGCTTTTGTCATCTTTTAGTCTTTTTATTGCTTCGATAATCTCTATTTCTTCAAATGGTTCGCTTTCGCCAGTGTTTGCAGTCCTGTTCCAAGTAGTAATGCTGCTTATATTTGTGTTCACATGGTTTTGTGGGCTGTAAAGCGTTTTATAGAACTCTGTGGCTATATTTATAACATCGGAGCGATTGTTAAGTGTTTTCCCGTCGGCTTTCAGTGAGTCTATCCATATCTTTTTTGTTCTCAATTCTTTGAATGCTTTTTTTGAGCTTCCTGTTTGTATTATGTGTCTTTCTATAATGTTCTCTCTGTATCTTAAATAGTCGTGTTTTATTCGTTTGCTAATTATTTTATATAGTGCCGAAATTTCGTTTTTCATTGATCTGGTTTTGTTTTTTGTTTTTTGTAGGTATTGTCTTCTCCTTAGAAGTTTCATTGTGATGTTTGTTAGGATTTTGTGGCTTTCTCTTTTGTTTTTATTTGATACTCGAGCATTTTCTAGGCTTTGAGTGACTACTTTTATTATTTTGTCGTAACAGATTTGAACTGATTTCTCCTCTTCTAAGTCTAATTCTGGTAGGTGAAACAAGACGCTCTCTTTAAATATTTCTTTTTCATTCTCAGTCTTTAGCGTGGATTTTTGGTTATTTTTATATTTAATTCGGCTCTTTTTTTCTTCACCTAGTAGCAATGTTGCCCTAAGTGGTCTATGGTCTGAAGAGAAGTTGAGGTTCATAGCCTCTACGTTTTGTACCATTCTAGGTCTGTTTGACAAGAAATAGTCTATTTCGTTTTTAAACAGTCCGCCTGGCGAGCGCCACGTCCATCTTCTTTTTGGTTTTTTCATAAAGTAAGTGTTCATAATTGAGATTTTATTTTCGAGAGCAAAATCTATTAATTTTTGGCCTCTATCGTTTCTCTCGCCGTACCCATTCATTTTCATTATCAGATATTCGCTTTGGTCTGGTTGACCTATTTTAGCATTAAAGTCACCCATGATGACATATGTTTTGTGCGCCTGGTCTATAACTTTATGTAACTCTGCATAGAGATCATTGATCTCATCTTCGCTTGATTTTTCTGTAGGCGCATATACTTGTATGAAGGATATTTCGCTGCCCTGTATGTTCATGTTCAGTATAGCGATTCTATCACTGATACCAGTGAAGCTTTCAATGTTTGCCTTATGTACTTTATTAATTATAAAACCCACGCCATATAATCCTTTTTTTTGGCCGCAATGGCAGAGTATACAATCTTCGTATTCTTCTATTTTTGTACCCAAACGTCTTATTTCCGACAACCCAATAATGTCGTATTTTATGTTTTTTAATGCTTCTATTAGCTCTATGAGGCGACTATGTGTTGATAACGTTTTGACATTGTAGGTAATAACATAGATTTTATTGCCTTCAGGTTTTGATATTATTCTATTATTATTTTTATTCGGATTTGGAGGGTTTTGGTCGAGATCTTCCACGGTGACCAGCCGGGTTGGAAGATGTTTGCTGTTGTTTTGTTGTTTGTTTATAAGATTCATGGGAGAGGGGGGGTTTGATTGCTATATGTTACTGTCTGTGTCGCTATTCTTTTTCTCTGTGTATGTGTTGTTATTGTTTTTGTTGACTATGAAGTTTAGCATGCTCTGTCTTAGAACTCCTTCCGAGACACTGTTTGACCTTTGTAACATTGTGTTTGTTTTCTGTGTTCGGTTCTTTTTCTGGGTTTGTGTGTTAGTATAGCTTATTGACGGACCTTCTGCGTTGCTGGCGTTTTCTGGTGATGTCGGGAGGGCTCTTTTATTGTTAGTTTTTAATATTTCCAGCTTATCATATTTTATTCTCACTCTATTGCCCTTCTCGTTTTCTATTTTCACCTGTTCTAGCAGCTCTCTACGTTTTTCTAATACTTGAATAGGATAGTCCTCTTTTATATAGTATTGCGTGTCTTTTAATAGCCCTTTTTGTTTCATTATATTGATTTTTATACCAAGGGTTAAGAATTTTACAATTATGGGGCGAGGTCTGTTTCCTTTTTTCCCTACCCGCCTTACCTCTTGAATGTCTCGGCGTTCGATATTGTTATTCAAGTATTTTTTTATAAAATTGGTGATAGTGGTTTCAAGTCCGTCGTATGAAGTGTCTACCTCTTCAATACCAAAGAAGACTAAATTTCGCTGTCTTTCCTGTTTTTCCATATAATATATTCTTTTCTCTTGGTTGTTAACCTTCTCCTTTAATTTATCGTGTTGGTCTTGCAACTTGTGAAATTTTTCATCCAATATCTTGTTAATGTTCTGTGTAACACTTTCTGTTACCTTGTCTACACTTTTACGTATCTCAGTTTTTTGTTCATTGAGTTCCTTTTGTATATTTTTTAGTGCTAACATAACTTCGTCCATGATTATTAATTCAAATGGTTTGTTTTGGTACACGTAGCGTCCTCTACTGTACAGCACTTAAAACCTTTCAACGTAATTCTCGTATTCCTAGCGCCCTCTCTTGGTACTAAAGATGGCGCCAGTTGATGGATGGTGTTGCAAAATCGATCTTATGAATTCGCAAATCATGCACTTTGAGGTTATATTCAGAATTCAATTCTTTCTTTTCCACTTTTTAATTAGTTTCTAGTTGTATTGTCCGACAAAATGACTTTTGCACTAATTAGTTTTAAAAGCACTTCCCCGAGATTCTTAAAAAAGACTTTTCACACTCGAAATTTATTCCATAAGTTCATTGGCGTTTTAATGTTATTATTTCACTTTGTTGGGTCTGTCTACAATATATGTTTACACCTTTAGTCTTATATTCACTTAAAAACGTTCGCATTTATTAAGTATACACTTAGTTTATTTATAAAACACTTTATAATTGCTCAGCTGATGTTAACCGTGGCACAGTGTTGCCCTCTCTCCGAGAAGAACCGGCAAGAAACTCAGCAAGGTTACATTATTTATTATTTGCTATATAAATTTTTATCTATTCTGACTTTTTGGCTATTTTATAATTTCAATTTTACATAATTTTATATTTAACAATTACAAAACACTTATTATAGGTAACATTAAAAAAAAAACAAAACAAAACAAAAAAAAATATGACAAGACTACAAAATAGAAAAAAACAATAATTAGGTACTTACAACTTAAACAAGAGATTTAGAGGTGCACTGTGCAGAGAGCAGCTATTTCCATACATTTTTATGTTCAATATAATGAACTACCTTGTAATACGCTTTTTCTTTCAAAACTTTCCTAATATAATTTTTAAATTTATGATCAGACATTTTGGTTATTGAAAGCGGTATCTTATTATAAAATCGAACACAATTACCAAGAAATGACTTGTTAACTTTAGTTAGTCTAAAGTATGGAACAACTAACTTCTTCCTTTGTCTTGTATTTATACTATGAATATCTAATTTTGACTCAAACATTCCTATGTTTCTACGTATAAACATTATATTTTCATAAATATATAGTGAAGGTAATGTCATTATATTTATTTCCCTAAATAAATCTCTTAATGATTCACGGGGACCCACACTGTAAATTGCACGAATTGCTCTTTTTTGTATAATAAATTTTGATTCTATATCCGCTGCTGCTCCCCAAAACAAAATACCATAGGACAAGAGGCTATGAAAATATGCAAAATAAACTAATTTGGCCGTCTCAACATTCGTCAATTGTTTAATTTTCCTAACAGCAAAAGCAGCCGAACTTAATTTAGCAGCTAGAGTATCAACCTGAGGTCCCCATTGCAATTTATTGTCTAATGTAAGACCCAAAAATACCGTTTTATTTACAAGATCAATATGGCTCCCATCTATTATTATTTGGCTATCTACTTGTGCTACATTTGGTAAAGAAAACCTTAAGCATTTAGTTTTTTTTGAATTTAGTAATAGATTATTTGTAGCAAACCACCCACAGACAATTGACATAGTATGATTAACTTTAGTTAGATCTTTGTCTTTTCTATTAACTTTAAAAATTAATGATGTATCATCAGCAAACAAGACAATATCTGTGAGGTCATTTACAACATATGGCAAATCATTTATATATACTAAAAACAAAAATGGACCTAAAATTGAACCCTGGGGTACCCCCATTTCGACTAAAGAGCCCTTGGATGTTGTGCCGGTAATCCCTACCTTTTGCTGGCGATTTGATAAATAAGATAAAACAAGATCATGAGCAGTTCCACGAATTCCGTAGAAGTCAAGTTTTAGTAGTAGCGTACGGTGGTCAACGCAATCGAATGCCTTGGACATATCACAAAAAATGCCAATCGCATCCTGTGAATCCTCCCATGCGCCATAAGTGCTGGCAGAACGGAAACTGGTCTGTAATCAGATGGATTCTCCTTACAACCGGACTTGAAAATAGGTACTATTTTACTATATTTCATTAAATCAGGAAAACAACCCTGATCAATGCATTCATTAAAAATATTTGACAAAACAAAACAGGTTTGATTTCCACCTAAGAAAAACGTTTGTGTCAATGAAGATATATGTTTTTTCTGGGTTTAAATCTCTACAACAGTGTGTATTTAGATAAAATTTGTAGGTATATATAGTACCTATATCAGTTTTCTGATTTCCATAGTAGCTCTGCTTAGTTTAGGATCAGATGGCCGTTTGCAAAGAACGTCCCAGGTGATCTAAGAACCCGTGTTTTATTATAGCTTGATCTTTGAGATAGATCTCTTTAACTTTGAAATATGAATCTATTAAACTATAGCTTAGCCCTGTTAGTTATCTCTTAAGTAAATTAACTATACGTTTGTTTCAGTAGCATAAAATTATGCTCAAACATTTCAAACAGCAGCGAATACATTTACATTTTAAAGTTAAATTCATTTGCATTGCTCGCGAAGGTGTTGTGCTTCTGAAGGTATACAGTGATGCCGATTCAATTATGCATCTCTAAAATTAACTTAAGCGTGAAGGAACTGAGGTTATAGTCTTTCGTTGTCTAAATTAGTAAAGAGTGGGGGAGAATTTGTTTTATCTGATTTACAAAACCATTTTCACGTGATGCTAGTGCACCGGTTTACGTCACATTTGAAGCCCAATAATAAAAACGTTCCAAAATCCATTGATTGATGTACTTTTTACCAAAACTGCTGAAATAAGACTAATATTTAGAGAACACATAACAGTTGCGTTCACTTGCGAAAACATAAGATGTTTTATAGTTATGATAATATAATAGCTTTTTATTAATGCTGTCTTGATTATATACATACCATCGAAGCTACAAAATAAACGAAAAATATTATTCTTCATTAGTAAACGAAACACAAATGATTATAATATAATCTTTGCATGTGGACTCATTCTTTTTTAGTTGTGTGTATGTCTTAGTGTTTGTAACGTTCTACAGCCTAAATTATTTGACGATTTCAACATATTAAATTCGTCTCAGTTGTGGTGGCGACATAGGTGGATATATAGAAAGGTGTGAATACAATATTTAGCAAAAAAACGGTATTAAATTAAACCTAAGTCCAAATATACACCTAAGAACTAAATACTTTCATTTATTAATAAACACGAAATACTGTGAAGCACAGTATGCTATTAAGCGCAACAAAAAACTAGACTGTGTTAGAAAATACGTACTAACTAAAAATTAATTCAAGCTTGAGTGTCAGAAAATGTACTGAAAGCGGAGGGACAAGCTATTCGTGGTATAAACAAATATTTTTCGTTTTCTTGCTTGTAGAGTAATATTTAGCTTTTCCTGCCTGCAATACATTTTCTAACATGCACGCATTAATTTCAGTACAGATAATATCGTAAATCAACTTCAATCCAGATATTTTGCTTCGCTCAACTTTGTCCGTCAAACACTACAGTAAAAGTAACGTGGGGTACTGTAACTCAGTTTATGCCTTTCTTTTTCCATCTTATTAAAATAGAAGGAGATGTACATAGTTTTAATTAAGTTTAGCGGTGAACAATGTGCACTTTGTTTGCATATATCAGTTTTACTTGAACCTTCGGCTATAAGATACTAAAATCAACATAAAAATTTTGTGTTCACTTGGAAAATTTAATATGCTTTATGGTTATGATAAATTATTTAAAAAACCTTTTTAATAATGATTTTTTGATTAATTTGCCTTGAAACAGTATGCACTTCAATTACTCTGTTTCGGTTAGAAAGTTAGGGCTGGTGAAATTACAGGCACATGACACTTAATAACTTCACGTCTCAGGGTCAATAACACATTGGCGATGCTCTCGTGTTGCAAATGTCCATAGGCGGCGGTGACCATTTCCAGTAGCACTCAGTAGTAGAATAATGACAGTACAATTATATTAATAATTTATAGAGCATTACGGACCAGTTAATACTAAATTTAACAAATAAATCGCCACTGTGTTGTCGACCCTGAGACATGAAGTTGCAGAGTTTCATGTGCCTGTAATTGCACCGGCCCACTTACTTTTCTAACCGAAACACAGTAATACGAGTGAACTACTGCTTCACGCCAAACATGGATATCATATTTTTTTTTCATTAAAAACATTACCACAACTACCTACTTATAATTTAAAAATATATTATGGAGTTTAAAGGTAGTTTTCCTAAGGCACTATAACTAAACTTTCGAGTTCTTATCATTCAAGAATTTAATTCAGATACAACTAATGCCATCTATTGAGCATGCACGAAACTAAATTGGACCGAACTGTGAGAGTTTCATTTTCATACTTGGAAAACCAAAGGAAAGCGCTTTGTTTGTGGTATGTTATGGTTCACAAAAGCTGCTAGGGTTAAAATAGCGTTTCGTGTTTCTGGAGTTACATCATAGGTGGCGCTAAAATGAAATCATAATAACGTATATATAGGTGGTACCTATTTATAATTAGTTAGATATAGACGCTGTACATTATGAATAAAAAGAGAGTATGCATTTAAATTTTATGATGTAAATGGCAATTATTATCTTCATAATATTACCTTATTGATAGAATAAGTATTTTTTTAAGTGTAAAATGTAAATGTAGTAAATATGTTACGAAAGGGAAATCTAGATTTTCAGATCCCTAACTTGAAGAATTATAGATTACCTAAGCGAACTTTCTATCACTATTTCACCCCCTTCAAGATTATTTTTTGAGACAAAAAATGTCCTATGTCCTTGCCCAGGATATTATAATCTCCTTGCCAAATTTCATTACAATCTGATCAGCTGATTAGTCGTGAAAGGTACGAAACAAACTAACAGAGTTACTTTTGTATTTATACGATAAGTATGGATGTCAAAATGATTTTATACTAAAAGGGTTATGACAAAAGTCCATCTACATTATATCATGATACAATTAACCATAAGATTATAAATTAACCCTATTTTCAAAGCAATAAAGTAAATTTTTCAAGAACACTCTCGAACATCACAAAGGACTTAGACTATAACTACAAGATCATAGCGTAACCCAATCCGTTATTATATATACACACCTGCATCCCATTGTTATTCGCGATATGCGAGCGTGACACAAAAGAAAATGTCCCCTTCGTCACGTCGTCACGATAAAGAGCTTATATATTTTGTACCTCAGCCTGTATTTATTCTACGTGCATTTTAGGAGAGTATTTTTATAGCTCGGTTGGTACTAGTCAAGAGGAGTAAAATACAACCATGATATTTTTTCTGATGGTACCTACTGGTGATGTTCGAGTCAAATCTTGTGTCGTTTTTTTAATTTCTTTTATACTACATGGGCCGACAAACAAGCACCTGATGGTAAGTGGATGCGTTGTCGACCCTGAGACATGAAGTTGTTAAGTCTCATCTGCCTGAGATTTCATGTGTCTGCGATTTAAACTAGTTCCACGCAACCTATGGGGCATTGACAGGCTTTTGACACAGCGCGATAAGCGAAAATCTATAAGTCATCATTATTTCATCCAGGAATGTTCATTTGCTTCTAGGTACTCTGATCTGGTCGTATTGCTACACCTGGGTTGTCTGTTCTTCGATAAACTAAGTGACGTCATTCTAAGCCCAAAATGGCGGATGTGGCATGGTCATAATTAATTAATTCCTAAACCACGTCCATGTCATTGATATAGGTAATGTAAATTTTATGATTTAAAAAAAAGTTTTATAACAGATAATTTTTTACTAATGTACCAACTTAAAACAGGAACTAAATGTTTTTATAAAAGCCCTAGAATATAGGTTGATATGGTTTCGAGTAATGTGAAAATAAAACACGTTAATTCACAAGGAGGGCCGTAATTATTTTTTGGAATTATAAATAAAATATATTATTTGATAATCCAGCGCCCATGTAGATACATTCAATGATAATGGTAACAAATGTTTGAAAACATACTTAAAAATCTTCAAACAAAAGAACGTGTGAGCCGCAGCACTTATTAAAATATTTTTAATTTAAATTATTCATATTAAAAATATAATGTACATAACATCAAATTTACATTCACATTCGAGAGCTACCAACACGCTTTGAATTTTTATTTCTCTAATAATATTTCAAATGTACAGTCAGTCGGAATAAATCACGTAGGTAAGTAAGATCACGTTTCTGTAAACCGAAGGGTACGTGGACGGTCATGTTTGTGGGTGGAATTAAATTTTCACAACGGTCGAGAAACTGTGGAGGGCGTGACGTGCGTGACGCTACAGATGTCGCATGTTGTACATACTTATAGCTATTTGTATTGTGGTCCTCGGCAAATACCAAATGGTACCAAATGGTAGAATTATTTATTTACATAAATATTATTAACTAGCTGACCCCCGCGGTTTTATTCCCGTTCCCGAGGGCTTACATTTCGCGGGATGAAAAGTATTCCATTTGTTATTCCAAGGCATGGTCTATTTATATCACAAGTTTCATCCAAATCCATTTGGTAGTTTTTTCGTGAAAAAGTAACAAACATCTATGCATCCATCCTCATAAACTTTCATATGATTTATTTAAGCAGGATATGAAATAAGTTGTTTTTCTTGCCTTTACTTCATTATATCTTAATAGAGCAAACGTATCGACTGTATTTGCATGGATATAGGCTACTTATAATCATAAAAACGTGGTTGGAACTGGGGGGCAATTCCACTAATATTATGCACCGAACCATTATAATATCACAACCAAACGTCAAATTTGACGTTTAATCGTATTGTACTAAATATAACAACGATCGAACTGTGGTTGTGTTTCGGTAATAGCTCACATTCGTTCGAAAGATTACGTCAAAATGTATGTTTGTTTCGGTTGTAGTGCGTAGGAATACCATATTCGAAATAATATTGACCAATATGAAATGTCAAACTTCAATTTGACGTTAATCGTAACAATACCATTGCCGAACCAAACGTGCTACTCGAACGTTGCATTTAGTGGAATTCGGCCCCTGGAAGGTGATAACTATTAGTCCTTTAATTTTTTTTATGATAGCAAGTGAAACCAAAAGCTTCTAAAATTTGTGGCTCGTTAACTGAAATAGCAAGAGATATCGTTGTATTTTTTTTGTATCTCATATATTAGGAAAGCGATAATATCACTATAATTAGGGACTTATAAAACATCTTCAGTTAAATGCTAGTATGCGTACTCTTGAGCCATTTTCTCAACAGTAAGAACAGAAAACTAGAGGAAGTTCTTCGATTTTAGAATACCTAACTAACTACAGTAAGGACGTAGGATATTCTGATTGAAAAACGGAATCCTTATAGGATCATTCGTGTCTGTTTGTCCGTCTCTCACAGCCAATTTGCTACGAATCTTTGAGTGTTACAAGTATATATTTTAATATATTTATGAAACTAGACGAAAATTTTACAATTTTAAAATTGAATAAAAATAAGTCAATGCTCTTAAAATTACATCCTATAATTAATATTCATCGCAGCCAACCCTCTCTAAGCAAGTTCCACTCGCACGTGTACGGTTTTATTATAATAAAACTAGCTGGATATATCTGCATGCATCTATTTAGTCCTCGGGCAACTTTTCACGCGTACTTACCTAACTTACGCAAAGTTTAAAATTTATGTCGGCCATTTTAAAATTAGGTGGCATTTTTACGAGTGGGCATCCCAAGCAAGTGTTTATTACGGAGCGAGACGAGGTAAGTTTTATAAAATATGAATTTACTAAGTAGTAAAAGTGCTTCATTGTTGCAATGATGTCGTAACTTTGAGATGAGAAAATGTTTCTTTGGTAGATGGCTGTTAGAAACGAACAGTGGAATGTCTATATTAATAAATTATCTAAATTAAAGTTGTCATTATTTTATATGTCCGTTTTGACAACTAGGCTTGTTGTAGGTTTTTTATATGGGTTTAAAGAACATTTATTTCTCACAAGGAATACAAATAAATTCACTTACGTGAGATATTACTTATTTTATTTATTTATTAGGATATCCAACAGCAGTTTTATAGATGTTTCATAGTCTTATCTATCTTATATATCTAAAGCCAATTATAGGATATCACAGTAAAGTGTGAATACAAAAAAGAAATAGAAACGGAACTACGAGCAACAACAATAAATTACAATATACTATTTATGTTAGTAATCAGATAATCTGATGAGCGTACAAAAAAGTAAATAAAAAAACGGTAAATTTTAAACAGTTAAATTAATTTTAAGATTAGTATAAAAATGTAAGGTAAGTAGTTACCTTTTCTATATCGTTTTTGAAATCAGGTTAATTTATAGATTCAAATGATAATAAAATGTAATAAAATGCAATAGTATTTTTTAAAGAGGCCCTGTTAGATTGTGGTAGTAAGTATTATGCCTATGTTCAAAGATTAGATTATATCGATTAATCTCCGGGAAATATAATCATGCCTACATGCTTGAACAATTGTTTAATATTATCAATGTGAAAGTTTAGATGGATGAATGTTTGTTACTCTGTCACGACAGAACTGTTGAATGGCTCTCGATGAAATTTGGCATAGAAATATATTATAATCTATATGGAATAGCACAAAGGCTGTTTAATATTTTTATCCAGGGACTGTTCAAGATCCCTCTGGAAGGCGGGTGAAACCGCGGGGAACAGCTCGTAGTTATATTAGTGATCTTTTATCTATAAATCTCTTAACACTAATCATACCAACACTTACCAGGTACCTATTTCTACCACAGCGGGTCAAATGTGACTTTATGTTTCCTGCTTGAATGTATGAAATATGGTTGTTAGGAAGGGAAATTAATAGTATTACTGTATATTAATTAGTAAGAAAAAGTCATGAAGTTAAATGTGCAAAAGCAATAAGATATGCATTTTCAATGCAAAGTTCAAAATGGGTCATTTGATCTGGTTATGGTATGTTTAGTGTTAAATGATATACTGATATACTGTGCCCGTACGCTATTAATTAGAAACGGACCAGTCCTAAGTGACTGTGAAGGCCTAAATGAATAAATATATTTTACTAGCTGTCCCCCGTGGTTTCGCCATTCCCGGGGGATGTAACATTTTCCCGGGATAAAAAGTACCCTATATGTTATTCGAATATATGCTCTATCTAGTGCCAATTTTCAGCCAAATCCGTTGGGTAGTTTTGGCGTGAAAAAGGATTAAACATCTATGCATATAGATAGCTATACATCCATACATACAAACTTTCGCGTTTATAATATTAGTAGGCTTTCATTTTAATTAAACTTGTCCGTATATAATGTACCATAAAATAGACTATTTAAGCAAATAATGCAATCAGAGGGCTATTAAAGTTTCTGTCCACACAAATTAAATATTGCTTCATCAAATAAAGCAGTGTAAACCGCACTGGGCAAACATCACATGCCGTTTGGCTGTTGAATAATTAAATCAGATACTGTTCTCAAGAAAAATTGATAGCGATCCGAAGCCAATCCCAATATTGAAGACGTGACCCGACTGTTCGATCACCAACGAATGTTAGCATTTTATTTTTTACCATTTTTACGCGTGGCTAAGTGTACTTTTGGGGGTAAATATTTTTATGTACGTTGATATTATGTCATGTGTAAATTCAAGATTATTTTTCTTGCCCTTCATATTAAATGTACTTATAAATAAACACTGGTTGAAGACCGCATTTTTCTTTTATTAATAGTACTGTGTAAGGGTAATTTGTAGTCACCTGGCTGAATACCAATTAAATCTGTCCAATATTACAGACCTCTTCACGTTTTAGAGTGTTATTCAAAAATGTACCTTTTCAACTCTGTGATAGGTACATTTACATAATCATACAATAAACCATTGGATCGATAGATGTACCTTCCATTAAAGGGAATAAAGTTATTTTTTCTATGACGTTTCTAATAGTCTTCTTAAATTGGACAGACTAAGGTTTGAAAATCGAAACCAAACGGTTTATGCCGGCTGTTGCACTTAAGAGACAGATGACTTTGTATAAGTCGACAATACTATGGAAATCCCTCCAGCACCTATTTATTTATTTGATTCTTCAACAATCAGTACACTATTACAAATATAAATACAACAACGCCAAACAAAGCCAAACTTATATCTATTAGGTTGGGGAAAAAGTCTTTTCGCATTATAGTATGTATGAACTTGTAATAAAATTTCTTTGGCTATACTATTTGTATCTATCTGGCTGGTTTTGGTATCATTGAAAGTTTAAATTTTAAAAAACATAATTCCAAATTCAAATTAGGAAAATGTGTGATTTGCATTTGTTTTTCGTACCGCCAAGATGAGTGAATCTAATGAAGAAATTCGATTCATTTTAAAATTTTACTACAAAAAAGGTAAAAATGCAACGCAAGCCGCGAAAAAAATTTGCGATGTTTATGGACCTAGTGCAGTGTCTGTGAGAGTAGCACAAATTTGGTTTAAGCGTTTTCAATCCGGAAATTTTTATGTCAAAGATGCACGTCGCTCTGGTCGCCCCATTACGGATAAAATAGATGCCATTTTTGAAAGAGTGGAGCAAGATCGGCATATCAGTAGTTACGCCGTAGCTGAAGAACTGGGAATTGACCACAAAACAGTTTTGGCGCATTTGAAAAAAACTGGGTACACAAAAAAGCTAGATATTTGGGTACCTCACGAGGTCACTGAAAGAAACCTAATGAACCGTGTACTCATTTGTGATTCTTTATTACGACGTCATGAAACCGAACCATTTTTGAAGAAGCTGATAACTGGTAATGAAAAGTGGATCACGTACGACAAGAACGTGCGAAAAAGGTCGTGGTCAAAGGCCGGTCAGGCTTCACAGACTGTGGCGAAACCCGAGTTAACTCGCAACAAGGTGATGCTGTGTGTGTGTGGTGAGATTGGAAGGGCATTATTCATTATGAGCTGTTACCACCAGGCAGGACCATCGATTCTGCACTCTACTGCGAACAACTGATGAGATTAAAGCAAGAAGTTGAGAGAAAGCGGCCGGATTAATCAACAGAAGGGGTGTGGTTTTTCATCATGATAACGCTAGACCTCACATATCTTTAGCCACTCAGCAAAAATTAAGAGAGTTTGGCTGGAAGGTATTAATGCATCCGCCGTATAGTCCTGACCTTGCACCTTCAGATTTCCACCTGTTTCGGTCTCTTCAGAATTCTTTAGGCAGTGTCAGGTTAACATCACGAGAGGACTGTCAAAACCACTTGTTGCAGTATTTTGATCAGAAGTCCCAAAATATCTATAGCAATGGGATCATGTCCCTACCTACAATATGGCAAAAAATTATCGAACAAAATGGTACCTACATACTTTGGTTAAATGTAAATAAACTATATTAAAAATGTTTTGAATTTTCTTAAAAAATGCGAAGGAATTTTTTCCCCAACCTATTATATGTACTACAATCCTTTAATAAGAATGTGCAGATCATACAATGATTTATCAGCCATAAACGGACAGGTATACATATTTGACTATCACCACCATAAATTTAGAAAATGTATCCTAAGTATCCTCGTTTGATAAGATAATATAATTAATTTCTATTTGTAATTTGATATTAAATTAATAATTTAGTGTTTTTTTTTTGTTTTACTTTTTTAATATGTTAAGATTTTAAGTTTTTGTTTCTGTTTTTGTAGTACGTTAAGCTTATCATGCTGTGTGTATACGCTCTTGGGTCTCAATCTAGACTTAATATTTTTGTTTCAATTTTACAGTTATATTCGATTGTGATCTGTGTTATATATGCCTATGAAATAAATAAATAAAATGATTAAATAAATATATGTCACATTACTTAAAGAAGAACACAGCATCCACTTAAAGTCGCCCAGATGTTTAAAAAAAAAATTAAATTTCAATATAATAACTAAAACCTTAAAACGAATAAACTAAATGCGCTTAATACAGTTTCGAGTGGAGAGTCCGGCAGAAAAATTACCTAAAATTAATAAAACTACCCAAACCTAAATGACCCAAAATCGACATGTTACATGTAACTCCAGTTGGAGAAAAATTTACGGAGACGTATATAGTTTTTAAATGTTTATTATAAAAGCGTCAGATCCCAATATGTCGATAACAAGGTAAAAGCAGTGGTGGAGAAAAAATTCAAAAGTATCGCGTGCCTATCTCCATCTCAAATGGTTTCCACAAAGGGAAGCTCTCAAAAAAAGATAAAATAACACAGTAGCTATCAGTAAACATGGAATATTATTAGGCAACATAAACGGGGTATAATAAACGTGTACTAGATTTTTATGAGTTTGTAATAAAAGTTGCTTTTCTTCAACGCGTCGAGACAAGGGAGATGTGAATGTGCGGACTTATTCTGTAACTGAGATACCTGGTGTTATTATGGATGAAAATTCTGAGTATTTATTTTGTGAGGCAATTTAATTGTTTTGATAAACTTGTATCATACAGCCAATTTACTGCGTTAATCACATCCGGATTGAAGTTGCACATAATTTTTGAATACATTGACGGGAACACGACTGCTGTATCTCTTCGAGCGCATGCCGATCAATTAATCTATTCTGAAATTGGTTCAACATTGAATTTGAGATAGTGACACATACAGTTCAGATGCTCGTTATCGTCATAATTGTCATACCCACCGATCATACTAATACAATCAAATCAAAATTTAAAAAAATCTTTCGTTCTCTTAAATTTTTTTTTTTACAATCTTAGGTATTTAAAGTATTTTAAAGATATATATTTAGTGTAATTTTCTAACTTCCAGAACTTCCAGCGATCTATCTCATCCTACGATCGAGATCGCCTAACAGAATACGTGCAAGGTATCACAAGAAAGCGCAAAAAAGGCGCGTAACGGAAGCGATGGCTGTATTCATTCGGAATTTCAATGTCCTTTATCTTGTAGGAAGAGTGTCATAAACATCGTCATAAATCGGTGTTGTTCGTGAAAATTCGGTGGTTTCTCTTTGTTATTGTGTTACGAATGAATGTCCATTTATTGGTAGTCTGGTAATATTTTTACACGTTTTTATTGTTTATGTTTATTGCCATGAATTTTTCAGGACTTAGTTATTTTGAAGACTGCATGTAGGTCTTGTTTGCGTAAATCGTTCTAATCAAGGGCTAACATAATCAGATTTTTACTGAAAGGTCGATTAGTAATGGGGATAAGGTCTAATCATAAACTATTATTGTCCATACTATACTTGTAAAAAGCTAGCAGTAATCTGTGATATCGTCCATCGGTTATGCTCACCTTGGGGTCATATGTTAATTAACTACCTAAGTGGCACAAAAAAACTGTCGAATATTTTAGGAGTTTTTTACATTCATAAAGCTCAGTGTTTCGGGGATTCGCAATGTGTGTACTGGTTGTCTGGCTATCAATCTGTGTGTGTCCAAAATTAATGTATGTATTACTTGAATAGGTAACTATATTCTATCGTCATATATCTGTCCTTAAGTAAATCTTTGGTCTTACTCGTACATTTTTTGATTAATTAACATAATTGGATCTCTATACTCTCTACTATACATAATATCCTAGGACATTACGCACGGCCATCTGATCCTTAAAAAAAGCAGTAAATTTAATATGGAAATCAGATGACATTATATAAACTACTTTTTAAGCTAATGCTGGCACAAGTCCATTAAGTCCACCCAGAAAATAATGATTTTTACAGAGTATTTCGATATTTATAAGGCTAGAGTGAATAGGCTCTTAAAAAACTAGTGCGCCTCAACATTGAAGATTGCATCACTGCTTACCATCAGGTGGGATCGCAATCAAGCACTAGATTATATTATTTAAAAAAAAATACCGCAATCTCTTGTTTAATCATAGGTATTATTGAAAATTCTTAGATTTTATCTTAGTTCTGCTTCTACACTACACTTGTAGATGACGTGGAAGCCAAAAAGTGAAGTACACCAACCCAAAAGAAACCTTTTTGTCGCTTACAAAAAGCAAATCATACTAATTTTCCCAGGGTAATATTAAATAGTAACTAAAGTATTCTCTATCAAACTTCAAGTTTAACATGTCCAGTCCAACCGTCTTGTTCTTACAGCTAGTTGCCCACCTCACGTACTCTAAGACTGGTTTCATTACGTACGTGGTTCAACCAATCGAGATTGCAACACTGAGACACCTTTGTTTCTGTGACATTAGGACTGCACGTGTGGGTGGGATTTATAATGTCTTGTTAACGATGTGAATTACTGTGGAGGTGTAAATAGCTTTTTTCAGGGCTTTATGATATATTATCTGAAGTTAATTTGGAAGTACTGTTTATGATAATTATGGCCCATGCGTCTTCTGTGTTCTCAGCTATTTGATTCCAAACAAAGCAGACCTACTATTTAATCTAGAACTTTTATATATTTTACTAGCTGACCCGACAGACGTTGTCCTGTCGTAACAATGAATATTGAATTTGAATCTTCCAATTGAATCGACTGTGAAATGTGCAATAAGTAATTATAAATTCATTATTTTATCAATTCCGACCCTACTTCTATTTTAAACGATATTTGCAGCGCGCATGCGGTCTAATACGCCAACTGTCAAACGACTGACAATAATGTCAAACAAGGTTACTTTAAAAATGTTTATATTGTCAAAAACGCTAGTAAAGTGGTTAATTTTTCTTAAATTTTCTAATTTTCCACGCAACTTTCTTATTTTTTTCTTTCATAAGAACCTTGCCCTGACAATAACAAACACATCAAAAAAAGAATCCGAGAAATCGGTCCAGCCGTTCAAGCTTGATGCCGTGACCAAGGCAAATAGGGATTCATTTTTATATATATAGATGTGCTATTTTAAATATACTTACAGTCACAGAACACACAAACATATATACGTATACACGCAAATGTCTGTCATGAGTGGGAATCGAATCCATGACCTATGGCAAGCCATAGGTCGCCAAGGCAGACAAGATATTTGACTACCACACCAACCTGCATGTCAAATAATGAATAGCTGATGTTTTATAATTATTATCTTCCTTAATTAAGTTTGCTGCAAATGAGACGGTCAAATTAATTTATATTGCATATTTTCATATACTTATCCTATAGTATTTGCTATGGGGAGCAGCAACCGATATATAAACTATTTATATGATACAAAAAAGAGCAATTCGTGCAATTTACAGTATCGGTCCTCGTGAATCACTAAGATATTTACTTAGGGAAACAAATATAATGACTTTACCTCAATAATACATTATGAAAATATAATGTTCAAACGTAGAAACATAGGAATCTTTGAGACATAGGGAGAAGTTGGTTGTTTCATACATAAGACTAGCTAAATTTAAAAAGTCCTTTCTTGGTAATTGTATTCGATTCCGTAATAATATATCGCTTTCGGTAACCGAATTATTTTCATATAATTTTAAATTTAAGAACCATATCAATAATGTTTAAAAGAAATGGCGCATTACAAGGTATCTCATTACAGTGAAAATAGAGATGTTTAGGAACAGCTGCTCAGATTCTTCCCGGTTCTACTTAGTTGAAGGCTGGCTTTCAATCCTGTGGTTTATTCAGTTACTTCAAAAGTGCCCTTCGATTGCTTAAACTGGATAAAGGATTTTAAAGGTTCTCGTGAACACTCGAAGGGAATATTAAAAACAAAAGGGGTCTTTAATTTTTTCAAAACGTGGTCGCCTCTGTAATACTTTTTGTGGTCACCTGTAACCAAATAAGTTACAAAAAATTTAACAAAAACTAATACAACTCACATTTCTACATTACATTTACGCACCACGTCCTTTATTGTTAATTATTATAAACTCTCCATCCAAAGTTTTAAAAATCAACCGTTCTAAGAATGAAACCGGCATCCCATTATCTAGTCTAGTTGAACGCAAAACTCTTTCACGTTGAAGTTAAGCGGCCGGCTAAGTGTGGATGCAACAACTTACCGCCACCTTCTTTAATATTCAACGTGAAACTAATACTAGACTTGTTTGTTACGCTCCGCTCCGCTCCGTAACTCTTAGACCGCGGAGTTAGTAACAATTTTTACGTGGACCGACTTTGTTTCGCTTTTCCAGTTAAAAACAGCTTAAGGAATACTGGTCAGGTATATCGAAGTCTGAAATCAAATACAATAAAAACTATGGACCATAAATATATGGAACATTGTCTGTGGGTCGGCTATAGATGTGTGTTACTCTCGTTCTGCTTACAGAACGCAACTACACACTAAAGAATCACATGTAAAATGTGCATGTACAATTTTGGCAATAGTATTAAATTGAAGCCTGCATAGGTTGTCAGTTCATATCACCTATTAAATCACTGATGAAAAAATAAACTTAATATTAAAAAAATGTAGTCAATAGCATTTAATTAAAGCCTAAAACCTACATAGGTTGTCAGTTCACATATTGAATCCCTGATGAAAAAATTAAAAAATAGAATTTAATATAAAAAAAATGGGAATACCAAAAGGTCGCGCGTCGCTCACTTGCGCGCGAGTGATTTGACCCGGTTCCGAGCGAGTCGCTCGGAGGGCCCTCGACACCGCTTCACGAGCGCGTCGCTTAACATGCATGTCGCTTGCAAATCCTACTTATAATTATTTTTGTTGTTCAAATGTTTTACTTGTATATTTTAATTAAATTGGTTGGTATGTTATGCTGATGGGGATTTTGAGTAATAGTCGTATGTCTGGTTTGAGTCTTACAACAAGCTTGAGTGAAGCTCGGTGGTTGGGTACTTTAGAAACACACCTGGTTGGCTACTTAACTGAAATTGTTGAATGTCTTGAGGGCCAGTTGTCTTCTAGTCTTAGTGTGCTTATCTTTTCAGTAAGTTTTAATTTCTTTTATTTTGTATTTTTTTTTAATTTGCACTAACAGAATCATACGCGTATCCAAATTTAAAACTTCGTGAGAATATAATAATTTAATCCTGTTTTTTTTTACTTGATTTTCAATCCTTTTCCAGGTCCATTGATGAATCGTTAAACATTAATAATACGAGTACTTATAGCATAGTTAAAATTGGTTTTAAAAACCTCTGAATCTTTCTATCCGCTATGGTTCCGATTTGTTAGTGAATATGAACATTAATTTACGCCTCGTACACACCAATGCAATAAATAAATTCATTAATGAACAGCTAGTTACCGCTGCATCGCTGAAGTTGCAATATTTGTGTGCGCCGCAACCAAAATGCAAAGTTGGACTGTGCAATGTCACAAGGGGTGAATTTATACGGGTCGTTTGCCCACACAATATACGAGCCACACTGGATTGTAACGGGTATAATACGCGTTTGAGTGCACAGATTTACCGGTTTAAGTAAAAAATTCTAAATCATGTTTGAACAGAATCGGTAATGGTGATCTGAATTTTAAAGCTGGCTCTGGTTTCTGAAATGAATTCGGGTACGGAGGTGATATAAATGCGACATAAATTTTTATTGTCATCATCCGACAAGAATACTCGTCACATACTGCCCAATGGTTTCCGTAAGGTAACTAGCACACAATGCCTGTGAGCTGAAAATCCTAATGACGCAGAACAGAAAACACTGCGCGGAGATCGCTGACGGTGTCTCGTTCAAAAAGAGGAAAACCATTTTTTAGCACGTCCAGCAGTTGAGCATCAGGGTCACCAACGCAGCCGCGCGTCTCCGCACCCAGGAGAACGAATAAAATTAGGTTAAACTATAAATATATAATGAGAGCTTTAAGAGAAGCTGCAATATGGGAGACTTAGCCTAAAAGTCTTTTAAGTACAGCAGCTGCTGGAACGCACAGACAATTGATTGGCTACATCCACTGACTGAGACGGACTCTCTCTAGACGACGATTGAGCTTTTAGCTGGTAACTAGATGAATTCCAGCAATCCAAGACTTCCAAGACAGTTTCGTTATTCTATCAGTATCATCAGAAGTTTTCAGGTCGGCAAAGCATTGAGAATCTTGGTAATGCAAATCATCGTAGGCAGTGGTGATAATTTTCATCTGCCTACTAGACTTTAAAAACAACTGAACTTGATCTACCTCCTACCACTTCTGCTTCCTTTTCTTGGATTTAATTACTATTCATAAAAATACTAAAGTATTACGCACAGTATTTTTATGTATGTTCGTAGAAATTTATATAGTTTTCCTAAAAATAGTGATACTCATAGAAATAAATAAACTCGCTAGACCCGACCAACGAATGTAAAAATCGTTTAAGGGATAATACGTTTCTTTAACAAACTACCATTAAAGAATTATTCGTGCATAAATTTAAAATGGTATAGTAAAGAAAACTTTGTATCAAAAGGGTTTTTATAATATATCGGAATATTAACTACAATAACCTTTGGCAATGAATTGGTGGCTTCACAATCAATTTATTTACCAATTTATATTGAAACATTATTTAATATTTATAGAATTATCTGTACTATTGTAAAAAAAGTATGAAGTAGATTTATTGGAGCTCCATAAATAAAGAATATTTCTATTATATTCGAATATATCTGAAACCTATTATTCCTCATAAAAGAGTAGAATATTTTTTGAAATACATGTTACTAAAAAGGTTTCCCTTTCTAAGTCGGTACTAAACAAAACAACAACTCTGGAGTACGAATTAAGAAAACAATTTATGCCCCACCCAAACATAAATGAGTACAAAATAATGAAAAGTAAAATTGTTACCATCTGCCGCTCGATGGCCTAAGGGTAAATTCCGAGGGGCGTAACAATAAAAACTTTTGGACTTCTCACCTCCTTAATTTAGCCGCTGCGAGTTTACACCGGGCGAACTTGGCGAATGTTTTACACAAAATTATTTCGTTAAATATTTCAATCCGCTCAGATATCTTGCGCAATTAAAATTCAATATCGTGTTCCATGGGGGTTGCCGTTGGGTAATTTGTTTGTAAACGATTAAAATTAACATTAATGTGAACAATAGTATTGCTGCTCTCGATCGGATTCGGTTCGTTTGCTCGTATTTATCGTTACAATCACTGACCGATTAATTTATTTTTTTATTAAATTTTATTTCAGCTGATATATTTTAATATGGCCATTAAATTAATTGAGGATTCAGTTCATATTCAGAACGTACTCCTAAAATATTTCGGGTCAATAACTGTATAGACAAATCGCCTCGGTGGTCGAGTGATAAAATTCGGCTAGGGTGTCTCGTGGCCCTGATTTTATTTCTAGGGTCGTTAAGGTAATTTTAACGTTTCATTGATAATAAGTCAATACCCAAGGAACGGCAATAATGCTCACCGCTCATTCGTGGAAGGTAGATAATATATGCTAAATCTTCCGGCATAATTTATGTTGGCGTGAAGTAATGTTTTTTTGTAAGATCTATATAATACGCTATAGAGCTCGATAAGAGCTGCTTAATTTTTTTTAAAGACGTTACATTGTGGTGTTTACTTCTTTCCAACTTAGTAACACTTTTACTACTCACAGGCGTGTGGTCGTCAAGTACGTTGGTGTTTGGTGTTGAATATCATGATCATCTTACAGCCCAGGGATGTCCACTGCTGAACATAGGCCTTACCCTTGGATTTACATCACTAACGGTCTTGAGCCGCCTGCATCCAACGGCTTCCAGAGACTCTGACCAGGTCGTCGGTCCACCTGGTGGGAGGTCGCGTTTTCCTGTTCGTGGTTGTCACTCGTGAACTTTTCTTCTCCATCGGTTATCAGTTCTTCGAACGATGTAGCCTGCCGATTGCCACTTCAGCTGGCTGACTCTACGAGCTATGTCTAAAGTGTTTGTTTTTTTACGAATTGTTGGTGTGAAAAGGGCAAAAGTTACTGAAGCTACAATCTCTTTTCCATAATGTGAATTTAATATAATAAAAACATGAATCATATAGATATTTTTATGTGTCATTTTAAAACAGATTCATAATTCCGTTTAATTTCTATCATTTGCATTATTCAATGTCATATAATACGATTTTTGGTTTCCAATCAGCAACTTGTTTATGTAACTGCAAAAATCATGAATATCCAACTTTATGAGACGTAAACTTATCCACCATTTTACCTTTTGTTGGATATTGTAATATTGAATGAATTTAATAAAATAACTTAACGAATTTTGCATAAACATTGGTTTTAACAAAAGTTTATCGATCGCATTTTACTTAACTGTATAGGTAAATGCTTTTTCGGTATATTTGTGGGAAAATCAAACTTAATTCATCCGAATCACTCTAATGTACCTAATAATGTTTGACATGGTGTTAGTAATTTTACTACTTTTATAAATGCGAGTGTTTGGATGGATGGTTGTTTGTAACTCAATCACACCAGAACAGCAGATCCGATCTGGATGAAATTAGGCACAGACATAGATAATAGTCTGGACTAGCAGTTATTGACTTTTTATTCCAGGAAAATATAACATCCCTTGGGTATGTACGCAGCTTAAACCGTAGGACACTGGATGTGCGTAGGATGGGTGGATAGGATTAATTTCTTTTTAAAGGCAACCACTAAACGAATTCGAGTAAAACTTGATAGATAAACACATATTTTTGAAACATAGAGAGAATGTGACATCCACGAACGTGAAATCGAGGGAAACTAGCAATTTTGATGATAAAGTCAAAATAAATCGACACAAGCATCTCAACGGAGTTGCTTCTTTCTTTTGTTGAGAATGTCGACTGTCTACCTGATGGTAGATGGAAATCACCAATGCGTTTTAAACCATAGACCAACCAACCAAAGACATTCGAAGACCTTTCGAGACCTAAAGCTGTTTAATCTTAAATGCCTGTTTTCTCAGCAGCGGCATACTTAGACTACACCTTTTTTACCTGCAGTCTAATACTATGTTTTCTGTCATAGAATGTTTTTTATCAACCAGATTCTTCTGCTAGTAAAATTTCCAGGAGTTCACGGCACAAGGGGAGACGGAGCGAGATAACTTTTGCCCTGTTAAATAAAGACGACAGTTTTATTGAAAGTAGGGCCGTTTGCCTTCTGTAATTTTCTTGGGATACCCTTGACCCGTGGCTTAAGTTAAAAGCGACAGGGAATAAATATATTTTCAATCTCTGTCAGTTTATCTGAGTAAAGTCTGGTTCCATATGAGTACCTATTTATTATGTTATCTAATAAAATGAATAAATTATTATTATTTATATCTTTCTTTTTGGATCTCTCAGCCCAAAAATCGGTCCTTTCGGGAGACCCGAGGGTATACAGATCCAACAGAAAATAATGAGCATCCCATTATCCTACTAATATTATAAATGCGAAATTGTTTACATGGATGTTTGTAACTATTTCAGATTTTGATGTAACTTGGCAAATACGTGTATATAGAAAATGCCCAAGCGAGACTGGAAAAGTTCCAAAGACTTGGAAGCTTGCGAACGTGCAACTTGTACCAAAGAAGGGGAGTCGTGCTGACCCTGGCAACTATCGACCGATTGCCATCACCTCCATTCTTTGCAAGACTATGGAGCGTGTCTTAAACAACAAGCTCCTAGCATACCTGGAACAACATGACCTTCTCAGTAGCTGGCAATATGGGTTCCGCCAAGGCCGGTCTACTGGGGACCTTCTAGTGTATGCCACACACATTTGGAGCGAAGCCTTGGACGTTAGTCGTGGGGAGAGTTTTCACCCTTATGTTGTAGACATACCACCAATTCGCACGAAGCGCTTTGCAGCTTCCTTCCTCATGCGCACAGCTAAAGATTGGAATTCTCTCCCCTCGTCTGTGTTCCCAGATACATACAACTTGGGGCTCTTTAAAAAAAGAGTGAATAGGCTACTAACGGGAAAGCGAGCTCCATCTTCGACCTCATCTTCACTTACCTGATGGTAAGATTGAGGCCAATCGAAATCCCGTCTGATATAAAAAAAATAAAAAAAAAACGTAGAATACTTTTTCTGTCGGGAAAATGTTACATCTGTCAGGAACGCGAGTGAATCCGCGGGGAACAGTTGGTTATTAATAAAAAATATCTTTTACCACAGTCACAATGAGTGATTATTTTAGAGTATATTGGAGTGCCGAATTCAAATCACTTATTGAAGTACGTTTTATTTTTAATTTCAGAAAGTCGACAAGCTGACTGGCTGGTCACCTGATCGTAAGTGTCATTTACCTTTTCTATATCTTTAAAAGACTAAACTTAAGTTAAGCTACCATAACACGCTAGGTATTCGATGATAGATATTTGCAACCTGAAGATGGTAGTAAAAGAGGTAGGTTCCATCTAAAACGTACCCCACCACCTTCCAAGCACGCTACCGTATAATTAAATATGAAAAAAAAATAGTATATAAAACAAATCGCTCCCGCTCATTCCTACAACATGAACCAGTGCGTAAAGGAGATAGAGACATTTTTCGCTTTGCCACAAAGTTAAAAACTCGTTATTCGCGGGCGAAAAGTTAAGGAAAGCGCCATTGTGGCTGGCGTTGAATTTATCGCGGGCATCGTTGTGATGGCCTCAGTTTGTGATTATTTCGTCGCAGACGCCGCGCCGGCTTTAATTGGACGAATATTGTGTGCAGATGCTCCCGTGTTTTGGGATCGTTTGACATAAAAAATAGTACAACAGAGCAGTTATTATTGTTTGGAAAAGGTATACAAAGTTGAATGAATGTTGCAGCTATTCTATATTTGTTTACTCAAATATATCCAATAGTATGTTTAAACTGTATAAAATTATGTCGACTATGGCTCTTGAAAAAATATACAAGAACATTTTTTACCAGCATTACTCTATTGAGAATTCTAAATTCTTATTTGAGACTCACACGTGCTCTCAAGTGTTTTCAATATTCCAGAAATTATTCAAAAAATTACAATTTCATGAAAAAAAAACACTCATTCGGGAGACGCACTTTATTCGCGCAAATAAAACACCAAGAAACACATGCGAAGAACTGGCTTCATATATAAATACGTAAAACGATACCTATACCCCATTGCAGCGTGATCCTGGTCTTGCGCTGCTAAATATATAGTGGCATCACACTCACACGTACGATATCAGAACGGGATAGGGGTATGGTGTTGAATAAGACGGTGTCAGGTGGAAATAGGGGTGGCAGTTCTGATATATTTTATGGAGAGTGCGGAACGCTCTTTTTGCAATAGCTGCCAGAAGGTGCGGGCCAACCCTTCATATTTACGATTAAGTCGTGATCAGAAATATAAAATACTGGTGTTTTTTGTCGATAGGTTTCTCGATACACGATTCGATATGTGCGCCGCTCAAAAAACGATGGTTTGTTTATATTTGCTGATGCTGAAGGTTACAATATGAAATTTCTTTATTATTATTTTAGGCACAAATAAAGTTTTGCTCACAAACTTTACATCAAAAAGGTTAATCAAAGTTTACTCATTTTATCAAAAAAAAAATACTCGTTCAAAAATGCACAATAAATAAAGGAGTTAGGTCTGGTAGGATAAACATCAGTAAGTATTCCATTACTAACTCAAAAAAATTCAGTCCCCACTTTTAAAGATTGCCAAAAATAACCCTGGTTCTTCTATCACAGTCAGCTAAAAAGGGCAGCATCTCCAATGGTATCGTCAAATCTGTCTATAAAGTACCAAAGTAATACACCACGTAGATACGAATGTAAACCATAGTAGTATATTTGTGTCTATTAAAAATGTATAAAATAAACGATCAGTTTTCTACTCACGAACCAATCGTAAAGTCTGTGGAGCCATGTTTGATTTTCAGCTGAATCACACACGGAGGTACCACAGCATATGTACCGGGTTATATGTAAGAAAATGATATATAAAAACCTCTTTTGGAGGCTGATGCGTGATTTTTAAAAAGTATTATTATGTAATAGGTTTTTTGGGCATGCGTAACAGCTTCTTCGAATCATGACCATAACTCACGATTTCATATTAATTTTTAAAAAAATACAATAGAAAAAAGCATTTTAAAACTTTTAATTATACCTGAAGTTTTCAATTTAAAATATTTTTAAAACTAATTCAGACTCTCGAGGTCTCGATATCACAAATTAAATTTGTTCGTTTGTTCTGACGTTACGAAAGAGCCATTAAGTGGTATAATAATTACATAAGTAAACAAAGTACTATAAAATAATATGGAAGAGCTTATATAAATTAAAGTCAATTTAATTTAAAGAGCCATAGTATTAAATAGATTTTATTATTATTATACGCAATCTTTGAGCAGAAGTCGAACTCACACTTGACCGGCATTTAAAAATCACAAATTATTGTTATATTGCATTTCTGGACTTTTCATAAAAAACGTTAAAAATGTCGTCTGTAAAGAAAAGCTAAAACAAAATGTACGACACACAAACTAAAAACTGTTTGGTAAATAAAAAAGAAAAAACTACACAGCCGCAAATATTTATTTACCACGAAACTTTTACCCTCAACCAAATGTCTAAAAGACTAATGGCGTAATAAAACCTACTGTTAACCAATTAGTTGAGTATTTCGCTCAATTAAATCGCAGTTACAAATTAAGAAACGCGAACTGAAGCCAGTTCTCTGCTGAGGGATTATGTAAACACGGTAACGAAGTGACGGTAGCGGAATTAGGAACCAAAACTAATGGAGGAGGCAAAAATCTATTCTAGTATTTAAAAGAGTTCGAATGTTGTTAGTTTGAATATATGCTGAGAACTACTAATTTGAAATATGCTTTCACCGGATGGCCATAAGCTATAATATATTCCCATAAGATATATTAGATGCATTGGAATCGTGAAGCTGCGGCATGTAAAGTAAAATATTTTGAGGAAGGCTAGTAATGTTTTTTGTTTAGAAACGATAACCAGTAGTCAGTGATACTTCGACTAATTGCCCTATCAGACGCTCATTTTTATTTTTAGGGATAAAATGTGTAATGAATTTGCTATTTATTATTATGTAGTACAATATAAATGATTTTGAAATTTACATTGGGCCATATTCAGCCATACTTATCCCCTGATATGCTAAAGACGGTGTCAATACTGTGATCTCTGCTTATGCTGAGGGCGGGAAGATATGATATTTCTTTTAGTTACGTTACTGAGTTTTCTGTGCCTTTCGAACACAAATCTTAAAATAGGCCAGTTTTTTTAATCACCACATCCAAATGTTCCGTGGTGCAAGTAGTTGCGATGTCGCGCCGTGTCCCTGATTACTGCGACACCTGACGAACTGCATCCAGTTACTGTTTTATGCGAAATTGTTGGAAAAATCGCGTCGCCGACTCACTGAAAATACGAGCTGAAGAAAAATTTACGCTCCGACTAACCCTTTATGTTTTTTCAGTTTATTTAAGGAATAAGTACGAGGGAAATGAGGAAGCATAAAACGCATATTTTATGCAGTAATTTTGGTAGGTGCGGGAGATATAAAGTGGGTATAATAAGGAAAGGGGCATGGTAATCTGTAAAACTTTGATAGAATGGATTGATTATAATAATATATCAATTGACATGAAATTATTATCGAGCTGATTCTAGTTACCGACGATGCAAATATAAGGGGGTGAAATAAGTTTGATGACTTTTTCGGCCTAAGGCGTCGGCCTCCTTATGGATCGATGTTAACACTAGGAGCATCGCCAATGCGTTGTCGACCCTGAGACGTGAAGTTGTTAAGTCTCATGTGCCTGTAATTTCACCGGCCCCCTTACCTTTCTAACCGAAACACAGTAATACAAGTGCACTACTGCTTCACGGCAGAAATGGGTAAGGTGGTAGTACTTCCCCGGACGAACTCTGCACTAAGAGCTCTACTACTCTTCACGTTTAAAATAAATTATATCGATGAACACTATACTAAACACGGTATTGTGGCTTTTTCCAGATTATGGGCTCAATATAGACCATGGCAAAGCAAACCAACTTTGTAACAACACACGTTCTAACCAGAACATCACGTGAACCGTACAAAACTCTGAAAAGATTTCTAAGTCAGGATTAGTTAGTTCCCGCACTGAACTTTTGATCAAAGTACCCCACGGAACAGTTTGACGGAGCCAGTTTAAATATTCAATGTGCGGTCGTTCCCCACAACTTATGGGGGTACACTTGACCCAAGTAAGTTATTACTACGCCCCCTGCCTTCTGCTGGTTTCACTTGAGAATTGTTGAGGAATTAATGGTGCTTAGTTTTATGGAAGGCTCTTAAAAGATTTTGGGGCTTAAATGACAACATTGTGTGTGACTGTACTTTATAAACGTATAACGGTAACGGTACGGTAATTATATGTATCTATTAAAATGAACACAGTACTATTAATAATATAGCAAGTGGTTTCCGCTGGTTCTGCTTTTTCGAGAGATCAATCATAATCCTAGAATTATAACACAGCCTATGTCACTGGATAATATTGTAGCTTCCAGTCAGTGAAACAATTATTAAAATCGGATGAGGAGTTACGGAGATCACTTTTACATCCGAAAATAGGAACTTTATTTATTTTCAGTATTATTACTATGGATTATATAATTCTAGTTACGCTTCGGCGGTTTCAAACGCATAGAAAATAATAAAAAGTGGGATTTATCCCTCTCCTTACCACAGACCAAATTTAATGAAATGGTAACTGAGAAACAGTGAGTCCTACCAATATCTTGCTTTCTACTAACAAATGTATGCCAGTTTGTTTGTTTATTCATGTTTCATGACTGAACAGGGCGAGCCGCGTATTGACTTTATTTTTGCGGGGGTATGGATGTAGGCATAAACTTTTTGCTCAATGAATGCGAGAGCAACCACAGGGCGCAAGTTAGTAACGCATAAATTAGCACACGATGAAACCAGTTCATTTGAAAACTTTGTTTCGTAAAACTTTTAGGGGAATACTTCGCTCGTCCCGGTCATCTTATTAATTTTCATAAGAAACCATTCAGATGTCCTTTTGTATTTTGATTACGCAAATTAAATGCGACGGATGAAGTCCGAAAAAGTCTTGTGAAGTTAATTTATTTATGTTGCCTTGGGGGTTTACCATCGTACCTTCAGTTTTATGACTTGCGAATAATGCATTCGTATACATATATTTACATAGTAATAGACCAGGCCGACTTAGAAAAAATACAATTTTATATTATGTATTTACTATATCTATATTATTTACAGAAAGCTAATTAACTCAAACCCGAATCAACTTCTTAGTTGACTACATAAAAAAAACCTAATTTAGAAACTCAATGAAAAAATATCTATATATACTTTTAATTGACTATATAAATAAGCTCAATTAATTATATTCTTAAAAGAAATATTTCAATAAATATCGGATGTCCCAGCAACTTACGTATGCCGGGTATCCTTTAAGAAATTCACATAAAACTATTTCCCATTCGTTCTGTAAGTCGTACTCCGTAGTAAATTCAGCAAGTCGCTAGCTGCAAGGGGCACGTGCCTCGTTGTAAAATATTCACAGCGTAGCGAGGGTGAGACGTGGAATAAAATCTTCAACTGTCCTGACGAAATGTGGTCTCTACTCGGTACCTGGTGGCTGTTCAACTCTCTATTGTTAACCGCTTTACTTTTATCGTAAATAACTGTCAATTATCTACATATATGTCACCGTATTTTTGAAAACCGTAAGTTTATAATCTATCTATTGAGATTGGAAACTGTCGATAGATTGTGAACTGGACTGAGTTCATATAACAAAATCGTGTTTGATACACCTTTTGTAACTCACGAACGGTTGCACAAAATGATCTCTGATTTTTTGTATTTATCTCCGAACCGGCTATAGCAAAATAAGTAATTAAAAAAATAGAATAACGACAATCGGTTATCTCAAAAATATTTTACTTAATAGAAACTACAATCATCGGAAAAGCGGGTGAAACTGAGGGGCACAGCTAGCTATTAAATAGAATTTGTTTATTTGACTCAAAAAAGTAGTAAAACTATACAAGTTTGCTCTTATTCAGTATACATGAAAAATAGGTATCATTTTTTGACCGTTAATACTTAAACAAGTTGCACATACCAAGATCGATATAGGTAATAGCGTAATAGACAAATAATTATACCTAATTTATTTATGTAGGTTTTCATAAGCTCTTATAGATCGTCAACATTCATAGCCTTTTTTAAGAACACAGCAAACACTAAAGATAATAAATGAATTACCATAAAAATAAATGGTAGTTAAATAAATAGAGTCTTAAGAGAGCAGTTATTTCCAAGGGTTATTATAGTCCAAATAATCCGACATAATAATAAAAACCTCTTGTTGTATCAAGAGGTTTCATTACTGTTGATTTTTTATACTGAATATTCTTGAATGTCTTGAGGTACTTTTTTAAATAAACGTTTACATTGCCTCTATGTAACATGATTTCTATATTTTCGTTAATATGTCAAATAAGCTTGTATTTACTTATTTCTGGTGTTAATACTTTAAGATTCGTATGTTTTTTAAATAACCTTTTTAAATTAATCTTTATATTTAATGATGAAATTTGTTTTTATTGATTCAGATTATTACAAAGTGGTATCTGAAAGTAAATTCGAATTAATCAAAGATTGCAAATGCCAGTCATTATGTGCCTGTCTTGTAGCCTACTTATAAGTTTTAATGTGTATATTGTTGGGGAGGCTATAAATAATTAAAAAAGAATAAGAATCTAGATTAAAACAGTTTATGAAACTGCCATTGAATCTGTTACAAAATAAACATTTAATATGTTCATCTAAAATAATAAAACCTAAAATGTAATATATTTTAAGTTAAGCCGTCAAAGTAGAAAGCGATGCCAGCAAAAGAGATTCTCTAAAGAAATTGATCGCGTCAATTACTAAGATTGAACCAAACATACATTATTAAGATGGCGTAAACACGGGTATAAAAACACCGCCTAACTCGTCTCCATCCATCTTCAAATTGAAGTTTGTAGGTCGTATATTACTTGCTACCTTTCAAATAGGTGTTAAATATTCGCTCTTTAGCCTGGAATCTAGGTCAGAATGTATTAGAGCACTGATTATGTATCCCTTTAAGCGAATTATTATGTTAAAGTCGGGAAGACCTGTAAAGTCTTTCGATCGGTCTTGGGTCCGCGTGGTGAACATACCACTGTCGTTTTAGGGGCGGTTCTTGTGGTAATAAAATCGAAAATAAATATTCTTGGATTCTTCACATACGGTATTATATCTTACACAAAGCAGGTTATATCGATGTTACAGAACAAAAAGAAAAATATATGTTCATGCACACAAATGTTTTCCCTGAGACTACTATACCAGATGGTCAGTAACCCAAAAATAATTATGATTATATAATAATAAATATCAACGTATTTCTGTGTACGTCCATTTTCTGAAAGTAAATTTGATTGCTTTATCTCCTTCGAAACAAATTTTTATATTTGAGCTTTAAAACGACACATTTACAAACAAAAAGGCCAAAAAATTACCCCCTCGGATTGGAATGAAATCGCATCAAAATAGAAAGTTCTCTCGGAATTCCCTCAACCAATTAGGTCGTTATCTTTAGCTCTAACTGAATAAAACTCGGCGGCGTTTCATCATTTTCGCGCGGCGAACTTTTAGTTAGTTTTTGTGGAAACTTCTGATTTATGACCACGCTTAGGCATCCCTTACGGCACACTCTAATAAAGGAATTTACTCGGGAAAGGTCATGAAATTATTATTTTTCACTTTCTTTCTTGATGAAGTTTCAGTTTCTTGTGACAGTTGATAAAGTTATGCTAGAGAATAAATATTTTAAAGTGGCGAGTGAAAAAAAAAAACCCTGGAAATTTCTTCACGTGGCTTTCTGATCACAAACGAATGAGCCTGAAGGTAACCAAATATCTGATGACACCCCATTAGGACACCAAGTTGATAACATTTGTATTTGCTGAAATAAACAGGTGTTACCGAAGTCACACAAATATACAAGGGTTCATTTTTGGTGCGGTACCCTGAAAACGGTAATGTCATTAGGTTAGCAAAATATGTATATATATAATTAAATGAGCTTGTTGAAACAGTCTAGGCTAAATTGACTGCTCTAGCAATTTTGAAATTATTGGACTGGAAAAATCAATCTAACTTCAGTTACTTTACTTTTCTATATATAGCACTATGGGCCGGTCTCTATCTTTTCTGAAATAGGTTTTAGTATTTAGTAGTAAATTTGAGATAATATTTGAAAGATAATTATTATTTTAACAATTTGTTCCAAAAATAATGTCAATTTTATGAAGCAATTCCACATATGTTTCGACCTTTACGTTTTGTTAGCCACGCGAAATTTCGAAATTGCCTTCTTTAATATATGGCACGCGCTGTTGCGAAAAATGCGGACCAACGTACTTACACTGCTAAAGTTTGCCTGCCAAATATGTGAAAAAGTATTGAGCTGTTAAATTATTGTGATGCCTCGCTTGCTTCTTGTACTTTAGCCCTTATTTATAGCTAGGTTGCCTAACAGGCTGACGGTCCACCTGATGGTATGTCACCTCCGCTTAGTTATACACAATTTGTAGTATCTGTTGTCTCCTCTATTATATTACATTCTTATTTGATTTGCCTTTTTTATAAAAATCTAAATTATGTCATCATCTCCATATCATATACTCAAAACTTACTTCTTTTTTTTCTTTTTATAGACAGAGAAAATGATAACAAAACCACTTTTGGCTGCAACAATATCAAATTGTTATGTTTACACTTTTCTGAATTCGAACATGGAAATGTTACCATCTAAATTGTCTTCTATATGTTTTTGCAAGGTAATCTGGAACAAGGATCTGTCTTTATTTCTAGGTCATCATTTGCTACAATAATCACCAAACAAAACGTGCTAGTTACGGCTACTCATTCCAAGACCTCCCCAATCTGAAATTATTCGAAACTTTATATCAGATTCGGTAACGGCTTGGGAGAGATTATTATATTATTTTGGATATTATTATCCGGTAGTTTTAGTCACAGTAACGCAGCTCTATAACATCCCTGATCATCCCTGTAAAATATAGCGATTTTTTTAATTTTAAACAGTCACGTCAAAATATATATAACTCATATATACCTCTATATATATGTGTAATCTATAAATCGATATTTATTATATATATGGCAGATCTGTAGAATCCTTAATTTATTTTTCGCATCGTCTAATATTTACAATAGACCTTTACCTCCTCATCAGCACTTTAATTACCCCCATAGATCAAGGAGCCGGGGCATCCGACCTGAGAAGCCAGCACATAAATTTATGTCACATTCCAGTGACTTATTCGGAGAAAATGTTCGTGCTGTAATGATGATATAGAATTGAATACACCTAAATTAGCTTTTGCTAATAAGCCATTATGTAAGCTTGATCGCAAATAGCTAATATATTAGCGGTGCATTATATTTGTAACGCTACGAGGCGTATAGCAGCGGGCGCAACACAGCGCCACCTGCGTCACCAGCGCCAAACGTTTTATGAGCAGCCCGTGGCGCGAATTGCAACTAACTGCCAATAGGCGTGGAAACATAGCCGATAGTATTGGAGGCGCTTACGCACTAATAATAGCTTATCGAGTTGACACAGTACGTAGAGTATGTAAGCTGAAGTGGGAATGAGCAGGGCATATTGCTCGAGCTTATAATTGATGGGAAAGAAAGAGAACGTGTGGCGATCACGTAACAGAAGGCGCCAAGCAGTACGATATCTCATCTGGTAGACCTAAGAACTGGCAAGAGTCGCTGGAAACCGTTGAATGCAAGCGGCACCAGACTGTTCGTCTATGGGAGTGGAAATATATGCGGGAGACCTTTCTTCAGCAGTTGACATCCCTAGTGTGATATGGGCGCTGAGTAGTGATGACATGTTTGTGACATTGATTTTGTTATGAAATTAAATGATCATTGACGATTATTATCGCAAAGAAACCGCAAAACTTTAGTAGGAATATGATTAACCAAATATCTACCTTACGTGCAGAGTAGTTGTCAAGAATATAGAAGTTGTTATTCATCTTATAGATCGATCGTCAAAAAAAAGTAAATCCCCGAGGTGAAAGCTCAAAGTAAAGAAATTGCTGCTATTAGGTCCAACTTTTGGAATGAAGAAAGATATTCTATTTTAATATCTTGTTATATAAAAAGTGATTAAAAAGTATTTTGAAAAAAATATATCACGTAAAAATTTTTACGGGGCAATTTATATAGATATTTTTGGTATTAGTCTGTCAAGTTCTTTATGAAAACAATAAATGCCGAATACATTGCTGATTCTTCTCAGCAAAAACAACAATTCAAACCGGTATTTTATGCCAGAGTATATACCTAAGTGTATATGTAACCTATTACAATAAACATACATTTCATTTCACGTGTATTCGTCTACCTGTCTGCCCAAAAAACCAGTTCGTATGTTTTCAAAAAACGACCTGCCAATAGCCAGTATGTTGTTCAGCACAAAACTCGTGTTGTAAGCTATTTATTGGCTATTTACAATCATTTGGAGTCGAGCAAATCTACAATTTACAGCGCTGTCGCGTATTGTACGCCGCTCGCGATGCGCTCGTGAAACTTCGGAAACTGTCGTATCAAACGAAATGAATTTTAAATTCTATTGATATTTATTTTCAGATCGAACTTAATACCACTTGTTAATTTGAAAATGTAGCTCATAGTCTTATCTTAATGCCTTACATTTTAAAGCCATTTGGCTTTATGGGAATATTTGGTATCGAATACTGAAAATAGTGAAAATCGTACTACTGCGAGCTTCAGCTTTCGGTAAAAGAATGCATCTTGCGGAAACCATAACATGGTACTTTTTAGTACCCGCCTGACTGGTCACCACCGTCAAATTTAAATCTGTCGTCAACACCCATTCATATGTTCTGGAATCTACACTTTCTTTAAACAAAAGAGACCATAAAACCAATATTTTTGGATTATCTGTGGCATAACACAATTCACTGAATAAATGTAAAATGTCCTTTAACCTAATTGAGTATTTTACTGGCCTTAAAACTTAACCGCATCGGTCTTTCAAGTCTAGTTTCAAGACTAAGCCTCATTGGGAAGCCTGTAAAATTAACTAATTAATGCCACACTGGGCCGCAAAGCCTTCTGATATGAGAGGGCGCCGTCCTCTCGCCCCCGCGCCGCCCCAGCCTTATTGTATGACCTCACCTTTGTGGGCTTACAGTGTACTGATAGCTATACTGGTAATATCCAGTATGGATCCACGTCTAGTAATCAAATTTACAATGTTTTGATATTGAAGGACAGAGGCAGTTTTTTTTTAAAACAATGCCATGAATGTTTTTGTGGTTAATACATAAAGTAGCCATCAGCATGACTGGTTTTCATTTGGGTTTAGCGCAAAATTAATGTTTTCCGTGCATTACATACAAATTTTATTGACTTTGCGTGGTGGTCCACCACCCAACTCTTTCTGGTAAAGCTTTTGTTGAGTTCTCGGTGCATGTTGTAAAGTACGATATTTCTTCCTTATTTCTGTTTTTCGCTTGTGCAACGGACATTCCTTCGAGGAATTGTTTGACTTGATGCCCAAGGCTTCTAACAACGCGCATTTTGCTATTGACAGGAAGTTCATCCACATAGATTGGAATCATACTAGTCTTCCACACTGTGATTTCAATGAAGATCCTACCGCGGACACCTAGATTGTGAAATGAGCTCCCCACTGTGGTATCCCCATCTAAGTAAATAAAGTAAAGGATGGGATTCTTCAAAAAGAAAGTGAACAGATTTTCACAGGGTTGGTAATGCACTTGTAACACGCCTGGTGTAGCAAGCCCATAGGCTACGGTGACCATTTACCATCACCCAGACCATAAATAATTAAAAAAATAAATGATATTTTATCATGTAGGTTAAATTTCAGTTGCTTGGCAAATTTAAATGGAATGCGTAATAATGTGTTACGAAATAAAAAATGTAGCTAACTATAATATGAACATTACTTACAAATTGGCAAATTTATTAAGGGCGCTATTAATTTAGTTTAGATCAAAGAGAATTGCTCAGTAAATTACTTACATTTGATATTAAAGGTAATAGAATCATTATTTACATACTATTTTCATGAGAAAGAGTAGGATGTATAAAGTACGCCGAGAAATTTACTGGAAATAAATGTCAAATTCAGTTTGTCACCAGTAGTCACCTTCTTCACGAGAGAAGTTAGGACTTAGTTACTTTCTCTTTAAATTATTTAACAATAATAACTATGTTTTTGAGGTATTAAATTAAATCTGTAAATTTGATATTTAATCGTAAGCAAGAAAACCCAGCAGTGACACAACTGATTAGGGACAATTGCCATGGTGCTTTGGTGCCCTCATTGCCAAGGACATGTCGTGAATTCGATTCCTAAGCTAGGAAAAAAATACGTGAATATGTTTGTTCTTATTACGAGCTTTTATATAACTTGCAATGTTTGTTAGTTTAAGTCAAAATTTGAAGAAGAATTAGCTAAAGCCACTTTTTGTTATCCTAGGGAATTAAAATTTGTAATGGGATCAGCCCCCTTATTCAGCTAATACAAACTTCGTCGGCGAGCCGCGCTTCACGGAGGCCTCGGAGAGCTTACCTCTCACGTGATTAGTAGTATTAGCGTAGTTAGCGAAAGAGACGGAGGCCGCGACGAAACATCCTCGAGTTAGTGTCATTTTCCTTACAGAATCGAGCCCCAGTTCTAACATTATACGCTTTAATGGTATGTTAGACCTGACGAAGAAAGACGAAGGTCCTCAATGGTCAATAAATAGATCACGGTCACGAGATTTCGTGAACACATATAATTTAGATTGCTCGTTTTATGGAGTTAGCTCCCGACAAGGCAACTATTGAACGGTTAACAAAACAGACTCGAAAAAATAATATTTTACTATTAATTTATCTACACTAATATTTTAAAGAGGAAAATTGTATTTCTGTGTGTGTGTGTGTGTATGTTTGTAATGAATAAACTCGAAACTTATATGCCGATTTTAAAAATTCTTTCACCATTGGTATGCTACATTCACCCTGAGTAACATAGGCATATATTAGAGATCCTTATTAAAACTTAAGTAACGTAACCCAAGGTGTAACAAAAATACCTTAGAACGTCTTTCGTCGCATGCGCTGCGGAAATTTAATATACTAGCTGTACCCTGCCACGCTTCGCTGTGGCACATTGTGATTGAATGGTTGAGAAATGAGAAACTAAACAAAGACGGTCGCGGATATGTGACTGATGCAAAAAATAGTTAAAAACAATCCTTGATGCGGATTATATATCATGCTGAAATTTTAGCTCGATCGGTGCAGAAATTTTTGAGTTTTTGAAGCGTACATGCCAACATGACATTTATATATATATAGACATTTTAGCACATAGCCACTTTTATCCCGGAATATGTAACATCCCCCGGGAACGCGATTGACGCCGCGGGGGAAAGCTAGTTTATTATAAACTTAAAACTACTTGAATTCAATGGTAAGGTTATTAATTTTGCATTTAAAACACTATATTCATTTTCTTAAGAAGTTTTAACTGCTATGGACGGCTTCCTAGAAGTTAGTTCGGAAAATTTCTTGGCAGTTGGATTCAAAATGTTCTGTATACAAGAACTCTATTCAAATGAAAATGTTAATTACGAGGATTTTGTTGGATTGTGGTAATTTTTAGTTCAGCATTTATTAAGTTAATATGAAAATATAATAAAAATATTTACACGGACTGGCTACTACAATTGTGACATTTTTTTTATAAATAATTAAAGCCTGCTAGTTTCTTGGCGTTTCTTCTCATTTGAAGAATATCTTCTATAGATTTGACTTTCGTAAATCTTCTTCTTAAATAGAATACATAACTGACTTAAGTCAACTAATATTGGGTACATTAAATATTCATGTTTCTATGATTTTTTTCTTGTGAACGAACGACCTCGCCACTTTCAGATAAATCACTTAATTTATGCGTTGGTTACATCACATATTATCATTTGTTGTGAAGCCACACAATACCAAACGCAATATACGAAATGTAATAAAAGTATATAAAAAAGAAAACATGAGACAGGCTTTTTTTGAAATAACATAAAAGGTTGTAATAATAAAAATTACGAAGTTTTCTACCATATTATCTTTTATTGTTTGAGTGAAGGCCGTGCGCAAATTTATTTCTTACTAGATTAAATTTGTAGTAATTATAGTAAATACCATAAAATCATGAAAAAAAAAACTTCCGCAATAATTTATTTATGATATTACCCTACCACGGGGTATCCCGCGCGGAAAAGTGCAAATGGTTTGGAGCACAGATCATTATTTCCAATTTAGCGTATAGTCGGTTGCATATTAAAGTTTAAATTGAACGAACACTGCGGCTCGGTGTAAGTCTGCATTAGGAGTCCCGCGGGAAGACGAGTGCTGCTAGCCCTGTTTGTCGAGCGGAGCGGTAAACGCCAGCGGATACAAACGGCCGAGGTTTCAATATAGGTAAATAAGATTTTTAAAGAAAACTTAATATTATATTTACAGTAATTCTTGCATACCGAAGATTCTTACAACAAAGAACCGAAAAAAACCTATATTTACATAATTTGTACTTTATTCATAATCATTGTTCAATATCGTACACACAACGAAAAATGTGTTCGTTCTCTTGGAAAACTTTAAATATTTTATAGGTATGATAAAATATGTAAAATAAGGGTTTTAATAGTACTATACTTTATAAAAACATACTATTTATGCTAAAATATATGATTTTGTACTTTTAAACATAGAAAAAATGCAAAAAATCGTATCTAAAAGATCAGTTTTTCCAAGTGAACGCAAAATATTTTGTTGTGTGTAGAGGATATCTGCCCCACTATGATAGCTTTGCAGCTACCTGCCCCACTACAACAGCTATGCAGCTATATGTCTACGCGTACAGACTCGCTTATCGCGCAAGTTCAACAACAAGCCCCCAACTTTCCACATTCTCGAGGGCCAAGAACAAAGTATCGCTACAGTTGTGCATAATTCACTTTATTGCATCTCGCTCTGCCTGCAAGATGTACCCTGTCATAACTCTTTTGATACTGTGTACTGTGTGCACTATGGTTAACTAGCTTTATGTGTTATGTGTTTGAGTCGGCGTCATGATGCAAGCGGAGAGTGGCAGCTGTTATCGAAGCACTGATGAATGACGATGATAAACTTGTGGAAAACTTGAATTTGAGATGAGTTCCTTCTAGGCGAGACTTTCTAACTCAGCATTTTTCTGAAGGGGGTTGATACTGGATAGCTTTAATCACGAATTAAGTGGCCCTTCAAGGGATAATGAAGTAGGCAAGTACAAACGATATTTTAATCTTCAATATGGATTGACCATAACCGTGGTTATAGTGATGATGATTTGCACGTAATATAAGAAGGGGCGAAGGTCATCTACTTCATAGCTTTTGTAAGAATCGCCCCCGCCTTTGCGCAAACTCCCCATTCGACTCAAAACCCCGACGAGCCAAGGAGAACCAAGCAGGAATACTGATACCGGAACATTTCTAGTAACGGGAACTGGTCAATGACTGGAATTCAACGAGAATCTATTGAGTGTGTTCCCTTGTGAGTACTCCTTGCTCGTTGAAGCACGTTCCTCGTGATTGGTGTGTCTGAAACTGCGTCATTTTATTTTTACTGTACCCTATCCTTCTTGGAGTAGGTAGTGTAAATTTCTATGGTGGTAAATTTTACGGGGCATTATATTTTCTCCACGCTTTGTTCCTCCCGCAGGTAGAAGTACTCTTTCTGCATTAGTCTTATTGTCATACTGTCAGATCATAACTAGAAACGTCTTAGATGAAGGCTGACTTTAAACTGACGTAGCTTGAGTAACTTTGATCTTACTAAACGCTGCCGAATAAACTGAAAAGTAATATGGAAAAGAATTTACAGTCCCTAAATAATATTATATTACTCATTCATGGCCTCGCATTACCAAATAAGTAGTGTCTATAAAACACGGAATCACTGTCGCTACAAAAAGATGATAAAACACAAAATAAAAAATCATCGTCATAAGATAATTTCACTCTTCAAACCCATCAAAAACACTAAACACAGTTTTATCGCTCGTTTTTCATCCACAAAACGGAACTATAAAAAATATATTGCCCACCGTAACACTATAGAATTTGCCGAATTCGAAGATACAAATAACGTTATAACGTTCCTTTGCGATAAGGGAGCCACGCACAAGCAGGAGGGTCCATAAAAATGATATAAACCTGTAAAATACTATTCGACATACTTTATCAGTTGAAATAGCTTTTTATATTGTGTTTTTTTTATTGAATTACCGTGGTTATTGTTTAGGGTCAGGTGATGGTCGCGATATCAATCATAGACAACGCATTTTGTGGTTACGTAAATACAAAATTTTACCAGTTGGCTTGTTGGTTAGAGCCCTGACTGCCGAGACGCAGATCGTGGGTTCGATTCCCACACAGGGCAAACATGTGTGTGCGTGAACATGTTGATCGTTCTGTGTCCGGGTGTAAATATATATAAGTATGTATTTAAAAAGTATGTCGTATATCAGTTACCTGGTACCCTTAGTACAAGCAGTACACTCTGCTTAAATTGGGATTAGGTAATCTTGTGTGAAGAATGTTCTTGGTATATTATACAAGTGACAAAGTTATTCAACCGACTAAAATTCTCACGATTGAAGAATCCACTTAAAAAGTTATATGAAAATTCTGTTCTCACTCTATATTCAATAGCTCCTAAACATAACATAAATGGTTATTCTAGAAGTAGTATAGTTTTACCTCTCTAGTTCGTCCGGGGAAGTACTACCAACATATCAATTGCGAAATATTTCAAAATGCGTACCATTTAAATTGCGCCATACAATATATAACACATTAGTCAAACCACATCTCGAATACTTGATTCAGGCTTGGGGGCAGGCTGCTCCAAATCTAAATCTACATGACATGCAAGTGACACAAAAAAAAACTAATTAAAGTATTATTCCACTACAAATATTTAACACCCACCAAAGACCTTTATTGTAAAACTAAACTACTAAACATAAACAAGCTCTATACCTACCATACATGCATATTAATAATAAATACTAACGAATAACGTTCACTCACAAATCACATTCAAACATAAAACGCATAATCACTACACTAGAAACAGAGCTAATATAGAACTACCTGTAATTAGAACCATGTGTGGAAAAAACAATATACAGTACGAGGGAGCACAGCTATATAATAAATTACCAAAAAATGTAAAGGACTGTCACTCGGCGAATACTTTTAAAAAGAGACTGATGGTGTACCTCAGTAATAACTGACACAATATGGTAGATTAAACTCACATTATATTATAATTTTAAGTTTCTCATTCTAAGTGAACTATGTAATGTAATTTTGGGAAATAAATTCTTCAAACCGAATTTCCACCGTGAAGCTGTAGTGCACTTGTATTACTGATTTAGTTAGAAATTTATGGTGCCGGTGCAATTAGTGGCACATGAGACTTAACAACTTAACGTCTCAGGGTCGACAGCATTGGTAATGCCCTTAGTGTTCCAAATGTCCAAATGCGTCATTAACAACTTATGCTGCCTGCGTGTCGAACTAAGTGTCATAAATAGATAAATAAACATAATTATACAAATCATGACGAAACAGACAGAATAATTTGACAGTTCAAGACCTAAACCTTGTCTGCAATATAGATCTGACTACGTCGTTGCAATCAAAACGTACAATTTAAAATTTCATAATCCAGCTTTTCAATTTAATTTCAGGAGCGAGTTTCAAAGCAAAAGAAATATTCGCAACGAAAGGACGTCCCGACGCAACGGCGCATAGCAATGTTTTAAGATCTTGTGATTTGCCAGGCGAAAGTAAATCTTAATTACCACATTTTAAGGGCACTAGTCGCGGTGGTTTTTTGCAGGTGACTCTCGACGTGGTAGAAGTGAGGCGTACTTGAGTTATGGGGGTTGGTGTAAGTGAGAGCTATAATAATGGTAATCTGATCAAATCATCCAAACCTGGAAGGTCTCTCTCTCCATTGAATTATGTTCCCCAGCAAGGTTCTTAGGTTAGATTAGATGACGAAAAACCCGCCGCAGCAGTGAATTGCAAGAAATATGAAAGAGAAACTACACTGACAGTAACAATTTAGACATTATACTAAAACAATGCTTTTGAAGGCAAAATATCAGTGTTAAAGAACGTACTTTACTATCAATGTTTGTCGAGGCGAAATCAAAACTACGGTATCTATTTATTCAAATTAGATGAAAATTTGTCTTGGTCGAATATTGTTTCGATTCGTTCTTTTTGCCCTTTCATTATGTCTCGTCTCTAAGTGTGTATGCCTCTACAGACTCATCGACGTAACGGCGGTTAATTCGAATGAAATAGGTTCAAATCTTTTACCTCAGTGTAATATAAGATCTTTCGGTAGTTCATGTGACAATATTGCATTGTTCATTCTGACCTACAATCATAAATTTACCACTGTATGCTATGATGATGTGGTCGAAAGTGGTTAATTCACAAAGTGAACAAGGAAACGGGAGCGAACCAAAAGTTGCTGGATCAGGATCAGAGCACTTGGCAACAGATTTTCCGTTTTGAAACTGCTTTTTTTCATTAAATAGATGATGATTTTTCGTTAGGATATGACTTGATGGAGCATCAAATGGATGCCAGACCATGCTTTGGTTATTTTAATAGGTTATTATAATATGTCAGCTACCTCTCGTCCCTTGCACCAAGGGATAGGTGAAAAGCAAGGTTTCTTGAAACGCTGTCGCGGAAAATTTAAGCCTGCGTTTATGTAAGTTTATTTTTCAAGTGTTAGGTAATTTTTCCCTCCGTTTTTACGCAATTCCAACAGAAGGGATTCTATACCATGTAATTTATTCATACGCTTTATGTTATTAGATTTCATAAGGGGCAATTTTTACGCTGCTAATGTTCCTTTCATACGAATGTGAAATATAGTGCCTAATTTAGTTTGAGTTATTTTAGAATTGTTTTTTGTAAAACTTTCTGCTTTTCAGATTATGAGCATCTAAGCGCCCAGCTGCTAAGTATGCGTGTCGAAATTTACAGTCGTAATTATTCATTTCGTTATTGCGTTTCCTCGACTAGCCTTCTTAATAGCCCATCCTCATTTTAACTACATTCCAGTCTCGGAGACTATAGTTACATCTTGAAAAAAAAGGTTAAATTATTCAAGTGCCATAGCCCCAAGCTGAATTTTAATTGAGTACGACTCTGCTTTATCACAGGCGATTTTATGTCGCCGGCGACTAATTAGCGACGGCGACGCGATGAAATGTCGTTAGCTCTGAGTCGGGCTGAATTCTGTCGCTTATAGTTGACGTCACATTTAATGGATGTTTTGCGGAAATTAGTTGAGAATAAAGTACTAGGTATTTGTTTTTGAAATGAAAATATACCATTTTGTATAACTTTTATTCCGATCTTTACATCTATAAAAGGCGAATTTACACATTTCTCTTGGTAATCATAAGAAATCTTTATAGTTTTATAATAGCTTCGGCGGCTTTGATCTTTACAAGGCTTTACGCGTCAAATGAAAAAAAATGGCTTTGATTTAAAATAGCAATGAATTTGTTAAATAACGATCGATTTGCAGCTGTTTTATAGTTGCATTTCCAGTGGTAATTAATATTGACATTATTTTTAACCTAGGATGGTTTTAAATATTGTAGTATAGTAGTGGCGTATATTATTGGTGACAAATACCACCAACCAACTAATCTCTGGAATGTTATGTACTGTATACCAATGTCTTTCATTTTACACCTTACACTGAGTGGACAACAAAAACATTCCCAACGAGTATAGGTGTCAGGCAGGCAGCCGACCGTGAAAACTCAAACAAAACAGTTTTATTACACCGAATGGTGGGGGACTATACATTTTTTTTTCTAAACACTGGTGGACAAAATTCTCTCCCATCTGTTTCCAAAAGTCTCTGTCCATTGCTATTTACGACCAATCCCTATTGATTGGCGACAGGGCGGGAATAAGTGTAGAAATAATGATTAAGTTTTTACCTATTTACTTAACCTATATTGACATCATATAGACATAGGTTTCTCTACCATTAAAATCACTGAAATCACACATTTTTATTTTATTATGTTGTTTTGTTGGAAATCAATAACAAATACACTGTCTATGAAAGCTTTAAGATTAGTTACAAATAAGTGCCCCATTAGGTAATTACAGGAAATCACTGCATGGAAAAATAACAGGAGAAACAAACGCTCAAATATATTATATAACACAAATTTAACGAGTAAAAATCAACTAGAACTGAGTGAATGATTTTAATATTTACTTTATATTTTATACTCTGACAAAAATATCTGAATAACATTGAAACTCAAAAATAAAGAATAACGGTCAAATTTCGATCACTACTAAAAATTAAGGTTTACCATACTTAACCTACACTGACATTATAATGACCACAGATCCAAAAATACTAGCATACGTTTTTCTAACATTAAAATCACCGAAGCAACACATGACACTATAAAAAAAGTAAATGTTCAAATCGAAAAGGTACAATCAAAATATTTTCGTTATCAATAACACCATTATTTCAGCACTTGATGGCAACAATGAAATACGTCGATGATGCCGTACCCGAGGATAGATAAACGGGTTTGCGTTAAGCCTCCATTGTTCGGTTACAATGCACATCTTGTTAATGCAGCCCCTTCTCTCCAGTAAATTGTGGATAGTTCAATGCAGTTCGCTGAACGTAACGGTGCCAGTACACTGGTATCGATCGATTTATTAGTTCATTATGATGTTACGTTGATTTGTTAACTTGGTAATGTTTTAATGCGAATGTTAGTTTGTCTTTTTGTTTGTTTGTCACTTCCACGTATCGATATACAGAGGGACACATGTATACTTTTAAAATGTGTGTAACTGCGGAGGCTACTAACAAAGGTGAAAACAATGATCTGATAGAACTTCCTTAGATCCTAAAGATTATAACCATGTTAAAGCCAACTTTGGAAATAATAGATTGTATTTTATTATCTTTTTGTTATTATTAATCACAATCTTTAATAGCCTCCGTAGTTTCACACACTTTAAAAGTATTTATGTCCCTCTCTATACGGATGTGTGGAAATGACAAAAAACAGAAATAGAGTGACACTCGCATTAAAATCTATAGCTTAAGGCTTTTGTTCTTTGAAAGGTTATAGGTTGATTCAGGAAGTAAAACCAGAGGACGAAGCCGGCTGGTTCCGGGAGGCAATGACGCAAGTCTGTGACGCGTCTATGCCCCGGGCCAGTCTTTGTCCTTCAAGGGAACAGGTGTACTGGTGGTCCGCGGAACTCACACAACTACGTGAGTCCTGTGTCAAGGCGAGACGTCAGTACACCAGATCCCGCAGGAGAAGGCGCAGAAATGAAGCCCAGGAGGCTGTTCTCTACGCCGCCTACACGGACTTAAAAAAGGCGTTGCAGACGGCGGTAGCTGAAGCCAAAACGCATGCGTGGGAGGAGTCGCTGGAGACCCTTAATGGTGACCCGTAGGGCAGGCCCTACAAGGCAGTGAGGGGCAAACTTCGCTCCTGGGCTCCGCCGGATTTCCCCACATAAAAAAGAATAAAGAAGGAAGTAAAACCAAGGTGAATAAATTTAGTAAAGAAGGTCGATTGATGCTTCAATTACATTTTTACGTGTTACAATCTTATTAATACAGCCTCCCCGAATAGTTATGGATAGTTAAATGCAGGGGCTCGAATGTGGGGTCAAATTTCCAGCCATTTGGCTGATTACACAACAAGAATCAGTATTCTGGTTCCCATAGTATAAGCTCTGCTTAATTTGGGATCACATGGACGTGTATGTAAAATTGGATTTTTATTTAGTTATATATTACCGTCCTATTTCATTTTTTTGGGCAACATTTCAATATATTTTGTTAGTTAAAAAATCTAATTCGGGCTTTTACGAATATTACACATTTAATTTAGGTATATAAAAAAAATGTAAAATGTAACTTTATGATATTTAATCAAATAAAATTACTATCATAAATAATTTTCGTGTATTTTTTAAGATTAGTTCAATACGAATTAAACCTAAAGTCTTTAAAGATGACTTGGAGATTCGAGAATTATTAAATACTAGCTATTCCACGCGGTACCCGAGGAATATTATCTTTCCTGGAATGAAAAGCATCATGATATGCTAGGACATGTTTTATCTATGTGTCAAATGCGTTCGGAAGGTTTTACGTTAAAGAGTTCAAAAGGCAAGGTACCCATTCACACATCCTTTCAAACTGTTGCATTTCTAATATTAGTAACATTTTCATAGAATTATCTCATCAAAATAATGTTACAAATATATATAATATAATATACCCCTTTATCAAACAACCAATATATCTGTTATATTTTTTTTATAAGTAAACATATATTTCATAGAACTCGTCATAAAATGATATCAAGAAAACACGTTTCAAAGCACACAGTATCTATGGAGGTTTGAATGCAAAACATATTTTTCCTCCGCGATGAAATTGTGGAAGAGATTTTTGTTAACAAGTTGCATCCTTTATACAGGATGCTGGCAAAAGGCTATGAATGAAAACCTTCCTTCATTTGCTGTAAAAAATAATGAAGTCAGTGAAACTTCATTATAAAAGGCTTTTGATTCGAATGATATTTTATGGCATTTATAAATATGTGAACTCATTTCATAGGGTTTTTATAATTAAACTTATTTCGCTCATTTATCTAAAAGTATTAATTTGTGTAGATTTTTAGGACTAAAAGTTGTTTTAATTTATGTAGATATTCTATTAGGTGTGCCGAATTACATTCAAAATTGATTAATCTACGTATTTAATATATTAGTAAGATAAGATGAGTGAAATAAAGATATCTTCAAATTCTATAAAAGTTAATAAATATAAAAAATAAATATCTATATAGGTATGTATTTGGAAAATAAAAGGAGCTTAATGTATTAGTTATCTGGTTTCCATAGTACAAGTGGTACAAGTTCTGCTTAGTTTGGGATTAGACGACTGTGTGAAAGAGAATGTCCATGGATATTTACTTATTATACATCTTGCTTGTAATAATAAGACATTTGTCATAATCCGATTCAAATATCATCCATAATAATTTTATTTCTTCTTTCTTCTATTTATTTCATACTTTGTCAATCATGTGCGCCAACTACATTCAAAATGGATCAGCCGTAACAGATTTATATAAGACTACCTATCCCAACAGACGTCGTTCTGTCGAAATAAGTCCATACAAAATGCAGGAATTCGCTCCCAGCGCCACCTACCGAGTCCAATTGTGAATCTAAACCATTCAGGGCGCCACCCAAACACATACAAAAAAAATCATTCAAATCGGTCCAGCCGTTTAGAAGGAGTTCACTGTCAACACACGTACAGAATAATTAAATATATAACTAGCTGTCCCCCGCGGTTTTACCCGCATTCCCGTGAGATGTCACATGTATTATACATAAAAACCTTCCTCTTTAATCACTCTATTTATTAAAAAAACAGCATCGAAATAGAGTGAATAGGCTCCTAATAAACTAGTGCGCCTCAACATCTAAGATTGCATCACTCCTTACTATCAGGTGGGATCGCAGTCAAGCACTAGTTTATATTATTTAAAAAAAAAAAAAATCCGTTACGTAGTTTTAAAGATTTAAGCGTACATAGGGACAGAGAAAGCGACTTTGTGTTATACTATGTAGTGAAGATAAGATGACAGAAACAGGTATATTTGAAAATTATGCATGATACCTATAACAAGTATAAGACATTTGTAATAATCCAACTCGACTCGCGGAAGCCTGCTCTGTCATTTGACTGGAAGGTATATCATTAAGAACAATCCACATACCTACTCATTAATTAATCACACTCATCCAGCTAACTGACGTGTGCCTTCTCATTACGCTGACGCAAGCTCTTGGTCGTATTCATTATTTTCTTATTATATTCATCTGCAAATCTTAGCACAGTCAGCCGAGTTACATATACGTGTTTGCAATTTAATTAATACGCTGTGAGTCGAAATACAATGGGTTTGGTTTATTTTTTTAATTTTTGTTATAATAAAGCGAGGATTTGAATATTATTATCATATGAAATATGAATCATATTTTATTTTTTGTAAAAAAAATAACGGTAAAGTAGTCGTGTGAATTTAAGGACTCTGTAAGATCGGTTGGATTGTCTAACTGTGTCCTTGAGATGGCGATCAAATGTTCGTGCAACTTGAAATGATGTCGGTTAAATGTAGGTATAGCACTAAGGCATCTGTCTATTTCATCAGGAATAAAAGGCGTGAAGCAGATTCGTTTCTATGCAGTATGACTTAAAGGGAAGTAGATGTAACGTTAAGTAGACTGCTTAGTAACATGGAAAGTTACGACTGTAATTTTCAATTTTTTTTAACTAAATTCGCAAAGTATTTGTTTCACTGTGTCTGTTAAATTAATAACTATGTTTTATTTTATTCTAATCGTTAATCCAAACGCGTAAATCACATTAATAATATAAATTTACTTATATTTAAGTTAGAGTAAGTAGGTAATTTACAATTATGCGTTTTTTATAAAACACTCGAAAAGTATCATGCCAATACCAAACTGTTTTTATCACTTCTATTATCATTTTACTTTTTTAATAGACATTGAGGAGTCGCTGACAGTAGAGGGCCCTCTGCCAGGGCTCCTACTGGCAGGGCCCTTACTGCCAGGCCCTTCACGCGAACAGATGAATGGCCTGCTCGGAAGATTGTCCGCACTAGGCGATTCGTCAACGTCATATCTACCGAGATAAAACGCCATTTTGTAATATCTCTTTAGATTTATGATGCTTCTGAGGTATTGCTACACACTTAACTCGATTATTTAACGCTTTTTTCGTTTTTTTTGTTCAAGTTTGGTACACTCCGTATTGTGGTATTTAAGTTAGAAACTAGGTAATAAGTTAGGTATAGATTTTCTTAAAATATTTAAACTATATAAAATCCTTACATTTATTAGTTCCTTTGTTTGCTTATATATATTTTAAACGTTTATAAAATTTCTTCCTGAAGGTATAAGAGAGATAATGTCATTTATATCAACTCAGTCAGTGTTACCTACACACAATTGAGACCTTAGTAATTTGTATGATTCTCTTTTATAAACGAGGCCAAGCAGCACATGTAGGTACATAGTTTAAGTGTCATCATATATCTACCCTGTTCCCAATCATTTAAGGTTTTTGCAATATGTTATTACGTATTACTATAAGAGATAAAACAGTTTTCACTGCCAGCCGCTTGCCTGTCACCAGCCCTCTTCAGAAATGCTTTTATTGACCACTCGGTGCAAGGTGTAAAGAGCACGTGGTTGTCGGTATAATTTTGAGTCGTCTCTTAGGAGACCCTAGTGATGAGTTGAATGATATTCATCGCCATTACCATATGCCATAAATGATGTTGTTGACAATGGCAGATTAATAAGTTGATGTCAGATAGCATCGTTATTAAAAAGGGAGGGAAGTGATTGCAATTGACACTAGACGGAAGAAGGATCTGGGCTTCGATTCTAAAGGAAAAATAACACTAGCTCAAGGTTTCGGCGTGCTCTGTCTCTTTCGCTAACTACGCAGTCACGTGAGAGGTAAGCTTTCCGAGGCATCCGTGCGCGGGCTCGCCGATGACGCTTGTATTAGCTGAATAAGGGAGCTGATTCCGAGTTCTCATTTCTCAGTTGACGGCGTCAAATTATCTGCATTAAAAGGTGTAAAGTATATGTGGTCATCGGTATACTCTTTAGCCTCGTGCGATAGCTTAGTGATGAGTAAGGGTGGAAGTATTTGCCGCTATCACACAGTATATTAGCATGGTAGGTGTCCTAACAGCTATTGTTTGAGAGCCCTCTGCGCTCGCCAAATTGTTGGTGTAAATGCCGTCAGAGGCTAGCACCTTCCTGTCCATAAAAACTTTATTATCACATAACGAAGCAGTTGGCCTGGTTCGAGACCCTGACCGCCATGCCACAGGTGTTAGGTTCAATTTCGTCCTAGGAAAACCATTTATGTGCATGTAAATGCCTGTTTGTTCTGTATCTGGGTGTGAATATCTATATAAGTATGTATTTGGAAAAAGTAGTGTATGTAGTATATCAGTTATCTGGTTTTCATAGTAAAAACTCTGCTTAGTTTGGAATCAGATGGCCGTGTGTAAATAATCTCACTGTATATTGATTAATTAATAAGGTATTATAATATGTCTACCGCGTCTGCCCTACCACAATCCTAAAACCATAATCATATTAGTAACTAGCTAACCCCCGCGGTTTCACCCATGTTTCCGAGGGATGTTACATAGCCTCGTGATAAAAACAATCAAATATCCAGGTGATAAACTATCTATTGGCTGAAACTTTGCCAAATATAGTAGTTTTTGCGTGAAAGTGTAACACACATCAATACATCATTTCAGCTTTCGCATTTACAATATAAGTAATCTGAAATAAAATTAACGATCACTTTTAGTTCCAACATACATAAAATATAGTAAAGAATGTAGAAAGTTAGTTATTCCAGCTGAAACATCGCCATTGCACTTCCCACTTCCCCCTCACACACTCCAACTTCATAATTCACTTCCCTAATACTTACATTATAACAAATGAGTTTGATGCATTACTCAAATAAATGAGTGAAATGTGAAAGAGCCTCTGTGGACGATCAATCAACGTCGTAACGAGATAAAATGACGTCACCAACATTAGATTTATTGTTTGTCTTAGGTTAACCGGGCGTGGCATGCGTTCTTAAGCTTTTCGCGGGTTGATTTATCGTTTTTAAGGCTTGTTATAACTTGGTTGAAGTATACTTTTGTTTACACGGATCATAAAAATGGAGGTGCTTTTATTGAGGAAGATAAATAAATAAATATCCGGGAAAATTCTTTACGCACGGCCATCTGATCGTAAACTCAGCAGAACTATGGAAACCAACTAAAATGAGTGGGGATTGAACCCCCAACCTACGGCTTGGCAGTTAGGGTCGCTAACCACAAAGCCAACTGGCTGTAACTGGAAGTAATCAGCTACAATCGGCTAGCTTGGACTTTGTAGACCGCTTTACTTTCATGCGAAAGGAATGATCATGAGAAATTTTTCACGTGATCCCACTTTGAAAAGTATTCCATAATAATCCCCATGGTCCAAGCTATGCACCTCTGCAAATTTTCATTTAAATCGGTTCCCTAGTAATATTACCTTACCTGGGAATAGTTATATTACCTGGTGTCCTGAAATACAGGCTCTGCCTAACTTAGGCACCAGTCTCCCGCAATTTAAGTGCTTTTGTAAAATGTTGGTAAATGAATTTGTTCATATTCTTTTTTGTAACTTATTGTGGGAGATAAATAAATTATTATTAAATGTTGTGACGTATTTTACTTACTCACTTATCTTAGTATAACAACTCTTCCTTAAAAAATGAGACAAGCAATGAAAGCTTTTTCCTATTAAAATCCTAGAAGTACAATGCTACCAAGAAGTGTACTTCTTATTCTAACTTCTAGGTGAATTCAATTGTATATACGCGTAGAAATAAACGTATTTTATAATAATTGTAGACCATCTTTTTTGCCGTTGCAACCTCTCTCTGTTCTTTTGGAAGGCAGTTCGAGACATTTTATACACATGTCTCTTAATTTTTTGATCTGAGTTTTTATGTTTTATCACATGTGGTATCACACACACTTATGAAGGGTGTAAAATAATGTTTAACATAATATATATACAGATTGAATAGGTAAATGGCCGGAATCCGTATTATTGTATATAAAGATTATGGATAAAAAATACATCAAACATAAAAATTCCAAAAGTAATCAAAATTTTGAACTAACTTACAGGTAACTCTTTTTGATTTTTGCAGATACCTACATAGCGCCTTTGGCCACATCATCAAATCGGACAAATTTTATAAAAAAGGAATAATAAAGTTTAGAGATGTAATTAAATATGGTAATAGTGTAAGACACTCTAACTTTTCGAGCCGCGGTTTCAACCGTGTTCCTAATCAAATATATTCCAGTATTTACCATAGCCCATGTCCATCCGGAATAATATACCCTCCCAATGGAGAAAACTATTTACTTTTTAAATATATGCCATGGCTTCAGAGATTACCATCCACATACTTACGGACTCACGAAATTGAACCCTTTTTTTAAATATTAGTATATATACGCGTGTGTAGGTCAGTATTCAACTGCTCATTCAAAATACAAAGTTGCCATTTGTTTTAATTGCACGAATATTGCCACTTGCGACCCTCCATACAAAAGTTCCCGCGTGCGGGTAAAGTTGAGTGTTCACTGTTGCCTTTGCGGTGACAAATTATTTATGGGTTTTGTTTAAACTCCACTCGTATAAATAATTATAAATGGGAGTAAATGGCAAAGCAGTGGTATTACGTTCCATGACATATTTCAATGGTAAAAAGAAAGTCCCGGGACATTCTTTACACACGGTCGTCTGCTACGAAAACGAGGCAGAGCTTGTGCAAGTGGATAACTCATATAGATACTACATATATATACTTCTTTTATAATTTGTTAAATATCTACTTTTTACATATATTACAAAATAAAGACCATGTTCATGAAAAGAAATGTTAGTCCTAGGTGGTAGTATTATCTTGTTAGCCGACTTCAAAAAAAGGAGGAGGTTCTCAATTCGTCTGTATTTTTTTTATGTTTGTTACCTCATAACTTTCGACTGGGTGAAGCGATTTTAATGATTCTTTTTTTTATTTGAAAGCTTGTGCTTCCCGATTGGTCCCATTTTGGTCCAATGGCATCCACGAGAAAACTATATAAGTCTAAAATTAGCATTAAGTATTTGTGCGACAAATGAACGAGTAACTCAATATCACGCCATCCGATTTCGATTTATTAATTTATAAAAGAGTAAACTTCACAGATGGTTCCATGATCATTACAACAAGAGCTGATGATGGAATCCTGAGAAAATTGAGGAAAATCTTTAAATGTGTAGGCATACATAATACACCTTAAGTAATCACGTTTAGTAGGTCTACCCATATTCAGAAAAAAATGTTAGTGTACTTCAGATTCACTAAAAATTAAAAAATATACAAAAATTTTAACAAAACAACCGACTTCACAAAAAGACACTATTCCAAAACAAACTAATTCGCACTAAAAATAATTGCATTATTAGACTACTTAAAAGTCAATCAAATTATTACGATAATATACTGTAGTTACATTTATTGTTATTTTTGGAGGCGGTGTCAGAGAAGGAAACACTACAATATACCTAGCAATAAAAATACGAGAATACTTTAATAGTTAAACACATTTAACAGCTCCCCTCCCGCCGCGCCCCGCTCTCGCTTGGTAAAGTCGCGCGTGCGACACAAGCACATCTCACCTATAACTAAGTATGTATATAGTTACAAGCCTACGTTGGCTGACACCGACTCCAATAATAAATAACAATAAATGTAACTGCAGTATATTATCGTTATAATTTGATTGACTTTTAAGTAGTCTAATAATGCAATTATTTTTTTATTTTGAGTGCGTATTAGTTTGTTTTGAAATAGTGTCTTTTTGTGAAGTCGGTTTTTTTTTGTTAATTATTTTTACTTTATGTTAATTTACTTTTAATTAATTGAATTATACTTCTGTATAACTAGTGCTTAGATTTTTGGCTGAAATAAAGATATTATTTATTTTCTTCCAAATTTTTTTTCCAAACTAATATCGCTATCGTTTCGATAAATCACAGGCCCTGAAACCATTTGTGTTTCGGTGACTGCTTATAAGATAGGTGAGGAGTTTCTTATAATAATTTACCAACTACACGATACCTTATCAAGATGGCTGCTTTTGCATAGTCAAGATCAAATGGAATATAATTTTTCATGTACCTACCTGTATTATTCTGAAATATGCATGGTGAATAGTCGCCTTTACGGAGGCATGTCGAAATGAAACGAATTTCGGGCATTTTTAAAAGCGGCACGTGTTAAAGTGGACACGAGTTTCGTTCGTAGTTTATTGCTGTTACTTTTGCGATAGAGTTCATAATAGTGTAGGTTCTTAGTTCGTGCACCTTAGTTTGAATATGGTAAGTTTGTCGTAGATATGCCACACCATTTTAACACAGCAAGATAAGATAATATTTCTTTATATGTCAGAAACATGGTTATAGATAAACAGATGTTAAATTTTAGTCAAAATGCCAACATTTTTTAATATCCCAAGACATTCTTCACACATGGTTTCCTGATCTCAAGTTAAGCAGAGTGTACTGCTTGTAGTATGGCTACCAGGTAACTGATATACTACATATACTACTTTACATACATACCTACTTACATACGTATTTACATCCAGATACAGAACAAACAGACATATTCGTGCACACAAATGTTTGTCTGGGGTGGGAATCCGCGACCTTCGGTTTGGCAGTCAGGGTCTCTAACCACCAAGCCGCTTGCCATAATGGCGTGCAAATATATATTGTAATTTAATAAGATTTAGGTCAATTAATTACAAAAATATCTTATTTGATATATTCAAATGTATATTATGTATGTATATATAAAATGTCTTATTAATAATTCAAATTAGATTAAAATATATTATTATGTCATCAGTTATGTTACAATGACAATATTATTAATGTTTTGCTAGTAAAACATCATATTTAATATTTAGAATAAAAAATATTTTCACGTAACCAAGTAGTATAGTTTGAAATAACTTAATATGTAAACTTGTGATAGGAGTAGCAGTAGCTAGTACCATCAGAGAGATACTGTATGTTTATGTGGGGCTTGTATTCTTTATATAATTTTAGTGATTCACGGATAAAAAAAGATAAAACATTTTATTGAGGGAAATACCTATACACTTACCTATATACATAGCCCATACCTTTTTAAAATAGGACCAAGTATTGAGTTGTCTTTATGAAGGTTGAATGAACCGTTGGCAGTTTCAGCAACTTTGTCCTTCATAAGTGTTCTCTGTGGGCCTAAACTGGATAAATGGTCACTTATTAATTATTTTTTTAAAGACATCTTTATTATGAAAATCAGATAAACCTCTTGAGGTTTGCGTTATGAGGCTACATGTACGTATTAGTGATTTTTTCATTATCTTAAATTATTTAAAAATTAATTTAAAAAAACTGATACCAATAAAAAAAACGCACTTCATAATAAAAATATTTATTAAAAAACTCGTATTTTTATTTTCAAAATTAATTGTATAACTAAACATAGCTTATGTTCGTCTGTTATAGACTTATAAGTATCTAAAGGTCATGCCAGGTCAAATATAAATGTCTAGTAAATCCCACGGGCTACGGTCCAGCGTGGATGCTGGAGTCCCGGTAAGTCCCGGATGTCATGTTACTATTAATGTTCCTTTAATACCGGCGCTATGAGTTCCGAGCCGTCGCTCGTGTAACGTTCGGTGAAATTATGTGTAATTTATTGTTTAGTTATGAACTAAGTACATGTACTGTCTAAAAACCGACTATCGTTAGTACAAAAGTCACTTGAGTCTTTATTTTTACTTTATGTTATTTGAAAATATAGTCATATTGTTTGTGCCTATGAAGGTATGTTATGAGTTTCATGGTGTAACTGGGACTCCTTGTTTTAATGGAAAGAACTCGGTAAGGAGAGCCATGCTTCACAAAAGGAAGATAAAAAATAAAATTCTGTTGATCCTCACAATCATCTGCTCGCGCCGCTCTTCCCAATTGAAGTGAAGTATTGATAATATCAGAGGAGCTAAAGTTCAGGTGAGCGTTTCTCAGTTATTTTTCGTGAGACTCATGAACTTATCATTATAAGGTACTAGCTGCGCCCTGCAGCTTTGCCCGCTTTCAATCCTGGTTATAAACCTTCCTCTTGAATTATTCTATCTATTGCTGAAAATTGCATTAAAATCGGTTGCATAGTTTACGATTGTATAAAGGACATACAGACAAACATTCATTTTTATATATATAGATAGATAACATCTTTCCGCCGCAATAGTTTTTATACAGAGTGTTATAAAACTACCCGTAAAGTCGAAAGGAGGTTAAATGGGGCCTTATAAAGAGTCCATTCACAATATTTGAGAACCGTACACTGTATAACATACCCCAAAAAATAAAAGCAACTGATTTTTATGAATGAAAAATAGAAAATCTATTGAAGTAAACAATTATTAGTTAAAAAAGGTACGAAGGCCTTTCTGTTAAATAATTTGGTTCCCTGACATGACAGCCTACTAGGGTTGTTGGCTTTGATAATGTTAGAAGAACAAAGACGTGAGAGCCACAAATTTTCCCATACACTAACTATCCAGCCGCAAGACATATAATTAAATGAATATATAAATAATTTAAAAGCAAACTGCATTACAGTTTGTCAGCAGTTAGGTCTTATGTTCTATTATTAAATATTAATCGCGGGTAAATCCATGGATTTAAGCAGCTAATGAAATTTATACAGATACCTAAACTATACTTATAAGGAGATCAACGCATATAATTTACTGTTTAGTTATGAACTAAGTACAAGTGCTGTCTAAAGACCGACTATTGGTAGTACAAATGCCTTGATTGAGTCTGTTTTGAAATGGCATTGGATAAAATACTTTTTAGCACGAATTCAACACCTATCGATATAGTTTTATATCAGTTATTATACGAATTATTTAGAGATTTTTGATATTCGACAGGCCAGTTGGCTTGGTGGTTAACGCTCTGACTGCCAAACCGAAGGCCGCGGGTTGGATTCCCACCCAGGACAGACATTTGTGTGCATGAACATGTCTGTTTGTTCTGTGTCTGGGTATAAATATCTATATTAGTATGTGTTTAGAAAAAAAAAAAGTAGTATATGTAGTATAACAGTTATCTGGTTTCCATAGTACAAGCTCTGCTTAGTTTGGGACCACATGGCCATGTATAAAAGAATGTCCCAGGATATTTATTTATTATTTATTTATTATATTACCGGTTTTCTTTGATTCTACATACTACTTATAAGGCAGAAGCCTTATTATTTTTGTCCCAAGTAATACTCTACTTTTAGTAATTCTACATATTACATGGGACAGGAATAATAAGACAGGAACTTAGCACATGTATAGGGTTATAGAGGTATATTAAATATGGGTATATTTATACACGCAAATTCATATAAATTGTCACGCTTGTCTCCCGGGGTAGAAAGAAACAACAGATCTTGGAATGCTATGCAACTGACACATTTCTTCCGCTCCCTGGAAGTTTAGCATTATCATCATCATGCCCTATTTGTAATGATTTGGGGTCGGCGCTATATATTTACTTTCTGCCCATTGACGCTTTACGAATTACAAGAGATTTGGCATACAACACCACCAACATTTACCAAATATTAGTATTAGTACGTATTTATCGCAAAAACAGTTATACTTAAAGGGTACTTAGTTTAATAATAACCTACACTATACTGACGACAAATAATGAATAGGATTTTATAGATCATTAGCTAGATTTTTATTCTTTTGTATTGTTTTTTTTTCGATTTCCATTTCTGATTTCACGCAAGTCACCAATTGTCTTTGTTGTAGTCTTTCTGTATCTCTTCTAAGTATATGATTGTGTTGTATGTCTACAGGAATAATCTTTCTTTCATCTTTTTAGTTAAATTAATGTAAATTTTAAAGGTTTGATTGGTACCTCACCACTAGCAATTTTTATATAATTTTAATATTTAATTAGAATTAAAAATAGAACTTCCGAAAAATATTTCAAAATACGTTTTTGTTTTTTTTCGCCACTCTTAAACACGAGTCACCAGCCTTGAAATATATTTAAAACATATTTAAAATGCAGAACGAATAGACTTATTACTAAAAAGACTTAAGAAGGCCAGTTGGCTTAGTGGTTAGCGGCCCTGACTGCCAAACCGAAGGTCACGGGTTCGATTCCCACCCAGGACAAGCATTTGTGTGCATGAACATGTATGTTTGCTCTGTGTTTGGGTGTAAATATCTATATAAGTATGTACGAGTATTTAAAAAGTAATATATCAGTTACCTGGTAGCCATACTACAAGCAGTACACTCTGCTTAACTTGGGGTCAGGTAACCATGTGGAAGAATGTCTAGGGATATTTATTTATTATCACCTTGTGTGTGAAATGGCTAAACTCCAAAGCAATCAAAAATATAGAAATATAAAAAAAAATAGTAACATGGTAACAATAACAATGATGACTCTATTAGGCATTACATGTTCCACGTCTGACACTTAGTCTCACTTAGCTCTTGAAGGATTAGTTTCTAAGGCGTCAGTAATTGCTGACGCGGCGTCTTCGTCTGGCATGCAAATGATCTGACTCCGAATCAATTCAAGGACTTCCACCAATCGACTCCAGGGAACTTAACACTTCGCATTTGTAATTGAGGCGGGGATATGGAAAAGTTTTATGGGAAATAAGTACCTAACTGTATATTCAATGAAAGGCTGATTTTATTTTTAATAGGAATTGTACCTCTGAATTGAAATATTAAGTATTGAACTCATATGCATTTTTTGAAAAGGTTTTATGTAGCACTAACTTCCGATACGCGGTTTCACCCATGTTAAAATTACGTGTGCGCCAAATTTCGGTAAGATGAGTTCTGTAGTTTAGTTGTGAAAACGTAACAAAGTGCCAGGCAGATACACTTTCGAATTTATGATTATCAATATAGGTGTATTTAAAACTTTACTTTACACAGGTTTGATGAGAGATAAATTAGAATATAATGCGATATTAACATTTCAGCAAAACAACCATTTGAATCATTATAATGGTATTATAATAATTTATGCTAATAATTAGAAAAAAATATTAAAATTCCTCGCTTGTCCGAGGGACGGTCTCTTCGAACCGTCACGCGCTACAACGGGTTAAAATTCAACAGTTAGCGCCTTTGCGTAATTTATTCAAATAAATTTTAGACATGCGACGCGATGAGAAAATGCCTCGTTCACTTGGGGGTAGGAACTTGTATTTAAAATGTTTTAATACTCATTTCATTCGAAAGGGTTTACTTTGTATGTATTCTAGTTGGGTAGAAAGCTAAGTATGAACCTGCAATTAATATTAACCTAATTTTTGGCTTGTGTTTGATCATCATCATTTGGCATGTGGTGGTAAACAAATGGAGCGTCAAAGAAAACTGGCTCTCAAGAACAGCCAGAATACACAGGTGGCTAATTGTTAACTTGAGAGTCGTAACCAATCAGGCGAGTAGTCCAAAGTACCCTACAATTTCAAAACGATTATTACCCTTTTTCTTTAAGACAGTTAAGAGTCGATTTTAATACTAGAATAACAACCTAATTAAGTACACCAGATTCCAATAAAAAAAACTTTCTATAATCAAACTGGCTAAAACGGTTTATCTATGACACGTTACGTCAGGCAAACACACATGTCTTTCATCTCCCTCTAACAAATGACGTTTCTGCCCCTCAGTCAATGGCACGAGCGCGCACGCAACGCTCGCCTAATCACCACGGTTACCCGGATGTGTTCAATAGACACAGCAATATGAAACATTATTCAAATTGCGTGTATTTTAAATTTTGTCGTATTACATGCCATATGATGTGAATTGAATCAAAAGTTTTTTCGAGTTTTAATAATGAAGTGTAGAAAGAAACTCGTCTTGCTTACATTGTTTGCAATGAACTTGGTGGATCAGCCGGCTCCGGAAGTGAGAATCGCTCAGGGTATTTTGAGCGGTAAGATCAGTGCAGATGGGACCTTTTTCGAATACGTCGGTATACCCTATGCGACAACTAACAGTAGCACAAGGTTCAAGGTAAATATACATTTAATAGTTTTATTAAATAATAGCTTTATTAATAATGATTCTACATGATGAGTTCTACAAATTATTTTGAAATGATTGTTTTGAGTCTGTTTAAATAAAAAACTCGACTTAAAATAATGTAAGATAAGACATTTTAATTTCGCCAACTCAATATGTTTATTTATTAAAATGAAACCGCTACTTGACCCAATAATCAGCGGAGTATAGCAGGAAACTACCTGGACTGTGTAACTCTCTCGGATACGAATATTAAACCGATTTCATAATAGATTGAAGGTTCGACGCGTGGGTAAAAAGGTAGCAACCTTGACTCCCATCAATGCATTGTAAAATTACTTCGATTCATTAATGCTCTTGGCATTACACAATCGCTCTGCAGGTGGATGTGTGGCACCTGTCGGGGTAGGCTTATACCTGCCGTTGAACATCGGTTGGTTGATGATAATTATTATAATAAATAATGCAACTACTGTTTGATATATTCAAAGTTATTTGTAAACGGATTAATATTTAAAAAACAAGTTAAATAGTTAAATTTATTCAGTTATGAATACGAAATTAACGATGTGTAAAATTATACATGTTTTTCATTTTTATTTTAAAATCTAAAATAGAATACTCGGACTTAACGTGTAGGAAGATAAATTTTATTAAATGTGTATTAAATATTATTTTTAGGCGCCATTACCACCTCCATCATGGGAAGGAGTGTTCAAAGCAGTCGATGAAATCTCCCAATGTCCACAAAACTCTATCATTGGAGTAATTGGCGAGGAAGACTGCCTTAAAATGAATGTATACGTCCCAGCCAAGACTTCAGGACCTTATCCAGTCATGGTCTATATACATGGAGGAGCATTTCTACTGGGTAGTGGGGGAAAACTAATGTATGCACCAGATTTCTTGGTACAACACGAAGTAATCGTAATCACGTTTAATTACAGACTAAGTGCTCTTGGTTTCCTTTGCCTTGGAATAAAGGAAGCTCCAGGCAATGCTGGTTTGAAAGATCAAATTGCGGCATTAAAGTGGGTTAAGAAAAATATAGCTGCTTTTGGTGGTGATCCTGATAACGTAACACTTTTTGGTCAAAGTGCCGGTGGTACATCCACATCATTGCTCATAGCTAGTGACGCAACTGATGGGCTATTTAATAGAGCAATTGTACAAAGTGGATCGTCTTTATCTAGTTGGGCGATTAATAGAGAACCGGTGTGGGTAGCTAGTTTAATTGCCAAAGAACTTGGCTACAATACCGAAGACCCCTTAGAAATTTATGAGATATTTTCCAAATTACCATTCAAAGATTTAATAGCAGCAAAGCCTAAAAAACCAATAGGTTTATATTTCGACACACAATTGCTCCATATGCCATGCGTAGAGAATGATATCCCCGGAGTAGAAGCGGTCCTTAAAGACTTACCATATAATTTAATAAACAAAAATCCTCGAAATATTCCTTTAATGTACGGCACAACAAGTAAAGAAGGTTTATTTTTACTGGTGAAAGATACTGAAGAATCACTCGCAGAGAGAGACAAAAAATATATATTTGCATCTGATTTAGAATTCCCATCGGAAGAGATAGCGGCTAATGCCTCAAGATCAATGAGAAAATTCTATTTCGGTGATAAACATATAAGTTTAGAGACTCACAAGACTGTAGCCAGAGTGAATACTGAGTATTATTTTGAAATACCTGCTATTATGGAGTCAAAAATGTTTATTGATGGAATAGATAGACCCGTTTATAATTATTATTTTAATTACGCCGGTGGTAGGAATTTCTTGAAATATTTAGTTGGTTATCGAAATGAAGATGGCGCGTGTCATGCAGACGAAATTATGTATTTATTTAAAGGCACTCTATGGCCATTTCCAATCAATCGAAAAGATAGAACAATGATCGATTGGATGACAACGCTGTGGACCAATTTCGCTAAATACGGGTATGCAATTTAATGCTCTAATTTGTATGTTCATGTTCATAATAAGTAATTAAATCCAAAACTTTCAATCTTACATTATAAAATTGGTAACATCTCTCATTTCTAAAGCCCTGTTTTATTACTTCCAGAGACCCAACTCCAAGATCCGTAAGTGATCTTCCAGTGAGATGGACACCAAGTAGCAAAGAAAACCTTAAATTCTTGTACATAGAAGATAAACTCAAAATGGGTTCCATACCCAACCCAGAAGCGTACAGCTTGTGGAAAGATATTTATGATAAGTATCGTCGAAGACGCGTGAAATAAATTTAAAACATACTTTGACGTTTTATTCTAACTGCATCTTAATCATTCAAGTGTTACAACCGGTTTATCATGTTATTCGGATTTTATAATTAGTTTTTTTTTTTTTGGTGAGATATTTGCATCTTTTAAAAGCGTAATACGTTTCTAGGTTGACGACTTGAATGATACTTCCTTAAAGGATTTTTTTTATTTTTATATCATTTTATTATTTTGAATTAAAGTTCGTTTCGGGAAGTACTACCACCTTACCCATTGTATTAGATTAAGGGGCCGGGGTTAAATTACAGGCACGTAAGATTTAACAACTTCACGTCTCAGGAGAGTTGCAAATGTCAATAGGCGGCGGTGACCACTTACTATCAGGTGGACCGTCCGCTTGTTTGCCAGCCTAATTGGTACAGAAAAAAAATATTTTATTAAGACTTTTCAAAGGAATAGCATACCAGAAACTTACACATTCATATATTAAGGAATCCGGTCTAGGAAAAAAAATATAAAAAATTTACCAATCATGCTAACGCATTGAAAAATTTGACAGTCAAATCAGCTGGCGGCCTCGACAGTGATAAAATATCCCTATTACTTCTGAGGTGTTTAATGATATTAATGATAAGCGATAAGATAATTTACAATCGGATATTTTTACCAAATGTTTCGTAATGCTAGTTGATTTATTTAAGTTCAAAAATGAAGTATGCTAAGAAACTGGTTTTGTTTACGTTGTTTTCTATGAACTTGGTGGACCAACCGGCGCCAGAAGTCACTATTGAGCAAGGGATTTTGAGTGGTAAAATCAGTGGTGATGGATCTATTTTTGAATACGTTGGAATTCCCTACGCTACTACTAACAGGTCCAATAGATTCCAGGTTTGTTTGAGATTGTAAATGTTATTTAAATATTAATATTTAGGAGTCTACTTATAGATTTTTTTATTTATATTTCTGATGGGGTTGCCATTGACCTCGATCTGGTCTGATGGTATGTGAAGATGAGGCCGAAGATGGAGCACGCAAAATTATTGATTATAAGAGATTGAATAGAATATGGATAGACACTTAATAATACTTTTTACTTAATAATTATTAAAGCTATTTTTATAGTTTGATTATATTCATGTAATAATTCTCATCAATTACCTGTTTTTGCATGGAATTGTGATTATTGAAACGCGAATGTTTATGGGAAAATATACTTTTAATTTAATTAACATGTACCCTGCATTAAATGAATAGCAACATTAAGCACAATCAATATTTTTCAAATTCCAGGCACCATTGCCACCACCATCTTGGTCTGGCGTCTACAAAGCTATCGACGAAATGTACCAATGCCCACAACAATTCCCAGTTGGAGTTCTTGGTACTGAAGACTGCTTGAAGATCAACGTCTATGTACCAGCTGGGACTAAAAAGAAATTACCTGTCATGGTCTATGTTCATGGAGGGGCCTTCATTGTAGGTAGCGGGGGAAAACTAGTATACACATCAGATTTCTTAGTAAAACGTGATGTAATTTTAGTCACATTCAATTACCGCCTCGGGATTCTTGGATTCCTTTGCCTGGGTACACAAGAAGCCCCAGGCAATGCAGGCTTGAAAGACCAACTCGCTGCATTAAGATGGGTTAAAAATAATATTGCTGCATTCGGTGGTGATCCGGATAATGTTACTATTTTTGGTCACAGCGCCGGTGGAACGTCAGTGTCTCTACTATTAGCGAGTGATGTCACCGATGGCTTGTTCAATAAAGTTATAGTGCAGAGTGGATCCGGTGTTTCACACTGGGCTATCAATCAGGATCCAATCAAAATAGCTATATCTGTCGCTAAAGAATTAGGTTACGTTACCAATGATCCTTTAGAGATGTACAAAATATTCTCAAATTTATCGACTCGTGAATTGACATCGTTAACAGCAAATCATCCCATCACTCGACTTTTAGTATTGGATTTGATGCTTTTGCCGTGTGTTGAAAAAGAAATTCCTGGTGTTGAAGCCTTTATGACAGATTTACCTTATAATTTACTAAACAAAAGTTCTAAAAATGTATCAGTAATATACGGTTCTACTGATAATGAAGGATTGTTTTTCATCGCTGATGAAAATGAAAAAACACTTGAAGAATGGAATGAACGTAGCTTACTAACACCTGACTTAAAATTTGACTCTCCAGAAGAAGAAACAAAAATAGACAAGAGAGTGAGACAGCACTATTTTGGAAGTGAACGTGTAAATACAAATACGATAATGAATTTGTCGAAACTCTATGGAGAACTATATTTCGAAATGCCAGGTTTATTGGAAACAGAAATATTATTGCGCAAAAGCAATTTATCGATATACAACTATAATTTCAAATATTTGGGAGGAAGGAATTTAGTTAAATCAAAGTATACAAGTTTCGCCGACGAAGGTGGCGCCTGCCACGGCGATGACATTTTATATTTATTCAAAGCTATTATATGGCCCTATCGGGTAAAAAAGGAAGATCAAAAGGTTATTGATTGGATGACTACAATGTGGACGAATTTTGCAAAATATGGGTATGTACTTTGGTTTTAAGCAGCAGTATTGAATTGTTACATTCATTGACTGTTATAAAAACGTAAATAAGTCTCCTAAAGATATTCTTCTTCTTGTTCAAGTGCCTTTCTAGTCACTGAAGGTTGGCAGTCAGCTCCTTAAATTTCTTTTTATTCAGAGCTAGTTTAAACTTTGTTTAGTTTTCACCGTTTTCAATGAATCATTATACCTCCTATACTAGGAAAATTAAGCGTTTTTTAAATCAATGTTTTCCTTTTTAGAAATCCTACACCAGATTCAGAGAATAACGTACCAATTAAGTGGTTGCCGAGCAATAAAGAAAAATTGAATGTACTCTACATTGACAATGAACTCAAATTGGGACCAATACCGAAGCCAAAGGCACATCAACTTTGGAAAGATATTTATGATAAATACAGATTAACTAAATTAAACTAAGTTTGAACACCTCCATTTTTTATATTTAATACTTGAATAAAATGTTGTTGCTTGTAAATCACCACTGTTCAAGTTTTTTGGGAGGAAGGTTTAATGCCCAGGTCGATCTTTAGTTTCGTCGATCTCGAAGGCTCTTCTCTCAGCAGAGACTATGATGTAGTTATTGATGAACATAATAGTGAAAATAAAGTATTTTTTATTTATTTTGTAGTTTTGATATACTCAAGAGACAAAAGAGATTGAAGATTAACGGACAGTACCAGTTTAGGTATAAAAAATGTTGATACTATTTTTGAGCTGGTGAAGAGGGTGTAATTTTATTCAGGAAATTCCGCTGTAACACGGATAATAATCCTCCTGATGGAACCTCCTTTATAGATGGTATAAAAAACAAAGCTCTCCCAGACTGATTAGCCGACAATGTATTGGTTGTGCAATCAGCTACCATCTCTTAACAGCCAATCGTTATAAGCGATAGTTTATTCGATAGCTGCGATGGATAATTTGACAAGAGATATCTTGCGAGCTCCACTGAATCCCTTGCGGCTTTTTGTGGTATTATCTTTGAGTAACGTTGGATTGATTGCGCAAGATCTTTCTATTGGATATGTGTTACTTCGCTAATAATCACCGTTAAGGGATACTATACTTAGTATATAATATTGCAGATATTTATGAGGCTACTATTAATTTAAAATGCCAATGATCCTTATTCTATTGTGCATCAACCTTATCTTAAAATAAGACCTTGAACCTTTGATATTCTTATTTAAATAGGCCTCCCCAAGCACTAATAGATTAACTTTGATTTATTTAATCTAAGTACCTATATTTATCCTGATAGGAGACCTAAATAACAGTGACGAATATAAATATCTATTACATTTCCTGTAAAATTTTCTAGACTTGCGCTTCATTAAGGAACAGTAACTCCATTTAAAATACCAACCGACAATTGTTATAAAATATGCATAACTGTCGTGTCCAAAATGTGCCAAAGCTGAGTTTAAATTTTTATAAAATATGATAAAGTGTGCACATGAGAATAAAGTAGAAGTAGAGCTTGGTGGAAGTTATAAAGTTATATAAAATCTGGCATTGGCATTGGCAGACATTAAATAAATAGATAAATAAAAATATAAAAACATAAAAAAGCACGGGTAGTGATTTAGCCTTTTGATGGCGACACCACTTTATATGTCAGTTTACCCGAGACCACGGCGGGTGTGATTCGAACAAATCTTCAGAAAGCAAAATCCTTTGACGCATCATCACCGCAAAAATACTGAACATATCGGAATGGGACTGCTACCATTCAACGCGATTATTTTTGTAGATAGTCATAAGGTATATATGATATCGATAAATGCGAGTGAAACCGTGGGGGATAGCTAGTAATATAATAATATATAGCTATATTTTCATGACCTTAAACTTATTGATCAATAAAACTAAACAAACTTATTGGACGAATAATATAATTTTGCTAACAGGAACACTTTGAAAACTTGAACCACAAGCTATAGTCGGATTCAAGTTCTCAACTACATTGTCTTTGGTTATGAATATTATACAAGAACACTGCGTCTATGCCAGTTTTGGCAGATAGTATAGCCTTGTTCTTTATTCTATGGTCGATATTATATGTTGATCTGTTGTTACTTTTGTGATAGAAGACTGTATTTACGATAGTCAAAGTACCCATGTTTATTGATATGTTAGCTTACTTAACTGACTTACATTGTCTGTCCTGTCCCCTTATTCAGCTAATAAAAACTTCGTCAGCGAGCCCCTTTACGGAGGCCTCGGAGAGCTTACCTCTCACGTGATTAGGAGTATTAGCGTAGTAAGCGACAGAGACAGAGCATAAAGGCCACGACGAAACATCCTCGAGTTAGCGTCATTTTGCTTACAGAATCGAGCCCCTGTTCCCAGCCAGTTAGGGCTGACGCAAAACGTATGCTTACTCCATTGAATTTATTGACTATGATGAGTTCTCAATAAACCACGACAATAGGATTCTGCAAAATGATTTGCTTCCGTTGATAACTGAAGATTTGTCAAATTTAATTAAATTTAACTTGTAGCCAAGGGAAACCTCCCGAAAATAGTCCCCAAAAAGTGCACAGTGCCATCAAAATACGTAAAAAAATCACACCCGCGAGACACCCTACGAAGTTGAACAAGACATAACGCGGCGTTATCTTATCCGATGTTTTCATTACGCTCACCCGCGACCAAGGGGTACCTACCATTGCTAAATTTTATAAGTATTTACATCGATGTAAAATATCCTAGATGCGGATCGTATAAACCTAAGGATTGTATAATTTTATAAAAGACTAGTTGTCTGGACAGACTTTGTCCTGTCAAAATAAGTCAAAACAAAAATTCAGGGTTTCGATCGAACCACCTACCCCAATTGTGAATCTAAACCATCCTCGAATCATCATGAACACACACAAAAAAATCATTCAAATCGGTCCAACCGTTTAAGAGGAGTTCACTGTCAACATACGTACAGAAAAATTATACATGAATAAAAATATTATAAAAAAACAGGAAAGTTTTTGAAGTTGCCTGTAAGGCTTAACTATTTTTATCATTTATAAAATGATGTTTTGTTATTTTAAAATGTTGTTCATTCCGTATACGACATTTTCATGCATCCCACAGTATTGACAGTCTTCAGTCTCCAAATTGCAACTTGTTTTTTTATGAGCATAGTTATTCATTGACTGTCAATACACGAAACTTTTGATAAACACTTTTTGATCCTAGTTGGTGGGTCTAGTCACTTTAAATCTATGTTCTAAGGCAATAAAATAAAATTTATATTACTTTGTAACAACAAGGTGCCGCTAAAAAGATAACCATGGGACGACTTAGCGGTTATTTATGACTGACTTCGGACTGCCTATTCATAAGATTGCGGTTGTATCGTTCGCTTATTAAAATTATACATTGTTACCGTTAAGCATTAATTAGAGACTTTTGTACAGTTTTTGCTAAATTAAATTCAGAAATGGTAGGTAGTGGAAGTACTAAGATGAAATTTTTAATTGTCATTACAAACAATTAGGAATGGATTAAGACTCTATCAGTACAGAAGGCTACTACAACGTAAACGATTATTTTAATGATAATAATGCTTGTTTTGAAAAGTGTAAATGCTGAGCTTATTGCCGGCTGTTTTCAGCAAAAGCAACCTTTCGAACCGACGTTATAGCCAAGAACAGAAACAAGCGGACGGTCGACCTGCTGGTAAGTGGTCACCGCCGCCTATGGAAATTTGCAACACTAGGAGCGTTGTCGACCCTGAGACGTGAAGTTGTTAAGTCTCATGTGCCTGTTATTTCACCGACCTATCTAACCGAAGCACAGTCATACAGTCCCCGGACGAACTGCACTAAGAGCTCTACTACTCAATAGTGAGTAAGAAAATACCTATTTTAATATATGTATTTTATTTCATTAAACTCTTAGCACTCGTGTAAGGTTAGAAGATAATAAGTGCACCTAAGAAGGTAACATTTTAAATATCATCGAAACATTTAGTCAAAAATGCATAGAACCTCCAACAGCACAAATATAGCGTAGTATCGAGTGTGTATATATTTGAGCCGTTTGGGGTTGAAACCTTAGGACCCCAGTCATCGAGCTCACCAGCTTTTCAGAGAAATCTCTAAGCGGCTGGTGGAAGATACGCGGGATCCCAGAGCTGGCGACTACTTAGCCCAAAGAATAAGCCTCGCAACACAGCGAGGCAATGCCGCAAGCATTCTTGGTACTCTGCCGCCAGGGGAGGAGTCAGGAGTGCTTTTTTATTTATAATACAATAATTATAATTAGGTTAAGCTCTTGTTTACATTTGATAGGTAATTTAATTTGTTTAATAAATACAATTAATAAATATTTACCCATCAATTGATAGCCCTCAGCGCTTAACGAATCGCCAACGCAAAGGTGTAAAAAGCCTTCAAGACAATTTAAGATAAAAATTAAAGTAATATAATCACGTTGCCAGTTAATGATTTTATCTTGCAGTCGGAACAAAGTTATAAACAATAAAAATAACAATACAAAATGTTTTAAAGATCTACATAATTTTATCTCCAATAAATTTGGAGGTTAAAGTCATACAATACGTTTAAGGAAATCCAAATTTACAAATTTATTCTCTTACTTACTCGTGCCTACTATCAAAATACAAATATGTACTTATAATTAAAAAAGTTAAATATTATTTACCTCTGTAAACGGTGTCCAGCTACATAAATAGGGCGTCAAAACTTGCGTCTAAACTAATAATACTGCGTTATTGTAAATTAAAATTTGAAATCGGAATAAAATTTAAAAAAATTAACCGTTATTTTATCACACAGTAATTTCGGTTTTCCGTGCAATCGAATTCAAATGTAACCCAACCGGCAGCCAACGAAGCTATCTCGCATGTAAAATAATCCAGCTCCACATTTGCCATTCATTGCGCTTTAGATAAAACACAGACATTTTTATTTTTCCATGTAAAATGGCCGTTTCAACACCAACCGAATCTGCAGCTGAAAACTAACTTACATTCAGAGGTGATAAAGTTGAAAATCGATAGAGCAATTTGGAAAGAGATTGCAAGACAATTTCTCGATTTTGAAAGGGGTTTTGGTCTTTGGTTATTTTTTCCGCAGAGTTGATGTTTTATGACTTTGTGAATAAGATAGTTTTTGTCTTTTAAAATAAAATTTCGGGAAATAAAATAAAGTACTTAATTTTAAAGTATTAGAGCTTTTTGTGCAGAGTTCGTCCGGAGAAGTACTATCACCTTACAGGCAGATGAGAGGTAACAACTTCAGGTCTCAGGGTCAATATTAATGATGCTCCTGGTGTTGCTCATTGGCGGCGGTAACTATTTACTTTGTCATTGCCATGCCACATAATTTCGATTATGCCTTGCAAGGCTGGCTCATGATGGAAAAGAAACTTTAAAAAAATATATAATTCTTAGCTTATTTATTTCGTTTAGTCCCAAGAAGGTATCCCCTCAATCGGAAGAGAATATCCTCGGAGGTCGAGTGGTTTAATTCCTAGGTTAGATATGACAATTTCTTTGTTTAAAGATGATAACCTGTACCCCGGGATAGATAATTTTCTCGAGAGACAGCAACAATGCCATATGTCTCGTTGGAACTACAAATATATTCGATGGAATTTGGGCTCCATTTGGTTGAAGGCACTTGAAAATGAAATTGTACTGAAGTTTCCACCATACGTTATAATCGTGATTATAATTCAAATATTTTAATGATAGAGCAATATAAATATCTTAAAAAACAATATTATATATTTTAGCAGCTAAATCTGGTTTATAATACTATCAGATAAATAAAGAGTTCCATATTTTTCACGCTCAAGATTATGAAAAGCAAAAATGTCATCTCAGCAGAGCTGTAAGCAAATTGTACAGTGTATCATTTTAATCTGACTTTGGAAAGAAAAATAAACATCTCGGGAGAAATATTTTTAGCTTCAACTGAAATTCTTTATGCTAGAGAGACACACAAAATGTAAAGTTTTTCAATTAACTGTCTCTGAACTGAACTAAGACCCGTTATGAAGAAGACTGACTGACTGCTGAACTGATGGTGACTTTTGTAACTTTGACCTTATAATTGTTCTTCATGGACCTAAAGTGACACCTACTTGCTCTGATTTCTGATTTGAATCTTATACCGCAAGTGATGTGTATTTATTTATGGGCCTCTACACTATTCTAGCGAGTTTAAATCAAACCTAAATGCATCAAAGAATAACACTTTAACTATAAAACAAGAACTTACAGTTACAGTTAATTTGATTAACAAGAATAGTCACTTATAGCTTAAAAGTGACCTTAAACCTTCAACCTTTAAACAAGAAGTAGCTTGTTACATCTCGCATAAACAGTACGCCTATTCGAATATTAAAACGAACAAACCATATTAATTGTGAAAATATTACTGTCTCGGGGAAGCTTGTAAGGCTCTCGGCCTATCGGCCCAATGCCGGGCTTAAGGCAATTTTGTACCGTGCATCTAAACAAGGGAATTGGCCGCTAATTTAAATTATTGGATGGAATGTTTCGGGAAACTGTGGCTAGATAATACAATCTCAATCGGTTTTGTTAAATTGGATGATGTAACAAATTATTATTATTGTATTAGAGTAGAATTCATAAATATGTGAACCGGTTTGCTGCCTCTTTATGGTGGAACTGTTAAGCTGATTATGGTTTAAACTGGGAGGCAATAGAAAGGTTTTATGTCGACAAGGCGGCTGTAGCTTGTTTATATCACACAAGTAGCTTCCGTTTTGCGGTTTTACCATAGTGTGTTTGAGTCAAAAGGTAGCTTATAAACGTCCCTTAGATACAAATTCATCATGTATAGTCGTTTTGCCATAAATAATATAAAACCAAACAAACAGACAGACATAAAGTTTTTGAATTTATATTTTATTAAATTAGCTGAATTATTAATTAATTTACCTAAGTTTATTTATTCATATATATTATGATCTTGCGCTTTTCGGCAACGGAACCCTAAAGATGGAATCCATTTTGTAAATAGGTTAACTTAAAGAAAGTCATTACACCATCCCGTAAGAATTTTAACATCAATCACTGAGGCGACAGATGGAAATCCTACTTAGCATTTCATTAGTAAACTCATATTTTTCCGTCTGGTAACACTCAGGTGTTCCAAGATCCATGTAATCAAGGTGGCCGATGAGAAATGGCCGCTTCGTCCTGAACTCGACTCAATTCTATCGGAAATTGGTTTCGTTTGAAACTTTAAGTTGTTGTAATTTGTCATTGAGACGAGATTTTTTGCTCGGCTACTGTTTTTGCGTTCATTTTATTGGCTCATTCTGATTGGTGTCTTACTGAAACTCTGTCTAAGTTAGTATCTTCTTAGGTTAAGATTGTATTTGTTGTCTACGGCAACGCCAAATGGAAAGGCTATATTTTTAGTACTCTGTAGAAGAAGTTTTGTATATGAATGTATGATCTTTTTATCTCTCTTATAATTATGATTAGGTACAATTTTAGGGATAAAATCAGTATGATGGATGTGACATGCAAAAAAGTGAGGTTCTCTGAAAAAACGGAGGTATGTTATTATTTACCTATAATTTAGAGTGTATACCAAGTATTTCTCAAGTGCAGCTTACAAAAGCCACCTGGTGTGAGACAACAAGTGACTATTGCAATTTTTTTCTTCACCGAATGCTTAAGCTTAAAACCTACGACTTTTGCGTTTTGGTAGTCGACGACACTGACTCTACCTCAAAGCCAAATTACGCCTGAACTAAACAAGTTAGGCAAAATGTTTTGATACTTTTTCAGTTCTCATATAAATACTTCAAACCTTTATTCTACTGGGATGATATAGATATTTACCATACATACATACATACATACATACCCTGTCGTATATTGTTACTATAGATGATAGTACCAGTTATTATAATATTACTTGCTATACCGCTGCTTCATGTGCGTGATAATTTTAAATGGTTTTTTATTTTTGCGAGCCGATTTCTTTGAAATACGGCTTATATCTTGCCCCAAGCTATCCGTTTTTTTTAGATTTGCGTTTTTAAACAAACAGTCAGATAAAGTTTTAATAAATGGTCTAATTGTATTCAGTTACTAATCTAGTTCTAATTTGCTTGTGTGAAATAACTTTAATGGTTCTACAGTTTTTGTTAAAGTACAGGAGATTGATAAATGGAAGAAGATAGGTTCTCGAAGACTGAAACGACAACTTAGGGGTTTCGGGGTCTATAGAAATTAACCTACGAGGGGCCCAAAATAGACCTTAAATAATAGATATACTTATTATACTAAAACTGAAGTTACAAAGCTCTCCGTGTCAACTAAGAATTTATATAATTAACAAATACGCGGAATATGTTTAATTCAAGAAATTATGGCAATGTAACCCCGTTCATTACTTAACTGACGTTACACGGTTCCTGTGACGTAAACCCGAGGCTTATGTAAATTATATTGTCATCTTCAAGAATAGGCATTAGGAACTGACGTGTACCTACCGTGACGCACGTTGGAAGTTTGGAAGAATTAATTGACTGTATATCTCTCTCAAAGACAACTAATTTAGGCATGCAGAAATCCACTGTAAGAATATACAAAAATCAAATATCTAGTAACTCACTAGTTACAAGAAGCTTCGTGTAAAAGCGAATCACGTGTCGATTTCCTGTTGAGTTTCGTTGTTTGGGACTTGACAGGGAAGGAGCCCCAGCGGAATTAGTTCTTAAAAACAATAGAAAAAAATAAGACTTTTAAAATCTATTAATGATCGGTATTATTCTGAAGAAAATAATCTGCCGATAGTTCCACTCTTTTCTCTAAATGCAAAGGCAACTGAATTGTAAAATTAAACATGGTATTAAAGTGGTTTATCTGTAATTAATGTAAATTTAGCATTTGCGCTTTGTTCCAAGACATGTAATGAACCATTGATTTACAAATGAATCATCAAATATTGAATATTATTTTATAATGTTTGTTTTGTGATTTCTTACATTCAAGTCTTAAGCTTATCCGTCCAAATACGATTAGTGGCCATAATTTTCATTGAAAACCTAAAATGTACTTTAACTAATAATTCACCCCTTATCAAATGTTTGCACTGGGCTTAAAACAAAACTCAAATGGTTATTCGTCCTAAAACGTAATTATCCGGCAGTTACCCGAGGCCCGTATAATCTAACATAAGCTGGAGATGAGTTTGCTTTGGAATTTAGCCGTATTATCACAATATATTGTTAACGTTTGTTATCGCGTTGTTATTGTTGTTTCGGGAAATCTTGTGTTTTGAACTTTATCCGGGTCTTTGGGCTAATATTTGCTTGAAATTGGTTCGCGGTTTTACTGATATATAATATGAGATGGAAGAGAAATTATTGTGAAATCTGCTCCTATTTATGACAGCGGCATCCGTCTCGCTCTTCCGTACACGAAACATCTCGTGATAGTAAAAGATTTTGAAGTTTAAACCATTCCATGTGGCGTAAGCTTTTTATGAATATGGAAGTGTATGTTTAGCATTCGCTCCGTGAATTTACCAGCTTTCCAGAGAAAAATTGTGATTTTAACTTGCACAATAAGGATAGAGCTGGGTCAAGTTGAGCCGTCTGCATTGTGCTTTAATATTTGTTTGCTAGATTTATCCTGTGGCTTGTCTTTATTTCGAGAGAGAATCCAGTTGGCTTGTTTCCAGGAAGTGTTCGATGGACCAACTGGATAAGTTGACTACATAACTTAATAAACACCTATCATGGGGTTAACTGGCTGCTAGCTTGTCAATAAAGATCTATTTATTAACTCAGTTCAGGCTGTGAGAAGCGGCATAATGATTCAAAGCTACTAAAGCTACCACAGGTTCGCAAGTCAGCTGTCATTGAGAAGAACTAGTTAAACACAGCAATATTATAAATTTTAAGTATTTACTATAAGTATAGCTATTGAAGATGTTTTGTCTAAATATATAATTATGTATATTAAAAAATAGAGAATCTGATTTTCCTCCGGAACTACAGCACCTGTTTAAAAAAATATTTCACGATTTGATAGGTATTTTCCTGATGGCAAAAGCTAAACTATAATACTAGGACAAATAAGATTTATCGGTAACGCGCGTAATAACATAATTTCAAATGTACCCATACTTTAATTATAATTTACACGTCCATTTTTCTCTGAATGCTGTAACGGATACACAAACCTACACATTGTTCTAGAACCCTTATTTACAGATAATGATATAAGTCATGTTGAGAGATAGAATATCTTCGGTGATGTGGATTACAATAAGCCAAGCCATCTGCCTACCTCTTCGGGGAAAATGGGCGTGTAGATAATGATGTTTTTATTATCCTGCTATGATGGCCGTTTTGAAGTTTGACCACCCATGAAGTTTCTTAAAAATTTGCAACTTTGACAATAAATGAACGTACAGCAATAGTTCCCTTTACACGCAGTTGTAATGGTTTTTTAAATTTCTTGAGAGGATAAAATGATAAGTGAAATTAATGAATGTCAATTTCAACTCCATATAATAATTAAAAACATAACAATCCCAATCAAATTGCCAAACAGAATAATAAACTTCAACTACTACCGTGTACCAGATAAGTCAAATATATACACGAAGTCTGCCGAACGCGTTAAAATTACGAGAATAACATAATGCTCGGTTCCCGAGTATTCCCGACCCTTCTAATTAGTAAGCGCTCGAAATTATAACGAGTTCCCGTGAATAATTATGAAAGGCAACCGGGATGCTAGAAAAGTGAGGGTAGTCGGTCGTGATGTAACATCAAAAGACGGGCAATAAAGCCGGCCGCAGAGGCGAGGTTGCATGAGGCAGGTTTACATTGCCTTGCCTTGTTTAAATGGAAGGATTTCATGCTAATAGGTGTTAGGAACGATACGACAATAAAAGTGTTTTTATTTTGTTGAAGTCTAGGGTAAATGGTCAGTTCTTATTAATGACTAGCTGACCCGACAAACGTTGTTTTGCCAGGTTTACTTTATTATAAACTATACATGAAAATTTATCGTACTACAATTATTATATTCGAATATTGAATTCGAACTGGTATGATTAATAAAAAATAAATCCAAAAACATAGTATTTATAAATCTAATGCTTTAAGATACATAACAATTGAACTTTTAATATGAGGCGTGATTGCTCTGAACTAACTGTGATGAACACACACTTCTCAACTACTATGTGTAAGAAATTTCATAAATATTCCGATTGAATCGACTGTGAAATGTGCACTAAGTAATGATAAATTAATTATTTTATCAGTATAATTCCGACCCATGCCTCTGTTTTAAACGATTGTCAAACGACTGACATGTATGGCAAAGGACATTGTAAGATTTATTATCGTCAAAAGCGGTAAGGTTACATTAGAAAAGTTAATATGGTCGTTATAAATTTTCATTAAATTATATTTTCTAAATTTCCAAGGAACTTTGTTAATTTTTTCTTTCATAAAAACCTTCTCCTGACAATAACAAACACAACAAAAAAAGAATTGGCGAAATCGGTCCAGCCGTTCATGCGTGATGCCGTGACCAAGGGAAATAGGGATTCATTTTTATATGGAGTTCGATTGGAATTGTTCCAGGGTTCTTAATAATCTTAATAACTATATATAAATAGAAAAAGGCAAAACTGGTTAAGTATCATTTTCTCTTATGCTTACGAATCATTTTTTAATATTGAAGAGCGTTACTAATAAAAAAAATACTATTGTTTAATATACAAATTCATATACCTATTATATTTTATGATTATTATTGTTGAATTTCGACCAGTGGGTGAAAAATATTTTATTTAAATGCAAAAGTATGTGCCTGTATATTTCGCTATCGAGAATAACATTCAGTTGTAACTTATTATCCATGAATACACAAGAAACACGTGTAAAACCGCGAAGCGGAAGATTAAAATAATAAAATATTGGTCTAACGTCATGTAACTTAAAAAGTGACCTAGAAAACTTACAAATCGGCTTTTAACGTTGTTTGTTTTAATGGAAGTCATTAATATAGAAAGGAAACACAATAAGGTGCAGTTGCAACACAGTACTTGCCTATTAACTGCATTAAGCTTTTAACACATGTCTAATTCAGGTATATGTACCCGAACCCGCAGTTTTACCCTTGCGTTGACGAACGAATAAAGTGATACCTTAACAAAATTACTTTAAAGTTTATTTTAGTTTGCACCAATCGTTCGGATGGGATCGTTTGGAAGTTTTTCAGTAGAGAGCTGGAGTGTCGGTACAGGCGCGAAGTTAGGTCATCTCATTTATTATTGAGAGGATTACCTAGCAGAGTTAACGGAGTTTCGCCTCAAGTGAAAGGTTCGGCTACGATCGTCTGGAGTCCATTTCTAAAGGAATTTGCAACAGTTTTTAGCTTAATTGCAAACCTTTATGCTTTAACTTCTTCAATTATGGTGGTAATGGTAATTAAGGTTTTCATCGGCTTTTGTGAGCTAAGATTATCATTAATATTGGAGTGGAAGTCTCGCTCAGGTTTCAGTTTCTGCTTGCCCTATTCCCTGTATGTTTATATATTATTTATCTGTACTCAAAAAATATTTTGTATTTGTCACCGATCGAACTAATCTTGTTAATTATTTCCTTGATCAGTTCTAGCGAACATATTTTTTATTTTGCAATTTATAGTAGTTAAAAAATCTAAATAATTTCCTGGGACATTTTTTTGCTCACAGTCATCTGATCTTAAACTAAGCAGACCTTGTACCATGCAAACACACCACACATACCTACTTTTTTTTTCGAAAAGCACTTATATATTTATTTACGCCCAGATACACACCGATAATTATGTTCATGCAAACATAAATGTTTATCCTGCGCGGAACAAACTTGAACGTACATCTGTATAGTAGGTTTATAAATGTAGTTTTGATTAGCAAAGAACTAACTATCTTTTATAGGGCCACCGGTCCGGTATAATTGGCGTAGTTAGCGATATATTTGTGTACGAAGTGGCGCAATGAATACACAATGAGGAACAAGGGAGGGAAGACTTATTAGCAGGGAACGGACACATATTTTGCGTAAAGGTTGTCTTCTGTTATAATATTATTCTGTATAAATGTTTTCTTTATTTTATAGATTGTACAAGTCAGATTGGTGGTTTTAAAGATCAGCATCCTCCTGATTTTCTTTGTCTGAAGTTTTATGTGCGATCTTAACTTAATTCTGCTTAGTTTTATTTTGAGGTACTTACTTAAATTCCTTAGTAAGATTTTATTGATTGACTGGGTTAATAACATACAACTTAAAATATCACCATAATATGTGGATGATGCCTACACTCTTTATTATTGAAGTATCGTATTGCTTTATAGTACAAATGCAATTTAAAACTGAGCCTCCCAAACCTGACTAAGGCACGACGTTGTCCAGTTACTTTGTACCTAGAACGGAATACTGACACCGGCTTCATATGGCTACGGCACTCAAAACTCTCGTAAACTTGGGGCGTAAAATTCCGAGACCGACCAAGATGAATAATTCCTTACATATTTGATGTTTACACAAAAACGTGGAATGGAATATCTGTCAGCAGTTTGACAAACACTGGCTCAGGTGTCTTAAGGACGTTCCAATCATGAAATGGAAATTGCGCGCTGTCTCTCATTGTACCATTGAGATCTCATTATTGTCATAGTGTAAATGACTACACCGATTGTTTTTTGTACACTGGATTAAGTTGTTGTTTTTAATTGGGGGCGTTTGTCATCTGTGGTCTTGTTATTTTAACCCTCGCTTGCTTAAATTGCATTGTTGGATTACTGTTATGATTTATATTATTATGAAACTTAGTAGGGATCATTTAGCTCTTAGTAATATTTAATGGAGTACAGATGGATGCTGATTTCACTGGATTGTCAAATATTCAAAATCATTTATTCAGTTTAGTTAAATCTTCTAACCTAGAAAGAGTAAATGATTCCTTTGTATGTTTTAATTTTGGTCCAAAATTAATTCCGTGTTTTCGGAATTGCTTTTTTTTTATTCAGTAAAGTTTCTTACTCATTATCAAGCTGGACGGATAGCTAGCAACTTATTAAAGATATTAGTTGGAATGACGAAACAAATCCGACATTTCCCGGTTATTTTCGCTTCTCAATTGTTTGTTTGTAGCGTTCAGTTGTTTTTTGCGTCGCGTCGCGGCTGATTGACGACTCTGACAAGTTACGATTGCTCCGACGTTCCTGGTTGTTACAATCTTTTTGGGCGATTTATTTTTGTGTGACGAAGATGTGTCCTGTCTATTAGGTTCCTAGTTCCATTAAAGTTTGACTTACAAGTTGTAAAACTTTCAGTCTTAATAACACGAAAGTTTTGCAATCTTTGGGAAAATAATTGGGTGTTTTATTTCTATCTTTTGATATCATTCAACATGGAAGTCACGGTATAGTAAGAAATACACTTTTGTCAGTTTTGTTGTTGTAAATATTTTGAACCTTATTTACACATATAATATAACTACTACATGTTATTTGTATCATTCGTTTCATACCTTCCTAGGCGTCGTTTTACTTTTTTACAAAATACCTAATTTCTGTGAGAATCGAGAATGAAAATAGAATTTTTAAAATAGAAAACAATTTCATCACTGGAAAAATAAGGATTTATTAAATGTATCTCCTATAAAGGCGGGCGACAGGAGCGGACTAGCGTTCGTTCCCGGCTCCGCTCGGTATCTTGCCGACATCCTTTACGCTTCGTGGAACTGAAAATGTCTGAAAAACAACGATATGGCCACGATACGGCCCGCTTTTGTTCGAGCTTCCTTTGTCTCAAACAAGATACTTATCAGCCATTTACTCGTTTACCTGCCTGTCGTCTGAGTTTTTTTTTAATAAGCTGTCTTCTTTATCATTTTTATCTGGAGCTAGACATCTGATATTTCACTTTTAGAGTTCCTCGGGGAATGTGCTTGAAGAGTCGAAATGAAATCGAAAATGTGTTAAGTAACATCTCAAACTATATGATTTATCGAACTGGCATGACGTTTCTAGTTTTTATTTGGGTTCGTGCTATATTTTATTAAATTTATTGACAGTTATGATCGATGATATAAAAATATAGGCCATAATTTTATCTAGTTCTTAGAATACAACAAAAAATATGGTATTCAAAAAAGTAATTTTAGTATTTAATTGGCTTTCCATGGTATAATTAATACCTAATAATCTCTAGAATCAAAGCATGAACGCGATTACTTCTAAAATATGACACTGATTATATAAGATATTTTGAGCCTATATTAACCTTCAGCTTCTGGTGACAGAAAACATTGTGAGGAACTATAACACTGAGGCTCTACTAACTGTAAACTTTTATTGCGATTCAACATGATTTAGGGTTATTTGATTTTCTATCAAAGGCCACTTTTCGTCAGACATTTTGATGTCTTTTGATACAAAAACCTGAAAAACCTAGTTCACCCTGTATTGCAGCTAGTGTTTATGTGTTTTGTCTATACTTAATTGGCAAATGAGCTATCGGCCTGATTGTAACTCGTGCATTGCCAACCCTGCAAAAGTCTCTTCACACCTTTTTTGAAGAAACCCCATGCTGTACTCACTCGGAAAAACCACGATGGGGAGCTCATTCCACAATGTCGTACCAGCGTTCTGGCACCTGCATTTGAGTCCTATCTTACCTTCATTTCTATTATTATTATATTAATTTCCTTTGTATTAGAACATCGATCAACTTGGTTTAGCGTAAGCTTCAAATTAAGCGCATTTTTCTAATCATAACTAAAATACGTCGCGACTATTATTATTACAATCGAATTGATATTAAACCAACAAAGACTCTTTCTGTATCGAAAAATACTATATCATCTCAATCTCTGTTTCCATCTCTTTATTTCGCTTGTTCTAGGCGTATTGTGTGAGTGGGACGGGGAATGTCGTTTAGGCCTATTGCTATTATTGGGCTCTCGACCGCTCTAGAGAGGAGGGCCCTTTGCTAGAGGGCCTCTGCCGTCAACGCTCTTCATTGTTGGAGTTACAAGACCTATTACCGGTAAATCGATATTACATTGTCTGGTTTTATTTTGTGATGGGAAAGATTTGCTTTAAAAAGAGGGTCGAAGCATTTTTAAATTGTATGCAGTTCGCTTACTATTATATTTATTTAGTTGTGGTCTAGGAAAGTTGTTTAGAATGTAAATTTGAGAACAAGTAAAACCACTAAGTGGAATTTAGTCTAATTCATTTTACCATGATAATGATGATCATTAAAAATAGTTAAAAAGGCGTTTTTGTTGACATCTTTGACATCGAGGTACTGTTCACCTGATGGTAAGTGGTTCCCACCACCTTACATTACCAGGCAGCTACCACAGTGTTGCCAACATTGAAGGGACATTGAAGGGCTATTTGCCCCCCTTTTTTAAGAAGTAACTGTCGAAGCAATATTAGAGAAAAGTAAATATATTAATAATGTTGACGGTTACTTCTAGATGTTTGTCGAAGGAACCTGTATCGATTTAACCTGTCATAAATTCAATTATTTTAGCATGTAGTGTATACACGAAGAGGTGTAATTAATTAATTAGCCCCAGTTAGGGGTGTAATGCGAAAAGCAACTTCGCGACTCGGCCGCGAATCAGTCATCGCGAGTAAGCATTATGTTACTTATTTCGTTATTGTTCACATTTGGTTACTTTGAAGAGATTTGTGACACTTTCAATTAATTTTGTTATACTTTTCTAAACGTGTATTCCTTTATTTTCATATTTAACATCTAATAATTTCCTGTGTTAATCTATACAAATAAAAAAAAATATTACTGTCTTGTCTGTGATTTCAAAATAAATGCGTATAGAAGAATTCATGAATACGATGCCTTTTTAATTTACACGCTTTAATAATACCACTAAGTTTGTATGTAACCGACTCCTTTGGGCGCGATTTTGACCCACTTTAAATGGTCAGATTTAATTCAAACTTTGTAGATTTATCGAGGACCGATGACAATTTAATATTTTTAACAGTTAGACCCGTTATCCTTACTAGGGGATAATCAGGATTAGCGGTTTAACTAAAAAAGATAAATAAATAATTGTTTAAAAAACTATAAAACACGCTTTTAACTATTTGACTTTATTTTTTTATTATTTACCATGCACCTCCCGTTTTTTCACAATAAAATACATTTTTTTCTTATTTACACTATTCTTAATTCAAAATTGTTTTCTATTTTTTTTGTTGAATTTTCTATGATAGCGTGTTTTTTAGATTTTTTTATTATATTCTCGCCCGTTTCAGTCTGCTGCAAAGTTTTTCTAGAAACGGCTGATCAGATTTAAATGAAAGAAAGTTAAAGTTTATTATTGGCTGGGAGTATTTTGTACCTAATGGTATCTGTAGTGAGATCAAAATGTTGGTCAAAACTAAATCATCGCCTTTCCACGTTAACTTCATCATCATTATAATACGCTGTAATATGTTTAAAAGTCTTCTTAAATAACTTGGTCTTTAGAACTTGCAAGTGAGTTAAATTCTGTATGAATTAATTAAAAACTATCTTGCTTTCACCTGCATTCCCGAGAGATGTTATGATTCTCTGGGATAAAAAAGTATTCTATGTGCTAATCCAAAACAAATTTCTTATCTAAGTGCAAAGTTTCATTCAAATCCGAATAGTTATTTCGGAACTGAGTAACAGCATTTGGTAATTACCTTTATAATGATTGTAAGATGAAAACATATTTACAATTATAAGCAGGGGTGTCATTTGTAAGGTAAAATTACACTAGCTCGAGGATGTTTCGTCGCGGCCTCCATGCTCTGTCTCTTTCGCTAACTACGCAGTCACGTGAGAAGTCTGCCCTCAGAGGCCTTGTTGCACTGGTTCGCCGACGAAGTAGCTTAACTAGGGGGACGTGAGCATTAAACGCAAAGTAAATAAGACTTTTTGAGTATCTACCTTCAGCATCGTCGTTAACAGTTTATTAATAGATTATAACATTTCGATCATATTATAATGTGAATAATACGCAAGTTACTATTAAAGGACACTATAAATCAGTATATTAATTGTAAGTATGCTAAGCCCAAAAAATAACAACGACAAAGTTGCCATGGTGACAACAACTAACATCCTACTAAGGTTATAAATGCGAATGTTTGTATGTATGGATGTTTGTTACTCTTTCACGCAAATCTACCTAACGGATTTAGATGAAACTTGGCACATATATAGAAAATGCCCTGGAATAACACATATAATACTTTTTGTGCCTGGAAAATTTTACATCCCTCAGGAACGCGGGTGAAACCGCAGGAGACAGCTAGTAAGACATTAAACATATATCATTACAAGGAGGTAGGCACAGCTCACCATCCTCAGCTAATTCTAACACATCCAAATAATTACGGGTCTCTCAATCCGGACACCCTCGAGTACCCTTAATCACTATTTAATTATGCGGAACTCTTAGCACATTTGAAAGAGGCGGAGTTGCCGATTACTTCATGCGTTTGTTATAAATTCCCAACCCTGATCTGTTTACAGCCCTCCTGAATATCTTAAATACATTGGATTTGGAATTTAAACCCATTAATTCAGTTTAGACCCTGAAAGGGCATTGAAGGTTAAAGCTATTGAAGTTACCACCGGTTTAGCAGTTGGCTATCAACTGAGATGAACCGGAAAAATCTTTACGAATTATCATTTCTTCGGTTTATTTTGGCTATCAAAGTCTAAATAATATAAAATATTATCCCTATTCCAGGCTGTCTCTTTATCCGCTTATATATTTTTGTGTTCGCAAAAGATTTCAATATAGGTTTTATTATTATATTGTAATTTATTTGAAAGGTTTATGATCCTATGCATTTACATTAACACACTCAGGAAAAGCCGGGGCGGTCGCTAGTGCTTCATATGGTCAAATGAACCAGGTCAAACATTTATGTGCATGAAAAATATATTTATAGAAAAGAAAGTTACTTGTAGTATATCAGTTCTTTGGTTTCCATAATACAAGCTTTGCTTAGTTCGGGATCATCATGAAACAGATAACTTCACATCTGAGGGTCGACAATGCTTTAACGATGCCCCTGATGTTGCAAATGTCCGTAGGTGACCTCTTACCATCATATGGACTGTCTGACTCCTGATGGTCCACATTTAGGTTTATTGGAAAGTCTTAACTCCAATCCGAAACCAATCCATGACTTGTGTCTAACTATCACGCTAACCAGCCAATAAATAAAATGCTGTCATGGAAAAAAAAATGCTGGAATGGTTTCGACATTGAACTCTTCATTTGATTTTCGTTGCTTACAAAAGCTGTTCATGTCTCTTGCGGTATCGAGTACAAAATGTTCCCGCTCTAGAATTAAGGCGACAAGATACCCATCCAGCAGCCGCAATAAAAAACAAACAAATTGCACGTAAAATAATGCTCTGAGCTTTGCCCGCATCCCGGCGGAATTTATTCTGATGCCCCCTTAAATCCTTATTTATTTGATAACGTTATAATTCTTTCGCGGCCTCTTCACGACGAACGTTTTCTCACGACCTTTTCATAGCAACTGTTCTTGTGGTACTTTAAGTATTTGATTAATTTGTACATGGAGTATCCTTTGCGGATTACATTTATTATTATCATATTTACCATCTATACTATTATGAATATCTGTTTTCTTGTGATTGATTTTGATGATATTGATGGATGTGATGATGTTTAACGGTGAAATGGCTAATCGAATCTTGATGCAATTTAGCAAGGAGATTGATAGTATATTAGAAAAGGACATAGACTACCTTTTGTCTAATAAAATAATCTCTATAGTACGGGAGAAACCGCAAGGTGGAAGCTAGATTATTTTTTAAAGATAGACAGTTTTCAAATAGTTATCAAAAATATCAATAGTTCTTTTATCATTATAACTCATTTAGAAAGGATATGCGATCTAAATCCAAAATCCCTGTCCCATCTCCTTTTTGTCAGAAATTTATATGGAGGTAATGTCATAAATCGACGACAATACAAAGATTTTCGGGCGAGATCGATTATTCAGTTTGGCTGTAACTACAAGCAGTACATCGTTATATCGGATAGAGAAAAAATACACTTTGTACTTATTGATTGTTTTTTTATATCTCGTTTTTTTTTAAATAAACCAATTTTAATATAAACAACACTATTTCATTAAAATAAAACACAAATTACTTATTAAACCTATAAGAAAAATAAAGTAACAAAACGACATAATATAAAAAGCCTTAAATATAATTTATGTAAATTACTCGGCCAAACTTTACATCCTCGTTATATTGGGCTTAAAAACACAATACAACAACCACCCCCGAAAGTTGCGCTGTACACAAGTGTTCTATGTTATCACATCGTAAAACAAAAGTAATGACCGCGCTGCGTGGTGCTCTGTATTTGCGTACAACTTCGCGAATATATCTCTGTGATGTGTGCTTATATTTCATCACTATCTGTGATGAATTGTTGCCCAATGTGACAAACGTTTGGCCAAACTTTTTGAAGCAAAGCCAACCAGCAATCATTTTGATTGAGCGGGCTTGCTCCACAAAGCCTCTGATCTATGCTAAAATATGATCCAGTGAATAGAATTATTAACCAAGGAGGTTGTCAATTCCACATGGATCTTTTTATCTATATCTATTATAATAATAAATATCTTCATGCCCTTTAATATATTTTTTAAGTCAAGTATGCCAACAAGTCGGTTCACCTGACAAACAACAGGGGATTTGTCAATGCGTTGTCAAACCTGAGATGTGAAGCTGTTAAGTCTCGTGTGCCTGTAATTTCGAGTTTATAACCGAAACAGGAATAGTGCACACCTGCTTCACGGCGGAAACAGGTATGGTTGTAGTACTTCCCTGGATGAACTCTGCACTAAGAGCTCTAATACTCCTAAGAAGTTTTTAAGTCCCAATGTGACATGCATGGAGTATTGTCTATGTCTCTCGTTGTACTTATGTATTCCTTTATCTCTAGTCTACTCAAACGGTTGCTATTCTGGGCCAGTTCTTAAAAGGAAGGAGAGGCCTATGCTTGAGGTAGATAAATACAATTCACAAATATTCAAAATTTACTATATTTTACTCAAACTCTCATTTTTTTTACTCTAAAGTGTAGTTATTTGTAATAAGCGTTTTACAACAATTATAGAGGCTTCTAGAGTCATAGAGAATAATATAAGCAGTTCTTTAGTGTTTTAGTATTCAACGGTAATACCAATTCACTGATTTAGCATACAATTTCCCAACCGAAGCTCGTAAATCAAACTGGTATCGCATAAAGTTACCGCTGGTTTTCAGCGTTTTGTTGAAGCCAATCGTGGTTGAAACTTTGCAGTAACTTTTGATTTTTATTTATTTACCACACGGCAATATACAAGAATGTGGCGGTACAGTCAGCAAAATAAGTAAGTGAACAGTCACAAAATTATTAAACACCTGAACGCTAAAAGTGATCACAAATGTGCACCAATAATTAATGCTTTTTCTTTCCAAACAAGCTTGTGTTAGCCATGCCCAGCTTCAAGACCACACAAGGTTATGTTACGTAAAGACAAATCAAACGAGCGTAAACCCTCTCTCTCTTATGACCTTCTGACTTCATCATCAGACCAGCTCGAGGGTTCCATGTCATAACATTGTCACCATACTTATATACGTATGGCAATTTCAGCTCAATCGGAAACGCCACTAAGTGATTGAAAAAATAGATGGCAAATTTGGATTCATTTACATACCTACGTTGCGAGTTAAACTTATAACTTTGTAAAAAAATTGTGTAGGTTTGTGTAGACACATATTTACAAAACACTGGTTTACTATATATTTCCTTAAAAAATATAGTTATTAGTTCGATTCAGATACAATTTGTTACCTTCTGTGCTCTTTCTTTTACCTCTATATCATCAAGCTTATCTTAAGGATTGATCTTGAGTAGCCAATGCCATGAAAAGTAACTCAAAATTTTTTTGACCCGGAAAATTTAACTCCGTTGGAACCCGGTTTTAGCTGCGAGGCCAGTCTTATTATATATTATGTTGATAAAACTAAAATGTTACGTTTTAGTAGACGAGTGTTTTCGAATACAAGAAGTCAGTTTTCCATGTACCCCATCAAAAGGTAATAGATGGATGCACGATCTATTATAACACGCAAGGAAAAGGGGGACAAAAAAGTTTGAGAGCCGCCCCTACCGGTCACATCTGTCGTTAATGTGTCCAACGGTTGATAAAGTCGTGTTTGCCGAATAAATTGGCGTCGAGGACGTCGAATCACTTTTTCATGTTTTACGATTAAGTGGAGTTCGCAGTTCAGATTGGGTGTGGACGAATGGTAGCTGCTATGAGATCTTTCTGAAGGTAATATTTTAAAATAATGGTCTCTTTGACTGGGTTTTGATTTCTGTAAATAATTAACTTAGTTGTGTGTGGTGATGATATGGTAGTGTTGTTATTGGATATTGTGCGAGTGATGGTTTTTAAAACATGTAGTTAATTCGTGGGACGACCTCTCACCAAGTAGACCGACGACCTGGTCAGTGTCGTTGGGAGTCGCTAGATGCAGGCGTCTCAGGACCATTCGAGGTGGAAATCCATGCAGGCCTATGTTTGGCTATGGACATCCCAGGGCTCATATGATGATGTCGATCGGGTCAACTCTCATAGGGAAGATATTAGTGTTTGCAAGGGTTTGCGTACCATTTTCTTATTTCGTTTGAGTTCTTAAGTCGGAGGCTTTTCGGAATTTATTTAGTTTCTTAATCTTTTAGTAGTCACTGTTTAATATTTATAAGAGTTTTGACGTTTTTCAATTTGAATAACCAAAAATATAAGAATTGTAATTCGAAAAAAAGGGTTTATGGTAACAGACTATAATACTTTTAAAACACTAGCAATATAATTTTCTTTTTAATGTGTAAATATATATTGGTTATCTGTAATATAGGTCTCCTTACTGCAGACATCAGATTCTCTCAAATAAATAATAAAAATAATAAATAAATATCCTGGGACTTTACACACGGCCATCTGGTCCCAAACTAAGCAGAGCTTGTACTATGGAAACCAGACAACTGATATACTACATATACTACTTTTTTTTTTTTCTAAATACATACTTATATAGATATTTACACCCAGACACAGAACAAACAGACATGTTCATGCACACAAATGTTTGTCCTGGGTGGGAATCGAACCCGCGACCTTCGGTTTGGCAGTCAGAGCGTTAACCACCAAGCCAACTGGCCTGTCAAAGGATTGAAACATCGAAACTGCACTGTTATTTTTAACTAGTTATCTAATGCCTACCTTGGGAAAGAGAAATAAATACCTTATTAATATTACTTATTTGTACTTAGAAGAAAACAAAGTAATTAAATCAGTTACCTAGTTTCTATAGAACAAGAAGCTCTTGGTAATTTAGAACCACTTGTACAGAATGTCTGTATGTTTATTTATTACAAGTAGAGTATATTAAAACCTATTTTCACTAAAAAAGAATCTTTTTTTATCAGGCCAGTAGCTAAATGCAATACCATAACGCAGGCCTAAATGTCTCCCTACACATTAGGCCGCAATAAAACACATTAGTTGTCTCGTGAGGGCAATACGCGAATGATATATAACTGACATATATTCCGTTTTTATTACGGATACCGAATGGTCCTGAAAAAAAGCAAACATCTTGGTTTTCTTGCACACATATTGTCAGATACTGTCTTATGTAGTAGATTTGACACTCCCCTCTACTTAGTATCAAGATGTTCACAAACATGAAGGCAGCTGTAACTTTTGTAAAAAAAAGATGAGCTGAACATCTTAATATCATCAACAAATAAGTTTTAGCAACAGTTTTTCACGGTGGTAGACTCCGCTCAACTTGCTACCTCCAACAAGATTTTGTTTGTCGTCAAGATCTGTTCAGTGTATTCAAACTACATATAAGAAACCAGTTCTATTTTAGCTTTTGTGTGTCACCAGTACGTAACAGCCCCATCCACACTAACTATAGTAAGATTGTGGTCAAACTCATGTCAATACGGGGTAAAGTATGGTACTAAATAGTATCTCTGTTTACTTACAACACTGTAGCTTAACCTGATGGCTGATGCATTGATAAATAGCATCACTTTACGGTGTCTCCCTGTAACTAATCCATTTTTAGTGGAAAATTTATCATCTGCCTACCAGTACTAGTACTAATAATTTGGGGTTGTCACAACATGTTTGCCTTTTTTCCATTGTGTCTTACGTATTACGTGAGTTTTTTTTTAAATGAGGAACTTGTGTTTTTAGGAATTCTTTTGGTGCAAGGTATGAAGTGCACGTGGGCATCAGTATATATACTATTTAGTCGCCTTTTATGTCGTCCTAGAGATAAGCTGAGGAAGTATTCATCTAGCTAAAGTAAAGCAGTGTATTTACTTTTTAACAAGATAAGAAAATAAAACAACATATATTTAGTTTAAAATATTATAATCAAACAAATATCTGAACTTGATAGTTAAGGCTATCCCCTCTCTGGCTCTTTAGCTTAATGTTGGCAAACGTGGATCCCACACCACCTGCTGTGATTGACGCCTTAGCTTTTGACTTGTCTATATCTATTGCTGATATACCCTGAAACAAATCGATCAATTTATTACTCTCGATGTCGGGAGGTACTTTAGTAGCTAAAGTGCGTAGCTGCAACGTATTTGCAAATAATCAGCCTTTAAAAGATCTCTTCGAGTTTACATATAAATTATTTATTCAGTATTTTAGGTTTCTTTTATATTTATAGCTGTGTGTATATTCGCGGTTATAATCTATCTGTAGAGTAAAAAACATCCATCCGTCCTCACAATTTTTCATTATAATATTAGTAGGTTTAATAGGATTTGTTTTATATTAATATTTATTATCTCGATTTACGGAAGTCAATCACTTTCAGTCAAGTGATATAAATTAATTTTAAAATATTTTAAATCAAGATCATTATAACAATAATATTTATTTGTTAAAATACTCTTGTCTTCTTTGTCGATTACTCTACGGGATATCTGATCTGCTTTTGTCAAGTGATCTCAGTCTAGACTTATTTATTTTAAATCAATATCATTAATAATATTTACTTTAAACAAATGTAAAAACACTAAGCTTACCTTAATAATCCTTCCAGTTTCATCACTATAGAACACATTCTTAGTCCTGGTCGTCAATGGAATACTGGACAACTTCACTCTCTCTTGGTAAGCCAATTTATTATTTACGCTCGTTCCAGATTGTAAATCCTCTGTTCTCGCCAAACTCACTAAAAGCAAAGATAGAACCACATATGTTAATAATGGCGCCATTTTTGGAAGTAATAACATGCAATGCTCCAACTTTATGGAAGTGTAAAAGACTATGGAAATGCTTAGAATTTGTTTTGTTTTATGACAAATGGTGTGAGATGATACTTGAGATAAAGATTGTTATCGTGAGTGATTTTCATGATTAGTTGGATTCCGTACTTAAAGGTTTAGTAAACAACGCATGGGCTTAATTTCTATAATTAGCATGAGTCATTAAAATTATCGTGAGGATATCACAAATTTTTAATAAACACTAGCTGTCCCCCGCGGTTTTGCCCGCGTTCCCGTGGGATGTCACATTTTCACGGGCTCAAAATTTTATATGTTATTCTAGGATATGTTCTATCCATGTGCCAAGTTTCATCCAAATCCGACTGGTAGTTTTTGTGTGGTAGAGTAACAAAGGTCCATACATACAAAGTTGAAAGTTGACATCCGAACCAATGGTAGGTTCAGTAATTTTGACCTTCATTGCCTAGATGGGCCTAAACTGAATAAGATAAATATGTATATTTACATAATGCTAAAAATGTATAGTAAAAGAGCGCCATTGTCGCCATCAAACTATTGTACCTATCCATAGTTTGGCGATTTTAGTTATCAATATAAACCGCATGATTTTTTTATATTACCATACCCATTTCCGCCGTGAAGCAGTAGTGCACTTGTATTTCAGTTAGAAAGGTAGGGGGGCAGGTGACATTACAGGCATATGGACTTAACAACTTAACGTCTCTGGTGTTGTAAATGTGGCCCATAGGCGGCGGTGACCACTTACCATTGAGGTAGACCGTATGCTTGTTTGTGGGCTCAAAAATCATGTATATTATTTTATGGTTACTCTGTTTTCAAATTGACATCTATCGGTATATTCTAGTATTTTGTGCTTACGACCTTTGACCACATTATCATAGCGCATGTCAAACAATTCTAACCACAATATAAAGTAATATGATTTTATTCAATTGATATTTTATCGCCGAACCCAAATGTTTGCTGTTGTGATATCATTATCTATCGAAGTACAGTGATATTCTGTTTCTCGATTGATAACGTGATGCTAGTTGATAACAGGTATTCACGGCTGATGGGCCATAACATATGTATATCTCTAGAGTACTCATGAATCATATTTATATTGTTGCTAAAGGGAGAAATTTTGTTTCATTTATTGGTACATTAACTCTGTCTGTCTTTAACATATTATAGATACTGTTACGTAGAAAATTCGGCACCGTAAAAATTTCAGTACTTACGGTTCCCGTGGGCTCATTCCAATATTACCATCAATTCCAATACATAAAATTTTGATTTCGTAGTTTCCTTTTTACAACATTTCATCCACAATTGCACATAATTTGGATTTAATTATGTTTTGAAATGGTTTGTTTACATCGATCGATCTGATTGATCGATCTGTCATTTAATGTCACTTTGACGTGTGTGAGTGATGTTCCTGCGCGGCGGTATTATATATAATTTTTTACCGGTCACCCGCTAGTCGAATGTTCCTGTCAAGGAAGGTGGGAGATCGGTCACCGCTAATCATTCAAAGCGAGGACTATCCCATCCCTATGAGACTATATATTGGTTCTGGGCGTTCACTCTTTCATTTCGATCTTCGGAATCGCGTGCGCCGCTATGGCCTAAGCCCCGGTGCGTCTTTAATTTTGTAAGTATAACCTCATTTTATTTTCCAATTGGATTCTTATTCGTGATCATTGAACGTAGGCTGATTCGTTTTGGGTTTATTTCAGAAGTTTTGTGTGGACCAACGACCGGTGCGTGTCATGGAATAGGAGCCAGACACGCCACGCGTTTTTTCTAACATTCCTCAAACAAAAGGGAAGATTTTGCCGAACACGCGGGTGGTGTTCCGCGTGTTAGTCGGAGTGGACATTGTTCCCCATTACTCCCCGGGCAAGATCATTTTCCTCCAAAAGGTATTTATGGCGTCCTTTTAATAATTATCACGCTAATGAATAGCTTATTTTGCTTTGGTGTTGCCTGGTCGGACGGACAAACGTATGGTAAAAGTATGGTTTGCCGCTTGTCCGAATTTAACCTGGGATTGCCGATTAGGTTTTTCTTATTGGATTCTGTGTGGTCGCGTGTGGTGTATAACCAACCACATGGCCGGTCTTTCGGTAGGTGGTGAGCACATGGGTGACACGAGGGTTGGTGTCCACCATTTTGCCTGTGCTCGGGTCATGCAAGCTTTACTAATCGGCACAATATTTCCAATTTCCAGGAGGAGTTCTGTACGGGCAGTAAAGTTCTGTACGGGCAGTAGAGTTCTGTACGGGCAGTAGAGTTCTGTACGGGCAGTAAAGTTCTGTACGGGCAGTAAAGTTCTGTACGAGCCGTAACAGTTCTGTACTAACTTACTGTATAAAAGTCCGCGTATTATTTGGTAAGTGCAGCGGAGCGTTGCGGTGCGGGTCGTGACGCGCTTGGTGCGGACCGTGAGGACAGCGTACGGAGGGTGCCGTGTGGAGCAGAAGCCGGACACGTGGCGCTTGCCTTGCTTGCTTACTGGGCTTCTTTTCGCTGTTCTTGCTTCGCTTGAAGGATGCTGTAGCGGTACCCCTTATAATTATTACTATAGTTCCTTCTGAACGTTAATCACGTATTTTCTTCAAAACTTTATTAACGGGCTGACAGCCGTTCCTGTCAGTGGCGCTCAATTCTTTTTAAATAGACCAAAACACAACCTTACTCCAGACCCACGCGCTGAGTCTAGCTGGCTCTAATTTTTTTATACTTTTAGTACAACGAACTTAATGTAAGATCTTTAATATAACTATACTATATATATAATAAACTATATTTTGAACCGGGGAACTTTTGTTTATTTTATTCCCCGCAGAAAAAGTTGTAACAATACTAATTTTGTTTTTTTTTTTCTATTCCGTGGCAAATCATTATGTTATGCACTTTTGACGAGCAGGTGGTGTAATGGTTTGATATCTTACTATTATGTTATATTTCGTTTGGTTTCGGTTATCAATCAGTAATAAATAAATAAATAAATATTTTGGGACATTCTTTTACACACGGCCATCTGATCCCAAACTAAGTAGAGCTTGTACTATGGAAACCAGATAACTGATGTACTACATATACTACTTTTTATTTTTCTAAATACATACATATATAGATATTTACACCCAGACACAGAACAAACAGACATGTTCATGCACACAAATGTTTGTCCTGGGTGGGAATCGAACCCGCGACCTTAGACTTGGCAGTCAGAGTCGCTAACCACCAAGCCAATTGGCCTGTCAACACTAGTTATAATACTAGCTTCCACCCCGGGGTTTTACCCGCGTTACGAAAGACAAAATATTGTTTGTATACTAAATTTAAAGTATGTCCCTTACCTAAGGTACAGGCTAAGTAGGTAGCTTGGAAATTTACCAAATTTCAATAAAATCAGATCATCCGTTTAGCCGTATAATAAACAGACTCGAATTTATAATATAAAAATTATGAATTAATATATTTAAAAATATGTTATCTTTCATATATATGTATGTACATATTTTTTTTGAATAAAAAATATTTTCATTTCATTTCATTTTCATTTCATTTTCATTTCATTTTCATTTCATTTTCATTTCATTTTCATTTCATTTTCATTTCATTTTCATTTCATTTTCATTTCATTTTCATTTCATTTTCATTTCATTTCATTTCATTTCATAATTGATATCTACCTGGTTGGGATCAAATGAAGAATATCCAAGGAAATTTATTAATTAAATACTAGCTGTCCCCCGCGGTTTCATTCACGTTCCCGAGATATGTAACATTTTTCCGGGATAAAAAGTATCCTATGTGTGAGTCCAAGTTATAACCTATACTATATTATATACTTGCTAAGTTTCATCTAAATCCGTTTGATAGTTTTTACGTGAAAAAGTAACATACATATAAACTTTCGCATTTATAATATTGGTAGGATTAAAAAGCTAATATTCCTCTGTTAGATCCTAAACTGATTTACTTCTGATTGATTCTGTTCTCTCATGTATTCCAAAGACCAGGTAGACCTATCAAATTACCCTTTAACCCTCTAACTCATATAAAAAAGTAATTAAAAATTCAATTATCGCCGGGAAGCAAGGTAGAGTGCGAACCAATGAGCCCGCGCAGAAACTATGCAAATGTAGCGCGCGCGGGCAGACGTACCGTGCGGTGACTACGCGCTCACAATATTGGTCAACGGGCAGTGATGCGTGACCCTAAACCGGGAGCCGAGCTTTAGTTTTAGTCTGCATCATTTATACTAACGCCTGAATTCTTGTCCAAGATCATTAAAGGCCTGTGCTCTGAGCACGATGTCCATCACAAGCAATGGGAAATTGGACATCGCATAACGTCACTGTATGCGCGGTGTTAATTATCCATAATTGTAATAATTTTTTGTTTTGCTAAGTTCTTCCAGGTATGTTTCCTCTGTTATCTTATTGTAAAATAACAATAATAAATATTTTCTATTTTACTCTATTATATGCAAATACCTGCCAATCTAGTTCATAAAAATAGAGAGAGTTTTGTCGAAATGTTGAATTAAATATATCTTCTCATAAATACGTTGAAGATAATTGGATGACAAATTAAAAGTACTTCTATTTTCCAATTTTAAATACTTACTATAATAATCTTATCTTAACGTACTAATATTATATAAAATATGTGAAAGCTTGTGTTAGCGAATGACATCCGTCAACAACCTAACTACGTCACATCCCGACTATACCTACATTATTTAAACTGTATTAACTGATATACTTAATGTGATCTTAGATTATTACTAAACATGTCTCATTATTAATTTTAAATCGTATTGTTATCTTTTAAATAATATTTAATTTTAATTGTTTGTAAAATAATATTCCGGAAGTGTCTTTATGTTTGTCTTCACCGGGAGTATCATTTAAGAGTATGTGATTTGGTTGTGGATTCTTTTAAAATTGTAAACGGTGCTTGGTTGTATAAAAGCGATTACAGTGTGCTTATATCATTCATTCAAGTATCAGAAATTGTACAAGGCCGAAGCTGTGCCCGAATATATAACGAAGAACCAAATCAGTATTTCATTTCACAAGCGTTCACTAGTCTTCACGTCAGTCCTAACAATTCAGAAGTGGGATTTTGAAGAATGTCTTTCTTCCCCTACGCTGCCGGTCTTAGCCGAAAGAAGAGGAAGAACTCCAAAGAATTGACGTCTGCTGATGTAGAAAACTGAGAAAGCACACTTTTTTTTTTCTTCTGAAGATACCTCCAATCTAAAAAAAAAAAAAAAAAACAAATAACACCGAGTGAGCCACACGCAAATGCTAAAGACAACAATGCCCAGACTCCGGAGCCGCTTTACTATGGATATTTGTAGTCACTCGAAAACTATAAAATAGTCGAAGCCAACTTATCATTGTGGAAATCTACTTGGAGGCGCAGAATAACCGATGGATGCTCAACAACTATGTCGCTGCTGTCCGGGTTAAGCTATGCTACATTTGCCGTCGCATTGGACACGAAGCCGAGGTCAACAACGCTGCGACATCTGCCTGCATGCCGGACACACATCCGCTACCTGCTGGTCGGCAAAAACTTCTGGGTCAACGCGCCAGCCACTCCAGACTCCTCAGGTCAGTCGTATCATGTATACTTCGTCCAATATTTCGAGCATATATAAACTCTTGGCATACAATGGTTCTAACCAGCTTGTTACTTTCATTGATACTGATAGTACCGGTATTATAACTCTAAATAAGTCGAAATTGCTAGATCTTCCTATTTTACCATCTATCATTGTAGTGAGAGGATTTGTAGATGCTCAAATGGTGTCTCTAGGCAGTTCACTTTTTGACGTATATAAAGATATAATGAATATCTGAGTGGTGACGTTGAAATAACAAATTACGATTTATCTGATATAGACCTGACTATATGGCAGTCAATGATGACTCAACCCGGTATAACAAGATCAAGTAACAGCCTCAAACTGTGCTAAGTTTTGCCGTAATTATATCTAAATAGATTTAAACTTAACTACAAATACGGTGTCACAAGAGTGATGTAACAATACCGGCTCATAGCATCTGTCTTATTAATGTTATTATGGGGAAATGAAATCCAATGACGATTGATTTTCTCTGACAAATTCTGTTTATTCCGAAATTAGAAAAAAAATGCTTCGTAATCGTCGGAGGAATTATCTGCATAAAGTTTATAAAGTCATAAATTAATAGCGCGCGCTGAGATAGTTGCCCTTATCCCTGATAATTTTATTGTCTAAACGTCATGACCCTTGACTTATCAGTCTGATAGTTGTACGAATCTTATCGAAATGCAAGTTTAAACAACTACAGAAGATCCGTTTTTTTTTAAGTTTTATAGTAGTACAAGTAATCACACAAGGGAAACGAAATCGTTAATGACAAGATTCAGGATTAAAATGATGCCGGAATAGTATGTGAATCGATGTTTGAATATGCAAGTCTAGTCATATTGATGGAGAATAATGGCGGGAATTATAGGTTATGCATAGAATATAGAGCTTTAAACTCAAGAACAGTAAAATATGGTTATCCCTTACCAAATATTGACGATCAAGTCTCAAAATTTCCAGGTAAACGTTTTTTGTTTTTCAATTAAATTCACAACTTTTGATTATTGAGTAAAGCTATCAAATGATTCTTTTCTAAAAACCACCTTTGTATCCGACAGTATGAATTTCTGAAAATGGCTTTCTGTCTAGCTAACGTTCCTACTATATTTTCTCGACTATTACGTCTGGCCCTTAATGACGTGGGAAAAATTTTTAGCAGCATATTTTGGTGAAGTCATACTTCCAACTACAATTGTAGGGACGGGGATAGAATCGTTAGAACGTGTTCTGTGGCGTTTGCATAAAGCTAATCTTACATTTCAAATAATTCCTCTTTTGGAAACCAACGTAAATTACATAGGTAATGAGATTGCCGCAGGTACAATATAACCAGCCAAAGCTAGAATTAATTACGTCTCCAAATATCGACGTCTGCGAAATGTTCACGAAATTCGACTTATTCAAATTATTAGACTACCCTCATATTTTAGAAAATTGATTGGTGGATTTGCTGAACTCTAATATAGAATTGCAAAGAAAAAGATTGGTATTGGGGTTCAGCACAAGGAATTGCATCTTAATCACTGAAACTTTGGTTAATTGAAAGGCTAGTAATCAGTATTTATGATATAAGGCGGTTACAGAGTTGCATACCGACGCGAGCAAGTTAGGACTAGGCGGTATTCTTATGCAGCAACAGTCAGGTGGGTCAATATTAAACCAATTGCATATTTTAGTAGAGTAACGTCTAAAGAGGAACAGTTCTATCATAGTTACGAACTTGAATCCCTTTCTGTAGTAGAACTGATTGCGGCTTTATGTACTACTAGTCAAGAAATATTTAATTCCATGTAAACACGGTGGTGGGGAAATATTCCAAATCGCGATTTACAAATAGAGTATCGTTCAGGGCGGCGAATGAAGCAAGTTGATGCGCTAAGTAGAAACCCTGTAGAATTCACTTTTCATATCGATGAGTCAGACTAGCTAGTTACAATTCGACTGCAAGATCATAATGTTCAAAATATACTCGCACAGTTAAGAGACCATGCAACTAATCCAGACAAGCAATAATTATATTAAGTTAATGTCTTGTATAGAAAAATATTTTATGGAGAACGTTTTGTTATACCAAAATTGGCCTTTTGGAGAAGTACCATAACTAAATAGGACATCCGTGGTTTAAAATTAAGTATATAATGTTGTTTTGCGGGTATGACACGATTTATAGGGAAATATAATAAATCGTGCTTACAGTTTTCATATGGGAAGTCAGAGTATGGTAGGAAACAAGGAGTTACATCCGATCGAGACGGTACCGATACCTATGCATAGTTTACATGCAGTTCATTTAGGTCCTTTCGTAGAAAATTACGAGTACCTACTTATTATGTTCTAGAAGTAGACAATTGACTCTTTTACGAAATGTGTTTTCGCTAGGGCCGTCGAAACGGCCTGTTGTTCCATAGAAACGATTAAACCTATTAAAGAAGTAATAACACTGTTTGGCTATCATACTAGAATTATTACAGATAGAGGCAAAGCTTTCATTAGTCGCTATTTCGAACCGTTCGGTTCGGAGAAGCAACACAATTCAAACAAATTCTGAACGCCATAGCAAATCCTTGATCAAAGGGTCAGGTTAAGCGTGTAAACCGTACCATAAATTATGAATAGATTGAGAAAAAGTGCCAAATTACACAATGGGCCTTACAAGCACTTATGAATACTCTGACTGTAATAGACAAAAGTATGACCGTTATGGAAAAGCGATTTTATCGATCCCGTAAGATATACAAAAAATATTCAATAGGACAATTAGTTTTGTGGATCAAAGTACGTAGTTTTATGTTTATACGGTGGAGCTAATAGGGATACATCTACTAAAGTTTCACAAAAATTAAAGAGTCCGTATCACCTCCCACTTATAAAAGATATAAGAAATTCTGTGTTGTTGTACGGGGTGAAGTGTTGAGGCCTTATAAAAATCCATTGTTTCTGATGCCGATAGTACATCTAGATAAGCATGACTTTATGAATTTGTTCGAGAGCTAACTCATACATTCTATAAATACTATCGTTACTAATAATTTAAGTATCCTATTTAGATAGTTATACCTGATATTATCATATATACCTGAAATATTCATATCATATCATTTTACCCCTTTAGTATTATAATTGAGTAAATTGCTAAAAATAAAACCCGATAAATAAGATAGTTTATTGTAATGAATGCCCAGAATTAAGAATAGTTACATACATACCAAACTTAAACTAATTTCATATTTTCTCTGGTCCAGTACTCCTAATTTGAAAAAGTATTTACTGGTGACCTGAAACATTCAAATGTTAGTCTATGACCAATCCTCAGTATGAAGCCTGCATTAAAGGTCTGTGTGACAAAATTTTGAACTGGGTCCTAGCCATGTCTCATTCCTTTATTTATATTTAAATAAAATCATATAAATTGATACTTTTCGTATCAAAACATTTACATGTGTTAGTCTGTGTCACATTACTACACACTTACATTAATTGAAGGTCTGTGTGGCATAATAATATGATCAGTACCACATACTTATATATACTATACTGACATTAAGGGTCTGTGTGACATAATGAGACGTACTACATACTTGTATACATTAAAAGTCTGTGTGACATTATATGATCAGTACTGCATACTTATATACTTGCATGAAAGGTCTGTGTGACATAATATGAGGCGAAATACATAAGTACTTGTATACATTTAAAGTCTGTGTGACATATGATCAGTACTGCATACTTATATACTTGCATAAAAGGTCTGTGTGACGTAATGTGAGACGGACTACATTCTTATATACATTAAAAGTCTGTGTGATATTATGTATATGATCAGTACTGCATACTTATGTACCTGCATAGAATAAAATAGAAATATTGTTTACTTATGTGGGCCTGCACGGGCTCGATAAATCGACTTGACATGGTTTTTTTTAATTATAGCTCCCAATGATATTAAAACAAAATAATTTTATAATAAAAGTACTTAATGGATAGCTTGTCAGGTGAGCAATTCATTGTCAAAGGCTTAGGTCTTCTAAGTAATCAGATATTTTCTATAAAATCCCTTTTGATATAAAGTATTCTTTACTACCGTTTTAAATTTATGCATGGGTAATTCTTGTATGTCTTTGGGTAGTTTATTAAAGCAACGTATACATTGTCCTGTAAAAGATTTATTCACTTTAGTGAGACGAGTTACAGGTACAGCGAGTTTGTGCTTGTTTCTAGTGTTACTTCTATAAGTGCGCTATTTTTAGAAAATTGATTTATATATTTATGAACATACATTAAATTTCCATTAATGAATTGTGAAAGAATCATGAAACGTCTGTGTAACTTACAATATGATCAGTCCTACATACTTACTTAACACTGTCTATGTGACACTCGCTAACGAACACTTTCTTCAAAAGACAAAATGTTTCTGCTTGCTTTCTTTTGGTTTTACAGATAACTCATGGCGCAGAATCCAAGTTGTCGCCCGACCGCCGTGGGACACGGCTGTTGCAGGATGGCCGAGTGTTAGCGAATGACATCCGTCAACAACCTAACTACGTCACATCCCGACTATACCTACATTATTTAAACTGTATTAACTGATATACTTAATGTGATCTTAGATTATTACTAAACATGTCTCATTATTAATTTTAAATCGTATTGTTATCTTTTAAATAATATTTAATTTTAATTGTTTGTAAAATAATATTCCGGAAGTGTCTTTATGTTTGTCTTCACCGGGAGTATCATTTAAGAGTATGTGATTTGGTTGTGGATTCTTTTAAAATTGTAAACGGTGCTTGGTTGTATAAAAGCGATTACAGTGTGCTTATATCATTCATTCAAGTATCAGAAATTGTACAAGGCCGAAGCTGTGCCCGAATATATAACGAAGAACCAAATCAGTATTTCATTTCACAAGCGTTCCTAGTCTTCACGTCAGTCCTAACACTTGTCTGAGTGTATAACTTTATTAGCACTCTGCTTCGTTGCAGCTGACTATATTTTCATGATATTTATTTCATAGTTATCCATTGATTAATCCATGGATTATCCATGACAAAGAATAACTATATCGTATACCTATACCCTGTATCGTAATCGATATAGGGTACTTTTCAACCCAAGAATATGGATAAAGCCAATCTAAAGTAGCTGATATATGTATGTGATTATTTTATCTATTCTATCTGCATTTGGCTATAAAGTAGATATACTAGAATAGAGTAGATAGACTGGCTCTAGAGTCATAATCAAATTTTAGCAAGTGTCGATAGCTCATGGCTGAAACTCCATTGAGTATAGCCATAAAAAAATATCCCTACAATTGTGCGTCCCAGCTCCCGCGCAACTCTGTTGACTTTGCCCCCGCGTTGAATATGCAGTGCACTGGGCGTGCCCTAAACTCTTGTAAGCCTTTGTTTGGCCGCCGATATTGGATCCCGACGTTTATCGGCCACTTTGATACACTCCGCCTAAAATATTCATGTTGTTTACCGTGTGCGCCGGTGCGTGTGTTTGTTTTACATACGCGAAATGAGTTTGATGCTGTGGACGTTCGCAGGGTACTCGTATAGTTATAACTACTATGGTATAATATTATTAAGCGAGCAGGTGGACTATGAAATCGCTATTTTATTGAAAATTTTCCGTATATTTTTATCGTTTTCAATCTTTGGGTAAGTCATTACATTACTGAATACTAACTGTATGTTTTTATGTAATTTGTCAACTGACAGCGCTTTTTATATTTTTGAAATAATCGGGACTATTTTTAACACACCTAGTGGTGTCCAAAACCTACAACTTTTTACGTACACTCTTGTTTTACCTGGGTGGGAATCTGGAGGTACAGTTGGCTTGGTGGTTAGAGACCCTAACTGCTACGCCATATGTAGTAAAAGACAAATCTTTGTATGTTTGTACATGTCTGTTTGTTTTGCGTCTGGTTTAAATATCTAGGTAATTATGTAATAGGTTGGGGAAAAAGTTTCTTCGCATTTTTTAAGAAAATTCTAAACATTTTTTAATATAGTTTATTTACATTTAACTAAAGTATGTAGGTACCATTTTGTTCGATAACTTTTTGCCATCTTGTAGGTAGGGACATGATCCCATTGCTTTAGAAAATTTGGGACTTCTGATCAAAATACCGCGACAAGTGGTTTTGGCAGTCCTCTCGTGATGTTAACCTGACACTGCCTAAAGAATTCTGAAGAGACTGAAACAGGTGGAAATCTGAAGGTGCAAGGTCAGGACTATACGGCGGATGCATTAATACCTCCCGGCCAAACTCTCTTAATATTTGCTGAGTGGCTAAAGATGTGTGAGGTCTAGCGTTGTCATGATGAAAAACCACACCCCTTCTGTTGATTAATTCCGGCCGCTTTCTCTCAACTTCTTGCTTTAATCTCATCAGTTGTTCGCAGTAGATTTCAGAATCGATGGTCCTGCCTGGTGGTAACAATAATAATCAATAATGCCTTTCCAATCCCACCACACACACAGCATCACTTTGTTGCGAGTTAACCCGGGTTTCGCCACATTCTGTGAAAGCCTGACCGGCCTTTGACCACGACCTTTTTCGCACGTTCTTGTCGTACGTGATCCACTTTTCATCACCAGTTATCAGCTTCTTCAAAAATGGTTCGGTTTCATTACGTCGTAATAAATAATCACAAATGAGTACACGGTTTATTAGGTTTCTTTCAGTGAGCTCGTGAGGTACCCAAATATCGAGCTTTTTTGTGTACCCAGTTTTTTTCAAATGCGCCAAAACTATTTTGTGGACAATTCCCAGTTCTTCAGCAACGTCGTAACTACTGATATGCCGATCTTGCTCCACTTTTTCAAAAATGGCATCCATTTTATCCGTAATAGGGCGACCAGAGCGACGTGCATCTTTGACATCAAAATTTCCGGATTGAAAACGCTTAAACCAAATTTATGCTACTCTCACAGACACTGCACTAGGTCCATAAATATCGCAATTTTTTTTCGCGGCCTGCGTTGCATTTTTACCTTTTTTAAGTAAAATTTTAAAATGTATCGAATTTTTACATTAGATTCACTCATCTTGACGGTACGAAAAACAATTGAAAATCACAAATTTTCCTAATTTGAATTTGTAAACATGTTCTTTAATATTTAAACTTTCAATGATTCGAAAACCAGCCAGATACAAATAGTATAGCCAAAGAGTTTTTATTACAAGTTCATACATACTATAATGCGAAAAGACTTTTTCCCCAACCTAATATTTAGAAGAGAAAGGAGCATATCAGTTATCTGGTTGGCATCAGATGGCCGTGTATAAGGAATGCTCCATGATATTTATTATTAAATAATCGAACCACATGGTGTGGTATTCAGGATGTCTAGCCACTACGCCTACCGGAACATCTTATTACCCTCTTATACGTTGCTTTATAGACATACGGAACATAAAATAAAAAACATAATAATCCGACAAGTCAGTTTAAAGAGTCAATAAAACATGGAGGACGCTGCCCCATTACTTAGATCACTAAGTACATCAAGGCAAGTGTTAACGACTATTTGATTGCTACGATAATGTCGCCGCTTCCGTTTCCTGTCCTTAAACTTGCCCGTTTGCTTCCCCTCGGTATACCATCTCTATTCAACTTCATATGTTAGATAGAGATAGACGTATTAGTTCAAACGAGGACACTTGGGAGAGTTGTTACGTGGTAAGATCCTAGTGGTGGATAGTTAATCGAGTTGTAATAAATTTTGTGGGTGGTTTTAGATTATTTATTATGTTTGTATAAGCGTTTACTCAAATAAATTTAATTTAGAGGATGAAAAATCCATGTGTTTTTCTAGGGTTTGTGTAGGTATAAATATCAGATCCATTTTGCGAGCCGGTTTGAATAACAATAGAATTTGTGAAATTCCACATACACTAAACAGAGGTTGCGTTCAGTTGGAAAACCTAAGATATTTTATGGTTATGTTAAGATAAATATAAAAAGAAACTTTTGATTGTGTGTGTGTGACTTGTGATAGTTACCTTTAAAATTAAAAAATAAAAGTATCATAAAAGAGTAACAAACAGCCATCCTCACAAACTTACGCATTTATAAAATTAATAATGATTGCCATTTGCTTATCCTACCAATATTATAAATATGAATGTTTGTATGTATGGATGTCTGTTACTCTTTCACGCAAAAACTACAACACAGATTTAGATGAAACTTAGCACATACATAAAACATATCCTGGAACAAAATATAGGCTACGTTTTATCTCGGGAAAATGTGACATCCCTCGGGAACGCGGGTAAAACCGCGAAGGACAGCTAAGATTAAATATGTAATATATTACAGAAAAGTATTCGATCAAAAGTTTTATTGGAGATTCCAACAGTACAAAAACAAACAGTAAAGCTAACAGACTGCACCACAAGTTTAAGCACGTCCCGTTCCACTGAGTGAACATTGGCCCGCGGGTACAGAGTTCCATTACTTAGTACCCAGGCGCCTTGAAGAGGATGCCTTAAGGTCACAACTGCTACAGCGAATTGAAGGAGACTAAGTTAGCTCAAATAGCAATACGTCCAAATTTTGTTTAAATAGCGTAAAGTAAACCATGGGTACATATCGCGCCGACCTCAAATGTTGTGAACAGAGTACATGATGATTAGTTTAAGGGTCTGGATGTAAATATCTTTAATGTTGGTATTTTAAAAAGTAGTAAATAGCTGTGTACCTACTTATCAGGTTTGGTCTGATGTCCATGGTAAACGCGTTTTGGGATCAGATGGGCGTATATAATAAGAATGTCCCAGGATATTTGTAATTTATTATATCTAATGAAACTTAGAAAGTAATAACTAAAACAATAAACAAATTGTTCCTTTACCTAGTCGAAGTCAGGTTGGTATCGTAAATAATTCCACAGACAATAAATAAAGTTTTAATCGTAAATCTCCGGTTTACAACCTCCCAGCGGTGTATGGGCGATGTAACTAATCCCAGACCAACAATACGCCTCGGCCATGTCACATGTTTACTTTGAACCGAACTTGCGTGAAATATGGTTTATGGTGTGCTTTAATGCTGAATTCTGGCATGGTGCAAGATTTATTGGACACCACAGATGAGATTTGACAAGTTAGATAGTTAAAAATCCTAGAACTGAACACACGGTCATGTAAATCGGAAGTAAATATTATAAAGATTATATTATTATAAAGCTGAAGAGTTTGTTTGAACGCGCGTTTCAAACGAGCGAAAAAATGCATTTTAAACCCCAATTCTTGACGATACGACTTTAAGGAGCCGAGTGGTTAGATCCCTCAGGAACGTGGATGAAACCGTAGGACTAGTAAATAAATATCCTGGGATATTCTTTACACACGATCATATGAACCCAAACTAAGCAGAACGTGTATACTATGGAGACCAGATAACTGGAATACCACATATACTATTTTTGTTTTCTAATAACATACTTAAATCCATGAACACAGACACAGAACAAACGAATATGTACATGGACAAAAAGTTTGTCCTGAGTGGGAAGCAAAGCTACGACCCGGGAGTAAGGGTCATCGGACAGACAAGAGACTACAATGGTAATCAATAAGCCTCAAAACACTGATAACATAAAAATCGTATCCATTTCAAAAACCCTTCCGTATAGTGAATCCTACAACCAAGCAAGGGTTCAACCCGGGTATACCATAACTTTATTTATAACGTAAGACAATCTACCCCCCGGTGTAACTGAACGCTATATTGAAGCCTGCACGTTACCCGCCGCGTTTCGGCGAAAATATTTCACATTCAGGTGTCAAGTATTCTATTGCTTTGGGCGGAAATGTGGAATAAGTTTATGGATATGCAGCCAAGGTTCACCGCGAATTTATTTTGGTTAATATTTGATTCGATCATGGAATGTTTTTTTGAGAATCTTGGTGTATAATTTATTACTAAAAGTTTTCCGTAACATATGTAATGCACTGCTTGTAAGATTTGTGAAACTTTCCATTTTTTTCGTGGGTGAAAATACAGGGTACCAATTTTCTTTTTCATCGTAAAGTAAAGTGATTGATTTTTGGGTTATGATAGCGTTCGAGTCTAGCTTAAGCTTTCGGGTTTAAAATCGGTCAGCAAGCACTAGAGTACTTCTAGACATAATCACTTACCACGGGAAGGTTGTAGTCAAATACAAATGTATAGTTAGTATCATAAGTAACCAAACAGATCAACAACTATGAGACACTACAACTATCCCTAAAATGATAAAGTAAAGTAAGCAGGTGTTATATACACCTTTTGTTAGGTACACAAGGTGTCTGGATTAGAGATAACTTTTTGTGCACAGTTCTTTATTTTTTTCTAGTAACAAAGATATTCTCTAAACAGAAATAAGAAAAGCTTTCAGCGTAAAACCACAAATACAATCAAATCTGCATTACCATGTTTTCATTATTGTTATGTTGCGGGATTACAACAAATATCCTCCTGCGACTTCGAACCGGCAAAATGTAAAATCCCAAAGAATACTCGGATAGAAAACCAAAAAGAGCACTATTCTGGAAAAAAAGTCCACGTTAGAGACAAAGAATTGTGCGCACTACACATTTGCGCGCCCCTCTCTACTCAATTGTCCTTACATCTTACATTTCTGCATCATATTCTGTCGCAATGAAAAGTAAAAACATTGCAGATAGAATTTCACACGGTGCAAATCCAACCTTATTCGCTGCTGTATAAAATTGGATTTTTATTGTCACGATTATTATTGTAAATTCAGATGCAGGGCGAGACGAGAGTGGCTGAATTGAGGTGGAAGCCAAAGTGCGGAATAAAAGTGACGAAAGAATCTAACAACCGATGCACACCGGTGCCCTCTGAGCACGTTTATTTTACAACGGAACCGCGTTATTTATATTTTTTCAGACTCTTAGTAGCAATTCTAAATGTAATTTCATTTTAACGCGCCGAGATAAGTCATAGATTCGAATAACAAAAAAAATGCTTTTAATAGTTGAAAACACAGCACGAAGGAAGGGGTACTTTTAAATACCCGCTTGCTTGACTGCTTGTGTGTTCTAGCAGCTTCTTGAGAGCGTGTATTAAAACAAAAGCCAGTTACATTAAAAAAATATGTGTTACTGTGTACGTATTCCGTTTTAACTAAAAGTATAATAATTCTAACAGCTTTACTTAAAATAATAGTGCGTCTTTGTGCAACAGCACATGAGAAGCCAAAGTCCGGAATAAAAGTGATGAGTGAAACTGAAAGATATGAAGTATAAGTGAATAGTCGAGGCGAATTGGCGGCGAGTGGCTTTCCGCTGTTTTGTTGATGGAAATTATCATTCACTATCTCTTCTTTCGAATTGAAATAAACGGTCTGCATGACGCAAATGTGCTATTATAAATCGCGCTAATATAAATTTTTCTAGAGCTTATTACAAAGTGCATAATATAAAATGTATATTATACGGTGCTTAAAACAAATAAACTATTGATTTATTTAATTTTTGTCTGCCTGTTCCGGCTAATCTGCAAAACAGCTGGACCGATTTTGAAGGGACTTTCACTGGCAGATAGCTGATGTTATAAGGAGGCTCAAATATTGACATATGATTAAATATAATTCTATAGTAAATTACAAATCATAATGATCTAGTTGAAGATGACATGAGTGCTTGGTAATGTATCAGCCCTCCTATTCAGCTAACGCAACCATAGGCGGTGTGCCAGAGCAACGAGCTTGGAGAGCAAACCTCTCACGTAATTCCCTAGTTAGCAAAAGAGATAGAGCATAGATGCCGCAGCGAAACATCGTTGAGAGAATCGAAGACCAGAAGGTCGGGTAAAAAGTCCCGGATATTATTATTGTACACTATTTAAAACACCATATTAAAAAAAAACTTGGATTTTCCAATCAGTCCAATAAACCTAAAGTTCTGTACAATTTTAATTGCTTCTACAATATTCCGGTATAATCGAGATAATTACACGAATTACTGAAAATAATTAAACAATAAATAACATTGGAATGGCCAACCCGATAATATTAAGCAATTATGTGATAGTAGCATTGAATGCGTCAGTTCGGTTTCGAAGTCAGCGAACGTGAAATAGCTATGATTGTGCTGAAATATTTCAACCTGGACATTGTTTCGAAATGTATTTCTTTTAGTTAAAGCGAAGGGTTTTGTGACAGCTCATTTTATTATATATATATTTTTTTCATAATAATATATTTTATTAGAAACTAGCTGCGCCCTGCGGCATTGCCCGCTTTCAATCCTGGTTATAAACCTTCCTCTTGAATTACCCTATCTATTGCTGAAAACTGCATTAAAATCCGTTGCATAGTTTACGATTCTATAAATGACATACAGACAAATATTCATTTTTATATAGATAGATAAAAAAAATGTTCAACTAAACAAAATCTTTAAAATTAAATTAATTTTAAATGATGGTTTTATAGATCTACTACAACTATTTAATATGGACGGATCTGGATGTCATTTGCAACAGAGATAGATTATATTCTGGAATTTATGAGAACTTTTTATCTTTTTCTTCTCAGTTGAAAGCTGACTTCCGAATCGAAGGTAACATCCATCATAATAAATCATTAAAAATATAAATAATAGGGCTACATTTACGGTGTGGCATAATAATTTAGCTTCGCCAATCAAATGTTTAATTGCAAGTACCTACACAATAAATGTACAAATATGTTTAGTAAAGAGTAAAATTATGTTATTGGCAATGTATTTTCTTTTTGTAGAAAATAAAATGAAAAATGTCATGTTGTCACAATTATGAATAAATAAAAATAATAGGTAACATTTTCTATTCTCAAACAATAAAGATGATTCTGAAAATTATTGAAATAGTTATTGTAAGGGTCGGATTATTTTAATACAGCAATACTCTTTCCCTTAATAAATGGCCACCACAATCCTCATTACCGGAAATCCGGTTATGTCAGCCGGCCGAATATTCACGTGGAAATATGAACAATTTGTCACATGATGTTTTGTATTTAAAGGTGTAAACTATTTTGATATTACAGTTTCATGCAAATGGCAACATTTTATCTTTTTGTCTTTTATTACTTGAACTAGTGTTCGCTTACTGGTCTAAATTCGACTATAATCATAAAACATACTTCAATGAATATGCATGTTAAAAAATCTAGCATTTTCCAACTTTTTATTGATAATGCTAAAGCTCGCCAATAGCTACTAAACAAAAAAAATCACTGCACTAATAGAAAATAAATTATATATATTTTTTGTCTTTGCCAATTTATATATTCGTAAAAAGTAGGATAACCGTTTTTTTTTATATATTTTATGTTTATTTTCATACATATTTACTATAATGGTATTTTCGTAATTAAGAGCAATATTTTACAAGGTTAGAAGTCATCCATAAAGGGGGTAGTCAAATTTGTATAAGAATTTTTTTTTTCTTTCTACTTTTATTTCGTTACCAATATTCTGTTGAAATAACGTCGAAGTGATGATGAATGACTGAATTTGTGAAACTTTGCAATCCGAAAACAACAGTTTTTATTTATTCCAAAAAATTAGACCCTTTTTAAACACGAATATCACAGTGCAAAAAAGTTCTATATAGAAATAAACACAACACATATAAATATCTCTCCAAACCTATAAACCGCACTAAAACAAATACACCCATCAATCGAGCACAGAATAGTTCGCTCTATATAGAGCGTAGAGTGCGGTGGAGCCTTTACTCCCTTGCCTTCAAGTCACGTTTCGTTTTTACAACCGTCTCAGCTGCTCCGGCGGCCAATTGGAAAAAAACACGCCGTTTAATATTTCATCCCGACAGTACCTACCGCTCATGAGGGAATCTATATATTTCAAATTCTAATTCAACCGTCGCCTTTTACAACGCAATCGATTTTGTTGAATATGAAGTAGTCTAATTTTGATTCCCCGGGGATTTATGATCGCTTCGGTAGCTGAGTTATGTATAGCTCGGTTTGTTGTTCGTTGGGCCTGGGCTTCGATTTAGTAAAAATTACACTACTTCGAGGATGGTTCGCCTTCTATGCTCTGTCTTCTTCACTAACTACGCAATTATATGAGAGCTAAGTGTCCGAGGCCTTGTTGCGCCGGCTCGCCGATGAAGCTTGTATTAGCTAAATATGAGGGGCTGAAAGTCCCTGGTTGATTCACAGGTTGTGAGGTAATATTATTGTTTCTTTGTTTAGAAATGATTATCTGAAGTCGAGATTGGTGATAGTGCAGAGAGACGGCGCCAATGCTCATGCCAAATCACGTTGAGACTTAAAATAGTATCTGTGAATTGTGGGTTTTATTAATGAGGAATTTACCTACCTCTTCCAGGAATTATTCTTAAAGAGGTACGAAGATTCCTGCCATCATGTCTTAATAGACAGTATTTCGGACTAACATCATGCAACATCATTTCGACATTGGACAATTTTATAGGAGAAATTACTTTATTCTTTTAGAAATAAGTTGCATCTAATAAACCAATAGTTAATGTAACGTAAAGTAAAGACTATGCAGAAAAACTTTATTACAAAGAATTAGAGTAAATTTTTCAATGACAATGCGTTTAGCTTCTCGCTAGTCTATTTTACGAGTTCTAATAATAATAACAAAATGTAAATGGCGAGATGACGGACAGATTGGAAGAACAGAAGAAGCGGACATTGTCCCAACCACAAATAAGACAAGGCAAATGGATGATACTGACATAAACTACGACCTTCATTACGAATGTTATAAGACTCAAATTAGACTGAAACACAATGAAGTGCTCGAAGACAATATAGGCACGTTGTTCCAGTAAATAGGTAACGGGCATTTATCGAGCAGGCGAGCAATATTGTCCCGCGGCGGACGCGTGACCAATTGCACTGGAGTGTGAGTTGTTTACGAATGGCTGCTATGAAGAACGAACCGACTTCCAACTGTTAGTTGGTGCATTGTGTTTGCCAAATGATTGCGTTGGAAATACGCTGTGCAATCGTTTTTTGTGTCAATTTAGTGGATTTTTTTGTAAATTTGAAGTGGGTGTCACGTTTAAATCATGCGCTTACTTTGTTTGTATCATAATATTTTTTTAATAATTAGGTGAAGAAAACACTGGTACTATAAAATGCGTATAGAAATCAAAAGAATTATTCAAATTATATCCGGCATCGAACTTCAAATTTGTGTTCGATTTAGATCATTAGGAAAATATTAAGGCTTTTCTTCTGGCTTATTGCTTCCCTTAACCAATCAATCACGAAATGATAAGCGATAATGTAACTGAAGGTGTTGAACCCAACAAAGAATCTCTGATTATTTTATTTATTACATTATACCTATTGTCTATCCAATATAAGGAACTCGTTTTATCGTTTTGGAATGCTATAGAAAAGCTTACTTTATTGCTAATGAAATATAGTTCATAATTGATTCAAAGTTTAATTATATATTGATGTATATGAACCTTATAATATAATTTAATATGCAGAACGGTATTTTTTCTTTCAGAAAGGTTTCTTAAATTGGTCGGACTATAGTTTCTCATCCGATACAGAGGTATATTTACTTTATTAACCGATCAAAAAGTATTAGCCTACCAGAGTATGATAACCAAGGAACGTAAATATATTGTTAGTAACAAAATACCTTTCTAAAAATGTCAGCGCCGGGAGCCGGCGGTCGTTCTCGACCCTCATTCCGTATTCGCGTACGCACCGCCCCGCTATGGTTTAAACAAGAATATTTTAAACTGCATTGCGCTACCCATGAACATTTTTACATTAAAATTTTGTTAGAATATTGAAGTTTACTTTAGTTCGACTGCAGCTGAGTTAGCTCTGTCGATTTTATCATTTCTGATGGTTCATTTTAGTGCTATCACGATGCGAGTTGTGAGTTCGATTCTTAAGACCAATATTTGTGTGTGAGTATAGAACATGACTGTTTGTTCAGAGTCTGGGTGTGCGTGCGTGTTGCTTTTTTTAGACAGTAAATAGCCGTACCTGTATACATATACGTTCCCGGGGGAATTGATCTCTTCCTGAGGTAAAGAATTGGAAATCACTCGGGAATTATGTGGCATTTTATATGTGAAAGAGATTTTGTAATCGGATAAGGAGTTTCAAATATTACTTCTACAGGATAGGTGTTCCTAAAGTAATGTAACATTAAAAAAGTAATGAATAAAATTTAACCAAGATAAGCAATTTCTCTCTTAAGCGATAGATATAATCATATTCTAATTATATAGTATATTTCCTTTGTCCAAACTATGTGAGTGTTACTCACGTAAAATTGTGAAATATTTCAAAACGTTATTCCAACTCGAAGGTGGATTATTGCGGTAACGAGAAATTTCCAACTGACATTGCGAACGGATGCACGTAGAGCGATCTCGATGCACTTAGTAGTGGGAACTTTCTATCCAGAATTAAAAAGGTATTTTAAACACTAACATGGCAAACAAAATCCACCTCTGCGGTGAAAGCAAACAAAGCTCTCAATCGAACAAACACTGCAGGCCTTACTGTTTGTCTAGTGCTGAAGACAAAGGATGCAAGATTCCAAATCTCAATTTGAATTGTGAATCTTATTCCACAGATAATAAGTTTTATTATAATGTTGTAGGAGAGCAGGTCATAGATGGTATAGATAAAGGAGATGGAATAGCATTTGTAGACTAAACTGCGGGATGGCAGGCAAGACAGAGCTGAATGCGATGTAAGTAAAGGAATTCTTTTTATTTTTCAATTAAGTCTAATGAAATCTACAGCATGGGAGAGCTTCGGCAATATGGGGGCGGATGTTTCAGCTTGATAGTTTGATTTAATAACTTGGCGAATTGCGAAATTCTTTAAATGTTTGATTGTAATTGAAACATTTTGATTAAACATTTCGATAGAACTTTTCTTTTATACTCAAATATTCATGTGTCAGATATATCTTGCATGGCTGATGTTTGGTTTGGAAACTTCTTTTGTTTTGTAAGTGTAACTGGCATGTTTATCACTGGGTGGTGTTCTTAATTTGAATGCTAAAGGAAAAAAATACCAATAAAAATCTGGAATTTGGTTTTTCAACACAATGAATTTTAGTTTGAACTCATATCGATTTTGAACCGTTACACATTCACATCAAATATGAATCCAAACTACCCATATGACTTAATCAAATGACTTATATATTTCTCTAATCACAAATCTTATATGATACATGTTATATATGAATATTTCTAATGAGATCATTTTCAGGTTTTGTGTAAGACTGATGTATTTACGAGGAGAAGGTACAGGAGTACCATATACCTTTTTTCGTATAATGGTTATATGTGTAATTAAAACTTAAATAGTATTTATTGATATAAAATAATGGGTGACATTCATGGTTTTATTAGGACGTGCAAGGTACTAAGTATCACATTTTGAACCAGTATAATCATAAAGAATTTAAAAGATCTTTCGTAAAAATATCACGTCTCTATCAACACACAAATAAACCACGCAAATGTTGCAAAGGTTCTTGGCGTATGAAATCACCACAACTATCTCCATTTATTGCCGACATCCTTCCTCTATGCAGATCCTTACCAAGACTACATTCTTAAAAATTCTGTTGCAGATCGGCGGACTGGTCGCTTGACTGATCCAGTTTGCACGAACGGTTTGCGTCCGGAAAGATCCGACCTTTCAGACGGACTTGATAGAATTACAGTATTACGATGCTCTTAATATTAAAACATGCATTGTTGGACGACAGCGGCGGGTGATCCTCTGGTCTTAAAGTAGTTGATGCATTGATATTATATTCGTGTGGAATAATACGTATTATGTTAGGGATTGCCTGTGAATATATATGTTGTTACTTATTCGAAATCGTTTTGTCCTTAATCCATGCTAAGTTAAGTTATTTGTTTTCTTTTTGATATAATACATAGTGTATATTAAATTATTGTATTGTTGTTTCTATATTTGTATCTGTGTGGAATTTGTAATGTCAATGAAATTGTTTGTTTTGATGCTGTATGAGTCCAGTATACATGTTTTTGTTTCTTCCTTCTTGCGTATTACAAGGTGGTTCATTATATTGAAGATAAAAATGTATGGAAATAGCTGCTCTCTGCACAGTGCACCTCTAATTTTCTTGTTTAAGTTGTAAGTAATTATTGTCATTTTCTATTTTGTAGTCTTGTTATTTCTTTTTTTTTAGTTTTTTTTTGTTTTTGAATGATAGCTTTATTAAGTATTTTGTAATTGTTAAATATAAAAATATGTAAAATTGATATTATAAAATAGCCAAAAAGTCAGAATAGATAAAAAAGAATTTAATAAAATAAAAAAGAATATAACCTTGCTGAGTTTCTTGCCGGTTCTTCTCAGTTGAAGGCTGACTTCCGAACCGGTTGTAGCTTCAGTAACTTTAAATTTGACCTTCATAAGTGCCTTCTGAGGGCCTAAACTGAATAAATGGTTTTGATTTTGAATTTTTGAATTTTCTTTCTTTCTTTCTTATAATAATCTTAAATTGTTTAGAATTAAATTAACATTATATATTAAAAACCTCGCGATCAGAACTTTTGGCGCATATAAAGCGTCGGCGTTAAAGCTTATGTAATTTTATTTTTGCACGAAATAGTCTTGAAATATATGTTATATATTGATTCTACATACGTTTGTCTGTAACAAACAATGTTTTCTCGAAAAAAATATTATATATTTTTGTTAATACGCAATATTTCGTGAGTTAGGCTAAATGCATTTAAAACAAATTGAAGCTAGTTTTGAAGCGAATAATTAATCTGTTTATTACCGGCCCTTCTCAGTAAAAACAACCTCCCGAACTGGTAATATATGTTTTTACGCTGATTGACATACGATCTATTTGTCTCTTGTCGTACACATAAAGTGTTTCACTACCTACCTACTTACACGTGAGTATGTACTTACACTGAATTTTTAATTTGTTATATATGTATTATCTCTGTAAATATTATGAGGAAATATCATCTAGTTACATTTATTGTACAAATTTTTCATTAAAAGTAAATAAATTCTTTGCAAGCAGTTTTTACAATTCAATCTACAAAGTGGCTCGCCAAATTAAGGGAGCGAGTCGCACGGACCGCCATAAATGTCCGCAAAACCGTCGAAAGAGTTGAAATTGGAAACAATATATCGAATCTTTGTCTTCTGTGCAGAATCTGAGGTGATTTGTCGCGGCAAATGGCCAGAGACGAGATTAACAGCGGCGGACCGTCGATAGATGGCGCTGTCAGTGCTAGGGCAGTGCTTAGCCGACTGAGCTAGGCTGGGAAATGTTACGAACTACTAGGTAAGCTTTTTAATGGCAGCTCGACTGGAACTAGATCACACCCTGCGGTTTTATACGCTATTCAAAAGATTTATGATTGGTTTTTCAAATAGTAACATGAATTTTACTGTTGTAATAGACACATTATAAAAGGATAATTATATGTTTTTCTTGATTTAAAATAGATCCCACAATGATTTGTTAGGTTGGTGTGGTGTTTACCCTTCAGGTCCTGGATTCCTTTTACAATCTTTCTAGTATAAAGTACTAAGGTTCTAGTTCTATTTCTAGTTCTATCTGTATGTTTTAAAATGCCAGTTTGTATTTGGTATAAAAAAGGGTATAAATTAATATCCTGGAATATTGTTTACATTAGATTCTATATTTAGCAGAGCTTGTCCTGTGAAGACCAAATTTTTTTTTTCTTCTAGGCACACAAATTATTTATTTTAATAGACATTCACATTATGTATTATTGTATCGTTAAATGTAGTTACATATTATATTTAAATGTAATCTTTACATTCTTAGTACAATGTTTGCTTTATTGTGAATCAGAAATCCGAAAGTGAAAAAATATGTCGAATAATCACAATATTTTTATTTTATAAAAGTTCATGCGACGAGATATTTCGCCATTGCAGATAGGCGATCAAATAAATACCACGACTATATTAAATATTCTCAACGCATAAAGCAATCAAAAGACGTGTGAAAATTTTAAACCGCATTGATTTATCGACGGCGTAACGATCCAACGGCATGCATGAAATAATCGCTCATAGCCTCGTAGGCTGGTGCTACGCCGTAGCAGTACGTAGCGCAATCAAAATTCTGTTCGTAGCTCAGCGATTTCGCATCGCTCAGTGCCCGCAGCGCGGACGCAACCGAAATTAATTATTGCTGGTTTAAGCGACGTTCGTTATTTGAGCGATTGGTAAGATATTATTGGTAACTAGCTGTATTACTGCGGTTTCTCCCGCGTTCCTCCCCCGGGAATTATATAGATAGCTATCTCGAGGCACGCTATGTCAATATTCTGTCTGTTTGTCATATTTCATTGGAATCCTGAATTAAATTGGAGTAAAATGGCAAATATACACACGAAATTTTATAATTTTAGTAACATTCTCGAAAAATGTTGGTGCGTTCTTTATAAACCAGTACGTCAATTCAGATTTTACACGACATTATCGTGTCCTACCTTATTACAGACGGGTAAAAAGGTTGTATAAAATAGCATAATGAATAAAGATATTTTTTTTTAAATTATGTTTATTAAAGAATTTGTATTTCTTATTCGTAAAATCTCTGTTCTCTTTCTCTGAGCTACTACACTGGCACACGCTACTCGCTTGTCGTTTAAACGAATCTCAGTTTTGGGTTCGTTTGATTTGTTCCCAGCATTTGGTCATTGTAAAATTGAGAGCAGATTTTTGTATTGAAGTATTTAACAGTTAAAATTTCATATTTTATTATTTATCTCTTTTATTGAAATCAGTGATTCTTTAACATCCAATATGGTTTGCAAAAGATATGCAGGCAGAAATTTAAACAATAGTATTTGCTGCAGGATTACAGCACTTGTACAAGCAATATTATGTTTTTACTAAAAAAGAATGTTTTCTGTATAATAGAATGTTAATGCATATTACTTTTGATTAACAAATACGTACTTAAAGGTTTGATGATTGTTTATCTTTGGATTGACATAATAAAAAAGTTCCTAAACCTAAACAATGAAATCAAAGTAGTCCCCGGCCAAAAAAGCCGCTGATTTAAGTCAATAGTATGTGAGATATGCGATTCTAAAGTCGAAAAAAGTATATTCCTCTAACTGTTAACATTGGCTAACTTCCGCATTGGTGGCCTTAACTTATAAATAGGCTTTGATTTTGAATGACTTTGAAAAATATAATGATTCTATAAATTTTAAAATACAAAATATCTATTAACAAGGTGTGTGATTCAGAAATATCTGTATTTTTCTCTTGGCTATTAACGACCCCAAATTTTAAGTTTGTATTTCTTGAACTTGGTACTTAAAATTAGGGAGGGAACTACATTACTGTGCTTGGTCTGACATGCATTTGTCCGATTTGATTTTTAATCTTTACACAAATATGTAACCTTTGACAAGTATATGCATACGGCTTTAGTTCAGCTTAAGATAGTATTATTTATATACTATATTTTTTTATTAACTGAAAGGCATTTACAACCTTATAAAAATTGCGATACCAACTTTTAAACACAGAGTAAAAATATTGTCATATCTCTTGTAATATGTAATGCTGTTTTATATGTACACAATTATACGAATAAAGGCCGAGCTTGGTAATTGGGTCATTTATTGATCTAAGTGGCTGCACAGGGCTTAAGTCAATTCGATATTGGAGATAATTCGATTACAGGAGCGTTTAATGGAATCCACGCTCAAGTCATTTTCTGTTCCATTAACTTGGCATAATTTTTGTTACAATTTTTAAAAGCATCGTTCCGTGAGTGCGTTGAATCCTGAATCTATTAAACTGATGGGCCATATAGCCTAACCGTTTATCTAATATGACGATAAAAGTATATATAAATACGTATGTTTATTAGAAATTTATTCACAAAGCGGTTGTTTATTTTATTAGAGCCAGACTATTCATAAGTGCTTGTAAAGGCCTATTTGAATAAAAATATGTTCATTTCATTTTCATTTCATTATTTTATTGATATTGTGAAAATCCGATTAGGAAAGATGTTATGTAAATTAAGATTTGATCGACTATTGTTGCTGACCATACCAGCGCCTGGACAAAGGATTTGTAGGACTGTACGGACGTTTGGTTGTTTCTGTCAATTTCAATGTGAAACCGGTTAAATATATAGAAGCTTCAGTAACTTTAAATTTGACCTTCATACGTGCCTTCCGAGGGCCTAAACTAAATAAAAGGTTTTGAATTTTGAACAAATCTGGATGAACTTGGCACGGAGATGGATTATAATCGGGCATAGCATTTGAGCTATTTTTATCCTGGGAAAAAGAATGTCTATAGGGACTGCGGGTGAAGCCGTCCGGGAGAGCTAGTATTTTATTTAGATTTTTTTTCAATTTTGAAACGACCTGTTTCTAATAATAACTGATAAGAGTAATGTCATACTAGTACTGGTTAAAAAGAATTAGGTGAGACATTTAAAACGAAATGAATATATGTACTTAAATTCAATACTTTATTTCTGTCATTGTAATATGTATGCTTGGTCTTTCACCATTGGCTGGATTATACATTACAAGAGATTTAGCAGAACTTTATGGCTGGCCACCTGTCGGTCGCCAACCCTCTTTGGAAATGTTTTTGTTGACCACTCGGTGCATGGTGTAAAGTGTACGTGGCCACTGGGATACTCTTTAGGCGCCTCTTACGATACAGCTGTTGCACATATTGCCGCTACCATGTTCAATTAACTCAGCCAAAGTCTATTGTTAAATGAAAACTTCCATTACATAATAAATAAACAAAAAAAAATTTAGGTCCTATCACCTCACGACATAAAAGGAACTAATGCAAACTAATTTCATATAACCTAACAAAAAACCATCTAATTCCCTCTCCACCATAAATCCCCTGAAGCGACTGTAACCGACGTGTAACGCCTGACGTTACTGTAACGCGCGCGTTAACGTACCGACAACAAAGAGGCATTCAAAACGATCTCCATCTTAGTTAAGAGGCAGACACTCGAAACGCGTTCGTCAATGCACACTCGAGTTATTGCTTTTGAAACGAGCGCTTCCCTTAACTCGTACCGAGATATCCATTTATTCACCGACGACACCTGTACCTGGAACATACATTGCGCGCAGTGCTTTCTTCCTCGGAAAGTAATGTCATAGGTAAAGAGCATTGGATGGTGGCAGATTAAAATAGTCAAGTGTAATGAAGCAAAATAGTCCAGTGATGCTCAGCCTTGCTGAGAGGTGCAGTGTAAGTGCAGGGATGCATTATGCAGTCTGCGAGTCGATGGAATTACCAGCGCGGAGTGTACCGCGCATCATCGTAAACTTAGTTTAGTTTCGCTAATGTTTAGCGATGGTTTAACCGATGGTTAGCAACTTCTCAGTTTAGTTTGGTATCGTCTGTTTGGTGACGTATTTGGTCGTATTGATCGGCGCTCAAGAAAGTTTTGAAACAGATTTCGGTTTGAATTTAGAATACGAGTACATTTAGTTACTAACAGATTGTCTTGTTTTGCTCTGGCATAGAGCGAATAAAACACAATATTTCAATATGTATATAAATTGTTAAGGTTATTTCCACTGACTGCTTCTAGATCCATTCTCCAAAAGTAAAGAGGTTGTGTAACACAAATTTATTTTAGACAAGCTTCTAAAATCCCATGCGTCATTGGTAGTTGTTTTTTGCTGTCAAAATGCAATGATTTTTGAACCTTGATCTATTGAAATGAAAACAGAATTACCTAATAGTCGCGGCAAGCTGGCTACACCTTCATGTTAAAAATCAAAGCACTTACCAGCTAGTTGTAAACACTCCAAGCAATTGTGTGCTCACCACGTTCGGCCGCATCGTCCCTTTTACTTATTTTTTACTCTGCAAAGACTTTGACCACAATCCCAACACGGTAAGTGTTGATGTGGACGATGATGTAACCTCAAAGCCAAGAAAGGAACTGGCTTTCAACTGGAGCTATCGGTACACCAACATAAGCTTGACGATAGATTGGTGGTAACCAGTCAGACGGGTACTTCAAAGTACCCTACCACCGTGCTACTGTTCTCCACGATGTTTTCCTTCACCGAAAGCTCAAGTCCTTTAAAGAATTTGAACCCACGACTTTAGTCACGGCATTCACGTCACTATCAACTGAGCTACCATCGCTTTACCACACATAAGACTGTTAATAAACACAAACACTACCAGAAAAAAAAATGATGTGCAAAATTGGACACCTCCCTTAATCAACCTCATTAATTTTAAACACACGTATGGCCATCTATAACTATTATACACGTGTGCATTTACTTCCGCTCAATGCACATCACCTTCACCACGCCAACATTTACATTACCGTACCTATCGTGGAAAATTCCCACGTATCCATTGCTGCGTTCACTCTGTAAATTCCATGTAACGTAGTTTACTGAACAGTAATGTATAGCGTGCTTTGAAGTGTATCGAAAGATGGTGAGGTCTCATTGTGAAGGTACCAGGTAATGCCAGTGATTCATAGCGTGGTGGACGTCGGCGTCGGACTTAACTCATCAATATCGGAAAGCGGTACGCGTTTGATATCGCCGGTCGTTATTGCACAGTTGTGTGTGTGTGAGTGTGTATGTGTAGTTGAGCGTTTAATTGCCAGTTTTATGTTCATTTCGAATCTGTCATTTAATTCTGTTGTGGTAGTGGTTTGGATGGGGCTTCAATCGTTTTATTGCAGTGCTTATCGCAGGGCGATAGTCTAATACTCTCGTAATCGTAGCCAATTTGTATTACATTGACGGGGCTACATCTTTTATCACGCACTGCTCTCGCGCCGAACCATCAACCTATTATAGGCTTCCTCATTGAATCCAAGAGAATTAGACAATCCGGGTACCGGTGTATGTTTTTCTGTCTTTCCGGTTTCTGGTTAAGCCGAAATTTTGCATACCTATTTAGTTTTGGTGATTAGTCATGTTTAACTAACTGACGTCATTCCCAATCCAATATGGCAAGATGGCAATTTATTAATCCACTAGCTGTCCCGACAGACGTTGTCTTGTCTTAACAATGAATATTGCATTGGAATCTTGATTGAATCGACTATGAAATGTGTAATAAGAAATTATAAATTAATTATTTTATCAATATTATTCCGACCCATGCCTCTATTTTAAACGATATTTGCAGCGTGCATTCTGTCAATCGCTCCAGCTGTCAAACGACTGACAATAATAAAAGTTTATAATGTCAAAAGCGCTAGTAAAGTGTAGTAAGTTTTCTTAAATTTTGTAAATTTCCACGCAACTTTCTTAATTTTTTCTTTCACAAGATCCTTCTCCTGACAATAACAAACAAAACAGATTTTATAATATATTAATAAATTTTTATATTTTGTACCCACTTACCTAGCTATTTTATAGGCGTGAAAGATTTGAAATTTAATAAAAATAGCAAAAATGTCTGATTGGATAAAGATAGTAACTTTGCTGAGCTTCTTGCCGGCTCTTCTCTGTATTGAGCTGATTACTTGCCTTACCTTACTTGAGCTTACCGGTGGTAGCTTCAGTAAGTTTTACCTCCATTATTATTACCATCGAACTATTTTTTTTTTAAAGTCATACATTTTCAAAATCTACTAAAAAAGCTTTAATATGTTTTTGTTATTTACTTTGTAATAATTATTTTAGTGTTACGGTGTTTTGTTTGTTTCGAGAACGTCGTTATTTGAACATAATATTTGAACATAATATTTGAACGTGTATTAACCGCTTGTATCGCTCAATGTACTTGATTTAGATTCAAGTAGAGTTTGGACTTGAATAGAATTACCTATATTTCTTCTTATTGATTTTTTTTATAACTAACTAGCTTTCTCCCTGCGGTTTCGATGGGGTTATAATTGATTCAAAGTAGGTCTAGCCCATGTCTTATACCATAGGATATGTGCGTACCAAATGTCATTAATATCGGATCAGTCCTTTAGTCGCGAAAGCGTCACAAACATACAAACTCACTTTCACATTTAAAATTAGGATACTTTTATTTCTCATTACAGAATATAAATCACTACAATTTTTACCTGAAAATTACTCCACTACTTTATTTAACACTAGCTTCTGCCTCGACTTGCGACCTGCGTTCCTGAGGAATCTTACATTTTGTCACGATAAAAAGTTGCTATATATGTATGATATTCCAGGGCATGCTGTATCAATGTGCAAATTTTCATCCAAATTCATGAAGTAGTTTTTCGCAAAATAACAAACATCCATGCATTTTTTTAAGTTTATAATATTAGTAAGATTTTATTGATTTTGACATAGTTGGTTTGTCTTTTTTAATTGAATGGCATTTTTTCTTATCAAGCTATCAAACCATAAGATTATTTAAAAAAAATGACTGATTTCCTGTTGAGCTTTCTTGTTTGGGACTTGGCACAGAAGGAGTTTAGCGGAATTATATATATATTTTTTTTTTTTTTCTTCTTCTCTGCATCTGCAATCAGTCCCAGGACTATAAGCAGATTTGTTGGGCGGTTGAAGCATTGTGAGGGGTCTCCTCCCCAGCAGGAGACACTCCTATTTAGCATCGAGCATGTAGAGTCTGGATATCATGGCGTTTAAGGCGTTTCCTGTAGCTGATTTTTGTTAATTCGGCAGCCAAGTCATTCGGGTGGTTGTCGAGCCGATTTTTGTAGTTAGTGGAAGACTGTTGGATCTCTTCTTTTACTGTTTTGATTTCCAGAGCTTCATGGATTTCAGAGTTAGTGAGAAGCCATGGAGCATTCGACAAGGTACGAAGTATGCCATTCTGCAGTCTCTGTATAATATTTAGATTGGAGTTACTAGCGCTTCCCCAAAGTTGGATCCCGTACATCCACACAGGTTTGAGGATCATTTTATAGATTAGGAGCTTGTTGTCCACCGAAAGTTTAGAGTTGCGTGCCATCAGCCAATACATGGTCCGGAACCGTATGTTTGTTTCATCACGCTTTGTTTTGACATGATTTTTCCATGTCAGCCTTCTGTCTATGTGTATTCCAAGGTACTTGACAGAGTCACTTTGGGGCAGGGTATTGTTTCCTAGTTGCACGGGGGAACAGTTTCCTTTTCTTAGCGTGAATGTTATGTGGGTCGATTTAGAAGCACTTGCTTTGATGCGCCACTTCTGCAGCCAGTCACCTACTTTGTTGAGGCTTTCTTGCAAAATATTTGAAGCAGTTTGTGGATCTGGACTGCTTGCTAATAGTGCAGTGTCATCAGCAAATGTAGCATTCATTACTTGTGTTGACTGAGGGAGGTCTGCAGTGTACAAGGTGTACAGGATTGGGCCAAGAACGGAGCCTTGGGGCACACCGGCCGAGATCTTATAGATTTCTGATGCATCACCACTTTCTCGTACTTGAAACATGCGATTTGACAGGTAAGAGTTCATCAGAGTATAGTAGGTATGTGGTAGCAGAGTTTTTATTTTGGAGAGTAGGCCTTTATGCCATACTTTATCAAATGCCTGCTGGATATCAAGAAACACAGCAGAGCAGTACTCTTTGGCTTCAAGGGAGTGCCGTATTTTGTCACAAACTCGGTGAACCTGTTCGATGGTCGAGTGGTGTTTTCTGAACCCAAATTGGTGTTTAGGGATGGCTTCATTTTCATCCAGTAGCGGCAATATTCTGTTCAGGAGAATCCTTTCAAACACTTTAGACAGGACAGGTAGAAGACTTATCGGCCTGTATGATGTAGCATGATCTGGAGGTTTTCCTGGCTTATGTATCATGGAGATGATGGATACTTTCCACATAGTTGGGAAGTGTTGGACCCTGAGAACACCATTAAAGAGTGTTGTAATGAATACTAAAGCTTTTCTAGGAAGTTGCATAAGAACCTCTTTAGTGATTAGGTCAAAGCCAGGGGCTTTGTTGTTCTTCATTATTTTCAAGGCCCATGTAAGCTCACGCACTGTTACTGGCCTTGGTGGAAGTGATAATTGAAGGTCTTGCTGCAGTTGGTTATCTATTTCCCTCTCGAATTCTTCGCATTCACTATCGTTTGGTTCAAATACGTTAGCTAGGTGCGTTGCGAATGTTTCCGCCTTTTCTTTACCAGTCTTAGCCCAACCCCCACTATTGTTTCTTATTGCAGACTTAAATGGTTGTGGTCTTTTAATTGTTTTTGTGAATTTCCAGAGCGCGTACTGAGATGATGCGGTAGCGGTCAGATTTTGCAGTTTACTTTGTAGCGTTGCATTATTTATACTATCCAGCATTTCTTTCAATTCACTTGCGGCTTTGTTTAAAGCGGTCTTATCAGATTTATGTCTAGATTGATGCCAGACCCTTCTAAGCCTTCTTTTTTCCAGGATTTTATTTTTTATATCGAGAGGAATGTTTCCAGTAGTAGCCCTTTTTTTTTTTATTGGGGTGTTCACCCAGCATGCATTCTGTATTAGGCTAGTAATGTAGCTTGTGGCATCTTCTATCTCATCTGATGTTTTTAGGGATACATGTAGTTGTATAGTTTCCTCTATGTGTTCCCTAAATCCTTCCCAGTCTGTAAATTTGTTGGACAATGTCTCGGGTTCTTCGTAGCAAATTATTGTCGTGCTTACGGTTAGGATTACAGGGGAATGATCAGAGCTACTATCATAACAGGGCTCAGCTTTGAGATAGTGTCTCGAGAGTCCTCTGGTGATAAAAAAATCTAGCAGGTCAGGCTTTTTCTTTGGGTCTGTAGGCCAGTATGTGAGTTCACCGGATGAGATTGTGTCCAGGTTATTTCCGTCAATGCATTCTTTAAGCTGTCTACCTCTTGTTGTTATTAACCTAGAGCCCCAGTACGAGTGCTTGGCATTCCAGTCGCCACCAGCAATGAATCTTTTTCCCAGTGTGTGGAAGAACTCGGAGTACCCTGCACTATCTATTCTATGCTTCGGTGGGCAATATACCGCAGATATGTTGAGGGGTCCATCCTTACTCTCAACTACAACAGACGTTGCCTGGATACAGCTTGTTTTATATTCGGGCATGACATAGTGCTTAATATTCGCTCTAATGGCTATAGCAGTTCCAGCGTGGCCAGTGCCATCAGGGTGACAAGTAATGTAGGTGTAGCAACCCATAATTTTTATGTTGCTTTTTTCTGTACAGTGTGCTTCAGATATGAGTACAACATCAAGTTTATTACTTGCAATTAGCACCTCTAGCTCGGACTTATTTGGTGTTAAACCATTAATGTTCCACGTGGCCATCCTGAGAAAAGTCATTTTGGGATTTTGTCTAGCAGTGTTGTTATGAGACTCAATAGAGTGCTCATTTGTTGTAGGATAAGATCAAATTTTTCTGATTGTTTTAATATGAGTTCTTCTAATTTATTATATGGTTTTACTTCAGGATTCAGTTCGTTTGTGTTCTTCTTCAATCTTTCAGCATAGGTGTCATTTGGTCTACTTCCTCCAGGGTTGGAGGGTTTTGCTTCCGTGGTGCTTTTCGAGTCTGGTGGTCTGGTGGTGTTTTTATGAGTTGTCCTCTGTGGCATTCTTCTAGCGAGGATCTCTCTGTATACAGCACAGCCTTTATAATTCGCAGGGTGTTCACCTTCACAGAGAGCGCATAGGGCTGGTGTATTGCGATCTTTCTTTGGGCAGTCAGCAGTTTTGTGCCCTTGAGCGCATTTTACGCAACGATATGGCCGCATGCAGTAATTTTTTGAGTGGCCATATTGTTGGCATCTCTGGCACTGTGGTAGTGTTGTCCTCTTTTTGGGGTCTTCAATGACAACTGACTGGTGATAATTACGTTCAGCGGCAGCGATAGTTCCAAAAAAAACCAATTTAATTAGACTTAATTTATTAATAAAAGAAAATTACAATTAGACTAAAATTACAAGGTTTTACTAGGTTCGATGTCAGAACGCAAGTGAACAATTTGAGACGCCGCTACCGGTGGTAACGCAATCTGCTGATGCGGCGCCAGGTGTCGACGATTGACGCAATAACTTCAATTCCAATAAATAATGAAGTGATGCGCCATCAGCGTATTCACCGTTGCACAATCAGCATATTCCCTGTTGCCTGGTTGTGTAACATCTCCCCCCGAAGATCAGCAATTATTTGAGAACAGAGGTCGAGAAGATTGCTGCACGACGGTTGGGGTCATCTTGTTGCCTGGGTGGAATTTCTGCATAAAACTGCGTCGTTGATTCTGGTTTTGTCCCATCTTGGGTTATCTTCGTATAATACTTTCTGCAAACTATTCCAATACCTAACATACATGCACTTAGGATTAACACGTATATAGGTATGGTGGTATGATAAAGGGCGACGTTAGATGTCTTCTCCAACTTGATAGGTGCCTGAAGATCAATCTTAGTATTAACTGAATGTAAATTATCCAAGTCTATACTGTTCAGTTTGACTATAGGTTGTAATTGAATAGGCAAACTTATGTTCATAGGTACATCTATAATTTTTAAGACTCTTCCTTTCACTCTATCATTGTCATTTGAAATAGTGAATTCAGAAGTTTTCATTGAACATCCAAAGGGCATTATAATGAGATAGCTTCCTTTTAAAGTACTATACTGGTTCTGCTTGCATGATATTTGTACTTTGGTCGGCTTGGGAAAGCTTAATGTGTAGTGTCGGTCATCCAGTTGATCTACAGCTTCCGTAGTGAGATTGACTTTGGTGATTCTGCATGTGTCGACTATTTGCTGCGTAGTAATGAGATGCTGCATACAATCGGGATTGCTTTGAAGATGATAGTTGCGCTTCTTCTCACAGAGATACCATGAACCTATCTTCGGACATTCTGTCTCTATGTACCAGAAATCTTTCCCATGAATGGCTATGTAAGGGAATAACGGGATAAGGATACTATTATTTCTATTAGGGACAATTGATAATTTGTAAAGGTCATAGGTATCAGGAATCAATCGGCAATTTGAAGACTATTACTATCTCATTGCTAGTGTAATAATAACCTAACTTTAATATATCGTAATATTCTCTAAAGTTACTATCTATAATTTCATCTTTAGCATATAAAGATTTTAACTTATCTACCATATTTCTTAATGATTCTAAACTTAAAATAGAATGGTATGTGCTTGATGCACGTATAAAACCTAACATATTTTCTAACCTATGCAATTAATCAGAGAGATTTTCTATATTATCTCCTAAAATCATTAAATATTGCGCAAAGTGTGCATATTTAATTAAGTTATCATCCCTATTAGCATCAGATGCTCGAATCAAGCTAAGTACGTTTTCCATTTTATTCTGATTTTCTTTAATTTTGTCTAATATAATAGTGTGTTCGGACATCCATTGCTTGCTTAAACTAATATGGTTATTAAATTCAGAAGCTAGTTTGACGTCATTATTCTGGAAAGTTTTTATTGCATCGTTATAACGAATAGCGTCTGTATAATCAAGGTTCCCAGATATACTTTTTATAACGGATCCGAGACCGTCTATAAGACCTCTTTTAACACGTATTGGTTCAAAAGTGAGCAATTGATCAGAAATCTTCTCAAGCCTATTTGAGAGGTATTCTATGTGAGGTTCGTATAAAGATAACGTTTTATTAATAAGTTCGGGCCTAATTTCACGTAATTGTACTTTTACCTTATCGATATTTGACTGAATTTCATTTAAATTAATAGTTTGTAAAAAGGAATGGTAATGAGAGGTCACCTTCGTTGGGCCTAAGCTAAAGGGTAGTACTCCTGGTCCATTGTCAAGGCTGTCAAGTATTACTTCTTGCGCGTGGGTCAGGTGGACGGAGATCAGTATTATCCTGTAACAATTGGCTAACATTATGGACTCTCTTCAAACGTGACTTTGCTACTGGACCTCTTTTTTTTCTTTGTATAAATATGAATCGGGAGGTCGGCTAGGACTACGTCTTGTGTGTACCTTGGTGCTAACTTCTGACGGGACGCTAATGGGTTTTTTATGAACACTTGCTGTTTAGGTTCATATTCCTTTTCCGGTTCCCTATCTTTATTACGACTCTCAGTTAATTCTGTGCGGTTATGCAACGAAGTTTCATTAATTAAATCATACGCCTGGCTTACTCGTTTACGATGATCTAAAATATATTGTTGAGTTAAATGTTCGGATAAATCTATATCTATAGGATCACGAGGATCAAAATGGCCTGTAATAATCTCTATCGGTCGGCATTTGGTAAAACTGTGAATTGAACTATTGTAACCTAAAATGGCATAAGGCATAAGATTAACATGAGGCTCATTACGGTGTTCTAATTTTAAAATGCGTAGATGTTCAAGTATTGTTGTATGAAATCGTTCAACAATTCCATTCTCATTGGGGGCATGTGCTAATATCTTATGATGCTGTATCTTATGTAATTTAACAAATTCTGCGAATACTTGGTTAGTAAACTCAGTCCCACGGTCTGTAACTATCGTTAAAGGAACTCCATGGTGCGTACAGAAATTTAACAAAGCCTGAATAACACTAACTGCTGTTCCATCCCTCAAATGGTACGCTTGTGCATACTTAGAGAAAGCATCCACAAGTGTTAAATATTTTTCGTTTTGGACTGTAAATAAATCAAGATGTAAAATTTCGAAAGGCTTAGTTGGAGGTGGAACTATGTGGAATTGCTGTTTGACTGGGTTACGATCATATTTAGCCTGCCCACAGATTGTACACTCATTAATATATTTAGTGATATGCTCTTTCATTTTCGGCCAATAGTATCTTTTCGATAACGCGAGATAACATTCTGTAATACCACGATGGTTGGTTTTGCCGTCGTGATATTTCTGAATTATTTCTTGTTGACGAAGGAAATCTTTAATATTCTCAAGTTCAACTTTTGTTAAGATTAAATTCATTGTAGAGCTTTTAAATTCATTCTGAATAATTGGTATAATGCTGTACATTTCTAAGGGTGGATTAATTATGATACCTGTTCTAACTTTGGGATTAACATATTCTTTAATGGCGTTTACAACGTCCAGGTGCAAATTAGATTTAGATAACTGAATAGCGAAACGGGTGTGGGTTTCAAAAGGCTTGGTAACTACAGTTTTCCTTTTAATGTCACCTACCACGATAAAAGATATTTGACGACTAAACTTATTTAAGGGCTCATCAGTTATTGGTACTTCTAAAATAGGATTCTCAGCTGATGTATGTGCTGTAAGGGTGGATGAACCTGCTACTGAAGGTGGCTTTTCAGAAGGATTAACTACTATTGAGCTAGTTTCCTCATTATTGATTTCTATACGGGAGAGTGCGTCTGCATTTGTGTTATATTTTCCCTGTTTATATATAACAGTAAAATCATACTCGCTCAATTTAAGTCTCCAACGGGTAAGTCTGGAGTTGGGTTCTTTTAAATTCATTACCCATTGTAGCGGTTTGTGGTCGGTAATGATCTTAAATTTACGACCGAATAAATAAGGACGGAAATATTTTGTTGCCCACACTATAGCCAATAGCTCCTTTTCTATTGTACTATAGTTAATTTCGCTGGTGTTAAGTGTTCTAGATGCGTATGATATGGGTTTATCTGAACCGATGGGTCCTTGTGAGAGAACGGCTCCTATGGCCAAATTAGAGGCATCTGTGGTGAGTACAAATTCTTTGTTGAAATCGGGGTATTGCAAGATTGGGTCGTTTGTTAGTAAGGTTTTACATTTCTCGAAACAATTTATGTAAGTTGGATCATTAGTAATTATTTTACATCCCTTTTTTAGGCATTGAGTGAAGGGCTTCGTAATCTTAGCGAAATCCGGTATGAACTTTCGGTAGTATCCTAGTAGGCCTAAAAATCTTTTTATCTCAGTAGCAGTTTTAGGTAAGGGGTAGGCTTTAACCGCGGCGATTTTATCTGGATTTGGTTTTATGCCATCTGTACTTATGATGTGGCCTAGATAGGCAGTTTCTAGTTTGAGGAACTCGGATTTATCCATTTGGATTTTGAAGTTTGATTCTCTGAGTCGTTGAAAAACCTTTTCAAGGTTGACAATATGTTCCTGAAGGGAGGTACTAAAGACAATTATGTCATCGAGATAAACTAGGCATATTACATTTTGGAGAGTAAGACATTGTCCATTACGCGTTGAAAGGTAGAAGGGGAATTTTTTAAACCCATAGGCATTCGAAGAAATTCAAAGTGCCCTCGTTCAACATTGAATGCAGTTTTGTGAATGTCGGCGGGGTCCATTTCGACTTGATAAAAACCGCTTGCGAGATCTAACGTGGTAAAGTATTGACAGTTCCCTAATTTATCTAACACGTCAGTAATATTAGGGATTGGGTATTTGTCGTCAACGGTCTTCTCATTTACTTTTCTAAAGTCAATAACTAATCGCCATTTAGTTTTTCCGGATGCATCTGTTTTTTTAGGAACAATCCATATTGGAGAGCTCCACGCGGAATCAGATGGTCTAATAATACCTTGATCAAGCATTTTACTAATCTGGTCCCTAACTTCTTGACGGTGGACATAAGGATAACGATATGTCTTGGTGTAGACTGGTGTTTCGTCAGTAGTTTTTATACAATGCTTGATCTTATTAGTAAAAGTTAAGACTTCGCCATCAATATAGAAAACATCTGCATATTGAGTGCAAAGTGAAGTTAAATTAGCGCGCTCCTCTTCATTTAAATGACTTGTACGTAAGCGCGATAGTACTTCTTTTGTACGCGGAGAGACTTGTTCGGTACGTTCGCACTGAATGCTATGTAGTTCGGCGCACACGGGGCGGTCCATTGAGAAAATTACGTCATACTGGGTTGGATTGGTAATTTCTACGTAACCTCTACTATTTTTTACGGCCGTTATACATTCACCTATTAAACAATTTGAAATCATTTGTTCCGAGACAATGACGTCACCGTCGCGCATATTAATCGGTAATCGTAATAATTTAGATGAATTAGCTGGGATCACATCTTCATATAGATTCACGTTCCGTGAATTATAAACTTTAAGTGGATTCATTGCTCTCTGTGTAATAAGAATTTTATTTTTATAATCTATAATTGATTCCCATTTATCTAATAAGTCTGACCCAATTAACCCATCAAAATGATCGTGAAATTTGTATATGAAAAGTGTGATCTCGGTATTATCGTTAAGTTCTGAAAAACATGGCAGAGAAATAGAATATTCATTCCTACTGGTAGCATGGACATTAGTAACTTCGAACGGGTCATAGTTAAGAGGAATGTCTGAATAAAATCTTTCTACAGCATCTGGGCTTATGAATGACTGATTAGCTCCTGTATCTATCAGTAATTTAAGAGGGGGTGAACTAATTTCTATGTAAGGTAACTGTCTTTGAGTCTGTAAATTTATTTCTATATGGGTTTGTCTAACTTGGGGTCTTTCTGAAAATCCTGATTTTCACTAACAGGGGTTGGTTCCTGAGACGAATCATCACACGAAATCATGGGGTTATAATATGTAGAATACTGATCAAAGTTCTGATCATAGTAGTCGCTGGAATCAACACAGTAATTAGTATCATAATCATAATCTGAAAAATCATTATAGTAAGGATCATATTCATAGCACTGATTAAAATACATCTCCCTAGACTTAAAATAATTTTGTGGAGGAGGGTTGCCAAACTTGCGCCAATCATGCCCGCTAGGAGGCAGGGGCTTGGTGACGTAATGGCTTATACCACTCATCGGCTTTGGTCCGCTTGGCCCTGGATTTACAGGTGGATTTCTAGGCTGCATTCTAAACACATTACTTTGGGGATTGTAGTTTGGCGGGGGTGCTCTAAACATTTGCTGCGTGCGTGTGGGACCACGGCTTTGCTGAAACTGATTTGGATGTGGATTTGGTTTCCAAGGTTGCATATAAGATTGCATAGGTGGTCGTGATGGTCCGGGGATATTATACATGAGCGCTGGCTTAGACTGTGGTAAATTAAATAAGGGAACAGTATATGACTGCTTAGGATTCGAATTATGTGTTAATTGAGATTGAATTTTACGTTCGGGGATAGTATCACTCCTTTGTTGTAAATATAAAATATTAACCTCTTCCTGAACAAATTCTAATGCCTTTTCAATTGTATCAGGACGCATGCACCTGATACGTGCTCCTAAGGGATCCCTAAGACCTCTAAGATAAGCTTGTAAAGTTAACTTTTTGTACAGGGTACGCTTGGCTTCTATGGTAGTTGGTAATGATTCATGTAGACTTATGTACGTCATTATGGTGCTAAAAAGATTCTGACAACGCTCGTAAAATTCTTGAGGTGTAGTATTGCCTTGATTAAGTAGGGAAAGATCATTATACAACGCGGATTCGTCGCGATGATCGGCGAAATTATTCACAAGTGACTCACGTATGCCTGTCCAGTTATCTGGTATACCATTCGAGTTAATTAAACGTGCGGCGGGTCCTGTGATTTTATTCAAGATACCATTGATCATGGCATTATTCGCCAACTCATTTCCTTCGGTTCTAACATATTGTAAAACTAATGAATCGCAAAGTTTAATAAAACGCGTTAAAACATTCGAATTACCATCGAACTCTGGTAATAATCGAAGTGCTTTATAAATCGTATCTATTTCCGACATTTTATCTACGTTTCTATTAGCGTCTATTTGTTCTATACGCTGACTATGCCTATCTACCCTAAGATTACAAGTCCGAGATTGCCTTGGATGGAAAATCTTGGAAGGATTATATTAACACAAAGAGAGGAAGGACACAAGAAAGATTCTGTGTACTTACAATATCATTTCGTTGGTTCTCTAGATGTATCAATGTCTGGATACCGTCTATGCTGCAGCTTTCCGTAGATTCTGGATACTCGTCTAAGGTTTGAAAACCGGTCAGCAACGCAGGGCTCCGCTCCGGTCCTTTCGATGTAAGAAAGTCTTGTCGCCTATACGCACTGACTCGAGTATCCTACGCTCCCAAAGGGAACAATAACTTCAATTCCAATAAATAATGAAGTGATGCGCCATCAGCGTATTCACCGTTGCACAATCAGCATATTCCCTGTTGCCTGGTTGTGTAACATGATATACGTATTTGATGTCTTTAACTGCCTTGTTGTTTGGCCCAGGGGCAATATTTACAAAGAACGTAGATGTTGGTTTTTTGTCTGGTCCGTACTTGGCGTTAACAATCTCTCCATAGACTTTGTTTCCAGTTTTTTCGATTTCCTCCACAATTGCACTGAGCGGAGTGGAGTGGTGGAGATTTTTTATAACCACTCTAAAGCAGCGTTGGTCCTTAAGGTTGAAGGTGTGACCTATGAGTCCATTCTCTCGAACAACAGTGATAACTTTTTTGTAGGTGGTAACATCTTTACAAGATACCCTTAGTTGATTCCTATTTACTATTTTGAAGGTAAAGAGGTTATGATCAGCTGCTGATTCCAACAGTTGTGAGAGTCTGTTTACGTCCTCAATACCATATAAAATGATTGGTGGTGGTTTGCTCGGTCGTTTTTCCTTTGGTTGACTAGAATTCTCTGTCTCGTCTACAGATAAATCCTTGTAACGGTTGTGGGTTTTTATAGTTTCTGGGGATGGTGACCGTGACAATTTTTTCCGTTTATGGCTTTTAGTTCCGGGGACTCTTTGCCAGTCCGGCGGTTTGGGAGTTATTATTTCTAGATTCTTGCCTAGTGTTGCCTGTGTTGAGGGTTCTATTTGGGGGATACTTCCCAGTGAGGAACTTCTAGTTCTCGTAAAAAGGCTTGGATGGAACGCCTGTTGTACAAATTTACGTCTTCCAGTAGCATTCACTGAAGCAGAGGCCTGGTTACCCGCGTCTGCACAGTCTTCGGTAACATATTTCACACCTTGAGGCCCGGGTACCTCATGGCGCCGGGGGTTAGCCGGATCGCAGGACAAATCGCATTCTTTATTTTCTATTTTCATAATAAAAGGGGGTGGGAGAGTAGTAGTACGCGTTTCCCAGGCGCATACCCCCAATATTTTTGAGGATATTTAGTTCCTCATGGCCATTGGTGAGCCATATTGGTGGGTTAGTTACCGCCGCCCATGACTCGGCGTTGGCAAATTTTTACAGCTGATTTCCTCCAAGATATTTACAGGTAGGATTTCGCAGTTCTCAGCAAACCCTCCTCTTTTCACATCCGGGCTTGGGACCGGCAACGGCAGAGTTCTTGGGACCGGCAACGGCGGAATTATATATATACATATATTTACTAGATATTTGTTTTTTCGTATAATCTTACAATGGATTTCCGCAAGGTCACGCCTGAGTCATTTAATTATTATTAACCATAATATAAAGATATTTTTCAAATTCACATGAACGTAAATAAAATCTTTTAAATGACAAAAAAAAATATAAATCTTTTTCAATTAAGAGATTACAATTCTAAGCAAAGTGACCACACAATTTTTCAACAAGTAATAAAAATTTTATTGCAAAAAAGTGTAGTAAACACATAAAACATCGGTATGCTGAGATGCAGAGATGTAGAGATGCATTGCCAAACGTGATGTGTCTAGTACTCTGAACTGCCATATAAATTCCCAGACAGTATTGCAGTTCAATGCTTCGGCCACTTTTACTGTTCGCAATTGTAGAATTGAGTATAGAGAAAAATGCTGTTTTAGAATATTATTTACTTGCTACCGTTCCGCGGTGTCACTCGTGTTTCCGAGGACTCTAGAAAGAAAGAAAGAAAACATTTATTTTGGACTCACACAGCATCACCATAGACAATTACATTGACATTACGAATTACAAATAGATACAATATAGCAATAACAACACAATCGTACAGAATATACACTGTGTGAGGCCAAAAAGCACCTATCTCAGCATAAGCTGCGGCCGTAGATACCGCAGCGCTGATATTCTGATAGGGCTAGCAGTACCACGGACAGTTGCGGCACAGACATAAAAAATAAAATCTAATGTATTGTAGGGTTGTAACAGTTTATAACACTCGGAAATAGTGTAGCCTTCTATCAGTGAAATATTTTTTTAAATGAGTGTAATGGTTCCGGAGATAAATTTCCACATATATACAAGCTACCAAAATTTGTATTTGGACTCTTTCTTTAAAGGATTACTAGCCTAACCAGCCCACACTGCGTTGTGGCTCAGTCGGATGTTAATGATTCCCCGCTCCCGTGGGAACTTAGGGATAACAAGTATATGAACATTTTATATAGAAACGCAATGTTAGGTAAAAAAATCATGTCCATCTATCGATAATTTTTCAAGTTTTGTAATACGAAAGTAGATTTTTATATAAAAAGATTATGTCTATAGTAGTTAAGATTCTATACATCCCACTATTGCCCCTATTATATATCATTATTCAAATTCATCCAACGTTACGGAACTAAATGTTAACAAACACAAGCACAACTTTCACATTAATAATATTATTTTAATTTGCATATTTGCATGATGTGTTTATCATGCCTTCTAGGCTTGTTTTCTTACCAACATTGTATACTACATATTATGTCACACTAGCTTTGGACCGTGACTTTGCTCGGGTGGTCTTCATGATTTGATCACAGAGAATCCTTCTAAAAGAAAGCCCTAGCAGGGCTTGAAAATCTAAAAAAAGATTTTAAGGCTTTTGGACAGACAGGCCGACCGGACGCGTGTTTTATAATATTTATGTAGTGATACCATACGACTAGTGTCATAGCCACCATGCCTAAATAAAATAATCAGTCACTTCTACAGCATTCTCAAGCATAGATCTTGCAGTAATTAAGCATCCAGATTAGTTCGCGCGAGATTAATATAACGATTTTAGATATATGTGCCTCTCGCTCTGTAAGTCCTCGTCTTTCAGACAAACAACTATATTATAATCATGTTACTGTGACTTGAATGCTAAAACAGGTCATTCTATTTGTGATCAGTGCTCAACTCATTATAGTTTATGATTAATGTAAGTTTATAGTGGGACATTTATGTCATGGAAAAATGTACCTTATCGCTTTATGATTTGGTTTATCAGCAACATCTCTACGGAGTATAAAACAATATCGTTTCCTGCCGTCTGTAATATTTTAAACTACGCAACGGACATAGATGCGGTTTTCATCAATAGACAGAATTATTCAAGAGGAAGGTTTATGTATTAGTATGTACATTGCTCAATTTAATAAAAAAATTATCAATTGATGTACCAATTAATTTGTGTTTTTTAAGACATTACTCTGTCGATACTTTTTAAAATTAGATATAAATAATTTCAAATAGGTAAAAATACCCATAATTGATCCATCTTGGATCAAATATAGAAATAATTAATATCTTCACGCTTATCATCCTCCAAGAGGTGGTTAGAGATCTCAGTACTGGTACATATTCCACCGAATATATTTCAAGTCTTAGTCTCTCTGGTATAGGGTAATAATTTCTTACAAAGTAAGCTTGTAAGCTGAAGTAGCAATTGGCAGGCCTCATCGCTCGAAGAACTGGTAACCGATGGGGAAAAAAGGTTTTTGAGTGGCAACCACGTACAGAAAACCGCCGAGTGGGACGACCTCCCACCAGGTGACCTGGTCAGAGTCGCTGGAAGCCGCTGGATGCAGGCGGCTTAAGACCGTTCAATGTGGAAATCCAAGGGGTAGGCCTATGGTTAACAATGGACATCCCTGGGTTGATATGATGAACGTATACCATACCTTACTTAAACTGAGAATGGAATCCAGGAGCTCTGTTCTCTAACCCTCATATCGCTTGACTACCGTGGTGATACTATAAATTAAGTTAAACTCAAGCCTCGAATATAACCCGTTCGTAATTTTAGGTACAATTTCAACGTGAGCACCAATTACCGGCGGTAATCTATCCAACCCTGTCACAATGGAGGTAATGCCGTATAGCTCGGTATATTAAGTACCCAGTGCCAACAATGCGTCAATGGACGGGTCAAAGGGTCCAAACACAGGTGGCTCGGCCCGAGGGTTATAGGGCAGGCGTACTTGATAGAGGGATATTAAATGGTCATTTACTTATTTTGATGTTTGATTTAGTTTATCTAATAGGTTATTTAGGTTTTGGTAATTATTGATAAGTTTCCTTTATGGTTACTTTGTAAAACTTTTCTTTCTTAAATTATTAATTAGCTGTCCCTCGCGAATTCCATCGCGTTCCCGAGGGATGTTAAATTTTCCCGGTATAACAAGTGTCATGTGTATTCATCAATTAATTCAGTGTATAAATATCTAAACACAACAGAAAATGTTAGCTTTCACTTGGAAAAACTAAAAAGGGTTGTGAATAATTTTAAGTTGTTTTTCTATGTTTAAAAACACAACATTTTATTATTTTATTTTATAGCTTAGATGGTAAGTATTTAAACAAGGAACCATAGTTAAAAAGCTTTCTTTTAATATTTTATCATAACCATAGATTTTATTAAGTTTTCCAAGTGAACGCAAACTTTTTTACTTTTGAGTATACCTAGATGCAAGTCATCCGTATCCGCTTAGTAATTTTTGCGTGAATGAGTAACAAATGCCCATCCATCCATCTACCCTGACACACTCACACACTTTCGCTTACTATTTATGATATTTATTGATTTATTTATTTAATGGAAGACCAACAGCTGATTCACTTACAGACTAATAATTTAAATATTCATCAGGAAGCCAGTAACAGGTCTTCACGTTTAGGTGGTAGCTTAATAAATATATCTGTGATGACAATATCTGAAATTAGTATAACTTAGATTGAGTAGTACTTTAAACATCTAAATATATATTCTCCTAATCAAAACTATCCTGATATAATATAACAAATTGGTTTTAAAATTTTACACGCACTATATTATTTAGAAAAATCATTGCTTAGTATTCGCCTCGCCGATGTAACGCTTGTGCAGAAAATATCTAAATCGTGTTGTCTAGCCAAGGTGTTGAAGTTATTACTCGCCACAGAAAATAATTTATATTTATGGGATTTGTGTATAATATTTCTGTGTGAATGCACACAATTGATTTGATGTTTGCATGCATTAATCAAATTAATATGGTGTTTATAGGTGTAAATATATTGCTATCTGATGGTCAAAGTAGCTTTATTAAGTTTACGTAGTATATTTTAATAACAAGGAAATTGAAGTATTATCTACAACAAGTGCTTTTTATGTTAAGTAGGCTGTTAAACAAGAAGAAAAACAGCTTGATGGCAAGTGATCAGGGGCATTGCCAATGCATCGTCGACCGTGAGACGTTAAGTTGTTAATTCTCATGTACCTGGTATTTCATAGAATTCCATATATTTTTAAAAAGAATACAGTGCACAACTGATACATTGGTGATAGGGTTCCTGACTAGGTAAAGTGAGCCAAGCATTTGTGAGCTTGGTCAGGTGGGTACTGCAAAGTACCCTACCACCGTACTCGTGCAATGTCAGTAATGTTTCACAGCTCAAAGATCGTCTGTAGTAGGATCGACTGTTACACTCTAATCAAATCTCTTTGTGATCGGCGGGCATTGTGTCACGCATCAATCAAATCTCTGTTAATGTAATGAGGAGTAATAGGCATTGGATGCCGATCCAGTCATTCTATTTCACGAAGTCCGCTCAGTCCTGTGTGTAGCGACAATAAACGTAGCACAAGTTGTAGAGTTTTTAGTGCAGAGTTCGTCCGGGAAGTACTACCGTAGTGCACTTGTAATACTGTGTTCCGGTTAGAAAGGTAAGGGGGCCGGTAATTAGCGGCATGTGAGATTTAAGAAATTTAAACTTTTCAGGGTTGACAATGTATTGGCGATAATTGAATTTATTTTTCTTTATGACATCCTTTATATTTATTTTTGGGTTTGAATGTGTTAAATTAAGAAGTATGTTTAACATTTTCATAAACACAAAACTAAGCTTGAAGTACCTAGTAATCTAACAAAAAGTCGTGTCTTATAACTGATTTCAAGGTTTAACATAATCACTGTAGTTTTTTATTGTATGACATTACTTTCAAAATTTGTAAATTTTAAAAATACGAATTGGTTTCTATGCCAGGATCTTAACGGCGTCTTTGAGGGGTCTAAGTCAATCCAGAATAATGAGTCTTTTAGAATGATGAAATAATTTTCCAAATAATTGCCGTGGTTCCGGTGATTACCCTTCTTATACAAAAATACTCTCGTTACAATATTATCTATTATATTTTATTTATGTAGGAAAAATTGTATACCTTTCACACATGGTCAGTTAACCTGTTAACCCTTGAAACAATGAGCTCCCGTGCCATCCTACATTCCAGCAGCATCCCGTCCCATCTAAACCAGAAAGAGCAATCCTACCGCACAATGGCGGTATGCTATAACCCGTCGATTGGCAATATTATTGAATTTTGCCCCGGAATTGAATTTCGTGTTGGCACAGCCAGCGGTTCGAGAGCAGTTTTTGTTCAATCTATAAGGGATATACCGCCTCGCAATGCTTGTATGACGGTATATTCTCATGATTGTTGTGCAGAAAATTATTGTACGTGAAAAATTCTAGTGGAAATAAAGAGGATATAGATTGTGCTACAGCTTGTTGTTTTATAGGATGAGGATTCAATTATAAAAGTAAAATAAAGTGGCCCTAAAGATACGGTAATAAAGACTGGTCAGAATCGTGGTCTCCTAGAGGAAGAAAGATGCTAAATAGTGAAGATTTAGTTCAGTTGTTCTTGACGGTTCTTCTCAGATGAAGTCGTCAGACGCCAAACCGATGGTAACAGTAGCTCTGACCATTTGAATGCCCTCCGAAGGCCTAAATAAAGTAAATAGCTATGATAAAATAAAATTGTATTATTTATAAATATTATAATTTAATATTTAAAATACAATATAGGTATATATAGTAAATATTATATACATATAAATAAAAGTAGTAATGAAAATAGGCAAAATAGTAAAATTTTCTCTTCTGGTTGTGAAACGGTTTCTTTTTTTTTATTTGCTTAACTATTGGCCAGCTTCAGTTGTATGATTTAGGTCAATTTTAGTGCTAGTTGATTCGGCTTTAATAAATTGTCAGATTATAGCGTTGTTTTCCAATGAAATATCGATAGGGCGTTCGAAAAAATCATCGATATCCCTTTCTTTACCAGATACAATATTTAAAAAAAGAATGTCACATGCACTTTTGACCGTTAGCTTAGAATCTTTCTTTTTTCTGCATGAGCCAGATACGTGACGTTAGTTCTCGGACGCATAAAAATCCCGTGCTAGCCATCCCGGGAATATCGTACGGGATAGCATAACTCCGGACAATAGACTTTTATTTTATTTTCAACGACGACGCGCCGCTTCTTGCAAGCTCTTTGGATTATGCAAATATGTTGTCCATTTTAGCATATCTATGTCACGTCCACAGTTTTGTTGGAGATGGTTTAGATGCTGTTATTATATTATATACTTTATGAGAACTAGGTATGATGCATTATTTAATATTTCTGTTTTACTATGCAATATATACTGGATTACGGGAAGCTTTATTTTATTTCATTTATTGCTGAAATTGGTAAGGCAATTTGCATTCGAGTGTAATCCTACTTCAACTTATTTGTGAGGATGGATGTGTGATATCTGTTACAATTTCACGCAAAAGCTTCCAAACGGATTCGGTATAACATTTAATTGCAATACTTTTTATCGCAGGAACATGTAGCATCCATCGTGAACGTGGTGGAAACCGCGGGAGGCAGCTAGTTTTTACATATGACTGAAATAGTTTAGTGGTCGTAACATGTAGATCGTTGGCTTAGTCATCATCATCATCTTTCTGATCATTCAGTGCATTAAGGAATGTATTCTTGAAAATGATTACTTCTGTTAGGGCCCTTATGAATTTCGTCTTTAAGTTCCCAGCAGTTCGGAAGTGAGACTTAACCAATTGGCTTGGTGGTTAGCGACTCTGACTGCCAAGTCGAAGGTCGCGGGTTCGATTTCCACCCAGGACAAACATTTGTGTGCATGAACATGTCTGTTTGTTCTGTCTCTGGGTGTAAATATCTATATATGTATGTATTTAGAAAAGTAAAAAGTAGTATATGTAGTATATCAGTTATCTGGTTTCTATAGTACAAGCTCTGCTTAGTTTGGCATCAGATGGCCGAGTGTAAAGAATGTCCCAGGATATTTATTATTATTAAATATATAAAACATTTAAATTACATTTTAAAGTAATGACAAACAGGTAAGTAAGTAGGTCCCCAGTCAATCAACATCAAATCCCGCAAAAAGTAACACAAAAGCGCGTGTTAGCAAACAGAGGCAACTTCGGCTATCGTCGGGTGTCGTCGAAACAAGATCAGTATCAACTCTTAGCTGCGGAGTTACCTCCGGGACACGTTTTAAAACTTGCCCTTCCTCTGTCCCGTGTCCCGGGAATCCGCTTTGTGTAAACTATGGAGTGTACTTATATAATCCCGGCTATGTACAGCTTAGTTTTTATCTTTAACGATCTAGGTACCTTGATAACGTGTCCGTTAGTGGATCATTTCGTTTGACTTTTTAAGGCTGTTTTATTGGTTTGTTATTTTAAACTTCGTTCGCGTATAGTCAATTTGGGAAAACTACAGTTTGGTATTATTTTTTTTATTTGCATTAGTAATTGATACTGATCAATGACTTTATTATTAGATAGAACGTGATGCTGGCTAAATGAAAACTAAAATAACGTGAAAGTAACTGAAACTATCATAATTAATTGACAGGCCCGATGGCTTGGTGCTTAACGCTCTGACTGCCAAACCTAAGGTCACGGGTTCAATTCCCACCCAGGACAAACATTTGTGTGCATGAACATGTCTGTTTGTTCTGTGTCTGGGTGTAAATATCTATATATGTATGTGTTTAGAAAAGTAAAAAGTAGTATATGTAGTATATCAGTTATCTGGTTTCCATAGTACAAACTCTCCTTAGTTTGGGACTAGATGGCCGTGTGTGAAGAATGTCCCAGGATATTTATTTATTTATTTAATGTAAAAAACCGCAAGAAAGTACTATTAGTAAATAGCTCAGCTCAGGAGGTTCTGGATTCAGTTCCCGTGAAGGGCAAAGTTATTTTACCCTTTCTTTGTTTAGATATAATTACCTGCTACCCGATATTGGAAATGTATCCAGGAGTCGACGACGTGTCGCATTAGAACTTGAAACATCTTTGGAGGAAGGTTTCATTACTGAGATCTCAGCCTACCTCTCAGGAAATAAAGAGCATGTAAATATGTTACATTATGATGCAAAAAATGTATATTTCCATCCACAATTCTTATCTGGACTCGTGGATTTAGCGTAAGGCTAAATTTGCAAAACCCTTTGTTAGTGTTTTTACATTTCTAGGCCTTACAGCTCGGGCCGTGTGACAATTAATATCAGTCAGTCACAGAACAGAATTATGTATGAAGAACAGATTTAGGGGGAGATTAGTCAGCTGTTTAACCAAAATAATAAGATGTATGTGTTAATTTACCATTAAGGTATTATTTTCATTCATCGTACCGGAGATTTGACAGAATTCGAATGGACTTTCGCATAATCAAGAACATGTTTATTGCTTTACTATAGAAATAAATAAATAAATATCCTGGGACAATCATTTTACACACGGCCATCTAATCCCAAACTAAACAGAGCTTGTACTATGGAAACCAAATAACTGATATACTACTTTTCTTTGTTTTTTTTCTAAATACATACTTATATACATATTTACACCCAGACACAGAACAAACAGACATGTTCATGCACACAAATTTTGTCCTGGGTGGGAATCGAACCCGCGACCTTCAGTTTGGCAGTCAGAGTCGCTAGCCACCAAGCCAACTGATTCAGGAATGTACAGTATATTACTATTTCACTGATATACCATCAAATAGTACTTATAACTTAGTAGGTATATCAGTCATTTAGTCATCTGGGGAAGTACTATAACCATAGCTGTGGTTTGGTTAAAAGTATAAGGGGACCGGTGAAACTGCAGGCACATGAGACTGAACAACTTCAGGTCTCAGGGTCAATAATGTATTGGCAATTCCCCTAGTGTTGCAAATGTCATGACCATCAGGTAGACCGTCTCTCTGTTTGTTAATCCACATAAAATATATAAAGATAAGTTCTCTGTTCTACTTAGGTTGGTATCAGATGCCTCTTTAAAGAATGGCTTTGAATCTTTTATTATTTACTATCTGCGCCCTGCGGCTTTGCCCACTTTCAATCCTGGTTATAAACCTTCCTCTTGAAATACTCTATTTTTTGCTAAAAACTGCATTTAAATTCGTTGCATCGTTTACGATTCTATAAAGGACATACAGTCAAACATTCATTTTGATATATATAGATAGATTAAACACGTCGATTTTAATGTATGATAGTTTCAGCTTACCGTTGATTTTGTCGTCCATCTCTTGGCCACTATTCCATTACTACCATGTTCTCCGTCTTTTTACCTCGACAGATAGCATCCACTTCCACATCAACCTTTAACTTTATGTAAATGAACGTTCGCGAAAACAATGCGTTGCAGATTTAGCACCAAGTGGCAGCCTGGCAAGGGAATCTTAGGTTCAGACAGCTCTTGAAGCCCATTGAAATTGTAAATTAGCTTAGATGTAAATTAATGTTAGATGCGAGAGGAAATGCACCAATATAATTCCTTATCATTTATTAACGTTGTCGAGATGACAAAAGTCCGTTAACAGCTAAAAGTGTCATTGAAAAATCACCTGTATATCTTTTGACATAAGGTGCGTGTGTGTGAGAGCATCACTATGGCTTTCGAGATCTAATAGGCGCGTTTTGACAGCTAAGAGTGTTATAGAAAAATGAACCCTACGGCGCTATGACAAGGTTCGTCAGCATCATCATACAATTAGTCATTGGATCAATAAATGAACCTTATCGCATAAGCTATAAAGATGATTTTTCAATGACATTATTAGTTAAAATGGGCTTTTGTTATCTCCACAATTTTAATAAATTATATGGAATTCGATTGTTGCACTTACCTTGATGTGTTAATTGAATATGCTTCACGTTGACGTGCCCATAAATAATAATAAAATTAATTTATTCAGGCAACACAGAAACCTAATATTGTTAGCAAGATCTTAAACTATGCTAGTTTGAGCGATACATAAAAACTGCCATTACCATACCATTGGTAAGATTATACAAAAAACATATATCTAGTAACTTTTTCCGCTAGAGCTCCTTCTCTGTCAAGTCCCAAACAAGTTTTACGTTCTGAAGATGCTTCTTGTAGAAACGAAACACGTGTCGATTTTCAGTCGAGTTTCCTTATATGGGGCTTGATAGAGAAGGAGATCTAGTGGAAAAAGTTACTAGATATTATTGTATATGGATTTCCGCAAAGCCATGCCTGTGTCAATTAGTTATGTACCCATTGGTGGTTAGATAGCTTGAATGCCACACCACGGGTCATGGGTTCAATTCCCACCCAGGGCAAATATTTGTGTGCATTGACGTGTCTGTTTATTCAGGGTCTAGGTGTATGTTATATCCTTTATTATGTTATACATGAGCTTTTTTGCGAATTCATGCTTTTTTATTTGGGATTAGATGGTTGTGTCCCAGGATGTTATTAATTTTTAGATCTTTAATTGGATCTACCCGCCCGCTTAATATTATATAAATATTTCTTTTTCATATTATTAAATTGAAAACACTACTTTCTACTGTATGCTCGTAAAGTCCTAATAATGTCACCGCTTTTCTTAATACGCCGCACATACCGCCGCCTTTGTAAGCTTGTTTTGAACTATCTATAATCCCCTTTTGCACTCAGATAAACCTTCAGTAACACCTGGTAATGCGAGACAGCCAGTAATGCAACGACATATCTGAGCTTTTGTAGATATATTGGTTTTAAAGTTGAGTTAGAATTATTTTTTGGGTAAAATAAATGTGATTTTGGATATCTTTATAAAGAAAATAAAAATTAATTACCTGTGATTTTTTTCGCATTTTTGTATCTTAGAAGGGATGAAGAGTAGAAAATAAATTGGTTTTATTTTTGTAAACATAGAAATGAACACAAAATAAATATTTGACCTTCTAAAATAATTTTGACTATTAAAGAATATGATCCAAGTTATATGCAGTGACCTACCGACTTATTACAACCTTTAATGCCTATAAGTACTTACCTCAATGCGATCAATCCTGAAATCTGGAATAGTTGAGTTTTTTTTTTTTCAAGCGTTGAAATTTTTTAATAAAGTAGAGTTACCCTACCACAAGGATTATATTTCCATCAAATAATTAATCAGTGCAAAACCATGAAAGAGAACTAACTAGAATTTAGATTTAAAGATTAGCCATTCTAAATTAATTCCATTACCATTCAAAGCCTTTGCCAAAATATAATATTTACATGAAAATTGGCATATTTACCACAAGCTCGGTGCGCTGCATTAATAACAGTAACTTATGCCCGCGTCCCGCTTTACCCGGGATCCCGCGGGATTGCATTGTTCGCGTCACCGGGATATTGTACCAGCCCGGGATGCACCACTGTGCAACAATATTTACGGCCATTGCGCGACCCGCAAATACTGTTAGATAATCACGTTTCAAATTGAAATGTAATTAGGGTAGTGATAATAACATTAGTGAATTGTGGGGCGGCGCCATTCAATGTATCATTTTAGCAACAATATTATTCAACACAACTCGTGTACCAGATTGCACTGAATTAATTAAAAAGTTTAATTTTCCACACATTTTTTAAAATCCAATTATAAAACTGAATTTCTCTCCCGTTGGAACGTACGCATAACATTATTTATTTAAGTAACGAAGCTTAAAATTACTTTAAATATTTAAGTACATAATATCCATGAATACAAAACACTAATTTCCTATTATAAACACAAATCAAGCTAAATTCACAAAACTTAATCTACAACAAACGCTGAATCAAACAAATATAAATCCGAGTCAGTTGTGACTTTTAATCAAAACCAACTGTTTGAAAACTGGAATCAACTAGCCGAAACTGGTTGCGAATAATATTTATTCACTATCAGCGAAACAAAAGTGAGCTAAGCAAGAAGTTTGCAATCCCGCGGCGGGGCAGCCCTAGCTAACCCTCACTCAATCTAAAAAGCACTTTATTCCGATATAGACAAGATACAAAATGATGGAGTGTTGTGAAGTTTTTTGTTTTGTACATACGTGTGAATTGTTCAAGTGGATGTGTTCAAAGGATTTTGAACTTTATATGGTTGTGTGAAGGCTTGAATTTTAATGGATAATGATAGAGTGCCATACATTCCGCGAATATTTCCCGTCACGGTGGTGTCGGTGGGGTTTATAGACTTGACTCTTCAGTTTGAGTGTATTTTTTTGTGATATTGGAGTGCTTTATTTTGTAAATAATAAAATTGTTTGGTGTTGTGTGACATCGCATGCTTGTGTGAAAAAAATAACGTTTTGAACTAAATTGTGAATAAAAGTTAACATCATTGGATATTAATAATGAACCAAAAGTACAACTATGTGCAGATTAAATTTGTTTTAAAATAACTTTATTTAAATGAAATATAATATAATCTAAAAAAACTAACACTGAACTAACAATCAGCGTATTAGTCGTAGTACTGCTTTTGGTATCAAGCCAAAAATATACAAAATGTTTCTTCTAAACTTATTTTGGAACCAAAATCTAAAAAATAGATAGTAAAATTATAAAATTTTTGATAAATAAAAAAAGATTTTTAAAGTTTTTTATCAAAATATATCTCTGTGTAATATATTTATAGCACTGAACCCTCCCAGCATGATCACTACTCGCACTTGTCCGACTTTTTATACCATAAAGAGGTTGGTAGGCTTTCTAAAAAATTGCTCACCTGAAAGTTCAAAGCGGCGACCGACACAAGTGAATAGACCGAGACCTCTGACTCCTTATCTAACTGACTTGCTAACGACGTCTTGGGCACATTCAACGATATGTAATACCATTAGTGAACTAATAATCTCAAACTGTATCGTTACATAATAATATGAAAGACTGTGTGTCTGTTGTAAAAATTTGCAATTGCTACGGTATCTTTCGTTATTTTTCATTTACTTTTCTTGAAAATTAAATAAGAACTATTTGTTCTTCTTGTCCTTTTGAAAATTGTGTTTTTTGTTTTTTTATTGTAGTGTATTTAAAGTAATATATAAGCAGAGGTCTAGAGCCACATTATAAGTCCCAATGAGACATGTAGTGAGCATTGTCTCTTTGGATACATTACTAAACCTAGGCTATTGCAATAATTTCGGACAAAGATTTTTCCTGACCCAATCGAATCAAGAACCTACGTTCTTTGAGCTAAGCTTTACACCGGTCGACTTCACCGACGCAAGTATTTTATTAATTATAGAAATCAGAAATATTTTTATATTTCTTCCTATTAATAATGTTTAAGCAAACTATAACTTAAAAGCCAAAGTCACGGTAAAAGCTAGTATGGTGACATAATCTATATATATATACATGTCCGTTTTACCCCGCTTATCTTGCTACCTGCTAGTTGAATAGCTAATGTATTTGATTTATACATCAGTGTATACATGCATTAACGTATTCATTTAATATAATAGTGTACCTTCGCCTACATGACTTGCGGGTTGAGTTGTCTCTTTCTATCGAAGAGGACATAATATAGAAAGTCATTTTGGGTACTTGCTCTCTGAAATGATGGGGCTTTTGTGAATATATTGCAATTTCAAAGCATACTTGTTAATATATTGGTAGGTATGTTTCTAAAACTATTAAGTCTACAATAGAAAATTATTTGAATTATAATAGGTCATTGAAATTTCAATCAGTCGAGCATAATGAATGGCGCACCGAGTAAATGTCCGGATATCCGGTTGAAACGTTGAACTGATCGTTATTTTAGCCGATACATTAATATAGAGAATCAATCTAATTTGTCAATGAAGTCAGTAGCAGACGTCGATTGAGCGGGATTAGTGTGTGAGAGCATCACTATGGCTTTCGAGATCTAATAGGCGCGTTTTGACAGCTAAGAGTGTTATAGAAAAATGAACCCTACGGCGCTATGACAAGGTTCGTCAGCATCATCATACAATTAGTCATTGGATCAATAAATGAACCTTATCGCATAAGCTATAAAGATGATTTTTCAATGACATTATTAGTTAAAATGGGCTTTTGTTATCTCCACAATTTTAATAAATTATATGGAATTCGATTGTTGCACTTACCTTGATGTGTTAATTGAATATGCTTCACGTTGACGTGCCCATAAATAATAATAAAATTAATTTATTCAGGCAACACAGAAACCTAATATTGTTAGCAAGATCTTAAACTATGCTAGTTTGAGCGATACATAAAAACTGCCATTACCATACCATTGGTAAGATTATACAAAAAACATATATCTAGTAACTTTTTCCGCTAGAGCTCCTTCTCTGTCAAGTCCCAAACAAGTTTTACGTTCTGAAGATGCTTCTTGTAGAAACGAAACACGTGTCGATTTTCAGTCGAGTTTCCTTATATGGGGCTTGATAGAGAAGGAGATCTAGTGGAAAAAGTTACTAGATATTATTGTATATGGATTTCCGCAAAGCCATGCCTGTGTCAATTAGTTATGTACCCATTGGTGGTTAGATAGCTTGAATGCCACACCACGGGTCATGGGTTCAATTCCCACCCAGGGCAAATATTTGTGTGCATTGACGTGTCTGTTTATTCAGGGTCTAGGTGTATGTTATATCCTTTATTATGTTATACATGAGCTTTTTTGCGAATTCATGCTTTTTTATTTGGGATTAGATGGTTGTGTCCCAGGATGTTATTAATTTTTAGATCTTTAATTGGATCTACCCGCCCGCTTAATATTATATAAATATTTCTTTTTCATATTATTAAATTGAAAACACTACTTTCTACTGTATGCTCGTAAAGTCCTAATAATGTCACCGCTTTTCTTAATACGCCGCACATACCGCCGCCTTTGTAAGCTTGTTTTGAACTATCTATAATCCCCTTTTGCACTCAGATAAACCTTCAGTAACACCTGGTAATGCGAGACAGCCAGTAATGCAACGACATATCTGAGCTTTTGTAGATATATTGGTTTTAAAGTTGAGTTAGAATTATTTTTTGGGTAAAATAAATGTGATTTTGGATATCTTTATAAAGAAAATAAAAATTAATTACCTGTGATTTTTTTCGCATTTTTGTATCTTAGAAGGGATGAAGAGTAGAAAATAAATTGGTTTTATTTTTGTAAACATAGAAATGAACACAAAATAAATATTTGACCTTCTAAAATAATTTTGACTATTAAAGAATATGATCCAAGTTATATGCAGTGACCTACCGACTTATTACAACCTTTAATGCCTATAAGTACTTACCTCAATGCGATCAATCCTGAAATCTGGAATAGTTGAGTTTTTTTTTTTTCAAGCGTTGAAATTTTTTAATAAAGTAGAGTTACCCTACCACAAGGATTATATTTCCATCAAATAATTAATCAGTGCAAAACCATGAAAGAGAACTAACTAGAATTTAGATTTAAAGATTAGCCATTCTAAATTAATTCCATTACCATTCAAAGCCTTTGCCAAAATATAATATTTACATGAAAATTGGCATATTTACCACAAGCTCGGTGCGCTGCATTAATAACAGTAACTTATGCCCGCGTCCCGCTTTACCCGGGATCCCGCGGGATTGCATTGTTCGCGTCACCGGGATATTGTACCAGCCCGGGATGCACCACTGTGCAACAATATTTACGGCCATTGCGCGACCCGCAAATACTGTTAGATAATCACGTTTCAAATTGAAATGTAATTAGGGTAGTGATAATAACATTAGTGAATTGTGGGGCGGCGCCATTCAATGTATCATTTTAGCAACAATATTATTCAACACAACTCGTGTACCAGATTGCACTGAATTAATTAAAAAGTTTAATTTTCCACACATTTTTTAAAATCCAATTATAAAACTGAATTTCTCTCCCGTTGGAACGTACGCATAACATTATTTATTTAAGTAACGAAGCTTAAAATTACTTTAAATATTTAAGTACATAATATCCATGAATACAAAACACTAATTTCCTATTATAAACACAAATCAAGCTAAATTCACAAAACTTAATCTACAACAAACGCTGAATCAAACAAATATAAATCCGAGTCAGTTGTGACTTTTAATCAAAACCAACTGTTTGAAAACTGGAATCAACTAGCCGAAACTGGTTGCGAATAATATTTATTCACTATCAGCGAAACAAAAGTGAGCTAAGCAAGAAGTTTGCAATCCCGCGGCGGGGCAGCCCTAGCTAACCCTCACTCAATCTAAAAAGCACTTTATTCCGATATAGACAAGATACAAAATGATGGAGTGTTGTGAAGTTTTTTGTTTTGTACATACGTGTGAATTGTTCAAGTGGATGTGTTCAAAGGATTTTGAACTTTATATGGTTGTGTGAAGGCTTGAATTTTAATGGATAATGATAGAGTGCCATACATTCCGCGAATATTTCCCGTCACGGTGGTGTCGGTGGGGTTTATAGACTTGACTCTTCAGTTTGAGTGTATTTTTTTGTGATATTGGAGTGCTTTATTTTGTAAATAATAAAATTGTTTGGTGTTGTGTGACATCGCATGCTTGTGTGAAAAAAATAACGTTTTGAACTAAATTGTGAATAAAAGTTAACATCATTGGATATTAATAATGAACCAAAAGTACAACTATGTGCAGATTAAATTTGTTTTAAAATAACTTTATTTAAATGAAATATAATATAATCTAAAAAAACTAACACTGAACTAACAATCAGCGTATTAGTCGTAGTACTGCTTTTGGTATCAAGCCAAAAATATACAAAATGTTTCTTCTAAACTTATTTTGGAACCAAAATCTAAAAAATAGATAGTAAAATTATAAAATTTTTGATAAATAAAAAAAGATTTTTAAAGTTTTTTATCAAAATATATCTCTGTGTAATATATTTATAGCACTGAACCCTCCCAGCATGATCACTACTCGCACTTGTCCGACTTTTTATACCATAAAGAGGTTGGTAGGCTTTCTAAAAAATTGCTCACCTGAAAGTTCAAAGCGGCGACCGACACAAGTGAATAGACCGAGACCTCTGACTCCTTATCTAACTGACTTGCTAACGACGTCTTGGGCACATTCAACGATATGTAATACCATTAGTGAACTAATAATCTCAAACTGTATCGTTACATAATAATATGAAAGACTGTGTGTCTGTTGTAAAAATTTGCAATTGCTACGGTATCTTTCGTTATTTTTCATTTACTTTTCTTGAAAATTAAATAAGAACTATTTGTTCTTCTTGTCCTTTTGAAAATTGTGTTTTTTGTTTTTTTATTGTAGTGTATTTAAAGTAATATATAAGCAGAGGTCTAGAGCCACATTATAAGTCCCAATGAGACATGTAGTGAGCATTGTCTCTTTGGATACATTACTAAACCTAGGCTATTGCAATAATTTCGGACAAAGATTTTTCCTGACCCAATCGAATCAAGAACCTACGTTCTTTGAGCTAAGCTTTACACCGGTCGACTTCACCGACGCAAGTATTTTATTAATTATAGAAATCAGAAATATTTTTATATTTCTTCCTATTAATAATGTTTAAGCAAACTATAACTTAAAAGCCAAAGTCACGGTAAAAGCTAGTATGGTGACATAATCTATATATATATACATGTCCGTTTTACCCCGCTTATCTTGCTACCTGCTAGTTGAATAGCTAATGTATTTGATTTATACATCAGTGTATACATGCATTAACGTATTCATTTAATATAATAGTGTACCTTCGCCTACATGACTTGCGGGTTGAGTTGTCTCTTTCTATCGAAGAGGACATAATATAGAAAGTCATTTTGGGTACTTGCTCTCTGAAATGATGGGGCTTTTGTGAATATATTGCAATTTCAAAGCATACTTGTTAATATATTGGTAGGTATGTTTCTAAAACTATTAAGTCTACAATAGAAAATTATTTGAATTATAATAGGTCATTGAAATTTCAATCAGTCGAGCATAATGAATGGCGCACCGAGTAAATGTCCGGATATCCGGTTGAAACGTTGAACTGATCGTTATTTTAGCCGATACATTAATATAGAGAATCAATCTAATTTGTCAATGAAGTCAGTAGCAGACGTCGATTGAGCGGGATTAGGTTTAAAATGGCGCTTTTAGACGATCCGCATTTTAGATAAAGAACAGGCGAGACGGCGCGGCGCGGTGACGTCCGGGCTCGATTCTTTTTTCTCTTTTTTCCGACACTTCCCAGCCGTGTTGACGTCGATATGTGTCTATCGAAATCTCAGTTGCTTAATTTGAGTCTGAAAAACTATAAAAGTTTAATGACTTTTCAAGGCGGTAGATGAAAATATTTGCTTACTAGCTCTCCCGCAGTTTTACCGTCGATTCCGAGGTATGTTATATTTTCCTGGAGCAAAAAGTATTCTATGTGTCTATTCACATTATGAAGTATCTATGTGCTTAGTTTCATCCAAATCTATTTAGTAGTATTTGTGCGAAAGAGAAAGAAACATTCATTCATTCATCCATCCTCAAGAATGTTTGCATTCATTATATTGGTAGGATGATACATATAGGAGATTTTGATACATATATAAACGCTATAAAATATCATTTTTCCATTTTTATCATCCAAGATCGAACAGGGTTTTTATTCTAAATGATTTCTGGTATAATTAAAAGCAAATCTTTAGGGTTGTGAAGCACAGATTACAGTAGGTATATGTACTGTGGCGGTATCCAATATGCTATTTTTGTCGCTTCGCACGCTTAAATATGCATCTTCATCCTACATCTATAGAGTAGTAAATATAATGAATCGCCAAATTCGACATTTTAGCCGTCCCTAAAATACAAATCAGAAGCAATTAACGTCAAATCAGTAATATTGGGGGCCGATACAGTTGCTTGGCTATTCACTGATTTATTCATCTCTCTGCCACCTCTCGGGCTATCTGATTGGATTTATGTACGCTAAGTTAAGTTACTTCAGTCCACCTGTCTGTAACTTTATTTGTGTTCGAGTAATTGGGTTTCTATTTAATAAATATGTTTAATTGAATTTATGGTTTCGTTTTCGTTTCGACTGAGAATTACACTTTTTTTTAAGTTTGAAGTTATCACTGGTTTGGTAGTCTGAGAAGAAGCGGCAATAATATCCACAAATTAATAATATTTTTATTAGTTTATTAAGCAAAATATGATTTTCCAGTATTTCAAGCAGTTTGAGTTGTTTATTTATTCGGTTTGACATTTAACTATTTCAAAACAATCTATGCTAAGGAGGTATATTCCCTGAAATTATTCATTCGATTTCAAAATTCTTTATCTGATATTAAGCTATGGTTACTTGGAAAACGATGAATACCACGCCAAATAGATAAAAGATAAAGTCGATTTAATTATTAAATTATAAAAACCTTTTTTTTCTGTGTAGTAGAAATAGTCTTATTTATCTTAGAAATAATTTACTAAGGCTTGATTTTTTAATGCCCATATACACTGTATCTATCTGATAATTTGATTTAAGAATGGTATTTTTGTCTATACTAACCATAGGAATAGCGTATCCTAGCGTCATCCATCTATTGAGGAATCAGCCCGTAGTAGGCTATTTCTATAAATGGGCGGGCATTGTAAATATTTAAATAAGTATGTATTTGTGATGTATTTATTATTAGTAGAGGCGGTACTTTGTGTAATTTGTTACTGTTATTTAGTGATTCTGTAAGCACCTGATCTTACAGTATTTAAAAAATGTTGTAGTATTTATCTAACTGTGTGTCAAAAATGTCCCAAAATATTGTAACATGGTTTTTTGAATTACTGTTATTTTTTTTGTTATAAAATCTTAAACAGTATGAAAAGAGGATATTCCAGATAGTAAGGAGCGCAATTTTTTTATTTTTTTTTTATTCCACTTGCTCCAACAAACAAGCATACGGTCCACCTGATGGTAAGTGGTCACCGCCGCCTATGGACATTTGCAATACTTGGGGCATCGCCAATGCGTTGTCGACCCTGAGACATGAAGTTGTTAAGTCTCATGTGCCTGTAATTTCACCGGCCCCCTTACCTTTCTAACCGAAACACAGTAATACAAGTGCACTACTACTTCACGGCAGAAATGGGTAAGGTTAATAAGGTAATGGGTAGTACTTCCCCGGACGAACTCTCCACTAAGAGCTCTACTACTCTAATCACGTTGAAATTATTTTAATAAAAATATAGCATATATATTCAAGTCCAGAGTGAATAAAAATTTTCCAGAAAATTACCCATAAAGGTGTGGTGGTATATCCACAGCCTCATCATAACTCCTTCTGGGGTCAGTCGAAGGCCAAATGCAGTTGAAGCCCATTCTAAATAAAAAAATAAACCAAAAAAAATATCTGACATAATGAATTTTATTCTTAATTATCGGTCATATTTTATTAGGAGATAAACTTTTTAAATGCTGAATTTTCGAGTTTTCTAGCTTTATATATTTCAATTCCGCGTTAATGAATCAGTCAATCACCCGATTTGAAAAAATTCTCCAAAAAGTGCAACAAACGAGTACTACGAACAATTCTACCAACTTACTACAGCAACTTGTCAGTTACAATTTAAAAATTCTGTAGTCGTTTAATCCTTTCGACCCTTCTATACCCAGTTAAAAATAATCAAATTATAGCAAATACCAGGAGCGTAGTCAGTCTCGAAAATAAACGGACTGTGTTGTACCTAAGTTTTGAATAAAATTAGCATCAGCATACAATTGTTGCGGAACTAATTTGCACTAACCAGCGTACAAGTTGCGTGTAACCTGAACATGGGCTAATGTAGCTCATCAGAACTGCAGCATCACTGCAAGGGTTGAACGACCGCACGCATGCGCGGTCCCCCTACTTTTTCGGGCTAAATAGCCAACGGGCTGTCTTAGCGCATTCATTCTATCTAACTGCGATCAAATTTCGATCTTACTATGTAACGAACTGGATCCTTTTGGTGGTGCGTTTGGAACCCGCTAGTCGGTTCGCGGGCCCGCCAGTACCTCGCCGGCCGTCGCTGGCTGCGCGCGTGTTTAATAGCTGGAGGGATTTTTTTTCGCTCGGGAAAAGTTTTAGAAGTTCCGACGGCGTTTGAGAAACACGTTTGCGGGCGTTCAGTTGTCGTTTAACTATACTGTTTGGTTGTTTGTGGTGTGAAATTTGTGTACGGAGATTTGATCTGGCGTGGAATTATGGAATGGTGAGGATTTTTATATGAATTGATTTAAAATATTTTTAATATTAAAAAAATATATTTATGTGCATTGGAGACGATGGTCTAAATACTTATAATTAAGTAAATCTTTTTTTTTGTAAATTTATTAGCCAGATACATATGTTACGAAATTTTAATTTAATTTTACTCTAGCTTTGAAAAATCAAAAATTAATGGGTACAGAATCTCTTTCAACAGAAATCAAATCAAATTTTAGTGTTTTTCAATCACTTTCATTGGTATACATTATTTTAAATTTTAAACTTTTTATTTTAAGTTTTTCAGACTTGATAATAGTTTATAATATACAAATATGAACCTGTATTTATTTTAATACTTAACAATTATGATTTGATGGTTTCAAAAGTATTTTAATGTATATTTTAAAGAATGTGTTCCATTGCGCTATAGATTGCCTGATTGTCACTTATCATGGTAAGATTGTGGTCAGAAAGAAAGTTTTTTTGGATAATAAATAGGTAATTAATTATACTGGGACATTATTCTCTCTTTTATCCCGAACTAGGCAGAGCTTGTACTTTTATAACAAAGTACTGTCTATCTGTTTTATAAAATAAGATAATTCATACTTATATAGAACCTAGACAGAGAAGAAACAGATATATTTTATTAAATAAAATTATAATTATTATATATAATATACCGACGGTGCAATACATTGTTTTCGCCATTTCATTTTAATTCCTATGCTTCTATCTTTCCTTCCAGCCTTTCTATCCGTCATCTTGGTGTCCACTTCTCTCTCACACCACTCTTCACACAATCCATTTATCTCTTCCTCAGTTTTTCGCCGCCTATAATAAATAAAAAGCTTTAAAATTGTCTTTTTCTTATTGAATGGTTATTTGTATCATGGATCATCCCTATTTATACTATAAATGTGAATGTAAGTTTGTTTGTTACGCTTTCACGCGAATACTACTTAACCGGTCATCATGAGACTTTGTACACTTATTTTTGGAGGTACTAGAAGTAACATAGGATGCTTATGGTGCCGGGAAAATGTTACATCCCTCGGGAACGCGGGTGAAACCGCGGGGAACAGTTAGTATTTTTATAACTAGGAATAAATTAGTAGTCGTTATTAAAGATATTATTGAAGATATCTAAGGCACCCAGGCAATTACACATAATTTTTTTTGGGTAATTTGGAAAGTGAATGTTAATTATAATATTGCTACGTAGCCCATCGTAAACATTTATATTATTTTATACCGTTAGCAATTAGAGTACATTGAAACACATTTTTTACGACTATTTCTATTCATATTAACAAATAAATTATGGTTATACTATTATGACTAAAAATATAAATATCTTCATTTATTTTTGGTCAATTAAATATTATTTAAAGATTTTATTTACTGGGAATTTCGCATAATCATACAAAGTACAAATGATGTACATAATCCTACAATAAGCAAAATTTACTGAAACCCAGCAGTGTGTAGTTACAAGCATAAATATATAACTATGGACAGTTTTGAATGAATATCTGACATCCCTCACATAATTGAAAATAATTTCACTTACTATTTATACCAATACCGAACTCCTGGCTTTGAATTGATCGGCAGTACAATCTTCCTGGTAATAAATAAATAAAAAAAGCAAAACTGCTTTTTATTGCATTAAGATTACATTCATAACATTAAATAGTATTTTTAAACTAAAATTTAAATTTATTCAGACATAATAATCTTGGATCAATTAATAATTATACTATAGTTACTACAATTGTTTAACCCCTCTACTTACTAGTACTTCTTGGCCTTCGGTTACCACTTCCCATAAAGGGCCCCTTACTTATCAGCCTTTTGACAACCTTCTGAATAAATTTCGCCCTTCTTGCTGCAACGGGGGTAAAATATTGAGTCAATAAATGTTAATAGAAATTAAAAGCCTTTTAACTGCCTACTTATCATATCTATTTTAATTATTCACCAGTTATATGTCAAGCTTAATTAGAGCTAAAACACAAATATCTCTCAAAAGTAAAATAACTTCATACATTATTCGTAGCAGAGCTCCGTAGCTCTGCTACGTGCTACCGTGATACCGTTATCACCGATCAAAATCGTAGCACGGCTACGAATTATCATTTATGACTTGCCAAACCTTGCATCACTATAGTAGTTATTTGAAAATTGCTTACTAATTTTAAACATTTATTTAATTATTTAACATATTATCTACAAGTAACTCAAATAGATCCAGTACTTTTGATTCTTTAAACTTATTGAAAAATAAATTGTTGATTTATTTGTATCACGGGAGTGGAGAAGGACAAATACTAGTATTTGGGCCTATGAAGGTAAATTTGGAATTTTAGTTTTTCTTCCTTTTTGTGAAACAAAACGGTGGTCCTCCTTGCCGTGTTGCTTCCATTAAAGCAAGGAGTCCCAGTTATACCATAAAACTCATAACATACCTTCATAGACACAACTAGAGTGTATCATTAAAACGCAGGAAAACCACGCCGCAAATACTAGTCTAATAAATAAACAAGCAAGTATTGAGCTATCCGAACGTAAATAGGAAAATATTACGCGCCCCATTGAAAGAAACAAAAAGGGGTAGTTATAGGGGCGACGGGGGAAGTGTATTCATTATACCCCCTACCTGTCAACCGCACGCCCCGATGTGGTAGCAGACAAACAATATTCTATGCTGCCTATGGGACTATTGGTGTCAGCCGCAGTACCTTGTTACATATTATAAAATGAAACAAAAACTGTTTATACATATACGTGTCTTGTTATATTTTTGAACAGAACTAGTTTTATTGTATTCCAACTTAGTAGAATGTCGTAATTGAAGGATCTTAGATTTAAAGAAGGCTAAATGTATTATAATAATTCTCTTCTGACAAACAACAACTAACAAATCTGTGGGAAGCTAATCTCAGGAACCACACCGATTCTAAAAAAACATTTTCGTATAGAATGCCACATTATTACCGAGTGACATTGGCTATGTTATATAGCACGAAGAAAACCACGGGATGGTAGCTAGTCTATACTAATATTATAAAGAGGAAAGATTTGTATGTAAGTATGTTTGTTACTCTTTTACGCAAAAACTACTAAACGGATATGGATGAAACTTGGCACATAGATAGAGCATATCTTGGAATAGTATATGGGCTACTTTTTATCCCGGGAAAATATGATATCTTTCGGGAACATGGGTAAAGCCGTGGGGGACAGTTATATATAATCAGTACAGTAATACAGTATAATATAATCTGAAAATCATGATATGTCAGCAGATAAAAAAAATACTGTTGATCGTGAAAACAACTTATGTATAACAATATAAAATTGTATAAATGAACTAGATTTTGCCCTGTGCATCTACCTCCTCGACTCAAGTCCTTCTCCGCCGGGCAAGATATTAAGTTAATCAGTTAATCCATTTTGTTGTGGTGGAAAGAGAAACAAACTAGTTCTCTTTTCACATTTATAATACTTGTAGCTTTTGAAAGATTTGCAATACACATTTATTGATTTATCTACATAATGTATTTTTAATGAAAATAGGGTACAATGTTTTCTTTTAATACATACTTAATATATATATTTAATGTTAGTTATGCTCTGATACGTTAGTCTCTAAACCGTTGACTTCGTCCATGATTTCAAAAACCACACACCTACAAACAAAAGTAGAAAAAACGTACAACTTGAGAGAGATAATATAAATGTATTATGTATATTAAAACGGACAAATAATGACTCATGACTGACTATCTGACATAGTGTATAAATATTGTGGGCGAAGATAGTAAGCACACAAAGCATAAAACTGGCATAACTGGCTGTGCTTCGTGACAGACTTTATCCATGAGGTTGGTAGCCAGTACAAAACCTACAGCCGCGCACAAAAAATAAAAATAAAAAAAATAATCGAAAAATCCATTCAGTGTACTCCATCCCTAATACCGGTATTCCATACATGTCAACGACAGAATACCGGAACAAATAACCGGTGACAATGGCTCTTCGGTATTATGTACACGTCTTATTTGCGTATGATGAAATCCCTCTTGGGGATTATTCGCGGAATAATGCGTGAGGAATGAATTAACAACTATTCCCGCACTGTGAATAATGAATTAGTACCCTAACTTTGTGGATCGTGTTACGTTCTACATCTAGCTAGCCACCGACCCGCGGTTTCACCCGCGCTTGCAAAGAATCTTAAAGGATGTATCTCGGGGTTATTATAGTCTTTGCCACTTGGGAATAGTGTAGCTTTCTTTCAGTGATAGAATTATTGAAATCGGATGAGTAGTATAGGAGATTACCGCCTACATCCAAATTTACAAACCTGCCCTATTTATAGTATTATTAGACTAACGACACCCCGTGGTTTTTGTCGCGTTTTCGATGTTCTTATGTTTTTCTAATTTTAGTATCTTAGTCCAGAGCATAATATTCTATTTGATTGCTAATTCAAATACGAGCAACAGTTACGATGCATTATACACTCAAACGTAAAATATTTTTAACAAAACCATGTAGGAGCAGGCTTTCGTATATATTATTTATTTATTTTACATACTTTCATTAATATGTCTTTGTTCAATGGGGTATTATTAGATTACTAGCTTATGCCCGCAGCTTCATTCGCGCACACTTCAGATATATCGCCTACGCTATTACTTTGTCATCGCTTAGCGCTTTTTCTGATATTTTTAATTTTACTCAGCCCCTTCTAATACAAATATATTCTTTCAAATCTGAGTGGAAGTTCCAAGGATTAGCGCGTTAAACCAAAAGCACAAACAAACTTCAGCTTTATTTTATTATAAGTATAGATAGATTTTAATTATATTATAATAATATCCCAAAATTTTATTTTCCATAAAATTTTAAATGTAGATATTAAATAAAAAGCCGAGTGTCGATAATATACTTGTAATAAACTAATTAATGAAGAACCTTTGAGTCGACTGAACAGATCTTAAAATAGGGTCGTGATTATGGTTTTATATTCTAGCTTTTTTTAATTAGCTTTGTATATTGAAATTACTAGTTACTTCAGCAAGGCTTTGACAAGTTTCAATGTATTTTTACTATTTTCATGTAATAGTAGAATTTATGTTTTTCTTTGCGAAATTAACGACAGAATCATCCCAATTACGTATTGCGTACGAGATTTACTGCTTTACCATATCCATACTAATATTATAAATGTGAAAGTGTTTCTGTCTGCTTGTTATGTTTTTATGACGGTGGATCAGATTTTGATGAAATTTGGTAAGGATAGATTGTATCATGGAGAAGGACGAATTTAACATTTTGGCTTAAAAATACTAATTCGTTATAGTGTGCTTGTAACTTCATAATTTAAATAAACCACAACGTTTACTCTGAGAATAAATACGAACCAGACAAAACTCAGTTTGCGAACATAAACTCAGTTTCAACACTAACTTTGCTAAGTTGTGCAATCACTCCTAAGTGCTACATTTTCTCGTTAAAACGCAGAACACTAAAAATTAATAAATCTTAAAGTTTCTAACGTTGAAGTTCAACGAGAGAAAAAAGTTGACTTTTAATTTGATCAAGTGTACCGTCTCTATAAGAAAAGTTAATTAAAAATGGCCTGCGTTCGCTAACCGATTATGAAATGACAGTTTTAACTAAAGAAAACTCGAGAAAAATTGTTCTTTTAATTCTGATCGAGAGAACTGCGTCATACTTTGTTGTATCTTTACATAAATTAGTTTTTGTTTATTTTCTTTGTGGTATTCTTTGTGTAGAAATGATTAACTTAAGCCAGGAATTTGTAATGTGCCCGAGGCAGTTACAACGCTTACAACATATCACGTCGAGTCTTAAAATGTCCTTTGTAAAATTTTGGAGTGGAGACAAAGTCCGCCGTGACCTTTGCGTATTTCTTCGGGTATTGCGGTTCTGATGATGTCTATTTATATGTGTGTAACGTATGAAATTTATTTTTAATGTTTTTTTTACGATTGAATAGTAAAATAATAATGCATTTGTTTTCTGAACAAGGTAGGAAAACCATATAGAATTTTAAATCTGGTTGAAAATGTTGAATTTACTAGGTATATATCTATTAATAGTCTTTGAGGCTTTGTTTTTGATACTAAAATCCTCAGTGGAAACAAAAGTTTCCCGAAAATATCGAAACAGAGAAACTAAATGTTTTCAATAACCCACCTCGGTACCCCACGGTCCCTACATTTCAATAGTGTTGGGAACTACTCTGCGGATCCCGCGGGGACCTCCCTGGCTATTGAACAATGTCAGGAATTCACTCCGAGCCGAGGGGTGTGATTTGTGAACTTTTTGCCGACTCACATTTGGAGATTCAATAAAAACAGCAAATAGTTTGCTAAGGTACGTACAGTTCGGGGTTTTTTTGGGTTCATGTTTGTTTTATTTGGTAAAATGTGCCTCCATGGGTTTCAAAATACCGTTCATATTTTGTTCCTATCTCGCAGGTTGTTCAATGTATTGTTTATCAATACCTTTCATCTGACCGTTATCTTGTTTCGTGATTATGTAGTCGAATTAGTGTAGAGGTAAGAAAATAGCAGCAATTCTAGAATCGTACCATTAACATAAAGATGGGCCAGGTGGCTTGGTGGTTAGACCTCGGCTGTCACGCCGCGCTAGATCCCCACCCAGGACAAACATTTGTGTGCATGGACATGTCTGCTTTCTCTGTGTATATAATTTTGTAAGTAGGTATTAGGTATGTATTAATATAAAAAATGTAGTATATCACTTATCTTGTTTCCAAACTCAGCTTAGTTTCGGATCAGATGGCTATGCGTAAAGAATGTCCAAGGCTTCAAATTGTTCTTTTTCTTTTTAAATTAAGATTTTCAGTAAAACCTAGCTTAACTTCTACTATCTCCCACGTAATAAAGAATAATGTGATAAAAAATCTAAGTACCGAACTGTCTCCGTTTTAATGTAAAGTAACTTTTTGAATTTATCGCAACCAGCCCACGATGATATACAAAACTTGTGCAAACTTCGGTACTTGCGTAATCTTGTAACCTATATAGGTACATTAAAATCCAAAGTAGCAAACATTTCTCAGTTGCTTAATTAACCAACGAAATTAGTTATTGTTATGAAAAAGTAACAAAAGCGAAGAAACTTTGCTACCGAAGTCGGTGGAGTATGGAGCCGGGGGCGTGTGGGCCAAGTTATAGGAGATTACCTAATTTCTAATCCATCAAGTCACCCTCATGTTTTCTGTCTAAGGTAATGCCTCATGTTTCTAATTAGTAATTGAATAATTAAGGGCCTTGCTCTTAGTTATGTCAAATACCTGGTAAGAAGGCCAACGGTAAGTGATCTCCTTGATATTACGCATGTGCTACCAACCTTAAAAGACTCACATGTACAACTGAGAATTCACTTGGCCCCTTTTTCAGCTAGTACAAGTAGTTTGTTGGCGACATGATCGGTGAGCGGACCTCTCATGTGATTGCGTAATTAGCGAAAAAGACAAAGCATAGAGGCCGTGACATAAAATTGTCGAGCTAGTGTCGTTTACCTTAAAGTGACACTTGATACAAGTCCATAAAACAGATTTTTAACTTGATGGTGGTAGTCACCACCGTGTTATAGTTTCCTTGCGGTGTATTACTAAATCAAACGATCATGCTTGCTATTGGATTCAAACCTACGACAATTATCTGGACATTCCACGTCACTAACACTAACCTATAATTGCTTATTTCAGTGAGTTATACTTTTAAAAATTAGAATGTATTCCAAGAAAACGACTTATTTAAGATGATACCTACAACCATTTTATACAATCAGGGTACAGTTCATCTTCATACTTTGAAGTATAAGTTCATACGAACTGTGTGGTTTTCAATAAATTTTCATCCGCAAATACCGGGGCTGTGGAAATTAACTTTCTTCATAGTTTTTCCCCAGGGGTTTAGAATTGAGAATTGTGGATGTGTGAAAAGGTTTTGGTAGAATTACTAACGTATTCGGGTGCTCCAGATGTTCATAGGTGCTGACAGAATAATAGCCATCTCATTGTACATCAGGCCTATGAGCTCTGTAAAAAAGTACAAAAAGTACCATATTTTTTTTTATAAATGCCAATATTTATAAACGTATTTAAAAACTCATATTTTAATATTTTTTTGATACATGTCACAACTTTGATGTTCAGCGGAAATCATATTTATACTATAATCTATTTCACATAGGATGAGTTGTGACAGTTGAAGGCTTTATACACATATCTTGTGAAATAGCACTTGATTAGTCTAAGACACTACAATAAATGCTTCATGAGATCATGCTCTGTTACGGTATCACCTTATTATGTCGAAATAAACATAAACTCATGCTATTTGAAAAATACTATAGTAGCAAAATTATAATATTTATACTACGTTTTTTAGATTTGTTGATAAGTTTTTGTTATACTACCTACTATCTATTCTATTATAATTTAAAATTTTGGTCAATTCCACACCAACCGTAGGTTAGATTCAGAAGAAAATATTGACAGTAAAAAATGTATAAAAAGTTATTGCGATTGGTGAAGTAGTGCCCACTTATGAAATCAGACCTATCATTGGCATATACTTACTGAAAATGCTACAAAGGTCTACAATATAACCGTGTAGAGCATCTTGATTTATATGGATACATCATCGAGACATATGGAGTCATTGACGCGTGGAGTGGTCTTCACGCACCCGGATAATCCCAAAAAGGCCGATTCAATGGACACTTCTTTTTTCGACAAAGGTCCTAGTCTGCCGAATACCCTATACACCTGGATTATGTGTATTTCAATTATTGCCTAACACGCAATATATAGTCTGTCTTTCATTATAATGAACTACGTATCAAAAATAAAAGAAATTGATTGGATGTGGTCAAAATATTTGTAAAAAAAAAATATTTTTTAACTGTGAAGGTTCAGGCTTTGTGTGCTACGAAACCTAAATATAGACTGGTTCTAGTGTAGATTTGAAACTTTAAAGTATTAGCCAGCTAGGTTACTTTTGACTTTTATTTCCTTTTTTTAACTAACGATTCTCTTTCTATCACATCTTTAAATCACTACCAACTGAGCTATAAGTTGAGTTACAATATTGTGCCATTTCATATTTCCCAACATTCATTTTTTAAATCGCTTCATCACATAAATTACACCATCCTGTAAGGAAATTACACGAGAGCAGAGAGAACTTCTTTTAATTTATTCAAGTTAAACGACATCCGACTTTAATCCCTTACATTATGGATGAGAATCGAGGTGGTATGCCAAACGAGGAGTTGATTCTGATTTATAGTTGGTTGAACTATCTCTTTGTTTGTCTTGAGCCAATTTGAATAAAACACTGTTGGCGGATGCGTGGGATCGACTTATTACAATTTTAGTTGTAATTGTATGCTATAATATATACTTAAGGTTTCGGTTGTAAAATATTAGCTTATAGTAATGAGCTAGTTGTTGTTTTCCTGTTTGAATCGAGAATGTCAATAGACATTAATGATTTGTATATTTATTTTTTAGACAGGCTCGGTGGTTAGAGACCCTGACTGCCAAGCCGCAAGTCGTTGTTTCGAATCCCACCCAGGACAATCATTTGTGTGAATTAATACGTCTGTTTGTTGGTATATAATAGTATATATAAGTATGTATTTCAAAAGGTAGTATATGTAGTATATCAGTTACCAGGTAGCCAGGTTTGTGAAGAATGATTTGGGGTATTTATTATTTTCAAAACGTATAAAGTACTGCCACAGGGTTGTGAGAGCGTTTAAACGTTTGAAAAATCATTTATTATTTATAACATATTCGTTTAATAATCATACCATTTTTTTTATTTATTACAACTTGTAAAGGTTTGTACATTGTACCATCACAGAATATTCTGTACTAAAAATTAGCATCACTTTTTATTTACGCATTGTAACATATTTTTTACTAGTTACGCAACATACATTTAAATTACCAAATTAAGCCCTAACCGTTTTAAAAGCCCCGTATAATATGAAAAAATCTCACAAAGACACATATAATATTATCTCTTGTCGGCATCAAAGTATGTACATATATATAATATGTATGAAGCAACGAATCTCGTTTTCATATAGACGCAAACATGCCTCAGGTCGCGACTTATTAGCCAACGCCAGCCAGGCGTTGATTAAAGCTACTCGTAGGTACCTAGAATATCACCTGACTTAATTACATACATCCTACATATGTACGTAACTGTATCTACGAATTGATATATATGAAAATTAGGGTTATAGAGCTGTGTATTTTCATTGATTGACATTTATGATTTAATGTCAGAAATTTTAGCTCTTGGGAAGTTCTTTAAGGAAATTCTACTACCATACCTATTAACGGCGTGAAGCAGTAGTGCACTTTTTCATTTATTTGGTCAACTTCAGGGTTGTCAATCCATTGACTATGCCCATAGTATTGCAAATGCCTGTAAACGGGGGTGACCGCTTATTTCACATTAAAAGTAGTCAGGGGCCTTCAAGGCCAGTTATGATAGTCAACTTAGTAACTACTTAAGAATAACCGTTATAGGGTAAAGGATTATATTCATATAAAAGGAGTAAGCAAATTAATTATAAATTCAAATCTGTTTGTCTCTGAAGATATGAGAAAATCTGTATACAAGGAAATAAAACAAATATTTATACATATAAGGATGTGAAAATAAAACAGAAACAAATAATAAAGAATGCTTAAGGATAAGCAATCAAATAACACACGTTCAGACGAAAAATTCAATTTCCACCGCAAGGGAAATAAATCCAAACGTACATTGGTAAAAACACGGTAAGAGCGCTGAAAACTTTTAATAAAACTGGAACACACAAAACGTTCACAGTAACACCACAATTATTTTCGCGTTTTAACAATTACGAACGGCTGCAAATAAAGACGTTTCGAGAGCAATATTTGGGGAAGGAAGGCGTATAAAAAATTATCATCACCCCATACCCTCCCGGGCTTTGGGCACGAATAAAAAAGTAAGTCGAGAGTAATTTTTTTACAAGCTTTACACATAGCGATAATAAAAACGCGCCGCCGCGTAGGGGCCCACCTATATTTCATTTTACGTCTCACTCGACTCTAACCCCCCTCTATTTTGGGGGTGGACGAGCCCCCCCCCCCCCCCCCACTGTCTGTGACACTCGGAATGAAAGTTTAAATGTCGGTTGAAAATAATGCGAATTACGTGGTCCCGGTGACGTGACGACTCCTCTGTTCTGGCATGTGAAAAAAAAGGTTGAGTTTAACTTTTGCTAAAATATAATGGCTGTTCAAGTTTCAGATCCGAGTTGGTCGTCATGTAACTTTGTGCGTAATTATTTAAGATAAAAAAGAAAATTAGGTCTGTACCCAGAAAGTATATGTTAGAACTCGGTTAAACAAAAATTTGTTTAATTCCTTCAAATAAGCGGCTAAACGAAATAAAGAAGAAAACACAACATCGAGTTTGAGTGTTTCGGAAAGCCTTCAGTTCAACGTGAATAATGAATGAAACGTGATAATAGTATGCTTCGATTCCTGCTCGTAAATATTTCAATTTCACTCCATAATATTTTTATTCAACGCCAATCGTGACGTCGTTTATATTATAAAAGCTCCCGCGGAATCATTTGCGAAATATTTCCGTAATACCGTTTTAATATAACAAGATGAGGTAAAAATGTTCATAGTCACGCCCCTTATTACCTCGGGAAAGGTTTAAAGATTTTCAATTTAATCGCATTATAACCCTTGGAAATATTCATATCTTCGAACCACAAAAAATGAGGAGGCCCTCTCGAATAAAAAATTCCGATTTAGAAATATTCAATAGATCCCCCTGTAAAGGAATTTCGGATGATGAAAAAATTATTAACCGTAGGAAAAATTTAAATGGACAGAGCATTAAAACATGGTACCTACTTGTAATGACAATTTTTTTTATTTTGTATAAAATTAAATATATTTGAACACATTTTCGTGTGCAATTGCGATTGCTTCTAAACCACTTGATAACATTTTATGTGATTTATTTACAATTACAAACATGATTTCAAATAAATTAAATAATGAAAAAATTTAACTGTAACTACTTTACATAGATCAGCCCCCTTATTCAGTTAATACAAACTTCGTCGGCGAGCCGCTTCACGGAGGCCTCGGAGAGCTTATCTCTCACGTGATTAGTAGTATTAGCGTAGTTAGCGAAAGATACAGAGCACGGAGGCCGCGACAAAACATCCCAACATCCACAGTAAGTGTTATTTTCCTTACAGAATCGAGCCCCAGTTTTTTATAAGTAGGATAAGTGAGTATCCCTACTGGTATTATTTCATACTTTTTATTTTAAAATATATTATGACATATACATAGACATTCTTCATACGGCTTATATCAATGATTTTTCAATTTAAATTGCTAATATTTTTTTTTTTTTGGCTGAGTCATGGCAGTTACTAGAATACACCAATTTAACCTATATACTTAGCGCCAATAGTCTCGGAGTCAAGTCTGTGACACACGGGTAGAAGGACAGACGGACAGACGGCAGGATGAATCTTTAATAGAAATTTGGTTACGGAAACCAGAAATTAGGTTTCAGTATAATAGTAACATTATTATTGAAGCTCCTAATCTTACCAGAAAGACAAATAGCCTCACTGCTTCCAGGTCTTACCTCAATTCAGTTCAACTACCACATAAATGCACCTGTAAATTTATAGAATAAAAAATTGGTTAATTTTATCAAACTTTGTGGAAAGTACTTTCCGTACGAAAACAAAATTGTAAACGAGTACAAGTTGTCCTGTATTTTCTCTGTTTAATTTCCTCATACTGTCTCAGTTAAATTCACCATGTTGAAAAGCTTATTCAAAGCTCAGATCAGCAGTCAAACATAAGTATATGTTAAAACAAATAACTTAAGAAAGAACTAAACATTAAAACCTTCTGTGAAAAAGCTTATGAGAGATTTTAAAAGTGCCGCACATAATATATAGGAACAGAAGACAGAAGATTAATCGCCTGAAGAGACCCTCTCGACGTTAAATCGGGTATCGCTTCCGGAGCGGTGTGTAATACCTTGTTACCGTGCCAAAGGTTTACTTACCACATATTTGGACTGGCTCTGTTTTCCTCGGTCTGTTTCCAAGACTTTTCTTCGGGGAATGGCAATAGACTTGTTGATTAAAACCATTGTTTGTCAGTGCAAGCCTGGAACGTAGTTAGAAAACATTGCTTTTTCCGATTGTTAACTTAAAATCGTTTTATGTAATACAGTGCTGTTGAAACTATTTTTTATACCAATAAGTGTGTTATGTATATCTTCGAAATTTTAATTAGATTTTCAGGTACATAGAGCTGAGCCGCTATTTAGAATAGTTACCGTTTTAATCACAACTTAGTTATAGACTTATCTGCTCTCGACTTAGTGTGTTTTGAAAGTAATTTACGCAAATGTGACATTGAACACAAGTTTTATTTGCCTTCCAAACTATCTCGTAAGCGCTTATGAATACATTATAGAATGTAGTTTAAAGTACCACAAATTACATTTCAGAAAACTGTCATAAATCTTTTAGAAATGATTCTCAATATATAAGCTCGAATTGTAAAACGAAACAAAAATATAACCGTAGTGTACTTTTATAACAAAATGATGGTTCAGAAGCTACTTAAGCCCACAAAGTCCGAAAAAGGCATCCGACCGCCCTGGGGGTAAACCGAACGACGCAAAGATGAATTACAACAAGCCGATGTCAGCCTGGGGCGGTCTGAACGACCCCAGAAACGATTGCCTTTCAATTCACAATTCTATTACGACAGCGGAGCGGGTCGATTTTCTTTGAGCACAATGTTATATTGGATTAAAAAAAATGGAAATATTGGCTGAAACATTTTCTCGAGCGATAATGTCTGTCGGGTATTTAAATGACGCAACACACGGCGGACGTGTTTCGTCATTTTATTTAAAAAAAAAAGCTATTGGGCTTTTAGTAATCTGTATCAAAATGCTGCATTATTTCTGATAGACATATCACGTATTGACAGTTATAACTTTCTCGTTTTATTTTTTTATATCTATTTTGTTGCCAGTTGAAGCCAGTTGGCTCGGTGGTAAGACGACGATCGTGGGTTCGATTCCCACCCAGGACCATTTGTTTTTTTGATTGTTGTAGTGTCTAGTTTCCATAGTCTTGCTAGTTTGGGATCAGATAGCCGTTTGTAAAGAACATCCTAGGGTATTAAGTAAAATATTTTTCATCCCCCCCATCTCGTAAAGAGTATTTTTGCTCTTCTATAACTGAGTGCAAAAGTCGTTTCTATCCTCTAGAGAGATTAAAGTAAATTGAATTTAGAACATCGTGTCACGTGTGTTTGTGAATTCAAAACATCATTAAACCTATTTACTTTTACCTCCATGGTGCCGAATTTATCATACAACCTATTTAATTTTGTTATAAACTCAGACTCGGAACCTTCTAGGTGTCCATTTTCATTTTTTTTTTGTTTTTAGTCATTTCCTCGCTAAGGTGGGATGAAAAGTTACGTGTTGCAGTCGAGTGCAAAGATTTTTCACCTTGTGCTTTTTTGATTCCATCGCCAACGCTCAGTATTCAAATTTTTTAATCCTTCGCTTGCTCGGTCATCAAAATTGAGCACGCGGTTAAAAAGCAACATTGCATTCTTGTATACACTTGTATCTTTATGTAGTCTTTTGTTGTTAAAAATGTCTTCCAAAATGATATCACTCCCGTCACATATAAAAAAACAACGAATTATGAGCCCTATTGCATAGTGTTAAGGTTTATCTGCATAATTATATTAAAACTATTGGATCAATAGATGCACCGTATTCCAAAAGCTATAATGTAAATTTTTCAATGTCATACTAAAATTGAAAAAAACATCTTCAATTATGTTGTTTTTAAGCTACCCTAGTTTAAATCCTGTGAAAAAATATAATTCTTCAATCGAACGATTACTTTTTTTATAAAGACTTCACTTCTGTTTTTTATCCGTCGATAGATCAGATCGATGGAGCTATAGCCTTTATTTTGTTATCGTTGTTTGGTTTCGGGCCGGATTGTCAATATTTTATGAATACTTATGGTCCACCAATATTTATGAAAGCCTTTGTGACTGTGACATATCTGTGTACGTATGTTGAATGTTATGTATGTTGTTGTTGGTTTTATATTTTGAGCTGCACGGTAAATTTTGTTTTAATCCTACTAATATTATAAATGCGAATGTTTGTGAAGCTGGCTGTATGGGTGTTTCTTATTCTTTCACATAAGAACTATGGCACGGATTTGGATAACATTTGGCATATCGATAGAGCATGATTTCGTTAGAAACAATATTTTTATCCCAAGAAAATGTGACATCCCATCATGACATCATCGGGAACGCTGGTTATACCGCGAGGAACAGCTAGTGTTTTATAATAATTATCAAAAAGGACGGGTATTTATTATTTTGGAGCAGATTTCTTTGCTCAGATAAGACCATCGTCACTCTGTTTGACAGAATATTTATAACATTTCTTATCTGTCCTGAATATTAGAGTGAAAGGCACAGACAAAATGGAGTAGTAACGTTTTATTTCATGTTTGGATGATTATTTATTTTTAGGTAGATTTTTCCTTTTCAATAGTTTTTTTCAATTGAAATACTTGATATATGAAATGAAAATATTTTTATTCAAATAGACCTTTACAAGCAGTTATGAATAGTCTGACTGTAATACCGGTTTGGAAGGTTAGTTTTTACTGAGAAGAGCCGGCAATCAACTCAGCAATTACTCTATTTAAAACAAACTTCAAAAAATAATTATGTATAATGCAGGTATTTTGCCTTTTAAAAAAAATATATATATCAAAAGAGAGTACAAATTTTGTAAGTTAATAATGCGAAGGGTAATCTTCGGAATCTCTGTACATTGTATTATAAGTATTTGCTAGAAGTATGATCATGGGATCGCTTTATTTCTGATTCATTGAAGTCGAGTACGCTACACTCCATAATGTCGTCGACTGTAGAATTTTTAGTCAATTTCTCGTTTGACACAATTGAATTTGATCGCGGAATAAATCAACCTTCTGGGCACGGCACGAGGGTGACTTACCGTTGAGGCATTTGTGCGATGTGGTTAAAGTAACAAGCGGAAACTAGAGGAGATATTATTACTTTTATATTAATTTATTACATAAACAAACAAATAAGTATTATTCAATTTAAAAGTTTCTAATGACTATAGAATAATGTTGTACCTCGTCTACAACTTTACCTGTAAATAAATAAATCCTAGGACATTCTTTACACACGGCCATCCGATCCCAAACTAAGCAGAGCGTGTACTATGGGATCCAGATATCTGACATACTTTATATACATCATTAAATATCAAATGTTAGGTATAAACCCAATTAAGTATATATTCCATACTAATTGTACGAGCGTGCATGCGCCTGTACTCAAACGCGATGATTGTTCTTACTAATACCCACCATCAGGTGGACCGTCTGCCTGTTGGTCGGTCGATAAGGTATGAAAGAAAAACGATTCCTTCATTAATAGATTATAGCAACTGGCTATAAAACTTTCTACTTGAATTCTTTTGAAACATACCGTCATGAGCATGAATATCTAATCAAGGAAAATTCAGCAATAATATCTATTTTTATGTTTCACTCATTAATATTTCGACGGCTCATCTATTACAACAACTCTGTCGCTGTAAGTAGTAACAGTGCTGTTGAATTATGTGAAGTGTATCAGAAGTATTATTTCTGAACTCTTAGAGTTTTACAGGCGTTTTTTACATTAGTTGATAGATTTCTAACAAAAACACAGAAATACAAGTGCGCCACCGCTTTACAGCGGAAATGGGTATGGAGGTAATATTTCCGCGGGCGAATTATGCACTACGAGCTTTACTACTTCTACAGCTTGTGGCGACATCTATGTACACGCCTACTATCCTTCACCGCCCGCACTACAGTGATGTGGCGACATCTATGAACGAGTAGAAACACGCGAGAATCCTACATCGCACTATCAAGATTCTCTCAAGAGTTGATATGTATACAAGCATCCAACATCAACAGTTGGACCGCAGTCCCCAGGCATGATCACCTAGCCTGGCGGAAGATCTTCCCTTTTATATGGAGGAGTCTCATATCTCGCTCCTCCATAAGCTCTTAGCTTCTATATAGTGTCTCTCTGTACAGTATCCGGTCTCTTCCCTAATTTTTATTAGATACAACTGTGCATTTACTTATAATATTAACAGAGTTCTTGTCTCATTATCTACCTGGTTGATTTCTTCAAAGCTAACCTTTTCTTTAATTGCTAAATGCAAATAGCACCATCTACCTTTCATTGATGAAGTTCTTAACGTATAAATCAGCTGAATGGACAGCTTATAACTTATGGTAAGCTATAAGTCCTTTATCTGTACCGCCTTCAATAGAGTCGCGACCTCAGATGATCCGTTTGTGGTTATTTAGTAGTTTTGTACTAAAATTAGAGTTCGTTTTCAAGGCCAATCGAGTTTCAGATGGGTTCAAATTCAGTAAACAATGTACTTTTATATAAAATTCTGGTACATTATTCACACACAATTTAAATTCCAAACTAAGCTGAACTTCATCATTGTCATCATCAGTCTAGGACTACTGAACATAGGGCCCATAAATTTTCAAATCGAACAGTCCTGGGCAGCCTGCATCCAGCGGCTCTCAGCAACTCAGTCCTCGGTTCACCTGGTGCTATAAGTTGAGCTTATATTTTGGAATCTAATATACTATTCTGGATAGGAAACAAACCCATGACTTTAATGGCAGTCAATATAAGTATCTATATATAGTTGGCATCTGGGTTCTCGTCGGTCCGACGGCCCATTTTTGTCTTCGAGGTTCTGTATAAAGCTTTACTTTACTTTAGCTATAATCTTCTTGATTCTTTTTATCCTCATAATCAAAAATCGCCTTATTATGTTATGTTTATTACATCTCTGATATTTAACGGTTATAATTAATATTCAATCCCGATTCCATAAACTCTTGTTTTATGTAGATTTTTCATGTTACCTAGATTGGAATTTCTGCCAAAAAATATATATGTAGAACGACTTTGGATCGGGGTCGAATATAAACTTTTACCGTAAGTGAATCGAGGGTTTAGGGCGATGATAGCTCAGTTATAGTGACTTTGTGTTCCCTAATGAGAGTTTGGTTGAAACCTTCCAAGAGCTTGAGCTTCCGATCAAGGAATATATAGCACGGTGGTACGAGGTTCTTTGTGCAGGTTGAAATTTGCAACCAAGCACTTGCTTTTAATACCCGCAGCTGCACTCGGTAGCCAGTTTTTTTTCTGTGTACATATTTATATAAAGCTGACATAATTACAAGCTATATACTAATTTTTATAACAAGTACGACAAGCTAATAAACAGAAGTTCATCTGATGGCAATTGTTCACAGCCGCGAATGAACATATGAAACACCAGGTGCATTCCCAAAGCGTTGTTGACCCTGATTCGTGAAAATGTTAAATCTCATATGTCTTACTTAAGTAATTTCACCGGCCCTCTGAGCTTTCTATCCGAAACAGACTGGGTAAGGTGGTAGCAGCTACTTCCCCAGGTGAACTCTGCAAGAGCTTCTACAACTTAACTTTTCAAATAACTGTTTTTTTTAATTATGATATTTATTTAGTAAATTTAATTTAATATATAATATGAAATCCAATAAACATATTCAATCCTGCAATGGCATCAGTAAACCACATTTCCATCATAAATCTCAAACGCAGCTTTAAACTGAAAGCCTTGACAACCATTATCGATTTAACTAGCCGAGTCGGCAGATTTAGACCGGGTTGCAGGTTCAACTTTTAGTTTTATCGGTCTGCCAATCGTATATATTTATATTATTATACTAATTTGATAATCTCCTGTTGTTTACGGGTTTACTACTAATATTATAAATCAGAAAATATGGATGTTTATAACTCAATTACACAAAAACGGGTTATATGAATACTTTCGGAATTAACAAATATGACCGGCTTAGTAATTATAGACCCTGACTGTCACCCTACCGGTCGTGAGTTCAATTTGGGGAAAAGAAGAGTATATATTTAGATGAAATGCAGTACATCAGTTATCTAGTTTCCACTGTATAAACTCTGTTTAGTTTAAGATCCAGGAAAACATTTTATAGTGGAGGAAATCCACCGGTAACGCGAATAAAACCGCAGGGAAGAAGCATTAATATAATATCGTTCTTTATATAACACAATTATGCAACTTGTTTATCCCGGGAAACCGTTAATGCCCTTAAGAATATGGGTGAAGCCTTAGTAAAGCTCTGCTTAAGGAAATAAGGTTTATAAGGATTACATAGGATTCTATGCTAATTTTACTTGTATTAACATGTGTTTTATTTGTGATTTTACTATACGGAACATCTGAACGGCCGCCAAATTGGAGTGGCTCGGCAAGGGCTGATGATGAGTGAGCTTCAGCTTTTGGTGAAGGGAAACATCGTGAGGAAACCATAGCTCTTTGTTAGTGTACTATGTAGTATCCACCTGGCTGATTACTATCCTCTAGTCGAAAATTTGTCGTAAAAAACCCATTGTTATGTTCTTATAATTGCACTTGGAAGCCGGTGTCCTTCTAGGTTTTATGTGCATACCACATTTTGGTCACATCGTCACTTAACCTGAAGAAATCGTGGTATAACACAAGCCTATAAATAACAGACGACACAGGAAAATAATACGGAGACTTTTCCCCCTGGGCTTGAATCAAACTTATGTAGTTTTAGGTTGTAATTAGGATATTTATCCAGTCATTCAAAAGAAGGTTGACAATACGACATACATTGCACCAGATCGTGAGTGGTTAACATCGCTAACAAATATACAAAATTTTATACTTCTATAGATTTTAAAATAGTAATAAAGAGTTTTAATAGTGAAATATTATTTCGCAATCCTATATTTAATACGCAGTTAAAGCCTCAATTTCCGACGTGCTGTACGATTTTAATTGTATGAAAGTAATTTATTTCATAATACAATTAATAAAATGTTGTGGGCTATTGAAAAATACCTTTACAAATCGTTCCATTATAAATGTACAGAATATATTTACTGTTACATACATTACGTTTGATTAATTGTTCCCCTGTGAAACGAAATAGTTGTTTGTACCTTCTAAATGATATATTAAACACATCATTTGTTAGACATTGATTTAATCTGTGTTTTTTATGTCAAGTGGGATGATAAACGGGCAGTCGGTTCATCTGAGGGTATGTGGTCTTCGTCGCCTATGGGCGCATTACCAGGGGATTACCAATGCATTGTTGATGTTGAAACTTGAAATATAAAATCGAAATCATAAAATAGCCAAAAAGATTAAATACAATGTATATACAGATTATAAAAAAAAAATGTTCCGTGCTGAGTTTCTTGCCGGTTCTTTTCAGTTGGAGGTTGATAGCTTCAGCAACTTTAAATTTGACCTTCATAAGTGTCCTCCGCGGGCCTATACTGAATAAATGGTTTTGAAATATGGTATTTATAAAAAAATCATAAAGTTGAACATAGAACAATCATATTTCTTACTTTTCAGATATGATTCATCTAAAGATTTCTTTCGATAACACAACGTGATTCAATGTGATGACAACTTTAAGTCTCATGTGCCTGTAATTTCACTAGCGCATTACTTTACAAAGGTTAACAGAATGTAAATATTAAACTGTTTCAACATAATTCGTCTTTATTTTAGTAACAAAAAGGTTGTTAACTAGTCTGAATAATGCTGGCTGCATGTTATATATTTTAATTTGAGAAGTATAATTAAAAAAGCAACACTCATAAAAATTTCATCTGAAAATTACCTCATAAATATCTATTCAAAAACTAACAATTTATATTAGTAAATAAAATTACTATAATTATATTAATGCAAATAAATAAACAAATTACAAGTGATCTCACTTTTAACCACGAGACTTCATTTTTTTTTTTTTTTTTTATTTATTTTAGCACATACAGTCATTTAGTTACAAAATATGTATACTATACTAGCTGTCCCCTGCGGTTTCAACCGGGTTCCCGAGGGATGCAATATATTCCTGGCACAAAAAGTATCCTACGTGCTATATTATTCCAGAGCATTTTCTATATACGTGCTAAGTTTCATCCAAATCCGTTTAGTATTTTATATTAGTAGGATTACTAATATTATAAATGCGAGAGTTTATATGTACAATGAATTGTACAGTGGGTTCTTTTAATTCCCACAATCGAAATATTGATAAATGAAACATCGACCTGATTTAACCATATCACTCGTTGTGATCAAATATTTAACTAATAGTTTGTTTTCATTGAATTCGAATTTGAATCGTAATTTATCATTACGTCAAATATTGTCATTTACTAAGACATTATCACAATAGACATTTTCAACTGAAAATGTAATGACAGTCACAATATTGTTGGATTTACGACTATCTCCATCCGAAATAGCAGAATAACCAATTAAAAATTACAAAATAATTTCAAATCTCTCAGGACAGGAACAACAATTCTTGGGAACGCGGGTGAAACTGCGGACCAAGGCTAGTAATAAATTAACAAAAAAAAACAAATGTTTGAGGCTATACGCACTAATTGAAGGTACGTCGTGAAAGTGAACACTGATATACATGAGCTTTTTGTGGGAGTTGGAGAAAACTCTCTCCTACAGACGGTGACCGCAGCTCTATGTATGGTTATACGGGTAATGCAGTGTATTGCAATATCCATGGAGTCGGGGGCGCTGGTGACTTGTAATACAGGTTGTTAACCTACCACAAGCACCAGGTCTCTCACAAAGCAGGTCTGCATTGTACTGTATACCAACTTAGCTTTTAATTGTATTGTGAAACCTTTTGAGAGAGAAAATTTTATTATTTATTACTCTAGTCTTCTCGTGAACACGGTCAATGCTTGATCGAAATGTGTTGTTAATCCAAATAATATTTAAATAATTATTTGTGCGTGAATAACTACAACAAAAATCATGAATTCAGTGTGCGAAAGTTTAAAAAATACACACAGTCACCTAATCTTAAGTATATAAATCTTCTGTGCGTGTGTTTGTTGATGAAATCCTCCTAAACGGCAGGACCGATTATGATGAGTGTGTTCAGGTGTATTTGAAAGGTTTAGATTCACAATTTGACCTGGTAGGTGGTGTTACGAATTCCTGCAGTATCGAATTATTTCGACAGGACGTCTCTCGGGACAGCTAGTTTATAAATACCTTATGCGTTCAAAGTTTTATTGTAGCCGGTTGATTTAGAGGCATTTTCCCTGTGGTAAATGATTATGTAGCCAACAGTGGTAACACGCGAAAAGTACTTTATTTCATAATTTATAGTCTGCGATGTTATTTATTTCAAAATATTTACACAGGAACTGTTGCCGCGTGTAGGCTACGGAAGCCCGTTTACGGGCTCATTCCAGTCAGTTGGCAGCGTCAAATCAACTACCTCGCAATTTAACTATTAAGGCCTGTATAGATAGTATCTGACGAGCCAGTTGGCTCGGTGTTTAGAGACTCTAACTACCATACCGCCATCTGTTAGAATCGTTTGGAGCTAACAGATAATTATGACTGTCAAATAATAAACAAATAATTTGCAATAAAATAATATGGCGGCTATAAATTGAGATGTAAGCTATTCTATCTTTTAAGTTAGATCAAATTGCACACGGTGTGCAAATTTGATTAAAATCGGTTAAGTAGTTTAGGAATCCATCGCGGACAAACAACGTGATGCGTATTTTTTATATATTATGATGTATTAAGATTAAGTATGTAAAATAAAGTGTTTTTAGTATAGAAGCAGTATAACTGCTGTTTAATTTGGGATCAGATAGGCAGGATATTTATTATTTTACATAGACGCGATATTTGCTACGGCTGTGGAGAGCTAAAAATATCCCACGGTATTTCGCCAAGTATTTGTATTAATGTTCGCGAGGTGAGCGAAACCAGAATACCACGCCGGACCTAGGACTGTGGTTAACAATATCTTTTTGCTTGATTTGTGTAACAAAGAACATACTGGTAACGATATCCTTAGCCTTTGTCTGTAGAATTTCACATACCCTATCGGTATTCGCTATACACAGCGGCAGTCAGTATCAAATATATCTGAATAAGCGTTTACACGTATCTAAATCAGCGACCCAATCATTATAGATTAATAGATCGGCGCACGAGCAGTGTGAGGCAACTGTCGTAGCGCCCTCAAAAATTAAGGGAGCAGAAAAAAAATCCAAATTTTTGGGGGATTTTCAACAGGCTGTAACTTATACAAAAATGGTCGTACAGCAAAAAAAAAAAGCTCTAAGTGTTTAGTTTTCGGATCTGAGTTTGAAATTTTTTTTTTGAAAATATTGTTCGAGTAATCAAAAGAAAACCACCGAAAAAAAAATTTTCGATTTTTTTTGTTTTTTTTTTTAAATCTACGGACGTGGAAAAAATTTTTTCGACTCAACCTCTATATGTACCGGATAGCTTGTTTATTCAGCTTTAATTTAGTTTTTTTAAAATCTCGATACGAGCATTTCTCGCTGAGATATCGATGTTTGAATGGAAAAAGATCATTTTGTCTTTGATTACCAATATCTCAGCAACCAATGATCGCACAGAAATTTTGAGGTTGGTTTTAAAAACTTGAATAAATTCTCTACAAGGTTTGGCAATAGAATTTTGAAAAAAAAATTTTTTTTTCAATCATTACATGAATTTGAAAAAGCATCCAAAAAAGGGCTTTTTGTCGTTTTTTGGAAAATCAAGCGCCCAATTAGAAATATTTTTATATATATATATAATTTTTATCAAAAACGAAAAAAAAATTTTTTTTTTTCAAAACGATTTTTTAAAAAAAAATTTTTTCGTTTTTGATAAAAATTATGACATTTTCAGAGCGAAATTCTTGCTCCTTTAATTTTTTCAAAAATTCGATCAAGTGGGAAAAAAAAACGGTTGGCTGGATTGAATTGAAACTTTGTAGGGTTTTGGTGGGTATATTGAACAGTAGAAGGCACACTTAACGTTAGTGTTTTCCGCAATATTTTTGATTGGGCGCTTGATTTTCCAAAAAACGACAAAAAGCCCTTTTTTGGATGCTTTTTCAAATTCATGTAATGATTGAAAAAAAATTTTTTTCTTCAAAATTCAATTGCCAATCCTTGTAGAGAATTTATTCAAGTTTTAAAACCAACCTCAAAATTTCTGTGCGATCATTGGTTGCTGAGATATTGGTAATCAAAGACAAAATGATCTTTTTCCATTCAAACATCGATATCTCAGCGAGAAATGCTCGTATCGAGATTTAAAAAAAACGAAATTAAAGCTGAATAAACAAGCTATCCGAAAAAACCACGTCCGTAGATTAAAAAAAAAAACCAAAAAAATTTTTCGGTGGTTTTCTTATGATTACTCGAAAAATATTTTCAAAAAAAAATTTTCAAACTCAGATCCGAAAACTAAACACTTAGAGCTACAATTTGTTTTTTTTTTTTTGCTGTACGACCATTTTTGTATAAGTTACAGCCTGTTGAAAATCCCCCAAAAATTTGGATTTTTTTTCTGCTCCCTTAATTTTTGTGAGAAGTATATATAAATTAATGTTCGTCTGTATGTCCTTTATAGAATCGTAAACAATGCAACAGATTTAATGCAGTTTTCAGCAATAGATAGAGTAATTCAAGAGAAAGGTTTATAACCAGGATTGAAAGCGGGCAAAGCCGCAGGGCGCAGCTAGTGTAATATAAAATTGACTGCAACTACAATTCCTAGAGCATTACTCTATAGCCATGCAGGTTACTCAGGCTTACGCAGGATCACGTGGTCTTTGACTAGTTAAGCAGCTGGCGCTGATAGAAGCTATCAAGTGAACCAAGTTACGAGCTACCTTAAATGATTATGTTGACACTACTCCTTGATAAAACCAGACAATTAATTTAACCTTAAAGAAAGATGTTCTAAAGAAGCAAGTAGAATATTAACAGCTATTTTTGTACCTTTGTTCCAGATATCAAAAGACAGTGATGAAGAGACTCAAAGGGAGATTAGATAGAATTAATTGGTGATGACAAACAGCCTCTGATGCGATCATGACTGGGAGACGAGGGCCCTGCAGGAGCATCGCCATAAGCGTCATACAAATCATCACTATTATATGTCAGGGTAAGTTCATTGTTATTGTCGAAATGAAATCTTTATAAGCCCTAAAAGGGCAGATGTGAAGTAAAGCTACTGATGTTCCCACTGGTTTGGAAGTTGGCCTTTAATGAAGAAGAACCAGCGTGTAACTCCACTGAGTAACTGAGGAACCTAACCTCATTAGGTAAGTTTTTTATAACTAACTGATTTGGCTAAGTTTTTTTTTCGTTAAGCAATTTCTATATCGGTATTTATAATCAAGTACCTAAAAATATATATCTAAACCCATTATCCTCCAAAGAGGTATGCAAATTGCCTCACTTGAAAATAGTGTTCATTAATGAAAGGTTTAAAACCAAATACCGTTTTATTTTAAAAGCCGTGGTTGAATAATTTTCTCAAAACATTATAATGAAACATCTCAAACAAATATACTTCTCTAAATCTTATCTCAAAACTCGCACGCTGTGAGGGCGCGGACAATGTGAACACGTCAAGTTTGAAGGTGATGAACACCAGCGACGAGAATGCTAATAGGCCATCTAACTAAGTTTTCCAAATTACATGCGAACTTTTCAAATAAAACGAGACTCAAAGGGCATGGGTTCTAATGAAGACAATATTTTGGAGAGAACTGAACTTGAGTAATTAAATCTTGTTTCTCATATCTCGGAGGCGTGTTCGTAGACTTCGAACAAGGGGTTATTAAATTAGTCGCGGTAACAATCAATATTGTTGATGTATTAGAATTAAGGTGTCCTTTTAGATTTAAATGAGAATAGTTTTGGTTTAACGATTCACCCGTAATCTTAGTAATATTATAAATGCGAAAGCTTGTGGGATGGATAGATGTTTGGGACTCTTTTACGCAAAAGTCACTTAACTGATTTGGATGAAACTTGGCACAAAGATATAGTTAATAGCCTGGATTAAAACATTAAAACATTGGATACTTTTTTCGGGGAAATGTAACATTCCTCCTGGTTGAAACCGCGGGGAACAGCTAGTTATGCAAAAGTAACTTGTCTGGTTCCTACCATTTCACAACAAAGCGGGAGAACGAATCATAATGAAATTTGGCACGCACGTAGCCCTGCGGGGGACATAGGGTATGTTTTATCGGTTGAATTTTTAGTTTACTACGGAGCGGAAGGTTGTCTATTATAACTGTAAAATAAAAACTATTGAAAGGCAATATTTTGTTGGTAATTTATTGACACATAAGAGAAATAACTTAGTCGAAAAGTCGATTGGCGTGACTTTGATCGTAAGTTCGAATCCTACGATAAAATGAGTGGAGGTAGCTTCAGTAACGTTGTGGCCGCGAATTTTGTATTTTGAAGAAAATATATAAAATATGTTTTCCTTAAAACTACTACTACCGCCTACTTATGCCTCAATTTCTATCTTAGCCATAACACGAAAATATTAAATATTAATTCATAAAAATTCATCATTTATTATTTCGTTTAATGTAGTTTAACGACGTCGAATTGTGAGTAGTTTATAGTAATAGCAAGCCAATCGGTTACAAAGTGGCGCAAAAAGCCACCAATAAGACGAGCAATTCAGGTCGCAGAACGCGCAATGTTACATACCAAATAAATTTTCGATCTAATCAAACTGGAGAGCCACGCGAAGAGCGGAATGAAACCTACGAGATCGGATATCATAAATACATTCAGTACATACAGAAGAAGGAGGAAATGTAAACGAACATGATGCTTGGTGGTGAGCAACACTAACTGGTAAGCCGAACCTCGGGGGTTCGATTCCCACCCAGGACAAACATTTGTTTGCATGAACATGTCTTCGGTATAGTATATCAGATGTCTGGTTTCCATATTACAAGCTCTGCTTAGTTTGGGACCAGATGGCCGTGTGTAAAAAACGTCCCAAGAAATAAAATAAATGGCAATAATTAAAAGAAAAACACCTGGAGTCAAGTCGATCACATTCCACTTTTTTTTTTTTTTATGCCACTTGGGCCGACAAACAAGCAGACGGTCCACCTGACGGTAAGTGGTCACCGCCGCCTATGTCGGCTGCCATATTGACGATGTGTGTGTCAACAATATCAGCTACGCAGACGACATGGTGCTGCTGAGCGCGTCGGTCTGTGGCATCAGGCAGCTCGTAAGCACATGTGAAGAGTATGCAGCCAGTCATGGTCTAACTTATAATGTCAACAAAAGCGAAATTATAGTTTTTAAGGCCGGTAACAAAAGTCCGTCGAGTGTTCCTCCAATTTATTTGAGGGGCGTTCCTCTTAAAAGAGTTTCTCGTTTCAAATATCTTGGACATCTCGTGACAGAAGACTTAAAAGACGACAATGATATGGAACGAGAGCGCAAGGCTTTGTCGGTGAGATCTAATATGATAGCCCGCAGATTTGCTCGTTGCTCAAAACAAACAAAAATCACGCTCTTTCGAGCTTACTGTACATCCTTTAACACGAGCAGTCTTTGGGTAGATTATTCTCAAAGATCGTACAATGCCCTGCGAGTTCAGTATAATAACGCTTTCCGGATGCTGTTGCGACTGCCCCGTTTCTGTAGTGCATCAGGCATGTTTGCGGAAGCGCGAACCGATTGTTTTATGCCACCATCCGAAAAAAGTGCACATCTTTGTTGCGCAGAGTACGGGCTAGCACCAACAGTATTCTGTCAATGATCGCGGCGAGGCTGGACGGTCGGTACATGAACCATTGTGGTAGGGTTCATGTTACATATTGTACGTAGGATCAAATGTAATATTAGATCTATATAACTATTTCAATGTTTATACTAACATAGTCTTAAGGTTTTGTACTACTAACAAAATGGAGAAATCTGAATTAAAGAATTATTATTATTATTATGAACATTTGCAACACTAGGAGCATGGCCAATGCGTTGTCGACCCTGAGACGTGAAGTTGTTAAGTCTCATGTGCCTGTAATTTCACCGGCCCCCTTACCTTGCTAACCGAAACAATACAATTGCATTACTGCTTCACGGCGGAAATGGGTAAGGTGGTAGTACTTCCCCGGACGAACTCTGCACTAAGAGCTCTACTACTACATCTTCAGCATATTTGTGGTCTATTGTCTAACACATAATAATTGCGCATGTACAATTTTCTTTTAGCATTATTCTTCATGTACTCCTTCTCAAATTAAATAAAATCAATGGCCAAAATCGTAGATATATCACTCGAAATATAGAAATATATATCGCTCAAAAATATGTATATATTGTATTTTGTAATTTTTACTGTGTTTAAAAAACGAGTTTTTGGAAGCTTAAAAATATGTGAATGTCATAATACTATTATATTATTTTTCTTTTGTGAATGTAATCTTTCTTGTCCTTTCGAAATGATATCAATTAGTAATCAACTTAATGTGTGTGTGTGACGGTGTTGGTTGTACTATAAAACATTTTTCGGACTCTAATATTTTAGGCCCAGATTGTAAAAATGTCCTGAATAGTAAAAAACATTCCAAATAATCCAACAAATAAAAAAAACATAAAATTTATGTAAGGAAAGAGCTACGTTTGTTGGGTCCGCTAATCAATAAACACAAACATTAAATTTGTAGAAATCATTAAAAATACAAAAATATTTTCTTCAAAAGAAATATTCTAATTATTCACAAACCTACAATAGAGCCTCTTTAATAAAACGAAGATACAATAAATTACATATTTTTCGAGGAAATAGGAAAGGTTACGAGGTAAAATATTGCAACTGTTTTACGATTTTGACATTTTGAGTTGTTTACTGTACCAAATTCAACCAGCTGCGTGACACTGCAAAATTGGAAACACAGTTGAAATGTCATGAAAACTTAATTTTCAAACGACATTCATATTTGGCTAGCTATTTTGTCACAACAGGGTTACTTTAGTTCATTGTAAAATCTTTATTTAATGCTAAATATGAGAGATAGGTTTTTATTTCTGACAATCATTATTACAATAAAAATAATTGTTGAACTGCTCTTCCAATGTCTATAGGTACTAGGGTGCCTTATTTTAAATATCGCATTGATCCACAAACTGTTTGGCGACAGATTTTCACATCAAAACCAGGTCCCTTCTAGACTTTATGTGCTTAGAATCTTTAGCCAGATCATCACTGACTATGAAAATAATTATGGTCTAACACAAGCCTAATACGGTAGGTACCTCCGAAGGCCAAAGCTACTTCTGGTTCAGAAATAAGACTCGCATAAACCATGCCACAATCCTTACATTGTCAAATAGAAAAATAAAAGTCTCGAACACAATAATCTGTAAATAATACCTCAATATTTATACATCAACATTGGAAGTAATCAGTCCCACGAAAAAACATATTATATTGTATTCTTTGAGACCTCCATTGACAATGATATCTCGTCTTCGAGAAAAAAATGTTATTTGGTGAAATGAGAATAAATTTATATTAATATCAGTGACGCCGCAAGCATTTTTTCGGCTTGAAATGATACGAACAATAAATGTTAGTAACATACTTTTAATTACCGTATCCCAGCAGAATAGGCATATTTAGTATGGCCACACTGTCAGCGACTTCAAAATGATTATATAATAAAATAAAATAAAAAATATGTATTCAGTTTTGGTCCGCGCAGGGCACTAATGAAGGTCAATTAACATAAGGAACAGGAATTCTCATATCACAGCTCATACGACAGCAATTTCAAAGACTTCTTCTTCCCTTTCCTATCGAAAGGTCGATTTTGCAAATATCCAGGACAAAAATTTGTGTGCAACAATGAACATGTATGTTTGTGCTGTCTGGGTGTATCTTTTTTTAGTATGAATTTAAAAATGAAGAAGTAATATCAGTTATCTGATCACCATACCGAGCACTGCTTGGTTTGGAATCAGATGGCCATGCGTAAAAAAATATCACCGGATTTTTATAAACAAAAAATTTACACTCCTCGCGAATCTGACTTGCACTGACCAATTCTTTTATTTGCCTAACTTCGATGCTAAGTGAACTTACATTTCCTAATAAAACCTAATTTTTCGTGCCTCATGCTCACGAATCACGAATATAAGTTGGATTTCAATGCCTTTACCTTAAATGTGGTTAATAGTCACACTATCGTTCTCTGTTATTTAACTTCAAGTTATCGCCAATTATATACCGATCTTAAACCAATGTTTGTCTTTCGCTCGTCGGCGAACGCTAGCAAAGTAACCGCACCCTTAATCTCTGTGTACCCTTTACAAAACCGCGCGTTATCAGTGACTTTATCCTGAAACGGGGAATTTCACAAAAGTTCCCTAATAAACAATATTTTGCTTGTCATTACGAGCTGGCATCGCGCGAAACTTTGCCGCTGATTAAAAATATCAATCTAAGCGCTTTCGCATTTTGAAACTTGTATTCTTACTCTTCAAAGTAATATTAAAATTTCAAATTTCCCTAAAATCTATTCGACTAAAAGCTTATTTGCGACTTTACTGATACTTGACTATAACTTCCGCCCTACGATTTAACGCGCTCAATAAGAATCGTATATTACATTGGTTAATCTATCTATTTCGTAGTTTCATAGCCTATTCAATGCAAACTTTCAGATAGACAGGTAGGCAGATAGACAACAATTTTAAAATCCAGTTATTTACGATTGGGCATCGTAAATAGCAATTTACACTTAAAAGTAGACATTTATTTTAAAATCACAGGCTGACAATTTTATTTATTGGAAAAGACCTTAGAGAATAATATCATGTAATGTTACTGTATAATAAAATTACTTCCTATCGTCGTAATATTATGCCTGCCGTGTGCTTAATCTTGATAGCTTCTCCTATACTTCTTTTGGCAAATTGTTCTGCAGTCACTTTAGTCATTCCCATTAGGAGCACCAATTTCATTGCATTTTTTCACGGTTGTGTACTGATTGACTACCTCAATTCAAATGGAAATTTAAATTTACAAAATCTAAGCGTACGATTCATATTTAACTGGCATAAGTTTCTTTGCCTTAAAATTGCATAAAAATAATAAACTCCAAAATTTGTTGCGAGTTTATTGCTGGAGTTTACCAAAACAATAATAGGTACTAACAGTATATTTTCATCCACAGTTCTAACGGAAGAACCCCGGTTCTCGGAGCCGATCCCCAACGTGACTGTGGCCCTGGGCAGAGATGCCAGCCTGCCCTGCGTCGTTGAACACCTTGGCACTTATAAGGTAAGTTTTGCTGTCGTTATCGGTATTTTAATATAAGAACGTCATTAGGCGCCTTGAGCGATTTTATAGCTTACATAATGCTAATATTAGAGTATGTACATACATATGTAGTTATATAGTGTTGATTTGTACTGTTATTTACATACACGGTGACTTTGGCCGACGGTCCCCATGACTGACTATGTTTTTTTAAATTACAGAGTCACCCTGAGAGGTTTAACTGTTACAGTATCTAATAAGCTATAAATTAGACTAAGTTAAATTTGATGAGATACTCTTTCTTTCATATTTGAGTGCGTATTCTCATTTCTTCGTTTTCTTAATTTTTGATAAAAACAACGGTAAAATTAAGTATTTTACTTCCCCTACAATTACCAGCATCCGTGGTAAATACATTCGTATATGTACATAGTATATCAGTTATCTGGTACCATACACACGCTCTGCACTTATTGGGTTTAAACTGACGCTGTGTAAAGAAGTTCCACTGGATGTCTACCATATGTTTCACTACATACAGGTAACACTTACCTTTGCCATCATCTGCTTTATAATAATATGTACATGTAAATTTCACATTAGAAGAAAATTTCCAGACACTTTTTTTGTGGTAGTGCTATGCTCAAGGAGTAATGATCCAGTTTCCTAACAATATGAATAATTTTCGCCTAATTTCACGACGGAGTTTTGTTCTGAAGTCATTGACTCGGCCTGCGCCGCCTCCACTTGATTAATCGCTAACTTAAAATTTTAATCGAGCAGATCTCGAGTAATTCAGGCAAAAGGAGAAATGAGATATAATCTAATTTTCTCATCTCCAAACGTACCGTGTTCTAATTCCCTCACTTCGATGCTCCAGTATTATTTGAGCAAGCATTATGAAGCCAATTTAGTCATTTCTTGAATTAACTTCCAGTTTTATACATCTTATTAGCCGACAGAGATATGAATGTTCAAGACTTATTGTGCTCGAACTGTAAGTCTTGGAACTGCCTTATTGTAATTGAAGTCTGAGTTAAATGGAAGATATTTAATGTTTCAGTTAGATTAGGTGGTAGTTTCTGACGTCGTTCTTAATATTGCTATTTTCGACCAAGTTTTGAGCATGAATTGGAGCCCATGTACTAGAAACAAACAGAGTTACCTTCGCATTTATCATCAAGACGTAATACCAGTGCATTATAATTTTAAATGTCTAGCATTTCACAATTTTTATTTTTTTGCTTAAGCTGTTATGGTGATCAGGATACCTTGGGTGTAATGTATGTGGTGATGGTAGTGTATCATAATTAAGTTATTTAGGTAATCTTTGGCGTTATGCCTAATGCAAGAGTTGTCTTGGCAGAAATGTAAAAATGCCATGTAAAAACATAATTCCAAACCCTAAGTCATTTATTTCGTATTATTAAGTTCAGGCCCTAAGAGGCCACATATAAAGGTTTGGATGTCCGCACCTCAGCACTGAAACTATAAGATAACTTATTCACTCAGGTGTGACCTTGCGGAAATCCATTGTCTGCTGGATCTCCTTCTCTGTCAAGTCCCAAACACCGCTGTCACTGAGTCGATGCACTAGCACCACAGACGCGTTAAGTCCTGAAGATGCTTCGTGTAGAAGTGAAACACGTGTCGATTTCCTGTTGAATTCCCTTGGTTGGGACTCGACAGAGAAGGAGGTGTAGTGGAATTAGTTGCTAGATATTTGTTTTTGTACAATCTTACTCAAACTATGTTGACCATTCATTTATTCTATAACCTGAATCTTTATCAAATGATAACCGCAGCTTAGCTCTATTTCCTCCAAAATGTTTAATTCACTTTGAACCGAAATAATTCTTTCATTGTTAAGCGCACCCATCCACTCGCTGACACTTCGGATCAATCAAAAACGTAAAGCAATCAGTGTTACACTCGCTACGCCTGTACCCATCACTCCGGTATTCCTCCGGGAAATCTGCCGTACGACAGCACCCCATCCGGTTTCGATCCCGAATACGGTACCGGAACCGACGACTTGCCTGATAAGTGAGTTCATGCTATGTTAATGAGTTGACAGGTTGATTGGGGAAGCGGTGTTGTATATTCTCATTTTGGGTGAAGTACTAGAGTTGTTGTAGAGTGGACATTACAAATGAATGATGAAATTAAAAAATAAAAGTTGTTTAGGACTTCAAGTGATGATGAGGCCGAAATCGGAACAGCTGATGGTAGGTTTCGGGTGAAACACCGTTGAAACACAGGTTGTCGGTATTTAGAATATAGAGAAGGATATTGCAAGGAAACTTATATGCCTGATTAGTAATTTATGAGATCTTTGAGAAGTAGAAGAGGTTGTATTGCAGATTTCCTACTAACATTCCTTTTTTCACTATTCACCAATATGAATGTACTATAAACAGGTTGACCATCTGATGTGATTTCTGTCGGCCCGTTTAACATTTAGAAAAAATATCCAGTTATCTGAACTAAAAGCCAATGAGAAACGTTGCTCGTTATAGAAGTGCCAATCAGCTATTTAAAGAGCTGTTAATATCAAATATCACACAATAAAGCAGATGAAATCAATAAGTTCTCTAAATAACTCTGTTGTTCTGTATAAGTATCATTGAAATAACGTTATGCTGATTCAATTAATAAAATTAACATTGTACAATTTACAAATATCAGTTCCATTTTCCAACGTGAAATATTGGTGTCCAGATATTTTATCTGTTGAATCAGAGTATAAAATTTATCAGAAATATCTTTATTTTATACTCGAAGCGAGAAAATACTTTTTTGGCAAGTAAACTATGCTGGCTGGTTAAAAAAGTTTATGTAAAGTTTGCGTTTGAATATAGTCTCGCTGCGCCACGCTATGTTGACTGAAGATGGAAAAAATACAATACCGCAAAGGTGAAAAGGTTTTAATTGGAATATGATTGCGTTTAGCTTGAGTCTCGTTATTATGGGTAATCTACACTCAGAAGATAGGTAGGTACATACCTATTCGCTTTAATTTTGAAGATTTTATTTTAAGCCACTTGGGCCGACATGCAAGCGGACGGTCCACCTGATGGTAAGTGGTCACCGCCCCCTATGGATATTTGCAACACTAGAGGCATCACCAATGCGTTGTCGACCCCAAGACGTTAAGTTGTTAAGTGTGCCTGTAATTTTAAGTGTATATGTTTTATTTTTCTTCATTAGGAACATAAATCATTACACTTAAGTATTTCTCTAAGGATATAACACAAATGCTGTTAAATATCAAAGTGGGCTGTAATGAAAATAATAAAAGTTATTTGGCATAATATATTTTCGCAGGCTACCAGCAAGTAGGTACTTAATAGAACAAGAAGATCTCATTTAATCAAATAAGACCTGCTATGGTGCTAATGTCACTAAATTTATGTGTCGTAATTCAGGATTCCTTACAGATTTACGCTAATGAGACGTTTTCACAGAATTTATACCGTATTCCAATATACAAAAGACTTACATTAACTATGAAATCTATTTCAATACTAAACTAAGTTATTCAAGGCACATTTCCTGGTCTTTCAACTTCCTAAAATATGAACGTAAAGAAGATATGAGAAAAGGGCAAGCGTTTCTCCAGCACTTCCCCCAAGTAATTAGTACCCCATAATAAATATCGTTGGAGGAATTAATGCAGTAATTTCAGCGTGTATTTCTGCTGGGTACGGTTATTCATTAAGTCTACGTCATAGCTACAAGGGTAGCGTAGATAGGTTGACTTAGGGACGTTGTAGATGAAAGATTTTTGTTGTAATTTGTCTCCAGGGTTAATAAGGCTTGTTTTGGAATGGCATGGACTGTGTAGTTTATTTGGAATTTAATCCTGATATTATTAACTCGGACGCAGCATTGTGGTATACAGTTTTTATAGTAAAGTGGCAAACATATCCTATATCGGATGCTATGATATGACTAAGGGAAAACTAGAGGAGAACTAATTTTCAAGAGTATTTTTTTAACGTATACTCGTATGTTATTTCTTGAAATTCTTCACCCAGTGAAAATAAGCATTAGGCTGCTTTTGAAGAGTATTCAACCTGCTCCTAGTGTGCACCAAGTCTTATACCAACAGTTGCACTGAACCAATTAACTTATTCATGAATGCCCTGAATGAGCGGCGAACTACCAACATTTAGTCATTGTGGAGATTTCTACTGTTTTACTAATTATCACCCGCAGGATGTCACCGGAACCCTCTTTTTTTATCTCTTTATACCCTATGAAGTGAAGCTTTTATATTCAGTACATTAACAGCTGAGCATTGCACAGCTTTGTTTTTAACACCATAATATTTATTGTGGTTGAAGTATTCCAGCACCGTTTCAACACATTTTTTTGTCTGTTATATGCATTAGTATCCATCAGTTTTATACAAAAATGTTTAGGTTTTTTTTATTACATTAATAATTTGTTTCATTGTGTAAAAATATAAATAAGATTAAATAAAACTATTAATAAACTAATATATTAAATATTAAAACTAGTTGCCCCCGCGGTTTCACCCTCGTTTATCGATATCATATGTACCCTATAACCACCTAGAAAAAATTCCGCATGGAATGGTAGCCCCATCCCGATATGTTTTGTAGTTTTGAGGTGATGGTGCGTCAAAGGAACCCTATATAGCTTATATATATAGATTACGGCTTATTTAGCTCTTCTGCTGGTTCTTCCCAGTTGGTGGCTGACATCTAAGCTTACTAGCTTCGACCTTTATCAAAAGCCCTCCTATGTATGTTCAAATATCTACAATATCTACTCAGAGATAGATCACCTAATACTAGACAATATTTAAACTCTCAAACATGCCATCTCAGCTGCATTACTAATATTATAATGACGTCATAAGTAGATTTTGTCATTCCAAAATGTACAGTACAATTATGTTTATTGTGCGACGCGACGTAGCGAACGTTGGTTTAAATTTTAGAATGTACTTTACATTGCTAATGAGCCTATTATAAACTACACAGTCTGTCTGATTCTGAAATATAATGGGAATTTACATTCTTTTCGTAAAATTTATCTAAACACCAACTGCTGTACCAGCTGGTTTCTAAGTTTTTTAAACTGACGGACCAGTTGCTTTTGTAGTTAGAGACCCTGGCTTCTGCGCCACAGGTCGTGGGTTCCATTTCCAGGACAAACATTTGTGACCATGAACATGTATACTTGTTGTGTAAAATATCTATTTAAGGTTGCATCATTTATTTTTTTCCCATAGTACAAACTCTACTTACCTTTTTAGAGATAGTGGTCGTGAAGGTATTTATTTTTCATCTTCATCTTCCAGATCTACATTGGCTTCGGATATTAATACACAATTGGCATTGCCCGAACTTTTTATTTAATTAATGGACTTGAAAAAAGTTTATAAAGCCCCTTAAAGTCGGTTTCGAAAATATTTCTCTTTGCTTTAGAATGGTATATTTTTTTAACTGTTGCTTGCGTTTGGGCTTAGATTTTCGAGATATAAAAGCTACGTTTCGACATTTAAGGGTGTTATTGAATAATAATTAAAGTTAAAGAGTTATGATAAGGTTGATCAGCATCATCATACAATAAACCGTTGGACCAAAAGCAATAAAGACGAATTTCGTTTGACATTGTTAGCTTTTTCATTTCGTCACGAATGCAATAAATGAATATTATTTATGATTAATGCGTCGTTTTCTAAAACTGAATTAAAATTATGTTTAACTCACATAACACTTAGATAGGAGTCAGTTAATTCACGAGAACTTCAACCTTCGCATCATTACTTCAGTCTTTGTAGGGAAATAATTAAATAATAACAAATCACTCGGTATGCCCCTTCTAAAGGCTGACTTCGCACAACTACTGTAACTTCGCTTCAAAGCTGTTACAATTCCATTGAATATTTATGAAAATTTTGCAACAAGATTCTTTGGGTGGTCTTAAAACTAAAACACCAAATTATACTGTTTGTTCACTGGGAATTTAGGCCACTTTCAACTCCGTTGTGGGTTCTTGGATACATAATTTAAAACTACTTCGTCGGCTGGTTAATTGTGTCTCGAAGGGATTTCAAGAATATCTTCAAGCTCGTATTTTAAGGACTCTCATATTTCAACTGCATTTATAATAAGTTTTCTTTAGTTTAAATTTAAATGACGTGTACATTAACTCATGAATCTTCTGTGCTGTTTTTACGAAATTAGAGTGAGGCTGATTCAGATCATACCCACAGTTAAATTGGACTTTTAGTTAACGTTAAAACCTTCTTGATTGCTAAACTGGACTAAGCTGGAACAAAATCCGCTAAAGTATATTTAGTCCTGTCCGAGTGTATTTAAAATTAAAGTCCATGAAACAATTCGCATAGAATACACACATTTGCGACTTTTTAGTACTCATAGTGTGCTAAACACACGTCTTTGAAAAATTTTTGTCAATCATCATATTCAGATGTAAATTCGATATATGCCATACCATCAAAAAATCTTTTTCTGGTTCTATTATTATTATTTCTGGTATTCTTGTAAAGTGGCTGATTCAGCTGATTTGCACTTCCTTACCGGATTTACTAAATTTTTTAGTTTTTTTTAATTTTTTTAATTCTATTAAACCTTTATTCAGAATACCAAAATCGGTCCAGAGACTAGGACAAGATTGTAATAACATGCAAGCAACTATAAACTATTTCAATATCTTCTAATTATGTTTAATTCAACAAAATTCTATAGAAGCAACAAGATTATATAAAATGAAATATATTGGAGGTAATACACGTAGAGCATGTAGAGCTTAGGGATTAAAGCTCAATTGATGCTGACCCATAGATCTTGTAGGATGTCGTTAATTGTCGCCCGAACAAGATAGAATAACGAGGGCGTAGCCGCAAGACCGTACTGGAGCCCTGACTTGGAACGCTTGATAGCACCATGGATAAATTACGGTAGTATTTTGTGAAAATTGCAGCTGATTGCTGGCTCGCCTAATCAAAGCTAGACTTTAGTTATCCCTTTTTAAGAGAAGAATGGCACAGATATAGTTTAATAATAATATGGTTATCATCAGCACCAATCTACCAGGATATGGGTTATTTTTTTATTTAAAGAGTTATAACAACGATACATTCCATATGCTGGTCTGCGGTTAGCCCTTTATTTTATTTATTTTATTTTACATAATTTGGAAGACCAACAGCAATAAAAACTACCTTAAAAAAACACTGTAGGCATCATACAGCTAATTACAGGTCCCCACTTATAGATATAGAATAATAAATAAGTGTGAACTACATAACAAATACATTATTTTATGACCCCATTATCACGTTAATAAATATAGATGTCGTCTAGCGATTGAAATTCGACCCTTATTCATTTTGAAGTTTAAAATGTATTAAAGGTTTTATTGTCAATGTAAAACATATTTAATCATTGCTTAAAACTTATTTTTTTTTCATCTATTACGTCAGCTTGGACCATGTAAGCTACTGTATATGTAATGTGGTGCGTAAGCTACATATTTATATTTATATCGTAAAATATGCGTGTGTTTGTAAAGCGTATGGTAGTGTTTGTAATGTTGTTTATCCCAGGATATTATTTTAATCTATTTGTAATGCATTATTACATAAAAATATTAGCATTCTGCATTCCTTCTCCATATAAACTATAACTGTCCCAAATTTCATACTCCTCCGTCCGCGTAACTTTCATAAAAATGCCTACAAAGTGTTTGGTTCATGTTTTAATATTATGACATGATTTTAATATTAAATATATAGTGTTAAATATACCAATAGTGTGAGGGTCAACAAATAGTTTTTCTTTTTCAATTTAATTTAACCTAAGAACATATCAAAAGGTATTTCAGAATAGGTAGGTGTTTATTCTACAAATCTAGAATAACTCAGTAAAATACTGTTAGATGATAAAATGTTTTAATAGGTAATATTAATTAATTAATTGCCTACCATAATTACCTAGTGAAAACAATTGTTATTTTATTTCTTAATTTATAGGTTTGATAAAATATAGCTCTCTCTCACACATAATCATTTTAATTGTCGCAAAGTTAATTACCTGCAAACCGAATCATAATAATTGGATATTTTCATGTATAATTTTTACATTATTGTTAATAAATGGGTGGATAACCATAATTTTTTTTTCAAGCCAAATATTGTGCGATAGCTTCCGTCCCGCAGTTTCACCCGCTTTTCCAATATATCTTAGAATACCGGAATAAAGCATAGCCTTTATCAGAAGGGAATAGGGTAGCTTTCAATGAGTGAAAGTTTTTTAACTCGAGTAAGTAGTGCCTGAGATTAACTGCTACAACCAGCTTCTCACTTTACCTCTTTATAATATTCGCGTCGATGTAGACTGTTTGATTTTCCTACTCCTTTAAAACTTATTCTTCTTTAATCAATACTGTTTTGTTGTAGCCTAAAGAAGACCTTCAGACATCAGTTATTATGGTTTCTAATTCAATAACCGAATTATTCTTAATTTACGACACCAGAATTAGGCTCACGATTTCATCCAATCGCATCTTAACTCCGTAGACCGCGTATCATAATTCACCCCGTTTATAATTAAGCGCGGGAGTTACGAGGTAACGGGGGCCTTACACTGTCTTGCATTGTAACAATTAACTTATTCATGAATGTGCCGGCGCCAAGTAATTATTTATTTTATTTTACGAGCCCTATTATCCTGTAACACCCGGCTCGTAAATACTTGAGCGGTGAGCGAGAGTGCGTTAGAATTTTGAAGTAATTCCACTCGGTCGGCGGGCTCATTTTGTTTTGAATTTAAATTTGTGGTCCGTTTATTTGCACTGGGGTGTATTGGGTTTTATTATGGGCTTGGTTTTGTGATTTTTCTATATTTATGTATCGTTATTTTTCATACGCATTAAATAAATAGATATTCGATAGCGTGTAATAGATATCGAGTATGTTTATCTAATAACGTATCTACTATCATAGATTAGGAACCTAGCTTTTTAAGTAGAAAATATTGTATAAGATTATTTTTAGCAAAAAATACTATCCAGAGCAATAAAAATACAAAATGCACCAAAAAACAACATTATACAAAACCTGCATAAAGTCCTAAACGTAAAACAAATAACCCTTAAACCGATATTAGATCGAATCGCCCATAAAATGGGGTATCGCTGAAAAAGATTTAATAGATTGTGCCAAATAAAAATGGGTATATGAACGTTCGGGCCGACTTGGGTCCACGGGATGTCGAGACCCTAATCAAATACACCTTAACTTGGAGTGGATCGTTCCAGGTTTTATAACTTGCGAATTATGGTTATACCTTAATGCTACTCGAAGATATTTTTGATGTCTTATTAGACACAATGATATTCATACTGCGGTTTTATAGAGTAATATTATAATGACGGAGTTTTCATAAGTTGATAAGTCAATAGTCAATGTGGGTTGTTTTTATGTCAAATCGGTACTAGACTCTCATTTGAATAAACGAGTATTAGATTTAGGGGTTTAAACCGTGATGTTTTGTTTTTTGTTTCCCGATTTATAAAAGGGTAAATAATGTTTCGTTGGAATAAGATTTACTTAACATTTGTTGTCTGTTAGTAAATGTCAAAGTTTGTAGACATACCATTACACTAAATGTCTTTTAGCTTCTTTGTTACCCAGCAAAAGTCGTCCCAAAACTAAAAATCCTCAAAACCAAATCCCAGTCGCATAATATCGAAGCGACAAAGCCTCAGTTCTCGAAGGCCAAAGTTGAAGCAACACGCCGTATAAAGAGGCGGCGGCTCACTTGAAATTGCCGTTAAGTATGTGGTGGGGAAATAAAAAGGGGGCAAAGAGGCTTAAAGAGGCTTTACGCGACGTGAGAGCCAAGTTTCCAGAGAGTTATGCCTGCTTGTTTGTTCACGTGACATTTGCGAGATGATTAAGCGGCGGATTAAGGTATTAAACTTTGTGACGAATGGATGTTATTGGTGTTTGGAAACATTAATATAGCTGAACTAATCATTATAGGAAAATATTTATGTATGTTTAATAAAAGTCACTTGTTTGAAAGTTGTGTTTAATGTTCGACTTTAAAAACTTTCATTCCAAATTTGTCCTTGGAAAATGTTAGTCGAAAATTTCCATATTCTACATGCAACATGCTTAAGTTAACTGTAATGCTATTATACTGAAATGCGCTGAAGGGCAGGACAGAGAATTTTCCTTGTGTGGCGTAAACAATATTGCCCCACGTTGGGTGCCAATAATTTAGTACATAAATTATTTTAAAAACTTGGATTGAAATACCTATAAAATACGATATATTCTTATTTACCTTTACCATTCTCACTCACGCGTCTTTGAAGCCTTCTAGCTCCTATAAATGAAGTAATCAATAAATAATTCATTTTGATTAAAATTTCTCTATTCTTTCTAGTTAAGATAAAAATCTTATTTGTTATTCGAAACGCTGATTTATATCGGAGAATAATATAACTTCTACAAGCTGAATGATACAAACTTGATCATGGACTAGAATTTTTTTATATGCTGTAAGAAAAGGAAATACATTATTATGTTTCCTATAAAGTTTGTTTGCCACTTTTGTCATAACATATAAAAAAAAAGTTTTTAAGTAGGTTTATTCCTAAACTATAAATGAGATAAAGTATAAATAAAAATCTCTTAAGTATTGTTTAATTACACGGATAGCTAACAGATTATGTTCATGCTACGTAATAAAATAGAAGCATGAAATCCTACAGAGTTTTATAAAAAGTTTAATTTCTCTACAGTCTTTGTGTTGGTTTTGCGGAATTCTACACACATTGCGGCTAGAATTTAAATCGTATAAAACTATGAACAGGGATAAAATGTTTTGTAAGATTTTAGTTTTAAGAAATAAAAATTGCTCCCCAAGGGATGGTTTTTCAACCCTACTCATAGTTTTAGTTACAATTCTTCTATCGTATTATGTATGTTTAATATCAGTTTCAGTAGCTTTGATCAACTATTAAATAGACAAAGACAATTTAAGGCGATTATTGCTCAGTTGGTAGTGTCGTCGTATACCGCAACGTTGGTCGTGGATTCGAATCCTACAATGAGGTTGAGCTTTCGGTGAAGGAAAATATCGTGAGGAAACCATAATATAATAATAATGAATATCCTGGTACATTCTTTACACACGGCCATCTGATCCCAAACTAAGCAGAGCTTGTCAATGAACCCAATTGTCCATGGATAGATATTTACACCCAGCCACAGAAAAAAACACACATGTTCATGCACACAAATATGTGTCCTGGGTGGCAATCGAGCCCGCGACCTTCGTCTTCGCTGTTAGAGTCGCTAACCACCATGCTAACTAGCCTGTATGTAGCCAATATGGTGGTAGTATACTTTGTAGTACCCACATGGCTGGTAATCGATCACCAAGAACCTACAGAGATTTGAAATGAATTGAAAATATTTTTATTCAAATAGGCATTTACAAGCACTTGTGAATAGTCTGACTCTAATACCGGTTCGGAAGGTTGTTTTTTACTGAGAAGAGCCGGTAAAAAACTCAGCAATATGTATTCCAGTAGCTCCACTTGAAACATAGTTTACTTACAGGTTATGTGTGCTTACCATATTTGGTCATATCCTCTCTTACCTTATTGAAATTCAAGGTCAAACATAAGCCTATGGTTGGAAAAAAATATTATAATAAAAACTTAAGTATCATTTTCACTTCAGTGAATTGTGTTTATTGTTTAAGAACTATTGGCAAGCTTAGTGATTAAAATTTGTTTTTCTCAGTAAAATTATTGCACTTAAAACCCTTATTAAGCCAATATCAATTAAATCTAAATCAATGCAAGACTAAAAAGTCAACATGAAATAAATAAAATTGACTTAGTACTTAAAAATTAAAATTTATTTAACAAAAGTTATTAATATACATTACTTATCCCAATCCATTAATTTTATATTTGTGTAAAATCTATATTTTAAGAATATACCACTTATTTACCTACGTGAAAAAATTTCCATTCAAAGAAAATACTATATTCACTTGTTAATTGGTTAATATTGGTGCCCAACGTGGGAACAACGTTTTCCGACTACTCCAATACCTTCAAACATAATCTCAGTAAATCACGAAGTTTTGACTTACTCCAGACTATTAGGACAAGTCTCAAAGTCACTGTAACTGTTTTACAATCACCCATAACTCTGCACATTCGAAAGCTAATAGAGTGAAGGTGAGAGGTAACTCGCAGGCGGTGCCACTTTATTACCAACGGGAAGTAAGGCAGATGAATTATGACGTCACTTAATCACAAATTCGCTATCGTTAATAGCCGCTGGACCTGGTTGAGAATGAATTGATCTACATTGAAAATGTTACGAAATTATTCGTTCCGTAACGTTTGAATTATGAAACAATCGCCAGGTTTATTCATTTATTTTTATTAGAAATACTTGATACGTTTGAAGAATCAGTATCGATACACACTCTCTAGAGATACTCTGGATAAAAGGAATGCCTCATTACATTTTTAAAAACATTATAATTAATTCCAAAACCGAAAGCTACGGTTACACTGTTATTTTAAGACGTTCCTACAAAAACAAACACAAAGGACGATAAACGATCTCATTCCGGGATCGTATCACGATTCGCAGCCGGATAGGAGCATACAAAAGCAGATACAGCCGGAGAAGTCTAGTAAAATATGCATCGTATTGACTGTTGCGCAGTGCGGCACCGGTACTGCGATACAGTTCCACGTCTGCGGCGTCCCTGGGCAAATTTAACGCGGTTGTGACTTTGTCAAAGTAAACAATGATGCGTGGTCCGACGGGGCTGAGCCAGTTTGTCCTTCGGTTTTAGGATTGTTCACCGGGACTTATCTGTCTGCCGTCGCGTCGTGGTCGCGGATAATATGTATGATATAGAGTATGGATTATCTCTTTCTCTCGGACCACTTGGAAAATCCAGAGATTTTATTTCACTTTTTATGGTCTAGCTATTGTTACATCTGTTTTACAATTATTTTTTACGAGCACTGTCTCGCGCTTTAACATTTATCTTTTTGTGAGCGTCTACGACCTTATAAAAAATTCGATTAACCTCATGTCTTTATGATCGGAGTAAATATAAGTGGAAACACATAATCCAACAACTACTGTATATAACATTAGTAAAGGAATTTCAATGAACATAAATTTTTTCGGAAAATACAAGACCGATATTATTTACGAAGAAAACCTAAGGCGTACACTGCACTAAGCAATAGCCATCCAGCCAAACCACGCATCTGAATCTAAAACTGTAAGCTAAAATGTAACTTTAAAATTCATTACATGGAATCTATTTAAGTATTGCGGACCAACACGTAATGGGATAGCAGTGTATGTGGTTTAAATCCAATTTCCGTTAGAGTTAGAAGTGAATTTATGCCAGAGTTCAGTTCATGCTACGCCAATAACCTGAGTTCAGAGCCGCATAAATATCGCTTGGATGTAGCGGTAAAGCTGCTATAAACTTTCTATTTGGCAAGTTTTATTGGTGGCCAGGCAGAAAATGTAAATATAAATCCTACTTCCATTCGCTAAATCGTTCGGATTCACCGCGAGATTGATTTACTCGTGGACGTTGGCTCATGTCTGTGAAGATCGATCGCTTACTGATATACCTACTTGCTTGTTCCAGCTGACTTTTGAAGTGGAATCGGCTTTCAAAAGGGTGATATTATTTTTTATACCGTCGTATGTATAAACCAACATCAGGTTTTTAAATAGTTTCTAAAATCCTACATCTGTTGTAGGATTTTTAAGGCTTTCAATATGAAATCGAAAATAACAAAAACCATCATGCAAAATGAACCGGGCAAAACTGAAATCACAGCAGTTCAAAAACAGTTGGGTAGAAAAGTTATGAAAAAAAGGATGTCTACCCAACCGAGAGTGAGTTCATGAACGCTTCAAACTCCGGACCCATCGCGTTACACTTTTTTTGTTTACAATGTCTGCGCCATCTGTCGGGACGCGGAGGAAAAACAATTTCCGATCAACAAGTCTGGTTGGAAGCTCATTCATGCTGTTTTGGTGTTTGCTAGGTTACTTCAGCAGTGAAAGTAGTCTCTATTGCTGCAAAGAATTTAGTACTTAATGAATATTTTGCCATATAAAAAAATTATAAGTGATTTTTTGCATTTTGCACGCTTAACCAATATAATTGTACAGCTAATAGGGCATAGTATTATTTATCCTATTAAAATTCGCCTGCTGTTACCCAAATAATATTCAGATTTTTCAGTTTCCTCTCTTCCCTTTATGGTTGTATGTTTGAAGAGTTTTGATTAGATTAAACTGAATTATGTAAATAATATTCTAGAGCACTACCTCGATTACTTAGGAACCTATTTTTCTACCTACAGAAGTAGAACCTATATGATATTTTTTATCTAACACTCATATTCTGTTGACCCCCAGGTAGCATGGATCCACATAGACCGTCAGATGATCCTGACGATCCACCGGCACGTGATCACGCGCCTGGCTCGGTTCAGTGTCTCTCACGACAACGCGATGACCTGGCTTCTGCACGTCAGCCAAGTGCAACAGGAGGACCGCGGCTACTACATGTGCCAAGTTAACACTAACCCTATGATCAGTCAAGTTGGATATTTGCAGGTTGTTGGTGAGTATCTCTTTGTTAATTGTTTGGGATGTAAGGGAGCACAATGTCATCTTAGTGCTCCCAGCCAACCTCACCTGCCCGTGGTGCATCCTGCCGACCAGCGAACGTGGCTCTGGCGACCGACTAATGGCGGTATAACCATTCTAAACAACGTAGTTAAATGGCACTGGCCGGTGACGGGCAGCAGCGTCACCGGTGCGAGAGCTACGTTCTGCGATCACCCAACCCGCCTGCCCAGCGTGTGGTGATTACGGGCATAAACCATCATGGGTAGCACACCACAACAACGGCCCCCAGTTCCCGGTCGCCCCGCTATTCCTGGCCAAGGCGGCGGTCATGGTCACGGCGGGGTAGGGGGTGCTAAGAATCCCCGGGCTACGGTAGGCCGCCAACACCGACTGACTCTGGCTACGTACAACGGACGCACGCTACGGCTTGACGAACATCTGGCGCAACTCGAAGAGGAGCTGAGGAATATAAGATGGCACATTTTGGGGCTATGTGAAGTCCGAAGAGAGGGGGAGGATACTGTAACCCTAGAATCAGGCCATCTTATGTACTTCAGAGAGGGAGACCAACCATCCCAAGGCGGCGTCGGGTTCTTGGTACACAAGGCCCTCTCTGACAACGTCATAGAAATCTCCAGTGTGTCGACTAGGGTAGCGTATCTTGTGATCAAACTCACCGAGAGGTATAGCCTCAAGGTTATCCAAGTATACGCACCGACTTCGGCACTCTCGGATGATGAAGTGGAGGAAATGTACGAGGACATTTCCAAGGCCTTATACACCACCCAAAAGGCCCACTTCAACGTTGTCATGGGGGATCTCAACGCTAAAGTGGGAGTACAAACAAGCGGCGAATCGGTAGTAGGACCACACGGATTTGGAAGCAGGAACCATAGGGGGCAAATGCTCGTCAACTTCCTGGAGAAAGAAGGATTTTTTCTGATGAATTCTTTCTTTCAGAAGAAACCCCGGCGGAAGTGGACGTGGCAAAGCCCCGACGCTGTGACCAAAAATGAGATTGATTTCATTATGACGGACAAAAAGCGTATATTTAGAAATGTCTCAGTGATCACTAGGTTCAAAACCGGAAGTGATCACCGACTGGTCCGAGGCACTCTAGATATAAACTGTAAGTTTGAACGAGTCCGTCTAATGAAATCTACGCTCCGGCCTAATATGCTCCAATCCGTGGTTGGGTCTGAAACGTTCCAGTTGAAACTGGAGAACCGATTCGCTGCCTTGGAAACCACAATCGACGTTGATGTCGACCAGGATCTCGACCGAGTGGTGGGAATCCTCGGGGAGGAGGGGAAGAAATTCTGCGAGACGCGAGGTGCCGGTAAGAGGTCTAAGCTTTCAAAAGAATCTCTGCAGCTAATGCAGAAGCGACGAGAAAATCCCGCAGTCACTACGTCAGATCAACGAGCTTTGAACAAAAAAATCTCTCGGCTGGTAAGACGTGACCTCCGGAGCTCCAACACACGCTCTATTCAAGAAGCGATTGAGCGAAACCGGGGGTCTAGAGTCTTTGTTCAACAGCTCGGTCGAAGCCATCTGACGAAGTTGACCACATCGAGCGGGAATCTCGTCGCTTCTAAGCCGGAGATACTTAGGGAGGTGGAAGACTTCTACGGCCAACTATATACCTCGCAAGCGTCTCGTCCTCAACCCCATCCCGAGGATCCCAGGGCCACTCTGACCCGCCATTACACTGAGGATCTGCCAGAGGTCAGCCTGGACGAGGTCATGATGGCTCTCAGACAGCTTAAAAACGGAAAAGCCCCCGGGGAGGATGGAATTACAACGGAGCTCTTAAAAGCTGGTGGAACTCCAACGCTACTTCAGCTTCAGCGTATATTTAATTCCGTCCTCTTTTCGGGGAGAACTCCGAAGGCGTGGAGTAAGAGTGTGGTCGTTATGTTCTTCAAAAAAGGTGACAAAACCCTTTTGAAGAACTATCGACCCATTTCACTCTTGAGCCACGTCTATAAGCTGTTTTCGAGAGTCATCACAAATCGTCTCGCGCGTAGACTCGACGAGTTTCGGCGAGCCTCCGGAGCAGGCTGGGTTTCGAGGAGGATACGGCACCATAGACCACATTCACACAGTGCGGCAGGTTATACAGAAGACCGAAGAGTATAACCAGCCCCTGTGCCTTGCGTTTGTGGACTATGAGAAAGCCTTTGACTCCGTTGAAACCTGGTCTGTTCTGGAGTCTTTGCAACGGTGCCAAGTTGATTGGCGATACGTCCAAGTGCTGAGAGGACTGTATGACACCGCGACTATGACCGTCCAAGTACAAAATCAGCAGACTGAACATATCCCCTTATATAGAGGAGTGAGACAAGGGGACGTTATTTCCCCCAAATTGTTCACTAACACTCTGGAGGATATGTTCAAGTCCCTAAATTGGAAAGGACGGGGCATAAATATTAACGGCGAGTACCTCTCACACCTTAGATTTGCGGATGATATCGTCATCATGGCTGAAACCGTGCAAGATCTCCAATTCATGATGACTACCCTGGCTGATTCTTCTGCACGCATCGGTCTCCGGATGAACTTGGATAAAACCAAGATCATGTTCAACGAGCATGTTATTCCGGAACCGGTTGCCCTTGACGGGGTTCCTCTCGAAGTTGTTCACGAATACGTCTACCTTGGGCAAATCTTGCAATTGGGTAGACACAACTTCGAGAAGGAAGCTCGCAGAAGAGTACAGCTAGGGTGGGCAGCATTTGGAAAACTTCGTCGAGTCTTTTCATCGCCCATACCCCAATGTCTAAAGACGAAAGTCTTTAACGAGTGCGTCCTACCTGTTATGACTTACGGAGCCGAGACGTGGACACTGACGGTGCGACTGGTTCACCAACTCAAAGTCGCTCAGCGAGCTATGGAGAGAGCTATGCTCGGAGTCTCTCTGAAGGATCGAATTCGAAATGAAGTCATCCGTCAGAGAACCAAAGTTATCGACATAGCTCAAAGGATTAGCAAGCTGAAGTGGCAGTGGGCTGGTCACATCTGTCGCAGAACCGATAACCGTTGGGGTAGACGTGTTCTAGAGTGGAGACCACGGCTCGGTAAACGTAGTGTAGGGCGCCCTCCAGCTAGATGGAGCGATGATATACGCAAGCTGGCTGGCAGCGGTTGGAAACAAAGAGCTGAAGATCGAGCTCAGTGGCGTGCCATAGGTGAGGCCTATGTCCAACAGTGGACGGAGATAGGCTGATGATGATGATGATGATGATGATCTCTTTGTTATTGATAGGCCAGTTGGCTTGGTGGCTAGAGACCCTGACTGCCACGCTGCAGGTCAATATCTATATAAGATTGTTTTAAAAAAAGTAGTATATCAGTTATCTGGTTTCCATAGTACAAGCTCTGCTTAGTTTGGGATCAGATGGCCATGTATGAGGAATGTCCCAGGATATTTATTTATTTATCATTTATTATGATATAATTTATTTTTTCTTGGTTTAAGTTATATCACACATCAACAGCTTCCTGCAGATTATCCTCTGTCCTCTAATAGCATCTTACATCCCGTCTCGTCCTTCAGCTAAAGCAAACGTTGTCGATGTGCCAGCACAGGGTGGCCTCAGAAAGAATACCTCTCACATAATCCGTAGTTAACGAGAGAGACAAAGCAGGTCCTTAGCAAAACATCGTTGAGCTGATGTTATTTATGCATCAGATTCGTCCCCTGGAACCGTCCAGTGGTAAGGGACCGTGCACCGGCACGGTCCCTTACCACGACGACTATTCATTATATTTTTCACTGAGATTTGTTAGTACATCGGTGCATCAAGTAAGTTAAAATATTCTTTCGTCGATCCAATGATCTTGGCAAGAATATAGATCGTTGGATATTTTATAAAGTGCCAATTCAGTCTCAGTTACAAAATTCTACCATTATAATGATTGCTGTGACAATTCCATATTGATGGTTTTATTTTTTTATGTATTTATTTTATAAACTCAATATCTCGATTTGTTCCAATTTAACGCTACGCTATTATCAGTAGTTCTACAGAAAACGATAGATATTCAAATAATATACTACTGACCCGCCGTTCGGAAATAAGTATGTATTTAAATTGCACTTGTCCTTGGAAGTTTTAATTCATAAATTGCTTTTGCTATGTTTTCTAATAACTCTTTAACTACTTAAAAATATCTTAACTACACTCAAAAAATGTCTCAATATGTACTGGTAAAATTAATTGTTACTGAGCTCGAACTCGAATTTTACAGTTAAGAAGCACGCTCAATGCTCAGTGTTTAAAAGTATACCTTTTACTATCGATGTCTTAGCAAACGACAAGGATGGCAACAAGAAGTTTGATGGACCTATTAGATGTAGGATGTATTGTACCTATTATTATTATTCAATAATGCATAAACATAATATTCCAAAGTGCAGTCATCCAGAATAATGAACTTTAATCACTAAAGCGTGAACGTTATTGCATATCAATTACTCGGGTACACAATATGAATATGACGCCTAACTCAATATTCTGTATTAATTTTGTAATATTTAATCATCTAAATTAATTGACGAGTATAGAAATACGATTGAATTTAGCTTTAGTCATGGGACCTATGGATCCTGTGACGTCACTCGGCTATAGATATCTTTCAAGGGGTAATGTATTTAACTAGGTAAATTTTAGAAAAAAGTTCATAATAAATTAAAACTTTCAAATTTTATTTCTCTAATATTATTAGTATGTGACATCGTGTACGATCAAATCTAAATAAATTTGACCTTTGAGTGTAATATGACAATGGATTGAGATTAATCCATAATTTGTTTTTGTTTCAAACTGAATCCAGTCGACAAATATTTCAAAAGCACGTTAAACCTAATATTTAGGTAGAATAAGGTAAGGGCTTGATTGCTACATTATTGTACTCTCCTCAGAGCGGTGTCAGTGTAAAAAAATCTTAAATTGTATTTTGTATAAAACATGTAAGACAGAGAAGAATTCATATTAAACTCGGTAGGAGCAACTGCGGTTTACAATCTCATGAGAGTCGAGGCTAGCAGTAAGTAGTTGAACTAACGGTGCCATATGTAAATATTACCACCTTATTTTATAACAATAAAAATATTTTTTTATGACATTCCAAAACGAAAAAAGCCATCATCAAATAATATAAAAAGTTCCTAGCAGAAAATGTGAGTGTTCTTTTCCCATAAATAAACAAAGTTATCGTCAATATTGTAACAGACTCCGCTAAGTTATCGATGAAACAGTTAACCAACTAAGCTTTGGCGAGATCAAGAATTAAGTAATTCAATAAGAAAAGTTACTATCTTTCTCAATTTAGTTAACTGATACAGAAAATATTTTTTCTTGAACGTTGAAGACATTTTTAAAGGACTTGTAATCTCTTTTTAGCCTTTAAATCGAAGCGAGGGCGGGTCGCTAGTTTTTAAATGGTTATTATATACAAAATACTAGCTGTCCCCTGCGGTTTCACCAGGGTCCTGGAGATATGTAATACGTGAATTGGCAAACGCGGGCAAAGCTCTCAAAAATATTTTTTTTTTCCCGTAACCATATTTTTCATTGATGCTCCACTCCTATTGATCGTAGCGTGATGTTATACAGCCTATAGCCTTCCTCGATAAATGGACTATTCGACAAAAATAATTTTTAAATTCGTACCAGTAGTGCCTGAGATTAGCGTGGTCAAGCAAAATATCAAACTCAATCAAACAAATTAACAAACACTTTAACTATATATATTAGTACTAGCTGCCCGGACAGACGTCGTTCTGTCGAAATAAGTCCATACAAAAATGCAGGAATTCGCTCGCAGCGCCACCTACCGGGTCCAATTGTGAATCTAAACCATCCAGGGCACCACCCAAACGCAAACAAAAAAAAACATTCCAATCGGTCCAGCCGTATTAAAAAAGAAGAAATAATTGAATTTCACGGTATTTCGTTTACTACAAAATAAATTTAATTTATACATTAGCCTCAATAACACGTGGTAATCATGATATTGAATTGTAGCTTATATGACACGTTCGTAGATTTACCATAGCAGCGCCATCTATTGATGACTTACTCAACCCAGTCGAAAGGTATCGACATCTCTTAGAATCATTTGGAGTTAACAGATAATTGTGACTGTCAAATAATAACAGACAAATAATTAGCAATAAATTAAAATTGCGACTATAATTTGAGATTTAAACTATCCTATCTCTCAAGTTGGATCGAACTGCACATGGTGTGCGAATTTTATTATAATCGGTTAAGTGGTTTAGGAGTCCATTGAGGACAAACATTGTGACACGAGATTTATATATATTAAGATAGATGTGTACATTTACATATAGTTCTCTTAGCCTTCGCTATAGATTTTGATGCAGATTTCGAATATTTCGAAAATTTCTGCTTAATAATGGCTTAGTAATAAAGCCTCCATTCTTGTTCATGTAAAATAAGAGGAAGGCTATACTAAAACAATGAGCATAATATGATAACATCAAAAAATCAAGAATAACTACCATACTCGTGAAGCTTTGTAGATATAAGTTATACAGACTGTTTAAATAAATATAGTAGGACATTTCCTCACACACGGCCATCGGAGGCCAAACTATGAAGAGCTTGTATTAACTTTGCCTTTTCATGTACGAATAAAATGATACGCTTCATAAATTTAAAAATTATATTAGGAAAGTTTTGAAATTACAAGGTAGTTCATTATATTGAAGATAAAATGTATGGAAATAGCTACTCTCTGCACAGTGCATTTTCTTGTTTAAGTTGTAAATAATTATTGTTATTTTCATTTTTTTTGTTTTGTTTTTGAATGTTACCTATATTAAGTATTTTGTAATTATTAAATATAAAATTATGTAAAATTTATATTATAAAATAGCCAAAAACTCAGAATGGATAAAATTAATATATTTTTTTTTTTAATAAAAAATAAAAAAGAATGTAACCTTGCTGAGTTTCTTGCCGGTTCTTCACAGTTGAAGGCTGACTTCCGAACCGGTTGTAGCTGCAGTAACTTTAAATTTGAAAATAAAGTTTTTTTAACGTTTAATCCAATATGAGTTTATTAATCCAATTATTAGGTGAGGAGTCCAGCAGTGGACGGAGATAGGCTGATGATGATGATGATGATGATGAATCCAATTATAGTTTTTGAACAAAATATTCTTCAAAATAAACTGAATCTGGACAACGAACAAAAAAGCACAGCTTCAGTAAAATAAAACCAAATTAAAATTGTTAAAATTAATCCGCTTAAACCCACTGCAAACTAAACCAATCATTGATTCTCTGAAAAAAATAAGAACTTTTCACAGAATCCATTAACACCTAATTACAATTCGGTTCTATTCATAATCCTACGACATAAAGATATAATGGAAACTTATTAATCAGAAATGGGGAAAATATTGATGAAGGAATCCTGTTCATTCGCCGGCATTCTCTCGCGGCTTATTGCGATCTAACTTTTAATTACTTTCCTTTAATATTTGTAAGTCTTAATAGATTTTCTTTCTGCTTCCTGGAGGTGTATCGTCTTGGAAACTTTAATTCGTTTGGAAAATAAAGATGATCTCATTATTAAGGATTATGTTTTGTTACATCAAAGCCTTTATGGAATTTTCAAGGAATTTCGCTTCGCACGTTACATGGATATGGGAATGGTTCCAAGAATTTTATAAAAATATGAAAACACAGTATTAAATAAGATATTAACTCCCAACTAATGTTATTGAGATATAAAAGGCCCGTTTGACAGCTAAGTGTGTTAAAGAAATAACAACCCTATGGTGTTAAGATAACCATCAGTATCATCATTTAGTGAACTATTGGATCAATGGATGAACCTTAACTCGAAACATATGTTTTTTCTTAATTATGACATTCTGAGCTACCTAATTGACTCAGCCCTAGCCTTGCGGAAATCCATTTGAAGATTATACAAACACAAATATCTTATTACTTATTCTGTGGATCTCCTTCTCTGTCTAATATAACGTCCTGAAGATGCTTCGTGTAGAAGTGAAACACGTGTCGATTTCCTGTTGATAATCTATATACGAGTATATATAAAAATGATTTCCGCTAATTCTTTTTTCGTTGTGTTTGTTATTGTCAGGAGAAGTTTCTTATGAAATAGAAAACTAAGACAACTGCTTGGAAAATTAGAAAATTTAAGAAAACTTAACCACTTTACTAGCGCTTTTGACAGTATGAACTTTTATTATTGTCAGTCGTTTGACAGCTGGAGCGATTGACAGAATGCGCGCTGCAAATATCGTTTAAAATAGAAGCCAATATCGGAATTATATTGATAAAATAATTAATTTATAGTTTCTTATTGCACATTTCACAGTCGATTCAATCGGAAGATTCGAATTCAATATTCATTGTTAAGACAGGACAACGTCTGTCGGGTCAGCTTGTACTTAATATAAAACATCAGAACTTATTATATTGTAACGAATACAACATGACACAAAATTCTTCTAAACATGACAATTTACGTTATCAAAACCCATGTCACTTCCGTTGCAAATTTCAAAGAACACGAAAAATGAAATGTTAAAATGCTAAATATTATTTTAATTAAACGAAGCGCAAGTTTATTACGACGACACGGTTGACACGGTACGCGCGGCGTATATGGAACGTAGCCAACGGTTCCGGTACATTTGACCGCAGATAACACTGCTATCTTCCCCCTTACTGCCTTTACTGCAGATCCAAGGGAAGTAGGCGCTCCCCAACCACCGATTGGGGGCGACTAAGTCTTGTATGTGTACATTTTCTATCAACTTTTAAGTGGAGAATAAAAAGGAGGTTTTTTGCGCCCGGTAGCGTTAGGGCCTTTGCAGGCTTTTTATAGCAGTTTTATTGCTTTAGGAGCCGACTTGTGGCCGCTTAGGTGTTTTAAATTTTTCGTTTTAACGTTTATCGGCAGGTTTTATTAATTGACTTTGCGTTGTCGAGTGGGTTGACGTTTGATTTCAGTTCCTGGAATGAAAATATTATGACTAAGAGTTTTTCAATTTAAAATCCGTGTTTCATAGAATTTCAGAGTATTATGACCTTTTTATAAAGGTATACAATATGGTGTATCGGGGAATTATAACAGGCCATTTTATTTATTGTTTTTTTATATAATTTTATGAATAATGTTAATGTTTACTGTTTTTAGCAGTCAAATAACAAGTGACATTTTGTCCCCCAGTGCCACCGAACATACTTGATGAGGAGAGCACACAATCAGCCGTGGCAGTTCGGGAGAACCAAAACATCAGCCTAGTGTGTAAGGCGGATGGCTTTCCCACTCCGAAGATCATGTGGCGCCGAGAGGACGGGCAGCCCATATCAGTTGATAGAAGGAAGAAAGGTAAGCTTTAAGGAAGCGATGATAGCTTAATTTAAAAAGACCATGAGTACCTACTCAAAATCCTTAGACAGATTTTTTTTAAATAGTCTACTGTAGTAGTGTTGTAGTCGAGCTTTTACTTGCTCCAGAGAAGTACTGCCATCTTATCCGTTTCTGCCGTGAAGCAGTAGTGCACTTGTATTATTGTGTTTTGGTAAGAAAGGTAAGGGGGCCCGTGAAATTACAGGCACGTGAGACTTGACAACTTTACGTCAGGGTCAAAACCGCATTGGTGATGGCCATGGTGCTACAAATATTCATTGGCCGCGGTGACCACTTACCATCAGGCAGACCATCTGCCTATTAGTCAACCTACTTGAGTTAGCAGCTTCCGTCGCATTATCAATTACCATGATGAGATTGTAGTCAGACATTGTAAAAAAAACATGAAGACGATACTCCGGAGCGAAAATCCCGGAATGCCAAAGTTCAGTTTCCGATGGGATTTAATTATTAACGGTTTGTAGAGCGAGTTGGGAATACTTTTGTTAAATTTTAAGTACTTTTACAAGTGAAAAACAGCGATAATTTAGAGAAAGCTTTGCATCAAAGTGGATAAAAATATTTTTATAGGTACAGACATTTCCATACTAATATTATAAAGAGGTAAAGTTTGTAAATCCGTATCTTTGTAATCTAATTACCTGTAGGGCATCGCTGAAACTACTTATCTAAAAATTCTTTCCCAAATAGAAAGCTACAATATTTCTTACTGACATAGACTTTGTTAAAACTCCATGGTACTTACGATCCCTCGGGAAGGCGGGTGACACCGCGGGATGGCAGCTAGTCAATAGTAATTTAATTTTAGTGCTGGCTACTTGTAACCTCAAATAACTCCATAATATTGATTCTAACAAACATGAGTAACATGAACAAGGGAAAGCGTTTTGACAAGGGTATTTCTGCGTTGCCGTTGTATGATTAAAATGAAAATAGATTTTATATGGTTATCCTAGAAAATGCTATATTTATTTAAAACAAGCCATTCCTTCGACTTCATACGTGATAACTTTAAATGATACTATGTTCCAGTTAACAGTGAAATACTCATAAAGTATTATTCTTTATTAGTTAACTATTCTTCACACAAAGTCAACAAATTCTTAGGTCAACAGAGCTGTCACAATGATCACGAGACTTATGTGCTATTTTTTAATGTATATGTAGGTAGAGTACGCATACATCTTTTTTAAAATACGTTCTTATAGTATATTTATGGCTAAACACAGAACAAACAGACATGTTCGTACACACAAATGATTGTCTTGGTTTTAACCACCAAGCCAAGTTCGCTAGTCTTCTCTCAACGTCCATAAGCGACTCAATACGAAATCATCTTGAATATTCCATTATTAGGATCATTAAATAAGTCCCGTTTCAACAACATCCTTGTACATGTTCTATGTTTATACCGGTTGTATATTTTGAACAATCCGCAAAGCACAGCTGTTGCCAGCGGCGAGCTACCAAATCTACTGTGGCCGGGTTATGTTCAACACAATTTACGATATCTTATTCAATGTAAAAAGTAAATAGCGATGCTTATTTTATATAGAATGAGTACATTAGTAATGGTGTATTTTAGTTTTATATTTTTTAAGTCCTGGATTCGATTCGTAGGACAAGGTATAGTTAACGTTTCGTTGTCTAGCATGAATCCTGCCTGGGATAGGTAAGGTGCTCGTTGACACTTCTCACCACATATGACCGTAAGTCTTAAACATCGTCGGTAGAAAGTGGGACTACGTCTCTATTTTAACTAACAATAATAACCAAGGATAATAAACTGGATATAATTCCCAAATTGCGACTCCTATTCACAAATAATTTCATCCTATTCAGAATTAACAGACTGCCAGTAGCATGCATCAACGTCTTACAGAAACACAATAAAATGATTTATCAAACAATTATGTTTTCAAACGTAGCCGTGCGGACGCTTCTGACGGGGAATCCTTTTTAAAGCGAATCCCTTTCCAATTACACAAAGTCTTGATATGATAACAAAACCACAAACTTATACCCCCCTCCACAGAACACGGCGGAAGCCGGTGAGGGGATTACACAGAAAAAAATGGTTTAAAGATAATTATGGCGTAGAAAAGCTGAGTTGAAACCGAATTAAACGGTCTGTCCCGAGCTCTCCCGAGTACAAAGGCTCAAAAATTGACTTTAATTTGAAGAACGATTTCCTTGTACTGGGGGAAATTAACGTGTGGTGTCGAGTGCCACTTGTCGCTAATTGTGAGTGCCCCTCCACCCCCTGGCAACCCTTCCCCCTCGGACGTGTCACTCCCATCTGGCACGCGTATTTGTAAAGGACGCTCAATGTTTTAATTGCGTGCCGCATCGAAAAACTGATCGCGTTTTTCAATTCTGTACGTGTTAATCTTTTGTTTGAATTAATACGGTTTTTGTTAATCCCCTTTTTATTCGGTCAGGTTTAATAGGAAGCCTCACCTTTGCCTGAGGGCTGTTGAGTTATTTTTTTTAATGTGATTTGTGTATAAAGCCGTGGTTGGAATTGGATATGATTTTTATGAATACGTATTTATAGGTGCGTTATTGATTTATGTTTCTGTTTATATAATAGGGATGTGTACTGAAATGTCAAAACGATCGAGGATAGATCCCTGTTATCGATAGCTTTGGGATGTTTATTGCTGAACGAAGGGCTCCACTACCAGTATCCGTTACAATCTGAAACCATTAAAATTTTTCAACTCCGAGAAAGTGGTTAATTTGAAGTGAGGCTGCACAGGTCACGTATGGCGCACGCCAAACGATGGTGGGTTAAAGCTACCATATGGTAGATACCACAAAATATATAATAACGTAACGGCTAGTCTAGTATCAGAAAGACTGCCACAGCTGACTAACCGATTGAGAAAATAGTAAAGGATTAGAAGACAATTAGCTATGAGAGAGAGTGCCAATCTACGAGTACAAAAAGGTTACATTCCGAACTAGAACAAACATTTGTGTACAAGAACACATTAGTTTTTTTTTGTCGAATTTTAAATTAGTTCTGGCTCTGGATTCCATAGCCTAAGCTTTGCTTAATTTGGGATGAGAAACTCTCATAGTGGGATCGTTCCAGATATGTTTTTATATTTATTAATCATTTTAGTTAAAAGCCTCACGTTAGGTTGTATGATACTTAAACTTGTATAGCCAGCTCTAAATCATCCTGATGTATAAAAGTCTAAGAACAAACTGTTTTACAGCTTCCGCAATACGGATCAAGATTATTTAGTTCTGTTTGTTTTACTTGAACAACGGAACTCTGGGTTACTTCCTTTAGACACGCTACATGCTTGTTCTATTATGTTCTGTATTGACGTTCTTATATTTACTACTAGCTGTCCCCCGCGGTTTCACCCGCGTTGCCGAGGGATGTTACATTATTTTGTTCATTCTATCATCAATAGTTTTCGCGGCGCACGCGATGTAAGAATGTTTTGTAATTTTTTCACACCTATTGGAGTTTTAGTATGGATCCCTAACTTTTTTGAAACTTTTATATAGCCTATGTTACTCAGTGATAATGTCGCTTTCTAATGAAAAAAGAATTATTAAAATTGGTCCAGTACTTTTGAGTTTATTCGTTACATACGAAAATACAAATCTTTCCTCTTTATAATATTAGTGTAGATTTGCCCAAACACAGGTTGTGTTTGAGTCGCGTTCCAATAGATGAATGTTTTTTCTGAGATTTTGTTTAATATCATATTGTAAATCTGACTATCTCTATCAATGTCTCTCGGTTTCACCTGGCATTTCAAGGCATTAAATGGATCCCAGGATTAAAAGCATATATTTTTTTTAACGGATGAGAAGTTTCGGAGATATCTTCTTAAAAGTACCTAAATAAAGTTACAAACTTTACCTAATTATAATATTAGTTAGACATAATTATTTATAGTCTTTTTAGGCGTCCAAGAATTCCATAGAAAAATTTACTTTACTACTTCATAATAAGGGTTATCTACATCGCCATACAAAATTAACCACAGGATAACTAGATGATCAAAATTCATAAATTAGCAAACATATGTTTATGTAAGCAACGAAAATTAAGGTGTAGTGACTGAGCTGCACTGACATAAAATGTTATACCTTCATAAACCATTTAAAACTTAAAAATCCGCGTACAAACCAGCTAAACCCGGTCTAATTGCTAAATACATTGAAGCGAGGTACGCTCATTACGCTCATTGTACGCGCGGCTAGGGCATTACATAATTGTAAACATGGGCAACACGGCGAGGCGCGGCGCGGGCAACGTGGGCGAACTCATTTGGGCACTTGATGCCGCTCGCCCCGGGCGACGACGGCCGCGAAATTTTTAATTTTTATGACATTTTAAGCTAGATTGTTTCCTTAAACACGTAAGCCTTTTTTTTTATATACTTAACGTCGTTGCGTTTTATTTATACACCGCTCATGTTATTACAAACGCAAATCTAAACGTATTTATTTATTTATCTTAGGGACAATTTTTTTTACATAATAATATCATAAATTATTATATGTATGTATTGTATATATTTATATACATCTCTCTCTATTTTGATGGCATGAAAAGAGAAGGAAGATATTGAGTTAAAATTGTCTACGCGACGGATTCTGAAAATGAAATCTACGGACGTGCCTCGTTGAATCAGTAATCTTAAGTGACACTGGGCCAACCACATAGCTTTAAGAACTACCAACCGATGAGCAAGAAAGGTCTGAGCCGGACGATCTCATTAGGTGGATCGATGACCTGGTCAGAGAGCCTATGTTCAGCAGTGGACATCCCAGCCTTAAAATCCATGTGCTACTTTTTGAGGCTTAATTAGAATTATATTATAAATATTATATTCTATTTCAAAGGTAAATATTTGCTATATAACCACGTAACCAACTTAAAAATACATAACATTGCTATCATTTAGATATTAATATAAGGTAAAAGACAAATATTTCAACGTATACTCAAACGTAAGTAGGTAAATATTGTTCTTACAGAATACAGACTAATGCTGTTCATACAACCATTTGTAAATTAAATGTGCTACCTCATTTGAATGAAACTCGAGATAGATATAGGATACTTTTAACCCCGAGAATCGTGGAATTTAATAATAACTACAAAGCCGTGTTAGTTAGATTTGTTGTTGGCCCACATAATGAATCGGTCGACAACCAAATTAGAGCGCGAATAACTCGCGTTATTGATTTATTCCATCACAAATGTGGCAGTCGTTTACTCAATTAATAACGGTATTGATAGCATAACACAGTAATTGACAATTCAATTACGTTGGGGTATCATTAATTTTGTAATGTCATTTTGTGTTGGGGTTCAAACAAACTACCAATTTTAGTACGCTGTATATTCGTGTTTGTAGAATACAGGACGCTTACTACATTAGTGGTTGTAATGTAGACTCTATTCATTTATAAAACAAATAGAGATTGAGAAAATATGTTTAAAGGGCAACAATAAAAATGCGATAATAATGTGGCCAGCGCAGAATCTTAAAATAATGCTATTTTATACTAGCTTTTATTTAGTTTTACCCGTCACGGTGTCTGTCCTTCTATATTCAAATATTGCAAGTCAAATTTGATCTACTTCCCGGTCACCGATTGAGCTGAAATTTAGCTCACACACTTTGTTTTGTTTTTGTTGACTACGCATGATTAGCTAAGTGACGTCATTCTATATCCAATATGGCGGACGAAGCAACATGGCAATTTATTAATGCATAAACCACCTTCATGTCTCTGATGTCTAATGAAACGGTATCCAAGTAGAATACGTGACATAAATTTTATTCTGTTTTATGGCTTAATTAAGCTTTGCAAAAGGGTTTTTTAATTTATTTATTATAAGTTCTAATCTTTCCTTTTTCGAACCCATTTTTCAACCACTTGCTGATCATGTTTTACTACTCTACTACGCCGATATTTCTAACTTAACATTCAAACCGGTGTAAATACAATTTTCAACCTTAATTACTGCCGTTTCATGGTCTAAATTTAATAAATACCTTAATCCAGGCTCATGGTGCTTGTCACATACTCAGTTTTTTATTATCCTAAAAGGTGCGATAATAGAAGAAAAAAAATGTCAATCGCTAAGCGCTCGTTAGAAGCTCATCTGTCAATCGTTAGCGCCACGTGCTTACGAAGTAGGTTAAATATAAGAGTATCTTAAGGCAATTAATTTACAACTGCCTAGAATAGCTGAAACCGTGTGTGAGCAACCCAATTAGATTAACAGATCTTAAAAGACAAAACACTAAATTGTGCACAATGAAGGTAATAAAACCTTAAATAGATAGGCAGAGGTCTCAATACTCATTGATACATTTCACCGAAGACATTTTAACTCCCAACGTGACATGAGCTGTGCAATATTCCTCGGGAACGTTACCAAACCTAAGCATTTGCCAAAAGATGGTAATTTCTGATAAAAGTACAAAAACTGCAACTGGCCCGACCTTGAAATCGAGGATCTCAGAAACTCAGAACCCCTAGTCTTTAGCTGAGCTTTACACCGCTCCGCAATCAAGGCCTAATTGTACCTACAAGTGTTTTTCCAAAATTGGATGTAAAATACTTATTGAATCTATACAGTTACTTATGTTGTACATTGTACTTCAAGCTTTGTTGAGATCTGCAACCCTTTGTAACTCGGATTTGAAAGCTCCGTCCTCAGAAGGTACTACCAAAACGCAGTATATAGACAGTAATTAGTTAATCGAGTTAAGGACACAATAGATGACGTTGTTGCTTCCACTACAACTAATAGTCGATATTTGATATACACAATTTGGATACAGACTGCTTTGAGCTTATAGAGTGAGAGATTCACTGTTAATAAATTCACCTTTAGTTGCAAAGTTAATCTTGTCAAGTCTCAGAAGAATTAGAGCTTTTGAAGCAGAGTTTGCCCGGGGAAGTACTTCCCCATTTCATCCATTAAGTAGTAGTGCATTTGTATAACTATTTCTTAACTTCTTCTTTAATGATACTAGAATATTTGTCCAGGGTAGCGGAGAGGGCCTAACAAGTATAAGTGTTTGATAAAGAAATATATTATATTTGATATGTTTGTTGCAGTGACTGTGTACGAAGGAGATACCCTGAGTTTGCAACGCATCAGCCGCACCGAGATGGGGGCGTACCTGTGCATCGCCACCAACGCTGTGCCACCTTCGGTCTCCAAAAGGATCATTGTCGACGTGGAGTGTAAGTATCCTTTACAGCTTTATAAAGTCTTTATTGATTATTTCTCGCTCTTGCTAGATCTTTACGTACAAAATCCAAATTAGGACTAAGTTTATTGAGGGCTCCTCTCAGAAAAAGCATCCTTTCGAACTGTCGTTAGTCTAACTAGTCGTAAGTGCATTTGAAGAAATATATTTTATTTCATTTACGTTGCCTTGCAGGTCGGGTAAGGTAAAATTAACGGTTCTATGTTTGAAATGATTATGAGTGTTTGTCCGAAAGACGGTGACTATGCTCATCACATATTAGGCTGGAACTAAAATAAATTTGGTAGAATTATACTATATTCTTAGGGGTCTTTGAGATCTCTGCTTGCCTCTTGGGATAATAAGGGTAAATATCTCCAATTAGAGTCTTATGCCCTTTACCTCAGAATATAGTTTAACATAAAATATACACAATATTCAAAATTCGCACAGCATGGATAAGTGAGTACTCAAATTCAATTTTCTCAAGTGCCCTGGTGTCCAATAGCTATAGTGGGAGTGGAATAAATATGGATCAGTTGAAACACCTAAACTATTTGTCGTATGGACACGTATGATGAGGAATAATACCTTGTGGATAGACAAATTACGATTATGAACTGAAATGAAAAGAAATATTTATTCAAATAGGCCTTCACAGGCACTTATGAATGGTCAGACTCTAACACCGATTCGTAAGGTTGCTTTTACTGAGAAGAGCCGGCAATAAACTCAGCAATTACTCTTTTCAAAATAAGATTTTGTACATTAAGATGTGTCCTGCTGTGGAGCGAGCGCTACACCCAAGCATTGTCGTCATTAAAATAATCATTTGTGTTATAGAAAGCCTTTTGTACTAAAACAGTCTTAATTCTTTCCTTAAATTTTTGTACTGGATGGAGTATAGTAGAGAAAGGCACAAAAATGCATGGATGGATGTGGTGAAAATTGGTAGAGGTAAGAAAGACAGGAATCCAATGTGATGCGTATATGAAATAGAGTAAGGTACATGGTATAGAAGAATACAATATCATAAAAAGGAATGGCCTTTTTTAAATTGATAATTATGTCAGAAATTTAATAAATCAGTTTTTTAGATAATAAGTCAGAGTTTTTAGCCGCGTTCCAGAAAAATATAAGTCTATAACCAATAAAAACCTTTTAAACTTCATAATTATATGATGGCGACAAATTCCACCTACTCAACTCACTCTTAGGGGTGTTAAAGAGTATACCGATGACCACGTGTACTTACACCTCGCACCAAGTGATCGTGGTCAGTGGTCATGAAAAACATTCCCAAAGGGACGTAATAAAATTTGCCAAATCTTTAGTGACAAGACGCAATGCACCAAATGAGAAGAAAGCATACGAATTGCGCCTACCCCAAATAGTTGCGGACAGAGCCGGCAAATTATATTTAGTTATTATGAGCCACGGATTAGGAATGAATGAATGACATTTATTCCTCTGAAACTAAAACCATTTGAAGTTCATTATAGTTTAAAGTAGGAGTGTTGATGTATTTCACAATAAAAAACATTACTTTCACTACACCTGAACATTAAATTGTTATACCATAATAAATTAATTCATCGTTCAAAATTCAAAATTAATTTCATCGCAGTAATCAAACTAGAGCTTTATTACGAGCATACTAAAGTTGACAAGATCTATATACATACCTATAATAGTTCATTTTGATAGCTATGAGTGTGAGAGTAAAATTTACCCAATGGCGATATAATTAGGTTCGTCAATAGGCTGCGGTGACCGTTTACCATCAGGCGAGCAACAAGTAACATAAAAAAACCATTGCATTTATAGCTTTATCTCAAAACGAATTAAGATGATTTTCCAATATTACAATCATCTAGACAACTTTAGAAAACATCATTGTTGCCAGCAGATTTTGGACTTGGTTTATTTGACAGCTTCGTTTTATAGCCAACCACACGCCCGATTAGGATCACCTGCCAGTCCTCATATACCCTTTCGAATGCCCTCGTAATAATCAAATGGCAATCCAGACGTTATGACACCGCCAAATGCCTGGAAATAATTACTACCTCAGTTCCAACGGCAAGTTACAACTGTCCACAAATTGAATGGGAACTTAATCGAATCAATTGCATTTGAAATGTGAAATCTAGAGTACCCGCCCGTAATACGGCATCTGGCTCACGTTCAAGCGTTATTACCGCATTATAAGCTTATTGTATTGTTATGTCATTATGGATTTAGATCCGCTTTGTTACGGTTTACTTCAGCCGTGAGTACTTCACCGTCGTCTGGCATCTAAATGTTGGCTGGTTGAATCTATTGCTATTAATAGTCTAGAAGAATGGTGGATTTGTTGAACGTGACAAGAGCGAGAGTGATGGGAAAAATTATAATTCGCGCAACAGATTTTTGTGTCAACAAAGTCAAAAACTTCAGCGAACCTAAATTCGAACAAGGAGGAATAATAGTAATAAATGTATTTATTTATTTTACAAAGGTATAAAAGCTTTGTTCTTAAAAGGTAGTAAAGATTGAAACCAATTTAATTCTTGACATTTTCACTTTTTCAAAACAAAAATACTGAAATAGAAAAATCAAGTTCCCCCGAGAGATTGCAAAAATCGTCAGTGTCCTTTTAAAGGGGCTCCGACGTCCCCTGTATTTTGATTCCTATTACGACCGGCAGCTGACTAAATAGAAGGCAAGATGGTTGGTGATAATTGAAAGATAATATTTTTTCTCTCCGGTGCACGCTTCGAGGGAGACGGTGCAGACAATCAATTCTCCCCTTGTTTCACTGAAAAACAAACGCCTTTGAAATGTTTGCTTTGAGGCGACGGTGACTTTGCATTGAAAAGTTTGTCAGTAGTCAGATTGGAGCCTTACAATTGCCGGCGGAGAGGCAATTCAAAATTTAGAATAATTTACACGAATTATAAAACCTATCACTTAAATGCACTCATTGAAAATGTTTATTTATATACTTATTGTATAAAATATCCTGGGCACAAGATATTTATATAATGCTCGCAAAATCCATTCATCATTGTAAAAGTGAAAAAATTGTATACTCACTGTCCTGTTCTGCGCGGTTTCACAATCGTGCCCGAAGGATGTACTTCTTGATTATATCTTTGTTTCAACAAGTTTTATTAAAGTTTGTTTAATTGTTCTAGCGTGAAAGAGCTACGTCCATCCATACACTCATACACTCATCCATCGGTCCATCCATCCATAAAAACGTCCTCACAAACTTTCGCGTTTATAATATTAGTAGGATGTTTTAATGAATCACAGATTTATACTACAATTACAGTATTATACTCTTCGATACAGATAGATGCTGCTTTTTAACGCTGTTTTATTGTCAATAAATATAATGTTACGGCGTCAGTGCCAGGCGATGTCGCGATATCACGTTTTTACCGCGCCAAAGTTGATTCGAAGAGCTACTAAATTATAAACGGCCCATTCCCACATAGATGTACACTTATCAATATAATATCTCAAACAAGATAATGAAGTCGTAGGAACATAAAAAACGCAAACTTTATAAATATTTTAAATCGTCGTAGAATATTAAAACGGTATCACCGGGCTCAGTAATATTACTCGTGAAAATTGCCACCATAAAGTCTCGGAATGTGAATTACGTTCTCAAAGTGTGGATTTTATTATCTGAAGCGCTATGTGAAAAATCGTCGGCGATGGTCGGGGGCGCTCGGCCAACTTCGCCGCTATCAATCATTATTGAAAGTTTATAAATTGCTTCCCTATAGTTTGTGTGTAGTGTTCTTAACTGTCCCGGTTTAGATCGATCAGGTTCGCAGCACGAAGATTCTACAGACAAAGTGGGATGCACCTCGTTGCTTTGGAAAGTCTTTGTGAGGTGTTTCGAAACGATATATTATACTTACAGTATTATAGTGGGGTATATTCCGGGAACCGCACTTGAGAGGCGGTTTCAATAAAGGCTTTGTGTGGTTACCACCTTCGATCGTCACTTCACATCACTTACCTTATTTTTAACTTATCAAGGTGAAGTCCTGGATCATAGAAATATGCCGCATTTATTAACATCGTTCACTGGATATTGCCGTTTAAATATCAACAAAACAAATGAAGATCAAAAAACAAGGAACGGTAAGAAAGAAGATTGGTTACGGAATATTTCAAATGATTCTCTACAAATTTCAGCGTTTATAGGCGTATAAAAACTTCGCTCTCCAATTTTGTATTAGGGCTTTAATATCGATTTAGGTTATACATGTTATAAAAATGATTTATCTTCTGACGCATTCTATAAGTCTTCCACGAAATTGCGCTATTAAGTCAAGCGTTGAAATATAAAATAACAATAACTGATATAGTCACTAATTGTAACAGAATTTTTAGGGTATAATCTAAATATATATAAGGAAAATAGGGTTCATTTGACTCACCATCACTTCAAAACTACTGTACATATCGGGATGGGACTGCTACTATTCGACTCGGAATATTTCGAAGATGGATATAGGCTATATAATGATATCGATAAACCCGGTTAAAAACCGCGGGGGATGCTAGTAATACTATGTATTATTATTGATCGCCTATTATAATTTATTCGAATCATTTATCTTCTAAATCTATGTATAATTTCTGTTAACATTATTAATCTCGTTGTAGACAATTATGGTCAGCATTGTTGACATTGAGACCTTTGTCGTGTCCAAAGGCTGTGTAAAGGTAAAAAAATATATATTGTACCAATGTTAGGTACTGGATCTATGAGTATAGGAGGCTATAGGAGAACTTCCACCCCAACGCATCTTCAGGGTGTCGTAAGAGGTGATTTATGAGTATACCGATGACCACGTGCACTTAACCTTGCACTGAGTGGTCAACAAAAAAATTCCCAAAGTTGATTGGCATCAGGCAGGCGGCCGGCCGTAAATATTCTACCAAGTTTTTTGTAATATTGTCATGCTTCGAATAGAAAACAAACCTATATTATATATATAGAGTATTATTGAATGAAAGGCTGAGTGAGACAAGAATAGTTACATACCATTTTGGGGATACACCAATATTAAGAATTTAAAGTATTTTTTTAAATGTCAGAATTCTAAACCATCAATTGAATTTAGCGGAGCGCACTTATGAAGGAAAGTTACTGAAGATGCCATCAGTTTGGAAGCACTTAAGTTTTTTTCTTAAAAAAAAAACACAAACAGAACTTAATTTTATATTAAACGAAATAAAGAAGATCTTGTTAAAAACATATTAAAATACAATTCATAGTAATACTATCATTCGATCTTAAAAACAAAATTTGTTATTTTTATCTCGGATTGTCATCGTTTCTTTGAAAATCGTTTTTAGAAATATCCTATTTTTAGATATGATATTATCACTGACAGACAATTTTCTCTCAAAGCGACAAAGACTTTGATTTGAATGATACAATGCAGACATGATGTTTGTTATTCTTTTTGAACTTATTCGTACCATTCGACAGTTGTTGATAATTTGGAAACTGTTTTGTTTTTTAAATGTATATAAAACTTTTAGGCTTCATAAATGTTTTTTTCATTATTTAACTCACAGCGTGAATTGACTGAAAAAGTATTTATTGTTATTGGATTAAAGTATCTAACTGCATGGCAAGAAACCGAAGCTACTGTAACCGGGATCTGTATATTTTTAATAGTAACAATACGATTTGCACATGTTTTGTATTAGGCCTAATATATTTAAAGGATAGTTTAAGTTGGCGTTTATTTGAGAACATTGTGGAAGTAGTTAAGTTGATCTAGAAAAAAATATTATTATTAATACCTCACAATTATCGGTGATTCGTTTCTTTAGATGTTGTCTCTATACTACTTTAGAATTCAAGTGTACGATAGTAGATAAAAATAAATATTTTATTGCGATGAAACTCTGGGACGTGAGAGCGCCCAGTTGAGATTAAAAAAAAGGAGGAGGAAAATCCATGCTAGCTATTCCCCACACTTTCACCCCCGTACCCGAGGAATGTAAATTTTTCCGGGATAAAGAGTCAATGCTGTCCAAGTGTCATTCAAATCTGTTCGGTAGTTTTTGCGTAAAAGTAACAAACTCGATACATCACAAACTTTCTCCTGGCTAAGTAAAGCATCTTGTTTCAGTTTCCCCAATGATCTGGGTACCTAACCAGCTGGTCGGAGCGCCAGCAGGCACCGACGTCACCGTCGACTGCCACACCGAAGCGCACCCGAGGGCCATCTCCTACTGGGTGTACGACAACGTCATGGTTCTGCCGACGAAGAAGTACGCTATCAACACTGAGGAGAATTCTTACAGGTACGAGTATATATAATTACAATTTTGAGTTGTGTCGTTGATACAAGCGGCAGACTCTGGTAAGTGGTTACCGCCGTCTTGGCCATTTGCAACACTAGACTAGGGGCATAACCAATGCGTTTGCCAATCCGGAGACGTGAAGTTGTTAAGTCTCATGTGCCTGTAATGTTACCAGCCTAAAGGGGACAATATTCTAGTAAAAACACAGTATCACGTTGGAAATGGGTATTGTAGTAGTGCTTCCCCCGCTGCTGCTTCTTTATTTTGAGATAGTTAGTATTTAATTTAATATAGGTATCTTTTTATAATATTTGTCACACAAGAGTTTTGTCTGAGCATTTATCTAAATTGTCATTATATACTTTGCTTTATGAACTGTAACAAGTGACGGAGTTAAATTAATATTTCCAATAACATAACCGTATATCATGTTAATTTAATTGAAATGGAATTTAAAAAAAAATCAGTTATTTTTATAGCAGCGTACATATTTTATTATAACGACTTTATAGTTATGTTATTTTTTTCAATTGTTAACATTAATTAACTACTAAACATAATAACACTTTAAATAAAACGAACAAACTTTGTTGATTGAATTTGAACAATAATCGTAGTTGCTAAGAGCTTAAACTAACCTAGCAACAAATCCTTCAACTACTTAATACCACAGATATAGTTATAAGCTTTGGAATTGACCTTCTAATGCGATTGGAACCAAGACTGAATGACCAATTCTATGGTAACTGTGTCTCTTTGCTCCAATAGACTCGTTTAATCATCTGTACTGGCCTGCATCGTATATGTGTACTGCATAATGTAAAGTCATGATTATTAATATGTAGCAGTTCAAGGTGGAATTCTAAGAGAGGGGGGGTGACTATATTCAGCAGTGGACTTCCCTGGGCTGATATGATGATGATGAACCATGTAGTGTTATTGCTGTTTCTCCTGTCTATCATGTACGCCGACAAATATTACAACTTCAGGAACATTGGCGTTGCGTTGTCTGCCCTGAGACATGAAGTTGATAAGTCTCATGAGGCTGTAGTGCATCAGTTTTACCGGAAATGGAACCCATTGTGGTGGTAGTACTTTGGGAAATCTCTGCACTAATAGCTCTTCTAAATCTCTTCATGGTTTAATAATTGATTTCTTCTGTTCCATTTGTAGATCCCCTAACTGTTACAATATCTCAGTCACTATACAGTCACACAGTAAGTAGTAACAGTGGTGTCGAATTATGTGAAGGGTGTCAGGAATTATTTCCGAACTCTCCTTGGTTATATATTTATGCTCGTGACTGTGTCTATAAAGCTCTTTATTCCGTAGTCTATAAACCTTCGTCGCGTTAGATTCTGACAATTCAGAAGTGCCTGCGAAGTACTATTTGAATTAATATAGTAAGTACTTAGGTTCTTAGTCGGCTGCGAACCCGCGGCTTCACTTCGCGTTTCTGAGGGATTGATTGTATCCCTGTCACTCGGTGATGATGGTGTAGTTTTCTATCAATAAAATATTCTTTATACGCTTATATTTAGATAGTTGCACTGGTCTAGTCGTGTAGTCTCGTCGTAGTAGTCTGCTCCATACATACACCTAACATACATACAGTCAAAATCACAAATATCGCACATTCTCTTTTTATAATATTAGTTAAGATGAATATAATTTTTTTATACCACTATACAGATGTTTGAAATACTTTCCAGTTTTCAGGAGATAAATTCTATATTATTCTTATACTATTCTATTTATTTTTCAATTATTTTTTATAGAGTTGCCTTTTCGAGGCTGAAAAGTAAATAATAAATTATAATAATTCTTTACACAAGACCATCTGAACTTGAACTAAGCAGAGCTTGTACTATGGAATCCAAATAACTGATATACTTATTTTTTAATACATATAGTTATATAGATATTAACACCCAATTCCTAGGACATTCATTACATACGGTTATCTGATCTCTAATTGAGCCAAGCTCGTACTATGATTTAACACATAACTGCACGGTTACATTGTTGGTAGTTGTACGGTGGTAGTTGCATATCTAGCATTACATAAAGTCAGGGTATCTATCTATCAGTCCAACCAGCCTACCAATTACCCCAAGTATCGTATTCAAGATTAAGATCTCAAACTAAAAAGTCTGCAGTAATTTGTAAACAAACAACTGGCGCACAAATTTACTCAGGAGAAACGGTAACAAAAACAATTAGGGAATCCCGCCGGAGCTGGCCGATGTATTTATATTGTTCAAGGAATTTCGCTACAGGCAGGACGGAACTGTTAATTATTATTTGGACAGCGTGGGATATATCTGCTGAGGAATAGTGTTAAATATAAATTCATGGCCACCTGATCCCAATATAAGCAGACCTTGTACTATAAAAACTAGATAACATACACTGCTTTATTTTTCCTAATACATATTTATATAGATACCAGCTGTTCCCTGGGGTTACTTCCGCGTTCCTGGATAAATAGCCTATATCCAGTTCATACTAGGGGCTATGTGCTAAATTTCAATAAGATCGGTTCAGTCGACGAACAGACAAGCTCACTTTCTCATTTATAATATGAGTAGGAATTTAAACCTAGATATAGAACCAACTCTTATGCTCTGCTCATGCACACAATATTTTTCCTAGGTCGGAAACCAAGCCATGACCTGTGACGTGGCAATTAAGGTATCAAGCCAACTGGCACATCCCATTGCAATTGAAGTGGTTACTTATCAATATAATTGACGAAGGTTTTGACATTTGACAGGCCGGTTGATGTGGCTTGATAACCCATCTGTCGAGACACAGGTCATCGTTTCGATTGTCGCCCGAATCAATGTGTGTGCATAATACTCGTATTTTATTTACTTGCATACATTTATTTATATGCAACCAAGAATATTTCAACACTATACATAGGTAAAGTATTTATGCCTAATAGCAAATGGTTCATGAAACCCTATCACAGCATAAAGGAGCCCAGACAGGCTTCTTGATTTCACTCGATTAATCGCAACCGCCACCGACGGCCGACCCGTGATAAATGATGATTCGGAAATATTATCGAATGCTGACTTCAACCGATATCGATAGTATGTCAAAAGTAGTACAGTAAAAGTTTGCTGTTTCTAGTCTCTCTAATACCGGGTTTTCTCAAATTTAAAAGGTATGACCCAACTCATGTAATAACTGTACATGTACATATTGTAATATCTAGCACCCTATCCCTGTTGGTGAGCTGGAATGATTGCCATTAATAAAAATGTTTGTGAAAATTACTAATTTTCTTAATGACTCTAGGCACCGTTGTCAAAATCTTTAATTGCAGGCTTTATCAATATAGAAATCTTACGCATATCTCCACTATTTCCTGTATATCTCTCAATCAGTCAAATTTCTCGTCTCTAAAATTCATCCTATACCTACAATATTTCCAATGAGCTATTTGATTTTCAGATAGGCGTTTTAGTTTGTGATTAATCATTAAAATATATCGTTAGTACAAAGTCACTCGAACAATCATTGTCCATTTTGATTAGGTACATTCTGACGAAAGGCCATGAAATTGTTGGAGTAGTCAAATCGTTTGTTTAATCATTCAATAGGGTACTTTACAATTTACAATGTCTATTTTTAGCAACCACTCCCATCTTGAAATTGGTTGCCAAGGTCCTGAAGATAGTAGGTTCTCTTAATACAGAGTCGTCACCTGTATAAATGTGTTCCAGCTGGAAAGGAGCGGTTAAAATTACAGGTTCATGTAACATAACAACTTCATATTTCTGGATAGACAACTTGTTGGCGATGTGTCTGGTATTATATACTATTTATTATGGTATATGTTGCTAAATTTCATAGAGCGATGAACAGCTACTATCGAGCGGATAGTCTGGATATTAATCGGCCTATTTGATAGTCCCAGTGAGAATATACAATATCTTGGGACTGAGACCTGGGATGGGGCAATAAATACGATTATTTAATAAACTACAAGTAGTAAGAATACTTTTTTTTTTTTTTTTTTATGCCACTTGGGCCGACAAACAAGCAGACGGTCCACCCGATGGTAAGTGGTCACCGCCGCCTATGGACATTTGCAACACTAGAGGCATCGTCAATGCGTTGTCGACCCTGAGACGTGAAGTTGTTAAGTCTCATGTGCCTGTAATTTCACCGCCCCCCTTACCTTTCTAACCGAAACACAGTAATACAAGTGCACTACTGCTTCACGGCGGAAATGGGTAAGGTGGTAGTACTTCCCCGGACGAACTCTGCACTAAGAGCTCTACTACTCTAAAGATTACTTATATAACTTTATATTTACAGGGCATTTTTATTATACAAATAATCATTACTCAGAGAGTAATAACCGTTGGCAATAAATTGTTCGCCCGACACGCTATCCGTTTAATTTTATTTGTAATGTAAAAAAAATATGTCAAAACATTTATAAGAGCTTGTAAATGAATGAACAATATTTCAGCTTCTTTTTGTTTCAAATGTTTTAGCATTTTTTATATACTCGTTCTTATATTACTTGTCTAACAGAGCGCACATGAAGCTGGTAGTACGGAACCTGCAGACTGGAGATTTTGGTAACTACCGGTGCATCTCCAAGAACTCCCTCGGGGAGACTGAAGGATCTATCCGACTTTATGGTAAGTTTTTAATTCCAATTGGTTGTTTATGGCACTATTGTTAAAAGAGTCAGTGATTAATTCACTCGTCAAACATATAAAAACGTCAATAGATATTTAAAATTTTTAAAAATTGCAGCTATATCGTCGTCCAATCAAAAGCTGTTGTCCCTTTCTTTTCTTTTCTTCTCCAGGCTTTACAAAATGTTTCGTCTTTACATCATTTTAATATTGATGTAATTATATTCCAGAATTATGTAATTTAAATCTGTAAAGTAAAACAACAGATAATAAAAATAAAAAACCGGCCAAGTGTGTGTCGCGCTAGGGATTCCAAATTGAACTGAATGAAAGAAAATCCTTTTCTTTATTACATACTGAGGTCACTCACGGTGCGGGTGTCTGAGTTTGATTCGCACTTTGCCGGATTTTTCCTTTTTTTTACTTCTGACGTTTGTTTGTTCGTACTCCATGAGTCCCTATAGTTTTCATCCGACTCCGATGAAACTTTAGGAAGTTTTTGTAAGAGAGGAATGCAAAGTGTTTGAAAAAAAAAATTACATCCAAAGACGCACGGTACGCGTACCGCCTGGTACATAATTAATAATTTGTTTTGTTTCAGAAATCCCAATGCCATCGACATCGCCAAAAGCTACTGAAATGAAAAGCAACGCAAATAAAGAGAGTGAGTTACAATTTCATAATAATCATTACAAACTGCTCTTAGCTTATTCTCTTATAGATTTTTCAGTCAGACATTGCACTCTAGTTTTGTTTATGTTTCTTTTTACATTTAACAATGTCATTTTTGAAGTTAGAATATAGTCAAAAGCCGCCTTTGATCATTTTTAATAGGAAGGAATGTGATATGCTTGTGTAAGTTAAATTGGCCTTATTTTATGTGATCATTTTTAACAAGAACTATTATACGATATAATACTACTATATATACGATATAACTGAACTGACTTAGAATTAATATTAATGTTATATGTATTTGCATGCCTACAGTAGTGAAGGCGAAACTGTAGCTCTCAATTAATCGTCGACATCTTTATGTACCTTGTTACCAATAAAAATTTCATTTAAAAAAAAAAATCATTTCATTTCAAGATGGATTTATTGATTTATGATAATGCAGAATTCATTAAAACCCAAGGTTGTCAATGTGGCCAAGAGACCTAATCATGTTGACACATTAATATGTTTATTCTTTTTTTTTTAATATCATGGGACCTTCTTTCCCACGGCCATCTGATACTAAACTTAGTTGAGCTCGTACTCTAAAACCTTATAACTGATGCACTACGCATACTTATTTTGGCCTTCCAATTATATATATATTTACACCTATAACAAACAGACATGTTCGCGCACTACATTTGTTTCCTGTGTGGGATTCGAATCCAAATCAATAAATCCACCTGTGACGGTGAATGGTACTTTATTCACAATATTGATCGCTCTACAACTTTGAAAATAGTACTAATATGATTAAAAACACAAATGCCTATTTAAGACATAATTTTCAACCAACTTTGAAAAAGGCAGAGATCCGAATTTGACGTACATTTTTGTGACTGCTACCAGTTAGTCCTAGACTAATTTTGAGTCAGTGAATAAAAACTGTTTGAGACTTAACTACAAACTAATGAATACACTCAGATTAGAGTCCTAAATCGTTATGATATACTTTTCTATGCATAGGTCCTGTATATTTGTGACAATGCCGTTTTTTTTTAATTCAAATATTTTTAACTGTCAAACTTTATTTTTAACATTACTAAAACAGAAACATAACCATTAAAAATATTAAATGACACGTCGATCAAGCCGAAACTGTAAAACTTATTAACATTTTAATCGGTCGCTTTATGTCGCCAGAGTTAATTACTTATGCGTTATAAATTTTCGTTTGTTACCCATTTTTGCTACCGTTACGTGCTTATGACATGTCATTGTTGAATTCTTTTTTAAATGCCTGCGGTACCGTATAATTTCAGTATTCATTTCTGCTATAGGCTTTTGTCATATTGTTGTCTTGCTGCAACAGATTTTTTTTTTCAATTATTTTCTACTAGCTGTTCCTCAGGGTTTCCGCATTCCCGAGGGATATCACGTTTTTCCGAAATACAAAGTATTATATGTTTATGAAGTTTTATCTAAATCCGTTGTAGTAGATTTTGCGTGAAAGAGTATCAAACATCCATTTACCCTCGTAAACGTTCACATTTATAATATACTAGCTGTCCCTTGCGGTTTTACCCGCGTTCCCGTGGATGTCACATGTATTATACATAAAAACTTTCCTTTTCAATCACTCTATCTATTAAAAAAACCGCATCAAAATCCGTTGCGTAGTTTTTAAGATTTAAGCATACCGACTTTGTTTTATACTATGTAGTGAAGTAACATAGTAGGATTTAAAAAAAATGACAGACATGAGTCTTATCAGTTTAAAATAAATCCAAATTCAGAACCATTTAAATACTTATTGTAACTCAGTCTTTAGGCAAATCTACTGAAGTTTCCATCGATCCGGTAGTCAGTCTTCAACTAAGAAGTGCCTTAATAGACTCAGTAAAAATTTATGCATAAATTTTGCATTTCAGTGATGTTATATTGAGTAAAAAACTGTCAAAACTATCGGTGTGTAAGCGGCGGTGGTAATATAGGCGGAAACACAAATATTAAGTTCTTTATGAATTTTTAAAAGTCATATTGCTTTTTAACTTTTATATTAATCTTGTTGCCTCAAAATCTCTATTGAATGAATGTATGGTCAATATTATAATGAACAATTTCCCGAGATAAAATTTTCGAGAAGCGTTTTAATATTTTGAAGTATCTATGGTAATGTAAAATGTAAACTATTATTATGGATGTAGTAGTGCTCTTAGTCCAGTGTTTTTGCGGGAAAGTACTATCACCATACCCGTTTACGTCGCGTAGTACTGCTCTTGTGTCCGAACCGTCCGTGCAATTGTTCCGATTAGAAAGGTAATCGGGCCGGTGAAATTACAGGCACATAAGTCTTGACAACTTTACTCCTCAGGGTCGACAACGCATTGCCCCTGGTTTTGAAAATGTCTATAAGCAGCGGTGAACATTAGCCATCAGGTGAACTGTCTGCCAGTTTGTTGGCCTACTTGACATAAAAAAGTAATTTATCTATAAAATTCCCACTAGATTAGCATATAGAGTAAACCATTCAGCTTCCACGAAGATAACGGAAAGAAACTAGTTAATATCAAAGCATCCCATCACCCGATCGTTCACAAATGAGGCGTGTTGCAGGTATACGGCGCGTTAATGTAAGCCGGTCGGTGGCACGAACTGAAGCGGGCGCAGGCACTGAACGGCCGAGCGTGGTGCGCGCGCAGCTCGACCGCGCGCCCGACAGGGACCGCGACCGCGACGCCGCGCACCACGTGTACCGACCACCGCACCCGCATCACGTCTCAGGTATTTACCCATTGCTTCTTTCTTGCTTACTTGCCTACGATTGGACAGCTGCCACCTTATCATAGTTATGTATTGTATTTATTTTTAGTTCGTAAAGATGGCGTAAAATTTATAAAAGGCTTGACTTTGATGGGCTTTCTGCAATAAGCGCTTACTAATTGAACTACGATAAAGTATTTATTAGGTTTTTGAGAATGTACCACGTAAGAAAAGAGAAACGCTTTATTTTACTAATGATCAATTCACATTGTTTTATTATATTCTTTGTCATATACGATGTGCTCCGCTAATAGTTGCAACCCAGCCTTAAACTGTCTTGATCAGGTATTGCTCTTTTCATTTTGCATGGTTATATTTCATCGTGTTGCTTTAGTTATTTTTTGCTTTACCAACTTTTCTTATAGTTTAAAACAAAACATACAAAAAGGTCTGCTTTTATTACTGAATATTTATTTCAAGATGATACTACATAATAGCCTTTTTAACTTAAAGGTATCCATAAAAGGCAAAAACATTTTAATATCTATTTAGGATCGACGATGGTTGACTATCTTAGAATTACCCAACCATCAAACGACGAAAACTTAATACATAAAGCCTTTAATATAATCGCATCGTATACAAAGCGAGTCTGAAGCCACAGGAGGCTTACTTACCGCTTTGTATTCTTTGTAACAATATACTACATTATTAAAAACGTCTCTCCCCATCTCATGGTAAAAAATAAATGTGCGCCGAGAAGTCGCGGCGAAATGGGTCGGAATATGTGACGAGCTGGATGTGGCAATTGTTCGAATGACTCCGAACGCTCTTAGCGTTTCGGGCTTTTATCTTTCCGGGAAGAATATTCTCGATTCACGTTACCATTTTTTGTATAAACAACAAAGCAGTTTGCATGTGACGCACACACGCAAAGGATTAGTTATACACCGCGGCACGTGTCTCCGGCTTACGCGGACTCGTTCTGGCTAGGTGTGCGGTCGAGCCCCGGCTCGGGTCGCTTTCTACAGCCAAATAGAGATTAAACATTCAACGAGTTCGCATACACACTTAACCCTCATAAATATTCAGTGCAGACCGCGTACAATCAATTCTGCAGCTCCTCGCCTCCGAGGAAAAAGTGTTTGAACACTCAAATAATATAATATCAAATACTGACAAGAAAAAGCGTTTGAATAAATATAAAAGGGGTGGAAAGGAATATAATCTTTATAGAGGCTCTCTTTTTATTAGGTGAGTCTTGAAATTATTCGAGGAGATAAACACATCATCGATATAAACAAAACAAATCTACTTGTTTGTGGAGGTGCGGGGAAAGATCGTAAGCCGTTGAAACGCTCTTATCGTGTAGTAGAATCCAAATAAAAATAGCGACAATGCTTTTACGTACACTGAATGTATTATTCGTGAATCAAGAAAGCATTGGGGCGGGAGTGATATCGTTCCGTACACCTGAATACAGTCCGATGGATACTGCGGCTTACCATTTTGAAATGAATAAATTCATTTTGTCTCGAATTACACTTTGTTGGATTTTTACTTGAACGTTTCTATTTTGCTCTAGTTCTTGTGCTTGTTTATGTTTATGCCATTTTTCTGTTGTTGTGAACGGTTTGTTTTTTTTTTTGCTTTTTTGTATTGATATCTTTAATTTTTCATGTAGAGTATTAACATTACGGTAAGAATTATGAAATTAACGTGATGTGTTTTGGTTGTTATAGGCACTCGGAGTCTGCATTGTTGGCGACAGTCGTTCTTAGCGATCGTTCTACTAGTTCATATGGATCTAATAGTTTGATTCTACTTAATTTTTCTAACCAATTGTATTTGCTAGGTTACATTTCTTTATTTACTTTCTTCCCTTCCAATCTTCTCCTATTTTAACTTTTCAGATCCTTCCATCGTGTTTTATTTCGATTTCATGTAATGCTTATTGTTAAATTTTAGATAATGTTAATGTGAAATACCGATGTGTTTTACTAATGTAAAATTATTAAAGTTAAACATATCATCCTGTAACTCTTGTGTCATATCCTGTGCGATGAATGATAGAGATTGAGAATTTTATATTTGTATGAACGACGTTAAGTTTACCTTCCAGTTAAGAATACGAGTAGTTTGTAAGAGAATAAAAAAAATAAGCTCCTCACCGACTCTCCCGACATTTTGTAACGTTTATCTATTTCATCCGCTTTGTATAAAATCTTATAATATTTAAAAAGAAATACAAATCTTTCATTTGTATAACTTAAATATGATCCGTCTGTACCAATCGAGTTCTAATCAGTTTTACATGTATCTGCTACAATGACGTAGAACAACACTTCTGGCTTCCAAATGAGACTCCACAATAGTTTTATATAATTATTCATGAATCTCGTTAACCTATTCGGTGTTTCCTACACCCATTTCCATTTTAAATTGTACCTTCATAACGTATTTGTACGAGCGTTGTCCTTCCAGTGGTACCTAGTTTAGTGAAACATATTTAAATATTATATTTAATTGTGGCGCCGTGCTTCGCGTTATAATCTATTCCTGACAACTTAATGTGCCAAACATTTTTAAATCTATCAGTGTTACCCACATCTTATACATATTTATAATAATTTTCATTTGAGATAACTTCGATCCTTCAATTGTGTTACCATTGTTAAATTCTCATATTATAATATGTGTTCAGTTAATTTTATCCGTATTTAGAATAATAATTGTTAACCAAGCTTGCCCCTCACGCTTGTTGAATTTGTAAATAAAAAATTATGCACAATAAATTAAAGATATTTAATATATATATTGTATCTTCAATATATTTATAATTATATGTTAATTAATAGTTGTATTATATAAAATGTATCTTTTATTGAAAATAAGAGATATTATCAAATGAAATAGGTTTATGAATCGTACGTTTATTGTACATAATGTGTTTTGACGATGTAAATAAATATATAATAAAATTAGTATACATAAATCTTTTGGGCTTTCATTTTTCTCTAAGTTTAAAGTGTAATGAAGCGATACGTGCGATGCGGTCTTAGATAAACGCTTGAAATAATTAAAATGGTGATCCTCATTCGCCTTCCTCGGACAATCTTATCAGCCATTTTCACTTCCTCCTGACAGACGTTATCGCCGAGTGAGAATCGATGGCTCTCTTTAATTGATTCCCCACTTGGAACGTTCCACAATCGGCTCTTTGTCTTTTTCTAATCGAAATTCAGCCGGAGTAGGGCGGGGTGCTAACGAATTTTTCTCAAAAAGAATACCGACTAGAGGAGAGAATAAATACTGTTTCTTAAAGTGGGCTGTCGGCACTTGGAAAAACAAAGCGTTGGAGTAGATGCTTTATAATGGCTTCTGAGAGAGCTCTCGTGGGGGAAAGCGTTGAAATTATATTGTGATACACAACCCGTGCTTGTGTCGAGCTTTATACCGGTTCACAACATACTTTCTAATAATAAAAGTCGCGCAAAGACATACAATCCCTTTTATTGTTTTCAAGAATATTAACTAAACGCAAAGTTTATAGCATTTAATGTTAATTGGTTGGCGTTCCAGCAGTTGACACTATAGCTTCATTCAACTTCTTTGAAAGTAACTGTGAAATGCACTTTAATTTTGAAACTTCAACAATATTGCTCCTGGAAAGCTGTGGCAATTAAATTGAATAGAATCGCAAATTCTCTGAGCCACTGTCTGGAACTCAAAATTCAATGCCATTTATTCACTTTACGCCCACCTAGAGCACTTATGAAGTTACCGCCGATGCGTAAGTCAGTCTTCAACTAAGATGGAACATTGAATTCGAATCTATCGATTTAATCGACTGTGAAATGTGCACTAACAAATTATAAATTAATTACTTTATCAATGTAATTCCGACCGCCGCCTCTATCTTAAACCATATTTGCAGCGTGCATTCTGTCAATTGCGCCAACTGACAATAATGTCAAACAGGTTACATAAAAAAAGTTTACATTGTCAAAAGCGCTCGTAAAATCGTGAAGATTTCTTAAATTTTCTAATTTTTCTGGCAACTTTCTTAATTTTTTTCTTTCATAAGAACCTTCTCCTGACAATAACAAACACAACAAATAAAGAATTAGCGAAATCGGTCCAGCCGTCCATGCGTGATGCCATGACCAAGGGAAATAGTGATTCATTTTTATATATATAGATATGGTATAAATAAGAGTATTCGAAGAAATTCATAAAAAATAATAATATAATAAATATAATCTGGGTACCATAGTACAAGCAGTTAATTGCAAGTTAATTTTGCATTTGATGAACATTTGAAAATAAAGTTTTTTTGGCCCTATATTTTTAAACTCAATAGACTGAAGAAGCCAGTAGTATGACTTAGTTACAGAATATTGATATATTTTAAAAACCTAACGACCATACCATGGGTGTACCTGTTCGTCAGTGTTTACCGTCAACAATATACAGCTGCGAATGTTGCTTAATACAAGTGGTTCTAGATCATTCCGAGGCCCATGTACAGATGTTGGCGTTCCTACCGTATACCTACCTATGTATATTATTATTGACATACTAACTCTCAGCAAACATATATGAATAGTCTCAAGGTATATAAACAGTATCTTAGCGTAGCTCGCAAGCCTGCAGGCTAATTTACCAGGATAAACTGTTTAATGGATACAGGAGATAACAAACAACAAACACCTTCGTCCTAAGCAAATAACATTTTCTTAAGGTGGAACGAAATTTCAGCATGGGAACCTGCGTGTACCTATCGATAAATAGAGCCCGCTTTATGAAAACATGGCATAAGGTAACTGGTAACTTATAATATAATAATAATAAACATCTTCACGCTCTTTGTTAACGAAGAGGTTCAGTACCGAAGAAATTGTAAGTCCCGTCTCTCAAACACGTCACCAATCGAGGTTTTGCAGGTAACTATTGTACTTATTTTTTGAAAACGTCAACTGCACCATACCCGATCTTGGAATCCACCGTGCTTTACGCTGCTCGGCCACCAAGACCTCTTATAATATGAAAGATATAATTGTTTTAGTATACAAGCAATGGCTATGCCTTAGCCAACCCAAAGAGCTGATACATCGATAAGAAAATTTATAGATTTTTTATGCTGGATCTGACACACTTTCATGAGAATGAGTAATGGGTTTAGTAGAAGTAGAGCTCTTAATGCAGATTTGGTCCGGGAGAGTGCTACTTTTATAGGTACCTATTTCGCCGTAAAGCAGCAATGGAATGGTAAGGCTAAATTACAGACACACTAGGTAGTAGCTTTAATAACATCACGTTTCAGGTTCGACAACACTTGCCGATGCTTGGCTCCTGGTAGGTACTGCATGTTAGAATCTGAACGTTCATAAGTGCCTGTGAAGGCCTATTTAAATAAATATATTTTATTTCATGATGTCCGGAGGTGGTGACCGTCACCTGTTTGACTCCAACTTGAAATAAAACATTGCAATGACATATCAATTAGTAAAAACTATTATCATGAATTTATCAATGTTTTAAGCTTATTCGAGTGCAGAAAGCATGAGTCATTAACGATAAATTAAAATTTATTAAAAAGCAACTACAAATATATTGTATGTATTCTGTTACAGTCCCTATATCAATCGCAATCAGTTTTTGGTAAATATCTTTTATGTACAGACAAACATTCAACAGTTTTATTCTCATATATGTAGATTGAAGATAGCAATAGGATACTATTAATCAACTTATTTAGACAAATGTATCTTTTTACGAAACTCATATGTCTACATAAAAAATATTTCTTAATGCAATAAAATCCTCTCATTAGCAGCCAGTTAAACAATATAGCTGGCTCAAATACAGAACAATACAAAAACTTTCACCCTAACCACTTACATGTATCAAAATCGATGCATCTAAGTTTAAAGCTTCCTTGCTAAATTTGGCGCTAGGGTTGCCACCCAACAAAACCGCGACTCGGCAAGGAGCAAGTTTAATTGACACAAGGAACCGCACGCTGCCACCGGCCAGGGCTGCTACTTCAGTTAATTCTACACTTCGGGCTGCTTGCTATCGGTTAGCGTTGCTTGCCAGTACGTAAAGTAGTTGCGCAACTGATTTTGATGACGCGCGCTATTCGATGCAATTACATAGTTTTAAACGTTCTAGCACGTCAGTTGCATCGCATAGCAATTGTTATGCAGTTTCACCTTCAAGATTGCATCTTCATCTCTGGTATATTCATGGTTCTGTTGGTTTCTAGTTGTTAGTCTAGGTATATTTTGGGAGGTTGCTTAGGGTGAAAATCGTGAGTTCGATTTTCACCAAAGTATCTTAAAACTTATTTCTATGGTACAAGCTTTGCCAGATTTGGAATTAGATCACGAGGAATGTACTAAAAATCTACTCTTGAAGAGAAATGGATTATTGTTCTTGAGAGTTGTTAACAATTCCTTAAACCGATACATTGTTTGGAGTTTCTACCTGGATTGTATTCTCTTATTTGTAATAGACTAGGAACGTGTACTTGGCTCTTACCATGAAATTCATAGCAAATTTACCATTCTGGCTCTCTCCATAGCACCACATGACTTTCTCAGACATTACAATCTTTCAATCACTATGCTGATCAATGTGGCAAAGAAAAAATTTTTAATGAATGGATTTACTTAGGTAGGTTGTACATATAATATAATTTTTAGTGACGGAACATCATGATACCCTTTCATGTCAGTAGTATATCCATAATGCATGGTTGGTTACATAAGGCCGGGCACACACGAGCGGGTCTGGTGACACTTGTAAAATTTCACGCACCGTTGCCGGCCTTATCTCCGAGACGGGGTATAAGGGATATCTTATATGTGCCTCCTAAAATATTTTTTTATGAAAGTATTTTTTTTTCGTTACAATAAACCCCTTTATTTATATCGGTCGACTCTAGACCTTTGTTGCGAATTTTTAGTCAAAAGTATTTCAATTTTTTTTTTTTTATATCAGACGGGATTGCGATTGGCCTCAATCTCACCTGATGGTAAGTGAAGATGAGGCCGAAGATGGAGCTCGCTTTCCCGTTAGTAGCCTATTCACTCTTTTTTTAAAGAGCCCCAAGTTGTATGTATCTGGGAACACAGACGAGGGGAGAGAATTCCAATATTTAGCTGTGCGCATGAGGAAGGAAGCTGCAAAGCGCTTCGTGCGAATTGGTGGTATGTCTACAACATAAGGGTGAAAACTCTCCCCACGCCTAGTAGTCCGATGACGAAAAGGTGATGGAGGAACTAAGTCATGAAGTTCCATAGCACACTCACCAAAATTTAACCGATAAAATACCGAGAGGCAACCAATTTTGCGACGATGTTCGAGACTCTGGAGCTTGGACTCAACCAAAGTAGTATCGCCAATTAACTTTTTAGCACGGCGCTCCACTGAGTCAAGGGCTGCCAGCTGGTACTTAGCTGATCCGTCCCAAAGGTGACTGCAGTACTCCATACATGAACGGACTTGAGCTTTGTATAGATTTAGAAGCTGTCCTGGTGTGAAGTACCGCTTAACCTTGTTTAAGATCCCAAGCTTTTTGGTAGCGGTTTTTGCTTTATACTCAATGGAGACACCGTAGTTTAAATTTGAGCTTAGATGCATCCCCAAGAGCTCAAGATGGTTGGAGATCGGTAAGGATACATTGTGGAAAGTGGGAGTCAAGGTGAAGGGACTCCGCTTAGCGGTGAATAGACACGCCTGTGTTTTGGTAGCGTTAAACTTGACCAGGTTGGCATCGCCCCAGTCGGACACGGCCTGCAAGGTCAAATTCATACGCTCTACCATGGACTCCCTGTGAAACTGGGTCTCCCTACTACTAGCCTTCGCACTGGAAACGTATCTGTCAACGACTGTGCTGTCGTCAGCGTACCCAATAATACCGGGCTTTAACAGGTCGTTGATGTGCATCAGGAATCAGGATCAGACGAGCAGCCATCTATGACTACTCGAATGGATCGTTCTCTCAGGAAATCAGCGATCCAGTTACAAAGGCCAGAAGGGATTCCATATGAAGGAAGCTTGCTAAGGAGGCTGTGGTGCCAGACTCTGTCAAATGCCTTGGAGATGTCAAGGGACACCGCAAGAGCTTCGCCGTGCTTGTCCAAGGCTTCGCTCCAAATGTGTGTGGCATACACTAGAAGGTCCCCAGTAGATCGGCCTTGGCGAAACTCATATTGCCAGCTACTGGGAAGGTCATGTTGTTCCAGGTATGCTAGGAGCTTGTTGCTTAAGACGCGCTCCATAGTCTTGCAAAGAATGGAGGTGATGGCAACCGGTCGATAGTTGCCAGGGTCAGCACGACTCCCCTTCTTTGGTACAGGTTGCACGGTCGCTCAACTGGTATGGGAACAACCACTCTTAAAATATATAAAAAAAGTATTCATATTATATTATAGTTTGTCTGTTACTATGCTATTTAAACTACCTAATGTATTTTGATGTGAGCCCAAAAGGTTAATTTGTATAATGCACATACCATTCAGAAAAAGTCAGGCGGATCGCTAGTTTAATAGTGTTTGTTTTCTAGCACAAAAAAAGCCTTAATTTCAATATTGTTTTTCTTTCATTCATGGAAGATAAATAAATAATGTTATTGTACAAATCATTTGATTAAATCGCATAGTCTTTTTTCTCTGAAGATTTTTGAATAAAATTATTGCTAAAATATTAATCATTCAAGTTTAGAAATCACGAATACATATCACAATACAAGCATAATATCATAGAAGTAAGATATCATTGTTATTGGGATCAAAACCAGTGCTTTGACAATTGTAAAATAACTATTCAGCATCATCTGCCTTTCCAGTAACAATTTCTGCCAATCATATTTCTGGAGTGTTATGTACTAGATAGTCTGGGATTGTGCTTATAGCTCCTTTTAAAGACAAACAGCCCTTGTATTCTTGGTGGTGGGCCGGCGCATGCAGGCTTCCGAGTACAGACATCTCATATGGTTGCATAGGTAACAAAAGAAAGAGTAATACGGCTACGACAGAATGTCGTTGAGCTAGTGTAATTTACCGTAAAGAATCACACCCTAGAAGTAAATTTTTTTATGCTTGGTTTTTGGAAGGTCCTGAAGGTCGCATCGTCACGTTTGCCCGGGAATTGAATGTGACATCTCGAATCACTAAAGCACAGTAATAATTACCGCCTGACAAAGAATAAATATCGCTTGGTATTTGTTTATTTTGGTGGTCCGTTCACCCAGAAGGCATTTGTACTGGTTGTTCTTGGTGTCGTCACCCGTTTTTTTGTTGGTGCCTTTATTGTTTTTGGCTTAACTGTCTTTGGTTTGATTTTATTTGGCTTAACTGTATTTGGCTTTATTGTATTTGGCTTCACTGTATTTGGCTTTATTGTATTTGGTTTAACTGTATTTGGCTTTACTTTATTTGGCTTTACTTTATTTGGCTTCACTGTATTTGGCTTTATTGTATTTGGTTTAACTGTATTTGGCTTCACTGTATTTGGCTTTATTGTATTTGGTTTAATTGTATTTGGCTTTATTGTATTTGGCTTCACTGTATTTGGCTTTATTGTATTTGGCTTCACTGTATTTGGCTTTATTGTATTTGGCTTCACTGTATTTGGCTTTATTGTATTTGGTTTAACTGTATTCGGCTTTATTGTCTGTGGCTTAGCTATATTCGGCTTTATTGTCTGTGGCTTAATTGCATTTGGCTTTACTGTATTCCGCTTTACTGTGTTTGGCTTGATTGTCTTTGGCTGTTGAAGGACTTTTTTTATACTTAAATAAACTTTTTTGTTTCTACTATCATTTTGATAATATGCTTCATCTGATGAAAATTCCTTTATCAACGCCTCTAAAACTTCTCCATGGATTGTTGGTTTCTCAGATTCTGTTATGGTTTCCTCAATAGTGTTTTTGTAGGCACTTTGCACTCCACGTCTTTGCACATAACTTTTTATGACTTCTTCCTCTAGCTTAACCTTTAGAGGTACTTTTTCATCTATCTTATCTCGCTTATTTTGCTCTTCTAAGTCAAACGTTTTGGATGTTATCACTTCATATGCTTTAGGACTTTGAACTATATTGTTTGGGTTTTCAACTGAGTACGAAAAGAATGCTTCGTCGTCTTCTTCGTCTGTCAACAGAACTTTTTTATTTTTGAATATATCTGTACAACCATAAAGATCATCTTCGTACGAATTGTCTCCGCAAATTTTAAAACTTTCTTTTCTTCTATAGTTTGACAGTTTCAATTTAGTTTGAGGAAGGTTGAATTTTATTAACTTTGGTTTAGTTCTTGCGTTATTTACTATGTATTTTTTTCCAGTTGCTTCCCTTTTTCTTATTATAACGTTACTATAATCAATTGTGGTTAATGAAGCCTCAATCATCAATAGTGAATGTGTTGCAATAATTATTAGTATTTTGATATGTTTCGTAAACATTTTAAATATAAATCGTACCGAAATCCATTTTGAATCGTTGAAGCGAATTGTTACATTGTAGAACGAAAGCCATCAAATCAGATTAAATTAAACATTATTTATGCTTTCACTCTGCTGAAACCAAACAGTATTTAAATTGTATTTTTATTTTGTAGCATTCGTTCTTGATATTTTGATAACGGTTATTGCGTTTATACAATACCGAGATTGTATTTCTATTCATCTAGATCTGATCACAGTCCCGCTATAATTACGTATTATATTGGACTTCATGAAAGGAATGAAAATATTATTAAAATTCATTATAATACCCGTATGGGTAGCAAGCAGTGTGTTGACTAATGTTAAACTAATTAAATATAATTTGTTAATCGCTTTCAAAGATTTATAGATGGAAAAGGAAATGACTCATAAAATTGATGAATGGAAGAAGCATACACATTGCCCTGATCTTAATTGCTGCAAATATCCACAGGCGGAGGTGATCAAATAGATCGTCTGCATGTTTGTCGGCCCATATGGTACAGCAAAATAATATATGAGCTCAATAACAAGAATTATTTCATAAAACTGTGTGTAAACTTTCCGATATTTTTGAGTAATCTTTTAGTCAGAATAGTAACCCTGACAACCGAGCTAGACAAAAAAGCTTGATAAGTGAATCATATACAGGCTCCACGCTAAAAACTTATAATAACTTAGGAAAGTGCAAAGTGAGCAAAGTGCGGAGTGGCTGCAGCGGCACTGGAGCTAACTTCCACCACATACCACGCCGCTGTAACAGGCTGTAATTGACTATCAATATTGAGTGGATGAGTTACGATGAATATTAGGGCTTGAATACTTAGTTTGTCTACATTCCTTGTAAGAATTGACTGTCGAGCGAGAAACGACGATAATTGCCACGTGACTTAGCACATGTTACGTTCGGACTTAAAAACTTTGCCTACAATTTAGGAGTAATATAAATAATAAAGGAAATATTAATTTATTGTGAATACTAACTAATTTGATTTTTTTTGCAAATTATAACATCATAACATTGTACTTCTAATTTGGTGATATAACACAAATAACAACAATAGTACTTTAACAACATACACGAGTGTCATAATGCCACATATTATCAACCATTTGTGTCCTTCGATGAATTTCGGATGGTCACTATAAAAATATCAATATATCATGTACCGTGTAGCACGTGCAAGTGAGGAATACAATCTATATTGTTTTGGCTAAGTGTATATGATACGCCAATGGGCTCAGTTGTGTGCCATAGGCTAGACCTATGTCCAACAGTGGATGGAGATTATTTAATGATGATGATGATGTATGATAAAAAATTTGCATTTATAATGTCACGCAATAAACTTTTCTGTAACGACATCTATACTAGTTATTGAACGATACCAATTGTTTAGATATATCTTTGTAATATATATAGAAAATATGTAATCTTTTCTATTTATAATTTCACTTGACGATGACACTTGAATATAATTGGCAAGTCAAAAGGTTTCACAAATACTTCACTAACTTAAGTCGGTGATATATCACCATATGGGGATGTACTATTATATGTCCAACCAACCTGGGTGGGCTAAGCTAGACTATCTGAATCCCCTCTCCCCCACACAGTGGCTTGTGCGATGGTGTGCTGATATCGGTGTGAATGTAAAACACAGGCGGTTAGTATAATTAACTAAAGGAAGGCGACCGGCACAATACTGTTGACTCCCTAACTGATTTACTCGCCAGATATTCGCAGAATCTCGCCGACCGGGGCCACGAAACGGGTGATAGAAAAGGTACTTTACACATTCCGAGTTTTCAGTATACGATTTATGTTTGTGTGTCGAGTGCCATTAGAAAAGGATTTAGAATACCACCCACATAATGCTCGGATGCCTTGTGAAAGAGGCGTCATGTAGTGGGTGTTTTTTCTCTAATAAGTAGTGAAGCAGTGCAATTAGGGGACAGTCAGTAGGTAGATACAATTTCATTTGTGCAATAGTCTTCAATCGATATTTTGTTTGAACTTAAGCGTTTTATCTTCCCGTAGACTAATAGAGAAGTAAATAAGTAGGTTAATGTATGTGTAACATACTATACTGTTGTTTCTTAAATTATTTTCTCCCTTTCCTGGCATTTTGTTGAGCAGCAGAAACATACGGTACTTGTGATATACGATATGGATACGACGTTTTGACCGAATACATAGAAAAAAAGCAAGCGCGTGCTTTTTTTCTATGTATTCGGTCAAAACGTCGTATCCATATCGTGTCGCATGATGGAAACAATATTATTTCTTATTATATAGCGTGGCTAATACCCGCCGGGGTCGGTGGGGACCTCCGGTTAATTTGCCATTGATTTGTTTCACTTTGTAATCTATGTTTTGTTTTGTCTACCTTCTATTACATTAACTAGTTTACTCACTTGTTTTATTTGTATTAAGGTCGATATCAGCTTAAACATATCCACATTGTTATAAGAAATATCATATTTGCAAAATAGAGGACATTGTTTGCACTTATTCATAAAAAGCCTATAAATACTGTATAAATAAGATCACGGTCAGCGAGCTACGGAACTTTTCGGAATTTTTCTACGAGATGGGGTTCAAAATGAGAACATTCGTAGAAGAACGAAAGCTATGGACAGGAAAGAAAGTACTCGGGTGGCGAGCATATATCGGATATGGCCGAGTGGAATGACCTCTCCACCAGGTCCGACGATTAGATGCCGGGAGCCTGGGACTGTTAATCCGTGGGGGAGCAGAGCATTCCTGAAATTCCTACGTTCAGCAGAGGACTTGACTCCCCGGGCTGATATAATGATACGTATTATCTATAGAATAGTAGACGCTTAGAACCTATTTGCTTTATCTCGTAAAGTAATGGATAGTTTACGTGTACAAGTGCCTTACCTCTTATTGAGATCATCATGACCTAAACTGAGTTTTGTTCCGTATATTTTGGCGGCTTTTGACTCGAAACCAATTTAGATTGACTTGCATTGACTTCCAAAAGGAGTAAGTGGCCTTACTATTAGTTTGCTGGTAAATTTGGACCTGCCGGGAGATTGTGTATTGCGTAATCAAACTGGAGTTAATTTTTGATTACATTTACGGCATCACTGCTGTCTAATTCTGCATGCGTGACGAATCATCGATGTATCATGCAATCGGTTTTAACTGAATCTAAAAAGGTTACATAAGTTTAGGTGCAGTTTACCTTGTTATGTTACTAACTATACACTATTCGTTTTCCCACAATAGAGACACACGGCGCCTCCCCATGCGGTTCGCCACCAGAGCACACATAAAAGTGACACGTTCAACCCTTTTTCTTTATAACACAAGCACACATTCGGTGTTATATTTCATATTTAAAAGCAATATCATATTTTTTTCGGGAGAGTGTCATTAGAGAATAGAAATTCAACTTGCGATTTTTCAATCATTTGACGAGCTCTGTCTGTTTGTAAGACGTGATGAATTGAATGAGTGATGGTTTAATTTTGTTTATCTCACTTATTTAATTTATTTGACAAACAAACATGAGCATCGTGAGTGATTTTCAAATTTAATTGAGTTTTATTTTTATTCACACTAGGTTCATATTAAATCCAGTATTGAACGTATTTGCTTAGTCGACAAATTTTAATTCAAATTGTATTGAAAGTATTTTGATTTGTGCAGCAAATGCAGAAACAGATATGTGTTCTCTAGATTCGTTGATTTTTGTTATTTTCATAGCATGATGCCTTATGGCATACCTTTTGGATATTAGTCCCGATATCAATACCATTTTTACTCTACAGAAGAGTTCGCACAATCTACAATATAAGCCCTAAGGACTCTTAGGGATAAGTTAAAAACAATAATATTCTGCCGTCACTATTCATGAAAATGTAAATATAATCTCATATGAGAACTTAAAATATTTTATTCGTAAAACTGTTAGCCTAAACCACTGATAGGAACACCAACTGACTGACTTCCGAACCGACGGAACTTCAGTAGTTTTGATGTTCATAAGTGTCCTAAACTGAATAAATGGTATTGATATTGAATAACGTCATGAGTGGATGTCGTATCCGCCATTATTAATAACGCTGGAACATGCATTAAGCTAATTTGAGAGCTAACATCCTGTCGGGTGTCATTCAGTAAGGTAAGATAAAGCTACTTCGACGATGTTTCGTCGCGGCTTCTATGCTCTATCTCTTTCGTTAACTACAATCAAGTGAGAGGTCCGCGTTCGCAGACCTCTGGTTTGCCTACAAAGGGGGATATTGCCGCACTGTACCGCACTGTCCCCGACGCGGCGCTTAGCGTCGACAGCACAAACGCAAACACAAATTCGTTTTATAAACATTCACAGTAATTGGACGGTTCCTGTAGGTGTGGAACCGAAGTGCCTCGAATTATCAAACAAATTAACGTCCATTTCCTACTGAACATAATGAATAGTTTTAATTTGGTGCTATCACAATTTTTTTTAAATGTTTGATAGATGTGTACACGTAGCTTGTTAATTTTATTAAGAATGGAAGAAAATATTAATGTTCTGAGACATTTTCTTCATATACTAAGCAGCTATAGTAAGTAAATAAATAAATAATAACTATTTTTTTATATAGTTAGCCATTTTTTTTAATACCATATAAAGGGGTAACTTTAATTGATTGGTTTTGACCTCCACTAGCATATCATTTCAAAAAGCATTTCAAAGCAACATTTTTAAAAAGCAAATATTATAAAAACTCTGAATAAACTATTAAATTTCTGAGAAATAAAATAAAATGTGGAGTCACTTTGACAACTACATTTTTTATTGCTATTTCGTATATTTACATCACAGATTTACATAGTATCTCCGATAACTAAATAAATAATTTCTTTAATATTGGAGAGGTCTACTTTATTTTTTTGCGACCTTATGGCGTCACATTCGTCTTTTTATCAAATAACAAAATGGTTAACTGTTAATGTTGCCAACACACAATAAAAGAGTGGGGTACGTTTTGTGTCTTCTGATTTATTTTAAAGTCGCTCCATTTACCTATTCTCTACGAATTTTGATATTTTACACCCGGACATACCTATAGAAATATTATATATATATATATATATATATATATATATATATATATATAGAATACCCAGAACCTGTGGCAAGATGGTCAGTATCTCTAACTACCACGCCAACCGACATACAAGCAAAATCATAGCAGTCTTGTTTTTCTGCTCGTGATAGCTTTTATATACATATAACATACAATATGTCTCCTCTATGAACAACTAACTTATTAAATACAATTAGAATCATATCCAACTAACCCAAAAAAACAAACATGTAAATAAGCAAACCATAACTTTACCACATTGCAATAGTAACCAAAGCATATCAAAACAATCATGATTACAAATCGCTTTCCAACTCGTATAATTCCAATCATAAACATTGAAGATGTATTACCTCACTCTTGTAGTCACAGTGTTGTTTCAATCGAGACATGTGCACGGTGCGCCGGCTCTGCGCATACGTCCCACGATAAGAATTGTAGAGGAACACAAGTCGAATATTATCCGATCACCTTACATGGACAAACAGATACTTCAAATAGATTTCCCCGGGAAAAAACCAATATGTGGTCCGGTGCCCTTCCCCGATTTCAGCTGTGAAGAAGCGACCACTTGCAGAACGGTACAGAAGAAATCGAAAGGCGACGTACTGCACTATCAGATTGAAACGATTTGTGATACAGCGAAGCCTGAGCTGATTACTCATAGAGGTGCTAGTGTCAAACTTGTAAATACATCAAACAGATCTAAAAAAAAGTTTTCGAAGCAGTTTCTTCAGGACGTCGGAGGTACTACCAGTACGTTTGCCCCGTTCTTTGGTGGCACGCAGCCTACTTCTGTGTTACCTGGTCCGGAACTCAAGTGCGCTCAGAACTCTAGGTGCACAAAGCCGAGGTGGCACGAATAATTCCATGATTGGACTTAATTTTAATCTGAAATACTGTTAAGAAGGATTTCTAAGATAGAACTTTTGGTTTCATTCATCAGAAGGAATGATATCGGAATAGAATAAATAGCAATATCAAAAGAATGAGGTGGAGAGCTAAAATGTACTGTGACTCGTCCTATAATTATTCGGTGAAATTAAGCGGCACCTTATTTGTTTTAAATCAGTTTAAAATCTTTATGTACCAATAATTTAAAAACTTTCCAATTACATTGTAAATATTTTAAGTATATATCTTTATATATAATTATAATTTTAATTTGTTACATCAAATAAAACGAACGGAATCAGTCCCCTTAAATAAAATTTGTTAGATAATTTTGATTGAAATCACTACAAAAATCAAATATATCGATATTTTTTACGTGGGGGTAATGCCTAATGCTTACTTACCCACCACTGAGGTCACAGCGGTGGGTTATATCCGGTTCGCACGACTATAACCTCCTCGAGTTCCTTCTCTTGCCGTTGACGGGGCTACGGGACTAGACGCGTCCTACGACCGGCTAAAATCAAAATATACCTGCAAAATGATTAATATATTTTCTAATATTATTTAATATCAAATCATGCAAATCACTTTAAGATAAAATAAACTACTAAAATACTTTAAGGTAAGCTTAGGCCCTATTAAGAACGAAACAGATTTTCAAAGTGGCAATACTAAAAAGTATAAAAAAAACACATACAAGATAAGACATAACCATAATAATAATGTCGACAAAAAATTGTGTCCATATTCGACATAATATCTCCTATTATATTATATTTATTTCAACGGACAGACATAAAAACCGACGAGCGTTCGGAACGTGCGTCGGAATATGAAGAAAGGGGATTTACCCTTGTCAAGTGAGAGACGGGCCTTATAATAACTGGAAGCAACCGAAATAAAAGCAGCTCAATAAGACATATACTGTACAATGATAACGTGCCCGTGAAAGTGTTAACAATCATTTGCCACCAACGTCTCTGTCATGTTTTTGACTAAGGATATTTTGAAAAAACGATTTTTATAGTTTGACTAACGCCGGTTCGGTATGTTGGCTCTGCCGTGATAAATCGTAAATTAATTTAGTAATTTAATATAGAAATCAAACATAGAATACATATAATTTTATGTGTAGTGTCACTGATAATATTTTTGGGTTTTTGTCTCACTTATAATTACACGTAATTACAAATCTGTAAAAAGCAAATAAGCGTTGCCAGTTGTTGCGTTGCAAGAGTGGTACAGTAAATCCATTTAGCTTTTTAATTAAATGTCTTAGAAGTGTTCGTCAGCGAGAAATTACTACCACCATAATCATTTTTACCGTGAAGCATAAGCGCACTGTTTTCGTTACCATTAGAAAGATTTGAGGGCCGGGGAAATTACGGGCACATTTGAAACTTAACTGTTTACATCTAAGGTTCGATAACGCATTGATGATGCCCATGGTATTGGAAAATGGGTATAGCAGTGCCATCACTTATGACCATGAAAAATGGTAATGTGTGGGACATTACAAATGAAGCAATCAGACAACATTGTCTCATTCCGTGGACTCTATCTTATTTTTCACTGTTTTGTCCCGCTTTTTCGTTCAACCGAGTGGCAAATCACAGCGTTGTAAAATACGAAATTACTTGAAAAAAAATTATATGCTGTTGGCGTCTAATATAATGAAATAAATAAACATCATGTATTTTATTTATAATTTATAATCTGACTCTAATATTATTATAACAGTATCCTATTTAAAACACGTGCAACTTTTTTTTAAGTTAGGTGTCTTTTTGTTTCCAAACAATATCAAAAACATTTTTACGGTACCCTTGTCCTAAGAAAACACAATTTCCCTTATTATATTTTTTTGTGAGAAAAAAACGTAAATATTAATATACAAAATGCTAGGTCCGACCATCAGCTGTTTGGTGAAGCTTAACCCGTGTCAGCTGCGACAGACGGACGAAAGGATTATAATAATACCCATCGTCGCAGCTGCCAACCTTGCCCTGACAAAAAATATAATTACAAACATATTTACTATAGCCTATACATGGAGATAATGCACTCGCATTCCTTCAACCCTTTGATGTAAAAATTTGTTGGGGCTATCCAACCTTCATACTGACATGACTGGCCGGCAATAAATAAACAGACAGATGACTAAATTACTTGACAGGACAAAACAAGAGTGAATAGGTTACTAACGGGAAAGCGAGCTCCATCTTCGGCCTCATATTCACTTACCATCAGGTGAGATTGAGAGATCAAACGCAATCCCGTCAAAAAAAAAAAATATAAAAATAAACAAAACGTGACAAAAAAAATTGTGTGAAAGAAAGTACATTGGACTTGGGGTTGATTAAAAAGCTTTAGACTCGAGCTGATCTTTTCTTTAAAAACCTTATACAAAGATAAGACCGAACACCAACATATCTCCTGGATTGTCGGCTTTAGCTGACCGCCTAAGAAGTTTTACACAGTTTTAGTAGAATAGCTCTTACTGCAGAGCTCGTCCGGGGAAGTACTACCACCTCACTCATTTCCGCCTTGAAGCAGTAGCGCACTTGTATTACTGTGTTTCGGTTAGGAAGGTAAGGCCGGTGAAAAATTGGTTTGGTTTATATACAATCAGACGACAGTAATAATTCTCGTTGGAATTAACTCTATCTCTTAATGGAAAATAAAATTCTAAATATTTTTATTCCAATTGGCCTTCGTAAGTCACTTACGACAAGTCTGACTGTAATACCGGTTCGGAAGGTTGTTTTTACTGAGAATTCCCGAAACTCAGCAATTATTCTTTTCAAAAATTACGAAGATTTATTGCATTATGTAGTATTTATTTACTTAGTCTTACTGATAAGATTTTCGTGTTAAAGTGGGAAGTGAATACTTAAATAAAAATATATTATGAATGACTGGGTGTCCCCTGCGGTTTCAACCAGGTTGTATCACCCATCTTTTCATTAGGCAGTTGGTTAAATTGACACTAATATGATTAAGTTAAGTGAAACTTTGTAGGTTAAATAAGTTTGGATGTAGAAAGTACTCTCAGAAACTTCATATCCGATAAAAAAAAAATGTGGATCGAAAACTACTCTTCCCGAATGGCATAGACTACGTCATAATCCATGAGTATATTAGATGGCTAGAGCATGCGAAAGAAACCAAAGGATGTACGGTAGTATTTTATATAATAAAATAACATAAAATGAATGGATGTAACTCTTCCGGAATCCCGGCACTCACTCAGCGAAGAGGCAAGAAGAAGCCCTTTAAGAAAATTAACAAAGGAACTCTGTAATTAACAAGTAATTTGCATAAGATCTTACTTGAGTAATTGTTGGGAGTTCAAAAATAAAACGGTCTTCTGAAAAATACCAAAATAGCTGACATTTACTTTCGCTATGCGACATAATGATTAGAATCATCGTGCAATCAATCATTGAATGAATAGATGAAACTTATTTTAATAGTAATAAAGTCTTTTAAAATTTTACTATGACAATCTTGATTGTCGAAGGAGACTTCTTACATGGAACAGACTATAAGTTCTCTTTTGTGTACCTTTAATGTTAAGTGTATTATGGAAAAAAATACCGAATTACGTAATGATAAGTTTACTATCCACAATAAAAGTAACCATATCTCAAAAGCAATTAAACAAAAAGTGCCACCACAATCTTATGTAATAGCAAAGTTAGGTTTGTCTTACAATCCGACTTACTTTCAGTGCTTACAGAGTTTATGAGCTCGATTATACGGAACCGAGTCAGGCTCGCAGTTTTCCGCTTGTTTTGTACTATAAACATAATGAAAGAATTGACATGAAAATGGTGAATTTAAATAAAATAATTCTGTTCGCAAGTTACGCCATGTTTCCACGGTGTAAGTACGTGTGTGTTGTCAAAGCAACACTTGCGGGGCCGGTCACGCACACGCCTCGCGAGTCTGTCGCCTTATGCCCCGTACACATTAGTTAAGTCTCTGGCAAAAAATACTTGTATTAATACTAAGTGAAAGCCTTTCGAGGAAAGTGTTTGTTTTACACCTACAGTCATATTTATTGGTTATTGAAGGTGAAAATCACCGGTTCGAAAGTTAGACTTAAACTAAGAGGTATTTGTATAGGTAACAACGATCACATACGTGGATGCGCATATAAAAGTGCAGGCAATTAAATTGATTATGTATGATAGGCTGGTAATTGTGTAACAAAAGGTGACGGCCTTAAGAAATCTGAAGAAGTCAATATCTAGTCACCAACACACACTGATCCTATCAGCTGAAAAGAAATCAAATCTTATGATAATTAGTCATTCGTTATTCATCGCAACATTTACAGAGATCATTTATGAAGGAATGGTATGCAAAAATCGACCTTAAAAAAGAAATAATATGAATAAAGTTTTGACAATGATCTTACCTTGATCTTAATAAATAATGTGACGGCATGTGGTAATTATGTAAATGAAACTGTCCAGCTCAGAACCCTTCAGGCGTCGCTTTCCTTCATCAATATGTTAAAGTTTATTTCTACCACTCAATTTTATTAATCTTAAAATATATTTCTAACAAGTCTGCGTTCATTAGTCACAATTAAATGTCACACTAATCAAGATTTATCGGCAAATTCTTCGTAAACTGCGCTGTACTTATTTAGTAAAGGTTTGTATAAATAAAAAATTGGGCAACTTCGTTGATTATATCAAAGATAACTTTACTACAAGTACGAAAGTTTATTTCGAGCACTTGTACAAGTAGTGGAGCAAGTAGCACAATGAGCATTTTAAAAGGACACGTGCGTTTTAAACTCGGAACACTCCAACGGCTGCAGGCGTGTTCTAACCGAATATTAAATTTTAGTGTCATTGTTAGAAATGGTCAGTCTCAGTGCAATGGCCACTAATAGAGATAACAATACCTTCACTAATATTATAATGAGAAACGATAAGCTTTTACGTTCGTAATGAATAAAAAAAAACGACTAAACCAATTTCATTCCTCCTCTCAATTTTACTACCTAAGCTACAGCAGTAATATAGGTTATGTAATAATAATTATTATTATTTATATTATAAATATTATTATTACTTACGTGGGTGAAACCGCGAGGTGGCCAATATTTAAATGCTCAGGTTATGTAGAGTAGTTAATGTAAAATATGATGGAAGAAATATAAGCTGACAAAGATATAAAGAAAGCCGTTTTATCTATAGTTTCAACTTCTAAGGTCTTTATGTCATATACGCCGATAAATAGGCAAACGTCAACTGATGGTATGTGGTCACCACCGGCTATGGAATTTGAAACATGGACATCGCCAATGCGTTATTGACCCTGAGGTATTTTATAAGTTGTTTAGTCTAATAGTGCCTGTTTCCAGACTTTTCCATATTCGGGTGCAATTATTTCAATAATAATTCATTTTACATACCATGCCAAAGCCATTTTAAAACACTGCGACCTGTAGGTCATTTGTAAAAATCACAATATTCTACACAAAATGGATTAACAAGTTTGTTTTCAGTAACGCAATGAAGCTCGCAGTTATTTCACGTGGTTGTACTGTTTGCCGTGTCCCGGGCTCTGTATAAAATGGCAATAACTCTACCGGTACAGACGCAGCGTGGGGCGGAGTCCGGGACAATCCGGGACATGGAACAGGGCGCAGTCTTTGCTTGCACTGTCCCGGACTATGCTATGCAAATTAGTTGACAACATAAGCGCTTATTGTTTGTTGTTATGCTATTTGTTTGTGGAAGCAGCTAAGTCAATTCATATTTTCATCAAATTACTTTTCTTGTAGAACTGGACGAACTATTTGTCGTTGTGGTTATGACTTGATCACCGCAGGTCGTGGTTTCGATTCCTACTCGGGACAAACATATTTGCGCTAGGAAATGGCTGTGTATTCCCCGTTTGGGTTATAATATCTATACCAGTACATACTTGTACTTACACTACTTTTAAATAATTAGCTAACCGTGAGTGAAGAAATATCAATATTTCTTAATTTAACTTTAAAAAATCGTTAATGCTCAATGGTATCAGCGATGAATTGAGCAAGTCCCAAGTCATCTCTAGGGTGTTGTAAGAGGCGACTGAAGAGTATACTGAGTAAGTTTTCTATACAAAACTTAACGATTTATAGAAGCTAGAATAGGATACAAGTTGCAAACTGTAAGACGTTAATGCAAATCTTTTGACAAAACTTAAATTGAAAAACAAACTCGAAATGAGCTAGCATGTAATAGAATGAGTTAATAGTAATAGCTCAGAGGTGTAGCTCGGTGCACTGCAGACACCGACGCCGTCCCCGCCGCCGACGCCGACGCCCGCGCCGACGGCACTCCCGAGCGAAGTTTCAACTTTTATTGGAAAACTTCACCCGAATTTACATGTCCCGCACATTATTAAAAACTGTTGTAAAAGTTGAAAAGGTCGACAATTTGCCAACGCTTTGGATCGTATTCATAAAGGCGTAGAGACTAATGTGGATTGTTTTTCGAGCTAGTTAAGATAGTTGGAGGATTTGTTTCCGAGGCAAGGGTTTGAATTTTAAGTGCATGCTTGGAGTTTGTTATTGTACCTGTGCGGTGTTATGCTGTAGTGAGACAAACAGTTTATGAAGTAAATACATTAAAGATATATGGAAAAGTATATGGATAATCTCATTATATAATAACACAGTCGGAAACACGAACAGCGACTCCTAAACATAACCTTCATATTCATAAAACGTTGTGACCCAAGAAATAGTTATAACTCTGAAGTCTCGATGGGGGCATGTAACGTTCTGTGTACGGAAGAGCGAGATGCTGATATGTCACTGATTTAGTTAATCCATGAATTGTTGCAATTAAATAAATACCCTGGGAAATCCTCCCCCACACACACCTTTCTGATTATGAAACAGAGGCCGTGCTTTGAAAAACAAGGAACTAAACTACTTACAGCTTACAGCTTTAACCAACTTCAAACAAGTAATACTTCTCAATGAGATGAGAATTTATTTCAAGTAACTAGGACTCATATGACGCATTTTATGATATTAATTTACCAAATTTTTCACACATGCAACGCCGTAATTTTATGGGTTGGATTTTTACATATACCTAGATAATTTCTTGACTACAAACGAGACGTCGCCAGGCGTCAATATAAACGATAAAATTTGTTAATTTATCTATGAATTGGGCAAAACACGGGAGCTCCTATATTTACCCAATTAGGGAGGTGTGCCTTGCGACTGGAAAGTTTTGCACGCAAAGTTGGGCCCCCACACTAGTGCACGGCCCGCTTTGAGACCGTGTCCCTGTTTGTGTCTACAAGTCATGACTTATAGCGAGCAGTAACATCGGCGTTGATTTTATGAACGACTGGTTTCTCCCCGCTATGTAAGTTGTTGAACCAATGAACTGATAAATAAATTTTTACATTTACATTTATTTTTAACATACCTATTTTTGTATTTAAGTTTCAGTATATTGAAGCTTTTGATAGTACAAATAATGACATAAATAATAATATATTGTGGTAAACGTTTATAATTTTGTTTATTATTTTAGAAAATAAAAAGGCAAGTGAGAGAAAATATTGAGATCGTAACTGGTGTGTGAAATAAAATATAATGGTTGGACTAATTAATTGTTGAGTTTTGACATTTACCTCACAGAATCCCCCCGCATTGGAAAAGTCCGTTACCTCTTTGACAATGTATGTTTAATGCCCATCATTTATTTTCAATCCCGATCTAAAATAGCTTAAAGTAGTATTAGTAGTATTTTCTGCTTCAAGATTTCCACATCAATCCATCGATTTAAGATCGGTGCCTGATACAAATTTTGGTCGTATGAGAATATTATGATCTTAATTTGAGGTTGTAACATTCAACCCGCGCCTCGCTAATGCCTCGGCCCAGGACAGTGCAGCTACTTCGCCCGGAGGCAAGTTTTATTGCAACTTGCAAGCAAGTCAACTGCGCTTTGCACATACTGTAACGCATACGTCGTACGGCGCTAACTCAACTTGTGTTCTACTCTGTACATGTGGGATGTATATATACTCATTAACTTAATTTAGGGTCGAGTTTGTATGTCATAAACTGGCCTGGGGTGTAATTTGGTAAAATTAGACTAGCTCGGCGATGTTTCGTCGCAGCCTCCATGCTCTGTCTCTTTCGTTAACTACGCAATCACGTGAGAGGTAAGCGATCCGAAGCCTCGTTGCGCCGGCTTGTCGATGCAATTTGTATGAGCTTAATAGGGGAGCTTGACAGGGATCGCATAATTTTTCATTAACTTCTTTATAAAGTTCTAGTGACTTGAATTTCGTTTCCAAGATTAAGATAGATGCTCTATGCTTAGGAAATATGATCTGCAGCCCGGGAACTATCTTAGTTACCATGTTATGACAAAGAATATGTAATACTGGCTACGGTCCCGCAGTTTCAGTCACCTGCAAAGGGATCTAACGGAAATAGAGTAGTTTTTTATTTGTGAAAGAATTTTTGAAATGAGTAGTTACAAAAGACTGCCTCTTACCTACATACAAACATACAGGCTTAGTTTTCCTCTTTATAATATTAGTAGATATGTAATATAGAAAAGTGTAAGGTTATGATGAAACTAAAAGTAAAATTAGACATGTTTCTTTAGTAAAACACCGTCCGGAAAATTCGCGGGCAAAATGCCTCAAGCTGGGTCCAGCCGTCATTGTCGGACGGCTTATACCGTTAATCTGTCCGGCTGTCCGTCCGTACGTCCGCCTTAACATGGGTTGCGAAAGCTCCTCAGAACATTTACTATGAAATTGCCTATTTTTTGTGCGACACTGCAACAGTTTTGTTATGTTAGTGGCTTTATTTATATAAGGGGAGTACATACTAGTGTTGTATGGGTTACGAATTACGGTTTTTAGATATACGGTAAAAATATCCGGTATAGTAATATTTAACAATAATTTACAGTTATAAATAAATAAAATAAAAAAGCCTTTATTTTTCCATAAGTGTCAGTAACGTAATGTCATGTAACTGTAAAGTGTCCATAATTAACAGTTACATTAAATTTAATGATATGAAAACATTTTTATTCAAATAGGCCTTCAGAAGCACTTATTAATGGTGTGACTCTAAGAGCGGTTCGGAAGGTTGTTTTTTCTAATAAGAACCGGCAATAAACTCAGCAATTACTCTTTTCGAAATGCACTTAGAATTATTACTTACCTACAACTTATTGGGTCTCACTGACAATATTTCCGTAGTATACCGGGACTCAATAAATAAAAAAAACAAAACAAAAAGTTTTATAGAAAACCATAATCCAAAGCAGATCACCTGTTCGCAAGTATGACGCATGTGATAACTATCGCCTTCCTCGCAATGAGAAAGGAGGTATAGACAACAGAGCGACCTGCCACACGACACCGCCGCAACCAAAGCCCTTAAAGGGATTCTTCTTTCTATTAGAACTCTATCTACGTGTTCTGTACCTATCTAAATCTACGTCAGAGCCAGAGCCTTACAGCTAGTTTAGATAACTTTTTTATATTTATATTTATGACGGGATTCCGATTGTCCTCAATCTCATCTGATGGTTAGTTAAGATGAGGCCGAAAATGGGGCTAGCTTTCCCGTTAGTAGCCTATTGACTCTTTTCTTGAAGAGCCCCAAGTTGTAAGTACGATCTTTTCTCTCTCTCTCTTTTCCATATTAATTCATAACAACATCACTTAGTTAGTAGCTATTTCTAGCAAGTTACATTATCGGTATCAGGATTTCTATCGGTTAAAAACCGGTTTTTACTACACGTAGTGTGCGCATAGCTTTAGTAACATTCTGTTTACACACGTGGAAAGTGCTAATGTAGTTGAGGCATATGTTCTCATTGTACGCACACATGTAATCAATATTTATTGTTATTGGTTCTTGTTTGTTACGTCCACGCGCAGGTGTATGGAAATAAGCTAAATATAACGTATGAATATTATTTTCCTATGAATATAAACTGTTCGGTGCAACCAATCGGAGTGGAGAAACTTTTTGGAAATAATAATGATTTCATTGTAAATACATAAAATATTACCTACATTGTAAAGTAGTACATAATTTATTCAACAAAAAATACTACAAGTCTCCCTCCCTAGTTTGCGTTGGCCACGTACCATCCGGTAGACCTATTTGTCGGCTCATGTGGTATAAAAAAAATTGTAATATTTATCGATCACCTAATAAAAAAATAAACTATTCGCAAACACCCCAAAAATAATTCCAGATTTTTTACCCAGAACTAACCCAGGACTTTTTATGAAGTTAAATGATTTAAATTTTTAAAAAAGTAGCTTAATTTTGTTTTTAGGTTTGCCATCAAACACAATTTTACCAAATATCAGTGATTTCTGATTAAATATATTTTTATTACAAAAACAGAAAATTATTATTAACATTATTCAGTTTGGACCCGCAGAGGGCACTCATGAAGGTCAAAGCTACAGAAGTTACCACAAGTACAAATATTTATGTAAATCGATCTATTTATTTCGTCTTGTACCATTTTTTGATTGCACTCGGAGAAAACTCAATTTTCTCTAACGTTCATAAATGTCATTTTTCAGATATGAACGTGTAATATTTCGAAAGTATTTTTGTTTCACGTTGATTGAAACATTTTTATTTCAATGTGTAGAAGTAATTTCATTGTGATGAAGTTCATTTTGGATCACATTATGTAGGGTCGAAGATACTTACGGGATACTAGGATAGTATCCTATCCTAGACTTAGGGTAAGGAACGAATTGTTGAATTTCAAAGTCTTCAAGGTTATTCACAATGTTTGTTCATAAAATTTTATATTATTAATTCATCCTATATAATTGGTTCCATAAACTAAAAATACATAAAATAAACATTCCTTGTAATTATAATTTTTTTGCATGCTTAGTCAGTCTACACCCAGCCAATGCCTAAAGTACAAAGCCTTTTAAAAATAATGTTGATGAACTTACTAAATTGTTTTTAACTTAAAAAATTTTTCATTGAGTAAAATTTGGTAATATACATGTAATGTATCTTAAATTACCCGTTCGTATTGTCCACCCTGTACGATACTTTTCCCTAGCCGATGGCTTGTTTAATGGCGAACTTTTTACAACACTATAGTAATAACTATTTTTTATGTATATTACGCTTACAAATAGGCAGACGTTTCACCTGTTATTAAGTTGCATCGCCAATGCATTGTCGCTGAGACATGAAGTTGTTAGGTCTCATGTGCCTGTACTTTATAAGGCTGGTTATTCGAACTTTAAAACTGAAGCACTGTAGTACATGTGCACTACTGCTTCACGACGGAAATAGATATGGTGGTAGAACTTCTCTGAACGAACTTCGCACATAATCACAATCGAGCAACCTATATTTATGGTTTAATCGATTAAATATGTTTGCATGGAAAATTTTCAGGATATAATTGGAAAATACCCTTCGGTTTTCTCGCGATGTTTTTCTTAAATTCAAATTCAAACACTTTGTATGATTCATACCTATTTGCTTTCTGATTACAATACTTTAAAAAAAAAATCAAAATTCAAAGCCATTTATTCAGTTTAGGCCCTCGGAGAGCACTTATGAAGGTCAGAAACGATAAAGCACCAAACCAATAAACAAACCTGACATTGAAAAGTCACATTAACAACAATATAAGTTTCCATCCCTTTTCCAAGTTGCCACAGAATAAATAATAGCACTAATGTAGTACATAGTTTTCCCAAACACCTCACTAATTCGAGCCTCGTGATCCGCGGGCCAAGTTCGCAGTAAGCGCCGAAGTTTGGGACCTTCGCTATTGCTATAATCTCTTCGCGATTGCCATTCATTTATTGTCTAGGGTAGGGGTGGTACCTTAGTGGATGAGACAGCGGGAAGTATTTTACGTTATGCTTGCTGAACTTTGTGACTATAAATGTGTAAAAGTATGTTTTTCCCATTACAACTTTTTTTTTTTTAAAGTGAGTCAAGAATCGTACAATATAATTTTATAAAAAAAACACACTAGGATAAATATTCTTAATTATTTTGAAATATGTATTTTTGTTTTATAATATAAATAATTAAAATAATATATATCTATACAAGATCATAAAGGAAGACTGTTAAAAAACTGTTGTATTATTACAAATTCCATCGAACTCATGGAACGCCCATTTTTATTTTAGGGTCATTAATTAACTATAAAACGTCGATTCAACTACATTCCTTTTAGAGTCCACAGTAAGTAAAATTAAATACGAAATCGCTACCACTTGTGCACAAACCCTCCCCTGAACCCTCCCCCGCCACATGGGAATAGTTGCGTAGCGTAGTTTCGGATGGGCTCCAACTACCCATCGGCGCCTACTTGGCAACATTTGATGAGCTCCTGACTCCCGCGCCGCCTTATGTTCAACACTTGCGCTTAAGTGTTCTCATATCGACTTTTAATGGGCAATTGTTAGTCTTTGTATTTGTTTATTTGTCACTGAGAATACATGTATCGGAGGTGGTTTATACGACTGTTTGTTTGTTACTTGAAATAGTTTCAGTTAGGTTGAGAATGAGTTCTAATACAGGCCGTAAGATAGTCGTATTACCTGAAGATAGCTATATAAATCTTTTATGATAGTTACACTGATGGAACAAAGAGCTAGTAAGTGATGGAAATCTTTTTCTTCTTCTTTTTAGGCATAACATTTCAATGCAGCAAAACGGCGCCACTTTGCAGAGTCAATTATATTAGTATGTACATACCGGATAGAATGATATTTCGATGTTGGGGAAAATAATTGAAAAGAAAGCTCATTTAAATTTAAAAAATGATTCCTAAGTTCTGTCGGTTTGATAACAGTTCCCTAATTTCCTAAACTACTTGGTAGTAAAAAAATTATTTAACAAGACTTATACTGTAAGTTATTTCAATAATAGTACAGCTAACCCATCACACAGTTCAGACAGCAATCTTTCAAGCTGCAGGTCACATTTCAGCCACGTAACGTACATAAATCCGCGGTAACGTACGGGCTCTGTACTGTAACCGCACGGATTGCTGAGTCTACGGCGAGGCGCGTCTCAAAACTCCAGTTTCGTTTCCTAAGTTTGCCTTTATGAAGCGGTTTTATAAGGAAACGTAGACTGGATACATTTATTGGTGGTTCGCAATTTAGTTGCTTTGAAATGAAACCACTGATCGATTTAAAGAGATGAATGGAGATTTCTACCTTAATGTACAGACACAAATTATTTAGATAGAAGGAAAAGAGTTGTAGAACTCTTATTGCATGGTTTATCCGGGGAAGTACTACTACTGTCGCGAACTACGTCGCGAAATGTACCATAAATTGTAAATAACTAAAACATCAAACCTTGTTAATATTAAAGACTGGCAACCCAAAAAGTCCTGTCACCGGCATTGACACATTTTCTCGCGACTGCTACCCACATAAATAAAAAATCAATTATAAAGTGTGAACAAAGCAAATAACTAACTATCCAGGCAGAGATGGAGAGATGTGAGTGTGGCAACCTGGGTGCGCGTGTTGCGGGAGGCCTAGGTGAGCGCTTTAGATTTAGTTGATTGTAATACCAAGTACCTAGTTGACATTCGAGCGTGCGGTTCGGAAACTTTGTACTTACGGTTGTTGTTACCTGCTATAGTGGGATGTGCCTGCTTGCCTCTGATGGATATTGGTAAGGACATGATCGTTGGATCATGTGCAGATCTCAGATATCTCAGCTATTCGTATTACTAAGATACAGACATACGTTGGTATGGAGAAGGAGATGATCGTTGGATTATGCTCCGATGCTTAGACATACATTGGTATGGAGAAGGAGGTGATCGTTGGATCATGCTCGATGCTCAGACATACGTTGGTATGGAGAAGGAGATGATCGTTGGATTATGCTCCGATGCATAGACATACATTGGTATGGAGAAGGAGGTGATCGTTGGATCATGCTCGATGCTCAGACATACGTTGGTATGGAGAAGGAGATGATCATTAGATACTGCTCCGATGCTTAGACATACATTGGTATGGAGAAGGAGGTGATCGTTGGATCATGCTCGATGCTCAGACATACATTGGTAAGGAGATGATCGTTGGATCATGCTCGATACTCAGCCAGTCATATTGCTCAGGTAAACTGAGATGGACATGAGAGGAAAGGGGTCGCTATAAGGGGTGGCGGAGGCGTCCATAAACTATTGACTCAGGCTATTGCTCAGAAGTGTCTCAGTATAGTAAAATGAAGAGTATAAACCCTCAACACAGTTTGCTCTCAGACAATCACCACTCAGATCAGCTACATGCATATTATTTATCAGTTGAGATATGATGCATCAATTCCTGTATAAAATAAGGAATTGATGTCTACTGCATCTGCGTTGTTAGATATATAGATTCTTTGGAAACCAGGCTGGAATTATTTACTATCTATAGGTACATTTACTTACCTTCAAATATCATTAATAATTCCTATATTTATCAGGTATTCGCTAGACCTATTTTACTTATTAGTACAAGTTTGGCGACAACTACCATACTCATTTCAACCGTTATGCCTATAGTATAGTAATACAAGTGCACTATCCGTTCTGTACGGTACTGTACGGAAGGAAAGTCGGTGAAATTACAGACAAATGAGACTTAACAACTTCACGTCTCAGGGTCGATCCATTGGCAATGCCCTGGTGTTGCAAATGCCTATAAACGGCTGTGACCACATATCATCAGGTGGACCGTCTGTCCGTATGTCGGCCCAGGTGGCAGAATATTAAAAAAGAAATACCACCTTAAATTGAGCCTCTTAAACTCGTAATATTTTTTAATCAAATAGTCATTTACTCACTCATTAATTTGTCAGACTCTAACGCAGCACAGGTTTGGAAAGTTGCGGGTCTCTCGACAAAGTATAACCGCAGCTTCTACGTTGTCTCTTTTATAAAGTATGCCATCACGCGAGAGGTCCGCCCCCTGAGGGCTCGTTGCGCCGGCTCGCCGACAAGGGGCTGACTAGTTCAAGATTTACTTTGTATTTATAAGGAACATATAGGAATATGGTAAATACGTGAGCTACTTGTAGTGGTTTTTATTTTGTTTTTGACTTCTTGTAATAATTTATGAATGGCATGATTTTTCACTGTTTCTTAAAATTCCAATGGCATGCAGGATGCTTATGAACTGTTTGTACATACTGTTTAGTGCACATATTATGGAATAAAGTACTGAATATTGAGTTTAAAAATACATTATTTCATTATTTTTTCAGGTAAATAAATAAATCGAAAAATTCTACATACGATATCTATGAGAATAACATTTAAAAAAGATGAGGACACCATGACAAACATATACAAGAGGTATACAATATAGGTGAGGCCTATGTCCAGCAGTGGACGGAGATAGGCTGATGATGATGATGATGATGATGATGATACAATATATACAAGTTAGAATAACTTAGTTTCTCTATATATTAATATGAAGTAGTGATTCATATCTTGTTACCACAGTATATTCTCTGATTAGTTTAGGGACAGATGGGCGTGTGTAAAAAAAATCTTAGTCAATATATTTGTTATCCTTCAAATTTCTCAAAGCGAGAGCCGAAAGAGAAAAAAGTAATGCAAAATTATATTGATTTTAAAAGTATCTAGTCTGCATTACCCTTAAGTTTTCCTTCAAGAAGCGGTTTCATAAAACAAGTGTAAGTTAATTTCGTGTGACGAGAACGCGTCTCTCCAAACTAACGCTCAAAATAATTGTCAAACTTGGAAACAAACCTTAATAAAGTTTGTCGTTATTAGTCGTGTGACACGCTTCGCTGTGTAGGACTCGCCTTTGTCGCGGGTAACTACCTATATTGAAATTCAACAATATTATACCTCCATACAATATATTCCTGTTCTTCATTACATAGCATAAATCTAAGTCGCTGCCCGCCATCTGCATGCTTAGATCTTTTAATCGCCGACAGGCCAGTTGGCTTGGTGGTTAGCGCTGACTGCCAAACTGAAGGTCGCGAGTTCGATTCCCACCCATGACAAACATTTGTGTGCATAAACATGTCTGTTTGTTCTGTGTCTGGTTGTAAATATCTATTTATGTATGTATTTAGAAAAAAAAAATAGTTTATGTAGTATATCAGTTATCTGATTTCCATAGTACAAGCTCTGTATAGTTTGGGATCAGATGGCCGTGTTAAGAATGTCCCGGGATTTTTATTTATTTATTAATCTACGCAACGAAGTTTAATGCGGTTTTTATCAATAGACAGAATTATTCAAGAGAATGGTTTATATGTATAATAAATCCAAAAGGCGAGAATTTCAGAAACTTAAGAGTATTTTAACTCATATAGCTTATTTGACAGTTGACACATTAGTTGATACCTTTGGAATGCGAGTGAAACCGCGGGGGACAGCTAGTTTAAATAATAAATTCAAAATTTAGAGAGCAACAAAAGAACAACATTACGAATTTGTAAAACACCGGCCCCTTGTCGTTTAAACCGACACACAGTAATACAACTGCACTATACCTTCAAGGAGGAAATAGTATGGTGGTGGGGAGGTTGTACTTCCTCGGACGAACTCTCCACTAGGAGCTAATGGATACTGTGTATGATTAGGTTAAATTTATGTTCATTTAGGGGTTATTACAGTAGAGAGTCTAATAGCCATACATATATTTGAAACAGAAAATAAAATAAGCTCAAGATGGTAGTAGGAATATTAAGTATTGTAAAATATAGAAATTCACAAAATGGGAAAAATGATGCAACCTTCTGGGCCATCTCAGTTCAAAGAAGACTTCAAAACAAGTGCCTTGCTAGCATCTAATGAATAGCGATGCCCCTGGTGTTGCAAATGCTCGGCGGCGGTGACCACTTACCATCAGGTGGACCGTATGCCTGGTACCTGTATTATTTTTTGCGACAGATTTTTTACTCAAAACTGGACTGCTGCCAGTCATCAAAATAAAAAAAATCCTAACCATATTTGATTTTTGGGCCCGCATAGGGTACCACCATTTCGGAACTCAATCTTCAAAGCTCACTCCCTCGCATACGAGAACGAATATAGTCTATCCACAATTCTATGTAATATCGCCCAACAAAGGACACAGCACTATAGCACTAGTGAATTAAACTAATGAGCATCGTGTATTTACGTGCTAGAGTGATATGATTACGTGCATTAAAACCCAGCCTCAGGTGCGAGATAGCGGGCGCTGTATTCACTGCGCAATGTATGCAAAGCGAGCGATTTATGCCGGTAGCGATGTATATGTTATGTGCTACTTGAATACGAACACACGGCTAAACGGGCGGGCTGCACACCGATGCGTAATGTATCCTAACTGATGGTTCTATGTATTTACTATTCAAATCACGGGCCCTAAGTTTTAAACTTGATCGCAGAATTTATAAGTACGGTAAAATATACTCTTAATATTATTGTTCTTGGTGCAATTCAATGTAAATACATATACTTATTTGTTAATACAAATGATGCTGCTGAAATATACTAGTAACTGATTCGCAATTGGTGTTTGTGTTCAAAGTTGCATCTTTTCGCGTCGGTGTGACACGAAAAACGTAAGGGGTGTATTCAGCGAACTAATTACGTCGGCTGCTCGGTTTGTCAATCATGCATCTGTGAGCGCCTCATGTTCCCTCCAGCCTCCGAGCCTCCAAGCCTCCGAGCCTGCGACTCTAATTATTTAACTCAACTCCACCGCCCTATTGTTTGCTTAATAGTTTCATTTCCTAATCTGATTGTTTAGATTCTAAATTGTTATTCCTTTTTTAGCGTTTCATTTATGCTGTGGTGATGAATATTTGCCCCAAGTCATCTATAGGCACCTAAAGAGTATAGAACTTAATTATAGAAGTAATAGCAGTAGTAGAGTTTGTCGGAGGAAGTCCTACCATCTACCTATTTCCGCCGCGAAGCATTTCAATTACTGTGTTGAAGAAATGTAAGGGGTCCGGTGTATTTACACGCATATGAGACTTAACGATTTCTTGTCTTAAGGTCCACAACACATAGGTAATATCTCCGGTGGACCGTTTACCTGTTTTGCAACCTGTAATTTTCTGGTATCAGAATAAAACGATGGACAATAAAAAAACAATCAAGCGAAGTAATATCATCCCGTATCAAGTAATTTTCCAAAAGTGAATAGTTTCTTCGGCGCAATTCCATTGGCCTGTTTATAATGAAACAAATATAAGGTTCAGGATCGCTCCACTTAACTTCAAATATGTTTTTAGAGTAGAAATTACAAAGAGAATTACGCTAAATAACACACCACAGTACACCTGTCACTTTGTACAGCGGCAGGCGGTTGCGGTAATCCGACGAGTGGGGCGTGGGGAAGCGGGGGCGGGCGGGGCTGCCCAACAAATATAATTTGTCGCTTACATTGTCATGTAAACGAATAATACTTATGAAACATTCACGAAATTCGTTTTTTTCCTTAAAAAATGAAGTAAGTACAGCATGATTTATTTCCAATCGAATGGCTGTTTTTATAAACTTTTTTCAACAAAAAAGATTTTCAGAATCTTTTATAAACAAGATATTTTTCACTCATTGTATTGTTACAGAGTAAAAAAGCGACGAATACGATCATCTCTAGGGAGTCATAAGTGGCAAATAAAGAAAGACTATACCAAGCCGGCCGCCAAGCAGGCCGCGTACAGTTACATCTACCACCATGTGGTCTACAAAAGAATGTCTAAGGAGAATTGGCATTAGGCGTAGGCCGTAATGAACTACCACATAGCTATGTGCCGACACATTCCACCAAAATTATTATGAATGAACCTATGTCCAAAGATTATACTTATATTGCCAGTGAGACTAAATAAATTTTAGGTAATAAATCTAAGTTCGTTTTTAAAAAGAGTAATTGCTGCGTTTATTGCCGGCTCTTCTCAGTAAAAAACAACCTTCCTAACCGCTATTCTGCCGTTATAAGAAAAAGGGACGTTTCTACCCAAAGTTCGAAACGGAGAAAAAAAATGTTTAGTATTTTTTTAACAAAAAAATTCCCTGTGTGATAGAAAATAAAAATAATAATAATTTTGTAGTGGGAAAGTGTGGATTAGAGTTTGGTCTATCGAAACACAGGTGCAAATAAAAAATAAAAAAATGTTTTGTATAAAAAAAAACCATTTTCATTTTCATTTTAGCAAAAAAAATATAAGAAAATACATATTACTACAATAAAAGGCAGTTTCTGGCTAGATACTTCTTTTCAACATAGTAATTCATGAAACGTCTATCTTACTTAGTAATAATGTGTTGCCAGGATTTCGTTACCTTAATAAAAAATAAGTTTTTAACCAATTGCTGCTTTTCAACTTCGTGTAAATACTCAGAGAACTTAAAACATTACCCGTAGAAACACCCATGTTGAACTGAAGAACATCTTTTAACATTTTATAATAAGAAATCATTATATTGAAATAAAAGACGTAGATTGAGAATCAGACTTATATTTTTTCAGAATACAACAGAAAATTAGCATACACTTCACTCTCTAGCTTTCTCAACATAAAATAAACTCTTTGCGAAACATGACATAGGTATTCATTCATTATAATTAGGTACAATTATCACAGCTTTGGTAACTGTTCAATAACAATAAAGACAACAATTACAAGCCTACAGCATAAAAACCTTATACTAGCTAAAAAACAAAACACTAAACAAACTATCAAAGTTTGTATTCATTAGGAATAATCATCACAGCTTTGGAAACTGTTTATTTGTTAATCAATAATAGAATAAAAAACAAAAATAGCTATCACAGCCTAAAACATAAAAACTTTCAAGTATACACGAAAAAAAAACACACTAACTATCAAAGTTTGTATTAATTCTAATTAAGAATAATTGATCACAGCTTTGGACGCTTTAGGTACTTGTAAATCAGTCTTCATAAACTTGAGTAAGGTCAACACTATCTTTTTCAGTAGGTAAATTATACCAAAATGATTTTCTGTTGTCTGGCATTAGGGGTGTTAGTTTTTGTATGATCGTTGACTTGCGCTCTTGAGTAATGCCTCTATATACTTTGTTTGGCTTTGGAGGTGGTATCCCAGATTTAATATTCTTTAACCTCAGAAAGTCAAGTGAATAATATTGTTCATTAGAGAAACTAGTCTTATACCGAAGGATGTGGGTGCCTCTAAGGAATCTTTCTTCACACATGTCACCTAAATATGCTCGAGGAGAAGAACTCTGTAGTTTATACGATGAAGAACAGTCTTCAAATAGACAAAAATCACCCACATTCATAACTTTTACAGTAATTTTTTTTCTAGTACCTAATACTGTCTGGTGGAAGTCTTCAAAATCATAAATGTGTTTCCTTTTTTTCATTGATTGTTCCACTTGGTGATGGAACTCGTCTGCGGCTATGTACGTGTGGCCTACCTCTAAATATTTTAATGTGATTGTTTCAAAATTAACATCAACTGAATTGACAAGGTGGAGCAAATATGAATATAAAGTCCAGTTTTTGTTCTGGGCAGCACAGTTATCTAACCATATGACAACGTTTTTTAGGTCTCTATTCGCATGCAAAAAAGCTCTGAAACAGCTTGCTATATCATGCATTTTACGGCCAGCAATAGCTTCATGCCATATCGCAGCAAATGTTTGAGATGTATTGTTGTTTTTTTTGTCACCTATAGGTACAAAACTCTCATTGAACACTATTATTCTCGGGCAGAACATAACTATTTTAAATTCATCAATACGCGGAAGCATAATAACTTTCTCCAAGTCAGCAGCAAAATAGGCAGTATCTGAGATATTCTTAGCATTTTGTTTTTCAGTATCTGTTTTGTATGCTTGCCTGGCTAATGTATATCTTTGCCGGTGTTGTTCGTACCCTCGACACTCTTGACAATTTCTGTGGCATTTCTCCTTATACTCTGGATTGTGAATAAAATACTTTTCACAGACCTCACACTCTTCATGTCCAAGTTTTGTAAAAGATATGTTCAATTTCTTTACAATTTTTCTGTAGTAGTCATAAGAAACGTGTTCGTTAACAGGAAGGTCTTTCATATTTTGTTGTTCACAAAAGTCTTGATACATTTTGGTCACTGTTATATCAGACGGAATATATTTTCTATTTGGAGCGTGCTCACGTCTGTAGTGGGATATGGAAGGATTAAATAAATTGATATGTTCTACAATTTCTGTGTCATCAAACTTTTTTGGATTTGGATTGGTGCCTCGCCTATCCACCGGGGTGACATTTGTTTTAGTGCTTAAGGCATTTCTTACTGATTTATCATTTTTTCGATTGAAACCTAGTGTTTCTAGAAAAAATATTTTACGTACATTGACTTTTGTCCCGGTTTCATTTGTTAGAAAATATGATACGCTAATGTTTCTTGCTAATTTTCGGTTTTCTTTAACGGTTTTTCTAGTAGGCTCTTTTTTGGATGTGTTACTTATAATGAAATATGTTTGCTCTATCCAAGACATGTTTCTGAAGTAGTTGTTTAGATTTCTTCGAGTCTGTTCTGTATACTGGGATTGACATTTCTTTTTACACAGATCAGTATTACACCCAGGCTTTAGTTTGTATTTAGATTCCATATCTCTCAGTTTCTTCATTTCTTTCCTCTGTGCCGGTAATTTATTAAACTTCTTACGTTTCCTAATGTTCCCTTTTTTGTTAGTTTTTGCGTCGTGTCTTCATCGTTTGAGACTTCAGGTGACTCAGGGATAGTAACGTGAAAATCCGATTGTGAATTGGGGATGGTATTTGTAGAAGAATCTGAATCTATACTTGAGGGCATGTAATCTTTATCAAAAAGGGAATCATCAGAATCAAAATCCAGGTCACTGAATGAGTTGTTATGAATATCTATATAATTAAAAGAATAATTTTCGTTTGCATTTTCCAAAGGCAATTCATAATTTGTATCCACCGTTGACTCCTGTGAAGAACTGGTTGATGGCACCAACGAAATTATTTTTGAGCATCGATTACGTCTCATTTTATTTCACTGAAACAAAAAAAAAAATTAAATTCGACGACACGTGAAACATGTTCAACAATAAATAGTAGTTTTATACAATAACGTTCTTAAAATTATTTCTTATGCTATTTTTTACTTGACTATATAACTTAATATAAAATACTAGTGTATGGTCCACATAGTCTAACAATCGTCTATCACATAAGTATATATAAAATAATATGATTATTTAACGTACCTTACGATTCCTCCGCGGTTTAATAATTAGGGAAACCACGCGCGCGCGTACCATCGCTCTGACTGCCTGGGCGCAACTGATTGTATAGTACCAACCGTGACCCCCTCTTCACCCCGCGTAACTAGCAATACTAAATAAAAAAGACGCTACTGCCACTGGCGCCTGGTTATTTTTGGTATTACTGAGAGGAAAAGGCGCATCTACACACAACTGTATTTTCTTCATATGACCATTCAGTAAAGACTTTTCATTGTAGGACTACTTCATATTTTGTGACTAAAATAAGGCAGTTCTACTTAAATGCGACTTTTTAACTTCTTATACACCAGAAACGACTTTCCTTTTTGGTAAATAATATAATTTGTAGCAAATGAGTCTTATTTGAAAGTAGGATTTATAGGGTTATGACGGTTTAAGCCAAATTATAAAAATACTGGTAGATGGGTCTTTTTTTTCTGATTCCGACGATGTATATAACTCAATTTCGAAAAAAATGTTAGATACGTCTTTTTCGTTTATGACGGCAGTATTAGAGTCAGACTATTCATAAGTGCTTGTAAAGGCCTATTTGAATAAAAATATTTTCATTTTCATATAATAATAATAATGTTCCCAATGTCAGTGGGGAACTATTTTTTTATATTTTTAAAAGTATTCGATATTTATAATTACATATATTTTTTTAAATATTTAAACGAGTAAAATATATTAAAATAAATAGAATAATAACAATAGGCTTGCCTTATAATCATATAATTATCTTATACATTACATATTATTAAACTTATAATAGCTATATGATGGTTTATAAAAAAAAATGTGTCTCTGTAAACAATTTTCATTGAAGCCTAATGAAACTAAATCGAAGGGACAGAGCAACAAATATCATAAAAATAATAATAATTCCGTGCTCCGCATGCTGTGACAAAAATATCTAGATTGTTAATATAATATAACGAAAGAGACAGAGAATAGAGGCTTCATTGGTACATCGTCCATCCCTTATCATTTACTTACGGGATTATACCCCAGAACCTGCTGTTGTCTTGCAGTGATCCACATACCGCTGGCCTGGCAAAACCTCTTGTAAAAGGTCCAACAACCAACTCAGTGTATTGTAACAAATCGTAGTGATAAGAGAAAACACATCATACTATGATTTTATTATGTAATCGCAGAGGTGCCGGTATTCTTAGCTCAGACAGGTTGGACGTTTCCATTGTTAGAAATGCTTTGTATGGAGCGAGGTACGAGACTCCTCCATTTAAAAAGGTTGATCTTCCGCCGCTAGGTGATCGTGCCTAGGGACGGCGGTCCAACAGTTGATGTTGGCAGCTTGTATATATGGTCAAATTCTGAGAAAACTTCGATAGCACGATGTAGGATTCTCGTTCATATTCTTGATGTTACGGGATTCCAGGTTAAACCGCTGGAGGCATATATCAGCGAGAAATGTTAGCCACTAATTAAGTCTATGATAAAGACTAGTCTCCCCGCCCCTCTCCCTCGAAAGCTTACTATTACCGGCCCCACTCATAGTCCTAACACCTGGTATTAATTTCCCAGGGGACTTATAAATTTAGTGTCGAGATCGCGAGACGACACCGGCCCAGTGTCTAACCCTGACCGACAACATTAAACGAAATGTTAGTTCATTGTTATGAGGGTAAGACTCGTTTGCGGCTTGCCTAGCGTTCGTTCTGTATATATTATACTAGCATCCGCCCCGCGGTTTCATCCGTATACCCGAGGGATGTTAGGTTTCTGTGATTATAAATAATCATGTGTGTCAGTCCATACATATTTATTCTTTGTGTCAAATTTCATTGTAATCCGGTCAGCTGTTACGGACCTTTGGCAACAAACAAGACACAAGCAAATTTTTTTCCTTATTAAATTTTTTGTTTGCCATTGTTGATTTAAGTTCTAGTCACAAGTGAATACTTTTATTAGAACGGCCACAAATTTACTAAGACCTGTATTTTATAAATCCTTCTACTTGAAGAAAAATTACTGAGTGTCAGATAAGTGTTGTCTATCGCCATGTATTGAGATAAGTAATGACACAAGTACCTTAGGCTGTATTCATAAATATTTCCTGACCATCAGATCTTTTCCGTTCGGATACTGGCTTCTCAAGTCATCTTAACTGCCCATATTCCACTTAAGCGTAGTCAACCTGCCCGCTAACAATGTGTTGGAAGCTTAAGATTTTCTTTCAATGCCTTCCATAGCTGAAGTGACTCTGAGGCAATGTATATGGGCAGGAATAAAATATAACGACTTTAATCTATCTTCTATCTATAGAAATATAAACAAAATAGGGTTCCTTTGACGTACCATTACCTCAAAACTACTGAACATGTCGGGATGGGACTGCTACCATTCGACGCGGAATTTTTCATAGATGGTTAAATATGATTTCGATAAACGCGGGTGGAACCGCGGGGGCCAGCTAGTACTATATAACATAGTTCAGTTACATAATCGTCTGTCAAGTGGCTATACCCTATAGTGTATTCCTATGTAAAGACATCACACGAGACTGGGCGCACAAGCCAATCTGTTATTACGAGCTATTCTTTTACGTTTACGTGTCTAATCGACAAGTGTTGATTGTCTTTTGATTGTGTGAAGGATGAAGTTGATAGAAAGATCCACTTTATGTGTAACTGTTTATATCAAAATAATAATTTGTTGACTAGAATTTTCGGTGGGTTGCTTTTTTGGTTCGTAACGTTGACTTTGCAAATACATATATTTATATCTACATAAATAAAATGTTTTGCTGTTCTCAGGTAAGCATTACATAAAACGGCATGATCGATTTGGTTATATTTTTTTTTATATTGGTAATACTCGGAATAAAATTTTTAGAATTAAATATTTAGTCTGAATATCGAAATATTCGGAATTTTTTATGTAGCTTTGTCAATGGGATTTTCGTATAAAGAAATTTGAACACGGCTAGCAGTTATTAAACAAATGATCATCCTGAAAGAATACAACTCCATATTATGCTCTTTCCGTTGACGGATATCTGTAGGCTCAAAATGATAGAATTTGCATAAAAATTCCCAAAAAAAAACATTTCTATTGCCTCATATCAATATAAAACTTAAGCAACAGTAAAACAATAAAGAATCTACATAATTCCGAAGCGCGATAAGGCGCGCACGTTTTTCCGCGCATTTTGATCCGAAGACAAAATTTCATAAGGCGTCACATATCCGAAACGCGAGCGGTGCTAGGAACCCTTTCGGGAGCCGCTTCTCGTAAATATTCAAGGTTACATTCGTGCTCACAATTTTTTTACTGAATTTACTCCGGTCTAAAATACGGGGCCCCTAAAATGTCTTCTCCTTAATTTAAGAGCAGTCTTTCTCGAATGGCTTTGGGGTCCGGTGAAATTACAGGCACATGAGACTTAACAACTACACGTGTCAGGGTTGACAACGCTTTGACGATGCCACTAGTATTGCAAACGTCTATAGGCGATGGTGTCCACTTATACCTTCAGGTACTATGCCTGTTTGTCGGTCTAAAAAACGTAAAACATAAATTATAGCCGTCCATTGCTATACATAGGCCTCCTCGATGGGATTCCCATGGTGAACGCTTAGGCCGGCCACCTGCACCCAACGACTTTGTGCGAGTTTCGGCGCTTTCCGGTACGTACTCACCCCTTCTTTCTTCCCCATCGATTTCTCCCATAATTCTTCTTGTCTGAATGTAGGACTAAGATATAAGATAAATTACTCTAGCTCGACGATGTATCAGCGTGGCTTCTATGATCTGTCTCTTTCGCTAACTAAGCAATAATGTGAGAGGTCCGATCTTTGAGGCCTCGATGCGCCATCTCGCCGATGAGGAAAAGATACTCTGCAAAGATACGCTTTTTCGGTGGCCCGTTTCTAAATAAGTTTGTAATATTATCATTGTTTTCTCGCCCTCCGCCCCGCGCCCCGCCGCCCCGCGCTCCCTCGGGATCTCCCCTCATTTGAATACACCCTGTTTATTGTGCCACAGTTTTTTCCTTTCGCTGTTTCCCCAGAATTATCGAATAATATTTTCTCTTCGGTTGAGCGTATTATCTCGGGATTCCGTATGAGTGGGTACTCTTGTATTTTTTCTCGTAATATTATTTGATTTGGTGTCGCCTCATTTCGCGGCGAACGTGAGAGATTGATGGTGTAAAAATTTTTGCTTCTTAAACAACTGGCGTTTATATTTTATGTAACAATTTCTGTATCATCTTGTTTGAGTATTTCGGTTTGTATTATTTCGTTTGATATTTACATTTGGATGTTTTTGTAAATAAACTGAAATATTGAGAGTATTTTTGTTGTCCTTCTTATTTGGATGTAATTCGCCATCAAATAGCAACATTATTGAATCAATCCATAATTTTGCAATAGTCCAATTGTATAATAACAACAATAAACATAAATTTATGAACCTTTCTTTCTTTTCCTAAAGTAAAAATAAGTGAGGTAATTTTACTTAATTTATTGCTTAAATCTAGAGGAATAGTATCTTTGACAGGATTAAACTAAATTATAGGATGAAACTTTTTATTTATATTTTTTGTAGGTAGACGGTCCATCTAATGGTAAGTGGTCACGGCCGCCTATGAACACCATGACCATCGCAAATGCGTGGTCGACCCTGAGACGTGAAGTTGTTAAGTCTCATGAGTCTGTAATTTCACTGTTCCCATTTCTTTTCTAAGCGAAACACAGTAATACAAGTCCAGCACTGCTTTACGCTAAAAATGGGTAAGGTGGTACTTTTCCGGATGAACTCTGCACCAAGAACTCTTCTCTTACTTTGCTTTTATCTCCTAAAATATTGAAAGTAACACAGAATCGGCACCAATATAAACGTATACCACGTATAATATCTTATTTCACAATAATACCATTATAAATGTATAAACAGACAGCTAGCGGTCGCAAATCCCCTCGATAGTCGGTCACGGGGCGAAGCGGCTGAAGCGCTCTGCAAAGCGGAATTATCATATGAGACGGGAAATATTGCGCTCACCGCTCACCGCGCTCCGCTTACCGCTCAAACTATTCATATTTCATGAGAGCGTTGCGCTCCGCCCGCGGACGATCGCACGCTCGATTGAACCACTATGGTGTGTGAGTGCCCTAATTTGCGTTTATCATTTTGGGAATAATCATTTATGTATACGGTTTTGGGTAACGCTGAATGCCACTCGATGATATAGGCTGTGAATATAATGTAGAAAAGGTTACAAAAGCGCATGCAAAACAGGTTGAATTTTTTTTTTTTGTGTATGCATAATATTTATGACGGGGTGTACGTTTATAGTTAAATACATATCTTCAAAATGTCTACTGGCTCTTCACGTCACTTGTTTTGAAAAGCGGTTGGTCCTGGGTTGGAACTGGTTAAACCAACGACCTGTAGCGTGTGACCAAGCCAACTGACCCCCTTATATTCCGAGAGAATTATTCTATATTCTTTATTAGAGAAAATTTTATTTTTAATATTTATTATGATCAGAAATAAATAATGAGCGGTAGTAGAGCAACGTCCTTGTCTTTCAAACCATGATAAGTGAGGTATAGACAAAGATTAATTGTTACTTGACATCTACCAGTTTCTTGCGACACCCATATTAAAGCATGAATAAAGACGGCACTGCAGAGTCGAGTTCAAAAAGACCATCCGTACCAAAGAGAACATTAATACGTCCGTATACATTATACGAGTATATTTACTTGTTCTATTTGCCATGCGTAGGTAGTTGGGTACATACGGTACACGAATGCAGTTCATTTCGCTTTGACTGCTTCAGGCGAATTGGCAAAACTATGTTGAATGGTGTACGTTCTATTGAAACTTTGTGTGCACGAGTAACAAATAAAAAGATATTGAGAACGCGCGACTCAATTTGCCTTCCCTTTCTACATATTAAGAATTTGTAATGCATCACGACGATGTCGCTTTGCGGGTATGAAACGGCGGGTGTCGTAGTAGGGGAGCCCACGATGCTAAATGGGGATTTACTCGAGCGTCGTAGAGACCTATTGGGTTGCAAAGCTTAGATGATAACAAGAAAAAAATGTTAAATGATATATACCTTTACATGGGTGGGGGAAGCGGCTATAAATTTTTAAATATGTAAAAAAAAACTGTTGCATGGACATCCTCGAGCACGTCAGATATTGATAGCATCAATGCCCTACGTATTTGTAATAATGTATGTATGTTAATCTGATCGTTTGCATGATGCGGGTGGTTGTATGTAAGGGTTGAAAATGAAAAAAAAAAAAAAATTATCGAGCGCGTCAGATTTTCTAAGGGAGTGTTAAGTGCACCAAAAAAAAGCTATCACTCACTAATCTGACGATTTCGATGGGACGCAAACTCGCGGCCATTTTCATAATGTGCAAAAAAAATTCGCCATTTTGAAATACTCAAGCGCGTCAGATTAAGATATATATGGTTCATCTTTATGTTCTAAACGAACTGTCTCATAATCTGACGATTATCTAGAGGGATTCGCCTGATCTGACAAAAAAAAATATAAAAACGGTTCACCTTAAAGGCCATCCCTGCAACTTCCCGCTAATTCCATTCCTGGGCGCTTAAAATTGTACCTATGACATTTTTGAGCTCAAAATATAATTTATGTGATATTTTGAGCTCGCTGAGTTCAAAGAAATAATACTTCTATGCATTTGATTTTCTCTCCCAGCTCGAAAGTCTGATAGAAGTTTCATAGAACACTATTTTTGGAATTTTCAAACCGCAATAACTTTTGAATGGATCAACCAATTTTCACGCGGTTAGCCATTTTAATTGATCGAACCACAAATTTCGGAGTAATCCCGAAAAAACACTTTTTCGGGTTTCTTTCGTTCACGATATCTCTCGAACGAATCAACCGATTTTGACCAGCTTGGTGGCGATAGACGTGGTTTTTCAAGCTCCATCGACAATTCGAGGTTATCATATGTTCCTCGAGACTTTCGGATAACCGGCTTGCTCCGACGATATTCCGAAATATTTACACATTTTTTTAATGTTTCTACTGTAAATTTTATTGTTTTTGTAAGGTACTTTCACCACAAAATACACATTTTAAATTAATATCACTCATATTAAATATTTATAAACTTTCATTCACACCAATAATATTAAAATAGCAAAAAAAGCCAAAACGTTGGAAACACGTTACATGCGCACATACTGTATGCCACGAACGAGTCTTTATGATCAGCTGTGATGGCGTCATGGCAGCAGAAACCAGAGTGGGGACGGAGTGAGAGAGTAATAGATAGAGAAAGAGTGAGAGAGGAATAGAAACGCGGAGAAGGAAATGTAGGCATCACGCAGCTGCACGCATTTAACTTTATCGACGAATTTTTGTTATTTCGGCTTGCGGAAATCGTCAGATTATATATTTTTCATTATTCTTGAATTATTTCCTTCAAAATAAAAAAAAAATTTGCTACGCTCGAAAATGTCGAGATGACGTTTTTTTTTACAACTTTGCTGCCCTAACGTTTCTTTACGTCACTCTCAAATTGTCAGATTAGTGGAATATACACTTTTTAGGATGTAATTAACTCACCCTACCTTAATCTGACGCGCTCGAGAATTTCTGATGGTCAATTTTTTTTTACTAATCTGATCCTGTATCCTCCACGGGCGGCCTTATATATGGGCCTCATGTTTTGTGGAGGTACTTAACCGGGTACAAGGTATCCCCCTGTATATTAATCTGCCGCGCTTTAAGAAATCCCGAAATCCCCGCTTGGGCTCCCCTACTATCGGGAATGATTCTCGGGTCAAAAGCATAATTGACAATTCTTTGTTCAGAGAATACATGTAGCCTGGGATTGCTAAAGTGACCGAGAGACGGTGAGAAACGGGTCTCTATGTTGATATTCTTCGTCCTTCAAAGCGCTAATCAATTTGAAATGTAATTAAAAATGTATACACAATAAACTATAACGATTCTTTTACTTTAATATTTAGTAGATTGAAATTAAGATTTTGTTCCATATTTCTATAGAATAATCATTATTAATAAACACACAGAAGCAAATTAACCGTACAAAGGGAATTATTTTAATCATAATAAACAAAAAAATACATACCAGTTCTTTTTCAAACTAAAAATAATTGATTTCAGGATCATAAAGATTTATTTAAAACACCACGCAGACGTTTAACCTCACACAGATTATCTCGTACAGCTAATAATGAATACATTCAATTAGTTTAAAATGAAAATCTCAAAAAGCAATAGAACAATTTAAGTATTATCTATATATAATATGAGGAGCAAAATATATTATAGGTTATACTTAAAATACATTTTCAATTAGCATTTTCGGAATTTATATTTTATTTAATGATTTACGTCAAAATGATGAGATCCTCTGGGATGAAGCTAACTAAAGCTATGTTTAGCGTTGCATCTTGTATGCAAATGCTTTGCCAGCGTGCAGCGTCATTTCAGAAGGGGATTGGTTCACTTCAAGGGAGGGATTCAATTACCTCCGTTTGAATCCCCTCCCAAGGCGACGGCTCTGAGACCTCTTCCCACTGGGAATTAGATTGCCGTTTAGGGTTATCTTTTTAATTCAGATACGATTATACTATTGCTTTGATCTGTGTTGTCGGTATAATCAATTTTAGAAGTAGTAGAGCTCTTAGTGCGGACTTCTTCCGGTTCCGGGGAAGTACTACCACCTTACCAATTAACGCCCAGAAGCAGTATTGCACCTGTATTATGTGTTTCAGTTAGAATAATGGCCGGCTAATTACACACACATGAGATTTAGAGCATTTAAGTCTCAGTGTTGATAACGCATTGGTGATGCCCCTGGTATTACAAATGTGGCAGAAAAAAAATCATTTACTTTCAGATGGATTTTCTGCCTGTTTGTAGGCCAAAAAACATTAAAAAGAAACTCGTTTTATCCTGATTGAACATACTCCTTCTTAAATATCACACATTTTATAGACATACACAAGAACAAACAGACATGTGTACACAAATGATTGTCATAAATGGGAATTGATCCCATAGTCACCACGCCAACTAATCCGTCCATTCTAATGATGATACAATTCTTTTTTGTAACAAAAATTAGAATAGAAACTCAAATGTAATACGACACATATGAAATGTCAATGTACAAGTGAGGCACCGTACCTGCGGCTTCACAATATGCAAACCTGCCGTATAACTCTGAGGAACTTTAGAATCACTTGAAATTCTGAAAAGAAAATCGTCAAAGCTTTATATTGCCTCACTCAATTTGTGGCCACTGAGGCGGCGGGTTGTGGGGATACAAAAACGTACTTGACTTTCATTTATCTCTGAATTGAGGGGGGTTTTGGAGGTAAAAAGCTTTTATTTATGAGTCAAAAATGGCTTCAGCATTAGTCAATATTTGCTTACCGAAGTTAGTGATTACTGAATTCTGTACCCTGGTAAAAAACATGAATTATTAATTTACCTTTTTACCGTCTTGTACCCTCCATTTTTGATCCCCTTGTCTTTTAGCTGTAAACTAATAAAATCTGTAAATGACTACGGCAAATATAAAAATAAATCAGTGATGCTTAGAATGCTTAATCATTTGAAAAACCTACCACACACCTCACCTTCTCAAAATCAAGAGATATTTCATATACAATTATGCAAAAGAAGTAGATTTTAGTCGCCAGCAGTCTGCCATAGCAATTTGAAGTCTAGTTCTACAAACTCCCTCAGAAAAAATAAAAAAATCGCTCTGCTTATGAGAATGCTTCCCACCCGCTTCGTAGCTCCAACAAAAAGGCTAGGAGCGACGTATGAGCAGGAAATGTTTTATTCATTACCGGCGTACTGTTCACGTCTAAACAGCGGGCAAAAATATTCCAAATTAAATTTGGCATGCAAACATGACTCGCGAGTGTAAGTCAGCTTCATTGGACCCGATGTCATTGCCCACTTGTTACCTTGGATGAGGAAGAAGCACGACCATCATAGCCAGGGCAATGATTCTGTAAGGAAAATGACACTAGCTCGAAGATGTTTCGTCGCGGCCTCTATGCTCTGTCTCTTTCGGTAACTATATAGCAATCACGTGAAAGGTAAGCTCTTGGAGGCATATTTGCGTGAGCTAGCTGGCGAAGTTTGCATTAGCTGAATAAGGGGGCTGATAGACGGCTCAGAGGTAGCGACGTCCTGCAATAACGGATCAGTTGGCTCGGAGACCCTGACTGCCACGCCCCAGGCCATTTCTCACCCGACTAAACATTTGTGTGCATGATTGACTGTTTTGTGTACTGAGTTGAAATAATTATAGAAGTATGTATTTAGAGGAAATAAAATGTAGTTTATGTCGGCCCTGACATAAAAAAAGCTACTGATCCAATTTTTAGTGTTCTTTCAATGATAAAAATTCACACTATTCCTGAATGAAAAAAACTGTGTTATTATCCTGGGAAAATGTTATTCCCTCGAGAATGCGGGAGAATCCACGCGACGGTTACAAGTGTTTCATACATTTATAAGAACTTAGACTAATTAAAGCATAATTTGCTTATCTTAGAAACTGTAGACTTTTTCCCGAAACCTTTACCATGACAGAAACTCGAACAAACTTCTTGAATACAATTTCACAGAACAGATAGGTACTCAGAAGGACTGTTCTTCTTAATCGTTTTAAAACCAACCCTCTTTACGTTTTTTTATGTTACATAGGTCGACAAACAAGAAGACGGGTCCACCAGATGGTAAGTCATTTGCAACTCTTAGGGCACCGTCACTGCGTTGTCAACGTAGACGTGAATTTGTCACGTCTCATGTGCCTGTAATTTCATCGGTTGCGTTACCTTTCTAACAATAATAGAAGTGCACTAGTGTGTTAATGTGCTTCACGGTGGAAATAAGTGGTAGTACTTCCCCGGGTGGACTAAGAGGGGTGGTAACTCTATATGTATAATTATGCTTGAATACAATATTACTGCAATAAGTGCAGCGTTACGCTGAAGATGATGCTCCAACTTCGACCTTCATTATTCTTTCATTCTTCCTTCCGGCATCTTCACTTACCATCAGCCCCCTTATTCAGCTAATACAAACATCGTCGGTGAGCCGCTTCACGGAGGCGTCGGAGAGCTTATCTCTCACGTGATTAGTAATATTAGCGCATTACTGATTTTATACATTATTGACAGAGCATAGAGGCTGCGACGAAACATTCACGAGCTAGTGTCATTTTCCTTACAGAATCGAGCCCCAGGTGAGATGGAGTGAATCGCAATACCACCGTAAATATATTTTTTAGAGCACACATTTCCTCAAACTAAAACACACTAATACCTAACATATCAAATTTAGTTTCAATTGCAATCAAGCTGTCTGCAACTACAGATGTCAGATAAAACTAGATTCTGTCGGTTTTAAATAGAGCCGTTTTGTTGCCAGTGGCATATCAAAGAGGGAAAATCTGGAGCGTTATTCTGTTAGTCAAGTGACACTAGCTCGGTAACGTTCCGTTGCGTTCTCTTTGCTCTGTCTCCCGTTCACTACGCATTAAGGCCCTGAACGCTTCTGGTTATATCTGTTTTGCGTTTATCTTATCAGGTAGAAGCCAAGTTATTAACTTCTCTACTAACTTTAATAACAATGGATTCGCGTTGCAAGTGTAATATTCAGATTTCCTGGAAACGGATCTCTCTGTAGTCTATTCAGGTATCTAATAGGACTTTTACGAGAGTGCTTTCAAGTAATAGTTACTTTTACGATACAATTCTGTAAGCACAACATTTATATTGACTTTAAACACCTTTATTGACGGGCCAATTGCCTTGGTGGTTAGATACCCTGACTGCCAAGTCACAAGACGTGGGTTCGATTGCCACCGGACACATTGCACAGGACAAACATGTGTGTCCATTAAAAAAAAGTAAGCAGTACAAGCTCTGCTTAGTTTGGGATCAGATGGCCGTCTGTAAAGAATGTCTCAGGATAATTATAATTATTGTTTTTTTTTAATTAGCTTCACTTGTAACTAACAAACTAACAAGTCGATTTCAACCTACTTCTAATTGTCCTATTGATTCCAGATGACGATACAATAATGTTAACAAGCTGATCTGATGATGGAACCAAGAGTTGTGTAGTGGAACTCTTCGGTAGCTACTAGTTAGCCCCTCAAGTTTGAACTCATTCGTTATGTTCTGACGTAATCTATCTGACGATCTATAGCGTGTTTATTTTGAACTACAATATTCTTTATACGGTCGATGGGGCAGAAGGGTTCTGGAATGGAGGCCACGTACCGGCAAGCGCAGCGTGGGACGTCTACCTACGAGGTGGACAGACGACCTAATAAAGGTCGCAGGAAGCCGCTGGATGCAGGTCGCTTCCAACCGGCCAATCTGGAAGTCATGGCTGAAATTATGATGATGATGATTATTAATTATTCTTATAGATTGTTTTTATCTATTTATCGAATTATACTTGTGAATCCAAGATTAAGTGACAGTTTGACGTCTTTACAGAAACGTTTATATACTTTCGTTTGACCTCAATCTTACCATGGTAAGGGACTATGTGGCTATAGATGTTAAACACATGAAATCCAGAACAGTGTTGGGTAAGGAGCGTAGCTGCTAGAACACACCGATCAACGATTTTTTTTATACTACTAGTGTAGCAAGTAAGCAAACAAGTAGCTAACAAGGCCCGATGATGGTAAACGGTCACCGCAGCCTATTGACGCTTGCAACACTGTGAGTATCACTCGCCCGAAACCGACGCTTGATGGTAGTAACTTATTCGAGCGGGTACTTTAAAGTACCCTGACCACCGCGGTATGACTACGTCAGACAATTAAAATAATAGATGTCACTAGATTCACTATGATATTGTAATCAAAAACATTAATCAAATTGTTTTGTATGATAAGTAATTAATGTTAAACAATTCACATATTGTAAAGTCATTAGTGAATTGTAGTATTTTAATACTGTATTGATTGATTATCTATATAAATAGGAATGTTATTCTGGTTATTGATAAGCGCATTACTTGAAAATCAATGGACCTAAGGCATTTTTTAAATGTTTATGATAGTTATAATGTGATTAGGGAAAAAAAATTAAAAAATCTGTAAAATTAAAAAATAACTCACGATTTGAAAACACGTTACAACTCGTGCCAGGAACAGCTAATAAACAATAAAAATCAGTACATGACAATAATTAAAACAATGAACATTTTATAAATTTGAAAACATTTAGTTTCCATTAGATTTCTGTCAAAAATCACCGTTATCAATTTAAATAATAACTAAAAATGTAAAAATGAATGAATTGTAAACTAAATGAAATGATGCAGGCTGTCAAAATAAACTAGATAGATGAAATAACCCGTTTCGCTGAAACATGCAAGTGGACCGAAGCTCTATCGGAACGATAATATTTGGTTTTGCCACACAATATGCTATTTATAGAGTCAGCTCTATGTTTGTGTTAGATTTTACGATAGCTTAGTGATGGGAGGAGCGGGGAAGATAATAATCGGAGATGATAAACTCGTAAATATTTGATACTGTGGTATGTGACGGGCTAGTTGGGTTCGTGGTTTGCCCCAGGTAGAGTGTGTGGGCCCAAACAAGGACAAACATTCGCCGCTACCACACTACGTCGCCACCAGACTACGGCGTTACTGACCAATGTTGTATTTACCTAATGAATCAACTGTTCATCCGATTGCCATAAAACTAAAGAGTTATTTTTCGCGCTCCCAGAAAGGTACCTCTAAGAAAAAAGGCACATTGCACACACATCAGCAGATATAAAATATATACGATTCTAGTGCTTAAAAAACGCTTTTTATCGACACTGTAAAACTATAAGATCGCTCCGCCCATCACTCAGCCGCCCCCGCGGCAGCGCAGGGTTGCCAATCGTCAAAATTCCGGCAACAACCATCAGCGCGCGTGTTTTCTCTTACAACACGCCGCGTCGCCATGAATCATTTATAAATGCAAATGACCATTGTTGCCAACTACCGCCGATTATTCACGTGCGGGTTATCTTTGACGTATTGAACACTCGCCGTGTCGTCCGCGATTTATTTATATTCCAAAAGTTGTGGATCCGTCCATAAATTATGGGAAATAGGAACGTTATCGTGCGAATTGGATGGACGTTTAAAAACGTACTCATTTGTTATGTGGTAACCCTAATTGCTTATGAGTGTAGAGGTTGGTAACACTTGGTAGGTAAATATTATATGATTGAGAGAATAAACCAGTATGGCTTTGCACGCTTATTTTTGATGTGTCAAGTAAGCCTACAAACAAGCAGATGGCCCACCCAATGATAAGTGGTCGCCATCTATGGACATTTGCATCACCAGGCTCACCGCCAATTGTCGACCCTGAGACGTGAAGATGTTAAGTCTCATACGCCTGTAATTTCACCGCCCTTTTAACCTGTCTAACCATAACATAGTAATACAAATGTACTACTGCTTAACAGCAAAATAGGGTAAAATGGTAGAAGTTCCCCGGACAAACTCTGCGCTAAGCGCCCTACTACTTCTAAAACGCTTGTTTGATTGACGCGCCCCTCTCTTATCTTAAACTCTGAGATTGCCGATAGCTTGTGATTCAAAGTTAAGTCTCTTCGAATGATAATTCAATTACATAAGGAATATTTTTATCAACGATATTGAAGTAAATCTACAGGTAGAACAATTGAAGCGAAAATTTGAACGAGGATTTCTAGAAATACGCTGTGTTGTAGCTTCAGTAACTTTAAATTTGACCTTCATAAGTGCCCTCCGAGGGCCTAAACAGAATAAATGGTTTTGAATTTTGAATTTGAATTTATTAAGTTCAACTATTAATATCAGTCTGTGTTCCCTCTCTGCTAAGTATAGGCCATCTCCCTCTTACGTCACTCGTTGTTGTTGTGGGTTACTCTGATATACATATATGTTAACTTTTTTATACTGTCTTACCATATTATCTTGCAATAGGAGTTCCATGATGCATGCTTTGCTCGTCCATGCAAACATTACTTACAACTACTTCCATATTCGTTTCCGCCGTAGTGCAATTGTATTATGCAATTGTTTCGGTTAGAAAAGTAAGGGAGTGAAATGACAGGCACATAAGACATAAAAACTTCTCGTCTCATAGTATTGCTAATGTCCATAGGCGGCGGTGACCACATAACATAACGTGATTTTTAAAATAATGTCGCTTCATTAAACATCGAGATGCAGTTGTCACGGAGAGTATTTTGGGAGCGAAACCATCCGAAGCCGAAATACCTTAAACTTTAATATTTAGAATTATAAATTTTGATGAATAAGTGTAACTAAATTTAAGTAAATGCTAAGTTATTTATTTATAATCCATGTATCGGCAATAGAAAATCTCAATGTAACACTATTATTAAAGAACCACAAGCCTCAGTTCAAAACAACGAGCTGAGCACGCGCGGAATGATGTTAATTTTTAGAAACACAATTGATCTTAAAATAATTTATCGTAGAATCTTCAAAGAGTACGGACTAAGAGTCCATAGAAAATATAAAAAGAAATAAAAATAAATAATGTCGCTTAATAATAATCAGACCTAATTATAAAAGTGGTCACCGTAGCCTAAATAAATGCTATACCGTAATGTGTTACTGAATGACACAAAACCTAGAAATAATTTGGCACAAATGAGCTTAACACTATTTTTCAACTTTTCAACTACAATGCACTTTACGTCTCACGTCTTATGGGCGTCAGAACATTTTTTAAGTGTGAAAATCACTGAATGGCAAAATACCATACACACACATATTACGTAAAATATATATACGTTAAAAATAAATATTATTTCATATTGCAGGTAAATATTTCACTTTGATTTTCAAGAACAGGTGGGCGATGTTAATCATCAATCCTTCATTCACTCAGATCTATTTTCATTCTTCCTGGAATTCAGACCCTTATATATTTCATGGTAAATTAATAAAGTAATCTACATACCTTGATCTTTCTCAATAGCCTTACATACAGTTCTCAGGCCGTCGGTCTGAGCCCAATATTATAAATGTAATTTTAACAAATAATTCACTGAGTGTCTTCTTTCTAGCTTCCAGTAAATTTCCATAAATAAATTATTAAGCATTGCTTTTTAAATACAAACGTGTAATATTTACAAGGGACTTATAGTACACATGAGACTTGACAACTTCACATCTTAGAATCGACAACGGTTTGGATTGCCAAACCGTATCGTAACCGTACCTACATATGTTCTTAGGAAAAATATAGTAAATGATTTATCAGTTATCTGGTTCCCTTAGTACAAGCTCTACTTAGTTTGTGTGAATGTCCCATGATATTTATTTATTTGTAAAGAAAACATGGTGTTGCAATGTCCGTAGGCGGCCATGACCACAGGTAGATCAGGTAGACCAGCTTGTATGACATTAAAATATAGGTATGTATAAAAATGTTGATTTATGACAACCCGTTTAGGTAAAGGCGACCGCGCAGGACGCTATAAAAGAAATGGACGATCATACCCATTGGGCGATATTGCGAAAACATCCTTTCTCACTTCTGTCAAACCGTCGTAAAATATACTACAAATACGGGGCCTGTTACGCGACTCAAGCATCGGTTATATTTATTGGCTGGCCTTTTATATTGTGATCGCTTAATCATTTCTGTTTATATTTTTTACGCGAGATTGTTTGACGTGATAGGTGTTGCCTGTTTGGGAATACAAAAATTGATAATTTGTGTGTTTTTTTGGTGCATTATTTAAATTAAGCCAATGTCTAGTCCAAATATTATTCATGTATTTTTTTTTATATTTGTTCATTAACAATGAATGTTATTCGTTTGTAAGCGGTGGCGTGATTTTTCCTTAAAGAAGTTAATAATAGTCCGAATAAGCTATCTGGATTAAAATATAGTTCGTCTTCCAAGAAAATTCGCATAAATAGGATTACGTCTATCGCGTAGGTAGTTTTGAAATAAAAATACAATATTTCTGTTCAAAGGTCACTAGCAATATCAACAATAGTTTTATTTTTATGACGAAGAATTTTCCAAAAACATCTAAAGAGATCAAATTTGTAAATGTATGGGAATTCCGCAAAAAATTCACCGCAATCTCTTACAATTTCTTACAAGTAGGTTCGCACATTCGTAGCCCTCGTAACCCCTCTACGAGTTTACGTAGGCTGTGCTACGAACACCGTGTCAAACATACTTAAGGCTATTATCTCACTTCGACCCAGTTTAAGAATGGTTGTCTAACAAACTTTACCTAACTCGGGTTACAATACCATGTTTTTATACATTCTTCTTTGACATTTAGCGGCAAGTGCATGATTCCGTTTTTTATGGACTGACAGAAGAAATGATTTCTTTATTTAAACTCACTGTCCCCCGCGGTTTCACCCGCGTGCCCGAGGGTGACATACATATAAACCTTTCTCTTGAATCATTTCGAATATTGATAAATTCTGCATCAAAATCCGTTCTGTAGTTTAAAAGAACTAAGCGTACAAACGGGGGAAGCGACTTTGTTTTATAGTATTAAGGAAGCTGTTTCTGCAACTTTGTACGACATTGACATTTTTAATTAAAGTATTTTTTTTTCATGTGCCGATTTTGATGAAATAAAGCCTATACGTTGTCTCGAGCTACATTTCAGTTTCCTGTGAAATCCCTATTATAATTCATTTAGTAATCGTGAATATTAAGTCCACACTTTTCTGGAACAGAACTGACAGAACTAATTCCAAGTCATTCCTAATGTAAGAGTTACATTCGGAATTGAGTTAAACATCCATAGGAATAGTTTAAAAATATTATTTTATGCTGGCAACCCCATGTCTGTTTACCTTTACCAGTTGGCAACTAATTAGTTGCGATATTATACATTGTGACGCTTCGGAACTCGCTCGTGAGCGGTGTTCGCATTCTATAGGCGGAAAGAATATTTCTAAAGAGTCCTTACAAATTGCTGCGAACTTTATGTCCCTTTTAAGGCTTGTTCAGATTTAAGCGGTTTTTTTATATCATGCAAATATGATATTATACTTTCTGTACAATAATTTTGACAAATATTTTTTACATTATATTTATGCAGATTTTGTTCTACGAACAAATACGCTATTGTAACCATAAATGTGATCTTCATAAATTGCGTGGTTATATTAGTAAATATTTCAAATGGGTACATAATATTTATCATACTTCTTTTTTTTTTATACGACTTGGGCCGACAAACCAGCAGATAAATATCCCAAGACATTCTTCACACATGGTTACCTGATCCCAAGTTAAGCAGACATTAACTGATATACTACATATACTACTTTTTAAATACATACTTATATAGATATTTACACCCAGACACAGAACAAACAGACATGTTCATGCTCACAAATGTTTGTCCTGGGTGGGAATCGAACCTGCGAGCTTCGGTTTAACCACCAAGCCAGCTGGCTTGTCAATGGTCCGCCTGATGGAACGTGGTCACCGCCGCGATGAAAATTTCATCAGGGGCATCGCCAATGCGTTGTCGACCCTGAGACGTGAAGTTGTTAAGTCGCATGTGCCTGTTATTTCATCGGCCCCCTTACGTTTCTATCCGAACCATAGTAATACAAATGCACTGCTACTTCACAGCGGAAATGGATAAAGATTATTACTTACCTATTTAAGGTTAATAAATTACAAAGTAATGTAACAAATGAACTAAGAATATAAGGCGATGGTAGTTCAGTTGTTAATGACGTTGAAAAACAGTAAATCTTAGATAGATAGATAAATAGATAACTCTTTATTGTACACCTAATAAAAAAAGTGTATGCAAAAAACTATGTACAATGGGCGGTCTTATCGCTAAAAAGCGATCTCTACCAGACAACTTCTTCTTCTTCTTAGTACAGTGTTCGTCCGGGGAAGTACTACCATACCGCTTGTATAACTGTGTTTTGGTTAGAAAGGTAAGGTCGGTGAAATTACAGGCACATGAGACTTAAAAACCTCACGTCTCAGGGTCAACAACGCATAAGCGGCTTTGACCATTTACCATCTGCTGGATCGTCTCCCTACAACTAATATAGCTTTATTACTACGCCTACCCCCTCATGTATAAAATCACTTCACAGGCTATTTCATTCTTGACGTTGCATGTTTACTACCTTTAGTTATATTATCACGTACACAAGTGAGATCGTAATCAAACATAGTAAAAACGCACGCAATCATCGAACATCCTCATCGCAATAGTAAATATACTTCGAAGTGAGCTTGTGTAGTAAGAGCATACAGGTAATTGTGTTAAATAGGCTTCGCGGAGGCAATCGAGAGGGTAGCTAATAAACAGGCGTTGTGTTCGCGAGATATAGAATAACGGCAATTAGGTTAATATAACCAGCACACGGCCGCCCGAGCCGGCTGGCGAGGCCCACCCGCGACGCTATCGACTTGAGACAATTTATGTATAAAAAAAAATAATTAAAGAAACATTTTTTCAGTTTAGGCCCACAGAGGGTCACCTATGAAACTAAAATGACTAGGTCTACCAGCTATCTATCTATATAATCCCGATTTTTTTTATATTACGTTAGTGCTAACTTAAATTTATGTAGAGTAATTATTAGTACGCGGTTATTGATCCTCAACTAAGCAGGGAAACCAGATAACTGAAAGGTATAGGATATACTATATAAGACACCTACTAGTTCTTTCCCACAAACACAAATACATATATATACAAACACTGCTTACAAATATTAATCGTGGATGGAAATCGATCCCATGTCCTGTGGGGTGGACTCTTACCATCAAGCCAACTAGTCCTTCAAACCCGCCAATACTCTATATACACAATCAAACACACATGTTTAACCCCAAAGTTTTTTCTTGAGCAGGAATCAAATTCACGACATGTGGCGTTAAAGTTTGCGGTAAAGATATTATATAAGATTAATCGCAAAATTATGAAGTTCTAACGTTATATAGTGCCGCACTAGGTATGTGCTATACGCAAAGTTTGCGCGGCAACGGGTAAGGTACCTGGTATTAATTTCCCGGTGGACGGGGCAAAACGGCAGAACGGCCAAGCGGAATAAAACGGCAAAAGCCCGGAGTGGTGCCGGAAACACGGCAAGACGGACAAATTAACAAGAACAATGTTAACACTAGTTCTGTAAAAAAAAATGGGGAAAATTCGTTATAGTGTTTAAAAAACTGTGCAGTGAGTATGTTTTACTCTTTAAATGAAATTTCATATTTTTATTCAAATACGCCTTCTTTTGTGCACATTACTAATCTATGGTTACAGATAATCCATACATATATATAGACTCTATATCTATTAATATATAGACAGTGGATTTTGTAAATTTATTGTTACCTGGAAAATAATCCCCAGATCTTCTGCACCTATTTGAATAAATAAATAAATATCCTGGGGCATTCTTAATTCTTGTAAGGTACATCATTCCAAATAGACAAAGGCTTTGTTATTATCCCAGGGTTTTTTTTTTTTATGTCACTTGAGCCGACAAACAAGCAAACGGTCCACCTGATGGTAAGTGGTCACCGCCGCCTATGGACATTTGCAACACTAGGAGCATCGCCAATGCGTTGTCGACCCTGAGACGTGAAGTTGTTAAGTCTGTAATTTCACCGGCCCCCTTACCTTTCTAACCGAAACACAGTAATATAATTGCACTACTGCTTCACGGCGGAAATGGGTAAGGTAGTAGTACTTCCCCGGACGAACTCTGCACTAAGAGCTGTTTTAAGGGTATGTTTAATCCCTAGGTAATTCGGGAAACCGCGGGACAGTCATCCCGCAGTATCATAATACTACTTCTACGCACTACAGGGCGACAATACATTGACAATCCCCTATTTCTATTGTCTCTAGGGAACGGTGACCACTTGCCATCAAGTGATCAGCACCCCTATTCAGCTAATACTAACTTTGTCAGCGACGCGGCGCTACGAGGCCTCTGAGAGCTTACCTCATGTGATTGCGTATTTAGCGAAAGAGACAGAGTAAAGAGGCCGCGACGAAACATCCTCAAGCTATCATTTTCCTTACAGAATCAAAGACGTGCTTGTCAGCCTTCTGACTTAAAAATATTGAGGTAAAATAGGGTTGTTAGTTGTTTCACCGAAGGCACGTGTCGTGAATAACCGACTGTCCTCGCGGCTCGTTCATCACCCGACGAGTCAGCCGGCTCTACACCACGCTAATTAGCTAGCAAAGTCTACTCTTATTACCTCCGCATAACTTTTCTAACTCTAGCATGCCATACGATGGCCGTTGAGACGTTTGTCCGCAGACGTAGTGTTGTAAACATTGATATAAGCGTTGAAGGAACATTTGTTGTAGGCTCAGCAACATAACTAGCTTAACAGCTCTAAAATTACAAAATCTCTGTACTCAAAAACTAATCCATTATGTAAAAATGTAGCACTGTTGGTTTTGTGGTGCCATATATTTATTGAGCACCTATTTTCTTTATATTTCCTATATTATGGTTACATTCAGGAGGATAAAATTCTGAGAAGTATATTTTAATAAGCTGATTCATGTTTTAAAGTTATGTCTTTGAATCTTACATTACACGTACCTTGTTTTAAATACTGCTCAAACTAACATTTACAACAACAGGTACCTAAATAACCCAACATTATATTATAATTTAAAATTTTCATTATCTTCAGTAACTTTAAATTAGACCTTCATAAGTGCCTTCCGAGGGCCTAAAATGAATTAATGGTTTTGAATTTTGAATGTTGAATGAATTTTTGAAATCAAAATTGTCCATCTTATCCAGTCATCAAAAAAATAAATCCAATCTATTTATTCAGTTAAAACTCTACAAGGGCGCTTATGAAAGGTAAAGCAATTGAAGTTACCACTGGCTCGGAAGTCAGGTATATCCGTCAAAGCCTGCCGCGACGTCTTAAAAGTTAACAAAAGTAATTAAGAAGCGGTTTTGTTGTAACGAGTAAACCTAAATAAAGGAATATACTGAAAACGTTCGATACTTTTGAGTCTCTCGGAATAGGGCTGAGTACATAAGAGTGCGCACTCCGATCGTGTCAGTTTTGATCAGTGCCTATTAGCCTTTATATTGTTTTTATTTTTGCGACGACCTAAGTGATAAGCGGTGAGCAGAAAAACAATGTATAAAATACTTATAGATATTATTTCCCATCAGTTAACGGAATCGAATCAGCTCACGCATGTTCCATGATGCCTATGTTTTGTCGACTGATACGAAGCTTGGAAGGTCACTTACTAACTTTAATGTTCCTGCAAAGTATAGATAGGTATTTGGTGAGGATTTCTATTTGATAGCATGTGGGTGAATACAAAATATTGACATTTACATATTTAAGTTCACCAAGTCTTTTTTTTAGACATAGTCCTCGTCTAAAGGCATAAAAACATTCAAAACAAGGAAGTAGCTGATCATAAATGCCATGTTATGAATTACGTATTTACGCGGTTTCACCTTCGTTCCTGAGGGATGTTACATTTTCCCGGAATATAAAGTATCCTATTTGATATTCTAGGGTATGTTCTATCTTTGTGCCAAGTTTCATCCCAATACATTTTGTAGTTTTTGCGTAAAACAAAAACTAACATCCACACAAACATTCGCATTTATAATACATATTAGTAGGATAAAATGTTAATAAACTTTTGCTGTTGAATGTACTATCGATAGAAGTAAACCTAAAGTGTAAAGGCCATAGGGCTCTTATGATCTCGTTTTTAAGCGCCCGCTTCATCCTGTGCCCTGGCCAGTCTGCGGGCAGTTAGAACGGAATGTCTCGCACCGGCTGAAGTGGGTCGCAAATTGACGTCCATCTCTATATTAAATGCGATGGCTCGCTTTTAATATTTCACAAACGTCTCGTTGTATAAACGTCGTATATTTGGAGGCTCAACGTTTTTTGGTTGAATATATACATAGTATAAATACTACCAGTATGCTCAATAAATTTTCTCCATTTTTTGTTACTTACTCTGTAATTCGTATTGCAACTTTAATATTTAGTTAGTTGAATAGTTTCCACCTTGCGGTTTTACCCTCGTTCCCGAGGATTAGGTGTTTTCCTGGGATAAATATTTGTGCTAAGTGTCCATTGAGCCATTTATGCATGACTAAGTAACATATATTCAAGCTTTCACATAATTATGGACAATGTCTTAGAGAATAAATCGTACAAATATTATAATTGCGAATGTTTGTTCGTATAGACATTTGTTACTTTTTCCCGCAAAATCTATCGGATTGATTTTGATAAAACTTGACACATAGATAGAACGAATCCTGAAATAACATATATGCTACTTTTTATCCCGGGAAAATGAGACATCCCTCGGGAACGCGGGTAAAACCGCGGGGACAGTTAGTGTTTTAACTATGTTAAGCACATGGGATTTAAACATCATGACCATTTTATGCTTTATTATTCGATGATAGATATTTGTTAGTTTTTCTTATTACCCCTTGTTGTAGATTATAATCTCGTCTGGCTGATTACGACTTTTTTTTTATCAAGCTATATAGCTTGTTGGCAAGATACTGTCCAGTGGCTTGACTAACAACTTTACCACCATGGGCACCTGGTGCATGTTGGCGGCATGCTGTGATTTCTTCATGACGCTTTCGTTTATCAAAAGCTCATTGTAGAGTTCAAGCCCTCAACTCTCTTCACGGTATTCGACATCAAAAACCAATTATTTTATTTATTTTTTATATATATTATTTTTTTAAATACGGGTAACAGAAATCCATTTAGCTAGCCTAAAACTAGCCCTATTCCTAGCATAAGTGAATGAATCTTTTTGTACAAGTATCTGTATAGATAATATCAAGTAGCTCTCTCGGCCAGCGTGCTGTCGGCCCAAAGAACGGACAGGGCAACAACACGCCTTTAGTATTTTGTTCCGCTCTTTATGCAATCGCCGGTCGGTCGTAGCAACTTCGTTCATTTGCATACAAACGACAAAGTTCACTGTTTTGTAGTTCCATAAAACTGGCTCTAGGATCTAGACTAGTTTATGACTGAGCTTACAAATACAAATAGCCTTTATTGGCACCTCTATACAATGTGGTTTTAAGTCATTTTGAGTGAGTTTTGTATATTATTTATATAAATATAAAACTATTAGGAGAATTTAATTAAACTATAAATAAAATTAAAAGTACACGTTAAATATATATATTGTACTAACCAATAAGTAATGAATATTCTGGGGCATTCTTTACACCCTGCCATCGGAAACCAGGCAGAGTTTATAATAGAAACCAGATAATTTACACTTGACTTACTTAACTTAATGTCCTATGTCCCCTGGATGGGGAAGAGGGCGTCCACAGTACATCGCCATCCCGAACGGTCTTGGGCTTCGCGCTTTACTTCGCTCCAGGTCATTCCTATCGCCTTTGCTTCTGGAGTGATCGTCCGCCGCCAGGTCTGCTTAGGGCGGCCACGTTTCCGCTTTCCTTGGGGATTCCAGTCTAGGGCTTGCCTTGGAATGTGATCATGGTCCCTTCGGAGCGTGTGGCCGATCCAGTTCCGCTTGCGGCGTTTGATCTGCTGGTCGATCGGGGTCTCACCGCAGCGTTCCCACAGGTCTACGTTGGAGATTTTCTCGGGCCAGTATACACCGAGAATTAGGCGAAGACAGCGGTTGGTGAAGACCTGGAGCCGGCGCGTGATGTCTTTAGTGACCTTCCACGTCTCGCATCCGTACAGCAACACAGTTTTTACGCAGGACCGGAATATCTTGAGCTTAACTCTCCTAGTCAGTTTCCGCGATTGCCAAACCGGACGGAGCTATGCGAAGGTTGCCTTTCCCTTGGCGATTCTCTAAGCGGTGTCCTCTTCGGTCCCTCCTGTTTCCGACACTACACTACCGAGGTAGGTAAATTTGTGGACTCCCTCCGTGCCGATGAGCAAAGGCAAAGAGCTTGTCGCTCCGCACCTCATTTCCTGGGTCTTCCGGGTGTTAATCTTAAGTCCCGTCTTCAGAGCCTCTCGTTGTATGCCGTCCAGTTTGGCTTGCATGTCTGCGCGTGTGTGGCTCAATAGGCATAGGTCATCGGCATAGTCCAAATCTTCCAAGACGTTGGACAGTCCCCACTCTATGCCACGGCGCTTGCTGTTGGTTGTGTTATTAATCATGCCATCCAGGCAAGGAAGTTTAGTTAGGAAAGTTTTGAAAGAAAAAGCGTATTACAAGGTGGTTCATTATATTGAAGATAAAAATGTATGGAAATAGCTGCTCTCTGCACAGTGCACCTCTAATTTTCTTGTTTTAGTTGTAAGTAATTATTGTCATTTTCTATTTTGTAGTCTTGTTATTTCTTTTTTTTGTTTTTTTTTGTTTTTGAATGTTAGCTTTATTAAGTATGTTGTAATTCTTTAATTTAAAAATATGTAAAATTGATGTTATAAAATAGCCAAAAAGTCAGAATAGATAAAAAAGAATTTAATAAAATAAAAAAGAATGTAACCTTGCTGAGTTTCTTGCCGGTTCGTTGAAGGCTGACTTCCGAACCGGTAGTAGCTTCAGTAACTTTAAATTTGACCTTCATAAGTGCCTTCTGAGGGCCTAAACTGAATAAATGGTTTTGAATTTTGAATTTTGAAGAGGAGAGGTGAAAGAAGGCACCCCTGGCGTACACCCGCATGGACCGGTATGTCCTCCGTGACGAGGCCGTCGTGAGTTACTCTACAAGAATACTTCCCGTAGATGGCCTTAATTATGTTGGTAATCTTCTCGGGGACTCCAATTTCACGTAGCCGATCCCAAATACAGCGCCATCTCAGCGTGTCGGAGGCTTTTCCGAAGTCCACAAAGGTCAGGTATATTTCCCTCTGCCATTCTGATGCCTGTTCGAGAATTATGCGCAAGGTGTTGATCTGGTCCGTGCACGATCGGTTGGGTCGGAAACCAGCTTACTCTCTGCGAAGGAGAGGATCAGTGGCCCTCGACAGCCTATATAGGGAAGATCCTGCAGAGCACCTTAGAAGGAATCGAGAGCATGGAGATGCCTCTCCAATTGCCACATTCGCTGAGGTCTCCTTTTTTGGGTACGGTGATAAGAATGCCTTTGTTCCAGTCGTCGGGCAACTCTTCGGCTGACCAGATGTTCCTCAAAAGGGGTGGAGATGTCAGCTTTTAGCATTTCCGCTGTGATGAGGTCCACTCCTGGGGCTTTCCCGTTCTTCATTAGATAATTTACACAATATACTAATATGCTATTTTTCGAACCTGTTGAAGTAGTCTTTTACTTATTCATGATTTGCAGACATGCTTAAGAGGTACTGTCTAGTTTAAAAAGATGTCGTTTTGTTGTGTGTATCTAATAAATGAAGAATAATTTTCACAATTTTGTTTTAAAATAACATACTTTCGTCGTTATCACACCCAGTCGTAGGACAAACAGATCTGTTCATGCACACAAATTGTCAAGGGGGGTTATCTGACGCACAACCACGCACGTAACCTCGCACTTGACGTATAGCAATCGGGATATTGAATCACTATGTCTGACTTCCGAAGCAGTGGTAACATCAACTTTGACCTTCATAAGAGTTTTGTAGGCCCTAATCTAAAACTGAAATGGGTTTGATTTTTTAAATGCTAAGCCAAATTTTTCATGATTGTGATCCTTTTCATCATATGCAAATACTTTGAAAAACGATTCCTAAACTAGGAATCTTAGTCCAATAAATTGACGCACAAAAAGTAATTTTATTATAATAAGACTAAGGCCCAATTTTTCAATGACTAGATAATCGGTAGGTATATGTAATAAACTCTGAAACCCTTACTAGAGTGGACTTTAAATCACATTTTACAACAAACATTTATTCGGTATAATTATTAAACGGACCAGTACTGGTCTCCTTCATAATCTTCGTACCCTGACCATTTATTATGAAACGTGTTACCTTTATTTAAAACACACTATAGCATACAATACCGCTATTGTAAGAATCACAATTAATGGAGTTTAAAAATACTCAGCAATGTACGCGTCCACGGCGACAAAAGCGTTCGGCGATCGGAAATAAAAGTTGAAGTGGTACGGGGGTCCCGATTGAGACACACAAATGTTTGACGTGGGATTACTTTTCAATCGAAACGTGCCTACGAAGACAGCCGCGGATACCGGCTATTTGAGTTTCAATTATCGGCAGACCCTGTGTAAATACGAGCTGGATTGGGTTGCGAGATGCATATTAGCAGAGTCTGGCCCTCGTGGCTTTTTTTTTCTGTAAAATAACGGCGTAACTGTGTCAGTTGTACTAACTTCTGGGACGCGAGTTATGCGAAGTCACGTAGGCTGGTGTTTCGGGACATGACTCTGTTTACTGGCGATGACTCCACCCGGTTATGGGTTAAATTCTACGGCGTACTTTTGAGATGGTTGTTTTTATTAAATATTAATATCAGATGCAGTTGTGGTTTACCTTCCACCATGGTAGGCATTACAAATGAGAATAACTGGCAAGTAACTCTGCAAAGAGTATTTTGGTAATCCTTAAAAAGTATATTAAATCATAACATGAAAATAATATGAATTTAATAACCCTCATATTCATTTAATCTTTATGATCTTGCCCTTTTCAATGGCTAAACGAATTTTCATGAAATTTGATATACAGTTAATTTAGGTAATAGAACAAGATATAGGATACTTTCCATTCCGACAACATGGGGAGTTTTCACCCCATAGTAATCAATAAAGTATTTTTTCATTTCATTGTAATTTGCTTAATTAATTATCATCATCACGTGTCCTATGTTTTGTACTCTTCTTCCATATTTTGAACAACCATTATGTCAACATTTTCTTTATTAAAATCTCCCGTCTCTTTTATACAATCCCACCATTATCTCGAGCTAGCAACAATCTTCTTTCATATTAAACAGACTTCATAACTTTCCTACGTTGTATCAATGTTACACCGTACAATGGTTCATGAATGTGACAGGCACATGTAAGTAGCTGTGCGGCTACATCTCAAGTTGCAGCACAATAAACAAGTGCAATTGTCTCAGAGTCCACAGAACGATGGTGCACCGGCTTCTCTGTACGCCTCAGAGTCTTTATAGCATCCTGTCACATACAGTACAGTAAAGGAGCTTTATTTTAAGAATCTCAACTGAGTTCTATAACAATAACAACTATATAGGTATATAATTGTAAGATTCTGACGTTATTTTCATATATTTTTTTGTAATATTTGTTGACTGTTTTACGAATATTAAAATAAATTTATACTCGTACGTCTAAGTATTTCGAAGGTGTTAGCCTCTGTTGGCTTTCAGACTGATATACTACCTATTAGATCTATTTATAAATAAATACTTTTCACCCTCCTTTGTCCATATCATATATAGCCTATATCTACGAAAAAAGCGGCGAATGGTAGCAGTCCCATACCGATATGTTCAACAGTTTTGAGGTGATGGTACGTCAAAGATAACCTATTTTGTGTATATATGCTATTACACATATATAAATACTAGTCTCCAAGAATAAATAATAAATAATAAATAAATATCCTGGGACATTCTTTTACACACGGCCATCTGATCCCAAACTAAGCAGAGCTTGTACTATGGAAACCAGATGACTGATATACTACTTTTTATTTTCGTAAATACATACATATATATATATAGATATTTACACCCAGGCACAGAACAAATAGACATGTTCACGCACACAAATGTTTGTCCTGGGTGGGAATCGAACCCGCGACCTTCGACTTGGCAGTCAGGGTCGCTAACCATCAAGCCAATTGGCCTGTCAAAGTCTCCAAGAGTATTTAAGTTATGTGTTACTTGAAACATATTCAAGCATTTTTGTTCCAAATTCGATATTCGCCTATAGGTATGTAGTTAACAGTTATCTGGTTTCGATAGATAGTTATTTATTTTCTATGTTTAGTTTTATATAAGATTCCCTAAAAATTGTTCCATGATATTTATTTATTTACTAGCTGTCCCGAGGTTTCATCCAGGTTTCCAGGACCTCTCATTAGCATTTATGTAAAATATTAGATTGAATTGAATAACAATAATTTTACACATTCCTTTTGTATTATCCCAAATATAGACTCAATGAAAAACCATTTTATTGATTCCTAATAGTCTTATTAATAACCACTAACAAACTAAACAACCAACAGGAGAACATACAAAGTTCAATGATTTCTAAGAATAACCTTATCTAAACATTTTTGTGTGGGTTAATTAAGCATTTATATGGTTTACCGTTTTGAATTTATTTTTGTTAAGCGCTGTTGAGCAAGCCTCACAAACGCGCGCTAGGATCACTTGAGCCAGATGAATTGCTTAAATATTTTAAAGTATACGATCACTCTTACAAGAAACTAGCTTCCAAACCACGACCTAAAGTAAATACTGACCAATTATTTTCTAAATTTAATCCTGTTGTTAAGCACATCACTTGAGGTCGGCTGCACCGGTATGACTTCTTTTTATTTTTATACATTTTTGTAAAATAGTTGTAAAAGTTCCCCAGAAAATGGCAAAATTCGTAAAATTACTTACGTGTTTTTTTTTTTCTACGGAATTATTGTATGAACACGCCATATGACAGTTAAACATTGCAAAGCGACCCCGAAACGATTTTGATTATAAGTGGAGATAGTGTATATAATTTGCATCCTTATTTATTCAAAACGTGTGTGTCCTATAAAATGCTTCGTATAATTTTTTTTTTTAAATAATTGATCTTTGTTAAGAAAAAAATACAGTTAATTTTTTGTAATTAAGACACATTCGCATGATCTGTTTCCAATCAGCCGTCTATCTATTCGGTGCAAGAGATTAGTCAGAATGTTTACGTCAGGCCGTCTGTCCGACGCCAGCCCACTTTGTGAAGGATTTAGCTGACTGCTCGGTGCAAGGTTTAAACTGCACGTGGTCAGCGGTGTACACCATAGTCACTATTTTATTTAAACAATATCCTTTCAGCTATATTTCTGTAGCGGCTTTTTTAGACCCCTAGTACCACTGTGATAATAAAAACTAAACTGACTGACACCCAAAAGCATATTGTATACTCAGAATTCTAAACTTGTCTGGCAAATCCAAAAATATACTTTTGTGAATGGGCAGTCAAAATATATCAATTAAAAATTTTCTTAAGTAGTCTTCTCATTTGTAAGAATATTATTATTTCTAATTAGCAACCCAAACTATAGGCTTTTAAATTAAAAATGTATTAAGTCCCCTCTATATTTATTACGTAGAGCTATCTCTATAAATAAGCGTCAGTCTAGAGTGTGTTATCTATCGACAAGCTGAACAGTGGTTAATGGAAACACTGCAATTAGTTCCCGGCCGGACCCGACGGACAACTAACTTGTCATTAGGGTTGCCAGCGACGAGTTTAGATATTGAAGTCAACATAACCTCAAAATAAATTTCTAAAAATATAATAAACTGCATATTTTTTTACTAAAACATAATTTCTACTGTATTGTTGAGATGTATAGGAATATAATCCACGATATGCTTCAATCAGGGTATCTAGCTACGACACCTACTGGTCCAATGACTAAAGTATCTCTGTTTTGGTCTATTTTTCACAGATTTTTTTTTTTATATTGATCATTGAAATTAAAAACGAACAGTACCAACCCTACGACAACGGCAGAAAGACAATGTCCGATATTGTGCAGCTGTTAGATCATTCTCTATTCTAGGACTTACTCTCGGCGAAGCGGCTCGGCGCTCGGCGTAAACTTGCCTTGCCCCTGTACCTAAGCCGCTCTTACCTCTCAGTTTTAACTTATTACTTAAAGCCTTACACTTTGAGGGGACAAATTAATTTTGCATCTAAAATCAGGCTTTAATTTAGTCATGAATAAAGTTGCTTTTAAAAGTTGAACTAAACATGGTGTTGAGATGTTGTAGGCGTAAGGAAAAGGGCAGATCTTCCCCCGGACTTGGTGTCAATGACCGGGGACTCCAGTCTCACGTTCCTTGGGAAAAGCTGGGAACTCGAACTAATCCCAAGTACGGAACTTGGATAGCGTGAAGTAGGTTTGCGGTTGGCCATTGTTATGACGACACGCTTCATATCACATTTCACTAATTGTACTCATTATGAAACGTAATTGTAATGATCGTGGCATACTGTATCTTGTGGTTAGCTATTTCTGCGATAGAAAACTAAAATAGTTTTCTTGCTGGACGCTCTGTCTAAAAGGAAGTTAAAAAGGATTTAGATAAGCCTTGTGTAAATGAGGATTTGAGAATATTTGAATGCCATTTGGCTTGGTGGGTAAAGGCGGGATGGATTTCCACCCAGGAAATACTTTCTGTGCATGAATATAGCTGTTTGTTTTGTGTCTGGAAGTAAATATCTATGTTATACCTACGAGTTAAGCAAAAAAAATGTAGTACATGAAGTATTTCACTTATCTGGTTTCTTTAGAACAGCCTGTTTAGTTTGTGATCAGACGGCCTACGGTTTATGAAGCTTTATGAAGGCCTGCATGATTAAAGAATATTTCTTTTTCTGTTTCTATTTCTTGTATACCGACTGTAGCCTTGCTTTTCTTTTTCGACTTTTGTCCTATGGCCTTGAACATTTTATTTTTAAATTAACCTTTAGCCGACTGGAAATTATTAAAGACACGCTGACATTCTAAAGGGAAAAATATCGGGGAACAAGATTTTTAGAATTACCGAACAAAATATTATATGTAAATGTACCTATAGCTACATAGCTTCACTGGTTCAACCATGTCTGAGCCTCGGGCGGTACAGCGCCGGCCGAAACTTCCTCGTGGGTAGCTGGAAAATATTACATTACCTACCAAAATATGACTATCGAAAATGGCTGGCTGGAACACCTCTATATAGATCAGTGCTCCATACTGGTTTTGCAAATAATTTCTAGGAAAAGCTTATGAATATACACGGTAGATGTATGGACGTGTTGAAAACTTTATTTATAGTTTTCCTAGAACAGAAGTTGTTGATAATTACAGCATGAGTATAGTATATTTACCCAATGTTTGATGAATTTATGAACCCAAATGACGATCATAACTGCTGAAATTGACAAAAGAACGTAAAATAAGCAACAAAAAATATAGTGTCAACACTAAAAATGTGAGTTAAGAACTATCTAAGCCATCTTAATAAGATAAACTCTAACGGGATGATGCCTCAACTCTAAAGCTAATCGTGTGGTATTGTCTACAATTTACCGCACTAGTTACGCAGTAAATTGATTAATTTCACTATATTATAAATTAACCTCTAAAATCTGTAACTGATTTTATTGTTTACTGAAAAATATTTCTAAGGACTTTTCTTCGTCTTCTTACAATATATTCTTAACTTCGTAACTTCCAAATTTAAGATTTTTCGCTTCAACTCCCATTAAAAATATCTTCATTTTCATGTAAATTGTAAAAACCTTTATTCCCGAACGCCACGTTAGTATATAAGTGCGTTACAGATAGCCTCGCGACCTTTCTCTCCTTCTTTCAAAGTACTTATCTATCGGATAGTAACCAAATGTAGGGATTTAGTATGTTTTGGCACTAAGCAGGAACATAAAAAATATTAGTAGTATTCTAAGGTGTACTTATACTTACTCATTTTTTGTGTCTCATCACAATCTCAGCATGAAATGTAATGATTTTAGCTAAAGAAAGTGTCAAATGTTATACTAGCTGTCGCCCACGGTTTTATCCGCCATCTCGTTACATTTTCCACTAAAATCAAGCAAAAAGAATTCTTTGGTTTTATATGACGAGATTCCAATTCTCCTCGATTATTTAAAATTTTGGAAGAAGAAAGAGAGGTTCAAGGATTTAAGTTATGTTCAGTTTGATATTTCAGATACACATTAAAGTAAACCTCAACGAGCAATAATAATAGATAGAACAAAACAAACAGACAGCCCAAGTAGGTCCTTTGTGAGCCAAGTAAATAATATTATTGGGTATTGTTTGTTCGGTACATACAGGTCTTCTTCAAACATACTTGTGTAAGCTTATTTTTGTCCCTTTATTTTGTTTATAAATAACAACTTACTTAAGACTTCGGCCGAACTTACGAGAACTTTATTTCCATTCGTCTTTATGTTTATTTAGGAATAAAAAGCGGGCAAGTGCGAGTCGGACTTGAACATGAAGATTTCCGTACTACCGTACAATATTTAATTAAATGGCGACAAAATACGTTTTTTGTTTATTCTATCTTTATTATTTGTTGAAATATGGAAATATCATGTGGCTACGAATTGTGATTCAAGATACGGTAAATTATCAAGATACAGCCGTGTGACAGGCGGACATCAGGGCATTAGTAATAGGGTCCCATTGGCACATTTTGGGAATTTCTTTTTTTTTTGTTTTTTCCTATGTCAGTCTTTTACACACGGCCAACTGATCCCAAACTAAACAGAGCTTGTACTATAGAAACCAGATAACTGATATACTACATATACTACTTTTTGATTTTTCTAAATACATACATATATAGATTTTTACACCCAGACACAGAACAAACAGATATGTTCATGCACGCAAATGTTTGTCCTGGGTGGAAATCGAACCCGCGACCTTCGACTTGGCAGTCAGGGTCGCTAACCACCAAGCCAATTGACCTGACAAATGGAATGAAAACCTAAAATTTCTATGTCTGACCACAGAAATACAATAAGCCCAATCACATCAACAAGAATATCAAAATTTTAAATCATCATAGATTCGTATTTCGATGATAAATTTCATTTATTTGATAGAAATTGGTTGGCATGTCGGTTTTGCGGCCTATCGTTACATGTTTTGACAGGCCGCCCCATTCGCCCCGCTATCCCCACTGGCCCCGTCGGCCCCACTCTCCCGCCGCGTGCGACCTACGAATCAGTTGCAATATTTATTTACAATTCCACTCCGCCATAGTTTTGCTTTTTGACGTCACACGAAATGAATTCGTGCGGAAAGGAAAATATTTAAAAAGTTGGACGCTGAATAAATGAAGGCGGTGATTCGGTCGCATCCAACAATACGTATTGACGGACAAATGGTAGTAATATCTCAAAGACGTTAATAGCTTAGTGGTAGTAATCTCGAATTCCAAGAACAAAGGTCGCGGGTTTAAATCCTATACCTAAGTAGATTGAACTGGAAGATGGATCGATCAGGAAGGTATCCATCATTAAGAGAACTAACTTATTTTCAGTGCAATAATATAACAATATATGTACAATACATCAATTTATCTATTAAATACTTTGTACGTTTATCTTTTTATATCTCACAAGAATTTAAAGTTTGTTAAATCAGGTATGGAACATGGACAAATAATTGTATACAATTAAAACAGAACCTAATATTATTTCTAAAGTCTGTAGCTTAGTCTAGATGATTTACTGTGCAGTAAATAAGCTGTCTGTTGAGCCGCGAGCTTAGGAAAAGACATTTCTCTAAAGAGATAATAGTCACGACTGTTTTCCATCAACTAAACTTAACGTAAATCTATAACATCTGATCCATTTAATTTCCTAAAGTTGAAAAGAGAGGAAATTCGTCAATTTGGCGATTTTAAGATACCACTGTAGCAAAAACGTGTTAGACCAGGCTAAACCAATTTAGGACGTTCCTTCTCCTCTCTACCTATTAGAATAGAAAGAGACATACATAGACTTAATTAAGTTTAATGATACACAAGAGAATTTCGACCAATGTCGATACTGTCTGCTAAAAACACTTTCCAATTTGCGATTAGGTATGTACGATGAAATAAACACAAAAAGTCCATATAAAACACCAGTCGTAAACCTGTTTACTCGATAGATATTTTTATAAATAAGAAAAGTTGAAAATTTTCTGAACCAACTCTGGCGATATAAAAGTTCGTTGACCTCCAATTTTTTATGTACGCCTGGTCCAAAGTGACTGTCTCAGCCACCGCCTCTGGCTTACATGGTAAAGAAGGGAGATAAAAAAAGCAAATCTCTGATATGCGGAGAAAGGATGTAAATATCTATGTATGTATTTAAAAATGGTGGAGTAATCAGTAAACATACATAAAAAAAAAATACATACAGTCAAATATAGAACCTCCTCCATTTTTAATTGTCAATTAAAAAAGTATAACATGTAGTATAACAGTTATCTGGTTTCCATAGTACAAACTCTGCTTAGTTTCGGATCAGATGACCGAAGATAGGATATTTATTAAGAAAATACATGTAGATCTATTCGTGACAACACACAATACATTACACAGAATTGTCAAGAACATCAGCTTTATAATCTGCTTGTTTGTCTAATCCCAAGCTATACAGTTGCATTTCAGCCAAATCTCACTAGTAGAGTATGATTTAATCAGTCAATTAGTGAGATTGTTGTTATTCAAACGCGCAAAAACGGCTAAGCAGATTTGAATGAAATTTGGTACACTTTGACATATTCGTTGCGAGAAAATGTTAAATATTTTGGGTTGGAGCGGCAACTTAGAAAAGTAAAGGGGCCGGTGAAGTTGGAGGGACATGAGATTTAACAACTACACGTCTCAGGATCGAAAACGCATAGGCCGCGATGGTCACTGACCACCAGATGAACCGTCTGCATGTTTGTCGATCTACTTGATATTATTTTGTACCTACCTCAAGTTATATTAAGGTCAAATTGTAGTGTACAGAGGCCTCAGCACGAACATACATCGCAAGCGTAGCGTCATCGTATGGAACGCGCCAAAATACTGGGTCCTATGAAAAATTTTACTTCGTGTATATCCTGATGTTGCACGATTGTTCGTGCTCAGGGCACAGGCCACAGAGCTAAGTTTAGTTAAGTATCTCTGACGGTCACGAGCATAAATATAATCACGGACAGTTCACCAATAATACATTTCCCCTTATTCAGCTAATACAAACTTCGTCGGCGAGCCGCTTCACGGAGGCCTCGGAGAGCTTAACTCTCACGTGATCTGTAGTATTAGCGAAGTTAGCGAAGGAGACAGAGCATGGAGGCCGCGACGAAACATCCTCGAATTAGTGTCATTTCCTTACAGAATCAAGCCCTTGATTTCATAAATATATCATTAATTTATCTTCTTTCTTATTGTAGCTGTATGTTTTAACAATGCCATTGAATTATGTGAAGGGTGCATATTGTTTCCGAACTGTCCATTATTATATATTTATGCTTGTGACGGTACCAGGAAACCATGTAATGTAAAGAGATAAAAGTATACGCATGTATCTCGTCATATGACGTCACTGGTCGAGATCCGCACTGGGCACCGCCGCATCCTGACCAATTAAAAATACGCCATTGTGACGCATTGACTTGAATTATTGGTTTAATATCTGTTGCATTGTAGCTGGTAATATTGCAATCACATAGAGTTGTGTATAACTCAATGGTAACACAAATCAGGAGGTTGTTGGTGATAAAGAACAAACCTATCTTAATTTGATATATTGAGTAATTCTGATACAAAAATATAAAATATATTTATATATTACTTATTGCTATTATAGCATTTATTTAGTAAGTATTTTTATTTTGGCTTATTTTTTTTTGAGCATCCCCTTGCTAGCTTAGTAGCTAGCTTATGCTTATTATCTTATTTAAAATTTAAAATGTTACAGTCAAAGTTTGATGAAGCTAATTATTTCAAAGCAAATAGTACTGTCCGGCAGCTTCAACCTCGTTCACGTGGAATCCAATGTATCCTAGGATTATAACATGGCCTTTGTCATTCCGGAATAGTGTAGCTTTTCACCAGTATTTTTCTATAAGTGTAATGGTTCTGTAGATACCTAAACATACACAGACACGCAAAATCGCAATCTCTTTATTATACTAGCTTTCGTCCCGTGGATTTACCCGCGTTCTTTAGTTGTGTTTGTTGTTGTGTTGTGTTGTTGTTCCCAGAATCATAACATAGCTTATTATAATATACCTTTCTTATAGTAAAATATTTTTTAAATAGTTGTAGTAGTATCGGAATTACCTTCTAACCTAATCCTAACTGTTATATTACAGCAAGCATGTTGGTTTGTTTTGCTTTGACCGCTAAACGACTGAAGCGATCTTGCTGAAATTGGGCAAACACGTAGTTTATGGTACAGAAAGAGACATGGGATATTTTCGCGTGAGTGAAATCGAGTAGTGTGACTCGTACTAGTGTTTGTGTATATTAGCTAAGGTTCTAATTTACTTTGCAAATCTTCCCAGGAGCTACACAACTCCCCAATGTTTCATAGCCATGGGGATTGGTACAAGAGCATATAGAAGTCAAACAAACTGACACATTTTCATTTTTAAGAAGAAACTACAATGTAAAATAATGTTAAACACACAAATCAAGCATATATAAGTATTTACTTTAGTAACGTCTCGCTCTATTATTTGCCTCTCGAGTTACGCATGGCAATTTAATTTGCATTTGTATTTACATTTGCTTTTAGATTAAATAAACCGAGTAGGGCGAAATCTATATATGTACGTACATATATGAGGAAAATAGGGTTCCTTTGACGCATCATCACCTCAAAACTACTGAACATATCGGGATGGGACTGCTACCGTTCGACGCGAAATGTTTCGTAGATGGTAGTATAGGCAATACATGATATCGATAAACGCGAGTAAAACCGCGGGAGACAGCTAGTATTTTATAAAATTAAAGCTATTGTGTTGGTTTCACCTAATAAGTGAATTCTTGTATGGTACGGAACCATAAGGTAAACCGTCTGCTTGTTTTGGGGGTCCATATGGAAAGAGATAAGAACCAGTGCATAAATTTAAATAAATAAATAAATAAATAAATATCCTGGGACATTCTTTACACACGCCATCTGATCCCAAACTAAGCAGAGCTTGTACTATGGAAACCAGATAACTGATATACTACATATACTACTTTTTTTTTTTTCTAAATACATACTTATATAGATATTTACACCCAGACACAGAACAAACAGACATGTTCATGCACACAAATGTTTGTCCTGGGTGGGAATCGAACCCGCGACCTTCGGTTTGGCAGTCAGAGCGTTAACCACCAAGCCAACTGGCCTGTCAATTAAAACAGTAGTAAAGAAAACTTTTAACAAAAGGGTTTTTATGAAATATCGGATTTGTTAGAAGATAATAAATAACCCCTGCAATGATTTGCTTACCTGGCTGTCTATCTATTTAAATATATTTATAGCATTGTATGTATTATAAACAAAAATATGAAGACGATTTATACGAGCTTCTGAAATCCTATATAAATACCTATAGACAAAACTTTAACCTTTATGTGAAATATTTTATAAATTAAAACATGTTTTTTTCCTTTTTTTATTACCTTTTGGTATAAATGAGGGGATAACACAAGAACTGTAACGATGACGAATTCAGCCCCTCCATTATCACGCGAGCAAACGGGGGGAATTACCACGGTGACATTTATATAAATTCGAGATGGAATAAAAAATCGCAATTCGCGATATGAAGTCAGGGGGCTCGCGTTTGAGAAACTGCCGTAATTTCGCGACTCGCGACTTTTGACTGACATTTGCATGCCCGAATTTAATTTAGACACCTCAGACCGTCTGATGCATAAAACATGCTCCACTTTTTCGAGCACATTCATTTCAAACGCCGACTTTTGCCTTTTGTATTTTAATGAGGTGCGATCATATTTTTTTGCGACGCAACGCGTTACGCGCCGCCCGATCGTCGCGCGCGTATTTACGCGTTGTAAAACGACCTTTTTTAATTAAAGAATATAATTTTTATGGACGGCGGAGTAATAATTTAGCTGCAAATTCTATTTCTGTTGACGCGAGTGTGTGACACTGGGATAATATAAATTGAATTCTGCGATGGAACCTTCGTTGGTTGCCATATTTTGTTGGTTTGTGATCGTTCTGACATTTTGTTGACATCCGCCTCGAAAAAAATGACAAGCACCCGTTAAGATATTTATGTATATTTCAGGAATACAGTAACTTTTGAAAATGTAGGTGAAGAAGACTTTATATATTTATTTTTTTGTCCTGAGCTTAATGCAATTAATAATGTTTTTGTATTAGTAGTTGCATTGATCTAGGTTATATAAATAGGCAAACAATTTTCTTTTTATTTTTCTTTTGTAGTTGTTTTTACTTATTTTCCTCAAATTTTCAATTATGGTTATGGTCGCATATCGACCTATGGGCAAACACTAGTAATAATAGGTGTGTGAAATAATGCAAGGTATTCTCAATAAAGATCTAAAAGTTACAAAAAATAAAAGCATAGAATAAATTAAATTGTAAAAAATTAAGCGCTCAACGTTTAAAGTACCAGGGTGGCATAACAGCGCGGTGGTTTTATTTGCGACAAGTGCAGCGCAGCGCAGCGCTCGAGCGCAAACAGCAGGTTGTCGCCGCTAGATTGCAGCGCTTGTTTACAGCTCGCCTACGAATTCATTATCAAACCCTACGCTGCAGCGCTGCGCACGCTAAACTACGAACTGTATTTGGCAACGCGAAATTTTGTAATAATAATTACTAAGCTCGCAATGAGCTCACAATTTGTACAATCATACTTTATAATTAGCTTTTTGAACGAAAATAACATGTTTGAGTTTCGTGGTTTCCTTACACTGCTATTTTTATTCCTGACTAGCTGTCCCCGCGGTTTTACCCGCGTAGTCGAGGAATGTGCAAATTTCCCGGAATAAAAATAATCCTATGTGTTAATTCAGGTTATAAACTATATATGTGCCAACCTACATCCAAATGCGTTTAGTAGTTTTTGCGTTAAGGGTAATTAACATTCATACATTTATCCTCACAAACATTAACATTTATAATATACAAGCTGTCCCCCTGGTTTCACCTGCGTTCCCAAGAGATACATTTTTTGATGAATAGTAAGCCTGTGTTTTATTTCAGAGCATGTTCTATCTATGTACCAAGGTACATCAAGGTACACATTTATTAGATCAAATAAAATTGTTAGTAAAAGAACTGTACCCCGTGAACTCCTTGAAATGTCATTGAAAATATATTGAACCCGCGTCACTCGCTCTAGCAGTTTTCTGTAGGATCACAGATAGGTACTTAATAGTATTAAAACTCTATCCTATCAAATACAGCGGTCTTTAAATCTATTTTCATCTAATGAATAGAGCTTGAAATGCCGATCAGTGTGTACGCCTTTGAAAAATACTTTATCTGATTGAAATATGATTTTCGGGATTTAAAGTTACAAAATATATAATTTATTAGGTTAAGCTCCAACCTAAGCTCTTATGATTATAAAGATTAGAGCTTAAGCTATTTAAAGTTTTGCTTTTGATATAATTGGGGTGAACAAAAACGTTCAACAAGCAATAATTTAAATCTGTAAGGATTTTGTTTTGAGACGTCATAATCTTCCATATAAATTAAAAACACTTAAATACATATGTGTCTGTAAATAAATTAACACTAATAGGTATATATGAATAACTAACAAATTAAAAAAATCACGTTTTGGAGGGCCTGTTGATTCGGTGCTTGGAGACGTCAAGGTCTCTGGAGGCTCTTTGGAGACCATGGCGTCTCCAGCTACCATTCGTGGGTTCGGTTCCCTCCCAGGGCATACATTTGTGTCGATAAACATATCTGTTTGTACTATACTATTCGGTTACTAAAAAGTATGTATTTATAGGAAAATATTAGCACATGAGATTTAACAACTTCACGTTGATGCAAATGTCCATAAGCGGCGCGACGGTGACCACTTACTTTCAGGGTGCCTGTTTGTCGACCTGCGTGACATAAAAAACAGCACAGGTACAACATTAATGCGGGACACAGAATATCTTTATAAAAGACGCCGATGATTAAATTGATAGCGTACGTTTTTTGTGAAAGATTGGCCCAAACAAGTCTTATCTGACAAAGCCCTTTCGGGTGGCCCTATAGAAAGCTTAGAATTGAACCCTTTCAGTGAAGAGAGATCAATGTAGGGGCGCCGCTGGTCTAAGTCACAGGACCTTTGTGCCTGCCCTGAATGACTTGCACAATACCTTCTAACTCTTTAAGGTTGGAGTGACGTCATTCTGTGTAAGTGTTGCTAAAAGGTGTATAAAGCTTATCTTAACGGATATAATCTTCCACACCATTTATTCGGATTCAGCCTTGAAGGTATTTATTAAGGTCAGAGCTACTAGACTACTGGAGGTTCGATCGGTTCGGTTTGGTTTCAACTATGAAAAACTGGGTAAAAACTCAGCTAGGTTGACAATTTTTTTTTAACTGATTAACTTAACCTTTTAAAATATTATTTTTTTTCAATAATCTGATTAATTTAACACTGTTTTCAAATGATCTTCAATTTTCAAATACGAAATATTAACACTGAAAATTATTATAAAATAAAAAGCTAAAACTCATCCATAAAAATATTTATAGGTACAAGGATAAATCGTGTCCGGAAATACTTTTAAGTATTATTATCATAATATAGTCAAAAAAATTATTATTTATCCCAAATTACAGTTTATAAGATAGAAAACGACTATACCAAAATCGTTATTTCATTCGTTTTCATTCAATTCTACCAAATCCGTCGTAATACGTCACTTATTTTTTTTTTACATTTTCTACGGACTCTTAGTAAGAACTCTTTGAAGATTCTACGATAAATTATTTTAAGATCAATTGTATTGTGTTTCTAAAAATTAACATCCTTCCGCGCGTGCTCAGCTCGTTGTTTTGAACTGAGGCTTGTGGTTCCTTAATAATAGTGTTACATTGAGTTTTTCTATTGCCGATACATGGATTATAAATAAATAACGTTTATAAGTTTAAGTTATTTCGGCCTCGGACGGTTTCGCTCCCAAAAGACTCTCCATGACAACTGCATCTCAATGTTTTATGGCCATTTTTAAGTGGTATTCGAAAATGGCTCTTGTCGATGCGGCCGTCGCCGGCTGGATAAACCTGCCGATCGCGTCATCACCGTCGTCTGCATAATAGGTGCAGCCAACGGTGTGTCTCGATAACGCCACTACCGCGTGCGGCACGCTGTCGTGAAGTTGGAGTTTTTTAATTACGTCACTTGTACGTACGGTAGATAGAGACAACCATCTCCCGAGTTCATTACCCGCTCACTAATACACCGTATATGTGATATGTTTTACGGTTAATATGTGAATGCATCAAATAAAAGTTTTTATCTTTTTGTAACAGCTTCCCCCGCTATCTCCCCTACTTTACATCATTTCGCGACAGACATCAGATACTCTCCGGACTCCCGGATAAAATCCAACAAAGTGAAAATCTGATGCGAGTTCAACTGAGCACAGTTCCGCTCAACTTTTAATGTTCTGCGGTTTACACTTCTCGCGAGCGTTTGATTTATAACCAGCACATAAGCGCCGAGCGCCGCCACGCCCGCCATATCCCGTGTTTTGTTTTATCATAATGTACCCTTCTATTTGTTTGTTTCGATTACCGGCGCTGACTTTATTTCAGGGAGCTTTACTGCTGCTTCATTAATAATCGAATGTTGCCTCGTAATTCTGTCTGAGAGGTTTATTTGTGCGAGCTGAGGTTTGCGCTTTAGACTATTCTGTTTGTCTGCTGCATGGATTTTATTATAGACGTTGCAGTTTACTAGTTTAGCAGATATACGAAACAAAAATGTTGTCATAGTGGAGGATAATGTTACGTATTTAACTACATACAAGCTTTTTTTCTTTTTTACCTATTTTGAAGGAAAAAGAAAATTAATGAGGTCTCAAATAGTGTTATAATCTTGAGTTCGTTTAGAAAACCTATAGATAAAAGCACCCTATTTTCTTCCTGAATTTTCATTTCCTTATAAAATATATTCTAAAATCTATACGAAATGTAACAAACAAACAATAATGGTAAATCGCTGCAGCCGTTCTCTAGTGTATATATTATGGACTCCAGATCTCCCTCAAATTGCAATTTTTTCCCAATCTTCCTGTGAACTGTATTTTATCATTACATATAATTTGTGGAGATAAATAAAATAAATTATTATTATTATTATATTATTATTATTAATTTATAAAGGTACTCTGCGAATAGAATATATCCATTTATCACTCATTAAGGTGCTTGCGTTCTTCCCTTGCGTGCTAGTGTCACAAATATCCATATTAGCATTTGGTACTTACCACCAAAATTAAGATTTATTAGCGGATTCAGCGCCTGAAGGAACTATTACTATTTTGACAGTTGGAATTTGATCGGATGAATAATCACTTCGCAGTACGGTAGTATGATGATATGTATATTACCCAAGATTACTAAGCACAGCGTGAAATATAGGTTTATTAGCTTACCCCATACAGTACTACCCGGGTTCCCGAGGGATGTTAATTTTTTTCCGGGATAAAAAGAATCCTATATGCAAGGGAAGAAGAGAAATGAAATATATGTATTTATCAAAATAGGCACCTATGAGTGGTCAGACTCTACTGAGAAGAGTCAGTAATAAACTCAGCAATTACTCTTTTCAAAATGAGATTTTGTACATAAAGTTGGGTCCTGCCGGAGCGAGCTGCATCAGCATTGTCGCGGGTAAAATTATCGTTTTCTTAAATTTGCGTAAAGTCAAATAAGAAAAAAATATTATATAGGCCAATCTCATCAATAAGATATGGCAATTGAAAATTTTATTATCGGCAAGTGCATGTTGACAATAAATCGTAAAACCCGACGGTTGATAGGCGCCCGTCCGCCGTCCGGCTCCGGACACCGGACACAGGACATCGGCCGGACGGTCCGGAGTCAATATTGACTATCGCTTTATGATGCTAGTAAAAATTTAATGCTCTCTAGCCGTCATAAAATGCATGGAGTGTGAATAATGGATATTTAAACTGATTTAACGGAGATGCTTCTGCTTTCATTATGCAGTTAATATTTTTTTTTTTGGTACATTTTATTTTAAGTTGATTGCCACCCCTATTCTTCTCTAGGGTGTCATAATTGCCTACTAAAACTATAACGTGCACTTTACACCTTGTGCAACTAATCTTAAAGAAGTGCCTCTTTCAACTTTGCCAAATCTCTTGTAATAATGCAAAGAATGGTGGAGAACCAATTATATTCCAAAATTATTGAAAACAGGGCAGGCAGAGTAACGAGGATATGTTATTTCGGCACGACGTATACGTCTTGTAAAAACTAAATTTGGATTTGTCATTCTAAGCCACCTGTACTAGAAGACCAACTCTCAATTGCTATAGAAAATGCATTTCATACAAATGATCAACCCTTTGTAATCAACATTTTAAACATTTTGAAGTAGTAGAGGTCATAATGCAGTGTGTTTGCATAGTGCATTTGTTACAGGAATATGAGACTTAACGACTTCACGTCTCAGGGTCTGCCTTGGCAATTCCCCTGGTGTTGGAAATGTCTATACGCAACGGTGAGCACTTACCATCAGGTGGGCAGTCTGCCTATTTGAACAAAAGAGGCGGTGTTTGTATATGTGTATTTTTTTGTGACAGGCCAATTGGCTTGGCGGTTAGCGACCCTGACTGCCAAGTCAAAGCTCATGGGTTCGATTCCCACCCAGGACAAACATTGAATCAGATGGCCGTGTGTACAATAATGTCCCAGGATATTTATATATTTATCTTCTGAATTTGACTTCACATTCACACTTCACACGATTTTCGATCTTATTTAAAAGCCAGTAAGGTCTATAAATAACTCGGTAGATCCGGAACCAAGAATTCATATCTACGCTAATATTAGCAAATACTTTTCCATCTAGTGAATGATACGTTGAATAAACCTTTACACATAATTTGCGTTTCAATCAATTTCCAATTAACCACGTAGATTAATATTTTCACTGGCACATCTCAATATTGCTGCACAAACACACAGCTTACGTACACTCAGCTGTGTCACTTTATATATAACTAGCTGTCCCCCGCGGTTTTACCCGCGTTCCCGTGGGCTGTCACGTGTATTATACATAAAACCTTCCTTTTCAATCACTCTATCTATTAAAAAAAACCGCATCAAAATCCGTTGCGTAGTTTTAAAGATTTGAGCATACATAAATATATAGGGACAGAGAAAGCGACTTTGTTTTATACTATGTAGTGATTAGCTTCCGTGCCGCAATTATACACTCATTCCCGATTGAGCCAATGTATTCGGAGATTATAACACAGCCTTTGTCCATCCGGAATAATGTACCTTTTAAATAGTGAAAGAATTTTCACATTGCTGTCGTGGTTCCGGAGATTACCCACCACATACACACAGACACAAATTTCGCTCTTTCTCTTTATGATATTAGAATTGATAGAGCTGAACTTCACTGTTTCGTTGTCATTACAGGATTATGTGATTCGTCTTATCTTGTGTCGTCTAATATAATAAAAAGGTCAATTTCGTTCCTTTTAATGTAAGAGGTAATATAAAATGTACTCATACTATTTAACAAATATTTCAGTAATGGAAAGGTACACTATTACATAAATTACAAGTAGGAGTTCTAGCTACAACGATAACCAAAACCTTCTACATTTAAACTTTATGAAGGAAGTCCCCTAGGAAACCGTACCTCTACCTATACCTTCCCCACCGCACCGTACCGTAGAAGCTGCAATTAATTAACTGTGTCAAATATAAGGGGAATCCAATATGAAGCGCTCAAACCATTTCCAATTACCTATCAAAACTTACACTAATTCCGAATTAATTTAGCGGGCGATTCTTTCAGCGGCGGGCGAGGCGACGTCGCGCCGCGTGGTGTAGGTACCGGGTGGTCGCCGGCGCCGGCGTCTGCGTCGGTTCACACGGCCCGTGTCACCGTTCCTCCAGCTCATTATGACTAGGTCTTTAGATTTAAACTTAATTGTCTTCTACTTGAAATTTAATGAAAGAAGAATCCCATACGAGAAGTAAATCGATTTGATTAAATAATAGGTTTTTAACATTATTTGTATCTGTTTGGTTGTGCGCTTTGTTTTTTAGACTACGCAATAGACGCAATTTTCACTTTAATTTAAAGTAATTTAGTCCAGAAGGTTGTTGTGTATAAAACATTTATTACCCCATTCAGGCGAAGCCGGAGCGGAAATTGATTAATAGGTAAATTAAGCTGTATGATTTATAATAAATAACTTTCACCCCGCGGCTTTACCTGCGTCCCCGAGGGATCTTATATTTTCCCTGATAAAAGAATCCCTTCCGGAACATTTTCTTTTGATGTGTCAAATTTCAGTTAAATCAGATATGCTGTATGGAGCTAAGTGGTAGCAAAAACACACACACACACACACTTGAAGTTCTAAAACTTCCCTTTCTTAGAAGTTCACTTTTTTTTCATAGAACTTCTAAACAAATATTTGTAGGGTTTAGTCTTGGATTCATATTCATATGACATTGTAGCAAATATCGGAGAAACGTGTATGCAAGTCGGTAGGTATATTTCTGCACAAACGCGCGTGAATGCTAACAAAGAATAAAATAACAATAAAAAAACTGTCATAATATTTCGGCGCGACGGTACTTGCCTAAGACTTGAGTCGGAGAATGTACCGCCTCCCCAATGCCCGTACAACCGTATATTTTAAACCTTATCCCCTTTCAATAAGAATATTATTAGCTACGTGTATTTTTTGTAAAACAAGGCGTTAAGTATAATATCCGAGTGACGTTTTCCATCTGTATGCAAATGCTGAGAGCGCGACGAGATGCGACAACGTTGCGACAACGTTGCGACAACGTCACGACACCGATCTACCTGCGTGTGTACTGGCTTTTATATACGTCCCGCGGTTTCACTTGCGTTTCTAAGGGATGTTAGATTTTTTCCGGTTAAGTTTAATTTAGTTATTGCGTGAAAGAGTAACAAATATCAATACATTCATAAATACTCACAAAATGTTACTTTTATAATATTAAGTAGGATAGGACTAGCTATCGTGCCGCGGTTTCACCTGCACTCTCTAGGAATCAAATTTATCTTAGGATTTAAATATTTTATGTCCCTCGGGAATAGTGTAGCTTTCTATCAGTGAAATATTTTTTAAATAGGTGCAGTGGTCCCGGAGATTACCTGTCATATACCTAAACTTAGATATTTTCACCCTCTCTTCGTTTATTAATATATCAAGGATGCTGATTCTGTGGTAGTCGCAATACCTAAAAAGTAACCTATAAAATGGTTTAATGGCGGGTTTTCGATAGTTAAATTGACCAATTGCTTTTATTTGATATACTGTACAAAGCACTAAGCGTACATGTAGCCACATAACGCACATCTCAAGGGGTTTATCTGTAAGTGGCGAGATTGTTCGCGTTGAAATTCAGTAACTTAGCAAAACCTATAACCATTGGAAAACCTTGTGGTTTTATCGTTTGTAAAGTATATCAACAATTTGTTTGTCAATTTTTACTACACGAACAAATAATGCTGTCCATCAAAAAGCACGACCTAACAAACAAAAAATAATAAAAAATTGAAAAACAACCAATGAGCTTGTAACTTTATTATCGGAATATATGATCAAAACAATCGTGCCTGCCTACTAAGTGCAACATCAAGTGAATTGAAGAAGAGCCTCTTCCCCTTTCCCTCTTCGCCCCTCCTCCGCGGCAGTCTCGGGAGCAAACAAGAATTGATCACGTCGTTTATAACGCGCGATTTAGATAGCGCGCACATCGCTCACCGTCTGAATCGCACTTTATTGTTTTTTTATGCTCCTCGACTCCGATCAGTGGTTTTCCTATATTGAAGGTCTTGTAAAATGCGTGACATCAATCAAGTGAGATATTATTTACAGCAAAATTGTCAAAGATATAGCCTTCAGTGATCCTACATGCAACAGTTATAGACGATTACTGGGCCAATTGGATTTGTCTTTAGATACCTTGGCTACCCCACTTGGTTGTAAAATAGATTTTCACCCAAGACAAACATTTTTGTGTATAAGCATAAGTTCTTATAGATATGTGTATTAGTTGTTATTGTACTTAGCTTGTTATAGCACAATCTATGCATGCTTTACGATCAGATAAGCCGTATGGGATGAATGTTCCAGAAAATGTATTTAAAAGAACCTAAGCAAGGTTCATGGAATACAGTCCTGTACATGTTTGATCGGAGTGCGTCAATTACACGGGATGGCCCGGCTTCTGGTGCGATGCTCGTGCGTTATGGATTGGTTCTGGTAGAGTTTTTACCGACGTCTGGTCGCTCTACTCTTGATGCCCAGTTTTTGTTGAACCCTGGAATTGAATGACCAATTTAGAAGGTTGGCTCAAGTGTTTTTTGTTTATTTTCTGTAATCATGTTGTCCTGTAAAATACCATCCACAATTTCTACTCATGTTTTCCATAGAGGCTTTGTTTATTTTTCACTATAATGCATTTTGAAAACTTTTATTTTCTCAATGTTAGTAAGATTCTTGAAGTTCTCTCCGTATCATCCATCAATGTCCATTTGTTCTGTAACGCTATACGAAATAATATATCAAAAGTTAGAGCCAGTTCCCTTCCATGTTTTTAGTCCTTACCACCTTTTACATAGAGATTGTGGTCGAACTAAAGACGATCGATTGTATTGTTGCTTTCTAGTCTTGTGGGTAAGAAAGAAAGCAAGTTAATATTTGCAGTGTCAGAGCTCCATTTAAAGTTTCAAGTCTCAAGCTTATGAGATATTTAGTTAAAAATTTATTGCAAAATTTGTTTCGACCCGGCAAATGGACAAAAAAGAAATCAATTAAATAAAAGACTGATCACCAATCCATTTTCATCCTTATTTTAACGATACTTTTTGTCTATAATATGGTCAATTGTCGATTATTCCTTAAAAAACGTTCCGATAGTCAAACATCCAAATCTCTTGTACACATACTTCTTATCTCATACCTCATGAAGTAATGTCCAAATAATAGGCAGGTAAATGACTGATAGGGACTCCGCTCACCTGGTCCACATTTTCTCTATAGCCATGATGGTGAGCGAGAGCATAGCAGCTTGCAGCATCAGCACGAAGGCCGGCGCGGCCTGGCCCAGTGCGAGTGCGCGCGGCTTGCGCCCCGAACAGCCCGGGATCTCGCCTGCGAAACGCGCGCGCGTGCCCGACACGTGGCCGCGCTCGAGCAAGCGCATCAGGCTGTCATGTTCAAAGGTACTTACAAACTTGGTATATGGCATTGGTATTGGTTCTTGGTCGCCGAATCGTCTGCGTATAGGTGTAAAAGCCACCAAAGGTAACAAACACACATAATTATTAAAGAGTATTTTAGAGAAACTAATGACTATATGTTTGTTTGGAAGCCCTCACAGATTATCATATGGAAATGTTTTGCACTTCCAATAATATTAAATTTATAGGTGTCGAGTTGATAACCTCCTTTTTTTGTCGGTTAAATGGATACAAAACTAATTCATTATTTCATGATAATAGCTCTTATAAATAATCTTTCGTAATATCAGTTCGGCAAACGACGATCTCGACTCATACAGCTAAGGCACAAAACCATAGCTGACAGTTGCGAGTAATTTGATGATAGAATTCCCAATCCCTCGATTAGCAAAGCTGAAATCAAAATACTTTGTTTTCCGCTCCATCATACTGACCTCCACACAAAGAACTGTTTGTACGGGCTTCGCTTCTGGCTCATAATGTAGACATGAGCTGGTAGCATCATGTGCAGAGCACCGAGATTGCACAGGTCCTCCTCCTGATAAGTCTTGGAGATCACCTCGCTGGCCGTGTAAGGCTCCGTGTGGTACGCGTAACCTTGGAATGATATACTGACAGTTTTGGATATAAACCTACTGAAATGCTCACAACACACTAACATAATAGTATGCCTAACTGCAGCCACATCATTCAGGCCTGCAGGTCATCATTGACAAATAGAAGATTATTTCACGGGGGAATCAAGACGCACTCTGTAATAAGTAACTAGATAGAATACGTAACACATTCCTCTTTGTCAGTATCATCATCCTTTTGGAGTCACTGGTCTAAGATTAGTAAGCAATAAATAGCGATCTTATTCCACCTTAAATTGCACGAAACAGCAGACGAGAGATAAAATATTTAAAGTGTGAAACAAACATTGGAATTGCAACCCTTACCACCAGTACGAACAAGTTCAAGCCCAGTGTCAACAGGTTGTAGCGGGAGGAGTGTCCTCTTCGCTCCGATCACCTTCTTCTCTCGAAGCTCATCTTCTTTTATGTTTTTGAAACCACTGTAGTAAAAGAATCCTGGATTCTGGGTGGAAAAACAATACAAAAACTTAAAAGGATGATCATGGATCTGCGAATTCGAGGTTTTATGTAGGCTTGACCTTGCCTTCAGCTCTCTGGAAACTGGATCATCTAAATATTTGGATTAACATGAGATAAACAATTAATTTAAAAAATAAATCAGATTAACATTATTTAATCTCTGGTGATACTTTAGGGTATTTAAAAAATAGATAACGTATTATGGGATTGCGTTTGACCACTAACTAGCCCATTAAGGGCGATAAAAAGGTATTTATCCAGATAATTCACTATAGCTAAAAGTCCGAAGGTATTAAAACACAAGTTCCACACCTCTACCGTCCTCATAATAAATGAAGATTGCGCTGAATTATTAATAAGATCTTGTTGATGACCTATGGATCACGGACGTAGTTTTTTACTACTTGCCGTATAAATAACCTTAAAGTGTCTCAGCTTGCTATGAAAGCAGCCTTTGCTTGGAATTTCTCTATATGACAGGGTCTGAAACGACGACATTGGCTCGTAGAGTCTGTAACCTGAAGTGCTCGAAGAACTGATAACCGATGGGAAACAAAGGTTTTTGAGTGGCTATGTTAAAGTCACTGGAAGCCGTTGGATGCAAACGAAACAAGACTGTTGGCTGTGGAAATCCATGGAGTACGCCTGTTTTCAGTAGTGGACATCCTAGGGCTAATATGATGAAGATCTAGCTTAACAGATCTATCCTTGAAGGCCGTAAGGCAAGCAACCTTGTGTCGATGGTCAATACGAGTATACATAGATTTCATGTAATATTCAATAAATTCAAATATTTTTTGAGTTCAATAGTTAACATTTGTTTTCCGCGCAGTGCAGCAGTGGCTCGTGGAATGGATTCCAAACGATTTGCCCTGACATTTTATATTTGTTAACTTCTATTTGTCTCCAGTCTGGACGTGATGTATGTGTAGTGTTATGGTTATTTGAATATTTATAACGTTTTCATTGAAAACTTTGAACTTACATCACGTTCAAAAATTTATAACGGAATAAGAAATGTAAGTTTGTTTTTTTAGAATCAATAATGGAATTGTTTAATAAGTAATCGTTTACTTCCACCACCTACTTTACCTATGAATTTGGGGGATCATATTATCATGGAGGGATCTGATGTAACCATTTTTCTTTATTTAATCTGAAATGTTGTCATTTTTCTTTTCAAATGTTTAACAGTTACTCAATACTATAATGTAATAATATAAATTCAGAAACAAAAATTCTTATTCAAAACCATTGGTACGCTTGTGCAATGAGCAACAATTATCAAACAAATATCTTATATTTCATTATATGTTTATGATGAGAAGAAGAATTAACTAAAGCAGTAATATGCCAATATATAAAAGAACAACGTACATCAAGCCACCCCCTAGTATATCCGATATCTTCAAAAATGAGCTCCAAGTCGCTATTGATGAGTCCGTCTATATTGGCGATGTTAGGAGCTGCTGCATTCAACAACCAGGAGACTACGCTGCTGGTGTAGTAGTTGTACAGGAGCATGCTCGTCAGCCCCACCACGAGGAGTGTGAAACGACGACCTGGTGATATCAGTTTTATGATGATGAGTGTAAGGATTATTTTAAAACTGTCATAAGTTGTGTTTTGAAATTGATATCATGACTTACCTTGGCTGGAAATCTCTTCATTTGAAGGAGGGATGCCATCTTCAAAATCTACAAATAGTTTTATGATAATATACGTATTATTGAAATCGGGATGAGACAACCAAGATACTAGTCTAACTATAGAAAGATTTAACATTTACCAAACCTGAAGATCTTCAAAAACCCACCTTGCTGGCAAATAGCAGCGAAGACACTAAACAAAGCGTACTGGTGTGGTTTAGCTTTAGCCTCCATGACGGCGGCGGCGGCCAGCACTGCGGCGCACAGGAGTGCTGTTACCACTACACTCCACCACACGCCGGGGGACATGGGTGTCAGGAACCGGTCCTCGTACTCACCCACGCCCTTATCAGCTATGAGGTAGTAGAACTTTGTTCTGGGGGAAAAAAATTTTAGTACCCCAAATAAACTTTTTTTTAAACCCGAGAGAAACTGAGAAACATAATATGGCAGTATAAAATTCAGTCACAGAGAAGTCATGTTTTATTTTATTGATTTGTTCGATATACTAGTCAAAAGGTTTATGACAAACCTTTATAAGTTAATCTACGAGAGGCGTGACCGTTCACGGGTAACTAAATACCCATTGCCAATGTTGCAATCTTAAGTATCAATAGAAGGAAGGAGTAATAATAGTGGTACAATAGCTTTAGTTCCTCATATACTCCTATCGCAACTATGACTTCACCACTGAAGCAGATTTACGAAGAGAATACTCACTCGAGATTAGTGGTCGGTGGAAAGTAAACGTCAACCCACTCGAGCCAGTGCGGGAAGATCCTGGCGCAAGTGCAGGATAAGTCCTGCTCGCCCCAGTACAGCGCGTTGGTCACTGCCTGTTTCATTTTAAATAAACGATTAGTTGTACTATCTATAGATTCTAATAGGCCCAATAAAATTCGATCCCGAACCAAGAGGGTTGTTTTATAATATTTTTTTTTTATTATCTGTATTGATAATTCTTTTAATTTTTAATTCTTTTTTTTTCTTTTAATTAATTTATCTTAAATAAAAATATGACGAGAATCAAACCTCAGCTTGGATTCGCTCAAAGTAAAGCTAGCAATTGACCTGTATTATTCTATTGTGTTGATTTTGGTTTCATTTAGTAGAATTAATAAAACTTTATGAAATCTCAAAAAAAAAAAAACTATCAAAATACTTTAATCCAAAGATTATAGATTAGTATCGAACATGTAAAGACGATTTATAAGAGCTTGTGAAGGCCTACATGAATAAACAATAGTTATATCTTTTCTATTAAATAATCATTTAAACAGAAGGATTTTATCAATTTCAACCTAAATTTCATTTAGGACCAGCTCCTTACGATATTATTAATTACAAATACACGTTTTCTAAGACAACACGAGAGCTAGCGGCCGCCCTTTGCTGTTTGATTTTATAAGATACTAGCTGTACCCTCCCATGCTTCGCTGTGGCACATTGTTGATTGAATGGTTGAGAAATGAGAAACAAAACAAAGCCGGTCGCGGATATGTGATTGATGCAAAAAATAGATAAAAACAATCCTTGATGCGGATTATAATATCATGCTTAAATTTCAGCTCGATCGGTTTTTTCGAACTTTTTGAGTTTTTGAAGCGTACACAAACCAACATAACATTTATATATATATATAGAAGGGTAGATATAGAGCCGGAGTGTCTCGAAGAGTATGTACCGATGTTAGATCGTTAGTGCGATTTTAACGGCTCTAGAATTGTTTTAAATCAGTCGTTAGTCGGAGTTAACGACAGATTTGAAATTGTAATTTTTTCAACGATTTCTAATACGAATACAGAGTGTTTCGTTTACGAAATTAAATGCGAAAGGATAGTTACTAAAGTTGAGTTTCTCTCCGGCTCCCCGATCCAGCGACCAGCTAGTGTGTAGTTGAACCTGTAAAGAAAACATATAGTTGCCTGTACTCTACTTCATGTCTATAGAATTGGATTTAAATGTGTGCATGATAATAGTATAGATGTGTTGTAAATTGTCGAGAGTATATCATTTTAAATTTAGAATGATCTCTTCCAGAATATTTAACGGTATTTATTGTTTAATATTCGTGACCGTATATCGTATATGGGACGTCAGCAAGTTAAAAAAACATTCTTAACACACGGCCATACTATACAAAACAGAGCTAGTTCTATGAAATATTTTTTTTTCTTCTTCTAAATATCTACTTAGATAGATTTTTACACCCAGACACAGAACAAATAGTTGAATCGAACCCTCAACCGGGTCGTATAACTAGGAAGAAATAATTACAGCTTTCTGGTTGCCATAGTTCAAGGTCTACTTAGTTTGGGATCAGAAGTCCGTGTATCCAGAATGTCCCAGGATATTTATTTATAATTTTTACCTGAAGTTATGCTGTTCTTTGAGCAAGTTCAGCAACTGAGCAGTTATCTTGGTCATGGCGGCCACCCCGGGAGTGTAGCCCATTTCCGACAACATCTCTGGACGAAAGACATCAGGCTGTTCGCGCATCTGTATCATAAAATTGTACCTCACCAACCAGCACGGAATAATAGATCGGTACAAATTCCCCGAGTGACCCCTGAAGCAAACAGCTGACTATCATAAAAGCATTCAATGAATATAAATAAATTATATTTATTTTTCAATTCAAAGAGGCAAATTTACCAGCATTCTGTGCACACTACCACTTGACAGCGATCTGGGTGAGCTAGCCAAGTTATAAGCTGTTATTTTTATTTATTTATATTTAGTGGATACAAGTAGTAAGGCAAATTAACTAGCGTATTTATTTTATAAAATTACTCACCATCAGCATTAAATATATCAACAAATCTATTTCCACAAACAAATTGAAATACATTAACGAAATAACATTTGACAAGTACAAACCACTGATATGGCTCTCAGCGTCAGATTGTGAAAATCCCACCGATTGTAATATTTGAAGCCTTTGAGATAAATCTCCAAGCCTGGAATTACAATAACGATCAAGAGCCGATTAGCATGAACCAGTTTGTGTTGAATAATTATTGAATAATGTACCTCGGTCCCGCCGCCACTCGCCGAGCGGCGTCGTCTCCAGAACATTGCCTTGGACCCAACCGAAGTTGTAAACATCTGTGAGACTATACTGGCCATCTGGAAATATTTGATTTATGTCAGTTTCTCTCGCAGGGATTCCAAAATTGAAACATTGACTGATATATAGTCGGTAAATAAATTCATCTTTGTATCGCTAAAGTCTGCCAATCTCTTTGTCAGACTTCGTTACCTATAAGCATAAAATGATCTTGATATTATATTATAACCGCAATTCATATTTGCATATATTTATACAAAAGAGTTCAATGCCCTTTCAATGTCATAAGACGGACTAGATAAGCCATCTAGTTTATTTAGATTTAAAAATTACTCTCAGCAACACTAGAAGAGTTTATGAGAGTACCATTTGTGACATTGATGCTATTGAACTAGAAACTGTAATTAGACTTTTTCTCATTGAAGGAAAGTTATCATATTAAGGAATCACAAGCATCAGTTCAAAACAATGAGCTGAGCAAGCGTGGAAATATATTAATTTATAAAAACACAATACAATTAATCTTAAAATAATTTATCGTAGAAACTTCAAAGAGTACGGACTTAGAGTCCGTAGAAAATGTAAAAAGAAATAAATAAAAAATGGAAAGCTATCACAGATTTTTCGTCACTAATACCGTCAAATGTCATTCCAAATGTCAGTTGAAATACAAAATGGCGGCATATTTTTTCTTTCAACTGTAAATTCTAAAGCTTTTAAAATCTATGGTAGAGATTACCATAGTAAGCAGCAACAGCGACATCGGTGTCGACGCTCAGGTTTATCTCATCGAACTTCTCGTGTGTGAACTGGGTGTTGTTGTCCTTGTCTTCCATATCTGTGAGCACCAGCCAGGCGTGCATCGCGTCGAACAACCTCGCTTCTGACGCCTGGATTTACAGATAATCGGCGTTAATATTTGACAAGTACATTGTCTATGTCGTCACTTATTCGACCATCTTCTTGTCATTGGTCGTGAAGTTGACTATTTAAGAAGTGCTTGATCATTTGCATTTTATGAGTACCAAAGATGAAGGAGTGATATTTTCCTTTTTTTAAGGTGACATATAACCTGGCGGCAGGCCTGCTAGTAAACGTTCACCGAAGGCTATTGACGCTTACAACACCAGGGATACTGCTTTTAATATTGAAACATATTGTTGTAGGTTTTTACATTTTTATAGCGAAATACTTTTTGAGCCTAGCAGATCGAAGCCTAAGCTGTTGTTTAAAACGGCCTCGTTGAGGACTCTCGCGACAAGAAGCCAGGCATATAGGCACTTTACTCAATGAATTGGCATTGCCATTCAGCTTGGCAATGCTGGCAGCCACCTTGGCAAGCTTCTACAGGTTTTGAGATAGATTTTCTATTTATATTATATAATTAGAATACTCTCATATTATCTCAAACATTCTTGTATCTCTCTTTCTTTCAAATGTCTCGATTTACCCCTGCATCTCTATTTACCCCGTTTGATTACATACTACCTTATTTCGTTGTCTTTCTATAAAATCCTGTAACACATAGAATATAAAGAATATAGTAAATAGATAGATACGTCACCTTGTAGAGTACCTGCTGCATGTTCCGACATGTTCCGTCAAGGATCACTCCGACTGCCACATTCCACTGATACAGCGCAGCTTCTACGTCATTAACATCACTGCGTATCTGCTTCACGGATACCCTGATGTTATTTTCCATGAATTTGCGCACCAGTGCCTTGTTATCTGAGATATAATAGGGATTATTCAATAACCTAAGCGCTTAGTTTAGATTCTAAGTAAATTCCACTATTTATAGGAATATTGATCTTTCATAGGAATTAGTCGATCGATATATTTATAATTTTCAGCTTAAAATTAATAACATGGACCGGTTAAGCGTATGGGTCGTGGGTTTGTTTCCCTCCGAATATTTGTAATTGTCCTGGCCGGCGACAAGTTTGCCTCCTTATTTTCTAAAATTCCCATCGTAATTTTATTATATGATTTTGAAATAATGTAAGACTGAGAAATTATAAAAAGTAGTTGAAAACAATATATAATATTAATAAGTATAGTGACCAAAAACGTTTTCGACAAATTAATGCGTTGTGCTAATCTAAATTTAAATGTATTATTAGCCGTCCTCTGCGGGCTCCGCTCTCCCGGGGGATGTTTCATTTTCCCGGGATAAAAGTTAACTATGTTATACTTATGTATATTAATGCAGGTATAAGCTATCTATGTGGCAAATTCCATCCAAAACCATTCAGACATTTTTGCGTGAAAGCGAAACAAGCATCCATTCTCACAAACATTCCCATTTATAATTTTAGTAGCATTCATAAAATCTCTTAATAATAATTACTTACTGAATTGATTATCGCAGGAAAAATAGCACACGTATCTAGCATCTTTGTGCAAATAATAGTCGTGGGCCAAGTTCAGCGCATCCGGCGCGAGCGTCAGGGCTCCGCCGGCGAGGACGAGAACTATTAAAATCATCCTCATAGTTTCCGCTCAGACAAGTTCAACTGGGACGTTTGATCGCACCGCTCGCAAATTCAATTTGAAACCGTTCAAAAGATTACGGAATAAAACTTTGTAATTTGAATCACATTATCCTGTCAATCAACCGGCAGTTTTACCGCCACTTACCACTTACATTTTCTGTCATAATGCCACGCAATTATGTTCGGAATATTTTTTGCGATGTATGTCGTAGGCATGTGCAATGTGCAATGTTTTTAATAAAAGTCTAGATATATAATAAAATTCCCCCCATTATCACCAATAGGATTGGCAGAGGTCAAAACGTATATTTTGGTGAAAAAATTTTGATCTCCAGTGAGACATGTTTTCTAAATTTTGGACATATTTATTATCAGATGGCCGAGCATTGCTCGGGATTTTTTTACTAACGTGACTTCTACCGTATTCTCTTTTTTAAACTGTCATATATACCTAGATACGAATTAGATGCGATAGTAAAGGGGTCCCAATTATTCCCAGTCCCAAAGTATTTGTCACAAAAGATGTAACTTGAAACCTTACCTTCTAATGACATTGTAGCAGTTTTCATTGCCTGAAAACACGGATAAAATGTCATTTTCTGAAAATTAATCCTAGCTAGATCGATTTAATCCCCCTGCATTGCTCGTTTAAAGGTATTAGATAGATAGATATAGTATAGGTATAATAGATAGACAGGCAATAATATATTTAAAGAATTGTTTTTTGTAATTTTTCGAATCTGGAAATCGAACTCAGGGCATTTAGTCTCTAGCCGAGCCGTATATAGCTCGATCACAAAAGTAATTCTTTAGCTTATTACGACCAATAAAATAAACTTTTTCATTTGTCTTACTTTCATAGTAAACGGCCGGTTTGTAGAAGGTTAGGCAATGTGGAGAAGATAACTCGAGGAAATATAAGCTTCTAAAATGAAGACGTGACAATGATTATCCAAAAATGCATTCAAAAGCGAATACTATTTCTGAAGCCAAATACAACCCAGAAAAAACAGTACGAGTATTATTAAATGAGAACAAACACACCGAAGCCCTAACTACTAACATTATTAGTAGCGAATTCAGTTTGCGGAAACAACTGCGATCATACAAATTATGGCAATTACCGCGCCGTATGAATACTTAACCTGCCGCCCTCTTGACCCTCGTTCGTTTTATGAATAGGAACACGCTCGCCAAAGGTACGTTTTAAAAGCAATGTTTAATAATGTCAACCTCTTTTTAACATGGATTACACTCGTTTACTTATTGTATTACTGGCTCCCCCCCCCCCATTCGTTTTATCCTATCCACAGTCTTAAGTTATTGTTAGTAAGCTATATACTAAATATGCAGTACCTATTCGTTTACAAGGAAGTATTTAAATCAGTTATTTTATTTACTAACTGTCCCCCGCTGTTTCACCCGCGTTCCCGAGGGATGTGAAATTTTCTCGGCACAAAAAGTATCCTATGTAACTTCTAATACCTCCAAGAATATGTGTACAAAGTTTCATGATGATCGGTTAAGTAGTTTTCGCGTGAAAGCGTAACATTATATATTATAAAACTAAACTATAAAATTATAATATTAGTAGGGATAGGGATTATGGTCAAACAAACAGTATCACAGTAAAGAATTTGTAAAATACACGTACAAATATATCAGTAATTGTTAAATTAACTCCGATCACCACAAATTAATTAAATCGTGTGCAGACAAATATTTCACACATACGCGTCATTAATTAGGTACTAAATAAAAAAAAAAGTTACGTACCAACTGGTGACTTTGTCATAACTAAACAATATATTAGTGAGCAAATGCTTTACTTAATTAGTCACTTTCATTTCTTCTCCCTCTTGTAGCCTGTCTAATAAACTGTATATTGAACATAACATATTTTCACGGCTATTATCCCCGAAGAGGTTGGTGAACAGGTCTTACTAATGAGACACACATTGGAAGCAAGTTATTTTAATGGCAATTGGTGAGCATTATTTCCGTCTCTCGGGGAGGGCAACAGCTAATCGTTTTTAAATAAAGAAATGTTATTATTATCTTCCCTGACCCGGGAATGGAACTCACAACCTCCTGGACTCAAGCCATCTATTATCATCTACTTAACCACCGAGGCGTTAGTAATATGTACACAGGTTGAAATCTTCGTAGCGCCCGCGTATTCCTAGAGGTAAAATTAAATATAACGTGTCAAGTTAGTGAAGCACCGAGCCCGTATAGTTGGTTCCTGACGACCGCCGGCAAGCGGCAAGCGGCTGTTGTACTCGGAAACCCACTTACAACACTGTGAATAATTCAATAAAAAGTTAAATTTGTATCCATTTTTCGGGTGCCTCTAAGAGTATCTTGTTAACTGGCTTACTTAGGCCATTACAAGGAAATTATTGAAAGAAATTGTTCTCCCCGGGAGTGCGGGCCGCGTCACGCGAAAACCGACCGACAGGCACTCGAAACTCAAAGATTGAAAGGCGGGTTTTCAATGATGACCTCGTGGTTTGGCTTTAGCGGAAAATGATCCCACTTTTATGGTTTCTAGCCTAATAATGTGCCCATCCCGTGTTGCTCCATTAGCTACTAATTAGCCGAGTGGGTATCTTTTCAGCCGAGATACTTTATTTGTGAAATCATATTCATCACAATTTGTGTTTGTAATTCAGAGGAACATGCCTCGTGAAATGTATACTAATTGATGTTTGTTTATTTTATTAAAATATGTTTCTCTCAATTATACTCACGAAGCAATATGAAAAGCTTTAGGGTATACGTTTCTGAACATTTTTAAATAAATTTATGAATACATTGGCTTCAAGCTCTGCTGAATTGTGGTTCTATAGAATAGAAAATATTTATTAAGAGCTTAACAATATAACAAAAGAAAATGAATTTCGTAAGGAAAAAGGGTAGTGGTCGAAATTCGACCGTAAATCATTACATCTTTAAGTTTAAAGTATTTCTAATAATATTGTAAATAAATGTTAGCTTTCTGCACTCCTTCTCCATATAAACTTGATGTATGCTAAATCTCACACTCAGTGCGTCCAACATGCTTAAAAATATACAAAGTTTTCTCTCCACGCGTTAATCTTCTTCTATATGTATATATAAGAAAAATAGGGTTCCTTTGACGCACCACCACCTCAAAACTACTGAACATATCGGGATGGGACTGCTCCCATTCGACGAGGAAAAGCTATGTATGATATCGATAAACGCGGATCCAACGCCGGCGACAGCAAAGAGGTTAAGTTTGTATGTTTATAGTATGTAGGAGGAAATTATTTTACTGATAGACTGCTACACTATTCTCTCTAGAATGCTGGTGAAACCTGGATACGGTAGATAATCTATACTATAATTTAATATTAGAAAGCTAAAGAGTTTGTTTGTTTGTTTGATCGCGCTAATCTCAGGAACCGTTGGTCCGATTTGAAAAATTCTTCCAGTGTTGGATAGTGCATTTATCGAGGAAGGCTATATACCGTTATAGAACGTTATAAAACGATAAGACCATTAGGAGGACAGCACCAATGAGTAATGCTTCAAAACCGGGGTTTATTCTTTCTTTTGTTAAAATCCGCGTAGTAGAGCTCTTAGTGCAGAGTTCGTCCGGGGAAGTAACTACCACCTTACCCATTTCTGCCGTGAAGCAGTAGTGCACTTGTGTTTCGGTTAGAAAGGTAAGGGGGCCGGTGAAATTACAGGCACATGAGACTTAACAACTTCACGTCTCAGGGTCGACAACGCATTGGCGATGCCCTTAGTGTTGCAAATGTCCATAGGCGGCGATGATCACTTACCATCAGGTGGACCGTTCGCTTGTTTGTCGGCCCATGTGGTATAAGAAAAAAAAATCCGCTGCTTGTGCTGTGTAAACATAATATAATATAGATATGATAGTCTGGAATAGCACATAGCCTCCTTTTTATCCCGGGAAAATGTAACTTCCCCCGGGAACTCGGGTGAAACCGCAGGGAACAGCAAGTAATATATATTTAATTGTACGTACTTAAAAAAGTATACATGTTAATATATCTAGGCGTTAAACTGAAAAGGACTGGTAACAAGAGAAGTCCCTTTCCCCTGTCACGACTAGACCGCATTTAGGTACAGTCAGTAACATACTAAATAGAGTACGAAACAAAGTTGTCGAATAAAGATGGAAAATTTGCTTTACAGCAAGTGAATCATGAAATGAAATAGGCCATTTCATATTGTTTCCGCTACGCGGTTTAACCTGAGTTCCCATGGGACCTTTAAAAAGTATCATATGGTATTAAATGTATGTACATAATTTTATCAAATCTGTTGCTTTTTTATGACTGATTGAGTCGCAAACAAGCATTTTTTACATATATTATATTGATAGGCCAGTTGGCTGGGTAGCTATAGACCCTGACTGCCACGTCACAGGTCGTCGGTTGGAGTCCTACGCAGGGCAAATAGTAGTGTGCATGAAAATGTTTGTTTGTAAATATTTATATACGAGTATGTATGTATCTTTTTTATGTAGTAAATTAGTTTTCTGGTTTCCATAGTAGGTACAAGCTTTATTATTCCATTAAGTCTTTTTTTTTTTAACTTTCGTTTTTGGGTCAGGATCCCAGGTAATGGTAATCAAGGATCTACAGAAAGGAACTTCCTCCTGAATCAGAAGCTGAGCACTGCCTTCTGAATCTGACCCTTGATCCAGCCACCTAATGCGACCCCCTTAAGATGTTTGTCTAGACTCATTGCTCACTATTACTATTATTACATATAAAAATTACACTACAGCATTTTCCGCCGCTGACTGTACAATAATAATGCAACGCCCTCAAAAGACACTTAAAAAGCAATTGATCTTCAAGCGATCGCGCAGCACTGTTATTAGAGTTCAAAAGACAACAACGACAAAAGCGCAGTGTCGAAACATGGAGAACAAAGTAACGGTTATTTGACGAAAGCGTAATATAAAAGAAAATGGCAATAAACAAGCCACTCGGCTGCGTGTGCGGGTGCGCCGTGCAACACCGCTGCACGCCGCTGCCGCCGCGGCCGGCTGCTACACCGAAGTGATACAACGATTTGGCGAAAGAGCGTATTTAAAAAAATCTAATTGCCAAAAAGTCAACTGTTTCTCATCGGTTCTTCACAGCTAAAGGCTTCCTTACAAACGGTGGTTAACTTCAGTAACTTTGACCTTAGTGACTTAGTGAATAATTGTTATGAATGCTACGAATCACGGCATCTAGTCTTTGTCTCTTTTGCTGGCTTCGAGAAGTACCCCTCTCCATGGTATCGTTACGCCTCCTGGTCATTGTAAACGGTAAATGGCACTAGGTCTAACGAGACCTAGTGTGCGCAACGGCGCAGCTGCTTGCTGACGAAGTTCCGTGTGAGAGACGGTCTGTATAAATGGCGAAAGCAAAAGGGTCGGCGCGCGCGACGCTCGCGCTCGGCTCGCCCCCCGGTGCCGCCCGCGCTCGCCTCCTACGAGACAATATAAATGCTAATTTGTATCCCGCGCTGCCGGCCAGGGGCGCGCAACCTAACGAGCTTTTTTAATGACTTTGTTTGTGCGATTAACAAGCGTTACTAACATTACTCGCTTCTATTTATTCTTTCACACTGCACGACCTTCTCCTCAGACTCAAAGTGGGACGGGAATAAATAAAGAGCCACTTAACTGCGCTTACTCGGTATCTGGAAAGGGTTTCGTAATAAATTGTGATGTAATGGTAAAGTGACATTAATATTTAGAGCAGCTCAGTGGATTGCATGGATTATATGGATGTCTTCCACCAACTTCTTCCATTTAGGAAAATGTTTCCAATGTCTGCTCGACTCTCACCTCGTTACATGAAATAACTGAAACTATTTTGATGCGCTTTGTTGCAATATACATATATATTTTTCAAATCAAATAATTTTTTTGTAGTTTTCGGAACCATTCCTTATTGTACTATAGAATGTAGTATTATTACCCAATTGATTGTAATATATTCATGTTATATATCATTAAACATCAATAATAAATTGATGAGATATAAAATAAGGACTTAGTTACTAACATAAACAAATATATACATAGAAAAATACAAAAGCACTTAAAATTACATTAGTTACTATATTATGTACACTTATAAAACAAAACCGAAAATTTTCCTAAAATAAAAGGTCCTCTAAATGCTCCATGGTACCCATGATACTAGCGGCGTTGCCCCGTTGCCCCGTTGCATGGTTAAGCTTAGTCTCTGGGCAAAAAAGTCCCTGGCTCTCAAGTCCCCAGAGGCTAAGACCAAACGCTTGCCTATATCCTCAAAGGCACATTTTGTGTCAGATGACCATGGGCCCATGGTTTCCATCGCAAGAGCCGCAAATTCATAGTCGTCCGATAGACATGTGTATTTGCGACGCTTGAGAATCTGTGCATTTTCCGCAGCTGCTCCTGCCCCGTGACGCGTGCTTGAGATGTGGGAGGGTGCCAGTGTATCTACACAGTAACGTCCCACACCAGGGCACGACCTAGTTGCCACGGCACTAATGTCATACCATCCGGTCTCCTGCCAGCGTCTCTGGAGAGGCCACAAGGCTCCAGTTTTGCTGGAACAGCGGCGGTGACAAGAGCCCGGCGGATTATATCGTTAAGTGTGGCATGGCGGTATATGCGGCCTGCACTTTTTGCACAAGATAGACCATGGCGCCAAATTTTAGTGCCTAAGCGAAGACATATGGCGATACGGAGCACCGTCGCGTCTAAAAGGGTACCTATGTTGAGTGACGGAAGCGAGTGCAACCAGTGACCTGATTCCTTTTCCGAAACTGCAAGTAGTCTGGCTTTATCCACGTCATTAGAATGCTCAAGAAGACAAGCAAACGTTAATTTTAGCTGAGGCAAATCCCACCCTCTCTGTGACTCTCGGTTTACTAGAAGGTTTTCCCCCGGATATGAAGAAATCCAGTGAGCCACTGCATCCGCTTGACCACTGACACGAACATCAGCTATGGATATTCAAATTCAAATTCAATTCAATTAGGATCTTGCTGATGAGTGTCAGAGTGCTGTGGGTGGATGAAAGAAATGCTGGAAGTGCTACGCTAGATGCAGTGCGAATACCGAGGCTACCTAACCTAATAGGAAGCGTTGCTTGTCTCCATGAACGATCGTCAAACTGTAAATTTAGAATTTTGGTTAGTGATTTTTTTTAACATTGTCAATGGGTTCAATTAAAGTTCGTAAATGCCAGATGCTACAGCTACGTAGGAGGTACAGGAATTTTGGTGTGAAAAGGCACAGTCTTAGAATGAAGAGCGCAATGTGTGGTTTTATTTTGTATAATAGGTCAGAAGACAGATGGAATTTTTCTATTTTGGAATTTATATGGCTTGGAAACGCATCGTTGTAAATAGATGCACCAAAGAGTAAAGAGTAAAGATATTTATTTGCACAAAGTATGGTACAGATAGTGTTAATTTTTTTATGAAATGGAACATACATACTTTGCCATATTACTTGGCATGCAAAATATTAAATTCATTACAAATAAACATTTAAAATCAAAATTATTAGACACATTCGATTACACTAGTTCAAAACAAAATAAGTTGTAGTACACATGACACATTTCAGTAAATAATAACAATAATTTCAAATACAAACGAATTAAATTTTCAAATGAAGCAATAAAACGAAAATTATAATTTTGGATACAGAAAATACATTACAGAAAATCATTAATATTATAAAAACTCTTCACCATGAGCCACGTATATAACTTCATTTTGAATTGCTTGATTGGCAATTCCCTGATATTCCTTGGAATGTTGTTAAATATTTTAACTGACATAAAACTGGAATTATTTTTATACAGAGAAGTTTTACATTTTGGTAACATTATTTTAGTGGGATCCCTATTTTTTATTCTAGAACAAACTTGATCCTGATATCTGTTAAATAATATTAAATGCTCTTTAACAAAAAGTCCCGCTTGAAAAATGTAAAGACATGCCAATGGTAAAATATTTAGCTTTTTAAATAGTGGTCTACAGGACTCCAAAGGACCTGCTCCGCACAAAACTCTAACACATTTTTTTTGGACGATGAAAGCTTTACTGGTATTTGTTGAATTTTCCCAAAGAAGAAGACCATATCTGAGAACAGATACAACAAAGCCATGATAGGCAACTACAGCAGTTTTTTGCGTTGATATAGACCTCAAACGTTTTAATGCAAATACAAATCTATTTAATTTGCTACACACATAGTCAACATGTGCCTTCCAGTTACAGTGCTCATCCAGCAAAAAACCAAGAAACTTAATTTCCTGAACCCTGCAAATCTTTTGATTATTACATATAACATTCATTTCTTGTAAATTATTATTATTGTTGTAGTTGCGGAAATTAATATATTTAGTTTTAGCTAAATTAACATGAAGATTGTTAGCAGATAACCATTTCTGTATGGAATCTACTGCCGAATTGAGAGCTGTTTCGTGGTTTTCATATTTGCTAGCTACAACAAGAGATATGTCATCTGCGAATAGAATAGATCTGTGATTTACCGCGGTAGGTAAATCAGTTTATATATAATATAAATAATAAGGGTCCTAAAATACTTCCTTGTGGCACTCCTACTTTATTATCTCTATATGTTGATCATGTTGAGAATGTTCTACATTCTAGAGATTTATTAATATTGTTTAACTCTACACATTGTTTTCGACCAGTTAGATAACTCGCTATCCATTTTTTTGTATTGCCTCTAATACCATATCTTTCACATTTGGTTAATAATATTTCATGATTCACAAAATCAAAAGCTTTACTCATATCAAAAAATATGACAGAAACTGGAATACGATTATCAATATTTTCAGTTATTTTCCGCATGAGTGTAAAAGCTGCTAGGGAGGTAGATTTATTTTTTTGATAACCATTTTGTTCTTCTGTTATTATATTATATTTATTAAGAAACTCAACAATTCTATGATGCATCGCTTTCTCAAATATTTTAGCAAAAATGGGTATTAGAGTAATTGGGCGATAATTGCAAAGTTCTTCTTTATTAGCTTTTTTATAAAGGGGCTTGACCACCGACATCTTGAGTTTTTCAGGAAAAATACCTTCCAAAAATGATATATTCAATATGTAATTTAGAACCGGGGCAATAATTAATGCAGATTGCTTTATAATATGCGTAGATATTCCATCAAAACCTACCGATTTTGTGTTGTTGAGCGATAATATTAGTTTCACTACTTCACCGACACTTACAGGCTTAAGAAATAAACTTGAACTTGTGTTTTGTATTCTTTTAGTATAAGATAAATCTGTCTGAATAAATTTATTATTATTAGTAATGTCAATAAAGTAATAATTAAAAGCATTCGCAATTGTCATAGAGTCAGTTAAAATTTGTCCATTTAAATTAATCGATTCAATATTTTCAGTCATTTTTAAATTATCAACTTTGTTTTTTATTATATTCCATGTAGCAAGGCATTTATTTTTAGAGTTCGATATATAACTACAATTAATGTTTTTTCGAGATTTATTCATACATTGCTTTAAAACTGAACTGTATCTTTTATACTGCGATTTAGCTTCTGATGTTTTTAATTTATAGTAACGTTGTCTAAGTACTCTTTTTTCTTTACATGACTTTTTTATTCCCCTAGTAATCCACTTCGGTGACTTAGGTTTGGAGCATATTTTTATTTTGTTTATCGGAAAACACAAATTGTAGAGTAACTTAAATGTGTCATGAAAATTATCAAAAGCTTTATTCACATTTCCCTCATTTAGTACATTACTCCAAGTAAGTGATGCCAGGTAACTTATAAACTTGTCCACATTTTCCTTACTATAGTCTCTTGAGTCTTTATACCAGTAATTTAAAATTTTGTTTTTAAACCGGACCGAAAACCTGAATATTTGGCAAGTATTATGATCAGATAGATCAGTTTGATAAGCTTTACCATTCCCTTCGTGAATATTACTAATAATATGGTCAATACAAGACTTTTGTCTTGTTGGTTCCTGAATATGTAGCCGAAGATCATAATTCGAAACAAGATCATTCAAACGAGATGAGACACTGTTATCTTTTAGTGTGTCTATGTTCAAGTCACCTGCAATTATGATTTTTGTGCTGTTTTTACGTATAAGTTTATGCAACATTATTTCAAGCTTATTGAAAAAATCATTCACATTACTATTAGAAGTCCTATATATACTGAGTACAATACAATTTATAGACGGAATTTCAATACCGCAACATTCGAACACTTTTTCCAATGATATATCTTTACACATACTGATTACCACAAAGTCTATGCCTTTTTTAAGAAAAATGCATACCCCACCTCGTTTCTCCCTTTTTCTAGAAAAATGTGACGCTAAAACATAATTTCTCAGATGTATGTTTGATTCTGTCCCTAATTTAACAAACGTTTCTGATAAACAAATAATATCCATTTGAATTTTCTGTAATATGAAATTATCAATCCATAATTCAATGTAATCAAGCTTACAGGCTTAAAGGTCCTGCTATGTTTTGATGAGCAACGGTCATAGTACTAATGATATTATTTTGATCGAAAAAACTGCTCCGACTATGTTCCCCCTTTGCTGCTTTTCTCTTTCAAACTATGGAAGTAAAAAGGTATGGTGCCTTTTTTTGCTGTCAATTCGGAATTAATAGTACAAATGTCTTTGCACCTACTTTTTTCCTCCATTTTTTTAAAATAATATGGTATAGTACCTATTTTAAATGCCTTTTCAGTTTTTACAAGTTTCTTCTTTGATTTATTTTTTATAAATGTATTGTCATAATAACGTGAATCCATAGCGTAGTTAATTTGTTTACACAATTGCTTAAGATATTGTTTCTGTGTTAATAAAGTGATATTATTTATTTCGATAAATTCACAGTTATCATTCTGAGAGCATAATATTTTAATTGAATCATTTAATTTATTTTCGTTCAGGAATTTGCTAAAACATACATTAATCATTATAATATTACATTTGGTTAGAAACTTTATGACTCCTGATAGTTCATGCATCAATTTAGTTGGATTTTTATCATTTTCTCCTACACATAAAATAACTTGATTTATTTGTAACCTATAACATGCTCTAAGAATTTCTTCAGATTGTCGTATTCTTCATATTTGAATTTAGTATAAAGTCGTGTGTATATTAATTCGGATGCTAGTCCTCTGCATTGTTGACTACCGAAAATTATGACTCGAGGTTTAGTCTTATTTTTGTTCGGGAGTATATTTAACTCTTTTTTTATAAAAAAGGACTCTTCCCTGTGTTCTTTAGCTGAAGTATATGACGTAGCTCCATCTAGCTGAAAATGTTCATTGAATATTTTATTGTTGTAGGTTTTAGCAGTGACCATACTGGTAGCGCCATCTCTTGAGGTATTATCAATCATTACTTTGTCTTGTGTTTGATGACTGATAACTTTTGCATCATCATGAAGACCGAGATCGATTGCACTCGAGTTCAAAGGAGTATTGTTATTTAACTTCCTTGATTTATTTACTTTTCTTGTGCTACATGTTGAGCCAGTGCATAATTTTTTCAATTGATTTATTTTGTTTTGTTTCTCATTTAGTTGTTTTTTGTCACGTAATGTTTTTTAGTATTAATTCATCAACTTCCTTATTTGCACTTCCCAATTGAGTGATTTGACTTCTTCTTGAAGTTCGTGTAGTTCATTGAATTCAGTAGAGAGATCCGGTAAGCTTTGAGCCCTCGTATCTGATGTATGAACAATGTGTTGAAATATTAGTTGCCTAAATCACTGTAAGTTTTTATATATTATCAGAGTTTGGTCATTGCACTTGATATTTCATATTTTTGTGTTTCATTGCTGGTTTTTAACAGTCACTGGGTAGATAATATAAGAGCGTAGTTTTTAACACCTTAAATACAAAATAGTCACTATAAATCACTTTCCAAACACTCAAACAACAATTATAACAATTAAAAGACACGGAGTTACTGTGCCGACCGTGAGCGACGTGAAGGAGAGAGAGGCTGTGCTTGTCAGATACACAAATGTTTGGTATTAAATTATGAAACTCACTCATGAGCTCTAATTTTTTAGCATCGCAAATGTGTTCTGAAAAATATATTTCGCATTTGTTAAAATTTAGCTTGAGACCAATGCTGTCGAAGCTGCTCGTAATCGTTTTCAGGTCTCGGAGTACTGAAGACGCGTCTCCTGCCAGTGTTCCATCATCAAGGTACCAAAGGTTAAATTTGGAGGTTAAATTTTGAATGATAGGATTGATAGCCAAACTGAAGATTACTGGTCCAAGGGGATCTCCTTGCTGGCAGCCAACACAAGACTCAATTTCGTTGTCAAGAAAAAATAATTTGGAAGGGGCCCCATATGCTTGGAAAAGGTATTTGGAGATTTCTGGAAGTTCTCTTTCTACCTCTATTAAAAAAGAAGCTCTGTCAACTGAATTAATTAGGTTAACTAGATCCGTAAGGTCTTTAAGTACATTTTTTCCAGGGTCCCCTAAAAATGGGTCGGTTAGATCTTTAAGATGCTGTGGGGTGATTCCATCCAGGCCACCAGCTGAGCCATTGGGAAATGACCGAATGGCATTCAAAACAGTATCAGCATCAACAGTTAGGATCCGGTCTGAGGAGTGAGAAGGGATGATAGGGATGTGGGCTGTGGGTGAAGAGGGGTGTTTATCACGGAGGCTTGATATGGTATCTAATGAATTTGGTGCGATTGTGTCTGAAGAAAACAGGAGCTTGGCGGCTCCTTTAATATTTCCATCTGAAATTTTATTCTCAATGAGTTTAATCTTATTGAAATGGTGACTGCTCCTTGAGTCAACAGCGGGCAATGAAGAAATGGATTGTGACAGATTATGTTTAATGATAGATGATAAGGAGCGGTTGTTACAGTTACCAACTATGTGAAACGATCGATATGTGAATGTTAGAAGGTCTTTCCAGGCCTGAGATGAATTTTGGGAGGCCACCTTGGCCACACATGCACTGAAACTACGGGCTGCTGTTGCACGGGCTCCCTTAGGTACTCGTTTGAAAATTTTGCAATTATTCTTTAGAAATGCTAATTTTGCAGGGAAATTATCAATACTTTGAGTCCCACCCGGACGGGTCAAATTGGGATCATTTAGGACCGCTGATGAGCATGAAAGACCTGTACGGGGAACATGTTGACGACTGCAATGTATTTGCAATCCTCGTTGCCCCTTGAAAAGCTTTTTGTTGTCACAGATGGGACACTCAAGCAATGTGGGCGGGTTGACGACATTTGACATAATATTTTTGATACTATACACAATAAATGATTGTAATTCAAAATAAATAAAAGCCCTCAAAAAACGATTCTTCATTTAATCTGTCCTAAGTTCGAGGAACATTTAAAATATTTTTTTATTATTTTATTTATTATATTGTATGTTATATATTTATGACAAACAAATAGACGGCCCACCTGATGGTAAGTGGTCACCGTCGCCTATGAACATTTGCAACACCAGGGACATCGCCAATGCGTTGCCAACCCTAAGACGTCAAGTTGTTAAGTCTCATGTTCCTGTAACGTCACCGGCCCCCTTACCTTTCTATTCAAAACACAGTAATCTCCGAAACTCACTTCACTAATAGAAAGCTACACTATTCTCGAGTGAGAGATGTTGTGATACCGGGCTATTACAGAGCTTGTACTACGGAAACCAGATAACTGATATACTACTTTTTATTTATCTAAATACGTACTTATATAGATATTTACACCCAGACATAAAACAAACAGACATGTTCATGCACACAAATGTTTTTCCTGGGTGGGAATCGAACCCGCGACCTTTGACTTGGCAGTTAGGGTCCCTAACCACCAAGCCAATAGTAACATACCAATTCAACATTAATAAAATAGTAAGATTTTTAAGAATAATTAAATTATACAAATCGCAAAATTTCACGTCTCAGGGTCGACAACACATACGCGGTGCCTCTGGTGTTGCAAATGTCTATGCTAACTGGTGGACCGTCTGCCTGTTCGTTGGTCTACTTGACATAAGAATAAACGGATAAGCACGAGGCCAACTCACATGGAGAATAAATATTCATCGTACGGAATCTGATATTGATACGGATTTTAATGTTTATAGGATTTGCCATGTTATTTTAAGACCATAGACTTTTTATTAGTTTTCCCATTTAAGTTTCTCGAGTATAGAATTCTTTTGTAATTTTTATCTAAAAATGATCCCCATATTTCAAGTTCATTTATTTATGTTACAGTATGTGAGTCACAGAAATTTACATGTGTACCGAATTTAGCCTAATCGTTTCCGTAGATTCAGAGCAAATTGGCTATGATAGACGGATAGACAGACGAATGACTTGAAAAAAACTATTTTTTTCATTCGGAACCCTAAAAAGAACTAGAAATGAACAGAGTACGTGATGATTGTCATAAACCATTTAGTGAATCGTTCCGAACCTAATCGCTCAGTTGACAGCATCGTCAGTGTGGGGCTTGATTTACAAGCACGCAAATGGCGGGAGGCAGACCGCAGCCGCGCCGGCCGCCTGCCCGGCCCTGCCCGGCCCTGCCCGGCGCCGTCCCCGGATAGTTTATATAATTTATACAAATTCCAGGGCCGTTATCCCGGCGTTATGGGGGATTTGGGATGGACGCACACCACGCGTAATGAGTGTAATGTTTTAGTTCGTATACCTCTTTAGACCGGGAATACACTAGGCCATTTATGATAGATATATAAAATAGGAGATATTGTGCGATTTTATAATTATTTCATTACTAGCTGTCTCCCGCGGTTGACCTACATTCCCGAGAGATGTTCCATTTTCCCGGGATCAAATTATCCTATATGTTATTTTAGGGTATGCTCTATATACATATGTGCATCCGTATATAAGTTTCATCCAAATCCGTTCAGTAGTTTTTTTTCCGTGCAAGAGTAACAAGCAGCCATACTCACAGACTTTCGCATTTATAATATTAGCAGGATTCGAAAATTGAGTTTCTTGGTTGTACTTCACGCTTCTTATTTGAAAAATTTGAATGCTTTGACTTTTATCATAATTTTCCTAAACAGTATTTACTATAACTGTACAATTCGTAGCAACGCTACAACTTAACTTATCCTTACTATTGCATCGTAGCACTGTTCTAAATATGCTACATCGTAGCATAGCTACAAACCAGCTACATCGTAGCATGCCCACGATTAAAACTCAGCTGCAGCTTAATCTAATATGTACAAATGAATATTACAATGTTGTTTATTTATTAATACTTCTAATATAAATGCGATAGTTTTGTTATTCGTTCACACAAAAAGACTAAACGGATTTTGACGAATCTTGGCACATAGATAGTTTACAGCCTGGATTTTTTTCTCGCGTCAATATACAATTCCTACACAGCTAGCTCTACATATCTGTGAGCCGACGAAGACAAATCGGATAAATATTGATGTAGCAAAATGCTGATCTTGCGTACATATGTAAATGTTATGTTTATTTCATATTATATGCCTTTCTCTATTGTGTGGTATGGTTATCCTATTTGGTGACAGTTTGAATCTTTTCAAAAGTAATTTGTTAAGTGTAAAGTTATGAAAAGTTCAGAATTCTCAATATTGTTTCGAATTGCTTTTATCTTTTTAAGTTTTTTTTTATATTTATTTATTTTTGCAATTTTTTTTTTCACGTCACCTGTAAATGTGGCACCATATTTTTTTTTTATTCTTTAACTTTAATTTTTGAATGAGTTTAGTGTGTGTCTAATATAGTATGCTCTCGGTGTCCCCCCGGCTCAGCTCCTTGGTCCCAGAGCACTGTTTGACGTCCGCTCACGTCGTTACACGCATTTTCATTAGTGCCGGCTCCACATGGGTAGTTGTTCCAGCACATACTTCACTTTACTTTCTCAACCGGCGGCGGGCGATCGTGTGGTGACAGCTTTATGACTTTGCTAATTGATGACGTGCGACCTTCATATGTTATGCGCATATTATTATTGTTTCCAGGAATTCTTGGTTTTTGTTTAAAAAAATTGTTTATGATGATGATTATTCAATGAAAGATGTTTCTTCGATAGCAGTATGTAATGCGTAAAATTTACAATTTGTGACTAATATGGCTAATGATATGTGAATGCGTATGTAGTCTCCCGTATAGCGATGTAATTGAAGTGGGTATGTGATCGGTGACTGCCCCCTGCGACCGCGACCCGTTCCCCTTCGTCGTCCAAGCAGCGGTGGTCGGGTCGTAGCTCAGGTAAGCGCCTACGTCATAGGTAGGCAGGTATAGTAGACGCGTTAACATGCCCCCCGCCTTGGAGTAACAGCCTCCAATGAAGAATGGATCCGGTACAGCAGCCATCAGATCAGGTGAGTTATTGTTCGTCTTCTTGCAGTAGCGGACATAGTTTAGGGTAGGACCTCTGTATGACTCCGTTGGCCGTTTTAATGTCAGCTACGCGAGCACATCCGTCCTTGCCCGTAAATGTGCGTAAAACTCGTCCCAGACGCCATTTAAGCGGTGGTAAGTAATCTTCTTTAATGAGTACCAAAGTGTTGGGTACTATGGTGTCTTGATTAGTTTGCCACTTCCTCCTCGTCTGCAGTTCCGAGATGAATTCCTTAGACCAGCGCCGCCAGAAGTTCTGCCGCATCTGCTCGATACGATCGTAGCGGCTGAGATGTGATGTGGACGCCTCCTCAATATCCTTGCAGGCAGGTGCGACGAGCAGCCGGCCAATCAAAAAATGGGCTGGAGTGAGAGGAAGTAGGTCATTTGGGTCAGTGGACATTGGATACATGGGTCTGGAGTTAAGGACTGCTTCAATTTGTGCCAATAAAGTAGCTAACTCCTCGTAAGTGAGATTCGCGTTCCCTAATACCCGACGTAGGTGATACTTGCAGGACTTGACCCCTGCCTCCCACAATCCACCAAAATGAGGCGAATATGGTGGAATAAAACTGAATTTAATATTTTCACTACCAGTAAAGTTTAAAATGTCATTTTCGTTAACCCTTAAAAATGTAGCAAATTCCTTTGAAGCGCCTACAAATGTTTTACCATTATCAGAAAATATTTGAGCGGGTTTTCCACGTCGAGATATAAACCTTTTCAAGGCCAGTAAATATGCCCCAGAGCTTAGGCTGGAAACTAATTCCAAATGCACCGCGCGAGTTGTGAAACAAATAAACAAACAAATGTAACATTTCTCCAACCTTGCACCTCTTCCTTTACGATTAAGCATATACATAGGTCCGGCATAATCGACACCGCATCGTAGAAAAGGATGCCCTAACTGTAATCTTTCCGTAGGTAGGTTGCCCATTTTCACGGATAATACCTTTCCTTTATGACGTGTACATGTAACACACTTATAAACTGTTTTCTTGGCTAAGTCGCGACCCCTGAGTGGCCACCAACTATCCCTGATCGTGGCTAGTAGCAGTTGAGGTCCAGCGTGAAGCAAACGCTTGTGTTCTGATTGAAATATAAGTCGCGTAAGTGTGTGCTTCGAACATAATAATATCGGGTGTCTTTTATTAAAAGACAAACAGTCTGAATTACTTAACCTGCCTCCGACTCTAATAAGGTAATCAGAATCTAAGAATATATCAAGACTTGATATATTTCTCATTTGTTTAAATGGTTTATTATTTACTAACGCGTAATAAATTTCAGAAAATGATATTTGTTGTGAAAATCGTACTAAAACTATTAACGATTTCTTAATTTCATCAGATGTGAGGGGACCAGTGTTACGTTCTGATTTAATTTTGATGCGCGAATTTGTTATGAATCGTAACACATAGGCGGCCGCACGATTCAAGCGATTAAAGTTAGAAAAACGTTCAAAGTTAAAAATATTCTTAGTTGATTGGATCGTTAATGAAATAACATTTGCCTTTAATTCAGGCAACTCATTATAATTTATGTGTTCATCGTTATTATTTGTGCTAAAAGTTTTCATTTCACGTAAGAATGCTGGCCCGTGCCACCACATATCCAATGTTTGAAGCGCGTCGAGCGCGAGCCCGCGGGATAAGTAGTCAGCCGGGTTGTCCTTACCCGCGACGTGTAACCATGGCAAATCATTAGTTAGTTCGTTTATTTGTACGACTCGATTCTGAACAAACGGTTTCAATAAATTAGGCGTAATTTTAATCCAACATATGGTTATACTAGAATCAGACCACAAATATACTTGATTAAAAGTCAATCTCCATGATTTGGTGATTTTTTTTATATAATTTTGCACCAATCAAAGCTCCGCACAGTTCAAGCCGCGGTATTGTTACTGGTTTAATCGGTGCGACCTTACTTTTAGCACAAAGTAACCTGACTGTCACTGGTGAGTCGTCGTCGTATGTACAGACGTATGCGCAAGCACCGTATGCATCTTGAGATGCATCCGTAAATATATGTAAATCCGTGTATTTTGAATATGATCCTTTAGCATGACGAGGTATGCGAATATTCTGTAAATATTGAAGCGTTTTAATAAAATTCTGCCATGCAATAACAATATCCTTAGGTACTGGGTCGTCCCAGCTTAATTTACATAACCACAACTTTTGTAAAAGTATTTTAGCTATAATGATCGAAGGTGCTAATAAGCCTAATGGATCGTAAACCTGAGAAACAGTAGATAATATAACGCGTTTAGTAATATGAGTCACGTTTTGATCAATTCTTGTAATGAAATGCAGTAAATCAGTAGAGTGAAACCAACCCAAACCTAGCGTTTTAGTTAAACAATTTTCGCCTAAAGATAATTCCCTCGTATGATTAGTCGATGTTGACTCTAAATTAAACAACCATTTACGTAAGGGAAAGCATCCAGATTTTAAAACATCAGATACATTATTGCAAATATCTAACAAAATTTCCTTTTCATCATGTCCTGTTATCAAGTCATCAACAAAAATGTCCTCGTCTATTGCGCGCTTAACGACGTGATCCGTGCACTCGGCGGCTAGCTGTTTGATACAACGAATGCTTAGATATGGCGCAGACGCAGTGCCGTAGGTGACAGTATTAAGCTGATATACACCGAGCTTTTCCGATTTATTTGTCCGCCAAAGAATTAATTGAAGATTTCTTTGATCGTGCTGAATGTTGACTTGTCGATACATTTTTTCTACATCAGCACAAGCTACATACTTATATTGACGAAAACGTAATAATATAGAAAAAATGTCGTTGTGTAAATTAGGACCGATCAATTGAATGTCGTTAAGTGATTTTCCCGATGTCGATTTAGCACTTGCGTCGAATACTACCCTAAGTTTTGTCGTAGTACTTTGCTCCTTCAGAACACCGTGGTGAGGTAAAAAATAATTAGGTGATGAATATTTATCAATGCGACTCATGTGCCCCAGGTCTAAATACTCGCTCATAAAATCGCAATATAATTTCTTATAATCAGGTGTGCATCTATCTAATTTACGTTCGAGTGCAAGAAATCGGTTTAATGCGAGCGTGTATGAATCTCCCAGTGTGTCACTAGGCTCGGCTAACGGGATCCTTACAGTGAACCGACCCGTGCTGTCGCGATACGTAGTTTGTTTAAATATGTCTTCGCATAATGACTCTTTTCTAGTGAGATTATTTTGCAAAGTGATTTCTTCTAACTCCCAGAATTGTCTAAGTTGGGTGTCTAATGATTGCGAATAATTACATTGAACCCTATTGATGCGCGAGTTTTTATGATGCAACAATGAACCAGATAAAACCCATCCCAACTTAGTATTCTGTAAGTAAGGACCACTAGTTAAGCGAATTAACCCGTCGTTAAGTAGTTCCCAGAACTTATCAGCACCGATTAATAATTCGACTTGTGATGGCGAATAGAAGTCTGGATCCGCTAGCTGTATGTTCTCGGGAATTCTTACGTGTGATCGTGAATCTAACGATGGTAGTGAAGCTGTAATTTGAGGCAAAACTAAGCATTTAAAGCGTGTGTGATAGTTTGATGTTTTTGATTTAATACTTATTTCGCATGATCGTGTAGAATGAGTCACCGAGTTACCTACTCCCGTGACTTGTACAGTGGACTGTAGTAATGGAATATTTAATTTATTACAAAGTGATTTAGCGATAAAGCAGTGCTGGCTACCATTATCTAATAAAGCGCGTGTAGTGTGGTATTTATTGTCTTTATCTGCGATTTCTACTAAAGCCGTGGAAAGAAGTACGGTCTCTAATAATGAATGAGATGTACTTTTAATTTCCGAATTATGCGTGTGAGATGCCGAATGCAATGCGGTCGTGTTTGCGCGGTGAGCATGAACTGTGTCCTGCTGTATTAATTGCGCATCAGCTGACGATGTTGATGCGCCGGTGTCACCGCTCCGATCGCTGTGAATCAAACTGTTGTGTTTTTTGTTACATAACTTACACGGACCGAACCAACACTCGCTAACTGCGTGCCCGGCGCGTAAGCAATTACGACAAAGCCCTTTCTCATTAATTAATTTTATTTTGTCATCAATAGATAGATTTAAGAATGAATTACACGAATAAAGCGGATGATTAGCATTGCACATATTACAATTACGGGAACGTTTTAAATTGGACGGTTTATTTTGCGTCGATATGTGACTATATGATTTGTTGTGTTGATTCATCGACTTCTGAGTGTTAGTATTAAGTTTATTTTTATTATGCGATAAACTAATAGTTTCTAACACATCAGCCCGATCTTTTAGAAATTTCATTAAATCATCTAATGACAGACGTGGATTAGACTGGCCTTCATTCTTAAGAATGGTGCCTTTATAGTTCTCCCATTCTCGTTCCGTGGTCGAATCTAACTTAGAAGTCATTAAATAAATAATCAAAGTGTCCCATGACTCAGTCGGTTCACCGAGAGTTTTAAGAGCGCGTATATTTTTAAGAATACTGTCTATTAATTTTCGAATTTGAACCGATGATTCTGTATTTATTGATGCGATAGAAAACAAAGCCTTGACGTGGTTGTGCACAAGCAAACGATTATTGTTAAATCTGTTTTCTAATAATTCCCAAGCTATGATATAATTCTCAGATGAGAATTCTAATGATTTGATGACCATTAACGCATTGCCAGTGAGAGCAGACCTAAGATAATGGAATTTTTGTACATTATCTATTTCCTTAGAACTGTGAATTAAGGATAAATAGGTATCGCGAAATTCCAGCCAACGATCATAAGTGCCGTCAAAGGAAGGTAACGATATTGTTGGCAATTTAATTTTACACGAACTTTTAGATGAAGGTTGTTTATCAACTGTACTATCACTAACGATGCATTTAGATTTAGCAACATAGGCATAATACTGGTTTTCAAAAGCTTCTCTCTCGATTAATTCTTTTTCAATCTGACTACTGGGAACTTTAATGTCAATTTCATCTTGTATATCCGAAAACTGAGAAAGTAAATCTTCAACCCTTTGCAAACGTGTTTTTAATTCCATTTTAATAACTTCCGTGATTTCAATCTTATGTAATGAATCTACATGTTTAATGAATAAAGTAAGTTTACCCCGTATAACACCCCTTTTTTTATTTAAGTCTCTAACTATATCTTCATCACTGTCCTCAAAAGGTGTTAAGGAATGCTTCTTTTTAGTCATATTGGAGATTGTGAGAGTTAAAGGCAAGAACTACTTACGATTTCAATATTAAAATAACGTGGCACTAAGTCGTAGGTGAGTGTGACCTCTGCGTGGTTACAATGTCACACTTGCGCCCGGAGTTTGTAACGTCGACGTAGCACAATATTAGCACAAATTAAGCACAGGATAAAGAGAGATGTGTAGGAAAATTGATTGACCTGACCGATTTATGCTGGTTCCGAAGTCCTTTGATGCTGGTCTCGAGCGTCCGATTTATGCTGGTTACGTCGATTCCTTTGCATCCGGTAACGAAGGTCCAAATGTTTATGATGATGATTATTCAATGAAAGATGTTTCTTCGATAGCAGTATGTAATGCGTAAAATTTACAATTTGTGACTAATATGGCTAATGACATGTGAATGCGTATGTAGTCTCCCGTATAGCGATGTAATTGAAGTGGGTATGTGATCGGTGACTGCCCCCTGCGACCGCGACCCGTTCCCCTTCGTCGTCCAAGCAGCGGTGGTCGGGTCGTAGCTCAGGTAAGCGCCTACGTCATAGGTAGGCAGGTATAGTAGACGCGTTAACAAAAATATATATTAGTGTGTGCCCCGTGGTTTTACCCGTATAGTAGTGGGATGTGCGTTTTAATTATTGTTTTTTATTTGTTAATGTATGTAAATCGTTATAATCAAATTCAAAAAATGTAACCTCGCTGATTCTTACCGGTTCTTCTCAGCTAAAACCTAAGTTTTAGTTAAGTTATGAAGCTTAGCAGTTAGCTGCTAAGCGAGAATCAACAACAGTAGTTCTGAACATCATAAAATTTTACAAAAAATCTAAATCAAGTGTAGCAAATCGTTCCATCGACAAATACAACCACTCTCCCACACGGTAACCTCTTTTCCTCGCCGCTAAGTGACTGCATTGTTATTTTGTAGGACAAATCGGTAACAAGCGGGAGTGCGGGCATGCGGGAGTGCGGGAGGCGCCGCGCTAAAAGCATTGTCTTGTAACGGCCGCGCCGACCGCACCCGCGCGCGGACCTGCGGGATGCAATTGATACGACGATTGATTCAATCCGATTCCCTTTTATTGCTAACTGCTTCTCATGTCCTACTTTACTTTGAAATAATTGAAGCTTCGACATGTTTAATGAACACTAAGAATTAGAAATGCCCACTCTGAGTGCCTTTGCGTAAAATAGGCTGATTCTTCTACAGAATGGAACAGAATGAACAATTTTCTAGAAGTTATTCGAACAGTATTCAAACCGTTCACTACTTTTAAAAGAGACTTGTTTTTGTAAATTAAATCATACATTTGTACGTATTCAGGTTTGAATTTCCAATGAAATTTATTTCCCTTTTGTGAGCATGAACAATGAACATCTACATTTGTATGTTAGTTATTTATTTATATCTATAAAAATATGTATTTAGTAAAACGATGGTAAATGTATTATTATATTGAAATGAAATGAAATATTTATTCAAATAGGCCATCACAGGCACTTATGAATGGTCAGACTCTAACATTGGATATCTGGTTTGGAATCAAATGGAGATAAATAAAGCATGCCCTGAATTTGTTTATTTCTAAGTTACATGAGGCGACATGTAAGGCCACTCTATCTGTTATGTCTTTCCCATCCTGTATTCACGGATGTACTTAGAGTAGAACTACTAATGTGTATAGGTCGCGGAGACCTGTAACCACCAGGTGGGCCATCTGCTTGGCTGCTCAGCCTGCTGACATTAAAACTACTTTTAATATAACAAATTGACTCAGACGTGAAATTGAAATCCATTGTAAGCTTATACAAAAATAAATATCTAGTAACTAATTCCTTTGGATCAACTAGTAACAAACCTCCTTCTCTGTCAAGTCCCAAACAAGGAAACTCAACAGAAAATCTTTTAATATACTTAATATTAAATAACTAGTGTTACTTTTTTTTTTTATGCTATTTGGGCCGACAAACAAGCAGACGGTCCACCTGATGGTAAGTGGTCACCGCCGCCTATGGACATTTGCAACACTAGGAGCATCGCCAATGCGTTGTCGACCCTGAGGCGTGAAGTTGTTAAGTCTCATGTGCCGGTAATTTCACCGGCCCCCTTACCTTTCTAACCGAAACACAGTAATACAATAGCACTACTGCTTCACGGCGGAAATGGGTAAGATGGTAGTACTTCCCCGGACGAACTCTGCACTAAGAGCTCTACTACTTAAACTTGTTAACTTGGTTATCGCAGTGTTAAAAGCTCGTTTCCCTTACATTTATATTTCTTTTGATGTTCATACTGCTGTATTACTTTATGTGAAGACTTACAATTAGCTGTTTGTTTCATTGACTATTATTATTTACTGGCTGTTCCCGGCATGCGTTGCTATGCGACGCGGGTTTTAGGTCATGAAGTTTTGCTGACGTGTAGAACACCTGACGTAAGTTTTACACTATCGGTTTAGAATAATAAAGCATAGGGTAAAACAAACAAACATTCATTTTTATATATGATGAATAGTCGTAGATGATTGAGTAGAGCTCTTAGTAGAGCTCTTAGTGCAGAGTTCGTCCGGGGAAGTACTACCAACTTACCCATTTCCACCGTGAACCAGTAGTGCACTTGTAATACTGTGTATCGGTTAGGAAGGTAGGGAAGCCGGTGAAATTACAGACACATGAGACTTAACAACTTCACGTCTCAAAGTCGACAACATACTCGTATTGGCGATGCCACTTGTGTAGCAAATATCCATAGGGGGTGGTGACCACTTACCATCAGGTGCATAGTCTGCTTGGTAGTCAGCCCAGGTCGTATAAAAAAAGATAGATACACTCGTGCTGTTAATCTTTCAAATAAAACAAAAATGTGGAGTAAGGCCTATCGTAGATATTAACACTGTACCTGGGAATAAAGTTCATAAAGATCGCACATCCATAACTTATTAGACACTTTGAAGATAGCAAAAAAGCCTTTCAAAGATTGGCACGAGGCAATTCAGATCGCTACGTTTTTTAATACCTAAAAGATATTTGGGTTAATGATTGGACAATGTTACTTCTCAATTATAGTTTTAACAATGAAACGCCTGGGGATATTTTGACTACCTTATTCTGTAAGGCTACTGTAGGTATTTTTAATTATAATAATAGCTACAGTACAATAGCTTTATTATATAAATATAATAGCTGTACGTCCCGCGGTTCCATCCGCATCCTGAGATTATATATTATCACAAATAAATATCCCTTTCAACATTCGTTACACACCGTCATCTTATCCCGAACTAAGCTGAACTTGTACTATGGAAACCAGACAAGACACATGAGACAAGAGAACAAACAGACATGTTCATGCACACGAATGTTTGTCCTGGGTGGGAATCGAACCCGCCACCTTCGGCTTGGTAGTCAGAGTCGCTAACCACCAAGCCAACTGGCCTGTCAAAACACCTATCTCCATCCGGAATAATATACCTTCCAAATGAATGACGGTGGCCGGTGAAATTACAGGCACATGAGGCTTAACAACTTCACGCTCAGGGTCGCATGGGCGATGCCCCTGGTGTTGCAAATGTCCATAGGCAGCGGTGATCACTTTATTTGTATATCTATCCTTTTAATTTGTTTATAATATTTACTTCTATTAAGTAACTAATATTATAAAGAGATAAATAATAATGTTTGGGTGTAGAGGTTATCTAATCTAATCATCCGATTACAACGAATCTGTCATCGATAGCAAGATACAGTATTCCCTACTGTTATAGGTTGTGTAAATCAGTGTATCTTTTAATAAGCTGATGAGTACACTCGTCTCAACATCGCCGCGCGCCAGCGGCAGGGAAAGAAAGGTGCGGGGACAGCGGCGAGTCCGCCGGCCGACAGCCGAGCGCGCGTCCCCACCCCGAGTCAGTCAGCTGTGTCACGCAATGAAGCACGGCTGCTCTCGCGCATATTAGATTTCCATATTTTATATTCTCAACCGAACTGTTTGTAATTTTACCTCATTGCTCATTATACTTACAGTCCACTCTTACTTTCATTCTCATCACCAAGAGCTATCATCGCGAACATTGGTCCTTCGAGCCGGACTGAATAGTGATCCATCTAGTAATTTCTGAGATTAGCTCGAACATATGCTAGACTAGATTAAAAGCTAACAACCATAATCAAACTCGATTTAAAACACCAGGAAGTAGATTAGTGATATTAACTACGATAGTAAAATTGACAAAAATCGATCAATTTAATGGTTTATAAAAATTTTTTTTTTACCAAAAATGAATAGTGAAAACCGAAGTAATAAGGCGAGCTAGAAATCACTCATGTAGTCGTTTTTAAATAAAACTTTAATGAACACTATAATTATCTCGTTGAATAGAATGTCGATACACCTCACTTGTCCGAAAAACGAATGCCCAAGAGAGAGCTCAATTTGAACAGGGGATCATAACAGGGGGCAATCACAGGTCAGCGTTGTGCGGCAGGCGCGGGTACAGGGGAAACGGGCTGATGTCGAAACAAACAACTTATTTTAGAGGCTACACAAAGAATTCATGAATTTATAATGGCAGGGGAAATTAGCTTTTTCCTCTCACTTGGTGCGGGTCGGTCCGACACCGGCGCCGGTCGGCGACGTGGTATTCATTTGAATTTGTGTACATTTACACTAGCTTTTTTGCCTAATAAAGTTTACTGACATTAAAACCCGAAGCTCTATGATGGATACTAAAGGGTTTCCCTTAAAATTCAGTGGGATAAGGTTCAATTACAATAATATATAATATTTTATGTACGCAAATTTTACAATGACAAAGTGTAATGTTGCGCAAACTTTATCATTAACAACATCATCAGCCAGCCCCGTTCCGACCCATTTCGGGTTAGTGCAGCATGCATACGTTCTGTTCATTTAGCGCCTATCTATCTATACGCATATTTCAAGATTTAGACTTGTGGCGACATCTATGAACACGCCTACAATCCTTCACGCCCGCACAACAGTGATGTGGCGACATCTATGAACGAGTAGAAACACGCGAGAATAATACATCGCACTATCAAGATTCTCTCAGGATTTGACATATATACAAGCATCCAACATCAACAGTTGGACCGCGGTCCCCAGGCATGATCACCTAGCCTGGCGGAAGATCTTCCCTTTTAAATGGAGGAGTCTCATACCTCGCTCCTCCATAGAGTAGTAGAGCTCTTAGTGCAGAGTTCGTCCGAAGTACTACCACCTTACCCATTTCCGCCGTGAAGCAGTAGTGCAATTGTATTACTGTGTTTCGGTTAGAAAGGTAAGGGGGCCGGTGAAATTACAGGCACATATGAGACTTAACAACTTCACGTCTCAGGGTCGACAACGCATTGGCGATGCCCCTAGTGTTGCAAATGTCCATAGGCGGCGGTGACCACTTCAGGTGCCCCTCAATTGCCCCTCCATCAGCCATTACAGGATGCACGTAGTTATCAATCAGGGGTATCCTCTTTTCTTACCACTCATGACACACTAGATATGAGTTGGGGTGGGAGCACTCGTCGCCGCTACCACACAAAATATACTACTTCTAATAACACATTACCAACAATACATGTAATTCTATATTTATATAATTTAAGATTTCAGTAAGACATACTATTCAAATAGGAATACTTTATTTCGTAGGCATGTACAACTAAAGAAACATTATTTATGTACCTCCCCTCCACTTTTTCACTTTTCCCGAGTGTATAATAAATTTTGAATGTATTTAAATTTTTCATGCAGCTCTTGAGAAATCCCTTTTTTGCGAATTCATATCTTTGGAAGACAATAACAATGTCGCTGGCGGATTAAATAATTCATTCAGGAATTAAGGATTCTGGTTCTGAAAAATCCCAATGCTCACAACGTGAAGGGTTCGCGATAAGGAAAACATATATTTTAACAAACAGTTGTTTTTATGACAACAAATATAATTATTTATTTATTAACTTATTCACATTTCTAATCATTTTTTATTTTCATTCGCAGTAGTGTGCCAATGCTCCAAGTTTTTTTTTTAATAATATAAAGTGGTGTATTTATTTTATATTCTCTCTTTATAAGCCGTTTGTCCACAATCTCACCATGCTTTGTGAAGATGTTGCGAAAGGGTCTAAGCATATAAAGCCTATACGCATATGCGTAAATCTAATATACCGAAATCTATTGCCAGTCCTTTGGCATATATGTTGCCAAAGATTTGCCATCAGTTCAGAAATCTCATCGAATCAGACAGATGTAATTAATATCTGTAATTCGTACAAATGGTCTAGCAATTCTGCCCACGCTTCTCTGACAAAATAAGATACCACGGTGGCCAAAGCGACGTAGCAGTGGGCACTTAAGAGTAGGCAAGCGGCTGCTTCGAAGTTGTAGAGTCTAAAAGTGTGCCGTTATTGGTAACCGAATGAAACAGCCTCCCAGACAGAGAGAGCAAGGAGCTTAGTTAGTAAGATTTTTTTCAATGTCCAAGTATAATTCAGACAGTAGACGTACATTTAATTTCCGTCAGCATCACAATATAGACAACTTATTTCCATTTGAAGAAATTATGAAGCGAAGCAAAGACAGGACATTTATTAAGGCTACAACGTAAGCCCTGTGCTAAATAATGGGCCATGAAACAAGGGATTTCTGTTTTATTGACATCGAATATGTATTTCCTTTTTTAATGTTTGTGAGACGATATTATACGGGGGAGACTTGTTGGTTCGGAGAAAGTTATTAAAATTAGCGAAAAGTTGAAATACCAAATAAATTTGGCTGTTGTATATATATTTACTACCTCCTGCCCCTCATTCAAGCTTGAGCAATCTAATTTCCGAAAAGTATGTTATATTTTTTCCCAAAACATATTTTTACTGTGTTTCAACATGCGTGTAGGTTTTTCAAAGTATTTGCGTTATAGAGTCACAAGCTGCAAAAAATTTCACGTTTATAATACTTATTGAGTTCATCAACTTTCGTCACTCATTTTCACCAAAGAAGATATGCAGCGTAGCATAAATTGCACAGTGACTTTCGCTTACAAATCGCTCACGCTAGCGTCTCCGCTTTAGCAACCGCTCCACCGCTGCCTTCGTGGCCAGATTAAACGCGTCCGCTCTACTAGTGATAGATCACCCGCCAGAGGCAGCCGGTGTAAAATCTGCATCTACTTACAGCGCCCCCTGGATTTGCACTACACTTTATTTACGCCCCTTTTATAAATCGCCGTCATCTTCGCTTAGCCCCCTCACAATTATGTGAGAGCGTTTTATATTCTCATTGCAAATGTGATTTTTCTTGTCGTATTAGAGCTTGGACCGAGGTGGATGAGTTATAATAATTTGAGGTGCGCCTGCGCGTTGATTAACAACGTAGTGCTGAATATAGCAGAAATATCTGATGGAAGATATTTTTATTCTAAATAATAGTAACTTATGAAAAGTGATTCTAATACCGATTCAGAGATTTGACACGTAATCTATGTCTAAACATTAAGTTTACATTTTCTATAATTAAAATCTTTTGACATTTAAACATTTTCAAGATTAAACTGCTATTTAAGTTTCTTTATAACTTAGTTCACCTTATACCACAATCTCGAACGATGATGTGGTGAATTGTGACGTAACTCCCACATCCCTACCTGCCCTCCATCCGTGTAGTTATTATATGCCGACAGTAAAGTGCTATTAGTGTTAAACGGCAGACAGCGTCATAGGTTCACGTGTAATGATTAATGAGTGGAATCAGCACACTCCCTCGCTCACACGTACCGAGATACAGTACACTATCGAACAGTAAGGTAATGCTGAGTTTCTTGCCGGTTCTTTTCAGTTGAGAAACTTCGTCAACTTCCGAACCGGTGGTTACTTCATTAAATTTATTCTTCATAAGTGCCCTCCGCAGGCCTATACGGGAATGTATATGATATGGGAATGTCTCGGATTTAAATCATCAATCTAAAAGTAGTATTGTTATATTATCCGATTAGTCCGCATTTTTTTAATAACCAAGATATTATTCTTTTTTACTATGAAGTAGTATGTATTTCTTAGATACAGAATTACAGTTAAAGTAACAGAAAGTCAAAGGCGGTAAAATTATAGGCACGTGAGACTTAACAACTTTGACGATGTCTCCTTCAAATTTCAATTCTTAATTGTAAAGCACCGGTGACCACCTACCATGATGACGGTCTGCCTGTTTGTCGGTATACTTGACATACAAACAGGTCGTGAGCTTATTTCCCCCGGACTTACGCATATAGGGCAGTGCGATGCCGCCGGCTCACGCGTGGGCGCCTGAAGACTTAAAGCACTTTCTTACAACGAGGCTGTGGGTGGTGAAGTAGTTTGAAATTTAAAAAAAACACACGTACTTGGTAATAGACAGGTAAAATCTAACTCGCACAACACAGGTTCTATACCGCCGGCCAATTTAACTCGCATTAATCTTATGTCATATGAAACGTTAACTATGAGGCTACTCGTTCCGCCGTGTCTAAGTCAGAGCCTATTCAGTTTAGGAATATAGCACACATTTCACGTGACTTCCACGTCACTAACAACGCCCTGAGCTTAGGTCCCCGCCGGCGGTTCCGTAACCAACCCTTTGAGAGCCCTTAGGGCTGATTGAATTTTCGAAGTAAGGGTGTAAAAGCTATCTGCAATCGGCATTTAAAATCATCATCGGCTGCCAGCCTTGTTCCCAATAATATGCGGAGCAATACGCTTTCTGCCCGTTTGGTGCATTACGTATTACAAGAAATTTGGCAGATTTACGACCGCTCGCCTGTCTGAAACCAACTCTCTTTGGGATTGCTTTACATTGCTTAGTGGTTGACCATTTGGTACAAGGTGTAAATGCACGTGGTCATCGGTATACTCTTTGGGTACCCTAGAGATGAATTGGGGTTGTGGTATTTCACCAGGGCTAGCAAACTGCACCACCACCATACAGAAAAATAAATATTGTGATAAAGTAATATTAATGTTTGTAATAAATTACAAAGTATCCTAGTAGGTGAGAAAGTTTGTGGGCATGCATAGAAGGATGATTCTTACTCTTTCACGCAAGAACTACTTAGCAGAATCGTACGGCACTTGGCACATAGATAATTTATTAAACATACATATATTTTATCCCCGGAAAATGTAACAAACCTCGAGAAAGCGGGTGAAACCGCGAGGTATAGCTACTAATAATGTGAATACGCTACTAGTTTTAGTGCAAGCTCATGTTTGTGCATAGACGAGCTAATACCTCTCCTTCAATTTTAGCTATCTTGTTATCATATCCAAATGCAGGCAATTATTTAGTAATACCATTGGAGTTGGGTATCTAATTGTTCATTGTACTGTCGGCAGCCGTTGTCCGGCGCACGGATGCAGTAGCGCATTTATCTCACAAATGCACCGTTTAATTCACTACTCGACCACCACGCTACAAACCGCCCATCCACCCGAAAATCTCACGTCCTATTCACACATATCAAAGGAGAACGAGAGAGAGAGAGCGTATGTGTAACATGGTTTTGAGAGGTGCTAGAGGTGAGAAGCGATTAATGATTGATTGCGAGCGATTTAGGGCAAGTCTTAGGTAAAAGGACGTAATGCGACGTACCTGCAGACTATCGAGCGTATTCCTTAGTTGAGTTTGTTAAGTAGGTATTTAATCATAACTATTTTCAAGGATATTCATCACGAATTAAGTTAAAACGGATCAACACGCGGCAATCCGTACCTACGTGGATTTTGTAACTTTATTGCAATCAGTTTCAAGGCAAAAATATTTTTCGTGTGTGGAAATCTAAACCACGACATGTGGTGTAGCAGGGTATCTTACCTCTATACCAACCGCCTCGTCAACCAGAATAATGAATAAATCATCAATTAAAATGACAACCCAGTTTTGTTCAAAGTTCAAAGCCCCCATTTTCGTATTATACTCTAAACCTGTATTGAAATATACTAGCACAAAGATTTCTCAGGAGTTTATAAAATGAATGAGGTCGAAATGGTGAGCATATAGCTCGTTTTCTACTCCACTGATACGAAGGCACCTAAGAAGGACCAAATTATTGCAAAGATCCGGAAGTCAGCTATTAACTGAGAAGAAACGGCAAGAAACTCAAACAAGGTTTTCATAGACTATTTCATTAAAATTTTCAGATAAAATGACATTTAAAAACAACTTAATATATAAATGTATAAATGTTATAGTTGAATGTTTGAATTTCGATCACTTATCAACAGCTCAATGGATTTGGATGGAATTTGGTGCACACACAATAGGTTTCGATTAACACATAAGATCTTTTTATCCCGGGATAACATTGAATCCCTCGGGAAGCCTGAGGGTTGGAAAATATATTCAATTGTTGTATTTACTTACAACACATCTGTTAGACTAAATCATCCAATTATTATCGACATGTAACAACATGATTAAACTTACCAACGTAACCACAGTCATAGATTAGTGTGAGCATTAGGTCTTGCTATCGATACGCACGCTGGGGCACGCTGGGGCACAGTGGGGTACAGTGGGGTTAGGGGACTCACGGAAATGAGGTGGGGTAAATTGCAACCCTCTCGACGAGCTGCGTCGACCAGCATTGCACGGCGTTTAGTGGGGCTCCAACAGGTAGATAAATGGACAGCGCTCTGAATTCTAATAGAGGATTACCTGCATCAAATAATATATCGTTCTGTGAACCATTGTAATGTAGATGCTCCGATGGTGAATATATTTAAATGTTCTATGTGTAATTATGGAAATGGCGTGTTTGTTTTAGAAATGTTGTTTGCTTTCAACTAGAATTTATAGAGGCTAGTACGTGGGTCGTAGCAGTCGAGCTGGATTTGTATGGTCAGGAATATTATATAACAAAACGACAAACTAACTGAACAATATTCAAAGTTATTTATCCAGTGTAAGCCTTAGAAGGGGAATTATAAATATCAAAACTACTTAAGTATCCACCAATTTGGAAGTCAGCCTTCATCTGAGAACCAAAGTCTGTCTGGAAAGTTAAAAATGTTATGTGAATTATTTGGCTGATTTACTTATTTCAAACGTTTATATTTTGAAATAAAATCAAAAATATATTTTAAAATCAAACTTGACATGTTGTGAGCATTGTTTCTCGGGCACGTTATCTATGCAGAGCCGGTAATCATTTATATAAATAAATTGAAATTAAAATCACACTCCACACTGTTCTAATAACGGTGTAACAAAAGCTGAAGACAAAGACCGGTCGAGATGAAGTTAAATAGTTGTCAAGTGAGTGAAAGGAACTGTATTATGTTCATAAATGTCATTCGCGCTTCAGTGAGTCTCTATGACGCAATAATATCCAGCTTCATTATTCTCTTACATATTTTGTCAGCGGCCGGCACATGAAGGATCCTAGAGCGGACCTCTCAAGCGTTGCGTAGTTAGCAAATGAGACAGAGCATCGTCGAGGTACTGTAATTTGCCTTACAGAATCACACCCCAGGTTCTGTTGAAATAAATTAGTTCTTGGAGAAAATTTCCAAGAAAATTTTAAATGAGATGACGTCATAGAAATAAATAGTTGCAGAAAGTTCCTTCCAATTATTAAGGTGTAAAAAGAACTTATGCTTCAATAAAGTTTGTTAAAGGTAAACATATCAGAATGCAAGGGTACTGCATAGTACCCATCTGTTTCCTTCTAGACTTTGTTTGCTTAGCACCTTTGGCCACATAAATGTGCTCAAGTGCAAACGTTTCTACAGTAACATGGGGAGCTTCCCCATGATATTTTGGGTAAAGATTAGGCATCATCCAAAAGTTGAAGTGACCATACGATTGTAACCTATATCGAATAAGAGAGAAAGAATTTCTTGGGCTCAGCGCAATATTTAGGCTTTCCATTCATTCGATACATTATATAAACAAGGCATTTGGCAAAATTTCTACTCTCTAAGTGAATGCTCTTTTTAAACACTCTGTGTAAGGTGTAAAAGTGTAAGTGGTTACCGGTATCCTCTAGTCGCCTCTAGTCGCCTCTAGTCGCCTCTAATGACACCCTATAGATGAGATGGGGTGTTAGTATTTGTCGCCGCTACCACACAGCTCTATGCTCAATAAACCACCAAGTAAAATAATCAGGTTTAAGTGCACAATACATAAACGAATACATATACAAATGTTCCCAAAGTGAGAATTCCCTTATCACACAGTAAATATATGCGCAGTGAGTCCAACGTCATTTGTAAAGGGATGAGCGCTGGCCGGTGGCCGCGACCCGGGCAAACCGGGCAGAAATATCGCCGCTGCCCGGGCAACATATCACCGGGCGCGTCACGAAACTACATCTATTATTCCTTAACTTGCCAACTTACTTGGAGCTGGAATGCTCATCGGCTTGGGTCGGTTTTAAAGTCAAATTTAAGCTTCTAATGGAGTAAATAAACATGAGCCTTCATGTTGCATAGTAATATAATTTACGTTATTTATTAGCTTTGGTAATATTTTTATTTTATTACTTATTAAAATACTTTAAATATAGAATGTAAGTATACAATAAACAATATAATTAAAACTATGCGTGGATGGGCAAATCTGAAACTATGAGAAATAGCGAAGAATACTCAATGGAGTCACGTCCGATTGTGATGAAATCTTAAATTAAAACTTTTTGGAAAATCTGATTATGTAGAAGAACCGGCCACGAAGATTCTAGAATATAAAATCATACAGAATACTGTAACGACAATATCTCAGGATCTAGGATCAAATTTAAGGAAACTGTTGAATTTGAATACACTGATTTATATTTAAAGATAATTTCTTTGATTCTTACATTACCCGTTACTTATTTGGAGCTGTATACTAAAAACAATTGTCATGATTTTGAACAATAAATCAGTTAAAATTTAATAGATGGCCACCGTAAGAAAATTTTTAAAGTAGGTATATTGATAAAAATGAGCTCTTTAATAGTGGATTTCAAGTAGGCTAGCTCACCCAAAACGCTGTCAAGAGGTAGTATCCCCATAATGATGGGCAAGGTATTCGCCAGCTCTCCGGTCACGTGACGCTTCGATGAGGCTTAGCCACTTGTCTGTAGACACGGTGAGCGGCCGGTCCCCATGCTCCCCGTGCCTCAGCCCCTAACGGCTCAAACATGTACCAGCTATTGAGTATACTATGTTAGCGCCGCTTGACGTTTGCACCACAGACAGTAACTCTGGCTGACTTTAATGTGCTTATAAATTTTAATGTGTTAAATTTATTAATTCATCTTAGGAATTCTTTGACTAAGATCATTTCACTTATACATTATATACGACGACATAGATAAATTATCATAATTAATAAATATGTCATAATTTGACCACTTTTTTATATATACATTACTAAAATAGTTGATTCAACTCAACAATGTATTAATTACGTCCCCAAATATTCTCTACCACAACTGTAATAATAGTCAAACTATATGTAGGTATATGTCCTCATTGTACGAATAGTCCATAAATCAGAATGTTTCATTCCAGCGTACTCATTTCAGAATATCAAACCGCGGCATAATCGCAACGGCAAACGATAATTCGTGACGCTCCGTCCGGCTCAAAATGAAATATGCCGTGCATTTTTCCGATTGAGTCTCGTCATACCTTTGAAAGGGCAAAAATGAAACAACAAGGAGCACGAGGCCGCCCCCGCCGCCTCCGAGACATAACGATGGCTCATTCCACATTCCCTCCCCATAAGCTGAGTGAGCGCAGATGAAAACGCGTCTAATAAGGCACGAGCGGCGTCGGGTTAATAAGACGGAGTGGGGCTACGAAACGAGCGACATCGCGTACCTCTTCACTCACCGTGGCAGCGACAAATGTCATAATTTAGCGACGCGTCGCGGTTTGGAATGTACAGGCTGGCGTGTGTCACGGGGCCGCAGAACAGGTAAGGCTAGTGTTTTTTTAAGTATACTTATATCTGACTGTGGTTTTACCTTTTTCTTTCTAAAGATGAAAGAAATCCAATAATTCAAGGCGACAACAACATAACATTATACTAAAACAATTAAAATAAATAAAAAGTATACATACAATTTTCACTCAAACCCGTTTACCTGTTACGAAGTTGATTGCCTATAAACTTTTACACAAACACAAACTTTTGCAGTACTATACTACTACTATAATAATAGTAAAATAAACTGAAGTTGTAGTCAGTATCATGAAGAGTTACCTCCATTCAAGCTTACCATGGTTACCAGCGTACCATTCATGATGTGGCCAAAGTGATAAGATCACAAAGTTTTCAATAATGGAACCGACTAAAACCACCTACCGGCACAAACGTGGCTGATAAAAAAATCGATTTTTAAATACTTATAATAGCTCTACTACACTATTATATATTTTAGAGCTTCTTTATAATTTTCTCCTTAAACTTTCTCTAAACTTTAAGCCCATTGAAAGATTTCTACCCACGACTTTTCCCATCACTTCAGAACTTCCACCCTTAAAATATTTATATCACAAGGTAAAATACAAACGTAGCATTCCCATGCGGAATATAGAACGGTGAGTATACAAGGGGGTGGCGTGGGGCGAGATATGTGCAGCAATCAACCGACGCGAAACACTCCGCGCGCCCGAGTCGCCGCGCCATAGTTACTATTACACCGTAGTAATACAACTACACCAGTCCCTGTATTAACATTCGGTTGATGGGCGGTCAGTAGCATCGAACGAGACTTCAAAACTATCGTCGTACTTTCAGTTTTAATAGTCTCTATCAGTATAAAACTAGTTGCTTTTCTATCTGTTTAAACACTATTTTCTTTAAAATAAGCAATAGCTTATGAAGCGGTTATCTCTATAAATTGGAGAATTTGGTCCAGCAGATCTATATGTATTATACACTACCGACACGCAGATTTCCCTTTCTTAAGGCATGTTACATATCCTAATGTTGTAATTTAGCGAATGTAACTTGAGAATAGTATAGCTTTCTATCAGAGAAAGGTTATTTAAAATCGTATGAGTAGTTCCGGAGATTATCTCTCACATACAAACTTAATCTCTTTATCATATTACTGTAGAATTGTATTATGCCACTGAGGAAAGCTGTGGTGGGTTAGTTCTAAATAAAATAAATTCTTGAGTTGAGAAAAATCTCGAAATCTCTATTATTAACATTTATTATAAATAGTAAAAATCTGTGCGTCTACTGCTCCCACGTGTACTGTGGCAGCCCTCACACAGACCATTTGTAATGACATACATGTTTCCCTCTATTAACTCACTGCTATTTTTCTCTGTATTTTTGTGTTTATTAGTTTGTTTAACCTTAGGGCGGCTACAGACGCCTCGTGTACGTATGATGGGGCACTTTTTTTACAAATAACTAATTTAAGCGGTTACATGTAGATTACAATGTGTATTTGGTTAGCTTTTTATTGCCTTTAAAGAAAGTTTAAGCTTCGTTGATATAAAGCGATGAAAATAATTGATGTCCGGTTTTTTAGAGAATTTGTATTCCTGACGACTGTCGACTAGGCTATAAGCAATTCTATAATTTAAAAAATTTAATACATGTTTGTCTTGCTTCTAATTTCTAAATATAATTAGGGTATAAAAAAGTGAAACTTATTTTCGGAAATGCATATATAGGTAAAATAAAATACAAGTTACATTTTTTTTTGTAATGGTTGCCATGAAAAATTTTCCAAGCTTCCAAATAATAAATATAATTATATATTTTTTTAAATATGTAGTAACAATCGGAAAAAGCTTTCGAAAAAATCTTTCGTTTTTCTAGATAGTTAAACAATTTATTGCCAAGGGTTATTATCCTCTAAAAAATCACATATACTATAAGAAAGTGGTAGCTTCGATTGCTGCATAAATGCCCAACGCGGACCTGACTGAATAAATAGTTTTGAATTTTGAATTATGAAGCCTTTTTCAAATAAAATATTTCTTACTAGTTTTAGAACTAAATAGTAAACAACTAACGATCATACCAAAGACTCCTTAAACACGAAACGAGCTTAAATACCTGAAAACATATTCACGTAGGTACTTTCAAAGAAAAACTGACTCTACTACGAATGCCTTTTAAATTCACTCGGTACACCTCCTATTCCATCGCCATAAGGTATATTTTGCATTGTACGAGTGCGTGTTAAAGTTGTAAGTAGTTGTGCATTACACATTCGACTCGTAGTTGTTAAGTTAAAGTTTTGAAACGGTGACGGAATGGTAAAATACCTGTACGTGTATTACGTTAGTTGATTGCAATCTGTTGCAATTTGAAACAGCTTTATAATAGAAAAAAAAATATATATTCTCGGCTATTATCTCCACCGAGGTAGGCAATGGTCTTAGTGCTGTATCTGCATTGGTGGAATGTAAAGATATTTCAGGATTTACATGGCATGTGGTGAGTGTTGTTGCCGTCTCTTGAGCATAATGCCATTTCAAATAAACTAAGCTTAATTGTACCTCATCTGATTTGGGAATCGAACCCTGGACACAGATATCCAGCTGACCCTGTTGCTCTTCGACCACCGAGGCGACCACCACTATAATTTGAATTAATCTAAAACATATTCTGTCTATGTGCCAAATTTTATGTAACGTTTACGTGGGTAAGCTGTACCAAATACACACACACATACACACCCACTCAAACTTCCGCATTTATAATATCAGTAACATTATAATGTGAAAAATGGTTCCATTTGCACGTAGTTATAAGAACATAAATAAGCAATCAAAAATCCGCCTTATTTTCCCATTACACCAATGGTTTCAATATATTCAACCTACACTTTTGCTAATAGTTTCAACCAGAAACCGGCTACATATAGACCGTTATTGAACTGGTTTCAAATTGAAACCGCTCTAAGCCTTAAGTAATAGAGCCGCTGAAGGAAGTGCTCGAAGTATGCACTTTTATATTGGAATCTTCTCCAGGGAATACATCCTATTGTTATTTGGCGCGCCGGATGGTGTAGTTGCTAGATACCCTGACTACGCTATAGGTCGTAAGTTCGACAATATTTTTGTGTGAGTGGACATGACTGTTTGTTCTGCTAGCGTAATTACCTTGTTGAGTGGAATGTGGGTCTGAGTACTGAGATATCTGCAGATATAAATGAAGTGATAAAAGGAAGTCGTAGGTTCCAATTCCACAATGATATTGAGTATACGGTAAATGAAACGTCGTGAGGAAACCATAGCACTGTGGAAGGGTACTATGTAGTACCCGTCTAAAACTCTCATGTAGATGATCCATCGCTAAGCACCTATATGGGTACTAGTGTATTCCAACAGCTGCAATTGAGAGCCAGTTCCCTTCTAGGCTTTGTGCCTTACTGCTTCGGCCACATCACTGGTGAGATTGTCAAACACAACCCTATTTTTGATAACATTAGGTATATTCTTCTTTGCAGTTAGCTCACTTAGTCTTTGTTCACATATTCTAGTGTATAGCATCGTAATGGATGCACACATATTTTCCGAAGTGGAACAAACTGAGTGGCGACACCTGCGTGTAAATAAAGCCACGTGTCCAGTGGGATAGAGTTGTGTAGTGTGGTGTCCTATAGTGCGGGGACAGCGACACGTCAGCGCGGGGTCGCACCGCAGCGCGTGCCGCTCGCTTATTGTGCAACTTGCAACTGAACAATCCGTTGTTGAATATGAAATTCATACTTTTGTTTCAATTGACAGAGATAAAACGTTAGTATATGGAGTCTGCTTAAAGAAATGGCAAATTTGTAATAATTATCTAAAACTTCATAAAAAAAAAAAAAATTCAAAACCATTCAGTTTAGGCCCTCGGAAGGCACTTACGAAGGTCAAATTTAAAGTTACTGAAGCGACAACTTTTACCACACATCCAACGTTTATATGGAGGTACCAGAGCGTGAAATTTAAAGCAAGCCTGTAGAATTATTAGATAGGATTATTACCGTATATCCCAAACAGTTTCACCCGCGTCTTAAAGGGTTGTTACATTTTTCCGAGATGAAAAGATCCCAATGTGTTGATCCAGGCTGTAAACTATCTTCCCCGCCCTGGGACCTGGAGGCTAAAGTACTCGCGTCGCTATATCAGTGGCGCGAGGAAGAGGCGGAGCGGGGCGAACGACCGATGCAGCGTCAAATCGAGCTGCGTCGGTCTCAGCTCCGCGAGGTCCTGGTGGCGGAATGGCGGGACAGGCTTTCACGCCCTACCGCCGGCCTCGACATAGTCGGGGCGGTCCGGCCGGTGCTCGAGCGCTGGCTCGGGAGGAGGCACGGCTCCCTGTCGTTTCGGGCGACGCAGGTGCTCTCGGGGCACGGTTGCTTCGGGAAGTACCTGTGCCGCATAAACAGGGAGCCGGACGCCCGGTGCCACCACTGCGTCCATTGCCGGGAGGACACGGCGCGGCACACGCTGGCAGAGTGTGCCGCTTGGGAGGAGCCGCGTCGTGCCCTCATCGCCGGAGTAGGCCCGGACCTCTCGCTGCCGACCGTGGTCGAGTCGATGGTCGACAGCGAGGAGGCCTGGGACGCAGTGGTAACCTTCTGCGAAACTGTCATCTCGCGGAAGGAGGCTGCGGAAAGGGAGAGGGAGATTTTGACCCTCAACCCGGCCCGCAGCCGACGCACCGGGCGTCGGCGGAGGGCTGATAACGCCCTCCTCCAGCCCCCCTAAATGGGTCCAGGGGCGACAGACACGGGGATCCGTCTGTCGCCCCCCATCATCATCAGGACCCGAGGTGGCGGCGCGCGTGTGGTGTTCCACGTGCGCCCCTCAGAGAAGTCGGGGGGGGAGGAGTTAACACCTCACTCCCCCCCCTCGACCAGATGGGGCCCGCGATGGCGGGCCAGTACCAGCCGGGGGTTGCGGAAGCTGAATTCGTGCCCGCGACCCCCGGCGCTTAGGTTTGTGAAGGAACACCGGAGGGGTTTTAGTGGGTATACCCTCGGGCCCCTTCTCATTTTTGATATGGGAAGGGGAGTTTGCGAGTGGGAGTCCCACATAACCACCGCGTCTCTCCCCGGGCGCGGTGGTATGCGTAATGCATTTCCCCTCCGAAAAAAAAAAAAAAAAAAAAAAAAGAAAAGGCTGTAAACTATCTGGGGTGCAGTGAGAGGCCTCCTCGTGGCGCACCCTGGGCAACGTCAGCTTCAGGTGCCCACCGGTTTTTGGTGGACACTTGAGGCTGGCGGCTAACTCTCACATCCTTCCCCTCGGTCCTCTTCCCCTCCTTCCACTCCCATCGTTTTAAGGGCAAACCCTTATCCTTCCCCCGTCCTTCCCACCTCCGCCCTTCCCTTTTCCAGGGCGGGCCCGGCGGCATTAACAATGTCGTCGGGAATAACCGTCCGAAAACAGAGGAGTCACGCCGATCCTCTGTGGCCCGTAGCCCGGTGCCTCCTGCAACGACCTCCACCGTATCGGCGTTGTGGAGTAGTAGGAGCCCGGAGCGGAGAGCTTGCCTTAATTGGCCGGCCCGCGACAGGGACAAGTCTATAAAACCCGTCAGGACAAGACGTAAAACACTGCACATACCTGGCGACCTGTGCAGCAGCCTCTCGTAGGTATAGCCTTGCCCGGAAAGGGCGTCACCCAGGGGTCGACTTTTATTTCGTCCCATTCTCGTGGGTTTAAGTATGGAAATAGAAAAAAACAAAAATGGTGAGGAGGTGAGGAAGGAAGACGAGGAGGTGAGGATGGAGAAGGTAGCAGTAGAGAGGAGGGAGGAGACGATGGTGCCTGCCGTGGAAGGAGTCCAGACACGGTCAAGCACCAAGAAGAGAAACTCGATTCTGCCTAACAGAAAGAAGGATGGGGCCGCCATGGCCACGTCAACGAAGGGGAGGGGGGGGGGGTAGTCCTCGGAGGAGGGAGGGCTTTATTGCCACCTCCTCCGAGTCTGAGGAGTCAGACCTCTCCGAGGTCATCCAGAAGGCCCGTCAGCCCCAAAAAAGGGCGCACGTCGACCGGAAAGACGACCCTAGGCCCGAAAACGGGCCTAAAGTGAGTACGGCCCGGAGGGGCAAACCCAAAGGGGCGTATGCGGGTCTCCGAAAAGGCTCCGAAATCCGGACCCATTTGAGTTTGCGGACTCGGACGTCGACACCTACCAAAGGGACTTCCCTGGGCTCCGTCCCGTGGGGAGAAAGGGAGTGGATGCCCAGGAGGTCTCGGCCGACCCAATCCAGGCGGCTCGCAAGGCGGCGGGCTTAATCCTGGAGGGGGCCCGCAAATCGGGCAGCTTGAAGGGTTCGGTGTGGGGCCAAATGAATCGGGCCTGCCGCACCATTCTGGCGTCAATGGACGAGGTCGAGGCAACAAAGACAGAGAGTGAGGAGATCCGCATCCTTAAAGCGGACAACAAAAGGATGCGGGAGCAACTCGCTCACTGTGAGGCGGAAATGAAGGCGCTCCGTACGGCGTTCTCAAACCGCGAGACCTCGCTCCCCCCGGCTCCAACGCCAGTGAATGAGACCCTGGCCCCTCCGGCCCCGACGCCGCCGATGCACTTCTGTGCTGCGGACTTGGCCGAAGCCTTAGGGGAGCTCAGGAAGGACTTATTCGTCTCCTTGGGGAATATGATAAACACCCGCTTAGAGGAGATGAGCAGGCGCCTGCCAACGGAGCACATAACCCGCCCCCCACTGGCGGCCGACAAGAGAAAGGCTGCTGGACCGGCCATGTCAGGCCCAACCACAAGCGCAGTGGCGGCGGCGGCTCCGGAACCCGAGAGGGCGAGGCTGGGTGACGGTCGGTCAAAAAAGGCTAGAAAGAAAAAGGCCAAGGCCCCCAAAACGCCCGCCCCGACAACCGGAACTGTCCCAGCAGTTCAGGCGGCCCCGGGAGAGGGACCGGGCCCCTCGGGCCAGCAGCCGGCAGACAGTTGTGCGACAGTGACCCGAAAGGGCAGGGGAAAGGGGAAGGGCAAGGACAAGCCCCCATCTGCCCCCCCCGCCCAAAGGCACCCTGTGAAGAAGGCAGCGTCTAAACCCAAGGCGCTGCAGATTCCGAAGACGACGGCGGTGGTGATCACCCTTAAGAAGGACCTCACCACCGCCACAACGCTGCAGGCCACCATGGCCAAGGCCATCAACAGCATGAGCCTGGAGGAAGTAGGCCTGCAGCACGTCCGGGTGAGGACTTCCATGACAGGGGGTCGAATAATCGAGGTCCCCGGGGCTGACAGCGGGCGGGCGGCAGACGCACTGGCGGCTAAGCTGCAAGCTTTAGTGGGTGACGTCGCTAACATTAGCCGCCCGCAAAAAATGGCCGCCGTCCAGATCGCCGGCCTAGACGAGTCGGCGACAAAGGAGTCATTGGTGGCGGCCGTCGCAAAAGTGGGAGGCTGCGATGAGGCCCATGTAAAGGTGGGGGGCATCCGTCCCCTCTACGATGGCACTGGAGCGGCCCTGGTCCAGTGCCCAGTGGGGACGGCAAAGGCCCTTGTCGAACGTGGTCGGATCCTGGTGGGATGGTCCTCAGCCAGGGTCAGATCGATTGGACCGGCACCCGTGCGGTGCTTTAAATGCATGGGTGTTGGTCACACGAGGGAGACGTGCCCCTCAAGCATTGACCGGAGCAACACTTGCTTCCGGTGCGGAAAGGAGGGGCACTTCTCTAAGCTGTGCTGGGAGGAGAAGGTGTGGTGCGCAGTCCGCCACCACGCCAATCTCCCAGCCGGCCACAAAATGGGAGGGGTCAAGTTCTCCCCACCAGCGGTTAAAGGCAAAGAGACGAGGCTCAGATCCGCCCGCCCCCCACGCCCCACCCCTGAAGCAACGACCGCGGGCCTAAATGAGGAAAATCTCATGGATGTCTAAATGCCGGTGATTTGCCAAATCCTGCAAACGAACACCAACCACTCCGCCAGAGCTCAAGATCGCTCATGCAGTACATGGTGGAGTGGGGAATTGGCGTCGCAGTCGTGGCGGAGCCCTATTTCGTCCCCCCCCTTCAATACTGGGCCGGGGCCTCAGACGGAATGGTGGCGATCGCAGTGCCGGCAGTCGGGGATTTCCCCCCTCTATCAAGGGTCGAGGGCGGCCCGGGATACGTGGCGGCCAGATGGGGGAGTCACACTGTAATAGTAGCAGTGTACATATTTCTCCCCCAACAGGCCGCTACGCGACTTCGAGCGGTTCCTAGGGGTCCTAAGCGGGGTAGTTATGAGAGCTGCCCCGACTCAAGTGATGGTCATGGGGGACCTAAACGCCAAAAGCGTGGCGTGGGGTTCCCCCATCACGGACCCTCGGGGGGCTGCCCTCGAGGACTGGGTGACGGCGTCAAGACTGGTGATCCTGAACCAGGGCAGTGCCAACACTTGCGTGCGGCGGCAAGGAGGGTCTATAGTGGATGTCACATTCGCGACCCCTGCCATAGCCGCAAGCGTCACTGGTTGGCACGTTCTGGAGGACGTCGAGACCCTCTCTGATCGTCGGTACATCAGAATGAGGGTCTCCAAAAATGGCGTCCAGCCGTCGCCCATCCCAAGGGGGGAAATAAGGGGCGGGGGCAGGAGGGGACCAAAATTCCCTAGGTGGTCCCTGCCCCACCTGGACAGAGAAAGGGCAGACGAGGCGGCGATGGTGGAGGCATGGTGCGCCACCCTACCCCCCGCCCTGGGCGTCGAGGAAAGGGCGGCACGGTTCCGCGTCGCACTACAGAGGGTGTGCGATGCGGCCATGCCCCGGGCCAGACGCCCCTCCGCCCGGAAGAGGGTGTACTGGTGGCCGTAGAAATAGCGGTTTTACGGACCGCCAGTAACAGTGCCCGCCGCGCCTACCAACATTGTAGGCGCAGGCGGCACACACCGGCTGAGGAGGAAGGGCTCCATAGGGCCCTCAAGGAGGCAAAGGGGGCCCTCCAAGTGGCAATTGCCAAGGCCAAGGACGAAGCATACTGCTCGCTCTTGGCCACCTTGGATGGGGACCCGTGGGGGCAGCCGTACAAGATGGTGCGCAACAAATTGCGCACCGCCCCTCCTCGGGCTCCCTGGAGCCCGACCTCCTACAGAGAGTGATCGAAGGACTGTTCCCGCCCGCCCCGCCGATCTCTCTCCCGACGATGGCCGACCCCATAGCGGAGCTGGAGGCCGAACTCGTCGTCACACCAATAAGTGACGACGAGTTCGAAAGAGCGACGGACCGACTCCGGGGCCGTAAAAAAATCCCCGGGCCCAGACGGAGTACACGGTCCGGTCCTCGGAACCGCTTCAGGCAAATCTTGGACGACTGCCTGAAGGAGGGAAGGTTCCCGAGGGTTTGGAAAGAGAGGCGGCTCTGCCTCCGCCGGAAAGAGGGTCAGCCTGCCGACTGCCCGTCCGCCTATCGCCCCATAGTGCTGCTAGATGAGGCCGGGAAAATGCTCGAGCGTATCCTGGCCCACCGGATCCAGCAGCACCTGGAGACCACCGGCCCGAACGTCACTGACAGACAGTTCGGGTTCCGGGAAGGGCGGTCCACGCTCGACGCGCTGAAGTCACTGAGGGACTTCAGCGAAGTCGCGTCGAGCAGGGGGGAGGGTGTCGTCGCGGTGTCTCTTGATATTGCGAACGCATTCAGCACCCTTCCCTATGGGGTGATAAGTGAGGCACTTCGATATCACGAAGTGCCTCACTACCTTAAGCGGATCGTGGAGCACTACCTTACCGAGAGGGTAGTGCTCTACGAAAACAAGGACGGACAGAGAGGGGAGAGAAGGATGTGAGGAAAGTGGCCCTCCCGAAGACTGAGGCCATAGTCTTCGGGGGGCGAGGGAGGGCATGGAGGCTGCCCGCGGATGCGGCGCTTTCAATCGGAGGAGGTGCGGTCCAGATAAAGCCCCACATTAAATACCTGGGGCTTACACTGGACCGCAAGTGGGATTTCGGGGAGCACTTCCGAAGACTTGCTCCCCGAATCAAGGGCGCCGCCCAAGCGCTGGGCAGACTCCTGCCAAACGTCGGGGGGCCGGGCTCCTCATGCCGGCGGCTACATGCCAGCGTGGTAAGGAGCATGGCCCTATATGGGGCCCCAATCTGGGCGGACAAGCTGTCTGCCCGGAACAGGGCCCTGCTGCGGGGGCCACAGAGAACTGTGGCCCAAAGAATGGTGAAAGCATATGTTACTGTGGCCCACGCAGCGGCCTGCCTCCTTGCCTGCACCCCCCCGTGGGATTTTGACGCGGGGGTGCAGGCTGAGACCTACCTAGTGAGGTCCAGGGCCCGGGCGAGAGGTGAACACCCGGACCCTGAGGATGTAGAGGCCTCCCGGCGGATGACGGAGCGCCGGCTGCGAGACAGGTGGAAGTCCGTCCTGGAGGACGCCCCTTACGGATTTCGCACCGTGGGGGCGATCCTCCCAGTGATGGACGAATGGTGTCAGAGGGCAGCCGGCGCTACGACGTATAGGCTTGTGCAGGTGATGACCGGACACGGCTGTTTCGGTCATTACCTGCACAAAATAGGAAGAGAACCGAGCCCGCGGTTCCATGAGTGCGGAGGTCCCGACGACACGGCCGAGCACACCCTTCTGGTGTGCAGTCGTTGGGACGCGGAGAGAGGCCTTATGGCACAAACTATTCAGCGGGCGGACCTCTCGCTGCAGAGCATAGTGTCTGCGATGCTCAGCAGCGAGAGGTCCTGGGAGGGAGTGGTCTCCTTTTGCGATTCTATTATCTCGCAGAAGGAGACCGCGGAGCGGGAGCGCGAGATAGATCCCCTCGCGCATCCCCTCCGGCGTAGGCGGCCGAGGATGAGGCGGCGGCGTTTCGCCGCACGCCTCAACCCTTAGTGGCTGGGGGCGGAGGATGGGAGTCCTCCGCCTGCCGTGACAAGTCACTCGGCGGTCTGGGGGATGGCCACGCGTTACCGGTCATCCCCCCATCGGCGCGGGAAACCCCGGCAGAGGCTGGGGCCACCGGTGGGTATCGTGGAGAATGCCAAGAGCGGGTGCCACGATACCCAACAAAACCGGAAAGAGGGTACGCCAAGGTGGTTTTTAGTGGGTAGACCTCTCTGGCCCCTTCTCATTAGGAGAAGGGGAGTTTGAGAGAGGGAGTCCCACATATTCCCCCTGCCGCTCCCAAGGCGGGGGGTTGAACGCGCAAAGCGTTTTCCACCTTGTAAAACAAAAAAAAAAAAAAAAAAAAAGGCTGTAAACTATCTATGTGCAAATATTTATCCAAATTCTATCAGTAGTTTTTTTGTGAAAGAGTAACAAATATTCATACACAATCTTACGCAATTATAATTTGTTGCGAAGGATACTAAGGCAATATTTATTTTCTTTAATTACCCGTGTGGTGCTAATGTAGCGGTCTACCTAAGCAATCGATTGCCAATTGCAGTTTAAACTGTAAGGCTCCAACAGTGACCCGTATATCAACCCCTGTCCTGTATTAAATATTGAAAACTAATATCTGTGTGCGCCGCGACGCGCGACGCTACGCCAGGTGCTACTGCTGCTGGTAGCTACTGCTGCTATTGCGGGAAAGAATAACGTTACCTTTCTAAACAATCAGCCAACCAATACCGATAGGTAACTTTAGATACGTGTTAGTATAGTCTGTTAGTTCCACGCTCCGCGGCGTCCTGTTTGTTCCTGTTAATCGCAATACTAGATCTAGGAGACCGTAAATTATCGATTTTGTGTTGGAGTAGCGTGACGTTTATACGCTTAAATGTTTATTGTAGATAAGTAATACTGATATATGCCGTGATTTTTGTTACTGATTATAAAGTATAATAAGTGCGATCAAAAAACAGAAACAGTTTACAATTAAATTAAATCAATATTTTAATGGCTAAAACAACACAACAAAAACACAAAAATCGAAATTTATGATTTGCCTTAATTTTTTATATAATAATTTATTCAAATTTTCATGTTTGCGCAAAATTATTATACGAAGAACTCGTTAAAATTTTAATCAATTCTATTTTTTAATGTGATGTAATAACAGATAATCTAGTCATCAATATTGAAAGCAGACATTTTTTTTTCGCAAATTTCCCAGTATGTGTATAGTGACACTGACTTATAGCGGGTCTTAAAGAATCTTAAGGCTTCTCAATTCACACACAACTTAAACTTTAATACCTATACAAAGGTAACGCTTAATAAACCACTAAATGCAATGAAAGCACAATCAGCAATTCTGCGAGTGTATTGCAGGCAGCGTGCGGCTCGCGCGGAATCCCGTCGAGCCCGGGATCCCGGCGAGTCCGGGATCCCGCTGCATTTTCCCGGGGACGGGCGCATTGTCTTATTGTGGAATTTGAAACGTGCGCTCTCCAGATTTTGGACAGATATACTGCGTTTAATTTTTATGGATAGTTTCTGTGAATGCTCGTTTGTTTTGTTTAAAGCGCACCTTGTATCAGCAGGCTACGAAAATGTATCCAAAAACAAATTCCAGTCACAATATTTACTTGAATATATTTTTTTAATATAGTTTTTCTTAGTAGCCTACATTGTTTATTGTAGGCTATAAATGCGTAGTGAAAATGAGTAACACATGTACTTGAGGATATTGGATTATAATTCCATGAATTGTGTGTTTGTTTGTCCTTCCCTTAACTGGTTACGGAGCAACAGATCTACATTTTGTATCAAATAGGCTGTCAAATGGACAGTCCACCTGATGGTAAGTGGTCGCCACCGCCTATTCATTTTCAACACCACAGACATTGCTAATGCGGTGTCAACCCTAAGACGAGAAGTTGCTAAGTCTTTGCCTGCTATTTCTAACCGAAACACAGTAAGTAACTGCTTCACGCCGGAAATGATAACAGTGGTAGTACTTACCCGGAAGAACTCAGCACGAAAATCTACTTTCTTTCTTTTGTCCGATTATACCTGACAAGGCCAAAATGGACATAGCCATTTTTCTCGTAGAACGTGAGCAAATCCGCCAATCAAATACTAGTTAATAATATTTTCTATTATCCAGATTAATTCCAGTATTTAATTCTAGCATCGCGTGGCGCGCGGGCAAGTGACAGGCGCACGCGGGCACGCTACCCAGCCCCGTGCTTCTAATTGAATTAAATTCTCTTTTAAATCCTATTTTATTGTACCTTGTTATTGCGAATTGATTTAACCGTATTATATATTTACACCGGCATGCTAATCTTTTGACCTGCGTTACCTTGTGGCTGTGTCATAAACTAAGTAAACGTCGGGATATTGTTGCGAGGTTGCGAGGTGGCCGTGAGCAGTGGCGAATGGTAAATGCGTGCATTTGTCTCTGTCTCTCACTCGCCGCAAACATGCTCGGTGCATTGGATTAGAGGTACAAATGGGCCGTCAGTAAATATGCATAAATTATGTAATTTTGCAACAATGTTCTTATTTAACGATGAATTGTTGATACAATTTCTGGATTACTAAATTTTGTAGTTTATTATACAAATAACGTAAACGTTTAAAGAACTAAAGAACTGATTGAAGATTTGTGACTTGATCTTGGTTATAAGTTGTAAGTAGGTACAACCGAAGAGTGCTTGTTAAAAATTAAAAGTAAAATAAAATAATTTGTGATAGACTGGTGGATAGACATTTGCCAATCTGAAGCTACAGGCAATAGTTTCGAAACAAATGGACATTAAAATAGACGGAACTCCGTATCTCTCAGCTTCATACTTCTCGGCCACCGAGGTGATTAGGCACTTACATCATGTAAAAGATGTCAAAAAATATACGGCAGTCAATGCACGCTTCCGCATCACAACATGTTAACCCACTAACGCCAACCCTCTAACAGATTCATCTGAAAATAGGATGTAATCGTAGCCTACAATGTGTAGGCCATAGTCGATCATTAGTAAAGCTAAGTTTGAGTAAGGTTGAGTTAATAAAACCCTACTTTATTAGGCAAATGAGACTATAATAATGATTATAAGAAAACACTAGGTATCGTTTTTTGTTCGATTTCATAGCAGGGCATAATGACTACTACAAAGCGTTAAACAAGTGTATATATAGTATTGACTAAAAGTCCACTATATTATATTGTACTACTAGTAGTCCTTTTCATGGAGAGGCTACGTGTGTGCCAAATTTCAGCAAAATCGGTTCAGTCGCATAGCCGTGAAAGCGTAACAAATAAACAAATAAAGACTATATGATATGACATCACATTGCTGGAATCCCCGCGACTGCGCGCGCTGACGTATGTTTTAGTTACAGGCGGAGAGCCGAGTTGATATTTTCATATTTAATTGAGTGTCGAATTTACTCTTGTATTCGTACTAACAGTCAAATGTTTGTAAAGATTGGACGTTTGTGTATTCGTGACTCCATCGCTCATAAATGGCAGAACCAATTTAGAAATTTGGCATACAGAGTATGTGCTAGATTAACACATAGAATATTTATGAAAATAAATAATATCCTGGGACATTCTTTTTACACACGGCCATCTGATCCCAAACTAAGCAGAGCGGGTAATATGGAAATCAGACAACTGATATACTACATATACTACTTTTTTAAATACATACTTATGTAGATATTTACATCCAGGTACAGAACAAACAGATATGAAAAGTAATATAGATTCCAAAAGTAATAGATAAATATATTTTGCACTATAGTCACTTAATACATCGAGATCGCTTCAGCCATGGACAGGAAACAAATACGCTATGATAGCAAGTTACTCTCGCCTTTATAGTTCAGCGTAGGTGTAGGGGAAACGTACTAGTGTAGATGTTCAATGCATTATGATTTTCAAAAGTTATCAAGTATAAGCTAAAATAAATAGTATGGGAAATAAGTACAGTCAGTATAGGTTAGGGGCTAATAGTCCCCAAATGGCTAATTCGAAGGGAGAAATACATTCCAACAAATAAAATTCCCAAAAATCTGAATATTATCCGACCACTTGTTATATTCAATAATGCAAAATTAACAATGAAATGTTAATACTCAGATCGTTCGCTCTGTGACAATGTGGAGGCCCGTTGAACGGAGGGCCTCTCCGTGCGGGGGACAAGCTGCACGGTAATTTATGGGCCACACGGGAAATTAGCGCGAGCCTCGGCCACCGCCCGCACCTCCCGCACCTCCCGCACCGCCCGCACCTCCCGCGTCTCCCGCACGGTGCTATCCGCGCTAACGAACGTATTGTACGTGCCGCTGTTACTACATGGAGCTGTACAAATTGAGAAGGTACCCAGACTTGGGTACTGCAGAAGTTACCAAGAGATGGAACAGCAAATTCATCAGCTGAAGCTTCTGAAAGTGTCAGCCGTTTCTGTTTCCCATCATTTGGGGTCAGCGCAATACATATAACATGAGGTTTGACAGACTTTTTACGGTCTTCTCTCTCTAGGGATGTTCAAAAAGTGCCGGCATGTTTGAAGATAATAATTTGCTTTTTTTTGCTAACATCGATCTATTTTAAAAGCGATATCACCATAACACGAAGGTATTCTCAATTAAAAAAATATTTGAATGTTTTATGTGTCTTTATATTTATTCAAAAAAAGGACACGAAAACAGTTAGGTTGTTTACTTTAAAACGAATTCAATACATGAACAGCAACCTACTATGCGTTGTCACGCGACGGGACGCAAAAATGGGACGGCACGCATTGTGCTCTAATTGGGTCGTTTTCAGGATAGTTGTTATAAATTATATTCGGGATGTTATTTATGATGTTAATTTTGTAATATTTATTTACCGTCTACAATGGAAACTGCAAGTTTACCGCTCTATATTAATATAAATAATTTATTTCCATTGGGATAAAACTGATATAGGTGTACTGCCCTTTCTGCTGTTTGTGTGCTTTTGTGTTTAAGTCGTAATAAAAGTCATTTTTGTATATCAAAATGATCCAAGAGAAATGATTACTACATGTAATGCATTAGCGTGTTGGTGGACTAAGAAAGTGTACGTTAGCAAAACTGCAACGGAATCTGGTGATAAAGTTTGCAGTGCACATAGTAAACAAGTAAAAAAGCAAAGCTTCGACTGTTTGCACACATCATTGTCACCCCAGCAGCCAATACAAATAAGCGCCGAGCTCACTTTGGCGAGGAACCGGCAACGACGGCCGGCGGTCCCGATCTGACCTGCCAGTGTAGTGGCACAGTGGAACTGCTGCAGTGGATCAATCGCAGTTTAAAGACACAAACAAACAGTAGACTATACTAGACGTACTTTTTTATGCCACTAAGTTAACGAACAAACTTACGGACCATCTGAAAATATTAGGACTTCTTTACGTTGCAAGCATGTTTTGGTTTACATAAATCCAAGTGAGCCGAATGGACCTTTTAAAATGTATCTAACAAAATTGTTTGAGATATTTGAAAAATAAATCAATACTATACACAGAAGCCCACCAAAACTATATAATTCATTGAGCAAGTAGAACATCATCCTTCATCAAATGCATTCAGTTATAGATTGTTGCGCCAAATCCTTTATGATATTCAGCATTCGAATGTTCCTGTGACACATTTCATGAGACATGACGAAATTGAATTACTGTAAGTGTTGTCACTGCTCCAGCACCAATGTGGCACAACAAAACATTCCTCCAGAGACACGCCACTCACACACCTCGCCTCACTCGGTGACGTTGTGCACGTACCGCGTGGAACTGGCTTCTTTATTACTAAATAATACTTCTAGATCTTACTTAAGCATTTGACAGAGTACCATTACTGCTTACTATAAATATGGCTCATTGATAGAGAACACTGCGTAAGGTGCAGTTATAGGTGTTCCATAGGGCTGCATTTTTGTCTTTTTTTCTTCTCTGTCTATATTACAGATGCAAAACTAATGCTAAAGTTTTGACAGATTTTCATATGGAATTTGAATGATACTTTCATAAAACTTGTAACATTTTCTTGATATAAATTATCTCTTCTTGTTATGGCAAAAACTAAACTCCGACTCCATAAATACTGATCAGAGTTCACGTTGCATAACCGAGGCATATTCAAGCGGCTCATCTCGTGAGATGCACATTTGCACCTCACGTTGCGCCCCGTGCCCGCGCCCTCGCCCCCGCGCCTCGCGCCCCGCGCCCCTCCACGGACCCTTTTGTGCAACCTTTCACGATATCAGCTCGTTGTTTACAACGTTCTATTTAATTGTATCCCGGTTATTCGTTGCGAATTATTTGTCTTATGGCATTTCCTTTGTCCATTTCATTTGTGTAGGCCGTGACGTTAGATAATTAGAGTTATTGAAATTCTTTCAGGTTTTTCTTGCTAATCTTGTATATTTCGGGTAACTAATAAATTGTATGGTTGACAAGAGAGTTAAAAATTCAGATTATATCGCAATTAATTGAAATTAAAAAAAAACATTATAATATAATATTTATTAGCTTGTGAAAATTTTGTTTCAAAATCAAGACAATTCCTTGCAAGTGAAGAAAGGACAAACAAACAAAATAGCTCCAACATTTATTTTATTTCAGTATTAGTAGTATATATTTTAACAATAGAGTCCAAACTCGTGTAGTGTTGCTAATAAATAGACAATAGGTGTAATAAATCGGTGTCGCGCGCGTCAGTGGCAACAAGTCATGCGTCACGCGTCGCTTCATAATATATAAACATCAGTCGCGCGTCAAGTTAACGCGCGGGGGACTATTCTTGGAAACTTATAGAAGAGTCGATGTGTGCTTTGCAAATTATTTCACTATTCACTATTGTCGCATGCGTTCTTTGTTACATATGTCCACCCTTTCATTCCTTCGGTAATATCGTTAATCTAAATCTAATCTATCTAAATTCTATTTCTATTTCTGGAAATCGGTCGGTGATCTGGTAAGATCAAAGGGAATCCATGGATCGTGGGAAACTGGACTTTTTCCCATAATTTTAATACTTTTAAATCACTAGTACCAACCATCGGGCTATCATATAAAATGTATGAAGTCAGTAAACAATACGCAATTCGTTCCTTACTAAATCAATAGACTATGTAGGCACTCCTATCATTATAATTTTATGAGATGTCAACACCAGTAGATACTATAAATTATCTGTGGTAACGGTCATTATTCTACAACTAATAACCTGCAACTATTTTTTACTTGGTAGGCAAACATTCGCACAATGTTAATAATAGAGCGTCTTACCGTCGTCGGCTACAATAAATGAACATCTCTAAACGGCGCCTCACTTCCATTAGCGGAATCAAACGTGTCCCGCGCAGTCGAGCCAGGAGACACATCACTCTGCTATGACACCTCATATAGCCAGCTATTATCTAATGATGCATTATTTTAATGGGATTAAAGTTTTATTAGTTTTTACAGTACTCTAAATCCAAACAAGTTAAACTGTGTTAATTTTTCTTAATTTTAAGTGTGGCAACAAAATCTTTTCCTTGGACTTATTTTTGTGTCAGTGTCATGTTGTTATATACTATCACAAAGTTAAATCAGTCACCGTCCTCCGTACAAAACATTATTTATTTTATTTAATTTTATTTATTTATTTTTATTTAGGCTTTATTGAGTAAAATTACAGATGTTCTACTTAAGCTTAATGCAGAATTTTTGAAACAACTCGATAAGTCATGTTGCATGCATCGATTTCTCCAAAACGATAAAGTTTCTAGTGTAATCATGGACAATCGGACATCAGTGGAAGGAATCAATAGAACTTTTTATGCATTTTCAATAAATCAATTTATTAGACCGGAAAATTATGGATTGAGTCATGATAATGATCACATTTTTTTAAAAAACGCATGCGTAGGTACTGCCTCAGAAATAAATTAATCAACAATTATGACAAGCATCGCTGACCGCCCGTCTCGTAGGACTTGTGATAAGTCTACACATTCAAACACTTCCCTAGTTCGGCTAATAGATGGCGCGCAATTAAACAGTAAATTACCCGTCTCCCTCACTCCTCGGCACCGGCGTGCGAGCGGTATTTATGCCGTCGTTAAGTCACCGCGGGGGATTTACTGCGGCTCGACGGAGACGACTCGCCCCACACTACCCGCTGGCTGGATGTAAGATCGAGATTCCGCTACAGTTACTACGTATTAATTAATCGCACGTGCTTCAGTAATTCAGATTTCTAGAGAATTTCTAATGAAGTTCGATGATTATGTTACTAGATTGATACTACGTAATACAATTATTATAACATGCTAAGCATTAGTCAAAGCTTCGTTATTAGTTTGGTCTTTGGAAAGGTATATATGTAGGTCAAAGCTACTGAAGATACCATCGGTTAGGATTTTGACCTTAAACTGTGAAGAGCCGATAACTCAGCAAGGTTTTATTTGCGTACATCTATAAATTTTTCAAAACTGATGTGTGTATGTTTCCTAATGACTCCAAAACGGTTGCAGCGATTTTTATGGGACTTTCACTGACATATAGGTGATGTTATACGAAGACATTATAATATTAGGAGTACATGATGTTATAAGACTTTTTGACCTATAGGATTGTACACATACAGCCGTCCAGGGGGTAAGTGCATACCGTGCATACTTACCCCGCACTTATCTTCTTTGTATTAACCTAGTTGTTTGTCTCAAATTTCTTTTACACCCTTACGCGGGCAATAAATAATATCTCTTAAAAGTAAAACTATAAAGCCAATGAACGGTATAAAGCTAGGTCCACATCGAGGGTGCGCCGGTAATTGGTAACGGACACCGCGCGGCGCGGCGGTGTCGCGTGTACACTCCGTATAATTGTATTCAGATAGACTTCTGAGGGGTTCCAATACAACGATTTCAGTCTATATATTTTGTATGTGATATAGATAATGTGTTATGGAATTAAATAAAATTTTAAAAACTGGATATACTGCACGTAGCAACAAAGGAACAAAGGCCATTTAGGTTATATACCCTGACTACCGTGCTTCAGGTCGTGGGTTTGATTCTTATCCAGGACAAACATTACGGTTCATGAAAATATTTGTTTGTTCTGTGTTTAGGTGTAAATAAAAGAAGTTATGTAAGAAGAAATTATGTTGTGTATGTACTTGATATATCAGTTATTTTTACCATAGTACAAGGACTGCTTAGTTGATTATTGTATTAAAGGGCTGACGGACGGTCTACTTGATAATAAGTGGTGACCGTAACCTACAGACGTAGGTAATGCCAGGGAATAGCCAATTTGTTGCCTAACTATTTTATTTTAAAATATTCCAGATGGTTCGACAAACAAATATACGGTCCACCTGATGCGGTAGTATCAAGTCTAGACTGCTGGATCTTTAACTCGTGGGTGGTTGCTGATTTTCAAGCCAGGGGTTGCTTTCGTTACCTTGATTACTATAAATTTCCCTTCAAGCGTTGAAACTGATTAAAAAAATGCTTTATTTCAGAAATCATTTTAATAAAATTTACGCTGTAGTTTCACTTAAGTAATCGCAACTTCCCAATTGGATTAATTACAAAGATTTCACTTATTATTCTTATGCAATATATGTATTTCACAGTTTAGAACAAAATAAGATTATTATAGGTTAGTTATTGTGTGTGCGTGCCTTCATTGTGTGCTTGTGTGTGTGTGAATATATTTAGGTTTGGTGTATGTGTATGTGTGTGGGTGTATATGTGATTGCCTATTTAGGACTGTGTATTTGTGCGATTACACCTTTCCATTCAGTTCACGTTACCTATTCTAATAAGTAGATTTTCAACATACTCATATGTTTTTAATTTTAACCAATCAGTCTCAACCTTTTTACATTTGTTTAGTTGCATAGGACAGATATCAAGTACACTATTAATTTTATTGTAATGAGAAGCGGACTGGTTAACAAGCGATGTTGCAACAATGGCCTTTCTTCGCTTACTTGCCTTGGCCTGGTCGAACTACAATGATTAATGTTATTTGAGTATTAGATTAATAAGTACAGTTTTCTCACTGACAAATGCCGCTGATCTTGTACAGAGAACCTGTAGGAAACCTATAGGTCTTTGAGTACATGATTATAATCAGAGATCTTTGCGCTCATTCAACGTTTAGGAAACTGGTCTTGTTCACACTTCTCCACACCGTGATGCAATAGTTAATAATGGATTGTGCCATAGGAGCATAGATTTGATAAGAGAACGGGCTCCATCACTACAGATTTAACCTTTTTTTTTTAACACAAAATAGAATTCAACCTGTGAAAACTTTTAGTGATCCAATAGAATCCAATAGACGCTCGTTGAACTCTTTTCAACGAGCATTGATCGGTGGCCACCACACTTTATGAATTGACCGTGAAAAATGACACGGGAAAATACACTTTAATCTTTTTCAACAAGGCTGAAAATTGTAACTAGGTCATGTGAAATAAAACGAAGCACAGTTTTCAGGCATTCAGTACCGCGTTGTGTAATTTATGAGCGTTTGTCAAGCGATGTAATCAGTGCAGGTGCGGCCAATGTTTGAACCAATAAATTGGTCGATTGAACCAATAAGTTGGTAGACTGAGCTTTGTCATTGTAAAGGTTTTTTGTTATAGCCTAGTTATATATTTGATATATTATATTGTTCCCATCAACATATTTAATCTTGTAGTAGCTTCATTAACCTTGACCAGTTGACCTTCATAAGTGTTCTTGGCGGGCCTAAACTGAATAAATTGCTATGAATTTTTTTTTTTTGTTTTGATTGGTAATTTTTATTGATAATTTTTTTAAGAATGTTGAAGTTAATCTGTCTCTCTGTCTCACTAAGTAACTGGACATACAGTTTTTTAATCTCGGGAATACGGGAAAAGCCGTGGGGTATAGTAGTGTAAATATATTGATAACGTTTATTTTAGACTACTAATCGTCCGATCTGTATTTATTTGAGATACTCTCAATAATATTGCTTTATTTTATTCGTCGCAGTCGTTCAACGACGATCGTTAACGAATTACGGCCGCTTTCCATGATAACGGCCAATTAACGAGGAGTAAAGGCCTCGAGCCAACGGCGCGTTAAATATTTAGTGTCGTGTAGACGGACACTCGCTGTCTGATGATCTATATATTGATTTTATTGGACTTTTGTGAGATTTTTAGGATCTGGTTGTCTCACTTATATCCTTTTTTAATAATATTACTAATTTTAAAATGTGTATGTTCTTACACACTTGGGTTTATCGTTAACTAGCTGCCTCCTGCGGTTTCCTCTGCGTTTCTGGAATAAAAGTATAGTAACCCTCTCTCTACATTCCACGTACAGTCTACGTGTGTGCTATTCCGCAAGATCGGAATTAATAAATTATAATAAAAGTATAGTAACCCTCTCTCTACATTCCACGTACAGTCTACGTGTGTGCTATTCCGCAAGATCGGAATTAATAAATTATAATAAAATACTGAGTAATAGTTCTAACAATAAATAACAAAAGAATATCTTTACAATGAAGGAATATCACTTCAATTAATTATTATTAAATATATTATATACTTAATAGATTTAGTATTTTTTGACCTAAAATTGTATAATGTACAATTTTTTCATAAGCACCTTTCACTTAACCATTCAAAGCGAAGCTACGAACAGTGTTTTAATACATGATTTCAATTGCAATTTCAACAGCACTAAACCAAATTATGTGCATTTTAGCTTCAGTACACACATTATTTGTAACATACAAATAACACGCTGTAACACGTTGCGTGTGCACTACACACGAATGGACAACTATTACAAACGACTCGTGGACATCCGCACCACCACCGCGCGTGCTCGCGGAGCGGCGCTAACAACGAGCGGCAATAACAATTGAAACTAACACATTTCGCAAATGCACCAAACACATTATGCTCATATTAATTGTACGTTTATCCGCACATTATTATTAAGGGGTTAAATATAAATAAATACCGCAGGACACACTTTACACACGGCCATCTGAGACGAAACTAAACAGTGTTTGTACTATTGGAATGTACATCTTAATTTACACCTAGACACAGTACAAACAGACATGTTTATGCTCAGAAATGTTTGTCTTAAATGGGAATAGATCCTACGGCCTGTGGGTGGCAGTCGGGGTGACTGATCACCAAGCCAACTGCTTCGACTCAAATGCGTTGTTTGTATACAGCTCGGAGAAACGTTACATTCCTTGGCAGTGGGTGGAACCGTGCAACGATAGCTAGTTAGAATGTAAAATATTAATTTAACTTTCTTCATAACTTCGTAACCTTTATAAGGCCCAAGCTCAAAAGCTCTGATATATTTTTAATAAAAACTTATAAATAAAATACTTACTGTCCCCCGCGGTTTCTAAAAAAATACTATGTCTTAGTTCTGTTTATAAACTATCTGTGCAAAAGTTTCATTCAAAAATATTCAGAAGTTTTTGTGTAAGAGAGTAACAAACATCCATTCTAACAAACTTTCCTATTTATAATATTAATAGGTCTTGTCTACATAACACACTTTTAAAAACATATTTATTTACCATAAGTAATTTATCTTGGTTCTATAGTGGTAACTTAAGTAGCCCTGATCTATATAAGTGCTCTGTTAAACCTTAACAAAATAAACGGCATTGATTTTATATTTACTTGTAGGGTATGCTAACTACTATTTTGTAACATCTCACACACTCACAGACACAGTGCGGTCCGCGCACAGCACTACGTAGTGTGTTGGAGGTAGCAACGTTTATTCCACGGGTGTGAATAAGTGCACTTCAGCGGAGATTAGCGCTGTTATAACACTTGTATAATTCGCACGGAATCGCCACCGCTGAGTAAAGCGCTCGAGCCGCTGTAAGCCGCTTACTAACTAATGCTTAATGTGGACTTAGTAGACTTAGTCGCCAGATAAGTTGGGATATTTCTTAAATGCGGCTGTTAGACTTTGTGATTGTTTTGTGGAACTTGCTTTCATTTGGATTAATACATCATTTCAACTTACGTAATCAACTGACTGATCCCTAAATAACCTGAGCTTGTTAAAAGGAAAACAGAATCCAAATTTACAACATATTATTACTGTTACTATTTCAAAATTTATTTGTGATCTACCTTAGTTTCGCCTGAGTAGGTTAATGTAAATACACATAAACATCACAGAATGTTTCAAATAAGGGTTAAAACAGAATCAAAATATCTTGATTGGTGAATAATTGAAATGGGCAAATCGACAGATACGATACGCAGATACAGAGCAAACAGCTAAGTTGATGCACGCAATAATCTTGCTACAGCAACAGGGCCTTATAAATGTACTATGCATATAAACGTGCCCATGTAACTGATGCAGATAGTTTACCAGTTTTGTCGATAGAACCAAGCATTACGTGGCTTACTCTCGTACCTCATATTAAGCCACTCAACCTCCTTTGAAAGTCGAGTAAACATAAATGCGCTGATAAACAAGCAGACAGATCACTTGTTGGCGAGTTTTTAGAGTACCTTACACATTTCCACCGTGAAGCAGTAGTGCACTTGTATGGCTGTTTTTTGGTTAGAAAGGTAAGGGGGCCGGTGAAATTACAGGCACATCAGACGCATTGGCGATGTCCCCGGGTGTCGTAAATGTCTATTGGCGGCCAATGAGTAGTTGACCTTGGCACGGAGTTGCTAGTTGATCCACCATCCGACACGAAATAACTTTGAGAGCAACCTTGTGAAGACCTTTTTCTGAGCTGCTTATATTAGTATGCTGCGGCGGTCTCGCGGCAAAATGAGCTGCGTATTATGTTCTAGTTTTTTTTTTTTTATATAAAAGATAAATATCGCAGGGGACAATATATCCCGCGTGCGGCCGATCCAATAATAATAAAATGTGTCAGTGTCAATAAGCGCGCGAGGGCGGCCGCGCGCGCCAGGGCTACCTTACCACTTTATATACTCACCTTAATAATATATAATGTATACATAGGTATGTACAGTTGACAAACCTCAGATAATCTTTTGAATCCTATTCGCTTGCAAGCAAAATTCATCACAATTAGAGACTATTTACGAAATAAATATTCATTCCGACTGAAGTCCGTCATTCTTGAACAATTTATTTTTAATACTTGAATTACTATTATAACAGAAGGCTTATGGGTAGGTTGGTCACTAAATGCTAAATGGGGCCTTATGGTGGTCCTGCTTGAAGTATTTGAGCCCCAGATCCACGCCTATAGATTAATGGATATTTGTAATGCCTGGGGTATCAGCAATGCGTTGTCGACCCTGAGACTTAAAGTTGTTAAGTCTCGCATGTCTGTAATTTCACCAACCCACTTTCTAACCAAAACACCGCAAAACAGGTGCATTTCTGCTTCCCCTGAATGAATTTCACACTAAGAGCTCTACTACCTACCATACTTTCCGGAGATCATTTTGGTTTAAAATTTCGGTTATATTTACGAAGGCAAGATATTCAAACTTCTAGGCGATCACTTAATGCACAAGTTTGGATGAAGGGTGTGCAGTTTCGGGTGACAGCCCTGTCCCCGTAGCCGGTTATATTTCACCCTCTGGCCACCGGCACCGTGACGCGTGCGTGGCGTGACGCGGGCGCCCGGCGACGCCACAGCCGCGCCACGCACGCGGACCGCGGACCCGCGTTATTTATGACGTAACACTGAATTTATGTCCTTTATGAGAGAATGATATTACTCGGATAGACAGTTATACATAACAAACTGTAAATAAATATCGGTAGTAAATACTGCGGCGTAGAGCATCGTAGAGGTCATTGTCTACGTCGTAGCTGCTACGAAAACGCGTCATTGGCATGAATATATCGCATCATAAAGTTCTGGTAGGTAATGTAAGTCTCTATTGGTAGAGTCAATGTGCGACCCACGCGAGAGTGTATAACAATGAAGAGCACATCTTTAGAACCCCCACCCCCCTTGTGGCAGGTTCTCCGAGCACAAACTTCGTAACAACATTAAATGTTATGATTGTATTAAATGTATTCTGCGAAAATGTACCACAAATATTAGCTAAGAAACTTTGCTTAAGAAATTTCTTTGGTCGAGTCTAAACTCGAAAGCGTCTCACGTGTGCCTTAACTCGGGGTGTTAGAGCACAAAATGTATTTAAAATTATATCGCCGAGTGTATAACGCGTTGTGAAGTTTACAATGAGGTCTCGCCAGATGATTTCGTTCCCATACGCACAGTTATTTGGTGTACAGTGTACATACAATAATATTTTTCTTGTGGGCGCCTTATTTGATAAAACACCGCACTCGAAAGTTATCGTGTTTATCTTCTTTACATCTTTATTGTTTGTCTTATTTATAGATTTTTTCTTTATAATTTATTTATAATATTAGTCATTGTTTGGTATTGTGGAGCATTGTTATTAGCGAGTCCTGTTCCCAATATTTTGGACTTGTAATATACTTGACACTAACTCTGTTAGAAAATGTCATTGTCTATTTGGTGCAAATTAATCGATGCACTCTTTAGTCGCCTGTTACAACCCTCTAGAGATAAGTTGTAGTGGTTATAGTCTACCAAACAGCGAAGTAAAATTGCAAAAACATATTATAATCCTAGCTAGTTCTTGATATGAACCAGCAGTCACTTTGGTAGTTTAACCTTCATGAGTTCACTCCTGAGCCTACACAGCTATTGTAAAAATCCAGTACCTTAAACTGTACCTGGCCTTAAAATAAATATTCGATCAAATAAAAAAATCCACATCTTTTCTTGTGAGCACAATTATTTATACAGCTTAGTCCCATGGAGCTAACTGAATGCTACGATTTGAAATTCAGCGTTCAGATAAGAAGAATCGGCAAGTAACTCAGCAAGGTTATAAAATAATTCATCATTTCTATCTACATTTAGCAAATCTGACTTTTTCGCTATTTAAAGTTGTCAGATGACAAAAATCAAAATATAAATAGTAATAATATTAACAACCATGTGAAAGGTGCACTTATGCAGAGAGCAGCTATTTAAAGTTGTCAGATGACAAAAATCAAAATATAAATAGTAATAATATTAACAACCATGTGAAAGGTGCACTTATGCAGAGAGCAGCTATTTCTAGACATGTCTATCTTCAGTGTAATGAGCTACTTACAAATTTAAGATCAGCCATCTTATTTACCGAAAGCGGTATTTTATTATAGAATCGAACAAACTACTTAATCATTCCGATCGTTGCTTACACAAGCTACAATCTGAGTTAATTTCCACAGCGAAAGCAAACTTATCGCTTAGATTGCTAACTTACCTCGGCATCTTACTGATATTTGTATGTAATGTATGTATGTACGTGTATGTATGAACAAACACAGCTTCATTCAAATCACGATTAGATTGCGAGGCGCGCCGCCGCGTCGCGGTCTCAGCGCTGGGTGCGAGCACTCTCGGGGGCTGGCTGTGCAACTCGAGACTACGTTGATCGCACACTCATTCCAAAACAGTACCTTATCATTACTACTAGCTTGTATCCTTTTAGTGAGGTCAGTTAAAATTAAAGTTTAATTATAATTAAAATATAATGAACTTCATCCATCATCCTCAACAAAGTAGAGTTGCAAACATTTATACTTCTTTTAAATCTTACTAGTGATGTAGGGATGTATGTTTGTAACTCTTTTACGCCAAAACTACTTAGCGAATTTCCATGTACATTCTCGGCATATAAATGGAACATACCCTGAAACAAAAATTACCTCATTTTGTATCCTGAGAAAATGTTATATCCCAAACCAAACCACGGGGCGGAAGGTAGTAAGTCAGAAACTAGTTTCACAACTTCACACTTCATCATCATCATCTAGCATAATATAATAACAATTATGAAACTGTGCAACCGATTGCCAATTGTCATAATTACACAGTCTGAGTTTCAGCACGCGTAGGAGCGAGGGGGTGTGAACGAGTATGCGAGGGGGTGGGGGGGGGGAGGCCAAACATACCAAGCTTACTTTGTTTGCTTAAGATAATTAATATGTTGGTTGGCAGGCGATATCTGTCGGATAGGAACTACCTCCGCCGTAGCCGCGGCGCTGGCGGCGTAAATACTTGCTTATTACACTTTGTTTGCTCTGCGACTTTGCGTGGAGAGGTGGGCGCTTCTGTCGCGGTACTAGCGGGGCCGGCGCTTGTTTACCGACGCGCGACGTATCGGTTCCAAACATCAATATGTTTCATGACACATATCTAACACCAGGGGCCCGATCCTAGTTATTTGAACGTTAATACTAAAGCAAAAAGGTTGCATTTAGTACAGCACAGTCATTTCATATCGCGCTAATATTACACGGAAACTGTTTACGGCCTTCTCTACAAGGTTCGATTCCGTGGATATGGATCGGTCCATCCCATTTTAATCATCAGTTGTACTAAAAATCATAGCGTTTCATTCAATGAGACAACGGAATAAATCCCCAGAAGTCTGTTCTAAAATTTGTGGTTATTAAGAAGCCAGCAGGCAATAATTAGCAGCAATACTTTTACGCAGTGGAGTACAAGCTATAGAGTTATTAAATAAAATCTAAAATCCAGAATACATCTATGCCGTAATTTTTTGTATTTAAGTATGGTTCTCATGCCAAGTTGTAGACGTGCCTCTTTAGTCATGCCTTGTCGGCCACAAATGGCAGTATGAAGGTTGGACTGTCCCAACAGTAGGCTTTCAAAGTACGTAATGATTCGTCTGACAAGTTTCAATAGCTCATAAACATAGAGGTCAATGCATTTGGACAAGTACTATCATTAAAATCAATCTAATAACCATTCACTAAATAGCTAATTACGAATTCAGCTCTCATCTACAATATAATGTTATATAGAGTGCGTAAGCATAACTCAGTGAAGGGCGCCGGATCCGGAACCGGAAACGTGGCCGTAAACACGCCCGCCACGGTTTAATCGCAGCTAAACGGTTCATGAGATAGGCGGAGACAGACGGATATACGTGTCGATACTACTGTTTATGTGAGCGTTACTATTTATTGTCCATTATGATGCGGCGTGATTCTGTAAGTGATATTAGCTCGACGATGTGTCAGTGCGGTTTCTAAGCTCTGTGTTGAGGAATCAGTATCACTGAAAATATACTATTATGTTTAGGTTATACTAAAACTAAATTCTAGAAACTAATTCCGGTGGATCTCCTTCTCTGCCAAGTCCCAAACAAGTAAAGTTAACAAGAAATCTACTTCCTTACAATGGATTTCCGCGGCTGAGTCAATTAGTTATCTATTAAGTTTAATTTTTGTTTTTATGCCAAGTAGGCCGACCAATAGTACCGACCGGAAAACCACAGAAGTGCAGTCTAAGGTCTAAGAAATTGGCGCGAATGTGCTTAATATATACTTGGTAGAATGGATAGGCCACTTGATATATTGGGTACTGGATATATTCCCTGGCAACTCATCATCATCATCAGCCTACCTCTGTCCACTACTCGACATAGGCCTCACCTATGGCACGCCACTGAGCGTGTGACAAGTACCTCAGAATGAATATTATTTTACGAATAATTGTCTATTCTTCCAATTTTTTTTTTTTTTATTCGTTGTATATCTAGATATACAACGAATAAAAAAAAAAAAAATTTAAAAAGTACCAACACTTTATATAACTAGTTATATAAAGTGTTGGTACGAATCTTATTACACTCTTTATACATTTAATTCCAGTCACCTTACCACTTTTACCTACATCTTCATTGACCATGGTAAGATTGTGGCTAAACATATTAAAAACCACCAACCATAGTAAAAACATACCAGTGAGCTACTAGTTAAATGCAAACCTAGAGAATTTAAAAAAGTTCAGTAAAACATTCTGGAACCGGCTATTACTGGATTACGCCGGATTCACACTAAGCCTACGTGTCGTATCGTGTTGCATCCGAAGCATATTGGAGCCAATCAACATTTAAACAATTTTAGTAGTTTAAGCCCTATAGGGGCACTTATGAAGGCTAAAGCTTGAAGTTACCACATATATATGTACCAGCGACACGCCCCGGCTTCGCACGGGTGCAATTTAGATACTAATACACATACCTATACCATAACCTTACTCTTGAATATCACTCTATCTATTAAAAAACGCATCAAAATCCGTTGCGTAGTTTTAAAGATCAAAGCATACAGAAAGACAGCGGGAAGCGACTTTGTTTATAATATGTAGTCATGTAGCCTTGTTAGCTTTTCTGACGTGATGTTCTCTATTTAAAAAAATCTATTTGACGTTTAAGAATGTCACAGTAAAAATCACCTTTTTGCATTTTTGAAATGAAATGAAAATATTTTTATTCAAATAGGCCTTTACAAGCACTTATGAATAGTCTGACTCTAATACCTTACATATATATATATATATATTTTATACATTTGACATAAAATCTAGACATTATCTATTATAATAGGGTTTATTTTTCAATGACATTGTTAACTGTCAAAAAGGACATATTTTATTGGAACAGATAGTTAACGTTAGAAAGTTAAGAATCCTAAACTCGGGATGAATGCACCTATGTTGTAATATAGCAAAATTTTAAAGTTGCATCAGACTGCAGACGACCGAGGACTAGTCGAGGAGAGGTGAGAGGCACAGTGTGGGGGGAGGTGGGAGGGTCAAGCGAATAACGTCGCTTTAAGTGCGGATAAATTCAGCAGAATTCATCCCCCCGCAGATATATTATAGAGCGGAGTGGAGCCGCTCTGCGTACCTGCACATTTATATCTTTTACATGCGGTGCTTTGCCTCGGATGAGTAAAAATGCACCATTACATCGGTCTAGTCCAGTGTTCGCACTGTTTTTTACGGCGCACCATTCGTAGGAAAAATAAATCTAGTAAGCACACTCTTCACTATTACTAACTTATAATCGTACACTTACATATCTTCCTGGATATCGCCTACGGAGGCCTCTAGGAGGTTTTGATAATGAGGATAGAAAAATATGATTTATAAGAGCTTGTAAAAGCCTACATAAATAAATTGAGATCTTCTGCTAACTAACTCTTTCTATACTATAATTAAGTTGTAGCTTCAGTAACTTTAAATTTGACCTTCATAAGTGCCCTCCGAAGGCCTAAACTGAATAAATGGTTTTGTATTTTGAATTTAAACTGTAAAATCGTGGTGTTTGTACATTGAAAGTATTTGCAAGAAACAGATTAACTTCACGTTAACTTTGAATTTTGAATTTAAACTGTAAAATCGTGGTGTTTGTACATTGAAAGTATTTGCAAGAAACAGATTAACTTCACGTTAACTTTCCTTATGTTTGGACACGTTAATCTCCAGAAGTACTACAAGGGTCTTCACAGGAAATTTGAACGTATTTGCCAATATATGGGCTTTATTTTATACGATATCGCGAAAACGGTAAGAGAACAATAGTTCTATTTCTATGTGACATTCCACAAAAGCTATTTAAAGTCCCAACGTGACGTGTGGTCAGCATCGTCGCCGTCTCTCGAGCACATTACCGATCTCGGCTTAAATGTAATTATTTATATACAACTAAGTAGCTGTCCGCCGCGGCTTCTCCCGTGTTCCCGAGGGTTGCTACACTTTCGCAGCATTAAAAGTATCCTGTGTTTATTTAGTTTATTAACTATCTATCTATGTAAATTTTTGCGTGAAAGAGTAACAAATATAGCAACTATCGATCCATCTTTAAAAACTTTGGCATTTATTATATAAACGTGCAGAAACAATACAATACAAGTATGCTTTATTGTTCACACCACATACAGAGAAAATTAAATTAAAAGTATTTTACAAACATTATAAGTGCAAACAATTTAGGCGGCCTTATTTCTGAAGCAATATTATATATCGAACTCAGGACCTTCGACTCTTTAGCTGTGCTTTATGCCACTGGACCACCGAGGTAATTTTAAATTTGGCTACATAAGGTTAATATCATAAGGTCATAATGTTATACTTGTACATAGGTACATTCATGTTGCTATACATTTCTGTTTGTAATATTATAATCAGTCGGCGAAACGTACGGATAGTCTGACATAAATATATAAAAGTTATCTAGGTACAATATCCAGAGACAATACAATTATCTATGATATTTATTTAATTTTCCAAACATAATATTACCATTTTGTTTGCGAAACGTTCCGAATTGGTAGTCATTTGCATAACTAGCAGACTAAACTATGGATCATTATCATTATTCTATTAGTTTATTTACAAATTTAATTTAAATATTTTATTGGAATAGTTTCAGTTATTAAAAGAGGTTTTATGAATTTTAAGATCAAATTAGAAAAAAATACGGTGAATTAATATTGTTTCCATTTCTGTGTTTTTTTCAAAATTAAGCTCTAGGTTATATATTTTAGGGTGGATTTTCGTGTAGAACACTTTTAAATAAAATGGGTCGTAAATGTTTTTAATCAACACTTACGAATAGTTTGGTTGTTATACCAGCTCGGAAGATCGTTAGTACTGAGAAAAGCCAGCAATATACTCCGCAATCAGTCTTAAGGTCCTCGACGGTACTTAGACTTATATTCGACTACCCTCAAATTAACTGAGGACGAAGTCACCCCGTACAAGACTACAATGCGGACGATTGACATTGCAACCGGTTCTTATTTGAAAAATAAGTTTAATTAACATGGATAAATTAGTGAGTGTATTCTTTTGACAGATTATTATGGAAGTGTTGTGCACAAGACTTCTTCTTGTCAGAAGAGTTTCACAGGTATGTAATACCTTTCTATGACCTTCGAAAAATAATAGATTTTTTGTAAGGTTGTTAAATGTATTAGATGTAGGTGAACCTTATTATCGAGGTGATAGGGTATATTTTTCTATGACTTTTTAAATTCATTTTTTATATTAACCTAAAGGTGCTATAGTGTTTTGAGCATGTTGTGGGCCTCTGATGACCCTTATGCGGATAATTCGGTGAGTTTTGAGGGCTCTTAACCGTACATTTAAGCAACTGCGCTTAGGGGCCCCCTGCTGGGCGTGGGATTCACGGAAATGATTTTTTTATGTCAAGTAGACTGGCAAACAGGCAGACGGTCCACTTGATGGTAAGTGGACACCGCCGCCTATGAACACTTGCAACACCAGGGGCATTGCCAATGCGTTGTGGACTCATGAGACGTGAAGTCTTATGTGCCTGTCATTTCACCTGCTCCCTTACCTTTCTAATCGAAACACATACAAGTGCACTACTGCTTCACGGCGGAAATAGGTAAGGGTTATATATTGACACATATTTTTGTTTTACTGGTATGTCTTAGTTTTTACACCCTAATACTTTTTTTCTAAATACATGTTTTACACCCAGGGACAAAACAAACATACAAGTTCATGCACAAATGTTTGTCGGAATTAAACAATAATATATCAGTTGTTTGCTCACTACACCACCCGCTGTTTTGATATTGTTTTGAGATTGGCCATTTGTAGAAAAAAATACGCAGTATATTCATTTATCAATATTGTCCTGTAATTGGCAAACTTGTGGCATTTCTATTGTTAACAGTTTATATCTATGTAAGATTATTAATGGTGTATCTATGTCGTATAATAACCTAATATCAATAAAAGATATAAGGTGTAACAGATAAACAGTATAACCCGAGCGAGGCGGGAGGCAGTGAGGCGATGTTACGGGCGAGGCAGCCTCGAGGCAGCTTTAGGCGCACGAGGCAGCGGGAATAATGGCCACCTAACTGAGCTGAACATCCCGTTCGGGCTTCGTTTATTGTCATTGCTCTGAAATTGGCTTTATTTGGTGATGGCGACGATAACTGCTTATTAGATATATAGCAGGTAATATGCAGCATAAATACACTATCCGGAACTAGAAATTCTTGTAGCAAGCTTCGTCTTACCCAATAGAGTAAAAGAGAGAATGCGAATTTTGTGAACTTACTTCTATTTTAAAAAGAATTCATTTTTAGAAAGACATGCTGTTTCCAAATGACAGTATTTTATAATACCGAGAAACATTAGATCCGTTGGGAACGTGGATGACCCCGCGGGACGGTGGCTAGTATTATAGGAGGTTTGAATACATTGAACACTTTTTATTCGGGGATTATTTTTATCACACGAGAGTCTGGATAAAACCGCGGGGTAGAAGTTGACCGGAGTGTATTTATCTTTGAATGACAATTAAAAATAATTGTTCGGTAGTTCAAAATTGAAATGAATGCTCCTAGAATAACCCATAAGTGTCGATTACACTTAGAACGTCTTTTACACAGATAGAGTGTACCTCCAAGGGCGTTATTTATCATTCAAGTAAGTAAACGATAAGAAAACCGCAACACGCAATGTAGGCAACGACCAAAATATAGCGTATTTTATAACTCTGCAAACTCAGATGACACAGTTGGCAAACTGCGAAGTGACAATAACCGAGGGGGAAAGCGTTAATTAAAGGATTAGCGGGACGTCGGTCGGGTCCGGTCCGGTCCGGTCCGGGGCCGCGACCCGACCGGGTGACTACCCGATAATGATATATGTGTTTTAATTTACACTAACCGACGCAAATTACGAGCGGGGAACTAGCGATATAGGGCGTGTAACAATAGTGGTGTTATAATATTAAGGACGCTCTGATAATAATCTGTTGGTCCATTTTTGGTTGAATACAAATATACACTACACATACTATAGAAGAGGTGTGGGACTTATTCATATGAAAGGATAGATCTTCCGCCGCCAGGTGATCGTGCCTGGGGACCTCGGTCCAACTGTTGATGTTGGAAGCTTGTATATATAGTCAAATCTTGAGAAAACTGCGATGTAGGATTCTCTCGTGCTGGTGCATGCATTCCCGAGGGAACTAATGAATCCTGGGATTGTAACATAGCATATGTCACTCGGGAATAGTGTAGTTTTTCTATCGATAAAATAATTTTTGAAATCGGGTGAGTTATTCAGAGATAACATTCTACTTGCAAACTTAAAAACTTTTACTCTTTATAATATAAGTATAAATTAACAAATTAAAGCTCAAAGCTTATTAACTTGTGAGTTGACCTCGTGCGGAAACATAGCGGACGTCCCGAGTCCCGACCCAGTCTGGGGAGTGATTACGTAAGGATGCCACCTCAATAGAACCAGTGCCGCCACTATGCTCTCGCTCGTTAACTATGCAAACACGTGAGAGGTCCGTTCGCAAGGTCTCGTTGCGCGCCTACAGGCTTGTATAAGAATTGCAAGGGTTGCACCCACCCCCTTTTGCCACTGCCGCCGCCGCAAGCCGCCCGCCTTGTTTACTTCGCATTACTTACCACCCCTTGGCTAACTTATTGACGACATGACGCACCACGCACTGAAACGTCTTGTTAGTTTTTCTAAACGTTTTTTATTTCATATTTTTAAATAGAACTCACCCTCATTTTTTATTATAATATATATACTATAATACATATATTTTTTAAATATAATATTATATATAATAAAAAATTTTAATATCCAAAAACAGCAGTCTTCAAGTAGCTATAACATTTTTACTTAGTACTCAGGCCACAAAATGTACATAAATATGAATGAACGCTTTTAATCCATGTGCCAGTATCAGTCTGATTGTGTTATAAACCCACATGCACCACATTTTTGACCATGCCGGAATTAGGGTTCGATGTACAAATTGTGTTTCAGGAGTTAAGACGTTCCTATATCTATATAAGTATGTATTTAGAAAAAAAAAGTAGTATATGTAGTATATCAGTTATCTGGTCTCTATAGTACAAGCTCTGCTTAGTTTGGGACCAGAAGGCCGTGTGTAAAGTCTCAGGATATTTATTTATTTATTTATCTACTAAGGTAATACTAATATATTTAGCCGCACCATAGTCATCGGTTGAGTCCTTTTTTTCGGAGAGTTTTTTTACCACTAAAGTGACAAACTTGCTTACGACCCGCCTGATGGTAAACGATCACCGTACTCTATTGACGCTTGCAACACCAAAGCAATATCACTAGCGCACAGACCTTGTAAAAATCGATTTAAAAAAGACATGTAAAGGATACTTCATTGTAATTTTGCGAAGCATCACTGACCAGTCAAGCCTCAATTGACATATAATGAAGCCGTGCACACACCGGGCAATTTAAACGGCAATAAATAAATTAATGAGGTAATAAATAAGGCGCATAATTCTTTCGGGTCACGCGGCCGGCGCTGGCGCGGCGATATCGTTTATTTGTTTAATCTAAATGCTAATTGTTCTCACCCTCGACGTGGGGCGAGCGCGGGGGAGGGCGGGGGACTCCTGGAGGGGGGGTGACACGATAAATAGGTACAGCTCAGAGCAGACAGATACAAAAACATTACATTTACTAGGTGAAATCGTTTACTTTGTGAGCATTCGTTTCTAAAATACATTTTCGTAGGATAATTATTAGTTATAATCTATATAACGTTAACAATGATACCAACACCCACCTATACAAAAAACTGACACCAATCTAAGGAGAATGTGTGCTAAAAAACCAAGTGCGCGAGTCCGAAGCTAGTGCTTTATATAATGCTATAACAAATATTATCATTTATTTAATTGATAGTACGTAAAATAAGGGTAAAGATTTCAAGGTTGATACAAAAACATAACACACCTTTTGAAATCCGTAGTCGGGTAAAACGAGGGAATACCGGAAGCTGATTAATCGACATTAAACTCGACGAATTTAAGACGATTTACCTCATTCATACCGACACGAATTAAAATGTCCTCTGAAACTGTGGACCTCGACAAATAATTGATAGTTTTTACTATTATTTTACCTGAAAAATATATAAAAGTTCGTGTAATACTATATCGAAAAGATCATTTGATGCAATGGCTTACATAATATGTAGTACAGCATTAATTAGCTCTTGTAAATGACATTGCTGGCATGCCGATTTATACTTATAATCGTAAAAATTTTAATACTTATTTCATGTTCTTTATCTCCGAAGAGGTAGGCAGATATCTCAGTATTAAGATTCGCATATCCCCGAAGATATTTTCGGTCCCAACGTGAGAGTTGGTGAGGATGGTCGATGTCTCTCGGGCTCGTTACCGGTCCGGGGCGACAGGAAAACATTTCTGACAATAACTGTAGCTCGACCTAGGAATCGATTCCGGACCTCCGCTCTCAAAGCCGAGAATTACACCGCTTGACCATTGAGGTGATGCAACTCACAATCTTTCATTTCAGAATTAATCAATATTATTTACAAAATAAAGAAAATTTGTATAGAATCTGCGAAGATATTGTAACAAAAACAATCAGAAAAAAACCTTCTCATATTCAACTCGATGTACTCGTATGTTGATATGCAAATGAGTTATATATCGACACATTAAACGTTACATTAACCGTAACGGCACCTAAAAAAATGCAATTGTAAAGGTAATTTTTTATTTCACTACAATCTCAAGTCCATAGTACCGGTAGCGACGATAGTAGCAGTAAAGGGATTTGCACCGGGTGTTATCCGGCTGGGCGGACGGCGAGGCGCGGCGCGTTGCGGGGCGGCGACGCGGCGGCGTTAATTTCGCAAAAACGACTCAATCGCTCGCCCCGCTTTCAATTAACACGATTACTCGACTAGTTCGCATCAATAACGACAACGAGGACGATTCACTCTACCTGCCGATTGACGATTAAATCATTTCAATACGCGCAGAGCTGTGGGGAGAGTGCGACACGTAATTTCTATAGAGAGATAATCTGCTGCTAGTCCTAGGTTCGATTCCCACCGATCGGGTCGCTCACTTCCCTACAATATGGCGAGGAGGGCGATGGTTGTCACATGCGTCATGCTTGTGAACAGGTGCTGCTTGTAGGGGCTGGTCAGCTTTAATTTGTTTGTATTTTTTATTATTAGATAATCATATTATTATGGTTTAATAATTCTTCACTTCTGCGATAACACACAGGTTTTTTCAGTCAATATAAATATTTTTTAAAAATAAATCTATGATCGGTTTTAAAAAGAGTAGTTGCTGAGTTGGCTCTTCTCAGTAAAAAACAACATTCCAAATCGGTATTAGAGTTATTCGTAAGTGTATCTGTTCGGGTGCAAGGTTGCGGTGGTATTAAAACTGTTTGTTTGTTATATATTACTTTAATAGCAATAATCACTATACACTTGGTAATGTTAATGTTCAATGTTTAAAGGTTAATGTTAATGTTTATGAATGCACCCGGTCTGACCGATGGTTACTAATGCACTGAAGCATCCACGGACTCCGTGGATAGCGATGTGTTGTTTGTCAGGTGTTCGGTTGCATCGCACCGAACATATTCCGGGGCGGCAAAGATGAGAATGGTATGAGATGAGCTTAAAGACTAATACAAAGATGATAAACAATTTGAACTAAACTAAGGACTTAATGTTCCGTTTTTCTTAAAGATAGGCGAGGACGCTTTGTTTTGTTTCACCACACTAATTTGCACTTCACTATGAGCATTTGGCTGACGGTCAGCCATGTTATGTTGACGCGCACTAGCACTCACATCACGGACACACTGTAGCTCGATGTCTCGGGAGACAGTAAGGCGTCGCGAGCGACGTCGTCGCCGCCGCCACAGCAGTACGGCCGTTGTCACAACCGCCACTACCAGCAAGGTATAATTGATAGTGTAATTATGAATATCATGTGGTGATAGGATTGCACCTATCTCCACGTCGTTGTTCTTCATCTGTTTTATTTGTTTGTGAAGCTCTTGTAAAGCGATATTTAGCTCGTCCCCGTCAGTGTTGTTATTGTCTTTTTCGTCCTCGATCGGAAAGCTTACATTGATAATGTGATTCAGCTGATCAATCTTAGGTACATAGATGCTCGGACTTGCAGTTATGTTGTTGTCAAATTTTGTATTGGAGTGTAATGTAAAGTCTTGCCCCTTTATCACACAACCTTGCCCGAGATAAATCACTCCTGCGTTACTGAGTTGTTCGACTGTTACAAAGTCTCCACATATAATTTTAATAGAATAGCTATAACAGCAATAGAACAGATATTCGGAAGGTCCGTTCAACGGTATCCATTGGTTTGTACATATAGTCTGTTCAACTTTACATTTGTTGGTTTCGTGGTTCAAATTGCAATAATTGTTGTCACTGTATAAGTGGTAAATCGATTTCTTTAGTAGACACATGTAAATATCTTCTTGTTTTAAACATGTTGACAACTCTTCTGTATTTACTGACATATAGGCGTCCTTTTTAAGGTTAACTGCGATATAGTCGGATACTGGTGTTATGACAAACATATTTTTACCGATTTGTTTGGGAATTGGTAAAATTCTGTACAGTTTATATCGATCCCTGTTAATGAGCGGAAACGTTATTTCAAACATAAAATATTTTTCAGTCATTCTTGCTTTAATCTTCAACAGGTGATATATTTTGCTGACATCAGTCTGATCGATGGGTAGAGTAATATCGTCAGAAAGTTGCCCGGCGATCACGTTGAGCTCTTGATGGAGCTGTTCAGGAGTTAATAGGTGTATGTTTAACTGACCATGGCGAATGTCAGTCAGAGTATCTAATAACGTGTCTTGAGTTCTTTTCAAGCTTTGAAGTAATGTGGTCGCTGTTAAAGATGTAACTATCTGATTTTGTACTTGACTCATGTTATTCAACGCTGATTGAATCCCATTGGCTATGTTATCCAATTGGCTAAGATGTTTGTGTATATTTTTATGTTGTTTAGTAATAATTTCTTCTGTTCTTTTTAGTAGATTATATTCTGACTCGACAATGGTTGTTTGGTTTTTCCACAACTTTGCTATGTGGTTCTGATTTTGTTTTATAAGTTCAATGTCTTTTGCGTACTGTTCTGCGAAATGTTCATCTAATACTCCGAATAGATAATTAGCTAGGTAGCCGACACCATTGATAAGGCCACGACGCTGTCTGGAGTGTAAGGCAAATTGTTGTGTCATCAGTAGTGTATTATAGTACTGTAATTCGTTGTACTCGTGCTGGAGCTGCGGCACTATCATGTTACAGACACCGCTATCTGTTGTTGAACATGTTTTGTCTAAGTATGTAATTAATTTATTAAATGCGGTTGTCCCTTCCCAGTACGGTGACATGTTATAAAATACAACTAAGGTCCACTTATCCCTTATCGCATTTTAGCAATCGGATCAAAGTATAACGATTGATTGTTTCGTAACTTCGAGATATTATATATTCCATATGTATTGCCTATTAGTGTAATAAAAAACATTAATGCTAGAGCCATAGAAACGAAATTGTTTTGACTTGACTCCCGTGTTCGTTTACGACTATTATTATTTTCTTGCGTCTTATATGTCTGTTCATTCTGTTCTTTATTTGTGTCTTTCTCTTTATTAGATGTGTTAATAGGTAGAAGTGAAAGTTTAATGATTGGTCTTTTCATAATACCATTTTTTGTTTTTAAAGACACCACTCTAACTAATCCATCTTTTCCAGGGTGGAGTTCGATTACTCTTCCCAAAGCCCATTTTCCTGCTGGAATGTTATCTTCATGGATAACAACCAAATCGCCTACTTTCATGTTTTGTTTCGGCTTTAACCATTTACTTCTCGTTGTTAATTGACTTAAGTATTCCATCCTCCACTTTTTCCAAATATCTTCTGTTAGTTTCCTAAGTAAATGCCATCTTGTTCTCGCGTCATCTTCTGTTTCAATAACTGTTAATCCTGTTCTCCCTGTTAAAAAGTGTGATGGTGTCAAACATTCAAGGTCATCGATGTTTTCTGTTAAAGGGCACAGCGGTCTTGAGTTTAAACAAGCCTCGAGCTGAGCGAGGATAGTTGAGAACTCCTCGAAAGTCAGTTTTTGTTCACCGACTACTCGCTTTAGATGGAACTTGAGACTCCTGACTGCTCTTTCCCACAAACCTCCGGCGCTAGGCCAGGATGGGGCGTTAAAGTGCCATTCTATGTTCATTTCTGTTACTTCTGCCAAGAAACTATCGCTGAATATTTGTTGTAGCTGTTCATATTCTGCTTGTAGTATGTTATTTGCTCCCACGAAATTTGTTCCTTGGTCGCTGTAAAGGTGACGCGGGGCTCCTCGCCTTGCCGCCATCCTTCTTAAAGCTGCTAAGAAGGATGTGCTTGTTAAGTCGGATACTAGTTCCAAGTGTACGGCCTTGGTAACCATACAAATGAAAAGTGCCACATAACCTTTTGTTGTTTTTACTCCGCGTCCCTTATTTGATTTTATTTCAACAAATCCCGTATAATCTACACCTGTATGGTAGAAAGGAGAGGCGGGATTGCTTCTCTCTTCAGGCAGGTCACCCATTAATTGATATGGTTTTCGTGTTTCATATTTTCGACATAAAACACATCGTCGTACCTGTTTCTTAGTAGCATTGTTTCCACTTGTTATCCAATACTGTTGACGCAGTTTGGCTAGGGTAACACGTGGCCCACCGTGAAATGTTAGGAGATGGGCTTCATTAATAAGAAGATCAGCTAACCGACACGTATGCGGTATGATCTTCGGATGTTTCATCTCTTCACTCATGTTTGCGTTCTTCAATCTTCCACCTACACGGAGGAGTCCGTTTTGATCAATAAATGGATTTAAATTGAGTAGCTTGCTTTTTCTTCCCAATTTTCCATGTTTACGCAAACTTTCCAAATCCGTTCCCATTTCCTTATCTTGTACATATTTCACAATCATTGTTTTAGATTTACGCAGTTCATGTAATGTGAGATAGGTTGGTAATTGTTTACGTTTATGAATAGGTACCAATACTCGACACACCCAAGCTAATATGTGAGTGATTTTATTTATCGAGCTATGTTTTTCCAATAGATTATCAATAATGTTTTGACTTTCCTGTACGCTGTTAACTTGCTTGATAATTTTCTTAATCTCCTCACTTGTTTGGTATGTTGGTTTTTCGGACTCTTTTTCTGGAAACCATGTCGGTAGCCATGTAGGACCCTGCCACCACAAAGCATGTTTCGCCAGCTGTGATGCTGTTATACCACGACTGGCACAGTCTGCTGGGTTATCGTTTGACCTTACGTAACGCCAGCAATCAGGAGGCATATTTTTTGTTATCTTGTCAACCCTATTTGCAACAAAGGGCTTCCAGCGGTTAGCTTCGCCCTGCAACCAGCTGAGTGCCACCATAGAGTCCGTCCATCCGTAGATTTCCAGTTTGTTATATAATGATTGTTGTATTTTATCAATTAACTTAGAAAGCAAATATGCGCCGCTTAGTTCCAATCTAGGCAATGTTAGTGCTTTCTTGTTTCGATTTAGCTGCGATAAGTACTATGTTAGGCTTATGTTTGATACGTGCGTATACAACGCATGCATATGCATTTATGGACGCGTCACAAAATCCATGGATTTCGATTACGTCATTCTCGTTATTTAATAACCATCTCGGTATTTCGCAGTGATGGATATTATCAATATCCACTTTTATCTTAATCCACTCGTTATGTATGTCTTCGGAAACTTCGTCGTCCCATTGTAGATTATTCTTCCATAGTTTTTGGAAAAGTAATTTTAATTTAGTTGAAAGTGGAGTTAACCAACCCAATGGGTCAAAAAGCTTAGATATTTGGGAGAGTAGGATGCGTTTTGTTGGTTTGTTTGTATCATTTGTACTGAACTCGCATCGGAAGAAGAACTTGTCATTATTTGAATTCCAGCACAGACCTAATGTTTTTGGTGTATTCTCGGATTTCAGATTGAAAATCACATCCTTGTTCGGGCTTTGTTGACTTGTTATATCCTCTATCAATTCTTGATTGTTAGATGCTCATTTTCTTAAGTTAAATCCTCCTAATTTCAGTAGCGAAATTAAATCGGATATCAGTTTCTTCCCTTCATCAATGGAATGAGACCCGTGGACAAGGTCATCCATATAAAAGGAGCTGTCCAACACTTGGGCTGCATCAGGATAAGTGTCATGTTCATCTGCTGCTAACTTTTTCAATGTCATTAACGCCAAAAATGGTGCAGCCTTTGTTCCATATGTAACTGTTGTAAGCTGAAAAGATTGTATAGACTGTTTTGGATTTTCACGCCAAATAATTTTTTGAAGAGTTTGATCTTGGACATTCACCTCTATTTGTCTATACATCTTTTCGATGTCTGCTGTATAGGCGTACTGGTATTGCCTCCATTTAAGCAATAACGTCTGCAGGTCTTGTTGAAGATTAGGGCCTTTGTGCATCAAATCGTTTAGGCTACAGCCTGTAGATGTTCTAGCCGATGCATTAAAAACCACTCTGTACTTCGTTGTTGTTGATTCATCACGTTGTACACCGTGGTGCGGTAAATAGCATTCCGGTGTAAAGTTTCCGAGTACAGTAGATTTCATATGTTTCAATTCTAAGTACTCGTTCATGAATGTTTTGTAATGGTGGGCTAACTGTTCGGATTTCTGAAATTTGCGTTCCAAATTCCGAAACTGAGTTAAAGCCATCTGTTTTGATGCACCCAATTTGTTATTTCAATCTTCCTTTAAAGGTAATCGCACTTCATAACGCCCGTTTTTGTTTCTGTTTGTAGTGTTTAAGTAAAATTGCATGCATTCTTGATCCTCTAAGGATAGATTAGATTGTTCACGTATCTCTTCCATCTCCCAAAATTGTTGTATTTCTTCCAAGTTGTGTAAAACCACATTACATTGGAATGTTTTCACCCCACCACACAGTAACCATCCCAGCTGCGTTTGCTGGGCGATTGGCTGTGTTAAGTTTTCTCCTTTGATAATTCCTCCCATAATAATGTTAGCATACACGTCAACTCCAAGTAGTAAGTCCACAGGGCGACTAACATAATACTCTGGATCTGCTAGGTTAACATTTTGTATGAAAGACCATGACGGTTTCACAAATGTTTTGTTAGGCAAGTTCTTAATAAGGTTGTTCATGTATATATACATATAATATTTGTATTTAAGTAGTAATAGCCCCTAGTTTAGTTTAATATCCCCTTTTATCATACCTACCTACCTACAAATAAAAGATAAAACAAACATTGAACCTGCTTCATTAATAGATAGCATATAGAATTTTAAATTGTTCACTTTCTCAGCTTTCTGTCCTTGCACTTCAGGGTCTGTGGATTCATGTCTGTTAACATGATGACTCGCAAGGCCTGTGCCCGTGATGTCGAGATCAAGCTCAGAAAGGCTTTAGAAGACCTTAAGGCCTCCCAACTTCTCTGTGACCGGCTAATTCAGGAACGTGAAGAAGGCGAGGAGGAAGTTAGAAATGTGAACAACAGAAATAGTCAGCTGAAGAAGGACCTGGCTGAGCTTCACAACAACTACATGGAAGTCACTGACCAGCGCGACCACTTAGAGAAGGTGGTGGCTACATTCAATGAGTGTAGTACCACTTATGAGAAAACACTGACTCGGTTATCTGGTCTGGAGAGCAGCTTGGGTCAGGCGAAGGACAAAATTAACCGCCTGGAAACCGAAGCAAGTTGTCACCAAACCAACAATACATTGAGCCTCTATGATGAGCTGATTGGGAGTGATTTGTGTACTCAGCCGGCAAATTCTGAAGCAAATAGTGCAAAAGTTGAATTAAGAAGTCACAATAAAATTAAGAAATATTTAAAATTAAATAAATTTATTAGAAAAGTAAACTCAGTAGTTAAAAAACAAAAATGTTTTTATAAAAATGTTGAATTGAGGAAAGAAAGGATTCAAATAATTAGAAATTTAAAAGATTGCAATAATAAATTAAATAATTGTCAAAAATTGTATGATACTGACACTCAGCGCTTGCTCTCAGACCTTGAGCACAAGGAGATCTGTCTTAGGGACTTAGTTTCTAGGTATGAAATTGCTCAAAAACAAATAAATGAGCATATATTGGCGGCAACACACCTGGTTGACTTATGTAAGTACAATGAGGACACATTAAGATCTCTGTCCCATAATCATATATGTGATTGTGACCCTTCACCAGCTGGGCCAGGTGAGTCGCTTCCAATATCACAAATGAATCAGACTGATGTTCGGGTCATGCAATTAGATTCCAATCCTTGTCCTACAATCACAAAGACAATAGTTTTTTCCGATAAAATAGGATCTGACTTTGGCTCAATAATAAGTAACCAAATAACTGATTCAGTAATAAATTATTGTATGCCAGGAGCATCATACAAACAAATAATAGATAAGATTTTGCATACAAAGTTTGATGAAAATACCATAATAATAATTTTAATTGGCAATGTTATAAATATAAGTAAAAAAGACTTGATAAATAGTCTCAATTCTTTATCAAAATTAGAGGTAATGAAAATAATGTTATGTGCTTTCCCATACTCTTCCAACTATTCAGATATGGAGAATAATTATATTTGGCATTTAAATAACCATATGCATAATGTTACATGTCATAGTGCTAATTTTATTTATTTTGATACTAACAAGTTTGTTAGTAATTTGAAATTGAAACAGGATACCCTGTTTATTCCAAAAAAACTTAAGAAATTGATTGCATCACTTGTAGCATATAATATTAATAGGATAAGGGATAACACAGTAAGAACAAGTCATTTTAACATTAAATCTCAGAATAGTTCTTTAAACAAAAACTTTTGACAACAGAGAAGCTAAACAGTTCGACTTTTTTATTACATCAGAATATTAATCGCTTCTTTGGCAAAATTCTTGATATTCATTTATTATTAGATAAAATAAATATAGATATATTATGTTTTACAGAGACATGGTTGAAACCGGGCACTATGCTTTTTAATATTAAAAACTTTACAGTTGCCAGTATATTCAATAGATTATCTGCAGAAGGTGGCGGCACAATAATTCTTATAAATAATAATATTAAATTCAAGGATCGTAAAGATATTTGTAGCCTCTCTGTTGAGCGTGTTTGTGAGGTGTCTTGTGCAGAGTTGCAGAACTATATTATTGTTTGTGTTTATAGGCCACCGGCATCAAATTTTTTATTGTTTACGTCTATAATGGAAGAGATTCTTCGTAAGTTATTTAATAATTCTAACAAGTCAATAGTTGTATGTGGCGACTTTAATGTAGATACTCTTAGTAATTCATCTGAAAGTCGGAATTTTGTTGCCTTATTCAAATCGTTCAACTTAGATTTATTGTTTAGTGAGTCAACAAGATCTACAGCCACTTCGGCTACTTGTATTGATAATATATTAACTAATAGTAGTATACTAGGGAAATCGATTATTAGTGGTGTTCGCTCGGATCATAAGGCTCAATTAATAGAATTGCCATTTAAAAGACAAGTATTTAAAGTAACGAAAGTAATTAGACCTACTACTAAGGCAAGATTAGACACCTTTAAGAATAATTTAGAGCTGAAACTCTGTAATACAATATATCATAGTGATGAGCCCAATGTCTTGTATAAAGGTTTATTGTCTGGGATTTGCGATAATTTTAATAGAGCCTGTCCTACTAAAATAGTGAAGGTAAATAGTAAAATGGGATTTAGTGACTGGGCTACAAAAGGTATTCGTAAGAGCAGGGATAGGTTGTATGAACTTTATCATTTAAAATCTCTAACTCAGAACGAACAATTTCATAAATATGTTAGAAAATTTTCAAAGACTTTCAAGTTAGTGTGTAATCAAGCTAAATCTTACTTTATATGTAATAAAATAGGTAATGCTAATAACAAAATAAAGACAGTCTGGAATGTTATTAATACGGAAATTGGTAAAATTAGAAATAATAATGAACAGGTAACTCTTAAAATTAATGAAAAAATTCTAACAAATAATTTAGATGTAGCCTGTGCTTTTGAAAACTTCTTCACGAGTATACCTGGTAAAACAACTAAAAGCCTTAAATCATGTCCTATAGCAGCGGAATCTTTACTCAAGCAGCATATTCATAATACATTTCCAAGTTTTAAATTTGACCATATTAATGCTAGCGATATCATAATAACTTTTAATTCTCTCAATATGAAAAGTACTGAAGATTTATGGGGCTTATCAGTAACAATCGTAAAATCAATAATAACAGTGATTGCACCTGTTTTGTCAAATATTTTTAATGAATGCATTGATCAGGGTTGTTTTCCTGATTTAATGAAATATAGTAAAATAGTACCTATTTTCAAGTCCGGTTGTAGGGAGAATCCATCTGATTACAGACCAGTTTCCGTTCTGCCAGCACTTAGTAAAATCTTTGAAAAATTGCTGCTTAATCAAATGTCAAGTCACTTTACTAAGCATAAGGTATTGCATGGTCATCAGTTCGGTTTCACGAAGGGAAGATCTACATCCGATGCGGCAGCAACATTGCTGAGGCACATTTATGGCGCATGGGAGGATTCACAGGATGCGATTGGCATTTTTTGTGATCTGTCCAAGGCATTCGATTGCGTTGACCACCGTACGCTACTACTAAAACTTGACTTCTACGGAATTCGTGGAACTGCTCATGATCTTGTTTTATCTTATTTATCAAATCGCCAGCAAAAGGTAGGGATTACCGGCACAACATCCAAGGGCTCTTTAGTCGAAATGGGGGTACCCCAGGGTTCAATTTTAGGTCCATTTTTGTTTTTAGTATATATAAATGATTTGCCATATGTTGTAAATGACCTCACAGATATTGTCTTGTTTGCTGATGATACATCATTAATTTTTAAAGTTAATAGAAAAGACAAAGATCTAACTAAAGTTAATCATACTATGTCAATTGTCTGTGGGTGGTTTGCTACAAATAATCTATTACTAAATTCAAAGAAAACTAAATGCTTAAGGTTTTCTTTACCAAATGTAGCACAAGTAGATAGCCAAATAATAATAGATGGGAGCCATATTGATCTTGTAAATAAAACGGTATTTTTGGGTCTTACATTAGACAATAAATTGCAATGGGGACCTCAGGTTGATACTCTAGCTGCTAAATTAAGTTCGGCTGCTTTTGCTGTTAGGAAAATTAAACAATTGACGAATGTTGAGACGGCCAAATTAGTTTATTTTGCATATTTTCATAGCCTCTTGTCCTATGGTATTTTGTTTTGGGGAGCAGCAGCGGATATAGAATCAATATTTATTATACAAAAAAGAGCAATTCGTGCAATTTACAGTATGGGTCCCCGTGAATCATTAAGAGATTTATTTAGGGAAATAAATATAATGACATTACCTTCACTATATATTTATGAAAATATAATGTTTATACGTAGAAACATAGGAATGTTTGAGGCAAAATTAGATATTCATAGTATAAATACAAGACAAAGGGAGAAGTTAGTTGTTCCATACTTTAGACTAACTAAAGTTAACAAGTCATTTCTTGGTAATTGTGTTCGATTTTATAATAAGATACCGCTTTCAATAACCAAAATGTCTGATCATAAATTTAAAAATTATATTAGGAAAGTTTTGAAAGAAAAAGCGTATTACAAGGTAGTTCATTATATTGAAGATAAAAATGTATGGAAATAGCTGCTCTCTGCACAGTGCACCTCTAAATCTCTTGTTTAAGTTGTAAGTACCTAATTATTGTTATTTTCTATTTTGTAGTCTTGTCATATTTTTTTTTGTTTTGTTTTTATTAATGTTACCTATAATAAGTATTTTGTAATTGTTAAATATAAAATTATGTAAAATTGAAATTATAAAATAGCCAAAAAGTCAGAATAGATAAAAATTTATATAACAAATAAAAAAGAATGTAACCTTGCTGAGTTTCTTGCCGGTTCTTCTCAGTTGAAGGCTGACTTCCGAACCGGTTGTAGCTTCAGTAACTTTAAATTTGACCTTCATAAGTGCCCTCCGAAGGCCTAAACTGAATAAATGGTTTTGAATTTTGAATTTTGAATTTTTTTGAATTTTTGATCAATACATCTGTTGAAATAGTAAAGTCATTGTACATTGACCTACATGTTATGTTTATCATGCCTTTAGAGTTGTTTTCCTTTTGGCCCACGCCAAAAATTACCCCTTTAAACTTTTGCCTTTTATTGCCTAATAGCTGCGCGGCATGTTCAGTTATTAAGGAGAGCTGTGACCCTTGGTCCACAAGAGCTCGCATATTGTAAAAACTCCCATCAGCTGCCCTAACTTTGATCAGAGCAGTTGCTAGTAATATTTCTGGAGTATTATCCTGAGAAGCGTGGGAAATGTTCGCCGCATGTTCATTTTGCTTCACGGCTTGTTTGGTAAATGGAGCGTTTGGCGATGACGTACTTGTTGATTTCATAAACGCGTCATGTAATAATGTATTATGATATGCTGTACATTTGCGGCATCCTTTTGTAGAGTTACACTCGTTATCATTATGGCTGAACAAACAATTGATGCACACTTGCAGTTCATTTGCGGTTTTAAGTTTTTGTTCAACCGGCGATTCTAGGAATGTTTTGCAATTGTAGAGGCCATGGTTCCCACCGCAAAGAGGACATTTGAAACTTGCCACATGTAGCGATTTATTCCCATGGTTCTTGTTAAAATTATATGTTCGATTATAGTTATGTTTATTAGCGTTGCTTGATGATTGTTGGGATTGATTTTTGTGAGAAATCGATTTTTGCTGCGGAGTATCTTGTTTGCGACTCGATATCGATTCCAAACTGATGAATTTTGTTTCTAGGAAATCCAGAAATTCTTGAAGCACTGGTAGCTCTCGCGAATTTTTTAGGGACTCTATATAGTCCCCATATGTTTCTGGGTCTAGTTTTTGGGACAAAATGTGGTACCACCATCGGATCCCAAGATGTTATGTCAACGCCCAAGTTGCGTATTGCATGTAGAGATTCTAAAGTAGAGTCATGCAATTTCTTTATATGTGTTATTGTCGGCTGTTGCATGTTCGGTAGGCCTAAAAGTATATTCATGTGAGAAGAGAATAATAGCTTTTTGTTGTTATAGCGGTGGTTGAGAATCTCCCAACACACCCTGTAATTATCAGCGCCAATCTGTAAGTGTTGTATAAGCCTTTCGGCTTCTCCTTTAACTTTACCCTTTAAAAACTGCATTTTCTGTGCGTTTGAAAGGGACGGGTTGTTGTGTATTGCTTCTTGGAACAAATCTTTAAAAGATATCCAGTTGTTATAATTACCGCTGAATATAGGTATTTCTAGTTTGGGTGTAGATTTTTCCCTATGAGCAACTGACCACATTTTTATGTTTAGAGCTTTCTTTAAATCGTTATACTGTTTCTCATGTTGGATATAAGTACTTTCATATTCTCTATTTTCTTCACCTATTTCACAATCTATCTCCCAATGTAGGACATCGATCGCTGACCACCTTGTTTGTAGTGAATTGAGAACGTCTTCGAATTCCCATTTATCGGAAATTGATTCCACGTTGATGTACGAGACTGTTCTCTTGAAAGCCTTAAAGTTAGCTGACTGCTTACGGAGCAGTTCGTTGAGCTTGCTGTTAGTTCTTTGATCAATCATCCTTGACTGATGAGTTTGTTTAGCCAGCTTCTGAGATTGACCTTCTGCCTCTCTCAGTGATTGTTCTCCTGATAACTCCTCATCATCTTTACCTATCGTAGTTTGTTCTTTCATCTCACTGGTGGATGTATTTTCCAAAAGCTTTTGGTACATTTGATTAATAATCGCTTTGATTGCTACATACGACTCGCTTGTTTTTTCATACTCCTTTTTCATAAAATAGGAGTGAGTCTTACTCACTTCTCCTGACAAACGGTCATGGTTAAATTGATACTCCTTCCAATATCCTTCTAAACTATGTAAACAGTTTTTCAAGTACTCGCCTGTTCTTCTCTGAATACCAGCTTTCTTCAAGTTAATACCAATTTTTTCAATATAACTGGCGAGTTCAAGTTGAAGCTCATAAAGCTCTGCCATGTTGTATGTTAATTAAGATATAATGGAAAGATCTAACTTTTTCTGTTGAATTACCAACGTAGCTTGTTCAGGATTGCTCTCCAATGATACCACTGCAATCCTCACACACCACTGTTCACCAACACCAGTTCAACTCACACACAAACACTTTACGCGGCGCGTGTGGTTGCTCGAAGGACCATTATATTTTTAGAATTTATTTACTGAATGAAAAAAATATGCCGAAACAATCGAACTAAAAATCATGTAACGTTACTGAGCTTGTTGCCGGTTCTAATGGAATAAATGCTTTTGAATGTTGAGCCCTTAACCCTCAGTTCAGTAAACTTCACTTAGATATTTTTCTCGCGTCAACTTTTTAACAAGTGGGAGCGTGTAGCGTAGACTTATAGCCGCCTGTATAATGTACGGCATCGCAAGGATATCGCATGGCATTCGCCCGAGGGCCGGGAGCTCGCGGCGCTCTGTCACACCGAATCGTATTATAAGTTTAATTTCTTATTCCGGATACTGGCAATGGTGGCCTTAAAGGGTGGCGAGCAGGGCAACCCAGGGCTTTTTCGTGCAACAACCCCGGTGGAAAAAAAATACATTTAAAACTTAATTTTATCATTAATCAAGACATTACATAAAGCAATTGTAGTTATATTCGTAATATCAAAATTCACGATTTAAAATACAAATTAAGATTTATATTATAATCGTAATTATACTGTAAAACATAATTGGCAATCAAAACTCTCTTTACGTGACATGGTATACAATGAGGCGTAAGTAGATGACAATAAAAATATATGCATGAAGAGTCAGGAAGCGATTGGACCGCGAGACGAGTCAGGCTTGTGTTCCCGCGTGTGACCAATTATGATATATTTCTTGAAATTGAAAATCAATAACAAGTTGTCACACTGTTGGATCATAATATGTAATACTAGCTGTCGCCCGCACTGTCGCACGCGGGTGAAACTTCACCCGCGTTCCCGAGGGATGTAACATTTTCCCGGCACAAAAAGTCTCCTATGTGTTATCCAGGGCATTTTCTTTATAAGTACCAAGTTTCATTCAAATCCGTTTGGTAGATTTTGTGTGAAAGAGTAACAAAAGTCCATACAAACAAACATTCGCATTTAAGAGAAAACGGTCGACGAGTAAAAGCGAGATTGCCAAATGAAGCTTTCACTGATATCTGGGTGCATTCGTATATGTGTAAGCGCAACTGTTAGAAGAGCGCGTCGGGTGCGGCCCACGATCCAACCCTTTATTCAATTCCTCGTTTTGCATAAACTGTTTACATGGCGCGCGGTGCGGGGCGGGGCGGAGGGGGCGGGGAGCGACCGCGCGACAAACGTTCCGCGACAAACGCCGAGTGCGCGTCGCGATGTGACGTCACAGCGTGCCTTTTGACAGAACATCCAAGAACTCCCCTTAACAGGGTGAATAGAGAGTTTCAGTTTTCAGAAAAGTTAACTTGAAAGTTTATGTTTAGAGAGATGCGATTGATACGATGCCGTCCTTGCATGCCATTACTCCTACCAATATTAAATTGCGATAGTTTTTGAGGATCGATGTTTGGATCTATGGTTCTTTGTTACTCATTCAGGCAAAAAATATTAAGTGGATTTGGATAAAACTTGGTACATAAATAGTTTATAACCTGGATAAACACATCGAAGGTTTTAATCTCGAGAAATTATAGCGAAAGCTGTTACGCGGAAAGCGGGTGAAACCGCGGGGGAAAGCTAGTTATTAATATATTATTCAAATATCTCATTATATTACAGAATTCAGTGAAGACTAGACACTAATAATAAATAAATATTGAATCATGATCCCAAACAAAGCAAAGGTTTAACTGTAGTAACCAGATACCAGATAGATAAAATACACATACTATAGCTAAACACGGAATAAACAGACATGTTCACGCACACACATGTTTGTCCTGAGTACAAATCGAACCCACTATTATTATTTGACAGTCTGGTTATTTAAATTACAACACCAACCGATTTGTAAAAATGCCTCAACATTCTTTACATTCGGCTATCTGATTCCAAAGTGGTAGAGTCTGACCATTCATAAGTGCCTGTGAAGGCCTATTTGAATAAAAAATATATAATAGAATATATAATATAATATTTCATTTCATTCCAAACTAAGTAGAACTTGTACTGTGGAAACCAGATTGATATACTACATTTTACTTATTTTCTTCTAAATACGTACTAATATAGATACTAACTGTGCCCCACGGTTTTACCCGTGGCAATTATCCTTAGCATGAGGAATTTTTTTTTTTTTTTGTATACTACTAAGGTAGCAAACAAGCTGACGGCCCGTCTGATGGTAAACGGTCACCGCAGCCTATGGACGCTTGCAACACCGTGGGTATCACTCGCGCGTTGCCGACCCTGCAAAATCTCTTCACACCCTTCTTGAAGAACCCCATGCTGTACTCCCTTGGGAAAACCTCGGCAGGGAGCTCATTCCACAGCTTAAGTGTGCGCGGCAGAAAGCTCCTTTGGAGTCGCACCGTGCGAGACCAATTTGGCTCCAATGTGTGAGGATGAACTCCCCGTCTGTGGCGAGAGGTGCGATGGTAAAAAGTAGCCGTGGGCATCAAATCAAACAATTCCTCAGAACACAGTCCGTTGTACAAGCGGTAAAAAACACATAAGGAGGACATGTCTCTCCTTAGAGTTAGGGGCTCTAAACCGCTTGTGAGCTCGGGATCGTTGACAATTCTGACGGCACGCTTTTGAACCGAGTCAAGAAGCCCAAGCTGGTATCCAGGTGCCCCCGCCCATAGATGACAGCAGTACTCCATATGGGGCCGGACTTGCGACTTATATAGTTGCAGCCTTTGCCCCGATGTGAAGTACCGCTTGGCTCTGTTGAGCACACCTAGCTTTTTAGATGCCAGCTTAACCTTGTCTTCCAAGTGACTACGGAACTGAACGCCGTCAGAAATATCAACGCCAAGGATTCCGATGCTCTTCGTGATGTTGAGGGACGTTCTGGAATTATGGAGCCACAGCAAATGGTTTTTTTTAGCGGTGAACGCGCAGGCTTGTGTCTTAGTGGGGTTGAAATCGACTAGGTTTAGTCGACCCCAATCGGAGACACTAGTAAGTGTGCTCTCGATTCCAGACACAAGTCGTTCGCGGCTTTCCTCTACCACGAAACGAGGGATATTTGCACGGCCCGTGTAATAAGCATCCCCAGTACTGTCGTCCGCATAGCAATGAATGCCGTCAATAGACAGCATATCATTGATATGCAGAAGAAACAGGGTTGGGGATAGCACAGAACCTTGCGGGACACCGGCGTTTATGTCCATGCTATCGGAGCAACTACCGTCGACGACGGCTTTTATGCATCTGCTGGACAGAAAACTGGTGACCCATTTGCATAATCCCTCGGGGAGCCCGTACGCTGGTAGCTTCGATAGAAGACCCCGGTGCCAGACCCGATCGAACGCCTTCGCCACATCTAGGCTCACCGCGAATGCCTCACCTTGAGTTTCTATGGCGAGTGACCAACGATGCGTGAGGTACACTAGGAGATCACCAGTCGAGCGACTATGGCGAAAGCCATACTGTCGGTCGCTCAACAAGTCGTGATCCTCCAAGTACCTCAGCAATTGTGTATTGATCACCCGCTCCATCACTTTGGAGAGAAGGGAGGTGATGGCGATCGGCCTGTAATTCGTCGGGTCTGATCTGTCGCCCTTTTTGGGCACAGGGTGCACGTGGGCAATTTTCCACGAAGACGGAACTTGTCCCTTGAAGTAGGAAACCGCGAAAAGGCGCGTTAGTACAGGACACAATTCAGGAGCACACCGCTTCAGAACCACTGCCGGTATATCGTCTGGCCCACTCGACTTATGGACGTCCAGGGAGAGCAGCTCTTGCCGGACTACCCGTTGGGAAATACGAATTTCCGGCATGGAGCTGTCACACCGCGGGATGGTAGGCGGAGTGGTGCCCCCGTCATCCAAAGTCGAGTTTGAAGCAAAGAGAGAGCCTAAAAGGTCAGCCTTCTCTTTAGCGCTATGGGCCAGGTTCCCATTCGGCAACCGTCCTGGTGGCAAGGACGACTGACAAAAGTTTCCCTCAGCAGCTTTGGCAAGAGACCAGAAAGCCCGACACCTAGAGGGGACGCTGGTCAGCATCTTGCCAATTCTGCCGACGAAATCGAACTTAGCCCTGGCGATAATTCGCTTACTGAACTTTGAGGCAGCGTTAAACTTGCGTTTCGCATCAGAGATGTTAGTGTCCTAATTAGTGCGGGCCCTGGTCCAAGCCTCATACAAAGTTTGCTTGTTACGTCTAGCTTCTTTCCAGGACCGATTAAACCACGGCCGTTTTTTCACTCCCACAGCAACTAGCGGGTTAGGGATGTAACATTCCATACCCGCCAGTATCGCTTCAGCGACTGCAGCTGCACAGGTGACAGGATCGTCTGATGCGAAGCAAAGCTGCCTCCACGGGTACGATGCGTAGAAATCACGCAATCCATCCCAATCTGCTGATTTGTAGTGCCACACTCGACGCCACCCTGGTGGTCGCAGCGAATCGGGCAGCGCGCAAGGCACTTGCGTTCGGACGAGACAGTGGTCCGATGACCCAAGTGGTGCATCTACTGTAACAGTATAGTCATCCGGACGCGTTGTCAGCAGAAGGTCCAGTAAGGAACTAGTATGGCTCTCGATATCTGGTATTCTCGTAGGGCAGAGAACCAGTTGCGAGAAGCCATAGGCCAGAGCAAAGTTGTGAGCTGTCCTACCCGCGCAGTCAGTGGACCGAGAACTAAGCCACTCAACGTGGTGAGCGTTGAAGTCTCCTAAAATCACTAACTCCGCAGAAGGGTACTGCCCTAGTATTCTATCAGTCGTCGATTGCAGGTGCTCAAATAACCGAATTGTATCCGAGTCACCGCTGTGGGACCTGTAAAGGCACGCGTAAATGCGGGTGTGGCCACCGTGGTCTATGCGTGCCCACAGTACTGACAGGTCCCGGTCTTCAAGGCCGTAAAGACGGCGACAGCAAATATCATCCCTAACGTACATACATACCCCGGCACGCCGCACAAACTTGTGCTCCAGCTTGTACCCGGGGTAGTGTAGATACGATGTATCGCTAGGACAGGATATTTGCGTCTCCGTGAGAAACAGCAGAGTCGGCTGTGCAGTCTCGAGGTGTTGGTGGACTGCATTGATGTTTGCGTGAATTCCCCTGATGTTGCAAAAGTCCATCATAATGTGGATGGGGAAGCCGCTGAAGAACGTCTTCTGTATTTTTTTTTGGCCATGTGTATAGAGTGGTAGAGGTTTTAGAAGAGTCGCTGTGTCGGCAGCAGAAAGGACAAGGTGCAGTACTATTCCACCAGAGTGCTATACCGGTGATGTGGTTTGTTGGTGCGGCAGCTGGAAGGGCCCCCGGTCCCCCCAGATACAATCGGCCGAGTCCACTCCGGTCTCCTCCTCCGGCACGACCGACTGCACCATGGATTATGCGCGAGGCGGCGGGTCAGCCTCCCTGGGTGAAGATTAAGTGATCCCAGGGGTCGGGACCCCTACAACCTGCGGGCGGCCAGCGGACAGCTGTTTCACCGGGTCTCCCTAACCGCCGCTACAACACGCCACGCCTGCACAACCCTAAGGCAGTACTAGACTGCTGGTCCCCATACTGCCAGCACAGCGCCTCCTCGCGGAGCTCTGGCGACCTTACTCACCGCAGGAACACAACACTACATGTAGTGTTATTTGGCTACGATCTTCTGTAAGGTGGAGGAACTTCCCCAGTCAGGCTGCTCCAAATTTTGAACGGGAAATCCCGTTAAGCCCTACCTCTCTTATTATTATCTAATTATGGATTGCCAAAAAGATTTTTAGTCCCTTTTTCACCCCCTTCAAGATTATTTTTGAGGGAAAATATAGCCTAGGTCCTTTTCTAGGATATGAACTATCTCTCTGCCAAATGTTATGCAATCCGATCAGCGGATTAGTCCTGAAAAAGTATCAAACATGACAGACATGTTCATGCTCACAAATATTTATCCTGGAAATCGAACCCGTGACCTGTTGTGTAGCAGTCAGGGTATCTAACCACTAAACCAACTGGCCGTCAAATTGAAGTTTAATTATATTAGATAACACACGTTAATTTCACGACAGCGACGACAAACAAAACAAAAATATGTACAATAGCACCACAAGGGCCCGAGACTGAGGTTAGCCCTCCGCCCTCCCGCGGCACTGACATAAAGTTAAGCAATAAGTGTTACAAAGCCGAGTTTGTTTGCTTGCACAATACGTATGAAAAGGCTCATACATTACTCGCACCATCCTTCGGGTAAACAAATTAGTTGCGGCGGACTCGCACCAGTCGCCCCGCCTCGCGTCATGGTCGGGGATATTCGCTTAGCGCGCTAAGTCGGCTCTTACTGCACGCTAAGGCGGCTTTTCCATCAGAGATGTGTAGCTGCAATGTATTTTAGTCCACTAATACAGTCCCTTCATAATAGCTATGACAAAGTAAGCTAGTAAGTAAAAATTTATCAATCTTATTGCTGCTCTTCTCTTGTGGAAACAGAGCCTAAATGCGTGCGAACTTGCGTTTTAGCAGTTGCGATAATCTTCGTTATCACCCTCCTATATACCTACACTAGTTGACTCGGCAGATCTTGTTCTGCTCAGTGGGTGGTAGTATGAGCTAAAAGTAACTTTACTACAGCCCCAGCGCTAGAACTCGATCACCGTGACACTAACCGGATCCAATTGTGATCCAAATCTAAACCCTCCAGGGACCTACTAAAACTTTATCAAAATCGGTCCTACAGTTCAGGAGTTTGGTGACAGTATAAAATAATTATAAGCGCGACTGCACAATTTAGCGTTCATTTAAAATTTATGTTTGACTTAACGCGCGACAAAAGTTATATACTTTAGATGTAATTTTATTTATTACGGCATGATATATCATGTAGAAGTTCTCCCCCACGCCACCGCGCCTTTCGTACAAAATAACTTAGTACATCTAAAGCTGCATATTAATACTTAGCAATGTTAAAGGATTAAGACTTCTCTCGAAGATAAACAAATAGACGAAGTTGTTGGGGAAAATCTAAGTTATTGAGAAATTATTGAGTTCATATAGCAGGTGCACCATTATACTTTATTTAAATGTATGGAGTGCATGTAAATAAACCATAAATGTACCTATTTACTTCGTCATAAAGTTGTAGAAATCTAAAAGGCCCGTTTTGACAGCTAAAAATGTCATATTATAATCATCTTTATTGCTTATGACATAAGGTTCATCAATTGATTCAATGGTTAATTGTATTATGACGCTGATGAACCTTATTTATAACGCCATAGAATTACTTTTTCTATTTCTACTCTTGTCAAACGGATCTATTACATACCAAATACTATAATTATTATTAATTATAATACACACTCCGATACACGGACTAAATATCATGGAACTATTTATACTAGAGGTCGCCTAGCGGTCGAAATTCGATATTCAAGATTCTATAAGTATTTAAATTTTGAACTTTACTTACTTTTCTTTTGTCAGAGTATATAAACTCTTTGATCACTGCATAGAACTTTTTGAATTTTCTTCTTTTACGTCAACTTGGAGCGTGTCACAAATACGTCAATAAGCTTTTGATAAATGTGTGTCAAAGTTATGGTAATGTTTATTTTATTAAATTTAACGATTTCTAATTAATTTTATATAAAAAAAATAGCTTCATGCACTTCTTCTCCTTATATGACTTTAACTGTGTTCAATTTCACGTTCATCGGTTCTCGCAATTTACCATTTTATTTTTCAAAAGGTGCCTTCAGTTTTCGCTTCACGTATTAATATATAGAATTCCATTTAAAATTAATAAAATAAAAATTTTGAAAATATATGTCGCCATATTTATTTAAGTGGTCACGTGTCTAGTAGCTGATGCAATAGAAATACAAGCTTAAAAGAAATCTCAACCGCTTTGATATTATTGGCTACCTTTGAAGACACCTATTAGTATTTCAAGTAAACGTCTCCGAGAAATTGTGCATGAGCTTAAGTGATGTTAAAAATAGCATGAAAGTCGCACAGCGGGCTCTTCGGGGAACTACTACTTTTCAATGCAGTTTGCATACGTTAAGGAGAAACGCTTGTTAAAACAGCTTCGTAGAAGCGCGCACGTTTACTTGGAGCCTACGTCGGAGGAGACGCTTAATAAAGTTGCTTTAAAAAAGATGTCATGACTTAATAAATATCAAATAATAATATGTCAAATATTATATATCAACTAGAAATTTGGTTAATTACATGTTTCAGATTATTTACTACACATCTTAACCTAATATATATATATATTTTTTTTATACTGATTTTGGACCAACAAACAAGCAGACGGTCCCCCTGATGGTAACTGGTCATCGCCGCTTATGGACATTTGCAACACTAGGGGCATCGCCAATGCGTTGTCGACCCTGAGACATGAAGTTGTTAAGTCTCGAGTGCCTGTAATTTCACCTCAATTCACTTCAATTATATTTTTATGATAATGAATATAAAGAATTTGAAAAAAGAAACTTAAATCTCTACTTACTAAACTACTTAAAATTAACTAATAATTAAATCTATAAATAAAAAAATGTGAGCCGTCACGGGATTATTTTGTACAAGTAATATTTATAAAAGAACAGATTACGATAGGAACTGTGGCGACATCTATGAACACGCATACAATCCTTCACCGCCCGCACCACGCAACACATCAGAACCCTACATCGCGATATCGATATACTCTCAGGATTCGATATATATACAAGCATCCAACATCAATAGTTGGACCGCGGTCCCCAGGCATGATCTGCGGCTGCACAACATTGTGTGATCACACTTTCTGCTTTATGCAATAAATTTATGAAAATCTTAATTGTTAATTGGGATGTAAGGGAGCACAATGTCAGCTTAGTGCTCCCGGCCAACCTCACCTGCCCGTGGTTCATCCTGCCGACACCAAACGAGGCTCTGGCGACCGACCAATGGCGGTATAACCATTCTGTACAGCGTAGCCAAATGGCACAGGCCGGTGACGGGCAGCAGCGTCACCGGTGCGAGAGCTACGTTCTGCGATCACCCAACGCGCCTGCCCAGCGTGTGGTGATTATGGGCATGAACCCCCTATGAATAGCACGCTACAGCAACGGCCCCCAGCTCCCAGTCGCCCCGCTATTCCTGGCCAAGGCGGCGGCCATGGCCACGGCGGGATAAGGGGTGCTAAGAATCCCCGGGCTACGGTAGGCCGCCAACACCGACTGACTCTGGCAACGTATAGCGGACGCACGCTACGGCTCGATGAACATCTGGCGCTGATGAAGTGGAGGAAATGTACGAGGACATTTCCAAGGCCTTATACACCATCCAGAAGACCCACTTCAACGTTGTCATGGGGGATCTCAACGCTAAAGTGGGAGTACAAACAAGCGGCGAATTGGTAGTAGGACCACACGGATTTTCTAATGAATTCTTTCTTTCAGAAGAAGCCCCGGCGGAAGTGGACGTAGCAAAGCCCCGACGCTATGACCAGAAATCAGATTGATTTCATTATGACGGACAAGAAGCGTATATTTAGAGATGTCTCAGTGATCTCTAGGTTCAAAACCGGAAGTGATCACCGACTTGTCCGAGGCACTCTAGATATAGACTGTAAGCTTGAACGATTCCATCTAATGAAATCTACGCTCCGGCCTAATATGCTCCAATCCGTGGTTGGGTCTGAAACGTTCCAGTTGAAACTGGAGAACCGATTTGCTGCCTTGGAAACCACAATTGACGTTGATGTCGACCAGGATCTCGACCAAATGGTGGGAATCCTTGGGGAGGAGGGGACAAAATTCTACGAGACGCGGGGTGCCGGTAAGAGATCTAAGCTTTCATGGGAATCTCTGCAGCTAATGCAGAAGCGACGAGAAAATCGCGCAGTCACTGCGTCAGATCAACGGGCTTTGAACAAAAAAATCTCAAAGCTGGTAAGACGTGACCTCCGGAAAAATAAAACAAAATCTATATTGCTTTAGTGCAGTCCATCTTAATATACTGTGTCCCAGTATGGGGCGGGGCCGAAAAACCAAATTTATACACCTAGAGCGGGCACAACGAGCTCTGATCAAGGTCATGTATTTTAAACCATATAGATTCTCTACGGAAATACTTTACACAACGTGCAAGTTGCTAATTATGAGAAATTTATACATTTATCATGTAGTTCTAAAAACACACAAAACATTAAAATATGACCACAATATTTAAAAAAAGAGAAGAAACGATAAGGACAACCTTATAAGGGTAGGTTTCGCTAAAACATTTTTTTTTGCTAATAACCAATATGTCCGACAGTCAGCACATCTATATAATCTAATTAACAAAGTCATAAATATTTATCCAAAAAAATACTTCCATTGCAAAACTACATTGATTAATTGGTTGCTAGCAAAAACCTATGAGGAGACTGAAGTACTACTGCGTAAGAATTAAGCTTATATAAAATAAAACCATCGTATATATTTTTGATATTTACTCTCTATGACACTAATAATTTCTATGCAGCACACACAATACACTACATACATAACTCGCAATCACACACACACACACATACATAACTCGGATTGAGCGAAACCGGGGGTCTAAAGTCTTTGTTCAACAGCTGGGTCGAAGCCATCTGACGAAGTTGGCCACGTTAAGCGGGAATGTCGTCGCTTCTAAGCCTGAGACACTGAGGCCAAACCATCACATCTCGTAAAATATGCGTCGACGCTATGGTGATCGAGTATATGAGAGGTGAAGTCGCAGACCTCTGTGGCTGCATCAAAGCCTCAGAAAAGCATGAGGTGGTCGTGTACGAAAACAGAGGGGAAGACCTGAGCTTCCTCAAAGTTCCACGACGCGTCTCAGCACCAAGACCAAGTAACACCAACCCAGGCTCTTGCCCGATTACTCAAAGCGGTTCTGAACGCATACAACAAAAGGCAGCCGCCATCAAAGCCGCAGTAGACCAAAGCGGCAGTCCAGAAGAGAGGACCAAACCAGGAGACCGGTTTAAAAAATTCATGAAAACCATAAAAACTGCCATAGCGGGGGTTCAATCAAGAATATCTAAAGCCACGGAAAGACAGGCAGCCGCAGTGGAGGATTTTCTAAAAACACTCCCCCAAGGTCCCAAGCTAACACCAGTTGCAAGGACGAGAGCCGACATGGGGCAGGTCAGCTTGCCTACTCAAATCCCGGCATCAACACCATCAGAACACGCAGTAAACGCCTTCCTCGAGTTTCTAGGCACCATAAGGGCGACCAAAGAGGTCAATCTCATGACGTGCAGCAAGATCATGCAAACCTTTCAACAGAAAAATGAAAGTCTATTAAACACATTACTCGAGGAGGCGGAGGCAGCCATATATAACAACGAGACCTCCAAAGTCCTTAAAGGGAAAATGACAGGGAGTTATATGGCTGCGTATAGCACAACTGGTGGCTTTGTGGAGGAAGAAGGCGAGCGAGCAGACCCACCTAAATTTAACACTCCATCGGAGGACCCCATAGTCATCACAGCCCGGTGCACAAAAATCATGCTGGACGACAGGATCCTAGAAATGGCCAAAACCATTTCAGAAGACCTTGGTCCAGGAGCAGCGTGGCAAAACTGGGCCATACCCAAATTCAACTGGGTAAATGGGGTTCCCGGATGTGGCAAAACAACTTGGGTAACTAAAAACTTCGATGCGGAGAGCGACGTCGTAGTCACCACCACAACCGAGGCAGCCAAAGACCTGCGCGAAAAGCTGGCTCCAAGTATTGGAGCTACAGCCAAAACCAAAGTGCGCACGATGGCATCCATTCTTGCGAACGGGTTTAAGGGGCCCAAAAATTGCGACCGTCTAATGGTCGACGAAGCCCTTATGAACCACTTTGGATCCGTCGTAATGGCAGCTCGGTTGTCTGGTGCCCGCGAAGTGGTCCTTATCGGAGACATAAACCAGTTACCCTACATTGACAGGGAAAATCTTTTCCCTCTAAAATACCAACACCCAAACCTGGTAACTTCCATCAGCCAGGAGTTGTTGTGCACACATCGTAACCCGATGGACGTGGCATACGCCCTAAACGAGGTATACAATGGTATATATTCGTCGAAACTTCTAATAAACTCCATGAAGCTAATGAGATATACGGATGCGCAAGTACCCAAAACACTCCCTAACACCCTATTCCTGGTCCATACCCAGGAAGAAAAGGCATTCTTGACCAGCGGTAGTGGCGATATCGAAACACACCGTTGGCTGCACCTATTATGCAGACGACGGTGATGACGCGATCGGCAGGTTTATCCAGCGGGCGACGGCCGCGTCGACAAGAGCCATTTTCGAATACAACTTAAAAATGGCCATAAAACATCGAGATGCAGTTGTCATGGAAAGTCTTTTGGGAGCGAAACCATCCGAGGCTGAAATAGCTTAAACTTTAATATTTAGAATTATAAATTTTGATGAATAAGTGTAACTAAATTTAAGTAAATGCTAAGTTATTTTAATCCATGTATCGGCAATAGAAAAATTTAATGTAACAGTATTATTAAGGAACCACAAGCCTCAGTTCAAAACAACGAGCTGAGCACGCGCGGAAAGATGTTAATTTTTAGAAACACAATACAATAGATCTTAAAATAATTCATCGTAGAATCTCCAAAGAGTACGGACTAAGAGTTCGTAGAAAATTTAAAAAGAAATAAAAAAAAAAAGCCTGAGACACTCAGGGAGGTGCAAGACTTCTACGGCCAACTATATACCTCGCAAGTCCCCAATCTCATTCCGAGGATCCCAGGGCCACTCTGACCCGCCACTACACCGAGGATCTGCCGGATTTCATTTCATTTCATCGTGATGGCTCTCAGACAGCTTAAAAACGGAAAAGCCCCCGGAGAGGATGGAATAACATCGGAGCTCTTAAAAGCTGGTGGAACTCCTACGCTGCTACAGCTTCAGCGTATATTTAATTCCGTCCTCTTTTCGGGGAGAACTCCGAAGGCGTGGAGCAAAAGTGTCATCATAATGTTCTTCAAAAAAGGTGATAAAACCCTTTTGAAGAATTATAGACCCATTTCACTCTTGAGCCACGTCTATAAGCTTTTTTAAGAGAGTCATCACGAATCGTCTTGCACGTAGGGTCGACGAGTTTCAGCCCCCGGAGCAGGCTGGGTTTCGAGGAGGATATGGCACCATAGACCACATCCACACAGTACGGCAGGTTATACAGAAGACCGAAGAGTATAACCAGCCCCTGTGCCTTGCGTTTGTGGACTATGAGAAAGCTTTTTACTCCGTTGAGACCTGGTCTATTCTGGAGTCCTAGCAACGGTGCCAAGTTGATTGGCGTTACATCCAAGTGCTGAGAGACTGTATGACTCCGCAACTATGACCGTCCAAGTACAAAATCAGCAGACTGAGCATATCCCCTTACAAAGAGGAGTGAGACAAGGGGACGTTATTTCCCCCAAATTGTTCACTAATACTCTGGAGGATATGTTCAAGACGCTAAATTGAAAAGGACGGGGCATAAATATTAATGGGAGTACCTCTCACACCTGAGATTTGCGGATGATATCGTCATCATGGTTGAAACCATGCAAGATCTTCAATACATGCTGAATACCCTGGCTGATTCTTCTGCACGCATCGGTCTCCGGATGAACTTGGATAAAACCAAGATCATGTTCAACGAGCATGTTATTCCGGAACCGGTTGCCCTTGACGGGGTTCCTCTCGATGTTGTTCACGAATACGTTTATCTTAGGCAGATCTTGCAATTGGGTAGAAACAACTTCGAGAAGGAGGCTCGCAGAAGAGTACAGATAGGGTGGGCAGCATTTGGAAAACTTCGTCGAGTCTTTTCATCGCCCATACCCCAATGTCTGAAGACGAAAGTCTTTAACGAGTGCGTCCTACATGTTATGACTTACGGAGACGAGACGTGGACACTGACGGTGCGACTGGTTCACTAACTCAAAGTCGCTCAGCGAGCTATGGAGAGAGCTATGCTCGGAGTCTCTCTGAAGGATCGAATTCGAAATGAAGTCATCCATCTGAGAACCAAAGTTATCGACATAGTTCAAAGGATTAACAAGCTGAAGTGACAGTGGGCTGGTCACATCTGCCGTAGAACCGATAACCGTTGGGGTAGACGTGTTCTAGAGTGGAGACCACGGCTCGGTAAACGTAGTGTAGATGGAGCGATGATATACGCAAGCTGGCTGGCAGCGGTTGGAAACAAAGAGCTGAAGATCGAGCTCAGTGGCGTGCCATCGGTGAGGCCTATGTCCAGCAGTGGACGGAGATAGACTGATGATGATGATGATGAATTGTTAACTGAGAACAAATCGATACTGGTGAATCGCATTCCCTGAGCTCCAAAATACAAGCTCTGCTTAGCTTGGATTCGCTGCCAAACTGTTTTAGTTGTAAGGATATCTTGTGCTCTGTACTATGTCTTGTGTTATTTTAATTAATTTTTCTGGCAATTTATTTATTTATTTATTTATTTTCAGGCTTACTAACAATTCCTTACACATACATTAATATAAAGATACATTATATGATAAATATGAATAACAGTGTAAGAATTACTTAAAGGTAAGTACCACATGTACCAAAACAATTAAAGAAAACAGTTAGTCTAAATATATACTATTATTACAATTATTAAATAGCAAAACTTACTTAGTAGGTATATAAGGAGAACAGTTACATTCAAAATAAATATACATAAATATTGGTAATTTGAAATTTAATCGGACAAGCAGCTTAAAATATGTTTTTTAGTTCTGGCAAAGGAATCGTGGTGTAAATCTATTATATCGCTATACATATTAATAACCTTAAATAATTTTTTGTTTTTTTTTTTTTTTTTTTTTTTCTTTTTTTTTAAGGTGGAAAACGCTTTGCGCGTGCGACCCCCCGCCTTGGGAGCGGCGGGGGGGATATGTGGGACTCCCTCTCGCAAACTCCCCTTATCATATCAAAAATGAGAAGGGGCCCGAGAGGTATACCCACTAAAAACCACCTTGGCGTATTTCCGCGGCACCGGTTCGTTGGGCGCCCACGGTACCCGCCGAAGCATTACCCGCGGGTGCCCACCGGTCATCGCCCCGGCCGAAGCCAGGGGCGCCCTCTCCGATGGGGAGGCCGAATACGCACGGCCGTCCCCTATCCTCTTAGTGGCTCGTCGAGGCAGGCGAAGGACTCCCATCCTCCGCCCGCAGCCACTGGGGGGTCGGAGCAGCGGGCCTCAGCCGCCCCTTAAGACCCCCCCTCCTCTGTGGGACCCCCGGTGCATGTGCCGCATCCCTCTGATGCACCTGCAACCAGGGGCCCCGCGGCGTACGGTGGCATCCGGCTCTCACTGCCAGACGCCGCCTGCCACCCCTCTTGGTTTTTTATAGAGGTTTTCTCGTCGCAGCCCAGGCCATACGTGACCCGGGCCCCCGGTCCCGATTACTCAGGATTACGGGTTGGTAGACGGCTGGACATAAAAACCAGCCGCCGCCCTCCCGTCCCCCACGCTGCCGCCGGATGCCGGGCAGACGCAGCGCAGGTAAGAGGCCCTCCTCCGCGGCGCGAGCCGCCCCTCACCTTCCACTGCGTGCCCGCGCTGCCGCCGAATGTCGGACAGACGCAGCGCGGGCACCAGTCGCCCTCCTCGTCGGCGCAAAGCGCCCCCCTCACCCTTCACTACGTGCCCACACTGCCGCCGGACTCCGGACAGACGCAGCGCGGGCACGAGTCACCCTCCATGGTGGCTTGAGCCACTCCTCATTCGCGCTGTGCCGCGCTGCCGCCGAATGTCGGACAGACGCAGCGCGGACACTAGTCGCCTCCGAGGCGGGCCTCAGCCGCTTCGACACCCACCACCATGGGTGCCGCGGCGCTATCGCGCCCCTCCTCACGCGGCGTAAGCCGCCCCTCCTGAGCGGCGCGAGCCGCTGCGACCCCCGCCGGCAGCGGGACTCCGGTTGCATATGGCGGATCCCTCATTGACCCGCCTGCAGAGCCGGTGGTCCCCGCCTTGCGGGTTACGCTACGACGCGAGCCGCCCCCTCCCGAACGGCGCGAGCCGCTTCGACCCCCGCCGGCAGCGGGACTCCGGATGCATATGGCGGATCCCTCATTGATCCGCCTGCAGAGCAGTTTATGCAATACATTTATGAAAATCTTAATTGTTAACTCAGAACAGATCTATACTAGTGAATCGCATTCCCTGAGCCCCAAAATACAAGCTCTGCTTAGCTTGGGACTTTCTGCCAAACTGTTTTAGTTGTAAGGATATATTGTGCTCTGTACTATCTCTTGTGTTATTTTAATTATTTTTTCTGGCAATAAAAAGTTATTATTATTATTCATTATTATTGTTTTAGCTTTTCGGGTATACTTTAATGTTTAGACAAGACCGTACCAGTTTATCCAGGGGTGTGCTTATTTATATCAGGATCAACTAGTTTGGCCTAGCCTAAACTAGTTTATCCTATCGGGCTTCGGATGAACCAGTTTGGACTAGGCTATACTAGTTAATCAAATCCCGTATAGGAAGAACTAGTTTAGCCTAGGCAAAACTAGGTTGTCCTGAAATCGGGTTTGGCCGGTAACATATATAAAAATCAATCCCTATTTCCCTTGGTCACGGCATCACGCATGTTGTGTTTGTTTTTGTTAGGAGATGGTTCTAATGAACGAAAAAATTAATCGACTTTACTAGCGCTTTTGACAATACATATAAACTTTTTTAATGTAGCCTTATGGTGTTTGACATAAATGTCAGTCGTTTGACAATATTGTTTAAAACAGAGACATGGGTAGGAATCAATATATGATAAAATAATTAATTTATCATTTCTTAGTGCACATTTCACAGTAAATTAAATCGGAATATTTATGAAAATTTTTACACTTCGTTTTTGAGAAGTGTGTTTTCATCACAGTTAGTTCAGAGCAATCACGCCGCATATTAAAAGTTCAATTGTAGTGTATCTTAAAGCATTCGATTCATAAATACTATGTTTTTGGATTTTATTTTATTAATCATACCAGTTGGAATTCAATATTCATAGTTAAAATAGGACAACGACTGTGGGTCAGCTATCGAATATAATAATTGTAGTACGATACATTTTCATGTATAGTTTAAAATAAAGTAAATATGACAAAACAACGCTTTCTGGGTCAACTAGTTTCTTATGTTTGAGCTCACACGAATTGTTCAACTCTGAGCGTCGGCCAGTTGGCAAGGTGGTTAGGTACCCTGGCTACCTTTCGTAATTAGTAATTAATAATTTGCTACCTCATCACCTCCCTCGGTGAGGCTTTACGAAATCTCAAAGATTGTAAAAAAAGTAATGTGATTTAACTTTTCAGATTCTTTCCTTTACTTGTGCTGTCAGACCGAATTTCATGATTCTAGGTCAATGAGCGATGATAGGCAATTGCGAAATGTAAAAAAATAAGACTTATATTGCTGTATCTTTTGATTGCGTTTATTTAGAAGCTTGTTTTTTTACCGCTTCAATGGATTAAGTATTCGAAAGTAAATTCCTACTTCATACACTCACGCGTTTCGGAGATAGAGATACCCTTCGGTATAGACAGACGAATAGGCAGACGGACAACGAGATGATCCTACTTTCCTTTAGAGGTACGGAACCCTAAAAAAGAACAAAATAGGAGTCCGCCGGGTGCAAATATGTGCATAAATGACACGGCTGTCTTGGCAACATTTCTAACAAAAAGGCTACATTTCATATTCATTCCTCACTTACCCGGCAAACTTGACCGACAAAAAGAAAGTTTAGAACCATTCATAACTTTGACAATGCGAGGCAGGTACTGTAACATCCATCACAGAGCTGATCCTCGCAGGGAGCTGGGGCGGGGGGGGCTCACCTGCGGGAGACCTGCGGGGGAGGGAGGGTGTAAGGTTCAAAACACAGGAAATAGAAAAACTTCGCTCGTTTACAATGAGTGGAGCGACCGCAGAGCGTTATTTTAAAGTCCTTCCGTAACGGGTGTATTTGTTTCATGATACTTTCCTCTATGGCTTATGTTGGAAATTATTTCAAGTATTTCTTTTATGACTATAAAATTTAAGATTATGATCAAAGTTTGGCAAAAACATTTACTATATTGAAATGCCTTGTTGTTATTCTCTCATACTAATTGACGTCGTGCTTCTTAGCATATGTAGTTTAACTTATATCTCAACAATTCTATAAATGATTTAGCATTGGATTGGTGTATTAGACAGAAACACTAATTGATATTTCACCATTGTAATGCTGGTTATCAATCCAGATTTGGACTAAGGATCAAATATTAATTTAGTCCGTCACTCAACTGTAAACACGAATTGCGTTTTCGATTTTAGCATCAGACATTTATATATGCAGTATGCATTCCTAATATCGGGATCGGTTTGCAGATTACGTGAATAATACAGCGTGTTCCGGCTCCCGAGTGTGCGTAGCGACCGTTTGCGTTGGAGGCATCGATTGTGCTGTGCGACAGCGCGCGGTGGCGGCCTCGCCTCGCGTCCCTCGCCGCTCGCCGCTCGACGCTCGCCGGACGACATCACTGTACACAATACACTCCGGTGTCCAGTTGCAAGTACCCGGTACACTCATCAACGTAAGCAATTGCACAGAAACAAATTCACGAAAACGAATCTGTAATGTAATTCTGTATGTTTTCCTAGATGCATATTTACAAAACACTCGTTTACTCTGCCTTTCCATTATAAATAGTTTAGTGTACATGTATTCTGTCAATTTGAAACTGTACAGGCACTTATATCGCTGACTGTACGCAGTGGAAACTGCGATTAAGGGATCGGACGTTCAATATGTCAATAGAAGTTGTCGCCGTTGTGTAGACCCTCTACGAAGTGCTACGGTTTCCGTAGCACGGTATATCAGAATTATCACACGTCGTATCTTTATCTGATTATTCTCGGTTGATTGCATGGTTGCGGACGATTTGTAATTGACGATTTGCAATTTGTTTATTATCTTGAAAATTTATATTTGAATATCGGTCATTTAATTCCAGTCAGCTAATATTTAACAGCGCTGTCCGTACCTCTAATTAGCCCATGCATGTCTCTCTCCATACCATAGACTACGTGTGTGACAAATTTCGGTTTACAATATTGGTTAGAACAAAAATAAAAATTAGTATGTTTTAAAGTCTAGCCCTAAACTTACAGTACAAATAAACAGTGTCCCAAGTGGGTGCGATCGCTGCGGCGTGCGGTTGAAGACGTTAGGATATATGTTAGCGGTGCGGCGCGGGCGATGCGGCAGTGCGGCCGGCGGTGCGGCGGTGCGGCGCTCTCCGTAAATATGCCCGCTGCTGTGAGCCGGCAGCGACCCTGAATCAACACCACGTGAGATGCCCGACGAGCCGCTCTAACTCCTCTATTGATAGCCGCCGCTATTGTACGAGGTATGCAGATTATACGCACTCGATTCATAGCTTAAATCCCTTGAAATTGATGAATCTCAAATTTATTGGTCGAAATATATAACACATACGGGCTCGGTGGTTATAGACCTTGACTGCCATGTCACAGGTCGGGGGTTTGATTCTTAACAAACTTATCTGTGTATTAACATGTCTGTTTGTTCTGTGTCTGGATATAAATATTTATATAATGATGTATTTAGAAGTAGTATATGATGTAGTGTGTCAGTTGCCTGGTTGCCATAGTACAAGCTCTGCTTAGCTTGGGATCAGATGACCGTGAGTATAGAATATCCCTGGGAATTTATTTATTTAAGTAATATATTCTAGATTGAAAACCTTGATATAGCTTACTTAAGGCCTTTTCGAATTGAGCCTATATTTTAGCTGCGTAAAGGCTGATGCTGCATAATTCAAAGACGGTTCACATTCTCTGTACGCATAATAAAATATAAAGTAATCATTTCAATTCAATCTTTTACGCTTAAGTGTCAATAACATTTTACATAAATACGCTCGCCAATCCGAGATGATTTATTACACTTCGAAAAAAGAAACAAATTAAAAAGTTTCTCTATTTTCAGTGAGTCGGTATTATCAAATACGTTTCAGGAATAGCCCACTATAATAGCCGTCTCATAAGTTATTATCCGACCAATGATAAATAGACGTTTCTTTGTAAAGCTTTATAAGAAATCTGATATGAGTTGTAATCCGCGAGAGTGCTCCGGCGAACAGATGCGTATTTAATATGTATTATATGTTATGGCATGATGGGTATGTACATATGTGCTTGAGTTCGGTTATATTTTATTTAAACGTGCGGGGAGAGGGCTGTTTGTATATACGCCGTCCCGTTTTGGGGCACTTTCAAGGTACTGTACAAATTAATAAATAATCAACTAAGAAATAGATGCTTCACGTCTAACGAACGTTATAATGTTGTTTAGGTACTACAGGACAGATAATTCAATGTGTACTCCGTGCCTATAGTTGATGTTGTCGAGTACAGTGCAATGTTGCCGGGGGTTCGTGAGACACGGCGCGGAGCTCGTGTACTCACACCGCACATATATCTTGTGCGAAACTTAAATTAAATCAACTGCTTACCTAGTCTATGATAGTTTGTGTACATTCTAGCGAGATGGAATTATTGATATACTCGTACTCGCTGCCCCCGGTGATTTAACCCGCTTTCCCGAGGGGTGTTATATTTTCCCGCGATAAAGAGAAGCAAGATATTCCAAGGCATGTTCTATCTATGTGCCAAGTTTCATCCAAATCCGTTGGGTAGTTAATGATTAAAAGTGTAATAAACATCACTATACAAACTTTCGCATTTACAATATTAGAAAGAAAGGATTCCGTACCAACGTGGAATAATAGGGTACCTACATTGTAAGACGGTCTTGTCTGTCGGTATGTCACGGCTCTTTTTCTCAGCTATAAATGTAATCAATAGTTTAAAAATATTGAGTATGCTTGCCAACATAAAGCAAAATTAAATCTATATATATTGAAAATGGGGTCTTAAAATAAGGCCTACAATCTGAATGGGTTACTACGGCAACGTTGCGCGTCGGTGTCACAGGAAAGGGCTTTATCAGCTCATTCTTAAATATTTTTTGTTTTATAATTCGTTTTATTTGATATTGTCATTATCTTTGAGCTTCATGGTTTTGTTAATCCGCCTACTTGTAACAAAACGAACACAATAGATAATTAACAATATTTTACAGGTTTTATTTAACAGTTTTATAGCTTTTGTAAAATTTTAAACTTTTGAAATCCATTTCATAATTAACAAAATTACTTTGAATTTATTATTACCTACAGAACACTCTTTGCACGAATCCAACTCGCACTCGGTGTATCCTCATTATACTTACTTATACGTATAACACACTGATATAAGTTCCATCTAAATGTTGATTAGGTTGTATCCAATGTTAACTTTGAATTGAAATAATGCTGGAATGATTTGACAAGTAAACTTCTCCATTAGGTGGAGCCCAGTCGCTAATACGTTTATTTCAAAGTTAACTAAATGGGATTTCCATTTATTCATTTAAGTAGTTCTAGAACTGATTACGTATCGTTATCATCTGCCGGTTCTGTGCCACACAAGTGTTTGTCCATCGCTCCATCGCCATTCGGTGATCAAGAGACAAGAGACTCGACGATTTTGGGATTACGCTTGTTCTCCAATTGATACAAATTGCACGCGATACGATATTGTCATCAGTATTCTCAATAATCGCCTTCTCTCTCTATCTTACGACTCTCTAGAGATGAGTTGTGGTGGTAGTATTCGTCACACCTACCACACATATGACGATATAGCTGATTAGTGATAAATATAATCGACATTGTTATCATAAAGAGGTCAAATTAGCAAGTTGGGATGTAGCAGGTAATCTCCTACTTTTCCGATTTCAATAATTCTTTCACTGATAGATAGCTTCTCTATCAATGTTACGAAGTTACCAGTACTTCGGAGTCCATTTAGTCGTTTTACGTTTAAGAGTAACAAATATCAATTCTTATAAAGTTTCGTATTTTGTGTATGTATGTAGGTATATAGGTACATATAATAGGATAATAAGATAAGTGCTAACAAATAAGCACAATTTATCCAACATTATATAGGTATAGGTACATATATAACCTCCATTAAACATCCAGCAAAACGTATTCAAATGAGGTTTAAACCAACCACTGCTGCTGTCCGCCTGCCACAGCGCTGGTCGCTAGATGTTTTGTAATCTTAATCACTTGAACGTCCGCGCTCGCGAACAAAACGTCAGCAGGCCGGACAAGGTGCGGTGGCCGCCGAAGGACCACCAATAGCCTATCGCCTATTCAAAAATACAATTACAATCAGTGTCTTTAATATATAAATGGCCAGCTCCCACCCCGCAGTTTCAATTGCCCTTCCTTGAGATCTGCTGCTATCACGAGATAATAAGTATACTCCAAAGTATTCCTCAATGTGTTCCAATATTCATCAAATCCGATCAATCAACAGGAACCACCCTGAGGAAAAGACAGCACGGGGGTAGATACTTCGGAGTTTACTCCGCAGGTTTCTGCGTTATAGAGCCAGCTCCGTTGTGAGCTTATCAACTTACATCAACACAAATATTCCTAAAATTGCATTAATAAAATTTTAGTAGGATTACGGTTGGTTAACTGTACAGAGTTTCGACATCGCATCGTACAGATGGAGTCGAAGCGATTTTATGTACTACTTATTGAATTTTAACAAGAAAACGTGAACCATCTCATTTAAAACTTACAGATCTGCAGAAGTGATAAAAGTTAGTAAAGTGCCGCCCGCGCCGCCTCCGCTGTCCTCACTCACGTAGATACGTTTCCAGTGAATTCTATCGTGACTTGAACTCTGAGAGGTTTTGAATGCTGCTCTACGTGACGGACAAGCCTCCCCTCTCATCCATCTCCCTCCCCTTCGCACCGTAAACATCGGTTCACACCCCTATCTCTCGCAACCCGAATAAATAATATATTATGCACATATACACACCTGTATAGATAAATTGGATTGAGGAGCGATCGCCCCGTCCGTGGGGACCTGAGTTACGGACAAGACATTCACCTTTAAAATATTGAAAGGTATGATATCGATCTTCTGTTGAATTACAATTAATTTCAAAATATAATTATTATAAGTTACTTTGAGGTGTATATGGCTCAATCGCGCTTTATAAGGATTTTGATGAATATATAATATACATATTAAGATACAAAATATCTTCTGGATACTAAAATATTTTTTATACCGGGAAAACAGCAGAACCCGCGCGAACACGCGGGCAGCCACCTAGTTTCAAACCACTATATACTATACTAGCGACTCGCTCCGGGTTTGTCTAACTGAGATACCTGATAATAATACTTATACCTTAATTATAGGTGTTTAGTCTGTCCAATATAAGAAACTCCTTTTGGCTTTAAGTGTTATAGAAAATTTAACTTTAATTGTTTTAAAATTAGACAAATTCAAGAACATTCTTAAATGTCAAGAGTGAGGTAAGAGGATACTTAAAGTATTCAAACTATAAATATATGAATTCTACAAATTAATCTTCCGGAAATACTGTAAATTATTGTGAAACCCGCTATTCAAATAAGCTATTTAATTATAATGTAATTTTATTTATAATTTCTAGATGGTATAGTTGTGTGATCATTCACCCGTCATGGAAGCATATTATGAGCTATATAAGTAACGGTGTATACTATTATGATACAAAGTATTTTGTGAACTCAAAACCTAATGTATACCTAACTTTTCTTTCGTTAGCCCCTCACAAGAAACTTAGATACGTTTAAATTTATAATAATGAAATGTGCGCTTCACACCACAGCATTATTAGTCACTGATACAAATTCTTAAAGGATCATGTAATGCACAGTTGATATGGTGATGCCATATCGGGCGAGCTCATTAAGCGTCAGTGGAGGTAAAACAACGAATGCCAGTCGCAGCGAGGTCGCAGTCGCCTGTATTATGCACCGTATATTCAAATGCGCCGCTTTGTGTCTTACCGTCTCGACAGAGGTATTAGCACGGTTCGTAATCTGTGTGGCGAGGACTGTGGCACCAGTCCTTTCGTTGTCGTAAATATAGAAAAATAAACTATACCATGGTACCTATTTGCTGTGAAACCGACTCAGAATGTAATTGTTAACTATTTCAATATACTAAGTCTCAAATCAGTGAATGCAAAAATAGCCCCGATTATTTGGGTTCCGTGCCCGTGGGTCTCACTCAACGGGACCGTATCCGATTACACAACCTTTCTTTATCCATAAAGGCTGTTTAATAACGGTAAGGTTTCAGAACTTCGCTCTACTTTAGTAAGCGTTTCAAATGTTCAAATAATAGATAATGTAAACTATCACTCAGACGAGACCTAGTTCTGTTTGAAATGTTCATTATACTTGCGAGTCTGTGGAGTGTCGCGCGGCGCCGGCCGCGGCTAATTAATTACCTTCATTACGAGCCGGGAACAAAGGTCCGACACGCTATTTTGTTCCTACAAGTACGACCTAATACCTACTTATAAAACTGTTTTCATGTTAAATGGGAAGGTGCAACATCCATATTCCTTAACCTTAAATAAGGAAATTTTATGAAAATCTATAAAGCCAATACAGAGCTAAGTTACCAAGCACACAAAAACTTTCACATTTATAATATTTGTAAGATTAACTTACCTTTTAAGAGTTCGGATACCCTAGGTACCAGCGGGACCCTATTTCTAAGGCTCCGCTGTCCGTCCGTCTACGCGTCTGTCACAGGGCTGTATGTATCTTTTGAACCGTTCTAGACAGACACTTGAAATTTACACGGATGAATTTTAAATATATATTTTTTTAAATGATTTTTTATTATAACAAATATTTTTAAGCAACTTTATACAAATTTTACAGTGTATAATGCAACGAATGATAAAAATGTAAGTGCGTCGTCATACATAAACGTGTTTACATCATCACGGTGGTTGTAGTTAAATACGAGCCATCATCACAGTAAAGAAAACACAATAAGTTTATTATAAAACTTTATTTGATATTTATCTATCTGCAATGTACGGCTGCACGCATAGATATCCGAATATAAGATTTAATAGGTACTACTTATAGAAACTATATAGGAAATTCTCAAATAAAATTCATAAAACAGTGTATACTCGTAGATTATAAAACAGAATTATAAACTAAGTCACATACAGTACATATATATATATATAATAATAATATAATTATAAGTAAGTTCGACTATATCGTAAAATGTAATATCCGGGACAGGTAATTTTCAACCCTGTATCGTTCAAAGCATATATTTTCAAATACAATATATTTAAAAACTAATACAAATAAATTTTATTTCTATCAATATTTTTATCGGTTCACGGAGGAGGAGAATCTTTGACATTGACGTTAAAGTTGGGTTACTTATATTAAAATACCGGACACATCGTCGCATTTATTTATACCTATTGTGTAATCACTCAAGTAAAGCAAATCATTAAATACTTCAATTCAATTATCCTAGCTAATTTGTGGTTGACGGCGCAACGACGACGAAATTGGCACGCACATTTGAACAAACATTTGTGTGCTTGCATATGTCTGTTTGTTCTTTGTCTGGGTGTAAATAACTATATCACACAGGTGTGTAGTCAAAATAAGTTATATATGTATTACCTGGTGTAAATCGGACAATCCCTGCTTAATTTGGGATCAGGTCAACCTGTGCGAAGAATGTCCCGGGAAATTTATATAAAATAAAATCTTACGAGATAGCAAATATAATAAATATAATAGCTAAAAAATATTTGTGACAGATTCACCTCCTCTGCGACACCGGACCAAATTGTGACATCATTATTGTCATTACAATTCATACACTTACATAAATGAATCGCTGTCGTTGCAAAACAATTTAAATCTACTATTTATTTAATTTGAAAATGCGATAGTGTGAGAAGACTCATTGGTTTACACCACTATTCTCTATCTCATAAAAGTTCTTTATAGCGTTTGTCATTGTCATGGGGAATTTAACTCTACTGCTTCATCATAAGGTTCGTCTGTTTCCTTATTTAATTGACCTTTGTATGAATCGAAGGACCTTATTTCAAAAGCAATTCAGTTATTTTTACCATAATGTTAAATAAACGTCATATTTTTTTAAAATTGGACAGTTTATAAGCTGATTGTTCCAAGTCACGAGGTACTTGAAACACGTTGCACGCACATAGAAATGCTTTGTAACGCTATGTACGATATTTGTATGTTATATAATTTGTGCGTTTCGATCCGGTCCGATAAACCTACACCCACGGGCTCGATACGAAGTCTTGTCATACCAACATCAACCTTACTGCTTTTCGTTAGGGTCAAACCTATATTGGCAGACAATTAAACACCGATTTAATAGGTGAACCTTATATAACAAAGCAATAAAGTTCATATTTCAATGACGTCGTTAAACGTACTACAGTACTATAAGTACTGAGCGAGCCGTCTCGAGGAACATAATTGATCATCTATCTAATCGAGCTACAGCCGCGTCCCGGCGGCCCGGCGGCCCGGCGGCCCGGCGGCCCGGCGGCCCGGCGGCCCGGCGGCCCGGCGGCCCGGCGGCCCGACGCGACGCTCGCTCACTCACTATGTTACTGATATAATTCTTAAATCTCTATAATAGCCACCACATACTTTGAGCACAAAAACAATTTGTAACCTCAATCCATAGTTTGTATAGTTAAATTTAATCATAAGGTGTGTCCCGAGAGAACGTTGGGGCACTGGAATAGAGATGCGCACTTACTGCACACGCCCATGTTAAATATTAAAATCATTACAATTATTTAAGCTTATGGTAATAGTCGCGTATTAAAAATTATTGAGCAAAGCACAATATACATATAATATAGCTAATAAAAAAATAGAGTAACTTTTGGTAGCGTACCGCGGGAACGTAGTGCCGCGATGCCGCGGGAAGCAAACGGACGTGCGATTACAACCTACTTTATTGTACGTAATACTGGACGTTACACTTACAACTCGCACCCACCACCGACCACCGACCACCGACCACACGTCATCTTACACGGTTACTTTTAAATCACTATCCTAATTTTTAGGGATGAAATTACTCATAGTTACAAAAACCTTTTACTTTGAGGCAACCCTGCACTTACCGGATCATTTGAACACAGTGCTATTCGATGAACGACAGGGTCGCTTTTAGCCTTTATTCCTGATGAGACTTAATCAGAACAAAATTAGGTATTAGGGACAATTAACTATTTCAAAGTATATGTAGTCTGTAATTTTGCGGTCCCGCCTACACGTTCGGGTTCCGTACCAGCAATGTTGATGATTTGTATAGAAAATATTTTTTTACCATTTCAGAGTTGAACTCGTTGTGAAAGTTGTTTGTACTAAGTAATTTCATCACAGAGAATTGATCAAATAAAAGGCCTTAAGTAAATATATGGTATAGCCACCGCTTCCATTCCTACATTCGACATCGAACCGCCTGGAAAAGTTTAAAATAATTTAACCTCAGACGTTATGATAAATATTTCATTTCAAAATAAAATAGTTCATCATTTTAATTACATTAATAAAGCACCACAACCGTTTTGTGCTACTACATACCAACTCGTTGCAATCACTTTTCATATCTATAATACATCAATCCGATACATATATATACACTAGATTGACATCATTTCATAATTCACCCGCCGTACAAATGACGTCATTTTCACCATAAAATGTCAGCTAAAATGGACAAAATGTCAAATTCGAAATTCTCTATGAAAACAAGTAATTTAAAAACAAAACAATCAAAGTATCAATTTCATTTAAGATTATAATATAAAATGTCGCCAATCAGGATATTGTTTTTAATAATTGTTATTTTTTAATTCGTAAATATTTTTTTAAAACACAATAGATAGACCAGAAGGAATGCTACGACATAATATATTTAAAGTTAAAATTACTTGCTACTGTATTTACTTGTGCGTTCGTTTTTTTTATTAAATTATGGCATAGGGCTTCTACACTGAAGGACTTTATTAAGTTGTATGGTCTATCTATTTAGCACAAGTATTCATAAATATAAATGACTTTTACTATCAGAAAAGCCCCTACGGAGACTACCCAACAAAGATTTCCGGCTATTTGACTTTGATATTGAATCGTTAACAATGATTTCCATTTTTATTTCGTTACTAGAAATATCCGGACGTTTTTTTTTTACTAAAATTAGAATTGTACTGAATTTCTGCATTCTGCCAGAAGGGCGCGAATTTGGGAACTGTAACCCTAGCAGCGAGAGCTTTGGTATATCAGAGAAGGTCCCGGAATAGAAGTAGCTCATACACATGAGTATTATTCGTATGTAGCTTGACAGGTAGAGTGCAGTGAAGTAGTCCAGCAGCAGTCGTAGCGAGCAGCGGTGCGCGGGAGTAGGTCAGTTGTTGGCGTGCGGCGGCCTCGACAGCGAGTACGTCTCCGGCTGGAACGTGGGCGGGCACTGCAGGTGCGGGTACTGCGCCCCCGCCCCCGGCCCCGGCCCCGACCCCGGCCCCGGCCCCGGCCCCGGCCCCGACGTCGCCCGCCCCGGGGGTGGGGACTGGAAGGGAAAGGTTGACAAACAATCGGTCCACTTAAGTGATCATCGCCACCCCTAGCAACACCGTAACTGCATATCTGCCGATATACTCGAGTATTACTCGGTCTACTCGCGAACAAGTCACTATTAAAAAATATTAGGTTGGGGAAAAAGTCTTTTCGCATTATAGTATGTATGAACTTGTAATAAAATCTCTTTGGCTATACTATTTGTATCTGGCTGGTTTTGGTATCATTGAAAGTTTAAATTTTAAAGAACATAGTTCCAAATTCAAATTAGAAAAATGTGTGATTTGCATTTGTTTTTCGTACCGCCAAGATGAGTGAATCAAATGAAAAAATTCGATTCATTTTAAAATTTTACTACAGAAAAGGTAAAAATGCAACGCAAGCCGCGAAAAAAAATTGCAATGTTTATGGACCTAGTGCTGTGTCTGTGAGAGTAGCACAAATTTGGTTTAAGCGTTTTCAATCCGGAAATTTTGATGTCAAAGATGCACGTCGCTCTGGTCGCCCCATTACGGATAAAATGGATGCCATTTTTGAAAAAGTGGAGCAAGATCGGCATATCAGTAGTTACGACGTAGCTGAAGAACTGGGAATTGACCACAAAACAGTTTTGGCGCATTTGAAAAAAAACTGGGTACACAAAAAAGCTAGATATTTGGGTACCTCACGAGCACACTGAAAGAAACATAATGAACCGTGTACTCATTTGTGATTCTTTATTACGACGTCATGAAACCGAACCATTTTTGAAGAAGCTGATAACTGGTGATGAAAAGTGGATCACGTACGACAAGAACGTGCGAAAAAGGTCGTGGTCAAAGGCCGGTCAGGCTTCACAGACTGTGGCGAAACCCGGGTTAACTCGCAACAAGGTGATGCCGTGTGTGTGGTGGGATTGGGAGGGCATTATTCATTATGAGCTCATACCACCAGGCAGGACCATCGATTCTGAACTCTACTGCGAACAACTGATGAGATTAAAGCAAGAAGTTGAGAGAAAGCGGCCGGAATTAATCAACAGAAGGGGTGTGGTTTTTCATCATGATAACGCTAGACCTCACACATCTTTAGCCACTCAGCAAAAATTAAGAGAGTTTGGCTGGGAGGTATTAATGCATCCGCGGTCTATACGGCTGACTTCCACCTTGCACCTTCAGATTGCCACCTGTTTCGGTCTCTTCAGAATTCTTTAGGCAGTGTCAGGTTAACATCACGAGAGGCCTGTCAAAACCACTTGTCGTAGTATTTTGATCGGCAGTCCCAAAAATTCTATAGCAATAGGATCATGTCCCTACCTTCAAGATGGCAAAAAGTTATAGAACAAAATGGTAACTACATACTTTAGTTAAATGTAAATAAACTATATTAAAAATGTTTTGAATTTTCTTAAAAAATACGAAGGAACTTTTTCCCCAACCTATTATTTGTATATTGTGCTACCCACTAATCTCGCAGCGGCAATGTGGTGTAGTGTGGTGTAGTGTGGTGTAGCGTGGTGTAGTGTGGTGTAGCGTGGTGTAGTGTGGTGTACCTGTCGCGCGAGGTCCCGGGCCGCGCGGCCGGCGAACATGAGCCGCAGCCGCGACACGCCGCCGCCGCCTGCGGGTGTGCTCGCCGCTGCGGTGCGCCAGCTGGAAATATTATTATAGCGTCTATCATTATCAATGGTAGCAAATGGTTCATAACGAGCTCAGTTGACGGAGGCCTATTATTGTTATAAATGCGAAAGATTGTGAGGATAATTGTATATATGTAGATGCGAGGATCTTTGTCACGCTTTCGCGCAAAAGGTACCGAACGGATTTAGATGAAATATTTTTTTTTATACCAGGTGGGCCGACAGACGAGCAGACGGTCCCCCTGATGGTAGCTGGTCACCGCCGCTTATGGACGATTGCAACACTAGGGACGTCGCCGATACGTTGTCGACCCTGAGTCGTGAAGCTGTTAAGTCTCATGATCCTATAATTTCACCGGCTCCCTTACCTTTCTAACCGAAACACTGTAATACGCGTACTCTACTGCTTCACGATGGAAGTGGGATAGCATAAAGCGTGCCTCGCAATGACGTATAATCTTTTTATCCTGGAAAAAGGTATTATTCCTCAGGAACGCGGGCGTAACCGCATGGGACAGCTAGTGTAACATAAAGAGCATTGGCATAGCAATGGATATTAAATGTAACATTACAAACCGCGCTACCGAAACTCCCTCAAGCTTTGTAATAAATATGTCTCCCCGACAAAGACAATCGAGCTGGAAGTCGTTCCCTCTTTTCTCCGCACACTATAACTACTACCAGTATGCTTGTGGAGTAGTAGTACAATCCATAGGACTCTGATGATTTCTAACTATTATTTACAAGCTACGTGTTAAATAATTCTATGTATATTTTTGTATATCAATTTATTCTTTTATGAATCGGTTATTTGTAACCATGCCACGCTAGCAGCGTCTTAGTCGCCGTCAGAGATGAGTGGACAATAAACCCGCAGCTAGGTACTAGAGATGTTAAGAATATTCATCATATTTTAGCCATACGCATTCTTATTGGCAAGAAAAGATACTAATGTTTAGCGAATGTACTAGATAAGAACAATGTTTATTTGTAATTTTTAATAAATAAATAATTATGTATGGAACATGAGATAGAACACAAAATTAGAAGTACTCACTCCTCTGTTCTCGTTAGTTTTATAAAATATTATTTAATAAAATCGCAAGATGAGAATAATTGCGCATGTTATAATATTTAAATTATCGAGTACCTCGTTTTCAATATACGGCATTTTCAAAACAAGGATTCTTAAAGTCATATCCAATAAATACATACACAATATAGACTGCAAAAAGTGCAAGGCTCATTTTTAGGACTTAGTGCACGCATCTATAATAAAATTCCTGCTGAAATTTTAAATTTGCCTTTACAAAAATTTAAGGAAAGAATTAAGACTGTTAGTACAAAAGGCTTTCTACAATACAAATGATTATTTTAATGACGACAATGCTTGGGTGTAGCGCTCGCTCCAGCAGGACACATCTTTATGTACAAAATCTTATTTTGAAAAGAGTAATTGCTGAGTTTATTGCCGGCTCTTCTCAGTAAAACCAACCTTCCGAATCGGTGTTAGAGTCTGATCATTCATAAGTGCCTGTGAAGGCCTATTTGAATAAATATTTCATTTCATTTCATTAACTCGTCGAAGGTTTCGCGGGTTCGATTTCAACCCAGGGCAAACATTTATGGGCGGGAGCGTGTCTTTTTTTACGTGGGTGTAAATATTTACATAATTACGTAACTAGAAAAATAAAAAGTAGCTCGCAAAATTGTGTCAAAGGGTACCCGGTACATCGGCTACCCGGTTTTCTTACAGGACGAGCTCCGCTCGGGTCAGGATCGGACGGTCGGGCGGGTGGAGCACATCGAGACGCTCACTTAAGATTTCTACCTCAATCTATATAATTCTTCCGCCCGGGGGGACGGCGGCTAACTGCTCCTAGGGGGCGGGATAGATTTTAAGACGGGACGGCTAGGTCAATACAAAACCGGAGCTGCTCGGCGGGCTGCAGCTTACTCGCTCGGTAGGGGAGGGGCCGATCTATGATACCGTAGGCGAGTACGAGGTCCGATGACAATAAATCCATTAAAAGCGGAGTCGACCGCTGAACGTCGGGGGTCCGGGGCCGGGCCGCTCCCGACCCGAGCGAGGCCGGTGGAATCTATGGAGCCGGGTAGCGGGTCCGGGGCAGCAGGGCCCACCTGTCGCCGGCCGGCCGCGCGGGCTCGGCGCCGCCCGACGAGTGCACCTGCAGCAGACGGGACACAGCGATTACGATCTATTGCTTGGTCAAATGAAACGATGTACGCGCGTGCGCGGGTTAGTAGTAGGTTGGGGAAAAAGTTTCATCGCATTTTTTAAGATAGTTTATTTAGCTTTAACTAAAGTATGTAGGTGCCATTTTGTTCGATAACTTTTTGCCATCTTGTAAAAATTTTTGGGACTTCTGATCGAAATACCGCGACGAGTGGTTTTAGCAGTTCTCCCGTGATGTTAACCTGACGCCGCCTAAAGAATTCTGCGGAGACCGAAGCAGGTGGAAATCTGAAGGTGCAAGGTCAGGACTATACGGCGGATGCATTGGTACCTCCCGGCCAAACTCTCTTAATTTTTGCTAAGTGGCTAAAGATGTGCGAGGTCTAGCGTTATCATGATGAAAAACCACACCCCTTCTGTTGATTAATTCCGGCCGCTTTCTCTCAACTTCTTGCTTTAATCTCATCAGTTGTTCGCAGGAAAGTTCAGAATCGACGGTCCTGCCTGGTGGTAACGGCTCATAATAAATAATGCCCTTCCAATCCCACCACACTTACAGCATCACCTTGTTGCGAGTTAACCCGGGTTTCGCCACAGTCTGTGAAGCCTGACCGGCCTTTGACCACGACCTTTTTCGCGCGTTCTTGTCGTACGTGATCTACTTTTCGTCACCAGTTATCAGCATCTTCAAAAATAGTTCGGTTTCATTACGTCGTAATAAAAAATCACAAATGAGTACACGGTTCATTAGGTTTCTTTCAGTGAGCTCGTGAGGTACCCAAATATCTTTTCGAGCTTTTTTGTGTACCCAGTTTTTTCAAATGCGCCAAAACTGTTTTGTGGTCAATTCCCAGTTCTTCAGCTACGTCGTAACTACTAATATGCCGATCTTACTCCACTTTTTCAAAAATGGCATCCATTTTATCCGTAATAGGGCGACCAGAGTGACGTGCATCTATGATATCAAAATTTCCGGATTGAAAACGCTTAAACCAAATGTGTGCTACTCTCACGGACACTGCACTAGGTCCATAAACATCGCATATTTTTCGCGGCTTTTTAAAATGTATCGAATTTCTTCATTAGATTCACTCATCTTGGCGGTACGAAAAACAAATGCAAATCACACATTTTCCTAATTTGAATTTGGAATTAAGTTCTTTAAAATTTAAACATTAGATGATACCAAAACCAGCCAGATACAAATAGTATAGCCAAAGAGATTTTATTACAAGTTCATACATACTATAATGCGAAAAGACTTTTTCCCCAACCTAATATATATAATATAACTTATGTACCTGACAAAACGCTTTTTTACTGATTCTTATTAATATGGCTTAAGTATTGGGATGACCATATAATAGACCCATATTCAAGCACGCTTCTAAATAGGGAATTATACAGTAAAATCGTGGTTGAAATTTTATTAAAAGGTTTAAACAAACGGATAACAAAACCAAGCATCTTAGCAGCCTTGAGGGTTACATAGTCTACATGTGGGCAAAAAGTAAATGCATAATAAACTATTATTCCCAAGTCCAACAAAGTCCAAGTTTAAAACCATATCATTAATGTTAAACTGTGCCTGTACCTTGTCGTTGCGCCGCAGCGAGTCCCGCCAGCGCTCGCCCGCACCGCTGCCCGCAGCGGCAGCCGCAGCCGCAGCCGCAGCCGCAGCCGCAGCCGCAGCCGCACCCGCAGCCGCACCCGCGACCGCACTCGGCGACGGACGATCCTCCGTGTATACTATTTTCTCGTACCTGCACAGAAAACGATTGTTTAGTACGTTACTTTGATGTATCTTAAGGTTGCACCAGCGTAAGCTAAGTGAGCATCCGATTTTTTTTACGACTATTACAACAATTAATTCTTTCTACTTTACAGAAACATGCACAACGTATTGCAATACTAAATTTCTACAAAAAAAATCGGTATATTACAATGAAAACTGAAACAAGATTGTGGAGAAGAAGAATCTGAAATAATTTAGAGTTGAGTGACACATGGTAGGTACACATGACTGTACTCACCCATCCTTCCCCTTCACTGAGATGGGTTTCCCCTCGGGACGTGGTGTGAGGGGCGCGGGGCCGGCGGGGGCGTGGAGGCCGGGGGGCCCGTGGGGGCCGGGGGGGCCGGGCGCGGGGGAGGGGGGAGTGGGCGGCAACACGCGGCCCTGCACCGTCCCGCTGCCGCTCGTCGGCACCTCACCGTATATCACATCTGGAACTGAACGTACCGAGCATAGTTACTGTTGTTGTTCTTACGAATAAAAATAAGAGAAAAATATAAGTTCAAACTGTCAAAACATGGAAATTATTATATTAGCTTTAACATAAAGTTCGATTAAATATATATATATTTTTTAATGTATCAAACGAATACCCTGGCTATATTTCACTATCCTCATGAGTCTAGTAGAAACATTATGAACGAAGGTAATGTCCCGGTTCTGCAGCGAGCATACAGATAGCAAAAACGAGGAGATATCTTGATCCGAAAGAATCCAGGAGTGAGTACACGGCTGTCGGCCTCACGACGTGGTGCCTCAGCCCTACTCAAATATATGACATTTGGTCAAAGTATTGTACAGTTGAGGTAAAAATAAGATTAGTACCGATCCTGTCGAGCCGTCGCTGCAGCTGGTGGTGGGTGTAGTGGTGGTGGTGATGGTTGTGGTGGTCGCGCTCGATGCCCATCAGCACGCGGTTAGTGTACACCTGGCGACGCTCCTCCTCCTGCTTCTGCAGCATGAACTGCTCCAGCGTCACCAGCCCCACCAGGCTCTCCGGCTGCTGCTGTTGCCCGAAAGGGGAGGTTAACAGAATACAAAAAATACGGTAAAAATTTTAAAAAATGTATCGTTAAGTCGAAACGAAATTAAAAAATTAAGTTTATTAAAAGCAAGTATTATTCATTTACATTCATTTTCATTTATTATCATTTAGCAAGGTATAATTGATAATGTAATTATGAATATCATGTGGTCATAGGATTGCACCTATCTCCACGTCGTTGTTCTTCATCTGTTTTATTTGTTTGTGAAGCTCTTGTAAAGCGATATTTAGCTCGTCCCCGTCAGTGTTGTTATTGTCTTTTTCGTCCTCGATCGGAAAGCTTACATTGATAATGTGATTCAGCTGATCAATTTTAGGTACATAGATGCTCGGACTTGCAGTTATGTTGTTGTCAAATTTTGTATTGGAGTGTAATGTAAAATCTTGCCCCTTTATCACACAACCTTGCCCGAGATAAATCACTCCAGCGTTACTGAGTTGTTCGACTTTTACAAAGTCTCCACATACAATTTTAATAGAATAGCTATAACAGCAATAGAACAAATATTCGGAAGGTCCGTTCAACGGTATCCATTGGTTTATACATATGTTCTGTTCAACTTTACATTTGTTGGTTTCGTGGTTCAAATTGCACTAATTGTTGTCACTGTATCCATAGGTCGCTGGTTCATATCCGGCTCGAAGGACCAATATGTTCGGGTGCAATGTTGCGGTGGTATTAAAACTGTTTGTTTGTTATATATTACTTTAATAGCAATAATCACGATACTTGTTTAATGTTTAAAGGTTAATGTTAATGTTTATGAATGTACCCGGTCTGACCGATGGTTACTAATGCACTGAAGTATCCACGGTCTCCGTGGATAGCGATGTGTTGTTTGTCAGGTGTTCGGTTGCATCGCACCGAACAAACACAAAAGCAGTCGGTTTTGATGATATTTCAACTCACATACTAAAGGAATGTTCACAGGTTTTTAGCCCGATCTTGACTTACTTGATGAATCTTTCATTTTCCGAGGGGACATTTCCAAATAAACTTAAGCATTCTATAGTTCGTCCCTTTTTATAAAGACAGTAAAACGGACCTTAACAACTATCGTCCTATAACACTGATCCCAGTATTGGCCAAAGTTTTTGAAAAGACTATGCATAGTAGGATAACTGGATTTTTAAACAAGTTTAAGATAATTAGACAGGAACAAAATGGTTTCCTGAAGAAAAAATCAACTACTCTAGCTGCCTTTAATTTAATAAAAATAATAACCGAATATTTTGACAAAAGCATTCCTACATCAGTAATTTTCCATGGCATGAGTAAATCATAAAATACTTTTGGGAAAATGTGAATCGTATGGAATCAGAGGCTCAGCCTATAAATGGTTACAGAGCTACCTTTCAAAAACAGTGCGTAAATATAAAAAGAAAAGTCGTTACGACATATCAGTCAGAATACATAGTGAACGGTTGTGGAGTTCCTCAGGGTAGCATATTGGGACCTTTAATGTTCTATCAGTACATAAATGATTTGCCATCAGTAACCCAACAGTTGCAGCACGAAAGGGTGATCGGGAAACTTGTAAGCATGTCCTAAATCAACAAGTTGAGACGATCCTCAAATGGTTAGAAAGCAATAATCTATTTGCCAATTTATCTTAAACTAAATTCATTGACTTCCATAATTATAATAATAAAAACAAAATTGATTTCCACTTGACATGCCGTAATGAAATAATTAATAGAGTAAAAGACATTAAATTTCTAGGACTTATGTTAGACGAAAATTGTAATTGGAAATTACACATTAAAACTAAACCGCTTTGTTTTGCTCTTAGGAGATTGTGTCGGCTATCGGATATAAAAACGGCACTTACTGCGTATCATGGTTATGTAATGTCACTTCTTCGATATGGGCTGTTGCTTTGGGGCAACTCTACAAAAAAAATTTATTCATGCCACATGTGGCTGACATATCGTATGTCAAACACCATAAGGTTACATTAAAAATGTTTATATTGTCAAAAGCGGTAAGGTTACATTAGAAAAGTTAATATGGTCGTTAAGTTCTCTTAAATTTTCTAATTTTCCACGCTACTTTTTTATTTTTTTTCTTTCATAAGAACATGCTCCTGACAATAACAAACACAACAAGAAAATAATTAGCGAAATCGGTCCAGCCGTCCATGCGTGATGCCGTGACCAAGGGAAATAGGCATTCATTTTTATATATATAGATAATACAGTATTGCATACCTTGGGCGCCTTGTTGGCAACGATGGTCGGCTTGGTGACGAAGTCGCTCTTCTCAAAGTCGAACAGGTTCGGGTTGGACGCGTGGATATAGTTGATGGGCGTCGGCAGCCGGCCCGCGGGCTGGGTCCGGTCCGATGCCGACCCGGGGGACTCCGGCCCCGACCCCGGCCCCGGTCCCGGCCCCGGCCCCGGCCCCGGGCGCCGGTAGCTGCGGTAGTGCTCCGTGGGGACCGGCACGTTCGACTGCTTGTTCTACAACATACGACAGCTTTATTACACACACAGAAGTTGCACATATGCAACAAATGAGTAAGACTAAAATAAGAACCTTGTTGGGCTTGGGCTCATCCTTGGGCTTGCTCCTGGAGAAGAAGCGCAGGTACTTGCGGTCAAGGCTGGTGGAGGCGTGGCTCACCGTCTCCTTAAATAAAGTAATAAAATCAATATTTTCATTTGTTTTCCTTTAAATTAATGCTTGATGAATCCTCAAACCTCATCCCCGAATACGCTAAGGGCACTTAGGGAGTTGATTTAAGCAGATAAATAAAGCTTGGAGTTTGATTGTCGTTACGGTGACTGGCGGGTGGAGTCGACGTTTTAAAGAGATGATAGGTAAACTAAAGGCACTGTTTGATGGCCATTTAACGTTTTAAAATGTGATAGGAGAAACAACTATCTTGCTTTATAATAACGCTTAACTGCATCATTATACGACAAACTATTAGATCAATAGATAGCTTAATAGAAATTTTTATTTAACTTGCAAACGTATATAAATCATTCCAAATTCACAATCTATATTTCAAGTACTTAGAGGAACTGCAGCATATTTGGGATAATGCAGGAAACTTGGAATACTTCGATATCAAAATAATTATAAACGCCATCCATTTTTTTTTTCATAAACATAAAGTCATACGCCACACAAATCCACTATAAGTTTTAAAAATAGGAACGCTATCTTGACATTCCGGCTAACAGCCACAAGGGAACGAAACGCATGCCTGGATAATAAAATCGGTAAGAATGCAATCAGTGATAATCATTTATTGTAATACTTTAAATCTTCATCGTAATTATTTAAACAGTTAAGTGACCTTGTTAGTTCATGATGCTACTATGATATTGTGAAAATATCTAGTGATATGGAATTGTAGGTTAGGATGGTATGTTGTTAATTTGGGCTACCGAAAGAGAGCATAATTTGGAATATTCCAAATTACCGATTACATGGCCTCTGCTATAGATTTTGAAAATAATCAAAACTGAGAAACAATTTCAATGACGATCGCCTCCCCCACGGATGCTTCTTTGCGATTGGAGACTTGATGAAACAGAGCCAGGGTGGTCAGGTAGTAGGACAGAAATTAACTTGCTTGTTACCCCCCTCATATTTCTTCCGTGCCCACAATAAAAAAGAGAACTAGCAATAGAGGCAGTAAACCAGCAAGATCGGCAATAATCACAAGTTCTCTTTATAAAAAGGACCTTGAGAAAGTACAGCTTAAAAAGTCTGATAAAGAAAACAGAACACAGAAAAAAGGAAAAGGCAAGAGAAAAAGACAGTGACTCATCAGATCCAATTCCTGGGGCTATATCTGGAAATAATAAAGACTTCTGACGATTTAGTAACAAGAGATGAGACTACTGTCCCTACTGACGAATACGACGAATGATTTTTTTACTTAATTAGATGTTATATTTATGGAGGAGCGAGGTGTGGGACTCCTCCATTTAAAAAGGAAGATCTTCCGCCAGGCTAGGTGAAAAATGTAAAAAAAAATTAATACTCCAATTAAATCAAATTATATTCCAAATTACCTGCACCCTAAGTCAAATCTCAATAATTTTATGTATTTTTTTTTGCGCCATCCCTTTTCGATTTAAATTTAAAGCCCTCAAAAAACAAACTAGTAATCCAAATATGCTGCAGTTCCTCTACTACTATTGACTTGAAATTTGTCATGCCTATGTAAGTTCGGTGAAATGAGATGTATGGTACCATCGAGTTGGTCTGATGATGAACCCAAAGATGGTTATATGAACTCTAAATTACTTTTTAATTTTGTGTTCGTGAGGAAACCTAACCGAATTGGACATAAAAAAAAATGTAATACAGGAATATTTATATCGCTAGCCGCTGGGCGCGGCTAGTTAAGTAAATAAACAAGTGTTGCAGCGTCAATACTACAGTCAGTAGGACTGAGTTATTAAGGGTTTAATATACAGTACACTTATAAACAACCTCCTTCTTATAAAGTCGGTACAATATGTTACCTGTGATTCACTCCGCTGCATGCGGTGCGTCAGTTTCTTGAGCGAGCCGAACTTGGACTTGTCTTTATCCTTGTCTCTCTCTCTATCTCTGTCCCTGTCGCGCTCACGACTCTTCTCCGGGCTCTCGGAGTCCGATTCCGTCTCCGAGTAGTCCGTCTCTGAGAATTGTTTGGATATGTCTACCTGAGAGGAAGACGGGATATAGATGTTATTAAAATAGTTCTATCAATTGTCACCATTTTATTATTCATTAGCGTGTTTATCTGTCCAGATTCCGAAAAAATTAACTTTTTGAACGCCATGCCATAGCGGCATCTCCAAAACCTGTACGCAAAATCGATATGAATACCTGTATCAATAACACACACACAAAGTAATGATTTAATATGTTTATTTTGTATTTTCTGTAACCTGTTGATTGTCGAGTATAGACGACAATAGCGCATAAGCCCGCTTGCGCATGTCGAGTATAGCTGGCATTGGCGTCCAAAAGGAAAATATACTTAAATTCGTACATTACGGTTACAGATTCCGATTATTAATTAAATATACTTAAATTAGTAAAAACGTTATATGACACTTTTTTCGACTTGCTATAATAGTGGGATACACCCACCAAAAACATAAATATGAAAGAAAGCGTAAAGCGAAAAGTTCGTAGCAAAAAGTGTGCGTGTGTCAGCTGCGACGCGCGACTAGGTATCACTCGAATAGGTTAAGTTTATGCGCCGATTGATGCGAATGATAGCCTATGTATGGATGACCTGAATCATCTTCCGCTGGTGACAACTCCTTCATATTGAAATCATCTTCATTTCAATTTGTTCATCTTCAATGACTGACTCCGTATACTCGCCATCGTCACCATCATGAAGGTCTTGCGGTCCGGCTCCATCGATTCGTCAAAATCAAAATCTCGTATTATACATGCATACTCACATGCCTCGGCGTCATACACGTCGTTTGTATACAAGCATATAAACAAGTATACACACACATACAAGTATATACACAAGTAAACACATACAGGCACATACACAGATACACAAATATAATACATGATTTCAAAGTGAATGAAATGTGCGCAACGTCGTGTCGCACGAAAGTGCCAATTTTGACTTAACGCTTGGATAAATTTCACTCCTCGTAAAATTTCCATGCCGGGTGCCTTACATATAAAAAACTCATCATACTCAGATAATACCCGAAATTATAGGTGTGAAAAACTGCATCTTAAAATTTCACTCTCATCATTTTTTCATAACGCGCCTCATCATCATCATATCAGCCCAGGGATGTCCACTGCTGATCATAGGCCTCCCCCTTGGATTTCCATTTCGAACGGTCTTGAGCCGCATGCATCCAGCGACTCTGACCAGGTCGTCGGTCCACCTGGTGGGAGGTCGTCCCAAACGGCGTTTTCCTGTACATGTTCGCCAATCGAGAACCTATCTTACCCATCGGTTATCAGTTCTTCGAGCGATGTGGCCTGCCCATTGCCACTTCAGCTGTCTGACTCTACGAGCTATGTCTACAGCCTTTGTTTTTCTACGAACGTCCTCGTTTCGGACCCTGTTGCGAAGATAAATTCCGAGCATAGCCCGTTCCATAGCTCGCTGAGTGACATTGAGCTTATCGATACGGCCAGCAGTAAAAGACCACGGCTCTGTTCCATATGTCATCACTGGCAATACACACTGATTAAAGACCTTTGTCTTCAGGCTCTGAGGTACTTTTGAGGTAAAGATATGCCGTAGCTTCCCGAACGCTGCCCAGCCGAGTTGGATTCTTCGATTTTCGAATTGCCTTGTCGAAGTTGGACCTACCTAATTGGACAATTTGTCCTAGGTAGACATACTCGTCAACAACTTCGAGAACAGTGTTCCCAACAATGACCAGCATTGGCGCGATATGAATGTTGGACATAACTTTCGTCTTGTCCATATTCATTTTTAGGCCTACCTGTTGGAAGACCCTTTTCAGGTTATTGAGCATGGTGTCTAGAGCTACCAGTGACACTGCCATTAAAACTATATCGTCGGCAAATCGAAGGTGATTGATGTGTTCGACATTTATGTTCAATTCGAAAAAAATTCAAAACCATTTATTCAGTTTAGGCCCTCAGAAGACACTTATGAAGGTCAAATTTAAAGTTACTGAAGCTACTACCGGTTCGGAAGTCAGCCTTCAACTGAGAAGAACCGGCAAGAAACTCAGCAAGGTTACATTCTTTTTTATTTTATTAAATTCTTTTTTATCTATTCTGACTTTTTGGCTATTTTATAATATCAATTTTACATATTTTTATATTTAACAATTACAAAATACTTAATAAAGCTAACATTCAAAAACAAAAAAAAAGAAATAACAAGACTACAAAATAGAAAATGACAATAATTACTTACAACTTAAACAAGAAAATTAGAGGTGCACTGTGCAGAGAGCAGCTATTTCCATACATTTTTATCTTCAATATAATGAACCACCTTGTAATACGCTTTTTCTTTCAAAACTTTCCTAATATAATTTTTAAATTTATGATCAGACATTTTGGTTACTGAAAGCGGTATCTTATTATAAAATCGAACACAATTACCAAGAAACGACTTGTTTACTTTAGTTAGTCTAAAATATAGAACAACTAACTTCTCCCTTTGTCTTGTATTAATATTATGGATATCCAATTTTGACTCAAACATTCCTATGTTTCTACGTATAAACATTATATTTTCATAAATATATAATGAAGGCAATGTCATTATATTTATTTCCCTAAATAAATCTCTTAATGATTCACGGGGACCCATACCGTAAATTGCACGAATTGCTCTTTTTTGTATAATAAATATTGATTCTATATCCGCTGCTGCTCCCAAAAATAAAATACCATAGGACAAGAGGCTATGAAAATATGCAAAATAAACTAATTTGGCTGTCTCAACATTCGTCAATTGTTTAATTTTCCTAACAGCAAATGCAGCCGAACTTAACTTAGCAGCTAGAGTATCAACCTGAGGTCCCCACTGCAATTTATTGTCTAATGTAAGACCCAAAAATACCGTTTTATTAACAAGATCAATATGGCTCCCATCTATTATTATTTGGCTATCTACTTGTGCTACATTCGGTAAAGAAAACCTTAAGCATTTAGTTTTCTTTGAATTTAGTAATAGATTATTTGTAGCAAACCACCCACAGACAATTGACATAGTATGATTAACTTTAGTTAGATCTTTGTCTTTTCTATCAACTTTAAAAATTAATGATGTATCATAAGCAAACAAGACAATATCTGTGAGATCATTTACAACATATGGCAAGTCATTTATATAGACTAAAAACAAAAATGGACCTAAAATTGCACCCTGGGGTACCCCCATTTCGACTAAAGAGCCCTTGGATGTTGTGCCAGTAATCCCTACCTTTTGTTGACGATTTGATAAATAAGATAAAACAAGATCATGAGCAGTTCCACGAATTCCGTAGTAGTCAAGTTTTAGAAGTAGTATACGGTGGTCAACGCAATCGAAAGCCTTGGATAGATCACAAAAAATGCCAATCGCATCCTGAGAATCCTCCCATGCGCCATAAATGTGTCTCAGCAATGTTGCTGCCGCATCGGATGTAGATCTTCCCTTCGTGAAACCGAACTGATGACCATGCAATACCTTATGCTTAGTAAAGTGACCTAACATTTGATTAAGCAGCAGTTTTTCAAAAATTTTACTAAGTGCTGGCAGAACGGAAACTGGTCTGTAATCAGAAGGATTCTCCTTACAACCGGACTTAAAAATAGGTACTATTTTACTGTATTTCATTAAATCAGGAAAACAACCCTGATCAATACATTCATTAAAAATATTTGACAAAACCAGTGCAATCACTGTTATTATTGATTTTACGATTGTTACTGATAAGCCCCATAAATCTTCAGTACTTTTCATATTGAGTGAATTAAAAGTATTTAAGATATCGCTAGCATTAATATGCTCAAATTTAAAACTAGGAAATATATTATGAATATGCTGTTTGAGTAAAGATTCCGCTACTATAGGACATGATTTAAGGCTTTTAGTAGTTTTACCAGGTATACTCGTGAAGAAGTTTTCGAAAGCACAGGCTACATCTAAATTATTCGTTAAAATTTTATCATTAATTTTAAGAGTTACCTGTTCATTATTATTTCTAATTTTACCAGTTTCCGTATTAATAACATTCCAGACTGTCTTTATTTTATTATTCGCATTACCTATTTTATTACATATATAGTAAGATTTAGCTTGATTACACACTAACTTGAATGTTTTTGAAAAGTTTCTAACATATTTATGAAATTCCTCGTTATGAGTTAGAGATTTTAAATGATAAAGTTCATACAACCTATCCCTGCTCTTACGAATACCTTTAGTAGCCCAGTCACTAAATCCCATTTTACTATTTACCTTCACTATTTTAGTAGGACAGGCTCTATTAAAATTATCGCAAATCCCGGACAATAAACCTTCATACAAGACATTGGGCTCATTCCTATGATATATTGTATTACAGAGCTTCAGTTCTAAATTATTCCTAAAGGTGTCTAAGCTTGCCTTAGTAGTAGGTCTAATTACTTTCGTTACTTTAAATACTTGTCTTTTAAATGGCAATTCTATTAATTGAGCCTTATGATCCGAGCGAACACCACTAATAATCGATTTCCCCAGTATACTCCTATTAGTTAATATATTATCAATACAAGTATCCGAAGTGACTGTAGATCTTGTTGACTCACTAAATAATAAATCTAAGTTGAATGATTTGAATAAGGCAACTAAATTCCGACTTTCAGATGAATTACTAAGAGTATCTACATTAAAGTCGCCACATAGAACTATTGACTTGTTACAATTATTAAATAACTTACGAAGAATCTCTTCTATTATAGAGGTAAACAATAAAAAATTTGATGCCGGTGGCCAATAAACACATACAATAATATAGTTCTGCAACTCTGCACAAGACACCTCACAAACACGCTCAACAGAGAGGCTGCAAATATCTTTCCGATCCTTGAATTTAATATTATTATTTATAAGAATTATTGTGCCGCCACCTTCTGCAGATAATCTATTGAATATACTGGCAACTGTAAAGTTTTTAATATTAAAAAGCATAGTGCCCGGTTTCAACCATGTCTCTGTAAAGCATAATACGTCTATAGTTATTTTATCTAACAATAAATGAATATCTAGAATTTTGCCAAAGAAGCGATTAATATTCTGATGTATTACAAAAATCGAACTGTTGAGCTTCTCTGTTGTCAAAAGTTTTTGTTTAAAGAACTATTCTGAATATTAATGTTAAAATTACTTATTTTTACTGAGTTATCCCTTATCCTATTAATATTATATGCTACAAGTGACGCAATCAATTTCTTAAGCTTTTTTGGAATAAACAGTGTATCCTGTTTCAATTTTAACTTACTAACAAACTTGTTAGTATCAAAATATATAAAATTAGCACTATGACATGTAACATTATGCATATGGTTATTTAAATGCCAAATATAATTATTCTCCATATCTGAGTAATTTGAAGAGTATGGGAAAGCACATAACATTATTTTCATTACCCCTAATTTTGATAATGAGTTGAGACTATTTATCAAATCTTTTTTACTGATATTTAAAGCATTGCCAATTAAAATTATAATTATGGTTTGTTCATCAAACTTTGTATGCAAAATTTTATCTACTATTTGTTTGTATGATGCCCCTGGCATACAATAATTCATGATGTTAATGCCATATCCCTTCCAGTCGAGGAGCTTTAAGATATCCTCCATTGCAGAGGTCAAGAGTGTCGAGGAAATTACGTCTCCCTGTCTTACACCTTTCTGCAATTGGATTGGTCTAGTTCTCTCGCCCTGGACTCGGATTGACATTGTGGCTTTGTCGTACAAGCACTTCAACACTTCAATATAGCGATAGTCTATTTGGCATCGCTGTAGACCGCCCATGACTCGATTGAATCGAAGGCTTTATCATAGTCCACATACGCCAAACATATTATACTATTATATTATACTCCTCGGTCTTCTGTATAATCTGGCGGAGAGTATGTATGTGGTCTATGGTACTATAGCCTTTGCGGAAACCGGCTTGTTCGGGAGGCTGGAAGTCGTCGAACCTGCGTGCGAGGCGATTTGTAATGACTCTCGAAACCAGCTTATATACGTGGCTCAAGAGTGATATCGGGCGGTAATTCTTCAGAAGGGCCTTATCACCCTTCTTGAAAAAGAGTACCACCACGCTTTCACTCCAAGCTTCGGGCGTTGTACCCTCGTGTATGACGGAATTAAAAAGCCTCTGAAGGACTAAAAGTGAGTTTTAGACGTGTGTATGGCTCGTGAAATGTCCTCATACATGGTCTACCTCGTCATCTGGTTGTGACGTCGTTGGAGGGTATACCTGGATGACCCTCAGCGAATACCGTTAGGTAATTCGAGTATCAAGTATGCGACTCTCGGGGAGACACTCTCTATTCTCACTATATTCAGAACAAGGGGGCTACGGACGATAAACCCAACACCACCTTATGATAGGTGGTCACCCTCCAGTTGGTAGAATAGGTTACCGGATTGGAGGATTATCGCGTCCTCACCCTGTCTTCGGACTTCTGATAATCCTTTTATAACCCAGTGCAACCTATCTACTTCTTCCTCCAGCTCGATGAGCTTCATGTCGGTCCTCGAATGCTCGTCGTTCATCGGGCTTTGAATGTTGCCAGGTGCAGTGGTCGTTTGGATTGGTAGCTGGATCTCTCCCGGAGACTCATAGCACCCTCTGCCCCCCCGTTACCGTGATAGCGGGGCCGCTGGGGACTGGGGGCCATGCTGGTTTGGTTTAGAGGGGGGGCGGGTTTATCACAATCACTACGCTAGGCAGGCGGGTTGGTGATCGCAGTGAGATGGTATTACTCAGGTAGACGCTCCTGCCCGTACCCCGGTGTAATCCTTTAGCGCGCCTAAAGATGTATAACTTCAAAAAAGTTAGATTTAACTGGATACACACTGAATAACTGAATGCGAGAGCGTACGTCAAATAGATGTAAGTTACGGGGGAGTTTAAAGCGGCCCGAGGTCAGCTAGTGGCTTCTTTTCTTAGGGAACACGGCAGCCCGCCGTATCTAGGCTGACAATACTGGATCGTATAAAAATTTTAAGCGGTGGGGTGTTTCAAAATCGACAGGATCAAATTCGGGAGCTGTGGGGTAGCGCGGGGTCGGAGCAATATCGGCGGGTACTCACGTGCGAGGACAGCGAGGGCAGCAGCGTAGCGCGATGGATGAGCTGGATCCAGGCCAGCATGGCCTCGCGCGTGTCGCACGCGAAGTAGAACGCGGTACCGGTGTGGTACACCTTGAAGGCGTGCGCGCGGGACTTGACCTCGCCGGCCGCGCTCACCGTGAAGCCCTCCAGGTAGATCATGCAGTCGGCCTTGGAGCAGTCGGGGTCGCGGTAGGCGTACAGCAGGTTGTGCGCCAGCAGCAGGTGGCGGCGCGCCCAGCGAGGCTGCGCGGCGGCCCGCGCGCGCACGCGCTGCCACACGCCGCCCGCCGCGCCGCGCGCCGCCAGCGCCCGCGCCGGCACGCTGCGCCGCTCTGCCGAGGGGGGAGGGGGGAGGGGGGGGGTCACTACACGCTACACACTACACGCTACTAGCGGCGCGGCGGGCGGCACGCGCTGCCACACGCCGCCCGCCGCGCCGCGCGCCGCCAGCGCCCGCGCCGGCACGCTGCGCCGCTCTGCCGAGGGGGGAGGGGGGAGGGGGGGGGTCACTACACGCTACACACTACACGCTACTAGCGGCGCGGCGGGCGGCACGCGCTGCCACACGCCGCCCGCCGCGCCGCGCGCCGCCAGCGCCCGCGCCGGCACGCTGCGCCGCTCTGCCGAGGGGGGAGGGGGGAGGGGGGGGGGTCACTACACGCTACACACTACACGCTACTAGCGGCGCGGCGGGCGGCACGCGCTGCCACACGCCGCCCGCCGCGCCGCGCGCCGCCAGCGCCCGCGCCGGCACGCTGCGCCGCTCTGCCGAGGGGGGAGGGGGGAGGGGGGGGGTCACTACACGCTACACACTACACGCTACTAGCGGCGCGGCGGGCGGCACGCGCTGCCACACGCCGCCCGCCGCGCCGCGCGCCGCCAGCGCCCGCGCCGGCACGCTGCGCCGCTCTGCCGAGGGGGGAGGGGGGAGGGGGGGGGGTCACTACACGCTACACACTACACGCTACTAGCGGCGCGGCGGGCGGCACGCGCTGCCACACGCCGCCCGCCGCGCCGCGCGCCGCCAGCGCCCGCGCCGGCACGCTGCGCCGCTCTGCCGAGGGGGGAGGGGGGAGGGGGGGGGTCACTACACGCTACACACTACACGCTACTAGCGGCGCGGCGGGCGGCACGCGCTGCCACACGCCGCCCGCCGCGCCGCGCGCCGCCAGCGCCCGCGCCGGCACGCTGCGCCGCTCTGCCGAGGGGGGAGGGGGGAGGGGGGGGGGTCACTACACGCTACACACTACACGCTACTAGCGGCGCGGCGGGCGGCACGCGCTGCCACACGCCGCCCGCCGCGCCGCGCGCCGCCAGCGCCCGCGCCGGCACGCTGCGCCGCTCTGCCGAGGGGGGAGGGGGGAGGGGGGGGGTCACTACACGCTACACACTACACGCTACTAGCGGCGCGGCGGGCGGCACGCGCTGCCACACGCCGCCCGCCGCGCCGCGCGCCGCCAGCGCCCGCGCCGGCACGCTGCGCCGCTCTGCCGAGGGGGGAGGGGGGAGGGGGGGGGGTCACTACACGCTACACACTACACGCTACTAGCGGCGCGGCGGGCGGCACGCGCTGCCACACGCCGCCCGCCGCGCCGCGCGCCGCCAGCGCCCGCGCCGGCACGCTGCGCCGCTCTGCCGAGGGGGGAGGGGGGAGGGGGGGGTCACTACACGCTACACACTACACGCTACTAGCGGCGCGGCGGGCGGCACGCGCTGCCACACGCCGCCCGCCGCGCCGCGCGCCGCCAGCGCCCGCGCCGGCACGCTGCGCCGCTCTGCCGAGGGGGGAGGGGGGAGGGGGGGGGGTCACTACACGCTACACACTACACGCTACTAGCGGCGCGGCGGGCGGCACGCGCTGCCACACGCCGCCCGCCGCGCCGCGCGCCGCCAGCGCCCGCGCCGGCACGCTGCGCCGCTCTGCCGAGGGGGGAGGGGGGAGGGGGGGGGTCACTACACGCTACACACTACACGCTACTAGCGGCGCGGCGGGCGGCACGCGCTGCCACACGCCGCCCGCCGCGCCGCGCGCCGCCAGCGCCCGCGCCGGCACGCTGCGCCGCTCTGCCGAGGGGGGAGGGGGGAGGGGGGGGGTCACTACACGCTACACACTACACGCTACTAGCGGCGCGGCGGGCGGCACGCGCTGCCACACGCCGCCCGCCGCGCCGCGCGCCGCCAGCGCCCGCGCCGGCACGCTGCGCCGCTCTGCCGAGGGGGGAGACGTCTCATAGTAGACTCTAAATTAAGTTTCAAATCGCTTCGAAAGGTCAAGAAAAGAACTTGTCAAGAAGCGATACGGTTGATTTTCCTATGACATTCTTGAACATCTAAACTGCATCTTTCTTACATTTTACATTCAATCAAATATTGACAATAAAAAAATACGTTCTTTATGATTTCAAATGTCACACAAAAAACAACCTTACTCCTTTACAACAAGGTTCACCTGTATCATCATACAATAATCCCATTTATATGACATTCCTTTGAATCTCATATATGATTATAAATTCAAACATTGAGTTAAAACTTTAAATAATCTCACACAAAATTGAAACTTACTCCGTTACAATATGGTTCAATTGTATCATACAATATATAACACTCCTATAAAGCCCTGTTCAAGATTCTTAATTCAAATCTAACATTGAGTTAAGAACTTTAAATAAGGTCACACAAAAATGAACCTTACTCCTTCACAACATGGTTCAACTGTACAATCATACAATAATCCAATGAACATGACTTTCATTTGAAGTTCTGTATATGATTCTAAATTCAAACCTAACATTGAGTAAGAACTCTAAAAATGTCACACAAAAATTAACTTTACTCCTTCACATCATGGTTCAACTGTATCATCATACAATAACTTCATCCGTGAGAATTTTGTGTTACACTGATTCGCGCGTATAATTTTGCACTGTGGTGGGCGCGATGTAGAATTCTTGCATGCGTGTTCATAGACGTCACCACAAACTGATAATTAGGAATACTAACAATATATTAACATTTATATGAATAATTTAATAATTATGGGACAAAATCAAGTGAGTGATATTCTAAATATAATTGAGAACTGATGTAAATGGCAAGGTTGTACACTATTATGATGACGTAAACAATGCACTGTCATAAGTGATTAATTGTAAATAATCCTCTTAGGAAGTGAGAACACTATTTTACTTGACTTATTACAAACCTAGTTATGCGATTAAAAATAGTAAAAAATCTTGTAAAACAGAATATGTACGATACTCGGTCTAAACCTGTATTATAGTACTTACTCGCGAGGATAGAGGTCTTTTTCTTTAAGCTCCTGGACTTGGAGGAAGGGAATAGGGAGCGTGAGTGCGGGGGCGCATGCGGGCTCAGCGCGTCGCCCAGCACTATGTCCCCGCCACCGGGGCCACCGGGGCCGCCGGGGCCGCCGGGGCCGCCGCCGGGGCCCGCGCGGCCCGGGGGTGGGGGTGAGCTGGTGCTCGTACTGCTGCTGTTGATGGCGGGCATCTCTCGGCGCTCCGAAGGGATCATCATGATATCGTGCTTCGTTATGTGACGGAGGGGAACCGATATCTAGAACGATACCGACTTATTAGATATATGGTGACGAAAGCGTCAATTGCGCAGTATTGTTGTGCATCGGTAAACTGAATAAAATGTATTTACATCTTTCCTTATTTGATTACTAACAAAAGGGAAACGAAGAGGAGACTTTTCAGCGGTCTTTAAGAAGCCTTTGAAATATTGTTTTAGCGGTTCATAGATCATAGTAATTTTTGGTACACATTAATCCGGACCATTAAATTTGACACAACATGAACTGATTATACTAGGTATTAGTGGTAAAAAACTTTCGAAGAAAAAAAAATCTGAGGCATTTGTTATTAACCGTCAACCGATTATTTAAATTGAAATAAAAGTAAAATTATTAATTAAAGATTAATTAAAGACCACCGACAGGTGTACTGCAGAGCTCGCACCTTGGACGACTATTATGCCATAATCATATCAACAATGAGATGTTGGAGATATAAACTTAAAGTCAGTTTACGACAGCACGACGTAAGACATATACATATGTACCTGTGCGATATCACCGGTTCGGATCGGCTTGAGAGGCGACGCGGGCTCGGATCTGTCCGGGGGCCGCGGCACCGCCCGGAGCACCGGGAACTGCTCCGCCGGGGACAGCGGGGCCGGCCCGGGGGCCAGCCCCGGGCGCTGCGTGGCCGCCGGCCGGGGCGGGGGCGAGGGCGGGGACGTCGGGGACACCGGGGACACCGGCGACGGGGACGACATGGGAGTGCCGCGGAGGTATGAGTACCTGTAGAGAACGACCGGTGGTTGGAGTCAAGTAAACCATTGCCATACTACTGTAATAACTGATCATGTTTTTATGATATGTGTACAAGAGTAGATACCGAGGCGCGGTGACCCGCGGCTCGTACGGCAGCGGCTCGGCCGCGGGCGGGCGCGGCTCCAGCGTGGAGCGGCGGCGGTGCTCCATCATCGCTATGTTTAGCGTTTCTAATATCTTCTCCGTCGTCGACTCGTCACGAGCCGGAGGATCTGAGGGAATTTTACAATTGAGATAACTTCAATCGCGCTACTTTCGGCTACTATAGTTGAAAATTAACGATCGTACTCCTGCACGAAAACTCACCAGGTCTCAGCGCCGCCTCGACTTCAGAATCGTCGGCATCGTCGGTGGTCTTTTTAGTCTGCTGCTGCAGAATCGCTTCCGCGATCTGCGAACTGGACTTCTTGAAATCCAATATCTGATCGGCCTTCTCCGCCGAGTGCACCGCGATGAGAGGCCCATCGGCGTCGAGCGCGGGGGAGGGGGCGGCGGGGGCGGGCGGGGCCGGCGGGGCGGCGGGGGTGGCCGGGGTGGGCGACTCGGGGATGGTCTGCGCCACGAGCGGGCCGGGGTCGTCGGGCGCCAGGTCGTAGGCGGGCGTGGAGTGGCTCTTGTCGAGGCGGCCGCGGTCGGGCGGGCTGGGCCCGGGGCGGGGCCCGGCGTGGGGCCCGGCGTGGGGGCGCGGGGGCCGCTCGGGGACCACGCCCAGGCAGGTGCGCGGCCGCGGGGACAGCACCACCTCCAGTCCCGTGCTGCACGACACCGCCTGCGGGGAGCAGTACTCACTCTGATCATCACCGACATAGATCGACGACGAGCGGCACCTGGCGAGTACGTCGCCGTCAGAATCGTATCAGTATGAAAAAAAAACATATAGTGTACCTTGTCCCGCGCGTATAGCGAGGTGTCGGTGGCGGCCGACGCGGCCGTGTCCGTGTCGGCGTCGGAGGCGGCGTCCCCGGGCGCGCCCCCCGCCCCGCCCACGGCCGCGCCCCCGCCCCCGCCCCCGCCCCCGCCCCCCGACTGCCGCCACGCGTGCTCGCGCAGCTCCTGCCACACCTGCGAACATCACACGATGACGCATCACTTTGCATACACTATTGCACATATTCCGCGAGCCCCGACGGGGCCCTCTTACCTGGTCGAGGGTGATGTCGGGCCGCTTGTGGCGCGGGGTGCCGCCGCTCACCGAGTGGCGGCGCTGCACGGCCGCGGGGGGCTTGGGCCCGTACATGCTGCAACGAACGCCCTCTCACTCTTTAGTATCACCCGAGTCAGAGTTTTTAAATTTATTCGTTAGGTAACTCCGACGTCTCGGCCGTGGCAGGGCTAGGCGTGAGCACTGACCGTGTGTGGTCGGGGTGCAGCTGCGTGGGCGAGGCGGGCGGCGACAGGGGCTCGCTCTCGTCGGACGACGACGCGGAGGAGGGGCACGGGGAGGGGGCCGGGGCCGGGACGCGGGCGGGGGCCGCCAGGGGGCCGGGGTCGGGCGCGGGCGCCGCCGCCGCGCTTGCTGGCAGGCCGGGGGGGGCGGGCGTCGCCGGCATCGGGTGGCTGCTCGTGAGCTCCATTCTGCAAGACGACATACTCACGACTAGACAAAACGCAAAAAAAATATCATTACGAAACATATGCAATCGATTAAATAAGCTCCCATGCGAGTGTAAAAGTGAATCGGCGTGTCTGTAATCTGTAATTAATCATGTTTGCACATGGATGTAGCGAACAGCGACTGATCAACGATAATAACGCGGTAATTCATAGCATAGAATGAAAAGATAACTTTTTGTGGAAAATACTACCTTACATTTCGATTACTATTCGACTATAGCTCAACAGTAATTTGAAATCGATCGGTGTATTATAGCGTCGGCGCTAAGTAGGTAAATAGGTAGGTAGGTACCTGTGCATCGACATCTGTATGGGAATGTCGGAGTAGAGGTGTATGTCGGGTCGCAGGCGGTGCAGCTGCGCGCGCGCGCGCGGGTGGCGCGCCAGCAGCTGCGGCGTGGGCAGCGCCGCCGCCGCCGCGCGCCCGCCGCGCCGCCGCAGCCGCAGCGCCAGCTCGCCGCCGTCCCCCGCGCCGGCCCCGGCCCCGGCCCCGCCGCCCCCCGCGCCGGCCCCGCCGCCCCCCGCGCCGGCCCCCGCCGTCGCCGTCGCGCCGCACGCCGCCACCACCGCCTCGCCGCTCCATCCCACCACGCACTGGCTGCCCACCTGTGCGACACGCGAATACTTAATACTATTTAAATAAGAATAACATCATCAAGTTATGTTAGATAATAAAAAAAGAAAATTAATACGCCTTCTTTTTGATATGTGTAAAATTCTACGTGATCATTTGTCTTTTATTTTATTTTTTGTATTTCAGTTGCACAAATTCTATACAAAATGTAAGGGAAATGTTTTCTGCAATTTGTGACTTTTTGAGTACTCCAACGATGGTAGGTCCCAAATAAGTTTTTGACCAGTATTAGAAACGGGATCGATTGGTATAAATTTTCTTTTTTTGTGTAAAATGCCTCTTTTCTTGCTAACTGTACATTTTTATGAAAATCTGTAAATAGGGATCAAAATTCCATAAAAAACTATGGATATTCTTCTAAGACCATTTTCGTGTAGCTGCAACGGATAAGGTACTTCCCCTTACTGCCCCGCTGAAAGTTTCCACCCTGTATACATTTTATCTATAAAATCTTTTTTTTTTGTTACTAATAAACGAATTGGAAGAAAAAAACGGGTGTGTGTACTTATGTACGCACGTAAGAAGTTATACTCGAAATTATAGGTGAGAAAAACAGCACTAAAAGCATTTTTTGCTATCGTCGTGAAATTGTAGTGTCCAAACTCATTGCACCTGTCTGTAGCAACGAATAACAATTTTTGACGTTGTTAGGTTATTATTGACAATAACATCATTACTCACTCATTGACACTGACAGTTGCGATTTGTGCGATGTTCCGGAGATACAGTTATCAGCCAACTTCATCCGTGAGAATTGTGTGTTATACTGATGCGAGCGCATCTTAAAATTTCACTCTCATCATTTTTTCATAACGCGCCTAAAGAAGTATAACTTCAATTATTTCAGTGAGATAATGACATCACGCTTTCGTGACAGTTCGTGCAATTCCAAAAATCTTCGGCTACGAAAGGTCAAGAAAATAACTTTTCAAGAAGCGATTCGGTTGATATTCCTATGACATTCTTGATCATCTTCATTCTTTTACGATGCGCGCGCACACCGACACCTGAATTCTACATCGTGAAGTTAGTTCTAGGTGGCATGAAAACGAATACTATGTTCAAGTTGTATATTCTAGTATTTTGATTGTACCATATTGCGAAGGAGTAATTTGATTACATTTTACATTCAATCAAATATTGACAATATAGAAATGCGTTCTTTATGATTTGAAATGTCAACTCAAAAAAACACACAAAAATCAACCTTACTCCTTCACAACACGGTTCACCTGTATCATCATATAATAATTGAATTGATATGACATTCCTTTGAATCTCTGTATATGATTCTAAATTCCACATCTAACATTGAGTTAAGTACTTCAAATAATATCAATCAAAACTGAACCTTACTCCTACACAATTTGGTATTGAAGTACAAACTTGAATATACAACTTGAACATAGTTATCGATTTTCATGCCACCTAGAACTAACATTACGATGTAGAATTCAGGTGTCGGTGTGCGCGCGCATCGTTAAAATTCTCTCTCATAATTTTTCTCCATCACGCCAAAAGAAGTATAACTTCAATAAAAAATGTATATTTGTCTCATGTGCCTGTAAACGTGCACTTATCCGTACCATTAGGGAAAACTCGGTAGGGATATGTGTACCACTCGGATATATGGACTATCAGCACAAAAATATTTTTTCAATTCGAACCTGTATTTCCTGCGATTTGCGCGTTCAAGCAAACAAACAGACTCTTCAGCTTTATATATTAGTAAAGATGTAGAAGATACACAGCAACTGCATAACTGCAGTATAGTGTCGAACCGTCGAAGCTTTACCTGCACGATCTCGTCGCCGATGTGGACGGCCCCGGAGGCGTGCGCGGGCGAGCCGAAGCGGATGTCGGCGAGCTGGTGGTGGCCGCAGAAGGACGGCACCACGCGGAAGCCGAGCGGGCGGCCGCGCTGGCGCAGCGACACGGCCTCCAGCGACGCGGGCTGCAGCACCATGGGGTCGCACACCTCCTGGATGATGTAGTCGGCCGTGGCGGCCGCGGTGGCGGCGGCGGCGGCCACGGCGCGCGCCGGGTGCTCGGCGAAGCGGTCCCGCTGCGCGCTCGTGGCCGCCTCCAGCGACAGCGCCAGCAGCGCCGCCTTGCGCTCGGCCAGCGCGCCGCAGCGGTCGAGCCAGCACACGAGCGGCTTCACGGCGCGCACGGTGCGGGCCACGTCGGCCAGGCGCGGCGTGTCCAGCCGCCCGTCCGCGTGCGCCAGCGCCAGCGGCCGCAGCGCGCGCGCCAGCCCGCCCGCCACCACGGACACGCGCAGCGCCAGCTGCTGCACGCACTCGCGCGACACCTCGTACTGCTGCGATACCTTACCGCTACACTTTCACTATCGCTTTGTGTCCCTGCGGCTGCAGCGTGCGATACTACTGCCTGCCAAGCTCGAATGCGCTATGAGACGTTCCTTCTGTACGATGACTCGTCTAGATACCTACCTCGATAGGTCACCTATCCCCTCTGAATGAGTAACGTGAGGTGGTGATCATTTTTAAATATTAGGCATGTAAAAGGAGGGCTCTACGTAATGGGAAGATGCCCGGCGCGATATCAACCCATAGATTATACAAAATATAAATTAAAGTTAGGAAGTAAATTAACAATTCTGTGATCGATATTACCTACATTATTTAAACTTACATAGCTGCTGTAATTATTCAGTAGCATACATACACTCACCGGAGCAGATAACGATGTCATGATAAGTGGGATGCAGCCGTGTATGCACACTGTGACTCATATATTTTATGCTCATCGGAAGAAAATTCCATTGATATATTGTAGACTTTTGATCATAAGATTTTAGGTACTCTCATTTTAATAGAAAAGTTGTAACTCTGCTATGAAAAACAAATGTGAGTGTGTGTATGACTGCAGGTCAAGATTATTATACATTATGGATGTTTTTAGACATGTGACTTACATGATATTTATACTTGTCACTTGAGTAGGCTTAGTTAAACAGGAATGTTACAATTATCTTAGAACATTTTATCAGCTCTAAGGTTTAACAGCTACTATGGAACCATATTTGACAACAAAATAAAATTTACTATTAAGTAAATTTTATTATTATTCTCACAACCATTGACTATCCAGACTAAAAAATATTCAGTTTAATATAATTTAACACTACATAAATGAAGTAGAGAGTAGGTAAGTAAGAATTGACTTACAAAGTTCCTCAAATGCTCAACAGCTTCCAGCAAGAGCTCCTGGTGACCGATGATGTGCATGCCCAAGTATTCAAGGTCATCGCACCGCAGTGTCAGCAGCTTGGCTCCATCCAGTCCTCGCTCCCTCAGAGATGGCACATAGCGTGCCACTGTCGGACCTAAGCCTATAATTAAATGATCATATAAATCAATAAAGCCATTAAATAGATATTGAAATGTATATATATTATATATACTAGCTACCCGAACAGACGTCGTTCTGTCGAAATAAGTCAATAGAAAAGTGCAGGAATTCGCTCGCAGCGCCACCTACCGGATCCAATTGTGAATCTAAACCATCCAGGGCGCCCAAACGCATACAAAAAAATTATTCAAATCGGTACAGCCGTTTAGGAGGAGTTCACTGTCAACACGCGTACAGAAGAATCTTAATATATATATTTCTTGTGTGCGTGTGTATGTGACTGAACTCCTCCTAAACGATTGGACCGATTTTGATGAAATTTTTTGTGTGTTCGTGGAGATTCGAGAATGGTTTAGATTTACAATTGGACCCGGTAGGGGGCGCTGCGATCGAAACCCTGAATTTTTGTATGGACTTATTTTGGCAGGACAACGTCTGTCCGGACAGCTAGTATATATATAAATATAGCTGACCCGGGAAACGTTGTTTTGCCATATTTACTTTATTAAAAACTATACATGAAAATTTATCGTACTACAATCATTATATTCGGTAGCTGACCCGACAGTCGTTGTCCTGTTTAAACTATGAATATTGAATTGGAACTGAATTGGTATGTATGATTAATAAAAAAAAATACAAAAACATAGTATTTATGAATCTAATACTTTAAGATACACAACAATTGGACGTAGTTATGCAAACTGGAACCCACCCACATCTTTAGTCATATTAAGTACCAAACGATTCCAAATGATTCCAAAGAGTGTATTTTATAATGTGGTAAAAAGACCTAAGCCGTCGAGTTTGTATGAAAAAATACTATCAACCTAAGATACCAAACCACATAAACTAAGTTTCATAAATAGGAAAATAGAACCATGTTGCATAATTCCGAATTCTAAGGTAAATAAACGATTTTAAAAAGAGGCATGTATGTTGGTACTTTTGTAACCTAAATTCTTAGTGAAATAATAATTTTAAAAGATCCATATTCCTTTTATTTTTAAAAAAGGTTTTTTATAAAAGGCAAATGTGGTCGTTTAAGGTTACATTGCAAGAGTTAATGTTGTCAAAAGCGGTTACATTAGAAAATTTTAAATGGTAGTTACGATTTCTTAATTGTTTTAATTTTCTGCGCATCTTTCTTATTTTTTTCTTTTGAATAACCTTCTCCTGACAAGAAGAATCAAGAATTAGCAAAATCGATCCAGCCGTTCTGAAGTTATGGGCGTACATACATTTTGCAGATTCATTTTTATATATTATGTGACTGTCAATTAATTATAGACCAATAATTTGCAATAAAATAAAATTGTGACTATAATTAAAGATCTAAGCTATCCTATCTCTTAAGTTGGACCAGACTGCTCACGGTGTGCCAATTTAATTTAAAATCGGTTAAGTAGTTTAGGAGTCCATCGCGGACAAACATTGTGACAGGAGATTTATATATATTAAGATATTATGATAAAGCCAAAACATTATGTAAGGAAAAAGCTATATTTTAGTAATGTTGACCAAAAGTGATTTTCATCCTATTTAAATGGTTTTCAATGTGGCAAATCAAATTAATGCACAAGATGGGCACATGAAAGGCACAGCTACCTGCTGAAGTTATGATCATTTGATGGGTTTTCAGTTTACAGCTACAAAAACAAAGTACACTCAAACAAAGACATAAGAGTTAATTCAATAATAAATAATAAAATCAAAAACCTATTGAGGACCTGTTGAGTCATAGTTGTAGATAAACACTATTTTCTTCTGCATTCTTTTTTTTTCATGGCAAAATTTAAATGCAATGGCACAGGCAATATACTATCAAATGGTGAATAGCAAACATTTGGCTAAAGTGAAGGACTAACCAATTAATATTTGAAAATATTTTGACCAAAACACAATTAATACTTTTCATAGCATTATGAACCAATGTTCAAAATGAGGGCAGTAGAAAGTATTATCTAAGAGAAATGAGTGTTGTGGTTAGTAGCAGCTTTTCTGGTCTCATATCACAGTCGCAGCCCGGGGTAGGAGTGCGTGCGGGATCAAAACAGTGAGTCACCGATACACCAACTGATGCTTGGTTAGAAAAACGAACCTGTGAGCCAATCGGCGACCTGGTCTGGAGACCATTCTGCGACGTTAAGACAAGCACTAGCCATGAGGACGGCCACCGCACATTTTTCAATCCACCGCCGATGTTTATTATTGTGATTTCTTTAAGAAATACAGACTAAACGCGCAGCCGCAAACCAAAGCTTATCTTTTTTTTGACAGTTGACTGTCAATGTCAATTTCATTTTCTGACAGCTTGTGAAAGAGTTGCAAGCTCTCCGGGTATATAATTTTAAATATTGCCAATAAAATCAAGTTAAAATCGCAATAAGGCCTATAGTTGAAGCTGTTGTTTGTTAAGTATGTGTGTTATCGATATATTGTATGGATTAACTTGATCGATTGAATAAAAAATATTATAATATTAAATTCAATAATCAACCAAGACGTTGTAGATCGGTATCAAGGCGTCATCTTCCGACACTAGGGCGAAACAATCAACCTCGATTGGGCTTGGTTGCCGATAGATAGCGCATAATTTACCAAAACAAGTAATGAAAAATTTTGGACACGTTAAAGTACAAAACAATATCACTTTAATGGTCAGGCACCAATTACTAAAGAGATCCGAATTCTACAATTAATTAGCTTGAACATTCGGTGAAGGAAAACATAGGCAACCTAACACGGTGGTAGGATACTGCACCACCCTCGAGTTAATAATAATTATCTTTCAAGGACCCACCAGCATATACCAGCGCCTATACTTGAATGCCGGTTCCTTTATAGGCGTTGGTTATCATTGGTCTCACACAACTTTACTCACTATACTGAGATAGGGGTCAAACACAAGCCTACACACAGAAGAAAATATTTGAATAATTATTGACATATCTAAACAAGCAGATTTCAATTGTAAAATACCAGCTAACAGTTGCAGTGTAATTAACGACTAAGAGAATTGCATACTATGAGCTGATCCTAACCCATTATCTTCTAAGAGTTATATTTTACCTAGGTGCTGTATCGTGATAAACCGTTTCATCAATAGACGGCGATCTGGCAGAGTAGGATTTAGATGTGAAACATCTATAGCCGCACGTAAAACCGATTTCTGGCGTGGCGACACATGCCGTGGCGACGCGTCGCCACGCTATATGAGGAGTTATCAAAATTTAAATATTTTATTTTAATTTTGGATTGTTGAGTTTAAATAAATGTTTATTAAATAAACAGTTATTATTTTTGTGGAAAAAAATCGTAATATTTTACATTATGCCATATTTAGTTCTATGGAGGAGCGACGTATGATACTCCTCCTCTTAAATGGAAAGATCTTCCGCCAAGCTGCCGCAGATCATGCCTGGGGACCGCGGTCCAACTGTTGTTGTTGGATGCTTGTATATATTATGTCGAATCCTGAGAGAATCTCGATATAGCGATGTAGGTTTCTCGCGTATTGCGTGGTGTGGGCGGTGAAGGATTGTATGCATGTTCATAGATGTCACCACAGTTCCTATCGCAATCTGTTATTACACGCTTTATATTAGCTTCACCTGTATGTATGTATGTAACCGACCCCTTTGAGCTCGATTTTGTCCTACTTTGAACGATCAGATTTATTTTATACATATTACTAGTACAAAACAATTTCGATGTTTCACATCTGCCAGGCGTCCCGTGACGGCTCACATTTTTTTGTATATGTAAATATTATATTTTAAGGGACTTTTAGACGAGAAAATGTTTTTATACGTTGATAATCCAAACTATATCAAATAGTTTAAAAAACCTGAAAAGTTCTAATTTAAACGATCACCACACACCAAACGCTGCTACAATTCAAACTCAATCATGGTGGTGAGTTGATTTAGGGACAAAAACGTTTCCCGGGATAAAAAGTAGCCTATATGTTATTTTACCAAGTAGGTATATATACATATTTTATCAAGTTTTTGCTTGAAAGAGTAACAAACATCCATACATACAAACTTTCGCATTTATAATATTAAAGTAGGACTTATTAACGTATCTGACGATGTATGTTCTCTAACTACAGGTACACCGTAAGGTGGCATTTATTTTCATTTCCGTTCTTCACGCATATACAGGTTGTTACAAAACTATCCGTAAAGCCGAATGGAGGTTAAATGGGGCCTTATAACGAGTCTATTCACAATATTTAAGAACCGTAGTAACGCTGTATAACATACCCCAAAAAATAAAAAAAATATTTTTATGAATGAGAAATAGAAAAACTATTAAAGTAGACAATTATTAGGTATAAAGGTACGCAGGCCTTTCTGTTAAATAATCTGGTTCCCTGACATGACAGCTTACTAGGGTTGTTGGCTTTGACAATTAATTATATTTTTACGGGGTATTATGTAACACGTTGTAGGTATACCTACCTAACTAGGTATCAATTAAGTATCTGCGCTGTTTTTGAGAGCCGTGATGTTGATGAATGATGTGTCTATATTTTAATAGGTACGTCATTACCATCAAAAGTATTAATCCCGCTTTTTGGCTTAGCAACGCCATTATATATTAGGTGCTATTAGATACCATTTATATCGCTTTGACAACCGGTAAATGTATAAAAATAGTTTCGTATTCATCGAAAATTACAACAAGGTTCAAACTAAATATCACTGAAAGATGCATAATAATGACGTAAACCTAATTGATAAGTATTCATACGTCATAGGTCACTTGTCTTATAAGTGCATGAAATTTTCACCTTTATTATAAGGAGGAAATTAAATAAATTAATGTTTCTGAACAAAAATAGTATAGGCTTTTTAAATAGACATCCAAATTCTATTTGATAAAGAAAACTGACAAATGACATTTTGACAGCTGACAATTGACCACTTGACATGACATGAAATATATTTTAGTAATTTCTATTATTTTCCTCAGAAATATCTATATATTTTCTGTGTTATTTTTTACTCACTGCATATAAATATCATCGACAATGCCTCCCAACTTGACCATTCCTGAAAGGGCACAAATAATTGGATTAATAAATTAATCCAAGTAAATGAGGGATACAATATTAGTGCGATATCCGGTTTTGGATTCGTCGTGAAGGAGAGGAAGGAAGTTTGTTAGATCACAGAAGAAGTGGTCGTCGGCCTGCTCTCTCCAATAACGACAGAGAATTCATGAGACAAATCATTTTGCGGAGATGTTCGATGTGAGTGCCCAAACAATAAGGAATCATCTACATTACATGGGGTTAGACCACAGGCATTACGCCAAGAAAATATATTTGACGGATGCTCACAGACTTGCTCGTCTGAACTTCGTCAGAGAGCACTTAGACTTTGATTGGTCTAATACAGCGGTTTGTGATGAAAAAACGTTTAAATCAAGTCAGCATGGACGTCTACACATTTGGCGATATAATTCCAACACGATATAGAGATGATCATGTAATCCCAAATAGAGAATCAGGTCGAATTTCCGTAAATATTTGGGGCTGGATGGTGTAGGAGAATTGTGCTCTCTACCTCCTCGAGCGACGGCTGTAAATTATATCGATGTGCTTCAAAATGCAATGCTACTGACAGTCTGTAATGTTCACCCAGAGAACGAAGTGCCATAATTTGATTTTGTTCAAGATAATTGTTCAATTCATAATACGAGGATCGTAAGAGCCTGGTTTCATTTACACACTGACATAAGAATAATTCCGTGGCCCTCAAGAACATCGGACCTCACTCCGATAGAAAATCTTTGGGGCCTTAAGGTCCAAAGATGGTCGCATCAAAATGAAAGAACCAAACAAGCTCTTATAAGTAACTGTAACTTAATTTGGGACGAAATGCGGGGAACCGATAGATATTTGCTCAAGGCTTGTTGAATCATCGTTATCAATAATCAGATAAAGATGGCAATAGAAGTTGTCAGATTGATATGCAAGCGAAACTAATCATTAGATATCACCTATGAATCTGCAAGCGGCATTCAACCTTAGGGTGGTACACCAGTTTCTTGACCGACCGTACCTATGTACTTAATCTATTTATTAATTAACCTCTTATGCGTTAAGGATAATACCTTTCTACGTACTCTTTTCTTATGGACGGCCGTGCGGGTAAAAAGCGCGCGAGAGAATAAAAAAAAATATTGATGTTTTTGCATGAAAGTCCTACTATATATTATAAATTTTGTGTGGAAAGTGACTTGTGTGTCAAAAACCACCACGAGGTTATACCTATTCTAGTCAGGCAGCAGCGCCCTAAAATAGGTGATGGTGTCACCTAAATTGCCAACGCCGGACAATAACTTAAAAATTGGGGTTTTTCCCAGACACGCCTAAAAATATTTATACACTTATAGTTTACATTTTAATTGGATGCGGTTCACAATTACGATTCAATTTTTACCTGCTTATCTGCTAATTGGGATTCCCTTGACTCATTCAGTGTCCGGGTTTCATACGGACTCTTTTTGACGCACCCCGGACACCCTCTAAGCTAGGACAAATCCGAGGAAACCCGGAAGGATGGCAGTCCTACCCTAAACCATAAGATTTTGAAACCATCTGACCGATGCGCCCCAAACCGGATTCATTAGAAAGGCAATACTGCGAAGATGGTTTATGAAAAAAATAACATTCTTCGTTCATTCAACGAAATTCAATCGACAAATGAAATAGCACTAGCTGCAGCATCGTCTGGATTGAAATATCGAATTTTTTTATGCTTACACAACTATTTACCGAAAAATCTATTAAGATAAAAAAGTTAATAAATAAACAACATTTTCTTTTTATCCAACAAATAAACATAATGTATTTTTTTAAGCGTAGCAGCAGTCAGCACACGCCGCGTATCCGCTATAGATTATTTAAAAAACAAAAACTTTACTTTTACTAACTACCTGCTATGTATGGAGTGTAGAAGTTCTACACTGCTTTGCTATGGTACCATGTATTTAATAAAAAAATTACTTAGGTATGTACATAATTTATAATATAGTGTTGCTGTAGGTAAAGTGTAAAATTAAGAAAAAAATTAATATTATAAATAATTTGGAACGACGGGGGACATTTAAATATGAGCCAGCATACTGTTTCTTGTGCCTATTCGTTCTAAGTTTGCAAATCAAATTCTTGTCTGTTTTGATGAATAAAACTTGCTGTCATTGATAAGTTCAAAGAAGTGCTTTTTATCTTAATAATTTTGTGTGTGATGTGTTGTGAGTGTATTACCCAGTCAGCAGTGACCAGGGACATGGCTTTTCACCATGATTTTCAAGACTTACGCGAAGTGACTCCGCCAAGAGGAGAAGCAAGGAAATTACAGGTAGGATTTTTCTATTTTATTAAGGTCTAATTAACTAGGTACCTACTTTATTTACTAAGCTTGTTAATTCGAAGATGCCTGCTGAATCTGTCTCTTGTAGGGTTGTAATTTTTTCCAGGATTTTGGGTTTTACTCTGTTATATTGAAAATGTCCTCCTACTTTCCCACCATATGTGATAACTATTTTTGACCCTAGTATGTGTGGTTGGTTATTAAATTACTTATAATAATTAAAAGGTAAGTGGGCAAGTAGCTGAAAAACTAGATACTAAACTATCACTTTCTTTAGTGCCTACCTATCATGCAAACAAATTGTGTCACATGACAGTACCTAGTAGGGGATATTTTATAATTATATACACAATAAGCAGGGTTGTTTTTGTTAGACTGTGATTGTATTTTATAACATATTAGGTTGGGGAAAAAGTCTTTTCGCATTATAGTATGTATGAACTTGTAATAAAATCTCTTTGGCTATACTATTTGTATCTGGCTGGTTTTGGTATAATTGAAAGTTTAAATTTTAAAGAATAATACCAAATTTAGATTAGGAAAATGTGTGATTTTCATTTGTTTTTCGTACCGCCAAGATGAGTGAATCTAATGAAGAAATTCGATTCATTTTAAAATTTTACTACAAAAAAGGTAAAAATGCAACGCAAGCCGCGAAAAAAATTTGCGATGTTTATGGACCTAGTGCAGTGTCTGTGAGAGTAGCACAAATTTGGTTTAAGCGTTTTCAATCCGCATATTTTGATATCAAAGATGCACGTCGCTCTGGTCGCCCCATTACGGATAAAATGGATGCCATTTTTGAAAAAGTGGAGCAAGATCGGCATATCAGTAGTTACGACGTAGCTGAAGAACTGGGAATTGACCACACAGTTTTGGCGCATTTGAAAAAACTGGGTACATAAAAAAGCTAGATATTTGGGTACCTCACGAGCTCACTGAAGAAACCTAATGAACCGTGTACTCATTTCTGATTCTTTATTACGACGTCATGAAACCGAACCATTTTTGAAGAAGCTGATAACTGGTGATGAAAAGTGGATCACGTACGACAAGAACGTGCGAAAAAGGTCGTGGTCAAAGGCCGGTCAGGCTTCACAGACTGTGGCGAAACCCGGGTTAACTCGCAATAAGGTGGTGCTGTGTGTGTGGTGGGATTGGAAGGGCATTGTTCATTATGAGCTGTTACCACCAGGCAGGACCATCGATTCTGAACTCTACTGCGAACAACTGATGAGATTAAAGCAAGAAGTTGAGAGAAAGCGGCCGGAATTAATCAACAGAAGGGGTGTGGGTTTTCATCATGATAACGCTAGACCTCACACATCTTTAGCCACTCAGCAAAAATTAAGAGAGTTTGGCTGGGAGGTATTAATGCATCCGCCGTATAGTCCTGACCTTGCACCTTCAGATTTCCACCTGTTTTGGTATCTTCAGAATTCTTTAGGCAGTGTCAGGTTAACATCACGAGAGGACTGTCAAAACCACTTGTCGCAGTATTTTGATCAGAAGTCCCAAAATTTCTATAGCAATGGGATCATGTCCCTACCTACAAGATGGCAAAAAGTTATCGAACAAAATGGTACCTACATCCTTGAGCTTAATGTAAATAAACTATATTAAAAATGGTTTGAATTTTCTTAAAAAATGCGAAGGAACTTTTTCCCCAACCTATAATATTATATACTTAATTAGGTGGCTTATGTATTAAATATGAAAGGCAATTTGTCAAAGATACTGTTTTATCTTTGACAATATTGCTTCTTTCTTCTATTTCTCTCTCTTTATTGCCTGATATAGGAAATACAGAATTTTTGGTTTTGGTCTACAGAGCAGGAATCATCATGACCTCAAATTGTCATGTGATGTTGCCCCTAATTTTATCCACAGCTTTTAAAGAATATAATCATGTAGGTACTAGCAATTCTGGTAAATAGAGTAATTATATCTAAATTTTAAGAATTTTCTATTTTTTTTCTATACATTCAGAACCAATTCATTAAAATAATTTGAATTTTTAATCAAAATACCGAATTTGATTACACAGACTGATGTGTATACATGATGATATAAACTAACAATAGATAATAGAACCTGTGAGAATAGGATGAACCTACTAAGTTCTAATAGAAATTCGAAATGAATTCAATTACTTAATTATGGACTTGTTAATTATCTTACAAATATTTAAGTATGTAAGTACTAACTTAGATATATACTTGTGTGTATAAATTGCATGTACATTATACCAATACATTACCATAAATTAATACTAAAAAAGTCTTATCTTGTCAGTACTAATAGTGACTATCTACCAATTACAGCCACCCACCTACCACACTGATAACTACCGTCATTATCTAAATTATAAACGTCTAGAATCACAATGTTTTGTGTCGACAGAATCTATTCAAATACCTACCGCACGGTAACTACGATACATCGACGGTGTGTGCCCACACGTCGGTAATAAAACATCCATTTAGAAGAAAATGTTTCAGTTAATCTGCCATAAAATACTCATTTAATCTGTTCACCTGCGAGATTGGCACCTTCATTATCGGAACGCATTCTAGACCCGGGCTCGGGTCGGGACTCGGGTCGCCGCGCGACGTGTTGCCTTCATGTTATTAGCATTTTAAGGCTTTGTCGAAGGAATTCCTTGGCGTGGCTTTCATTAAGAGCGGCCGAATCGAGCGGGCTCCATTCACCTGTTATCGGATGGGATCTTTTGTATATTTATTGGGGCATCAAAGCCGACCGAGCGGTGCGCGACCGGCCGACGCGGCCGGAGAGGGCCGGTGTAGTTCGGTAGCGCTCTTAAATTCAACAATTTAATAGCGCTCATAAAGCGGCCAGTAACCGGCGAGCCGCTACCGATAATTTCTCTTATTGTCTCGATAAATTAGCTTAATTACGGTGTAAAAAACGCGGCGGGCGTGGAATCTAGTGCGCCCTCGCGGCCTCGGTGGGTGGGCGAGCGGCCGACACGTCAAACATAATTAGTCGCTCGCAGTGCCACTGCTGCCTGCTGCCACTCCTAATCTACCTGCTCGGCTTCTGCAAGCTGCCCTCGCCCCAATTAATTTCCTCAATAAATTATTGCCCTGATAAGAGAGGTGACAAGCAAATTCTTAGGACGGATCTTTCGGGCAAATGACAACAGAATGGTTATCTACCTCATTAATAGTCTCGTGTGGGGTTAATTAAAAACAATCATAATTCTACCCTATCTTTCTAATATTATAAATGCGTGAGTTTATTGTTTGTCCTATTTATTTCATTTAAATCGTGAAATTAAAATGGGTAAACTAGAACACTCTGACAATGTTACGAATTGCAATTAAAATGTAAAACCCTAAGAAATACGTAAGTTAACGATCGAGACGGGTCAAGAACTCGACAAGGCGACGATTTACAAATTGTCGGCATTATATTTATAATTTTATAGCTTCCATATCTTTGTTGCATTCTTATAACGAGCTAATGTATGTAGATAATTCCGCAATGCGCCATCAATCAAACCCGTCGTCAGGTCGGCACATAAATATCTCATAACTGGCCGTAAAATGAGAAGGCAGCGCGTTATTACAGCGCGTTATCTAATACGCGCCGTACGTCGCGTGATTTAGGACGAGCGACGCTCGCCCGCTTCGGCGCTCGCTATCACAGGCTCGTTAATGTAATTTTGTTTTTATTAATGACAGTTTGTTCAAATTATGAGCACCAAATAAGTTTTTACAGCGATAAACAATCGGTTAAGTAAGGACAGAATGAGGTCGGGAAAATAAATTGACGGAAATATTTAAGAACTTTGCATTGTGTCTTTGTATGCCTGTGTGCAGGCAACGCTTCAACGGCAGTTGCAATGCAGTTGTCTGCTATCATATTTTAAACCTACTATCGTTCTACCACATATTCAAATGCTCTCAACGCTCAATCACGCCAGAACGGGTGAACGGATATGGGTATAATTTGGCATAGAGATAGATAATAGTCTGGAATAAATTTGTTGAAATAAACATAAAAAAAGACATATAATAATATAAACTTAATATCATCATAAAAACACATAGGCTTTTACTTTTGATCCCAGGGTCATGTAACATCCTCCAGGATCGCGGCTGCAACTGCGGAGTACCTACAGCTAGTAATATTATAAATGCGAAGGTTTGTGAGGTTCGATGTATGGGTGCTTGTTACGCTTTCAGCAAATACTACCGACCAGATTTGGATGCAGGTACCTTGTGCGTAGATAGAGCATTTATACCGGGAATATGTTACAACTTACAACCCTGGGTATATCTTACTATTATTAAATCCAAAAGAGTTTTGTGTATGTATCTTTTTTACTATGGCACATATAGTACCTATATTTCGTTAACAATTAGCCAAGCATCTCAATCTGCATGACGCTCAGTTTGGCTTTCGACCGGGGCTGTCCACGGAAACCGCTATATTGTGTTTGAAGCAGACTGTCCAGTATTATAAGACTAGAAAAACGTATTGGTACGGCAATCAATACAACTGCGTAAGGTGGAATGGTTCCTTTTCGAGTGAGTACAGGTTGAAATGTGGAGTGAGACAGGGGGGATTAAGTTCGCCTCGTCTGTTCAACCTGTACATGAACCGGCTGATTGGTGAGCTCAGCAGCACCAAAGTCGGATGTCATATTGATAGGGCTATGTACCAATAATCTTAGTTACGCAGACGACATGGTGTTGCTGAGTCCATCAATCAGTGCCATGAGGAGGCTAGTGTCGATTTGTGAGTCTTATGCGGTGGGTGACCCATGGGCTCAAATATAATGTAGAGAAAAGTGAACTAATGCTCTTTAAAGCAAATGGTTTTTCCTACCCAGCTTTCCCGGATGTGTCACTGTGTGGCACTCCACTACGTAGGGTTTCTAAATTTAAATATCTGGGTCACTGGGTCACCGATGACTTAAGTGATAATGTAGACATTGAGAGGGAACGCAGGTCGCTGGCTGTCCGTTGTAACATGCTGGCCCGCAGGTTTGCACGGTGTACGAATTCAGTCAAAATCACGCTTTTTAAAGTTTACTGTCAATCTTTCTACATCTGCAACCTGTGGGTCAATTATTCGCAGCGGGCTTATAGCGACCTGCGTGTCTAATATAACAATGCACTCAGAGTACTGTTGGGGCTGCCGTTTTTTTTTATGCCACTTGGGCCGACAAACAAGCAGACGGTCCACCTGATGGTAAGTGGTCACCGCCGCCTATGGACATTTGCAACACTAGGAGCATCGCCAATGCGTTGTCGACCCTGAGACGTGAAGTTGTTAAGTCTCATGTGCCTGTAATTTCACCGGCCCCCTTACCTTTCTAACCGAAACACAATAATACAAGTGCACTACTGCTTCACGGCAGAAATGGGTAAGGTGGTAGTACTTCCCCGGACGAACTCTGCACTAAGAGCTCTACTACTCTACTCTTGCCGTGGCGTTGTAGTGCGTCAGGGATGTTTGCCGAGGCGCGGGTTGAGGCTTTGCCGCTATCATTAGGAAAAGATGCGCCTCCCTACTCACTCGCGTACGTTACGGCACCAACACTATGCTGGGTGTGTTTGCAGACCGCTGGGAGTCCCCCATGTTGCAAAGATGGCTACGGCTTCATATTGTGTAATTCAAAATATTATGTACTGTGTTGTGTAGTGTATTTTATTAAAATTAACATTAGTTTTTAAGTTACATTGTTACTAACAAAAATATGGACATGGTCTGAAATAAATGTTTATTATTATTATTATTATAAAATCCTTCGGGGGATCAGTGTTGACATGGGGAGTAATCGTGACTGACCTTAGGAAGAACAAATGTGTTGGCTTATTACCTAATACCGCCTACCGAGCTAATTACAGACCTTGTAGTGACTGCTAATTGACCTAATAGCTTAATTATTGTGCAAATCGTCTGTCTTCTTACTACAAATCATACTTTCGTACACATCATGTATAGTGCAACAGCAATTAAGATTAGGTATCATGTAAAGTGCATCGGGGAAAATGTCTCCATGCGAGTTCCGCAGGTGTCACCTGGCCCGTAACTGGGGAGCCATTATTTTCCATTATTACATATGGACTATTTTTTGTTGGACATTTGATCAATATTTTGTCATAACGTTGTTAGAGACTGACCATTCATAAGTGCTTATGAACCTGTATACCTATTTGAAAAAGATACATAATTTATTTTCATTTCATAACCGTCAATTTGCACAGACTTCATACCCCTCGCTCCCTTACCTACACATATGCTCATAAGTTTTCCCACTCTACAAACATATTTTTTGCTAAACAGGGAAGACCTGTAGCGTAATAATAGTTACGAACCATAAAAGAAAGTCATTATTTCTGTCTGTCTGTTGGTCCACGATTTTGTAGCTTCAGTAACTTTAAATTTGACCTTCATAAGTGCCCTCCGAAGGCCTAAACTGAATAAATGGTTTTGAATTTTGAATTTTTTGAAACACCTATACCTAGTTAAACTATCACTATATACATTGTATGATTGTGTGTAGGATGTTGATGGGTGGGTATAAGGCCTCATAGTCACAGTGTACTCAATACGGCTGCCAGAGGTTGTACATTGTTGTGTATATTACCTAACATAACATTGTGAACAATGACCAAATGGGCGGGTCCTTCACGAAGCTCTTACATGGAGCACTCGTGCCGTCGTCGGCGAGATCAAACGGTGGCCCGCCTGCTCCCCCCGCCGCCCCCGCCACCCCAGCCGGTCCTGCTCCCGCGCCCGCGGACCCCTTGCGCCTGCGCATCGGAATGTGCGCCGACAAACTTGCACCGTATTACTACATCTAGATACTACTTATATCTCGCTTAGTTACTTATCTTAGTTATCTATCTATCGTGCAAAACATTTTTTTTTATTTATCATTTAATTTAATACTTTACCTTAACGTCAAAAAATATGCCAATATGACTTAATGGAGCAACGGATCGACCGAAATTTTGTATGGGATAGTAGAGCGGAGATGGACACGTTTATAAACACGGGTGAAACCGTGGGGTGAATGAAGCTAAAAGCGTTAAAATATACTTACCGCTTCGGGTGTTGCATACTCAGATCTCCTACAGTACAAATAATAACAAAATACTATATAAGGCTTTAGAAATATAATGTAACATTACTACTAATATATTTTCTATAAATGACTAGTACAAATAATAAACAGAGTGCGTACCCGGCAAGTGACAAACCGTGAAGTAGAACTTAATTAATGAAATAAAGTAATTAGCGGATTATGCAAACAATTCACAATCATGCCACTAAAAGTGTATTATCATAATTTTATTAGCCTAAATGAGATTATATTAATTAATTACCTATTCTAACGCTAATTTTTCACATACTTAGTTGTACGGAGGCATCTAATTTACAAGCTATTAATGTGGAGAAAACAACCACAGTAAGCAGCGAACTGTTTGAATGAGACAATTAAATAATTGTAGTGTGGCCGGGTGACAGGCGCGGTTCCCGCGACTCCGCGACACCGCACCCTCCCGCGCCCCTCTCGCGCCCCGCGCCCTCCGCGCCGCCCTCGCTCGCGCTCTGACACAATGCGCACTTTGTATGATAATTTCACCGAACCGAAATTAATGTCAAATTTATTTGTCACAGCCACCGGTGAAATCGCGGGAATTCGCATTAAAATATCTAAATAAACTAATTGCCATTTTGATATTTTTGTTAATTATATTGTAAGACTTTTGACTGAGATTAAATAGACAGAAATGTTAATAGGCCGTATCTCTAAATGCGATAGGATAGTCGCAGTAAAACTGGGGTAATTAAAAAAATAATGTTGCGTGAACAATGTTCTCTTGGTAGGCAGTACGGAATAGTGTAATGTTTGCGTAAGGTTGTCAAACTTGATCTATGCTATACCGTTTATTAATTTCTTGGCATCGATATGTCATTCAAAAATCTGCCTTTCTGAATTAATAGCGGGAAAGATAGGCAGCCGTAAATATTTTTTATCAATACTAATTAACACTCAGATTATCATGTCTAAGTTGGATTATTGATTTTTATGTCTGCTTTAAATAAATCGAGTTAAAATTCAGTTTTGACACTTCATTATTTGGGCCACTAGCTCTCCTTCACTTCGTGGGCTCAACGGAGTTCCTGAGGCTTTAGCTTTTTCAGTTGTAAAAATTAACCTGGGTTACTCCTCATAACATCACCTATTTATATATTTATTTAATAATTTATGTACAGTAGTGTACAAAGGCGGTCTTAATGCCAAAGGCAAAGGTAATTATAAAAAGGTAGATGCACTAGCAAAATATGGGAGAGATTAAAGTTTGAATACAGATATATAAAAATACATAAACATACTATTTAATATATTATTTACATATATAAGCTTAATAAATAAATACATTACATATAATTAAACGAAGGAGTAAAATTAGAGCCGAGATGAATCTGCTAACGTTGTAGTAAATAAGTAGGTGTTTCCGTAGTGGATGGCCCATCAAATGTGTTTTACCGCTTCGGAGATTAGCCGAAACATGCATAGTGCGTACATTCTGGCATACATTTTTTTTATGTATTTTTGTTACATTATCGTTATATTATATTATTACATTATACTTTTAATGCATTTAGTAAAGTATCTTGAAATTTCATACACTTCAATATTATTTATTTATATAGCTTTGCGATTCTCTTGTGTGTTGTGTTTTGCCCCATATTTGCTGAAGCAGCGGCGTTCATTAAAACTGTAAACTTTTACTTATGCTCGGTTCCCCTTCGAGTGGATAGGTACTTCGGCGTGTAATACCATCGTACATACGCTCATTCGAGCTCATATTAAAAACGTGAGTAGTCTCTTACGACGCGTGTAATTAACACGGGTAGCGGGAACCCGCGTCGGCGTCGCGGCATCGACTCGCTCCCGTCTGTACACTTCATCCGGACTCGAGTTAATCTCCGGCTTCATTATACAACTTCGGAAGTTCCGTATGTGTGCACATTTCTATAGGTATATTTGAATTGTGCTTGTACGTTATTCTCATAGACTTCCAATCAATTGAAATATCAGATTTTAACTCCTACCTTCCTTTATTTTTTTCATTATTCGTTTTTGTGATTTCCTGAGAAATTGCTACCATGTACTCGTGTGACCCTTTGTATTAATATGATAAGAGTTTCGGTATTTGCTACTCCACCCAGTCGGCTCTCAGTCGCAGGATTTGGAAGGAATGTTGGAGGAATTTAACCAATTCAGTGGTCTCGTTCGCTCCAGAACTTATTTCTGAACATTTTACACCTAATGTGACGAGATATTTTAATTTAATACAGAAACTTGTAAATTTTTACATTCCGCGACGGAATGGAAATATTAATGGAATGAAATGCATTATATTCGCAATAAAAAAAACTGCAGTAAGTATTTGACATTAAGTATCACAATGTTTATCTTTAGCACCTAAGTATCCCGCTTGTTCATCGATAGCAGATAGACATCGCGCTCGATTAAGTATTTATATCGTTTGTGTCGCAGTAATTAGTTATCTTTCCATTTGTTTATAGGTCATTTATAAAACCCTTCGGTTAAATGTTCTTAGGTTTATATGTACTGTAGTACCGATAGAACAAATAACTGAGTCTAGTTTAAGTGTTTTCACATACCTACTTAATGAATGCCATGTTGTTGGAGATACTCGTATGGTTTTTATACCTAATCTTGGGAAGATGATGACAATGATTTTGTTCTCAAATGTAGGTACATATTACTTATATGACTATATGTGAATATTTATAAATTAGCCATTTGTTTCTATAATTATTATTCATAAGATTTATGCTGTTGGTCTTCCGAATAAATTAAAATAAAAAAGGAATTCATAAATAATAGAAAATGCAACTAAAAAATAGAAAATAAATTTTAATATAGTGTGAACAAGAATTAAATGTGTGGCGCATGGTGTCATTAGTTATAAATATTTAATTGACAGATATGAGTAGCACCTATTGTAGTAACCTATTGTTTCGTTGCATTTTCTATAAAAGAGTGTTTTTTAGTTTTTTTAAACTATTATTTTTCATTTTGTAGTTAACTAATCTATCTGTTTAAAATATTGAATTGTCATCGGTCCTCGATAAATCTACAAAGTTTGAATTAAATCTGACCGTTTAAAGTGGGTCAAAATCGCGCCCAAAGGAGTCGGTTACAAACATACAGATGAGGTTAATAAAGAGCGTGTAAAAAAATACTACCTGCACGTGCTGCAATATGCTGGTGTATCAACATATAGCTTCATATAACATATATATACTCGTAAATATACTTATTATGTACCTACTACATATACTTATAGCTATAGGTAAGTACCTACTTGATAATGTTTTAAAAATGTAACCTTGTAAATTTGGCTTGAAGATAAAGTTCTTACAAATACTTTTACTATATCTAATACGCATGTCACATTCAACCAGTAGACTTAAGTTATAGGAAGCTAAATATGCTGCAATAGGAATTTTGAAATTACATGATTAAATCCTCTTCATTGGTCAGTAGACCAAGGTTCTGTCTGAAAAAACCTAACCGATGCTAAAAATGTCCTTCATGGCTACATTTTCTCAGATTGTACGGAATTTAATGAGGTAAAATCTGGGTGGTTTGTAGGTACTAGGTTAAGTTATTAAAATAATAAGTTTAGCAGTTGAGTTCATTAGTGGCATAAGATTTGTCGCCACGGAATCCTTCGCCTATTCTCATTGTCTTACTTTACCATTCCAGCTTTATTGCTTCTAGAAAAGAGACAATATTTAAGACAACAGCTAGGATAATGTATCCTAAGTAATTAAATTACCGATAAAAATATACTCCGCATGCATAAACGCCGACAGAAATTGGCTCATGTCTAAAGGCATGCGTTAATAAGCACTCGTTATTTTGTGAAACAGGTAGGAATTAAATTAAATGGAAATGTGCTTGGGCTTAAAGACATAGTTTGTGTGTGTCTGTGTGTGCAAGTGATGTCGTCATTCAGCTGTTACGGCGCGGGCGCCGCGTGGTCTGCGTGCGCGAAACGGAACCGGAACCCTATTGTTTTTAAATCGACCGGCCAGTTCGCCACCCCCACGCATACACCGAGCCGCGGACTGATTCTGATACGCATTTACTTGCCAATATATTAGATAGGTCCTAGATTGCGATTTCACCCGGGTCTCAGAGGAATCTCTCTTAGGATTCCTACATGGGCTTTGTCCATCCGGAATGATGTATCTTTCAAATGGTGAAAGATTTTTTCAATAAGATGCCGTGGTTCTGGCGGTTACCCTGCGCATACATACAAACATACAAAAATTTGAAGTCTCCCTTTATAATTTTAGTACCTACTATAGATAGAAAACAATATTGACAAGGCTATACACTATACAGGGAAGGTTATACTTCTAAAACGTTGACTTTATTTGTGGCTTCGACACTTTACTGCGTCTGATTTTGTAAATTTGAAAAGCTTATATAACTTGGAATGGACAAAGAAATAAGTTGTTCTGTTCGTTTCTTGCCATTGTTAAGTAACAAACCCCGCTTGTGCTAATTTCTATTTTCGTTTTTAATTAAGAAGACAATCTCTATTGTATTAAGTACAGAGTCTTGTGTTTGGCTAACAATGTGTTTATCTTATCAGAATTCTCTTTCTTACAAATCACGTGTGCTTGTTTACAGAATATAATTGTATCCTGTGATTGTGTGTAATGTGAGACCAAACTTTTGATACCATCACGTGCGTAATAGGCCGCTATGATTGGGTTATTTCTCTTTTCTTGCCCCTACATTCTGTAGAGCAGGTCTTAACCGCTTTTCTTCTCATTAAAATTGCGGTCTAGAATGATCCGGCTTTGATTCATTTCATTTAGAGACTTATAACGTGTGAGATTATGACATACACTGCATTTTAGTTAATGCAGTCCTTTTTGCATCACATATACTTTCATCACGGGTTCAAGCCGGAAACATCTGTTTGTTTTGTGTCTAGATGTAAACTATCTATAAAAGTATAAGGTATCTATTGTAAATAAATGATGTGATTAGGTACCATAATTAGATCGATAGATAGAGGTTTAGGATCCATAAGAAAATGTTCTAAGTGTATGTACTTATAATCCTTGTGAGTGGCTGTGCTGTCACTACCAATCCGCTTTTCCATTAGTTGCGTGCAGCAAGAAACGTGACAACTGCCACCGAACTGGTCTCATTCTAATATATCACACCTCATTAAGGGAACTACTTAGTGCTTTATAAGTTACGTTGCACGATTAGTTTTTACAGTTATGTGATCAAAACTTCCAAGCTCTACTATTTTTTATATGTAGGTAAGTAAGGTATGGTGAGCTTATGTATAATTTATCTTCCGCGACTAGTTGTATAATTAAATATATCAGTCAGATCCGTAACAACTGGCAATAATGTGGTTTCTGCTTGCTCTAATGGGAGACAAGCGTGACGATATATCATTTTATGTTATTGCTATTTATTTTGTTGGTATTTCTGTTGTTTAGGGGGTTATCATGTTTAGTTAGTTTTCTTTTCTGTTGTGCTGCTAACCATTACGTGTATTTATGTAAAGTACGCTTATAAAAGACACGTACGTTACGTAAGTTTATCAGAATAGGGCGGTGCGGGAGCGGGTGCGGGTGCGGGTGCGGGCAGCTCGCCTGTCACAGCACATCCTCAATATTTCGCGCACGCCGGTATTGATGACAGGCGACCGCTGACTGACCGCGGCCGACCACCTGCCGCGCCACCGCTGACCACTCTCTCGATTAACGACCACTTTTATTGTCACTCCTTTACATTCCACGCAACAACACATTTACCTACTTAAGCACTGTTCAACTCACCTATACGAGGTGAACGTGGGTCGTTACGCTCGAAGATTTTATTGTTTTCACTGGATGTAGGTACCTATGTATAAAAGTGTACCTACCTCGATCGTAAGTCTCTTAACTCAGCGTGTGTTCACATGATTTAGATTAAGTGCCTCACATTAAAAATGATAAAATCTGCAAAATAATTTGAATACCTAGAAATTGTAAATTACATTAGACCGTAAAAAATAGCAGTGCCGTTTGTAATCATAATAAAATCATTGCATAAATATGAATAGCTCGCCGTCGCTTTTATTGTACACAAAATAATAACTGAGACGATTGATGATTGCCAATAACGAGGCTACAAAAACACCGGCGCGGGGAATGGTGTTAGCTCGTGTTCGCAGTTTGGCCGGCGATTAGCATACAATGCCCGCCGACAGCTGGTCGCGGCTTATCGGCCAGCATCGATACCGGCCCTTTACTTAACTATTCACCCGTGAGTATTTATTTATGACAAAAAGTATTATACTTTATTTCGCGTGCGCGTAGTCTCACACGCCAGCGATAGATGGCGCCAGTCGACACGTTGCACTCGATCGCTTCACTCGACCTATTATGATTGTCAGTCACCATCGCTACGTATCTTTTTCATATGGCTGATAGAGTCGCTAATCTTCGGTTTCTCTGCAATATAACTTAGGTATTAAATGGACACCTGGTTATCGTTCTATGATTGTACTGATGCTGCATACCCACTTATTAGACACACTTTTGATACCTAGTTATGGTACAGTTCCTTCGGGACCTACATATATAACCTTCGAAAAGTCGTGTATCTTTCTGTGACTAATGAACCTCATCATGCCTGCGTATCTGGCTTATAATATAGCAACTATGTCCTCGACATTTAGTTATTTTTTTTATACCACTAGAGCCGAAATTTGCCACACTAGAGCATCGCCAATGCGTTATCGTCTCATGTGCCTGTAATTTCACCGGCTACTTACCTACCCTTCTAACTGAAACACAATAATACATGTGCACTACTGTTTCACGGCGGCAATGAGTATGGTGGTAGTACTTCCCCGAACTCTGCACTAAGAGCTCTACTACTCAAGGTTAGTACCTATTATTATTATTATTCGTAAGTTAGTTATTACCATAAAGCCCTAGATATGCGCTCCTGCCAGTGTTTACCCCCTCCCAACCCCTTCGACTTAGCCTAAGCAATAAATAACAGTAACTAGAGAACTAAGTTGGTCGAGTAACAAATCAAATTCACTAATGAATTAATGTGACTCCAATGGGTACACTTTGATAATTTATTGCTCGGTCGTTACCTGTAGTCGGTTCTATGTAAGAAGTCCTTTTTACTTTTAAGAACGTTAGAGAAAAATTAAACCTATTGCTTCATGATAAGGTATATTTCCATTAACATACAATGAACCACTGGATAAATAGATGAACCTTATTTCAATAGCGATAAAGTATTTTTTATATTAAATTTTGAAACGTCAAAAACGACTCGTTATGTGAAACAGACTATACACGCCGATTATATTTCCAGTAAACGGTTCTAGTAATTGAGCTAATTACTTTGTCAAGTTATTTTTACAAAGTGCCTGTATAAAAATTCCATCGGTTCTTTAATAGCTTTTGTAAGTAACACATACATACGTGTACGCATAGCTTACGTTTAAGGAGGCAATTAATGCCCACGTTAGGGTATAAGGATAAGCAAGCGCGGAATAACAGTGATAACTAAGTGGCTTACATAGCGTGTATAATCGATAGGTAATATTGAAACTACTCTTCCGTAAATATCAGTACCTACTCGCCATCGCCTTCCAAATCATTCGGGGTCACCGAACAATGTATGTATAGCTGAAACAGTTATAATGACCCTGTATGTACCTAATTATTATTTTAGAAATTAGTGCTGGTGTGTCTTCATTGAGATTGTAATCAAAATATATAGGTATCAGATCCGTATTATACCTGTATTCTAAAAACTCTCAAACTCTCTGTCTGTTTGTTTGTTACGTTCACGTACGGTCACGCGCAAATTTCACGGCTGAACGGATCATGATGAAATTTGATAACGAGATAGATTGTATCTTGGGGAAGGATATATTAATGGATGAAACCGCACTGCAGAAGCTAGAACCAATGAAATAAAAAGATAATTTAACGTTTATTAACCTAATTTACATATAGAAATAGTTTATTGGTTGAATTAGTGTATGTTATTAGACTATCAGAAATTCTTTGTCCATATACCGTAGTATAATTGCAAATAAAAAGCTATGTTGAATGAATTCAATATCTGAGAGCGGCGGCGGCGGCGCGCAGCCCGCGGTCAAAGTCAAGTGAGGTGACTACGCGCGTTGTTTTCCGGCAGCGGTCAGTTTTTACTGCGAATTGAACTGCGCGTTCGCCGGCTCATGAATAAATGCATCTATAAACCGTTTAGTGCACCGTCCGCACTCCGCACTGCGTCGCCCCGTCACGTCACGTCACGTCACGTCACGCTCAACTACACCAAATATGTGTGATCCACAGTCATCCACTTGGCAGCTGCTTCGTCAATCAATACAAATGTGTCCGTCATTTTACTGACACCTTTGACCATCTCTGTCAGTTGAAGGGCAATTGTCACCATGAAGGATGAATATAAATAAGATCTGATGGGCACGTTGATCGATTAATAACTGTGTTAATTATAATACATCGTCCGCAATCACCGCAACAGCATTATAATATGGTAGTTATTGGATTGTTGAGGAATCAATCAATAGTAATGGAGCACTCTCGCTCGACACCTGCTGGCATGCATGATTTCACGCTTTCTTATTTTGGCATAAGGTTTTGGACTGTGTCCCAAGAAAAGACTAGGTTAGGTACGTACGTACCTTCTCATATTATAAATTCGAATGTTTATCTGTCTGTTACATTTTCACTACTAAACGGCAGATCTTGCTGAAATTAGGCACACACATACGTTCAGGCCTTTGGTACTGCGAGAAACATAGGCTTTACTTTTTATCAATTTAAACGTGGGTGAAACCGCGGGGCGGAATCTAGTCAATCCATGTGTTTATAGAAACCATTAACGATATTAATAATTTGGGAGGAAATTCGTGTCTACAAACTAAGAAAACGTGTTAATAAGAGCGGATTGGTACTTGTCTCCATTAAGATTGTTCAGTATAATAGCCACAATGGCTGCATTGAGGCGCGACGAGGCTCACTCGCGTGAGTTTCCGTCTCTCACCAATGATTATGAAGTATGAACGGATCAATTTCACAGCCGTCGCTCAAAGCCGCCGCCCACCTTCCCCCGCGACCCACCTCACTCCTCCTTTCCCTGCTCAAATTACAACACCGCTCATACTTTCTCACCACAGGTTAAGCGATTCCTTAACTGCAATTTTTTATAACTGACGTGAGTAAAAATCTACTTTGGTAAAATATTAAACTGTGGCAAACGATGCGCGGATGGCACGATGAATGTATAATAGCTGGTATCGTTTCACTCATCGACGTGGCATTTCATTTTCCCCTCGCGCTGTATTATGGCAAGTGGAGGGCAGGTTCGAGGTTACTTCACTCAATTTGCTGCGTTAGCGGAGCAGCCTCAATTTTTCACAGTTATCGAACAATTTCCCGGGGCCCCATGGAACGATGCTAAATAAGAGCAAATTCATTTTTCCTCATTGCTCGTGGCGTGTTTTTTGTTGAGCTATATGCAAATCAATTTACAATGGGAGCTTTTATGGATTTCCCTATGAACAAATTGTAAAGGCGCTCCGTAATATTTATAACGGGACGTCCGATGAAGGTAGATGCTTTCATGACAAACGGTAGGGACTTGTCAACCTCCAGGCATGTAAATAAGATATCCAACGCGCATACGAGCAGTCGGCAATTACCCTAACTAATGATTGACGTATATGGCGTTTATGCGAGCAACATCGCTAACATGGCAGTGAGCACGCTGTTATGACTTACTGGCTCGCCTCACCAGCGCCATGTAGGGCGCGCGCTGTCGCGGGCTCGCAATATTTGTTACGTGGCTTATGTTAATGGTGCGCAAATAGATACCACATCTAGCCTTTACTCCGCTACTGCTGCATACCGATACAGTATTGATCACCGTGCTCTTGCGCCGTGGTCGGTTGACATATTAGCGATCGCGGTGTTGGCAAAAAGCGATAGGAAGATGCACCTAATGTCGGTTCTTTACTTTGTTTTGTTGCGTTTCATCTGTTCACAGTAGACAAAGTGAATCATCAATCCGAGCAGAGTGATCCACCGCTCGTTTCTGCGTGTAATAGCGACTCTTCCGGCTGCTAGTACTTTAATTAAACGTGCATAAATTACGCGGTCGTCGTAAATCAATCGGCGAGGTGCGGCACGGGCGGGACGGCGAGTGCGGCGACTGCGGCGCGGTGCGGTGCGGCACGCGGTCGCGGGACGGGCTACCTTGCTATAATTACGCACTCTGCTCAATGGACTCGACAGACGGACAGCTACTTCAAACTCGCGTTATTGGGATTCTAGCGCGCGGCTTTTACCGATCATTGTCTTGGTAGATTTCCTGAGCGGCACATTGCTTCGTGTTGACCAACAATCCGCTCTATGTGATTGACCGACACCGACGGCATCAAAGTAATAAGTGTTGACACTGAAACAAATAATAACAAACAAATGTCTATTGGTTCATGGCGTTTGGATGTTCGCTGTATGTAAAATATTACGTTATTTAAGGGGCTATCATACAGTTTGGTCGTTTGTTTCCGGACTGCCAATAGCTCAGTCACATTCCGATAAATTGCTAATTATTTTCGTGTAATATAATTATGTGTCGCATGGATTTGATATGCTCTCTATAGGTAAATACTAAAAATAAGCACAAGCTAGATTTCTTAGGACTGAAAGTACTTACATATACCTACTTACACACTTTTATCTGCGATATACCAATTAAGACATTTTTACCCGACTACAGCGAAGCCAAAGGAGGGTTATGATTTTGACCGGTATGTATGTGTGTATGTATATTCATCTGTTCCCTCATAACTTTTAAACTCCTTATCGTAATTTGGCAAACGAGGTATCGTTCGAAGCGCCTTGATCGTCTGCTGGTTATAGGATATGTGACGTCACAATAAATTAGATATGGCGCTCTCTACAGGACATAAAGGCATTAACTATAAAAATTCTTATAAGTGACACGATAATGTTTATTTATTGTTAAAATCTAAATAAAAAAATGTAAACCGAATCTGCAAATACTTTATTAGGAAATTATAACCCCAAAATAATTGAAATAAAAAAAATAAGTTCAAAAACTAAAACCCGACTACGAAAAATTACGCTTTAAAAAGTGTGAAACAAGAAAATATTCTCATGTGAAATTGTTATATACAAACTATCCAATATTTATTGTCTATTAAATAAAAACTCACACATAATATATTTTAAAGTATTTAATACCTGTTCATAGTGATGTTCAGAGGATAGCCGTGGTCGTATGAGCCATATGACCATATATGAGGTGGCAATATTGGATAGTTTGTATACTATAACAATTTCACATGAGAATATTTTCTTGTTTCATACTTTTTAAAGCGTAATTTTTCGTAGCCGGGTTTTAGTTTTTGAACTTATTTAGATCAGCCAACTTACTGCCACATAACCGATTGTTGTAATGGCATCAATGCTTAGGCGCTCGCTCTAGCAGGCAACAAATGTATTAAATCTTGTCTTAAATCTGAAAAGAGTAATTACTGAATTTAGTGCCGGCTCTTCTAGCACATGTTATCTTCCGAACTGGCTTTTCAATTAAATCTATCTATCTATCTATCTAATATATAAAATTCTCAGTGTCACAGTGTTCGATACCGTACTCCTCCGAAACGGCTTGACCGATTCTCATGAAATTTTGTGTGCATATTGTTTTCCCATGTTTTATTAAAATAATAAAAAAAAATGATACTTTCTCATATTATCTATATATATAAAATGAATCTGCGAAATGTATGTACGCCCATAACTTCAGAACGGCTAGACCGATTTTGCTAATTCTTTTTTTGTTGTGTTTGTTATTGTCGGGAGAAGGTTATAAAAAATATAAAATTAAAAAAGTTGCGCGGAATGTTAGAAAATTTAAGAAAACATAACGACCATTTTTAATTTTTTAATGTAACCGGTTTTGACAACATAAACTATTATAATGTAACCTTATGGTATCTGACATAAATGTCAGTCGTTTGACAACATCGTTGAAAACAGAGGCATGGGTCGGAATTATATTGATAAAATAATTAATTTATCATTACTCAGTGCATATTTCACAATCGATTCAATCGGATAATTTATGAACATTTTTACATTTAGTTTTTGAGAAGTGTGTGTTCATCACAGTTAGTTCAGAGCAATCACGCCTCATACTAAAAGTTCAATTGGACGTAGTTACGCAAACCAGAACCAAGTCACAGAATGACAGTTTTGAGATAATTAAGATTTTTGTAAAATACGAGTTCCAAAGCATAAAATGCTTGATGTTTTCATTGAGCCTTTTCATAGCGTGCTTAATAATACAGGAGCCTAATTCTTGAGCATGTCTACCAGCTTCTCCTTCAACCCACACGTTAGAACGTGCTATTTTTTCTTGAAGAGACGAAGGTGTTAGCTTCTGATGGCTCTTACACCCTTACGCGGACAATTCCGGCGAGCGCTGGGGGCTCTCAGCCGAAAATACATTTAGATTATAAGCATCAAGCACACTGAGGGTGCCCCCTGTGGAACTCGGACCTCGGGCTCAGGGCGTTGCGTGGGGGGTCAAAAGACTTTACATTATCTGATTTATTATTAGTGGTTCTTTATTTCAAAACAAAAACAACAATGAATAAATATTAGAGAGAGCGCGGCTAACGTCCACGCCGGCGAGGAGGTGTATTGTGTAGTACCGCGAGCTGAAGATTCGGATGCAGCTGTCTGGGCTTTGGTGATTTCGTCATCAGACTCGGCGAGGGCGATCCTCGGTCTGCGAACGCGACTGATACGGGACGAAGTGTAGGAGGCGGTCTTTATTATGAGGCGATTTCTGTGGTTAATTGCAGAATCGAAATATAAGATACCACTTAGGTTGATAGTATTTTTTCATACAAACTCGACGGCTTAGGTCTTTTTACCACATTATAAAATACACTTTTTGGAATCATTTGGAATCGTTTGGTATACTTAACTTAATATGACCAAAGATGTGGGTGGGTTCCAGTTTGCATAACTACGTCCAATTGTTGTGTATCTTAAAGCATTAGATTCATAAATACTATGTTTTTAGATTTTTTTTATTAATCGTGCCAGTTCGAATTAAATATTCATAATTTAAACAGGACAACGACTGTCGGGTCAGCTACCGAATATAATGATTGTAGTACGATAAATTTTCATGTATAGCTTTTAATAAAGTAAATGTGGCAAAACAACGTTTCCCGGGTCAGCTAGTATATATATAAAAGTGAATCCCTATTTCCCTTGGTCACGGCATCACGCATAGACGGCTGGACCGATTTCGCTAATTCTTTTTTGGTTGTGTTCGTTATTGTCAGGAGATGGTTCTTATGAACGAAAAAATTAAGAAAGTTGCGCAGAAAATTAGAAAATTTAAGAAAACATTACGACCATATTAACGTTTCTAATGTAACCTTTTGACAATATAAACTCTTATAATGTAACCTTATAAAGTTTGACATAAATGTCAGTCGCTTGACAATATCGTTTAAAACAGAGGCCTGGGTCGGAATTATATTGGTAAATAATTAATTTATAATTTCTTAGGGCACATTTTACGGTTGATTCAAGCGGAAGAATCGAATTTAATTCATAGTTAAGACAGGACAACGTCTGTCGGGTCAGCTAGTTTAAATATAACAATAACATTCTCGGTTCGGTGACCTTTGATGGTTTGCTCAAATCCTTATATTCTAAATATTAATTGGGTCATAAAAATCAAATCTACAATTAAAACATTAAATTAAAAGCTTGAAATTGTCAATCAAACTGGTTTCTAATTTAACATAATTAAAACAAATTAGGTATTAATAAACAAACTCGATAAAGTATATTAGAGACTAGGTTTTGTCCCGCAGTTTCCCACTTTCCCGAGATATTAATGTTTTCCTTAAAAAATAATAATGTAGAAGTAATGTGATGTATCTTTCAACCAGATAATGATGTTTTTAAATCGGATTCTAATTTCAGATTTGAGTTTAGGAGATGTACATTCAAACTACTAACTTTATTTCCAGGTTATTTTTGTAAATTATACCAAATAGGTAAATGAAATGAAATATTTTATTCAAATAGGCCTTCACAGGCACTTATGAATGGTCAGGCTCTACCACCGGTTCGGAAGGTTGCTTTTACTGAGAAGAGCCGGCAATAAACTCAGCAATTACTCTTTTCAAAATAAGATTTTGTACATAAAGATGTGCCTTGCTGGAGCGAGCGCTACACCCAAGCATTGTCGTCATTAAAATAATCATTTGTGTTGTAGAAAGCATTTTGTACTAAAACAGTCTTAATTCTTTCCTTAAATTTTTGTAAAGGCAAATTCAAAATTTCAGCAGGGATTTTATTATAGATAATAAGTCCTAAAAATGAGCCTTGCACTTTTTGCAGTCTATATGCAGAAGTGACAAGTTTATCCTTATTTCTAGTATTGATGGAGTGCATATCACTCTTTTTGACATAAAGATTAATATTTTGATGTACAAATATTATGTTTGCATAAATATACTGCGATGCAACTGTGAGGATATCAATTTGTTTAAACTTTTCTCTGAGGGAAGCTCGAGAACTCAAATTATAAATTGCTCGAACAGCTCTTTTTTGCAATATAAAAATGGTTTCTATATCAGCAGCTTTACCCCAAAGCAAAATGCCGTAGGTCATAACACTATGAAAGTAGCTAAAATAAACTAATCGAGCCGTATCGACATCTGTAATCTGCCTGATTTTTCTAACTGTGTAAGCTGCTGAACTAAGTTTTCCCGCAAGACATGATATTTGTGTCCCTCATTGAAGTTTTGAGTATAAAGTAATTCCTAAGAAAACTGTTGACTCAACAAGGCTAAGAGCTTCGTTGTCTAACATTATACTACAGCCTAGTTTTTTAACATTGGGTAATGCAAATTTAATACATTTAGTTTTTCTTGCATTTAAAACAAGATTATTAACAGTAAACCAATTTAATACCTGGGCTAATGCACCGTCTACATCGTCATAATTGTATTTCAGTCTATCAACACCAAAAATCAGTGAGGTATCGTCAGCAAACAGTACAATTCCAAAGGTATTTCTTACGTAAAATGGTAGGTCATTGATGTATACTAAAAACAGAAAAGGCCCTAGAATACACTTGCCTTGGGGTACACCCATATGCACAGGAGAACCAGATGATTTAACTCCATTCACATTAACACTTTGAGTTCTCTCACTAAGGTACGATTTCATCAAATTAAGTGCTGAACCCTTAACTCCATAATAGTCTAATTTACGCGTAAGTGTCTGATGGTCAACACAATCAGAAGCTTTAGATAAATCACAGAACACTCCAATAACATTCTGCGACTTTTCCCAAGCGTTGAAAATTTGTTTTTAGAGTGCTTCCCCGGCATCAATAGTGGAGCGACCTTTAGTAAAACCGTACTGCTCACTGTGTAAAAGTTTATTTAAATTAAAGTGAGCTAGTAGTTGCGTTAAAATAATTTTTTCGAATACTTTGCTTAGAGCTGGCAAGATAGAAACGGGCCTGTAATTGGTTGGATCACTAGGATCTCCGGCCTTGAACAAAGGTATAACTTTGCTATGTTTCATAGTTAAGAAGGTAGTTAACAGTTATCTAGTTTCCATAGCCAAAGTGCGGCACCAAATTTATTTTATTTAGATTTGAAAAGAAAAGGCAAGCACGTATGTGCTGATTACTTTTTGGTGTCTAGTTGTACAACCATACCAGGCCTCTTATGGCCTGTCTAATTTAAGTATCGAACAGCGATATATTTGCAACAGAACTATAAAAGCAAAAGGTTCGCGTGTACGTATGTAACACTGATAGATTTATATTTAATTGTCACGTAGCGGTGTTGCAGCGGGCTGCGTACGAGCGGTGCCGGTGGTGCTCGCTGGCCACTCGCGCCGGGAGATATTTCGGTAACAGTTATGTAGTGATTAAGTAGGGACAAAATAGTCACCGCAGATCGGCCTCGATGAGCCGTTATACAGTTTGTTGCCAACACCGTTACGTGAGTGGGTACCCACCGAGCGCTACCCGCTCCCGCCTGACATATTGATGGATTGCGAACTTCATTTACAATAACACGTTGACTATTATTTATAGAATGCTAGTACACAAAATCTCGATCGTCTTCACTTTTCCTAGAACGACATTAGAATAAGATTAAAGCGAGAAGCGCGGCGAGTCACCTATAAACTACACGAAACAAAGCCCCGCGGCGGGTTAACGAACTCAGATTTAGTTTTGCGACAGATTTATAGACGGCTGAATGATGCTAACTGCTACGGCATCGGCATTATATTATACCATTCGCAGAAGTGCGCAGTCTCTGAAGACAGAGCCGGTCGCTTCGGGCGCGAGTACTATGCCTTTTTTTTTTTTTTTTTTTTTTTTTTTTTTTTTTTTTTTTTCTCGGAGGGGAAATGCATTACGCATACCACCGCGCCCGGGGAGAGACGCGGTGGTTATGTGGGACTCCCACTCGCAAACTCCCCTTCCCATATCAAAAATGAGAAGGGGCCCGAGGGTATACCCACTAAAACCCCTCCGGTGTTCCTTCACACACCTAAGCGCCGGGGGTCGCGGGCACGAATTCAGCTTCCGCAACCCCCGGCTGGTGCTGGCCCGCCATCGCGGGCCCCATCTGGTCGAGGGGGGGGAGTGAGGTGTTAACTCCTCCCCCCCCGACATCTCTGAGGGGCGCGCGTGGAACACCGCACGCGCGCCGCCACCTCGGGTCCTGATGATGATGGGGGGCGACAGACGGATCCCCGTGTCTGTCGCCCCTGGACCCATTTAGGGGGGCTGGAGGAGGGCGTTATCAGCCCTCCGCCGACGCCCGGTGCGTCTGCTGCGGATCGGGTGAGGGGTTGAAATCTCCCTCTCCCTTTCCGCAGCCTCCTTCTGCGAGATAACCGTCTCGCAGAAGGTTACCACTGCGTCCCAGGCCTCTTCGCCGCCGACCATAGACTCGATCACGGCCGGCAGCGAGAGGTCCGGGCCTACTCCGGCGATGAGGGCACGGCGCGGCTCCTCCCAAGCGGCACACTCTGCCAGCGTGTGCCGCGCCGTGTCCTCCCGGCAATGGACGCAGTGGTGACACCGGGCGTCCGGCTCCCTGTTTATGCGACACAGGTACTTCCCGAAGCAACCGTGCCCCGAGAGTACCTGCGTCGCCCGAAACGACAGGGAGCCGTGCCTCCTCCCGAGCCAGCGCTCGAGCACCGGCCGGATCGCCCCGACTATGTCGAGGCCGGCGGTAGGGCGCGAAAGCCTGTCCCGCCATTCCGCCACTAGGACCTCGCGGAGCTGAGACCGACGCAGCTCGACTTGACGCTGCATCGGTCGTTCGCCCCGCTCCGCCTCTTCCTCGCGCCACTGATACAGCGACGCGAGTACTTTGGCCTCCAGGTCCCAGGGCGGGGATCCGGCCAGTGCACAAGCCCCCTCATACGAGATCGTGCGATACCCCCGTATGACTCTGACGGCCATCGCTCTCTGCGGCCTCCGCAGCAGAGCGATCGAACCGGCCGTCAGGTCGTGGGCCCAGATCGGGGCCCCGTACAGGGCCATGGATCGCACGATACCCGTATAGAGCCGTCTACAGACGGAGCTCGGGCCCCCCAGATTGGGAAGCAGCGTTGCGAGCGCTCCCGCCGCGCCCAACAGCTTGGGCGCCAGCCGTCGAAAGTGGGGTCCGAATGTCCACCGGCTGTCGAGCACCAATCCCAGATACTTCATGGTGGACTCGACAGCGATTCGGACCCCCCCGACCACGATGTGTGAGTCGGGCGGCGGCGCCCGCCGGGGGCCATGGAACGTCATGGCCTCCGACTTGCTGAGGGCCACCTCCAGGCCCAGGCGACGGATGCGGCTCACCACCTGTGACACCGCAGCCGTCGCCAGCAACGCTGCTTCCCTGTGCGAGCTCCCCCGGGCGGTGACCAGCGTGTCGTCCGCGTAACACGTCAGGTCCACCCCCGGGCCGAGCTCGCCCCTAAGCACCCAGTCGTAGCCGATGTTCCACAGGAGCGGCCCAAGAACCGAACCCTGTGGAACACCGCACGACATCGGGCGCTGGTGAACGCCATCACGTCCCACGTAGGTGACACACCTCTCGGACAGATAAGCCCCAACTATGCGGCGGAGGTAAGGAGGCACTCTATGATATCGCAGTGCCTCCCGGATACAACTCCAGGGCAGGGTGTTAAACGCGTTGGCGATGTCTAAAGACACCGCCAACATCACCCCGCCCCGGGACACCGCTTCCTCCGCCAGGGCTCTTACCCGTGACACAGCGTGCACGGTGGAGCGCCCCTGTCGAAACCCGAACTGACTACCGTCCAGGTCCGGCCCCTCTCGGCACAAGTGGCTGACGAGGCGGGCTGAGAGAACTCTCTCAAACAACTTGCCCACCTCGTCCAGCAGCACTATGGGCCGGTACGCGGACGGTGAGTCCGCAGGGCGCCCCGCCTTTCCGAGCAGGACCAGTCGACCAGACTTCCACAAACTGGGAAACTGGCCCCGCTCGAGGCACGCTGTGAAGAGCCCTCTCAGTTGGGGCTCTAGCTCCTTCAGAGCGAGGGCTAACACGCAGCCGTGGATCCCATCGGGCCCCGGAGCCACATTCTTGGCCCGGAGCCGGATCACGGCAGCCCCCAACTCTGGGTGTGTCACCTCAGGGACGCTGATGGCGTTCTCCTCCGTGGACTCTGCGGCCGAGGGCAATGCCATCTGCGGCGGAGTATGCTCCCCTCGTGCCGGGAAGAGGGCTGCTACCACCTCCTCCAGCAGCTCGGGTTGGAGACTCTCGGTGAGCGGGGGCGCCGCGGCCCGAAGTTGATTTCGGACCGTGCGATAGGGCCGCCCCCACGGATCTCCGTCTAGAGTCTCCAACATCTCCTCCCTGGCACGCGTCTTCGACTCGCAGATGGCCAGCCACAGAGTCCCCTTCGCCGCGCTGTACACCTCATACAGCGCGGCCTCTTCCTCCGGGACCCGTCGACGTCTCCTCCGGTATCGGGTGTACTGGCGCCTGACCGCCACGCACTCGACGCGCAACTGCGCGATCTCGGCGGTCCACCAGTACACCTGGCGCTTTGCGGACTGAGCGTGGACGCGGGGCATGGACGCGTCGCTAATTTGCGTCATCGCCCCGCGAAACCACAGCGCCTCCCGCTCGACGTCGACGGGTCCGTTCGACCCCCGGACCCAGGCCTGGACAATGGCGGCCTCCTCGAGTAGTTCCTTGTCAATTCGCTTGCGCGACCAGCGCGGACCGTCCGATAACCGGGTCGGCGGACGGCGGTCGCCCGCGGTCTGGGCGGAGACGTCGAAGCGGATATATCTGTGATCCGACAACGTCTCCACCTCCACGGCGACACGCCAGCCCGAGACACGGCTCGCGACAGCGGGGCTAGCGAACGAAACGTCCACTATAGACCCGCCCCGCTGTCGCACACACGTGTGTACCGAACCCCGGTTGAGGACGATCAAGCCAGTCGTGACCGCCCACTCCTCCAGCGCCTCACCCCTAGCATCGGTCGCTGGGGATCCCCACGCCGAAGATTTGGCGTTGAGGTCACCCAGCAACAGCACAGGGCGAGGGTGGAGCCGGCCCACGACGGCACCCAACTCGACAAGGAACACCTCGAAGTCGGCGAGGCTCTTGTTGGGCGAGAAATACGCCCCAACTGTGCCGATCCCATCCACGAGGGCGGCCACCCAGCCGTGACCTCGGGACGGACCGACCAGAGCCCCACCGATGATGGCCACCAAACCGTCAAGGTCTCCCACCCAGTTGTCCCTGGGGGGGACAAAGTACGGCTCGGCGACCACCGCCGCACGAATCGACCACTCTGCCATGCTCTGGAGCAAGAGATCCTGAGCTCTGGCAGAGTGGTTGATATTGCCCTGGAGGAAATGGTATTGCGCCGTTATGCGCAATCCATCCCCTCCGCACCATCCCTAGGCCGGGGGTCGGCCGGAGGGCCGCCGGACTGCGGGGGGGGTAAAGAGCCCCCGGCAGCTTTGGCAGCCCCTCTCCTCCTCTTCGGGGCGGGCGCAGCGCACGCCTTCCCGCCCGCCCTGTGCCCCGCGGGCTTCCCTGCAGCCGTACATAGGCTGCAGTTCGGCGCCGCCGAGCACTCCGCCGCCTTGTGGCCGGTCTGACCGCAGCGATAACATTGGTCGCTGCGGTCGACTTCGGCGGTGCACCGTGCCCGGACATGCCCCATGTCCAGGCAGCGGAAACACCGCAAGGCCCTGGGCTGCAGCCGCTTCACTCGGGCTGCAGCCCATCCCACCAATAGGCGCCCGGCGTCGGCGACTTTATTCGCCGCCGCCACCGGGCACCGCACCCATATCGCGCCGAGCCCTGACCGCCCGACGCGGATCTCGCCCGTCCGCACGTCTTCCGGCGGACAACCACCGGTGCGGGCGACGGCCGCCACGACCTCAGCCGGGGTCGTCGAGTCGTCCAGGCCATCGACACGCAGTTCAGCGGTCTTCATGGGCCTGGACACCCGAACGTCCTCCGGGTTGAGGACCTCCCTCAATTTGGCGGCCAACACGTCCGCCTTCTCCCCGCTGGCGTCACCGGACACCTCGAAAAGCCGCGCCCCCGTAATCGCCGGCCTCACCTTGAGGCCCGACGATATCCCAAGGTCGGGGAGCGCGACTTTTTCTTTGGCCTCTTTCAGGACCGCACTGTAGGTGATGCCCCTTTCGACGGCTCCGGGCTGCAGTGTGATAACTACAGCCGCGGAGCGTGGGGCCCTAGGCGGTCCTTTGGCCTTTGCCTTCTTTCTCGGTGCCGGTGGCGCACTAGCGGGTGCCGGTGGCGCCGCCTTCTTTTTCCGGCGGCCCCTCTTGACGACCGCCGTCCAGGTCTCTGCGGGAGACCCGGTCGCGGCCGCTGGGGGCGCGTTCGCCGGGGGTGCGGTTGCCGGGGGCGCGGCCGTCCGTGAAGCGGGCTTCTTGGCCTTTTTGCCGGCCTTCTTGGCTGGCCTGCCTGTTGTCTCTGCAGGACCCGGCCTCGCGGCCTCCTCCCCTCTTCTCCTGTCCGCAGCGAGCGGCGGACGGAGGGTCTGAGCAGGGAGGAGCCTGGACTCCAGGCCCTGCAGACGGGCATTCACCATGCCCCCACACTGCAACATGCAGACGCGGACGATCTTCTCGATCTCCGCGTCCGGTGTGGGGGCAAGAAGCGATGGCGCGCCCGATGACGGGGCCGACGGCTTCGGGACAGCGACAGGGGCGGAACCGGAGGCAGCAGGACGCCTCTGCTGCCATTCTGCCTTCTGGGCGGCGAGCTCCCGCCTTAGGTCTTCGAGCTCGGAGCGGAGACGGCCATTCTCCTCCCACAGCTTAGCCGTCTCCTCCGAGCTCGTCCGGCTCAGGAGGACTCCAACCGCCTCCTTTATGTCGTCAGCCGCCTCCTTCAGGGCGCGCGTGAATGTGCCCTTCAGACTGCCAGACTTCGTGGCAACCTTCAGGACGACATCCACGCCGCCCAGAACCTGGCGGCTGAGCGCCACCGCTGACAGGCCCTCTCCGGTGGCCGCGAGGGCAGAGCGTCGCTCTCGGGCCAGCCGGGCCATCTCGCTGACCTCGTCCTCCGCGACCGCTTTCCGCTGCGCCCTTTTAGCAGCGCTCGCCTCCGCCCTGTTGCTCTGCAACATTAGCGGAGACGCAGACGCAGACGCAGCGGAGTCCCCGCTCGGTCCGGAGTGACGAGAGTCACTTTCCGCGCTATTGACGCGCATGGGTAACGGCGTGGGGGGGCGTAAGAAGCGACCCCGCAGGTCGCGCGCCACCCGACCACGGCCCCTTTGCGCGGTACCCACTTTGGCGGCCGTCAGTTCTTCCTCGCTGGAGGAGACCCCCGACGGCCCCAAATCGCCGCTGCGGCGGCGCTTCCTCCAAAGTTTGGAGGAGCCCCCGCGTGTGTCCTCGTCGGACCTTTTGTCCCTTTCGGGACTTGAGCCTCCCCGGCTCTTGTTGCCGTCGTTTTCGACGACGGCAGGCGGTAGGCGTGCGTCGCACAGTCGCTCCAGGCTGACCCGGAGCTCCTTTTGTTGCGGCGCACGCAGTGGACGGGTCTCGGCGGTGATCTGCCGACCCGTAGGACTAGTGTTGCCCCCCCCAGATACGGTGGGGCAGCCTTCCGTGGAAGGGCGGGATTCTCCCTCCTTCAAAAGGAGGGTACCCGCCTGGGGTAGTTTTACCTTAGTCTTGGCTTCCATGATGTTCCTTTGGAGGGTGAGGTCCCTTACCGCTGCGCTAACGACCGGGTTCCCCCCCGGCCACTCATCCCCTCGGCACGCTAGACCTTGGGATTGGGGTTATTTATTATAGAGGTTTTCTTCCTCGCGGCCTTGCGGCCTCCGATCCCGACTGGGATTGCGGATTGTCCGACGTCGGCAAAAGCCGAGTGCACCTGGCACATCGTCGCACGAAATGGCCTTGTTTTTTAGAGAGGTTTCCATCCTCTTGTCCGGCGTCGGCAAAAGCCGAGTGCACTTGGCAAACGCACCGCACCCGCTGCATCCCTTGTTCCCTCTCATACAAAGAGGGATAGGAGCAGCGTCGCCCCCTCACTGGGGCCCACCTCGCCCCTCACTGGGGCCCACCTCACCTTTTTGCGGGGTCTCGGCCCGACGGGGCCGGACGCACCGCTTTCCACCCCCCCCAATAAAGCCCAGTTCCCTTCACCGACCATCAAAGATGATCGGTGTCTAGAACTGGACCCTTCCCCGCGTGTTGAGATCAGCCGCCGGCCGCAAGTGTATTGTGGCACTTGAGACCGCCGTTGCCCAGGGTGCGCCACGTGGAGGCTCTCAACCTGCACCCCGCGAGTACTATGCCTAGCCTAGCGCGGTAGTTAGGTACGGTGGCGCGGCGGTGTCGGCGGCTACGGAGCGTTCGATGGAATTCGATACCACAACAGTGTTTTGTCGGTTTTATACGCGACGAACGAGTGACTTACGATATACGGCGATGAGTGGCGGCGCGTTCTCGGAAGCGGCCGCGGCTTTATTTATCGAGAACCAATTTAAATTTGTAAACGCGACGGTTCCCACGCTGTGAAATTTAACCGCCTATGTTTCGTAGTCGACGATCGGCTCGGTCTCCTTTGTCGACAAAGTTTTTCCGAACTAAGTGGATGTTTGGAGTGCAAACCCGCGCGCCGAGCGCTCTGGAGCCCTGCCAACAATGCCATTGTAGCCGAGCGCCCCCTGCGCCCCCGCCGCCCCCTCCGCCCCCGCAGCCACCGCCGCCGCACCCGTACATCACATGACATCACACATCAGACGTTTCAAATATTCAGCGTTTCAATTAGAAATTTGCCAACCGACCGAATAACGACTTTAATCGAGAGCATTCGCCGCATACCACTACGAACATTTCTGTTATCGAATGTAACGCTTTAAAAAAACGTTCGGCATCGACATTTCGTATTTCAATTTGTAATGCAAATAATAATAAATAATAGGACGCACGTACCGAAGGAGCGTAGCGAGGAGGAAAAACAATGACATGAAGGGTCGCGGGAAGTGGCCGTCTACATGTGGAGAGGCGCGCGAGTGACTAGAGCGCGCATCATCAAAGCAAATATGCGAACCGTCAGGGGTTCGCTGTCGCCGCGAAAAAACTAATAAAAGGCGGATATTACACGCGCAAATATATCGCTCTCGAGCAACCCTCTCAGAACGTCCCTTCGCTACCTCGCGACGCCGCAATTCCACGCATGTCGCTCACCCGCCCCTTTTCGCCGCTCGCTCTACTGAATTTCAGGCACTATATCCATTATATTGTGATAGAACGCATGCCTGTAAATTGTTAACAATTTTAAACATCTACCTTGTAAATTGTTCATTATTGTCGAACATTTTGACATCGTACGTAACGTCAAAACATTCGCAGATTTATGCGCGCAGTCTCTGGGCAGGGGCGCGGCGCGCGCTGCTCTCGAGTGAGTCAATAAGCGCATTCCACTTGCACCGAGCCGAATTAAAAATCAAATAATGTTGTGTATAGCGAATTAGGAGAATCGTGCTATGATCCGTAGCACCCGGCCGCCCGTAGGGTTGCCATTCATATTAATTTAATTTGAAGTGAAAGTGGTCTAATACCTAATAGAGAGGGACTTCTGATTCATTATTAAAGTATATTATTGTATTGATCTACACATATTTGTATTTAGTGCGATTTATTTTATAGTTACAAACAAAACAATCGAATATGTTATGTAGGTTCGTGTTTGGAATAGATATCAACAACGTCAATATTATAACAATTTTATAGAAATTTTGTCGTGGGTTTTTGAAACAGGGATCACTTTCAAATACTTGTCGTGAATACTTAGTTCAGTTGTTGTATGAAAAAAATTTTTTTTTATTTAATACTAATAAATAAAACTGACATCACTTAGTCACAAGCAAGTACCTACCTACACGTACGGATACAGTTAAAAATACAAACAATGCAGAGCCAGGTAGCCAACCCGACGTGTAATGAGAAACGGCCCCCGTCCTTGTCCCCGGCACATCCCTAATTCATAGTTGAACAAGTGCAAGGGTCAGGTCGGCAGAATATGTCCGGGTGCGGGTAATGAAAAGTTTAATAACGGTCCGCACGTGTGCCCCGTGCGCCCCGTCCCGAGCCGGTATCTCTCGATGCACAATTTATTGAGAGTAATTTCGCATGTCATAAAACCGAATTAATATTGTCCCGGTCGAGGCGCGTGCTCACCCTCGCTCCCGTTCCGACTATTTGTTAAATTGTACGGACGACATATTAATCTTTTGAGGACACTTGCGTGCTGGTTCTATTGTCGTCGCCCGCCCTGCGCCGCCCTCCGCCACCCGCCGGGCCATGCCGGCCGGCCGGGTGCTCTCCACTCTGTGCGATAATTAATTCGAAATGCTGTTACACGTGGATATACGCAGACATCTGACAAACATCTCCACTTTATCATTGAAAACTGATTCGATCTGATGTTTATATGAATAGTAGGGGAGACTGGGTACGGTTGAACCATTTTAGCGTTTATCGTCTATGGCATTAAGATTAGTTAAGCTAGCTATGGCGGAAATATATTGAACAAAAGAACATACATCTGTCTACTAATGGGCAAAGTTATTTCAGATCACTGTATTGTATTTTATGTATAAAATCAAATTTAAAAAGAAATGTAATTTGTTTCAACCGTCCCAATGCCAGGGTCGGTTGAAACAGTGCCTGGGGTCAATTGAAACACGTGCAAATAATACAAAATATAATAAAGGAACATCTTTTATTTATCGTCTAATAACATTTCAAGTCTCGTAATGGCACAGTTGATCATCACAAATATTTTATTAATATTTAAGTCTTTAACGATACTTATAATCTAACATTATTTTTAATCAGCCTTCAAAGTTTATATTGAGTACAATTATATAGTAATCAGATAGATGTTGGTGACGATTTTCAATAGCATTAATTATTATAAACTAGATTTTAGCACATATAATTATTATAAACATCTGCATTTTGATGCATAGATAAACAAATGACAAACAAATCTTCAAGTAAAATTCAATAGTTTTAAAAAAACGCTTTGGCACTTCAACTATAAAATAAACTTCTTATTTCTATAAAATCAAAATTTTATACATAAATACTTAAGTGGTTACGAGATCATTCGGAATCACAATTGTGGCAAACATAGCTAAAACTACCTTCCGTACATTCTTCGTGCGCCCACATCTTACAGTGCACACTTTACTGTGCATTGTATCCATTTTTCCCTCGGTCTGCTTTCTGAATATGCTGACATACAAACAAGGCGGTAGCACTCATCTTCTTCTGATGATGATGATTCATGTTGCGTGTTAGTTTTTTTCCTGTTTGTAACATTTCTTTTAGTCTTTCGTCCATCTAATCTCTTCTTAACTTGCATAGCTTTGGTTCGTTTCGATCTGTTTTCATGTTCTCTTCTTATCTCTTCTTCTTCAGGTGTATCAGTGTTGATTGTAGATTTCCTGGTTTTTCGCCCCCTGTTTGTTAATTTCGTCGGAGGAGCTTTTGGTAGTGGTCGTACTGCTTCCGGCGAAAACATAAGTGGTGTACCTGAGTGCGCGCTATTTTCCGTTTGATTTCTCAAAACAGGAACAGATTGAGAACTTGTAGAAGGGTTGAGTGAAATTTGCTGAACTTAACTACTGCTTTGATGTCCGGATGAAAGCTCTTCCAAATCCTCTTCCTTTGGCGTACCCTTGGCATCTAAGAAACAAGAAAACTAAATGAATAAAGTGTTTCAACTGTACCCACAAAAAATGTTTCAACTGTCCCCAACCCCCCTTCTAGGTATAAAACGGTTCACACTAAGAATGATAACAAATTTGAATAAAAACTAATCATACAGCCATATTCTACAAACTTCAATTAAAACGATATAAAACTCTCAATACACTTACTTCAATAAAACCATAATAATTACAAAAATTTATGAAGACAAAATACTTACTTTTCCGTCAAAAAACACAATGGGGCCTTCTACACACAAGAACAGCACGCGAAGAGCGACGCAATACTAATATTCGTGTTTCGACTTGTCGCCCGCTTCGTTCTTCCCTTGTAACCCTCACCTTACCATGCATGGGTGTCCAGATATTCGCTTTGTTTCAACCGTCCACCGTTTCAACCGTACCCAGTCTACCCTAACTATAACACTAGTTATATTCACAGAACGGTAAGCAATAGGCTCTGTGCCCAAGTTAAAGTATGTAAATATTCATTTGCTCAGAGGAACAGTAATATTGAAAAACGTTTCATAAAATAATAATTGAATCAATTTAAAAAGGTTGCAAACAATTAAAAACCATTATTAATGCCTTTTGCCTTTCATCAAAGACGTTTAGCGGCACATTATTATGTAATGGGTGACAATAAGACGCCGCGTGCAAGACGAAGACGAGGGGTGTTGAGTGGCTGTCACCACGCGTCGGCACTGGCACTGTGTGTATTGCGTGGAGACGGTTTGTCGTAGGGAGAATTGCCCCCGTGCTCGCAGCTGGAAAACGATGGGAATTGAGTCACCCAGCGTAAAATTGTGCACGACCCGACGATTGTATTAATGAAAAGCGTCTTCACGACGTTACTGCTCACGATGTCGCTCAACGACGAATGATTGTTATTCAATATTCTTATAAACGCTCCGGCTCAACTTGAAATCAGAAACTGAATTGACTAGTTCTGTTGTTTCTTTTTACTGGCTACATCAAATGGAAGGGAGAAATATTGTTAATTTATGTAGCATATAACTATGTAAATCACACACATTGTCTTTTAAAATGCTCAATTTGTTTAATAAGTCATAATATTAAATTAAATAAGGGAATCAAGATTAATAAATAAGTACGTTTTTATCAATTCATTGAATATCAAAATAATCTGATATATTTTTGAAGCACTTTTGTTCAGAAAAATCACTTAAAAAAATGATTACGATTGATGAAAACATTGATTAAGGACATAGTTATATTGTTGTTATAAAATATCGTACATTACCTCGAATAAAATACAAGAAGTATCAATTAGGTTCTTCTGTTCATGGAGTATAATTTTATTTTTACGTGAACTTATAATTTTTAGTTTGCAACATTTGAACAAAACTATTTTTTTTGTGCCATGCCATCAATATGTTTTAGTATCGCAGCGACAAGCTGTGTTTGTAATAAATAAGTAATGTTATTTTTCCAATATTTAAGTCAAATGTAGTTAGCAGATATTTGGAACATAGAAACATTTCAATAAATAAACGCGAGAGTCCAATAAAATATATCAAAAACTGATCGTGTATAATTAAAATTCAATATCAGAATAAATGAAAGCGAAAAGAGCATTGGACAGCAGCCGGCGGGCGATGGCGGCGGGCGGCGGGGCGCAGCGCAACTAGACATTGATTATATCTAATGAACATACCTGCAAGTTCCCTAAACACTGTTGACTACTAAATACACAAATTGAAGGTAGAAACAAAATTATGATATTCATAGAGCGAGAACTAGTGAATAATTGTGCCAAAAGTTAATGATTGACTAGTGATATACGGGATAGTGTACAGGGGGAGTATATATATTATATGTATATCAACAAATACAATTCAATTGCGACTGGCACTAGGCTCCTAGGGCATACATTCTAAAACTGCTTATATTTTTTACAATTTAAAACTCGATCTAGCGTAATTAAGGACCTCTATCCAATAAAAAAACGATTCAAGCCACGCAATCGAACAGTCCTAACGACGAGGTCCTTCAATATTGAAGGAGCATACATAGCAGCTTCCAAAATCCATAAATAAAAGTCTAAAGATAAATGTTACCTTAAAATTTAAATTTATTGTTATTTTTAATAAACAAACCAATAAAAGGAAACAACAAATATAGTATCTAATATGAGATGTAGTGAGTGGCTGGTGGACGTGGTGACAGTGTAAGACGAATGTCGTATGCGGGACGCCCTGCGGCGCGGCGGCGCGGCGGCGCGCGGTGCGGCCCGGCCGGCCTGGGAACGGCCCGCGCGACCGCCGATCGCCTCACTGCAACCTTTACAAAAACCCACAAGATCTGTATCGAGCACCGAGTGGCACCGACACATCAATCTCCTCGTCCCAGCGACCACTGAACCGTCCACTCATTTATTGTTGTGTTACAGATACTTGAGTTATAAATTACAGAAATGATTCTTTATTCTTCGCTATTTGTGGCCGAAGGTGAAAATTACATGGAAACTTAAAGGGAACTGGCTCTTGAGTGTAGCTAGCGGAAAACATTCGTGGGTTCTCAACTTGGGCCTGGTAAAGCCAAGTGGGCACTAAAACACACCACCGCGCAAAATGTATACTGCATTTCGAGCTAAACCCGCTCCAAACAATGTAGTTAGTACTAATATAAATTGTTAGTTACATATATGGCATTAGAAGCCAAGACCATTTTGTTATAACTTTGTAACATGAAGTTACTAATTCTCGCAGTTCTACAATGTACTGGATTATCTTTACATTAGCCAGCCTTTGGTACCTTTAGCAACAACCATGCCAGTTGAGAAGAGAAGATACAAATCTTTGACGAAAAGATATCATTTCTTTCAGGTCTTTATGTTCTAACTTGATGTAATAACCACGTTAAAGAAAAAAAAAATACAAATAAATAATATACCTTCTATTATCTATCCTGGAACAAGTGTTCCAGGATATTCACTTGTTATTTGGATATAGTATATATATACTTGTTAATTGGATTTTCAAAGGACTTCCTTTTACTCATCATGATCTGTGAAAATAATATTAGCAAGTAATTTGAAAAAGTTTTATGTAATTATAGAACCATTATTAAATTGTTTAGGTAAACTCACACACAGAATAAATAGCACAAACATTAATAGTTATATGTGGGAATTTAATAAAAATACGTGGATAATCAAACCATGACGTCGGAGTACCACTGTACTATCTACGGAGCATCCAAGCCCCACACCAAGCGGCGGTGAAATTTATCATTGTGACAATTTTTCAAAACATTTGTTCAGTCATCACCAACATAAAGTTGAACTAGTTAACATCATTAATAATTTAAAGAAAGTTTGCCTCAACTGATTGTACTTCTCCTGTGTCATATACTCATTTTTTTTATTTATTTAAACAGTCTACTGATAATTCCAAATGCTTAGTTCAGAACAGCAGAAATGTTACAAAGGTTAGCCGGTTCCGGTCTTTTCATGTCTTTACTTCTGGAAACTACGTATGTAGGTAGGAGATTATCTGTCTATAATCATAGTGCAAGTTAGAGTGGAGTCTTGCGACCGAATCCATGAGCGAGACGTAGTCTTCATTTCAGAATTTGCTAATTACTTATAAGTAACTTGCAGAATCTTTCACACGGTTGATAATCCAAACGATAAAAGGGTAATAAATTAGTATCGGAGACTGACAAACACAACACAACACTTAAAGATCTAACTTGAATTTAATTAACGAATTACTACATCCTTTAGTCGTTCGCATAGCTCCCTATCGCTTAGCTCTGCCATTACTTAAATGTATTCGAGCCTCCCGATGAACACTCGTGCATTGTGAAGAATGACGTTGATGGCGTATACATAATGTAGGAGTAGACCGAAGCAACGGCTCATGTCGGCCGCTCTGCGCCATGCGCCACTCGGCGACAATGCCATGTCGGAACATGGTGATTTTCCGTTTTTGTCGCAATTTGTTCAATTGTGTCCCTCGAAGAGACGACGGCGATGGTATTACTTTATTTCGGTTCACAAATTAATTTTCCGAGTTATTTAATCGCGTGAGCTTCACACCGGTAAGTTCTCACAGAAATTCAGAATTCTAAAAATCTCGAGGTAAGCTTTCGCATTCGATTCCCATCGGGCTGCGTGAGATGTCGAGAGATAAACTCGATAAATTTAATTAAACGTCTCTGCGCGGTCTCGGCGGGTGAATGAGAGTTCCGGGGGATGGGGAGGGGTGGACGCGGTGAGGGCAGGCAAATTTGTTTGCTTCTGAGTCGGTCCACTTGTATTAATTAAGTGAACCGAGGCGCGGTCGCCGGTCGGCGGCGTGTGCACAAAGACGTCGCCGCATCAAAGACACAACACTCGGTTTCACAAAAAAATCGTCTCCCGAGACCGAGAGCGGCGGACACGGGGACACGGCGACACACGTACCTAACAGTAATTAGTACGCGTCTATAGCTAACTTCTGTTTCGTTTTTGATTCAAGATTGCATTTATTTGATGAGAAAACCACGACGAATAAGGCGATAAATATTCGCTGAATGTTTTTAAATTAGAGTCAGGCAGTGGTAGGTTTCTTGGCAAAGAGAATTTGAATCGGCGGACAGTCATCCGTTCTTTGCATTTACATAGTAGGACATGTTCGTAGTTGAATGGGTAACCTAGTTTAGTGACAAAAAATACCAATAGCGATGTCTATGCGATACAAAATCTTGCGGAGGTGGTCCCCCGGGGTGCGGCCGCCGCCCGCGCCGCAGGAGCCGCGACCTCGCGCAGCCAGCCGCGCTCGTGATGTATAGCCTGCAACTGCCTCTGTGACAACCTCACCACCGTCGACCACTAAATTACTGGATAATAAAGTTCTCATTATACATTACTAGCTGCATTATTCAATTCTGAAGTGACAATAGAGCCTCATCTAGGATTCTAAATATGTTCACACTAAACCCGAAAAGTCCATAAATAACTTGATATATGATCATTAAAATATAATGCACTAGTTAATAGTGCTTCTCGTACCTAAGGATCGGAAACGATTTTATAATTATAGTGTTTTTTTTTTCGAGTTTCAAGAATTTTAAGTTTTATACTAAACAAAAAAACATCAAGTATAATTCTAATTTACAAGGTTATATTAGTTAGTAATTGTAGTCAGTACATATGGAACGTATCCAAAAGCTTTTTCATTGGCATTTGGCATACAGCTGTAACTTGGCAAAAAAGATTCCTCATTACGATGAACGCTTTTTGAGAGGAGAGAACTCAACAAATTTTTAAATACAAAAACATTTATATAGTTTAGTTTACTGGAGGACATTTATGAAGATCAAAGTAGTATAGATACCACCGGTTCGGAAGTCAGGCTCCAATTGAGAAGAACCGGCAAGGTAACTTTTTTCTTAGGTGTCTAATCTTTTTTATTTGCTATTTTAATTATTTTTTTCAATTGTTTAACAGTTAACAAGTAAGAACATACCTAATAAAAAACAATTAAAGTAAAAAAAATGGAAAAAGAATAAAATTTTAAGTAATAATAGGTATCTTCCTAATAATTTAATCACGCGCGTCCACGGCAGGAAGCAGCTCTTGGATCTTTTTCCCTGTTTTGAAAAAGTAAATTAGAGTGTCCTGAATTATTGTGCAGGATAAACATTAACGCTACTCATCGTCCGCATCGGTTTTCCAAATTCTCACCTTTTACGAATCCAAGCTCATAAAGAAACCTTTGCGTTACCCCATTTACAGTAGTATAGGGTTATTTAATAGTAAATTCAAAATATTTACATTTTAATTGCTAGGAGTAGGTAAGTTAATGCATGCGTATGAATAAGGTGGTACTCAGGTTTTAATTTAGATCAGCCAAAACTGTCTGAATATAAACTTAATAATATAATGATAATAAACTTGATTTAGTTGATAAGTCAGTAAGTAGCAGTGCCGGATTAGCCACGCAGCAAGAGTAGCAATTGCTACGGGCCTCGCGCAAAAGGGGGCCCCGCGTGTCTAAGGCCGCCCACCATGGATTGTTATTTTTACCACTTTATATTTAAGAACCCATAGCAGACCAAAGGCCCCTCGACAGAATTTGCTACGGGCCCCGCCCTTGGTTAATCCGGCACTGGTAAGTAGGTGTTTAATTACAGAATTATTTTCGTGTCCTTGAAACATTTACCATTGATAATATCATGATCTTCGTTATTATAACAGCTCGTATGCACCACCTGCTGAGAATATGCGTATCCCTTATCCTCTCACCACTACTCTCGGTCCGCCTCCAGGAACCGTATTGACAGGTTTTTCTAATTAATATCGTAACTCTTGTAAAAAAATATATTTCGTAGATGAAAAAGTTGTTAAAGAAACTAAAAACTGTAACGGAACGGAACATGTCTGTCATAATTTGACAGTTGTATTTCTCGACTCACAAGAGCAGAGAGGGGCGACACTATGTCACGCTTTGTGACTATAAGCGAAAATAAACACTGGTCAATCATTTTACTTGCTACATATACTTACTATGATTAAGAAGACTAGCTACAAGCGAAAGCTACAAACCCTGGTCGAAGCATACCGACTACCGGTGGACTTATATGAAACTATATAAATAAGGGCTCCTAGTTTGACTTCGGTTCTACTACAGCCTATGCCGACCGTCGCGGCGTCGGTAAACTTCTAATGCAGATATTATTTATTTTTTTGACAGAAGAAGCATGATTAATATGCCGAAATGTTGTTTCGAAAGTAAAATTACTGTCAACCGTTTCACTACCAAAGAATAAATAAAGTAATGCAAATTGATGCGACTCGGGCAGGAGCCGCGCGCGATAGACTGACTGGCGGCGGCGCGGGCACCGAGTCCGTGTTATTTTCAGTGATTTTCACTACTACCCTAGTTATTCGACGTTATAATTAATGACAGATGTGGTTACTAGGAATCCGAACAATCTCATGAGTGACTCCGAATTCTCGAGATGTACAGTTATTAAGCGACTATTGGCGTCGCGATTATGTAAATACCTACTAATATGATAGGAATGCAGAGCGAAACAAACGAGATGGATGAGTGGAATATGTCATGTCGTGAGCGTGCACATACCTGGAATAGTGTTTAAATCTGAAGCTACGAACGAACCTTGAGTTTTATGTCTGAAAATACACAATCGACCTACGTCATACAATATTAAATATAATTATGCGATATATCAAATATATACGTAAGTGTGGTTATATAGAAGAATGTGGTATGTACTTATAATACAAATCTCTATTTTACAAATATGTATACCTATTATCTAACATACTATTCTTCGATGTTGCATTCTATAAAGTTCTAACGTGCGACAGTGCTACAAGACATCAACGTATGTATGAATTGATAAATGCGTTATTAATAATGTATGTAGAGAGAGCAACAAAAAGACTATGCATGTTAATGTCCATACTTCAGCTACCAGAAACATATGACATCGATTGTTTGGATATTCGCTGCATTCGCCGGGTGCATCCTGGAATGTCCCGCGGGTCCCTCGGCTCCGACCTGCGCCGTCACTCGACAGTCGCCCTTACGCGGTGGGCTATAAGGCTCGTCGCCGCAACCGCAGCGTGATATGTTTATTAGCGGGCGTCGCACGAGGCGGTCGGGAGCGGCAGATGTCGCCGCGGGCCGCGATGATGATAACACTTCCCCATATCTGGCATATCTGAATAGATAGCACTCTAATTTTATTGGGACGGACTTGTAAAGTCTTTCCGAGAACTGTTGACGGTTGGTTTGTTTCGTGTATATAAACAATTTATATGGAACTCATTACTCGGGAGTTATCGATTGATATGTAACGTGTAACAAATTCCTATTGAATTCCAGGGCGATAATCACCTTCTAAAGCAAAGTAAAGTTTGTGCTTTATCTCTCGACTTGACAATGTAGATACATGAATCTAATTAGGTATGATCAATAACATAAGTCAGTTTAAGGCACCTTGACAAGCAGAGGTCCATTGCTATAAATAAGAGTGGAAAAATAGACATAGAGTACGTACCTAGATGCTAATAATCAATAACTTATAGTATAATAATATATTTAATTGATCACAATAACGTAACATGTGGCTTCAAATTTAAATTATCTTCTTTCTCTCTGACTTTTAACCTAGCCTAAGGAAATATAACAACATCCTGAAAACTATACCTAATAGACTAACTATAACTAACCTAACCTACTAGAGGAAATAGCTGTTTGGACCGTGTCATTCTAAAAACCAAATATTCCTCGTTTACATTTATTTTAAATACATCGATTACTGATCATCAACCAATCTATTTCTGTTTAAATATTAAATATAATCAGGTGAATGACAAAATAAAATACACACATAAAATTAATTTTGAAAACCTTCATGAAGCATGTAGAAATGTAGATTTTAGCCCATTTTATAAAAATGATCACAATTTAAATAATATCATGAATGATTTTATTGGACTTATAAATACATAAATTAATTTTAAATAACTCAATTAATATAAAGCTTCCTAGAAGTAAAATCACAATAAAACCGTGGATAACAGTAGGTCTGTTAAGATGCATAAGAACGAGAGATAAAATGCACTACAAATTAAAAAAGGAACCAAACAATGATATTCTTAATATTTCGTATAAACGCTATAGAAATTTTTGCAATGATATCCTAAAAAAAGGAAAAGAAATTATGAAAGTAACGAAATTAAAAAAGCTGGAAATGATAATAAAAGAATTTGGAATGCTATAAAAAATATTAATAATTTAAATAAACCTAAAAACTTACCCTTAGATCTCCTAAAAATTAAAAAATACATGTTAACAGAATTCGCTGATTAACATGTTTTTTGCAACGGTTGGTGAGGAGTTGGCGAGCAAAATAGCCAGGCCTCTTTCTCTCCCGCTCAACTGTAATAATACCCCCTCAACTCGTGACTCGTTTGTCCTTCTGGATACAAGTGTAGAAGAACTCGAAACACTTATACTAAACCTTAGAAGAGATTGTGGTCCCGGCTGGGATAACATTTCCCCTAAAGTGCTTAAGCACATTAAAGAATTAATTATTCCTCCACTTACTCATATTTTCAATAGACGCTTATCTGAAGGTGTATTTCCCATTGCACTTAAAAAGTCTATAGTCATACCCATCTTCAAATCTGGCGCAAGAGACAATATATCTAACTATCACCTCATCTCATTATTACCATCACTCTCTAAGCTTTTAGAAATAATTATTAATAGTAGACTTATCAATTACCTGGAAGATAAAAACCTTATTTCAGATGCTCAATATGGCTTCAGAAAACAAAAATCAACATCTGATGCTGTACAGAAGCTCACAGATTTTATAGTACAGAATTTGGATAATACAAAAAATGCTTGACCATATTTATTGACCTACAAAAAGCTTTCGATACCGTGTCTCTACAAAATTAATGGAAAAATTTAATAGGTTGGGCATAAGAAATAAACAGTTAAAAGTGTTACAAGATTATTTAGAAAATCGTTCACAGCAGGTAAGAATAGGCGATGTTATTAGTACCTAATGAAGATACCACCAACTACGGAGTTCCACAAGGCAGTATCTTGGGCCCCACGTTATTTCATTGTTACATAAATGAACTTTGTAATATACGAAATTGCAAAATAATATCATATGCTGATGACACCACGCTTACTTTTTATGGGGACACATGGGAGGAGGTATATAAAACTGCGCAGCAGGGATTCAATGCGGTTTGTAACTGAATGGCACTAAATACTCTTACTCTTAATACTAATAAGACGCAATACATTACATTTTCAATTCGTAACTTGCCTTATAAAGTACACAACTTTAAAATAATAGCCCATACTTGTAATCAAGAATCCAAAACCAGCTGCACATGTCCTACTATAAGTAAAACTCAACAAACAAAATATTTAGGTATCATAATTTATTAGATCACAATTTAAATTTTAAGGAACACATTGTAAACATAACACAGAAACTAAGAAAACAAACCTTTATTTTTAAAAACTTAAGGCATCTTACAAATTGGACCCTGATAAAAACCGTTTATGTATCCCTATGTCAATCGGTGATAACGTATTGAATTTCTGTATGGGGCGGCGCAAGTAAAACACATTTGCTTGAAACTGAAAGAGCTCAAAGAATGATTCTGAAGGTAGCTCTCCTGAAACCTAGACTATTTACATATATTACTATATTTACAAACGATTAATAATCACGACACTAGAAGACACCATGAGGTGTGCAAAACTCTGCCAGTTAAAACAACACTCCATCTCCAAACTATTTAAAAATGAATGTAGAAATAAAATTACAGACTGGCTTTTAGAATTGGATTATCAAGAGACAGAAAATATATTATACTGGGCCTCCTAACAGATAACTTTTATACAAGCAGACAGAATTCTTATACACACACCCACACACACACACACACACACACACACACACACACACACACGCACACACACGCACACACACGCGCACACACACACACACACACACACACACACACACACACACACACACACACACACACACACACACACACACACACATACACACACATGCACACACATATTATTTAAAAAAAATGTATTTCCCGTCCAATATGATAAAAATAATTGTTTCGGTGCTGAAAACATTTTTACTTGGTGCGCACTACGCTGAAATGACGCTAGATGAATGAAGCTTAGCGTCGAGTTCGTCCGGGGAAGTACTGCCACCACACCCATTTCCACCATGAAGCAGTAGTGCACTTGTATTAGCTACCTACTGGGTTTCGGTTACTAAAGGTAAGGCGGCCGGTGAAATTAAAAAACTACCCTGCCATTAATCAGAGAAAACATCGTAAACCTTCGACGGTATTCGTTGTAGACATGAAAGAAACTAATAAATTGATCATATTAAAAGCGTTTCAGTAGTAGGTACTATTCGATTTCTACTTCTTAATGGCGTTTGTTAATATATTCGGAAGTAAATTATGTCTTTATCATTAGTGGGCATCGTTGGACACTGGTGTACGATTTATTGTAGTGTGGTGGTGGCGAGCCCTGGGAACCGCCGCGCGCCGGGGGGACCGGGCCGCGGGCTGGTGGCGCGGGCGCTGCGCTGGCGACGTGGCGGGGTGGCGCCCCGGGAGCCGACCTCCGATAAATAATGACGTTTAATAATTGATTAATCGGTGCGCTCCCGGCGCTGGTGATGGTATCGGCACATTCCTGTGCCGCGCACCGCTATAAAGATGAGTCGCTAATTAATTTAAATGAGTCGGAGACCGCCTGGCGGTCACAAAAAGTGTGCCGGGTCCGGCGGGTCAGGGGACGCGCTATCGCGACATCGCAGCATCGACACGACCGAATTATACTTGATTTAGATGATATCGACTCGACCGACGAACGATCTATCCGAGCGAGTCGGCTCCGCGCCGCGCCGCCCGCCCCGCCCCGCCTCGCGCCTACTGCCTGTAGCTACACGCCGACGGAATACTCTTGGCATTTTCATTATTTAGAGATCATAAAATAGAGGTCCCCTATTAAAACAGAATCTTTCCGAACCGTGGTTATATATATAGAATATTTTTTGCACTTCTGAAAGCCTATTCCAATAAAAATAGCAATTTAATTTACAACATTTAATTACTTGTAAAAAGCTTTTACCAAGGAGCCTCTTAAAAACAGTTATCTCGATGGACTGTGAGTGTAGGTAGGCACCTATCTATTCGAGAAGTGGTTAAGCATTGTTTTTAGATTTACTGACAGCTCTATTTACTTGTGGTTAAGATTTGTAATCCGCGTGCTAGCTATAGTTTAAAGTGTTTCAAATTTCGTCGAGTCAAGTATCAAGTAGTGATCGTTGGCGTATAGGATCTAAGCATGGGCAATAGATTGAAGATGAGAATTGAAAAAACAAACGTATCCTTTATTGATTTACAACTATCGATGAGTATACGATAACCGTGTACACAAGCGCGCCGCCGCTGCGGCCTGCCCGCCCGCACCCGCAGCCGCAACAGCACCCGCCGGCTACTGCGGCCAAGATGCGTGTCACCTAGACGAAATGCTAATGAAATCTGCTCTGATGCCGCATTTAAAATACCCATTCGCCGCCATTGCTAAGATATTGTGATCGCTGTATAACTATTAATTAGGCAATCGACATACCTCCGGTGGAGCATAATTACATACACTTAAATCAGTGAGGTCCATCAGCAAAAACCGACAATTAAAATGGTGTAGAAATATTCATGTATATTTTAGTTAATTCAATGGTTAAGGGGCCTTGATGTACAATCCGCATCAATAGCAATATTACCTACCTTGATGAATCTGCAACTTTTACATATGTTGTTCCATACTAAGATAGTTATAGAGACATAGATTTCAGTGTCAGATGTCTGTGTAGGTGAATGCTCAGTGCATTGTACTTATTTAATAAATGTGTCCTAGACCCTGAGCAGAATTATAAACTCCAAAGTAGTTCCGTCCGAGCACGGATGTCGGTTGCGAATGTGACTAGCCCACGTATTAATTGCAATTAAACTCATTCCATTCCTAGTGTTTTTTCTTTGTTGGTCGACTGTTAGGTATTTTATTATTGTCATATAAGGGCTTTTGTGGAAGTTCACATGCTATGAAATAATCACAAATGAATGTCACGCGCTACACACGAGACACGGTATCAATATCGTGTTGCACACTACGATAGCTATTACCTATATCAGTAGCTAGGTATCCAGGTACCTACCGATATGTTATATATTATTTAGAGTAAATATAAAATAGGTGAATCTATTCATCTGCCAGCCCTTTTTATAACGCTTTTATTAGCTTCATACGTATGTATGTTAGAATGTCACGGAATCTTTGGACATGATTTTATCTCCTTCAAGACGTCGGATTAACTTGAAATTTGGCATACTTATTAAGGACCGATGACAATCCAATATTTGAAATAGTTTGTGCCGTTATCCTTACTAGGATAATCAGGATTAGCTTTAACTTAAAAAAATAAATAATAGTTTAAAAAAACTAAAAATACACGCCCTTATAGAAAATCCAACAAAAAAATAGAAAATAAATAATAATCCCTCTTCTCATATCTGTCAATAAAATATTTATAACTAAGTATTGACACCATGCACCCCACGCTATTTTTAATAAAGTTTGATTTATTTAGATTATAAATTATTACACCGGTCAGTCCACATATTAAGCTCTAGCTTCCATCCTACAGTTTCAGACGAGGGATTTAATATATTCCGGTATTATAACGATGCCTATGTACCTTTCAAATTGTGAAAGATTTTTCAAATAGGTGCCGTAGATTCCCCTCCGCATACATACAAACTCTCTCTTTATAATATTAGTTTTGAGAATATGTATGTATAGAAAATGGTGTTGAATAAATATTTATGTCCATACCCATATACAGGTAGGTATGTTATGTCGGGTGGTATACCATTGGCAAGCAATTATGCCCTATATACGATTCCTGGGTCGGACAGGGTACTCTAACATTTATATTATTTGTAAGTATTCCAGGATTAATAACGGTGACGTGCCATTAAACAGGGCTGACGGTCATGAATATATCACTACATATTATAAAACAAAGTCCTCTGCCGCGTCCGTTTGTCACTCTGTCTGTTCGCCAGTCTGTAGGCATAATATGCTGTACTGCCCGTGCGAAGTCGGGTCGGTATTGATTCATTCGCAAAATTTATGTAATAATAAAATAAAAAAAACTAGCAAAAAATACGTATAACCTATATTTATGGTGTAATTATTATACAGAGAGTTTATTTATGACGCAGAAACCTACTCCTACGCTTATAAAATATTTTTAGAATTTAATTTGTTACTCAGTTATTTATTTATTAGCCACATGTGATAATGCTAAATGCCACAACATACTCGTATAACGACAAACTGTGACTTAGCGGTAATCAATTACTTAATTAACTATGATAATTTATGACTTTATTTTAATCAAAGAAAATATTACCGCCCCGTGTATCGTTTCAATATTTAAAGAGCGGTTATGTCAAGATATTTTTGTAATCTTTTCCTATTTATTGATTTTGATATTATAGTAGAAAGGGTTCTTTGGGTGATTGATGTAAGCGTATTGTTCGGTTGTTGATTTGTTCATGACGGGCCAATTGGATTGGTAGTTAGAGACTCTCACTGGCACGTCACATGTCCTGAGTTCGATTCCCACCCAGGACAAACATTTGTGTGCTTGAACATGTATATTTGTAAGGCGTACCTAAATATTTATGTATTCGGAAAAAAAAAGTTTAATTTGTTGTACCCAAATCAAATATCTGGTTGTTAATGCTTAGTTTGGGATCAAACAATATGTAAAGAATGTCCCAGGATGTTTGATTTTGTATTTTTTTACTTGGTTTTCCTCTTTTGATATAATCGTAGAAAGGATTAATTGAATATGGATTAATAGAGGCGTATTGTTCGGTTGTGACGTCGCGCGTCGTACCTGTCCCGGTTGGGTATTCGTTACGTTGCGTCGCGTGACCCTGAACAATATTTCACCGGGTGCCTAATTAGTGCTAATTTATTGGCATAACTATCAGCTGCTTGTGTACCTACCTATGTATATGTGTGTGACGGTTCAGGTATACCGCACACACCACACACAAAGCTGCGGGCTCCGGGGAACCTTAGCTGCGCCACTGCTTACAAAAGTGTCAAAGCCATGTCAGCTCGCTTTGATTGTAATGACTTATGACTTTTGATTGACTTCTACCATAACAACAGCGGGCAAGATCACTTTGCCGATTTTATTATGGCTATCTATTATGTAATCAACACAGATATTCTAAATAGTTAAATAATAGATAATAATATATTTATTTCAGTCAAAAAGTCATATAAGTGTAATTAAATTATTGTAAAGTAATTTAACTTAGATGAAAGATCCAACAAGATCTATCGTCAGTCACTCTCTCTTACCAAACTGGTGCACGGATCAAAGCCTGCACTTGCCATTTGCAGTATGCTATTAGAGCATCACAATCGGACATTTAATAAGTTTGCTTGTAGCAGGTTTTTTCGGGACTATTTATCAGATTTATAATAACAATAAATGTTTTCATCATATTATACTTTGGGTTGCGAGTGTTCAGTAATTTCATCATTGTTTTGAGGCTCTAGTTACGTTTTCTGACTGAAATATTATTACTATCATCATCATATCAGTCCAGGTCTGTTCCCTGCAGAACATAGGCCTCCCCCTTGGATTTCCACCTCGAACTTATATTTTACGAATTATATTCTGCACTAACCCCAGTATGATCCAACCAAACCTTGACCGAATCGGTAGCATAATAAGAAGCTTTTATTTAATCGATCGTCACCGTGTTCATGACTCCTGTTTCTCAGAACTGTTGGAATCTGTAGCTCTATAAAAATACTGGTTTGTGTCAAACCGGGGGCAGTTCTATGTAAACGTATCCGATGTGTATCTGTTGCGTGCTGCTACCGGCCGGCCGAGCCGACAATGGCGCGGTCAGACCCATCGCCACCTTGCGCCCTTATCTTATCTATGACATTAAAGACCGCTCCTAAATGACCATCGCCTGATACTGAGACAAACTTACCGGCGTCTACGGCTCGCCTTCTTACTATCCGTGCTTAGAGTCGTATTTCCAGTGATTTTCTTGTATCGGAGATGGCCTCGCGCACACCTCATAAAAACAAACGTGCGCGCATCGGCGGCAACTCGAAGTCAAAACCATTAAACGTTATCGAAATGTCCACTTAATAAGCAGTCCAAACTAATTAGGCGGCGAGAGCTTCGAGCGACGTCTCGCGAGGGACTACAGCACCAGGCTTCAACACCTCATTCTAAATAGATACCATCTTTAGACTCTGTATAAGTGTTCTGAGAAACTCTGTATTTATTTACATACCTACTAAGTAATATTATAAAAACGAGAGCGTTTGTTTGTTTTTTATCACTGGGTTCCTCAAAAGCGCAACCAATCGTAATGAAATTTGGTAACCACGTGGCCTAGTCCGCAGACCGGGACATAGGTCAGGCTTTTTGCCCCAGGGAATTCATTGAACCTGAGTAAAACCGCGGGGTTGATCTAGTATTTCATTCATTTATAAAAATAAATGTTGTCGTAGTGTGGTATGAGACCAACCCTTAATGACTCGTACGTCTAGTACTTATAATGGGTATAACTAATAAGCCAGAAACCTCGAGAGTTCAATTGAGTCTAAGAATTCAAAAACCTGTCTCATTATTATCAAAATGATCGAACCTGACCGTTTGACAAAAGCCATCGGTTGAGAATACCTTCTGGCAGCTCTGGCCAAAGTAGGATTTTGTAGCAGCCTATAATTAATGGGTTTATTCGCCGTATACACAATACAATAGAAAATTCTTCTCGTTCGATTGTCCGTCGAGCGACGGGTATTGGGCGCAGTTAATTGCCCACCGAGTCCTGCTCGTCCATGGCAATGGCAGAGGACCGGACTGGTCGACGCTTTATGTTAATTGCTGATAATTGTCCGCGGCGCACATAAGTCACGGCGGGTCCGCGCTCCGCTCGCCGGGCGCGCTACCCACTGCCCGCTGGCCGAGGGCCGAGGCAAGATGGCCGCAACGGATGCTATAATTGCTTTCGTGGAAGCCGCTGCGGGCCGCATACAGATTGCTGCGCGGCGCCCGCAAAAACTTAGTGAAGCGGTGCAATTAGATCCGCCCCCGCCCCCACCCACCCGCCGGGCCCGCGGATTAATAGCCGGTGCATAGCGCGGCTCCGAGCCACGGCACGCCTCCATGCTCGTGTCCTGGCTGATTAGCTGCCCAACTTTAAAAGCGATTCGCGCTTATGTGATTCTAACGTTGCTAAAGTTGCGTTTTGTTGACTGGCTATTACGCAAGCACGCTTTAATTAGCCGATGTCATGATTATATTGGTGGGAAGCCGTATTTAAGTACGACGGACGTTACAAAGACACGATACTCTATTTCGTTGCATGATGACAGGTGAGCATAAATGAATATGATTACCTAGGTGGACAGACTACAGCGGACTGGCCGGGGCGGCGCGGTGTGGCGAGTGCCGACTATGTTTGCGAAATGTTACGCATTCGATGGAAGCCTGTCGCATTCTCCGCGAGCTTTGAAGCGCTTATCCGTGCTGCCCGCCGTGTGTACACAGTGCGGACGACAAATTATATTATGATGACCCAGTTCTAATACCTACTTTCAGTACATATTATTCTGTGTGAGTTAAACAAACCTACATGTTAGGTATATACTTTTGAGTAGCTTAAAATAGCCACATACTTCCATCCATGACGTGTCGTAAGATCCTCCAAAAAAATTAAGGCAATCGAGTATTGATCTAACCATCCAAATATCAAATCAGGATACGTTACATTTAGATTTTACTACATGGTATTTTGAGTTTGTATAGAATCCCTCCAAGGTTTGATCATCGGCTGCCAAAGAATGATGGACTTAAAATATGAATCGGCCTAATTACAATACCGTATTGTAATACGGCGATGCGTCGCGCGTCGGCGCGCGCGGCTCTGTCGGCTGCCCGCTGCCCACCGGCCGACACGTATTGATTGACGAATGGCTCTCGTGAAATGTCTCCCTTTCATTCCTAGACCATCGCATGCCAGTATTTATCATTATTTTCGCATTATTGTGAGACATGATCACTATAATAAACACCTCCAGGTATTTGAATTCAATATTCTGCCATCGAAGGTGTTGTCATTCTTTTTATTGTACAAAAATTATAACTAGGCATTTTATGAGAATGCTCGTTCACTCTATTCGCTCACCATGAGTGCCTTATTTCGCCAAGTGAGCCCTTCATTTGATTTGCTACAATCCTTGTCAAGTTCTTGAGCGTCATCAGAAAGAGAATATGATTATTCATTGGTGTTTTTGTTTTATTATACATCGATTTTCATAATAGACCAAACGCCCACGCTCTGATTTAGTTGCATATAGTTACTATATCCATAATATTTAACATGCACCTATAAGGTTGCAAGTCGGGTGGTTGGCTCAAACCTCGCTATTTCCGAGAACGCTGCGCCCGAGTGGGTTCTGAGAAAATCTTGAAAAACGCTGATTTGCCATAGGGCATGGAACTAGATCTACCAAACTCGTACGTGATCGAAATTAATGTGACGAGGTCCCTACCCTGCGGTGATGCAACACCCGAGTGCGAGCAATTATTGGTCCATTAAGGCTGCGGCTCGCAGAACACATAGTCCCATAATATAAATGATATACCCAATGTAGGCATAACTGCTGGACTTGCACTTTTGCAAGTGGCACCGCTGCGACCTGCTTGCGTCATTGCACAGACATTTGCTCTCATCTTAAGTTGGACTGTTGCTTTCAATCAGTATATACTTTAATAGTGGCTAGCGCTCAACAGCCATAAGTAAAGATCACATCTGCCTACTAACAACACCACGATAGGTTATTTACCTCACAATTAAATTGCGATGCTAATTTTACCAACCAACCCTATTGGGTTTCTTTTAATTAGCAAAAATACAAAGAATGCCTTAAATTTTGATTTCCCGCAGTATACTAACTAATCTAGTAGGTACCTACTATACTGGTAATGAAAGTCCTGCCCTATAAATAAAAAATAGGCGTTATTAGTTTTTCACTTTTCCCTATTCGGGAAAGTAGGTCTTTGGTGATTATTTATGTAAATAATTACGTCAAGGTTAATATTTTATAATATAAGTATGTATTATAAAATCAATCAATATTTTATAATTATATGTATAGAATTAAAAAAAATATATTCAATATTATCTTTCACTTTACCAATGGTCTCAGTACTACAAAATATATGTATTTTTTTTTATTCCACCTGAGCCGACAAACAAGCAAACGGTCCACCTGATTGTAAGTGGTCACCGCCGCCTATGGACATTTGCAACACTAGGAGCATCGCCAATGCGTTGTCGACCCTGAGACGTGAAGTTGTTAAGTCTCATGTGCCTGTAATTTCACCGGCCCCCTTACCTTTCTAACCGAAACACAGTAATACAATTGCACTACTGCTTCACGGCAGAAATGGGTAAGGTGGTAGTACTTCCCCGGACGAACTCTGCACTAAGAGCTCCACTACTCTAGCACTAAGAGCTCTACTACTCTAAAAACGTATTCGGTAATCGGGCGAATATAATGAAAGTAGCCGAATAGGTCGAATACCGAATAATAATCGAATATTCGTTGCAAATCTAAGAATAACCCGAAGCTTCAACCGCATTTAAAAAGGATAAAAAATCCCCCACTACATGCTACTTGCTATAGCAAGCAAACACTCTTTTTCTCAATCTTTACTCAAACAGCATATTCATAATATATTTCCTAGTTTTAAATTTGAGCATATTAATGCTAGCGATATCTTAAATACTTTTAATTCGCTCAATATGAAAAGTACTGAAGATTTATGGGGCTTATCAGTAACAATCGTAAAATCAATAATAACAGTGATTGCACCGGTTTTGTCAAATATTTTTAATGAATGTATTGATCAGGGTTGTTTTCCTGATTTGATGAAATACAGTAAAATAGTACCTATTTTTAAGTCCGGTTGTAAGGAGAATCCTTCTGATTACAGACCAGTTTCCGTTCTGCCAGCACTTAGTAAAATTTTTGAAAAACTGCTGCTCAATCAAATGTTAGGTCACTTTACTAAGCATAAGATATTGCATGGTCATCAGTTCGGTTTCACGAAGGGAAGATCTACATCCGATGCGGCAGCAGCATTGCTGAGACACATTTATGGCGCATGGGAGAATTCTCAGGATGCGATTGGCATTTTTTGTGATCTATCCAAGGCTTTCGATTGCGTTGACCACCGTACACTACTTCTAAAACTTGACTACTACGGAATTCGTGGAACTGCTCATGATCTTGTTTTATCTTATTTATCAAATCGTCAACAAAAGGTAGGGATTACTGGCACAACATCCAAGGGCTCTTTAGTCGAAATGGGGGTACCCCAGGGTTCAATTTTAGGTCCATTTTTGTTTTTAGTCTATATAAATGACTTGCCATATGTTGTAAATGATCTCACAGATATTGTCTTGTTTGCTGATGATACATCATTAATTTTTAAAGTTGATAGAAAAGACAAAGATCTAACTAAAGTTAATCATACTATGTCAATTGTCTGTGGGTGGTTTGCTACAAATAATCTATTACTAAATTCAAAGAAAACTAAATGCTTAAGGTTTTCTTTACCGAATGTAGCACAAGTAGATAGCCAAATAATAATAGATGGGAGCCATATTGATCTTGTTAATAAAACGGTATTTTTGGGTCTTACATTAGACAATAAATTGCAGTGGGGACCTCAGGTTGATACTCTAGCTGCTAAGTTAAGTTCGGCTGCATTTGCTGTTAGGAAAATTAAACAATTGACGAATGTTGAGACAGCCAAATTAGTTTATTTTGCATATTTTCATAGCCTCTTGTCCTATGGTATTTTATTTTGGGGAGCAGCAGCGGATATAGAATCAATATTTATTATACAAAATAGAGCAATTCGTGCAATTTACGGTATGGGTCCCCGTGAATCATTAAGAGATTTATTTAGGGAAATAAATATAATGACATTGCCTTCATTATATATTTATGAAAATATAATGTTTATACGTAGAAATATAGGAATGTTTGAGTCAAAATTGGATATCCATAATATTAATACAAGACAAAGGGAGAAGTTAGTTGTTCCATATTTTAGACTAACTAAAGTAAACAAGTCATTTCTTGGTAATTGTGTTCGATTTTATAATAAGATACCGCTTTCAGGAACCAAAATGTCTGATCATAAATTTAAAAATTATATTAGGAAAGTTTTGAAAGAAAAAGAGTATTACAAGGTGGTTCATTATATTGAAGATAAAAATGTATGGAAATAGCTGCTCTCTGCACAGTGCACCTCTAATTTTCTTGTTGTAAGTAATTATTGTCATTTTCTATTTTGTAGTCTTGTTATTTATTTTTTTTTGTTTTTTTTTTGTTTTTGAATGTTAGCTTTATTAAGTATTTTGTAATTGTTAAATATAAGAATATGTAAAATTGATATTATAAAATAGCCTTGTAAATATAAAATTTAAATTTGACCGTCATAAGTGCCTTCTGAGGGCCTAAACTGAATAAATGGTTTTGAATTTTGAATTTTGAACTCTGCGTGAGAGTCAAATTACTGCATCAAGAACAGTTCAGCCGCTTAGTCATGGAAAAGTAACAAAAAGACAAACATTACAAATGACAGTACCAACTTCATCCACTGTTTATCCCTTATAGGTATTTTTTTTGAACAAAGTCTATGTTTTTCCTCAGGATGCGATAGCATGCACAGTGTGATAACACTTATAATAAAACTATCTGTTCCCCGCGGTTTCACCCACGTTCCCGAAGAATCATACCTTTTCCTGGGATAAAAATGGCTATCATATGTTTTAATCCAGATCATAAACAATCGTATGTGCCAAGTTTCAACCAAATCCGTTCAGTAATAGAGCGTGCAAGAGTACAACACATCCATACATTCATGAACGCCTCACAAACTTTCGCGTTTATGATATTAGTAGGATGCCGAAGGGATATGGATTTTAAAAAATATATATGTATATTATATGTATAGTATTAGTACTGTATATTAGCTATTTGGTTTTTACAGTACCTGCAAGCTTTTGTTAGTTGTGGGATCAGACGTGCGTGAAGAATGTTCCAGGATATCTATTGATTCAAAGTTATAAGTTCACATAACACACCTGGATAAGTAGGTCTAGTTAGGTGAGTAAGTACCTGCTTTGAAAACGAAACATAGGATTTTGCAAAATTTGTTGAATTCAATCTGCACATAATTCGAAGCTGGTTCTCGGAATGTAGCTCGTGTGACCTGACCTAATAACCATAGAGAGGAGCACCATAATCCGGTGCGCGTGCCCAAATATGTGGACGCAACATTTCTCAACCGCCACTCATAACGCGCTCACAGCGAGACATGGCGCGGACGAGATTACACACATTACGGGAATAGGATTACCTTATCTTAGATTAATTTTGAGGGATCCATTTATGCCATTTGTTTGTTTTTGCGTTAGCCTATATAATATAACTAGACTTTCCCCCACGTTCCGGAATAGTGTAGGCTTATTAAGTACATTTTATTTTTTCCCTGGAAATTTTAAAACCTTACAACTAGAACTTTAAATAGCAAAAATAATTTTTCGAATCCGACTAGTAGGTAACTCCAAAGATTTGCGCGTTCAAAAAATCTCATTAAAATTCATGGAATCCGTTCATATGGAGGCCTAGAGTCCAAGTCTAGGTTAATAAAACTGTAGCTACATCTTAAACATATTTATTTTAAAATTTGAATAAATCCATTAACGTCAAACTGCAGTGATGTTTCACTTATGGTTGAGCAATTTAAACGATATTGGTAGTTTGACATTATTTGATATTTTATGCATTACAATTGTTGAAGCTGTTGCGTAGTAAGTTATCGCGAAGTGACAGGCGGGCTGCCTTTCGTTATAAGCACTGATGATTTATCTGGCAGGAGATATTTGAATCTTATGTGGTAAATTTGCCGTTTGGTTGAAAAGTAAGGGCGGGTAGGTATAGATAACCAACCATTGGTAAGTTTGTTGTCTGAAAAAATCATATTTCTTTATCTTGCCTTTTTTTAATCCACGATAATTAACTTAGGCAGTTTATATGCCTTTGGCTGAAAGACTGACGTGTTTCAGCGTGACTCAAAAATCCACTGATGGAGATTAACATGGCTAAGACGTTGAACAGTACCCTGTATGAGTATGGGAATTCTGGGAAGGTGGGTAAAAAAGCCGAGTGGAAAGCGAGTTTTGAAGGATCTAACTTATTAATCCATATAATTTAATCATTCAATTCAATCTCATTAATTTCATTAAATTACTTAATTATAATTAAGATCGCTAAGTAGTTTATTTATTGGATTCTGAAGGTATCGCAGTCGGGAAAAACGGATCAATTTGTTGTCCGTCTGTCTATCTGCCTCAGAACTCCTTAATATCGAGCGGCTATTTAATTAAATACTTAGGTCCCTCGGAGCAGTGAACAATTCATACTTCTAAGTCAACACAATCTAAAGACAGGGCCGTTTATGCTCCGTTTATGGTGCATATTTATTTTGATTTTGTTGACCTAGAATCATGAAATTTGGCAAGAAGTAATGCCACGTAGCACAAGTAAAGTAATAAAATCCAAATAGGTACCGTAAATTTAAAGTTATATCACAAAGCTTTGACGTTCGCCAGCCACTTTTCGTATAATAGTGGTACCACTTTATGACAGGCCAGTTAGCTTGGTGGTTAATGACCTTGACTGCCAAGTCGCAGGTCACGGGATCGATTTTCACTCAGGAGAAACATTTCTGTGCTTGAACATGTCTATTTGTTCTGTCTCTGGGGGTATATATTTAGAAAAAAAGAAAATCTGTTTTCTGTAGTATGTACAAGCTCGCCCTTTAAAGGTCTTTAAATAAAAATATTTTTATTTTATTTCATTACATAGTTTGAGATCAGATTGCCGTGTGATTTATTATTTAAAAACTATTCAAAGCTGTAAACTTAAAAAATATGTGTTAAATCTACAAAGGAACAAAAAAATTGTGAAAACAACCCTTTAGCAATATCAGCACGCTCTGCTCGACGGCGTTTTTTTAGTTTAGTGGAAAGTACGCATGTTGAAATGGTGCCATAGGCAAGACCGTCTCGCATTTGCAAGAAGGTATGGACAGCATTGGACACTCAGACCGTAGAAAGATCTCCCCTTTTTGCTGACGAGATAAAAATAAACAGAGTGTGTTCTGATGTTAAACGATACCTACGATGCCCTCCGAATAAAGTATTTAAGTCTAAGTACGTATAAGTGATATTGAAGCATAGCTGGGGAAACATGAAAATTTGAAACAGCTTTTCTGGTTCTGCAGTTGGACAATTTAGACTGATAAGACGGAAACATGTATTAATTCCAATACAAAAATTTGATACTGGAAGAAACAATCTCACACTATGCAGAAGACTTGCTCCGGTTATTTAGACATTCTAACTTTCCAGCACGACTATGATCCTAAACATACTGGTCATACCGTTAACGAATTCACATCACAATAATGCGTGCTGATTCTGTCGATAGATTCACCAGCGAACTGTTCAGATCTACCCTCAATTGAACATCTTTCGTGCGACATCAAGAGAAGTGTATCGAATCGCCGGTGTGACAATTTAAGCCAGCTGCTGTATTCGAGCCGTACAACGTTACTTCTTATATAAAATGTCCAAAATGTATAGAGTTCCAATGCCTCGCCGGTGTAAGGTGGTAATTAAAAGCCGCGGACATGCTACTAACTATTCATTTTATTTTAGTATAAAATGTATGCCTGTTTTAATGCGCATTCTTTCACATTAATGTTATTTTTTTAATATACAATTCATCTAAATCATTTCTCGGACGGTTTATTAGGTTCATTTAATTATTCGTCGACCTTAACCACCTAATTCCCAATAGGTACCATTATTTTGATCAAAATATTCTGGAACTACAAATTAGTTCTTAATTAACCAACACCGTATTGTTACGTGTATGTCACATTATTTGATAGGTACTAGAAGAAGACTAGGGCAGGGGTTCCATCCCAGGAATTCCGGTACGGAAAGTTTCGAGTCTCGACAATATATTGGTATTTTCGCGAATCGAGGCTGATATTTCGGTCTCGGGAATAACCGGACTTCAGTGAGTAATTCAACGATAGGTTTATTAAATCCAGAACGGAAAAATTAGGTATCCCGCAAATACCAGTGATCCAAAACTTCGATGGCTATGCCATATGACAGCGGAAAAAACATAAGCAATTGCTACCATTGTATTCAAGATGTCAAACGCTAATCACCGTATATCTAAAAATACACGGATACATCAAACATGATGTATGATTTGATTATTAATAGCAATTTATGTATCGATCCACAAAATTTAGATCTTATGACGTCACAAATATCTATTTCATTCAAAATTATACAAATAATCGTTTAGACATTTAGTATAACGTAGCTGATATGGCATAAAATTGAACACCATTTTTTTTTATATCTATTGCCTTCCCCAACTCACTCTACTACTAGCGAAGAAGTAGAGAGCTTTTTCTAACGCAAGTTACATTTGAAGTAACATCAAGTCCTTTTTGTATGAAACTCCATTATAGGACTTGTTTTTATGTACCCTTTATAAAAATGAAAAAAAAATCATTTTTGATCATATAAATTGGGTTTGTTACTGTATGGTTATTATAGAAGGTACTTGATAGGAATATCTTTTTTCGACTACCTCAATGTCTAGCCAATAGCTATAACATCCAAGTACTTTTGAAATAGTCTCGAAATTCTCGTTTTTTTTTCCAGTAGGTACTCAGAAATGCAGCGATGCTGCGAGCCCTAGCTGCGGCTAATTAAATATTATTCAGGCTTAAATTTTGTTTATGAGCAAAGGCCTGACGCAATATTAATGAACATCGCTGCTATATTAGAGGCTATAGAGTATATTGTCTCTATCGAGTGCAGCGCGCACTTGGTGGCGGTGGGCGTGGCGCACGAGGCCTCGCCCACCGCGCACACACACTCACGTCGACGTGGACACGCACGTTACAGGCGGGTTTCAGTGTGTGCGTGGCTTGAAAAACGCATGCAAATCAGCTGTTCGTTACATGCGAGATAAGTGTCGCGCGCGGTCCCGCACCCGGCGAACGCGCCGACAACATCGACAGTCACTCAAAATTGTCGTGGATTTGAATCCCGAACTCTGGCTCATGTTAGGATCAATATATAGGTGAAGGAAAACATCGTGAGGAACCATACCACGCTGGTAGGGTACTTTGTAGATAGTACCCGGCTCGCTGGCAACTATCTTCTAGTTTAAAATCGGTCGCCAAGTGGTCTGTGTGTTCCGGCAGCTGCACTTGAGAGCCAATTCCGTTTTAGGCTTTGAGTCCTTAACACCTTCGATGAAAAGATCACTTACCTTGGTGTGATTGTAGTCAAAACAAGTTTTTGAGTGCATTTCATACACAAACTAAAAATAAAGAGTGATTCGCTAACATAAGGGTCATAATTGCATGTACCTACTGTATTGTATGCAACTCATAGCACAGACCGATATAATACCTACATAGTAAAGATAATTAACCTTGATCGTCTAGTCTTTTGTAAAGCGTCAGATAATAGTAGTTTTCCTACGCCATAATCGTGATGTATGTTTCTTCAGTATCGAATGAGCTTATGGGCTCTTTCCATTACTATACATCGGCGATTACCTTCAGAGCTAATGACGCCGGCAAGTATGTGTTTAATGAACATACAAATATGTCTGTGATAGTACGATGCATGAGTAGGAAATCCGGTATGTATCTGTCATCTACACACGACAAAGCTCGGAAGCAAAGCCAGAGGACAAGCTGCAACGATCAAGCTGATGCTGGTTACATTAGTTGAATTGTTTGGTCGACTTTAGGTTTACTGCAACACATAGGCACCTGCTGGTCTTTGTTCTATAGTGGGGATCAAACTAAAGTTATCCTAAATCTCTCTAATAGCGAGAGATAACATTAATTCTATCGGATTAGATACTCAGTCAGTAAGGTTCTATATTTTTCATCTTATAAAAAGAAAAACAGGTGTAGGTGGCTACATCGATTTAATTGAGTTTATCGAAGAGCAATTTTCAAAAGAGTTCTAGTAGAATTAAATTCGAGGGGAGCGGAAAGGAGAAGAATGGGGTGGGCTATACCCACCAGCAAGAGACAATGGGAAAATAATAATAATAAATAGAGATAGATTGTCATCCTACCTGCTCACTTGCCGACACAACAATCTACGGGCATTATGGGTACATTGAATATAGAAACATTTATAATAGGATAATATTATTATTATCCTTTAATTATTGGTTAATTGTTAGATAAATAATAAAAATAGAATTATCCTTTACTGGAGGCTCCTAAACTCGGCGGAGCATGCGCTATAGAACCAAACAACTGAGATAAGTAAGTACCCATTTCTACTAGAAATCCTATTTTAAATAAATAGACCGACACAAAACAAACGGACATGTCATCAACTCGAAGATCTAAGAGCCAATTGAACAAGAGTATTTGTTGTTCCGCTCGTACCGTTTCTATCGAATAGTCTAGTCTACCAAGCCCTGTGGATTGTCATTCACCCCCTAGCTTGGCCTGTTTTAGCTAATGAATTCAAGCTAGCGGATGCGGGCATATTGCGAACTGCAGTCGCGATATGCAGATATTCCGCGTCTGTGATAACAGCTCATAAATACTTAGCTCTGATATTTATGATAGGTTACTGTTATCATCACGCGGGGTGCTCATTGACTTCTCTGCGGGTTGCGTGCGTCGCGCTGTGGTACATGTCCCAGTGACTCTGTTAAGTTAAACTTTAGCAAATCATCTTTATTGATTAGGCACCTATATATGTAGTAAACTTTGTAGGAATGATTTAATGGCAACAGTCGGGTCAGAGCAGAAAAGGACAAACTACTCTCGCAATGAGGCATTGTAAAAAATCACGAACACACCCACTCTACCGAAATATACGTCTTGACAATTTGAACTCATTTTATTCCACACATGTTCTGAAATGTTGTGCCTACTAATTAATGTATGTTCATTACCGTAGGATCTCAACGTAGTGTTTATAATTTAGCTGTTTTTTACTGAAAATTTCTGTGTATACCATGCCTATATTGAGTGCTCATTACGATACTGTCATAATTTCTTTGTTTAAGTCTAATTAATATTTTAAATATGTAATGGTGAACTAAATGTGCGATACTAAATTACAAACGTGATCGCTCGTATTTGTACGCGCGGTTGGCAGTACCAGTGGTGAAGAAAACACTTTTTTATGCTTCCACGTGTCGACTGGACAGCGAAAAAATATAAGGCGCATTAAACTCGTCACATAGCAAGAACTGTCACCGACTGTACCTACACATTAACAGTTGCGTTTAATTGGCCACAATAATTATCGATGTATCGACACAGTATGGCTCTATGCGCTTAACTGTACATAATTGCGCAGTGAACAGGCAGGTCGCTCGGCGCGGGCCGGGCGCGGGCCGGGCGCGGGCGGCCGCGTCGGTTCGGGCGTCGCCTTCTGTAACATTAACTTAGGTAATTATGTCCTTTTTAATTATGTATATTTTCTGTGTTAATTACCTATATATGTTACCCCTAGACGAGTGGAGGTATTCAATCCACCTGCCATTTTTGCTACTATAGTTTCAAAATGTTTTTTTTTGCAGTAGATCAGTATGATTGACTAACAATCTGTCTCACCAAAGCGAATGCGCGATTATGTCAATATTCACGCCATTCAATGATTGAATTAATTTGAATGACACTTCCCACATAGATAGATTATGCCCTGCATTAGGTATATGTAATAGAAACCAGTTATAGGTGATATTTTAATGATGCATGGACTGTCTATCTACTTTCCTATTTAGTATTAAATGAAATATGCGTGCATCGTTTTTTATCTGTTTGATCCGGGCGTTGGACCGATCTATTGAAAATAAACACTCACTTCAAAAATTAACTTATTACCCATATCTACCTATTGCAAACTAACACTAACAATTTTGAAATAATATACCTAACATGAATATTTATTAGGTCCAATATAAAAAAGAGCATTAGGTAGGTCGGGTATAGGTAGGCAAATAAAAATAAATATTATTACTCTATTTTTATATATTAGTCAATATTTCTGACACTACGATAATTTTGCAGTCATACCTCCCTGTATTCGTGCTTATGAAAATAGATTTTGCAAATAGTTATTTGTTAAGCCTACTTTGTTTAGCTAGCCATGGCTAACACCGGCTACAAAAATAACGAATTACCTAGATAGTGTAAATCAAGTAGCTGATAATAAGTAGTTTTATTGACTGCACTTTTTAATAAAGTGCCATAAAATACATATTTTTACACGCTTTATATTAGCTTCACCTGTATGTATGTTTGTAACCGACCCCTTTGAGCTCGATTTTGTCCTACTTTGAACGATCAGATTTAATTCAAACTTTGCACACCTGTCAAAGACCGATGACAATGCAATAATCCGATCAAAGCATCCGATTATCCTAATTAGATTTGCCAGGATTAATTAATTTCTTTCCGCATCCTTTGCATGCGAGTAAGAGAGATAGAGCTAGTACGCGAACTACGCATGCGTGCAGTTCCAGACTTTCGGGCACTCAAAAAAATGTAATTAAGAAATGAAAAATAAATAATAGTTAAAAAAACTAAAAAACACGCTTTATATAGAACACCAAACTAAAAAACAGAAATAAACTTTAATAAATATTAATTAAGAATAATGTGATTTTTCAAATAAATATAAGTTATTAATAGTTTGAATAATAAAACAAATGTTTTATTTAAAAAAAAAGCGGGAGTGCTTTTCAAGATATTATCGAAATGACAATCCTTCTCATATCTGTCAATTAAATATTTATAATTATTGACCCCATGCACCCCACGCTTTTTTTACAATAAAACATTTGTTTTCTTATTCAAACTATTAATAACTTATATTTAAAATAAAATTATTACTTTTAAGTCTCATGTTGCAATATGAGTAAATTATTGTGTTTTTAGTTAATTACTAACTTATGCCCGCGGTTTTATCCGCGGATGGACACATAGGAACAAGTTTCATCTCTACCAATATATATTGATAAATCGCTCAGTGACTTAGTCGCGAAAGTCGAACAGACATAGGTACTTGCAGATTCATAATAGTCATTAGCTAACAGCAGTGTAGTGTAGATATCGTAAATGCGGGTAATTAGCGGCGCCGTTTGTAATTGAACTTCGGTATCGTGATGCGCCTGCACCGCGCCCCCGCCCCCACCCCCGCGCCCGCCAGCCCCGGCACCAGCACGCAACCCTGCAATCTGTACCGAGAACACATGCACATGCAATGCATAAAAAAGCATTTAGGTACCAACATCAAACAGACCCGAGGATGGAATGGAATGCACTTTGAACCACTCCTCCTCGATCCTTCTATTGACTCTTTGCAGTCGGTAGACTACCATAGCCAGGTTTCTCCTGAACATGCTCATGTGAAGAAACTCGCTCTTATATGCAGAAAAAAACAACCTTAAAACATTTCATTACTATTATCTATTTTAATTATTCTTTGCTTCTTATTTATTTATCATCATATATTATTTAAGGAAATAAGTCCGGCGAAAAATAGTACGGCCGCTCCAGTCTATTATCGTCTCGTATTGTTCCGCAAGGTATGCTATGTATAATGCTGCACATCCTCGGAATCGTTTAAGCACCCCACTTTCAAATATTTTCAAGAAAGTGCGGAACCTTTGTACTCGTAACATTCATGGGTTTTTTAATCCACGCTTACAGACATGGTTGGCTCGGCTTATTTAATTCGTTATTAATCCGAGACAATTACGGCGGCTTTCATTAGAGCGGTGGCTAAATTAACAAGCTGTTTAATTGGATCTGCTAATTAGGTGTAGTGGTGAGCTCACGTGCGCAGCGAAGCGGACGGCGGCGGCGGCGCGCGGGCGGTCGAGACCCACGCCGGCCGGCCGGGCTCGCGAGCAGGCCACGCGGCCGCCGCCGCCGCCGCCCGCGCGTTCTGCTTACTCAAATGATGCACTTATGATGCGCATACCGAACATTGATAGCCCATTTTATGCCGGCAATATCAGCAATATATGCACATTCTACTGCGCTGCGCCGCCACAACATCGTTACAACACTACTGAGCGCTTCATTAATAATCTGGGGATGATGAGTAAACTAAATCTTGTGTAGGTGTAAACTATATATTTATTTTGTTATAAATCGTCTTGAGTTATGTGCACGCTTTTATTTATGATTGTGAGGAGAGAAAGCGATCTGGATCAAACAAGATGAACCCAGAGTAAAGATTACTGTTCGGGCTGTCCAGCCCGCGTACCTACTGACATGACTAGTCGACGAGACGTAACACAAAGTAAGGACGAGAATACTTGATGGGCAGAAAAAAACATTTAATCAGAGAAAAAAAATTATGGACTAAGACAGGAGCTGTTATTCATTAAATGTATCATGATGAGTCCATTCTCTAACCCTGAATAATTCTCTTAGACTGTGGCACTAACCCTGACTGCCACGCCACAGGTCGTGGGTTCGGTTCGATTACCACCCAGGATATGTGTGCATGAATATGTCTGTTCTGTATCTGGAGTAAATATCTATTTCTCTAGGTATCTATGTATTGAGATCATAAAGAGTACTCATATGTAGTAGGTATTTCAGATATCGGGTATCCATAGTACAAGCTCTGCTTAGTTCAGGATCAGAGGCACGTGCGTTAGTAAAGAAAATCTCAGGATGTTTACTTATTTCAGTAAAATAGCATAGGTATTCAAATTCAAATTCAATTAAATTTTTTGAATTTGAATTACGAAATACGAAGACAAGACCCAACAAATACCCCCTAAAAGATTTTCCAACCAAATTGTTTACCTACTCTGAACCTATTCGACTATTAACATAAGCCATATCATGTCACCACTGATGCCGATGATAAAATCGTTGTATCCGATAAACATGACAATAAGTACGCTTTGGTGGAGCTAGTAAAAATGATATTGTATCTATTGAACGGAAAGTTATTGAAAGTAATAACTGTACGAATACAATGTAAATGCAGTGTTCGCAGCAGGCAGCACGTGCCCCCGTGCCCCGGGCCCCCCGCCCCCGTGCCCCTGAGCCCCGCGGCGACGCAGGCCCGGGATGACAAACGAGCGCGCTCCGTCCGCCCGCGCCCGCCACTTTGTTTGACATCTTTTTAACGTCGCTCATTATTTACTGTCATAATCCATCCTGCGCGACCGGGTGCTGACTGCGGTGCACGAACTGCCGAACATCACTAAACATCATACATTAGCTTTTGACGGCTGAGAGAATTATAAAGATCCTAACAAAGCTACTGCCAAATTAAGAGATCAAGTGTAGTGTTTGTCCCTTTTTACCCGACTACGGCGAAGCCAAAGGAGGGTTATGATTTTGACCGGTATGTATGTTCATCTGTTCCCTCATAACTTTTAAACTACTTATCGTAATTTGGCAAACGAGGTATCGTTCGAAGCGTCTTGATCGTCTGCTGGTTATAGGATATGTGACGTCACAATAAATTAGATATGGCGCTCTCTACAGGACATAAATGCATTAACTATAAAAACTCTTATAAGTGACACGATAATGTTTATTTATTGTTATAATTTGGCCATCAAACTATTGATTACTTATTAATATTATCAATTTTGTTATTGTTAACTGTAGTGACACTACAATATAACCTACTTAATAATCTAAGCTTTGTACGTGAATACATGAAATAAGCTTTGTAAGTAAAATTATATATAATTCAATAAAATCTAAATAAAAAAATGTAAACCGAATCTGCAAATACTTTATTACGAAATTATAACCCCAAATTAATTGAAATAAAAAAAATAAGTTCAAAAACTAAAACCCGACTACGAAAAATTACGCTTTAAAAAGTATGAAACAAGAAAATAATCTCATGTGAAATTGTGGTATACAAACTATCCAATATTTATTGTCTATTAAATAAAAAACTCACACATAATATATTTTAAAGTATTTAATACCTGTTCATAGTGATGTTCAGAGGATAGCCGTGGTTGTATGCCACCTCATGTGGCAGTGTGATTGTGTGAGTTTTTTATTTAATAGATTTTATCGTAATTTTTCGTAGTCGGGTTTTAGTTTTTTCGATTGACCATTCTTTCCTATTTTTTCATCGGTCTTATTTTGTTACCAATAAATAAATAAACGCATCCATAACTTCTGCTTAGGTACTTTGGTACGAGGATATTTTATTCCGTTTAACCACGCAATACCAGGCCATTATTTATACACTGTTGGTTTGCGTTTGACCACAATCTCACTATACACTATACACACATAGTGAGATTGTGATGTGCGCGCATAGCCCAGAAGGGAACACATGAGCAAGTGCTCGGCGACAGATTTGTGTTCTGACTTTGGTAACTAGCCAGGCGGCTACTATAAAGTATTCTCTCACGGTGCTATCGATAATCACGATGTTATCTTTCACCGAAAACTCAGGCTCATTGTAAAATTCGAACCCGAAGCTATCGTTCCGGCATCGACGTCACTACCAACTGAAATATTATGCTAAACCCTGTGTGATACTGAAAATCAGAGTAGGTATGCCGAAAACTTTGTTCATAGTCGCTACCGCGCTACATGCCACAACAAACTGTTTCTCTTATGCAAATAATATACCTAGTAGATGTAATGAACCTGAGAAATATTGAGTCTCTACACTATCGTGAACTCATCCTATCTCTATTTAAACATGTTTTGTTTATTATTTACATTCCTTAAGCTCATGTTTATTCCTGCCTCGTGTCGGGGCTACAATCAACAGCTCTGAGGTAAGTATCGACGATAGGGGAGCAATAGAGCAATTCACTTTTATGTTTTTGTCGAATAACATTAAGGCGTGAATACTTTTCGAAATCGGCAACAAATTAGCATTCCCCCTGGTAATGGAATATCCATAAGCGGCCTCTTGAGTATGAAACTATTAAAAAAAAGTTACTAATTATACAATCTAGCTACCGTCCCGCGGTGTCACTCACGTTCCCAACAGATCTTTATCGTTATAGTGTTGGTTTTATTTTTTATTATTATTTTATGAGTCTTTTGTGTAAATTATTTAAGTTTAATTCTTAATTTTTATCTTTAATTTAATTTAGTTCCTCAATTTTTTTTTTTGTTCTGTTGTGTGTCTTTTTTAGTGCTTGTAGTCGTCACCTGTAATTGGGACACCATTTACGATTTATATTCTTTTGTTTTTGTATTTTTTAATGTATTGATGTGTGTCTTGTTGGTGATCCAATAAATAAATAAATAAATAAATCTTGTATTTTCCCGGGATAAAAATGTGGCTTATATCACTCGGGAATAGAGTAACTTTCCAGTTATGACAGTTTATTTTTAAATCGGAGCAGATTTATTTATTTATTTATCCTCACTTACAATAACTTTTACAGGATACTTACCTAATACCTACAGTAGTGTCGACCTTACATATACGACTATACTTATTTTCTATATTTTCAATATATTATATTATATATTCCTAAGGCATAATATTTTGGTAGCTATCCTTGTGAATTCACTCAGAGTACAGTGGAATATGTCAGTCTCAGTAGCAATTAGGTTGAGCGTGCGAAGTGCGCGAGTCAGCGGCGCCTCTTTAACTAAGTTGGTACACGCACGCGGCACTGCCAGGAGCTGCGGCTGCCGGCGTCGCCACACGTACTTGTCCGGGACACATAGTCCGATATGCCCAAATATATAATGTTTTGGAGATCACCTCCTACATCAAAACACACCAATATTACCTCTATGTCGCCACAATATTATTATTACTAGCTTCCATCCCACGATCCACCCGCGTTCCTAAGAGAATCAATATTTTCCCGGCGTAAAACTTAGCTTAGATATATCACTCGGGAATAATATAGCTTTTCTATCTGTGAAAAAAAAAACCTAATTCCGATGGACAGTTTCAAAGAGTTCTTACTTGCCACATCCAAACTTATTACGTCTCCAAACGTAGATTATAGTGTTGTTAAAGTAAGTAACACAGAAGATGAAGATAAGTAGCGGTAGGTAATTCGCGCAATATCGAGTGATATTGCGACTCTCAATGCGTCTACTATGTCCGAACGAGCAAACAGATGCGAGCCATTCATAATGCGTTTATGAAGATGCGTGAAGGCAAACGACGAGGTAACAATACTTAACATAGTTTATATTTACACTTGGGACGCGAGGGACGCGATTTATGCGCGCGCGCACGACAAGCGGGAGATTTATCGCGCGACACCCGCACACGTGCTCGCGCGCTGTAATGAGCTCAAACTCACGGTCTACTGAAAAATATTGTTACGCGTACCTATTTGAAGTCTCACTTCTTACCATCGACATTAGCTGGTATCATCGACAATAATTCACCTGCTGGTGGCTGCACGTAGGCCGAAATACTGTTTATTAAGTTGCCTAGGTACGACTCTGACTCGACATGAGTAAGTGCAATTAGCACACGTATGCCGATCCGAATCCCCGGGACGCCTAAAGTCCTGGAATGACACGGCCGCGCCACATACCAGTGCATAGCGCCCGCGCTTCACGTCGACGGGATGGCTGACGCGTTTCAATGGCACTGAATTGCTTTTGTTCACCGAGGCATTTATTAAACCAAGCCTGCGCATGCGTCGTGCGCTCTAAATCTCCGATGAGGAGCTCTTCAAAGCACTTTTAAAGTGCGTCATAGCCGAGCGCGAGGGCTTTACAAATGTGATTATTAGCATCGATAAATCCATAGCGGTAGTTTCGCTCCGAAGCACCCGTCTCGAGCGGTTACTTATAAAACAATAAACATATCAGCGGTCCCGTTGCGGCACCGAACAGAGGCGGGCGGTTACTTTGTGTCGCGCGTCGGACGTTTCCTCCATTTAGATTAATTTATTTGTGAGCCGACGGCGCCCGCGCAATGCAATAAGAAGTGGTGGGTGATGCGGGAGTAGCAAAGGCAGTGGGGGGCAGGGTGGTTAATGTGAGGAGGAGGAGGGCGTTCAGCTCGTAAACATGTCAGAGGAGAGATGCATCGGCGGGCGCGCGCCCAGCGGCCGCACAACCGCTGGTCTCACCATGCTCGTGCCGAAGCAATGTTGAAGAGGGATTCAAAATATTTTCAATTCTTAAAATTCCTTGCTTTTTTAATTTTAATTACATAAATATCGATTAAACATGTCCGGTAAGACCACACAATTACAATAACAACAGATAATATTGGAGAGCCTAATTTTATTTTTGAGTACGCTTTGTTTCTTACAACCCTCATTTGCAAATTACTAGTCCTATCTGACGCAGCGGCTCGACGAGCGGGGAGGTAGTCGCACGTCGCCACACTCACAGCAGTGGTATCTGCCGCATTGCCCACTACCTCGTACAGCTCTAGTGTTTACGTTTAGGATTTGATGGGCTAGGTGGCTTGGTGGCTAGAGACCTTGACTGCCACGACGCACGGCGTTCAATTCCTAGCCAGGATTCGTTTGTCTGCATGAACACTTCTGTTTGTTCTGTCTGGATGTAAATATCTATTCAATTATGTATTTGAAGGTGGAAAAAAAAGTGAATAGTAGAATAGTACAAGCAGTAGGTAGGTACAAGCCCTGCTTAATTTTGGAGCAGATGGCCGTGTGTAAAGAATGTCCCAGGATATTTATTTCATTTAATTGTAGACCCTTCCAACTATACTTCGCTATTCCTCCACTAATTGATAAGTTAAGTTGTTGTGTTTATAACGCTCTTGTAAAGCGATACCGACAGCGTCCTCGTCGTTGTCCAATCAGCTTAGAACACACCTCACAAACAATCAATTTATAGTTTCAAGTATGATAACCAAATACTTTTCTATTACTTAATTTTACCCAGTGTTATGTTATAGGTACTTCAAATAACACAATCACAAAGTCAAATTGGGCAATGTCCAAGTACGACCGAATGCAATCAACAGAACTCAATCTGTACAACAATTAAACGAAACGTCATAAGGTGTTTTATCAAGTTAGTCCCTTATTAACAGTTTTTTAATTAGGTATTATTCCTGAATTCCTCAATGATAAACGGCAATGATATGTTAGTCGAAATAAGATTCAATTAGTAACTACTCTAGGCTAAATTCGCTTTTGGGTTTAAAACTATGAAATGTATTTTGATTATCTAATAAATCGTGATCAAAAATATGTAGATAAGCAATTAATATGCCATTTAAATCAGTCTTCGCTCAAACGCTGTCCAATAGATTTACAATTCGATGTGGCACGAGGAATGGGGACGCGAGCGCGTCTAACGACATCGCATACCCCAATAATACGCGAGCGGATAACCAAATGTGTAGAAAGAATGGTCCTCGTGAGATTACCCCGGAGCGGCGCGGCGGCGGGGCGGCGTTGGCGGCGGCGGCGGCGGTGGCGGCGGAACCGAACAAAAGTGGCATTCTTTAGGGGGATTTATTGAACGTTATTTGTAGGCCGGTGCTCGCGACCGCTCGATTTAGTCCCGGATTAAAACACAAAGGTAAATGTCGCGTGTTATATTTTTAGTTGCGCATTTACGTCGCGCAGCTAATGTGCCGCCCCGACACCGGCCGCCGTAAATCACTGCCGTTTGTCTCCTGTGACAATGTTTTTATCTTACGATGTATAACTACCGAGCTGATGGAGTGACATTTACACTATCCGTCCAGAAATAAACATTTATAAGAATATCGACTACCCGCTCACTCGCGCCGTCCACCACGCGGCCGAACGCTGCGAGGGGAACGTTATTCCAATGTCCGTCCATACGCGCCGACATTGCCTGTTCCACTTCATAGATTGTACCTACACACTAACTACCCATTCACTTTATATCATATCGTTAAAGTAACCATTATTTTAACACCTGTTACGTATTCGTTAAGCATTTACTTTTAAGAGCAATAAAACGCAGCTATTCCCTCACATATTTGTTTTGTAACTCGTAACAGGAGGTTGGTTTCTCTTTGTTTACCAAACTAGAAGCACCGTTACACTATTTAATATATTTCTCATCCTTAAACATATCACTCGGGCCGAGCTACTGGGGAAACTTAGTAAATCACTTGCCTTCTAAGTTAAGCTATGTTTAATCGGTTAATAGTTGAGAGGGCACGACACGAGGCTTAGCGGTGTTAACACTGACGAGGTCGGGGAGGCCGGCTGGCCGGAGCACCCTCGCGCCTCGGCGCCTCGTCGCCTCGTCGCCTCGTCGCGTCGGCACCTCGGCACCTCGCCTCGGGCAGCTGGTGACGCGCGCTAATCCCTGCGTGCCCGCGCCGCCCTGCTCCTGGATTATTTAACCATTAGTTAACTCGCTACGACTCCTCGGCGTCATCGCATCACCGACTTGTGCCGAACGATCGGAAAAATAAACAAGGGCGACACAGATCACACTCGAATGTTTACACATTCACTCGAAAAATAGAATTAGGAAGCTTTAATCTCCGCCGAGCATGTTGATTGTTGTCTTGGATGGAATGCGTTACTATTCATGCTATGTATGCTTACTTACCTACTACTGAGCTAATTTGATCATTGCATCATTAAAATGAAATAATGCATTCAGAGCACTGAATTTCTTTTTGAATTGTAGTTCAAAATTTAAAGGATCATAATTTTACTGAAGTTGAATCTAAGCTTTTGCAGCTTATAGGTAGGTAGGTTCTAGGAATTGGAAGAATTTAGGAGACTTTAGGTATATTGTTTCTGGGTGTGGCGGTAGAATATTCGATTAACTGTTGATTATGATTAATTTACCTCAACATTTTATATGAACAGCAAATTCCAGGACTAATTCAAATTTTAGAAAGTACTGGATACTTTATTCTTTTCCTCACATATGGCATCCTTTCCTCCCCCAATAGGTATAACCGAAGATATATATATATAGAGGTATACTTTACAAATAAATCCATAGAAGCAACTCGAATAGGCAAGGAGCTATAAATTGTAATTCCTGACAACATATTATATGTAGGTGAAGTATGTTTTCATACGAGCACATTATTACGTACCACACCGATAGCTGTGAGGGCACCGTGAAGCAGCACCCGCATCGCCGCGTGATGAATTTATTCGCGAAATGAAGTGAGAGGAGGCGGGGGACGGATGAGTAGGCAGAAGAGGGGTGGGGATGGGGGGAGTTCTGTGACGGAGGCAGATGTCACCCGCCGGATGAGGGTCGGGGCGGTCGGGCCCTTCCGCCCTCCGAGCTCCGAGATACATTAACCATGAAAATTACAATCCCGACTCACTCCACTACTTTGCTTCACAGTAAATTGCTTGTGACAATTTGATTTGTTAAGTAATTATTAGAAGAGTCTTATTCTCAAACTTTGTATTACGTGTTTATTTCTTATAAATTTGATATATCTATTTAATTTTCAGGGGTTATGCAATTTGTGTAGTACATTTTCATTTAAGTAGGTACCTTCTCATAGTAAGTATTTGGCATGGCATGTTATGAACTGCTTTTGGAAGTAGTAGAACACTTAGAGAAAGTAGAGTTCTGTCGCTCTGAAGCAGCAGTGGACTTGTATTACTGTTTTTCGATAAGAAAGTTAAGGGGCCGGTGAAATTACAGCCACATGAGACTTAACAACTTCTCGTCTCAGGGTCGTCAACGCATTGGCGACGCCTCTGTTCCATAGGCGTCGGTGACTGCTTACCGTTAGGTGGAAATCCAGCATGTTTGTATTTTTTATTTCGGATATTACAATACCTTGCTATATTTCATCACATGAGTGCAATTTTTTTTAACCAGGAGGTAGTTAAATTAAGCTTGCATTATGATCGTATCGTACTATTGACTTAGATAAATAAGATACTACCTCACAAGAAAAACATAATTTGTTATTGGAATCTGAATTAGATCTATATTAAAGCTATAATGAGCGTTACGTGAACATTATAAGGGCGTATAAACAATGTTGCACAATGCATAATACCGTCGGTATTTGTGCAAGTAAACCCTACAGTGCGAGATGCAGCCTCCGCACGCCGCGGCCGGGCGGCCGGGCGGCCCCGCCCACCGCACTCACACCGACGCGTCTCCAGCTCCGCTGTCCCACAGGTTCCACGGACTACACCCGTACTTGATGACAAATCTATTATTGTTTCTCTATGGCCATCCCTTGTTTGTGCCTTGGCTGCCTCATACAAGCAAAGGTCACTCGATGGATCCGTCGATACAATGTTTTCGTATCCTCTGTGGCCTGGTCCATGGTCCTTAACCATATATTTGGACTAGAATTCGAGCTTATTGTTTCACGACAATGACTAAACGGAGTGTCGCATACACTTATACGTTATTTCAGATGATTCCTTATTAATTAAAGTATCTTCTCATCCCCTGCAAACATTCAACAATCACCTACTACGGATCCATCATCAAATTGGTCTCTCTGGCATTTTGTAACTGCAGATAGTGCACATGCGCTCAATGCTCGAGTGGCAGGCATCGTTATTAAAGCGTTTTATCGCAATTATAGACTTATGTCGTGAAACTTGGTGCGTTCCAAGCAAAGTGGCGGTCGTGAGTGCACATAAATAAAGCGGTTTTGCGCAACACAAAGCCGATGGTAGTTCGATAGGCGAGCGGACACAAAGCGCTTGTCGTTTTGGTCTCGTTGTTGCGGGTGCAAGGCCGCGGGGCGCGGACGCAGCGACGTGTTAATTCCGTGGTATCGCGCCGCGCTGCGCTGATACCATCTCGCGGCAAACTCCCCCCCCCCCCCCCTCCTCTTTTCTACCGCCCCCGCCCCTACTCCTCGCATGGACTCGCACGCAGATATATTATCGGGTGACAATTATTCCGATAACGCTCGAGTGCCGTTGAAACACGCCTCCTGAGGAACTAAAGTTCGTGCACATTTTAATTGCTACGAGCTGATAGCGCCTACCAAATATAGTATACAGCTGAGTACTCCGACTTCTTATGAGTTAAGTGTCACTCGAAGTTATTGCACTGGATGTGAAATGTTATCTTCATCTTTGGACAATCACCTGCTGATGGCCTAACGCTTCTAAGTATAGTTTGGGCGATGAGATGGGTGTGTGGATAGAAGGCTGGGCGGTAACTGCAGGGTTTCGAGCCGGGTGATTAGTCAATTGCGTATCATCTGGCGCTCTAATGAGTGGCGGGCGAGCGCCGCGCGTCGCCGTGCACGCCCCGCGGCCGCACCGCGCGCTCACAGGGCCACATGTGCCGCTCGCTGGCACCGCTAATGAGCCTGCACTTCCTCATACTCCCAGTTCCCACTGCAACCGTTACGTGCCCTTTACGCGTGTAGCGGATACCGCTCCTAAATGTTTGCGCCAACCCGCAGATAGGTAGGTGAAACAGTACCTACCCTTTAATGTTCTGCACAAAGCTGTATATGCTGTATTTGCACATAATATGTATAACATAGATAGATATACTATAGAGTATCGCTAACGAAATATAGATTATGAAGTGCTATAGATACATCCTGACAGATGGTCCACCTAGTAGTCCGAGGTCGCCGCTGCCTATGGTGCTGCATCTGCAATGCCAGGAGCTTCGCCCTCACGTTGTAGACTCTGAGACATAGGTTGTTAAGACACATGTCTAACATCACGACACCCTATACCATTTTAACCGAAACACAGTAGTACCAGGACACTACTACTCCACGGCGGATATACCTAGGTATGGTGATAGTTCTTTCATGGACGAAATCCGTACCTTCTAAGTTTCTAAACACTTGCAAGTCGATAAGTGATACTCTTAAAGTGCTCATATTACATAGGTGACGCGCGACTCTGTGTTGCGTGTCGCATTACAAAGACACTAATAATTAGCTAATGGGAGTCTCAATAAAATTCATTAAGGGAACATCTTGTCCAATTAACGTGGGGCCGGAGCGGCGGCGCGGCGGCGGCTTCTGTAACACGAGATTTGTGGTGTTTTTACGTTGCGGCACAGCGCGACAAAAACCGCATAATGTGTTTAGGGCGGGCGGCACCGGCGGCAAACAAACCGTTAACGGCAATGAGCCGGCACCGGAGCACATGCGGCGCCGCCCGCTCCCGGCGCGACCGGCGCGGAGCCTGCCAGCCAGCGCGGAGCTCGTCCCGGTCCACATGCACTAAATCATCGCATTATACGTTTCAGTTCCGGTATCGCTCGCGGGCACCCAATTAAAAAGTTAAATTATCACATCCCTAATGAGACGAATTACCATATAACGCTCATTATTTTTGACAGCGTTGACACCAACTTTGTTTAAATAAAATAGATCAAAGTTTAGATTCATCTCAGTACTTGATCACTTTTGTATAGTAGTTTATTTACTGTCTGTTTGGTAGGTATCTGAGGTTCGCGGCAACAGTGATAAATGTCATCTATCAGATTACGATCCCAGAATGTTGGTGCTGAAAGCGCCTGGGGACAAACGCTGTGTTCAATTTCACATTATGTGTGACCGTAGCTACTTAACATGAGATGGTTCCCCGGAGAGGTGGCGGAGGCGGCGCGGGCGGCGTCCCGGGCTGCCCTCGGGAGGACAATATTATTGAGGTGCGGAGGTGTCGCAGCGGTCGGTTCCCACGCGGCGCACATTCCGCGACACCGACCGGCTCTTTTACTTTATTTTCATACTTTCCCACCTCCGAACAATCTCTAACATTTGACTTATCTGCGGGTCACTACGCTGAGAACAATCGCGACACCCATTACGTACAATTTAGGAACTTCCTCACAATTATCATAGTTTGATTAGATCTACCACTTGATTTAAAAAGTATCTCTTTCTCAACCCGGCCCGCTATCTCCATTTAAAATCAAGTCGACTCGTTGCTCCGCTAAGATGTGAAGGAAGAACAATCAAACACACGTACTCACTTTCGCACCTATTACACTTGGTAGGATATTTAGGCGCAGAGATTATCGTGACCGACGATCATAGAGGTGGGCTTCGCTTCTATTCATTGATCGTAATTACATATAATGTGTTCATACCTCGTATATCCGGCTTCAGGAATTCGGATATCCGATTTTAATGCCATTTTGAAACTATGGACCCGATGACAAAACAGGCTCCTAAAATGATCTCATTCCGATCGATCCGCTTGTAATAGCCGCTCACCATCATAATTCATTGAATACCTACATTTTATAATGTCGCCGTTGATAAAAATATAAACCACAAACGGTTCCCTGCCACCGTGATATATTTAGCAAAACACCGAAAAAGGCGAGTTTCTTGTGTGTTCGCTTTTAACTACGTATTTTTATTTTATTACCTATGTGTTGTTATACCAGCCATAATAGTAAGTCCATACACACTCTGAAAATTTCAAGAATATTTCTGTAGGTACCTATTACGGTTCGTGAAATGCAGCCCGTTGACAGACAGACGAACGAACAGCGGAGGCTTAGTTGTAGGGTCCTCTTGGCAGCCTCTGGGTACAGAACTCTAAAAATGACCATACTTTGTCAGATCTACCTAATCATGTAATCTGGTATTGGTTGTGTCGCAGAATTTTGACACGTTTTAGATTTATATTATGATTTCCATTATATTTTTGGTATTAAGTATGTATAACATATCCTAATAAGTAATTAAATGAAAAAATATTGTCCCGGAACACTTTGTATGTAGTACCTATATAATTATAGATATATGATTTTGCATCGAGTGCTAGAGTTTTTAGTGCATTTCCGCCGTGAAGCAATAGTGCACTTGTATTAGTAATACCTAGTTTTGGTTCTCAGGGTCGACAATGCATCGCCGATGCCCCCGGTGCCGCGGTGCGCATGTGGTACCTATAAAAAATATATAATTATAGATATATATGTATCTATATTACTATTATAGAACTTCGTGCCAAAAACCGGTAACAACAGCTTCAGTAACTTTGAACATCATAAGTGCCCTCCGCGGGCCTGAATGACAAATGGTCTTTGCTTTTCAAATTTGAATAAAGTCGCGCTAATTAGCTATAACTATACTATTAATCATTTGTATATAGAATGAGTTAACTTTTATTTATGTTTTAATAAGAAAGGGCACTGGCTTTGGCGCTGTAACACATGTAGGTATACCTAGCTCAAGTTTATTTATGTGAATAAATTTATTATTATTATTATAAGCTATGAAGAGGTAGGCAGGGGTCTGAGTCACGCGACCCTCATTCAACCCAAGATATTTCAGTTCCCGCGTGACATGCGGTGACCATTGTCGGCGTCTCTTGGGCACATTACCAAACCCAGGATAAGTTTACGTTTCTAAACAAAATACTTATGTTTCAGAAACCAAAATGTCTGATCATAAATTTAAAAATGATATTAGGATTGTATTGAAAGTAAGAGCGTATTACAAGGCAGTTCGTTATATTGGAGATATATATATAAATGGTATTTCCCTTGGTCACGGCATCACGCATGGACGGCTGGACCGATTTTGCGAATTCTTATTTTGTTGTATTTGTTATTGTCAGGAGATAATTCTTATGAACGAAAAATTAGGAAAGTTACTCGGAAAATTAGAAAATTTAAGAAAATACAACGACCATATTAACTTTTCTAATGTAACCTTACCGCTTTTGACAATATAAACTCTTATAATGTAACCTTATGGTTTTTGACATAAATGTCAGTCGTTTGACAATATCTTTTAAAAAGAGAAATTATATTGATAAAATAATTAATTTATCATTACCTACTTAGTGCACATTACACAGTCGATTCAACTGAGTTTTTTGAGAGAAGTGTGTGTTCATCACAGTAAGTTCAGAGCAATCACGCCTTATATTGACAGTTCAATTATTATGTATCTTAAAGCATTAGATTCATAAATACTATATTTTTGGATTTTTTTTTATTAATCATACCAGTTCGAATTTAATATCTATATTTATAACAGGACAACGACTGTCGGGTCAACTATCGAAAATATTATATATTATTTATTATTATATTATATTTTTCATTTATAATAATGCCGGGTCAGCTAGTTGAAGATAAAAATGTATGCAAATAGCTACTCTCTGCACAGTGCACCTCTAATTTGCTTGTTTAAGTTGTAAGTAATTATTTTCTATTTTGTAGTTAAATTGTTTATTTTTTGTTATTGAATATTACTTATATTAAATATTTTGTAATTGTTAAATATATAAAATTTATATTATGAAATAGCCAAAAAGTCAGAATAGATAAAATTTATATAAAAATTATTTAATAAAAAAAAAACAATGTAACCTTGCTGAGTTTCTTGCCAGTTCTTCTCAGTTGAAGGCTGACTTCAGAACCGGTAGTAGCTTCAGTAACTTTAAATTTGACCTTCATAGTGCCTTCCTAAACTGAATAAATAGTTTTGAATTTTTTTTTAAACAATTAAACGTTAATTTTACCATGCACAACCCTGGCTGATGGTTGTTCTTTGGCTGAGGTTTAAAATGGTTGGATTGAAATTTCAATGACAAAATCTACACCTACTCCGCTATATTAGAACTGGATCGAATATTAATTTTGTCCACAAATACTAGCACTATCAAATTATATGCTCCATACATCTTCGATAAAGTACATTATTAATTAGTACAGCAGTAATTTATTTTTATACCACATTGCCCATACCTGATGGGTGGTGGTCACCGCCGCCTATGGACATTTGCATCACCAGGGCGTCCTTCAACACCAATGCGATGTCGACTACTGCTTCAAGGCGGAAATGGGTAAGGTGGTAGTACTACCCTGGACGAACTCTGCACTAAGGGCTCTACTACACAAAAGACATTTTTATACAACGATCATTTGATCCCAAACTAAGCGGAGCTTGTATAGGTACCTATATGATAACCAGATGGCTGATATAAGTACTGATATAGGTACTACATATCCTGCATATTTTTTTCTTCAAGGTAATACACAGGTAGGTACTTATATAGTTATTAACACCCAGTTTATAACAAACAGATATTTTCGAGCAAAACAATGTTAGCCGGGTGAGAATCGAACCCAGGAGCTGTGGCGTGGCAGACAGGGTTCCGCCAACGGTACGGTCTTCGCAGGTAAATAAATTCTTGTTGTAAGATTTCTTAAAGTAGGGCAATGAAATATTAGCACCTTTCTTCCTTTGTTTCAATCTTGACAGTTCTAAGCAAAGTATTCGAAAAAAAATTTAAGCAACTACTCGCTCACTATAATTTAAATAAACTTTTACATGGCGAACAGTACGGTTTTACATAAGATCGTTCTACTATCATGCCGGGAAGCACTTTTAATAAAAATTCTTAACGCATTTTTACATCACATGGGCAGACAAGCAAACGACGGTCCACCTGATGGTATGTGGTCACCGCCGCCCACCGCAACACCAGGGACATCGTCAACGCGTTGGCGTCCCTGAGACGTAAAGTTGTTAAGTCTCGTGTGCCTGTAATTTCACCGAAACAATGTAATACAAGTGCACTACTGCTTCGCAACAGAAATGGGTAAGGTGGTAGTACTTCCCTGGACGAATTCTGTACTAAGAGTTAGTTCTACTCTAAGATATAAAAGAAATTGTCACAGAATGTTATTGGAGTATTATACTGTGATATATCTAAAGCTTTCGATTGTATTGACCATCAGACACTTACGCGTAATGAGTCATATATTGGATAAGGACGCAGCACTTGATATGATGAAATTGCTAGTAAGGGAAAGAACTCAAAGTTTGGATATATATAGATGGTGTTTACTCATCGGGTTTTCCTGTGCATACCGATGGGTGTCGTAGGGCAATTTTTATATTGCCTTTACAAAAATTTTAGGATGGAAGTTAGACTGTTTTAGTAAAGAAGGCAAATTTCTACAACATAATATAAATAGGTATATATAAATAATTTTTAGGGGCCACTGTAAATTGTGGGCCGGGTGTCAGTTCACTATTTAGCGTTAGGTGCCTACCCCCATATTCCATCCTCATAACTCATAAAATAATTAACAGCCCTAGTTAACGATGTTCGTATAGAGTCAACTCATCAATTATTCAATAAGAAGATAAATAAGTAATAGAGAACCGCGTTCTTTGTATTGTTACGCTAGTAACCTTCACGTGTAATTTGCGCTCGCTCCTAATGAATGCAGACAGCGTTCGCACGCAGATAATGTCTCAGTCACTAGTCGCGTCGTCCGCCTCGCCCTCCTCGCCCGCGTCGCCCGCGTCGCGTCGCCTCCCGCATTCCTATTCCTTACTTCACAATCGATACTTAGTTTTATCGCTTAATAGTTGCGTTCTCACTGCGTGGCTCCGGCACCGCGGCACCGCAGCGTCTGCTACGCACGCCTCCTCGGCTTACCTCCCGAGGGACCCGCTTGCGACGTTCGAGGGTCGCTGCGACCGCACTAATAAGTTTACGAAGTATCTAAACACGAGTCAATTAACCGTTTAGTATTCCCAAGAGGCGGCCGTCCCCGGCTCGCACCGGCACCGGGTACCGGGACCGGAGCGATCGTTCCTCGGGGAACTAGGGCATCCTGCCCCAGATTTATCGCACGCGATTTGTGTTCGCATCGAGAGCTGCGAGAGTGACGAACTATTAGCGGCGTACGCTTTAGCCGCGAGCGACGGACTCTGGCGATTAAATCCCCGTTGACAAATGTAACCGATACTAATTATAATATTTATGCCGCCGTTAACGATCCATTAGCATAAATTAAGCGTCGCGACAAATTTCATGGTGCTCGAGACGAAGCGCTTTTATTTCGGTTCACTTTGTTTAGTTAGGTGAGCGATCGTCACGAAACCGAGGAATGTGTCCAAAACCGTCTCTCGTAGTGGATCGGCGTTATTTATTTGTGCGGCGGTGGTTGTGATGCGGAGGCGACAATGCTCGTCTATTTCAGCGCGTAATGTGTCCCGTCGCGTGTTTACAAACACCGCGCCCGCTAATGGCACTATTTCCGTGATTGCCCCCGCTTCCCACCCGCTCGCCGCCCGCTCGCCGCCCGCTCGCCGCCCGCTCACCGCCCGCTCGTTGGCCGCGGACTAGCGGAGCGCTCTCGCGCAGATCTATTGTTTATTTTAATCCTGCACATGCCGCACTACGACTGTGATCGCACTCAAATCCCGGATTGATTAACTGCCATTTTACGAGCGGCGTTCTCTCGAAAATAATACAAAAATACAATGGTCCCGTTTTAGAACAACACATTAGGTGGTTTGCAGATAGAGTTATCGTCCCAAACTAATCTCATGAGAGTTAGTCGTTTGAACAGATATCTAATCACATACAATTTAATATCGGATTCAAGTTTATTGTTATGCATCTATCCAGCAAAAAGAATTTCGGACTTCGGATTTAACATGATAGAGATAGTCTATTCATTAGCGTGAAACTGCCTCCTACTATCCTAAATATTTAAATGCGAAAGTTTTTGAGGACAAATGTAGGTATGGTAGCTTGTTACTCTGTCACACAAATATTACCGAACGGATTTGGATGGAACTTGGCGCATAGATTGAGCATACGCCAGAATACTTTTAGGATACATTTTTAACCGGGAAAATGTAACATCCTGAAACCGCCTGTGTAGTATAGAAGCATTCGTAAGTTTATTATTTTATGTTACTAGCTCGTCAGACGATACTAGAAAAGCGTCTTGATATCGGGTTTATTATTTATTATTTCTCACAAGAATTACAAACAATTAACTTATGTGAGATATTACATTCATACCAACTAATTGATATTTGTCTATTGGACTGATCGGTGAACCAAAAAATATAAAAATAGAAATGTAAGGTAAGTAGTTTCCAAATAACAGACGTACCCACTAGCTGCGCGACAACTTCTATGACTACAAGCAAACCACAGGTACAGACAGTTACAACAACATTGCATAATGAGCTTATATTCAATAAACGTTTTCTTTGATGCTCATGCGATTTCCAGAATATAGTACACGTCTACCAACACACTGTCTGTGCGTGCATCAATTCAAATGATACAGCCGGCACCGCCCACTACTGTTATAGATCATACAATTATATACTTAAGTGAGTATATACCCTGGGACATTTACACACAGCCATCTGATCGAAGCATGTACCATGGAAACCAAATAACTGATGAACTACTAAGTATACGTATGGACTAACCTACTACCTACTCTCCTCGTTTTTTCCTCGATAGATATATATCTAGATAGAAATGTACACCCAGGACCAGACGAAACAGAAATGACAGAACTCATGACCTGCGGCGAGGCAGCCAGGGTCGCTAACCACCGAGCCAACTGGCCCATCAGATATCTTAATATATTAGGAAATAGCCCTCACTATCGGTGGTAAGTAAGTGTGGCAGAGAGATAACGAGTGTGAAGCGGACATACACAGCGAGCTCGTTAAACTTTTATTGTAGTGGACAGATAAAAACCGGCGACACAAATACTCGAGTAAATTTAGTGCCGCTTTAGTTTGGACGATAAATTAGCGCGCTGTCTCTACGAAGCGCGCCAGCAGAAGCGACCGCCACGCAAATTATTTCAAATATTCTACCACAACTATGCCTTTGATATAGTTAATCATATGTTATTCTATAGACCGAAAGGTATTCATAGTAAAACTTTATGATAGTATGCACTATTTATAATGCAATAGTGTGTACTGTAGTAATCCTGCCGTGTTTTCACTTGCCGGCCCCAACGGAAGATAAGCCTATGTGCCTACATTGGCACGTACAGCCAACCACATGCTGAGTTGGAGGACCGATTTGTGGCAATTGTGTACCTTGTTTCTTTTTGTTAACTTTTTTCATGTGTTATTTTTCCCCTTGTCACAAATAAATTTGTTCCTTTCTTTCTTTCTATTATCAACAGCTCTATACGTTGACCTTTTTCGTTTGCTGTTAATGAAAACCATTAATTTAGTTTGGCCCTAGAAGGACACACATGCATACACAATTCCATATTGAGTGTAATGAGTAATAAAGTAATTTATTATAATAACCAAAAGTTTACTTACTTAATGGTAGCATCGTGTCGATGCGCCGCGGCCACTTGTTCCCTATTTAATTAGTGCCTTCATTTAGCTTTCTATCGATTGAGTAAACACAATACTCGGGTGTAATGCTTTGTGGAAAATAGTAAAACTTCAATATTAAGTCTGACCAGAGGTTATAAGAGACAAAATCATATTGTTTATTAATATTTCTTCTCAATAACTATGACTAGGGATCACTTTATTCACCCCAGTATTTTGAATACTTTATTTCCTTTTTCTTCTTCTGCATTTATGTAAAGAAGAAAATCGCGCCGTCCCTCCCAGCCCTTTCGCATAATACTTCCTTTAACCAGCCCATTGCCTGATTGCCTGCCCTCCCATAAACATAAAATGCCCTTACCCTTAACACAGGAGCAGGAATAAAACCTTTTTTTTAATAATACACAGAAATCGCGTGACGGCGTAAACCTTAAAACAATTCGGTTCATATTTACCCCTTTAACAATTATTTAATAATTACCCTATAATAAACAACATAAAATGTACAACTTTTCAATATAAATGCCGAAATACGTTATGTTGTTATATTTCTTTTCAATAGCACGCAAGCTGCGTCCATGTCCACTCGATCAACGGAACCAGCGCCTTGTCAATATTAAACATTGCTTAAAATTCGAGGTCAAACTAAATTATATTATGCAGCTATAAATAACTTAAAGCGTAAGTTATTACTGATAACTGTCAAGTGGTTTTTTATTGGGAGTGCCTGTTATAGATTGAAATCTATAAGTATTAGGTTTAAAAACATACGTCATAGTAAGCGTTGTTGTACAGCTGTTTGTTACGACAACTTCACAAACAACGATATCGCAGACACACACTACACCGATGGCATCTAGTTCATCTCGACCTTTAATTACAGCTAATTATGAATGAAAATATGATGTCAGAATAGCGGATGGCAGAATGCACTTGAGAAATTTCCGCATTGATAAAAATGTTGTAATAGTTGAAGTAAGTGTCATGTTTATAGAACAACACTTATTCCGAGGGCACTCGGCGTTTGTAACTGTTGAGGGAATCGGGAATATTGGTACAGTTGAAAATGAAACAACACATCTGAAACAATCACAGTAGATAATGGAATTTATATTTTAAGTTCATTTATCTATGTGTAGTACATGTTATGTCTTACTAGTCTTACGACGATTATTCACATTACATAATATATTATTTGCAATTCCAATTTATTATAATGACAACTATTTAATAGTCATTAATTCAAACATCATTCCACACGGTGTTGTGTGAGAACAGAATGTGACGGTGTAATGTATCGAACCGCTTACTGTACGACGCGACATCGCGACATCGCGACTGGACACGAGCGGGACACGACACGACACGACATGACGAGACACATGCACGCACGGGTCACTTGCGTCTGATCAACATCACAACAATGGGCTCGATACCGGGCTTTCACCAAATAGAGAGCTATCACTTATTATCACATCTCAGCATCCCGCTGCATCAACAGCTGGCCAGCTTTGGTGAAAACACAGCACGCAGCCACAGATAACACAAATATATAAATACGCGTGACTATTAGCTTATAATTATAAATTTAAAAATATAGATGGTCAGCTTCTCATTTACTTGGATGATATAATCAGATGCAATAATAACTTGCTAGTATTGTTATTAGCGTGGGAACACGAACTCCGAAGTGCACATTTTAGTTTAATTTAAAGGAGTTCATACACCATTCGTTAATAGGATAAATTCAGGATAACCTGTAGGGGAATGATTACCTATGTAGCTTGTCATATATTATATAAGGTCGTGCATTGACGCCTTAGAAATAAAGCAACTAACAAGAGGTGTGTCACATGATACCCACATGCAGCGATGAGGTGGGATATCGCACGCGCGCGGCCGCGAGGTAATTCTGCACCTACATTTCTTTATATTTATTACGCGGCGCGTGCGGTGTACCACCTATTTTAGTACACCGGAATTCCATTGTGTCCTCACGCTTAATTAAACATGTTACGTTGTTGAATGACAGATGTACCTGCAGCGACTATTTTTCTTAATACAATGCGAGCTATATATTATTAGGCAAGGCAATTAGTCAGTGTAAGATCTTATTTTAAGAATTTAAAAGGTCACGAACTAAATAAAAATATGTCATATGTTTAATGTTTTATATATACATATGTTTTTATGAATTCGAGTCCGGCTCTTATTCGAAGAATTCATTGTTTGTCGATGCGCTGACATCGGTCAGTTACAATATGGGGCAGGTGTGGATGTGTCAGTTAGTAATACATATATAACAAATGAGCGTCGTGCGTGGCCCGGCCCGGATGGCGTCTCGCCTGTTCAAACATCATAAGCATGTAATTATTTATCTATGAACCTATCTAATTATTTACAACGCATCCATTAGGTACAGTACGGCTAACATTATTCGATAGATACATACATAATGATTTAAAACTACGACGGGCATGTATTTACATCCGAACTGTGTATTGGCCTATTACTGAGCGTATAACTATACTAAGTGCCTGCTGAAACTAAACAATGCCCTAGAAACTTCATTCTAATTCTACACAACATTTGGTTATTTCATTCTATTTCGATTGCGTTCAAAATCTTTAGCTACCCGCAACTGTAAGCAGAACGGTGAAATTCACTCATCGCATCGGCCGAAAACTATCCTCGGAGCCGCGGTCACGCCGCACTAGTGAGTTACGGCACCTAGATGTAACCATTTTCAACTTGATGTTTATCGTAAATTGTGTGTGGTGGAAAGTCCGCTGTAGTTTTTCTAATTACATGGAAATTATTGTTGATAATTGTACGAGCAAACTCTACTGTCGAGCTCGACCGGTAATTTCCATGTTCCTAGGAGAACTTGTAAGTTTTCTTTCCAACGGCACAACATCATGGAGTGTAATTACGAGTAAGTGTGCGTGTTTCAGTGAGGTTACTTATGGGCATTTGCTGGTGTTACTCATTCTGCGGTTCCGTGCCAAGTGCACATACATCACACCAGTGGCGGACCGGCCGCGCGCCGCTTGCTCTCCACCTGCTCATTGCGCCACATTCACACACTATATCATCTTCTGAACACATCCTTCAATAGACCTATAAAGAGACATATTTTTGTCGAAAAAAAAAACTGTTTTTTTTATTGAAACTATGCGTCATACCTACTTTGAGCTGATCTCCATAAATCGATACCTACTGATAATTTAATTCTTAGTCGAAAATTAGTACTGAGGTAGGTAGGTACTGTAGGAATTTTGTAAAATTAAGTGATGTGTAATCTAAACAAGAAAGTACCTTCCTTAATCGCAAACTGGTAATCTATGTTTGTGATGGAGATCACCAGGCGCCTGTCGCACGCTCCGGGGTAGTCCCAGACGCGCCCAGCTCCCGGGCACGTTCGCTACGACGAGACATGACCCTGCACTAATTTATACATTACTAAACACTATCTACGTGCCTAACTAACTACATTCATATTACTACACATTGTCTTTCTTAACAGCCTTTATCGTTTACTCGACTTCACGCCGTCGAGCAGTCGCCGGTCGCGGTGGTCACTGAACACGATACGTCCCGCACACGCTTGTCACTCGGGCCCGCTCAGAGCGCCAGCGGCTGCGGCGGCGTCGGTGTCGGCGCGCCCGTGGTGCTCCACTCAGAACCAGTACAGATCCTTAGACGTGTCCTGCACCTGAGCCTCCAGACCTGTGTATCAAACACATACTTAATATGGCTAAAACATGGGGATAACGAATCTTATCATTGCTCATGCTGAACATGATTTAGGGAGTCGTTATTTTATTAGTTAGTTCGTTCTTAGGTAACATTGGGATAGCACATTTATTTATAAGAAGTCAATGGAAGCACGATTGGCGCGCGGCGGTGAGGGGCGGTGGGGGGCGGGCGCGGCGGGAAGCGGCTGATTGTTATAAATGGTTCCAAGTCGAGCGTTGGTATCGCATCCGAGCGCGATGCTATCGCAGGTCGGATCGCGATCGTGACGCCGCCGCCGCCGCTCGTATCACTCCTTCGCTCTGTCTCCTCCGCTCACAGACTCCATTAATTTTACATGCCCGCTTCATTCTCACATGCTCTGATACATCCATAATGCTAAACAAATTTTATGATTTATGGTTTTATTTAAATACTTTGTCATTTACACCGTTAAGGAATACTATCGATAATCCCGCAGATAGTTATAATGTATTGTTTTTATGGTTCCGCATCGTATCCGTAAAAAAGGTCATCGGGACAAATAATGCCCTCTTTCCGTCTGTCTATCCTCACTTCGAAAAGGCTGCAAGCATAAAATTACTTATAAAATACATAGGTAATTGTTGTTTATCTTCTTGCATGCCTTTAAGACCTTATAACGAACCATTTTAATTATTAGTGCATTAGCTACAAAGCCAGTTCCTGGTGATATTAATAGCGCCTGGCTCAACGGGCGGGCGAGCGCTGGCCGCTAGATAATTGACACGGAACTTGTGATTTAGTGGCCGGCGCGAGGGTGGCGGCGGCCGCGGCAGCCCAGTATCGATCAAGTCGAGGGCCGAGAGGCGGGGCGGGGGCGGCTGCAGCGCGGGAGGGGGGTGGCAGTGGTCAGCGCGCGGCGATTGGCCCAGTCTGCGGCGGCCCCGCCCCGCCCGCCATCGCGCCGGCCACCGTCCTCTGCCCACCACCCATTCGATTCTGAGAGCCTAGTACGAGAGAGCCACGAGCGTCGAGCGGGCCGGACAACACAACATTGCCCCCGACGACATATAACCCTCATTTGAAGGACACACGGTCATTGAAGACGAGAGATTAGCCGAAAGGAAACATCATTGTGTCAATCTGATCCTACATCGTTTTAGAGTTTACAGCCTACCTATTTTAGTCTACATAAAGGTAGAGACCATCTGCAAAAGTTCATGATTATCCTTTTAGTATCACGTAGCTACATTATTCGTGTCCTGAGTAAATATCGACCGCCCTACCAACCTTGGGCTACTGTTTTGTCTGTTGAACTTAATTATTTCGTTCTCGTTAAATAAGTTGTGAAGATAGTTCGCATTTCCAGTGGACAGGCAAAGGTTTGCGTACCTCATACCCTATCGATAAATAATGCATGTAGTAGCAACAGGTGTTAATTTGTGCACAGAAAAAGTATCGACAATGCTGTTTCCCATACGAATGGTGATCGCATCACATCAGCATAAGTGGAAGTAGTACGGAGGAATACCAGCGCTCATGATGCGCGGCGCGCGGCGCGACAATGCGCCGGAACGCGCGGAGTGACGCGCGGAATGCGATCCGCTATAATCACACATTTTCTTGCCCACCCAATTAACATACGGATAAGTTACGATCTACATGCCTACCACTAATGATAATATCATTGTTAATACTCTTATAATAAAGGTCTTGTTTATTTTTAGGGTTCCCGCTCAAAGTTGTAGAAAAGGAAGCAATTGCAAATTCTTCAAATATGTACCTACTATCGCCTTAATATCTGGTCCGGTTGTAGGCAGAACATGCGTCTAAGAGTTTATACAGTAAAGTGTATTAAAGTAGGTACAGTAAATAAGTATAATATGTACCCATAACTATTATTAAGTAACGGAATGGAGTCTGATAGCAGTTTTACAAATGGCAATTAGGTTGTTCTATTTTATGCCTCATAGTTGTTGATATATGGACAAAAGTGTTACGTTAGGTACCTACCTACCAATTTCCAAAGCTTGAACTTGATCGTAACTAGTTATTGCGTTCTTAATTTAGCTGTCCCCCGCGGTCTCAGCCGCGTGCCCGAGGGATCTTACATTTTCCCGGGATAAAAAGTATCCTAAGCGTTAATTCAGGATATATCTGTAGATATATACATATATAAAATAACTATAAAATATGTTTAAAAAAATATTTTAATCTTGCTATTTTGTTTACATGCATACAATCGAATAATAGATAAATTAATTTATTGAGTATTCTTAAACAATAAACAAATGCTTAAAAAATCGAAGCTTTTCCATTTTTGTTTTAGGTAACTTATCGTATAGTTTAGGTAAACAAAGCCTAAATATAAGTAGTATAAATAAAGTTTAATTGTTACACATAGGTACCTAGGTATTGTCAAGAAATGATTTATTTCAATTAGAATATTTTTTTTGATTAATTAAAGGAAGACGGCGGCAAAAAGAAGGATTATCACGCAGATGCTTTTTGCGTTAATTGCGCGATGAATGTTGTGATTTTTCATCCAAAATATTAACCGGAAAGTACCTACCGCTTGTACCAGGGTCAATAATTTTTGAAACAAAAGCAATAATAGAAGGACGAAACCCATTGGAAAAGGAAGAGAATATAACAAAAATTAAAGGAAAAATAATTTACGGGCGATCTGAGGTCGGGAAGTGGATGGGGGTGAGTTTTTAAGGGTAAAAAACGTTTTATCTCGATTTTCGGCAAAACTACAAGTCCTATGAAAAAAAAAACTGGCAAAGTTGTGGATAATAGAAAGATCTGCAACTTTTGTATTTTATGTGACTAAAACTCAAATAACCAAGATTTTAGTTTTTTTATTTTTATCTTTTACGAGAAAAAATATTTTTGTTATGTACCTATGCCATATTATAATTTGATGATAACATACATTTATATGTATCAAACACACTGTACCTAATCTTTTTGATTTAAAATATTTATTTTTTCACCTTATTTTGACTTAATATCGAACTATATCGGCTTTTTGTTCGTTGAAATCTACTTTCTGATAGTGCAAAGAATACCTTTTGATGGGCTAAAATTGTCCATAGGTCACTCAGGTACATAAGTTATCTCAAAACAGCAATAAATAGGCATCTAAAACAACTAACAATAACAAACAATAGCAACTAAAACAATAAATAAGTAAATAAACTTTTACAAATTTTTGCCCATCAAAAGAATCATTTCATACAGAAGTTCGGATTCGAGAAATGCTTTTTCTGAGAACATTTACCAAAGTAATGTATATTTTTTTACACCATCAAAAAGTAGAGATTTCAACGAACAAAAGACCGACCGACTTTTTTAAAAAAGCAGATATTTTGACGTGAGTAATCTCGATTAAAAATTAGGGTGTTTATTTCGATATTAAGTCAAAATAAGTTCAAATTCAAATATTTTTATTCAAATAGGCCTTTACAAGCACTTATGAATAGTCAGACTCTAATACCGGTTCGGAAGGTTGTTTTTTACTGAGAAGAGCCGGCAATAAATAAGGTGAAAAATAAATATTTTAAATCAAAAAACTGTGTGGTTGCTACATATAAATGTAAGTTTTCACCAAATTACGTGAAAAAATATATATATAATATTTTCTTGTAAAAGATAAAAAACCAAACTCGTGGTTATTTGAGTGTTTCACACCAAATTTCAGGTTATTTGAAAAAACTGTGAATTCAAAAGTTGTAGATTTTTCTATTACCAACAACTTTGGCATATAACTTTTTTCCATAGTAGGGTAGACTGGGTACGGTTGAAACGGTGGACGGTTGAAACAAAGCGAATATCTGGACACCCATGCATGGTAAGGTGAGGGTTACAAGGGAAGAACGAAGCGGGCGACAAGTCGAAACACGAATATTAGTATTGCGTCGCTCTTCGCGTGCTGTTCTTGTGTGTAGAAGGCCCCATTGTGTTTTTTGACGGAAAAGTAAGTATTTTGTCTTCATAAATTTTTGTAATTATTATGGTTTTATTGAAGTAAGTGTATTGAGAGTTTTATATCGTTTTAATTGAAGTTTGTAGAATATGGCTGTATGATTAGTTTTTATTCAAATTTGTTATCATTCTTAGTGTGAACCGTTTTATACCTAGAAGGGGGGTTGGGGACAGTTGAAACATTTTTTGTGGGTACAGTTGAAACACTTTATTCATTTAGTTTTCTTGTTTCTTAGATGCCAAGGGTACGCCAAAGGAAGAGGATTTGGAAGAGCTTTCATCCGGACATCAAAGCAGTAGTTAAGTTCAGCAAATTTCACTCAACCCTTCTACAAGTTCTCAATCTGTTCCTGTTTTGAGAAATCAAACGGAAAATAGCGCGCACTCAGGTACACCACTTATGTTTTCGCCGGAAGCAGTACGACCACTACCAAAAGCTCCTCCGACGAAATTAACAAACAGGGGGCGAAAAACCAGGAAATCTACAATCAACACTGATACACCTGAAGAAGAAGAGATAAGAAGAGAACATGAAAACAGATCGAAACGAACCAAAGCTATGCAAGTTAAGAAGAGATTAGATGGACGAAAGACTAAAAGAAATGTTACAAACAGGAAAAAAACTAACACGCAACATGAATCATCATCATCAGAAGAAGATGAGTGCTACCGCCTTGTTTGTATGTCAGCATATTCAGAAAGCAGACCGAGGGAAAAATGGATACAATGCACAGTAAAGTGTGCACTGTAAGATGTGGGCGCACGAAGAATGTACGGAAGGTAGTTTTAGCTATGTTTGCCACAATTGTGATTCCGAATGATCTCGTAACCACTTAAGTATTTATGTATAAAATTTTGATTTTATAGAAATAAGAAGTTTATTTTATAGTTGAAGTGCCAAAGCGTTTTTTTAAAACTATTGAATTTTACTTGAAGATTTGTTTGTCATTTGTTTATCTATGCATCAAAATGCAGATGTTTATAATAATTATATGTGCTAAAATCTAGTTTATAATAATTAATGCTATTGAAAATCGTCACCAACATCTATCTGATTACTATATAATTGTACTCAATATAAACTTTGAAGGCTGATTAAAAATAATGTTAGATTATAAGTATCGTTAAAGACTTAAATATTAATAAAATATTTGTGATGATCAACTGTGCCATTACGAGACTTGAAATGTTATTAGACGATAAATAAAAGATGTTCCTTTATTATATTTTGTATTATTTGCACGTGTTTCAATTGACCCCAGGCACTGTTTCAACCGACCCTGGCATTGGGACGGTTGAAACAAATTACATTTCTTTTTAAATTTGATTTTATACATAAAATACAATACAGTGATCTGAAATAACTTTGCCCATTAGTAGACAGATGTATGTTCTTTTGTTCAATATATTTCCGCCATAGCTAGCTTAACTAATCTTAATGCCATAGACGATAAACGCTAAAATGGTTCAACCGTACCCAGTCTCCCCTACTTTTAGTTTTGCCGGAAATCGAGATGAATCGTTTTTTACCCTTTTACATTTGACGACGTGTGTTTTTTTTTAAACTAGTGTCCAAGCTTATATTATAAATGCGAAGATAAATAAGTTTGTTTGTTATGCTTTCACGTTAAAACGACTGAGCGGATTTGGATGAAAGGCACATGGGTAGTAATTTTTGTAAAAGAGTAACAAATATTCATCCAAATACCCATCCATATAAACTCTCAAACTATCGCCTTTATAATTATTATTTGAAAATATGGTCTGTACGCTATTCTGATGTATAATCTATAATATAATTTAGATTCCGTAGTTCTTACGGGAAAAAATAAAAAGCATGCAACCATACATCCTCATAGACTCGTATTTATAATATTCATCGTAGTATGATTTTACATTACAACATTTCTAATTTTTCACGCCTGATTTTGAAAATTGCCACTTTATTTCACAAGGCTGTAATAGAAATAAAAATAAACTGACTATTAAATAAATATTATTAAACATAACTCAACGGATCAACATGGTTAGTTTGACTATAATAACAGAGAGTGCATCAACTCTACGCACACAGTTACGTGCGCATCTGTGTGAGTGGGAAGAACACTGCAATTACCTAAATATTGTGCCGAGGATTTGGCGTTAACGCTCTTAAGGGCCTTTGAAAATGGTCAAACGGTCAAAAGTGAAAAACTATATAGTAGGATGGAACCCATTGGAAAAGGAAGAGAATATAACAAAAATTAAAGGGAAAATAATTTACGTAGGTACTTGTCTAATATCACAAGACGCCGCCAGGGTGTGAAGAAAAATAAATAAATAGAAAACTAAACTTCACCATGCCCAATTCAATGAGGTTTTATTAATTGATCCCTTTAGACCTATTTGAGACTTTATAGTTATTATTAATTTCTTTAATTGGAACATTTCTACCTATAAAAAAATATTATAAACCTTAAAAAATATAATTAGTACCTACATATATACTTTCTAAATGAATTAAATATTTTGTTCATTATTACATACAACACCCGAATGCATTCGATATTTCCACCGTAGCCGATATCGTAACCGTAACCGAATCGAACCCTCGAGTCGCTTGTTCTAAATAGCTCGAAAAGGATTGTACGACACGAGTTCGGTATCCAATTGTATCGATTCGGTTAGTTATCGAAGTGTTCTAAATCGACCTAGTGACTTGACTGGCTGACGGACTGATTCATCAACGTAGAACCGCTGGGGCTACAAACTTGCAATTTTGCTCAAAGATTCTTAAAAATGACGTTAGTGAGCACTAAGAAAGGAATTCTAGCAATTTTACCCATATGGGGATAAAATAAAGGATAAACGAAGTCAGTCATTTTCAAAGTAAGAAGCACGAAATTTCATATAAGTACCTGCTTCTGGTTTTTTTGCGTATAAGGAACCCTATGGTACCTACGTGCGTGCCTTGGTGGGTAGACCTGCAACTCATTTACACGTGGCTTTATTTGAGCAAATATATATTGTATGCATTATAAAGCATTGTTCCTTGGCTCATAAGTACCTAGTGCCTGTGACCCGCATACATAATATAGCACAAAATAACAATCGAATTTGGGTTAGGTTTCAATGCTTGGGTTGTGGAGATGCGCCGGGCGGCATGCGGCAGTGGACACACAATAGGGTTGCGTGACATCGTGCGTGGTATTTGTCAATAAAGTCGCACCCGCCGCCCCGCGCCCGCTCCCCGCTCCCCGCTCCCCGCTCCCCAGAGCCCGGGCCCCGTCCCAGCCCCCGGTGTCGCGGGGACACCGAGCACCGCCCTTTGATGTGACCCCATTCACGGAGCCCAAGTGACAACCAAACGCTAGATCTGCCCATGTCGTCGGATACGTGACTAGTATATCTGTAGATCGGTACAGTAGGTACATCAATTACACTTACGCAATATACTATGTAGGTACCCATACCTATCGTGAATAGGAAGGTGGGATAGAAATCTGCTTGAAACGTCGATGCCCGCCATACAAGGCGTCTGGCCTTCTTCATATTACCATTTATGTCATGTTTTTTTCCTTATGTTACTTATGTTTTAAAAAAAACACTCTCAGCAACTATAAAATAATTGTATAAGTGCACATCAAAGGAATTTACTTAGATACCTACCTAATAACGAGAAAATTAAAAACAGGTACAAACACACTGGTAGAGATTTGAAAGTAGGTAGGTAGGTATTGTAACGAACGGTATTGATATTCAAAATGATCTGGTAGCCACTGACTAGGTAGATACGTGTCAGTTCATTACGAATTGCAGATAAGAGAGGTCTTAAATTAAAACTTATTTTTAACTATCTTCATCCATAAAAAAGTGAAGGAAAGTCTATCAATTAGTGGCTGCGCTAGACTGCATACATTTTTTTGTAAAAAGAAATGTTTTATTTTAATTGATAAGACTCAAACCTCCCCAACGCTTATCAACTTTAGGGAACGAAAGAGAGGTTCATAAGTTAGGTCAGTTTAGTATAAGGCACAATAGAGTCGGGACTAATAATAAGTCGGAAATATAATGTTTATACATTTATTACAGATAGAGATGTATGGAATAAGCTCTCTGCACAGTGCACCTCTAATTTGCTTGTTTAGGTTATACCTTAAATTATTATCTTTGTATTTATATTATTGTTTTTGATTATTGTACATTAAGTATTTTTTAAATATTAATTATAAAAATATATACAATTGTAATAGGTAATAAAATATCCAAAAAGTCAGATTCGATCAAATTTACATCAACATAATAAAAAGAAAACCGGCGGTAGCTTTAGTGACTTAAAATTTAACCGATAAGTGCTCTCCGCGGGCCGAAGCTGAATAAATGGTCTGCCGTATTTATGACAGTTTCTCTCGGTTTTGGCTGGTTGTTTGTTTAAATTTTTTGTTTATTTACGGTGCATTAGCTCGTTTATTAAATTGGTTTAATTTTTATAATCTGGTTTTACATGCAAGAGAAACTAAATGTATTAAATTTGCATTACCCAATGTAAAAAAATTATACAGTAAGTAGTAGATGATGGAGATCTATATCTATGGGAGATGTAGGCAATCAGAGTCAGTAGGCAATGGTGATCACCTTAAAATAACAAAAACCGAACGCAACAAACTGATACCAACATAACTACGCGCTAGCTGAACCTCATCCCCGAACCCCGCCGCTCACTTAGTTCGCGCGACGCGCTGGCGAGCAACGGCCATGTGAAGATTTCGCACCATTTTGCGAGTTCATGAAACCGATGGTAAGTCTTAAATTACTAAATCTTTATTTCTGTGCTTGTGATATATATGTAGTAAACGTAACATATAATATTGATAATTAAAACTTAGATTGATACTATATTATCAGCGTTCTAGTCAGGATTACTTTTTCTCATTTTCGCCCATACAGGCAATTGGACTCACAGTAACTCTCATTGCCTAGAGAGCTTACCGACTCTATTTCAGTAGTAGAGCTCATAGTGCAGAGTTCGTCCGGAGAAGTACTACCACCTTACCCATTTCTGCCGTGATCGACTAGTGCACTTGAATTACAGTGTTTCGACTAGAAAGGTAAGAGGGCCCGTGAAATTACAGGCACATGAGACTTAAAAACTTCACGTCTCGGGGTCGACAACGCATTGGCCTCTAGTTTTGCAAATTTCCATAGGCGGCGGTAACCACTAACCATCAGATGGACCGTCCGCTTGTCTGGCGGCCCATGTGGTTTAAAAAAAATCTACTAATCAAGCGACTGCTTCATAGGCTCAATTCGAATGCCATCAACATGGAACCTGGCAAGTATCCAAAATTTCATCCAGATGCCTAAGAAAGCGCCTGATTCTATGAAAAGACGAGGAAGAAAAAAACACCACGCAACAGTTTTGACTTCAACACCGATCAAAGACGCTCTGGTTGAGAATGAAAACAAAGGGAACGCTGACAAAAATAAGGGAAAAGAAGCGGTAAAGAAAAGCAAGCCACATAAGTACAGTGTATCCATAACCTTCTTAAGGTTTAGAAGAAAATTCTGCAGGAATCGAATGCTATTTCGATGTGAGATGTGAACACGGATGACTTATGCCAGAATAATGAAGTCAACGATGCAGAAGGCCCAGGTAACATGTGTCTTGTATGTGAAGAATTTGGACGCTTGAAGACGCCTTATGCGCTTTGGGCTCATACCGACTGTAGTGGGTGGGACTCTGCTATCAATGATGTGTGTGACTTGTGTTGATTACCATTGTCCAATACAACTTATTTTAAATCTCTATTATTCCAAAATATATAGGCCAAAGTAAATATTCGGTAATAATCAGTAAATATTTGGTTAATAGATTCTGTTTTATATCAATTATTGCTGATCCTCATAACCTACCTAAATCTCTCCTAATAGCTACTTCTTGCTTCAATTGGGGACACAAATATCACGTCTTGCGGGAAAACAGAATTCTGCAGCTTACCCATTTAGAAAAATCAGACAGCTAGTCAGATGAAGATACGACAATATTAGTTTATTTTAGCAACTTTCACAGTGTTGTGATCGACGGCAATTTGCTTTGGGGGTAAAGCTGCTGGTCGAGCAGTTCGAGCTATTTATAATTTGAGTTCTCCAACTTCCCTCGAACACAGTCACATCATCTATACTAGAAATAATCATAAACTTGTCACTTCTGCATACTACAGTCTTTAAAAACTGTAAGGATAATTTTAGGACTTAGTATATGTTTCTATAATTAAAGCCCTGCCAATGTTTAAAATTTACCTTTACAATCATTTAAGGAAAGAATGAAGACTGTTTTAGTACAAAAGCCTCTCTTACAACATAAACGATTATTTTAATGACAGCAATGCATTGTATTTATGTACAAAATCTTATTTTGAAAAGAGTAATTCTTTTTTTTTTTATTACTATTTATATTATATTTAGTTAATTTGTGAGTTTATTGCCGGCTCTTCTAAGCAACCCTTCGATCCGGTTTTAGTCTGACCATTCATAAGTGCCTGTGAAGGCCTATTAGACGTACTCGTATATATATGTATATTTCAAATGTAGTAGACACGCTGCATCTTCATCTGACTGTTGTTTATGTTGTTCTAGGTAAGCCCGTTCACGAAAACCAGAATACACAAATTGTTGATACTTCGGATGGTAGATCCTAGTAGTGACCTTCGTAAGTAGCCTATACATCATTAGCTTTTTTATAATATTGAGCTGAGTGTAGTGTAAGTTAACCGGAAGAAAGCCTATTCAGTTATCTTTTCGATCGGAGAGGTTCCCCTAACTCTTACTCTTACATTACTTTCATCGCAAATGTTATCAATCAAGTGGATGGCTGCGATCAGTGAGACAAAGGGGAGTGCACCGCGAGGAGGGGCGCCCGCGGGGAGGTCGAAGGGGGAGGGGGCACGAGATCGCTGGCGAAGAATTTAATTTGTGAGAGACGGGCGCGGCCGCGGGCCCTCGCCGCGCAAATTAATTTTAATCGTCGTCATTAGGGTAGAACCTTCCCCTCCGCCTCCATCACGCTGCGTTTCATTACGAAAGCTAGCAGCCTTTCAAGTCGCCGCGGCCACTCGGCCCGCTGTTTTTACTCCATCAACCGTCCGTTTATAATCGCTCCCAACCCGCGACGGGCAGCGCGGCAATTACGTCTATCCTTAGAAGCGAATCTAAATTCCAGGCTGAGTATGATTATGAATCACGCGAGGTTTTTCTCAGGGCCCGGCGTCCTCGTCGAGTCACACGAGGAATTCAGCACCTGTTCCACGTGACCCTCGCGACCCTCGCCAGTGACTGTGGGCGAGGTGCATACCGCATACTTACATTGGCACCTACAACTTTCTCATTAATGTTGACTGCTCCACTGACGGTGCCACACAAACTCTATTATAAAGTTCCTATTGTACCTGCTCCATTGACGTACGTATCTAATTTATAATTCATATACCTACATAATATACCTCCCTACTATACTGTGCTAAAATTCTCTTTTAATCAGACATTATAATTTAATCTTATTGGTTTACCTACTCCTTTTATGTAGGTAGGCCTCATGACTCTATTGTTATTTCTTGAAGCTCTTCAAGCTTTAAATGAAAGATACGCGCGGTTCTGGTCAAAACGTCCAAGGTTCATACGCCCGAAATAATTAAAGTCAGGCATAATTGTGAGTAGGTACATATTTGCAAAAATTATCGCGATGTTTATTCTGACAATAAAAGAATAAATTGGTACTCAATCTCTTTGAACAGCGTTACTTTATTTTTTCTAACCCAAAACACGAATGCTTTTAATCGTTCCTCAAAAATGTGGCAACCCTTGCACCCCCTCACTACCCAATGAACTCTTGTAGTACGTCCTTCGCGCGGCGCCGGGCGGCGGGCGGCGTCGGCGTCGGCGTCGGTCGTGTTTGACGTTGAATCTAAAAGGGCGCCTGCCCTCCGCTCTGTAGAACGAAGGAAGTATCCACAAAGCGAGAATGCTTTGTTTTGTCATTCGAATAAAACGCTTAAATCATCACAATTAAAATACCTGCGCTCGACGCGAGTGGAATTTCTTTGAAAATTAAAATACACACGACTACGAGGAGACCGTTCCCGGCTCCGCAGCTCCGCCTCGCTCGTGAGTCGCGGCATCGCGGCATCGCGGCATCGCGGCTCTAGCTTCATATGTACGAACCAATGGAAATATTTTGTCGTCATAGAGCTTTATAGGTAGTTATTTATCGCATTCTTTTATCGTTTATCCGCTGTGAGATAGAGCACATTGAATGGTTCTGATTATTTATATTCTCAGATTTTAATTTAGAATTGTAGGCAACATTTTTGTGCAATAAATATAATTTACGTACCGAAGCGTTGGTCGCGATTTTGTTTCAAAATTATAAAATGTAATTTATAATCACAGTAGACAGTTAGGACATTAACTACTGATATTTTTAGTGGTCCCACATTATTGTCTGTTCCTTATTCCAAACTAGGTATGTAGTGTACTGTACGTACCTATCGTTATGCATCACAAGTGGACACTGATCCACCACCTACTTCCAACATTTAAAGCCGGCATGTTTAGACAAAAGCCAATTTTTGACAGCGAGAATACCGCAATAGTTTCCCGTTACGGTTACCACGCACCAGAGATTGACTGTTGTCTTAGGGGGAAGTCCAGTATAGTGAGCATAATGCTAAATACATATAGGCAATTGCTTAAGATAGGTATTCGGTCGGCTACTTGACAGGTTCTGTCATAGTAAACCTGCTGGTCGTAAGCAAGGCTCCAGCTCCAGGTGTATAGATAGGTAGTTAGTGTACTGACCGGGCACCGCGGGGTAGGTGTAGGGCGAGCAGGCGGCGGGGTCGAGGTGGTGCGGCGCGTGCGCGTGGTGCTGCGCGGGCCACTCCACGCCCACGCCGACGCCCACGCCCACGCCCACGGGCTTGTACTGCGCGTGCAGGCCGCCGCGGCCCAGCAGCAGGCCGCCGTAGCCCGCGGCGGCCGCCATGTTGTGGTGCGCCTGCGCCGCCGCGTGGTACTCGGCCGCGTGCCGGTGCGCCGCGTGCCCGTACCTACACACGCACACGCACACTAACATTACTTCTCCCGTTCTCCTAGTTGCATTCGTTTTGGCTGGTCACATCGATATAGCTTCACAGCATCGCTACTACTGGAATCACCGGTAAACAACTATAAGCGAATATTATACAGAGCCTCGAAAGCAGGTTGAGAAATGTAGCAATAATAGGGCACATACCCCGGGTAGTGCTGGTGCCAGGGGTCGTAGTCGTAGATGTCGACGCCGGCGCAGGCGCCGCCGGGCACGCCGGCCACGCCCGCCGCCGCCGCCGCGTTGAAGAAGGACGCGGGCAGGTTGCGCGACACCATCGGCACGCACTCTGCACACACAACCACGCCCAATTCAGGTCGCCGAGCGCAAGTGGATCTTGAACTTGGTTATTTATTTGTTTATTAATTTCGCTAAGATCAATGATAATTTTGAACACCGCTCTGTACCCAATATCATCATACTTACACGTGCTTTCTTTGAACCTTGCTTTCCAGGTACCTACCTATGCTTACGAGCCGATAATTTTACCCTTGTAATATTCTGATTGAGAATAGTCAAATTTGAGCAAAAACAACGAAAGGTGGCTATTTACTACAATTATATTTTATTCAATAAAATTGTAGGTACACAATTTTCTCATTAACCAGTAGCTTTTTAATCGCATTCTGAGTCTTCTCCATCTACATTTAAGTTCACGCTGTGGCTTTCGAACCTCTCAATCAACATTATCTCCTGCATGTGTCCAGGTAAAGGTACACTTTTGTCACAGTTTACGCAGCATTTTCCGTAACTTTACCTACGATACCTACTTTAAAAGAGCGTTATTTCGCAGATTATTTATACCGAATATCATTTGGCACGGATAAAACAAAACTAACTTTATAAACAATAAGGATACTTATTATGTTTAATAAATGCTGGGGGAGTGGTTTAGGGTGTAATCTAGGCTACGTTTGTTATAAGATAACTTCTTAAAAATAAATCTTTAAATGCTTCGTATACCCAATTTGAATATATTAAAAATGTTAAATAGTTTATTTACGAGACGACACCATAAATAAATACTTAATGTAAACTCTGTCTGTGAATGCTGCGTGTCAATCTTATTTTGTAAAAAGTAATTGCTGAGTTTATTGCCGGCTCTTCTCAGTTAAGGGGTAAGAGTGCGACAAGACCGGTAAGTAATTTGAATAAATATATTTTATAATTATTTGTACATAATTATATAAACGTAAATATTTTAAAACTAAAAGCTTGTAAAGGAACAGAGAATTCAATATCGATATTAAAAATCATAAACGTCTTGAGTTACATAGATACCGTTTGCAAGTGATATACTTTTTAACCAAGTTATCAATCTACATATAATCAAATCATATCTAGGGATTTCGTGAAGCGAAGCCGATGTTTAAAGGTTCCTAAAGGACCTCCCTAAAAAAATTTTTTCAGTTTTTGAAAAGAACTTTGAAAAGACCGTTGAGTTCTGTGAAATTCAATTTAGAAAAAGAATAATTTAAAGACAAAACACCGACAGGATAGATGTCTCGACAAGTGAACACGCCGTAGAAGGAGGAGATAGAAATCAAACGAGGAAACCTATCGTGGACCGGGTTCAAATGATTACCCATTTGATGGCAATAAAAGAAGTGTCCGTTCTCGGAATGCGCGCCGTGGGAGCGAGCGACACACGTCTTGGCGAGGCATCTGTCTGCTCGCGCGAACTGCACTGACCTCGAGCCATCCAGTGAGGACTAAACGCACTAAATGGATGTTATGTGCAATTTTTGATCTCTGATCTATCTATCTACCTCGCTCGAGGAATATAAGCAGGTAGCTACGTATATACAGGCAGGCACCGACCTGTACAAGCATGTACTTACGAATGAAACAGAACTAGGTGGCTAGTAAGACAGTGAAGTTAGGGTAAACGATGGTTAGCGTCGTTTTTGCCGTGTCCCGGCGCGGTATGCGCGGCCCGCGCGTCGCGGCTGCGGCCCACAAAGCCCTGCCGACCCGCGCCCGCGAATATGGCAGCGCAGCGTTATGCGTTTTTGTCGCGCGGCTCCTTTCGGCCATCTTTTAAGTAATGGTCGCGTTTTTCCGATCTAATCGCGGCCGCGTAACTATGTCCCGGACCTCGGCCTCGCGTTGAATCAACGATTCGCCCCACTTTTTGGTCATAAGTAGCCCTCGGCCGTCGAAACCGGTCGCGCGTTGCGTCATTTTCATTCCATCGATCGTCATTCGCGAGCTCGCAACGTTCGCACACTGCACTTATCATTCATTCATAAATTCCGTCCAACATCCTAATAGTCACTCGCATAGATATTAATTAATACTAGAATAGAGCTCAGCGTCGATACCGAATCGAAACTATGTATAAAGTGAGCCGCGCCATAACAGTTTGCAACTCCCCGATGAGTCGCCCGTACAATAGGCAGGTAAATGAAGTGCACGGAGGTAGACCAAGGAGTAAACCGTCGGAGTACACATAATTCGAGTTGAATGGCGTCAAAGCGGCCGCAGGAGTCGGGGGAGGTGCAAGGGCGGGGAGGTGGGGTCGAGTCTAGTTTGTAATTACACGTACAGTTTAATGAAGGCGGGTGGAGTCCGGGAGCTCGCCGCTGATTTATCTAGTCGTCGCCGCGCCGTCGGCGCTGGGCTACGCTCGGCGCATGGCGGGCGCGGGCGGCATTGTTTCTGCGAGCGAACACAATCACGCGCTCTTCTGCGAACGGCCGTGCGGTAGTTTTTATGCTCGCTTCCCGGTACGCGGCGCGACAACACACTGGAATTCTTCCATCAAATACACAACACAAGCTTTTGTCTGATGCAACACTCGTGGTTGTCGTGATCGATCTCGTCGACTCTAAACTCGTTAGGAATATTTTGATCGCATTATTAGATAATCTCCTTTAAATCATCATCTGCCTACCTCGTTGGCAATCCATTATAAGGGGCATCGCAATATTTGTTTGTGCTTCACACTTCGGTAATTATGAGTCGGGGTGGTAGTATCAGTCGCCGCTACAGGGTTATCTTCTTGCAGAAATTATAAATCACTCACCAATCATTCTTCTTCCTCGATTTACTGACATATCTTTAGGATTATCAGATTCATATATAGGCTTATTCCTTATTCATATATATCTTTACAAGCACTTATGAATAGTCTGACTCTAATCGGGTGAGAAAAGATTTATATTAACCTGTATTGTTTATTTGTAACTTTATTCAACGAGGGACTATTAAAAAATAATTACTATAGATGCTCTGAATTGAATCGCGTCGTTTCGCAAGTCTCGATTCATGTTGGAAGGGAGGGGGGGGACGTCGCCTGCCCGTACGGTCTCTAGCCAAGAACATGTCTACCAGATCTGTTATCGGTCCTTTTTTGCTCCGTATTCTCAGGACGATGCCGGTTACTTTTGTTTTTCATTGGATCATAACGAACGCCGGCCTTAAGAGAAACCCCTTTCCATAGCCCGCTGTCACATTGAGCCTGTGGATCAGGGCAACCGTCAAATGCCACGTTTCGGCGGCGTCATCATCTTTTGTCGGTTTGCTTAACGAAGTTGTTCCTACCCAACTGTGTAGGTATTCTACCCATGATAGTTATTCTCCTGAACAAGTTCAATGCCAGCATTTCCTACATTTCCGAGTACAAGTCTATGATTGCCTAGTGCATAGTTCCTCCACCAAATCGTATCGTTCGTTAGTATAGTGTACCCGCTGGTACTGACCTTTAGCTTTGTCGACGGAGAGGGCGCGCGCGAAGTGTTCGTCGACGACAGCGGCGACGTCGCCGGAGTAGTGCGTGAACACCACGCAGTTGGCGCTGACGTACTGCGCGCGCGCCCGCCCCCCGCCAGTCGCGCCGCCGCCCCCGCCCCCGCCCCCGCACTCGCCATCAGACTCGGATGAACCGCCACCTGTATCATAACACACTCCATTACCTACTGACGAAGATATTAGGCATAGGACATACAGATACCAACCACCGACCGGCTCCTAGACACATGATCGATTTTAAGCAAGAGGCATTCAGGATACTTATTGATTTAGTGTCACCACGGGCCTACCTTGATTGGAAGATTCGATAATAATAAGGTAACCTCGCTAATAACTACCGGTAAATGCTATCGTCCGAAACGCTCGAAGATTTATTCCCTTGAGATGGTCAACTTGTCAGTATCACGTGAATATCTTCTTAAAAATCCGACATGATGGATGAGCGTGTGTCTTGTAGTGTAGTATGGTGCACTGTGGTGTGGTGGTGTGGTGGTGTGGTGGTGTGTGTGTACCGTCAGCGCTGGCGCGTCCATGCGCGGAGAGGTCCTCCTCCTTGGTCCGCAGCCGCGCGGCGTGGTGCGCGTGGTGCGCGTGGTGCGCGTGGGGCGGCGAGCCCGGCGACTGCGCGCCCGACGACGCCGAGCCCGAGCTGAGCGCGCCCGCTCCGCCTCCGCCGCCGCCCCCGCCCCCGCCGCCGCCGCCGCCGCCGCCGCCGCCGCCGCCGCCGCCGCCGCCGCCGCTGCTGTATGCCTCGCTACCCGCATTGCCCGCGCCGCTTTGCACGTTGAACTGAAACAACACCGCTCGCTTATTATCTAAGTCAAAAAAGTTTCGGTGCGCTGATCGACTTTCGTATTCTAAGTATTTCAGCCTAAACATGGTGTCTTCCTTGAGCTATTGAGATAGTCCTTCGTACGGGCGACCTCGGTAGCGACGTCGGTATAAAAAAACATACTTCGCGACCAACAGTGATTAGCAGAAACAGCAGCACGCTGTTTTTTGGGCAGGCATAGCAAGTGTGTGTCTGATATTAAAATTATATTGGTGTCGGCTTTTCTACTCGTGAGAGGATACTGTGGTGGTGTTTGAAATTTCAATAGGTAAGAGAACGAATTTTCATCGCTCCCTATGCTGGTAAACAAGTCTGTTCGCCAGATATATGTAGGTAGGCACCAATGTAACTTTAGCAACTGACTAAACCCATACCTAAGAACTCGGTACTTTCAATAAGATCCCGAGAAGATCGAAAACCTTCGAACCCTTGAATAACAATGTTAGCATAGGAGTGTCTTACATTTGGTAAATTAATCCGAATCATTTCTTTTCTTTGAGTAGATAAGCAATAAATTAAGTAGATATTTACCGAAAACACATTGTTTAAATAGTTCGAATTTTCATATTTCTTTTCTACCAGGTAAAGTAAGTTGTCGATGTAAATGAGGAAAAGGAAAGCTCGAAGGAATGAACCTTGTGTGATGCCAATCGCCACTGTAGGGTGCAGGCAGACTCTAGGATACCTACTCATTCACACATGCCACTGAGTGCAAAATCTATAACTCCATAGCGGTGAATTTTCCAAATATGTTCTGTACTTAATCAAGAGGTACGCAATCTTAAGCCTTCGAAAAAGGTCGAAGGTGATAACAGCACAATTTCTCATAAGAAAAAATATTAATTACAGTAGTTTACACCGCGCTCACACCGTCACGAAAAACACACCCTGAAGGTAGCTGATAACGGTCTCTCCATCATCATAACTTCGGACAAATCGCAACTGTCAGTGTCAATGAGTGAGTAATGATGTTATTGTCAATAATACTATCACAATGTCTAAATTGGTAATTCGTTGGTACAGACAGGTGCAAAGAGTTTGGACACTACAAAAGTATATTTGACGAGTAGTAAAGCCAAGTTATGCGTTTAGTACAGTTTTTCTCACCAATAATTACTTCATACGTGCGTACATAAGTATTAAATAATAAAACAGTTTATAGGAATCCAATTAGTTCGCCAAATCAAAAAAGAAAGTTGCCTATCGACAAATCGTTCATTATTCGAATGCTCGGGTTACACACGAGTTTCACGAAGATGGGCCTAGCGGACAGATCGCACGATTGACATTCCACCAAAATATCCCACGTCTGAGGTTTATGAGGTTTAGTATTGAAGGTTTTTCGAAGATAATCCTAAACCTCGATCATATCTTGTTTAGGGTTCGGTGCACTGGGGCAATGCGTAGCACTGTTAACATGACGTAGTTTAGTTTTAGCGTGGCAATGGATGGAAGCAGTACGCACTAGGCGCGCACGACGCGGGTGCGGTTTTTGCGGCCGTGATATATGGCCGGTCGGACCGGTCGCCGCGTCGCCGCCGCCGCAGCGCGCCGATGTACCACTACGTACATACATACAACAGTAGAAAGAAAAAGTCATTCCACTCTACCGACTGCTTGCTCCGCGGTTAGTTTCACTATTTTTACTTTCCGATCCAGCTTCATGATCTCATACCTAATATTCATATTCTCAAAGCTGCTTAGAAAAGTACCTACGTATAATGAGCTGGTTTTTCGGTGAAGGTAAACATTAGGAACACTAGAGTTTAATAAAAAGAATGGAAGAATTATAGGTATAAGTACCTACCTAATTATTGCAAAATAACTTAGGTATGTAGGTATAGTTATAACGAGTGAATTCGAATCGTAAGTCATGGTCTTGAGTTCAAAGATCCAATAGAAAAGAAACTTAATATTATTCCCGAATTTACCATTCTGGGGCCACTTTTTAAATTTTGCCCTAACACGTTCCAAAAAAAAAAAAATCAGCCCTGCATTTTTACACGCTTTCTTTAGCTTCACTTGTATGTTTTTAACGGACTCCTTTGGGCGCGATTTTGACCCGCTTTAAACGGTCCGATTTCATTCACTTTGTAGATCTATCGAGGACCGATGGCAATTTAATATTTTAAACAGTTAGACCCGTTATCCTTACTAGGTTCCTATCAGGATTAGCGATTTAACTAAAAAATAAATAATAAGTACATAGTTTAGGTAAACTAAAAACACGCATAGAAAATCCAACTAAAAAATAGAAAATAATTTTAAATAAGTTTTAAACAAATTTAAGAATATTGTTCTTAAAGAGTGGGGTGCTTTTTAAGATATTATCAAAGTGATAATCCTTCTACTAATATCTGTCAATAGAATATTTATAACTATTGACACCATGCACCCCACGCTATTTTTTCACAATTAAATACATTTTTTTCTTTTTTACACTATTCTTAATTCAAATTTATTTAATATTAGGTATTGTAATTGTATTATTTATTTGTTGATTTTCTATAAAAGCGTGTTTTTTTAGTTTTCTTAATTATTTATAGATAGATACGTGAAAGTAGGTACTTAGGTATGTTATGCTTCTGTTTGGCCATAATCTCGCCTTGGTAAGTGATGAAGTTGTCAAAGACTTCCTACACAACGTTTTTGAGACACAAAGCGTCGAATCAAATTGACTTTCAATTTAAGCTGCTAGAACACACCGGTAGATAAATTTATTTTTTATATATTTATTCGGTTGACTTGACGACATATTTCCAACTTTCAAGCTTCAGCGACCCTTCATCTAGTAAACTACGTAGTTTCTCTCGTTCTCTACTTCCGTGTTTCGTGTTAGTAGCGAGTTATACTGTGGCAAACATTGACTAGAGTAAATGAATAATGACTCACCCGATCGTATTGAAAATGCGGCGCGTGGTGGAAAGAACGCGCGGCGCCGCGGCTGTACAGGTAGGGGTAGTAGGCGCCGTACATCACCTCGGGACAGCTCACCGCCATGCCGCCGGCGGGCCGCGCGCGCGCCCCATGCCGCCGCGCCGCCGCCGCTCGCTCGCCGCGCTACCGCGCCCGCGTCGCGCCCGCGTCGCGCCCGCGTCGCGCCCGCGTCGCGTCCGCGCCGCGCCCGGGCCGCTCCCGCGCCGCACTCGCGCCGCACTCGCGCCGCACTCGCGCCGCCGCCGCCGCGAGTTGGGCCCGCGTCGTCGGCGGCGAGCCGCGCTCTGCACACAAATATATTCAAATCTTAATTAAGCACCGACTATAGGCATCCCCAAATATATTAGTAATGTACTTAGTGCCAAACAATCATTTCAATAAAAACATTTGGAACACCATTCACTAGGCGCATCATATCAATTTTATCCCTGCGCGGTATTTAGTCAGGTCGCCAAGTAATTCGTTGATTTAAACAGATGATCGTTATTGCTAAAACGGTTGCCAAGTTTCATAGGACACTTAATAGCACATAATTATGGATATGCAATAGTTATGGACCGGCCCTGAGTCGGCGCAATATATAAGTAAGTATATATGGTCGCAGCATTATAGGTTACATATTAGGTTGGTACATAGGCGCACGATTGGATCGTGCATTGGGAAGCTATTGTTAACCCCTTGGTAAAAGTATCTTTGACACAAAGTGTTGAAGCCATATGCGACATTACGGTAACTGTCCTAACGTTTAATGTAAAAGAAGATGAATGAAATCATACAAGGCTCCGGAGAAGCCACGCTGGATATTTCACACAATTTGCAGCGCAATTTGTTAAACAATTTATTTGTGTTGGCGACTGCAAAATTCCTGGGTTGCCCTGAAGGTCAATACCAACCGCAAAAAGTTAACATAGTACGGTCTCCGTATAAAGTAATTAATTTAAATTTTCGTCAATTAATTAGTTAGTTTCAATAACGTATGTTACAATAAGTTAATTTCAATAACGTCAATTCTAGTTGCGATGTCGTGTCAACTACATATTGTCAATTCTATTTTCACGTAGACGACATGACTAAGTAAATAGAGACTAGATCCGAACTATATTTTTTATTGTGGGAATGGACTTCTGTTTATAGAGCTAAAGGTGAAAAATAGTCAAGGTTATAGGACTTTTTCATCGGTGCAGGTATGGCTCGTTACCGACTTGTAGGGTCAAAACATAAAACGCCCAATGTCATTGGAACTTGTTGTTTACTTCTAAAACGGATAGAAGCTTCTTTAAAAGTATTGAACAAAGTCGCTATCCGCGATTGCTCTTCTTCTCAACTTCGCAAACAATTTTGAAACTGATTTCTATGTCATTTCCAGATATTTTTATTACTGTGTAAAATCCCAAAAGGGTTAACAAGTAATTGAAACTTTAAATTTTTTTTGTTATTCGTGTTATTAAAAAACCCTTGTGATAAAAATAAGGAAATATATACGTAATAGCATACCCTAGGGAGGTGAAGTTTGTCTAGAAAAGTACCCATAAACCCAGTACCTATAAATATTCCATAAAACAAATCACTTGATAACTATCTCACAGAAATTTACTTATTTAAACTCTGTGGTGGTGGAACAGGTCAGTATAGTTTGCAAAAAAATGCATGGAAATATACCTAAACTGTGATTGGAACGTTTATTCTGGGAAGGCGGGTGAAATCGCGAGGCTGAAAGCTTGTATTATAGGAGTATGGTATATGTGGATTGTGGGTATTATGCTACACTTGTTAAAATGAACGGAACGAATCAAAACCATTTTAATCGGATCTAAAAAGCAATGCAAATAAATAGCTACGATGGGCGAACCCAGCCCTAAACAGCATTAGTGAATATTTTAATGCTTAAGTGTAGCGCGCGCTCTTGATTCATCTAACAACTAATTAATTTGACTTAATTATTCTTGATTAATCCTGTACCCCTAAGGTTGTTTGGAGGAAATCGATAAGGCGTGCCTACTTTGTAATCACCCGATTTATTAATTGATTTACTTCGTATTCCTGGAGTATGCTCCAACAGTAAGTAGGTTTATAAATATTAGGTTGGGGAAATGGTCTTTTCGCATTATGGTATGTATGAACTTGTAATAAAATCTCTTTGGCTATACTATTTGTATCTGGCTGGTTTTGGTATCATTGAAAGTTTAAATTTTAAAGAACATAATTCCAAATTCAAATTAGGAAAATGTGTGATTTTCAATTGTTTTTCGTACCGCCAAGATGAGTGAATGTAATAAAGAAATTCGATACTATTTAAAAATTTACTACAAAAAAGGGAAAAATGCAAGTCGCGAAAAAATTTGCGATGTTTATGGACCTAGTGCAGTGTCTTTGAGAGTAGCACAAATTTGGTTTAAGTAAGCGTTTTCAATCAGGAAATGTTGATGTCAAAGATGCACGCCGCTCTGGTCGCCCTATTACGGATAAAATGGATGCCATTTTTGAAAAAGTGGAGCAAGATCGGCATATCAGTAGTTACGACGTAGCTGAAGATCTGGGAATAGACCAAAAAACAGTTTTGGCACATTTGAAAAAAACTGGGTACACAAAAAACTCGATATTTGGGTACCTCACGAGCTCACTGAAAGAAACCTAATGAACCGTGTACTCATTTGTGATTCTATATACGACGTAATGAAACCGAACACATTTTTGAATTAGCTTATTACTGGTGATGAAAAGTTGATCACGTACGACAAGCACGTGCGAAAAAGGTCGTGGTCAAAGGCCGGTCAGGCTTCGCAGACAAGCAACTTCGCAACAAAGTGATGCTATGTGTGTGGTGGGATTGGAAGGGCATTATTCATCATGAGCTGTTACCACCAGGCAGGACCATCGATTCTGAACTCTACTGCGAACAACTGATGAGATTAAAGCAAGAAGTTGAGAGAAAGCGGCCGGAATTGATCAACAGAAGGGGTGTGGTTTTTCATCATGATAACGCTAGACCTCACACATCTTTAGCCACTCAGCAAAAATTAAGAGAGTTTGGCTGGGAGGTATTAATGCATTCGCCGTATAGTCCTGACTTTCCACCTTCAGATTTCCACCTGTTTCGGTCTCTTTAGAATCTTTAGGTTAACATCACGAGAGGACTACCAAAACCACTTGTCGCGGTATTTTGATCAGAAGTCCCATAAATTCTATAGCAATGGGATCATGTCCCTACCTACAAGATGGCAAAAAGTTATTGATCAAAATGGTACCTACATACTTTAGTTAAATGTAAATAAACTAGTATAAGTTTAAAAATGCGGGGAAACTTTTTCCCCAACCTATTAAAATGTATTTTTTTCTAATACGATGAAAATCGCACTACATACCTAATCAGGAATTGGTTCTTGTTCATAAGTGCAGCATATCAACCCGCTCATACCTAATACAATGATGTAGAAACATTTTGACGATTTGTCAATATAAAACACTATGAACACTGACCTAGTCAATGTTGAGATCTTACAAAAATATTAGACCGGTGCCCATTCCGTATTCAAGTGCCAATCTGAATTATAACTCTCAACACGTCAACCTCTCTTACTAATTTCATATAGGTATAGGTAGGTATATAAAAAGTTGTATATCAGTTATCTAGTTTCCATAGTAGGTAGGTACGAGTTCTCCTAAGTTTTGGATCAGATGGGCGTACGTTAAGAAAAAGAATTATATTATTATAGAGCGCGGGTGAAACCGCAGAGCCGAAACTAGTATTTATTTATAGCAGGGGCGTATTATGGTCATATCGTTTACCATCTAGGTAATTGTTTCAAGCAGGAATTGAGCTTGGTTTAGTTGACAGTTTCTGTCATCGCGCGGCCGATGCAACTCGTTTCTTGCTGGTTTAAAGGTCGTAACATGTCGGCGTAACTGGCCAGGTTTAAATACCAATATTGCTGAGCAGTGGATTTGCCGCTGCCAATTGACTGGAAATATGAGCTCGTAATCAGGGCCCAAGTTTTAACAAAATGGCAGGCTTTGGCATCCACGGCTTTCTGCTTCGATGCAACCAGTCAAACCTGAGTGTAGCCAACTTGTTTTATGGAACTTGGACCATCATTTGATGTTTATTGCTCATTGATTAATTGGTAAATAATAATATTACCTATAGGTAAATCCTGTAATTATATTAAACGTAGGTACCTAATCAGTATACAGTAAGTAGGTAATTAACCTTCCAAAAACGAACTACATCACAGTGGGGAAAAAATGGTAAGCGCGATAGGATTTTTTCTTTAGAGATGCGTTAAATTATATTTATAAGTGAGTAGTTCCGGAGAAATCAACCACCTTGTCCTAAACCAAGCAATAATGTAGCCAGTAAGTAATAATTAACCACGGTCAATTTGCGATTCACAATCATGGTAGTACCTCAACACACAAGTGCAATATAAACTGCATGTGCTAGCTAGTCTGCAACATTATCAGTTAGAATATGTCAAGTATTACAAAGGGAGAGTGCGAATTATGTACGCTTGTATTTATCCGGAGGGTAATCTTGGGACCCTTAGCATCTATTCGAAAAATTCATTGACCATTTGAAAGGTACTTTGTCCCGGTGGGCACGGGCTATATTATAATCGCGAGTACTTTAGATCCTCGGCAAGCGGGTGAAACCGCGACAACCGGAGACCTATATATAATGATAACCCACAGGGTATGCACTTATCGTAAGTTCATTAAGACTAAACATACCATAACCGGGTCAAATGACCCATTTTGAACTTTGTATTTAAAATGCACGTATCATCTTATTGCTTTTGCACATTTGAATGCATGACTGTTTCTTACTAATTAATATACAGTTATACTATTTACTTCCCTTCCTAACAACCCTATTTCATACATACAAGCAGGAAACATAAAGTCACATTTGACCCGCTATGGCCGAAATAGGTACCTAGTAAGTGTTAAAAATGCAAAACTTTGTGTTTTACACACACATTTTTGTTAAAGTTGGTTTTAATTTATTTGGTACCACCTATTTACCCCGTAAAAATATAATTAATTATCAAAGTCAACAACCCTAGTAAGCTGTCACGTCAGGGAACCAGATTATTTAACAGAAAGGCCTACGTACCTATTTTACCTAATAATTAACTACTTTGATAGTTTTTCTCTTTTTCATTCATAAAAATCAGTTTTTTTTATTTTTTTCAGGTATGTTATACAGCGTTACTACGGTTCTTAAGTATTGTGAATGGACTCGTTATAAGGCCCCATTTAACCTCCTTTCGGCTTTACGGGTAGTTTTGTAACATCCTGTATATTCGTTTCAACTCTCTAGTTACATACAATGTGGCACGCAAGTAAAATGTATTGGTACCTACTGGATTACAGCTACAAGGGATAATTTTGGGATATTTTCGGAGAAATAAAAGTCCCTCGGGAAGTTGCGTGAAACCGGGGCAGAAGCTTGTCGTAGGTACTTTATTAATACTACAAGTATCATCATGATCATTTGTGTATGTGTAACCCAATTGACTCCGTCGGTGTTTGTAAGCGTGTGTGTTGGCTAATCTGCCATGCACATCCATTGTTTAATTACTTTTTAATAGATATCCTGAGATATTTTTTATTCTTACACACGGTTATCTGATCCCAAAGTAAGTGAAGCTTGTTCTAAATAGATAAGTATTTACAGCCAGAAACAGAACAACATAGTGTGTGCAATGTGTACCTATGTAAGCGTAGCATAAATTAGTTACTTTAGTAATATCAATGTTTCTCGATACATACGTATCTACCGACCTACATTATTCATTTAGATCAGAACGACAAGTATTATGAAAACAACCTTCAACGGAGAAGAAACATAGTAGGTATGGTTTTAATTATGTTCACATTAGAGCCAGTTGTGATATGAACGTCTGTCCGTCTGTATTTCATAAAAGATCACACGCATTAAGTATGCAGTAACGTTACGAGTGACAACATTCAAATGATGAAGTAAAATTAGATTACGTACAAGTGACAGTTGGACTGGCGTACTGAAGCTTCCGTTATAAGGAAACCAAAATCTATTTTCACTTACAGAACATATGATATTTTTTCAATATTCAGTCATAGAAAATATATGAGAGTAAATCTATCTCAGTCTAAATTTTGGAGAAAATTGTATGCCACATCTCAAATAAGATGTCCATTCAAATTGTTTCGGAATGGTCCAGAATATAGAAAAAAGCCCGTTCATTGGCACCCTAGTTGCCGTAGACCTAACCCCCCTTTCCTATTACAGATTCGATTGCCATTTAAAAAAAGTAAAATAGGTCCAAGTTTTACAACTGTGTCAAATTAAAATCGATAGTTAACTATTGCTACTTAGTTGTTGCTAAAATAACTTATTGTGACAGACAGACAGACGAAGTTCTACCAAAAGGGTTTCTTTCCTACCAAGTGACGAAGCCCAAACACGGTTATTTAGCCGGTTACGCACTATTTATAAAAATAGAGTAAAAAGTTAAAATGGGGATCTTCATTGATAAATATTCTGTATCAATTTTTTCATAATAAATACATATGCTATGTATGGATAGGACATGTAGTTAGGTAAGTATTAACTGCTTACGCTTACAAATGTTATGTGGGTGTGTTCAGGACTTTCATTCTGTTATAACTTTACTACTACTACAATTGGTATCTGATTGTGTGTCTAAGTACTTATATACCTAGTTAATTAGGTATGTTTTTAAAAGTAGTACAATCAGTTGGACCTATCTGTTTTTTATAGGTAGGTACAAGCAAATTTATTATATGCTCGATCTCTTGTTAAACTGTCACTTGTCTCTTGAGGGTCACTTTAAATTAAAAATAACATACCAATGATGATCCATTCGTTCTTCTGAATTAGATAAAATAAAAAAGTTCATGGTATTCATTTTTTTATTACATATATATATTTTAACTACATACCTACGTATTTGTGTAAAAAAGCCTCTACAACATGACACTCTTATTTGGTGGTATCATCCTATCCTACTAATGTTGTAAATGCCGATGTTTCAGCGGATGGATGTATGTATGTTTACTATTTCACATAATAACTAGAGAACGGTTTGGATGAAACTTGGCACATAGATGGAGCATGCTCTGGAATAACATATAAAGGCTACTTTCTACCGCGGGAAAATGGTCAGCTGGTATTACATAATAAGGGGCATAATTACTAGCCTTTTTTTTCGAGTTAGATGACGGCGCGGTCTAAAATCAGCTGAAGTCGGTAAAATTATAAAGGTCTGCCTGAAACAATTACTGGTAGGTTGGCTCATAGTACCTTCGCCTTTGCAAGCATAACGACCGATATCTAAGTATACCCACTCCCGCCTTCTGAATTATTACGGGCCGGCGCGTACTCCGCTGTCTATTATGGTAAACATTAACGGAATCTGACTTGTTCGGGAAGCTGGAAGTCATTGTCACTGCTTTATAGACCATACTTAATGAGATTCATTAATCTCATTAGCATCATTGTTGTAAATATTGGAAACTCTGTAAAGTTTCAGAGATGCAGGGGCCAGGTTCACGGCTACAATAGATTATGGTCGATTCAAAAATCTAAAAGGGTTCCCGAAATATCCTAAATATCTTAATTAATAATCTGCTAATAAGCTGCTATTTATTATTTGTGAAATAAATAAATTATGGAAGCTCGGGAAAGCCTTCAATTATCGCCAACCTGTATTCACTCACTTCTAGGCCTACCTAGGGCGTACCCCCTCTTCTCATCACGGTTGTGTACCAACCTACCCAACCTGTGCATATTATTGGGCCCCCTTGTTAAAGCAGATATAAGTCATCTGGTTCTCCTGTGCATATGGGTGTACCCCAGGGCTCTATTCTAGGGCCTTTTCTATTTTTAGTATATATCAATGACCTTCCATTTTACGTAAGAAATACCTGTGGAATTGTACTGTTTGCTGACGATACCTCACTGATTTTTGGTGTTGATAGACTGAAATACAATTATGACGATGTAAACGGTGCATTAGCCCAGGTATTAAATTGGTTTACTGTTAATAATCTTGTTTTAAATGCTAGAAAAACTAAATGTATTAAATTTGCATTACCCAATGTTAAAAAACTAGACTGTAGTTTAATGTTAGACAATGAAGCTCTTAGCCTTGTTGAGTCAACTGTTTTCTTAGGAATTACTTTAGACTCAAAACTTCAATGGGGGACACAAATATCATGTCTTGCGGGAAAACTTAGTTCAGCAGCTTACGCACTTAGAAAAATTAGGCAGATTTCAGATGTCGATACGGCTAGATTAGTTTATTTTAGCTACTTTCATAGTGTTATGACCTACGGCATTTTGCTTTGGGGTAAAGCTGCTGATATAGAAACAATTTTTATATTGCAAAAAAGAGCCGTTCGAGCAATTTATAATTTGAGTTCTCGAGCTTCCCTCAGAGAAAAGTTTAAACAAATTGATATCCTCACAGTTGCATCGCAGTATATTTATGCAAACATAATATTTGTACATCAAAATATTAGTCTTTATGTCAAAAATAGTGATATGCACTCCATCAATACTAGAAATAAGGATAAACTTGTCACTTCTGCATATAGACTGCAAAAAGTGCAAGGCTCATTTTTAGGACTTAGTGCACGCATCTATAATAAAATCCCTGCTGAAATTTTAAATTTGCCTTTACAAAAATTTAAGGAAAGAATTAAGACTGTTTTAGTACAAAAGGCTTTCTACAATACAAATGATTATTTTAATGACGACAATGCTTGGGTGTAGCGCTCGCTCTAGCAGGACACATCTTTATGTACAAAATCTTATTTTGAAAAGAGTAATTGCAGAGTTTCTTGCCGGCTCTTCTCAGTAAAAGCAACCTTCCGAACCGGTGTTAGAGTCTGACCATTCATAAGTGTAGCCTATTTGAATAAATATTTCATTTCATTTCAAGTACCTCGGTTGACACTGCTGGAGCTCTGTACTTCTAGGCTCCAACCACGTATGGCCTAATCATCCATTGCCATTTTAGAGCCGTAATCTATTTCACTACGTCTAAAATCTTGATTTCATATAGGGTTACTTAGAATGATGCCCAGCATGGCGCCCGCTCTTTTTGTACTTAGCTTATCAAAGTTTGAATTGGAACTTGCGACCTAAAAGAGTCCCAGGATCTCCAATGTTTAATATTCTCTGTTTTAATATTAAATGGGATATGGTGATCCGTAATACGGGGCCACGTTAATGTATCGGTATCCCAACTAAGCAACATGGAAGAGTCCTCTAAAACTGCATTGAACAGTTAAGGTGAACGAACTCCTTTGAAAGCTGAAGCTGCGAGGTCGGTAAGTGAGAGTACTCACATTGCTGTGGACTAGTAACTACATCTCCCGGAGTACCTACATATCTACGTACAATTAACACGGCTCAGTAGGTACTCTTCGCTATCAAACGCCTTATACGAGTTATGATAGCAAAGGGTAGGAATGGGCTATTATATTTGGGAGGACAATTTTTAAAACAACTGTTCAGTACAATATGGAGATTATGATAGAGTCTATCCACCCCAGTACCCTCCCTGTTCAATGGGTTGGTATTAATTTTGTTGGCGTGTTGCATAGAATGCTGGAAAATGTTTGCCTACACTTGAGAGAGAGCAAGCTTTAAGGATAAATCTCAAAATTAGCGCTATCCTTTTTGTGTTTTATGTGTGTTATCAACACTGCAACGGCCGTAAGAAGCTAAGAGTTTTAGGTATATGTTGATACTGCTAAAACAGGCTCCGTACCCACGACTTTTCTACAGTACCTAACGTATAGTGTACCAGCTTTCTGGGTAATTTATTAGATAACTTATTCTACATTCGGCTAATAGCTCACACAATTAGATATAATAGTAGCACTCGCCTACAACTTGTGTGCACGAACTCAAGGTGCTAGTCTCTTTGGTATGGCTTATCTCGGCACAACGGGCGTCCTAAATACCTACACTTAATGGAAATCTTCAATTCGTCCGAACAAGACAATTTTCACGTGATATCTCGCTCACACGGACAATTCGTATCGTCAAGTTTCAAGGAACTTTGTGAAGTCTTCTTTAGGTACTGCGTGTGAGAGCGTAGACGTAGGTATTGCTCTAAGAACTCAAGGTAAATCCTCGTAACTATAGTTTTTAAGTTAAAAATATCCGAAAATATATAAATCTAGAGCGCTGAATACCCTAGACTGCTTAAGTTTTACCTACTTTTGGGCAGGCACCTACTTGCACTTATATTAGGTATAACTCGGATAGAAGCAAGGATCGGGGAACAATCACACTAGCTCGCGGTGTCAAAGGTGAATCTCCAAGATGATATCGTTAATAATCCATAACTTTCATCACCTTCGCAAGCACGAAGCGCGTGCTAATAGACACTATACCGACGCACAACGCCGGTGTACAATCGGCCGTTTCACAGACAGGTGACAGATGCAACACGTGACACTGTTAGGAGATGCACAGCACTATCACAGTGGTGTTCACAGCACTCGCGGGTCGGCGGTCACCGGTCACCGGGTCGCGCCGGTCTCGGTCAACGTTCGCGGAGCGCGAGACACGCAGAAGGTACGTCCGGAGCGGCGCGCCGCGCGTCACTGCCGCGGAGCGCGCGCCCGCGCCGCTGCCGCCGCGCCCCATTGGCCGGCGCCGCCCGCCGAGAGCGCGCCCCAGCCCCCGCCCCAGCCTCCGCCCCCGCCCCCGCCCCCGCCCCCGCCCGAGCCCCGCCCCGAGGTGACGCCTCTAATCACGCCACGGGCTCGGCATGCCCCTACACCTGGCGTGGCGACTGCCGACCGCGGCCGGTGCGATACCAGTCAGACACGCATGCTCACGAAAACGATTTTACTCTGAATTGATAGTGTTCACAGATTTTGAAAAATCGCTATTTTTTATTGAATGGTCACTTGTAAGTATATTACACTGGCTTAATACACACATACACAGGCTTACGTAGGCTATAATGGCTAGAAGATGATCTGTTTCGCCGATTTTTGTATATTACAGTTCTAGATAAGTAACTATACAAACAAATAATATCTACAGCTTCCTTACTAATCATAAATGCAGTTATTTGTCCGAGTGTGTGACATGGCATTTGGTAGGTACCTATGCATAATATAGTGATACCTTTTGGTACCCACTCATCTACTAGAATGTATTTTGGTTTATTATTATCAGTAAGCAGGGCCTGGTCTACTTAGCTATTTAGCAGCCCCGGGCAAATAATATATTTTACGCCCTTTACTTAACCTTACATGACGCCTCATACCTACATAAGTCACAAGCATGTTATTCCAAAGGATCGCGACATTTTAATTAGACAAAAAAAAGGAGGTTACAGTTTGGACCCATAGGTATGTAGGTAGATATGACAATATTGAACATTGTTAAACAATTGCAATACAATTGTTGTTGTTAATATGTTACTCTACTGGGGCTTCGAAATGAATTCCTTAGTGTAGGTAGGTGTGTGTTACACACACAAGGTGTGTAGATGTTAATATGCAGGTTTGGATGTAGATATGTTTGTCCCATAAGTTTTCGAAAACTACTGATCGGATTGAACAACTTTTTATCGAATTAAGCATCTTTCTGATTGGCGAACAGTGAACATTTATTGATCAAAATCAGCTTAAAAGATATTGACGTCGGTTTATATTTACGCAGGTTGTTAGGTACCTACTTACATCGACTCGTTAATGACAGACATGATTTCCTGCAGTTTATAACCTACAGAATTTCCTTTTCTTCCCAAAAATAGTGTGAAACCCTTAACATTCCGGATCAACAAAGTTGAATCAAAGATTTTTCACCGTGGAACAACCAATATTTTGCCGTTTTCAGCATTTTACCCGGTTAACCTAACCTTGCCAATTTGGTCAAGTGACCCAGTGAAATTGGTTTGCTTTGGGTAGTTCAAGTTGAGGTGTGGATATGAAATAAAGCACACAATTGTAAAAATGTATTCGGAGTTACACTACCTCATTAAGTAGGTACCTATAGGTACCATGTAGTGACATTTTGTAAGCCTAGTACTCATTTCAACCCATTTTAACGCGCAGATATCCATTCAATAAGTACCCGTAATACTTGTAAATTAGAGTGCAATATTTTAAAAGAAGAGTTCAATATTATATTATTGTATTTTATTATTGTATTTTATTATTGTATTTTATTATTGTATTTTATTATTGTATTTTATTAACGTTTATATCTTTTCTCACACTTAATTAAACTAGACTATCTCTCTTTATAAAAATTCCTTTACCAAGAAGTAGACTGTAACCACACGAATGTGCTCTAACCGCCGAGAGACAAACTTCTACAACATTCTTGTGACTTACCTAATGTTAGTGCGTAGGTGCCTTTATGGACCCGCTAATAGAAGACTGGATGCAGTGCTTGCAGTGTTGTCGTGTGTGCCCCACACGTGAAGTATGATGTGGAAGGCAGCTACTTCTGCGATGATTGCCAGGAGTAAGTAGCCTATCCGCTTCACCCGACCGGGTGGGGCAAAGAGAATAATTGATGAGTTCTTTTATCTCAATATGAAAATGTTAGGATTAGTTGATTGTGGTATTATATTTCCAAAGATACATATGTACCATAGGTACAGAAAAAACGATGTTCCTAAGTTTATTATTTCTGTGTTTATTTTTAAATATTTCTCCTACGCTTTGCCCGAGCTGCCCCTACTATACTTACCTATACCTACTACTCTTCAGCATTTATGTTGTGATTGAATTTTTTTAAATGAATGTGGTAAGGTACTTACTTAAACATTATTACAGTATCTACTCAGGTATCTCAATTGTTCTGCTGCCCGTCTGCTTCGCCCGCGTGGAGTGTACTCCGTATACGTAGTTAGGTAGGTAGGTATGCCTACCTAGGATTGGGTCAATATTATCCACGGGCATCGCACCCCTGTCATTAAAGCATCTACCTATTTATCTATTTATGATGCATCTATAAGTACCTATACATTGACGGGCCAGTAGGCGAGGTGGTTAGATACCATGACCACAAGCCACAGCGACAGGTCCCGAGTTCAATTCTCACACAGGGCATACATTTGTGTGGAAGAACATATCTGTTTGTTCTGTGTCTGGGTATAAAGTAATATTGAAAAAGCGGTAGATAGGTACCTACTAACGGTAGTAACCTACCATAGTACAATAATAATAATAAAAGCCTTTATTCGCTGACCTTTTTAACTTATAGGTATATGCTATTCTTATAAAACTGTAGTAGGTATTCATAAATCTAATCTACACAACAAAAAATATAAACTTATTAGCCACCACTTTGGTCAGGTTGTCTGTCGACATAGGCCTCCCCCAATTGTTTCCACGTCTCTCCATCCTTTTGGTAAATCGTCCTGCCATCTTTTGATTGGATCTCGTCGTTTTTTTGTCCGTTCCTCGGATATTCAAAAAAAATTCAAAATTCAAAACCATTTATTCAGTTTAGGCCCTCGGAGAGCACTTATGAAGGTTAAATTTAAAGTTGCTGAAGCTACAACCGGTTCGGAAGTCAGCCTTCAACTGAGAAGAACCGGCAAGAAACTCAGCAAGGTTACATTATTTAATATTAAATAATTTTTTTATATAAATTTTATCTATTCTGACTTTTTGGCTATTTTATAATTTTGATTTTACATAATTTATATTTAACTATAACAAAACACTTATTACAGGTAACAGTCAAAAACAAAACAAAAAAAAGAAATAAGACTACAAAATAGAAAATAACAGTACCAAATTAGGTATGTACTTACAACTTAAACAAGAAAATTAGAGGTGCACTGTGCAGAGAGTAGCTATTTCTATACATTTTTATCTTCAATATAATGAACTACCTTGTAATACGCTTTTTCTTTCAAAACTTTCCTAATATAATTTTTAAATTTATGATCAGACATTTCGGTTACTGAGAGCGGTATCTTATTATAAAATCGAACACAATTACCGAGAAATGACTTGTTAACTTTAGTTAGTCTAATCTAAAGTATGGAACAACTAACTTCTCCCTTTGTCTTGTATTTATACTATGAATATCTAATTTTGACTCAAACATTCCTATGTTTCTACGAATAAACATTATATTTTCATAAATATATAGTGAAGGTAAAGTCATTATATTTATTTCCCTAAATAAATCTCTTAATGATTCACGGGGACCCATACTGTACATTGCACGAATTGCTCATTTTTGTATAATAAATATTGATTCTATATCCGCTGCTACTCCCCAAAACAAAATACCATAGGACAAGAGGCTATGAAAATATGCAAAATAAACTAATTTTGCCGTCTCAACATTCGTCAATTGTTTAATTTTCCTAACAGCAAATGCATCCGAACTTAATTTAGCAGCTAGAGTATCAACCTGAGGTCCCCATTGCAATTTATTGTCTAATGTAAGACCCAAAAATACCGTTTTATTAACAAGATCAATATGGCTCCCATCTATTATTATTTGGCTATCTTCTTGTGCTACATTTGGTAAAGAAAACCTTAAGCATTTAGTTTTCTTTGAATTTAGTAATAGATTATTTGTAGCAAACCACCCACAGACAATTGACATAGTATGATTAACTTTAGTTAGATCTTTGTCTTTTCTATTAACTTTAAAAATTAATAATTTATCATCAGCAAGCAAGACAATGTCTGTGAGGTCATTTACAACATATGGCAAATCATTTATACATATATACTAAAAACAAAAATGGACCTAAAATTGAACCCTGGGGTGGGGTACCCCATTTCGACTAAAGAGCCCTTGGATGTTGTGCCAGTAATCCCTACGTTTTGCTGGCGATTTGATAAATAAGATAAAACAAGATCATGAGCAGTTCCACGAATTCCGTAGTAGTCAAGTTTTAGGAGTAGCGTACGGTGGTCAACGCAATCGAAAGCATTGGACAGATCACAAAAAATGCCAATTGCATCCTGTTTATCCTCCCATGCGCCATAAATGTGCTTCAGCAATGTTGCTGCCGCATCGGATGTAGATCTTCCCATCGTGAAACCGAACTGATGACCATGCAATACCTTATGCTTAGTAAAGTGACCTAATATTTGATTAAGCAGCAGTTTTTCAAAAATTTTACTAAGTGCTGGCAGAACGGAAACTGGTCTGTAATCAGATGGATTCTCCTTACAACCGGACTTGAAAATAGGTACTATTTTACTATATTTCATTAAATCAGGAAAACAACCCTGATCAATGCATTCATTAAAAATATTTGACAAAACAGGTGCAATCACTGTTATTATTGATTTTACAATTGTTACTGATAAGGCCCATAAATCTTCAGTAGGTACTTTTCATATTGAGCGAATTAAAAGTTATTAAGATATCGCTAGCATTAATATGGTCAAATTTAAAACTTGGAAATATATTATGAATATGCTGTTTGAGTAAAGATTCCGCTGCTATAGGACATGATTTAAGGCTTTTAGTAGTTTTACCAGGTATACTCGTGAAGAAGTTTTCAAAAGCACAGGCTACATCTAAATTCTGTTAGAATTTTATCATTAATTTTAAGAGTTGCCTGTTCATTATTATTTAAAATTTTACCAGTTTCCGTATTAATAACATTCCAGACTGTCTTTATTTTGTTATTCGCATTACCTATTTTATTACATATAAAGTAAGATTTAGCTTGATTACACACTAACTTGAAAGTCTTTGAAAAGTTTCTAACATTATTATGAAATTCCTCGTTCTGAGTTAAATATTTTAAATGATCAAAGTTCATACAACCTATCCCTGCTCTTACGAATACCTTTTGTAGCCCAGTTACTAAATCCCATTTTACTATTTACCTTCACTATTTTAGTAGGAATAGAGCCTTCTATTAAAATTATCGCAAATCCCAGACAATAAACTTTCATACAAGACATTGGGCTCATCACAATGATACATTGTATTACAGAATTTCAGTTTTAAATTATTTTTAAAGGTATCTAATCTTGCCTTAGTAGTAGGTTTAATTATTTTCGTTACTATAAATACTTGTCTTTTAAATGGCAATTCTATTAATTGAGCCTTATGATCCGAGCGAACACCACTAATAATCGATTTCCCTAGTATACTACTATTAGTTAATATATTATTAATACAAGTAGCCGAAGTGGCAGTAGATCCTGTTGACTCACTAAACAATAAATCTATGTTGAATGATTTGAATAAGGCAACTAACTTCCGACTTTCAGGTGAATTACTAAGAGTATCTACATTAAAGTCGCCACATACAACTATTGACTTGTTAGAACTATTAAATAACTTACGAAAAATCTCTTCTATTAGGTATAGACGTAAACAATAAAAAAATTGATGCCGGTGGCCTATAAACACAAACAATAATATAGTTCTGCAACTCTTCACAAGACACCTCACAAACACGCTCAACAGAGAGGCTACAAATATCTTTCCGATCCTTGAATTTAATATTATTATTTATAAGAATTATTGTGCCGTCACCCTCTGCCGATAATCTATTGAATATACTGGCAACTGTAAAGTTTTTAATATTAAAAAGCATAGTGCCCGGTTTCAACCATGTCTCTGTAAAACATAATATATCTATATTTATTTTATCTAATAATAAATGAATATCAAGAATTTTGCCAAAATAGCGATTAATATTCTGATGTCATAAAAAAGTCGAACTGTTTAGCTTCTCTGTTGTCAAAAGTTTTTGTTTAAAGAACTTTTCTGAGATTTAATGTTAAAATGACTTGTTCTTAATGTGTTATCCCTTATCCTATTAATATTATATGCTACAAGTGATGCAATCAATTTCTTAAGTTTTTTTGGAATAAACAGGGTATCCTGTTTCAATTTCAAATTACTAACAAACTTGTTAGTATCAAAATAAATAAAATTAGCACTATGACATGTAACATTATGCATATGGTTATTTAAATGCCAAATATAGTTATTCTCCATATCTTATTATTTTCATTACCTCTAATTTTGATAAAGAATTGAGACTATTTATCAAATCTTTTTTACTTATATTTATAGCATTGCCAATTAAAATTATTATTATGGTTTGTTCATTAAACTTTGTATGCAAAATTATATCTATTATTTGTTTGTATCATACCTCCTGGCTCCTGGCATACAATAATTTATAACTGAATCAGTTATTTGGTTACTTATTATTGAGCCAAAGTCAGATCCTATTTTATCCGAGAAAACTATTGTCTTTGGGATTGTAGGACAAGGATTGGAATCTAATTGCATGACCCGAACATCAGTCTGATTCATTTGAGATATTGGAAGCGACTCACCTGGCCCAGCTGATGAAGACTCACAATCACATATAAGTATGATTATGGGACAGATATCTTAATGTGTCCTCATTGTACTTACATAAGTCAACCAGGTGTGTTGCCGCCAATATATGCTCATTTATTTGTTTTTGAGCAATGTCATATCTAGAAACTGAGTCCCTAAGACAGATCTCCTTGTGCTCAAGGTCTGAGAGCAAGTGCTGAGTGTCAGTATCATACAATTTTACATACCACTCTATGACATCCTTAGTCCATTTTTCTTTGTTAGTTTGTGTCCAGTCCAGTTCCATTTAAGTTTTCTTACATTTTGTTACACGTCACTGACATGTGTTCTTTTCCTTAGTTTTGAAGTTGTCCATCGAAAACTAAGGAAAATAACCTACCTTAGTAACAAGCCCTCCTTAGTTTGGGTTCAGATATTGCTTGTAGATAGTAATGTTCCAGGATACTATTACTTACATCCATTTTGCAAACAACTTTACCTATGTACCCGAACATACCTACCTATGTGACAGTAACACGCAGTAGGGGAGACCTAGGACATTTGTGACAGAGACAATTTCTCCCTACCTATGTATAATAGTTAGCGAGCTGGTAACAACACTCGTTTGTCGCTTTAGAGACACACTACTTGACTTAGTTGGCCATTGGCAGTGCTGGAGAAGCGGTTGGGAAGTGGTGGGCCTCACAAATGGAAGCAGTGGGTAGGTACCTAATCCATATGGGGCTGGACTTGCGACTTATAAAATTGCAGGCTTTGCTCGGTGTGAAGTAAGCACCGTTGCACTCTAAGCACACCGTGCTTTTCGGATGCCAGCTTAACCTTGTCTTCCAAGTGACTGCGGAACTGAACGTCGATGTAGGTACCTACTTTGTGATGTTGAGAGACTTGTTCTGCAAATGGGGTTTCCTTAGAGGTCAACGCCCAGGCTTGTAGGTATCTTAGTATGATACGGAGATCCTCCTAAGTTGCCAATTGGAGTACTTTTGCCGCCCTATTATTTTTGCAATTCATTATATAACCTTGGGGCATGGTAAAAAGAATACTTTTATTCAATAACACTAACCTGAAAAGTGAAATTTCATCTTTTGACCTGGCAGTATCATTTATGTAAAAAAAAAAGCTTTAAAATTCGCTGATAATATTGCATTTTATTCCACACGTAAACAAACATGACTACGTGACAAAGTTGGTAGAAGGTAGAATGTACGTAGGTCCATGCGAGAAGCCGCGAAATCGTTGCAACAATCCACAAGCTTTTATTTTTTTTATACCACTTAGGCCGACAAACAAGCAGACGGTCCACCTGATGGTAAGTGGTCACCGCCGCCTATGGACTTTTGCAACACAAGGGGAACAGAAATGGGTAAGGTGGTAGTACTTCCCTGGACGAACTCTGCACTAAGAGCTCTACTACCAAAAAATAAAGCTTGTTTTTATTTGTTGCTTTTTACTCAAAGTCATCGATACCTTATGAAACTACGGTCTGTCATTACGGTGAAGTACAAATGCGCAAGGAGACACACCTATCTATTTAAAACGAAATAAGTTTCCTTAATAATAAGTAGTTATTAAGACACCTTGCATCACCCATGCATAGACTATTATACCTGGATATATGGTAACAACAACAAAAAATGACGAATAAAAACACTGAAAGAAAAGAATGAATTTTCAATTTATTCATTATTATTATTTACTCAATTTCTTTTCTCTAACCGCCACCTGTGAAATGCCGCCCCCGGCATAGTGCCGCCCGGTGCAGACCTTTACCTAATTGTTTTATTTACACTATGTGATAGGGAGTATTATCATAATGTTTTGTTGCAAACATTAAAAATTAATTAACACTGCCGTCTGGCCCACTCGATTTATTAGAGGTACTCCAGCCGCACCACCTACCAGAGTAACCTACGAATAAACCAAATTGAATTCTGGGTGCACCTAAGAGACATGCAAAATAGCAAGAATTTGTCTAATAGATTTTGGGGGTTCGAAAGTAGCATGTTTGTTACCCTTTACTTAGCCTTTGTTTTAAGTGTGGATATGTGGTACTTACTTGATATATTATGGCTTGCTATTCTTTTTTATACCTATATGAAAGGCCTGACAAGCATTCAGAAGAACCACCTGGAGTCAACTGGGGACCGTCGCGCGTCGCCTATAAACACTAAATACTAGAGCATTGCAACTGGGTGCCAACCTATACAACGGCTAGAAAGCAACAATTCTCGAGTGCAACTATAGTGCTCCTGGATAACAGGTCTTTTATCAAAATTTTATCGGAAATCAGTCTAACAACTATAAGCATTTATTTACATTTACCTAATTCCATAATATAAATTTAACTAAAAAGTATATGGAGATTCTTCTCAAATTTTAATTTAACAGTTAGGTTTTGATTTGAGGCAGAATTCCTATCAGTGGTAACTCCAGTACCTTTTACCTTTATAAGTACCTTGTGCTGACTTTATTGGCTTGCAATTTTGTTTTACAGGTATAACATGGATGATAGGAATGCATTGTAGTGAAGTACCAACTGGTGGTGCGCAGTTATAGCTACACAAGTCCTTGCTGGCTGGCTGTTTCAATTGCTTTTGGTGCCCTGATCCTTCAATGTTTGGTAATTAATTTTACATCCCCATGCTTACTCTTGACCTTTTAGTATTGCATGCATCGCAGTAGTCTCCGGCAAATTATTTATGTTAGGGAAACTAGGCAAAGCAGTATTGGAAAAATAAAATAAGTGTGTATGCACTTATTATAGTTTAATTTTGAATTCTCTATCTACTTCCTCAGCAGTACCATACCATACAGTTTTTATGCAACAGGAACTAGCACACTCCAAAGTGATATTGGCAATTTATAGAATACAATGCTATTTTAATACATATTCAATAATAACACTAGAAATGTTTACACAATACATTTACTTTATAAAATTTTCAGATAAATTCAGGCACAATATGTGATGGTACAATGGTGGTAGATAGACAGATTTAATTGGTGATACTGACTAATAGACATAAAATATATATGTTACCGGCCAAACCCGATTTCAGGACAAACTAATTTTGCCTAGGCTAAACTAGTTCATCCTATACGCGATAGGATTAACTAGTATAGCCTAGGCCAAACTAATTCATCCCAAGCCCGATAGGATAAACCAGTTTAGGCTAGGCCAAACTAGTTGATCCTGATATAAATACGCACACCCCTGGATAAACTGGTACGGCCTAGTCTAAACATTAAAGTATACCCAAAAAGTCAAAACAATAATAATGAATAATAATAACTTTTTATTGCTAGAAAAATTAATTAAAATAACACAACAGATAGTACAGAGCACAATATATCCTTACAACAGTTTGGCAGAGAGTCCTGTTCATCCTGAGCTCTGTTAAGCTTGACAGAGCTTGTATTTTGGGGCTCAGGGAATGCAATTTATTTATTTTATTTATTTAATTTAGGAACACCAACAGTACACATATTAAAAAGAAATACGTTGTCTAAGCTATAAAGATTATGATAGTATCATAATGCAGCACAGATATGTGCACCCATTAAAGAACAAAGCATTAACAGAAAAAAAAAGAAGCACAACTAGTTATCAGTACAATAAGATAAAATAAATGAACACTTTTAATTTATTTACTTTAGAATTTTGAATTTCAGAACATTAGATTATAAATTGTTAATAATTATATAAAATGAAAATAAAAACACTAAGATATGAAAAATATAATAACTTTACCACTAATATTAAGCATCGTTATACGCGAAAAAACTTTGAAGTTTTTGTTTGAAAACATGCAGAGAGTCTGAGAAAATATCTAGATCGCTTATGAGACCGCTGAACTCATTATAAGTTCGACACATTCGAGTAAATGGTGCGTTTAGGCCAAGATTAGTATTGCATTGAGCTACACTTAGGACCCTGGAAATTCTGTGTCGGGGATAATGACATGGAGTTTGCAAACATATATTTTCCAGAATAAAGGAGCAATTTATCGTGCCGCGAATAATTTTATAGAGCAAACACAAGTCCCTAATTTTTCTTTTATACCCAAGTGTCAGCAGTTTAAAATGAGCTAGTCTATTGTTATATGAACTTCTGTGCGAAATACCTGTCGTTGAGAATACCAAGGACCTGGTGAAAGATCTCTGTATATTTTCCACCCGTTGCGAGAGAAGGCTATAGAAGGGACACCATGCTACACTTGCATATTCGAGGTTGCTTCGCACTAGCGTTTTATATAGCAAAAGCTTAGTGTGTGTTGTTTTGAAACGTGTTGTATATCGCTGTATAAATCGTATAAATCCGAGTATTCTGATTTCTTCACTATAGCATCAAAAGGAGTAGAAAAAATTCGAAATATAAAATAACTTTGGCTTGGTACTACTGTGTTTGTGAGTGTGATTGTGGAAGGGTGCGTGTATATGTTCGCTACTGTGACACAAGATTACAGCTAGACGTGGTCTAGATTAAGTTTACTGTGTCACTGTAGGAAAGTGTTAGATTGAATGTGCCACATTCTTACAATAATTTTACAAGCGGAGGCAGTGAGGTTTTTTATGTCACACATTTTGGGATGACGCATCGCTCGCAGGATGCGAAGAATCTCAAACTGCCAATGAAGCAACAACCAATTTGATTAAAGCCTAAGACTGATTGCAGATATATAAAAAAAAAAAAATTAAAAAAAACCACACATTTTGGCCACTTTATTATAGGTGTGCGCAAGAGAGTATGCTGGACTTCTTCAGGGTAATAGGGAGTTAGTTCGAGTTAGCGGAACTCTATAAACACGCCTACCCATGAGCTCATTGTTGTTAGGTATGTTTCTAAGACTCTTGTATGTGTTTATGATCACGCTGAAGGCAAATAGTTTCCTTACGGGGAGGACTCCAAAGTCTGTGTACAGCCCATCAGTGAGGTTCCGGAAGGTTTTTCTCAGGATAACCTTTATTAGCGCATGTTGGGCTCTTTTTAAGAAGATGAAGTAACTCTTTCCAGCACTTCCTCACACAGACATACAGTACTGCAAAACAGGCTGACATAAGGCATTCTTCATTATGTAGATAAGTTTTGTCACTCGACCGCACAAAGAAGCTGTGTGTGCATTAAATGTCAGGTGTTCGTCGATTATGATGCCTAAATATTTCAGTGAGGTTGTTGCTTTCGATGTAACGGCATGTACATAAGTAATTCTGGACATCACCAGAGCAGGTATGGGCTTTAAGAAGCATCACAGAGGGACTAGTGGTGGATGTTTTCAACTCCCGCATGTACATATCCTGACATGTTCACTCAATTACTTTCAACTCTGTTAAAAATTGGTTTAGACTAGGCCGTACCAGTTAATCCTGGGGTGTGCATATTTATATCAAGATCAACTAGTTTGGCCTAGCCTAAACTAGTTGATCCTATCAGGCTTAGGATGAACCAGTTTGGACTAGGCTATACTAGTTAATCCTATCGCGTATAGGATGAAGTAGTTTAGCCTAGGCAAAACTAGTTTGTCCTGAAATCGGGTTTGGCCGGTAACATATATATCATAAAATAGATTTAAAAGTGCTCAGGTCTACTTTCAATTTCAGAGATAAGGCCTCGCTCTACTAAGTGTATAGTGAATCGATTAAAAGATGTTCCAGAACACACGTAAACGGGGCGCGCGAGCTTGACTGCAAGGCGCCGCGCTAGAGCCACCGCTGCGCCCTCCGTGCCCACCAGAGTGGTTGCGATCGCCTCGGATGGCCTTGTCTGAGGCGATGTCGTAGTTTCCACGATCCACTCTGGCATCGGTACAGCCAACGCCACTTCACTGAGTTGCGGCTCCCCAGCGCCACCGAGCCACAGTAGCAGCTCTCCGTCCACGCGCAGTGCGGCCACTCGACACAGCACCTCACCAGCACGCACCTCGAACTCGTGCAAGCGCCACGAGCTGCGCCGGTATGTGATCCGTTTTCGAGAAGTTATTATACGTGGATGATTTGCAATTTCCATAGTAGAATGACAAGATGTTTCCTTTTACTCTGTATTTATAGTACTTTAATTTCACTTACACTACAATATTACACCGCGATTACGAAAGTAGTTTCTGTTTGTCACTTTTCAGAAATAAACAAAACAAGCAGTTATTTGACACTTTGTTCAGTATGTATCTCTGTTATATTTCTTGTGTCATGCGTGACACATTTGTTTGTTTTTTTTTTTTAAGTTTTGGTAAGCCAACGTTGTGCATTGTCTGGTGTTACCAGATGGAAATCTGAAAATACTATGTCGTTGGTTGTAGCTAGGCATGTGTAACTCGGCTCTGAACCGGTTCAACAGATCAGATCATACCTACTTGAACTGTCGAGCTGCGGCTCAAGAGCAAACTAAACAGCTCACGGCTCACTTATTATTTTACAGTCTGTATACAATCTGTGATCTATTCTGTCATATTGAGTCGTCGAACAAAGTCTCTACGCCGCTACCGCGCCGCAGAGACTTTGTAATCGGATAGCATAGATTGTGTTTATCATTCATTAAGTTACATAAAATAATAATATTATATTATATACATGTGTCAATGTGCATCATCTTCTTCGATCTTTTTCGTCACAAAAAAGGTTGCCGATCAAACTTTCAAAGCCCTGCTATAAAAAGTTTCAAATCAAAAATGCAAAATAGTTTAAACTTGTTATCTATCAGTATCTCTGGAATCAATTATCACGGCGTAGCTAACATTAAGACATTTAAGTCTAGAATCTGGGGTGGGCACTAGACCATATAAACCAGTAAATATTATGATATATTCAGTGCATCTGGAATCAGGACACTGACTGAGGTAGACTTAAACTGAATTATTTTTAATTTCACTCAAAAGTCCGTCAATTAAACCAAGTACCTACATATTCAATTACTTACGAAGAATATCGTAAATTAAAAATGTTTTACTTTTAATTGATTGAACTTTTTGGTTTTTTCAATACTAACTAGCTGCACCCTTCGGCTTTGTCCGCTTTCAATCCTAATTATAAGCCTTCCTCTTGAATTACTCTATCTATTGCAGAAAACTGCATTAAAATACGTTGCACAGTTTACGACTCTATAAAAGACATACAGACAAACATTTCTTTTTTATGTAAATAGATAAGGTGACAATCAAACTGACGATGATGGCCAACCTGATGGTGTATTGGCGACCTTTTGGAGGTCAAATCAAGAAAAATAGGCAAGCGAAGGTCGATTGTCGATTTTCATCGATCCATGATTGTCAACGTTCGTTAGCTTTTTTGGTGTGTTAGTGGTACAGTCATTTGGTCGAAAAATAGGGGTTACCCGGAAAGTTTCCGGGAGTTTTGAAAATAGGTAATTTTATAGATTTTGACGTGCTCTTTCCGAATTTTAACTTTGCCACCTCGTATCTTTGCCGCTCGCGCCGCCATATTGCAAAAATGACACCTATAAGCAGTTTTTTGATAACTCCTTTCCGACGCATTTTACAAGAAAAATATATCTATACAAAATAATAGTAGAGAAAATTTCCTACAATTTAAATTATAACCTTTTTTTCCTAAAACCAATAGTTTCGGCGTACGAGCGCCGTAAACCATTATACAACTACGCCATACTTTTTGACGAAACTATGATGGCAACTGTGTCACAAAGTAAATTCTTGGGTAATGATGCAAACAAGAACCGCCTGATTAGAATGTTGAAGACAAAATTTGAAGCTGAACACTTTATGGTTAAACAAGCCACCGATGATGCAGATAGGTTAATAATTAATACCGCAATAAGCGTTTCATCGGCATTTGACTTTGTAGTAGTTGTCGGTGAAGATGTAGATCTCCTCGTTCTTTTGACGGCGTTATCAACGCATCCAAACATATACATCCTCAAACCAGGAAAAGGAAAAATTTCACGACAAATATACTCCATAAATAGTATAAAAGATAAAACAGCCGCAAATCATATTTTATTTTTGCATGCCTTTAGTGGTTGTGATACCACATCAGCATTATTTTATCAAGGAAAAATGAAATTTATTAAAGTACTCCGAAAAAACCCATATTTAAACGAGGTTATCGAAGTATTTAAAAATCCAAATGCTGATCCAGAAGTCATTGCTAAAGCTGGAGAACGTTTCATCGTCGAATTATACAGCTACAGCGATGTGAAAAATCGGAACAGTACATCTTTAAATAATTATAGATATGCATGCTTCACAGCATCAGCATATAAGAGAAAATTTAATATTGCGTCGCTACCACCAACAGAAGCCGCAGCACGACAACATTCGTTTCGAGCTTATCACCAGATTCAGCAGTAATATGGGAACGAACATAATGTAGAACAATGGGGATGGAAAAAAGACAAGAACGGGCTCATTCCTGTTACTACAGTCGAGCCCCCTGCTCCGGACAGCTTGCTAAAACTTATTTCTTGCAAATGCAAGAAAGGTTGTCACAAAGCTTGCGGCTGCAGAAGGCAGGGCTAAAGTGCTCCGTTGTGTGCACGAACTGTGGTGGTTCTTGTGATAATTCGCAATTTCCATCGCAAGATAGCACTGAAGATGAACGGACACTATTCTCGAGCAAATAAACGACGAAATCGAGAACGAAGAGGACCGCGATGAAACTGATGACCCCATGGCTGATGATGCAGAAGAATCTTCCGTCTTTGATATTCCAATCAGTAGTGAAGACGATGAGAACACAACACCTGGTCCGTCAACAAGAATGAAGCGACGGAGATTGAAATAAATTTTGAAATAGTGAGTCAGATGTGGATTAGGCCTACTGGGGATACCACGATAAAAAAAACGCGCCGCTTTCTCTACCTCATGTGGTCTCTATCTCATGTCAGGTGGTGTGGAAATGAGTATTTCTGCCGAAACGTGTGTGTTATTTTGTATACATATGTTTTTCTTGTAAAATGCGTCGGAAAGGAGTTATTATCAAAAAACTGCTTTTAGGCGCCATTTTTGAAATATGGCGGCGCGAGCGGCAGAGATATGAAGTGGTAAAGGAAAAATTCGGTAAGAGCACGTCAAAATCTATAAAATTACCAATTTTCAAAACTCCCGGAAAACTTTCCAAGTAAAAATACCAAATGACTGTACTATAGGCCGTTAAAACAATTTTTCTTTCTTTACACTACCCAATCTATTAGGTACATCTAACGGGAAATCCGCTGAGCTGGCAGCATTGGAAGTGAAAACTGCAAGCGTCTGAAAGACTTTTTGTCTATGATCATGATTAAAGATTCTAAAATAAACTTTGTGACCGACTGATTTATAGTCGACTAATTATATCACTGTTTAAAATTAAATAATAGGTGGTAGATTTCACAATAAATTTTGCAATGTGATTTTTAACATCTATTTAGTTTATGCGTAGTTTAGCACAAAAAAATGTTCTTATTTTTGGAAATGGCAAACATTTTTAAGTCTCTGATCTTAGTTTTATCCAATAGCAAAGAGACATTTGTATTTATTTATCTGTTATTTGCCAAAATAGTGTCGTGTTTGCTTATGATTAGTCCAACAGTTCACCTCAACTCTAGATACGCCAATAGGATACCCAGTATAAAACAAAACGTCAAAACCTTGGTCATTTACGTTTAAAGTGGTGGTGGTGATAGTGCGGTTTGATTGAAATTGAATCGCGTTCATTTGGTCATTTCGCGTTAAAACTCGGTACATTAGGATAAGCTAAAGAAATTTCAAGTATAATTGCTGCATCAGCAGGCACAACTATGAAGCACTTTTTATTGCTGGGAGTTGGCGTCCTCCTACTTGCAGGTAAATTTTTGTTTGTCTACGTTGACATTTTAGAAAAAATTGTTATTATATTGATTTATTACACTAAATTTGTTTCATCAAAGAAACTGTGCAAGATTTGTGTCGTTTAATGTTTTAGGATCAATCAATATTTGAAATTTGTAATATCAATTGGAACTATGCTTACCGACCGGCGTGGCCCCACGACTGGAACATTCGACGCAATATTTTCTTCTTTTTAGTCAAGCTACGATTACCTATCTTATTTGTATTAACAAGCAGGAAGGATACATAATGTTGCAACCACTTTGCAGTTCAAGGTACACGCGTTTCCGTAGAATTATAAGGGAGTGTCTGGGTTAAGGGGTAGTCTTAACTCAGCATTGCTGTATTAAGTATATTAACAAGACTATTAAATATATTTTCCAGGATGGTCAAATGCTGAAGCTGATGTTGCAGGCAGTGTGGAGGAGGTGACAGTTGATGCGGACCTTGGGGCGTCGCGGGAGGGCTCCCGCACTGGTATGATGCATTTTATAACTTAAGATTTATTGGCCCTTGGCTGGGTAATGAATTCATTAGTACTGTAACTACCAATGATTTGCATTGAATTAAGCGTCACAGTAAAGGCTTCTTAAAATACATACAATGATTGTTATCAAATGTTCACAGGTCAACAAAAATATACTTATAGCTTCTAGGAAAATTTTGTAGTAGCACTTACTTTGTGCTTTAGAATATTTAATTTATATTACAAATAATTTATAATAGTGTTCCTGAACTGAATGTTGAGGTATTAGCTATGAGGATTATATATTATACTCTTGCTTAATTTACAATCAGGTCCATTATCTTTGGACTTATGAATTGAAATTTATCATAAATTTTATCGGAATTAATCATTTTAATACATGATACTTGACGACATGATAAAGAAAATGGGCCAATAGTTTTCTAATATTATTATTTATTGAATTTTGGATTAAAAAGCCTTTAAATATTGAAGTTATTTTAAAATCATAATATGAATCAATATTAAATTGTTTGAAAAATATTTAAAGTATTGTATTCAATCAAAATAAAATACCAGCAGCTTATTAACATCATTGTGTGCAGTGTATTAATTAGATTATGAATGTCTCACACAAACAACAAACCCAATCAAATGCATATTTGCCAATTAACCATATAAATTTATTAATAAATGTCCTGGACAATGTCCCACCTTGCATGCTTCAAAGATGGTTATCTGATCCAAAATTAAGCAAAGTGTAGATCCTATATACATATACATTCAACTTTTAAAACACTTACAGTTACATTTTAGTGGGTAATTACCATGTTCAGTTCTTTATGATCATCAGATTACTGGGGGTAGGAATAAAAATAACATAGCAAATCCAGGTATCCATATTATTATTTAGAGATTTAGGGCATGATAAAAAGTTTAATCAAAATAGTGTACTTTGCTCACCATCATTTAAATATCTAGGTTAGGTCATAGCATTAAATCATAACCTGAATGTATGAAAGTAATATACTGTGATACTTGCATACCGGGTTAAGTGTAACCGTGCAGTTCGTGTGCCGAGTGTAACTATCGTTGGTTGAGCTTGTCGTCGGCGGCCAGCACCAGCAGGCGCGCCTTGAGCCAGGCGGAGTCGCGGATGTGGTGCTGCAGGCGCCGGTCGCGCCGCTCGCCCCGCTCCGCCTCGCGCCACCACCACCCGTACCTGTGCACGACGCCTCTGAGTTAGGTTACATACGTGTCCTGAACTCTTGACGTTAATTGCATTACTCGGCTTTGGGAACGCGTTATTCTTCGGAAAGCTTCATAAGTGGGCGGTGTCCGTCCTCTACGACTCGAAGTGACTCTTGTATCTATAACGGCACATAGATTTCATGCACAATAGAATCGCTACCGGTATTGTTGGTATCGTAGCACATGTGTGGCCGTGGGACTCACTGGTGCGATGTGGTGACCGGGGCGAGGTACAGGTCCCTCGGGCCGCGCGTGAACATGTCCTCGATGCGGGACAGTGCGCGGCGCGAGTCCGCCTCGTCCAGCGCGGCCGGCTCCTCGCGGCTGTAGAACTTGTTCGTCACCGTCGCCGCTGCAATGCCGAACGACACTTTATAAGTCGTCTACGTATCGTATCATTACATTTACCTTTTCAAACGTTAAAATAACAATGGTCCAGATAGAACACCGTGGTCGAGTGTATGAATCCGTCGACCTGGACCTTACTACGAGCTCTGATTTACAGCCGGTCGACGGCGTCATTGCGTCAGAATAAGGAAGTCCTACATCCTTGTTTAGGTAAGGTACGGTTTAGGTAGTATGGCCATAATGAAGGCGCGGTGCTGGGATTGTCGGTACACTCACGCAGGGCTAGCGGCTTCACGAGGGACACGTACGAGCGGCCCTGCTCGCGGTTAGCGGCGAACCTCAGCTTGAAGGAGCGCGCATGCAGCGGTCGCCCCGCCTCGGGACCCGCACCCGCACCCGCTCCCGCACCACCAGCACCCGCTCCCGCACCTCCAGCACCCGCTCCCGCACCACCCGCACCGCGGCTGGCATGACTACCGGCTTCGGACATGATAGTTGAAAATTAACAATCGCCCACCACAATCGCATTTACGCTTTAGTTATTTAATCGATATCGTAGCTACGGACGCCGCCGGCATCGTGCGTGACTACGCGTCGTGACGGTACCTCGTTACCTACACGTGATGTTTACAATGCCAGTTTCGGAAAAAATATTTTTTCATTCATCGCCAAGCGTGTACTTTGCGTTCACTTGGATAACTTAGATTAAATGGTATGATGAAATATATTTATAACATTTTTTATTAACGCTATCTTGTTTAAATACACGTACCATCTAAGCAACAATTTTAAGTTATTTTGTATTTTTAAACAAAAGGAATGCTTGAAAGTAAACATTTTCAGTTTTTCCAAGTGAACGGAAACTTGTTAGCACGACTTCACTGGCGTCATTGTGCAGAATATATCGTACTCGTGAGCCCAGTGTCTGTTGAGTCGGGCAACTCGGGCAACTCGGCAACAAGAGTGAGCGCGTATGTTCGGTCGTGTGCAGACGCGGAGGCGCTGCTGCGCGAGGAGGAGGCCATCTCGCCGGACTCGCTCAGCGTCGCGCAGATGAAGCAGCTGCGCGACCACGGCCAGAACTACACCTTCCAGACCGAGGTCAACCGCATGATGAAGCTCATCATCAACTCGCTCTACAGGAACAAGGAGGTACCTATATACGGGCTCGTCCTTTCGAGTACGCGGCATCTAGCTGCATATTTTAATTAAGGATAGATTTGTTACTTACTAATAGTGCTACTACTGATACTCAGACTCGTCGAAGGATATCGGCGTGTCCGAAGTTTATCCATTGGACCTTGTCGTGTGCTATATAGATATTCCTGCGCGAGTTGATCTCGAACGGGTCGGACGCGCTGGACAAGATCCGGCTGCTGTCGCTGACGGAGCGCGACGTGCTGGCGTCGAACCCCGACATGAGCGTGCGCATCAAGGCCGACCCCGAGCGGCGCGAGCTGCACATCATCGACTCCGGCGTCGGCATGACCAAGGCCGAGCTCGTCAACAACCTCGGCACCATCGCCAAGTCCGGCACCGCCGACTTCCTCTCCAAGATGCAGGACAACGAAAAGGTAACCCACCCTCGACTAGTGACTACTCAATATATACTTGTTAGAAAAATAATATTATTGAAGCTACGGTTATTTAACATCATTATTATTGGCTTTTGGATCGATGTTTGGTTTTGGTAAATCACCTTACATACTCACTATGTAACGACACCTATTAGACCATAATGTCTAATTTCCTCTTTGATGGTTTCCTACGCATGCGAATGGCAAAAAATATGCGAATATTCGTGACATCACTAGTGCCTAATATACTGGTAGTGTAGCGTTGCGCTCGGAGACTGAGTGGTCGAGTTTCGTTTTGCAGCAGAGCGACGCGCAGGAGATGAACGACATGATCGGTCAGTTCGGCGTGGGCTTCTACTCGGCCTTCCTGGTGGCCGACAGCGTCACGGTGGCCTCCAAGCACAACGCGGACAAGCAGCACGTGTGGCACAGCGACGCCAGCGCCTTCAGCGTCGCCGAGGACCCTCGCGGGGACACGCTCAAGCGCGGCACTCACATCACGTCAGTACCTACTGCCTGCCGCCGATCTGTCCTCTATGCGGTGTACTTGTGGTGTACGTGTATACATGTATACATGTGTGCGTGTGTACAGGCTCCACATGAAGGAGGAGGCGGCCGACTACCTGCAGGCCGACACCATCCGCGCGCTCGTCAAGAAGTACTCGCAGTTCATCAACTTCCCCATCTACCTGTGGGCCTCGCGCACCGAGACGGTCGAGGAGCCCGCCGACGAGCCCGCCCGCGACGACGCCGACGACGACGAAGATGCGCAGGTTTGTAACTTCGTTGGCTACGCTCCGACTGCCTAAATTATATCATAAACGTTTTGAAAATACTCGAGGGATCTTAATGTTTTATTAAATTTCTTTCAAATAATTCCAAATGTAGTCAATTCGAGGAACGTTATAATCGTATTTGATTATGTAATCTCGTCCGGGCAGGTGGAGGACGCCGCCGAGGAGAAACCTGCCAGCAAGAAGATCGAGAAGACCGTGTGGGACTGGGAGCTGATGAACGACAACAAGCCCATCTGGACGCGCAAGCCCTCCGAGGTGAAGGACGACGAGTACAACCAGTTCTACAAGACCCTCACCAAGGATAACTCTGCGCCGCTCGCCAAGTGAGTGATCCCCCTCGGCTGGCGTGTGTCTGTCGTGTGTCTGTCGTGTGTCTGTCGTGTGTCTGGCGTGTGTTTGACGTGTCTCGTCCCCGCAGGGCCCACTTCGTGGCGGAGGGCGAGGTGACGTTCCGCGCGCTGCTGTTCGTGCCGCGCGTGCAGCCGGGCGACAGCTTCAACCGCTACGGCACCAAGACCGACCACATCAAGCTGTACGTGCGGCGCGTGTTCATCACCGACGAGTTCAACGACCTCATGCCCAACTACCTCGCCTTCATCCAGGGCATCGTGGACAGCGACGACCTGCCGCTCAACGTGTCGCGCGAGACGCTGCAGCAGCACAAGCTCATCAAGATCATCAAGAAGAAGCTGGTGCGCAAGGCGCTCGATATGCTCAAGAAGATACCCGACGACCAGTACGAACACTTCTGGAAGGAGTACTCCACCAAGTGAGTATGCGTGCATCCCGTGTAGACCGCGGCTCGACGACTCACCGTCCAATTTTTTACTTTCATCGACATACTCGCGCGTCACCATTATCTCGATCTAACCGGTCACGTCTCCGCCACAGCGTCAAGCTCGGCGTGATGGAGGACCCGAGCAACCGCTCCCGCCTCGCCAAGCTGCTGCAGTTCCAGTCGTCCCGCGGCGAGGGCATGACCTTCCTCGCCGACTACGTGGCTCGCATGAAGCCCAACCAGAACCACATCTACTACATCGCGGGCGCCAGCCGCGCCGAGGTACGGACTCGGGCCCTCCGCCCTCCCGCTCACGGTACGGTATCGCGAGGTCGCAGCGACGCTAACGGCCCGCGCTCGCTCCGCAGGTGGAGAAGTCGCCGTTCGCCGAGCGGCTGGTGAAGCGCGGCTACGAGGTGCTGTTCCTGACGGAGGCGGTCGACGAGTACTGCCTGTCCTCGCTGCCCGAGTACGACGGCAAGAAGTTCCAGAACATCGCCAAGGAGATCTTCGAGCTGGAGGAGAGCTCGCGCTCGCGCGACGACCTGGAGGCGCAGCGGGCGCGCCTGGAGCCGCTGACGCAGTGGCTCGGCGCGCGCCTCGGCCGCTGGGTCACGCGCTGCCAGGTGTCCCGCCGCCTGGCGCGCTCGCCCGCCGCGCTGGCCGCCACGGCCTTCGGCTGGACCGGCAACATGGAGCGCCTCGCCATGTCCAACGCGCACCAGAAGGCGGACGACGCCCAGCGCCGCCACCACCTCACGCAGAAGAAGCTGCTGGAGATCAACCCGCGCCACCCCGTCGTCAACGAGCTGCTGCGCCGCGTGCTGGACGACCCCGACCACCCCGACACGCTGCTCGCCGCCAACACGCTCTACCGCACCGCCGCCATCAGGTAACCGCTGCGTCTTTACAATATGTCCGCTCGGCTTGAAGTCGTGAGATATTCGCGTAGTATTTTTATTTATTCGACGAAGGTAGAAATTGCTACTGTGACGTTTTTCCATGCCTATGATGATTTTATCGATGAGCTCAATCGATGTCGGTAGGTCCGGGTACATGCTGCAGGAGGGCCAGGCGGTGGAGTTCGCCGAGACGGTGGAGCGCATGCTGCAGCACTCGCTGGGGCTGCCGGCCGACGCCGCGGCGGAGGACGACGACGAGCTGTACGACGCGGAGCCCGAGCGCGACGCCGAGACCGAAGTGCCCGCCGAGGACCACGACGAGCTGTAGGCGCCGCGCCTGCGACTATCTTGCATTTATTTTATAATTTCCCAGTTCATGTCGAGACGGATGTATCGTAGCGCCGTGTGAGACGACACAGTGTTGTCGAGTCCTCGCTGTACTGCAGTGGTATGCATGAGCGCGTGTGTGTGTGTGTGTGTGTGTGTATGTGTTGCCTTCCGAATGTTACGGTTTTATACAGTTGTGTGCGTGACGAGGACTCAATAGTGTAATGTAAATAAATTATATATTTATTAAAAGTATTGACTATTTTATTTCCCTCTTCGCGTTCTTTTTTGATACAAAAATCTTATAGGTCGAATGAAAAATACAGGAAAACAATTTAAAAACATCTTTATTGTGTCATATAAATTACAAATTTCATAATCGGCTAGGCCACTCTTCTATAAATATCGCATCGAAAATTGTTTTAATTTATAAAATTTCTTATTTTCCAACAAGTATCGCGAGGTCCACTTATCCCTACCGAGCTATCTCTACTGGTAGGGATAAGTGCACTGCCTTTTCCAATCTCTATTACTAATCGAGTACAACAGCACGAAGTAATGAGAAAATGAACTACTTCACAGATCAATCATTGGTAAATGTTGGTTCAGCTGAAAGAACTTTGTTAATTTTGTTCCGTATAATATAAGGTCAAATAACTATAAATAATAAATATCCAGTTGCTAGGTAGTAATTTTGATAATTTACAGATTTTTTTTAAATTTCACTATATCCCATCGTTTTTAGGGTTAGGTTTTTAGGTGCCCTATAGTTTCGTCACGTCAGTCTGTCCGCGGTTTAACTCAGATAATCTTAGTACTAAAAATAATTTTAAAGAAGAGTATAGAGTAGTGGATACAGTTTCTATAAAACAACTAAAATTTTCGAAGAAGTTCAAAAAAGGGTGTGAATATAAATATTAATTAATTATCGCATCGATTCATAATAATTATAAACTATTTCATAAAATAAAATATTGTCAATTATACTTGAGTTAGCAAACAGTAGACCGAATATGCTTTTCGTAGCCGCCGCAGCAGCTGGCGGGTGCACCTCGATGTATGTTTTTATCACAGACAAATATAATTTTAACTACCTATATACATATTTATAACACTTTCGCCTCGTGGTTTCTTCCGCATTATAGTTAAATTATTGTTTCTTGATTGACTATCTAAAATGAACTATTATAAGTTTAATAATATATAATGCTTTTCCATGCCATAGGGTAATAAATAAGACGATTTTGTATAGGGTGGGGTAGAACGAGCTATTCATATCAACAACATTTTTTAACTGGAACTAATTCTGATATTACTCAATAAAAATAAATAATAATTAATATAAAATCATTCTCTATAATATGGCGATCGATCGGTGAAAGACAAAAGTGAAATTTATACAGAATATCCACTTTCACTTATGTCAACATTACATTACTCGTAATATATTATAAGAATAAATTGTCATACCTATTCATTATAATAATTATTATATATATATGTTCAGGTGGTGAACATAATTTCGCCATTAAAATGGTTGACATCGAGTGACCGACAGCTCAGCCCAAGAGGTAGTAACCGGTACACGACAGTGGTTTACGAATACTGCGATTATCATGTAAATAAAATTGTACCTTCCGATCGAAGTGGTAACCGAGTAGGTCTGAATATAAGGCATCATCGTATCGAAATTTATCTACTTAATTCTAATTAATTCGTCACTACATTTTACTAACGACATCACAAACGACACGAAAAAAAGGCGCGTTTATCATATAACTTAATTTACATATGAGGTACCTACTTAATGGATAAATTACAGCGCATCTTGCTTAATACTTATCAAGTATGATTGCAAAAAATATACCATTGTCGACAAGAGCATTGCGCGGTTTGACTGAAGGTCAAATATCCAATTCAACCGGAACATGCGACATTATAGCCTGACCAGAAATAACGCGCTGCCCTTTAATAACTCAGAACGGACGCACCAAAAATCTATTTACTTAATAAAGATGATAAAATTCTATGAGTGTGGCGAGTTCGGCTCCTGCGGCGCAGATATATGGTTGGTATTTTATTAACATAACTAGTTCCTATATTATTATAATACAATATGTAATGGCCGGATATCGGTTCATCGAGCCTTCTCACTTTGAAATCGTAGCAAAACCGAAACAGTGAGAAATATTATTTCGGTGATCAATTAACATATGACAACCCATTTCAGTCCGAGAAGGAACCAATCGAACGTCGAACGGTAAGTATGGGCCGGTCACACCGGCAGCAGCGGGCCGGAGCCGCGCGGGCGGGCCAGCTTGGCGCGGTTGTAGGCCAGCACCCCCAGCAGCGCCAGCGCCATGCCGGCCAGGTTGAGCGGCGGCGCCGGGTTGCGCAGCAGCAGCAGCGACGCGGCCACCACGGCGGCGCGCTTGGCGGCCGAGGCCACGGCGTACGTGAGCGGCGACACGCGCGACAGCACGCTGAAGGCCACCACGGCCTGCAGCCACGCCAGCGCGCCGTCGGCCGCCAGCAGCGCGGCGCCGCGGGGCCAGCCGGCCCACAGCGCGCCGCGGGGCCCGCCGGCCCACAGCGCGCCGCCGTCGCGCCACGCCCACGCCGGCAGCAGCAGCGCCAGCGCCGGCCGGGCCAGCGCCTGCAGCAGGCGCAGGTGGTGCACGCCCGTGTCGCGCATCACGCGCTTGGAGAACAGGTGCTGCAGGCTCAGCAGCGCCGCGGCCGCCAGCGCGGCGCCCAGCCCCAGCGCGTCGAAGTGCAGCTCGGTGGCGGACGCCACGCCCACCCCGCTCGCGATCACCACCAGCGCCAGCTGCACCGCGCGCGGCTGCGTCTCGCCGAACAGCACGCGCGCCAGCCCCGCCGTCCACAGCGGTGTCGTCGCTTTCACTGAGGATAGCCACGCCACGTGTAACATTACCTTACCGGGTGATGTGTGCGTACCCGAGTACACAGGTAAGAAGTGTAGCTCATTTATGACATATGATATTTCTACTATATTTATGTTGTCGATAAGAGAGGGCGTTGCCGCTAGCCCAATTTTTTTTTGTTTTGTTAGTACACTCTTCATGTGAAGTTTCATTTCAATCTGTCGATTCATTCTTTGTTTACAAGCCATTTAGTGTCGCCGTGTCACAGTATTTTTTTACGATGGATAAAATTGTTATTTTTGGAAGGTGTAGCACCAAAAGAAATTCACGAACGAATGTTAAAAGTGTATAATAATTGTTCACCTACAATTAGAACAGTAGAAAGATGGGTTGCTGAATTTAAACGTGGGCGTACAAGCCTTGAAGACGATTCACGTGAAGGACGTCCAAAAAGCGCATCAACACCAGAAATCATAGCCGAAATACAGGATATGGTTTTGGAAAATCGTCGATTGACTGAGCGAGATTTAGTAGAGGCTCTACACATCTCATTAGGCAGTGTGAGCCATATTTTAAGTGAACTTTGGGTTTTAGAAAGCTGTGTGCACAATGGGTGCCGCATTCGCTAACAATGGAACAAAAACATATTCGAATGCGACTTTCTCAGCAACATTTGGAGCGTTTTAAAAAGAGTAAAGTGGATTTTGTGCGTTGATTCATCACTATGGATGTGACTTGGGTCTATCATCATGATCATGAATCAAAACTAGAGTCTAAAGAGTGGTGTGGACCTGGTTGTTCGGCTTCGAAACGAGTTCGTGTCCGGAAATCGGCTAAGAAGGTTATGGCATCAGTTTTTTGGGATGCGAAAGGAATTTTGTTTGTGGATTACTTGCAAACTGGTCAAACAATTAATTCTGAATATTATTGCAACCTTTTGGATCAGTTGAAGGAAAAAAATCGTGAAAAAAGACCCGGTTTGCAGAAAAAGAAAATCCTTTTTCATCAGGACAATGCACCGTGTCACAAGAGCATTTTGACAATGGTGAAAATCCATGAATTAAATTATAGTTCCAATTGTTGGAGCATCCACCGTATTCACCAGATTTGGCCCCCAGCTTCCGTTTGTTTCCAGTACTCAAAAAATGTATGCGTGGCAAGCGTTTTTCATCAAATGAAGAAGTCATAACTGCTGTTGAAGCATATTTTGCAGACCTTCCGGATTCTCACTTCATGGATGGAATCCACAGATTGGAGGATCGTTGGAGCAAGTGTATTAATGTTCAGGGAGATTATACTGAATCATAAAGTGTATTTTGAACCATAAAATTGTGTTTTTCTTATCTAATGACAAAACTTATTGCACAACTCATCACTCTCACTTTTACAATAAATTCACTTGAATTTAAATAAGTCTTTTTATTATATCAAACTAATATATTATTCTTTATGTCACTATACTGAACTTTGATAAAAATAAACAACATGGCGCATAACCGAAAGTCGTGAGGATTTTTTTTAGATTGCGCTAAAATATCTCTCATAGTCGATAAAGAAGTTTCACTTCAAAAAATTATTTTGTAGCTTTTATTTAGATATATTCTTTAGGTATCTTAGTGTTTCCTAAATAATATGTTTACTAAAATACTTTTAATAATGATCTATCCATTTTTTTACATTACAAGCAGTAATGCAGGCTATGGTTGTCTGTTACCAGAGCTTATAAGAATCCAGTATCCACATCTGATATTACAAATACTTATATTTTATTTTCCAGATAATTTTATGGGGTATCTTGTATGCATGCATCATAATAATCATTAATATAATAGGTACATGTGAAGTTGGTGTACCTAGTAAATAAATAAACAAGAAATACAATACCCAGGACTGAGAGGGTCTCTCGGGGATCACTGGTTGGAAACAAGGTTGTATGTATATTGTTCGCAAAGTAACTGCAAGATAAATTATTCTAAAATTGCTTCTGTGCAATATAATCATAATATCATTATACTAAATATTTATTTGCTATAGGTATTTTTGATGTGTCTGTCACTAATTTCAAATAGAGAGTACATGAAGTTTTTCTTTAGTTATTAATTGGTTTTGCTTATAAGTATACTGGGTGGTGTGCATGTTCACTGTGTCACAAATGTTCACACCTGCTACTTGTGTTATATAGTGTTCATTAATTAAGAATTCTCATCAGAGACTGTTTCGCATGTACTATTGAGTATAAAAGTTATATGTTTAAACACAAAATTTGTATTGTGACAATAAAAATGGTATCAAATAATAAGTAAGTAAAAAAGAAAAACTAAAATGTAATATAAATGTTTAATATGAAACCTGAAAACTTACCGGTATGAGCATATGAAATAGGGACCTTCCAGATTGATACTTGTGAGCAAACAGTGGTGAGGAATTTGGCGAACGCCAGTGGTATCAGTACCCGCCAGTAGTATCGGCGTGGGAACTCCGTCTCGCGCCGGACGCCGAACGCCGCGAAGGCGGGCGCACTGTACACCACGATCGAGAGAAGCTGCACCATCGTCACTGTCATCGGGTACGGGAACTCCGTCAGTGTCACCTTGCCCACCACATTACTAGCGGAGCTCACCGCGTACCACACCAGGCATAGCCCCACAACTATCAGCGACTCACGCCGTGAACCTTCCAACCCCATCGCAACAACACACGACACTATCTCTTCACTGATTCAAGGAAACGCAACATTACCACATCACTGGGCCGGCACCGTGGCACTGCTCGCTCCGTACCAACTGTATACGGCCACGCCGCACTGTTGTATGCTACGACAGGTGGCTGCGTTGACGTCGTTTACTTCTTCAATTTTTATTTAAACAGGTTTTGGTTGCCCCTGAATTTCGATTGTACGAAGGTTATGAGTGCAAATTGCTACGAATTTATTTGATGATTTATTTTCATAATTTATTCATAACATTGTCGAAGACAGATACGAGTAGGGTTTTCGTCATAATGCTGTTATTACTAAGGAAAAGAGAACCGAATTCGACTTCAATATTGAGACGCACACACTGAATGTGTGTTCTATCTAACTGGCAGCTGGCAAGCAAGTTGAATTGAATCAACCAACTTTTATTATTAGCCTATTATTAGCCGATTAGTTGAAAAAGTGTCCCCTTGTAAACAGCAAATTAGGTTTCAAATTCTCACCGAAATAGCGCTGGTGTAGCAAGTGGAAATGCTGGATTGGTTTCCGGTAATTCTTTAAAACTCTTTTCGTTTTCCTATTTACATTTAATTGGGGTACTTAAAATGACTGTATAATTTTATTCCATACTCATATTTGTCTATATATTATAATAATTATAAAAAATGCGCTGTAACAAAACGGAAATGTTTCATTCCTTTTTTATTATTTTCTATCCTACTCTAATAATTTGTGGCGCTCTATTGAAAATTCATCCACTTGCTACAGCAGCGCCACTTCAATTTGTTCCTTTACTTCTACACTCCATATATTAGCCGTTCACTCCATCGCACAGTACATAATATTTTCTATAAACACGAAATACTATTACTCTAATACTAGTCTGTGACAGTGACACGTTAGTTCTTCTTGGTAGTTTGTGATCTGTGACAAATATAAAAGTTACTCTGTGGTCTGTGACTGGCTGGTATGACATAAGGTAAAAATGTCACCAACTATAGTGCTGAGCGCTATCAATGTATTAGTGTAATAGTCGACTGCAATCAATTTTGATATTAAATGATTAATGATCTTCTTAAATAAAAGAATAAGGAATACTGGACCTAGATATCCATAATATTTTAGATTAGCTAAAGTTAACAAGTCTTTTACCTTTTTTATTTTAATAAAATACCGTTTTTTTTTACCTGAAATATTTCAGTATTGTACGTATATGTATTATCAATGTATTTCACCCCAGTCTTGTGTAAACGAGGCCAATATATGAAAATAAATATGTCAACAGAGGTGTCGGGGTGATAGTGTAGCGAGTTCAATTGTATTTTCCCATCTCGAAAATTGCCTAAAAGTAGTTAGTAAAATATTAGTTTCTATACTGACATCCTGAAATAGCCTTGGTTTTAATAACACGTTAGTGTGTATAAGTAGGTATATACCACACCGTAACCTATTAGGTATTTTTTATTATTTCTTTTTAATGGACTCATAGTCCGTACTATGGCCCGCCCAGTTCCCCTCCAATCCTATATACGCCTATGCCGTCACGTCAATCGAGTTCGTTTTACTGCCAAGGCGCGCTCTATACGTCTCACATAAAAATGATCAGGAAATTTCAACTATAAAAACAAAACTACGAGTAAAGTTTTATATGCATTAATTTTTCTGATGGTCTTTGGCTTGTTCATATCCACCCAGCTTGAGTAGAGTAGTCGAGTTAGTCATTTCGACTCGAAGGTGACTTCAGCGCTATATTACCAGGAAAAATAAATAAAGTAAAAACGTATGTCAAAAATGTCAAGAAACAAGAAAGTTTTGTAGGGCAGTTTTATAGTTTCGTAAAAATAATAATTGATTTGGATAGACTCGAAAGTAGATAAGATAAGATAATTTGATGACCAAAAAGTAATTTCAATTGATTGTGCCTCAAATAGATCATTCAGCAATCTACACCTTGATAATTGTAAAGTATCAATGTGAGAAGTTGGTTCACATACAAGTTTCTTAATTCTTAATGGAAATAAGGAATATTAGTGTGTATAAATCAATGAGATAATTCTGGGCAGCACGTGTAGACTCGTGGAAGCTTTTCCATTTCGCTGTGGCCACAGGTGAGTGCCAAACCACTGCACATTATTTACAACATCCCCACAAAGAGCTCCACCCAACACCCAAGGACCTTTCAGCATTGCACTAATTCTATAAATTGGTATTATCACTATTTATATAGCCATAAGGTATGACTTGTTCCAGCTAGCTTTTGTGGCAATTCTGTAACAATATGCTTAGTAATGATGTGTCTGTGTGCCCCTCCCAGAACTTCATAAGTTCTCAAAGTTATTGTAAGCTATGAATACAATATGCATACATAAGGTATATAAAGCTTTTAAAATATTTCATAGTATCTTGTCTTACTTTTACTATGAAACTTATTACAATGTGTCAAGTGTTTCTCTGGTGTGCTTGACCTTCTAATCTACTTAATGTATGCTAAGAAATGACTGACATGACATCTTTTAACAATACTTGCATCCTGCATGGCTGTGACGGGAACAGGCTCTCACAATAGAGTAGCAGATATGCATCTCCCATGCTTCCATATTATACAGTGTTGTACCCAGCAGCTGCCAGGCACTGACTGCTACTGATTGTGACTGTCTGTAATTGCTCATTCGTCATTACACTCCGTAGTGGCACTACTATTAGTAAAAGAAGTTATGTGGTATGTATGTAGAGGAAATAAAGTTACTAGGAGAATGTAAGTTTAATGTAAAACCAATGTTTTTTAGCATATGAAATTGTAAATTCATGACACAATGGTATATTGATAATCCTAACAGCCTGTACATATTATTTGGTGCTGATCATGGTCAAAAATGGCCCCAGCATTTGAGATTTTTTGGTTGGAAATCATCATGTTAATAATACTAACTGTATGTTTTTCCTTGAGGAAAAATATTGGTGATCGTATACCTATACATACAGTACCCAAACATCTTCACTAGCAGCCATTTATGAAGAATAATTCTATATATATATAATATAAAAGTAATATCATTCAGTCAGGCTCAGTCTTACTATTGTTGAAGCAGATTATATACATTTTTGGACAGTTTCCAATAACTATTACATCAGTTTCAAGTTTCAGGGAGGTGGGCATGTAGCCACTGAACCCCTGTTGTGTTTAAATGCATTGATAGACTTTAAAGAGAGATGGCTGAGATGTGATTGGTAATATTAATAATTCTATGAATTAAATACAAAGTTTAAATAATAGCATTGTTTAAATATGTCACTTTCAATTGTGATTGTTTTTCATTAAGGTGCAGAATTTATTCATTTAATTCATTTAGTCATAAATTATTTATTCTGAAAACTAGTAGGTTTTTATGACCAGTTTCTTATATTATTTCTGGTAATTTACTGTATATTTTAATACCGTTGATATTTTTGTGGCAATTTACAATGTTTAAACTTTACATACCACTTTAAAAGAGAACTGCCCCGATGCCTACAAAAAATGTATTAAAGTAAGCCTGAAAGTTCTATCGGATAAGTTGGATTATGTAGTCTGGCCCCTCTCGAACCTGCGGTGACGACGCGACGCCCCACTGACATAAATAATTTATTCGTATTTGCAGGTGGATAAGGTGGTGCGCTCTGTAGGCGGAGCGGGTGCGGGCGGCGGGGGCGGCGGGGGCGGCGGGGGCGGTGGGGGCGGTGGGGGAGCGGGCGGGGATGCCACGATGGCGTCGCGTCGCGTGACGCGCAAGTGGGAGGTGTTCGCGGGGCGCAACCGGTTCTGGTGCGACGGGCGGCTGATGACGGCGCCGCACCCGGGCGTGTTCGCGCTCACGCTGGCGCTGATCTGCGGCACCTGCGCGCTGCACTTCGCGTTCGACTGCCCCTTCCTGGCGGCGCACGTGTCGGCCGCCGTGCCCTGCGTGGGCGCCGCGCTGTGCGTGTTCACGCTCGCGGCGCTGCTGCGCACCGCGCTGTCCGACCCCGGCATCATCCCGCGCGCCGCGCCCAACGAGGCCGAGGCGGGGGCCGGGGCCGGGGCCGGGGCCGCCGCGCCCGAGGGCGAGCCGCCCGGGGGGGGCCGGCCGCCCGCCGCCGCGCGCGCGCGAGGTGCTCGTGCGAGGCCGCCCCGTCAAGCTCAAGTACTGCTTCACGTGCAAGATGTTCCGGCCGCCGCGCGCCAGCCACTGCTCGCTGTGCGACAACTGCGTCGACCGCTTCGACCACCACTGCCCGTGGGTGGGCAACTGCGTGGGCAAGCGCAACTACCGCTACTTCTACACGTTCGTGGTGTCGCTGTCGTTCCTGGCGGTGTGGGTGTTCGCGTGCGCGGTGACGCACCTGGCGATGGCGGCTCGCGGCGCGGGGCTGGCGGCGGCGCTGCGGAGCTCGCCCGCCTCGGCGCTGGCCGCGGCCGTCTGCTTCCTCTCCGTGTGGTCCGTGCTGGGGCTCGCCGGCTTCCACACCTACCTCGCCTCCACCGATCAGACCACAAACGAGGACGTGAGTGTCCGCCCGCCGCGCATCCCCGACCCCACCCGCTCCCCCCTCGAGTCACCGCTCGCTCTCTGTTGCAGATCAAGGGGTCGTTCTCTACGCGTCGCGGCGTGTCCAACCCGAACCCCTACTCGCGCGGCAACGCGTGCGCCAACTGCTGGAACGTGCTGTGCGGCCCCCTCGCGCCCAGCCTCATCGACCGGTGCGTGCCGCCGTACCCCTCCCCCCCTCCCTTCCCCCTCCCCCGCCCCACGCGTGCTCACACCTCCGCGTGTTACAGGCGTGGCGTGTTCACCATCGACGTGAAGGACGAGCTCCCGCCGAGCTTCGTGCGCGCGCTGGCCGTGGACCCGGTGCAGACGGCGCCGACCGCGGCCCCCGCGCCCGCGCCCGCGCCCGGCCCCGGCCCCGGCCCCGGGCCGGCCCCCGCGGACGAGCACTGGCGCGGGGCGGCCGCGTCGGGCGCGCTGGGCGGCAGCTACACCAACCTGTTCGAGAACGGCGAGCCTGCGCGCCACGCTTACATGAACCGCTCGCTCGACCTCGACCCGGTGCCGCTTAGAGGTGAGGCGAGCGACTTTCTCATTTACTTCACTCGATTCCTTCGACCGGGACGGCTGAGCTGAACGCTTCTTTTGTTTTCAGAGGTGTGCATCGGCGGAGGCGCGACCTCGCCGGGCACCGGCGGGGCCGCGGTCGGGGTCGGGGTCGGGGTCGGGGTCGGGGGCGGGGGCGGGGGCGGGCTGAGCGCCTCGCGCCTGCGCCTCCTGCACGACACCACCATGATCGACGCGGCGCTCGACCTGGACGAGGCCGACCCGCCGCCGCACCTGTCACACGCACACACACACATGCACGGGCACGCGCCGACGCACGCGCTGGCGGCGCTCTGACGGCGCGCCCCCCGCGGCCCCCGAGCCCCCCGAGGCCCCCGCGCCACCCGTGGGCGGCGGCCCCCCTCCGGGCTCCGCGCCCCCCGTGCCCCCCGCCGCCGCCGCCGCCTGCGGGGCCCGCCACACCCGCCGCGTCGAGCCCGCTCTGTACATAAATTATACAATTAATTATAAATAAATAGGTGATATTGTAGACTCTAATATGTGCTTTATTTCTCCGATACGCCCACTGTGTGGATCTATCGAAGCTTGCCAGTGCGGCGGCGCATTGGCGATGCTGCCGGTGTTGCTAATGTACATGGGCAGCGGTGACCACTCGCCATCCGGTAGACCGTATGCCAGTTTGTGGGCCTACTTGACATGAAACGAATTGCTGGGCATCTCAAAATAGCTGATACTTCAGAAAGTAACAAACGTAAGATACGTTTAACTAACATATGTGGCTATATTTCGTAAACAATTTTTTTGCTTAAGTGGCAATTTTTTTTCATAGCACATGCGGGATAAGTTCTATCTTAGCTCGCATGTTTATGTTTGGTAAATAGCTGATTATAAATGTTATAATTACAGCATGAGTTTTGTATAAAACAAACGGTTATTTGGGCGCGGTAAGTTCAATGACCGCACGCAAATTTTTCTTGTCGAACCCAGATGACGATCAAAACTGCAAAATTTTTAAATAGAACGTAAAATAAGGAACGAAAAACACAATCGGTGTGTCAATAATGTCTACATTAAAAAAGTGAGCTAAGATAGTACTTATCTCGCAGGTGTAATGAAATATATCTAGTATGTATCTGCAACTCATGCGGTGCTGTCAAACAATTTACCGCACTAGTTACACAAGATACTATTATTCCATTACAATTGAAATCCATCAGTTGGAACGCATACTAGCGTTACCGTAGCTAGGGGGTGGGGGAGTGGAGGGGGGGCATTGTCGGGCAATGCCCTACCTGAAAATCACAATGGCCTAACTTAAAAATAGCAAAAACTAAGATTAATTATAATACTTAAATTTATTTTTAAAGCAAATGAGTTCCACTTCTCTACATAATCGTATTTATAATATGTACAATCTAATTGGTATTTGATAAAAATAATATGTACTATCTACAGAAGCCTAATTTATCCTTCAAAATATATACAATAAAAATAGAAAAGGTAAGAAAAGTTAGATCAGCTGCTTACAGTAAAAACAGCTTATCTAAATTGCTGCCGGTGGGAAGCGTGCCCAGAACGCTGGTGGCATTGCCACGCTGTATAGCAATGCTTATCCCCTGGCCGAGGTATTCGCCAGCCATCTGGTCGCGGGAAGCGTCGACCAGGCGCGAATATCACGAAAGACGCGATGAGCTCCTGGCCGCCACGGACCCCAAATGGCTCAAATATGTTCATCATGTAATATGCCCACATCAAGGTTACTATATTTGTGCCGCTTAAGGTTTTCGGCACAGGTAGCCACGTCACCGACTCTCCTGACAGACTCTGGAAGGTGGGACGGTGCGAGGGTATCGACGCATGTGGCGTCCCATACTAACGGCTGCCCCATCTTCCAAGGTACCAAGGTCATTCCGTCAGGTCTCTTACCATCGTCCCGCATTAAGCCACTCGGTTCGCGTACAGCTGATACGTGGGCGCTGGTAAGAGCCCGGCGGATGATGTCATTGAGGTCGGAATGGCGCGGAATTCTACCTGCACTTTTTACACAACTTAGCCCGTGGTTGCCAAGCTGGTCGGCAAGGGTTCCGCACTGGCAGCGATGGGTTTCATAGATCGGTGCACCAAGACGTAAGGATGTTGCAGGCCGGAAAGTCGATGAGTCGAGTAGGGTTACAATCATGGGCGTACCCAGGTTCTGGGCCAGGGGGGGCAAATCAGATTTTTTATTAGCAAGTGGTTCATCATTATCAGCCTATCTCCGTCCACTGCTGGACATAGGTCTCACCTATGGCACGCCACTGAGCTCGATATTCAGCTCTTTGTTTCCAACCGCTGCCAGCAAGCTTGCGTATATCATCAGGCCACTTGGCTTGGTGGTTAACGCTCTGACTGCTAAACCGAAGGTCGCGGGTTCGATTCCCACCCAGGACAAACATTTGTGTGTGTCGCGGAATCAGTATCGCATCATCGTACTTAGTTGTGATTGGCTAGCGGTGACGTGATATACAGACGAACCAATGGCAGCTCCGCGGCGCGGGTCCGGGGTTGCTCGCAATTATTTTAAGATAGTACCGCCACTTACCGACTTACTTACCATTCAATGTACGGGCTGCATATACTTACTTTGTTAATCGTTTAAAATTACACAATTGATTTCAACAAAAAAGGCTGCACTTATTTTAACTTCCTGGCTATCTCAAGACACTAATAAGAAATAGACGCAACATTTCTTTTGGTCCTTCACACCGGATTATCAACGAAGATGAACCAGACGCTTACTTGAGAGACGCAAAAAGGCCAACGTTAAAGTTAACCATATAGAATTCGCAGGAGTGCAGTGCTTTCGGTAAGACGTGCCAATCAGAATATTCCAAACCCCTTCCTATTCTCTTTTTCTTCCCTTCACGTGCGTATACTGTGCTTGTTAAAATCTTGGTGCTTTGTGCATGCTAAGTGCTTACATCATTACAAAAACCGTGAGTATTACCTATCACTTGTTCACACAATGACCACATCCGATCAAAAGTTAGATTCCATGATGAAAGATCTTAAGAAAAAGCGTGGATCAATTAAGTGTCGTTTGACTAATTTTAGGAAATATGTGAATTCATTCGAAGGTGTAGAATTAACTGTTCATCAACGAGCCGAGTTAAAATTACGCGTAGTAGGGTCACAAAGTTTGATGAATGATTTTAATAACGTTCAGACTAAAATAGAAGATATTAGTCCTGAGACCTCTATAGAAACACAACTTGAATCTCGTGAAGATTTCGAACAAGAATATTACAATGTTCTAGCCCTCGCTGAATGTCTTACTACCCAGGATGAAAGGTCTACAAGCATGACAATGTGTGAACCAACTAACACAACTTCGAATGCCATTAAATTACCCACTATATCTCTCCCCCGCTTTGACGGTTTATATGAACACTGGTTAGAATTCCGTGACACATTTTTATCCTTGGTGCATAATTGTGAAACTATTACACAAATACAAAAATTTCACTACTTAAAATCATCTTTAACTGGTAGTGCTAAGTCAGTTATCGAATCAATAGAATTCTCCGCTGATAACTATAAAATTGCATGGGAATTATTGATAAATAGATTTGACAATAACAAGTTATTAGTGCATAATCATATAAAATCTATATTTACAATTCAATCATTAAGTAAAGAATCGCCAGTACAGTTGCGGAAACTCATTGATACTATTTTAAAAAATCTTCGGTCTTTAAAGCTATTAGGGGAACCTACAGAGTATTGGGACACGTTGATAATTTATATTATTGTTACAAAATTAGATCCTATCACAGAACGAGAATGGGAACAATACAAGTGTACTTTACTTAAACCAAATGAGATTAAAAAACTCAAGTTAGGTGATTTATTACAGTTTCTTAGGAATAGGGCAGATATTCTGGAGACACTATTAGTATCACACAGTAAACCAGGTACGCATAGCGCGAGTGACAATAAAAAACAGACAAATACTCATTTTTCGTCAGCTAAGATTCATTGCAATATCGTTGCCAATAAATTTAATAACAAATCGCAAGCTAGGAACACACGTAATAGCAAATCCTGCTTAATGTGTAACGCACTACATCCGTTATATTCATGTCAAAAGTTTCTTGATCTTAGCGTACCTAATAGGTTCCAATTTGTCAAGGAAAAACAGTTGTGCATTAATTGTATGCGCCCTGGGCATGCTGTTGATACTTGTGTATTCGGTCCGTGTCGAAAATGTGATAAAAAACACAACACTTTAATTTGCGATGTCATAGATAGTAAGGATAACAGTTTGACTACGTTTGCAACTTGCGAGCAAACAGCTGTTTCCACTCATACTAATATGAATAACACACATACACATTCTTTCCAGGCACAATCTACTCACACAATCAATAATATGCATCCAGCGCAACCGGTTTTGCTTTCCACGGCTATAGTTGAAATACGTAGCCAGTCGGGTGTATACCATCAAGCGCGCGCGGTCCTCGATAGTGGGAGCGAGCGGTCATTCATAACACAAATCCTTTGTAACAAATTAAATTCACAGATTTTACAGTCCACTCAACAGATTCACGGCGTAGGTAATTCAATAACACAGTGTTCGCAATCTTGTGATATTGACATACAATCACGCACTGGTAGTTATACTGCACGCATTCAGTGTTTAATTCTACCACAAATAACGTCGAAGATACCTATAACAACTTTAAATATAAGTATGTTTAGCATCCCTGACAATATTGTTCTCGCAGATCCAACGTTTTACGATAGTCAGCCGATTGACTTATTAATAGGCGCGGATTTGTTTTGGGAATTAATTAGAGAAGGTAAGATGCGACTTAAAAATGGCCCTTATCTCCAGAATACGCATCTGGGGTGGATTGTGTCGGGTTCAGTTCAATCTATTACGCATAAACAAATGAAACATGTCAACTGCAATTTTACGCAATCTATTGACAGTGACGCATGCTCATTAGATCAATTATTACGCAGGTTTTGGGAAATAGAAGAATTATCCTCTAGCACGCATGAGTTAGGCAGTGACGAGGAGCGTGCCTGTGAGAAACATTTTATTCAGACGACTACACGGACTGCCGACGGGCGGTTTATGGTGCGCTTTCCGTTCAAACGCTCCCCAAATTTATTAGGGAACACTCGCACACAGGCTGAACGTCGCTTCTACGCATTAGAGAAAAGGTTGCAACGTAATCTTAACTATAAAAAAATGTATAGCGACTTCATACACGAATATATTAATCTAGGTCATATGAGTCTTGTACACACTTACAATACAACGCATTACTTTTTACCGCACCATGGTGTCTTTCGAGAACATGCCACGACCACCAAACTGCGTGTAGTCTTTGATGCTGGTATGGCTTCCACTTCTGGCTTGTCGTTAAATGACTTGCAAATGGTCGGGTCTGCAATACAAGGCGACTTAATCGCAATTTTACTTAGATTTCGCGAAAATAGATATGTCGCTTGCGCGGACATAGAAAAAATGTATCGTCAAGTGCTCATAGAGGATGATGAACGACATTACCAGTTGATTTTGTGGCGAGATGACCCGTGCGAACCATTAAGAGTGTACCAATTAAATACAGTTACTTATGGTACCGCTTCCGCACCATTTTTAAGCTGTAGATGCTTAAAACAATTAGCACATGAATGTGATGTTCCTCCGTACGTGAAACAAACGATAAACGACAATTTTTATGTTGATGATCTAATTTGCGGGGCAGACAGTATATCCAGGTTAAGGGAAATTTGCGAAGGTACTGATAATGTTTTAAAATCAGCATGTTTAATTTTACGTAAATGGATATTTAACTTTGAAGGTACGAGCCCTAATGTTGTGCAAAACATTACAAAAAAACTTGTTCTAGGAGGCGATGACGTTCAAAACAAAACGTTAGGTATCGGTTGGAGCAATCAATCAGATGAATTAATGTTTTATTCACAAATTAAATATGATCCAAGTAATGTTATAACGAAACGTGTTATTTTATCGGGTGCATCTCAGGTTTATGACCCTTTAGGTATGATTAGTCCAGTTATTACTATAGCAAAAACATTATTACAAAAATGTTGGTTATTAAAACTTGGATGGGACGAACCGGTTGCGTGTGACGTCGCGCAGGTATGGGATCGATTTGTTTGTGGCTTATCTTCGCTTAATAGTTTACGAATACCGCGCTACGCTATGTGCGTCGACCCAGTATGTATAGAACTACATATATTTACAGATGCTTCACAAATAGCCTACGGCGCTTGCGCTTATGTTCGTACGATTGATAGCAATGACACAATTGTTACGCGTTTATTATGTTCTAAGGGTAAAGTAGCTCCGACTAAGCCCACAACTATACCTAGGTTGGAACTGTGCGGCGCCGCACTGGGCGCAAGGTTATATACAAAAGTTATAGATTCTTTGCGTTCTAAATTCAATAAAGTCGTATTCTGGACAGACTCAACTATTGTTCTGGGATGGTTGGGAATGCCATCTAACCTACTTAAACCATATGTTCAGAATAGAACTGCCGAAATTCATAGCTTAACCAAGGATCATCCATGGCGTCATGTATCAGGTAAACAAAACCCAGCTGACTTGGTATCGCGAGGTACAAGTCTCGACGCGCTTAAAGGTTCATCGTTATGGTGGGAAGGCCCTGAATATTTAAATAACTTGAATTTTGAATTACCTACTTTAATCAACAATAAATATTCAACTGGCGATTTACCCGAATTGAAGTCAAACGTTGTTTGTCATGTAGCCAATAATACAAATGATAATACTTTATATCCATTTTATAGATATTCTCAGTACATAAGAATGAAGCGGGCGGCTGCTTATGTATTGCGTTTCATATTTAACACGCGCAACCAAACTAATAGGCGGATAGGATTATTGACAATAGATGAACTTAATTGTGCGGAATTAACTTTAGCTAAATTTTGTCAAAAAGAATCTTTTCCAGATATATATGAGTCATTGTTAAAAAATAAAAATGTAAAATGCAATGCTCGGTTATTAAAATTAAACTTATTTCTTGATGATAATAAATTGATACGAGTCGGAGGGCGTATTCAAAACTCACTCGACTTTAGTTATGATAAAAGGTTTCCGATATTGGTACATACTAAACACCATTTCACAGTTTTATTATTCCGATATGAACACCGACGGACATTGCACGCTGCACCACAACTGCTTTTGTATACATTAAGAGAGTCGTGGTGGCCTATCGGAGGTCGTAACCTCGCCAAAACTATAGTACATGCATGCATTAAGTGTGCCCGATTCCGCGCTACAACTGTGAATCCTATAATGGGAAATCTACCACGGGAACGTCTGCAACCAGGGTTTCCTTTTTTACGATGTGGCGTTGATTATGCAGGGCCGGTGTTTATCTTAAACCGTAAAGGTAGGGGAGCAAGATTACAAAAATCATATATATGTTTATTTATATGTTTTGTTTCACGCGCTGTACATCTCGAGCTTGTAACTGACCTTTCATCAGATGCTTATGTATTAGCACTTAAGAGGTTTATTTCACGACGGGGAAAACCTATTGAAATTTATTCCGACAACGGACGCAACTTTGTCGGTGTAATGAATGAATTCACACAGTTCCTAAATAGTTGTTCTGATGAAATTAAAGAATACGCAACTTCTCAGAGCATACGTTTTAAGATGATTCCTTCTTATGCCAGTCATTTTGGAGGCTTGTGGGAGGCCGGGGTGAAAAGCTGTAAATTTCATTTGCGACGTGTGATGGGCAATGCACATTTAACGTTTGAGGAGCTGAGCACAGTATTGACGCAGGTTGAAGCTGTTCTCAACTCTCGACCTTTGAATCCTATATCCACAGATCCACACGATTTTCTCCCTCTTACCCCAGCTCACTTTCTGGTTGGTCGTCCGCTGACTGCACCTGTGCCTGTTGACTTCCACGACGTTCCGGTCAGCCGACTTACCAGATATCAGCGAGTTGAGCAGATCCGCCAGCACTTCTGGAGCCGCTGGGCCAAGGAATATGTTTCCGAGATGCAGACCAGAAGCAAATGGCATCAACACAAAGGTGAACTGAAGGAGAATACGTTGGTGCTTATAAAGGACGACAACTTACCGCCTTTGAGATGGAGCTTGGGACGGATCGTCAGGACATATCCAGGCAAGGACGGCGTGTCCAGAGTGGCTGACATACGCAAAGCGGACGGGATCGTAAAACGGGCGTTCTCTAAGATCTGTCCGCTCCCTCAACATGATGAATGATCATGCAAGATAGTAGCTGCTGGGAGCCTGCACCATCCTCTTCAATGGTTGGAACCTAGCACTTCCAAGGCCGGGAGCATGTCGCGGAATCAGTATCGCATCATCGTACTTAGTTGTGATTGGCTAGCGGTGACGTGATATACAGACGAACCAATGGCAGCTCCGCGGCGCGGGTCCGGGGTTGCTCGCAATTATTTTAAGATAGTACCGCCACTTACCGACTTACTTACCATTCAATGTACGGGCTGCATATACTTACTTTGTTAATCGTTTAAAATTACACAATTGATTTCAACAAAAAAGGCTGCACTTATTTTAACTTCCTGGCTATCTCAAGACACTAATAAGAAATAGACGCAACAGTGTGCATGAACATGTCTGTTTGTTCTGTGTCTAGGTGTAAATATCTATATAAGTAGGTATGTATTTAGAAAAAAAAAAGTAGTATATGTAGTATATCAGTTATCTGGTTTCCATAGTACAAGCTCTGCTTAGTTTGGGACCAGATGGCCGTGTGTAAAGAATGTCCCAGGATATTTATTTATTATTATTTATTGTTTATCATCGCTCCATCTAGCTGGAGGGCGCCCTTCACTACGTTTACCGAGCCGTGGTCTCCACTCTAGAACATGTCTACCCCAACGGTTATCGGTGCTTATAAAGAAAAATGATACTTAAATTGAAATAGGTATTTTTTTATATAGAAATGAAATGAAATGAAATATTTATTCAAATAGGCCTTCACAGGCACTTATGAATGGTCAGACTCTACCACCGGTTCGGAAGGTTGCTTTTACTGAGAAGAGCCGGCAATAAACTCAGCAATTACTCTTTTCAAAATAAGATTTTGTACATAAAGATGTGTCTTGCTGGAGCGAGCGCTACACCCAAGCATTGTCGTCATTAAAATAATCATTTGTGTTGTAGAAAGCCTTTTGTACTAAAACAGTCTTAACTCTTTCCTTAAATTTTTGTAAAGGCAAATTTAAAATTTCAGTAGGGATTTTATTATAGATGCGTGCACTAAGTCCTAAAAATGAGCCTTGCACTTTTTGCAGTCTATATGCAGAAGTGACAAGTTTATCCTTATTTCTAGTATTGATGGAGTGCATATCACTATTTTTGACATAAAGACTAATATTTTGATGTACAAATATTATGTTTGCATAAATATACTGCGATGCAACTGTGAGGATATCAATTTGTTTAAACTTTTCTCTGAGGGAAGCTCGAGAACTCAAATTATAAATGGCTCGAACAGCTCTTTTTTGCACTATAAAAATGGTTTCTATATCAGCAGCTTTACCCCAAAGCAAAATGCCGTAGGTCATAACACTATGAAAGTAGCTAAAATAAACTAATCTAGCCGTATCGACATCTGTAATCTGCCTGATTTTTCTAACTGCGTAAGCTGCTGAACTAAGTTTTCCCACAAGACATGATATTTGTGTCCCCCATTGAAGTTTTGAGTCTAAAGTAATTCCTAAGAAAACTGTTGACTCAACAAGGCTAAGAGCTTCGTTGTCTAACATTATACTACAGCCTAGTTTTTTAACATTGGGTAATGCAAATTTAATACATTTCGTTTTTCTTGCATTTAAAACAAGATTATTAACAGTAAACCAATTTAATACCTGGGCTAATGCACCGTTTACATCGTCATAATTGTATTTCAGTCTATCAACACCAAAAATCAGTGAGGTATCGTCAGCAAACAGTACAATTCCACAGGTATTTCTTACGTAAAATGGTAGGTCATTGATGTATACTAAAAATAGAAAAGGTACACCCATATGCACAGGAGAACCAGATGATTTAACTCCATTCACATTAACACTTTGAGTTCTCTCACTAAGGTACGATTTCATCAAATTAAGTGCCGCACCCTTAACTCCATAATAGTCTAATTTACGCGTAAGTGTCTGATGGTCAACACAATCAAAAGCTTTAGATAAATCACAGAACACTCCAATAACATTCTGCGACTTCTCCCAAGCGTTGAAAATTTGTTTTAAGAGTGCTACCCCGGCATCAATAGTGGAGCGACCTTTAGTAAAACCGTACTGCTCACTGTGTAAAAGTTTATTTAAATTAAAGTGAGCAAGTAGTTGCGTTAAAATAATCTTTTCGAATACTTTGCTTAGGGCTGGCAAGATAGAAACGGGCCTATAATTGGTTGGATCACTAGGATCTCCGGCCTTGAACAAAGGTATAACTTTGCTATGTTTCATTAAATCCGGAAATTTACCAAAATCTACGCATCGGTTAAAAATTAGAGCTAAATGGGGAGCAATATTATCAATTATACCCTGCAAAACTGTTACTGATATACCCCATAAGTCGCCAGTCCGTTTAACTTTTAAACTTTTGAAAGTTTTGATGACATCGAAAGGTGTGATATGCCTAAACCTAAACAATTCATTGCACTCTGATACGTTAGTTTTTAACAACGACTCAGCATCTGCCGGTGAAGAATCCAAGGAGCTGGTTGTGGCTATAGGTATGTCACTAAAAAAATTATTAAAAGCAAGTGCAATTTGGTCATCTTCACAGATAATATTTCCGTTAATATTTAATTCAATGCGCTTATAATAAATTATTTAATTAAGTATACTATGGCTATTTTAAAAGTAACTTTCCAGGGTCTTCAGCAAAACGATTTATGACGTCTTCCGTGAACATACAAAGCCCATTTAATCTTTCTTCGGTCATAGTCAGCTAAGATCAGTCACGTTTTTACACGTCTTAGTGTGCTGACTGACCTTTCAATTGTAGCAGCGGAATAAGGCATTGCCAGTAATGCATTTCTATAGCTATCTTCACCTTCGGGTAAAAGATTCTGCTTCTTGTATTAACTCCGTTATTTCAACACTTTCATAGTCCTGCTGCTGCTTATTTTTCAAAAAGTGCGCCATACTTCGGCTTCAGATGTGATCCCTTCTAATTCATAAAAATCAGATACTTCCTCCATACATTTTTGTAATTTTGGAACTGTAATTAATTAATTATCTGAGCAGGGTGCAACAATGAAAAAGTAAACGCTGGTGAATGCTCTTTGCTGAATCTCGGCTCTAATGAAGATGACAAAGAATCCAAACAAGGCACGTATAACGAGCGTCGAAAATACTCGCCAAGGGAAGCAGATCGTTGATTTGCCCTACGTTGTTCGCGGCTTGCTGTTCTTAGTAAACGCAGCTTAATGTTCAAAGCCGTAGGAATTTCTTCAGCGGATTTGATTAAATCGTTGCTCTCTTCTTCCGCGGAACGCTGGTGTTCTGCAACTGCAGTAGTTTGTACTGCACTGTTTGTATATGTTCTGTACATCTTAATATGTCCAGCGTTTTAGATTGGAATATGTTTGCGACGGGTTGCAACGTAGAATTATATTTGTCTATAATACATAGAGCAAATATATATGTGGTTTGGCTGACAGCGGATAGTAACTGGAAAGCTATTTTCTTTGTCCCAGAATTACATAATAGAGAAAGTTTTTCTAAACCTTCTGCAATATCGAAAAATGTTCCTTAAACATCGAAATACTTTGGTATTTATGGGACCATCTTGTTTTATACAGCAATTAAAATCGTTTACCCAAGAGGTTTAATCTGTGGCAGGCGCAGTGAAAATAAAAACCTTTTTATATTCAATTTAAAATTCAAATATTTTTGTTCAAATAGGCCATTACAAGCACTTATGAATAGTCAGACTCTATTACCGGTTCGGAAGATTGCTTTTTACTGAGAGGAGCCGGCAATAAACTCAGCAATTACTCGATCTTAGATTTATTTAGTCTCACTGACAAAACCTGTGTGTTATCGCAGAAGTGAAGAATTATTACCAAATTATACCGCCACACAACGCCGCCGCAAGCAAAGGCATTTAAGTGAGCATGACTAACTTAAGCAAACTTAAGTAAAATACACACAAAGTGCTATCATTATAATAGCCTACGTCTCTCTCTATATTTAATGGACTTCACCATCTTTTCCAACTATCCACAAGAAGATTATCACTCAGAATTAAAGCAAATCAAAGTTGGAGTACCGCAAGGAAGTGTACATGGTCCGGTCCTGTACCTACTGTACACCTGCGATATCCCCAAACTAGAAGATAACACCATAGCTACAATTGCAGATGACACAGCTGTTATGGCCGTTGGCAGCACTCACGAAGATGCAGCTGTAAAGATCCAAGCTTTTAATGAGTTTTACAACTGGCCAACAAAATGGAGGATCTAGGTAAATAAATCTAAATCCATCCACATCAATTTTACCAACAAAAATGTAAAGTGCTATGAAGTGTTTTGCAATGGTAATAGAGTGCCATATGAGAATACAGCCAAATACTAATAATACTTAGGCATGACGCTTGATACAAAATCACGTTAGAAAGCTTAACTGAAGAAAAAAATACAGGAACTAGACCTCCGCTACAATAACATGTATTGGTTGCTCGGAATGAATCCAAACATTCAATGCAAAACAAAATTATATTATACAAACAACTCCTTATGCCTGTTTGGACTTATGTGGCTGCACCAAACAAAGCAACATTGCCATTATCCAGAGATTCCAGAACAAAGTTCTGAGGGGAATCGTTAGAGCATCCTGGTATATACGAAATGATGACCTCGATCGGGACCTTCACATTGAGGTTGTCTCCAGCACAATTCAAAAATGCGCAGAAGCTCATGAACGTAGGCTTCACCATCACGTGAACGCCGTGGCAATACAACTCCTCGACCTCACAAACATAGAGAGAAGACTCGAAAGTACCAAACCGTTCGAATTAGTGTAGTGTTAGTGTACAGTTCACCTAAGTGGAATATAGTGTAAGTGCAGTGTATAAAGAACACGATAACAATGTGTCTTCGCCTTAATAATAGAGACAATAAGAAAAGTGCCGATGGGCACATTCTTCGTTTAATTGAATTCATAAGTTTTATATGTTACCTAGGCTAGATTGAAGTATAATTAGGCGATATAATAGTTACATCCACAAAACCCATACATTTGTCCTATTTTTTTTCCTTTTGATCGTAATATCGAAGACATATAGATATTGCTAGTTTTTTTTTTTTTTTTTTTTGTGCATCTTGGGCCGATAAACAAGCAGACGGTCCACCTGATGGTAAGTGGTCACCGCCGCCTATGGACATTTGCAACACTAGGAGCATCGCCAATGCGTTGTCGACCCTGAGATGTGAAGTTGTTAAGTCTCATCTGCCTGTAATTTCACCGGCCCCATTACCTTTCTAACCGAAACACAGTAATACAATTGCACTACTGCTTCACGGCGGAAATGGGTGAGTTAGTGAGAGTTAGTTGTTCTTTACAAGATATATCTGCTGATTCATCAGCCAAAATGATGAAGGCACTTGCGGCTCTAATGTTATTGACCAATTTTCTTCCTTATTACGATACCGCATATGTTTAAAATTTTCATTTTGTATTTTCGGGGACGTATATTGAGCGTTTTTTCACCCTTTTTCTAAATGTTGCCGCAAAATCTTATCACCACATTTTATTTAAAATTTAAGCAAATCTTGAAAATCGCTGTCATCTTTTTTTTTTTTTTTTCTCTCAACGGATAATCATGTGTTCTATGTGCGTTACAATAAATATGTATATATTTTTAAGTGGTGGTAAATGGTACGTGCAACTTCGGGTGGAAATAAAACACAAAACAAACAAAACGTGCCTTTGAATAAGTAAACCATGGTTTGTATATTTCTAACCAATAGTGGTTAAATTTGCGATTTTAAAATTTGAATTTTTTGTTTTATTTCGGTCAAGAAGGTACCTCTGTCTTCAACCCTTTTCAAGAAAGGTACGGAGGGAAAGGACCGCTGCTTCGCAGCCACCACGTGAGCCAAATCCTAGTTGCGTCGGCTAAATGTAGTATTGTAGAAAGTCTGCCTACTTTCTGCAGGAGACCTTGACTGCAATACGGGGATATGTGGTGCCAACTGCTATTGGTCTTATCCCTTCGTCTTTTTTGGATAAAGCGCAGAGGTTTGCCCTATAAAGGATGTCGGTAATATGATGGTAAACATTACCTGATAACAAAAGGTTTATAAGTGCCGTCAGGTCCCCCAACAGCACTTCGCCGGTGCAAAGTAAATCATTCAAATGTTGGCGTGATAGTTCATCTAGGCCACCGGTGGATCCACTTTGGAAAGACCTGACACCACTGTTTATGTCTTCAGTACTTGCATTTACTGGAATCTCAGTGGGCTGTGGAGAATCGGGGAGGTGGAATTTACGACTGGAAGTTGATGTTTATCAAAAAGGGCGTTAAGCGTGTCTGGTGCGTTTAGTGCGAAAACGTAGTCGGGAAATGGTATTCGTGCGGCTCCTTGTATGTCTCCATCGTGTTACAATTTTTTCAGCGGGGAATAAATAAAAACAAAAGTTCCCCGGTACACCAGCAAGCATGCATGCCAAGCGCCACGTGTCAGGCTCTCGCCTCTCGCGTGGTAAAGTCGCGCGTGCGACACAAGCACATCTCACCAATATGTATGTAGTTAGAAGCCTACGTTGGCTGACACCGACTCCAAAACCAACAATAACTGTAACCGCACTATATCATCGCAATAACTTGATTGACCCCCAAGTAGTCCAATAATGCAACCATTTCCCCCTATCTAGTGCGTACTTACCAGTTTGCTCCGGAACAGCACCCCCTGCGAAGTCGGTTTTTTTGTTTGGTAAATTTTTTTGTTTATTTTTAGATTTTTAGTGAATCTGAAGTACACTAACATTTTTTTCTGAATATTGGTAGACCTACTAATTGTGATGACTTAAGGTGTATTATGTATGCCTACACATTTAAGGATTTTACTCAATTTTCTCCCGATTCCATCATCAGGTCTTGTTGTAATGATCATGGGACCATCTGTGAAGTCTACCCATTTATAAATAAATAAATCGGAATCGGTTGGCGTGATATTGAGTTAATCGTTCATTTGTCGCACACATACTTTTCGAAGCAGTAGTGCACTTGTGTTACTGTGTTTCGGTTAGAAAGGTAAGGGGGCTGGTGAAATTACAGGCACATGAGACTAAAAGATTAACAACTTCACGTCTCAGGGTCGACAACCCATTGGCCATGCTCTTAGTGTTGCTAATTCCATAGGCAGCGGTGATCATTTACCATCAGGTGGACCGTTCGCTTGTTTGTCGGCCCATGTGGTATGAAAAAAAAAAAAAAAGAAAAAAAAAAAAAAAAAAATTACTTAATGCTAATTTTAGACTTATATGGTTTTCTCATGGGATCCATTATCAGAACTGGACCAAATTGAAATGGGACCACACGGGAAGCACCAGCTTTAAAAAAATAAAGAATAATTAAAATCGTAAAATTGTAATTATAAAATAGCCAAAAAGTCAGAATAGATATTTAATAATAAAATTATTTAATAAAAATTAAAAAATAATGTTACCTTGCTGAGTTTCTTGCAGGTTCTTCCCAGTTGAAGGCTGACTTCCGAACCGGTAGTAGCTTCAGTAACTTTAAATTTGACCTTCATAAGTGTCTTGCGAGGGCCTAAATTGAATAAATTGGTTTTGAATTCGAATTTGATTTTAACTGCTATGGGATTGGTGCTATTGGCGTTGGATAGTTCTAGTAGTGCTGATTTGCAATCTGTGAGTATTCCAAAGTTGTTGAGTTTGTGCGATTTAAAGAATATGAAAATATAAATATTATATAATAGGTTGGGGAAAAAGTTTCTTCGCATTTTTTAAGAAAATTCAAAACATTTTTAATATAGTTTATTTACATTTAACTAAAGTATATAGGTACCATTTTGTTCGATAACTTTTTGGTTACAGGTTACAGGCGCAGGCGGCATACGCCGGCAGAGGAGGAAGGGCTCCACAGGGCCCTCAAAGAGGCAAAGGGGGCCATCCAAGTGGCGATTGCCAAGGCCAAGGACGATGCACACTGCTCGTTCTTGGCCACCTTGGATATGGACCCATGGGGGCGGCCGTACAAGATGGTGCGCAACAAAATGCGCACCGCCCCCCCCATGGACTCCTTGGAGCCCGTCCTCCTTCAGAGGGTGATCGAAGGGCTGTTCCCACCAGCCCCGTCGATCTCTCCCCAAACGGTGGCCGACCCCCTAGCGGAGCAGGAGGCTGAGCTCGTCGTCGCACCAATAAGCGACGACGAGTTCGAAAGAGCGACGGACCGACTCCGGGGCCGCAAGAGGGCCCCGGGCTCAGACGGGGTCCACGGTCGCGTCCTCACAGCCGCCCTGAATCACCTCGGGAGCCGCTTCAGGCAGATCCTGGACGACTGCCTGAAGGAGGGAAAGTTCCCGAGGGTGTGGAAAGAGGGGCGGCTATGCCTCCTCAGAGGGGAGCTGCTTCCGTGCACACTCACCGTCTGCTATGCAGACGACACGATGGTGGCTGTGTGCGGAGGCAGTCAGCGGGAAACCCTCCGCGCTGCGGAGGAAGAAGCCAGGCTGGCGATCCGCCGGATCCAGGAGCTCGGCCTAAAAGTGGCCATCCCGAAGACTGAGGCGATAGTCTTCGGGGGGCGGGGCAGGGAGTGGAAACTGCCCGCCGATGCGGCGCTCACCGTGGAGGGTGCTGCGGTTCAGATAAAGCCCCACATAAAATACTTGGGGCTAATACTGGACCGCAGGTGGAACTTCGGGGAGCATTTCAAAAGACTTGCTCCCCGAATCCGGGGCGCCGCCCGGGCGCTGGGCAGACTCCTGCCAAACGTCGCGTGGCCGGGCTCCTCTTGCCGGCGGCTGTTCGCCGGCGTGGTGCGAAGCATGGCCCTATATGGGGCCCCAATATGGGTGGACAAACTGTCCGCCCGGAATAGGGCGCTGCTGTGAGGGCCACAGCGGACTGTGGCCCAGAGGATGATACGGGCCTACGTCACTGTGGCCCACTCAGCGGCCTGCCTCCTCGCCTGCACCCCCCCGTGGGAGCTGGACGCAGAAGTGCAGGCAGAGACCTACCGTGTTAGGTCCAGGGCCCGGGCAAGAGGAGAACGCCCGGACCCTGAGGAGGTAGAGGCCTCCCGTCGTGCGACGGAGCGCCGACTGCGAGACCGATGGAAGTCCATCCTGGTGGACGCCCCCTTTTTTTTTTTTTTTTTTTTTTTGTTGACGTGGTGGGAAACCCATTATGAGTTCGACCCCCGCCCTGGGAGAGACGGGGGGATATGTGGGGCTCCCGCTCGCAAACTCCCCTTCTCATATCAAAAATGAGCAGGGGCCCGAGGGTATACCCACCAAAACCCACCACGGCGTATTTCCGCCTACCGGTTCATTGGACACCCACGGTACCCGCCTAAGCATTACCCGCGGGTGCCCACCGGTCCTCGCCCCAGCCGAAGCTAGGGGCGCCCTCTCCGATGGGGAGGCCGAATACGCACAGCCATCCCCTATCCTCTTGGTGACTCGTTGAAAGGCGAGCGGGGGACTCCCATCCCCCGCCCGCAGTCACCGGGGGGTCAGGGCAGCGGGCCTCAGCCGCCCCTTAAGACCCCCCTCCTCTGTGGGACCCCCGGTGCACCGGGGGCCCACGGCGTACGGCGGCATCCGGCCCTCATTGCCAGACGCCGCCTGCCGCCCCTCTGGCGTTTTTTATAGAGGTTTTCTCCTCGCAGCCCAGGCCATACGTGACCCGGGCCCCCGGTCCCGATTGCTCAGGATTACGGGTTGGCAGACGGCTGGGCATAAAAACCAGCCGCCGCCCTCCCGTCCCCCCACGCTGCCGCCGGATACCGGACAGACGCAGCGCAGGTGGGACGCCCTCCTCCGCGGCGCCAGCCGCCCCTCTCCCCCGACTACGTGCCCACGCTGCCGCCGGACTCCGGACAGACGCAGCGGGCACGAGTCACCCTCCTCCTCGGCGCAAAGCGCCCCTCCTCACCCCCGACTACGTGCCCACTGCCGCCGGACTCCGGACAGACGCAGCGCGGGCACGAGTCCCCCTCTCCGGTGGCTACAGCCACCCCTCATTCGCGCTGTGCCACCGCGCTGCCGCCGAATATCGGACAGACGCAGCGCGGGCATCAGTCGCCTCCGCGGCGGGCCTCAGCCGCTCCGACACCTACCACCATAGGTGCGGTGGCGCTATTGCGCCCCTCCCCACGCGGCGCGAGCCGCTCCGATCCCCACCGGCAGCAGGTACCCAGGTGCAGAGCCGCGAGCTCCCCCTTTCGGGGTATCCGGTTGCCCTGGCCTACCCCGCCTTGCGGGTTACGGTGCGGCTTCGCAGCCGCCCCCTCCCGAACGGCGCGAGCCGCTTCGATCCCCACCGGCAGCAGGTACCCAGGTGCAGAGCCGCGAGCTCCCCCTTTCGGGGTATCCGGTTGCCCTGGCCTACCCCGCCTTGCGGGTTACGTCGCGGCTTCGCAGCCGCCCCCCCTCCCGAATGGCGCGAGCCGCTTCGACCGCTTCGACCCCCGCATGGCAGCAGGACTCCGGATGCATATGGCGGATCCCTCATTGACCCGCCTGCAGAGCCGGTAGTCCTTACGGGTTACGTCGCGGCTTAGCGGCCGCCCCTCCCGGTGTTGAGATCAGCCGCCGGCCCAAGTGTGGTGGCACTCGAAACCGACGTTGCCCAGGGTGCGCCACGAGGAGGCTCTCAACCTGCACCCCGGTGGACGCCCCCTACGGAGTTCGAACCGTGAGGGCGATCCTTCCAGTGATGGACGAATGGTGCGAGAGGGCAGTCGGCGCTACGTCGTACCGGCAGGTAGGTAGGTAGGTAGGTAGGTAGGTAGGTAGGTAGGTAGGTAGGTAGGTAGGTAGGTAGGTAGGTAGGTAGGTAGGTAGGTAGGTAGGTAGGTAGGTAGGTAGGTAGGTAGGTAGGTAGGTAGGTAGGTAGGTAGGTAGGTAGGTAGGTAGGTAGGTAGGTAGGTAGGTAGGTAGGTAGGTAGGTAGGTAGGTAGGTAGGTAGGTAGGTAGGTAGGTAGGTAGGTAGGTAGGTAGGTAGGTAGGTAGGTAGGTAGGTAGGTAGGTAGGTAGGTAGGTAGGTAGGTAGGTAGGTAGGTAGGTAGGTAGGTAGGTAGGTAGGTAGGTAGGTAGGTTAGGTTAGGTTAGGTTAGGTTAGGTTAGGTTAGGTTAGGTTAGGTTAGGTTAGGTTAGGTTAGGTTAGGTTAGGTTAGGTTAGGTTAGGTTAGGTTAGGTTAGGTTAGGTTAGGTTAGGTTAGGTTAGGTTAGGTTAGGTTAGGTTAGGTTAGGTTAGGTTAGGTTAGGTTAGGTTAGGTTAGGTTAGGTTAGGTTAGGTTAGGTTAGGTTAGGTTAGGTTAGGTTAGGTTAGGTTAGGTTAGGTTAGGTTAGGTTAGGTTAGGTTAGGTTAGGTTAGGTTAGGTTAGGTTAGGTTGCCCGCAGGGGCAACGCCAAGCGGGCGCCCGCGGGCCGAAGGTCGACCAGACCGCAGCCCCAGGCCTCGGACCCCATAGAGTTCTATGACTCAGACGTTGGTGCCGCGTCATACAGTAGAGACCTCTCCGAGCTACGCCCCAGGGGGGGGAAGGGAAGCGAGAAGGGGAGCGGGAATATACCGGAGGAAACCGACCCGGTCCGTATAACCTGCAGAGCGGCGGGCGAAATCTTGGAGAGTGCCCGAAGGTCGGGCAATCTAAAGGGCGAGGTGTGGGGCCAAATAAACCGGGCCTGCCGCACAATAATGCGGGCAATGGATGAGGTAAAGGTCAACCCGGTCCAAAATGACTACCAAAGGGTTCTGGCCGACAACGAGAGGATGCGGAAGGAGCTCCTCAACCTGAGGAAAGAGATGAAAGCGCTCCGGACCGCCTTCTCGGAGCGCGAGATCATGCCCCCGCCGGCCCCTCCGCCTATTGAGGCTCCCCCGGCGCTGCAGATTAGTGCGGTGGACCTGGCGGAGGCCATAAACGAGTTGAAGAAGGACCTGTTCACCTCTCTCGGGGGTATGATCAATACCCGCATCGAGGAGGTGACCAGGCGCCTGCCGGCCGAGCCCATAATTCGGCCCCCTCTGGCGGCCGACACAAGGAGGGCAGCGGGGCCGGCGGCTGCTCCGGCCCCAACGACGGAACCTGGAAGGGCTAGGCTGGGGGATGGCCGCCCCCAGAAGAAAAGGAAGACCCCCAAGGCCCCCAAGGCACCCGCCCCGGTGGCTGTGGCCGTAGAGACGACCTTGGCGGAGGGACCGGGCCCTTCGGGCCCGCAACAAGACAGCTGGGCGACCGTCACCCGAAAAAAGGGAAAGGGGAAAGGCAAGGGCAAGGGCAAGGCCCCTTCTGCCCCCCCCACCCAGACGCCCCCCGTTAAGAGAGCAGCGCCTAAAAAGGCGCTGCAAATACCTAAGACGGCGGCGGTGGTGATCACGATGAGAAAGGATCTCACCACCGCCACCACGCTGCAGGCCACCATGGCCAAGGCCATAAACGGCTTGAGCCTTGAGGAGGTGGGTCTGCAGCACGTCAGAGTGCGCAACTCGATGACGGGGGGCAGGGTCATTGAGGTCCCTGGGGCGGACAACGGTCGGGCGGCGGATGCATTGGCTGAAAAGCTGATTGCCATCGTGGGCGATGTCGCCACAATCAGCCGCCCGCAGAAGATGGCCAGCGTCCGGATCTCCGGACTGGACGAGTCAGCGACCAAAGAGTCGCTGACGACGGCCATATCTAAGGAGGGGGCCTGCAACGAGGCAGATATAAGGGTGGGGGGTATCCGTCCCCTATACGACGGCACTGGATCGGCCCTGGTCCAGTGTCCGGTGGGGACGGCAAAGGCCTTGATTGAACGTGGCCGGATCCTGGTGGGATGGGCATCCGCCAGGGTCGCCGCAGTCGCACCAACACCCATGCGGTGTTTCAAATGCATGGGTGTTGGACACACGCGGGAGTTGTGCCCCTCGGACATAGACCGCAGCAGGATGTGCTTCCGGTGCGGAAAAGAGGGGCACCTCGCAAAAGAATGCTGGGAGGAAAAGGCGTGGTGCGCAATATGTCACCACGCAAAACTCCCAGCAGGCCACGTCATGGGGGGAGCCAAATGCTCCCCCCCAGTAGTAAGAGGCAAGGAGGTGAGGCAAAGAGCCGCCCGCCCCCCCCGCCCCACCCCAGCTACCACGGCCGCCGGCCCCAGTGAGGACAACAGCATGGATGTCTAAATGCCAGTACACCGGCATTTGGACATCCTGCAGGTGAACGCCAACCACTCCGCCAGGGCTCAAGACCTGCTCTCGCAGCACATGGTGGAGTGGGGAATTGGCGTCACAGTTGTGGCTGAGCCCTATTCCGTCCCCCCCGTTCAACATTGGGTCGGGGCACCGGACGGAATGGTGGCGATAGCAGTGCCGGCGGTCGGGGACTTCCCCCCCCTATCGAGGGTCGAGGGCGGCCCGGGTTACGTGGCGGCCAAGTGGGGGAGTGACACCACCATAGTGGCGGTGTACTTCTCCCCCAACAAGCCGCTGCGCGCCTTCGAGCGGTTCCTGGGGGTCCTGAGCGGGGTAGTCTTGAGAGCTACCCCGTCTCAAGTGTTGGTCATGGGGGACCTAAACGCCAAAAGTGTGGCGTGGGGCTCCCCCATCTCGGACCCCCGGGGGGTCGCCCTCGAGGACTGGGTGACGGCGTCAGGACTGGTAGTCCTGAACCGGGGCAGCGTCGACACGTGCGTGCGGAGGCGGGGGGGGTCTATCGTGGACGTCACGTTCGCGACCCCCGCCATAGCCGCACGCGTCACGGGATGGCGCGTCCTGGAGGACGTCGAGACCCTCTCTGATCACTTATATATCAGGATGAGGGTCTCCAGGAATGGCGTCCAGCCGTCGCCCACCCCAGGTGGGGGGACAAGGGGCGGGGGCCGGAGGGAACCTAAGTTCCCTAGGTGGTCCCTGCCCCACCTTGATAGGGAAAGGGCGGACGAGGCGGCGATGGCGGAGGCATGGAATGCCGCCCCACCCCCCGCTCTCGGCGTCGAGGAGAGGGCGGCAAGGTTCCGCGTCGCACTACAGAGGGTGTGCGACGCGGCCATGCCCCGGGCCGGACGCACGTCCGCCCGGAAGAAGGTGTACTGGTGGTCCGTAGAGATATCTACCCTGCGGACCACCTGCAACAGTGCTCGCCGCGCCTACCAGCACTGTAGGCGCAGGCGTCATACGCCAGAAGAAGAGGTGGGGCTCCACAGGGCCCTCAAAGAGGCAAAGGGGGCCCTCCAAGTGGCGATCGCCAGGGCCAAGGACGAGGCACATTCCTCGTTCTTGGCCACCTTGGACAGGGATCCGTGGGGGAGGCCGTTTAGGATGGTGCGCAACAAATTGTGCACCGCCCCCCCCATGAACTCCCTGGAGCCCCACCTACTACAGAGGGTCGTCGAGGGGCTGTTCCCGTCAGCCCCATCGATCTTCCCCCCGACGGCGGCCGACCCCACAGCGGAGACGGAGGCCGAGCTCGTCGTCGCACCGATAAGCGACGACGAGTTCGAAATAGTGATGGACCGACTGCGGGGCTGTAAAAAAGCCCCGGGCCCAGACGGGGTCCACGGTCGTGTCCTCACTGTCGCCCTGAAGCACCTCGGGAGCCGCTTCAGGCAGATCCTAAACGACTGCCTGAGAGAGGGAAGGTTCCCGAGGGTGTGGAAAGAGGGGCGGCTATGCCTCCTTCGAAAAGAGGGTCGGCCCGCCGATAGCCCGTCCGCCTATCGCCCCATTGTGCTGCTGGACGAGGCCGGGAAAGCGTTTGAGCGCATCCTGGCCCACCGGATCCGGCAGCACCTGGAGACCGCCGGCCCGAACGTGTCTGATAGACAGTTCGGGTTCCGGGAGGGACGGTCCACGCTCGACGCGCTGAAGACGCTGAGGGACTTCAGCGAAGACGCGTCGAGCGGGGGGGAGGGTGTCGTTGCGGTGTCCCTTGACATCGCGAACGCTTTTGGCACCCTCCCCTATGGGGCGATAAGTGAGGCACTCCGATATCACGGAGTGCCTCACTACCTGAAGAGGATCGTAGAGCACTACCTATCGGAGAGGGTAGTGCTCTACGAAGACAAGGACGGGCGAAGGGGGGAAAGAGCGATGGCCTGCGGCGTGCCCCAGGGCTCCGTACTCGGCCCCCTTCTATGGAACCTGGGGTACGACCGGGCCATCAGGGGAGAACTGCTCCCGCGCACACTCGTCGTCTGCTACGCGGACGACACGATGGTGGCTGTGCGCGGGAGCAGCCTGCGGGAAGCCCTCCGCGCTGCGGAGGAGGAGGTCGGCCAGGCGATCGGCCGCATCCGGGAGCTCGGTCTAGCGGTGGCCATCCCGAAGACTGAGGCTATAGTCTTCGGGGGGTGGGGCAGAGATTGGAAGCTGCCCGCCAATGCGGCGCTCACAGTGGAGGGAAATGCGGTCCAGATAAGGCCCCACTTAAAGTATTTGGGGCTAACTCTGGACCGCAGGTGGGATTTCGGGGAGCACTTCACCACTCTAGCTCCCCGAATCAAGGGCGCCGCACAGGCGCTGGGCAGACTTCTGCCCAACGTCGCTGGGCCGAGCTCCCCGTGCCGGCGGCTTTTCGCCGGGGTCGTACGGAGTATGGCCCTGTACGGGGCCCCTATATGGGCGGACAGATTGTCCGCCCGGAACAGGGCGTTGCTGCGGGGGCCACAGCGGACTGTGGCCCAGAGGATGATAAGGGCCTACGTCTCTGTGGCCCACGCAGCGGCCTGCCTCCTCGCCTGCACCCCTCCGTGGGAGCTGGACGCGGAGGTGCAGGCGGAAACCTACCTAGTTAGGTCCAGGGCCCGGGCAAGAGGGGAACGCCCGGACCCTGAGGAGGTAGAGGCCACCCGCCGGATGACGGCGCGCCGGCTGCGGGAGAGGTGGAAGTCCATCCTGGAGGATTCCCCCTACGGTACTCGTACCTTGGGGGCGATCCTTCCGGTGATGGACCAATGGTGTGAGAGGGCAGTCGGCGCGACGACTTATCGTCTAGTACAGGTGTTGACCGGACACGGCTGTTTCGGTCATCACCTGTACAATATAAAGAGGGAACCGAGCCCGCGGTGCCATGAGTGCGGAGGTCCCGACGACACGGCCGAGCACACCCTTCAGGTGTGCAGTCGTTGGGACACGGAGCGTAGCCTCATGGCACACACAATTCAGCGGGCGGACCTCTCGCTGCATAGCGTCGTGTCTGCGATGCTGAGCAGCGAGAGGTCCTGGGAGGCAGTGGTCTCCTTCTGCGAAACAGTAATCTCGCAGAAGGAGACCGCGGAGCGGGAGCGCGAGGACGATCCTCTCGCGCATCCCCTCCGTCGTAGGCGGCCGGGGTTGAGGCGGCGACATTTCAACGCTCGCCTCAACCCTTAGTGACTGCGGGCGGAGGGTGGGAGTCCTCCGTCCGCCTTGCAAGTCACTGGGCGGCCGGGAGATGGTTCGCGTACGACCATCTCCCCATCAAAAGAGGGGCCCCGATGTGTGGGGCTGAACCGGTGGGGGAGTCGTCTTGGAGAATGCCTAGCGCGGGTTCCACGGCTCCCCCGAACCAAAACCGGACAGAGGAAGTACGCCTGGGTGGTTTTTTAGTGGGTATACCTCTCGGGCCCCTTCTCATTAGGAGAAGGGGAGTTCGCGAGAGGGACCCCCACATATCCCCCCCGCCGCTCCCAAGGCGGGGGGTAGAACGTGCAACACGTTTTTCCACCCAGACAAAAAAAAAAAAAAAAAAAAAAAAAAAAAGGTTAGGTTAGGTTAGGTTAGGTTAGGTTAGGTTAGGTTAGGTTAGGTTAGGTTAGGTTAGGTTAGGTTAGGTTAGGTTAGGTTAGGTTAGGTTAGGTTGGGGTGCAGGTTGAGAGCCTCCTCGTGGCGCACCCTGGGCAACGTCGGTTTCGAGTGCCACCACACTTGGGCCGGCGGCTGATCTCAACACCGGGAGGGGCGGCCGCTAAGCCGCGACGTAACCCGTAAGGACTACCGGCTCTGCAGGCGGGTCAATGAGGGATCCGCCATATGCATCCGGAGTCCTGCTTCCGTGCGGGGGTCGAAGCGGTCGAAGCGGCTCGCGCCACTCGGGAGGGGGGGCGGCTGCGAAGCCGCGACGTAACCCGCAAGGCGGGGTAGGCCAGGGCAACCGGATACCCCGAAAGGGGGAGCTCGCGGCTCTGCACCTGGGTACCTGCTGCCGGTGGGGGATCGAAGCGGCTCGCGCCGTTCGGGAGGGGGCGGCTGCGAAGCCGCACCGTAACCCGCAAGGCGGGGTAGGCCAGGGCAACCGGATACCCCGAAAGGGGGAGCTCGCGGCTCTGCACCTGGGTACCTGCTGCCGGTGGGGATCGGAGCGGCTCGCGCCGCGTGGGGAGGGGCGCAATAGCGCCACCGCACCTATGGTGGTAGGTGTCGGAGCGGCTGAGGCCCGCCGCGGAGGCGACTGATGCCCGCGCTGCGTCTGTCCGATATTCGGCGGCAGCGCGGCGGCACAGCGCGAATGAGGGGTGGCTATAGCCACCGGAGAGGGGGACTCGTGCCCGGGCTGCGTCTGTCCGGAGTCCGGCGGCAGTGGGCACGTAGTCGGTGGTGAGGAGGGGCGCTTCGCGCCGGAGATGGGGGGGACTCGTGCCCGCTGCGTCTGTCCGGAGTCCGGCGGCAGCGTGGGCACGTAGTCGGGGGAGAGGGGCGGCTGGCGCCGCGGAGGAGGGCGTCCCACCTGCGCTGCGTCTGTCCGGTATCCGGCGGCAGCGTGGGGGGACGGGAGGGCGGCGGCTGGTTTTTATGCCCAGCCGTCTGCCAACCCGTAATCCTGAGCAATCGGGACCGGGGGCCCGGGTCACGTATGGCCTGGGCTGCGAGGAGAAAACCTCTATAAAAAACGCCAGAGGGGCGGCAGGCGGCGTCTGGCAATGAGGGCCGGATGCCGCCGTACGCCGTGGGCCCCCGGTGCACCGGGGGTCCCACAGAGGAGGGGGGTCTTAAGGGGCGGCTGAGGCCCGCTGCCCTGACCCCCCGGTGACTGCGGGCGGGGGATGGGAGTCCCCCGCTCGCCTTTCAACGAGTCACCAAGAGGATAGGGGATGGCCGTGCGTATTCGGCCTCCCCATCGGAGAGGGCGCCCCTAGCTTCGGCTGGGGCGAGGACCGGTGGGCACCCGCGGGTAATGCTTAGGCGGGTACCGTGGGTGTCCAACGAACCGGTAGGCGGAAATACGCCGTGGTGGGTTTTGGTGGGTATACCCTCGGGCCCCTGCTCATTTTTGATATGAGGAGGGGAGTTTGCGAGCGGGAGCCCCACATATCCCCCCGTCTCTCCCAGGGCGGGGGTCGAACTCATAATGGGTTTCCCACCACGTCAACAAAAAAAAAAAAAAAAAAAAAAAAAAAAGGTTAGGTTAGGTTAGGTTAGGTTAGGTTAGGTTAGGTTAGGTTAGGTTAGGTTAGGTTAGGTTAGGTTAGGTTAGGTTAGGTTAGGTTAGGTTAGGTTAGGTTGGGGTGCAGGTGAGAGGCCTCCTCGTGGCGCACCCTGGGCAACGTCAGCTCCAGGTGCCCACCAGCTTTTGGTGGACACTTGGCGCTGGCGGCTGACTCTCACATCCCTTCGGTCCTCTTCCCATCCTTCCACTCCCATCCTTTTTAAGGGAAAACCCTTATCCTTCCCCCTTTCCTTCCCACCCCCCCCCCCTCCCCCTTTCCCGGGCGGGCCTGGCGGCAGGTAACACTGTCGTCGGGAATAACCGCCCAAAACCGGAGGAGGTACGCCGCTCCTCTGCGATCCGTAGCCCGGGCATCCCGCAACGACCTCCACCAAATGGCGTTGTGGAGTAGTGGGACCCGGAGCGGAGGGCTTGCCTTGATTGGCCGGCCCGCGAGAAAGGAAAACTCTATAAAAACCCGTCAGGACAAGACGTAAAAACCCTGTGTACACCGGGCGAAATACACAGTAGCCCTCACGGGCACTAGCCTTGCCCCCGGAACGGCGTCACCCGGGGGTCGACCTTTTAATTCGTCCGCTACTCGTGGGAATCTAATGAATATGGCTAACAAACAAAGGAACATGATGGACAGCAGCGATGAGGGGGACACTGACTCTATAGTCAGTGTCGGATCAACAACGACGAACCGGCGAACACAAAAACGGACCCGAAATAGTGACTCAGACCCGGAAATAAGCATGGATGGGGTCTCGAGCCCAACGTTGAGGAAGAGGAGAGGGCGGCCGCCATCCACGGGCCACTACGTTGGCCTGGCGAAGGCTAAGCTAGCGCTTATCCAAGCGGAAAGGGAGGAAGAACAGATGAGGGCTGAGGCGGAAGTGGCGGCGACCTCCCGAGAGCTTCGGGCGCGCACGAGAGATCTCTCCCTGTCGGAGGCGTCCTCGGGTGGCGACGACTTCATGACGGCGACCGCGTTGAGCCGCTCGATCGAAGACAACGTCGCCCTAATTAAGAAAGTCGCCGTCAAGTCGGGGAACCTCAAGGGGACCTTTTCGCGGGCCCTGAAGAACGCCGCCGACGAAATCGGCAAGGTCGCCTCCATTTTGCAGAGCCGCTGCACCTCGGAGGAGACGCGTGGACTACAGGCGGACAACGCCCGCCTACAGTCGGAGGTCGCGCAGCTCCGAAAGGAGGTTGCAGAAATGCGGGTGCTAATGGACAGACCGCGCCCACAGACTGAGGCGGCCGTGGTAAGTCAGCCCGGGCAAGCGCCTCTCGACACCGACAGCCTGGTGCGCACCATCCTCTGCCAGGTGGGCACGATGGTCAGCGCCAGATTCGAGGCTCTCGAAGAGAGGCTGCTGCCCGAGAGGCGACTTCGCCCTCCACTGGCAGCGGATAGGCGGGCGGATGACCCCCCAGACACCACTCCTGGACCATCATATGCCCCGACCGAGGATGCCCCGATGCAGGCTGGCTCTAGTGGCCCCGCGGCCCCGAAGCCGCAAAAGGCCAAAAAACCTACTAAGAAGCCGGAGAAGAAGGGGGCCAAATCGGTCGGAACCCCTCGTGGGAGGACAGCAGAGACCGAACCCCTGCCAACAACATCGAAGCCGGAGGACCAACCGAACCCGACACAGCCAAAAGAACTGGCTTGGAACGTCGTGGTCAAGAAGGGCCGTAAAAAGAAGACCCAGGCGAAGCAGGGTCCTCCCCGCAAGCCGACCAAAGAAGGTCCGGCGAGGCCCACCCCGCCCAAATCATCTGCGGTGGTGGTCGCCCTCACGCCGGAGGCTGTAGAAAAAGGCGTGACATACGAGGCGGTGATCGCCGAGGCAAAGGCCAAGATAAGGCTAGCGGACCTCGGGATCGCCGCCGTAAGGTTCCGCGTAAGCGCCACGGGAGCCCGTATGTTTGAGGTTGCGGGCTCGGACAGCGGCCCGCAGGCGGACGCGCTCGCCACAAAATTGGAGGAGGTCCTCGGCCGGGACACAGTCCGCGTCTCCAGGCCGGTCAAAACGACCGAGATCAAAATCTCCGGCCTGGATGACTCCATCTCGGCTGAGGAGGTGTTGGGCGCGGTTGCCGAGGCGGGAGGCTGTCCGAGGGGCAGCCTCAAGAACAGCGGCGGGGTGGTGAGGGACCCCTTCGGCGTGGGGCACATGTGGGTTGAGTGCCCGGTGGCAGCCGCCTACTGCATTACCGCAGCGGGCAGCCTCAAACTTTCGTGGGTGTCGGCCTCCGTCAAGCTCCTTGAGCCTAGACCTCTGCAGTGCTTCAGATGCCTGCAGAGGGGGCACATAAGGGCACAATGCAAGGCGGAGGTCGACAGGAGCCAGGAGTGCTTCCGCTGCGGGGTGGCTGGCCACAAAGCGAAGGGGTGCTCGGCGAAGCCGCGGTGCTCGTTATGCGCCGCCGCCAACAAACCGGCAGACCATCTGCTGGGGGGCAAGGCGTGCCACGCACCAGCCCCCAAAGCCGGCAGAGGAAGGGCCCCACGCCAGCTGCCTGTGGAGGCGGTGGTGATGGAGACGGACCCCGCAACCACCGAGGTGTGAGGGGGGCGCTTTTTGCGCCGACGATGGGGGGCGACTGGTGCCCGCGCTGCGTCTGTCCGACATTCGGCGGCAGCGCGGGCACTCAGTGAAAGGTGAGTGGCGGCTCGCGCCGCGGAGGGGGGCGTCCTACCCGCGCTGCGTCTGTCCGGCATCCGGCGGCAGCGTGGGGGGGGACGAAAGGGCGGCGGCTGGTTTTTGTGTCCAGCCGTCGGCCAACCCGTAATCCCGAGCAATCGGGTCCGGGGGCCCGGGCCATACATGGCCTGGGCCGCGAGGAGAAAACCTCTATAAAAAACCACAGTGACTCGAGTGGCGGGCTAGGGGAAGCCCGCCACTCCTAGAGAGTCGGCGAGGTCGCGCTTCTGCGCAAATGGCGACGTAGCCGCGGATGTTCTTCACCCGCGGCAGCTAGACGTGGCGCCAGGCCGGTCACCGCCGGGCGAGTGACGAGTGCTCAAAAGAGTGTACCCTCGCCCCGGCGGAGAATGACAACGACGGCAAAACAGGGGTTTTAGTGGGTAAACCTCCCGGGCCCCCTCTCATTTTTGATATGAGGGGGGGAGTTTGCGGGAAGGGAGTCCCACATAACCACCGCGTCTTTCCCCAAGGCGCGGTGGTATGCGTAAAGCATTTCCCCTGTATAAAAAAAAAAAAAAAAAAAAAAAAAAAAAAAAAAAAAAAAAAAAAAAAAAAAAAAAAAAAAAAAAAAAAAAAAAAAAAAAAAAAAAAAAAAAAAAAAAAGGTTAGGTTAGGTTAGGTTAGGTTAGGTTAGGTTAGGTTAGGTTAGGTTAGGTTAGGTTGGGGTGGGGGGGGTGCAAGTTGAGAGCCTCCTCGTGGCGCACCCTGGGCAACGTCGGTTTCAAGTGCCACCACACTTGGGCCGGCGGCTAATCTCAACACCGGGAGGGGCGGCTGCAAAGCCGCGACGACTGCTCCTCACCCGCAATGGCGGGGACGTCCGGCTCTGCGGGCAGAACCAGCCCTGGGGGGGGCAGGATCAGCCTTACGCATCCGGAGTCCCGCTGCCAGCGGGGGTCGAAGCGGCGAAGTGGCTCGCGCCACTCGGGGCGGGGCGGTGCGAAGCCGCAACGTAACCCACAAGGCGGGGAAGCCCCAGCTCTGCAACCGGATACCCCGAAAGGGGGAGCTCCGTGCCCTGCAACTGGGTACCTGCGGCCGGTGGGGGTCGAAGCGGTTAGCGCCGCCTGGGAGGGGCGGCTACGAAGTCGCACCGTAACCCACAAGGCGGGGTAGGCCAGCTCTGCAACCGGATACCCCGAAAGGGGGAGCTCCGTGCCCTGCACCTGGAAACCTGCTGCCGGTGGGGATCGGAGCGACGGAGTGGCTGCGCCACTCGGGAGGGGCGGCTGCGAAGCCGCACCGTAACCCACAAGGCGGGGTAGGCCAGCTCTGCAACCGGATACCCCGAAAGGGGGAGCTCCGTGCCCTGCACCTGGAAACCTGCTGCCGGTGGGGATCGGAGCGGCGGAGTGGCTGCGCCACTCGGGAGAGGCGGCTGCGAGGCCGCGACGTAACCCGCAAGGCGGGGTAGGCCAGCTCTGCAACCGGATACCCCGAAAGGGGGAGCTCCGTGCCCTGCACCTGGAAACCTGCTGCCGGCGGGGGTCGTAGCGGCTCGCGCCGCGGGGGGAGGGGGCGCAATTGCGCCACCGCACCTATGGTGGTAGGTGTCGGAGCGGCTGAGGCCCGCCGCTAGGGGGCGACTAGTGTCCGCGCTGCGTCTGTCCGATATTCGGCGGCAGCGCGGCACAGCGCGATGGAGGGTGGCTTTAGCCACCGGAGAGGGGGACTCGTGCCCGTGCTGCGTCTGTCCGGAGTCCGGCGGCAGTGGGCACGTAGTCGGGGGTGAGGAGGGGCGCTTCGCGCCGGAGATGAGGGCGACTGGTGCCCGCGCTGCGTCTGTCCGACATTCGGCGGCGACGCGGGCACGCAGTGAAAGGTGAGGAGGAGGGCGCTTTGCGCCGGTGATGGGGGGTGACTGGTGCCCGCGCCGCGTCTGTCCGACATTCGGCGGCAGCGCGGGCACGCAGTGAGGGGAGGTGGGCGGCTCGCGCCGCGGAGGGGGGCGTCTTACCCGCGCTGCGTCTGTCCGGCATCCGGCGGCAGCGTGGGGGGACGGAAGGGCGGCGGTTGGTTTTTGTGTCCAGCCGTCTGCCAACCCGTAATCCCGAGCAATCGGGGCCGGGGGCCCGGGTCATGCATGGCCTGGGCTGCGAGGAGAAAACCTCTATAAAAAATCACAGTGACTCGAGTGGCGGGCTCGGGGACGCCCGCCACTCTTAGAGAGTCAGCGAGGGCGCGCTTCAGCGCGAATGACGGCGTAGCCGCGGGTGGAAACACCCGCGGTAAGTAGACGTGGCGTCATGCCGGTCACCGCCGGGCGAGTGACGAGTGCTCGAAAGAGCGTACCCTTGTCTCGGCGGAGAATGACACAGACGGCAAACAGGGGTTTTAGTGGGTAAACCTCCCGGGCCCCCTCTCATTTTTGATATGAGGGGGGGAGTTTGCGGGAAGGGAGTCCCACATAACCACCGCGTCTTTCCCCAAGGCGTGGTGGTATGCGCAAAGCATTTCCCCTGTATAAAAAAAAAAAAAAAAAAAAGGTTGGGGTGGGGTGCAAGTTGAGAGCCTCCTCGTGGCGCACCCTGGGCAACGTCGGTTTCAAGTGCCACCACACTTGGGCCGGCGGCTAATCTCAACACCGGGAGGGGCGGCTGCAAAGCCGCGACGACTGCTCCTCACCCGCAATGGCGGGGACGTCCGGCTCTGCGGGCAGAACCAGCCCTGGGGGGGGCAGGATCAGCCTTACGCATCCGGAGTCCCGCTGCCAGCGGGGGTCGAAGCGGCGAAGTGGCTCGCGCCACTCGGGGCGGGGCGGTGCGAAGCCGCAACGTAACCCACAAGGCGGGGAAGCCCCAGCTCTGCAACCGGATACCCCGAAAGGGGGAGCTCCGTGCCCTGCAACTGGGTACCTGCGGCCGGTGGGGGTCGAAGCGGTTAGCGCCGCCTGGGAGGGGCGGCTACGAAGTCGCACCGTAACCCACAAGGCGGGGTAGGCCAGCTCTGCAACCGGATACCCCGAAAGGGGGAGCTCCGTGCCCTGCACCTGGAAACCTGCTGCCGGTGGGGATCGGAGCGACGGAGTGGCTGCGCCACTCGGGAGGGGCGGCTGCGAAGCCGCACCGTAACCCACAAGGCGGGGTAGGCCAGCTCTGCAACCGGATACCCCGAAAGGGGGAGCTCCGTGCCCTGCACCTGGAAACCTGCTGCCGGTGGGGATCGGAGCGGCGGAGTGGCTGCGCCACTCGGGAGAGGCGGCTGCGAGGCCGCGACGTAACCCGCAAGGCGGGGTAGGCCAGCTCTGCAACCGGATACCCCGAAAGGGGGAGCTCCGTGCCCTGCACCTGGAAACCTGCTGCCGGCGGGGGTCGTAGCGGCTCGCGCCGCGGGGGGAGGGGGCGCAATTGCGCCACCGCACCTATGGTGGTAGGTGTCGGAGCGGCTGAGGCCCGCCGCTAGGGGGCGACTAGTGTCCGCGCTGCGTCTGTCCGATATTCGGCGGCAGCGCGGCACAGCGCGATGGAGGGTGGCTTTAGCCACCGGAGAGGGGGACTCGTGCCCGTGCTGCGTCTGTCCGGAGTCCGGCGGCAGTGGGCACGTAGTCGGGGGTGAGGAGGGGCGCTTCGCGCCGGAGATGAGGGCGACTGGTGCCCGCGCTGCGTCTGTCCGACATTCGGCGGCGACGCGGGCACGCAGTGAAAGGTGAGGAGGAGGGCGCTTTGCGCCGGTGATGGGGGGTGACTGGTGCCCGCGCCGCGTCTGTCCGACATTCGGCGGCAGCGCGGGCACGCAGTGAGGGGAGGTGGGCGGCTCGCGCCGCGGAGGGGGGCGTCTTACCCGCGCTGCGTCTGTCCGGCATCCGGCGGCAGCGTGGGGGGACGGAAGGGCGGCGGTTGGTTTTTGTGTCCAGCCGTCTGCCAACCCGTAATCCCGAGCAATCGGGGCCAGGGGCCCGGGTCATGCATGGCCTGGGCTGCGAGGAGAAAACCTCTATAAAAAATCACAGTGACTCGAGTGGCGGGCTCGGGGACGCCCGCCACTCTTAGAGAGTCAGCGAGGGCGCGCTTCAGCGCGAATGACGGCGTAGCCGCGGGTGGAAACACCCGCGGTAAGTAGACGTGGCGTCATGCCGGTCACCGCCGGGCGAGTGACGAGTGCTCGAAAGAGCGTACCCTTGTCTCGGCGGAGAATGACACAGACGGCAAACAGGGGTTTTAGTGGGTAAACCTCCCGGGCCCCCTCTCATTTTTGATATGAGGGGGGGAGTTTGCGGGAAGGGAGTCCCACATAACCACCGCGTCTTTCCCCAAGGCGTGGTGGTATGCGCAAAGCATTTCCCCTGTATAAAAAAAAAAAAAAAAAAAAAAAAAAAAAAAAAAAAAGGTTAGGTTGGGGTGCAAGTTGAGAGCCTCCTCGTGGCGCACCCTGGGCAACGTCGGTTTCAAGTGCCACCACACTTGGGCCGGCGGCTAATCTCAACACCGGGAGGGGCGGCTGCAAAGCCGCGACGACTGCTCCTCACCCGCAATGGCGGGGACGTCCGGCTCTGCGGGCAGAACCAGCCCTGGGGGGGGCAGGATCAGCCTTACGCATCCGGAGTCCCGCTGCCAGCGGGGGTCGAAGCGGCGAAGTGGCTCGCGCCACTCGGGGCGGGGCGGTGCGAAGCCGCAACGTAACCCACAAGGCGGGGAAGCCCCAGCTCTGCAACCGGATACCCCGAAAGGGGGAGCTCCGTGCCCTGCAACTGGGTACCTGCGGCCGGTGGGGGTCGAAGCGGTTAGCGCCGCCTGGGAGGGGCGGCTACGAAGTCGCACCGTAACCCACAAGGCGGGGTAGGCCAGCTCTGCAACCGGATACCCCGAAAGGGGGAGCTCCGTGCCCTGCACCTGGAAACCTGCTGCCGGTGGGGATCGGAGCGACGGAGTGGCTGCGCCACTCGGGAGGGGCGGCTGCGAAGCCGCACCGTAACCCACAAGGCGGGGTAGGCCAGCTCTGCAACCGGATACCCCGAAAGGGGGAGCTCCGTGCCCTGCACCTGGAAACCTGCTGCCGGTGGGGATCGGAGCGGCGGAGTGGCTGCGCCACTCGGGAGAGGCGGCTGCGAGGCCGCGACGTAACCCGCAAGGCGGGGTAGGCCAGCTCTGCAACCGGATACCCCGAAAGGGGGAGCTCCGTGCCCTGCACCTGGAAACCTGCTGCCGGCGGGGGTCGTAGCGGCTCGCGCCGCGGGGGGAGGGGGCGCAATTGCGCCACCGCACCTATGGTGGTAGGTGTCGGAGCGGCTGAGGCCCGCCGCTAGGGGGCGACTAGTGTCCGCGCTGCGTCTGTCCGATATTCGGCGGCAGCGCGGCACAGCGCGATGGAGGGTGGCTTTAGCCACCGGAGAGGGGGACTCGTGCCCGTGCTGCGTCTGTCCGGAGTCCGGCGGCAGTGGGCACGTAGTCGGGGGTGAGGAGGGGCGCTTCGCGCCGGAGATGAGGGCGACTGGTGCCCGCGCTGCGTCTGTCCGACATTCGGCGGCGACGCGGGCACGCAGTGAAAGGTGAGGAGGAGGGCGCTTTGCGCCGGTGATGGGGGGTGACTGGTGCCCGCGCCGCGTCTGTCCGACATTCGGCGGCAGCGCGGGCACGCAGTGAGGGGAGGTGGGCGGCTCGCGCCGCGGAGGGGGGCGTCTTACCCGCGCTGCGTCTGTCCGGCATCCGGCGGCAGCGTGGGGGGACGGAAGGGCGGCGGTTGGTTTTTGTGTCCAGCCGTCTGCCAACCCGTAATCCCGAGCAATCGGGGCCGGGGGCCCGGGTCATGCATGGCCTGGGCTGCGAGGAGAAAACCTCTATAAAAAATCACAGTGACTCGAGTGGCGGGCTCGGGGACGCCCGCCACTCTTAGAGAGTCAGCGAGGGCGCGCTTCAGCGCGAATGACGGCGTAGCCGCGGGTGGAAACACCCGCGGTAAGTAGACGTGGCGTCATGCCGGTCACCGCCGGGCGAGTGACGAGTGCTCGAAAGAGCGTACCCTTGTCTCGGCGGAGAATGACACAGACGGCAAACAGGGGTTTTAGTGGGTAAACCTCCCGGGCCCCCTCTCATTTTTGATATGAGGGGGGGAGTTTGCGGGAAGGGAGTCCCACATAACCACCGCGTCTTTCCCCAAGGCGTGGTGGTATGCGCAAAGCATTTCCCCTGTATAAAAAAAAAAAAAAAAAAAAAAAAGGTTAGGTTAGGTTCAGGGGTGCAAGTTGAGAGCCTCCTCGTGGCGCACCCTGGGCAACGTCGGTTTCAAGTGCCACCACACTTGGGCCGGCGGCTAATCTCAACACCGGGAGGGGCGGCTGCAAAGCCGCGACGACTGCTCCTCACCCGCAATGGCGGGGACGTCCGGCTCTGCGGGCAGAACCAGCCCTGGGGGGGGCAGGATCAGCCTTACGCATCCGGAGTCCCGCTGCCAGCGGGGGTCGAAGCGGCGAAGTGGCTCGCGCCACTCGGGGCGGGGCGGTGCGAAGCCGCAACGTAACCCACAAGGCGGGGAAGCCCCAGCTCTGCAACCGGATACCCCGAAAGGGGGAGCTCCGTGCCCTGCAACTGGGTACCTGCGGCCGGTGGGGGTCGAAGCGGTTAGCGCCGCCTGGGAGGGGCGGCTACGAAGTCGCACCGTAACCCACAAGGCGGGGTAGGCCAGCTCTGCAACCGGATACCCCGAAAGGGGGAGCTCCGTGCCCTGCACCTGGAAACCTGCTGCCGGTGGGGATCGGAGCGACGGAGTGGCTGCGCCACTCGGGAGGGGCGGCTGCGAAGCCGCACCGTAACCCACAAGGCGGGGTAGGCCAGCTCTGCAACCGGATACCCCGAAAGGGGGAGCTCCGTGCCCTGCACCTGGAAACCTGCTGCCGGTGGGGATCGGAGCGGCGGAGTGGCTGCGCCACTCGGGAGAGGCGGCTGCGAGGCCGCGACGTAACCCGCAAGGCGGGGTAGGCCAGCTCTGCAACCGGATACCCCGAAAGGGGGAGCTCCGTGCCCTGCACCTGGAAACCTGCTGCCGGCGGGGGTCGTAGCGGCTCGCGCCGCGGGGGGAGGGGGCGCAATTGCGCCACCGCACCTATGGTGGTAGGTGTCGGAGCGGCTGAGGCCCGCCGCTAGGGGGCGACTAGTGTCCGCGCTGCGTCTGTCCGATATTCGGCGGCAGCGCGGCACAGCGCGATGGAGGGTGGCTTTAGCCACCGGAGAGGGGGACTCGTGCCCGTGCTGCGTCTGTCCGGAGTCCGGCGGCAGTGGGCACGTAGTCGGGGGTGAGGAGGGGCGCTTCGCGCCGGAGATGAGGGCGACTGGTGCCCGCGCTGCGTCTGTCCGACATTCGGCGGCGACGCGGGCACGCAGTGAAAGGTGAGGAGGAGGGCGCTTTGCGCCGGTGATGGGGGGTGACTGGTGCCCGCGCCGCGTCTGTCCGACATTCGGCGGCAGCGCGGGCACGCAGTGAGGGGAGGTGGGCGGCTCGCGCCGCGGAGGAGGGCGTCTTACCCGCGCTGCGTCTGTCCGGCATCCGGCGGCAGCGTGGGGGGACGGAAGGGCGGCGGTTGGTTTTTGTGTCCAGCCGTCTGCCAACCCGTAATCCCGAGCAATCGGGGCCGGGGGCCCGGGTCATGCATGGCCTGGGCTGCGAGGAGAAAACCTCTATAAAAAATCACAGTGACTCGAGTGGCGGGCTCGGGGACGCCCGCCACTCTTAGAGAGTCAGCGAGGGCGCGCTTCAGCGCGAATGACGGCGTAGCCGCGGGTGGAAACACCCGCGGTAAGTAGACGTGGCGTCATGCCGGTCACCGCCGGGCGAGTGACGAGTGCTCGAAAGAGCGTACCCTTGTCTCGGCGGAGAATGACACAGACGGCAAACAGGGGTTTTAGTGGGTAAACCTCCCGGGCCCCCTCTCATTTTTGATATGAGGGGGGGAGTTTGCGGGAAGGGAGTCCCACATAACCACCGCGTCTTTCCCCAAGGCGTGGTGGTATGCGCAAAGCATTTCCCCTGTATAAAAAAAAAAAAAAAAAAAAAAAAAAAAAAAAAAAAAAAAAAAAAAAAAAAAAAAAAAAGGTTAGGTTAGGTTCAAGAGGGGAACGCCCGGACCCTGAGGAGGTAGAGGCCACCCGCCGGATGACGGCGCGCCGGCTGCGGGAGAGGTGGAAGTCCATCCTGGAGGATTCCCCCTACGGTACTCGTACCTTGGGGGCGATCCTTCCGGTGATGGACCAATGGTGTGAGAGGGCAGTCGGCGCGACGACTTATCGTCTAGTACAGGTGTTGACCGGACACGGCTGTTTCGGTCATCACCTGTACAATATAAAGAGGGAACCGAGCCCGCGGTGCCATGAGTGCGGAGGTCCCGACGACACGGCCGAGCACACCCTTCAGGTGTGCAGTCGTTGGGACACGGAGCGTAGCCTCATGGCACACACAATACAGCGGGCGGACCTCTCGCTGCATAGCGTCGTGTCTGCGATGCTGAGCAGCGAGAGGTCCTGGGAGGCAGTGGTCTCCTTCTGCGAAACAGTAATGTCGCAGAAGGAGACCGCGGAGCGGGAGCGCGAGAACGATCCTCTCGCGCACCCCCTCCGTCGTAGGCGGCCGGGGTTGAGGCAGCGACATTTCAACGCTCGCCTCGACCCTTAGTGACTGCGGGCGGGGGATGGGAGTCCTCCGCCCGCCTTGCAAGTCACAGGGCGGCCGGGAGATGGTTCGCGTACGGCCATCTCCCCATCAAAAGAGGGGCCCCGATGTGCGGGGCTGAACCGGTGGGGGAGTCGTCTTGGAGAATGCCTAGCGCGGGTTCCACGGCTCCCCCGAACCAAAACCGGACAGAGGAAGTACGCCTGGGTGGTTTTTTAGTGGGTATACCTCTCGGGCCCCTTCTCATTAGGAGAAGGGGAGTTCGCGAGAGGGACCCCCACATATCCCCCCCGCCGCTCCCAAGGCGGGGGGTAGAACGTGCAACACGTTTTTCCACCCAGACAAAAAAAAAAAAAAAAAAAAAAAAAAAGGTTAGGTTAGGTTAGGTTAGGTTGGGGTGGGGTGCAGGTGAGAGGCCTCCTCGTGGCGCACCCTGGGCAACGTCGGCTCCAGGTGCCCACCAGCTTTTGGTGGACACTTGGCGCTGGCGGCTGACTCTCACATCCTTCCCTTCGGTCCTCTTCCCATCCTTCCACTCCCATCCTTTTAAGGGAAAACCCTTATCCTTCCCCCCTTCCTTCCCACCCCCCCTTCCCCCTTCCCCGGCGGGCCCGGCGGCAGGTAACACTGTCGTCGGGAATAACCGCCCAAAACCGGAGGAGGTACGCCGCTCCTCTGCGATCCGTAGCCCGGGCATCCCGCAACGACCTCCACCAAATGGCGTTGTGGAGTAGTGGGACCCGGAGCGGAGGGCTTGCCTTGATTGGCCGGCCCGCGAGAAAGGAAAACTCTCTAAAAACCCGTCAGGACAAGACGTAAAAACCCTGTGCACACCGGGCGAAATGCACAGTAGCCCTCACGGGCACTAGCCTTGCCCCCGGAAAGGGCGTCACCCGGGGGTCGACCTTTTTATCGTCCCATACTCGTGGGAATCAAAATGGAATTGGCAAAACTAAACCGACAACTGATGGACAGCAGCGAGGAGGATGGGGACACTGACTCGATGGTCAGTGTCGCATCAACGACGACCCGGCAAACGAAGAAACGGACTAGAAATAGCGACTCGGACCCGGATATAAGCTTGGATGGGGTGTCGAGCCCAACGGTGAGGAAGAGGAGGGGGCGGCCGCCAACCACGGGCCACTACGTTGGCCTGGCGAAGGCGAAGCTGGCCCTGGTAGAGGCCGAAAGATTGGCTGAACAGCAGAGGGCTGAGGCGGAGGTGACGGCGACCTCCCGAGAGCTTCGGGCGCGCACCCGAGATCTCTCCCTGTCGGAGGCGTCCTCGGGCGGCGACGACTTTATGACGGCGACCGCGCTAAGCCGCGCGATCGACGATAATGTCGCCCTTATAAAGAGGATCGCCGCCACATCGGGGAACCTCAAGGGAGGCTTCATACGCTCCCTAAAAGTTGCGGCGGACGAGATTAGGAAAGTCTCCCTAATTCTCCAGAGCCGATGCACCTCCGAGGAGACGCGTGGCCTGCAGGCGGACAATGCCCGCCTCCAGTCTGAGGTCGCGCAGCTCCGAAAGGAGGTTGCGGAAATGCGGGAGCGCATGGAGAGGGCGCGCCCGCAGGCCGAAGCGGCTGTGTCTAACCAGCCTAAGCCCGACGCCGAAGACCTGGTGCGCACCATTCTGTGCCAGGTGGGCGAGATGGTGAGCGCCAGGTTTGAGGCACTCGAGGAGAGGCTGCTGCCCGAGAGGCGACATCGCCCTCCCCTGGCAGCGGACAGGCGGACGGAGGAACCCCCCGAGATCACTCCCGGGCCATCATCTGCCCAAACCGAGGCTGGCTCCGGTGGCCTGGAGGCTCCAAAACCAAAAGGGGCGAAGAAGCCGAAGAAGAAGCCGGCGGAGAAAAGGCAAACCCCTCGCGAGAGGGCAGCCGAGTCTCAGCCCTCTCCGACCGCGCCGCAGCCTGGGAACCAGGCGAGCCCGCCCCAGTCTGAGGAACAGACCTGGAGCGTGGTGGTTAAGAAGGGCCGTAAAAAGAAGGGCAAGGCACAGCAGGGTCCCCCCCGCAGGCCGGCCAAGGAGAAATCGGCTAAGCTGACCCCTCCAAAGTCGGCCGCGGTGGTGGTCACCCTGACACCGGAGGCCATCTCTAAGGGCGTGACGTACGAGGCGGTGATCGCCGAGGCAAAGGCCAAAATTAGGCTAGCGGACCTCGGCATCACCGCCGTACGCTTCCGAGTGTGTGCGACCGGGGCCCGCATGTTCGAGGTTGCGGACCCGGACAGCGGCCCACTCGCCGACGCGCTCGCCGCCAAACTGGGGGAGGTCCTCGGCCGGGACACAGTCCGCGTCTCCAGGCCGGTAAAGACGACGGAGATCAAGATCTCCGGCCTGGACGACTCGATCTCGGCCGGGGAGGTTTTGAGCGCGGTCGCCGAGGCGGGCGGCTGTTCTATAAACAGCCTCAAAAACAGCGGCGGGGTGGTGAGGGACCCTTTCGGCGTGGGGCACATGTGGGTCGAGTGCCCGGTGGCGGCCGCCAACTGCATCGCCGCAGCGGGCCGCCTCAACCTATCCTGGGTGTCGGCCTCCGTCAAGCTCCTTGAGCCTAGACCTCTGCGGTGCTACAGGTGCCTGCAGAGGGGGCACATTAGAGCCCAGTGTAAGGCGGAGGTCGACAGGAGCCAGGAATGCTTCCGCTGCGGGGTGGCTGGCCACATGTCGAAGGGGTGCTCGGCGAAGCCGCGGTGCTCACTGTGCGCCGCCGCAAACAAACCGGCAGACCATCTGCTGGGGGGCAAGGCGTGCCATGCACCAGCCCCCAAAGCCGGCAGAGGAAGGGCCCCACGCCAGCTGCCTGTGGAGGCGGTGGTGATGGAGACGGACCCCGCAACCACCGAGGTGTGAGGGGGGCGCTTTTTGCGCCGACGATGGGGGGCGACTGGTGCCCGCGCTGCGTCTGTCCGACATTCGGCGGCAGCGCGGGCACTCAGTGAAAGGTGAGTGGCGGCTCGCGCCGCGGAGGGGGGCGTCCTACCCGCGCTGCGTCTGTCCGGCATCCGGCGGCAGCGTGGGGGGGGACGAAAGGGCGGCGGCTGGTGTTTGTGTCCAGCCGTCGGCCAACCCGTAATCCCGAGCAATCGGGTCCGGGGGCCCGGGCCATACATGGCCTGGGCCGCGAGGAGAAAACCTCTATAAAAAACCACAGTGACTCGAGTGGCGGGCTAGGGGAAGCCCGCCACTCCTAGAGAGTCGGCGAGGTCGCGCCTCTGCGCGAATGGCGACGTAGCCGCGGGTGTTTTTCACCCGCGGCAGCTAGACGTGGCGCCAGGCCGGTCACCGCCGGGCGAGTGACGAGTGCTCAAAAGAGTGTACCCTCGCCCCGGCGGAGAATGACAACGACGGCAAAACAGGGGTTTTAGTGGGTAAACCTCCCGGGCCCCCTCTCATTTTTGATATGAGGGGGGGAGTTTGCGGGAAGGGAGTCCCACATAACCACCGCGTCTTTCCCCAAGGCGCGGTGGTATGCGTAAAGCATTTCCCCTGTATAAAAAAAAAAAAAAAAAAAGGTTAGGTTGGGGTGCAGGTGAGAGGCCTCCTCGTGGCGCACCCTGGGCAACGTCGGCTCCGGGTGCCCACCAGCTTTTGGTGGACACTCGGCGCTGGCGGCTGACTCTCACATCCTTCCCTTCGGTCCTCTTCCCATCCTTCCACTCCCATCCTCTTTAAGGGAAAACCCTTATCCTTCCCCCCTTCCTTCCCACCCCCCCTTCCTTCTTCCCCGGCGGGCCCGGCGGCAGGTAACACTGTCGTCGGGAATAACCGCCCAAAACCGGAGGAGGTACGCCGCTCCTCTGCGATCCGTAGCCCGGGCATCCTGCAACGACCTCCACCAAATGGCGTTGTGGAGTAGTGGGACCCGGAGCGGAGGGCTTGCCTTAATTGGCCGGCCCGCGAGATGGAGACTCTATAAAACCCGACAGGATAAGTCGTTAAAACCCTGTACATACCTGGCGACCTGTACAGTATATAGCCTTGCCCCCGGAAAGGCGTCACCCGGGGGTCGACCTTTAGTTCGTCCACACTCGTGGGAATAAAAATGGAATCTAGCAATGCATACCGAAAAACGATGATGAGCAGCGAGGAGGATGGGGACACTGACTCGATGGTCAGTGTCGCATCAACAACGACCCGGCGAACGAATAAACGGACGAGGAACAACAACGATGGCTCGGACCCAGACTCCAGTCTGGATGGGGTTGCGAGCCCGAACATGAGGAAGCGAGGACGAGGCCGGCCGCCAACTACGGGCCACTACGTGGGCCTGGCGAAGGCCAAGCTGGCGCTCGTCGAGGCCGAGAGACTGGCGGAGCAACAGACGGCTGAGGCGGAGGTCGCCGCAGCCTCTCGTGAGGTCAGGGCGCGCACAAGGGAGCTCTCCCTGTCGGAGGCGTCCTCGAACGACGAAGAGTTCCGGACGGCCACCTCTCTAAACCGGGCAATCGATGACAATATTGCCTTAATAAAGAGGGTGGCAAAGACCTCCGGCAACTTGAAGGGGACCTTTATGCGGGCCCTGTATGACGCCGCCGATGAGATCGGAAAGGTCGCCTGCATTTTGCAGAGCCGCTGCACCTCGGACGAGACGAGAGGACTGCAGGCCGACAATGCCCGCCTTCACTCCGAGGTCGCGCAGCTCCGAAAGGAAATGGCGGAGATGAGGGAGCACCTTAACAGACCGCGCCCACAGACTGAAGAAGTGGTGCCCAGTCAGCCAAGGCAGGCACCCCTTGACGCAGAAGACCTGGTGCGCACCATCCTGTGCCAGGTGGGCACAATGGTGAACGCCAGGTTCGAGGCCCTCGAGGAAAGGTTGCTGCCTGAGAGGCGACTGCGCCCCCCACTGGCAGCGGACAGGCGGGCCCAAGAAATCCGCGACGTCTCCCCTGGGCCATCTTCCGCCCCAATCGAGGCTGCTCCAATCCATGCCAGTCCTGGCGGATCGGAGGCTCCAAAGCCCCAGAGGGCAAAGAAGCCGAAAAAGGCGACGAAGCAAAAAGGGCCGAGCACAGTGGGCACTCCCCGCGAGAGGGCAGCAGAGCCCCTCCCATCAGCGCCGGAGACCGCGGACCAAGCGAGCACCACCCAACCTAAGGAGATGGCTTGGAACGTCGTGGTTAGGAAGGGGGCCAAGAAGAGCAAGCCCAAACCCAAACAGGCCCCCCCTCGCAAAAGGGCCAAGGACGGGCCAGCTAGGCTCACCCCCCCGAAGTCTGCCGCGGTGTTGGTCACCCTCACGCCGGAGGCCACCGCAAACGGGGTGACGTACGAGGCGGTGATCGCCGAGGCAAAAGCCAAGATTAGGCTGGCGGACCTCGGGATCGCCGCCGTACGGTTCCGGGTCAGCGCCACGGGGGCGCGAATGTTTGAGATTGCGGGCGCGGACAGCGGCCCGCAGGCGGACGCGCTCGCCACAAAGCTGGAAGAGGTCCTCAGCCGGGACACAGTACGTGTCTCCAGGCCAGTCAAGACGACGGAAATAAAAATCTTCGGCCTGGATGACTCGGTCTCGGTTGAGGAAGTGTTAAGCGCGGTCGCCGAAGCGGGGGGCTGTCCTAAAAGCAGCCTCAGAAATACCGGTGGGGTCGTGAAAGACCCACGCGGGGTGGGCCAGGTATGGGTGGAGTGCCCGGTGGCAGCCGCCAAACAGATCGCCGCAGCGGGTCGCCTCCAGCTGACGTGGGTGTCGGCCTCCGTCAAGCTGCTCGAGCCTAAGCCCCTGCGCTGCTATAGGTGCCTGCAGAAGGGGCACATAAAGGCGCAGTGCGGTGCGGAGGTCGACCGAAGCCAGGAGTGCTTCCGCTGCGGGGTGGCTGGCCACAAGGCGAAAGGGTGCTTGGCCAAGCCGCACTGTTCCATCTGTGCGGCGGCCAAGAAACCGGCCGACCACCTGTTGGGGGGCAAAGCTTGCCTTGCACCAGCCCCCAAAATAACGCGCAGGAAGGCTGCTCTCCAGCCCCACACAAAACGACAGCAGCCTTCAGAGACTGCGATGGAGACGGATCCGCAACCACCAACCAACAATGGCCCTACGCCTTCTTCAGGCTAACATAAACCACTGCGCTCGAGCCCAAGACCTGCTCATTCAGAGCATGGTCGAGTGGTCGACGCACGTGGCGGTGGTTGCGGAGCCCTACTTCGTCCTCCCTAACAGGGACGACTGGATGGGCGACGAGGACGGCTTGGTGGCCCTCATAGTGCCTAGGTCCACTGGCTCCCCGGTGGTCGAATGCGTCCACAAGGGTCGAGGTTGCGTCACGGCGGTCGTGGGAGGAGTCACCGTCGTCGGCGTGTACTGCCCCCCGAGCAGAACCCTCGCGGAGTTCGAGGGCCTCCTCAGCCAAGTCGAGGCCCTCATCGGCAGGAGTCACCCACGCCCAGCTCTGGTAATGGGTGACTTCAACGCCAAAAACTCCGCGTGGGGATGTCTGGCAACCGACGCACGGGGTGCAGTACTCGAGGAGTGGGCGCTGACGGCGGGACTCAACCTACTGAACCGCGGATCGCGACCGACCTGCGTTCGGCCGCAGGGCAGCTCCATAGTGGACCTGTCCTTCGCCAGTCCCGTGATAGCGCGCCGGGTGTACGGGTGGGAGGTCGTGGAGGGCGTAGAAACGCTGTCAGACCACCTCTACATCCGCTTCGAGGTATCTGCGTCCTCCGCGGCCCCTTTTCATTCGGGGCGCGGCGCGCTGCCTGGCGACGGCCCCCGATGGGCGCTAAAGCGTCTCGACAGGGAGGTCCTCATCGAGGCCTCCCTTGTCGAAACATGGACGCCCCCCGACGCCTCTAGGAGCGTCGACGAGGAGGCTACGGCGCTGCGGCAGTCGATGACTCGGGTTTGCGACGCGTCGATGCCGCGGCAGGGTCTCCTTCCGCCGAGACGCCAAGTGTACTGGTGGTCGGCCGATATCGCTGAACTACGCATACAGTGCGTAGCGGCCAGACGCCAGTACCAGAGGCAACGGCGGAGGAGACCCCAGGATGAGCGGGCCGAGTCGTCGCTGCGCGCGGCCTACGGGGCGGCTAAGCGCGCCCTTCGCGTCGCCATTGGCGAGTCAAGAGACGGGGCCAGGGAGGAGATGATCGAGTCCCTCAACCTGGACCCCTGGGGCCGCCCATATCGAATGGTGCAGGGGCGATTTCGACAGTGGGCCCCCCCCCTGACCCAGAGCCTCCAGCCGCAGCTGGTGGAGGCGGTCGTGGCAGCGCTCTTTCCGCGCAGGGGCGAGCACACCCCTCCTTCCATGGCGCCGCCCATGAGGGGAGAACCCATCGCCGGGCCCGAGGACATACCACCGGTATCTGCCGGGGAGTTCGGGGCCGCGATTCTTCGGCTTCGCGCCAAAAGGACGGCCCCGGGCCCCGACGGTATCCCTGGTCGGGCGTGGGTTCTGGCCGCGGACGCTTATGAGGAGAGGGTGTGCGGGCTCTTGGACGCCTGCTTTGCCCAGGGCCGCTTCCCACAGCTGTGGAAGACGGGCACCCTCGTCCTCCTAAAGAAGGAAGGCCGCCCGGTTGACTCGCCGTCCGGGTACCGGCCGATCGTGCTCCTTGACGAGGCGGCGAAGCTCTTCGAGCGTGTCATAGCGAACCGCCTCGTCGAGCATCTGGAGAGAGTCGGTCCGGGCCTGGACGACAAGCAGTACGGGTTTCGGGTGGGAAGGTCCACCGTTCACGCGGTCCTGCGGGTGAAGGCGATGGCGGAGGAAGCGGTCGCACAGGGCGAGGTCGTCTTGGCGGTGTCTCTTGACATCGCCAACGCCTTCAACACCTTGCCCTGGAGTTGCATTAGGGAGGCACTCCGGTATCACCGGGTGCCGAACTACCTCCGCCGCATCATCGCCGACTACCTGTCGAGCAGGACCGTGGCGTATCGGGGCCGCGACGCGTGGTGCTACCACGAGGTGTCGTGCGGTGTTCCACAGGGGTCGGTCCTTGGGCCGCTCTTGTGGAACATCGGGTACGACTGGGCGTTGCGGGGTGTCCTCCTCCGCGGGGTGAGCGTCACCTGCTACGCGGACGACACCCTCGTGACGGCCCGGGGCGGTACGCACCGCGAGTGCGCCATTTTGGCGACGGCGGGAGTGGCTCAGGTCGTGGGCCGCATTCGAGCGCTGGGTCTCGAGGTGGCCTTAAACAAGTCCGAGGCTCTGTGTTTTCACGGGCCTCGGAACGGGCCACCTTCGGGAGCCCATATCGTGGTCGGCGGCGTGCGGATCGACGTGGCGCCCCAAATGAAGTACTTGGGGCTCACGCTCGATAGCCGCTGGACGTGGGAGAGTCACTTCCGTCGGTTGGTGCCCAGGCTGTTGCGCGCGGCGGCCGCACTCGGCAGTCTTCTGCCGAATCTGAACGGCCCGAAGGCGGCCTGCCGGCGCCTGTACCTGGGCGTCATCAAGTCAATGGCGCTATATGGGGCACCCGTGTGGGACGGCGCCCTGAATAGCCGGACAATCGCCCTCCTACATCGACCACAGAGGGCGATGGCCATCAGGGTGGCCCGTGGATACCGCACGGTGTCCTACGACGCGGCGTGCGTCTTGGCCGGCTCCCTGCCGTGGGAACTGGAGGCGGAGGTTCTCGCGTCCGTCTTCTCTTGGCGCGAGAACCAAATCGCCACACACCGGCTCCCGCCGGCGGTGGAGGCGGTCGAGAGGGTGAGGGTGGAGAGGCGAGCGGCTGCCGTCCTCGAGTGGCGGCGCAACCTCCGGCACCCGAACGCTGGTGCATGGACGGTGGAAGCGGTTCGTCCGGTGCTCACGCAGTGGATGGACAGGAGACACGGTGCGCTCACCTTCCGGTTGTCGCAGGTGCTGTCGGGGCATGGTTGCTTCGGCAAGTACCTGCACCGGATCGGGAGGGAGCCATCGGCGGTGTGTCACCACTGCGTCGGCTGCCCGGAAGACACCGCCCAGCACACGCTGGAGGTATGTCCGGCGTGGGCAGACCAGCGCCGGGAGCTCGTGGCCGTCGTGGGCGGCAACCCTACATTGCCGGTCATTGTGACCTCCATGGTGGAGACTGACCGTGCATGGGGTGCCGCCCAGCAGTTCGCTGAGGCGGTCATGGGCCTGAAGGAGGAGGCGGAAAGGGAGCGGGAGGCGAATGCTCTCGACCCCATGCGAAGCCGCCGCTTGGGGAGGCGAAGGCGCGCGTACGCGCGCAACGCCCCTCCACCCTAACAGTGACTCGAGCGGCGGGCAAGGGGAAGCCCGCCGCTCCTAGAGAGTCGGAGAAGGCGCGCATATGCGCGAATGGCGTCGTAGCCGCGGGTGGAAACACCCGCGGTAGCAAGTCGTGGCGTCAGCCGGTCACCGCCGGGCGAGTAGACGAGTGCTCGTAAGAGTGTACCCTCGTCCCGGCGGAGAATGACAGTGACGGCAAGTTGGGTTTTAGTGGGTATACCTCTCGGGCCCCTTCTCATTTTTGATATGAGAAGGGGAGTTTGCGAGAGGGAGTCCCACATAACCACCGCGTCTCCCCCAGGCGCGGTGGTATGCGTAATGCATTTCCCAACTATAAAAAAAAAAAAAAAAAAAAAAAAAAAGGTTAGGTTAGGTTAGGTTAGGTTAGGTTAGGTTGGGGTGCAGGTGAGAGGCCTCCTCGTGGCGCACCCTGGGCAACGTCAGCTCCGAGTGCCCACCAGCTTTTGGTGGACACTCGGCGCTGGCGGCTGACTCTCACATCCTTCCCTTCGGTCCTCTTCCCATCCTTCCACTCCCATCCTTTTTAAGGGAAAACCCTTATCCTTCCCCCCTTCCTTCCCACCCCCCCTTCCCCCTTCCCCGGCGGGCCCGGTGGCAGGAACACTGTCGTCGGGAATAACCGCCCAAAACCGGAGGAGGTACGCCGCTCCTCTGCGATCCGTAGCCCGGGCATCCTGCAACGACCTCCACCAAATGGCGTTGTGGAGTAGTGGGACCCGGAGCGGAGGGCTTGCCTTGATTGGCCGGCCCGCGAGAAAGGAAAACTCTATAAAAACCCGTCAGGACAAGACGTAAAAACCCTGTACACACCAGGCGACCTGTACAGTAGCCCGCAAGGGTACTAGCCTTGCCCCCGGAAAGGGCGTCACCCGGGGGTCGACCTCTATATCGTCCCATACTCGTGGGAACAACAATGACTATGGCTAAACATTCAAAGGTGATGATGGAGAGCAGCGAGGAGGATGGGGACACTGACTCGATGGTCAGTGTCGCATCAACGACAACCCGGCGATCTCATAAACGGACTCGGAATAGCGACTCGGACCCGGACATAAGTTTGGATGGGGTTTCGAGCCCAACGTTGAGGAAGAGGAGAGGGCGGCCGCCAACCTCGGGCCACTACGTTGGCCTGGCGAAGGCTAAGCTAGCGCTTATCCAAGCGGAAAGGGAGGAAGAACAGATGAGGGCTGAGGCGGAAGTGGCGGCGACCTCCCGAGAGCTTCGGGCGCGCACGAGAGATCTCTCCCTGTCGGAGGCGTCCTCGGGTGGCGACGACTTCATGACGGCGACCGCGTTGAGCCGCTCGATCGAAGAAAACGTCGCCTTAATTAAGAAAGTCGCCGTCAAGTCGGGGAACCTCAAGGGGACCTTTTCGCGGGCCCTGAAGAACGCCGCCGACGAAATCGGCAAGGTCGCCTCCATTCTGCAGAGCCGCTGCACCTCGGAGGAGACGCGTGGACTACAGGCGGACAACGCCCGCCTGCAGTCGGAGGTCACGCAGCTCCGAAAGGAGGTTGCAGAAATGCGGGAGCGCATGGACAGGCCGCGCCCGCAGGCCGAAGCGGCTGTGCCTAACCAGCCTAAGCCCGACGCCGAAGACCTGGTGCGCACCATTCTGTGCCAGGTGGGCGCGATGGTGAGCGCCAGGTTTGAGGCACTCGAAGAGAGGCTGCTGCCCGAGAGGCGACATCGTCCTCCCCTGGCGGCTGACAGGCGGGCCAGCGAGGTCCGCGAGATCTCCCCAGGGCCATCTTCTGCCCCGATCGAGGCTGCTCCGGTCCAGGCCAACACTGGTGGACCGGAGGCTCAAAAGCCAAAAGGGGCAAAGAAGCCCAAGGGGAAAAAGGGACGAGGCTCGGTGGGCACTCCCCGTGAGAGGGCGGCAGAGCCACAGCCCACCTCAACAGCGCCGAGACCCGCAGACCAGGCGGCCACAACCCAGCCCACGGATCTGGCCTGGAGCGTGGTCGTCAAAAAGGGAGCCAAGAAGAAGGGCCAGACGAAGCAGGCCCCCCCCCGCAAGCCGGCCAAGGAGAAATCGGCCAAGCTGACCCCCCCAAAGTCGACTGCGGTGGTGGTTACCCTCACGCCGGAGGCCGTAAATAAGGGCATCACATACGTGGCGGTGATCGCCGAGGCAAAGGCCAAGATAAGGCTAGCGGACCTCGGGATCGCCGCCGTAAGGTTCCGCGTGAGCGCCACGGGAGCCCGTATGTTTGAGGTTGCGGGCTCGGACAGCGGCCCGCAGGCGGACGCGCTCGCCACAAAATTGGAGGAGGTCCTCGGCCGGGACACAGTCCGCGTCTCCAGGCCGGTCAAAACGACCGAGATCAAAGTCTCCGGCCTGGATGACTCCATCTCGGCTGAGGAGGTGTTGGGCGCGGTCGCCGAGGCGGGAGGCTGTCCGAGGGGCAGCCTCAAGAACAGCGGCGGGGTGGTGAGGGACCCCTTCGGCGTGGGGCACATGTGGGTTGAGTGCCCGGTGGCAGCCGCCCACTGCATTGCCGCAGCGGGCAGCCTCAAACTTTCGTGGGTGTCGGCCTCCGTCAAGCTCCTTGAGCCTAGACCTCTGCGGTGCTTCAGATGCCTGCAGAGGGGGCACATAAGGGCACAATGCAAGGCGGAGGTCGACAGGAGCCAGGAGTGCTTCCGCTGCGGGGTGGCTGGCCACAAAGCGAAGGGGTGCTCGGCGAAGCCGCGGTGCTCGTTATGCGCCGCCGCCAACAAACCGGCAGACCATCTGCTGGGGGGCAAGGCGTGCCACGCGCCAGCCCCCAAAGCCGGCAGAGGAAGGGCCCCACAGCCCCTGCCTGTGGAGGTGGCGATGGAGACGGGCCCCGCCACCACCGAGGTGTGAGAGGGGCGCTTTTTGCGCCGACGATGGGGGGCGACTGGTGCCCGCGCTGCGTCTGTCCGACATTCGGCGGCAGCGCGGGCACTCAGTGAAAGGTGAGTGGCGGCTCGCGTCGCGGAGGGGGGCGTCCTACCCGCGCTGCGTCTGTCCGGCATCCGGCGGCAGCGTGGGGGGGGACGAAAGGGCGGCGGCTGGTTTTTGTGTCCAGCCGTCGGCCAACCCGTAATCCCGAGCAATCGGGTCCGGGGGCCCGGGCCATACATGGCCTGGGCCGCGAGGAGAAAACCTCTATAAAAAACCACAGTGACTCGAGTGGCGGGCTAGGGGAAGCCCGCCACTCCTAGAGAGTCGGCGAGGTCGCGCTTCTGCGCGAATGGCGACGTAGCCGCGGGTGTTTTTCACCCGCGGCAGCTAGACGTGGCGCCAGGCCGGTCACCGCCGGGCGAGTGACGAGTGCTCAAAAGAGTGTACCCTCGCCCCGGCGGAGAATGACAACGACGGCAAAACAGGGGTTTTAGTGGGTAAACCTCCCGGGCCCCCTCTCATTTTTGATATGAGGGGGGGAGTTTGCGGGAAGGGAGTCCCACATAACCACCGCGTCTTTCCCCAAGGCGCGGTGGTATGCGTAAAGCATTTCCCCTGTATAAAAAAAAAAAAAAAAAAAAAAAAAAAAAAAAAAAAGGTTAGGTTAGGTTAGGTTAGGTTAGGTTAGGTTAGGTTAGGTTAGGTTAGGTTAGGTTAGGTTAGGTTAGGTTAGGTTAGGTTAGGTTAGGTTGGGGTGCAGGTGAGAGGCCTCCTCGTGGCGCACCCTGGGCAACGTCAGCTCCGGGTGCCCACCAGCTTCTGGTGGACACTCGGCGCTGGCGGCTGACTCTCACATCCTTCCCCTCGGTCCTCTTCCCATCCTTCCACTCCCATCCTCTTTAAGGGAAAACCCTTATCCTTCCCCCCTTCCTTCCCACCACCCCCTTCCCCCTTCCCCGGCGGGCCCGGCGGCAGGTAACACTGTCGTCGGGAATAACCGCCCAAGACCGGAGGAGGTACGCCGCTCCTCTGCGATCCGTAGCCCGGGCATCCTGCAACGACCTCCACCAAATGGCGTTGTGGAGTAGTGGGACCCGGAGCGGAGGGCTTGCCTTGATTGGCCGGCCCGCGAGAAAGGAAAACTCTATAAAAACCCGTCAGGACAAGACGTAAAAACCCTGTGTACACCGGGCGAAATACACAGTAGCCCTCACGGGCACTAGCCTTGCCCCCGGAACGGCGTCACCCGGGGGTCGACCACCCTTTCGTCCGCTTATCGTGGGAATCCAAATGACTAATGCAAATCTAAACCGAAACCGAATGATGATGGACAGCAGCGAGGAGGATGGGGACACTGACTCGATTGTCAGTGTCGCATCAACGACGACCCGGCGAACGAACAAACGGACACGGAATAACAGCGATGGCTCGGACCCAGACTCCAGTCTGGATGGGGTTGCGAGCCCGAATATGAAGAAGCGAGGACGAGGCCGGCCGCCAACCACAGGCCACTACGTGGGCCTGGCGAAGGCGAAGCTGGCGCTCGTCGAAGCGGAGAGGCTGGCGGAACAGCAGAGGGCTGAGGCGGAGATCACCGCAGCCTCTCGTGAGGTCAGGGCGCGCACGAGGGAGCTCTCCCTGTCGGAGGCGTCCTCGGGAGGCGACGAATTTCAAACGGCGACCGCGCTGAGCCGCGCGATTGATGACAACGTCGCCATCATAAAGAGGGTCGCCGCCACTTCAGGGAACCTCAAGGGAACCTTTATGAAGGCCCTGAAGGACGCCGCCGACGAGATCTGCAAGGTCGCTTCCATCTTGCAGAGCCGCTGCACCTCGGAAGAGACGAGGGGATTGCAGGCGGACAATGCACGCCTGGAGTCGGAGGTCGCGCAGCTCCGCAAGGAAATGGTGGAGATGAGGGAGCGCCTTGACCGCCAACACCCTCAGGCGGAGGTAGCAGCGCCGGTTCGGCCCGGGCATGCGCCTCTCGACGCCGACGACCTGGTGCGCACCATCCTCTGCCAGGTGGGCACTATGGTGAGCGCCAGGTTCGCGGCGTTCGAAGAAAGGTTGCTGCCCGAAAAAAGAGTGCGGCCACCACTTGCGGCGGACAGGCGGGCTCAAGAGACACGCGAGGTCTCCCCTGGGCCATCTTCTGCCCCCATCGAGGCTGCTCCGGTCCAGGCCAACATCGGTGGACCGGGGGCTCCAAAGCCAAAAGGGGCGCAGAAGCCTAAGAAGAAGACGACCAAGAAGGGGCAACCCACAGTGGGCACCCCCCGGGAGAGGGCAGCGGAATCCCAGCCCACCCCAACCGCACCGCAGTCCGGAAACCGGGCGAGCCCGCCCCAGCCGGAGGAGCAAACGTGGAGCGTAGTGGTGAGGAAGGGGGCCAACAAAAAGAAGGGCCAGTCGAAGCAGGCCCCACCCCGCAAGCCAGCCAAAGAGAGGATGGCCAAACTGACCCCTCCAAAATCGGCTGCGGTGGTTGTCACCCTCACGCCGGAGGCGGCGGAAAAGGGCGTAACCTATGAGGCGGTGATCGCCGAGGCAAAGGCCAAAATCAGGCTGGCTGACCTCGGGATCGCCGCCGTACGGTTCCGCGTGAGCGCGACGGGAGCCCGCATGTTTGAGGTTGCGGGCTCGGACAGCGGCCCGCTCGCCGACGCGCTCGCCATAAAACTGGGGGAGGTCCTCAGCCGAGACACAGTCCGTGTCTCCAGGCCGTGCAAGACGACAGAGATAAAAATCTCCGGCCTGGACGACTCGATCTCGGCTGAGGAAGTGATGGGCGCGGTCGCCGAGGCGGGGGGCTGTCCGAGGGGCAGCCTCAAAAATAATGGCGGGATCGTCAAGGACCCATTTGGTGTGGGGCAGATGTGGGTGGAGTGCCCGGTGGCAGCCGCAAAACGCATCGCCGCAGCGGGCCGCCTAGCACTTTCCTGGGTGTCGGCCTCCGTAAAGCTCCTGGAGCCCAAACCCCTGCGGTGCTTTAGATGCCTGCAGAGGGGGCACATTAGGGCTCAGTGTAGCGCGGAGGTCGACCGCAGCCAGGAGTGCTTCCGCTGCGGGGTCGCCGGGCACAAGTCCAAAGGATGCACGGCAAAGCCGCACTGCACCATCTGTGCGGCAGGCAAAAAACCGGCCGACCACCTGCCGGGGGGTAAGGCTTGCCCCGCACCAGCCCCCAAAGTCGGCAGAAAGAAGGCACCCCTACTGAAACGCCAGCCCCCTACAGGGGAGGCAATGGAGACGGACCCGCAACCACCAAACAGTAATGGCTCTACACCTGCTACAAGCAAACATTAACCACTGCGCTCGGGCCCAAGACCTGCTCCTCCAGAGCATGGTCGAGTGGTCCACGCACGTGGCGGTGGTTGCGGAGCCCTACTTTGTCCTCCCCAACAGGGACGACTGGCTGGGCGACGTGGACGGCTCGGTGGCCCTTATAATACCGAGGTCCACTGGCTCCCCTGTGGTCGAGTGCGTGCGGAGAGGCCGAGGTTGCGTCGCGGCAGTCGTGGGAGGAGTCACCGTCGTCGGCGTGTACTGCCCCCCGAGCAGAACCCTCGCGGAGTTCGAGGGCCTCCTAGGTCAAGTCGAGGCCCTCATCGGCGGGAGTCACCCGCATCCAGCCCTGGTAGTGGGTGACTTCAACGCCAAAAACTCTGCGTGGGGTTGTTCGGCCACTGACGCACGGGGCGCAGTGCTTGAAGAGTGGGCGCTGACGGCGGGACTCAACCTGCTCAACCGCGGCTCGCGGCCGACCTGCGTTCGGCCACAGGGCAGCTCCATAGTGGACCTGTCCTTCGCCAGTCCTGCGGTGGCGCGCCGAGTGTACGGGTGGGGGGTCGTGGAGGACGTAGAGACGCTTTCGGACCACCTCTACATCCGTTTCGAGGTGTCTGCGTCCTCCGCGGCCCCGTTCCATTCGGGGCGTGGCGCGCTGCCTGGCGACGGCCCTCGGTGGGTGCTGAAGCGCCTCGACAGGGATGTCCTCATCGAGGCTTCCCTCGTCGAGACGTGGACGCCCCCCGACAACTCACTGAGCGTCGACGAAGAGGCCACGGCGCTGCGGCAGTCGATGACTCGGGTCTGTGACGCGTCGATGCCGCGACAGGGTCCCCTTCCGCCGAGACGCCAGGTGTACTGGTGGTCTGCCGAAATCGCGGAACTGCGCACCCAATGCGTAGCGGCAAGACGCCAGTACCAAAGGCAACGGCGAAGGAGGCCCCAAGACGAGTCCGCCGAGTCGTCGCTGCGCGTGGCCTATAGGGCGGCCAAACGCTCCCTCAGTGTCGCAATCAGCGAGTCACGCGACGGGGCGAGGGAGGAGATGGTGGAGTCGCTGAATCAGGATCCATGGGGGCGTCCCTATCGGATGGTGCAGGGGAAGTTCCGGGCGTGGGCGCCCCCCCTGACGCAGAGTCTCCATCCTCAGCTGGTCGAGTCGGTGGTGGCGGCGCTCTTTCCCCGCAGGGGCGAGCACACCCCTCCATCTATGGCTCCGAGGGAGCCTATCGCCGGGACCGAGGAAGCACCGCCGGTATCTGCCGGGGAGTTCGGGGCCGCCATTCTTCGGCTGCGCGCCAAAAAGACGGCCCCGGGTCCGGACGGTGTTCCCGGCCGCGCGTGGGTCCTAGCCGCGGATGCCTACGAGGAGAGGGTGTGTCGCCTGATGGACGCCTGCTTTGCCCAGGGCCGCTTCCCACAACTGTGGAAGACCGGCACACTAGTCCTCCTGAGGAAGGAGGGCCGGGCGGTCGATTCGCCGTCCGGGTACCGGCCGATCGTGCTCCTTGACGAGGCGGCGAAGCTCTTCGAGCGGGTCATAGCAAACCGCCTCGTCGAGCATCTGGAGAGGGTCGGTCCGGGCCTGGACGACAGACAGTACGGCTTTCGGGTGGGCAGGTCCACCGTCCACGCGATCCTGCGGGTGAAAGCGATGGCGGAGGAAGCAGTCGCACAGGGCGAGGTCGTCTTGGCGGTGTCCCTTGACATCGCCAACGCCTTTAACACCTTGCCCTGGAGTTGCATTAGGGAGGCACTCCGGTATCACCGGGTGCCGAACTACCTCCGCCGCATCATCGCCGACTACCTGGCGAGCAGGACCGTGGCGTATCGGGGCCGCGAGGCGTGGTGCCACCACGAGGTGTCGTGCGGTGTTCCGCAGGGGTCGGTCCTCGGGCCGCTCCTGTGGAACATCGGGTACGACTGGGCGTTGCGGGGTGTCCTCCTCCGCGGGGTGAGCGTCACTTGTTACGCGGACGACACCCTCGTGACGGCCCGGGGCGGTACGCACCGCGAGTGCGCCATTTTGGCGACGGCGGGAGTGGCCCAGGTCGTGGGTCGCATCCGGGCGTTGGGTCTCGAGGTGGCCTTAAACAAGTCCGAGGCTCTGTGTTTCCACGGACCTCGGAACGGGCCACCTTCGGGATCCCACATCGTCGTGGGCGGGGTGCGCATCGACATCGAGCCCCAAATGAAATATTTGGGGCTCACGCTCGACAGTCGATGGACCTTCGAGGCCCACTTCCGCCGGCTGGTGCCCAAGTTGTTGCGCGCGGCGGCCGCACTCGGCAGTCTTCTGCCGAATCTGAACGGTCCGAAGGCGGCCTGCCGGCGCCTGTACTTGGGCATCGTGCGCTCGATGGCGCTGTACGGGGCACCCGTGTGGAACGGCGCCCTGAGTGGCCGGACAATCGCCCTTCTGCATCGTCCGCAGAGGGCGATGGCCATCAGGGTGGCCCGTGGATACCGCACGGTGTCCTTCGACGCGGCGTGCGTCTTGGCCGGCTCCCTGCCGTGGGAACTGGAGGCGGAGGTTCTCGCGTCCGTTTTCTCTTGGCGCGAGAACCAAATCGCCACACACCGGCTCCCGCCGGCGGTGGAGGCGGTCGAGAGGGTGAGGGAGGAGCGGCGAGCGACCGCCGTCCTAAAGTGGCGGCGCCAACTCCGACACCCGAGCGCTGGTGCTCGGACGGTGGAGGCGATTCGTCCGGTGCTCACGCAGTGGATGGACAGGAGACACGGTGCGCTCACCTTCCGATTGTCGCAGGTGCTGTCGGGGCATGGCTGCTTCGGCAAGTACCTGCACCGGATCGGGAGGGAGCCATCGCCGATGTGTCACCACTGCGTGGGGTGCCTAGAGGACACCGCCCAACACACGCTGGAGGAGTGTCCGGCGTGGGCGAACCAGCGTCGGGAGCTCGTGGCCGCCGTGGGCGGTAACCTTTCATTGCCGGTCATTGTGACCTCCATGGTGGAGACTGACCGTGCATGGGGTGCCGCCCAGAAGTTCGCTGAGGCGGTCATGGGGCTGAAAGAGGAGGCGGAAAGGGTGCGGGAGGCGAACGCCCCCGACCCGATCCGCAGCCGCCGCTTGGGACGGAGGAGGCGTGCGTACGCGCGCAACGCCCCCCCACCCTAATCGAGACTCGAGTGGCGGGCTAGGGGAAGCCCGCCACTCTTAGAGAGTCAGTGAGGGCGCGCTTGCGCGCGAACGGTGAGGTCGCCGCGGGTGTAAACAGCCCGCGGCAGCGAGGCGGGGCGTCGAGCCGGTCATCGCCGGGGCGAAGATGAATGCTCAACAGAGTGTGCCTTCGCCTCGGCGGCTACTGACGATGACGGAAGAAACAGGGGTTTTAGTGGGTATACCTCTCGGGCCCCTTCTCATTTTTGATATGAGAAGGGGAGTTTGCGAGAGGGAGTCCCACATAACCACCGCGTCTCCCCTGGCGCGGTGGTATGCGTAATGCATTTCCCCTGTATAAAAAAAAAAAAAAAAAAAAAAAGGTTAGGTTAGGTTAGGTTAGGTTAGGTTAGGTTAGGTTAGGTTAGGTTAGGTTAGGTTAGGTTAGGTTAGGTTAGGTTAGGTTAGGTTAGGTTAGGTTAGGTTAGGTTAGGTTAGGTTAGGTTAGGTTAGGTTAGGTTAGGTTAGGTTAGGTTAGGTTAGGTTAGGTTAGGTTAGGTTAGGTTAGGTTAGGTTAGGTTAGGTTAGGTTAGGTTAGGTTAGGTTAGGTTAGGTTAGGTTAGGTTAGGTTAGGTTAGGTTAGGTTAGGTTAGGTTAGGTTAGGTTAGGTTAGGTTAGGTTAGGTTAGGTTAGGTTAGGTTAGGTTAGGTTAGGTTAGGTTAGGTTAGGTTAGGTTAGGTTAGGTTAGGTTAGGTTAGGTTAGGTTAGGTTAGGTTAGGTTAGGTTAGGTTAGGTTAGGTTAGGTTAGGTTAGGTTAGGTTAGGTTAGGTTAGGTTAGGTTAGGTTAGGTTAGGTTAGGTTAGGTTAGGTTAGGTTAGGTTAGGTTAGGTTAGGTTAGGTTAGGTTAGGTTAGGTTAGGTTAGGTTAGGTTAGGTTAGGTTAGGTTAGGTTAGGTTAGGTTAGGTTAGGTTAGGTTAGGTTAGGTTAGGTTAGGTTAGGTTAGGTTAGGTTAGGTTAGGTTAGGTTAGGTTAGGTTAGGTTAGGTTAGGTTAGGTTAGGTTAGGTTAGGTTAGGTTAGGTTAGGTTAGGTTAGGTTAGGTTAGGTTAGGTTAGGTTAGGTTAGGTTAGGTTAGGTTAGGTTAGGTTAGGTTAGGTTAGGTTAGGTTAGGTTAGGTTAGGTTAGGTTAGGTTAGGTTAGGTTAGGTTAGGTTAGGTTAGGTTAGGTTAGGTTAGGTTAGGTTAGGTTAGGTTAGGTTAGGTTAGGTTAGGTTAGGTTAGGTTAGGTTAGGTTAGGTTAGGTTAGGTTAGGTTAGGTTAGGTTAGGTTAGGTTAGGTTAGGTTAGGTTAGGTTAGGTTAGGTTAGGTTAGGTTAGGTTAGGTTAGGTTAGGTTAGGTTAGGTTAGGTTAGGTTAGGTTAGGTTAGGTTAGGTTAGGTTAGGTTAGGTTAGGTTAGGTTAGGTTAGGTTAGGTTAGGTTAGGTTAGGTTAGGTTAGGTTAGGTTAGGTTAGGTTAGGTTAGGTTAGGTTAGGTTAGGTTAGGTTAGGTTAGGTTAGGTTAGGTTAGGTTAGGTTAGGTTAGGTTAGGTTAGGTTAGGTTAGGTTAGGTTAGGTTAGGTTAGGTTAGGTTAGGTTAGGTTAGGTTAGGTTAGGTTAGGTTAGGTTAGGTTAGGTTAGGTTAGGTTAGGTTAGGTTAGGTTAGGTTAGGTTAGGTTAGGTTAGGTTAGGTTAGGTTAGGTTAGGTTAGGTTAGGTTAGGTTAGGTTAGGTTAGGTTAGGTTAGGTTAGGTTAGGTTAGGTTAGGTTAGGTTAGGTTAGGTTAGGTTAGGTTAGGTTAGGTTAGGTTAGGTTAGGTTAGGTTAGGTTAGGTTAGGTTAGGTTAGGTTAGGTTAGGTTAGGTTAGGTTAGGTTAGGTTAGGTTAGGTTAGGTTAGGTTAGGTTAGGTTAGGTTAGGTTAGGTTAGGTTAGGTTAGGTTAGGTTAGGTTAGGTTAGGTTAGGTTAGGTTAGGTTAGGTTAGGTTAGGTTAGGTTAGGTTAGGTTAGGTTAGGTTAGGTTAGGTTAGGTTAGGTTAGGTTAGGTTAGGTTAGGTTAGGTTAGGTTAGGTTAGGTTAGGTTAGGTTAGGTTAGGTTAGGTTAGGTTAGGTTAGGTTAGGTTAGGTTAGGTTAGGTTAGGTTAGGTTAGGTTAGGTTAGGTTAGGTTAGGTTAGGTTAGGTTAGGTTAGGTTAGGTTAGGTTAGGTTAGGTTAGGTTAGGTTAGGTTAGGTTAGGTTAGGTTAGGTTAGGTTAGGTTAGGTTAGGTTAGGTTAGGTTAGGTTAGGTTAGGTTAGGTTAGGTTAGGTTAGGTTAGGTTAGGTTAGGTTAGGTTAGGTTAGGTTAGGTTAGGTTAGGTTAGGTTAGGTTAGGTTAGGTTAGGTTAGGTTAGGTTAGGTTAGGTTAGGTTAGGTTAGGTTAGGTTAGGTTAGGTTAGGTTAGGTTAGGTTAGGTTAGGTTAGGTTAGGTTAGGTTAGGTTAGGTTAGGTTAGGTTAGGTTAGGTTAGGTTAGGTTAGGTTAGGTTAGGTTAGGTTAGGTTAGGTTAGGTTAGGTTAGGTTAGGTTAGGTTAGGTTAGGTTAGGTTAGGTTAGGTTAGGTTAGGTTAGGTTAGGTTAGGTTAGGTTAGGTTAGGTTAGGTTAGGTTAGGTTAGGTTAGGTTAGGTTAGGTTAGGTTAGGTTAGGTTAGGTTAGGTTAGGTTAGGTTAGGTTAGGTTAGGTTAGGTTAGGTTAGGTTAGGTTAGGTTAGGTTAGGTTAGGTTAGGTTAGGTTAGGTTAGGTTAGGTTAGGTTAGGTTAGGTTAGGTTAGGTTAGGTTAGGTTAGGTTAGGTTAGGTTAGGTTAGGTTAGGTTAGGTTAGGTTAGGTTAGGTTAGGTTAGGTTAGGTTAGGTTAGGTTAGGTTAGGTTAGGTTAGGTTAGGTTAGGTTAGGTTAGGTTAGGTTAGGTTAGGTTAGGTTAGGATAGGTTAGGTTAGGTTAGGTTAGGTTAGGTTAGGTTAGGTTAGGTTAGGTTAGGTTAGGTTAGGTTAGGTTAGGTTAGGTTAGGTTAGGTTAGGTTAGGTTAGGTTAGGTTAGGTTAGGTTAGGTTAGGTTAGGTTAGGTTAGGTTAGGTTAGGTTAGGTTAGGTTAGGTTAGGTTAGGTTAGGTTAGGTTAGGTTAGGTTAGGTTAGGTTAGGTTAGGTTAGGTTAGGTTAGGTTAGGTTAGGTTAGGTTAGGTTAGGTTAGGTTAGGTTAGGTTAGGTTAGGTTAGGTTAGGTTAGGTTAGGTTAGGTTAGGTTAGGTTAGGTTAGGTTAGGTTAGGTTAGGTTAGGTTAGGTTAGGTTAGGTTAGGTTAGGTTAGGTTAGGTTAGGTTAGGTTAGGTTAGGTTAGGTTAGGTTAGGTTAGGTTAGGTTAGGTTAGGTTAGGTTAGGTTAGGTTAGGTTAGGTTAGGTTAGGTTAGGTTAGGTTAGGTTAGGTTAGGTTAGGTTAGGTTAGGTTAGGTTAGGTTAGGTTAGGTTAGGTTAGGTTAGGTTAGGTTAGGTTAGGTTAGGTTAGGTTAGGTTAGGTTAGGTTAGGTTAGGTTAGGTTAGGTTAGGTTAGGTTAGGTTAGGTTAGGTTAGGTTAGGTTAGGTTAGGTTAGGTTAGGTTAGGTTAGGTTAGGTTAGGTTAGGTTAGGTTAGGTTAGGTTAGGTTAGGTTAGGTTAGGTTAGGTTAGGTTAGGTTAGGTTAGGTTAGGTTAGGTTAGGTTAGGTTAGGTTAGGTTAGGTTAGGTTAGGTTAGGTTAGGTTAGGTTAGGTTAGGTTAGGTTAGGTTAGGTTAGGTTAGGTTAGGTTAGGTTAGGTTAGGTTAGGTTAGGTTAGGTTAGGTTAGGTTAGGTTAGGTTAGGTTAGGTTAGGTTAGGTTAGGTTAGGTTAGGTTAGGTTAGGTTAGGTTAGGTTAGGTTAGGTTAGGTTAGGTTAGGTTAGGTTAGGTTAGGTTAGGTTAGGTTAGGTTAGGTTAGGTTAGGTTAGGTTAGGTTAGGTTAGGTTAGGTTAGGTTAGGTTAGGTTAGGTTAGGTTAGGTTAGGTTAGGTTAGGTTAGGTTAGGTTAGGTTAGGTTAGGTTAGGTTAGGTTAGGTTAGGTTAGGTTAGGTTAGGTTAGGTTAGGTTGGGGTGCAGGTTGAGAGCCTCCTCGTGGCGCACCCTGGGCAACGTCGGTTTCGAGTGCCACCACACTTGGGCCGGCGGCTGATCTCAACACCGGGAGGGGCGGCCGCTAAGCCGCGACGTAACCCGTAAGGACTACCGGCTCTGCAGGCGGGTCAATGAGGGATCCGCCATATGCATCCGGAGTCCTGCTTCCGTGCGGGGGTCGAAGCGGTCGAAGCGGCTCGCGCCACTCGGGAGGGGGGGCGGCTGCGAAGCCGCGACGTAACCCGCAAGGCGGGGTAGGCCAGGGCAACCGGATACCCCGAAAGGGGGAGCTCGCGGCTCTGCACCTGGGTACCTGCTGCCGGTGGGGGATCGAAGCGGCTCGCGCCGTTCGGGAGGGGGCGGCTGCGAAGCCGCACCGTAACCCGCAAGGCGGGGTAGGCCAGGGCAACCGGATACCCCGAAAGGGGGAGCTCGCGGCTCTGCACCTGGGTACCTGCTGCCGGTGGGGATCGGAGCGGCTCGCGCCGCGTGGGGAGGGGCGCAATAGCGCCACCGCACCTATGGTGGTAGGTGTCGGAGCGGCTGAGGCCCGCCGCGGAGGCGACTGATGCCCGCGCTGCGTCTGTCCGATATTCGGCGGCAGCGCGGCGGCACAGCGCGAATGAGGGGTGGCTATAGCCACCGGAGAGGGGGACTCGTGCCCGGGCTGCGTCTGTCCGGAGTCCGGCGGCAGTGGGCACGTAGTCGGTGGTGAGGAGGGGCGCTTCGCGCCGGAGATGGGGGGGACTCGTGCCCGCTGCGTCTGTCCGGAGTCCGGCGGCAGCGTGGGCACGTAGTCGGGGGAGAGGGGCGGCTGGCGCCGCGGAGGAGGGCGTCCCACCTGCGCTGCGTCTGTCCGGTATCCGGCGGCAGCGTGGGGGGACGGGAGGGCGGCGGCTGGTTTTTATGCCCAGCCGTCTGCCAACCCGTAATCCTGAGCAATCGGGACCGGGGGCCCGGGTCACGTATGGCCTGGGCTGCGAGGAGAAAACCTCTATAAAAAACGCCAGAGGGGCGGCAGGCGGCGTCTGGCAATGAGGGCCGGATGCCGCCGTACGCCGTGGGCCCCCGGTGCACCGGGGGTCCCACAGAGGAGGGGGGTCTTAAGGGGCGGCTGAGGCCCGCTGCCCTGACCCCCCGGTGACTGCGGGCGGGGGATGGGAGTCCCCCGCTCGCCTTTCAACGAGTCACCAAGAGGATAGGGGATGGCCGTGCGTATTCGGCCTCCCCATCGGAGAGGGCGCCCCTAGCTTCGGCTGGGGCGAGGACCGGTGGGCACCCGCGGGTAATGCTTAGGCGGGTACCGTGGGTGTCCAACGAACCGGTAGGCGGAAATACGCCGTGGTGGGTTTTGGTGGGTATACCCTCGGGCCCCTGCTCATTTTTGATATGAGGAGGGGAGTTTGCGAGCGGGAGCCCCACATATCCCCCCGTCTCTCCCAGGGCGGGGGTCGAACTCATAATGGGTTTCCCACCACGTCAACAAAAAAAAAAAAAAAAAAAAAAAAAAAAAAAAAAAAAAAAGGTTAGGTTAGGTTAGGTTAGGTTAGGTTAGGTTAGGTTAGGTTAGGTTAGGTTAGGTTAGGTTAGGTTAGGTTAGGTTAGGTTAGGTTGGGGTGCAGGTGAGAGGCCTCCTCGTGGCGCACCCTGGGCAACGTCAGCTCCAGGTGCCCACCAGCTTTTGGTGGACACTTGGCGCTGGCGGCTGACTCTCACATCCTTCCCTTCGGTCCTCTTCCCATCCTTCCACTCCCATCCTTCTAAGGGAAAACCCTTATCCATCCCCCCTTCCTTCCCACCCCCCCTTCCCCCCTTCCCCGGCGGGCCCGGCGGCAGGTAACACTGTCGTCGGGAATAACCGCCCAAAACCGGAGGAGGTACGCCGCTCCTCTGCGATCCGTAGCCCGGGCATCCCGCAACGACCTCCACCAAATGGCGTTGTGGAGTAGTGGGACCCGGAGCGGAGGGCTTGCCTTGATTGGCCGGCCCGCGAGAAAGGAAAACTCTATAAAAACCCGTCAGGACAAGACGTAAAAACCCTGTGCACACCGGGCGAAATGCACAGTAGCCCGCAAGGGCACTAGCCTTGCCCCCGGAACGGCGTCACCCGGGGGTCGACCACCCTTTCGTCCACTACTCGTGGGATTCAAAATGACTATGGCTAAACACTCAAAGGTGATGATGGAGAGCAGCGAGGAGGATGGGGACACTGACTCGATGGTCAGTGTCGCATCAACGACAACCCGGCGATCTCACAAACGGACTCGAAATAGCGACTCGGACCCGGAGATAAGTTTGGATGGGGGCTCAAGCCCAACGGTGCGAAGGAAGAGAGGTCGGCCGCCAACAACGGGCCACTACGTGGGCCTGGCGAAGGCGAAGCTGGCGCTCGTAGAGGCGGAAAGGCAGGCGGAGCAACAAAGGGCTGAGGCGGAGGTGATGGCGGCCTCCCGAGAGCTCCGGGCGCGGAATAGGGATCTCTCCCTGTCGGAGGCGTCCTCGGGTGGCGATGACTTTCAAACGGCGACCGCGCTAAGCCGCGCGATCGACGACAATATCGCCATCATAAAGAGGGTCGCCGCCACCTCGGGGAACCTCAAGGGCACCTTCATGCGGGCCCTGAGAGACGCCGCCGACGAGATCGGCAAGGTCGCCTCCGTTTTGCAGAGTCGCTGCACCTCGGAGGAGACGCGTGGGCTGCAGGCGGACAACGCCCGCCTACAATCGGAGATCGCGCAACTCCGGAAAGAGGTGGCAGAAATGCGGGAGCGCATAGACAGGCCGCGCCCGCAAGCGGAAGTGGTTGAGGCGAGTCAGCCTAAACCGGCACCCCTCGACGCCGAAGACCTGGTGCGCACCGTCCTGCGCCAGGTGGGCGCAATGGTGAGCGCCAGATTCGAGGCTCTTGAGGACAGGCTGCTGCCGGAAAGGCGACTTCGGCCTCCATTAGCGGCGGACAGGCGGGTCCTCGAGACCCCCGACATCTCCCCGGGGCCATCTTCTGCCCCGATCGAGGCTGCTCCGGTTCAGGCCAACACTGGTGGACCGGAGGCTCCAAAGCCGCAAGGGGCGAAGATGCCCAAGGGGAAAAAGTCAGCCGGTGCAAAAACAGTCGGCACCCGTCGCGAGAGGGCAGTAGAACCCCTCCCAGCAGGCCCGGAGCCCGCAGAACAGACCAGCCCAACCCAGCCAAAGGAACTGGCCTGGAACCTGGTTGTCAAGAAAGGGGGCAACAAAAAGAAGGGCCAGCCGAAGCAGGGTCCACCCCGCAAACCTGCCAAGGGGAGGTCGGTCAAACTGACCCCTCCCAAAACGGCTGCGGTGGTGGTTGCCCTCATGCCGGAGGCCGTTGAGAGAGGCGTGACGTACGAGGCGGTGATCGCCGAGGCAAAGGCCAAAATCAGGCTAGCGGACCTCGGGATCACCGCCGTACGTTTCCGAGTGTGTGCGACCGGGGCCCGCATGTTCGAGGTTGCGGACCCGGACAGCGGCCCACTCGCCGACGCGCTCGCCACCAAATTGGGGGAGGTCCTCGGCCGGGACACAATCCGCGTCTCCAGGCCGGTAAAGACGACGGAGATCAAGATCTCCGGCCTGGACGACTCGATCTCGGCCGGGGAGGTTTTGAGCGCGGTCGCCGAGGCGGGCGGCTGCTCCGTGACCAGCCTCAGGAACAGCGGCGGGGTGGTGAAGGACCCTTTCGGCGTGGGGCACATGTGGGTCGAGTGCCCGGTGGCAGCCGCTAACTGCATCGCCGCAGCGGGCCGCCTCAATCTGTCGTGGGTGTCGGCCTCCGTCAAGCTCCTTGAGCCCAGACCTCTGCGGTGCTACAGATGCCTGCAGAGGGGGCACATTAGAGCCCAGTGCAAGGCGGAGGTCGACAGGAGCGAGGAGTGCTTCCGCTGCGGGGTGGCTGGCCACAAAGCGAAGGGGTGCTCGGCGAAGCCGCGGTGCTCGTTATGCGCCGCCGCCAACAAACCGGCAGACCATCTGCTGGGGGGCAAGGCGTGCCACGCACCAGCACCCAAAGCCGGCAGAGGAAGGGCCCCACAGCCCCTGCCTGTGGAGGTGGCGATGGAGACGGGCCCCGCCACCACCGAGGTGTGAGGGGGGCGCTTTTGCGCCGACGATGGGGGCTACTGGTGCCCGCGCTGCGTCTGTCCGACATTCGGCGGCAGCGCGGACACTCAGTGAAAGGTGAGTGGCGGCTCGCGCCGCGGAAGGGGGCGTCCTACCCGCGCTGCGTCTGTCCGGCATCCGGCGGCAGCGTGGGGGGGGACGAAAGGGCGGCGGCTGTGCTTTTTGTGTCCAGCCGTCGGCCAACCCGTAATCCCGAGCAATCGGGTCCGGGGGCCCGGGCCATACATGGCCTGGGCCGCGAGGAGAAAACCTCTATAAAAAACCACAGCGACTCGAGTGGCGGGCTAGGGGAAGCCCGCCACTCCTAGAGAGTCGGCGAGGTCGCGCTTCTGCGCGAATGGCGACGTAGCCGCGGGTGTTTTCACCCGCGGCAGCTAGACGTGGCGCCAGGCCGGTCACCGCCGGGCGAGTGACGAGTGCTCAAAAGAGTGTACCCTCGCCCCGGCGGAGAATGACAACGACGGCAAAACAGGGGTTTTAGT